>OY728136.1:422615954-432615954 GCA_963277665.1 Viscum album | reverse complement strand
TATTATAAAATTACCATTTTAACGTAGCCATTAGGTTAGCAGGAACAAATCTAATTAACTTATGAAAATTTATAGAGAATTCATTGTCTACAAAATATTTATGAAAAAAATATAAATCAATTATATATTTTATTTTTGTATTAAGAAATTGAGTGGATTAAAACTAGTAAATGAAATTACTTAAATATGTATTTTAAATATTTAATAAAATATTTTCAACATTCATCCAATATTTTTTTCATTAGGAATGAACAAACCCTATTTGATTTATTAAAACATATATTTCTCAAAAGGGCAATTTTTTTCCTTTCACAAGTGAAAATCTTTTAAATGAATATTTTGACACATTAATAAATTTTATATGACATCATAAACATGTTATTTTGAATAGTGATCTGAAAATTTACTCTTGATGATTTTTTGATATTTTTTTATAACTTCCTCGGTTTTTGAATGGTAAAAATACACTAAATTTTAATTGAAAATAACTTTTTTCATAAAAATAATTTATATGGTTAAATTATAAGATTGATTTATTTTAAAGTATAAATAATATATATTTTTATCATTAAATATAATATATGTCGTTATCATTAGTTTTACATTGATTTCAGATATAAAAAAATCTCAATTTTTTACTGTGTTTTTACTTTTTAAAACCATTCTCTCTTTCTAAAAACGACAATAATTTTAAATTATTTACTAAATATTTTGTTCTTTTAATTTTTAAAAATGGATTCAATATTTGTAACCATTAAGTTAAAATTATATAAATATCTTTCTTTTTTGGGAATTATGAATAGTAAATTCTATAATTTTTATTCATACTGTAAAAGGGTAAATTAGGTAATTAAAGGAAAAAAATAGTATAATGAAATTACTCTAACACTTTTCCTACTATCATTGGATGAGTATTTTTTAACATAAAACATCATTAGGTAAAAATGGTTTTCTTTGGATGCAACTTGGATGAGATTATGACATTTAATTAATTTTATTTAAAGAAAAGTCAAATATGTCTTACTCCACTATTAATAACTATATCATTTTTAATATAAGGATACAAAAAAGATCAATTCTATTATAAATAATCATTTTAAATCAAATTTTTTTATTCATCATGATAATTTATTTTTAATGTTTAGAAAATAAATAATTACCTTAAAGACTTATACTTCAATGATTCATAAAAAACATAATTTCTAAGAAATTAGAAAAATAATTGTTATTAAAATGATAATAACTATTAAAAGACACAAAAACATGACCAAATCTTATTTTTAGAGTATATCTCGACCATAACCATCCAAGGGTCGAGTTATTGACTATTTTGGGTCTAATAGAAGAGATTATAACACTTATAATATTTAATTTAAAGTGATGTTAAAGTTCTCACATTTATTTTTTAATTAACATAATATTTTTAATGTTGGATTTTACAAGAAGTTATACTCAATTATAAGTATAATTATGAAACCTAGGGAAATTAAATTTTTCATAATATTTTATATTTAATTTTCATTCAATATATACACTTATTAAATAATTAAAAATATTGTTGTAATAGGTATTTTATTAAGGAAAATATCAAATAAATGTTATTAAAAATATTAAAATAAATATAATATGGGATAATTAATATGTCCAATTAATTTTATATAATATCTTGAACTATTATTAATATAATAAAATATTTTTTAGATTTTAAATTTTTATGTCAATATTTGTTAAAATAATTAATTGAATAATGTCAAAATTCCCACTATTGATTGTTTATCAAAATAATGTTTTATTATATTATTTAAAAATCATAAAACAATTTTTTAAAATATACAATAATAATTAAATGTTCTAAAACATTATAAGGTATTTATTTATGTTCTAATTTACTTCAAATAGTTAAATATTTTTCCCTTTTAATTTTCAAATATTTGGTACCCCATTTAAAAAAATAGTATTACTAAATGTTAACTGAAATATTAAGGTTTAATTGACAGAAAATAATGTATATTTTTTTATTATATTAAAACCCTATACCATATAATATTCACATTTAATAAAAATTTTATGTTTTTTATGGGATTTTATTTTATTATAAATTAATATTTTTGGAGATCCCAAAAGTGCCCCTCATCATAATGATAAAAGTGAAAGTCCTACCAATTCTCTTCACTTCACTTTATCCTTCAAACTCATCCTTACCTTGCCCATTTTCATTCTCAACTTCCCTATTAACATTATAGAGGTTTTTTTACTCTTCAATGTCCAGATCTAGTAATTTAAGAGGAGATTTAGAGGGACCGCTTCAAAGAAGAGGTAATCTTCTATAATGAGTCTTTCAATATTCTTTCTTCTTTTACATCCTATTCATGATTTGTTTCATTATAAAGTAATAAATAAAGGATAACAAATATACTGAGGTTTTATTATGATTATGAAACTACCATATTCCATCTTCTACCCATCTTTTGAAAAATGAAATCACCATGCATGTCTACATATGCCTTTCCATCTCCACACTATTGTGTAATCTATTTTTCCCCACCACCTAAGTTGGATGGGTATAATGATGTAAATAATTACTATATATGATTATTATAACATGATATTTATTCTGAAATATTATATAACATACAATTAAATACCATTAAAAAATTATGGTAATGATATCTTCGAACGTGCATATGTATATCCTACCATCTCCACGATGTGATGTCATTCATTATACATGATCTTCATTAAATAAATATTATATAAATGAATGGAATGAATAAATTTGATATATATTATAAAAATATCATTTTGTAAATGATATAACTGTAATGTAATAAGATAATGGAGAAACTATCAAAAAAACATGTGTTAAAAATTAAAGAAGTGAACACATTATGGATGAGTATTAATGTTACTAACAAACTGATGAAAATATGATAATATATTATATCATAAAAATGAATATTATTATGAAATAAGTCAATGAAATTATTTAAATCATTATACAAGATGCTTTGTTACATAAAAATAAAAGCATACTTAACGTAAGTGATAATTTCAGAATCTCATTATTATCTCATATTATTTATACGTAAGTATTTACAGTGGTATATTTATGATGCATGTCCATGTTTCCTAAATATATATTCAAAAATATTTTTTTATTCTTATAAAATTTTTTGAATTCAATTTTACTCATTGGATAATTTTAATTAATTAGTATGAAAATAATCTTTTGTTAGTTTTCTTATAAGGTACTTTTTGACTTTCTAATAAAAGTATGAGAAAATTTATTTATGTTAACATATAGAGAATGAACAGTTTTTTATATTTTTCAAATTCCTTTTTTATTAGGATTCATTTACAATATTTAAAGATTATTTTCAAATAAATTATTATCATTTAAAATTTTATGACATTTTGAGATGAGCAAACGTTTATGAAGAAGAAAGGATATTTTCCTAAAAATTATTTTCAAGTGTTCCATTAAAATTATTTTCCATATAAGATTTAATTTTTAAATAGGTTTATGTTTTAATCATACTATATCTATTGTTCTTATGATATTATTATGCTTATGATGTAATTATTTTAATGAAATCCAATTGTTTTACATGGAATATTGTATGGTGTAATGATGTTTAAGAATCTCAATTTTATTTCTTAGGTTATGCTATGATGAATGATTTATGTTTGTGTGGCACACGTAATAATGATTTCATTATAAGATGGGTGGGACCAATATCTCCCTTCAATTCATTTAGTAATGATTTATATCTTATGAGATATACATGGATGGAATGGGAAATTATCTATGTTCAATAGTTCTGGGTTGGAACAAGGAGTGAACTCGGTTCAGTAATGGAAATCTTCTTCTATGATGGTTTTGAAAATGATCCTTGACTTGTATGAAATGATTTTCTATTCTTATGTTTATGCCACAAAATTTCAGGTCTTATGTTATGAATTTTGGGACTATTTTCACTGATTCTTATGAACTTTTATGACTTATACCATTTCATGATATCATGATATTTCTTATAAATAATATTATTTTCAAATGTTATGTTCTTATATCATATGATTATGACATGATTGATATCTCCTTGGTTTACCCTTACTGATAATTTAAACTCATCATTTCTTATATTTCTTTTCCCTAGTTCACAAAGAAGGGTACTAAGTATGATATTTCAAAAAGGGACATAGTTCTAATGAAATAGTTGTGAGAGAATGAATATGTCATATGAACCAGTTATTTATGATTCCATGTCTTTAAAGACATTATACCTATACGATCTTGTAAGGGATTTTTTATATTTTTAATTAATATTCTACAATTTTGATGTAAAATTTATATATATATATATATAGAATGTATGGGTCATTATATTGACCATTAATACATATTCCTATAAATAAAGAATAATAATTCTTGAGTTTGTAGGAGGAACACAATAAATATTATCATAAGGAGTAGACTATATAGTTGAGTTAATAACTTATTAGAAGTATAAATAAACATAAACCATGTTCATGTTAACTACATATATAAATAAAATTCAATGGATGGCATGTTACTAGAAGAAATGATTTTATAAAAACTGTGAAAAAAATATTTCTATAAGATGTGCATGTAAAAATGGGTATTTCAATCAGTGGATAAGGATTGTTCAATGTGAATAAATCTAGAATATAAATAACATAAGTTTAGTATGATTTTTTATATACACTTTGTAATATGTAAATTATCTATGAAGATTCTTGGATAAACAAAATTTGAAAGGAGTTTGGGGGGAAGTCCATATGAAACCCACATCTGGATGATCATTGGTGATGAATTAAGATGTTCTAAAGATCCTTTGATAGAAGGTTTGAGTAAAAATTTCTATAAATATATGTTCCTCATAAATTGAAATTTATAAATGGTTGTTGTAAAGATATATTAACTACATAATCAAACAAGGATACAATGATTGTACAGTTTCATGACAGAGAAAGGGGTAGTCTATATGATTGATTTTTCTAAAAAGAAAAAAAGAATACCCATATCTATAAGGAGACATGAATTAGTCAAAATAAAAAATGACGTATGAGACTGGTATGAAAAATAGATATTATAAAAATAGGATGTATCATGTTTAGATGATAATATGCTTTCATAAGTTTAATAAGATCGAAAACTTACTCATTATTTCCATTAGTCCTTGAGGCTATATAAAAATAGACCATGCTTCTGGAAGAAATGTGCTTGTTTACCTGAGTATGTGTTAAAAGTATTTGAAGAATAATGTGAGGAAAATATTATGACTATAACTTTCAAAAGGGTAATATAAATCATGAATAACCTTTATATGAACGTAATATTTTTTATACTTGAACCATGCCAGATGAGTTGAATTACATGCATAAATAAAATAATAAAAACACCATATGATGTGTGATGTGAAAATTAATGTTCTGAAAAGCCTTTAAATCATTAGAAGGTTTCATAATTATATGAACATCAATGTCGATATAATTTGCACAATTTTTTTTCAATTAAATATATCAAAAGAAGATAAAGTGTAATCTAGGTGTTTTAGAAGATATGAAATGCACACCCTGTCTATTCAGAATATAAATATAGTAAATAATTCTAAAGATCAAATGTCATGAAAGAAAATTAATTATCAAAATAACATATATTAAGTGGAAAATAAATTATTTGGAGGATAAAACATGGAAGAAATGAGTTTGGATATAGGTGTTGTCTATAGAGAAAATAGAAGAAGGCATGTGAGAAGAAAAATAATCAACCTAATAGTGGGATCAGTATGAGATTTAATAATTTGAGAATCAATTATATAATGTTAATTAGAGAATAATTTTGGTCACATAAAAATATTATTAGTTTTTTCAATTTTTTCAAATAATGAAATTCATAAATCCAAAAATATAATTTGTTCTGTGTTTTTCTGATGAGTTTTCACATTGAGTTTCAGTGAGTGAAACTCACTAAGGATTAAAGTAATAAAACATACATTATTATGAAAATTATAATCAGGATGATCTATGCTCAAAATTCATTATTTTTTTTTGATTCTATTTATATTTTAAGGAAAATTTTAAAATTAAGTTGATGCCAAATTTTTTGGATATTTGGGTAGACTATGATTTTTTAAGATTGTGTAAAGGCATTCAAAATTTATCCTTAAAGTTCAATGTTCTCAAATCACTAAGAATTTTATGAATTTTGAGTCTATAAATATGGATTTAGATAATGTTCATAAAATAAATATATTTTTGACCATTGATAGAGATCATTAAAAGAGAAAATACTAAGAGGAAGTAGTTGACCAGAGCATTCAATAATGATTTAGTTGGGTCAATGTTTTTAAAAGACCATAACATCATGTTCTGATAAAATATGAGATGAATGGAAACAAAAATTATAAAGAAATTTGAGAACATTGAAACATATGTTTATGGGGAATAATTTGAGATATCCTTAACTTAGTTTACTAGAAGTAGAATAAGGTCTGAATGATAGTTACCCTATAGAAGAAGAAGTTATATTCGAAGTCCTATTCAAGATTAAAATAATGTTGAAAACTGATAGGAGTTCTTATTATCTATTGTCAATAGAAATTTTTTTACATTCACATAATTATTAAAGAAAAAAATTCATTAAAAAATTTTAATTGTTAATATGATTATTAGTTGAATATATGTGACATGGTGTGAGTTGACAGTGTAATAATTAAGTACCCACATTATACAGAACCTTGAATAATCATAGTGTGTTTTTTACATTACATTATATTTATTGTATAATTTAACAGTACTGTGAGAATGTAATAAATATACATGCATCCTAACCAATGATAAAGTTTGGATCAACTTAAAATAATAAAAAAATATATGTTAAACTAAATTGGTAAAATTTTGGCACCCCTGATTACCCCCACACTTATAGTGACTACATAATCCCATGGGACACTCATGGTTTATATTAAAATACTGGATAATATAGGGAATGTATTATGGATTTACATAATTTTGAGAGTAATTATTGACTATATAAAAACTTATAGTATATCTGGTAAGATCATTGAGAATTATTTTGATAAGAATTAACCAACCATTGTTCAAAGAGTTGGATGCTTGGAAGTCTATATAAAAACTTCTCATATGTGTCGTGTAAAGAGGGAAAAATGAATATCTAGTTTTTATAGAGGATAAGAAGAATATATTTCTGTATATAATTTTTAGAAAATATGAATAACATAGAGTAATGAATAATAAGAATTCACTATTTATCAAGTTCATTAGAAAAATATGAAGAGGAAAATTGAATAAAGGATGACACTCATATAAATTTATTCTTATATAAAAAATGGAAGTTATAATATTATTCACATTTGGAAGACAAAGAGATAACCCTATAATTTAAAGTTCACTGTCATCTGTATATGGAGTATTGGAATCATAGAAAAGTATAGTATTATAAGGAATATATTATATAATAAAAGATATAATGGGAATTTGTTCTTTAGGATAATATGAAAGAGAACCTCATGTTTATAAACTATTAAATTGACCCTAACATATATAAACTAATAAGGACCATCCATGAATTAGTTTTTAGGGTGTAGAAGGTGGAAGTTACACTTGGGTGAGAAATTATTTTGCCCTAAACATTTTAATAGTAGTGTGATTTATCATTGAGTAATCATGATTTAATTTATATCCACAAAATTTTAGTATAGTGGATATTGGAACATCAAAAATTCATCTGTGTGTACTCATGTTCATATCTATATGTAGGTGAACAAAGTAAAATACTAATGTTAATTGTAATTTATATTTTTTATATATTTCAGATCTTTTGATAAGAGAACCATTGAGAGTTTGAGATATTGAACAAAATGGACATCTAATGGAAAAGTTTTTAATCGACGTGTATCTTCATTACCCCACCCCCATGGAGAATTCATTAAAATTGTTCTTAACATATGATTCCATGAATAAATTATAAAAAAATAAAATGAAATCAATTAGTGAAATAAGAATTCATATTTATCCAAAATTAAAGGTATTTATCAATTTAAATATCACTAATAAAACATCACATATTTTATCTCACATATACAAGTGTGAAAAAAAAACATAAAATATTTATTTTTCATTTAATATCTTCATTTATTTTGAATTCTATGAGACTCAAAATTCTGAAACACAGCCTATATAATAGTGAATGAATAAATTCATTGATGTTCTCTCATCCCTGGTTACTTATTAGGTACCACAAAAGCTGGCACCAAAGTATATATAAATATTAAAAACAAAAAAAAACCAAAAAATATATATAATTAAATGAATAAAAATGGAAATCAATCCTAGATCATAAATAATGGAATAAAAACACTAGCATGTTTATCAAAACATTGACATAATAAGAATATCCAACCATACGTTCCAAAAAAATATAAGGCATTGATTTTATATTTTTCATGTCAACTAAAAAATCATTGAGATACTCTATAGATGATCATCCATGAAATAATATTTTCACTATCGGTGAACAAGAACAAACCAAGATTTATAAACTCCATTATCAGAAAACACATTCCATCCACCAAAACACATTATCATATTATTCACATGATACTCAAATTATTGGACATACCAAAATAAAAATTTGGTTCATTGATGATGGAGGATGAATCAAGATGATTAAAATCTATGGTAGGCCACCCAGGATGACCAATGAAAGCTATAAACCGCTAAAAAGGTATGTGTTATAGGGATATAAATAGTTATTGAGTAAGAGGTGTGAAAATGGTATTGGGTTACTGATTATATATGTCCAAGGATGGAGGAAAGTGAATATGTCTCCTAGAATAGGGAAACATCACTAGTGACGGTCAATTGAAAATGGGTGGCCATGAATTTCATGTTGTAATATCTCACTTTTTTATTTTCTAATAAATTTTATTATTATAATATTTTATAAATGAAATAATGAAATTTTATAATTTTTTAATATTTTATGAGATGTTTTATATATACATGATTTAGAAAATAATGAATAGGGATTGAGTAGTGTTAGGATCCGGATACTGTGGCTTATGAAAGGTTATTACATAGTTTAGGGGGTTATGAATACTAATCATACATTGTTACGTGTTGACCTGAAACCTTATTTTTATTTCTAGGTTTCATGGGACCATCATGATCCTTTTTTATATTATTACAATTAATTTACATAATATTTAGTATTAGTATATCATTTATAAAATGTGTTATACATAAGGTAGTTTATCTTTCATGGGAATGATATGTGTGGAAAAGGTATTACATGTGAATTTTTTATTACTAATGTTGTTATTACTTCGACTAATATTGTCTTCATAATCATAATCATAATCATAATTATCATTAATAGTTTTGGATATTGATCATGACCACTTCCCAATTGATGATTACATGATAGTTGTGAATCTAATCGCCTCTAAAACTGAAGATATCCTATGCCTTATTTTTAGAAATGATACAAGATATGTATTCTAGATAAATAGAAGTTAACCATATAGATGTAAGAGTAATGTGGAAAATCTAATATTTATGGATTCTTCATCTGGATCATGATATCAAAGATTTTAACTGGAAGAATCAGCCTGAATATATTATAACATTATTTTATTCTTATTCTCTTTGATTACGGAAGAGTATTTTGTTCGCCGTTCATCTCATACCATGGTGATTACCATCAATATCACTTCAAGGTCAAAATTATGGTCATTAGCCTCCAATTTCATCCTTATACTTCCATCAAAATCTCCCAATCATACTTATGTTTTCAATTAGGGTTCATAGAAAATAGGTGTTTTCCATGCTAAAAACTCATAAATTCCATAGAACAATTTTTTTCAAAGGTATTTTTATTTATCATGTATCTCTAATTTACTTTTTCTTGTTACAGAAGTAAATGTTACACTAATTCGGGGTATGTGATTCAATCATTTCCCTTTTTCCTAGTAAAAACATGCAGTATTATGTGTTTAATATTTGTTTTACTCCTATAAAACACTTATTTGTATTATATAAGATAGGTTTATAAATGTTTTTGATGATTGTTTTAACAATTTTATACTTTTCATAATGGGTTTCTCTATGTTTGGGAGTAAAATTATACTTAATTTATTTCCTACACCTGAGGTGTTTGGTGAAAATCCAATGACACTCATTAACATCAGAATGGGAGTTTTATTGAGGATTTGAATCAACATAGATTTATAAGGGATAAATTCATGGGTTATATTTATAAATTATTGGTATTCCTATGTGTTAGTGTCATTTTAAAATATATATTAGTTTCATAATTTTGATATACATAATGTTTTTTAAAAAATTTTAATTATGGTTTTCAGAGGAATTTAATAAAAAAATTATATAATGAATTGATATTTTTTAAAAAGAATAATAATGGTGTTTTTATCATGAGTTATATGGGTAAAATTTAATTGATTTATTTTAAAAAATACTTTACTCATGTCACTCCCTTAATATGGGTGGTCTATTTCTAAATAAATTTTCATGGTATCATTTTTTATTATTACATGGTTATATGATATTTATGAAAGGGGTGAACCAGCATGTTGGGTTTAGGGGGATTGAATAATTGATTACTTGTAAAACAACTTGGGGACTGCATTTGGATACTTAGGTGGAGACCTGGAATATGAAAAGATTTAATCTAGAAACTTCTATGTAGACTTGGATCTCTTGTGGTGATAACCTTTAGAAACATGGAACTCCCTTATTAACCAAGATCATTTAGAAGTAGCGGTATCATGGTAATACAACAGATATACATGGTGATCTAAGGGGAATCCCATAGGTTCTCTATGAATTAGTTCCTTAGGCATAGACCATGATGCATGTTTACTACATTAATTATAAATTATATCTCACTATCATTTTTTCATATAGTTTTATATGTTATTTCACATATATTATTCTTTCATGGGTTTACATTTTATATATTTAAATAATTTTTAAAATTATAGGATCTGGTTAATTTATTTCATGAATGAAAAAATTGTATATTCATATTTTTATTTCAAACATGTATGTCTGTATTTTCAAAGAAAGAGAAAGCATAAATTATTTCAGGAAATCCCATTCACATTTTTCTCACACGTTATATACTCACCTCAGTGTTTATATAACATTTTAATTTATTAGATTCCATTTCAAGTGAGATTATTATTATCATTTACTAATATTGGATCATGAAATGGGTGACTGACTATGGAGATGGTGACATATGAAGATTTCTTGTGTCACATGGGGATATTTAAACCATTTATCTTGATCATGTTAGATTATATATAATTTTATTCCATTTTTTTATAATATCATTTATTATTATATCATTTTTTATGAAATCATAGTATTTTATCTAATCATATTTTTTTCTAGATTTATGTAATCATTAATATGTAATAAATGGTAAATAATTCTAAATCTATATATAAGACCCTGGTCATTAGTAGTAATCACATGGCAATCGAGAAAACATATTGGTCTTTATAGAAAACCATATCTGTTCTGATGGTTAGGTAATTAGGATAGTTTGTTAAACTATAATAGGGATTATGACTCAAAAGATACTTTTAGGTGTGAGTTTGGATAGGTAGTTTTGATTAGTGGTGGTAATCTACAAACAAGAGGTGAGGTCACATAGTGTATATTTGTGGTGTCCTTAGGGTGAGGTGTGTGGTACATCTATACTAAAATCTATGTGAGGGAATAGGAAGTACACCTAACTCAAGAAAGCCATGACACATTAGTGAGATGACCACAAACTAAGGTCTTCTCCTAGACCAATTTGAAAAAGATGATAGAGAGGTTGAAAAAATCTCCTCCAATTTTTTATTCAATCTCTAAAGAAAATTATGAGTAATCCCCATACAAATACTTATACCAATTTTTTTAAAAAAATATAATAATAATTACAATCCATGTAATTTAAAACACCATACACATAAAGATGAAAGAAAGGGGCTCAAACCAGAGATATACACCCAAAACTCACCTCTTCCCAAGATCCAAACACAAAAACTAGGTGTAATAATTTTTTTTGTTGTTGTTATTATTATTATTATTATTATTATTATTATTATTATTACTGTTGGTCAGAATTTTATGAATTGTAAGTTTGGAAACCAAATAAATGATCACTTTAATAAAATAAAAAAAGTATATGTGGGGAGAGTGAATAGAATAATGAAAATGATTAAAATATAAAATTTATCAAAAATTATGAAAATACATTTCATATCATCAAAAGAATCAAATTAGTCCTTAAACACCCAAACAACCCAAAATTTTCATCCACTAATATAAGATGTGATAAAATAAATTTCTTAGTCACCACTCAATTTGAAATATAAAACTATAACAATACACAAAATCATCTATATTGATTGATAAATGTAATAAAAAAAAATTAAAAAATAATAAAAATTCAATTAAATATTATCCATTATAACATATAAATTCATTGTTAGTGTCTTCATTCTATTCAATTTGAAAATCATTACTTTAAAATGGATTAAAAAATCTTATATCGCTCCATCCTTTACTTGGGTTCAACGACATGAACCCCCATTAATTTTACTTGAACTTAATATGGCTCAACAATAACCCTAGAAACACTCTTCTTGATAAAAATGGATGCTTTAAAATGGTGTGGTATGTTAATATAATGTGGGGGAACAATTTCATTTAAATACTATTATTTTATAAATCTGATTTTCATAAGAAAGGAAAAGTAAAATAATGTAAAATATGTTTATATAAACTTTTTTTATGTCATAAAACAATAATAAATAAATTTGGTTCAATCTAAACAATGCAATAATAAACCAATATAATAGAAATTTCATATGGGGTCATGATCCTCTTGGGACCACCATCGACCTATCTCTGAGATTTAAATCGAAATAATTCCCATTAATGACCAAAACCATGAACAATGCTAATTAATTAACTAAAAATGCCACATAAAATATTGGACATTATGATGCCCAGATATTTTAAAATAATAACATATCATTTGATAGCATATATGACACACAACATCAAATTTAAACAACACGTCAAATATATTATTTAAATATTGTTGTTATAACATACCCAGTAAATTTGAAGCTATGAATAAAAATAAATAAAATTATAAAAAATATATGGTTTACACATTTATAAAATAAATATATTTATTAAAAATTGATTAGAAATGAAAATAAAATCAATTTGAAAGTAAAATAAATTTTTCTTATGAAAAACTATTTTTTTACGTGTAGAGTGTTTATTTAATAATGAGTTAATTTAATCACTATTGATAAATTATTTTAATAAAAAATTTATATTATATATTAAATAATTTTTTTATCATTCATCTAATATGTTTTCTAAGCATGGGATAAGGGTAAATCTTTTTTTATGCTTAGAACTGAGTTTTTCATAAAATTTGTTTGATCATGTTAAGTGCACTTATATTAAATATATTAACCAATTTTAGAAAATATATTGGGGAAAATATAATATTTAAAAAAAAATTCAAAATTATCATAGAATTAATTAATGAAAATTTTATGAAAATATTAATTTTTTGATGAATATTGAAAAATAAAGAATTTTACTAAAAAACGCATTTTCATTTAAAAAAATTAAAAAATCTCATTTTTTAAACTATTTCAAAATTAAAATCAGTTAATTTATATAATTTTTATTTCAATATATATCATTTTAATTAATTCATTGTTGACAATTTTTGAAAAATATTTTATACTTAAGAAAAATTTTCATTACAAAACAGCATTTTGGTCTTGTTTTCGATTTTGATTTTAAATTTAAATTTTCCAATTTTGAAATATTAATTTTTTAAAATATATGAAATGTTTTAATAGACATAATTATAATATTAGTTAATTATTCAAACTTAATTTTTCATCATAATTAATGGTAAAAAAATTATTACCCTGTTTAATGTTGAAATGAGGTTTCATACGTTACATGCACCTGTGTAAAAATAAATTTTTCACAATCATATATTTTTTATTTGAAAAAAATGATTTAATATCAATAATAATTGGTTACAAATTTTCTAATAAGTATAATTTTATATTATTCTTAATTATTAAATTACCTAGATTAAAAAAACTAGTTATGTTTGTGAAAACTATGATCGTAAAAGTGAGTAACCATGGAGGTAAAGACAATAAATAATTTAAAACATGATTATTTTTATTTTGGAGGTTTTGATAAGACTTAAAAACCATATATTCCTTTTTTATCAATTTTGGAGGCACTTTTGTTGGGTGTGACTTTCCATTAATGAATAATTTTGGGTTTTTACAAAAATGAAAGTCCTACTTATTTATAAAAGCGCACCCCTCCCCTAATTACTACACACCTATCAATCCATTTATATTGACCAATATATAATAAAATATCTTCAACGTATTGTTACCCATCATTTATAGGATATTTTCTTTCTAAAAATACCAACCCTAGGACCCTCAATAAGAGATCCAAAGGAGGTTCTTCAAAGCGAAGGTGATTGTCTTCACTACACTCTTCATCTTTTACTTAATCTTTTACCACCATCAATTATATCATAAAAATAACAATATAATAAAATAATAATATAAAATATAATATAATTTTTTTATGTTTATTTAATAATATTTTTCTATATCCATCTTCATAAAATGGGAAACAAAGTCGCAGCTCGTGTGTACAGCAGACTACTGCCTCGCAAACCCATGTAATTTGTTTTGCATCATCGAATCACATAGATAGTCATGATGATGAAAATAATAAATATATATGATAAATATGACATGATATTAATTATTTAAAATGAATATATCATCTTCTTCCTTATTCATTCACCCATTAAGGTAATGATATTGTCGCTCATGTGTACGTACGACCTACAATCTCCACGAGGCGACGTGATTCATTTTCGATACCCAAATTTATTTAATGGTTATAAAAATTTATATAATGAAAAGATATTATATTTAATATGTTAATTGAATTATTCATTTGATGAAAATATATCCTAAACAAAATAATTTAAGCATTAATGATAAAAAAATGCATGAGAAAATGAAGTAATTAATTGTCGAATCAATGGTAATAATGAAAAATTATTAACGAATAGGTCATAAGATGTTATAAGAGTATAATATATTACAGTATAATTATGAATATGGTTTTGGTTTTGGTATAAATTAATATCATTATATATACCATTATACATGATTTTAAATAATGTTCAAATAATGGGAATCTTGAGATAAGGGATTTTTCTCAATTTCCATTACATTGAGACATATTTTTTTTATTATGCTCATATTAATTTTTGTATGTTATATATAATTACACTTTAATGTATTTAATAGGAATAAAAATTAATTTATTATTGTTAATTTTTCAATTCATTATTTTTATTTCAAGGTGTTATAATTTGAAAGTCACCAAAGAGTTTTGAATTTACATTACAATCTCATTTGTTTTGGAATTGCATTTATTTTCATGGAAGGGGTATTATAATCAATACTTATTAAAATCCATTAATTTTACTATATTATATATATTAAATAATTTTCTATATATTTTTCCAAATTTTCCACTCTTTTTTTCTTGAATCAATCAAATAAATGTTTTAAATAATAAGTGATTTTCTTTCTCTTTTAATTGGATATATTTTCATTCTATGTCCATTATTTTGGAAATTGTTTTAAAAATTTTATTTTATTTACTAAAATGATTTAATATGTTTATTGTAAGTTATTCTTGACTTTTATAAAGGGTTTGAAAAGAATATTTAAATTTATTAAAGGGATATATTCATGTTTCTTTACAAAATGTCAAAAAAATGTGATTTAACATATATGGAGATAAAAGAATTCCCCTCCACCATAACCATTTTAAAAAAAATTAGCTTCTTCTATGTGTTTTCAATGGTTCTAAAATGAAAAATATTTATTGAAATATTATTTTAATATTTTAGTGAAATTCCCTTTATTCTTCTAAAATACAGTAATTTACCTCAAAATCTATAATGTCTCTTATTGATTTTGTGATTGTTAGTTTTTTCTTGAAAAAATAACTTCCATGTGATCATTGGACATTATATTTACCTTAAATATCTATATTCTTAATCATGGATATTATTATTTCATAAAACATGTATCATTTCTACATAAGGTGTTTTAATTTTAAAATTATTTTATTGACTTGTGAAATATTTTTAAATCCATATTCTTTAGTTAATATATATATATAAGTAATTATTTCCATGAAATAAATCAATCATTTGACATATGAGGAATTATTTGGAAATGAAGTGATAGTTGGGCCTTATAATTATATATCCCATCAATGCCACGATATATATCATGAAATAATTCTATAAGCTGGGCATATTAAATTGGTTTTCACCCCAATTTTTAATCTATGTTAGCATAAGGTCATGGAAGTATAGATATCATGATGTGTGAGATCGTGGAATCTAATATTATATTTTTCCTTCATTAAGAATTTACTTTTTTCATCCATGAGATTACTATATTGAAATTATACCTGGAGTAACTTTAAGATCATTTGATTATTTATATGGTATTATCTGATCATCATTTAGTCCAGCTATATCATTCTTCATGATCAAGCTATTGATTAAATGGAATGTGTTTTTAGTTTTTTACCTTGACATATTGTTGATTACTTATTGATTCATGAAAAATTCAATTGAATATAACCCTTAGTGAGTTTTTGATCTTAGCCTTTATTTTTTTACCTTCCCTAAGTTATAATTAAGTAATATTTGAATGATTTTAGGGATGAATAATATTTACAATCACTATGTTTCAATTTATGTTTCTAATGGAATGTGAAAATAAAGTTTGTATCTAGTTTACCTAGAAAACTAAACTATTATTTCCTTTGAGATGTGATATCTTGTATATTATACAAATGTAATAAAGTAACCACAAAAAATGGATATACAGAGTTAGGGTCTTTAACTTTGGTGTCAGAGAAATATTAGTATAATCCTTGAAACTATAATTATAAAAACATTGGTTAGGGGAAATAACCCTATGAATGAATTTAAATATTATTATAAGTATAGTATAACATGCTAAATTTTATTATGTTAGATATTATATGGGTTTCATAGATGTAAATCTATATCTAAATACTACAAGTTTATATGGCTCTATCATAGTTGTACCTTGGAGTAATAACTCTAAAAAGAGAACATTGGGCTTTAACCCAATTATCACCTATTGCATGATTACATACCTTGATACACACTTGGTTTGACACTCCCATGGGATATTTAATTCAACTTTTATTTTCAAACCATCAAGATGGATTTGAATAGATGATGACAATGAATGAACTAGGCTAAAAATACTCTACTTTAGATTGAAAATAGGGTTACATATTTTGAAATCCTATAAATTCTTATATAGTTTTCCACTATGATTATTGTTTCTTAGACTATTATTTTTCATTTTAGTTAATGAATGTAACCAGCAATAATCATGTTAAAATTGAATATGATATAAAAAGTGATTATTATAAGAAACCAAATGGGATGATAAATATATTGAAAGATATAATAATTATTCCTAATTAGTTTTCCCGATATATTATCTACAACATATTTCTTAAATAACTCTCAGACTCTCTAATGAATATACATATTGAGTCCATTAAGAGTTCAAGTGGTTGGGATTGTGGTGGAATGAAGGCCCAATTTCTTTCATGTTAGAATTGTGGAAATAAACACACAGGAGAATGACTCAAAGGAACAAGAAAATACTTTATGTGTAGAAAATAAGATCATATAGAATTGAATTTCCAAGGAAATTTGAGGAGTTCCATGGATTGAAATAAATTTCAGCATTTATGTTAAGGTAATAATACTTAAATATGATTATTTGGTTTTGTGAAAAAATATGTTATATATAAAACCATAGAGTTTACTATGTGAGTTTAAAATTATTTTTACTTTTTAGGATGTTCATAAATTGTTTTTTTGAAATTTATTAGAGGTATACTAATATAGTTTTGTAAAAATTATAACCTACATGTCAGGTGACAACCGATGGCTTCCAACAAGGCTGTGGAACTTGAACTCACGACTAAAGGGTGACAAGGATGAGGTTTATACCATTTTCCAACAATATTTACTAGTTTGAATGACATTTTTTTACATAAATTATTTTATAGATAGATTCATATGGAATGAATTATGTTAAATTTTTGGTGTTACAATTGGGTTTTTAGAGATTAATTTTTTTTAATGGTTAGCTTGTTTAAACCATTTTGGGTATAGTAAATATTTAGAGACAAAAGGGAAAAGTTATTACACTTTTATAGATATTATAATCTACTATAAGTTAATATTATTTATTTAGGAAAAAACATTTATCATGGATATTCATTTATGGAGTAAGAAATAAAATGGAATATGATTGAAGCACAGGAAAAGGATGAAATTATTTTTAAGAAATAAAAAAAGAAATAAAGTTTGTATATTTTCTTATATACATTATCATAATATTAAAATATTCTATAAAATTTTGGAAATTGATCTTGAAATAAAATTTTATACATTGACCATCATTTTCGACGATTAATGGTCTTTTAAATCAATGCAAATTTGTGGTTTTGTGGTCATTAATTATATATTGATCATTCACTTAATTGTGAGAAATTATCTATATCACTCTCCCTAATTATTAATTCCTTTCTTATATGTCCAAATTTTCACTTACCAGTAATTCCTTTCTACTCATAAAGATAGTTATGTGTTATTCTAAATGACACTCATGCTTCCCTTTCTCTCATATCTAGAGGAAACATTCTTAACCCTTTCTATGATGTAGGTTTTTAAAAAAAAATCAAATATCAAACCATTAATTTCCATGAACAAGTTAAAATTATGGTGACCAAATTTTTTTATGGTGTGTATAATGTGACACCCCCAAGATTTCAAAATAATAGCATTGTGTTTGATAGTGTATATGACACACAACATCGACCATCAACGACCTATGAGATATATTATTTAAATATGTCCATCATAACCTTGTTGTTAAATTGAAGGAGGTTAACATAAATAACTATATTATAAAAATTATGTGTCTTACACATGTATAAAATAAATTTATTGGTTATAAATTGATTAGAAAAGATAATAAAAATCATTTCAAATAAAAAGAAACATTTTTCCAAAAAACATTTTTATGTGTGTAGTTTGTTAATATCATAATGAATTCAATTAATACATATTTTTGAATTATTTTAATGAAATTTATATGTTATATATTAAATAAAACAATTTATAATTCATCTAATATATTTAATAAGCATGATATATGGATAAATTACGTTTTATGCATAAAAAACTACAAATTCTAAAAAATGGTTTCATCTTGTTTTACACACTTATATTAAATATATTTACTAATTTTTTAAACAAAATTTAAAAAAAAATTACATTATATTACAAATCATCATTTCAAAATTATCTTAGAGTGATTTTTTTTTGAATTCTCTAACAAGATTGCTTTTTTGATTAATATTGAAAAATAATGATTTTTATTCAAAACAACCATTTCATTTAAAACATTTACAAAGACCCATGTTGTTTTAAAATTGTTTTAAAAGTAAAATTAGTAAAATTATATTCATATTAACCCAATTAATTTCCTTTTAATCAATTTTATGTTAAAATTAGATATAAAAAAATTTATACATAAGAAAACATTCTTTGGAAAACCGCATTTTTGTCACGCTTTCAGGTTTGATAATAAATTAAATAATGACACTTTTATGAATTGAATTTGTTAAAATTAAATCTACACTTTTAATCATAATAATTCATATTATTTAATATTTAAAAATTAATTTTCTATCATAATAAATATTAAAATAGTAAAAAATTAATTACCCCAGTTAAGTTTAAAATGATGTTTTGTGTGTTACATGTTCCTATGTCAAAATTAATTTTACACAAATAAAGAATTTTTATTTGATACATTTTACTTCAAATTTTTATTTTTGGGGTAAAAATTATCTAATGAGGCTCATTTTATTATAGAATTAGTGGATAAATTACCATGGTAAAATAAATAGTTACTGCAGTAAAAACTAAAATGGTAAAAATGAGTAACCTTATAAGTAAAGGAAATGAAATATCTAAAACATGTTTATTTTATATTTTTAAGATTTGGATAAAACTTATCATCACTAAAATTTGTCATTTATCAATTTTTGAGGCCCTTGGGTGGATAATTTCTTCTTGTTATTGAATGGTTTTTGGTATTTACAAAATGTCACTCCTTCATAATAATAAAAGGGAACCCCCTAATCTAATTTATTCACACCATTAAAGAAATTTATATCAAAAACAACATAAAAAATAACACCACCTAATCAATATATATGTTTTATATGTGATGTTATTCCCAAATAAAACAACCCTAGGCTTCTTAATAAGATATCTAAATGTGGTTATTTTAAGAGGAGGTAATCGTATTCACTAAGATCTTTCTTTTTTATTCTTCATTTTCCAAATGAAATTTTGTATTAAATTTTATAACATAAAAAATTAATATATAATTTATACTTATATGTTATTAGGTTTATTTCATGATACTTATCCATCTTCTTCTCCATTAAATGGGAAATAAACACATCCCTCGTGTGTATGGTGGACTACCGCCAAGGGAACCGATGTGATTTGTTTTCCCTCACCAACTCACAAGTAAAATCATGATGAGATAAATGAGAATATATATGAAAAATATTACATGATATTAATTCTATACAATTAATATACCGACATGTTTTTACACTTCGTCCCATTAATGGAATGATATCGTTAATCGTGTGTACATTTGACATACCATCTCCATGAAGTGATGCGATTCATTTTCTATATAAACTATTATAAAATTGTTTTAAAAATATATATAATGAGTATATATGATATTAAAAACATTTATTTAATTCTCTAAATGATGGAACAAAATCCTATACACATGAAATTGAGCTTCAATGATAAAACCTGAATGAAAAAGTGAAGTAGTTAACACGAGAAACATTGTTACTAATTAAATATTATTAATTGAAAAGTGATAAGATGTTCAGAGAGGATAAAATATGATTTTATAAATACAAATATAGTTCATGTATAAATTAATTATACTCTTAAACCCATTATACCAAAGGATAAATATCATTTAACAAAAGGGATGTGTGAAGTAATAGATTTCATCTCAATTACCATTTCATTGAGACATTTTTGTTATTATAAACTTATTTTCGTTTATGTAGTGTTGATACTTACCCTTTTATGTATTTAACATGAGTAAATATTTATCCATAATTATTAATGTTTCAATTAGATTCTATGATTTCAAGGGGTTACAATTTGAAAGTTACTAAGAGGTGATAATTTACATTACAATATCATTTTCTTTGATTGCTCATATTTTAATTGAAGTAATATTATAATATTTACATATTTGCCTCTATAAATTTTAAAATCCTATATATAATTAAGGAGATTAAGTAATTTATTCCAAATTTTCCTCGATTTTTTACTTAAATCATGTAAATAAATGTTTAATAGAACAAATGAATTTTTTCTCTTTTAATCAGATATAATTTTCTTCTATTTCCTTTTCTTGAGAAATTGTTTTAAAAAATTATTCTTTTCTAAAATAATTTAATAGGGATATTATAAGTTATAATTTAATTTAATGAATGGATTGAATGGATCATTTCTAATAGTTTCTAAAGGGGGGATTTTCGTCTTTCCTTATAAAAATTCAAAACAAATGATTTTAGAATATATGGTGATAATAGACATCCTTTTCATCATAACCATTTTATTAAATTTGTCATATTCTACAAATTTTGAAAGGTTTTATTGTGAAAACAAATTTATCAAAAATGTATCTTAATATTTCACTAATATTACCTCTATTTTAGCAAAATACATAAATTTACCTCAAAATAAATTTTATCTATTATTGATTTTTGGTTTTTAACATTCTCTTAAAATATTAACATTCATGTGATCATAGTACATTAAATTATTCTTAAATGTCCATATTATTATCAAGGATATTATTATTTATTAAATTATATATCATTTCTACATATGGTGTTTTACTTTGAAAGTTATTTGATTGAATGAGGAAATGTGGTTGATTTTTTTTATTTACTCAATATAGATATATATTCACAAATAATATTTTCCATGAATTAAATATAAAATTTGATACATTTTTAATTATTTTTAAATGCAATGATGGTTGGGGCTAGTAATTATATATCTCATTGATGCAATGATAATTATCATGATACAAATCAGCATGTTTTCATAATTAAATGGGTTTTACCCATAGTTTTAAACAATATTGTCATAAAGACTTTTCAATATATATATTATGATGTTCGATATCATGGAATATAATATTATGTATTTCATTCCTTGATAATTCAGTTTTTATTTTAAATGTGATTTCTTCATTTATATTATCCATGGATTAGCTTTATGATCATGTGATTATTTATACCAAATTATTTGATCATCATTTATTCATACTATATTATTCTTCATGATCAAGTTACTGATTAAATGGATTTTTTTTCATGTATTTACCTTTATATCCTATTTTTGACTTATTTATTCATGATAGATTATGTATTAAATAACCCTTAATGAGAATCTAATCTAACTCATTATTTTTTCCCTTCACTAGGATATTGACAAGAAATATTTGAATGAGTTCAAGGATGTAAAATATTTACATTCTCTATATTTTAATTTTATGTTTCCAATGTAATTAAAAACCCATGTATGTATCTAGATTTACAATATTACTAAACTATACAATCCTTTTGTATGTGACCTCTTGAATATTATGACATTTTAATAATGTAACCACTATCTCTAGGTTACCAAAGTTTGGGTTTTACACATATGTAACTAAGTGAATATGCATGGAATGAGTATAAAAATAACCAATAAAAATTACCTTGAACGGTTAAATAATAAATCTATATAAATAATTAACTGATCATGGATGTCTATAATATATAGTGAAAAATATGAAATTATGATTTTAAGGAAATAAATAAAATAAGTCAGCACAAAGTAGCATAGATTTTATAAATAAAAAATATAAAAGAATGGATTTAAGAATACTGTACACCAAGGAAAAATATTTATTGTAAATTAATAAATCATGTGGAGATACCAAGGGAATATGGTTAGGGTTTCCTATGGTATTTATATCATAATCATAATCTTATAAATAGGTTCCTCAAAGACATCATGTTAACATATCGAACTAGTTAAAAGGGAAGTTTCATGTCTCTTGAACCAATCTCTAAGGGTTCATCAAGTCCCTGATAAGAAATAAAGGGAGTACCATTTCTCTTAATTATTAATTAATATAAAATAAAGTTATACAATATGTTCCTCAAATGAGTATCAATACACTTCCTAGGATCCCATTAAGGTACCCAACTCTTCCCATGATATACTTCTATACATAGGGGTTAAGGTAAATTAAAAATCATTTATAAATTATCCCATTACATAATATTAAATTACCACTTATTAAAACATATATATGTGGTTTATATCAAATTTAGGATAAATAACACTAAGTAAGGTAACATATGTGATAAAAAAATTAAACAAATCTAATATTCTTTGTTCTACTGAGATTCTTTATGGAAAACATTACCTCAATTCATTATAAATAATAACAGTCCATTTTATAAAAACCATTATCATTTGTATCAATGTATAATCACTTTTTGATTTTTCACAAACACATGGTATATATAATTTTTTATAAAAGATTGTATGCTATTAAAATCAATGCTTTTACAATGATAAGAATCCAATAAACCCAAAAAAACGAAATCTTTAGAAAAAATATTTTCCTAAAAAAATGATATAATATGTCATTTAGGTAAACTAATTTAATTTTAATCATTTAAAAAGTATATTTTATATTATTTATATAAATATTTAATAAATTGATTATTCATATTCATTCCCACTAATTGAAAGACTAGGTTTTACAGTCATTCATGAATATTTATATTTTATCTAAATATATCATAGTTTCATTTAAGTTCTCTGTTTCATGTGGAGAATTTTGTAGAAAACATTTAATATTTTATGTTCATTAATATTTTATTATCTGTGTGTGGTATATTCTACCCACATTAAATAAATTTTTCCCTTAAAGTTTAAATATTTACACATTGATGAATGTTGGTGAGGGAATTCTTCTCATATTTATTATTTTAGATTTAACTTATAATATATCATCTACATTACTCTCTTAGAATATATCATGTTATTTATAATTCCTTAAATAACTTTAATCATTCCTATAATGATATACCTAAGTATTTATAAACTCTAATCATATATTCTCAATAATATACCATTCCAAAAATGATTTGAATCTCTAAGACAATAAACCACAGTGAGATTATTTGTTCTTATAAAAAGTAAATATTTATTTAACATTTGAATATATTAATCACTAGTTAGTATAGTCAATATATATTAACTATGTATATCATAATCCATAAATTATATTAAAATCAAAAAAATTATCATATGTTATTTTTTCTTTAAACATAGGTGTTATTTGTTTTTTAATATTGTTCTCTCCAATAGTTATCCCAAAAAATATAACCTTGTTATAAAAGCACTTCAAATGTATATTAATACCATTTAATATATGTTTCAAATTCTTTAAAGTACAGCTACTAGATAACAATCCTTAAATCATTAACATAATCCTCATAACTTTTAGAATAAAATAGAATATGATCGATAGATATTAATCACTAATGAAAATAGTACATTGTATAAATATTTATTTTTATTTAGATATCAATCTCTCTACCTTTGGAATGACAAGTAAACTCACCGTTTATATAATAAAACGAATATACTCAAATTCTAAACCATTTATATATGATCCCTTATTCGGTTAAATTGTATTATTGTTTCAAGATACATACCTTTCCAAGCATAATTTTTGTCATCTTATTTCAACCAAATATGGAAACCAAAATTTTTATGATAATATAATAAATATGAATATGAAAACATAAATATGAATATGTTTTCCATTATGAATCATATTTTATTTAACATATGATACTTTTTAATTAACCTATGACTCTCTTTTTTAATCATTGGTTATCTATGTTCATTTTTATATTTTATTCTCTGACCCAATTAGTTAACATCATACTTAAATATTTTATAATGGTTTTTAAATAGAATTTGATCAACCAAAACATACCCCCCATGAGTGTCTAACTAGGTTTGAAATAATACCTCTTTTCCGTGCACCAAGTGACAATTTAGTTAATACTGAATATTTCTTTATTAGAGTAATTACCTATTGGGATATCTGTGATAGAGCCTAAATCCACATTTAGTATCTTGATAGGGATTTAATTTATTTGAGTGAAACACAATCTTTACTTTACAACATCGGGATGTTATCCTATACTTATAATTATCACTTTGAAATATCCCTAATACTTTAACTAAAGTTCTCTTATTCATTATTACCTAATATACCATTGAAATTATGATTATCCTCAACTCATAAACCCAAAACATACACTCAAGAAAATACCAATATTTAAAATTATCTAAATTTTTCTCAAATAACAATTGTGATGCCTCAGACCCAAACTCTTAGAACCAGTGCTCCTAAACACAAAATTTATATTCCAAATTCAATACTAATTATATATTCATAGACATAACTATACAATATTTACATGACTTTAGGAAAATAATTTCTGTACATATATTCCCAAAACCATTTAGGATTACATATTTAGAGAATTAATAAAAAAATATAAACTAATAATTTGAAAATATTTGTTAACTAAAGGAAATTTTTTGCTACAAGAAACTACTTAACCCATATCAAGTATTCAATATATCTAAAACATTATTCACAAAAACAATCATATTTCATATATCATATATAATAATGTTCTTTATAACCTATGGAAATGTAAATATAAGAAGGGGTGGCCTCAAATTATCAATAGAGGAAAACATAAAACTTTAGAAACTGTGGAATAAAAATAGAACAAATATGTTGGCGGGAATTAAAAATCTATATAATGCCATAACCAACTAAAACTAAGGGGATAATATATCAATTTATATAAATAGAAATAAATAAATCACATCATTAAAAATAAATTGTTCCATGTAAATTTAATTAATAATGTCGGATAGCTAATTCTGTACCATAAGAAAATGAATCAAGATATTATAAATCATGAATTTACCATCAACTTAATATCTTTTTTTGGTAATGAATATACCAAAATACCTAAACATGTTTATCCCATGAGACCATTCAATGCCTCAAGGTGCTATTTAATTTGAGGCCATACCTCTAACTTGTTTAAGTCCATTGAATTCATCAAATGAGAAAGTGAACAAAAATCATAATAAAATTTCCCAATATTCATATATACTGTAATAACAACATATGAAATACCATCACTTTTCCCCATGTCAATGAAAGAGATAAAATTATCATAACTCATCTAGAAAAATATAGTGTATAGTTACACAATGCAAATTCAACTTTCCAATAATAATCTATTTTGGAATAGTAATATATGGAACACCAATACATTTATTAATTTTTAGAAAATGTAAAAATGATAATATCTCATATAAAGAAATAATTGGGATGGTTAAACAATACAAATATGGATCCATATTCTGATAGAAATGAATATTACTTAAGACCACTAGAGGAATAAGTTTGACAGTTTCTAAAGAAAATATCTCATGTGTAACAAATGAAACATAGAAGAGGCTTACATAACTAATTAACATCCTTCCAAAATAATGTATTGAATGGTATCACCCTATAAGAGACCAATAATTGAATATTTGTATATCAAAAGTTACATCCCCCAAATTATAAATATATAAATTTATTAAATAACCAATCTTGTAGCATAAATCCAATGAGTGTAAATCCTTTTATTTATGAAATGTAAAATGTTGGTTAACACTTAAAAGATATTTTAGAGAACTTTTTTAATACTTATGTAACATAATAAATCTATATGTCACATTCAAAAGATACTTTCAAAAAGGGTAAGTGGAATTTCTTGAAAAATTTTACATTTAAAAATAATATCTGATAATAGATCCTTGAAAATGGTTTAATGTTTTCAAAGAAAATGTGGATCAAAAATATAAAACAATTTATTATGAAATGATCATTTTTAATACTTTGAAACTTCCTTTATTGAAAACCCACATTGTAAAAATAATAAAAAAAAAATTGTATTAAAAATTCTTTTTCACAAAGTGGATTCTAAAATACCATATAATAAAATATTAGGGTGGGGGATCTAAACCATATAAGAACTATACCACCAATAAAATTTAGTTTAAAATAATACTAATATCAATAGATTACTTGTCACACAACACTAAACTTTAAGTGAACATTGTTATAAAATAAAGATAATGTTATGTAAATATGATCATTATGACCTAGAAATTAAATTAGAAAGTATACATAGTAATTCTCACAATATAAAAACATGTATAAAGGATTTATTAAATTAAAATTTATTGATTGATACATAATAAATCATTACTCAATATTTAGTAGTCTATTTATTCTTCAAAAATATGTTTTATTCACAAATTATTTTTATTGAATTTTGTTCATAAACATTATAATTAATTAATATCATTTTTATAAATTTTATTTTTCATAATTAATATCATTTTTTAAATTATAATGTAAACATTACCTTAGGGTAAATTTTAAGGATTTTTCTAAATATATTTATTTTTTAGTGAATATTGAAAAATACCGATTATTCTAAAAATAGTCATTTATTTTCAAGAAAAAGTAAAATAATTTTTTAAATTTTATATTAAATTTTGAAATTATTATTTAATTATAAATGATCTAATTAATTACCTAATAATCGTCATTATACTTGATTTTAGAATAAGTTCATGTTTGGTTTTAAAAATGAATTTTTTCTAGAAAATATTTTTAATTATGTAATGTGTTTTTATCTTAATTAGTTAAATTAATATATTTTTATTGACCATTTTAATTAAATTAATTGATTAAGTATTCAATAAAATATTTTATAGCATACCATCCTAGAAGCCACATGGTAGTGCCCCGAGACAGAGGCCACAAGACCTCAAGCATGTCTCCTTATACGTTAGAGGTTGTTAACTAGTAGCGAGGGAATAGGGTGTGTCTGTGGGGATACTATTCCCTCATGGATCATAGTGGAGAAAAATGATGAAAAATATCAGCAAGAGCTGGAAAAAAGATGTATAAAAAATATTAGAATAGTAATGTTACATCAGAAGATGAATAATAAATAATAGATACAAAATGATGATGATGATCAAGTAACTAGAACAAATGAGTACATGGGAAATATTGATATGGATATATACCACATGATAATAAAAATATAATAAGTCCAAAAAGAAATATTACTAGAATCATGAGTATAGGCTCTGCCCCTTTCTCCTGAACTCCACCCTAGAACTGGGAATCCTGATTTTGAAGTCGGATGCCTCCCTTTATCTATACCAAAAATCATTATTTCATCATTGGTATTGAAGGAGTCCCAAGAATGGTGTTAGATATATTTAATAGTCCACCATCAATAGTTTCTAGATAAATCTAGTATGTGAATATAAAATCAGCAATGTGCCAATAAATAATAAATGCAATGCTGAAAATAAACAATACATCAAACTAGGTTCCTTATGGTACACCTGTTTGACATTACCTCCTCCAGACTAAGATAGATGTCTTTGAATTGAGGTAACCTACACAGGTTTGAAATATGATATATATTTTTATTTTTAATGTTTCTAAGGATGGAGTATCCCCAAGAATGTAATTTTTCATAGCGGGTGTGTCCTAAGAGTTTCAGATCAACATATTTTATATTTAATTTAATTAAAATCTTTTAAAATTACAATGAGGCACCCTAATACCACCCATGGAGATCCCAAGGGAATTTTAAGTGTCTCTCTAGAGGCTATGTATATATCTAATGTCATGGGATTTTATCCAAGGTGACCCATAAAGAGATCTTGAGTATCACTCATGGCATGGTAGTGGGAAAAAACAAAAAAAACTCAAATTTCATCCCAGGAATCTCAAGTAGGGTTCTGAGTCTCTCACATGGCATGGTAAAAAATTCTTGAAACCTAGACCATCCACTGGGTCTCCCCTAGGGAACCAGTATCACTCATCTAGAGGTAAATGGAAAATGTATAGCAATCCCATCCCTGGTATAGCTAGTGTATCCTCTATCATATTTATAAATTCATTAACAAAACTAACTATAAGGAATGGTGTTCCCATCCAAGGAATGATTATGCCAGGAACCATGTAACACCCTCATCAAAAAGTGACTCTATAATTTGGTTATCTTGATTATAACATTAAGAGAGGAATGAATTTAAAAACATAATTAACAAGTTCCCAAAATAATTTAATTAATAAATTCATATATGGAATGAAGGGATGGGACTTACCATGGCCTGATATTTCTATTGAATCAATTCCTTAATTAAAAGAATTTAGTATAGGGAAGGGACACCTAAAGGTTTTTTTAGACCATTTGGATTAAAGTGGAACATATTACCCTAAGGTTGAACTCACCCATAAGAGTCGGTAAACCAAGGAAATCAACCATGGGTTTAATAACCATTTTCTAGGGTCATACTAGGTATGGTAAGCATTCAATTTTAATAATTAGAAAATTTAGATGAATCATAAGAAAGGTTCAGTGTGTTGAACCTTGGAAAAAATATATAATGCAACAAAAAACAGGGAAATAAGATAGGTCATCTGCATTATGTTTTTATAATACCACTCATCCATTTCAGACTATAGAATCGAGCTAGAATGGGTGATATCATAAGAAAAAAAATTCCCTTAAAATAGAAAAATTTTGGTCACACCAAGATAGAGATATAGAGGCAAATATGAACTTTAAATTGAGGTAATATGATTGAAGATCTAACCTCAAGAATTCAAATGAATCTTTTGAAAATATGTTTGGATATTGGATGAAGGATATACCCAAGAACCTAGAAGAGGTGAAGGATAATAACACAAGATAAGGGAGGGTCTCACATCCACTAGAGAGAATATTGGTAGGAGGGATTGAAGTTTCAAACATTTCATGTGAATAATTGTAAAATAATCCACCAACAATGGGTTTTATGGCCTTTTCACATTGTTTTAGAAACCATTCACCAACCGTGCACCCATTTCTACTCGAGGAGGGGATCAACACATTCTATGTGCACAATTCAACTAATTGTGAATATGACTAGTCGTATGCCAATAATAAAGTGTACCTAAAATTCCACATTGTTGTGCATTAATTGTAACATCCCAGATAAATGAAGAATAAGAAATATTTCATATTTATTAATATTTGTTAATTAAATATTAATTTTACTTTAAAGGGGTTGCTATGTTCGATAGCGTACCCAATACGCAACAACAGGTTTCTTTGGAATCTTATGTTGCACACGAATAATATAATATTATTATTTTAAATGGTAGTTAACTCCTAGCCATTGTATTGGTAGTAATGAATGAAACTAACTAAAATATTATTATAAATGTTTGTTAAATGTATTTACATTATCCAATAAAAATTTAGAGGCTTAAAATGTGAATGAATCTAATTTTAAGCATAATTTACATTAAAAGGCCGATTTATCACCTTTTAATGGATAACCCTCATTAAATTAAGTTTTGGTCATCTTTATATGTTATATTTGACCAAATAAAATTCTTCTTTAGATTTGGGACATCAAATTTTACTTTGGGTAATTTTTTGGTATTTTTCCGATAAAGTACATTTTTAATGAATAGTGAAAAATATTGTATTTTAATTCAAAAGTGCCTTTCAATCTGATTTATTTGTATGGTTAGATTATCTTTTTAATTGGTTTTAAAATGTAATTAGAATATATTTTTACTATTTTATCCAATTTTGGTCATTGGAACTAATTTGACTTTGAGAGTGGACATAAATAAGTATCAATCTTTTGATAGTTATTGTTTCTTAAAAACACGCTATTTGTTTTGATAACGGGAATTAATTTTAATATTAATTACTGCCACTTCTATGTTTTGAATTTTTAAAAATATACATAATTTTTGAATTTGGAATATCAAATATATCTTAGGCTGAATTTTTGGTATTTTTCTGAAAAACATCAATTTTTGATGAATAGTGAAACCACTTAGTGGTAGTTAAAAAACTGACTTTTTCATTTAAATGAAAATTTACCACTTCTGTGAATTGAATTTAAAAAATCCTACATACATGTTTTTTATCAAGAAGTAAAATTTGGTTCATTAAGATGAAAATAAATTTTGGTGAATAGTAACTTTTGACTTTTATTTACCGCGGTTAAAGGTAAATAGGTAAATTCAAGGATAAAAGAATATTATAATAATTCAAAATTACCTTAACACTTGTCCAAACATTATTGTTTGAGTCATTAACGACCATGGGAATCTTTGGGTCTATTTTGGGACCCCATTGAGCAACTTGGGAGTGATAATGACAATTTGGATTAATTAATTTAATGTAAAGACAAAATTGACATTAACAAATATCTTTTAGTAATTAATTTTTATATGGTTTTATATAAGTCATATTTTTTACTATAAATATTCATTGTAACTATAAAAATATTTCCTACATGATAGTATTTTTTTATAATTTTTAGACATCAAATAAATTAAATTATTTATGACACAATATTGATGCAGTATTTACCTCATTAATAAATGATTTAAATAAATAAGAATATAATTATTACAATATTACCCAAAACCTATCCAATTCCTATTGGATGATTTTATTTCGACCATGAGTCATCTTATATTCATCTTTAATGATTTTTGGACCTTTTGAAACCGAAGATAAGTTTATAATAAAATAATATTTTCACACTTTCCAAAAGATCCCCTCCTCTCTCTTATAAAAGGATACCACTTCTAACCAATTCCCCACACCTCTCAAGCCATTTGGATCATCCAACCTCTGACCAATTAAGCTCCCTACATCCCTATCCTCCCCCTATAAGACTTACCTTAGGCAGAATCCACTTTAAGAAGTCCTTTGGTTCTAACCAAAGGGTGTTACCCAAATTAAAGGTAATGGTTTCTCTTAAATTGTTTTCTTTTATTTTACTTCTAGAACCCCTAAACTCTTTTTATTACTTTATTTTGTAACAAAACTCGTATCCTCAATATACTAGGATGTTTTTATGAGAAGTATTCTAACTACAATTACACACACCTCCATCTAATGGATAAAGAACATAATGTTTCTGTGGATGGCAATCTAACACCTCACGAAACGATGAATGTTCAATTACATCTTACCGCCTCTCATGGTGGCCATTATGATGGAACTGTATTTATATATGATATATATTATGTTCATGATTTCCTTATGCTTATGTACTTACCATTTATAGAAAGATTTTATGGTTTCCATAGTGGGTAAATACGATAATCTCATTTGAGGAAGTGCGGACTACCGCCCCCTCAAAGTGATTTGATTTGATAATGCCTTATGTGGGATGTATAAAGGATAGAGTTAATGATATTATATATGATATTATACTGTAATTATAATATACCTATGTATCATTATGTTTTATTTTCATTAAAATAAGAAATATAAATGAAAGTAGCGTTCATGCGTACGTACGACTTGCCGTCTCCATGAACGGTGCATTTCTTTTCTTACCTCTAAATGTTATGTACTATTATAAAAACATATATGATATATATGATATCTAAATAATGAATATAATTCTAGATATAATTTACTATTGACCATATAGACAACTTATAAATATAAGGTGTTCATTTTTGACTCAAGTACCAAATATCGACAAAATGGACGTTATTAACTTAAATGATTACATAATGTTTATAACATGGTAATAATTGATATAAAAGGAATAATAAACTTGAAATATGTTCTTAATCAAGTATAAATTAACTTTATTTTATTATTCATGATATTAAATAACGATCGAGTGAATTCAGACACGAGGTAAGGGACTTCGTCTCAATCTCCTTTCATTGAGGCATTTTTAGTCTTATACATGAATTTATTTTATACGGTGTATAAACCCCATTGAAATTTAATTTTATTCAAAGGTAATTTTTTTATATGAAGTGTTTTACTAAAAGACCACAAGGAATGTTTCTTTTTTTATGTAAGTGGTGACAACGACCTTTCTGTCGCAGCGAGTATTATTTGGTCTTTGGCTTCCTTAACAAGCCGTAATGTTTTTAAAAGTTAAAATAAATACCATACACTCTATTTACGTATTTTGGTATTGAAAATGATTTTGAGAATGGGTTTATTATTTCAATATCTTGAAATGATATTTTGTTATTTTAATGTTGAAATGTTATCTTTCCTATATGCTTATTTTATGTGTTATGATCATGTTATAGTTCTTGGGCATTATTTATGTATATAGGTAGTTCTGTGATAAACCTAGGGCAAGTGAGCCCGGGATAGCTCTCCAATGCATTGGGTAATATGACGGAGGTAAACATGAATGTTTCTCCTAAGAGATTTAGGGAATATACTGTGATGGGTATTCCAAAGTAACTCCCTATGTAGCTGTGATATCTACAATGTAAGTATGATATGGACACTACAAGTTACCTTTTATGATTAATTATTTCTATGTGTATTTAATAAATCTTATGATTTCATGATATAAGTAAATGATTTCATGTTGTTTATGTATTTATGAAAAAATGTTTTCATTCTTTTTTTTATAACCCTTATTGAGCTTTTTATGCTCATCCCAAGTTTTGAAATGTTTTTATAGGATTTAAAGATGAATAGGGTCAAGGTTGGGATCAAGGAAAAGTCATGTAGTTTAAAACATGGAACTAGACATGACTCTTTTCTTCAAGAGTTTTTATTTTATGAAAAAAATGGAAACTGTGTAGATATGTCTACCTTGTAATCTTTTGAGATGTAATAGTTATGTCCTAATTCTCTAAAACTCTAAACCTGAAAATATCCTCAATGTGAATTATTCATTTAATTCAATATTATGTAAGGTTTAAGGTTGGGTAATTATAGTTGGTATCAGAGGTTGGTTTAGATAACTTTATGTGTTAGGTTATTATTAAAGTAGTATCCATAAAGTAATTTATGTTAATATTGACATCATATAGCATTTCCAGATTACCATGTTGCTTTGCCTAAGATATTTTTGTGTTCAGAATGGTTTTATGCAGAGGAAATAGGGCAGCTCTGTTGGGACGACATCAGGAGGAAGACAACCTTCCAAATCAGCAACTTGGGATGGTCGGAATCAGAACTAAACATTTTTTTACAGTGACGGCATAGTTGACTCGGGCTATAAATGGTGGTGGTATCCATGTATGAGATCTTCCAGATCAACCACAAAAGAACATGTCAGTAGTGGAGCATTTCATGAGGAAAAATCTCCCATCATTCAGAGGATCATCTGACCCTGTGCTATCTGAAGGGTAGATTAAATCACTGGAGAATATTTTCGATGTCATGGGTTGTTCAGAACATCAAAAGGTTAGTCTTACTGTTTACCGTTTTGAAGGTGAAGCTGATTAGTGGTGGTCAATGGTGAAATATATCAGGGATAGTGAGGAGATTGATGCTCTTGATTGGGATTAATTCAACAGTATTTTTCTTGAGAAATATTTTCCTAACGTGGTTCATCTTAAGATGGAAAAAAAATTCATAGAATTGAGGTAGGAGGACGACTTAGTTGCTTCTTATGAAGAAAAATTCACTCTACTGGAAAGGTATGCTCCAAATTTCATATGAGATCTTGATAGTAAAATCAACCATTTTTTACTCCGGATTAAAGCCAAAGTATCGAAGGGTTTTCGCTTCTCGTGAGTTCAAATTTTATGAAAAACTTGTTCATTGTGCATAGAAGGTGGAAATGGAGTTTTCCGATGATCAGGTATTCTTTGACAAATAACAGAATAAGAGGTCGTGGTGGCAGGCGAAAGGGAAGAACTCTTCAAAAATGTTTGATGGTAAGAATATTAAGTTTTCAGTTTGTGAAAATTGTGGTAAAAAGCATGATGGGGAATGTCTTTTGAATTCTGGTAAGTGCTACCGATGTGGTAAAATGGGACATAAGGCTCGTAATTTCACTGAAAAAGATCAGGGTAATGGTAGGACAAAATCTGATTTATAGTCGGTAAAATGTTTTAAGTGCAATGAAATGGGTCATTATGCAAATGAGTGTCCAACAAAGAACTCAACTGAGGTAAATCATCCAAAATGAAAGCAGAAAGGAGTGTTGAAATCCTTTGCAACTACTTCAGTAGATGTTGGGTCATCAAATGAAGTTGTATCAGGTACACTATTTGTTTGTTCAGATTATCCCAACGTGTTCTTTGATTCAGGTTCTACACACTCTTTCATTTCTGGTAAGTTTTCTAGTAAATTGAGAATTCCATCTCATGATAGGAATACTGAACTTACGGTAAAAACACCTGGAGGAAATGTTGAGACAAAAAGAAAACATAAGAACATTCTTGTCCATGTGTGCAGAAAGAATCTACCTGCAAACTTTATTGTTTTTCCTCTAGTAGAGTTTTATGTTATGTTGGGCATGGATTGGCTTTCTGTTTATCATACTAAGATTGACTGTAGAGCTAAAGAGTTTTATTTTCAGAATGATTTTCAGTTTGTATACAAAAATTAACCCTTTCTATTGATAACATATCAAAAAGATGTGAAACTAGTAAAATATGGAAATGAATGTTACCTTGCACATATTGTTGAAAACAAAGGAACTGTTCAGATTAATGATGTGCCAGTGGTAAATGAGTACCTTGATGTTTTTCCCGATGAGTTGCCTGGTATTATACCTGATCGGGAAGTTGAATTTACTGTTGACTTAGTTCCTGATGCTATGCCAATTCCAAAACCCCCTTATTGATGGCTCAAATTGAACTTTTAGAGTTAAAGAGGCAATTGAGGGAGTTATTAGATAAAGGTTTCATTCAACCAAGCACATCACCATGGGTTGCTCCTATCTTTTTTTTAAAGAAATATGGTTTAATGAGACTTTTCATTGATTATAGACCATTGAATAACATCACTGTTATGAATAACTATCCTTTTCCTCATATCGAAGATTTGTTTGATCAGCTCCAGGGAGCTCAGTGTTTATCGAAGATTAACTTGAGGTCGGGGTACCATCAGTTAAAAGTAAAGGAAGAAAACGTTCTGAAGACTACGTTTCTTACTAGATATGGCCATTATGAATTTGTAGTTATGCCTTTTGGGTTAACCAATGCACCTTCTATATTCATAGATCTTATAAATATAATTTTCCAGGAGTTCTTCGATAAGTTTTTCGTTGTGTTCATTGATGATATTTTGGTTTATTCCAAAAGTAAGAAGAAGCGTGAAATTCATTTAAGGGTTGTCATAACCCTAAAATAAAAGAAACTATTTGGGATATTCAGCAAGCTTGAGTTTTGGTTACAAAAAATTTCTTTCATTGGTCACATTATTTCAAAAAATGGCATAACTGTTGATCCTGCTAAAACAAAAGTTGTTGAAGAATGGCCAAGACCCACAAATATAACTAAGATTCATAGTTTTCTTGGTTTTTCTGGTTAGTACCAGAGGTTTATTGAAAATTTTTAACGGTTATCTAGTCCAATGACTAAGTTAACTCAAAAAGGTGTTATGTTCATTTGGACAAAATAATGTGACGATTGTTTTCAGGAATTGAAAAGAAGATTGGTGAATGCTCCAGTTTTCGCACTGCCTTCCAGAAATGGTGAGTTTGTTATCTATAGTGATGCTTCATTAAAAGGACTTGGATGTGTCCTAATGCAGAATGATCAGGTAATTGGTTATGCTTTACATCAGTTGAAACAACATGAGTTAAATTACCCTACATATTACTTGGAATTAGCTGCTGTTGTTTTTTGCTTTAAACATTTGGAGGCATCATTTGTATGGAGTAAAATGTGAAATATATACTGACCACAAAAGATTAAAGTATATATTCACTCAAAAAGAATTGAACATGAGACACAGTAGATGGTTGGAATTAATCAAGGATTATTATTGCACAATCCATTACCATCCAGGAAAAGAAAATAAAGTGGTTGATGCTTTGAGTCGAAAAAGTAATGCTTCATTAACTATGTTATGTTTAGAACAAGATCCTTTGGTTTTTGATTTGATGAACTATGGCATAGAATTTGTTGGTGAAGGAAATTATTCTGTTTTTTATCAGGTGTCAGTGAGATCATCTCTATCAGAAAGAATAAAGCAAGGACAGAAAGAAGACAGTGAGTTGCAGAAAAAGGTAGAGTTGGTTCAGAAGGGTAAGTTTTCTAATTTTAATCCTGATAATGATTGTGTTTTGAGGTTTGTAAAGAGATTATGTGTGCCTTGTGATTCACAATTGAAGAATGAGTTGTTATCTGAAGCTCATAGTTCTCCATTTTCAGTTCATCATGGTAGTACTAAGATATACAAAGATCTTCGAGAGTATAACTGGTGGGATGGAATGAAAAGAGATATTGCTGATTTTACTGTGAAGTGTTTGACTTGTCAGCAGGATAAAGCAGAGCGAAAGTTACCGAAAGGAATGCTTCAGCCTTTACTGGTGCTAGAGTGAAAATGAGAAAATATATCCATAGACTTTGTTGTGGGGTTACTGAAGACATCTCGAGGTAATAATGCAATCTGGGTTATAGTTGATCGATTGACTAAATCTGCTCATTTCCTTCCTATTTGAGATACTCTATCTTTAGATCAACTTGCTCGGTTGTATGTTAAAGAGATAGTTAGGTTGCATTGAGTTCCCCTCTCTATTGTATTTGATCGTGATCACAGGTTCACTTCTAACTTTTGGAAAGGCCTTCAAAGGTCATTGGGTACTGGATTAAATTTTAGTACAGCTTTTCATCCTCTATAAGATGGGAAATCAGAACGAACAATTCAGACCTTGGAGGATATGTTATCTGCTTGCTCGATGCATTACCAGGGAATTTGGGAACAACATCTTTCTTTGTTTGAATTTTCTTATAATAACAGATTTCATTCCAGTATATAGATGGCTCCATTTGAGTAATTATATGGAAAGAATTGTTGAACTCTAGCTTTTTGGGATGAAGTAGGTGAAAGGAAGATGATGGGACCAGAATTGGTAGAAGAGATATAAGAGAAAGTTCAGTTGATTTAGAAGCACATGAGAACAGATCAGATTAGACAAAAAAGTTATTCAGATAACCAGAGGAATGATATTTCTTCTGAGGTAGGTGATCATGTCTTTCTCAAAGTCTCTCCATGGAAAAGTGTGATGCGTTTTGGAAAGAAGGGAAAGTTGAGTCTGAGGTTCATTGGACCTTATGAAATTCTGGGGAAAGTTGGATCAGTTGCGTATAGAGTGGCTTTACCTCCAAGTTTATCCCAGGTACATTGTGTTTTTTACGTTTCGATTTTGAGAAAGTATATTCCAGATCCATCTCATGTTTTGAGCCTAGAGGTAGTTCAGTTGGAAGAGAATCTCTCTTGTGAAGAACAACCAGTCCAGATTCTTGACCGTAGAGAGAAAGTGTTTTAGAATAAGGTAATTCACAAGGAAAATGTTTTTTAGAAAAACCACATAGTTGAAGAGGCAATGTGGGAATCTGAAAATACTATGAGGGATAAATACCACCACTTATTTTGATAAGTGAATAAAAATGGTGAGGACGCAATTTCCAAAAGGGGGGAAGGATGTAACATCCCAAATAAATGAAGAATAAGACATATTTCATATTTATTAATATTTTTGAATTAAATATTAATTTTACTTTAAAGGGGTTTTTATGTTCGATAGCGTACTCGATACACAACAACAGGTTTCTTTGGAATCATAAGTTGCACACAAATAATATAATATTATTATTTTAAATGGTAGTTAACTCCTAGCCGTTGTATTGGCGGGAATGAATGAAACAAACTGCAATATGATTATACATGTTTGTTAAATGTATTTACATTGTCCAATAAAAATTTAGTGGGTTAAAATGTGAATGAATCTAATTTTAAGCATAATTTACATTAAAAGGCCGATTTATCACCTTTTAATGGCGAACCCTAATTAAATAAAGTTTTTTTCATCTTTATATGTTATATTTGACCAAATAAAATTCTTATTTAGATTTGGGACATTAAATTTTACTTTGGGTAATTTTTTGGTATTTTTCTGATAAAGTTCAGTTTTTAATGAATAGTGAAAAATATTGTATTTTAATCCAAAAGTGACTTTTAATATAATTTATTTATATGGTTAGATTATATTTTTAATTGGTTTTAAAGTTTAATTAGAATATATTTTTACTATTTAATCCAATTTTGGTTATTTTAACTAATTTCACTTTGAGAGTGGACATAAACAAGTATCAATCTTTTGATAGTTATTGTTTCTTAAAAACACGCTATTTGTTTTGATGATGGGAATTAATTTTAAAATTAATTAATGACACTTATATGTTTTGAATTTAGAAAAATAGAAATAATTTTTGAATTCGGAATATCAAATATATCTTAGTCTGAATTTTTGGTATTTTTCTGAAAAACATCAATTTTTGATGAATAGTGAAACTACATAGTGGTAGTTAAAAAAACTGACTGTTTCATTTAAATGAAATTTTACCACTTCTGTGAATTTAATTTCAAAAGTTATACATAAATGTTTGTTATAAATAAGTAAAATTTGGTTCATTAAGTTGAAAATAATTTTTGGTGAATAGTAACTTTTGACTTTTATTTACCGTGGTTAAAGGTAAATAGGTTAATTCAAGGGTAAAAGAATATTATAATAATTCAAAATTACCTTAACACTTGTCCAAAACTTATTTTTTGAGTCATTAAAGATCATGGGCATCTTTGGGTCTATTTTGGGACCCCATTGAGCCACTTTGGAGTGATAATGACAATTTGGATTAATTAATTTAATGTAAAGACAAAATTGACATTACCAAATATCTTTTAGTAATTAATATTTATATGGTGTTATATAAGTCATATTTTCAACTATAAATTTTTATTGGAACGCTTGATAAATTTCTTACATTATAGTATTTTTTTTATAATTTTTAGACATCAAATAAATTAAATTATTTATGACACAATAATGATGCAGTATTTACCTAATTAATAAATGATTTAAATAAATAAGAATATAATGATTAAAATATTATCAAAAACCTATCCAATTGCTATTGTATGATTTTATTTCTACCATGAGTCATATTAGCTTCATCTCTAATGATTTTTGGACTTTTTTAACTGAAGATAAGTTTATAATAAAATAATATTTTCACACTTACCAAAAGAGCCCCACCTCTCCCTTATAAAAGGAGACCACTTCTAACCAATTATACACCTCTCAAGCCATTTGGATCATCCAACCTTTTCCCAATTAAGATTCCTACATCCCTCTCCTCCCCCTATAAGCCTTACCTTAGGCAGAAGGCACTTCAAAAAGTCCTTTGGTTCAAACCAAAGGGAGTTACCCAAATTAAAGGTAACGATTTCTCTTAAATTGTTTTCTTTTATTTTACTTCTACAACCCCTAAACACTTTTTATTACATTCTTTTGTAACAACACCAGTATCCTCAATATTATAGGATGTTTTTATGAGATTTATTCTAACTACACTTACACACACCTCCATCTAATGGATGAAGAACATAATGTTTCTGTGGATGGAAAACTAATGCCTCACGAAACGATGATTGTTCAATTATATCTTACCGCCTCTCATGGTGGCCATTTACGATGGAACTATATTTATATATGATATATATTATGTTCATGATTTTTTTATGCTTTTTTAATTCCCATTAATATCACGCCGTTATGGTTTCCATAGTGGGTAAATACGATAATCTCATTTGAGGAAATGCGGACTACCGCCCCATCAAAGTGATTTGATTCGTTAATGCCTTATGTGGGATGTATAAAGGATGGAGTTAATGATATTATATATGATATTATACTGTAATTATAATATACCTATGTATAATTATGTTTTATTTCCATTAAAATAAGAAATATAAATGAAAGTACCATTCATGTGTACGTACAGATTACCGTCTCCATGAACGGTGCATTTCATTTCTTAACTCTAAATGTTATGTACTATTATAAAAACATGTATATACTGGATATATATGATATATATGATATCTGAATCATGAATATCATTCTGTATATAATGGACTATTGACCACATGGACAACTTATAAATATAAGGTGTTCATTTTTTACTCAAGTACCAAATATAGACAAAATGGACGTTATTAACTTAAATGATTACATAATGTTTATAACATGGTAATAATTGATATAAAAGGAATAATAAACTTAAATAAGGTTCTTAAGAAAGTATAAATTAACTTTATTTTATTATTCAGGGGATTAAAGAATGATCGAGTCAAGTCAGACACGAGGTAAGGGACTTTGTCTCAATCTCCTTTCATTAAGGCATTTTTAGTTTTATACACAAATTTATTTTATACGGTGTATAAAACCCTTTGAATTTTTATTTTATTCAAAGGGAATATTTTTATATGAAACGTTTTACTAAAAGAAAAAAAGTAATGTTTCTTTTTTTACGTATGCGGTGACAATGACCTTTCCGCCGCAGCGAGTATTTTTTGATCTTTGGCTTCCTTAACAAGCCTTAATGTTTTTAAAAGTTAAAATTAATACCATATACTCTATTTACATATTTTGGTATTGAAAATGATTTTGAGAATGGATTTATTATTTCAATATGTTGAAATGATATTTTGTTATTCCAATGTGGAAATGTTATCTTTCCTTTATGCTTATGTTATGTGTTATGATCATGTTATGGTTCTTTGGAATTATTTATGTATACGGGTGGTTCTGTGATAAACCTAGGGTGGTTGAGCCCGAGATATCTCTCCAACGCATTGGGTAACATGACGGAGGTAAACGTGAATGTCTCTCCTAAGAGATTTAGGGAATATACTTTGATGGGTATTCCAAAGTAACTCCCAATGTAGCTGTGATAGCTACAATGTAAGTATGATATGGATGCCACAAGTTACCTTTTATGATTAATGATTTCTATGTGTCTTTAATAAATCATATTATTTCATGAGTTAAGTAAATTATTTCATGTTTTGTATGTATTTATGAACAAATTTTTTCATTCTTTTTTTTATAACCCTTACTGAGCTTTTTATGCCCATCCCAAGTTTTGAAATGTTTTCACAGGACGTAAAGATGAATAGGGTCAAGGATGGTATCAAGGAAAAGTCATTTTGTCTAAAACATGGAACTATACATGAATTTTTTTCAAGAGTTTTTATTTTATGAAAAAATGGAAACTGTGTAGGTATGTCTACCTTGTAATCTTTTGAGATGTAATAGTTATTTCTTAATTCTCTGAAACTCTAAACCTGAAAAATCCTTAATGTGAATTATTCATTTAATTCAATATTATATAAGGTTTAAGGTTGGGTCCTTATATTAATCCTTCCATAGTTTTATTGAAACTTTTTAGCTCACCCTACACATTAGGTAGCCGTCACGGTTAGAACTAACCAAGCACTAACCCTGTTTCTTAGCTTGTCTTTCCTTTTTTTGATATCTAGGCTTTGAACAAGACTTAAACTCTCTTGAGGCTAACCTTAGCCCTTAGATCTTATGATTATCATAAAATGATAGGTTATAAATAGTAACACATGGATGCTATGAGTGTTAGAGGACATTCTTTAGGAATGTGTACTTGATTTTGGTGGTTCATGGGAGAAACATATACCTATGGTTGAATTTTCCTATGATTGTTTTAGTAAATGATTCAGATAGATCCATATTAGTACCTTTTCATATTTTGAACCAATACTGATGATGTATGTCTTAGTGGATAATGGAAAAATAATGGTAATCTTTTTAAACAGAGGGTTGAGTCTCTCATATTGACTCTTTCCATATATAAGAAGAAAACCAGATATGTCCATAGCATAGAAGGATTTCATTCTCATCATCAACCCAACCAGATGGTGGGATCTCACCAGAGACACTCTCTATCGAGATGTGGTCCATGAAGTCTTATAGATGTCTCATTCGAACCTTCTTCAGAATAGAGGATGTCACTATTAGAGTTTTTAAAAAAGTTGACCATGCTATTTTTGAACCTCCTGGTGAATTTTAGAAAGTAGATTTATCTACCACCACTCACTTTTGGCCTCCTAGATAGATTTTTTCTAAGTCTTATTGCTCAAGGAATTATCCACTGCATTTCCCTTTACTTGTGCATAAGAAAACTTAATGTAGAATTGATGTAGGTATTCTACCCACCTGTACTTCCTAAGATTAAAATCTCATTGCATGGAGATGTATTTTATTCTTTTTTTATCATTGTAAAAAATCAACCTCCCCCCAACAGAAAATTCCTCCAATAGTTTATACGATGAACCACTACATCTAGCTTGAGGTTGTTCATAGGGTAATTTTTCTCATGTGGTCACAACTAGATGGACCTATACACTAAAACATGCTCACTTTACATTATAAATGCTCTTAAATTGATTCGTAAAGAATCAAAATAGAAATTATAGCCTCTTTAATGATCTGGAAGAATCAATATGATTACAAAAATTAGTCTTCGTCTTAACTCATGAATGTATGATTTACAAGCTTCTAACCAAAATAACTTCACACTCTTTTTCTACAAGCCTGTAATAGTAACTTCAATGAATGATAAGATCTGAATAATTCACCTATAATATCCATCCATCCATAAGAAACTTATTATTTTAAACACATTATTGGTCTATTATCATGAAACCATGACGCTCACCTCTCTTGTTCAAAAAATATTCCTTCCGTTCAAATGTTGTGACCCTGAGAAGTGAAACTTCCAAAATAAAAATTGGCATTTTATAAGCATTGTAGAATTATGGTTCCCTATGAGTGAATTATTCATGATCTCAAGATGGTTTTTATAGTCAATTCTAGTGTAATAATAAACTAATATTTCATCTACAAATACTATCATGATGAAATTAAAAAATACATTGAAACCCAGATTCATCAAAGCCATGAAAAGTGACAGTTTATTCATTAGGCCAAGTGATAAAACCAGATACTCTGAAAAGGAGTACCTTTTTTGGAATTTTTTACATGGTATTTCTGAAGTCCTCACACTCACCCAATGATATCCCAAACTCAACTAAGTCTTAAGGAAAATATTTTATCATTGGAGCTAGTCGAATAGGTCATCTGTATGAGGTAGTGGATACCATATCTTTACCATAAGTGGGTTGAAATTGTGATAAACCATGAATAACATGATAGTATCAACCACCTTATTATTGAAAATTATAGTTAAAACCCAAGGTGATGTATTGGTTCATATAAAACCTATTTTATTCTAGGTCTTTCAACAATTTCATGAGTTCCTGTAACTTGGTTGGTGTCATCCTATATGGGGGAATAGACACTAGTGTCACATCTACCACTAGCTCGATAGTGAATTACACCTCTCTCGCAAAAGGTAATATAAAAAATTCATCAATGAAGACATCCTTGAAATGATGCACAATAGGAGGAAATTTTACAAGATTTATTGCATTATTGTTCATTAAGAGGCTCATTATCATGGTTTTCACTCTACCTAGCCTCTGATGCTTGGGTCTAGATCTAATGGCATGGATAACCCATTTAAACTTGTGAATATATATGATTTCCTATAGTGATGTAAATTAAACTCACCGGTGATAGAAATCCACAAGTGCACAATAATAAATAATCAAATTCATACCAAGAATTACTTGTAATCCAATCATCTTAGGGATGATGAAATTCTGCAGAAAATGGTTCCACCTATCTCAAGGAGGAACTCCATAACCTAGTATATAACCTCAAATAAAACCACTAACAATGTGTCAAGAATCATGAAACCACTAATTTTCTCTTCCACATGGCCCGAACAATCCATAATTACTGTTGGGAAAAAATCCCTCAAGGCATCATTGAAGAATTTTTGAGGTGATTGTGTATGTTGACAAAGTGGGCCTCCATGTTTTGTTTGTTGACAAAGCAGACCATGGTGTACGAGTGTTTTGACAAAGGGGGATTAAATGGTGATTTTTAGGGTTCAAGGGATGCTTCCAACAATCCATGATTGATTGAAGAACATCGACAAAGGAATGGACGATCTGGAGGCGGTACAAAAAGAGAAAATACAAGGTGGCATTGTTTTCAAGTGTTTGCCAAATTTTAGGGCCTGAAAATCAGAAAATGGAGAGATTAATTTATTTTTCAAAGGGAGGAGAATTCAAAATCAGAGTGGTGTGCGAAAAAATAATGTGTTGCGCAAAAAATCAGTGTGGTGCGTGAAAAATATAGTGGTGCGCGAAAAATCAGTGTGGTTCGTGATATATCAGTGTTGTGCGCAAAAAAAGGAAAGTGATGCACAAAATAGTGGGATGAATTTTTTACATGCAAGAGGTGTTTCGAGGTCCGAAGCATGGAAATTGGAAAAGGCATGAGGTTAAAAAATATTGGAGAAGTGTATGAAAAATGGTGTTGCACGGAAGAATTGTTTTTCACACTCGAAGTGGATTACGTGCCCAAGGAGGGTTTTTTGCGCGGGGTCGATATTGCCTATAAATATGAAGTGAAACCCATCCATTCGGTGTATCTCAAGACTTAAAGATTACCAAAGATCTTGCCTGTGAAATTGGAGTGCACAAGTGAGTTGTGTGAAAAGAAGGCGGTTAGGCGAAAAGTGTATTTCGCACAAAAGCGGAGAATTCTGCGCAAGGCAGTGTAGAGGCTGCCCGTAAAATAAATTGTTCTGCGTAAAAGGAGTGGTGCACGTAAAGGGGGTATTGTGCAAAATGTAAATTTTGTGCAAAAACATGGAATTACGTGCAAGACCCAGTTAAGGTTGCGCAAAAAAATTGGGGTTTCCCGGTACACCCGGTGAAAAGAGATATTAATCTGCGGGTGAATGTTGGACATCAATAGAGAATCTATAGACAGTTAAGGATGTGGATTTCATTAGAGATAATGAAGAGATCTATAGGTATATAAACTATTAGTGGATCTTCTAAATAAGAATTGACCACACATCAGTTGAGAGAGCAGTGATATTTTATATTGCGAGTGGTTGTAAACCTAGAGGGACAGTGAATCCGCTTCAAACTTGTAAACAGCAGTGCGCTTATAGTTGAATTCGTACATTGTCACACTGCTATTGTATTCACCTTGGATATAGATTAGTGAGGGTGAACCAAGTAAAAATAAATGTGTCTTGTGCATGCTTTAAGGTTTGTTCATACTCAACATTGGCAAGGAGAGAGAAGAGGGTTTTTTCTAACATCCAAAACAAGATCAAATGGGGAAGTTGTTTTAACCTACCATACCCTGATTCACCCCCCCCCCCCTATTAGGGTATCTATCCTGGTGGACCTAATAATTGCAATAGATATAGTGGATTGTGATGAACCTATATCAAAAAAGACAGAAACTAAAGTAGAGGCTACCAGAATAGTACCTCATATAGTGTAAGGATATAGACTCTACTCCTAAGGTGTAGGATGCACTACATAGATATAGCCCGACCTAGGGACTTGAGATGAAACCAGACTGACCTGGGTAGGTCCACTCTATTGATTCTGAACCTCTACAGAATGACTTCCTTAACCATGACCACCTCTTTAAACTGATTGGCTGGTTGAAGACCAACTCCAAGTATGACATAGAGCTATAGACATTGTACCTAGAAGTTGTGTCGGTATGGATCACCTCCACTACTAGAAAAGGGGGCATTGGAGCCCCCCAGACTCGGGCGACCGCCATTGGCGGTCGCTAAAGCTAACCAATAGCGACCGCCAATGGCGGTCGCTAACCTACATAAAAAAAACGGGGGGCTTCTGCGCCCCCCCCCCCCCCCCGCGCCCCCTCCATCGCAGCCCTAACCCCCTCCCTCCCTCGCCGCCCTCCCCTCCCCCGCCGCCCGGCCTCCCCCACCGCCCGGCCTCCCCCGCCGCCCGGCCTCCCCCGCCGCCCGGCCTCCCCCGCCGCCCGCCCTCCCCCGCCGCCCGCCCTCCCCCGCCGCCCGCCCTCCCTTGTCGCCTGCCCTCCGGCCTCCGGCCGCCACCCTCGGGCCTCCGGCCGCTGCCCTCCGGCCTCTCGGCCCTCCCCCCCACCCCGGACGGCACCCGCACCCCGGACAGCCCCCGCCGCGCACTCCGGACCGCCCCCCGCACTTCGGACGCCTCCCCGCACCCCGGAAAGCACACCCCCCCCCCCCCCCCGCGCGCACTCCGGACCTCCCCCCGCACCCCGGACGCCTCCCCGCACCCCGGACAGCCCCCCCCCCCCCCCCCCCCGCGCACTCCGGACCGCCCCCCGCACCCTGGATGCCTCCCCGCACCCCGGACAGCCCCCCCCCCCCTGCACTCGGACACCCCCCTCCGAACCCGGGAAGCCCCCCCGCACCCCGGACAGCCCCCCCCCCCCCCCCCGCACTCGGACACCCCCCCTCTGAACCCGGACAGCCCCCCCGCACCCCGGACAGGCCCCCCGCACCCCGGACACCCCACCCCGCACCCCGGACAGCCCCCCCTGCACCCCAGACAGCCCCCCCCCCCCCCCCCCGCACCCCGGACACCCCCGCACCCCGAACACCCCTGCCCGCACCCCTGATAGGCCCCCGACACCTCGGACACCCCTCCCCGCACCTCAGACAGCCCCCCCCCCCCCCCCCCCGACCCCGGACACCCCCCCCCCCCTCGCTGCCCGTCCCCCGTCCCCTCACCGCCTCCTCTCCTCCAGCTCCCCGCCGCCGCCGCCGCCCGTCCCCTCCCTTGCCGCACTGCCTTTGGCTCCGGCTCCCCTTCGCTGCCTCCTCTCCCTCGCAGCACTGCCTTCAGCTCCCCTCCCTTTCAGGTTTGTAGCTCAATCAGGTAACATGAGCTTTCAGTTACATTATTATTTTATCAATGGTTCATAAACAAATGGTTAATATTTATTTTGAATATAGTTGATTTGAAAAATGTAAATGTAATAAGTATTGTGTAAATGTTTGTTATACAGATATTATTATGGATAAGAGTTGGATTGATCTTCCAAATCGAACGTCTAGAGAATATTTCAATGGCATTATGCAGTTTATTGACTTCACGAGAGGATTTGAAAGTGACTATATTAGTTTTCCATGTAGAAAATGTGCTAACAGATATCAATTCACACGAGATACTGTGAGGGAGCACCTTTTCTTTAATGGATTTCTGAAAAATTATAAGAGTTGGACTCGTCATGGAGAAGAATATGTTCGTTGTCAAAATACAGATACAGCTCGGATGGATGTTGATGCAAAGATGACTGGTCCAATGCATGAAATGCTTACTGAAATGGTACGTGGGTTTGATCCTGAAGGCATTGACATCCAGAATCTTGAGACCGGTGAGATAAATCTTCGCTCTGGTGCAGATCGTGATTCGAGGAGGTTTTATGAAGTACTTGATGATGCGAAAACAGAATTATATCCTGGATGTACTTCTTACAATAAATTGTCGTTTATCGTGGAGTTGTTGCATTTGAAGACTTTGAATAATTGGTCAGACACATCATTCGACATGCTTTTGGTTTTATTGAAAAAAGTTCTTCCTGTCGACGCTAAGATTCCTGAGTCGTATTACTATGCTCGTAAGTTGACAGAGAACTTAGGTTTTACATATGAGACTATAGATGCATTTGCAAACAACTGTATGTTGTTTAGAAATGAAACTGCTCATTTGGATATTTGTATGGTTTGTGGCGCTTCCAGGTGGAAATAGAACAGGGGAAATAAGACTCATCAAAGTCATATTGCGATATAGGGGAAACCGATTGCAGTAAAGAAAATTCATTACTTTCCCCATAAACCGAGGTTGAAAATATTTTTTATGTCATCTAAAGTTTCTAATTTAATGAGATGGCATGCAGAAAGAGTTCATGAAAGTGACATGTTAACCCACCCGGCAGACTCTCATGCATGGAAGGATTTTGATAAGAGACATCCCGACTTTGCTAAAGATGTTCGTAATGTCCGATTGGGATTGGCAGCAGATGGTTTCAATCAATTCAAGTCTATGGTTGGTGCAACTCATAGCACATGGCCCGTGGTGTTGGTTCCATATAATCTTCCTCCGTGGCTTTGTATGAAGCAACAATTTATATTACTTTCCACTCTTATTGATGGACCTAAAAGTCCGGGGGATAAGACTGATGTTTACCTTCAGCCATTGACTGATGAGTTGAATGAATTTTGGGGCGATGGTGTGATGACTTATGACTGCGAAACGAATGAAATGTTCAAACTGCATGCTGCTTTATTGTGGACAATCAATGACTTCCCAGCTTATGAAAATTTATCAAGCTGGAGTACGAAAGGGGAATTTGCTTTCCCTTGTTACAATAAAAGTAAAAAATCTGTATGGCTTAAACATTCAAAAAAATGGGCATACATGGGTCACAGGCGTTTTCTCCCTCCCCAGCACAGGTTCAGAAAGGACAGAGTGGCATTTGATGGTTCTAGAGAGTTCAGCCCAGCACCAAAGATCATGAAAGGAGTCCAAATGTTATCGCAGATTGAGGAAGAAAACATCCGCACGGTATATGAAATTCAGGATTTGGTGGCTCCTCCAGTACGTAATATTCGTGCTGCGGGTAGGCAGCGCAGTCACAATTGGAAAAAGAAAAGTATTTTTTATAGTATTCCGTATTGGAAAACTAACATGTTGAGGCATAATTTGGATGTCATGCACATTGAAAAAAATGTTTGTGATAACATATTGTGGACCATTTTAGGTGTCAGTGGAAAGTCAGAGGACCATGTTAATGCACGTCGTGATTTGGAAGAAATGGGTTTAAGGAAACAGTTACATTTACAGTTAGCTGAGGGAAACAGGACATATATGCCTGCTGCACAGTATTCGATGACTACAGAGGAGAAAGAGACATTTCTTTCCATTTTGAAGATGGTCAAGGTGCCTGATGGTTACTCTTCTAATATTTCAAAGTGTGTGAATCTGACGAGAAAGACATTGCAAGGGTTGAAAAGTCATGACAATCACATATTACTTCAGCAGTTGATTCCAATCGCAATTTTTGATTGTTTATCCCCCAATGTTGTTCAGCCCTTGATTGAGATGAGTAATTTTTTTAGACAGCTTTGTTTAAGAAATCAATGAATGAGTGATTTAAAAAGTTTGCAGGACCGAATTGTACTTACACTTTGTCACTTTGAGAAACTTTTCCCCCCTCATTTTTTGATGTTATGGTCCACTTGACAGTGCACCTAACTGATGAAGTAATGGCTGCTGGTCCAGTGCAATTCAGGTGGATGAATCCTATTGAACGGTATTTGAGTACATTGAAAAGATTTGTACGCAATAGAGATCGTCCAGAGGAATCAATAGCCAATGGTTATTTGATGGATGAGTGTACTAACTTTTGTGCAGAATATCTTACGAATGTTGAAACAAAATTAGATAAGCCCTCTTGGATTCATGATGGTCCAGTTGGAGAAGGAACCACATTTGATATGGACAACATCGAGTGGATACAAGCACATCGATATATCTTGTTCAATACTCCATCAGTTGCACCATTAATGCAGTAAGTATCTTATCAATGTGCTTGTATAACTTTTACATGTTTTGTTTGCATAAGTTGATCTTTTAAACATCGCGTAATCATTTGTAGGAAACACATTAATGAGATAAAAGAAGAGATGCATCGTGCGACTGAGTTGCAAATTCAATAATCTCATTATGCGGCATTTCATGATTGGTTCAAGGATTATGTATGTATAAATTGATTTTCATTATGAGTGAAGTATTAAACTAATTCTTTCTGCATATATCAGTATTGATTTTTATAAATTATGTAGGTTCGTAAGATGAGGGAGTTAGGGGACCCCACGCTACCTGAAGTATTTATCCAACTGGCTGAGGGTCCATCTATAACGGCTCGTCGTTATAAAGCTATTGATGCTAATGGTTTTCGATTTCGCATTAAAGATGTTGACGACAAACGAGCAACACAAAACAGTGGCATCAGTTGTCCCTTTGTCGATTCTGGTTATTACTATGGTCAATTGATAGACATCATTGAAGTTGTATACACACACGGTTTGAAGTACATATTGTTAAAGTGTAATTGGGTTGATCCAGTGCGTGGATGTAAAGTCGATCAATATCAGTTTTCATTGGTGAATTTTAACTATATATTATACAGAAATAATGAACGAGTTGAGAATGAACCTTTCATTTTGACATCACAAGCGGAACAAGTATTCTTCGTTACTTTGCCTTCGGATCCAAGTTGGCAAGTTGTTGTCAAAATGTCTCGGCGAGGAGTGTTTTTATTTGAAGAAGATGAACCTGAGACTGTTCCGTTTGTTTACCAACAACTTGATCAACATACCGTAGTTCAACGTGAAGAAGATATTTATTGGGTCAGAGCGGCTGTTGAAGGAGAAATGGTCGATTTGCATGCTTAATGAAAGGTATAATTGTTTTCCCGCTATTCAGTAGAATGTCCTAGGATATCATAAATTATCTAATCATTTTATAAATCCTTATAAGTTTTAATCCTCACTTTTGTAAGTTAATTCAGTCATAAATATTAAGGTTGATTAACTTTCTGATTTTTTAAAATTCATTCACAACTAATTATTCAATCCATTTTTTGTTTGATTAACAGTTGTACAAGTTTGATTTATTAAGAACAATCCAATTTATCTTTTAAACACTTTGGACTCATTACTGATATTTTGTATGACTGCAGACATGTCAGGGGAAGAGGCAGAAAATCCACATCATCCATCTGAGGGCATCTACGTCTCAGGGTCGAGGTATGTTTGAATGTCATTGTCTATATTTTTTATGTAATTGACACACATATATATATATATAACATTTGTCAATTTATATATAAATTTTTTTTCAACAGGATCAGACTCGGCTGCTTCTTCCTCTCGCAGGAGAGGCCCTGGTCGTGGCATATTATCATGGAATTCCGACACGACGATAGATGTTTCATTTGATGAGGTATTTCATCCCGTGGGACTGAATTCCCCGGCATTTATTCGTCACCTGGGTCATATCATACGTGACCCACATCGATTTCCATTGACCACGCGTGATTGGGCTTCTATCCCTCAGGACACATTAGATCGTCTATGGAGGGAGGTTCAGGTAAGAAAATAATTTTACTTTATTTTCTATTTATAAATAATAGTAATATGTTTGATTATTTTCATTATAGAAAAATTTGAAAGTATGCCCTGAAGAGTTTCGGCCCGTGTGTATGAGAAAATTCCGTAAGCTGTGGAAAGATTATAAAGGCAAAGTGAAGAGGGACCACTGGGTACCAAATGTGGGTGCCCTTGACATTTTGGAAAAAGTCCCGAGAGGTGTCCTCCCGGCTCAGTGGCGTGACTTGGTTTCATATTGGTCTACTGAGGGTGTTGTGGTTTGTATATTAATTATTGTGCTGTATATATATTTTCAAGAATATGTGATTTGTTTGAAATTTGAATGAATTGAATGTAGGAGGTGTCAACACGCCATTCGGAGAATCGAGCGTTGCAGGGACCAGCTCACAGGCTCGGGACTCGTCACGTGTCTCAAATCCGACATGAGGTATATATTATTCATTTTTTAATTTATTAATTAATATGGTTTTGTGTTTATATTCTTTTAATATACGGTTGCGAGGGCAAGGTGCAGCAACTGATAAAATGTCGGTGTGGATAAGGACTCATGATCGCAATGATCCAGAGGTTGCAGCATTGATAGTAAGTGTCTGTACTTACCAATAATTACATAAATCTATATATTAACATATATATATATTTATATATATTTAAATATTTCACAGGATCAATTTGAAGCTGAGTTAGAACATCTGCCAGAGGACCAGCGACAGCTTCCCATGCGATGGGATGAGATCTTTCATCGCATTATTGGTCGGGACGGGCATGGCTATAGTTTGACCTATGGAGAAGGGATTCCTCGTTCGGTAGTGTCACGCGCTGCGGTTGTCGGTCCTGCTGTTGCTCATATGACACAGCAGATGTCAGATTTTGAGGCACGGTTGCGCGCTTCCAAGGAGACAAATGCGCAATTGACAACTGAGGTTAGAGCACTGCGGGAATATGTGCGTCGAGCTGATGGTACAGGGGATCATACGACGCAGGTATATACTGTATTTATTTATTTAATTTAAATTATTTTTGTTATTAAAATATTTATAATGTTTATTTTTTGTAGGCACCTGGCCCACCAGAAGGAGGTAGCAGTGATGGCAACGCGTGACGCACCATATATTCACGAGATATGTTTTTTGTTTTTACTGGTAGGGTTGACATTGATGTACTGTATTTATTGATTTAAGTAATGCATTATTACCATCCATGGTGGTCTTTTAAATATTTTATACACATATTGAGTTTTTGATCAGATAATCTTGAATGATTCTACATTTGAAAAAGTCGAACTAATTCCAACAGATCAATAAATCTGATATTATAGATTATGTATTATCCAATATATTTTTTATAAATTTCTGTATGGTATCGATAAAAGAAATATGTATTAATTAGATGTTATCACTTTTATTTTTCACTTTTGTAATCAATGGGATGGCCTTTGCACCCCCGGAGAGCCCCCCGTACAGCCCCCCGCACCCCCGTACAGCCCCCCCCCCCCCCCCCCCCCCCGCACCCCCGTACAGCCCCCCCGCACCCCCGTACAACCCCCCGCACCCCCGTACAGCCCCCCGCACCCCCGTACAGCCCCCCGCACCCCCGTACATCCCCCCCCTCCCCCGCACACCCGTACAGCCCCCCGCACCCCCGTACAGCCCCCCCGCACACCCGTACAGCCCCCCCCCCCCCCCCCCCGCACCCCCGTACATCCCCCCGCACCCCCGTACTGCCCCCCGCCACCCCCGTACAGCCCCCCGCCACCCCTGTACAGCCCCCCGCACCGCCGTACAGCCCCCCCCCCCCCCCCCCGCACCCCCGTACAGCCCCCCGCACCCCCGTACAGCCCCCCCCCCCCCCCCCGCACCCCCGAACAGCCCTCCGCCACCCCCGTACAACCCCCCTCACCCCCGTACAGTCCCCCGCACCCCCGTACAGCCCCCCCCCCCCCCCCCCCCCCGCACCCCCGTACAGCCCTCCGCCACCCCCGTACAGCCCCCCTCACCCCCGTACAGCCCCCCGACACCACCGTACAGCCCCCCCCCCCCCCCCCCCCCCCCCCGCACCCCCGTACAACCCCCCGCACCCCCGTACTGCCCCCCGCACCCCCGTACTGCCCCCCGCCACCCCCGTACAGGCCCCTGCCACCCCCGTACAGCCCCCCGCACCCCCGAACAGCCCTCCGCCACCCCCGTACAGCCCCCCTCACCCCCGTACAGCCCCCCCACACCCTCGTACAGCCCCCCCCCCCACACACACACCCTCGTACAGCCCTCCGCCACCCCCGTACAGCCCCCCTCACCCCCGTACAGCCCCCCGACACAACCGTACAGCCCCCCCCCCGCACCCCCGTACAGCCCCCCACACCCCCGTACAGCCCCCCGCCACCCCCGTACAGCCCCCCGATTGTGTCCTTTTCAGCAGCGCGGCGCGCGCTGAAATGGCGCGTTGGGGGGTCAAAACCACCCGAACGACCTCCGAATGCCACGAAACCGTACGACAACATCCGGGGCGTGAATTCTGAAATGGTCGGCTAGACGGCACCCCATTCGGAAGTGTCGTGTGACCGCGGCGGCCGGAAACACGTTTCCGGCGCCATTAAACACCAAAACGTCGTGCGGCGGTCCAATTCGGAGCAAATGTGCTCCGAACGACCTGAAACCACACGGGAACGATAGAAATATTATTACTGAGATGCAGAAGGAGGCCGCACGTCCATCGGACGTGCAGTGCGTGCGGCACGTCCGATTGTGTTGTTTTCAGCAGCGCGGTGCACGCTGAAATGGCGCGTTGGTGGTCAAAACCACCCGAACGACCTCCGAATGCCACGAAACCGTACGACAACATCCGGGACGTGAATTGTGAAATGTTTGGCTAGACGGCACCTCATTCGGAGGTGCCGTTTGACCGCGGCGGCCAGAAACGCGTTTCCGGCGCCCTAAAACACCAAAACGGCGTGCGGCGGTCCAATTCGGAGAAAACGTGCTCCGAACGACCTGAAACCGCACGGGAACGATAGAAATATTATTCCTGAGATGCAGGAGGAGGCCTCACATCCATCGGACGTGCGGTGCACGCGGCACATCCGATTGTGTCCTTTTCAGCAGCGCGGCGCGCGCAGAAATGGCGCGTTGGGGGTCAAAACCACCCGAACGACCTCCGAATGCCACGAAACCATACGAAAACATCCGGGGCGTGAATTGTGAAATGGTCGGCTAGACGGCACCTCATTCGGAGGTGCCTTGTGACCGCGGCGGCCAGAAACGCGTTTTCGGCGCCATTAAACACCAAAACGGCGTGCGGCGGTCCAATTCGGAGCAAACGTGCTCCGAACGACCTGAAACCGCACGGGAACGATAGAAATATAATTCCTGAGATGCAGGAGGAGGCCGAACGTCCATCGGATGTGCGGTGCGCGTGGCACGTCCGATTGTGCCGTTTTCAGCAGCGCGGCGCGCGCTGAAATGGCGCGTTGGGGTGTCAAAACCAACCGAACGACATCCGAATGCCACGAAACCGTACGACAACATCCGGGGCATGAATTATGAAATGTTAGGCCAGACGGCACCTCATTCGGAGGTTCCGTTTGACCGAGTCGGCCGGAAACGCGTTTCCGGCGCCCTAAAACACCAAAACGGCGTATGGCGGTCCAATTCGGAGCAAACGTGCTCCGAACGACCTGAAACCGCATGGGAACGATAGAAATATTATTCCTGAGATGCAGGAGGAGTCCGCACGTTCATCGGACGTGCGGTGCGCGCGGCACGTCCGATTGTGTCGTTTTTAGCAGCGCGGCGCGCGCTGAAATGGCGCGTTGGGGGGTCAAAACCACCCGAACGACCTCCGAATGCCACGTAACCGTACGACAACATCCGGGGCCTGAATTTTGAAATGGTCGGCTAGACGGCACCTCATTCGGTGGTGCCGTTTGACCGCGGCGGCCGGAAACGCGTTTCCGGCGCCCTAAAACACCAAAACGGCGTGCGGCGGTCCAATTCGGAGCAAACTTGGTCCGAACGACCTGAAACTGCACGGGAACGATAGAAATATTATTCCTGAGATGCAGGAGGAGGCCGCACGTCCATCGGACGTGCGGTGCATGCGGCACGTCCGATTGTGTCGTTTTCAGCAGCGCGGCGCGCGCTGAAATGGCGCGTTGGGGGGTCAAAACCACCCGAACGACCTCCGAATGCCACGAAACCGTACGACAACATCCGGGGCGTGAATTGTGAAATGGTCGGCCAGACGACACCTCATTCAAAGGTGTCGTTTGACCGTGGCGGCCGGAAATGCGTTTCCGGCGCCCTAAAACACCAAAACGGCGTGCGGCGGTCCAATTCAGAGCAAACGTGCTCCGAACGACCTGAAACCACACGGGAACGATAGAAATATTATTCCTGGGATGCAGGAGGAGGCCGCACGTCCATCGGACGTGCGGTGCGCGCGGCACATCCGATTGTGTCGTTTTCAGCAGCGCGGCGCGCGCTGAAATGGCGCGTTGGGGGGTCAAAACCACCCGAACGACCTCCGAATGCCACAAAACCGTACGAAAACATCCGGGGCGTGAATTGTAAAATGGTCGGCCAGACGGCACCTCATTTGGAGGTGCCGTGTGACCGCGGCGGCCGGAAACGCATTTCCGGCGCCATTAAACACCAAAACGGCGTGCGGCGGTCCAATTCGGAGCAAACGTGCTCCGAACGACCTGAAACCGCACGGGAACGATAGAAATATTATTCCTGAGATGCAGGAGGAGGCCACACATCCATCGGACGTGCGGTGCACACGGCACGTCCGATTGTGTCGTTTTCAGCAGCACGGCGCGCGCTGAAATGGCGCGTTGGGGGGGTCAAAACCACCCGAACGACCTCCGAATGCCACGAAACCGTACGACAACATCCGGGGCGTGAATTTCGATATGGTCGGCCAGACGGCACCTCATTCGGATGTGCCGTTTGACCGCGGCGGCCGGAAACGTGTTTCTGGCGCCCTAAAACACCAAAACGGCGTGCGGCGGTCCAATTCGGAGCAAACGTGCTCCGAACGACCTAAAACCGCACGGGACCAATAGAAATATTATTCCTGAGATGCAGGAGGAGGCCGCACGTCCATCGGATGTGCGGTGCGCGCGGCACGTCCGATTGTGTCGTTTTCAGCAGCGCGGCGCGCGCTGAAATGGCTCGTTGGGGGGTCAAAACCACCCGAACGACCTCCGAATACCACGAAACCGTACGACAACATCTGGGGCGTGAATTTTGAAATGGTCGGCCAGACGGAACCTCATTCGGAGGTGCCGTTTGACCGCGGCGTCCGGAAATGCGTTTCCGGCGCCCTAAAACACCAAAACGGCGTGCGGCGGTCCAATTCGGAGCAAACGTGCTCCGAACGACCTGAAACCGCACGGGAACGATAGAAATATTATTCCTGAGATGCAGAAGGAGGCCGCACGTCCATCGGACGTGTGGTGCATGCGGCACGTCCGATTGTCTCGTTTTCAGCAGCGCGGCGCGCGCTGAAATGGCGCGTTGGGGGGTCAAAACCACCCGAACGACCTCCGAATGCCACTAAACCGTACGACAACATCCAGGGCGTGAATTTTGAAATGGTCGGCCAAACGGAACCTCATTCGGAGGTGCCGTGTGACCGCGGCGGCCGGAAACGCGTTTCCGGCGCCATAAAACACCAAAACGGCGTGCGGCGGTCTCATTCGGAGAAAACGTGCTCCGAACGACCTGAAACCGCACGGGAACGATAGAAATATTATTCCTGAGATGCAGGAGGAGGCCACATGTCCATCGGACGTGCGGTGCGCGCGGCACGTCCGATTGTGTCGTTTTCAGCAGCGCGGCGCGCGCTGAAATGACGCGTTGGGGGGTCAAAACCACTTGAACGACCTCCGAATGACACGAAACCGTACGAAAACATCCGGGGCGTGAATTTTGAAATGGTCGGCCAGACGGCACCTCATTCAGAGGTGCCGTGTGACCGCGGCGGCCAGAAACGCGTTTCCGGCGCCATAAAACACCAAAACGGCGTGCGGCGGTCCCATTCGGAGCAAACGTGCTCCGAAAGACCTGAAACCGCACGGGAACGATAGAAATATTATTCCTGAGATGCAGGAGGAGTCTGCACGTCCATCGGACGTGCGGTGCGCGCGGCACGTCCGATTGTGTCGTTTTCAGCAGCGCGGCGCGCGCTGAAATGGCGCGTTGGGGGGTCAAAACCACACGAACGACCTCCGAATGCCACGAAACCGTACGACAACATCCGGGGCGTGAATTGTGAAATGGTCGGCCAGACGGCACCTCATTCAAAGGTGCCGTGTGACCGTGGCGGCCGGAAACGCGTTTCCGGCGCCCTAAAACACCAAAACGGCGTGCGGCGGTCCAATTCGGAGAAAACGTGCTCCGAACGACCTGAAACCGCACGGGAACGACAGAAATATTATTCCTGAGATGCAGGAGGAGGCCTTACGTCCATCAGACGTGCGGTGCGCGGGGCACGTCCGATTGTGTCGTTTTCAGCAGCGCGGCGCGCGATGAAAGGACGCGTTGGGGGGTCAAAACCGCCCGAACGACCTCCGAATGCCACGAAACCGTACGACAACATCCAGGGCGTGAATTGTGAAATGGTCAGCTAGACGGAACCTCATTCGGAGGTGCCGTGTGACCGCGGCGGCCAGAAACGCGTTTCCGGCGCCACAAAACACCAAAACGGCGTGTGGCGGTCCAATTCGGAGCAAACGTGCTCTGAACGACCTGAAACCGCACGGGAACGATAGAAATATTATTCCTGAGATGCAGGAGAGGCCGTACGTCCATCGGACGTGCGGTGCGCGCGGCACGTCTGATTGTGTCGTTTTCAGCAGCGCGGCGCGCGCTGAAATGGCGCGTTGGGGGGTCAAAACCACCCGAACAACCTTCGAATGCCACGAAACTGTACGAAAACATCCGGGGCGTGAATTTTGAAATGTTCGGCCAGACGGCACCTCATTCGGAGGTACCGTGTGACCGCGGCGGCCGGAAACGCGTTTCCGGCGCCATTAAACACCAAAACGGCTTGCGGCGGTCCAATTCGGAGCAAACGTGCTCCGAACGACCTGAAACCGCACGAGAACGATAGAAATATTATTCCTGAGATGCAGGAGGAGGTCTCACGTCCATCGGACGTGCAGTGCGCGCGGCACATCCGATTGTGTCGTTTTCAGCAGCGCGGCGCGCGCTGAAATGGCGCGTTGGGGGGTCAAAACCACCCGAACGACCTCCGAATGCCACGAAACTGTACGACAACATCCGGGTGTGAATTGTGAAATGGTCGGCCAGACGGCACCTCATTCGGAGGTGCCGTTTGACCGCGGTGGCCGGAAACGCGTTTCCGGTGCCCTAAAACACCAAAACGGCGTGCGGCGGTTCAATTCGGAGCAAACGTGCTCCGAACGACCTGAAACCGCACGGGAATGATAGAAATATTATTCCTGAGATGCAGGAGGAGGCCGCACGTCCATCGGACGTGCGGTACGCGCGGCACGTCCGATTCTGTCGTTTTCAGCAGCGCGGCGCTCGCTGAAATGGCGCGTTGGAGGGTCAAAACCACCCGAACGACCTCCGAATGCAACGAAACCGTACGACAACATCCGGGGAGTGAATTGTGAAATGGTCGGCCAGACAGCACCTCATTCGGAGGTGCCGTGTGACCGCGGCGGCCGGAAACGCGTTTCTGGCGCCATAAAACACCAAAACGGCGTGTGACGGTCCCATTCGGAGCAAACGTGCTCCGAAAGACTTGAAATGAGATTATTTCTTGAATCGAAGTTTTTAAATTATTATAGCACAATGATTTGATATTATATATATATTAAATATATATTAAAACATTTAAAATATTATATATATATATATATATTTAAAATATTGTATTTAATAGTATATATATGAATATATATATATATATATATATATATATTTATATATTCAATTCAATAAAAAAAAATTTAAAAAAAAAAATTTTTTAAAATAGCGACCGCCATTGGCGGTCGCTAAAAGCCTCTAGCGACGAGGCAACAGCGACCGCCATTGGCGGTCGCTAATGGCCTTATTTATAGTAGTGCTCCCACTATGTCCTAGTGGAAAATATTGGTAGAGATGTGGGAGGTGACCCATCATGCTATAAGACCGATACTAGATCAGGTTCCTTGTATAATGGGGAATCATATTGATCAGCCTATCACACCAATGAAACGCCACATATCTTTTTCTATGTGCTACAAGGCTAGAAATGAACCCAATTTTACCCTTGATACAACGTTTCCAGCCACTAGATAACCCATTTCCTTCTTGGAAGCTAAACTGCCCTAAATCACACTATCAGACTCCCTCTTGTTTCATTTAGTAATGAGGTCCTAGTTCACTATCACTGAAATGGTAGTCAGTTGAAATATGTTCACCTATGATTGGATGGAATATGCAAGCCCATCCTCAAACCATCTAGAAATCATCAACTTGTCATCGATCAAGGATAAATACAAATTATATAATTTGGTTAAGAGATCTAATTATTCCACCATAGACATGTCACCTTGATAGAGTTGCATGAACTCTCAAGAACATTCCATTCTCAACGTCGTCAGAAAGGATTAGTCGAATAGGGTTGTCTAAAAGTCCTCCTAGACCATACCCTAATGTTGACAAGCATGAGTAAGTCCATCACTCAAAATCATGGTGGAGTCACATATCATATAGGTAGAGAGCTTTACCCTCTACTCTAGAAGTATCTTTATGTGATTAGCAACGTCCTAGATTTTGGAATTTTTTGAAAAACTCTCCCATTTTTAATTTTTGAATTAGTGGGTATTGTCTTTTATTTTTTCTTGATTGGAACCCAATTGTAATTCATCTGTCAATCCAATATCATGTTATTGGATGATTTTGAGGCTTGGAGAGTGACTCAGGTGTTTTGATGGGTTTTTGGAACCTTAGAGGCCTAGAAGACTATCTTAGTGTTATAGGCAACTTTAATGGTTTTATTGAAACTGTTCATCCTCTACCAACTAACCGTGCATCAAGAAATTAAAATACGGCATGGTTTATAAAAACGTGTTGGTAGGTGAACATGGCCATGGATGGAGTTCTATATTTTTGATAGAGGTATTCCACATGGTTTGGACACATTTTTTCAAACCATGTTGGGTATCCATGTGGACCTATGGATTTGGGTAGTTGGTGTTGCATGATTGCTACATGGTTTTGTAAACTATACTAGGTAACCACATGGCCCCATTAATTGTGTTAAATTATTTTCTACCCCTACCTTATTTTCTTCATTTTTCCTCTTCTTTTACACCTTCTTCTCTCGTGGGACCCGCACAGTAGTAGTGGAAGCCCTCCATTTCCTCCTCCTATTTATTTTTCTCCCTCTCAATCGTCAATTATCAGTTCTTCAATCCATTGAGTGCTATAGAACCAAATCATTAAGGTCCTCCACACCCATGCCTCATTATTTTTTTCTTCCACCTCATGGATTGATAAATCCATTTGAGTCGTTTTCCATATTTTCAAGCCATTATATGGAATCATTGATTTCATCTAAACTGCATTAAGTTAGAGAATAATACTAGACATGCCTACATCTACGAGTCCAAGGTAGGTGGTTCATACTTTTATTCGTGTTTTCAGGGATGATTTGGGGGGTGCATCTTTTAGAGCACTATTGGGTAGGTGAGAGAGACAATGTTCCTTGATATTAAATTGATTTTATGAACTTGTGTGATTCCTTTCAGTTTTCTCAATCCCAATTCACACGTGCAGGGCTGGGATAGAGGCCGACGACCACCTTGGGTAGGTAGTATGTAGTGTGTTGTTGATTTATTTTTGCAGGTTGTTTGAATTTGTTTTATGCAATTCAATTAGATAGAGTTTTTTGTTTATCTAAATTGAATTGAATATATAGAATTGAGTTAGTTAATTCAAATGAGTTAATTTTAGGGTTTGTGTAAATTTTAGAATTCAATCACATTAAATTTATTTGTTTACTGAATGAATCTCAAAATGATTTATATGTGATATAATTATGATATCCATGGGATTTTTATGATCTTGTCCTAATAGTTTGATGTGTCAATTCCATCAGGATTGAGGTGGTGTGGTTTTCTGGATGGGTTTTGCATAGACATTGAGTGATGTTGATAATATGAGTGGGAGTTTTGGATGTCAGATGAGGTGGAATGTCCCTCATGTTGAGGTCATGGCCCATGATATTAGATGGTATGGCCATCATAATTGTTTGAAATGGTTGTAGGGGAAATAGGTGCACGTTATATGTGGTTTCAGTATAATTTAGGGGATTTATAGTCACCTATGATGGCCAATGTTCCAATTGGAGTCGAGTTCACATAGGTTGATTCATTGATTTTGTGGTTTTGACCACTTGTCTCAGAAGAGGCCCCCAGTAGTGTGGCTTCCAAAATTATGTTGAAGGTTATTTTCATATAAATCCATGGGGAAGGTGAGGAGACTTTAGTTAATAGGAATGAGACTATCAGTAAGGGTTTGAGTCTCACTATATTGAGGTCATTGGGTGTGCACTATTTTGGGAGCACATAGGTCATCATTCCTTGGGACATTATGGCTTGAGCTAGAGGTGGTCTTATTTGATCATAGATATGATTCTTCCTAAAGACATCAGGCATTTTGTTGATAGTTTCTTGCAACTAGGGGATAGAGGGACTTGTAAATATTGTTTGGGTGTGACTTCAGGAAGTTTATGGTTTTAATTGAGACATGAGGTGTTAGGTTGGCATGAGGTGTTAGTGATTTTTATGTAGTACCTGAGGGTTCACCTAGGATATTTGATATCAGGGGATATCTTGGGCCATGGACCAAGGATCCACCACTCTTTTGGGATTCCATCATTGGATGAGGCAGGTAAAATCTCCCTCGTGGCTACTTAGCACCATGGGAGATTTAGTTAAATATACTGAATTTTGTTACTCTATTTTATTTTTTTATTCCACATTATTAAACCCTTATGTTGGGTATTCAAAATTGGGTGGTATCTTACTAAGACTCATTCTCACACCTTACATGGTCCCTTTTGGGATGGGTTTAGACTTTTGGATTTTATGTTTAGGTAAGGGGTCATCTTTAAGAGATGGACCTTAGTGGCTATTTGGCATGGGTTGATGGAAACAGACCTTGAAGTTCTTGCCTTTACAATTGTTACTTATGAGTCTTCCTTTTATTCGATTTTGTATCATAACGGATTTTATATATGTATTTTACTAAGTTCATCCATGGAAAACCAATATGGGTATTATGATATTTGGCTTGTATGGTATCAATTATCTATTTTAGTTGAAAAAAAATTGAATGTTTGGAATTTTTTTTATTTCATCTACTTTATTCAGTTATAGATCTGTTGTTTATTTATATTGAATATGCTTCCACCTTGGTTGGTTCTAGTTAGAGTCTTTAGAGTCTTTATTTTTATTTTTCATGATATATACATATATATGTACTCAGAGTAGTATTATATCATTCCCATGAGGGTATTGTCACCCCACTATTACTCTTTTAGAGCCCTATAGTTAGTAGGTATCTTTTGGAATATGCAGAGGTGTTCTTAAGTCCAGCATCACCTATCTCGATGCCACCTTTTGGATGGATAATAGGGTTAGATATTCAAGAAGTGGTATCAAAGAAGTTCTCAACTAGGATTCAGTAGCAGCGTAAGCCTTTCTACTAAGCAGATCAAGATTTATTTTTCATTTCTTTTTTGTTCATCTTACTATTTCGGCTATGGTATAATTGAGATTATAATGTAGTCAGGACTAGATTCCAAGATCGTGCTTGGGTGCCTAAAGACCCATGTACTAGGGGTAGACTGAGTTTGCATCAATGGGAAGTACTGTTGTATTTTTCTCAGGTTGGAGTTTATATGATTTGCACTTAGAGTGGTTTCTTTTGAAATGTGGATGGTTAATTATTATGACATGTGGAATGTGATCCTTTTCCTAGTATGACAAAGAAATAGATCTTGGATCTTTGGTCTAGTAAGGCAAGGGGTGTTTGTTATGTTGTTATACATGTGTATGCTTTTTTAGGCTCTTGGTATGATGTTTCAGTTACTTATAATCACATTCCTATGAATATTTATTGTGAAATATTAAATGTGTTTGTGTATATAATGTGATATATATATATATATATGCTTGTTCCATGATACAATTCCTTGTTAAATTTGATATTCCATGGTATAAAATTTCATATTCCATGTGATATGAGATGATTATATGTATGTAAGGGCCTAGATCTTATAATGGATTATTGTTACTATGGATTGGGGTGATTTTGATCAATAGTTTGGGTGATGTGGTCATCAATTTTAGGTAATATGATCATCAGGACAACCATGGATAAGGGAAAATTTGATACATGACTATGTTGAGGGTGGGTAAGGAGGCTCAGATTCCATGTCGAATGGTTTCTATTGGAAATGGTAAGGGTAGTTAGGATGTGATTCATGTTAAATATTTCCCTATATATGTTTTATATATATTATATATATGGGTTGTCTAACCATATTGATGGTATTTAGGGGATTCCTCCTAGAAGGTTCGGATTGAGCATTGGATGGGTGCTAGTTTAGTGTCAGAGGTGCATGAGCATGTTGAGAACCTTGAGGGCCTAAAATATCATGATCCATAGGCTCATCCATAGGTACAGTATCAAAATCAATTTCAGTTGTAGGTTGGTCATTCACCAGATATTACAGTGTTTGGGTTGTGGCTCGATGATCTTCTCAAAGAGAGCATGGTACGGGTAATCTTGGGTATAGACAGAGGAAATCATGGTGCAGATCCTTCTATGGCATAACTTAATTGGGAGTTCGAGTGAAAAATCCCATCACTTTTTAAGGGTGTGGGTGTTCATCAAGATGCAGAGAACTAGATCGAGTTGATTCATATGATTTTAAAGTAGCTAGAGTCACCTCTAAGGCTGAAGGTGAAACTGGAAACATACAAGATCCTAGGAGCAAAAAGCACTGGTGGGATGTGTATGTCTAAGAAGGAAGACATGAGGGACTATCCTATAAGAACATTGAGGATAGTTTCTTTAAGAATTCCTACCCATAGAATCTTAGGAAAGAACGTCCTTTGTCATTCATGAGCCTTCAGTAGGGTGACAAGTCCATCATAGACTATACAATTATGTTCTTTTAAATGCCTCTATTTACTCTTAGTAGTGTGAGTGATGACACCTTAAGGGTGAGATGCTTCATAGAAGATTTACAGAATTCCATTTGGGTGTACCTCAACATCCTTAGGTTGGCCTCATGCTCAAAGGCAATGAACTAGGCTCTCATAGCTGAGGGAATCTTAATGGATTGGTCAAACTCCATCCGCATAGTGACTTAATGTGGCTTCAGTGATGATTCTTCAAATAGAAGGAAGTGAGGCCAAGATGAGTTTCATGAGGTTAGTCTGGCCAAGGACTTTATGATGCATCCTCAAAGTGGGTTTTTGACAGTTTTCTTTTTCTGGGGGTAGCCAGGAGATGTCTAAAATTATTGGGAGTGACCTCCAAAGGATTGTAGGGAATGTGGATAGGTGAGGCATCTCAATAGGTTATGTAGGATGCCTTCATAGATAAACATTAGTCAAGGACCAGATGAATCTCAGGTTTCTAAGATCAGATTAGGATTGGTACTAGGTTAGGGTAGTCGAGCTTGAGATGCTTTTGTAGGACATGGCATAGATAGTGGGACCTAACAATGGGGTCAGTGGTCGGTTGCTTGTGCAGCACCGTATTGAGTCGAAGATTCAAGAATTCATGATTCAATCTAAGTTCACACCTCGGGGCTACTAGGGGATGAGTAGGTTGGTGATCTGATCACTGTAAGAGGCATTCCACGGGTGTATAGCTATGATTTATCTTTTTTTTCATGGTCATTAGGGGAATGTCCTTTTTGTATGAACATGGTGAACCTGATGTGATTAGGAACTAACCATATTTTGTATAGTAGATTAGCATCAAATTGGGTTAGTGTTATAAATATATGGGGTGCATGGTTCTAGGTCAATATATTTTAAAATCATTGGATGTGGGATTACAGAGGTTCTTGGCACCAGGGCATCAAGAAGGTTTTGGTTTCTTCATGTTCATAGGCATATAGGAACCATTTTGGTGAATTACTTGATTGAGTTGTGAGACACTAGGATGTATTTGAGCATATATTGAGATGCAAAACCTCATTAGTTCCATGTGTGATATGGGAATGATGAAGGATTTGATGTAGTGTTGGATTCTGATGGGATTCAGGTATGTCATGGGAGCACCTGATGGGTTGTTGAGTGTCTATGTGTCATGGAAGGACTTCTAATTTTGGTAATTGTTCAATAAACCATATTTTCACATTTTTTACTCAGTATGAGACTAGGGTAGGTTGCTCCTAAGGTGGGGATCCCCCCCAAGGCATTTGAAATATACCTTTGAGACTGGCTATTCAAAGTTAGTTTAATTAGGATGGGTATATTTCGAACCATCTTTGGGATTCATTTATAGCTTAGGGATCATATATGTTAAGGTGGGGAGATTGTAACATCCTGGATTTTTGAATAAGGTTGAAATCCTCCCCTATTTTTATTTTTTGATTTAGCAGGTATTCCTTTTTCTTTTTCATATATTAGAACTCAATTATGAGTCATCCATAATTATAATATCTATTTTTTGGATGGGTTTAGAGGATTGGATAGTTCCTTGGGTGTTTAGATGGGTTTCGGGAGCATCAGAGGACTGAAGGCCTGTTTTGGTATTGTCGGTCGGGTGCACGGTTTACAGTAAACTTTTTGGCCTATTCCAGTTAACCAAGAAGCCCAATTTTAAACTTCCATGGGGTTTGGAAGACCTTTTTGGTATGGGAACATGGTCATGCATAGAGGTCAACATTTTTTATAGAGGTCTGATGCACGATTTTCACATAGTTTTTCAAACCATGTGGGGTTGTCGTGTGGACCTAGGGCTTTGGGTAGAGGGTGACTCGCAGTTGTTGCATGGTTTGAAAAACGGTTCCATATAACTGTGTGTCCCCACTAAATGGGTAAAATTACTTTTCTACCCCTCCCTTATTTTTCATTTTTCCACTTATTTTTTTCCTTCTCATGTGGGTCATCCGTAGTAGTGGAGGAAACCCCCCATTTACTCCTCCTCTTCAATTTTCTCCCTCTCTTTCTTCATTAATCCGTTCTTCAAGCTATTGGGTTCTATAGTATCATGTCAGTAAGTTTAAAGACCTGTAAAATTCAAGGAATTTTTTTTCTTAATTTTCTTTGGAATTTTACAAGAACGCAGTTTCTGACGGCACGTGATTCCGAGGCCCTGTGTGCCGGGAATCATTTTCCGAAGTTTGGCTTGGGTACGTTCAGTGAACGAACGAGAGGGTTTTTCTAACTTTTGAACCGGTGCTCGGAATCGAATTCTGAGGGCACTGATGGAATCACAGCGCCAGTACTTGCTTAGAAACGCCTCTTCCGGAGTTGCATTTGCTCGGGTGTGGTTTTTAATTTTTGGCGTTCAGTAAAAAAATAAAAATAAAGTGGTGCGACAACTTTATTTTTATTTCACTTAAAGCCACTTAAAGCTACTTAGTCTAAGTTGAAGCGGATAGGGTGGAACCCAAAATATCCTACCCTCTGGGTAGGATATTTGTGAGGTGGGGCCCGCACGAGCCCCACCGTTTCTTTTCCCCTAAGTAACACACCCGCGAAAACTCCTCTTTAATGAAAGTCAACTGGAGCTTTTTCTAAAATTCTTAAAGGCTCCTATTAAATGGATAGTTAAGTCGTTACCATTAATTCACCAAATTAATGGTTCGTTTCTAAACCTTTTTTTCAAACTGTTGGCATATAAATAAAAAATAAGACCAACACCCTTTTCGTTGATGGTTGCTTGTTGAGAGGATTTGGAGAAACGGTATCTTTATCCTCCTTCGCGAAGAACAAGAAGAACTCTAAGAACGCCGGCCTTCGACGAAAGGCGACGAAGAAAGCCGAACCCTCGGAGATCGACGTCGCGACGCCGTGTACCGTGACGCCGACGAATCTCCTCCCCAGACGTTCTTCTGCGACGATTCTCCTCCCACAACAAATCTTCGATCAACTGCTTGAGGTAGGAGATTGCGGATCTTTTAAATTTTCCTTTGTGAATTTTATCCTCAACATGGATTTAATTCATGAAATTAAATCTTTGTGTTTTCTTTACCCCTCAGAGAACGTCGACGCGACGCCGTGTACCGCGACGACGCGACGCCCCTTCGGCGACGCGACAATCCTCTTCTTCCGCGACGGTCAATCCCGTGAAGAACTCACGTCCGACGATTACTATGAGGTAGGGGTTGTTTCATTTTAAATGTTTTTGATTTATATCCCCAGTTGTTAAATATGATTGTTGTGAGACTTTAAAAACCGCTAACGTGGTGGGTGTGGACCAACGAACAAGTCTGAACCCACCGCCCTTTTTGTTGTTATGCGCGGATTGGTGGGCGATGACAAACAGGTCCACAAGTTAATTTTGAAGGCTTTGCAGTGAAGAACGAGTCCCGGGATGAGCACTGGCGAAGACCGTGCATAAATCGGACCACCGGAACGTGTCTGGTGGTCCACGGAACCCCCCACCGGCGCGCCACACCGGCACGGCGACGCCGGCGGCCAGAGGCGGCGGCCGGCCGCCAGGATACGGCGGCGCCCAGCACGCCGCCGGGAAGACCGACCGCGACTGAATTCGTGGCGGCACTGGCCAGTCCTGCGGCCGCGTGGGACCGCGAGGAGGGACGCGGCTTAAGCCGCATCCGGGTGTCACGGAGCGGCCCCCGCGCGGGAGGTCGCGGCTGCCTTGCGCGGCGCCTGGCCAGCGCCAGCGCGCCGACCGAGCCGCCTGGCCGGACCGCCGGGCCGGGCCATGCCGGCCGGGTCGGACCCGGACCCAGGTTGGGTCGACCCGGTTCGGGCCGACCCAGGGGGGTTGGGCCGGGTCGGTCCGGGCTCAGACCCCCCGTTTTCGGACCTTTTTGGTCTTTTGCCCGTATCTTGAGCTACGAGCCTCCGATCGATGTGTCGTCAGCGGAGATGCGATCCTTGGATCGAGACGGTCGTTTCGGTATATTACACTGAAGGTTTCAGAATACTTTGGGTTCGGCCGGGTTGGTTCGTACATTAAACCAACCGGGCCCTCGGAGCGGAAACGCTCATAACTTGAGCTCCGGACGTCTGATTGACGTGCGGTCAACTTGGTTGGATTCGTCTAAGTGAGACGGATATTTTGGCTCACTCCGCCTGAGGTTTGGATGCAGGTGGAGTACGGTTGGGTTGGTTTTGATTTAAAAACCAACCGGGCCCCTGGGACGAAAAGGCCAATAACTCTCAGACCGGGCGTCCGATTGGCGCGCCGTCTGCGACGTTGAGTTCCTGTTGACGATACGGAACTTTTGGATACATCAACTCTGGACTATGTGTCAGTTGATGTATCATACTCTCAGATCATGGAGCGGACCCTCCCGAACGAGCTTGCTGTGTGCGGGAACCCTAGTGCTGGCTGCGACTGCGACGACGACGAAGACTTTGTAGAGATCCTTAGTGGATTCGACGAAGACTGTGTAGAGATCCTCAGTGGATTCGATGATGACTACAGAACTCAGAGATCCTTTGTGGGTCCGTGCTACCGATCCTGTGCGGGTCCGATCCTGTGTGGGTCAGCGCTCAGCGGTCCTTTGTGGGATAGTGCCTACAGATCCTGTGTGGGTCCGATCCTGTGTGGGTCTTTGCGGGGGTTAGTTACCTATCGATCCTTTGTGGGTCATTGTGGGGGTTAGTTACCTATCGATCCTTTGTGGGTCATATCCTTTGTGGGTCATTGCGGGGGTTAGTTACCTATCGATCCTGTGTGGGTCAGATCCTTTGTGGGTCATTGCGAGGGTTAGTACCTATCGATCCTTTGTGGGTCCGATGGCTTAGATGATTCAGTGGCAATATCTGATCATCTCTATCGTCGTACGAAGAAGTATACCTGTGTGAGCTGAATCCTATTTTTCTTTCCTTTGTGGATTGTGTTGTGTTATCCTATGTGGATTACGTTTTTCTTTCCTGTGTGGAATGGATTGTACTTGGACTCAGATGTTGGAGCCGAACGAGAATTTGTGACTTAGGTATATGTATGGGCATATACCTAAGCAGTGTCGGATGTTACTTCGTGACTGTATCTTTCCTTGTGGATTATCCTTTGTGGATTCTGGGAGACCTTCGGGGGTCTCGGGGTCCCTACTGAGTAGCTTATACTCACCCCTGCACGGGCTATGCCCACACTATGTTGTGTTGGTTGCAGATGACAGATAGCGCTGATCGTGGTTGAGGCTTGCAGAGCAGGATAGTACCTAGAGGTGGACCACTAGGCGAGATGTACTCGGAGCGGACGGCTGGACCCGAGGAGCTGTGGAGGTTACCTGTACCCACCCATCAGGTGGGATTTCCAGTGGACGACTCGACGTTACAGCTTTACTTTTCAGTTGTTGTTTTCCCTTTCGAGTTGTACTTTACTTCCAGTTTGGGTTTGTATTCTGTCCCACTTACTTTCCGCACTTACTGTTGTACTCAGTTTTTACTTAGTGTTTTCTTCTTCTGCTTGCTTGCTCTGTGGTGTTTGTTTACATTGCAAAGGCAATGCCTTCCCTTTTTACCAGGATTTACGCCTTGGTGCTAGTCGCTAGCCCCTGGCCTATGGAAGGCGGGCTTGGGGTAGTCACGGCACGGGCCCTGAGGACGGGTCGTGACAAATTGGTATCAGAGGAGTTCGGTTCTACCGCTGACTCTGATCTTTCTTCTATGTGAAGCAATAGTGTTAAGTGTACTGGGTGTGGTTATCAGTCCAGGGAGTCCAGTGTTGGTGTGGCGGCCGACGTATCCGTACACCAGGACCCTGACTTCTGATTTCTGACTGAATGCACGAAAACTTTGATTGCATGTGTATTTCAAGTTTTCTTTGTGATTACTATATGTCAGCTCACCAGTTATACTGTTCTGACCATGGCACACCTGATTCTTTTCAGGATGGCCCCACGACGACAGCCAGCTATGGTTCCGAGAGTTGAGCGTGACGACAGCCCTCCAAGCGATGAGGCCTCGGTACAGGGCTCTTTGACAGATGAGGCACCGGTGGTACCGCTACCCGCCGAGCCACCGATGCTACCAACCCCAGCCACTGACGATGCACGTCACCTTTGTGCAGTGCACGAGTTCCAGCGCCAGTGACCACCCATTTTCCACGGGGAGACGGACCCCCTTGCAGCCGAGGACTGGCTGGAGGGAGTGGTATGAGTTTTCCGGTTAGTGAGGACACCATCAGACCTCATGGTGATCCTCGCAGTGAGCCTACTGCACGCGGAAGCGGGCCGATGGTGGAGCTTGATGATCAAGGTGAATGATGAGGCATCTCTTATCTGGACGGACTTTGAGAGCCTCTTCCGCTCGGAGTTCGTCCCAGCCACCCTCCATGCGGTGCGCATCTAGGAGCTTCTTCAGCTGCGGCAGGGCAGCTTGACGGTCGCCCAGTACTCGACGAGATTTACCGACCTCTCGCGCTACTCGACAGACATGGTGCGAGACCCATTCTTCTGGGCCTTGACCTTTGAGCAGGGATTGAGGCATGAGATCAGGGCATCGCTGATCTCCCTCAGCATTTCGACCCAGGCAAGAGTACTGGAGCAAGCCCTTTTGATCGAGAGCTTTCTTGTTGAGTTTTCTTCAACAGCGAGATCTACCACAGGGCGGCAGGTAGCAGAGTCTTCCGCAGCAGCCAGCCGACGGATGAATCATGTGTCCAGGCAGACCAGACCCTCATGTAGACGACCTCAGGACACTGGATCAGCAGTGCGGGGAACACAGCGTGGAGCCAGTCTTTCGAGAGGCAGGCAGTGCTACACATGCGGCGGGCAGGGCCACATGGCTCGTGACTGCCCGACCCACCGTGCCAAGGAGCATTAGACAGTTGAGGGGCCACCCAGGCAGAGGTAGAGGGTCGACCGTGGCGGTCCACAGGGAGTAGGCAGACGAGGCAGAGGAGATGGCCGAGCAGCAGGTGGTGGGCGACGCTTTGAGGCTCTACCACCACCACCACCAGGAGGTCCACCCCGACCACAGGGAGCTGGCGGGCAGAGACAGGCACATCTCCAGGCAGCGGAGGCCTACAACCACGGCGCGCCCGAGATGATTCGAGGTATTGTCTCTATTTATTCGACCCTTGCTTCATTTCTTATAGACACAGGAGCGAGTCACTCTTTCATAGCCGTTTCCCTTGTTCGGAGCTCGGAGATTCCGACAGAGCTGTTAGGTCGATCCTTACGGCTAGAGACTCCTACGGGAGCAGACTCGATGATTAGGCACTGGTGCCTGTAGTGTGAGATTACTCTAGGAGGTGAGAGCTTCGGCTGGGATCTTCTTGTAGTGGCGTCGAGGCCTTCCGACTTCATCTTGGGCATGGATTGGTTATCTACAGTCTATGCTCAGATCGACTGTATCAGGCGCAGGGTGCGATGTGTATGCACCGACGGAAGCAGGTTCACCTTAACCGGAGAGAAGGGAGCCTTTGTAGCACAGGATGGACTCTCGCAAAGGATAGTACAACCCATCACTCATCAGTTGTCTAGCCTCATCCAAGAAGCAGTTGACGTGCAGAGTCCTAGTTTTCCTGCAGTGGTGGATCAGTATGCGGACGTATTTCTCGACGATGTTCCAGGACTACCTCCTCACAGAGAGGTAGAATTTTATATTGATCTGTACCCTGGGACAGCCCCGATATCCACTCCAGCATATCGGATGGCTCCCTCCGAGCTTCGAGAGCTACGGGTACAGTTGGAGGACTTGTAGGGCAAGGGATTCATCCGACCCAGTGTTTCACCCTGGTCTTCCCCGATATTGTTCGTCAAGAAGGCAGATGGGAGCTTGTGACTTTGTGTCGACTATCATCGCCTGAACCAGGTGACAGTGAGGAACAAGTATCCGCTACCGAGGATTGATGATCTCTTCGATCAGCTCAAGGGAGCACGGTGGTTCTTGAAGATATACCTCAGGTCAGTCTATCATCTGCTCAGAGTTCGGGACGAGGACGTGCAGAAGACGGCCTTCAGATGTCGGTATGGCCACTATGAGTTCTTGGTTATGCCATTCGGTGTAACCAATGCTCTAGCAGTGTTCATAGGCCTCATGAACAGGATCTTTCAGCCATACCTCGATCTATTTGTCGTGGTCTTCATCGACGACATTTTGATATACTCGACGACTGAGGAGGAGCATGCCTACCACTTACGGGTTGTCCTAGACACACTCTGAGAGCACCAGCTTTATGGAAAGCTCATGAAGTGTCAGTTCTGGATACGGGAGGTCCACTTCTTGGGGCTCGTCATCTCTGAGGTGGGAGTTGTAGTGGATCCTACGAAGATAGAGGTAGTGCTAGCTTGGGAGCCACCCAAGAGCGTGACGGAGGTGCGGAGTTTCTTGGGACTAGCTGGATACTATCGGAGTTTTGTGCCAGACTTCTCCAGAGTTGTGGCACCACTCTCAACTTTGACAAAGAAGGGAAAACTCTTTGTATGTTCAGACAGATGTTAGAAGAGATTCCAGGAGTTGAGACAGAGATTGACCAGCGCCCCTATCTTGAGGTTGCCTGAGGAGGGAGTAGGGTACGTAGTCTACTGCGATGCATCAGAGACCGGACTCGGATGTGTCATGATGCAGGAGCGGGCAGTGATCGCCTATGGATCACGTCAGTTGAGGACGCATGAGCAGAACTACGCTACCCATGACCTGGAGTTAGCAGCAGTGGTCTTCGCTCTGAAGACATGGCAACACTACATGATGGGCGAGCGCTTTACAGTCTTTTCTGACCATCAGAGTCTCAGGTACATCTTCTCTCAGAAGGACCTGAACTTGAGACAGTGGCGGTGGCTCGAGTTCCTCCATGACTATGACATTGAGATAGTCTATACTCCTGGGAAGGGGAACGTAGTAGCTGATGCTCTCAGCAGGATGACGGGAATTCAGCTGCTTGAGGAGACGACAGAGTAGTTAGCTGCTTTGCAGATCTCCTTCATGGATAGAGATAGAGCAGCCTTCCTTCAGTCACTCACGGTCACTCCTCCACTACTACAGCGGGTCAGAGAGGCACAACGCGGGGATGCTGACTGTGAGAGGCGGCGTACATAGATATCCTCAGGTCAGGCACCTGATGGTTTCTCCTTTGGAGAAGAGCACAACGTCCTTTTCAGAGGACGTACCTTGGTACCAGTTGCTTTACGGGAGGAGGTGCTGATAGAGTTTCACACTTCTCCTTTGGTGGTATATCCTGGAGTGGCGAAGATGTACCAGGTCCTCAGACGACAGCACTGGTGTCCAGGCATAAAGAAGGTTGTGGCAGAGTTCGTTTCTCGATGCCTCACCTTCCAGCAGGTGAAGGCAGAGCATTAGGTACCAGTAGGCTTGGTACAGCCCTTGGAGGTCCCGGAGTGGAAGTGGGACGACATATCTATGGACTTCGTGACCGGACTTCCACGCACTTCCAGAGGTCACGACTCCATTTGGGTGATTGTCGACCGACTCACCAAGTCAGCACACTTCTTACCCATAAGAGAGCAGGGCTCAGTAGAGAGTTTGGGACGTCTCTACGTTCAGGAGATTGTACGGCTTCATGGTGTGCCATCATCTATCATCTCCAATTGAGATGCTCGATTTGCTTCCTGGCTTTGGAAGGGGTTGCAGGAGGCGTTCGGGACGCAGCTACGTCTGAGCACTGCCTTTCACCGTCAGATGGATGGTTAGATGGAGAGGACCATACAGACTCTTGAGGACATGCTCTGTGCATGTGTCCTCGACTTTGGTTGCAGCTGGGAAGACCACCTACCCTTGGTAGAGTTTGCGTACAACAACAGCTACCACTCCACCATCGGGATGGCACCATACGAGGCGTTGTGCGGCCGACCTTGCAGATCTCTTTTGTGCTGGACAGACCTTGGGGAGTCAGCACTTGTGGGACCAGAGATGGTCCAGGCCACGACAGAGAAGGTCCAGGTCATCCAGGAGTGGATGAGGACAGCTCAGAGCCGGCAGAAGTCTTATGCTGACAGGAGGCGGAGGCCACTAGAGTTCGAGGATGGTGACCACGTCTTTTTACGTGTCTCGCCTCGACGTGGTTTACGGAGATTTGGCCGAGGCGGAAAGTTGTCTCCACGCTTCATCGGACCATTCCAGGTCCTCAGCAGGATTGGCGAGGTGTCTTATCACCTGGCTCTACCACCTCAGTTGCACCGGGTGCACGATGTCTTCCACGTATCTCAGCTGAGGAGATACGTGCATGACCCGACGCACATCATTGACCATGGGGAGCTGGACGTTGATGATGGGGCGACTTTTAGGGAGGTCCCAGTGGAGATCAAGGATCGATAGGAGAGGGTCCTACGTGGACGATCGATTCCTCTTGTGCACATCAGATGGCAGCATGGGAACCTCCAGGAGAGCACTTGGGAGCGGGAGGCTCAGATGCGTGCTCAGTACCCACTTTTGTTTCCCTAGTTTTTGATGAATATTTACGGGGACGTAAATCCCTAAGGTGGGAATGATGTAAAGACCCATAAAATTCAAGGAATTTTTTTTTCTTAATTTTCTTTGGAATTTTACAAGAACGCAGTTTCTGACGGCACGTGATTCTGAGGCCCGGTGTGCCCGGAATCATTTTCCGAAGTTTGGCTCGGGTACGTTCAGTGAACGAACGAGCGGGTTTTTCTAACTTTTGAACCGGTGCACAGAATCGAATTCCGAGGGCACCGATGGAATCGCAGCGCCGGTACTTTCTTAGAAACGCCTCTTCCGGAGTTGCGTTTTCTCAGGTGTGGTTTTTAATGTTTGGCGTTCAGTGAAGAAAATAAAAATAAAGTGGTGTGACAACTTTATTTTTATTTCACTTAATGCCACTTAAAGCCACTTAAAGCTACTTAATCTAAGTTGAAGCGGATAGGGTGGAACCCAATATATCCTACCCTCTAGGTAGGATATTTGTGAGGTGGGGCCCGCACGAGCCCCACCGTTTCTTTTCCCCTAAGTAATGCACCCGCGAAAACTCGTCTTTAATGAAAGTCAACTGGAGCATTTTTTAAAATTCTTAAACGCTCCTATTAAATGGATAGTTAAGTCGTTACCATTAATTCACCAAATTAATGGTTCGTTTCTTAACCTGTTTTTCAAACTGTTGGCATATAAATAAAAAATAAGACCAACACCATTTTCGTTGACAGTTGCTTGTTGAGAGGATTTGGAGAAACTGTATCTTCATCCTCCTTCGCGAAGAATGCGAAAATGCGAAGAGCTCGAAGAATGCCGGCCTTCGACAAAAGGTGATGAAGAACGCCAAACCCTCGGAGATCGACGACGCGACGCCGTGTATCGCGACGCCGACGAATCTCCTCCCCCGACGTTCTTCTGCGACGATTCTCCTCCCACAACAAATCTTCGATCAACTGCTTGAGGTAGGAGGTTGCGGATCTTTTAAATTTTCCTTTGTGTATTTTATCCTCAACATGGATTTAATTCTTGAAATTAAATCTGTGTGTTTTCTTTAACCCTCGGAGATCGTCGACGCGACGCCGTGTACCGCGATGACGCGAGGCCCCTTCCGCGACGCGATGATCCTCTTCTTCCGCAACGGTCAATCCCGTGAAGAACTCACGTCCGACGAATACTACGAGGTAGGGGTTGTTTCATTTTAAATATTTGTGATTTATATCCTCGGTTGTTAAATATGATTGTTGTGAGACTTTAAAAACCGCTAACGCGGTGGGTGCAGACCAACGAACAAGTCCGAACCCACTGCCCTTTTTGTTGTTATGCGTGGATCGGCAGGTGACGACAAATGGGGCCGCAAGTTTATTTTGAAGGCTTTTCAGTGAAGAACGAGTCCTGGGACGAGGACTGGCGAAGACCACGCACAAATCGGACCACCGGAGCGCGTCCGGTGGTCCGCATAACCCCCTGTCGGCCGGCAGCGGCCGGCCGCCAGGATGCGGCAGTGCCCGGCGCGCCGCCGGGAAGACCCACCGCGGCTGAAGCCGCGACGGCGCTGGCTGATCCCTCGGCCGTGCGTGACCATGAAGGAGGGATGTGGCTTAAGCCGCGTCCGGGTGTCACGGAGCGGCCCCCGCGTGGGGGGCCGTGGCTGCCTTGCGCGGCGTCTGGCCAGTGCCAGCGCGCCGGCCGAGCCTCCCGGCCGGACTGCCGGGCCGCGCCGCGCCGGCCGGGTTGGACCCGGACCCGGGTCGGGTCGACCCGGTTCGGGCCGGCCCAGGGGGGTTGGGCCAGGTCGGTCCGGGCCCAGACCCCCCGTTTTCGGACCTTTTAGGTCTTTTGCCCGTATCTTGAGCTACGGGCCTCCAATCGACGTGCCGTCAGCAGCGATGCGATCCTTGGAACGAGAAGGTCGTTTCAGTATATTACACTCAAGGTTTCGGAATACTTTGGGTTCGTCCGGGTTGGTTCGTACATGAAACCAACTGGGTCCTCGGAGTGAAAACGCTCATAACTTGAGCTCCGGACGTCCGATTGGCGTGCCGTCAACTTGGTTGGATTCCTCTAAGTGAGACGGATCTTGTGGATCACTCCGCACGAGTTTTGGATGCAGGTATAGTACGTTCGGGCTGGTTTTGACTTTTAAACCAACCGGGCCCCTCGGACGGAAAATCCAATAACTCTCAGACCAGGCGTCTGATTGGCGCGCCGTCTGTAACGTTGAGTTCCTGTTGACGATACGGAACTTTTGGATACATCAAATCTGGACTATGTGTCAGTTGATGTATCATCCTCTTGGCTCGTGGATCGGACCCTCCGGAACGAGTTTGCTGTGTGCGGGAACCCTAGTGCTGGCTGCGACTGCGACGACGACGACGACTGTGCAGAGATCCTCAGTGGATTGGACGACGACTGTGCAGAGATCCTCAGTGGATTCGACGACGACTACAACACTCGGCGATCCTTTGTGGGTCAGTGCTACCGATCCTGTGAGGGTCAGTGCTCAGCGGTCCTGTGTGGGCCAGCGCCTACAGATCCTGTGTGGGTCCGATCCTATGTGGGTCTTTGCGGGGGTTAGTTACCTATCGATCATTTGTGGGTCAGATCCTTTGTGGGTCATTGCGGGGGTTAGTTACTTATCGATCCTTTGTTGGTCAGATCCTTTGTGGTTCATTGCGGGGTTTAGTTACCTATCGATCCTGTGTGGGTTAGATCCTTTGTGGGTCATTGCGGGGGTTAGTACCTATCGATCCTTTGTGGGTCTGACAGCTTAGATGATTCAGTGGCAATATCTGATCATCTCTATCGTCATACAAAGAAGTATACCTGTGTGAGCTGAATCCTGTTTTGCTTTCCGTTGTGGATTGTGTTGTGCTATTTTAGTGTGGATTATGTTTTTCTTTCCTGTGTGGACTGGGTTGTACTTGGGCATGGATGTTAGAGCCGAACGAGAATTGGTGACTTAGGTATATGTATGGGCATATACCTAAGCAGTTTCGAATGTTACTTCGTGATTGTATCATTCCTTGTGGATTATCCTTGGTGGATTCTGGGAGACCTTCGGGGGTCTCGGGGTCCCTACTGGGTAGCTTATACTCACCCCTGCACGGCCTATGCCCACACTACGTTGTGTTGGTTGCAGACGACAGACAACGCTGATCGTGGTTGAGACTTGCAGAGCAGGACGGTACTTGGAGGTGGACCACTGGGCGAGACGTACTCGGAGTGGACGGCTATACCCGAGGAGCTATGCAGGCTACCTGTACCCACCCTTCAGGTGGGATTTCCAGTGGACAGCTCGACGTTGCGGCTTTACTTTTCAGTTTTTGTTTTCCCTTTCGAGTTGTACTTTACTTTCAGTTTGGGTTTGTATTCTGGCCCACGTACTTTCCGCACTTACTGTTGTACTCAGTTTTTACTTAGTGTTTTCTTCTTCTGCTTTCTTTCCCTGTGGTGTTTGTTTACTTTGAAAAGGCAATGCCTTCCCTTTTTAACGGGATTTACACCTTGGTGCTAGTCTCCAGCCCCTGGCCTATGGAAGGCGGGCTTGGGGTAGTCACGGCACGGGCCCCGAGGACGGGTCGTGACAATAAGTCTCTCCTCACCCATATCCCCTTCTCATTTTTCATTCACCTCATGGAGTGATAAATCTTTTTTATCCATTTTCTCCTATTTTCATGGATCCCAATGGAATCATCAATTTCTTCCAAACCACTTCGATTTAGAGGCTAATAATGGATGTTATTGTGTCTACATGTCCAAGGAAGGTGGTATATAAAATTATTTACATTTTTAGTGATTAGTTGGGGGTGTGTATTTTAGCACACTTTTTTTAGTTGAGAGAGACCCTGTTTCTTGATATTAAATTGATTTTATGACCTTTTGTGATGCCTTTAGGCATGACCTAGACAAATTCACACATGAGAGATTGGGTTAGAGGTCATCGAACACCTTGGGTAGCTAGGCCAGATGTGTTGTTGATTTAATTTAGTTGTTTGTTTAAATTAGTTTTGAGAAATTCAATTATATTTAATTGTTTGTTTATTTAATTTGAATTCACTATATGGAAGTCAGTTAGTCAGTTCAAATTATTTGATTTTTATGATATTGAAATGTTACAATTTGATCATATTAAATTGTATTGTTTATTATGTAAATTAATTAATGATTTATATGTGATATACTACGAACTTCCAAGGGATCATGATAGGCTCAGCCTGAGAGTTTGAGGTGGGAAGGCCATCAGGATTGATGTTGTGTGGTCTTCTAGTTGGGTTTGGACAAAACTTTAAGTGATATTGATAATAATATCGGGAACCATAGATGTCATATGAGGTGGTGAGGCTATCAAATTGAGGTCCAGACCCATTATATTAGATGGAATGAACATTGAACATGAGCAAGATAATCACAAGGGTATGAGGTGACGGTTGAATGTTTGTTAGGTATCATTTTGGTGATTGTCACTCAGATGTGATGGCTAAAATGTCGATTGGTGTCGTGTGCACATAGTTTGACTTGATGATGAGTTGGATTTAAACACTCCTATCGGTAGAGGCCCCTAGTAGTGCGGAATAAGAAATTGTGTTTGGGGTGCTTTACATTTAAATCCATGGGGAAGGTGAGGAGACTTCAGTTGATATAAATGAGGCTATCAATAGGGGCTATAGATAACCATATTAAGGTTGTTTTTCATATACTATTTTGGTATGACATAGATTGCTATTCCTTAGGAAATTGTTCCTTGAGACAACAGTGGTTTTATTTCAGGACATATATCGATGTGCCTCTATACATCAGGCTTCGAGTTGATGGGTGCTTGAGATAAGGGATCTAGGGGACCGGTTACTCTTGTATGGGCATGCCTTCAGGACATCGGTGGGTTTACCTGAGTCACAAGGTCTCGGGATGGTATGAGGTTCTACTGAATTTTAGGGTGGAACATAAGGGTTCTCCTAGGATATTTAATATCAGGGGATACCTTAGGACAATGGACAAAGATCCTCTCCTCTTTAGGTATTCTAGAGTTAGTCAAGGCAGATGAAATCCCCCTGGTGGTTACTGAAAACTAGAGGAGATTTAATGAAATAAATTTCATTTTGATAATCTATTTTATTTCTATATTACATCTACTGATACACTTATGTTGGGTATACAAACATTAGTGGTATGCTACTGTGACTTGTTCTCAGACCCTACACTGGAGCATCTGGGTGTGTGTAGACTTTATGCATTTGCGTTTATGTAAGTGGTAAACATTAAGAGTTAAGCCTTAGATGTTGTTTGGAATGGGATGTTGGAAAGGTACCTTGAGATTATTTCCTCTATAAGAGTTAATTTTGATATTTCTTTTTTCCCTTTTGTATCAGCATGATTTGTATGTATTTATTGTACTGAGTTCATCCCTAGGATACCCCTCTAGCTGTTGTACTACATGACTAGTACTATATGCATGGACAATTTTAGTTGCTACAAGTGGTATGTTTGGAATGGTCATGTATTTACTTTACATTATTCAATTATTCTTCCACTGTTTATTGATATTAACTGTACTTACCACTTTGGAGGGTCTAGTTCAAGTCTGCTGAGTATTTATTTATCCTCTGCATGTTATATATATCTACCCATACCTTTATTAAAACTTTCCCATAAGAGTATAGTCTCCCCACTATTACTCTTGTAGACCCTCGATGTTAATTAGAAGCCTTTTCTGTTTGGGGAGGTGCACCTATGGCCAGTGGCACCCATCCCGATAGAAATATTAAGGTAGCTAATTGGGTTTGGGACACTGCATTCTAAAGGATGGAAAAAAAGGATGACAGCCATGACTTAGAAGCCTGTAGAACTCCATCCCCTGAAATGGTGGTAGGATACTGTTTCTAGACCACACATCGTTGTTCTTCCATAGTAGGGGTATCTCAAGAAACACCATATATGGAATTCATGAGTAATAAAAATCTATCACAGAATTAAGCATCGACAACTAGTGGAAGATCTGTGGAAGGGGCCTTTGGTGGAACTAGAGTAGGTACTTTCGGTGGAACATGTCCCACCATCTCTGAAGTGTGGTTGTCTCTACCCTCTTGACATTCGATGTGAGGACATCATGGGTGAATAACTATAAAATTTTGTAGCACATGACTTATATAATTCGTATAAAAGATAGATAATGTGATAAAGGAAGGCATGTGAACAATGCCTTCATATTTGTGAATCACACCTTTATGCATGCTCCTATATCTATGACTAGGTGGTGAAAGAGTCATATAATGATCAAGATACATAGCCTATGACACTCTACTAAGGTATGTTCAGGGTGAAGGCCCTATTACAACATTAGGGGTTTGGTTATATGGAGTTTTAAATGCAATTTATAGATGAAAATAGCCTTTAATTTTCATTTGGAATCCTCATTTACTGATAACAATTTTAATTTTGAACATAAGTTTATTATAAATTTTTAATATTTATTTAGATATCGATATCCACTTAATTAATTCAAAAAATAGAAATTTATGAAGGATCATAATATTTATAAATTGAAATTGGAACACCAATTAATTACGACCTAGCATTTACACCTTGTAATTGAATGTAATAAGTTATTTATAGTGATTTGATTGAATGAATCACCATTATCATTTTATAGAAGTAATCAAATCACAAATTTCCATTGACATTCACCAATCAAATCAACTAATATATGATCTCATATAACTATTGGCTCATTTTTCAAAAATGGAATAATTCGTTAATTAAGGTTTCATCATCAATATATGCGGGAGAAAAAACATTTAGATTGATGTTGTAAATTTAATTTGTCCAATAATGTATTCCCTAAAAACACTAGCCCACTACAGTATATAACAAACCAGACATGTCAAATAAAGGCCATCCATGCTGAAATATTGATATGGAATGGCATAATGGATTTTATTTATATCATATGGTTCCTAGTATGATGCGTGAATTTTTTATATGCCCTTATATAATTGGGACTCACAATAATAATATCAACAATAAAAATATCCCAAAGTGATAGAATCACTAAAGGGTGAAATAAAAGAAACTTCAACAGAATAACCAATAATAGTATTAATCCATCCCATGTAAATTTTATTTCCCTAGTGAATGGGTTAGCTACACCTAGAAATAGGATAGCTACTCCCAAGAATAGGATCATTTCCAAATTCCATTACATCTTAGTCTACTAAATAGATTAAAATAGTAATAAAAGGGAAAAAGGATCACTGATTCCACGTTGTAGAATCTCACCCTGGAATCCACTTAGCGGTGCCCCAAGATGGTGGTCCAGAAGAACTTTAGTGCACCTCCATGTACACAAGAGGATACAGACTAGCACTGAGTGCCTAGGGTGTGTCTATGGGGAGGATATTCCATCATGAATCAGAGTGAAGCATAGTGGTGAACAATGTGAATAATAAACATAAACAAAATGCCTAAACAATAAAATAATAGTAATGAATATGTGGATTCTAAATAATACATAATAGATGCAAAATGATGATGACGATCATGTAACTATAAAAATGATTATATGGAAAATAGGGAATACAACTATATACCAAATTCTAAAAAAATACAAAAAGTCCAAAAATTAATACTATTAGAATCATGAGTGTAGGATTCATCCCTTACTCCCACACTACTTTCTAGAACTTGGAATAAAGCATTGAAATCTAACCAAATCCCTTTATCCTTACAAGCTATCATAAAGTCTTATTAGGTACCAAAGGCGGCTTAAAATGTGTGTGAGATATACTCAGTAAGACCCCACCAATGATGTCTAGATTAATCCAATATATGCAGGTTCCATTAAATAATTAATGAAATATTAAAAATAATTAATAAAACAGATCAAGTTACTTTTGGTATACCTATCAAACATTACCTTCTTCGTCCTAATCCTAGTATCTCTAAATTGAGGTAACCTGCAAAATTGTGAAATATGGTAATAGATTCAATAAGTAATGTATCAAAGTATGGAACATCCCCAAACATGTGACTTGGCTTAGTGGGCATGGCCCAAGAGTTTAGTTCCACATTCTTACTAAGTATATTAATTAACATCTTTGTAAATGATTAATAAGAACCCAAATCCCATAAATAGTGATCCAAAGGGAATTCCATGTATCTATCTAGGGGTAATGTATATATAAAATTACTTTGGATTCTATCCTTATCAACCCATAAATAGATCTTGTGTATCATTTCAATCATTGATGTGAGAACAAATAAGAAAAAACCTCTGTGTTTTTCCTAGGTATCTCACATAGTGGCCCAAGTCTCTCTCTTGGCATGGTACAACTATCTCACCTCTAATACCATCCATGGGTTCTCCCCTATGGAACTAGTATCACTCATCTAGAGGTAAGAGTAAAATGCATGGTGATCCCTTCCCAGGCATAATTATTCCCTATATCATTCTATTTATAAATGCATTTAAAAAACTAACTATAAGAAACTATGAGCCCGTCCAATGTATCCTTAAGTTTAGACCCTTGTATTTCCCTCGACAAAAAGTGATGGTATAAATTTGTTATATTGATCATACAATTTATATAAAAAATAATTTATAACAAAATTAAAAAAATTGTTAAAAAATTTAATTAAATAATTCAAGAATGGAATGAAGGGTAGGGTCATAACCATGTCCCATCATTTATCTTGTCTCAATTACTTAAATCAAAAAAATTATTAGAAGGGAAACACAACTCAAGGTGTGTTTCAACCATTTGGGATAAAATGGAAACATAGTATTGTAAGGTATAATTCACCCACAAGGGTATCTAAACTAAGCAGATCAACCAATGGTTGATCCTCATCTTTATATGGTCATACCAGGTAAGGAAAAAATTCAATTTTAGTTATTTGTAAATTTCGAGGCATTTATAGAAAGGTCTGACATGCAGAACTAGGCCAAAAAATATTGAATGAAATGAAATTTGGGGAAAGAACCTAGACCACCTACCATTGGTACTATGAAGTTCACTCATCCATTTTTATCCCGTTAATAAATCAAAAATGATATATATTTAAATAATCATCAAATTACCAGAAAATGGGGAAATTGAGGTCACACCAAGATAGTGCAACAGAGGAGAATAGAAACCTGAAATAGAGGGAGGATTATTAAAGAGTCCACCTAAAGATTTATAAAGAAAATATTTTCAATCCATTTGGATACTAGATGAATGAGATACCATGGAACATAAAATATATGGAGGAAAACCCACAAGAGAGGGGGAGGAGCTCATGTTCACAGGAGATAAAGGTGGAAAGAAGGATTTAATTTTCAAAAAACAACTAAAAAGCTATAAAAATAACCCACAAATACTAGATTGCATTGTCTGGCTACATAGTTAGCCAAACTATGCACCAATAGTGAGCCTGGTTCTACTCAAGGAGGGTTTATGCATGGTCAAGGTGTATGGTTTGACTAACTATGTGCAAGTGGTGTAGTATTTCACTATAAAAGGGAATATTATATTATTAATGGGTGTGTGGCCCTCCCTACATGGTTTTAGAGAAACTGTGTAGCTTACCATTCATACTATGTAGTCTATATAGTTTAGTCCCACTATTATCACTAACTGTGCGCTAATTATGGGGCACATCCTATCTCACTTTTTTCGGTGTTTCAGGCTCCGAACAAGACCCATACCCTCTCAGACCAAGCGTTAGCCATTAGAGTCCACCATTAGAATAAAACAAGATCTTCTAAATAGCAACACATTGATATTTAACTCTATGAAATTCCAAGACGTTACATATTTTACAAATCATTTTATGGCTTTTAAAAGGCATGGAATGGATGAAAATTAGGTTTTTTTTCTTAAAAATGAATTATTATAAAATGATTTTTCATTATAGTTTTCAAACATAATTAAAATTGAAATATTCTACTTATATAAGTTGAATCTGGTAAAATATATTCCATATTTTTAATAAATATAATTAATACAATTTAATAATTTATACATAATTTTTGGTGATAATTAATACTAAAAATAGTAAAAAAAATTACAATGCTTAAGGTTATAACGGGTTTAATGGGGGTGATAAACAAATAGATAAGGGTATGAATGCTACCCATACTATTATAATTATTATTGGTTGAATATAAATTAAACTTATCTTATACTACCTTTTAATTATTTTCCATTTTGATTCAATTTCACATGAAAGTGACCTTGTATTATTCAAATATTTTAATAAATTCCAAGTGTGCCCCCCCCCCCCCACTTCTAAAAGGACAACTCTTATCCTAAATTATGTACACAATTTTAGTCATATATCTATAACAATACCTACTAAAAACCTTTCTATATGCCTTACATTCATCATTGAACTCATTTTATTTTCCTAATACCAATCATTCAAGGCATAAGTTGTAAGCTTGAGTAGGTCTCCAAAATAAGAGTCGTAAATATTAATTGATCCCTTTTTAGTTTTATATATTATTAAAAATCATCTGAACCTATTGTAGCCATAATAAAATTATTAATAAAGTATCATTAATATACTTAGATGTTATTATTATTATGTAATAACCATTTCCCACTTCTTCTCCATCAAATGGGAGATAAAAGTATCGCTCCTGTGTATGGGTGGGTTATTTCCACCACAGGGTGATATGATTTATTTTCCAGCACCACCATTCGGGGTTAGTTATTATGATATATTTAGTGATTATATATTATATTTATGAAATATTTATTCTTAACTAATTATAATAACCTATCTAACTTCTTATCGTACAATCCGTTGAAAAACGATAACGCCACTTGTGCATACGTGTGAACTACCATCTCCACAAAGCAATTTAATTAGTTTTTCATTTTTTATTAATTAATATAGAAATGAAGAAATATTTAATAAATATATATGATATTTATGATATGATAATGATTCTAGAATGTTTAATTATAATTTACCCTTCTTTCTTTCCATCCATCAAAAAGTGGAAACTTGACTTGTGTGTACATATGGATTACCGCCTCAATAAAGTGATGTAAATCATTTTTCATTTCCAATATATATGAATTATAATAAAAGTTTATATATTGATTAAATGTGATAATTATAAAATTATTAATATTTTTTATATGATGGAATGGTGATCAAAGAACAATAACCATAACTCTTGAGCAAAAACTTGTATGAAAAATGAAGTGGTTAATAACCAAAATTGTGATTATAATGAAAGATTGTCAATGAACGGGGGATAAAATATTATATATAATTAATTAATTGTTTTATGTGTATGAATATGGTTTTTTTTATAATTATAATAAATTTATATTTATTATACATGAGTTAAGGGTTCTTATAATGTAATACGGACATGAGGTAAGGGTTTACTTGTCTCATTTTCAAATTCATGAGACATGTTAAATATTATTAACTCTAATTTATTTAATTTGGTCTGATTTCTATATAATGAATTTATTTTTATATATTTTGAAATTAATTAGGTTTTAAGATCCATATTTTGTTCTTTATTTACATGGTATTTGATTTAAATGATACCAATGTTCTGAGGGTTCTTCGTCTCAATTTTGATTCATTGAGAAATGTTTGATGTTTTACACATATATATGTTTATGAGGTGTCATTAATAACACTTTATCATGATATATCATGGATAATTTTAATTCATGGTATTTAAATTTTCTATTAAAATTATTTCATCGAAGGTGTTTTTATTTGAATGATACCAAAGTGGAGTGGGTTTATCGTCTCCAATTGTCCTCTTTGAGACATATGACATGTTATACACCTAAGTTTTTTTATTAGGTGTATCTAATAACAATTTGATATTTTGTATCATAAATATCCTTATTTACATGTTTTTTAATGTTTTATTTGAATTTATTCTTTCTTGGGATCTATGACTCAAAATTTACCAAAGTTGAATGGGTTTTACATTACAATCAATTTTTTCTGATTGTTTATGCTTAAATTTATAATATGGACATAATATGATATATCTATACAAAATCTTGTATATTATATTATCCTATTTTTATTTCTATATATTACATGTTTTTCTTTAATTTCCCTCTCTTTATTTACTCCAGAGACTTAACAAATGTGTTTAAGGAAACCTGATTATGTTTTTTTATTCGGTCAGAAACCTTTTCTCCTATATGAATATATTCATTAATATGTTTCAATAATATTTTTAAAATTCTCCAAAAAATATTTAAATTATTTTTTAACTATATTTTACTTTATTTACCTAGGTTTAAAATTAATTCTCTTATCATGTTCTAAATGTGGTACATTTTACTTTTTAATAAAAATGGGGATGAATTTTTTTAACATACAACACATGAATAATATTTTCTACCATCATGACTTCTCCTTTTCTTTGAATATTACTTAATTATTTTCAATTATTATTTTAAAAGAAAACTTTTACCTTATTATTTTTGTGATTTTTTAGATTATAAATGTGTGATTTCAATATAAAAATGGTTTATTCCTAAATAAATGTTAATATAGCATTTTAGATGTATTTTAACTATTAAAAATACTTTCATGTTTTTTATTATTTACTAAGGATATGATCCAATTTTACCATATTTATTCATTATCTATATCGTTTGTGACTATGATGATTAAATGTTTATGAAACCTATTTTCTTTCCATGGGTTATGCTATTATGAAATGATGAATGTTTCCTGATTGAAATAAAATTTATAGACAATGATTATATGAAAATGAAGCCAGATATAGCTCATAATTATGGTTGGGTTCATCATAGCCCTCCAATACATTGGGTAAATGTAAAGGTGTTGATAAACTCATAAGAAATGATTAAGTAAATAAACTACCAAGAGACAGTGGTGTCAATAAAATTCAAAAACATAATAGACTTAACTAAAGGGAATTTATTCTTAAGATAATATTTAAGATGGCTGGGTAGGAATTTAAATTATGGAAATTTATCCTCAATGATAGTCGTGGATGTCAGATATGGATAGGGAATTGATTGTATATGATTTCTATAATTAAAAAAAATTATTTCATCTTCTTACGATATATTCTCAGGGCTCATGATCGATTGTTTATGATTCCTCACACTTATGTCTTATCTATTTTATTTTAAAAAATCTTATTACATGATTCATGAAAATATATCATTTAATAATTGTGTGTGATTATTATAATTTTTATCATGTTCTTATACACTTATGCATATTTTACGATCACTTATGATCATTGATTGATATATCTTATGTTTTCCCTTATTTACCATCTTAGATCACCAATTATAATTTTTCCTTTCGTTAGGTTAAGACAGGATTTAAGTATGATATGTCTAATAATGGTTCTAATTATGAATAACATAATGTGAAATGATGTAGATAATTTATGCACTAATTTTTTATGTAAATAAGTTTCTAAAGAAAATACACCATTATATTATTGTCATGGATCATATTGATATGTAATGAATATTCATCTAACATTTTGTAATATTTATGTATGAAATTTTTGGGTAACTTTAGTTGGTATAATATTAAGGTTCAGTTATTTTTTTGAAATAAGGATGAGGTTAATTTAGTGAGAACCCTTGGGATAATATTATTCATAATATAACATTTTAAATTTTTTTAATGTAGATATTATATATTTTTCCTATCAATACATCCTTTTTAGGATAATATAATTTTTCATGGTTTTGGAATAGATTTCTCTAGAGGTAATAACCCTGAAAATAGTTGGTTGAGTATATCATATCCATTATTCGAGTGCATGATGAATGGGTCCTTACTATTCACCCAGTTTGACACTACCAGAGGATATTCTTGAGTTATTTGATATTTTATTTTTGAACAATTATGATGGATTTGAATAGATAATGACCATAAAAGACCTAGGTTAAACCCAAGGAGTAATACATTGAAAAGAAGGTGTCATTATTTAGACAACATATGAATACTTTTTCATTATTACATAATTACTCAATGTGAAGGTTATTGCTAACACTATGATATATTTTTTTACTCGATGAATAGAACCCCATGGAATTGTTTAAACACATAATTTTATGGGTGATGTAGTCATTTTCTTTATGATAAAACTAATTAAATGGGAGAAGGAATGTATTAGTTTTTAATTATGCCTAACTAGATATCTCAAAATATAATTAAAAACTAGAAAACAATTAATTTTCTAGATAAACCAAATAAGAGAAAAATATATTTTCATGAATAACAAAGAGGAAATAAGATTTAGATTCTTATATATCATGAATGTGGGAATAAGAACTTGTGGAAATGTTAAACGGTATGATAATATGTTTTGGGTGTAGAAAGGACAGACAAAGAGTAAGTAATTTCTAACGAGAAATGATTTTTTTTCTTAAAAGAGTAGATAGTAATAATTGGTTAAATATGGTATCAAATAAGGTTATATGTTTTAAATTTATAATGTAGGGGAATTATGAAAATAAATATACAGTGACTAAATCTTAAAAATATGATCAAAAATCTCATATGAGTAAAGGTTTTATTATTGATGGTGAAGAGACTACAATTGGCATGTAAAAAAGTATAAATTATTTTAATAGTATTTATTGTGATAAAAGTAATAAACAAGATTAAATTGTTGTTAAAGAATAATAATACATGATTCATATTTAATATTAAAATAAAAAAAGTATTAAATAACAATATGATGATTCATATTTAATGGTTTTTTAAATAAGTGGAATAATAAAAGTATTTATGTAGTTGGATTCAAGAATTATGTTATATATTTGTTTTAAGAATGATATTATGGTGTATTAAAAAAAATATGGTGATTATGAATCATCTAAAGATTACTTTATAGAAGTCATAAATTAATTATTTTCCAGCATATGTTGAAAAATACTGATAACCTCGAAAAGTGATTTAGTTATAAGGAGATATTTTATGAAAATACCAGATTGAGGGATGGAAAACCCTTGACATGTGTCGGATGTTGAGATAATAATTTGTATTTAGTATAAAGATATTATTTTTATTTAAATGATAAATTAGACTGTATTTGTGACCTTGAAATTAATAATCAATTTGATGAAATATTAATTTATATTATAAATGATGGCGTTTATTTTATTTTTTGGCTTTTGGAATATATTGGATAATTGGTGATTCTATTATATGAATAAGGATAGAGTTAATTTTTTAAAGAATATATATTTTCATTGATTTTTTATAGTGATTTATGTTATTATATTATTTTATGAGAATATATGATAAATTTATTCACGTTTTTTGGCAGGTAACATTAAGAGATACTTTATGATGTTTAGGGGTAAAAGTTAGAGTTGATCTTGGAAAAAATATGTGATCAGATACTTTATATTTTTTATGGGTTTTGAATTTTTTATAAGTATAATTTTAATGTGTTTTATGTTTAACTATTTATGGAATGGTTTAAGTTGAACGTTTGGTGTTATTTTTGAGATTTTAGAGACTAATGTATTATTTAATCATAAGAATATTTATACATAATGCGTAATTTTAATAACCTAATTCATTTTGGTATATATCGAGATAAAAGGATTGACATTTTATTCATTTATATAACTTATGATTTGTTAAAAGTATATTTTAGTGCATCTTGTGTGAAAAAATCAGCTGGAATATTCATTTTTAGAGTAAGAGATGATATAGAAGTGGAAATTGATAAAATCACAACCAAAGGATGAAATTATGTGTATATATTTTCTCATGTCATCTCTATTAATAGTAAGATAATTCTTAAAATCTTAGAAAAATGAATTTGAAAATTAAAATGTTTTTTAAAGGTTATTTCTAAAAAATTGAGTCATTTTTACCCCTCGTTGATTTATGCTTTTATGGTCATTAAATTTATCATGAATATGTTCTCTATCACTCTCTGTTGTTCTTTGTACATTATCTTAATCCTCTATTTCCATATTTTTTTCATCCCATTAATGTTCTCCATATCTGGGAACACAATTATGTATTATTAAAGATAAACTTTAAGTTTCTTACATCCCAATTCAATGAATGTTTTATTATTTAGTTGTATGATATGGGATTTTGACAATGTTGTTTCTAAATTTGGAACCTTTTATTACAAATATAAAAAAAATTGGACAAAATTTTTTCAATGGAGTAAAATTAAAACATAGAAAATTTTGTTTAAAGATTAATAATTTCAATATCTTTCTTATCATGCAATAGTGAACATTAAGCGAATAGTGTTACAAAATAAAAATAATATTATTTAAATCTAACCATTATAACCTAGAAATTAAATTAGAAAGTATGAATACTAATAACCGAACTATGAAAAATATGTATACAAGTTTTATATAATTCAAATTTATTTATTTATTCATAATAATTGATTACTTAATATTTAGTAGTCATTTTATGCTTTAAAAATCTGTTTACTTCAAAAAAAAAATTATTGATATTTGTACATAGAAAATATAATTAATTTTCACCATTTTTTTAAAATTTATTTTATATAATTAATATAGTTTTTTAAATCTTCATCTCAACATTATCGTAGGGTGATTTTTTACTATTTTTCCAAATAATGTGTTTATCTGAATAGTAAAAATTTATGGTTTTTCAAAAATAGTAATTTTTTTAATGAAGAAATAATATTATCTTTTTAATTTGAAATTAATGTAAAATAATAATAAATTAATTATTAATAATATAATTAATTTTATAGGGATCATCATTTTACTTTATTTTTGTATGAGTTCATTTTTCTGCTTAAAACATATTTTTTCTAAAAATAGTCTTTCAACACGTATTGTATTTTTATCTTAATGAATTTAATATATATATATATATTAACGGTTTTAATTAAATTTATGTATTATATGTTTATTAAAATATTTTAAAATTCATTTTATGGTTTTTAAAATTCATTGAATGGATGTCAATTCAATTTTATGCTTAAAAATGCATTATTTTAAAACTGGTTTCCATTATGATTTGTTTACTTATTTAAAATGAAAATATAAAAATTATAGAAATTTAATTGAGTAAAATATATTAAACATTAAGAATATTAATAATTAATCTAATCTAATAGGTTCAACTTAAGTTTATCATAATGAGTAGAAAAAACAATTAAATTGTGTTAAAAATGCTAAGGCTAAAACAAGTTTACTAGGGGTTAAAGTAAGATATAAGGTTATAAATCCACCAATACATGTAAAAATATAATTTTTTAAAGATTTTTAAGCTTTATTTTATCCTAAATTATAATTATTTTCTATTTGGATCCACTTTCACATGAAAATGATCTTGTATTATTGAAATCTTTTAAGAAATCCCTTGTTTGTCCCTCCCTTAACCTATAAAAGGGAGCCTGTTCTCCAAACTTATTCATGCCATTTGAGCCCTATATATCAGCCAATAAATACGTAAAAACATTGATCGATTCCTTAAATTAATTTATATCTCATAATTTTCAACAAATAAAAATCATTAAAGGCTAAAGTTGTAAGCCAATAGGGGTCCCTCAAGGAATATGTATAAATCTTAACTGGGGCCTTTCAAAATTATTTCTTTAAATAGTTACTATAAAATTGTTTTATCTATATTAAAATTATGGATAAAATATAATAAATATAATAATATTTTATTATTATGATTTCAAAACCATTTATCACCCATTATACATTAAATTGGAGATGAAGGATCCCTCGTGCATATGTGTAGACTACCTCCTCCACGTAACGATATGATTCATTATCCATAACCTCCATTATTGGTTGTGTATTATGATTTATTTAATTATTATATTTGATATTTATTAAATATATATATTCTTCTCAAATTATATTATCTTATAAAACTTTTTATATTCACATCCCTTAAAAATGATTATATCACTCAAGTAGATGGGTGGACTACCACCTCCACGAAGTGATATGAATAATTTTTCATTTATGAATAAATTAGATGGAAATAAGAATATATTTAATAAATATATATAATATTTATGATATAACAATGATTTATTAATGTTACAGTATCAATTAACCTTCATTCATTCCATTATAATGCGGAAACATCACTCGGGTGTATGTACATATTGTAGTCTACTCCAAGTGATATATTTCATTTTTCATCACCACATTTTATGAATGTTTATAAAAGAAGGTATATTAATTAAATGTGATAAATATGAAATGATTAATAATATATATATTATTGAATCATTATCAAAGTGAAAGGAAATAACCACCAAAGCAAAAACATTCATGAAAAATGAAGTGTTTAACACAAAAAATCATGATGATGATGAATGATTGTTAATAAATAGGTGAAAAGATGTTATAAGTGAACCATGTATGGTATTATCGGTATGAATATGGTTTTTTTAAATAAATTTAATATATTTTATTTTAATTTATAGGAGGTTATTATTATTTAAAAGAAAGAAAAATTTAAGGTGAGGGTTTCTTTGATCATTTTTATATTCATGGGGCCTGATCGATATTGTCAAACTAATTTTCTTTTATGTGGTGTGATTAATACCTAATAAATTTATTATTAAAAAATCATGAAATTCATATGTTTTTAAGAGAAATATCGTGTTCTTTATTTACATTTCCATCAATTCACAATATATTAATGTTGTAAGGGTTCTCTGTCTCAATTTTGTTTCATTGAAACATGTTTTATGTTATGGAACTATTTTTTTATGAGTTGTATATACTAAACCTTTTACATGTAAAATAAAAGATACTTATTAATTAATGTTATTTAAAATTAAAAATAAAATTATTCTATACAAATGATTTTTATTTTAATATCACCAAAGTTGTAAGCATTTATCCCCTTAAATTGTCTTCTTTGGAACAAATGTAATGTTTTACACCGATGTTATTTTAATAGGTGTATCTGATTCCCCTTTGATATTTTGTATCATATATATCCTTATGCTCATGTTATTTAATATTTCATTTTATCTTATAACCTTTGTGGGAACTACGACTCAAAAATTACCAAAGTTATAAGGGATTTATGTTAAAATATCAATTTTAACAGGATTTTTTATGCTTAAATTTACAATAATAAAATTATATTATCTATATCGCCCAAATATTAGGTATTTTCATATCCTTGTTTTATTTCTTTATATTAAAATGTTACTTTCATTTTATCCTCTTTAATTACTTAAGATAATGAAATATTTTCTTAAGGAAAACCGACTTTGTTTTTCTATTTGGTAGGAAACCATTTCATCTCATACCATGTTTTCTTTAAAATGTATTAAAAAATATTTTATATATTATATAAATACTTTTAAAATTATTTTTTGTGTATATTTTACTTTATTTACCATGGTTTAAATGTATTCTTCTTTTTATTTTAAGAATATGACACCTTTAAAATTTTACTGAAAATGTGAATGAAGTTTTCTTTTTAACATGTACCGCATAAACACATTTTCCCTCAGTCATGACTTATCTTTTCTTTGAAGATTCCTTAAAAAATTTCAATGGATATTTTCAATGAAAATGTTTTCCTTAATATTTTTTAAATTTTTATATTTTTAATAAATGATTTAAAAATGAAAATAATATTTTCTTCAACAGATGTTCCCTTAAACTTTTGAAAGTATTTTTATATGTAACAACATCCTTTCGGGTTTATTTTAATTTATAGGGGATATGATTAAATGTTACCATATTTTTTATTTCTTTGTATGTTTTATTATAATGATTATGAAATATTTATGAATCTTGTTTTATTTCCATGTGTTATGTTATGATTAAATGATTAATGTTTTATGATTGTGTGGCACTCATATGTATGGATTATGATTAGGTGATGGGTGCGAATGATATAACTCATGATGATGGGTTGGTGTGTTATATGCCTAATATTAATTGTGTAGTAATAATAAAGTTTATAAACTTTTAATATATTATGGAGTTAGTAAACTCATATGAGATGATGGAGTTAATAAACTCCTAAGAGATGATGGATTTAATATTATTGTAGTTACTCTTAAGAGAATGTTGGAAATGGCCAAGTAGGCATTTCCATTATGGTAATTTTTCAATAATGATAGTCTTATGAAGGAACCATGATTAAGGATATAAAACCACAATATTTTATGAGAATTTTTGTTTCAAATCTATTTAATTTCATTGATCACTTGTGTTATAGTCAGGACCAAATTTTATCAAAATTCAATATACTATTTTAATTTCAAAATGACTTTTAAAACAAAGCTATTACATTGGAATCATGAATAGGAATTTACATATTTTTAAAAATAAGTATAAAATTTTTAGATAAGGAAAATATATTTAGAAATAATTACTTTATTTTTAGTAAGGCCTTTAAGTGCATTGAAAATAATTTTTTTCTCAAATTTTTTTTTATTGGTTTTGGGGAAAAATAATAAAATTAATTTTTTTTCAATTTTAGAAAAATTATTTAAAAAAAAATCATCATTTTTTCAATAAAAAAATAAATATTATCCTATATTTAATTTTTTTTTATTCTGAAAAGTTTAATTTTTCACTCTATATTGAAAAATACTGATTTTTATTGAAAACTATATTTTTGTTTAAAGAATTTACAAAGTTAAATTTTGTTTTAGAATTTTTTTTAAAAGAAAAATTAGTTGAATTATAGTATAAATAATAAAATTTAGGTCATTAAAATCTATTTAATAATGAATTTTGAGATTAAAAATTTTTATACTTATGGAAACATTTCATGGAAAAATAGTTTTCTCATCATGCCTACTAGTTTAATTTAAAATTAAATTCTACCACTTATGTGAATTGAATTTGGTGAAATTGATTCCGTATTTTTAATAAAAATAATTTATATTATATAATAAGGTTAAATAATTATTATTTTCAAAAATAATAGTAAATAACATTAAAAAAATAATAATTAATGCGGTAATGGTAAAAATGAGGTAGTGTGTGTTACATACGCATGTGTACAAAATAATTTAAAACACACATAGGATCCTTATTTAATTAATTATATTTAATATTTATAATAAAAGGGTAAAAATTATCTAATAAGTTTAATTTTATTTCTATATTAAATGACAAAATACCTGGGTAAATAAAGAAAGATAAGTTACTATGGTGAAAATTAAAATGGATAAAATGAGTAAATAGAGAAGATAAAAGAATAACATGTTTAAAAAATTGTGTTTTGTGTGTGTATAAACTATATAATTCCTCCAATACATTATTTACCAAATTTAGTGGCACTTTTCTTGAGATTGACTTCCCATTATTGAATATTTTTGGGTATTTGAAAAAATGTGACTCCCCGATTATTAAAAGGGACTTCCTCCCCTCATTTTTTCACACCTCTTAATACATTTTTGGATATAAAAAACCCCTACAAAAACATCTCACTGAAATCCTTATCTATGTTATAAAGATTATTTCCTTCCCAAAATACCAACCCTATGGTGCTTAATAAGAGGTCCAAAGAAGATTTTCTAAGAGAAGGTAAATGTATTCACTGAGATCGATCTTTTTTACTTATTCTCATACCTCATAAATTCATGTTTCAATAATTACAATATAAAAACACCAGTCTCAAAAATATATTAATATAGTTTTATATTAATGGAATAGCTTGTATCCATATCCTCTTCTATCAAATGGGAAATGAAACTCCCAATCATGTGTACGGTGGGCTACTGCCTCCGTAAATGATATAATTTGTTTTCCATCACAGCCTCTCACGGGTGGGAATAATGATGGATTTAAATTTTATATGTGATATTTCTGAAATTTTTATACTTTTTTAATTATAATATCACTTAGGAATTCTTACCATACAATTTGTTGGAATGTGATGACATCTCTTGTACTTACGTGTGACCTATCGACTCCATAAAGTGATGTCATACGTTTTTCATTTTATTTTTGAAATGGATGGTAATAATAATAGATTTAATGAATATTATATATATATATATATGATATAAAAATAATCATGTAAGGGTGAATTTATATTTTCCTTTTGTTCCATTCATTGAGAAAATGGGAAAAACGTTCATACATACATATGACCTAACGTCTCCATTAACGGTGTAATTCATTTTCAATATCTAACTTTAACAGTTTATAATAAATACATGTATAATGAATATATATTATATTTATATCATGGTTAAAATTATTTGATATGATGGATCCATGATCAATGTAAACAGCCAAAAAATCCCAAACCAAAACATACATGAAAAGCGAAACAGTTATTACAAAAAACTCGATTTTGAAATGGAATTGTTAAAAAAAGATTGATATAAGGCCATAAGTTAATCATATATGTTATTATATATATTATTAGGGTTATATAATAGATTTATAACAAACCTATATATATTATATAAATTTTTTGGACATTTATAAAGAAAGTAAATATGTGAGGTTAGGTATTTCTAGTAACACTTTTATTTCTGGGAGATATGCACAATGGAGAAAACTGTTTTTTGCGATAAGAAAATCAACCCATCGAAAATAACTAATTATTTCTAACGGGACTGGGCTCCCCATAGAAAAAAATTACACGTAGCTTGGTGTGGTTTGCGCGCCAAACCGCGTGAAAGGATATTTGCAATGGGTAGGCACCATCTGTCCCAAATACAGGGCGGCAGTAAACACTAGCTGCGACGGGGGATCCCCCGTTGCAACCAATTCGTCAGCCAGAGGGTATTTGTGACAAGATGTTGTCCCGTCTCAAATAATGTGTCGGTAGGTTACTTTTTGTGATGGGACTCATCACAAATAACCTTTTAACCGCCGACTTTAATTAATGGGGCTGAAGGTATTTGTGATGGGTCCCATCGCAAAAAATACTATTTACGACGGGAATCCCGTCGCAACGAATCCAACCTATATATACCCCCATTAGTTTTTCTTTCCTCCCTCTCAGTTCTTACTTCCTCTACTTCTGTCAACTCTAATTTTAGAGTGACAATTTTTAAGAGTTAGTTTTTTTTACGAAGAAGTTGTGAAGCCATCTACAATTATAAGAGATCAAGTTTAAAGGAATTTATGTATTATTTAATTTAGTATTTATTTCATTTTTTAAATTAATTTTAATTATTGTCGATTAGTTGTAATTAAGCTATATTTAAATTGTTTTGTCATCAGTATTTTATTTGTAATATTAAAATTAAATTAGTTGTACTAATACTTTGTAATTAGAAATAATTAATAATTATCAACGATAATTAGTAATGTTTATAAATAATTAGAGGTAATTGGTAATTAGTAGCTGTATTTTGCAGTAATTAATAGTAATTAATGCTAATTAATAACAATTAGAAAAAATAGTAACAATTAGGAAAAATAGGAATAAATATGTATAATTAGTAATAAATTCTAATAATTGGTAATAAATATAGATAATTAGTAATAAATACTAATAATTAGTAACAAATACTCATAATTATTAACAAATACTAATAATTAGTAATAAATAATAATTATTATAAATAATTAGTAATAATTAGTAATAATTAGTAATAAATAGTGATAAATCGCAATAATTCGTAATAAATACTATTTAATAGTAATAAATACAAATAAATTGTAATAAATAATAATAAAGAGTAATAAATAATAATAATTAGTAATAATTGGTAATAATTAGTAATTATTGTTAATAAATGTTAATAATTAGAAATAAATTGTAATAATTAGTAATAATTAGTAATAATTAGTAATAAATACTAATAAATAGTAAAATATACTAATAATTAGTAATAAATTCTAATTATTAGTAATAAATACTAATAATTAGTAATTATTAGTAATAATTAGAAATAATTAGTTATAAATACTAATAATTAGAAATAAATACTAATAATTGGTAATAAATAGTAATAATTAGTAATAAATACTAATAAATAGTAACAAATACTAATAAATAGTAATAAATAATAATAAATAGTAATAAATAATAATAAATTTTAATAAATTTTAATAATTAGTAAAAAATAGAAATAATTAGTAATAATTAGTAATAAATACTAATAATTAGTAATAAATACTAATAATTAGTAATAAATACTAATAATTAGTAATAAATAGTAATAATTAGTAATAATTAGTAATAATTATTAATAAATTGAAATGAATTGTAATAAATAGTAATAAATAGCAATAAATAGTAATAACTAGTAATAATTAATAATAAATAGTAATAAAAAGTAATAAATTGTAATAAATAGTACTAAATATTAATAAATAGTAATAATTAGTAATAATAGTAATAATTCGTAATAATTAGTAATAAATAGTAATAATTAGAAACAAACAGTAACAAATAGTAATAATTAGTAATAAATAGCAATAAATAGTAATAATTAGTAATAATTAGTAATAAATAGTAATAAATAGTGATAAATACTAATAAATACTAATAAATACTAATAAATAGCAATAAATAGAAACATATACTAATAAATAGAAATAAATAGCAAACAATTCTAATAAATAGCAATAAATACTAATAAATAGCATTAAATAGTAATAATAAATAATAAATACAGATAAATAGGAATAAATAGAAATAAATAGTAATAAATAGCAATAAATAGTAATAATTAACAACAATTAGCAATAATTAGCAATTAATATCAATAATTAGTAATATATATGAATAACTAGCAATAAATAGGAATAAATGGCATTAAATAGAAATAATTAGCAATAAATAGCAATAATTAGGAATAATTAGAAATAATTAGCAATAATTACCATTATTTAGCAATAATTAAAAATAATTATTAATAATTAGGAATAATTAGGATTGATTAGGATTAATTATGATTAATTAGGATTAATTAGGATTAATTAGGATTAATTAGGATTAATTAAAATTAATTAGGAATAATTAGGAATAATTAGGTTCAATTAAGAATAATTAGGAATAATTTAGATTAATTAGGAATAATTAAGATTAATTAAGAATAATTCGCAATAATTTTGAATAATTTGAAATAATTAATATTAATTAGCAATAATAAGCAATAATTAAAAAAAATTAGCAATAATTAAGAATAATTAGAAATAATTAGGTTTAGTTTGGAATAATTAGGATTAAATGGGATTAATTAGGATTAATTAGGATTATTTAGGACTAATTTGGAATAATTAGTAATAATAAGGAATAATTGGTAAAAATTAAAAATAATTATGAATAATTATGAATTATTATGAATAATTTAAATTAATTAGGAATCAAATAAATTTTAATAAATTGTAATAACATGGCACAATTTCTAGGGGATTGGCGGCACTCCTTTTGCTCGATGACTCTTCTCCTTTCAACTCTCACAGACTCAAAATATTATGAAAAGTCTGTTTCTACATATGCATCTCCAATATCGTATGTAGGAGTTTGAATATGCATTAGTAGGACCACATTTTTCATAATTCGTTTAGGTGGTGATAGTTACAAGAAGATGATTCATCGATGAAAGGTGGGATCTTTTTTTCAACAGCTCATTTACTTGAATCTTTCTCACACTGAAGAATCTTCTCGGAGGTAAACATATACATTACCATATGTATGAGAATGGATATGCATACCTCAATGTAGATTCTTAATTATGATTTCATTGTGATTAATTCTCAAGTAAATGATTTGTCAGACAAAAGAGTATCCGCCAATCCTTTAGATATTCTATCGCCCATAATTAATTGTAATTATTAAGAAGTATATGTAATTATTTATATTTTTTGGATAGTTTTTTTCTAATTTCAAATTATTCAAACACAGTAATGGTTTTATATTTTGTAGAATGATTTGGAACATGGAAGTCAACAATAGTCATTATTAGATGATCACGCTTGGATAAATTAGCACAGAAAACCAAACAGTTCTGCTTTAAATCCTGTATATATTGAGGGTGTCAAATCTTTCTTATCATTTGCAACATCAAAACAAAAATCTGTTTCAGAAGGCACAATTAAGTGTCCATGTAAAAAAGTGCTCTGAGAATGTTTGAAACATTTGACATGGTTGGGGGACATCTCTTTCGGTTTTGTTTTCAACCAGATTATGATTTTTGGTATCAAAACGGTGAATGAAATTCCATAGAAGATACTATTAAATTGATTTCGGATTCAGCATGGTTTCAAGATTTAGTATATGATGTTGTAAGTCCATATATTCAACAAACTAAAACTCAGGATGATATTGATTTAACTCTTGAGTTGGCACCATCTGAATTTTATGATTTATTGAGGTCTGCTGAGGATGAATTATATCATGGTTGTAAGATAAGAAAAGTAGAAGTGGTAGAAAAATTTATGGCTATTAAATCCTATAATTCAATTTCAAAAAAAAATTTGATCAGATATTTTCTTTAGTTAAAACTCTGTTACCTGAATGAAATGTGTAGCCTACATATTACTATGACAGTAAGAGGTTGGTTCATAATCTAGGCCTTAGTTATCGAACGATTCATGCATGTGAAAATGATTGCATCTTATATTCTATTGAAAATGAGTCATTTGATAGTTGTCCAACATGTGTACAATCGATGTATAAAGAAGCTCAACCAAGGAAGTCTAGATTGATTCCTGTAAAACAGTTGAGATAATTCCCCCTTACACCCAGGTTGCAGTGTTTATTTATGTCCTAGAAAACATCTTCAATGATGTCATGGCACAAAACAGTGATTTCAACTAATAAAAGCTTGAATCATCCATCTAATGGTGATTCATGGAAACATTTTGACCGACTTCATCTGTTTTTTTCTTTAGAAGCCCAGAACGTGCGATTAGGTTTTTCTACTAACGGTTTCTATTTGTTTGGTTATTATGGTAGTCAATATTCATATAGGCATGTCTTTAAAACTTCTTGAAATTTACCTCCATGGAAGTTGATTAAGTTTCCCTATATCTTTTTGACCTTATTAATCCCATGAAATTCGAAAAAGAATATTGATGTTTCATTGAAACCATTGATTGATGAGTTAAATTAATTGTGGAGTAATGGTGTTAGTAAATATGATGTTACTGCGAAATAAAATTTCATATTAAAAGATGCATAGATTTTGATGATTAGTGACTTCCCGGCAACTGACATGTTATCTAGATAGAGTGCACATTGTCTAAAATCATGTCCTTACTGTATGAAAGACAACAAAGCCTTTATGCTCATCAATGTAAAAAACCATGCTATTTTGATTGTCATTGCAGATTTATTCCAACCGATCATCCTTTTCAGAGAAACAAATATCATTTCAGAAAAGGAACAATTGAAATGGATGAACCTCCAAAAATGATCTCAGGTATAGAGTTAAAATCAGTTTTATTTTTATTACCTCCCATCACATTTGGTCCAACAATAAACAAACAAAAAATTCATGTCTTTAGGAAAGAACATAATTGGATAAAACGGAGAATGTTTTGGGATCATCCATATTGGCCTAATTTTTGGGTCTAATGTATGTTGTATTTCCTGAATATTGATAATAAATATCTTGATAATTTATTTCATACAGTTTTGGATACACCAGGTAAGACCAAAGATAATGTAAAGACACGATTAAATATTTCACAAATTTGCTGGCGACTGGAACTTGAACTGTTTCCAAATGTCAGATCACATATGTTAATGAATCCAAACTCATATTATACACTATCCAAAAAGAGTCACTTATTATTTTGTCAGTGGATTGTATATTTGAGACTATCAAATGGCTATGCTTCCAATTTGGGAAGATGTGTTAAGAATGGTCATATTATCGGATTAAAAAGTCATGATTGTCATGTTATATAGGAAAGACTTATGCTGATTGGATTCAGAGGATTTCTGAATTCTATGATTTTGGATTTAATAATATACATATCATATTATTTTTGAGACATTTGTGCGGCGAAAACAGATTATGATGCACTAATCAAACTGAAAGAATACATTGTTGTATTTAAATGTAAACAGGAAAAAATATTCCCACCGGCTTTTGTTGACTCAATGGAACATCTAATATTACATTTTCCACATGAATCTAAATATGGGGGTATGGTACAGTTTTTATGGACATACCCATTCGAGAGATGCATGCAGAAAGTGAAAAAAAAAGTAATTAACGAAGCATCAGTTGTAGGCTCAATTGTTGAAGCTTATTTGCAAGAGGAATTTTTTTATCTGCTCTCATTATTTTGAATATGAATATCCCTCAAAACACAACCACATGGGATGGAATAACGAGAATGTTGATGATGAAATGGAAAATCAATTATCAGTTTTTAATCTGCCAGAGCTTGGCTTCAAAGGAGTTCATGAACTTTGGCTTTTAAATAATGAACATCACAGAGCTCATACATATGTTATGCTCAACTGTGAAGAAATAAAATCATTTGTACTATGAGTTCTTCAATCACTTATTCTATAATTTATGTTACAGTATTTAACTTATTTTATCTTTAGGTTATATGATAATCATATCAAGAAATAGTTTCCACAAATTATAGTAGTTTTTCTTGAAGAACGCCGACAAAAATAATTCTCAATGGTTTCAAAAACTGATAACATAAATTAATGATGGTTTAACATATAAATTTTCAAGTGTCTCAACATGATGATAAAATTGATAAGCGGCTATGTATACTGAGTAACCCACCATCCAAAATTGTTATATCTTATATTGCATATGTGGTGAATGGTTTTCAATTTCAAACACATGCATATGGGGAATCAAAAAAACAATGAACAGTTCAATTTTATTTCGAGGATCACATCATAGAGAAACTTAATTTTACTTTTACATCATGTTGGATGAAATTATTGAACTTTGTTATCTAGGGAAAAATTACATAACGATGTTTAAATATTGTTGGTTGGATACTAAGAGAGGCTTTTGTGTTCATTTGATTCATAAAATCATAGATATTAAATATAAATTTCTTCTTATAGTAAATAAAATATTTTTACTTGCTCAATAGGCACATCAAATATATTATGCAATGTATTGTGCTACTTTAAGAGGCCTGAGTGATTGTTGGAGAATAATAAAAATAAAATATCAAGAAAATCAATTTACTCAAACTGAATGTGGTCCTGATGATGTACAAGGAATTGAAATTTTTTAAGAGACTACTCAGAATCCATCTTTTTCCTAAATAGACATGAATATTGATGATGACACTCCATATTTAAGAGTCGATGGGGATGATGAATTTAATGATGTTGAAAATGAATTTGAAATGGAAAGAGATAATCAAACTGAAACTCATATGAATATTGAAGATGCCAATGATGAATATGAAGACATTGACATCATCATATATAAAGATAATGATGAAGGTGAACATTGACATAGTTAAATGCTAGTTATAATTATAACTAATATATATCAATTTGTAATAGTTATTTTCAACTATCTACTAACAACAAGCATTTTGTGTTTCAGATGGATCCTGATCTATTTCACAAGTTGCAAGAGGCTGAGATACATTTGGATGAGGAGGATTTTGGATCATATGACCCTCAGCCTACTGGCGGTTCAAGGGGTACGCGGAGAGGTTGCGGTCTTGCGTGACTAATAATTCCTAACCCTATCTCTGAGCGATGTCTACGTCTTGGATTTGATCCATTCACACTAAGGTATGGTAACCTGTGTATTTTAGTTACATTTCATTAATTTATTTATATACTAATTTTTTGATTATTTATTTATTTTTCACAGTTTTGTGCATGTAGCTATTGGATCAGGGAGCACAATCTTGCACAATTATGTTTTCATCCATGGATAAAATGGGAATAGATTCTTGTTGATGTGCAACTCGGAATGTTCAATCCTTGGCTGGTACGTAAATGAATAATAATTATTTTGAAATTTAATTCATTAATAACTTGATATTATAAATTATTTTTAGGGTTTCTGGTATCTCATCGATGATATAATGTGTGACGCTATCCACGAGGCATGGGAGGTGTCTATGCTTGAGTGTTTCCCTCAGTTTTTTCACAATTTCAGAAGGATGGCCATTAATAAAGATGGAGTGATAGTATTTGATGAGTCGTGTAGATCCCACTGACCAGAATTTAATTCCTCTCACATTTGGGATGGATTATGATCACACTGGTTGTGTGGTGGATTTCAGAGGAGATCTTCATTGGGCCAGTTGAACTGGGGGAGACAGGAGGTGACACATCGAGCTGGTAGTCGTACATTCAATATGCATAGAAAGCATCTGGTATGTATCTTTTTTAAATATTTTACAAAAAATTAAATATTAACAGTTTATTTATATTAATATAGGCAGTCGAGCATCCTGATGTTACAAAGTAAGACGTTTATCAAAGGATGTACAGTGATTTAGCCACTAGAGAGAATAGAGGTGATCACCAGTGTCAGATTGTAGATAATATTATTTCTTTTTCAGTTTTAAAATAAACTACATATAATATTTTCACTATTTCAATTTCAAACTGGAACGGAAGAAGTCATATGAGGTCGTGAACTCTCAGACATGGGCTGAGAGTTAAGATGAGACGGCTGATCAAACTAGTACCCACCATTTTGATGTGGCGTCATGGACGCAGGTGACCTAGTATACATTTTAGAAGGGCCGAGTATTTGGTATCGGCTATCATTTGAAGAGTGGGACTTATTATGGTACATTTTTGATGTTGGTTTCCATCTCGAGAGGAGCTCATGGAGAGGCATAATCTTTTGGATCACATTATTATGAGTAGTTGTGAGCTTAGACTGAGCTTTTAGAGAGTTTTCAGAAGAAACATGAAGAGATGCATTAGTAGCAAAAGATAGAATAAGAGGTGCCTCAGCAGTAACAGTAGTAGCAGTGACAGTACGAGGAGAATCTTTGTCGTTGGTAGAAGCTGCAACAGTAGCATGGGGAGGATATGCATCAATGGCAGCAGCAACAGCAACATGAGCTAATGGAGTACATGCATCATCTGACTCGTAGTTTAGGGATGAAGTTTCCTCAACTATATTTTTCATCTCTTCCAACTCCTACAGAAGAATATTCCCTGAGGGATTTTTTTTATGTAAAAAACATTTGAATTAAACATTTTTTTGTAATATAAACTATTTATATTTTTTTTCTTTTATATTGGTGTGAATATTGCACAATTTAATTTTATAATATTTTTAATATTTGATTATTTATTATTGGTATTATATTTTTTAAGGTTTCTTATTTTAATAATAATAATATTATTATTCTATGATTTTTTTATATTTTTTTCAAATATTGAGAAATTTTATATTTTAAATTTTTTTCTTATTCTAATAATATTAATATTATTTTTTTAATCATAATTTTATTAAATATTTTTTTATTAAGTATTTGTGATGGGAACTTTTGTGATGGTACCCCATCACAAATAGGTTATATTTATATTTTTTAAAACATATTTGAAATAGGTTCTTTTACCGTCACAAATAAGTTTTTGCGACGAGCCCGTCGCAATAGGTTTAGGTATATATAACATATATAAACTTAGAACTATTTGCTATGAGATGAAGGGATCATTGCAACTTTTATTTTTTGTGATGGTCACATAAAAAAAATACTAGGTGTGATGTCATTTTCTACAATGTGATATTTCTGATGGGACCCTGTAGCAAAAGAGTTTTTGCGACGGAATCCCGTCGCAAATAGCCCATAACAAATAGCCAAAATTCCTGTAGTGATTCCATATTCACCACTCGTTTATTTTTGGCGGTGTATATATTTCTCCTTTTAAATGTTATACAATTAATATTAAAATTTAAATGATATTTACTATTTTATTTGATATTATAATTTAACTATATTTATGATTCAAATGTTTTCAAAGAGGTAAGGTATTTTCGTCTCACATTTATTTCTATGGGACACATGCCATATTCACCTCTAGTTTTTTATGTGGTGTACATACTAATCATAGTGTATTTTATTATTTTTATCATGAAATTAAATGGATATAAATATCCTTATATGTTTATTTATTTCAAGGGGATTATTATAAAAAAGTTTCCAAAGTGGTAAAGCCTTTATGTTACAATCACATTGTTTATTTGGATTGTTTATGAATATGTTTCAAATTAAAAATTATTATTATATATATCTCAATAAATACATGAATTTTATTATCCATTGGTTATTTCTGAATAATACATTTCTTTCCTTTCAGTTTATTCTCTTTATGTACTCAAGATTTTAATGAATTTTTTTTGGGAAAAATTGACATTATTTCTCTCTTCGGTCAAAAAAACATTCTCTCCCACTAGCATATTTTTTAAAAATGTGTAAAAGAATGTTTCTTATACTATTATCTAATGATTTTTGTAAATAATTTTTACCTATGTTTGACTTTTAAAAAAATTGTTTAATATTATGCTTCTTTTCATTTTTTTAACTATGTACACTTAAATTTTTACAGTTAATGTGAATGGAATCATGGTTTTAAGATAAATGACATGAACATAATTTTCCATCATCATGACTACTCATTTTTTATAATTAATTTATAAGGATACAAGGTTCATTTTAAATAAAATGTTTTCATTAATATTGTTTAATTTTTTATATTTTTAAAAATTTATTTGAAAAAGAAAATGATATTTCCCCCACCATGTTTTAATGATATTTTTATTTATTTTTATACATCAATGACCACAACCTTTGGTGTTTCTTATGTTTTACATAGTATATAATCAAATGATACCATCCATATTCTTTATCTAGATGGATTATATTTATTTTGAAAATATATTTTTAAAACTCATTCCTTTTCCATGGGTTAAGCTATGAATTTATAAAGAAATATTTATAAAACCCGTTTCTTTTACATGGGTAATGCAAGATTAAATTTTTATAAAACCCATTAATTTTCTTGTTTTCTGATATAATGAATTTATTATTATATTCTTTTACAAATATATATTATTTTCATTATGTGATGAGTGGTACCTATATCTCCTTCCAATGAATTGAGTAGATATTGATTTCTCATGAGATAAATAGGACTGCAAAGGGGAGGGAATCTAATTTAGAATGGGAATTTGTTCCCTATGATTTTCTTGGTAATAAAACATGAAAACTATGATGGCTTGAGGTGTAATCCAATACCACTATGACAGTCTTGGAAATTATCATCGAATTTCTTGTAAATGATTTTCTATACTTATGTGTATACCAAATAAACTATGTATTATGAAAATATTATGTTCTCATAGATCATATGTAAGAAATTGATTTTTTTATGAGGAATGTATCCTTTTAAATTTGTTCTATATATTTGTTTTGGATCTATTATAGATGACTAATGAGGTGATGGAGGTTTTGTGGGTGTATGGAGATTGTTCAGATCTCAAAATCTTGGTTGATGGAAGAAACCAGTGGGCTTCATGGTTAGTAGAAACCATTCACCCCAACCCGCATAGTTTCTCTTAACCATTCAGGGAATTTCATAAGTAGGGAACACAGTCTACCCTAACCATTTCACCAGGGCTTCACACCCATGTGTTTGGTCTTTAATTTTTAATAGAGCCATATATCATGGTTGGCACACAGGTTCTCAAACTATGTGGGGTCCCTCCTTAGCCAATGGGAGGCACATAGTTAATGCATAGTAAGGAAAATAATGCATCCAAACAATGTGACCTTGATTTTTTTGAATAATCTATGGTTTCTCCCATAAAATATTAATTAAATCACCCACCCTCTCTTTTTCCTCTTTGTCAGACATTATGCCTATCTTTCTTATGTAAAAGAGCTCTAAAGCCTCCAAAAGTGGGTTCTTCAATATCATTTATATTTGACCTTGTATTCAACTACTAATCATAATGTTATATTCATCCATGTAAGATTTTTTTCCTTAGGCTCAGTTCATCATTTTTCTTCATCTTGATGATGTTATTTTGATTGAGGCTCATATTCCTTATTTTTAGGGGGTTGATCCATTCTTCCATTTTCTTCGGATATAGGCAAAACTAAAGGCCAATATTGGATTAGGAGAGTGTTATATGCTTGTGTTAGGTAGTCTATGACTCATTCATAAAGTATCGTCATTTTATAAATTGTTTCCAATGTCTACATGCACATTTCATTGGGGTTTGCCTCAAAAATTCATATTTTATGCTTATAATAAATGTGACCATATTCGAGATCCCAATCTAAAAATGATATTCATACTTTTAAAGGTTGTGACCTAAATTCCAACTACCCCAAGGAGGGTTATTCCTAAATTATTATTTGGTAACCCCGGTGGGTTTTTTTTTGATACATTGGCTGGGTTTGTGTCTTGGCCCTGCTAATTGTAATACCAATTAAATTAAATGGATTTTGAATTATTAATAGATAGAACATGTATACTGAATATCTTTATAACTCAACCCTTTTAATGTAAGTGTCTCAATTTAATAAATGTATCTTTAAATTATTTAATTGGATGTATATTTATTGATATCACATGGCCTAGTTAATTATAAATAAATTTCACATAGTTGGATGTACATATCCCACCTTGTCATGTTTAATGAAAGGTAAAGGAATTAACCAATTAAATGATTAATTAATAAAGTAATAAATGTTTGTATGTCATTATTATAACATGTCACAATAGTTAAAGGTAATGGAATAAACCAATTGACTTATAAAAAGGATTGAGTATTATATGGCCTTAAATGAATAAAGAACCATGAATATAAGGTTCCTGCCTATATTGGACCTCTTTATCTTTATAGGAGTGTTAAAACATGATCTATCCTTGGGTTCTATAAATAATTCCATGATAACATAGAGGACACCATTCTGATTTATTAATCCAGTTTCTAAGGGAGACACCCACCTTGGAACTTGGTCTTTGTCTTAGTTTGTGAATGGATTCACATAGTAACGATGATTAACCTTATATCTTTTAATGAATGTTAGGATGCCTTAGATACACTACATGGATCATGCATTATGTCTTGGACATGTGGCTCCATGGATTCACCCCTTTGGGCCAATTCATTCTTATCATGTGCTTACCTTGGATGAGTTCCTCGGACTCAGTTAAAATCATTTACAATGGAATTACTTGTGTGATTACCCTTGTATTAAAATTAGACCCCTTTATTTCTATACTTCATGAGTTACTACTATGATTTTCCGACCCCTGAGGTCACGGGTACATTATTATTACCTTTGATCACCTTTTATATTATCATGATATATTGTCATTGTTATTTATACCTCACTTTACCTATCTATATAAACTAAACATGAATTAATTAAATAAATGATCTCATGTTCAGAGAGATTAAAAAATAATACTAAAGACAATATGAGTTATTTATTTGGAATTACATCATATCTATATAAAATTTCACACTACTCAGTTTATATTCACGTACTGGATTGTATAGACATCATTTTTTGCGACCAACTAAGATTTATCTGACACTATATCTAGGCTGATGTTGGTAGCCATAAAAATTTTGTGATCATAGTTATGGACAAGGGGAAGCATCCTACCTTGTACACCTAACTTGATTCCTTGCTTTAGGAGAGCATTATAGAATATGACTGATCTAGATCATATGATGATCGGATTATTTTTGGATTCATTATTATTCTTTTGTATTGAATTTATTTTGTGCTTCCATGTATACTTTTTTTTCAGTTTTGTAGAGGCTTGACATTACATCATCATATTTTGTATACTGTACTCTTTAGCTATTGATTTGAATATTATTTTATAGATGTTTATGCTTATATTCGACTCCTAGTTTCTTTATTCATTATTATGATTCTTCTATTGTAATACATCTATTATATTTTATTGTATATGTTTTTTATCCACTATAACAAGATAAAATTTTCTCCCCACAGACACACCCTAGTCCCTCGCTGCGAGTCATCAACCTCTAGCATACAGGGAGGTGTGCTTGAGGCCATGTGGCACATCATTCTCAAGGAACCTGTTTAGTGGATTCAAGATCAAGAGGTTACTAGGTGGAATCAAGGATTTTATATTATATTTTATTATTGTATGGGAAATATATATTTATGATTAGAAACATTTTGGAACTTGGTTATAAGTTATTCCTGGGAGTAGTTATCCCATGTATATAGTAAATATAAATTAACATCGGAATGGGAAATTATTGTTCTATATTTTTTTCAATTATAGTTGATATCATTTTATTGTTAGGTGATGTACATGAATTTTGGTATTTTGATATACTTTATGGATTTTTCTGTTGAATTTTATGACATGTATCATTGTCACATGCATCATGACAGGAACCTAGGACTCACATTCCATGCAAGTTCCATGTCATATAGGTGCGGATGTTGTCGCGGATCATATTTCACATATTGATCCAAAGCACTTTCAACATAGAGGATATCTAAAAATCTCTTTTACATCGAATAAGATAAGCTCTCTTGCTTCAGATCTACGTTTCATGTTCTTTGTAAAATTCTTCAAGCGTAGGTCATCACTGAATTTGTTAAGGAAATCTATTGAAGAAATTGGATTTTTAGGATTCCATATTGGTTTATTGATTCAGTCCGTTTTCTTCTTTTGCCTATTCTCTGAAGAAGAGTATTATAGATTCTGGGAGAGATTTTCATGGTATTTTGGAGGATGCTTGATGAAATTTGTGAAATGGACCCCAGAATTTAATCCTTGCATCAAATCCCCCATCGTTCAAGTTTCGATCAGCTTTCTGGGACTTCCACTGCATTTCTTCAAACAAGTTGCTTTATTTTCGATTTCAAGCATTATTGGAAACCCTCTCAAGATGGAATCTTCCATTATGCATCTCTCAAGACCCTTGGTTTCTAGGTTGTGTATTGATGTTGATGTTTTACAAGTTCTTTCTTATCATATTTGGATCCAAAATGGTATCTCAGGATTCTTTCAAGAAGTGGATTATAAAAATCTCCCCATTTATTGCACTGATTTTCTTATGCTAGGACACTCCTTGGAGGATTGTGACAGTAAGATAGATCACTCACTGGTTTAAAAAAATTAATGGATAGAAAAGTGATGCTAATGTTAGAAACAATTTCTCGTAGACCTTCTAGGACTCAAAATTCTCTTGGAGGTCAAAATATTGATTTGAATAATTCGAATGAGGTCGAGGATCATAAGGTGGTAAAACATCAGAATGATAAAACAATGAGAAATAAACCCATGGTAAATGATAATGCAACTTATGTGGATGATATTAACAGTTCTCTAGGTGCCTCTTCACTAACTTCCACACAGGTGGGAGAGTATGTAGAACCTAGAAATCCTTCTAAAACATTGCAAGAGGTGGTAGACAGAAGTATACACTCTAACTGCAATAAATCTTTATCTGATACATGTGACCAAGCCTGTCAACTAGAGGAAGATTATTTTAAGTCATGCTCTAGAAAAGGCAAAAATCTAATTGTTGATCAAGATTTTTATATCACACTGCATCCCAAGAAGACTCAAAAACATAAAGACTACTCTAACATTGGAAGAATAGTTATCACTAGGTCCTTCGATGCTACCAGGTCATGAAATATCAACTCTTCTTAGCATACTGATGTAGTTATTTCTAGAACAACAGTTGATGATAATGATACAAAAGATTTAACTTTTTATGTGGACGCTAATACTGCTCTAAAAGATGCATATAGGGTTACAACTGGCATGGAAGAGGAATTGTTATCTCAGATGGAAGAATAAGGTGTAGTTTTTCTACAAAAGTACAAGGATGGTAAAATAACTGCAGATGCATATCTTTAAATCAGAAAAAGAATGCTTTCCAAAATGGAGGAGGAATTCAAGAGAAACCCAGACATCAACTACAAGGAAATTCCATGGAAATGAATTTGTTCCTTTCTCTTTTCTTATTTGAGGAATGTTGAATTCTCTTATTTTGGATCTTTGTTTGGATTCTTTAGAAACCATCATGACCGCATGGAGTAATTGAATTCTATGATGAGGTTTAATGCTTTTTTCATGATGGTTTCTATTCCTACTTGTTGTGGTTCATTATGGAGGCATATTCATGGCTTTGAGGGATTTTACTCTGAATATGTGACTGTCAAGTAGGTGCATGTTTATCTGTAAGGGAATGTTAATAGCTGTAATTTTTGTTGTACCTTTATGTCACTAAAAGCTGTACTCCCCTGAATCCCTTGATAGTGTATGCTTATTACACCTTGTGTTTTTATTGTTTTTTTCCTTTTAATATTGTTCATTGGGGAATGAATTGGATTTCCAATTCATGTGTGATATTGTATTAAAAAATATAGTTTGATGGGGGAATCTTAAATAGTTGTTTTATAACTATGTCAGCTATGTACCCCTAGTTACATGAGATACTCTTTGGCTATGATTGTGTGATTACCTGTTTCAATTAATGTGGTGTATGAGCCCCCATAAATTCGTAGGGGTAATTAACATAATCAAGGAATCTTATACTACCATTACATTTTTTAACTGAATGTATGATGGTTAATTCTAAGTTATATGGGTGTTTATTTTAGTTATAAAGTGTATGTGACTTTATTATCTTGGAATGGTGATCCATTTAATCAAACCTTGTAATAGGTATATAAGAAATTAACAACATAAAATTTAAATCTTGACTTATTAAATAATATGTTTTCTTGTAAATTAATAGGAAAAGTTCGATTAACACTTCACCTACTAGAATCACTTAAAATAAAACTTGGACACTTACCAATAACCCAGACTTATGAGTTGGTAGTTTGGGTAGTAACTTGGGTAGTAAGAAATTATTCTTATTATATGATTATGATTGAATTTCTATAAGCTCTTAAATCATGTTCGGAGGCATGTTCTTGTAATTTTTAGAGCTATTCCATCGTGATGTCTTCCAGTCATGTGCCGGGAGGGTGGTGATAACCATGCTCTCGAGGTGGTGAGCCATAAGCCACCAGTGATCCCTATTGTAGTACCACTTGAGGAACCTCATTTTATCCCCAAACTAGGAAGTGATTCATAGTTCTAGTAGGGTTTTCTATATCTGATGAAGGTTTTTCATGGTTCTCCATAACTTTTACCAATTATGATTGATTTGGCTTGTGAGTGCATGCAACATCATCCTCCCATATTCTCCTAGGATGCCAGTACACATGCTACTATGTCTTGTCTTTGGGCCACTCTTTATATATTTGAGCATCTAAAGATGCCTTGATAGAGTAGGGTTAATCTCTCCACATTTATGATTCATGGTTCTGCAAAAAGCTGGTAGGATGTGATTAATTAGGCAAATCTTCATCGGGGCATGGTCTTGGAAAACTTTTATACTAACTAGTATGATTAGTATTTCTCTTAGAAGCTGATAGATGATAAATACAAATATTTCATTCACCTTGAGCAGGGTATTATTCCTATTATATACTATTCAATGTGTTTTACAATATTGTGTCACTTTTCAATGCTTCTAGCCTATGATGATCTATCACGAGTAAGGCGTTTCAAGGATGGGATCATGTATTCCATCGAACTACTGGTGAACATATTTCAACATCCTACATTTTTGAGATACTAAATCAAGATCTTATCATTGATTTCAACTTAGAAGCATCTTATAATACCAGGCATAGAGGTTTGGTGTATAGGCAGGGCAATATTTCTTCCTATAGCCAGAAGTAGAGCCTTGAGGATTCTCGTCTGAGTAGTGGTGGCTAAGGTATCATCAAAGACATCTCTATTTTATTCAATCAGTGTGTTATATAGGAGAATTTTATGCCTCAACATGATATATCCCCTCTTTATTGTCATGATTGAATCCACTTGGTAAATATTTAGAGATTATATTGGACCATTCCACCTACTACTAGTGGAAAATGTTCTTCACCCGCTCTACTTTTAGGGGAACCATCAGTTGTGTTGTGTCAGGAAAGGAGTTGGAGTAGCATTAAAAGGACATTCCTAAGAGTAATTCATGGACATGGTATCTAGACTTTGGATAAATAGTTATTATAGAGTTTACAGACTCGGGTTAGTCCATCTATACCACATGGTTTCGTATCTGACCAGTTTCATTCTTTATAGTCGATACCCAAGTATCAGAGTACAAGATCATCTACTGTACAAGGTACTATTCTAGTAACCTCTAATATTGTATATGTTTTATTAAATTTAGGTTCTTTTCAATAATTTTACCATGTAAATTCTCTAGAAAGAAATTTAGTACCTTTGTGGTGTGTTGTCCCTAGACACACAGTTGGAAGTGCAGTCTGTGGGAATATGCCAATATTGGGATTGGTCCTTTGAATTACGTAGTTATTCCTTTTTTAAAGAACTATTAATACTCAAGATAATGATCTTTGATTTCATTCTCATGATAGATTGGTTGGTTCCACACCATTCCGATGTGGACTTCTATTACTACGGGGTGACATTCACTTCACTAGAGGGTATTATTTATCTCCACAAGGGTGAGTGGGATGATCAAGCTAGTAGAGCTAAACCTGATAATCATGGGGTTGGTTGAGTTACCTATTAAATTTATATTATTTTCAGGGAGAAGTAGGGTTTACATATAAACTATTTTTCTCTCATAGTAGATCATTTCATGGATATATTTTCTAATGAATTTTATGGATTACCTCCAAAAATAGATATAGATTTAATGAATTAAATTGTTCCATGAGTATATCTAATATCCATTCTTCCATACAATATGGTTCCTAAAAATATCCAAGATCATAAAAGATAGTTGGAGGATATATAGTGTAAATACATTATCAAACCAAATATTTATTCTTAGGGTTCACCTATACCTTTCCCAAGAAGGCGGATTGGACCCTTAAGCTATGTTTGGATTACCAACAATTGAACTAGCTTATAGTTAAGAACCTGTATAATCTATCTTGAATTGATAATATTTTTATCTAGATCTAAGAATATATGGTATTATCAATGATCAAACTATGATAGGTATTTCATTAGGTGTGAGGCAAGACTTTAGGTATACCTCATACAATTTTTTATTGCAGGTATGGTCTTTAAGACTGTCTTATAATTTTTTTAGTCTTATGAATGCACCAATTATTTCCATGGATTAGATGAATGGAGTTTCCCATGCCTATCTAGATTCTTCTTTCATGGTCATTGTAGTCGACATCTTGTTGTATTCTCATACTCAAATATACCAGGTTAAAAAAATTGAAAACATTTTCAATACAAAAAGAGAGCATTAGTTATATATTAAAATTTCTAACTACCAATTCTGAATTGAAAAAGATAACATATTGGGAATTGTTATCTCGAAATTATGAGTATCATTTGATAGATAGATGTTGAGTGTTGTGGTTTCCTAGGACCATACCAAGAACATTTTGGATATACAAATTTTGTTGGTGATGGATAGATATTACAAACATTTCATACCAGACTTCTCACACAGTGATTCACTACTTACTAGTCTTATAAAGAAGGGCGTGTAGTTCATATGGTCTGAAGCCTATGAGAATGACTTTAAAAATTTGAAAGTAAGACTTACATCAGCACCAATTTGGATTATTACAAAGATTAAAAAAGGATATCGAGTTTTATGTGATGCATCATGAATCAGAATTGGTGTAGTACTGATTTAGGATGATAGATTCATTACATTCATTTCACTCCAACAGAGACCTCATGAGAATAATTACCTAACACATGACATCAATCTAGAAATAGTTGTCCATTTTTTTCATTGTTGGAGTCACTATCTAATGAGTGAGTTCTTTTTGGTGTATACAAACCAAAATTGACTTAAATATATCTTTTCATAGCATGAAATAAATATTACACAATAAATATGGATTTAACACATTCATTATTTTGATTTTGAGATTTTCAATTCGCCTGGAAAGGGTAATGCGTTAACGGATGAACTGAGTCCATAAACTCAGGTACAAGATGTATAAGAATCCAGTGATGAATCGAAATTGATGGCCTTATTTTTTGAGTTACATATAATGTTTCATTAATTTCCTGAGAAGTATTATCTTAGAGCCTTGAAAATTACCTCTTCACTCCTTGATAGGATAATGATCGTGTAGTTTTTAAATCCTGAGGGTTTAGTTCTCCGAAAGACTATTTCTTGTTAGGAATTGCCTCCAGATTGGTATGTTGATAGAGATGACATCCTATGTATGCATGGGAATATTACGGTTACTAAATATATTTGATAGGAAATGATGTGACAGTATCATTCTTTTCAATAAGCAATTAATCTATAAATCTTCAACATGTACCGATATATGCTACACCAGTATTGGTGGCCAGGGATAAAATATCAGATAATAGGTTTTATAACTAGGTTTCAAAAGGTAAATGTGGATAACCAGTAGATTTCCAGTATGATACAACCTTTACCAGTACTGAAAGAGAAATAGGAAGATGTTTCCATATTTTTTTTATTGGATTATAGATGTCACCTTGAGGTAGAGATGTAATTTGGGTAGTCATGGATAGACTAAAAAAATATCTCACTTCCTTTCAATCTAGGATAATTTCTCAATTGATGTGATGGGAATATTATATGTATGTTTTATTATACAATTTCATGGGGTACCTCATAATTTCATATTATATAGGGATGCTGATTTCACATCGAGGTTCTGGTAGGAATTCCAAAATGCTATGGTTACACTGGTGCTTCTAAGAACATTTTTCACCCTCAGACTAATAGCTAGTTAGAACAGGCTATAAAATTGTTAGAGTACATGATATGAGAATGGATCATTGATTTTAATGGTTCATAGGAAAAGAATATCCATCTTTTCAATTTCCTCTTTAATAATTGAGTTCATGCGATGATTCAGATAGATCCATGTGAGGACTTATTTCGTAGGTCGTTCTGTTCACCCTTGTGCTAGTCAGTGGTAGGATATACAACACTAGTAGGTCCTCATGTCATGTACGTGACTTTGGAGAGGGTTCAAATAATCAAGATTTGTATGTCTACTTCTTAGTCTAAACATAAATCATATGTCAATTCTCAATTAAGAACTATGGAGTTCGATGTCGGGGATTCTTTTTCATATAGGTTTCACCGGACTTGGGAATTGATTGATATGAAGGCTTAGGAAGCTGTCACCTTATTTATTCAGTCTATTTGAGATTCTAGATAGAGTCTATATGATAACCAATCAGTTTATGTTACCAATTTGGTATTTTTAAATTCATGATGTATTCTATATTTCATAGCTCCATTATTATCATGCCAACCTGTATCATACTATTGATCCTGAGGAGGTTGAGTTAGTAGTTATTTATTCTTTTGATGAGTATCCTTTATGAACCACTGATAGGAGAATGAAGGATCTCTGAATCTAGTATATCCCTTTAGTGTGGGTGCAATGGTAGCATGACCATGTACAAGATGAGACCTAGGAGAAGGAGGCCAACATACATGATCAGTGGACGGATTGGTTCCCAGATACAACTTTTCCAACCTTGGAAGGTTAACTAAGAGATTAGTTCTTTTAAGGGGGAAACTTTATGAACCTAGTTTTTTATGAGGTAAGAATAGATTTAAATTCATTCTAATTCCATTTTTAGACTTGTTATGGATTTCAAATGAGGTCATGATGTTTTTGGGGGGTGTCCAGGGATTTTTTGGATCTTGGAACCCCGATTGGTGGAAGAAACCACTAGGATGAACATTTTATAGAAACTATGTTACCAAGCCCGCGCGGTTTCTCCAAACTATGTAGGTTGTTTCAAAGGGATAAGAAGACTGATCTGTCTACGTAAACCATGCACCCAAGGCTACATTCCTATGCGGCTGGTCTATAATTTTTAACATAGCCATATAGAAGGGTTGGTCCAGGGGTTCTTGAACTGTGTGGTCAAACCGTGTGAGGTCCCTTTATAGCTAGTGGGAGGCACATAGTTGGTGTGAATATTGGATAACTACTGGAACAAACCATTCAACCTTGTAATTTTTTGAAGAATTTACTATTTTTCCTTAAAATCCTAATTAACTTACCCCACACTGTTTTTTATCCTCCAACATATGTGAGGCCTCCCTTTTCTCGATTTAAGAGCTCAAAAACATCCTAAGCTTGGTTATTCAATAACTCTTCCATCAGACCTTGGATTCGACTTCTGATCATCATGCTTGATTACTCAATGTACTCTCTTTATTCCTAATGCCCAGTTTATCATTTTTCATCCTCTCGAAAACATTATTTTGATGTAGTCTCATATTCCCTATTTTCATGGAATTCATTCATTCATCCATTTTCCATAGATCCAAGCCATACTAACATCTAATACTAGAAGGATAGAGTTTTATAGGCTTGGGGTAGCTTCTCTATGACGCATCCATCAATTCTCACCATTTTATAAACTATCATCATTCTGTTCATACTGATTTGACTAGGCGTTGACTCTAAAATTCATATTTCATGCTTATAATTAGTGTTCTCATATTCTACATCCCTATATGTACATGATATTCATGACTTTGGTGATTGTGACCTCAATGCCAACCACCCCATGTAGGGTGCTCCCTTAATTAATCCTTGGAAATTCATGTGGGTTAATTTGAGACACTATTAGGGTGTGTGGCTTGACCTTTATAATTGTAATCCCACTTAAATTAAATGAATTATGAATGGATAATGTCCAAGACATGTAAATTTAATGCCTTTATCGCTTGACCCTTCTATAGCATTTGTTTCAATTTAATAAATGAATCTTAAATTTTTTGATAGTAATTATATTTATAGATATCACTTTTCTAAGTTAATTATAACTTGATTTCACATGGTTTCATGTCCTTTTCCTACCTTGTCATGTCTAATGAAAGGTAAAAGAATTAACCAATTAAATTATTATGTAATCAAAGAAATAAATAGTTTCATGTCCTTATTATACCTCATCACATTAATGAAAGGTAATGTAGTTAAAAATATTGACTTATAAAAATGAATGAGTATTACATGGCCCTAAAAAAATAATGAACTATGACTATAAGGTGCCTATAATCATTGGATCATTTTATATTTATAGTTGGGTTTAGACTTGATCAATACATAGAATCCTTAGGGAATTCCTTGAGCACCCAAAAGATTCTATTCTGATTCATTGATCAAGTTTCCAAGGGAGACACCCACCATGGAACTTGATCTTTTTCTTAGTGTGTGAATACCATTACATACTACTGAAGATTCAACTGACATATTTTATAGATTATGAGGATGCCTCATATATACTCCATGGATCCACCTTGAAGTCTTCAGACTTGTGACATTATGGATTTATCCCATTGGGCCCAATCATGCTTACCCCATGCTTAACATGGATGATATCTTTGGACTTGGTTTGAATAATTTACATTTGAATTACTTTTGTGATTCCCCTTGGATTACACACTAACCCCTTCATTGCAAGACTACACGAGTTACTACTATGTGTTGGCCAACCCCTAAGGTAAAGGATTCCTTATTATTACCTTGGACCCTATTTTATATTATTAGGATATATTTTCATTATTGTTTATGCCTCAAATGACTTATTTATATAAAATGAACCAAACGATTTAATTAAATAATCTCATTTTCAGATACATTATCATCAGAGGCTAAAACATGTATGCATTATTTATTTGTAATTTCATTGTGAGTATATATAAATACACACCAATCAATTTATATTCACATACTTGATTCTATACACGCCATTGGTGGAGTCCTACAGATATTTGTCTCACACCCTCTCTGGACCGCCATTTCTACCCAGGAAGATAATATGATCAGAGGTATTAATAAGGGGAAGCTTCCTTCCATTAAAACCTGACATGATTTATCAATTTAGGATGGATCTTGGTAGTAGATGATCGGGACAGAGCTTGGGATTCTTATATGGTTTTTGGATTCTTTTACATTTTTTTGTATATCATTTTACTCTCGATTCCATGTATCCATTTTTTCTAGATATGTAGAGGCATGAAATTACATAATAATCTTTTGTATGTTGTACTTTTCAGATTTTTAGTTTATTATTATTTTATAGATTTTTATGTTTGTCTTTATCTGTCATATTTTTATTCATTATTATTATTCCTCTTCTGTTATCCATATATTATATTGTATTATATCCACTTTTATACACTCAAACAAGGTGGCATAGTCTGCCCATGGACGAACCCTAGGCCATCATTTCTATTCAGAATCCTTTGGTATATGGGGAGGCATGCTTCAGGCCTTGTGGCTCACTATCTTGGGGCACCTGTTTAGTGGATTCTGGGTAGGGACATCACATCATGATCATTTATTCCATTATGATTCATGTATTATGAACATCCAAGATTCTTTAAATGTATAAATATTTTGATATTCATATAGGGTATGGTTTTTAAATTTTTAGCTCATGTTCTCATATCCTTATTCTCATATAATACTTAATAGATCATTGGTATCTACCTTGTTTACCCTTATTGATAAACTAAGCTCACCCTTTCTTATGATTACATTTATCAAGTAATGAATAAAGGTATTGTGTATGATATGTATAAGAAAGTTTCTAATTATGATGATCATATCATGAGATAATATAGTTCTCTTATGATCTAGCTATTTATGTATCTATATTTACAAAGAAACATAACATTTATAGTCCTCAGGCATATTTATCAAAAACAAAATGAATATTCAACTATTACGATGTAATATCTATGTATGAAAAGTTCAAGTCACTATAGTTGGTATCAAATTATAGGTTTAGTTAAACATTGGGATCTTGGATGAGAAAAAATTAGTGAGAACCATAAGGATAAGTCTACATATAGGAAAATATCCTAGAATTTTATTAAAGGGTAGAGAAAGTGGTTTACAAGAAATTAAATCTCAGTCTAGATATTACAAGTGGAATTAAATATGTAAAATATTTACCTAGGGGTAATAACATTGAAAGGTTAACATTGGTCATTGTCTAAATTTTCACATGGTGTACAAATAAATTATAATTGATATTAACCTTCAACAGGTTGGCATATATATATATATATATGCTCATGATATGTATAATGTCACTTGAATTAACAGGATGTTGATCACCACTTTTTAAGCTGTGAAATATCCTCTTCCCTAAATAGGGATGTTATTTACATATTTTAGACTAATCCACCAGTTGCAGACACTCTCATTGCCTTACTGTTCACACTGTAAAATATCTATATGTATCTGCAATTGAAAAACCATCGCATTGTGGCCTATGTGAAACTAGTGAGTATAATTTGAATAAGAATAAATATGTCCATTCATTATTAGTCCCCATTAAAAAAAATATATTCCTTCTGAAATCATGATGGCTATTCAAAATTATAACTTGCTATAAGGGGACCACTGTAGAAAATTGATAAGGGAACTTCATAGTTATATGGCGTCTTAATTTTATGGTAAACTTCCCTCCCCCCTTGGCACAGTTGAAGACTCCTAGATATCTCCTTATATTGGATGGATGAAGTGAAATTATAATGTTTCACTAAGGGGAAATCCAGGACCTGTTGGATATGGGGTGATTTTTAGAGACCACAAAAGTGATGTTATTAAATACCTCTATCGTCCGTGTAATGTTTCCACTGGCTTAAATGGGGGGAATTACTTGTTTTATTTCTATTGTTTTCATGGATAGACAAAGGAATTGGAATAATATATGGTTTGAATGTGACTCCAACATTATTGTGAAGGCTTTTAAACTTGGACAGACTCATCTCTCATGGAATATAATATCATGATGGTCTAATTTCCTTGATGAGATCTCTTATATGAACTACATTATCACCCACATCTTCCTTGAATCCAATCATCTTAGTAATGGACTTAATAATAATTGTTTGACTAATGATGAGTTCATCTTTCCAACAATCCTGCCTTTCAATCTCTTATAATAATTTCAAATAGAGGAATGTAAAATTCATTTTTTTAGACTTTTGTAACATTTATCTTTTCTTTATAAAATCATCTAAGTTAACTTTTCTCAATGAAATATAATCCCTTCACACATGGTTTGACAATCTTGGGGGATATGTTTTGGATATTCACAAACTCTTTATGAACCATCATAACAGATTTGGATAATGACCATGAATGGATTAATTGAACCCATGTTTTCATAAATTCAAAATAATGTTTAATGATTTAGGGATCCTATAAATTATTTTTAATGATTGATCACTCTAATCAAAGTTGGATGATGGTCATTATAACCATTTTAGTTTTATAAATTGATTAACGATATAGTTATTACGTTGAGTTGGTAATTGGTATGATCAAATATTTAAGTACCCTATTTGAGATTAATCAATGTATTATGAAATGAAAATTTATATAATCATTGATTATATGTTGAGTTAACTTTAAAACCCGTGATAGTATGGTGATCAGATCTCAAATATATGATTCTTAACTTGTTATGTTTTATGGGAATTTTCATCCAAGAAATCTCTTTATTATTACACTCATTAAATTTGATGTTATATTATTCCTAGATTGCATTACTCTACATAAATTCCAAATCAGTTTTCTGGTAAGGGAAGTCCTATTTGATATTCCAAACCAACCTATGATCATTTATCAGTGTGATGATAAATATAAACATCCAATTGATATAACATCTATTATATGGGTCTTGATTCTTATTCAATAGGGGAGTTAATCATAGAATGTTGGGTAGTGGGGGAAAACAAAATCAATGATATGCCTATTTTTGGGAGGTTTTAATGTATTTTCAAACGAGTTACCTAGTCTCCAAATAAATCATAAAGTTTAGTTCTCAATAGAACTCATACCTGATTCTATGCCATTTTCAAAGGATGCCTATATAATAGCCTTGATTATGTTGTAATAATTAAATAATCCCCTCTAAAAGAATATTCATAAGGGATTTATTCATCCAAGTGTGTAACCTTGTAGTGAACCTATTCTTTTTGTTAAAGAGAAAGATGGAATTATGTGAGTCTACATTAATTATAGAGAGCTAAACAAGATAAAAATCAAGAATAAGTATCATTTATCCCATATTGATGTCTTATTTTATCATCTGTGTCGAGCTCAATATTGTTCCAAGATTTACATTTATTTTAGATATCATCAATTGAGAGTCAAGAATGAGGATATACCTGAGACATAATTTTGTACAAGGTATGTACGCTATGAGTATATAGTGACGCGATTTGGTCTTAATATTTCTCATATTATCTTGATAATTTTTTGGTAGTATTTATTAATATTTTATTATATATTAAAAGAGAAAGTAATATTTTGAAGATTAATTATGGAGTGTGTGAAAGACCCTATGGAAGCATAATTTTTATGAAAATTTTACTAAGTGTGAAATTTGGATGAAAAAATTCTCATTTTTTGGGCGAATAATCTCTAGAGAGGGTATATCGATGGATCCATAAAATATGGAGGCTATTGATCGTTATTCCTGTCGAACCACTATGATTGTGATCCCTAGTTTTCTTTGTATGGAAGGATATTTGTTGATGATTTATGGAAAATTTCACATGGATTTCCAATCCACTCACCATGTTAGATTAGAAGGGATCTAACTACCTTTGGGAAGATCAATTTGAAGAAAAGTTTAAGGAACTGAAGAGAAGGTTAGTCAGGGAACCTTTACTTACATTACCTTATAGTGTATAAGGGTTTGTAATATATAGTGATTCATTGAATATGGGGTGGGTATGCATCCCCATGTAGAATAATATGGTGATAGATTATGTGTCACAATAATTGAGGCTACATGATCAAAATTACCCAACTCATGATTTGGAATTAATTACGGTAATTATTTTAAAAAAGATATGGAGAAATTATCTTTATAGAGACAGGTGTGATATATATAGTGATCATAAAATATTGAAGTATATATTCACATAAAAATATTTGAATATTCATAAGATAATATGGATATGGGTGATTAAATATTATGACTTCTCAATACATTACCACCCTTGGAAATTGAAAAAGGTGATTAATTATTTGAGTCCAAATGATCATTATAGATTCTCTATGATTAGGATCATAAGATATATGATATTTTTAGACATACAAATAATGGGTCTGGAAAACTTGAAGGAAGGGGGAAATCTTATCTTGCTCAGGTATGTTTTCTACCATCCATCCATGTGAAGATTAAATAGGTGGATGAGGAAGATTTATATCTGCAATAGAAGGTGGGAAATGTTCCAAATTTTAAACATGATTTGGATAGAATTATAAGGTTAAATAATTGTGTATGTGTTACATATATACCATATTTTAAGGAGAAGTTATATTAGGCTCATATTTCTTCATTTTCTAATCATCCAGAAAGTATAAATATGTATAAAGATATGAAAGACTATATATGGAGGGATCACATGAAAAGAGATATTGAATATCTTTTATCTCGGTGATTAGTATGTTGAATCGTTCAGGTTGATAGAATATTATAAGGTGATTTTACAACCATTACCCATACCATAATGGAAATAGACAAATATCACCAATGATTTTTTCATCAGACTCCACAAAACATCTAATGGTTGTAATGTAATATGGGTTATAGTTGATCTTCTTATGAAGTTAGAATGCTTCATCATTGTCTGAGAAGATTTATATCTAGATAAACTTTTCAAAATATAAATTAATGAAGTTATAAGGCTTCAGTTAGCACCACATTCTAATACATCTGATTGGGATCTAAGTTTTTCCATGATGTTCTAGAAATATCTTCAATAGGCATTGGATAAAAAGTTATGTTTCAGCACATTTTATCATCCACAAAAAATTGTTAGTCTATGAGAAAAATTAAAAATCTAAAATATATGATAACTTCATGTTTTTTCGGATTTAAAATGTGGTTGGGATAAAAACTATGGAATCCCAACTATTTATTACAAAAAATTTCATTTACATGGTACAAATAGGGGATATTTTAATGTTTAGTTTCTTGGAAAAAATGTATATTATAAAAGGAAACATAAAAAAAATTCTAAACAACATTAAATTATTATTAATGGTTTATCCAATGTTCTCTTACTATATCTCATAACTTTTGGACATACATTGAAGGAAAGGGTGAGCATAAGGCCCAATAAGGGAAAAGAATAGAAACATTTAACATTTAATCTTCAGGAAAAATAAATAAGAACATGAGGAATATCATAAAGGCATGAGAAAATTGAAAAGGTACATATAATAAAAAAACATGAATCATAACATGAAAATGTAGATACAAAATTTAAATGAGGCATGCATAAGCATATCACCAAGTTTTTTCACTGAGGTACTATAAAAATTACCAATTTTATTCACCAATCTATCATAAAACATTGAATCTCTAGATATTAATTTCTATAACCAATTCATTAGAGCACTATAAAGTTTCACCCTTAATAGGTATTATTTAATTTTATCCACATATATCATAATAAAATATTTTATAAATAACCCATGTAGAATATAAGAAATGAGTTTCATATAAAATACATTGCTTTTAAAACGTGCTTAAGGACAAGATCTTTATGACATTTATAACCTATAGAAAGGGAATGAGGGTTTTATTTATGTCAATTATAGAATAAAATAAATAATTTTATATCTTTTTTAATTCTATAATAAAGGAAAGGGTTTTGTGTATTCACATAAGGAAAATAAAAGGTAATTTCTTTAAGAGACGAGAGAAAATATGAAAAGTAATATCAGTAGCATAACGATTATAAAACATGGTTTTAAAAAAGGGTTAAAAGATAGGGGAAAAGGGAAAACCATTCATAAAAATTTCATAATATAGTAAAGAGATAAAATAAATTTTACACATGATCTTATTTTTGAAATTAGAAATACATACCACACAGAGAGGAAACTCAAATGGAAAAGATGAGTGGAGATTTCTCTTACCTTTAAGAGTAGTGCTTAAAATAAGAGGATACGGACCTTAGAGGATTGAAAAAACCTTGGGATAACTCTATGATAGGTAGAACTATTAAATATTCATGGATGATGAAATGTGATTGAATGGAAATGGATAAATGGGTGGGTATTTTTAGAAAATGTAGGGGATTTGTTTATAAATTTATAAATAAAGGTCATTGTCATTTGATAGTGGTAAATGAAAAACCATGGGCTTACCCAATGTATCATCCAATGTAATTGAGAAATTTGGAAACCTATTATTTTATTTTAATCCACAATGGTAAAAAATCAATTTTTATTACTTATTTTGGTAAGGAAATTTAATGTTTTCACAAAATAACATTTTTAAAGTCAATGGTTTCATTTTAGAATTTTTAAAGTAAATTATATATTTGAAAATTGATTAAATTATATTAAAAATTTTTATATTAATAAAATAACATAATTTATGTTTAAAAATATGGTTAATTAGTTTTTATATCATTATTACATAAAGATAGTTTCATTAACATACTGAAAAACTCAAACTATATTTTTACTATTCATGAAAAAATATTATATTTTAGAAAATTCGCATAAATTCACCTTAACCTAATGTCTACATGATGATTTCAAAAAAGATAGTTATTTTATCTTAATAATTTTATATAAATGATAATATTAAAATTATAATATAAAAATAATTATTTATTAAAAATATGAGCATATTAAAAATACATTTTTAAACGTATAACACTTGAAAAAAATAAATTTATTTTATAATTTATAATTAAATAAGAGGGTTTTTAAAAAAATTATTTAAATAAGTATTATTGATAATATATTAGTTTATTATAATTTAGTTATATCTATTCTGGAAAGTATAATATCTCTTCAAAAAATTAATTTATCAAATTCTACCTAAATTCTATTAAGAAAAACGATTCTGAAAATGGAAATGATAGAATCAAAATTTTATTTAGACAATGTAATTATACCCTAAGGATTGACACATGACCCCTTATTACATAAGTGTAAACCCTAGTAGTAAGGTGTGTGATGGTGGTTGTTTCATGGAGTGCCTCATCTATCATCGACCAACTGGTAATATCCACCAACTTAAACAACTGATGTGTGTGATTCCGTTTAGGATTAATTTGTTGAAACTCATATTAGAAATTGTTATGGGTGAACCAAAATGATGAAAAATTCCCCCTAGGGTTTGAAAAGTAGGATTCTAACACATGACTATGCTAGTTATGTTCATCGACTCTTGTTTCTATATCAATTATCTTTTTTCAAAATTTTACATATAAAATCTAATGATAATGTGAAAATTATTGTCAAGTTTACAGTTTCTAATAGTCATATTGTCCAAAGATAATAATTGACCAATGGAAATAATTTACCAACAGTTATAATTGAAAAATAGTTATATAAGTTTTTAATCCATATGGTATCATTTTTATTTATATTTATTTCATGAAAAAATTAATTGTTTGTGGTGAAATATATCACACAATTTTTGGAAACATTTATAATTAAAAAATTCTAGTCGTTAAATTCTTACCCCTTAATAAAATTTTTCCCCCAAATTTCAAATTGTTCTTTTAGTTGAGAAATATTTGGGTACTTTTGCCTTATTTTCTCCTCTGGTTCCCATGTCACTTCTATATATATATGGTTTCTCCACAAGACTTTGATGATTTGGGTAGTATTTTTAAATAGAAAAATATTTCTACTATTCATTTTCTCTACCAGATTCTCCTCATAAGAGAGGTTATGTTCTGATTGCACCACCATAGGATTCAGTACATTGAAAGGGTGAGCTATGTACTTCCTCAAGATAGATACATAGAATACACCATGAACTTGATCTTGGTTTTGAGTAAGTTTACACGGATAATCCACTAATCCCATGTGATCAAGTATTTCATAGGGGCCAATGTACCAAATGCTAAGCTTCTTTTTCTTCCCAAACCACATGACCCTCTTCCATGGTGATATTCAAAGGAACACTTCTTCACTGACACTAAATTACATTTCCCTTCAATGGTTGTTAGCATATCTCTTCTACAGACATTAAGAAGCCTTAATTTTTTTAGATGACATGAACCGTATCTTTCATCTCTTACACAAGATCTATACCAAGTAGCCTTCCCTCCCCAACTTCATTCCAGCAAGAAAGAGTTCAACATCCCTTCCCATATAGATCATTATATGGGTTCTATTTGAATACTCATAATGGAATTTGTTGTTGTATGAGAACTCAACTAATGGTCCAATTTTGTTATCATCCACCTTTAAATTCCATAGATCATGTTATAATCATGTCCTCGTGTGTCTGAATAGTCCTTTAATATTTGATATCAGTTTGGGGGGGATAGAACATACTAAAACTAAATTAGGTACTTAGAGAATGTTGAATACTTCTCCATAATTTTGATGTTATATTTAGATAAAAATAAAATATGATAGAAAGTACCACTCCATGAAAACTCACCACTTACTTTATGTAAATATTGGCATGTTGATTAAGAGATAATTATTCCCAGATAAAGATAAAATTGGTAGTCTGGGTAAGATGGTCCACTATAACCCATATCACATTGTTTTATTTGGATGTTCCTAGGAAACTAGTGGAGAATTCCATAGTGATACATTCCCACTTCCATGTCGGTATGGTTAGTGGTTGGAATACCCATTTAAGAAGTTGTTTCTCTCCCTTTACTTGTTTTCATACCAAAAACCTTATAGTATAGTCAGTAATCTCCCATTTCATGTTATACCACCAATAATGATCACAAAGGTTGCTATACATTTTAATGCTTCCAGGATGTATAGAGAATGCAGAGATTCGAGCATCATCTATATGCGCCTTCTTTATTTTTTTGAATAGATGGAACACATATCCTTGTATGAAATTTTAGTATACCTTATTACTCAGTATTAAACTCTAGAAACATCCCATTTATTACACCCACTATATTCTTCAATAATAATTGGTCCTTTCTTTGATATTTCATGATAATATATATTAATTATGGTTGGGAAGTCATCTAAAATATAGTTGATTGTGTATTTTCCCTTATGATTACCAATTATAGTTTTACTAAGTCTTTTATCAAAGGATCTTTGTGAATCGTCATTGTTTTCAGAATAATAAGGTATTTCCTACATAATGCATCAATGACTTTGTTTTCTCTTATGATATGATAATGAATTGAACAATCACATTCTTTAATAAGATCCAACCATATCCTTTTTCACATGTTCAATTCCTTTTTTAGGAATAAATAATTCATATTTTCGTGTTCTATTTATATATCACATTTCACCCTATAAAGATAGTGCCTCCATATCTTCAGAGAAAAGCAAATGAATCCTTCTCAAGGACATGCGTAGAATAATTGTACTCATGAGTCTTAAACTATCAAGATGTATAACCAATCACCCTGTCATTTTTCATAAGGGCACACCCAAGTTATTTCTGAGATGCATCGCTAAAAATAACAAATCATTTTCTCCTAGTGGGTAGAGTTAACATGGGTTCCACAATAATCTCTTATTCAGATCATGGAATCTTTCTTCACACTTTTTTTTCTTAATGAACTTGGACCCTTTTTGAGCTAACATGGTTAGTGGATTTTAATGTCATAAAACGTTTTTTACAAACCTCTTATAATATCCAGCTAAATAAAGGAAACTATGATTCCTAATTACTATTATAGGATGAGTTCACTCCTCCACAACCTTTGTCTTTATAGTGTCAACTAGGATTCCTTCATCGGTTAAAAGTTTCACCAAGAAAGAAACTTATTGTAACCAAAATTCAAATTTAATAAGCATTCCAAATAGCTTTTAATTCCTTAGATTTTTTAAAATAACCAATAGTTGATCCTCATGCTTGAATAAATTTTATAATATATTATAATATCATTAATAAAAATAACCAAAATGTTATAGAGGTATCCCTGAAACACTCTATTCATCAAATCCATAAATATATCATGAACATTATTCATGTTGAATGGCATAACAACAAACTCAAAATGCCCATATCTTGATCGGATGGTAGTTTTTGGAATATCTTCTTTCTTCACCATCAATTGATGATAAACATACCAAAGATCAATCTTGGAGAAGAATTGATCCCCATGAATATGGTCAAATAAATCCTCAATCCTTGAATTAGGGTACTTCTTATTCATTATTATCCCATTCTATTAATTATAATCAATGCAAAATGATTTATCCTTCCTCTTCACAAAGATAATGGGGTCTCCCAAAGGAGATAAACTTGGTTTAATAAACCCCTTCTCTAAAAGATCTTGGATTTGTTTCATTAATTCCCCCAACTCGACATTTTCCATCTATATAGAATATTTAATATCATATTGGATCTTGGCATGAGTTTATTGGATAACTCTACCTCTCTTTCTAGGTGAGTTCTTGGTAACTCCTTAAGAAATATGTCAATGTATTCCTAAATTATGGGGAAATTCTCTATTCATATACTTTCGTTTCATTCATCATCTTCAAAAATAATTTTCATAAAGAAGGATATTGTTGGTTCTTCTATAAAAAGATCAGGTCAATATATATCTACATTTAAGACTATTGTTAGTTGTCCATTCAAGACTACTGTGATTTCCTTCCTTATACAGATGATCTTAGTATCATACATTGAGAGATAGTGCATCCCTACTATAGTGTCATATTACATCTTGGGAATGACTTCTAGATTTGAAATGATATTTTTCTCACCAAAGTGAATACTAGACTTTTTAAACACAAATGATGCTCTAATAATCCCTCTAGAAGTCTTTACTAAAAACCCTACTTCTAAATATTTTGGGATTGATTCTATATTCTTTTTGAACATAGAGGAAATAAATAAACGTGTTTAACTAGTATAAAACAAATTAATATCTAGAGTTAAGAAAAAAATGAGTGTACCCACCACCACATCATTTAGTGCTTTAACTTCATCCATCGTGATAGAAAAAGCATGACCTTGCTCCCTTGTCCTATGTTATGTTTGATGGTGATTCCCCTCTACTATCTTCATATTTGGATAGTGATTGGAAAAGTTCCCAAGATTTACACACTGGAAGTATTGGACTTCAGGCTAGGCCTACATTATCTTCCCTTTTTCATTAGTGTTGAGAAGTTGAGGATTTACATCACTGTGGATGTTCTGGGAAATATGGACAACTCTTCCACACTTGTAACATTTCCCACTACTGAGTAAGTAGTTCCCATAATTCTTCTTTCCACATTTTTTTCATGTGGTAAGTTTCATTTTTTTCCACCTCTTATGTGATCAAAGTTCCTCCCCATGTTGGGAAACACATATATCTTATTTTCATTTAATCTTTGGGACCATTATGTCTCTCTGAACTCCAGGTTGACCTTTATATCTCTTCTTACAATGTCCTTGTAGCTATCATAGTCTCCATTGGCTTTATTCTTCCATATATGTGGTCTTAGTCCACCTAATAATCTATAAACCTTTCCATTATGGTCCTTGAAAATTCTATATGTGTAGCAATAAATCCTTGTAAAGTTCATCTCAAAGATTTTCATAGATTTATTCTACTTTTTCATAAGTTCAAGGAATTACTTCTCCATTTTCATTCTCACCAAATGAGGAAAATATTTTTTTAAAATGGATCCCCTAATCTCTTACCACTCCATTGCTTCAATTTCCCTTCATGGAATCAGTTTTTTAACTAGTGTCCACTGTTGATCAACTTATCCCTCTAGGTGGTATATAGTCAGGGTGACATTTGCTTGTTCCAGACAATGTAATATAGAAAATATCTTTTTTATAGAGCTTATAAATTGTTTAGAATCAATTTTTTGGTAGATGTAACAAGATAAGGTGGTCATTAATTCATAAAGGACTTTAATGAACGTTTTTCTCTTCATGGTGAATCTAGTATATCATCTTGATTAAATTTATTGGTCATAACAAGATTCAGTCAATTCATATTCCTCATAAAGTTTTCCATTCTGGCATCCATCGAAGGGTCGGCAACACATGGTCTGTTGCGCTAATAATTTATGTGGTTCCTCCTATTTCCCACCAATTTCTAAAATAAGAAAACCATAGTGAGAAATGTGTTTCTTTTAAGAATATTATAACTCTAAAATAATTTTATATCTTAAAAAATCATTCTATAATATTTTATTCATTAAAAAAGTTTCATTCTCTATAAATCCATCATAATGGTTTATAAAAAACATGTGATTAACCAAACATATCCCCTAAGATTATCAATCCATGTGTGTAGTAAAGCCCGTTATCTCTTACCAGGTTACTCTGAGTTAGTGATGACACACCTTGTCAGAGTTGTTACCCCTAGGTTTATATGTTACAGAAACATTCCCACTTATTCATATCAAGACAACAATTTCTTTTCTAAGAAACAACTTACATAATGCTTTATCAAAAAATAATAGGATTTTTTCCTATATTTTAAATTTTCTATAAGGTTATTCATAAATTATTAAAATTATAATTTCCATAAATAACAACAACTTCCATTAATACCAACTATTGAATCCCACTTATTTATTATATATATTTTCATTTATAATTTACAAACTAAGTATCCTTTTATGGTTAGTTTCTTGGGAAAGGGTAAATAATGCATGAAATGATAAAATATTCTTCTAAAAAACATAAATGGATTATTATTGGATCATCTTAATTAATTTTACTACATCTCATAGCCTAGGTAAATACATCAAATTAAAGGGTGGGCATAAGGCCCATTAATAGAAAATGAAAGAAATAGTTTACATGTGATCTTAAGGAAAATCAATAAGAACAAGAGGAATATCATAAAGGAATGAGAAAGGGACACATGGGAATATAATAATGAAAATAACTTGAATCATAACATGGATATTTGGCTATATAATTTAAATGATACATTTATTATAATATCACCACTTTTTACCATGGTGTCATAAAAATTACCAAGGTTATTCACCAAGGTATTGTAAAACATGTCATATCAATAGATTAATTTATTTACCTAATGAATTGAAGAAGTATAAAATCTCACCCTTCATATGTTTTAATTAATTTGAGCCATATATATCATAATAAAAAATTAATAAATAACCCATGTAGAATAGAAGAAATGAGTTTTATATAAAAAACATGGTCTTTTAAAAAGTGTTTAATGATAATACCATTATGTCATTTAGAACCCATGGTAAGGGAATGAGGGTTTTATTTACATTAATTATAGAATAAAATAAATAATTTTTATATATTTCTAATACCCCTAGAAAATAAATTGGTCTAGGTATTCATATAAGAAAAATCAAAAGTAATTTTTTTAGGAGAAGAGATAAATTTTGAGAAGTAAAATATGCAGCATAACATGTAAAAAACATGATTTTAGAAAATGGTAAAAAGAGAGGGGAAAAGTGTATCCCAATAATAAAATAATCTTAATTATTTAATGGTATAAAACAAATTTTCCATAAGAACTTATTTTAGAAATTTTAAATACATACCACACAATGAGGAAACTCGAATAGAAAAGAGAAGTGGAGATTTCCCTTACCATGAAAATTAGTTCCTAAAACATAAGGATCGAGACCCTGGAGTCTTGTGTATAACTAGGTAGGAATAATTAGGGGGTAAAATATCATTGATTTATGGAGGATGAAATTATATTGAATGTAAATAGAGAATTGGGTGGGTACTTATAGAAAAAGTAGGGTATTTGTTAATTAATTTTTAAATGAAGGCCATGTACACCTAGGTAGTAGTAAATGAAAAACCATGGGCTTCCCAATGGTTGTTCCCATTTTATTAGAAAATTTGGACACCTATTATGTTATATTAATCCAAAATAGTCGAACATAATTTTATATTACTTATTTTTTCAAGCAAATTTAATGTTTTCAAAAAATAACATTTCGAAAGCTAAAGTTTCTATTTTATAATATGGAAAGTAAATTATATTTTTCAAATTTGATTAAAAGGTATTAAAATAATTTATATTAATAAAATAAAATATTTTAATTAATGTATTAAGGTTAATTATATATTAATTTTTTTTTTTCATTAACATAACAAAAAACTAAAACTATATTTTTACTATTCATGAAAAATTAATGTATTTTAAAAACATATCATAAATTCACCCTTTGATAATTTAAAATTTATAATTTAAAAAATTATATTTATTTTATTATAATAATTTTCTAAATATGATAACTTTAATTTTATAAAAAATAAAACCTTATTTATTGAAAATAAGACCAGATTGAAAATGTATATTAAATTTTCTATCACTTGATAATAAAATAAAATTATTTTATCAATTATATTTAAATAAAAAAACATTATCACAATATTTTATTAAAATATTTATTATTCATAATATATTATTTTATTTCAATTATATATATCTTATTTGGAAAGTGCAATTTCTATCTAAAATATCAATTTATCAAATTCTACCTTAATTTTATTAAGAAATACTATTCCTAAAATGGAAATTATGGAATGAAAATTTTATTTAAGCAAATAACTAAACACTAAGTCTGGGACACATAACCCCTTATCACACCATCATATTCCCTAAGAGTAAGGTGTGTGATGGTTTTAGATTTATGGGGTGCCTTGGATAACATTAATCGTGTGGTAATCTCCACTAACATGAACTTATCTCTTATGCCATTTTGTTCAAACTTCACCTGTTAAATATCAGATTCGGATTGGTCAAGGGTGAACCCCGAGGATGATAACTCCCTCCAAAGCTCTGAAAAATGGGATTCAAATGGAACAAATCTACTGGTTGAGTCCATTGAATTTTCTTTAGGTATCAATTATCCTTTGTCAAAATTTTACTTATAAACTCTAATGATAACATCATAATTATTATCAACAACATAGTTCCAAAATTATATATTTTACAATTGTCATAATTGACCAAAATACATATAATGGTTTAAAATATATGGTCAAATTTCCATTTATATTCACTTCATAAAAAACATGGGTTTTTTGGAAATTTTACACCCAATTTTAAAAATAATTTTTAATTCAAAACGTTTAGGTCGTTACAAACACATTCCTCTAGTATAGCTTTCATATGATACTCTATTTTATATAATAATTGAGGTGGCTTCTTATAAATACCTCTATGTAATGAAGTGTAAAAATCCAACATGCTAATATGAAGTAGGAGAAATAAATCTATTAGGACCTAATCAAGTTGAGGAAATGAAAGGGATAGTTTAAGCCATTCGACATCACATCGATGTATCTCATATTAAATAGAAAATTTATGTTGATAATGGTCAAAATGATCTGGATTTTAGTGTTATTGATAAGGTTTTTCTAGGAATTTATTATTGTAATGATGTTATTATATTTGGTAATAAATGAAATTTGATCCGTTGGTATATTGGCCCCTTCAAGATTCTTGATTGAGTAGGTATGATGGATTATCCCTTGGAACTGCCACTGATCTTCTCTCAATACCACAATATATACCATGAATAACTATTGATGATATACATACCTAATCCATCACATGTAATAAACACAGAATTCATACCGTTGGATCATGGTTTTTCCTATGAAGAATAACCTATGGATATTCATGATCAAAGAACGAATTTTCAATGAAACTAGACCACTCACCTGGTAAAGGTTTTATGGACAAACCACCAACTTGAGGAAGTTACATAGGAACCTAAGGATGTGATGGGGAAGAATTATCTTCAACTTTTTGTATCATGGTGATGTAATTTAGAGGGTAAAATTTATTTTAATGGGGTATAATTTAACACATAAATATTTTATGAAATATTTTTTTCAAATAAATTTATTTTCATTGATATCTTCCATTAAGCGTTACATCGAGTTTTTAGGAACCACAATATACTATTATCATGTACAAAGGACCATTAAAAAATAGTTGTTAATTTTTTTTAATAAATATAAATAACCATATTTTAAAAATTAATAATAACTTTTTCATATTATAAAATATATTTATAAATAGGTACTTAATTTTTAGTAATGTTTTTATATTCTTTCATAATAATTATTCTCAAAAATGATTTTTTTCTTTTTTGTGAACAAATAATAAAACTAATTTTTTATACTTTTTGAAAATTTATTTGGGAAAAAAAATTCATTTTTGAAATAAAAATGGTAAATTTTTCTTAGGATTAATTTTTAGGATTTTTCAGAAATTATTAATTTTTAAATGAAACATGAAAAAACAGATTTTTATTAAAAATTTCTCGTTTACTTAAAGAATTTACAAAGTTACATTTTGTTTAATAATATTGTAAAAATAAAATTAGTTCAATTATGTTATAAATAATCTAATTTAGATCATTATAATCGATTTAATTTTTAAATTTTATATTAAAAAATTCCATATATATAAAAACTTTTCTTTGGAATCCCACTTTTTCATCGCATCTGTGGGTTTAATTTTAAATTATATTCTGTCACTTATGTTAATTAAATTTGGTAAAATTTATTTAATATTTTTAATTAGATTAATTTATATTATATAATAATTTTAATTTTAATTTTCATAAATAATAGTAAAAAGAGAATAAAAAAATTAAATATTATAATAAAGGTTAGAATGAGGTTTTGCATGTTACATACGCATGTGTTAAAATTAATTTTCAACAAACCTCAAATATTTAGTTATTAAATTATATTTAATATTTACAATAATTTTTTCCAAATTAACTAATAATTATCATTTTATTTTTATTCTTAATGGATAATTTACCTAGATAAACAAAAAATATACTAGTTACCCTAGTGATAACTAAAATGGTAAAAATGAGTAAACTTTGAAGATAATGGAATAACTTATTTAAAACATGCTGATTTTTTTAGAAGATGTGGCTAGAATATATCATCACTTAAATCCATAATTTATAAGAAAATATTTCACATGAATTTAGAGTGACTTTCCATTATTTAATAATTTTGATTATTTACCTCATTGACACATATTAAGATATTTGGATCAATAAAAACCATCAAAAATTTCTCCCCAATATCCTTATAAAAATTATATATCATTTTGTATTCCCAAAATACCAACCCTATTGTCCTTAATAAGAGATCCCAATGAGTTTTTTCTATGTGATGGTAATTTTCTTCCCAAAGATATTTATTTTTACTTCTTATCTTACCACATTAAATAATATTTATACAATTAAAATATAATAAATCATTATATAACATATACTAAGATTTTTTATGTTAATTTAATTTCATATATCCATCTCATATTCCATCAAATGGTAAACGAATCCGCCAATTACGTGTGTCGTGGAATACCGCCTCACGAACCAATGTAATTAATTTCCCATAACCACCTCTTAAGGGGGGGTAGAATGATTGATTTAAAGTATATAATATAATATTTATGAAATAATTATATTATTTAATAATAATATCACATGTACATTCTTATATTCCAATTAGTTTATAAATTATAAAATAACTCGTGCATACGTGTGGACCATTACCTCCACGAAGCGATGTGATAAGTTTTTTATTTTATTTTTAAATGGATGGTAATAGGTATATATTTAATAAATATTTATGATATATATTATATAAAAATTATCCATTGATGTTTAATTAATATTTAACTTTTATTTATTGTATCCATTAATAAAATGGAATCAACGTCTATGCATACATACAACTTATTATTTCTATAAATAGTGTAATTCATTTTTTCTGTCTAGATTTAATGTATTAATATAAAAACATATATAATGAATATATATTATTTTTATATCATGTTTAAATCTTTGGATATTAGTTTATCATGATCAAATTAAAAATACAAAAAATACCAAACCAAAACATACATGAAAAACGAAGTAGTTATTACCTGAAATGAGATTTTTATAAGGAGTTGTTAATAACTGAGTAATAAAATGGAATAATTAAATCATATATGTAATGATATATATGATTAATTATCTTTAATATATTTATAATAAACCTACATTTATAATAATTTATTTTTGACTGTGTACAATGAAATTTGAGAATTAAAGAAAGGGATTTATTATCTCTCATTTATTTCTGGGAGACATGTGCCATATTCACCACTAATTTATTTTGTGTGGTGTATATATTTTCTCTTTAAATTATTATACCATTAATATCCTTATTTTAATGTTATTTAATCTTTTATATGATGTTATTCTTTAATGTATATTACAATTCAAAATATTCCAACGTGGTAGTCGATTTTTGTCTCATTTTTATTTTTGTGTGACACGTGACATACTCACCACATGTATGTTTTTTGTGGTTTATATAATTACCATGAATTAATTTATTTATTATTATCATTAAATAATGGTAATATATATATCTATATAATGTTCATTATTTCTTTTGGATTATTATTAAAAAATTACCAGATTGATAAATGTTTTATGCCACAATCTCATTGTTTATTGGGTTGTTTTATGATTAAGTTTTCAATGATGAAATATTTTTATATGACTCTTAATAAATTCATGAATTTCATTCTCCCATGGATATTTCTAGAAAATACATGTTTTCTAGTCATTTTACTCAATTTATGAACTAAACATTCAAAAAAATGTTCTTAAGGAAAAAACTGACTTTATTTCACTCTTTAGTTAAAAACCCTTTCTCTCCATCCAAAAAAAATTACAAGGATATTTTTTTATTATTTAATTATTTATTAAATTAAATTTTACCCATATTTTTATTTTTCAGGATTTTTTATAGGAATATTTTTGTTTTTTTCCAAACAAGTTACTTTTAATTTTTTATCGAAAATTTCAAAGGAATTTTTATTCTAACTTAAAAGACATGAACAAATTTTTCCGCCATCATGAACACTCTATTATTTGAAGATTTATTTATTTTATTTTAATTTTATTTTCAAGGAAATGTTTTATTTAATATTTTAAAAAAATATATTTTAAATATTTAATTTCAAAATGAAATGTATATTTTCCTTAAGAATGTTTAAATGGTCTTTTTATGGAATTTTAATTCATCAAAAACAATAAACTTCGGTTTTTCTTATATTTAATGGGGATGTGATCCAATTGTAATACCATTTTTCTTTTTCTAGATGGTTTAACTTTATGATGACAAGATATTTTTGAAACATGTTCACTTTTCATGGTTTGTGTTATGATTCTACGATATAATGTTTATGAAATAAGTTTATTTTACATGGGATATGATATAAATAAATTATTGTGAAAATAATTTATTATCATGTGTTATTATATGATGATTGTATTATGGTATTTTGGAATAAATTGGTATGATTTTCATTTTGTGATGGGTGGGATATATATCTCCCTCCAATTCATTGGGTTATGATTTATATCTCATAAGATCAATAGGACTGTAATTTAGAGTAAACCTAGTTTAGTATGTTACATTATCCACTATGATAGTCTTATGAGTGAACCATTAATACTAAAATAGTTTGGGGAGTGAACCCATTCCACTATGATAGTTTTCGAATGGGTACTTCACTAATAAGGAAATTATTTTCAATAGTTTTGTGTACTAAGATAATTATAAGGTGGTTTAGTTATAAGAATAATGATATTATATAGTTTTTATTAGTGTGATATATAATAATTTGAAGGAATTATATTATTAATTAATGTATTTGAAAATATTAAATAATATGAATAATAATATTTTCATCTTAGTATTATTGTTTTAAAAAATGTAATAAATGATGATATTTTATTGATCATATCATTAATAGGTTATCAAAATTATAATACCAAAATTTTAATTATTTTATAAATTTAATATTTATCCATTAAATCCATTCTTAGGACCATCCATTAATAGAGGTAATAAAAAGAAAAAGGAAAATTAATTGTTTTGTGGAGGCAGTAGTCCACACATATGCATTGAAGTTGATTTCATTTCCCCTAGAATAGTAGAAATGTATAATATATTTTATGTTCAAAAAATATAAAATATTATGAAAATATCATACTTATATATTAAATTCTCTATTGTGACCATACTCATTAGGTGGTTAAGTAAAATTAATCATATTTCGTCCTGGAGGCGGTAGTCTGCACAATACACGGGTGACCATTTCATTTTTATTAATAGATAGGGAAAGGTGGTTAATTCTTGTACCATAACTAAAATAACATAATATTATAATAATTATACTAAATTTATCATTTTATGGTAGTTTAATTGAATTTTATGAATAATAAGAGCACATAAATAAATAGAAAATGATGGAGTAGTTAGAAATTTATACATCACTTCTTACACTATCTTCCTTATAAAAGGGGTTTGCCATTATGGGATGGTAACATGAGAATAAAGAAACAGTTGAAGGTGGATAAGAATGTAGAGGATATTATTGAGTATTTTTTAGTGAAAACTAATGTGGTTGTTGTTTAAGGTAAAGTGATTATATGGGAGCTCCTTTTATAAGTGAAAATGGATTTCATTTTTTAAATACCCAAAATATTTTAATAATGGGAGGTCAATATAAAGAAAAGAGGGTCCAAAAATAATAAATGATAAAATATTGAAGATATAAGGTCAATCGAGGACTCATCCAAAAATTCCCACACTTATTTTAAACATTTTTGAAGTATTTTACCCATTGAATCTTTACATATACTATTGTATCTTTTATTATGGTAAGTAGTTTTTAACAAAAGTAATTTATACTTTGTTAAAAAAAATAAAATTTCCCTTATTAAATAATTTAGACCTAATAATTTTAAATTTTTAATTAGTTATATTAAATTAATTTTCTAATAGTGATTGAAATTAATTTTAAAATACTAAATGTATAGTGTATTAAAAACAATTTTTGAAAAATATTACATACGTTCTAAAATTTTAAGTTTGGGTTTATAAATCAAAAAAAATTAAAGATTATGAATTAAATTATAAAAAATATTAATTCAAAGAAAATGGTTTCATGAATTTTCAATTCATACTTATACACTAATAATGTCATAAAAGTCAATTCATTTCTAAGAACGGAATTTATCACTATTCACCTAAGAAAACTTTAAAAAAAACACCATAAATTCATAATATTACTATGATGAATCCAAAAATCTTTTTTATTTTTTAAATTTCTAATTATAAAATTTAAAATTTTAACTTTTAAATAAAATGATGAGATATAATGAAAATATTTTATTGTTTGAAAATAAACTTTTAAAAATATTAACCATTATCATTAATATTTCCTATCATTTAATAATTAAATTAATATTGACCAATTATTCATATAAAATATATTTTATCATCATTAATCACAATTCTCAAGAAATTGAAATGAATATATCATAAAAATGCTATCACAAACCAACCCGAGTCATCCTTGGATTGATAACCCAAGCTAATCCACAGTAAGGCCCGAGAGGCATTCCTGATCCTATTGGGCTGGCGACAAGCACCAGGGCATCAGAAAAGTACAAAAAGGGAACACTTTCTCCCAATGAAATTAAACTAAATAGTAGAAAAAAATATAACAACTCAAAAATAAATAATCGACATGAAAAGAGAAAGGATGACCCACCACACGACTAACCTATCAACGTCTAAAAGTCTACGTAACCCCATGGGTTACTCTATGGTACTGAAACCAAACATCATCGAAAGCGATCCAAACCCAAACTGGAACCTGAAAGAGAAACTAAAAACAAGAAAAAACTATAGGCATACATATTAAAACATAGTAGGTAGGCCCGCCTAATATATTCCCAAATGAACATTCATTTAATAAATAAAAAATTGATTTCAGGTTTGAAATACAATCTATAAATATATATTTTTCTGCACATTTCATTTTTAAGGTAATCAAATAATAATCATAATCTATTTCCATCATGTTTAAAATAAAGTGCAAGATCAGGAAAGAAAAATGAGACAAAAGAGAAATCGTTCATTTTTCATCAAAGTTTCAAAGGAAGGAGTGATTATTCGTTAAAAAAAATTCTAGAAAAGATCTATAGCAAAACACGCATTTATAATTTTATAAGAAAACACCAAAGCTAAGAACAATGGGTATCACTACATATAGCAAGGGAAAATGAACTAATTGTACTAGTGTGAAAGGAACATGGGAAATCCTAGGAACTCATAGGAAAACAAGAACGTACTAATACATGGGACTCATCATAAAGGCATGCCTACTCTCCATGATGCCATAACACCCAAACGCTTAATATTTCACTACATGGCCTAACCGAGGGTCCCAATCCCCTTAAATATAAAATTTCACACTAAGTTCCACTAGCCTGTGCGTAGTTTAAACTAGTGCAGAAATCGTTCTCAGTAAACCTCTTTGATATGCAATGTTTCGATGTATAGTTTTCAAGAGGTTGTGCTATACACTTTGATTAACAAGACACATATATATAACCGAACACACCACACAACTTAGCACCACCCCAGACACCTCAAGGGTAGTCCTTGCCCTTAAATAATAATTATACAAGGAAGGTCCCATACTGAGGATTCTCCAGTGTGATGATCAATTGATGTGGAAAGAGACCCAACCCAAGTGGGGTTTTCTATATACACATTTCAAAATGACAATCGGCCCTTTGCTTTAGAAAATTTAACCCGTTAACAAAACACATAAAAAAACATTTTCAAAACATTACCAAACATTATTTTCACAATAATGTTGTCAAACGGGCCTTTAGACCAAGCTTTAACCAAAAAGTGTTCAAATGAGCTTTCTATCATTTTCGCAAAGAAAAATCATTTCATAAATTACCATACAACAAACACTTTCGTAACCCATCAAACCTTTAAAAATCCATTTCAACACCCAACCCACTATTTCCAATCAAAAACACATTTACATGGGCTAATGGGGCATATACAAATAAGCATCGAATGTGAAAAACTAATTTAAGTACTTAAATCACCACATTGAACTTCACAACGTGTTTATAAAAACCATACCACACTATAATAAATCACTAACCATTCTAGGGATCCAATTGGGCCATTTTAAGAAAAAAACTTAATGTGCACAACTAGACGAAAAAACACACCACACATTAAAATCTGATTTTAAAATTATGCAGACCTCAAAATATTTTGAAAAAAAACATCACCATGAATATTATTTAGTTAACCATTTATAAATTTATAAAACAATTCTATAAAGGGTATTGCATGTTTTTTACCTAAACATGCCCCCCTCAAAACTTCTTTTAAATCCAATGCATGGTAATATGAAATTAGAGAAACCCTTCATACCATTCACACAATTTATGAAATCACATACACAATTTTTAAAAGACGTCTGAGGGACATAATAAAGGGGTGTACATAAACAATGAGAATAACTAGCATATTAAAATCATTAATCAATGCCATGTATTACTATTTAATCCTCAAGAAATAATAAAAAGAAATAAATAAATGTAGTTATAAATTTAAAGGGAAACACAAAGGGATCATACCTCGACTCGTAGATCAAACATAACGACACGTATCACATCTCGCTTGCACATAAGTACCCATGAGCTGATGACAGCGGCATCATAGGTTTACCTCACCAACACGTTGCAACAAACGCAAGGCATCTAAAATCACAGAAACAATATCTTTAAATAATAAAAATGAATAAATAATGAAAAACTCACCTCAACACTGGTGAAGGTGAAACAATGCTAATCCAGATTACTCTCCTTTGGCGGTGGGAATTTTTCATGCGCCCAATTAGGAATAAGGCGTGCGTGGCTGGTCACACAAACGGAGACAAAACAGGAGCTTATAGGGTTGTTCATTCCACCTTGGATGGATAGAAAGGGGATGTGGGGCACCAGAAAGGTCACCAGTTAGGGGGGCGTGGCCGGGAAGGGAATGCGTCTAGCCGGATCACAGGCGGCGGGCTGGAAGCTGCGTGAAAGGAGGGAATCGGCTAGTAGGAGCTGCGTGGAGGCTGGAAGGAGGTCCAAGAGGTTGGTCGCTAGCTAAAAAAGTGGTCGGTAGGGGCAGAGGGCTACCGGTAGGGGCGGAGGGTTGTCGGCAAGGGCAGAGCCGACTGAAACGGGAGGCGGCGGTAAGAGGGTGTGTGGACAGAGGTCAGACAGTGGGTGGATGGTGAGTGCGGGGTGTCTGGAGGGAGAGGGTGAGCTATTGGGGCGCATGGATGGAGGGTGGGGTGGGTGAGAGCATCAGGCCAGAAGCGGAGGGCCTGGGCGTGGTGGGTGCTGGGTGCTGCGGTAGGGTCAAGATCGGAGGGTGTGATTGGGGAAAGGAGGAGGGGAAGGGGGCGAGGGTGGAGGCCGCTGCCAGGGCGAGAGGATGCGACAAACCGAGAAAGGTCGATGGGGGTGAAGGGCGACAGAGGTAGGGTCATGTGTGTAGGGACCACTAGAAAAAACCTAGAGCGAGGGACGTAAGTGAGGAGGAGGGAAAGGTGTCGACTGGAGTGGAGAGAGGCGAGGGGAAATGCTGCACAGGAAACCAGGGAGGGAGGGCACCACGCAGCAGATGGGGAAGGGGGGGGGGGGGGACTGGGTAGCTAGGGTTTTTTTCTTTTTTTTTCTTTTTATTATATTTATAATCATAATAATAATAATAATAATAACAAAAAATAATAATAACAACAAATACAATACTAAAGATAACAATAATAAAAATGACTAACAATAATATTATTAATAATGAAAATTATTATAATAATAAAATAAATAGAATAATAATAAGAAGAATAATGAAAAAATGCCGGACTCTTGGGTCAAATGCGCAGCTACCGCCAACCGAATGGTGACTACGCATGGGTCCAAAACCCAGTAAAATTTTAAAACAAAAAAAAATAATCTGCGACCTTGCTCAGACCTTGATATCATAGCACGAAGATAAGAATTAATTAAAATAATTAATTTAAAAAGTTGGGGTGTGACAATTCTCCCCGCCACAAACACTTTCTACACCCAGAAAGTCACCCAACCAAACAATAGACAAAACAAGAATCCATGTCCGATTAAAACCAAAAGAAATTGCAATATAAGGGAACAAGAGGACATGAGAGTGTTCTCTATATCACAAGAACTAAACTAATTCATAAAAATTAACACCCAAACATGTCACCCCAAGAGGGGGGCGACACGGGAACTCCTAACCGATCCAAACTAACTTCTATAGCGCGAGTGAAACAACACCTCTGATGAAACATGGAACTCTTGACCCAGACAAAGAACCCCAAACACTAGAGGAAAACTTATGAGAAAAACATAATCCCAGTATTTTTTTTGAGCATAACCATAATCCTTGACACCTCTACATGCACTTACATTTCCAAACAATCATAGGAAAACAAAGATTAACCCAAAAAAGAGCCAAACACACTATTAAGAAAAACGTATGATTCCCAAAACCATGCGTAGAAAAATGAAACTATTGGATGACAAGAGAACATGTATATTATAACTTCACGATGAAACAATTGACCTACAACAAAATCAAACTTCAAAAGTAGAAATAAAGAATGAAAAGACTTTAAATATTTCACTACCAACATGGAACATAAAACTCGAACTAAGGCTTCACACCCCTATCAACTCCTAACGGCATGTGAGCTTCACCCCAAGACCAGTTGTTGGGGCTCTGATGGCTGAAGAATCTCCTGACTCATATTCAAGAAGTAGAATACTCCAATCACAATTTCTTCTTCAAGCGATGCTTCCCAAGAAACTTCTGTAATTGACCCAAACAGTCGCAACGATGGCACGTCTTCTGGGGGATGTGACATGATGGCTTCACGTGCCCAAACCGACCACACTGGTGGCACACCACTGAATGGTCCAATGAACTGGAATCTAGAACCATTGAAGAGGAATATTTAGAAATATGTCCCTTTGGAACACCCTACTCGCCAGATGGGGAACCTTCATAAGCAATAGGATACGTTTGATATCCAACCACTTTCACTCCAGGGACCAAGTCAGCAAAGAATGCCTCATCCACCAACTTCTCTAAACAATAGTCCCTATAAGGGAGGACCCACTCCTTAATCATTGGGCTAAGTCCCCCTATAAAGATAGAATTATTCATCAAATCCTATAATGAAACTTCTAGAGATAATGAAATAAGTTCTTTAAAATGGTCAACATATCCTTTCACCATCTATTGGCCTTCTGGAATACGCATGATCTCTTCCCTTTTCTTTGTCTCCACCTCTTTAGGTATAATCTTTCTGAAAAAGATGAATTTAAAGACATCCCACGTCATACCAACTTTTAGTGATGGTGGGGCGAACAAATCCCATTTTTTCAAAGCTGGACCTTCGAACAAATCCAAAATGGCACGCACTCTGACAGTATTGGGAGTTCCCAATACCCTGAAGATGCGTTTGACCTCTTCCAGCCACTCTGATGCCTCTAATGGGCCCCGATTACTATAAAAAACATGAAACTTCTTAAAAGGGCCAAAAAATGGGCATGAATTATCAGAAACCTAGGGGACCTTTCTGGGCGGAATTTTTTGAATGACATAAAAAACATAAATCCAAAACCAATATCAAACCGAAGAAATATCATTGAAAGCAATTTTTTTCAAAAAATAGCTAGCTCAAAAACCAAAAAAATACAAACACAACATAAAATTCCATTTCTCATTTTAGATTTAAAAACCGCCTTCTTTCAAGGACACTTTCAAAATACAAAACCCTATTTTCAAACCAAATTCATTTTCCAAAAAATCATTTTCTTTTTTTTAATCACTTTAGAAAAACAAGGTTAAGCCTTTAATTCAAAGTACACACCCTAGTAATCCCATGAACTATTGCACATGCCTTCATCCACATTCATCCATACGCACCAACATGCACTTCCCATGAATTCCCTTATATGTGAAAACTTTCATAAAGAGTACCCGAGGTTTCACTCGAACCATATCTCTACATGTTCCAAGAAAACACTAGATTTTTAGTCCAAGAGATTATGGTTTTAAAACCCATTTCAAAAATTTAAATCCTTTTGAAAGAAATTATTCTCATTTCAGAAACCTTTTTTTCAAAAGCACACTTGTAACAACCAAAACCCAGATGAATCTCAACTTGCATTCAACTACCATAGTGAGGGACTAGTTGTCATGTTTAACCTAGTGACATGGTTGTGGGTCATACCCCAAGCAATATTCAACAACTACAAGGAACTTAAACTATATACTTGGACTCAAAATAGATCACTAATCCATATAAAATCATGATGTAACATTGAATTGCCTCTGTTTTTATCCCTCAATCTAAAAAAACAGAACGAGTCAAGGACTCAATTCCCAAACTACCCCTTGAGAATCAAGGTTCAGAGAGGGTGAGTGTTCATGACGTCCTTCCCGTACCAACCTCTTGAGTCCTAATATTCCTAAACCCCATATATTAGACACCACAAATAATAATAACCTCCTCTGATACCATTTTTTTAGGCACCCACCCAGTTTGACCCTCGACCGGTCACCCGAGTCGATCCGCAGAAAGCCCTGAGAGGCGTTCCCGATCCTCCCGAGTGGCTGACAACTGCCAGGGAATCTGAAAAGTATTAAAATGGAAAGATTTGTCCCAAATAAAATAAACTTAATATTAGAAACAAATAGAACATCACAAAATAAATAATCGATAAGAAAACAGAAAAAACGACCAACCACATGACAAACCTGTCAACCTCTAAAATTCTACGTAACCGTATGGGTTACTCTCTATTACTGAAACCAAACATCACCCATGGTGATCCGAACTTGAACCAAATCATGAAAGAGAAGCTAGAAACAATAAAAAACTAAATGCATGAGTATTAAAACTAAGTAGGTCAGCCCGAATAATCTATTCCCAATGGAATATTCTTTAAATAAAGAAAGCATTGATTTCAGGTTTAAAATTCAATCTATAAATATATATTTTTCTAAAATTTTCATTTTTTAGGTAATAAAATCACAATCATAATCTATTGAACTCAAGTTTAAAATGAAGTGCAATAGGAGTAAAGAAAAATGATATAGAAAAGGAATCATTCATTTTTCATAAAAGTGTCATAGGAAAGAGTGATTGTCCATTTAAAACATTTTTCTGGAAATGATCTTTAGCAAACCACACATTTAAATTTTTACAAGAAAACACAAAAGCTAAGAATAATGGGTATCACTTCATATAACAAGGGAAATGGTAATTATTATACTAGTGTAAAAGGAACACAAGAAATACAAGGAACTCCGAGGAAAACTAGAATGTACTAATACTTATGCTCATCCTGAAAGCATTCCTACTCTCGATGAGGTCATAACACCCAAACGCTCAGTGTTTCTATACTTATCCTAACTGAGGGTCCTAATACCCTAGTAGATAAAAGACCATACTAAGGTCCACTAGCTAGTACATAGACTAATGTATTGCATCAATTGTTCTCAGTAAACCTCTTTGCTAGGCAAGGTTCCCATGTATAGTTCTCAAGAGTGTGTTCCATGCATTTCAAATAACAAGCCACATATATACAACCGAACACACCACACAACTCGGCACCACCACATCCAACTCAAGGGTAGTCCTTTATTTAAAATAATAATTATACAAGGAAGGACCCATACTGAGGGCTCTCTTATCTCATGATCAATCGATGAGGCAAGAGATCCAACCTAATAGGTATTTTCCAAATACCCATTTCAAAATTCCAATTGGCCCATAGCTTCACAATATTTAACCATTTATCAAAACACATAGGATAATTTTCCAAAACATTACCCATAATCATTTTCATAACAATGTGTTTAAATGGGTCTTTAGACTAAGCTTTCACCAAAAAGTGATTGAACGGGATTTCCATCATTTTCTAAAAAAAATTCATTTCGAAAAATAAAATACACCAAACACTTATGAAACCAATGAAACCTTTGAAAACCCATTTCAACTCCCAACCCACTATTTCTAATCAAAAACACATTTACAGGGGCCAAAGTGAAATATACCAATAACCAATAAATGTGAAAAACTCATTTAAAGACTTATATCACCACAGTTAAAATTACAACGTGTTTATAAAAACAATACCACACAATAATAAATCACTAAAAATTCTAAGGATCCAATCAGTCCATTTCAAGAAAAAAACTTAGTGTGAAGAACTTGGAGAAAAAACGCACCACACAGTAAAATCCGAATTTAAAATTACACGCACCTCAAAAAATTCTCAAAACATAATTTTCACCATTCATATTCTTTAATTAACCATTTAGAAACGTATAAAACTATTTTATAAATGGAATTACACTGTTTTTTTTTCAAACAACCCCCCTCCCCTCAAAACTTCTTTTAAATTCAATGCCTGAAAAAAAAACTAATTAGAAACACCCTTAAAACTATTAACGCATTTTTTAAAATTACATGCACAATATTTAAAATATGTTCAAGGGACATAATAAAGGGGTTCACTTAAACAAGGAGAAAAACTATCATATTAAAATCATTAGACAATGCCATGAATTACTATTTAGTCCTCAAGAAACAAGAAAAATAATGAAATCAATGTAGTTATAAATTTTAAGGGAAACACAGAGGGATCCTACCTCAACTCGTAGCTCAAACATGATAATGTGACTCACATCATAATTGCGCATAATTACACATGAGCCGATGACTGCGGAATCGTATATTTACCTCACCAACATGCTACAATAAACACAAAATATCTAAAATCACAAAAACACTCTCTTCAAATAATCCAAAGGAATAAACAACACAAAACTTGCCTCGATACTGGTGCAGGTGAAATGATGTGAATCCAACCCGCTCACCTTCGGTGGAGGGCTGTTGTCATGCACCAAATTGAGAACATGGTGCGTGCGGCTGGTCACGTGAAAGAAGATGGAACGACAACATATAGGGCTGGTCGTTCCTCCTTGTAAGGATGATAAGGGGTTGAAGGGCACTAGAAAGGTCACCGGCAGGGGCCACATGGGTGGGAAGGGCGTACATCTAGTCGGAGGGTAGGCGATGGGTCAGAAGGCATGTGAAAGGAGGGAATCAGTTGGTCAGAGTTTTGTGGCAGCCAAATAGAGGTCTGGTAGGTCGGTCCCTGGCCGAAATAGTGGTTTGAAGGGTCGGAGGGCCCCGACAAGGGTGGACCTAACTAAAAAGGGAGGCGGCAGTTAGAAGGTGCATGTCCATAGGTCGTACAGCAGCTGGACAACTAGTGCAGGGTGGCTAGAGAAAGAGGGTTATCTAGTGGGGTGCATGGCTAGAGGGCGAGGTGGGTGCGAGCAGGAGGCCTATAGTGGGGATCCTGGGTATGAAGGGTGATGGGTGTAGTAGCGGGGTCATGATCAGAGGTTGTGGTCATGTTAAGGAGGTGGAGAATGGAGCGAGGGTGGAGACCACTATTGGTGCAAGAGTCTGTGAAGAACCGTGGAATACTGGTAGGGTCGAAGGGTGATGAAGGTGGGGTCAAGTGCAGAGGGGCCACTGGATGAGGCCTGGAGCAAGGGAGGTAAGTGGGGTGGAGGCTCGGGGTGTCGACTGGTACATGGGAGAGGCGATGGGTGATGATGCACAGGAAATGAGGGAGAGAGGGCACCACACAGCGGATGGGGAAGGGAGGAGACGGGTAGTTAGGGTTTTTTCTTTTTTTATTTCTATTATATAAATAATAATAATAATAATAATAATAATTATTATTATTATTATTATTATAACCAAAAATAATAATAATAATAATAATAATGACAATAATAAAGATAACAATAATAAAAAAGAATAACCATAAAAAATTATAATAATTATAATAATAATAATAAAAGATATAAAATAACAATAATAGTAAGAATAAAGAAGGGCTACCCAACTCCTAGGCCGACTGCGTGGATACCACCAACCGTGTGGTGACCGCACATGGGTCTGAAACCCAGTAAAAAGGTTAAATGACAAAACTTTTAATTTGAGACCCAGCTTAGACCTTGGTGTGAGATCCCAAAGTCAATAATTAATAAAAAAACTTAATTTTAAAAGTCAGGGTGTGACAAATGAAATATTTATAAATATACTATTCTAAAAAAGAAATAATCTTATTAGTCATTTAAAGAAACTAATTGAATTTCATTAATATTAAAAGTTCTTTTATTTTCTTTATATAAATATTTCATAAATTAATTACTCATATTCATTATTGTTAATTCAATGACTATGTTTTAATGGTCATAAATAATTATTTATATTTTATCTAAATGTATCATAGTTTTGTTTAAGTTATATGTTGCGTGTTAAGAAATTTATAAAACAAAATTAATTATTTAATGCTAATCATATATTTGAATCGTGGGGTGCTATATAATTTCTCAATTATTGAGAACAAACTATCAAATAAATTTTTTTTCAAGAATAAAATATATGTGGAGAGATTTCAAAAATAAGATATTTCATTTTATAAAGTTCAAATTCTATGGGTACATAGGACATAGAATGTCTTATTGTGGTAAAGTTGAATGTTACCTGAAAGGAGAAGAAATATGAATTCAACAAAGGAGAATCAAAAATTAGCCTTCATATTGATATAAAAACTTATTCCATGGATATTATTTCAAATTTTCCATCTTTGGGAAGAAAGATACCGATTTTTGAAAAACAAAGTGGTTGTTTTTTCACTAAATGAAAAATAATAGTCGATGAAAGTCAATCAAATTAAATTCTTTTGAGAAATATATTTTATCAAATGGAGTACAAATAATTTTAATTAATTTTTTATGATAAATAAAATGGGAAAAGACTAACATACATCAAAAATAAATTTGATGTTTCTTACAAAAAGAAGAAGATGATGATGAAGGAGAACGATATTATAGATAATATAGATTTTAATAAAACAAATAGAAATAGTAAGTGTTTTATTGATAGTGAGTACCCATACCACATGATAGGTAACATGAATATTCTCAAAATTTTGTGTATAAGAGTCAATGGAATGGTATGGTTTTGAAATAATGTGGCTATAAATATTTTAATAAGTATGAAAATACATTTAAATATAGATGAAGTGAATAATACTAAAGTTGTATATTGGTTGTATTTGATATAATTATTTGAGTGTGAGTCAGTTGTGTGACTCTGGTTCAAAAGTCACATTAAATAGAAAAGGCTATAATATAAATGCGATGGCTTGAAACTCTCTAATAAAATAATGAATAATGAATGGTAACTTGTATCAAGTGTATCATAAGTAGAATAATTTCTCCTTTACTATATAATTGGATAATAAATTATGGAACAATGGGAATCATTACATTCATTAGTAGAGTATAGAGAATGTTCATAGGTGAATTATTATATTGAAAATACTTAAGTAAATTTAAATAGAGAAATAAATTTTTATTTATTCATTATAAGAAACATGGTGAGAAACCCATACCATCCAATAAAAAAAGTTAAAATAAAATATATTGAATCTGGTTCACATAAATGTGTCTTGTCTAATCATTTGGGATGGAACTTACTGTTAGAAACACCTTATTTTTTTTATAGTTATAATATTATGGGTTGTATTGTATTTTTGTGTTATAAAAGGGATGAATTGGAATTTATTAAAATATTATGAAGGGGAATTGAGAATTAAACTGGAAAAAATGAAGACTATATGGCTAAATACTGTAACAGAATAAACTACTATTTAAGTTGAATATTATTCATAGAAATAAATAATACAGTATAAAATTATATTAGTAAGTTCTCCTTAAAAATATTGTCTTTGAAATAACGAATCAGATGGTAAATAACATATCCAAGAACTTATTGATTTAAATTGTAATCTCTCACCACTTATTGAAATAAGTGGTGTATGTGACTAGTATACTCATAAACAATCATTTATCAGTGTTGGAGAAGATAAGATGCCATATAAAATGTGGAATTGTAGGAGACCATCATTGAATCATCTTAGAGTATTTGTAAGGAAATGTTTCATTCAGAATTAAAACAGAAATCAAGGAAAGTATGGTTATATAGTAGAATAAGTAATATTTTAAGGATAATTATCTAAAAGTAATGACTATAAATGTTTTGATAAAAGGATCAAAAATGAGTTTAAATAAGAGAGTTAATGTTGTTTTAAATTAAGAGAAATATAATTACAGGAATTATATCATTAAATAATTGGATAAAGGAGAAGTGATACTTGTAGATTTAGTATAATCTCATAATCCCAAAATTGAGGATAATATTAAAGTCCTATCAGAGGAAGAGAATATTTATGATACGAGTCATCCTTTTACTCAAAAAATAATAATTAGAGTTTATGTTGATCAAAAAATATTATTAGACACAAAATTTTTCCAACATATACCCACAAATTGAGAATAATCGAGCAGAATATTATATTATTAGTGGTAGAATCAACTTCATTCAAAGAATTATAAAAGGAGGTATCATGGGGTAAAATCCATGAATGATGGGTTAGAATAAATTATCAAAAAATTAAAACTTGGTAACTTATGGATAGAACTACACGTCATGATGTGATTGGTATAAAATAATACTTCCAAAAAAACATGATAAATATTATAGAGATATCTGAAATAAGGTAAGACTTGTATGAAAAGTGTATATTAATATCGAAGGAGCTAGTAATGAGGAAATTTTTACAAAAATGGAAGTAATAGAATCAATCCGAATTTTTTTATCATGGATATTCAAAGGAAGTTTAGGTTTTATGAAATATACATGATGATTTAATTTCTGAATGGATACTAGTATATGTAAGTCTATATCAAATAATAGGTATAATTTATTAGAGGGAATGATATGTCAAAGGTTTTTAGATTGAAAAAAATCCTTGTTTGGCCTAATAAAGTACATCATGATTGGTATGAAATTATAGACTCATATCTGAGAAAGTTAGAATTTAATAGAGGAGGTTCTGATAACAACCTCTATGTGAAAGTCTCGTATGAAGATCAATTCATGATGATAATTTTGGTGGATGGTATCTAATATGGGGAAAATAAGTATAATTTTATTTATATATTTCCAAAATTTATGTGTTCATAATTTTATATATTTTGTATTTGAGAGCTATCTAAAATTCTTGGGAATCAAGTAAATCAAAATGGGTGAAGAAAATTTAGTTCATAGGTGAAATATATAAGAGTGGTGTAAGAGAAGTTTAGAATAAAATTATATACACTTACTTGAACCCAAATATTTGTTAGAATGAAACTTAGAAAGAATGAGGAAAATGAGAGAGTATACACAACATTATATAGAAAATTTAGGGTAATTTTAAACTATATTATAGAAACATGGCCTAATATCTTCTATGTTAAGCCCTTAGTGTCATGATTTTAGAGTTTTACAAAGAAATAAAATATCCTAGAAATAAAGAGGATAATGAGGCACCGTTAGGGAATATTTAATTATGGTTTGCTTTTTAGAGAAGGTGAATATCAAATTTTGGTGGCTTATTCATATGAATAATAGGTTCAAAATATTTTTGATCCAAAATCCACAGGTTTAAAAACATTATTCATTAGAATAAATATTTTTTCATTTGTAAGAAATATGAAAATTACTTATCCTTCTATATAGAATACGTACAATATATTTCAGTTTCCAAGGCTTGTACCATGTTTATGTCGATGAAGCAGTTGTTGGAATATATTAAATAAGTGTTATGAAAACGGATGTCAATATAGTGTGATAATAAGCATGTTATCATGTAAACAAATAAATTGGTATATCACTCTCATATAAATCATTTTAAGATTCATTATCACTTTATAAATAAGACATTGGATCAAAGAATTGTAAAATTGGAATTTTTTGGAACTCAAAATCAAGTGGAAGATATTTTTACGAAATGATTAATTTTAATTATATTTGAGAAACATTAGATAAACCTCGAAGTTCAAAAAATTACCACTGACAAAAGAAATTCTATATTGAATCACTTTATTAATTATTTCACTTGTTTACTATAATAATTTTTCTAACTCTCTAAGGTTTAATGAATATTTTAATAGATTTTTGTTTAGTTTTTCGACAGTTTAATCATTTAAATACATGGCCATAATCAACTATAGAAAAGGATAAACCATATTTATTTTATTATTATGGAGAGAGAATGTTTGGATGGGGGAGTCATTTACATGGATAATATAGATGGAATTACATAACTTGGAGGAACATATAAAGGATTTCCAAAAAATGTAAAAGGGAATAATATTTCCATCCAAGGATTTAATGTAATATTTTTTTCAATTGTAATTCAGTGGAATTAGTTTAAAATGTGTAATGATTTTTTGGGGTTTCATTGAGATTACTCTAGAATATCTAGTTATTGTAGGAACAAGTCACACAATGAGAACTATGACCACATCATGTTTTCAGTTGTAGGAAAATGGTAGAGTCCCATACATAAGAGTTATGGTTCATATGTAAGGGACATATATAAAACATAAGGTTTCTTACTATACTAAAAATTTGTAACACTTTATCACACAATTATATTTTAGTAATTAAATAAAGAATATTAGGTGGGTTGAAGCGGTTCTACCAATTTAGAGATTCACAAGTTATGGAAGTCATTCACAACACAACAGTTTTAGAAATTGAGAATAATTGTTATTCGATCATGCAATTTAAAAATGTCACACCCATGATCGTTATGTCATGAATGTTTGTATTTGATCTATTTGAATACATAAATATAAAAAATGTAATGATTAATATAGTCACACCACAATTCAAATAGATTTTGAAGATAAACTTATAAGGAAACCAATTTTTTATTCCGTGATGAAATATTTCATTCATTGATTATTATAATATGTAGAACAAGAAGATATTTTATGATTGGAACTCTAAAATTTTTTGATAGTTTTTGGAACATCCAATAACAACCAATTTGAATTTATATGTTGGAAATTCACTAGGAAAAAATCTAATGTTAATATTTAATGTAGAGGAATTTAGATGTTTGTTCAGGACTAAATTTTGATTTTAAATTTCAAAATTTCAAGGAAATATTGGAACCTAGTGTATAGAAGATGGTATCAAACATAGGAGAGAAACATAGAATAAATGAGATTAGAAATAAATGAAAAATGTTGAATTAGGTTAGGATTTTATTGATTCTTTATTTATGATGTAAAGAGTGATTGGGTTTAATTTCTTTTAAGATTTGACTAGGATGTAAAGTGTGGTTTTTTGTATTAGTGATTCTTGTGAGTTTATCTTTCATTTAGAAATTATATTATTTTGTAACCCTCTTGGAATTTAATGAGTTAAATAGAGAAAGAAGTTGTGGATATTTGATGAGCATTGATATTTTATTAATGATTGTAATCACAAACCATTGGAGATGTGATTATTAGTAATATCAACACACTATTGATATACCCTCCATGGATATAGCTCGGTGTGGGTGAACCTTGTAAAATATTTCTATTCATGTTTCTTTATATTTCTGTAAAATTTTTTAATGTGTGTGATCATTGTGATAGATTCACGTTGACTTTACAAACACAATGATAATATCCAATTAAACATGAATTGAGAATAAATTTCAACTCACCAAAATTCACCCCTAACCCTCTTAGGATTTATAGTGGGACTCTATATTGAAATATTTATCTAGTAACACATATAACATGCCAAATTTTTATTGGCAGTTCATTACTCATAACATCACTTCTTAGATATTACCAAGCTTGAACATCATATAAATAATCCTCAATGTATTTTGATATTCTAGAACCTGACTATCAAAAATCATTTATATCATGTTATATATATGTTATCTAAACAATTAGACATATTATTAAGAATATTATCATAGTATTTCTAGGTTTTTGTTATACCAAGAATCAGTTATATCCTTCTTATGTGATAAATACTCTCTAAGAAAATTATTTCATTAATTTTATAAAGAATAATCATCATCATGTGATGAGATATTTATTAATATTCTAGTAATAGAAAGTATAAATTTTTTTCTTCAAAAGAACAAAATTCAAAAAAACACCCTCTTACACTATACCCAAAATCTAATAACTTATAATAGAATAGATCTCACATGATAAACATGATTATATTGTGGTATGGATATATATTCCAGACCTAAAAAATTATTTTATGGCTATTATACTTATTTCAACCCCACTCTTTTTTGAAAATCACTCAAGAAGTGATATCCCCAAGTATTTACCTTTTCTAATCTTTCATAAATTTGAAATATTTTTCTATTACTATAGTCAGAATATTATCATAATATATATATTATGATAATATTTTACTATGTTTATATATCTCTAAAATATAGAATAAATCATTAATTAAATTGCTTCATAAGCTGTATTAGAAGTCAGAACAAACTCTGCCTATGTAGATATGGATAACACTGGATTTAATTAGATTATATTTCTTATATATCAAGAATTACTACAATAAATAAGATCAAACTAACCCTATAAAGACCTGTAAATTTCAAGGAATTTTTTTTTCTTATTTTCTTTTGGATTTTATGAGTATGCAGTTTTTGACGGCACCTGATTCTGAGGCCTGGTGTGCCCGGAATCAATTTCCGAAGTTTAGCTCAGGTACGATCAGTGAACGAACGAGCGAGTTTTTCTAACTTTTGAATCGGTACTCAGAATTGAATTCTGAGGGCACCGATGAAACCGCAACACTGGTTTTACTTAAGAAGACCCTTTCTGTTGTTGCGTTTTCTAGGGGGGAGTTATTAAAAATGTGAAGAATAAAATTTTAGTTGTTTTACAATTATAATTTTATTTTACACCATTAGTGGTTTATGAGTTAAGGGAAAGGAAGTTGTGAGGAATTTGGGGTGGGGACCACACGAGCCCCCACCTACTTAAATTTCCTAACACCCCATTAAACACCTAAATGTGTAACTCATCCTCTCCTCATCTTAATTACAAGTCAACTCTCTCATTAAATTATTTGATTAAGTTAGTCAATGTATTTAATTAAGAGATGAATTTTGAATTCATGTCTTGGGATTAATAAAGTAAGGGTGAACCTTATTTTATTTGGGGTTGTGGTGTGAGAAGAATTGGGAGAAAATTCACAAAGCCTTGGGGATCTTCATCTTCTTCGTTGGAGACCGCGAGGAACGTCAAGACCCCGATGAAGAACGTCGTCACCGCAAGGAGCGATCGTCGTGCCTTTCTTCTCCTCTTTGCAGTCGGTGTGAGATGCTACTCCACCTTAGATGATCTCTGTCAATGTGTACGGAGCTTTACCTCGCGATGTTGTTTCCAGCGACGATCCTCATTCGACAACTTCTTTGAAGTAGGGGTTTGTTTTATGTTCGTGGCTTATTTGGTGTTTATTATTAATTCTCTTAGCCGCCTGCTATCAAATTTACAGGAGTAGGTAGGACCACACAAACATGGCTGATCCTCCTCCCCCTTTGTTGATTTTCACCATTGTGGTTCGGAACGATGGCGGCACGATGCAACGACACTGCGTGGGAACGAGGATTAACACGCGGTGAAGGAGCGCGGCGCCGTCGCGCCGCACCGTTGAGGATGAAGGAAGCCGCGGCCAGAGTCGGGCCGCGGTGGATGGGCGTCGCACCCCGCCGGTCAGACCAAGGCCGCAGTGGAGCAGGGGAGGGTGGCCGGGACCGCCGGTGCTCAGGAGGCGGGACCGGCTGGTCCCGCGGGGCACAACCGGCCGGCCGTTACGGTCGGCCGGATCCAGAAAAACCGGGGGTTGAACCCCTGACCAGCTTAGCAAGGTGGACCCTCAGGTCCGCCGTTTCGAAGCAAGGGGGACAACGCACCCCCCCCCCCCCCCCCCCGCGTCCACTCAGCGTGCGGGAGCCCAGGCCAAACCAGCCGCACCGGGACGAACCGTCCGCACTGGGCCGGACCGCCCGCGCCGGGCCGGACCCCCGCACCGGCTGGGTCGGGTCGGGCTGAACCCAACTGGGCCATACCTGGACCCGGGTCAGGTCGACTTGCTTCGGGCCAACCCAGGGGGTATTAGGCCAGGTCGGACTGGGCCCAAACCCCCCTGTTTTCGGACAGATTCTTTCAAACGCCCTTAACTTGGGCTACGGACCTCCGATCGATGCACCGTCAGTTGTGATGCGATCCTTGGATCGAGATGGTCGTTTCAGTATATTACTCTAAAGGTTTTGGGGAACTTTTTGTACAGCCGGGTTGGTTTGAACACGAAACCAACCTGGCCCTCGGAGCGGAAACGCTTATAACTTGAGCTCTAGACGTCCGATTGATGTGTCATCAACTTTGTTGGATTCCTCTTAGTGATACAATTATTTTAGCTTACTCCGCTCGATGTTTGGACGTTGTTGGAGTACGGTCGGGTTGGTTTTGACTAAAAAACCAATCGGGCCCCTGGGATGAAAAGGCCAATAACTCTCAGACCAGGCGTCCGATTGACGCGCTGTCAGTCACGTTGAGTTCCTTTTGATGAGATGGAACTTTGGAATACATAAACTTAAGAATTTGTGTCAGTTGATGTATCGACCCCCCTTGGCTCGTGGAGCGGACTCTCCCAGAATCAAGTATGCTCTATGCGGGAACCCTAGAGCTGGCTGCGACTGCGATGACGATGACGAGTGTACTGGGATCCTCCATGGGTTCGGCAGCGACGACGACCGTACTGAAATCCTCCGTGGGTTCGATGGCGATGACTACTATTCTTGTATCCTATGTGGGTCTGGAAGTACGTGACTACAGTTCTTGTATCCTATGTGGGTCCGGAGGTATTTGACTCTATACTTGTATCCTACGTGGGTCCGGCAGAGTAGCTGGTCTTGTATCCTTTGTGGGTCTGACAGCTTAGCTGGTCTTATATCCTACGTGGGTCCGACAGCTTAGATGAATCTGTGGCTACATCTGATCATCTCTATCATCTTACAAAGAAGTATACCTGTGTGAGCTGAGTCTTGACTTTCAATCATTATCTTTGATATGATTGTTTTTCTATCCTGTGTGGATTGGGTTGTGTAATCCTGTGTGGATTGGTTGTGCTTTCCTGTGTGGACTAGATCGAACATGGGCTCAGATGTTGGAGCCGAACCGGAATTGATGACTTAGCTATATGTATGGGCATATACCTAAGAAAAGTTGGTTGTTACTTCGTGATTGTATCTTTCCTTTGTGGATTCTGGGAGACCTTCGGGGGTCTCGGGGCCCCTACTGAGTAGCGTATACTCACCCCTGCATGGGCTATACTCGCACTACGTTGTGTTGGATGAAGACGACGGACAGCGCTGATCGTGGTTGAGGCTTGTGGAGCGATTCAGTACCTGTAGGTGGACCACTGGGCGGGACATACACGGAGCGGACGGCTAGACCCGAGGAGCTGAGGAGACTATATATACCCACCCTTCAGGTGTGATTTCCAGTGGACGGCTCGGCGTTGCTGCTCTACTTTTCAGCTGCTGTATTTTGTTTTCAGTTGTACTTTACTTTCAGCTGGGTTTGTATTCTGTCCCATTTACATTCCAGCACTTACCTTTGTACTCAGTTTTTACTTAGTGTTTACTTCTACTTGCTTACTCTGTGGTGTTTTTTATCTTACTTAAAGGAAATTCCTTCCCTTATTTTGGGATTTATGCCTTTGGTGCTTCTCGCCAGCCCCTGGCCTATGAGAGGCAGGCTTGGGGTAGTCACGGCACGGGTCCCGAGGACAGGTCGTGACAAACCCATAGGAAATACGATTTTGGTGTCCCCTTGACATCAAGAATTATCTCTTCTCCATGTACTGGTAATAAATCCTTTGTTCTTTGACATGTACTATTTCACAGCTACGATTATTATAAACTATGTAGTACTCTAGGTTCTTCTTCATATTTACCCACTCTTCTTTACACAAAAGAAATGTCAAATTTTATTATATAACATGGAATATGAGATTGATTCTATGTACATGAGTGTATAGAATTATATTCCTCCTAATAATATCCTCTTGTGTTTAAACACGTCAATATATATATATATATTTATTTATTTATATTACATAATATTTGACATAGGCAATTATGCACGCCAACTGTGGGGAACAACAAAATAGTTTTTTAATTACCTAAGTATAGTAGCGTGGTGAATCCTAGGTAATCTTAGGAAGAGAAGTGCACAAAAAAATTGTGACTTATAGTTTGATTGAAAAAAATATTATTTTATTTTTTTGTTAAGAAATTGATAATAAAAAACTATTTAATTTGATATATTTAAAAATAATTGAGAAATATGGTGATCAGAGTAGATTGGGAAACACCTAGATAAATGCAATCGTGTTTTTTCAAATATTTCCAATTATTCTTCCTGTCACTGGCATGAGCACGATTTATCAATTAATTCCTCCGGCTCCCATGGCCAGAAGGTGGTTATTAGAATAACCCTACCTAAAATCTCATATTATTCAACTATCCTTCCAATGTGAGTTTCGTCTTAGTGGGTAAAATTTATTAATTAGGTCAATTCCCGACATGGTATTGTTATTTCCTTAATAACCAATAGTTCCAATCATAATTCTACACATGAGATAATGATCACCGAGCACTCACCACCTAACCCTAATTAGTTCAATCACATACATATTACAATTGGTTGGGGGAGAAATGGATCATCGACCAAGGGAATTGAATTAAATAGAATCTAACCCTAACGTAATCACATTAGGAATTTAAAAACAAAATTTAATTTGATACCATATTAAAGAAGAATGAATTTTTATTTATTTATTTAGGGAAAAACTAATTCAAAGTGACATAGGTCCAGCCTCCCCATCTCCCAATCATTACTATAAACTACCATTACATGTAAGGGAATGTTGACTTGATTTGGGAGGAGGGATATATAACAATAAATATAATAAATAAAAGAAAAGAAAAGAAAATAGTAAAGAACCATAGTAGAAATAGTTCATCTTCTAGATCATTCCTCTATGATTGATTCCCTTTCCTTCCCCCTATTACCTCTATTTATAGAGATTAATGGAAATCATGTATAATAATGGGTAATTAATGGGTTATCCCAGAGTGTCCATGGGACATAAATGTGTTCAAAAGTCATTAAATCTCCTCAAAAACTTCTTTTTTTTCACCTATAGAAAAAGTTTTGTGTTGTGTACTTATTTTATGACATATAAAGTATGGGACTAGACCACTAATTTCAAAAATATTATAGGTCTTGAATTGTGTATTCATGTCATGTAATGTGTATTTATTTTCTTTTCATGGCTTGGTTAAAAGTTTCATCATAATTCATCACTTGAAATCCATTATCTTCTTCCTTCACCTAACTATTGCTTCAATCTATATTCTGAAATCTAATGTCCCATAATGCCATAAAGTGGTTCAGTGTGATGTTTTCATGGTTAACTATATTTTCCACTTATTTTTCATTTCATATCACACTTTTTATCCTACCACAAAAGATAAAAACAACTAAATATTGGTAGAAATAATTAATTAAATTGTGAAAACAAATCATTTTATATTAAAATAAACATGAAAAGAATGAATTTTATGAAATAATTAAATCTTGAATTTTTCATCTTGTATATATTAGTACCTTATTAATGTATGTATTATGAATTGATCTAAAATCCCATATATCCATTTCATTAGATCATGTTACCTAGAACATGGGTTTCTACTTTAAGACATTTTCATAGAAATAATTTTATTATAGTCCTAACTAATTGTAATACTAACCATCTATTTTTACTACATTATCTATATATTTTAAGAAGAAAACTATGGTTCCCCCATTAACCTCTTGTAGAAACATGGTTAACTTTCATTATAAATATCTCAAGAATATATTATAATTCTTATAAATAATTGGTTAAATTATTGCATGGAGAAGATGTCAATTTTTGTTGATACTATGAGGATTTAAGTGAGCAGTTGTTATTATACATGGAGAAGAAATAATTATGCTATTTGATTGATTTCTCAAATAAATTATTTAACCAAATTTAGGTAGCATTTATTTTTGTAAATTGATGTATTAATATAAAATGTTATTAATGGTAAATAAGACACTATCTACTATAATTTTGAAGGTATTTGGAGGAATCCAACTTGTGAGAGATTGAAGAATGAGTATTAAGAGTTTAAGATGGTTGAGAAGATGAAGAGACCATATAAGGTGTATTGTATATATAAGCCAATGTATTTGATGAATTAATACCTTTAGATGTTGTTTTGATATTTTTTTAAAGTGGTTAAGAGGACCATGGGATCAGTGTAAGAGGTTTTAATTTTATTTGTACTGGAATCAGAAAAAAAAGATTATGTCCATATTCATATAAGTGGATCCACCACATAAAGGTATTCAACAATGGAGCACCACTTGAATGGATTTGACACCACATAAGGGTGTATTACATATATATATGGATCCAAATATAGGTATCAATGTAATGGGATCCATGTGTACTATTATCTATGTAAGGTTATTTAGTGGTTTTAAATAAACATATTCCACATATGTATAGTCGTGTAAGGGGATTAACAAGCAACCATATATAGTCATCCTTATATGTAGATCCAAATATAAGGGTTCACATAATTGAATTATTTATCCTTTATTATATATTTATAATTATATATTTAATTTTTTATGATATTTGTAAAATAATTAAGATTATGCAATGTTTTTTTCTTTAATGATTTTCATATAAAAATGAGATTGTGATTAATTATGATTTTTGGTGATGATGTAGCATCAAATTGAAGGTGATTTTGTGTGATGAGATGATATACAACACAATATAAACTATCATTCCACAATCTCATTAGTTCTATGCTAATGTGTAGGAATTTCAAAATTGAAAAAAACATGAATTTTTCGGAAGAATTAAATATGAGATAATCTAAATATTGCAAGAAGGAAACATCTGATTCCTCATAGGGACCTTGAATTTATTTTAATGAATCTTTTAAATTAGAATTCAATGTGGAAATAATCCACAATCTTTAATAAATATAATCAAACTACAACAAAATAAGAAATAATTTCCATAATTATCAATGGAAATAATATTCATGGTTTTATATATATTAAAATAAAAGGAAACAAAGGGAAACAATAGTTGATAATGTGATACTAGACTCATATAATAAAAATAATATTTCCTAGTATTGAAGGAGGGGAGTTGATTTTATATAGTACTTATTTTCTTACACAAGAAGAAGGGGATATGGATTATCTAAGAAAAAAATATACACTAAATAAAGGTGGGGAGATAACTATAACTATAATAGCAGTATTGGAGTGATAAGGTCCATGAAATATAATATACAAAAATAATGATGTATATGTTGAATTAAATAAATAAAATGATAAAACCCATACTACAACTAGGGATATTCATGGTTGAATATTTTTTCAAGAGGGAGTTCCGGAGGACCCTTGAAGAACATTCAGGAGGTAGTATAAATACCCTTTTAGGAGATTTCCAAAAAAATTAAGATATTTCTTCCACTGGTGTGATATAATTATAAAGAACCTTTTGGGAGAGATCTATTATATTCGCTACTCATTATGAATTTTGGGGAAAATTCTATCAGTTTTTTCAGTATATAGATTTCATTTAAACTCTTATTTTATAGTATAGAAACTAGGTCTCAAAAATAGACTCAAAACTAAAATGGAGTGGGATTTCATGGTAAAACCTTATAAATATATTTTTTTCTTACCTTTATTTATTATATCACTCAATTAAGTTTTAGATATTCAATATTGGGAGTATTAGACATTAACTGGTCACATAGGTTGGTATAAATAGAAAAAACTATAAAAAATGGATCTCTAATTCATGGCCTCTCCCTCTCTGTGATCTCACCAAACATGGGAACTATAAGTGGTATCATAGAGAAACAAGGTTTCCTCTTAAATATACAAGGGGTTTATGGATAATTCCAATCCTTTTAATAGTATAGGAGAACCTATTTTTATGTAATAAATATTCATAGAGGAAAAAACAAGATACTTCCATATCTATTATCATATGGATTGTAGGTAAGTAATAATTTCATGGTTGGATTCACTCCAGTTTATTTAGATTCTCCCATGACTTATATTAATAAAATAAATCTTGATTTTTATGGTAAGGATAATGTAATCTCTATCTGATAAAGTCTAACCCAATATAATAGTACTTAAAACTACTAAGGAGATGTTATAGAATCTTGAAGATATGTATATAGGAAAAGTGATTATTAAGGAATCAAAAAACTATATTTGGAGAGAGAAAATTGAATATAGATGGATAGCTAATTATGAGAGAATTGATGACTACTTTACCTAGGTTAATGTGATTGGTAGTCATATAGAGGGTTTAGATATAATTTGGAATACTTAACAATTGTAGAGTAAATTATGAGGAATTTATTAGATAGAATCAACCCAAATATTTTATCCCACAAATATATTTGATATTTATCACTTGATGAGCTTCACAATACCCTACTTATCTATGAAATAATAAATCACCTATATTAAAATATTAATCAAAGTATGAGATAAAATTATAATCCATGAAATAAATAAAAATCAAATGCATTATTGAATATAATTTAGATACAAAAAGCTAATATAAAATAATATAGGATCATAAGGAAGTTATTGAATTTATTTACAAGAACATCAGAAGATGGAGAGATAAATACAGAGGTATACATCCTCATAAATGATTTATTTGTGGAGTTATTGGGAATTTTTCAATTGATTGGATAAAGAATAAATTTGTTGAGATTCAAAGTGATAATAAAAAAGAATATTATTCAAAGGAAATATCTTGAAAATCCATGAAAAGTGACTATATAAGAAATAATAATACATTAAATAAATTCAAGATAAATTTGATGATTAAAGAATAAATTGAATATTATTATCTTGGAATGGGTTAAATGGTAAAGGTATCTGTCAAAATCCTAGAACCTTTATTACTTAGGGTAAAATATATGAAGACTCATCAATCTGTGAAGAGAAGAAAGATGAAGGGTATACTAAGTATATGTTGAGATCCAAATGAGCGCCTTCCATGAGAAAAATTTCATGATCATAAAGTGAGACAATCTATTGGTAAAATAGAAAATGAATTATTATTATAAAAAGTCTTATCTCATCAAAGAGATAAAAAAATTACTAGGTAAAATTATATAACAAGATAAGATCCTATAAGATATTAATGAAAAAAAAAACTACTAAAGAAGAAATGATTCATGAGGAACAACATTGGGGTATTAAAGCTGAGAAAAACTTGAAAAACATGATAAAAAACTATGAGAAAGTTATTAAAATTTATATTTATTGATTCAAATTTTTTGAGAAGATCAACCTCAAGAAAGAGATACAAATAGTTTGTATTTTTTCAAGTGATACTAAACCTATTTTATATAGTTATGTCAGATATATACCTCAAAATAGATATGTATAGTTTATGAAAATAAAAAAATCTCATAATATACATAAAAATGGGGATAAGTTGTGACATAAAAAATACTAAAAATATGGAAAAATAAAGGCCATTACTTTTTTAGATACAAATCATATTTTCGACATGTCAAACAAAATTAAAAATATTACGTTTTGTGGGATATTGTTGTAGATCTGGAGGATTTTGAAACAAAAACTATAACCATTGGAATAAAATTTCATTTCTAAGAAATTAACTTGAATAATGGGGGATCAATCCAGAAAAGAAAATATATGTGAAAGAGGGATACTCTTAGGAAGAAGGAGTTTATTTCTAAGAAATTAACTGGTCTATCTATTCGATGAAAATTGATAAATTAGAAGAAAACTATGGAATATGTGATTAAAATATAACCATGATAAAAGTTCAAATAAATTTATTCCAATATAGACTCTAAAAAATATTGAGGCTAAGAAATATTAAAGTAAAATGATAAAACATAACCATTCTAGTCAGAATAGATCTTGTGCTAAAGGGAAACAAAAAGGATCATAAAATTATGTGTTCTATGGGACAAATATTAAATATAGATAGACTCTAGGAAATGGTTAATTAGTGTATCTATATTAGTGTGAAGTATATGAAGAATAATATGAATTTATTTATCATAATAAGAATAATTATCCACATAAGGTGGTTTTTAAGAAAGAGGGAAATCATGCAATCTGTGGAAACTTTTAAAAAATAATTTAGTAAAGGATGCATGGAGATCTCATCACGAGCTAAGACAAAAAATTATGGAGAATCCTAGTTTCGATAAAACTAAAAAACCTAATTCTATTATTTAAAATTGACATAAAATCCCCTCACCTTATTTCTTTATATATTTATTTGAACTGACATGTTGGGAATTAAAATAGATAAAGTAAGGTGAGATAAATGAAGATGGCATTGTTGGAAAACCATAGAATCTAATATTAGGGGATTGTTCCAAATTCCATTAAATATAGAAATTGATTATATCCCTTTAGGGGGAGTGGATATAAAGAATAGACTTCCAGATAATTTCTTTCAGGAGAAAATTGAATTTATAAGAGTCTGTAATTTATTAATGGCCATGAAATTTTGTAGATTAAAATCATCCAATTACACATTATATCATTTATTTGATTATGAAAACTATGTTTATAAAGAGTAAGTGTGGGATTATGTGTTTTTTATAAGGAAATGGGGGTTTTATTTTGACATAATATTATTACTCATTGCTTTAATTGTATTTTTCATGTTTTTTCATGTTTCTTGAGGGGTTAGAGGGCTTACCAGAGGTTCAGGGTGGGTGTGGACTAGAACCTATAGCCACATGAGTTGAAGATGGTCTATAAACTAGTCGATGGGGTTCGGATATGGATACAAATTTATACTATAACCACCAATTGTCTAGTTTTCTTAAAATATTCTAAGTCCCACCAACCAACCGGTGGATTCCAAAGGCTAGCTGGTGGTGCCGCAGGATATAATTTTAGTAGGGGTTATATGTTTAATTTTCTAGAGACCCCATTTTATTATTTCTCCCTTCTCCCTTGACTCTAACTCAACCCATTTGAACATTAGGGGCCTCTAGGGTGATTTTGTCTCTCTCAACCTCAGTTATTGGTTGATAAATGTTTTATTCATTATGGTTGTTCCTAATCATTATGTGTAAATCGTTTTTTCCTTTGATATATCTCTCTATTAATATTTCATTCCCAAAAGTTATCACTCCATTAGGATTCATTTTATTTCAAATAATTATTATGGATTTCTGGTTCTAGTACTCTCTATTTTCTCACTCAGGATCTCTCTTCATTTTATTTCTGTTTACCGTAAAAGGAAACACATTTTGTTTTCATTATAACTTGATCTCAAATATTATGAGGTTGGTGTCTCAATCATCTCACTTTAGAAATTAATATATGATTTCTTATGTCTTCATTTAGAATTTATGTATATTTTAAATATTTTTTCTTCTACCTAGTATTTGTAAAGAATAATGATATTTTGATGACTTTTTCATATAATTGGGAAATATATTTTTTATATGATTTAATATGAAACTATATTAAAGAAATGAATGTTTATTTTTGAATTGTAATTCCCAGTTTTCTCTTGTTAAATAATTCTGAATTTGTTTTCATGATAATGATTTCTAAAATAATGGGAAATGTGTTTTTTTCTAAAGATATTGTGGATTGGAACTTTTGTTAAAAGAATTGAAAGTCATATTAAATGAGTAAACTGCATGTTATATTATGTGTTTGGTTTTCCCAATGTAATTTTTATAGATATTTCCATAAATAATGACTTTAGAGGATGATTGGAATTTTTATAAATTGTTTGGAAAAATGAAAACTCATAGGTAATGCCTCATTGTGTGTGATAGAAGTTCTGAATTATTGAGTGATTGAAATGAAATTCCCTATGATAGGTAAGTTGAAATTTATTTTTTAATTGGGTAAATGGGATGATCCTATTTCTATGTTCAGAGGTGAGAGTGAAATGCATGAACATGGGGTTTTTTCTAATATAATTATATGGTGTATTTGTATTCTTAGATTCTCACCTCCCTTTTTATATGTCATGGGAAAACCACAGTGTCTGTGTGGGAGGTCTAGGTACACATTTACACTAGTTTAGAATTATACCTTTTATAGTTTATATGGTTGTGATTTGTGTTATCTTATGGGACATTGACCATTGATTAGGCCACGAAGGGTAAGACTGATCATTTGGGTGAGGTGAGTTGATGTGTAGTTGTTCTTCAGTACCCAGGCTTTGCTTCATCGATGACCATGTTATCTATATTCCAAACTATTTACCCTTAGGCACCATGGATTATATGAAAATGGTATGTGTATATTTTCTAATGTATTACTGTTTGGACTTTTTTGAATTAAAACATTATTTTCTTTAGTATTTTTATTAAAAAATTAAAACTAAAATTTATGTTTTATTTTTTAAAAAAGAAATTAAATTGGGGTTTTGTTTAAAAATAAACTTAGCTTTTTGAAAAATGGTTTTTTTTTGGGGAATGTTGTTTGATACATTTTTTTAATAAAGTAATATTCAAAACCCAATTTCGATATCTATATTTTAAAACCAGTATAAAATAACATATCTTCTTATGAGTTATTATTCAAGTCTGTGGGTAGAAACTTAAAGGACTTTTACTACATTCTTATATATAATATAGGTGTATAATGTTTCTTAGTGTAGTTGATATTCTATTAACTCTTGGTTTAGTTTTTGATAAAGGTGCATGTGGCATTAACTCATTTTCAAATCAATGGGTTTGTGGCTTGTTTTTATCATTTTATTGTTCTTAGTTTTGTTTTCAATTATTATTGTATTCATGATATTTATTTTATTACTGGATGTCTCAAATTATTCCTTGTTTGGACTTGTTTTTCAATTATTTATTTTTTGACACTATTATTGATATGTGAAATCATTCCCATTTTATTATTTTTGGTGTGCAATACCTTGTCTCTAGTATGTGGGGATCGAGAATGCCCTTCGGTCCTTTCCATAGTTGGATGAGGTGTCCTATTTGGGGATAACCTGGGTTGGCTTGTCATATTTTCATTGTTCGCTAAACTTATTTTTTGTGTTTATTAATTTGTGTACAATAATTACATTTCTTGATAAACCTATTTTATAGATCACTAAAAAGAAGAAAATTAAAGTTGAATCACCTACATAAGAATTTATAGACAACCTTGTTTTCCTGGTAAATTCTCTCTTATTTTATACCCCAGGAATATCCTCAAATACATAGTGGTTATTTTCTAATGGATCATGGTTAAGTTGTGAAAACAGATTCAATAAATCTATATATGGGATGACTGATGTGTTGATCATCAATTGTAAAGACTAGTGTACATGAGGAATACATTTTTTTCTACAGTTTTGAAGTTTTTGTGAGAAATAAATCATGTGAGAGATTAAATAATGAGTATTTAGGAGGACAATGTTATTGAGAAAATTAAGAGCAATTTATGTGGAATCCAATGTATTATGCGAAGGAATACCTTTAGATAATGTTTTGAAATGTTTTAAAGTGTTTGATAAAGCCCTAGGATCAGCTTAAGTGGTTATGATTTGATTAAAAGTGGAATAAGGAAAAATAGATAAGTCCATATTCATGTAATTTGGTATAACACGTAAAGGTATTTTCAAATAGAGAACCATGTAGGAAGATTACACACTACTTAAGGGTGTCTAATATATATAGATCTATGTATGGGGACCCACATTTAATTGAATCCATACAGATGAAAATCTATGTATGGGGATTTATTGGATCTATTTAAATGGATTCATCACATTGGAAGCCACGTAAGGGGATTCATAATTCATCCACTATGTAAAGAGATCCATATATGGGGATCTAGATTTTTGGATTCATGTAAGATTATTATATATTTTTATGTGGATATTGAGAATTATATATTTATGTATTTTAGAGTATTTCAAAAATAATGTAAATTATACAAGGTAATTTTATTTAATGATTTTTAAAACATAATGTGACAGTGATTAATTGTGATTTAAGATATTTATACATCATTAAGCTAAAGGTAAGGTTGTGTGATGAGATGAGATCCATTCAACAAGAACAACTTCAATGTCAGGACTACATGAGTGCCTTATATACATGTAGAAATTTTAGAAGATATAAAACCCATGTATTTTTTGGAATAACTGAAGCTATGATAATTTAAATATCACATAAAGGAAACACATGGTCTTAAAGAGAACACTAAATCAATTTTATTGAATATTTTTTATAACAATTAAAATTTTAAATAATCCACTAGCTTGAATGAAGATAATATCGAGGTCACAAAAGAAGGGAGAATTTCTATAATCCTTTATGAAAAAAATATTCATAATTGTATAGATATTAAAGTAGCAGGAAATAACAATGGTAAGTATTTGAAAATCTGAGACCAAATAATTCTTCTACTAAGAATATGTTTGGTTATCAAAGGAGGGGATATTATTTCATACAAAAATTCCCTATGCATCAAAGAATATGGGGAAGAGTTGATGCATCTTGGAAACACTTGTGCATTAAAAACGTTTGAGTACATAACCAACAATATAAATTTAGTTTTAGAGTGATAATGGATAAGAGATCCGAGCTATAAGAAGAAATTTGGATGTGTGTAATTGAATAAGGATAAGTCCAACATGTAAACTGCATTTTGTGATAGTCGTAGATGAAGAAATGATCAAGGAAGAATTTGGGAGGATCCTTAAAGAACTAAAGAGAGTTAATATAAACACACCTTCAGTAGATTTACATAATCTTTTTAGGTTATATCTTCAACTACAAGGATTCCAGTATAACAATCCCATCGGGAGGGGCCTTCTGTACTCACTAGGGGCCAAACATTTTGTGATATTATCTGTCAATGTTTTCAAGAGATAGATTTCATTTATAATAAATTTTTTATAGTGTTGAAACTAGATCTTATAACTCAACATAATCCAAGAAAAGAGTAGTCTTTCAAGGGAAAAAATTTAAAATTGATTTTGTTCATACCATTATATACTGCATCACTCAATTAAGGATGAGAGAAACAAAATTGAGAGGATAAATATAAACCATTCATAAATATTGGGTTAAAAGGTTTAAATCATTAAATGAGATGAGATCACAGGTTCACCCCTTCCCACTCGTAGTGATCTCTATGAACCTGAAAATTACACATTCATAATAAAACAAAACATTTTTATTGATTCATTACAATTAATATTCTCTTATCATTATTTCTACTTTAATCCATAAATGTATTTTCGTAACTTATATACCTAATTTCCATTATATGGTCTCACTTTCCCTTAAATTTGCATCCTATAGACATATTACACAAGGAATTCATTTGGGAAGTGGTTTTAATAACCAATTTTTCAATTTGATGATCATGAATGATTTCTATGACAAGTTGAATAATAATGTATTTAGTATGATTATTTCTAAAAATATTTCATCATAGAATATTACTAGATGTTTATATTAATATTTATTAACCACCCATTACTTATAGGTTTTATATTTAACATCCATGTATATTTTATCCTTGAATACCCACCAACTAATTTATATCGTCTTGAGTAACTACCGAAATATTGAACTATATTTTGATTCATGGAATCAGTTTCTTAATTCATATAAACATTACAATATTATCATGTTTTTAATAACTAATTAACCATTGTATTCATTGTTCTTATAGAATAATACATTACCTAACCCAAGGAGTATAAAACCAAAAATCCAGTTATAACTTTTATTTTGTATCTTTAGAACAAATCCTCCCACTAAATCTGTTTCATCTCCGCATGGGATGTCTTGGTATTCGGGTTTTTTGATATAATGGGCATGATTTAAGAATATCCGTGATTGGTCACTACTCCAATACTAGAAGGTTTCCAAAATGATTTATTCATAGAATTGAAAAACCCAATGATTCTAATATTTGTAATTAGCTACAGGCCCACTTTCCAATGGTAGGAAACCATTAGGGTATTCTTATCAATGATTATTAAAAACTCATTTTGATCACAATGATGGGAGTTTGGGTTCATCACACCACATTGGGGGAAAATTATTATCTAATATTGGGCTCTATTACAAATTTGGACATGCTCATGGATCTTCCCCAAATCCTAATACAAGGAATGTTACCCTAACATTTATAATAGGTTGATATGAGTATTTATACATATCATAGGTATTAAATAAAAATAAACATTTTTATGTACCATAAGTTTTCTACCTTGATACACATTATTAATTGGTAATTCTATTTTGAGGATTACTATGTTTTAAATCCATGCCCTTGGGTGTTGTAATGTTTATAGGCATCTATGAACTTGGTTGGTGTTTATAGTGTCAGGATAAAGACCATGGATATGATTCCTATGTATCTTTTTTAAAGTAATGTGAACCTAAGTATCTTTATGAAACTTAATAGGACACATCATACCTATTAATGTAATGTGACAAGGATTGATCTATATAGTTTAACATTGTGCAATTGGGATGACTAGAGAAAATGTTTCTAGAAATGGTTGGTATGGGAATTGTACATATGTGAACCATTTTTTGGTTAATCTTGATGGGAATATAGTGCAATGATGATGGGTTGGTTTCATAAGGGATATGGCCCTGTGAAGATGGTATCATGAAGAGTATTTATTGACAATAATAATCTGATAGGACCTGGAAGAAGTATAAACTTTTTGGTGGGGAAACTGTTCTATTCGGGTGTATATCCAGATAGAATATAATCTTTAGAGAATATGGTATTATAAAGAATATGGTTTATTAAGGGGACAATATGTATGAAATATGGCCTTGATGGATAGGATGTCTAGGATCATGAGAGTATAACTTGGAGAGAAGAATACATAAGTGAAATCATGGGTAATATATCCTAATGAGGATAGTAATGTATATTTGATAATATTTGTTTTGAACTTCAAGGAGTCATATTAAGTATATATCGAGATAGGAATCAAAACCCACATATTTTGAGTGACATAGATTAATGTCGTACGATAGGGTCGTACCATGATGTTTAACATAATGCGGTAAGGATGAAATCCATACAGTTTATCATCATTCCACAAGAATGTATATATGGAAATTTAATAATGGGGGTCTTGATCCTTCAGGGGAATCCTATGTATCATATAATATAGGATCATAGTCCACATAGTTCTTTTTTTATTACTACCTTTTTCTTAAAAGGTGTTACAATAGAGGATTAAATGAGGCCCATGCATATAATTAAGTCTTAAGATGCTCCATTAAGATTATGTTCTTTTAAAGGGAAGAAAAATGTGGTAAGTAATTACACCAAATGATGATGCCCATAATGGGGGTATTATTATTATTATGGGGGTACGATCAACACATATCCCTAATCACATATGATTCAAGATCAGTGTGAGAAAGAATAGATGGTGGGAGATCAAACACATTATGTAAGATTAAATTTGAATGAGGCTTACACACTAAGGATACCCTGAATGTGATATAATTATTTGTCCCACATCGAATATGGATCTATGAGATAATGCATTATCATTAACAATTAGTATTTTAATGTGATTATTATGTAGAGGAATTTTATATTAATGCCCTGATAGTGTTATGGTCTTTATGAGGATGAAATATCCATACATAATGATTGGATATGAATATGTATTGATTATGGATACTGATCCTCAAATTGGAATCCTACATATCATGTTTATAATTGGAATCAGATTTATCATAGTTCATAAGATCCTAGCCCACTAGTGGGTAAGGAAAGTTGATTTAACTCATAATAATCATTCCCTTATAAGGAATAAGAATCATTGTAATATTAGGGACTTCTTCCATGGTGGATTCCCATGTTGGAAATTTAGAAAATGAAGTTTGTGAGGTTCAAGTGGCACACATGGGAGTTGGGATCTGGCATAAAGGTCATAGAGTCATGTGATTGCGTGAAAGAGTTGGGAGTCATGTGGTCACATAATGGACAGGGGGTCACATAATGGACAGGGGGTCACACAATCACATAAAGGAGGTAGGGTCATGTTATTGCATAAAGGTAGTGGGGTCAAGATATCACACGAAGGTAAGGGGTGTGCGAGTGTGACAACTCATGAGAGTTATGTGATCACACAATATGTATTGGGTAGGACGGTCGTACTGCACAATCTCATGTCCAATAGTTATTCTCAAAATCACATAACTAAGAGATCATTATGAAATTATGTAATATAGGGATACTAATGTGATTAGATCTTACATAAGTGGTCACATTGTTATATATTTCCGGAATAGTTAATGTTTTTATTAAACATTCACCTTATTTCCAAGTTACAATCCTTCGGAACTTTTAACCAAATTTCTAAATGGAAAACATCATCATCTCAAAACTCTCCATATCTCTCCATGTGTGTTTATTTTTTCCTTCATCTGATAAATGTGTATCAATTCTAATCTATCCCTTTTCTCTCATTAAATTTTCAAGGGGATTTTTATAGACGTCACCCCTCCCCCTATATTTTTTCCACTTCACAAGGTTGGTAGGCCACATCCATAGACTTAAGTTAGAGGAAGATTGTTCTTGTAAATCAATATAAATTCATGCGCACCACATGAATGGGATGTAAATCTTCGATGTCATACTTCAGCATCTTGTTTGGAAAAAAGAAATAAAAATATGTTTCTTTTATGAAAATCCTCACACTCAATTCAAACATATGATCTGTTTGATGTTGGGTAATCACATGGTTCCTAGGGGATACATGTAAAGAAAATGGAATATAAGACCCTCTTATTATAGGCGACCTTAGTCAAGTGATTTATTTTTTGTTAGTCACCCACACATTTCTAGAAGTAATTACATGATGAAGAGAAAGCACATGATCATCCCATCATGGATAACCTTAATTGAAAGAATCATTAAGAACTATTTGATCAAGTATCCACTAGGGCATTGCATAAGGGAGAGTGATCACAAGACCCTTCTTTCATAGAATGTAACGCCCCAACCCCAGCTTCCCAGAGCCGGTGTGTTACTTCGTAACATTGGCATGATCACAAAAGATCAAGTCTCGAAAGACCGATTAGTTTAGTAGCCTTGGAAACACTAGATACATTCATAAATGTTACATTACATTACAAAGTGAAAAACTATAATAACATAGTCTCCATAGTCCACACTTCTATCCTCTTCGGACTATCCCTGCAGGTCATTCATAAAATACTTCTTCACATCCTGGAAAACATTAAAACATTGAAAGGGGTGAGCTCAGATGCTCAGTAAGGATAACAATATTGCGGAAGCTTTCATAAATAAACATAAAAATTTAAGGCAATGTATAACTAAAACAAAAGCCTTTTAAACTTGAACATCAACATAATATGGCAAAAGTAAAATGAGATAATGCCATTCACTTCTTCACATGGATATTATACTGGTCGAATAATCACATGCAATATCAATAACCACTTTCATAATGAGGGAATGTATAATGCCAGACATTCTGAAACATTTTGTCAAGGCCTCGGCCAAGACGTCTAAAATGATTAAGGCCTCGGCCAAAACCATAAATCAAATTGGGAAAGGGCCTCGGCCAATTCCACGTCTAGTTGTCTCATGAGACCTACCGATGCATTGAGGAGCTATAGCGGGCTCCACCCGTCACTTATTAAGTCCAATACATTCCTCATATGAATAGGTTTAAACATATCATAAACCATAACATAATCGTATCACATAAAACATGCATAAAGGAAACATAAAATTTCCACATTTCAATCACAAGATATCAATACAACACATTGATATAATAAAAAATATTTCAAAACCATTTTCAATACCAAAATAAAAGAAAGTTAAAACTTTGTATTTATTTTTCATTAAAAAAATGATGGCTTGTAGAGGAAGCTGAAACTCAAATAATGGTCACGGCGGCGGAGAAGTCGTTGTCGCCGCATAAGTACGGAAAGAAAAACATTCCCTTTTTTCATTTAGCAAAACGCTTCATATAAAAAAGATTCCTTTTGAATAAACGTAAAAGTCAAAGGGGTTTATACACCGTATAAAAGAAATTTGTGTATAAAACAAAATATGTCTCAATGGATGGTGATTGAGACGAAGTCCGTAAAAAGATCATTTTTAGAATAAAATAGATCTATTATGTGTATTCACTATAGGTACACATAAAGAAAGTAAAAATACAAAATAATACATAATAATATCATGACATAATCGGAAAGTAGGAGATTAACCCAAAGAATGGAAGTTGGGTTAAGAAGTTCCCTTACCTTGCGTCTTGTCCTGACTCGACCGTTCTTTAACCTCCTGAATAATAAACTAGAGTTAATTTCTATTTACTTAAGAAACTTTTTCATGTTCATTATTCCATTTATATCACTTATTACCATGTTATGAACATTATTTAATTATTTAAGTTAATAACGGTCGTTTTGTCGATCTTTGGTACTTGAGTCAAAAATAAACTTCTTATAATTACAAGTTGTTCATGTGGTGAAATATCCATTATATCCAGAATTATATTCATGATGTAGATATCATATATATCATATATATACATTATATACATTCATTCATAATGTCACGTAACATTTAGAGGTAAGAAATGAAATGCACCGTTCATGGAGACGGTAAGCCGTACGTACGCATGAACGCTACTTTCATTTCCATTTCGTATTTAATGGAATGAAATAATAATGATATAAATTTATAATATAATTCCAGTATAATATAGTGTATAATACCATTTACTCCATCCTTTATACATCCCACATATGGCATTAACGATTCAAATCACTTTGAGGGGGCGGTAGTCCGCACTTCCTAAAATGAAATTATCACGTTTACCCATAATGGAAATCATAAAGTATGCCATAAATGAGAAATACAGAAGCATAAGTAAAACATAAACATATTATATATCATATATAAAAATAGTGACATCTTAATGGCCACCTTTGAAGGTGTTATATGAGTGTTGAACAATCATCGTTTCGTGAGGCAGAAATTCGCCATCCACAGAAACCGTATGTTCTTTAACCATTAGATGTAGGTGTGTGTAATTGTAGCTAGAATACTTCTTATAAAAACAACCTAGTATATTGAGGATACTGGTGTTGTTACAAAAGAAATGAATAAAAAGAGTTTAGGGGGTTGGAGAAGAAAAATAAAACAAAACAACATTAGAGAAGACATTACCTCAAAATCGGGTAACTCTTTTTGATTTGAACCAAAGGCTTCCTTGGGAAGAGTTATTCCCAAAGTGAGGCTTCTAGGAGTAATAGAGGGATGTTGGGAGAGTATTTGGGCAGAGTTTGGCCGAGCCAAATGGCTTGAAAGTGTAAATGAGGTGGGAGAGGTGGGGGCCTTTTATAAGAGGAGAGGAGGGGCTCTTTTGGAAAGATTGAAATGTTACATTATTACACAATGCTTTTAGGATTCTAAAGGTCCCACACTTATATAATTCTAGGATAAGGTGATAAGGGTTCTAAATATCCTCATCCAATTGGCTTTGGACAAGTGTAAGCCTTGGATTTTGCATTATCTTCCCATTTTATTTAAATCATTAAATAATGAGGTCATCGCTGCATCATCATGATGTCATAAATAATTTAATTAATTTAATGTCTAAAAATTATAAACAAAATACTATGATGTAGGAAATCTTTTTATCTTTCTAATGAATATTTATAATCAAAATTTGGACTTGTTTAACCCCACTTAAAAACTATTTTAGTAAAACAACTCATGTTTGTGTCAATTTAATTTTAACATTAAATAAATATATATTAATGTCATTTTCCAACTAAAGTGGCTCCATGGGGTCCCCAAGTTGACCCATGTGTTTTCTTGGTCGGCCATGACTCATCCAATAGGAGTAGGACAAGTGTCATTCTCATCTCATATTATTATAACATTATTTGTACCTTAAACTACACTAATTACCTCTAATCGCGATTAAGAACTTAAAAGTTACTATTCACCAAAAAATTATTTTAATCTCATTGAACCACATTTTACTTCTTAATGACAACCATGTATGTCGGATTTTTTAAAATCAAATCACAGAAGTGGTAATATTTCATTTAAACGAAAAATCAGTTATTTAACTACCACTTAGTGGTTTCACTATTCATCAAAAATTGAAGTTTTTCAGAACAATGCCAAAATTTCACCCTAAGCTATAATTGATATTCCGAATTCAAAAATGATGTCTATTTTAAAAAATTCCAAACATATAAGTTTCATTAATTAATTTTATAATTAATTCCCGCTGTCACAACAAATAGCGTGTTTTTAAGAAACAATTTATATCAAAAGATTGGCAATTGTTTATGTCCAATTTCAATGTTAAATTAATTCTAATGACCACCATTGGATAAAATGGTAAAAATATATTCTAATTATACTTCAAAACCACTAAATAGTATAATTTATCACTATAAATTATTTTGATTAAAAAAGTTTTTTTTAAGTATTTTTCACTATTCATAAAAAATTAGAAGTTCTCAGAAAAATACCAAAATTTCAACATAGGCTAATTTCGATATTCCGAATACAAAAATGAAGTCCATTTTGAAATATAAAATTTCTATAATTTTAAAAAGTGGTTATTACTATTCATAACGGCTACTTTGATTAGTCGCGGTGTTTTAGAACTCGAAGTTGCGTACAATGCAAGCTATTGCATTATTGAATGAGAAGCGTATCATGGAAGCTCGGGGTGTTACATTCTCCCCTCCTTCAATAAATTGCGTCCTCGCAATTTGAAATTTTTTCTTTGAAAATAAAAGGTTGAAAATAGAAAATACTTTTGTGGAAAGCCCACATCGGAAATTAGGTTAATAAAATTTAGTCTTAATAAGGGGGAAATGGAAATAAGAAAGTCACCACCAAACTATGATCTCGATAAGGAGAACATTGGTGGAAATTAGAGACATATAATTGGAGGAAAAATGTAAATATTTGTAGGGAGTGATTGAGGTCATCAATCACAATCAACTGTCAAATTGAGGGCCTCAAAGCCTTCAATCTATGTTGATTTGAAATATCATCAGTTCAAAAAGACATAAGGTATTAGGATAACACATTTTTTTTTGTTTTAATATCCCTTTACTAAAGTTTAAGAATTAATTTATTCATTGAATAAGAGATAGGTATATATATATATATATTTATGCTTGACAATTAGAGTTTCAACCTTCAACTCATCTTTCACTCAAAAAGATATAGAACTCAAAAATATTATACTTATCCAAATTGTATAAGGTTCCAAATATTAACACATACCATTTAGATTAGTAAAATTATTTTGTAATAACCAAGGGACTTCCTGTAGGCTAGTGGTAGGAAATAAAGTCATGTTGCACTATGGTTGTGGGTTCGATTCCTGCAGCTTTGTCCGACGCGACGGGTTATGCCCCACCCTGCAGGTTGTCCTTTTCCTAAAACTATAGTATCATAATATTCCAAAAATAATCTTCATAAATGCTTTAACCTTAAACAATACTATCCATGGTTCAACTTAATCCATTCCAACCTTAATAGTTATCCAAAATACCTCCGTCCAGACTTTCTCTAAAAGGTATCTATATTCCAAAATCAATTGTAACATCAGATTCCCCAAACAAAGAAAAGATTCTCTTATTGTCACATACTAAAAATATGATTACCTTAATCATATTACCTTAATCAAAAAGTACTGTAGTACAATATTTATATATATCACATTATTCTTATAACCAGAATATAATCCTTGAGTCCAAAAGCACCAATACATTAATTATTCCGCTTCAACTGTAGTCACAGCATAAGATTGGCCTTGATCCCTTGGCCTTTTCTGAGGTAAGTTTCCTTGACGCTTAGAACATTCATTTGCATAATGCCCCATTTCCCTACAATTGTAGCATTCAACTTTGACAGCCTCTTTCTTTCCATTGCAATCACGAGCCTGGTGACCCTTTTCTCCACATTTATAACAAACTCCCATTCCTTTTAGGCACGTACCAGGGTGATTCTTCCCACAATTATCACATAATGGAAAATCCTTCTTTCCCTTTTTCCCTTTATCTGTCTCTTGTTCCCCCGTTCTCTTCTTCTCTTGCTTTACTTTGTTGTCATAAGACTTAGAGAATTCCTTTTCTGTCTTGATAGCACACGAGACAATATCTTCGTATGATGAGAAGGATTGTGATACTAAATCTCGATGGAGAAATGGTTTTAACCCATCAAAGAAACGATCAATCTTACTCCTTGGGTTACGTATATAATCGGCAGCATGCCTCGCTAACCTTGTAAAGTTAGCCTCATACTTTGCGACATTCTCATCCTCATCCTGCCTCAAACTCAGAAATTGCCTTTCCATATCTGCTCGATGGTCATGAGGAAAGTATTTTTCTAAGAAAATCTCTTTGAACTCCCTCCATTCCATATTCGATACGTCATCATCTTCCTTTGTGTTTTGAATCAGCGACCACCACGGATCGACATCTCCAGTGAGGTGGTAAACTGCCATGACAACCTTCTCCCTTTCACTACTCCCCAAGGCATGGAATATTTTCTCTAAGGAATTTATCCATTGCTCAGCTACTATAGGATTTGTACTCCCATTGAAGGTTGGTGGTTGTTGAATCATGAAGCGGTCTAACATTGATCCTCCACGTTGCGGATCAGGGTGCTCCATACGAGTAAGGTTATTATTCATAACCTGAGTGAGTTGTCCCAGTATGGTAATAAGTTGATCAGCACCAATTGTATCTCCAGATCCACAATAATTATCTTGAGAAGGAGGGCAATCCCTACACAGAGTGCGTGCATTGACACGGTTTCCATTCCTTCCACTAGGCGCCATTTCTAAACAATGGCATAAACTAGATTAGTTTATGAATCAAAATACATAATTCCATATTTGTAAAACACTTTACATAAATTGAACTATTTATGGATATAATCCATAATCATAAAAAGAAATGTTTTCATTGGTAAAGTATATACTCATAACCCTTCATAGTGGTTTGTAAAGAAAATGAGAATTATCCTAAGCATATCCCCCGAGAGTGTCGTAACCAAGAGTGCAGCAAGGCCCGTTGTCGTGCACCAGTTCCCGTTCGAGTCTAGCTCAAAGCGGTGTTTTCGGGTTTTACCCCTAGGTACATCTATGCCAGAGCCGCCTCTACCTGCTCGTATCCAGACAGGGATTTATTTCTCGGAAAACTCACAACATCTCTACAATACCAAAATTCCAGGAAGTTCTTCTATACTAATCCTCAAAGTCTATCTTCGGGATATGTGCTCTAATCAGAGTTTATCTAAATATAGCTTCCAAGGTTAGTACTAAACTGCCTCTGATACCAACTGTAACGCCCCGACCCCAGCTACCCAGAGCCGGTGCGTTACTTCGTAACATTGGCATGATCACAAAAGATCAAGTCTCGAAAGACCGATTAGTTTAGTAGCCTTGGAAACACTAGATACATTCATAAATGTTACATTACATTACAAAGTGAAAAACTATAATAACATAGTCTCCATAGTCCACACTTCTATCCTCTTCGGACTATCCCTGCAGGTCATTCATAAAATACTTCTTCACATCCTGGAAAACATTAAAACATTGAAAGGGGTGAGCTCAGATGCTCAGTAAGGATAACAATATTGCGGAAGCTTTCATAAATAAACATAAAAATTTAAGGCAATGTATAACTAAAACAAAAGCCTTTTAAACTTGAACATCAACATAATATGGCAAAAGTAAAATGAGATAATGCCATTCACTTCTTCACATGGATATTCTACTGGTCGAATAATCACATGCAATATCAATAACCACTTTCATAATGAGGGAATGTATAATGCCAGACATTCTGAAACATTTTGTCAAGGCCTCGTCCAAGACGTCTAAAATGATTAAGGCCTCGGCCAAAACCATAAATCAAATTGGGAAAGGGCCTCGGCCAATTCCATGTTTAGTTGTCTCATGAGACCTACCGATGCATCGAGGAGCTATAGCGGGCTCCACCCGTCACTTATTAAGTCCAATACATTCCTCATATGAATAGGTTTAAACATATCATAAACCATAACATAATCGTATCACATAAAACATGAATAAAGGAAACATAAAATTTCCACATTTCAATCACAAGATATCAATACAACACATTGATATAATAAAAAAGATTTCAAAACCATTTTCAATACCAAAATAAAAGACAGTTAAAACTTTGTATTTATTTTTCATTAAAAAAATGATGGCTTGTAGAGGAAGCCGAAACTCAAATAATGGTCACGGCGGCGGAGAAGTCATTGTCGCCGCATAAGTACGGAAAGAAAAACATTCCCTTTTTTCTTTTAGCAAAACGCTTCGTATAAAAAAAGATTCCTTTTGAATAAACGTAAAAGTCAAAGCGGTTTATACACCGTATAAAAGAAATTTGTGTATAAAACAAAATATGTCTCAATGGATGGTGATTGAGACGAAGTCCTTAAAAAGATCATTTTTAGAATAAAATAGATCTATTATGTGTATTCACTATAGGTACACATAAAGAAAGTAAAAATACAAAATAATACATAATAATATCATGACATAATCGGAAAGTAGGAGATTAACCCAAAGAATGGAAGTTGGGTTAAGAAGTTCCCTTACCTTGCGTCTTGTCCTGACTCGACCGTTCTTTAACCTCCTGAATAATAAACTAGAGTTAATTTCTATTTACTTAAGAACCTTTTTCATGTTCATTATTCCATTTATATCACTTATTACCATGTTATGAACATTATTTAATTATTTAAGTTAATAACGGTCGTTTTGTCGATCTTTGGTACTTGAGTCAAAAATAAACTTCTTATAATTACAAGTTGTTCATGTGGTGAAATATCCATTATATCCAGAATTATATTCATGATGTAGATATAATATATATCATATATATACATTATATACATTCATTCATAATGTCACGTAACATTTAGAGGTAAGAAATGAAATGCACCGTTCATGGAGACGGTAAGCCGTACGTACGCATGAACGCTACTTTCATTTCCATTTCGTATTTAATGGAATGAAATCATAATGATATAAATTTATAATATAATTCCAGTATAATATAGTGTATAATACCATTTACTCCATCCTTTATACATCCCACATATGGCATTAACGATTCAAATCACTTTGATGGGGCGGTAGTCCGCACTTCCTAAAATGAAATTATCGCGTTTACCCATAATGGAAATCATAAAGTATGACATAAATGAGAAATACAGAAGCATAAGTAAAACATAAACATATTATATATCATATATAAAAATAGTGACATATTAATGGCCACCTTTGAAGGTGTTATATGAGTGTTGAACAATCATCGTTTCGTGAGGCAGAAATTCGCCATCCACAGAAACCGTATGTTCTTTAACCATTAGATGTAGGTGTGTGTAAGTGTAGCTCGAATAATTCTTATAAAAACATCCTAGTATATTGAGGATACTGTTGTTGTTACAAAAGAAATGAATAAAAAGAGTTTATGGGGTTGGAGAAGAAAAATAAAACAAAACAACATTAGAGAAGACATTACCTCAAAATCGGGTAACTCTTTTTGATTTGAGCCAAAGGCTTCCTTGGGAAGAGTTCTTCCAAAAGTGAGGCTTCTAGGAGTAATATAGGGATGTTGGGAGAGTATTTGGGTAGAGGTTGGCCGATCCAAATGGCTTGAAAGTGTAAATGAGGTGGGAGAGGTGGGGGCCTTTTATAAGAGGAGAGGAGGGGCTCTTTTGGAAAGATTGAAATGTTACATTATTACACAATGCTTTTCGGATTCTAAAGGTCCCACACTTATATAATTCGAGGCTAAGGTGATAAGGGTTATAAATATCCTCATACAATTGGCTTTGGACAAGTGTAAGCCTTGGATTTTTCATTATCTTCCCATTTTATTTAAATCATTAAATAATGAGGTCATCGCTGCATCATCATGATGTCATAAATAATTTAATTAATTTAATGTCTAAAAATTATAAAACAAATACTATGATGTAGGAAATCTTTTTATCTTTCTAATGAATATTTATAATCAAAATTTGGACTTGTTTAACCCCACTTAAAAACTATTTTAGTAAAACAACTCATGTTTGTGTCAATTTAATTTTAACATTAAATAAATATATATTAATGTCATTTTCCAACTAAAGTGGCTCCATGGGGTCCCCAAGTTGACCCATGGGTTGTCTTGGTCGGCCATGACTCATCCAATAGGAGTAGGACAAGTGTCATGCTCATCTCATATTATTATAACATTATTTGTACCTTAAACTACACTAATTACCTCTAATCGCGATTAAGAACTTAAAAGTTACTATTCACCAAAAAATTATTTTAATCTCATTGAACCACATTTTACTTCTTAATGACAACCATGTATGTCGGATTTTTGAAAATCAAATCACAGAAGTGGTAATATTTCATTTAAACGAAAAATCAGTTATTTAACTACCACTTAGTGGTTTCACTATTCATCAAAAATTGAAGTTTTTCAGAACAATGCCAAAATTTCACCCTAAGCTATAATTGATATTCCGAATTCAAAAATGATGTCTATTTTACAAAATTACAAAAATATAAGTTGCATTAATTAATTTTATAATTAATTCCCGCTGTCACAACAAATAGCGTGTTTTTAAGAAACAATTTATATCAAAAGATTGGCAATTGTTTATGTCCAATTTCAATGTTAAATTAATTCTAATGACCACCATTGGATAAAATGGTAAAAATATATTCTAATTATACTTCAAAACCACTAAATAGTATAATTTATCACTATAAATTATTTTTATTAAAAAAGTTGTTTTTAAGTATTTTTCACTATTCATAAAAAATTAGAAGTTCTCAGAAAAATACCAAAATTTCAACATAGGCTAATTTCGATATTCCGAATCCAAAAATGAAGTCCATTTTGAAATATAAAATTTCTATAATTTTAAAAAGTGGTTATTACTATTCATAACGGCTACTTTGATTAGTCGCGGTGTTTTAGAACTCAAAGTTGCGTACAATGCAAGCTATTGCATTATTGAATGAGAAGCGTATCATGGAAGCTCGGGGTGTTACATAGAAAACCTCACCTCTAAATAGGTCACATGAATACCTTGATATTAAATGATCCCATGAGGTGTTAAGTGTAATGTGATCATGTATTTCAATCGTATTAACCTAAAATATTCTTGTGAAGTAAGTATAGAGTGTGTTTTCTAAAATGCCAGTATACCAAAAAGGTACTCATATTTTGGGTATTTTCACTACTTCATCATATCAACATTCATTTGGTGGATGACATCGAAGCTAATTCATTGACTAATATTGGGTAAAATTAATTTTTTATAAACCCTATAAAGAACTAGTGTAGTGTTGAATATGGTTTGATCTAGAAAATTGACTTTCAAAGTGTCTGTGATCAATAAAACAAATAAAATAATGAAAATGGTGATAGTGGCTGCAAGAAATGATAGTGATGAGAAAAAATTGTTCCGATGAGAAAGAAACTAGTATAGCTAGAATAAAACCAAAAAAATAGAGAATATATCACAAGTAAGATTTAGCCAAATGATGATAGAGGGGAGTTTGATCGACTATTTTAAAAAATAATTCCCTATTCATGTATATAAATGAAAAATTAGATATAATTTTAAATGTGGGAAACCAACTGGTATTATATTCAACCTATGATCTGATGAATCATTTAGTTATTTTACTATAGAACCCACTAAATCACAAAATGATGAAATCATCATTGCACATGACTCAAATTATCAATTGATCTATTAGGTTTACTATTATAAGAGTTATTTACATGTTAGTTAAATCTAAATATGATTAAATGTATTTATAATAAATTTTTACCAAGATAAATTTTCATTGATAATTGATATTTGGAAAAATTCACTATTTTGAAAAATAAATATGGGAAATATTTAATCTAATCGAAGTATAAATTAAGTAATAAGTATCCCTAGAACACTTGCATTCCCCCAAATTGAATTTATTCAAATATCATAGTTGATTCATCAATAGTTATAAAATTTATTACAATAAAATTCATTCAAATGGATAGAATGGAGAAAGAAAAATAATATTTACTATTTTATTAGATCTAATCCATTCTCAAACTACTCCAGTAAACTCTATCCTGATTTCTCTAATCCATATCCTTAATCTTTGTCTCCTCCTATATTCTGTATATCCTCTTGTATAAATTCTAGATGCTTCCTCATGAGTATAAATAAATTTTCATGCCAAAACATAGTATGAGATCACAGTCACAGCTTTGAGAATATTATCTAGTCCTCCATGTGGCATAGTTATTATAACTCTTTTTCCTCATTGGTTACCAAATCCAAACACTCAAAACTTAAAATTATTTTCAATACTAAGTGAAATATCAAGAATATTATCTTGAAAACTAACATCATATCCATGTTAATGGAATATAAAAATCTTCATCCTCAATTAATCACCAATAGCTCTATCATTTCTATCTAGAATCTTCTAACATGAGCTTTGGTTGGTCATGTTTGAAAATGTTCACACCTCTATAGTCCTATGATCATTGATATATTAATTTGACCAATATTGGATCTTATCAACCCCTATCTTTTTTATCTCTATGAGACCCAAACTCCAATTCAATTTCATTATTCATTATCAATTGATAGTTTTTTCTAAAAATATCCCCCATACACACAAAATTATCTAGTTGATCAGAGATTCATTGATGAATTCTTCTAAACATTTTGTGTGCACCTTCTTAAAGACAAAAAACCACGATAGTTGAGATATTTGAGGTTCCTTGTCTCTTCTTCTTTGAAAAATTTAACACCTACAAACAAATAATTCCCAATGATCATAGAAAAATCCTAAAACTCCTTAGGTGACTTAAAAATGAGTAGGCCTTCTTCAAAAAGGGTGGATTTTTTTCATTTATGGAATATTAGGTTATTTTCTCCATCTATGTGAATCCATATCATCAAATCAGATCAACATAAACACTCAATTTCAACGACTCTTGGTTCATTATTCTTCTTCAAAACTAAAATTTCAAATGGGCTTTTTCTTCAACTCCTCAAACCTCAAAAATAATATTTTGTGATTGGGACAAATCTCTATTTTTGGGTATAAAATCCCCATTTTTATAATCGCATTTATGTTATAATATATAAGTATATAAAATAGAAATTTAATAAACTTAAATTTATTTTTACCCTTATATAGAGCATAGGGTCTACATATAAGTGAAAGAACTCTAATTATCTGAAGACTATTTTTTAGCTACATAAATTAATTCTGAATTTTCAATAGCTATGTAAGGGTAAACCAACTGTTTTGTAAGGGTAACCCTATTTTAAAAATGGCTACATAAGGGTAAACTAGACACTCTAAAACTGTATATAAAATTCTTTAAAGGTTACATAAGGTTAACCTAGTCAATACATAATGATACCTTTGGGTTTTCAAATGATGTATAGGGATAAAATTGTCCCCTCATATGATAGTAATGAGAATCATAAGGGTAAAACCATGTTACCCTTATTTAATTCACTTTTTATAGTAAATATGATTTAATAAAAGTTTTATGTTTTTCTTTTCCCAGCTCAAACTTGAAATGCACTTTGACATTTTTGAAATACTAAAATCGTAGGAAATAAATTATTTAACTCTATAAAAATTCATAATTTATATTTCTGAGGGTTTAAATGATTCAAATTCAAGATTCTCTAAAAATAAAAATAAAATGTAGATTTTAATTTTTGGTTTTAAATAATATAAACTTGAACACCTTGTTTCTCTTTTTAAAATATCTAAACCTTTTATACTCTTGAATTTATATATTCTATTGAGTATGGGTAGTCCATATCTCCTTGTATAATATATATGACATTTTTCTTGGTCATTGAAAGTTCTCTTCTAGTTTCTAGGAATAACAAAACTCTCTCTCTCTCCCTCTCATCAGTTATTGGGTGTAGAATTTTTCAGGAGATATTATCCAGCTAAGAATCTATAAATACCATTCCCAAATGGTTAGATTCAAACATAAAAGATAATTACATATAATTTTCAAATAATGATAAATAATAATCATATTTATCTCAAGATTATTCTAGGGATAATAATTTATTATCACATGAGGTGTTTTTTAAATAATATAATTGGAATCAGTTCTAGGAATCCTTATTGGGTGGAATGGATGAATTTTTATACTAACATGTTTGGGTGATGATTTATTGGAAAACACTTATACTTAATATCTTAATCCTTATGGTAGGAAGTTATGATGTAGAACTCATGTTCATGATTGTTTTAATTATATGAAATTTTGTTCTTATATTCATACACCACATTATATTTTGATCACGTAGGTGTGTGGATATTGACAATCCTTATTATTATTCATGTTGTACCTATTTATGTTATGCCTATTATGTGTGATATCTGTCCATGGGAGGTTTCTCTTATAGTAGTAAATGTTGGGTTTACCATCGTGGCATGGTTAGCCCTCAAATAGAGAGTGTGTTGACAATAAATGATGATAGTGGGGTACCAAGACATGGATAGGGGTATGAAAACCTTGAGTCTTGACTTGAGACATAGTATTGGGTCATGAAAAACCATATTTCCTAACTAAAGGTAGTTTCAAACTATGAGAGAGATGGGGCGTGATAGTCTTGTGGCCAGACTTGAGACTCTTGGACTTATATCTACTAAGAAGTACATGTGTTAACATTGTGTTGGACTATAGCTCATAACTTCCATTATGAATACACTTCTATAATTCATTTGAAATAGGTGTGCTTAGGTATTTTTTGGTGGATTGGTAAGCACACGACCTCTCAGTATGTGATTGTGTGTCATTTTCTTAGTATTTTTTTGTAATATCATGACAAACACTCTTATACATGTTCACTTATGTTAAGGATTCATTTGTGGTGTCCTATTGGATTTAATATCATAGCCTAAACTAGAATATCAATGAATATGAAGGCTTCATGATAAGGATACAAGAATGTGAATGTTCCCAATGATAAGGATCTATGAGAGAAATTTTGGGGTTCTGATGTTGTACTGGGACAGACACTAGAGTGTTGCTTTAATTCCCCAGTAAAGATAGTTGTATCACTGAGAGGAGGAGGGCAGAATTAGTGATATAATTTTCTTTTATGTTTCCTTAATCAAAAAACAACCTTTTCCTCTTATCAAATATTTCTTTCCCTACAAAAAACAACTCGAACACAAAACCATAAGAACAGATGAATTTACAGGGTTCAATACTCAACAAGAGTAGCGAAATCCTTGGTATGGTATGGAATTATTCCAATACCACACAATCCACTATAAAATAAACATTTTGTGTGGAACACAATGAGTAAGATATGACCTTACACTCATGTGTCACTATGATCAATACAACATTTAATGTGCTTCATGTATCATGAAATGATATAAGAAAGTTTTTGTAATATAAATGTTATAGTTCTTCTTGAAAAACTTTCACTAATATGATCTCTCAAAACATTTCTTCAATTTCATACCCAGAATATGGTATGAACTTGCAGGAATTCATAATGATACTCTATCCAATTTACTAGTCCAATTTTCCCAGCACAATTTTCCAATTCTGATTTCTAAATACGGAATATATATATATCTTTCCCAAAATATGGTTGGGACAAATATTAACTACTTCATATTCAATCCAAAAATATTATTATGATTTCTACAAAATTGATGATTTGGATAAATATGATGACTATCTGAATACGATAATCATCTGATTACAATCTTGTCTTTACTCTTATGTTTATTCTATCTAAAAACTTCTGCAACAAAACTCAATCTGTAAACCTCTTATTCCCTCTAGAATTCTTCATCACTTTGCATTCTCTCTTCCTTTTCTGAATAGTACATCTATCAGAAAGTTCAAAGTATTTTACCTTTTATAGGAAATCCAAATATGATTTAGATGAGACTCCAAAACCATTTATTTCTTAACCAAAATTCACTAAATTTCAATTTCCCTTGTATTTTGGATACATTTATGACTTATTCAATGCATCAAAAAAATTCACGTTTCTTATCGAAACTTCTAGAATCTTCTCACAACATCAACTCTACTTTAGGCTTTCTTTACAAACATCAGTCTGATTCTGATTCTGCAATAGGATTTTCCCAATATGATTTCTTCATTACAGTGATCCATACCAAATGAAGAAAACAAAAAAAGCATCATCTTCAAGATTCAGGCTCCCCCTTGCCTACACTTTTGTATATCCTTCAAAATTCTTCATGTAAAACTCTTGTATGATTCTAATTCCAATATGCCTCATTAGGATGAAGATAAGTGTAAAACAATAGTTTCTTCAATACATTCCTCTATACCAAATGTAAGATGGAAAACATATGTCATCTCATTACAATTATTAGAAACAAATATGATTTCTTCATTATGATGGAAGCATCATATTCTTCATGCTCTTAAAGAAATATTCTTTCCCCATTCTACAACACTTCCAAAACATTCTTACTAGATTATTATTTATTAAAAAAATGATCACGAATATGATTAAGTTATCTTTGATAGGTAACATATTTCAATCAGTCACGACTTCATTCTGAAAATCAGATTCAACTTCAATTCCTTTTCTTCTCTGATTATAATACCAAGGATCTTTGTATGAATTCAGTAAGTTCATTATTTTATGATTTAAATCTTTTGTCTTTTGATATGAATGAAAACTAGCACCTTTGTTATGATCATCCTACTCATCCTTTAAACAAAACTACATTCAGAAAACTCATTATGATCATCTTGAGACTGGAAATCTTCAACAACATCACCTTTTTTCTTTCCCAAAAATTTGGAAAGTATTATGACTTTCTTCAAGAATTTGAATTCATTTTAGATTATCTATATCATCATATGACTTATCAAGGAATGTGTTGTAACTTCCTAGAATCTTTATTCAAATCTGATCCTCAATAAAATTTTCAAGAATATGATTGGCCTAAATATGATTGGAATTACCGTTTCCCCTCCTTTCATTCATCAAGCTTGCATCAAAAGTCACTCAAAAAACTTATGAAATTTTCAATTACAAGATAGAAAAGTATCATATTCTTTTTTATTGAAGTAAGGCATACTCTGATGTAGCACCACATTATGATTTCTTCTTTCATACCAGACCCGAGGTGACTCCAATGACCATTTCCATCCATCAAACATATTCCTAATCTGAAGGATATTATTAAGAATTGTGAGTCTAATTTTATAAATATGATGGTCAGTCCAATTTTCACCAAAGAAATGTGAGTTGATTTTTTTTCTTCTTAAACATCCTTGACCAAAAAATACCACACTTGAATATGATAATCTTCATTATGATCTTGGTCTTAACAAAGATAATCAACAATTCATGGTAATGGAAAAGGTTGACAACATTATTAATTGAACTTTGACTTTTATATTTAAATTAACTCCAATGACTTAAACTTTTTCTCTTTATCATTGGTCCCATAATCATTTGATGAAAATGATTTTTCTTCCTCTGATTATTATGATGTTATAACAAATCTGATGGAATGGTATCATAAAAATCGACTTCAGCAACTTATTTCTTTTCTGAATATGATAACAATAAACTTTAAACAACTATCTTATTTATCTTTTTTCATTACAAAACTCATCAAATACTTTCTATGAAGATTTAAATCTTTTGGATTTTAGTCTAACTAAAAACCAACACATTCATTATGATAAAACTCATTATCCTTTTATCAAATCTATGTCTGGAAAACTCATTATGGTGAACTTGAGACCTGAAATCTTTGAATTCACCAATTTTCATATTCTTCATACTTTTAGAAATTATTATTACATCCTTCATAACTTTTATTATGTTAAATATCAACTTTAGAATTGCCTGACATACCATGGAAATCATTGTAACTTCTTAGTCCTCCAGAATCATCTTTCTTTCTTACTCATCCAGAATAAAATTGGCCTAAATGTGATTGAAAAAATAGTTTCTCCCTTTTCATTCAACATGATTTCAACACAAGTTTTATAGAATAATTATGACTTTTTTGGATTAAAAATAAAAGTATAACCATCATATTTATATCCAAGTTGGGTATACTCTAAATCAGTACCTCATTACGATATTCTCTTCCATTCCAAACTTGAAGAGAGTCTGATGGACCTTGTAATCTAGAAATCATATTCTCAATCTGATGGATTTCTTAGGAATTTTGATTCTAATTTTCACCAAAAAAAGTGATTTTATTTATCCTCTTTTGATATTTCCTTGACAATAATAGAAAATACATGAATATTACAATCTTCCTTTTCATATTGGACTTAACAATATCTCCTTTTTGATTTTATTGTCAACCAAGATTCATAAATCACTAAACTTTGTAACCTTAATAAATGGATTACATATCATCAATTCTAAGTCAATGTGAGCTTACTCGGTATAAGAAATAAGAATCATTCATAGATGAAACATGTTTTCCAAAAGTATAGACTCTTGAAAAACTTCCTCATATGTTCTTCCACAGCTTTCTTACTCATTTTTCTTCATCATCATTCTTCTTCATATTGTCTTCACTTTTTCAAATTTCCAATACTATAAAAAAATTCCAATATCCACTCTAAAAAATACTTAGAATAGATCACACACTTTCATTCTGGATTCATATCTTACCCACAAATCCCACTTTTACAAGCGTCTTTAAGGATAGATTTATGAAACAATTATCCCCAATTAAAACACTATATATAGACAATATGATATAGGGGACAAAAAAACATACCATAACAATAATGAGAAAGTGGTTGGACACCCATGTTTAACCTCAATTTAGAAAAAGGTTCTTTCTTTAAATGTTTTGTAAAAATGTCAGCAACTTGTTCTAATGTTGGAATATATTTTAGATTCAATTCATTCTTCTCCACATTCTATTTTATGAAATGATATTTGATGTCAATATGTTTTGAGTGACAATTTTGTATCAGATTCTGATTAATGCTGATTACAATTTGATTATCACAACCTTAGAGCAAGGGTAACTTCACTTCAACAAATAAATCTTCTAACTGAGTCTTAATACACATAATTTGGGAACTATATTGAGTAGCTTAAATATAATTATCTGTGGCCATACTATGAGTTAATAAATCCTATTTATTGTTATGCCATCTAACACAAATTTTCACTATAAAGAAAACTCCACCATATGTTGATATTCTATCATCAAAATTTCATTCCAAATCAGTATATGAATACCTAGAAAAGTCCAGAAATTCTGAGATATCAAACCAAATTCTAAATTTTTTATCCCATTTATATATCTATGAATTATTTTTCTAGAAAGTAAATGTGATACTTTAGAATAACTTTTAAATATTTCACAAAAGGTTAAAACCTAAAAAATGTTAAGTCTTGAAGTAGTCAAATAAATCAAAATTCTAATCTTCTTTTTAAACTCTATTTGATCAACTTCCTTATCTTATCCATCTTTAGGAAACTGGGTTCCCACTAAAATTTTCCAGGAAACTAGTTTTCAAATTTCCATGCTGATCTTTTTAAAAAGTTTCTTAACATACTTTTTTTGAGAAAGATAAATGTGTTTCTATTTTTGTGAAATTTGTAACCCATGAAAGTAATTTATTTCTCCCATAATGTACATCTCAAAAAAAATTCATTTATTCATAAAATATTTCACATGATCTTTCATTATTCCCATAAAAGATAATGTCATCAGTATAAATAGTTATGATGAGGGAAAACTCTTAAATTCCCTTGATATAATGATTGATATCAACTCTTCCTTTATTGAAACTCATATTTCTTATCCAAGTATCAAATATGTAATACCATGACCTAGGAGATTATTTTTTCCCATAAAAGGATTTATTTAATATACACACATAAAATTAATCGTCCCCATAAATAAAACCACTAGGTTGTTCAATTTAAACATCCTCATCAAGATCCCCATTCAAAAATGCAGACTTATCATCCATTCAAAAAAAATTATAACTTCATTGTGTACAAATAGAAAGAAATTTTTTGGTTGTTTATAACCATTACACTAAAGAATAAGTCTCATAAAAATAAAAAACATCAAATTGATAGTAACTATGGAACACTAATCTTTCCTTATTCCTTTTCACTTCACCGTATTTATTTTGCTTGTTCCGGAAAACCCACTTTTTTCCAATATCATTTTTGTTTTCTAGCATAGGTATGAGTTCCCATGTATAATTATTTTTTCTTTAATCCATATCTTCATTCTTGGACTGATCCCCTTTAAGATTCTCAAAGGATTCATTTACATCATTCATCTCAATTTTTTAATACAAATAAGTAGGTGAAATTGTTCTTCTTATTTAAACCCTTTAATGTTGATCACCAATAATATTCTAAGCCTCCAATTGCTTTCTCATCCTAGGATGAGATTTTTGAGTTTATTCCTTACAACTGAAAATAAATGAGTATGATTCTTCTTCTTGATTAGGATTACAATTTTATGTATCCTTATTATAATTGTTAAGAAAAAATTCATTTTCTTTCTCAACATCCTTATCAACTTGATATTGTTTATCTTACTCAGAGTTTTCAATAATTTTCACATCAATAATATCAAAAATTCTTCCTATTTGTTTTTTGAAACATTGGTATCATCTTCCTTCAGGAGCATAACTAAGAAAAATACCATCTTCACCTCTTTTTTCAAAAATTACAAGGTCTCCACCTTTCTTTTATATAATTCATACAATCGAAAAAACACATAAATATTTCAAACATGGATATTTACCATAAAAAATCATATCGATTCATATCAGAACTTGGAATCTAGAATCATAAGTTTTTAAAATACACAACAGTACACATTACATTCCTCCAAAAGTAATGAGTGAGACCATGATCAAGTAACCAAATTCTCCCCATTTCTACCATAATTATATTGTTTCTTTCATCAACCCCATTTTTTTAGGTGTGTATGGTGAACTAAACTCAAGCCTAAATTCATGCTTCTCAATATAACTTTAAAATTATTCATTATTATACTCACCACAATTATTAGTTCTTTGTTTCTTCATGGAATACTCACATTCATTCTCATCTTTCCTCCTGAAACATCTAAACATTTTCAGAGAATCATAATTATGTTTCATTTACATGACCAAGAAATGTGAGTAAAGGCATTAATTAGTGTGATGAAGTAATTATCTTTATTTTTTAATTTTTTCTCATTGGATCATAGATATCATAATGAATAAGTTCCAGGGGTCATTTTAAAAAAATGTAAACTTTTTTATGCACATAATTTGTGATCTTTTCTTTTGGACAAATAGTAAAACACCAATATCTTCTTATTAACATATTATGAATGTTAGAGACGCTATATCACTTAGATAACTTTCTCATTATTCTTTGAAACATATATCCCATCCTTTTATGACACAACTTATTTTCTTCCACTATACTCAGGTAACAAGGGTTTTGTATTTCACCAACTTAAAATAAGTTTCCTTTTGTACATTGGTCTCTTGTAACAATCATTCCAACTTTCTCACTTAAAAGTCCCCATTTTTCTAAAAATAACTTTTTTTCCTTCGTAGAAATTTTTTGAAAGACTTAGAATATTGTGTTTCATCCCATCAACATAAAAGTATTTCTTAGATTTCAAATTTTGTTTCCCAATAATGGCTGACCCCACACCTTTGATTCGTAGGGATTCATCATTGCCAAATGTCTCTATTCCTTCATTAAAGTATTACACATTTTTCAACAACTTTATATCCCTTGTGATATTATAAGAACACCTAATATCAAGAAACCAAGTTCATTATCTTTTTGTAGATTTCAGAGTAGTTTCTAAATTAAGATCATTTTTCCCATTTATCTTTCATCATCTATGGCTTCTGAAAATTAAGAAACTCTTGTTGTGATAGTAAAAAAAATAAATCTTTTTTCAAGATTTCCATTTTGTTAACACAATTCACTAATTATTTATAATGGTGAGAAAATATTTTAAACTTTTACTCCAATATTCTCAGGTCTCTTTAAAATAACCTTCTCATACTTCTTCAAAACATCCTTCTTCTTCCTTGGAGGTGATTGACTCCTCCCTAAAACTTTTACTTATATAAATTGTGTGATAATAATGATGTTGTTGGTTAAGCTAACAAATATTTAATATGTTTTTTAATCCAAAATAATATCAATAGTACCCATAAAAGGAATATTCTCCTCTATAACATCCATACTGACTAGAGTTATAAACATGTTTCTTATCATCTTTATTATCTTTTATATCAAAACTCCTTTTACCACCAACCATTATGTTTTCAATCAAAATCATCTTTCTCAGCTATTTTTTCTTTTTTATCCTTATAATAACCATAATTTTTATGAAGTTTTCTATATTTATAATTTTTAGAAACATTTTTAACTCATAGTTTTTAGAAACTTGTGATTCTTAAACTTTGTTATCTTTGGTTGCATACATAAACTTCCTAGCATTACTCTTCTCAAAAACAATTCCCACTTCTCAACCTTTGAAGGTAAATCTAATTGATGTTTCTTAGATTCATCCTTATGGGAACTTTCACCAACATCCGAGATGGATTTTTGAAAATAATCTTTGTTTAGCTTTAGAAAGTTTTTTTGATCATGATCCAACTCTTCTTCTTTTACCTTCATATTTACCTCTAGATATTCATTATTATTATTTTCTTTCTCAATAAAATTATTCATATCTTATATATCTTTCATCTTCTTTAATTTATCATCTGGAAACCCTTCTTAATAATTTTTTTAGAAGTTTTCATTTATCAAATTCATGTTTTCCTTCTCATGTCTTAGAATATTTCTCCAATATTCTTTCAAATCTTCTTTAAAATGAGATTTATATTGGGTTTCGTCTTCTTAAAAACTACTTCTTCTAAAATCATCTTTATTCACTACTTCAATAAAATTATTCTCTTCAAATTTCTATGTAAATTATTGTTTGGATTCAACTTCATTATCTTCATATTCTTTATCTTTGGACATAAAGCTTCTTCTTTTATATTTTAAGAAATTTTTATCATTCCCCATGGAAACAAATTTTTATTTATCACTTTATTTATCCCAGAACCTTCTCAGCCTTCTTTATTATTCATTATTGTCTTATTCTTCCATTTTTCCTGGAAAATTGGCTGCAAAGTTACCTACAGACCCACATTCAAAACACATAAATGGAAGTTTTCCTCTATATTTACCTATACCTATTCCAATATTTTTATAAAACTAGAATTAAATTTCATCAATATTTTCACATGCCACATTTATAGAGTCAAATATAGAAAGATCATCTTCAATAAGAATCTTCTATGGCTTATATTTTTTATTAGCCATAAAATACATTTCTATATCAAAATTTATTTTGATTTTCATATATTTCTCCCTTATAATTTCATAAGTGGTGATAGTGATATACAAATAATCTAGAGATAATGTTTCAAGATCTATATCTTCCAATGAAGAAACATTTGCATCAAATTTTTTTAAAAGTATTATTAATATATTTTCAAAAAATAAAGAATCTTATAACTTTTCACTAAGATATATGATAGTGTTGACAATGTCATTCACCTTCATAAAGAAGTTCCCAACATATTCACACTCAACCATTTTAAAATCTCCATACTTCAGCCACCATATTTTAAATTTTTCTTTCTTTACTTTTTATTGTTTCCATAGATGTTTTTCAGGTTATCTCAGATACCTTCAACTCTGGATACACTTTTCAATCTTAAAAACTCACTTTCAAATAGTGATGAGTGTAAATAATTCTTAGCCCTTAAATCATTCTCAATATTCTTTTAATTAATAGATGTAAGCAGAAATTTAAAATTAATAGGATAAAATCCATCAGTTTCAACTTCGAGAACATCATATCAAAGATAGATAATATAAGAAAATATTTTATATTTCCAAATATGGTAATTCTTACCATATAAGAATGGATTACCTTTACTTTTTACACAATTCAGATTCTCTATCAACATCTCCTAAAAACTTCAGAAAATAATAAATTAGGGGAACCTTCCCTCTAATACCGATTGTAATTGCCAAGTTGATATAGTTATATCATTAAGAGGGGGAGGGGTAAATTAGTGATATCATTTTATTTTATGTTTCCTTACTAATGAAATGAACTTTTACACCTATTAAATATTTCATTCCCTATTGATAAAAATTCAAACACACATCTAGAGAAACACAAGAATTTATAATGTTCACTACGCAACAAGAGTAGTTGTGTCCTTCTTATGGTTTGTAAATAACTCTATACCACAAAATACACTAGAAAAAAATCCTTTTGTGTGGAATACAATGAATATAATATTCTCTTACACTCGTGTAGCACAATGATCAATATAATAGTGTATGTTCATCATGTATCATGAAATGATATAAAAATGTTTTTATAATAAACTTGTTATAGTGCTTCTTGATTGAATTTCACAAATATAATCTTTCAAAACAAATATTCACTTTCTTAACTAGATGTTGGTAAGAACTTCCTAAACATCGGAATTATACTCAATCTGATTTCATCATCTAATTTTTCCTATCCGATTGCTCAATACAAAAAATATATTGCTCTATCAAAATACCCCTAAAAAAATTCTGGATAACATTTTATTAGACCAAAAATCCCAATAAGACTTTCCCAGTCCCATGATTCAAATCAATATGATAACCATTTGAATATGATCTTGTATCTTATCCTTTGTTTTCATCTATCCAGAAAACATCTTCAATAAAACTCAATCTAGAAACATCTTTTCCCTAGAAATTCAAATTTTCTCTCTATACAGTACTTTTATCATGAAAGTAAAAAGTACTTATCCTTTTATAGTCACCCCAAAGGTGGTTTGGGTAGGATTCTAAATATGTTTCCTGGTCAAAAAATTTCCCAAATCTCGATTTCCCTTGAATTATGGTTGAATTTATGACTTTTCCAATGCTTCTCAATTATCCTCAAACTTTCTTGAATATTCTAATAAGTTTAATTCACTTTTTAATTCATTGATAATCTCAATTACAATTTCTCTTTTTTGTTTTTATTTTCCCAACACAATTTCCTCATTATGATTCTCTATACCAACTGAAGAAAACAAAATAAAGATTATCATTTGAGCATCAAGATCCCCCTTGACAAAATTTTTTGTTTCTACTTCAACATAATCAGGATAAATTCCATACTTAACAATACTCAAGTCTAATTTTGATTATAATTATCATTATGATCTTTCTCATTATGATGAAGAAAAATGTAAAACAATATATACTTATTCTTCTTTTATCTTAACCCACATGGAAATACAACCAAAAATTCATGTTGATGAAAGAGGTTGACTACATTTTTTATTGAACTCTAAATTATCATTTATAATTGTATAAAATGACATAAATATCATTTCTTTATCATCGATCCCATCATATCTTATTGTAAAAAAAATACTCTGATGATTATGATGGGATAACAAATCTGATGGATCGGTATCAGCAGCATCAACTTCAAAAAATTCTTTCTGTTCTGAATATTATACCAATGAACTTTTAACACTTAAATTATTTATATTTTATAATTAAAAATATCATCAACTTATTTACATGAGGATTTAAATATTTTGGCTTTAAGTCTGACAAGAAACTAGAACATTCGTTACGATTAACAACATCATCCTTTAAACAAATCTGCATTTGGTAAACTCATTTTGATTATCTTGAGATCAGAAATCTTCAGCTTCACAAACATTATTCTTCTTCAAACATTCAAAAAGTCTAATGACTTCCTTCATGAAATTGATTACATTTAAGATCATTATTAGAATCATCTAACTTACCAATGAATGTATTTTAACTTACCACTCCTCCAACAACATCTTTCTTTCTTACTCCACCAGAATACAATTGGCCTGAATATGATTGATATCACCTTTTCTCCACCTTTCATTCATCAAGCTTGCATCACAATTTTTACATAATACTTATTACTTTTTTTAATTACCAATAAACATATAATTGTCATATTTATATCTAAGTCAGGAAGAATCTAAAGAAACACCTCATTATGATCTTCACTACCATTCAAAACCCGAGTTGATTCTGATGAACCATTTCATCGAGAAATCATATTCTCAATATGATGGACATTATTAGGTATTGTGAGTCCTATTTTCTCCCAAAAAAATTGTGGTGATTTCTCGTTATCTGATACATCCTTGAAAACAAAGGAAAATACCTGAATTTGATAATATTCCTTATCAAATTGGTCCTAACATAGTCCACTATAGTTTATTTACTTTCTTGTATTTCTTATACTATTGTTTGACCTGATATTCTCGGTGTTCTTTTATATTATTCTGTATGTTTTAGATAATTACTATGATTTTTTATAGTATTTCTTACTTATTATGAAGGGTTATTCTGTGAAATTATTAATTCTTATCTTTATTGATACCAACGGTATAGTCTCCCCACGGACGGTGTTCATACCCTCGTTACTAGTCGTAAACCTCTTCCATATGGGGAGACATGAATCAGGCCATAAGGAACTCCAACAAGATTCATTAATTCAATTCATTAAATTTGAAATTGGTATAAAATTAGATTTTCCCTCTTAATTTCTTCTTGATTATGTTTTGTAGCATGGTAGAAATGACATGGGAAATGCGGGACTTAGGAAAGGGAATTTCACATGTTCTTGGATAGCACATGTGTAATAGACCATTGAGTTATCATGGTTGGGACTGACATTATAGTTATTAATTTAAAATTTCATGTTAATCTTAAGTATGTTATGTTGTTATTTTTATGGGATATGTGTTCATTAATGCATCATGATTTGGTATATTGGATTCTGTTTCATAAATAAACCTATTTTTTATACATATTAGTTCTTATTTTAAATACTTTATTGTACTACCTATTTTGGATAGACTTATATTCTCTATTGAATGATATATCTATGATCTTTTTTTTTATATATCAGTGTGGCATTAATTATTTGAACTTGAGTATGTTGTTTTTTTCATATATATGATTGTTACAAATGTTCATGTATAAAGATTATTGAGTATTACTAGGAAGGTTGTTCCTTCTTTTGTGGGTGGATTCATAAAATAGGTTTCAATATTAATCCCATATATATTACTTAAAACTACTTAAGAAAATTGATGTAGGCATTCAGAAAATTACTTTATAATTTCAAAAAACGTCTCCTTGAAGATGAATGATTATTTAGCATGCCAGATCAAGCAAGAATTCTTCCACAAGTGTGGTCATTCTGATTCAACCACCAGTTGTGTTAGAGAATATAGCTGAGCATACTTTTGCACCAACTATAGTTATTTCGATAAAGGGGCCACTTCATCTATGATTCTTATCTAAAGTAACTATTCAAGATGGAGCAGTTTCCAAGATGATGGTCGAATATACTTAGGACTTTCAACTTCATCACCCTCCATCCTTCTAGAAGATCGAAGGCCCTCGGTATATTGAGGAATAGATAGAAATAAACGAGGGGATATTTAATATGGTGGAGACTTTTAAGGACCGTTGAGTGAAGTTGGACGCATTTGTGATTTAAGGACCCATTCAAGATGATGAGGTGTCATGAACCATGCTAGGATGTGTGAATGTTTTTATTGAATTAAATTATTGGATCATTTACTGAATTTGTATTTTCAATATAGGATGAAGTTGTACTAAGTGTGGAAGTTCATGGAGCTTTATTAGGAAATAATGATAGTTTCTTCTTACTTGGAATGTTTCACATTTTTTCTACACTTTTTTCTCTCTTTTATAGGAAGGAGGAATGGAAGGCTAAAAAGTTTTAGATCATCCTTCATCCGGATCTGAGACACTAAGTAATGAATTTCAACTAGAATACATATGCAGAGATAATTTTTAAGGACTTAAAAATAGAGATGTTTCTGGACTACGATAGAGTTGTGGGGTCTTATTTTAGTATTTATTGGACTTCTTAGTGGCTCTTCTAATAGTGGGAAGTGGAAGGAGGAGTTTTATCACCAAAGTGTAGTATACTTCCAGAGTAGAGTAAGGGTTCATCATAAACCCCTATGGAAGAATATGTTCCTCAGTGTTTCAACTATGTATATATTGGGTATTATCACAAAAAAAATTCTAAAGCCTCAACTTAAGTGTCTCTCATGTAGAAAGATGATGAATCTTTGTCAATTTTGTGTGAGGGTGTTATAAACAGGCTCACAGAGGGGAGAAATCCGGTCTATGACCCAAGGGTCTGTATGGGGTTTTTAGTATTACCTTTAGACCCCATATTCTTTACATGCCTATGTGATTAATGAATATCTGGGGAAAGGTCAGGGAGTTATGGATGATTGAGTGTATATAATAGATCAATATTTGACTAATTATGGATAGGGACCAACGAATTTTCAATGTGTGGTCTTGATCACCTCAAAAAATTTTATCACTCTATTCAATATTATAATTTCCTATTCATTTATCATTGTGAAAATTTTTATTGGGTTTCACTTATTAGTGTAGTTAAATTTTGAGTTATTTTAATTCAGTACACCCTTGGAGAACAAAAAGAATTATCTTTAGATATGTATTTAATGTCCTATAATCATTTCAACTATAATAAAATATGGAATTTCATGATCCTTGAGATGACTAGCTACAATGTTATATTTTTCATGGATTAGATGACTAGTTATCAGGACCACATTGACTACTATAGGAAACATGTATCTTTTACTACTCCCAAGGGGAACATGTTTTGGTTGTCTGGTGAATAGGATGATGGAGTAGGTAGACTGTGACTATACCTATCATTGGTTGTGTTTATTATAGTGTAGGTATATGGAATGTTTCTTATGTTAGAGCATTTGGTAGCCTCTTATTTTCCTCTAATGGTGGTCCTTTATCTAGATACATTCCCAAACAACATTTCAAGTCTCCCTCCTTAGAGAGGAATTGAAATTGAAATCGAACTCATACCAAGAGAAAACAAAAATATCAATACCCCTATATCATATACCATTGAATAATTTGAATTAACTCAAATTAAAGATGAAGTATTTGGAAATAATTGTTTTTATTAGATCAATAACATCTCATTTGGATGTTTTTGTGTTGTTTACAAAGCAAGTAGGTGGTAGTGTTCTGTTGTTTGTAGACTATCGAAAGCTAAACCTAGTGACCATGAATAATCATTACCCATTTCTAAGGATCAAAAACTTATTTGATCATTTAAATTGATCTAGATGGTTCTCTAAGATGAAATTATGGTCAGGTTGCCACCATATTTAGGTCATATAGAAGGATATTTCTAAGACAAGATTTAAGAGTAGGTATAGATAGTATGAGTATCTTTTCATTCCTTTCAGGTTGAAAAATTCTATAACAATGTCCATGGATCTCATGAATAGTATTTTACATCCATATATTGACTCTCTCGCTATTATCTTTATTGATGATATTTTTATATACTCTAAGACATCAGATATGCATGATAGTCACATTGAGATTCTACTGAGCATACATTAAGCTTATAATCTTTATACTAAATATTTAAAGTGCCACTCTTGGATTCAGAAGGTGATGTTACTAGGGAATGTGATATATGGGGAGGGAATATATGTGGACTTGTATAGGGTATATACAGTGATTTCATTAGCTCATTCTTGGAATGGTTTTGAGTTTATGAATTTCCTTGGTCTATCTAGGTACAACAGATGCTTCATACAAGACTTATCATATTTGGTAGCACCTATAATAAATATCAAAAAGAAGTGAGTGAAGTTTAAGTGGATTGATCTTTATGAAGAGGCCTTCCAAGATATGAAGAGAAGATTGATGAAATACTATATTCTTACATTGCTAGATCCTAGGATTGGTTATGTAATTTATTGTGATGCCTCAGATGTTGCTTTTGGAGTTGGGTTGATGTTGATGGATTGTGTGGTTGTTTATGGGTCACATCAACTGTGACTCTATGAAAAGAAGTACCTACCACATGATTATGAGTTGGATGTTGTGGTCTAACCTCTATGGTGTTGGTGTCACTATCTATTTGGTGAGAGATTTTTCATCTACACAAACCATAAGATCTTGAATTATATCTTGAAATATATCTTATCTCTTTATAAGCTAAAATTGAGGAAGGGGAATTTGGTGGAATATATATAGAAATTAAACTTTTATATGGATTGTTCTCTAGGGAAGGAAAATATCATTGTAGGTGATCTAAGTAATAAATCAATAGGGATGTAAGATCTTGGAGAGATTCCTTTATAGGGTGAATGGAATATGATGAGTTTGATGACAGAGTGGATTGTTGTTCCAATGGAGGGTCATGGTGTGATGAACTTTTCACCTTTGGTTATCAATTATTCTTTGATGGACCATGTGAAACTGATCCAAGATTCGGACCATGAGTGTGTGGTGATGCAAGAACACTTGGAAGGGGATGGTTCTATTCCAAAATTTTCCTTAGATTATGATCACATGATCTACATATAGAGTAGAGTAGTTTTAATAGATTTTTTAATAGAGGATATGAGGATGGGATATCATGAATTTCAATGGGTAGTGAATCCTGGGTTAAAAAATATGTACCAAGATATCTAACCTTGACTTTGGATGCCTGCCATGAAGAGGGACAATGCTGGTTTAGTTTCATAATTCCTTTCTTGCCATAGGGTAATGGTCAAGAATCAACATCCTAGGGTTTTACTTAAGACACTTCATGTATATTTTTGGGAATGTTATAATCTGGTGGATAACTTCATTATAGGGTTATCTAAAATCCCAAGAATTCATGATGTTATTTAGGTGGTGATTGATCGGCTAACAAAAGTATCACATTTATTATTGATATGATAGAGGCAGTTTATTTATGAGTGAGGAAAGTTGTATTCTTAAGATATAGTATTATTTCATGGAGTAAATTAGAGTATCATATTTTATAGAGAAGTATGATACACATCATGATTTTGGAAAGGATTGTAGAAGGCCTTTGGGAATCCATCGAAGCTGCTATGATGTATCATCAAAAAAACCGATGGATGTTTGGATATGACAATTCGAATAATTCAGGATAATATTTTGGAATTCAATATGAAATTCCATGGAGAAATGGATTAGCATCCAAGCCTTTCATAGTTCACATCCAAAAAATTCCATGTTTTTATTTAGATGTCACGTTTTGTGGCAGTCTATAGACCGTCATACCGCTAACCATTATGTGGGAATGTTGTAGATGAGGTAGCATTTTTTGGGCTGAGTTTGGTGTTAGAGACCTAAAATATGGTGATGCTAATCAAAAAATGGTTGGTTACCACTCATAATAGAAAACTATTTTATGTTAATCATAGGAGATGAACTTTAGAGGTCACTATTAGTGATCGGGTATTCATGTGGGTGTCACCTAGGTTGGGGCATCATCGTTTACATATGCAGGGGAAGCTAGATTTATAGTTTGTGTGATCATTATATATCATCTAATGTATATATTTTTGATAAATATGTCATTCTTGTTGATAATAATGGTCTGATAGGGACTGGGTTGTACATCCTTTGTATCTTGGTAAGGAGGTGCTAGAGTTAAACCATTCATCTTAGGATTACCATTCTGTTTCTGATGACTATAGGGTTTATGTCTGAGTAGGTCAATTGCAAGGGGTTATCTTGTGTGAAATTATGAATTTCAAGCATTGTATCTTCGAGTGGTATCCAATGGGTTTTCTCAAATATCCAGAAATACCCAATGACTTTCACATCATTGATTCATGGACATACTTTCCATAGGTAGGTGCTCGTTGGATGATTTTGCCAACAACACTTGACAACTCACATTAGTCAAGAAGATGGGAACTCATGCTCATATCACTCTTTTGGGGGGAACTATTTATTATACAAGGACCCTCTTATAGAGTTAAGATATTTACATATGTCCATGAAAACCTAGTTTATTCCCATGAATGTGTTTGTGGATTACCCCTATAACAGTAGTTGATCACGATTATGCATGGGTTCTAAATCATATGTATGTATTCGAGTTTCTCCATCAAGGAAAAAATATGTATGTATATGAGGTTCTCCATAATTGCTATCCTTTTTTGGATAATTCAGATATTATTTTATTTTTCTCTTAGACAATGCTAGTTTTCAGCCACATGGGAAGGTCTCCTAGAGTCTATCATCATCTAGGGAGGATGGGAGTTGTTTTGATTTCAAGATCGAACCCATAAGATAGGATTCCTATGTATTCCCAAGAGAGTAATCATAACCCAAATAGATCATTGTCGCTTTACTAGTAACATCACCTTTTAAGGTCATGTGACAAGGACCTGACCATGCAGTTGAACATCATGCGGCAACGACATATAGGTGAAAGGTTACCCAGAAATGATAGTGTGGGACTTACTCCATGACATATTTAGATTACCGGAAGATATGTGGTCTCCAAGGTGAGTGTGACCCTACCAGGGATGTGTCTCAAAAAACATTATGGTGATTTGGGTGTTGGGTTTGGATCTCATAGAGGCTTCTTATTTATCCCACTTAGTTGGGAATCAAAGCCCTTATAGTTTGATTTGACATGGGTTTTACACATTCGAGGAGGCCCATTAAGGGATCATGATTTGGGATTACACCTTCTAGGAGGATCAGGATTTAGATTAACATTGGGTCTTACATGTATGAAAAAAGACCATGTCTTTGGATTGACCTTAGGTACTACATCTATGAAAAGGCCCATGTATTTGTATTGATCTTGGGGTGTACATCTATAAAAAAGGATCATGTCTTTATATTGACCTTGGGGATTACATATAAGTAAAAGGCCCATGTATTTGGGATCATATGGATTTGATGATCTCTACTAACCTCTAATCCCATGTGATTCATGCTCGGTATGAGAAACAAGAGGAGGTAGTGGTTCTGAATATTGTTTGTCCCACTTCATCTGCTGATAGAAGGTACTAGATCCTGAAGGGGGAAAGAGAGGGGAGTTGAGTGTGCTCGTCTCCCTCTTGTCTTCATGTCTAGGATAGTCACGTTTCACGATTTACTTAGATATTTGATAGAATAAGGCTTATAGTACTAAGAGAACCACCTCTCGTAAGAATATTAAGGGATTACCTTAGTATGAGTGCCCTAAAATTGGATATGGGGAAAATGGAAGAATGTTCAACACTTACCATCATGAAACTGTAAGTCCATCAGTTCCACTGGATCCCTAGAATGGGGAGGTTCATGTTAGTATCCCAAGGTCAGAATGCTCATTACCAAGGGAATGTACACTTAGAGACATTTTGGGGTTCTACCTTATTGTAGGGAATACCTACGTGACTCCAATTACCATGAGTATGTAAACTAATATGGGGATGCTGATGTGCTTGATGGTATCACCATACATGTTAGGTGGATTTAGGAGAGGCATTGTCTTAATTTCATTAGACTATATTTTGGAGGGACAAAAAAGGAAATGACAGAAATGGAAGGCAATGACAGGGGAAGAAGGGATGAACTCCCTAGGACACCCCATTCTCCTTTGCATATCGTTATGTGGGATGGGGTTTCCTTCGCATAGCATTTTTATAGGTGGGTAGAAGGATCGTCTGCATAACATAGTCATATGCGGACCTGGGTTCTATCCTCATAGCACTTTGCTATATTGGGCCAGGTTCTGTTAGCATAGCATGAGTCTACGCGGGGCTAAATTTCATATGTTTGATGATTTGATACATTGCAAAGGGTTCCATACACATATCTCTTTTCAATGAGGGATATCTAATTGAAAAAGGAACATTTTTTTGTTCCTCTTGGGGAATGTTTCCCTAGAGGTTTGTTAGTTTATAAACTGTCAATTCATTTTTAGTCTGCATTCTTCCTTATTGCTTTGTGGTGGGGCTTTACCTGTAGGGGATTGTCAAAAGAGACCATCTTTTTTCCATTCTCTTCTTTTGTGTCTTCATCAATCAATCTTTCTCCTCCTTCAAAATCCCTTTTTCTACTCTATTCATATAGAATTTGGGAATTGGATACTACTGTAGCTGGTTGGCTACATTGAGGCCACAATCCTTCTTTTGCATAAGCTTATGGCAGAAAGCTGACCCACAGACAAATTAGTCTACCGGGGCATGGGGTCATCATCCGTAGAGGCATGAATGACCACCTTATTTCCATGAATTTATTTGTTTTGTTCATGGGGGGGTTCTTCTCCATGACCAAAAACCATTTTAGTTTGTGGGTCTTGTTGTTTGCGTGGAAAATATCTCTAGATCTCTCCCGAAAATGATTCCATTTCACATGATGGGTGGACATTTCTACCTCCTTCCCATGAACTATTTAGTTCATAGAAATATCACAAATCAGATCACCATGTAGAGAGGTATTCTATAGAGGGTTTATACTTTTCTTCCAAACATTTTATTTTCCCATTTTCTATTCTTAAATTTTTTTTATTAAACTCTTACTTTGATACATTTTCCTTCCTTTTCCAAATCAAAGGGATTATTCCAATTTCCCTTGTAAAGTTTTCAGGAACAAACAAAGGACCCCCATTGGAATGGGATCCAATTAGGATGAAGGGGAGGTTATTCTGATGTAGAAAGAGGTCCTAATAGGAACTGGTTTGTAGTATAAGGGTGGACCCATAGGTGGGGACCACACCTATATATAGGGTGTAGTTCATTTTTCCTTTACCGTATTTCTCATCAAACTCAGCACTCCCCCATTTTCTCCCAGTTTCCTTACTCCTACGAACTATACCCCTTTGTAGACACTTTCTACCATGAATTGAGCATTGAATTTGGGAGGTAGTAGATTTCAACTTCCAATGGTGAGTTGTTCCTTCCACATAGAATGGGATTGGTGTGTGGATCACATGTTTCAGGAACTATTAATTCATCGGTGGATGCATTGAGGACCAGTGCTTCATGGACTTCTATAAACTGTTGGTTCATGGATAGTGCCTTCCTAGACTGTTAGTCCATGAGGCCTTTTACTTTGTGAATTTTTTTGGTAACTAACTTCATTTTAATGGTTTTATGATTTAGATAATGGATCCTTCAGAGGTCTCATCTTATATTGTTTTCCTTTCAACTACTAATGAAAATAAAAAGGACATGATATACTATATCGACAATAATATCCTTATAGTCTTGTTTCAACATTATTTAGTTGAACTTATTAGTGCAAGTCAAAAAGAATATCCAATCTTAGATAGGTTAACTATTTATGGATTTGGTCTACCATCTAATGTGGAGATTCCTATTCCACATCGATCCAACCAGTCCACTACTTGGATAATTGATAAATGTAACATTCCTCGACCCCTTATTTCATCAAAGGGATGATTCAGATAGAAAATATATGTTGTCAGTTCTCTATTAAATTATACCCCTTGGTCACTAGAGGGAGATCTGTGGGGTCTAGAAGACAAGGTTTTTTCCTACCATAATATCACGTGGATGGATGTGGAAAATGATCCACATGGCTGGTCGTCAAAATAAGATCTTCACCCTGGGGGATCATTCAGTTTAAAATGGGTGATGGCCTTTCTAGGTTCACTAGAGCTATAAGGAATTTCGAACTGAGTTGTAGGATGTATGGATATATGAAGAAGTTTGGGTACCCAAAACTCATGCTCACCGAAACCAATCTCTTATATCACAGCTTCATAGAAGGTGGAGTCTAGACACCCACACTTTTCAACTGGTTTCTTAGGGTGGTTGACATCAGTCTCTGGGATATCTGACTAATTTTGGGAGTTACCATTATTAGAGACATGTTTGTAAATTTCATCCACCTCCTAGTTCATGGGATGAATAGGGGAGAACTCCTCTTTTAAAGAAACATATTGACAAGGAAAAAACCTTTTCAAATGATAATGACCCACTTCCTAAGGAAGACATCCCATTTTTTGATTAGATTAATTTCATTTCCATGAAATGCAATCAAGATCCTCGTGCACAGAGACCAAGTACCTTCTCAAGCATGGAATCCCAAAAGAAAATATGTTCTTACTGGATAATCTTGGTGGACGGTTAGTCGAATAAATAGGGATGGATGTTTATTCCTAGTGATGACTGACTGTTTTGATTGTTGGCCTTCCTATCCATGTTTTAATCTGTTGGAGTTTACAGGTGCGTGATTCTGAAGTTGAATTCAGAGTCACAACCATCATCATGGAAGCTCAATTGGCTACAAGAATATGCATCAACCTATCAATGTCAGTATTAGAAAAAATATACTTGTTTTTGGGTCAGATAAGTGATGGGGAACCACCAGACAAATATATTAGTCCTTTCCAAATCCGCCGTTATTGGATGGGATCTCATATGAGGGGCTACATATTTATTAACCCTTGTATGATTTTGGGTGATAATATTTGGTCATTTCTATTGAGAATTAGTGGGTCTATGAAAATGGAATGAGATGAGTAGGATGAGTAGGGTGAGATTGTTGAGCAGGATGAATGGGAATTGATGGACCAAATCTATTATCATGACTTATTAACTTATAATACAAACTCTTCCCCCATAAGAGTTTTGGTGAATGATGATTTGGAAGACTTTTTTATGTGAGGATACCTATTTTCCATGAGAGAGGGTATCTTTATTGCTTGAATTAATGGATAAATTATTTTTTAGGGATATACGCCTTTTAGTTTTTTCCCTCAATTAAATGGTTTCTAGATATTGTTCCCTCTTGCTCTTAACAATGCACACCAAGAGAAAAAAATCATGATTTCTTAATAACTTTTGGAAATGTTCACCCAAGAATACACCCAATGTAGTATTAAGATTTAGGATTTTGTGGGATTTGATCCTTCCCTCACGAAAGGCAATACCTATATTTGGAATCAATCATACCCAAGTGGTAAACTAGAAAATCCAATTCTCATTTTCATGAACCCTAAAGTTTTTTGAGCTAAAGTGAAACAAAAGAAACCCATTTGGAATTCTATAAATTGGAAATAGCTGTGGAAATAAAATGTTTCTGAACCCCCAAGGAAGGATTTGAGGGCCTAGGGTTCAACCTCTTAGGCTACTAGTGCCACTATTACAGGCCAAACATCCATCACTTTTTATTATAAATTTCCCATGTCTTGGAGGTAATTTGATTCTTCAAGGGGCATTAAATATTCCCATTATTTTTCCCCAGAGTCTCTATGGAACTTTCTTCAAGAGAAAGTGGTTGATCTCACAAGTTTTGACTATGTATTAGCACCTAATGACATTTCCTATGATAAAGACCTTGAAATGGTTAATCTAAACCCTTAGGATCTCAAAAACCTAATTTATACGTGTTGAGTTATTTGTAAATATTTTTGTCAGGTATTTTCCATGGTGGTATACATAGTCAATGAGGATTAAAATGATGATGGTAACACATTAGAGTTTAATTATACTCTCAATTTTCCAACTGTAGTTGGAGCAAGGGGAATTCCTCACCTGCATCTGATTTTTCACAAGAGTCCAAACCCTAAGTGTTCTAGGGTGGTAGATTAACCTAAGAAGTTATTATGGTTAATAGACCCTGATTCACTTCAACAAATAGATCCCAAAATGATAGCCATTCCCATTATTCCTACCTTCCAGGAGGCATGGAAGGTCTAGGATAACTTAATGGAGAACGCTACTAATGAGGATAGTTGAGAGATTATTCCAGAATAGACCTTTGATATTCCTACCTTTAGAGTAGCCATTTCCCCCATGTAGATTTATTCTCATGAACATCCATGTGAATTAGTATTATATCAATATGAAATGGAAACATTCCTCCATTATTCCATGGAGAGACCATATTTGTATGATTTAGTATAGTATATGATGGTTATCCCATAACCGGGTGATGTTGATAGAGAGGTTGTTGCATTTGTTGAACTCAACCTTTATTTTCATTTTTTAAGATCCTGAAAACATATTCCTTAATCGTTAAAGAGTTTGAGGAGGTTAATTATATGATGGTTTTTCTTGTATACACACCTAGAGGTATTGCAGTTGGGGAACATGATACTTTGGATGTGGGGATTCACTACAGAGCATTCTCCCGTAGCCATAGATCATATGAAGGTAGTTCTTATATATCCTACTAGAGAATTTCTACCATTGGTCCTACATACTATTTCTAACATAGGTTCATCCCTATTTAATAATAAGAAACATCGATATGCATCACATCTTAAAATATGAATAAAATTGAGTATTATAGGTAACTTCCATATCATTTTATTTTGTTGTCATGCAAAATTTTTCCATTTTTTGACCAAAAAGCATATACATGTATTGATGAAGGTCTGATAAGTATCCATGCAACAACTATCTGGATATTTGAGACACCTATTCCTTCTGAGGTGCAGAAGATTCCACCAGTGGTTGTGGATGAACATTCCAGGGATGCTAAGCCAACAAAGGCTATCGAGGGCGTCCCATGTCCACAAAGGTCATTTTCTCAATATTAAACGGCCCTTGCCCCAATAGTGATGGAGTATCTATAAGTCAACACCCTAATTGAGTGTGTTGATACTTCCCTCATAGAGACGAATGAGGAAAAATTAAAAGAAGAAACTAAGCGGGGTGGGGAGCCTCAATTATTAGAGAACATGAGGGGAATCTTGATCCCCAAGAGATCAACCCCTCCAAACCAAATGACTTCTTCACATGTAGAGGGAGTGTCTTTGAGATTCAATGTCTCTATTGAGAATATTGATCCCACTTCTCTATGGGACATAACCATAAAGAATTAGGAAGTCCAAAATCAAGGAGGATTAGAATTTTTCTTCGCTCCTAATTCTATGATGGTTATTCCTATGGGAACCGTTTTTGTAAGATATATTCTAGAATCCATAGACACAGTTGAGCATGGTCTTGATCCATGATTGTCTTGGGATCACCCTGAGGTTTATTCAGTGGTTGAGGATGCAACACCATCTTTTTTAGGTGGTAGTGCCCTAATGGAGGTTGGAGACATTGATGCTTTAGATAGTGGAGGTTAGCTTTTCACCCCTCCCACCACATCTTTTATTTTCAGGATTTAATGACTTTCTTATTTCACCCTTTTGATTTCATGATCATACTTAAAAAACATTATATTAGCATCAGTTTTCTATAGGGGGTTATGCATAACCCCCACTAAATACATTTTATAGAGGGTTCTACACAACCCCCTATAATCATAAAATTCATTGGGGGTTCAAAACCCCCTCAAAATTTGTTTCATTATTTTTTTCAGTATTTTGTTAGATTTTAGAGGCAATTATGTCAATACTGCAACTAATTTATTAATTTGTATCACTATATATTCAGAAATATTTTAGAGGAGCTATATTTATAATATTCATTTTCATATATATATATATGTGTGTGTGTGTGTGTGTGTGTGTGTGTGATTTTTTTAAAAGAAAATATTGGGGGTTCATAACCCCCTCAAATTTAAGATATTATAGGGGGTTCATGAACCACATCTAATCTCGTAGATTAGAGGGGGTTTTAAACCCCTTCTAATTTAATAAAATATAGATGGATTTTAACCCCCTATAATTGATGACATTAGAGGGGGGTTTAACCTCCACTAATTGATGAAATTATAAGAGATTTTGAACCCCTCTTAATTCAAGAAATTTTATAAGGGTCATGAACCACTGTTAGTCCCTTTGATTAGAGGGTGTTTTAAGCCTCCTCTAAATTTTTATTTATTTTTTAGAAATAAATCTCATGTAAATTCAAATTATATGTGTGTGTGTGTGTGCATGTGTGTGTGTGTGTGTGTGTATTACATAAAAAAATATAAATGTATTTAAATACATTATAGTTATATATATAAAGACATTATATAAATATTTTAAATAAATACTTATACATATAAAATATATATATATATATATTTGTATTTATAATAAAAATGTTTTTATAAATATATTTATTCAAATTAATAAAATTTATATATGTTTTCTTAAATACTGTATATTTATATTATGATTTTTATTATACATATATAATATTAAATATATTTTTATTGTATATTTTTGTATTAATACATTTATATAATATTATATATACAAATATATAAAAAATAGAAAAAATTAAATATAAATATACATATATATTATATAATTATATTTGATAAATTATATTATATATATTATGTTACAAATATTTAATTATATAAAATTTAAAATATAATATATAATTATTTTATATATATTGTAGTATAACATATTAATAATAAATTAATTTATTAAATATATATATATATATATAATTTAATTATATAATATATTTCCATTTATATGACTCCATTTAGTTTTGTGTGTGTATATATATGATATAATATAAATTTATATAATCACATACCAAAATATATAATATAAATGTATTTATTATAATATATCTACAATATAAATCATAAAATATATAAATGTATAATATTTATAAGCCCAATATATAATTCTTATGGTTTAGAAAATATGTTTAATAAAAATAAAAATAATTACTAATATAATTGTTATACACACACACACGTACGTATATACATATATATATATATACATAAATGGTTATATAAATATAAATATATATATATTATAATTATATTATATCTATAAATATTATATAAATTCATAAATACACACACACAAATATAAATTTATTTACAAATATATGTATAAATATATATTTAAATATGTAAATATAATAGTTTATATATATATATATATATTTTTTATATATACAAAGATAATATATATATATATATATATATTATACATAGATATATTATCTAATGTTTATGTATCTAATATATTATATATATATATTATAGATAAATATATACATCATATATTATACACAAATATATATTATATTTAAATATTATTCACAAATATATCATATATAAATATTTATATCTATTTAAATATTTATTCAAATAATATATATTTGAATCACCTTAGTAATATATCTAAATATAATTTTATGTAAATAATATACCAAAAGTGCATTTCCGTAGTGGAAATGGGGCGAGCCGTAAGAAGTGTTGGTTAGCGGTTCAAAAATCACTAGGTTCATATTTTAGAAAGCAGGGAGGGAAGGCGCGAGATAGTGGACGGAGAACATGATAGGAGGAATGGTGGGGAGGGAAGGTACCTAACTAGATAGGAGGGGTAGGATAGTGTGCAAGACCTTGAATGGAGGAACGGTGGGGCAAGACAACACTGTTAGGGGAAGGGTGAAAGGGAGGCCCAGACCGGACGGGATAGAAGGGGCGAGATGGAATCAGACAAAAATGGGTAGGGAATGGGAGGGGGGAAGGGTGTTCAGAATGTCAAAAAAAACTTATTTTGGAGGTGGTTTCTATAACAACCTCTAAAATTTCATATTTTACAGCGGTTAAAATCCCCTCGAATTTAGCCTTAAGTAGTTGCAGTTTTGCAAAATGTCGCTAATATTTAACTTATTGTTCAATTAGTGGTAGTCCCAACCACCTCTATTCTTATAAATAAATTTTAAGGGGTTAAAACCCCCTCTAATAAGATACTTCATGATGAAATTAGATGGGGTTTTATCCCCTTCAAATCTAACCACCGCTAATTTGTCTATTACATTACCGGCGGTTTTTCAAAACCATCTCTAACAATAGTTGGAAGACATATTAGAGGTGGTTCCTTATAATCACTACTAATATGTTTATAGAGTGTTATAACCCTATTTAGACTAATAAAATAACCCCTGATAATAGGGTCATTTTTTTGTAGTGTCACAACCAAAAGAACTCAGGGGATGTAGTTGATGCTCTAATCCTATCTTCTGCTGATACTTCCCAAGAAGGGGTTGTTGAGGGTTCGAATCATAATGAGGTCATTGGATCAAGACCTTACCTAGTAGTGCTCATTCTTGAATATGTTCTGTAATCTAGGAATGATTCTGAAATTGTCCTGGATGGCCTGGCCAACCATTATCTCATTCACCAAAAAGTGTGGAGAAACATTTAGAAGCTGATTTCAAAAACCCCTCTTGAAAACATGACTGTGGGATCAAAATAATGATGTAGATGATCAATATACAAGAGGGGGTGAATTTTATACTTTAAAAAATTCCTTTGGAACTTTAAATTATGGTAATGTTTAAAAAGGTTAAACAAGATATATTCACAAGACCTATTAGTTCTATAAACATGCTTGATTCTGGAAATATGGTTCCAGAAATGAAACTTAAGAAAAGTTTACAAGAACAAATATTCTACCTTAAAGCGTATAGAATCTTAAAAATAAGAGTACAAGTATAAGAAAGTATAAGATAGTTATACTTTCCTTATCAATTAAAATGCATTGGAAAACAAACTTGAAACGATACAAGTAACAAGTAAGAAATCTGTTAACCCAAAGAGTAGGGTATCCAACAACCTTGGATAAAGGTCCCTTGATTTATAATTTCATGAAAGTCAATCTTACACACTCTAGGGTAAGTCCTCGATATGAATATCGGAGTCTATTTTGCTATCCTCGCAATCCCTTAAACTTCAAGGCAGTCGGCACCTCTGTCTTCTATCCCCAGAAGCCCTCGAATTTATTCAGAATATTCTGAGTCACACAAAACAATTCTGAACAAGATTTTCAGAATGCATAAAGCATTAAATTCTCTCTCTCTAGAAATTACTTCAGCATCATGTAATCTCTAGACTGATCAACGTGAGTATTTGTTGTTTTGAGCTCGTTCAAATGAGATCCTATTTATAGGCACATCTTCAACGGTCGACTCCCTCCTCCAACGGTCATATTTTTCCTTGAATTTTGGAGGGACCTTTACACGTGTCACTCAAACAACGGTTAGTTTGAAACAAAATGCATGACATCGTTTCACAACTAAAAAATGAGTAAGTAAAATATGGTTTCTCAACCAAATTTACTTTCTGGAGTATAGGGAAAAATAATGTTCAGAGTCTAAGGAAAAATATTCAGAGTCTACATTACAAGAATATTCAGATTCTGTTTTTCAAGGAATTTAGAACCTGAATTATAAGGAATTCAGAGTTTAAATTCTAAGGAATTTGGAACCCGAATTCTTTGGAATTAAGAGTTGTAATTCTAAGGAATTTGGAGTATGAATTTTAAGGAATTAATAGTCTCAATTATATGGAATTCAAAGTCTGAATTCTGAGGAATACAGAGTCTGAATTCTAAGTAATTCGGAGTCTGAATTCTGGGGAATTCGGAGTCTCAATTCTGAGGAATTCAGAGTCCATATTCTGATGAATTCAGAGTCTGAATTCTAAGGAATTTGGAGTCTTAATTATAGGTAATTTGGGGTCACAATTCTGGGGAATTCATAACATGAATTATAAGGAATTAAGATTCTGAATTTCAGAGAATTTGGAGTTTGAATTTCAAAGAATTCAGAGTCTCAATTTTACAGAATTCGGAGTCTGAATTTTAGAGAATTCAGTGCCTGAATTTTAGAGAATTCGGATTCCAAATTTCAGAGAATTTGTATTCCGATTTTCATAGAATTCAGAATCTGAAATTTAGAGAATTCAGATTCTGAATTTCAGAGAATTCGGATTCTGAATTTCAGAGAATTCAGATTCTGAATTTTAGAGAATTCAGATTCTAAATTTCAAAGAATTTAGAACCTAAATTCAGATCCTGAAAATACAGTACTCTATATCTAAGTATTTATATAATTCCTAGGTTTTAGATGGGAAACCAAATTTTCTACATTAGGAATAAAAAGAGTTAGACTAAAATATGAATAATGAAAAATAGGTAAGGATAAATTTTTCTTGGGGAATGAAAATTTTCCTCCTTAAGAAAAATCTTAGGGAAAATGAAATCAACCTTAAGATGGAGTGTTTGTGAATTTCAAAACATGAAGGAATGAAAAAGTCATAAGGAAACATTATTGACTCAACAATCTCCCCTTTTTGGAAAGAACAAACATTCTTAAGAAAAAGAATACAAGGACTCAGAAATTTTATTGTCTTGTATATAAAAACTTATCTCCCTTTACTTATGGATCAAAGTGAATATGACTAACTCCCCCTTAGTCTTTGGAAACATTAAGGATCATATTCTTGATTTCCTGAATGAGATTTTTTATTTTCTTGCATTTAAAAATCTTAATGATGAAAACTCACCCTTAGATGAACTCCCCCTTACATAGGGAAATTTATTCTTTACATAGTATTCTTTTTTGACATTCCTTTCTCCCCCTTTGTGATTTTCATAAAGAAATACATGGAATGGAAAATAAATTTTTTACCTGAAATATTAGTACTAAACAACCAAAAAATATGAAGTGCAACAAGAATTTTATTAGAATTAGAAGAATTTGTACAATCAGGACATAAAACAAAAGATCATATTTGGAAAAGATTATCCTTCTTCTCCTTCAGCATCAGCTTCTTCACAATGGTTTTTAACTTCAAGAGCTCCTTGTGATCCTCTTCTACACGCTTGAGAAACTGATCATGGTCTTCTATTTTCTTCTCTAAGGATTTAAATTTCTCTTCCAGAGACTTAAGAGATTTTTCCTGGGCCTTCAGAACTTCTTCTTGCTTAGAAAGCTTCTCTTAAATATCAATTTTGAGATCCCTTTCCCATTTTCAACTCTGAGCAACTGAGTTTAGCTTCCCATTCAAATCCTTAACTTCTTGCTTCTGAGAATTCGGTTCCAATGTTTTCTTTTCCTCAAAACTATTAGTGGGATCCTTGATCTTCACATCTTCAGTGTCAAAATCATACTTGACACTTTATTGAAATTCATCAAAGATTATCATCTCTTCTATTGTCTTCTTTGACCAGTTTGTCATCTTTTTTCATGATCTTTTATGTGCTTTGTAACCATTGAGAAAAGTATTGAAGTCTACCTCGATTTTGACACACTTATCCATCACCATGGATAATGAATCTAATTTTTTATATAATTAATTCTGGAGCATTTGAAATCTTTAATCTATGGTTAGAAATATCGGAATAGTACCAACCAGCTTCTTCAATGATTGAACAACAAAGTCATGTCCAAGAGATGATGATTGTGAATCCGAGACTTTGGTTGGCGAGGATTCCTTTTCTAATTCAATGGCCTTCCTCTTTGACGAACCACCAACTTCTTTATTCTTTACCAAAATTTTTCTAGGTGTATCCACAATAAACGTTTTTCCTTATCATCCTCCAGAATTACTTCTTCATGATCCAGAGATTCATCTACACTATCATATAGATAAACATTTTTGTCTTCATCAACTTCTTCCTTCTTAGCTCCTACCTCAACATCCTCTAGGTGAATGAAATCATGATTTCTACTATCATTTTCAGACAACTTACTCACTTCTTCCTTACCCTTCTCTTCTTTTCAAGGGGTAGCAAGTTTTGAAGACTCAGCTTCAGAATTTTAGATAGATAATTTCTCATAGGAACTCTCCTTCTCATGATAATCTTCTACTTGATTTATGATATCTTCGGTATCACCACTCCCTTCTTCCTCTTCTTCTTCTACTTCTTCTTCATGCACTATTTATTCAACTTGATCTTTTTCTGGAATCACTAACTTATTTCCCGAAGTATCTGGTAATGGTTCTAACCAAAATGATTTTGGTACTGGAATATTATCGAAGGCTTTCTCAGTAGCCTTCATAAGGGATTTCACTATCTCAGCCTCAGACAATTTCTTCCTTTGCTTCATTTCTTTTTCTTCCTTTTCTAGATTCTCAACAGTCTTTTCCTTCAATGCCTTTACATCAGCAAGGTCCAGGCCAAACTTAGGCTCACCTTCCTTCCTTTTCTTCTTATATTCTCTCCACTTATCCACTACTTCATCCGGATATGCCTTTTTCTTCTTTGGATTTGGAGGTATGGATTGAGTTTTTTTAGCCATTGTGGTTTTTGTCTTCTCTTCTGGTTCCTTCACCTTCCTTTTTCTTCCATGCTTCTTATAAGTTTCATTCACTTCCAACTTATTTGATAGAGCTTAAACTTTTTCTTCCGAAAAATCATGAAATTCTCCGGATTGACTATTAAATCCAATCTTTATCCTCCTTAGATTATCATCACTCAAAAGCATCACCTTACAATTTCTCAGCTTAGAACTGCAAAGAATCTCGAAAGACTGAAGACAAAGAACAATGATCTTTGAAAGAATGTCTGGGTACATGATAATATAAGACTTTAGATTTTCATTCTTTATATTCTCAATTGTAACCAAGATATGATTAACCAGGTTTATCTTTCTTAGGTTTACCAGGAAATCCAAAATATAAATATCAAATTTCTTCAGGGTATCCTTGTCCCCTTTTCTTAGAATTAGAAAACCATGAACCCATAGCTGAAGAATCTGAAGATTTGTATAGAGATAAATAATTTTCGGAGTCTTCACTTCCTCAAGACCAAGACAAGATAAAGCATTTTTCATATCAAAGGATCATATTACATCATGTAGCTTGTGAGATAAAAACTCAAATTCTACCTCATAAGGAATTCATATCAAATTTTCTTCCATGTTATAAGAAAGAGAATATGTCTTTCCATAGCTCTTGAATGAAAATTTATCTCTTCCTCCTTCATTGAAAAAGATAATTGTATCATAGAATTCAACCAGCAATTCTAGATACACCGGATCATGTGCTCTTAGTTTTGATACGCAAACACACTCCCATCTATTCATCTTGATATTCTTAGACATAATAGAATCATACTTGGAACAAAACTTCAGATCAACTAACCTTTCACGGTAGATCTTCCACTCAAATATTTTCATAACACTTGACATCTCATTATGAAAAGAGGCTTCAGCAGACATTTGGTAGTAAGAAAACATTGAAGATCTGAAACGACTTTTAAAAATAGATGTAGATCTTCTGCACGCGAAGGCCTGAGTTTCAATGTGGGACAACCATTGGGGGTCCTTTATATAGGCAATCGAAGAGATGGTTCAGCTTCCTCGAATGATTTATTAGTTAAAAATATCTTGAGATGATCTAACGGTTGAGATGATAGCTGAAGAATGATTTTGATAGATTTTGATCTTTTGAGGTTTTTAAGACAAAACATTCGGATTTAAGGAAAACTGAATCCCAAAAATTTAAAAACAAAACTAAAATTCCAAAAATTAAAATATGATTATGAAAATTTAGGAAAGGAAACAAACCTTTCAGATTGGTAGGAATATTATTCGTAATGAGGGAAAATTCTTCTTGAAAAGCATTAGATTCCAAAAAATTTGATTACGAAAAAAAATTTAACTACAAAAATTTTGATTATGAAAATTTTGACTATGAAACTTTGACTATAAAAATTTTGACTACGGAAATTTTGATTATGAAAATTTTGACTACGGAAATTCGACTACAAAAAATTTGACTACGAAAATTTTGATTATGAAAATTTTAACTAACAAGAAAACATACTCCCCCTATGAAAATAAGTTTCTTACTATAAAGATATGGGTTTCAACAAGAAGTTAATAAGGATTATTACTTTATAGTTATCATTCTTAACTTCTATTTTATCTATTCAAATCTATCAAATGGTAAATATTTTGTGAAATTATCAGTAATTTGATCTTGTGATCTGATAAATTGAAGAATAATGTCTCCTTTTTGTGTGTGATCACTACGAAAGTGATGCCTAATATCTATTTATTTTGTGTGAAAGTAATGTGTAGGGTTTTTACTTAAGTCAATGGAACTAGTATTATCACAAAATATTTGTGTTTTGATGAAACTCATACCATAGTCTGTGAGTGTGTGTTGCATCCACAACACTTGAGCACAACAACTTCCAGCTGATACATATTCATATTCAGTAGTGGAAAGTGCTACTCAGTGTTTCTTTTTTCATGACCCCAAAACTAATTAATCTCTTAAGAAATGAAAAGTTTTGGATTTACTTTTCCTATCCACTCTACATCCACCAAAGTCAGCATCTGAAAAACTTTTTAAAACAAAATCATTTCCAGATGTATAAAAGAGTTCTAGATACATGGTTCCCTTTAAGTAGAAAAAAATTCTTTTCACTACCTTTAAATGAGATTCCTTAGGATTAGATTGATATCTTTCACATAAGAATACTGAAAACATTAAGTCTAGATGACAAGCTACAAGTAAAGTAGTCTTCCTATCATACCTCTAAAATATGTTGGATCTACTGGTTTCCCAACTTAATCAAGATCAAGTGAATTTGAGGTACCAATGGGAGTACTTATACTCTTAGTGTTTTCATATCCATAATTTTTAAGAAGATATTTAATATAATTATGTTGGGATATATATATTCTTTTTGGTTTTTGAGAAATTTTGAAACCAAGGAAAAATTTCAACTCACCCATCATACTCATTTCAAACTCATGTTTTATTAGATCCACAAAGTAATAAGTTAAAGATTATTTAGTTGAACCAAATATAATGTCATCAATATAAATTTGAACAATCAAAAGATTTTTCCTAACTTTATTTATAAAAAGGGTTGGATCAACATTTCCCTTAACATAATTGTCTTGAAGAAAAAACCTTGTAAGTCTATCATACCAGGCTCTACGGGCTTGCATGAGTCCATACAAAGCTTTGAAAAAATGTTCAGGATGTTTTGTATCTTCAAAGCTAGGAGGTTGTTGAACAAAAACCTCCTCTTGAACATTACCATTAAGGAAAGAACATTTAACATCCATTTGAAAAAGTTTGAAATTGAAGAATGCTGCAAAGGCAAGTAGAATATGAATAGAATCAATTCTAGATACTGGAGCATAGGTTTCTTCACAGTCTATTACTTATTGTTCATTATAGCCTTTTGTAACCAATATAGCTTTATTTCTTATAATGATTCCTTTTTCATCACATTTATTTCTGAAGACCCATTTTACTCTAATAACAAATTTTTCCTTAGGTCTTTCAACCAAGGTCCAGACTTTATTCCTTATGAATTCATTTAGCTCATCTTGCATAGCTTTTATCCAATCATCATCACCTAAAGCTTCATCAGTGCTTTTTGGTTCTAATTGGGAAAGAAATGCTAGATGTTCTACTTCAATTCTTAAAGAACATCTTGTTCATACATGTTGATTTACATCACCAATGATACTATCCCTGGGATGATTCTTAAGAAACAACTGATTTGTGTTTTTTAAATCATGTTCATCAACATAGGGTAGGAAATCTTCTGGGGTAAATGCTTCAGAAACATTTTCTTGAACATTTTCCTTATTAGAAGGATCATCTATCAAGGGTTGAAAATCAGTTTTTGAAAACACATCATAAGATGTAGGTTGAGTATGTTTAAAAAATGATTGGTTTCATCAAATTTGACAAGTACTGTTTCTTCAACAGTATAAGTATTTTTATTGAAAACTCTATAATTCTTAGAAGTTGTGGAGTAGCCTAAGAAAATCCCTTCATCTGATTTTGGTGCAAATTTGTGTAGATTATCTTTAGTATTCATAATGAATACCTTGCAACCAAAAACCACGAATTATGAAAGTTTAGGTTTTCTACCATTACATAACTCTTAATGAGTTTTATTAAGAAAAGTTCTTATTAAAACACAATTTATAGTATAGCAAGAAATACTTACAGCTTTATCCCAAAAATGTTTGGCTACTGAATATTCACTCAACTTGGTTCTTGTTTTCTCTTGAATAATATTATTTCTTCTTTCAACAACACTATTTTGTTGTGGTGTTCTTGGTGCTTCGAAGTAATGATTAATTCATTTTCTACTACAAAAAGTTTCAAAATCAGAATTTTGAAATTCCCCTCTATGATCACTATCGATAGTTATCAATGGAAGGTTTTTCTCATTTTTAACTTGGCCTCTAAAATTTTGAAATAATAAAAATCTTCAAATTTCATTTCTTTAAAATAAACCCTCATAAATATAGTGTAATCATCAACTAAAACAAATATATAATATTTTCCTCCAATGCTTCCAGTTTATATTAGACCAAAAATATCCATATGCACAAACTGTAATGCATCAGTAGTTGATACTTCACTGATTGATTTAAAACTGGATTTATGTTTCTTTCTATATTTACAAGGATCAAAAACTTTTGTAGAATCAAATATAAGCTCCAGTAGATCCTTAAATATTCTTTTCTTAGAGAGTTTGCATAGGTTCCTAAGTTTACAGTGTCCTAAACATCTATGCCATAACCCAGAATGATCTTCCATTGCACTATGTCAAGGTAGGTCTTGGCTCCTAAGGTCTTCTAAGTTTACTATGTAAACATTCTCTTACCTATGGGCAGAAAGAATAAACTCTTCCTTGTAATTGTGTACTAAGCACTTGTAATTCCCAAAATTAACAAGGTAACCTTCATCACATAATTGAATTATGCTAATAATGTTGTGATTAAGACCCTTAATAAATAAAACATTTGAAATCAAAGTTTTTCCAAGAAGAACAATATTACTTATACCAATAATTTCTCCCTGAGCATTATCTCTGAAAGTTACTTTTCCTCCTTTCGTCTTGATAATATTTTCAAAGATGTTTTTGTTACCAATAATGTGTTGGGAACATCCACTAACCATGTACCATGTATTGCTATTGGTACTATCTTTACTTTCCTGAAATAATAGTGTTATACTTTTAGAACCTAAACTTTCTGGGATATGGAAACATCAGAAAGAAAAATTTTAGGAATCCATATTTTCTTTGAAAAATAATCATTATTAAAACCTAAATATTGAGTTTTGTTTAAGGAATAATTTTTAGCCCAATGCCCACCACACTGACATTTAGTGCAGAATGGAGCACTTTGGGGAACAAAATAATTATTACTGAAAATAAGTTTTGAACTAGTATAACCAAAACTAGAATTATTCCTTAGAGGTCAAATTTGATAATACAACTTATCAAAATTTTCATTACCTAACTTAATGTTTGAAAAACACTTCTTCAAAGAAAATATTTTTTAATTCAGTCTAATAACTATGTTTTTATCCTCAAAACCGTCAATTTTAGCACTAGAGTTAGTCTCTAAAACATTTTTCTTAGAAATTAGTTTTTCAAGATCCTTAGGAAGTTTACCCTTCTCAAAATTAACTTCCTCAACATTTTTTGAAATACTTTCAAAATCAAGGGTTTTATTATCATGATATTTAGAAAGATCTGATATTACCTTAGTAAGAATATAAATCCAATAATTTTCCTTATCAATCTTTTTCTTGACTATAAAATTATCATTCTTAAGAGCTTAGAAAACCTAGAAACCTTTTCATAGGTAGGTAAAGTATTATCTTCATCAGAAAAAGATTCTTCATCTGAAGATTCATAATATTTACTATCACTATAATTATCATTCAAGGATACATTGGTTATGGATTCAGCATTGTGTACCTTGTCCATTAGACAATGATTTTCAATAGGTATCTTGTCAAGTAAACCAAGATTATTCTATCCAGAAGATTCATAATCTGAGGATTCATCAGAAGAGTCTCCACCACTGGAACTCCAGGTGTCATTGGATTTCAAAAATTTCTTAGATTTAGCTTTGTTGTACTTCTTTCTATTCCTCTCAAAATGATTTTTCTTTCTATCTTTTCTCTTAAGCATAGGAAAATCTAGCCTTATATGCCCTGCTCTTTCACATTCATAGAAAGTGACTTCTAAATCTTTCTTGTCCTTTCTTTATTTCTTCTTGTATCTATATTTAAAGTCTTTCTTTTAAAATATCTTGTTCATCCTTCGAGAAATATTATCTAGTTCATTCTCAGAATGTTCACTTTCACTTGATTTAGATGAAACAGTGACCTTCTTCAATTTAGATCTTGTAACTCTCTCAGGAGTCTTGGATTTCATATGATTAGAGGTAGTTGTAAAAGCAACACTTCCCTTCTCATTCTTCTTCTTGACATTGTCAGCATCTCTTTTCATTCTAGTCTCATGTTGAAGAAGAGTTCCAAAATGCTCATCAAGAGTAATCAGTGAGACTTTCCTATTCTCATCAATAGTTGTTCTCTTTGATTCCCACTAATTTGGCATGAAATCTATAATTTTGTCCACAAGTGCCTCATCATCTAAACATTTTTCACCCATATATTATAATCTGTTAACAATAGTCAGGAATCTTTATTGTACCTTACACACTGGTTCTCCATATGGAAAGCAAAAACACTGATATTCTTCTCTAAGCATAGCTCTTCTCATTTCAATAACTTTGGATGTTCCAAAGTGAGTTACTTCCAGCTTCTTCCAAGTACAATTTGCAGCTTCACAAGAAGAAATATGGCTATATATATTCCTGGTCCTGGAACACTGCAAAATATTGGGTACCTTTTAGTTTAGTTGATATTATGACATTCCTTGATTAATAAAAGTTTTGAATTCCTTATTAGGAATCTTGTAATCTCCTGTCAGCATAAAAAATTTTTCCACTACAGTATTAATAACAAAACTCTTCATATGATCTCTCCAATATTTATAATCATTCCCATCAAATATAGGTGCCTAGTAGGATTGAGATTTTCAATTGAACCAACATTCAATCATGCCATCTCAAAGAAAAATATCTTTCCACAGAAACTTATTAGTAATAAGAGTTTGTAAACAAGGATAAAAATATCCTAAGAAAGTAAAATATAGAACAATAAAAAAATTGAGCAATAAAACTTATATGTGAATATAAGTATTTTAGAAAACTCCTCTAATACTAGTTGTAGGATCAAAATAATGATGTATATGCTCAATATATAAGAGGGGGTGAATTGTATACTTTAAAAAATTCATTTGGAACTTTTAAAGATGGTAATGTTTAACAAAGTTAAACAAGATAAATTCATAAGACCTCTTAGTTCTACAAACTTTCTTGATTTCAGAAATATGGTTTTAGAAATGAAAGGTAAGAAAAGTTTACAAGGACAAAGATTCTACCTTAAAGTGTATAGAATCTTACAAATTAGAGTAAAATTATAAGAAAGTATAAGATAGTTACACTTTCCTAATCAATCAAAATACAGTGGAAAACAAACTTGAAATGATACAAGTAACAAGTAAGAAATCTTTTAACCCAAAGAGTACGATATCCAACAACCTTGGATAAAGGTCCCTTGATTTATACCTTCAAGAAAGTCTATCTTACCCACACAAAGGTAAGCCCTCGATACAAATATCGGATTCTGTCTTTCTATCCTTGCAAGCCTTCAAACTTCATGGTAGTCGGCACCTCTGTCTTCCTATCCCCAGAAGCCCCCTAATGTAATCAGCAACATTCGGAGTCGCACGAAGTAATTCTGAACAAGATGTTCAATACGTAGAAATCATTAAAGTCTCTCTCTCTAGAAATCACTTTAGAAACATGTAATCTCTAGATTGATCAATATGTGTATTAGTTATTTTGATCTCATTCAAATGATCTCCTATTTATATTCATATATTCAAGGGTCATCTCCCTACTCCAACAGTCATATTTTTCCTTGAATTTCAGATGGACCTGTACACATGTCACTCAAACAATGGTTAATTAGAAACAGAATGCACGACACGGTTTCATAACTAAAACATGAGTATGTAAAATATGGTTGCTCAAGCAAAATTATTTTTCATAGTCTAGGGAAAAATAATGTTCAGAGTCTAAGGAAAAATATTTGGAGTCTACATTACAAGAATATTTGGATTCTTCTTTTCAAGGAATTCAGAACCTTAATTCTGAGGAATTCAGAGTCTGAATTCTAAGGAATTTGAAACCTGAATTCTATGGAATTTTGATTCTAGATTCTATGGAATTCGGAGTCTCAATTCTAAGGAATTTGGAGTCTAAATTCTAAGGAATTTGGAGTCTTGATTCTTTGGAATTAGGAGTCTAAATTCTAAGGAATTAGGAGTCTGAATTCTGAGGAATTCGGAGTCTGAATTCTAAGGTATTCAGAGTCTGAATTCTAAGGTATTCGGAGTCTGAATTATAGGGCATTCGGAGTCTGAATTCTAATAAATTTGGAACCTGAATTCTAAGGAATTAAAAGTCTGAATTTCAGAGAATTCGAATTCTGAATTTCATAGAATTTGGAGTTTGAATTTGAGATAATTCAAAGTCTGAATTTTAGAGAATTCGGATTCTGAATTTCAGAGAATTCAGATTCTCAATTTCATAGAATTTGAATTCTGACTTTCACAGAATTCAGATTCTGAATTTTAGAGAATTTGGATTCTAAATTTTAGAGAATTTAGATTCTGAATTTCAGAGAATTCAGAACATGAATTCTAATCCAGAAAACAGAGTATGCTATATCTAAGTATTTATATAATTCTGAGGTTTTAGATGTGAAACCTAATTTTTTTTACTTTAGGACTAAAAAGAGTTATACTAAAATATGAACCATGAAAACAGGTAAGGATAAATTTTTCTTGGGGAAGGAAAATTTTCCTTATTAAGAAAAATCTTAGGGAAAATGAAATCTCCCTTAAGATAGAGTGTTTGTGATTTTAAAAACATGAAGGAATTGAAAATTCATAAGGAAACCTTATTGACTCAACAATGACGATGAAGATGCCAAAATTAAGCTACATGTTATTGGTTCTTCATTATGGAGGGTTCAATTATCATGTTATTTTTTACATATTTATGTAGGTGGTAGCTAGATGAGAAAGAGCATGTTAGCTCCATTCTCTCCTTTCTATCGTAGAGTCTACATGTCATCCTGTTATAGCTAGGAAGATCCTTTGTGCCGATGCCATTAAACATGTCAGGATGTTCGCGAAGTGATAGGGTGAATTGACAGAGCATAGATCTTCTTTGGAGTGGATTCATCATGAAATGAAATGGATAAATTAGAATCTGGAATGTCTTAAGTAGGAATCAATGCACTCTGAGGTGATAGTCAATGAGGGTAAGAAACTGGTGGTGTAGGAGATAAATGTTGGATATGATGCGACTGAGGAGGAGGATGAGTTACGGGATAGTGAAACTACTTGGACTACAGCCCTATCTGAACTTCATCAAGCCATAGTGAACTCCTACCAAGTTCTATAACAACTTTTTGAATCTACTGGGAGACTCTTATATTTTACATTTCATGCAGGTATGGAGAGGCTCGAGGTTGTGGACGCTCCTGCATCGTTCATTCAATGGAATGAAAACTCTGTTTCTCTACACTACTTCTCTATATTTTCCTATACTTTCAATCCATCAGAATTGATTTCTCTTTGAATGATAATCTTCATATAATTTGTATTTGAATCATGATTCTGGATAATTAAATTGAAATAATCAAATTAATCTCTAACCTTTTATTGAATCGTGGAATTTAGCGAGCATAGTTTGACTATTTCTAGGGTTATATATAAATCCCTAAAAACATTGTTTATTTTTTTTGTTAATACAATTATTTTTTCATAAACCCATTTTAGTACAGGCTTATCAGGTATAACATGTCTTTTTCTTAGGCATTCCATTTTGGGTTTTCAACCTAATAATATTTTTTTACATTTTTTGTTTCTCAAATTTTTCAAAATTTTTCCTAAACTATGCGAAGCATTAGTTTAGAGAGATGGTAATTGACTTTTGTCTGTGGTTAACTTTCAATGTTTTCATCATAGAATGTTTTGTGTCTCCTATCATGTAAATTTTAGAGTCTTGAGAACCATACTAACATTACTAATGTTTTAGGTCGAACAACATTGACCCCCACTAACATTTTAGGTTGAAAATCTTTGACCATAAATTATGGGGTAAGGGGTCCAAGAGGGCTCATTAGCTGAGAATGTCCCAATATTTTTCATATATGCATGAGGGGTTTTTTCTTCATCCTGATTTGTGATTTAAGGATGTGAGACATGATATGGAGTATGGGAGACAATGGGCATATGGAAGTAGGAAAATCCTCTCCTAAAAAGGAATATTCATTTGGTTGACATGCCTCTTTTGTGAAAAACTTATGCGGAGCCCCCATGGAATATTGTGTATAGTAAAAAAAGGTTTCCCCATGACACTGACCTTCCACTTCTTATTGCCAAGTAATTTTATGGGAATTTATATTTCTCAAGACCACCAGGGGTGGATTGTAAAAGGAGTGGTCTCTAAAAAGTATGAGGGAATTTTTATCAATTGGGATTGTGAATGGGAGACCACTCCTATACGTATTAATCTTGCGTAGAGGAGGTTTTAAGCATGGTGAAATTTAATTCCATGCATCTTTGACATTTGAAACTTATGATTTAAAGTCATTTTAGTCATAGAAGGGGATGAAAGGTTTTCTTTTTCATGGTAAGTTGTCTATGAATGTTCTAACATTTTCATCCATGAGAAGGGGAAAATATGTAAACTATAATACAAGGGGTTTCCAAAACCAAGGAGTGAGATGGGATGTAAAATTGATAGGGGCGTATGGAGGTAGAAATGTCCTCTCATAAGGACACATTTTAATTTGGTTGGCATGTATTTTTTGTTGGCAACTTATGCAGAGCCACCATGGAATATTGTTCATTGTCAAAAAAAAGGTGTCCTTAGGACACTAACCTTTCACTTCTGATGGGAATGAATTATTATGGGGATTTAGACCTTTCTAGATATAGATTATGGTTTGTGAAAAGGTAGGGCCTAAACGTGAATGGGGAATTTCAAGCCAAAATTTCTCAGGAATAAGTATTGATGTTCTCCCCATACAAGTGTGAAGAGGTTTCTTGTGTAGTTCTGACCCGTGTACACGAAATGAGGGGAAAAATTTGTTTCATGGATGTTCCCAAAACATGATATTTGGGTGTTTCTACATATCCTATGATAATAAGAATCAATTTGTATATAACTCTTTTAAGGTTTCTCCATATACAGATATGGTTCACACATAAGAGTGAAATAATTTTGTCTTGTATATGTGCTCACCAATGAGGTAGGGAACAAGTTATACATGCCCATGTAGATTTATATCACGCATAGGAACTTGGGGGGTATCCTTTGTTGGGTCTAGAAATTTCCCATGCATTTTTGACCCATACATCGGGAAGTGATATTTTCAATCTTTTCTATGGATGGTCCCCAAAGAAGAGCATTAGGTGTCCATAATCATGCAGTTCTTATGACATATGATTGGGAAATTGATATAGAATCACTAATTAATTGGAGGATAATCGGGCTCGGATGTCCTGACATGCCTGATATGTAAGTGATAAGAAGAGTGTAAACCATGATTTTGGGGGTTCTTAGATCATGTGGAATGGTATGGTAATTGGAAGCCATTGGGGTATGGAGGTAGGAAAATACTCTACTAAATATGAATTTTCCTTTGGTTAACATGCCTTTTTTGGGAAACATATATAGACCCACGAGGGAATATTGTGCATAGTCAACCAAATGTGTCCTCAAGATACTGACCATCCATTTACAATTGCCATGGGGGTTTATGGATATCCGGAGTTTCCTAAACCACAGAGTTTGTTAAATGGAAATTATGCATTAGGAAATATTAGAAAAATTAAATCCTTAATTACCCCTGAAGTTAGGAATTACCTACTTAGATATGGTTCTTATGTATGAGGGTATCTTTTCTTTTATCGTGGCTCTATAGGTAATCCCCTACTGAAGTGCTTATGCCCATACGAGTTGTGCTATGTGTGAGAAACATGAAAAAAAAAGCATTGATCAAGCACCTAGGGATGATGTAACCAAGGATATGACTATTTTTTATTTTAGGTGGCTAAGCCAGGATAAATGTTCAAGTGTCACTATATATCCTTCTTGGGTAGGAATCAAGTCATACATAGTTCTATAATATTACATGGTGGGCGACAGATGTTGGGGGAAATTTCCTCTCTAGTGATAACATAATGATGTTATTCAGTTTATCATCATGAAACAAGGAAATTTTATAATTTAGTTTAATTTCATATGATTTGAATAATTTTCATACAATTTAGCATCATATGGAAAGGATGTAGATGACCTAACAAGAATGTGGGGAAATGTTCATATTCTTGAAATGGTCAGAAAAATAGGGAATATTTGATGGTTACCTACTATGACATGGTTGTCTTGTAAAGGAGGGTAAATTTTTCTTTCCCACAATTGCTCAGCCCATTTCATAATATCTGGGTGTCACTACATACCCTAGGCAATAAGAATCAAGACATTTGTTGTTTTATATAGAAAACACACTACATAGGTCTAACCCCTATGCAAGGGGGTATGTTTTACTTTTGGGGTGGATGGACTAGGATGAGAGTTCTAGAATCAATATGTATTCTACTAAGGAAGGAATCAATCCATACATAGTTCTTGATGTTCCCTGTAGAGTAGTGAAAAAAACACAGGGAAGAGGAATTTTGTTTTGGGAGGGAGGGAGGTGGCGGGACCCAGATGTGAAATCTTGGCATATCTATTTATCCTATATAGATAGGAATCAAATTATATGTAGTTCTTAACATGGAATGTTAAGTGACCGATGCTAGAGGAAATTTATTCTCGGATGATAACATTGTGGTGTTATGCAATTTAGCGTTGGGTAACAAAGGCATTTTTGACATGAAACTTTAATGTCATGTAGTGAGGATGTTGGAATCACAATTTAATGTCATGTTGCGGGGATGAATTTTCATATAAACCATGAGTTAGTGGAGGCTAATCGGGCCAGGATATTTTGGTGTAGTTAGGATGTGAAGGGGAAAGAAAGTGTAAACCATGGTTCTAGACATTTTTGGATCAGGAGGACTGATATGGGGATTGAAATCCATTCAGTGTACATAGGTAGGAAAATCCTATCCTAGGGTTAAATTTGTCTTCAGTTGATAGTAATTTCTTTGGGAAACTTATGTATATCCTCTGGGGAATATTGTTCATATTCGAACAAAGGTTTCCTCAAGACACTATCCTTCCATCTTCGATGTTCTGGGAGGTTTATGAAGATCCAAAATCACCTAAACCATGGATCTTGATAAATGAAAAAGATACCAAACAAGAAAGAAATATCCAAACCATAAGTAGTCGTGAAGTATGAACTCCCCCACATAGTTATAACTCATTTATATGGGGTAAATGATTCATTGGAAGATCATTTTTGTGGCATATGGGGTTTGGAATATCCTATATAGATTTTCATTTATGTGTAGGAGATAGGGGCATTTGTATTTTCATGATGGGACCCGAGCACATGGCCTGAGTGTCACTACATATCTCATTATACTGAGAATTAATCCACACATAGTTCTTAACATACAATGTACTTTATCACCATATGGTAAGGATGTAGGTTCCTTATTATTGAGGGTAAATGACTGGTGATTTCTTTTAGGTCTTACTACTAGGGCCACAACACCCTTGTTGTAGATTGATATGCCTTGATCATGTGGGTAATCCCATACCAAAACTCGTAATCCCACATTATTTGTTCTTAGGGTGAGAAACAAGAGACAACATAGGATTATTATGCATCATAGTGAAAATGTTACCAAGTATGGGGGAATTTCACGTTAGATACATTGTTTTGGATGAGCTTGGATTCGGAGATTCGAGTCTTGCTGCATATCTTGTTGGGACGGTAATCAATATGGACGTAGTTATATGATCTTCCCAACACAAGTCTTACCCATACGTAGGGAATAGGAATTTTTTGGTAGTGGCTGGGCTAGGATGTAGAATCAGAGTGTCACTACGTATCCTTCTAGGGAATAAATCAAGACACATGTTGTCCTAGAAATGTGTTCCATTACTGGTCTGAGCCATGAACTTGGAGGGGGAATGTTTAACTATTCCTCAGATATGATGGACTTGTCAGGTACCTTTACTCTTTGTTTGTATGGGTGAACCCTCACTTCAATTCTTAAGCTCAGGTGAGCTATGATAGGTGAGAGAAATATATAATAGAAAGTGTTTCTATTATAATATAGAAGAAATTGATGTTAGGACCAAGATTGTGATGAATGTAAATGTTGTCTTATTTTGTAAAGAAGTGTTTTTGAGGAAATGAAATCACCTCGAATTGTATTGGAAAATTGTATTGAGGATTATTTTCAAAAAAATTGGATCCATGTTTTCTAAAGAATCAGATTCATATTTTGAAAAGAATATGACTCATGGTTTCAAAAGAATCTTATTCATAGTGAAGGTCCATCATAATAAGCTATTTTGAAAGAATATATTTTGATCAGATGTTTTGAAAGAAATGGTTTTTATCAGAAACATATTAGGTATATAATGGGAAAATATCATAATGAGGAACTAAATATTATCAGATTCACTCTAGTACCAAAATGAATGAAGTGGATGTTTTGAATTGGAGTCTCTGTGGCTACAATTGAATAAATTATGATGATGATTTGAATATTTTTATTATATATAAATCATCAATTGAATAAATAAATTTTGATCAAAGGTTTATGGAAGAAAGGGAGAGTAAAAGATATGCTTCTAATTATAAAGGAATCGTATTCATATTTATCGTATCTAGGTGGGAAATAAAAAAGAAGTGATACCGATTATTTTCAAAAAAATCATATCCGGATGAAAGAAGTTTAAATGGTGATGTCGATGAAGAATTCATGTCTATGAGAAAGTGGTGCTAATGAATGGTGATTCCAATGAAAAGTTTTACTGATGAAATGTCGATGTTGATTGAAGAGGTGGTGCTATTTTTAAAGGTGGTGTTGTTTTAAAAGATGGGCCTATTTTAAAAGGAGGTTGTGTTTTAAAAGGAGGTGTTGTTTTAAAAGGTGGTATCATATTAAAAAGTGGTCCCAATTGGAAAAGTGGAACTGATTGAAAAAGTGGTGATGATTGAAAAGGTGGTGCTGATTGAAGAGGTGGTGCCGATTGAATAAGTGGTGCAGATAGAAAAGTAAGAGATGATGTGGGTTGTTTTTAGAATGATCATACCCTGAATGATTGTATCCAAAATGATTGTACCACGGGTGATCATATCATGGAAAATTGTATTCAAAAAATATCATATTCAGGTTGAGAAAAAAATAATATAGTTTGAATGAATGGAAAGTTATGATACTTTAAAATCCATGTATAGTGATACTAAAGTTGATCCTCAATGAATTCAAAGTATGAAGGAAGTCATGATTCAAGCACAATTTTTTTTGAATTAAGTAATGGTTTCAATTGGGTCAAGAGAAGATGTGAAGAAGGTGATCAAAGATGTATTGAACCATTTCAAAAGGCTGAATTGCTTTTTTTGGATGATAAAGAGAGATTGTTGAATGATTTATTGAGGGGAGAATAATTTTAAAACAACATTTTGATTCAAATCAAATATGAGAATCATATTCAATAATCAGATTAAAACAATCAGAATCATATGATTAGACTCGTTTATTTATCATCAATTGTAATCTCATTAACAATTTAAATGGGAGTATATAAAAGAAGAGATAAAGATTATAGAAAAATTGAGAATAATTTAGAAGCATTGACGATGCCAAAATGCATTAGATATTTCAAGAGAAATTGAAATGTGGTTGAATTTGTGTGAGTGGGAGACATTTTGTGATTCCTACCCAAATATCATATGGTTCACCTATAAAAGGATAAGTATATTGTACTTTCTGACTGCTGGTACTTTTCACCACAGTAGAAAGAGAAGCTTCATGTTTTCAATGAGTGAAATGATACCATTTTTTGTATTGAATACATTTCGATAGGGAAGAAGAATATATTATAATGTTTATTCGGCTGATCATCGTATTTAAGATTTATCATATTCAGTGAATCATTGTATTTGGATTTTCTTTGTATTCGGATGATTTTGATATCAGGATAAATTAGTCGACTTCGGGTTTCTGTACAGGGTATTTCAGAATTTGGTTTCTTGGAATAAGGAAAAATTATATTCTGAAATTAATTGATTTTGATTCATTTCTATTGTATTGTATCAGAATATAGGATTTTATTAATTTTATTTGAATAATCATACTCATATAATTGAACTCAAAAAATCAGACCTAGAACAATCAGACTTAGTGTTTCATAACAATGTCCAGGTGGTTCTTACCATTATTTTGGGTAAGGAATTGAATAATTTAATTTCAATGGAATACAATTTTTGAATTGAAAATAAGCATAGGTAACATGATCTGTTACATATAATTTTATTACCCTATTTGTGGTAAGAGGGTGTACATTCACTAGTGGGACTATTTTATAATTCTACACGAGTGTAAGTATATATCCTACTCATTGTAATACAAGGATTGTCTTATAGTGGATTGTATGGTATTAGATCATTTCCAAACCTTACCAAGGAGGTAACTATTATTATTAAAAAATAAACCTTGCAAATATTTTTATTTCTATAGATGTGTGGATTGAATTGTTTTCAAGAGGGAATTTAATCTTTAATAGGAGGTGAAGGTAGTTTCAATTGAAAATAAACATAAAAGAAAAGGAGTATCACTAATTCACCCCTCCCCCTCTCATTTATATAATTAATATAATTGGGAACTTACATTTGGTATCAGAGGAGGTTCCATTCACTATTTTTTGTAGATGGATAATTTTAACTGTGTGAACATTAAATGTATTCTAGTCTTTTATGGAAAGAATTATAATATCTAGAAGGATAAAATTCATCCTTATATTATGTCTATCAGTTATGATGTTCTTGAAGCTACAAAAGTTGGGTTTCCACCCATTGATGATAAAGTTCCACATACACGTATTAATAAGATGGATCTTGAGAATTATGGAAGGGTGAATAATACTATGTTGTCATCACCTTTTGAAAGTCAATTCATGAGAGTTAAGGTTATTTCCACATCCAAAGGTATATGGGACAAATTTAAAAACATATATGGAGGAAATAAAAAAATCATGATAGAAAAGCATCAAATACGGGTATTGAAGTATGAATACATGAACATGGGTGAGCATGCATCTTTTGGGGATTACTTTACCAAGGTGAATGATATTGTGAGTATTATATGATGTCTTGGTGAAAATATAGATGACCCTAAAGTTGTTTAAAAGATATTGAGAATCCTACCTGAAAAAATTGATGAGAAAGTTTCTTCATTGGAAAACAGAGATCCTAAAACATTATCTATTGAATATTTTCATAGTACTCTTATTATTTATGAAATGATAATAGACAAATCTATGAATAGAAAGTCAAATGTTTATAGAGAAATTTATTTCAAGGCAGCAAAGAAAGAAAAATAATAAGAAGATTCTTATTTAAGAATAAGATGGTGATTATGACTCTAAAAATGAGGTATGTAAAAATCTTATTGAAATTTTATACTTTTTTATAAAAATATCAAAATAGGTATAGAGAAGTACAAAGGGAAACATCCCATGAAATGTTTTGAATGAGGAATATTTTGTCACATTGTGGATAACTATCCTTAAAGAAATAATGAAGAGGATAGTGATGAAGAAGATAAAAATCCTAGAATATCATGGAAGAAACAGGTAGATAAAAGAAAATTTCATTCCAAAGGGTAAGAAGAGAAATTCTTTAAATCCAAAATAATAATATTCTTATCTAAAGATGAATAAGAATACAGTTATTCTGAATCGAAAATATTAGTTAATTATGGTATTGAGAATAAATGTATTATCATAGTGAGGGATGAATAATTTGGAAGTAGTAGTTCTTAAAGAGAAGAAAATAAACTTGAGATTCATTTGAAAGAATAATTGAAATAATGTTTGAGAAAAATTAGAAGTCTCGAAAAGAAAAAGAAAATGTTGGAAGATGAATGTTCTTAAATGAGAAATCGAGAATGTTTTTCTGATAGGAAATAAAACTCAATGAAAGAGATTGATAATTTTATGAAGTCCGTTGAAGAAGAAATGAATCATAATGGTCATCTGGAGGTGAAGCTGAATGAAAAAGAAAAAGAGTTGGAACTTTTCCAAAAAAACATTCCAAATATGAATTGAGAAATACAAGATTCCAAAACTCTATCATGGAGATTTTTTAATTTTATCATAATGAGAAACCTATGAAGGTTCAAAAAAAGTTAACTGCAAATGTTGATAAGAATAATGGAATTGTTTTTAAAAATAATAATATTGGGAAAGTTATGTATATAACCAATGTGAAGAATTCAAAAGTTACAAAACATCTTGAGTCCTAAAAAAATTTCTCTATCTGTAAAAGTTTTAAATAATTCTAATTCTATTTTGTCTAAAAATAGATGAAGAATCCAATTTATAATTAAAAGTTTCATGGCATAGAAAATAAATAAAATAAGGTAGCTGAGAATTGTGTTTACAATTCTGATTAGTATGGATGGTTTAGTGGAAAATAATCTTTCTATGGGTATTTGTGGTATTTTGGGGGATTTAGATACACAAAAAGCATGTTTTGGTTTGACAAACAACATTTATATTATCCCACGTGATATGGAAGGATGAGATTGAGGAGGAGTTAATCTCCTCAATGAAAGAAGTCTAAGAAGGTTATTGTGATGAAATATGAAAATAATGAAGTGTAGATTGAAATAAGTTCCAACCCTAGGAAACTATTTCGCAAATGTGTGAATAACCTGTACATCTATCAAAATCATGTCTTGTTTTGTTACCAGAACAATAAAAGATTCCTAAAAATTCTCACAAACATCAAGTGAAGAAATAAAAGAAACAATAAAAATCTCTTGTTGTTGAAAATACATTGAATGAAACAAAAGGAAAATGACCCTAGATAATTGATAGTGGGTCTTCATCACATATGATAGGAGACTTGAAGTTGTTGATGAATGTAAAAGATTTTAAGGAAGTAATAGTGACAATTTTCAAGGATGAATATTTGAAAATCAAAGGTGTTGGATCAACCATAATTGAAAAAGAAAAGATGGAATCCAAGAAAAAATTGATTTTTGATCATCTAAAATACAATTTTCTGAGTGTTTCAAACTTTTTTGATGAGGGTAACAAAGTTATCTTCAAGAAAGATGGGTTTTTTGGGAAAAGTTAAGAAGATGGGAAGATTGTTAGAAGAGTAAAACATACAAAAGGGAATCTGTTTCAGATTGGTGAAATAAAAAACTCTTATTACATGAGTATGGAGGAAGATAATGAATTTTGGCTAAAAGTTTGGGACACATGTGTTAGAGAAAAATTAGAAAGATATCCAAAAGATATAGTGTTTGATAAATTCCTGATTTTCCAAGAAGAGGAGATTGTTTTTTCACTATCTTTCAAAAATGAAAGATTACAAATGTTGTGTATAAGAAAGTTGATATTTTTTCCCAAAAAAACTATGGAGACGATTCATTCTAATATATGTGTTCTAATGTGAAAACAATCAATAAATAGATATTAGTACTTCGTTACCTCCATTTAATATTTTACTCTCATTACTTGTGTCATTTATATGAAACACAAATTAGATTCTTTGAAAATGTATAAAAGTTATAGATGAAAAGGAATGTGAGTATTCTATGATGAAGTTGTGAATAGATAATGGTTTTGAATACAAAAATGAAGAGTTTGAAGACTATATTGGGAATTAAGGAATTAGGCATTAGTATAGTCCCCCATATACTCCCTAAAAAAATGGTGTTGTTGAAATAAATAATAGAATCTTGGTGGGAATGGGAAGAACCATGTTAATTGAACATGGAATTTCACATTACTTTTGGAGGCAAGACATGAGTATAACTATTTATATACAAAACCATTGTTTATATAGGAATCAACCTGGTATGACTCCATATGAATTGTTTTATGGAGAAAATATATTATTGAAACACTTGAGGGTTTTTTGGAGTCCATTCATTATAATGAAGAAAGGTGCAAACTATAGAACGTTTGAGCAGAAAGAAGAAGATGGAATCTTTCTTAGACATTCTCTAGAAAGAAGAGGATATAGATTCTTCAACAAAGTAACAAAAAATAATTGTTGATTTAGTTGATTTGATAGTAATTGAGAAGGTTGAGATATATAAACATGTTCCGGAAGATGTGGAAGCTGATCAATTTGAAGAAAAAAATTCGGATAAGGATACTGAAAATTGTATTCCACCTTAAGAAGAAGAATCAAACTTAGCTATTTCAAGTGATAAATATGGTTAATGAAAAATTCATCCCAAGTTGAGGAATAAAGTGGAAGCTCGTAATATAATTGGTGATCAACATTATAAGGTTTGAAAAAAGATAAAAACAAATGAAATTACTCATATTATTCTATATTAAAAAGTAGAGCTGAATGATGAGAAAGAATCCTTTGAGCATCCAGAATGGGTTCTAGCCATGAATGAATAATTAGATCATATTTAAAATAACAATAAATGGGAACTCATACCCAAGCCTAAAAATTATAACATAATTGGCACAAAATGGGTTTACTATAACAAGAGGAATGAAGAATATGAGGTTATAATAAACAATGATAGATTGGTTTTCAAAGGTAATTTATAGATTGAAGGAATTTATTTTGATGAAACCTTTTATCTGTTGGCCATATTGGAAACAATTAGAATCTTTCTTCTTATTATTGAACAATGAAGCTAAAATATCTTTCAAATTAATGTTAAATCTGCATTCTTTAATGGTGATCTTGAAGAGGAGGTTTATATTAAAAAACCTTGGGGATTTGTTACTGAGAAATATGAATGTTATGTGTGCATATTGAAGAAGGCCTTGTATAGGCTAAAACAACATCTAATGGTATGGTGTTCCAAATTGGATACCTGCTTGAGGAAAATGATTTTCAAGAAAGGATGAGTGGATATAAATATTTATATTAGGGAAAGTTAGGAGTATTACCTCATTATAATATTTTATGTGGATGATATTATATTTTTTGGTAACGATGAAAGAAGTTGTAAAAGATTTTCTAAATAAATGAAGCCGTTATTTGAAATGTCCATGCTGGGGGAAATGAAATAATTTCATGGGTTACAAATCATGCAGAAGAAAGAATCTATTTTTCTATATCAAGAAAATTATGCTAAATAACTTCTCAATAGGTTCCACATAGAAAATGAAAAACCTATTTCCAACCTATTTTATTGGGAACAACACTATGTAAAGATGGATATGTAAAATAAGTGGATAAAAAAGAGTATCAGAAGCTGATTGAAATCATTTTGTATTTAACAACCTCAAGACGCGACATTATGTATTCTATTGCCTTATCTGTATAATTCTATAGTGATACCAAATAATCACATACTCGTTCTAGAAAAATCATTTTCAGATACATCAAAGGCACAAAAAATTTTTGAATAAGGTATTACAGATCAGATATTATTGACTTGTTTGGGTATTCTGATGCAAATTTGGCATGAAATGTTGATGATAGAACATCCACATATGGTGGAGTATTATTTAAGGGAAGTAATTGTGTTAGTTTGCATTAAAAGAAACATAATTCAGTAACACTTAGTACGTCCGAAGCAGAGTTTGTTTTTTCTACTCAAGCTGTTACTCAACTCTTATAGATGAAGACACAATTAGAAGATTTACTTGTTCAAGGGAACTTACCCTTTCTCTTGGGATGTGAAAATAAAAGTTGAATAAATATCACAAGGAATCTAGTTCAATATTATCATTTAATGAATATTTATATCAAATATCATTTCATCAAAGAGCATGTGTTGAAGAATGAATTGAAGCTGGAATATGTTTCGTCATCAAAATAAGTTTCTTATATATTCACAAAACATTTTCTGAAGGAATCATTTTCTAAATTGAGGTTGATCATGGGTGTCAAACCTCTTTATCTTCAAGGAGGAGGTATGTATTTCTTCCCATATCTCATATTACCTTTGGATATTATTATCAAGGGGTATAATTTTATTGTTTCAAAAATTTATTACATAAAAGAGAGAGTTGTGGGTAAGCTATGAATTCAGCATTTTATTGTGTGTGAATTATCCTAACAATTTTTTGAGTGGTTGTAAGAATGAATTTTTTTTGTATTCTATGTATTTTTAATAAGATATGATTAAGAAGGATGATGTTGTTTTCATAATAACAACTTTTGGATAGCATGGTATTGCTATCAATTATTCTGGTTTCCTACAATGAGTTAGCTCACATTGGCTTAGAATTGTTGATATGCAATCCATTTCTTGAGAATAAAAAGTTATGTGATTTATAAAACTTGGTTGAAAAAATCCAAAGGGGCATATTTTCTTGACCAAGCTGATAATGAAGGTTAATGTAGTATTTAGTTTTTAAGAAGTGTTTTCGATGAAAGGAAATCATGTAACTTTGGTTTGGGAAAAAAATGTAATGAATATTGATTTCAAAAGAATTAGATACACATTTTATAATGAATGGGATTAATATTTTGAAAATAATTGAACTTGTGGTTTCAAAAGAATCATATTCATAGTGAGGGTCTATAGTAATATGATATTTGGAAATAAAATATTTTGATCGGATGTTTTGAAATAAAATGTTTCTATCGGACACAGCTCGGGTCCTGAATGGGAAAATATTGTAATGAGGAATTGAATATCATTGTATTCACTCTAGATCCAATATTAATGAAGTGGATATTTTGAATCAAATTCTTTGCAAAATCTCAAGCTTCCATGGTACGTTTCCCTTTGAATAATGCAATATCTTGCATTGTACGCAACTTCGAGATACTAACACACCGCGACCAAATCAAACTAGCCGTTATGAATATTAATACCCACTTTTTGAAATTTTATAAATTCTATTTTTCAAAATGGAATTAATTTTTGAATTCAGAATATCAAATTTAGATTAGGGTGAAATTTTGGTATTTTTCTGAAAACATTCAATTTTGGATGAATAGTGAAAACACTCAGTTATTAGTTAAAACCAAATTTTTATTTAAATAATTATTTATTTTATTTAAATTTATTTTTGGTCAAAATAGATACATAATACCTATATATGTTCAATGTAATTCATTGGAGTCATTTTATAATATGTTTAGATATATAAAAATTTTATTGAACTTTTTACCGTCTTTTACACACCTCTTAGGAGCATTTGCAAATTTTCATAAAACTTAATTTTACCGCTTCTGTGAGCTGAATTTCAAAATTCCAAGAAACACGATTGATATCAGTAAGTAAAATGGGGTTTAATAAGATGAAAATAATTTTTGGTGAATAGTAAATTTTGACTTTTATTTACCACAGTTAAAAGTAAATAGGGTAATTATGGGTAAAAATGATATCATAATTACCCTAACACATGTCTTAATTCTATTGGATAAATATAATTTGACCAAAAACAACATTTGGAATATGAAATGATCCTCTTTGGTCCACTTGAATTAGATTAGGACATTTATTATAATTTTATTTAAAGAATAGTTAAAAGAGTTAAATTGAAAGTTTAATAACTAAACCATTTTTAATATAGTGTTATATATAAAATAAATTAAACAATAAAAATTAATTAGAAATAAAAAAATATTTCCTACATAATGGTATTTTATTTATAATTTTTAGACATTAATTAATTTAATTTATTTATGACACAATGATGATGAATTAATTACCTTATTAATGAAATATTAAAATAATTGATATTATAAATATCCAAATAAATGTAAACTGAGACTTTTGATGAATTCCACTAATTTTATAGTTTAATATGAAATTTTAAGGTTTCTTAAATTTATTTTATTCTAAGTGATGAAGTTTTTATGGCTTTTAAAATAATCAAATACTAAATAGTGTCAAAATTGACATAATTGATTTTTTTTAAAAAAGACTATATTATTAATTGATATGATTTTCCTAAAAATATAAGGTTTTTCCAAAGTACTTTGATAAGTTTATATATATTAATAATGAACCACTTGGGGTTCTCTTGTATTGTTATAGTAAGTATATTAACCATATAATATAAAAATAAAAAAAGACATGGTAAATGTCAAACTATTTAACTAAGAGTTAAATCTAAAAGATAAGGTTAATATAGTGACCTAAACCTATCTAAAACTTATTGGTTGAAAGTTTTTAGACCCATATACACCTTATACTAGAAATAAATCATTTTGGAGCCATTATAAACTGAAAATTATATTATTATAAAATAATATTTCAACCTTTTCCTAAAGTGACTCTCACCTCTCTTATAAAAAGGCACTTCCCCTTCTCTTAATTTAACACCTCCAAAGCCTTTTGGATCGGCCCTCCCCTACCCAAATATCCTAATAACTTCACTCCCTTAATCCTATAGGCCTTCCTCTGATCAGAAAGCCAACCTAAGGTTCCCTTTTGATCAAATCAAAAGGAAGAACCCGAAGAAGAGGTAAACATTTCATCACCTCTTTCAAGTTCTTTTCTTCTTCCACTTACTCTTTCTTTATTGTTTCAATTCTAAAATAATAACTCCAGTATATTATATATACTATTATGTTATTATAAATATGGTACAACCATATTCATTATTCGATCCATCATATTAATTAAAAAGTCACCGTATGTGCGTACGTACGGCTTACCATCTCCACATCGTGGTGTACTTTGTTATTCAAACACTTAATTATTTGGATGGGTATAATAATGAGTATAACTGATGTAAATAATAAATATAACATGTTAATTATTCTGTATATATTATATAACATCTAATTACATACGATTTCACCATCAATATAATGATATTGTCATTCGTGCGTACGTACGGATTACCGTCTCCACGAACGCGATGAGATTCATTCCGCATCGTAATAATTCAAGAATGATTTTCATTTTATGATTAAAAATAATTTCTATGAACTTAATATCATTATGTATATGAATATAATACTTCCTATCCATAACAAACATGTCTTACATAACCGAGCATATAAAGGAAAACAGATCGGTTAACAACCGAAACAATGATGCTGCTAACATATTATTAACAAAGCTATATTAGAGGGTCATATATGATATCATATTTATGTATATAGTTCTTGTACAATTCAATAACAAATATTTAACTATTATATAAGAGGTTAATGTACCCTCTACCAAGGAAAATTACAAGGTAAGGGTTCACAATCTCTTTATTATCCGAGGTTGTTTTTACGTAAGTATCTACTGGGACCTCTTTATCATCCACATCTGTGTTTTCTTAAAAATGTATTTCAAAACATTTTTACTATTTACTAGAAAATGGGATAAAGTCATTTATACCCTTATTTAAACTTATATGTTTTTAAAGGAATCTTTTCTTCATTTTCCAAACAAGGTACCGTATGACCTTTTTGACAAGATTAAGGTAAGAATGTATTTTTTTACTTATATGGTGGGTGCGGCTATTTTCCCCCATTATAACATAGTCAAATCTCCCCTTAAAAGATTATAAGAATATTTTAAAAATAAATTTTTTCTTTTATAATTACATGACTTCTAAAGGATTTCAAAATAGAAATAGATATTTCTCTAAAAAAGTTTTGATTTCATCTATGTCAACATTCATTGATGGATTTTAAACCTGTATGAAGTTGATTTATTTATGATACAAATATTCCATATTCTATTAATTTTTTTGTGATATATTTGACTGTGGATGTGTTATTTTTATACCATTTCTTGTTTATGGATAAATTATTGACATTTCATTTGCTATTTTTAATAGAAATGTTTATGTTATGTTTAAACCTTTTCATATGAGGAATACATTGGACTTAGTATGTGATGAGTGGAGCCCGCTATAGCTCCTCGATCCATCGGTAGGTCTCCTGAGACAAACTAGTGTCTTGGAAAAAGGCCTTGACAAAATCTTATTTGTATTCTTGGCACAAGGCTTTGACAATGTGGTTATGAAGTCTGGCATTATGCATTCCATCATTATGAAAGTGGTTATTGATATTGCGTGTGATTATTCGACTAGTAGAATATCCATGTGAATAAGTAAATTTTATTATTTGATTTTATCATTTCTATATTATGCTGAAGTTTATGTTTAAAAGGTTTTTGTTTTATTCTGATATATTGCCTTAAATTTTTATGCTTATTTGTGAAGTTTCTGCTATATTAGTATCCTTACTGAGCATCTGAGCTCACCCCTTTCTATATTTTATTTTTCCTAGGATGAAAATAAGTATTTTATGGTTGACCTTCAAGGGTAGGATAAGGATATAAGTGTGTTTAAAAAGGGGGAAAATGTTTTTGATGTTTTTATTTCATTATGTAATTTAAATCTTATGAATGTATACAGTACTTACAAGGCTACTAAACAAATTGGTCTTTTGAGACATGATTCCTTGTATCATGCCAATGTTATGTAATAATTCTACAACTCTAGATAACTGGGGTCATGGAATTACATTCTCTATGGAAACGATTGAATTATTTGTGATGATTCATTGCTGATTTTTATTTCGTATAAATCTTGTGTTGAATGGAGAAATTCTGATGTAATCTTAATGGAAGAAAGGGGAGTGAAATATATTCTTCCAATAAGAAATTAATTGTGTTTAGATTTCCATTATCCATGTGGAAAAGAAAAAAATGATACTGACTATTTTCAAAACAAAAAAATCTAGGTGAAAAAAGTGTAAAAGGTGATACTGATGAAGAAGTGATACTGATGAGGAAGTGGTGCCAATGAAAGGTGATGTTGTTGAAAAGTTTTGTTGAAGAAATTTTAGTGCTGATTGAAGAGGTGGTGATGTTTTTAAAATTGTACCCATTCTAAAAGAAGGAGTTGTTTTAAAAGCATATCTTTTTTTAAAAGAAGGCGTTCCTTTAAAATTGGTGCCATTTTAAAAAATGGTGTCAATTGGAAAAGTGGAATTGATTGAAAAAGTGGTGTCGATTGAAAAGGTAGTGTCAATTGAAATCTTGGTTCCAATTGAAGAAGTTGTGTCGATCGGAGAGTAAGAGATGATGTCAGTTGTTATCTAGAATGATCTTACCCTGAATGATTTTATATAGAGTTATTGTACCCAGGATATCATATCTTGGCCAATTGTATTAAAAAAATCATACTCGAATTGAGAAGAAAAAAAAGTAGCTGGAATGAATGGAATGTTATGATACATTCCAATTCAAGTTTGACAATTCTAAATATGATCCTTAATTAATTCAAAGTCATAAAGGACATCAAGATTCAAGCATGGTTTTTTTTTTGAATGATGTAATAGTTTCAATTGGATCAAGAGAAGAAGTGGAGAAGGCGATCAACAATGTAGTAAACCATTTCAAAAGGGTTTAATTACTTTGTTTGTATGATGAAAAGGTATTTCTAAATGATTTTTTGTGAGGGATATTAACTTTCTAATACAATATTTTTATTTAAATTGGTTGTAAGAATCATATTCAGCAATTGGATTGAAACAATTTGACTCAAAAGATCGGACTCATGTATTTCTCATCAATTGTAATCATAATAACAATTGAGATGGGTGTTTAGAAAATAGGAGATGAATTTTGTAGAAGATTTGATAAGAATTGAGAAATATTGATGAATTAAAAAATAATTTGATATTTAAGGAGAAATATAAATGTGGGTTAATATGTGTGAGCGGGAAACATTCTGGGATTCTGGCCAAAATCTCCTGTGGGTCACCTATAAAAGGAGAAGTACATTGTACTTTCTAACCACTGGTACTATTCACTACAGTAGATAGATAAGATTCTAGTTTTTTGTGAGAGAAATTAAAACCATTTTTTTTGTATTGAATACATTTCAACAGGTAAGAAGACAGGATTGTAACATTGTATTCAACTTATCATCATAGTTTGGATATATCGTATTCAGTGAATCATTGTTTTCAGAGTCTCATTTGTATTTGGCTAATTTTGATATCAGGATGAATTAATCAACTTTAGGATTTTGGTACTGAGTATTTCTATATTGGGTTTCTCATACTAAGGAAGAATTTAATTCTGAATTGAAGTGGTGCTGATTAATTTCTATTGTATTGTATTATAAAATCAGATTTGAAGAATTAGATTTGAAGAATCATACACGAAGAATCATATTTGAAAAATCAGACCCAGAAAGATCAGACTTAGTGTTTTGTAACAAATTCCAAGTAGTTATTACATTCATTCTTTGTAAGTAATTAAATAATTTTATTTGAATTCAATAAATTTTTTTAATTTAAAAGATGTGCAGGTAACATGAGTTGTTACAAACAATTATATTACACTATTTGTTCTAAGAGGGTGCACACACACTAGGGGGATTGTTTCATAGTTCTACTTTTGTGTATGAATATTACCTAATATTTTTAATCCTAGGATTTTTTTCTAGTGGATTGTATGATATTGGAAAATTTTCAAACCATACCAAGGGTGTAACTATTCTTTTTGAATAGCGTACATTGTAAATCTTTGTGTTCCTGTAGATGTGTGGATGGAATTGTTTTTAGTAGGGAATTAAATCATTAAAAGGAGGATAAGGTTGTTTCAATTGAAAATAAACATAAAATAAAATGAGTATCACTGATTCGCCCCTCCCCCTCCCAGTGATACAATTACTCTGATTGGGAACATACAATTGAGCATACATCATAGGGATTGTTTCATCATGTGATGTCTGGAAAAGGATATCGAATCGAGTTATATCTACGTATCGCATTGGAAATGAGAATCAATTAGTATATAGTTATATGAAAGAACCTCTCTATGTCGGTTTGGTCCATTAAAAAAGAGGGGTAATTCTTTTGAAAGGGGGGGATTAGCCTAGGACACAAGGTTTAGGCATCAATATGTATCCCACAAGGACAGAAATCAAGCAATATGTAGTTCTGTATTATCTCATGGAAGGTGAACAATGTCATAGGCAATTTCCTCCTTGGTGAGAACACTATTATGCCATGCTGTTAAAAATCATGTAGTGGGGACTTTGGAAACATAGTTTAATGTCATATTGTGGGGATAATCTCTATACAGTTTAACATCATTTTGTAAGGACATACATGCTATAAAATTTAATTTCATGGAATGAGGTCTTTTTCTCTTGCAGTTTAGCATCATGAAATCTAGACGTGGATTTTGGATACATGAAATATATCTTCAAGAACCATCCATTGGTTGGAGCTTTAACAAGTTTTCCATACATTGACATTATGTAATATGCTCTATTGGAGTATACCTTGTGTACCACATACCATCCCTCCCATTTTTGCTCCAGTTTTATGGGTTTATTTCTGTGTATCATTGGAGTTTCTAGGACCAACACCAATTCTCCTTTGAGAAAATACTGAAGGATAACCTTTTTTTTGAAGGCTCGTACGATTGGATTTTGGTAAATCTTCAAATGGTGTAAGGTATGAAATATTTTCTCATCCAATTTCTCTAACTCATCGAGACATTTTTTTTTATTTCTCATCTTTGGATAGCTGAAAAAATATGGAAATGTAGACCAAGGGTAATTGAACTTCTATGGCTAGGGATACCTCTATCTGGTTCACCAATGAATAAGGGGTTTCTTGAGTAGCAATGTGGGTCTTGGTCCGTTAAACCCACAGAGAATTGATGAGATTTTCCTACCATGATTTCTTGTCCTTTTCTACCATCTTATGGAGTATATTGGATAGTCTCTTGTTGAAGACCTCTATATGTTGGGTGGTCACTGCATGGTAGCGGGATAAACAATTGTCTTTTATTCCATACTCCAGATATAATTTCCATAATTTCGCATAAAAAAAAATCAGTTATGTTGTCTATTAGTATTCTATGAGGGACACCAAATATAGTGATGATATTGTCTTTCACATAGCTGAAAATGTTTATTACCTCATCCTATTTGAGGGGAATGACTTCTTCCCATTTGGAAAAGATGTTGGTTACTGTGGGAATATATTTGAATTACTTGTCCATTTTAGGAGGATATGGTCCCATGATGTTCATTACTCATATGTAAAATGGCCAAGATTACTTGGATATGTGAAGTAGCTTTGGGTTGGTGGATGAAATCAGAATGAACTTGACTTGAATGGAACTTGTTGGTGTTTTTAACAAAATATTCGGTCACCAAGGGCTCATAGTATCCAAATCACTAAATCTAGTGGTAAAGAATGGATCTTGATTTATGTGAACCATAGGATCTAATGTTTACTTCCATCATAATGATGGCAATCTATTCTCCATAAATGAATCTGAGAAGGAATCCATCAAGGACTCACTTATAGAAGAACTTTTATTGATGTGTGTTATCACTTAGAACAAAATTAATTACTTGTCTCTATATTTCCTCCATTTTGGCCTTTTCTAGTGGGTTTTATCCCTTTTGAAGGTAATCCACAATGGGTTTCATCTAACCGGTGGTAGGACCATATGGCTCAGGGACATAATGATCTGATGGTGGGAAATTCCAATAACTATTTCTTCCTAGTTTGGATCATCCAGAGCTAGGTATTAATTTACTAATTCATGAGCCTGTGCATTTTGAGACTGATGAACACAGTTTAATGTTTTTTCAAAAGATAATTCTTCCATTAACCTTTGGGTGTGGTCCATCAAAGGGATTATCTCCTCCTTCTTAATAGAATAGCCACCATTGACATTCTTGATGACTATTTTTTAATCAACTATTATATTAAAATATTTAACTAGTACTTGAAGTGAAATATTTTGGTAAATGATGAAAAACTAATACTCTACTTTGTTGTTTTTCACCCCTCTGAAAAAAAAAAGAGTAAGGCTTGACTACCTTTTTTAAGACATATATGTATGATGCCTAGCCCCACTTTGTTGAGGTTTTGGTCCTCTATCCTTTTTCATGTTGGTCTTCTGAATGCACCATCAAAATTCATCTCCCATGTTTGGGGTTCCTATTGAATAAAGAAAACCTCTTTATTAGGTAATTCAACATATAATGGAGTAATTTTTTCTTAGGGGTGTTCTTACAGAAAATATACTAATTCTAGGCCTTTAAAATATTTCTATGGTCTAAAATATATGTCGAACAGTTTCAAGATGACCACCCACTATGAAAGATGTCTGATTAATATGTGATGACTAAGAATGTACTTGAACAAGTTGTTATGAGAGACTAGGTGTACCTCATGGTGCTTCAGGTAGTGTCACAATTTCTGGACCATGATTATTAGTTCCAAGAAGCTCTTCTTTATATTTGAATAACAATTATCAGCATTAATCATAGTCTAAAAATGATAATAAAGGTTGTTTTTTCTACCGATATCATTCTTTTGTGCATATAAGGCGCTCATTGAACATTCTAAATCTATCACATAATATATTATTGGTCTTCCTTCAATATGAGGAATTAATAATAGAGGGATTAAGAGGTATCTCTTAAGACTATTGAATGCTTCTTGACAATCATCATTACATTGATATGGAACACCTTTTTCATCAACCTGGTGAATGGAAAATATTTTCTTGTAAGGATGGCTATATAGCGCCGAATGTAGGATAGATGTCCTTGAATTCCTCTCAAATATATGAGGCTGCAAGTATGTGACATTCCAAGGATGGCCTTTATTTCATATGGTTTACTTTAATTCCATGATGACATACAATAAAGTTGAGGAATTCCCTTGAGGTAACATAGAAAGTACATTTCAAGGGTTTCATTTTCAAACTATGTTATCGTGGTTTATTGAAGTTGGCCTCAATATTTGACAAGTGGTCCAAGCGTTTTCATGATTTAACCACCAAGTCATCAACATAGAATACAATGATGTTTCCTAGGATGGGATTGAAAATGTGAATCACAACATGCAGATATGTGGCGCCAGCATTTTTCAGACCAAAGGGAATTACCTTGTAGAAAAATACTCCCTAAGGGACCTGAAGGTGGTTGTATCTTCATATTCTCAAGCCATTGGGATTTAGTTTTATCTTGAATATTCTTCCCTAAAAAATAGTTCCTAATATCTGAAATTTTCATCAATTAGAAATTTTGGGTTTGAGACCGAAAAGTTATCCTTTGGGCAGTGCCGATTGAGAACCCTAAAGTCGATGCAGACTCTAATCTTCCAGTTCTTCTTTTTGACAGGGACTATATTGGACATCTCGATGGAATACTAGACCTCCGAAATGAATTGTCTCTAATTATATTCTTTAATTCATCCTATATCTTGGTATTATGGGTTGGGTGTGTCCTTTTGACCACCTTCTTGTAGACACAATGGTCTTTTGGTAGACCTATGTGGTGGGTGCTCACCTCAGGATCAAGGCATGGAATTTCTATATAGTTCTAGGTGAAATCATCTTAATCCTATCTTAGGATAAGTTATATATGTATTACTCTTTAGATTACATGTCCTCATTAACCAGAGTGGGTCACAAGTCTTCTTCAGTACCCAGGTTTATTTCCCTCAGTTCATTAATGTTGGTAGAGTCACCCTCCTCAGATGTTGGAGGGGAATCCCTAAAGTCTTATTCCTCTTCCACTTCATCTTTTTCTTCTTCATAATCTTCTTATTATGATTAGGAAAATTTATCAAGAATAAATCTCTAGATTTGAGAGAAGACTGCCAATTTTGGCATTCAAAGGCTATGGTGATTTCTTCTAACCTGACTGATAGTGGGAAATTCTCTAGAAAGGATGGAGTGAGAGAGTGAAAAGTGTCTTCTTTCTCTTCTAACTTAGTGGGTGATGCATGGATTTTTTGGAGCTTTAAATATGGACTGAGGGAATTTACATTCGTTCATTCATCATTATATTGGGGACCTGTGCATTTTTCTACACTATTATGCTTAGTGTCCATGATTGAAATCATGAGGAATGTTGAATTCACATCAGAATAGGGACTCCTACACTCCACCTGATTAATGGGAAGTATATATTCCTCAAAGATCTACTTTAAGGGTCCATAGAGGACAAATTCCAAACTATTTGGAATGCTGATCCAATCAAAATCATTGACTGGGGGATTCTTCCCCTCTTGTTCATAGAATCCTACATCGATATAGTGTGAATTGCAAGATTCGAATGGGGCATTATAGGAATGTTATGTTTCATTCTGTATATTAATGTAATATTTGATGCACTAATTGAATGTCGAGGGGAAGACTATGTGATGATGAAACCAAGTCATTCCTAAAAGGATGTTGATGTCCATATTTTTTTGAACTACGAGAAATTCTGATTCTGCTAAAAGGTCTCCAAACCAAGTTTTTATCTTGATTTGGACTAATGGATTTTGTTCAGTTTTATCATAGACCAACAAAATTGTGGTGCAGGATGTAAGAGTATATTCATTACAGTGTATCCAATGAGGTGTACTTAGTGGTATGATATTAACTCCGGATTCATTACCAATAAAGTATGTTTAGACATCAATATCATTTATCCTGCTAGACTCATATAAGGGTTGGATGTGTCCCTACATAACGACATCATCATCTCGATCTATGGAGGAGATAACATCATGTAATTATTTTGGATTGGTCTCTATTTGATATAATTTAGTGTAAATCAATTTATCTTCAATATCTTGGGGGATTAGAAAATATTATGTAGGCTCTTCCCTGAGATATTTTGACAAATTCACGGTAACCAGGATTTATAGCTTGGATGGTACAAAAGCCATTTTTTTAATATCATACTTATGTAATAAAGGTAGGAACTTCCTAACTTGGGGATTCTCATTCACATGCACTTTAGGGTCTTGATCATTGGATGAGGATCAGTCGGCCCTTAGGATAGGAGCTGATGGTGCTTCTTCTCTTTGTGGGGTCGGTTGAGCATGCCTTTCGTCACACCATGGGCGACTAGACATTTTTTCCTCTTCAGTTGGATAATCTTGGATGATTGAGACAGAGTGGCTTCCACCAAAGGTAGGTTAATTTTCTTATTATTATTCGTCCCATTGAAGGGTTCTTCCATGATTTCTGCAATATTGATAGTTTGAGTTGGGATGTGGAATGAAATTTGGTTTCGTTCATGACTGTGTCTCCCCCGATATCCCTGGTTTCCACACCCTCTTCTCCAGTTCCCCAATTGGATGTAGTGAAATTGGGTTTATATATATAATCATCATCGCATAAGGGATATGTTATGTTAATTACATGAATAGAGTAGAAGATCAGCTGCTCATCTGATGAAGAGTCTACCTGATTGACTTCTTCTGATGGTGTCGTTTGGTGGGGCGGTGCCAGTTCTTTCAAATGTGATGGAATAAAATCTGAGAGAGTCAAAAAGATAAATGTGGACTTGTCATGGATTCATCTTCTTTCACATTATCTCCATATTTTTGGTTAAATTTCTTCTTGGACAGTCAACCCTTGGAGGATTATGGGTTCGATGATGTTGGTTGCTATGCATTAGGAGCTGTTGGGGGAATAGTTAGTTGATTCAATTGTTCTTAGAGTATGCCAGGTGCACAGTTTACTATTTTCCAAGTCATCCAACTATCAAACTTCTTATCCCTTTTTCTAAAAATGTTTTTCCACTCCTCTCCATCATCTAGTTAAGTGGTGGAAATATATGCCACTTTTGCTGATAGTGGTCCAAGTTTTACTTTCTTAGAATCTATCATTATTTTTAGGTATTTAAATACAAAAAATTATTAGATGGTTGGCCCAATATCCTGTCGATAGGATATTAATCTGGCTGGCCTTTGAGACCTAGTCCATCAACCCTCTTTGTCTCTAGTAGATAGAGCAAGTTTCAATTCATGGAAGCTACAAAGTAGTCGTGGACTTGGTTATCTCAAAACAATTAAAATTTATTTCTCCATTCCTTGAATTTATTTATCCTGGGTTGAATCCACTAATATTGTCAAGTTGGAGGTTTCTATTGATGTCTAAGAGTCCTTGCATGATTCGGTGCTAGCCTCAGAGCTAGATATGGAACAGGGGGTGTCCTCTATATAACAGAGGTTGCTTCAATCCCTCCCACTATTTTTTTCCAAGGATGGTGGGGATATCTAGGACTTGAGGTTATTCATTTTTAAGGAAAATTTTTTTTGGGAAATGGCCATGAAATCCCAAAACCCACTTGTATATTTTACTTATATTAGTAGATTTCACAACTCATCGTAGAGGTTATTGATACACATATCAAGCCCTTCACCTTGGGGAGCATCTAGTTCAAAGAGTAGTTCAGACCATTCCATCTAATAATGAAATCTGAGACTCTCTCATTCTACCACTATTTGTAGTTCATGGAGTCACCAACTGTTGAATTTGGAAATGTTGTGATGAAAAGGAAAAGGAATTACTAATAGAGATCCCCCCAACCTATTTTCAACTGAACTAGAAAACTGGTATATCATGCAAAGGTTGAACCTTGCAGAGTTCTCACAGAGTATATGAGTTTCACTTCATCTTGTTTCTTTGAGTTTCCAATCATGGGATCCCAATAATATGTATAATTTTTCATATTTTTTTCTTGGTCACCTGATCCATTGAATACTAGGAACACAAGATTCCCAAAATTTGGTGGAGGTAGAAGGTTACTCAAAGAGTTTAGGTAAGGCTTCTGTTCTTCTTGTATCAGAGCATTCCATAATCAATGGATTCCAATCAAGATTCGAATGAGTCGATATTATCAATTTTCCCTTGATTCATATACTGTTGAAACTGATCTTGGATGGGTGTAGTAGGGTCAAAATTAGTCATTTCGACGTAGCTGATATTTGAGGTGGATACTTGACCAGGGGTATCCTTTATATATTTTCATGAATCTATTTTGTTTTTTCCATAATGAAGGTAAATCATGATATCCTTATGGAAATTGATTCAGGTATGCTGATGGTCCTAGCAATGTTTTGGATGACCATTCTGACCTTTTTTCTATTTCTAGGATAAACCCTTGTGATGAGGTACACCTACTAAAAGTGTATAATGAGGCTCTGTCGAATGAACCTAAGGAGAATATTACATAAGATGGGTTCCTTGGAATAGATCAACATTTATTTTCATCGACTCTTTCATTTATTCCTCTTGCTAAGGGAATCTCTCCTCAAGCGTTAGAGACTCATTCTCTTTGGGAGGATGGGGTGGGTTGTATGTGACCTTTTTTTGTTCTTCTCTTTATTAGTAATTTTTGAAGGAGGTAATTAGGGATTAGCTAGGATTTTTCAAAAATTTAGGGTTTCCCTCTGTTTCTGGGTATGTACAACTTTGGGTTTGTTTTAGATCAAATTCTAGGTAGAAATATCCTCTCCCTGTTCATCTACATTTTCATAATTTTTAGTGCGGTCCATGGGATTTATTTCCAAGAAGTTCATTAATGTATAATGCATTTTGGGTTCTTTACCCACTAACGAATGGTAGAAGAAACTTTTTCATCCATTGATAACCCTTTTTCTTCTATTTTGGGGTCCTCTTGGACTTTCTTGGTGAATGGTAACTCAAATAGAACCTTGATATGACCTTATTGTATGCCTCCTTTATAGGCAAATTTAATCACGATATGGGATGGAAATGGAGACCTATCTATTTTTTTCTCTCCCTAATCAAGAAAACAATTATTTCCTCTAAGTGTGTGGTTAAGGTAAAAATTCCCCCATCCCTACGGGCTAGGGTTGAATGTGCCTCATTCATAATTCATTAGTCTTATAGGGGAATTTTTAGTTAAAAATGACCCCATCCCAGCAGGTTGGAGATGATTTCACACTATTGTCCTTACTGCTGATATAGTTTCATTCCTGATCTCACACATTCCCATTCAGATGGGAGACAAATATTGTTTCATGTTTTCACTTGAGTTATTTATTTCTTAGGACCCGATAAATGCTTTCTGATTGGATTCTCTTAGGCTATAATCCTACTGAATTTTCTAATTTCCTGGTTTAGGATTTATTTAATGGATCACTCTCATCAAGAATGACGCTTGTGAGACTTACTAAAGACCAGTTCTTGTCAATTTTTCTTCCTTTTATTAATAGGGATTTCATTTGATCACCATTTTGGGACAATGACATTACATGATTCTATTTTTCATGGGTTCTAATATATGGGAAGTGGGGTGAAGTTAAAATATCCATGATCTCTACATCCCCAAATAAGAACACCATATGGGGTGTCACTGATAAGGCAACACAACTTTTACATTGAATGGATGTAGGTTAGTTAATTATATTTATTCTACCTCTCAGGTTGTGGCCTTTACACCAACAGGAGGGATTATAGGTCGATTTGATGGCTAAAATATCCCATTACATTGACATGGTATGCATACCCATCATAGGGTAATAATTTCATTTTAAGGTGGAAGAGGTTTTTCTAAATATTGAGACTAATATAATGTATGAATTCCTATGAAAATTCCCTTGGTACATTAAACTTAGAAATTCTTGTGAGCCCAAACATAACTAGTATGTAATCCTTCAATAAATTTCTTCTCATGAGTAACATATCCATTTGTTAATCCTCATAGTATTCCTTGACTTGATCATCCCAATTTAGATGCATCTTGATGATATCATTAGAAGTATAGGGGATATTATGTATCTCAGCGATATACGAACAATATGGGGTGGTTCAGAAGTTGAGCATGAACCCATGAAATATTCTTGTAGAGAAGGGATTCCATTTGTCATTGGTAGAGTATCCAACATATCTGACCCATTTCTTCTAAGCGCATCATTATATGAGGGCATTCTTGAATTTGATCCGGCAATAGGAGGACCTTCTTGCCGATGTGGAACTTTACTATGAGGGGACCTTCATAGTTGATGTCAATATGGTGAGGGATACTATCGTGGATTGAAATTCATCTGCGTGGAGAATTTATATGGTGTGAATCCTAAAGAGGAACTTCATGATTGACTACAACAAGGGGAGGACCTTCTCATTTCAAGATATCATTATGGGGAGGGCATTGTTTGTGACTACCATCATGGAGAGGAATACCATCATTGATTAATGTATGACTATCGGGAGAATTTCTGTAGTGTATACCCAATGGAGGACCATCATGGTGGACAAAAACAAGGGGAGGTCCTTCTTTCCTTTCAATAATTTGATCATGAGTAGGTATACTGAGACACTCATCAAAAGATTGGCTCTCATGATTGATTGTTTCTCTCCCATGAAGTAATCCTTCATGAGTCCACTGAGGAGGACATTTAGAGATGCTGGTAACAACATTGTAGAGAGGACCTTTGCAGCTGCTACTTCCATATTCATAATTTGTTAATGGTTTGACAAGATCCTTATCTTCTATTAACAAGTGTTTTATGGAATAAATAAATCCCCTTCCAGTAGAGTTGGGTCATGAATGTTATATTCATTTTCAAGTTTCCGCTGGTGTGATGTATTTTTGAGTTCTCTCATGGGTGACCGGGGCCACCTTCTATTGGTATTGGGCTTCATATATGGGTTATTTTTTGAGTGACTCGAATGATGCTGCAGGGATACACAGAAGAGTATCTTGAGTTATAGAAGGTATATATTCTTACCCTGGAGTGGCCACTATGGGGGACAAGTGGCCACTATGGGGGAAAAGTGTCCCCCAGCTATAATAGGTATTTTTTCCCAATAAGGTTGTACATTTAACACGTAATATGTCCATCAATCCTCATGGACTAGAGAAGGGATGTAGGTCTGCACCGGAGTGACCATATTATCTTGTGGATGTGTCACCCCACTTGGGGATACAAGGTTATGGGACTGAATCCTTGCTATTTTCATAGATGTGATTACTCTTGACAGGTCTGTAGGATATGATTAGGGATTGACATATGATCCTCCATCATTTCCAACATTTGTTGAGATACGTATTTTGATGGAATAGGGATGTATTCCCATTTCTATTTTGGAACAATAATATGTGTTTTCTATAGTCCTCCATGATTTTATAGTGGGTACTAGTTGTTCATCTATTTCAGGGTAGAGGAACGAGTCTACCCCTAATTTATAGTGGGGATACACCAACTATCTTCTCCTATTTCCATCATATTTGGCTTATGGGCTTCATATATGTGAGTAGGGATTTTCTTTTGCTTTTTTTCAACTATATTTGTCTAATGGGATTGATATGAATCTGTTAGAATTTGAATATTCTTGTATTTTATTTCCACTATATTTTAATAGTGGGATTGATATGTGGGGGTAGGAATTTGACTCTACCCATATTTTATTTCCACCATATTTGACCGGTGGGATTTGAATTCCTTAGATGGGATATTTTCTTTCTTATAATTTTCCATCCTATTTGGATGACGGGATTTCTATGTATCAGTAGGAATTTTTATATTCTCATAGATAGTCACCATCCTATTTCGATGGTAGGCTTCATGCGAATCAGCAGGTATTTTCATCTTCCTATAATTCATTACCCTATTTTCACAGTGTCCTTAGAGATCATTAATGGGAATTTTTGCTTTCTCATAATATGATGTAGTATTTTCATGGTGGGCTTTAGATGAGAGAGTAGGAATGTATGTATTCCCACGGTATTCCATGATATTTTTATGTTAGATCTACTCTTCTAGAATCAAGGTGATGACTTGTTCCGGATTGTATGTTATTCCCCCTGGTGGGAACCCCATGGTATTCCATGATATTTGTATGTCAGATCTGCTCCTCTAGAATCAATATAATGACTTGTTCCTAATTATATGTTCTTCTACCTTCATGGAAATATAGGGGATGTGTGTTCTTTGAACTTTAAAATGATCCCTCATTGTGATATCCTCTTCAAAATGAGGATACTGGGTTGCATGGTGTTGGTGTTGATTTCTTCTAGTAGGGGCCCTTGAGCAGAACCCCTATGTAGTAGTAGTTATGAAGTCAATGGTGATGAATTCATTCACCTCCCTATGATAATGTAGGTACTAATTTTCATGGTACATGGACATGCTCCTAAAATAGATAGAGATGGCTAGTGGATCTACCTAGTTATGGGTCGATGGTCACCGCTGAGTGATTGGATGGTAAGATTTCATTGACCGGAGGGCCTGTCTTGTAGCTTATAGTGTTAGGAGTGTGTCATTCTAATGGTACTCCTGGACTAATATATTTGATACCCATCATTGGAGACACTGGGTGGGAGATTGAGTCCTCTTCTTGGGGGGGGGGGGGGCGCTTGACCAGTGTAGTGGTTGAAATGTGTGTCTAATAGAAATTTTGGGATTCTATGAGATTGAAGGAAGATATTAAGAATACATAAAACATATGTAACAAGTGCATACAAAAAAAACCTCTTAAAAGTGGGATCTCATGAACACATGCATAATTTATGATATTTTATGTCCCTCTTCCCTTTCGGATGTGAAAGGGGCCTGAGGTGGGGTAACACCACCACCTTTGTTAAGAATTCATGTCAGTTTCACCATTTTTGTTTCCAAAGAAGATGTAATCTTCATTGATAAAAATTTTATGACGAGGTCTGGGAAGTACATCCTTTTTTATCTTGTGAAGGAGTTTCCAGAGTTAAGACACTCACATCAGGATTACCATTCTATTTTTGTTGACTATGGGTTTATGTATGATCGGGTTGATTTCAAGTGTTAATCTGGTGTAAAATTATGTATGTCGAGCATAATATATTCAAATGGTCTCCAAAAGGTTTGTTTGTTGAGACAAAAACACCCAAAAACTCTCACATCCATGATTCATGGACTTACTTTCCAAAGGTAGTTTCTCATTTGCAGATTTGGCCAAAGACAGTTGAGAACTCACATTGGTCAAGAGGATAGGAACTCATGACAATCTCAATATTTGGGGGGGGGGGTGATTTCCTATATCTGGACTCTATTATAGATTTAATATATTTTCATATATCCATGAATCCTTAGTTTATTACCTATCATGTGTTTGTGTATTTCCCCTATAGTAGTAGCTGATCACAATTACACATGGGTTCAAAATCATATGAATGTATCAAAGATTCTCTATCTATGGAAGGATATGTATGTATCTTGGGTTCTCCATAAATTTTATCATATTGTGGATAAGTCTGAGATTATTTAATTTTTCACCCATATAACGCTAGTTTTAAGCCACATAGGAAGGTGCTCTGGAGTCTATCATCATCTAGAAAGTAAGGGAGTTGTTTTTATGTCAGTATTCAACCCATAATATAGGCTTCTTATGTATCCTAATGAGAGGAATCAGAACCCATGTAGTTTGGTGTCTCTTTACCAGACACACAACCTTTTGAGTTCATGTGATAAGAACCTGACCATGTAGTTTAATGTTATGCGGCATGGACATCCAGGTGAAAGGCTACCTTGTAATGATAGTGTGGGAATTATTCCAAGATTCCCTAAGATATCCTGAAGAGATATGGCTTCCTAGGTGAATGTGACCCTACAAAATATGTGGCCCGAAGAACATAGGTTAGATTTGGGTGTCTGGTTTGGACCTCATAAAGGCTTCCTATGTATCCTAGTTAGTTGGGAATCAAATCCCACATAGTTCTATTTTAGTTGGGTCTTACACTTTGGGCAGAGGCCCATTAATGGATCATGATTGGGGATTACACCTTTTAGGAGGCTCAAGATCTAGATTAACATTGAGGCTTACATCTATGAAAAGGACCATGTATTTTGATGGACCTTGGGGCTTACATCTATAAAAATGGCCCATGTCATTGGATTGATATTGGGCCTTACATCTATGAAAATGGAAAATGTTATTGGATTGACCTTGGGGATTATATCTATAGAAAATTCCCATGTCTTTGGGGTCATACGGATTTCATGATCACAACCAACCACTAATCCCATGTGATCCATGCTCGGTTTGAGGAACAATAGGTGTTATTAGATCTAAAGATCACATGTCCTAATTCATCTACTAACTGACGATACTGTATCTCAAAGGGGGAAAGAGAGGGGATTTGATTGTTTACATCTCCCCACTTGTCTTCATATCAAGGATAGTCATGTTTTCGAATCTACTCAGATCCATTATAGGCATAGGCTAAGAGGAGTAAGACTGCCACCTCCTGCAAGAAATACTAGGGGACTACCTCAGTTGGAGTGCCCCGAAATTTTTTATGGGGAAAATGGAAGAATGTTGAACACTTTCCCTCATTAAATTGAAAGGAAAAATGATCCACTTGTTCCCCATAATGGGGAAGTTCACTTTAGTATCCCAAGGTTAGAATCCCCATCACCGTGGGAATGTAAACTTAGAGACATTGTGGGGGTCCACATTATTATGGGGATTACCTAGGAGACTCTACTTACCATGTGTATGTAAAATTAGAGGGGCACGCTGATGTGCCTGATGGTCTCACCAAACTTTTTTGGTGGATTTAAATGAAGTTTTTCCCATAAGTCATTGGACTAGCTTATGGAGGGACAGACGACGATACGATGGAAAAAGAAGGCAATGACATGGGTCGAAGGGAAGAACACTCTTGAACACCCCATTCTGAATAAAATATCCTTATGTGGGATGGGGTTTCCTCTACATATAATTTTTTATGCAGATAGGGGGAACATCTACATACCATAGTGTTATGTAGAACTGGCTTTGATTCATGTAGCACTTTTCTACATGGGTCTAGGTTTCGTCCACATAGCATGATGCTATGTGCAACTAAATTCAATATGCGTGGTGATTCTCTATGTGGGACAGTGTTCTATCTACATATCTATTTGTTATGTGGGATTCCTAATGGAAAAATGAGCATTGGATTAATTCTTGTTGAGGAATATTCTTACATAGGATTGTTAGTTTGTGAACTATTAATTCATTTTTAGATTCAATTCCACTATAATGATATGTGGTGAGGATTTACCTATATGTAATCATCAAAAGAGTACTTATTTTGTAGTTATATATTATTTTATGTCTTCAATGATCAATCATTATCCTTCTTTAAATTTCCTCTTTTGAATCTATTTATAGAGAAAAAAGGCACTGGATACTACTGTAGTTGGTCGGTTGCGATGAGGTTGTGATCCTTCTTTTTGTGGAATCCCATTGAAGAAACCCAACCCACAGACAACTTAGTTAGTAGAGGTCTGGGGTCATCATCTTCATAGGAAATAATGACCACCTAGGTCTCACGAACTACTTATTTTTGTTAGCAGGGGTTCAATAGATTTTATTTTCCTACAAACCATTTTAATTTGTTTGTCATGTAATTTTCAGGGAAAATATCTTCACCTATCTCCCACAAATGATTCTCTTTAACTTGATGGGGGTGGGTGCCTCTACCTCCATCTCACAAACTATTTAGTTCATCGACCTCTCACAAAGCAGATCACCATGTAGAGTGGCGTTTAGTAGATGGATTATACTCTACCACCCAAATTTTACTTTCTCCGTTTTATCTTCCTAAAACATTTTACCTTCAACTCTTCCTTCAAATGTTTTCCTTCCTTTTACAAATCAATCGTATTATTCCAATTTCCATTGCAAATTTTCCACGACACAATAAATTCCCCCCATTGGAATGGGTTCCTATTAGGAAAAAGATGTGTCTATTTTGATGTTTAAATGGTCCTCACATGAAATAGTTTTCAATATAATGGTGGAACCATAAGAGGGTAACAAACCTGTATATAGGGTGGTAGGTTCCGTTACTGTATTTCTTGGTGAACTCGTCACTCCCTAGGATTATCTTGGTTTCCTTGATCATACCAACTACACCCCTTTGGGGATGACTTTACCCATGAACTAAACATTGAATCCCTAAACTGGCAGATTTTTTCTATGATTGGTGAGTTCAATGTTCCACGTAACAGGGGTTTTTTGTGTGGCTCACCTGTTTCGCAAACTATTAACTCTTTGGCCGATGCTTTGTGGGCCAGGGCTTCACAGGCTTCCACAAACGATCAATTTTCATATGGTGCCTTCAAATACTATTAGTTCATGGGTCCTTTTAATTTTTCTACTTTTGTTATAAACTAACATCATTTTCATGGTTTTCTAATATATAGGGTGGATCCTTCACAAGTCACTTCTGCTGATGTTTCCCTTTCAACTGCAGATGAAAAGTGGAAGTACATGATTGACTCTATCGACAACAAGATCCTCATTTTCCTATTTCATTAGTCTTTAGCTGAAATTCATTGTGCATGTCAATAATAATATCCAATTTCATATAGGATTACTATTTATGGGCTTGGTCTACCATCTGATGTGGTGATTATAGTGCACATCAGTCCAGCTAAACCACTACATGGATAATGGATAATAGTAACATTCCTCAAGCCCTAATTTTTTTGAAAATGTACGATTCTTAATAAAAAGTTACCTTGTTGGGTCTATGTTAAATTATACCCCTTGTTCACTAGAGGGAGATCTGTAGGGACTAAAAGATAAAGTTCATTTATACCATAGTATCATGAAGAAGGCTATAGTAAATGAACAACATGGATGGTTGTCGAAATGGGATATCCAACCTGGGAGCTCATTTGGTTTGGATTGGGGTGGCCTTTTTGGGTTTTCTAGTGTTGAAAAGATTTTTGAACCAAGTTGTAGGCCATGGGGCTCTACAAATAAATTTGGGTATCCCAAACATATTCTCATGAAAACCAATATCTTCTCCCACAACTTATTAGAAGGTGGAGTCCAGACACCAAAACTTTTCAACCGGTTCATGGGGAGGTTTTCCTCAGTTTCTTGGTATATCTGACTAATTTTGGGAGTTCCCATTGTTAGAGGCATAAACATAAAATTCCATAGACCTCCTTATGCATGTGATGATGAGGATAGAACTTATCATCTTGTGAAAAAACTTATCAATAAGGAAAAAATACATTTCAAATTATAACAACCCTTATACTATGAAATAAATTCCATTTTTTCATTTGGATAATTTCTTTCCCATGAAAAGAATTCATGATTATTATGGGTAGAGACCTGGAAATGCCCGATCCTAGAAACTGAAGGCGAATATTTTCATACTAGCCAATATTGTAGTAGGGATAGTTCCATGAATAGGGATGTAAGCTTATTCCCAATAATGTCTGATTGTTTTTATTGGTGGACTTCTTGGCCATGTTTTTAAGTAGTTGTCTTTTACCAGTGTATGATTCTGTCACTAGAGTTAGAGTCACAACCTATGTAATGGCCAATAAAATGGCTACTAGAAGAGGGATCAACTTTTCCATTCTAGTATTAGAAAAACTATACTGCTTGTTGGGTCAGATCAGTAAGGGGAAAGCACCTCACCAACTAGTTGGTCCTTTCCAAATCCTCTAAAGTTGGATGGGATCTCATATAGGGGGATACACATTAATTAACCCTCATCAAATTCTGTGTGGTAATATTCATCCATTCTTGTAGAGCATAAGTGGGGTTTTTCCAATGGAATGGGACAAATTGAATGAGTGGGGTGAGATGGTTGAGTGGGATGAGTGGGAATTGATGGAAAAAATCAATTTTCATCATAGCTTGACTTAAAATCCTTACTCTCCCCCACTTTAATTTTGGGTAATGATTGATTCGGAGGACTTAGTTAAGTGAGGATACCTACATTTCTTGAGATAGGGTATCTTAGTTTCTCGAATTTACGAAGAACTTATTTTTGAGTGATATTCACCTTGCAAGTTCGACCATCAATTCAACTATATCCATATATTGTTCCCTTATGCTCTTAACAGTGCAACCCAGGATACAATTTTCATGATATCTTGATATCTTTGGGTAATGTTCACCCAGGAAAACACCCAATACAGAATTAAGCTTCCAAATTGTGTGGTCTTAAATCCTAACCTCACAATTGGATATGCTGATATTTAGACACAATTAGTGTCTATTTATCGAAAACATCACCTTTTAAGGTCATGTGACAAGGACCTGACCATATAGTTTAACATCATGAAGCAAGGACATCTTGGTTAAAAGTTACATATTAAAGATAGTGTGAGACATACACCAAGATAGCCAGAGATTCCCAGTAGAGATATGGTCTTATGGGTGAATGTGACCCTACAAGAGATGTGGCCCATAAATCATTACAGTGATTTGGGTGTTGGGTTTGGACCTTATAAAGGCTTTCTATATATCACAGTTGGTTGGAAATCGAAGCCCTCATAGTTCAGTTTGGTTTGGGTCTTTCACTTTGGGGAAGGCCCATTAAAGGAGCATGATTGTGGCTTACATATTCTAGGAGGACAAGCATTTGGATTAATATTGGGGATTACATATATGAAAAAGGTTCATGTATTTGGATTGAAATTGGGGCATACATCTATGAAAATGCTCCATGTATTGGGATTGACCTTGAGGATTACATTTATGAAAAAAACCCATGCCTTTGGTTTGACCTTTGGGCATGCATCTATGAAAAAGGCCCATGTCTTGGGATTGTCCTTGAGGATTACATTATTGAAAAATGCCCATGTATTTGGATTGATTTTGGGTCTTACATCAATGGAAAAGGCCCATGTCTTTGGGATCATTTGTATTTGATGATTTTCACCAAACATTAATCCCACATGATTCATTCACATTTTGAGAAATAAGAGGAGGCAGTGGACATGAAGATCACATGTTCCACTCCATCTGCTGATAGATGGTCCTAAAGCCTGAAGGGGGGAAGATAGGGATTTGAGTGCACATGTCTCTCCTCTTTTCTTTATATCCAGGATAGTCACATTTAGAGATAAAATTAGATACATCAAAGGCTAAGTATAAGAAAATTAAGAGTGACACCTCCTACAATAAAGTCTAGGGGCTTACCTTAGTGTGAGTGCCTTGTAATTGGTTTTGGGGAAAAGCGAAGAATATTCAACACTATCCCTCATCTAAGGGAAAGGACAATAGTTCCCCTTGATCCCTATAATGGGGAGGTTAATAATAGTATCCCAAGGTTGGAATCCTCATTACAATGGGAATGTAAACTTAGGGACATTCTGAGGGCCCACCTTATTATGGGGATTACCTATGTGACTCCACTTTCCATAGGTATGATAACTCAGAGAAGAACACTGATGTGCTTGATAGTCTCCCCATACATGTCTGGTGGATTTATTAGAGGCTTTGGCCTGATTCCATTGAAATGTCTTGCTATGGGACAGATGATGATATGATGTAAATACAATGAAATGACTAGGGCTAAAGGGAATAACTCCCTCCGACACCACATTCGGCATATATTATCCTCATATGGGATGGGGTTTCCTCAGTATATCATTTTTCTATGTGGGTATGGGGACCATTTTCATACCATAGTGGTATTAATACATCGGATTGATTAGTGTAGATATCTTCTAGGTGGGTCTAGGTTCTGTTTATGTAGCATTATGATACATGGGGCTAAATTCCATCTACATGGTGATTCACTATGTGGGGTAGTGTTCTGTCTGCATAGCTCTTTGCTCTGTAGGATTCTTGATTGAAAAGGGGTCTTTGTTTTGGTGCCTCATGGGGAATATGCTCATGAAGGTTAGTTAGTTTTCAGACATCCAATTATTTTTTAGTTTTTTTCACCTTAATGCTATGTGGTAGGGCAGGGATTTACCTATAGGGAATCATCAAAAGAGTCTATATTTTGATGTGTTATCTTTTTTTTGTTCCTTCATCAACCAGTCATTCTCCTCCTTCAAATGGAATCTTTTGACTATATTTATAGAGAATTGGGAAACCAGATGCCGATGTAGCAGGTCATCTAGGATGAGCCGCAATCCTTCTTTTGTGGAATCCCATGGAAGAAACCTAGCCTGCGGATGACTTTGTCAGTGGGGTCACTAGGTTTTCATCTTTAAAGGTAAGAATCAATACCTTAGTCCCTTTAACGAATTTGTTTTATTCATGGGGATCGATGGCTTCTCTTTTCCCATGATCCATTTTAGTTCGAGGTCCATGTCGTTTATAGGGAAAATAAATCCACCTCTCTTTGAAAACGATTCACTTTTGTTTGCGAGGTAGGCATTTATTCCTCCTTCCGAAAAACTATTTAGTTCACGGACATCACATGAAGAAGATATCCATGTGGAGTGGTTGTCCATGGAGAGGTTATTTTCTACGACCAGAATTTTTCCTTGGCCATTTTTGTTTCTTCAACCATTTTGTCTTCAACTCTTACATCGATTCATTTTTCTTTCCTATTGAAAATCAATGCAACTATTTTAATTACCCTTTAAAAGTATTCAAGACTCAAAAATATATTATTATTGGCTTAATGATTATACCTTCATCCAATTTATTGAGGAATGTATGATGTGTTCCATCTTACTCAGATTAAGAGGTATATGTAGGATCTTGCACGTGTGATCGACTGAGAGAATGTTGAGTACGAACCAGGAATGTATTATGTGGAACCCCAGGTGTGTACCATATATCGTAGAAAAAACTTTGTTTCAAGGGAATATGGGGACACATGATTATTTCTTATGGAAGCATGGATGGATGTAGGAGGAATGTGGGAGTAGGAGTCTAATGTTCAAGCTTAGTGGCCTATGTTATTTGAGAAATACTATTATAGACACTTTTTATGTATATGAAGTCATTATATGGGAGATTTGTAACATCCTCAATTTTATAAACACCTTTTGTTTATAATATATAATTCCTTAAAGTTAAATTTTCATATTTTCAACTTCATTTTTACTCTAATGTAGAGGATATGTTATATGTAAAGGTAAAATAATTCTACCTATATGAATTCAATAATTTTGGGAGATAAATAAATGTACCTCTGAATTTTAAAAAGTTATATAAGGGTAAACCAACTGATGTGTAAGGGTAGATCTATTTTTTCAAAGTTTATATAAGGGTAATCTATCTTCTGTACAAGGGTATGTTGAATTATTTAAATGTTACATTTGGGTAACCTAGATTATACGTATTCATAACTCTACAATTTCAAGGAATTAATAAGTGTAACTTAGTAACCTCATGAAATTTCTATAATTTGTGTAAGGGTAAAACCATGTTACCCTTATGTGGTTCCCTCATTGGTTTAAATATAATTTTAAACCCATTTTTTCATTTTTCTTTTCCACACTTGAACCTAAAATGTGTTTAGGAATTTTTAAAATAATAAAATCATGGGAAATAAATTATTTGAAACAATTTTAATTTATAAATAAAATTTTGGATGGTTTAAATTCTTTTTATTCAAGATTCACTTAAAATATGAATTAAATAGTGGTTTTAATTTGGGGGTTTCAATACTATGAACTAGGATTCCTTGTTTCTCTTTTTAAAATACCAAAACATTTACTACCTTTGGATTTTGAAATCAACTTGAGTTTAGGAAGTCTAAAAATCCTTGTACATGATCTATGAAGTTATTCCTCGATCATTATGATTTCTCTTTCGGTTTCCTTGTGTTGCAGAACTCACTCAATTTCTCTCCTCCATTATTGGGTGCAACTTTTTTCAAGAGAAATTATCTTGGTAAGAATTTGTAATTAGAAATCATAAATGTTTATATTCAAACTTAAAAGATAATAGGTCATAATTATTAAAGAATGATAAGGAATTATCATGTTTATATCAAGATTATTTAGGAGATGGAAATTTATTATTGTATTAGGAGTTTTGTAGATAGTATAATTAGAGCCATTTCTATAAATCCTTTTTGAGTAGATTTGATTAGTTATTATATGGATGTGTTTTGGTGAGGATTTCTTGGGGAAACCCTTAGACTTTAAAGAAACAACCTTTATCTTAGAAATTCCATACCATTTAGAGGTTGTATATATGATTGTTGGCATGATATGATGTTATATGCTTAAATGATTATTCAATGTTTGAGTTTAGTCATTTGTGTGTGTATATGTGTGTATACTAGTACTCATGGTTATTATGCTTGTTCTAAATCTATGTGCAGTGTGTTTTATGTGTGATATATGGGATTTAGAGGTTTATCGTCATGTATTAGATAACAGATTGACCGTCGTTGCTTGGTTATCCCTTAGAGGGGGAGAGTTTTGACATGAGATCATGAAAACGAGGGACTAAGATGTGGGTAGGGGTATGAAATCCTTGAAGCTCAACTTGAGAAATAGTTTGAGGGCTCAAAAGCTTCATGGACTAACTCGATGTTGTTTTAGACCATGAGAGAGATGAGGAAAGATAAACATGTGGCCTAACTTGAGACTCTTAACATTGTGGCTATTGTAGAGTACATGTATTGACACTGTGGTTAACTCTAGTTCCCAACTTATATTATGACTAAACTTTCTACATAGAGATAAAGTAGGTACATTTTGGGGTTTGTAGTGTATTGGTTAGTTCAATAATTCTCAGTACATGATTGTGTGTTGTTTTCAAGCACATCTATTTAATATCACGACATATACTATTTTACATGTGAACTTGTGTTCATGACACATTGGTGGTGTCCTACTAGGTTTATTCTCACATCCTAAATGCACATATCGATGAACCTGTAAATTTCATGGCCAGTGATATGGAAAAGGGAAATGCCCTAGGTATAGGGAGCAAGGAGATGAAGCATGGTGATCAAATGCGGTATCATGAAAAAATCTAAAGTGTTGTCACCATAGTTTAATTACTTTACTATCAATCTTTTACTCTAGTTTGTATGGCCACTTTGTGGTCTTATTTATTATTTTCTATGATTGATATAATTTCCATGATTTTGTTATAGCATTACTTACTTATTTTACTAGGTTATTCTATTATATTATTTAAACTTTTCTTTATTTTTAATTCTGGTATAGTCTCCTAACTGATGGCATTTGGACCCTCACTAATAGTTGGAAATATATTTAACATGAAGATACACACATGAGGCCTTGTGGAAATCACATTTAGAATTGCTGATTTGGGTAAGGGTGTAACATTAGGAATTAGTGAAATCATCATGTTAACACATTGAGATACTCAATAATAGTTGGATCTCTTTTGATTGATCGACATTGTAGATCTATCATCACTATGAGAAAGTTTCCTCAGTGTCACGGATTTTTTGAGGCATCACGGTTGGTAACATGAGGGGCATGGATAAATGCATCCATTGAGGATCATTAAGAATAAGGTTCATAGAATGTGGCACCAGGAAGCAAGTCCATGGTCGCATAGTCTTTCCTCATGATCATATGATGGGTGATGTTCTTATGTGGTAATAAGTCAATAAATAGTGGATATTCTTAGAAGGCATAGATGATCCTTGAGAGGGAGGTGTGTAGACAGTGGTGTCGTGGAGGTGGTTTTACAAGGAATTGAATATGATCATAGAGAAATGAGGGTGTCTTAGAAAGAATATTCTAGGGTAGTATCATTTTTCTTCTTGTCATTTTATTTTTTTGAGTAAGGAATGGTTGCATAGAGTCCCTATTCTCTAAAGTAGAGCATGATCGATGCCCTTTGTAATTTTTTTTCATGGTCACATGTCCTCTCTACTGGCATGGTTGTACATTCATGATAGAATAAATAATAGTATCATATAGAACATAAGAAAAATCCATCCTTTATTGTATTATTTTTTTCTTTCTCATGGTCGCAGCTTCAAGGTAGCATAAGCTTACCATTTTCTAAATTTTTCCATGGTTACACACAAATCGGACACAGTCTTCAGACCTAAAATAAAAAAATTTAAAATAAATTGAATAACAATTGATTGGAGAAAATAAAATTTCAAAAAATAATATTTATAACATCATAAAATATTTAATTTCATGTATTATATATAAAATAAATATGAAGAATTTTTCTTTCAAAGGAATATATGAAATTGAAAAAAAAATCAATGTTTTTTAAAATATTCAATGAAATTAATATTCAATAAAATTTTACCGAAAACTAAAAATTTCAATTTAAATATATATTTAAATTAAATATATGAAAATTAATCAAATAAGAGCCAATGAAACCACATTTTTAGGATGATTTTAAAATAATATTGTTTAATGTAATAGAATGAAATATTAAATAATTCCCTAATTATAAATTTTATTCACTTTAGAAACTAAATTATTCTACCAAAATAGATGTGGAGAAGTGTGTAAACACAGTACATGTCAAAATCCCCTACAATTATCTATTTTCATTTCCCTAGAATCAAGGGTTTTTCTCTATAAGTAAAAAACAAGATTTCATAATCACCTCAAAATGAATCATGTTGGAAAATTAATTTACAAGGAATAATATTTTGATATTGTTCAAGGTTTTCAATGAATATTCAATAATAGGTCCTAACTAATTTCAAATACACACTAGAGATCAAGGAAACATCAATTAATTTACCATTGAATTTTCCATGCCTCTTATATGAAGTCTCCCACTACCCTACTACCATTCCAATTTATGTTCCAATCAGAAACTTCAATTATCAGTCTCCCCCAGGTTCCAAAAATCATAGATCTTTCTTTAAATCATTTATTTAACTCAAATGACCTTTTTATAATTCAGTTTACACCTTCTTTATTTGGGTTTAATATTCCCCCAACTTTAATGAACTATTTTTTTGGCAAATAGGAAAATTGTTGATTTCTTTAGAATCCATGAATGTGAAAATCACTTACTGAATGTACACGTAACTCTTTTTTTTATTTTCTAATATCTCAGATATTTACTATGGGATCCCAATTTTAAATTTTACACTAGTTTCAATGGACTTATTTGATAATATTTTGGGTTGGTCCCTGAGGTTTTTTTAGTAAAATTTGAGTCCCCTTGGTTATATTTCAACATTTATTTTATAGATGTTAGAATTAATCTCCAAAAACATCTATCCTATCACACTTCCTTCCTTAGTCCGTAAATAAAATTTCCATATAAATAGTCATAAAAATGGTCAACAATCATACATACCCAATAATTTTATAATCCATTTATTACTTGGTATCAAATATGTTATTATACACTACATAAGACACTATTAAAGTGAAAATTTAAGAAAAAATATAATCATTTTTCAAAAGAAAAATTGAACATTATTTTTTTGAAAAAATAATTTTGGGATATTGATATGTATTGTCCTTGAAAAAAAACTTTTCACAATGAAATACATCTCTCCTCTACAAATAAAAACCAACATTTTCCCCAATGTTGAATACTGAGGAGGGAGAACATTTTCATTCAAAAAAACATTACAACTCAACGTTTCAAATAATGTTAAAGGGTTTATATGGATATTCACCTAATTTTTTCCTCAATAACCAAAATATTTAGAGAATATTAAAAAAATTAATTAATTTTTATTTTAAGAAAAGGTACAAGAAGTTACAATTTGGATAAAAATGCAGGATGGTGAAAATTATATACGGCAACGAGAGTTAAATATAACGAAATTTGAAGGGTTTCTAGACAAGTTTGAAATTTATATCAATTTTTTTTCATCGCCCTAGTAATAAGAAAGTTGAACACACAACTGAGAAAATAGATACACAATTTTTCAAAAAAAATGAAATTTTCATACACTTAGTTCATAACTTAATGAGTAGAATAAAAAATTAAAAAATTGAAAGTGGTGCTCCCCTGATGAAATTTTTTTTATCAATTATGTTCATTCAGCATTATATCCTTTATAGACTTGAGTGAAGTTTTATGGTTGGTCCTTTTGATTCTCAAACAAGATAAAAATATAAACATAAAAATCTAGAATTTAACATTCATGGAAATTTCCAAAAAAGGCTTGAGTTTATGAAGTTTTATCCAAAAAATCCACTGTGATGCTCTCTTGGTTTTGAAGAGAAGGTAAAATCTCCCATAGCTCCACAATTATTCAACTTTGGTAATTCAGTTACTTGAACTTATCATGGGGTCATTTTCATTTATTAAATTTCAGACCCTGATATCTTTCCATGGTCTCGTAAATCATTCACTATGTGGTCGATGTATCCCATCAGTCCACGATCACTTGAGGTCTTCATGCCATAGTATCACATCTGACAATGCAACCCAACCCACAATTCTCATCCACTTCCATGTAAAGGTGTGGATTTCCAATAATGGAGTACCAAAATGATCACCTTGAGAAATATTTCAAGGGAATAAAACTGGGAGAATAGAAGATATTGTCCTTATAAAATAATAGAAATTAATAGAAAACAAGAAAAGAATCATGGGATAGATCCCATGAAACTTTTATTTTATAGTCCCTAGTTAAACATGATAGACATCCATCTCTCAAGTAAGAATATTTCATCCAATCCCTTCAGATTTCTCTCAATATAGTGTTTTATTCTCTAATTATTGACCATAAATGGTCTTTTCTCCCCTCCAACAAGCTCTAAAACCCCATTATAAAGCACACTAAGAATGTTGAAGGATATGTAAAACTTATATTTATGTTTTCCAAGGAAAATTCTTGATCTAGAGTCAAGTAGAAAGACTCTTTAACCAACCTTTATGTCTCTATTCTAAATGATTAAATCATGAAAGGCTATTTTTTTATCCATTTGAATTTAACCATTTTCATATGACTATATTCTAATCTCTTTAAGATCACTCATCTATTGAATCCACCTATAACCAGAAGACATAAATAAATTTTTAGTGCCTTAAATACCCAATATGTTTTGTGTTGTAACTCCACAAGTAGATAACATGTCTTTCTAAAGAGAATATTGAAGGGGAAAATACTTATTGCGGTCTTAAAAGTATCCATGTAGGACCAAAAATCATTATCCATCTTAAGATTCTGATCCATAATTGATCTATAAAATTTAATTTCAAAAATCTATTTAATCTCTCTATTATAAACTTCTGCCTATCAACTGGACTGTGGGAGGTAAGTAGTGCCAATCCAATGAGCACATATGTATTTTTCAATCAATTATTTAAACCTAAAATTCTTGAAGTGTGTCACATTATCAGTAATGAATTATTTATTCCCTCTAACCCGGTAAAATATATTCTTATTAATTAATTTTACAACACTATAAGCAATATTATTTGAAATTTGGACTACCCCTATCTGTATAAACACATAGTTTATCGACACGATAATATACTCACTATAAAAATAAAATGGTAATAATCCCAAAAAATAAAACCCCCACACAACAAAAACCTCAACCTATAAAAATAATTTTTTTAGAATCTCCTATTTTCTACCAACATTTTTGAGCCTTTAACACTTATCACATCTAATCATAAGACTCCTGGAATCCTTAAACATAGTTATCTGGTAGAAACCATTCTGTAATACTTTCTGGGTAGTTATTTATCCTACATGATATCCACCACAAAGGGATACATTATAGCACTCAAGAATTCAAAACATCACCTCCTTGGGAATACTCCTCAAAATACCATTAGAATATCTCCTAAAATTAAAGTATTATCCCAAAAAAGTACATCAAATCAGATATAAACTAATTACTTTGGTTTTTTGGAAGATATTTAGGAATGAACCCTATAACTATAAAATTATATTATTCTAAAAACTAAGAAAATTGCCTCACTAAAGAAAAAACAATTTCTCATTTAGGAATGAGGCGTTGATTTCTTTTAGTTCCTTAATTTAGGTCATGGGAAAACTGGACAAGTGACCAGAAACCACATTTTCATCCCCATTATTATCCTTGATGTCTAGATCAAACTTCTATAACTAAAGTTTCCATCTCATGAGTATTATTTTAGAGTCTTTCTTAGTCAGTAGTTACTTCTAAGCTGAATGGTCTATGAAAATGGTAACCTTAAACACTATCACATATTGTATGAATTTATCCTGGGAAAACATAACAACAACTAATTATTTTTTAGTTTTATAATAATTATTTTGGTAATCATCTAGTAGATTTAAAGAATAATAAATGAAATGATACTTTTAATCTTTACTTTTAACCAATATAGAACCAATGGTTATATAACCAACACCACACATCATCTCAAAATGAAACTTCTAGTTTGGGGAAATGATCCTTAATTAAGTTATGAGTTTATTTTTAAGCAGGTTAAAGAACTCTAGGAATACCTCATCAATCACAAAACATTTTTCCTTAAAAAATGGTGAACACAGTAGCATATTGGTTATAGATAAATACTTACTGAATATTCAGTAAAAACCACTTATCCTAAGAAACTCCTAACTCCTTTCATATTTTTAGGAGGGGGAAGCTTTTTTTAAACCTAATTAATAACATTTTCTACCTCTATCTCCCTATTTGAAACCTTGTGACTCAAAATAATTATTTTATTAACCATGAACTGACACTTTTTCAAATTTAAATTAACATGTGTCTCATAATATATCTCTAAAACTGTTTCCATATTTTATGTTAATTTTCAATGTCACTTAAAATGATTTAGAAATCATCCATGAAAACATTAAGTATACTTCTAATCATTTTAGAGAAAATAAACATCATCAGTTTATTAAAAGGGGTTGGATCACCACAAAAACCAAAAGGTATTCTTCAGTGTGAAAATTTCCCCTATAGACATGTAGAGTTGGTTTTCTACTGATATTTAAGTGCAATCGAACTCTAGTTTTGACCAGCATAACCACCAGGGATGAAAAAGAACTTATTTATAGCTGATTTATTTAGTATTTGGTCTAAAATTTTCATTGGGAAATGGTATCTCTGAGTGAAAGAATTATGTTGTCTATAGTATATACAGACCCTCCATTTGTTAATAGTTCCGGTTTAAATTTTATCATTATTTTAATCAGTAATAACTATGACCCCACTCATATTATAAAATACATTGGTAGGACACATCCATGGACTATCAAAAATGGGAAATAATACACTAGCATCAAGAAAACTAATCACTTCATTTGGAACTACTTTTTTAATATTTTGTTTAAAATATAAGAAAAATTGGTAATTGTGATGGGTTATTTGTGATTGGGAAGAACTCGTCACAAATATTCAACTAAAAAGTGTTATTTGTGAAGGGAAGTATTACTTATCATAAATACATTTGGCACACATGCACGCCATTCCCTGAGGAACATTATTTTTCATGGCTAATTGTGATAGATTATTATATCTATCTCCATTATCCATGCCATCGGGAACTTTTACGACATATAATGAAATTTTCCACAAAAGGTAATTGAAAATTACCTTTAGTAATGGAATTAAATACATCACCAATAACCTGTAGTAATTGAAAATTTAACAAAAACACAAGATCACATTTCTCCTATCCAACTCCCTGTTTCTCCACTTTAAGAATAGTTCTCGTCACACAACCCTAGGAACCCCCCCCCCCCAAATCATATGTAACACCTAATTTATTACAAATTTGGGTTTGAATCACCTTGTTATATTCTCCCCTTCTCCCCTCTTTCATTCTTTTTTCCATTTCACAATTAATCTTGTAGAAAATTATTGGGTCAAACCCTAATCAAACAATTTACCCGATTTTTATGGTTTATTTTCTATTTTGGGTTCCTGTAAGTTTATTATTCCCTATTTGGGTGTCCACCAGCTCCACATAGTTGATTTCAATTGATTTGAAGTATTTTCACCCACTATTTAAACTTTATATTTAATTGATTTTTCAATTTTTTATTTTGAGTTACTAAAATTTTATTATTTTATGTTATTGTTGTCAATATGATTATTATGGAAACGATTTATAAGGATATCTGATATAGATATTATTTATAAAAATTTATTTAACTGTTCAATTGTTTTACATACTTATGGTGATGTAATTTTTTATGAATTAGGAAAATGATTAGATTATGGTCGTGATGTTAAACTATGTTTGATTGTGATATTATGATTGGTCTTCTTTTATTTAAAACATATGAATATAGTTTTTCAAATGATTGGATATATATATATATTCATGAAAATATACATATATAAATATTTAAAAAACATGTAAGGTTTTTGATATATGTATGTATGTATGCATGTATGTATATATTTGATATGTATTTTTTTAAACATGTAAAAATATATTATATGTACATATATTTGATTAAGAAATTGTTTAATATATATATCTATTAACATGTGAATAAGTGTATAAAATGTTTCAAAAAAACATGTAAGTTTGTTGATATATATATATATATAACTCTCTTTTTGTGTGTGTGTGTGTTTGATTAAGAAATTGGGTACAATATATATCTATATATATATATATATTAACTAGTGAATATACAAATATTAATATTTTAAAAACATGGTAAGGTTTTTGATATATATATTTGAGTGTGTGTGGATTTGATAAGTATTTTTTTAAAAATGTGTACAAATATATTTGATATATATATATATATATATAATTGATTAATAAATTATGTGATATATATATATATATACTGATTGAAATAAATAAGAAATGTTTTTTTATAAAAATAATGAGAAAATCAATTTTAAGAAAATGTTTTAACAAAATGTTTTTTATAAAAAAAACCTTTTTTATAAACATGTTATAAAAATGTTTTAATAAAAATGTAAAAATAATAAAAATAATTAATTTTTATTAAAAAAAGTTATTAATAATTATTAAAAAAAATTAATACCTTTTAAAAAATATTAAAAATAATAATAATTATTAAAATTCTCATTAATTTATAATTAGTAAAAATGTAGTAATAATTTAACTAATTCGTTACAATTAGTAAACAATTTGTAATAAACCATAATTAAGTAGTAAATATTAGTAATAATTAGTAAAGGTTTGTGTTAATTACAAAATATAGTTAATACTTTTTAAATTTGATGATATTATGATAATTTTTAATAAATTGTAAAAAATATGAAATACGAGTATTTATTAAAATTTATTAAAAGTTAAATATAATTAATAATTAATTAATATTACTTAATAGTTAATTTTATCAATTATTAAAACATAAAAATTATTTATAATTATTTCTAAAAAAATTAATACCATGTTAAAAATAACAATTATTAAAAATTTACAATAATTAGTATAAATATAGTATTAACTAAAATAATTAGTAATAATCATAAAGTAGTTTGTAATAATTAATATATAATAAGTCAATATTAGTAATAATTAGTATATTTCAGTATTAATTACTAAATATTACTAATAATTTTTAAATATTAGTAAATTGTGATATTTTGTTATAAATTTTATAAAATATATATATGAAATACTAATTAGACCTAATTAAAATACAATAATAATTTTTAATTAGTCATACTGATTAATAATTATTAATATTTCTATTGTTTATATAGGTAATTATGGACTTTGAATGTATATAATAGTTTCTATTATGCAATCATGATTACATAAATCATCAAAAAAGCTCAATAGATCTATTTTAAATCCTATTTTCATTAAGGTTGTTGAAACATTTATATAATTTACATCATATAATTTAGAATTTGTTTCTGAAGGATAAATTAATAGTCCATATAATAAATGTGATCGTTAGAGATTCAAAATGTTTGATAATTTTGGACTTCTTTTCAAAATATTGGTTTTCAGAAAGATTATATTTTTTGTTAATAATAGTGTAAAAAAAATTCAATAGAAAATATGATTTTTGATATTCTAAATCCAACATTTCAAAATTTAGTTCATGTGGATTCAATCCCGTCTAATCAAGAAGCAAAAACACATAATGATATTGAAAATGTGAAATAAAAACCTTCTCAGTTTAACATTTTGTTGAATTGTATTGAGGGGGCCTTATATATGAGATGCCAAATAAGAAAACATCATGATGTTACAAAATTTATAGCTATTGAATCATATTTTAAAATGTCAAATAGTTTCTTCAAATCAAATATTTTCTTGAGTTAACTTTATTTCATAGATAGAAATACATTACATATTTGTTTCTATCAAACTAAGAGGTTGGTCTATAATTTGGGTCTTTGTTATCAGAACATCCATGCATGTAAAAATTATTGTTTCTTATATTATGATGATTGTGAATTATTAGTGATTTTTCCAACATGTGGAGAATCAAGGTATAAATAGGAACAATAAGAAAAGTCTAAATTTCTTGTAAAAGAATTGATGTATTTTCAAATTACACCCTGTTTATAGTGTTTATTTATGTCTCACAACACAGCTACATTGATGATATGGCATAAATTAAATATTTATATCTGTAAAAGATTATAGCATCCATGGGATGGTGATTCATGGATACACATTGATCATGTGCATCCAGATTTTTCTTCAGAACCTTTTAACATAAGTTTGAGTCTTCATACTGATGGTTTTTATCCATTTGGTGATTATGGTAATAAATATCTTATTTTCCTATATTTATTACTCTGTACAACTAACCTCCATTTATCCTAATGAAGGAACCATACATATATTTGGAACTATTAATTCAAGGACATCGGAAGAAGAATATTTATTTTTATTTAAAGCCACTAATTTATGAGTGAATTTCATTATGGAATAATGGTTTCACTACATTATATATAGTTGAAATCATAATTATACACTAAATGTTGCATTAATGTGGTAAATAAGAAACTTTTTAGTGTATGGTATGTTATATAGAGATTAATCATGGTCTAAAATCATGTCCATACTGCATGGATATAAACAAATCATTTATTCTTTCAAAAGGGAAAAGGAGTAGATATTTTGAATTTCATTGGAGATTTCTTCCAATCTATCACCCTTTTCAAAGGAATATAAATAATATTAAAAAATATAGAATTGAAAGTGATGAACCTCCAGTAGTGATCCTAGGTATTTAGGTAAAATCTATAATCTCTTCATTACATCCTATTAGTTTAGACCAACCATAAACAAACAAAAAATAAATTCTTTTGGGAGAGATCATAAGGGGATTAAATAGAGTATTTTTTGGGACCTTCCATACTAGTCTGATTTTTTTCGCATCACATGTTAGATGTAATCATATTTAGGAGGATTTTTTTATAAAATATTTTATACCATGTTGGACACACTCAATAAGGCCAATGATAACATAAAGTCTTGGTTATATATTTCTAATATTTAATGACGTCCTGAACATCAATTATTTTAGTATGAAATATCACCCAATTTAATGAATCCAAAATAAGAATGTATAATTTCTGAATAAAGTCATTTATTATTCTATAAATGTATTATATATTTGAAGTTACCAAGTGGTTATGCTTTTAATTTGTCTCATTTCATTATAAATGGACATATTACCGAGGTAAAAATTCATGACTACTATGTCATAATGGAAAGATTATAGCATATTAGTCTTATTGGGCTATTTAATTATTCAATAATGGATGTGTTGAATGAACTATCATATTTATCATTAGATATTTTGGAAAACACGTCATATTATGATTTATTGACTATGAAACAAGAATATGTTTTTTTTAATTTTTGGTAAATTGGAGAAAATATTATCGTTATACTTATTTGACTTAATGAAACATTTAATATTGATTTTTTCATATGAATATAAATATATAGGGCTGGTACAATTTTTATGGATGTACCCATTTTAGATATTTATGATAAATTTAAAGAAGAAATTCTAAAATAATGAATCAGTGGAAGGGTCAATTATTGAAGCATATTTTAAGGAAGAAATTTCAAATTTCTATTCTAACTGTTTTCAATTAAAATATCCATTAAAACATAATCAAATGGGTCACAATGTGGAAAATGTTGATTTTGTCACATACCATTAATTTTTTGTTTTTTATGACATGAGTTTGGTTTTCGTGGTTATCATGAATGATGGATTTCAGATGAAGTACATCAAAAATCTCATAGATATGTTTTTTTTCTAATGTAATAAAATGACATACTTTTTTGCAGTAAGTACTAATTTTTGTTATTTTTTAAGATTTTATAATAAATACATTTTCTTACATTATTTTTTATAGACTATATGATGCATGTATCAAAATAATTATACAAATTACCCCTTATTATCTTGATGAATATTGTTAATAGAGTCTTTCATATTGGTTTAAAAAACTAGTAAGTTATGTTATTTTCAATGGAACAATAAATAAATTCTTTAATGGTACCTATTATTAATGATTTTTATTCATTGTACGTTACACAACATAAATGTAAAATTGATATTTGATTATGTGTGCTAAAAATACCTCCATCTAAATTTGTAAAATCTTATAATGGGTATGTGGTTAATGGATTTTGATTCCAAAAATGCATATTTGGTGAATCTAAGAAATAAATGAATACAATTTTTGGTTTGAAAGGATCTCCTCGTGAAGAAAGTGATGTTTAATTTTATGGTATATTGGATAAAGTTATAGAGTTATGTCATCTAAGACCAAATTATGTAACAATGTTTAAATTTCATTGGTTTGATACTAATTTTTGTTCACAAGTTCATCCATGATATGAAGTCATTAAAATTAAATATAATTTTCTTATTACATAAAATGAACCATTTATGGTGGAACATCAAGTGTATTATTCAAATTACTGTGATGTTTTTAGATTTTTGAATGATTGGTGGAGTATAATAAAAATAAATTCTCATAGAAACCAGTTACATGAAAATAAAAATGGTTTTGTGGAAGTCAAAAAAATTGAAATTTTTCAAGAAACAACCCCAAATATACTCTTACCTGATGACATATAAATGTAGATGATGAAACTCCCTAGTTAATGGTCAATGATATTCATAATTATGATGAAGTAATAAGGGATTATGAAACTGAAAGTAATATGGAAGTTGAGAATACTGAAGATAAAGATGAATATATTTTCCCCTTTAAATATGCAGAAGAAGATGAAGAATTGTGTATTATATTCATGTATTTATTATTATTTTTTATATTTTATATTTTATTAACAGTTACATACAAGTAATTTGTTTTGTTTCAAATGGATTGAATCCACGGTCTATTCTGTTCCTTCACTAATTCTAGTAATTATTAGTTTTTTAAATAAGATATATGTATTAACAATTATTGAATGTTTATAATATTATATTTTTCATGGTATTTATTAGTATTTTATATTTTATATCTGTAATAAGAGATATTTTCTTGTTAGATTATTATATTCTTTTATTTATTTTTACGTAATTATTATATTCTTGTATTTATTAATTTTTTATTTGATATATGTAATAGTAATTATTTATAGGTAATATTATTATAATCTAGTATATATTAGTTTTTTATAATTGATATCTATATTAATTTTTTTTGATAATATAATTTGTTTCAGATTGATTAATATTCTCCTAATGATCTATTTCATTCTCTCACTAATATCAGACCTCCCGATGATCGTCTTGGATCATATAATCCATTTAATGCTTCACCTATTAGAAGGTGGTATGGACTTGCTCGATTAAATATTCCAAACCTTATTCTATATTGATGTCCATATCTTGATTTTCATCCCCATTTATGGAGGTATGTTCAATTGTTTAAGGTATTTATTTTATATTAAGTTTTTTGTTTTATTTTGGTAATAATATTCTGATTATATGTTTTTATTTTCATGATTTTTAACATTTATCTATTGGGTAGGTTGGTGTGCTTCTGAGAAATTATTTTTCTACTACATGATTGTAATAGGATCAAGTTTCCATTTTCATTCATCAGGATATGTTCGACCATTTTATTATAAATTATTAATTAATATATTTTATTTTATATTTATTTAATTAGTAACATGTTTTTTTAATTATATTTTAGAATTTGTAGTCTTTGATTGATGATAGTATTAGATATACTATCAGAGAGTCCAAGAAGAATTGTACAAATGAACATTTTCGTCAGTTTTTACCCAACCTAAGAAAGCGTTCTATTGATTGAGCTCCTATTTCTATTTGTTGACATATATTCCTTATCCTGTTGACTTAAATATATATCATCTCTTGTATGGGATGTATTTTTATCCTACTTTATAGGATATACTTTTTGAAGGAATTCATCATCTGGGAGTCAGAACCAGGGTAGGAAGGAGGTCACACATAGGGTCGGGAGTCATATATTTGGTATACATTGATGAAATATGGTAAGTAATATTATTTATAGATGTATATATAATTTAAATGTAAATGTTTTATATTATAGAAAGATATATATACCCCTAAGTTACATAGATTGAATTTTACTAAATGAAGTACATAGATCCCCATACAGGATAGCTTGTTGATGATAGACTACCCCAGATTATTTTTAGTATTTTCTCAAAATTGAACTTGTATTTAATTTTTTAATATTCTAATTTCTAATTATATTTAAAGGTAACATCTGAAACTATGGTTTCTCATTCATAAGAGACTAATTTAAAGATTGAATCATATTCCAATTATAAGTCTGATAATGATGAGGGGGATTGGATATGGATAAATATGCATGGTGTCAAGAACTATTGGATGACCAATATTAGTTCATAACTAACACCTAATTCTTATTATATTACATTTTGGATGTCCTCAATCAGCACAAAAGTATCCCTTATAGAGTCATCGCCATCATCCGCTGTACAGTATGATGAGAATTTGAGAGCTCAAGATGAGATGATATCATGTATGCAGAGAGAGAGAGGAGTGTGAGTAGTAGTGTCATAGATATGGGAAGATGTGGGAGTATATATGACATCTTTTGTGGGGTGTTGGTATGAAGTTTCCTCCCTCTGACCATTTTAGTGATTCTAATCCACCTGATACTAGTTTATGATAGGTTTTTTATGACTAATATGTATTTTTGGCTGAAAAAAGTATTATATGGGAAATTATGTAATAATATGGTGGTTTTTCTATTTTATTTTTTTATTTTATTTTTATTTTTTTAAATTATATTTTTATAAATTTTTATTTTTTTAAAAAATTATCAATTTTTATGTATTACTATTTATTTCGCAATTAGTTTTTTAAAAATTGTCTTAGATATTTTTTTTTATGGATTCCAAGATTCTCATATGTAATTTTTATTTTCAAGAGGACATCACAAATATGTTATTTAAAAAATTACCATATTATTTGTGAGGAATATTGCATCTTCAATCATTAATTATTATTTGTGATGAATATCTACAAAAAAATGTGATGTTGTTAAGTAAGACTGTATATTAGCAACAAAGTCCTATAAAAAAGTTTATTAGTGGTGGTAATTTATTGCTAACTTCCTATAGAAAAATATTAAAACTTCAATAGTGTTAATCCTTCTTTTCCCTTCTACCTTGGTATATACTCATGTTCCATAGATATTTTATGCATAAAATATGATGGAATAATTATATTGATGTGAACTATGGAATATCAAGTGATATAATTAGCAAAGAGTTCCCATCACAAAAGTTTATTAGTGATGGTAATATGTCGCTAATTTCCTATAGAAAAAGATTAAAACTCTATTAGTGTTAATCCTTATTTTCCCTTTAACTCTTGGAATATACTCTGGTTCTATAGAGATTTTATGCATCCAGTATAATGGACTGATTCTATTGATGTGAACTATGGACTATCCAATGATAGATTTAAATTTACCTAAAAATTTTACCATATTCTCCTCTTTAATTCTCTCAATATTTGATGAACTGATGTCAGGAAGTGAATAGTTCTCACTTAAAAATGAATATTTTTGGTTTGAGGGAAAGGTTTTGAGATCATTTTGTGGTTCTTCTTTATAATAATAATGATTTTTGGGGCTCGGTGGCCTAAGATCTTCAATTGTTTACTAGAACTGAGTGAAAAAACCAGATAGATTCTATATTTTAAGACCATAGTAAAATTTCACATCATTTTTGTCAAAAGTAGAAAGCCCACTATTTTTTACATCAAGATATATTTTAAAAATATTTTCCTTATTAAAATGATCAACTTATTCCATCAAATCTCTTTTACAACTATCAAACTAGTTCTCTATAATGTTTGATTCAAGGAAAGACTCCCCTAGGTCTCCCAAAAATTCTCTATTCTCAGTAATATAAATCTTATCCTCTAAAAAACTCATCAACTCAGAATTTAGCTTAATTTCCTTTTCCATAAAAGTGTCAATAACCTCATCTCTAACACTCTCATAAATATGGGAGGATTCATTTTCACTTTCCAAAGTTATTTCTTCAATAATAAATTTATTTTAAAATTCTTCAAAATGTTAAGATAAGACCTCACCTTCTAAAATCTCCAATCATAAACAATTCTCTCATAGAGACACTTCCTTAAAATTTACAAGGACATAAAATTATTCCTTTTCTATAAAAAAATTAAAAATCAGCTTACCTTTTGACACCTCAATTATAGCCCACCCAATAGTAAGGATGGGGCTAACAAGAATGATGAGAACTTAATTTTCACATTCCATGTCAATAATTAGAAAATTAGTAAATATAAAAATCTTCCCAAGACCAACTAACAAATCATCAATTCTTCTAACTGGTTGGGTAAGAGATTGGTTAGCTAGATGTCAGACTACAACAATTGGTTATGTATCCCCTAATACCAAGTATTTAAATAATTAAAAAATTATCAAATTAATGATTTATCTGATATCTCAAAATTAATTAAGATGCACAAAACTATATCCAAATGTGAAGTGTATGAAAAAACTCCATTCATATTCAAGTCCTGAAGGTATCTTATTTTGTAATACAACACTACATTCCTTCGTGGGATTGTAAGTTAAAAATTAATTCCAAGGTTTTCTTGTCTGAAAAAATATTATTGAGTGTTTTTAGATAGTGTGGTTTTTAATTAAAGACTCAATGAAAGGAATTTCAATTTTTAATTTCTTTAAAACCATTAGAAATTTAAATAGTTTAGTATCCAAGTTTTATTTTTTTGATTTAATGTGGAAAAGTAATGGTTAGGTAAAAGTTCATCATAAGTGTAATAATCCCTTAAAATTCATCTTCAATATTTTTTATTCCATTATTTTGTTTTATTCAAGATTTTTTTTATTTTTCTTAAGTTGTAATATTAAGGTTCAAAGTGATTTCATTTTTACTGTCTAGAATTTCATATTTAACCATTTCTAGATTTTAGTTTCCTGTTTCAAGTATTTTTTTATTTTTGGGGAGATTTTGATAATTTCCTAGACTATTTTTTTGTTTTGGTATAACTAATAGTTTTCACATCCCTAAAATTCTCTCTAGGGTTCACTTCAGTAGTTCTTGGTTGCTTACCCCCCCCCCTCTCTACCACCTAAATCGTTATCTAACCAACCAATTTTTAATTCAATATTTTTTTATCCTAACATCTATTTTTAATTTATCAAAATACTTTTTGATCTCATGTTAATAAAACATATCAATGAACTAATATAAAATACCTCTTACTTCCTCTGGTAAATTAGACGATTCATCCTTTTATTACTTGTGAAATGTTTCCCTAGATTGTTTTTGTGCTCTATAGGTTATAATTGGTCTTGAAATTCCTTATTCTTTTTCATAAAGTTTTAGATGGTTTCTATACCCCTGGTTGTTGGTATTTGAGAATGGTTTATCCCTTTGCTACATCCAAATACCATACCCCATTAAAAATTCATTTTATAGATCGTGGGAAAGCATATTAAAATTGTGACAAGAAGATTGGGAATGCTCAAAAATTCCATAGTGGGGGAACTACTATTTAAGTGTTTTTACATGGATTTCACTAGAAAATCAAGAATATTGAGAGTTATATTGGTGAGAAATAGTAGTCTCTTTACACATATTGGTTCTTCTTCTAGAGAATTTGTATTGTGAGTTTTGTTCCAGGGTGTTAAAAAATCTGTTTCCACTCTTTGATAATTGCATCACTTAAATATCCACTAGTAGATTAGTCTAATAATGTTTAGTGGTAAGTGGTGAAGTTTTTTTAGAAAGTGTCCTCAAGAAATTGGGTAGTGAATAGGTTGTTTAAAATTTTTATAAGTTATCCCTTGGATATATCCTATGCTTCACAGAATATATCTCCCTTATCTTGTAAAAACCCTATGATTTTGCACCTAATTTCATAAATAATTCTCCTATATTAAAATTTTATAGAAAATACATTATAAACCTCATATTAATTGTTGGGAGTTTCCTTTTACAACTATTGGAACCAGTTACTAGTAATGACATTGAGTTAAAATGGGACTAATCTCATCTTAATTTATTCCTCACTGGGTCATATCAGTAGAAGGTATTAAACAATACAATATAATTATTGAATAAAGTCAAGGGAATTTTTATTGGTATTTCCAATTAATGTTGGTCATAATTACAGAATTTATTATTTTTTCTCATTATTTATAGATCCTTGTGAAAAACTAATGCATGGTTGATTATTTGAAACCAGAGAAAAGAAAAATTATCTTAGATCATGATAGTCTATTTTCTCACTACTATATGGATTGAGTTTATTATGTTGGTAGTTATTCTGATTCTTTCTATTTTCTTAATGATCTCACATATCAATTTTATTTTTCGTTTTTAGGGTACATAAATTCGGGATGATTTCTTTTATAAAATTTAATTGGTGTTTATAATAGATCATGTATGCATTAGTAGATTCAATGAATTTTTTAACATATTTTTATAGTTTTTGAAATATTTTTGTTTTTCTATTTTTTTTATATGTGTTTTTTTAACTTGTACACACATTCCCTTAGTATAAATGATGCAAAATATTTACACGAAACATAGTCCGTTAGTATTCTTGGGTTAAATTCAATATTTATGAACTCTATTAAGAACTAAGGTAATGGTTAATAGGTGTCGATCCACTGGGAAGGATATCCAAATTATGTGTGCCCATTAAACCAAAAAAATAAAAAAAAAATAATGAAATGAGTGATGATGGCTGTAGAAAATGATTGTGATGATATCGGATTACAGTGATGTGGAAGTAACTAGAACTGTCGGATTAAAGGTAAAAATTGAGAATATATCACAAAAACAAGGGAAAATGATAATAGAGTGTCATTCTATTGGATGGTTTTAAATATTCTTTCCCTTATTAATGAATAAAAATGATGCATTAGAACTAATTTTAAAATTGGATAACCAACTCGTCATCAGGTCAACTTAAGATGAGATGAATCCTATAGTTCTTCAACAATAAAACCATCTCAATTGAAAACTGATGAAACTAGATTGGTTCCTGAAACAAATTTTCAGTTGATCTAGGAGTGATAATATTAAAATCATGATTTAATTATTAATTAAATCCTAATATAATTATACCACTTGATACTTAATTATGATCAAGATCAATTTTCACTAATACTTGATGTTTTGAAAAATTTAATATATAAGAAAATAAATAAGAGAAACACACAATTCAATTGAAGCATGGATGAAGTAATAATCATTACCAGAACAATATCATCCCTCAACAATGATTTAGTTGAATATCATGTTTAAATCATCAATAGTATTTAAAGTTATTGCAAAAAATCCATTAAAAATAGATTGAGGAGAGATATAAGAAGAATCTTCTCATTTTGATTATCTCTAATCCATACTCTAATTCCTCTAGTAAACTACAACCTCCTTTCTCTGATCCCCCTTTTTACCTTTGGTCTCCTCCTATATACTATATATCCTTTGGTATATATTCTCGATACTTCTACTTGAATATAAATAAAATATTATTCCAAAACCCAGTATGAATTCACAATTATCGCTCTGGGATGATCCTCTTATCCTTTATAAGGAAGTATCATGGTACATCATTTTCCCTATAGGGGATTTAAGCCAAACTCTCAAAAAAAGAAAATTTATCTCTATACATAGATCATTATCTAGAATATTCTCTTGGGAACAAACTTCATGCCTATGTGAATGGCATAGACTAATGCCCATTTTCATCAATCTCCTCTAGCATTGTCAGTTCTCTCCATAAACTTCTAACCTGGTATTTTTTTGGTTGATTTTGATTATGTTTTTACCTCAATAGTTTGAGATCATTGACATATTTATTCAATTGAGCAAGGATCCTCTCAACATGGATCCACATGATCTCAAGGACACCCCTACTCCCCTTTAATTTCATTTTTTATTCTCTAATCCCCCTCCTTACCTTCTATCTCCCCCCATATTTGGTATATCATTCACTATACATTCTTTATTCATACACTTGAATATAAATAAATTCTTGTTCCAAAACCCAATATGAACTCAAAGTTATAGCTCTAAGAAAATCCTTCTATCCTTCATGTGGAACTATCACAGTACATATTTTTCCCCATAGGATATTAGATCCAAAATCTCAAAACAAAAAATCAATCTTTGTAAAAAAATTAATATAAAAAATATTCTCTTATGAAAAAACATCATATCCACGTGAATGTCATGGAATGACCCCCCAACATTATGTATATCCTCTAGAATTATCAATGCTCTCCAGAACCTTCTATCTTGTTATTTTTATGTTCATGTTTGATAATTCTCATACCCTTATTGTTTGATATTTTTGACATCATTATTCAACATAGAATGGATCCTCTCAACCCGTATCTATGTGATCTCAAGGAGACCTAGTATCCCCTTCATTTAACGCTAAAATTTCAATGCCTCGTATATGAATTCACTCACTACCCTACTATAATTCCAATTCAATCTCCAGTCTAGGAGTGTATAATATTTGGATTAATGTGGAATTAAAATTATAACAATGGGAACTTTCAATTATAAGTCACCCCTAGGTTTCATAAATCATAGATCTATTTTCCACTTATTTGATATAACTCAAATGATATTATTATAACACAATTGACCCCTTCTTAATTAGGGTTCAATATTTTCATCACCTTATTGAACTAATTTTTGAAAAATAGTTAAATTATTTATTTTTTAAGAATCCAAAAGTGTGAAAATAAATTATTGATTGTACATGAATTTTTTTTATCTTAGCATCTCATATATTTATTGTGGGATCCCAATTTCTAATTTTACTCTAGTTTCAAAGGAATTATATGATAAACTCTTTGGATGGGTCCCTAAGGTGTTTTTTTTAAATTGATCCCCCTAGGTTATAGTTAAGAATCTATTTTCCTCATGTTATAATTTACAAATCCAAAAAGATCTATCATACCACACTCCCTTTCTTAGTCCCTAAATAGAATTACTATATTTATAGTGGGAAACCACACTCATAAATCATTAAAACCCAAAAACAATTAGAAGCAAGTTAATCCTTAGTTACCAATAGGTTATTATCCACTGTATAGGGAACTATTAAAGTGGAAATTTAAGACAAACTACCTTTATTTTTTAAAAGAAAAATTGAACATTGTTTTTTTAGAAAATTAATTTAGGTATTTTGATGCATACAGTCAGTGAAGCAAAACTTATCACAATGAAATAAATTTCTCCTCCACACTAAAAACCCAACATTATCCCTAATGTTGAATGATGAGGTGGGAGAACATTTTCATTCAAAGAAAGTTTGAAACTGACCAATTCAAACAATATTGAAGGGGTAACAAGAATATTCACAGAATGTTTTCCTTAATTATGAAAATATCTTGGAAATATTTACGAAATTTCATTATTTTTATTTTAAGAAAAGATGCATGAATTTATAATTTGGTTCAAATGAAACATGATTAAAATTATGTATAGTAGATGGTGTTAAATATGATGGAATTTGAATGGATTCTAACCAGGTTTGAAATTTATCTAAAATTTATTTTCAACACCCTAATAATAAGAAATCTAAACATTGAACCCAAAAAAATATTCAAAGTTTTGCAAAAAATAGGGGAAATTCACAGGCACATAGTTCATAACTGAATGAGTAGAATATAAAATTAAAGAATTGAAAACATTACTCCCCTGATGAATAATTTGTTATCATTTTAGTTCATTAAAATGTATCTCTTTTGTATCCATAAGTAATGTCATGCGGTTAGTCCTTTCCATTTTCCACAAAGATAAAAAATATAAACATAAGAATTTAGAATTTATTTTTCAATAAAAATTTCAACTAAGGTTTGAGTTTAGGATTGTTTTTGTCAAGATAATATAGTAACCATGCGGTCGGCCCATGTTACCATGAAACTACCCAAATCTTAAAATAAATTAATTGTATAAATGTTTATGACTTAATATTATTATTATTATTCCAACGAGCTAGTACCCAAGTGTTAGAGGCTCCTTCTTGGCATCCAAATGACCCAGGATCGATTCCATACATGGATGAAATTCTTGGGTACTATAGTAGTATTGTAGCAGTGGCAGAACTGTAACGGCCATGACACTATAGAGATAGAGGTACTGTGTGGGACTGTAGCTGCAGCGATACTATATCAAGCACTATAACAGCCCGGGTACTATAGCAGTACAATTCACCAGAGGCCCCCTTGGGCCAAAAAATGATTTTTTATACCCCTGGGCCATCAGCCTATATAATGGGTCTCCCTCTACCCAATCATAAGAGGTCTTTGTGTTTCTTTAATAACAAAATGAGGCATCAGCCCCAACCTTTTTTAAAAAATATTATTATTGTTGTGTAGATAATAATATTGTTAGTATTATTAAATTGTTATAATACTATTATTTATAATGTGATATTAATAGTATTATTTTTAAATTTTTTATTAAATTTTTTATTATTTAAGAAATAATAAAAAATGTTATTAATGTGATTATTATTATTTTTATTATTTTTATTGTTACTACTTTTATTGTGTAATTGATATTATTATTGTTGTTGTTATTTTTAAGAAAAATGATTATAATTATTTTTATAATTTTTTTATTATATTTTTATTATTATTATTATTATTATTATAATATATTGAAAAAAAGGAAGAACCCTATCCCCCCTACCCAGTTCGCGGCGCAGTGCCACCCTCCCCGCCTCATGTTCGACGAACACCCAACCCCAGCCAGCGTCGTCGGTTCGACCTCCTTGTGTTGTGTTCTGGCAGCCCGAACTCCACCAGTACAACACCTTTTTTGGAAGCACTCTCCCTTCCTGGCCAATCCGACCTCGATGGAGGCCCCCTTGACATTTTTCCCTCCCGTTCAGTCGCTCTCCTCACTTTCCAATAGCCTTCTATCGGAAAAAGTCCCTACTCACGACCCCCTGTTCCGGCCGCACCTCCCACGTCGACGACCTCCACCCCCGGTAAAATTCTATTTCAATTTCAAAGCATTTCATTCATTTGGGAAAAACCCTCATCTTGGGGTTTTTATTTGTGCATTTTTATTATTGTTTAAGGTGTGTGGTTAGTCTGTAAGGTATCGCTCTTCCTTCTACTAATGCGGTATTGTGTTCGCACACAATTGAGGTAGGAAATCCCTTGTCTTTCCATTCCAATGCTTTCCATTGACACTTTCGCCCTTCCAATTATTTTATTTAATTGATTATCAGATTTATTGTACCCTTAATTGGTATGTTGTGGAATTATTAAATTTTTAAGAGTTATTAAAAATAGTTTTTAATGTGTTTCTTTGAATATTCTCATCTACGTCATTGCAAAAAGTGTGGCATTAATGCCCAATTTTGTTTCAATAAGTTTTTATACGTGGTTCGCATTTTGATAATTTTTTGGGTTATTTTACTGGGGTGTTTTTATGGTAATATAGTTTGATAAATATATCCTTAAAGGTAAATATATAACTATGTCAATGTCTATATATATTCACCACATTTGATAAAATTCTATTATTCTTGTAGAGTGGGATTTAGGGTTTTTATGAACTATTAGTTTTAATTATGTTGTGATGGTAATTGCTATTCTGTGATTTTTTTTGTATGGTTTGATAGTTTTATAGCTTTTCAATTGTGTTAAAATGTTCTGGAATAGAGTTTTATATATTCAAGGGATTTTTTTGTTTTTTATAAATAATGTGGATGGTTGGGTTTTTTTTAAATTAATTGGTGTTTTTGAAGAAATGGTTTTTGAGTGTCCTCTTGGATTGTTGGTGTTCGTTAGATGTTATCACATCCATTGGTTCACTACGTGAACTCATGGATGCACCCTTAAAATAATATGGCACTTTAATTGGTGTTTTTATTGAACACTTGGTTTCCAAAATGGTTCTTGTTTTCCAAAGGAGGTTGGGTCCTTTGTATGGTTTCTAAATATAGTATAAAATGTAATATCTAGGATAAATGCCCATTCTGATTTTGGTGTGTGTTTTTTTGTAAATACATGACTTAAGGGGTTGTTTGGAATGTTTTACTGGTTGCATTGTTTTCCTAAAATGGGGGTTTGTAAATGTTTTTGGTGAATTGATTTTGGTTGTTTCGAGCTAAAGGCATGTTTAGAACTTCCAACTTAAAGGTGTTGTTTGTGTTAAATTTTAGAAATGACTGTGCTTTGGCAAATGGGTGTGCCTGGTTGGAAATTCTAAATGTTTTATGAAATGATTTAAATGTCTAAATAACTTGAAGACCTATTTGGCACCTTGTTGATGTGATATATACTCTCCCTCTCTCCCTCTCTCACACACACAGACACTACCACCATGGGTTCCTGGGTATCTTTTAGATGATCAAGTGACAGTTTCTTTCTAGCGCTAATTAGACAGGTTAGTACCCCCTGGAGTTGTAGACAGTTGAGGAGGGATGTGTCACTAGTTAGTTCAGGTTAGGGCAGCTAGTTGGTTATTGTCTTGGGGGCTTCAGCATACATTAGTAGGTTCTTGCGAACTGAGTATGTCAAAGGGTATTCAATGTATGTTTAAGAACAAGCAATGGTTATGTAATATGTTTCTTAGGATTCTTTCTCTATTTTATTTTTGGTATTTACATCACTTAGTTTTCTGTTTTCTATGTCCGTTTATTTTCATCATAGCCCTTGTATCTTTAGGTCTGGGTTTTATTTATAAAATGGATGTTTTTTTCAAAATAGAAGGTGGTTTGTGTTGGTTTTCAAATGGGAAAGCTATTGGTTTTTTATAAAAATTGCATAAAACTCCTTTTTATTACTATATTTCACACTAGTGTTAATGGACTGTGTTGAGAAAGAAAAAAACTAGGATTATATGGTAATTTCCTACTAGCAATTTTGGTGCTCAACCCCAATTTATCATTTCCATTTCTAGTTCCATTAGTGCTAGATCACTCTCACAGCAAACTGGGTCTTGATTTGGGTGCTGACCTAGAAGGTCACCTAGAGGTACGTGCAGTTTATTTTCATTCCACTATTAGTGTTTATCTGCTTGGTTTAGTTTATATTATTTTATTTGACTTTATGGGTCAAATTGTTCCCAATGTATTTATTTGGTTCTAGACACTAGTTGTCAGCCCATAGGGATTAGGAATGCCCTTTGGGACAATCATTGGACAGGCTCGGGTGACCTATTTAGGGTCAACCCAGGTGGGTTCATGATAAAATGGTATCGGGGGAGGCCCTTGTTATTTGGGGTGTCCGATATATAGAGATTAGGAATATCAAGACTCGAGAGGTAGGTATGAGAAGGTTATCATAAACCCTTTCTCATTCCAAACCTTGAGTCGCTATGGGTAGTCTGAGACTGGAGTCCTTGCCTTGTTCGGGTTTTTTTTAGATTGATGGATGACAATGAAGGTGAGCCAGTGTCATATTGTGATTTCGCATGACGTAGTGACCCATGTGATTTCCATATGCCTGGTTCAAGTTTCTCTTAGTGTTATTTCCTACCTGGGGCATGACTCACTACCATATCACAGAGTTGGGCATAGACACTATACCATATCTCCAGTAGTTTGGTGTATCTGGTGTTTTTTCTTGGTTCTAGTTTCTGTAAGTGTGTTTTTTAAAATGAAAAGGTTTTTTGAAATTTTTATGCTTTCTTTTAAATGGTTTTGTGATCGGTAAGATTTGTTTTAAAGGAAATTTTTTTGTCTTGAATAATTTGAAAATATTTGAAATTGGTAAAGAAATGAAAGGGATGGACACACATGTGACAGTTCATGGGATGGAATGGGTGTTAATTTGAAATTCAATGATTAACCTTGTTTTCTAAAGGTGTTTTTTGAACGGGATGTCTTTGGATGTGTTTATATTTTTTTTGGTTTTGGAGCCTTTTGTTTTTGGATGAAGGAGCTTTCATTAATTTTTTTTGAATTGATATTGGTTTTGGCCTTTTGTTTTATATGTTTTTTAAAAAATTCCACCCAAAAAGGTCTCTAAGATTTCCAATGATTCAATCCCTATTTCTGGTCTAAAGAATTTTATTGTTCTTTATAGTGCTTGAGATCTGTTAGAGGAAATTATGTGGCTTCAAGTAGTCGAGTGTGTCTTTAGTATGTTGGGAACTCCCGAGTCTATTAAAGTTTGAGATTTCATAGGATTGTTTGAGGGTCCAGCTTTGGATGAATGAGAGTTGTTTTCCCTACCCTCAATACAAGATGGGATAATGCAGGATGCCTTTAAATCCATCTTCATCCTATGGTTCATATTTGAAGAGGAGAAGATGAAAAAATGAGAAGAGATCATGTGTATTCAACAAGGGAAACAGACAGTGAAGGAATATGTTAACCATTCCAAGGAATTGGTTTCCTTTTCTATAGAGGTAGTGTCACAGGATTTGATGGAGACTTATGTTTTTATTGGGGGTATTCTCCCAAAGATCACAGATCGAGTCCTCTCTTCTAAGGACCATTGTTTTGAGAAGCTAGTAGATAAAGTGTTTCTATCTGATTTGGTCTCTAGAACACAGATTGTTGGCAATATCGTGTCTCTTTCTTCTCATTAAGGTTACCCATATGATGAGAGGGGTGTTCTAGACTAAACTATTTCAAAAGAGCCCTCTTTAGTGGTTATAGATTCTAGTTCATAAAATTGTTTAGTGGTGTTCCATTAGTGTGGACTTTTAGAGCATTCAAAGTCATCTTGTTGCAACCCACCGAAGATGATCCATTCTTGCGGTTGTCTGGGTCATCTACAGAAGTTTGGAAAAAAAGCATCACCAGAAAATGATGTTTTGATTGGATGATGTTAGTGCTTAACTGTGAGGCAGGAGATGCTTGATCACTCAGAGCCCTAGCCATAGGTCTCAGGGTGAAGCTCATGTACATTCAGGAGTAGTCATGGGTGTGAAGCCTCGATCTGGGTTTTGTGCCCTGTGTTAGGATTGGAACATTTGAAGTCTTTTAATTCTTGTTTATATACTATTAAAGTTATTTAATCATTGAAATATCATCATGTCATTGTGAAGTTATGATGTACATGTTCTATTGTAATCCAAATAGTTCAGTTCGTCTGAATATGGTTTTCTTAATCGTCTGTTTTTATTATAGTGTGTTGGGACCTTGTATGGGTTGATCTCAATTTATCTATGTTCATTTGGAAATGTAAGTGCATGTGGAACAATTGATGTTTGTAATTATACTCGGGTTCAATTCTTGGGTGAAGTTCTTCCCATAGGTTTTTCACTAGTGTTGGGAGTTTTTTCTTGGTCGAGAGTTCTGTGTTTCAGTAAAGGTGATGTTTTTCTCATGCTATAGAAATTATTTTGGATCATTTGGGAGTTCCAACATCACTCCCCCAACACTTGAACCTTGCCATCAGTTGTCGACCTACACTTGAACCTTTCCATCATCAGTTGTTCGACCTCCTTGTGCTGCTTTCCAGAGGCCCGACCTCCCCGTGCACAACACCTCTTCTGATGACGCTTACCCTTCACGGTCGATCCAACCCCGGAAGGGGGGCCCCTGCCGCATTTCCCTCCGGTCTGGCTATGCTCCTCTCTTGCCGACAGCCTACTACCGGCGTGAATCCATACTCGTGACCCCCTATTCTAGTTGTTCCTCCCTCGATAATGCACTCCACCCCTGGTAAAATTCTCTTTCAATTTAGGGGGTTTTCCTTCATTTTGGAAAAACCCTAGTCATGGGGGTTTTATTTGTGTGGTTTTCATTGTTTAAGGTCTATGGGAGGTCTGCAAGGTCTCAATTATCCTTCTGCTGAAGCAGCATCCCATTCTCACCCAATTGAGTTAGGAAAACCTATGTTTTTCTTTTATAACACATTCCATTGACACTTGAACCCTTCCAATTATTTTATTTACTCAATCCATAGCTTTATTATACCCTTAATTGGTCTTCTATGGTGCTCTTAAATTTTTATGAGTTGTTAAGAATAGTTTTTAATGCGCATATAAAAATATTCTCATCTATGTCAATGCGAAAAGTGTTTGATTAATGTCCAATTTTGTTTCATTAAGTTTTTAAATGTGGTTCCCATTTTGATAATGTATATGGCTATTTTATTGGTATTTTTTTATGGTAATATATTTTGACAAAAAAATAATATTGATGGTAAATACTTAATTATGCCCATGTCTATATGTACTCAATGCATTTAATAACATTCTATTGTTCTTGTAGAGTGGGATTAAATGTTTTTATAAACTTCTAGTTTTAATTATGTTGTGAAGGTAATTGCTTGTCTGTGAATTTGGTTTGGTTTGTATGGTTTTATAATGTTATATCTTGGAAATTGTGTTAAAATGTTTTAGAAGAGGGTTTTATGGATTTAAGGAAATTGTTTTGTGTTTTCTAAATAATTTGGATGGTTGGGTTTAGTTTTAAAAAAATTATTGTTTTTGCAGGAATGGGTTTTGAGTGTCCTCTTTGATGGTTGGTGTGTTATTGGATGTTTTCACATCCATGGGTTCACTATGTGTACACATAGATGCACCCTCAATTGAAGATGGCACTTTAATTGGTGTTTTTCTTGTATACTTGGATTCCAAAATGGTTCTTTCTTTCCAAATGAGGTTAGGTCCTTTGTGTGGTTTCTAAAAAAATTTCAAAATGGAATATTTGAGGGAAATAATCATTTGTCTTTTGGTGTGTTTTTTTGTAAATGTTTGACTTAAGTAGTTGTTTGGAATATCTTACTAGTTACACGATTTTCTTAAAATGGGGGTTTGGGAATGTTTTTGGTAAACAGATTTGAGATTTGGGGTGTGTCAAGCTAAAGGAATGTTTGGAACATCCAACATCAAGTTTATGTTTGGGTTAACGTTTTTAAAGGATTGTGATTTGGAAAATGGGTGTGCCCGATTGATGACTCAAAATGTTTTATGAAATGATTTAATTGTCTAAATAACATGACGGCCGATTTGGCACCTTATTAATATGATATAAGCACACACACACACATATATATATATATATATAGTTCACCCCTATATAAGGTCTCCCTATATGAGTTATCACATAGGGGATGTCCATTTTTGGGGTGGGCAAGTGCGTTGACATTAGGTAAGGTGAGACATGCATGTGAGGGACTCCTAAGAGTAATAAATTCTTTGGGAACTCTAAACCTGAAAAATATTTTTCAATCAATGATTTAAAATTAAAATTATTGAAGTGTGTTCCATTATTAGTAATGAATGCTTTGGGTACTCTGAACCTAGAAATGTTGTTCTTATTAATGAATTTTAAAACACTATCAGCAATATTATATGAACATTCCAATAATTCAACCCACATATACACATATTCAATAGCCACAAGAATATACTTATTCCCACAAGAATATGAGAACATTCCCATAAAATCCAACCCCCACGCATCAAAAACATCATCCTCTAAAATTCATTTTTGTGGAACCTCATGTCTTCTACCATCATTTTTTATCCTTTGAAACCTGTCTCAACCAATCATAAGAATTACAGAGTATGTAAACATAGTTTTCCAATAGAAAGCATAATATAGTACTTCATGTGTAGTTATTTATCATCTATTGTGTCCACCACATGGTGATGAATTATATCATTTGAGAATGGGAAACATTTCCTCCTTAGGAACACACCTCCAAAAAAATACCATCACCACATACCCTAAAAAGAATAAGATCATCTTAATAATTATACTTCAACATATATATAAACATATTAATTTGGTTTTATTAAATATATTTAAGCATGACACCCACAACTATAAAATTATCTTAGCCTATAAACCAAGAATATCTCATCATTAAAGGAGGAAAAAATTTCTCATCTACGAATAAGGTGTTGATTTCATTTAGTTCCTTAATTTGGCTCACAGAAAAACTAGAAAACTGGAAAAAATTCAAAATTTTAGCCCCATTTTAATCCTTGACTTCCATATCAAACTTCTCCAACTAATTTTTTTATCTCATGATTCATATATATGAGCCTTTATTTACCAGTAGATATTTAAGAGATGAATGATCTGTGAAAATTATAACCTTATAACTTATCATGTATTTTATAGATATATCTAGGGAAAATATAATAGAAACCAATTCTTTTTCTTTTGTGTAATAATTCGTATGGTAATAATCTAGTAGCTTTCTAGAATAATAAATGAAATTTATCTTTTTTTTTTCATTTTTCACAAAACAACACCCACAACCATATCACTAGCACTAAAAAGTACCATAATAAGATACTTCTAGTTTGGGGAAGTGATCACTGGTGAAGTTTTAAGTTTCTACTTAAGAAGTTTAAAGGACTCTTGGAATTTTTCAACAAACAATAAAAGTTTTTCTTTAACAAGTAGTGAACAAAATAGCCTTGTGGTTTTAGATAAATCCTTGATGAATCTATAGTAAAAACTAGCATGTCTTAATTAACCCATGATTTATTTTACATTTTTATAAGGGGGAATATTTTGTATAACCTAAATAGTGAATTTTATACCTATATCATTCTCTTTGAAAACATTTTACTAAAAACAATTCCTTTAGTAACCATGAACCGACACTTTTTCCAATTTAAAATATGAATTTTATCATAAAATCTCTACAAAACTGTTTCTATATTTTTAAGGTAGTTTTCAGAGTCCCTTATAATGACTGAGAAATTATCCATGAATCCTTTAGTTATCTTTTTAATCAATTTATAAAAAATATCAATCATTCAGGTATGAGAAGTGGTCAGATCACCACAAAATCCAAAGGGAATTCATCGGTAGGAAAATTTATAAAATAGTTAAGTAAAGGATGTTTTATTTTAACCCTTAGGTGAAATAAAAATCTAGTTGTGACCATAATACCATAAAGTAAGAATAATAACACATTTCTAGCCAATAGCTCTATCATTTTCTCCAAATATGTCATTGGGAAATTGTTTTCCTAGTGGTATTATTAAGTTTTCTATAGTCTATACTTACCATTTATTTTTTTCATAGTTCTATTTTGAATTTGATAACTCTTTTCATTAGTAATAATTTTAAATCCACTCTTCTTAGAAAATTCCTTAATATGACTCACCCATGTACTGTTTGAAATGGAAAATATTATTCTAGCATCAAGTAACCTAATCAATTCCTCATAGTACATCCTTCATATTTTGGATACATTATTAGAAAAATGGGTAATTGCGAATGGTTATCTGTGACTAGGAATAACCTATCACAAATAGTCTCATAGAAAGATTTACTATTATGGAAATGGGTTTTCATCATATATAAGTGTTATTTTTTATGTAAAATGCAACCCATCACAAATAATTTTAGAGTGCATGTGTTCCATTTCATAGGAAACATTATTTTCAACTGATTGTTATATCTGTCACTATTTTCCATGCCTCCAGGACCTTTTTTGATGGATAATGAAATCTGATTCAAATGGTAATCATAAATTACCTTTAGTTATAGAATTAAATCCATCAATAATAACCCATCATAATTATAAATTCAATAAAAAAATATTTTCTTCTTTCTTATACCATCCTCCCTATTTCTCCCCTTTGCGAGCAGTTCTCATCACACAACCCTCAGACCCCGCCCCCAAATCTTCCATCTCAGCCGATTTATTACTGATTTGGGTTTGAACCACTATGGTACATACTTCGATTCTCTCTTCGTTCATTCCATTTGAGATTTCATGTTTAATCTTGTAGAAATTATTTTTTGTCAAAACCTTGTCAAAACATTTACTTGATTTTCCTAGTTATTTGATATTTAGGGTTATTATATGTTTATTATTCCTTATTTGGGTGTCCACTATCTCTGCACAAGTTGGTTTCAATTGATTTAAAGCTCTGTTCTCATTTTTTTATCATTATATTTAATAGATTTTTCTTTTGGGTTTTAAGAGTTTCTATAAGTTTATTTTTTTATATTATTATTAGAAATAAGACTATTATTAAAATTGTTATTAAGGATGTTGGATATTGACCGAATTTATATAAAATTATTTAATTTTTCAATTATATTGCATTATTATAGTGGTATAACCTTTGATAAAATATTATAGTTCTTAGATCATGGTTGTGATGTTAAACCATGTTTTATTGTCATATTTTGACTGGGTTTTAATTAACTTAAAACATATGAAAATGGTTTTGTACACATTTGTATATATATATATATATTAACATGATAATATACATATTTAAATGTTTTAGAAATGTGTAAGGTTTTTGATATATGCAACATCCCAAACCAAGATGCCACTGAAAGGTTTCCCAGGCCTAGTTGGCCATGTGGCCTCAAACACATCTCCCCAAATTTTAGAGATTACTAACATGTAGCGAGGGTCTATGGGGTGTTTGTGGGGAGATTATACCATCTTATCAGAGTGTAACACATTAGTAGTAATCATTCAATCAATAGCAGAAGTAGTAAGTCAATTAGACATCAGATAACTTGATATGAGATAATGATGTAATGAAAGATATATAAAAATTTCTAGAATGAATCTCATATGCAGTGATGAACATTTCACATGTCTGCAAAACATCCAAAATAGGTCTACAAGGTGTGTGTACAATACATGTATCAAAACTAAAAAAAAGGATAAAATATACATCTCTAGCTGTCATCATGTGACTCATCTTGGTCTTGTGCTCCCCTACTCATAAGAAACAATAAAGAACATGTAACAAGGTTCTTTCCATTAACCATACTTGCAGTCATATAATCTTCTCAAGTACCAACTAGAAACCTGAGTAGGATGTGATATAAAATCCTAGCATACCACCACCAATGATTTTTAATTACATCTAGTCAATGAACACACACATATATATAATAGTGTGCAATGAGTAATATAATATGTCAAGTAATTAATGAAAGTAAACAACCCATTAAGGTTTGGGTTCCCATTGACACCCTCCCACTACTAGCTACTTCGGGATTACTCAGGAGTCTTTGAATAAACTAGCAGTCTTATATCATTTGATAAGTCCATTCATTTAATTAATCGGTCTCATTTAATAAATTAGTCTAGAGATATGGAACTTATCCCAGCAACTCCCATAAAGATATTTTATCAATAGAGTCCTAACAAGGACATTATTAATGTGTAAGACACTAATCAAATCCAACCTTGTTCTTTATCTTGGTAGATGAATCATATAAATAATTTCATTAATTATTCAATTAAATGCATGATATCATCCTTGGAATTCATTATTTGGAATCTAAGTATCCCTATAGGGATAACATGAACCAAACACCATACGGGCTCATCCATGGCGATCCTTATAAGAACCTAGGTTTTGCTCAAGTTGTGTTATAACATCATCACTGATTATTACATCCTTAGTGGTCCACTAAGGGAGCCCGAGTGTCACCCATGGTGTATATAAAACCATCCCTTAGAGTATATCCATGGAATTCCATAAGAAGTACATGTATCACTCAGGACTATGACATTCATCCCCCATGAGAACTTCATTGGAAGTCCACTAAGAAGTCTAAGTACCACTTGATCATATGTAATCAAATTCCCTCTAAGCCAGTCCTTGGAAATCCTCTAGTGACTCCAAGTGTCACCTAAGAGTATACAAAAATAGCCAAATGAGTCTGTCAATGGTGTTTGTATATAAACAAATGTGCACCCAAGGAATATAACAAACATTCAATCAATATCATTTAACTATTTAAATGTCATCACCATGACATTACATTTAAACATCACCTTAGTAGGTTGTTTCATGAATGAGATATTCTTAGAAGTCTCATCCACTTAATTGTCTCATGTGTGTATTCCATTATAAAAAGAAACTCATTCTCAAACAATAAAATACATGTCCATAGACTAGGGACATGCTCTTTCATTCCCTTAATTCAATTAATTCAATTACAATTACAATTCATCATTAAACATCCCATGGAAATGGGTAAACAGTACACCCTAATGGTGTTCGAAATGATATGCCGCCATGATGGACTATGCAATTAAACAACGAACCCAAGGGGTGGTTCCAATTCAAGGTTCATAACCTTAATAAATTATCAACGAGTCACATTAATTACATAGGTTAAATCTATCTATCTTAATAAATGATTAAATTCCATTTCGAATGTGAAGCTTAGAAGATCGAGAGCACAGTACAACATAATACATATAAAGATCTCTACTTTGAGGGGAAAGCATGAAACTAGCTATCATTGGTAGGTAGTTGGTTTCTCATCAAGTATCAGCTCCTAATTCAACTCGTAATGGGAGAAAAATGAAGAATAGATGAAACCCCAAAAAATATGGCATATTAGAATGCACCTAGCGCAGTCGATACCATGAAAAATGAAGAATAAAAAAATGGAATTGTGTTATCACTGATACAAATCTAATGACATGAATAGTTCTTGATTATGAGTCTATATGGTGAAGATCTCCAAATTCAAATATTATTCTTCAAAGAGGATCTCTCTCATAAGTGTTTTTTTCTTGGAGAAGAAAGTGAAAAATATATCTAGTTTTAAACATTAATTATGGAAAAAATGATAATTTCTAGAAAATTTCATGGGCCTCACAATTTTTCCTCACATTTTTCCAAACCATGATCCAACCATGCACCATATATTATGCTAAGGGGGAACTCACATTGTTAGGGAACACAATTTGAATAACCAGGTGAAAACCATGCCTACAACCATGGTAAAACAAACTATAGTGAACCTTATATGAGTGTCTGCCTCTATCCATATAGTTTGAAAAACCATGCAGCCTATAACTCCCCACTGTCTAGGCTCACATGGTTAGTAGTTACCATGCGACCTACCCCCCTCAGTTTCTACTAAATGTGCAGCTAGCCATTTTATTTCAAAAAGCTAGGCTCTATGCTCTGAACAAGTCCCATACACCCCCGATAAACCTGTGACCTCAAATTAAATTCAAATTAGGTCTTAAATAGACATTTAAACTGAAAATTAACATAATGAAAAAAGGATTTTTTACCTCAAGAAAGAACTGATTTCTTACAAACTGCCCCCCAAAACCAATTCATCTCCCAATTTATCTTACAATGTGGTAAACCATATTTTATTAAAAACCCTAAAAACTATGCTCCAACATCTTCCTCTCACTCACAAGTCATGTCCTATACACGGGCAGGCTACCATAGAACCCACACTAGAGTAACTGACTGGCCTCGGAGAACCTCTGTGCTACGATCTGCAATACAAATTAGATTCTCCTCAAAGGATTAATCCACCTATAACTCAACCTACTCATGATAAATAGTATGATATGGTTCTGAGTGATAGTGGAACATTTGAGATACATGGAAGATTTCTTGCATGGCTCGATGCCTCTGAGGTAACTACAAAAAATAGGCTACTAACTAGACTCTCTCCTGAATCTCGAATCGATTGACATATCGTGTTAAATGTTTACCTTGTCTTGTGATCCTTCTATTTCCTAGCCATGGAAAGGCATGTAAAAATACCATATCCCATTCCTAGAATTCCATGGTTCATCGACAGTTATTGGCATAAGAGTTTTGTCAAGACTATATAGTAGTCATCTGCTTCTGAATCAACTAAACCTGCTCTGTAATCTCCATCATGTGATGAGGTCCAAGCATAGTTGCCTCTCCTACCTCTAACCAGCACATGGGTGGTCATCATGGAATACTATACAAATCCTCTTAAGGCAGCATATGTATAGTGTCTTGAAAGCTATTGTTGTAGGACAATTCAAATAGGGGGATGTGCCACTCCCAAGAGCCCCCAAAATCTAGGATACAAAACCAAAACCTTTCTTCAAGAACTTGTATCGTGTATTATTACTGGCCATTGGTCTGAAGGTCGTATCATATGTTGTGCTCAGAATCACCTGTGTACCCAATTCCCTCTGTATCCCTTTCCAAATTCATGAAGTAAACCGAGCACACCTTTCTGAAATAATTGTTTGAGGGAACTAGTGAAGTTGTACTATATAGGCGATATACATCCTCCAAATATCATATACTAAAATGGTCTCTTTGGTTGGTAAAAAAAAATAGAAAACATTTTGAGACTGTCAATAACAACCCAAATGGAATCATTGCCTTGTAGTGACATTAATAAACCCGTCACAAAATCCTTCTCAACGTCATCCCACTTCCACTCAAGAATGGGAAGCTGGTGTAAAAGCTCAATAGTTCATTGGTGTTCTTCCCTCACCTGATGATAGGTGAAAAACCTCATGAAAAAACCAGTTACATCTATTTTCATACCCAACCACCAGTATTTTTTATGTAAATATCGATACATCTTAGTGATGTCTGTGTGCACTGACCATGTTGAAGCATGAAAGTCTTGTATTATCCCCTAATGCATGTCTACTAAAACCAAAACACAACCATGCATATGAAAAATTTCATCCTCTCTTATCATCCAATCGGGCAGAAATTCTTCACCTTCCACACTCTCTAGTAGGAATAGACCCTCATAATCTGACAGTTGTCTCATCCTCACTCTACCTAGAATCATTGAGGCCACATCTATGGATGAAATAAATTAGTTCCCATGAATGTTCATCACTTCCAAGAGTATCTCATAGAACAAAGCCATTATCATCCCCTCGATACTAGCCTCATAAACTGCAAGTATCTGAGTCCTTTTTCTCAGTGCATCCTCCACTCCATTCCCTTTACAAGTCACATAGGCAAGCTCGAAGTCAAAGGATTTTAGTTACTCAACCCACATTAATTGTCTCAAGAACATATCACGTTGTATGAAAGTATACATGAGGCTTTCTTGGTTAGTGCACACCAAAAAATACTCTCTTAGTAAATAGTGTATCCAACAACATAAATCATGAACAACTACAACTATCATGAGATCATGTGTCAGGTAGTTCCACTCATGTGGCCTCAGCTGATGAGACCTATATTTCGGGACTCTACCATCCCGCATCAGAGTAGCTCCAAGCCCAATGCCCGATGAATCATAGTAAAAAATGTAACTCCTACTAGGTTCTGAAAAAATTAGTATCAGTGTTGATGCCCATCTTTCTTTCATCACCTAAAAGGATCACTCGCACCCACCTAACCCTAGAAACTTCAAACCCTTCTTAGTCAAGCCTATGATCATTGCTTCTAGGCGTGATACGTTCTATATAAAGTACCTATAATAACCAACTAACCTTAAGATACTTTGTATCTCAAAGATTTTTTTAGGGAGATACTAGTAAACTGTAGGTATCACCTTCTCTAGGTCAACTAAAATACCTATTTATGATATAATGTGACCCAATAAGTGAATTTGATCCAACCATAAGTGTCACTTTGTGATATTATAATATAACTAATGCTCTTTCAGGGTATCCAATACGATATCAAGATGTTTGGTATGGCCATGTAGAGCATGATAATACACCAAGATATCATCTATGAATACCATGAAAAACAAATCCAGATAAAGATGGAAAATTTAGTTCATCGGTGCCATAAAAACAACTAGTGTGTTGACAAGACCAAACAGAATAACCAAATAGTCACATATACCATACCTTATATGATAATATATGAGAGGTGTGTCTGATTGTCTAACATGAACCTCATGATAACCATATCTCATATTAATTTTCAAGAAAATCCAAGATCCTCAGAGCTAGTAAAAAATATCATCAATATGAAGTAGACGATATCAGTTCTTAACTATCATGTGGTTCAATTTCCATCTACCTTTTTTGCAAAAAGGACTGGAGAACCCCACATAGACGTACTAGGTTAGGTAAAACCCTTTGACTTTAAACCCTATAGCTACTTTTGGAGCTACTTTATCTCAGTAGTATCCCTTATATAAGGAGAAATGGATACCTATGAACCTCCTTGCACTATCTCGATAGAGAACTCTACCTCTCTCACTAGTGGTAATCCCAAAAAGCTATCCTAGAAAACATCCTTGAAATGATCAACTACTGGAGGCAAACATGCCTGATTTTTTCCCTGATCATCCAGATATAAACTCTCAATTGAGGTTATCTTAACACCCATCCCTTGATGATCATTCCTAGATCAGCTCACCTATACATCCCATTCATCCTTTTGAATAAAAAATCTACCCTCTGGTGATGTGAAGGTCACCCTTTGGTGATAGAAATCAATGAAATTGTGAGAGAAACCCAACTATTCCATCCTGAGAATGATATCAAAACCTATCATCTTGTGGATGAAGAGACCCATATGAAGTGACACCCAACAACCTTAATTAGGAACTCCCTGCACTGATGTACATCCTCTGTTCAAATTTTCAATAGAGTATCAAGTAACATAAATCAATCAAAAAATTGAATATTAAGCCAAATGATATCCAAAATGGGCACATATATAAATCTACGAAAATCCCCAATATCAAAATGATCAGATTCTAAAGTAGATGCTTCTAGAATAGTAACTCTCACAATAGAAAGTCTAATATTCTATTCCTAAAGTGTTGATTTCACTGTGTATATGTGGCCTAGTTCGTAGCCCTGTGATAAAGCCTTAGTACCCTGAAAAAATATGCTCTAATGTCACTGCAAATATAGGGTCAGACTACCATGGTCATGTCCACTACATCAGCCTAATCGACTAGTTGTACTCCAGCTCCCTTCTTGATGAGAATTTGTTGACCCCACTCTTACATGTGGAGTTAGTACATACCCTCTCTCACTTTCTACTGAAGTAAAAGTTATGTAAAACCACTAAGGATGGATTATCATTCTAGAGGATCAAAAATATTTGGAGTCTCTCGTGCACTGAGGTATCATATGTCCCAGTCTACCAGACTAGTATCACCTCACCTGGCTACTTGAGTATGCATTCTAGCTACTAATATCACAACATGGAAGCTCTAGATGATGATTTCTAATCCTGGTTATTGTAGTACCAAATCTATTGTCAAACCACCCTGGATTGGACCCCCATCCTCTCTCAGGTTATGATTTGTGATAATAACCTAATTAACTATTCCAAAAATGGTATTCAGCTGAATGACATTCACCTAAGATCAAATGTCAACCTGAAACCATCCTCAGATCTCTTTCATTTAGATAACACATCACCCATTAGAATAGTTGGGAAGCACTGGAGATCTATAACACAGGACAAATAATCCATAACTGATAACACACCTTCCTCCATGTACATGAAGTCTCTAGATATATTAGCCCTCAACATCTTAGTATATATGTAATCATTGAAGGCCTTATGAAAATCCCTCCAAGACACCTCTTGATGATGATCCATTTGATTAATGGCATCCCACTATCTCTTGGCAGAATTATGAAACATATAAGTAGTGAGATTTACTCTCCTCTCCAAATTTCTCTCGAGATTCTCTAAGATATATTACATGGCCTCTAGCTATAACCCCAAATACTATGGTCTTCCATCACCCAAAAATATCGATGGATACTACTACCGAAACTGATGCTTCAACTCTACCATAGTGTGGGAAAGTCGTGATGTTATCTAAATAGTCTACATGAAACACAGAAAGCCTTCATGGAAGTGTGCCTCCACACCTAAGTCTGGTACCATCACGGGTTCCTCATATAGAACTATTGGAGGATCCAGTAGTGTCCCATGGCCCACCACCTCCATATAATGGTCAATTCCTCCCTCCTAGCGTATGACTGGTGGACATCACAGTGGCATACCTCTATAAGCATGCATCTCAGAACTATATTCAAAAACTGACAAAATGCATATTTTACAATAGGAAGATTACATACATTCATATATAAGAATCACACCCCTCTTCTTACTCCTAGAGTCAGGTCTGGGTGATGTAAAGATCATAAGAAAGTAATAGATACTGCATACTACCCACTAATAAGGTCGAGTCTGGGTCATGTTCTCTGCTATAAATATTTTTTTATCCATTTCAATTTTATATTCATTTTACATTAATTTTAAAGGGTTGAAAAAAATGGTTCGCCACTTCTGATCCATATGGTCCCATACTCCTCATGAACTGGAATATTGTTTCCACATAATCCACATAATAACATGTTCCAGTCCATATGACTCATGGTCCATGACTCAATGTGCCACAATTGGCTTATTAGGGTGTATGTTGTATCCTAATCAGGAAAAAATACTTAGTTTATGGTAGAAACTCTAAGTAACAACCATTTTTCTCAATCCACTACACAGAGCATATATCACATAACAGATATATCAATCATGGAAAATATCATAACATTATGCAATCAATTAATGCTTCCTATATGGAACAACATAATTAATGGCATGTTAATTCTAACAAGTTCATAAAATTATGAATGAGATGGAATACCCTCATCTCATGGGGTTGCGAAAAAAATATAACCCACAAACATATCAATAAGAACATCACAATCCAAGTGCATCACCTAATGGTGGAATCAAATCTATTGTAATGGAAAAAATTATAGTGAATAGAAATTATATTCTAGGAAATTTTTATTTATCTTATATGTGGGTTAGATACTCTGAGAAATGTCTCATTACTAAATTCCCTTTCCTTCTAATCCCATCCTATTATTACTAAATAATAATGTAGAAATAAATTTCTTTGATACCACTTTGTAATGTCCCAAACCCGAATTCCAGTAAAAGGTACCCCAAGCCCAGTTATCCACATGGCCTTAATCACATATCCCAAAACAATAGAGGCCACCAAATAGTAGTGAGGGACTAGGGGTGTCTATATGGAGACTATACCCTCTTATAGGATTGTAATATAGTAGTAGTAGTCATACAATCAATAGAAGAAGTCGTAAATCAATAAGACAATAAATAACTGAATAAGAGAAAAACATGCAAGGACATATATATTAAACAATACCCATAAGAATCTCATATACAGTTATGAACATTTCATATGTCTACAAAACATCCCAAATAGGTATACATGGTGTCTTTACAACACATGTATCAAAAGTACAAAAAGGCCAAAAGATCTATCTATATCTAGAATCATGATCCTCTACTCACTACAATTCTCTCATTCTCTATATTAGTAATCAAGAAACTATAGAAGGGCACTTTCCATTATCCATACCTATAGTCATGTAATCTTCTCAGGAAAAAAAGACAGCCCGAGTAGGGTGTGAGATAAAATTCCAGTAGGCCACCACCAACGGTGGGTAATTCCATCTAGTCAATGAAAAAATATATATATTTATATATATACCAATGTGTAGGTAGTAATAGAATATTTCTAGGAAGTACTGAAAGTAATAAAACCATATAGGTCTGGGTTCCCATAGACACTTGCACCCTACAACATGCTTCAGCCTTATCCAAGAGTCTGTGAATAAATAGTTTGTCATGTCTCATTTAATATGTATGATCATTTAATTAGTCATTCTCATTAAATAATTTAATCTTAGGATCTGTAACATAGACCATCATCCACCATAAAGATATGTGATCAATATAAGCTTAAACAAGCCATGATTAAGATGTATGACACTGACTGAATCCAATATTGTGCTTTGAATTGGAAGACGCATCGCATAAACCAGTTCGCTAAATATTCAATTAAGAACCCTCACCCATCCTTGGAATTAATTATTTGGAATATAGTTCTCTCTCCAATAATAAAATAAACCAAACACCCTACAATCCCATCCATGGTGATCCTTATAAGAACCCAAGTATCACTCCAGTTGTGGTATAACATTGTATCTGATGAGTTCAACCTTTGTGGTCCACTAAGGGGGCCCAAGTGTCACCCATGGTGTATATAAAACCAAACCTCAGATTCTATAATTGGTAGTACATAAGGATTCCCAGTATCACTCGGTCACATGACATTCATCCCCCATGAGTCTGTACATGGGAGTCCACTAGGAAATCCAACTACCACTTGGGCATACATAATCAACTTCCCTCTAAGTCTATCCATGGTAATCTGCTAGGGAGTCCAAGTGTCACATGGGTGTATAGAGAAATAACCAAATAAGTTCATCCATGGAGTTTGTATATGAAACCATGTGTCACTCGAGGCATATAAAAAATATTCAATCAATATCATTTAACTATGTCAAGGTCATCACTGTGATCATTACATTTAAACCACACCTCAGAAGGTGTCTCAAGGCATGGGCTATTATTAGAAGGCTTAGCCTCATAATTTTCATACATGGTCATTTCATTATGAAAATAAACTAATTATTAATCCATCAAATACATGGACATATCTATGGGACATGGTATTCCATTCCATTAATTTCATTAATTCAATTATAATTATAATTTCTCAATAAAAATCCCACAAAAAGGGGTAAACGACACACCCTAATAGTGTTTGAAATCATATTTCACCCATGGTGGTCCTATTAATTAAAAAATGCACGTAATTGGTGGTTTAAATTCAATTTTCATAACCTTAATCCTTTATTTATAGGTCTCATTAATGACATATGTCAAACTTATCCAACTAATCAAGGATGAAATACCATTTATAAGGTGATGCTTGGAAAATCAGGTGTGCGGCCCAATGACATATAAATAAACACCTTGAATTTCAGGAAACCATCTACCATAGGTCTTTAGTGGTGTGATCATTCAGTTTCATATTTTTATTCGAATCAGATCAGGATAAAAATAAGAAAAAATGAAAACCCTAAAAATAGGAAAAATTAGCTTTATTCTAAATAGTGCAGTAAGTACCAAGACATATGAAGAATGGAATAAAATGAATTGATTAATTACTGACATTGATCCAATGAGATGAACAGATCCTGATTCCTTGTCCCAATGGTGAAGTTCTCCCTATTCGTAGATTAGGCTTCATAGAGGAGCTCTCAAATAGGTGTTGTCCACTAGGAGAAGAAAGCCAAAATTAGATTTGGGTTTAAACAATAAGGTAAAAATCATAATTTCCCCCCAAAAAATTGTGGCTGCAGGTTTTTTCAAAATGTTTAACAATCATGAACCATTTACTGTTCTAAAGGGGTGCCTCATGTGGTTAGTGCACACAGTTTGACTAATTGTGTGAAAACTGTGCTTCCAGCCACTGTTAAAAACTGTAGAGGCCCCAACATAGGCGTGCACCTCAATCCATACGATTTGAAAAACCATTTGACCTATAGCTCATGACTGTCTAGCCTTACACAATTAGTAATAAATGTGTAGTTTTCCCTTTTCTTCCAAAAATCTAGGATCCGGCCTCCAAAAAAGCCCCGAACACCTTCAATACACATGTGACCTCAAAGGACATTCATATAAGGTTGTAAACAAGCATTTAAACAAAAAATTTACAGAATGAAAATGATTTCATACCAGAAGTAAAAATTGGGTTCTTATAATATGTATGTGTGTGGGTGTTGTGTATTTTATTTGCATATTTTTTTTAAAAAGAAGTGTAAAAATATATTGGATGTTTATATATATTTGTTAAAAAAATGTAATATATATATATATATATATTAACATGTGAATATGTATATATAAGCATTCCAAAAACATGTATGGTTTTTGATATGTGTGTGTGTGGGGGGTATATAATTGATTAATAAATCATATAATATCTATATATATATTAACATGATAATATACATATATATAAAAATTTAATAAAAAATGTAATGTTTTTTATATATGTGTGTGTACATTTGATAAGTATATTTTCCTAAAAATTTGTAAAAATATATTTTATGTACATATATCTGATTAATAAATTATATAATACATATATATAATATATAAAAAAAAGGAAATGAGAGTTTTATAAAAATAATTAGAAAATCATTTTAAAGAAAAACATTTTTTAGTAAAAAAATAATAAAAAATATTAATGAAAAAATAATAATTAATAATTAATGAAAAACCTAGTTATTGATAATTACTAAGAATTTTGTAATACCTTGTAAGAAATATAAAAAATACTAACAATTATTAAAAATCAATAATTAATAATTAGTAAAAATGTAGTAATAATTAAAATAATTAGTAATAAAAATTATTTAATTTTTATAAATAATAATTAATTAGTCACTATTAGTAATAATTATTATATGTTAGTGTTAATTACTAAATATTTTTTATAACTTTTAAATTTGAGTAAATTACGATGATTTGTGAATAGAAAATATATGAAAAATTAGTAATTATTTAAAATTAATAACATTTATTAAAAACTATTTATAATTAATAAATAATTAGTATTACTTAATAAATAATGGTATTAATTAGTTAAAAATAAAAATAAAAATTAATATTTAAGAAAAAATTTGTAATACCTTCTAAAAAATAGAAACTATTAAAAATTCACAATAATTAGTTTAAATATAGTATTGATTAAAATAATTATTAATAATCCTTAAATAATTTGTAATAGATAAAAAATAATTAATCCATATTAGTAATAATTAGTAAATGATAGTATTAATTACTCTATATTATTAATAATTTGTAAATATTATTAAATTATGATAATTTGTAAAAAATTGTTTAAAATATATATATGAAATAATAATTAGACATAATTAAAATATAATATTAATTTTTAATTATCCATAATAATTTATAATTATTAATATTTCTGTGGTTTTTAAAGATAATTATAAAGTGAGGAAGTATACACAAGTTTCAATTATGTGATATTGATTAGATAAGTCATCAAAAAAATACCAATGTATCTGGTATAAATCCTATCTATATTTAGGGTGTTGAAACATTTATATCATTTTCATCATAAAATTAATAATATTTTTTTGAAGGAACAATTAAATTTCCATATAAAAAATGTGATCTTATGAGATTCGAAATGTTTGAAAATGTTGTACATCTTTTACTACATTTTTATTTTAATAAATATTATATTTTTTGGTATCAATATGGTAAACAGAACCCAATAGAAAATAATTTTTTTTGTTTTTGAACTGTCATTTCATAATTTAGTAAATGGGGCTATGGGATCGTTTATTTGGGAAACAACAACTCAAAATGATATTGAAAATACAAAATCAAAACCTTCTCAAGTTTATATTTTGTTGAAATATGTTGAGGAGGCCTAATACCTAGGATGCTAGATAAGAAAACATGAATCTATTAGAAATTTTGTTGCTATTAAATCATATTTTTGAATGTTAAATAGTTTTTTCAATAAAATATTTTCTTTAGTTAAACATTTTTTCTTAACAGAAATACATTACATGTATATTTCTTTGAAACTAAGAGGTTGGTCCATAATATAGGTCTTACTTAATAGAAGATCCTTGCATATTCAAACAATTTCATCTTATATTATGGTGATTATGAATCATTAGTTAACCATCAAAATGTGGAGAATCGTGGTATAAAGAGGCCCAACAAGGAATGTACAGATTTCCTGTGAAGTAGTTGTGGTATTTTCTAATTACATTCCATTTAAAACATTTATTTGTGTATTGCAACACAACAACATTGGTGAAATGACATAAATAAAATATTTTGGTCAGTAAAAGATTAAATCATCCATGCGATGGTGATTCATGGAAACACTTTGATCAAATGTGTTTGTCTTTATATTCATAACCTCATAGCAAAAGGTTGGGTCTTTCTGATGATGGTTTTTGTCCATTTGGTGCTTACAAAAGTCAACATTCTTGATGTCATATTTAAATTACTCCATATAACTTACCAACTTGGATCTGAATGAAGGAAATATATATACATGGCACTATTAATTCCATGAAATTTAAAGAAGAATATCAATGTTTATTTCGAGCCACTATTTGATGACTTAATATCATTATAAAACCATGGTGTAGCTACATGATATATTAAAAAATCATAAATATATAAATTAACTCTGTTAATCATAATGAATGTCTTCAACAAAAATTTTCTTATTGGTTTCAATGATTAAAAATTTAAGATTTTTTTAATGGGAATTTAAATCAATTTTATAATGATATCTATTATTAATAATTTTTATTGTTTGTAGTAAAAAAACATGAAAGTAAAATTTTTACACAATTATGTATTTTTAAAATCTCTCCATTCAAGTTGGTAAAATCTTATAATGGGTATGTGGTTAATGGATTTTGATTCTATACATGCATATATAGTGTATCAAAGAAATCAATGAATAATGGTGTTTGTTTGAAATGATCTCTTTATGAAGAAATTGAGTTTGAATTTTATGGTTTTCTAGAGGAAATAATTGAGATATGTTGTCTAGGACCAAATTATATAATAATTTTTAAATGTCATTGGTTTGATACTGATCAAAAGTTGTGAGTTCATCCATGATATGGAGTCATCAACATTAAGTATAATAGTCTTATTACATAAAATGAACCATTTATTTTGGCACATCAAGCAAATCAAGTGTATTATAAAAATTTATTTGATGTTTCAAGATATTTGAATGGCTGGTGGATTGAAATAAAATTTAAATATCATGATAACTAGTTTCTTTAAAATGTAAATGGTTATGTGGAAGTGCAACAAATTGAAATTTTTCAAGAAACATAACAAAATATATATCTTACCAAAAAAGATATAAATATCTATTATGAAACCCCCTAGTTAAGGTCTGATGATATTGATGATTTTGATGAAGTGATAAGGGGTGATGAAACTAAAAGTTTTCTGGAAGGTGGTGATTATGAATATGATGACGAAGAAATTTTCCTCGATGAAGATGAGGAAGAAAATGAAGATTGTTGTATTATATTTAGGTATTTATTATTTCTTTATATTTTGTGACTTTATTAACAATTATTTATAGGTATTTTTTTATTACAAATGGATGGACCCAAAAAACTATTATGTTCCTTTACTAATTCTATATTAATTATTAGTTTTTATTTGATCTTTGTATTACCAATTAGTAACAGGTAAGAATGTTGTATTTTTATGGTATTTATTAGTATTTTATATTTTATATATAATTTAAAAAATGACATGTTAAATTATTATATTCCAGTGTTTATTTACAAGTAATTATTATATTATGGGTATTTATTAGTTTTTTATATTTTAGGTTTTTCTTAAAAATTATTTATAAGTAAGATCATTATATTCTAGTATTTACTAGTTTATTTTAATTTATATTTTTATTATCAATTTTTACATGTAATATTATTATTTTTACATGGCTAGAGATTCTCCCAATGATATATTTCATTCTCTCACTAATTTTAGACTTCCCAATTATTGGCCTGATTCATCTGATATGCAAGATGATGTGCCCCCTAAGAGGGGAACAAACTTTCTTGATGGATGATTATGAACCCTGGTCTAGAGTGGTGTCTATCTCTTGATTTTGATCCCTATTTATGAAGGTATGTTCAATTATTAAATTTATTTATTTTATATTATGTTTTTTTATTAATTTTGGTAATAATATTCTTATTATTTTATTATTAAAAAAAATCATTTAGTTATTGGGTTGGTTGGTGTGATTCTATGAAATTATTTTTATTCTCCATATATGTAATGGGATGAAGTTCACATTCCCGTTTTTCATCAAATGTTTGAACATTGGACTGTATGTTATTAAATAATATATTTTATTGTATATTTATTTAATTAGTAATAAGTGGTTTTTAATTTTCTTATAGAATTTATGGACTCCAATTGATGCTAGCCTGGGATATCCTATATGAGAGGAATGGAAAATTTGTATACATTATCATTTTTGTTAGTTTTCACACAACTTAATAAAGCATGCTATGAATAGAGATTATGTTACTGTTTTCGACCAATATTGGTTCTCCCTTCGACCTGACTATATCTCATCCCAGGTATGGGATGGATTTTTCTCCTACTAAATATATGATACTTTAAGGAGGAGTTCATTATCTAGGAATCAGAGCTGAGGTATGTAGGAAACCACAAATAGGTTCGGGAGTCATACATTTGGTATACATTAAAGAAATATGATAAGAATGTTTTCTTATTAATGTATATAAACTTTAAATAAAAAAAATTATATTATACAAGTTGCTACAGACCCCTCTATTTCAGAGTTTGATGTTAATAAGAAGTACACAGATTCCCATATAGGATAATTTGTCAGTGATTGAAAGCGCTAGATTATGGTTTGTAATTTTTTTAAAATTTTATTGATGTTTATTTTATTGTTATTCTAATTTATAGTTATATTTAAAGGAGATATATGATACTATGGTTTCCCATTCACTATAGATTCAAGCTGAGAGTGAAGAAGATTCCACTTGCAAGTCATGTTTCAATGAGGTGGGTTATACATGGATGACTATGCATGGTGTTGAGAAAGGTCGGGTGACCAATATTTGTTCATGAATGACACGTACTAGTTATTATGGTACATCTACAATTCCATCATTCATCTTGAAGGTAGCTATTGAAGATTTATCACCATAATCTACTGCACAATATGATGAGAGGTTGAGAGCTTTGGATGAAAAGATACCACAAATGTATAGAGATAGAGAGAGGTTGAAGGAGCATGAAAAACAACATCGGATATATGAGCAGATGTTAGAGTATATGATGTGGCTTGCATGTGGTGTTGGTATAGAGTTTCCTCCCCCGAACCCTTCAAGGGATCCTCATCCATCTATTGCGAGTTGTTACTCTGTTTTTTATGATTGTTTTTTATTTTTGGCTAAAAAACATATAATATGTGAAATGATGTAATAAAATTATTATTTTTTATTATATAATTTTTTTATTTTTTAAAAAAATTTATTTTATCAATTATCTTTTTTGTAATATTTTAATTTTTTTTAAAAAAATCCATTTATGATAGATTATTATAACTATCAAAATTATTTTTTTATAAATTTTAGTAGACTTATTTGAGATGGATTCTGAGCCCATTGTAAATAATTATTATGTGTGATGGGTCTTTGTAAATAGTTATTTATAGAATTTTAACCATTTATTTTGTGATGAAATGTCACAAAAATAAAACATAATCACGAAATTGTTTATCATAACAGTATATTAGAGGCATGTTATTGTTTCAAAGGTTCATTAATATTGAGAATCTATTACTAATGTCTCATTTCATAATTTTAAAACTCCAGAAATTTTAATATTTTTCTTCCTTTCAACTCTCTTCTTACACTCAATTTCAATAGGGATTTTATGCCTGCAGTGTGATGGAATAATTCCCTTTATGTCAACTATAGACCATCCAGTGAAAAATTTAAATATACCTAAAAAATATACCAATCTATCCTCTTTATTTATCTCAATATTAGATGAAATGATGCTAGTAAGTGACGAAATATCACCTAGAAATGAATATTTTAAGTTTTAGGGAAAGGGTTTGAAATCAAGTTGCAATGATTATTCATAATAATTAGGATTACTAGGTCGATGTGGAACATGAAATTTAATTCTTTTCTAAAAAAGAGTGTGAAAAAAATATATATTCTAAATTTCAAGACCATAATTAAATTTCTCATCATTATTGTCAAAATTGAGAAAAACACAATTTTCTACATCATGATATAGTTTAAAATAATTTTCCTCCTCAAAATGAACAAAGTATTCCATAAACTATCCATTTTAGTCATCATATTATTCCTCTTGAATGTTTGAATCAAGGGAAGAGTCCCCCAGCTCTCCCAAAAATTAAATATGCCCAAAAATATAAAACTCATCCTCTGAAAAATACATTAACTTAGGATTTGAGATTCTTTCCTTGTGTCAAGAACCTCATCTCTAACACTCTCATTAATATTATAGAATTCATTTTTAGTTTAATTTTTTTTCTTCATACACAAATTTATTTTATAATTCCTCAAAATTTTAAAATATGTTCTCACCTTCTAAAATATCCACTCATAAACAATTTTCTCCTAGTGATGTTTCCTTAGAATTTTAAAGGATATTTAATTCATCATTTTTCTCCTAAAAATTAAATATCAAATTACCTTTTACACATCAATGGAAACCCCTTCTATGGAAATAAATGTTATAAAAATAATTATAGGAACTTCATTTTTCACATTCCAAGTCAAGAATGAGAAAATCATCACCTAGAAAAAACATCCCAACACCAACTAAAAAATAATCAACTCTACTGATTGCGTGGGTGAGAGATTGGTCAGCTAGATATAGTACTATAAATGTGTGTTGTGGAACCACTAATAAAAAGTGCTGAAATAACATCAATCGTATCAAATTAATTATAACTTATATATCACACGAATAATTAAATAGTCCACCATTATCTCTAATGGTGAAATTAATGAAAAAACTTTGTGGACATTGATGTATAGAAGATATCTTATTCCATAATACAACACTAGATTCCTCTATAAGCTTTTATGTTGAAAATTATTCCAAGGATTTCCTGATTTAATAGAATTTCTTGAGCGATTTTAGATAATATAGAATTTGAATTAAAGCCTCAAGGAAATTAATGTCAATTTTCAATTTCTTGAAAAACTTATGGAATTTAAACAATTCAATATCCTGATTTTATTTTATAAATTATCTATCGAAATAGAATGTTTGGAGAAAAATTCCTCATAATTTTAGGCATCCCATAAACTTCCTATTAAAGTTTTTTATTCTGATTATTTTCTTTGTTTGTCAATCCTTTTTCTTATTGTTTTTTAGTTTTAATAGTAGGGTTTAATGTGATTTCACTACTACTGTCCACAAATCCAGATTCAAACATTTGCAATTTTGAGTTTCCTATTTCAACCATTTTTTCTTTTATCGAATATTTAGGTACTTTACTATAATCCAATAGGGTTTGGATACCACTTCATATCATCACAACCTAGAAATTTTTTATAGGGTTCACTTAAGTGGTTAATGGTTTCTTACCCCTTTACCTACCACTAACATCTATACCTAACTACCCCATTTGTAATTATATAATCTTCATCAAAACATATATTTATACATTATCAAAATTATTCTTTTCCTTATTTTCATCAATTAAACCAAAAAACTACTGGAACATACCTCTACATTCCTCTTGGGAATTAGAGGATTCAAACTTTTATTGGTTTTAAAAAGGTTTCCTAGACTGTTATTGAGCTCTATAGGGTATAGCTAGTCTTGACACTCCTTGTTACTTATTGGAAAGGTTAGGATGATTTTTATACCCCTGATTGTAGGTGTTTAAAATGGGTTATCTAGAGGAATCATCTAAGGACCATACCCCATAAATGATTCGTTTTATATTTCTTGAAGAAGAATATACAAATTATAACAGCAAGATTGTGAATTCTCAAATATTCCATAATGGTGCCACTACTATCTATGTGTGTTTTGATGGATTTCATTGAAAAATAAATTAGATTGAGACTCATCTTGGTGAGTAGGATTGATCTATTTCCTTATAATGGTTCTTCTTCTAGATAATTTATGTTATGAATCTTGTGCTCGTATATTAAAAATATGTTTCAACTCTTCAATGGATCTATCACTAAAATATCCACCAGTAGATTGTTCTACTGATGATTGGTGGTAAGTGGTGAAGTAGTTTTATAAAGTATACATGGTAAATTAGGGAGTGAATTAGTGTATCAAACAATGTATAATTAACCCTCTAAATATGTCCCAGTCTTCATGGAGTATATATCCCTCATCATGTAAAAATACAGTGACTTTGTGGCTAATTTCTGATATCATTCTGTTAGGGTAAAATTTCATATAAAATGCATCATAAACCTAATAATTAGTGTTGAGTATTTCCTTTTACAACTATTGGAACCAAGTTCTAGTATATCATTTGAGGTAAAGTGGGACTAGTTTCAGCTTATGTTCATACTCAGTAAGACATCTTCATGGAAATTATTAAACACTATAGTAGATATCTTGAATGAATTCAAGGGAATATACATTGTTCTTTCCATTGAATTTTGGTATTATAGAAATTTTTTTATATATGAATTTATAAATCATGGTGAACACCTAATTCATGGTAGATTTTTAGAGAGAGCTGACAACAAAACTTCTCTCAGGTTGTGCCTCTCTATTAACTCATTTATATATGGATTCTAGTTACCATGTTGTTAATTATCCTGATTCCCTATATTTTATTTAAGATCATTCCTATCTATTTTATTTTTCAATTTTTGAGTACATAAATACTAATTGATTTTAGTTATAAAATGATATTGATTTTCCCATAAGATGTTGTATGCATTAATAGATTCAATAGATTTTTTAACATATTTTGATTTTTCAAATTATTTCTGTTGTTCTATTTTGTTTTTTTTATATATTTGTTTTTATTAAACTAATTTTTTTGTTCCCTCACCATAAATGATGCAAAAATTAGAAACTGAACATAGGTCATTGACTAGTCTCGGGCCAAACTAATCATTTATGGACACTATTAAGAACTAGTGTAGTGGTGAATTGGGTTTGATCCACTGGGATGGACTTTCCAAATATGTGTGACCAAGAAAATAAAAAAAATCAATGAAACCAATGATGACAGATATAAAAAATGATAGTGATGAGAGCAGATGAGGGTGATGAGTAAGAAACTATCATAGCAGAAGTGAATGCACAAAACAAAGAATATATCACAAGAAAGAGGAATCCAAATGATGATATAGGGGAATTTGATTACCTATTATTAAATATTATTTCCTCATTAATTTATTCTAATAAAACATTAGCACAAATTTTAAAAGTGGTTAATAAATTGGTAGTCTGGTAAACCTATGATCTGAGGAATCCTATAGTTCATAAACTATAAATACTACTCAAACACAAAATGATGAAAATAGTTTGGTTCGAGAATCAAATTCCCAATTAATCAAGAAGTGATACTATTATGATCATGGTTTTCCTAACAATAAAATCCTAAAATTATTATACAACTTGATAATGAATTTTTATCAAGATTAGTTTTCATTGATACTCAATGTTTTGAAAATTTTATTGTTTAAGAAAATAAATAAGAGAAACATATAATTAAACTATAGCATGAATGAAGTAATAAGAATCACCAGCACAATCTCATTCCCCAAATAGAATTAGATAAATATAATATCTAATTAATTAATAGTTATGAAATTTATTGCAAAAAAATCCATTAAAATTTATTAGTGGGAGATAGAAGAAGAATCTTCTCACTTTGATTAGCTTCAATTCCTACTATAATTGCTCCAGTAAACTCTGACCTAATTTTTTTGAACTCCCTTCTTAACTTATTTCTCCTCATATATTCTATATATCCTATGTTATACATTCAAGATGCTTCCATCTAAATATAATGGTATTCTTGTGCCAAAAACCATTTTGAGATCACACCTATAACTCAGAGAAGATCTTTCCATCCTTCACATGGCACTATCATGGTACATATTTTTCCTTATAGGTGATTAAAGGAAAATTCTCAAGAAAACAATTATCTATAAAATGTTAATTCTCGAGAATATTCTCTTCTAAATAAAAATAAAACTTTTTGTGAATGGAACAAAGTAGCTCTGGCTTTCATAAATATCCTCTAGCATTGTCATCACACTCCAGAACCTTCTATCCTGAGATTTTGTTGGTATAGTTTTATTGTGTTTGTATCTCTCTATTCTAAAGGTTCTTGACATCTTTATTCGACTGAGCATGGATCTTCTCAACCCCTATGTGATCTACAGTTGACCTGGACTCCATTTTATTGAATTTTTATTTTTCAAGGCTCAGTTGGTTCTAACAAGATCCCCCCAACCTTCCAATTGATCAAATATTCATTGATGAATTCTACCAAACATTTGGCATGAACCTCTCTACAATCAAACAAAATTAGAAATTAAGATCTGCAATGCCCATAGTTCTTCTTCTTTGAAAAATTGAACACCTGAAAACAAATATAGCCGAGAAATCATAGAAATATGATAAAACTTCACTTGTGGATTCAAGATTTATCTAACCTTCCTCAATCATGGAATTATTTATTTATCTCAGTAATCATAGGTTGGTCTATCCTTTTAGTTCCATCGAGCTTTTCAACTGGGATCAGCATCATCACTCAACTTCAATGGAGCTGGGATTGTTATTCATCTTCTCACCTGAAATTAAAAATGGTCTTCATATTTTCTTTCTCAAAACTCAAACATGTCCTTGGGAATTTGGATATATATGCATGCTTGGGTATTGGATAAATCTTCCTGGAATCATAGTGAAAAAATCAATAGTGTCTCAGGATCCTTCGATCAATCAGTGTTCTAGATCCATTATCATGGTGAGAAAGCATCATTTGTGTTTTGGATCATCTAAGGAATCATAGAAGGGGACATGAGAGGAATATAAAAAGGAAGAATTAGAGTATCTATGGGAAGAACGTGCATGGAAGGTTGAATCATGGAAGGAATTCCATTATCCCCTTGTGTTTCCTCACAGACGCGAGAGCGGTGATTTGGATCAGTGGGAGTGAGTTTTTGAGTGGTAGTGGATGTTCTTGGAATGAAAGGATGATTCATGGGATGATGTTATGTGGAAGTTGGTAGTATGGAGGTGGTTCCTTATGAAAGGATGAATTAATAGAGGGAAATGAGGGTGTGCTAGCAAGGGCATTCCATGGTAGTGAAATTTTTCCTCTTGTCATTTTTTACTAAGGAATGGTCACATTGAGTCCCTATTCATAGAATAAAGGCATGATTTATTCCATCTATAATTTTTTTTGAATGGTCTTAAGTCCTTTTTACTAGCATTAAAGCACAAGAAAATGGAATAGAAACCTAATTCCCTCACGTTCACAATGTTTATCTTCTTTATCATTGTCACATATTCATGGTATCCAAAGCTTCCCCTTTTCAAAATTTTTCATTTTTTATGGTTTCATGAAAATAGGGCATGGTATCAGGACTAAATATAGACAGATTTTCTTTGAAAAAGAAAAAATAATTTTTTTTGGTGAAAATAAAAAAAATAAATAAAATTTTGGACATTATAAAAATATTCAATTCTAGATATGATATTTGAAATAAAGCCATGTATTTTTTGTTAGAAAATTAATTTATGCAATTGAAACATTTTAAATTTTTGGTTCAAATATTTGATGAAAACAATATTGAATTAAATTTCAATGAAAACTAAAAATGTATGTTCAAATATATATTGAAATCCAAGAGATAAGGATTTATCAAATAAAAGGTAAATAAACCACATTGTTAAGATCATTTTTAAGAATAATTTTTTTGATTAAAAATAATCAAATAATTAATAATTCCCCAATTATAGATTTTATTCACATCAAAAACACAATTATTATACCAAAATAGATATGGGAAAGTGTGTAAACACAAATTACATCTGTGGGTGTCAACAAATGTCGCCACCTTCAAAAATGGTGTTTGGGGGAAGAAGGGAGGACTCTATTCTGAGGAAGGGAATGCCTACCTAAGTCCCTTGGGATTCCATTTATCTTTTTGTCTTACAAGTGACTCTTTTTATTCCATGAATGTCCTAATAAATTGAAGGACATGGGGTTGGTCATCACTTAATTTTATTTGAAGAGGTTTTAGAACTCTCTTATTTTTTTCATCTCATGTGAATGCTTCACCTAAGACACCTTCACGTGAACCAATCATGTGGACTGATCATGTGATCTCGTCACCTAAACAAATCATATTAACCCATCACCTAAAAATGATGGAAATTCCCTTGAACCATGCATCATGTATCCTTATCATTTTTATGTGATATCTTTATTTATTAATCATCATGTGATCACATGTCATTTTAGGGATAATGTGATTACATTACACTTTTATGGTCATGTGACCAAGTGAATTTATATGAGACAAGTGATTTGGTTTATTTTTTTTGAATTATGATCTCATTTATTATTCAATTCCTCGTATGTCCAAAGTACTCCATTTTCATTCTTAAATTGTATTTCCACAATTTTTTGATGTATATGTCTTCAATGAAGGAAACTGAGGATATTTTAGTTCACTAAATTGTTGTGGATGATAGTGTGGATGTTGACTAATGAATGGTCGGTAAATCCACCCATGATTATCTTTTGAGTTTTATGGGAAAATATCATAGAGAACCCATTGTATGATTGGTTGACACTACACAGGTTCAGCCTTCAAAATTATGCTTTAATCATGCCACCTTAGGCAAGGATCATTCCTCACTCTTAGATTCTCAAGACCCATTGAACATTTAGAGTGAATATCCCATTTGTTGGTCTTTTAATCCTCAACAAAAACTAATATGAAGGTTATGTTTTGAATCCTCCATATATGTATTTTGTAATGTTGTGGAATGATTTTGTGCATAAAAACAAAATTTACATATCATTAATGAGGTAGTCTGTATCAAATCAAAAGTGTGTGCGGTTATCCAGTTGGGATCTTTGATTGGGTGGAAGCATTGGGATGGATTGGGGATGGACCTTTCAGGTGAAATATACTATTATGGAATTTGTAACAAAATTAAAGAAGATAGGTATGTATGAATCTATCTAGGTTTCTCAAACCATAACTTATTACAAAAAAGGTCTAATATAAGGCCTTGTAAGCTGGTGGATTCCGTACATAAACATGTTATATCTAATATATGGTGAGGTTAGCATCAATTTTGGGATGTCAAAATGATATTTGGTATTCAAATTCATGGGGTCATTTACGATTTGTTCTTGCCTCCCCCATATTCTTGGGAAGATAAATAATAGAGTCCTTCCATAGTGAAGGAGCTTATCCACCTGGCCAAGGAGGCCCATGGGAAAGACCTGTATCTATGGGAAGACATCCCTTTCAAAAAGCAGGTCATGATATTCATCAAGAATAATTGACACAAACCTTTGTCTATGAAGTAAAAGACCTTTAAATTGTGAGAATCCCCAAGGGTAGAGGTTCTTTACTGGAAAATAGTTGAAGCGGGTTAGTTCAATAATTTGGGATGTTCAATCACCTCCCAATCCCATCACATTATCCAGCTAGTCAGGTTCTTAGAGATGTACCTAAGCATGTACTTGTTCCTAGTTCAAGAAAAGGGTGGAGTGAGGGTGTACACCTTCTTCATGGTGGTGGAGATGTCACATGGTAGACATATTTTCATTTCCATTCTTGTATTTTCTGATTTATATCAACAAACATTCCATATTTATAGAGGAAGGGACTTGTGTAGAATAATCGACCAATTACAAGTGTTGTGGGTTTGTATGTCTGTCCAAATTAGTGGATATAAGTTCCTCAATACTTATAACATTATAGGTTTCTAGTTCATCACATTTATTTAGAGAATTAGAATGGCTCAGCCCACTATGCTAAAAAAATGGGATATCCAAAATAGGACGAATTGGTACAATCAATTTTTTTATTCCATATGGTGCAAAAACATGTGTAATCACTAAAAGTATAAATAGTGATCCTAAAGCCCAAGATTATCTAATATCCATACTAGAATTATCCAACAAAATTAATGATAATATCTTCTATGATTGGTATGCACCATACCGATTTGGGTGATGCTTTCAGTGAATTCATGAAAAAAATATTATCTTCTCTTCACAACCATTCAGAAAGGAATGTAATGGTTGATCACCAATTCGAAAAATGTTTACAAGGGAGGATAATTAGGTTCAAGTTACATTCCCTCTAATCGATGTGGGTTTTATTTTCACCAACTCTTATGATGATGCTTGGGTTCAGTGATATCTATATTGTCAATTGGTTTCATTGGGGATGAAGGGAATAGATCTGTCGATTATTGCTGAGGGTGAGGTTACAGGGGCTCCAGTGGCATAAAAAAGATGATGACCCAATAAGCATACATCTTTTATTAGACCTGTGACTATAAATATTCTTTGGAAGTAAACCAGAAACATTGATCCTTTGAGTTGATCAAGAGATCCATTGAAGGATGTTGAAACGGTGGGTGGGGCACCCAAAAGTGATTTTCTAGTCAGTGGGGTGACTACTCCAGGTGTGGTAGTGTTTCCCATTTCATGACAACAATGGGATGACTATAGGAGGAAGACATAACCCATGGAGTGCTAGAGAATTTGGTCTAGGAATATATGGATCTAGAGGGCTTCAGAAATGTAATTGTTCCCAAAACAATCTCCTAAGAACAATTGTCCTCTTAGCTTGAGTCAGTCCACTAATTCCTCAAAGAAGTGATAAATTCCTCCAAGGGGTGGGTTTATTACACTTTTCAGGAACTATGGATTTTGATTCCTAACACATTAGTAACTAGGGAATATATGGCAGACCAACATGTCTCCTGTGGAGAGGTAATAAAAATTTAATCATTACCCACATATTCATTTACTGTTATTAAAACACTTCTTATATTTATATTGGATATTTCTAGTTTTTGGAGAAATTTGGTCATCCACTTTCTCCCTAGTGTACTCTATCAAGGGTATAGTGGATGAGGATAGTTAATATGGAAATCAGGAGGCCAATGATCTGGGATCTTCAAGTCAAACGAATATCATGGATGTTTTAGTTGTTGATCCGTAGGCAACACCATTTGTTCCTCCACTAGTACCACCTTTTATACCTCATGTTTCAGTCCCTTCTATAGGTTTTTCTTCATAGAGTACTAGGATTGGGATGTGTGCATGGTAATCAATGAAGTATCCATACCTAGAGTCAATAAGAAAGTGTTTCACTCATAATATTTCTTTTCTTTTTATTTGAATCACTCTAGTATCTTATCATGTATTGTTTAATTATACAAGTTCAAACCATGTCCCTTTGGATATATGAGAATATGTGGATATGAAATACACACATTTAATCCTTCTAGTAGGACCTCATACATTTGACAAGGTCTTTAGGGAGGAATAATTGGTTTTGGTCTATGTAGGGTCAGAACTGGTGTCCAGTATGGACGCACCAGTGCTCGTACCCTTTGACTCTTCATGAGGGAGTGTGCTATTGGAATCACCAAATATAGGTATTTATTATTCTATTGAAATGGTCAAGATAGAGGAATCACTGGGAGAGGTTAATCATTTCCTCTAAAACTGGGTACACTATCAAGTCTGTATCATGTTTCATAACTTCAGTTTTACAATTTAATAGATCAAAGTTGATGAATAGATTGTATTAACAAAAGGGACATCATCTATCTTTCAAGGTCATTTTTTAAAATAAGACATCACTATCTCCAATCAAGTTGAGATTGTACTATGGCATATCCATCCTTTAACAATGCTAAAAAAGGGTTTTATCAGCACATAGAATTGTTGATATTAGGATTGATGTCAAAATCCTACCTTTACCATTGTTAGTAAAAAGCGCTGATAAAGAGTGGCTTTATCATTGCTTTTTTAGACCTAAAAAGGGTTATTTTATAATTACTTTTTTACCGCTAATAAAATATTTCTTTAACAGTGCAAAAAAAATATGATAAAATTACCCTTTATCAGTTCTTTTTTTAGTAGTGATAAAAAAATTTAAATTTTTTTTCCATGAATCGTAACACCCCCTTTCATAGTGCTCACAACCCCCATTCTCAGCACTTTCCACTCCCCAACTTGCAAACACACACCCCCAACCCCTACTCAGCACACTCAAACTCCCACCACCCTTCCTTAGTGCTACAATGGCTCCCCTAAATACCTGCTCATGCTGGGACTTGATCCCATGACCTCCCTTCGATGTTTTGATGCCCATTACCACTCTGTTAATCATGTTTTGTTTTATATTTTACAATATTTCTATTTATTCAAATATATTTTTAAGTCTTATATATATATATACTTATATTTATTTAAATATATTATGTATTAATATTCATTTATCAATATTAGAATATAATTAAATATATTCATTCATTTATTTATTTATACACACACATATGTATATATAAAAATTATATATACATTGGTATTTGTATATAAATATATATATATATATATATATTGTAAATTTTATAAATTTTTAAAATTAATAAATATTGTTTGAAATTAATTTAAATAAAATAGATAATAATTAATTTCATATGATTTATATAATTATTTTTAAATTAATTTTATAAAATATGTATATATATTGAGATATAAATTTTATACATGAAATATATATTTATATGTCTATATATTTACAAATATATATTCATACATATTTACATGTAATTGTGTATTTAGATATAAATTTTTATAATGTATGTATAAATATTTATTGTAAATACATTTATATATTATATTTAATGATAATGATATATCCATAAAATTACATTTATATATGATGTATATACAAAATATTGATACACTTATACATACACACATATTTACGCATACATGTACACATTTATATTTCTCACATACACATATAAATATTTATATATATATATATATTTCCATACATTTGAATATTCATATAAATATATTTTTTATTGACACACACATGTTTATATATAATCATTACATATATAGTTATATATATACATATTAATGCATTTTTATAAGATAAATAAAATTGATAATTTTTTACTTTAAATAAAATTAATAATAAATATTTATTTCCATTTGGTTTATATATTTAAAAATAAATTTTTATTTAAATACGTTCAAATATGTATTTATAAAATTGATTTATTATAAGTAAATATCAGAAAATAAGCATTTATTTAATTAATATTAAAACAAAATTATAAAAAAAAGATAGGATTTCAAAACCATAATATCAATATGAATATAAACATTGAAAATAAATATAGGTTATTCTAAAAAAAGAAAATAAGACTCTCTTAAACAAAGTTGAAATACTATCGAATATTTAAAAAAGAGGGTATCCCAGCTAAAAAAACTTTTTGGAAGACTTCTCATCCTTTTGACCTTGAAAATTAGTGAACGGGGTCACCCTATTCAATACGTCGTAGATCTCTTCACAAACATCGATTTAATATATGGTCAAGCCCAAATAGACACTTGGGTCAAAAGTTAGGGAAGTTTGAATTTCAATTCATGTTTTCAAGTTATCTTAGATCATTCATTAATTCATTTAATTTTTATGCCATCTAATTGTTATTAAATGACTATTATGTGATAATAATTATAAAATTATTAATTAATCTTATTTTTAATTATTTTATAACCATTTTTCAATAAATATCTTATATATTAAGTGTAAATGTTTATTTAGCCCTATATAAATCATATTTAAATAAATATATAATATTTAAATAAATATAAATATATAAATATATAATATTTATATAAATATAAATGTATAAATATATTAATATATTATTTTTAATGAACTATTTTTCTATAGAATATAACCCTTATTAGTGCTCATAAAAAAGTGTTGAAAGGGGGGGGGGGCCTTTTTCAGTGCTCATAAAAAAGTGATAATAAATCCCCCTATAAGAAATTTTGTTCCAATGCTGATAAATACACATTTTATTAGTGATTTTTTCTAACACTGATAACGGCCCCTATTATTAGTACTTCTCTGTTATCATTGATAATGGGACCCCATTAATTATATCTTTTTTATTAACACTAATAAAGGGTTCAATTTATCAGTGCTTTTTTAGCATTGATAAATACTCCCTATTATCTAAGATAGCTAAAACTAATAAATCCAACCACTAGATAAACACAAATTTGTAGCAATGTTAAGGTAACAGAAGTAGTTACTTCTCTGGTAGACAAACATACATTCACACTGGTTAACATAATTATTGTCATTCAATAACACTAATTATTTCTACAAACTAATAGTCCATATGGTTTTGACTAAAATAGCTCAAACTCAGTGTTAAGTGGTCTCAGATCCTTCTACATTAGGATTTCACCCTGTAAAAATAACCTAGATATAGGAATGTTCTGTAGTAACCCCACAATGGGATGTGAGTATGAGTCCCTTGCTTTGTTGCCTAGTTTTTAAATGAATGAGATGTGATACCACATGGATATTAGTATTATTGTGATTTATATATTTAAATTGTCCATGGTACAGTGGTTAAGGGGCTTATTGATCTTGGAGTTTCCCTATCCCTTATGTCAGGTTTTGAGTAAGACATCTCACACCGTTGACACTATTTGGATGGTGGGCATGATGCACCACGACCCTTTCTTTTGGTGTTGACATGATGAATCACCCACCATATTGAGTGTTGATCATGATCTCTCTAACTCACAATTATATATAGGGAATTCACCCTTTTTCTTGAGATTATAGGCTCATTTAGACTAGTTATGGATGACTAAGTTATGCCCCAGTCTAACCAGCACCGAGTATTCTAGTTATATGGCTACTTACATCCACATGTACTTAGTCCATATAGGTGGATGAAATATATAGCTATACTATATATAGATACTTTTACAATATATATTTTTACTTATCAGAAACTCATACCATCCATGAGATGATGTAGGTTGAGCCACCAAGTGTCCTTTTGGAACATGTGCTGGATGGTACTTATTTATTCATCTTGGTCTATTATTAATTTATACCTTCACACTTATTTTTCTATATATGCTTCTTAGATTACTTATAGACACCATTGATGGTGTACTATTGGAATTTTAACACAAACCCTACTCGGACCGCCTTTGGTACCTGAGTAGATTACATTTTTGGAGGCATGGATAAGGGAAAATGATCTACTATATATATTTTTTATACTTTAATTATTATTGGATAATAGGAGCAAAGGATTGATCCTATGCTCGAGATTCTAGTGGAGCATCCTTTTTTGTCCTTTTTACTTTTTTTAGCATGTTGTATATGCCAGTACCATGTTCCCCTTTTGTATATCAGTGTTGGGTCATGAAAATTATGCATGTACAAAGAAGAGAATGATATAAAAATTGGAAAATGGGTGGACATATAACTAGGAAGGAAAATTAAAGAAAATATTCATAGGGTAAAAACCGTGAAGCACAAATCTATTTGTAGACTACCGCTCTGCATGGTGTTCTTCTGTGTCGTGAATCATCTGGAAACGAAGTAGTTCATGGATGAAGATAGTACCACCAGTGTTCACAAATGATACAAAAGTCATTTGCGAGATAGAGGAGGTTATTATCTCTACTAAAAAAATATTCCTCATGAAATAAATAGTTTGTGGGATGAGGCGATACCATAAGCTCCCAAAAAACGTAGTCATTTTCAAAACCAAGGCAGTGATTTCCACTCTCGTAAATGATTTCTTACCTACATGAAGGACTTATCTCCACTAACTAAGTCATTATTAGGCTAGATCACCCCATTGGTCTCCCAAAAAATAAGGTTCATGACCCACCATAGATGAATATCCATTCCGGTATCTGGTCCCTCCACTTTAGTATAAATAATCCCTAAGGGGGACCGAAAAGAGGACTAGAATAGGGGAGAAGGGATGAATGATATAAAAATTAGGGATCACTGAGGAACCAAAAAAACCATAGCCCCTTTTACGATTCATAGCAAGTAAAATCCGTCACATAGTAATAAGGAGGAAATAATAAATCACTAGCCTCTGTGAACTCAAAATCCATTTGGAGACCACTATGTGGGGTGTAACGGATGGACCCTTCATGGAAAATCACCCCACATAATAGAATGATATGCGGGAAGAATCCTTCCATGTGTAGAAAAATACTACACAAGAGGAACTCAGCCCCACATAGAAATATTCTATGTGGGTGGAAACTAGTCTCATGTAGTAGCACACTATGTGGTTTGACCACTAGTCTTTATAGAATTGTTCTACACAGATGGTACCCTCACCCATGTAACAATGTATTATGTGGAGGAAACCCCATCCCTCATAAGAACATGCTATGTATAATGGGGTATCCTAGGGTGTTCCACTCTCTCTATCCCATCACTCCCATCAATCATGTCATGAACCCCCATATTGGCCCCTCTATGAACCGGTCTAATGACATCGTTCCTTGGACTCCTTAAGAGTTGCCCAAAAGGCATGATAAAATCATCAGGCACATCAACATGTCCTCTCAGGTTTACATACACGTTTTAAGAAGAGTCACGTGGATAATATCCAAAATAAGGTGGACCCTCAGAATATAATTAAGTTTACATTACCATGGTTATATGGTTTTTGACCTTGGGATGATCATGTGAACCTCCCTATTCAAGGGATTTAGGGGAATCACTAGACTTTCCCTTCAATGAGGGCTATTGTTGAACATTCCTATCTTTACTAGAACCAATTTTAGGGAACTCCTCCTAAGGTAATCCCTTAGTCTTTCCAGTGAGAGGTGATACCTTTTCTCTTCTTCATCTCTGCCTAGGACATGACCAGATAGATCACAAAACATGACTATCCTGGATATGAAAATAAAATAGAATACATGAACATTCAAATCCCTCTCTTTCTCTCTCAAGGCTCTAGTACCATCCACCGGTGGATAGATTAGGTCATGCGATCTTCAGATCCACTGTTTCCTCTTGTTTCTCACACCGAGCATGACTCACATGGTCTTGGAGGTTAGTGGTGATCATGAAATCCATAAATGGGAATCCTCCCTAGGTGTAATCCCTATCATTTCCTTTTATATGGGAAACTTCCTTGCCTAAGCCCCAACATATCAAACTATGTGGGCTTTGATTCTCAACTAACTGGGATACATAGAAAGACCTTATGAGGTCCAAACCCAACACCTAAATCTACTATAAATTTCTTTAGGCCACATCATCGTTAGGGTTATATCTACCCAGGAGACCATATTTCTCTCAGTTCCCTTGGACCACCTTCGTATAATTCCTACACCATCACGGACCAGGAACCTTCCACCTAGGCATCCTTTCTACACGACTTTAAACTATATGCTTTGGTCCTCATCACATAACCTTAAAAGATGATGAACCCCATTAAGTGTAATAGAACTATGTGGGTTCTTATTCCTCTCATGAGAATACGAAGGAATCCCATTTTATGGGTTTGATCCCAACATCAAAAAAAATTCTACCCCTGGTTGACAGTGAACTCTTGAGCACCCCACCACATGGATTAAAACCAACACCATCCTAATAAAAAACCAAGTAATCCTTGTTCTATCCATAAAAGTGTAACATTGATGGAGAAAATAAGATACATATGGATCTCTCCATTGATGGATAACCTTATATACATACATATGATCCCAAACCCATGTGTGCTAATTATTTATTGTTACCTATAGGTAATCTATAACATTCATATTTATAAATAAACAAAGGATTAATGAACATATATTAAATCTATAATAGAGTATCAGAATAGGAAATAGTTCCCCCCTAAAGGGTGTCATGAGTTCGACTTACCATCCTCTCAAACAATGTGAGTTCTTAAGTGTCATTGTCCAAATTTTCTAGTGGACACATGTCTTTAGAAAGTAGGTCCATAAATCATGGATATGAGAGCCATTGGGTATTTCCATCTCTTTAATAAAAACCCATTGGAGACCATTCATAAGTAGTATACTCGATGTGAATGATTGTATGAAATTCAACCCCCTTAAATTAACCATCAGGACAATTCATTTTCCTTCGGAAACAAAATGGTGAACACAATGTGAATACTTAACCAAGGTGGAATTGTTACCCAATTTCCAACCACTTTTTCATGCAAAATGAAAGAGGTACAAGTGAGACAACAATTATGCATGTTGTCATGAGATGCTACTTTGATGAGGTTTTATTTTCTATATCTATCACATACATTGCTTATAATATTTATAGATTCCTTTAATCCAATGTAATATCATAAGGTTTCCCAAACATGCATACCATCCACAACATTGGCCAGGTGCTCCATGAAGCAAAGGAATCCATCGCCCACCCACCATCTTTAACACTGGGTCTTGAATGCACTAATAAGGGATTACCACAAAAAGGTTACTCTCCCCACCCTGGAGGCAGCTAAGCCCTATAATCAATGAATCCCCACTAACCATCCACTAGTGATGCTCGGTGGTCAAGAACTAGTAGGCTCCATTAGCCGTCTCCAACCTTTTTTGGTGTTTGTCCTCAGAATGTGACAATGTATACATAACTTACCTTAGGGAGGTTGATAAAGTCATCATAAATGATTTCATCCCTACAACACAGGGGTACCACCCAAGGGATCCTACTAAAAACCGTCTCTGGAAACTCTATATGGACCAACATCCTTACCAATTAGTGGATACTTCCCTAGAGGCCCCATCTAAAGTTCTATATACCTGGGTCCCCAGGGAAACTTGTGAGGTGAGATGACCATACAATTAGGAACATACCATTACCATAATTCCTACAAAATAATTCCACCATGTAAATATGGTGGCACATTATGAGCATACATATATTCATACTAACAAATCTCATTTGGAAAATACGGTGGAATATTACAGAAATACGCATATCCCTTCCAATGTATATCAATCCCATCATTGAAATATTATGGAAACCGATGATTATATGAAAATACATTATCCCTATTATAAATTCCACATTGTAAATATAGTGGCGCATTATGGGAATCAAAAATTCATGCTTCTACTCAGTAAGCCAGCCATATAAATAGGACGGAAAATTATAGGTAGATGCATATCCCTTCTAATGCACATCAAGCCCATTAGACAAATACAGTAACAACCAAATATGGGTAGTGTCAAATTACTACAAATGCATATCAATCCCGTCATCCAAATAGGATAGAAAATGAATAGACTCAAATCCCTTCTTATGAATACGAATCCCATCAGTCAAATATTATGGAAACTAGAGTGGATGGAATGTCCTATCTATAAATCAAAGGTTGACCCATATGTTTTCCCCTACACAAGATAATTGTCAGTACTCACAGATAGAAAATGTAGGACTGGAGTAGACACATATTCCTTCTTCGATGCTGGAATAATAATATATTCTCATTCTATCCAAGGAAGTAACTTAACTCATCATGGGAATGATGAAAGATCAGATATCAATTCCTGACCACATCCTAAATACTTGTTAAGATATAATCACATCTATAAAAATATTAAGGATTCAGGCCCAAAACCCCACCTCCCCAAGTGGGGTGACTCATCCACAAGATAGGGTGGTTACTCGAGAGAAAATAGACTTCCATGCTCCTATATAGGAGAGTCGTTGACAATATTCCATGATAAATGGAAAATCAGATTGGGAACAAATACCCATTACAACTAAAAGAAACCAGTCCACCATGGTGGCCTCTCTAGGGAAAGAATATATCCCTACCAAAACTTAGGATGCTCATCGGTATATCTCGATAGCACAATGGGATTCACTCAAACATGCAACCATAAATGAAAGTTATCACCAATAGTAATTGGACCCAGTCGTTCGTAAGAGAGCACCCATAAATAAACCACCCCAAAGGAAACTATAAAATAAATAGAAAATTTATGACCCTAATCTATTGGAAGTTTGTGTTCTTGATTCCTTAAAAAACTTATCATTGGTGGATCAGGATCTTTCCAATATATTAAAAAATTATGGAATTAGACGTAGAAGTTTTCAAGGTCCTCCCTATAATAGTGTTACCAGTAGCTCTATAGGTACTCCCTAGAGAACTTACTATGAAGGATTTCTTCATGGGCACAAAATGATTGATCATGAGAGCTTATCTCCTGATGAAAATCATAGTAACCCTCATTGTGGAAAGAAGATCAAACATCAAGAAGGTATTCCTCTTACTGTTGTCTTCCTAGAAAGTCCTCCCCCAGGAATATGCTACGTAAATTATCCCTATAGTTTTACATAAAGATATGATGATAGTCCTCACTATGGTAGTACCAACTACGAAGGTACTCCCCAAAGTGATGTCTTATTTCATAAACAAGGTCCTCCCATTACTATCATCCACCCAAAAGTTCCTCCTCGTGGTATACATTGAAAAAATTCACCCTTTATTCGAACATCAATATATAATGGTAGTCCTCACCATGGTAGTACCAACTACGAAGGTCCTCCCTACAGTAACATTTTATATCGATAGGAATGCCCTTCCCTTATCAAGTAAAATAAGAGAAACCCCTAATATGATGAGGCTCTTGTAAATTTGGGGTCAAACATGTTAGATACTATATCAGTGAAAAGAGAAATCCTTTGTCAACCAAGAGATGTCCTAGGGAAACACTCAGTCTATGATCTACCCCCTGACTCCTCCCATATCGATGAGTCCCCTTATAGCACTATTAATTACTACAAAATAATCAAGAAGCGTACATGTTGGGAAGATCAAGTTAAGGAATGTATGGAATAATAATATAATAAGATGTTTCTTAGAAGAATACAATTGGACAAAGATGACATTCTTATTATTTTTTAGCCCTCGTCCACTTCTTAGTTATAAAAAGCAAAGGTGTTTTCAAAAAAATTTATACAAAATATTCATCTCAATATCTATAAAACTACCCACCACCTGATAGAAAGATTCATGCCTTATGATGGGTATGTAGACCATGTTAAAATATTGGAAGCACTTTATTGTAAAATTGACCTAGAAGCTCTTCCATTTGCGTGGCGACCACATTCAGAAAGGTGGGGGGAAATATATCAAACTAAGCTTCCATAATGAACTTCATGAGTTACATCATCTAATTGGTGATGCCTCTCCTGATGTTCATTTTTGAGGATGGGGAGAGAATGGTTCTTTACATTTTACCCTTTGCCTTTTATAGAAAAACCCACTGGAAATGAAATCTTGTAATTTCATTGTTCTAAGGTGGCTATTAGAGAAAATCCCTGCTCAGAAAATGTGGCACACTCTATAATAAATGGCCTCGAGTAAGTCTCAAAAGTGTCAAGCCCAATGAGAGAAATCCATAAGAAATATACTGAACTATGAAACCAAGAACTTTCATTAGTCTTCCCACCTAAGGGAATCCAACCATCAATCATTGATAATGTCATTAGATGTGATTAGTTCACATGCAGACCTAGTGTCATATCCAACTCACACTTGAATAGGTATTTTTGAGATCAAGAGAGTGGTGACAACAATAGAAGTTTCTGTAGTATGTAATTAGCCTAATACAACCAGTCTAGGGGAATTTTTAACATAAATTTCCTATGTAAGACAAAAAATACCAAATCGGGGAACACTAATAATAGAATGGGAGAAACACCAGCCCATAGGGATGAGGGATTTTTTATCTCAACCACCCCTTGAACATAAATCATACTTTTACCATTTAGGGAGGATTAAAAGTATAGAGGCTTCTCATTCCATCCCATCTCATGACCCATTCCCTTTCGAAAGGAGGCGTACGACCAGGCTTCATAAAGTTTCCCTCATAATTACCATTTTCCATGAATCTTGAAGAGGATCTCTAATGATAATGGATAGGTCCCACAAAGGGCACATACAACCCTCCTATCATTCCACATATGGTACGATTTCCACAATGCATTATTAATCGATAAAAATAATGTAAATAAATCCTAAAGATTACCCACAAAATGATGAAAAATGCATAAGAACAAGAAGTGGATGGTTTTATCTATAATTTGATCCACACTAAGAATGAAGGTGTGCTTAACCAAAACCAGCGAGTCTCACTAAATTTGGGTTCTCTCTCAACCAATCCTATATTTCATCCTCAGTAAACCTCTAATATAGATAATAATAAAAACAAATTCATATAAAACCCACCTATTCCCCCCAATGAGAATGAGATCCCTATGCTGGAATAGAGATTAACTTGGAAGGAGGAATAAATGAAAGAGTTGGGAAAATCAATGATAAGTTTCTATGAGGTAGATTTCCTATCAAGTATACTTCATGAGAAGAGATTAAACATAAACTTATAGTAGTTTTACTTCACCCATAAGGGTTTGTATCAGCAATTTAAGTGAGGCCATGATATCTGTTGAATACGGAACCTAGACCATCAGTCTAACTGGACCTGATCATAAATGGGAACCATGATTTCCCTCCCTTATGGAACATACCATAATAGGTTCATGTAAATCCTAAAAAGATGTTTCTGGTTGGATATCCACCCTAAATAAAAGTGAAATCAACACATAAAATCCAACCCGTCGATGCACCAGTCCAAGACCATGTTCAATAGAACACTCATTAAGGGATTATCAATATAATCGAGGCATTGATAGATTTATTGGAAGCTGTGGAATAATGGTGTGCACCAGTACAACTAGAACAGAAACCTTACCCCGATTGGGTGAGTGACAACCCACCACTGCTAAACTTCGAGAGTCCTATGTTTCTAGTGTTCAATTGCTTAGGTGATCTAGAACAACACCTGAAACACTATGCATCACATTGCGATCTCATGATGAGAACAATGTGCATCATAGTATAAATGTTTCTTACATACCCAAACACATCCCTTCCATTCATCACACTATGTTCCCTAGGAAATTTTGGATCCTTAAAAACATCCTCTGGCCATCGAAAATGGGGGAGGGGGTAGTATCCTGAAGTCACCTTTGTTTTACAATGCATAATATTCCCTAGTTGGCTCGGCATAAGATACCCACCAAAAGGCCTATAAACCAAAGGAAAATTCATCCTCAAGAGATGATTTTCCAATATCCATACACCCCAATGGATTACATGCCCCATATCATTTATTATCATTCAAGAATCATCAGAATCATGGTTTACACTTTATTCTCCCTCACGTACAAGGTATGTTGAAACATCCAAGCATGATGAGCATCATATTACTCATTATTTTCTTGACATGTGATCTTGGATGTATGACATAAAAATATAAGACCTCATTCCATCCTCACCGCATGATGTTAAAACTGCATGGATGATGTCCTCTCCACATGACACTAAATTTCATGATTCTCAAGAACAATGTGTGGCTTGATTTATTCCCTTACAGGATACATAGTGATGCTCCAGTCTCCAATCCTAGGTCCAGTTGCAACAAAAAATTCAAAATTCCATTTTATTAATCATTGGTTATACCTTCACAGGGAATCCCATAAGAACTATATATGAATCGATTATCATTTTGATGACATACATAGTGACACCTAGATCCTATATCCCAATCCAACCACAAAAAATTCCCCAATCTCCAATACATGAACTATATTTTCATGGGAGAATATAATATGATCCCCAACCCATTTGTGAGCTCATATACAATATACAATTATACTTTCCCACACTAGATTTTGATCTATGTGTTGGGGGAACCTCTCTAGAACTACGTACAACTTGATTCCTACCCTTGTGGGATACATCATGACGCCTAGATATCTAATCTTGGGTCCAGCAAAAAAATGTCCCTTCCCTGTGCATGGGTCAGAAATTTATGGGGAACCTTTTCATACCCTCATAAGGAAAATGCTTCTACCCATTCCTGAAAAATCTCAACATAAAATGATTCTTTCATATTCAAGATATAACGTCCCTAAACCATTTCCAATTATCTAGTTCCCCAAGATGAGTTGTCACATGAACTCAGGCATTCCTCCCCATACGCTAAAGTTTTTCAAATAGTATTAAGGGTATATAGAGGAACATTGGGGAGATTATACCTTCTTTTCAGAGTGATTCCATAATATAAATAATATCAACTTGTATAGTAACCAGAGAAAACAAATAAATGGAAAACATGAAATAACACCAATAAATAATTGAATAGAACATGCTATAAAAACATGATTAATACACTAAATATTAGGAAATAATATAATAATATGAAAAACCAAAACCACCAAAATGATCCCAAACATGGGCCCAAGTCCCAACCCGGTCCTAACTTCCCATGGTCCAACCAAACATTCCATGCATGAGCCATACATCAGGTCCCTACCCTAAAACTGTACTAGAAAACGAGTATCATCTTCCCAGGTACCCAAGTGATAAGGTGGTCTAAGTAGGGTGTGAGTACAACTCCATAGGTCACCACCAATGGTGTCTAAGAAATATCTAGTTAGTACAATATTGTATGATAATAATCAAGTGAACGAAGTAAACAAGGAAGAAAGAAATTCATTATTAATTATTTAATATCCATTTTTTTCCATTAAGTTCTCTAGATTAAAACAATAAAAAAAACTAACCCAGGTCACATTGGGAGTATAAGTCAAGGAATAAGGGGTTAAAAACACTTTTAGCCATAGGGGGTGTTCACTAATAAAAAAAATATAATGTACCCATTAGTTAAAAATATTCACTTGATCATTCCTATCATTTTTCCATTGGTTAGGAATTTACATCATTTACAATATGTCCTAAGATGATCAATTTATATGAATAAAGGAGTAAGTAAAGTTCCCTATCTCATTAGGGAAAACATTTAAAAACATATCCATCACACATACCTTGGAGCCTCAGTATAGGTAGTTTCATCCAATGCAACCGTTAGGGGTCTAGAGCCTCAGTCCAACTCTCTAATCTATGCATTCTAGGGGTGGGTTTTAGAGCCTCATTCAAACCTGACCCGTGGGAGGAGCCTTAGTCCAGTATCCTACACCGCCAAGACATGGGCACATGTTTATATAACCATTTAACACATATACCATATCGAAAACCATACATAATCAATACACATAACATTCATAATTCATATTCATTCACATACAACTCAATGTAAAGGCTTAACCCATTAGAAAAGTTACCATTTATATCACATAGACCATTTAACCCATTTCCCTTTTCATTACATAGACCTTGTAGCATATTCATCAATTCAAATGCATTAATCCATTTATGAATTTCAATTACAAACTCATGAGCCTTTTGACACATTCAGTTTATTCAATTTAACCCTTTTCGTATCATGTCAAAAATACCCTTATTCTATATCATCAACTAAGAACATTCATCATTTAGTTCATTTCATAAGCATGTTAACACACCAACAAAATCATCATGGGTTCTATCTCACTAACCCTTATGTCATTCCTATTTCTATGGCCCCATCAGACATTTTTAAACTACATCATGGAAATAAAAAAAATTCAAAATACTCATTTGAAATCATCTTGAAATAACCCTTTAAAATAAGGTCTACCTCTTTGAAAAAACCAAAACATGGCCCAAGGATTTCTTTTCCATTTTTTTCCTTTCAAAATAATCATTAAGAATTTTATCAAGGAAGGGGAAACACCCCCCCATTTCAAATAATTATTTGAAATCATTTTATAATAATCAATGTTTTAAAAATTTGAGGTTAACACATCCTTTCGAAACATTCCCCACTTTTTAACACTAATCCTTTCATTGAAAACCATGGTTGAGTCAAACCCCAAAACACATCTTTAAAAAAAATTTAGAATCCCCTTGGTCACTTTAAAAAGATAACATATAATCAAATAAAATTTCACTTTAACTGATCCTGTATACCTAATTACAATTTTACAACTGATCACTCTTACATTTACCTTATCTCTACATTCCCAAGTTCATTTCACCATTTCAAGGGTTCGGTTCACCCCAAGGTTATCCCTAGGTTTGGTCTCACATTACAAATGAACCCAATGAGGTTTGTGAAGGGTTTCACACCTCAATATAAGTCCCAAAACACTTTTAATAATCAAAATAAGAAATTCTTAGAAGTAAACACATTGTAACTACCATATACACATATAAAACATCAAGACTATAGGAAAAAGCATAAAGACCACCTACCCCACGCTCGAAGATGATTATTAGCCCAAACTCATCCCTTGATTTGAACTCAAACAACATTTAAATCACCAAATTAGAATCTTCCAGAAAAGATATAATTTTAGGGATTTAGAAGGAGAGGATAGATTTTACAAGACCTAATCCATAAAATAAAGAAAGGATAAGTGTTAGACTCACCAGATCTTCGATCTGCATCAAAACGAACTCGAAACACCTAAGAATCAAAGTATAATAATCTCTTGGAAGTCTTGGAGGGTTTGTTTCATAAACTATGATATTGGAGGAGGAATAAGGATGAAAATAGTGTTAGAAACCATAAAGTTTAAGAGGGAAAAACTATAATTTACCACTTTTTAAGGGCCACATGGTTAGATAAACTATGCGCCAACCGTGCGGCTCCATCTGTCCAAGAGAGTCCAATCCACACGATTTCATGGAAACAACCGCATGTTTTGGAAAACCATGTGGTAACCATGTGACATCCTCCATATTAAAGGGTCCCCAAGCCACACAGTTTCCCAGGCCAGGCACACAGTTTGTACTAACTGTGTGCCAACCGTGCACTTCAAATTGTTTAGACCCTTTCCCCCTTCTTTCATGTATCAAACCCCCTAGGACACCCCTGAAACTCCTCATACACTCAAGAACCAACTCATTATCCAAAAAAAGTAATTTTAAACAAAATTTAAACAATGACATAAATTTACAAAAGGTTGGGATCTTACAACCTCCCCACCTTATAACAGATAATCCTTGAGCCTTACTTCCAAACCTTATTAATCATCCAAGGCCAAGTGTTGTTCCATGGGACAACCTATAAAATTTCATCTTCCAACCTCTCTCTCAGACATAGACACATTTTCGTAACCCTTAGACCTAGGAAACAGTCCAACCCGAAGAGACCTTCTCCACCATAAACTGCAAATATGAATTTAAGGCCCCTTAAGGATGTGTCAACCTTGACCTCATCACAACCAGCATAAACATAAGGGAAGGTTCTAGGAAACATCACTGGTCCACCATGAAAATGACATCCACAAGGCACTACATTACCCTAGGAGAGAAAACTTGAATTCCATTGGTCTGATCATCTGTACAATTCATGGCCCAAAACACTTAGCACCATCACACCTAGTTTCAAAAAGTATAACAATGACCCAAGCTCAGTGTCACTAAATGGATACATAGATTCCAAAAAAACTCATCGACCTGCATTGGTCTAAAATGTGAGGTATAATGGTCTCAAACCATTTCTAAACATCCAATGTACACCCAAGCATAACCTTTATCTCAAGGCACCCATCTAGTCAAAATCTGATCCAACACATGTCACCAACATTGCTTAACCAAGATGGATCATACATGTGTCCATCCAAATCGTACTACTACTCACATCATCAACCAAACAATCACCTTCTATGGTGCTTTGCACCATATATATTATCTACCAACAACCATCACATGGTGTTGGGAATCTCCAAAATCAACAAGGAGACCCAAAGAACCTCAACTCAACTTTTGCAACATGAACGACACATTTTCCAACTCATCACACCCAAATATCCATGGAAACTACACACACCTCTAGAACTCATACTTTTTATTTAGATCAGATAGATTATTCACACCTCTATCATCCCTTTATAAACCAAAGAAAACTTAGTTCTCCCTCAAAAAACATTCTTATACTAGAACACACTTAACATATCAACATTAACTAAAGGTGGATTACATACCTTCACATTCATTACCTTTTTCCAAACTGAGTCAGGACATCCCATTCAACTCACTCTGTTGGAATCCAACTTCCTCTATTGGCATGTCATCCTCTACTTGGACATGATGAATTCTTACCTATAGAATATCCCATCATCTGTGCACTCATTCTAGATTCCATTCTTGACCTTTGATGAAACTTCACCATCATAGGATCTACTTCTCTATGGACCTTTTTATGCTCTACAACACCCACTAACATGGCCCGTTATAAACACTTGGATCACCTCTAAAACTAGATTGAGTTTGAAGTTATCACATGACTCGATCTACCAATACATCTGTAGCCCACCCGAATTTCCCTAAGGAATCCATACATGCACTTACAGACTTCTCATTAGCATCCCAATTCCCCCACATCCCCTCCATGACCTACTCCATTCATCCATGACAGAAATACCACTCCCCACCTTAATAGTATTGTTCTCACCGCTTTCCTTACGAAATTTCAACAACTGTGACTCACTCTTAAATTACAAGATGAACCTCAAACTTGGATGTGGCTGTCCTGCTTTTCCCGAAACAATAAAACTAACATAAATTGTTACCCATTTTTGGATTTCAAGATCAAAACCCATGGTATTCTTCAACATTCAGCCCATCCTGAGTACCTCTCTCATAAATATTTGATAGTGTTCTCCCCACCACACGACAACATATGTGATTCCCAAATAATGTAACCTCTAAGGTGTCCCACACCTAATCAAAACACATTAAAGTTGATAGTTATAAATCCAGATCCTTATCAATGAACTCATGACGATGTCAAAATATTGGACATGATCATCACTAGAAAAAATCATGTCAAGAAGTCATCGATGAACACAAAAAAAACTATCCATTACCGATGTCACCCTATACTATGGGGGCATCTTAACTTGTCGTAGATATTAGGATTCCCTACATGCCATCATTTCATCCACACTCAAACAACATAACTTGAATGGGATTTCCAACCAAAAATCACTACCACTTCATGAACCCCTATGAAGTGGTTGTGACCCAAAATTCCAATTGTAATCACTTTCATTCCCCACTCGAGTCATTCCAGCATGACCCTGGTAATCTACACTGAAACAAATCGACCACCATAACAACCCACAACCCAAATGTCGTGTGTATAACTCGCACTTCCCACTGCAATCATATAGAAATATGACAAGATTTTTTCCCAAGCCATCTATTCATACACCCCAAAATTCATCATGTATTTCTAAAGAAAGAAAACATATGGACCTCCTCAAAGAATTATAGGTCTCACACTTTCCTATGAATTCACACTAAACCTGAATCTAGGTGACACGGATCGTAAATCACCAGATCTAGGCCTAGTACCTACTCACCCATCTGACCATGCCTCTTGGATTATCACCCTCATTGGACTCGAGGCATTATTAACATTATCATCCAACAGAACAACCATTAAAATAAGTAAGACTTACCATGTGACCGCCACTATCCCCATGTGTCACTTAAACACTAGAAGTTCTAATCGACACTTTGGTCACTCCTATCCCACTCAACCATAGTCAACATCGGTTCCTGCATCAAACACCATCAAGGCCACATGGAAACGCTTCTAATGACCCTAACTCTTCCCAATACTAACCTTACATCCAACCACAATCACTAAGATACCTTATGAGAAAGAAACTAAGTCATTACCATACAATTTTACCACACCAAACAACACCAACCGTGCATTGATTTTAGATCTAAAGCAATCACTAATGATTCACATCTTATGGCACTTTCAATACTGGTCCAACCTTCCTTGAGGCTATCCTTGTTTTTCTAAAACTATATACTCATAACCACCACTCAAGTCACATTTCAAAAACCACAAACATTCCCATTATCCCTTTCGGCTAAACTCACACAAGATACAATCTCTACATGCCACTTCCAAGTTCCAAAACGTCTACCTATGTCATATGCACCCAAAAGAACTAACAAATCATCCAACCTCTCTCATAGGTCATCATTAAAGATCAAAATGTACCAACTCCCTAAATCGGAGTTCCATAAAACAAGGGTCACTAGCTCTCTATATCTCTAAACCATACACATCAAACCTCAACTATCTCACTGGTCATGATGACACTCTTTCCCCAACTCCAAAACATATTGTGTCAAACACACCCCATATGACAATTACTATAGGCCTCACACCAAGAATACCCACACATACACACATCGACACCATGATTCAAACACCCACCCTAGGGTCCAAAACACAACTTACACAATCTTGACCCTCAAGAGTTACTACATCCAAATTATTGGACAAAAACTAATAACCCATGGTCACAACCTTAATGAGGGCACAACAAGCACATCTCTTTTACCATACCATGAAACCCAATAAATCCTCACGACCCAAAACTAAGGTCTCAAACTTGGAAAATCTCACTACCCAAACCACCCATGAAAAGGGTGTGATCACAACACCATGGATACTAATTTTCAATATCCCTACTAGTTACATCATGTTTCATCTCTCTTCTTAATTAAAATTTACCAATTAAAACTAACTATTTAACATTGCAAAAATTTTTATTTTCAAAATGTAATGAACTAGAATTCTATCAATGAGATTTTCTTTATTATGTTTTTTTTCATATAGTATAGATCATATAAAATCACTTATAGAACACTATAAAAAATTTATAACTGAATAATGAATGAAATAAGAGGTATTTCTTGAAGTTAAGGAACTTATAAAAATGAAAAAGTAAATTGACCTTAAGAATATTAATATGACTTTTATGAATAGTAAATCAGTTGAATGAATAATAAACTCATCCATGTTAGTATAAACAAAATTTAGGCATCTTATAAATAGAAGTATGATATAATTATATCATAGTATAAGTAAGTGAATATTTTAAAAATTAAAAATTAAGTGTTGGTATTTTTGTAAGTCATAAATATTTAATTACCAATTTATAATTAATAAAATGATTTAAAATAAAATTCATTTTCATAAAATTTATTCATAAATCAATATTTGTTTTGTCTTATTATTTTAGGTTAATTTTATGAGACCATAGTAAAATTTTGAAAGTGTTATAAAATTAGTTATAAATTTAAAATCTGTATTTTTCAAGTAAATGATGGTTTTAATTTAAAATTTAAATTATCATATTCAAAAAATTATTTTCATAAAATAGAGTTAATTTTATAATTCTACACATCAGAAAATGGTTAGGGTGAATTTTTCAGATTTTTCTAAAATACATGAATTTTTGGTGAATAGTAAAATATGATAATTTACGGTATAAATACATTATAAGTTTAAAACACTATTCCTTGAGTCATCACTGATGTAAGTACCATAATCTAGAAATTTTCTTAATTAATTTAATATATTTGATGATAATTATCAAACTATTCATAGTCTTGATCCAAAATAATAAAAAAATGAATAAAATATTCAAAAATCACCCCTCTTATCCACTATAAATATCACCCCTCACCACCCCTTCTCCTCAAAACTTCCAAGATTTTACCCTTGTAAATTTTTTGCCCAATACTATTATGAAGACCCTCCCCCAATTCTAGGAGCTCTTGGTCTCATTAAAATACCAAAATCATTTCCTTAAAGAGGTTCTCAAGGAGGAGAATTCAAGAGGTAATATCCTCTACCCTTTCCTTTTAATTTCTTTCTAAGTTCTTTTCTTTTATTATTATCTCCTCATATCCCATCATCTAAATATCATAATAACTCCAATACCTTAAATATACTGGAATTTTTTTATGCTAATGTAATAATGCATCATCAAACTTCTTTCTCACTCACTTTTATTTTAAAAACAAAATCATTGTCCAAGAGGTGCTGATTTACAACCTTTGTGGATGATGTATTTTCATTATTCAATTTATCCTTCAAGGCTGGTAATGAAACCATTTTTATGGTTAAACCATAATATAATATATTTATTATAACCTTTATTATGTTTTTGAATTAACATATTTACATAATACTAAATGATAAAACAAAATGAGTTCATTTTGATCAATAACTACTGTAATAATGTAAACAATTATCACTAAATGTCTTAGGTAATGATTCATCCTCATACCATATAAAAAATTATATATATAATCCATAAAATTTTGGATATTAATTAATATCATATAAAATTATTTTTTGAGAATTATAACCATTCCACATGAACATCCATACTCATATACATGTATATCGGTCAGGAGAACAAAGGAAATGAACACTACTGAGCAATAAAATTGCATATTATAACTCATAAAAGGCCATAAATTAACTTAATAAAATTAAAATAAATAAAATAAATGTATATAAGGTTATTAATTAATTATTTAATGTATTAAATTTTATTATCTAGGATGTTAAGGTCATGTTCAGAACACATTTAGACATAAGGTAATGTTTTTTTCCCGAACCTCCATTTTCATTTGGGTTATGATTTCTTTCCTCTATACACCAATATAATTCTTTATTATTTTTAAATTATTTTTATAAATTATGTGTATACATTCAAAAATCATGTTTCCAAAACATTTCATCCTTATTTTATAATAAATACATGTCTTTTCAAGGTCCCCTTTTCAATTCTTCCTGATATGAAAGCCTGATTAAAGGGAATATCTTGATTTCTTACCCATTTTCAAGTACCATGCATAATCTATTTTAAGATACCATTATTTTAATTAAATTAATACTTTTAAACATAAAATATATATTTTTCCCTTACTTGTTTTATAAAAACAATTATGAAAAATAAAAATGATTTTTCTAAAAGAACTATTCTTTTCAATGTAAAAGGGGTATTTCTATCAAGAATTCCTTGATGAATTTATCAGACTATTTTATTATATTTCAACACATATTTTGAATTATATGATTTATTGATATGATATCTTATTATTTTAATCTACTATATGTTATTAAATGATTTATGATCAGTTTGATTATGGATGTGATATCCTGGTACCATACAAGATGCTACTAAGTTTGGTTAGTGATTATGATTACAGATTGGGGGAAGTTATTTACATTTCATACGTTCATATTGTTTATGTTTATCCCCAGTCATATGAGGAATTAATTGGAAATAAAAATTGATAGTTGGAGCCTACTATATCCCCTCGATTCATTGGTAGGTATCATGAGACAAAATAGAATTGGGTTTTGGCCGATGCATTACCCTAGTATTTTCATACGTCTTGGACAAGGCCTTGGAAATATGTTTTAGATGTCAAAAATTATTTATTACCCATTTATATTATTAATTTATGAACTCTGTGATATTTTAATAGTATGATATCCATGATTAAGTTTCATTATCTTATGATTAGTTATATGGATTTATTTACTCATATTTTATTCCTTCCATATTACGCTCAAGTTTATATTTAAAGGCATGTGTTTTTAGTTATTCACTATGCCTAATGTTTATTTTTTTGATAACTTATATTGTATTACTTACCCTTACTAATCATCTGATCTCACTCCATTCTTATGTTTTATTTTTACCTAGGGTGTGAAGATGAATACTATGAATGACTTGTAGGGATAATATAGGAGTTATGGATGTTTCCAGTGGAATTACTATAATGTATTTCCTTTCAAGTTGTAATGTAAATGTTATGTTTTTATCTAGTTTTCAAAAACTACTAAACTATTTGTCCCTTTGGGATATAAGTTTCTTGTAATCATACCAATGTAATAAAGTAAAGAACTGGATCTGGGCTACTCGGGTCGGGTCTTTACACAAAATCTCAAGGATTTACAATTTTAGAAACCTTTTCATGAACCCAACATTTCAAAAATACATGAATTATTCAAATTTTCATTTCAAAATATTTCCATTATCAAAAATTTCAAGGAAAAAAAAAGTTTACCAGAAGAAAAGTACACTACCAGAAAATGAACCCCAAGGTACTATCAATCACAGGCAACATACAAATTACCTACCAATCCTACTTTCCTAGCATGCTAAATGAACACATATGTACTATCTTTAAATATTGGGTTAAGATATAAACCTCATAAATCAATAACATGACATCCAAGTGCACCAATCAAGGTGGAAATAACAATAAATTATAAAATCACTAACCAAACATCAATTCACACCCCTGGAGACTTGGATTTTCACTCATACATGGGGCAATAGGCACCCAGACATGAGCTCATTACTATGCCTCGACAAGATCTTAGTATACCATCTAACATGACCTAAATAGTAAGACAAAATACATGCTATGATACCACTTTGTAACATCCCCAACACAGTGGCCACAATCTGGTGTCCCGATTTGTGTCATCACATGACCATAAGTGCGCCTGAGGTTTCTGACTATTAGCGAGAGTCTGTAGAGGAATGTTGGAGAGACTATACCCACTTTTCAAAGTGATTCAACAACATAAATAATATAAAAAAATATAGTAACTTGTTTAAAACATAAATTGAAAACATGTAAAAATTCTAACAAGTAACTGAATATCACATGCAATAACATGATGAATACACTACATGTCAGGAAGTCATACAATAATATTAAAAAAAACCAAAAACAAATCCCTAACTTGGGACGGATTCCCAACCTAGTCTTGACTTCCCATGATCCAACCAAACAAACCATGCTGGAACCATACATCAGGTCCCTACCTTGAACCTATACCTGAAAACAAGTAGCCTCAACTTGGGTACCCAAGTGCCAAGGTGGGCCAAGCAGGGTGTGATTACAACTTAGTAGGCCACCACCAATAGTATCTAATAAATTACCAGTCATTAAAACAATGTATGAAAATAATCAAGTGAAAAAAGTAAAAAGGAATTTATATAAGTAATTATTTAATATCCATTCTATCCATTAAGTTCTCTATAGTCAACCAATCAACAAAACTAAGTCAGGTCACAATGGGAGTCTAACCCAAGGCACAAGGGGTCACACACACTTTTAGCCACATGGGATGTTCAATAATCATGAACTATCTAATACCCATTAGTTAAAAACATTCACTTGATCATTATAATCATTTGTACCATGTGTTAGGCATTTACATCATTTACACTACAGTCCAAGCCAATCAATTTCTATGCATAAGGGAGTAAGTCAAGTTCCCTATATCACTAGGGAAACAATTTCATAACATTTACATCAAACTTATCTTGGAGCCTCAGTCTATGTAGTGTCATCCAATGAAACCATTAGGGGCCTAGAGCCTCAGTATGACTCCCTAACCCGTGCATTATAGGGATGGGGTTTAGAGCCTTAGTCAAACCCGACCTCTGGGAGGAGACTTAGTCCATTATCACACACCACCAATCCATTTTCACATGATTATTTAACCATTTAACACATATAACATATTTCAAACCATACATAATCAATACAAATAACATTAAAAATTCATATTCATTCACATAAAACTCAAGATCAAGGATTATCCAATTAGCATATTTACCATTTATATAATATATCTCATTTAACCCATTTCCCTTTTCATTCCAGAGACCATTTAGAATATTTATCAATTCACATGCATTAAACCATTTAAAAATTTCAATTATAAACTCATGAGTATTTTTACACATTCACTTTATTCTATTTAACCCTTTTTCATATCATGTCAAACATCCCCTTATTCTATATCATCAACTAAGAACATTCATCATTTAGTTCATTTCATAATAATGTTAACACACCAAAATAATAAATATGGGTTCTATCTCACTAAACCCTATGTCCTTCCAATTTCTATGGTCCCATAAGACCTTTTTAAACTACATCATGGAAATAAACACAATTCAAAATACTCATTTGAAATCATCTTGAAACTAAACTTTTGAAACATGATCTCCCTATTTGAAAGGAAACCAAAACATTACCCAAGGCTTTCATTAACATTTTTAACCATTCAAAAGAATCATTAATAATTTTTTCAAGGGCCCACACCCCATTTTAAATTAACATTTGAAATCAATTAATAATATCCCCTCTTAAAAAAATTAAGTTCAACACCTCCTTTGGAAACATTACCCACTTTTTAACATCAATTCCCTCATTAAAAACCATGGTTGGGTCAAAACACCAAAAAAAATCTTTAAAACCATTTCAAAATCCCCTTGGGAACTTCACAAATATAATATATAATCAAATAAATTTAACCTTTAACCAATACCGCATACTTGATTACAATTTTACAAACCATTTCTCCCACATTTCCCTTATATCAATGTTCCCTAGTTCATTTCACTGTTAGAAGTGTCCGGCACACCCCAAGGTTATCCCTTGAATTGGACTCACATGAAAAAAATAAAACATGGTAATTATATGGTTTCCCACCCCAATCAAAGGCCCAAAACACTTTCTATAATAAAAGACAAGTAATATCATCCACAAAACACATTGGAATAACCAAATACACATATGAAACATCAAGAATATAGGGAAAATATTAAAGACCACCAAACTCATGCTCAAAGATGATTATTAGCCCAAACTAATCCCTTGATTCTAACTCAAAAACCCTTTAAATCTCCAACTTATAATCTTATGTAAATGTGAGGGTTTTAGGGCTTTAGAAGGCAAGGAGAGATTCTGCATGCCCAAATGTTGAAAATAGATCAAGGAGGAGTGATAGAGTCACCCAGATCTTCGATTCACACCCAAATGCAATCCAAACACCTTTGAATAGAAGGATAATAATATCTTGGAATTCTTGGATGGCTTGGTTCATCACCCAATCCCTTTTAGGAGGAATAGGGAAAAAATGGGTTATAACCCTTAAAGACTGAGAGAGAAGAATTAGAATTTCCTACTTTTTAAGGGCCATAAGGTTTGGATGCATGGTTATCCAAACCGTACGCCCACCATGTGTATCCCTATGTAGGAGAGGGGTCAAGACACATGGTTTCTTGGAATCACCCAAACGGGTTTTCAAACCATGCGGTAACCATACACCAATGACTATTCAAAAGGGTCCCCAAACCACATGGTTTCCTCGGTTAGTCACTTGGTTCATACTGACGATGCTCCAACCATGTGCCTCACAGTGTTTGGAACCTTTTCCCCTAATTTTGTTTCCATAACCCCCCCTGACACCCCTGAAACTTTTCATACACTATATAACCACCTCATTAGAAAAAAAAAAGTTTAACCAAAATTTAAATAAGGATGTACATTTATGAAAATTCAGGATCTTACACATGCAGTCTCCTTTCATAAACCAAAATCTATCTCTAGAAAGGTTTGGATCCCCATAAACATACTTGGATATCATAAATGGGAGGTTAGTGTCTTGGGAACACCTTTTTTTGACTGTGCACAATATGGCCTAATTGGCTTTTCATAATTTTCCTATAAAAAAATTCCTATCAACCAAATGGAAATTCATCCCCAGGAGAGTATTTTCCTACCTCTGTACACCCCCAATGAATTCAATGCCATATATAATTCCTTTGATTCAGAATCCCCTAGATTTAAACTTAAAACCTTCCCCATTCATGCCTGAATATAGTAAGAATATTCTTGGATATATTACCATGAAAGGGATGAATCATTTATCCCTAGGTCAAATCTAAGTGAACTTAAACCATATCTCTCAAATTTCCTCACCGTAAGAATTTAAACTGTATTAACTATGTCCGAGTTATATGATGTTAAACTAAACCAATATCCAAACATCCTTTATACTAGCTAAATTTGTGTAGGAATGGTTTCTAATCCATGGAAAAAGCCGACACCGATTCCCTTTTCATATTTCAGACATCATTCCCTCAACAATCTACCCTTTAGGTTCTTGAAAATTCTAAATTTTCACAAGTTACTTGGTCATCAAAAATAAAGATTCAATTTCCCAAGGACACCTTTGTTTGACTATTCATAATACGACCCAATTGGCTCTGCATAAGTCTCCCACTAAAAAGGCCTATCAACTAAAGGAAAATTCATCCCCAGGAGCTGCTTTTCCTACCTCCATACGCCTTAGTAACATTGTGTTGGAAAATATTCTCATGGTTACTCCTCATGTACTTTACCCATGTTATGTCTCATATATAGAAACTAAAAAACTAGGGTCAAGAATAATCCCTCATTACTGTTTGAAAAATAACAGGACATTATTTGTTAGTAATCCCTATTGGGGCCCTCACCCCGTAATTCATGGTCAAAGTTGTTTGACCTAAAACATTAGTCACATTAGACTATTATAAGACTATAAAATTAACATAAAAAGAGACAAAAACTCACCAGGTTGAAAACCCACAAAGGAGTTCTTGGGTAAAAGTCAAGTATCAGATCGATTGACCTATGCTTCACATGGTTTAGAGATTAATTGAGCAATTCATAAAAGAAGACACAATGCTTGTTAAGTCAAAAACCTACAAAGGGTGACCTAAGAAAAATTCAATTCATGCCCACTAAACCCACATTGAAATTGGTTTAGGAAAATAAATAGAGCAATTAAATAAGAGACACAATGTTTTTAGGGGTTTTCATGTAACCCTAGACATATTCGAAATACGCTCGCTGAGTCCTGTAGCTTGGGAAAAATTACAGCTTTATATGATCATCTCAATTTGGTTATCCTAGAATGTGATTAAAATTGATTTATGGAGGATATTTTCTCTCAAAATGAGAGTAGTTATAAAATATTAACATCATAGGAAAAGATAAGGGACAAGAATTAGAAGGTAAATTAGTTTTCATTTATTTATTAAATTAGAAATGATGGATCCTCTACACCCTAGATTCTCTCTCTAATGCTATTACAAAAAGAAGATGATGACTAAAATGGTTAAAATGAAGGAAAAATCACTTTGTTCAATAAATTGACCACCGAATGATGCAAGTCATCAAGGGTACATTCTAAGGTGGTCCTTTTCTCAACCTTATCTTCAGCTATTGGACACATTTTCTTGACGACAACCTTGAAATATCAACCCTTCTTCTTGATGGATTCAAAGTATTCAGTTGCTGATGATAGTTGGGTTGTTAACCTTGAAATACAATCCTCAAATTCTTGTAACCCCTCGGTCTTTACAAACATTTGATCATAATAAATTTCTTTTCAGTAGACAAGTGGTGTTGCTCAATGGTGATATCATGTAAGGCTTCTATTTCATAGTGGGAAGCATTAAAATGAGTAAGGTCTCCTTAAAAAGTGGATAGGTGTTCTCAATATATGATAATATGATGGATAAGGAGGTTCAAATGTCAGTAATTGAACCCACCTAATCCCAGGCCAAGGAAGAGTTGACGAAGTCAATCCAACTTGTTGACCATCTTTGCCAGTGGAGTCACTATGATGATGGTAAAAATTTATTGTTATGCTCATCTTCGTATAACCTAGTATTCAATCACAATGTGGGGATCCTAATTTTGATCTCTCACTACCCCAAGGATGCAATTTGGTAGTGAAATCAAATAGAAAAGGTTCATATTAATGAATGCCTCCAGAGTGGGAAAATATTCCATCCCCACCTCCCATCCAATTTTGAGAACTCGGCTGATAAGCTTAACATTAATTAGTAGAGTTCCCAAGGTTTTCCCTATAGTACCATCATCAATAGAGCTTTCATCAACATTAGTTATAAGAATCATATCTTCATCACATTTAGTAGGGAGGGTGTTGGAGGATGAAGTTCCCCTTAGACACTTAGATAATTGGGATGTGAGTTATTCTCCCCTTGAAACTGATGAAGAGGGTTCATTCAACACATGATTGGTAGAGCCCAGTTTCATGGGTTCCCTTCGAATAACATTTTTAAATATCACATTGGGATAGGATTTTTTTTCACATCTTAGTATAATTCTTGGATAGATTGATAGAATTTACAATGTAAATAAATAAAATTTGTGTGCCAGAATATTCACGCATCATCATATGACACATATGATGAAGAATGATTGGGTACGACTCTGGAATCCAAGAAATGGGAAGAAGGGTAACCCATTGAACACATTCGAATTGGAATGAAAATCTATAAGGGGTATAAAATTCATAGATGGTTACCCCATCCACCTGCACAACAATAATTCCATCTCACAGAGAGGTGATATAAGAATGATCCTATGAAGTCCCTTATCCACTATCAACCACTATTTCTAAAGGTTTAGGTTAATGGATGAAGATAAAATGGGAAAAGTTACTCAAGAGTTTTGATAACACCATTAAAGCCTAGGGATATCATGAGAATAGAGGCATTTTTGAGAAGGGTAGGATAGAAGTTAGAATGAGGCATGGTTATAATATGTTGATACTCATAGCATTGATAGTGTTCCTCCATCTAGCCATACAATAATTGAAATGGCCTGCTAAGGCAATGTGGGGATCTTCCTTCCTGTATTTGACCCAACAGTTCATAAATGTGGAAAATAGTGGGAACAACTGGGTTAATGGGATGCCCCTCTACCAATGTGACCACCATTATTAAATTAGAGATTCATACACTGGTATAGGCATCATAGGATGAAAAAATAAATCCTCTTAGAATCTTGGAAAAGAACCCCACCAGCCTGAAGTTAAGAGATATATCCAAATGGATTCTATAAACCCACGTGGTGTATTGACCCACCTCAAGGGTTTCCCAATATGAACCATGAATTCTTTGTGTCTGTTGGGTTGTGTGAGTCTTTCTATGGAGAACTTTTGGCCTCAAACCCCTAGCTTGAAAGAATAACTTTATCTAGCCATAAAATAGAATGAGGGAGTGGGAATGAAGGGGTTGACAAGGTAATTTCTCTATTGTGGTTATCAGATCTCTTTCCAATGGAGATAATTTCTTGGTGTGTTACCAAGTATTGGCTACAGGTAATAATTCCTCATACATGTTTCAAATAATGGGGATCTTCCCTAGTTGATAGACCTCCCAAAAACTAATTCCTAATTCACCATGATATAAGTGGAAGGTATTGGTACTCAAAAATCAGCAGCTAACTAGTTTAGGTAGTATCTTAGTCGGTGAATAAATTGAAAATTGAGAAACCCACAATGCTTAGTCTAAATTGACATCCTACAAAAATTTAAGGAATTCCAAGAAATTATGGGTCACCCAGAACACCTAAGCCATTAATGTTTGAAAATCCCCCCCAAATGATAATCCAAGTTGGAACTCGACCCTAAGTTGGTATTACCTATGGATAGGTTGAAAATGGATGAATAGTCTAGAATTAGCGATTTAAGGGATATTTCATGGAAGTGTTGGTTTCTTTGCATCCACATGGAGCCATTTAGAATAAAGATGTTCTCTGGACCTGAACTAGAAATGATTTTTAATTTGGGAGAAATGTTTACTTGGGTGATCTCTTGAGACATCTCAGTCTTGGTAGATGGAAGGTTATGGTCAACTAGAAAAAGAGGAGCATCATCTTGAAGACTGAAATTATAAATTGGAAATATATTTGATAATGGGTAGGCAAAAAGTTATAAGGAAAGAAGGCTCTTCAAAATACCCTCCTTAGGAATGATGTGATGTTGAAGATTCCCCAAATGTTCTCGATCATAGAATTACATATCTGGGTCATAGTACTCAATGAAAGATCCATTTTATCCATGTTAAAAGTTTAACAAAGTCATATAATATTCATTGAATAAATTAATATCATAATATGAAAGTATAAAATGCTGTGAACCATCATTTTTTGAAGGCATATGATCTCAAACCATCAGTTCATGAAGGGACTTCCCATGAACCATTAGTTCCTAGAGGCACTGGCCTATAAAGAAGTTGTCCAGAAAATGAATAGTACATGGAACATTACATCCATAAAGTATCTACTACTATGAGAAAGATCAAAACTCAATGTTTGTAATTGAGAAGTTCAGTTCATAGGAAGACCCATTTTCAAAGGAAATAATTAGTAGAAGCAATATGTGGATGGGATAATTTTTGGAGTGCCATGTTCTCTGAGTGAATTGAAAAATGATAAATGACTGGGGCCCCAATTTATAGCCATGGTCCCCTCTTTCCATTATACCAGTGTACTACAAACCAATTCAAAACAAAATTTTTTTCTACATCAGAATAGCCTCCTCTTCAGGATGATCAGAACCCATTTCGATGGGGTCATTTTTTGGTTCCTAAAAATTCTGAAAATTTGAATAAGATAATGTTATCAAAATCATAAAAGGGTTGTAAATGAAACCAAAAAGAAAAAATGAAGTGAATACTCAAAAGGGAAAAATAGAAATGTACAAATTTCTTCATGGACCGCTGCTCCGCATGACATTATTCCATGTCACAAAGCATCCAAAAAAAGTATTTCATGGATAGAGACTATAAAATTAAAATTTTCAAATGAAACCAAATTCATTTTCAGGATATAGGTAGTGATTTTCTCTCTTAAAAATGAATATTCCCTGTGAATAAAATAGTTTGTGGGATGAGGCGATATTATCGGCTCTTGTAAACAAAACGTAGTCATTTATGGAATAAAGGTGGTGATTTAATCTCCCTAAAATGATTTCCACCCTCCCAAAATAACCTTTATCTACTGACTAAGTCATTGATGGGATGAATGACCCTACTGGGATCCCACAAAAGAAGGCCCAAAACCCATCGTGGATGACCGACCATGCCGATATATAGTCCCTCTTATCTTCTATAAATAAGACCTATAGGGGGACTAAAAAGACAATGAAAATGGAGTAGAATTAATGAAGTACATCCAAAGAAGAGATCATTGGGGAACCATGAAAATCAGAGCCCCTTCGATGATTCCTAGTAGGTAAAACCATCTGCATAACAAAGAAGAAGAAATAATAAATCACTAGCCTTTGTAAACTCAAAATCCTTTCAGAGACCACTCTGTGGGGGAATAATGGATAGCCCCTTCATGAACAAGAACCCTACATAGAATAACACTATAAGGGTGGAACCCTACCCTATGTATTAAAATGATACTCAAGAGTAACTCAATCCCCCATATCAACATTTTATGTGGGAAGAACCTAGTCCTACGTAGCAGCATACAACACAGATATAACACTAGTCTATGTAGCACAAAGCTATGTGGAAGGTACCCTTGTCAATGTTGTAATGTATTAAGTGGAGGTAACCCCATCCTACATAAGAACCCTATATGTGAAATGGGGAATCCTAGTTCATTCCACTCTCAATCTCCCATCACTACTATCTTTCATGTCATCAACACCCATATTGGATCCTCAACAAACTAGTTTAATAGCATCAGGCCAAGTCCTCCTTAAAATCCACCCAACATGTATGATAAAATCATCGGACACATCATTATGTCCACTCAAGTTTACATACCTGTGGTAAGTAGTGTCACATGGGTAATATCCCCAATAAGGAAAACCCTCATAATATCCTCATGTTTACATTACCATAGTAATGTGAGTTCCATCCATGGGATACCCATGTAAACCTCACCATTCTTGGGATTAATGGGAATCATTGTACTTTCCCTTATATGATGGATAATGTTGAAAATTCAGCTCTTTCTTGGAACCCATTGTAGGGCACTCCTTCTAACGTAATCCTCTAGTCTTTCTTGTGGGAGGCGGCATGTTTGATCCTCTTTGCCTCTGCCTGGGAGATGATTGGATAGATCACCAAATGTGACTATCATATCTATGAAAATAAAATATGATACTATCAAATTCAAAGCCCTTTATTTATCCCTTTTGTCTCTAACACCATCCATCAATAGATTGAGCGAGTCATGTGACCATCGAATCCACTACTTCCTCTTCTTTTCACACTAAGAATGACTCACATGATCTTAGAGGTTAGTGGTGATCATGATATATGTATTATATCGAACCTGTATAAATGGGAATTATTCTCAGGTGTATGCCCTATAATGTCCCCTTATATGGGAGGCTTCCATTCATAATCCCCAACATATCGAACTACATGGGATTTGATTATCAACTAACTGGGATACGTAGAAATCTATTATGAGGTCCAAACCCTACACCTAAATATAACCTAAAGTTATCTAGGCCACATCCTTAGTAGGTTCATATCTACCCAGGAGACCATATCTCTCCTGAGTCCCTTGGGCCTCCTTGGTATAAGCCTCACACCATCCTTAAGCAGGCACCTTCCACCTGGGAGTCCATTATGCATGACGTTAAACTTCATGGTTCGTTCCTCATCGCATGACCTCAAAATCCAAAGTCCCCCCATTAAGTAGAACCAAACTACATGACTTCTAATCACTCACATGAGGATACATAAGAATACAATTTTATGGGTTCTATCTTGACATTAAAAGAACTTCTTTCCTCCCTGGATGATGGTAAAATCTAGAGTGTCTCACCACGCAATATAAAACCAGCTTCAACCCAATAAAGGAACAAGGAATCCCTAACGTGTTCATAAAAGGGTAATATTGATAGAGAACCTCATATACATACAGATATCTCCATTGATGGAGAAACTTAAATACATATAGATGATTCTAAACCAAATCATGATAATTATTGATCATTACATTTGGGTAATCTGTAATAGAAATATTTGGGAATAAAAAATGATTCATGAAAATATCATAAATCTATAAGAGAGTCCCAAAATAGAAAATAGTTCCCCTTATAAAAGGGTGTGATGAGCCAAACATCCCATCCTTTCAACCAATTTGATTTCTTAATTTTCATTGGGCAAGTTACCTAATCAACACCTACCTTTGGAAATTAGGTCTATAAATCATGGATACGAGAGCCATAAAGAATTTCTGGATCCATGAAAAAATCCATTGGAGGTCATTTATAAGTAGTATACCCAACATGAATGATTGTACAAAATTCAAAACCCTGCAATCAACCATAATTCCAATTTATTTTTGTCAGAAACAATTAGTATGACATGAATTCATGTATATGTCATTGCCTTGTAGATTTTGATATTATTATTCTGATGTTTAGTTACTTATGCTTCCATAGTTTATTATTATATCTAATGTATGTGCTTCTTCTATGGTAGGTTACTAGTTCAATCATTAAGTGTCTATTTATATCATTCTTATACTATTGTTTGTCATTTTTTGTATCTATTTTTTCACTTTGATATGAGTGTATTGTATCCCCACTATACCACCTTTACAACCTCACTACTAGTGAGAATCCTTAGGCATATAGGGAGGTGTGCTTTAGGCCATGTGACCCATTGGATTGGGCCCCCAGTTGAGTGAAATTCGTATCAAGATGTTAAAAAGTGGTATCAGAGCTTAATTTTTCTATTATATCACTATTTGGGAATTAAAAAGGAGACTAGGAGTTAATGGAATTTGATAATGAGCATGTTCATGGGAATAGCTAACCTATGTATCAAGGAAACCCAAATTACCTAGGATGGGTAATTTATGTTGTTGATTATGCCCGTTATGGTTGATACGACTTTACCATTAGGTAAAAAACATGTCTTGTGATTTTATTTCTATTTATATTATTTAAATTCGATTTATTTCAACTAGTATCAATAAATTGTGGATTTTTCATTATATACATCATTATAGGAACAATAGGACTAATATGCCATGAATTTTTCCATGACACATCATTTTTCAGTGTGCATTTTCCTGTTACATATTATTAGTGGCTTTATTGTTATGTATTGAAATGTGTTTAAATTTATTGCATGACTGAGAAAAAATGATTGAAAGTTAAAGTGCCTTCTTTAACCCAATAGTGATTTCCTGCATAGATTAAAGAAGACACCTTAAGTAGTCAGTTATAGAACATTTATCCATGGACCATTGATCACATGGGATGGAACATTTTATGGTATGGATTAAGAGGATTATATATTTTGGTTCATGAAGAGTATGGGACCTTATATATTGGAAATGGTGATCCATCTAGACCAACCATTTAAAGACATTTAAATATATAAAAGATTACAAATTTAAAATGAATATCAATTTTAGAGTGACATGGTCACCTTAATGTTTGATATGAGACCTAGACCCAAACTCAACCTTAATAGTGGGTAGTACTATGTCTCTTACATTATTATGGCTCTTATAGAGTTTTCTTTACCAAATAGACCTAACTTTTAAAGTAAGAAGAGAGGTGTGGTCAATTCATAGGAAGGATATGCACCTATCCTAGTTATCCATCTATGATTTTTTTACTATTAAATTCTTTTCTAAGGTGATCATTTGGCATTTTAGCATCATACCTTCATGACTTCGTCCAATCATATGCCTTGAAGGCAGTGATGTCCATGCATCGGAGGTGGTAGGCTCTGAGCTACTAGTGATTCCTTTTATAGTTCCACCAATGGCCCCTTTCCCTATTCATGATAAGGGCATCGATTCCTAGTTCTATGAGAGATTATTTCATATGATGCAATCTTTTCAAGGTTTCACATGACATACCCTGACTATGGAATAGTTGACTCAAGAGTTCCAGTAGTAGAATCCTCCAACCTATTTGGGTGATGGAAGACCTCATGCTACTGAGTCTTGGCTCAAATATATTATTTCTATATTTGATCATCTAGAGATTCCTCTGGGGTAGAGTTTCATGCTTTATATGTATATGATATGTGATTATTCCAAGAGATGGTGGAATGTTATTACCCAGGTAGATCGACATCGTAATATGGTCTGAGAAGAATTCCATGTGATCTACTATGAAAATTTATTTCCATAGACTCTAAGTGATGACCAAGTTAGAGAGTATATAAACATGAAGAAAATAGCCATGTTTATCATGTATTATTATTCTCTCTTTACAGAGATATAATGTTTTTCACCGACTCTAGTGGGTGATGATCTTATGACTGTGAGGCGATTCAAGGATGGGTTGGTGTATTCCATTAGATTGTAGGTTAATGTATTTAGTTTGACTACTATTTCTAAAATCATCAACCATGACCTTATTATAGAGTGGAATCCAAGGGAAGTTGATGGTGTGAGTCAGGGAGATTTGACACCTAGGCCCGTTAGTTGTTATTCTAGTGGATGCAAGTGTCACTTAGAGATTCCTCATGGGGGTAGAACTAGTCAGGATTTTCATATAGACAACTTATTGATATGTCACCAGTGTAGGAATCTGGGACCTATGAAACCTTAGTTCTTATGTGATCCAGTGGAATATAGAGGTTGCATTAGGATGGGGAATATTCAAAGATTCTATAGGATTTATCCATCAGTTCATAGCAAGTGGGGATCTCACCTACTCCACGTTCAAGATCGGGGCCAATAGGATCTCACTATCTAGGTAGTTGTAATACCACTGCCCACTCAGGATGAGGCAGTGGTTGAGGAATGGGTATATATACTCATGATTCGGAATTCCAACCAAGAGGGATTGCTCAGGGCAGTTAGCCAGTGACTCAAGGCCATAGTACATTCTAGTTAAATGAAATTCAATCTATACTAGGGGAGCAGAGCACCATAACTTCTACTATACAGGGTACTATTCTAGTAGCCTCTACTTTATTATCTACTTTATTTGACACAAGCATGTCTCACAAATTTATATCTAAGCAAATAACGAGAAGTCTAGGCCTAGAGATCAAAAACTTTTATGGTGTGATGATGCTCGATACCCTATTAATAATACGATTAGAGAGTGCTCTCCACTGTAAATTTTTCCCCTTTTAATTGGTGGATATATTTTTTCATGGGATATTCTCATCCTTGATATGGTAGGCTTTGATTTAATCATCTGGACAGACAAGTTAATTCACTATCAAGCCCAAATTAACTGTTATCATGATAGGGTGATGTTTACATCACCACAGGGTGGTAGGTATGTCTATATATATATATATACATATATATATATACATATATATATATACATATATATATATATATATATATATGATATAATGATATGTTATTTCAAATCGAGTGGGAACCGAGTATTTAAGGCTTGGTTGAGTGAAAAATTAGATCACCAGTCTCTTCTTAGGTGATTAGGAGTTATGAAAAACTATTTTCGCTTCTATATTGGAGTATTTAAAGGATGTATTTCCTAAAACAAATTAGGATACCATTAGTATGAGAGGTATAGTTCACCATTGATTAGTTCTAGGAGAATCACTAGTGACCATTCCTCTTTACAGGATGGCCCCTATAGAAATTATGTAGCTCAAGAAATAGTTTGAAGATCTGGAGGCTAAAGTATTTATACACCCAACACTTCTCGTTAAGGTTCATCAGCCCTTTTTTCTAGTAAAGTGGATGGTAACCTCTAGCTTTGTGAAGATTATCATCGATTGAACCAGCTCACAATAAAGAACTAGTATCCACTACCTCAAATAGACAACATCTTTGATAAACTTCGAGGAGTGAGAGTGTGTTAAAAGATAGATTTGAGACCGGGATATCATCAGGTGAATTTCAAGTTATCAGAACACCTTTAATAGCTTTCAAGATAAGGTATGGTCTATATGAGTACCTATTTATGTTGTTTAGTCCCATGCATGCATCTTCTATCTTCATGGATTTAATGAATCTGGCCTTCCACTCTTATTTGGATTCATTTGTGGTAGTCCTTGTTGATGAAATCTTGGTGTACTCACACTTCGTAAAAAACCATGAAAATCATCTTGAGATTGTTTTCAATACATTGATATAGAATTAACTCACTGATAAGTTCAGTAAATTCCACTTTTGGATTGACAAAGTCCACTTCCTGGGACATATTATCTCAGAATTAAGAGTTTTAGTAGACCCAAATAAAGTTAGAGATATAGTTTCTTGGGAGAATCCAAAGAATTTATTTGACATACAAATCTTCTTGGGGATCACCAAATATTATAGATGCTTCATCCATGATTTCTCATGCCTTTAAACACCAATTACAAGATTAAAAAAAGGGTGTAAAATTCACATGGTTAGAAGCTTATGAAGCCACCATTCATGAGTTAAAGGGGGGATTGACTTCAATGCCAATATTAATTCTTCAAGATATAGGAAGAATCTATACTCTATAATTTTATGCATAAGTTGTCAAGAATTGATATATTTTGATATTGGATGAGAGAGTATTTTCATACGGTCCTCATCATGTGAGGCCTCACGAGTGGAATTAACCAACACATGACCTCATGCTAGCTGTTGTAGTTCATGCCTTATGTTTTTGGAGAAACTATCTACTTGGAGATAATTTTATGGTATTAAATGATCAAAAAAATCCTTAAGTACATCTTTACATAGTGAGATTTGAATCTCAGACAGCACATGTGGGTTGATTACATACATTCATTTGATTTCTAGCTTTCCTACTTGGTTGGTAAAGGCAAGGAAGTGGCTGATGCTTTGATCCAGAAGACTCAGAATCAGGTGGTTCAGGAGGCCAATTGGGACCAGAATCTCATGGCCTTATTCTTAGAGATTCACATATAGGTTCAAGTGGGTCATGGGAAGACTATCCTACTAGACTTTTTAGTGACATCTACCCCTCTGAGATGGGTGAGAATGATATAGTTTTCTGATACCAAGGGCCTTTTCCTAAGGGAAAGAATATCAGATGATGATACATATTTAGGTTAGAACATGGATGTGTATGATACTTTACTATTCCATGTGTGTGTTTGGGTCTTAGAAAACATCATAGGGGAGATGATGTGGGAATTTTATGCCTAATTATGGGTAGTACATACCAGTGACACCAATATGTATCAAGACTTACATCACCAATATTTGTGGCCACATATGAAATGGGATATTAATGGACTCATCACTCTATGTTCCACCTATTAGTAGGTGAAGGAAAAATATAATTGACTGACATGACTTTTAGAGAAATTTCCATTACTTAGTGGAAGTGGGGTGATGTTTCTATGGATTTATTTACTAGTTTACTCAGATCACCTCATGGAAATGATACAATGTGGGTTGTCAGGGAGGTCATAAATCTTTTTAGATATCCATGTTCTATTGTTTTTGATAGGGACACTCACTTTATGTCACAATTTTGGAAGTGGTTGTAGAAGACCTTTGGTACACTAGTGATTTTGGGAATGACCTATCACCCTCAAACCGATGGGAAGATAGAGCACACAATTCAGAAGTTAAAGGACATTCTCCAGGAATGTGTCCTTGACATTGGGGGTTATTAGGAGAAAAAATATCCCTCATTACGTTGTCTTATAATAAAAACTTTTAGGATACCATTCATATGGATCCTTATGAAGCCTTATATGGTAGGACATTCTGATCACCTCTCTAATGGTTAGAGGTAGGGGAGGTAGCTTTACTCTGATAACATATTGTTCAAGAGACTATAGAGTAAGTCTAGTTGATCAAAAAGCACATGATGAAAACTTAGTGCAGACATCAGTCTTATTCCATCTGACCTCGATGAACTCTTGAGTTCAATCACATAGAGTAGGTTTTCTTATGAGTCTCACCCATGTTGATCCATAGACATATTCAGAGGTAGGGTAAGCTTTCACCTAGATTTTTTGGACCCTTTGAGGTTGTGAAGTAGATCATACAAGTGGATTACCATATAAAAATTCCTCTGAGATACCAGTATATGCATGATGTCTTTCATGTACCTCATCTTCACTGATATTATCCAAACCATACTTATATATTTCAACCTAATGAGGTTGAATTGGATGTAGATGATTTTCTTGAGGAGTATCCAGTGTATGTTGTTGATTGGATCATGAATACACTCTGAGGTAGGTCAGTTCATTTGGTATGGGTGATATGGAAGCATTATTGAGTATATAATGAGACCTAGGAGTCAGAACCTAATATATGAGCTCAACATCTAGAACTATTGTAAGAAAATGCCTCTTTACCCTCAGAAGGTCATCTTAGAGACAAGTTACTTTAAGGATGGTAGGTTATAAAGGCTCGTCTTTTCATGAAGGTATAAATAATTTGTTTTTTTGTTTTAAATTAATTTAAAAGAACCTTATAATGCTACCTAATGGATTCACATAGGTTATGAAGGTGTCTGTGGATTTTTCAAAGCCCAGAACCTCAAGAATTTGGAAAATAGGCTAGGACACATGGTCAAAAGAAATCATACAGCCTGATCCACACTATCTCTCCTAATAATGTGGGGGATAGAGAGGAGAATTGGGGTCCACACCATTTTTCTGAAACCATGTGACCCCAAGTTTACAACATTATAAAATTGTAGAGCTCTTTGATAGAGTCCATTTGCACAGTTGGTGCACGATTTGGCTAACTATGCGAGAAAACCATGTTCCCTTTTTTAAAGAGTGAATTGTCCATTTGTCACTTCAATAAAATTGAAACCCTATTTCCTCTTCTCCTTATTCATTTCTAGTGGGTGAATCTCCTCTATTCCTCCAATAATCCATCTTTAAACCTATTCTAGGTTCTTCAATTTCTCCTAGATCTGGATACCAAATCAAGATCCATCAGAAGAATTGTATATCTAGTGTTATGATCTCAAGACATATTCTTTTCATTCTATATTTATCTTTGGATCTATTGAACTATTTTGGGGTGATCTCATTCACCCTATTTTTTGGGAGTTTTAACGTTTCTTTGATTTATTCCAATATACTTTTAATCTAAGGCTACCATCAGATGAGGAGTTTCAAATGACCCTAAGGTAGGTGGTATAGTTGTTTTTCACAAAAGTTATGGTGTTTTCATAGCCATTCCATTGTGACCCACACCATACTTTTACAAATATTTCCTTAAAAATAAATTCTTCATTATAAAATGATATACAGACCTTACTATGCTTTTATTGAGCCTTTTTTAGTGATTAGAGGATGCCAACCTTGATCATGATCATGCGTTAGGTGTGGTAGCTTGAAATTCCCCCATTATGATTAATTTTTTAAATGTATAGAACACCTTATATGTGTTTGTCTTGGGTTGTATTGAAGTTCCTCACTGGTATATAAATTTTTTATTGAACCAGAGCACCTCCTAAGTGCTTAGAATGACTTATAAATGGAATTTCCCCTTATAAGTAGATGCCTAATTAGTAATGCAACATGTAAGTTTTTTTAACCTTGTAATTGAATTTAAATGTAATTATTAATTAAATGGATTGATTATATTGAATTTATTTATTCATGATGGTTTTCTTTCCCAAATAAATTAAATAGTGCAATTTAATAAATGTTAAGGGGTGGTAAGAACACACCTATTGGTCATTCTTGTTTATATGGATTAATTAAAATTTGATTCCTTGGTCATATTTATGTTGAAGAATAAATTGAATGAGAGGTGATAACTCATAGATATTACTATTATTATGATTTATGCATTGAAATTTTACATGGTATGATGGTTAAGTGACTTTTCGGGCGTGGTGTTTCACTCTCTCTTACATTGGGTGTTGAGCATGAAATCTCACACCATTGAAACTATATGGATGGTTGGTATGAAACACCACATCCCTTGCATCGAGTGTTGACATGATGAATCACCCACCATCTCGAGTTTTGATCATGATGTCTCTCACTAATCATGAGATGTTTGGAATGTACCCTTTTTCTTAAGCTTATATCTCACTTAGTATAGTTATGGATTATTAAGCTATGCCCTGGTCTATCCAACACCTAGTATTATAGGTATACGGCTACTTACATCCACACATATTTAATCTATATAGGTGGATGAAATATATAACTATACTATATATACACTTTTAATATATATATATATATAGTCACTAATCAGACACAAATACCATCCATGAGTCGAAGCAGCTAGAGCCGCTTGGTGTCTTTTATGAACTTGAGAAAGAGGGTACTTATTTATTTAGCCTTGTTTATTATTCATTTATACCTAAACAATTTTGTTGTTATTTACACTTCATGGATTAATTTTAGACACCATTGGTGGTGACCTACTGAGATTTTATCTCACACCCTACTCGAGACGCCTTTGGTTCCTGAGTAGATTACTTCTCGGCAAATATGGATAAGGGAAAGAACCCTGATACAGATATTTGATATGATTTACATGTAGTTAGATCATAGAAGAAGAGGACTGATCATATTATTGATATGATGGTGGAGCATCCTTTTCCTTTCCTTTTGGTACTTTTTTGTTTAGCATGTTGTATATTCCTATATCATGTTCCTTTTTTATATATCATCATGCCATGAATTCATATATATGACACTACCTTGAGGATTTAAATATTATTATAGAGCTTTTTAGTTACTTATGATTCTAATGTTTATTATTATATTTGTTTTACGTTCTTCTTCTATGACGAGTTACTAGTCTAGTCATTTAGTGTATGTTTATATCATGCTTCTGTTTTTTTTTGTCATGTGTTGTATCCACTGTGACACTATGATATGAGTGTATAGTCTCCCCACTTTACCACCTTTACACCCTTGATGTTAGTCAACAGTCTTTGGTATACCGGGAGGGACTCTTGAGGCCATGTGATTCACCATAATGGCCCCAAGTTGAGTGGATGCTAGGTAAGGACATTACATACATGATCATCATCATCATTTTGTATCTATTTTATTAATGAAATTCTTATTTTTTATTTATCCAGATGTTTATTTATTATTTTTTCTTTTTTTTACTCTGATATATGGGGGCATAGTCTCCCCATGGACACACCCTAGTCCCTTTATGCTAGTCGACATCCTTTGGCATATGGGGAGGCGCACTTGAGGTCATGTGGATGACCGTCTTAGGGCACCATTTAGTGGCTCCTAGGATAGGACACCACATGGGAAATTAAAGGAGATATACCCTAAATCCATATTCATCTATGATATATTTATGAACTAATTTATATTACATCAAAATTATTATTTTCATGAAAAATAGGTTATATCATTACATACATTTGTATATGATACCAAATTATAATGGCCATCACTCCATATAGTCATATACATAAGCTATCATTAATGAATCATTTCATGTGATATAATGATAGGTAGAAGATTTATTCATATATGTGATTCATGAACTAGACACGAAATTTATTCATACATTTAAATGTATGAAAAATTTAGGCAACAATTAAGGAGAATCATTGATTGCTTATATAATTGACTACCATGTGATGGTAGTGTGTGTGTGTTCTTACATGATGCTTGGATGAACTAACCTGTATCATAAACCTCTCTTTACTTTTCTCCTTTTCATTAAAGGTACTAATATACCATGGAGAAATGGTAAATCCCATCTATATGATGGATGATTTAGATTAGTTGATGGATGCCTCCGGAGGTGGGATGTCATTCATCTGCCACTTTGAGATCTTTATCAAGTATGCCATATGAAATATGAAGTTTGTAGATGGTCATCAATGTAAAATATGTTTTATAGTGTTATTAATTTCATTATTTTTCATAATATCATTTTTCTATACATGGTAGATCCTCGTACAAGGGTTTTAAATCACTTTCACAAATTTTGATAATTGTTATTAGATTCTAACAAAATGATTCATCATTTGGTTGTACAATTTAAAAAACCATACAACAATCACACACCTCCTACTTAACTCACTTGGGAGCACACATGATTTGAAAAACCATGTGTTAACCATGAAAAAAATATATTTTAAAAACCATTGGCCTTTTTCATGTTCTCCACATGGTTAATACTAACTTTCTACCTACCGTGCGCCCTGTAATGAAACTCCAAAACCTTAAAAATTTAGAATAATTTATCTTGAGACTTAAGAATGTGGATGGAAATTGTAAATAAAAAAATAATATTTAAATTCATGGTTAGGGTGTGACACCAAATATTTATGGTTATACCAAAAGAATTATTAAATTTACAATGATAAAAAAAATGGTGGAATATACATTTATTATTGAAAAGTTAGGTCTACTGCATCACTCTTAAAATTATTCAATGAATTCAACTCCATCAGTTTAATTCAAATGGAATTAAAAAAAATAACACAACTTGATGATAGTTAATATAAAAAATATGGTTAGTATTTCATGTAATATAACTGGTAGGATTTGTTTCATTATAAAATGACAATTATGGATTTTGATGCATATTATCTTCAAATATTTTAGTGACATAATTTTTTTTACATTTAAGGAATAAAAATAAGGCAATTTGATACCATGGTGGTACTGAAAAAAATTTATTTTATCCATCTTAGATAATGTATGACAATAAAAATGCAAGAATTTTTATTTTCCTTTCATATTGGGTTCCAAAAACAAATATATTCCCATTTAAAGTAAGTATAATATTGTATTTAAACCAATGTTAGTATTTTACTTAGTATTTAGAAATTTTCTAATCAAAATATGACATATATTATTCTCAAGATGCATTAAATTAATGTTAGGTTTTACCTCACTATACTTCCAATGTGGAAGCTAAAAAAATATTAATGATCACTTCCATATATTTCTTCAATTACCAGATCCTTTTGTCTCTGTAAATGTGACATCAATTTTTTTACCCTCTTAGAATGTTTATCAGTTAAAAAAGGATTTATATCAATATTGAATACCTATATGTTATTGAATTCTATTTTAAATATTTGATATGAGTGATCCATATAAAAAAATCTTTGATGACCCATGTGCACTATTTTTATCCCATATTGTTGTTGATAACATGAAGTCACTTCTTTAAAAATTGGAAAAGATTTATACCCCTTGAAATTATATCCAGACAAATTTCCATATGTTTAAAAAAATTTTAGTGTGAGAATAATCATTACATATAATTAATTTTTTTATAATAATCATACACTATGATAACATCATATCATAAGTGTTTAAAATCATCAATTAATGGTGAAAAAAACACATATATTGTTTCTAGGTTACTTTGGTATTGGAATCATTAAACTCAATGTGATATATTTCCAATTCATACAAAATTCACGAGATATGTATTAAATTTACAATAAATAAATCCATTAAATATGTTTCTTTACTAAGGATCCAATATGGATTCAGTATGTCTATGCACATTCAATATATATAATTTTTAATTTATTTTTAAATATAAATTTTTTTTGATTAATTTTATTCCATTATGGATATTCAGCTAGATAATTTAATTTTCCATCATATATTTGCTCATTTCATTACATAATAACCTTTTTGTATCATTTTAATTTAAAAATAAACATTAAATATGAGGAATTATAATAAGACACCAAATTTCATTAGGAGGAGTCTTGGTACTTAGAATAAAACAAAAAAAAAACATTTTATTTTTCTTTTAAATTATTCCATGATGTCCCACATTTTTTGATACTATGACATACCTTAGTATTTCTTCTTATATATCACATAAGAATTAGGGAAGATATAAATCTTATTTTACCAAAATCCCATTAGGCTTAATATTTTTCACATTATAATTTGAATCTAATAGATTGTTGTCATTTGTAACTATGTCTTTCAGTAACTATTACAATTTTATAAAAATATTTTCACTCCATCCATTATTGGATTTCAAGTTAACCAAATATTACACTATTGATAAAATTATAAATTTCATACATCTATGATATAATGGGTTTTCAGCATCACTATTTAGGTCGCTAATCTTATGTCTTTTATCATATTACACCACTTTAATATGAAAAATAATTTCTTCAATTTGATTAGAATTATCATCTTTAAAATATTTACCATAATTAGATCAGGAATTTTTTCGAATTTCACTATTCCAAATTCAAGGTTTGTAAGTTATATTAAAACCATTGAAAATTAAATGATATTTGATTTCTTAATTTTTCATCTTTGTCATATTTAAAAATTTCATGCATGGATAGAAAAATATATTGTTTTTGGAAAATTTAAGTAGGAAAAATATAAAAATAAATCACCAACCCATTCCCCAAATTCATTACTTATTCTTCATGCAATAATCCAACAATGATTCATTATCACCGATAAAAAAAATAATTGTTTAATATTAGTTATAGTATTTTCAAATTGTAAATTCAAATTTAGTTTTATAAATAAAAATAAAAAACTAGAAACTTTTAAAGGAGTAACAATAATGATAAAAAAATTAAATAAACTAATATAAATAATAAATTGGTTATATTTTAAAAATATAGAACATCATTTATATGTTATTAGTATCTTTATGCTTTATCCATAAAAACATTTTACATGAAATAAAATTAATTATTATTTAATAAAGATATAAATAGAAAAAATCGAAACTATAACATCTCGATATTTTAAAATAACACTAAGTTTGATATCTTATATTGCATAGAATACTGAGCCAAAACTAACCCCAAAATATTATTATGTAAATATGGCAGTTATAACTTATCTGTTAAATTAGAGAGTATAAATAGTATTAACTGAATAATGATATATATATATAGGATCTACTCAATACAAATTCATTGACTGATTCTTATGAAATATGTACTCAATTTTTATTAAAGTTATTTTATGCTTCAGAAATATGTTTTCTTCCAAAATATGTTTTCATGATTTTTTGAGTGAATATTAAAACAATTTTTTAAAAAATTTATAAAATTTATTTTATAAAAATAATATTTTTAGATAATCATACCAAAATTATCTTAGAGTAAAATTTTTATATTTTTCTGAAAATATTGATTTTCCAGTAAATAGTGAAAAATACAGATTTTTATTGAAAACTGTATTTTTGTTTCAACCATTTGCGAAATTCTATTTAATTTTAAAATAGTTTCTGAGAAAAATAAGTTATATTATAATATTAATAATTTAATCAGGTTCATTAGAATCAATTTTATAATTTAATTTGGTATAAAATCAATTTTATAAAAAAAATAAGCGTTTTTAAGAAAAATTATATTTTTTATAAAAAGCAGTTTTCTTCGGTTTTTGTGGATATATTTTAAAATTAATTTCTATAAATTATAGGAGTTTAATTTCATGAAATGAATTTTTTTAATAATCCAAATTTATCCTAGGATTATTTTTTTAACTTTTTTTAAAGATATTAAATTTTTAAAGAATAGTAAAAAACTATTTTTTTTGAAATATGGTACCTTTTATGATAATTCCCAGACCTATAATGTAATATAAAAGTTTATAAAACCTATTTAATGATTAAATTATGGTAAAAAACTATAAATATTTGGAATGATGAGTGAAATCAGTTCCGTAAGGGACCTTTTCAACCATGATAATCTTAAGAGTGAACCATGACTACTACGATTGTTTTGGGAGTGAACCAGTTTTATTATGATAGTCTTGGTTGGAGAGTGAACCCATTCCACTATGATATTCTTTGGATTGAACCCATTACACTACGATAACCTTGGAAAAAAATCCTTAACTACCAAGGAAATGATTTTCTATGCTTAAGCATATGCCATAATTCCATGTCTTATAATAATTTTATTCTCTCATGGATCATGTAACTTTATGATTCGTATCATATGAAATTCTAAGATTTATTCCCTGATTCAAAATTTTTATCTATGATATGGAAGTTATAATTTTCAAAGGTCATGTTCATGTTCTTTTTTCCTTTAATCTCATGTTATGCTTATATAATCATTAAGACATCTTTTTCTTACCCTTACTGAGAATCTAAGCTCACAATTTTCTTATGTTTCTATTACAAATGTTATGAAGAATGGTTTTATGTAGGGTATGTCTAATAAGGGTTCTTGATATGAAGAAATTTTTGGGGATGATATAGATTTTTATGAACCAGTTGTTTATTTTTCCAAGATATAGAAGAAATTTTCCTAATTATATAAATCTTTAAACCTAAAAGATCCTTCAATATAAAAGTGATCGAATTTTTTCATTTGATTTTTAGGTTTTGGATGGTTTAAATTGGGTCATTTTTATTGGTATCAAGGAAATAAATGTAAATATTATGTTTTTAGAACTGAATCTGAGAGTGTGGGTTCCGAGCTATTATGAAAACAATAGATAATAAATAACCTGATGTGAATCCCTAGCCCAAATCACCTAGTCTATAATGAGGTGGTCCATGTGACCACATTAATTCCTCCCCATACACAAGTGGATATCGACTAAAATTGAGTACCTAAGTGGAACCATTGGGAGGCTATTCTCTCAATAACAAATAAATATTATAGTACACATACAATAATGCAATCCATAAAAATGAGAGTAAATAACATAACTAAAATGATGAATCAAGATCAAAATTAATAAAAACACATTATATAAAAATATGAATGATATTATCAAGTAAATTAGTTAAATATAGATCCCCATATGCAATAAATCTCTAAATAATAATCAAAATTCCAAAATAGAGAAGTGTAATCTCCACAAAAGGTCTAGAAGTATGTCTTGATAATGCCTCAACTAACCCACTCCTCATGAATAACTTCCCCAATCTAGGATCCTTTTCCTCATTTGAATACTTGGATATAAATACTACACATTCAATGAGATTCCACCAATGAATCCTTAATATAAGTGCAATAATCATATAAAAGTGTTAGTGATAACTAAAGAAAAATACATAAATAAACACACAACCTACTCGGTCATTGTGGGATAACTGGGCTACTATGAACCATAAAAATAACTACTTTAGATAATTACTAGAAGGAATGGTCTATCGGAAAATCAATAACACATATAACACAGGGACCAAGGTTTATTTATTAGGTCACAACGTCATCAAGCACACCAACCCATCCCTACACACTCAGGGAGGTCACAAACAAGAACACTGGTCCATCCCTGCACACTCAAGGAGGTTACATTCAACAACACCAACCCATATCTACACTGTCAAGGGCAGTTAAATACAATCACAACAAACCATACCCACAAAATCTAGGGATTTCATCTCAATAACACCAACCTATCCCTATGAACTCTAGGGAGGTCAGATACAATCACACTAACCCATCCTCATGGACTCTGGGTAGGTCACATACAATCACAACAACTGATCCCCATAGAATATAGGGAGTCCATCTCAAATAACAATAAGTAACCATCCATATTCACTAAATTTAACAAAAAAAATTTGAAACTTAAACAACCATAACCTAACTTGATGCCTCACTCACGATGACCACTATCATCATAACAGATCTAAAGTGTCATACCCACTGTCATCCTCATATCACACATCCAACTAAGACATATCACCCATGTCTAACCCGCATCTTTACATAAACCCAAAAATCACCATAAAACCTCATTATACCCCTTTCTAAACCCAAACAACCCTTTAAAAAAATTACCTAAGCATACCTCCCTACCTGTATCCCCAGTACATGAATTAATTCCATTGATTTTGAGGTACACAACCCTCTATCTCCATCCAAGGGACCCTATACATTAATACAAAATTCTCCCTATCACTTTTGAACTAAAATAAGAGATCTCACAATTCTACACATGCACCCATATGATAATCATGTCATATAATTTTATACAAGTGTTGTAGCATGGTAAGGACTTCCTATCTCATGCATAGTGATGGTAAACCATAAAAAAACACCACCTGAACAAATAATTTAGTGATAAATCCCTAAAATTACCAATGAAATATAGTGATTTGGGTTTACATCAATAGAACCAAGAAACATGTGAAGAAAAAGGAATCTAGAGAATAAAAGTAATTATACTTACCAGGATGAATCAATCACAATGAAAATCACCGCCAACGATCAAGAAAAGAGAAGGGAGAAGGGAAAACACTAAAAAAATATCCCCACCATAACTTAGTTCATGTGGGGGGTTAGAGGAGAAGATAATAGAAAAAATATAGATTCCAAGTGAAGTTGAAACTTTTACCCATAAAAAAACCACCCAAAATATTTTCATGATGTGAACATAAGTTCAAACCATGAATCCATTTCAGGTAGCCCCCTCTATAGCCCTGCTCATTTTTTTGCATGTAATTAAACATATGTCAAAGATTGAAATACTACTTTCAGATCTAGATCAACTAAAAGTATCATGTATCACCTGATAGATCTAAATATTCTCTTTAGATACCTCGACACCTCTAACAGCCAAAAAGGAGTAGAGATACACATGTCTAGGAAAAAAATATAACCTTTAATAAAACTTAAAATTTGAGGGGAATTAACCCCCTCTAAAGTATTCATATCCTTCATAATATTACCTTAGTCTCTTCATTAAATAACTAGACTCTTGTCCTGGATACCCAACTCCCACTCTCAAACACCTTTTTGGAGACATCTATTCAAACACAATACTCGAATAAGTGGTGCTATTTTTCCTCATAGAAGTTTCTTCACATCAGTCCGTAAATTCACTGGAAGCTTCTAAATTCAAACATGACTCCATATTTTCATTCTTACTAATAACCAAACATAGGGAACCTATTATACCCATGATATATAATGCTAAATTCTCTTTCTAAATCCAACATTGACTCCATAACTAACACCATCACCGCGATTCATTACATGATTCACACACCAAATCATGTCATGAATCAAGGTACACTCCCCAAACTATGTCATGAATCATAGTTCACACCATGAATCATTTCATTAATTAAATTATGACCATGCTAGGTCCGAATGAAATTATTTCTAACAACACATGTATTGATCCACTTTTTAGTGTCACTAGCTCACACTAGATCACCACTAGTTGACACTCATACATGGGTATCTCTAACTTATTAGTAAAAATTGTCCATTTAATCCACACAAACTTATAACCGTCCTATTCCTAAAGTTTAGGTGCAATTACACATCACTCCCAATTTGAACCAAGTATATCTTATTTCTGCCGATCCACAAGTGCAAATCTACCTCACTATTAGCCAATCATTGGCACCCATGAGCCCCACTAACACTTATAAAAATAGATAACACCTATTATTTACAAAAACTAAAAAGATTAGGTATATCACACACCATATATGGTAATTACTTAGGTATATAATACATCATGCCATGTTAACACCATAATACCATATCCTTAAAGGGTTACTACTCATTCCTCAAAAGAGATGACCACCTTACACCATCACAACACCATGAACCCTTGGTCATTTTATTATTTCCTTACAGAGACCACACCTTATGAATTAGTTATACACTAACACCTGATTATTATCAATAAAACTTTAAAAACTCACACCCTAAAGGAATTTCTATAGGTGACATATCCAATCTTTAACTTTCCAACTTCACCTCAATCACCACCACTAAACCACCAACCATGAAATAATTTCTAGAAAAAAAATATCACCATAATACTCCCAAAATATGAAAATAACTATCCTTATTTACAACCTCAATATCAAATAACTTTATGTCAATAGTTTACCTTTCTATATAAGGGTCACCACCCACAAGACTTTCTCCTATCAAGGGATTACCCACACCACTGCTCTACTAAAACCCTACTACTCTAGGTTAACATTAAATAAGGGTTCACCCTATAGGAGCCTTGCCCCTGAAGCTAATAAACCTCAACCCAAATAATTAATCTATGATCTTATAATGATAATGGTTTAACAACACTAATGTAATTTGGGATGATCCACAATCTTCATCAAAGACCAAAAATATAAAACAACTCCTAAAGAAAAATAACCCTATTCATAAATCCAAAAAGAATTGCCATGATAAAATCAAAATGCTAACCTAAACATCCCAAGGACTCACAATACCAAACCATATTCCACCCATAGAGGATCCAAAAATATTATCACTATCTAATCCTACTTTGACTAAAAATTTCCTTTTAAACCACCATTAGCTGATATTAATTTTCCACATAGAGGCCCCACTTTCAATTTACGGACTACCAGCACAAAAACCATGCTAATATCTAGCCAAAATTAATGACTATAGATTTATCAATGATCACGTGGATGAGTTACAATAATCTATGAACTTTAAATAAGTTCCAATGGAACCAAACTACAAACCCCCACTCTCCTCTACATGAACACACTAAGAAGAGATATAGAGATACCTCACATATCTTCTCCTAGGGAAGTTCACTAGGGTACTAACCTTCAAAGACACTTCTGACCACACCCAATACTTGAGAAGTAATTTCCCTCCATTATTTCATACTAACATCAAACAACTCACCAGAAGGACATTCTATAACAACCCTTTAGAAAACCCAAGGTTCTTCAAACCTAGAAAACCAAAGGCTTAAAGTCATTTTAACATATTTCTCTAAGAATTCCACCTCTTATCATGCTTCTAGACCACCATATATCACATGGTATCTATTACCACAAGGAACAAAAAAGACATCATCTCATTATAAGGGTTAGATTTGGTTTCTATATTGAAATCAATATAAAAAAAGGCCCATAGTTATAGAATGACAAAATCAAGGAATAATAGCTCTGTCACATCATAAAAACATGCCATATATATCATTTAACCTACTAATTACTCCAATTTCCAAAAACTAAAAACTGAGCTTCTTTTAAGGCTGCAAATATCTCATGAGCTTACACTCCATAAAATTTAAGCATCAATAAATAATCTAGATCTCAACCCCATACTGATTGAGCATCACCACCAAATAGTACCATAACCTAGGTCACATACTACTACACACCTATCACCATAACATCCTACTCACTTGATACACAAGGAAAGGTAAAAAACACTATCACATTCCCATCAAATCTTGTGAAGTATGAATATCCCACTAACTCCAACAACCGAGCAACATGTCACAACAACCCATCTATCTCATAGATTTTTACTAAAAAACATCCCACTTTCCTAGAAACTATAGGGTTTACATCTATATTAGGGATAAAAAACCACTTACCTTTCATACCTATATCTAATCACTCTAGAAATATCCACATAGCTATTACAAGGAAATATGATAATCCAACCACCCCTTTTAATGGTCTACTGCTAATCTGATCTCCAAGACAAACTAGAAAACCATATTTGATCCCATCTCTTAAAGGGTGGATATTCACCAAACAAGACAATGTCTATTTCTAAAATAATATTTAGTATGTATTTGATCCATACTAAACAACTTAATCAAGAGGACTCAAGAGGTTATAATAGATAAACACCATAAAGACCCATCTTTAAGGTGTCAAATGAGCCTCACTAAAATCCAATATCAATACACTAAGCCATTTACATCATTTGAAATTTCATTTCCAAACACCATCTCATCAAAAAAAATTTTGGAACCACATTAAAACCATTTAAATACAATTTTCATTTTAATTTAAATAATTTGATAAAAACCTACCATTTTTTCTTTATTTGAAACAGTTTTAAAAAATCTATAGTCTACGTAATTTAGAGCCAAAATGGGTCCAAATACCCTTTTAAAATTTTAAATACATTCCAAATACTCATTGGAACCATTTCAAAAACATTTTTAATTCAAAACTATTTTGAAAAACTGAAACCCGTTGAAGCCATTTAATTAATTTTATGCCAAGAAAAATTTTGACTCTAAAAACTACATAGAAATTTCAGGTTGAAAATGACATACCAAAGGAAGGAAGCACACAAAAATAATTACATAATACTCAAGTATTAAGTCTATAACATCAAAAACCTTAAGTTAGTCTTATTCATGTGTAAAAAAATATAACTTGGTCAGGATAAATTAATTAAATGTCACAAATTATTTATTTGGTAAATCACTAAATATTTTTTTAGGATTTTTATTAATTTAAACCACTATCAAAAATAGAAAAACAGAAAAATGAAAAGTAAACCTACATGCCTATGCATGATTCAAGAACTCACCCAATCCTTCCAAATGGGCCAGGGTAAATTTCCATAAATCATAACCCCAAAAGCATGTATACCAGTCATGGTGACATAAGTCAAATGTAAAAGAAAAATCATGAAAAATAATTCCATATATGGAAACATGGACTTTCCTCATATGTGGGTTAACTAATCTTATGAACAAGTTCCATGTTAAATCCCAAAAATTCCCTACCACCTATCTACCTTTCCAAAATAGTTTGATAAAATAAAAATCTCTAATGCACTTTGTGATGCCTCGACCTAAATCTCCTAGTCTGAGATAAGGTGCATCATGTGACCTCATGCATGCCTCCTCTGACACAAAATACTAAAAACTGGTGGCTTGGGACTAAGAAACATCATGGTTATCTTGTTCCCTCAGTAATAGATAAGCATCAAATTATGAATATAATAATAATAATGATAATAATCTGAGTAAACAACAAAAATAAAATGCAGAAGCAATATCAATATTAATACCAACACATGATATAACAATATGGTATACACTATCCAATACATGAGTCAAATAGAGATCCCCAAATTGAAAATATATCTATACAATAATAAAAAGGACAAAATAATAAAAGGTGGTATCCCATCAAAAGATCTTGGAGTTTGTCCTGATATCACCTCAACCAACCTACTTCTTTTCCAAATTTTCACTAAGTTGGAACCTTGCATTTATCTGAATCCCTAGCCATATAGAATACATTCACACTAATATTACCTTATAGGGTGTGAGTATAAATCCTTTATGAAACCACCAATGAATACATAACATAAGCTCAATAGTTGTATAAAAGTTTATATGACGATGAAATATAAATGCATAAATAAACACACAAGCTATTGGAGAATCTTGCGCTAACTAGGCTTTGAGAAACCTTAACTTTACCAATATTAGCTCATTTATAGAAGGAATAGTCTATCTAAAAATCATTAGAATATAAAATAGGTGAAAAAAACCTTATTTCTTAGTCCATGGACTCATCAAACACACCCACCCATCCTTGTGCACCGAGGGAGGTCATAAACAAGCACATCGACCAATCCTTGCACACTCAGGGAGGTCACATCCAATCACACCACCCCATACTCGAATGGTCAAAGTGGGAAACACATATTTATATTTACCAATCCTTAGAAAAGTTTTGGAGGTCATCTCAAGAATAGTGATCCATCCCCACAGACTCTAGGAAGTTCACATACAATTACACCGACCCATCCCCACAAACTTTGGGAAGGTCACATACAATCACACCAACCTATCCCAAAATACTATAGGTAGGTCTTGTAAAATATAAATTTACATGAATAAACATTCAATAAAATTAACACAGGTAAGGAAAACATGAACAAACACAAATTATCCTAACAGCTCACTCATGATAGCCATCATCATCACAATGGAATGAAACTATCACACACATTTTTGTCCTCACATCACGTGTAAAGCTAAGAAATACCACCCATGGTTAGCCTAAATCATCACATGAAACCAAACACCACTAACCACATCCTTATATACCTTTATAAATCCAAATAACACTTTTCAATCCAATTTAACTAAGCAGACATACCTACCCATATCCCCGGTACACAACTTACTTCCATCAATTTTGAGGTACACAACCCACATCCCCCCTCCGAGTGACATACTATACTAACATAGACCTTACCCACTCACTTTGACAAAAAAATAATACATCTCACTGGGATACACATGCACTCACATGCAAATCATGGCATAAAATTTTTTAGTGTTGTAGCGTGATATGGAATTCCTACCTAAAGTGTGGAAAATGTAAACCACCAAAAATTGACACCTGAACCACGAAAATTGAACAAAATCCCTAAAATTATCCATGAAATACAAACACGATGTTTTATATGAAGATAACCATGAAATTGAGTTATAATAATCTATCTTAGATATGTATATGCATGGAATTATTTAGAGGAATCAATCACAATGTGTGACACCTCCAACAACCCATTAAATAGAGGGGAGAATCCAAAATCACCAAGAAGGGATTCCTAGTGTCACCTAGTTCACATGGGGGTTAAAGTAGAATTAAAAAGGTGTAAAATAGGGTATTTGGGTGAATTTTTGACTTTACCACATAAACAATACCAATAAGACTCTCACTGTATGAACATAGGTTCATTCCATAAACCCCTTATAGGAAGACCCCCTCAGTATACCTGGTCAAATTTTTAATGGTGTGACACATATGTCACACTATGAAATCATTTCTGCAGCTCTGGATTGACTATAGGTCCCACTCCATCTTCATAAATCCACTTATGTGTGAACCAAAAAACCTCTAACAACCAAAAAAACAGCATAGATACACATGTTTATGAAAAAAAGCTAATCCATAATGCATGTTGAAATTTGAGGGGTGTTTCAACTAAGGGGCAATAAATTATAGAATACATTAGCCAATGATTCCTAGGGATAGTTTATAAAGGCTAGGTAAGGTGGTTAATTGTAGATAAATATGATTTGAATCTAGGAGGATCAATTAATGAGGGGTTAGGGTTTGGTTCTAGAGAGAAAGTCAACATGGGTTGAGAGAAAAAAATAAAATAAAATGTCAGACCCAACATTTTAATATTTTTTAAAGATTCTCAACATCAGTTATCACTATAACTAACATTAAAAATGAGTTTTTTTGCATTAGTTATTTTATAAACGATGTAAAAACTAATGTTTTATGTATTTTATGTAATAACATACATAAAAAAATTCTACCGGTAATTTTTTTGTCGATTATAAATTAACCTACATAAAAAAACTATTTATAAAATCAATAATAAATAATTGACATTATAAAAGAGTCGTTTTAAAAAGTTTTTTTCCTAGTGAATTCTACTCAAATATAATTATGTATAATTATACATGCGCTATTATTGTTAATCTAATAATTTTATATTTAACTTTATATTTAAAAAACTTATTTTTTTTCTTTATATAAACATAATAAAATCATATTTAATCATCATCATTATCATAATCATTATACTAGAACACCAGTAGCTCTATGGTCTTAGTTGGTGTCTTGGATGACAGTAAACTTGATCTTGAATCTAAGGGAGGTCAATTTCTAGGGTTACCTTGAAGCACTATACTAGGGTATCCAAAAAATGATGAAAATACCATATTTTTGGGGATTTTGGTTCTATGAACTATATGATCTATTATAAAAGTTCTTATATACCCTGTTTGTAATAAAATTTAGTAATTTAAGGTAGGTCAACCCCTGGGGGGGGAGACCTAGTTCAATATCATCCTATGGGGGGGGGGGGGGTTATTTCATATGATTATACACCTAAATATTTAATTTGATTATTTTAATAATTATTGAGTATGAAAAGGTTCCCCTGTTTTGTTTTTTGGTGTATAATTATTGGTTACTTGAAGGATAATTTCTATAATGATATTATATGTTCATTACATTCACAATGAGGTCATGGTTTGAATGATTATAGAAAGAATAAAAGTCTTAATAGGAAAGGGTAGGAAAGGTGTTATAACTCTGATGTACACAAGTAATATAATATTGAATAATTGGATCTTAATAAATAAAACATTAGAGATCATCACTTATAGGATTAAGTTAAAGGGAAGTGTATGAAGGCTGACTCATGTTTTGGTAAAAAAACACCAAAATAATTAAATATCATTGTTCATATAGAGATATTAATTTGAGAGAGTAGGTTACTACCTAATCAATAGAATAATTATAGGGATATATATAATAGGATGGGCTACTCAACTTATAATCAATTCTTGGGGGAGTTTTTTTCGGGTTCAACTATAAAATTCATACAAATTGAAATCCAATATTGTTAAAATTTAGAAGTACTTATGCTTTGCTTTTCATGTGTAGGATATGGATAAAAAAATATAGGATCATCTGTAGGATAATATTGATGAGAAAATTTATTGAAATAAAATTATAGGTAATGGGGAAGATGCGCGAGATAATGATGTTGAGATTAATGATGATTCTATAATTTCAAGAAACATAATAGATATTATAAAAGTTAGTGAAGATGGTAATTATAAAATACAATAGATTTATTTCCCCATTAAAGGTATGAAAGACATGGTGGACCATAAGGGATTTCAATATATTCAACAAAGAAAGTCGAGAAAAAGAAATTATTACTCATCTCTTAATGGACTATTTATGTAAGATGTGTCAACATTCAGACTTAAATTTTATAGCTTACATGTCATGAAAACTTTTGAATAATTATTTAAAAATATTATTTCAATGTAAATCTTATAAAAATTGGTAAGAAATTTTAATAATTTTGGCTATAGTGTTGCATCTCTAAAGATGATTTTAAAGTTATTTTCAAGACTGAGAAATGATTTCAAAATTTCAAAATTATTTTTTTAATTTTTTGTGGTTATTTAAATGATGAGACTTATTTTATATTTATTTTCATTCCTTTATAAAAAATATATGTGTTTGTGGGTGGGTTAGTATTATAAAATTAATATGTAAATAAATATATATATTTATAATTTTATAAAAGTGGTTTTATTATTATTATTATTATTTCCAATGATCCCATATCCAAGTAGAATTGGCTAGGGTTGACATTAAAGCAGTTAGGGCCTCAATCCAGATATCCAATAATTTTCACTCGCTTATTCAGTGTTGGTTGTTACTCTAGTGTTTTTGGGTGTTTAAGGTTGATATTATTATATTGAGGGTAGTGTATGATCGGTTGAATAAATTGCGTGATTACCTGATTGATGGTATTGTAATAATACATGTAGAATCATGTATTGATTTCTTAAAGAACATGTTATGTTCTAAAAATTAAATCTACGAGGAAGAATTCATAGAAAGAATCATGCTTATAGGTTTAAAAATAACTTGGTTGGTATAGGTATTCCCATTTATTATATATGCTAGATAAAATCAGTATTAAAAAATGTTACATGCACGATGATGTAGAATCATGGATGTAGGAAGTAGGGATTTTTTGATGGGTTCAAGAAGATCAAACATGGTATACATTTATTTATACATTAAAAAAGGAAAAATATTGTTTTATGGAAAATTTAAATCAATATATAGGATAAAAATTTTCAAGCTTTCAAACCCTTTATAATAAAATGAGATATTAATGTTGGGTTAGCCCTTGGGGGGTGTCTTGGTCCAATAAACCCTATACGAGTGTGTTTGTGTGATTTTATATGATTTTCACCCCTTTTAATTTTCTTCATTAATAATAATAATAATAATATTTTTAAGAGTTCTGTTAAGTGGGGAAACCCCTCTTCTTTATTTCCATAGGGGTTTTACATGAGACAAGGGTGGGGGGACAGACTCTCCCTCTATAATCTTTATATCTTCTCCTTTAACTTCTTTTTCAATTCTCTAAGAGAGATATAACTTTGGAAGATTATTATTAATCCTATTATTTTACCATATATCCTACTCTTTTTGTAGTCCCTAAAGTAGAATTTATGCATTACTGGGGTTTTTATTTGGGGGTTTCACTATGGGGTGGTGAAACTAACAATTTTAGACAAGGGGTTTCCCTTATGGAAGAATAAGGGATAATTGATTACCCCACACACCTTTTTTAAAGTTGAGTCATCAAATATTTGTTTCTTGATGAGTATGTCAACACTCAATTCCTAGAGAAATATTCTTATTTCTTTAAATAAATTTTGGTTTTGGTTTTCTATGGTTTGTTAGGTATCAATGCTTTTTTTTATAATGTAATTTATTGAAGTTTTTGTTATTTACCATGGTATAAATTGGTAAGGATTTCAACACCTCTTCCATTATTGATACAATATTTTATTCTTACATGTTTTAAATGTTTTTTTTTCAAAAAACAATTTATAGTTAATACCTATATTATAGTGATGGAAATTCATTAATTTTTTTGGAATCTTCACATAATAACAACATTATTTCGAAATTCATAAACACTATTTAAAAAAATAATGTATACCATGTGTTTATAAAAATTAAAAAGTGGTTTTAAAATGATATAAATGTGAATGGTTTTTATAAAATTACATTTTATGATTTATAATTAATTGAGGTAATGTTTTTCATAAATAATATATACGGAATAAGGAATATTGGATTGGTTTAAATCAGGTATCATATATGTTACCTTCCATGGTATTATTTTATCTACTCTTGATATGAAATGATTGTATATGAAATTGTCACAAGTAATGATTTAATATTAAATAAGGTGTTAATGGACATTTATTTTTAAATTTATTTGAACCCCTGGGTGTAGAGGGATATCATGGGAAGCCTTGAGTACCTAGATGGGATCATAGGATGAGTATTGATACTCAATGAATCTATATATTATGGGAAATGTAACCACATTTATTAACTATTGAGATAAATAAATATCCTTTTATTACTTATCCTGGTATATGATTCTCCCTTAGACATAGGTGCATGAGACACGATGATCCCTTTTCTACTAGTTTGTTGAGTTAACATGGAGACATCCCAAGAACATATTTATATAATTATGATGATGATATAAAGATATTAGGAATCTAAAACAATAGTTCTTTAGTGGCACCCCATTATGATTTAATTTATAATACTTGCTTTTCATGGGTGTTTACTCTTCCAAAATTGATTATTTAACTCCTCATTAGAATTAAATGATTATTATGTATAGAAAAAAAGGTTTTAAATCACAAAAAAAGTTTATAGGGGTCTTAAATGGTACAAACCTAGATCATATCCACTCATAAAGGACATACAATCAAGACATAGTGAGCCAAAAAAAGATTATATGATTAAAAAAACTTCCTCTATTCCTTTTGATGCTAGACTGACTTCCCTCATGTTACCCTCACCCCATATAAATTGGAATCTCTATATGATTATCAATCATCCCCCTATGAGATATAATATAATAGGTGACAGACCAGTGAGTTGGGTGTGACCAAGAAAATATTTGGATACTAGGGGAGAGTTAGTTTCCATAATAGATAAATTAATATTGAACTATTTTCAAATCTAAAGACTATTTAAAATTACCTCAATCTCTACTATTAGAGAGTTTAATTGACTATACTATTCATTGAATACCACGATCAAAAATCCCGTCATGTCTTGAATCATAATACCTCCCCACATCATACCTTGGTCACAAGAACCATCATTAATAAGATTCATACCATTATTCGGTTCGTTTTAGTAAACCTAATACCCTTGATAACACCTAATTTCCCACTATGTACTATGATATTGAATGTGAGTGAATTTTATTATTGTCACAGATAAGTCCCACTACTTGAATAACGAAACAATCGCATTGATGAGAGACCAAGATTTCTCCATGAGTAAAATAAATGATCTTCTCAAACCATGATACCCATATTCATTACATTCTGGTCTGATCATCTGAAAACCAATAAAAAATAAATTCACAAGCTTGAAGTTTAATAAATGCATCATAAAAAGACTACATCCATGATATAATAATTATCTATATAAAATCCATCCAATGAACCACTACCATGTAGGCACTAATAATTCTCCACATAAATCCAACCCATTCACATTCAAATAACATATAGAAAATTATTTCTTCCCCTTCATTGTTATAGTAAGATCATTTGGATGTGAGTTGAATGCCTTAGTTTTTCACTTTTTGATCAGAAAGAAGTGCATTATTATGAATACACTCGGTAATAAAAATAATCTTGGTGGGAATATATTTTCACAATATCATAGTCTCCGACACATCTAGAGGCTTTTGAAGGTTAATGATATTGCAAAATGAAATTACACTAAAGGAGCGTGAACTATTAAAAGTAAACACACATCTATTTGAATCTGACGAGATGATAACACTGTAGAATATTCTATTCTATTAATTATCATGAAAATCCTTAATAATTCTCAAATTATTCATAGAAAATTAAAATGAGATTTTGGGAGTGTGATATCTAAGAAAATTCAGAGGTTTTCTAGAGAAATAATCATACCAAAATTTGATGTATCCTTATCCCAAGATCTATATGGAGTGGAAACTAATTAAATGAAAATACCTTTGGATACATTATTAGAGAAAGTTCTCCCCATAGTTATCTTCTAATATGGACTGATTTTTATTTCTATATTTTTATTTGATAAATCTATTCCAAAGATATTTCTATTCCACCACATCCCATGAAATTTTATCTTGCATGCACACTATTATTTCACCAATCCTTCTAATATTGATCTCTACATCATCAATAGTTTTCAAAATTATGGAAAATCTAGCCCAGTGATTCTTACATACCTGTTGAAAGTCCCAAATAAATTTTTAGGTGTGATTTAATTATCACTTATGAACACCTTAGTATCTTTGAGAATTAATAGAACATGCATGAGAATGGAGATCAGTACACTATTCAAAAGAGTAATCCTACCGCATAAGGTTAAAAACTTACTTTTCCAATTTTTAATATTTACAATAATCCAATATATCAGTCCCTTAAAATTTTTTATTTGAACCCTAATAGGGGATATGGGATCTCCTAGATACCCCTGAGGAAATATGACTCTCATAATTCCTAGCCTCTCTGTTATAATATTTGACCTCCTTTAATTTCACTTGTTGGATTTTTAGAAATTGATTTTACTTTGATTTATTCCATTAACAATTTATTTTATATAAATATCTAGAATCTTGTTAAATTTCTCAATGTATTTATATCTTCCATTGGTGAATAAAGGCATGTCATCTGTGAAAAAAATGTGAGTGACACCACTGAATCTTGGTTTATATCTAAATGAATTAACTCTTCATACTGCAATACCATGATTAAATTTCATACTAAGAGTATCTTGATCTATAATGAACATGAAATATGAGAGGATATATCCCCATGGGATACCCCTCATAGATTTAAGGATTCTAAAATTCCCACCCATCAAAAAGATAGAGAACCAAGTAGATGAAAAAAATTGAAAGAATATGACACATACCCTATCTAATAAACCAAAATGATTCCTATTATCTGAAATATAAGTCTATTAAATACCATAATAATCATTTCCAAGTACAAATTCATCTGGATATTATCTCCATACAATTTGTAATTGATCTTGTTTTTTATTTCCTAAGGAGTTCGGATGTCACCCTGCATAATCCTCACCATAATAAATCCATGTTACTTATTTGAGATCATTTGTGGAACGTACATATCAAGTATATTATTGATAATTAAATAAAAAAGTTTTCATAATAAATTTCATAAATAGATAGGTTGGTATTGGAAAAATGAAATGGGATCCTTAAACATTGGTATGAGGACTATAGTTGAGGCATAAATGAATCAAGTAAGGGATCCCCCTATGAAATAGTACTGATTTACTTCAATCATGAGATCTTTATTGATGACCTACATATCCTTATAAAAGGATTCTAGGAAATAATCAGGACCAAGAGCATTATTTAGATTGAGACTTAACACTTATTCCTTGATTTCATACTCTCCCAGAGTTCCTCTCAGGGTAATGTTATACTATTCCAACATCATACTTGTAATGTGGGAAAAGAAATAATTATCCATCTAATTCCTATGGTGACCATAATCCTATCACTATATTGATTCTAAAATAATTTTTTAAAGTGAGAGATTTATAGGTTCCCCACCATATTAATATCATGTGTGTGAAGCCCATAACTAAGGAGGAGATTCATATTTCTATTAAAATTACTCTCTTTAAAAAATTATTTAAAAACAAACCATTCTTATATCCATATTTTAGCCACAAGGCTCTTAATCTGTCCATTGATTTTTTCTCCACATCAAGAAAAAGAACTACCTAACTCTATTTTTTCATAAGGTTTAAAAACACTTCATCATCACATATTTCTTAAATCTTGGAACCAAATTGATTTATATCTTCTTTAAGACCCTCAATTCTAATATATGAAGATGGTTTGTTCTCATTATTGACCAAGATATCCTCATTTATTATTATCAATTTATTATGTAACTATGCCCATTAACGGCCATGGATGGGTGTATTATAATAATTTACAACCATATGAATGAAGGTGTTACATCCACTTATTAGAGAAAAATAATCAATTCCTATCTTCCACCTCAGTCTTCAACTAAATTTTTAGGGGTATTGATTAAAAAAATCTCAATATATATGAATAACATTTTTTGGGGGGAAAGAATACATGACCTACATATTGGTTAGGCAATGATACATTCTAGTCTATATCCTTGTATTTCCACTCTTGTTATTTCTCCATGTTTTCTTATCAATAGGATAACCAAGATCCATTAAATTTGGTTTGGATATAAAATTATTTAAATCCCACCTAGATTTTCACAAATAAGTTTTACCATTTATGTTTTCTATGTTTTCTAAAATAATGTTCAACTCACCCCAATAGACTAAACACTGTCTCTCAATATGAAATTTGATTGATCATTCCATAGAACATATCTTTCTTTGCAGTTCCATGTATGATAGCCCCACCAACAATAATATATAGATTTTATAGAATTCCCCCCTAAAGGTGGATAATATTTATTCATCATACTAGAATATAATAGTTAGAGTGACCGATAATATTGATTTTATATATTATTTATTTTTATAGGAAATGTAACCCCAAAAGTTGAATTTGAAGGAGTAACTTCCTCACCATCTTCCAAATCTTTAAAAAAATTATTATATTCTATCAAAAAAATAAAAGGGAATCATATAGACTATGGATATTCTAAGGAGTGTTAGTCTCACCAACAACTACTTAGAATCCAAGATCACTAACATGCATATCAACTTGGAAAACCCCAATTGAAAAGGAGAAATGAATTCCCTAGAAAGTAACCATCTCTAGAGAACCTTAAAATAGGGTTATTGAAGTCTCAATCCCAATACTAGTGATACATCAACTACCTTTATAGCTGAAGATTCAAAAAGAATTTTTTGGAAACAATAACCCGTGGGGATCATATTGGGATACACCCATTCATCATCATAATGAAAAGAGAAAACAACCATCAAAGAGGACCTAAAAGGATGATCCATAAAAACAAAATTCAAACTTGAACCAAGATCAGGGTATCCACCCACTAGACTGATAGGGGATGCTTTTCTATCACTCTCCAGAATGGAAAAATTTTGTTCCAAATTACCAGACCTTCCAAAAGATACCTCTAATTTACCATCCTATAAGGGACCTAATCATTTATCTTACACCCTTATCCTGGGTCTAGGACCCATGGCCTGAGTATAAGACTCAACCTTGTAAGATTCCTAACCCTCCTTGGAAAGATAAGCCTCCATGGGTTAAGATACCATGAATCCAATGGGTTTTCTCTTAAAACGGGCCACTATGTGACATTGAAGCTGTAAAATGTTTCATAAACCTTTTTGAGAGTTGAATAAGATATTCCACACCATGAGATTTCTTTCTCTTCTCAATGAAATAATAAAGATGTAAATTTTTTCAAAATATCCATTTATATATAGATATGAACCAAAATTGTGGGTTCTATCAAGATAATGAAAACATCAGTGCAAAGTAAATAGCCAAGAATATCCTCAATAACATTATGTAGTGAAGGGATGTGAAAAGGTAGTAGACTGATTTTTCCATTTAAAACACATCCCTTGATAGTCTATTATAGGGGGTTGACCTTCATAAAATCATTCACATTAGGTTCACTATTTCTAAACAGTTTCTAATGGGTTTTTTCTTGTAACTATAAAAAACCAATGATTAGATATCCCTGAGGGAACTAATTTCCAAAGACAGGAACTCATTGAGGAGTTTGGTCAATGATGCTTAAGAACTCACATTGGTTGAGAGGATGGGAGTTCAGGCCCATCACACCATTGGGGGGGATTATGTATTACTTCGTGACTCCATTATAAATTAAAGATATGTCCCCAAATCCCTCAATAATTCAAAAGTATGATGTGTGTCACCCTTTAATCAATAATCAATTATTAGCTTGTGTAGAATTTAGAATCATCTGTATGAATCTAAGGTTCCTCATTAAGGGTGTCCTCATATGTACCAATTATACATTCCTTGGTTGTTATTAAGATGATACTAATTTTCTAGCCACACAGTGGGGTTCTCTAGAGGGTGTCATTAACCAGGAAAACATGAGTTATTTTTTTGTTCGGATCGAACCAATGAGATGGTATTCCTATATATCTTTGTGAATGGAATTAGAACCCACAAATTTTGGTCCCACATAACAAGACACATCATACCTTTTAAAGATATGTGATAAGGATGAAACTATGAAGTTTAGTATCATGTGATAAGGAAGTCTAGGTGATAGATGCCTAGTCAAATTTTTATGCAGGACTTATACTGAAGAGGCCTTGGAAACCTGGAAGGGATATAAATTTCTAGGTCCAATTTGACCCTAGTGTGAATGTGGCCCCAAGAAGATAGGGTTGATTTGGGGTGTTGGGTTTAGAACTCAGAGAGGCTTCCTAAGTATCCCATTTGGATGGGAATAAAATCCCACATAGTTTAGTTGTATGGACCTAAGCCTATGGAGGCCCTTAGAAGGTTTGTCTTAGAGGGAATTATTTCCCTTTGAGAGTATAGAGTTGGGGATTATTCCTGAAAATGATTCTCTATGAAAAGAGTCCATGAGGGATGTCTAGAATCATGGTTATTTGGAGTCATATTCGAGGCCTACACCAAAGGATGAGGCCCATGTATGAGTGTTTTATGGATTACTCCTAAGGGGGATTCCCTGGTGAATGATGTTTATGATTGGGGCTTACTCCTGAGAAGGATTCCCATGGATCAGTTTGGTTTGGGGATTACTCTTGAGAAGGATACCTAGGATGATGAAGGTTTAGGGATTATACCAATTAGTGGGCCCATGTTCGGTTGGGACATACACTTGGAATGATGCCTATAGGTGAGATGTTGGGGATTATACCAAGTATTAGGCCCTTAGGTTATTAGAGATCATGTGGATTTCAATGTCACCATCAACATATAATCCAACAAGAGTCATGATCAGCGTGATAAACAAGAAGAAATAGAAGATATGGGAAACCAAACATTCCAATTTTCCTTGAGGTTGGATATATGGCCTTAAGGGCCCATGCCTATGGAGGCACTCTGAAGGATGGAAATAAGATGATTTGGAGGAAGATCCTTTTCCAAAACATGCATATGATTGTATGGATGTCGTGGTCATGGATATTATTTAACACAAAGAGTCATGATGATTCATAGTTGAACATGTGAAATAAGAGGAAGTGGAATATCCAACATACCACATGATCCCTCTTCCACTGGTGAAAGAGGCTGAGGGTATGGGAGATGAATAAGGGGCTTGGATGTGCCCATTCCATATCCCATTGCATATCCAGGATGTTCACATCATACTATCCAACTGGACACACGCTATGGGTTGAAGAGGAGAAAAATTGAAACCCCTCTCAAGAAAGGATAGGGGCTTACTCTAGGAGGGATTCCCTAAAATCGGTTATACATCAATATAAGAGGATGTTATTCTCTGTCAAAAGGAAATTATATTCTGATCCTTTCCCTATCCATATGGAACAAAAGTCTTTGTGTATTAGAGATGACTGGGGAAGGACATGGTCATAACCCTAGTACCCTATACTAATAGTTTTCAAACACTACCCCTAGGGTCGGGCTCCTGGTGTCAATGGGAATGAAAATCCACATGCACCCCGAGGACCCTAATCATCTGTTGGGACAAGTGTGGGAAACCTCTAACCAGATGAATGAAAATAAAAAGGGGAGAAATGATGGTGTTCCTATATTCAAGGATTTTCATGTTTGGAGGATTCAGTTGTATTTTCAGTTTGGCCCCTTTCAGGCAAGGGAGTCGAAGAAGGAGTGGCCCTAACATGGGTGTCTTGGAAGAGGGCCTGGTTAAAGGCTTGTGCAAGGTAGTGTTTTGGGTGAGAAAAGGGGGTCTCATTTATGGTAGGTTTACATAGAATAAGGGTGATTCATGAAAATAGTCTTATTCAAGTGATGGAACATTGGGCGATGGATCACCTAGGCCACAACACATGGGTGATACTTTTCTGAATCCTGCAAAGGTCTCCACAGGTGTTCCTAGAAGTGTCTTGCGTAGGTACCTGGTTAGGGAAGGGGACCTAGTGATAGTGTTTTTAAACCATGGGGGAGAGGCTAACTCATGTAGGTGTTATGTGTTTTAATCCCTGAGAGGACTTTGGTTCTACTATCCCCCTTGATTCACTCTTCCTTAGGTTCTCGACATCTACCTAAAAGGTTTCAGAGGGTCTGGGCAACATACTAGGGTGATTAGAGAATCAAGAGTTATTTGGGAAATTCCATCCATACAAATAATTACCCAAGGTTCTATTTATAGAAAAATATGGGACCCTGGGTAGATGGAATATTTGGATCATGTGTTCTACAAAGTTGTGCCATGCTGGTTGATGCACAAGTCGGTCACACAGGCAAATGCGTAGGCACCCTGTGCGCCGATGCTACTTGGGGGTACCTGTATGAAGGGAATGTGATGGAGTTTATAATTATTTTCCTTTTTCATTCATATTATTATATTAAATTTAATATATTTTCCTTTTACACCATTTAATCCTTGTGAAAAAATATATTGTCAACAAATCCCTCCCTCATTATTGGATTTGATCTCGCCATGCTAGTTCTCTGCACATACCTTCCACTGAAGCTCATTTTCTAAAGTATCATTCACATAGACAAGGTATGAAAATACCAGCATGATAAATTCATTTAATAGATATATCTTTACATTTAATCTTGGGTGAGAGACCTGCATGAGGTCACTTGTGTGGATACACTACGTGAGCTAATGTGTAACACCCTAAGATTTTGAGAATTATTTTTTTTCAAATTAATTTATCTTCTCAAAAACTTTAATTTCACATGGCACTATAAATAGTTCAATATATATATATATATATATATTAAAAAACTAATTAAAAAATTCCTTTCACATGCAATACAAACATGTCATTCACTACACGCAATACCAACTTGGATTGCACTACAAGAAACATTGACTTGACGTACGATGCATGCAACACTCAGTTTTTATGGAACATAATTATATATATATAATTAATTAAATGAGGTAATTATAACCTAACCATTAAAATTAGTTATATTAATAGTAATAAATACTTTAATAATTTTTTTTATAATTTTTTTATTTAAATAAAACATATGGATAATGAAATATAAGATTTTTGGTAAAGTCCTTTTATTTTAAAAATACCATTTTCTTGAATGAACCAAATTTAATAATAAAATTAAATTTAGAAATATTTAGAAATTGAATTTGATAAAATAAAATTAATTTTTTAATTCATAATGTATAAATTATCCAAGGATGAAGTTTTTGGATTTTTCTGAGAAACTTCATTTTTTGATGAATAGTGAAAAATACTATTTTTTAGTTAAAAAATGTCTTTTTTGTCTAATTAATTATTAATGATAAATAATATTATAAATATTTTTTTAGGTCACAGTAGATAAATATTACATTTTTTAATATAATTTATTTCATTATAATCAATTTCAATTTTAATTTGAATATAAAATCTTAACAAACTTTTGAACTTTTTCCTACTTTAAAACCCTGTTATTTCGTCCTGTCTACAGGATTAACACTAAGATTATTTTTTCTGTTTTTGTGAATTGAATTTAGAAAATTATAAATAAACCATTTTATGAAGTATAATATTTATATTCTAATAATACCATGTTAATTTATGACCAAAATGATTAGTAAAAGTGATTAAAATTAATCAAAATCGGTAAGGCCAAATTAAGCTTAATTAGTGACTAAAACTTAAAATCGAGGGCCTAAATGACCTAGAAACTTCTAGAAAACCAATTTTATGAAAATATTTATTAAATAAACCTTATATTATTGAGTTTGGTTGGTTGGTTATGACTTTTTTTTGGTAAGATCATATGCACACCTAACTTGTTTCTAAAAATTCCAAATGAGTCCTTTACCTTCCTTATAAAAGGACACCATCTCTACCCATTTCTCACACCCCTAAAACCCTTTACATTTGTCCCTTATCTTCCCAAGTAGCCTCCCAAAAATACTTACATTGACCTTGATGCATCCCTTTAGGCATAAATCTTCTCAAGGAATCCTTTTGGCACAAACTAAAAGGAGTTACCTGATTTAGAGGTAACATCTTCTCTGAAAGCTCCTTCCATTTATTTTCCTTATCCACCACCTGAAATATCTTTATTACATTATTTTTTGACAAAACCAGTATCATAAATCTACTAGGATGATTTTATGAAACGTTTCGGGCCTAAAATTGCACACACCTCCATATAATGGATGTTGAACATACTGTTTCTGTTTACATCGAACTACTACCTCACGAAATGATGATTGTTCATTTCTATTTTACCACCAATCATGTAGGCCATTATGATGGAAAGTATGTTTATATATTTCATATATTATATTTATTATGTATTTAATCTTCTTTATTATTTTTAAAACACACACATATTTAGTTTCCATTTGGTATTAATACGATAATCTTATCTGAGGAAGTGTTGACTATTACCCCCTCAAAGTGATGTGATTCGTTCACACACCACATGGAATGTATTAAGGATGGTTTTAATGAAATTATATGATATATATGATATATTAATTATAATTTATTAATGATATATATATATATATATATATATATATATATATTTCATTTACATACATTCTTTCAATACGATAATAAAGATGGAAACAACGTTCATGCGTACGTACGACTTACTATCTCCATGAACGTTGTATTCCATTTCATACTTCATTATGATATAGATTTTTGTAATATACATATAATATATATAACTGATATTTATATCATGTTATATATTCTACAATCACGATACAAGTATAAGGACCAATGATATAACAAATTAAGACACTTGCGTTGAACAAATAGAATATTACCCGAAGTGAAACTTTAACATAAGATCATTAAAAAGAGGGCAATATAAGGTCATAATAAAACCATATATGGTATTATGTATAAGAATATGTGTAATTACCCAAAATTATCTCATTTTATTGATTATTTGGTTAGATACTACTTGGCCTTAGGCGATGTTCCCAAGGCACCAAAGGCTGGAAATAAATGGCGATGTATTCAAGGAAAATTGGGGAACAATTTTCCCCTTAGAATAAAACCAATCAACCAAACAAGGCATAACCTACCAACACTACACGGTACATTTTAAAATTGTATTACAACTCAAAAAGGATAAAATACCAATACAACAACCACAATATCCACAATCAGAATACCAAGAAAAAGACTTAAAAACAAAACCCAAATGAAACAATGACACACCCCATGTCTCCACACCAATCTCCATGATCCAAGAACTACCATACCACCAAAGAATCATGATTAAAAGCTATCAAAATGAGATGATTTACCCTTAACATTGTCCTATAAAATGTCATCTATAAAATCACCAAATTTCCAAAGCAGGGAGTGAGTAAAAATACTTAGTACGTTTTCCCCAAATGACTTCCCTACACACACAACTAGGATAAAGCCCTTAAAACATTTATATAAAACAGTTTATATAAAAAATTAAATAGTGAAACCATATCCAACAAGACAAACACACCCTTAACATGATTATTTTACACAAATTTAGACAATACAAGGAAAATTCAACAACCATGACATAATACATTTTACCATCACATTTTAGCATAATAAGTTACACTTTGCATAACCTCACATGAACAATGCATAAAAATTAAGTTTCATACATCCAAACCGATAATAAACATGGTAGAACTTTCCATCCAAGCCATTTTACTACATATCCAATCTAGTTGTACTTCCCACACACTTATCTTGGATGATTCCCCTTCCTTCAACTATCTAACCCCTTTTTATAGTGGTACTCCCCTACCACTTCTCATCATTCCAACACAATAACCAAGACTCAAGAAAATAAACAAGCCTATAGCATACCAAGGACACATCATTAAGAAAAAAACTATCTCATAATCAAAAAATCCCTTAGGACATCATCCATTCTATATTCCATCAATAAAACAATCCATTTTATTTATTGAAATACATTTTTATAAATAAACCCAAGAAACCGATTTTAAAATCTCCATTTTAAAATCCAACCACAATAACATATCACCACAATATCCCATTTTACTTAAAATTCCCCAAATCATCACACAATTAATTTCAAATAACATTTTGACACAATAATCACAATTAATTTCAAGAAAAGAAAATTAATTGAAACCAAGGCTTCTAGTTATATTAAAATGGAGTCGAGAGAGAAGCAACCTACCTTAGGGTTCCTGTGAAATCGACCCACAAGCAACTGCACCACAAATCTCGGAAAACACTCCACCAAAAACACTCTAGATCTCATTCCCTATCATCACCATGCCTTAATATCACCACTTAAGGAAACAAAAACCCTAGATCTATATGCAAAGATGTAGATCAAGAAACACAAAATAGAGGGAAGAGAATATATAGAGATAACTATAAAGAAACCACACGAGAAGACTTACCTGAGATGAACTGCCTTCCAACCACAAAAAAACCTTCAATTTGCTTCCAAAATGAGTGGGAGAGCACCCCTATCCCTTTAGAAGAAGAAATCCCACGTAGGGTTTGTATGGGAGAAGAAATGGGTGAGTTAGGGAAAATACTAACTAAACCCATTTAAAAATCATTTTTATAGATCACATGGTTTAAAAAACTATGCTCTAACCATGTGGATGCTACTGTCCAAACATTGGCATATCGCACGGTTACCTAGGATTATCACACGGTTTCCCCTAACCATGCTCAAACTGTGAAAACTTAAAAAAGCCTCCAAAATTTTCTAAAACCTATCCAAACTCTCCCAAACCTTTCCCAACCACTTAATATACATAAAAATGTATTAAAAAAGGTCAAATTAAAACCAAGGATAATATATTCTCCCCACTATTGTAATTTTTTCCTCAAAATGTAGAGAAAAACTAGTCTGCCGAAAGAGCTCAGGCCATTGCTAGATCATCTCTTTATCCTTCTCCCATGTCTCTTCCAAAATCTGACCATGATACCCCAAAAAAGGAACTAAAATAATTATTTTCCCACAAAAGACCTTCTTTTTCCTATCCATGATCTGCACCAGCACGTGCACTAAAGAAGCATCTAGTTTTAGCTCAACATGATCTCAAAGGGTTGCATGGTCACGATCCAATTAATAATTTTTTAAACCATGAAACATGAAACACATTGTGCATCACACTAAATTGTGGTGGCAAAGACAACTGATAAGCCACCTCTCCAATCCACTGAAGTATTTAAAAATGCCCAATATACCTTGGATATAACATACCCAGATTTCCAAACCAAAAATGTCCCAACCTAGGAGAGATTCTAAAAAACACATGGTCACCCACCTTGAACAACATCGGTAGTTGATGATGGTCTTCATATGATTTATGATGACTTTGATCTGTCTCCATCCTCTTTTTGATCAACTTGATCTTCTCTATAGTCTCTTGGACAAGGCTCGGTCCAATCATCAAAGTCTCACCCATTTCCACCCACCATAGTGGAGAATGACATGTACACCCATACAATGCCTCAAACAGATCCATATGTATTGAAGCCTGATAACTGTTATTAAAGCAGAACTCCACCTTCGATAAGTGCTCTTATCACGGACCACAAAAATCCATCATACAATCCCTTATCCTACCCTCCAAAGTTTATATTGTCCTCTCAAGTTATCCATCCATATGAGGATGATACACTGTGATAATCATCAACTATGTCCCACGGGCTTGTCACAAGGATATCTAAAAATGAGATGTGAACCTCAGATCTCTATATGGTACAATCAAAACTCAAACATCATGCCTCTTTACCTCTTTTTGGATATATATTTTGGATAGATCCTATACCGTATGAGATTCAAAAATTTGGAAGAAATGGGCCGACTTTTTGAGCTGATCCACAGTCACCCATATGGAATCGTGTTTCCTGACCATTATCGGGAGACCTATCACAAAATAAATCGCTATTAGTTCCCACTTCCACACTGAAATAGGCAAATATTTGAACATTCCTTCCAGTCGCTGATGCCCTGCCTTGACTTGTTGACAAGTCAAGCATCTCGAAAAAAACTCATCCACTTCCCTTTTCATACATACCCACTAAAAATGTGCATTCAATGCCTTATATATATTATGATTTCTAGGATGGACAACCCACCTAGAATGATGATAACCCCTGAGAAGTTCCTCCTGACAAGCTATTGGTACCACCATCCGATTCCAAAAATACAAAACTGAATTCACATTCAGTTCCTAGCCCTCAATGGTCTCCCCACCATTAAGTTTTGACCTTATTTTCATACAATCAGAATTAGATGCCTACGCCTATTTAACCAAACTAACCAGGCCGAATTAAAGAAATCGAAAATAATACTTCTCTGTCACCCTGTTTCTCACCTTCTAATCACATGTCAGCTATGACCGACATCAACTGCCACTGATCCGATACTTGTTTCACCACCCAAGCCTATGATTTTCTACTTAATGCATCTGCCACTGAATTTCCTTTACCTGGTGTGTACATTAAGTCAAAATCAAACATCTAGAGATATTCCATCCATCTCTTTTACCTCAAGTTAAAATATCTTTGTGAGAATATATGCTTTAAACTCTTGTGATCGGTAAACACCGTGAATTAATCACTGAAGAGATAATGATGCCACATTTTTAAAGCATAGACCACTACTGCCAACTACAAATCATGTGTTGGTTAGTTATTCTCAGGAAAACTCAACTAGTGTGATCCATATGCAACCACATGGTCCCCCTATATGAGAACACACCCCAAGCCTGATCCTGATGCGTCATAATACACCATGTACCCTTTCCCTGGTTTAGGAAAAACCAATATTGGTGCGGATGTAAGGTGACCCTTTATCTCTTCAATTTTTTTTGACACTGGTCATCCCAGCAAAATGGAACATTCTTCCCTGTAAAATCTATCATTGGTGAGTCTAATAGTGAGAAATCACAAAAAAAACATTGATAATAGCTAGCTAGACCAAATACGCTCAATATCTTGAAAATGTTCCTTAAAAGTTTCCATGAGATAATATCCTCTATTTTTTCTGGATCAACCGAAACACCCTTCTTAGAAATAACATGGCCAAGGAAACGAACCTCCTATATCCAAAATTCACACTTTGATAGTTTGGAATTCAAACAATGATCCCTCAAGATCCCCATCACTATCTCTAAGTGATTCTCATGATCCACCCTTGTTCTCAAATAGAAAAGTATATCATCAATAAATACCACCACAAAAGAATCTAGATATCTCTGAAATATCTGATTCATAAATGGAATGAACATTTCCGGTGCATCCGTTAGACTAGAGGGAATAACTACATACTCGTAATGCCCATATCTAATTCTAAATTCTATTTTTGGAATATACTCCTTCCTCACCTGCAATTGATGATATCCTGACCTCAAGTCAATCTTGGAAAACCACTAAGCTCTCCTCAACTGGTCAAAAAAAATCATCAATGCATGGAATTGGATATCAATTCTTTATCACAACCTGATTAAGTCTATGCTAATCAAAACAAAGCCGCAGAGTTCCATATGCCTTTTTAACCAAAAAAACTGGCACTGCCCACAGAGACGTGCTAGTCTGGATGAACCCTTTGTTCTCTAACTCTTCCAACTACTCATTAAATTTTTACAATTCTACTGGTTCCATCTAGTAAGATGGAAGTGAGATAGTATTGGTCTCTATAAGGATATCAATCGTAAACTTCACTTTTCTCACGAGTGGAAACCCTGATAATTATTTGGAAAATACATCCATAAAATGATCCACAACTATAAGAAGAACACTCTGCTCAACACATTCTACTGATGCCAATTAAAAAGCCATTAACTGATACTAGATCATTCCAACAGTTGGTGCCAACAAATCTATTGCACCCAAATTTTTATTCTTCTCCCCTCTAAAGAGATTTTCAACGCCATCTTCTATCGTAAAAATAACTTTTCACACATAGAAATTGATGTGGGACTTAAACATCTCTAACCAATCCATTCCCATAATTATATCACAACCAACCATGTCAATCACTGAGATATCCCACATCAATTCAATGCCATCCACATCTATGAAACACAATCTACATAGGAAGTTTGACACTCTCTTTAATGTATAGGAGTTTTATATTTTAAAAAAGAAGGAAACATTTCCATGGTTAGACCCAGAAAACTAATAACACGAGAAGAAATAAAAGAGTGGGAAGCACCTGTATCAAAAAATATTGCATCAACGTGGAATTCAAAAGAATCATACCATGCATCGTGGATGGTCCTGACTGATCATCCATCACAACCTATTAAACTCCAAACAACTGCTTGCTTTCCATAATTTTCTCTTTATTACCATGATGAGGTGTTATGGTATTTACAGAATGACCATGACTAACTTGGATCTGCTGAAAAGTAGTACAATTCTTCCCCTATCCCATTGAGGAGTAGGACACCTACGACGCCCGGGGAGTGTCACGAACACCTGACCTTAGAGCATTACAGAAATACCACTGAAGATGCCACATATACTTATAGTTATGACATAATCAGGGTGGTTCTATACAATCCCACTTGATTTGTCTTTTAGAGACACACTGAAAACACCCCAACTTACTCTGAGGCTTCAGAGGAAGATTCACCAATACTGCCATCGAATTCTGAGTCATACTCACACCCTGGAAATAAGTGTCCCTCTTTCATTTGAACACAACCTTCAAGTTCCCACTATTCCCCATGGGTACTAACATACTTCCCCCACATGTAACCTCAAAAATATCTCTCTCAACCACCGTATCTTTATTCACCATTATTTTGTAATCATTTATACACCACATTGCTATCTTGGAACAAATTTCCTACCTCAAACCATTTTAAAAAATACATGATTTCAAGGATTTAATACCCTCCACCTTGATTTCAAACCAAACTAAATTCATAAACATATCCACATATTCAGTTACTGAAAGGATCTCCTACTTCAAATGGAAGGAATCCATGGTTCTATGATTTCTAAATGTATAAGGGCAGAATTGTTTATTAAACGACTCTTCAAAACCATCCCATGTCATATCTTGGTCCATCCCATCTTGGACCACTAACTCCCACCAGTAAAGGGAAATATCTTCCAACATGTATGTGTCTGACTTCACTTTAAACTCTGATAGTGTGCCCAAGAATTCAAATACACTATTCATTCTGTTCAACCACACTTCAGCCATTTTCGGCTCCGAATCACCCAAAAAATGGCTGGATTCTGCCCTTGAAACTGAACCACATGATCCACATGATCTAGTTCATCCATTTTATTCACACTTTTAATAGCTTGGAAATTTTTCACTATACTCTACACCAGTTACTGGTTCACCTAAGGCTCAGGTGAAACCACATTTTTAGTAGCCTCCTCTTGTTGGTCTCTATGACGCCTACCCGATGCCATTTCTATCAACAAAAAAACAACTATAAGTCCCACACCCATAGTAATAAAAGTCTTATGATTCAAATTCAATTGCATAACAACTATCACAACCAGGCCTCCCACAAGTTCACATTTCCTATATGGCACTATTCTGAAAAATCCATTATGTTTTGAAAATCATACCAATTTCAAAATACCACAACCATTCACATTTCAAAGCTGCACATTTGAAATAATTTATAGATTTTCCACACCCACATATATTCATTCCATAACATAAGTCATTATACCAAATAAAATATTTATCCTAGAGGGAAGTCATTTCTACCATGCATGCCATGCTCATCTCATTGGTACAACTGCAACAATGAGACATCCAATGCCTATAAGTGTTTCCAAAACACTTATGTAACCATATCCTTGGAAACTTGAAGTTCAACATAAAAGGGTTAGCTACGTCCTTTTATGATATACATTTCATTTTTAGACAATCCTATGCCTTGCTTCTATCTTGACTCAATCAATGGACCAAAAACAAATTTCAACACCAAGACCAAAAATTAACGCCAAAGGACTGAGAAAACTGATACCACTTGTAACGCCCAACCCCTACCTCATTGGCATAAAGAGGTAGTGAGATACTACTTGGCCTTAGGTGACATTCCCAAGGTGTAAAAGGATAGAAATAAATGTTGAGGGCTTCAAGAAAAATTGGGTAATAGTTTTTCCCTTAGAATAAAACCAATCAACTAAACAAGGAATAACCTACCAACACTACATGATGCACGTCAATAATTTATTACAACTAAAAAAGACCAAAAGACCGATAAAACAACCACAATATCCACAATCATAGTTCCTATAAGAACACTCAAAAAACCCAAATGAAACCATGACATGCTCTATGGATCCACACCAAGCTCTATGCTCCAAACACCACCATACGACCCAAGCAACATGATGAAACACTAGCAAAATGAGATGATTTACCCTTAACTATCTCGGAAAACGACATCTACAAAAGCACCAAAGTGCCAAAGAATGGGGTGAGTACAAATACTCAGTAGGTTTTCCCAAAATTACATCCCTACACACACCACTAGGATAAAACCATTTGCACATTTGTATAAAACAGTATATATAAAACATTAAATTGTATAACCATTTCACAAAATATAAACACACCCTTACCATTACACCTTTACCAAAATTCACACAATATAAGGGAAATCTAACAACCATTACTTAATCAATTTTACCATCATAGTTTAGCACAAAAAGTTCCACTTTTCATAATTGCACATGAACAATGCATAATAATAGAGTTTCATACATCCAAACCGGTAATAAACACGGTGGAACTTCCCATCCAAGACCGTTTACTACTTATCATATATAGTGGTACTTCCCTCCCACTTATCTTTGATGGTGTCCCTTCCGTCCACTATCCATCCCCTTTTTATAGTGTTACTTCCCACCCACTTTTCATCATTCCAATATAATAACCAAGATTCAATCCAATAAACAAGCATATAGTATACCAATGCCACAAAATTAAGAAAAAAACTATCTCATAGCCAAAAAATCCCTTAGGACATCATACATTCCATATTCCATCAATAAAACAATCTATTTTTTTATTGAAAACTATTTTTGTAAACTATTTTCATAAATCAACCCAAGAAACCGATTTTAAAATTTTCATTTTAAAATCCAACCATAAGAACATATCACCACAATATCCTATTTTCACAAAACATCCACAAATCATCACATAATGAATTTTAAATAACATTCACAAACCATAATCACAATTAATTTCATGAAAAACCAATTAATTGAAACCAAGTCTTCTAGTTCTATCAAAATGGAGTCAATAGAGAAGCAACCTACCTTAGGGTTCCGGTGAAATCAACCCACAAAAAATCACACCAAAAATTCAGGAAAATTCTCCACCAAAACCACTCTAGATATCCTCACCTATCATAATCAATCCTTAATATCATCAATTAATGAAACAACAAACCTAGATCTATATTAAATAGATGTAGATCTAGAAACCCAAAAGAGAGGGAAGAGAAGATCTGGAGAGAACCACAAAGAATATAGGAGAGAAGACTTACCTGAGATGAAAAAAATTCAAAACACTATGAAAAACCTTCTACTTTCTTCAAAAATTAGTGTGAGAGCACCCATATCCCTTGAGAAGAAGAAATCCTATGTATGGTTTGTATAGGAGAAGAAATGGGTGAGTTAGGTAAAATACAGACTAACCCCGTTAAAAAACCATTTTTTATAGGCCACACTATTAGATCGCATGGTTTAACAAACCATGTGCTAAACATGTAGATTTTATTGTCCAAACAGTGAAATATCACACAATTACATAGGTTTCTCACACATTTTCCCCTAATCATGCTCAAACCATACAGACTCAAAAAGGCCTCCAAACTTTTCCAAACTCTCCCAAAATCTATCAAACCTTTCCCAACCACTTAATATACATAAAAAGGTATCAAAAAATTTCACATACCTCAAAATGGGGGTACTAAAATATTATTATTTAAAATATTTATAACAAACATATATTTATTATACATGAATCTTGTACGAGTACGAAGAGAGTCAAGGCTCAAGGTAAGGGGATTTTCATATCACTTTTAATTTTTGTTAGATACAAGATATGTTCGCCACTCTTTCCTTTTTTGTGGTGTATGTTCAACCTATGATTGAATTATATGTATATTATAATTAAATTTATGGGTATTCACATGCCCACTTTATGATCCTTCTTTAACAGGTATTAAGTTTTAAAAGTTACCAAATCGGTAAAAATGTTTTGTCACAATTTTCATTCTTTGAGACTCATGTTTTTTTATGAACCTAAAATCATTTTCAAGGTGTAAATACTTCCATTTTACATTACATATCATTAATATTGATATTTTAATGATATTATATGCTTTATTTAATTTTATATCATTACATGGAGGTATTGATCCCAAGATACCAAGTTATAAGAGTTTATTGAGGCAATCTCATTTCTTTTTGAGGTTGTTTATGTTTATGATTCCATTGATGAAATTTTATGATCTATCTTTCAATAATATTCATGATTTTAATTCTTATATATTATTTCATGATATAATCATTTAGTAGTACTTCTTTCTACTCTTTGGTATATAATATAGTTAATAATGTTTTTTTTGAAAGCCCAACTTTACCCCCTCTTCGGTTGAAAATTTATTTTTTCTAAAAAGGGTTTCCAAGAATATTATACCATTATCCTATAATATCTAAAATAAATTTTTACCATTTTTTTCTTTTACCAATATATTCAAAAGAAACTTCTTTTCACTTTCTGAACAAGGAATCTTTCCAACATTTTTACCAAACAAAAGGAATGTTATTTTTACCTTGTATGATATGTATAGATTTACCCAATGTCATTCATTTGAAGCTTCATTTTCATTTTTTGAAAGGTTTATCTTTAAGAAAATGTTTTTAAAAGTAATTTTCAGGGAAAATTGTTTTCAAAATGATTTAAAACTTATACTATATGTTTTCATGGAAAACCTTTTTCCAAGTGTTTTCAAGTATTATTTAAAAGTTTTCAAAGTGTTTTCAAATAAATGGTTTTAAAAACCTTTTAAAGATTATTTTTCAAGTTTTCAAGAAAAATTATTTTCAAAACATTTTCAAGATTTATTTGTAAGTTTTCAATGTATTTTAAAAGAAATGTTTTTCAGAACTTTTTCAAGATTATTTTATAAGTTTTTAAGAAAAATTACTTTCAAAACGTTTTCACACTTTATTTTTATGTTTTCAAAGTGTTTTCAAAGAAATGGTTTTCAAAACGTTTTCCAGATTCTTTTATTATTTTTCAAGAAAATTGATTTTCAAAAAAATTTCAAGAATTTTTTATAAGTTTTCAAAGTATTTTCAAAGAAATGTTTTTTAAAACGTTTTAAGCTTCTCTTATAAGTTTTCAAGTACAATGGTTTTTAAAACATTTTCAAGCTCTTTTTATAAGTTTTCAAAAAAACTCAAAGAAAATGGTTTTTAAAATGTTTTGAATATTTTTTATAAGTTTTAAAGGAAAAAGGTTTTCAAAATGATTTCATAAGTTTCAAGGTATTTTCTAAGAAAATTATTTTCAAGTGGTTTTATGTATTAAAATTCCCATTTCAAACAAGGAAATTTTCCTCAAGAAGTGTTTTTAAAATATCTTTCAAAATTATTTCCCATATAAGATAATATACATTTGTGTTAATAATACCTTAATGGGGAATTATTCAATCTATCCATTGATATTATTTCTATGAATTGATTACGTTTTTATGGCATGATGTTATGAAACCCATTTCTCTTTTATAAGTTATATGCTTTTGAAACCCACTTTTTTATAGGTTATGTTTATGATGAAGTGATTATGAAACCTGTATCTTTACATAGGTTATGATATTTTTACATTATTATGATACCCATTTCATTTCATGGGTTATGATATGTTCATTTGTGATCTTATGGCACATGTATGTATGATTTCATTATCTGAATAGTGGGACCTATATCTTCCTCCAACGCATTGGGTAAAGATTTATATCTCATGAGATAAGACAGGGCTGGAATAAGGGTTTACTCAGTTCAATAATACAGGGATGGAATGAGGGTTTACTTAGTTCAGTAATATAGGGATGGAAATAGGGTTTACTCAGTTTAGTAATACATGGCTGGAAAGAGGGTTTACTTGGTTTAGTAACATAAGTTTTGAACGAGGGTTACATGGTTCAGTAATACATGGCTAGAATGAGGGTTACTTAGTTCAGTAACACATGTCTAGAATGTGGATCACTCTGTTTAGTAATACAATACTTGAATAGGGGTTAATTGGTTCATTAAATGGCGTTTTCCACTATTATGGTATTGGAAGTGATGCCTTGGAAACTATGGAAATTAGTATATGCTTATGTGTTGGCACAATTCCATGTCTTATTCTTATGTTATACTTTAATGGATTATTCTCTTTATGTCATTATGATTTATGTATTGTGAACTACTAATCTTTGTTCCATGATCTTTGATAGGAAGTGTATGATATTCTATTTTCATTATCACATTATCATACCCTTATACTCATGTTTATTCTTAGATGTCTCCCTTGTTTACACCTATTGAGCATTTGAGATCACCCCTTTTATGTTTCCTTTTCCCCAATTTATGATGATATTTACTATGTTTGATATGTCTAAGAAGGGTGCTAGTCAAGAAGAACATAGTGGGAGATGTTGTAGCTCACATATATACCAATGTTTATGTTTCCATGTTTCCAAAGGCACTATACCAACTACTATATTTGAGAATCTGTTTGTATAGTGTTTAAGTATTACTTAAAAGTTATGTATTTTTAATGTTTGAAAAGAGAGGGTATCTATATATTGAAATTTCAAAATTTCTATATTTTGGAACTGTTTTTGAATTGAGGACTTATCTGATGAAAAAATTGATGCTTTTATGTAGGTTTATTGGCCACTTAGAAGACTAGAGTTTCTGATAGAAAAGCTGGAAAGTACAGTGAAGAGATAATAAAAGCTATAGGGGATGGCTAATACGATGCTCGTGACACTAATATACTCGATATGATGGGATATATGAAAAAATATCAATGAAACTTCCAAAAGAGTAATTATATGCCACTTTATGGCCCCAGCCATCTGAAGGAGGTCCTCATACCAGATTCAAATAATTACATTTCTATTTTCATATTTCAAGACTACACAAACTTCACTACTTCCTGTATTTCAAGCATGGTTTCATATATAAATTATAAGACATCATCCATGAATTTTTCCTTGCATCACAAAAAAAATTTCTCTCGATTTTAAGCCACACAAACAGGAATTAAATCCACATTGTTATCAATCCATTTTCCATGACTCCTGGATAGAACAATCGAAGGGTTGGAAGGAGGAATGGGACCTCTGCCCAGGTTGGGTTGTTAGGACCAAATGGATGTGGGGGTACTGGGTGTACCAGACTTGTGCATAATTGAAAAAGGAGCTACAAGATGTCTAATTTTTTGAGGTTGTTTAGGAATAGAAAACTTATGTATATTGGAACGCCAAATTTATCCATGATTTTTTAAGATGATAGAGTCTGTTGATGAACTCTTTCCACCCGATGCATAGAGAAGTTAGTATCAGCTTATGGAACATCCATAAGATTTATGAGGCTCTAATACTTGGACATATTTACAATGAGTTCATCCCTTTGAGGGTGATGTGGGATGACAATGATAGAATGTCAACTATGGTGCATGATATACTGAAGATATCTCAAGATATAAAGAAGGAATACCCCTCCTAAAGGGAGAGATCCATCCCTCAGCATGAATGAGTACCTTTCTAGAGCCTATGGTGAAATTACCTACTTGATAATGTCCAAAAGGGTGTCCCAATATGGTGAAGAGTAGTGATCCAGGTATGTTCTATCAGAATTTAGAAAAGGGGTGGCGTATAAAAACTCTTCGTACAATCCCAAGGACAGCATACCAATAAAGACACATATTTCGGGATTTTTTCCATGTGGATAAGCATCTAAATACTTTTTGTTCCTGATTCCAATGATGAAATTAGGCAAGGGACATTTTTTGTGACATCAAAGCTAGTATAGAAGAATCATGTGGGTTGGAAATCCCTATTCAAGAAAAACATTATGTAAGCCTACTGCGTATTCATGTGGGGAAGTCCTTATTCAGAATTGTAAAACCACTCTAGGTACTGTGGGGATAGTTCACAACCCTCTTTAGATCTTATTCCATGTTAAGCTAGTTCAAGTTTCCTAGGATCCAGTTTTGAAAATATGTTCAGGCTTTATCTGGTATTCAACATTTGTCCCTGGAGCCCATCGAGACCGTGATAATGTTGATCCAATTCAAGGATTTCAACTTCTTCCCATATGGGGATCCACCTACTAGGAGTTCTAACAATGAAGAAAAGGTTGTTGAAATGCTAAGATCATATATGATGGCCTTTAGGGATGTCATGATGGTGATTCTTATTGATGGAGAAGTTATAAGTGAGGCTTATTCTCAATATAGGTTTACAAACAAATTTAAGTTCCTAAAAAATAACCATATCTTCTCTGGTGTGTGTCTGATTAGAAATGCATCCAATGGTTTCTTAAAATATGTGGATGATTATTTCAATGGAGCTAACTCAAGAAATAATAAAACAACCTCTGGCTGATGCATCCACTAAATTGACCACTTGGTATGCTAAGTAATGGATTGCATTGTATAATGTGGGAGTATTAGAAGAAGTTTTTCCTTGATTCAAAATTGGAATAATTGTGAATCACTGAACGTGAGGTAGAAAAGGTCACCCTCCTACAAAAGGTATTTCATCTCCCCCAGTGGATTTTACATCCCCTTAAAAGGGTGTGGATGAAAAGGTACCAATTTTACCCAAAATACATCATGAAAGGTTTATTATACCAATTAGAATCAAAAGGGATATGCCAACTGAGGCTGAGCCCATACTGTCCAGTCTTCACTATCAAGAAGATACTCGAGTTCTGTTTTACAATCCTTTGTCTATGAAAGGGTGGGTCATGAATCCCATGAAATATATGATTATCAAACTTGCTTCACAATAATGTAGGATGGACTCTGAATACATGCAACTGGAAGCAATCCAATTTTGGTAGGACATGCCTTCTGATTTTGAAGTTGTGTGGTCTCTTCTTCATGTTGGGTTGTAGATTCCATGGATAAGAGATACTCAAACCCCACCCAAGTTTCATTTTGAGGAAAACCCCACTAAGTATGGGATTTATATACAAGAACTAGATATTATTATTTATGAAAATAACCATCATATACCTACTATGAGACAAGTGGAGGAAATGTCGAGGCAGGGTGGCACTGAAGGGGTTGACCACCCATCTTCTGAGGAATGGATTGACTATGTCATCCCTGAGGTTGTAAGTTCTTATCTTATTGTATCTTCCTATGTTCTTACTTTCTTTTACCTAAATAAAAGAAATGTTTCTAAGGGAAAGGTCATCTTAATTTGTAGTGGTCTAAGGGAAAATCATCTGAAATTTGATCGCTAAAATATGGCCCAAGTGTCACCCCCATTGGAATAGATGAATCATATCTTGAACCTAGAGAACTATCCCCAGACTAGAAAGTAATAGTGGATGAGATGGTGTGAGAAATACCAATGCTACCTATAATACCTGTTTTTGAGGAGGTTGGTGCTATCCATCTTCTGTTGAAGAATAAAGAACACCATAGAATAAAATTCTAGATTTCAGGCCATGTTAGTGATGGTAAATCACTACATTACCATTACTCTCTAATTTATCCAGAATAGATTTTTAACCATTTATATGGTTAAAGAATATTCTTTCCTATCCTCTCTCAAGGGGCTTGGAAATGATCCTTAAATAATTGAGGATGATGTTCCGATCCAAACGTGGATTCCTACTAGAGAGTCTTCTCCCTTGAAAAAAAAATTTCAAGGATTTTGGATACATTATCTTCTCCTTTTACTACTCCTGTCACTATAGAGAGGGTGGAGGATTCTAGAAATGTCAAAGATACGTAATAAAGAATCATCTGAAGACTACTGACTTTTGTTTTTATGATATTTCAGGTTTATCTCATGTACTAGAGGACCCACAATGACTGATGTTGACCCTATGACTGTCACTAAGGAAGCTATTCAGGGTCTCAAGTCATCCAAAGAAAGTTATGTACTAGGTCCCCATCCAAATATTCTAGGCATATCCATGGTTGAGATTACTATGGGTCTTGGGACCTAAATACTTTCCATGAGAAGTCTTGGAATGACCTTTGAAGAAATGCTTGAACATATTAATCTTCATACTACTTTATAAGAATTTGAGGAACTTAATAGGGAAACTAATGGACATGATTCACTATTTATTTGTGCAATAAATTTTTATATCTTATTCTATGATCTTGACCAATTGAAATGCGTAGCTCCATACATGGAGAATGTCGTGGTGGAGGTGCACAAAGAAGACATTGAAGTCCATACCAGTCCCACTGTTGAGGGGGAACCATCTTAGGTGGATCTCAAAATAAGGAGTCTTCCTAATACTCCTTTGGTGAACTCCAGGTAGAACTAGGTGAGTTCCTCTCATCATGCAGTTCCAAATCTAAATTCTAAGGTAGAGGATGATATGGAAGAATCCACCCAAGACAATGACTCATAATTGGGTGATTGTTAACCATTGACTTAATCATCCCCCATTTCTTCCATCTATTATCCTTTTAAGGCTAACAATTTTTCTAATCCATTGTCTAGAGCCATAAAATTTTGTGGTCAGGCCTGAGGGTGGATTCTCTCTTTCAATTCAGTTGATACTAGAAGGAAAGACCACCACTATCCTTGAAGAAGTGGGGCAGGGTACCTCATTGAGTGCTTTGGTCCCAGAATACATTTCTCTTTCTGATAGTGGATTATTTTTAGATGTGGAGACATATAATTCCCTTATCATCATATGACACATGGATTTGTGGAATATTTGGAAAATAATCTATGAAAAACTTTTAGAAGACCTTCCTTCATTGTTCTGTAGACTTCAATACCTGTATGGTGCGCTAGGATATGACGAATTTGATTACTTCCTAATTCATAATTCCATGAAGGATATTATCTACAAATGAAAGTGAGAATACAAGCTTCAATAGGGCCACATAAAGGTGATACTACTTGTAAAAAATTTTGATCTTCGAGATTAATTTTCCTAGGAGGATTCTAATCATGCTAAGAATATGGTGGAATTTAAAACACAAATTAATGAGTAAACCTCTCAAATCTCATGCCTTTAGTAAAAATTGTATTCCATACAGGGGTAGGATATAAAAATTTACCATTCCTTAAAAGGATCCCAAACTAAAGGGTCAAATTCTATTACGAATAAGGTGGAGGAACTTTGCTGGGCTTAGGAGACTGATGATATTCAGTTGGATAGACTTTGATAAGATTTTGAGGGGGATTGGGATGTTGTTCAACAAATAAAGAGTTATGTGGACGGTGTTTTTTAATGCACAATGGAGAGATTTCATTTTTGAATGCTGCTCTAATTTTGTTGTCTCGTAAATGAAAAGAATTTTGTTTCGAATCATCTATGTATTCATCCCTATTTCCCTTTATCGATTATAATACAACATTGAAATCAATTTTCATAGAAAAAATATATTTTCATCAGCTTATCGTAACCACAATTATTGGTATGGGAAGGTACTCTAATTTTTTCCTAATCTATTAGGCCTAGAGAGTGTAGTTTATCTATTTCTAAGGTTATATGGAAAACCATACGAACATTACATATCTTGTTTTACTGCCTTAATTTTTTTACTAAGTCCAATATAAAGAAGACTTGTATTTTTATTCGGTCACCCTTTTTGTGTTTTCAACCTAACAAGTTTTGTTACTATTTATTTTCATTTCTTGATCTTTGGAATAAACGATATGGAGTGCAGGTCTAGTGAGTTGAGACTTGACTTTTTTACAGAGGGCCTTTTATAGGTTTTAAATATGATGAGTACTATCACTTTTTGTGGGTAGTTTAAATTCATGCAATCTGAACTAATTAAAATGGTGTTTTAGTTTGAATATATTTGAATACAAGTTTTTATAATGATGACCCAAATAAGGCTTCTAGGCAAAGAACGTTCCAACAGTATTTAGATACATGATGGGGAATCATGAGCCATTATTTTTTTTCTTAAATCTATAACATGATATTTTCAAATAGAGGAGGTATCTCCTAAGGAAGAATTTACCACCGATTGAAAAACCCATTTTGTAGGGTACATTATACAAAGACAAATAAGGAATATCATTTCATAGTCAAATAGTAGAACCCTTAGGATGGAATGAAATTTTGTGGGTGACTTATGAAAAGACAACTAGAGAATGTTACAATATATTTTTTGTAAATGAGTTCTCAAGAATTCTGACATTCTATTGTTGATGGATGAAGGAAATTTATGGATATTCATATTTCTAAAGAGCACGATGAGTGATTTTTAAATAGGAAGGTGTCTGAAAATGAAGAAAGAATCTATATTGTAACTGTCCATGAATGGGAAACCACTTCTATAGAGTTAAATTTATGTGAAGGAGGGTGAATTTTGTTAAATGAATGGTGAAGGGGGGACCTTTTGGATATGGTTTGAAGTATATCATGTAGTTTAATGTCATAAGACCAGGACATTGACCATGTAGTTTAACGTCTTACAGAGAGGATGTGGTTATATAGTTTAACATCATATGACTAGTACATTATGCTATGCAGTTCAATTTTGTACATTAAATACATTATTCTATGTAGTTTATTTTCATATATCAAGGACATTATGGGGTTGTAATTTAAGGTATTTATATTTTACCATATGTTTAATGATTCTACCATTCTTGGTAATGTATTTTGAGTGTACCATAATATTCAGGTATGATGAGGGGAACGTTGAAATCTATGATCTTGGGATCTCTGTATCTAAAAAGTGATATGAAGGAAGGGATCATAGTGATTGATGAGTCTCTCTTGAGGAAAAAGTTAACACTGATTGACAAACCTATTTTGTGGGATACTTTATACAAAGAAAACTGGGGCATGTTACATCATTGTAAATAATGGAATCCTTTGTATGACAAACCTATTTTACATTATACATTATTTAATAAAATTTGTTGTGTGTTATAACATAGTCAGGAATAATAGTTATAAGGAATTATGAAATTCTATTACCGATGCCCGAAGGAAGTTTTTAGAGATTCAGAAATCCTCGAGCATAGAGTATGGTTAGTGGAAAAAAGTAACTTAATAGGGGAAGAGCATTTTAATTTAAAATTACTCAAGAATTTTAAAAAATTGTTCCCTACACTAGTATGACCCATGTTTAGGTTATATGGTGATTGCAATTTTAGTTCATACACTTAGGACCAAAGAATTATGGAAATGATTGGTGATATATGTCCTACTAGACCAAGGTTGTTCCAACATACTTCAAAAATGAGGGAGGAAATTATAAACCATGATCTTGGGGATTTTCAGATTGAGAGAAATGATATGGGAAAAATATGTGAGGGGTGAAGGTGGACTGAATTTGAATCACATATTCCAACATAATGTCATCAAGGCTTACAAAGACATAAGAGGATTATACTAAGGGATAAGTTACCACTTGTTAATAGACCCATTTGTGGGCTGTTTTATGAAAATACAACTCAGGTGTATCAATTCATAGTAAAAGAGTATAATCCTTCAGCTGAGAGGCCCATTTTTTAGGTTGTTTTATACAAATAATACTAGGGTATGTTATAGAATAGTTAGTAAAATGATCCCTTAGATACCAAAAATTTTATCATTGGAATTTGAAGAAAGATTATGAATATCTAAAAGTGTCCAAGATTAGTAGTATGAAATGTGGAGGGGATATGCTCCAGCACAAAGTAAGAGTTTGGATCGATATTGGACATGAAGTGAGGATTTCCCTACATAGAACTGACTTATATGTGAAAGGGGGATATCTCTGTTACCTTGGTGGACACCCTAATGAGGGGACCTGAATTAAGATCTCCTACACAGATATTAAATTTTATATAGAAGAGGGGGAATTTTTTAACCCCATGGTTGGGACTAGGATATAAGGCCTAGGTGTCACTATGTTTCTCATTGGAACGAGATATGGTCATCACTGCATATCTCATTGGAAAACGAATCAAAGAACATGTAGTTCTACGATATTGTGTAGTTTATCATCATGCAACAAGGATGTTAGCCATGTAGTTTAACATTTAGAATTAAGGACATAGATCACTTGACATGGAATGGAATATTGTAGTCAGACTAGAGGATTGAAACCAAGTGTCACTATGTATCTTGCTGGAGTGAGAATAAAACCACATGTAGTTCTTAAAAGATTCCCTATGTAGGTCTGACCCATGTACATGGAGAGGGTTTTTTTCATATTTTTTTTTATCTAGGCCCTTCATTGGAGATCCAAGAATCACTACATATCTTATTGGATCAATAATAAAGCCACATATAGTTCTTAAAGAACTGTTCTGTTTAACATCACATGAAAATGAAATAGCATTTTGGATGTGAAAAGAAGTATTGTGGTTGGACCATGGGATATGACTCAGGTGTCACTACATATCTTGTTGAATGAAGAATCCAGACACACATTGTTCATAAAAAATTCCCTATGCAGGTCTAACCCATACACAAGGAGAGATAATTTTTTAATATTTTTTGGCTGGGCCTAGGTTTAGAGATTTGAGAATCACTACATATCTTGTTAGATTGAGAATCAAACCACATGTAGTTCCTAAAGATCCATATAGTTAAACATCATTCAGAAAATAAGTAGGATTCTTGATGTGAAAATGGATATTAATTATGGAGTAGGGGATATGAATCAGGTGTCACTATATATATTATTGAAGCAATAATCAAGCCACACGTAGTCCTTGAAAATAGTTCCCCATATCTATTAGGTTCTAACATTGGGAAAAGGGGTATTAATATCCTCCAGAATAATGGGTTAGCCTAAGACATAAGGTCTAGGAATCACTACATATCTCATTGGAATGAGAATCAAGACATAGATAGTTCTTAATAGAACCTTTATGTAGGTATGACACATATGAAGGGGAAAGAGGGGATTTTTTTTCATTGTGGCTGGACCCAAGATTGGAGATTTTAGCATTACTGTGCATCTCATCAGAATGAGAATCAAGGCACATGTATTTCTGGAAAGATTCCCTATGATAGTATGATTCGTACATAGGGAAAAGTGGGCTATATATTTTTTGAGCCTAGACCCAACATCATAGATTCGTTTGTCACTACATATCCCACTGGAATAAGAATCAATCCACATGTAGTTCTAGAGTAAAGGTGTGGAAGGGGCACTAACATCAGATATTATGATCCTTTAAAACATGGGTCAAACATTGCATAGTTTTATTTCATACAAAAAAGATTTGAATCATACATTTTAACATCATACTGTCATTACATGATGATTTTTGGTGTTATGCCTATAAAGGAGGCCAAAGTGCCACTATGGAGTAGAAACGATGTGAGTGGGGCCTATTCAAGGGAGTTTCCTATACCTTTTCCCTCATGTATATTTAAGAGGGAACCTCAACCCACTGAGGGGTTCAAGGGATGTGATTGAGACCTACACCTGTGATGGAGGACCATATTTAAGGGACCTACAAAGAGTTTCTCAACTCATATGACATGTTTCCGATCCATGCATGGTCACCGCATGGTGGGAAGTAGCCACGCGATCTCTCAAGGTGTTGGTGTAGAGGACCATGTGGCCTGGGTTGAGGCGCGTAACTTGCGCACGGTTTATTAAGTCGTGCGACGAGCGCACAGTGACCCAATATTCAGAATAAGATAAATAAATAGTTTAAAATTTAAAAGAGAATTTTTGATAATAATAATAATAATATTATGATTGTTATTTTTATCATTATTATGATTATTATTAAGAAAATTAAAAAAATTAATAATGATATTATTATTCTTTATATATTATTATTGTTTGCATTATTATTATTATTTATTCTGGTATTATTATTATTATTTATATTATTAATATTACTAATATTATTATTATTAATAAAATAGAAAAAAAGGGAGCAGCAACCCTAATACCCCCCCTTCCCTATTTTGTGATGCGGCCCACACCCTTTCCCCATTCCCTGCTCAAACCAGCCCCCTTCCCCGCAACTCTCTACCAGCGCCCCCTAATGCTCCTCGGCCGACCACCCTCTCGCGCCCCAGCCTCCATAGCACTTCGTTGACGTCCCCTTAGCACACACTATCCACCGTCCTTCTCGCACCCCGACACCGATGTCCCATCCGATTTCTGCCTCCCTACCCTTTGTGCTTGTCTGAGACCCCGCACGCCCCCCCTGTCATCTCCGTCCACCCGACCTAGCTAGGGCCAGTCAACCAGCGATGCACCGGACCTTGGAGTTTCAGCATCCACACTCTATCAGGGTATCGTGCCTTCCACCTTTTGATCATGTCCTGGCACCCTCCATGCACCGACAGTGCACTCCCTACTCAGCATGCCCGACTAGCACCCTCCTCCACTCGTTGTCTGACCGCGATGGCACACACTTCCCCCCTATCCGGCCACCACCACCCTCACCTCGTGCGAGCCTCTCACTGGCGCACCCCCTGCTGGCCGGCGCGACCCCTACTCACCGGATCGAAACCCTCTCCATTTACAATTCCCTCCCTATTCGGTAAGGGATGTTGTTTTAGGGTTAAATCATAATTTATTGTGTTTTTTTGTTGCGTTAGGTTGTTTTTGGCTTCTCTCAGGTGCGGTTGCGGTGCAAACAAGGTTTTGCACCGGCTTTGGGAGCTCCGTACACGTTTGAGGTTTGATCCCTTTTCACTTTCCTCTAAGTATTCAAAAATGTTGATCAATTGTCTTTTTAGATCATAAATATTAATTAATTATTTTAGTATGTGATTTGATTAAATTAGTTTTTTTAAATTTATTTTTTAAAATAATTTAGTTGTGTTCGATGTTTTGTACCCTATTTAGGTGAATTGGCATAGTGTGCACAACAACTTTTTTTGAACATGTGGTATGTGTCTGATGGGTACTTGCGATCAAATATTTAATTAGTTCTGTTATCCCTTGCTCACAGTTTGAAATTTTTTGAATCAATTAGCTGGTACTGAAGTTGTTTTAATGAGTTTTCAAACATTAATTTCTGTTTTCTAAACACCCATAATTATTCAAACATGTCTCTTTTATATTTTTATAACCTTTAAAAAAATGGGTTTTTAAATGGTTCTTTGTTTCTACCTCTATAAGGTTAAGATTAAGATGTTCGATAAAATGTTCTGTTTGAAATTATGTTTTTTTTCAGTGTTTGTAACCACTATTTTGGTTTTACATATATAATATTGCAGTGATCAAATGCTCCTTGACCTATAAATAAATAAATATATATATATATATATATATATATATATATTAAAATTTAAATGGTAATGGGTATTTCCTAAAATTATTTTGTAAATGGTTTAAATTTTTTATTGAATTATATAAGTGGAACATGTTTTGTTTTGGTAAATAATGGGTGTGTGTTTGATAAAAAATGTTTCTTTAGATGATTTTTGGGTGTTTGGGTTTGGGTTTACTCTTTGGAAATCATTTTATAAATTTTAAAGTTGTTTATTAAATAGTACAAGCGGTGCAAGTTATGTTGTGAAAGTAGGTAAAGGTGGTTCTTTTGTGATATTTATTCGTTTGTATTGTTTAAGATTGTTTTTATGTATTTTACTTATCTTTGCGGTTGCAATTCATTGGCAAGGTTTTTCCATGATATTTTGGTCATCAGCAGGTTGCGCGTACTTGTGTGTGAGTGTGAGATGTGTCGCGTCTTCATAACCGAGCTTCAAGTCGAGGTAGGTCCCCCACTACACTCGCCTTTAAATTCAAAATTTATTAATTTCTTGATATTTTATTAATTTTATTAAATGAGAAATAGTATAATATAATTGATTTTTAATGATTATTTGGTATAAAAAGATTCGTTTATTTTATACATGACCCTTGAAATATTTTCTTGATGAATGGACACCCAGTAGTGAAAGAATGCCCGTTTGGCCTTTAAACATAATTCAAGGAATTTCAAATGTAGTTCTGGTTTATTGATATATGATTTATTTTGAAGCGTAAACAAGTGTTTTGGTTCTCTTGAGAAATGAGGATTATTTTTAAAATTGGTCGGTTAAGGCCCTTTTTGATCTTTGATAAAATAAATTATTTTGAGAAAACTTTCTTTATGATAACACAGGGGTAATCTTTTTATGTTCGACGATTGTGTGAGATTATTGTGTGTGATGTTTGTGCATTGGAATTGGTTTATTGTTTGACATTGTTGACTCACCCCTATTTATTATACATGTTGACATGGGAACCTAGCTTAGTAAGTGAATCTTCTGAGAATGATTACTGCACTAGTTTAGATTATGCACTGGCTAGTGGCCCTTAGTACAGATTATACTCTGATAGTGGATTGGGCACCTCAGTTAGGCCATGTAGGGAAACACCAGGAGTTAGGGTGTTATGACGTCATCAAGAGTAGGCATGTCTTCAGTATGAGTCACATGTATGGTACGTTCTGGATTGTTCATGAGCTCCTAGGTTTGACCCATGTTTTATTTAGTGTTTATTTTTATGTGCCGGATGGTTGAGAGGTCTAGTTCAGTTGATGGCCCTTGTGTGCCACTTCTTTTCCATTTCCCTTAGTGTGTGTTATGTGTTGTGTGTGGTTTTCCATTTGACTAACATTTGAAATTTTAATTTCTAAATTTTTTGCGGAAATGTTTTAAAATTCAATGCACATGTTCCTTTTAAACATTAAACTTGTTTTTAAATTAAAAAGGGCAATGGACTGTTAATTGTCTTAGAAATGGAAGTGTGTGTGTGGAAACCCATATTTTGTTTAATTTAGTTCAAACCTAGAATTAGTAAATTTCTTTATTTAAAGGTAGTGCATTGGGAATAGTTTGTTGGGAATGCCTACTGAGTTTTAATACTCATGCCTATATTATTTTTTTGTTTTTAGTTTTGTTTCAGGTTTGACTTGAGCTTGCTCGCCGTGGGTTAGAGTTAGTTGTGGACTGGTGAGTGACTCTCAGAGTCGTGAGGAGTTTTGGTCGTGGTCAAGTTAGTTTTCTTTTGTTGGTTGTTCCTCCTCTTTTGTGTCATTTATTTGCCTTGTATTATTATTCTTTTTCCGCTGCTTTATTTTTCTTTCATTTATGGGCCAAATCATTCCCTCTTGTTTAGTTTTGATGCCCGACACTAGTTGCTAGCCCGTGGGGATCAGGAACGCCCCTCGGACCATGTCGCGTGCCGGCTTGGGTGACGAGTTCAGGGTTGACCCAGGTTGGTTCATGAAAATTATGGTTCTATACATTATTTCAAATATTTAAAGTTTATTATATTTATTCTAGAACCACCTCAAAACATAGTGGTTGATCTATATATGAGAACAAAAAATGAAGAAATGGTTATATCCCAGGTATATAACTAATCCTTAGTCAATGTTTCTGAACTGAATATTCTATAAAATATTTTCTTATATATTTTAATTTATTTTAATTCTATATTGGTCATGGATTGGCTATCCTAACATAAATCCAACATCAACTGTCGAGATAGGGAGATCACTCTTCACATCCCAAGTCATCCTTCAATTCTATACAAGCGTAAGGGGGAGGATGAATATATCCAAGAATATTATATTTAATAATGTATATTATTTCCTTATAAGAATGAATATATTTACCAATTGATTGAGAAAAATGATAGAATAATTCTTGAATACATGCCTATTTTGAGGGATTATACCAATGTTTTCTTTAAAGAGTTACATAGACATCCTCCAAAGAAATTGTTTGACTTCTCAATCAAACTAATACCTAGATCTCTGCCTATATCAAAGACTCCTTACAAAAATTCCATCATTGAGTTAAAAGAGATAAAAAACCACTTATAAAGGAATATATAAAAGGGTTTTATACATATGAGTGCTTCAGCATGGGGTGTACTAATCCTCTTCATTAAGAATAAGGATGGGTCAATGTGCCTCTACATTGATTATTATGAACTAAACAAAATCATGATAAATAAAAATTATCTCCTTCTATATATAGATGACTTGTTCAATAAACTATGTGGGTCCAAATATTTCTCTAAGGTGAAACTTTATTAGAGATATCTCCAATTAAAGGTGAAGAAGGAAAATATTCCTAACTCATCCTTTTGAACAAGGTATAGACACTATGAGTTCATAGTGATTCCCTTCAAAACACAATAATACTCCAGAAATATTTATAAACTTAATTAATAGAGTATTTAGATATTACCTTGAAATTTTTATGGAATTATTTATAGATGATATTTTGATATACTCCAAAATAAAGGAGGGACATGGGGATAATACGAATATTGTGCTATAGACTTTGAGAAAAGATAATCTCTAAGAAAAATATAGTAAATGTATGTTCTAGATGAATGAAGTATCATTATTGGGGAATATTTTCACCAAAATGTCATATATATAGACTCTTCTAAGGAAAAGGAAATTGAGGAATGACCTATACTATCATTAGTAATAGAGATCCATAGTTTCCTTGGACTATTTAGATATTACTAGAAATTTTTGAGAAACTTCTCGTGACGGTTAAACCCACTAAACAAGCTAACTCATAAGGGGGTAAAGTTTTTTTGGACTAGTGAATGTGAAGAGAGGTTTAAGGAGTTGAAAAACTATCTTATCATTGCAATAGCCCTCATGATACCTTCATGTTGGTAACTTTTCGTGGTATATAGTAATGCTTCTAAGAAGGGATTAGGTTGTGTACTAATGTAGAATGATAAAGCTATAACCTATGTCTTTTGGAAGTTGAATTTTTATGAATAGAAAACTCAAAACCATGATATAGAGTTCCCTAAAATGATCTTTTCATTTAAAATATGGTGACATTATCTCTATAGGGAGAAGTGTGAAATGTATATATGGATTATAAGAGCCTAAAATATATATCCACATAAAAATATCTTATAATTCTCTAGTAAAGATGGTTAGATCTAATAAATGACTACGACTTCTCAATCTATTACCATTATAGGAAAATAAACAAAGGGAAGATGATCTAAGTAGAAAGTATCTGCAGACTTTATTGATAATAAAAATTGAGATGTATCCAGTAGTCTTAGACTTGAAAAGGATGGACATGGAAATCATGAATGAAGGAACATTATCATTCATTTCTCAAATTATTACTCAACCATCCCTTATGGAGAAGGTAAAGGATTCTTAAAGAGATTATGTGGAAATTCAAAATAAGGTGGAAGATATAAGAAAAGGGAAATCCTTAGAGTTAAAAATCGATGAAGAATGAGTTGTAAGATTTGGGTCACAACTATGTGTTCCATGAAATATAGAGATAAAGAGATGTTGAATGATTTACATAGCTTGATGTTATCCATTCGCCTAGGGGGAATAAATATGTACCAAGATATCTAAGAGTACTATTGTAGGGACAATATGAAGAAGGGTATCCTTGAATATATATCAAATATTTTGATATATAAATAGGTTAAGGATAGAAGGAAAAATTTTAGGGGGATGATGTAACCATTACCCATACCTACATGGAAATGGGAAAATATCACCATGGAATTTTTCAATGGTCTTATAAATAAATCAAGACGAATAAATGTCATATAGGTTATAGTGGATAATATTACAAAGACTACTCACTTAATTTCATTTAAATAGGACTTATCACTTGATAAATTTGTAAAGATATACATTAGAGAGGTGGTGAGGATGCATGGAACACCACTGTAAATTGTATCTGACTGAGGTCTAAGGTTTAACCCAAGTTCTGAAAGAGCCTCCAACATGCTCTAAATAAAAATTTTATATTTCATTATGTCTTATCACCCCAAAATGATGACTAATGTGAGCTAACTATTCAGACACTGGAAGACATGTTGAGAGAATGTTTGATGGACTTCAAAGGATTAGAGGATCAACGTCTTCCTTTGGTTGAGTTTTCATAAAATAATAGTTTCCACTCAAGCATCCAAATTGACCCTTATGGATCCCTTAATGGAAAGAGATATAGAAAACCTTCATGTTGGTATGAATTTGTTAAACACAAGCTGTTGGGACCTAAAATGGTTGAAAATGTTGAGACTATTCATCAACACATTGGGACTACTCAGATTCAATGGAAGATCTATGATGATAATCTTTGATCAAACCTAGAGTTTGAGGTTGGGGATAAATTATTTCTTAGGATATATCCATAGAAAAGAGTTAGGAGATTTGGTAATAAGGGAAATCTAATACCTAGGTATATAATCCATTTGATATTCTCAATTACATCGAATTTTTGGCCTATCGACTAGCACCCACACTAACTCTTTCTCAAATACATGACATACTCCATATAACACTCTTCACAAAGTACATAAAATATTTATCACATATATTAGATTTAGAGGTGGTACAACTAGAAAATAATATCTCTTATGTGGAGTAGTTGGGGAAGATCTTAGACTATAGAGATAAAGTTCTATCCAACAAGATAACTCACCTGGTCAAAGTACTATGGCAGAACCATAAATATGAAGAGGCAACCTGGGAACTGGAGGAAGAAATGAAGTAAAAATACCCTCACATGATTTCACATTAGTATTTAATATGAAATTTCAAGGTTGTAATTATTTAAGGGGGGAATAATTTAAATCCCGATGTTTTTTTAAATAAAACTATGTTTGATAGCATATACGACACACAACACCAAGACTAAATGAACAATGATTATTTATAACTATTATAACCTAGCTATTAAATTGGTTGGTTTTAATAGTATTAAATAATTTATAAAATTAATATTAAATTATTAATAAATATAAATTTATTTAACTTTTTTTAATAAATAATTCTTCAATTTTTAATGAAGATATTTTATTCTTAAAAAAATTAATTTTCTTCAAAAATGATTTTTATTTCTTTTTGAGAGTAAATGTATTAATTAATTTATTAAAATTTTAGAAATGTTATTTTATAAAATTAAAATAATTTTTGAAATTATAATATCAAAATTTACTTAGGGTGAACTTTCGGGATTTTTCTAAAATGATTGATTTTTTAATGAATAGTGGAATTTACCAATATTTCAAATACTATCATTTCATTTCATTAAATAAAGTAATATAAATGCCCGGTTATTTTTAAGAGTTTGTATTAAAGTTACATATAAACTATTTTATTTATAATAATATAATTAATCTAATTTTAATTGGCAATTTTCACGATTTTGTTATATGTTTATTTGGATGCTTAAAAACACATTTTTCTGTAAATTGTTCTTAAGTGCGTAAATTTTATCCTTTTTAATTAATTAAAATAACCCATAAAATAAAATAATTAAATGAAATTTATATTATATATATATATTAATTTAAATTCATATAATTATGATTACTAGTCATATAGTTATTTAAATATCATCTTATGCTTGAAAAATGCATTTAATGAAAAACCATTTTTGATGTGTTTTGCGGGTTTATTTTTAAATTAAATTCTAGAAAATATATGAATTTAAATTGATTAAATTTATTCCATATTTTTAATTATAAAAATTAATATCATCTAATAATTTTGACTTATTTTTTTTCTTAATGATTAGTAAAAATTAATTATTTCGGTTAAGGTTAAAATGGGGTTTTGTGTGTTACATGCGCTTATGTTAAAATTAATTTTCCATGTTCATAAGATTTTTATTTGATAAATTTGATTATATATTAAGAATAATTGGGTACAAATTATCTAATAATTCTCATTTTATTTTTATTCTTAAAGGATAAATTTCAAAAGTAGAAACTAGTTATTGTGGTGAGAACTAAAATGGTAAAAGTGAGTAACCTTATAGATAAAGGGAATAAAATGTATAAAAAAATGTTTATTTTTTAATTTTTTCGGTTATTATAGGCTATATATTTCTTAAATTATATTATTTATCAATTTTTTAGGCACTTTTCTTGAGATATATTTCCCATTATTGAATATTTTTCGGAATTTACAAAAACGTCGCTCCTAGTCACTTATAAAAGGGTAGTTGATCTCCTCCTTTATTCACACTTAAATGGAATTTTGGTTCATCCAATATCTACTCAAATTAATGAATTACTTACATTACTATTTCCTAGAGTAATTGATTTGATTATAAAACCCTCATAATAATGATTCTAGTGCAAACCCACAGAGGGTTTCCAAAGAAGAAGTATAATTCTTAACTGTGATTTTTCATTTTATTTCTTCTTCCTCCTCATTAAAATATTATTAAACCATGATAATATAATATAATAAGTATCTAAAATATACTAATATGTAATTTTATTAATTTAATAACCTAAATCCCTCACTTATTCCATTAAATGGGAAACAAACCATCGTTCGTGTGTACGGAGGACTACCGCCTCACGAACCAATGTAATTTATTTTCCATCATTGCCTCTCGTAGATGTTTATGATAATGGAAATAGTGTGTGTGTATATATATATATATATATATTAAATTCATGTAATATTTATAATTTTTTAAAATTAATATATCATATATTTTCTTGGATTTCAATTCATAAAAAAGTGATAACGCCATTCATGCATATGTGTGGATTACCACCTCAATAAAGAGATGCGATTCATTTTTCAATAAAAAACACATATATGGTATATATAAGTGCGTTTAGAAAAATAATATGATATATATGATATAATTATCATTATTTAAAGATAAAATAACACTTAACTTATTTCAATCATGATCATTGAAAAATGTAAATGTTATACATACGTGCATATGACCTACCGTCTCCATAATTGTAACATAGTTTATTTTTCAGAACTATATTTAATGATTGGTTTTAAAAATATAATTGATGAATAAATGTGATAATTATGTCATTTTTTTTAGTTTTTATATGATAAAATAATAATCTCTTTGACCATAGTCAGCTTTCCAAATTGATTTTGTACATATGAGTAGAAACATCATCAAAACGTCTAACTTGAACCTAAATGATTAAGTAAGGGAATATAACATAATAATAAATAAAATAAAATTAATAATAAATTTTAAAAAAATTATTAATAAATTAAATAATAAAAATAAGTTTTAATATCTAGGAAGATAAAAAAATGCATGTGATGAATCAGGCTCAAGGTAAGGGATCTCTTTAAACCATCCTTTTCTTCATGCTATGACCATTATCTATCTAACTCAGTTACTTTATCTCTTTAAAGATATGAAATGATTGTAAATTATGTGTGTGTGTGTGTGTGTGATTCTCACACATATATACCTTGATTATTCTCTCTTACTTGTATGGGTTAATACATTATTTTTTTCATTTCTCAAATGCCTTCATTATGAAATTTCATTCAATTATGAAATGAGGAAAGATTGTACAACTCATTTCTTTCCATGGGTAATTATTATGTTTATTCCTTATGATTGATCTCCTTTTTACTACACAAATAAATCATGAACATTTTATGATGGTTCTTCCTAGATAGTTCTATAATTCATTGGGAAAATATTCAGTCTCATGATACGTTATGTATAGGATTAAGAAGTAAACCCAATCCATTATGGTACTTTGTCCACCAAGTGATATTTTTTAGGTAGTTAGTCTTGACTCATGTTTGTGTCATCTTATATGTTTCTGCCACATTTTCTATGTTATCATGATCTTATGATGCCATGTTACTCATGTTATTCTTCCATGTAATTACTCATAATCCTTATCTTTTATGATATAATGTTGTACCTTTAACTCACACATTATATTTTTTTATCAATATCATTCCCTTACTAGGATTTTTATCTCACCCTTTGGTTTTATGTACTCTCCAAGTTATATTATGAAATTTTAGGAGATAAAATGGATTTATGATCTTTTTATATAGAATAAAACAAGGATTTCACATTCCAAGATTCCTTTTGATGTATCATGAACATATTATTAAAAATATATTAGGCCTCATGATCTTTAGGGTTGTACTTATTGGATATTTATTTTTAAAAATCATGTAATAATATGTTTATAAGGAATGGGTCGCTATATGGTTAACTCCTTGAATCATGTTTGTTATGTCATGTTGTTCCTTGATTTTCTTTAGAATTGAATTATCTTTAAGAGATAAAAATTTCTTTCATTCTTTTATCACACTATCTAGTTGAGTTTTTCATGGGATATAAAGTGTTTTGGTGGAGATAATTGTCACACCCTAACCTTTTGTTTATAAATTATTTTATTTATTTATATATTTTAATCCTTATTCCAGATTCTCTAGATGAATTCCTCTAAATTTTTAAATTTTTGGAGTTTCGATGCATAGAATGCAGTGGGATCACGATTAGTAATAACCATGTGGAGACCATTTAAGAGGCTGAAAGTTATTATGAGGGTTTTTTCATGGTCGGAACAAAATTAGTCTTACCATATGGCCAATCCATGTGGTTTCTGAGCTGATTTTAGTGGTGGGAATGTGGTTGGTGCATAGTTTTTTAAACTAAGTGTCCAAACCATGCATCCTATTTATAATTTTTAAATAGTTAAATTAACTATTTACCCTCATATTATTTTAACCCCTAAGCCACCCCCTATCCTCATTTTTAAACCCCACAACCTATGGCTCCCCTTTACTTCATTTATCCTCCATCCCATGGAATTATTTTTTCATTTATTCAAGTTCTAAGGTTGATTTCTCAAGGTATTACCTTCTAAACCAATTATCCTCCTATTTTCCTCCTTTCTTCATGTTCTTTCCTTGGGTAGGTCAAAGAAAGCAAGGGAAACCCTTGGATAAATTTTTATTTGTGGTTTATTGATTTTAGGGTTTGATATTGTTATTAATCGGTTATTATTTCTTACTGTGAGTGGATTGACACCAAAATTGGTGGACACGATGATTCAAGTTTGGATTTACCCCATGTATTGACCTTTAATTCTCAATTCATTGATTGATTACTATTCTAAATTCATGTTTTAGATATATAATGGTAGTATAAAATAAAATTATGTATTTTCCAAGAAAAAAACTATGTTATCATGTGATTTTTATGAAATGAGAGGGTTTCTTCCTTGTTTTTCAAGCTAGAAATTTTTTCATACTTAGTGTCGCATACTAAATGTCTGATAAAATGCCTAAATGTACCTTATAAATAAATAATAAAATATTAAGTGTCTTTATTTCCTATAAATTGATTTTCAAATGATTTTTTAAATATAAATGATGTTCATGGTTCTTGTAATAATGTGTTCTAAACTACTGGAATGTTTTACAAAATTTAAAATATCATTTGATTGGTTTTAAAAGTTAGTTTTATAGATTCATATTTTAAAGAATAATTATGAGATATATTGGAACTTTTAAAGATGTTTTTCCACAATCAAAACACACCCTAGGAACATGAACCTTTATTGATTTTTTTGAATTGGTTAAAAGTTTCCTTGGGTTAAACAGAATTATTGTTACTATTATTATTATAATAAAGGGGTTATTTCTATAGAGGGTTCTTAGGGGTGAGGCTTTCTTATGGTTTCTTATTTATGTATTCAGTTATGTAAATATATTTTTAATTTCTTTTCATTATTAATTAGCTTACATCAATTTATATATACCATGGGAAACCAAGAGTAACTGTGGAATCTCTAAGAGAACATGTTGTACTAGCATAGGATTTCACTCTAATTAGTGGCCCTTAGTACGAAATTCACTCTGATTTGTGATTTTTCTCCTCGGTTAGGTTAGGAAGGGTAATATCAAGTTTTATGGTGTTTTTATTTCATCAAGAATGTCGATTAGATGGATCTTATTTTAATATGTCCTGTATTTTCCCATAAAATCCAAGGTTCCCATGATTAGTGGTTCTTGGTTATTATATAATTTTTATATTAAATTAATTTTTATATTGTTACTATTTTTATGCTTACTAATATTTTTTCATTTTCACTTTAATTTTCAAAATGAATAAAAGGTCTATTTTATTATAATGAAAGGTTTTTAAAATATTTTTCCCTTTATTTCATTATATTCACTCTATTTTTGTGTCTTAAAAGGAAATTTTTGACAACTATTTCCCTTAATAAATTGATATATTATATTTCAATATTTAAAGTACTTAAAGGACTATTTTATCTAAAATATGAAACCTGCATGTAATTTTTTTTATAAAAGTGTAAAATTTACATTATAATTGTATTTCAAACTAGCTTGACATGGATCTATTATTAAAGATGATGCATAGGGTGAGGATTTTTTATACCTATTAGGTATTTTATATTCAATCCTTTATATATAAATTTCAGTTATAGGTTCATTTATTATTACTCATGGAGTATCTATAGTATTAGGATTAAATTTTAACTTATAGAGTCGCTTAGAGATCTAATTGGGTGTTTGATTTCATATTTTTTATATTGTACTTGTATCAATTGGGTTAGTAATATTTTTAAGAGATATGATTTCCATATTTGTGGTTTTTTTCTAGATTTTTTATTATTTTTCCTTTTTTTACCTTGTGGATTTGTTTATAGTTACCTGTTTAGGTTGTCACGCATGGGACTCTGATGTATGGGGTGGTCATATCAAATGTTCAGGGGGAATATCCATTCTTATTATTTATTATTGAGTGAAATTTTTTCCATTGAGTATATTCCAATTCCCTTGGTGGCTTCCACAAACTCATGCAGAATGAGAACTCCCCTTGAGTCATGTCACGGACCATCTTGAGTTCTTAGTTCATGGGTGTCCCAAGTTGGTTCATAATAATTGGGTTCTAGTATACCTATATTAGATATTTAATTTTGAAATTTATATAAAGATATTTAAGGGGTATGTAATGAATATGCATTGATTAAAAACCGCCATTACTGAGAAGTATATTTCTAAGGAGGTAAAATAGTTTTTTACAAAATAATTGTTTATAGTGGAGCATGTCAATTTACTTATATCTCTCCATGAATGAGCCAATTTTATGGGAAAGGAGATTTTTTGCCTAAAAATAATGTCAATTAAATGTGATAAAATAATGTGGGAACATTTATACATCATAAATAATACAAATTATGATCAATCATATATAAAATATCACATTTATGTGTTAAAAAAATTATTTTAAGAATAAAGATATGTTGGTACTAAATTAGCATAAGAAAAAAAATTACAAAGATTAAATATACCATTCATTGTAGATCTAGTGCATCAGAAACATTGATGTGGTTACCAAGTAGATCAAGTTTAAATGTGATAACATGGACCGAGTATGAAATTAATGTCTATAAATTTTATTCCAAATACTAATACAACATATATATAATTTATAATCATGGTGTATTAAAGTTTACTAAAGAAATTCATTTTTGAGTGAAAAAAGTAAAAAACAATATCGACACTAAGTGTATATTATGAAATTATTAATGATATATCGAAGATTTATTATATTAATGTTTATGTGTTCAAATATAAATGGTTTGTCAGTAATATTAGTATTAATCATGATGAACTCAAAATGACACTCATATATCTGAATAGATTGAAATAAATAGATGAAACTTTTATCATGAAATCACATTAAAAATAAATTTTCTATGTTTTTTATCCATAAAATTTGTATTGTTATATCATTTTTCAAGGAAAAATAGTATTTTTTGAAGAAAATGCATATGATGATAAATTAAAAGAGATCCCTAATTCCATGGAAATATTATTAGAGGATATTGATGACCATAATGTTGACATGGTTTCTTCCATATAGAATGATCATGAAGATAGAATATGGGAAAACAATCCTTTATTAGTCTCCTAATATTATAAGCTTTATATATTTATTTCATATTTAGATTTTAAAATATTAAAAAATATGAGATATATTATTTATAATTTTATTGTTAATTTAAGAAAAATATTTTAACAAATATGATAAATTGTTTGTTTAGTACTCAAAGAATTCATTACACATAAATGTAATTTTTTTATGATTTATTTATCATTTTAAATCTTACTTATTTTTTCCTTATTTTATATCATTTCATGTCTCATAAAAGTTTTTATCATTTTTTTATCATTTTGGTTAACTATAAAAAATATTATAAAATGTGTGTTTTGTTTTGTTTAGTTTTTTTTGTATCATTTTCAAATTATTATTCAATTTTATATGTAATGGATGAATTTATATCATATTTTAATAATTATTTATTAATTTTATTTATGGGAATATATAATATCAATTATTTGATTCGTCTCAATCTTCTAGGGAGGTACCTCTACATATTTCTTCCAAGGAACCTTGTCATTCCTCTATAGAGGTGCTTCCTAATTCTATAGGGAAAGAGAAGGCTTCTGGGTTTGTTAAATGTAAAAAGACATATTTACCTAAATTATCACTTTTTTTAATAAGGATTAGAGGATATCTATTAAATTTTTGGTAATGGTAATCTTATATGTCCAAATAAGAATAAATATAAGATTTTTCTAGCTGCACAAGGTCATGAAAAAAAATAATTTCTAATTAGAGAAGTGTCAAACAGAAGAAACTAGATCAGCTATGGGTGACTATTTTGGTAAGATGTTTTATTATTATATTATTTATCATGAAAAGTTTTTAGTAATATAGGTTATTTTTTATTCTCAATTTCTGATGATATATGATTTACCTAACACTAAATAAGTCAGGAGGAGATCATTGTATTTTTCTTCTAGAAGATAGAGAGATTTTAAATCAATATTAATTTAGAATTTCATTTTTAGAAGAATAAAAAATGAAAATACATTTGAAATATAATTTTTTTAGATGAATATGCACATAGGAAGTTTATCAAAAGTAAACATCATGAATAATTTTTTGTAAGTGAAATGTAAACTTTTTTAAGTGATTTTTCTATAATCATTGGAAATGATCATATTAATGATTTTTTCCATTAATTAAGAATAATTTAGGAGATGTCATTATAATATCCAAACAAAGAATGTATACCCTAATACTTTATATCATGGATGGTATTTTTTACTTGAAGAACAAATGATGGATGGAAAGTTTGAAAAATTGATAGTTGATTCATTAGGCAATATAAAGATCTCACTACTATGACCTAACTAGACATGAAAAATGGAAAATTACCTAAATGGTGAAAAAGGTACAATATATTACAAAGTATTTGAAAATTATATATGACAATATTGTAAGAAGTAATTTAAATTATTTTTAAACTCTATATTTTTTAACACAAATAAATTTTCCAAATATTTGTTATAGATAGCCATTGATGATCAGAGAACATTGGGGACCCTAATACCTAAGGATAAAAATGATATTATCTCTATTTCATTAGGAAATGAAGAACACTCAAGCCATATATAAAGATATACAACAGGTGTATCTATTGAAAACTTATTTATTATTCTGATATTTCTTCATGGTAGGGTGTCTATAAGAAAAAAATACTCTTTAGAAGATAATGTTTGAGGGATAGGAATGAAAATGGAGGATAGGATTATATCATTGATATATTAAATGTTTTTAGACAAATAGATATTGTTTCAGGTTTCATATTTGACTCCTTAACCACCGCTTTCATATCCCAGTCCTACACCTCTTCATCTATGTTTTTTCATATATTATAAGTTATATATTGAGGATCCATAGTGACATATTATAGCATATAGGAATGTACATTATATTAGTGATACCATGCATTACTAATTGGTAGAGATGGATCAACTTAGGGTAACAATATAAGATATTATAGATGTATCAACTAGAATATCATTCCATACTGATGAGTTTTCTACATTTAGACAGCGTGTTAGAAATTTTTTACTTTGGCCATCTAGACTTATATGAAAACTTACCACTGAGGTATATATATGTGATATCCTTTATTTACTTTTTTATTAAATTTATTTTCATATTTTAGTATGTATATATATAACCTTTTTTAGTAATAAAAAATATTTAAAGACATGTTGTATAAAAAGAAACAACATGTTGAGGCCCCTTTGACTTCATATACTACCTTTTCTGAAGGAATTTCTAAATTATCATTTTATAGATTTATATTTTTGGATGTTTAGGAGCTAAAAATGACTAAAAAAATTGAGTCTGATTTTGTATTGATTATTTTAATGAAATATATCTTTCACCTTATACCTATAGATATGTTGGGTCTCACAATGATGCAAGTTTCTTCTATGTAATTCAATTATCATATCTATTTCAGTTATACCAATTTTATATAATTTACTACCTTGGTTTGTTATTTATTAGTAATCTATATACACATTTTATTCACAATGATATGATGTCAACTTATTAATTTATGGAACCATAATTTATTTCTCCAATATTAAAAATGATGCAAGATGAAGAAATAACTGAATATATTTCTCAAAAAATTAGAATTAAGGAATTAAGTTTTTGATTCTTCCATATATTGATGGGAATGAAAAATATGTTTCATCAGTTTAATATCTTTTAATTAAATAAAAACAAAAATTATATTTGTGTAGATCTGTATCCATTGGATGTTGTGTGTGTTTGTTTCACTAGAAAAGACTACTGAATGATTATGATCCATACACGGTGAAGAGTGAGAAATCATTAAATAAGTATTATAGAAGTATGTTTGATTATTTTAATTATTATATATTATAATAAATTTTTATTTTATTTCATATATATCATTTTTAAACCAGGAATGGAAGCACTATAACCATTCAATTAGAAGAAGGAAAAAAAATATCAATTATGTCAAAGTAAAGGTGACTTATTTAATAAGTACTACAATTTAACAGTTTCATAAAAAGTTATCTTCAATTGATAATTTATTTTTAAATAGAATGGTTATCAACGACAAGGAGAAATTGAATGTGGGTATTATGTTCTAATATTTATGTATCAAATAATTAAAACAAGGATATCTAGAAATTTGAACATGGTTAGACTTTAACTTTTCCTATTAATTATATTTTCATTACTTTTATAATAAATGTTGGATAGTTTATTTTTAATTTTTAATTTTTTTATAATAATTTCCCAAATAATGGAAATGATCTAAATTTTCTATTAGGAGTATGATCTAGTTATTTTACAAGATTGATTTGGTTTTAGTTTATCACTTTATATTTATAATTTTGATTTTTTATTTTAACTATAAAATTATAACTTTGTTGTAATTGTAACTAAATTGTGATATAAATAATTATTATAGAATTGTACTGGACATTTTTTCATTGAAATTTTCAATTTTTTTCTATATTTTTCTTGTATTACTAGTATAGGTATTTTATTTTTAAGTAAATTTAAAGAAATATTATTTTTTATGTTGGTTATTTTTATAACTGAAGTAAAAAATATATTCCATGCTGGTTATAAAATAATTGATGGGGAAGATAGTTTTTGGCATTGATCATTTTATATAACCGATATTAAAAATTATATTCCATATTGATGATTTTATAATCTATGTAAAATTTTCCATGATTTTTCATTTTAGAAGATTTTTTAATGTCGTCTATAATAATAACCAATGTGAAAGTTATTTTTAACATCATTTAAAATAAATAATGTAAAAAAATATTTACAATGTAACTTATAAAGAAATAATTTTTTAACTAGTGTTAAAAATAAAAAATAATGTTAAAACCCATTTTATATATTATAATTATATATAATAATGATAATAATATGTATAATTAAATATAATAAAAGTAATTTAATAAAAAATTGTAATTAATTATATTAAGACACATTAATAAAAACAATCTGAAATAATAATACTATAATTTTTTCTAATAATAATATTTATAAATACTGTTAATATAAATTATATATAATTATATTAACATAATCTAATAATTACATAAAAACTTATATTAGAGTTGTTACAAAGTGAAAATGAAGACAAACACACAAACACATAAACATGTAATTATAATAAAATAAAATAATAATAACACAAAAATATTATACTAATAATAATAACTATACTTAAAATGGGGGTTATGTTGGATATTTATGGAATTAAAAAGGGGCCCCACACTGTGGGAATGGACTTAGTGCCTGCAGATCAGTGGGTCTTAAGGCATCACAAAGTGTAATTAGGTGGAAAACACTATACAACGACAATTAGTGCGACATGGAAACATCTAGATGTGACTGGGTGGGGTCTTGAAATAGTGATGGGTGAATTGGTACCTATCAATTATCATAATGCCCACTTATATTTATAATGTGGGTTCATGGGTTACCTACTACATAATTATCAATAGAGTGAGACCATATGGATAGCATGGTGAAGTTAAGTGTCGCGCATGCATCGTCAAGTGAGTGGCTTGAAAGAGAGATAGGTGTGTTGGCACCTATCAACTGACCCTTTTCTCAAATGTATTTAGGATGTGGGATATAGGGTTTATCTACCAACGTGTGGTGGTGATCAGTAGGACATTAAATTTCTTAAAAGAGGGTAGCATGAAATTTAAATGGGTGAGATGATGTGATGATTGTTGGTAGGGGCAGCATGGCATAAGACTATAGATACATAATGGTACAAGATACTCATTTGGGGCTTTGGTTTATCTACTTCAAGGGCCTTTATTACACACTCAGCTAGACCTTAAGTCCATTAAAATTTTTCCTTTTAGAAACTCTATGTAATAAAATACTTCCAATGGATTCTCATCATTCCATATGGGGATGGATGAGGCTTGACCCACTCGGGTTCTTGGGTGTGTGTGTATTTACAGTTTGTAATCCCCTCTACCTAATATAGTATATAAGTTATACATAATAATAATAAAATAATCTAATAATAACATAAAAATATTATATTATGTTGAGTATTAACAATTTTTAAATGAAAATAAACACACACAAACCCCGGATGGGAAAAGCTTGAATGAGAGCATAACCCCCCCCCCCCCCCCTCAAGGATAAATACATACTCCAAACTAGCCCTTTATTACAATTTTAAATAACCTAATATTAATCCGAAAAGATAAATGATCCAAAGGGCGCAAAATTTTATGGCCTTAATAGACAATTTTTTTTAACTTTGGGCCTAGAGCCCCAATTTGAATGGTCATATAGCCCTTATGATCTGAACCTTCCAATTTTTGGGTAGCTTGTAAACTTTTTTCCTTTATGGAACTCTTTCTCCATTTTTCTACACACATATGGTGCCCTCCAACCATACTGATTCCATATATATCCATGAATGTTCATAAATTGATGTATCTATGCATCTTTTCCCAACACCCATGTTCATAACCCTCGACCCACACATCATCTATTTCCATATCACCCATGTAAAGTGAGGTAAATAAAACCATGGTCAAGATTCAAACCCCATCTGCATGGATGCAGAACTCCTACCATAAACCACTCAACCACAAGCTCATCATCTAATAAAAATAATCTAATAATAAAAATAAACAAATGATAATGATAACAATTTGATAAATAAGGTATAATTAAAATAACAAATATAATTTGATATAATTATAATATTATTACGTATAATTATAAATAATGAGAGTACAGTTAGATATTATTAAAAATAGTTATATTAAATATAATTAAACATAATAAGAATAATAAAAATTGTTAATTTAAATTAGAAATAATTATAAAAATAATAAAAATTATAATTATTATAATAATTATACTAATCTAGTATTAATATTAGTAATAATATTAATAATGTTTATTTTTATATAATTAATAATATCTAAAATTAATATAATATAAATAATTATTACTATTATACCTAAATAAATGATATTACTAAATAATTAACTAATGATTAAAAAATACCTATATTAACTATAAAATACAATCAAATATAAGAGATTTATTAAAAAAAATCAAACTAAATAAAATTAAATTAAAAATGTTCTAAATTTTTAATCAAGTTATTCTGTGTTACTTTACTACTTCTCATAGACCTAAGCCTATATTTTCTGATCATTAGAAAATATTATTTTTTGAAGCAATAGATACCTTCTCATCATTAGTAGATCCAATATCTTTAGGAATTCTAGGCTCCTAGAATAATATTATATTTTCATTTTAATAATTATCATTTCAAAATTGAAAATATAAATAGTACCTTCCTTGTAGGGGTTGTAGAGATATTTCATATAAACCTCAATATCACCATATACTTTTGTAGTGCGTACAATCTCTATGGATATTCAATTATTTGTTTGGATTATTAATTTTGGAAATTTTTGAATTTTAGGATCAATAATCTAAAGCTAATTATAATTTTATCCCAACAATTCATGTAAAATATTCTCCTATTAAACATAAAGGTAAATCAATTTGTATTAACTATGTAGTTTCTATAGTTAAAACTAGGCATGTTTTGGTGGTGAAAAATCATGAGAAAACAACTTCTATATCAAATGAATATGATGGGTAACTTAAGAATTAATAACTCTCCTAGACAAAAGGTAGTACAAAATATGTCAATATAATAATAATATTTTTCTGGACTGAACTGTTATCAATATTAATGATAACAAAATTAGGGCATTGTTAGTGTTGTAGAATATTTGGGAAAAAATAATATACTTATGGGTAAAATATTTATTTTCCATGGAGTTTACGAATACATTATTATAGGGGAGAAACTCTAAGAAAATGTGGAGAAATTATAAAAAGAGGAAAGTTGGGTATAAAAGTTCATCAAGTATGAGTACACAAAATTGATTTTATTATCTAGAAGAATTTATTGGAAGATGTTACCAACATGATCATAGTACTAAATAATGTTTGGATACACTACTAGGGTTTCCTTATATAGAAATAATTTTGAAATTTTAGAGAAAAAAATGAATAATTATCTCTTGTTGTTGAAGTGACCTAAAACTTAAATGAGAATAAAAGTTTATGTATACTTAATGGTGTTTTTCCTCTGATATTATAGGTGATACAAATATCAATAAGAATGTTTAATAACATAATAGACCTATAGTTTCATTTGGGGATGAAATATTTTGGAAAATTATAAGAGTTAGTATAGCTGAGATTAAAGACCATAAATTGAAATCCAAAGATGTGTTATTTATGGAAGGTTTTAAACACAATTTATTAATTTTAAGGAAATGATGCGATAATGGGGAAAATGGTTTTTTAGAATAAAATATTGTCTCATAAAGTTCTTAAATTATGAAATAATTACCACTAATGGAGAAAGAACAATTGGTAACTTATTCCAAATTAGTGTACCTAGTAACTCTTATTATCTGAGAGAAAAGAGATTAAAATAAACTCTGGAATGGAATACTTTTCCATCTTGGTAAAAATAGTTTGAGTAAAATCTAAATGTATGGTTTGGTGAGAGACCCACCCCAACGAAAGATATGAAAAATCATTTACTAAATAAGTCATAAGAGTAAAATGGTATATTAAAGTCATAAAAGAGTTTAAATTTAGTTTATCTAGATACTTGAACTAATATAATCTAATTTATGTGGCCTGATGAGACATCAATATACTTGAAATGATATTTACCTTATTACATACATTTATGATTTCACCAAGATGAATATTATGGTGTTCATGAAATGAAAGTCTGATGCAGTGGACTTGATTAAAATATTCAGAATGCAGGTTGAAAAAGAGTTGGGATTCTATATCAAGAATTTATGAAATGATAATGTAAATGAGTTCACTAGATATTATTTTTAATCCAATCTTACTACTAATATAATTAAACATAAATATATTGCTCCTTTCACACCTTATTATAATATAGTTTCATAGAGGAATAATAGAATATTGGTTTATATGAGAATTTACATTCTTAAAAAATTCAAACTGTCAAAATTCCTCTTTAGAGAAGATATTATTAAAATTGTGAATGTTTAAAATATATGATTTTTTAGACCTAAATAAAACATTATTATTCATTAAATTTGGTCAAAGAATACTCCCATGATAAAAAAATTTAAATTTCTTGGCATTCTATGTTTAATTAAGATAAAAAACTCATATTTGAGAAATTTTGATGAAAAACATAATGAAGGTGTGTTCATCAGATACTTATTTAATAGAAGATGCTAAAAGTGCATGAATAAAAGGAAACACAAGCTACTAGATTACTATGATCATAAAATCATTGAAAATAAACTCAATTTGAGGTAACATGAGAAGTATATTTCAAACAATTAAAGGAAGATAACTCACAAAATTCTTGAAGAACTAGGGAAAAGGGAGATGATCTTGAACTCAATCATGCTAACACTAATAATTTTGATCAGTTCAGTGATGATGAGGATATTTTTGGATAGGAAATACTAAAGTTTCAAATATTAAAAAAACATGTTGAACATAAAAATATTACTGGAAGTCCAGAATCTCTAGTACATACTATAATAAAAATTGAGGCTTGAAAATAAATCATATCTTGTTTCACAAGTTGAACCACAATCAGTTATTGAGGTTTTTGAGAATATGGATTGGATAAATTCTATGAATGAATAGTTTTATAAAAATGAATCGACTGATAGTTGGGATCTTATTCTGAAAACTAAAGGAAAAAAATTATTGTTACTAAGTGGGTATTCAGAAACAAGATCAATGATAAAGGTGAGATTTAAAGGAACAAGGATATATTAGTTTCCAAAGTTTATTATTATGTGTAACATTTGTACTTTGAAGAAGATTTTACACTTTTTACAAGGCATGAATATATTAGAATATTTTTAGATGTTATGCCTCACTAAAACTAAAAGATTTATCAAATTTATGGGAAGTATTCTTTATTGAATTGAAAAATTTAGGAATGTGTATTTATTAAAAAACCTAGAGTATTTATCCTTTTAAGTGATATAAAAGTGGTTTTTATGTTAAATGTGGAATTGTATGGATTAAATAATGGCCCTAGAGCCTAATATTCCAAGATTTATGGATATTTTAAAGGAATGAATTTCATAAATGGGAAGGCATAAAAAATATTTATGTAAAATTGAAGAGAATAGGTACTCTTATTTTCATTTTTATGTTGATGACATATTTTTTACAGGATATGGGGAGTATTCTTGTGATGAATTTTCAAAAAAATAGTGAAGATGTATTTTGTGATGTCGATGCTTGAAGAGATGAGTTTTTTTCTATGATTTTAAGTTGTATAAAATATACATATCTCAGAATAAATATTCAATGTAATTTTTTAATAAATTTGGTGTTGAAGATAGTAAAAAAGTGTTAACACCCATAATAATTGGTGTTAAACTGAGCAAGGATAAAATAGGGAAAAGTATGGATCAGAAGAACTTTATGAATATGATTGGAATATTTATTTATTATACTATATTAAGACTAAATATTTTTTATAAATTAAAATTGTTCATTATATATCAAATTGCTTTAAATGAATTACACTTGTTAACTACCAAGATAATCCTTAGATATAATAAATGAACATTGAGTTATGGTTTCACGTATAGAAGAAGTGAAGAATTGAAGATAATGGGATTCACTGATGTAGATTATATTAACCCAAATATGTTTATAAGATACACTATAAGGTGGGATGAATTATTTTTAAAAATATGCTTATAAATTTCTATCACCCTTGGGTTTTATGTTGATGGGAAATAGGATCTTTCAATCGAGTTACAAACAATCAGAGGATATATATAAAAGAATGGGAAATTAAAACTATCGTAAATTTAATAAATTGTGATGATGTTAATAAAAACCAGAATAAAAGTATAAAAACACTACATATATAATCAAATCACAATTTTAACACACCAAAAATGGATATTATAAAACAAAATCACTTTAACCTTAAGTATAAGGAATTCTATAAACTTGATATTAGGTAACCCTAATTTTACACCTTTCAAATGTATTATCTTCCTATCCCTAGAGTCCTTTGAAATAAACCCATAGGAAGGTTCTATGTCTTCATATCCCTAGAATCCCATGATAAAAAATGATCGGATTCTCTATCTTCCTAACCCCATAATCCCTTGATTCACAATTCGAATACATTCTTCACACACAAGAAGTGCCATCTTCTTTTTCAGAAACCCTCAATCTCAATGATCTAAAAGTTAATGATTACAAACAAAACTAAGATGTTTTATAATAAAAACATTATAGAATTTTATTTATTTTCTAAAACACTTAGAAACAAAATTTATTTGATTAGTAGAGATCCCAATAAAACAAGTTATTTTATAGCTTCATAAAGACTAGATACTTTCAAATCATCAAGTAACATCTACTCATCCATGAATCTGTGGATCCATTTATAGGATTTATTATAAAACAATCTAATTTTATATTCCAATTTCCTTGAAATTATTTGTAACTATATCAATATCTTATTTTTTATCTTCAAATAAACATATCTTATCTCTTTATCCTCTGATGGAGTTATTCCTACACCACTACAGTGCCCATACATCTGATGAATATAATCAATCATGAAACTTCAGATCACTGTATTTTCATATTTATCTTTAACTGATCCATAATTTTATTGATTAAAAATTTAGTTCTATATAAAAAAAAGTAAACTAGAATAATACTTCAAGTTAAATCATATTCTTATAAATTTTATTTTGATCTTCAAATCAAAATAAGCAAGAAAGTTATTGATTAAAAAATATACCCCTTTTTTAAAAACACAAAACACATAAGAAAAATTGATAATTTACGATTAATATTGAAAGAAAAAATTCCTATAAGTTTAGTTGGAAAAAATTTCTTCCCTTTGAAATTCAACATTTAAAAAATAAACTCATTAGATACAAACTAAATAATAAAATAAAATAAATATTTCCATTTGTTAAAGAAATTCAACCTTTATTATTTCTCTTTTTCTAAACAAAAAAATTGAAAAATTATCCCCCTTTATAAAATTTAAAAGACTTAATTTTATTCCCTTTTGAAAAAAATTCAAGATAATAATTTTTTTAAAATTTAAATTTATCAATTTTTTTAAATTTTCTCTTACATTGTTAGTTTTAAAAAGAATCATGGAAAAAAGGAAAACTTTGAGAAGATTTAGTAAATTTACATTTAAATGAATATATCTCACCCTTAGTTTTTTAATAAATACATAGGAAGAAATTTTTTGAATCATGTGATCAGGATATAGAGTTAATTAAATTAAACATATCAGAAATTATCTTCTAATACATAGATGACCTTCCCCTTTCAAGGTTGGTTCCAGGAAAATAATGTTCAACATTAAATTTTTTTATCTTTTTTTGTATTTAAGTTATTTTTGTATATTTACATTAAATATATAAACTACACTATTATTAAAAAATATTTACCATTTATTTTCATAGGATAATATTTTAGTTGAATTTTTAGGATAACATTCTCATTAACTTGAGATGATTGAGCCTAAACATCCATAATTTTGTTGTAACATTCTCTTAACTTTCTTCACTAGTTTCTTTCCCAAGGAAATAAAGTATTCAAATCATTATCTGTTTTTCTATTATAGAATCCTCACATTTTTATAAAAACTTCATTGGGTTATTGTATAGAAAATATTATCATAAATGTGGCCAAATTTTTTGTAAAACTCAAAAAAAAAATATCAAGGCTTTCAAATCTATTTCTCATAAAAAGATTCTTTCCATTATGTGAAAACTAATTACATATAGTAGGTTTGTTATTAGTTTTAGATCTGATCCCCCTTTATTCTTAAAATCTACCACTTATATAGGTTGACATATTATGCCAACAGTCTATGGACATATGCCTAAATCTATAACAACACCAACAGTTTCCTAGAAACCTATTTTTTATAAGCTTAGTCTATCCATATTTTTGTACTTGAGGATATTGTTTTTTTGGGTTGAAACTGCAATATTTTGGTATAATTTTGGTGATATTCTATTCTAAAATTTTATTACATCCACCCTTGATATATTAGTGGGTTTCTTATCATTTTTGGTTACCCCTATTTTTACAAAATTTTCATTCTTTCCGGAACATAATAATAAAATACATTTATATTTTTCTACTTTATCAATACATTGGGATAACTTTTAAATAAAAATGAGGTTGAGGATTATCCACATATTCTAAAGCTCTATTTTCCACCATAATGAATTCATTTTGAGAGAGAAATTTTTTTAAAAACTTATGTTTCAACACTCTTACTTTCAACAACTTGTGAAGTTCTAGTTTGCGTTACATCCAAATTATTAAACTTTACCTCCATCTCTATACAAATTATATTGAGGGAATATTTATATATCTTAACTAAATTAAATAAATCTTCCTAATCTCTCTTAAACTTATGATTTTTTTCTTCATACATCCTGATAATCACTTATAGTGAACTATCAATATATTTCAATCATTTTTCTTTCACTTATAGTTATACAACCTTGACATTCATTGTGACTATATATGACTTTTCCTATAAAAGTATTACATTAGTAACTATAGCTTTAGATACATACTTCTATAAAACTAAACTTTATAGTTATTCAATAGATTTAAAATATCATTAATTTCAATGTGAGACATTTTCATCATTTTCTATCACCAGTTTTTTTTAGGATATTGTGTCATAAACCAAGCTGGGATTTCATTCAACCTAACACCCAGCCTGGTCCACAACATGGCCTGAAGGGTATTCTAGATCCCCATGGGTTGGAAACTACTGTTGAGCGTCAAATATGAACCAAGTGGGAACAATTTCAGCCTAAAGAATGACCAGGATAAATTAAATAAAAGTGAATAAGTGGAATAACCAACCATAACTAAATCTCAGATAAATATATAAAAGTGATTCATTTATAACAGCTTAAAAAAAAGAAACTAAATACAAACTGAGGATAAAAACTAAAACTGATCCATTCGACCATGATCTCCATGTAACCCCAAGGTCACCACCATCTATGAACCAACATGCTCCAACAATGAGCACACAAACCAAGAACCTAAATAATAAATAAGACCTGCAAACAGTTCAGGTTTACCGACACTGAAGGGAACAAGCAGGGTGGGAGCTAAGTATCTCAATAGACAATCACCAAAGAATTCATATGTTTCCTTTCCTAAAAACAATCCATTAACACTAATTTTAAATATAGTTATAAAAATAGCGTTTTCACATTTTATTAAACAAACACATCCTTCCCTTTTTAAAATTTAACACAACACCATTTTATTTCAAATAGGCCATCATTTTAAAAACCAAATCCCAAAATAAAAAACCCATGTAGAAAAAACTAAGTTTTCTAAAAGTAAATAGACAGTTCCAGTTTATAATAAAATATAATAGAAAATAAATAAGTTCAAACAAAGTTGTAACCATGGGATTTCCTTAAAATCCCTAGAGAGATACCTGGATGTGCTTGGTTCAGAACCATCTACCATCATATAGTGAAGCTCCCTAGTTTATAACCAATCATCCTTCCTTAATTAACCAATCCAGTGGCATATCCCACCTTTCCTCTTAGAAATCCAGTGGGTATCAACCCATCTAATCAGGGCTAAAAAGTAACAACCACTCGATCCTCTAAAATATACCTATGAACCCATGGTAATAATATATTATGTAAGTAGGAGGCTCTCGCATGTGTGACTCATCTTACCTACCGTCACCTAACTTGCCTACCCCAAACACAAACACCACCTATACGATAACCCATAAATGGAAATCCCTCAAATATAGGTTCCCACTATTGATATATATATATATATATATATGTGTGTGTGTGTGTGTGTGTATGTCACATCATCAAGGTGACAATCAGGCCATCACATCATATAAAATTCAACCCCTTCTTTAAAAACACACTAATTTTACAAACAGGCCTTCAACTCTTCACACCCAAATAAATTTGTCCAAACCTTTCAAAAAAACATTTCCAAAATGATGTGAAATTACATTTTCATAAGAACTTTCTAAATGGACCTTTACATCCTCAAGATCAATCCCACATTCACGCTATTCCAAAACTAAGATAAAATTTCACAATATAATTGAAGATGCAAAACAGGACCTTACTTTCCAAATAAAATTTCACCTCTAACACCATTTCAAAGACAAGGGTCAAAAACATACACAAAATAACCTTGGTTTTCTAAACAGGATTTCATGCTATTTATAAACCAACTCCCTTTTATAAAACACTAACCGGTCATAACTACCAATATAATCTTGAAACCAATTTATCTCATTTGGAATCCATGGAACCATTTTACAAGAAAAGAGGCAAGAAGAGAAGCTTAAGAACCTTCTTAGGAAACCAAATTTCAAGGAAATAATTAATTTCAATCCCATAAAAATTTGTAAGCTCATCCATGTGTGCACCTATGGATGTGCCCACATCCAATGGCATGCCACAAGTATTTTTTCCCCAAATTATTTTCAATGAAACAACATGATCTTTACAACTAGTATGACAAGTCGTTTTATAAGAATTACCATATAACAAGACCAACCCCTATCCAATCAATTTTATAAAAAATTTCTATAGCAACCACCACCCAAATCATCCAATATAACTATACAACTCAAATTACATTTAATCAAACCCATTCGATGTGTGCATACTTAGGCATAATTAAAGATTCACCTTGAAATCTATTTTTAACCATTTCTATTATCATGAAAGCACCACAAAAAGCAAACCAAATGTATTATAAAGGATTAAATCATGTCTAAAAATTAGTTTAAAACACCCAAGAATCATATTTATTAAATTGGAAAGGAAAGGCATGGAGACACCTACCTCAATGGAGTGAGGATTGAATAAAACTTTAAGGGAATGGAGAGTTGATCCCCATAGACGAGTGGGTTCATACAAGAGGGAAACCCCACTAGTAAAACCCTAAAAATTAAGATAGATAAGGGAGGGGGAAGATAAAATCAACTAAAAACCAAAGGAACTCACCTTGGGAGCCTTCAAACATAATAAATGGATGAAGGAGAGCAAGGGAGAGGGGTTTGGAAGGACCGCTGGTGCGCCTAGGTAGGTGGAGGGAGGAGAAACCCAATTTTGGGTTAAAAACACGAAGGGGAAAAGTAATAAATTCTAGTTTTTAATGAATAGGAATCTTGCGTAGTTTGATAAACCATGTGTCAACCGTGCACCCCTCACTGTTCATAAGGGAAAACCCTCATGGCTTGGCCACACGGTTTCCAAATCGTGTGCCAACCATTCTAAATTCCACTTCCCAAAAATGACCCAAGCCACATAGTTTCCTTGGCAACGTGCATGGTTTCTACTAATCATGCATAAACTGTATGCAGGGAAAATTTTACCTGAAACTTTAAATATTCAAAACATTAAATCGAGGATCAACTCAAACATCAAACAAAAAGACCCAATTCCAATAAAAGATTAAAATAAAGGAGTATCCAAGTTTTGGGTGTGATAATTCTCCCCATCACATACATTTTATATCCCCAGAAAGTCACTCAGTCGAATGATCAGTTAAAACTTGAGCTCATTCCCAATCAAAACTGAGGAATGCCATGAACCTTAGTGTGACTATTCTCTCCAAAAGTCACACTTGACCGATCAAAAATAAAACAAAACCCAAGGATTAGGGGATAACATGAGAGGGTTCCCCCACCATAAGAACTCCATTAACATAAGAACTTGAAAACACAAATAACACCACTAAAAATTAAATAAGACAACTTACTATAGGTAAATCCAATAAACCAAGATCCTGAAAACTAACTCAAACCTTCTACACCAACCAAACAACACCCTCACCACAAACAAGAACTCAATAACTCCATACATAGACTAGAAATCTCCAACAAAAGTCAAACCCCCAACATTGGGGGAGACCCCTAAAAATAGAAACAACAACCTAGAACCAAAAAAACCCAAACATAACCAACAGACAAAACTAAAACCGAACGAAACCCACATAAGGGATAAGCACACTCAAATAAGAACAACCAATTCAAAGAGACACATTTAGATGACAAAATTTCACCACACTTTTACAATGGAAATATGAACTTACAATAGTGTAAAAACAATAACAGTAAACTTCAAACGTTTACATCCCAACATGGGAGACAAGAACTGGGCCAAGGGGGTTTCCTGCACACCCCTATAAATTCCTGATGGTGCGCGAGCTTCACTCTGAAGCCTAAGGATAGAGACCTAATGACTAACACATATCCTGATTCATAGTCAATTTATTACATCCTTCAATAATAGAAACTTATTCAGATTATTCTTCCTACAAAACTTCTCCAGATGGCCCAAACAGCTACAACATTGGCATGTCTTCAGAGGACTGTGACAAGACCACTTTTAATTCCTTAATCAGCCGCACTAGAAACACATGAGCGAGTAGTCTAAGGAATAAGAAGTTGGATCCAAAAAAAGTTAATTCTTGGGAATAGGTTCCTCTAGTTCATGCTTATTTCCAAATGGATAAACTTCACAAAAAAGAGTAGTTGGATCATCATTCTCCATAGACTTCTCTCCAAGAACTAATTTAGTTATGAATGACTCACCCACCAACTTTACAAACTAAACTTAACTGAATGAGTGAACTTTTTATATGATATATGAACAAAGATCCCAAATTAAAAGAGGAACCTTTAACTAATCCTTTATAGCTACATCCAGAGAGTATGAAACCAACTCAATGAAGTGACCAGCATAAGATTCCATGGTCCTCTAACCCTACCGAACATCCCGCATCTCTTCCACCTTCCTCAACTTTATCTCCTCAGTTATAAACCTTTAGAATAGAGTGGTATTAAATAATTCCCTTGTTATCCTAACCTCCAATGATGATGGGACAATATACTTCCATTTTTCCAAAACTAGACCCTGAAGCAAACCCAAGATCACATGAACTCTAACAGCTTTAGGGGTTCCTAGTGATCTGAAGACACGCTTGACCTCCTCAAGACATTCCACTACCTATAACAAACCTCGATCATCACAAAGGATAGGAAACATTCAAAAAGAATCAAAAAATGGGCATGAATCCTTAGAAATTTTGGAAAACTTTCTGGGAGGAATTTTCTGAACAACATGAAAAATATAAACCAAAACCAACATCAAACTAAAGTACAATAAAAATCAACACCTTGAACCAAAAAAACCATCTCAGAAGACAAAAAAATATTAACACAACCAAAAAACCCTTTCAAAAGCCCCCATTTTCATTTAAATTTAAAAATCACCTTCTTCAAAGGCCACTTTTCACAAAAAAAAGCACATTATTTTAAAGAAAAACAATTCCTAAAACCATTTTATTGATTCAAATTCACTTTATAAAATCAAGGTCAAGCCTCTAATTTCAATTACCCACCTGTGGCATACCATGAATCATCACACATGTGTTCACCTATTTTTATATATACATGCCAACATGCACATTCCACACACATACCCTCACATGTGTAAATGTTCCTAAGGAATACCAAGAGAGCACCCAAACCATTTTCTTTGCAAACCCAAACACCCACTAAATTTTCAAACCAAAACAAATTTCTTTAAAACCCATTTTACCAATTTAAATCCATTTGAAGGAAATCATTTCCATTTCCAAACCACTTTCATTTTCAAAATCACACCTACACTAACCGAAACCAAGATAAAGCAAAACATACACCAAACTACTAGAAGGAGGGACTAGAACCTATTTCTAACTCGGCGACATGGTAGTGGGTCATTCCCCAAGTAAGGCATAACACTAAGAGGACCTTGAACCATGCGCTTGGACGTCACATGGGTCACTACTCCATGTGAGGTCACAACATGACACTATATAACCTCTACATTCATCCCTCAATCTAAAAAAAGATAGAATACTTGACTGCTGAACTACGCCTAGTAACTTGGGGTTCAGAACGAGCAAGGGTTCATGATTCCCTTCCTGTACCTACCTATCAGGTCCCAACAACCCTAATCTCCAACTACCAAACACCCAAAGTAACAAAGTGCCTTATCTAATACCATTTTGTCCTGAACCAAGCTGTGATTCCATCCTACCTGACACCCATCCTGGTCTGCGGCATGGCCTGAAGGGCGTTCTCGATTCTCATGGGCTGGGAACTAGTGTCGGGCATCAAATATGAACCGAGTGGGAATGATTTCATCCCAAATAATAACCATGATAAAATAAATAAAACTGAACAAGTGGAATAACCAACCACAAATAAATTTCCAATAAATATTTAAAAGTGATTCAGATACAAAAACTGAACAAGAAAGAATCTAAATACAAACTGAGAACAAAAACAAAAACTAGTCCACGCTACCATGATCTCCCTATGACCCCATGGTCACCATAATCCTCCAACCAACATGATATAACAATGATCACATGAAACAAGAACTTGAACAAGAAATATGACATATAAAATAGTTTGGGTCTACCAACACTAAAGGGCACAAGTATGGTCTGAGCTAAGCAGCTCAGTAGGCAATCACCAAAGAATCTATACATTTCCTTTCCTGAAAACAATCCATTAAAAATTGTTTAAAATAATATTATAAAAATTGGGTTTTTACATTTTATTAAACAAAAACATACTTCCATTTTTAAAATAGAACACAACACCCTTTTTCTTTTAAGGAGGCCATCATTTTAGAAACCAATCCCCAAACCAAAAACCCCAAGTACACAAAAATAGGTTGTGCTAAAAATAAATAGACAGTTCTAGATGAGAATAAAATATAATATAAAATAAATAATCACAAAAAAATTAGTAACTTTTGGATTTCCTAAACATCCCTAAAGATATCCCAGACCTACTCAGTTCTAAACCACCTTTCGGTGTATGGTGAATCTCCCTAGTCTATAACCAACTGACTATCATTAACTGACAAATCTAGTGTCACATACCACATGGCCTCTTATCAATCCATGGGATACCAACCCATATAATAAGGTATGGAAAGAAACTGACACTTGATATTTTAAAGTATTCCCAAAAATCCATATTAATAATATATTTTGTTAGTAGGAGGCCCTTGCACATGTGACTCATCTTACCTACCATCACCGCACTTGCCTACACCAAACACAAACACCACCTCTATGATAACCCATAAAGGGAAATACCTCCTATAGAGGTTCCCACTATATATATATATATATATATATATATATATATATATCACAACATCAAGGTTTCAATCGAGCCATCACATCATATAACATTCAACCCTTTCTTTAAAAACACACTAGTTTTCCAAATGGTCCTTCAACTCTACACACCCAAATACATTTATCCAAACCTTTCAAAAACCATTTCCAAAATGATGTAAAATATTATTTTCACAAGAAATTTCCAAATATTCCTTTACATCCTAAAAATCAATCCCCCCTTTCATTCTATTCCAAAACTAAGAAAAAATTTCCCAAGATAGTTAAAGATGGTAAAATGGACCTTACTTTCCAAATACAATTTCATCAACACCATTTCAAATAAAAGGGTTGAAAACATACACAAAATAACTAAGGATTTATATAAGGTCTTTCAAACTATTTAGTTTCAAACTCCCTTTTATATAACACTGACCATCCATAACTTCCAGTACAATCTTGAAACCACATTATCTCATTTAGAATCCATGGAACCATTTTACAAGAAAAGAGGGAAGAAGAGAAGATGAAGAGCCTTCTTAGGAAACCAAAGTTCAAGGAAATAATAATTTCCAATTACATCATCATTTCAAGATCATCCAGGTGTTCACTTTGTTCACCCATGGATGTTCCTGCATCTAATGTCATGCCACAAGTATTTCTCCCCCAAACCATTTTCAAGGAAATAACACAATCTTTCCAACTAGTACAAAGAAAATTTTTATAAAAAATACCACATAACAATACTAACCCAAATAAAATCAACTTAATAAAACATTTCTATATGAAAAAACACCCAAATAATCCAATTTAACTATTAAACTCAAATGAAATTTGATCAAACTCATTCAATGTGTGCATACTTAATCATAATTGAAGATTCACCTTGAAATCTATTTTTAACAATTTCTACAATCATGAAAACACCACAGTAAGATAAAAAATGTATTATAAAGGTTTTAATTGTGTCTAAAAATTATTTTAAAACACCCAATAATCATATGGATTGAATCATAAAGGAAAGGCATGGAGACACCTAGCTAAATAGAGTGCAGATGGAAAAAACATCAAGGGAAGGGAGAGTCAAGCCCCACAGATGATCCACACACCCTAAATCTAAATTAAATTGAATCAAAACCAAACCCTAACCCCTAGGGTTTTTCCTAGAGGGAAACCCCATAAGGAAAACCCTATAAATTGAGAGAGATATAAGGGAGATAGAAGGGGAAATTGACAAAAAAATAAAGGAACTCACCTTGGGAGCCTTCAAAGACCTTCAATGGAGGAAGTAGAGCAAGGGAGAGGGGTTTAAAAGGACCCCCTGGTGTGTTCCTAGGTCAAATGAGGAAGGAGAAACCCAATTTTGGGTTAAAAAAATAGAGGGTAAAAGTTTTAATTTACACTTTTTAGTGATTGGGTAGCTCTCATGGTTTGGATTCATGGTTTGAAAAATTATACGCCAATTGTGTACCCCTCACTGTCAATAAGGGGCACCCAGCATGGCTTTTCCACACGATTTCCAAACCATGCACCAACCATGCCAAACACCTCTTCCCAAAAATGACCCAAGCCACACGGTTTTCTGGGCAAGGTGCACAGTTTCTACTAATTGTGTGCAAATTGTGCACATGACAAAAATTCACCAAAAACATTTAAAATTCAAAAATTTAAATCAGGGCTCAACCTAAACCTCAATAAAAAGGAACCAAATACAAGAAAAGAATAAAATAAATGAGTATCCAAGGTAGAGGTGTGAAATATTTCATGTACCAGCCATTTTAGTTAATGCATCTTCTATAGAATCATCTTCTTCTTCTAGTTGTGATTTTACATAAAATGGTTCCTTAAAAAACTAAGTATATAAGATATTAATTTTGAAGGATACTTATTAAAATTATCTATAAAATGAGAGTAAAATTATTTAACTATTTTTATCTCTTCATACTATCTACATATTTTACTATAGTCATGAAAACGATATTTATCAACAACTTCTTCATAAGAACACATTTCACTTTGTACAAATTTATATATTGGTTATGTTGAGTCTACTTTGTGTGAGTTATGTTTTTTATCAAGGATTTATTTTTAAGTAATTTAAATATGTTAATGATGAATAAGTTACTTTTATTTTAAATTAATTATGAGAAATACAATATTTTTAAATAAGAGATCCCATGGATTTTTTACAATCATATTAAGTGAATTCATATTGGAAGACACATTAGAAAATATTTCTATGGAGCTGTTATTCGTTATTTTAATGACAAAAGAAAAGGAAGACCTTTCCCATATCTATGTGGGTATTTAATATTTGATATTATAGTAATAATAAAGGTGGAAAATAAGAATAAAATGAGATTGGAAGTTAGATTTGGTGTTTGGTGTTTAAATATCCTGAAAAAGATATGTTAATGAAATAAGTTGAAGCAACTATGAGATTCACATGAAAGGTTGGTTGTGATGTACAATTTTTTTTTTCAAATTTCATCACAGATAAATAATAATAGATGAGTTCATCAATGTATTATAAACTCACATAAAGATAATAGTTAAGAATAGCGGAGAAATAGATATATTATAACTAGAATAACGAAGCTTGAAGCCTTGAGGAATATGATGAATTGTGTGAACATGATCATGCATAGATTTTGAAAAGATAACGATGAATAGAGTATATTAATTTAGTTGATGAAAAGTAAAGTGTTATAATAAGGTTCAAATATCATTATAATGGTTATCATGATTATTGCAATAAATTTTTTGGATGAATTTTTAATGAAGGAAGAAGGTCAAAAGGGTGAGAAGACAAATTTTGTTTCTGGTTGAAGAAGTGCATAACCACATGTGAATGTTTTCATATTCACACAAGAATTTTCATAAATAAGTGAATTTATTTTTCTAAATCCATTGTTATGTATCTGAATTCTCAAGGAATCATATCCATATATATATATATGGATATGTGACTGTTCACTTAGGCTCTTATACCAACGTATGATAATATAGTGATGTAGCCATACAATACTTAGTCAAATCCCCATATGAAAATAGGAATTCACGTAACATAATTTAACATACTTACTGGGTGAAATTCTATAAGTTTACAAATTTTAATATCTAAGGACAAATATTATTTCATATGATGAAAAGTGAACTAGACTTCAATGATATTAACATCATGATATATATTATCTTGATCCTTTCTTGTTAAAGTTGAAAAAATTTTTTTTGCATATGTCAGAATTTTGAGATTTAGTGCATAAAGAATTATGATAATTCTTATCATGATTCTAGAAAAAAAAATTAAAAAATAATGAATGAATTATATAAGTTCTTCACACTATGAATTATTCAATAAAGTGATAGAATATAAACTATACTTGAAAATAAACATATATCATGAGTTTTTTTTATCATGGTGTAGGTTGTCTGATAAAGGTAGAGGAATAAGTAACCATGATATGAGTGTCACAAATAAAGGAATCCATGATAAAAAACAATAAATATTAAATATGAAGACATGGATATGGTTTGAATATGGATATTTTTTGGAGTGATAGTTAGATTGTATTTCCATATATCATGGAAGAAAAGAAAAGGGTAGATTGAGATATGAAGAATATTTTGTTGAATGAATTAAATGAAATAATTATAAGTCTTTAGGGATTTAAAATAAGAATATAAAGTAATTAAAAATTAATATTTTATGCATTATGAATTACCAAAAATCTTGGTAACTCAAAATAAGGGTTGTAGAAGGTAGAATGAAATTTGTGGAAGGCTAATTGCTAAGATTTATAGAGCCCTAGATTTTGAATTTTGGAATAATATTTTAATGATAGAAGGAATATATATGGCTGTTTCAACTCATATAAATATACTCAGTAGGTAGATTTTAAAAAAAAAGAAAAAGAAGTGAGGTCTGACACTGTGATTCAAGAAAGAATATTCTGGTGTCAAGAAGTAGAAGACCTGACTCAATTTTAATCCGCATACATTATTTGGGTCGAATCCAAGTAGGAAGAACCAGTGTAGGTTTTATACACTAAATAAGAAGAAGAAAAATAAATAATAGGTAAGATAGATCTAGTGTAGGCTATTTGAGTGCACTTAAGAAAAGAAAAATAGAAAAGGGTTTTATGAATAAGTTTTTTCACATGAATAAGAAGAATAATTGGTTGAGCTAACTGTGAAGTTTGCAATAAGAATAAGGCATTGTACATATTTGTTTGCACAAGAAGAAAATGAATAATTTTCTGAGTTATTCATGAATTTATCAAAAAGAAAAAAGTGTTGGGTATTCAATGTTACCTATTTTTAAGAGAGGTCTTAAAGCCAGTAAACAAAAGGAAGAACAGGAGATGAATAAGTTTTTCACTTGTATAATAAATGTGGCATTCCAATATATTATTGTGAAGAGGAAGAAGGTTATGTGGATTGTTTTGAATACATGGGAAGAATAAAAGTATTTTATTCCATGTTGTTATGAAATTAAGTGAAGAATAAGAAGACAAGGAAGTGCTATGACATTAAACAAAAGTCTCAAATGGTGGAAAATTTTCTTGGTGTTGCAAAAAAATAAAGAAATTGAAGACTATATATAATTGTTTTTTAAAGATACATCAAGAGCTACATATGGACTAGGATATCCCCACTTCAGGGAATCAATATTTTTTTCTATCCCCCTCCTAAATTTTAGGGAACCACACATCAGATCAGGGTTGTTTTGAAGACAAACCATTGTAATTGATACCACATTATAGTGGAAAATCTATGTATCGATCATCACAATACACAAAAAGAAATAGATACTCTTTTTGAGTAGTGAGACTTGTAAAAATATCATGCTTATTACTCTAATTTATTTATTAAATTGCATAAAATAATGAAGATATAATGAGAGAATTGGGATATAAACCAATCAAAGTGGTAAAGGGATAAAATATTGAATTGGAAGAAAATTTCATCAACACTGATCCACTCCCCTCCCCCCACTATCGGTGTCAATTATATCCCAAGTGGTTCTAATAATTGGTATTGATGTGCCTGATTTTTGTATAAATTTTTATACATTTTATTGAGTATCAAAAACATATTTTCACCAGATAATTTTTTTTTTGATAAAATGATTTATTTCAGTGTTCGTGGTGATTTCTAGGTGTTTTCCATCCAAATTTGCAAATCATGAATGATAATAATGAAAATAAAGATATACACAATGTGTTATTTATAAGCACACATTGTGTACCCTTTCCCAACATGGATTGGCCACCCCGAGTACACGCCCATGTATCTGAACAGCCATAACACGTCATGTATTATTTGTTAACACGTCATTTATATCCATAAATAAGAAATTGGTAGATGAAACTAATTTCACATGCCATGTGTCTATACACTACATGTCATGTACCCACACCGAACAACCTCTGACACTTTGATGTCAATGGATGGATTGACGGATCACCTTTAGGTGGAGAAATTAGAAAAAAAATTAGTTTACTTGAATACATTACATGTATATTTTGGTACACACCATATAGTCTTAAAATCTATAAATATATAGGAATTCTCCATGTTTGAGGTTGGATATTCTAGTGGAGGTGATGTCTCTATGCCGACTGAACTCCCCCAAATCCAATTTTTGTTTTCCTTTTAAGTTTACAATTTTTGTTTTAGTATAATTCTCTCCCTCCCCCTTCTTCCTCTCATATAAATGCTAGGGGTTGAGTTTCTTCTCAACCCTCACACCATGAACATGGTCATAAGAGGGTAATATTATTGTGTTGGGGATGTAATAATTTATGAGATTGTTGTAATTTAAATTCTGATGTGTTATTTTTAATTGTGATTATTATTTTACAATATCTTTACTGAATTGAATCCATAATCACCATTGGTGTCATATCAGACTAAGATAGATACCAATAGAGAAAACTAAAAGTGTTACATCAGGATATCCCATTACCATTGGAGGAACCCATTGCCACTATTTTAGGGGTAATGTATTACAGTGTATTTGAGCATTCAATTACCTGACCAAGGAATTGATGTTTAAATAAATAATTACTAGTTATCAGACCAATAAATGGTAATAGAATTGAATCCATGAGTTAAACCATTTTCATAAATAATTTTAATACTAAAAAACGATTTTCACAATAAACCTTAATTGAATTAAAACCCTAACATGCTATTTTCTATTTGTTTTGTACTTCTTCTATTTTAATTGGATTTTCACAAATTGTTTCACTTTTTCACCTTGTTCCCTTCATTCATTTTATCTGCATAATCGACATTGAATCTCTGATCTACACTAATTTATTACTTTTTTGATTTCCCCAAGGGATTGACCTCGGCCGCCACTAACTACCTTGTTAATTGTATTAGAAGGGAAAAATAACTTCAAATTTGATTGCACCTTGAGACGGGAGTGGTATCAAATTATAGAACCATTTTCAGGGAACCAAAAAGTAATATTGTGAGTTTGAGTTAAATTTGGTTTATCGAGACTTTTTCCTTTTTCTTTTATTGAGTATTTTATTAGGACACTTGGCCCCACTTCCCTATGCATTTTTATTCAACATGGAATTGGTACGATCAACCTGGAGAGGATTTTTATCTGCATGATCTAGTGATGTTGTACTCATACTCGGAAGAGTATTATCCATACGTGGATTATGGGTTCCAATATGAGGAAAAATAATGTACATTATTCACCCCACCCATATTTTATTCTCCTCTGAAACTATCTTTAGGTAATACAAAATATTTATTATCAATTATGGAGGTATTTACCACATGTTAGTTGGACCAAACCAATAGGTTGGGCTAACTATGAAATGTGGTATAATAGCTCTCTAAGATAATTTCCAATTTGGATACTCTAGTTGAGTATGAGGTTGGTTGTTTTGATCCCTTTCAACTAATAAATCATGTTATGATGTATACCCCATATGTTATTCATTATAAATTTTTGAAAATAATTTTAAAAATCAATCTTTGAATTTGGGACCATTTCATAGGATGTTAATACTATATTTTATAATACTTTTGTTTCAGAACTATCGGTTTATTACATTCTTGTTTCAGAGGATGCATGTGATTATTTTCAGGTTTTTAGCATAACAAAGCAGAAACCTCAGGAGGTGGAAGACATATAAGATCAGAAAAATACACAATACCATCTTCTGCATCTACTGGCCATGGAGCTAGGATACTACAAACTATCACCAAGAACACCTAAAGGTCATTAAACCTGAATACAATATGAAATATCTAGATACAGGTGGTGGTTTGAATAGTAGAAACTATATTTGCCTTCATATTATAGGTAAGTACTTTAACTAAGTTCGAGCCAAAAACCTAAAATAAAGGCGCTTGTTGGGAGGCAATCCATCCACTCTTCTTTCCCCTATTTCTTTTTTTTTATTTTTAATAAACACACATCATGAAATTCCCTTCAACACACCATGTATAAACCTTTTCACTTGTCTACAATAGAAATAAGAAAAAATTGATTCTATGAACCATGTGTTCCTACTTACACGGTGTGTACTTTTCTGATTAGTGTGTATTATTATAAAATGTTTTGTACAAATACATATTAATTAAGTTAATAAACATGAATGAAGCATGTTTTGATGGAAAGTTCATTGGAATCTATCTGATTCATCACTGGTTTGAATCCCTCCACACATTTCTTTGGTATAGGATTTATTCTTTTTAAACATGTGTTTTAATTAAATGACGTGTGAGATGTTTTCAAAGTAAATAAAACCATTTAAAAACAAAATAAAACCCCTGGTGGGGATGAATTGTTTAGAAGGGTCATATCCCATGGATCCAAAAGACTCGGATTCAAGTCCCTCCATCCAGTTCAGTTCTATCCTTTTTCAAATAAACAAAACCACATGGATTGTATTTCCATAAATGTCGTGTGTGTCAAGCTTTCATTATTAAATTGAAATGTTTTCAAAAATAATAAATCACCTGAGGGTGATGTTAGTTTATTGGAAGAGTTTCTACCTAGGGTTTAAAATAATCAGGTTCAAACTCGATTAATATCCTCGCAAAATCTCAATATTTGAAAAATTAAAACTCCACGTCGTGTATTCTTCTTTTCACCATGTAATACTACACCTATAATTTATATATTAAAATTTAATAAACTTGTGTAGCACAAAAACCTTTTCTCTAGTGGTTAATGGAGTGTGTTTGGATTTTCCAGTTGTTAGTTCAAATACTAACCTGAGCACCGGACTAAAGGTTGTAGTTCTCTTTTTCAAATTCTAAAAAACACATCGTGTATTTCGCTGATACACTACGTGTGTACGTTTATTTTTTAAATATATATATATCTCTATATTTTTATTTAATTATAAATTTAAATAATAATTAATATTTAGTTTATGAAAATAATTAGACATTATAATTAATAATAATAATAATTTAATTAAAAGAGAGAGAGAGATAGAGAGTATTACATGGCGTGTTTGTTAGATCACACGCCATGTGTCCCGACTTTAAAAGTCGGGAACCCTAATTGGGCTCAATCTGTGTCATGAGACTCCCCCCTCCCCCCCCCCCCCCGTTTTCCTTTAACTATATGAGACCTTCACCCCCCTCACTAAAATATTTGATTTAAGTGAGATTCAAGCCATTGAACCATCTTCATTTTGATCCTCATTCAAGTTAATTCATTCTACACCCTGGATTCTAGTTTTTTACATGTAGTTAGAGTGATTTTTGATTTGGGGTTGGTTCGGTCGAACACCCATAGTACACATGATAAATAAAGAACAAAATTCTATGTAATCTATGTACATAGGCACATAGGCTCCCTTATCACTTTTGAAAAGCATAGGGCATGTATTTTTGGTACATGTCGTGTACAGTGCATATGCCCGGCCTCAAGGAGAAACTCATGTGCTAAGTCCCACATGGCTAGAACCCCATGTACCTAAACATGGAATGTGTGTTCAGAATACATAGTGTGTTGTCTCATTGAAAGACTATGTCATGCCCAGGCTCCCACAAGGGTCAGTTGACTATGTCCCAACACACGATGTGTATGTTCGGCACACGTCATGTACAGTGATTCCACCCTAACCTTTGGTAGAATCTGTGTATGGGAACACATGGGTTGGATCCCATGTTCTCACACACTATGTGTTTCCACTATTACATATTGTGTACTACCCATTTTTTAAACACATTCCCACTCAATGATTTTATCTAGAGTATACAATTTGGAAACCCGATCACACTACATGATGTGAAGTCTAGATATACATAACTTGTACTTTTCTTTTTATGATTTCTCAATTTTCTTCTTTCCTTTTCATTTTATTTTCTTTTTCTCTATTTCTCCTTCTATTTTAGATCATGGAAAATATTAACAGATTAAGTGGGAAGCATCCCTCACCCACTACTAATGGGGAGTGACCCTGTTAGATTCAACTCTGGAGATCGACAACACCTTTAAAGATAGTTCCTTTGGTGTCACAGCTGCCATCTTTATCAGTGGTTCCCCCTCTCCTACTAGAACCCAATTCATTCACATCTTCCTCCATCACCACATACATTGAGACTCCTCCTGCTACGGATGAGGAATCTAGTATAATAACTCTTTCTTCTATCATGACACCATCTAACCCATCCGTGACTGCAACAGTCCCAACTTCCACCGCTACCATGACATCTACGCTAGCTCTAGCATCCGTTGCTCCACCCACTTTAACCATGGTGGAACCATCCTCCTATAAAACTAATGTACTGTTGAAATAGTGGGTGCCCTAGACCCAACTATTATGTGCTTTTGATTACCATATCGTGTATAGAGTTAACTATGCATGATGTCATCTTACCATTATAGTGTAGACTTTTCTGCGTCCACTATTGAAATGGTAATGTCCAAAGAATAATTGTCGTATCGAAAGGTTATAGCAGTTCCCAGGCTATAATGAGAACCTCTAGATACTATGACATTAATCTTAAATATATGTTCTATGGTCTAGATACATCTTACTAATTGGACATAGTAGATGTCTGACCATCAGGTGCTGGGGGCTCATAAGCATTGAGACTTCTTCTCATGAAGTTCGCACTTGGTGATCTCTAGTAGTGAGATCATGAGGACTGACCCGCCAATAGGAACACCACATGTTTCAAGTGTCATTGGATGTTCCTATCTACGATCATGTGTAATGGTCTCCTGACTTGAGATCATTACCAATGTATGTCATTTGATCGCGTACTTTGATGCAAGACGAAAACCATGGCAATGAAGTCGTGGCGAGGTAGTTTGTGTCGGGTGCGTCATTGGTGGCATGTCATTGGTTGAATGGTTAAGAAAGGATTTGTCGCTTCCAGGTTATGGAAGTAATATATCTCTGGCCATGTTGATATGGATGGCAGTACCTTTATAAGACCATGGCCATGCCAGTCGAGGGTAAATCCATCCAGTTACATCAACAAACAATAAAGCAAGAAAAGGGCGATGACATGAGAGTGTGTCCTGCTTTATGAGATATTATAGACAAAGAGATTATATTACACAGTGCGTGTTCGTAGGTTGGTTGTCGCTGCTGTGACAATACTTATTTCTTCAGGGGCCATGATGGGTTGCTAGATCCCGCTCTTGGTCTGTGAATATTATTCACGGCTGTCGAAATAAGGGCCTAGAGGGTCACACACAATAGCGTATTCAAGAATCTGCCCTATTCGGTTGAATAGGAGTATTGGACATAGTGGGCCCCGCCCTAGGGGTCCGGGAATTTTCCTAAGTTAAACGATCACCAATGAGATAAATATATTCATATTATTCGAGTTTAGAATAATGAGTATTGAATTTATTTATTAAATGTATTTACGAGTTTTAAGTAAATACATGAAAAATATTAATTGACGAATATTAAATTATTCAAGGTTCAATTAATATTTATGGGAGCGACGAGTCGGGTTAATGACTTAATTATTATCATGTAATATATTTTAATATATTACAAGTAAATGATAATAATATTTATGGCTCAGTTTAGAAGTCATAAAAACGTCGTTAATAGTGCGTTAAGTATTCGGGGCTGGCGAGGCGATACCGGGTATTTTAATTGAGCACTATAAATATAAGAGGAGGGGACTTTGCCAAAGACTATTCATGGAGTTTATCTCTCCTCTCCTCTCTCCCACATTCTAGAGAGAGATGCTCTAGATCCAAGGAGCTCGGATGGAGCTCTCTCTCGGGCATCGCTAGCGAAGCGATGCGGTGGTCGTTGGAGCATCGAAGGCATCGTCGCAGATCCGCGCTAGCACCCGGATTACGACGAACGGCGCTCCCGCAGATTCCTTGAAGTGCGTGTGGACGATCTAGAGGAATTCGGCTTCGGATTCTTCGAGCAGCGATCGCCAACGACGAGCAGACGTCGTGCGCGGCTTTGGATTCAAACCAGGTATTTTACGGTTTAATTTTGTGCTTAAAATCCTCCACGCGTGGTCCTCAGCTTTGACCGGGCTGCCCTTCACCGACGTGGGCAAGTTTACGGCGAACGGCGGTGGAAAAATTTTAAAAAACCCACCTATTTGGGGCTTCCGCAGCACGCCCGGTTCCAACATGTACCTCCTCTGATCACCACATCAGTAGGTCCCTCTTCCTCAATATCTATTGCTCCTTTATAGCTAGCGCCTACAGCATCTCAACCTTAGTTGCATCCCTGCCTAGTTTTCTATGAGAGACATCCTGTAGTAAAGCGGCTAAGGTGAGTTTCACAACGCATGACACATATGAGCGGGTGATTCCTAGAAATCATAGTTTCATAGCAACTAGGTGTTTTGGAGGATATTGAGTAGATCCTTGGGCACATGCACTTGATCAAAATCTTTTAGGTCTGAACTCTGTCATTCTGAGATTTATTTTTAGAGTTTTTTTCTACTTTTGATTTTGATGGGTCTGCATGTCGCAATACACCCACTAATACAGCTACTTCAGTCAGATTCAAAAGTGGAAAACATCACTTTATATTGACTATGGAAGAGTTTGGATGAGGGTGAAGCTTTTACCCTTATCCAACCACCCCACCCATTATTTCCACCCATACCCGTCCAAGCACTCTGATCTCATATCCACATGGCGGGAGCTTGCTGGGCCTGACCACAGGCACATCCTGAATTCCCAAAAAATCACTCTCATCATATCCCGTCCCCTTCATTTCATTCATTGATTCTTTAGCACCATCCTTTTTCCACTCCATGAGGACATGAGTGCCATGTCCAAACGTGATACAAATCTCTTTATGTTCATTTTTTGGCATGGTTACCCTGACCTCATATATGTTTATGCATCCTATTTCCACTCCATGATCCATGGCCATCAAGGAAACCTGAATTGTAACTTCTATGACACTAGGTTATCAAGCTACTTGGGGGGTGTTTGATTCATCTATCTCTCATGATTTCTTAACCTCTCCTCAGCGTATATACTTTTTCATTATTATTCTTATGAGGATGGAAGAGAATTAGGTATAAATCCCCCGCCTTAAACATTACTTAATCTTGAGTTATTTCAAGAATTCACATTGAGGATCTTTTTAGGTTTAGATTTTTAGGGAATTATATCATAAATCATGCATTTCATTCCACATTTAATCAAGGTGGTTACATCAAAACAGTATTCATTTTTTTCCATCAAAGGAAACATATTTAAAATAAAACAAGGATTCTTTCTTGACACTTGCTTGACACTATTACCACATCATGTACCTTTCCCTTGACCTGTGAAAAACATTTCAAAAAATTGGGATAAGCGTAAAAGATCAGTAAGGGATATAAAAATACGGAAAGAAAACATTAGTCCATGTATACATAAGAATCAATGAAATCATACTTTACTCATAAAAAATAAGCACTTTAACATACCTCATGAAATCATAACATTTATGAATAACTCATAGAAATCATAAGACATAAAGGTATCTTGAGTCATTCATAACATTCTTACGTAGGGAGTAACCCTCATGGTTACGTTTGGAATACCCATCATAGTATATTCCCTAAATCTCTTCAGAGAAATCTTAGAGTTTAACTCCTTCACATTACCCAATGCATTGGAGAGATATCTTAGCCTCACCCTCCTTTATTTTATCATGGAACCACCCGACTTCATAAACAATGCCCAAGAACCATAACATAATCGTATCACATAAAACATGCATAAAAGAAACATAACATTTACATATTTCAATCACAAGATATCAATAAAACACATTGATATAATCAAAACATTATAAAAACTATTTTCAATACCAAAATAAAATAAAATTAAAACATGGTATTTATTTTTCATTTAAAAAAGTTATGTCCTGTAGAGGAATCCGAAACTCAAATAATGGTCACGGCGGTGGAGAAGTCATTGTCACCGCATACATAAGACAAAAACATTCCTTTTGTCATTTAGTAAAACAATTCGTGTAAAAATATTCCTTTTGAATGAAATTAAAAGTAAAAAGGGTTTATTATACAACTAATAAAAGAAGGTCGTATATAAATTGAAGTATGCCTCAACGAAAGGAGATTGAGACGAAGTCTATTGCCTCAAGTCCGACTTGTCCTATTCATTTCTTTATATTCCTGAATAATAAACTTTGGGAAATTTATAATTGCTTAATTACTTCCTTTAAAGTTTACTATTCAATTAATATCACATATTATCATGTTATAATAATTAGTTAATTATTTGAGTTCATATCATACGTTTTGTCGATGTTCGGTACATGAGTCAAAAAATAAACTTGTTTGAAGAGAATTGTCCATGTAGTTATAAGTACATCATCTCCGGAATGATGTTCATGATTTAAATATCATATATATCCAGTATATATTTATTTAATAATATTCCATAATGTTTGGAGATAAGAAATGAAATGTATCATTCATGGAGATGGTAGGCCGTATGTACGCATGAACGCTACATTCATTTTTTGTCATATTAATGGACTTTAAAAAAAATCAGACGCAGATATATTATAATTCCAATATAATATATATGTTATATAGGTAACATAAGTTTTTTAATTACATTATTTATAAATTCCATGTTTGGCATGAACGAGTCACATCACTTGAGGGGGTGGTAGTCCACACTTCCTCAGATGAAATTATCACAGTTCCACAACATGAAAAACATAATGATGTGATTTAAAAATAAAATTCAGAAGCATATAGAAAAAATAAATACCATTTATATCATATATAAATATAGTGAAAACATAATGGCCACCATGAAAGGTGTTAAAATAATATTGAACAATCATCATTTCGTGTGGCAGTAATTCGCCACCCACAGAAACAGTGTGTTCTTTAACCATTAGACAGAGGTGTTTGTAAGTGTAGGTAGAATCCATATCATAAAAACATCCTAGTATATTTATGATACTGGTGTTATTATGGGATCAAATAATAAGAAGATAGTGGTGAGTTTAGAAGGAAAATAAAAGCAACAAACTCGAGAGAAGACTTTACCTCTAAATCGGGTAACTCTTTTTTATTTGAGCTGAAGGCTTCCTTGGAAAGACTTCTGCCCAAAGTGAGGATTCGAGGAGTAATAGAGGGATGTGGAGAGATAATATGAGCAGAGTTTGGACGATCCAAGGTCTTGAGATGTGTGGGTAAGGGGGTAGAGGTGGGTGCCTTTTATAAGAGGGAGGAGGGTCACTTTTGGAAACTCTTGAAATGTTACTTTATTATAAAATGATTTTCAGATTTTAAAGGTCCCAAGATGATATTATTTGAGTATAAAGTGATAAGGGTCCGAAATACGCCCATCCAATAGGTTTTTTACAAGTGTAAGTCTTAGATTTTACCTTATCTTTTCATTTTTTTTAAATCGTTCATTAATGAGGTAATCGCTGCACCATCATGGTGTCATAAATAAATTAATTTATTTAATGACTAAAAATTATAAAAAAAATACCATGATGTAGGAAATATTTTTAGCTTTCCAATTACTATTTATAGTATAATAGATAATTTATTTAAACAAAATTAAAATTGTTTTACTTAGGATATACAAACCTTTGTTATATTTCTCTTCTTTTTAAAAAATAATGTCATAAATGTCACTATCACACCCATGTGACTCCATGGGAACTCAAGTTCAGTAAAAATATTCCCATGGTCGTCCATGACTCAAAAAAGAGGATTTAGACACATGTTGGGGTCATTTTATATTATTATGATATTATTTTATTACCCTTAACTACCTGATTACTAATTAATCACGATAATTAGAGATAATTACCGTTGTTACTATTCATAATGTCCAAAAACAAAATATTATTAATTACATAATTTGGACCTTATGATTACAAATATGTAATCCATTTTACCCAACTCCAAACACAGAAATTTCAGTAATTAATTTAAAAATAATTCTCATTGTCAAAACAGATAGCGTGTTTTTAAGAAACAATATCTATAAAAAGATTGACAATTGTTTATGTCCAATTTCAAAGTGAAATTAATTATAATGACCACCATTGTATTAAATTGTAAAAATATATTCTAATTACACATTAAAACCTATTAAAAAGATAATCTAACCATATAATTAAATTATATGAAAAAGCAGTTTTGAAGTAAAATGTAGTATTTTTTTACTATTCATTAAAAAATGAACATTGTTAGAAAAATACCAAAAAATTATCCAAAGTAAATTTAAATGTCCCAATTCTAAATAATAAGTTTATTTTGAAAAATAGATCTTATAAAATTGTCAAAATTAAGATTTAAAATTGGTTTTCCATCAAAAGGTGGTAAAACAATCTTTTAAAAATATTAGAGTATTCTATGCTTAAGATTGGATTTATTCTCATTTTAAGCCTCTAAAACACTATATAATTCATAAATAGAAAAAGATATGAAAATATATTATTATTTACTTACTTGGGATGTTACATCCTTACCCCCTTTAGGAAATTGTGTCCCTACAATTTATTTACTTATCGAATAAGTGGGGGTACTTATCCCTCATTGCATTTTCAGATTCCCATGTTGCATCTTCAACTATATGGTTTTTTCATAGAACCTTTACTTAATGAATCACCTTATTTCGCAACACTTTCTCCTTGTGGTCAAGAATTTGTACCGGTTGTTCCTCATAAGAAAGATTCTCTTCCAACTCAACCACCTCTGGACTCAAATCATGAGATGGATCTGGCATGTACTTCCTTAACATTGAAACATGAAAAACATTGTGTACCTAAGATAAATTAGGAGGTAAAGCCACTCGGTATGCAACTGATCCAACTCTCTCTAGAATTTCATATGGTTCAATGAACCTTGGTCTCAACTTTCCTTTCTTACCAAATCGCTTCACACTTTTCCATGGTGAAACTTTGAGGAAGACATGATCACCTACCTCAAAAGAGAGATCCTTCCTCCTGTTGTCTGCATAACTTTTCTGCCTGCTCTGAGTAGTTCTCATGTGTTTCTCTATCAACTGAACTTTTTCTATCATCTCTTCTACCAATTATGGTCCCATCAACTTCCTTTCACCTACTTCATCCCAAAAATCCAGAGTTTGACATCGCTTCCCATATAATGCCTCAAATTGTGCCATCTGTATACTATAATGAAACTGTTATTATAAGAAAACTCAACCAATAAAAGATGTTGGTCCCAAATTCCCTGATAATCCATCGAACAAGCACATAGAATATCCTCCAAAGTCTTAATTTTTCGTTCTGACTTCCCATCTGATTGAGGATGAAAAGTTTTACTAAAATTTAATTCAGTACCCAACGACTTATGAAGGCCTTTCCAAAAGTTAGGAGTGAGCCTGGGATCATGATCAGATACAATGGAGAGTGGAACTCCGTATAACCTGACTATCTCTTTAAGATAAAATTGAGAAAGTTGATCTAGGGAAAAAATTTCTCATATATTAAGGAAATGAGCATATTTAGTCAAGCGATCAATAATAACCCAGATTACATTATTACCTCGAGGTATCTTCGGTAATCCCACAACGAAGTCCATGGATATATTATCACATTCCCACTCTGGAGCTGGTAAAGGCTGAAGCATCCCTTTCATTAACTACCACTCTACTTTAACCTGTTGGCAAGTCAAACACTTCACAGTAAAATCAGCAATATATTTTTTCATTCCATCCCACTAGTAATACTCTCGAAGATCTCTGTACATCTTAGTACTGCCCAGATGAACTGAAAATGGATAACTACGAGCTTCACATAACAACTCTCTCTTCAACTGTGAATCACTAGGCACACACAATATCTTCCCAAATCTCAAAACACAATCATTATCAATGTTTAATTCAGGTAACATACCCTTCTGAACCAGCTCTACCTTTTTCTGCAACTCACTATATTGCTTATGTGCTTGCTTAATTCTGTCTGATAGAGAAGATTTCACTGATACCTAAAACAAAACAGAAGAATTTCCTGCACCAAAAACTTCCAATCCAAAATTCATCAAATCCTTGACCAAAGGATCACGTTACAAATGTAACATGGTTAAAAAAGCATTACTTTTTAGACTAAAAGCATCTTCCACTTTATTTTCTTTTCCTGGGTTGTAGTGAATCATGCAATCATAATCCTTGGTTAATTCTAGCCATCTCCTCTATCTCATGTTCAATTCTTTCTGAGTGAATATATACTTTAAAATTTATTGATCAGTATATATTTCACACTTTACACCATACAAATGATGCCTCTAAATTTTTAAAGTGAAAACAACAGCAGATAATTCCAAATCATGTGTACGGTAATTTATCTCATGACTTTTCAACTGATGTGAAGCATAAGAAATTACCTGATCATTCTGCATTAGGACGCAACCAAGTCCTTTCAATGAAGCATCACGGTAGATGATGAACTCACCATTCCTGGAAGGTAGTGCCAAAACTGGAGCATTCACTAATATTCTTTTTAATTCCTGAAAACAATCAACACATTCTTTTGTCCAGATAAACTTAACACCCTTCTGAGTTATCTTAGTCAATGAGCTGTACAAACGTGCAAAATTTTTAACAACACTTCGGTAATAGCCTACCAAACCAAAAAAACTACGAATCTCAGTTATATTTTTGGGTCTTGGCCATTATTCAATAACCTTTGTTTTTGTAGGATCAATAGTTATTCTATCTTTAGAAATAATGTGACCAAGGAAAGAAATTTGTTGCAACCAAAACTCACACTTTCTGAATTTCCCATACAATTTATGTTCTTTTAAGGTTTGAAAAATAACCCTTAAATGACTTTTATTCTCTTCTTTACTTTTATAAAACACCAAAATATCATCAATGAAAACAACCACAAACTTATCCAAGAACTCATGAAAAATTCTATTCATAAGGTCCATGAATACATCAGTTGTATTGGTTAACCCAAAAGGCATAACTACAAATTCATAATGGACATATCTTGTACGAAACACGGTCTTTGGAATATCTTCTTCCTTTACCTTCAACTGATGGTACCCCGATCTCAAGTCAATATTTGAAAAATAATGAGCTCCCTGGAGCTGATCAAACAAATCATCGATATGAGGCAAATGATATTTGTTCTTAATAGTGATTTTATTCAAGGCTCTATAATCAATGCAAAGTCTCATTGAACCATATTTCTTTTTAACAAACAAGACAGGATCACCCCATGGTTATGTGCTAGGTCGAATGAAACCTTTCTCTAATAAATCTTTCAATTTCTCCTTCAACTCTAAAAGTTCAATTTGAGCCATTTGATAAGGGGGTTTTGAAATTTTTATAGCATCAGGAACTAAGTCAAAAGTAAATTCAACTTCCTAGTCTGGTATTATTCTAGGAAACTCATCAGGAAAAACATCCATATACTCATTTACCACTGACACATCATTAATCTAAAAGGTTCCTTTGTTTTAAACAATATGTGAAATGTAACATTCATTTCCATCTTTTACAAGTTTCTCAGCCTCTTGATATGTTATCAATAGTAAGAGTTCATTCTTGTACACAAACTAAAGTTCTTTCTGAAAAGAAACTTTTTTAGCTCTACAGTCAATCTTAGCATGGTAAATAGAGAGCCAATCCATACCCAGGATAACATCAAACTCTACTAGAGGTAAAACAATAAGGTTTTCAAGTAGATTCTTTCCACATATAATTATAGGAAGATTCTTATAAATTATTTTTGCCTCAACATTTCCCACAGGTGTTTTTACCACAAGTTCATGATTCATTTCTGGAGATGTAATTCCCAATTTACTAGAACATTTTTCAGTGATGAAAGAATGTGTAGACCCCGAATCAAACAACACATTGGCATAATCTAAAAAACAAACAAATTACCAGATACCACTTCATTTTATGGCCCAAAATCTGCTGAAGTAGTGGTAAAGTATTTCACCACACCTTTCTACTTGTAGTCTGACTGCTTCCCATCATTAGAGCTCTTTGTCGAACACTCTTTTCATAATGACACATCTCATTGCACTTGAATCATTTCACTAAATGTAAATCAAATTTGGTCTTACCATAACCCTGATCTTTTCTAGTGCAATCACAAGCCTTATGTACCATCTTACCACATCAGAAGCACTTTACAGAATTCAAAGGATATTCCCCAGCATGCTTTTTACCACATTTATCACAAACTGCAAACTTAGTTTTCTTACCATCAAACCTTTTTAAAGGATTCTTCCCTTTCTCCTACCACCCCAGTCTCTTCTTCTGTTGGTTGTCATAGAAAACTTGATCATCGAAAAACTCCATTTCCCCCTTCTCAGCACATATAACAAGATTTTCATAACTTTTGAAGCCACGAGAAGCTAATGAACTTCGATATTTTGGATTTAATCCTGAGTAAAAATGATTGATTTTACTGTCAAGGTCTCAGATAAAATTTGGAGCGTACCTTGCCAGTCGAGTGAAATTTTCTTCATAAGCATCCACTGAGTAGTCCTCTAGCCTCAATTACAAGAATTTTTTTCCATCCTAAATCGAACAGCCTTAGGAAAATATTTCTCAAGAAACATACCTTTGAATTCATCCCAGTCAAGAGCATAAATCTCATCAGCGTCCCTGATATTTTTAACCATCGACCACAACTGATCTGCTTCACCCTCCAAATGGTAAACAGCAAGACTGACCTTTTGATTGTCTAAACACCCCATGAAATTGAAAATATTCTCCAGTGATTTAATCCACCCTTCATCTAGCACAGGGTCATATGATCCTCTAAATGGTGGGGGATGTTGCCTCATGAAATGTTCCACCACTGACGCGTTCCTCTACGGTTAATCTGGCTGATCTCGTGCATGGATACCACCACCATTTATCACTTGATTCAACTTCTCCGTTACTGCAACAAATTGTTCAGTTCTAATTCCAACCATCTCAGGATGCTGATTTGGAAGGTCATTTCCTTCTATATGCCTTCCTAGCATAGCTTCCCTGTTTCCTCTAAAGAAAACCATTCTGAACAAACATATCATAGATGAAGCAACATGGCAATCTTCAAATGCTATATCATTTCAATTTGACCAGAAAAAATATTTTTGGATAATCATTTAATATAATTCTAACTCCTAAAGTTATCTAAACCTTCCTTTGATACCAACTATAAAGCCCTAGCTTTAAACATTACTCAATCTTGAGTTATTTCAAGAATTCACATTGAGGATCTTTTCAGGTTTAGAGTTTTAGAGAATTAGATCATAAATCATGCATTTCATTCCACATTTAAACAACGTGGTTACATCAAAACAGTATTCATTTTTTCCATCAAAGGAAACATATTTAAAATAAAACATAGATTCTTTCTTGACACTTCCTCGACACTATCACCACATCATGTACCTTTCCCTTGAGCTGTGAAAAACATTTTAAAAACATGGGATGAGCATAAAAAACTTAGTAAGGGATATAAAAATACGGAAAGAAAACATTAGTCCCTATATACATAAGAATCAATGAAATCATACTTTACTCATAAAACATAAGCACTTTAACATACCTCATGAAATCATAAGATTTATGAATAACTCATAGAAATCATAAGACATAAAGGTAACTTGAGGCATTCATAACATTCTTACGTAGGGAGTAACCCTGATGGTTATGTTTGGAATACCCATCACAGTATACTCCCTAAATATCTTCCGAGAAACCTTAGCGTTTAACTCCTTCGCATTACCCAATGTATTGGAGAGCTATCTTGGTCTCACCCTCCCTTAGTTTATCACATAACCACCTGACTTTATAAACAATTCCCAAGAACCATAACATAATCGTATCACATAAAACATTCATAAAAGAAACATAACATTTCCACATTTCAGTCACAAGATATCAATACAACACATTGATATAATCAAAACATTATCAACACCATTTTCAATACCAAAATAAAAGAAAAGTAAAACATGGTATTTATTTTTCATTTAAAAAAGTTATGGCATGTAGAGGAAGCTAAAACTCAAATAATGGTCACGGCGGCGGAGAAGTCGTTGTCGCCGGATACGTAAGACAAAAACATTCCTTTTGTCATTTAGTAAAACGCTTCGTTTAAAAATATTCCTTTTGAATGAAATTAAAAGTCAAAAGGGTTTATTATACAACTAATAAAAGAAGGTTTTATATAAATTGAAGTATGCCTCAATGAAAGGAGATTGAGATGAAGTCCCTTACCTCAAGTCCGACTTGTCTTGTTCGTTTCTTTATATTTCTGAATAATAAACTTTGGTCAATTTATAATTGCTTAAGTAGTTCCTTTATAGTTTATTATTCAATTCATATCACATATTATCATGTTATAATAATTAGTTAATTATGTGAGTTCATATCATACGTTTTGTCGATGTTTGGTACATGAGTCAAAAAATAAACTTGTTTGAAGAGAATTGTCCATGTAGTTATAATTAAATCATCTATGGAATGGTGTTAATGATTTAAATATCATATATATCCAGTATATATGTATTTAATAATATTCCATAATGTTTTGAGATAAGAAATTAAATGTACCGTTCATGGATATGGTAGGTCGTACGTACGCATGAATGCTACATTCATTTTTGTCATATTAATGAAATTTAAAACTAAATGATACATAGATATATTATAATTAAAGTATAATGTATATGTTATATAGGTAAAATAAGTTCATTAATTACATTATTTATAAATTCCATGTTTGGCATGAACGAGTCACATCACTTGAGGGGGCAGTAGTCCACACTTCCTCAGATGAAATTATCACAGTTCCACAACATGAAAAGCATAATAATGTGATTTTAAAATAAAATTAAGAAGCATATAGAAAAAATAAATACCATAGATATCATATATAAATACAGTGACAACATAATGGCCACCATGAAAGGTGTTAAAAGAAGATTGAACAATCATCGTTTCGTGAGGCAGTAATTCGCCACCCACAGAAACAGTATGTTCTTTAACCATTAGACAAAGGTGTGTGTAAGTGTAGGTAGAATCCTTATCATAAAAAAATCCTAGTATATTGAGGATAATGTTTTTATTATGGGATCAAATAATAATAAGATAGTGGTGAGTGAAGAAGGAAAAAAGGAAGAAACTCGAGAGAAGACGTTACCTCTAAATCGGGTAACTCTTTTTTATTTGAGCCAAAGGATTCCTTGGAAAGAATTCTGCCCTAAGTGTGGATTATATGAGTAAGAGAAGGATTTGGAGAGATAATATGAGTAGATTTTGGATGATCCATGGGCTTGAGAGGTGTGGGTAAGGGGGTAGAGGTGGGGGCCTTTTATAAGAGGGAGGAGGGTCACTTTTGAAAAGTCTTGAAATGTTACTTTATTATAAAATGATTTTCAGATTTTAAAGGTCCCACAATGATATAATATAAGGATAAGGTGATAGGGTTTCAAAATCCACACATAAAATAGGTTTTAGATAAGTGTAAGTCTTATATTTTATCTTATCTTTTCATTTTATTTAAACCGTTCATTAATGAGGTAATCACTGCATCATCGTGGTGTCATAAATAAATTTATTTTTTTAATGTCTAAAATTTATAAAAAAAATACCATGATGTAGGAAATCTTTTTAGATTTCAAATTACTATTTATAGTCTAATATATAATTTATGTAAACAAAATTAAAATTATTTTACTTAGGATATACAAACCTTTGTTATATTTCTCTTCTTTTTAAAAAATAATGTCATAAATATCACTATCACACCCATGTGACTCCATGCGCCCTCAAGTTCGGTAAAAAGCTTCCCATGGTCGTCCATGACTCAAAAAAGAGGATTTGGACACATTTTGGGGTCATTTTATATTATTATGATATTATATAATTACCCTTAACTACCCGATTACTAATTAATCACAATAATTAAAGATAATTACTGTCATTACTATTCATAATGTCCCAAAACAAAAGAGTATTAATTACATAATTTGGAACTTATGATTACAAATATGTAATCCATTTTACCAAATTCCAAACACACAAATTGCAGTAATTAATTTAAAAATAATTCCCGTTGTCAAAACAAATAGCGTGTTTTTAAGAAACAATATCTATCAAAAGATTGACAATTGTTTATGTCCAATTTCAAAATGAAATTAATTATAATGACCACCATTGGATTAAATGGTAAATATATATTCTAATTACACTTTAAAACCTATTAAAAAGATAATCTAACCATATAATTAAATTAGATGAAAAAGCAGTTTTGAAGTAAAATGCAGTATTTTTCACTATTCATTAAAAAATAAACATTGTCAGAAAAATAAAAATTTTTTATCCAAAGTAAATTTCAAGTTCCCAATTATAAATAATAAGTTTATTTTGAAAAATATAGCTTATAAAATTATCAAAAGTTATATTTAAAAATGGTTTTCCATCAAAAGGCGGTAAAACAATCTTTTAAAAATATTAGAGTATTCTATGCTTAAGATTAGATTTATTCTCATTTTAAGCCTCTAAAACAATATCTAATTCATAAATAGACATAGATATGATAATATTTTTAGGGTTGGTGTCCTCAGAACCAACTTTTTTGTACTTTGATTACATGAATGTTCACTTATTATATATTGTTCATTGTTCTGCATGACTATAATATAATAATGTCTTGGAATATTTGTTACATTAATAAGGTCATAGCAGATCCCCGCTATGATGAGAACCTTGAAATTCTATAAAAATATTCTTAAATAAAGTTCTGCGGTTGGATGACATGCTATGATAGGACACATAGTATACAGACCGTCATGTGCAAGTACTCATAAGAAGACGAGACTCTCTCTCATGGAGTTCGCACTTGGTAATCTCCAAGATAGGAGATTATGAGAACAGACCCGCCAGTAGCAATTCTGAATGTCTTGGTGTCATCGGACATTTCTATCTATGAGCGTGTGTAATGGTCCTTAGACTGGAAGATTATCATTAACTCATGTCATGACTTGCGCACTTATATTTACTGACGAAAACCATCACGCAGACAGTTGGCGGGAATTAGGGTATGTTGGGTGCGTCACGAGTGACATGTTGTTAATGGATAAGTCAAGGAAGGATTTGTCCCTTCCATTTATGGAAGTTGATATCTCGACCCTTTGATTGAAATAGAACTGTCGCATTAAATTCCATAGCCATGGTGTGAATGACGAGTTTATTTCAGGTAGTCAAAGAACGACGGATCAAGCATATAGGTTTATGACACTTCCATGAAACCTTCTTGATGAGATATTGAGACAAAGGGATTAAATTACACAGTAAGCGTTCGTATGAGGTGATACGTCAATGAGGCGTCAACTTCTTTCTCTTGGGTGCCTTGACATGTTGCTAGACAGTAATCTTGGACTTTAGGCAAGCTCGCCTAATGCCAACGAGAAAGAGGCCTAGAGAGTCACACACTAAGTGTATTCAAGTATCTCAAGTAGAATAAAGATTATTCTCATACGTGGTTTAATAATTATTCAAGGAAGCCTAAATCGTTTTAATGATGGAGGAAGAAGGAAATGAAAAACAAGATATACACGTCGTGTATTCAAGATTACACGTCGTGTAGTTTTTCATGGAAAACAAGTACACACCGTGTATTAATAATTACATGCCATGCAATTTTCTTTATGGAAAGGAAATGAATAAATGAAAACAAGATATACACGCCGTGTACATTGAATGTACACGCCATGTAGTTTTCAATGAAAAACAAGTACACGCCGTGTATTTATTAATACACGCCGTGTAGTTTTTCCAGTCGGTATTTTGATGATATAATATTGTTTTAAATGATATTTATTATAATCAGCATGGGCGCATGTCAAGGAATTAATTATTCGACATGGGGGTTTTAAATAAGAGTCAATAAAATAAATAAAATGCGTAATGCGTTTATTTATTGTCATAACTCTACAACCTCAAACCTGATTATAAATATCCTCACAACCCCAACTCTTTTCCGACCCCCGTGTGATACACAACAATTTTGGGGAATTCTTTCAAGGCTGAAAGAACTTATTCCTCCAAGAATGCTCTCAAGACCGAGAGAGATCCTCTTCCATTGGATCAAGACGATCTAAGGCGGACAACGCAAGCAAAGGATTCTCCATGCTAGCACCTGGAGAATCCTTTGGCGACGTCCAGAGATACGAGGTACACATGTGGATCACCGCTAGAGGGAGTCTACACTTGGATTCTATGACACAATGACGGATCACATCGACAATGTGATCAAGAACATCAACGAAGAAAAAACACCCAAAGGTATTTCTTTATAATTAATTAAATTAATTATAATCAACCTGTAACGATCCTTATTTGTGGTTCCGGGACAAACCTTCTTCTTTGTCTTTTTTTGTGATTAGATCTGTGGAGACTGGAATTTATCATCATATTGATCCCTGATTGATCATTGCTAATGACAAAAATCCAAGTGGGTACATCCACCCACGTGCTTCCGCTGCGCCCGGAACCTTTAAATGGTATCAGAGTGAGGTTACAACATTGATTATAGTTATTTAATTTTCTTTTATAATTTATGCATTTATATTTGATTCAATTCAAAATAAATCATTCTATAAATCTGAATAAATGAGATCTATTCTTCCTCCTTCGTTTCTCGATTCATATCACAGAAATGACTTTTTAATTTTAATTTTGATTAAAATAAAAATGAGTAATTCATCCGGAGGAGTCGATCTTTCTGTCTATACAACACGGGATTACATGGCGTGTAATTAAAACTACACACTGTGTACTTAGGTTCAATGAACCGACATTGGTCTGCCAAAACACGCCGTGTGAATTCATTGTGCCTAAGTATTAATCATGCCGTGTTGACCAGAATTAAATGACGCGTGGGAACTGGAATACACGGCGTGTATGTTGGAACAACACGCCGTGTAGTCTGATCCGGTCCAGGTGAAACCGTGTACAAGGAGAAGTCATGTTCAACATACACGGGATTGCCAAGACAGTTATCGCGTAACAAGGAAGTACATGTCGTGTATGATTCATCTACACGCCGTGTACTCCAAAATTTCCAAAGTACATAAAACACGCCAAAGCCCCAGCGTGTACTTTGGATAAAGGGTGAAAAGAAAAATACACACTGTGTAATTATAAATTACACGCCGTGTACTTTCTAGAAATGGAATTTCACCAGGTTTCCTCCAATGTAAAAAGACCTGTACAAGGAATATGGATGAGAATAATCTCAAGGAAATTCATAAAGGAATTTAAGATAAAGAATTGATTAATTATAAGATCATAATTAATTGAATTCGAGCACGTCTTATCTTAAATAAAAGAATGATTAAAAGAATTTGAATTATAAATATGCGTAAATGTCGTTGCATACTATGGATGTTCATGAGCTAGACCAAAGACCCTTTGTATGTGTATGGTTTCATTTAAATTTATTTAATTTAAATTTGTTGGCCTGCGATCCTTCTTCCAATAAAATATAGGGCCTGTGTGACCATGGTTTCTTTAATGTAAACCCATGTAATGGAGGATCTCCCAAGCCAAAGGAGACGGTTCAAATCCCAAAGCCAAGGAAAACCCAACGCAAGAAGTTACAAAGGTGGATAGGTGGGAGCTGCAAAACACGAACCAGCAGGTTCAAGGTGTTTTCCCTAGGTCAGGGTTAGCTTATCAAAACTGCTAGATAAGCTAACCAATAGAAGCTCATGATCATGCCATCTTATTTTATTTCTGTCTGATTGCATGGTTTATTTATTATGTATGTGTTGTCGCGATCACATAATTAATAAAATGAACAAGCATGCAAAGATGGAATAAAATAAAAACCGGATTATGCGTAAAAATTATTAGAACATGGTTAATCACTTAAGCAAGCATCACTTAATATTAACAAGCATGTGATAATGAAAAACTTCGCATAAAGACTAAAATCCCTCAATACCATATTAAGTCAGACCATGCCTTCTATTACCTAATTAAGGGAAAGATTCAATAAAACTATGTGTTTGACCAACCCTTGTTGGGACACTTACTTTTATAAAGGAAGCCCTTATGAAAGGTTTCGGGTTGACTTAACCATATTACATCAAGAGAAGTATCTCTTGCTAGACTTGATGTAATATTGGAGACAATAATTGAGGAAATCCAAGTCAGGATTTTAGGATTGGGGAGTCCACTCAACAGATCAAGGAACTGTAAGCTCACAGTTGGCAAAGACCTGCCTACCTAAATACCTTCAAATAGCTTGACCAACCCTTGTTGGGGTTATGCGAAGGGAAATATGGATCCTTGCCACTATAATGTCAAAGCAACTGGAAATTCCAAGTTCAATGGTGAGGGCCATTGGGACTTGATAAAATAGTGGGAGAATTAATTAATTTTTTATTTCTCATAAAAATGTAATAAAAAATGTACTGATAAATCTGCTCTTTTAATTTGTAGAATCGAAATGACAAACTCAACAACCACATTTTCTCTGCGATCAATACTGGATAAAGACAATATCCTCACTGGCAGTAACTTTCAGGAATGGTTTAGGTGCCTTCAAGTTATCCTATGCCATGAACGAAAGTTTTACGTGCTGGAGTCCTCACTTCCTGATTCTCCTACCCTAGGGGCGAGTGATGAAGATTTACTGGTCTATGATCAACATTTGAACGACACTCTCGACGTTCAATATTTGATGTTATCATTGATGTATAGTGAGCTCATGAATTCTCATGAAGACATGGGTGCCTATAGCATGCTCGAGCACCTCCGTGGTCTATACCAGGAGAGAGCAAGACAGGAAAGGTTTGAGATCTCCAAGGCTCTATTTCAGAGCATGCTTGGAGAGGGTGCCCTAGTCGGGCCTCATGTAGTCAAGCTCATTTGCTACATTGAGCGCTTGGAGGTTCTAGGGTTTAAACTCCCCGAAGAACTGGGTACCGACCTCATTCTTGCATCACTCCCCCAGAGCTTCTCAAACTTTGTTGTGAACTTCAATATGAACAACATTGAGAAGTCTCTGTCTGATCTTCTCATCCCTATTCACCAAGTGGACACTGACATGAAGCGTGAAAAGCCTTCTATACTCATGGTGAATAAAAGTAAAGGGAAGGAAAAGAGCTTTAAGCCCAAATCTTCTTCAAGTCCTTCCAAGAAAAGGAAGATCAAAGGGGAGGCAAAGGAATAGGATGTTGTTTGTTTTGCATGTGGCAAGAAGGGCCACTGGAAGAAAAACTGCACCCAGCCAAGGAAGCAAGGGGAAGATTAAGGTGCATTTGTTATCGAATGAAATCTATCTATTTCTACTAATTGGGTATTAGATACTGCTTGTGGTGCTCACATCTGTATCCAAATACAGGAACCAAGTAGATTCAGGAAGATTGATTGAGGGGAGGTAGATCTACAAGCAGCCAACGGAGCCAGACTTGCTGATGTAGCTGTCGGGGACTACCACCTCTCATTGCCTACGAGAATGGTTTGGTTTTGAAATGTTGTTATTATGTGCCTTCTGTTACTAAAAACATTATTTCAGTATCTATATTAGATACTGATGGATTCATATTCAATTTTGGAAATGAATGTTGCTACTTTTATAAAGATATCATTTGTTTTGGTAGGGAACATTTATATAATGGTCTTTATGTGTTAGACTACACAAACTAAGTAATGGCAATCGATAACAAAGTTAATTCACATGACTCATACCACACCCAACTTTGGCATCACCGGCTAGGTCATGTCAATGAGAAACGTTTGACAAAATTACATCAAGATGGGTGTTTAGATTCTTTCGAACTAAAACCACTTGGTGTATGTCATGCATGTCTACAAGGAAAAATGACCAAAGCCCCATTTAGTGGGAAAGATGAAAGAGCTAAAGAGCTTCTAGAATTAGTTCACACATATGTGTGTGGACCATTTCCAGTTGAATCAAGGGGTGGGTTCTCATACTTCATAACTTTTACTGATGATTTTAGTAGATATGGATATATCTATTTAATGAGGTATAAGTAAGATTCTTTTGATCGGTTAAAAGAATACAAGAATGAAGTTGAGAACCATCTTGGTAAGAAGATTAAAAACTCTGCTCATATATAGGAGGAGAATATCTTAATCAGGACTTCATTAATTTCTTACGGGAGTTTGGGATTCTATCTCAACTCACTCCTCCTTACACACCGTAGTGGAATGGTGTAAGTGAAAGGAGGAACCACACCCTGTTGGACATGGTGAGATCAATGATGAGTCATGTGAGCCTTCCATTATCCTTTTGGGGATATGCATTACAAACAGCAGTGCACATACTAAACGAAGTACTAACTAAATCGATAAATGGTATTCCATACGAGTTATGGAGTGGACGCAAATCCATGTTATTGAATTTACATGTGTGGGGTAACGAAGAATTTGTTAAGGCATCTTCAGGTAACAAACTTGCGCCCCGAGGCACAAATTGTATCTTTATAGGATATCCCAAGGAAAAAAGGGGATATTACCTATACAACCCCTCACACAAAAAGGTTACAGTGGCAAGACACACCATATTCCTTGAGAGGGAGCACATCTCCAAAAGAGATAGTGGGAGAGAGATAGACTTTGATGAAGTCAAGGCTCAAGATACACATGAGTTGGTACAAGAACAGATTTCACAAAGCCCCGTGGAAGAGAAATATGTTCCAGAGACACAAGAATTGTGTAGGAGCACAAGAGAGGTGAGAGAACCAGAACGATATGGTTTTCTTGTCACCGAGGATGGTGACTCATTATTGGTTGGAAATAGTGATCCTCTTACCTACAAGGAAGCAGTTGAAGGCACAGACATTTCCAAGTATAATGAAGCCATGAATTCTGAAATGGATTCCATGTACCAAAACCAAGTCTGGATTTTGGTAGATCCTCCAGTTGATGTAAAGCCTATTGGTAATAAATGGGTATTCAAGAAGAAACTGGACATGGAGGGGCAATTCAGCACCTATAAGGCACGACTGGTTGCAAAAGGTTTTAGACAACGTCAAGGAATTGACTATGATGAAACCTTTTCACTGGTTGCGATGCTGAAATCCATCAGAATCCTATTGGCCATTGTTGCTTACCATGACTATGAAATTTAAAAAATGGATGTCAAAATAGCTTTCCTTAATGGGAACCTCCAGGAAGATGTCTACATGACACAGCCTGAAGGGTTTGTGACTCCAAAGGATTCCAACAAGGTATACAAGTTGCAGAAATCAATTTATGGATTAAAGAAAGCATCAAGTTCATGGAACATTCATTTTGATGAAGCTGTTACGGAATTTGGCTTTGTTAAGAACGAATGTGAGCCTTGTGTCTACAAAAGGTTTAGTGTAAGTGCAGTTGTTTTCTTAATAGTATATTTTGATGACATATTGCTAATTGGAAATGAAGTACCTATCTTACAGTCAGTTAAGGCATAGTTGCATAAATGCTTCTCCATGAAAGACTTGGGTGAGGCGGCATATATTCTTGGGATCAAGATCCATCGTGATAGATCCAAGAGAATGCTGGGCCTGAGTCAAAGTACATACATTGACAAGATACTGAAGAGATTCAGTATGGAACATTCCAAGAGAGGATTGTTTCCATTGTCACATGGCATTCATCTTTCCAAGAAAATGTGTCCTCAGACACAAGAGGAAATAAAGAGGATTGCAAGGATCCCTTACGCATCCGCGATTGGGTCAGTCATGTATGTTATTCTATGTACAAGGCTAGATGTTGCTTACGCATTAAGTACGGTAGGCAGATATCAAGATAATCCAGGAGACCGCCATTGGATGGAAGTCAAGACTATCCTTAAGTATCTGAGGCGTACTAAGGATATGTTCCTATTTTATGAAGGAGATGAGGAACTAGTCATCATAGGACATGTAGATGCTAGTTTCCAGACTGATCAAGATGACATGAAGTCGTAGACTGGATACATCTTCAGTTTGAATGGAGGTGCAGAGAGCTAGAAGAGCTCAAAACAAAGTGTGGTGGAAGATTCTATAGCGGAGTCCGAGTATATAGCAGCTTCTGAGGTAGCTAAATAAGCAGTATGGATGCGAAGCTTCGTCCAAGAGCTGGATGTTGTACCGAGCAGTAAAGATCCTATCACACTCTATTGTGATAATACTGCAGTGGTGGCACTTGAAAAAGAGCCAAGGTCATATCAACGGACAAAGCACATACTTCGGAAGTATCATCTCTTGAGGGATTTTTCTCAGAGAGGTGAAGTTGCAGTGAGCAGTATTTCCACGGAAGACAATATGGCAGACCCATTGACTAAATCCTTGACTCAGCAGAAACATGATCATCATGTGAGGTCTAGCGGACTAAAAGTCGTAGGTAGTTGTCTCTAGTCCAAGTGGGAGTTTTTTAGGGTTGGTGTCCTCAGAACCAACTATTTTTTACTTTGATTACATGAATGTTCACTTATTATATATTGTTCATTGTTCTGCATGACTATAATATAATAATGTCTTGGAATATTTGTTTCATTAATAAGGTCATAGAAGATCCCTGCTATGATAAGAACCTTGAAATGCTATAACAATATTCTTAAATAAAGTTCTGTGGTTGGATGACATACTATGATAGGACACATAGTATACAGACCGTCATGTGCGAGTACTCGTAAGAAGACGAGACTCTCTCTCATGGAGTTCGCACTTGGTAATCTCCAAGATAGGAGATTGTGAGAACAAACCCGCCAGTAGTAATTCTGCATGTCTTGGTGTCATCGGACATTGCTATCTACGAGCGTGTGTAATGGTCCTTAGACTGGAAGATTATCATTAACTCATGTCATGACTCGCTCACTTAGATTTATTGACGAAAACCGTCACACAGACAGTTGGCGGGAAGTAGGGTACGTTGGGTGCGTCACGAGTGACATGTTGTTAATGGATAAATTGAGGAAGGATTTGTCCCTTCCATTTATGGAAGTTGATATCTCGTCCCTTTGATTGAAATAGAACTGTCGCATTAAATTCCATGGCCATGATGTGAACGATGAGTTTATTTTAGGTAGTCAAAGAACGACGGATCAAGCATATAGGTTTATGACATTTCCATGAAACCTTCTTGATAAGATATTGAGACAAAGGGATTAAATTACACATTAAGTGTTCGTATGAGGTGATACATCAATGTGGCGTCAACTTCTTTCTCTTGGGTTCCTTGACCCATTGCTAGATAGTAATCTTGGACTTTAGGCAAGCTCACCTAATGTCGAAGAGAAAGAGGCCTAGAGGGTCACACACTAAGTGTATTCAAGTATCTCAAGTAGAATAAAGATTATTCCCGTACGTGGTTTAATAATTATTCAAGGAAGCCTAAATCATTTTAATGATGGAGGAAGAAGGAAATGAAAAACAAGATATACACGTCGTGTATTAAAGATTACACGCCGTGTAGTTTTTCATGGAAAACAAGTACACACCGTGTATTAATAATTACATGCCGTGTAGTTTTATTTATGAAAAGTAAATGAATATATGAAAACAAGATATACATGCCGTGTACATTGAATGAACATTCCGTGTAGTTTTCAATGAAAAACGAGTACACGCCATGTATTTATTAATACACGCCATGTAGTTTTTTCAGTTAGGATTTTGAGGATATAATATTGTTTTAAATGATATTTATTATAATCAGTGTGGGCACATGTCAAGGAATTAATTATTCGACATGGGGGTTTTAAATAAGAGTCAATGAAATAAATAAAACACGTAACGCGTTTATTTATTGTCATAACTCTACAACCTCAAACCTGATTATAAATATCCTCACAACCCCAACTCTTTTCTGACCCCCGTGTGAGACACAACAATTCTGGAAAATTCTTTCAAGGCCGAAATAACCTCTTCCTCCAAGAATGCTCTCAAGACCGAGAGAGATCCTCTTCCATCGGATCAAGACGATCTAAGGCGGACAATGCAAGCAAAGGCTTCTCCACGCTAGCACCCAGAGAATCCTTTGGCGACATCCAGAGATACGAGGTACACATGTGGATCACCGCTAGAGGGAGTCTACACTTGGCTTCTGCGATGTAACGACGGATCACATCGACAACATGATCAAGAACATCAATGAAGAAAGAAAACCCAAGGGTATTTATTTATAATTAATTAAATTAATTATAATCAACCTGTAACGATCCTTGTTTGTGGTTCCGGGACAAACCTTCTTCTTTATCTTTTTCTGTGATTCGATCCGTGGAGACTGGTGTTTATCGTCGTATTGATCCCGGATTGATCATTGCTAATGACAAAAATCCAAGTGGGAACATCCACCCACGCGCTTCCGCTGTGCCCGGAACCTTCAAATATATTATTCTTTACTTACTTGGGATGTTACATCCTTCCGCCCTTTAGGAAATTGCATCCCTGTAATTTATTTACTTATCGAATAAGTGGGGGAATGTATCCCTCATTTCATTTTTAGATTCCCATGTTGCATATTCAACTATATGGGTTTTCTATAGAACCTTTACTTGATGAATCACCTTATTCCGCAACACTTTCTCCCTATGGTCAGGAATCTGGACCGGTTGTTCCTCATATGATAGATTCTCTTCCTACTGAACTACCTCTGGACTCAAAACATGAGATGGATCTGGAATGTAATTCCTTAACATTAAAACATGAAAAACATTGTGTACCTGAGATAAATTTGGAAGTAAAGTCACTCTGTATACAACTCATTCAACTCTCTCCAGAATTTCATATGGTCCAATGAACCTTGGACTCAGCTTTCCTTTCTTACCAAATCACATCACACTTTTCCATGGTGAAACTTTGAGAAGACATTATCACCTACCTCAAAAGAGAGATCCTTCCTCCTATTATCTGCATAACGTTTCTTCCTGATCTGAGCTGTTCTCATGTGTTTCTGTATCAGCTGAACTTTTTCTATCGTCTCTTCTACCAATTCTGATCCCATCAACTTCCTTTCACCTACTTCATCCCAAAAAGGTGTATTTCGACACCGCTTCCCATATAATTCCTTAAATGGTTCCATCTGTATACTGGAATGAAAATCGTTATTATAAGAAAACTCAACCAATGAAAGATGTTGGTCCCAACTTCCCTGATAATGCATCGAAAAAGCACGTAGCATATCCTCCAAATTCTGAATTGTTCCTTCTAACTTCCCATTTGATTGAGGATGAAAAGCTGTACTAAAACTTAATTCAGTACCCAATAACTTCTGAAGGTCTTTCCAAAAGTTAGAAGTGAATCAGGGATCATGAGCAGATACAATGGAGAGTGGAACTCCGTGTAACCTGACTATCTCTTTAAGATACAATCTGTCACGAACCATCCTCGGGGCCCGTGTCGTGACTACCCAAAGCCCGCCTTCTATAGGCCAGGGGCTGGCGACTAGAACCAAGGCGTAAATCCCGGTAAAAAGGGAAGGCATTGCCTTTGTAAAGTAAACAAACACCACAGAGCAAGCAAGCAGTAGAAGTAAACACTAAGTAAAAACAGAGTACAACTGTAAGTGCGGAAAGTAAGTGGGCCAGTATACAAACCCAAACTGAAAGTAAAGTACAACTCGAAAGGGAAAACAAAAACTGAAAGGTAAAGCCGCAACAGTGAGCTGTCCACTGGGAGTACCTTTTGAAGGGTGGGTACAGAAAGCCTCCACTGCTCCTCGGGTCTAGCCTACCGCTCCGGGTACGTCTCGCCCAGTGGTCCACCTCCAAGTACCATCCTGCTCCGCAAGCCTCCACCACGATCAGCGCTATCCGTCGTCTGCAACCAACACAACATAGTGCGGGCATATCCCGTGCAGGGGTGAGTATAAGCTACTCAGTAGGGACCCCGAGACCCCCTAAGGTATCCCAAAATCCACAAATGATAAACTACAAATGAAAGATACAATCAAGAAGTAACAACAGAAACTGCTTAGGTATATGCCCATACATATACCTAAGTCATCAATTCCTATACGCTCCAACCTCCGATCCCAAGTACAACCCAGTCCACACAGGAAAGCATACGTATTCCACACAGGAAAGAAAAATGTAATCCACACAGGAAAGCAAAATGTAAATCCACACAGGATAGCACAACACAGTCCACACAGGAAAGTAAAACAGGATTCAGCTCACACATGTATACTTCTTCGAAAGACGATAGAGATGATCACTTATCCATCTAAGTCGTCGGACCCACAAAGGATCGATAGGTACTAACCCCCGCAATGACCCACACAGGATCAGACCCACACAGGATCTGTAGGCACTGGCTCACACAGAACCACTGAGCGCTGACCCACACAGGATCGGACCCACAAAGGATCGGTAGCACTGATCCACACATGATCGCTGAGTGTTGTAGTCGTCGTCGTCGAATCCACTGAGGATCTCTGCACAGTCGTCGTCGCAGTCACAGTAGCAGTCACAGCCAGCACTAGGGTTCTCTCACACAGCAAGCTCGTTCGGGAGGGTCCGCTCCACGAGCCGAGAAGCTGATACATCAACTGACACATAGTCCAGAGTTGATGTATCCAAAAGTTCAGTATCGTCAACAGGAACTCAACGTCACAGACGGCGCGTCAATCTGACGCCCGGTCTGAGAGTTATTGGTTTTTTCGTCCCAGGGGCCCGGTTGGTTTTTAAGGTAAAACCAACCCGACCGTACTCCACCTGCATCCAAACCTCAGGCAGAGTAAGCCAAAATATCCGTCTCACTAATAGGAATCCAACAGAGTCGACGGCACGTCATTCGGACGTCCGAAGCTTAAGATATGAGTGTTTCCGCTCCAAGGGCCCGGTTGGTTTCGTGTACGAACCAACCCGGAAGAACTCAAAGTATTTAGAAACCTTGAGTGAAATATACCGAAACGACCATATCGATTCAAGGATCGCATCGCAACTGACGGTGCGTCGATCGGAGGTCCGTAGCCCAAGTTATGGGCAAAATACCAAAGACGGTCCGAAAATGGGGGTTTCGGGCTAGGACCGACCCGGCCTGAGACCCCCCGGTTGGCCCGACCCGGGTCGACCCGCCCCGAGTCCGGGTCGGCCTGGCCCGACGCGGCCCGACCCAGCGGACCGGCCAGGCGGCCGGCCTGGCCTGGGCATAGCGCGCCCAGCGCGCTGGCCAGCTCGGCCAACGGCCGAGCCGTTGGCAGGGGGGGGGGGGGCGCCTGCCCCCCTGGTGTAACCGCGGCCCCCCAATTAAGGTGGCCGTTTTTGTAGGCTGGCTGGGGGAATTAATTCCCCCAGCTCCCCTTTGTCTGGTCGGCCCGCACCGGCCGGCCGGTTCTGCCAACAAGGACCGGCGACGGCCGGTCCTTCCTCCATCGCCGACACCGGCAGCCCGGAACCGGCCGCCGGTCACCCTTCTCCGCCGCGGCCCGGAATTGGCCGCGGCTTGGTTCGTTCGGCGCGGTGCGACGGCACCGCATCCCTCCGCCGCGGCCCCGCTCCGGCCGCGGCGTCTTCGGTTTTCTTCGACGCGGCGCGACGGCGTCGCGTCCTTGTTCATCTTCATGGCGCCGCACGACGGCGCCGCGCATTACTTATCGTGCGTTTCCCGTGTGGTGCGACACCACCACACCATTTTGTCCCAAACACAAAGAATCAAACAATTATAAAGGAGGAGGGTCGGCCATGTTTGTGCGGTCCGGCCCCCTCTCGTTAATCGGTATCATTTGGTCGTATATCCACGAAGAACGACAATCTAGAAATCACAAACGAAAATAATTAAAATAATCCCCTACCTTGATAAAAGAGATGACGAACATCAGCGTCGCGAAGCAAGGATTCGAAGACATTGACGGAGATTTCGTCGTGGAAAACCGTCGCGGAAGAGACGTCGCGGAAGAAAAACGACGTGGAAGAAGACGTCGCGTCGCGGGTCGGTGTCGCGGAAGATGGTCTCCGAGGGCTCGATGCTCCACGTCGGAGATCGTTCGTTCTTCGCGTTCTTCGTCAAAGGGAAAGAAGAACTCAAGACTTCCTTAGATTTTTCTCCAAAAGCTCTCAAACAACTAAACACCAACCCAAATAAAATAATTTCTCAACTTATTTTATTAACACAACAAGGCTTTTGAATGTCAAGTGTTTGAATTCCACATCAACTCACCTCATTAACTCCATAAGTTATTAAACTTAAGTTAACAAAATTAATGGTGAGTTTAGGGGGTTAGAGGATATGAAGGGGTGGGGTTCGTGTGGGACCCACCACCCTCATAACCTCCCAAGGGAGGTTGGGTAGTTACCCAACTTCCATTCCAAGGATTATACACTTAGAGTAAAAATAAAAATTGTTGTTAAATTTTTATTTTTAACTTCCACAATTTTTATTAACTTCTCTCGTGTAAACGAAACTCCGGATTAAGCGTTCCAAAGCAATTATCGGTGCTGCGGTTCCATCGGTGCCCTCAGAATTCGATTCCGAGCACCGGTTCAAAAGATAGAAAAACCCGCTCGTTCGTTCACTGAACGTACCCGAGCTAAACTTTGGAATGAAATTCCGGGCACACCGGGCCTCGAAATCAAGTACCGTCTGAAACTGCGTTCTTGTAAAATTCCAAAGAAAATTAAGAAAAAAAAATTCCCTTGAATTTTACGGGTCTTTACATTACTCCCACCTCAGGGCTTTACGTCCCTGTAAAGATACATCGAAAACTAGGGAAACAAATGTGGGTACTGAGCACGCATCTGAGCCTCTCACTCCCAAGTGCTCTCCTGGAGGTTTTCCTGCTGCCATCTGATGCGCACTAGAGGAATCGACTGTCCACGTAGGACCCGCTCCTTTCAATCCTCGATCTCCACTGGGACCTCCGCAAAAGTTTCCCCATCATCAACGTCAAGCTCACCATGGTCAATGATATGCGTCAGGTCGTGCACGTATCTCCTCGGCTGAGATACGTGGAAGAAGTCATGCACCCGGTGCAACTGAGGTGGTAGAGCCAGACGATAAGCCACCTCGCCAATCCTGCTGAGGACCTGGAATGGTCCGATGAAGCATGGAGACAAATTTCCGCCTCGGCCAAATCTCCATAATCCACGTCGAGGTGAGACACGCAAGAAGACGTGGTCGCCATCCTCGAACTCTAGTGGCCTCCGCCTCCTGTCAGCATATGACTTCTACCGGCTCTGAGCTATCCTCATCTGCTCCTGGATGACCTGGACCTTCTCTGTCGTGGCCTGGACCATCTTCGGTCCCACAAGTGCTGACTCCCCAGGGTCTGTCCAGCACAAAGGAGATCTACAAGCTCGGCCGTACAACACCTTATATGGTGTCATCCCGATGGTGGAGTGGTAGCTGTTGTTGTACGCGAACTCCACCAAGGGTAGGTGGTCCTCCCAACTGCGACCAAAGTCGAGGAAACATGCGCGAAGCATGTCCTCAAGAGTCTGAATGGTCCTCTCCATCTGACCATCCGTCTGAGGGTGAAAGGCTATGCTCAGACGTAGCTGTATCCCGAACGCCTCCTGTAACCCCTTCCAAAGCCGGGAAGTAAAGCGAGCATCACGATCGGAGATGATAGATGATGGAACACCGTGAAGCCGCACAATCTCCTGAATGTAAAGTCGTCCCAAGCTCTCCACTGAGCCCTGCTCTCTGATGGGTAAGAAGTGTGCCGACTTGGTGAGTCGGTCGACAATCACCCAGATGGAGTCGTGACCTCTGGAAGTGCGTGGAAGTCCAGTCACGAAGTCCATCGATATCTCATCCCACTTCCACTCCATGACCTCTAAGGGTTGTACCAAGCCTGATGGTACCTGGTGCTCTGCCTTCAACTGATGGCAGGTGAGGCATCGAGAAACGAACTCTGCCACAGCCTTCTTCATGCCCGGCCACCAGTGCTGTCGCCTGAGGTCCTGGTACATCTTTGCCACCCCAGGATGTACCGCCAAAGGAGAAGTGTGAAACTCTCTCAGCACCACCTCTCATAAAGCGACTGGTACCAAGGTACGTCCTCTGAAAATGATGTCGTGCTCTGCTCCAAAGGAGAAACCATCAGGTTCCTGTCCTGAGGATATCTGTGCACGTCGCGTCTCACAGTCAGTGTCCCCACGCTATGCCTCTTTGACCCGCTGCAGTAGTGGAGGAGTGACTGTGAGAGACTGAAGGAAGGCCACTCCATCTCTATCCACGAAGGATATCTGCAAAGAGGCTAGCTGCTCTGTCGCCTCCTCAAGTAGCTGAATGCCCATCCTCCTACTGAGAGCATCGGCTACCACGTTCCCCTTCCCAGGAGTATAGACTATCTCAAAGTCATAGTCTCGGAGGAACTCGAGCCATCGCCGCTGTCTCAGATTCAGATCCTTCTGAGAGAAGATGTATCTGAGACTCTGATGGTCAGAAAAGACTGTAAAGAGCTCTCCCATCAGGTAGTGTTGCCATGTCATCAGAGCGAAGACCACTACTGCTAACTCCAGGTCATGGGTAGTGTAGTTCTGCTCATGCGGCCTCAACTAACGTGATCCATAGGCGATCACTGCCTGCTCCTATATCAGGACACATCCGAGTCCGGTCCCTGATGCATCACAGTAGACTACGTACCCTACTCCCTCCTCAGGAAACCTCAAGATAGGTGAGCTGGTCAATCTCTGTCTCAGCTCCTAGAAGCTCTGTTGACATCTGTATGACCACACAAAGGGTTTCCTTTTCTTCGTCAAAGCTGAGAGTGGTGCCGCAACTCTGGAGAAGTCTGGCGTGAATCTCCGGTAGTATCCAGCTAGTCCCAAGAAACTCTGAACCTCTGTCACACTCCTGGGTGGCTCCCAAGCTAGCACTGCCTCGATCTTCGCAGGATCCACTGCAACTCCCGCCTCAGATATGACGTGTCCCAAGAAGTGGACCTCGCGTATCCAGAACTGAAACTTCGAGAGCTTTCCATAAAGCTGGTGCTCTCGTAGTTTGTCTAATACAACGTGTAAGTGGTAGGCGTGCTCCTCCTCAGTCATCGAGTAAATCAAAATGCCGTCGATGAATACCATGACAAATCGATCGAGATATGGCTGAAAGATCCTGTTCATGAGGTCCATGAACACTACTGGAGCATTGGTTATGCCGAAAGACATAACCAAGAACTCATAGTGGTCATACCGACATCTGAAGGCCGTCTTCTGCACGTCCTCATCTCGAACTCTGAGCTGATGATAGCCTGACCTGAGGTCTATCTTTGAGAACCACTGTGATCCCTTGAGCTGATCGAAGAGGTCATCAATACTCAGTCGCGGATACTTGTTCCTCACTGTCACCTGGTTCAGGTGACGATAGTCGACACAAAGTCGCAAGCTCGCGTCCGCCTTCTTGGCGAACAAAATCGGGGAAGCCCAGGGTGAAACACTAGGTCGGATGAACCCCTTGCCCTGCAAGTCCTCCAACTGTACCCGCAGCTCTCGAAGCTTGGCGGGGGCCATCTGATATGCTGGGGTTGATATCGAGGTTGTCCCGGGGTACAGGTCAATATAAAATTCTACCTCTCTGCGAGGAGGTAGCCCTGGAACGTCGTCGGGAAAGACGTCCGCATACTGATCCACCACTGCAGGAAAACCAGGACTCCGCACGTCAACTGCTCCAAGGATGAGGCTATCCAACTGATGAGTGATGGGATGTCCTCTCCTCTGTGAGAGTCCATCCTGTGCTGCGAAGGCTCCCTTCTCTCCGGTGAAGGTGAACCTTCTCCCGTCAGTGCATACACATCGCACCTTGCGCCTAATACAGTCAATATGTGCATGGAATGTTGACAACCAACCCATGCCCAAGATGACGTCGTAAGGCCTCGACGCTGCTACAAGAAGATCCCAGCCGAAGCTCTCGCCTCCTAGAGTAAGCTCACACTACCGGCACCAGTGCATAATCATCGAGTCTTCTCCCGTAGGAGTCTCTAGCCGTAAGGATCGAGCCAACGGCTCTGTCGGAATCTCCGAGCTCCGAACAAGGGCAGCGGCTATGAAATAGTGACTCACTCCTATGTCTATAAGAACTGCAGCAAGTGTGGAATAGACAGAGATAGTACCTCAAATCATCTCGGGCGCGCCGTGGTCATAGGCCTCCGCTGCCTGGAGCTGTGCCTGTCTCTGCCCGCCAACTCCCTGTGGTTGGGGTGGACCTCCTGGTGGTGGTGGTGGTAAATCCTCAAAGCATCACCCACCACCTGCTGCTCGGCCAGCTCCCCTGCCTCGTCTGCCTTCTCCCTGAAGACCGCCACGGTCGACCCTCTGCCTCTGCCTCAGTGGTCCCTCAACCGTCTGCTGCTCCTCGGCACGGTGGGTCGGGCAGTCACGAGCCATGTGGCCCTACCCGCCGCATGAGTAGCATTGCCTGCCTCTCGAAAGACTGGCTCCGCGCTGTGTGCCCCGCACTACTGAGCCAGTGTCCTGAGGTCGTCTGCCTGAGGGTCTGGTCTGTCTGGACCCATGAGTCATCCGTCGACTGCCTGCTGCAGAAGACTCTACTACGTGCCGCCCTGCGGTGGGTCTCGGCGCTGGTGTAGACTCAGCAAGAAAGTTCTCAATCAAAAGGACTCGCTCCAGTACTCCTGTCTGAGTCGGAATGCTGAGGGAGATCAGCGATGCCTTGATCTCGTGTCTCAATCCCTGCTCAAAGGTCCGGTCCCGGAAGAATGGGTCTCGTACCATGTCTGTAGAGTAGCGCGAGAGATCTGTAAATCTCGCCGAGTACTGGGCGACCGTCATGCTGCCCTGCCGTAGCTGAAGAAGCTCCTGAATGCGCACCGCACGGAGGGTGGCTGGGACGAACTCAGAGCGGAAGAGGCTCTCAAAATCCATCCAGAGAAGAGATGCCTCATCGTGCACCTGGAGCATCAAGCTCCACCATCGTCCTGCTGCTACGTGCAGTAGGCTCGCTACGAGGATCACCATGAGGTCTGCTGGTGTCCTCACTAACCTGAAAACTCTCACCACTGCCTCTAGCCAGTCCTCAACTGCCTAGGGGTCCGTCTCCCCGCGGAACCTGGGCGGTGGCTGGCGCTGGAACTCATGAAGTGCACTGAGGCGATGTGCATCGTCAGCAGCTGGGGCTGGAAGCATCAGTGGCTCGACGGGTAGAGCTACTGCCGGTGCCACTGCTGACAAAGGGCCCTGCACCGAGGCCTCATCACTCGGTGGGCTGTCGTCACACTCAACTCTCGGAACCCTAGCTGGCTGCCGTCGTGGGGACATCCTAAAAAGGAAACAGGTGTGCCACGGTCAGAACAGTATACCTGGTGAGCTGATACAAGTAATCACAAAGAAAACTTGAAAGACAAAAGCAATCAATGTTTTCGTGCATTAAGTCGGAAATCAGAAGTCAGGGTCCTGGTGTACGAATACGTCGGCCGCCGCACCAACACTGGACTCCCTGGACTGATAACCACACCAAATACGTTAAACACTATTGCTTTACATAGAAAAGATCAGAGTCCGTGGTAGAACTGAACTCCTCTGATACCAATTTGTCACGACCCGTCCTCGGGGCCCGTGCCGTGACTACCCCAAGCCCGCCTTCCATAGGCCAGGGGCTGGCGACTAGCACCAAGGCGTAAATCCCGGTAAAAAGGGAAGGCATTGCCTTTGTAAAGTAAACAAACACCATAGAGCAAGCAAGCAGTAGAAGTAAACACTAAGTAAAAACAGAGTACAACTGTAAGTGCGGAAAGTAAGTGGGCCAGTATACAAACCCAAACTGAAAGTAAAGTACAACTCGAAAGGGAAAAAAACAATTGAAAGGTAAAGCCGCAACAACGAGCTGTCCACTGGGAATCCCTCCTGAAGGGTGGGTACAGAAAGCCTCCACTACTCCTCAGGTCCAGCCTACCGCTCCGGGTACGTCCCGCCCAGTGGTCCACCTCCAGGTACCGTCCTGCTTCGCAAGCCTCCACCACGATCAGCGTTGTCCGTCGTCTGCAACCAACACAACGTAGTGCGGGCATATCCCGTGAAGGGGTGAGTATAAGCTACTCAGTAGGGACCCCGAGACCCCTAAAGGTCTCCCAAAATCCACAAAGGATAAACCACAAAGGAAAGATACAATCACGAAGTAACAACCGACACTGCTTAGGTATATGCCCATACATATACCTAAGTCATCAATTCCAATATGCTCCAACCTCTGAGCCCAAGTACAACCCAGTCCACACAGGAAAGCATACGTATTCCACATAGGAAAGCAAAACGTAATCCACACAGGAAAGAAAAACGTAAATCCACACAGGATAGCACAACACAGTCTACACCGGAAAGTAAAACAGGATTCATCTCACACATGTATACTTCTTCGAAAGACGATAGAGATGATCACTAATCCATCTAAGTCGTCAGACCCACAAAGGATCGATAGGTACTAACCCCCGCAATGACCCACACAGGATCGGACCCACACAGGATCTGTAGGCGCTGGCTCACACAGAATCGCTGAGTGCTGAACCACACAGGATCGGACCCACACAGGATCAGTAGCACTGATCCACATAGGATCGCTGAGTGCTGTAGTCATCATCGTCGAATCCACTGAGGATCTCTGCACAGTCGTCGTCGCAGTCACAATAGTAGTCGCAGCCAGCACTAGGGTTCCCGCACACAACAAGCTCGTTCGGGAGGGTCCGCTCCATGAGCCGAGAGGCTGATACATCAACTGACACATAGTCCAGAGTTGATGTATCCAAAAGTTCCGTATCGTCAACAGGAACTCAACGTCGTAGATGGCGCGTCAATCTGACGCCCGGTCTGAGAGTTATTGGATTTTTCGTCCTAGGGGCCCGGTTGGTTTTTAAGGCAAAACCAACCCGATCGTACTCCACCTGCGTCCAAACCTTGGGCGAAGTAATCCAAAAGATCCGTCTCACTAAGAGGAATCTAACAGAGTCGACTACATGTCATTCGGACGTCCGGAGCTTAAGATATGAGCGTTTCCGCTCCGAGGGCCCGGTTGGTTTCGTGTACGAACCAACCCGGCTGAACTCAAAGTATTCCAAAACCTTGAGTGCGATATAGAGAAAAGACCTTATCGATTCAAGGATCGCATCGCAACTGACGGTGCGTCGATCGGAGGTCCGTAGACCAAGTTATGGGCAAAAGACCGAAGATGGTCCGAAAACGGGGGTTTCGGGCCCAGACCGACCCGGCCCGAGACCCCCCGGTCAGCCCGAACCGGGTCGAACCGCCCCGGGTCCGGGTCGTCCCGGCCCGGCCCGGCCTGGGCGCGGCCCAGCCTGGCGGACCGGCCAGGCGGCCGGCCTGGCCTGGGCACAGCGTGCCCAGTGCGCTGGCCAGCTCGGCCAACGGCCAAGCCATTGGCAAAGGGGGGGGGGGGGGGAGCGCCTGCCCCCTGGTGTAACCACGACCCCCCAATTAAGGGGGCCGTTTTTGTAGGCCGACCGGGGGAATTAATTCCCCCGGCTCCCCTTTGTCCGGCCGGCCGGTTCTTCCGACAAGGACCGGCGACGGCCGGTCCTTCCTCCATCGCAGACACCGGCAGCCCAGAACTGGCCGCCGGTCACCCTGCTCTGCCGTGGCCGGGAACCGGCCGCGGCTTGGTTCGTCCGGCGCAGTGCGACGGCACCGCGCCCCTCCTCCGCAGCCCCGCTTCGGCCGCGGCGTCTTCAGTTTTCTTCGACGCGGCGCGAAGACGTCACGTCCTTGTTCATCTTCACGGCGCGGCGCGACGGCGCCACGCATTACTTGCTGTGCGTTTCCAGCGTAGTGCGACGGCACCACGCCATTTCATCCCAAACACAAAGAATAAAACAAGGATAAAGGAGGAGGGTCGGCCGTGTTTGTGCAGTCCGTCCCCCTCTCGTTAATCGGTATCATTTGGTCGTATATCCACGAAGAATGAAAATCTAGAAATCATGAACGAAAATAATTAAAATAATCCCCTACCTTGATAAAAGAGATGACGAATGTCAGCGTCGCGAAGCGAAGATTTGATAATGTTGACAGAGATTTCGTCATGGAAAACCGTCATGGAAGAGACGTCGCGGAAGAAGAACATCGTGGAAGAAGACGTCGCGTCGCGGGTTGGTGTCACAGAAGATGGTCTTCGAGGGCTCGGCGCTCCACGTCAGTCGACAATCACCTAGATGGAGTCGTGTCCTCTAGAAGTGCGTGGAAGTCCATTCATGAATTCCATAGATATCCCGTCCCACTTCCACTCCGGGACCTCTAAGGGTTGTACCAAGCCTTCTGGTATCTGGTGCTCTGCCTTCACCTCCTGGAAGGTGAGGCATCGAAAAACGAATTCTGCCACAACCTTCTTCATGCCCGGCCACCAGTGTTGTCGCCTGAGGTCCTGGTACATCTTCGCCACTCCAGGATGTACCGCCAAAGGAGAAGTGTGAAACTCTCTCAGCACCTCCTCTCGTAAAGCGACTGGTACCAAGGTACGTCCTCTGAAAAGGATGTTGTGCTCTGCTCCAAAGGAGAAACCATCAGGTGCCTGTCCTGAGGATATCTGTGCACGTCGCGTCTCACAGTCAGTGTCCCCACGCTGTGCCTCTCTGACCCGCTACAGTAGTGGAGGAGTGACTATGAGAGACTGAAGGAAGGATGCTCCATCTTTATCCACGAAGGATATCTGCAAAGAGGCTAGCTGCTCTGTCGCCTCCTCAAGTAGCTGAATGCTCGTCCTCCTACTGAGAGCATCATCTACCACATTCCCCTTCCCAGGAGTATAGACTATCTCAAAGTCATAGTCCTGGAGGAAGTCGAGCCATCGCCACTGTCTCAGATTCAGATCCTTCTGAGAGAAGATGTATCTGAGACTCTGATGGTCAGAAAAGACTGTAAAGCACTCGCCCATCAGGTAGTGTCGCCATGTCTTCAGAGCGAAGACCACTGCTTCTAAATCCAGGTCATGGGTAGCATAGTTCCTCTCATGCGGCCTCAACTGACGTGATCCATAGGCGATCACTGCCCGCTCCTGCATCATGACACATCCGAGCCCGGTCCCTGATGCATCGCAGTAGACTACGTACCCTACCCCCTCCTCAGGCAACCTCAAGATAGGTGCGCTGGTCAATCTCTGTCTCAGCTCCTGGAAGCTCTGCTGACATCTATCTGACCACACAAAGGGTTTCCCCTTCTTCTTCAAAGCTGAGAGTGGTGCCGCAACTCTGGATAAGTCTGGCACGAATCTCCGGTAGTATCCAGCTAGTCCCAAGAAACTTCGCACCTCTGTCACGCTCCTGGGTGGATCCCAAGCTAGCACTGCCTCGATCTTCGCAGGATCCACTGCAACTCCCACCTCAGAGATGACGTGTCCCAATAAGTGGACCTCGCGTATCCAAAACTGACACTTCGAGAGCTTTCCATAAAGCTGGTGCTCTCAGAGTGTGTCTAATACAACCTGTAAGTGGTAGGCGTGCTCCTCCTCAGTCGTCGAGTAAATAAAAATTTCGTCGATGAAGACCATGACAAATCGATCGAGGTATGGCTGAAAGATCCTATTCATGAGGGCCATGAACACTGCTGGAGCATTGGTTACGCCGAAAGTCATAACCAAGAACTCATAGTGGCTATACCGACATCTGAAGGCCATCTTCTGCACGTCCTCGTCTCGAACTCTGAGATGATGATAGCCTGACCTGAGGTCTACCTTTGAGAACCACCGTGCTCCCTTGAGCTGATCGAAGAGGGGATCAATCCTCAGTAGCGGATACTTGTTCCTCACTGTCACCTGGTTCAGGCGACGATAGTCGACACAAAGTCGCAAGCTCCCGTCCGCCTTCTTGGCGAACAAAATCGGGGAAGCCTAGGGTGAAACACTGGGTCGGATGAACCCCTTGCCCTGCAAGTCCTCCAACTGTACCCACAGCTCTCGAAGCTCGGCGGGGGCCATCCGATATGCTGGGGTTGATATCGGGGTTGTCCCGGGGTACAGGTCAATATAAAAGTCTACCTCTCTGTGAGGAGGTAGCCCTGGAACGTCGTTGGGAAAGACGTCCGCATACTGATCCACCACTGCAGGAAAACCAGGACTCCGCACGTCAACTACTCCAAGGATGAGGCTAGCCAACTGATGAGTGATGGGCTATCCTCTCCTCTGCGAGAGTCTATCCTGTGCTGCGAAGGCTCCCTTCTCACCGGTGAAAGTGAACCTGCTCCCGTCAGTGCGTACACATTGCACCTTACGCCTAATACAGTCAATATGTGCATGGAATGTAGACAACTAATCCATGCCCAAGATGACATCGTAAGGCCTCGACGCTACTACAAGAAGATCCCAGCCGAAGCTCTCGCCTCCTAGAGTAAGCTCACACTGTCGGCACCAGTGCGTAATCGTCGAGTCTGCTCCAGTAGAAGTCTCTAGACGTAAGGATCGAGCCAACGGCTCTGTCAGAATCTCTGAGCTCCGAACAAGGGCAGCGACTATGAAAGAGTGACTCGCTCCTGTGTCTATAAGAACTGCAGCAAGGGTGGAATAGACACAGATAGTACCTCGAATCATCTCGGGTGCGCCGTGGTCATAGGCCTCCGCTGCCTGGAGCTGTGCCTGTCTCTGCCCGCCAACTCCCTGCCTCGTCCGCCTGCTCCCTGCGGACCGCCACGGTCGACCCTCTACCTCTGCCTCAGTGGTCCCTCAACCATCTGCTGCTCCCCACCTTCCATAGGCCAGGGGCTAGCGACTAGCACCAAGGCATAAATCCCGGTAAAAAGGGAAGGCACTACCTTTGTAAAGTAAACAAACACCACAGAGCAAGCAAGTAGTAGAAGTAAACACTAAGTAAAAACAGAGTACAACTATAAGTGAGGAAAGTAAGTGGGCCAGTATAAAAACCCAAACTGAAATTAAAGTACAACTCGAAAGGGAAAACAACAACTGAAAGGTAAAGACGCAACGACGAGCTGTCCACTGGGAATCCCTCCTGAAGGGTGGGTACAGAAAGCCTCCACTGCTCCTCGGGTCCAGCCTACCGCTCCGGGTACGTCCCGCCCAGTGGTCCACCTCCAGGTACCGTCCTGCTCCGCAAGCCTCCACCACGATCAGCGTTGTCCGTCGTCTGCAACCAACACAACGTAGTGCGGGCATAGCCCGTGTAGGGGTGAGTATAAGCTACTCAGTAGGGACCCCGAGACCCCCGAAGGTCTCCCAAAATCTACAAAGGATAAACCACAAAGTAAAGATACAATCACGAAGTAACAACCGACACTGCTTAGGTATATGCCCATACATATACCTAAGTCATCAATTCTAATACGCTCCAACCTCCGATCCCAAGTACAACCCAGTCCACATAGGAAAGCATATGTATTCCACACAGGAAAGAAAAACGTAATCCACACAGGAAAGCAAAACGTAAATCCACACAGGATAGCACAACCCAGTCCACACAGAAAAGTAAAACAAGATTGAGCTCACACAGGTATACTTCTTCGAAAGACGATAGAGATGATCACTGATCCATCTAAGTCGTCAGACCCACAAAGGATCGATAGGTACTAACCCCCGCAATGACCCACACAGGATCGGACCCACACAGGATCTGTAGGCGCTGGCTCACACAGAACCGCTGAGCGCTGACCCACACAGGATCGGACCCACACAAGATCGGTAGCACTGATCCACACAGGATCGCTGAGTGTTGTCGTCGTCGTCATCGAATCCACTGAGGATCTCTGCACAGTCGTCGTCGCAGTCACAGTAGCAGTCGCAGCCAGTACTAGGGTTCCCGCACACAACAAGCTCGTTCGGGAGGGTCCGCTCCACGAGCCGAGCGGCTGATACATCAACTGACACATAGTCCAGAGTTTATGTATCCAAAAGTTCTGTATCGTCAACAGGAACTCAACGTCGCAGACGGCACGTCAATCTGACGCCCGGTTTGAGAGTTATTGGCTTTTTCATCCCAGGGGCCCGGTTGGTTTTTAAGGCAAAACCAACCCGACCGTACTCCACCTGCATCCAAACCTCGGTCGGAGTAAGCCAAAAGATCTGTCTCACTAAGAGGAATCCAACAGAGTCGACGGCACGTCATTCGGACGTCCGGAGCTTAAGATATGAGTGTTTCCGCTCCGAGGGCTCGGTTGGTTTCGTGTACGAACCAACCCGGCCGAAATCAAAGTATTCCGAAACCTTGAGTGTGATATACCGAAACAACCGTCTCAATTCAAGGATCGCATCGCAACTGACGGTGCTTAGATCGAAGGTATGTAGCCCAAGTTATGGGCAAAAGACCGAAGACGGTCCGAAAACGGGGGTTTCGGGCCCGGACCAACCCGGCCCGAGACCCCCCAGTCGGCCCGAACCGGGTCGACTCGCCCCGGGTCCGGGTCGGCCCGGCTTGGCCTGGGTACAGCGCGCTTAGCGCGCTGGCCAGCTCGGCCAACGGCCGAGCCGTTGGCAAAGGGGGGGGGGGGCGCCTACCCCTGGTGTAACCGCGACCCCCCAATTAAGGGGGTCGTTTTTGTAGGCCGGCCGGGGGAATTAATTTCCCCAGCTCCCCTTTGTCCGGACAGCCCGCACCGGCCGGCCGGTTCTGCCGACAAGGACCGGCGACGGCCGGTCCTTCCTCCATCGCCGACACCGGCGGCCCGGAACCGGTCGCCGGTCACCCTGCTCCGCCGCGGCCCGGAACCGGCCGCGGCTTGGTTCGTCTGGCGCAGTGTGACAGCACCGCGCCCCTCCGCCGCGGCCCCGCTCCGGTCGAGGCGTCTTCGGTTTTCTTCGACGCGGCGCGACGGTGTCGCGTCCTTGTTCATCTTCACGACGCGGCGCGATGGCGCCGCGCATTACTTGCCGTGTGTTTCCCTTGTGGTGCGACGACACCACGCCATTTCGTCCCAAACACAAAGAATCAAACAAGGATAAAGGAGGAGGGTCGGTCGTGTTTGTGTGGTCCGGCCCCCTCTCGTTAATCGGTATCATTTGGTCGTATATCCACGAAGAACGAAAATCTAGAAATCACGAACGAAAATAATTAAAATAATCCCCTACCTTGATAAAAGAGATGACGAACGCCGGCATCGCGAAGCGAGGATTCGAAGACATTGGAAGAGATTTCGTCATGGAAAACCGTCGCGTAAGAGACGTCGCGGAAGAAGAATGTCGTGGAAGAAGACGTCGCATCGCGGGTCGGTGTCACGGAAGACGGTCTCCGAGGGATCGACGCTCCACGTCGGAGATCGTTCGTTCTTCGCGTTCTTCGTCAAAGGGAAAGAAGAACTCAAGACTTCCTTAGCTTTTTCTCCAAAAGTTCTCAAACAACTAAACACCAAAGTATTCCGAAACCTTGAGTGCGATATACCGAAACGACCATCATTCGGACGTCCAGAGCTTAAGATATGAGCGTTTCCGCTCCGAGGGCCCGGTTGGTTTCGTGTACGAACCAACCCGGCCGAACCCAAATTATTCCAAAACCGTGAGTGTGATATACCGAAACGACCGCCTCGATTCAAGGATCGCATCGCAACTGACGGTGTATCGATAGAAGGTCCGTAGCCCAAGTTATGGGCAAAAGACCGAAGACGGTCCGAAAACGGGGGTTTCGGGCCCGGACCGACCCGGCCCGAGACCCCCCGGTTGGCCCAAACCGGGTCGACCCGCCCCGGGTCCGGGTCGGCCTGGCCCGGCCTGGGCACAGCGCGCTGGCCAGCTCGGCCAATGGCCCAGCCGTTGGCAGGGGGGGGGGGCGCCTGCCCCCCTGGTCTAACCGTGGCCCCCCAATTAAGGGGGCCGTTTTTGTAGGTCGGCCGGGGGAATTAACTCCCCCGACTCCCCTTTTTCCGGACGGCCCACACCGGCCGTCCGGTTCTGCCGACAAGGACCGGCGATGACCGGTCCTTCCTCCATCGCCGACACCGGCGGCCCGGAATCGGCCGCTGGTCAACCTGCTCCGCCGCGGCCCGGAACCAGCCGCAGCTTGGTTCGTCCGGAGCGGTGCGACGGCACCGTGCCCCTCCGCCGCGGCCCCGCTCTAGCCGCGGTGTCTTTGGTTTTCTTCGACGCGGCGCGATGGCGTCGCGTCCTTGTTCATCTTCATGGCACGGCGCGACGACGTCGCGCATTACTTGCCGTGCGTTTCCCGCGTGGTGCGACGCCACCACGCCATTTCATCCCAAACACAAAGAATCAAACAAGGATAAAGGAGGAGGGTCGGCCGTGTTTGTGCGGTCCGGACCCCTCTCGTTAATCGGTATCATTTGGTCGTATATCCACAAAGAACGACAATCTAGAAATCACGAACGAAAATAATTAAAATAATCCCCTACCTTGATAAAAGAGATGACGAACATCGGCGTCGCGAAGCGAGGATTCGAAGACGTTGACGGAGATTTCATCATGGAAAACCGTCGCGGAAGAGACGTCGTGGAAGAAGAACGTCGGGGAAAAAGACGTCGCGTCGCGGGTCAGTGTCACAGAAGACGGTCTCCGAGGGCTCGGCGCTCCACGTCGGAGATCGTTCATTCTTCGCGTTCTTCATCAAAGGGAATGAATAACTCAAGACTTCCTTAGCTTTTTCTCCAAAATCTCTCAAACAACTAAACACCAACCCAAATAAAATAAGTTCTCAACTTATTTTATTAACACAACAAGGCTTTTGAAAGTCAAGTGTTTGAATTCCACATCAACTCACCTCATTAACTCCATAAGTTATTAAACTTAAGTTAACAAAATTAATGGTGAGTTGAGGGGGTTAGAGGATATGAAGGGGTGGGGTTCATGTGGGCCCCACCACCCTCATAACCTCCCAAGGGAGGTTGGGTAGTTACCCAACTTCCATTCCAAGGATTATACACTTAGAGTAAAAATAAAAATTGTTGTTAAATTTTTATTTTTAACTTCCACAATTTTTATTAACTTCTCTCGTGTAAACGCAACTCCGGATTAAGTGTTCCTAAGAAATTACCGGCGCTGCGGTTCCATTGGTTCCCTCGGAATTCGATTCTGAGCACCGGTTCAAAAGATAGAAAAACCCGCTCGTTCGTTCACTGAACGTACCCGAGCTAAACTTCGGATTGAAATTCCGGGCACACCGGGCCTCAGAATCAAGTGTCAGCTGAAACTGCGTTCTTGTAAAATTCCAAAGAAAATTAAGAAGAAAAAAAATTTCCCATGAATTTTATGGGTCTTTACACAATCGAGAAAGTTGATCAAGGGAAAAAGTATCTCGTATAGCAAGGAAATGAGCAAATTTAGTCAAGCGATCAACAATAACCTCGATTTCATTATTACCTCGAGGTGTCTTCGGTAATCCCACAATGAAGTCCATGGATATATTCTTTCATTTCCACTCTGGCACTGGTAAAGGATGACGCATCCCTTTCGGTAACTACCACTCTGCTTTAACCTGTTGACAAGTCAAACATTTCACTATAAAATCAGAAATATCTCTTTTTATTCCATCTCACCAGTAATACTCCCGAAGATCTCTGTACATATTAGTATTGCCTAGATGAACTGAAAATAGAGAAATATGAGTTTCACATAACAACTCTCTCTTCAACTGGGAATCAATAGGCACACACAATATCTTCCCAAATATCAAAGCACAATCATTATCAATATTGAATTCAAGTAGCATACCCTTTTTAACAAGCTCTACCTTTTTCTACAACTCACTATCTTGCTTCTGTGCTTTCTTAATTCTGTCTGATAGAGAAAATTTCACTGATACCTAAAAGAAAATAGAAGAATTTCCTACACCAACAACTTCTAAGCCAAAATTCATCAAATCCTTAACCAAAGGATCACGTTCCAAACATAACATGGTTAACGAAGAATTACTTTTTCGACTCAAATCATCTACCACTTTATTTGCTTTTCCAGGGCGGTAGTGAATCATGCAATCATAATCCTTGATTAATTCTAGCCATCTCCTCTGTCTCATGTTCAATTCTTTCTGAGTGAATATAAACTTTAAACTTTTTTGATCAGTATATATTTCACACTTTACACCATACAAATGATATCTCAAAATTTTTAACGTGAAAACAACAACATCTAATTCCAAATCATGTGTAGGGTAATTTATCTCATGAGTTTTAAACTAATGTGAAGCATAAGAAATTACCTGATCATTCTGTATTAGGACGCAACCAAGTCCTTTCAATGAAGCATCACTGTAGATAATGAAATCACCATTCCTGGAAGGTTTTGCCAAAACTGGAGCATTCACTAATATTCTTTTCAATTCCTAAAAACAATCATCACATTCTTTTTTCCAAATAAACTTAACACCCTTCCGAGTTAGCTTAGTCAATGGGTAGGACAACCGTGAATTTTTTTTAACAAACCTTTAGTAATAGCCTTCCAAATCAAGAAAACTATGAATCTCGGTTATATTTATGGGTCTTGGACATTCTTCAACAACCTTTGTTTTTGTAGGATCAATAGTTATTCCATATTTAGAAACAATGTGACCAAGGAAAGAAATTTGTTGTAACCAAAACTCACACTTTCTGAATTTCCCATATAATTTATTTTCTTTTAAGGTTTTAAAAATAACCCTTAAATGACTTTCATGCTTCTATTTACTTTTAGAAAACACCAAAATATCATCAATGAAAACAACCACAAACTTATCCAAGAACTCGTGAAAAATTTTATTCATAAGGTCCATGAATACAGCAGGTGCATTGGTTAACCCAAAAGGCATAACTACAAATTCATAATGGCCATATCTTGTATGAAAAGCGGTATTCATAACATCTTCTTCCTTTACCTTCAACTGATGGTACCCCGATCTCAAGTCAATCTTTGAAAAATACTGAGCTCCCTGGATCTGATCAAAAAAATCATCGATATGAGGCAAAGGATATTTTTTCTTAACAGTGATGTTATTCAAGGCTCTATAATCAATGCAAAGTCTCATTGAACCATAATTCATTTTAACAAACAAGACAGGAGCACCCCATGGTGATGTGCTCGATCAAATGAAACCTTTCTCTAATAAATCTTGAAATTGCTCCTTCAACTCTAAAAGTTCAATTTGATCCATTCGATACGGGGGTTTTGAAATTGGATTAGCATCAAGAACTAAGTGAACAGTAAATTCAACTTCCCAATCTGGTATTATTCCAGGAAACTCATCAGGAAAAACATATGGATCCTCATTTACCACTGGCACATCATTAATCTGAATAGTTCGTTTGTTTTCAACAATATGTGCAAGGTAACATTAATTTCCATATTTTACAAGTTTCTCAGCCTCTTCATATGTTATCAACAGTAAGGATTCATTCTTGTACACAAACTGAAATTATTTTTGGAAATAAACTTCTTTAGCTCTACAATCAATCTTAGCATGGTAAACAGAGAGATAATCCTTACCCAGGATAACATCAAACTCTACTAGAGGTAAAAGAATAAGGTTTTCAAGTAGATTATTTCAACGGATAAGTATAAGAAGATTCTTATAAATTATTTTTTCCTTAACATTTCCCCCAGGTGTTTTTATCACAAGTTCAAAAGTAATTTCTTGAGATGGAATTCCCAATTTACTAGAAAAATTTTCCGAGATGAAAGAATGTGTAGACCCCGAATCAAACAACACATTGGCATAATCTGAAAAAACAAAGTACCTGATACCACTTCATTTGATGGTTCAACATCTGCTGAAGTAGTGGAAAAGGATTTCACCACACCTTTCTACTTGTAGTCTAACTGCTTCTCATCATTCGAGATCTTTTTCGAACACTCGTTTGCATAAGGACCCATCTCATTGCACTTGAAACATTTCACTAACTATAAATCAAATTTGGTCTTACCATTACCCTGATCTTTTCTAGTGCAATAACGAGACTAATGTCCCATCTTACCACATCAGAAGCACTTTCAAGAATTCAAAATACATTCCACAACATGATTTTTACCACATTTATCACAAACTTATTTTTCTTACCATCAAACCTTTTTGAAGGATTCTTCCCTTTCTCCTACCACCTCGGTCTCTTCTTCTGTTGGTTGTCATGGAACACTTGATCATAGGAAAACTCCATTTACACCTTCTCAGCACATCAAACAAGATTTTAATAACATTTTAACTCATGAGAAGCTAATGACCTTCGATATTTTGGCTTTAATCCTGAGTAAAAAAGGTTGATTTTACTCTCAAGGTCTCGGAGAAAATTTGGAGCGTACCTTCCCAATCGAGTGAACTTTCCTTCATAAGCAGTCACTAAGTCATCCTCTAACCTCAATTACAAGAATTTTTTTCCATCCTAAGTCAAACATCCTTAGGAAAATATTTCTCAAGAAACATACCTTTGAATTCATCCCAGTCAAGAGCATCAATATCATCAGCGTCCCTGATATTTTTAACCATCGACCACCACTGATCTACTTCACCCTCCAAACGGTAAATAGAAAGACTAACCTTTTGATTGTATGAACACCCCATGACATCAAAAATATTCTCCAGTGTTTTAATCCACCCTTCAGCTAGAACAGGGTCATATGATCCTCTGAATGATGGGGGACGTTTCCTCATGAAATGTTCCACCACTGACATGTTCCTCTGCGGTTGATCTGGCTGATCTTGTGCATGGATACCACCACCATTTATCGCTTGAGTAAACTGCGTCATTACTGCAACAAACTATTCATTTCTAATTCCGACCATCTCAGGATGCTGATTTGGAAGGTAATTTTCTTTTGTATGCCTTCCTATCACTACTTCCCTATTTCCTCTGTGGAAAACCATTCTGAACAAACATATCTTAGATAAAGCAACATGGTAATCTTCAAATGCTATATCATTTCAATTTGACCATAAAAAAAAAAATTTGAATAATCGTATAACAGAATTATAACTCCTAAAGTTATATAAACCTTACTTTAATACCAAATATAAATCCCCATAATTAAACATTACTTAATATTGAGTTATTTCAAGAATTCACATTGAGGATCCTTTCAGGTTTAGAGTTTTAGAGAATTAGATCATAAATCATGCATTTTATTCCACATTTAAACAAGGTGGTTACATCAAAACAGTATTCATTTTTTTCCATTAAAGGAAACATATTTAAAATAAAACATGGATTCTTTCTTGACACTTCCTAGACATTATCACCACATCATGTACCTTTCTCTTGACCTGTGAAAAACATTTCAAAAACTTGGGATGAGCATAAAAAGCTCAGTAAGGTATATAAAAATATGGAAAGAAAACATTAGTCCATGTATACATAAGAATCAATGAAATCATACTTTACTCATAAAACATAAGCACTTTAACATACCTCATGAAATCATAAGAGTTATGAATAACTCATAGAAATCATAAGATATAAAGGTAACTTGAGGCATTCATAACATTCTTACATAGGGAGTAACCCTCATGGTTACGTTTGGAATACCCATCATAGTATATTCCCCAAATCTGTTTGGAGAAACCTTGGAGTTTAACTCCTTCACGTTACCCAATGAATTGGAGAGCTATCTCGGGCTCACCTTCCCTTAGTTTATCACAGAACCACCCGACTTCATAAACAATTCCCAAGTACCATAACATAATCGTATCACATAAAACATGCATAAAGGAAACATAATATTTCCACATTTCAATCACAAGATATCAATACAACACATTGATATAATCAAAACATTATCGAAACCATTTTCAATACCAAAATAAAATAAAAGTAAAACATGGTATTTATTATTCATTTAAAAATATTATGGCTTGTAGAGGAAGTCGAAACTCAAATAATGGTCATGGCGGCGGAGAAGTCGTTGTCACCGCATACGTAAGACAAAAACATTCCTTTTGTCATTTAGTAAAACACTTCGTGTAAAAAGATTCCTTTTGAATGAAATTAAAATTCAAAAGGTTTTATTATAAAACTAATAAAATAAGGTCGTATATAAATTGAAGTATGCCTCAATGAAAGGAGATTGAGATGAAGTCCCTTACCTCAAGTCCAACTTGTCCTGTTCGTTTCTTTATATTCCTGAATAATAAACTTTGGTCAATTTATAATTGCTTAATTACTTCCTTTATAGTTTATTATTCAATTCATATCACATATTATCATGTTATAATAATTAGTTAATTATGTGAGTTCATATCATACATTTTGTCGATGTTCGGTACATGAGTCAAAAAATAAACTTGTTTGAAGAGAATTTTCCATTTAGTTATAAGTACATAATCTCCAGAATGTTTTTCATGATTTAAATATCATATATATTCAGTATATATGTATTTAATAATATTACATAATGTTTGAAGATAATAAATTAAATTTACCGTTCATGGAGACAGTAGGTCGTATGTACGCATGAACGCTACATTCATTTTTTTGTCATATTAATGGACTTTAAAACTAAATGAGACATAGATATATTATAATTCCAGTATAATATATATGTTATATAGGTAACATAAGTTAATTAATTACATTATTTATCAATTCCATGTTTGGAATTAATGAGTCACATCACTTGAGGGGCGGTAGTCCACACTTCCTCAGATGAAATTATCTCAGTTCCACAATATGAAAAACATAACAGTGTGATTTAAAAATAAAATTCAGAAGCATATAGAAAAAATAAATACAATATATATCATATATAAATATAGTGACATCATAATGGCCACCATGAAAGGTGTTAAAAGAATATTGAACAATCATCGTTTCGTGAGGTAGTAATTCGCCACCCACAGAAACAGTATGTTCTTTAACCATTAGACGGAGGTGTGTGTAAGTGTAGGTAGAATAATTATCATAACAAAATCCTAGTATATTGAGTATACTGGTGTTATTATGGGATAAAATAATAAGAAGATAGTGGTGGGTTAAGAAGTAAAATAAAAGGAAGAAACTCAAGAGAAGACATTACCTCCAAATCGGGTAACTCTTTTTGATTTGAGCCAAAGGCTTACTTGGAAAGACTTATGCCCAAAGTGAGGATTATAGGAGTATGATAGGGATGTGGAGAGATAATATGAGCAAAGGTTGGATGATCCAAGGGCTTGAGAGGTGTGGGTAAGGGGGTATATGTGGGGTCCTTTTATAAGAGGGAGGAGGGTCACTTTTGAAAAGTCTTAAAATGTTACTTTATTATAAAATGATTTTCAGATTTTAAAGGTCCCACAATGATATATTTTTAGGATAAGGTGATAAGGTTTCGAAATACACCCATACAATAGGTTTTATACAAGTTTAAGTCTTATATTTTACCTTATCTTTTCATTTTATTTAAATCATTCATTAATGAGGTAATCACTGCATCATCATGGTGTCATGAATAAATTTATTTATTTAATGTCTAAAAATTATTAAAAAAAATCCATGATATAGGAAATATTTTTAGATTTCAAATTACTATTTATAGTCTAAGATATAATTTATTTAAACAAAATTAAAATTGTTTTACTTAGGATATACAAACCTTTGTTATATTTCTCTTCTTTTTAAAAAATAATGTCATAAATGTCACTATCACACCCATGTGACTCCATGGGCCATCAAGTTCGGTAAAAATATTCCCATGAAATGACTCAAACAAGAGGATTTGGAAACATGTTGGGGTCATTTTATATTATTATGATATTATTTTATTACCCTTAACTACCCGATTACTAATTAATCACGATAATTAAGATAATTACCGTCGTTACTGTTCATAATGTCAAAAAACAAAAGATTATTAATTACATAATTTGGACCTTATGATTCCAAATATGTAATTTATTTTACCAAATTCCAAACACAGAAATTTCAGTAATTATTTACAAAAATAATTCTCGTTGTCAAAACAAATAGCGTGTTTTTTAGAAACAATATCTATGAAAAGATTGACAATTGTTTATGTTCAATTTCAAAGTGAAATTAATTATAATGACCACCATTGGATTAAATGTTAAAATATATTCTAATTACACTTTAAAACAAATTAAAAAGATGATCTAACCATATAATTAAATTATATGAAAAAGAAGTTTTGAAGTAAAATGCAGTATTTTTCACAATTCATTAAAAATTGAACATTGTCAGAAAAATACCAAAAATTTATCCAAAGTAAATTTCAATGTCCCAATTCTAAATAATAAGTTTATTTTGACCAATAGAGATTATAAAATTTTCAAATGTTATATTAAAAATGGTTTCCATCAAAAGGCGGTAAAACAATCTTTTAAAAATATTAGAGTATTCTATGCTTAAGATTGGATTTATTCTAATTTTGAGCCTATAAAACACTATCTAATTCATAAATAGACATAGATATGAAAATATATTATTCTTTACTTACTTGGTATGTTACATCCTTACCCCCTTTAGGAAATTGCGTCCCCACAATTTATTTACTTATCGAATAAGTGGGGGTATTTATCCCTCATTGCATTTTTAGATTCCCATGTTGCATCTTCAACTATATGGTTTTTCCATAGAACCTTTACTTGATGAATCACCATATTCTGAAACACTTGCTCCCTGTGGTCAAGAATCTGGACTGGTTGTTCCTCATAGGATAGATTCTCTTCCAGCTAAATTGCCTCTGGACTCAAAACATGAGATGGATCTGGCATGTACTTCCTTAACATTGAAACATGAAAAACATTGTGTACATAAGATAAATTAGGAGGTAAATCCACTCGGTATGCAACTGATCCAACTCTCTCCAGAATTTCATATGGTCCAATGAACCTTGGACTCAGCTTTCCTTTCTTACCAAATCGCATCACACATTTCCATGCTAAAACTTTAAGGAAGACATGATCACCTACCTCAAAAGAGAGATCCTTCATCCTGTTGTCTGCATAACTTTTCAGCCTGCTCTGAGTTGTTATCATGTGTTTTTGTATCATCTGAACTTTTTCTGTCATCTCTTCTACCAATTCTAGTCCCATCAACTTCCTTTCACCTACTTCATCCCAAAAAGCTAGAGTTCGACACTGCTTCCCATATAATGCCTCAAATGGTGTCATCTGAATACTGGAATAAAAACTGTTATTATAAGAAAACTCAACCAATGAAAGATGTTGGTCTCAACTTCCCTGATAATCCGTTGAACAATCACATAGCATATCCTCCAAAGTCTGAATTGTTCGTTCTGAGTTCCCATCTGATTGAGGATGAAAATCTGTACTAAAATTTAATTCAGTACCCAAAGACTTCTGAAGGCCTTTCCAAAAGTTAGAAGCGAACCTGGGATCACGATCAGATATAATAGAGAGTGGAACTCCATCTAACCTGACTATCTCTTTTGTCATGACCCGTCCTCAGGGCCCGTGTCGTCACTACCCCAAACCTACCTTCCATTGGCCAGGGGCTGGCGACTAGCACCAAAGGTGTAAATCCTGATAACTGGGAAGTTATTACCTTTATAAGACATAAAAACATTCAACCAGAGTACAAGCGGAAGTAAACACTAAGTAAAACTGAATACAAAGCAGTGCTTAAAGTAAAGGGGGTCGGAAATACAAGCCCAACTGTAAAGTACAAGGAAAAAAGACAAAATAGCTGGAAGGTGACAAGCAGCTCCTGGGTCGTCCTTCTCGGATCCTACCTGAAGGGTAGGTACAGATAGCCTCCTCAACGCTCTCGCCCGCTAACCTCCTTCGAGTACCGTCTCGTCGTGAAGTCCACCTCCAGGCATTGACTCGTCATGAGTTCCACCTCCGGATACCATCCAGTCCTCGAACACTCGGCCTACGTCAGCGCTGTCCGTCGTCTGCATCCAACACAACGAGGTGCAGGTATAGCCCGTGAAGGGGTGAGTATAACGATACTCATTAGGGACCCTGAGACCCTCATAGTCTCACTAAAACCAACAAGGATATCCACAAAGAAGGATCTCAAGAGATAACCCTTACTTAGGTATAAGATTATACTTATACCTAAGTTATCAAGTAACCCATCTCAATCATGAGGAAACACAAAGTTTATGAAATCAATGGATAACCAGTAATTAGGTATATGCCCATACATATACCTAAGTTATCAAGTGACCCATCTCAATCATGAGGAATACACAATGGTCATTGACTCAGCTCAAACCAGGATTTTCATTATTGAAACCACAACTGCTGGAGAACTCCTCCTCTGTCAAGTACAGTTGCCTTGTCACGACTCCGAGGTGATACTCACTAACCTTAGACTACTGATGTACTCCTCCCGTCGAGTACCACGGGTCTGCTGCCAAATACCGGGCACTCCGTCCATTGTGGGTCTACTTTCAAATACCGGGCGCTCCCCCTAATAGCCTACAGAGGTACTCCTCCTATCGAGTATCGCGGGTCTGCTGCCAACTTCCAGGTGCTCCATCCGTCATGATTCTTCCACCAAATACAGGGTGCTCCATCCACTGGGATAATCGAATCACTCCGACTCGAATCGGTCAAGCAGTCATCAGGTATAGAGCTACTAGGTCTCCGCACTCCGTACATTCGTCTCCGGGAGGGTCTGCTCCACGAGCCACTGGTCGATACACCAAGTATCACAAAGTCCCACGAAGATGTATCTCAAAGGGCCGCCTCATCATAGGGGTCTCAACAAAACAAACGGCACGTCAATCGGATGCCCGGTCTATGAGTTATAAGCCTTTTAGTCCTGGGGGCCCGGTTGGTTTCGTGTACGAACCAACCCGGCCGTATCTAAACAGTATCCCAAAATCCCATGGGTATACTCAAATTTACCATTTCTCAACGAGATTACCAACTTCGCTGATGGTTCGTCAAACAGACGTCCGGTCTGAGAGTTATTGGCTTTTCCGTACTAGGGGGCCCAGTTGGTTTATAAGCTAAACCAACCCGATCGTACTCCAACTGTGTCCGAACCTCGAGCAGAGTATGTCAAAAGATCCGTCTCAACAAAAGGAAACCAACTTAATTAACGACACATCAATCCGACGTCCGATCATTAAGTTATAAGTTTTTCCGCTCCGAGGGTCCTGTTGGATTCATGTTCGATCCAACCCGGTCGTACCACAAAAGACACCGGTTAACCAAACCGGTCACACCATTGCGATCCATACTGAAAAATACACGAGATGGACTACCCATTGGTCCAAAACGGATAGCCGGTGAAAAATTTACATTTCACCGCAACACGCGTGAACTGGGCCTCGTGGGGCCCGCACCCCAACCTCAACTTAAATATCCAAAATTGGTCTGGAAACATCCTTCTTAATTACAGGGTTTCAACGTCACAGACGGTTCGTCATTCCGACACCATATGAGAGAGATATGTTAGATACAAATCCCGTAATAATAATAATAATATTATTATTCAGTGTTTCGTGGACCCGAGCCACGAACCAAAATTTAGTATCCAACAATAGACTTGAATCGACCGTATTATTTAAAGGATTACATCGCCACTGACGGCAAGCCAATCGGACGTCGCACACATGAGTTATGGCGGGTCAAAGATTTAATAATATTATTAAATCAATTATTTTTCGAGCGTTTCGGGTACCCGATCCAAAAACCCAAAAAAAAGACATTCAATATTGGACTTGGAATGTCTGTATCAGAATCTGGGTCGCACTGTTGTAGACGGTTCATGAAACTGAGGTCGCACGAATATGTTGCGGTCGAAAAAGTGTTTTATCAACAAAAATAATAATATTATTATTTTTAATTGATTTTACCTCAAAAAAACACAATGTCACGCACCACCACCCTCTCTCTCCAATTGGTGCGCCTCCCTCCATTTCATGCATGGAAATCCCTAATTAAATGGTGTGCATCACATTCATTGGATTCTCTTTCTTTCTTTAAGTTTTAATTTATTTCCTTTAAACGTTTTCTCTCTCCAATCTTCTTCTCCATTCACTGTTTGTTCTCCATAATATAACATGTCATGTAATTCAAACCTTTGATGGAATATTAATTAGGGAGGTGATGTGTTTCCATAATAATGGGAGTTTTCACATTATATTGGAGAGTTGTTAAAGGGGGGTTAGAGAGAGTTAAGGAAGTTGAGAGGTTGGGGCTCGTGTGGGTCCCGCCTCTCATTTATCCACACTTTGAAGAGTTTAAATTCTAAGATATAAAAATAAAATTGTTCAACAATTTTATTTATTTTAAATTAAATCCCCAAATAATAAAATTCAACCCGCTTAAAACGCAACTGCGGTAAAGGTCCCCTTAAGCAATTACCGGCGCTGCGAGTTCATCGGTGCCCTCAGATTTCAATTACGAGCACCGGTTCAAAAGATAGAAAAACCCGCTCGTTCGTTCACTAAACGTACCCGAGATAAACTTTGGAAATTGATTTCGGGCACACCGGGCCTCGGATTCAGGTGCCATCAGAAACTGCGTACTCGTATAATTCCAAAAAAAATTCGAAAAAAATTTCCCTTGAAATTTCTAGGACTTTACATTACTCCCACCTCAAGGATTTACGTCCCTGTAAAGCTAAAACACACACTAGGGAAAAAAAGTTGTATTGAGCACGCATCTGAGCCTTCTGATCCCATGTGCTCTCCTGGAGGTTCCCGTGCTGCCAACGAATGCGCACTAGAGGAATCGACCATCCACGTAGAACCCGCTCCTGTCAACCCTCGACCTCTACTAGAACCTCTGTGAATGTCTCCTCGTTATCGATGTCCAGCTCCCTGTGGTCGATGATGTGTGAAGGTTCATGCATGTATCTCCTCAGCTGAGATACGTGGATGACATCGTGCACCCGGTGCAACTGAGGTGGAAAGGTCAAGCGGTAAACCTCCTCGCCTACCCTGATGAAGACCTAGAAAGGTCAGTTGAACCTTGGAGATAACTTGCCACTTAGGCCACATCTCTGTAAACCTCGTCGAGGTGAGACCCATGGGAAAGGAGTGGTCACCATCCTCGAACTTCAGTGGTCTCTGTATCCTATCATCATACGATTTCTGCATGCTCTGTGCAGTCTTCATCCGCTCCTGGATGATCTGCACCTTCTTCGTCGTAACATGAACCATCTCTGGTTCTACATGTGCTGACTCCATCACCATCCACAAAGAATATCTGAAACGTGGCTAGCTGCTGTCTCGCCACCCCTAAGAGCTGAATATCAATCCTCCTACTAAGCGCTTCCACAACAATGCTCCCCTTCCCGGGAGTATATATTATCTCGAAGTCATAGTCCTGGAGGAACTAAAAACTGAAAACTCTTGCTGTCACGAGGGTAAGGCTAGCCGACTCAAGAATGATCGGCCGCACCCTCATAAGCATGATTTTATCCTTATGCTTCCTGGGTTTCCCTTTTCATTGACCAAGGAAAAACCTCATCCCAACATTGTAGATAAACCACAACCTTTTTTCCTCATACCGTCAATTTTTGTATGAATTGTGGTTTCCCAGTCCATACTCAAACTAACATCGTAAGGCCTCGACAGTGCCACCAAGAGGTTCCAACCGAAACTCCCACCTCAAGGGTCAGATCACACCATCGGCGTAAGCATGATTATCAAGTCTCCTCCCAAAGGTATCTCCAGACATGAGGATCAAGTCAACGTCTTAACTGGAAACTCTAGGTCTGGGACAAGATTCGTGTAAGAAAGGAATGATTGGTATCTATGTATATTGATAAGGAAGCTCACAGACCGTACCTCAAATCATTCCTAGAGATCCTGGGTCACACTCCTTGACTGCATGCAGCTACTCTCTTCCTCTACCCTCTTGCCCCCTAAGCCTGGCGGAAACTACAAAGGCGGGTGGTTGCAACATGTCAAAATGTTCACCACCCCATGCTGCCCTCCTAGCTCTGATTCCACGTCTGCTGCCCTGCAGATTCATCTGCCCTTTTAACTTCCTCTTCTTGAAACATTTTACATGCCCAAGTCTCCGAGACTAGCACCAGTTTCTTGCTTTCCCACTGCTAACCTTAACTGGCTGCATCCACTCAGCCAAAGAATTATCAACCACAAAGGTTCTCTCTAGCACCCTAGTATAAGTAGGAATGCATAGAGAAAGAAGTGTTATCTCGGATATCCTTTAGACACACCTCACTCAGAAATCCGAGCCCTGAAGCACTAATCGCATCGTATTCATCGAGTACCAGGAATGGTTTGGTACGCCCCGATGAATTCTCAGCAACCGACATGTTGTCCTGCTGAAGCTGTATAAGATCTAGAAAACTCTCTACCACCTCCTCAAGCCAGTCCTCAGCCGCCTGTGAGTCGGGCTCACCTCGGAACTTGAGGGATATCTGGTACTGAAACATAAGTAAGGCACTAAGCCTATAAGTATCCTCTACCGGTACCGCTGATAGTGTTTGCTGACCAACAGGTAGTGATATAGATGGAACACTACCCGATGGTACTATCTCAGGCATAGGTCCATGTGCCAAATCCCCATCACTATACAGACCAAACTCATGGTCTCTCACTAGAAAACACAAGTAGCTAAGTCCACCATCTGCTCTACTAGTGTCTAAACTAGGTGTCAAACTCTAGCATTCGCCTCCATCCAGTCCACTACTACCTGAGAATCTGTCTCACCCCATAACCTCGGAGGCCTCTGCTGCTGGAACTCGTGCAACGCGCTCTTCCAGCGTGCACCATCCACTAGTACAGCTGGTGGCATCTGCTGCCTAACGAGTGGTGGTGCTGCTGGTACACCACCTGAAGGTGCCAACATAGAAATAGGGCCCTACACCGGAGTCTCGTCGCTCGGTGGGCCGTCATTGAGTACTCTCTCAGAACTCAAACTGACCGTCCATGTGGAGACATCCTGAACAGATGTGACATGGTCAACGATTTATACCTGGTGAGATGACCTGGTTTGAGCTGACTTTAAAACTTTTTGGAAACACACATGCAATCAGTGTTTTCGTGCACTAAGTTAGAAATCAGTAGTCGGGGTCCTGGTGTATAGATACACCAGCTTCCGCACCAACACTGGACTCCCTAAACTGAATACCACACTCGGTACCCTTAACACTATTGCTTCACATAAAGGAATGATCAGAGTTCTGAGTTATGCAGTAGAACCGACTCCTCTAATACCAATTTGTCACGACCCATCCTCGGGGCCCGTGCCATGACTACCCCAAGCCCGCCTTCCATAGGCCAGGGGATGGCGACTAGCACCAAAGGTGTAAATCCCGATAACTGGGAAGGAATTTCCTTTATAAAACATAAACACAATAAACTATAGTACAAGAGAAAGTAAACACTAAGTAAAACTGAATACAAAGCAGTGCTGAAAGTTAAGGGGGCCGGAAATACAATCCCAACTGTAAAGTACAAGGAAAAAAAGACAAAACAGCTGGAAGGTGACAAGCAGCTTCTGGGTCGTCCTTCTCAGATCCTACCTGAAGGGTAGGTACAGATAGCCTCCTCAACACTCTCACCCGCAAACCTCATTCGAGTACCATCTCATCGTGAAGTCCACCTCCGGGTACTGACTCGTCGTGAGTTCCACCTCTAGGTACCGTCCAGTCCTCGAACACTCAGCCTCCGTCAGCGTTGTCTGTCATCTGCATCCAACACAATGAGGTGCGGGCATAGCCTGTGTAGGGTTGAGTATAAAAATACTCAGTAGGGACCCAGAGACCCTCATGGTCTCACTAAAACCAACAAGGATAACCACAAAGAAGGATCTCAACAGATAACCCTTACTTAGGTATAAGCTTATACTTATAACTAAGTTATCAAGTAACCCATCTCAATCATGAGGAAACACAAAGGTTATGAAATCAACGGATAACCACTACTTAGTTATATGCCCATACATATACCTAAGTTATCAAGTGACCCATCTCAATCATGAGGAATACACAAAGGTCATTGACTCAGCTCAAACCAGGATTTTCATTATTGAAACCACAACTGCTGGAGAACTCCTCCTCTGTTGATTATGGTAGCTCTATCATGAATCTGAGGCACTACTCACTAACCTTAGACTACTGATGTACTCCTCCCATCAAGTACCGCGGGTCTGCTGCCAAATACCGGGCGCTCCGTCCGCTGTGGGTCTGCCGCCAAATACCGGGCGCTCCCCCTAATAGCCTACAGAGGTACTCCTCCTGTCGAGTACCACGGGTCTACTGCCAACTACCAGGTGCTCCGTCCACCATGGGTCTGCAGCCAAATACCGAGCGCTCCGTCCACTGGTCTAATTGAATCACTCCGACTCAAATCGGTCAAGCAGTCATCAGGTCTATAGCTACTAGGTCTCTGCACTCTGTACATTCATCTCCGGGAGGGTCCGCTCCACGAGCCCCTGGTCGATACTCCAATTATCAAAAACTTCCACGAAGATGTATCTCAAAGGTACGCCTTGTCAAAGGGGTCTCAATGCAACAAACGACACGTCAATCGGACGCCCGGTCTGTGAGTTATAAGCCTTTTAGTCCCGGGGTCCCGGTTGGTTTCGTGTACGAACCAACCCGGCCGTATCTCAACAGTATCCCAAACTCCCATGGGAATACTCTAAGGAACCATTTCTCAATGAGATTACCAACGTCGCTGACGGTTCGTCAAACAGACGTCCGGTCTGAGAGTTATTGGCTTTTCCGTACCAGGGGGCCCGGTTGGTTTATAAGATAAACCAACCCAATCGTACTCCAACTGCATCCGAACCTCGAGCGGAGTATGCCAAAAGATTTGTCTCAACAAAAGGAAACCAACTTAATTAACGACACATAAATCGGACATCCGGTCATTAAGTTATATGTGTTTCTGCTCTGAGGGCCCATTTGGATTCATGTTCGATCCAACCCGGTCGTACCACAGAAGACACCAGTTAACCAAACAGGTCACACCATTGCGATCTATACTGAAAAATACACGATATGGACTACCCATTGGTCCAAAACGGATAGCCGGTGAAAAAGTTACATTTCACCGCAACACGCGCGAACCAGGCCTTGTGGGTCCCACGCCCCAACCTCAACTTAAATATCCAAAATTGGTCTTGAGACATCCGTCTTATTTCCAGGGTTGCAACATCGCAGACGGTTCGTCATTTCGACACCGTATGAGAGAGATATGTCAGATACAAATACTGTAATAATAATATTATTATTATTATTCGGTGTTTCATGGACTTGACCCACGAACCAGAATTTAGTATCCAAAATTAGACTTGAATCGACCGTATTATTTACGGTATTACATCGCCACTGACATCAAGCCAATCGGACGTCGTATGCATGAGTTATGGCGGGTCAAAATTTAATAATAATATTAAATCAATCATTTTTCGAGCGTTTCGGGTACCCGATCCAAAAACCCAAAAAAAAGACATTCAATATTGGACTCAGAATGTCCTTATCGGAATCTGGGTCGCTCTGCCGCAGACGGTTCATGAAACCGAGGTCTCACGAATAAGTTGCGGTCGAAAAAGTGTTTTAACAAAAAAAAAATATGATTATTTTTAATTGATTTTACCTCAAAAAAACACAATGTCACGCACCACCACCCTCTCTCTCAAATTGGTGCGCCTCCCTTCATTTCACGCATGGAAATCCCTAATTAAATGGTGCGCATCACATTCATTGGATTCTATTTCGTTCTTTAAGTTTTAATTCATTTCCTTTAAACGTTTTCTCTCTCCAATCTCCTTCTCCATTCACTGTTTCTTCTCCATAATATAACATGCCATGTAATTCAAACCTTTGATGGAATATTAATTAGAGAGGTGATGGGTTTCCATAATAAGGGGAGTTGTCACATTAAATTGGAGAGGTGTTAAAGGGGGGTTAGAGAGAGTTAAGGAAGTTGAGAGGTTGGGGCTCGTGTGGGCCCCACCTCTCATTTATCCACACTTTGAAGAGTTTAACTCCCAAGATATAAAAATAAAATTGTTCAACAATTTTATTTATTTTAAACTAAATCCCAAAATAATAAAATTCAACCCGCTTAAAACGCAATTGCGGTAAAGGTCCCCTTAATCAATTACTAATGTTGCGAGTTCATCGGTGCCCTCAGATTTCAATTCCGAGCACCGGTTCAAAAGATAAAAAAACCCGCTCGTTTGTTCACTGAACGTACCCGAGATAAACTTCGGAAATTGATTCTGGGCACACCGGGCCTTAGATTCAGGTGCCGTCAGAAACTGCGTACTCATAAAATTCCAAAGAAATTAAGAAAAAAAATTCCCTTGAAATTTCCAAGACTTTACATCTTTAAGATACAATCGAGAAAGTTTATCTAGGGAAAAAGTGTCTCGTATAGCAAGGAAATGAGCAGATTTAGTCAAGTGATCAACAATAACCCAGATTGCATTATTACCTCGAGGTGTCTTCAGTAATCCCACAACAAATTCCATGGATATATTCTCCAATTTCCACTCTGGAACTGGTAAAGGTTGAAGCATCCCTTTCGGTAACTACCACTCTGCTTTAACCTATTGAAAAGTCAGACACATCACAGTAAAATTAGCAATATCTCTTTTCATTCCATCCCACCAGTAATACTCCCAAATATCTCTGTACATCTTAGTACTGCCTGGATGAACTGAAAATGGAGATCTATGAGCTTCGCATAACAACTCTCTCTTAAATTGTGAATCACTAGGCACACACAATCTCTTCCCAAATCTCAAAACACAATCATTATCAATGTTGAATTCATGTAACATACCCTTCTAAACTAGCTCTACCTTTTTCTGCAACTAACTATCTTCCTTCTCTTCTTGCTTAATTCTTTCTGATAGAGAAGATTTCACTGATACCTAAAACAAAACAGAATAGTTTCCTGCACCAACAACTTCCAAGACAAAATTAATCAAATCATTAACCAAAGGATCACGTTCCAAATGTAACATGGTTAATGAACCATTACTTTTTCAAATCAAAGCATCTTTCACTTTATTTGCTTTTCTTGGGTGGTAGTTAATCATGCAATCATAATCCTTGATTAATTCTAGCCATCTCCTCTGTCCCATGTTCAATTCTTTTTGAGTGAATATATAATTTAAACTTTTGTGATCAGTATATATTTCACACTTTACACCATACAAATGATGCCTCCAAATATTAAAATCTAAAACAACAACTGTTAATTCCAAATCATGTGTAGGGTAATTTATCTCATGAGTTTTCAACTGATGTGAAGCATAAGAAACTACCTAATCATTCTGTATTAGGAAACAACCAAGTCCTTTCAATGAAGCATCATTGTAGATAACGAACTCACCATTCCTAGAAGGTAGTGACAAAAATGGAGCATTCACTAATCTTCTTTTCAATTCCTGAAAACAATCATCACATTATTTTGTCCAGATAAACTTAACACTCTTCCGAGTTATCTTAGTCAATGGGCTGGAAAACCATGCAAATTTTTTAACAAACCTTCGGTAATAGCCTGCCAAACCAAGAAAACTACGAATATTGGTTATATTTGTGGGTCTTGTCCATTATTCAACAAACTTTTTTTTACAGGATCAACAGTTATTCCATCTTTAGAAACAATGTGACCAAGGAAAGAAATTTGTTTCAACCAAAACTCACACTTTCTGAATTTCCCATAGAATTTATTTTATTTTAAGGTTTGAAAAATAACCCTTAAATGACTTTCATGCTCCTCTTTACATTTAGAAAACACCAAAATATCATCAATAAAAACAACCACAAACTTATTCAAGAACTCATGAAAAATTATATTCATAAGGTCCATGAATACAAAAAGTGCATTGGTTAACCCAAAAGGAATAACTACAAATTCATAATGGCCATATCTTGTACAAAACGTGGTCTTTGGAATATATGATTCCTTTACCTTCAACTGATGGTACCCCGATCTCAAGTCAATCTTTGAAAAATACTGATCTCCCTAGAGCTGATCAAACAAATCATCAATATGAGGCAAATGATATTGGTTATTAACAGTGATGTTATTTAAGGCTCTATAATCAATGCAAAGTCTCATTAAACCATCTTTATTTTTAAAAAACAAGACATGAGCACCCCATGGTGATGTGCTAGGTCGAATGAAACATTTCTCCTGTAAATCTTGAAATTGCTCCTTCAACTCTAAAAGTTCAATTTGAGCCATTTGATAAGGGGGTTTTGAAATTGGATTAGCATCAGGAACTAAGTCAACAGTAAATTCAACTTCCTGATCTGGTATTATTCCAAGAAAGTCATCAGGAAAAACATCTAGATACTCATTTACCACTGAAACATCATTAATCTGAATGGTTCCTTTGTTTTCAAAAATATGGGCAAGGTAACATTCATTTACATCTTTTACAACTTTCTTAGCCTCTTTATATGTTATCAACAGTAAGGGTTCATTCTTGTATACAAACTGAAAGTATTTCTGAAAATAAACTTCTTTAGCTCTATACTAGCATGGTAAACAGAGAGCCAATCCATACCCAGGATAACATAAAACTCTACTAGAGGAAAAACAATATGGTTTTCAAGTATATTCTTTCCACATATAAGTGTTGGAAGATTCTTATAAATTCTTTTTACCTCAACATTTCACCCAAGTGTTTTTACCACAAGTTCAGGAGTCATTTATTGAGATGGAATTCCCAATATACTAGAAAAATTTTCAGATATGAAAAAATGTGTAGACCCCGAATCAAACAACACATTGACATAATCTGAAAAAACAAACAAATTACCTGATACCACTTAATTTGATGGCCCAATATCTACTGAAGTAATGGCAAAGGATTTCACCAAACCTTTCTGCTTGTAGTCTGACTGCTTCCCATCATTCGAGCTCTTTTTCGAACACTCGTTTGCATAATGACTCATCTCATTGCACTTGAAACATTTCACTAACTATAAATCAAATTTGGTCTTACCATTACCCTAATATTTTCTAGTGCAATCATGAGCCTTATGTCCCATCTTACCACATCAGAAGAACTTTCCATAATTCAAAAGACATTCCCCAGCATGCTTTTTACCACATTTATCACAAACTATAAACTTATTTTTCTTACCATCAAACCTTTTAGAAGGATTCTTCCCTTTCTCCTGCCACCTCAGTATCTTCTTATGTTGGTTTTCTTAGAACACTTGATCATCGGCAAACTCTATTTACACCTTATCAGCACATCGAACAAGCTTTTCATAAATTTTAAAGTCATGATAATCTAATGACCTTCGATATTTTTGGCTTTAATCCTGAGTAAAAAAGATTGATTTTACTATCAAGGTCTCAGATAAAATTTGGAGCGTACCTTGACAATCGAGTGAACTTTTCTTCATAAGCAACCACGGAGTCATCCTCTAGCCTCAATTCCAAGAATTGTTTTTCCATCCTAAGTCGAACATCCTTAGGAAAAAATTTCTCAAGAAACATACCTTTGAATTCATCCCAGTCAAGATCATCAATATCATAAGCATCCCTGATATTTTTAACCATAGACCACCACTGATCTACTTCACCCTCCAAACGGTAAACAACAAGACTAACCTTTTGATTGTCTGAACACCCCATGACATCTAAAATCTTCTCCAGTTATTTAATCCACCTTTCAGCTAGCACAGGGTCAGATGATCCTCTGAATGATGGGGGGCGTTGCCTCATGAAATGTTCCACGACTGACATGTTCCTCTACGGTTGATCTGGCTGATCTCGTGCATGGATACCACCACCATTTATCTCTTGAGTCAACTGCGCCATTACTACAACAAACTGTTCAGTTCTAATTACGACCATCTCAAGATGCTGATTTGGAAGTTCATTTCCTTATGTATGCCTTCCAAGCACTACTTCCCTCTTTCCTCTACGGAAAACCATTCTGAACAAACATATCTTAGATAAAGCAACATGGTAATCTTCAAATGCTATATCATTTCAATTTCACCATAAAAAATAATATTTTTATATCATCATTTAACAAAATTATAACTCTTAAAGTTATTTAAACCTTCCTTTGATACCAACTATAAAGCCTCAGCCTTAAACATTACTTAATCTTGATTTATTTCAAGAATTCACATTGAGGATCTTTTCAGGTTTAGAGTTTTAGAGAATTAGATCATAAATCATGCATTTCATTCCACATTTAAACAAGGTGGTTATATCAAAACAGTATTCATTTTTTCCATCAAAGGAAACATATTTAAAATAAAACATGGATTCTTTCTTGACACTTCCTCGACACTATCGCCACATCATGTACCTTTCCCTTGACCTGTGAAAAACATTTCAAAAACTTGGGATGATCATAAAAATCTCAATAAGGGATATAAAAATAGGGAAATAAAACATTAGTCCATGTATACATAAGAATCAATGAAATCATAATTTTCTCATAAAACATAAGAACTTTAACATACCTTATGAAATCATAATATTTATGAATAACTCATAGAAATCATAATACATAAAGGTAACTTGAGGCATTCATAACATTCTTACGTAGGGAGTAACCCTCATGGTTACCTTTGGAATACCCATCACAATATATCCCCTAAATATCTTCGAAGAAACCTTAGTGTTTAACTCCTTCACATTACCCAATGCATTGGAGAGCTATCTCAGGCTCACCCACCCTTAGTTTATCACAGAACCACCCAAATTCATAAACAATTCCCAAGAACCATAACATAATCGTATCACATAAAACATGCATAAAGGAAACATAACATTTCCACATTTCAATCACAAGATATCAATACAACACATTCATATAATCAAAAAATTATCAAAACCATTTTCAATACCAAAATAAAAGAAAATTAAAATATGGTATTTATTTTTCATTTAAAAAATTTATGGCTTGTAGAGGAAGCCGAAACTCAAATAATGATCACGGTGACAGAGAAATCGTTGTCACCACATACGTAAGATAAAAACATTCCTTTTGTCATTTAGTAAAATGCTTCGTGTAAAAAGATTCCTTTTGAATGAAATTAAAATTCAAAATGTTTTATTATACAACTAATAAAATAAGGTCATATATAAATTTAAGTATGCCTCAACGAAAGGAGATTGAGACGAAGTCCCTTACCTCAAGTCCGACTTCTCCTGTTCGTTTCTTTATATTCCTGAATAATATACTTTGGTAAATTTATAATTTCTTAAGTACTTCCTTTAAAGTTTATTATTCAATTAATATCACATATTATCATGTTATAATAATTAGTTAATTATGTGAGTTCATATCATACGTTTTGTGGATGTTCGGTACATGAGTCAAAAAATAAACTTGTTTGAAGAGAATTGTCCTTGTAGTTATAAATAAATCATCTCTGGAATGGTGTTCATGATTTAAATATCATATATATCCGGTATATATTTATTTAATAATATTCCATAATTTTTGGAGATAAGAAATAAAATGTACCGTTCATGGAGACGGTAGGTCGTACGTACGCATGAACGTTACAGTCATTTTTTGTCATATTAATGGACTTTAAAACAAAATGAGACAGAAATATATTATAATTCCAGTATAATATATATTTTATATAGGTAACATAGGTTCATTAATTACATTATTTATAAATTCCATATTTGGCATGAATGAGTCACATCACTTGAGGGGGCGGTAGTCCATACTTCCTCAGATGAAATTATCGCAGTTCCACAACATGAAAAGCATAACTATGTGATTTAAAAATAAATTCAGAAGCATATAGAAAAAATAAATACCATATATATCATATATAAATACAGTGACATCATAATGGCCACCATTAAAGGTGTTAAAAGAAGATTGAACAATCATTGTTTCATGAGTCAGTAATTCACCACCCACAGAAACAGTATGTTCTTTAACCATTAGACGGAGGTGTGTGTAAGTGTAGCTAGAATCCTTATCATAATAACATACTAGTATATTAAGGATACTATTTTTATTATGGTATCAAATAATAAGAAGATAGTGGTGAGTGAAGAAGGAAAATAAAAGGAAGAAACTTGAGAGAAGACATTACCTCTAAATCGGGTAACTCTTTTTGATTTGAGCCAAAGGCTTCCTTGGAAAGACTTCTACCCAAAGTGAGGCTTCTAGGAGTAATAGAGGGATGTTGAGAGATAATATGAGAAGAGTTTGGATGATCCAAGGGCTTGAGAGGTGTGGGTAAGGGGGTAGAGGTGGGGGCCTTTTATAAGAGGGAGGAGGGTCACCTTTGGAAAGTCTTGAAATGTTACTTTATTATAAAATGATTTTTGGATTTTAAAGGTCCCACCATGATATATTTTGAGGATAAGGTGATAAGGGTTCTAAATACACCCATATAATAAGTTTTTGAAAAATGTAAGTCTTATATTTTACCTTATCTTTTCATTTTATTTAAATCGTTCATTAATGATGTAATCATTGCATCATCATGGTGTCATAAATAAATTTATTTATTTAATGTCTAAAAATTATAAAAAAATAGCTTGATGTAGGAAATATTTTTAGATTTCAAATGAATATTTATAGTATAAGATATCATTTATTTAAACAAAATTAAAAAAAATTACATAGGATATACAAACCTTTGTTATATTTCTCTTCTTTTTAAAAAATAATGTCATAAATGTCCCTATCACACCCATGTGACTCCATCGGCCCTCAAGTTCGGTAAAAAGCTTCCAATGGTCGTACATGACTCAAAAAAGAGGATTTGGACACATGTTGGGGTAATTTTATATTATTATGATATTTTTTTATTACCCTTAACTACCCGATTACTAATTAATCACGATAATTAAAGATAATTACCGTCATTACTATTCATAATGTCCAAAAACAAAAGGGTCTTAATTAAATAATTTGGACCTTATGATTCCAAATATTTAATCCATTTTACCAAATTACAAACACAGAAATTTCAGTAATTAATTTAAAAATAATTCTCGTTGTCAAAACAAATAACGTGTTTTTAAGAAACAATATCTATCAAAAGATTGACAATTTTTTATGTCCAATTTCAAAGTGAAATTAATTATAATGAACACCATTGGATTAAATGGTAAAAATATATTCTAATTACACTTTAAAACCAATTAAAAAGATAATCTAACCATATAATTAAATTATATGAAAAAGTAGTTTTGAAGTAAAATGCATTATTTTTCACTATTCATTCAAAAATGAACATTGTCAGAGAAATGCCAAAAATTTATCCAAAGTAAATTTAAATGTCCCAATTCCAAATAATATGTTTATTTTTACCAATAGAGCTTATAAAATTGTCAAAAGTTATATTTAAAAATGGTTTTCCATCAAAAGGCAGTAAAACAATCTTTTAAAAATATTAGAGTATTCTATGCTTAAGATCAGATTAATTCTCATTTTAATGCTCTAAAACACTATCTAATTAATAAATAGACAGAGATATGAAAATATATTATTCTTTACTTACTTGGGATGTTACATCCTTCCCCCCTTTAGGAAATTGCATCCTCGAAATTTATTTACTTATCGAATAAGTGGGGGTATTTATCCCTCATTGCATTTTCAGATTCTCATGTTGAATCTTTGACAATATGGTTTTTCCATAGAAACTTTACTTGATGAATCATTGTATTCCACAAAACTTGCTCCCTATGGTCAAGAATCTGGACCGGTTGTTCCTCATAAGATACATTCTCTTCCAACTGAACTACCTCTGGACTCAAAACATGAGATGGATCTGGCATGTACTTCCTTAAAATTGAAACATGAAAAACATTGTGTAGCTAAGATAAATTAGGAGGTAAAGTCACTCAGTTTGAAACTGATCCAACTATCTCTAGAATTTCATATGGTCCAATGAACATTGGACTCAGCTTTCCTTTCTTACCAAATCGCATCACACTTTTCCATGGTGAAACTTTGACGAAGACATGATCACCTACCTCAAAAGAGAGATCCTTACCCCTGTTGTTCGTATAACTTTTCTGCCTACTCTGAGTTGTTCTCATGTGTTTATGTATTAGATGAACCTTTTTTGTCATCTCTTCTACCAATTCTGGTCCCATCAACTTCCTTTCACCTAATTCATCCCAAAAAGCTGGAGTTTGACTCCGCTTCCCATATAATGCCTCAAATGGTGCCATCTGTATATTGGAATGAAAAATAATATTATAAGAAAACTCAACCAATAAAATATGTTGGTCCCAACTTCCCTGATAATCCATCGAACAAGCACATAGCATATCCCCCAAATTCTGAATTGTTCGTTCTGACTTACCATCTGATTGAGGATGAAAAGTTGTACTAAAATTTATTTCAGTACCCAACGACTTCTCAAGGACTTTACAAAAGTTATAAGTGAACTTGGGATCATGATCAGATAAAATGGAGAGTGGAACTCCGTGTAACCTGAATATCTATTTAAGATACAATCAACAAAGTTTATCTAGGGAAAAAGTATATCGTATAGCAAGGAAATGATCAGATTTAGTCAAGTGATCAACAATAACCCAGATTGCATTATTACCTCGAGGTGTCTTCGGTAATCCCACAACGAAGTCCATAGATATATTCTCCCATTTCCACTCTGGCACTGGTAAAGGCTGAAGCATCCCTTTCGGTAACTACCACTCTGCTTTAACCTATTGACAAGTCAAACACTTCACAGTAAAATCAGCAATATCTCTTTTCATTCCATCCCACCAGTAATACTCCTGAAGATCTATGTACTTCTTAGTACTGCCTGTATGAACTGAAAATGGAGAACTATGAGCTTTACATAATATCTCTCTCTTCAACTTTGAATCACTAGGCACACACAATCTCTTCCCAAATATAAAAACACAGTCATTATCAATGTTGAATTCAGGTAACATACCCTTCTGAACCAGCTCTACCTTTTTCTACAACTCACTATCTCACTTCTGTCCTTGCTTAATTCTATCTGATAGAGAAGATTTCACTAATACCTGAAACAAAACAGAATAATTTCTTGCACCAACAACTTCCAAGACAAAATTCATCAAATCCTTAACCAAAGGATCACGTTCTAAACGTAACATGGTTAACGAAGCATTACTTTTTCAAATCAAAGCATCTGCCACTTTATTTGCTTTTCCTGGGTGGTATTTAATCATGCAATCGTAATCTTTGATTAATTCTAGCCATCTCCTATATCTCATGTTCAATTCCTTCTGAGTGAATATATACTTTAAACTTTTGTGATCAGTATATATTTCACACTTTACACCATACAAATGATGCCTCCAAATTTTTAAAGTGAAAACAACAGCAGCTAATTTTAAATCATGTGTAGGGTAATTTATCTCATGAGTTTTCAACTGACATGAAGCATAAGAAATTATCAGATCATTCTGCATTAGGACACAACCAAATCCTTTCAATGAAGCATCACTGTAGATAATGAAATTACCATTCCTGGAAGGTTGTTCCAAAACTAGAGAATTCACTAATCTTCTTTTTCAATTCCTGAAAACAATCACCACATTCTTTTTTCCAGATAAACTTAACACCCTTCTGAGTTAGCTTAGTCAATGGGCTGGACAACCGTGTAAAATTTTTAAAAAACCTTTGGTAATATCCTGCCAAACCAACAAAACTACGAATCTCAGTTATATTTGTGGGTTTTGGCCATTCTTCAACAACCTTTGTTTTTCCAGGATCAACAGTTATACCATCTTTAGAAACAATGTGACCAAGGAAAGAAATTTGTTCCAATGAAAACTCACACTTGATGAATTTCCCATACAATTTATTTTATTTTAAGGTTTTCAAAATAACCCTTAAATGACTTTCATGCTCCTCTTTACTTTTAGAAAACACCAAAATATCAGCAATGAAAACAACCACAAACTTATCCAAGAACTCATGAAAAATTATATTCATAAGGTCCATGAATACAGCAGGTGCATTGGTTAACCCAAAAGGCATAACTACAAATTCATAATGGCCATATCTTGTACTAAACATAGTCTTCGGAATATCTGCTTCCTTTACCTTCAACTGATGGTACCCCGATCTCAAGTCAATCTTTGAAAAATACTGAGCTCCCTGGATATGATCATACAAATCATCAATATGAGGCAAAGGATATTTGTTCTTAAAATTTATGTTATTGAAGGATCTATGATCAATAAAAAGTCTCATTTAACCATCTTTATTTTTAACAAAAAAGACAGGAGCATCCCATGGTGATGTGCTAGGTCGAATGAAACATTTCTCTAATAAATCTTGGAATTGCTCCTTCAACTCTAAAAGTTCAATTTGAGCCATTCTATAAGGGGGTTTTGAAATTGGATTAGCATCAAGAACTAAGTCAACAGTAAATTCAACTTCTTGATCTGGTATTATTCTAGGAAACTCATCAGGAAAAACATCCAGATAATCATTTACCATTGGCAGATCATTAATCTAAATGGTTCCTTTGTTTTAAAAAATATGTGCAAGGTAACATTAATTTCCATCTTTTACAAGTTTCTCAGCCTCTTGATATGTTATCAACAGTAAGGGTTCATTCTTGTACACAAACTAAAAGTATTTCTAAAAAGAAATTTCTTTAGATCTACAGTCAATCTTAGCATGGTAAACAGAGATCCAATCCATACCCAGGATAACATAAAACTCTACTAGAGGTAAAACAATAAGGTTTTCAAGTAGATTCTTTCCACGGATAAGTATAGGAATATTCTTATAAATTATTTTTGCCTCAACATTTCCCCCAGGTGTTTTTACCACAATTTCAGGAGTCATTTCTTGATATGGAATTCCCAATTTACTAGAAAATTTTTCAGAGGTGAAATAATGTGTAGACCCCAAATCAAACAACACATTGGCATAATCTGAAAAAACAAAAAAATTACCTGATACCACTTCATTTGATGGCCCAACATCTGCTGAAGTGGTGAAAAAAGATTTCACCACACCTTTCTGCTTTTAGTCTGACTTCTTCCCATCATTCGATCTCTTTTTCAAACTCTCATTTTCATAATGACCCATCTCATTGTACTTGAAACATTTCACTAACTGTAAATCAAATTTGGTCTTACCATTACCCTGATCTTTTCTAGTGAAATCACAAGCATTAGGTCCCATCTTACCACATCAGAATCACTTTCCAGAATTCAAAAGACATTCCCCAGTATGCTATTTACCACATTTATCACAAACTGCAAACTTAGTTTTCTTACCATCAAACCTTTTTGAAGGATTCTTCCATTTCTCCTGCCACCATGGTCTCTTCATCTGTTGGTTGTCATAGAACACTTGATCATCAGCAAACTCCATTTCCACCATTTCAGCACATCGAACAAGATTTTCATAACTTTTGAACTCATGAGAAGCTAATGACCTTCGATATTTTGGCTTTAATCCTGAGTAAAAACGATGGATTTTACTATCAAGGTCTCGGATAAAATTTAGAGTGTACCTTTCCAATCGAGTGAACTTTTCTTCATAAGCAGCCACTGAGTCTTCCTCTTGCCTCAATTCCAAGAATTGTTTTTTCATCCTAAGTCGAACAGCCTTAGGAAAATATTTCTCAAGAAACATACCTTTGAATTCATCCCAGTCAAGAGCATCAATCTCATCAGCATCCCTGATATTTTTAACCATCGACCACCACTGATCTGATTCACCCTCCAAATGGTAAATAGCAAGACTAACCTTTTGATTGTCTGAACACCCCATGGCATCAAAAATCCGCTCCACTGATTTAATCCACCCATCAAATAGCACAGGGTTAGATGATCATCTGAATGATTGGGGGTTTTGCCTCGTGAAATGTTCCACCACTGACATGTTCCTCTACATTTGATCTGGCTGATCTCATGCATGGATACCACCACCATTTATCGCTTGAGTCAACTATGCCATTACTACAACAAACTATTCAGTTTTAATTCTGACCATCTCAGGATGCTGATTTGGAAAGTCATTTCCTTCTGTATGCCTTCCTAGTACTACTTCCCTGTTTCCTCTACAGAAAACCTTTCTGAACAAACATATCTTAGATGAAGCAACATGATAATCTTCAAATGCTATATCATTTCAATTTTACCATAAAAAATATTTTTGGATAATCATTTAATAGAATTATAACTCCTAAAGTTATCTAAACCTTCCTTTGATACCAAATATAAATCCCCAGCCTTAAACGTTACTTAGTCTTGAGTTATTTCAAGAATTAACATGTATGATCTTTTCAGGTTTAGAGTTTTAGATAATTAGATCATAAATCATGCATTTCATTCCACATTTAAACAAGGTGGTTACATCAAAATAGTATTCATTTTTTTCCATCAAAGGAAACATATTTAAAATAAAACATGGATTCTTTCTTAACACTTTCTTGACACTATCACGACATCATGTACCTTTCCCTTGACCTGTGAAAAACATTTCAAAAACATGGGATGAGCATAAAAAGCTCAGTAAGGGATATAAAAATACGGAAAGAAAACATTAGTCTGTGTATACATAAGAATCAATGAAATCATACTTTACTCATAAAACATAAGCACTTTAACATACCTCATGAAATCATAAGATTTATGAATAACTTATAGAAATCATAATACATAAAGGTAACTTGAGGCATTCATAACATTCTTACGTAGGGATTAACCCTCGTGGTTACGTTTGGAATACCCATCACAGTATATTCCCTAAATCTTTTTATAGAAACCTAAGAATTTAAATCCTTCGCATTACCCAATACATTGGAGGTATATCTTGGGCTCACCCTCCCTTAGTTTATCATGGAACCACCCAACTTCATAAATAATTCCCAAGAACCATAACATAATCGTATCACATAAAACATGCATAAAGGAAACATAACATTTCCACATTTTAATCACAAGATATCAATACAACAAATTGATATAATCAAAACATTATCAAAACCATTTTCAATACCAAAATAAAAAAAATTAAAACATGGTATTTATTTTTCATTTAAAAATGTTATGGCTTGTAGAGGAATCCGAAACTCAAATAATGGTCACGGCGGTGGAGAAGTCGTTGTCGCCGCATATGTAAGAAAAAAACATTCATTTTGTCATTTAGTAAAATGATTCTTGTAAAAATATTCCATTTTAATGAAATTAAAAGTCAAAAGGGTTTATTATACAACTAATAAAAGAAGATCATATGTGGAATCCTGCCTTTTTATAACATAAACTTTCATTACATTACACAAAACTGAGGATCTTTAAGGTTTAGTGTCTTGGAAACCAGGAATATAATACATGAAAACAACATAAAACATTATTATTAAACACTTGAAAGGCTTCTCCTTAAGTTCATCCTAGTTTCATTACTGCATCTCATAACATGGGGACATACATCAAAAGAAAGGGTGAGCAGAAGGCCCAGTAAGGGAAACAAGAGAAACATTTTACATGTGAACTTGAGATACTTCAATAAGGTCGTGAAAAGAACTTTAAGGAATGAGAAAGAAATCATGAAAAATATAATAATAAAAATAACGTTTTTCATAACTTGAATATGTGGCTACAACATTTAACATTGAAAATCATTTCCGTTTCACCAAGGTCCATCCCCAAGGTGTCATTAAAAATTACCAAGGTTATTCACCAAGGCGTCGTTAAAAATGGTCATCTCTAGAGATTAAGTCTTTACCCAATGCATTGGAGCGCTATCAGGTAGCACCCTTAAATTTGTCTTTATCATCATGTGATCCACATATATCATCATAAATAATTTCATAAACAACCCATATAGCATAAAATAAATGGGTTTCATTTCATAATCATAACGTTTTAAAAACTGCTTTAAAGACATGATCTTTATGTCACTTTAAACCCACGGAAAGGGAAAGCGGGTCTCATGTATGTAAATCCCAGAATTTAAAATATAAAAACTTGGTATATATGTGAATACCCCTATAGAAGAGAGATCTTTGAGTATTCACTTAATAAAATAAAATAACTTTAGAAAAAGAGAGAGACATTTTGAGACGGAAATTCTGTAGCATAACAGTTATGTTTCGGGATTTTAGAAAACATTGAAAAGAGAGGGGAAATGGATAAAACATTCATAAATGACCCATAAAACAGTATAGGGACAAAATATGAAGGATATATGAACATGGTAATGAAATTTTAAGGAAATACCATTTTAAATGAAAAACATGGAAGAAAGACAAAAATTAGATTTCTCTTATGAAAATTCGGCAGCCTAACGACGTCACTTAAACTTCAACAAAAATGAATTGAAAAGATCAAATAGGGTCTCTCATAATATGAACATAAAAGTTCAGTATGATAGATATAGAGATCATACCCCAACATAATAAAAAGGAACTTGAAAGACTTGACATGAAAGTAGAACTTTGAAAAATGAGAAAGGTGAAAGAATCCCTTAAAAATTCGGCAGCCTAACGACGCCACTTAAACATTCTTAAAACGAATTGATGAGAGAAAGAGGGGGTATCTCATCATATGAACATGAAAAGGGCAGTAAGAGGAATATAAAAGAACATCCTCAAACATAAGATCATGGAGCATAAAAGAAATGACATAAAAGAGATTACTTGAAAAGAAAGAGAGAGGTGGGATCCCTTACCTTAAACGTAACTCTTAAAAATCAAAGGTTGGGACCTTGAGAGGCTTGAGGGCACCTTGGGAGGACTCCTTGGGAGGTAAGGAGACCAGAACTTCATTGAGAATGATTTTTGAGTCAAAATGATGAGATAATGGCTTGGTATTTATAGGTAAAGTGAGGTGATACTTTAATAATTTCAAGGGACACCTCACAAGTGGTTTTCTCAAAACCATGGGCTCTCCCATGGTATTTCCCATGGAGTTAGGCCGCATGGGGCCCCAATACAATAATTCATCACCTTTGGTCACAAACCCTTAAAATATATCATGACATCATCATGAAACAGTTATGATGTCATTAAACATACCGAAACCCTAAAACTGCATTTTTACTATTCACTGAAAATTCATCTTTCTCAGAAAAATCCCAAAATTTCACCTTGACCAAATATCGATGATCTGATTAAAAATATGAACTCTATTTTATAAAAATAATTTTCTAAATACTTTTAATTTAATTTTTAAATAAATACACTATTCACCGAAAATTCATTTTTTCAGAAAAATCCCCAAAAATTACCATAACATAATATCAATGTTCTGAGTTTAAAAATAAAGTCCATTTTATAATCTAAATATTTTTAATTTAATTTTTAATTAAAAAAACACTATTCACCCGAAAAAACTAATAATTGACTAATAATTTATGAAACCGTTATTTACCCATTTTATTGAATCACATTACTTAATCATGGTGTCTAAATTATATTAAAACTTTCTTTAAGTGAGATTACTAATCCATTTGGTCACATTACTAATCCTAAGCATAAAATCACTATTCATAATTTACTATTCATCAAAAATTAAGTTGATCTTATTAGACTCCAAATTCCTTACTGAACACTTTTACAGAAGACCATTTTTTGAAAATCATTACACATCATTAATTATTTAAGGTTTACATAAATATTTTAAAATATCCTTTTTTTTCAAAATTCATCAATAAAATACATCCTAAAATTATCCGGACATTTGAAATTTCACAAACTTCACTAAAGGAAGAAATCTCAATTTATTCATCCCAAAGGATCACACAAAGAAGCTACGGTCTTGTCACATAGCCCCTTATAACACCAGCATATGACCTAAGTGTAAGGTGTGATATGGTGAGAGAATCTGAGGGAGGCTCAGATAACATTTCCCTAGTAGTAATCTCTACTAACTTGAACTTCTCCCGCAGGTGTTTCCGTTCAAGCTTGACACGCTGGAGTTCGGCTTGGGCTTGGTCCAAAGTGAAGCCCAACGGTGCCACCTCCTTCCCAAGCTCTAATAAGTGGGCTTCATAAGGTTCGAGTCTACTAGATGAAGCCATCGACTCCTCTTTCTGCATTAACCATTAACATCTCTATTAAATCGTTAAGAGTAATTTAATATACTATTAAAAAAATTTGGGTCGTTACATCGTATATAAATTGAAGTATGCCTCAATGAAAGGAGATTGAGACGAAGTCCCTTACCTCAAGTCCGACTTGTCCTATTCGTTTCTTTATATTCCTGAATAATAAACTTTGGTCAATTTATAATTGCTTAATTACTTCCTTTAAATTTTATTATTCAATTCATATCACATATTATCATGTTATAATAATTAGTTAATTATTTGAGTTCATATCATACGTTTTGTCGATGTTCGGTACATGAGTCAAAAAATAAACTTGTTTGAAGAGAATTGTCCATGTATTTATAATTACATTATCTACAGAATGTTGTTCATGATTTAAATATCATATATATCCAGTATATATGTATTTAATAATATTCCATAATGTTTGGAGATAATAAATGAAATGTATCATTCATGGAGACAGTAGGTCGTACGTACGCATGAACGCTACATTCATTTTTTGTCATGTTAATGGAATTTAAAACTAAATGAGACATAGATATATTATAATTTCAGTATAATATATATTTTATTTAGGTAACATAAGTTCATTAATTACATTATTTATAAATTCCATGTTTGGCATGAACGAGTCACATCACTTGAGGGGGCGGTAGTCCACACTTTCTCATATGAAATTATCGCAGTTCCAAAACATGAAAAGCAAAACGATTTGATTTAAAAATAAAATTCAGAAGCATATAGAAAAAATAAATACCATATATATAATACATAAATATATTTACATCATAATGGCCACCATGAAAGGAGTTAAAATAATATTGAACAATCATCATTTCGTGAGGCAGTAATTCGCCACCCATAGAAACAATATGTTCTTTAACCATTAGACGGAGGTGTGTGTAAGTGTAGGTAGAATGCATATCATAACAACATCCTAGTATATTGAGGATACTTTTTTTGTTATGGAATAAAATAATAAGAAGATATTGGTGAGTGAATAAGGAAAATAAAAGGAAGAAACTCGAGAGAAGACATTGCCTCTAAATCGAGTAACTCTTTTTGATTTGATCCAAAGGCTTCCTTGGAAAGACTTCGGCCCAAAGTGAGGATTCTATGAGTAAGAGAGGTATGTTTAGAGATAATATGAGTAGATTTTGGATGAGACAATTTCTTGATAGGTGTGGGTAAAGGGGTAGATGTGGGGGCCTTTTATAAGAGGGAGGAGGGTCACTTTTGGAAAGTCTTTAAATGTTTCTTTATTATAAAATGATTTTCGTATTTTAAAGGTCCCACAATGATATATGTTTAGGATAAGGTGATAAGGGTTATAAATACACCCATAAAATAAGTTTTCAACAAGTTTAAGTCTTAGATTTTACCTTATATTTTCATTTTATTTAAATCGTTCACTAATGAGGTAATCACTGCATCATCATGGTGTCATAAGTAAATTTATTTATTTAATGTCTAAAAATTATCAAAAAAATAACATGATGTATGAAATATTTTTATCTTTCTAATGACTATTTATAGTCTAATAGGTCATTTATGTAAACAAAATTAATTTTTTTTTACTTAGGATATACAAACCTTTGTTATATTTCTCTTCTTTTTAAAAAATAATGTCATAAATGTCACTATCACACCCATGTGTCTCCATGGGCCCTCAAGTTCGGTAAAAAGATTTCCATGGTCATCCATGACTCAAAAAATAAGATTTGGACACATTTTGGGGTCATTTTATATTATTATGATATTATTTTATTATCCTTAACTACCCGATTACTAATTAATCACGGTAATTAAAGATAATTATCGTCGTTACTATTCATAATGTCCAAAAACAAAAGTATTAATTACATAATTGGGACCTTATGATTCCAAATATGTAATCCATTTTACCAAATTCCAAACATAGAAATTGCATTAATTAATTTAAAAATAATTCCCGTTGTCAAAACAAATAGCGTGTTTTTAATAAACAATATCTATCAAAAGATTGACAATTGTTTATGTCCAATTTCAAAGTGAAATTAATTATAATGACCACCATTGGATTAAATGGTAAAAATAAATTCTAATTAAACTTTAAAACCAACTAAAAAGATAATATAAACATATAATTAAATTAGATGAAAAAGCAGTTTTGAAGTAAAATGTAGTATTTTTCACTATTCATTAAAAATGAACATTGTCAGAAAAATACCAAAAATTTATCCAAATTAAATTTCAATGTCACAATTGTAAATAATAAGTTTATTTTGACAAATAGAGCTTATAAAATTGTCAAAATTTATATTTAAAAATGGTTTTCCATCAAAAGGCGGTAAAACAATCTTTTAAAAATATTAGAGTATTTTATGATTAAGATTGGATTTATTCTCATTTTAAGCCTCTAAAACACTATATAATTCATAAATAGACATAGATATGAAAATATATTATTCTTTAATTACTTGGGATGTTACATTAGGGAGACGGCTTTGTGCTTGTGTAGGATCCCCCATATCCTACTGAGGCGATAGATGAACCACCTTAACCTAGTGGTGTTGCAGGTCAGGTACCGCCCCCTCCACCAGTAGATATTTCTTCCCCACCCCTTCCCACTTTCTATTACACCATTCCTTCCTATTTTAGACCATCTAAATCCCCACATCCGCCAGCACCCTTGGATGATCTCCCCATTTCCCTCTGCCAATCCACCTTGGATCATCAATAGGATATTATAGAGTGTCTTCAGGATGCTATATCATACACTAGCCTGAATTGAGAGTATTATGGGCCTTATTATTTAGAACCAGGGAGTTCACTTCACCCCATCACCTATTCCGCTCTTCTATCCTCATTTTTAATCATCACATCCTCCATTGACAACTCTAGCCACGGATTTAGTGCTCTAATCTACTACTAGACTAGATTATCCTTTTAATATTGTGTCCAGTGATATTCCAGTTGTTCCCACCACACATAAGGAGGACCCAGAGCCTATGACTTCCACTATAGATGCTTTTCTTCTCGATCCTCCTGATTCTGATAGTGCCTCCACTAAGGTGACACAGTGATTAGTTTTTCACACTTGTTTAATTGTATATATATCTCTCTTTTGTGTAATATTTTTGATGTGATGGATTGCATGCCTACATAATTCATTTTCCATTTCATCAATAGTCATAGGTACTCTGGAGTGTCATGGGAATCTCCTTATGACTACTTTCTATCTTTTGATCTCACTGAAAGGGGAGTATTATTTTAGAATTTTTTTACTTTGGTTTAATTACTTCTTTCACTTCTCTCCCTCCCCTAGACCACATGTATTTTCTTACATACTATTCTATTCCTTAGTATTGCACTTGGGAAACCATGTTCCAGATTAAGTGTGGGGGAGAGTCTCTTGACTACACTGGTCTTTTCCCTTAAACTATTCTATGAGACATCATTAATAGAAAAAAAAATTAAAATGTGGAATTTTTTTGATTAATTATAATTATAAATAATAAATACATAAATGGGAATTTTAAAATTTAAATGTTTATTTTTAATTTTTAATTATTTTAACATGATTATTTATATTGTTTAATTTTTTATTTAAATTCTTGTTCATTTATATCTATTAAACTAATCATTTTTATTCATGTCATGACCTGATCGACCCTTTATTTTCTTCATTCCTAAGAGGTGTTCTAATCCCTTTGTCATATTATTTCTTATACCCTCTTTCTTAAGAGATTATTGGGATATGGATGACTACCAGAACATATGATATTTTATTTTTAAAACATAAATATTTCGAATCACATTAATATTATTAAGGCATTTGATTGATATTTTTATCCCCTTGGACCCTAAGACTTACCCTACATCTGACCTTCATAAAACCCATAGAAACCATCAACTGCCTTTATAAGAATCCAAATTAAAAGACTATTTATCCTTCCTACCCTAATTCTTTTATAATTTTTCCTGATTATTCATTTGAGATTCAAAGAGTGGGTTTGTATTTTCATGGTATATTATAGTGAGTGACCATGAAATTAAGTGTGGGGGATAGTGCCTCTTTTTCATTTGAATAGAAGGGTTCTAAACCACTATTCATTGTATTTCTAAGTGGTCCCTCTTTCTAATTATGATTTTGAAAGTGAAAACAAAAAAAGAGATAAAATATTCCAAATATGTCCAAATTCATTCATTACACTTCTTGATGGTTTACAAACCCAATTTTGCAAGGGAATATATATTTAAAATAGGTACAAATTCATTCATTTCATTTTTTTATGGTTTAGGAACCCAAGTTGGAAAGGGAATATTATATTAGCGGTGACATTTGAGAGATCTTGTTGGGAATGAATTTTCATTTATCATTGTTATTGAATGTCATGATTTATTATTTTATAACTAATTCTCATTTTTCAAGCCTCTGAGATTATTTTTCACATCATCACCCACCTACCCTTATCCTAAAAATCATTTGAACCTTATTGAAAGACCTCATGATTTTTGTGATTTAACTTCTATGTTGATAATGAGAATACTTTCAAGACTATGGATATAGTTCATATACTTGATATTGAGTATCACTTTGATTACATGATCTTAATTTATGATTGTGACGTTTTATGGTGAGGTAGATTATCAAGTGGCATGTGTATTCATGAAAAGTTGAAAATTTGAATAAAAGGGGATGAAAGTATTTAATTAAATTATATAAGTGGTATGATTAGAATATCATTGAATTTGAAATATGTTTTGTGTATTTTTAAAATCCTTTGTTATGGATATAATATTTATAATTATAATTAATTTTATGCTTCTTATTTTGGAGTTTAGATTCTATTGATTTGATGTTGAGATTTCTCTTAAGGGAAAGAGAATGACTAAGTGTGGTGGAGTTTGATGTTCGTGATTCGTGTATACATTTTCATACATTTTATTGAGTATCAAAAACATGTTTTCATCAGATACACATTGTTTTGTAGATAAAATGATTTATTTCATCATTCATTGTGATTTTTAGTTATTTTCTAGACAAAGTGACAAATTGGGAATGTGTAGAATAAAAATAAAGATATAAACAATGTGTAATTTATAAACACACAATGTGTAACCTTTCCCAACATAGATCGACCACCCTGAGTACACACCCTTGTAGCTGATCAGCTAGAACACGCCATGTATTACCTATTAACAAATTGTGTACATCCTTCAAGAATCAGTTTGTGGATGAAACTAATTCCAAAAACCATGTGTGTCTATGCTACACACTGTGCACCTACACCAACCAACCGCTGACATTTGGAAGTCAATGGACGAATAGACAGATCAACTACTGGTGAAGAAATCAAATAAAAAGTTAGTTTACCAGACTATATATCATGTATATATTGGTACATGTCATGTAGTATTAATATATATAAATAGATATGTATCTATCCATTTTCAAGTTTGGACATTCTAGGGCGAGGTGTTGCTGCTCTGTCGACCAAACTCACCCAAATTTGATTTGTGTTTTCCTTTCATGTTTTCAATTAATATTTTAGTGTAATTATATACCTCCCCTCCTTCATATCATATCTATGGTAGGGGTTGAGTTTCTTCTCAACCTACACACTGTGACCATATTCATAAGTGGGTAATATTCTTGTATTGGGTTGTAATAAATTATGGGTTTGTTGTAATTTATACTTTTATGTGTTGTTTTTAATTATGATTATTGTTTTAAAGTTCCTTTACTAAATTAAATCCACAATAACCATTGATTTCATATGTAATAACTTAGATTTCCTAGTTTTATTTCTAGAAAATTTCTGGGAAAATTATGAGACTAGGCACTAAGGAGGAGTGTGATTCCGAGGCCCGGTGTGTCTGAATGGTCCATCAAAAAATGTTAAGTTTTTAAATAGAGTGTGTGATCAGTTTTCTAGAAAAGGTAGAATATCTTTTAAATGGGTGCCCAGATCAGAAATTTGAGGGTACCATTATGTTTAGGATGGCGAGTTTACCCAAGGCACAACTTAACTTTAGTCGGATCAGGCCTCCAATGAGAAAATCCAAGAATTGCATAACCATAAATAAAATTATTTTATTTATCAAATCCTTGTAACTCATGATTGGTGACTTAGATTGAAAATATGAGACCACTGTTGAGTTTGTAATGGGGTGTTTTACTTAGGCAGAGCCTAATATTTCCCAATTCGGGTCAATTGTGGAAACTAGTTTTGGGGATGTGACCGTAAATAAAATAATTAAATAAAGACTATTTATTTTCAAATTGTATAACTCATAAAAGGTAACTCATTTTGGAAATACAAGAGTATCATTGATATCATAAGAGTGTTCTTTCCTTAAGCGGGGCCAAACCTTAACCAGTGTGGGTCGAGGGTAAAAGTTAATTTATGGATTCTTTAAAAGATAATAAAATAAACTTTGGAAAAAGTTTATTTTATTTCTTTTAAAATTTCACTGCAATATAGTGACACTACCATGACACAAAAAAGAATTAATTTTCCTTCATAAATGAACACTGTGTAACGATGCTGCAACTTATCATAATAGTAATGCTGAATTGCATTTCTCTAATTAATGTCCTAAAAAGGATATGGAACCATGGGATGATCCTGGAGATTTCTATGAGGCTTTGGTGGAATAATGTTCATGCACAACGAATCGCCAACGATAGTGAATACCCCTCCACTTAGAAGGATCTCACCAACGACGATGGAGGTGAGGATTAAGATCTCTCTTTAGCAAATCATTAATGCTAATGAATCCACGATAGAAAATGATTCAATCCCAGGTAAGGAGTTTAATTCTAATTGAATTTCTTCTTTCCCTGTTATTTAGTTTGAGCAATGAATGTTGATCAACCCAAAAAAAGGTTGACCCGTGGATCGATCATGTATCTAGCAGGATTGGTTTTCCTTGAGAGGATTTAAGGAAAGTTAGATCCATGTATTAATTCTATCCTTCAGTAAACCTTATAATAAGGACAAATCACAGAGACATGAATAAAGGTCATAGTTCATTCATCATGTTTTCTTTGTGTGTTCTTCTACTCTATATTTTTCCTTTCCATTCATCATAACACAAAGGCATCCGCGTTCCAGGCAGGACCGCAGTGGTAGATCAACCTGTGGTAGGAGGTCACGGGAGATAGCGGAGCTAGGAGAACAACTGATGGTAAGCGAGTCGGTGGTGGTGAAGGTCCATATCCAGAAAGGTCGTGGTGGCAGAAAGGGCCACCATCTCAAAGGATAGTGGTGGAGGATCCCGTACCAACCACCATAGGTGGCGAATTGGGGCTACCACCGACGGCTCGTCCGGACACAGCTGGGAGCCTCGACCCGTGACGGAGGGTCGTGATCTAGCGAGACCACAAAAAGATACCACAGAGGCCCATGTGGCTCTGAAAAATGCAGTGCTCACTGTATCCTAGCTGGAGAAGACCGACCTGCCAGCACAGGTCAGGCCGAAGGGGTACCACGCCACTAGGCGGCCAGATGGGCGAGACACGCAGCCCAACGGGTTGGGTCCAGTAGACCCAATTGTCCTGGCACTTAGACCAGGCCAGACCGGGTCGGGACGGGTCAGTCGGGTCGGCCCGATCTGGTCGGATGTGGCCCAGGCCCAATCGGCCCCTTTTCACAAAAAAGGCTCATAACTTCCAAACCATGTGTCTGATTGATGATCTATTTTTGAAATTGGGATCCTTGCGATGAGGATACCCTTTCGATATACTCTAAGTGGGTTTTTGTGGAAATTGAAATATGAATGATGGATTAAGGAGTAGATTCTCCCAGAATTGAGCGTGCTACGAGTAGGGATCATTTGGCTGGCTGTGATGAGAAGAATGTGATGAGTGGGTCTAGTCGAACCAGTAGTCCTAAGTTACAAGAGGGTCTATGTGATCCAGCATGCCTATGTGATGAGAGGGTATAGGTAACCATGTATCCCTAAGTGATGAGCAGTTCTAGGTGGCCCAGTAGGCCTAAGTGATGACGAGAGGGTCTAGGTGACCTAGTAGGCCTAAGTGATGAGTGGGTCTAGGTGACCCAAAGGTCCTAAGTGACTCACCGAGAATGAGTGAATCAGTAGTACAAGGTGTTCAGTGTTTACGACTGACATTCATTCTTTTCATAAATTTGATTATACATGTGTGAGCTGACTCTAGTGACTCTCTTGACTGTACTTCTTATCGGCTACACTTTTTTTACCTCTTTGGTAGTCTGATTTATGTATTTCTTTGTGGTATATATTTGTGTTTTGGGGTCTCTACTTATTATTATTTTACTCTCCCCTGTATATACTTCACCCACATGTATTGTTTCTTGTGAATATGATCGATTATTTGATAGAGTCCTTAGTGGATCGAGGCCAAGTGGTGCTTAGATTGACCTGATAGATGAGATGTTCTTCTATGGATTTAGACATCTATTTCTGTACCTACCCTTTAGGTAGGGTTTTCTACAGAGGAGTTCCATAGACTTGTACTTTCACTTTTCTATTTTAGTTGGGATTGTATTCTGGCCCCGTTTAACTTTACTTTTCTACTATCGTACCTTGTGTTTGTTTACTTAGTTTTTTCACCTTCCAGCATATCTAGCTTGGATTTGTGTGCATTTGTACATGCACTTAGTCAAATACCACCCATTTTTTAGGATATTACAACTTAGTTCTAGTGTAAATCCCCTAGCCTATGGGAGGCAAGCTTGGGGTATTCATGGTACGAGCCTCGAGGGATGGGTCATAACAGAGTGGTATCAGAGTAGGTCGGTTCTACCTTAAGAACCCAAATTCTATGAGTTTGGTTTGGGTCAACAGTGTTAAGTGTTTCAAGTTTGGATTTCAATCCATGGAATCCAGTGTTGGTGCAGTGGTCGATGTATCCATACACCAGGACCCTAAATTTTTCTTTTTGACTTGGTATGTGAAAAAACTAGTTGCAGGTGAAAACAATGGTACATGTATCGTATAGGAATGGGTTTATTATTTTATTTCCTTAATGAGTCATCTCACAGGGTATACTCTATTTATCATGGTATATCTTTTTTTGTTTGAAGATGCTTCCATGTAAACAGCTAGCCAAGATTCCACCATATGATCACGAGGATGATCTATGGGGTGATGAGATGGGTATAGGGGTTCGTACTAGAGACAAGACCTCTGGGTGGTGTACCATCTATACCACCTCCCATGGAGTAGAATATTTTACTCATAGTACCAGTGGATGAGATGTTCAAGCTAATAGAACTTCACGAGTTTCAGTGATAGAGACCCCTGAGGTTCCAAGGTGAGCCTGACTCATAGATGGATAAGGACTGGCTTGAGGTGGTGACTGAGTTTTTTGTCCAATTTGGACACCATTAGATCATATGGTGGTCCTGGTAGTGATCCTTCTAAGTGGCTCAGTAGGTCAATGACGGGGTTTATATTACCTAATTTTATGATGAGTTGACTCTTCCATGGACAGATCTTGAGAACCTTTCTCTAATAAGGGGATATCTCCATAAAAGATAAGGGATATGCATGGACAAGAGGTTCCATAGCTTCGACACAATGACATGTCGGTAGTTGAGTATTCATCAATTCATACCGACCTTTCTAGGTACCAGATGAATATAATATGACCATTACTTCATGGATCAAACTTTTAAAAAAGGTTAGTTTTGGGACATCTGAACCATTACTATTCCTCTGTGAATTATTACTTATGATAGGGGTGCTAAAGAGAACCTTTGTGGTTGAAAGTCCTTTGGATGAGAAGATACAACCAGTGGATGTCAGTAGTGGGAAAGTAGGAGCAGATACCTCGGGAACAAGAAGATGATGTCAGTCTCAAGGACTTGGATGTGTGAGACATTCTGCTTCAATATAGGGGATCTACAACTCAGGGATCATATGGTAAGTCCAATAAACCTAGAAAGATGTGATTATTTTAAAAATATGGTATCGTACATCTTTCTAGCGATTGTCCATCCCGTTGTGCTGACAGTAAAATGGTGGATGGGCCACCGAGACAGAGATAGTGATAAGAACAGATGAATCTTCTGGGCAGTAGACGTGGCAAAGGAGATGGGAGAGTAGGAGGAGGTGGAATACATTTCACCATCTTACCACAACCACCCCCATGTGGTCCACACCAGGCTCAGGGAGTTAGAGGATAGGGTAAGGGGAAGCTACATGCAGTTAAGACATGTGACCCAAGGTCTCCATGAAGGATTCCAAGCATGGTCTATGTCTATTCTTAGCTTCTGTATTAATAGGAATCGATGCTAATCATTTTTCCTTATCATGAATCTTGTTCAAGACATAGAGTTTCCTATTAAACCATTAACTTGATGATTACATCTGGAGATACCCATGGTAGGAGACTCGATAATCACACTTATGTCGATAGTGTGATCTGACCCTTGAGGTGAGAGTTTTGGATGGAACCTCTTGGTGGCAGAGTCAAGGTCTTACAACGCCAATCTTGGTATGGATTGGTTATTGGCAGTCCATGCCTAGATTGACCATTTTAGGAAAAAGTGTGTAGTATGTCCACACCGATAGAATTGGGTTCTCCTTGGTCGGAAAAAAAAAAGAAAACTAGGTAGCTCGTGATAGACTCATGCATAGGAGGGTGCAAGCAATCACTCTTTAGTTGGATAGAAAGAGCCTTGTTGTAGTGGATGAGATGAGTCCTCAGTTTCCTACAGTGGTGGATGACTATGAGTAAATATTTCCAAAAGATGTTCCAGGACTACCTCCTCATAAGGAGGTAGACTTCTGCATTTACCTGTACCCTGGGACGACACCGGTATCTACACTAAAATATCAGATGCCTCCTATAGAGCTTCATGAATTGAGGGTATAGTTGGAGGACTTGCAGAGGAAGGACTTCTTTATCCCCAATGTTTTTCCATGAATATCCCCAGTATTGTTTTCTAAGAAGGTATATGGGAGCTTGAGGTTATGTGAGGAATTTCAACATCTGAATTAGGTTATCTTGAAGAAAAATTATCCACTACTGAGGATTGATGATATCTTCGATCATCTGAAGGGAGCGAGATGGTTCTCAATAGTTGAGACCACATCAAAAGAACTATGTGACCCATAACCTTGTGTTAGTGGTGGTAGTCTTTGCATTGAAGATGTGGTGAAACTACCTTATGGGTGAATGGTTTATTGTATAATATAACCACAAGAGTCTCAAGTATATCTTCTCTCAGAAGTATTTGGACTTGAGATAGAGATTATAGATGTATTTCCTCTAGGACTATGAATTCAAAATAGTCTATACTCCTGGTAAGGGAAACGTGGTAGTGGATTCTCTTAGTAAGAGATCCAATTCATAGTTGATGAATAAGGAAATAGAGTAGTTGGCCTCATTATAGTTATCCTTCATGGATATAGATGATGCAGTTTACCTCCAATTGGTGGATGTTACCCCTCCACTCTTAAAGTGATTCAGGGAGGCATAGATCAATGATATTGACTGTGAGTATTTAAGTGATCAGTTTTTGATAGGGAATATCCCTTTTGGATATTTGAAATATATGGAGCATGTTTTTCCTTTCAGAGGGCTCACAATAGTAGCATTGGATTCATAGAGTAAAGATATGCATCTGGATATGCATGTGTGTGTCAAGGAAAACACTAGGGATGATGGAACAGGTTGAAGTTGGGCTTACCTATTGATATAAAAGCTGAATTTTTGTTTAATCAGTTTTTTGGTTTGACAACACAACATGTTGAGCCCCTGTGATTAGAAAGGGGTTTCCATTTTCTTCCTTAGAGTTCCAAGAAGGGAGTGAGAAAATATATCAATAGACTTCATGATGGGTTTATCATGTATGTCCATGGGACACGCCACCATCAGGGTGATCATTGACCAACTCACCATGTTGATCACTTCTTAGCTTTTTAGGAATAGAGTCATGAAGAGATCTTGGGATTCCATTACATAAAGGAGATAGTTTTACTCCACTAAGTCCCATCAATGATAGTCTCGGATAAAGGTGCACGCTTTACATCTCGATTTTGGAAGGGATTGAAGGAGTCATTGGGGAATCGGTTGTACTTGATCATAGCTTTCCACCCACAGATAGGAGGCCATATGGATTGGACCATTCAGGTACTAGAGGACATGCCATGTGCTTGAATCCTCAATTATAGTCATAGTTGGGAGCATCACCTACCTCTAGTGGAGTTTTCATACAAAAATAGCTACCACTCCACCATTGGTATGGAACCATTTGAGGCCTTGTACGGGCGACCCTGAAAGACATCACTTTTCTAGAATGAACCCAAAGAGTCAGCACTCATGGGCCTGAAGTTGGTACAGGATACTATAGAGAAGGTGAAGGTCATCCAAGAGTGGATAGATACTACACAGAGCCATCAAAATTCCTATGATGATAGGTGATAGAGACCCTTGGAGTTTGTGGAGGAAGACCATGTGTTCCTTCAGGTCACTCCTCGATGTGGGATACAAAGATTTGTCCAGGATGACAAGTTATCTTTGAGGTTCTTCATACCCTTTCTGGTACTACAAATATTAGTAAATGTGGCATACTTATTGGAACTACCTCCATAATTAGAGAGGGTGCACGATGTCTTCCATGTATCCCAACTGAGGAGATATGTACATGACCCATCACACGTCATTGACTAGGGCGAGATGAATGTTGAATATGGGGAAACTATTGGAGAGTTTCCCATGGAGATTGAGGATCCAAAAAAGAGGACCCTATGTGGGCGATCAATTCCTCTTGTGTGAATTCAGTGGAAACACAACAATCTCTAGGAGAGCACCTGGAAGCAGGAGGCTCAGGTTTGTGATCATACCCTAATTTTTTTGGGAATCCCTTAGTTAGGATTTTGGGGATGTAAATCCTTAAGGTGGGGAGAATTTAAGGACTTGGATTTTCCCAGTTTTATTTTTGGAGAATTTATGGGAAAATTATGAGACCAAGCGCTGAGACGGCATCAATTCCAAGGATTAGTGTGTCCAGAATAGTCCATCAAAAAATGTAAAGTTTTTAAATAGCGCGTGTGAGCGGTTTTCCTGAAAAAAGTGGAATAAAATTTAAATAAGTTCCCATATTAGAATTATGAGGGAACTATTTCATTTAAGAAGGCGGGTTTACTTAGTCAGCACATGCCTTAGTGAGAAAACCCAGAAATAGAATAACCGTAAATAAAATTATTAAATAAAATTATTTTATTTTTCAAATCCTTATAACTCATGAATGGTGACTTGAATTGAAAATTTGAGACCATCATTGATTTCTTAATGGGGTGTTTTTCTTAGGCAGATCCTATCATTGGCTAGTCCGGGTCAACTATGGAAAGTAGTTTTTGGGACGTGACCATAAATAAAATAATTAAATAAAGATTATTTTATTTTCAAATCCTATAACTCATAAATGATAACTCGGATTGAAAATCTGAGAGTACTGTTGAGCTCGTGAGGGTGTGATTTTCTGAGGCGGAGTCTAACCTCAATCGGCATGGGCCGAGGGTACAAGTTAATTTGTGGAAGTTTTACAAGATAATAAAATAAATTTCAGAAAAATTTTATTTTATTTTTTTTAATGTTTCACAATGATGCAGTGACACTACGATGCCATGAATAAGTACATATTTCCCTTCCTAAATTAACATAGAAAATTAAGTTGCAACTCATCCTAACAAAAATGTTGAATTGTGTTTATCAAATTAATATCTTAAAAAGGATACGGGACCAAGGGATGATCCTGGAGATTTCTCTAAGGCTCCAGATGAATAGTGTTGGTGAACAACGAATCACCAACGATAGAAAAAACCCTCTCCTATTTTAAGGATCTCGCCAATGATGATGGAGGTGAGGATCGGGATCGCTCTTCAGTGGATCGTCAATGCCAACGAATCCACATCAGTAGATGATCTAATCCCGAGTTAGGGGTTTAATTATAAGTGAATTTATTCTTTCCCTATTATTTTTTTGAGCGATGAATGGGGATCAACCCATGAATAGGTTGACCCACAGATCGATCACGTATCTTGCATGATGGGTTTTTCTTTGCGGGGATTTAAGGGAATTTAGATCCATGTATTGACTCTATCCTTCATTAAAACTTCTAACAAGGATGAATCACACTAAAAAAATAAAGGTTGTGTTATGTTCTTTGTGTGTTCTTTATGTGTTCTTCTCCTCATCCTTTTTCATTTCCCTTCTTTATGACGTGACAACAACTACAGTATAGGCGGGACATGTAACAACCCAAACTTTCATTAATGGAAATTCTTCTTGATCGAATTAAATGTTTATTATGGTTATATAAAATTTGAACTTCATTGGTTTTAAGTTTCTGGATTTTAAAATATTGTTATGAATTATGACTGTTTCTAATATAGTCGTTGAACAGTGATCACGTGATTAGTATAAATATAGGGCTTTAAAAAATTAAATTTACTCATAAAAAGGAAGCGATGGCCTCATCCAGTAGACTTGCCTCATACGAAGCCCATTTTTCATAGCTCAGAAAGGAGGTGGCATCAATGGGATTTTCTCTTGACCAATCCCAAGCCAATATTGAACATGTTAAACTTGAGTGGAACCGACTACGGGAGAAGTGGATGTTAATAGATATTATCACCCAAGCAATGTTATCTGAGACACCCCAAGAGTCTATCACCATCGCACACATTACCTTTCAGTCTTATATGGGTGTTATAAGGGGTTATGTAACAATAACCAAGAACTATGACTATGTACATTATTTTTGTATAAATAATGTGCATTCTTTTTATTATTGTTACTTTGTAAATCTTTTTTAAATCACAAATAGTATTTTTAGTTAATATTCAACTAAGAAATCTATTTTGATGAATTAATGGATTTTTGAATTAAATAATATTTTAATAAAATATTATTATAATTAAATTAAATTTTATTAAATATAAATGATCATATAATTTTATGAATGCAATTTTAATTTTTATTAAGGTTTGAAAGCTGTTTTTGTCAGAACCCATGAATTTTCGGTAAATGACGGTTTTTATTTTAAAAGTAAAAATTAATATATTTATAAAATTATTTAGATAAAATGAATATTATTTTTTGAATCAGGATATCGAAATTATCCAATGGATAATTTTTCATAATTTTCTGAGACAGTCGAATTTTTAGGTAAAAATTAAATACCGTTTAAATATATAATGTGTTTTATGACATCATAATGACCCAATAGTGATGTAATAAAATAATATAAACATTATTTTCGGACAATATATGTTTTAAAATTAAAATAATGCTATTTTAGATTTGTTTTATTTATTTTACAAAGCTTCAGTGGACCCTTCAAGGCTTATAAAACATTTTGTCTTTTTAAATTGTTTTCCTTGAGAGTGTGACTCACCTCCACATAAGAAACCCTATTATTTTAAGATGTTAAAAAATTGGACTCCTAAAATATTTTTTTCCACTCCCCTTTGGCAAAAAACATGGGCAAAAACCATGGGATGGTTTGTGGTTTTGATTAGTTTAATGTGAGGTGTCTCAAACCTAAATAATAAATAATTCTCTCTCCTTTCTTATATAAACCCACCCAAGATCCCACTTACACTTCAATCAAATCCTTTGGATTTAGACAAAATTAGGCCCTCATATTTCTATAATCCTCCCAAGGTTCCCAAATCTCCCAATAATCCTCTCTCAAGCCTCTCCCAAGCCTTTGGGATCACACTTCCAAGTAAGGGATTTCTTCTTTTCTCATTTTTGTCCAATTTTCTTTAAGTTTTTATGCCCTTTTTTTCAATTAAAAATTTTGGGTTATGATTTTTAACCTCCCCCATACTTACCTTTTTATGTTTGGTTGATGGTATACCCCTTTCTCTCTCATTAATGCCTCCCATGTACACATGTTACCATGCCGAAATTCCTTGAGGGGTTTCTCTCTCCTCTTTTGCATCCAAGTAATTCTTTTGTATTATGCATCTAAATTCCATTAAATTTTTTGGTACATGTATATATATGACCCCATTACTTTAAATTTCATGTAAATATGATGATACACCCTTTTCTCTCTCATAAACCATTTTCATGAATCCTTATGTCATGTCGTTATGCTGCCGAAATTACACCGCATTTTTCCAAGACAAGATCTTTGTGTAGTGAATACCATATCCATGTCTCTATCAAGGGTATTCACCTATATAAACATATAAATATTTAATGTTACTTTCACTTATTTATTACACATTAATTAATCATGTAATAACTTATTATGTTGATTGATTCCATGTTATATGATCCATGGGGCACACTTATGCATGAAATGAAATGTTTAAGAAGGGTGCACCCTGATAGCGCTCCAATGCATTGGGTAAAGTATAGTATCATGATAAGTAATTTGAAATGGGTGTTGAATCATTCTAATTCAAGTGAAATGAGGTTTTACTCTTGCTTCATGTGCAATGAGGGTTTACTCATGCTCTATGTGCAATGAGCCTTTGCTCATGCGAATTCCATGTAAAGTGTTGTTACCACATTTCCAAGTTATGATTATCATGTTTTATCATGCCTTTTTGTTCATGTTTCTCTTATGCTCCATTTATATGCCTATTTTCTAACATTTATTGTATTCTTCATGTTATTCCATGTTTATTCTCTTACTGGGCTTTATAGCTCACCCTTTTATTATGCATGTCCTCAGGTTATCCCATGCAATTCTAAGTATGAGGGAATGTAGTTGTCATGTAAAGGAATTTTTCAATAAATATGTTGTGTGTTTTATGTTATAAGATGTTATTAAATGTTATTAATCCCCAAAGACACTAGAACTCTTGATCTTCTATGTTGTATCAAGTGAATATTTTATGTAATAAATCAGGTTTAAGTTTGTAATAAAAAAGCAGGGTTGTTATAGTTGGTATTAGAGGATAGGTTTAGTTATTTTTGGGATTAGGATTATAAAAACCCTAGTAAATACTTTGAGACATGACTAAGTATAATAAAAACATTCATAAGTTTTGGTGAGTATTGAGTAAGTGGATTATTAATAAAATACATCCCTGTCTGGATACGAGCAGGTAGAGGCGGCTCTGGCACATATGTACCTAGGGGTGAAAACTCCGACAAAGAGTTTTGGGCATGAACTGAGGTATCCTGGTGCATGAAAATGGGCCTTGATTTACTCCTGGTTATGACACTCCTGGGGGATTTTATTTGGTAAATTCACAAGCTTAGTATGAACCCTTATTAAGGGAATGAAAAAAAATTCCCCTAAGAATATATATTAGGAAGTAGATCATAGATAACATAGACTCTATCCAATATATTCATAAGTTAAGGAAATAAAATATATTTATAAGTCATCTATTTTAGTATGAGAAAACAAAATTTCGAGGGTTAAATTTCTTAATGGGGGAAGATTGTAACGACCCAAACTTTCATTAATGGAAATTCCTCTTGATCTAATTAAATGTTTATTATTATTATATAAAATGTGAACTTCATTGGTTTTATGTTTCTGTATTTTAAAATACCATTATGAATTGTGACTATTGTTAACATAGACATTGAACAGTGATCACGTGATTAGTATAAATATAAGGCTTTAACAAATCCAATTTACTCAGAAAAAGGAAGCGATGGCCTCATCCAATAGACTTGCCCCATATGAAGTCCATTTGTTGGAGCTCATAAAGGAGGTGGAGTCATTGGGATTCACTCTTGATCAATCCCAAGCTGATCTTGAACAAGTTAATCTTGAGTGGAACCAACTATGGGAGAAGTTGAAGTTAATAGAGATTACCACCCGAGCGATGTTATCCGAGTCACCCCAAGAGTCTGTCACCATCGCACACCTTACCCTTCGGTCTTATGAGGGTGTTATAAGGGGTTATGTAACAAGACCCTAGAACTATGACTATGTACATTATTTTTGTATAAATAATGTGCATTCTTTTTATTATTGTTACTTTGTAAATAGTTTTTAAATCACAAATAGTATTTTTAGTTAATATTCAACTAAGAAACCTATTTTGATGAATTAATGAATTTTTTAATTAAATAATATTTTAATAAAATATTATTATCATTAAATTACTTTTTATTAAATATAAATTATCATACAATTTTATGAATGCAATTTTAATTTTTATTAAGGTTTGAAAGCTGTTTTTGTCAAAACCCATGAATTTTCGGTAAATGTTGGTCTTTATTTTAAAAGTAAAAATTCATATATTTATAAAATTCTTTATATAAAATGAATATTATTTTTGGAATCAAGATGTTGAAATTATCCAATGGTTAATTTTTCATAATTTTCTGAGACAGCCGAATTTTTGGGTAAAAATTAAATACCGTTTAAATATATAATGTGTTTTATGACATCATAATGACCAAATAGTGTTTTAATAAAATAATATAAACATTATGTTAGGAAAATATATGTTTTACCATTAAAATAATGTTATTTTATATTATTTTTATTTATTTTACAAAGCTTTAGTGGACCCTTCAAGGCTTATAAAACATTTTGTCTTTTTAATTTGTTTTCCTTGAGAGTGTGACTCACCTCCACATAAGCAGCCCTATTATTTTAAGATTTTATTCCATTTTCCTCATAAAATATTTTTTTCCACTCTCATTTGGAAAAAAACATGGGCAAAAACCATGGTCTGGTTTGTGGTTTTGATTAGTTTAATGTGAGGTGTCCCAAACCTAAATAATAAAGAATTCCCTCTCCTTTCCTATATAAACCCACCCAAACTCCCACTTCCTCTTCACTCAAAGCCTTTGGAGTTTGACCAACAATTTCCCTAATTTTTCTATAATTCTCCCAAGGTTCCCCAAGATCCCAAGAAGCCTCTATCAAGCCTCTCCCAAGCCTTTGGGATCACACATCCAAGTAAGGAATTTCTTCTTTTCTCATTTTTATCTAATTTTCTTTAAGTTGTTATGCCCTTTTTGTTTTCAATTAAACTTTTTGTGTTATGATTTGGAACCTCCCCCATACTTCCTTATTTATTTTTGGGTGATGGTATACTCCTTTATCTCTCATTAATTCCTCCCATGTACACCTGTTACCATGCCGAATTTCCTTGAGGGATTTCTCTCTTCTCTTTTACATCCAAGTAATTATTTTGTATTATGCATCTAAATTAGATTACATTTGTTGGGACATGTATCTATGTGACCCCCTTACTATCCATTTCATTTATATATGATGAGACACCCTTTTCTCTATCAACAACCATTTTCATGAATCCTTATGTCACTTCGTTATGCTGTCAAAATTGCACCGCATTTTTCCAAGCCAAGATCATTGTGTAGTGAATACCATACCCGTATTTCTATCAAGGTTGTTCACCTTTATGCACATATAAATATTGAATGGTACTTTAATTTATTTATTCCACATTACTTAATATTTTAATAACTTATGATGTTGATTGATTCCATGTTATATGATCCATGTGGCACACTTATGCATGAAATGAAATGTTTAAGAAGGGTGTTCCCTGATAGCGCTCCAATGCATTGGGTAAAGTATATTATCATGATACGTCATTCGAAATGGGTGTTGACTCATGCTAATTCAATTGAAATGTGGTTTTAATCTTAATTCATGTTCAATGAGGGTTTACTCATTCTCCATGTGCAATGATCCTTGGCTCATGGTAATTCCATGTAAAGTGTTGTTACCACATTTCCAAGTTATGACTATCATGCATTATCATGCCTTTATGTTCATGTTTCTCTTGTGCTCCATTTATATGCCTATTGTATAAAATTCATTGTATTCCCCATGTTATTCCATGCTTATTCCCTTACTGGGATTTATATCTCACCTTTTTCTTATGCATGTCCTCAGGTTACCCCATGCAATGCTAAGTACGAGGAAGTGTAGTGGTCATGTAAAGGAAGTTTTCAATAAATATGTTGTGTGTTTTATGTTCTAATATGTTATTTAATGTTCATAAGACCCAAAGGAACTAGACCTCTCGATCTTATATGTTATATCAAGTGAATATTTTATGTAATAAATCAGGTTTAAGTTTGTAATAAAAAATCAGGGTTGTTATAGTTGGTATCAGAGGATAGGTTTAGTTATTTTTGGGATTAGGATTATAAAAAATCCTAGTAAAGCCTTTTAGACAAGACTAAGTATAATAGATACATTCCTAAGTTTTGGTGAGTATTAATTAAGTGGTTTATTAAGAAAATACATCCCTATCTGGATATGAGTAGGTAGAGGCGGCTCTGGCACAGATGTACCTAGGGATGAAAACTCTGACAAAGAGTTTTGGGCTTGACCTGAGGTATCTTGGTGCATGAAAATGGGACTTGATTCACTCTTGTTTATGACACTCCCGGGGGATATGCTTTGGTAAATTCACTAGCTTAGTATGAACCCTTGTTAAGGGAATGAAAAAAAATTCCCTTAAGAATATATGTTAGGAAGTAGATCATGGATAACATAGACTAAAGCCAATAGATTCATAAGTTAAGGAAATAAAAGAAATTTATAAGTCATCTATTTTAGTGTGGGAAAACAAAATTTCGAGGGTAAAATTTCTTAAGGGGGGAAGATTGTAACGACCCAAATATTTCATTAATGGAAATTCCTCTTGATCTAATTAAATGTTTATTATGGTTATATAAAATGTGAAATTCATTGGTTTTATGTTTTTGGATTTTAAAATACCATTATTAATTTTGACTATTGCTAATATAGTTGTTGAAGAGTGATCACATGATTAGTATAAATATAGGGATTTAACAAATCCAATTTACTCAGACAAAGGAAGTGATGGCCTCATCTAGTAGACTTTACCCATACAAAGCCCATTTTTCGGAGCTCAGAAAGGAGGTGGAGTCATTAGGCTTCACTCTTGACCAATCCTAAGCCTAACTTGAACACATTAATCTTGAGTGGAACTGACTACGGGAGAAGTGGAAGTTAATAAAGATTACCACCCAAACGATGTTATCCGAGCCACCCCAAGAGTCTATACCATCGCACACCTTACCCTTCGGTGTTATGAGGGTGATATAAGGGGTTATTTAACAATACACTAGCACTATTACTATGTAATTTATTTTTGTATAAATAATGTGCATTCTTTTTATTATTGTTACTTTGTAAATAGATTTTAAATCACAAATAATATTTTTAGTTAATATTCAACTAAGAAATCTATTTTGATGAATTAATGGATTTTTTAATTAAATATTATTTTAATAAAATATTATTATAATTAAATTACTTTTTATTAAATATAAATCATCATATAATTTTATGAATTCAATTGTAATTTTTATTAAGGTTTGAAAGTGGTTTTTGTCAAAACCCCTGAATTTTCGGTAACTGTCGGTTTTTATTTTAAAATTAAAAAATCACATATTTATAAAATTACTTAGATAAAATGAATATTATTTTTGGAATCAGGATGTCAAAATTATCCAATGGTGAATTTTTCATAATTTTTCGAGAGATTCGAATTTTTTGGGAAAAAATTAAATACTGTTTGAATATATAATGTGTTTTATGACATCATAATGACCCAATAGTGATGTAATAAAATAATATAAACATTATGTTCAGCCAATATATGTTTTACCATTAAAATAATGTAATTTTAGATTTGTTTGATTTATTTTACAAAGATTTAGTGGACCCTTCAAGACTTATAAAACATGTTTTCTTTCTAAATTGTTTTCCTTGAGAGTGTGACTCACCTCCACATAATAAACCCTATTATTTTAAGATTTTAGTCCATTGTACTCATAAAATATTATTTTTCACTCCCCTTTGAAAAAAACCATGGGCAAAAACCATGGTATGGTTTTTTGTTTTGATTAGTTTAACGTGAGGTGTCCGAAACCAAAATAATAAATAATTCTCTCTCCTTTCCTATATAAACTCACCCAAGATCCCACTTCCTCTTCCCTGAAAGCCTTTTGAGTTTGAATAACCCCTTACATCCTCTCTCTATAATCCTCCCAAGGTGCCCCAATCTCCCAAGAATCCTCTCTCAAGCTTCTCCCAATCCTTTTGGATCACACTTCCAAGTAATGGATTTCTTCCTTTCTCATTTTTGTCCAATTTTTTTTAAGTTGTTATTCCCTTTTTGTTTTCAATTACAAATGTTGGGGTATTATTTCTCACCTCTCCAATAATTCCATCTTTATGTTTGAGTGACATGATACCCCTTTCTCTCTCATTAATTCCTCCCATGTACACCCGTTACCATGCTAAAATTCCTTGAGGTATTTCTCTTTCCTCTTTTACATCCAAGTAATTATTTTGTATTATGCATCTAAATTCCATTACATTTGTTGGTAAATGTATCTATATAACCCCTTACTTTCAATTTCATTTACATATGATGATACACCCTTTTTTCTCTCATCAACCATTTTCATGAATCCTTATGTCACACCGTTATGCTGCCGAAATTGCACCGCCTTTTTCCAAGCCAAGATCATTGTGTAGTGAATACCATACCCATGTCTATATCAAGGGTATTCACCTTTAAGCACATATACATATTTAATGGTAATTTCATTTATTTATTCCACATTACTTAATCGTGTAATAACTTATGATGTTGATTAATTCCATGTTATATGATCCATGTGGCACACTTATGCATGAATTGAAATGTTTAAGAAGGGTGTGCCCTGATAGCACTCCAATGCATTGGGTAAAGTATAGTATCATGATAACTCATGAGAAATGGGTTTTGACTCATTATAATTCAATTTAAATGAGGTTTTACTCATGATTTATGTTCAATTAGGGTTTACTCATGCTCCATGTGCAATGAGCCTTGGCTCATGCTAATTCCATGTAAAGTGTTGTTTCCACTTTTCCAAGTTATGATTATCATGCTTTTTCATGACTTTATGTTCATGTTTCTCTTGTTCTCCATTGATATGCCTATTTTCTAACATGTATTGTATTCCTCATGTTATTATATGTTTATTACTTTACTGGGTTTTATAGCTCACCCTTTTCTTATGCATATCCTCAGGTTATCCCATGCAATGCTAAGTATGAGGGAATATAGTGGTCATGTAAAGGAAGTTTTTAATAAAGTTGTTGTGTGTTTTATGTTCTAAACTATTATGAAATGTTCCTAATCCCCAAAGACACTATACCTCTCTATCTTCTATGTTTTATCAAGTGAATATTTTATGTAATAAATCAGGTTTAATTTTTTAATAAAAAAGTAGGGTTGTTATAGGACAACAGCAGTGGATCAACCCATGGTAGGAGGCCGCGGGAGATGCAGTTCCAGGAGAATGGATGAAGGAATGGGAGCTAATGGGGGTGGAGGGTCACGGGAAGGTGGGATGCGGTGGCGGAAAGGGCCATCGGCTCAAAGGCCGGCGGTGGAGGGGGCTGCAGAAACCACCGCAGGCGACATATGGGGGCCGCCGATAATGGTCAGCAGCAGCTTGGATAGATGCAACTAGGAGCTGCATCACATGTAAGAGGGACACAATCCAGCTAGACCGTGAGGTGGGTACGCGATGGTCCATGTGGCTCGGATGGATGCAGCGCTCACTGTGTCCCGACTGGACAATATCGGTCTGCCAACACGGGTCGGGATGAAGGGGGATCGGGTTGCTGGGTGGATCGGCGGGCTGGACCCGCTGCCCAACGGGCAGGGTCTAGTAGGCCTAATGGTCCTGGCCCTTGGACCAGGCTGGACTGGGTCAGGATTTCCAGGTCAGGTCAGTCTAATTGAGTTGGCCCGGGCCCAGACCCCACTTACCCCTTTTTCACAAAAAAAGGTCTCATAACTTCCAAACCATGTGTCTGATTGACGATTCGTTTGTGGCATTGGGACCCTCACAATGAGTCGGTCCTTTTAATATACTTTAAGTGGGTTTTCATGGAAGTTGAGATATAAATGATGGCTTTATGAGTATATTATTCCAAAATCAGGAGCTCTACGAGCGGGAATCCTACTATTGGATGTGACAAGAAGACCGTGATGAGCAGTTCTAGGTGACCCAGCATGCCTAAGTGATGAGTGGGTCTAGGTGACCCAGTAGTCCTATGTGATGGGCAGGTCTAGGTAACCCTGCAAGCCTAAGTGACAAGCGGTTCTAGGTGACCCCACAGGCCTAAGTGATGAGTGGGTCTAGGTAACCCAACAGACCTATGTGATGAGTGATTATAGGTGACCCAGTGGGATTAATTGACTCATCAAGGATGAGTTCCTCAGTAGTACAAGGTGTTCAATGTTTACGACTGACAGTATTTCTTTTCATAATTTAGATTATAGTTGTGTGAGCTAACTCTAGTGATTCTCTTGATGATACTTTTTATAGGCTACAGTTAGTGTACCTATTTGGTAGTCTGTTTTGTGTATTTCATTGTGGTATACCTTTTTGGTTTGGTGTCCCTACTGAGTATTTTTTTACTCACCCATGCATGGGCTTCGCTCATGCATGTCATGTATTGTGTTGATGATTGATGCTTTGATGGTGTCCTTGGTGGACCGGGGCCAGGTGGTGCTTATAGTGACCCGACAGATGATATGTGCACATGCGGCTTTAGACAACTATTTATATATCTACCCTTTAGTTAGGTTTTTCTGCAGAGGAGTTCCAAAGACTTGTAATTTCACCTTTTTATTTCAATTGGGCTTGTATTCTGACCCTATTTACCTTCAGTTTTCTATTGTCGTACCTTGTGTTTGTTTACTTAGTGTTTTCACCTTTCAGTATTTATGGCTTAGAGTTGTGTGCATTTGTATACACTGCTAGAAATCTAACTTTTCCCAATGGTCCAAACTATTGGGAAAGGCCCTGAAACAATTGGGATAGATTATCCCAACAGTTTCACAAACTGTTGGCACTTGGTCTGTTGGGATAGCCATATACCAATGGTTCACATTTAACCATTGGTATAGGGCTGTTTGGATCTCAATATTACAATGGTTTATGATGAACCATTAGGATAAATTGTTATAATAGTTCAACTAGAACCGTTGGCATAAATCTCTCTGGGAATTATGTTTTCCCAATGGTTCAGATTGAACCATTGGGATAAAGCTCTTCAAGAATTATACAAAGGCATGCCAACTGTTTTTGAATACATTGGAATATCCCCCCCCCCACTCATTTTAATGGACATCGCCTGCAATAAAATGCAGGGATTCAACCTGCAACCTGCAATCATGCAGGCAAACACACAAAAAACAACCTGCAATCTGAAAACACAGAAAACATATAGAAAAATAGGAAACCTACAACCTAAAATCACATAAAAACACACTGAAAACACAGAAAACACACATCAATCCAGGAATCACAAAGTAAACACACAAAAATTCATTGAATACACACATAAAACTCATTAAAATGCAAAAAAAACTCACAAAAACTCACTGAAATCACCTGCAATCACACAGAAAACACACAAAAACTCACTGCATTCAAACACAAAAAGTCACTGCAATCAAACACAAAAACTCTTAGGATGCAGGGATTGAACCTTGATCCTGATGAGTGAGAAATTCTTAGGATGCAGAGATTCAACGTTGATCCTAATGAGTGTGGAATTATTAGGATACTGGGATTTATCCTTCATGTATATGGAATTCCTTATGTAATCCCCCTAGATTTGATGACGTGACTATAGATGTGGGAATTCCCAAGATGTCTTGGAATTGACTCTATGGAAATTGAAACTCAATTTCCCTAGGAGTATGGGAATTGGCTGATACTATATGATGTTTCACTTCCCAGGACGTATAAGAATCTATCATTATGCCTGATAGTATTTGATTTCTTAGGGGGAATTTGTTGTGGGATTACTACAATTATATTTCCTAGGGCCATTCACCTAGGAAATAGTGCTTGAACATACTAATTTGATATTGGATTTCCCCAATAGGATGGTAAAAGGATTTAAATGATATACTTGTTGGAACGGTTTCACGACATGCTCAGAGACACTTTAGAACAATAAAAGGTAGGTGTGGTCAATCACAAGTGTCACATTAGATCCTGAGTATCAATAGTGATTTATTTATTTATATTAAATTTTTTGTAAATTTATTTATCTAATAATATCACATGCTCAACAAGGGATGTGAGTACGAGTCCCCCACTCACCACCTTGTTCTTGAATACATATATGTTCCTTGACTTGGCCTAGGATAAGGTTTAGAGTACTCTATATTTCAATAAAAAAATTAGGTGAAAAGTGTGGGGAGAGATATAAAGAATGATCTTAGAGGGGCCCTTTAAAGATCCCATGGACCATTTGGACCACTTCTGGTACATGTTTAGATCCCTCATCTCCAGTGGGTGTGTATATAAAGTACTACAAGCTAGGGTGAAGGAGGTGGTCTCCATTAGGAAGGAGAATAGAGACTTTTAATTGAACCTATCAGTAGTAAATGTTTCCTGTTTGGCTTTACAAAATCAAAATAATGCCCTAGAAAAATTCTCTCAGCATGAAATAGAATTAGTGACTCACAAAAATTCATTCAATGTTGTGAGTGTTGAAATTTATAGGATTCAATAGGAGTTTTCCCACTTATGATACATTTTGACTATAGAAAATATGTTAGTAGTATTACAGTATAGGCTCCATGATGTGGTAGAGAAATCCATACATAATGTTGCTACCAAGATAGAGGCACTATGATAGGCTGTAGAGGTAAGGACTGCATCAATCAATTAATTACAACAATCTATATCTTCTCTAGGGTAAATGATAGTAGATCTCATGAATTCTTATAAGAACATACTATCATTTTTTATTCATAGGAAAACACTTTTATCTAGGGAATCATGGTAAATATTCCAAGATGTGGATATTTCTCCCTTATTTTGAATTATCAACATAGAAAAACATTTAAATTATATGTGTATAAAGAAATTATTAAGAGCCTCTATAGAACCTTAAACACTAACATGATTATTAGGTCATAGATTTCCAAGGGATTGATTATAACTATGTTCCATGGGAGTCATGGACTATAAGGATGGTAAATGGAATGAAATAGATCAACATATTAAACCTATAGATATGGTGTTCACAAGCCACCTAGGTTTAGAGAAGGTTCTTTAGTGATTTTATGGAAATTAAATCACCCTTTCATTAGGTCTCCAAGTGGATAAGATTTCAATTGGGATAAGAGTGGTCTAACATATGTCTTATAATTGGGATGATATGTGTATGGACTAGATGAGGGTTTAGATCAAGTAAAATATTCTTAAGAGGATTGGGACTTTTAGTGATAGGTGTGGTAATTGTATGTCTAGCGTTTGATGAGGAAATACTTATGAGGATGGATTGGAATATTGGTGAGTTCTTAGAGTGGGATGGTCCCTCTAAGTCTATAAAATTTATTATGAAAGGTTTTACTCTATTTAATGATTCAAGAGTTCAACTAAGGAGATGAAGGATGAGATGGGTATTAGGTATTGTCAGACATATTGGCATTATAATGCCAAGAGGCTTGGTGTGATTTAGATTAAGATGGAACCTGGTTAGTGGGGCTGGGTTATAATACATGATTTTGATGAGGTTCTTGACCATATTATTGAGAATATAATTAAGGAATGGTTGACATGCCGACAAAAGACTATAGTGTGTGGTATGAGGATTATGGGCAGTTAGTAGTGACTAGGACAGGTATGAGGGACCCTAGAGGATTCCCATGTGGATGAGATAAGAATGTATATGGGTTCGACATGGTGTTCTTTTGTGACTAGGAAAATACTGAGGTGAATAATCTTCTTTGTCTAGTTGGATGATGAGATGTGCATCGAGGCATGGGATAATCCTCGAGAGATGAGTCTAGACTATGTGACTGAGAGGATAGACTAGAATATGAATATTCAAATGATTAGGCGCTAAATCATATAAATTGTTGGTGGTAAGATGAAGTTTATGGTGGGGAGCACCATAAACCTGATAGGTGTTAAACAATGACACCATCAGTGTTTTTAGATATATGGGCTCAGGTAAACACCCAAAGGGGTGTCCAAGAGCCCAGGAAAACACCCCAAATGGGTTTCACCATAAGATAAGGTCACAATAGACATGATAGAACAAATAAGTGTGCAGCCAATCACACTTGAGTCAGCCATCCATACCCACATGGAAGTGGATGTTTTGATTTTTTAGTTCCTAGCAGTAGTGGTAGAGTACAGGGACGTCTTTTCAGAATATGTTTCCAGGATTACCTCCCTGTAGATAGATAGACTTCTGCATCATTCTACACCCTGATATGGCACTGATATCAGCACCATTATATCGGATGGATTTTACAAATCTTTGTGAGTTGAGGGTATAAATAGGGGACTTGTAGAGGAAGGGATTAGTAAGGACCAGTGTTCGAGGTTATTTATGGACTACTTGACCTTTAACTAAGTGGTCATGGAAAATGAGTACCCACTACCAAAGGGATATCGATGGAATTCATGATAGGTTTACCACGTATGTCTAGGATACACGATACCATCTGGGTGATCATAGACCAACTAACCATGTTGGTTGCTTATTATATTTTTGGTAATGGAGTCCCGCAGAGATCTTGGGATACCTCTAAGTGCATGAGATATGTACATGACCCATCACACGTCATTAATTGGAGTGAGATGGGTGTTGAAAATGGGGAAACTTTTTTAGAGTCTCTGATAGAGATTGAGGATTGACAGGATTGGATCATTCATGTATGGTTGATTCCTCAGGTGTATCTTTGGGGGTAGCACAAGAATCTCCAAGAGAGTACTTGGGAGTGGGAGGATCAGATCCATGCTCAGTACCCCTATTTTTTTGTTTAACCCCTATTTTGTTTTACGAGGACGTAAATCTCTAAAGGTGGGGGTAATGTAATGTCCCATATTTCCATGAATTCTTTTAATTATATGGGATTATTTTAAGACCAGGAACTGAGACGGTGTGTAATTACAAGGCTTGATGTGCCTAGAATAGTCTATCAGAAAATGTTAAGTTTTAAATAGCACGAGTGAGATATTTTCCTGAAAAATTTGAGTAACTCTTAAATGGGTTCCCATATCTAAAATATGAGGGTGTTGTAGCATCCAGGATGGAGGTTTTACCCTAGGAGTGACTTAAGTTTAGTCGGTGCGAGATTCCAGTGAGAAAACCTGAAATAGAATAACCATAAATAAAGTAATTAAATAAAATTTTATTATTTTTCAAATCCTTATAACTCACAAACGGTGACTCAAATTGAAAATTTGATACCATTGTTGATCTCATGAGGGAATTATTTCCTTAGGCAGAGCCTAACATTGGCCGTCATAGGCCAACTATGGAAAGTAGTTTTTGGGATGTGACCGTAAGTAAAATAATTAAATAAATATTATTTTATTTCCAATAACTCGTAAACAGTAACTCAGATTGGAAATATGAGATTACCATTAAGCTCGTTAGGGTGTTCTTTCCTTAGCTGGGGTCTAACCTCGACCGGCACAGGTTGAGGGTAAAAATCAATTTTCAGGTGTTCCATGGAAAAATAAAATAAACTTAAAATTTTTATTTTATTCAAAAATATTTCACTGCAACACAGCAATGAGGAAAATGTTTCATTTCATAAATGAAATATCATAATGAATTGGTGACTCAGTGAAATAGTAATGATGAAATGTGTTTTCTCTATTAATTGGGGGTAGGGTCTAGCAATATAATTCATAACACTGAAGAATTCCTTTGGAACTCTAGACTCTCCCTAAGGCAAGTGGGAGGAGTCTCTCTCACTGAAAATGAAGGATTGGAGGTCACGGTTCGATCAAGCAGAAAAGAATAGACGAACACTGGTGGAACAAGGATTGACCCAGCAACCCGACTTCAATATACGTCTGCAAGTGATCCAACTCGAGGTAGGGTTTTTGTTCTTTATGATTTGGTTTCCCCGTTCTTTCTTTCTAAACAACGAACATGGATCAACCCACTAATAGGTTGATCCATGAGTTGTTTGTTCATATGGTATGGGATTTGACTTTTGGAAATTTGAGAGAGTAGGATTCATGTGATTTGTTCTTCCTTATTAAACCATCTAACAAGGAAAAATCCATGCCAACACAAACAACAGTTATGATCTGTCCTTCATGATTTTTTGTGTGTTCTTCTCCGCTGCTATTTTCTTCGCACCTTCGTGGCTTATGAATTAGTGGTAGTTTCACCTTCGATCCAAGGCTCAATGACCCAAGAATGAAGATCTGACCCCGTTAAGACATCGGGGTGGTGCAATGAAGAAGGAATGGGACATCCGCAGCGACATGGGGCTTCCAACTCGAAGGTCAGCACAGAGGTGGAAGCAGCGTGTGGTAGCGACTCCACGTGGAAGGTGGCGAGTACCGATGGTGTGTCGTAGTGGAGGAGGTTGTGGATAACGAGTCATGGTAGTGTGGGATCTTGGCACTAGTGGGGAACCATGTTGGGTGAAGAAGGATGCATCCAGTAGGCTGTGGTAGTGAGGAGGGTGGCGCACTAGTGGCACACCGAAGCGGTGAAAAACACCATGGCACCGGCCGTAGTGCATCAACAAGGGATGCCAGCAATAGCCGGTGATGTTCCCTCGGCAGACACAGAACTAAGCCACATCACACAAGCCGTATGGGCCACAGTCTAGTAGGATCGTGGTAAGTGGCCCATGCGGCGACCCACTGGGCAGTCACATGGGGAACCCATCACGTTCATCGATACCAAACGTGGAGACCGCCACCACGTCCGAGTGAGGCGAGCTAGCCCGCTCACAGCGGGTCAGGTGGGAGAAGGAGGTCGGAGCCGCCCCAGCAGACCGGGTCGGGTATATGGACCTCAGGTTGGGTCGGGTTGGGTTGGTATGCCCGGGTCGGACTAGACCCAGACCCAACCACTCCCTTTTCAATAAAATGGTCATAACTTGCAAATTGTAAGTCCGATTGACCATTCGTTTATGGCATTGGGACCCTTGAGATGAGATGGTCCTTTTAAAATACTATAAGTGAGTTTTTGTGGAAATTGAGATATGACTGATGGATTCATAAGTAGATTCTCCTGGAATCAAGTACATTATGATCAGAAATCCTACGGCTGGCTATGATGAGAAGGAAGGTCCGAGTGGGCCTTAGTGGTCCAGTAGATGAGTATCCATATAGACATGTGTGGCCCGGTATATGAGTATTCATGTAGACCTATGTGGACTGGCAGACTAGTAGGTGTGTGGACCTGTGTGGCATGGCAGACGAGTAGGCATGTAGACCTATGTGGCCCAGAAGATGGGTAGCCCTGTTAACCTGTGTGGCCCAGCAGATGAGTAGATGTGCGGACCTATGTGGATCAAAAGATGAGTAGCCATGCGGACTTGTGTGGTCCTATAGACGAGTAGTCATGCGGACCTGTGTGTCCCGACAGATGAGTAGTCGAGTTGACCTCAGTGGCCCAGCAGACGAGCAATAGCTGAGTGGACCTCAGTGACCCTGCAGACGAGCAGTAGCTGAGTGGACCTCACTGGCCTGACAGACGATCATACCTCAGTGACTTTTTAGGGATGATTCTTTTAGTGGTACAATATGTTCATCGTTTCGACTAGCAGTGTACTTTGGGTAGTTCTCAGTGAGTTCTCTTTGGGTGGGGCCCAAAGAAGCGGGATCTATTTGCATAGGTCTCTAATGAATTGATGGCTCAAGGAGCGTGTCCTCTTGGGACGAGTGTGTCTTGAGCAGAATCCTGTGATAAAGGATTGGTTGTGATATTGAGACTTTGTGTCTCAATGAGACTAGACGTATTAGGGAAAATTTGTATTGTATCGAGACTAGATGTTCTCTCAGATACTTTTGGTAGACATGCTCTACCTGGCTACTATGAGATAGCTCAAGGACTAGGATCTCCCAAAATCGGTCATGCTACGCACAGAACCATACGGCTGGCAGTGGATGTGATGTTGTTTCTTGGAATCCTTTATGAGTATACCTATATGTTCTTGTTATATTTTTTGATGACATATACCTGTGTTGATCTATTTTTACCTTCTTGGTGGTGTTTTCTTTTGTGGTCTTTTGATTTGTGGTTTTCGGGGTCCCCTACTGAGTATTGTTTTACTCACCCTTTCATGGTATTTTCTCACACATGTTGTGTCTTGTGAAAACGACCAATGCTTTGATGGAGTCTTATATGGAGTAGGACCAGGACTAGGACCAGGCGATGCCTTGTGAGATCATACGAGCTGAGGTGTTTCAGGAAACTTTCTACAGCAGCTTCAGTACCCTTGTTTGTAGTCAGGCTTTGCGGTTGTCTTTCTTTTAGTGGTCTTATATTCTGGCCTGGTTCTACTTTACTGTTTTACTTTCTTTCATGCTCTGTTTTTGGGTTGCAGTGGTATGAATGCATTTTCTTTACTTATTTTATTCACCTTCTAGAATTTGTGGCTTGGAGTTGTGTTTGTGTGTACGAGAACTTAGGAAAATTCCTCCCATTTGTTTGGGATATTCCTACTCGGTGCTAGTCACCAGCCCCTGGCCTATGGGAGGTGGGCTTGGGGTAGTCATGGAACGGGCCCTGAGGGATGGTTGGTGACAGTTAGGCAATCTTGGTATGTGAAATAGGCCAGGGATGACCGAATAGGACATGGGATTTTAGGGACCCCTGTGATCTAATGCAAGGACTCTGGACCTACTGAACGACCAAGTGAGGCTACTCTAATTGAAGGGTAGAGACCCTAGGAAAGGTACATGAATCATAATGAATTATTTTATTGTGTTTCTTGGGTATTTTTGTAATTTAAAATAAATGAAGAGTTAAAACAGATTTAAAAGAAAATTTCCACACTACCTGGGCTTAGGAGTTCGTTGTTTCCTTTTTCAGCTATGGAACCTGGACATCATCCACATGTGATACAAGCAGTTGAGGCCTAGTAGATTGACCTAGTTGATCAACAGAGTGTCGATCAATAGGAGGAAGATGAATAGTGGTAGAAGATGCTTCGTGCCTTCCAATGACAGACTCTCTCTACTCGAAACATTGCCTTTACCAATGGTTTCAAACCGTTGGTATAAATTATACCAACGGTTGTCCAAACCATTGGGTGTGGAGTCATGGGTATAGACATATCCTAATGGTTCTATGTGAAATTTTGGTATATGGATGAAAAATGGATTATATACCAACAGTTTCTTTTAACCATTGGTATAAATGTTTACCAATGGTTTAAAACCATTGGAAATATCAAAAATCATGTCTATACCAATAGTTTCCAAACCATTGTTATAGACTTTTACCACTGGTTTCTCACAAACTTTTGGTAATAGTTAAGTAAAATGATCTATACCAATAGTTTGTAAAACATTAGTATATACTTTTACCAATGGTTTCATATAAATTGTTGGTATATGTTCTATTTTCACACATATGCCAATGATTTAAAACTATTCTCATAGGCTTTATACTGCAGTAGAAAGAGTGCCTCCCCCCTGTGCACATGCAGTACTTTCACCACTAGGCCTGCCTCCCCCCTATGTATAATTCATACAGAATTCTGAAAAAATGAATAATACATACAGAATTCTGTATGAATTCATACAGAATTCATACAACACATAATTCATATAGAATTTTGAATACCTCTAATTCTTTATTTAATTACCTAGTACAAACATATAGAATTAACACATAATTAATAAGGTAATTACAGAAAGTATACACATGAAACAAGTATACCCATACAACATTAACACATAATTCATAATTTAATTAAATACATAAGGAATTAAATTCAGAATTCAGAAGGCAATTACCCTATGTAATACAGAATTCTAAATTGGATACATACAATATTGAATTCTCTATAAAACATACAGAATTGAATTCATAATTTAGAATGTAATAACCCCTATATAAGAAAATCATGTTTCAGGTTTTGAATATGGAATTTTTGTTCATAAGGATGGGTGAATTCAGATGAGATTTGAATTTTTGGATAATGTGGTATGCCATGTTGTGGTAAGGGGTAATGTGACATGGAAGTGGGGGGTGATGTCCAAGGGGTCGGGGCTATCCAAGGGGGTGGGGGTGCTGTCTAGGGGGGTGGGGGATGTCCTTGGGGGTGGGGTGTTTAGGGGGTGGAAGTGTCTAGGGGGTGGGGGGATTTCCAGGGGTTTAGGGGGGCTATCTAATGGGTTAGGAGGTGTCTAGGGGGTGGGGGTGTCTGGTGGGATGGGGGCATCTAGGGGGTGGGTGTGTCCAGGGGTGGGGGTGTTGAGGGGGTGGGGGTTGTCTTGGGGGTTGGGGGGGCTATCCAAGGGGGTAGGGGTGTCCAGGGGTGGGGTGTGCAGGGGGTGGGGGGGCTACCTAGGGGGTGGGGGTGTCCATGGGGGTGGGGGTGTCTAGGGGGTGGGGGTGTCCACGTGGTGGGGTGGTGTCCAGGGGGTGGGGGCTGTCCAGGGGGTTGGGGGGCTGTCCAGGGGGTAGGGTGTCCAGGGGTGGGGGTGTCCAGGGGGGTGGAGGGGCTGTCTATGGGTGTGGGGGCTGTCCATGGGGTGGGGTGGTGTCCGGGGGGGTTGTCCTGGGGGTTGGGGGCATTATCCAAGGGGGTAGGGGTGTCCAGGGGGTGGGGTATCTAGGAGGTGGGGTGGTGTCCAGGTGGGTTGGGGTGCCTAGGGGGTTGTAGGTTGTCCGAGGGGTAGGGGTGTCCAGGTGGTGGGGTGGTGTCTAGGGGGTGGGGGTTGTCCAGGTGGTGGGGGGCTGTCCAAGGGGATATGGGGTTTCAAGGGGGTGGGGGTGTTCAGCTGGTGGGGGGATGTCCAAGGGGTGGGGGATATCCATGGGGTGGGGGTGTCTAGGGGGTGGGGGCTATCCAGGGGGTGGGGGCTGTACAAGGGGTTGGGGGTGTCCGGAGGGCTGGGGGTATCCAGGGGTGGGGGCTGTCCAGGGGGTGGGGTGGTGTCCAGGGGGTGGAGGGTTGTCCAGGGGGTTGGGGTGTCCAAGGGTGTATGGGTGTCCAAGGGGTTGGGGGATATCTAGGGGTTGGGGGCTATCCAAGGGGGTAGGGGGTGTCCAGGGGGTGGGGGTTTCTAGGGGTGGGGGGTTGTCCAGGGTGGGGGTGTCTAGGGGTGGGGGCTATCCAGGAGGGGTGGGGGCTGTCTAGGAGGGTGAGGGGTGTCCACGAGGTGGGGGGATATCCAGGGTTTGGGGGTTTCCAGGAGGGGGTGGGGGTTGTCCATGTATGTGGGGGTGTCCAAGGGGTAGGTAGTTGTCCATGGGGTTGGGGGTTGTCCAGGGGGTGGGTCTATCCAGGGGGGTAGGGGTGACTAGGGGTTGGGGGCTATCTAGGGGGGTGGGGGTCTAGGGGGAGGGGGTATCCAAGGTGTGGGGGGCTGTCCAGGGGGTTGGGGGCTGTCCAAGTGGTGTGGGGGTGTCCAGGGGGTGGGGGTGTCCAGGGGGTGGGGTGTCCATGGGGGTGGGGGTGTCCAGGGGTGGGGGTGTCCAGAGGGTGGGGTGGTGTCCAGGGGGTGGGGGTGGGGGCTGTCTAAGGGGGTTTGGGGTTGTCTAGGGGGGTGGGTTGTCCAAGGGGGTAGGGGTGTCCAGGGGGTTGGGGATGTCTATGGGGTTGGGGGGTGTTGTCCAAGGGGGTAGGGGATTTCTATGGGGGTGGGGGTGTCCAGGGGTGGGGGTTGTCTTGGGTGGGGGTGTCCAAGGGGTGGGGGTGTCCAAGAAGGTGGGGGTTGTCCATGGGAGTGGGGGTGTCCATGGGGGGTGGAGGTGTCCGTGGGGTGGGGGTGTCTATGGGGGGTGGGGAAGCTGGCCAGGGGGTGGGGGATATCCATGAGGGTGGGGGTGTCTAGGGGTGGTGGGGGCGTCCAGGTGGTGGGGTGGTGTCCAGGGGGTGGAGGTTGTATAGGGGGTTGCAGGGTGTCCAAGGGGGTAGGGGTGTCTAGGGGTTGGGGATGTCCAAGGGGGTAGGGGCTGTCCTGGGTGGGAAGTCTAGGGGGTGGGGGTGTCCAGGTCGGTGGGGGTTGTCCAAGGGGGTGGGGGTGTCTAGGGGGTGGGGGTCCTGGGGTGGGGGTGTCTAGAGGAGGGGTGAATCAGTCACAGAAAATCATCACATCAATTTTTATTATTTATAGATAAAGAAATAAAGATAACGTGACCTACCTAATCACGCATATATTCAGGCACAAAAAATCATGAAACATCAAATGTTAGTAATATCAGTCAAAATTGTAATGGATAAATCTTTCCCTAATATCCATTACTATAAACATCGTCATCATTAGTCTCAACCCCATCCTCATCGTCATCTTCATCATCATCTCTGCCCTCCTCAACACCCCATCCTCTCCCTCATACTCCGCCTCGGCCTCCTCCTCAGCCTCCTCCTCTGCCTTGGCCTCCTCCTCACCCTCCCCTCCTCCACCTCGACCTCCTCCTTGCCATTGTCTTGACCACCACTAGAACTTCCAACTAGTGAACCATATATAGAACACATCTATGACATATATTCATCACAATTTGTTCTAGACTCTGGTGGAAGTGTTGGACGTAAAACTTCCATCAGCTTCATAAATGCAGTGTTTACCCTAGCAGACTATTCTGTCATCTATGTGGCCCTTTTCTCTACCTATTTTGATTGTTCTGTAACTTTATAGAACTTTTTCTAACTACAAATCATACCTAAGGAGGGCCAATACCTCGTTGGGACTATACTCTTCCCAGGTCGACAGCGTACTCTGTTAGGGTGCTCATCTCCCCACACCTGATGTAAGTGATCGTTTGGCCCAAAATTGTTAGGTTCCTGGGTATCAAGGGCCTCTAAAGCAGCCTGTTATAAATATAAATATTTCATTAAGTTAAAAAATAGATATTAAAATTTAAAATCAACAAAGTAAAACTTACAATCTACTACTGAGTCGATTCATTAACCGCACTTCCATCTTTCTTCCTTCAACTTGAGAAAAAAAAGTTTTGCTCAAGGCACTCGTCCTTCAATATTCAATTTTTCCCTCTATAATGAAATTGAATATAGGAAAACATAATTAAAAATTGGTTACCAATAATTAATTTCATAACTAAAATTATATAACAACTTTAGTAATCAAATAAATTATGGAGGAAACAATAGAAAGTGAAAGCCGTAAAGAAAAATTATAAACAATTGTCATACCTGCTTCCTCTGATGATCTTTCATCGTAGTAGGTCCTAGTGTGTAGAGGTATTTTTTAGCATCAATGTTTTTTTATTTCTTTAGGATGATTTTTAAATAAAATTCAATAATAAAAAAGATGGTATTAACGCAAAACGTGAAATTTTTCATTTAAATGCCTCAATTTTGATTAATACCTTAAACTGGGTAGTCTTCCAATGAGTAATAATTTTTTGATACTATTCTATCAGACATTCATCAACAACAAGGACCACCTCTAACTTTGTTCCAACACTAGCATGTCATCCAATATACAATTTTTTCTTATAGGCTCTCTAAAGCTCACCTAAATCCTTTAGATGTGTTGGTCGTTCACCCTCACCATCGGAGAAATTAAACCGAATCTGACACCAAAATATTAATTCATATAAATACAAAAAATATATATTGCATTAAATACAATAGATTTTTTTACCCATATCTATGTCCAAGAATTATCCTTGACTTCATTTGGAAACTGTCTCCCAGAGAGCGGGCTGATAGGAATGATGTCGAAGTATTTGGAAAGCTTCACCAAAATACTCTGGCATTGCTGCCCTGTTTTCTCAATCATTTGACAATATTTATTATAGTCCACCATCAACTGCATGCGGCGGTTCCACATTGCACATAGGCCTGTACGCTCCCACCCCCGCCTCCTATCATTATATGTATCTATTATGAAATAAAAACTAATATTTTATCAATACCTGTTATAATGAAAATAGATAATGGTATAAATAAATTAGGGTTCTATAAATATACCTGTGATATTCTGATCAATGGGCACCCCTGGATCCAAAGAAACTGAAGGAACACCCTGTGTAGGTGGAGTGGGTCCCAATGTATGCTCTGCAAGGATAGACTCTGGCAGAGCAGGTGTCGAAGAATATAGAAGCTCAGAGAGAAGAAAGTAGAAGTAAAGGAAGATGGCAAGGATGACTGGACAAATGCTGGATGGGGAGTGGGAATCATCATTAGATATGGTAAATATGGGTGAGGAGAATCAGATGTAAAGGGTGTTGAAAACATGGGAGGCCTAAATATCTTGTGTGTCTCTAATGACACATTGGGATTAGAATGTGGGATAGATGGTATGTTAGTGGGAGGTGCAGGGTCTAATCGGGTACGCTGACCAGATCGGCTATCTCTCGTACCACCCCCTTGTATAAACACCCTGAGTACTAGGACCACTACTAGGCTACTCATCAAATAATTATCACCTAAGAGGTGGATCCTACAAAAATGTTTAAAATAAAATTAATCACATGACATTATATATTAATATATGTATTTGAAATAAACTACTCACTACAGGCACTAGTGGTGGAATTCCCATCTCAACCATGAGATGATTATTGTCCATCGTCTTTTTTCCATAGACTCTATTCAATTGGTTTCATTTCCTACATTTGAAAACAAATATAGAAGTAATTAAAAAATGATAACTAATGTATAACCCAGAAAAAAATGAGAGGGAATAGGGGGATTCATGGATAATTTAACTATCTTTTGTTTTAGGTGAGCTTGAATAGATATATAATGAATTCAATAAATCATACAAGATGTAATAAAGAAATTTAATTTTTAGTAGGATGGTTATTTAATAATAATACAAACCATCATTTTTATAAGGGGTAAAGTACATGTTAAAATTAAGGAAAATTTTAATTTCTTTAGCCCGGGTAGATGATGCAGATTTCTATACATGTTTTGCAGAAGAAGACAAACCATCATGTTTATTATCTGGTGAAATGTTAAAGGGAGGTCTTAGAGTTATACTAATTTTATACATGGTCAATAAAGCATTGAAATTTTCACCAAGTTAGAAATGTTGGTTTCTTAGGTTTGAATATAGTTAAATTCCAAATTAGAAAATTCAATTAAAATAAAATTTCAATCAATAAACATTGAAAATTCACATAATAGTCAAGTCAGATACAACATATTTGTAATAAATATTAAATCAATTTGAATAGTACCAACCTTAACAACCCAAGTTGAGCTAAACCAAATTAATTGAGAACATTGATGGATGATTTTATATATTTTCCACCACAAATTTAGGTTCACAGTCAACTCTGACAATTGAGATATTAGAGTCATCAAAAGTAATAAAAGGATCGTTTCCAATGGAAGTAGGGATGGTGTCAATTTCATCATCACCATCATCAAAAATATTTCTTGTAATTACTTAAATAATGACACCAAATTCCAATTAAAGATGGTCTTTGACATAAAAAAACTCATTTCTCAGTTGATGCCAATACATATGGTTCGTCGGTATCAAGAGTGCAAGTCATATCAATTACTCAAAATCCACAATCATCAATAAATGTGCCCTATCTTTTCATCGAATCAAACCACTTGAATTTCATCATTGTGACTCGTCCATGAGAATAATAATCCAATATTATTATTTTTTCAATGACCCCATAATAACCTACATTTTCAAATTGTGGTCAACAATCTGATGCACTGGCATAATAGTCTTTTGTGGCAGTAACCATAACACCATCATGTTTTATTCTCATATTCTTTGCTCATTCAGTGATAATAAATCTATACCCATTGATAATAATTGATTTATATTCATGAACCACGTTCTTAAGACCAAAATCTAAAGCTCTTATTTCCTTAGAGACAGAGTCAGCAGGAAAACTCAATACTTGAAATATAAATGAATATTAAACTTAATTAAATATTGATTTAATTATTTTAAACAGTAATATTTTTACCTTCAATTTTAACCAAGTAGAAAACTATTTTCTATGCAAAGTATCAATCCTTTTAAAAGATAAAGAATGATGCATTATATTTATCATTGCTTTATTTTCTCTGTAGATAAAAATAGAAATAGTTTAACAGATATATATGTAAGATATATATATATATATATATTCAATTTACTTACCTGATGTAGTAATCGAACAAATCACAGTTGAACAAAACTATGTGATGTGTCATCTCTCACTCTTCTAGGCTTAATGTCGTTAATATATATGATTTAGAAATTCCTCCTATTTACGGAAGTGATGGAAAACTAGATTCAATTTTCTCATACTATTCTTTTTCATTTCTCATTTTTTTGTTCATTATTTTAGTAAGATCAGACAAATACATAGAGTATAAATCCATACATTCTTGATTTAAGTAATTTTTCATGATAGAACCTTTGGGATGATTCCTGTTTTGGATATAAGACTTTAATATGTACATATTTCTTTCAGTTGGGTACATACAATGAAAGAAATAGGTCCTTCAAGAATTATTTTAGTTGGAATATGGACGGTCAGATGCATCATGCATGTGAAAAATGATGGAGAAAATATTTTCTCTAACTCACACAAAATTAATAGGGCATATACCAACATTTTTTGCAAGAAATACTTGGAAAACTTCTTAGAACAAAGATCTCTAAACAAATGGAACAACCAAATAACAACCACTCTTACATTATTAGACAAAAGATGACAGATTTCTATTGGAATCAACTCATGTAGAAGGATGTGATAATCATGAGTCTTCAAAGATTTTAGATTCAACTATCTTCTGTTGACCCATTTAGATATTTAGCTTGAATAGACATCAGGAACTTTAATAGTCTCCATTACTTCCAGAAATTGATTTTTTTTCTATAGGTGTCATCACATAAGAAGCACATAGAACTTTCCATTTATTTTCACTGATACACACAAGATGCAATTCTAGTCTAATGACCCGATCCCCCAAGTCGTGCTGAGGTTTTAAATCATCTTTTGTATTTACCTTAACATTTATAAGAATAGAAAGCAACATTTCACATATATTTTTTTCAATGTGCATTACGTCTAAGCAATGACGTAACAAATTAGTTAACCAATAAGGAAAATCAAAAAAGATGCTTCTATTATTCCAATTGTAATAGGTTTCAGTGGAAACATTCTTTCTCTTTACAGATTTCATTTGACACTTCCTGAATGAAAAACAGAAATCTTTCAATTCATTAAGCACATCAGTTCCAGAACTACGCTGAGGTGGATCATCAGTATCTATGTTATTGTCAAATATTTAACGATTATTTCTATATGGATGGTCCATTGGCAATAATCATTGATTTCCCATAAAACTAAAACTACAGTACTGTTTCAATCTTCTAGATCGTGTATTCTTCATACAAATTGGAAATGATAGTTTTCCCTTCATGCTCCATCTGGACATAATTTCATAAGCAGTAAAATCATTGATCATCCACATAAGCACATCACGCATCTGAAATATGTCTTTTGAACATGCATTGTATGTGTGCACACCCAAATCCCAAAGAAGTTTCAACTCTTTTATTAAAGGTTTAATATATACGTCTATATCATTTTCGGGATCAGAAGGTCCAAATATTAATATACTCATGAAAGTGAAAGGTTTTTCATACACAACTATGGGGGATGGTTATAAATGTGTATAAAAATTTTCCATGTGTTATACGAAGTAAGAATCTTCCCAAATGGATTAAAACCGTCACATGAAAGACCCAGCCTCACATTACACATGTCAGCTGCAAAATCAAGATATCGAGCATCAAATCTCTAACATGAAAATCTATCTACATGGTGAACTAATTCATCATTAGTCTTCTTTCTCTTGGTATCATTCCATATCATTTTTATTGATATTTCACCAGACATATAAAGATTCGGGAGTCTGGGGATCAATAGAAAGTGTCACATTACTTTATGTGGATTACGAGATGGTGTTCCATCGGCTTTTGGCTTCTAGCGGGATGTGTCACATTTTATACAATAATTTTGTTCAGCAGTTTCCTCCCAGAATAAACTGCAATCTTTTGGGAAAATGTGAATTTTTTTTCTTGAAAATCCAAGTTCCTCAATTAACTTCCATGCCATATAGTGGTTTGAGGTAATATCTAAATAATCTGGAATTAAGTCCTTCAGGAAGGTAAGAATTTAATCGATGGAAGTATTATAAATCCCATACATAGTTTTCCCATGAAACAATTGGATTAAAAATTCCAGCTTTTTCATTTTACCACATTGTCAATATACTAGAGTATTGGTGGAATAATTCAATTGTTTCACCCTAAAAACACCATCATATTCACTAGACACATCATGTGTGCTCATATAGAAGTCTTCTTGGGTAAGAATCCTTTCTTTTTCTTGATGAAGAATAAACGGAAATTGGTCATATAACAAATTCTCCAATCCAGTCCTCTCATTTGGATCATTAGAAATTTGAGATTTCATTTTCTCCCCATTGTGATACCACACATAGTAGTTTTCTTGAAACCCATATTTGGTTATGTGGTAGATGACTTCTTCACGGCTCAACCAAGGTCTTCCAACACAATTGTAAAATGGGCAGGGTATGTGACCACTATTTGAAGCATTGTGAAATGAAAAATATAAAATTCTCTCCCAATTGTTTTGAAAATATCTTGAGATCTGATCAGTTTCATACATCCAACTTCTATCCATTCTGTAAAAAAAATTATAAGTCATTTCGTCTAAATCAATTCAATAAGATTGAAGTTTCATCAAAAATATATTTAAGTAAATGAGAATTTTTCACTTTATATGAAAACATAACTGAAAAACTAATCTATATGAGAATCATAATGTAAAATAAAAACGTAATATATTTATAACAAAATATCTTTGAAGAAATATACATGAGTGTACAAGATCATGTACACTTGTGGAGGAGAATTATTCAGTAATTGATTAAATTTTAGATTGAAGAAATTTTATATTTTAGTAGATTATTTGAGTGATCACATACACTGCCCAAGGGGGTGGGGGTGTCCAAGGGTTGGGGGTTGTTCCGGGGGGTGGGGGGATGTCCAGGGGGTGGGGTGTCTAGGGGGTGGGGGTGTCTAGGGGTGGGTGATTGTACCACGATTCACTATTTTATTCCACCCTTACACCGCTGTTTTAAACTAGTTTTGTAATGAATATTCCAAATATAATAATAAATTTCACTTTATGTTTGAATAATTTAATTAATTTTAATCAACATTATAATGGTCAATGTTACTTGTTTTTATTATTTCAATGTAGGTGGAGGTGATTTGGAGGGCCCTTGATGAAGTGGAAGAAAAATGGGCCAAAATTGCATAGATCCATGAACATCTGTCCACTGTTTTTCATAGTACACGAAATTAGTGCATTAAAATGGGATGAAATTTTGTGGGCCTATCCAAAATTTAATAGTATACATTTCATATTAATTAACCCAATCCTGATTCGGCTTCTATGGGTCCCATATGAACTGATCTGTCCAAGCCACTGAATATGGACCAAGTCAAATGAGGTGTTCTGTATTTTATCAATATATTGAGCTGTAGTTGTCCAAATGGTTATAAACTTTCGATGGAGACTTCCAAAAGGTAGTTCTACAATGTTTCTTTTTTCTCCAAAGCAAGATAAGACTGTCTGAAGGCTGAAACGTATGGTACAAATGGATTGAATAAATCTATGTTCCTAAAACCACCTTCCAATTTTCCTATAAAATGACACCTTGGGCTCCCCATTTTCAAGTTCGGCCAAGAGGCAAGGTGCTGCCATTTTGGAGTACCCAAGGAGTCTTCTAAACATCCATAGAAGTTCTGGAGGCTATGGGAGGTGCTACATCAACATCTTCTTCTTCTTCCCCTCCCATGGGTTTCTAAACCCCTTGTGATCACCCAGGGAGGAATGTGATGTAATCCCGAGCTTCAAAGTTGTATTAATTTGAATGATATTTTTAATTAAAGGTTTTATGTTGTTTTCATCATACTCTATTTTTATTTAATTGAGTTATATACTAGTATGTTATACTCAACTCAAATGATTGTGTTTGGGGGTACCCTTTCATGTAATGTTTCACACACCGTTCATCCCCTTTTCTTCCCTCATTCAATTGCGGTGTTTGTGTGGTTCATATTGGTCAATTGAACTCATATAAGAACTGTAAAGATCATGAAAATTTATGTCATGGTATCACAAATAAGTAACATACAAACCTGGAAAACACATCGAGTTCTTTGTGTGTTGCCTTGGTGAGTTTTGGTTATGATGTCGAACACAAATCACGCAATCATCGGCGGTGTCCGGTGAAACATTGTGTGTTTTCGATTGAACCCTAGGAGGTATCCTAGAATAAACTCAGTAACAATATGTTAATATGTTTTAAAAACTAGGTATTAAAATATCATAACCCCATCCCTTGAAGCGATGAAGGATGAGCATCACGAGACTTCCCCGGGTTGATCACGTTTAATCAATCTTGTTCATTTCTACTTTGTTTTATCACTTTCATTTTCTATTTTCATCATTAATCATAAAACCCCCAAGTTTTAAAAAACCTCATTCACCTTCTACTTTCATAATCAAAACCTTCTTTTTAATTTAATGATCTAAGGCTCCATCGAGAGACGACCTAGGGTTGCTGCTATACTGCAGAAATTCTAGTCAAAATTAAACAACTAATTTGACGCGCTCGACAACGTGATCAAATTTTGGCACCGTTTCCGGGGATCCAAGATAATTTTTTTTGTTTATTTCCTTTTATTTAGTTATTTTACTTCTTAATTAGTAGTCCTTTAAATACCCCACCCCCATTTGATTGTTTTTGTTTTGGGTTTTGTCTTTATTTTTGGTTGTTTTTGGTGTGTTCTTTATCTCTCTCTATCTCTCTCTCTTTTCTTCTCCATATCCCTCTCTAATTCTATAGTATAACATTCTATTCTTATTTCACCCTTAATAAGTTTTTTTTATCCATCTCAAATCAAAAAAACACACACAACAAAAAAATCAATCAATCAAACTGGACATCATTGTTGCATGACAAGATCTGGTAAAGAAACACTACTTGAATTTGATCCTAAAATTGAAAATTCACTGACCGCGTTGTCGAGCGTGTCAAATTATTTGTTTAATTTTGACTAGAATTTCTGCAGTATAGCAGCAACCCTAGGTCGTCTCTCGACGGAGCCTTAGATCATTAATTCTAAAATGTGGTTCTGATTATGAAATTAAAAAGGGAAATGAGGTTTTATAATACTTGGGTTTGATGATTAAAGATGACAATAGAAAATAGAAGCTATAAAACAAAGTAGAGATTAACAGAATTAATTAAGCGTGATCAACCCAGGGTACTTGTATGATGTTTATCCTTCATCGCTTCATGATATAAGGTTATGATCTTTTAATCCCTGGTTTGTAACACCTAGAACTAGAATGTTACTGAGTTTATACTAGGATACCTCCTAGGGTTCAGTTAAAAACACACAATGATTCACCGGACACCACCGATGATTGAATGAATTGTGTTTGACTTCATAACCAAAACTCACCAAGGAAACACACGAAAAACTTGATGCGCTGTCCATATTTGTATGTTATTTCTTTGTGATACCATGACATAAATGTACATGGCCTTGACAGTGCTTGTGTGAGTAAAATTGACCAATATGAACCACACAAACACCGCAATTGAATGGGGGAAAGAAAGTGGTGAACGGTGTGTGAAACATCACATGAATGGGTACCCCCAAACATGATCATATGAGTTGAGCATGACATACCAGTACATAACTCAATAAAATAAGAATAGGGGATGATGAAAAACAACACAACAATCTGGAATTTAAAATATCATTCAAATATTACAAACATGAAGCTCGGGATGTACATCACATTCCTCCCCGGGTGATCACAAGGGGTTTAGAAACCCATGGGAGAGGAGGAAGAGAAAGATGTTGGGGTAGAACTTCCCATAGCCTCCAGAACCTCTAGGGATTTTGAGAAGACTCCTTTGGGACTCCAAAATGGCAGCACCTTGCCTCTTTGCCGAACTTCCAAATGAGGAGCCCAAGGTGCCCTTTTATAAGAAATGTGGGAGGTGGTTTTGGGCACACATATTTCATCAATCCACTTGAATGACGCGTTTAGGCCTTCAGAAAGTCTTATCTCACTTTGGAGAAAATAGAAAATTTGTAGCCCTACCTCTTGACTGTCTCCACCGAAAGTTTGTAACCGTTTGGACAACTATAGCTCAAGTTATTAATAAAATACAGAACACTGCATTTGACTTGGTCCAAATTCGGTGGCTTGGACAGATCAGTTCGTTTGGGCCCCTTAATGGCCGAATTTCTCTTTGGTTATTCAATAAAAGTTGTATCCCAATGCGTTTTGGATACGTCCACAAAATTTCAGCCCATTTGGATGCACGGTTTAGTATCAGTATGAATTTTAGTCCACTGAACTTCTTGGATCCTGTGCAGTTTGGCCCATTTTTCAAGGACTTCATCATGGGCCCTCCAAATCACCTCCACCTACATTGTAATTTTCAAAACAAGTATCATTGCCCTATTTAACAGTGATAAACACAAAATTATTGAATCAAACATGAATCACAATTTGATAATATTTTTATAATTTTTAATACAAAATATGTTTAGCACAACGGTGTAAGGGTGAAAATGAAACAGTGAATCGTGGTACGATCACACCCCCACACCTAAACATTTGCACTCCTGGGCAAAGTAATATATCCAAATACATTGATTCATATATATATATATACATTTCCAACATCCTGAAGATTTATCATTTGAGGAAATTTTATTTAAAGTAAAGTGATCAATGCACGAACCACACCAAGGAGTTCTTCCTAGTGAAAATAGAAAAAGATGTCTCATAAATCATACCATAGCGAAATTCAAAAAGATTAATGATACCCAATTGAGAAAGGAATTCATAATTAAACCATGACACTAACTATCCATGTGTGTGTGTGAAAACCATTCCATGCTATTTTTTTCACTTGCTATCCAATAAATATATGTTATTTTAACATTTTTCAGCTTAAATGATTTTGTCACCGAACCTGTCCTACATCCTTTGCAATAATATTTCAAGACCCACTCATTTAAGCATTCCCAGAAGTCAAACCGTAATCTCCTGACCTAGATATCCCCATATGTTCCACATTTCATCACTCCCCTCATTTATTATTTTTTTTGAAGCTGCAATTGGAACAAATCTCACACTCATCTCTCAACCCTTGTTTGATCTCCTCACGACACTAATTGCAATAGTTATAACAAGATCAAAGGTTGAGGAGGAGTGGTTTTTGACCTGACCAAGACACAACAATTTTTTTTTGAGGGCGTACAATAGTCGGACATTAGGTACACACGCATAGGTCAATCTGGTACAGTAATGAAACAGATCGGATAAGGAACGAATGTATGGAAATATCATTTAAAGCTGAAAAATATTAACCCAACATATATTTACCTTATATTAAGTAAGAAATAATCACACTTTGTGTTTTGGTGCAAAAAAAATTTTGGAGATATTATTGACACAGTTTTCCCAAAAACTACTCACACAATGGGCATCAATCATCTCAAAGGTTTCACATAGATACGACCATTTATATCATTGATAGAAAACCAATTCACTAAAAATCACTCCCTGATGTTAAATTCATACAAATATTCTTTTTAGCCTTCGTTGTGGTATTTTTACTTTCCCCACTCTATGGTCGCCACATCATGGAATTTCGAAATTGTTGGGGAAAAATGAAAATACCATAAAGAAGGAAAAAAAGAGGAAAAAAATGCAGAAAACGATGAAAATTCCTAACTAACCCAGGAATGTATCCACCCCCCCACACCTAGAATGTACAGTGTCCTCACTGAAATAATTGAAAATGTGAGAAGGAAGGATAAAACCTGGTGTGTTTTATTGGTATGATGCATTGAGAAGGTGGATTTCCTCCACCGGATTCTTTGGAAAATCCTCATAGAAGTGTTTAAGTCGCTGACCATTGACGGTAAGACTTCGTCCACTCTGCTCATGCAAAACCTGTATTGCACCAAAAGGGTAAACATTAGTAACAGTATAAGGACCGAGCCATCGGGAACGAAGCTTACCTGGGTGGAGCTTAAGCCTGGAATTGTACATGAGGACCTTCTCACCAATATGGAACTTCCGCTGGTGAATCATTCTATCATGAATATCCTTTGTCTTTTCTTTATAGATTCGGGAGTTGTCATATGCATCACGTCAAATTTCTTCCAACTCTTGAATCTGCAGCTTTCTTTCCTCACCTGCATCTGAAAGGTTCATATTACATTGTTTAACAGCCCAATATGCACGGTGTTCTACCTCCACTAGGAGGTGACAAGATTTTCCAAACACAATCCTATATGGTGACATTCCGATCGGTGTTTTAAAAGCAGTATGGTATGCCCAAAGTGTATCATCCAAGCGCAAACTCCAATCTTTCCTATTGGGTTGTATTGTTTTCTCCAAGATTCGCTTAACTTCCCGATTTGAAATTTCTGCTTGTCCGTTAGTTTGGGGATGATATGAAGTGGAGACTTTATGAACAACCCCATACTTACGAAGCAAGTTTTTCATGTTACGATTTAAAAAATGTGAACCCTGATCACTAATGATGAATCTTGGTAGACCAAACCTACTGAAAATTTGGGACCTCACAAAATCAACAACCAATCGAGAGTCATCGGTCCTGGTGGCCTTTTCTTCCACCCATTTAGATACATAGTCAACAACCAATAAGATGTACACAAAGCCAAATGAATTTCGAAAAGGCCCCATGAAGTCAATGCCCCATGCATCGAAGATTTCACAAAACAACATGGGTTGTTGGGGAATTTCATTCCTCTTGGAGATATTCCCTGTGAATTGGCATCGAGTACATGATTTACAAAACCTATGGGCATCTATATACAATGTTGGCCAATATAATCCTGAGTCAAGGACCTTTCGAGCTGTTCGTTGAGAGCCGAAGTGGCCCCCACATGCTAAGGTGTGGCAGAAGGTCAAAACAGAGGTGAACTCATGGTCAGGGACACACCGACGAACTACTTGGTCACTAGAAATTCTCCACAAGTATGGGTCATCCCAAATGTACCAACGAGAATCATGCTTAAGTCTCTGGGATTGTGAAGTGCTAAAATCAGGGGGGACCCTATATGTTGCTAGAAAATTCACAATGTCCGCATACCAGGGGGTAAGGTCCACAACATCAAAAAGGTTCTCATGAGGGAAGAATTCTCCAATGGGTAGGGGTGAGTCAACATGATGGTCCAATGGTGGGGAAATCCTACTAATGTGGTCAGCTACAACATTCTCCACCCCTCTCTTATCTCTAATCTCAAGGTCAAACTCTTGGAGGAGGAGTATCCACCGAATGAGGCGAGGCTTGGCTTCAGGTTTCTTTAGGAGGAAATGAAGGGCAGCATGGTCAGAAAACACAATCACTTTTGACCCAAGAAGATATGAACGGAATTTTTCCAAGGCAAACACAATAGAAAGGAGTTCTTTTTCTGTGGTTGTGTAGTTTACCTGGGCAGGGTCAAGGGTACGCGAGGCATATGCAATGACATGAGGAGCCTTTTCAACCCTTTGTGAGAAAACTGCCCCAACTGCAAAGTTAGAGGCATCACACATAAGCTCGAAGGGGAGATCCCACCTAGGTGGTTGGATTATGGGAGGTAACGTGAGACTCTTTTTTAGTGAATTGAATGCATCTTCACAATTTTTATCAAACACAAACTCAGAATCCTTTTGTAATAACCGAGATAAGGGAAGTGCGATCTTACTAAAGTCTTTAATGAATCGTCGGTAAAAACCAGCATGACCCAAGAAAGACCGCACCTCACGAACACATTTTGGATATGGAAGGGATGAAATTAATTCAATTTTAGATTTATCAACCTGAATTCCCTTATTTGAAATGATATGCCCAAGAACTATCCCCCGCTCAACCATAAAATGGCATTTTTCATAATTCAAAACAAGATCTTTTTCAATGCAGCGGCGGAGGACAGAACCTAGGTTTTCCAAACAATCATCAAAAGAAGAACCGTAAACCGTGAAATCATCCATAAATACTTCCATACAACTCTCAAGGTACTCAGAAAAAATACTCAACATACATCGCTGAAAAGTACCAGGAGCATTACATAGACCGAATGGCATCCTTCTGTATGCAAATGTGCCAAATGGACAGGTAAATGTTGTCTTTTCTTGATCCTCAGGGGCTATATGGATTTGGAAATAACCCGAATAGCCATCAAGGAAACAATAATGGGACTTACCAGCCAATCGTTCTAACATTTGGTCAATGAAAGGTAAAGGAAAGTGGTCCTTCCGCGTGGCTTGATTCAGTCGACGGTAGTCAATACAGACTCGCCAATTGTTTTGCACACGTGTTGGAACCAATTCATTCCTTTCATTTGACACAACTGTTATTCCTGTTTTTTTAGGCACAATTTTCACTGGGCTAACCCATTTACTGTCAGATATAGGATAAATGATCCCTGCAGCAAGTAATTTACTGACTTCCAATTTTACCACTTCAAGGAGAGTGGGATTCAGTCGGCGTTGAGATTGTCTTACAGGTTTAGCCTCATCATCCAAAAGTATATGGTGCATATAAATATATGGGCTAATCTTGGGAATATCAGCCAATGTACATCCTATTGCCTTTTTACACTCTCTCAAAAGTTTGAGCAGTTTCAATTCCTGTTGTGGAGAGAGGTTATTGGCAATAATGACGGGCAATTGGTCAATACCCTCAAGATATGCATATTTTAAATTAGAAGGAAGTTGTTTAAGTTCAAAAACTGGTTGTTTCTAGATTAAGGGAGGGGATTTAGGGGGAGCGAGGTCCATGAAACTATCTATCTGCTCATGTTTATTCTCAAAGGAAAGAGAATCTATTGAAATGAGATTTTCAGAATCATCGATAGTCATGGGTACCTCAGAATAAACACACTCATCAATTAAAGCACAAATTTTACATTTTTCTAAACCCACACAACATTCAAAAGAAGAACCAAAACTCAAATCATCCAAGGGTGAAGAAAAAAAAAGAATCAGAGTTTGGGTTGAGGAGAGAATTGTGTGTGTGTGCATCGTTTGAGAGCACTTCCATCGAATAGACAGGAAGAGTGGAGTGCTCTTCAATGGGGTGTTTAATAGCCTCAAGGATGTTAAAACTTACCTTTTCTCCACCAAACTCCATGGACAGCGTACCATTGTGAACATTGATGATCGTCTTTGCTGTTTTTAGGAATGGCCTCCCAAGAATTAGAGGGGCATGTCCTTGGGTTCGGGTATCTTCCATCTCAATAATGTAGAAATCAGCGGGGAAGATGAGATTCTTCACTCTAACAAGGACATCCTCAATCACTCCTTTTGGATGCGTTGTACTCTGGTTGGCAAGTTGCACAACAATTTCTGTTGGTTGAAGCTCTCCAACCTGTAGAGAAGTATACACAGAGTGAGGCATTACATTAATGGAAGCACCTAAATCTATCATAACATCAGAAAAGAAGGTCTCCCCTATGGTACAAGGTATGGTGAATGTGCTGGGATCCTTGCATTTGGTTGGCATTCCTGGTTGAATCAAGGCCGAGACATTCCTTCCCAGGTTTACTCTCTCATTCCCCTTCAGCCTTCGTCGATGGGTGCAAAGTTCTTTAAGAAATTTGGCATAACGGGGAATTTGCTTGACTGCATCCAACAATGGAATATTAACTTGAACTTTTTTAAATGTATCCATTATTTCATTGTCAATCTCATTATCAATGTTTTTCTTAGATTTAGAGAGTCTTTGAGGGAAAGGAAGAGGAATGGATTGTTCATTTGAATCATCAATGACTATTCGATTACCATTTTTGTTTTGTTTTTCTTTACATGAAGTTTTTGAGGGTTGGGAAAGAGAGTTTTCATGAGGGGGACATACCTGTTGTGCTGAATCAGTAGAAGGAGAAACTTCTTTACCACTACGAAGTGTAACTGCACATACATTACCTTTGTCCTTTGGATTGGCAATGGGTTGGGATGGTAGTTGTCCAGAACCTTGCATCTTAAGCTCACCAATGGTGTTTTCCAATTGCCCCACTTGGGTTCGTAGGTCTTGAATAGATGATTGTGTGGTTTGTTGGAACTAAAGGTTCTGGGTTGCCATTTGTTTCACCATATCCTCGAGGCTTGGTTCAGATTTGGGAGGAGGAGGAGGATGATTGTTTTGAGAAGTTGAAGGATAAGAAGGTTTCATACCTTGGCCTTGTTGATACCAATTTTTCTTTGGGTAGCTTGAGTTTCCTCCTTGTCGGTATTGGGGTTGTGCTTGCCACCCTAGATTTGGATTTGGCCTGAATGGTTCTTGCTTGAAGGGAGGTGTTTGTTGGAATGGACGCCCTGGGAACACAGCTGCACAGGACTCAGATGAATCTTGAAGTTGTGGGCACTGGTCAAAATAATGAGTGTTATCAGAACAAATCCCACAATGTAATGGAATAGAATTAGAGAGTGAGTTACCTTGTGCTTGAGCTAATTGCCTTAGAAGGGTATGAATCTCATCAAGTTTAGTATCTAACTTTTGTTCTAGGGCTGAATGACTTACCTCATGAACTCCTCGGGTTGGTGCAATAGCTCGTGTACCAAATTGTTGTGCATTTTGAGCCATGTTGGCTATTAAGTCACGAGCAGTAGAAGGAGTTTTGTCAACTAGGGCACCACCAGCTGCAGCATCAATCATTCCACGATCCATGGGGATAAGTCCCTCGTAGAAGTATTGAATTAAAAGTTGTTCACTAATCTGGTGGTGGGGGCAGCTTGAGCAAAGTCTTTTGAATCTCTCCCAGTATTCATGAAGGGTCTCTCCCTGCGATTGCCTAATTCCACAGATTTCTTTCCTAATTGATGCAGTTCTGGAGGCAGGGAATAACTTCTCTAGAAAGAGTCTTTTTAGGTCATTCCAGCCCCCAATTGTGGAAGGCAAATAGTATAGCCAATCTTTGGCTACACCATCAAGGGAGAAAGGGAAGGCCCTAAACTTAATGAGGTCCTCAGACACATTTTGGGGTTTCATGGTGGAGCACACTATGTGAAACTCTTTTAGATGTTTGTGAGGGTCCTCTCCGGGAAGACCATGGAATTTTCGAAGAAGGTGGATGAGACCTGATCTAAGCTCAAAGTTGGTTGCTTCCTCGGGATATTGGATGTACGCAGGTTGGTACTCCACATCAGGGGTAGTAAGTTCTTTTAAAGTTCGATTATTTGCAGCCATGTTTTCTTGGGTTTGATTGGGTTCAATTTTGGGTTGGTTTAGAAACAATTGAGGTTTCACAAGGGGTTCCTCAATGTTACTTGATTGTTCTTCTCTAAATGCCTTGATTTGTGTATGAAGTGACTTTTCAATTTCAGGGTCAAATTCAAGTAGTGTTCCTTTACCAGATCTTGTCATGCAACAATGATGTCCAGTTTGATTGATTGATTGTTTGTTGTGTTTTTTTTTTTGATTTAAGATGGATAAAAGAGAAACTTAAGAAGGGTGAAAGAAGAATAGAATTTTATACTATATAATTAGAGAGGGAGATGTGGAAGAAGAGAGAGAGAGAGAGAGAGAGATAAAGAACACACCAAAAAAAACAACCAAAAATAAAGACAAAACCCAAAACAAAAAACAATCAAATGGGGGTGGGTATTTAAAGGAGTAATAATTAAAAAGTAAAATAAAAAAAAATAAAGAAAAAAAAATGATCTTGGCTCCCCGGCAACGGCGCCAAAATTTGACCGCGTTGTCGAGCGCGTCAAATTATTTGTTTAATTTTGACTAGAATTTCTGCAGTATAGCAGCAACCCTAGGTCGTCTCTCGACGGAGCCTTAGATCATTAATTCTAAAATGTGGTTCTGATTATGAAATTAAAAAGGTAAATGGGGTTTTATAATACTTGGGTATGATGATTAAAGATGACAATAGAAAATAGAAGCTATAAAACAAAGTAGAGATTAACAGAATTAATTAAGCATGATCAACCCGGGGTACTCGTATGATGTTTATCCTTCATCGCTTCATGATATAAGGTTATGATCTTTTAATCCCTGGTTTGTAACACCTAGAACTAGAATGTTACTGAGTTTATACTAGGATACCTCCTAGGGATCAGTCAAAAACACACAATGATTCACCGGACACCGCCGATGATTGAATGAATTGTGTTTGACTTCATAACCAAAACTCACCAAGGCAACACACGAAAAACTCGATGCGCTGTCCAGATTTGTATGTTATTTCTTTGTGATACCATGACATAAATGTACATGGCCTTGACAATTCTTGTTTGAGTAAAATTGACCAATATAAACCACACAAACACCGCAATTGAATGGGGGAAAGAAAGTGGTGAACGGTGTGTGAAACATCACATGAATGGGTACCCCCAAACATGATCATATGAGTTGAGAATGACATACCAGTACATAACTCAATAAAATAAGAATAGGGGATGATTAAAAACAACACAAAAATCTGGAATTTAAAAGATCGTTCAAATATTACAAACATGAAGCTCGGGATGTACATCACATTCCTCTCCGGGTGATCACAAGGGGTTTAGAAACCCATGGGAGAGGAGGAAGAGAAAGATGTTGGGGTAGAACTTCCCATATCCTCCAGAACCTCTAGGGATGTTGAGAAGACTCCTTGGGTACTCTAAAATGGCAAAACCTTTCCTCTTGGCCGAACTTCCAAATGAGGAGCCCAAGGTGCCCTTTTATAGGAAACGTGGGAGGTAGTTTTGGGAACACAGATTTCATCAATCCACTTGCACAATGCGTTTCGGCCTTCAGACAGTCTTATCTCACTTTGGAGAAAATAGAAAAGTTGTAGACCTACCTCTTTAATGTCTCCACCGAAAGTTTGGAACCGTTTGGACAACTATAGCTCAAGTTATTAATAAAATACAGAACACCGCATTTGACTTGGTCCAAATTCGGTGGCTTGGACAGATCAGTTCGTTTGGGCCCCTTAATGGCCGAATTTCTCTTGGGTTATTAAATGAAAGTTGTATCCCAATGAGTGTTGGATACTCCCACAAAATTTCAGCCCATTTGGATGCACGGTTTAGTATCAGTATGAATTTTAGTCCACTGAACTTCTTGGATCCTGCGCAGTTTGGCCCATTTTTCAAGGACTTCATCATGGGCCCTCCAAATCACCTCCACCTACATTGTAATTTTCAAAACAAGTATCATTTCCCTATTTAACAGTGATAAAAACAAAATTATTGAATCAAACATGAATCACAATTTGATAATATTTTTATAATTTTTAATACAAAATATGTTTAGCACAACGGTGTAAGGGTGAAAATGAAACAGTGAATCGTGGTACGATCGGTCACTTCACACACAAATCAAGGCATCTAGAGAAGGTCAATCAAGTAACATTGAGGAACCCCTTGTGAAACCTCAAGTGTTCCAAAACCAATCAAAAATTGAACCAAATCAAACCCCAGAGATCATGGCTGTAAATAATAGAACATTAAAAGAACTGACCACCCCGGATGTGGAGTACCAACCTGCGTACATCCAATATCCTGAGGAAGTGGCCAATTTTGAGATAAGATCATGCCTCATCCACCTCCTTCCAAAATTCCATGGTCTTCTCGGTAAGGACCCTCACAAACATCTAAAGGAGTTTCACATAGTGTGCTCCACCATGAAACCCCAAAATGTGTCTGAGGACTTAATCAAGTTTAGGGCCTTCCCTTTCTCCCTTGATGGTGTAGCAAAAGATTGGATATACTATTTTCCTTCCAAAATTGGGGGTTGGAATGACCTAAAAAGACTCTTTCTATAGAATTTCTTCCCTGCCTCCCGAACTGCTTCAATTAGGAAAGAAATTTGTGGCATTAGGCAGTTACAAGGAGAGACCCTTCATGAATACTAGGAGATATTCAAAAGACTTTGTTCAAGTTGCCCCCACCACCAGATTATTGAACAACTATTAATCCAATACTTCTATGAGGGACTCATTCCCATGGATCGTGGAATGATTGATGTTGCGTATGGTGGTGCCCTAGTTGATAAAAATCCTTCTACCGGTCGTGACTTAATAGCTAACATGGATCAAAATGCACAACAATTTGGTACACGAGCAATTGCACCAACCCGAGGAGTTCATGAGGTAGGTCATTCATACCTAGATCAAAAGGTAGATAATAAACTCGATGAGATGCATACCATTCTAAGGAAATTATCTCAAGCACAAGGTAACTCACACTCTCCTCCCGTTCCATTACATTGTGGTATTTGTTCTGATAATACTCATTTTTCTGACCAGTGCCCACAACTTCAAGATTCATCTGAGTCTTGTGTTGTAGTGTTCCCTGGGCGTCCATTCCAACAAGCACCACCATTCAAGCAAGAACCATTCAGGCCAAATCCAAACCCCGGGTGGCAAGCACAACCAAAATACCGACAAGGAGGAAACTCAAGCTACCCCAAGAAGAACTGGTATCAACAAGGCCAAGGTATGAAACCTTCTTATCCTTCAACATCTCAAAAAAATCCTCCTCCTCCCAAATCTGAACCAAGCCTCGAGGATATGGTGAAGCAAATTGCGACCCAGAACCTCCAGTTCCAACAAACAACACAATCAGCTATTCAAGACCTACGAAATCAAGTGGGTAAATTGGAAAACACCATAGGTGAGCTTAATATGCAAGGTTCTGGGCAACTACTATCCTGACCCATTTCCAATCCTAAGGAAAAGGTAATGTATGTGTAGTTACACTTCGTAGTGGTAAAGAATTTTCTCCTTCTACTGATTCTGCACATCAGGTATGTCCCCCACATAAAAACTCTCTTTCCCAACCCTCAAAAACTTCATGTAAAGAAAAACAAGACAAAAATGGTAATCCAATAGTCATTGATGATTCAAATGAACAATCCATTCCTCTTCCTTTCCCTCAAAGACTCTCTAAATCTAAGACGAATTTTGATAATGAGATTGATAAAGAAATAATGGATACATTTAAAAAAGTTCAAGTTAACATTCCTCTATTGGATGAAGTTAAGAAAATCCCTCAATATGCCAAATTTCTTAAAGAGCTTTGCACCCATAGAAGGAGACTGAAGGGGAATGAGAGAGTCAACTTGGGTAGGAATGTCTCGGCCTTGATTCAACCAGCAATGCCAACCAAATTCAAGGATCCGGGCACATTCATGATACCTTGTACCATAGGGGAGACCTTATTTTCTGATGATATGCTAGATTTAGGTGCCTCTATTAATTTAATGCCTCACTCCGTGTATACTTCTTTTCAGGTTGGAGAGCTTCAACCAACAGGCATTGTCGTGCAACTTTCCAACCAAAGCACAACATACCCATCAGGAGTGGTCGAGGATGTCCTCGTAAAAGTTAAGAATCTAATCTTCCCTGTAGACTTTTACATTCTTGAGATGGAAGATACCCGAACCCAAGGACATGCCCCTCTCATACTTGGGAGGCCATTCCTCAAAACAGCAAAAACGATCATCAACGTTCACAATGGTAGGTTGTCTATGGAGTTTGGTGGAGAAAAGTTAAGTTTTAACATCCTTGAGGCTATGAAACACCCCGTTGAAGAGCACTCCACTATTCCTATCTATTTGATGGAGGTGATCTCTAATGACAAACACACATAAAATTCTATCCTTGACCCATCCTCTGATTTATTTTCCTCTTATTCACCCATGGATGATTTGAGTTTTGGTTCTTCTTTTGAATGTTGTGTGGGTTCATAAAAATGTAAATTTTGTGATTTAATTGATGAGTGTGTTTATTCTGAGGTACCCATGACTATCAATGATTCTACAAATCTCATTTCAATAGATTCTCTTTCCTTTGAGAATAAACATGAGCAGATAGATAGTTTCATGGACCTCAATCCCCCTAAATCCACTCCCTCGATACAAAAAACCCCCGGTGTTGGAATTAAAACCACTTCCATCAAATTTAAAAAATTCCTATCTTAAGGGTATTGACCAATTTCCCGTCATTATTTCCAATAACCTCTCTCCACAATAGGAATCGAAATTGCTCAAACTTTTGAGAGAGTGTAAAAAGGAAATAGGATGGACATTGGCTGATATTCCTGGAATTAGCCCATCTATTTGTATGCACCATATACTTTTGGATGATGAGGCTAAGCCTGTAAGGCAGGCTCAACGCCGATTGAATCCCACTCCCCTTGAAGTGGTAAAATTGGAAGTCAGTAAATTACTTACTGCTGAGATCATTTATCCTATATCTGATAGTAAATGGGTTATCCTAGTTCAAATTGTGCCTAAAAAACAGGAATAACAGTTGTGTCAAATGAAAGTAATGAATTGGTTCCAATGTGTGTGCAAAACAGTTGGTGAGTCTGTATTGACTACCGTTGACTGAATCAAGTCACGGGGAAGGACCACTTTCATTTACCTTTCATTGACCAAATGTTAGAACGATTGGCTGGTATGTCCCATTATTGTTTCCTTGATGGCTATTCGAGTTATTTCCAAATCCATATATCCCCTAAAGATCAAGAAAAGACAACATTTACCTATCCATTTGGCACATTTGCATACAGAAGGATGCAATTCGGTCTATGTAATGCTCCTGGTAATTTTTAGCGATGTATGTTGAGTATTTTTTCTGAGTACCTTGAGAGTTGTATGGAAGTCTTTATGGATGATTTCACAGTTTATGGTTCTTCTTTTGATAATTTTTTGGAACACCTAGGTTCTGTCCTCCGCCGCTACATTGAAAAAGATCTTGTTTTAAATTATGAGAAATTCCATTTTATGGTTGAGTGGGGGATAGTTCTTGGGAATGTCATTTACAATAAGGGAATTCAAGTTGATAAATCTAAAATTGAATTAATTTCAACCCTTCTATATCCAAAATGTGTTCGTGAGGTGCGATCTTTCTTGGGCCATACTGGTTTTTACCGCCGATTCATTAAAGACTTTAGTAAGATTGCACTTCCATTGTCTCAGTTATTACAAAAGGATTCTGAGTTTGTGTTTGATAAAAATTGCGAGGATGCATTCAATTCACTAAAAAAGAGTCTCACATCACCTCCCATAATCCAAACACCAAGGTGGGATCTCCCCTTCGAGCTTATGTGTAATGTTTCTAACTTTGCAGTTGGGGAAGTTTTATCACAAAGGGTTGAAAAGGCTCCTCATGTCATTGTGTATGCCTCGCGTACCCTTGACCCTACCCAGGTAAACTACAAAACCATAGAAAAAGAACTCCTTTATATTGTGTTTTCCTTGGAAAAATTCCGTTCATATATTCTTGGGTCAAAAGTGATTGTGTTTTCTGATCATGCTGCCCTTCGATTCCTCTTAAAGAAACCTGAATCCAAACCCCGCCTCATTCGGTGGATGCTCCTCCTCCAGGAGTTTGACCTTGAGATTAGAGATAAAAGAGGGGTGTAGAATGTGGTAGCTGACCACATTAGTAGTATTTTCCCACCATTGGACCATCATGTTGACTCACCCCTACCCATTGGAGAATTCTTCCCTCATGAGAACCTTTGTGATGTTATGGACCTTACCCCCTGGTATGCGGACATTGTGAATTTTCTAGCAACATCTAGGGTCCCCACTGATTTTATCACTTCACAATCCCAGAGACTTAAACATGATTCTCGATGGTACATTTAGGATGACCCATATTTGTGGAGAATTTGTAGTGACCAAGTTGTTCGTCGGTGTGTCCCTGACCATGAGTTCACCTCTATTTTGACCTTCTGCCACACCTTGGCATGTGGGGTCCACTTTGGCTCTCAACGTACAGCTCGAAAGGTCCTTGACTCAGGATTATATTGGACAAAATTGTATAGAGATTCCCATAGGTTTTGTAAATCATGTACTCGATGTCAATTCACAGGGAATATCTCTAAGAGGAATGAAATGCCCCAACAGCCCATGTTATTCTGTGAAATCCTCGATGCATGGGGCATTGACTTCATGGGGACTTTTCCAAATTCATTTGGCTTTATGTACATCTTATTGGCTGTTGACTATGTATCTAAATGGGTGGAAGAAAAGGCCACCAGGACCGATGACTCTCGAGTGGTTGTTGATTTTGTGAGGTCCCAGATTTTCAGTAGGTTTGGTCTACCAAGATTCATCATTAGTGATCAGGGTTCACATTTTTTCAATCGTAACATGAAAACTTGCTTCGTAAGTATGGGGTTGTTCATAAAGTCTCCACTTCATATCATCCCCAAACTAATGAACAAGAAGAAATTTCAAATCGAGAAGTTAAGCGAATCTTGGAGAAAATAGTACAAACCAATAGGAAAGATTGGAGTTTGCGCTTGGATGATGCACTTTGGGCATACCGTACTACTTTTAAAACCCCGATCGGAATGTCACCATATATGATTGTGTTTGGAAAGGCTTTTCACCTCCCTTTTGAGGTAGAACATCATGCATATTTGGCCTTTAAGCAATGTAATATGAATCTCTCATATGCAGGGGAGCATAGGAAGTTGCAGATTCAGGAGTTGGAAGAAATTTGGCGTGATGCATATGAGAACTCTCGAATCTACAAAGAAAGGACAAAGGCAATACATGATGTGATGATTCATCTGAGGAAATTTCATATTGGTGAGAAGGTCCTCATGTACAAATCTAGGGTTAAGCTCCACCCAGGTAAGCTTCGTTCCCGGTGGCTCGGTTCTTATACTGTTACTAATGTTTACCCTTTTGGTGCAATACAGGTTTTGCATGAGCGGAGTGGACGAAGTCTTACCGTCAATGGGCAGTGACTTAAACACTTATATGAGGATTTTCCGAAGAATCTGGTGGAGGAAATCCACCTTCTCGACGCATCATACCAATAAAACACACCAGATTTTATCCTTCCTTCTCACATTCTCAATTATTTCAGTGAGGACACTGCACACTCTAGGTGGGTGGTGGATACATTCCTGGGTTAGATAGGAATTTTCATCGTTTTCTCCTTTTGTTTTCTCTTTTTGGACTTCTTTATGGTATTTTTATTTTTTTCCCCATCAAAAATTTCAAAGATCCATGATTTGGAGACCATAAAGGGGGGAAATTAAAAATACCATAACAAAGGCTAAAAAGAATTTTTGTATGAATTTTACATCAGGGGGTGATTTTTAGTGAATTGTTTTTCTGTCAATGATATAAATTTTCATATCTATGTGAAACCTTTTAGATGATTGATGCCTTTGTGTGAGTAGTTTTTGGGAAAATTGTGTCACTAATATCTCCAAAAAAATTTGCACCAAACCACGAAGTGCGATTATTTCTTACTTAATATAAGGTAAATATATGTTGGGTTAATATTTTTGAGCTTTAAATGATATTTCCATACGTTCGTTCCTTATCTGATATGTTTCATTATTGTACTAGATTGACCTATGCGTGTGTACCTAATGTCCGACTGTTGTACGCCCTAAAAAAAACAAAAAAAAACAAAAGAATTGGTTGTGTCTTGGGCAGGTCAAAAACCACTCCTCCTCAACCTTTGATCTTGTTATAACTATTGTAATTAGTGTCGTGAGGAGATCAAACAAGGTTTGAGAGATGAGTGTGAGATTTTTTCCAAATGCAACTTCAAAAAAAATGAGGGGTGTGATGAAATGTGAAACATATGGGGATATCTAGGTCATGAGATTATGGTTTGACTTCTGGGAATGCTTAAGTGAGTGGGTCTTGAAATATGATTGCAAAGGATATAGGGCAGGTTCGGTGGACAAAATCATTTAAAATGAAAAATGTTAAAATAACCTATATTTATTGGATAACAAGTGGAAAGAATGGCATGGAATAGTTTTCACACACACACATGGAGAGTTAGTGTCATGGTTTACTTATGAATTCCTTTCTCAATTTGGTATCATGAATCTTTTTGAATTTTTCTATGATATGATTTATGAGACATCTTTTTCTATTTTCACTAGGAAGAACTCCTTGGTGTGGTTCGTGCATTGATCACATTACTTTAAATAAAATTTCCTAAAATACTAAATCCTAATGATTTTGGAAATATATATATATATATATATATATATGCATCATTATATTTGTATATGTGGCTTTTCCCAGGAGTGAAAATGTTTAGGTATGGGGGTGTGATCGTACCACGATTCACTGTTTTATTTCACCCTTACACCGTTGTTTTAAACTAGTTTTTGTAATGAATATTACAAATATAATAATAAATTTCACTTTATGTTTGAATCATTTAATTAATGTTAATCAAAATTATAATGGGCAATGTTACTTGCTTTTATTATTTCAATGTAGGTGGAGGTGATTTGGAGGGCCCTTGATGAAGTGGAAGAAAAATGGGCCAAAATTGCATGGATCCATGAACATATGACCACTATTTTGCATAGTACACAAAATTAGTGCATCCAAATGAGATGAAATTTTGTGGAACTATCCAAAATTTAATAGGATACATTTCATATTAAGGAACCCAATCCTGATTCGGCTTCTATAGGGTCCATCCGAACTGATCTGTCCAAGACACCAAATATGGACCAAGTCAAATGCGGTGTTATGTATTTTATCAATATATTGATATGTAGTTGTACAAATGGTTCCAAACTTTCGGTGGATACTTCCAAGAGGTATTTATACAACTTTTCTCTTTTCTAAAAAGAGAGATAAGACTATATGAAGGCTGAGACGCGTGGTACAAGTGGATTGAATAAATCTGTGTGCCTAAAACCACCTTCCAATTTTCCTATAAAATGACACCTTGGGCTCCCCATTTGAAAGTTCGACCAAGAGGCAAGGTGCTGCCATTTTGGAGTCCCCAATGATTCTTATCAACATACCTAGAAGTTCTGGAGTCTATGGGAGGTGATACTTCAACATCTTCTTCTTCTTCCCCTCCCATGGGTTTCAAAACCCCCTGTGATCACCCGGGGAGGAATATGATGTAATCCCGAGCTTCAAAGTTGTATTAATTTGAATGATCTTTTTAATTTCAGGTTGTATGTTGTTTTTACTAATCCTATATTTTTATTTAATTGAGTTATATACTGGTATGTTATACTCAACTCAAATGATCATGTTTGGGGGTACCCTTTCATGTGATGTTTCACACACTGTTCATCCCCTTTTCTTCCCTCATTCAATTGCAGTGTTTGTGTGGTTCATATTTGTCAATTGAACTCACATAAGCAATGTCAAGATCATGAACATTTATTTCATGGTATCACAAATAAGTAACATACAAACCTGGACAACACATCGAGTTCTTCGTGTGTTGCCTTGGTGAGTTTTGGTTATGATGTCGAACACAAATCACTCAATCATCGGCGGTGTCCGGTGAAACATTGTGTGTTTTCGACTGAACCCTAGGAGGTATCCTAGAATAAACTCAGTAACAATATGTTAATATGTGTTACAAACCAGGTATTAAAAGATCATAACCCCATCCCTTTAAGCTATGAAGGATGAGCATCAGGAGACTTCCCCGGGTTGATCACGTTTAATCAATCTTGTTCATTTCTACTTTGTTTTATCGATTTAATTTTCTATTTTCATCATTAATCATAAAACCCCCAAGTTTTAAAAAACCTCATTAACCTTCTACTTTCATAATCAAAACCCTCTTTTTAATTTAATTATCTAAGGCTCCGTCGAGAGACGACCTAGGGTTGCTGCTATACTGCAGAAATTCTAGTCAAAATTAAACAACAAATTTGACGTGCTCGACAACGCGATCAGTGGGGTGGTGTCCAGAGGGTGGGGTGGTTTCCAGGGGGTGGGGATTTCTAGGGGTTGGAGGGCTATCCAGGGGGTTTTCCAAGGGGGTGCGGCTATCCAGGGTGTGGGGGTGTCCATGGGGTGGGGGATGTCTAGGGGGTGTGGTTTCCAGGGGTGGGGGTGGTGTCTAGGGGGGCTGTCTAGGGGGTGGGGGCTGTCCAATGGGGGTGGGGGTGTCCAGGGGGTAGGGGTGTCCAGGGGTGGGAATATCTAGGAAGGTGGGGGGGCTGTCCTTGGGGGTGGGGTTTTCTGGGGGGTGGGGGTCCAGGGGTGGGGGTGGGGGTGGGGGTGGGGGTGTCCACCCCCAAACTAGGGTCATAGAATCAAATCTTTATCCAATTTTATCATGATTTCAAGCCTATTATAGATGACCCAAAATACTGTTGGTGTAAACCATTAATATCATACATATAAATCACAATACACCTAATTGTAAACACACCTCCAAATATCATACGTGGATCGTATTTTATCTTCCACTCTAAATATCATACATGATTTCTAAAAAAACACACCTAATTGTAAACACACCTCCAAATTTTGAGATAGGTATGTGTTAGGTCCAGAAGGCTGAATACCCTGAGAGGGGGGGTGAATCAGGGTATGACTAATTTAAAATTAATGCCCGTTCTGATCTTGTTTCGATGTTAAGACAAACACTCTTCTCTCTCTTTCACGTTGCACAATATAAGTAGAAAGTAAAGCATGCACAGGACACGGAAATTTTTACTTGGTTCACCCTCAATGGGCTACGTCCAAGGAGCATACACCGACAATGTGCCGATGTACCAAATCCACTAGGATCGCACTGCTGTTTACAATGTTTAGGATAGATCACTTCTTTTAACATGCTCACTGCCTTTACAAAGTTTAGGGTCATCTCACTTCTTTCCCAAGGGCCACTCCCTGTCTCTCTCTCTCTCTGGATCACTGCCAGTGAAGAGGGTCACCTTCTTCCTCTTCCTTTGCTCACTGCTCTGGAAAGGATTCACTCAAAGTTTATAGACTTGTAGGTCTGTTCATTATCTCTAATGAATGCATCCTCTATTGTATTTAGATGCTCTGTTAAAGTCCAACTTTCACCCGTAGATGAATTTCTCTTTGCACCGAAGGTATCGGCCAATCTTCCAGCCTTCACACAGCCCTGAATAACCGCAGTGAATCAACCTTACTTGGTGCACAGGTCTAACCCGGCATGCAAGTATCGGCACGCAGGTTACAACTGGTGCGCAAGTCACTTCAAACACTTGTGCGGCACAATCTTCTGCAACTCCAAACCTACGCGACTCAACCCCTTTTACGCCCAAACCAATATTGGCACGCAACAACCAACCGGCGCGCAACTTCAAACACTGGCGCGTAAGTCCACCTATGCGACCACCCACCACTTGAGTGACCACCACACCAGCGCGATGGGAGCTCTAATTTTTCAAAGTGTTGAACTCCATTAAAAATAAGGATGGGTGTTCCTATATTTATAGGTATTTGGTCAACCTACACTGTAGCGCGCAAGACTCCCCTCGGTGCGCAAGTCCCGGCGTGCAGGTTTCTTTCCCTGCAAGACACCTTCTTGACCCTATTTCCATTTCCATATTTTGAAGATCTGATCTTGAAAAACATATGGCGCGCAACTTTCCAACCCTCCTAGGAACTAGCGCGCAGGTCCTTTCACGGCGCGCAAGTCACCTGCGTGACCACACCAATACCTGCACGACCCTCTTTCCTTTGCCATATTTTGACCTTCTGATCTTGAAAAACATTAGGTGCGCAAGTTTCCTCTCCTTCAAGTACATGGCGTGCAATTCCCTTTTCCAAAAACCACTTTTCTTCATTTGTCGATTTTTAGGCCCAAAAATTTGGCAAACACTAGAAAACGGCGCCACCTTGTATCTGCTCTTTTCGTACCACCTCCATATCATCCATTCCTTTTTCGACGTTCTTGAATCAAACATGGATTGTTGACCACAGCTCTTGAACTAAACATTCCACCATGTAATCCCCTTTGTCAACAAATTTTTATGTCATTGTTTTTCTTTGTCAATAATCACCACACATATGTCCACTTTATCAACAAACACAATCACCCCAAAAATGCTTCAATGATACCTTGAGGGATTTTTTACCAACAGTATGTGGCTTATTGATGACTTGAGAGGCTAGCTGAGAAATAATTACAGGTTGTGATATAAGGTGTAAATATATTATTTTCTATGTTTACAAAAAAATTTGTGTGTGTCAAATATGATCTTATGTATATTGTTTAGGCATATGAGCCAAATTTCGATGGGACACTACTCATGGGAGTATGAGCCTTGTTATATCATTAGGTGATATGGAGTTGTACGAATCTTAAATTTTTATGAGATCAATATGGATAGTGGATAAGAACCTGAGTGAGATTTATTTTCAAATATCACTTCTTCTTTGAAGGGTAAGAGTGAGTGTTGGTATGGAACTTCAAGAAAAGTCATAACATGTGAAAGCAACTATACATTGGTTATATGTGATTCCTATTTTTTTGTAGAGTATCAGAGTGGACAGCCCCCCCCCCCCCCACACACACACCACTGCATCCCCCTACCCCCTGCAGCCCCCCCCCACCTGGATAGCCACCCCACCCCACTTGGACACCCCCACCCCCACCTAGACAGCCCCCCTCCTCCTCCCCGGACAACCCACACCCCCTCCCCCACCTAGACAGCCCACCCCCACCCCCCATGGATAGCCCACCCCCCCCCCCCGGACAGTCCACACCCCCCCTCCCCAACCTAGATATCCCACCCTCATCCCCACCCCCCACCCCCCGACAGCCCACATCCCCCTCCCCCACACCCCTGCAGCCCCCTACCCCCCTACAGCCCCCTAAACATCACACCCCCCCCCCCCACCTGGATAGCCCCCCCCCCCCACCACCTGGACAGCCCACCCCACCCCCACCTGGACATCACCCCCCCCCCCCCCCCACCTAGACAGCCCCCCCCCCCCCCCCACCCCACCTGGACGCCCCACTCCACCCCCACCTGGACAGTACCCCCCACCCACCGGACAGCACCCCCCCCCCCACCTAGATAGCCCCCCCCCCCCACACACACACACACCCCACCTAGACATCCCACACACCCCCTCCCCCACCCTAGACAGCCCACACCCCCCCCCCCTCCCTAGACATCCCACACACCCCTCCCCCACCTGGACCACTCACCCCCCTGAACAGCCCACATCCCCTCCCCCACCTAGACAGTCCACCCCCTGAACATCCCACCCTCCCAAGACAACCCAAACTCCCCTCCCCCACCTAGACATCCCACCCTAACCCCCCCCCCAACATCCCACACCCCTCCTTATACAGCCCACACCCCCTCCCCCCACACTCCTATATCCTCCCTACAGCCCCTATCCCACTAGAAAACCCACCCCCACCTGAACACCCCCCCACATGGACAGCCCCCTACCCCCTGCAGCCCCTATTAGGGTAATTTTATTTAAAACCATTTTATTAATTAAGAAAGGAAAACCATCATGAATTATCCATTTCATGCAACACAACCCATTCAATTTATCAAAACATGACAAATTTAATTTATAAGGCTTTATGGGTCACTTAGGAAATGTCATTGGGGAAAGGGGAAATCACCTACATGGTTAATTCCAATTTAAAAATTGGGTCAAGCACTTAGGAGGTGGGGTGGTTTCTAGGAGGTGTGGTGGTGTCTGGGGGTGTCTAAGTGGGTGGGGGCAGTCCAATGGGGTAGAGGTTGTCCATGGGGTGGGGTGTCTAGGGGGTGTGGGGGTATCCAGGTGGTGGGGGTGTCCAGGGGTGGGGGGCTATTCTAGGTGTGGGGGTGTCCAGGGGGTGGGGGTTGTCAAGGGAAGGTGGGGGTGGGAGTGTCCAGGGGGTGGGGTGTCCAGGGGGTGGGGTTATATCCAATGGGGGGTGTCCAGGGTGGTGTCCCCAGGGGGGGGGGGTTGTCCAGGGGTGGGGGTGTCCAGGGGGTGGGGATGGGGGGGTGTTTAGGGGTGGAAATACCTATATAATACCTTAAAAAGTTACCTATACCCAATCCAACCAAAATCACAATTTCAATCCATCACCCAACCAACACCCAATTCATCCTCAATATCACTACCCTTCCCATTATTCCTTGAACAAAAAGTATAAATACCAAATCCAAATCTAATTTTCAACTAAACTAAAGTCCATAGAAACTACCATATCACCCCACTAAAAAATGGAAAACCACCTACACCGCTACCCCCAACAATCCTCAATCCCTTCACATGGAATATCCTTATATCTATTACCCACCTAGAGACCATATGACTAAAAAAACCCTTTACCATCTTTGAAGTGTATAAAAAAATAGAAAACAAATCAAAGTGTTTGGTAGACCATGCCATAGACTGCATCGAACTCTGATTTAGGCCAAATCAAAATAGAAAATAGAAAAAAAAATAGATGTGGAACATTAAAACTAAGGTATTACTTACTAATTTGAAGTGTAGAAATAAAAAAAATTACTTGATTGAAGATGTATCTATCAGGTGGAAAGAGTTTCCCAACCTAGGGTAAAGAGAGACTTTTAGGAGATTCGGATTAGGGCACCTACAATCTGGTGGACTGGGATCTGGGATGTTGTGTATTTGGGGTAATTCTTTCCCAATGGTTTTTGAAAACCATTGGAAAATCTACTCTTTACCCACATTTTAAAAAAACCATTGGTATACATAAATATTTCCCAATGGTTTAATCAAACTGTTGGGAAAGATTGATTATAAAAACACAATGCCAACGGTTTGAATAAACCATTTGGAAATGTTGTTATTTTTATAGTATACCAACAGTTTCTTCAAACCATTGGTATAAAACTATTGGGAAAACATCTATTTCCAATAGTGTCTATGAAAGTACGAGGGTAGCGTCTCAGACATAGAGAAGGAGAGTTGGATCGAGGAGCTAGTAATCGCTTTCAGCTTGATCTGGGCTCCGACAGAGTACTGGTTTACTCTAGCAATGATCCAAATGAGGGTAGTAGCCTATTAGTGGTGGATGAGTTACCTCAGGGGAAGGAAGGAGACCGATGTTTTGTGGGCTGACTTTGAGAAGGAGTTCCGGCCAGAATTACTTTCTTCCACAATGAAGGCTGATAAGAGGTATGAGCTACTCTCCCTCCAGCAGGGGATTATATAGATAAGGGAACTGGGTATCAAGTTTAACGATCTCCTACACTTTACACCAGATCTCTTTTTGGATGAGGAGTCTCGAGAAACATGCTTAGAGAAGGTACTATGAAATTCTCTTCAGTATGTTGTTACTCCCTTTACCCTACCAACATACTTAGAGGTTTAGTAGAAGGATTAGGTAGTGGAAAGGATGAAATCTCTGGGAGGTGTACCATGAGAGGGGATTCAGCTGAGTTCGTCGAAGGGGAAGGCAGTTGGTAGCAGGTCTCTAGCATCAGGACCTTCCAGGTTTCAGCCAGTAGGAAGTAGGCCTCAACAGTTCCAGTTCTGATCTCCTTGTCCTTGCCCTTTCCCCATGGGCCCAAGACCAAGGTGCTTTGTCTATGGAGGTCATGGACATCTTCGTAACAAGTTCCCATTTTGAATGTAGTATGGTGGGGGTAGACAGGTTCAAAGCCCACCTCAGCAGGAGTAGTTTCCAGTCGGGACTTTCCAATAGCATGGGTAGTGAGCTCCTGCTCCACCGAGGGTAAATGGTGCTGGAGGAGGCCGACCTCATGGAACTCCTCAGGTACCTCAACCAGGGTGTGGTTGGGGAGGCAGTTGACAGCCAAGGGGAAGAGGAGCTGGGCATGGGAAGTTACATGCCACCAAGGAAATAGTTCCAGCGGGATCAGAGGTTATTCAAGGTATGATCAGTCTATTTAGTAAACTTATGTGTGCTTTGTTTGATTCAGGAGCTTCGCACTCCTTTGTTTCACCCAATCTATACCATGCCCTAAGTCTAAGCATAGAGAGACTTTCAGTTCCCCTGGTGTTGAGTACACCAATTTGACGTCAAACCAATCTGTTTGTTGTTTTTCAAGGATGTAGACTGGTGTTGGGACCACATCATTCCAATGGGAATATTATTCTTCTATAGATGTATCCATATGATGTCATCATGGGAATCGACTGGTTTTTCTTTGTGTGTGTCATTATCGACTGCTTCTAGAGAAGGATCACGTTCTCATATATGGATAGCTAGTGCATAGTTTTTGTTGGTAGGTGGAGTTGTCAGGTGGGCAGTCGGCGTATGGATCCTATTCTTTCCTTATTAGCCGAGCTGTTAGTGGGGTCAATAGACACAGATATGGTAGAATTTTCGGGGGTTGTTAGTGAATTCTTGGATTTCTTCCCATAGGAGGTTGTGACTTTAACCCCTTGATAAGACATTGAATTTGGGATAGACTTGCAACCCAGTGCTCGTCTGATTTTGATGGCTCCCTATCAGATGAAACCTTCTAAGTTATAGGAGTTGAGGATTTAGGTTAATGACTTGATGAAGAAGGGTTTTATCCAACTGAGTGTGTCGTTGTGGGGTGCTCCAGCCTTTTTTGTGAAGAAGGAAGGCAGTGGTCTAATATTGTGCATAGACTACCAGATACTGAATCAGGTGATGGTCAAGAACTGTTGCCCCCTTCTAATGATAGACGATCTTTTCGATCGGCTAAAGGGATATGGTTGGTTCTCTAAGATTGATCTACAATATAGATATCACTAGTTTAGGGTGGAGGGTGACATCCCAAAGACTACATTCAGATGCAAGTATGGGCACTTCAAGAGTGTGGTCATGCCCTTCGGTGTTATGAATGCACCATCCGTGTTCATGGGGATCATGAACTCTATCTTTCATAAGTTCCTATACTGGTTCATCATCGTTTTCATTGACGATATCCTAATATACTAAAGGTCATAGGAGGATCATGCCAAGAATCTGAGGACTGTCTTGGACGTCCTCTAATACCACCAGCTCCATGGGAATTTTTACAAGGTAAATTTATGGATGCAAGAAGTGAACTTCTTTGGACACATGGTGTCTTATCAAGGGATAGAAATGGACCTTTAAAAGGTCTGAGTGGTTGTTTCTTAGGAAACACCCAATAACGTAGCAGTGGTTAATAGCTTCTTGGGTCTATTAAGCTATTACAGAAGGTTCGTACCCAAATTCTCTTGAGTTGCAGCTTTGTTGATAGCTTTTACTAGAAAAGACCAGGCCTTCGTATGGAGTGAGAAGTTTCAAGAGTATTTTATCTATCTAAATGGAAATTTGGTAAATGCTCCAGTGCTTAGGTTTCCAAAGGAAGGGGTGTTGTTTGAGGTATTTTGTGACACTTACGATCTAGGATTGGGGTGTGTTCTGATGAAGTAGTGGGGAGTGATCTCTTGTGGATCTAGGAAGTTATGTCCTCATGAATATAACTATGCTACCCATGATCTGGATATTGCAGTGGTTGTGTTCGCATTGAAGTTTTTGTGGCATTACCTCATCAGAAAAAAATTTGTGTTCTTCACGAATCACAAGAGCCTGAGGTATATCTTCTCCCAGCGAGACATGAACTTGAAATATTAGAGGTATATGGAGTTTCTCCAGGACTACAACTTTGATATATCTTACACCCTAGGAAATGGTAATGTTGTGGTCGATTCTTTGAAAAGGATTTCACAGAAGGAGGTGGTTCGGGAATCCATGGATGCTTGGAAGGCAATGGAGGAGTTGGCTACCTTACGCCTAGATGCTGGGGAGGATAGTGGTAGAGTCTATCTGTTTTAGATGACATTGTAGTCTTCCTTGGTGTGATAGGTAGAGGAGTCTCAGTGGGGAGACTCAGAGAATGAAGTGATGCATGATCGCGCTACCTAGGATGATACTCTAGAAGGATGGTCGGAGGATAGTTAGAATCAGATATTATTTCATGGGAAGCTATTTGTCCCAATATCCATTCATGAGGGAGTTCTCTGTGAGTTCCATATCTCACCCATGGTGGTGCATCCATGAATATCTAATATGTACCAAGGCTTGATGGAATAGTTTTGGTGGCCCGGGCTGAAGTGGCCGGTGGTGAAGCTTATGGCAAGGTTCTTAGTATGTTAGTAGGTGAAGGTTGAGCACCGTGTTCCTGGAGGTCTATTGTAGCCTTTATATGTTCTTGAGTGGAAGTGATATGACATCTCAATGGATTTCATCATAGGATTACCCAGGACTCAGGGAGGATGTGATGCTCTTTGGGTATTATTGGATTGGTTGACAAAGTTGGCTCACTTCCTAGCAATCAAAGAGTCTAGCGTAGTGGATTCCTTAACACAGAGGTATGTGGATGAGGTGATGCAGTTGCATGGGGTTCCAAGATCCATTGTCTTGGATCGGGATACACATTTTATGTCATGATTCTGGAGGGTATTACAGTATTCCTTTTTCACCCATTTATTCCTTACCACTGCTTTCCACCCTCAGACAGATAGTCAGATAGAGGGGATCATCCAGACATTAGAGCATATGTTGTGAGTGTGTGTTCTGGACTTCATATGATTGTGGATATAAAACTTTCCTCTGGTATATGTTTCCTACAATAATAGATATCACTCTACCATTGGAATAGCACCATTTGAGTTCTTATACATAAGGCTATGTCGTTCACCAATATGTTGTAAAAAGGTTGGGGAAGCATCCCTTCTTAGACCAGAGGTAGTGCAGAGCACAATAGAGAAGGTTCAGCTTGTGCGTGAGAGGATTAAGGTAGAATAGGACCTGAAATTTTCATATTCAGATCATGGGATGTGGCCTTTGGAGTTCAAGGTTGGGGACCATGTGTTCTTAAAGGTTTCCCCTTAACGTGGGCAGTGGAGGTTTTTCAAAGGAAGCAAGATTTTTCCTAGGTTCATATCACCTTTAGAAGTGTTAGTATGAGTTGGAAAAATGGAATATCAGCTGGAATTTCCACCAAGGTTGGAGAAGATCCATGATGTATTCCATGTCTCTCAGCTCCGTCGGTATCTACACGATGACTCCCGCATCCTTGACTAGGGAGAGTTGGATATTTAGGATGAAGCGATGTTCATGGAACAACCAGTATGAATCGTGGATCATAAGAAGAAGGTGCTTCATGGAAGGACCATTCCTTTGGTTTGTGTGTTATGGAGGCATGGTGGCCTCAAGGAGAGTACTTGGGAGTGAGAGGCAAAAATGCGTGCCTAGTACCCAGAGCTGTTATGAGTTTTGTTTCTGTGTTTTACTTTTGTGATTCATTTTATTATGTAATTCATGACCTTGTTCATTATCAAATAAGTTGTTTCCCTATCCTATGAATTCATGTGAAAAGTCCTTAATTTGGGGAGGGGAGGACCTGATCCCTAATCAAGATGCATTAATGTGGATGTGATTAAACTCATGTGGGTGATTTAGTTTTGCCCAAAATGGATAGTATCTCAACATGGAGAAATGAGCTCTCTAATCTATGTGTCTAGATAGTGTGACCTTTAGTGTTTATGTGATTTTTCGGTATAGTGGGGCCTTAGTGTTTCTAAAAAAATTTCAGAAGATAGATGAAATGAAGGTGTTCCTATTTGTCAGGGTTTTCACTCCAGCTTTCGAACAACACTGTGGGTTTTATTCCTGAGAGTTATCTTAAGGGATGGTTGTTCGGACTTATTTTATTTAGGGTTGGTTTTGAATTATCAAGGAATAGAATAGTTTGATAAGTATCTGATGTAATGACCTGGATTTCCCCAGGCCTTTACTTTGTGAAAGACCAGTGTTTAGGGTGTTGTGGGAGGCAACGGTAGCTCATTTCAAGAGTTTTCAAAATTTCTAGTTTTTCCAGTTTTTTCATCTGTGACTCAGGGCATCGACATTGGCATGTTAGTGTGTCAGAATGTAAGTGCATCATCATGTCAATGTGTTGTAAATTAAGTGCATCAGTGAGTCAGGGGCATTAGTATCAGTGAGTTAGGAGCATCGATGTCAGTGAGTTGAGGGTGTCGGTGTCGGTGATTTAGGGCATCGGTAGGTTAGGGTGTCGATAGGTTGAGGCATCGGTAGGTCATGGCGTTGGTAGTTTTTTGCATCGGTGGCTCCCAATAATGACTCATTTTCACTTTTCCCAGTTTTTCCCAATTTTCCAGTTTCACCCCTCTTATGTCTTATTTGACATAAACCAAGTTTAAAGCCTTTTTTGGGCATTTTTAAAGCTGTTTCAAAAGATATTAAGTATATCTTTAATATCCTATCATTACAATAGATTTGAGATACTCAAATCATGTAATCTTGACCACAATCCCATGAAAAATGTCTTTTGAAACTGTTTTTCATTTAAAATAGGATATGGATCTTCAAATCCACAATATTCCCTTCCTAGTATGTTTTTCATTCCCTTTTAGTGATCCTATAGTATTACTCCCTAGATGATTCATGCGCCTATGCTATAGCCCCTCTTACTCAGTTTTCTTGGAGTTCTTTCATGCTGCTCGCACAATCCCATATTCTTGGCATAAGGAAGAACCTTGATCCTTTGATCATCTAGTAGGGATTTATCCTATCTCTATTTAATTTTACATCATGTGGGGTAGGTGTACTAACGATTCCTTATGAAAAACGGTTGAATCCTTTTCTTAACCATAAATAAATGAAGGGGTGGGAGTATGATCAAAAGATAATGGGACCAATAAAATAACAGGTTGAGAGTGGTTTGATGTTGATTTCCTATTTTATTTGTTATCTTTATTGATGGTGTGACTTGTTATAGTTATAAATCCTTCCAAAAATCATGTCTATTAGTGGTCTTTATCTGTGCATGGGTGATGCCTTATAACTACGGTTGTTTCCTTATGACAATTGGTGTAAATTATAATCTGGCTAATCATGTATACTTGGTTAAATGAAATGAATTCCCCAGGATGAAAACCTATGTATGATAACCCTTTTTTATCAACTAGATTAAATAACACTATTTACAAAATCTAAATATATATACCCCATTGATAGGTGTGGCTGAGTGTTATATTTTGTTGGGTTTTTTGTGTGAGTTGTGTGGCGTTGTTGTTAGGATCATGATTATGGGTACAAGGATGGGCAGGGGAGTTGGTTCTCTGAGAAGGGAGTGGTATGTTTGTGCAGTTAGGATGTGGGTTAATGGTAGTTGTTGTGGGTTTGTTGTGTGGGGAAGTACGTGTGGTGTGTTGGAGTCTCAGGTTGAGAGACTGGTTGATTGAGGAATGGATGGAATTGTAGGCAACAGAACTTCCTTTGTTTGTGATGTGGTCACGGAGTGACATTGGGTAGTGGGACTGAGGGGTGTTTATAAACTTGTATTCATTGGGACTAAATCAAGAAATATTAGGATTTTGCAGTATAATTTTTAAGGATGATATTTGGCAGTGGTTGAACGGGGGCGTGCAGTGGGACTACAAATTTGGTTTTGTTTGTTGTTTTGATATGGTTGTGGTTGGTAGTTTCCTAGTAGTGCTGGAATAAATTAAAGTGAATACCTTAATTAAAAAATGGGAAGTGATTAAATGAAAAGGGGTTGGGTTATGCGTTGGCAGTGGCTGTTGTTTGGTTATTCATATAGGGGTAGCAGTAAATGTGGTTCTGTGTGAGTTGGTTGTCTGTTGTTGGGACCCGTAAGATGGGATGAGTGTTTGATTAACTATATATATATATATATTGTAGTTCCTTGTGATTTCTATACACACCCCACCCTTGTTGAGAAACATGTTTCGAACACCCCCATCTCAGGGGGGGAGGGTGTCTTTCCTGACATCCCGGTGGGAGGATGGATGGATGGTTACTGACTGTATTCCTCGCACCCTCTTTGTATTTCTTACCACTTGAGCATGTACAAGAAGGTCGTAATGCCTTGAGTCTTTCAATAGTCTCAAATCCTTCAGGTATGTTTTTTTAGATGAGAGGCCTAGGTGTTCACAGGCTAGGATTGTTTTCCCAAGTGTCTTCGAGATGAGTCACAGGTGTCTTCGGGTGGGGGTGTGGTTGTTGTGGCCCATGTGTCTGCAAGCGAGATTGTGTGTGGTTTGAGGCCCAGGTGTGTGTGAGCAGGATATGGAAGTGGGACTACTTATGGGAAGAGTGGTAGTGTCAAGATGTTATCCGTTAGGAATGTGTAGTTAACCAGTTGGAAAGCGTTGTAGGGTACCCAAATGTCAATGTGCTTATACTAATACTTTACTTGACTTGCGTTATTTGGTGAGTGTGCCTTGGTGAGGCCAGGCTGGTTAGTACTTCTAGGTAGGTGCTTTGAGGTTCTACTATTTTCTCACAGGGACATTAGTATGTTTCCCCCACTTGTGCATGGGTATCATTAGTTTCCCTAATGAGTATACTCATATGATAACCCTATGTATATAAATTATTTTCATGTTTCCATGAAGACTTTGAGGACCATTCCGGACTTTACTAGCTCGGGAGTTGGGATTATTTGTTGTTGGTGCTTAGTCTCCTTTTCTTTTGGTACTTTTTTTGGTACTTTTTTTTACTTTTTATCATCTTTTATGTTGAGCATGCATGTGAGAACGGATTTTGGATTTACTTATACTTTTAGTATTTGTAGTTGCTTGATATTTACCATCTTATATCCCAATATTGTTATATAAAAAGGGTAGTGCCTTCCATATTATGTGAGATTTTATACCTTTGGTGCTATTCGCCACTCTGGGGCCTACTAAAGGTGGGTATCAGGGGTCATTATCTCTCCTTCATCTTGAGGAAGGAAGGGCGGGGCACTTTTTCATCCCTTCCCTCATCTTGAAGAAGGCGGATCATGAGATTTTATTTCTTTCCATCCATCAAAAAGTGAAAACAACACATGTGTGCACGTATGGACTACCATATCCATAAAGTAATGTAGTTCATTTTTCATAAATAATGTATATGAATGGTTATAAAAGTGTATATATTGAACAAATATGATATTTATGACAAGATTTATATTTTTTATATGATGAAACTATGACCATGGTTTAAGAACTAGAACCATCAACCAAAACATGAATGAATAACATACCAATTTTCATCTGAAGAATTATTTTAAAGAAGAATTATAAATAAAAGGGTAATTAAAAAGTATAAGGGAATGATATATATTAATATTTTTATGAATATGTTTATTTAAAAGATTTATAATAAATGTGTATTTATTATACAGGATATTTGAACATGTATGAAGCAATATGGGACCTGGGGTAAGGGTTTATGTTACAATCTCATTTATTTTTTGGATTGTCTATGTTAAATTTACATTGAGTGGAATTATATGATCCTTATACTTTAAACCCAATATAATTTATTATCCTCTATTTATTCCATTAATTTTCAAATATTGGTACCATTTTCCTCTCTTTGGTTCTTAAAATGATTAAGAAAATGTTTTTAAAAAAATATCACTTTATTTCCTCTTTGGTCGATGAACTTATTTTTATGTGTCCATGTTCTTAAAATGTTTTATGTATGTTTTTATATATAAATAAATATTTTAGAGATATTATTTTTACTACCTTTTAATTTTTTATAAATTTTTAAATGGAAAATTTTCAAATGTTTTCTGTATGACTCACTTTTAAAATTTCTCAAAAGTGTGAAAAGAATGTTCTTTATTAATGTATATAAAATGAACATATTTTTCCCAAAATATTGACCATTATTTTATTTGAATATTCCTTGATACGTTTTCATGGTTATTTTCAAAGAAAATATTTTTTCAATTATTCTTGTAATTTTTAGTTTTTAAAGATACCAAAAGAAAAGGATATTTTCCACATTTTCAAAAAAAAATCAAATGCTCTTTTAAAGGTATTTTTCATCTATATCAATATACTTTAAGAATTTTTATACTTAAATGGGGATATGTTATTATGATACCATCCAATTAATTTCTATAAATGGATTATTATGATAATGTTTTAAGAATGTTTTTATGAAACTTGTTTCTTTACTTAGGTTAATCATGTTATGATAAAATATTTATAAAACTCGTTTATTTTCCATGGGTTATACTATGATGAATTGATGAGTTTTTTTATGATATGTTGGAACAATTTTTTATAGTTTTCATTATGTGATGTGTGATATTGGAATTATATATCCCTCCAATTCATTGGGTAAATATTGATATATCATGAGATAATATGAACTGGAAGAGGGAGTAATCCCAGTTCATTAAGGGAATCTAGTCACTATGATAGTTTTGGAAGTGAATATTGATTGAGGAAATGATGTAATGAGGAGTTAAACCAATCCAAAAGGGTTTTAGGTTAGAATAATACAAAGTAACACAAGATGGGGGTGAATTATGTATTTTTAAGAAACTTACAAAATTATGAATTTTGATACCCTCTATGATTTATATGGATATGCAGTGTTTTCTTCTGTATGAAATATAAATAAAGGATAAAAAAAGAATATGGATTTTTATAGTGGTTTGGGTCATAAATATTCCCTAGTCCAGTCCACCAATCACTCTCTCTTCGGGCTTGGTGAATTTTTCTAGCAAGGTCCTCTTATCATAAGAACATAAATCCACAACTGAGTATAGGTAGTTGGAACCTTTACAAATAAGGCTAAACACAGATCCTTATGATTCTTTTACAAGGAACCAATTATCCAAAACTTATATCGATAAGTTGATACTCCACCACAATCGAGTATGAGCAGTTGATACTCTAAAAAATCAAGATTTTGATTTAAAGGTACGATTTGATCTTCACAGTTGTAGCAATAACAACTAGCAGTAGATGAATCTTACTCTCCAGAAAAGAAATTCTTCAAAACATGGTAGTTCTGAAGTGATTCTGGTTGCAAATAATCTTTAATAAAAGTATCAATATATATAATTAGTAATGTTACAGGAGTAAAATATTGAACATGTATGTATCCAAAGTTTATCCTCTTTCAGAATCAATAATTTATTGTATCAGTACTGTAAAAGATGATTGCAAGAATGAAATCATATGAAATAAAAAATTTCTTTAATCTCCTTTATGTTGAAATGATACACTGGTAGAATATACGAATCAGAAATCCTATTTCAGAATTTCATATCCACAAAAGTCACCTGAAATATCATGAATATTTAAATTCAAAAACATCCAGAGGAGTCATAACTCCACTTAAAAATAAGATAAAATATCTCTGTTGAATACGGTTCTTTGAAACAATTATAATGAGATTTGAATCATTTGAAAAAGATATTTAAAATAGCTCATAATTCTGTAAAGACCATTTTAGAAATCTCAGATAAAATCACGAATTTAAATATCCAATGTTGAAAAGTCAAACATAAGTTACCTTTACAAAAAGACAAAATAACAAACATAGGTTTTAACTACATAGCATTCATTATTCAAACGTAATGTTTATCATCAAAGTAAGGTTTATGAACCATATTTTTGTGTCCTCAAACGTCGGGTTCTTTACTTATATAGGGTTCTTTAACCATACTTTCTTCTCTTTACAAACGTAAGGTTCCATCCAAATGTATGGTTATTTATACATACGTTCCTTTAAGCATAGAGTTGATGATTTATACACACCTTCTTCTAACATAAAGTTTAATAAAAACATAAGTTTCACGATCCATATGTTTTATCCCAAGCATAGGATTTATTCATATCATTACATTTTAAACGTAGGGTATGAATAGTGTTTCCAAAATACACTTAAGAGCATTCCAAACACTTTAAAAATATTATAGGAAAATTAAAATCTTGAATATAATTCCAAAATAAATAAGTAAATTAATAATAATTTTCTGAAATACACTTAATTTAATATCATTAGTAAAACAAACAGGGGTCTTTTTGAGCATCAAAATCAATTAAGATTTATAGAGTATTATTGAGATAATACATGCCCAAAAATATCCCCCTTTTTGATGGTCTCAAAACCAAAAAAATATCTAATAGAAAATATAGAATTTTGTAAATACTTTGAATATAAATTATTAATTTGATTTCACAGTAATATTTTGATAAAAATATAAAAAATATAATTAAAATTAAATATTTTGTTTACCCAAATTTATCACCCTTTTGTGATATTAAAAATAAAGTAAAAAAAGGTTAAAATGAATTTAATTTTCCACATAATAGTTAATGAGTTTTTATATAGTGTACTATGTGGACAGAGAAGGCATTGATTCTAGAAATAGAGATAAAAAATAATAAATGATAAAGTAACATAAAATAATAAAAATGAAGCATGTAAAGTAATAAGAAAAAATAATTTTATTAAGAAAAATTGTAAAAATAAATTAAGATAGTTTTGGGCTGAGGATAAAGGATTAGGTAGCAGGTCTAGTGGAAGGGGAAAGAGTATGGTCAGGAGCAGGTTCTAGTTGAGCCTGAGCCGCCTGAAAAGATTATTTTAATTCTGTCATCTGAACATGTAGCTTATCTGTGATATTGTCTTCTAACTTCCTTATCAAAATTATCTAATCTTGACTAACTTTCAGATTCTCAATGAAATTGAATTTCAAAATGTCATGAAAATTATCCTATGTTTTCTAAAACTGAGCTAACTTATCACTTAACTTATTGAGCAGTAGCCTGATACCTGGTTCACTTGAAGTCTGTTTCTCAAAGAGAAACTTATTATTGTCCAAAAACACTGAAAAAGGTGCACTATTGAATGAAAGATTTTGAAGATGGTCATTCATGTCTACCATGATAGATGTGACAGCCCGAAATCTTCTAATCAGATCTAGAGAGGTTGGAGTTGTAGAGGTGAAGTACAGACCTGACTGACACTCCCCCAGATAGATTCAAATTGGCTCCCTAAATACCATTTCAGATCAGAAAAATATATTTTAGATATAGATTCATATTTTCTATTCTTAATCTGATCCAACATTTATATTTTAAATGCATCAAAATTACTTTTTGGCACAAAATTTTCTTTTATTTCTTAAAGCTGAGTCTGAACAGACTCTAACTCTATCCTTGGGGATGATGAATTTTTTAAATCATCAAAATATTTTCTTGAAGATTTTATCTTCTTTATAAGATTTAAATTCTCCTCCCAATCCCTATTAAACTTAATTAGAAGATCTTCAATCTGATTTGTCATTGAATCATATGTCCCTTCATCTAAATTCTTTGTTCGAATAGTAGATTCCACAATTTCCAATTGATTAAAAGAGTATTTCTCAACCAAATTCTCACTCGACTCAAAAAAACCTTCAATGACCATTTTCCTTTCTTCTGAGATAGATACAGGTATCTCTAGTGAGTGGTCCTTTATAGAGATATCTTGTAACTCAGCAGTTACAGAGACTAAATGATGAACTTTCAAAACTTATTAAATAGTTTCTTTCTGTATATCTGGTATATTAGCAATATATTCTTGGGGTTGGATATCTGCCTGTTGATCCACAACATGATCTATTTCTTCTAAATTAACTGAGCGAGTTGCTTCTTCTAATCCTAACACTAGTTCATTAATATTTTGTTCTTCTCTATTCCTTGGTTTCAAAACAGGTTCCTATTGAACTTTTTCTTCTTCATCATCTTATTCAGCAAGGTTTGTAGTATCATATCTTAGCTTTCTCATGGTTTATTTTTCAACACCTTCTGTTTTTTATTCTCCAACACCTTAATTTCTTAAAGGACTTGTCTCCCCCTGAGCAAAAGATCCAGAAATATGTTATTCATCCACACCAAATGGCATAATATTTCCTTTCACAATACTCTAATAAAAACCAAACTTTCTTAGAGTCCTATCATTCAACACATTTTTTTGATGACATTTAACTTAGGATTCAAAAAAAAGATCATGTTATTTCTAAACAGTATAGGAGAAAGGATCCTTCCATAAGGATAAAATGAAATCTTTTCCTCTAAATGGAAACAATAATTTAGATACCTCAGCTTGTGTCTAGGAAAATTAAGCTTGATGTCACTGATGAATAAAGACATAATGTACAAATTTGGGTACAAGATTTTCTCCATCTCAGCTACCCTCAGAGAAATTGCATTTTGAATAAATTTGACTAAAACTCCCTGATCTTCCTCAAGGTCCTTAACAAACATTTTCCTTATATTTTTTGATATAAAATAAATGAAATAATATCTTTAGACTTATGATCTTTATTTCCAATTGATCTTATGTCAAAGTGGAATACTCCTTCATGAAGGAATTTTAGAATTTGAGCTATTTCTACTAAAGAAATTTAAAATTCCTTAGCTTTTATCTAAGAGGATATTTTATTTTCTGTTTCTTCAACACTAAAGAGTAAACTATTGTAGAAGTATTTCAGTTCTACCTCGTAAATAAAATTTGTATTCTCCTCATTGAATAGAAATTACAATCCTTGAAACTCTATCTATTACTTGAACAAATGATTCGATTGGTATATCCATTCGATGTCTATAACCTTTCCTTGAAGAATATTTCTCAAGGAAACACGTTGACGCTTTAGATCACTGGGATCACCTTCATCAATTTGCTTAGTATTCTCCATTTCTGAGAATTTAAAGATTGAAGGCTTTCAAATTCTAGGGTTTAGGAGAAATATGGGGGTTTTTGAAGGCTAAATGGTTTAAAAATGAACCGGTAAGATAATTCGAAGGGTTTTTTGAAAGATGATGACATGGTCTTATTTCTCATACCAATTATATAGAATAGTCGTTAATTTTTAGTTTTTGGAAATACATGGCTTAAAATTAAGAAAGTGAAAAAAAATATTTATGTAAATAAACTAAATACTAAATTTGATAGAATAAATAAAATAAATAAATAAAAACAGTAAAACATTTTAATAGAATTAAATTAAAACAAATAAAAAATAAAAAGATATTAATTAAAATAAACTAATAAATATTTATTTAAAATTAAATAAACCCAAATCCCCCTTAATAAAATAAAAACATGTAGTATAAAGTGGTTTAGTGAAAATATCAGCTAATTGATATTTAATATTAACAAGTTCTAAGGATATATTCTTTTTAAGAACATGATCTCTTAGAAAATGATGTCTTATATCAATGTGCTTAGTCCTAGAATGACTTATAGTATTTTTTGAAATATTTATTACACTATTATTATCATATAAAATATGGATACTATTAAAATTTAGTCCAAATTTCATTAGTGTGTTTTTTATCCACAATACTTGTGCACAAAAACTGCTAGTAGAAACATATTCTGCCTCAACTATTTATAGGGAAACTGAGTGTTGTTTATTACTCGACTAAGATACTAAATATTTTCCTAAAAATTGATAGGTTCCTAAGGTTCTTTTTCAATCTAATCTACAGCCTCCAAAATCAGTATCTGTATAGGAAATTAAATTAAAATCATAAGTGTTGGGGTAAATAAGAGATTGAAAAATAGTTCCTTTCAAATATATAATAATTCTCTTAATATCAGTTTGATGGGATTCTTTTGGATTTGACTAAAATTTAGCACATAAACATATAGAAAACATAATGTATGGTCTGCTAGAAGTAAGATATAAAAAACTACCAATCATACCTCTATATAACGTTTTGTCCACTATTTTTCTAGCTTCATCCAAATAAATCTTTATATTGGTACACATAAGAGTTTTATATGTATTGTTACTCTCAAGTAAAAACATTTTTAGTAAATAAATAATATATTTACTTTGATTTAAAACATTTCCATAATATTTTTGATAAATCTAAAGTCCCAAAAAAATATTCAGTTCTCCCATCATACTCATTTCAAATTCTTTTTTTCATTAGTTTTGAAAAATCATGAGAAATATTTTTATTAGTTGAACCAAAAATAACATCATCAACATAAATTTAAACTAATAAAATATTATAACAAAAAAAATTCTTAAAAAGTGTTGGATCTACCAATCTAATATTAAATCTATTTTTTAAAAGAAAAGAACTTAATCTTTCATATCAAGCTATAAGTTCTTGTTTAAGGCCATAGAAAGCATTAGTAAGTTTAAAAACAGAATTTTATTTTAGGATTTTTAAAATCGGGAGGTTTTTCAACATAAACTTCCTCCATTAAATAACCATTTAAAAAGTTAGATTTAATATCCATCTGATAAAATTTAAAATTCATATGAGTTGCATAAGCTAAGAGAATTGTAATAGCTTCTAATATAACTACATGGGAAAAGGTTTCATCATAATATATACCTTCTTCCTGATTATATCCTTTAGATACTAATCTAGATTTATTTCTGGTTATGATCCCTTGATCATCACGTTTGTTTCTAAAGTCCCACTTAGTTCCTATAACTAGATAATTGGTTGGTCTCTATAATAGTTCCCAAACTTTATTCTTTTTGAACTGTTTTTTCTCTTATTTCATTTCTAGCATCCAACTATCATCTTCTAAGGCTTCTTCAATAGACTTAGGTTCTAACTAATATAGAAAGTCATAAAATTTGGCTAGGTTTCTTACATTTCTTCTAGTTTTAATTCTTGTATCTAGGACTCCTATAATAGTTTCTAGAGGATGATTCTTCATGATTCTAGATTGTCTAGGCAATACACTTTCAGGTTCTTCGGTATCATGTTCCTCTGAACCGAGTTGAATTTTATTAATATTATTGTCATAATAAGCTTTAGGTTTTTTAATTCTCATTCCATCAAACGAATCAGTAACTTCATTTTTTTTATATTTCTCTTTAGTTAAAGGGTATGTTTCATCAAACTTCGCATGAAATAATTCTTCAAAAATCCTTGATTTTTTTTAAAAACTCTATAGGCTTTAGAAGTTTTAGAATATCCTAAAAATATTACTTCATCAACTTTTGGATCGAACTTACCAAGATTATCCTTAGTATTTAAGATATTAACCCTGCATCCAAAAACTTTTAAGTACTTTACTTTTTATTTTATATTATTCTAAAGTTCATAGTGTGTCCTTTTGAAGATAGGCCTTATTAATACTCTATTCGTGATATAGCAGGCTATGCTTATAGCTTATACCCAAAATAGGTAGGAAGACTGTATTCATTCAGCATATTTATTTCCATTTCTTTAATAGTTATATTTCTTCTTTCTATAATTCCATTTTTTGAGGTGTTTTTAGTGTATAAAATTCGTTTTTAATACCTAGATTTGAGAAAAAGAAATTAATTTATTGATTCTAAAATTATTCACCATGATCACCTCTTAATGAAATTATTTTAAAACCTTTTTTATTTTGAACAATTTTACAAAAAACTTTCAAAAATAATGAAAACTTCACTTTTGAGTTTTAGAAAATATACCCAGGTTAATCGAGAATAATCATCAACTAAAACATAAACATATAATTTACCAGCCAAACTTGCTACTCTTGATGGTCTAAAAAAATCCATATTGATAAGTTCTAATGGTTTTTATGTAGAAATTTTTTTAGTAGATTTGAAATAATATTTGTGTTGTTTTCTGATTTGGCATGCATCACAGAATCTCTCATTATCAAATTTAAGACAAGGAAAATAAGAAACTAACTACTTCTTAGATAATTTATGTAAATAATAAATATTATAATGACCAAGTCTTCTATTCCAGATCCATGACTCATATTTTTTTAGAATTTAAACAATTCACTTTCTACTTACACAGAGAATTTAAATCCAAGGTATAAACATTATTAGTTCTATGTTCTCTAAACATAAGCAGTTTATCTTTAAAAAATGAGTTGTAATTGTTAGAAAAATAAACATAAAAAACTGTCATCACAAAGTTGATAAATCCTTATCATATCATGCTTTATCTATTGAACATGCCATACTTTATTGGTTGATATAGTCTTTGAATCTCCGACAGTTCCAACTCCAATGATCTTTCCTTTTGCATTGTCACCAAAAGTGACTAAACCTCCATTTATTTTAGTTAATGTATAAAAGTTTGATGAGTATCCAATAATGTGCCTGGAATAGCCACTTTCTATATACCATATGTATTTTCTATTCATGTGTCTTGTTTATTGAAAAATAAATTAAACAAATGTTTTTTTGGTACCCATATCTTCTTGGGTCTTACAGTGTTAGGTAACAATGATATGGGAATCTAGATCTAATTTATTTTTTCATAATTCATATTACTTTATTTATAAAAACTTTTATAAATAAATACTCTTTTAATAAAACTAATTTGAGTATTTTTTAAATAACAATTATTATTTAAATGACCTTTTTCCACAGTGATAATAGGTATCATTTTTCAAATTGGGTACAAAAATAATTTTTATACAGTTTTGATTTCTCACCCTTGTTTCTTATAACAAATATTTCTTTTCTAATGAAATTATTTCCAATAATTTCATTTAAAACTTTTTCTCCTTTGGTAAAAGTAATTACGGTACTCTTATAGGATTCCACTTCATCTTGTAATTCTTTAATCCTTTTCTCATGATCAATGTAGTTTGGTGTAGATTAGTTGAATTTATCAACTAGTTCTTTATGTTGTTTTTGTATAGTTCCTCTTTCACTTAAAATGGAATTATGAATATTTTTTAATGACTTATGATTCTTTAGTAGATAATCATATTTTTCTTCTAACAAAGAACAGTACGAAACTAATTTATCATTCAAGAAACTACCAATATCAGAATTAGAAGAATAGTAAGTTTTTACCTTTTTTTCCTCAGCCTTAAAGCGCATGTTCACTTCCAGTTTTTGTGGATATTTCTATAAATCAGATTGTTAGGAGTTATAGGAGTCTTCATAAAAACTCAACGTATCCTTCATGGATATTTTTCCTTTAAACTCATAGTCACCATTATTTTGATACTTCATGTTTGTTCTTTTTATTTCATATTTCAGTTAGGGGAAATCAAGTTTGATATGTCCCAATTTCTTGTATTCATTGCATCAAACTTCTCTAAGTTCTTTTCTATATTTCTTATGTGAATTTATAAAGCCTCTCTTCTTCTTTTAAAATTTTCTTAACTTTATCTATAGCTGAGACAGTTCTATTTTAGAATCTAAGGAATTTGAATTCTTCTCTATTTTCTCTTCTTGTTTTTTTATACTATGCTTTTGGGTTGTTACCTTTAGAGAAGTATTTTCCATTTTCACTACTATTTTATGATCATAAAATTCATATTGCATCTCATCATCATACAACATTAGGGTCTCAATTAGTTCTTTCATTGTTAGATCCTTGACAGGTGATGATTGGTGAATAGAAGCAGATATGCCATTCCATTTCGAAGGTAGTACTCTGAGTACATTCAAAGATTGATCAGATTGTTTGATGGGATCTCCCAAGGAAATAATATTTTTGAGAATCTTTGTAAGACTTTCGTTCATCTATGTGATGCTTTCACCATCTAGCATTCTAAATGTGTCAAATTTTAGATTTTTTGTTGCATACCTCATATGTATAACATTGTATGTTCCTTTATAAGAAAATGTAATGGTTTGCCACATATTATAAGAATTGGGGAATTATGATACATGATTAAACTCATCTAGTCTAAGACCACAAATAATATCATTCATCACTTTTGAATTAATATCATAATCTTATTCAGTTGTTTCATCCCAAGTCTCTGGTTTTTTAGGAATTTTATAAGGAGTAATGATTTTTTAGTAAAATTTGAATCCAATATTTTTCATATAGATAACCATCCATGATTCATAGCACCCATAATTTTCACCATTAAAGTATGGATCACATACCATAGACATTCCTTCTCTAGGATCAGCTATTTTCATCTTTGTATAGACCTTATACTTTTAGCTCTCTATAGCTTTATCCAAAAGCTCACCTTTGATACCAATTGTTAGGTCTGAATAATCAAAAGTAACAAAAGAGGGGGTGAATTGTGTCTTTTTAATAAACTTCCACAATTATGGATTTTTACACCCTCGGTGATTTATATAGATGTACAATGTTTTCTTCTATATTAAATATAAATAATGGATAAATAGAAAGAAAGAACACAACTTTTTATAGTGGTTCGGGGCACAAAGATCTCCTAGTCCACCCCACCAATCACGCTCTCTATGAGCTTAGTGAATTTCACTAGCAAGGTCCTTGTATCATAAGAACAAAAATCTAAAAATGAGTGTAGGTAGTTGAAACCTTTACAAATAAGGCTAAACACCAAGCCTTTTGGTTCTTTTACAAGGAATCAGTTATCCACAACTTAGATCAAGAAGCTGATGCTCCACCATAACTGAGTATGAATAGTTGATACACTAAAAAATCAAAATAGTTTGATTTAAAGGTATGGGTTGATCTTCATAGTTTCTGCAGCATTAACTTACAATAGATGAATCTTCTTCTTCAGAAAATAAATTCTTTAAGAGAGGTTAGTTCTGAAGTGATTCTGGTTGCAAATAATCTTCAATAAAAGTATCAACAGATTGTAGTAGTAAGGTTACAGTAGTAAAAGATTGAACATGTATGTCTCCAAAGTGTATCCACCTTTAGAATCAATCATTAATTACAGTATCACTATAAAATACAATTATGAGAATGAAATTATATAAAATAAAATGTGACTTTTATATCTCGTATGTTGGTAGAATATATAAATCAAAAAAAATCCTATTTTGGAATTTCATATCCACAAAAGTTGCCTGAAATATCGGGAATATTTAAATTCAAAAACATCCAGAGGAGTCATAAATTTCTTTAAAAATAAGAGAGAATATCTCTATTGAATATAGTTCTTTGAAACAATCGTAATGAGCTTTGAATTGGTCAAAAATGAGCATTAAAATAGCCTATAATTCTATAAATATCGTTGTAGAAATATCAGATAAAATCAAAAATTTAAATATTTGATGTTGAAAAGTCAAACGTAGGGTTCCTTCACAAAATTACAAAATAACAAACATAGAGTTCAACTATGTAGCCTTCATTCTCCAAATTTAATGTTAAAAATGTAAGGTTTATCATAAAAGTAAGGTTGATGAACCATACATTTGTTTCCTCCAACCTTAGGTTCTTAACTTATGTAGAGTTCTTTAAGCATGCTTTCTTCTCTTCATAAATGTAAGGTTCCATCCAAATGTAAGGTTATTTATCCATATGTTCCTTCAAGCATAGATTTTATGATCTATACACACATTATTCTAACATAAGGTTGAATACAAGTGTAAGGTTCACGATCCATACATGTTGTCCCAAGCATAGAGTTTATTTCTTTCATTACATTTTGAATATAGGGTATGAACATTGTTTCCAGAATACGCTTAAGAGCATTCTGAACACTTTAAAAAATATTCTGAGTGAATTAAAATCTTGAATATAATTCCAGAATAAATAAGGTAATTAATAATAATTTCATTAAATACACTTAAAGTGATATCATTAGTAAAAAAACAAGGGTATTTGTGAGCATCAAAATCAATTAATATTTATAGAGTATTATTGATACAATACATGCCCAACATAGTGGAATTTTTTCACTATGATAGTATTATAAGTGAACCTAGACTAAGGAAATAATTTGTTATTCTTATGTGCATTCCAAAAATTTATTTTTCTATGTTTATGATATGTTCTCATGGATCATGATTGCTTATTAATGATTCTACACTCTTATGACTTATGTATTTTGTTATGAAAAAATAATTATGCCATGAATCATGATTAATGATCATTTACTGATTGGGTATGGATTTCATAAGTTATGATCATGTTCTCAAACTCTTATTCTTATCTTATTCTCAATTATGATCATTTATTGATTTCTCTTATGTTTACCCTTACTGAGCATTTAAACTCAACCTTTCATATGTTTACATTTTCCATAGGATATAAAGAAATTTTTTGAGCATGATATATCTAATAAGGGTATTATTAGAGAATAACATCATGGGATATGTTAAATATCATTCATGAAATAAGTTTATTATTTATCTAGTCTCCAAAAACACTAAACCTTTATGATTCAAGGTATTGTATTATTATGATGTGTATTGAATATTCATCTAAAATGATGTAATATTTATGTATTTAATGCATGGGTCACCTCACTTTTGGTTTGAGTTAAACCAACCATTTATCACCATAACACATGATCCATAAGATACATATCCCCATGGAAGAAACTTAGAGGATTTAAAATAAGGTCTCACTAAAATATTTTTAACACACACACACTCGATGTAAAAATCTACATTCAAAACCACACATTACAATACAATTATAGAATTGAATTTATTAAAATTAAATTAGCACATAAATTCTACAATTTATATAAAATAAATTTAATTCACAAAATAAACTTCCCCCTTTGAAAGCATCATTTTTTAATTCTGAAATTAATATAATCTACATATTTGAAAATACCCATTTTCAAATTTCTAATTTCTTTCAAAATATTAATGGTTAATTAAAATCCCCTATTTCTATCAAAATTTAGTTATACCAAAATTATTAATTTCCATAAATTCATAATTACACATAATTTAATCAAATTAGTCCTCAATGAATCATAATCAATCAAAAACAAATAAAAAATTAGCTAAAACATAGATGAGATCAAAGATGCCTACCTAGTCGCACCAGTTCCAAAATTTCCAAATCTATAACTTCACGAATCACAAAAACGAGATGAATCCTTAAATATCTAATCATGATTAATGTAATTCCTTAAATCCACCACCAAGAAATACACAATTCAAACACTAACATCTCCAAATTCAAGTGAATCGAAGACTTTGAGAGAGATAGAGAGAGGTTCAAGATTTATGAAACAAGACAAAAATTATACCCTAACCTTCAATTATGTGGTGATCTACTCTATTATCAAAATAAATTTTTTTTATGGGTGTAGAAGCCCAAAAAATCACCCCTAAGATGCCATAATTTTGTTTAAGGTTGAATTGGAGTGTTAATGGTGTCTCAGAGAGTCAAATCAGAAATTAAAAACAAAATCCTTATCATAATTCATAATATATAGGCTTATTTTGGACATCTAGGATAACAAATCATCTAACCAAGTAGAGTTACTAGAGAATTTTCCCATGATACATGATTAGATTGCATGGTGATGCTAACAATGTACCCAATTGTGCATTTATACTGAATAATTCTCTAACTGATCATGGTTGATATGCATGATTAGGATAATTGTTTTCCTAACCATTATCATCTATCTAATTCCCTAAAATTACAATTTTTTACTCCCAAAAATGCCAAAACTTCTAGGAAATAATACCTTATAAAACTTGGAATCACAATTCTTCCCACTATAAGACTATTTATCCTTGAAATTTTACTAGGATTGGTTCTCCATGAACAAATACAAACATTGTTACCTTATCTCAAGATTAATCTCCAGTTTATTTTCTTAAATCAACCCATGATACCATGTAACTTAAACTAAAGGAATTTTATATCCCCAAAGAATCTTCTCTTTATAATCCAAAAACCCAAATTGGTCTCTCCATATAAGAATCATTAGGCTTTAACTCCACTGCCTCTAATATCAAATCATGAAACAAGTCTGGTTGATACATCTTCAACTAGGAATCATGGAATATGTTATGAAATATAGTGTGACATTTTTTAAATCATGATCTATGAGCTACATCATAAATCCACTCAATTGTCTCAAATGGCCCCATATATTATGGCATCAATTTCCATTGTTTCTTGATTCACTTGTGCCTCAATATAGGAGTCACTTTCAAGAACATAGAATCTCCAATGTTAAACCTTAAGGGTCGTTTTTAATGGACATAATTAGATTTTTTCTAACCATGAGCTGAAATCATGCACTTCTAGATCAACTTAACCTAGTTTTTCATTTCCTGTGATAAATAAGGTTCTATAAGGCTCCTCTCTCTTATATCTACCCAATACAACTATGAACAACATATTAAACTATATAATTTGTTAAATTTTGACATAAAAATCGACGATAGACAAATTTTGTTATACAAAAACTCCACCAATATAAGATAATTCTATTAAGATCTTCCAAAATCAAGAACATAAGCCCAAAGAATGTCCCTTACAACCAAGACAATAATCTTTGTTTTCTTATCCCTATAAGAATGATATTTCATACTCATCTTTCACTATGTACTAAAGCATTTTGAATTCCCCTCTAGAATTTAAATTTAAATGAAGGATCTCTATCTGAGATAATAGACTATAGAACCCCATGAATTCTAATGATCACTTCCATATAAAGCTTTTTGTGATCATAACTCGAAAAAAAAATTCTCATATAGGAAATAAATACACTATATTTGTGATTTGATCTACTATAACCCAAACATCATCATGATTTCATGATAAATTTGGCAAACTAATCACAAAATCCATAGAAATTTTACTCATAGTAACATGTTTAAACTAGTAAATGTTGAAACAAACCCATCGATCATTAGTTTTATATCTTCACCCATTGGCTAACTAGAAAATGAGGGAAAAATATTTAATATCCTACTTCATTTTCAACCAGCAAAACTGACATCTTATATTATGATATATCTTAGTATCTAAAAGATGCACTACTAAACTGGAATGGGGATAAGATTTTAAAATATCCTTTCTAAGTTCCATGGGAACCAATATCTACCCTATAAAATAAAGTATGAAATATGCTATAACTGACCATCCATTGATGGACTCCCTACCATTTAGGGCGTTTTGTATCCTCCTATAGCTCTCATCATATAATTTTCCCTCTTTAATTTACTCCACCAATATATAATTCACATTAAGACAAGAAAGAAATTCACCATTGGTTATCTCCATAACCTCCATGTGAATGTTCACCAATATTCCCATTAGTTTCAACTACTCCATAGTTTCCTTCACTATCTAAGTTATAGTTTTCCTACTCAAGTTATCCAATACTAAATTTCCATTTCCCAGTGTAAACATGAGCTTGAAATCAAAGGTCGTAAGATATTCCATCCACCTATATTTCCTTGAGTTGAGGTTATACTATGATAAAATATATTTCAAACTCTTGTCATCCGTATATACTAACAATTTCTCATTAAAAAATGAAATGCCACCAAATATTTGGAGTGTGGACTACAAAGGCTATATATAAGTTGTATTTAGGGTAATTTATCTCAAAAGGCCTCAATTTCCTTGATCCATATGCCATAACTTTACTTATCTATATCAAAAACATCCCAAACCCAATCCTGATGTGTTGTAAAAAACTTCGTAATCAACTCATGATTAAGGGAAAATCATAATTGGTGTTGAAGTTAGAACCATCTTAAATTATTTGAATACCTCCTAGAATTTTCTATATCATTAAAAAATTTATCCTTTATGAGGCAATGTTGTCATAGAAGACTCCAACTTTGAAAAGTTTTAAATGAGTCTCTGATAACATAAAGGAAACCCCAAGAAACATTGAATATTGAACACTTTATTTAGTATTTATTAAGACATGAGTGCCTTGACCTCCACATGATTGATAGGTATCCCTTTATATAAAATAATATGACCAATAAATTTCACCTTTTTAATCAAAATGAAATTTATATAATTTAGTATAAATATTATACCCATAAAAATACCCAAAATAATCTCCAAGTACCTATCATGATCCTATCGTGACCTTTAATAAATGAGGATGTCATCCAAAAATACCACCAAAAAATAAAAAAATATATATGGAAAATATTTTTCATCAAATCCATAAATATTAGATATTTATTTGTAACTCCAAAATTCATGATCAAAAATTCATAATGGTTATATTGACATCAAAAATCCATTTTTTGGATATTATCTTCTTTTAACCTAACCTAATTACTGTATTGAAGGTAAATCTTGGAAACCTAATGAGATCCCTTTAGTAGGTTAAATAGATCATCGATATAGGTTACTATATTTTTTCCCATCATTGCATGATTTAGTTTCTAATATTTGATACAAATACTTAAGATTCCATCAACATTATTGATAAACAAAATTAGAATTTCCTAAGGGGAAATACTAGGTAAAGTGAATCCTTTCTATACAAGCTCATCCAATTGTGCCTTCAATTATAGTAACTTTTCTAGTGCTATAATATACGTTGGTGGTGATAGAGGTTTCATTCTAGGAATAAGCTCAATAGAAAATTCCACATCCCTATCAGATGATAATATAGATAAATCCTCAAGGAAAACATTTGGATATAGATCCACCATCATCAAAATTAAATATGGATTCATCCATTCCAAAGAACCAAATATCAAGCCTAAAAATTAATAAGACAAATACTTTACATTTCCCAACATTATCCCCTTCCTTCTTGTAAGAATATCACACTCTCCCATTAATGTATAGATAGTTCCATATAGTACTCGAAAGAGAACTCTTAGACCATAGTAGTTGATTTGAGATTTGAATTGAATCCTGCTATCCATATTGATAATCAATTCATATAAATACATATCAAGGAATAAAAAGGGATATGATATTTCCACATTTCTGATCAAGACTGAGTACAAGGAATAATTGAACCTTTGATCAATTCTCTCACCTAATAGAGTATATATTTTCATCAAATACATCATTAATTCCATGTGCAACGTCAAATGATAAACTAATCTTATAGAGATAAATGAATTTTATTCTCACATATAAAATGATATATAAATAATATTATAATCTATTAGTACATTATCTCACACTGGAAAATTCATCGCATTATCCTTGGCCTCTTCAAGTGAATTCTTGGTTGCAAAAAGATTTGGTTCTTCTAGGGTTCCATATTTTCCTCCTAACAAGACCTTCCCACTCATCTATGAATCCCTTAATCAATATTCCATAGAATATCCACCTAAATATTTGATCCCATCAATTTTTTGTATGATCTATCACTACTAATATATGGGAATTGATTACAATACTTCTTGTACTAAAAATACATGCAAGGAGGGTTCAATCACTTCAACTTTAGGTTACCCACCTCTTTGCATTAGCATCCATTTAGTTATCCCCATCCCTAATAAATTAAGGAAGAATATCCAGCTAAATTCTCTTAAAAGTTCTTCAACTTCCTCTTTTATATGCTAAATTAATTCTTTCCTCTATCAAAACATGGAATAAAAGAACACATTTTTTTCATGTTTTCTATGTAAATATTTTTTAAATCCATTGTATTAACCAACTCCACATAATTTAGAAGATTTAGAAGGATGATCCTCAACTAAATCTTTGGTCATATCCATATCTCAAATATATGTTCCTTGATCTTCTCATTAGTCACCAAACTTCATACATACTTTAGCAACTCAGTAAATTTCAACACATACTCTATAACAGACATATTTCCCTACTCAAAATTAGAAAATTCTATATCTGTAACCAACTTAAAATTATTTGGAAATTAGTGATTATTAAATATCCTATAAAATAAATTATATTTAATATCTTTGGACCACTCTATCTCCTCAATCACTTTCCACCACTTCCTAGATATCCCCTCTAATAAATAAGATCCAAATTGAACCTTTGATGTCAAATACATCCTTAGAAACTCAAATATGTGGTTAATCTTCTCCACCCACTCATATACATTCTCCAACCCAACATCACCCCCAGATAATAGAAAGGTTTTCTTCATAAACTCTAAATACCTATAACCCTCTCTTGGTCTATATTGATTGGAATCCCAACCAATCCCCTAGATAGCTTTCACAATAGTTCCCACCAACTTAGGGTTTACAAGAGCATGCACTGCGACTCCTTTCCCTTGATCATGCTCAGCCAAATCTATCATGGGTGTAATATTATACAACACATAAAATATCTCATTAAACCATATATATTACCTAGTTTTATTCATCACCAAAAATCCACTTTCCAAATTATGATTAAGTAGCATCCTTTTCCTTTGGCCAATTTTATTCCAACCAATTTATCACAAAAAACAATCAAATTATGACATCAAACATCATTTCAAAACCATTTTGAAATATCAAAACCATGGATTCATTGAAAATCTATTTTTATGTGAAAATACTTTTCTTTAAAACAATTCCATGTGATGTAGTTCAAGCCATACCTACCATAATACATGAAATATGGACTATTTCTACCCATCATGGGTTAATACGTCACAAATAACAATCCTATGAGGTTATTTCCAACCACTCTTTTACCCAAACTTCTTGGTAACTTGGATTTCACCATAAAAATATTAGTAAGGTGTTTTTATATATAGGTATATTCTGAGTCGCAACCATCCTATTCTTAATTCCTATCATAATTTCCAAGACTCAACTCTAAATCCTTACTCTAATATAAAATTATAACACCTCAACCCAAGAGATTGAATCCCACATCCTAAGATAGGATTTCAGAAGGCCTCAAGAACATTCATTATTCACTAAAGTCTACCTAAAAGTTGTGAGAGAATAAATAAAGACTATGGAGATTTATTTTCTCTCAAAAAAACTCAAACCATGCATGCTCATATAAAAATATTTAATATAAAACCTAGTAAATTTTTTAAAGTAATGGAAACAAGTTGGTTTTACAAGTACCATCACATATCTGATATATGAAATATAATAAAAAAGGCAACACCAAACACCAATAATGAAGTGATCAAATCATAAGTCTCAATCTACACTACCATAACTCCAACATGGAACTAAAAATCACCACTGAAAAAGATTGTTGTCTTCCATTTACTTTCATCACATCCAATCATGACTATATGTCCATTGAAGTGAACATGATAGCGGTGAGTATAAACTCAGTAATATTTCTTTATGACGCCAATGCACACCCATGTAATGAAAATTTCAATTGAAATACCACTAAACCATATTAAATCAAAAATAGTTTCAAAACTAGAACATTTAATTTAAACAGTATTTCTAAAAACAAAGAATTATTTGATAAATAATTCATAGTTTATAAAAACATTCCATAAAGGCATAATTTATAATAAATTCAAAATTTATAATTTTTTTCTCAAAAACACAAAATATAGATTACATAATTTTCCCTAAATTCCAAGAATACTCCCCATTATCATAATCAGATGGAAAATTTCTATTTTATTAAAACCCATTCAAAACTATATATTTCCCTAAGAAAAACTAAGTCCCTATGCAAAGTATTTTCAAGCATCACTAAATGAAAAATTATAATTTTCCATATTCCATTGATAACTAGGGTTCCAAGATATAAACTATGTTCATACATATAAACTCACACTATTATGAGTTTTCTCTTTATTTCCTGGTCATCCCAAATATTGTTTACCTTAATACACACTCACTAAGTCACCCATCCCCATGGATGAAACATAGAGGTTTCAAAACGACATCTCACTAAAACATTTTTAACACACACTCACACACCATGTGAAAAAAAACCCAAAAATACACATTCAAAATCACACATCATAATATAATTCTCAAATCAAATTTTATATAAATTAAATTAATATAAAAATTCAAAATTTTTATAAAATTAATTTAATTTAAAAAATCATAACTTATCTATTAAAAAACATATTTTTAAATTCCAAAATAAATTCAATACATGAAGTTGAAAATATCTATTTTCAAATTCTTAATTTATTTAAAAAAATCAATGATTAATTAAAAACCCTAATTTTTTACAAAATACAATTATTCTAAAATCACAATTTTGCATAAATTCATAATTCCACATAATTCAATCAGTTTAATCCTCAATGAATCAAATAAAATAAAAACACATAATAAATTATCCAAAATATAGATGAGATTAGAGGTACCTACCTAGTCACATCAGCTCCATAATTTCTAAATTTAAAACTTCAATAATCACACAAGTAGGATAAATTATTTAATTCCTAATCATGATGAACATAATTCCTTAAATACACTCTTAATAAATCAACAAATCCACCACTAACATCTCTGAATTCAAGAGAATAAAGTACGTCATGAAAGAGATAGAGATATTAAAGAAATAAGAATAACATAAAACCTTAACCTTTAATTTTGTGATGATCTACTCGATTATCATGAAAAATATATTTTTCATAGATAAAAAATCCAAAAAATTACTCCCCAAGATTCTATAATTTCATCCAAAGTCAAATGGTATTGTTAATGAGGTCTTAAGGTGATAAATAGGGCATTAAAAATAGAATTTTCATAATAATTCCTAATACGCATAGTCAGATCTCGCATTTAGAATAAATATGTGCGTAATCATGTAATGTTGTTAGATAATTTTTCCATAATCTATAGTTACCTTACATTTTTAGGATAACTATGTGACTAACCTTGCATTTCAACTAGATAATTCTTCAACCACACATGATTGATAGGCATGGTTTGGATAATGATGCATCTAACCATGAATATCTCTATACTTCCCCAAAATTAAAAATTTATACTCCCAAAACCTCAATGGAAACATACCTTCCAAAATTTGGTGTAATGGGTAGAGTGCTTCACTACATAAGATGTTGTGAAGGAAGCTATTTGGATAAAAAAATTAATAATTTAACTTGGTGTAGTTTCTAGTATTGAGGAGGAAATTGAGATTTGTTATGAAAATAATAGATTTAACTCTCATGATAAGGAACCTTGATCTCACCAAAATACCAAACATATCCTTCATAAATATCATATTTGTAACACCATGCTTTTATATTTTTTTATATGTTTTATTATAATTATATTTTTGGAATTAAAATAGTTATATGTTTTAAAAAACATTATAAATTTTTGGTATTTCACAATCGGTGTGTAGTCCTATAGATCACTCATAGTGACCATGAACTATCAATTTGGAGATAAAGGGTTCAGTAAAGTCAAATAACTGCCTCAAAGATCATGAAAGGCAACTGTGCATCTCTCTCTGTTAACCCAAAACATCATTTTTCATGTATCAACTTATAAAGACACTTCGTATTTAGTTTATGGATTGTTAAAGTAATTTTATTGTATATTTATTATATATATATAATTTGTGACAAGTGTTTTAATATTTTGAGTGAATTTTATAAAATACACATGTAAAATTATATGTGTTGTTTATTTTATTATATTATTAACGTTATTGTTTATACTAATAATTGGTATTGAAATTAATTATTACTATCAAATTAAGATATTTATGAGTTTTTTTAATTGAAGGTTTTAGAGAGAACTATATAAATTAATTAGACATTATAATTTCATTTTAATTTATTATTATTATTATTATTATTATTATTATTCATGTAAATGGGATATCTCCCCTTTCTATCCTCATCTTGGTTAACACCCATGACCAAATGTGATGGAGGATACTTTCCTCTCAACTTATTTTCTTCTACTCACTCATGAAGAATTCCATTTAGGTTTATTAGTTCATTTTTCTCATCCATATCTCTTCATAATTTTTTGTTCCCTCTTCTTCATCTCATGATTCTTCATCCTTTAGGATTTATGATAAGAAAATATTGGGGTTTTTTCATTTCAAGGAAGAAAATAATTGATTTTAAAGAGGATTTTGGTGTCAAAGGGATGTTTTCCTTCCATAGAACCAGAATCTACCATCAATTGTTAAAGGTGTCAAGGTTTCACCAATTTCGAGTGGGTGTTTCTCTACTTTTCACATTCCTTAACAAGACCATGTATGCTTGAGTGTTTTAAAAATGATTCTTTCTTAAGAAAATTTTTGTATAAATTTTATGTGATGGATTTTTAGAGACTTCACAGGATATGTTTTCAAATTTATGTGATGAAAAATAATTTTCTATAGAATTTAATTATAAAATCCTTCTCTTATATTTTAACACCCTCAAATTGTTATATGAAATGTATACCATCTTTTTTTTGGAAAATAAAATAATTTATTTTATAGGGATGGTTTCTTATAATATATAACGATACGATATTGTGATTTCAATGATCTTATAAAGGTATAAAGGCTCATTTGGATTCAAATAAAGTGGTTTTTGGTTAATAAAGGAAGATTTTTCATAGAACCTAGAAATTATTATAAAAACTATGCTTTAGAAATATGAGGTTTTCTATAAAATTTTATTCCATATTATTATGATTTTGAAATGGAATTATAAATGTCTTCATAGATGTTATTTAAAATAATTTTGGAATTCTAAGTGGTGTTTAGAATCATGAAAATACATTTGATCTGTAAACTATTCTTGTTCACTTATATCTATATCCTCATCATTATAAAATTTGAATATGGAAGTATGATTTAAAATTAATTATGTTATAGATGTTGATGAAAAGGTGAATTATTTGAAAATATTATTGATGAACTTTTAATTGAAGTATTTAAGACTTTTTGTTATGTAAAACCTCATGGAAAATGCCTTAGAGTACTTATGATGGTCCCTGGGCAAGCACCAAACTAGTTTATAAGGAAAATATCCTTGTCTTATTCCATCCTATTCATGATGAGACTCTAACTAAGGTGTCTAGTCATGATGCAAATTTGACTAGTCCATTTTGGGATTCCCACTAATTTAGGATAACACATATTAGGATGTGAATTTGGGTATGATTATGATTATGGTGATGGATATTTCATGTGTGAGGATCCTTAGTCTCCTCAACTTAATACCATAGGTAATCTTCCCACAATGTGTTTTATTGATTTCATTAAAAATTATTTCTCACTTATACCTTTGTTATATAATGGTATATATTCATCTAATTATATATGTTAGGCCCTTGGAGGTACAATTACATTTCAAACACACGCACACCACACACATAGGCTGAAGAGATAGGTCATAGCCCCCCCCCCTTAAGGGATAGACCACCCATAAAGTCTTATTTATTTATTACATAGTCCATAGTCCAAGTGGGAATGAAGCCCATAACAAGGCCCTAAATCCTAGTGCAGCATATTTATAAATCATCATGCTTTTTTCATGCCTACGTCACTGCCTGTCTGCGTTTCCACCTACCTATGTCATCATCTACATCACCACCAGCATAGTACTGTAATAGTACCTGCATCCAATTATATCCTTTTATTTGCATATTTAATTTTTCATTTTTGGAAGATATTTTGAAATTTAGATTCATGTTACTTGATTTATAAAAAATAGAAGCAATAGTATTTTAATAGTTGTAGTTTAAACTATCATGTATGAATTTTCAAAGTATAGATTCATGGGGGTATTCTACTAGTATTTCACTCACACCCTACATACACACATTGGTGTGTGTGTGTGTGTAGCCTTATGTTTCCCTTGATTTATTCTGTATGGTCATATTTATGAGTGGATCGTTAACTCAGTTTTGGAGCAATGGAGTTGATGTAATATGATAAATCATGTGTCATGTGGTGATAGTTTGATTATTATTTTTTTCATTGATTAGTATTTTATATTATCCATGTAGAAATAATCCTTGTATTTTTATAAACATGTAGTATTTTTATGTTTTGATACCATAAAAATATAATCAACACTTTGTGAAGAAAATTTGAATGCAAATAGTGGAAGGAAATAACTTGGAAAAGGTGGAAATTCCTCATGACATAACAATTATGTGGTTATTGATTTTAAATGATCAATGAGGAAAAATTATTTTTGGATTCTTAGATTTCATTTGGTGGTATATTCATTTATGAGAATCAGAAAGTGATGTTTTACTCACATGTGGATTTCATGTCATGACCTAGTCATTTATGGGAACCAGGTGGTGATCCTTTGTAGTGTGATGATCCTTCATGATTTACTCATCATTTGTGATGATTAGTAAATGGTTTTGTATGGTTGTGAGAATCTTATGAGGCTGATATTTTTAGGGAAAACAATATACAAAATTTCCTATAAATAGACCCCAACACACATTTTGAAATAAATTTGATTTCCAGAGGCATAAAGTCTGAGAAATCACATTGTTTATGAGAAAATCCTTCATAAAAAATCTTTGGAGAAGAATTCCCGCATTTAGAATTTAAATTTAAGTATAAAAATGATGTGGCCTCCCATGTAAGTTTTTTACTACCATGCATCATCTGTGTAAGATTTTAACAAGTTGTTCTATGTAAATCCATCGCAAGTACCATCTTTTATTACCCTACACAATTTCTTCATAGAGGGATGCTCGTATAAAACTTATAAAGTCAATATCCTTTAATATCCTTAAACTCTTTGGACCAGATTTTTTAATGTTAGGTTCTTAAATTTATGAAAAGTTTAAGCTTCTTAAAGTAGTTTTTCTCTCTTTTTAATGGTCTAGTATCTAAAATATTTGACCTAGGGTAACCCCCTTTGTTAAATATCCCAATTTTAGTTATCCAAGCCTCTTCAATGGCCCAAAATATCTCATTGACACCCTCATGACTGGGTAATAAACTGGAGAATCTTATTCAATCAAAACTTTATTTAAAGACATCTAATTTACATAACTAGATAATTTTCCATATTTGTGTGGTCCGTCTAATCATATATTCCATTTATAATGGGAATCAAACACTGTGTAGAAATTTTCCTTTGGTTTTCCTATCTAATTGATAGGGTCCTAGGACTATAGATGATATGGTCTTATTTTTTTATTTATAGGATCTCAAATATGTCGAGGGAGTTCAATGGTTGAGCTTTGTGAAAAATCATACTAAGGTTGAAGTTACTCTAATGTTGTGCCATATATGTTCAACTTCGATACTTGTGTTACCAACTAAATAGGAATTGAGCACCTGAGGCTATCACCGTAGATCTGGATCTGAGTTGGGATCTCTAGAAAATAAAACCATCGAAGTCGAAGACAAATTCATGGTAGCTTCTTGCTAAAAAAGAGAATCCACCATCGATGAACCTGATTCGAAATGAGATTTTGAGTCTCTAATTTGGAAGATTAATCAGTTTTAGATCTGTTTTCATTTGAATTAGATGAACTCTAACTTCAATCATTTGTATTGTTTGAATCGATGAAACTTTTTGAAGCTTTGGTTTGTAGAAATTACAAACTCGTACAAGAAGTTGAATATGATGATGAACTTGAGTCATAGTTCCATCATTGGAAAAGATGAATGAAGTAGAAAAATTTGAGGTGCTTTTGTTCTGGGTTGAATCAGGAGGAATCGGTGTACGTGGGATGTATTACTTGTTTGCAGCTGTTCGATTGGATAGAAAGGGGAATCGAGCATTCCACTGATGCATCCATGAGGATGAAGAACTGTTCTCTAAAGATGTTTGATGGAATTCCTTGATCCAGGAGAATCTATAATTAAAGCTCATATTTATAGGGATTACATCGGGGATGCAGGTCCCTACATCACAATATTATATGCTTTGGTTCACTACCTCACATGTTTTTTTTTCAGTAGGGCGCACTGCCCACCAGGGTGGCTCACTACCATCACCCTTATTAAAAGGGTGTATGATGGTAGGGGGGATGGTTGGGGCTTATATATGATTCCCAACACTCCTTCAGTCTCTGATGTGGGATAGGGACCCTACACTCAACAACCTTGACCTGTAGGGATGCACTGCGTTCAATTGGGATTCCAGGAATATCTCCCCCAGTGTTTTCTCTATGATTATAGGCTTGTCTACCCAGATTTGATACCAATTTTAGGGCTTACATTAGGGATGTAGGGCCCTACATTACAATATTGTTCTCTTTGGTTCCCTACCTCACCAGTTTTTTTCAACAAGGTGCACTGCTCACTAGGGTGGCTCACTACCATGCCCCTTCTGAAAATGACTTGTGATGGGTGGGGGATATTTGGGGATTTTATATGATTCCTAACACTCCTCCAGTCTCTAATGTGGAATAGAGCCCATGCACCCATCAACCTTGACCTATAGGGCTGCACTGCATTCATTTGGGATTCCAATAATCTTGATGAATATGCTTTGGATATGAGTTCGATTTCATTGAAATTTTGAAGCTGAAATGAGATTTATTTAATGAAGCTGGTGAGACTAGAGGTATATTTAAATCTGTGAAAAAACTAGGTGTTCTCTTAATCAGACCGACCTTGAATTAGAATCACCATTATTTGGAATCCAAAGATGATATCGAATGAGAAATCCTATTGAAATTGTGATTGGGTTGTTGTGGGGTTTGATAAATCTCAATCCGAGCTTTGGGTTTTCTTTTGATGTTGTTGGTTTATGATCTCGATTACCGGTACATTGATAATAGATGATGGAGATTGATACTTTTCATTACTATGGAAGGGTAACTTTGAGCAAAGTTCATGTTTGAGAAATACTTTTTTTAGCATAGATTTTTTTGGGACTTTGGACTTGTGAGTTATTTTGTGGACACATATTTGTATGTAAGGAAGCTGAATGAGTACAAGAAATTCTAGGTGCATGTTGAGCGAAAACATGTGCATTTATTTATTTGTTTAAAGGAAAATTTTTCTTCCCCTAACAGACATAATAATATCTAAAAATCCTTGGAGATACTACCACCTAGAAGTGGAGTAGAACTAGGAGAATTCTTTGAAAATATTGAAGAATATCTATTTCTGATCTTGGAGATGAATATTTAATATCGTTCACATTCTTCGGACATGAAAGACTAAGTATTTTAGTGGTTAGACCTTGTTATATTGATTGGTGAATCTTTTCTGAGTTTATTTTTTTTTCAAACTATATTTTTTTCTAGATTTGAGATCGTTTAATAATTGATTGATGTTGGATGATTATTTATTCTATCATTTCGTTTTCCTTTATCTTCAATTCTTTGAATGATACTTTTTTGATTGGAGTGTGTCCTTCATTGAGTGAGGACTGTTGAATCATTCTAGTTATGAGTTTTTTTATTGATTCTACTTGTTTAAACTTCAAAAAACTTGATCTATAATTGTGAGCACAATGGGATCTCAATTGTGTCATGGTGTTTAGTGATAATTGAATAATTTTACTATCTCTTAACAAAAAAAAATTGAAAACTGATATTCTAGTTTTCAACATTGACTTTTCAAACTTAATGAATGGTTTGAGATCTTGAGCCATGTGTTGAGGGAATTTATGGAATAAAATCCTTTGAAAATAATGAATATTTGATGAACAAGTAGAATCACTAGGGAAGTCCTCTTTTCAATTTTTGATCCTCTTCCGCTTTTCATTAAATGATGCCTATTTAGTTACTATTTTCTTTTATGTTAGTCTAGTAAGACTAGAATAGTTTCATTCCCTTTCATAGAAATTCCCTTATTAAATATAATAGTTAAAAATAATATTAATTATAAAATCATGACAAAGGAACTCCTTAAATGTAGTCTTGTTGGGTAACAACTTTGGGTGCTGCTTTACTGCAGTATTTAGGAGAATTTAAAGTTTGAATTAGGAGGTAAAAACTGTTGTATTTGGTGCCCTAGAACCAACTTCTATATAATTTATGATATCACGTATTCATTGTTTTAAATATTAATAAATTAATTATCACATCATGATTTTTCTTATGCATAACATGGTATGTGATAATGTCCTAAGAGTAGTCTTTGTACTGAAATGTCATAGTAGATCCCCGCTATGATGAGAAATTAGAAGTGTCACGACAATATTCTTAAATATATATTCTATAGCTGGATGAAATCATTTGAGAGACACAAATGATACAGTCTATCAGGGGTGGAGACTCATAAGACTTTGAGGCACTCTCTCATGGTATATGACCTTGATAATATTCTGTGTAGGATATTATGAGAATGAGACCCACTAATAGGAAATCCACATTTATATGTGTTATTGGATGTTCTTATCTATGGGAGTGTGTATTGATCCTTATACTTTAATATTATTATTAATGAGTATTATAAGTCACATGCTTTGATGTATTAATGAAAACTATGATGACATATGTTTGCGGTGAGGTAAGATACATTGGGTGAGTCATAAGTAATATTTCATTAATGAATGATGCGAGGAATGATTTTCCCTTCTATTATTTAATAGAAGTTGATATCTCAGGATCTTTGATGGAAATGATATTTCTTAAATAAAGACATGAACATGGTTTTCATAGGCAAGTTTGATTTTTGAAAAGTCAGAGAAAAAGACATCAAGCGCAATGGTTGATGGCACCAGCACGCAACTTGCTTGATTAGAAATATCACAATAAAGGGATTTTATTACACAGTAAGTATCCATATGAGGTATTATGTTGTTGTGACATTAATTTGGTATTATGTTGTTGTGACATTAATTTATTTCTCTATGGGTGCCTTGGTGTGTTTCTATATGATAACCTTGAACTTTAGACGATTTCACCTAATGATATTGAGAAAAAGGACTAGATGTCCGCCCACTAAGTGTATCTAGAATCTTAGTTAAATAATATATTATTATTTATTATTTAGCTGGTTGAATAAAAATTATTCTCACATGTGTTTTAATAATTATTCATGTTTGTTTGATCACATATATTTTGTCACCATTTATTTGAGAAAATATTATGTGAGCAGAATATTTAATAAATATTTATTTAATATTTTAGTGAATATAAAATTTATTTACTTATTGGTGAATAATGCAGTGATATTTATTAATTAAATAAAGAGTCATTATTCAAGTATTGATAAATATTGTGAATGAATGGTGAACCAAGTTTATAGTTCCGGTGAAAAATAATATATATTTAATATTATTTTATTAAATGTAGAGACCTATTTTTTGCCTTGTAATACATTGGAATATTTCTACATATATTTCCAGAGATATGCATTGAGACGGCATGAAATTACGAGGCCTGGTGTGCCCGGAATAAATTGTACAAAAATGTTAAGTATATTTTATATTATGCACGTGATGGTAACATGATATCTCTTAAATGGTAGCTCATATTGGAAATCCAATACCACATATGAGTCTGGAACGTGATGCTTACCCTAGGTAGGGTATAACTTTTGTTGGTGTGGGACTTATTTGAGAAAATTCACCCATGGGAAAAATCGTAAATAAAATAATTAAATTTAATTATTTTATCTCAAATTCCAAGTCAAATAACTTTCAAACGGGGTTTCAAATTGGAAATATGAGACCATTTTTGAGTTCGGAATGGGGAGTTTTACCTAAGCGCGACATAAAAAGAGGGGGCATGGTAAATTTTGATTCTCCAACCATTGGCGGGGGTTTTAGTGTTTTCTATAAATAAACACTTAAGTGATTAGGATTAGGGTTATCCCCCTAATCATCTCACTCCCTCTCTATAAACCCACCAATCTCGCTCTCTCTCATTTTTTCTTCGAAGAATCAAGAACAGATCATCGGCGGATCAAAGTAAAAGCGAGGCGAACGCATTGGCGACGTCGATTAGATCGTTTCGAGGTAGCATTCTTATTTAATTTTTGTACCCCAATTCTAATCCTTTTTTATTTCTTAATTTCATCATCAAGTTATTCATTTTGAACATCAAGGCAATGGCCAAATAAACATATCCATCATCTGGACCCCATTTTGAATCCTCATTAAGTTTTGTTCTTTGTCGTTCCTCGCTCTTATTTTTCACAAAATCAAAACACTGAAAAATCGCTGAGAGAAAGATGGAGTTGTGAAGAGCTTGATCCAAAGATACCAAAATAGATTTCAAATCTTAAATCGGTCCACCAGAGGAGTCAGTACGACATATGAAAGAAGGTGGCAGCGTGGGTCCGGTATGGAGGTGCATGAAATGGAGGGACGAAGGCCAATGGTGCGTTGGGTGAGCAGGCCCGCGACTACATGCAAGGAGGTAGGTGGCAGCTACGGGTCTCCAGTGAGGCGGTAGCTGGGTGTGTGGCTCGGTGGGAAGGTGAAGCTAGTACGTGGTCTAGCACTATTGCGACGTAGTTGGAGCGGAACCAGGGGTGAGGCTGATGAGCCGGGGTGATGAGGCGAGGCAGTGGAACGCTAAGGAGGTCGGTGCGTTGGGGTCATCTGGAGGCATCATTATGGTGGAACTAGGCTGCAATCAGGCTAGAGGTGAGGCAGGGTCATGGATCATGACCCCAGGCGACAGCGACCCACGTGACATGGGTCGCGCATTGACGAGGGGGCTGGGGGGGAGATCGGGGGTTTTGGGATAGGTTGGCATGAGGTGCGTCGGGCCACAACAGGTGGGTCGGGCCAGTAGTGTGTAGGCTAGGCTGGCGGCAAGTGGGCTGTGGGCTGGTGAAATAGGACCGGGCCGGCCCAGGCAGACAGGTCTGGCCAGAATGGGTTGAACCAGTCTGTTTTGGACCCTAAGGCATTAAAAAGATGTATCTTTTAATCCACACATCTGTTTGACGTGATGTCTATGGCCACTCATCCCTATCATTGAGGTAAATCTTTTTAGATAGGCTCAGGACTTTTAAGTTTTGGTTTCATTTCTCAGTTGCATGAAATTCCTAATTTTAATATTATTATTATTATTATTATTTATTTTGGGAACATTTTATTGGACACATCTTCTAAATGTAACGTCCTTTTGATGCGTTGTCAGTGGCAGTGCAACCCTAGTCTTTGTGCATACTTTTTAATTTTACTTTTGGGTGTTTAAACTAAAGTCGAGTTACGGCCCCCATGAGGCCCGGTTCGCACGTGTTGAGGTGAAATGCAGCTTTTTCATCAAGTATCCATTTTGAATGAATGAGTATTTGTTCACGTGTTTTTTTACATGAGGATCACAATGGTGCGACTCATATAATTTCTTTTAGGACTGAGGTGTGGGCCCCACATGATTATTTTCAAGCGAAATATAGCGACTTGTGACTTTTCCATCGAATGTCCATTTGGGGTGATTAAATGGTCAATCTTGCGTGTTTTTTTGCAAGGATCGCAATAGAGTGATCTATTTGGATATGTGGATCCTTGTTTTTTATCTCATTAATTGTGGAAACATGAAAGGAATATCGGTGGAAGATATTTATGAAGTTTTTGAAGAGAACCTACAGATTAAGTTAGCTTTGACTCTCATGAGAGTGGAGAAGATGTATGAAGAAATGCGGTTAAATGTTCTAGGGCCGTTTAAGGAGATGTATCAGTGAAATTATGTTTTCACCATTCGAATCAAAATTGAGCGTCATTCACTCATCGACCTTTTTAATAGCTATGACATTTACTCTAGGAGTACCTTAGCACACCTAGGGGTACTGGTTTATAGTTTAGTACCCAAGAATGGCTAGGTACACAGTCAGGCGTTGAGGTGGGGCACACATCATGTGGGTACCACATGATTTGTGTACCAATTTATGAATTCTTCAATATCTCATAACTCCTTATGAACTTGGATTTTAGGATACGAGTATCCTATCTTGAGTGTTTCTGTCTAGTATGTGATGGTTCCCTTTGTAGTGGCTTACGAGTTACAATGCGAGATGTTCTGGGGTGATACCCGATGACTGCAATAGTGTTTCTCTGAGAGGTACAATCTAGCAGATATGACCAGTGTTCTCTAGTGCTTTCTAAGAGGTACTATCTAGTAGGGGTGGATAGAGTTCCTCAATGATTTTATGAGATGTATCATCCAGCAAGGATGGCCAGATTAGTTCCGGGTTTACCGACAGTTGGGCTGGGAAGTGGTCCCCGGTGGCAATTCTAGGTTTACCTATGGATAGGCTAAGAAGTGGTCCCTGATGGCAGTTCCAAGCTTCCCACCAGTGGGTTTGGGCAGTGGGCCCCATCGACAACACTTTCTAGGTAGTACCATCCAGTTGGGATGGGAATTAGGTCATTGTAGACTTCTGGGTGATAATCCCCCCTAATGTACTTGGGCAAGAATACCCGATGATAGAGTGTAACTCTCCATCCAGGCTGGGCATGGGTCCTCAACATCAAGACACAATCTCTCGACTGTGTGTCATTGTGATGAGATGTGATTTGACATACCTTTGGATTCACAATGAAGAGGGATGTTTTCCTCATTGAGACGTGTCCTTGTGATGCGATCTAAAACTATGAGGGAGAGATAGTTCTGCCTAAAGTGGATTGTATCAAGGTGTGGTGATTGAGTCCCTTTGACTTGAAATTCAGGGAAGACATGTGGGATACCAGGCATCGATGGTGGTTACTTCTGGGATGAGTGGCTACTCTTTTCCTGGACTGAGCTTATGAGATGGATATCCCCTTACTCTCTCATTTTGGATTCTTGACTGAGCATATATATTCTATTTCCAATACCCACTCCTTGGGTTTTGGCTACTCTCCTTCCAAGATAGGAAAAGATGTGCGGGGTATTCCATGTACTTTCCGTGTCTATATTCTCATGGTTGGATGAGTCTACTCTCCTGCTATAGGTAGTGAAGACTCGATGAGAATTTCATCTTCTCTCCATTTCTAGATCTTTTTTTGGAAGATCATACTTCACTCCCTCGTTGGGTTGAGTTGTACTTATTTTATTGTACCATGTTCTATCTACTTCTCCCCTATTCAGTGCATATTTTGTTGCTACCTTGAGCCTTCAGGGCATCCTATTGAGTATTTTTATACTCACCCCTGCTCAGGTTTTTCCTACACCTGGTTTACCCTTGAAGATGATAGAAAGGTTGATCGTGACCTTAGATGAGCTTAGGGATATGGGGTGCTTGGACCATGTGTGGTGGTTGTAGCTTGGGATCTAGAAGCGGGGCTATCTCATCTGTTTTACTTTCCCACTTGTTTTCGGGATGTGGCACTCTTCTGGTTGGGCATGTATTTTTTCCCTTTACCTTTCATTTTAATTTACAACACCTGTAATTAGACTGTTTAGAGGTTAATTAATGTTTTTTGTTTATATATAGTAGTGTTTTATCTTTTTTCCCTTTCCCTCTGCACTGTTTCATTGAGTTGGTTGTTTGTGTGTGTGTGTACGGTTCTTATGGAAAGGCCTCCCTAAGTTTGTTGTGACTTTGGAACTAGTCGACACCCCCTAGCCTATGGAGGTGGTATTGGGGTGGTTGTGGATCAAGCCCCAGCATGGTTTGGGTTGTGATAAAATGGTATCAAAGGTGGTTCAACCCTTGGGATGTTTTTCAGACGTTTCCCTAAAATATTCTTGGTTGGGTTTTGGGAAACAGTGTCAAAGTGTCTCGAGAGCATCTCTCAGGCTAGGGTGTAACATCCCAGGTAAATAAAGAATAAATAATTTTCATATTTATTAATATTTGCGAATTAAAATTTTAATTAAAAGGGGTTGCTATGTTCGATAGCGTACTCAATACGCAACGATGAGTTTCTTTGAAAACTTACGTTGCACACTAGTAATATAATAATATTATTTTAAATGGTAGTTAACATGTAGTCGTTGTATTGGCGGGAATGGATAGAAATAACTAAAATATGATTATATATGTTTTTTTAAATGTTTTTACATTTATCCAATAAAAGATAAAGGCTTAAAATACGGAAAGAATTCAATTTTAGGCATTTATACCCTAATTTTCACTAAGGGTTCACTTATCACCTTTTGACGGCGAACCGTCATTAAATATAGTTTTGATCAATCTTATAAATTCTATTGGACCAAATATAACTCTTCTTTAGAATCGGGACATCAAAATTTACTTTGTGTAAATTTTTGGTATCTTTCCGATAAAGTTCATTTTTTAATGAATAATGTAAAATGTTGTATTTTAATTCAAAACCTCTTTTTAATCTAATTTATGTATATGATTAGATTATCATTTGAATTGGTTTTAAAGTGAAATTAGAAAATATTTTTACCATTAAATCCAATAGTGGTTGTTGGAATTAATTTCACTTTGAAATCGGACTTAAACTAGTGTCAATCTTTTGATACTTATTGTTTCATAAAAACACGCTATTTGTCATGACAGCGGGAATTAATTATTAAATTAATTAATGCGACTTATATGTTTTTAATTTTGTAAAATATACTTCATTTTTGAATTCGGAATATCAAATATAGCTTAGGGTGAATTTTTGGTATTTTTCTGAAAAACTTCAATTTTTGATGAATAGTGAAACCACTAAGTGGTACTTATAAAAACTGATTTTTCATTTAAATGAAATTTTACCACTTCTGTGTTTTGAATTTCAAAAATCTGACATACATGATTTTCATTAAGAATTAAAATGTGGTTCAATGAGATTAAAATAATTTTTTGGTGAATAGTAACTCTTAAGTTCTTAATCGCGATTAGAGGTAATTAGTGTAGTTTAAGGTAAGAATAATGTTTTAATAAAATGAAATGACCTATACACATGTCCTACCCTCATTGGATGTGTCATGGCCGACCAAGAAAATCCATGGGTCAACTTGGGGACCCCATGGATCCACTTTGGTTGGAAAATGACATAAATACCTTTTATTTAATGTTAAAGTAAAAATGACACAAACATGAAATTTTTTACTAAAACAATTTTTACATGGGGTTATACAAGTCATATTTTTGACTATAAATATTAATTGGAAAGATAAAAATATTTTCTACATCATAGTATTTTTTTATAATTTTTAGACATTAAATAAATTAAATTATTTATGACATCATGATGATGCAGCGATGACCTCATTATTTAACGATTTAAATAAAATGGAAAGATAATGTAAACTATAAGACCTAAACATGTTAAAAACCTATTGGATGAGTGGATTTCGAACCCTCGTCACCTTATCCTCGAAATACATCAATGTGGGACCTTTAAAATCCGAAACTCTTTTGAAAATAAAGTAACATTTTGTAACTTTACAAGAGTGCCCCTCCTCTCCTCTTATAAAAGGCCCACACCTCTACCTCCTTACCCACACTTACAAAGCCTTTGGCTCGGCCAACCCCTACCCATTTTGTCTCTCCACTTACCTCTCTTACTCCTTGAAGCCTCACTTTGGGCAGAAGTCTTCCCAAGGAAGTTTTTGAGCTCAAACCAAAGGGAGTTACCCGATTTTAAGGTAATGTCTTCTTTTGAGTCCTTTTGTTTTATTTTGCTTCTCCAACCCCCTAAACTCTTTTTATTAATTTCTTTTGTAAAAACTCCAGTATCTTCAATATACTAGGATGTTTTTATAAGAATTATTTGAGCTAAACTTACACACACCCGCATCTAATGGTTAAAGAACATACTGTTTCCGTGGATGGCGAATTTCTGCCTCCCGAAACGATGATTGTTCAACATTCTTTTAACACCTTCAAAGGTGGCCATTAATATGACACTATATTTATATATGATATATAATATGTTTATGTTTTCTTTAAGCTTCTGTATTTTTAATTTTGGGCATACCTTTATGGTTTCCATTATGGGTAAACGCGATATCTTCATTTAAGGAAGTGCGGACTACCGCCCCCTCAAAGTGATGTGATTCGTTAATGCCATATGTGGGATGTATAAAGGATGGATTTAAAGTTATTATATATGATGTTATACTGGAATTATAATATACCTCTATATCAATATTATTTATTTCCATTAAAGTATGAGATGGAAATGAAAGTAGCGTTCATGCGTACGTACGGCTTACCGTCTCCATGAACGGTGCATTTCATTTCTTATCCCCAAATGTAATGTACTATTATAAGTACATATATATAATGGATATATATGATGTATGTTACATCTAAATGATTAATATAATTCTGGAATTAAAATATACATACCTCTCATTTAGTTTTAATTCCATTAATATGACATAGAAATGAAAGTAGCGTTCATGCGTACGTACGGCTTACCGTCTCCATGAATGGTGCATTTCATTTCTTACCTCTAAATGATTATGTGATATTATAAATACATGTATATTCTAGATATATATGATATATATGATATCCAAATCAGGAATGTCATTCTGGATATAAAGAACCTTTGACCACACGAACAACATGTAATCGTAAGAAGTCCACTTTCGACTTAAGGACCAAATATCGACAAAACAAACATTATTAACTTAAATGATTACATAATGTTTATAACATGGAAATAAGTGATATAAAAGTAATAATGAACTCGAAAAAGGTTCTTAAGCAAATAGAAATTAACTCAAGTTTATTATTCAGGACGTTAAAGAACGATCAAGTCAAGTCGGACCCGAGGTAAGGGAACTTCTTAACCCAATTTCCATTCTTTGGGTTAATCTCCTACTTTCAAATTATGTCATGATATTATTATGTCCTATCTTGTATTTGTACTTTCATTATTTGTACTTATATTGAATACACATTACACATAATTGATCTATTTTATTAAAAAAAATGATCTTTGTAAGGGACTTCGTCTCAATCTCCTTTCATTGAGGAAAATTTCATTTTATACACAACTTTCTTTTATACGGTGTATAAACCCCTTTGAATTTTACTTTTATACAAAAGGAATCTTTTTCTACGAAGCGTTTTACAAAACGACAAAAAGGAATGTTTCTTTTAACGTACGCGGTGACAACAACTTTTTCTGCCGCCGGGAGTATTATTTGGTCTTGGGCTTCCTGAACAAGCCGTAATGTTTTTTAAAATGAAATAAATACTATATAATCTTTTATGTATTTTGGTATTGAAAATGGTTTTTATAATGGATTTTTTATGTCAATATATTTAAGTGATATATTGTGATCAAAGTGTGGAAATGTTTTCTTTCCATTATATTTGTTTTATGTCTTATGCTTTTTATAATGGTACTTGGACATTAGACGGGTGGTTACGTGATAAACCATATGATGGGTGGTGCCGTGAATACTAGGACGGGTGGTTACGTTATAACCTCCAATGCATTGGGTATGGAAGTCGGACGTATGGCTATTCCATTAAGTATGTATGAAAGTTGGCCGTATGGCTATTCCATTAAGTATGTTTGGAAGTCGACCGTATGGTTATTCCATTTAAGTATGTTTATGTCCCAAGTTACCTTTATATGTTATGTGATCTTTTTATGGGTTTTATGGTAATCTTTTGGTTACAAAAGGGTAAGTAATGATATTTTATTCAGTGAAGAATTTTTACTACTTCATAAAGGTGAAAAGTATTACTTTGATAAAGTATTCATGGTTTACTTGTTGTTTTGATAAAATAACAGTTTTCATTCTTTGTGTATCCCTTACTGAGCTTTTTATGCTCACCCCAAGTTTTTTGAAATGTTTTTCATAGGACCTAATGTGGAATAGGGTCAAGGATGAGATCAAGGGAAAGTCATGCTATATAAAACTTGGAACTAGACATGTTTCTTTTTAAGAGTTTTTTTATTCTATGGAAACTTAGTAGAAGTGTATACTTTGTAATCTTTTGATATGTAGTAGTTATGTTCTAATTCTCTAAAAATCTAAACCTGAAAAGATCCTCAATGTGAATTATTCATTTAATTCAATATTAAGTAAGGTTTAAGGTCGGGGCCTTATATAGGGAGTCTAGTGATGGTATGGGTGGCTAACTTATCCATTCACCATGACCCTTATTACCAACTTTTCAACTCAGAACCCTAAGACACTTGTTAGAGGGGACAATTGTACATGCATCATATAGGATTGAGTCTTTTAATGTCCTCCTTGAGTCAGATCCCCATTATTGTTGTTGATATATATATATATCTATGTGTGTGTGTGTGTGCTCATCTGATTGTGGTACTCCTTGATAACATTTAGGATGTCTCCATGATAATAAATGACTAGGATATTAGCTCTGGTTCGTGATTACGATGCTATAAGCAGTAAGGCCTGAGTTCAGGACCCATCATGTGATCCCCTTTCTCCAAGTGGGTGGGTAGCAGCACCTCCACCTGTTGAGCAGCAGACAACCCCAGTAGAGCGGGATGAGGATGTGTGCAGGCTGAGTGCACTTCACGAGTTCCAATTCCAAAGACCACTGAGGTTCTACGGTAAGATTGAACCTCATACAATATAGGTTTATCTAGATTTGGTGGTCCACCTCCTCAATCTTGTATAGACACCAGCAGACCAGATGGTGGATTTAGTAGTTATCCTTTTTCATGTAGCAGCTAGGTGTTGGTGGAGCTTGGTTTCTCAGATTCACGATGAGTCAAATCTCTCATGGTATGACTTTCATCAATTGTTTTTTGATTATTATTACCCCTCCTAATTGTTCTCCATTTGACTTCAAGATTTGATCTAGTTTCAGCAAGGAGGGATGACGGTGACTGAGTATGTGACTGGGTTCACAGACCTTGCATGCTACTCTCTGAACATGATCCATGATGGATACTTCAAAGTAAAAAAGTTTGAGAAAGGAATCTGTAGAGAGATTTGTGCTATCATAGTACCATTGTGCATCCCCACCTATGTCAATGTGTTAGAGAAGGTGCTAGTGACAAAGATATTTCTATCAAAGGGATTCCATACAACTGGTTATGGAAGTAGGAGCAACAGAGCTGAGATGTCTGCTGCAGCTAGTGGGAATCAGATGAAAATATCTCAATGTAGGAGGCCTCCCCATAATCGGTCTCATGCATACAGTTTTATGGGGTAGAGATGGTGCAGAGTGCGGGGACATACTGGGGAGGGGAGATGTTATACTTGTGACAGGTGAGCTCTCATGGCATGAGACTACCTAACCAGACATGTTGAGAACACCAGGAAGGAAGCAGGTGGATCACCATGGTAGAGACAGCGTCATGATCAGGGTGGTCCCCATAGAGGTGGTGTTGGTAGGGGATTAGGAGGATCTGTAGGTGGGGGACAATGTTATAAGGTCTTTCCACACCTTCCAGGAATCCCACATCAGGCTTAGGAAGCTATCAGTTGGGGCCATGGACAGCCACAAGCTTTGAATGTCTACAATCCTATAGAGCATGAGATTATAAGAGGTAATACATGTGTCATTTTTAATTTTTTCAGTAGTACTTTTCAGACATTGTGTCAAATAATCATTTCTCCTTTCTTCTTGTTTGAGGTTTTATCAGGGTGATGTGGGGCATCGGTGTAACCCTGTGTTGGTGTTGTTCAATGTAGCTACAAATGCACAAGGAAGAGGAGTACTTCCCCCACTGAGACGTGCTTGTGTGACGTGAGAAAAACTATGAGGGCGATTCAGTGCCACCCAAAGTGGACAGTATCAAGGTGTGATGGATGATTCCCTTTAACATGTATATTCATGGAGGTGTTTTGTAGTGGAGTGTCGGAGTAGGTTTTTTTCTACTTGACCTCCTTTTTCTTGAGGTTCCACTTGTGGGTGTGGCGGAGTGCCTATTTAAAGGATTACTCTCCTTCCAAGGGAAGTGAAGACATGTGGGGTATGAAATTTACTTTTTGTGTATATACTCTTGTGGTTGGATGATTTTACTCACCTTCCCTATTCATTGGTACCTTCTGTGCTCAACGTCAAGTCTTGATACTGCAGTTATCAAGTACAGGTCAAGGTGATGGATACCCCGTGAAAAAAACTACATGAATCACTATGTGGTGATGGCAGTGGTAGTCTTCTCTCTGAGAATGTGGAGACACTATATTCTGGGAGAGCGCTTTATGGTATGTTCAGAGAACCTGAGTCTCAGGTGTGTCCTCCCCTAGAGAGACTTGAACCTGAGGTGGCGATGCTTGTTGAACTTCCTATGGGACTATGACTTTGAGATATTCTATACTCTAGGAAAGGACAATGTTGTAGTAGATTCCCTTAGTAGGAAGTCCCAGGCTCGCCTAGTGCAGGAAGTTTTGGAGCAGTTAGCTTTCCGGTAGCTGACCCAGGGGGAGTATGAGGGTACAATTTTCTTCAATCGATGGTGACGAGTCCTTCACATCCCGAACATGTAAAAGGGTCTCGGTTGTGACGTATCAACTGTGGAATCTTGCGTGACTAGATATCCTTGAGTGTTTCACCATATGGATATTCTGAAGGATTAAATAACAAGACCCTATTTTAGGGGAAAACAGTTATTTCAGTCAAGAGGTGGGATGTACAGGTTTTTTCGAGGATACAAACTATCCCCTGAGTTTCTTCGGGTTGTTTGAGACCATGAAAAGAGATGGAGAGGTTTCCTACCACCTTTCTCTAACCCTAATAGGTAGAGTGGGTGCACGACGTCTCCCATGTGTCATAGATGAGAAGATACATGAGTAATCCTGCACCCATCATTTATAGGAGAAGACCATATGTGGATGGAAAATCCCTTTGGTTTGCATGTTTTTCCAGCACAGAAATGTGCAGGAGAGTTCCTAGGAGCGGTAGAGCTAGGTGTGAGCTCGTTATCCTAAGTTGTTTCCCTAGTTTTCTTTTTGGGGATGAAAGGATTGAATAAGGGAATGATTTAGAGACCTTGTTTTTTCCTTGTAATACTTTGGAATATTTCTATATATATTTTCAGATCTACGCATTGAGACAGTGTGCAATTCTGAGACCCGGTGTTTCAGGAATAAATTTTACAAAAATGTTAAGTATATTTTATACTATACACATGACAGGAACATGATATCTCTTAAATGGTAGCTCGGATTGGAAATAGGAGGTCGTGGTTGAGTCTAAAATGTGATGTTTACCATAGAAGGGGTATAACTTTTTTCGATGTGGGACTTCTATGAGAAATGTCACCTATAAGGAACAATCATAAATAAAATAATAAAAATTAATTATTTTATCTCAAATGCCGAGTCAATTAACTTTTGAATGGGGACTCGTATTGGAAATTTGAGACTGTCGTTGAGTTCAAAATGGGGCATTTTACCTAATCATGACATAAAAAGAGGGCAAGCGGGAAATTCGGATTCCATGACCGTTGGCGGGGGATTCATTGTTTTCTATAAATAAACACTTAAGTGTTTAGGATTAGGTTTAACCCCCTAATCATCTCTATCTCTCTCTCTACCCCTGCCAATATCTCTCTCTCATATTTTCTTCGATGATTCAAGAACAAGTCATTGGCAGATCGAAGTAAAAGCGAGGCGAACACAGTGGCGACGTCAATCAAATTGTTTCGAGGTAGGATTCTTGTTTAATTTTTGCACCCCAATTCCAATTCTTGTTCATTTCTTAATTTCACCATCAAGTTGTTCAATTTGAACGTCAAGGAGATGGTCAAACGAACATGGTCATCATCCGGGCCCCCTTTTGAATCCTCGTTAATTCACATTCTTCATTGTTCCTCGTTCTTAATTTTTGTTACATCGAAACACCAAAATCGTTGAGCGGAAGCTAGCGTTGTGAAGAGATCAATCCAAAGATCCCAGAATAGCTTTCAAATCTAAAATTGGGATACTAGAAGAGTCGGTACGATGGTAAGAATAAGGTGGCAGCGCGGGTCTGGTACAACGATGCCAAAAAGGGACGGGTAGAGGTCGGTGGTTCACTGGGCGAGCAGGCTAGCAACTGGGTTCAAGGTAGTAGGTGGTGTCTATAGGTCTCTAGAGAGGTGGTATCTGGGTGTGAGGCTTAGTGAGAATGTGAGGCTGGTGTGTGGTCCGACGCTGGTGTGGTGTAGCTGGAGTGGAACTAGGGGCGAGGCCGGTGAGCTGGGGTGCTTAAACGAGGCAGCGGCACGCTGAAGAGGCCAGTGTGATGGGGTCTTCTAGTGGTGTTAGTATGGTGGAGCTAGGCTACGGTCAGGCTGAAGGTGAGGCGAGGTCATGGCTCATGAACCCAGGCAGTAGCGACCCAGGCGACGCAGGTCATGCGCATTGACGAGGGGACCAGGGGGAGACCGGGGGTGCCGGGATAGGTCGGTATGAGGCGGGTCGGGCCACAGCAGGTGGGTTGGGCCAATGAAGTGAAATATTAGCTAGTGGTAGGTGGGCTGTGGGCCGGAAAAAATAGGACCGGGTCGATCCAGGTGGATGGGTCCAGCCAGAATGGGTTGGACCGGTCTGTTTTGGACCCTAAGGCATTAAAAAGCCATATCTTTTAATCCACGCATCTGTTTGATGTGTTGTCTATGGCCACGTGTCCCTCTCATCGAGGTAAACCTTTTTATATAGGATTAGGACTTTTAAGTTTTAGTTTCATTTCTCAGTTTCATGAAACGCCTAAGTTTAATATTATTATTATTATTATTATTATTATTATTATTATTATTATTATTATTATTATTATTATTTCAGGGACCTTGTATTGGACCCATATTCTAAATGTAACATCCTTTTGATTCACCATGAATGGTGGCACATCCCTAGTATTTTAGCGAACTTTTCAATATTACTTTCAGGTGTTTAAAATAAATTCAAGGTATGACCCCCACGAGGCCCGGTTCGCACGTGTTGAGGTGAAATGCATCTTTTTTACTGGGTATCCATTTTGAAGAATGAGTAGTTGTTCACGTGTGTTTTTTCATGAGGATTGCAATGGTGTGATTCATATAATTTATTTCAGGACCAAGGTGTGGGCCTCATGTAATTCTTTTCAAGAAAAATACAGCGACTTGCGACTTTTCCATCGAATGTCCGTTTGGGGTGATTAAAAAGTAGATCTTGCATGTTTTTTCACAAGGATTGAAATCTGTTTGGATGTGTGGAGCCTTGTTTGTGATCTCATTAATTATGGAAACATTAAAGGAATATCGGTGGAAGATCCTTCTGAAGTTTTTGAAGATAACCCGCAGTTTAAGTCAGCTTCAGCTCTTTTGAGAGTAGAGAAGATTTATGAAGAGATGAGGTTAAATGTTATGGGGCTGTTTGAGGAGAAGTATCAGTGAAATTAACTTTTCTCCCTTCAAATCAACACCAATCATCATGCGCTCATCAACCTTTTGACTAGTTGTTCCATGCACTCTGGGAGTACCTTGGAAAACCTAGGGGTACTGGTTTACAATTTAGTACTCGAGAATGTCTAGGTACACAGCCAGGCGTTGAGGCGGGGCCACACATCATGTGGGTCCCACACGAGTTGTGTACAACTTTATGAATTCTTCTATCTCTCATAACTTCTACTTCTGAACTCAGATTTCAGCATATGAGTAGCCTATCCTGAGTGTTTCCATGTAGCATGTGATGGTGCCCTTTGTAGTGGCTTATGAGTTATGATGCGAGATGTTCTAGGATGATACTCGATGATTCCAGTAGTATTTCTACAAGTGGTATCATCTAAAAGAGATGACCAATGTTCTCAAGTTCTTTCTGAGAGGTACAATCCAGCAGGGATGGCTAGAGTTCATCAATGATTTTCTAAGATGTACCATCCAACAGGGATGACCAGAGCAGTTTTGGGTTTACCTACATTTGGTCTACTAAGTGGTCCCTGGTGGTAGTTCTGGGATTACCTCTAGTTGGGCTGGAAAGTGTTCATTTATGGAAGTTCAAGGAATCCCTCCAATGGGGCTAGGCAATGGGTCTCATCAACAACACTTTCTTGGAAGTACCATTCAGTTGGGCTGGGCAGTGGGTCCATGTAAACTTTTGGGTGATGATCCCCCCTGACGTACTAGGGCATGAATACCCGATGACTAGAGTGGAACCCTCCATCCAATCCGGGCATGGGTCCTCAACTTAAAGACATAATCTCTCGACTGTGCGGCATAGTGACGAGATGTGCTTTGACGTACTGTTGTACTCATGATGAAGAGGGATGTTTTCCCCATCGAGACATATCCTTATGACATGACCTAAAATTGTGAGGGCAAGACAGTGCCGTCCAAAGAGGATAGTATCAAGGTGTGGTGATTGAGTCCCTTTGACTTGCAGTTCGGGGAAGACGTGTGGGATGTCGGGCATCTATGGCGGTTACTTCTTGGACTATTGGATACTCTTTTCCAAGGATGAGCTTATGAGATGGATATCCCCTTACTCTATCATTTGGGATTCTTAACTGAGCATATATATTCAATTTCCAGTACCCACTCCTTGGGTTTTGGCTACTCTCCTTCCAAGAGAGGCAAAGACACGTGGGGTATGCCACGTGCTTTCTGTTTCTAGATTCTCATGGTTGGATGAGTCTAATCCCCTTAATAGGTAATGAAGACTCAATGAGAAGTTCATCTTCTCACCATTTATATATCCGTGTGCTTGGACAAGCTTACTTCATGGTATTGTTGGGTTGAGTTTTACTTCTTTTATTATACCATGTTCTATTTATTGTTCCCCTATTCAGTACATCTTTTGTTGATCCCTTGAGCCTTCGGGGCATCCTATTGAGTATTTTTATACTCACCCATGATCGGGCTTTTCCCACACTTGGTGTTCCCTTACAAATGATGGATAGGTTGATTGTGACATTAGAGTAGCTTAGGGATACATGGTTCTTAGACCACATTCAATGGTCATATCTTAGGATCCAGGAGCGGGCCTCTCTCAACTATTTTACTTTTCCAATTGTTTCTAGGTTGTTTCACTCTTCTGGTTGGGCGTGTACTTTTTCCTTTTACCTTTAAATTTCATTTATAGAACCTGTAATTGTACTATTTAGATGTTAATGCACATTTTTTGTTTATATATAGTGGTGTTTTATCTTCTTTTCCTTTCCCTATACACTATTTCATTGAGTTGGTTGTTTGTGTGTGTGTACGGTTCTTATGGAAAGGCCTCCCTGAGTTTGTTGTGCCTTCGGTGCAAGTAGGCACCCCTAGCCTGTGGAGTCAGGCTTGGTTCAGTTGTGACTTGAGCCCCAGTGTGGGTCAGGTCGTGATAAAGTGGTATCAGAGGTGGTTCAATCCTTGGGACATTGTTTGAATGTTTCCCTAAAAAGGACTTGGTTGGTTTTAGGGAAACAGTGTCAAAGTTTCTCAAGAGCGGCTCTCAGGATAGGGAGTCTAGTGATAGTACAGGCGGTCGACGTATCCATTCACGAGGACCTTGATTACCCACTTATCTACTCGGCACTGTGAGACACTTGTTGCAGGGGACAATTGTACGTGCATCATATAAGATTAAGTCTTTCACTATCCTCCTTGAGTTAGCTCTCCATTATTGTCATTGATATATATATATATGCTCATATGAAAGCGGTACTCCTTGATAACATTCAGGATGTCTCCGTGATGATAGTTAGTAAGGATACTAGTTCATGTTCGTGATGACGATGTTGTGAGCAATGAGGCCTAAGTTCAGGACCCATCATGTGATCCCCTTTCTCTAGGTGGGTAGGTATCATCACCTCCACCTGTTGAGTAGCAGATAGCCCCAGTAGAGCAAGCTAAGGACATGCACTAGCTGAATGCACTTCATGAGTTCTAGCATCAAAGACCACTGAGGTTCTCCGATAATCTATAGCCTCATACAGTAGAGTTTTGGATAGAGTTAGTGGTCCACCTCTGTAGTCTTGTAAGGACACCGACAGATCAGATGGTGGCTTTAGAAGCCAGCCTTTTTCACGTAGCAAATGGGCGTTAGTGGATCTTGGTTACTCAAATACACGATAATTTGACTCTCTCATGGGATGACTTTCAGCAACTATTTTGTGAGAAGCATTACCCCTCCTGGTTGCACTTCATTCAACTTTAGTAGCTTCTCCAGTTTCATAAGGGAGGGATGACGATGACTGAGTACGTGACTAGGTTCACAGACCTTGCACGTTACTCTCTATACATGATTCATGATGGATACTTCCAAGCACAAAATTTTGAGTAGGGACTCCATGGAGAGATTCATGCTATCATAGTACCCTTGTGCATCCCCACCTATGTTTGGGTGTTCGATTAGGTGCTAGTGATAGAGATATTTCTGTCAGAGGGATGCCATACAGCTAGTTGTGGCAGTGGACATAACAGAGCTGAGATGTCTCCTGCGGCTAGTAGGCATCAGAAGAAAATATCTCAATGCAGGAGGCCTCCCCATAATCGGTCGCATGCACACAGTCGTATGGGGATGAGACTGAATAGAGTGTGGGGATATATTGGTAAGGTATGGTGTTATGCTTGTGACGGGTGAGGTCACATGGCATGAGACTAACTGACCAGACATGTTGAGAACACCAGGAAGGTAGCAGGTGGATCACCACGGTAGAGACAATGTCGTGATCAGGGTGGTCCCCAAGTAGGTGGTGTTGGAAGAGGATTAGTAGGATCTAGAGGTGGGGGACAATATTATGAGGTATTTACACACCTTCTAGGCAGCCCACATCAGGCTCAAGAAGTTGGTAGTTGAGGCCACGTACAGCCACAAGCCTTAGATATCTACGATCCTACAAAGCATGAGATTATGAGAGGTATGCCCTATGTCATTTCTACATTTTTAAGTAGAACTTGTTATAAATTGTGTCAAATAATCTTTTCTCGCTGTTTTTTCTTGAGATTTTATCAGGTTGATGTGGGGCATCGATGTAACCTTGTGTTGGTGTTGTTCAATGTAGCTACAAATTCATAAGGAAGAGAAGTACTTCCCCCACTGAGATGAGTTTGTGTGACACGAGGAAAACTGTGAGGGTGAGTCGGTGCCGCCCAAAGCAGATAGTATCAAGGTGTGGTAGATGAGTCCCTTTGACTTGTGCATTCATGATCGGGTTGTGCAGTGGAGTGTCGAAGCAGGTTGTTTTTCTGCTTGAACCTCTTTTGCTTGAGGTTCCACTTGTGGGTGTGACAAAGTGCCTATTTTAAATATTACTCTCCTTCCAAGGGAGGTGAAGAAAATTAGGGTATTCCTTGTGCTTTCTGTGTATATCCTCTTATCGTTGGATGGGTTTACTCGCCTTCCTTATTTGTTAGTACCTTGTGTTCTCAATGTCAATTCTTTATACTGCAGTTATCAAGTACAGGTTGAGGTGATGGAGACCCCATGAACAAAACTACATGACTCACTATGTGGTGATGGTAGTGGTAGTCTTCTCTATGAGAATGTGGAGACGCTATCTTTTGGGAGAGTTTTTTGTGGTTTGTTTAGACCACCTGAGTCTCAGGTGTGTCTTCCCCCAGATAGACTTGAACCTGATGTGGTGACACTGGTTGAACCTCCTATAGGACTATGACTTCGAGATAGTCTATACTCCAGGAAAGGACAACATTGTAGTAGATTCCCATAGTAGGAAGTCCTAGGATCACATAGTTCAAGATGTTTCGGAGCAGTTAGCTTCCCTATAGCTGACCTTGGGGAAGTATGAGGGTAAAATTTTCTTCAGTCGATGGTGATGAATCCTTCACTTCCCAAGCATGTAAGAGAGTCTCATTTGTGATGCATCAACTGTAGAATATTGTGTGACTAGATATCCTTGAGTGTTTCACTAGATGGATATTCTGAAGGATTAAATCATGAGACTGTGTTCCAGGGACAAACAGTGATTTCAGTCATGAAGTGGCATTTAGAGGTTCATCTGGGGAGGTAAACTATCCCCTGATTTTCTTCAGGTCGTTCGACACCATGTAAAGAGATTGATAGGTTTCCTACCACCTTTCCCTACGCCTAATAGCTAAAGTGGGTGCACGAAGTCTCCCACATGTCATAATTGAGGAGATATGTTTGTGATCCTACATCCATCATTGACAGGAGCGGACCACAGGTGGATATAAAATCCCTTTGGTTCACATGTTTTTCAGCACAGAAACATGAAGGAGAGTTCCTGGGAGTTGGAGAGCTAGGTGTGAGCTCAATATCCTGAGTTGTTTCCCTAGTTTTATTTTTAGGGATGAAAGTCTTGAAGGATGGAATGATTTAGATACTCATTTTTTTTCCTTTTAATACTTTGGAATATTTCTATATATATTTCCAGAGCTATGCACTGAGACGGTGTGAAATTATGAGACCCAATGTGCCCAAAATAAATTTTACAAAAATGTTAAGTATATTTTATACTATGCACATGAAGGGAATGGTATATATCTTAAATGGTAGCTCGGATTGGAAATCGGAGGCCACAGTTGAGTCCAAACTATGACGTTTACCCTATGAGGGGTATAACTTTTGTCGGTGCAGGACTTCTGTGAGAGAAGTCACCCATAGGTAATAATCATAAATAAAATAATAAAAATTAATTATTTTATCTCAAAATCCAAGTCAAATGACATTAGAAAAGGGACTCGAATTGGAAATTTGAGACTACTGTTGAGTTTTGAATGGGGCGCTTTACCTAAGTGCGACATAAAAAGAGGTGATGTGGGAAATTGGGATTATGCGACCGTTGGAGGGGATTTCAATGTTTTATATAAATAAACACTTAAGTGTTTAGGATTAGGGTTAGCCCTATAATCCTATCTCTCCCTATATCTCTCTCTATCTACCCTCCCCAATCTCTCTCTCTCATTCTTTCTTCAACAAATCAAGAACTGACCATCAACGGATCGAAGCAGAAGCGAGACGAACGCATTGGTGGTGTCGATCAGATCATGTATAGGTATGATTCTTGTTTAATTTTCACACCCTAATTCCAATTATTGTTTATTTCTTGATTTAATCATCAATTTATTCATTTTTTTACATCAAGGAAATGGCCAAATGAACACGACCATCGTCTAACCCCCATTTTGAATCCTTGTTAAGTCGTGTTCTTTGTCGTTCCTTGCTCTTAATTTTTGCTATGTCAAAACACTGACAAATCACTGAGCGGAGGATGGAGTTGTAAAGATATCAACCCAAGTATCCTGGAATAGATTTAGGATCTGAAATTGGGCCTCCAAAGGAGTAGATATGACATGTGAAAGAAGGTGGTGGCATGGGTCCGGTACAGCGGTGCTAGCAAGGGTCGAGCTAAGGTCGGTGGTGCGTTGGGCGAGTAGGCTGATGACTAGGTGCAGGGCGGCAAGTGATGGTTGCGGGTCTCTGGCGTGATGGGTGTGTAGGGAGGCATGTTGTAGCATCAGTGTGGAATACCGGGATGAGGAGGCGACGACTGGGCATTCGTCTCGGTGGGAAGGTGAGGTCAGCGCGCGATCTGGCACTGGTGCGACGTAGCTGGGGCGGAACCAGGGGTGATGTCCGTGAGCCGGGGTGCTGAGGCGAGGCAGATGCGCACTGAGGAAGCTGGTACACTATGGTAATTTGGTGGCATCGGTATAGTGGATCCAGGTTGTATCTAGGCTGGAGGCAAGGCGGGGTCACGGCTCACGACCCCAGGCAGCAGCGACCCACGAGTCGCAGGTCGCGCATTGACGAGGAAACCAGGGGAGATCGGGGGTGTCGGGATAGGTTGGAAGGCGGTGGCCCGAGACGGTGGTAGTTGGTCCATGGGCTGGAAAAATAGGACTGGTCCGGCCAAAGTGGGTCGAACCAGGCAGGACGGGTTTAGCCAGAATGGGCCTGACCGGTCTGTTTTGGACCCTAAGGCTATAAAAAGTTGTATCTTTATATTTGTGTGTCTGTTTGATGTGTTGTCTATTGACATTCATCCCTCTCATCAAAGAAAATATTTTTATATAGGCTACGTACTTTTAAGTTTTTTTTTCGTTTCTCGGTTGCATGAAATGCCTAAGTTTAATAATAATATTATTATTATTATTATTTCAGGGATCCTGTATCATATCCATCTTCTAAATGTAACGTCTGTTTGATGCACTGTCAGCTGTGGCAGAACCCTGTTATCTGTGCGGAATTTTCAAGATTAATTTTGGGTGTTTAAACTATAGTTGAGGTGCAGGTCCCACGAGGCCTGGTTCGCACGTTTTGTGGTGAAATGCAACTTTTTCACCGGGTATCCATTTTGGACGAATTAGTAGTCATTAACATGTATTTTTTTCATGAGGATTGAAATGGTGTGATTCATATAATTTATTTCAAGACCGAGGCATGGTCCCCACATGATTCTTTTCAAGAAAAATACAGTGACTTGTGAATTTTCTATCAGATGTCCATTTGGGGCGAATAAATAGTCGACCTTGTGTGTTTTTCTGTAAGGATTTAAACGGTGTGATCCATTTGGATGTACAAAGCCTTTTGTGATCTCATTAATTGTGGAAATGTGAAAGTAATATTGGTGTAAAATCCTTCTGATGTGTTTGAAAAGACCTCATGGATTAAGTCATCTTTGACTCTTGTGAGAGTGGAGAAGATGTATGAAGAGATGTGGTCAAATGTTCTGGGGTTATTTGAGGAGATATATCAGTGAAATTACATTTTCTCCCTTCGAATCGACATCTAGCATCGTACGCTTGTCAGCCTTTTGACTAGTTGTGTCATCTAATCTGGGAGTACCTTGGCACACCTAGTGGTATTGGTTCGCAGTTTAGTACCCAAGAATGGCTAGGTACATGGACAAGTGTTGAGGTAGGTCTACACATCATGTGGGCCCCACACGTGCAACGTACCACTTTATGAATTCTTCGATATCTCGTAACTCCTTCTTCTGAACTTGGATTTTGGCATATGAGTAGCCTATCCTGAGTGTTTCCATGTAGTATGTAATGGTGGCCTTCGTAGTGGCTTATGAGTTATGATGTGAGATGTTATGGGGTGATACCTGATGACTGCAGTAGTGTTTCTCTAATAGGTACCATCCAATAGGGATGGCCAGTGTTCTTTAGTGCTTTCCAAGAGGTACCATCCAGCATAGATGGCTAGAGTTCCTCGATGCTTTTCTGAGAGGTACCATCCAGTAGGGATGGCCAGAGCAGTTCTGGGTTTACCTCCAGCTGGGCTGGGAAGTGGTACCCGATGGAATTTCTGAGTTTATTCAGATGGGCTCGAAAGTGGTCCTCGATGGCAGTTTTGGGCTTCACTCTAGCGGGGTTGGGCATTGGGTCCCATAGATGACACTTGTCAGGCAGTACCCTCTAGTTGGGCTGGGCAGTGAGTCCCTATTGACTTCTGGGTGATGATCTCCCATAACGTACTAGGGCACAGATACTCAATGACTAGAGTGGAACCCTACATCCAGGATGGGCATGGGTCCTTAACTTCAAGAAACGATCTCTCGACTGTACGACACAGTGATGAGACATGATTTGATGTACCTTTAGACTCACGAGAAATAGGGATGATTTCCCCACCAATGTGTCCTTATGACGCGGCCTAAAACCATGAGCGAAAGACAGTTCCACCCAAATAGGATAGTATCAAGGTGTTGTGATTGAGTACCTTTGACTTTCAGTTTAGGGAAGTCATGTGGGATGATGGGCATAGATGGTGGTTGCTTTTGGGACTATTGGATACTCTTTTCCTGGGATGATCTTGTGAGATGGAGATCCCCTTACTCTCCCATTTGGGTTTCTTGACTGAGCATATATATTCTATTTTCAGTACCCACTGCTTGGGTTTTTTCTACTCTCCTTCCATGAGAGGTGAAGACACGTGGGGTATGCCACGTGATTTCCATGTCTATATTCTTATGGTTAGATGAGTATACTATCTTTTTATAGGTAGAGAATACTCGATGAGAAGTTCATTTTCTTACCATTTCTATCTCCTTGTGTTTGGATGATCTTACTTCACTCTCTCATTGGGTTGAGCTGTACTTATTTTATTGTACCATGTTCTATCTAGTTCCCCCCTTCTCCCTTTAGCCTTCAGGACAACCTAATGAGTATTTTTATACTCACCCCTGCTCGGGCTTTGCCAACAATTGGTGTGACCTTGTAGATGATGGATAGGTTGATCATGAAATCGGAGGAGCTTAGGGATATGGGGTGCTTGGACTATGTGCAGTGGTCATAGCTTGGGATCTAGGAGTGGGGCTCTCTCAGATATTTTACTTTTCCACTTGTTGTTAGGTTGTGGCACTCTTCTATTTGGGCATGTATTTTTCTCCTTCACCTTTTAGTTTACTTTAAAGCACTTGTACTTGTACTATTTAGAGGTTGATGCATGTTTTTGGTTTATATATTTCAATGGTGTATGTTGTTTTCCTTTCCCTCTATATTGTTGCATTGAGTTGGTTGCATGTGTGTGTACAGGTTCTTAGGCAAAGGCCCCCCTGAGTTTTTTGTGCATTTGGCACTAGTCACCATCCCCAGTCCTATGGAGCGGGCTTGGGATATTTGCAACTCAATCCCTAACATGGTTCGGGTCATGACATTAAATAATATTTAATTTTAATTCGCTAGTTTAGCGCATGTTAAGAAATATTTCTATTATTATTATTTACATGGGGTTCTTTAGAGATTAAATAAACAATAAAGATCATTTTTCAACTATTTGTTTCTAATACTAGCAGTATATAAACCAAATTATATTATTTTTCAATAGAGCCAATTAATTTTTGTTGTACACAACGACACTCGGAAAGAATCATCACAATCCCTAAAGAGCTCCCTCTCCAAGAATGCCCCCAAGAATGGAGGGTGATCTTCTACCACCATCCACTCTCAATTCTATAGAGATCAAGAAGAACATTTTGAAGTGATTCTTGAGATGTTCAAAAGAAAACAATGCAGGCATTTGGATCTACTGCGCTAGCACCCAGAGATTCCTACGACGATGTTCAGAGATTTGTGGAACACTTTTGGACCATCTCTGGAAGGAATATTCCCTTGATTCCTACAACGCAACGATGGTACAACGTAGATCCATTGTTAGATCCATCAATGAAGAAATAATTTCACATAAGGTAATTATTTAATTACTTAAATTAATTATAAATAATATGTGATGATTCTACACTTGGTTTCAACATTTTATCCCTTGTCTATTTTATTTGATTCAATTCTGTTAATCACAACATTCATCGATGTGTAAATCTTGGATTAATCATCGATCATGAAAAAAATCAAAGTTGGGCATGACCTATCGCAGCGCTTCCATTGTGCCCAAAACCTTCAAGTGGTATCAGAGCAATCACATATTTATTTATAATTATTTAAAGATCATTGATTGATTTACGCATAATTAATTATTTTTCAATTTCATTTTAATCTTTCTTTAAAATGAATTGTGAGATCTGATTCTTCTTCTTTGTTTCTCATAAATATAATATAATCGATTAATTTTATGAATGAAATAAAATCAAATTTTTCATTCAGAGGTGCCGAGGAATCTGGACAGATAACACAAGAGTACATGTCATGTAACCTGGAGGCACACGTCGTGTATTAGTGTTCAATGAACCAAGAATTAATTATAAATTAATTCAAGGCATGTGCATTTATTACATGTGGTGCATTTAATTATACACCACGTGCTGACTGGGTCAGCCTAGCACACGGTCAGTCGGAGTATACGTTGTGTAACTGTCGTACATAGTGTGTAGTTATTTATCCATAGACGGGTCGTGTATCTTCTTACATGACCTACCTGACTAGTGACCATGTAACTTGAATACCACACGACGTGTCTCCCATGTACACGTCGTGTACTCTAACTTTTTTGTGGCGTGTTTTACACGTCGAGTCCCTAGTAGTGTGCCTCAGTGAGAATAGTACACTCTTTGTAGATTGCCTGTACACACCATGTACTTTTACCAAATTATGTAAAATTAAAAATAGATTTATTATATTGTGAAAACCTTATCAATATGTTCTTGTGTGTGTTCATTAAGTTGATAAGACACATCGTGTGATGGGTTTAAATATATATAAATGTTTAATTAATTTCTATGTAATGTTTACATCTATATATCATGTATGAGCCGTATTATAGATATTACTCTACGTACATTGAAGCATAACACATGATAGAAAAATCACGTAATTTGTGTAATCATTAAGTTGATAGTACATGTCATGAATGTATGTGATAAGTCGTGTATGCCACATGTCGCAAGAGTAAACAGTATACGAGTATAATACATATTGGGTAGTTTGGATGGGTACTCACTGTGTTGCCTCCAAGGAATATTTTTTTGTACACAGTTAATTTAAAAAATAATAATTTGTTTAAAATTATGATGGATTATAATATCAAGGAAATTCATATGAGGATTAAGATAAAATAATTGATTAATTAAAGAAGATAATTAATTGATTCCAACGTGATTTTTATTCAATAAGAATAATTAGAATTGAATGATAATTTTATTAAATGTGTAATTTTTTGTATGCATGTGAATGATCATGATCTTAGACTAAACCTTTGTATGTGATTTTTTTCTTTTAATTTATTATTAAATTTAATTGTTGGCTTGCGTTCCATATCTCCTTTTATTATATAAGGGTCTGCGTGCCCATGGTTTCTTTTATATAAACCCCTCCCCCTCACCTCCGTGTGAGTAAAAGAATTTGTAATGTATGGAGTTCCCAAGCTAGTGGAGGGGGTTCAAGTTTGGAGAAAAGGTGAAACCAATCTAATAGAGATACATAATTGGATGGGTGGAAAACTGTAACACGAACCATAATTGGTTCAAGGTGTTTTTTCCCTAGGTCGATGGTTGGTTTATCATCTGGTAGATAAATTAACCATTAGAAAAACTCATGATCATGCCACTTTATTATTTTATTTCTATCAAGTTTCATGGTTATTTCATTACGTATGTTTTTATCATGATCACATGAATTGGTGAAATTAACAAGCATGCAAGATAGAACTAAAATAAATTGGCTTATGTGTAAGATAGTATCCAATACATGGTTAATCACTTAAGTAAATACATTTAATATTAACAAGCATGTAATAAAGATAATAATTGGTAATTTACATATAAAAGATAAATTCCATCAATTATATATTAAGTTGGTATAGTCTTCCACTACTTTAGTTAAAATCGAACAATAGTTTAAAGTGCTTGACTAGCCAAAGTTGGGGTGCTTTCAATTATCAGGGAATTATAACTTGAAGTTTTGGTTTGACTTAATTTAGTTAACATCAACGGTTGACTGCCAAAGAAGGAATTAGTGTAACCGAGAGGAAAGGGTTGAGGAAATACAATTTAAGGATTTATAAATTAGGGAGTCCACTCAACAGATCAAGGAACTATGTGCTAATACAGTTGGTATTTAGGATACCTGCCTAAAACCCATCAAATTACTTGACCATCTAAAGTTGGGGTGATAAGAAGGGGAATATGGATCCTTTCCACTATAATGTCTAAGTAATAGGATATTCTGAAGCCAATGATGATGGCTATTGGGTTACAATAAAATGGTGGGATATTAATAAATATAATATCTATTTATTTTTCTAAATTTTATTAGATAAAGTATTAAAAATATGCTCATCTTATGTGTAGAAAAAGTAATAAAAATGATTTCAAACATATCAATGTGATACATACTTGATAAGGATAACCTTCTCACTGGTAAAAAGTTCCAAGAATGACAAAGGCACTTATGCGTTATCCTTCACCATGAATGGAAATTATATGTGCTGGAAGAACCTATTCCTATTGCACTTGGTAATGAGACTAGTGAGGAAGGGTTATCTATCTATAAGAAACATCTGAAAGGAGATACATATGTTCAGTGTTTTATGATATCATCCATGACCAATGAGGTTTTGAAGCAACATGAGGACATGGGTGTGTATAGCGTGATGTATCACCTTCAGGATCACTATAAAGAGAAGGTGAGACAAAAGAGACATGAGATCTCCAATGGTCAGTTTACAACTACACTTGGAAAGTTTGTGCCAGTTGGGCCTCATGCAGTGAATCTTATTGGCTACATTGAACGCTTAGACATCTTTGGGATTAAATTCTCAAATGAGTTGCACACAGATCTCATACTTTCCTCACTACCCAATACCTTCCATGGTTTTATTATTAATTATAATATGAGAAATAATTATAAGAATATTTTGAGGCTTCTTACACTAATTTTTCAAGTGAAAAAGGACATGGGGTGTGACAAACTCACGATCCTTATGGTGAATAAGAAAAAGAAGAACTAGATGAAGGGGTCCAAGACCCATAACAGGCCTAAAGCTCCCTAGCATTGTCCTTCCAAGAAGAGGAAGATCCAGAGGCACGGTAAGGAAAAGGAGACAGTATATTTTGTATGTGGCAAGCAAGGCCACTGGAAGAGGAACTACACTCATATGGAATGGGAAGCTAAAGGTTCATTCATTATAGATTGTAATATTTTAATATCTACACATTGGGTATTAAATACAGCTTGTAGTGCTCACATCTATATCCAAATATAGGAACCAAGTAGATTCCAAAAGATTGTTATAGGATAAATGGATTTGTAAGCTGCCAATAGTGTAAGGTTGGTTGCTCTATCCATTGGTGACTACCACATTTCATTGCTAATGAGAATGATATTGGTTTTAAAATATTGTTATTATGTACCAATATTTACCAAGAACATAATTTTTGTATCATACCCTGATGCAGATGGTTTTATTTTCAAATTTGGAAATAAAAGTTGTTTCTTTTATAGACAACATATGTTATGGTATGAAACATTTAAATAATGGTCTTTATGTATTAAATTATGAAAACCAAGTATTGGAAATAGATAATGAATCATGTTCACATGACTCATATAACACCCAGTTGTGGCATCGACATCTTGGTTATGTAAACAAGAATCATTTGACAAAGCTCTATCAAGATGGTTATTTAGACTCTTTTGAACTAAAACCACTTGAAATATTTCATGCTTGTTCACAAGGACAAATGACCAAACCACTATTTAGTGGATAGGGTGAAAGGGTTAGGGATCTTCTAGTATTGGTACACACAAATGTATGTGGACCATTTCCAGTAGAATCTATAGGTGGATATTATTACTTTTATAACTTTTACTGATGATTTGAGTAGATATGGATGTGTCTACTTGATAAGGTATAAGTCTGAGTCCTTTGAGAAAATCAAAGAATTCAAAAATGAAGTATAGAATCAACTTGAAAAGAATATAAAGAAGTTTCAATCAGATCGAGGTGGTGAATATATTAACCAATAGTTTATCGACTTACTATGGGAGTTTGGGATTATATCTCAACTCACTACAACTTACACACCACAGTGGAATAGTGTTATTGAAATGAGGAATCGAACCTTGTTAGATGTGGTAAGGTCGATGATGAATCATTAAGATCTTCCATTATCCTTTTGTGGATATGCATTACAAACTGTTGCATATACATTAAATTGAGTACCATCTAAAGTGGAAGACAAAATTACCTTCAAGTTATGGAGTGGAAAGAAATCTGTTTTGTCACATACATGTTTATGGGGTTGTGAGGCATTTTTTAAGGTCTTATCAGGAAAAAAACTAGCACCTTGAGGCACAAAGTGTATCTTTATAGGGTATCCTAAGGAAACAAAGGAATACTATCTATACAACCCCTCGAAAAAGAAAGTGATTGTCTCAAGACAATCTGCCTTTCTTAAGAGGGAGCACATCCATAAAAAGGATAGTGGGAGCAAGATTGACTTCGATGAAGTTTATGCTCAAGAAACACAATAGTTGGTAGAGGAACTGATTCTATAGGTCCCCATGGAAGAAGTAGTTCTTGAAACACAAGTAATGTATAGGAGTACAAGAGAGGTAAGAGAACCAAAGAGATATATTTTTCTAGTCACCAATGATGGTGACTCATTATTAGTTGACAATGATGACCCTCTCTCCAACAAAGAGTTAGTAGAGAGCTCAGAAGCTTCAAGATGGCAAGAAGCCATGAATTCTGAAATGGATTCCATATATCAGAACTAAGTATGGGTTCTGGTGAATTCACCAGTTAATGTAAAGACTTTAGGGTGAAAATGGGTATTCAAGATAAAACTGGACATGGAAGTTAAAGTAAATACCTATAAAGCAAGGCTAGTAGGTAATGGGTTTAAACAAATTCAAGGAATTGACTATGATGAAACCTTTTCACCAGTTTCCATGTTTAAATCTATTAGAATTCTACTTTATATAGGAGCTTATCCTGACTATGAAATTTGGAAGATGAACATAAAAATCATTTTCCTTAATGAGAACCTTTAGGAAGATGTCTATATGACACAATCAGAATGGTTTGTGACTCTAGGTGATACCAAAATAATTTATAAGTGGAAGAGATCCATTTATAGATTGAAGCAAGCATCTAGGTCATGGAACATTCAATTCGATGAAGTTATAAAATAATTTGGTTTCATTAAGAAAGAATGAAAGCCATGTGTTTACAAGATATTTATTAGGAATTCATTCATTATACTAGTAGTATATGTTGATGACATAATACTTATTGGAAATGACATACCAGTCTTACAATATATTAAGGAATGATTGAACAACCTTTTTTTCATGAAGGACTTTGGTGAAGCAACCTATATTATAGGGATCAAGATCATTCATCATAGATCCAAGAATCTGGTTGGACTAATTCAAAGTACATACATTGACCATATACTAAAGAGATTTAGTATGGAACAATACAAGAGGGGATTGGTTCTAGTGCACATGGTATAAAACTTCCTAAGAAAATGTGTCCTCATACACAACAAGAAAAAGAGAGAATGAGTAAGATCTCATATGCTTCAGCGATATGATCAATCATGTATGTCATGTTATATACTAGAATTGACGTTTCCTATGCATTGAGCATGGTAGGAAGATATCTAGCAGATCTAGGAGAACAACATCGGTCTACTGTTAAGACTATCCTCAAGTATCTAAGAATAACTAAGGTTATGTTCCTAGGGTATGGAGGAGATGAGGATTTGGTCATTAGGGGTTATACTAATGCTAGTTTTCAAACATATCAAAATGATCTAAAGTCACGGTCAAAATATGTTTTCTATCGTAATGGAGGAGCTTTGATATGGAAAAGTTCAAAGTAGCTAGTTTTCGCTGATTCTAAATTGGATTTTGAGTATATTGCATCTTCTAATGTATCCAAGGAAGTCATTTGGATATGAAACATTATCTAGGAGCTTGATGTGGTACCTAGTAATAAAGATCATATCACATTGTATTGCGGTAATACTGAAGTGGTGGCTCTTGCAAATGAGTCAATTTCACATCAATAGACAAAGCACATATTTCACATCAACAGACAAAGCACATACTCCAGAAGTATCACCTCTTGAGGGATTTTTCTCAAAGGGGTGAATTTATATTAAGCAGAGTTCTCATATAAGAAAACATGGTGGACCCCTTGACTAAAGGCCTATTTTAGAAAAAGCATGAGTATCGTGTGAGAGCTAGAAAACTGAAGGTTGTTAGCAGTTGGTTCTAGTGCAAGTGGGAGTCTGTTGGAGTTGGTGTCCTATAACCAACTTCTATGTATTTTATGATATCTTTTATTATTATTTTAAAATATTAATAAACTCCTAATCACATCATGATTGTTCTTATGTGTAACATAGTATGAGATAATGTCCTAAAAGTAGTTGTCGTGGTGAAAGGTAATAGAAGCTCCCCGTTATGATGAGAACCCAGAAGTGTCATGACATTATTCTTAAATATATGTTCTATAGATGGATGAAATCATTTGAAAGACACAAATGATATAGGTTATCATAGGTGGAGACTCATAAGACTTTGAGGCACTTTCTCATGGTGTACACCCTTGGTAATATGCATTGTAGGATATTATGAGAACGAGACCTGTTAGTAGGAAATCCACAATTATATTTGTTATTGGATGTTCCTATCTTCAGATGTGTGTATTGATCCTTAGACTTTAAGATTATTATTAATGATATTATAAGTTGTGTACTTTGATGTATTGACAAAAAATTTGATGACATATGTTCGTAGTGAGGTAGGATATGTTGGGTGCATCATGAGTAATATTTCATTAATGAATAATGAAAGAAAGGATTTGTCCCTCCTGTTCTTTAACAGAAGTTGATATCTCATGCCCTTTGATGGAAATGATATATCCGAAATAAATCCAGTCATTATATTCAATAGGAAAGTTTGATTTCCAGGAAGTCAAAAAAGAGACATCAAGAACATAGGTTGATGGCACCAACGTACAACCTTCTTGATTAGAGATATCATGATAAAGGGAATATATTACACAATAAGAATATGTATGGGGTATTATGTCATTATGGCATTAACTTCTTTCTCTATCACTAGTGCAGAAAACGTTTTTTACGTCGGTTATTTTTCATTTTTTATGTTGGTTTTTAGCCAACGTTAATACGGACGACGTTATAAATAACGTTTTTTACATCGGTTATTTCAAAACCGACGTAACAAACATAACATCGCGATGTTTATCACGTCGGTTAATTAATAACCAATGTGAAAAAACCGAGGAGGGTGGGGTTTATAACTTCAGTTATTATATAACCATCGTGATAAACCTGGGGGGTTTATCACGTCAGTTATTTAATAACTAACGTGATAAACCAGTCCGGGGGGGTTTATCACATCGGTTAATAAATAACCGACGTGATAAACCATTTCCCAGGTCCTTTATCATGTCGGTTATTAAATAACCGCCATGATAAACGACCTGGGGAATGGTTTATCACGCCCATTATTAAATAACCGACCTTGTAAACCATTTCCCAGGCCTTTTATCACGTCAGTTATTTAATAACCGACGTGATAAATCATTTCCCAGGTACTTTATCACGTCAGTTATTAAATAACCGACGTGATAAACCATGCCAAGCTGTTTATCATGTCGGTTATTAAAAAAACTGATGTGATAAACCCTTCCTGGTTTCTTTATCACATCGGTTATAAAATAACCGACGTGGAAGACAAATTTTTTTTAAAAAAAAATTGACTGCAGTACCCTCCCCCAGAATCAACCAGAAACCAAATCAATAATTCGTACCACAAAAACAGAAGGAGATCAAAACATGAACTAAAGAAAATTTAAGCATTTACATTGATAACATATAAAACTTACCCCACTTGACATCCCCCACCCTCATGTATACCCCCTGGACAGCCCTCCCCCACCCCATTGGAGCCCCCACCACACCCCTGGACTGCCCCCCGACCCCCTGGACAGCCCCAAACACCCCTGGACAACCCCCCCCCCCACCCTCATGTATACCCCCCACCCCCTGGACAGCACTTCCACACCCCTGGACAGCCCTCCCACACCCCTGGACAGCCCTCCCACCCCCCTGGACTGCCCCCTACCCCACCGGACAACCCTCCTAGACCCCTGGACACCCCCCAACCCCACTGAACACCCCCCACACCCTTGGAACCCCTCCCCCTAGACCAGAATCCATACCAGAAAAACCATCATAAGTAGACCAAAACAGAAGTAGAGCAAAATTAAACATTCACATATATAATATTCAAAACTTACACTGGCAACTTCAAAAAAAACTAAATCCAACCTAAACGACTACCAAATACACAATTACAACGACAATATTCAAAATTACATTTTACATTACAAACAACTAAAATTCAATCAAACTTGTAAAATAATTTGACCACTCCACTTGTAAGTGTTTGATGTCTACAGCAGTATAGGGTTGAGGGTCATCAAAAAGCTACAAATGAAAAGAATAGTAGTTAACGTGTATAATGAATAAATCAAATTGAAATATTATGGCAAAGTTTAAGAGGAAATCTTACCAGGTCAAAATTCACAACTGTCCCAGTTGTTATTATTTCATACATAAATCTTAACATATAATATCTGCATTCGATGACGCCTTGTTGTTCATAGAAAATTCTGTTTGAATGAGTGTAAATTCAATATATTATTTTTATGTAATAAATCAAAAAGTACAAATTATAAATGGATATTTACCTTCGCATTTACATATTTGATCTTTGCACTCCTTTTCTTTGTGTTTTTTCTAAAGTAGGTTCATGACCTGTTAGAAAATAATACGAATGGGGTAAATTTAAAATTCATTTAATATATAAAACTATTGAGAAATTGAAACTTACTTTTCCAATATATTCTTAAAACTTTCTCGCACATCATCATGGACAGAGCATATCTAATAAAGTGCTTTCTCCCTTTGGTAAAAAACCCCTAACATCCAATGATCACTGATAAAAGGAAATTTAACGTAGTGGTTTTTTATGTTAAAAGATAATTAACTCTTTGAGAGAGATGTGTTTCATACCTCACAAAAAGGCATCATCCAACATTGTGTGACTATATTCTTTTCAAGTATTTCAGCAATATAAAGCATTCTTTGTTCTCATCCAATGCACATGCTTCAGGGAAATCAATTGCGGGTCCATGAATCCATATACATCTGTCAGCTCATTCCTCTCACAAATTTTATAAAGATACCTAATACAAAACAGACATAAGTATACATTTTAATAAATATAACGCAGGGAAAAGGTGTTAAGACTTACATGGAAAAAATTTGCACCACGTTGATGCCCAACTTATCTCCAGTAACAAGCTCCATGATATCAGTTTTCATAATCCTCACACTTATTTCACGTCCACAAACATGAGCTTCCATTGGAAACTCATAATGACCCGCCAACAAATTTGAATATCTTGACAATCTGTCAAGACTACTAGAATCTGTATCTGATGTCATAGTCATTTGTCTTTTTTGTTGTCTATACAATATTTCTTTACCTTTGAAGTATTCCTGTAAAAATAAATTGAAAAATATATTAGTTTTCAAATGATAAAACAACTTTAATAAAAAAATAAAATAAAAGATATAACATTCATACCTCTATGGTAATGAGTCGAAGAAGTCTGGATGACCAAATTAAAAAATGGCTAATACTATGTCCAACTGTCGCCACCTCATCTGTAGGTAATGGTACCCGAGCTGATCTATCTATAATATCCTGTACAGTGACCCTCTAATTCTCTACCTCTAATTGTTGATGATGAACTGTATCTCCTATACAATATACCAACCCATATGCTACTATATGATGTTGAGAATCATCAACATACAACTCGCAATAAGTAGGAAGCTGTGGGGGAGGAGTAGGATAAAAATGGGGTCTGCAGGCTGAGGTGGGGGAGTGGGATCTACTGGCGGAAGTGGAGGATAAATAATGGGGTCTGCAGAGGGAGGTGGAGGAGTGGGAGCTGCAGTCTGAAATTGTCTTTGCATGTCTGCAAACATAGACTGCACCAACGCTCTAATCTTGTCCTCCATCATCGCATTAATATTATGAACTTCAGCCTCTAAGGATTCTATTTTTTTTATAAACCCCCTCAACGTTAGAAGTTGAAGAACGTGGCAACACTTTTCTTACCGATACACCTGCCGGATATCCTCTTACACGACCAGGATGTTCGGGCCTTCCCAATGCTACAGCTAAACTATCTTCCCTCCCAGTAGCTGTAAATGTCCCCTGTGAACTCTGCTCCTCAAGAGAGTCCTGTATTAATTAATTGAACATTTATGTAATGATTGAAATTATATGAAGAAAATAATTAACTTAAATAAATAAAATAGATATCTTGCAATCCTCTCAGCTACAATTCTCGATTCTTCCAAAAGATATTGCCCTTTTTTCCCTTCCGATCTCTCTTCCATTTTTCATGTCTAGATGGAGGGGATGGAGGGGCCACCTCTCCAGAGCTTGAAGACTCAGCTCTTAGTTGTTGAAATTTTTCCACCATCATTTGTTCTTCCAAAAATGCATACTCTCCCCGAGATAAACTATGAGGGTATACATTTTTAGATTGGATCTCCTGATGATCTTTCCTTGTTTTCTGTAAATTAAGAATAAGAAATCATTAACAAAACATTAATAAGATCATTTATATAAGAAAGCTTATAAAAGTTTACATTGCCCTTACCAAAAATGACTCTTTTCTTCTACTTTCAAAAAACTGTCTCCATGTGTCTTCATCTATAAAAGGATATATACGACATGGATTGTCATGACTCCTATGACCATAAATGAAATCAGATGAGAGGGTTGATTTGAAATCCCTCCATCTCCTGGCAGCCAACGATAAGCATTTCTTCCTGACTCCTCCAGTGTCAGGAATATAAAATGTCATCTGATAAAGAAGAGGTTAAACATATTATATATACTAAAAACATTTAAAGAATAGTCAAACAATAGCAAAAGATCTTACCAAAATCATCTCCCACAACTGATAGATTATCGCTTTATCCACACTTCTCCAGTCATCATACAGAATGCTTACTTTTCTCTTAGCCTGAGTTGCTACAAAACTCTTAAAATCTTTTGCATTTGGACCTCTAGGAATATCATCATCATCAAACTCAACAACTATCCTCTGATCCTGCGTACGGGCAAGTGATAATTTTGGTAAACGTGTGCACCCACGTTTACCAACCTTTGAACTCTTTGTCGTAATAGGAGCATGTGAATGTTCCTCCCCAGAGGTATGACCAATATGCTCATCTCTAGAATCATGTGGTTGATCAACTAAATGATATGTCATTATCCTTCAAATCAAAAAAACAAACGTTAGTTCAGAAATATACAAATTCAAATATTTTAATACTACTGTAGTCATAAAATAGAAAAGTGTACCAAGTTACGTAATAGTAAACATTGGTAATATGGTAAGCATGTTAAAAATGGTAAAGATGGTAAAGATGGTCAAGATGGTCAAGATGGTAAACATGGTAAACATGGTAAACCTGGTAAACATGGTAAACATGGTAAAGTAATTGTCACTGAACAAAAATAATAGATATATAATTCATGTAATGGTAAACATGATAAAGTAAACTAAACAAACTTCAAACAAACAAAAACTTATACTTATTTTGTTTTAAAACATGTTTTAATAAATAAAAAACTTACAATATCTAACATTTATGAAAAAAATAAATGTAAACAAGAAATAAACATATGTTACCTGTAATTTTAGGAATGTACAAATGGATTGTTTTCCCAAATTCCTTCGTCGTGATCGTTCCTTATGGCACAAACCATGTCTTCAACATGCTCATCATTATGTTCAATTAATATTTCCATGGAAGTAGGGATCTCACATAAATCAGCATCTTCATCAAGTTCATCTTCACCAACATATTGTTTTTTCCCTTGTAAAACAACAGCCCGGTGCATATCTGATTGATCTACTACATAGAAAATTTGTTTTTCATGTGTTTTCATTATAAAAGAATCAGTTGTGTCTTCCAATCTATTCAGATTAACAAGTGTCATTCCGAATTCATCGTGTTTGACACTATTGTTACTGATAAACCATTTACAGTTAAAAACAGGAACTTTAATTTTAAAGTAATCAACCTCTCATATGTCTTCAATCACTCCATAATATGCACTTGATGCAGAAATTGGGTTTTTGTCCTTAGCACTCGAAAAATACATTGCTTCTGCAAACACCAATACATCACTATTCTGAACTGCACTTCTGTTGTCCTGAGCTTTCGTATGAAATGTATAGCCATTAATGTTATAACCGGACCATGTTATCACATCTAAACATGGACCACCCACTATCCATTTCAATGTCTTTGATACATCTGATCTACCAAGCAAAGTCTTTTTAATCCATGACAAAAAAGTTTTGTTATGCTCATTCAAAATCCACATTTCTTTCTTCTTTGGATGACATTGTTTCAACTCATTAATATGCAATGTGATATACAGTTGAGCATCAGCTATGTTATTCAAGATGTATGATTCTAACTTCTTCATCTGTTCAGCTGACAATGATTTGACTTTCAAGCCACAAATCCCATTTCCCTCATTATTAACTCGTTCATGGCGAGATGGAGGCAAACATATGTGTTGCACCGCAGCCAAGTAGCTCGTACAAAAATCTGCTACCTCCTCAGAAATATACTTTTCAATAATAGAGGCTTCAGGTCGATATGGATTTTTAACTTACCCCTTTAATATTTTCATATACCTTTCAAAAGGATACATCCAACAAAGATATACAGGTCCACAAAGCTTTATTTCTCGAACCAGATGAATCATTAAATGCACCATTATATCAAAAAAAGTTGGAGGAAAATACATTTCCAATTGACAAAGTATAAAAATTGCATCCTTTTCCAAAATGTTCAAAGCATTCACATCAATCGCCTTGTTACAAATTGAATTGAAAAAATAACACAACTTCATTATAGTCTTTCTGACACGAATGGGCAATATTCCACGCAATGCAACTGGTAGAATTTGTTGCATCATGACGTGACAATCATGTGATTTCATACCTATCAACTTCAAGTCCTTCAATGAGACAAAATTTTTTACATTTGAAGAATAACCTTGAGGCACTTTGATATCATGAAGACACTGAAAAAAGCTAATTTTCTCCCTCTTCGATAATGTATGACAAGTCGGGGGAAGAAATGTTCATCTTCCTTTAGGAGTGGGAGCTAACTCCAAACGTATTCTCATTGATAGTAAGTCTAATCTTGCATTCAACACATCTTTTGTCTTTCCTTTAATATCTAACAATGTTCCAATCAAACAAATACAGATATTCTTCTCCACGTGCATGACATCAATATTATGTTTAACGTCATGATACCTCCAATATGGTAGCTCAAAAAATATTGACATTTTCTTCCAAATATATCTATCATTACCAGATTTCTGTGTCTTTCCCAATGTCACATCAAGGTTTTTCACCCTCTCAAAATACAGATCAGGGGATAAAGGTTTTGGAGCAGTATCAAATTCTTGTGAGCCATTGAATGCCTTTTTTAGTCTTCTATAAGGGTGATCCATAGGCAAAAACTTTCGATGACCCATGTACATTGTTTTCCTCCCATGATGCAATTGACAATATGACGTCTGTTGTTCGCAAATTGGACATGCTTTATGCCCTTTAACACTGTATCCAGACAAATTTCCATACGCTGGGAAGTCATTTATAGTGAACAGAAGCACTGCATGCAGTTGAAAATATTCCATTTTATAAGAATCATACACCCTAATACCATCAGCCCATAACAGTTTCAAATCATCAATCAACGGTGACAAGTAAACATCAATATCATTGTCGGGTTGCTTTGGACCAGAGATCATTATACTCAACATGACATATTTGCGCTTCATACAAACTTTAGGAGAGAGGTTGTAAATTACCAATAAAACAGGCCATGAACTATGTGTGCTACTGAGGGTTCGGTATGGATTCATTCCATCTGTGCACAACCCTAGTCTGAGATTTCTAATTTCATTTCCAAATGTAGAATACTGCGCATCAATTTTCTTCCATTGTGGAAAATCAGCTGGATGACGTATTTTTCCATCACATACCCGCTCATCAGCATGTCATCTTAACCTTTTTGCATTATGTGAATTAGCAAATAAACGTTTGAAACGATGAATTATAGGAAGATACCAAAATACCTTTGAAGGGAGCTTTGTAATCTCTACATCAGCCTGTGATTTTTCTTTCACCTTATACCGTGATGTCCCACATTTAGGACACTCTGACAGAAATTCATATTCCTTCCTATATATAATGCAGTCATTCGGACAGGCATGTATTTTCTTGTATCCCAATCCCATCGGGCATAATATTTTCTTGGCCTTGTAATGTGAATCTGGAAGATCGTTATCTTTTGGAAGAATGTCTTTCATCAATTGTAGCAGCTCTGTAAAACTTCTGTCACTCCATCCATGTTTCGCCTTCAGGTTAATCAATCTTAACACTGCCGAAAAAACCGTAAAATCTGTACAACCAGGATATAATGGTTTTTCAGCATCACCATATAGACGCGCAACTGTCGGTTCTATCTCAATTTGTTCTGCTACAATATCGCGAATCATTTCTTCAATTCCATCGGACTTACCATTTTGTGAATCATCGTCATCAGTGACATTCCGTCCAGTTTCACCATGCCAAATCCAAGGGTTGTAACTCGGATTAAAACCATGACAAATCAGATGATCTTTTATCTCTCTACTTTTCAACTTCTTCATATTCAAACATTTCAGGCATGGACAGAAAAAAATGTCACTACTTAGAACATTTCGTTTAGCAAATTCCAAAAAGGCATCAACACCTTCCTCATATTCATTGCTCATTCGATGTGTCGTAATCCAACTTCGACTCATTATTACCTATAACAAATATCAAATATATATATATTTTTAAGATAAGACAAATATATGTTTATATAAAAAAAATCATAATTTGAATGTAAAACAATTTTGAAATATAAAACAAATCTATGCGTATTTAAAAAAAATATGCTTGAATATTATTTTTAAAACAAAATATAGTTAGATATAACAGTTTTAAATTTCATTGAATAAAAGAAAACCATGGCGCCTACCCCCTTGGACACCCCCCCCCCCCACACCCCCTTGGACACCCCCCTGGACACCCCCCAATCTTCTGGACAGCCTCCCCACCCCCCGGACAACCCCCAAAACCCTCTGGACAGGCCCCCACCCCCTTGGACAGCCCCCCCCCCACACACACACACACCCCCTTGGACACCCCCCTGGACACCCCCCCCCCAACCCTCTGGACAGCCCCCCCCCCCCCCCGCCACCCCCCGGCCAACCCCCAAAACCCTCTGGACAGGCCCTCACCCCCTTGGACAACCCCCCACACCCACCCACCCTCTTGGACACCCCCCCCCCAACCCTCTGGACAGCCCTCCCCCCCCCTGGACAGCCCCTCACCCCTCTAGACAGCACCTCCACCCCTCATGGACACCACCCCCTACCCCCTACCCCCTTGGACACCCCGCTGGACACCCCCCAACACTTCGGACAGCCCCCCCCCCCCCCCCCCCACCCCCTGGCAGCACCCCACCCCTCCAGACAGCACCCCCACCCCTCCTGGACACCAACCCCCACCCCCGACCCCCTTGGACACCCCCTGGACACCCCCAACCCTCTAGACAGCTCCCCACCCCCACGGACAACCCCCAAAACCCTCTGGAGAGGCCTCCACCCCCTTGGACAGCCCCCCACACCCACCCACCCCCTTGGACACCCCCCTGGACACCCCCCAACCCTCTGGACAGCCCCCCACCCCCCCCCCCCCGGACAACCCCCCAAACAATGGTTTACATATAAAACTAGGCATGGTGAACAACGAAAAACACGTGCATTTAATATATACTTCAGCATGAAATAGATGGAATTAAATATTATTAAATATGGCTACTTAAATGATCGTATGATAATTAAAAATAATCATTGATATTCAACTAGTCAAATGATCACAAGTTTCTCGATAATTAATATCATAATTTATTTTATCAAAAAAGTCACACAAAATAGTCCACAAACATGTTTCGCACCAACATCACAATTTAATAAAACAATTCCTCAATTTATAAAACATTCTGAAAATGTTTGACATCTTAAATCACCTCTTTACCTTTCAAAAACCCTTATTAGGTGAATAACATCGCCAAAATATTACATTTACACCATTTTATCACTTTTTTTTACTCACTAAATCATTTTCAATTTTCATAAAACAATCCCAAGAGGTACAACCATGTTTTGCACACAAAAGACATTCCAAAACCCTCATTCAAGAAAAAAATCATACCAATACAAATCCAAAATATAAATTTCAGCTCAATACACATTTATTAAACCACCCCCCATATTTTAATAATTTACCTCAAATAATGTCACAAACAATACACATGAAAAACAAACATTTTCATAAAACACCTTCAAGAAGTGTGACAAGATTTTACACATAACACTCATTCAAAACCCCCCTTTTGAGGCCCACATGACAACAAAGAATTAAAAAACCATAATTGGATTCCCCTTTCAAAATTAATGAATCACTTTCATAGGTTATAAAATACACCTAAATATTAACCTAAGAGTCACACATTAAAAGCACCCAATTTCAAGATAAAATGAATATATAAATTTAAAGACATATCCAAATCCATCAAAAAAAAATTTGGCACCACAAAAAATATACGATGTAGGCAAAACGAATGAAAAAAAGCACACAAAAATATAGTGTTGCGAGTTGAAGGCTTACTTGAAATGGGGGTTTTGGAATGTCTTTTGTGTTGCGAGTTGAAAGCACACAAAACGAGTTGAGATGATAGATTCGGGAAAAAAAGCACACAAAAATCGAACGAGTTGAAAGCACACAAAACGAGTTAAAAGCACACAAAACGAACGAAAAAAAGCACACAAAAATCGCAAAACATAAATATAGACTATCCGGAAAAAAAAAACGAACGAAATAAATTCGTGGAAGGCTTACTTGAGTGTTGCGAGTTGAAAGCACACAAAACGAGTTGAGATGATAGATTCGGGAAAAAAAGCACACAAAAATCGAACGAGTTGAAAGCACACAAAACGAGTTAAAAGCACACAAAACGAACGAAAAAAAGCACACAAAAATCGCAAAACATAAATATAGACTATCCGGAAAAAAAACGAACGAAATAAATTCGTAGAAGGCTTACTTGAGTGTTGCGAGTTGAGATGATAGATCTGAGGAGAGTAAAGATGATAAACGTTGTAGGCAAAACGAGTTTAACGCAGCGAGATCGATGAGCCGATTAGGGCTTACCGCGCGAGAGAGACGAGCCGCCGGACTGTCGATCGAAAATTCGTAAATGACAATCCTCGGGGGTTGTTAAATTTTTAAATGTTTTATAACGTCGGTTATTTAATAACTGACGTTATAAACTGTTTTTTTTTACATTTATAACGTCGGTTATTATAATAACCGACGTTATAAATGTATCAGATACAGCTTTTTTTACGTCGGTTATAAAATAACCGACGTAAAAAAATTCGCGTGTTGGTTTTTTACGTCGGTTATTTTATAACCGACGTAAAAAAGACATCAGAAATCACAGTTTTTTACGTCGGTTATACAATAACCGACGTAAAAAACTTTTGTGGGTTGTTTTGTTACGTCGGTTATAAAATAACCGACGTCAAAAAGGCCTCAAAAGCCGCGTTTTTTACGTCGGTTATTTTATAACAGACGTAAAAAACGAACGCGCGCGATTTGTAACGTCGGTTTTTAAAATAACTGACGTTAAAAATCTACTCACCGCATTTTTTACGTCGGTTATAAAATAACCGACGTAAAAAAACACGTTTCACAGATTATCACGTCGGTTATATATAACCGACGTAAAAAATGGTGACGTAAATAACGTTTTCTGCACTAGTGTATGGGTGTCATGGCGTGTTTTTAGACACTAGCCTTGGACTTTAGGCTGGTTCGCCTAATGGCTTTGAGAAAGAGACCTGAAAGGTTAACACACTAAGTGTATCCTGAATCTTAATTAAATAATATATTATTATTTATTATTAACAAATTGAATAAATATTACTCTCGCATGTGGTTTAATAATTATTCATGTTTACTTGATTGCATATATTCCGCCACCGGTTATTTGAGAGAATATTATGTGAGTAATATTTTATAAATATTTTTTTTCTATTTTAGTGAATATAATATTTATTTATTTATTAGAGAATAATGAAGTGATATTTATTTATTAAATAAATAGTCATTATTCATGTCCCGATAAATATTGTGGAGGAATGGTAGACTGAGTTTATAAGTCCGGTGAGAAATAATATATATTGAATATTATTTGATTAAATAATATTTAATTTTAATTCACGAGTTTAGTGCATGTCAAGAGATATTATTATTATTATTATTGACATGGGGTTCCACATGAATTAAATAAACAATAAAAAACACTTGAAATTATTTATTTCTAACTCTAGCGGTATATAAACTCAATTGTATTATTTTTCAATAGAGTCAATTCATTTGTGTTGTGCACAACGACAACTGGGGAGAATCCGCTCAAGTCCTAAAGAGATCTCACTCCAAGAACGATCCCAATAACGGTGATAAATCTTCCTCCACCATCCACTATCGAGTCTTGGGAGATAAAGGAGAATCCTTTGGAAGAAATTCTCGAGGTGATCAAAAGCAAACGACGCAAGCGTTAAGATCTATCGTGTTAGCACCTAAAGATTCTTACGGTGACGTTTAGGGGTTTTTGGAACACGTGTGAATCACCTCTAGAGAAAATATGTCCTTGATTCCTACAACACAATGACAGCATGACATAGATCCGTTTTCAGGTCGATCAATGAAGAAATAATTTCACACAAAATAATTCTTTAATTGCTTAAATTAATTATAAATAATATGTGATGATCCTGAGCTTGGTTCCAGCATTTTATCCTTTTTCTGTTTTCTTTGATTCAATTTCGTTGGTCACGACGTTCATCATCATGTAAATCTCAGATTAATCACCAATCATGATAAAAAAGAAAAGTTAGGCACGAATCATCGCAATTTTTCTACTGCGCCCGAAACCTTCAAAAAACAACAAAAAAACATCACTCTTCAATTGATGATTCCCCCCCCCCCTGGATTTTTTTCAATTGAAGTGTAAGGTTTTTTTGTATCATTTTTACCTCATACTTAAAACTTTAAATTCTCCAAAATATTACAATAAAGTAGCACTTAGGGTTGTCTCCTAACGAGATTGCATTTAAGGAGTTCCTTTGTCGTGATTTTATGACTAATATTATATCTACCTATTATATTTCTAAGGGGATTTCTAAGATAGGAAATGAAACTATTCTAATCTTCCTAGAATAACATACAATAAAACAATAACTAAAAAGGCAAAAGTGAATGAAAAGTGGAAAAATATCAGAAATGGAAAAGTAGCCTTCCCTAGTGATTTTGTTGGTTCATCCATTCTTCATCGCTTTCAAAGGATTTCATCCCATAAATTCTCTCAACACACAGTTCAAGGTCTCAAACCATGCATCACGTTAAGTTTGAAAAGTCAAGGTTACCAACTAAAATCTCATTTATCAACCTCCTTTCATTAAGTGTCGGTCAAAGTACTCAAAATCACTAAACACCATGGCACAATTGAGTTCCCACTGTGCTCAAAATTCTAGATCAAGAATTTTGAAGTTTAAACAATGAAAATCAATCAACAAACTCATAACCAGAATGATTCACCACTCTGAACTCAATGCATGACACACTCCAATCAGAAAATTTTCAGTTAAATAAGGTAAGAGAAATAAAAACGAAATGATAGAAGAAACAATCATCCAACGATTATTAACGAACGCAAATCTAAAAGAAATTATAGTTTGAAATAAAAGAAATAAGCTTGGAAAAGATTCATCAATCAATATCACAAGGTCTGGCCACTGAAATACTTAGCCGATCACGTCTAAGAAACACAAATGACCATTGATCTTCATCTCCAAGATAGAAAATAGGACTTCTTTGAGTTGTCCAAAAAAATCTCCTGGTTCTATTCTATGTTGCTCTGCTTCCATCATCAAAAATGTGTTCCTTCTTACTGTCCATCTCTGAATAATCCCCCCATGAATCTCAATTCATCTATTTTTTATTATTATAAGTTTGTCTTTCATCTGGAATATCACAAAGCTATTTTTTCCATGTGGCAGCAGCTCCAAGGCTTTTTATCTCTCCTTATTATGACTGCCAGGTGAAGATAAATAAATGCACACACATTCTTCCAGCTCAACATGCACCTGGACCTAGCTGTACTCATTCATCTTCTTTGCATCAACTTCCAGTGTTAATGAAATAATTCACAAGTCCAAACTTCTCAAGTCCCAAACAAATCTATGCTCAGAAAAGTCTTGCTCAGACATGTACTTAGCTCAAGTTTCCCTTCCATAGAAATTGGAAGTATCAATCTCCATCATCTTCATTTATATACCCGTAAAAAGAAAACCCAAATCTCGAATTGAGCTTCATCAAACCACGCAACAACCCAATCATCGTTTCAATAGGATTCCTCATTCGAAAGCATCCTCAGAAACCTAACAATGGTGATTCTACTTCAAGTCTGGTCTGATTAAGAGAACACTCAGCTTCGTCACATATTAAAACACACCTCTGGTCTCACCGGCATCATTCAATAAATCTCATTTTAGCTTTAAAATTTCAACAAAATCGAACTCAATTCTGAAGCATATTCATAAAGATGAGCTTCAATTCCATATTCTCCTAGCTCAAAATCATGCTCCCTCTATGTGCAGCTCGGATGAAAACATTGGAAACCACTTTCAATGAGACATTCATTAAATTGTCCAATGAGTTCACTGGGGAATTCCGTCAAATATTTTCATATAGCCATAACAGTGGAACACTCGAGGCCCCTTCCTCTCCAATCAAACACCTGCAAACCAGTAATACAGCCCGCGTACACCAATTTCGCCTAATTTAACACAGAACGGTGACCTTGACCACCAGCCTGAAATCGTTCGGCCTATGCGAGCCTATAATTTCTGTAAACTAAAGGTTATAAATGCGTGATCGACTCAAACATTCCAAATGACTGAATTCAGAGTTCATCTAATTCGAGTAAAACCAGATCTAGAATTGATTCATCTTCCAGATTGGAAACTCAAAATCTCAGTTCGACTCAGGTTCATCCGAGGCATCTTCGCTTCTTTGGAAAGTATCAAATAAGAGTTTACCTTTGGCTTCAGTGGTTTTCTTCACCGGAGATCCTGGCCCAGATCCAGATCCACAGCGACAGCCTCGGGTGCTCAATTCCTATTCAGTTGGTAACACGAGTTTCAGCCTTGAAAATATCTAGCGCGGCGTCAGAGTACCTTCGACGTTAGTCTGAGTTTGCACAAAGCCCATCCATCAAACACTTAGAACAATAAAAATTAATAATTGAAAGTAAATTAAATCAATAAAAATAAATAAAAATTCGTTAACACTACAAATAAAAAATCATAATATAAAGATGTAAAAACAATAAATTAAAATAAAATCTAAAACATCAAAAATGAAAATGATAAAATAAAAAAAAGAAAATAATTAATAAAATGAATAAATGGGAAAGAAAAATAAATAACAAAGCAAATAATTCAAATATTCAAATATTTAAATCGAAAATGAGAAACAAAACACATTTTTAATAATTATTTAAGAAAATTACAACTTCAATAATAATTTTCCAATTAACTAAAAATACTTCATTATGATCATATCTCTTTAAAAAAATACATTAATTCACCATAATTGTTGTGAAAAAATGTAGCAAATAAGGTCAAATCAAATTCTCCCACGCTAAGACTTTGTTTGTGCTCAAGAAAAAAATTAACCAAATTTAGTGGAATGAAATGAATCTTAAGTTTGAAATGCTAGTTTTCCACTCTGAGAAATATAAAAGGTCCTTGATCTTGATCTCTAGGATCAGAAATAGATATTCTATGCTGCTTTCTAGGTTTTAGGTGATGATATTTTTAGTTATTTGTTGAGGTTATCCCTAAAAGTCATGGAGGGACTTAAAGACACTTCCCCTCCTAGAGAAGTGAAAGAGGGAACACCTTATATAATTTTTTCCAGTCCAAACTAATATGTTGAAACACAACACAAGGGGGGTGGGTTCATCATATTGTTTCCATGGGGACCTTGACATAGGAGTGAAATTGATCGAATATGGGAGAGAAAAGATGTCGTGGTTCTTACCACACAAACCCCATTCACTGATGGATTGGGGATAAACAGTTGGTTGTCTAGCTATGGATAGTGTAAAATATAGCACCTCTTGGGAGCTTTCGCCCAAGATCTCTCTTTCATCCATTTTATTTTCCATTTACTTTTAATTCTAATTTTTTAAATTTCAATAAACTTTTTAAATCTGATTGTTTTACTTGTAGAAAATAAAGTGGACGGTAAATTTGTCCATAAGCTGGTGATTTTTTTTCACTAGTGGAATCTACTAGGGGTTGCTTTCCATCTTTTGGAATAGATACTTTCACTACTATAAAATAGGGTTTTAACAGGGTTAAAAATGGCTTTATCAGTGCTAAAAAATGTTGAGAATCGAAGCGCTATTAAAAGGGAGTTCCTTTTATTAGCGCTAAAAAAGCACTGATAAAGACCCCTTTTATCCGTGCTAAAAGAAACAATGATAAAAGATGCCTTTTATCAATGCTAAAAAAAAGCACTGATAAAGGTCAAAAAAATAAATTTTCAATTTTTTTTTCTACAATCGGTGGGTGACCACCCACCCCCCTTTTATTAGCTCTCTACCCCCTTATAATAGTGCACTCACCCCCTTTAATTGTAACACCCTGAGATTTTATGAAAAATATTTTTTTAATATCATTGATGTCTTGTGTTGTATGCTACAACAAGATTACCTTGCGCTACACGCAACACCGTATGAGCTTGCAGTATACACAACACTATTCTTGGATCATGTTACACACAATTTTAATAGTAGTTATTCTACGAAACATTGAGTGTATATATATAAATATATATATATATTCAATGTATAAATGAAATATGGTTGGATTCGGTTATACGAAACAGCGGAGGAGTCTTGCACAACACGCATCCCTGACTTGACTTGCATTACACGCAATCGCGACTTTCCTCGATAGCGTGTGTTGTAAGCAATACCAGGTTTCACTAAACAACGATATATGGTTATAATATTATTATGAAGTAGCCGTTATGAATAGTATCAACTACATTTTGAATTTTATAACATTATTATTCATCTTACACATTTTCTAGAACATGGTATGAGAACAAAATCAATTTTTCGAGTAAAATAAGTATTTTTCAAAAAATGTAGTTTTGCCGCCTTTTGATGGCGCACCCACCTTAAATCTTGTTTTTGACATGTCTATAAGTTCAATTTGACGAAATAAAATTCTTCTTTGGAATCATGGTATAAAAATTTACTTTGGATAAATTTTTCATATTATTCTGATAACTTTCATATTTTAATGAATAGTAAAAACACACTATATTTTAATTAAAAACAACTTTTTTCATCGCAATAATTTATATGGTTAGATTATCTTTTTAATTGGTTTTAAAGTGTAATTAGAATATATTTTTACCATTTAATCCAATGTTGGTCATTGGAATTAATTTCACTTTGAAATTGGATATAAACAAGTATCAATCTTTTGATAGTTATTGTTTCTTAAAAACACGTGATTTGTTTTGACGACGGGAATTAATTTTTAAATTAATTAATGCAACTGATATGTTTTGAATTTGGTAAAATAGACATCAATTTTGAATTTATAATATCAAATAAAGCTTAGGCCTAATTTTTGGTATTTTTCTGGAATCTTTCATTTTTTGATGAATAGTGAAACCACTAAGTGGTAGTTAAAAAACTGAATTTTTCATAAAACTTAATTTTACCGCTTCTGTGAGTGGAATTTCTAAAATCCGAGAGACACGGTTAATATCAAAGACTAAAATGTGGTTCAATGAGATGAAAATAATTTTTGGTGAATAGTAACTTTTTACTTTTTTTTACCACGGTTAAAAGTAAATAGGGTAATTAAGGGTAAAAATGATATTATTACTACCCTAACACATGTCCTAATTCTATTGGATAAATATAATTCGACCAAAAACAACCTTAGGAATAAAATATGACCATTTAGGTCCACTTGGATTAGATTAGGACATTTATTATTAATTTATTTAAAGAAGGGTCAAAATAGTTATAATCAATGTTTTATAAGTAAATCATTTTTAATATAGGGTTATACATAAGATAAATTCGACTATAAATATTCATTAGAAATCTAAAAAGATTTCCTACATAATGATATTTTATTTATAATTTTTAGACATTAAATAATTTAATTTATTTATGACACAAAGATGATGCAGTAATTATCTTATTAATGAAATATTGACATAATTGATGTTATAAATACCCAAATAAATTTAATTTGAGGCTTTTTATGAATTCAACTAATTTTATAAGTTAATATGACATGTTAGTATTGATTTAATTAATGTTTTTCGAACTAATCATTCTGTTATGATTTTCACAAAAATCAATTACCAAATAGTGTCAAAATTGACATAAAATAGTTTTTAAAACAAATATTATATTATTAATTGTTATTTTATTCTTAAAAATATAAGGTTCGGCCAAATGACTTAGATAAGGTTATATATATTAATAATAAACAACTTGGGGTTCTTTTGGCTTTTTATAGTAATTTTATTAACCTTATAGTGTAAGAAAATAAGAAGACACAGTAAAAGTAAAATTATTTAACTTAAGGTTAAATCTAAATGATATGGTTAAAATAGAAACCTAAACTTGTATAAATTCTATTGGATGAGAGAATTTCGACCCATCTCCACATTAGCTTCGAAATAAATCAATTTGAAGCTATTAAAAACCGAATATGACTTTATAATAAAATAATATTTTTAGTTTTTCCAAAGGTGCCCCTCTCCCCCCTTATAAAAGGGCACCTCCTCCCTCTCTTCCTCACACCACTTTGAGCCTTCAAGCTCAGCCAACCCCTACCAAATTCTCTTCTCCACTTCCATAGAAACATCCTAGAGGTTCTGGTCTTCTTCAAAGACCAATTTTAGTGCCCTAAGAGGAGGTCTCAAAGAGGCGCTTCAAAGAAGAGGTAATGTCCGATACCGATTCTTTCAACTCTATTTCTTCTTCCACTTATTATTCTTTAGTTGTTTCATTATGAAGTAATAACATCAGTATAACTCATATACTGATATGTTATTATAAGTATGAAACAAACCTATTTCACCATCTATCCATCCTACGGAAAACGAAATCACCACGCGTGCGTACGTACGGAATACCGTCTCCACGCCGTGGTGAAATCTGTTTTTCCACCAAAACCTTACATGGATGGGTATAATGGTGTAAAGAATAACTATATATCGTTATTATAACATCATACTGATTCTGATATATTATACCATCCACTCCAATTCTATTCAATAATTATGGGAACGATATCATCGCTCGTGCGTACGTACGGACTACTGTCTCCACGACGCGATGAGATTCATTCTCCATGTTAACCATACATGAATGATCATAAAGTTTATATAATGAATAATAATGAAATATATGAAATAATAATTCTACTGGATTTATGTATATATATATGTATGTCATCTATTTAGTTTCATTCAATTCAATAAGGAAACGAAAACAACGTTCATGCGTACGTACGGCCTACCGTCTCCATGAACGGTGTATTTCATTCCTTTTATCGATCTATAATATATATATATGTATATGATGAATATATATTATATATAAATCATGTTTTACATTCTGGAATTATGTAAATCAGGATATAAGTAATAATATCAAGAACGACAAGTCGAAACACATACGATAAATGAAATGATTTTACCCAAAACGCTGCTTTAACATGGAATTTACAAAAGAACGGGTAATATAAAGTCATAAGTGAAACATATATGATATCATAACAATGAATATGATTCTGTAATAAGTCAATGACATTATTTAAATCATTATATAGGAGTTTTGGATACGTACGAAGCATATCGGACCTAAGGTAAAGGATAAATTTTCAATCTCATTTTTATCCGAGATTGCTTATACGTAAGTATTTACTGGGGTTACGTTTATCATTCATGACCATGTTTTCTAAAAATGTTTTCATAAAATGTTTACCATTCTTCCATGAATGTTTAAAGTCATTTTTACCCTTTATTGACTTTTTACCACATTGTATGAATGAAATCTTTCCTTTGGTTACCATATAAGGTACTTTTTGACTTTTCCGACAAAAGTACGAGGAGAATGTTATTTTTAACTTATACGGAGTGAATGGATTTTTACGGTTTCATAATGCCTCATTTTCAAGAAGCTTCCTCTACAAGATTGCATGATTATTTTCAACAAAACCCTTATCTTTTAAAATTGCATGGAATTTTGTGAAAAGAAAATGATTTTAAAGAAGAAAGGATATTTTCCTCAAGAATTCATTTCAAGTGTTTTGTCAAAACTATTTTCCATCTAAGATGACATTATTTCATATGTGTATGTTTCAAGTAAAATGTCTCTATGATTTAAATTGTTTCAATTTTCTTATGATGAAATGATATCAAATGTTTATGGATTATGTTATGATGGCATGATGTTTAAGAATCCCATTTTATTACATGGGTTATGCTATGATGCATGATTTATGATTTTGTGGCACACGAAAGAATGATTTCATTATGAGATGGGTGGGACCTATATCTCCCTCCAATGCATTGGGTAAAGATTTATATCTCATGAGATAGACATGGCTGGAACGGCAAGTTAAACCGGTTCAGTAATACAGGACTGGAACGAGGAGTGAACTCGATTCAAAAAGGGACTTTGTCCACTAAGATGGTCTTGACAGCAATGCCTTGGCTACTATGGAAATCATATCATGTGCTTAATGGTTTTCCATAATTACATGTTTAATTCCCATTCTATTTTATCATGATTAATGTTTCTTTATGATCTATGACTTACGTACTTCCATGATTTATGTCATTGCTCAAGATTCTGATGTTTAAATATTATGTTCATGTTTTGATGTTCAAATGTATATGATTTGTTTTATTTTATCCATGCTTACCCTTACTGAGCATTTGAGCTCACCCTTTATATGTTTTCTTTTCTCCAGGATTTAAAGAAAGGTTTTAGGTAAGAAAACAAAAAGGGGAAGATCTTATGGGAGATGTTGAAGATCTTTCACCATGATTAGAAGATTATATTCTGAGTTCCCAAAGACACTAAACTATTACGATCCTTATGTGTCTGTTTTTGTTATGTATTAAGTATTCCACTAAAGTAATGTAATGTCCATGTACATCAAACTTCAGGTCCGTTACATTAATAGCCCTAGCCTCCCCTTTCCCCTTTAATAGCACTAAACACCTGCTCACCTGCTCACGCACCCCTATCATTGGTGGGTTTCGAACCTGAGACCTCCCTATCATACACCCACGCCTCTTGCACTCACCTATATTGTTTTGTTTCGCATTTTTTAATATATATATATATATATTTATATATATATATTTCATTACACTTTTTATCCACACACACACACATATATATATTTGTTTAAATACATATGCAAAATGTGTTTTTTTGTGTATATGTGTGTTTAAAAATACATACATACATACATACATTTATATATATGTGTGCATCTATAAAAATAATTATACATATTTATATTTATTTACATATATTATATATTAATATTTATGTACATATATTATAATATATAGATAAGTATAAATATGGTTGTCAATACACAAAAATATATTTATATATATAAACATTATATATATATATTAATTGTATATGTATATAAATATTCATAAAATTTTATTTTAAATAAAATGGATATTATTATTTTTTAGATGAGGTTTATATATTTAAAAGGATACTTTTCATGTAAATATGTTTACATATATATTTTTAAAATTAAAATTTATGCGTGAACATATACAAAATATGTATATATTTTTATATATTTGATTATAAATGAAACTACATTATGAAAAATGATAAAATTTCAAAACCATAATATCAATATTAATGTAATCTATGAGATTAAATTTAGTCTTCATTGAAAAACATCCAATAAGATCATTTTAAATGAGGCTAAAATTCCATCGAATGTTAAAAAATTGGGATATCCTTATTAAAAACTCAGTTTTGAAAGCCTTCTGAGCCTTTTTTTACCTCGAAAAAATAGTGACTAGGATCCTATCTAATTATAATGGAGTAGAGATCATCGCAGACTTTGATTTTATATGTGGTATAGTCCAAACGAACATCCAGGTGAAAAATTATAGTCGTTTGAAGTTTGAGTCACATTTTCAACTTATTTTAGATTGTTTATTATTTTTTTCTATCTTCAAATTGTTATTAAATGACTATTAATCGATAATAATTAGAAAATTATTAATTAATATTATTTTTTAAATTATTTTATAATCCATTTTCACTAAATATCTTATATATTAAGTGTAAATGCATATTTAGCCTTATATAAATCATATTTTATTTGGTGTACAAGATAACCACTGAATTAATCTATCGGATCAGGGGCATGAGATAAATTAGAAGGGTCACAAATAATAGAATTAACGCCTAAGAGAAATTTTTCTAGATGTTCATGTTAAATAATGCTGTATAAAAGATTCAATATCTTCATATAAGATATTTTCAGTAGTCGTAACATTGATTTCCCTATTAGTGTATATTAGGACCAAAAGAGACCTAGATACCCTGAGAGGGGGGGGGGTGAATCAGGGTATGAATATTCTTTTTCAAAATTCTTCCTGCCCCACTGGATCTTGACCTCTCTATTATTAGGGTCACTTTGTTTGCACTTGTGTATTTATGATGATCACTTCTTTTTGTCTTTATCTGATGATGATGCTTTAAATGCGATGCAGGGAAGCAAGAAGACAGACACATAGATTTTTTACTTGGTTCACCCTCACTGGGCTATGTCTAAGGAGCATACAACAATGATGTGCCGATGTACCAAATCCACTAAAGATCACTGCCAAATAATGTTCGGGCTAGATCACTTCTATGCCCAGGCTCACTGCCTTTACAATGTTTAGGTTCAGCTCACTGCTTTCCCAAGGGTCACTCCCTATTCCCCTCTCTCTGGCTCACTGCTGGTAGAAAGGATAAACTTCTTCCTCTTCCTTTGCTCACTGCACTTGGAAGGGATCCACTCAGAATTTATAAACCTGTAGGTCTCTTCATCACCACTAATGAATGCATCCTCCACTGTATGTAGATGCTCTATTGAAGTCCAAATTTCATTCATTGATGAATACTCATTTGCTCTTGAACACTGGGCAATTCCTTTGGAAATACCTTCACAAAGCACCCTACTTCGCAGGGCTCCCAATTTCGCGAAGCTCAAACAAACCTTCGTGAAGCTTCTGCCTTTTCGTGAAGCTCATGCCTTCGCAGAGCTTAGGCCATCGCGGAGCTCAAGTCTTCGCATAGTGACTTCCCTCGTGAAGCTCACTGAGCCAACACGGAGCATGCAACTTTCATGGACCAAGAATAGCCGCTGTGAAGCTCCTTCCTTTCGTGAAGCACACTGCCTTTACGAACCACCTTCACGAGCTGAGAGAAATATATTTTCTTTTCGAACTCTCTCTTTCTCTTGAGGGGGTCGAGGCCTATTTATAGGTGATTCTACCGACCCTCGAACCTTACGAACGAAGTCAATGCCGCGTCATCACAAATTGCGAAGCTCTAAATTTTCCGCCGAAATTCTCTCAATATCGCGAAGCACCACGAAAATTTTCTGATTGCAGAGCTCATCGTAATCACAGAGCATCCCGTCAATTCCTTCGCGCCTTCGCCACGAAGCTCCACTCGCAATGCCCTTCGCCGCCGCAATGCTCTTCAACGCTTCCATTCACGAAGCTCGTCGTAATCACGAAGAATCACCATCAACATTCTTCTGGTCTTTGCGAAATCCAATCCATGAACCCTATCTTTGCGAAACTCATGCCTTTTCCATATTAAAATTAGATCTTCAAGGAAATCCAATTTTCGTGATGCTCACCAAACTCCAAATTTTGGACCCCAAAAATTTGGAAAACACTGGGAAACACCGCCACCTTGTATCTGTTCTTTTTATACCGCCTACAGATCGTCCATTCCTTTTTTGTGGTTCTTTGTCAACATGGATTGTCAAAAACCTCTCTGGAACTCGACAATTCCCCATGGAAACCTGCTTTGTCAACAAACACAATCAACCCAAAAAAGATGCAATGTTACCTTGAAGGATTTTTTCCCAACAGTGTAAGATTAAATTTTATCGGATTAGCATTGTTAGATGGTTTCATTGGATTGCTTAAGATAATTTCATTGAACCCGTATAGGATAAATATTCTCATAGGATAATTCATCCAACATGGTGTCCCAACCCAAACCAAAGTGACTAATTTTTTATTTACAAAGAAGGATTGTGACAGTATGAAGGTCAACCAAATCCGATGCACTAAAGAAACCGAGACTGTTCAAGATTTTAGGATCTCAAATCTGTCAAGGGAGTTCAACGGTTGAGCTTTGTGAAAAACCATACTAAGGTCAAAGTTACTTTAATGCCACACCAGATATGTTCAAGGCCGAGACTTGTGTTACCAACTGAATTGGAATTGAGCACTCGAGGCTCTCGCAGTGGATCTGGATCTGAGTCAGGATCTTCGATGAAGAAAACCACCAAAGCCGAAGTTGAACTCATGTTTGAAGCTTGCTGAAGAAGAGAATATTCCACTGAAGAACCCAAGTCGAATTGAGATTTTGAGTTTCTAATTCGGAATATGAATTGATTTTAGATATGGTTTTGCTCAAATTAGATGAACTCTGACTTCTGTCATTTGGTGTGTTTGTGTCGACGACACATTTCGATGCTTTGGTTTATAGAAATTATAGACTCACATAGGCAGTTGAAGATGATGATGAACCTAAGCCTTAGTTCCATTGTTGGAAAAGCTGAATGAAGTTGAACTATTTAAGTCTGGAGGTCGATGTCACCATTCTTGGTTGAATTAGGAGGACTAGGTGTATGTGGCCTATATTACTTGTTTGCATGTGTTCGATTGGAGAGGAAGGGTCCTCAAGCATTCAACTTCTATGAAAAAGAGGATGAAGAACCATGCTCTGAAGATGTTCAATGAAATCCCCGAGTGAACCCATTGGAAAATTTAATGTCATTGGTGTCACCACATCAAAATTGGCGTTTAGCGGTGATTGCGATGGTTTTGGAAAATCGTCGCTAAATCGTGTGTCAGAAATCAATTAGCGGTGATTTTTCAAAACCATCGCAGAACGATTTAGCGATGGTTTTTAATTTTTTTTAATTTTTTTCCTAATTAATTAATTAATTTTTTTCATAATTTATTTATTTAGTTATTAGTTATTTAGTTATTTAGTTATTTATTTCTTATTTCTTATTTCTTTATTTCCATGCCCATGCACATGTCATGTATAGAAATTCTGTGTTGGGTGAGATTTGAACATATTACCTCTTGCTTATTCTCCAAATACTTTACAATTCCACAATGCTCTTCATGTGGTGAATAAATAGAATTTAATATATATATATATATATATATATATTAATTGAACAAACAAATAATACATAACAAATAGATACAAACTAAATAATTATTAATCAATAACTATTAATCAATAATTATTAATCAATAATTAAAACAATAATGATTAATCAATAATCAATAACCAGTAATTAATAATTAATAAGTAATTATTAACATTTAATAATTACTCATTACTAATTACTAATTAATAAATAGAATATAAATGAATAGTAAATAAATAAATATATAATATGGTAATAAATGGTAAATAATAAATAGTAAATAGTAAATAGTAAATAGTAAATAATAAATAGTAAATAGTAAATAGTAAATAGTAAATAGAAAATAGAAAATAGTAAATAGTAAATAGAAAATAGTAAATAGTAAATAGTAAATAGTAAATAGTAAATAGTAAATAGTAAATGGTAAATAGTGAATAGTAAACAATAAATAATATAAAATATATAATAAATAATAAATAATATATAATATATAATATATAAGTAATGTATAAATAATAAATTAATTAAAAAATAAATTAATATATGATAAATAAATAATAAAAACTAAATAATAAATAATAAACCATGAATAAGTAAATAATAAATATATAATGAATATATAATAAATAAGTAATTAATAATACGTTAAAAATAAATTTATCATATAAAAATAAAATGAAAAAAATATAAGAAAATTATAATTAATAATTAATTTCTATACAATAAATAAATAATGAATAAATATATAATAAAAAAATAAATTAGAAATAAATAATAAAACAAAATGTAAAATAATTAAATAATAAATAATAAATAATAATTAAGACGTTAATAATAAAATAATAATAAAATAATAAAATAATAATAAATTAAAAATAAATTAATAAATAATGTATACACATTAACTAAAAAAATAATAAATAAATAATAAATAAATGAATTATAATCAAATAAATAATATATAAATAATAAAATAATAAAATAATAAAATAATAAACTAATAATAAAAAATAAATAAATAATAGATAAATAATAAATAATAAATAATAGATAATAAATAATAAATAATAAATAATAAATAATAAATAATAAATAATAAATAAAAAATAATAAATAAAAAATAAAAAATAAAAAATAAAAAATAACACATAATAAATAACAAATAATAAATAAAAAATAAAAAATAATAAAAATAAATAATAAAAAATAATAAAAAAATTAAAAATAAATATTAAATAATTATTTAACGGTAATTTAATAATAAAAATAAACCAATAAATAAAAAATAAATAAAAAATAATTATTAAAATAATAAATAAATAAAAAATAAAAAATAAAAAATAAAAAATAATAAAAAATAATTAATAATTAATGGATATAAATATCTATAAATATATATACATATAACAAAATTTACATAGATATATATAAAGACACATTTATGTTACATAAATATGTATAAACACACTTAGATATATAATTGTATATATATATATATATAAACAAAAGTAAATATAAATATCTCTCTCTATATATATTTACTCATATATGATATAAAAATATATAAACATAAATATGTATAAATATTTACACAAATATTCATAAATTCATATAATGATATATATATAATTAATAATAAATTACCGAAAGAGAAGAAAATACAATAATTGCAACACCATCAAATCAATAAGAATGAAAACTAATGGAATAAAATCATAAAGGACATAAAAATCATATGAATACACTCTTAAACGAAGATGAAATCTCATCAAATGTTTAAGATATATATATATATATATTTAAATTTATTTAAATATATTATATATTATTATTCATTTACATATATTAGAATATAAATATAAATATATATATGTTTATCAATACACATTCATATGTACATATAAACATTATTTATATACGTGTATAGATATATATATATATATATATATATTCATATAGTTTAACTGTAAATTCATTTATATACTATATTTAATGATAATGATATATTTATATAAAAATAAATTTATATCTTATTTATACACACAAATATTTACATATATATGTATTTATTTACATATATTAGAATATACACATAAATATTTTTTTTATTGAGACATATTTATATATAAACATTACATGTATAGGTATATATATACATATTAATTCATTTTTATAAGGTAAATAATGTCAAAAATTATTTATTTTAAATGAAATGAATAATATAAATCTATTTCCATATTGTTTATATGTTTAAAAATACATTTCTATGTAAATATTTATTTATATAGGTGATTTATCATCAGTAAATATAAGAAAATATGTATATATTTAATTATAAATAAAAATAAATTTTGAGAAATGATAAAATTTCAAAACCATAATATCAATATAAATGTAAGCCCTAGGAATAAATTCAATCCTTACTGAAAAAGGGCAAAAGACCCCCTTAAATGAGGCTGAAAATCCATTGAATGTTAAAAATTTGAGGTACCTCAACTAAAAACTCAATTTTTGAGGCCTTTTGGGAATTTTTGGGCCTATAAAAATGTGACATGGATTCACCTATGTCACCAAGGGCATAGAGCTCATCGCATGCTTCAATTTGATATGTGGTAGAGCCCAAACAGACACTCGGATCAAAAGTTATAGTCATTTGAAGTTCGAGTCCGATTTCCAACTTTTATTGAAACTATAATAAATTTTATTCTTTTAATTATTTCGAAATTTAAACCTAATTTAGTTTTATAACATTTCATAACCTTTGATTTGACTGGTTGTGGAGCAAAAACTAACCCTCAGATCAAAATTTATGGTCATTTGATGCCGAAGTCTGATTTTCAACTTATTGAAGATTTTTTTTCACTTTAAAATTATTATTAACTAATAATTATAAATTTTTATTAATTAACATAATATAATTAATGAAAATAATTAATAATAAACTATATATGATAGTAAATAATAAATAATAAATAATAATAAAATATTTATTTTGTATTTTTTTTACTTCAATTTAGCGGCGGTTTTTAAGAAACCGCCTCTAAAAATAAATGTAAATTTTTTTGAATTTTTTTTAAAAAAATTATAAAAAATATTTTAAAAAGATTTATCAGTGGTTTTAAAAAATGCCACAAAAAATGCCGCTAAATCGCTATTTTTCTCTAGTGTATTTGGTTGGGATCATGAATCGATCATTTAAAGTAGTTTCCAATGTTTTCATCTGATATGCATGTGACATGAGCATGATTTCAAGCTAGGAGAATCTAGAATTGAAGCTCATCTTGATGAATATGCTTCAAATCTAAGTTTGGTTTCATTGATATTTTGAAGCTGAAATGAGATTTATTGAATGACTCTAGTGAGACCAGCGGTGTGTTTGAATATGTGACGAAGCTGAGTGTTCCCTTAATTAGGCTGACCTTGATGCAGAATCACCATTGTCAGGAATCTTAGGATACTTTCAAATGAGTAATCCTTTTGAAATTGTGATTTGGTTGTCGCATGTTTTGATGAACCTCAATTCGGTATTTGGGTTTTCTTTTGATGTTTCTTGTTTATGATACCGATTGTAGGCACTGATGAAGATGATAGAGATTGATACTTACAATTGCTACATAAGGGAAACTTGAGCTAAGTACATGTCTAAGAAAGACTTTTCTAAGAATAACTTTGTTTGGGAATTGAGAAGTTTGGACTTATGAATTATTTTTTTAACATATGTCTATACTGTAAGTTGATTCAAGGAATTTGAATGAGTACAAGCAGGTCTAGGTGCACGTTGAGTTAGAAGCATGTGCATGCATTTATTTGTTTCAAGGAAACTTTAACTTCACCTGGTAGTCATAAGAAGACGATTTGAAGATCCTTGGATATCCTTCCATCTTAAAAAAGGATTTTTGTGATATTCAAGGTGATAGAAAAAATTATAATAATAATAAATAAATGAATTGAGATTTAAGGGGTATTCATTTGGAGAAGGACAACAAGCATGAATATATTTTTTATGATGGAATCATAGTGATGGAGAGAAGAACCATGCAATTTTCTAGACAACTTAAAGAAGATCTATTTTTTTATACTAGAGATGAAGATCAAAGGATGTTTTCGTTCCTTAGACATGACATGCTAAGTATTTTAGTGGCCATAACTTGTTATATTAACGGGTGAATCTTTTCTGAGATTATTTATTTTATTTAAAACTATAATTTCATCCAGATTTTTGAATATGTAATAATCAATTGATGTTGGACTATTATTTCTTCTATAATTTCATTTTCCTTTCTCTTTAGTTCTTTGACTGACACTTTTTCGATTAGATTGTGTCATTCATTGAGTGCAGACTGTTGACTCAGTCTGGTTATGAGTTTGTTGATTGATTCTCACTGTTTAAACTTCAAAAATATCAATCAAGAATTCTGATCATAGCAGGGGCTCAATTGTGACATGGTGTTCAGTGACTGTTGAAACTTTTAACCATATCTTAATTAAAGGAGGTTGAAAACTAAGATTTTTCTTTTCTACCTTGAATTTTTAAACTTAATGAGATGCATGGGTTGAGATATTTAATTGTGTGATGAGGGAATTTAGGGAATGAAATCCATTGAAAGTGATGAAGAATGGATAAACCATTAAAATTATTAGGGAAGGCCGCTTTTCCATTTCTTGTCTTCTTTCACTTTTCATTCACTACTACCTGTTTAGTTATTGTTTTATTTTCTATTAGTCTATAAAAATTTAATAGTTTCATTTCCTATCATAGAAATAACCTTAGAAATATAATAGTTAAAAATAACATTAATTATAAAATCATGATAATGTAACCTTAGGTGCCTCTTTACTATAGTATTTAGTAGAATTTAAAGTTAAAATTAGGTGGTAAAAAAGACACACAAAAACCTCACTCTTCAATAGAAAACCATTTGGTCCCTTAATAATGAGGATACCTATCCTTATGAAATTAATGGAACTTTAAATATGTCACACCTCGACTCGACACTTCACGGTTATTTTATTTATTTTTGAGTTTCCATTAAATTTTATTCATTTTTTAGTTTATTTTTTTAAATTAAATCAATTGAATTAAAATAAAAATATAATTAATTAAATAACAAAAAAATGAAAATCTAATCTAACCCACCCCTTACCTTTCGGCCAACCCCTCCCCCCTTTCCTCACGACGCAGCCAACCCCCTTCCTCCAGTCGGGCGACGTCGACCCCCCCTCCCAGACCTCCGACCTCACTCCCTCCTCCTGAAGAACCTCCCTCTCCATGGCCTCTCCCTCTTGTGGCCTCCTCTCCCTTGCGCGACCTCACCGATGCCTCATTTGACAGGTAATAACCTTTGGTTTTTGTCTCAGCCAAACCCTAGGTTATGGGTTGATTGAGTTTTGATAATTTCTTCCTTTTTTAGGGTGTGCGGTGGGTCTCTCGGGTCTTCCTTTTGCGGGTTTTGGCATCCGTCTCCAAAGGCGAAGCGCTTCGGTCCACTCTAGTTCATTCATCGTTGTTTGAGGTTGATTTCTTTTACCCTCTTTGTATTTTATTTTCATATTGAATTAATTTTTGCTTGATCTATACTTAAATAGTGTGGTGTAAAAGTTGTTTTGAGAGGATTTGATGAGAAATTGGGTTGAGAATAATTTTATACATCAAATTGTGTGTGTATTTTAGGTGTAAAATATTTTTTTTCTTCTTTAAAGGGTTTTATAAATTTTTTAAATGGATTATTATGTTTGAGTGATGAAAAATACATTTTTGAAGGGTTTGACATGCTCTTGTATTGGGTTCAGGTTTTGTATCATAAATTGGCTATGTTTTATGTTAGTTTCTTGGTGTGGCATTTCATGAATTTTTTTGAGGGTTTGGTGGGTGCAAACCTTGTTTTAAGGGCACTTAAGGTGAAGATGATTTTGGAAAGAGTTTTTTAAGGAAATTGAAATATTTGACATGTGAGCTTGATTTGTATTTTTCAATATCAATTTTAGATGGTTTTGAATGGTTAAAGTCATGTTTTCAAAATGATCTTAGTTTATGTAAGGTTTTACAAAGGGGATTGACCCATGGCTTTGGTTGATTGCTTCCACCCATTTTTATTGTTTCAATTTTATTTATAGTTTTTGGTAATCTTCTATTCTCTTTTGGGTTAATTAGATTGTTTAGTGTCTTCTAAAAGGGTTGTACACACATACATAGGTACATATACCTATATATATAAATCCTCCTTGCACATATTCCCTCATGGCACAAGGAATATTTGTATTGGATTAAGGGGTATATATATAGGAGTGTACGTGTGAAAAATTGTGGGGTGGTCTTCGTCAAAGGCGTCGGGTGCTGAATTTTTCATCTTGGTCTCCTCCCCTTTGAGGTAGGTTTATCTATGAATTATCCTTTAAATTAAATAATTATTGATTTCTTATTTTTCTCACTTTTATTTAATGCTAGTTAGTAATTTTTGGATTTTATAATAATTTCATGTTGTGAAATAAAGTAAGACCCTTATATTGGAATTACATGAATTTTTTTTATTAAATGTGCTTACTAAGTGATTGATGAAATGTACCTTTGGAACTTATAAATTTTCTTCAGATTTAAAGTGGTGAATTTAGTTTCTTAAATGGGTTTCCAAGTGCATTTTTGGTTTTCTAAGTAATGGAACGTGTTGCTTCTTTTGGAAATGATTTAGAATTAAGTGATTGATTGAGGCTCGTTTGGTAATTTGTAAAATTAATTACTTTTAAAAACCTCTTTGGGATGCACCTCTTGCCTTGTTATATGTTAACAGTAATGGGTCATCCTCATATGGGACTTCCCTCGCATGTTAATGGTTGAAGGCAAGAGGAAGAAAATCCCTTGGAGTGATTCAGGGGTGACTTTGTTTTGTGTGTGTGGATGGTGTAAGATGAAAATGCATGTGTTGGATTGATTGGTTGGTATTTGTTAACTCACCCCCTTTTAGTATAAACATGGGAACCTAGTATAAGGAACAAATTTTTGGTGAATGATTTCCGCACTAGTTTAGATTATGCACCGGCTAGCGGCGCTTAGTACGGACTTTGCTCTGCCAGGGGATTAGGCCCTTTGATTAGGCTAGGTAGTGAAACACTGAGTGTTTGGGTGTTATAACATCATTGAGTAGGGAATGGATTCAGGATGAGTCACATGTATAATATGTTCTAGACTATTCACGAGATCCTAGGTCTTCCCATGTATATCAACACTTAGTTATCTACAGCGGATGATTGAGGTGCATTGTTTGGTTGGTTATTCTTGATTGTTATTTTCCATTTACCTTGTATGATCATTGAAATTTTCCTTTGTGTATGATGCAACTCTTTGTTAAAGGGGATAAAAATTATCTTCAAAAGTTTGTAGAAAAATGTTTTAAAAATGTTTTACACCTCTCTATCCCTCTTTCTTTAAAAAGGTTAAAGATTCATCCTTAGAAAAGAACCTAGTTTAAAATAACAAGGGCAATGGATATTGATTTTCTTTTAATGGAAAAATGTGTGAAAAACTTACTTTTATATATTGTATTTCAAACCTAGAATTAATGTTTCTTTATTTAAAGGTAATGTATTGGGAATATATACTTGGGCACACCTACTGAGTTTTAATACTCATGTCTATACTTCATTCTTGTTTTTAGTCTCAGGTGTAGTTTGTAGTTTGATCTCGATCGCCTTGGGAGATGCTGAGTCTCGGGATCAGAGAGTGACCCATGGGGTCACGTGGAGTTTAGTGGTCATCAGGTTTGGTTAGTTTTTCTTTTCTTTTCTTTCTTAGTTGTTATGTTTAGTTTATTTTTTTGGGCTTCTTTATTATTATTTCGCTGATTTTGTTTATTTATATTGGGATAAATCATTCCCATCATCACTCTGTTGATTCCCTTGGTGCTTTTTGCTAGCCTGGGAGGATCTGGAATGCCTCTTGGGCCTTATCGCGGTCCGACTTAGGTGACCTGTTTTGGGTTGACCCAGGTTGGTTCGTGAAAAAATGGTATCAAAGGGTAGGTTCTTTAGAGGACCTAGATTTTAGAGTTCCCTTTGTTATTTGGGTTTTCAAGGTAGATGGAATAGGATTGTCGAAGCTTGGGGTGTAGGTTCTATGGAGTGTTTGGCTATCACTTTCTAGGCCGAACCTTGAGTTACCATGGGAAGTCAGGTTTTCTTGATTTATCTAGTTCTTGTGGGTTGCTGGGTATTTGGGGAAATGAAATTATAGTCAGGAGAGTTGTCTCAGTGATCTCCTAGGGCATGGAAAGACATGTGGACCAAAGATGTGGTCCCAAAAGACTCTCAGTGGCGGTGGTTTGATTGGCACATGGCCTCCAACCATATGGCCAAGTCACCCATCAACACTAGTTTCCCTTGGTGTATTGTTTTGAATCCTTTTGAGATTTTGAGATTTTTGACCCATTTAATGGTAGGTTTCTTTTGTTTGTACTTAATGTTGGTTGGGGTGGTTTTGGGTTGTCTTTTTTAGATTTTAAAATGATGTTTGGTTTGAAAAACTTATGATTGGTTGGTCAAAAATGAGATTTTTAAAACCAAAACTTTAAATCTTTTTGAGAGTGAAATGGGTTGTTTTGAAAATGGGATTTATTTTTGATAATGTTTTTGAGGTTTCTCAAGGGTTTTTGAGATATTTGAAATTGGATAATGAATGTGGAATTTGAAATTTTTTTTCTTTGATGATGATGTGTGGTATTAAAATTGGTTGAGGTATTTTAAGGTGGTTTTAAAAGTGATAATGTTTCTTTTATCTGACTCTTGGTATTCCTATGAGTGCTCATATATATGTATACAAATGTATGTATGTAGTGAGTGGACGATTATTGGTATGTATGGGTGAGTTCTTGAGCTATCCCTAGAGTGTATGTATGTGAGGCTAAATAGAATACCAATAGTGGGTGATTGGTTCGTAAGGCTTGTTAAGTTTTATAAAAATGTTCTTCAAAAAAGGGGAATTTCAATGTTTAAAAAATGTGTGAGTGTATGATGTTGCCTTTTTGTTTTTGGTGTTTTTATTTTTGGACTTTGGCTTTGGTGTGTTGGAGGTGTGATTGAAATCATGTTTTGAGTTTGGGTAGTTGATTTGAAAATGAGATGCGGAATTTTGATTTGTGATATGTTTTGATTTGGTTTCGTGCTCCCTATTTTCAAGTTTCATCCCCACTGAGTTCTAAGGGATTTTTAGAAGCATATGTGGGTATTTATTTCACCACATGACTTTCAGTTGATCAAGCTATGTTTTAGACATTTGGTTTGTCCATTTAGGATATAGAGCCTGGTAGTTCTCAATATCGAGAGTTCGTCCAGAGGTTCTGAGAGTCGAACCCTCCCCATTCCCTTGGGTAGATGGAACCAAGGAAAGCTTAGGAATGACTGCGAAATATCGAGGATATCTTCGTTCAGCTTGAATCTCTTGAACCTATCAAGATGGATATTTCCACCTTCACGTTGGAAGGCCTAATCCAGGAATGGTGGAAATCTGTTCTTCGGGCCGAACTGTAGAAGAATTACTCTTGGGAATGCTTTAATGCCTTGTTCATCTAAAAATATTTCCCTAATGGCGTGAAGATACTGATGGGTTTAAGGTTGTATGGTCTCGAGCAGGGAAATTCAACGGTGTTGGAGTATGCTAAGAGCTTCACCAAGCTAGTGCAGTATCTCCCAAACCTTGTTGGGGATGAATTTTTGAAAGCCTGATTCTTTGAAAGGGGTCTCCAATAAAAATTAATCACAATTGTGCCTTCATTCCCTAATGATTATGAAGAAGTTTTGAGGCAAGATGTTCAATTTGAAGCCAATTTAGCATCGTCTGGCCAGTTGAGAAGAGGCACAAAAGGCCATTGTTTTCCACCTCAACAGATTCATCCAAGAGGAAGTACTGGTTGTGTTTTCAGTGTGGGAAGTCGGGGAATAAGAAGTTTTCATGTCACAAAGTTCCTAAGATCTATAATACATGTGGCTATTTAGGTCATTTGCAAAGGTTTTTCCAAAGGCGATGCTAGGAAGTGACATGGGTCCAGATCCACTCCCTTTGAGAACCTTTCAGCTCCGTTGGATGAACGTAGTGCTGACACAAGATCAATCAGAAGCTTTTATTTTTTTGTAAATTCCCTTTTTGTTGTAATTAAAATAATATATGGTGTTGTATTCTTTTAGGTGTTAATAATGATGTTTCAAATCCTTTTGGAACTTTGTTTTAATGGGAATGTCTTTGTAGTGTTTTTAATGTTGCTGATATAGAATGGTGGTGTTTATTGTCCCATGTTTCATTTCTTTGGCTTTTCCTGGTTTTCGATAGGAGTCAAGAATTATTCCATCTTGTGAAATCAATGTTTGTCTGGAGTCCTAATATGGTGGGGAGACCCCCATGAGATGAGTTCATGATGAATCCATCTTACATGTGTTCTTGACTGAGCATTTCCCTATTTTCTCTCTACTCGACCCTGACTGTAGTAGTTGGTTAGCTTGGATAGCGGGTCGTGTAATGGATGCTCGAAGAGATCTCGAACAAGACACAACTGGTTTCTTCGATGGTTTTTGTATTAGGGGTCGGGGTTTTCCTTGTTGGATTGTGTTTATAAAAGAGTGATTCTCTTCTCTTTAATCTATTCATTATTTGTTCGAGCTCTGTGGTCTTGTGTGATATCTTCCTTGGATGTGTGGCTTCTTTTGAGGTTGGTCTTGTAGTTTGTTTTTGGGAATCCATAGTTCCAGGATCTGAATGAAAGTGAGTGTTAGTTCTTTGGTCTTTGAGTTTTTAGATTTTTTCTTGGTTGTAAATCATCTTTGCTTTGGTTTTGATCAACTAAATCTCTTGGGATTTTCTAGGGCTAGAAAGTGTCATGGTGGGGAGAATTGTCACACCCTGACCCAACAATTTGTGGTTATTTTATTTATTTTTGAGTTTCCATTAAATTCTATTCATTTTTGAGTTTTATTTTTTTAAAATTAAATCAATTGAATTAAAATTAAAATAGAATTAATTAAATAATAAAAAAATTAAAACCTAATCTAACCTATCCCCCCTTACCTCGTGACCAACCCCCCCTTACCTCACAACGTGGCCGAACACCCCCTTCTTCCAATCATGCAACACCGACCCCCCTCCTGGACCTCTGACCTCACTACCTCTTCTCGATGAACCTCCCTCTCCACGGCCTCTCCCTTCGGCGGCCTCCTCTCCCTTATGCAACCTCACTGACGCCTCATTTGATAGGTAATGTCCTTTGTTTTTTGTCTTAGCTGAACCCTATGTTATGGGTTGACTGGGTTTTGATAATTTCATCCTTTTTAGGGTGTTTGGTGGGTCTCTTGGTTCTTCCTCATGCAGGTTTCGACATCTTCTACCAAAGGCAAAGCGCTTCGGTCCACTCTAGTTCATTCGTTGTCATTTGAGGTTGATTTCTTTTACCCTCTTTGTATATGATTTTCATATTTAATTAATTTTTGCTTGTTTTATACTTAAATGGTGTGGTGTAAAAGTTGTTTTGAGAGGATTTTATGAGAAATTGGATTGAGAATGATTTTCTACATGAAATTGTGTGTGAATTTTAGGTGTAAAATCTTGTGTTGCTTCTTGAATGGGTTTTATAAATTTTTTAAATGGATTATTATGTTTTTTGAGTAATGAAAAATATGTTTTTAAGGGTTTGACATGCTCGTGTATTGGGTTTGGGTTTTGTATCAGAAATTGGATATGTTTTATGTGAGTGTCTTGGTGTGAAATCTCATGAAAATGTTTTTGAGGGTTGTTTGGTGGGTGTGAACCTTGTTTTAAGGGCACTTAAGGTTCAGATGATTTTGGAAAGAGTTTTTGAAGGAAAATGAAATATCTGACATGTGAACTGTTTTTTATTTTTTAATATCAATTGTAGATGGTTTTGAATGGTAAAAGTCATGTTTTCAAAATGATATTAGTTTATGTAAGGTTTTACAAATGGGCTTGGACCATGTCTTTGGTTGATTTCTTCCACCCATTTTTACTATTTGAATTTTATTTAGAGTTTTTTTTAATCTTTAATTCTCTTTTGGGTTAATTATATTGTTCGGTGTCTTCTTGAAGGGTTGTACACACATACATAGGTATGTATACCTATATACCTATATATATATATATAAATCCTCCTTTCACATATTCCCTCATGGCGTGGGGAATATGTGTATTGGATTAAGGGGTATATATATAGGAGTGTATGTGTGCGCAATTGTGGGGTGGTCTTCGTCAAAGGCATTAGGTGATGAATTGTTCCTCTTGGTCCGCTACCTTTTGAGGTAGGTTTCCCTATTAATTAGCCTTTAAATTAAATAATTATTGATTTCTTGTTTTTATCACTTTTATTTAATGATAGTTAGTAATTTTATGATTTTAGAATAATTGCTTGTTCTAAAATAAAGTAAGACCCTTCTATTGGAATTGCATGAAATTGTTTTATTAAATGTGCTTACTAAGTGTTCTATGAAATCCCCCTTTGTCCCTTATAAATGTGATTTGGATTTAAAGTGGTGAATTGAGTTTCTTAAATGGGTTTCCAAGTGCATTTTTGGTTTTCAAAGTAATGGCGTGTGTTGCTTCTTTTGGAAATGATTTAGAGTTAAGTGATTGATTTTGGACTATTTGGTAATTTGTAAAATTAATTACTTTGAAAACCCTCTTTTAGATGAAAATATTTCCTTGTTATATGTTGATGGGAATGGGTGGTCCTCAGATGGGACTTCCCTCGTGTGTTGATGGTTGAAGGTAAGAGGAAGAAAATTCCTTGGAGTGATTCAAGGGTGATTTTTGTGTGAGTGTGGATGGTGTAAGATGAAAATTCATGTGTTGGATTGCTTGGTTGGTATTTGTTGACTCACCCCATTTTTATTATGAACATGGGAACCTAGCATAGAGAGTGGATTTTCGGTGAATGATTTTTGCACTAGTTTAGATTATGCACTGGCTAGTGACCCTTAGTATGGATTTTTCTCTATAAGGGGATTAGGCCCCTTAGTTAGTCCAGGTAGGGAAACACCCAGCATTTGGGTGTGATGATATCATTGAGTAGGTCATGCCTTCGAGATGATTCACATGTATAGTATGTTCTGGACTATTCATGAGCTTCTAGGTTTTCCCATGTATATCAGCACTTAGTTATCTGTGGCGGATGATTGAGGTGCATTGTTTGGTTGGTTATTATTTATTGTTATTTTCGATTTCCCTTGTATGATAATTTCTTTTTTTCCTTTGTGTATGATGAATATCTTTGTTAAAGGAGATAAAAATGATCTTCAAAAGTTTGTGTAAAAATGTTTTTAAAATGTTTTACACCCCTCTATCCCTCTTTCTTTAAAAAGGTTAAAGCTTCATCCTTGAAAAAGATCCTAGTTTAAAATAAGAAGGTAAATGGATCTTGAATTTCTTTTAATGAAAAAATGTGCAAAAAACATACTTTTATATATTGTAGTTGAAACCTGAAATCAATGTTTCTTTATTTAAAGGTAATGTATTGGGAATAGATTACTTGGGCACACCTATTGATTGTTAATACTCACGCCTATAATTAATTCTTGTTTTTAGTATTAGGTACAGGTTGCGGTTTGATCTCAATAACCTTGGGTGATGTTGAGTCTTGGGATTAGAGAGTGACTCGTAGGGTCACGTGGAGTTTAGTGGTCATCAGATCTGGTTAGTTTTGCTTTTTCTGTTCTTGCTTAGTTGCTTTGTTTAATTTTTTTGAGCTGATTTATTATTATTCTACTCTTTTGTTCATTTATATTGGGAGAAATTGTTCCCATCTTCACTCTGTTGATTCCCTTGGTGATTATCGCCAGCCTCGGAGGATCTGGAACACCTCTCGGGCCTTGTTGTGGGCCGACTTGGGTGACCGATTCAGGGTATACCTAGGTTGGTTCGTGACATACTAGCTCAAGACACTCATCCTGGATACTCTACACTAATCCTTATAGACCTCAATCATCTGATCAGCTTCCTTGTGTTCACTTAATGAGTCAGAGATAATAAAGGGCCTCTAATCTAGTGTAATTCACAACTTTTATTCACTATATCACATCACTCATGAGTCTAGACATCATTCCCTATCTACTAACCAATGTACATAAGATAACCAAAAAGTTATTATTATATGTAAGTCCCATATCAAACCATTCTTAAGTACCTTTACCTCATAAATCCATTCTTTATAACACAAATTGATCAAACTAGGACCTATTCATACGACTATAAATTGAAATAAATAATACTCCTTTTCATATGAACTTAAAATTCAATATATAATGGTATTAAACACATGACTTTACAAGACATTTCATTAGTCTTGGATGCATGAACTTAAAATGGAACTTCATTAATCTTGGACACATGACCTTAAAAGTCACTTATTTGGTCATGGATGCACACCCTTAAAAGGCTCCACTATGGTCTTTGTCACACAATCTTAAAAGGTATGATGTGTATCATTAAACAACATTGAATTACATGGTTTTTTATTCCCTTCACATGGATATGTAGGTATACATTCTCATGGGTACAATCACAACTCTACAACACTTATCTCCTCTCAAGATAATGATAATTCCAGAGTGCCCAGTAGCATGACTTTAAAATAGAGCATAATTGACCAATGAGGATAAATATAAATAACCTCTCATACATATAGATTAATAACCCTTGATGCATATAGATTTTCACATCAATTCATGGTAATAATCTATCAATTTCATGAAAAGGGTAATTGATATTATTACTATGAATGATTTCATGAATACATCTCAAATCTATAATAGAGTCTCGAACTAGACAATAAGAGCCTTCATTGTAGCAACCCCAACCGCAGCAGCCTAGATCTGGTTCCTGATACCATTACATTAGTATAAAATACAAGGAATCACATCCTGAAGAACCAAATAATTTATTAGTCTTGGTAAAGTAGATACATAATTAAAATTTACATTACATTTTAAAACATAAAACACACAATAATTTTCTTTGATAATTCTATTATTCCCCTTAGTGAATCCCTGCATATCAATCACAAAATAATTCCTTGTATCTTAGGGAAAATAAAATATAATAAAGGTGTGATCTTATATGCTTAGTAAGGATGCATAGCATAAGCTATGAATAAATAATTCACAATCAAAATGGAAAGATAAATAACCTAAACACATTTCATTTAATAAATAACTTGAGAATAATATGGAAGGAATAAAAGTTAATCAAATAATTCCACATAAATAATCACATGAGAATAAAACTTAACCATGGATGTTTTAACTAATCGAACAATCAAATGGAATATCAATAACTAAATTCATAATGATATAATGAATAAATATGGATATCTAAAACATTCCATCAAGTCCTGATTCCAAGAAATATAATACCATAGAGGCTTCATTCCAAGACATATAATACCATTAAATCTTCTTTACAAGACATATAATAAATGGGTAAGGCCTCACCAAAACCATATCTCATTTGTCTCATGAAACCTATCAATGCATCAAGGGACTATAGCGAGCCCTGCTCATCACATACGAAATCCAATGAATTATTCATATGAAAAGGGCGAAACATAATCAACATAAACATTCATATTAAAAACTAGTATACAAAATGTAAATATTGTCCCCAATCAATAAACATAATCATAGACCATCCAGAGTAAAGTGATGGAATCAAAATAGTATATCCCCAGTCAAATAGATCATAAACTATCCCAATAAATAATAAGGATGATATCATTACAATATATACCAATTTGAGTAAGGTTAAAGGATTTTTGTTTTTGATAAAGTTAAATACCATAAAAATATAATTAAAAATATTCTTGATGATAATATCATTTCATTTTGAAAATCACTTTTTAAAATATAAAAAATTTTGAAAATCCTTTTCTTTGAAAAAAAATATAAGTATTTATAGAATATAAGGAAAAAATTTTATTTAAAAATTAACATTTAAAATTGAAAAGGAAGATTTAAACAAATGATGGTCACATCAGCGGGTAATTTTGTACATGCAGTACAAGTTAAAAAAGACATTAATTTTACACTATAAAAAGTTTAGAAAATTTCCTTGTTCAGAAAATGATGAGAAGATTCCTTTGAAAAAATTTTGTGAAAAAATGGGTACAAATTTATTTAATAAATCATTTTTAAATGGTAAAAAAAAATTGAAAACATTTTTATAATACATGGTTTTGGAAGAAAACAAATTTCTGACTGATGAGAGAAATGAAGTCATATTTTATTCAAAACATTTTCTCAATTATTTTAAGTACCATAGAGTGAAAAATGGTATTATTACTTGAAAATATCATGAATTAATAGAGGATAAGAGAATAGATTGATTTAAAGATGAAAATATCAAATAATTCCACCATTGGAGATGTAAACGTAAACTGTCTTGAATAATGATGAAATTGTGAATTAAACTCTTACCACTTTGGAAAATTTTGTATCATAATCCCCATGAAAGAAATAACATTAAATGAAACATTAAAAATCACGGTGATAAATGAATTCATGATATATCATACAAAAAGGGTATTATATACACCAAAAAAAATAAGTGGTGAATATGACACATGTCTCATAGAAGTGAAAGTGCTATTAGAAACCCTTACCTATTGCTTCCTTTTGTTTGAATGTGTGTTAACCTCATCCTCTTCGGGTATCCTCCTTAGGTTTTCACTAAAGCCTTCCTAGTTTGGATTTATACCTATTATAAGGATTATAGGATGAGGTTATAGAATTTGGGAATTTATTTGGGTATGGATTGTATGAACAAATTGGCTTTAAAGTCATGAAGATATGAGGAGAGGGGGAAACCTTTTATAAGTTGGGTGAGTGGCACACATGTCATTTTTTGAAATAGTGAATTACATCCATGTTTTTTTCATGTTAGAAAGCACCAATAATGGTATATTATTGATAGTATAATGGATAAGGTCAAAATATATCTATAAAATGGTTTTTGGAAAACTTTATAGGTCATTTGGACTCTTAAGTTTAATGTTTAATCCTTCGAAAAACTTGTTTTTACCTCAATCACTATAATTAATTTTAACTGTTTTCACTAATAACTTTGGTAAAAAATTAACTTTTCCTTATTAGAAATTATAAATTATTTATATTCTACATATTTAATCCTATTTTTCAAATTCAATTCATATAAGTTGAAAAAATTAATTTAAAATTAATCTCTAGACGTGATGATAAAGCGGGTTTTTAAAGTGAAAATATTCAACAATTTACAAAGTTTTTATATATAAATTCAATATTAAATTGATTACAATGAACTAAATTAGATAAATTGATATAAAATTTTACTAATTTTACTTCAAAACTAATTCAAAATTTAGTTTTAAATTATAAATTATTTAAATGAAAAAGCAATCTTCAATTAAAATTCAATATTTTTCAGTATTCATAAAAAAATAAAATATTTCAGAAAAATACTAAAAATTTACCATAACATAATTTTGATATTATGAATTAAAAAATAAATTTTATTTTTTCATATAAATTTTATAAAAGTGGTAAAAATTAATTTTAAACTATTTGTTCCAAACGCAACTAAACGATCTTTTAGGAAAATATAGTTTCTCCGAAAACATTTCATTTTCCTTTAAATGATGATGATTATTATTTATAACTAGTAGATAACCAATAAATATGTAAAATATATATTTAATAATTTATTAAATTCTATTCATACCCTTCATTCCAAATGCTAGGAGATAACTATCATATTACATAATAATATTAATAGTATATTGTTGTTTGGTAAAAATCGGTCTTGCGTGCAACACAAGATATCGAAGAAACTCATTATTACATGTAACAAAAGCTAAAATAAGTGTTTTGTTATTTTAAATATAAAATTTATGTTTCGTGTAATATATTATATTTAATAAAATGTTATTCTTGTAGAATTTTGGGGCATTACATTCATGGGATGAGATGACCCCCATCCTCTAAATCTAAACACACAATTTGAAGCATCATCAGTTCATCCTGATGACCACTACCTTTGTAAATATAGTATAAATCCAAATAAATAAATTAAGTGAGTGTTCTAGAAAAAAAAATGGTGAACTTGATATGAAATTCTTTACCCATGAAATAGACTGACTTCCTAAGCACTCTCATTTTTAAAGTTTCACTGATGGGTTCCTTATTTATTTTTTCTTCTTATAACTACAAATAAAATCCAAATGGTATACTAAATTAATGAACAACCCAAAATCAAGTTATATATCCATTATAAGTATAATATTATAATAACTCGAGTGCATGAACAACATCAACAAATGTCTCCCCAAACATATTCTTTTTTCATGATGACTGTTTCAACTTCATGACCCTAAATTTTATTATCTCCTACCTGATATATCTAATACCAATTGGTGAACGCACTAGTTTTATAGTAAAATTATAATAAATATATTCCCACCTTGTATTTGGATCATGATATACTCAAGGAGTTAAAACTTCATAGTTCATCCCATCAATGATAGTTCAATGGGTGGCAGGCAACCCCAGTCACCACATCAAACTATTTTCTGATTATGTACCTTGAGTGAGGAAACACCTACCTCATTTATCATTTGGATTCGGAGTAGGAAATAAAATATATACTTATGGAAACCTATAATCCACTTGGCAGGGATCCCATCAACTGTGGTCACCATCATCATTTCCCAACAATAATCCCTCAGGATAATGAAAATGAATTTTTGTTTCTCTAATTGTACAAACCAAAGAATTAAGGAGGAGGGTATAGTGAGGGTCATTAAATATCAAGTCCCAAGAGTATTCCCTTACTCCCAAGGCCATTAAAATTCCTAGAACACACCAAAAAAATTCCCACGGTGACTTAAGGATGGTTCCAAGTCACCATTGGTAAGAAGCCTCAGATTGTGTCATGGAAGACCCCAATGGCCATTTTAGTAAGCCCCTAACCAATGAAGGAAGACAAAAACCAATTTAGATATCATCATTATAATAATATATCCAATATCCATATAGGTCTTACTAATATAACTCATCACAAAGGTATTCCTTATGATGATGGAAATTCTGATCATGGAGGTCCTCCTTGTAACATAAAACAAGTTACCAACCTTGGAGGTCCTCCCCATGGTCAAACATAACCAGTAAGCTCTATTGGTCATCACAAAAGTGCTCATTATGAAAATCCTCATCACATTAAAATAAATATAAACCATGGAGGCCCTCCCCACTATGATACATCATCCATAATTCATGAATGTCTTCTTCATGATTCTAGTTGTGGAGGTCCTCCCCACAGTAAAATGATCAAATAGTAAAGAGTTCCTCCCATTATCGATTAAAAAAAATTGGTAAACATGAATGCCTTACTTGTGGTGCTCAAATGGTAAATATCCAAAGTGGAGGTCATCCTAATTTGGAAAAAATAAATTGGAAACCATGGAGGCCCTTCCTATGTTGATTAAGAAAACAACTCCAAAGGTCCCCTTAAGGAATATATTATAGAGTTCCTCCTTATGATGAAATATGTGACCAAAGTGGAGTCCATCCAAACCTTAGAAATTGATAAATTAGTAACCATGGAGGTCCTCCCTATGGTGATCAAGCATTAACTGGTAACCATGAAGGTCCTCCCCATGGTGATAAAGTAAATGGATAGAGTGAAGGTCCACCAAATAATGGAAATCCCTATATCAAAATCCATGGTGGTCCTTCCCATAGTGCTCATTGCTGAGGTCCTCCTCATGATGAAACATCTCATTGGCACAAAGTTTTTACCCATTTCACGCCAGTTCCAAAGTTTCCCTCCTATCGAGAGGCAATGGAAAATCTAAAGTTGGCTACACCAGATACTCCACCATCGATCAATGGTGTTTCATCTCAAATAATGTGTAAACCAAGGCAATTATTATAATAAATGCCTCCCCATGATTTCAAAACCTAAGATATAGCTAATTATATTAAAAATAATCATACTCCTTTTTATAAAATGGTGAGGAAATAAGATTTATGGTAATACTTGTCTAAATAAATGACCATGAAAGATAAGGAAAAATATAGTATAATGATAAAAGGAATTGGATGAGGATAAAATACCAACCATGTTTTATCCCATTTCCACTCCCTAGAATTATATTCCTAAAAAATTGGAGGGTACATATCTCATCTCAACCACAACCTTTAGGAAACATTTTATCACAAAAAATATAGGCACTTTCCCAATAAATAGTATGGTAACTATTTCAAGGAATTATATGTGTAGTGAATCTATGTTAATATGGATTACCTTATGGTATATTGGAATCCAAAATTCTAAAAATATTATAAGTTTCTCAAACAATATTTCATCAGTAGATTAAAGATGATTCATCAAATAATCTAGGATAATTTGTCCAATAAATACACCAGAGTTTGGGGAAAATATGAAGTTATTCACTTCATTCTACTTATGGTCCAATACAATTTGTTAGGCAGGGTGGACTATAATGTCATTTTATAATTCCATGTTTTAGTTCATGTATCTAGATATGATAGTTAGTCAGTCCAAAAAAATCTGACCATTCCTAAATCTTAGAAAAGATGTACCTGATAGGAACAAGTCATTGATGTAATTATATGTTAATCTTCTAGAGATGTGAAGCATACATCCAATTTTTTAAGAGAAACACTTGTAAGAGAATAACTATACCCAATTTATGACACTTTTTATCTATAGAAAACAAAATGCACACTTCACCAGGCTCATGATAGAGTGCGATACTTAAAGGAGAATAAAGATGAAAAAATATTCATTGAAAACATAGGGGAATCCCCTATCTATGGGATAAGGTAATTTTTACCAAGTCCACCCAATTAAAATCATAAAATATTAAATAGTATGCAACCATGATTGTAATAAAGAATATTCCACCCAAGACCATAAGGTTGGAGGAATATTTACCTCCCTCTCCTATGAGAAAGTATGTCTTCTCTAAGTTTGGATTAGATCCATAAGAAGAACCTATAATAGGGGTGGGTGCATATTGTTTTGGTTTAGTTTTTATTAAAAACATATAAATACCATAATTTATGTTTTGGTTTTTATACATAAAATACAAAAAATTTAATAGAATCTTGGTTCATATTAGAAAATTTCTAAACCATTAATTTTCAATTTGGTTCAGTTTGTATTATGGATTAACCTATTTTTTATGCTAGCATCCTAGATATAGATCTATGGTATTTTATATTGATTTCATAATAATTTTAATAGAATTCATAAATATTAATCTAAAAGGAGAAATTATATATCAACTTTTACCTAAAAATAAAACATGAAAGAGGGTTAGGGATAAGGAATAGTTGCATAGACTGGTCTGATATAAAATTAAAAAATTGTTTAGAAAAACAAGATTGGTTCAATTTAACAGGTGCAGTTTGGTTTGACACAAAAACCGAACTAAAACCCACAATGTATTATTCAATCCACACTAAAAAACCAACCATAAGAAAACTAACCACTATTTTGGTTTGGTTCGGTTTGGTTAGTGATTTGGTTTAGTATATATGGTTTTCCCCACCCCTAGCCTCTGTAGTTTTCTCTGTTGAGATTTCATGACTCATCCCCTCCATTGGGGTCCTGTTTAGTAGAAGTTATGAGATATTATCTCAGGATCAACATCCATCAATGTTTTACTTATTTATCTAAAAATCATCACCAAGGGATGAACTGAAGTCTCAAAAGAGTATCTTGTCTAAAAACCATTCAACAAGGAAATATTTAAGAAATATTATGATCTATACCTTGAAGGATACTCAAAAGCTAAAGATTAACCTTACTAACATAACATTGATGAGGATCTAATTACTTATATATGATTCATGTTGGTTAATTTTTCCAATGTGAAACTCAAAGATAATACAAACCATGATAATAATGAATAGGAACAAAATTAGGAGGTATTTGTTCAAAAATATGTCTTGAATTGAGGTACGAGAGAAAGGTGTCTTGAATAAATATCAAAAGTGGGATCATGAATTTGGAGCTTCGTATAACATTTATTTACCACCTTCTCAATGATATTCTTCTAATGAAAATGGGAAATGTGTATCTACATCCACATCCCATCACCACCCAAAGAAGTTGAGCCTTTTTTATTGAAGAAAATATTTTTAGGTACAAAGATAAGTTATAAAAGTTGAGGAAAATTAATGTTGAGTTAGTCAGAGGCAACATAATCTCTAAGTGAAACTCTCAAGCTAAAGCTATTATGCCTCCCCTGGATAAACCTCTTAAATAAGAGAATTTTTCTCAATCAAAAAAGAAAAATTCAAATCATCCAACTCACCTGAGAAAAAATAAACTAGCTTACTTGACCCCAATACTGGTTATGTAATGACACTGACCTTGGTCATAATATTTTTTAGGAAAATTAGTTATGAAATTGTGAGGGGATTTTTTTCTCTGATTGAGGTGTATTTTCATTTTTGGGAGTTTCTCATTAGATATTTTGTTTGAGGATGATATTCTATATTTTTATATATAATATGAGGTTTTGAATAAATTTCATAGTTTCAAAAAGTTTTGGGGTAGTGTCACCTATAATCTTAAGATTTTAGGTGACACTGGGTACCCAGTGGGTGTAGCAATTGGGTGGTTCTCCTAAAGGTTCCATTGGGTGCCTGGTGGACTTATAGAGGGTAATCTATACCTAAGGCCTTATTTTTATTAAAATGATATATTATTTTCATTTATCACCTAACCCATTTAACCCATTTAGCATTATCCTTCAACCCTCATTCCCTCATTCCAATCAAAAGGCTCTCATTGGATCCTTTTGACATGTTATTTATCCTTCTTAATTTCAATGAATCAAAGTGGAATCAAGGGTTTTTTTAATCTAAATATAAGGTAAACCCTTCTTCCACTTATCCCTTCCCTTATTATCTTTCTATTTATCTTATTACCACTATTAATGGAATCTATAATTAAATATATCACTAAATTCTTGGTGAAATAAATTATCATTCCATGGACTCTTTTGGTTTTGGTTAAAGGATTCCTAAGTCAGTGATTTATTATTAGTTATTCATTATTTTGGTTAAGTATTATTGTAATGTTATTTATTTGGGGTTTACTTGGTTTTGGACCATAGTTTAGGGTATCTATAAGAACCTAATTTTTACTTAAGGTACCAATCCTTTAAATTTAAGTTCAATTCCTTGATTTTGACCTAATATGACTAAATAATGAGATTATAGAGGAAAAGAGGGTTTCTATGGATTTTTTGGTGCTTAGAACCCCATATGGTGGAATAAATAACTTGGCCACATGGTTAGTAGGAATAGTTTCTCTTCATCCTCACAGTTTCTCCCAACCATGTGAAGTGTTTCAGTGGGCCTCACAGTTTACCCAAACCATGCAACCCAAAATGCATGCATGTGTAGAGAATCTATATCTTTTAACAGATCTATATAGCATAGTTTGTGCATGGTTTCCCAAACTATGTTAATGAACTATGTGAGGTCTCTCCTTGGATAGTGCATGGCACACGTTTGGTGCATGGTTTGGACAACTGTTTGGCCAAACCATGTGACCCATTTTTAAAGGGGTAAATTACTATTTTTCCCTTAAATATTTATAACTTTAACACCCCTATTCCTTTATTAATTCCAGTGGATAGTCCTCCCTTTTTCACCCATGAAGATATCTCAAGCCCCTTCCACCTAGGTTCTTGGAGATCTCTCTCATCCGGTGTTTGATCAAATAACTATTCATCTCAATGGATTCCACTCAGTAATTGATCCACTCTTTAGGATTCTTTCATAATTTTTATTCCTCTTGATGATTCTATTTTTGTGTAGGATCGTATGCCCTATTTTTAAGGCATTCATTTATTCCTCCATTTTCTTATGATCCATGCCAAAATAAGGGATGATACTAGATGAGGCATCTACTATAAAAATATGGTTGGTGGTCTATGAGTCGTCCTTTAAATTATCATTTCCTATAAATTTTTTTAGTTGTGTGCACACTGGTTTCACCTGGAGCTGCTCATTAAAATCATATATCTTAAATTAATTTGGCTAGATTGTATTCTATGGCTATGCTACCATCACCTGACATTATTTGTGGTTGAGACCTCAATATTAACCACCCCAAGTTGGGTTCTTTCTTTGTTATGCCATTAGTGACCCATGTTGGGTCTATTTGCAGCACTGTTCATGTTATTTTTACTTGACTTTGATAAGGTAAGTGTTCCTACAAAATTAATAAATATCTAAATAAATGTTATGGAAATTATATTTATAGATATCACTTGGAATAGTTAAATTATAATTTTTTGGGTATTGGTTGCATGTCATTAACCTCTCTTTATGATTAATGAAAGTTATGGAATGAACTTAATAAATTATTATGTAATTGAATTGATATTGGTTGCATGTACTTATATCACCTTGTCATGCTTAAATTAAAGGTAATGGAATGAACATTATAAATGATTAAATGACATGATTATTTCATGGTCCATGATTATATATGATATAAATGGAATGAGTATGAGGTGCCTATTTCCTTGGACCTTTTCCATATTTATAGGGATGGTTATACTTGATCTATCCTTATATTCCCAAGGAAATTCCTTGAGCACTTGGAGGATGCCATTTTTTTCATTGGGCCAATTTTCATGGGAGATACCCACCATGAAATCTAGTCATTGTCATATTATGTGAATTCATTGGTGTAGTACCAAGGATTCACTGATATCTTTTTAGGATAGTATAATTCCTTGGCTATACTCCTTGGATCCAGCTTGATGACTTTGGACACACAGGGTCATGGATTAACCCCATTAGGACTAGTCATTCTTAGCTCATGATTACCATGTATGAGCTCCATGGAATCAGCTAGACTCATTTAAAGTGGAATTCCTTGGGTGTACCCCTTGGATTACACTCAACCCCCATTATAAAAAAATTACATGTGATACTATTATGAGTTGTCTTGACCCCTAAGGTCTAGGATGCCTTGGTTACACCTTAGATCCTTTATTATTATTATTCCATCATTAATACTGATGATACCATTCATACATAAACTCCTCATTACAAACTGAATCACAATTAATTAAATTATCACACTTTCAAACACCAGCTGAGGCTGAAGTAGATATGAGTTGTTTATTTTTACTATTTTACTTTTATATACCTCCACACTATACAATTTATATTCACAGAATGGATATGTATATACATCATTGGTGGTTTCCTACTGAGATTTATCTCACATCTTATATAGTCCTTCATTGGTACCTAAACATATTATATGATTTTATGTGTGGATAAGGGGAAGTGTCCCATTTTAGACACCTGACATTCTTAATTTAGGATGTTAGCTTGATAGAAGGTGATTGGGCCAGTGATTGGGATTCTTGGATAGTTTTGGCCTTTTTGTTTCTTTTATATATCACATATTGTACTATCATCCTGCTTTAATGTTTTCATGTTTCCCATTTTGTTGAGACATGAAATTGCATCATTTTGTATATGATATAGTTTACAGACTTGGAGTTGGTTATTTATTTCATTGATGATTATGATTGTTTTTATGCCTTATTAATTATTATACTAATTTCACTTATTCATTAATCTATCTTTATCATTGTACTCCACTATGACAAGAGGGTATAGTCTCTCCATGGATACACCCTAGGCCCTCACTGATAGTTAGCAGACTCTGGAATAAAGGGAGGCATGTTTGATTCCTTGCGGACAACTAGGTTCAACAACTTGGGAATGAGTCAGGTCTGGAATGTCATAAAGTGGTATTAGTGTTTTTTATTTTATTTTGTCTTATTATTTTTGGAAATTTAGATAGGATATTAGGAACATGTTAGAACTTGGTCATAATCCATGCCTGGGAGTAGCTAACCCACATTTGGGGTAAACACTAAGTTACTTGGGAATGGGAAATTGTTGTTTTGTATTTTTCTTATTACAGTTGATATACTTTAACTATTGGGTGATGCACATGATTTTTTGTATTTGATATGATTTAATGATATTTTACTATAGACTCCTATGGTAATAAAAATTGTTTCATGCATCATTATAGGCACCTAGAATTCACATTCCATGCATATGTCATGCCATATAGGTGTATTTTGTTTCTTGTATTTCCTATGTTGTCTACGATTGTTGAGTGAGCCATGGTTTTTATATATTCCTATGCTACTAACATATTCTATAGGAAATAGAAATTGGTCATCTAAAATGTTGACATCAATATAAATGGTGTTTTCATATACAAATCAATAGTGACATCTTAAATTGCTAATTTCAACCCTTGTAATCTATGTACCTATAGTTACATGAGATGGGATCTGGATATGATTATAGGACTACCATTTTCAATTATAAAGTGTATGGGACCATATAGATTATAATGGGTGGTATTTTATTAGAAATGAGCCATTGTATTTTACCTGTTACATTATGAGACTGAATGTAATGGGTGTTGGTTGTAATTAAATGGGTTTCAATTTCAGTTATAAAGTTTATGAGACTTTATTAGCTGGGAATGACAATCCATTTGAATTGAACCATGTTCTATGTATAAAATCAATTATGAACTTAAAATTTAAATTCCTTGATAAAGGAAATGGTTTCTAGTAAATAAAGAGGCCAAGTGAAATTTAAAGAGTGTTTTCCTCCTTAAATTGTAATTGATCCTCCATATAATGGAACCCCTATTAATCAAACTCAAAATCTTACCAATACCTTGGAATTCTAAGTAGGAAGTTGGAGTAGTTTTTAGGGTATTGAGACCCTTTACCATATGATCTACTTTTACTATTTATTCTATCTGATTTTAAATCATGTTATTAGGCACGTTCTTGTCATTTGTATATTTATTCCACTACGACATCCTATATCCATATTCTAGGGGGGTGGATATGACCATGCTCTGAAAATGGGGGGCCCTAAGCCACCAATAATAGTTACAGTAGTGTTACATGAGGAACCACCTACTATTTCTGAACTAGGCACTGATGCTCATTTTCGAGAGGGTTTTATACATTTTATACAGTCTATGTAGGGTGGTCCATGACCTATACCTATGATGTATGATCTAACTAGTGAGTTACAGCAGTAAAATCTTCCTATCATCTTGGGGGATGGTGGTCCTCAGGATAATGAGTTATGGATAGAGGCCATTCTATCTATCTTTGATCATTTAGAGATTCCTCCATAGAGGAGGGTTAAGTTTACCACCTATATGTTGTGTGATTCTTCCAAGAATTGGTGGGATGTGATTACTCAAGATGGTCATCATCAAGGCATGGTATGGGTAGAATTCCAAACTACCTTTTATGATTACTTTTTCCATCAGATGATGAGAGAGGATTGATCCAGGGAGTCCATACACCTGAAGTAGGGTACTATGTCCATCATGGACTATTCAGTGCATTTTACTGAGTTGTAACACTTTGCACCTCTTTTTCCCAGTTATGCACTATCATGAGTGAGACATTTCAAAGATGATTTCAAGTATGTTATCTACTCATAGGGGAATGTTTTTTCCTATATACCATTTTTGATATCATTAATCAGGATCTTATCACTGATCATAACTTGAGGGAAGATGATAGTACTAAGAACATAGGTTCAATACCAAGGTAGGGCAGTAGTTCTTCAGATAGAAGGAAACACAACCTTGAGGTTTCTCATCAGAGTAGTGGCAACCAGAGTATCCACACTAGAAGCTATATTATATTCCTTCAATATGGATGGCAAGGTAATGTTAAGCCTCATTGTGATAGATACCCACTTGAGTGTCATGATTTTGGTTAGATGGCTCAACTTCATATTTTCTTCTAAACCTTTCTTCTAAACCTTTCTTCAAGAGACGAATTAGTAATGTCTTGTCAGGCAGGAAGTGGGAGTAGCACTGGTTAAATAGGTGAAGGAGGAGGTTGTGGCTGAGGTATCGAAACTTGTGATTCTTAGATAATACCTACTCAAGGTAGTCCATCTATAGCTCAGGGTCATGGATTACGCCAGTTTCATGATTTATAGACGATACCTGAGGATCAGGGTGAAAGACTGTCTACTATATGAGGTAGTATTCTAGTATCCTCTACTATCATATCTTCTTTATTCAATATAGGTTCATCTCACTCCTTTATCTCTGTATCAACCATGGAAAGTATTAGGATTGAAATTCAGTACTTCTATGGGGTGATAAACTTCAAAACACTATTGGGGTTATGATCAAAGGGTATTTTACAATGAAAAAATTTTCCCCTTGATGTTGGTAGTTATAATTTCACATGGGTTCCCTTTTTTCTCAAGATGATAGGCTTCAATTTCATTCTCAAGATAAAATATTTGGTTCCTTATCATGCCTATGTGGACTGATATCACTGTAGGATATCATTTATATCATTTGAGTGTGATAGTTATCTTCATAAGGGTGAGTGGAATGTCCAAGCCAGTAGAGATAGACTAGTGCATTGTGGTCTGGGTGGAGTGACAACCCATATTACTAGTCTTTATCTTGAGGATCATGTTTTACATCAGGATAACTTACCTCAAATAGTAGATCATTTATAGGATGTATTTCTCAATGATTTTTTTGGATTACCTTATGAGAGGAAGGTATAGTTTAAGATCAAGCTCATTCCAGGAGTGGATCTAGTATCTATTACTCCATACAGTATGTCATCTACTCAAATCCAGGATCACAAGATACAGTTGGAGGATTTAGAATAAAAGGGTTTTATCTAACTTGGTACTTCATCTTTGGGTTCACCCGTGCTTTTCACGAAGAAGATGGATGGGACCCTTAGTCTATGCATAGATTACCAGTGGTTGAACCAACTTATGGTTAAGAACCAGTATCCTTTTCCTTGAATAGATGATATCTTTTACTATATCTGGGGAGATAGGGTGTTCTTGAAGATAAAACTGAGATCAGGCAATCATCATGTGTGACTAAGGCCTTCAGATATACTACATATGACTTTCTAAAATTGGTATTTTCTTTATGATTATATAGGTATATCATTCTGCCTTACAAATATACCCACTATTTTTATGGACTTTTTGAATAAGGTTTTCCACCCCTACCTGGATTCCTTTTTCATGGTTTTTATAGATGACATCTTGGTGTATTATCATACATGAAGTGGTCATTACAAACACCATAAGATAATTTTGAATAAACTAAGAAAGCATCAGTTATATGATAAGATTAAAATTTCCACTTCTAGATTGACAAGGTTCACTTCTTGGGATGTATTATATTGGAATCAAGAGTATCTATTGACCCAGAGAAGGTGAGTGTTGATTTTTCCTAGTATAATCCCAAGAATGTGTTTAATATGTGGAGTTTCTTGGGTTTTATAGGTATTATAGGTGTTTCATATAGGTCTTCTCACACCTTTCTTCACCTCTTTCTAGTCTTACTAAGAAGGTTGTGAATTTATGCAAGAAGGCCTTTTAAGAGCTGAAAGTAAGGATTACTTCATCACCAATCCTGATTCTAAAAGATCCTGGTAGAGGTTATATAGTGTTATTTGATGCATTAGGCATAAAGAGTGGTGTAACATTGATGTAGGAGGATTCAGTCATTATGTACTGATCTCTTGAGTTGAGACTTGATGAGCAGAATTACCCAATGTACGACCTTGATCTTGCAACATTCATTCATGCCTTATGTTGTTGGAGGCATTATCTGATGGGAGAGTTCTTTGTGGGGTATACGAACTATAAGAGCCTCAAATGTATGTTTACGTATCATGGATTGAATATCATATAATAAATACAGGTTAAATACTTTAATTATTTTGACTTTAATCTTTCTTATACACCTGGAAAGGGAAATGTGATTGTTGATGTGTTGATCCAAAAGACTTAGGCACAAGCTGTTCAAGAAGACATTTATGATTAGAAATTGATGGACCTATTTTCTGAGCTGCATCCGAAGTTTCATGATATTCAAGAGTAACCTTTTCTTGAAACCCTATTAGTTACCTATTCACTCCTGTATAGGGTGAATTGAATGTGGTTTTCAAATCCCGAGGGGTTAATCTTATGGGAAATTATTTCTGGTGAGGACTAACCTACATATTAGTCTATTGATGGAGAAGACATCCTATGTATACATGGGAATATATGGGTTCCTACATATATATGAGAGGATCTGATATAAAAATATCATTCTTCATAGTGGGCATTTCATCCAGGTCTCTAGAAGATGTGCCATGATATACATCACTAGTACTGATAACCTAGGATGAAATTTCATATTTTGGGTTTTATCACTAGGCATTCCACCTATCTGTAGGTGAAGGTGAAACATCAGTGGCCCACTATCTTGTTATAGTTATTAATAATCCTAGAATGGAAATGTTATAACATCATGATGGATTTTATGGTTAGCTTACCAAGGTCACCTCAAGGTAGCGACGTGGTTTGGGTAGTCATGGATCAACTGATGAAAATATCCCACTTCCTTTATATCCGAGATACTTTCTCAATTGATGACATGGGAAGAATATATGTGCATGAGATTATATAGATACATGGGGTCCATCATATTATTATTTTATATAGGGATTCTCATTTCACATCAAGGTTCTGAATGGGGTTATAGAGATCTTTGGGTACATAGGTGATTCTGAGCACAACTTTTCATCCTTAGACTAATGGAAAATCAGAATGGACTATACAGGTGTTGGAGGACATGCTCTGAGCATGCGTCCTTGATTTCAGTGGTTCTTGGTAGAATTATATTCCACTCATTGAGTTCTCTTACAATAATATATTTCATGAAATGATTCATATGGATCCATATGAGGCCTTGTATGGTAATCCATTTTATTCACCTCTATGGTGGCTAGAGACATGGAAGGTAGTACTAATACATCATTATCTCATAAAAGAGACTTTAGAGAAGGTACATTTGATTATAAAGAATATTTATACTACTCAGTCTAGACATAAATATTATTTCAATCACCATCAATGACCTTTGGAGTTCGAGGTGAGGGATCATGTTTTCTTGCGGGTATCACCCAGACTTGGGAATAGATAGATACAGAGGAAATGTAAGTTTTCACCTCAATTTTTTAAGCCTTTTGAGATCCTGGATAGTGTCAGGACAATATCCTATCAATTTATATTACGTTATAGGTACCTTACCATGAATGGTGTCTTCCACATTTCATAGATTTTCCATTACCATGATAATTTGTCTCATAAATTTGATTTTGAGGATATTGAATTAGACAGTGATGCTTCTTTGGAGGAGTATCCCATATGAATTGTTAATCATAGCATGAAGGCTATATAAGGCCGATCTGTCCCTATAGTATGAGTTCTATGGTTTCATATCTATGTATAGGATGATACTTGGGAGCGGGAGGCCGACATATGTGCTCATTGGCCAAATTTGTTCACAAAAAGTGTTCTACCACCCTTAGAAGGGAAACTCAGGATGAGTTCCTTTAATTGAGGAAGACCATAAGAACTATTTTTTCCTTATTATGGATCCTATAATTTTTGTTTTAGTTTATTTATTTTGAACTAATATGAATTCATTGTGATGATATGGAGAAAATAAGGGTTTCTAGAGCTTGTTTGGATCCTAGTACCCTGACCAGTGGAAGAAACAACTGGGTCATACAGTTAGTATATAATATGATTCCCAGTACACATGGTTTCTCCTAATTGTGCGAGGTGTTTTAGTGAGAAGAAGTGGGCCATATAGTTTAAACTAACCATGCAACCCATGATGCATGCTCGTGCAACATCTCTTTAGTTTTTAATAGATCCATATAGTACGGTTTGCACATTGTTTCCCAAACCATGTGCATGAACTATGCAAGGTCCCTCCATAGATAGTCCATGACACACAGTTGGCACACTGTTTGGATAACCATGTGAAAAAATAGTTTGAACTAGTTTTAAAGAAGCAAATTAATATTTTTCCCTTAAGGATTTGTAATTTTAACACCACTTTTACATTCTTCATTCGGGTATATAACCCACCATTTTTTACCCATGAAGAGCTCTCAATCCCCTTCCACCTAGGTTCTTGGAGATATCTCTCATACAATGTATGATTGAAGAACCATTTGTCTCATTGGATTCCTCTCGTTAAGTTATCCTCTTCTTAGGATCCTTTCATCATTTTTCTTCCTCTCAATGATGTTATTTTAATGTAGGATCATATGCCCTATTTTCAAGGCATTCATCCATTATTCTATTTTATTTTGATCTAAGTCAAACTAAGGGTTGATACTAGATGGGGAATATTTTACCAGCATATTTTAGGTGGTCTATGAATCATCCCTTAAAGTCTCACTATATATAAATTATTTCCATTATACGTACACTGATTTCACTGGGTGTTTCTATGTAAATTCATCAAACTTAAATTAATTTGGATAGATTGTATTCTATGTACCTTCTACTATCACTTGACATCAATAGAGATTGAGACCTCAATATTAACCACCCCATGTAGGATGTATTATTTGTTATGCCATTGGTGACCCATGTTGGGTCTATTTACAACACCATTCGAGTGTGTTTGACTTGAAATTGATAAGGTTAGTGTTCCTCCATAATTAATAAATCTCTAAATTAATGTTATGAAAAGTATATTTACAGATATAACTTGACCTAGTTAAATTATAAGTTGTTTTGGTATTGGTTTTATGTCCTTAACCCCTTGTCATACTTAATGAAAGGTATGGAATGAACCTAATAAAGGATTATGTAATTTAATTGATATTGTTTGAATGTACTTATATCACCTTGTCATGATTAAAATAAATGTAATGGAATGAACCTAGTAAATGATTAAATGGAATGAGTATTAAATGGATCGTGATAATATATGATATAAATGGAATGATTATGAGGTTCTAATTACCTTGGAACTTTTTCATCTTTATAAGGATGTTCAAAATTAATCTAGCTTTAGATTCCCGAGGGAATGACTTGAGTTATCAAAGGATTCCATTTTGATTCATTGATCTAATTTCCATGGGAGATACCTACCACATAATTTGTTCATTGTCATATTATGTAAATGCCAAGGCATAGTACTGACAATTTAATGACATATTTTCTGGATATTAGAATTCATTAAATACACTCCTTATATTCATCTTGATTTCTTAAAACACATGGTTCCATGGATTCACCCCATTATGCCCAGTCATTCTTATCCCATAATTACCATGGATGAGATCCATGGACTTGGTTAGAATACTTTATAGTGGAATTCCTTTGGTTTACCCCTTGGATTACACTTAAACCCCCTTATAGATATACTGCATGTGATACTATTATGAGTTTTCTAGACCCCTGAGGTCAAAGATGTCTTGGTTACACCTTATACCCTTTATTATTACTATTACCTTATTAGTACTAATGATAAAATTCATACATGAACTCATTATTATAAACTAAATCTTAATTAATTAAATGATAAATTGTTCAGACAATAGCTAAGGATGAAGTAGGTATAGGTTTTTTATTTGTACTACTTTAATTTTATATACCCATACACTGTACAATTTATATTCACAGACTAGATATGTATAGACACTATTGGTGGTGGCCTATTGAGATTTATTTAACACCCTATATGGGTCATCATTGGTACCCTATTAGATTATATGACCATAGGTTTAGATAAGGGGAAGTATTATATTCTATACACCTGACTTTCTTTCTTTATTATTGGGTCTTGGTAGTAGATGACTGCGCCAGTACTTTGGATTCTTGGATAGTTTTGGAATTTTTTATTCTTTTTTATATCATGTATTGTACTGTCAGCCTACTTCCATGTATTAATGTTTTCCCTTTTTATAGAGACATGAAATTAAATCACTTTTTATATGATATAGTTTATATCTTTAGAGTTATTTATTTATTGAATTGATGATTATCCATGGTTCTTCTGCCTTACTTATTCATTATTATACTGCTTTCTCTTATTTATTCATCTATCTTTACCATTGTGATCCACTCTAACCTAAGTGAATAGTCTCCCTATAGACAAACTATAGGCCATCACTACTAGTTGGAAACCTTTGGCATATGGGTAGGTATGTTTGAGTCCATGTGATCAATTGGGTTCGGCTACTTGAGAGTGATCCAGGTCCAGGACATCACAATATCTTAAGTTAGATTTAATTGGGTCTTTTATTTGATTAGTGATTTGTATAATTATGGTGATATAATACCTAGATTTTTATTTTATTATAATTATTATGGAATTTTATTTGGTGATAATTAAGGGATCTTGCATTGTTATTGAAGTATGAGAGAGTATTTTTTATGATTATTTCAATGGTAGGTGGTTCTAATATATATGAAATTATTTAGAAATTTCTTTGGATCCATATTCCACTAATTTTCCTAATCTAATAGATTAAAATATACTTATTTTCTAAAGATATATTTTTTTTTTCAAATAAAACTTTGGTTATAAAATCAAATGGATTTATTATAAAAACATACTTTAATACATGGAATGAATTGTTAAATCAATTTTTAATTTTAATTTCTAGTTCATTATTGGTTATAAATTGATTAATTCTAAAATTTTAATCAATTATTGTTTATAACTTGATGATATTGATATAATTTATAATATGAAATACTTTTCATACATGAATAATGCCAAAAATGGATTTCCATTACTTTCCTTTGTTGTTTAAAAATAAACTAAAATGTATAGAATATGTTTTATAAAATAATTAATTACATGGACATGAATTATTAGAGTTAACTTGATCTTAAATGGAACTAGTAATATTATTATTTAGTATCTTAATTCTAAACGATTTCTAGTTTTTTTTATTTTTAGAAACCTTAAATTGAGATTGTAAAATACTACTAATGTGTTTTGAAGTATGAAAAATTTATCTAACATATATTTTTGAAAAAACCTTATGGGGAGATTATACATTTATACACATCTTTAAATTTATCCTTGTAAACTATTATAAATTCATAATGGATATGTGAGTAATCTCCTTGGTGAATTAAGTGACTATTTTTAAATATATTTATACCTTATTGTGACTTAAAATATTATTATTAATGAAAGTATTACTTTTCACTTAACTTGAGTCATAAGTCAATGATCCAAACGTAACATTGGTCAAGAGTTGCATCGGTGGAGAGGTTAAAACTATGATTATTTAAAGTAGAAAGGTATAATATGATACCTAAACATGATTGGTTTTACTAATTATATTTCAACATAAATTAGATTCCTTGGTTTTAAAACCTTCACTTTTCTAATTTTTATAAAATCCAAATTTCATTACAAAACCATTCCATTATAACTTTATTTCTTAAAACATTTTATATTTAAAACATGTTTTATAATAATTTCCTAAAGTATATGGTTCAAAGTAAAACTTGTAATAACTTTGAAACCCAAATATATGTTTTTCTTAAATTTAATTCTATGTGTGATAAATCTACCTTGAAGAGAACTATAACTTAAAATATATTTTTTAAATTCATCATTAATACATTTTATAAAATCTTTATCTAAATTACTTAGAGTATGTATTGGTTACAACCAATATTAAACTTGGTTACCACCTAGTAATCTACTAGTTTATACTAGTTATTAGCCATGCTAAAGTTATATCCTTATTTGGATTGGTTTTAAGGAACCATAAACTACACCTTATAAATTATTTGAAATGGTGTATCTTGTCTCTAATGTAACTTGAAGAGAATAACATTCCTTAACTTATGCAATGTTTGGTTTAATGATTTCTTACCAATTTGAAATCCATAATGTGATGTATATGGATTACACATGCTTATATTTTAACTATGTGGAATGTAAATTAAATTTTTTGAATGTTATATACTATAGAGTATGCCATTATTTCCATTTTATGATTTATTGAGGGTAATAATTGTTATAATTGAATTATTTATCACGACTACTACTTTGATATGTTGATCATGTTGTTATTTTATTATTTCAAGAATGCTTAATTTCATAGATAATAATGTTTCCTTGATAATGGATACTATTTAGATAGATAATGAGCATGTTAAAAGGATTATCTGGTTATTATATAAGTTATGAAAAGTATGAAATACCTATAGATTTATGAATTGGATAGGCTTACAATATCATAACACTATTGCAATCCTTCCCTTATCCTTATATAGGAAAGTTACCTTATCCAACCTACCTTAGTTACATATGATTCCATTTCTCCCAAATTATATGGGTATCCAAAACCTAATTTCACTAATGGGATGGGAATCATGGTTTTTTTAACCTGGACATATTATATCTCAAGTGATAGGCTCAAATTAGGAATTCTAGGTATATAAAATTTTGATAAAGTGAGTTATGTATTATGATTTCCCACATATATTGTTATGTTTTTTTTCTATTGTTGTTATGATTTTCTTGGAACTTGATTATAAATATATTTTTATGTATAAATTTGTAAATTAGTAGATAGATATTATGCATACACCTGAGGTTATTTCATATATGTTAGAATCATGGTGGTTTCCTAATTAGTATTATATGATCATACTCTTCAAGTTCACTATGGTGGAAATGCAACTCCATGGTATATTATAAAGTACCTATAGGTACCAGTAGATATTTGGATTTTTTTTATGATCATGGTCATAATTCATACGGGTCAGGTTCCACTCGATGTTGGATCTAGAGACTATAGGTTGTCTTTCCACATAGCCACATGTATTTGAGTCCCATTATTGTTATCAACTTTTATCAAGATGTGTAATTGTGTTGTGTGGCATGCCTTATATTAAATTTTTATTATATTTATTATTTATAGTTATTTAGCCTTAGTGAATAAATATATCCTTAAATATACTTTGAGACCTTTATTGCCAGTTGTCAGAACCTGGGGATTGGGGAGTACTCATAGTTTCATGTGGAAGCATAATCCAGGTATTGTTTGGGTGATTCAGGTCACAGTTATTATAGGTTCAATTTTTTTTGAATTTTTTATATTGATAAAACAACCCTCATTAGTTCAATCAAGTTGTCTTAGGCTAACTCAGTACATTTATCAATCAAAATCCGGACATATCAACCATATCTAGCTCCACTAACTTTTTCCACTCAGTCATTGGATTATGTAATAATACCAAAATGGTTTCTCAAATATATTTAATCTCTTGATACTCAAATAGAGGTTATATAATGTTGATGATTTTTTATGAAACCAAAGAGGATTCCATTTCCCAATTAGGTTGATTTGATTCCTCTTCTACCCAACTTTTATAATCCTACCTTCCTAGTATTTAATGGAATGTGACACCTGGAATATCATCTTGAACATTTTGAGTCTCGATGTAGCCCTATGCTAAGACCACCAAAGTATTAGGAAGTAGTGATACTCTTATATTTTATTCATACATTAGAAGGGATTACATTTTTCTAGCATAATAACAAGGTGTATGGATCAATTACTAGTTGATAATATCTTTTATGGTGGTTCCTATATCAATTTAGTTTAATTTTGAAAAAAATAACTATTTTGGACCTCTAAAATTTTAAATAGTTTGAAAATCAGAGGTTTTTTAACATTATCACTAGGTGTAAAGGATTGAACTATTTCATGAATATATATCTCCCATAAGATAATTTTATAGAGATCTGTAGTAAGAATCTCATAAATGAGTTACAAACATTTCTCATCCCATTAAAGTATTTAGGTGAATTCCAAGAATTTTCTATATTTTAATAATTGTTGGAAAATTCCCTTTAATGTTCCAAATAAAAATCCTGACCAACATCCTTAAAATAGAAGAATAAATAGATTAAGTCAAAAACTATAACCATCACTCTCAAATTGACATTGGTTTCAGTTCCAAATCATGATCCTACTAAATACAATTTAGTTCCTCCTTTTGGGTAGAAATAGAAGAATTGCTATCAAGATGTGAAGAAGGATAATAATTGATATAATTTCAAGTATAGGAAGAAATTTTTTTATTCCTTATAAAATAAAAAAGTCTTGGGATATTTCATTGAAGCCTTAGAAGAAAACATGTTTACATTTCTAGAGATCAAGATACCCAATCAGATGGAGTTCAATTATTGGCATGATTAATTCACCTACCATTATATATTAGAGAACAAAATACAAGGTTTAATTGTCTTCAAATACTTTATTTAAAAAATGATAAAAATTGGGTGAGTAAAGTTGGGAAATCCCTCATCTCATATAACTTGTGTCTTTTTTGTTTCACTTGAAGAATAAAGAGAATGGTAGTAAGTCCCATGAAGAGATGTAAAAAAATTTAATGATTGGATGACTAATAAATTATTCAACTACACACATGATATAATCAAGGTGTGAATGAATCATCTAGTAATAGACCCAATTCCCCTTGAAATACCCAAGGTGACATCTTCATACTCAAAATCTTTCAAAATTCGATGAAAAGGATGTCTATGGAGGAAATCATATAAAGAGGATCCCTCACAGGCACCCAATTTAGCCCAAAATATTTTATATTTTCCCTCTATCACTGTGAGGATGGGCACTACTATATCAAACAAATTTTTTATACATTGAGGATCCAAAATACCATTATATTAAAGTTTCCCACCAAAAAATCCATTCACCAATGAAGGAGACTCTTATGAACTGGGGTTCCTCACCATTAGTAATAAAGAAGGATATAGAGGTCAAGGATGGTAGAGATGAGGTGGAACTCAATATTTAGGCATCATTACTTACAAAATCAAACATGTGATAGAGACTTGAAGACAAGAGCTTCAATGAGATCAATAAGAGAATCAATCAGATCCCAAGCCTTCTAGGGACAATTTTATCTAATCATATTGGTAGAACGATTAAGAGGAAAATGATCAGCTAGATGACCTTAGGACATGAGAAGTATAACTCAACCTTACTATCAAACAAAAAATATTTCCCTTATTTTTTACCAAGGGAGAGGTTTATTATTATAATAAAATCTAGTACCTAATCCCCAAGATCAAGAACATCCATGTGGAAGGAAGAAAATGACCCTATATTAAAAGTATGACATGTTGAAGCAACTGTCTATCTATCTTTTTTGGATTTAAATCTTAGATGATCTTCATCTATCTAAGGAACTCAAGAAACCCATTTCTGAGGCCCTTTCAAGATTATAGGAGTTCAACACTAAAGTGGCCATAATTGAGATATACCGCACAAATATGGGTTCAACTGAATTCCATACAATCATCTCCTTTAGAGGAAAAAAATTAGAAAACTTCCATATAGAGACACATCATTCCCTTATATATATCTAGAAAGTACGATGATTCCAAAATTCACCAAGACCTAATTGAAAATTGTTAAGAGATAAAACTCATCCTAATCAGGACCCTATTCCACTTGGGATATATTGAATCCACCTTATCTCCTTCCAAATTTATGATACAAGTATATGAAAAGATTAAGTAGAATTCCATTTGGAGGATCAAGCACAAGAACCAATTTAGAGGCCTCAAGTTTGACTCAAAATTTATAATGGTCTTCCAAGACACAATTTTCAATTCCTTTTTGGGAAGTTCATGGATCCAAATGTTTATATAATTTACATATTTATATAATCAATACCTAAAATATTCTATAGATAGATAGGTCAAGGTACTCTATGGTGATAACACCAATTTTGAATCATGTGGATATCAATACATTGATGCAGGGTATTAAAAAAGTGTGTGTAAACAAAATTGGTGAATAATTTTATGAAAATAATTTCCCATGATGGATTGAAAGATTATATCATCAATCTAATGAGTGGATTTGGAGAATATTTTGTGTTTACTATCAACTGCATTGAGGCATCAAATCTAGATATGGGGAATCATTGGGTTATGGTGGCCAATGACATGGACCCTAAAATTAATTTCCTCTCCAATGATGGTCAAAAAGATGTTTTGTTTGAGAAACCACCATAAATAAAGAAATAAATTACTATATAATTTATGTGAATCAACTTTTCCTTAGATCATCTATAACTAAATGCTAATTTTACTAATATTCAGTCAACATGGACATGGATCTTTAATTGGATGGATATGAACCATTAAAGGAGAATATGGGGATTAAGCATGTTTTATTCCATTTATATGATTTCAATCACACTTGATAAACCCTTATACTTCTTAGATAATGGTGAATTTTATGGAGATGATAGAACTCCTTTATCACCTCCCAAATTTCAAGGATTGATCCCATATTATACTTTTAATAATGAAAAAGATGTATATATTAATGATTCCCCCACCGACCTTTAAGGAGGGTGTTTCCACCACTATGAATGATCTCAGATAATTGAATCTAGGTACTAAATAAAATCCTTAACCAATACTTTTTTTAATCTATAAACAAAACTAATTAGTGAAACTATAAAACTTTAAGAACAAGAATAATACATCTATTTCCTTAAGAAACATCGATATATGTCCATGTGGAATTGCATATAAACACTTGAGTTATATACTCAAGTTAATACTCACCACTTAGGTTTATTAAACAAAAACCTCAAATCGGCATCAAAAAAAATACATCTGACTAATTTCATGAAGGTGTAAGTTAAGGTTGATAATTTTATGAAATAAAAATTCATTTTGGAGGTTCAATACCCTAAGGATCACCAATATTGTTATTGTTAAGAAAAATAATAATAAAATTAGGGTTTTCATTGACTTCTAGGATTTGAATTTCCACTTCCCAAAGGATAATTTACCTATCACAGTCATAGAGATATTGATAGATACAATATCCACAATTTAGGCCCTCTCATTCATGGATGGTTACTCTATCTATAATCATATATGAATGGATCCAAAAGATGAAAAAAATACTTTAAAGGAATATAAATAGGTATACTACTATTGGGTGATTCCCTTTTGATTAAATAATGATGAAGATACTTACTAATATTTCATGCACCGCATATTTAAGTCCTTCCTAAGAAATATAGTGGAATTTAATGTAAAGGATTTGGTAGTCAAATCCCACAAAAATTATGACCATCATTCCAACCTTAAGGTAATGTTAAATAAGTTACCCCAATATAGATTGAAAATTAATCAACTAAAATTTTACTTTAAGGTAAAATTAAGAAAATTTATCAGCTTCACGGTATTCCATCATGGAATCAAAGTCAACGATGAGAAAACTAGGGAAATACTTGATATTCCCCATCATAAAAACCTTTAGGAGCTGAGAAGACTCCAAGTAAGTCTCACTTATATCAGGAACTTCATAGAAAACCTCACTATAAAATGTTTTCCCCTCATATAATAAATGAAGAAATGGGTAAATTTTAAATGGGATAAATATTTTTAGAAGGACTTTGACAACCTCAAGTAGTATCTTCTGCATCCTTCTGTTTTATTCCTTCTTGAAGAAGGGAAATCCTTTATCCATTATGTGGAAACCATTGATTAATCGCTCGGTCCCCTACTTTACTAGAAGAGTGATTCATGAAAGTAGAGTATTATATACCAACTAAATAAAATAATGTTAGAGGCTATGTCTTGATACACTAATATCGATAAGAACTGCCTCACGCTGAATTTTATAGTGAAGAAACATCAGAATTATCTATATCACCATGATATTTACCTAATTTCAAGTGTGGATCAATTCAAATACATCACAGGTCATCCTATGTTGACGGGGATATTAAAAATATAGGTTATGATCCTACAATAGTTTGAAATCTATTTTTTATCCTAAAATGAGATCAAGGGACAAGTGATGGAAGATTTTCTTACAGTGCACCCTACCTCAAAGAAATCACCACTGGACATGAAATTTCCCCGTAATGAAATTTTATCGGTCCATAAAAATTTCCAATCATGGGAAATGTTTTTTGATATTTATTTTATAAGTTTATCTAGGAAAAGTATAGAGGATCCAATACTCCACTAATTTTTCTTGGGGATTATGTTTGTTTCCCTGATAAAGAAAGTTTTTACCTATTTTTTCCTCCTAATAAAAGGATGTACCAATAATGAGGTAGAATAATAGGATCTCATCATAGTATTGGAATTGGATTTACATATATCAATTACTCAATTAAACATTTAGGGTGATTTAGAGCTAGAAATTATGAAAAGAAATAGGGACTATACTATCAAGAAAGAATAATTGATACCCCTCCTTAATTATGTATAAGAGATTATATCATAGTTTCCTTTAAACATAGTTTTTTCATGCACTCCTTTATTAAATAATGATTCAACTGATGCATTATAAAATCTAGCTACCACTTTTGAAAAACCATTTCAAGATGATATGATGATCTATATCACACACCACATAGTGGTCTCTTCAATTATGTGTAAAGATATGGAAGTTGTCAATGAATTTAGTGCCACCTTTGGACAGAGATAATCCTCACCCCCACTAATCAACACAATAGTTGGTTGGATGTATCCCATAATAGAGTATCATCAAAATGATAACCTCCCATAAGATCGATCAGGATACAACAAATATATTTATGGGAAATAAATTTAATCATATATAATTACCCAAATTCTTAGAAGGTTATCTAAAAATAAGGATTTGATGGAATTATTCTTAGGTTAATTTAATGAGATTCACTCATTTGTATATATTAGTTTCATGTTTTCTCCTATGGTTCTCATCAATCAAGGGATAATCTATTCAACTAATAAATAAATTTTCATATTTCTGGACAACAATGATGTAAGATTATATAAAAGTTACCAAGAATTTCCAGGCATATTAGATATATGCCAACTTCATTCATAAACCCCTAAATTTTTTTCATGATATTAAATAATATTATAAATTTTCCATTTGGGGTATAAATATCATGGGTCCATACCCACTTTCCATGCTCAAGAAATTCAATTTTATCCTTTATACTACTAAATTATTATCCAAATGATTCCATGTTGTACCCCTAATGTAATTCAGAAAAAAATTCATCAACTTCATGAATTCCAATATAATTATCATATTCAGAGTCTATCACACAATCGTAATAGACAAAAACACTAATTTTTTTTGACTTTGAGTAAAAATATTATACCCAGAGTACAATATTCAGTCTAAATACCCATCCCGCTATCACGTGGTGGAAAATAGACATGTAGAGGAAATCAACAAGGCTCTATCAAATACTTTATAGAAAATGGTAGATAAAGACAAAAAACTTGGCTTAGAAAACTTCTTCATACTTTGTGGTATTATCATACCAAAACTCATGGTTCCATATAAGTGACCCCATATTTTCTAGTATATGAGATATAAGTAGTATTTTCCATTGAAGTTCAATTTACCTAACTCCATGTTTCCATTTGTGATTAGTTGTATAAGGATGAATAATATCAGATCTGGCTTGATAAATTAGAAAAAATAAATGAGAAAATTTTAGAAACACTGTATAACCTTAAAGTATATTAGAACTGTGTAACATGAACATTAAACAATAATGTTTTACTATACTCATTTATCCAAGGGAAATTGGTATTGGCCTTGATAATGCCAATGATACTAGGAAAGAAATCCCTAAATCTAGAATATAACTGGTAAGGGCCTTAAATTATACAAAATTTTTACTATATTAGAGTTTATTATTTAATCAGAATGGGTGGAGAACATATTATATCAGTCACAAATACCTTTTTTCTCAATAAATAATTTACACAACTTCAAGTTTGGTTCAAAAAAATCTATCTCTAAGGATTTAAACTGCATATAAATAGGTCTTAATCATATGATCTTAAACTATACCACACAATAGTCCTCATCATACATCCCTAAAATACTTAGAACATAAGTCCTTAATGAATGAATTTAAAATACATAGTATTTTATCCTTAACATAAGAAATTTAATTCTATGAAATAAAGTTCCATCTTTCACAACCCTTAAACTACTTGGAGTGGTCTATTTCTTATAGCCTGATTGAAGGTTATAGGGTAAAATGGAAGTTGTTGGGATTTTTCATAATAATGTTTTTCATTAGTTTCTTCAGATTAAATCCTTATAATCATATAAATGTATCCCCAAAATAATATAATAGATGTTTTTCATATATAACTTATAATTAATTTATATATAAAAGAATTACCAAGAATTGTAATTCATTCTTCATTGTAAAATTGGTTGACCACTTTTGTCATACCATAATTGTGATAAAGGATCAAAGGATATAATATCTCTAGTGATATCCAAACAAACTTTGGGTTATATCACAAAGGTTCCAAAACACTTGTGTCATTCTTCATTGATTACAACAAGAATCTTTCTATCCTTGAATGGATCTATATTGTTTTCTTAATCTCTGGAAATGGAGGGGGATTGTCTCTCCCTATTCTTAAGAGAGTTATTGGGAATATATCTAGGCTTTGAGAGAATTATATTGGGATAATTTATTATAAATAATAAATATCTTATTTTCCAAAAATTAAATAAGTAGGTTTACATACCTAGGTTAGAGAATTAATTATTTTACAAAGGTCATTAACCAATAATTTAATCATAAATAAATCCCCATTCCAATTATTATTATTATTATTATTATTATTATTATTATTATTATTATTATTTCCATCACATGTAAAGAACTCATGATTATAAATATATCATTTCATCTATAACCTTATCTTAGACCTTCAATAATCCACAACATTTATCAAAAATTGAATAATAATTGTTTAATTAAATAAATAAATGTCATTGTATTATTCAATAAATAAATAAATAAATATTATATTAAAAAACTAGAGAAAAAAAGTTTATTTATTATCTGTATAATCAAATAAATAATTATTTGTTACCTTATAAATAAACAAGAGATAAAAAATATTGTATATTCATGTAATTATTTATTACCTTATGAATAACTATTTATTTAATATTAAATTCATATATATATTATTTTAAATAACTGGTGATTGAATTTATGAGATTAATAAATCCTGTATAATTATTAAACCATAATTCTGGAATAATTCTTATTCCAACTATTAAATTCAAATAGAATTTAACTAGGATTATGGATACAATTAGTGTGTGAACCTCTAGGCCTCTTTCTTAACAACATTATAAAAACTATCCTAAAGTCAAAGATTAGTGTAAAGAAACATGTAAAGTCACCCATAAAGAAATAAATAAATGTAATAATGACAATAATCTCCTATGAACACTCACCATTAAATGTAATATTTTTGATTCAATAACTCATCAAAAAGTTTCCATACTTCATGTAATCAACCTATATGATTGATTTATATTTCTTTGACTTTATAAAATTAACATGTCAATATTCTACCATAAACATTGATTTATTAGACCATCACATTTTAATCAAAGTGAAAAATATATCTACTTTCATTAACCAAGAAAGGATAAATCCTTTCTTGAATCATTCATTAATGTTATATAACTTATGACCTACTCTCACCTAGATGTGATAATATGTCATCATAGTTTTCATCAATACATAAAAGTATGTGATTCATGATATAAATTAATAATAATCTAAAATATAAGGAGCAATAAAAAAAATATATAGATAGGAATACCCAATAACACGTATAACATGTGGAATTCCTATCAGCTTGTATGTTCTTATAACCTACTCACTTGGAGATCACCAAGTATGAACTTCATAAGAAAATGTATCAATATCTTATAAGCCTCTATCACGTCATAACCTCTTTCATCTATGTACCATTAGATATATTTATTCTTACCATAGAACGAATATTTAATAATATTATCATAACAATTTAAGGTTTTCATTATAGTAGGGAACTACTATAACCTTTCTATGTGATAAATAATCTTAAGAAATTATCTCATTAATGTTTCATAGAATAACACTCATAACGTGATAAGAAAAATATTAATATTTAGGTCTTTGAATATATAGATAATATAAAGGAAAATGTAGTTGGTTCTAGGGAAACAAGTCTAATAGACTCCCACTTACAATAAAGCCAACTGTTAACTTAACTGATTAACCTCACAAAATAACATGTTTCTGATGAGCTACAATTATAGCCATTTGGACTACCACATTCTAGTGGGTTTTCTAATTAATGTTAATCTATCAAGGGGTGATATCATCGAGTATATACCTTTTTTCCTCTGTCATTTTTGACATCTTGGATAATACCATTGTCTAAAGTTTATCATAATATGTTAGAACTTTTTTATCTTGGTACAAATCTAAAATCTAGAACAAGTCATTATTAATCAACTTCTTAAGAGGAATCAGAGGCTACAACATTCTCGGTCTTTATAGATATGGAAACTAATGGTTATAATAAGTCTTCTCTTTTATGTTACCATATATTTACCATGATAATAGATCAAAGTGATCTAAAACAAGACTAGTTTCATATACCCTTTATAACTAGTATTCTCATTTCTCTAATTACTTGGAACTTTTCAGGTTTTACTTTTTCATGTACTATTAGGTAGTTTTAATTACCAACCTATTCAGATCTTCTTATTTTTTTATATTCACCCTTTATGATTTACACAAAAGTAATATCAAACTTCATTACGTGTCATAACATGTGAGACAGATTTCCAAAGTACTCTTAAGAATATATAATCAATTTATCACAAGAATCTTATCCTGTATTTTCATATATCAACTGGAAGATATTTCATGCCATGTTACACTAGAAATAGTTCAGTTAAGCATTGTTCTATCTTGTATTTTTCAATACCATGTAATTATATATACTATGAATTAGTTTAAGATACACCATAGATCTATTTCTATATATCTTATTCCCTAAATTTGGGTAGCTACTTAAGTCATTTTTAGTGAAATTATCCTTAGTCATAATTAACTATAATAATAATAATTTGTTTTCCATATATTATCAATATATCTATTTGGAAAACAATAGTACTCATAATAACCTCTTGCAGACACCTGGCTTACATTCCTTATAAACTAATATAATATAATGATATAATGAGGTTATGATAATTAAAATAATGATATATTTTAGCATGATGATTGGTGTAATGATTTTTTATGAACTATGTTTAGTCATTAATTAAACCTTTATTAATTAGTTATACTTTATTAGTATCAAATTATACCATCCATGTATGGTTTCTCTTGAATTCACACCAATGGATTTACAACAATCAGAGAAACTTCCAAAATATTGAATTTGATTTTGGTGCATGGAATCCTTTTTTAATTCATTTAAAAACTTCCCAATCATAGAAATTTTCAATTTAATTATTTCTTTTAGGATTTATTAATCTTATTAAATAATATATACTCAATCTGGGTGAATATAAAACCAAATATATGGTTTTAACTTTCATAAATAGTATGTGTCTCTTGAAAAATTCCTCCCACTAAAACTAATGGAGTCTAGTGTTTCTATTTCAAATCACATGCACTTAGAGCTTAGTATTCATTTAATTGTATATTTCTCCCATTATCTCAAAAGAGAAGTATTTTTACAAATTTAACTATATTTAGTTTAGACTAATACCTTTCAAACTTGAGTAAGCCAATATTTGGAGTTTCTATATAATAATTAACTGAGATTAAATTTGTGTTTAATTTGATATTTATTTAAATCTTAAGACATATTTATAAATGGTTACAATCAAAAACAGGAGACTGTGACATAATGGACTCCCATCATGTCATAAAAAATTTCCATCAGTCAATACAATTTACATGTGGTTAGTTTTTATGCTACTATTTTTGAAAAATTTCTAGAAAGGAATCATGGAGGACTTGAAATACATATAAGAATATTCATAGATATAACTTGTACTACCATCATATTTTTTATGTGAATAAGGTAATGTGATTTTGGGAAGACCATCACTCTACATTTCAAATATCGAAGAATACTTGGTTAAGATATACCCCGACAAGACTTCCTAAAGGATCTTGTATCTTTTACCAAGTGTATTCATTTCTTCACTGGGCATCCCTAAAATTTTTTTAAGGAATATCAAGGAGTTTATAAATTTACCTCTATATTATTATAAGGATTAATTAAAGTGATAAAGATAAACTAACTCTATAATCATTATGTCTCACCTTTATATCTAAAGGATTATTTACTTAAAAAAATAATTATCTTTCCACAACTAGGTATGAGTCATATATTTTATATTCACTATTCAATACCAATATTGTATGTTTCTTATTTTAGTATTACTAAACTATTATTTGATTATGAAATACCATAAACAAAATTCATTTCAAAATGAAATATTGTCTCATTGTGTCTATAGGATATAAATGTTCTGTAAATACTCAATACAAAATAATAGTTTAACTATAATCAACCCAATGGGACATTTTAAGTCATGTGCTTCTCACTGTTAGCATGGGAATCACCCTTTCTCAACTACTGGGATAATTCACCTTACTTATTATAATGTTTCTGAACTTCCTTGGTTCCTTTATTTGAATAAAAATATTAAATTTGATACCCAAAAAGTAAAACATAATCATTATTCACAATGATTAAAATAGATGAAGTGGATGTTACTATTATATTTTTCCTCAATTCATTTCAGTTCTTCTTCCAATAAACTTTTTAGCCACATGAGAAGCATATAGATTCCTATTCACCACACTATCTCTGAATATTTTTTTTATTTGAATGACATTATAAATATAGAATTGACTTGGAATAATTCATGGTCTGTTTAACCCAGTCTTTCATTTTTTCACCAAAAGGGTTGAGTAACCATGTTTCTACCATTCCCTATCAGTTTAGTGAAGCATAGTCAAAAGATTTCATAGTAGATTCTTCATAATGTTTATCCTCTATTTCTATATGAATATGTAATATCATGGTGATAAGGACAATAATATGATATTAATATATAATTTATTATCCAAATGGAAGCCCAATTTCACTAAATAATCAAATAACTTCAATATATTAAATGCAAGATCACTAACTAAGTACTCATCTATCTATTTCCATTGGTATAGTGTACGGACAATCTCATTTATGTTATTGTTCTCTTTCTCCTTATCAATAGATATGAGATGAGATATCAAGTCATATGTATAACTTTATTTATGTTTAATATTTTTATCTCTATACATATTTGGTAGCATGATTCAACAGACAATAAAAGCATCCTCCATGTGTCTCCTATAAGAACCCTTTTCACCTATTATTTCTTGGTGAGGTGGTTAAATAGGTATAGGGGACTCCAGAATATAGTATAAATATTATTTTAATAGTGTAGTATATAAATTAATGTATAAACCTTTAGAATTTTTTCTAGTGAGAACATGGTATTTATCAAGAAATGATCACTGTGTTATTGTTTTTTTAACATTTTCTATAATAAGTAAAAGTAGATTTTAGTACTTTATCTTGATTACTAAAAAGTGTTGTAATAACTATTATTTTATCAATATCCCATTATTTTACCAAATCCCAATATCCCTCACCATTAGATTCAGAATATCCTATGTCATGGATATTCTAATGGAAAAGATCTATATTTACCTTCTCATAATTCATACTTGGGCCTAATAAATTATTTGAAGGTATTTAGGTAGGTTTTTTTTCAAACTATATCAACCCTTAGTTCCTTAATCCATTGAGTGGACTCCCTAATATAGAAATCTTGGACATTGATTTCCTTAAAAATTACCACAAAGTTATACCAAGTCATACTTAGGAAGTCGACCCTTGATACTAATTTGGTTAAGTCAACCCAAATATTTAGTTATAAATCCTTGATAATTTAATTCACCCTAACTTGGTCCAAACAAGTACTTATAACTATGGTTTAATTATTAACTAAAGTAATGGAAAAAAATATCTAACTTAACATCTTATTTGAGGGATTTTTATCTTTATTCATAAATATATTCTTTATTCTATCCTTTTACATTATTTCTAATTTTATGTTGATTTTATATAATTAATTAACCATGTGTGACAAAATAATTTATGCATAATCCATTTATTTTATTTTATCTTTTTAGAGACTTGGGTCGGATCAACCACTAAGAATGGGGGTGAATTAGTGGTTTAATTTTATGAATTCATTTATTTTTAATTCAAACTCTTAAACTTTTTAAGGTTATAAATCCACTCAATGATAACTCACAGTCTCACCTCATAAACATAAATGAGAATATTGATCATATCACATGATATTTAAAAGGTTCGGCTAAAAGGTATAATCCTGGCCATGTTGTATATACCCCCCAACATGGATTCTCCACCATAACCTTTTTATCAATTAAAATTTTCAATAAAGAATCCCACTATATCATAACTATAGAATCCACATTAGATTATCTTTAGAATTCTTCCCATAGTGTTACCATAATCTACACTGGCCTTCTACTGATTCCATCTCAAACTGGAATTCTTCTCCTTCTCTCATCTCCAAATAAGAGACTTTTTGATTTCATCACCAACTAAAAGACTTATCCAGATCCTAGCACAAACTAAGATAATTATTTCCTTCAACACCAACTAAAATTCTTCTTCACTTACTTAGGTTTGATCCACTATAGGATGATCTCCTGATCTTCCTCTATGAGATTATAGGATATAACTTTCTCATGTACCCTTAAAGTGATTTCAATAGCCACTGATCATGTATATCATTCTTGATCAATTAAATATGTTCACCTTTATATGATTAGTTTCCGTGGTGAAAAAAAATCTTGGGATAGAATTTTTTCTTCTAGTTGATAAAGACCCAACCTCACTTAATGTGTGAAAGTGGTGCAGACAAATTCTTAAAGTATTATTTTATATAGGAATAATGCTTGAATAATATAAATGGCACTTTATGAATATGTGATAAATTCATGGGATTATCTTGTTTATAAACCATAGAACATACAAATAGTAGTATTATTATTTAATGTGCTTATATTCACTATTTTTTGTACTTGTTTTGTGTTACCTTCTCAATACTATCTAAAAAACATTGAATATATCAATGGGAATACATATATATATTCATGATCAAATGGATGAACTATATCGTTTCTAATTATTTCACTCGCCTTCTTGAAAACAATTATAGATTTTATGTAACACCCTAAGTTTTTTTAAATAAATTTATGTTAATGTCATATGTGACATGCAACATTAAATTTTAATGAACCTTGATATACTATTAATATTATTATTTAAACATAACTTTTATCACCTAGATGTTAAATTTGGTAGTATGAATAGGAATAAACACATTTTTAAAATTAATTATGAAGGATAAATAAAATATATTGATAAAAAATACTTAATTTTTGGTAAATTATTTATAGGTTTTAAAAATACTTTTACAAAAAATGATTTTATTGTTTTTGTGAAAAATAATAAAATTATTTTTTTCAATTTTAAAAAATGAATATGAAGAAATAAAATTCATATTTTGAATCAAAATGTGAAAATTATCTTAGGATTTTTTTTAAATGTTTAATTTTTTAATGAATAGTGAAAATACTATTTTTTATTGAAAATTGAATTTTAATTTAAATCATTTATAAAGTTATATTTTTTTTAAAAATGTTTTAAAATTTAAATTAGTTCAATTATGTTATTATTAATCAAATGTATATTATTGTAATGAATTTCATTTTGAATTTTGATATAAAAACTTTGTATACTTATGAAATTTTTTTCTAGGGAAAATCATTTTTTCATCACATCTACAAGTTTAATTTTAAATTAAATTATGTTAATTATGTGAAATAAATTTAGAAAAATGGATTCCATATTTATAATAATAATAATTAATATTATATAATAATTTCAACTTAATTTTTCTCTCATAATTAATAGTAAAAACAATAAAAATTAATTATACGAGTTAAGGTTTAAAGAGGTTTAATGGGGGTTAAACTAAAAATATAAGGGTTAAAAAGACCTAAATAATTGTAAAATACTATTTTATGGCCATATTTGTACCTTATATCATCTAAGGTTTGATAATGAACCATTTTGGTGTCTTCTTTCATGTGTAAAACGTGTGTATAACTTTTTCTTTTTAAAAATTCCAAGTGTGTCCTATCCCCCACTTATAAAATGACACCCCTCGCCTCTCCACTTTACAAAATAAGGCCTTTTGTTTCAACCAATTAATACCCACATACTTTACTTAATTTCATCCCCATTTCCTATAATCCTTTATTTTACTATAAATTCAATCTAGGTAGGCTTTAGGTATAATCCTAAAGAGGTGGTCTAAAGAAGAGGCGTCATTTTTAAACAAGCATTTTTTTTATTTCTTCTTTAAACTCCTTAAAATATTACCCAATCATGATTATATAATAACATAAGTATCTAAAATATAATAATATTTTATCCTATTAATTTAATAACTTAAATCCATCTCCACTTCCATAAAATTGGAAACAAAACCATCGTTCATGTGTATGAACGAACGACCATCTGAACGAATGACCATCATTCATGTGTATGAACGAACGACCATCGTTCATGTGTATGGACCATAGTTCATCATCCATCTCCACCGATGTAATTCATTTTCCATCATCACATCTCAAATTTTTTAATGATGATTGATTTAATGTTTTATAATATATTCATAAAATATTAATAATTATTTAAAATTAATATATAACATACCTTCTTAACTTACCATGCATTGAATAATGGTAGCGTTGTTCGTGTGTATAGCGGCTTATCGCCTCACGAAGCGATTTGATTCATTTTTTTATTACCATGTCACTTGGACGGTATATGTGATTGTATTTAAAGAAAAAATATTATATTTATGATATAATTATCATTATGAGAAGATAAAATAACACTTACCTCCTTTCCATTATGATATTTGAAAAATGGAAATGTTACATATATGTACGAACGACCATCTATCTCCATGATTGTAATATTGTTTATTTTTTATAACCATAATTGATGGTTATTTTTTAAAAAGTATAATTCATGTGTAAAAAATGAGAATTATTTAATGATTATTATTCTGGAGATGATGAAATAATAATCTCTTAGACTTTATCCAACTTTCCAAGATGATTTTAGACATATGAGATGAACATCATCAAAACATACAACTTGAGACAAAAAAGATTAAGTAATTGAATATAAAATGGTAATGAATAAAATAAAATTAATAATAAACTTGGAAAAGGGTTCTTAATAAAGTAAATAATTAACATAATTTTATTATTCATGAAGATAAAGAGTGTGCATGATAAATTAGGCTCGAGGTATGGGGTTTCTCTAAACCACCCTTTTCTTCAGGTTATGACCAATCTCTATCTAACCCACTTTCTCTACCAATTTAAAGTTTGTTGAATGCTTCTAATTTTTTTAAATATTTATCTCAAATATATAACTAGATTATTCTATCTTTATTTTATAGGGAATTACATGTCTTATGTTCAATTATCAAATGTATTCATTATAAAATTTCCTTTGTTTATGATATGAGGCAAGATTATGCAACCCATTTTCTTTCCATGGGAAATTATTATGTAATGACTTATGATTGAATTTGTTTATATGGAACACATAGATCATGAACATGTTAGTATGGGTGCACCCAAATATCACTCCAATGCATTGGGTAATGTTTTAGTCTCATGTAATGTCATGTATAGGATTAGAGAGTAAACCTAATCCATTATGAGACTTTGTCCAACATGTTATACTATCTAGATAGCTATCATTGACTCATGTTTATATCATGTAATATGTTGTTTTCAAATTTTATATGTTCTCATGATCTTATTATACTATGTTCCTTATTCTATGATCCCATTAGATTACTCATGATCCTTCTCATTTATGATATCATGTTATTCCTTTGACTCACATGTTATGTTTCCTTATCATGTTTATTCCCTTACTAGAATTTTTAGATCACTCCTTTATTTTATATTTTCTCTGGGTTATCCTATGTAGTTTTAGAAGCTCAAATGGATTTAGTATCTCATTATGGATAATGAAATAAGGATTTCATGTTTTAGTTTCATTTTGATTTAATATAAACCAATTCTTCCAAATACATTAGGCCACACAATCTTTGGGATGTACTTATTGGATATTTATGTTTAAAAATATGTAAAAATATATATAAAAGTCTTAGGTAACTATATACTCAATATATCATGCAATTTATTCTCCACATAAAACCTTCAAACAAATTTGGATGGTCTTTACGTAAGATTTGTATACTAAAACTGAATCTTATCCCTCTTCGTGACCAAGGAGGATCATGGAACCACATACATATTCACATAACAGAATGTATATATGGGGTATTATCCTTCAAAAAAATATTGATTGTGAGTGCAAGTAAAGATGTTATGGGTATTATTTGTTCTTTTCAAAAGTAGTGTGGTTTGGAGAATCTATCCTTCATGAAACAAGGTTTGTGGATGCTCTTTTTTCTTTTGAAAAAAGAGAGATATCTTGATATGGTTGTAAAAACTCCTCAAACATGAATAATATCCTTCTATAGTTGATACTCTCCACCTTTTATATGCATTTCATGCCATGTAAAGGCTTCTGAACAATATATCATGTCACACATATTTTAACTCACTCGAGTTGTTCATATTTTATTAAATATATATCTAGAATCATAATGTCTTCATGACACAAGTTTCTTTCATGATATAATAATCACATGCATGCTATTATCATATGATCCTAATTTTTTTTATCTTGAACACATTTATAAATATGGATGTAAGAAAAAACTATTGTAACTTTATTTTTATTTATTCAAAACATATTCTTTGATTTATCACATGCATACAAGATGGAGATTGCATGTATAGAGGTTCTATGCCCCATTGTCTCACAATTTCATCCGTAGAACAACCACGATGGCCTTGAATTTGATCATCAGAGGTAAACCAAAAACCCTAGTGAATGATAAATCATTAGAAAAGATATGAGGTTGAGTATGATTGTGATGTGATGATCGAATTTTCAACATCAATTGAATCAGATGGTTGTGATATATCTATAACATTTTAATGATGGGTGAACAGTTACCATGTGCACTTGTCCCACATTGGTTATATCTTTAGTATATCATTACTTTATAAGATATTTTATGTCACTTTATTCTATATATGGTACTGGGATTCAGTACCTGAAACACCTATACACATGTCTTATTCCATTGTACTACCCCACATGGTGTGTCTGGCACCTCTAAGAATGCTCACCCATGCATGCACACCTACCTACCTAGCTACCTATATAAGTGCTCACCCCATGGGTGCTATGCACCCAAATTTACAACATGGGATTTCTTAGTTGACCTGCCTACCATGTAGTTGACCCCAAGTCCCACATGTATTATAGGTGGGTCCTTTGTGGGCTTATGGTTGGATATATTTATTGGTACTCTCATATAAGAGGAGTTAAAAAATTTCTTAATATAGAATACCATAGAATCATCAAATCAAATGCCAAAGCACTCAAATATTCTTCATGATATATATATATATATATATATATAATGAACTTCTAATTCCTCATGTAATAATATAATATTTCATGACCTTCTTCTTCCTTCTTTATTTTTATAAACAATGTGTCAGTTCTTCAACTTAATTGACCCATGTTTCCGAACTTAAGACCAATTTAAAAATTAGAAAAATCATAAGGATAATTGATTAATAATGATATCCAATTCCATTAAATGAATCTATAATAATTATCCAAGAATCAATACTTCATATCAACTCACCAAACACATATTGACACATCATTGACAACAAATGAAAAACTTTTCCTCAACAATTTCCCATTAGTATTTTTTTGTCAATATCTCTTTACATCATTTAAAAGTAAATATGTGTGATAAAAAATTTCTACCAATTATTGAAAATAAAATAAAATGGATAATTGGGGGGGGGGGTTCTAAATCTCTTGTTTTTTCCTTCCAATACATTTCATAATTATATTCCTCTTTTTTAGAGAGAAGGATGATACCACATGGTCCTCTTAGAAAAGATCCATTTTTTGGTATACTCTAAGTCTAAGTGGACTAACCTAGTGTATAAAACAAGAGATATAAAAACAAGGCTGTATATTTTGTCCATAAACTACCATGCATGTGAAATAATGTTTATAAATTCTCAATTATTATTTAGGGGTTGAAAGTAATCAGATTTATCAATAAAATGATAAATCTTGCACACACTTCAAAAAACACTTCAGAAAGTTAAGGTCCAAAATATATAGTTCATCCTTGTGAGATCAATATTAACTCCCCCTTGATAATAATTATAAAATTAATTCAGAGTATGGATAAGGGATTAATTTACATACCTTATCAATACTCCCCCTCAAGGGATTCATTCCATTCATCATCATGGAAATTAATGAACTCTGTGATGAACATCACTTCTCTTTCAATTACTTACATGTTAATTCATATAAACAAGAGCAAGGGAATAAAGAAGAACCAATTAATTTATTATATTGAAATATGAGGCTAAGATATCCCTCTCTACCTAGGCCAATATTTACTTCCTATCCCCACCCACCCCTTGTGTGAAATATCATTTTCTGTTATAGTCATTTTAGTACATGAAGCCTCTAGTTCTTTCATTTTATTTTTGAATAGCTCTAACTTTATATTTATAATATCCATATACTTTTGTGGAGATTTTATATTTTTATCACAAATTTCACATAGGTCACATTTAACATTCATCAAGATTCCCTTTTTATGAAACTTTCCAGATTCTTCCGTAGAGATATCTTTCACTAAATCATTCCTATTTTTTATTTTTCAAGATTAATTAATTATTTTATTCCAGTTTTCTTCCTTTATCAATAATGTTTATGGTTAACTAACAATGTTATATGATGTGACCCTTCCTACCAAAATAGAATCATATTTTATTTAGTGAGACACCATTCACATTATTCTTCACAAACATCTTAGGGGTTATTTTTTTAACAGTCTTATTCTATTGTTCACCTCCCAAGGATGACCTATCATCTTCTTTTCTTATTTTATTACCTATTTATTGTGTTCTTATTTTACATCAATTGATTATTTTTTTCTTTATTGGTACATAATAGTTATCATTATAATAATGACCACTTCTATTATAGTAATCACAAATTTTTTTGTAGTATTCACATTTGTTCTTGATAGACCGATTCCTTTTAAGTGAATTCTATTTATATTGTGAATTTATCCTATTTACTTATTATTTTATCTCCATAAATTTATAAATTCTGTAATTTCCATATAATTTCATATTGTATCAATAATTTATTTTTTGATGCCTAAAATTTCAATAACACTAATAATAGCCAACAAATCTTGATTTATTTATTTGTGACACATTCTAACTATCTTTGACACCATAATAATTTTACATAACTCAGTTATTCTTTTATACTTTATTTTGGGAGAAACAATTCCCACACTTCTTTACATCCATATTTGAAGATGCAGTGGATTATTCATAATTTTTCTTCACCCATGTTTGTCTATATTTTAAAGTTGAATTTGTAATAATCATCAAAATAACATTAGTATGCATGGATTTATCAGGTTTATTTTTTTTACCTTTTTCAATGATCCATCAGTATATTTACTCTTATATAATCTCAAGCTCTTCTTTCCACTAGCCTGAGTCTTTTAAAAAAATAAGACTCTTATCAGATGCATTCTTGGGAGTTTTTTTATCAGTAGATTGGGATTTTATAGATTGTGTCTCTTAAATATTTCTTAGTTTTAATTATAGTTAAATAAATTTTAATTTGAGAGAAATATTCTCATATTCAAATAATTTTAGGTTTTCTTCCCACTAAATCTTCATCTTCAAAAACCCATATTCTTTCACCTCATTGTCCTTTAGTAACAAATTGTCAAGATCCTTAATTTTTTTATTTAACTCTAGATAAAAATATTTTAAATCATATATATATCATGTATATTTTCAAGATCATGAAAAAATTATATAAAAACAATATCAAGGATATATTTCTCATAAATATTACTTTTCAATTCTTTAGTATATTCAACATATCTTTCATTGAAAATAGAAATTGTTTTATTATTTGATTTGACTAGTTTTGTGAGAGTGGTTTATATGAATTTTTTTATCTAATGCTTATTACATATAATTATCCTCTTATTCCAACTGTAATTTTTCATCATGAATAACCTTTAATCCTCTAATAATAAAATGTATAACGTTTTTGGGAAATTTTTTCATATATTATTTAAATTAAAAATAAATATCACTAATTGATACATATCATCATAGCTTGAAAAAGATTCATTAAAATAATCATAATCAATAGAATTAATTCAACATATACCACTTTGATTACCTTTAGTTAGTGTTTTCTCTGCCTTTACAATAAGATTATTCTTCAGTTTTCTTGTCTATGTTTTCTTTCTATTATTCTGAGTCTTGGAAGAAATATGTTAATTCTTACAATCAAGGATAACTTATTTTTTCTCCATTTTAGGTATCTCACTAATTTCTTAAAGTAATTAATTCATAAGAACTCATTTATATATTTAGAGGGAGCCTTTCTTTAATACCACTTGTAGAGCCCCAGGTCGAATTGACCACTAAGAGGGGGGAGGGGGGGTGAATCAGTGGTTTAATTTTATGAATTGTTTTCTTTTGAATTTAAACTATTGAAAATTTTAAGTTTCTTGATACATTCATTGATTAATCACAATATCACATCTTATTAAGAAATGATAAGAGTAATCATAACACATAGTATTTATAAGGTTTATCTAAAAGGCATACTTCTTTCCATATTGGTTATACCCCCAAAATAGATCCTCTACTATAATATTTTTATTAATTACAATGTTCTATATAGATTAAAACTATATATTAACTCTTTAATACACACATGAGAATATTTATATTATTTCCCACAATGTTTCTAGAATCCACACTAGCTTTCCACTACTTCAAACTCCAACTAAAAGTCTTCTCTTACCTTAGCTCCAAATGAGAAACTTTTTTCTTTCAGACCCAAATGAGAGAATTCTATTGATTTTAGATAAAAATGAGGTAATTATTAATTTAAAAACCAACTAAAATAATTCCTACCTTATTATGGGTTAATCCAATATAGAATGATATCATGGTCTTCCTCCATGAGCTTTGCTCATGTACCCTTCAAGTACCTTCAACAACCACTGATCGAGACTATTAGTCCTGTTTAATTAAATCTGATCACCTGTATATGATTAGTTTCCTCAGTGAAAAAATTATTAGGCTAAAATTCTTTCTTTTGATTGATGAAAACTTATCCTCACTTAATATGTTCAAATAGTTCACACAAATTATTCAATTATTATTTTATGTAGGAATAATACTTGAACAATATTAATGATAATTCATTTACATGAAATAAAAATCATGGTATTCTCATTTCTATACACCCTAAAACATAAAATATTATTCTTATTATTTTATATACTTATTTTCATAGTCTATTGTTATCATTTTGTGTTTCCTTCTCAATACTATCTTAAAAAAATTTAGATATCTCAATGGGTAAACATGTATCTTCATGATCAAATGCACAAACTATCTTCATCCTTATTATTATAATATCCTCCTCAAAAATCACAATAGATTCTCAACATATCATTCAAGTTATTATTCACAAAAAACCTTAACAGAACTCAAGATGAGTTTTATGTAACAGTTGTATACCAAAACTAGATCATATCTTTCTTCACAACTAAGTAAGATTGCAGAACCATGGACTTATTCATTTAATATAATGTATATGTGGGGTCTTATTATTTATGAAAATATTGAGTGTGAGTGAAATTCAAGAGGTCATGGGTATTCCTTCTTATTCACAAAAGCAGAGCACTTCATAGAATCTCTTCTTCATGAAGCAAGGTTTGTGGATTCTCTATTTTTCTTTGTAAAATGAGAGCTCTCTCAATAAGACATCAATATCTCCTATACCATGTATGATATCCTTTTACAGCTGAGACTCACTTCTTTCAATCCATTTATGATACCATATAAGGGATCCTAAAAAATATTTCATGTCACACATATTTTAACTCACCCAATTCATTTATTTTTTCTCAAATATACACTGAGAATAATGGAATCTTCATGATATAGGTTTATTCTGTGATATAATAATTGCATGCATGCTATTATCACATGCTCCTCATTTTTATAATCTCAGAATAATGTATAAAGATAGATGCACAAACAACATTCTGCAACTTCATTTTCATTAATCCAAAACTTGTTCTTTAATTCATCACATGCATGCAATATATATATTTAATTCATAAAGGTTCTCATCCAAACAATATCATAATTTCTTCTTCAGAACAACCAAGGTGACCTCATATTTTATCATTGGAGGTTTGACCATGAACTTCAACACATGAGAAATCCTTATGTGAGAGCCTAGGTTGAAGATCATTGTGTTGCGTTGATCAAATAGTCTGCATCAGTTGGATCATATGGTTGTGATATATTTGTAACATTTTAATAATGGTTTAATTGCTCCCACACATGATTCTCCCACACAATTTATCTCTTTATCCTTCGTATCCTTCATAATCTATGTTGTTCTACTTTCTTCTTGAGTTAGAATTGGGGTTCGACACCTAAAACACCTATAAAAATTCCTTACACCACTATGTTGCCTCAAATAATGGCTATAGAACCTCCAAGTTCACTCACCCATGAACAAACACCTGCCTGCCTGCCTATACAGGAGATCACCCATGGGTGTTATAAACAATCATTTCCACCATGGTCCTACTCAGTCGACTTCCCTCCCACATGGTTAAACCCAAGTCCCATATATGGTATAGGTGTGTTCTTTGTGTGCTTATTATTATCCATATTTTTTGGTACTCTTCTATAAGAAGATTTAATAAATTTATTAATATAAAAACACCATAGAATTATCAAATCAAATTCTAAATCAATAAAATATTCTTCATGTAATATATATATATATATATATATATATTACATGTACTTATTATTCCACATGAAATAATGGAATATTGCATGGAAGTATTCTTCCTTATTTATTTTTGTAAATAATGTGTTAGTTCTTCAACTCCATTGACATATGACTCTGAACTTAAGACCAATTCAATAATCATCACAATTACAAGGAGAATTTATCAAGAATGACATCCAATACCATTAAATGATTCCATAACAATTATCCAAGAATCAACACTTTATCATAACTCACTAAACACATATTGACACATCATTGACAATAAATACAGCACTTGGGATCAACAATTTTGCATTATTTATCATTTATTAACTTTATGTGATCAAATTTAAATAAAAATGCATCACATAAATAAATAAACATTTACTAGACACAAAAAAATAATCATGTGGCATGGTCATGAGACTTACTATTAGTTAGTCTATCGAGCATATGATAAACTAACCCTTAACCTCAGGAGAATAACTCTTTAAATTGATTTTGGTTCGAGTTGCAGCACTCCACCTAGATCCAATGTATCTCATTAGTTAGTTTCAACTTGACTCAGGTTCTTAACTGAATCCTCTTCTTTGATCACCAAATTTTACCTGTTTTTACCTACACATGTATGAGGGGAACCGGTGTATGGGTTTACATAAAATAAACAATGGAAATGTAGAACCATACATAATAAAGGCGAGAGGGATGAATTTCAAGATATAATATTCAATTTAATAAAACTTTTATCACATAATAAACACATGAAATAAATATTAAGTTAAATATAAACTCAACACACACATTAGTTAGTCAAACTCATGATCATCCATACAGTAACGATTATGCATTTAATAAAACTGGCTAGCATTCAATTCTATCCATTATTTATTAAGATAAATTAATCGAATTAGAAAAAGTAATTTATTTATTTATTTATTTTAATTTTCCATCCAAATAGTCCTATAGATACTTATCCTTTTTACTTATAAATAAATTAAATAAAATTAATTCATACATGGAATTTACTGATAGAGAACACAATGTGCACCCATCTAGTTGGTCTTAAATCCTTTCTAGGATTTAACACAGTGCGTACTATAAGAAAAATGGCATGTACCCCTCTACTTTACATGTTGTGTAATTTCACTCATATAGTGTGTGCTTACACTTTGTATAGTACTTGTTATGTACTATGTACTTACACGGTTTGTAGAGTACATGTAATTTTGTGATATTACATATAAATTAGTTATGTGAGTCAATCTTTGTAGTCATCACGACATTTATAACTACATGACATTCCATTAATTAACATGGAATGTAACACTAGAATTTCCCATGAGGCACACGATGTGTATAACGACTATACATGTCATGTAGTTCCAAAATAATGTGGAAAATAATTAATCTAGGAATTTAATTCCAAACATCCATCCAAAAATCACTCAACATGTAATTCATAGGAGAAACCCTATCACACAATGTGTACACCAGCTATACACCATGTAGTTTGGTTTAATGTTATAGTTAATTTCTCCACATGTTGAGCCATACTACATGCATAGAGAATCTACCTATTTTCTGCACAAGCTATTATATGACATGTAAAATCCAATATATGTTGTTTACTTTTCATATTACTATATTTCTTGGTTGGAATTAATTATGTATCATGTATTAATTACATGTCATGAACTTTGACCACACGGATTCTGTGATTCCCACAAAACCAAACTGTATGGGGTTACACAACAGGTATGCTAGTTACACATCATGTAACCCATCAAACTGTGTTCCATCTAGTTGATCGATACATATCTTGTAATGACATCATATACTATTCTCCCACATGATGTTCCATGATTAACACAAACATGTCCAGGTATGGATGATGAGATGACATGCTGTGTACTTATTATTTACACATCGTGTAACTATATCCTCCATCTAGAATCTTATTCACCTCTTTATAGTGTCTTTGATTACCCTTCTTTTATTCATGGCCTATTCTTGGTCATATAAATGATTAAAAACAAGTTATATGAACGTTTGTATTATGAACGTTTGTATTAAGAACGAGTAATATTGGAAATGAAAAACTAACATCAAATGCATAAATCAATAAATTATTAATAAAAAACTATAAATTAATATATGAACTCTTTGATACCACTTTAAGGTTATAGGGTATAGTGTAAGCATTTAGAAATGTTCCCAATAATGTTTTTTTGTTGGTTTATTTGAATCAAATCCATAAAATCAAATAAATCCAACCTTGAAATAATTGAAGAGAGGATTTCTTCACATGTAATTTATAATTAATTTATATAGATAATAATTTCTTACACTTGGAATTATTTCTTTATTGTAAAATAGTTCGACCAATATTATCATACTATTGTTGTGATAAAGGATCCAAGGATAGAATCTCTCTAGCTATATCCACACATGTTCCATGAATCTTGAAACATCACCATTGGAAATTCAGGTGCTATCATAGGGGATCCAAACCGCTTGTTTCATTCTTCACTGATTGTAAGAATCTTTACATCCTTGAAATACTATCAATTTTTCTATTTATCTCTAGAGAGGAAGGATTTGGATCATATATCTCTAATCTTTAGAGAATTCTTGAGAATGTCTCTAAGGTTTGAGATAATTCTCTTGGGAGATTATTTTTCATAATCGATCTTTTATTTTACCAAAATGATATAATCAGGATTACATATCTTGGTTAGATAATTAGATATTATTAAAATTCCCTTAATTAATATATTAATTTTAAATAAACCCCCATGTTGGATATTATTATTATTATTTCTTTGATGTGCATAGAAATCACAGTTATAAATATATCATTTCATTCAGACCCTTATCTTAGCCTATCAATCCTCTTTAACATTTATTGAACCTTGAATAATAACTACTTATTTAAATAAATAAATTTAAATGTATTATTAATTAATGAAATAAATAAATATTATATTCACTAAACTGGTGAATAAATATTTATTTTATATTAAAATAGCCAAAAAAATAATTATTTGCTTCGCTGTGAATAAATAAGAGATAAATAAATATTATATATTTATGTAATTATTTATTAACTTAATAGTAAATATTTATTTAATATTCAAATCACATATATATTAATTATAATAATCGATGATTTAATTTATTCAATAAACACATCCTGGATAATTATTAAACCACAAGCCAGGAATAATATTTATACAAATTGTTAAATTCAAATAGAATTTAATTGAGATTATATATACACTTAGTGTGTAACCCTCTATGACTCTTTATCAATGTCATCAGATGAACTATACTAAATTATAATATTACCATCTAGCAACACATCAAGAAACCCATAGAGAAATAATTAGATATAATAATTAAAACAATCTTATATTAACACTCACTATGTAATATAATCCTTCTGTATTAATAACTCATCAAGAAGGTTTCATACTTTGTGTAATAAACCTATAAGTTTTATTTATTATTATTTTACTTCTTGAAACTAACACATCAATATTCTACCACGCCCATGGATTTATTATATAGTCTTATTTCAATCAAATGGCCAAGGGTATCTACTTATATTAACTCAAAAAGGACAAATTCTTTCATGAATTATTCATAAATGTCATATCACTTAAGATGTGCCCAATGTATCATGACTCATTGTGAGTTTATTCCATCATAATTTTTATCAATAAATAAAATTACATGTTTCATGGTATAAATTAATAATAATCTCAATTTAAGGACCAATACACAAATCCATGGATAGGAATATCCAATGACACATATAAGATATAGAATTCCTACTGATGGATCTATTCTCATAACCTCCTCTCTTAGATATTACCAAGTGATAGCTTCATTAGAATAAGTCTCAATGTATTATTTATAATGGTGTGATATTTTTATACACAAATATTAAATCTATTTAGATGAATATTCAATACATAAAAATATTATCCACACCATAATAATAAAGGTTTAGAGTCTTTGGAGATTAGATATAAAATTTTATTATTTTATGAAATATATTAAACATATATTATAAAGATATTCCCACATATTACTATTTATAGGTATACCCTACAAAAAAATTCATCATAACCCAGGGAAAGGAAACATAAGATTAGTTTAATCTCAGATGACCATAAAGGGTAAACATAAAAGATATCAAGTGATGATAATATGAAAGCATAAGATAAGATTAAGGTCATGAGATCTTGACTATAAATTACAAAGTTCATACACAATTTGACAAATATCGTAAACATGAGTTATGGAATAAAACATTAACATTTTAAAAGACACTAATAATAAGAATGATAATTCATCATAACTCAATCATGAACCATAAGTTTATGTCATAAATGTGTGTGGCGCCATCAAGTATAGAAACCATTTAATAAGTCAAGGATAACTAACAAGACCATTAGATCAAGCATCAACACCTATTTCCCATAGTGTATTAAGCAAATTGACTTGTTTCTCATAACATATCAAGCACATTGAATTGTTTCCCATTATAGATATAGCACTTCAACTTGTTTCCCATAACTATATCATGAGATATAATACTTTACCCAATGCATTGGATGGAGATATATGTCCAACCTGATACATAATGAAAACCATACATATTTGTACCAAAAGATCATAAATCATTCATCATATCCAAACCCATGAAAAAATGGGTTTCATAAACATTTCATCTTATCAGTATAAACATATACCATCCAAATAAATAATAAGGATGGTATTCTTATATAATATCCTAAATAAATCTTAAGTAACACCAAAGGATGTCATCTTAGACATAAAATTATTTTGAAAGATTATATGGAATAATTATTGCGGAAAATAACCTTTCTATTTTAAAATCACATTCTTAAAAAAAATCCATGCACTTATAAAGGAAAATGTTTTTTAAATAAAATTATAAACTTATAAAGTAGTATTAAAATAATTGATGCATCATGATTATGGTAAAATCCACTCATTCTATATAAGTTAAAAAAACAATCCTTCTATATTTTTTTTCAAAAAAGTCACAAAGTGCCTCATTTGGAAAATGACAAAAAAATTCCTTTCAATTTTTTTTATAAAAAGTAAAACATGGTTAAAAATGATTTTAAAAATTTGACTGAGAATATTAAAAAAACTTTAAAAAAATTAAAAAACATGGACATGGAAGATAAATATTCTCTAGTGGAGACTTAAACATAAGCAATCTCTAATGATGATAAGATTGTGAAATAAACCCTTATCACTATAGTAACTTTTGAATAATAATCCCTATGAAAAGAATAACTTTATATGGGTATTTAAATACTATAATTTTCATGATAATAATAATAAAATTCATTTATGGTAATTATATTCACCACATAAAAGAAACAATTAGTGTATAAGGCATGTGTCCCACATAAATAAAAGTGATACGAAAATCCCTTACCTTAAGTCTCATATTTCCTTGTTCATATTAAAAAATACTTTATAATAATTATGGATATATTAGACATGTATTAAATACAAAAAATAATATATATATCATTCCATTTATTATTTATCTATAACATCTTATCACCCGTTTACTAATAATTTTTCATTCAAATCACTGTTCTCAGTGATAACTGCTTCGTTTTCCAAGCATGTTTCGGTTTGGTAGTACCGATCCTTATAATTTGATCACGGACACATAATTTAAATAATTTTAATCATGGTATAAAAATAATATATATTAATTATATAAGTTTTTATAATCATTCATAAAAATTAGAGAAATAAAAATGAATTACACTGTTCATGGAGATGGTGGGTTGTATGTACACATAAACATCATTTCTATTTTTCGACTGATGGAATGAAATAAAGAAAAATAACAATTCACCCTTAAATAATAATTATTATATAAAATATATCATATATATTTATAAAATTCATCCTTATTACCATACATGTGAAATATAAATGAAAAAAAATCACATCTCATCATGGAGATAGTAGTTCATACGTACGCACAAGCGACATTATCATTTCCTAAAATATTGGATGGTGAGGATTTGGACATGATATTATCCATTAAAAAGTATAATTATGTCATAAATATCATATATAAATATTAAAACAATCATAATACCCTTTCATAAAATTTGATGATGAAAAATGGATTGTATCGCCATGTGGTGACGGTAAGTCGTACGTATGCACGTGCGATATTTTCAATTCTTTTTTATGGGAAATAGGGTGTATAATTATGTTTTAATAATCATAATAAAATTTAAGAATATTTGGGATACTTAATTTATTAATTTATGATAAATATAATATATTTATATAAGGAAAATAAGAGTAGAAAATAAAGTGATCGGTTATGGGGATCACCTCTTCTTTGAATCAACTCCTTTAGATCACCTTTAAAGGTCTCTAGGTTTGGTATTTTGGGAAGACCAACACATCTATAATGCATCTAGGTAAGTTAAAAAGATAATTTTACAGATTATGTTCAGTATATAAAGATAAAATTTGTGTAATAAAGTGAAGGGGGTGATGTATTTTTATAATTGAGATGAGGGGAACTTTTGGAATTTATAGTAAATTTAATATCAATAAAAATGCCTAAAAATATAAAGGTGTTTGAAGATTATGTAGTTTAGGATTTTAATCCCATAATATAATATAATTTACCAAACTTTTTGTGTAATTTTATACCTTATCTTTTTTATTAACCCTTAGTTTACCTATTTTAATTTTAACTACATTAACAACTTTTCAATATTAATTTTTTTAATTTTTAATAATAAGATGAAAATTGGACCATGAATGGGAAATTTATGAAATTTTAGAGTATATAATAACCACAATATATTATTTCAAGTTTTTTATAATCTTTAAATAATTTAATAAGATATTATTTTGATAAAATATCATTATTATCAATTTTGATACTATTCATTTAATTTAACTTTAAATACATCAATAAAAATGAGAAATTAGAATATAATTTTTTCACACATGCCTAATATGTAAAATATATCTATAAAATTTAGTATTTACAATAAATAAATTAACTTATATCACTCTTAATATTTTTAAAATCATTTATTATATTTTTTTATTAAATGGAGAAATATTGCATCGATGCTGCTTGAGTAATTAAGGCCATTATATAATTACTAAAAATTAAAAATAAATGTATATCATGAAAATTATTTTATTAAGATAAAAATATAAACTTAGATTCATTCATAACATACTTCTATCTTGAGACATAAAATATATTAAAAACAAAGATAATGACATTTTGTAACTTCCTTTGGTTTTAATAATATATAAGTCATTTTTTATGGAAAAGTATCTATTAAATAACTCAATTTTGAACCTTAGGTTATTTGGGTCGAATAAATACATCTAATAATAATTGGTATGAAAAATTATGGCCTTTTAAATTATTTTTAATCTAGATTAACCCGATTTACTCTTTACCAATGTGATAAATTTTACAATGATTACTATTCATTTTGACAAAAAAGGGACCCAACAAAAAAATTTAAACCTCTCGATTATAAATATTCAATTAAATTTATCTAATTAAATACCAATAAATTAAAGAAATTAATTTTAAATTAAGTGTTCAAAATGTGAAAAAACTATTTTTTAGAAAAAAACATTTTCAAGAATAAAACTAGATTTATTCTTATATTATGCTTAGAAAAATATTTTTTGAATGTTTAAAACATTTGATCAAGTAAATAATATATAAATTAAAATAAAATAATTAAATAATAGGGATTAATTTAATATATTTATGTAAAATACATTTCACACATAAAAAAAATTTTAGAAAAAAAATATCGCTTTTATTTTCAAATGATATTTGTTTTTAGTGATAATAATTTGATAAGTAATGAATTAAATTTATAAATGTGTAGACTGTATATTTTTCATAATTTATTTATTACTATTCATAAATTCTAATCCAATGGATAGTCAATAACAAACATATAATATTTTAATAATATTTTGTGGTTTGTCTAAAATTGTTCTTGCATGTAATGCAAGCTATCGAAGAAATCAAATTATTTAAAGGAAAATATTTCATAAAAACGTTATAGAAATACATTCTAACCACATTAAAATTAATTTCTCTTTTGAAATTCAACACTCTAATACAAATAGATGAGGATACTTCTAACTCATCACATCCTTAGGTTCCCACATAGCTTCCTCAAATTGGTGGTTTTGCCATAAAACTTTTACCAGGAGAGTGGTCTTGTTTTGTAGAACTTTCTCTATAGGATCCATAATCTATATTGGTTTTTATTCATAAGAAATATTTTTATATATTAGTGAGACCAATGAGTTTAATATATGTGAAGTATTAGTTATGTACTTCCTCATGAGAGATATATGGAACGCATTTTGAACTTAATAGAGATTCTGTGGAAGCGCTATTCGATAAGCTACTATCTTGACACAATCAAGAATTTCAAAAGGATCAATATACCCAGGTATTAGATTTCCCTTCTTTTCAAATCTCACCACTCACTTCCAGATATATATTCATAGGGATACCTTGACACCCACTTCAAAATCTAGATATTTCCAATGATTTTCAACGTATTTTTTTTTTCAATTCTGGGCTGCTCTTATGTGTTTTTGGATGGATATAACCTTCAATATAATTTCCTCATCTTGTTAAAGTACCAATAGCATTATTTCTCAAACTTTATTATAGCATGTTGGAGTTCTTCACTTCTTATCATAGAGGTCTTCATAAATATCCATATGAATGCTAGAGTGAAAGATATTGTTATAAGAAAATTCTACCAAAGAAAGGTGTTGATCCCAACCACCTTTGAAATATATAGATTAGTCTCTTAAAATGACTTATAGAGTTTTAATAGTCCTCTCAGACTGACCATATATATGAGAATGATAAGTAGTGATGGAACTTAACTCTATATCCATAGCCTACCAGATACTTCACTATAACTTTGAGGTAAACATCAGATCTTGATCAGATATAATGTAAAGTGGTACTCCATGAAATCTTAACAATTACTTAATATATATTATAGAAATATAATCAAGAGATAAATCTTCCCTAATAGAAATAAAGTGGGCCAATTTTTTGAGGTGATTGACTATAACCCATATAGAATTATGACCTTTATATGTTTTAGGGAGTCTGGTGATAAAATCCAAGGTGATGTTTTCCCATTTCCATTCAGGCATGGTTAATGGTTGTGACATCCCCATAAAATTATGTCTCTAAAATTTAACTTTATTATAAACCAAGCATCGAGAAAAATACTATACAATATTTATCTTCATTATATCCCACTAGAAATACTCTTTTAGGTCTCTATACATTATTATACTTACAGGATGAATAGAGAATAATGAACTATGAGCCACATCCAGATGCTCCTTTAAATATGGTACACATACACAATTCTTGAACCTTATTATTCCATAAAAATAAAGGTTAAACTTAGGAACATTTCTCACCTTATTTTTTAGATCTTCATCTTCAATATATTCCACTTTAATCTTTACTTTGATAGATAGTTGAACATTTATTTGAGCTAGATAATATTTATCCCATTTCTTTAATATTTATAGATCCATCCTTTGTAAATCCATAAATCTTGGATCTTTTTATCCTCATCATAGATAATCTAGAACAATAATTTTGGCTCAAAGCATCTACCACCTTGTTCAATTTCCCAGGGAAATAATGTATTGAGTAGTCAAAATCTTTAATCAAATCCAATCATATTATTTGGTTAATCTCTAGATCTTTTTGAGTGAAAATATACTTTAAACTTTTTCTATCAGTATATATGTCATTCCTTTCTCTATAAAGATAATACCTCCATATATTTAATAAAAAATTTACCCCAGATAACTATAAATCATGAGTTGGGTAATTTGTCTCATAGACCTTCAATTGGAATGTGGCATAAGCTATCGCCATATCATTTTTCATGAGAACACATCTAAACCCCTTCTTTGATTCATCACTATAAATCACAAACCTTTCTCCACTACAGGGTAGCATGAGCATAGGTACAATAACTAACCTTATTTTAAGTTCCTTGAAATTCTATTCACATTCCTCTATCCATATGAACTTTACTCTTTTTTTAGTAAACTTGGTGAGTGGATTATATAATCATGATAAATCTTTTGAAAAATGTCGACAATATCCAGCCAACCCAAGAAAACTATGGATTTCCGCTATGTACTCTGCCAATGAGGGAATAGTTTCCCCACTATCACAACCAAGGACCCCACTGCTAGTCAGTAGCCTTTGGAATTTAGGGAAATGTGTTTGAGGCTATGTGACCAACCAAGTACAGGGCGCCTCTGGGTGGCTTTCGGAACCGAGATGTTACAAAGTGGTATCAGAGGGTTTCTTTTCTCTTGACTTACTGTTTGGAGCCTATAGCCAGATATAGGATGGAATAGGTACTTGGTAATAATTTGTGCCTAAGATTAGCTAACCTGTGTATAGGGAAAATCCATAATACCTCATTTATTTTAATTTTACTGGTTTTCAATTTTACAGTTGATTTGATTTCACTGTTGGGTGATTCACATGTTTTGTGTTGTTACCACTGTTGTTATTACTGTTCTAATTCTGTCGCAACCCTATGAGATGAGGGTATGCCATCTCATGCATCATATAGGCACTTGCTAAAACTCACACGTCATGCATTTTTGTCATTCCATCTAGGATGCATTAGATATTTCATGTTGTTGTGATAGATGATGTGTAAAATCATGCATGTTGTTGTGATAGTTGCCTTGATAGGAATACCTACTGTTTTATAAGGTATTTATTGCATAGAGTTTTGCTTGAATGAACTCCAAAATTTGGTTCTTGAGGTGTTATAGGCCCTCATGGACCAGAATTTGGTGGATCATTGCACTGTTCTCTTGTTATAACTTGTAAAAGATGCCAAACTTTGATTAGTGGGGAGTATGGGCCCTCACGGATCAGAATTTGTCACCTTCAATGTGTGTTTCAGTGTTTTTCTAGGCTCTGGAGTAGTTTCTGAGGCTTACTGTTTGAAAAAATCTAGAATACATGACGTTTAGTGTTGAATACATGCCCTGTGTTCTTCTATTCGGGAAGAAACAGTTTTTCTTAAGTACTGGCCGTGTACTTTATGTACACACCGTGTAGTCTCTAACTGTGTCATAAGACATGTGGGAAGAGGCACGGGATGGGGATTTTTCTTATGGTAACACTCCATGTAACAATTTAACATTCCATGTAATCATACCCAGGTACCCGGCCATGTCATGAACAACATGGGTTGATGTTATCTTTTCTTGTACACGCCGTGTTTGTTTGGAACACATCGTGTAGTGTCATCCGTGTAGCCAGCCGTGTAGCTAACAACACGGTTCGGTTGGCACTTCTTAGTACACGTCATGTTTTTTAGGAACATGCCGTGTAGTTTAAAATTTGTACATAGGCCGTGTCACTAACAATACGGGCCAACGAAGCTTGTCGAGTACACGCCGTTTCCACCTTGAACACATCATGCAGTCTTGTCCCAAGAGATCCGTGTGGCTTAACCGTGTAGAAGGACTCGGGCAGGGAAGAAGATTCAAGTACACGCCGTGTGTTTGGATAACACGTTGTGTGTTTGGATAACATTTCATGTGTTTGGGGTGTTACATGACCTATTAAAGCAGAAGTACACACCCATGTGAATGACTTAAGGAAACACGCCGTGTAGGAAAATTACATGTCGTGTAGTCATGTTTTGCAAAACTTGAATGCTTTTCTACTTCTATTCCTTTATTTTCCTTCTAGTTTTCAGTATTGAATAATATTAAATCTATGGTGTGTGTTTGAACTTGTAGAGTCATGCCACCGAGACTTCCTCCGGTTGTTCGCCAGTTGCAGGGTAGTGATCAGATGCAAGATATGGCTGATCAGGGACTTCCTGCAGATCCTCCTGTTATGCCAGCCTTGGCACTAGTAGTGATACCAGTTACAGGAGCTGATGCACAATTTAGGGAAGGATTTTTGAGGATGATTCAGACCTTCCAGGGAGCACCGCCTCCTACCTTATCTATGTCATACTTGACGCGGGTTTTATAGCAGTAGCATCCTCCCACCTTCTTAAGGGAAGGAGGACGTCAGGCTGCAGAGTCATGGCTAGAAGCCATGCTGATTATCTTTGAGCATCTGAAGACGCCTCCAGAAAGGCAGGTCAAGCTCGCTACCTACATGTTACGAGACTCCTCCAAGAGGTGGTGGGACGTGATCTCACAGGTGGGTCATCAACAGGTTATGGCGTGGGAGGAGTTTCAGCACGTCTTCAATGACTACTTATATATAGAGACCTTGAGTGTCGATCGAGCCCAGGAGTTCATGATTCTGGAGTAGGGTACTCTTTTGGTTATGGAGTATTCCTCTCGTTTCTCCGAGATTCAGCATTTCACACCCCTCCAGGGCGGAGATGGGTTGTTCTTGGAAAGAAAGTTTGAGGATGTTCTTATATGGGAGATCCGCTCATAGGTTAATATCTTCAAGTTGACTTCTATTTCTTCCATTTTCAACCAGGCGCTGTTTGTGGAACGCAATCTGAGAGATTCCGGAACAGAGATCCAGGGCGGTTTTGTAACACCCGAGAATTTTATGAGAAATATTTTGTTTTTATGTTATATACATCATCAAAGGAATCTTTCACTACACACAACACTATCTTGGCTTGCTTTACACGCAACCACAACCTTCCTCGATAGCTTGTGTTTTACGCAATACCGAGTTTCACTAAACAACGATATGCTATTAAAATATTATTAAAACTAGCCATTATGAATAGTAATACCCACTTTTTGAAATTTTGAAATTTTTATTTTTCAAAACGGACTTCATTTTTGGATTCGTAATATCGAAATTAGCCTAGGGTGAAATTTTGGTATTTTTCTGAAAACATTCAATTTTTGATGAATAGTGAAAACACTGGGTTACTATTTAAAAACCGACTTTTTATTTAAATAATTATTTATTTTATTTAAATTTAATTTAGGCTAAAATTTATAAATAATACCTTTATAATTTCAAAGTAATTCATTGGAGTCATTTTATAATAATTTTAGATATATAAAAATTTTATTGAACTTTTCACCGTCTTTTACCCACCTCCTAGGAGAATTTGCAAATTTACATAAAACTTAATTTTACCGCTTCTGTGAGTGTAATTTCGAAAATCCGAGAGACACAATTAATATCAAGGACTAAAATGTGGTTCAATGAGATGAAAATAATTTTTGGTGAATAGTAACTTTTTACTTTTTTTTACCACGGTTAAAAGTAAATAGGGTAATTAAGGGTAAAAATGATATTATTATTACCCTAACACATGTAATAATTCTATTGGATAAGTTTAATTCGACCAAAAACAAACTTAGGAATAAAATATGACCATTTAGGTCTACTTGGATTAGATTAGGACATTTAATATTATTTTATTTAAAAAATAGTTAAAATAGTTAAAATCAAAGTTTTATAACTAAAACATTTTTAATATAGAGTTATACATAAGATAAATTCGACTATAAATATTCATTATAAATCTCAAAATATGTGATAAATAATTTTATTTTATTTATAATTTTTAGACATTAAATAAGTTAATTTATTTATGACACAATGATGATGCAGTAATTATCTTATTAATGAAATATTGACATAATTGATGTTATAAATACCCAAATAAATGCAATTTGAGATTTTTTATGAATTAAACTAATTTTATAGGTTAATATGACATGTTAGTATTAATTTAATTAACCTTTTTTTAACTAATAATTCTGTTATGATTTTCACAAAAATCAATTACCAAATAGTGTCAAAATTGACATAAAATGGTTTTTAAAACAAATATTATATTATTAATTGTTATTTTATTCCTAAAAATATAAGGTTTGTCCAAATGACTTAGATAAGGTAATATATATTAATAATAAACAACTTGGGGTTCTTTTGGCTTGTTATAGTAAGTTTATTAACCTTATAGTGTAAGAAAACAAAAAGATACGGTAAAAGTAAAATTATTTAACTTAAAGTTAAATCTAAATTATAAGGTTAAAATAGAACCCTAAACTTGTCTAAATTCTATTGGATGAGATGATTTCGACCCATCCACACCTTATATTCTAAATAAATCAATTTGGAGCTATTAAAAACCGAATATGACTTTATAATAAAATAATATTTTTAGTTTTTCCTAGGGTGCCCCTCTCCTCCCTTATAAAAGGGCACCTCCTCCCTCTCTTCCTCACACCACTTTGAGCCTTAAATCTCAGCCAAACCCTGAAAAATTCTCTTCTACACTTACCTAGAAACATTCTAGAGGTCCTGGTCTTCTTCAAAGACCAATTTTAGTGCCCTAAGAGGAGGTCTCAAAGAGGCGCTTCAAAGAAGAGGTAATGTCAGTTACCGATTCTTTCAACTTTATTTCTTCTTCCACTTCTTCTTATTTAGTTTTTTAATTATGAATTAATAACATCAGTATCACTAATATACTTATATTTTATTATAATTATGAAAAAACCCTATTTCACCATCTATACATCCTACGGAAAACGAAATCACCGCGCGTGCGTACGTACGGAATACCGTCTCCACGTCGTGGTGTAATCTATTTTCCACCACCACCTTACTTGGATGGGTATAATGGTGTAAAGAATAAATATATATTATTATTGTAAAGTGATATTGATTCTGAAATAGTATACATACACTCCAATATAATTCCACGATCATGGGAACGATATCATCGCTCGTGCATACGTACGGAATACCGTCTCCACAATGTGATGCGACTCGTTCTACATGATATTAATTGAATAATGATTATATAAATTAATTGAATGAATGAATATGATATATATTACAATAATACCATTCTGTAAATGAGGTATCTATAACCTAAAAAGAAGAATAAGAATTTATTCGACAAAACATGCATAAGAACAAAAAGTAATAAACACCCGAATAACAAGTAGCAATGAAATATTACTAATAAGAAGCTAAGAATATGACCATATATGATATCATAACAATAAGTATGATTCTAGAATAATTTGATTACATTATTTAAATCATTATATAGGAGGTTCTGACACTTACGAAGCAAATCGGACCTAAGGTAAGGGAAAATCTCACAATCTCAATTTTTATCCAAGATTGTTTATAATTCAGAATTTACTGGGGAATATTTATCATCCACATCCATGTTTCCTCAATATGTAATATTATTTCTATCCTCCTACAATTTTTAAAATCCAATTTTACCCTTCAGTGAGTTTTTAGTAAAAGATATGAAAGAAATCTTTTGTCGTTTTTCGTACGAGGTACTTTTTGACTTTTCCGGCCAAAGTACGAGAAGAATGTTCTTTTTTAACTTATACGACATGAATGTATTTTTAGAACATTATTTCCATGAAGCTTCCTTTACAAGTTTTCAAGTTTATTTTTAATCAACTTCTTTTAGTTTAAAATTATATGACATGTTAAGAAAGGAAAATGTTTTTGAAGTAGAAAAGATATTTTTCTCAAGAATGGAGTTCAAGTATTTTATCAAAATTATTTTCCATATAAGATAATATAGGGTTCTGTTTCTATCCCTATTTTTACATTATTTTGATTATGTTATGATGGAATTATTTTTATGATATCCTTTTATCTTATATGGATTGTGTTATGATGGCATGATGTTTAAGATTCCCATTTTTATTACGTGGGTTATGCTATGATGTATGATTTATGATCTTGTGGAACACATAAGAATGGTATCATTATGAGATGGGTGGGAACTATATCTCCCTCCAATGCATTGGGTAAATATTTATATCTCATGAGATAGACATGGCTAGAACGGTAGGTTAAACCGGTTCAGTGAAACAGGGCTGAAACGAGGAGTGAACTCGGTTCAGAAATGAACTTTGTCCGCTAAGATAGTCTTGGCTATGAGTCTTGACTACTAATAAATGATTCTCTATGATTATGTGTGTATTCCACAAAGTTTCATGTTTTAAGTTATGATTATTGGGATTACATTTCACGACTATGATTTATCCCATGTTATGAAATTATGATCTCTTTTGGAGGTTAAGATTTCCAAAATGTTATGTTCTTATGAATATGATGTGATTGATTTTTCTTTTGTTTACCCTTACTGAGCATTTGATATCACCCTTTTGTATGTTTTCTTTCCCCAGGTCAGGAAGAAGGTTATTAAGTAGGATATGCCAAAAGGGACTCTAGATATGATGAAATAATTGGGAGACAATGTAGATGCTTTATGAACCAGTTGTTTATGTTTCCAAGTTTCTAAAGACACTATACCTATATGGTCCTTTCCTGGTTTTGTTATATGTTGTAATAAGTCTGATTCAATTCTAAAGTAATAACAATGTATGTAAAGTATGGGTCGTTATAGGTTTTGCTTTCAAAGTTAGTTCTTTTCCCACTGACAACAAGAAATGCCACAGGGAGTCTTCACACGGTGATCTGAGGAGGCGAGACACATCTTTAGGTAGCCAGGTGGTATGCTACCAGTGTGGAAGGGATGGGCATATGAGGCTGCAGTTCCAGAGAGACCCAGTAGAGTACCGATCTTGTAGCAAGATGGGTCACCTTCAGCGTTTTTTTCTGGTTTTCTCACCAGCAGTTGGTGAGAGGGGTTTATCAATGACTCCACATTTAGGAGAAACGCCACCAGTTTCTCACCAGTCTAGGAACTGGAGTTCTTCCTGCTGTTTGGGATGAGGTGGTGGTCGAGGCCATGGTGGTCAGTCGCCAGTCTATCAATGATAGCAGAGCAAATTAGCTCAGAGCGGTCAGGCAGGGTCACAGGTCCGTGGTACAGGTCCGACTTTTGTAGTGGAGCAAACCCAGCAGGAGCAGGATCTCGGACCCTCTATAGTTCGAGGTATGATCTTAGTAGCCTCAGTTTTATCTTCTGCTCTTTTTGATACCGGGGCTTCCCATAGTTCTATATTCGTTGCTGTTGTGGAGAGCCTTGGTCTCTCCATCTTTTCCTCTGCCAATATCTTGATGCTAGACACACCGTTGGGGACTAGTATGGCTAGTGTACGTCAATGCAGGGAGTGCTATCTAGAGGTTTCTAGGTGTAACTTTATATGGGACCTCTATGCCCTAGAGATGACAGGCTATGATGTCATTATTGGGATAGACTAGTTAGTTCCCTTCCAGGTAGTTGTCGACTGCTATCACCACAGGGTGAGTTTTATATCACTAGAGGGTGGATCTTTTCTTCATAGGGGTGAGTGGGATGTCCTGGCGAGTAGATTAGGACCCGAGTATCATGGGCTAGGAGGAGTTATAGCCCATATTTCCAGTCTATATCTGGATGACCAGTGGACTTCGCAGTTAGACTTTCCTTCAGTGGTGGATCGTTTCAGGGATGTCTTTCTAGAGGACTTTTCAGGTTTGCCTCTAGAGCGTGAGGTATAATTTTCTATTGATCTCGTTCCAGGAGAAACACCAGTGTCCATTCCTCATTATAGGATGTATACACCTGAGTTACATGAGTTCAAGAAGCAGTTAGAGGATTTATAGGAAAAGGGTTTCATTTGACCCAGTACTTCTCCTTGGGGTTCGCCTGTCCTGTTTGCGACGAAGGAAGACGGTACCCTTAGACTTTGTGTGGATTATCGGAAGCTGAACTAGTTGATGGTCAAGAACCGATATCCCTTACCAAGGATTGATGATCTCTTTGATCATCTTCGTAGAGCCCGAGTATTCTCAAAGATTGACTTGAGGTCCGGTTATCATCAGTTGTGAGTTAGACTATCATATATACCTCTTATAGCCTTCAGGAGCAGGTATGGTCTATACGAGTACTTAGTTATGTAGTTCGGTCTCATGAATGCGCCATCAGTTTTCATGGCACTGATGAACCGAGTGTTCCATCCATACTTGGATTCGTTTGTAGTGGTCTTCGTGGATGATATCTTGGTGTACTCTCACACTCGACCCAACTATTCCACACATCTTGAGATCGTTTTGAGTACACTAAGAGAGAATCAATTATATGCTGAGCTCTTGAAGTGCCGCTTGTGGATGGACCATATTCACTTCTTGGGTCATGTTATTTCAGAGACATAAGTATCAGTAGACCCAGAGAAAGTGAGATATGTAGTTTCCTGGGAGCAGCCGAAGAACATCTTTGAGGTTCAGAGTTTTCTAGGGCTGGCTAGATACTACTAATGTTTCATACAGGACTTTTCACGCTTAACAGCCCCACTGACAGGTCTGACCAAGAAGGGTGTGAAGTTCTTATGGTCATATTCTTGTGAGTCAGCCTTTCAAGAGCTAAAAGGGAGGTTGACTTCAGAACCAATACTAGTCTTGCTAGAGCTGGGAAAGATCTATACTGTTTACTATGATGCGTCAGGTATTGGGTTTGGAGTTGTGCTTATGCATGGAGATGGAGTCATTGCGTATGGGTCTCGGTAGTTGAGGCCACATGAGAGGAACTACCCGATGCATGATCTGGAGTTGGCAGCTGTTATTTATGCCTTACGTTGTTGGAGACATTATCTCATGGGAGAGAATTTTGTGGTTTTCACCAACCAGAAAATTCTCAAGTACATCTTCACTCAGTGTGATTTAAATTTGAGATAGCGAAGGTGGGTTGAGTACCTATAGTCTTTTGATTTCGAGCTTGCCTACACACTTGGGAAAGGAAATGCTATGGCTGATGCATTGAGCAGGAGGAATCAGATACAGGTAGTTCAGGAGGCCAGTAGTGAGTGGTAGTTTATGGCTCTATTCTCCAATATGCATTTGGAGGTGCACGACATAAAGGGGCGTACTTTTATATCTTTTTTAGTTGTTACCTATTCCCTTCTTGATCAGGTGAGGATGAGGCAGCTATCAGACTCAGAAGGCCTAGTCCTACGGGAGAGTGTGTCAGGAGAGGACCTTCATCCTGGATGGATAGTAGGATAGGATGAGATCTTGCATTTCTAGGGACGCGTATGGGTGCTATCAGGTATACGCGAGGAACTGATGTGGGATTTTCATTCCTCTGTTTGGGAAAATCATTCTGGTGTCACCAAGATGTATCGTGATTTTCACCTCCAGTATTGGTGGCCATGTATGAAGAGATATGTTGCTGGTTTCGTCATGAGGTGTTTTATTTGTCAGCAGGTGAAGGTAGAGCATCAGCGACCAGTAAGTATTTTACAGCAGTTACCCCTTCCTAAGTGGAAGTGGAATGACATCTCGATGGACTTAGTGATAGGGTTGTCGATGTCACCTCGAGGGAATGATGCTTTATGGGTTGTCATTGATAGGCTTACGAAGGTTGTTCACTTCTTGCTGATCAAGGAGACCTTTAGTGTTGATGAGCTGGGATGACTATATATCTGTGAGATTTTACATCTGCATGGAGTTCCACACTCCATTGTTTCAAACCGGGATGCACATTTTACTTCTCGGTTCTGGAAGGGGCTTCAAAAGGCTTTGGGTACACAGATACTTTTGAGTATAGCATACCACCCCCAGAATGATGGCCAGTCCGAGTGTATGATTCAGCTGCTTGAGGATATGCTCCGAGAATGAATTCTGGACTTTGGAGGTTCTTGGGAGAAGCATATAACCCTGGTGGAGTTTTCCTACAACAATAGTTTTTAGGCAACTATTCAGATGGAACCTTATGAGGCTTTATACGGTAGGTCATTCCGATCACCCTTATGTTGGATGGAGGTAGGAGAGGCAACTTTTCTGGGACTAGGGGTGTCCATGGGTCAAGTTGGGTCGGGTTGAGGGAGTTTTAGGGCCCGACCCATGGAAAACAGTCCGGTTCGGGTCTGGTCGGGTCATAAGCCTCATGAGTAGCTGACCCGACCCAACCCGACCCATTGAGGTTGGGCCCCCTGACGCATGGTCGAAGGACCCGACCCAACTGAAACTGATGTGAGTTGGGTCAGTTCGGGTCAGGTTATATGGGTAAACCCGACCCAACCAGACCCAAACCGACCCAGCCCGATAGACCCGAGCCAGCAACCCAAACCCAAACCCCCCAAATAGACCCCTGCACTGCACTTGGACCACCAGCCCAACCCCCCCTACACTGCACCTGCACCAACAGCCCAGCCCCCCTGCACTGCACCTGCACCACCAGCACCCCTCCACTCCAGCCCAACCCATCCTCCCCCACCCCACCCCCAATGCACCCCACCCCTGCACCCCTGCACCAGCCTATACCCCTACGCTTTCCCCCTCTACCTCACCCCTCCACCAAACCTCCCCCCAGATAAACCCCTGCACTGCACCTGGACCACCAGCCCAACCCCCCCTGCACTGCACCTGGACCACCAGCCCCCCCTGCACTGCACCTGCACCACCAGCACCCCTCCAATCCATCCCAACCCATCCTCCCCCACCCCCAACCCCACTGCACCCCACCCTTGCACCCCTGCACCAGCCTACACCCCTACCATTTCCCCCTCTTCCGCACCCCTCCACCAAACCTCCCCCACTTTACCTCTGCAGCAGGACTACAACAACCTCCCCCTACCCCTTTACTGCACCCCTGCACAACCCAACCCCTGCGCATACACCCCTCCCCTTCCCCTTCCCCCATGCACCCCACCCCTGCACAACCTACACCCTTGCACCAGCCTACACCCCTACCCCTTCCTCCTCTGCCACACCCCTCCACTCCAGCCCAACCAAACCTCCCCAACTATACCCCTGCAGGACTTCACCAACAACCCCCGCTTACACTATCCCCCCTCCCCAATTCATTTCACTAGCCTCCCCATTCCCCCCTTCGTCCTTTGCTGCACCCCTGAATAGCCCAACTCCTGCACATACACCCCTACCCTTCCCCTCCCCCCATGTACCCCACCCCTGCACAACCTACACCCCTGCACCAACCTGCACCCCTACCCCTTCCCCCTCTGTCGCACCCCTCCACTCCATCCCAACCAAACCTCTCCCACTTTACCCCTGTAGGACTAAAACAAACTCCCCCTTGCACCATCCCCCTCCCCCCCTCCCCCTTGCACCATCCGGCCTCCCCCCTTCCCCCTCCCCTCCCCCCTTTGCTGCACCCCTCCCCCTTTGCTGCAACCCTACACATCCCAACTGCTGCACATAAACCCCTCCCCTTTCCCCTCCTCTCATGTACCCCACCCCTGCACAGCCTACACCCCTCCCCCTTTCCCCTTTGCTGCACCCCGCTCTAGGAATACAAATAAGCTAGTCCCCCCAAAAAAACCAACAGGTAAACAATCCAAAAAAAAAATAGCTTCAGTGCATACTTAGCTGTAAAAAAAATCAAAACATGCATGATATTATCCTATAATTTGTAATAAAAGTGACTAGAAAAATAAATTATATTATTCACTTCACAAATATCTGACAGATAGAAGAAAGTATCATGCAACAAAAAATAAGAAAGGATTTTGGAATCCTTATAAATAACAATGTAGTCATGCCTCACCTCTCCTCTCCTAGTGTTTTTCAAGTATATGACAATGTCCAGAGAGAAAAAACTCCAACTTTAATGGAAGGATTGACATCAGAAGATTGGAGCTACAAAATCACAAGATGTTTTATTGGGAATGTTGGAAGTACCAACTCTATGTTGGAACCAGATAAATTCCAAATAAATGACTGAAAAAAATATATAATCAGACTTGTTCTCCCAGAAATATTAATAAATCTCTTTGTGTAGGTTCCAGTATTTGATCAGTGACACCAACATGAATAATATACAAAACTCAAGCCTACAAAGGGTTATAGATAAATCTATGAGTTCATATCATGAATTATAGATCATTTACTACATGATAGAAATATTTATACAAAGGAGATAGAACCAAGGAGACCTAACTTGCAACTTTTCAACTTTTAAATAGTTAAAGAAGTTAACATGTACATTTTCAATTCCAACATACATAATAGATTTTTTTAAAAAAAGGATAAACTAAAAAACTGAGTAAGAGAGTAAGTAAAGGATGAAAATATGCCCTCTAGGGTAAAAGAAAAGTGAAATACAAAAATTAACTGCTATTAATAATCCCCATTGAATTTTAATAAAGAAATTCACGTCACCATCCAGAGAGAATAAAAAAACACTCCATTTCATATCTAATTGAAAGAAGATATTGTTGTCATGAATGATGCCTTCATTCTATTAAATTCATAGAGCCCACAAAGGAGGGAAACTTCACATAAGAGTAGGAATCAATACATGCGAAGAAACTATATATTATTATTCTTTGGGAGTGATCTATGTATGTAAAACAATATAAATCTATACCTTAATAAAGAGTGATTCATCATGATTAATCCTTTCTTCTTCTACATTAGACATTGAAACTCTAATCATGAATTGTGGTGGTGGATGGTGGCATATCTTAAAAAAACACAACAAAAGAAAGAACAAGTTAGTATTTTACTTTTTCAAACAAATGATTATAATTGACAAATGACTAATGATAGAAAATTATAATATTTTTAATGGTACCTGATTCAATCGATTCCACTTCTTCTAGTTACTTTCGAATGTCAATTGGTTTAGACTTTCTAAACCAATTTTGTGAGAAAATTAATGCTTCAACGGTGTTGGGATTCAAACAACTACGAAACGGATCAAGGACTCGTCCTCCTATACTAAAAGCAGACTCTGAAGATACTGCAGTTAAAGGAATTGCAAAAATATCTCTAGCAATGCATGAGAGAACATGATATTTGCTTTCCTTTCCTTTCCACCAACATAAAATATCAAATCCTTTGAAATCATCCTCACAATCATCAATCTCAAGATATCTCTCTAGTTCATTCCTTTGTTGTGTCAATTGCCTTTTCCTTTTCTTTAATCTATATGCATCTTCCATTTCTCATCATCCTCACTATCAGTATTAGCGTCATGAATTTGTGACTCTTGATGAGAACTTGACTCACATATCTCAACAATTGTAATGGGATATTTACATTTGTAAAACTCATAGAGATTATTCAGAACCTCTGTTAATTTATTGATCAACTGATTTTTGTCTTCTTCATCATCAAACATCATTTTAAAACTATCCCAAACATATTCTAATTTATATCAAGGATCAAGAACAACTACCACAAGTAAGAGAGAATTAAAACTTGAACCAATACCCTAATACTTGTCCAACTTAAGCTTCATTGAAATAGCCATTTAACTCACAATAATATCATGAATCTTCATCCATTTCTTGATTTTTCTATATATGTCACAAAGAGTATGAAAGAAAGTGTGACATGTCACATTCATAGAACCAGAAAACTCCATAGTGCTATCATAAATTTTTTTTAGGAACTTAAAAAATACACGAGCACGCTCCTAATCATATGCTGTATGAGCCCCACCTTCATAGACAAGAGTACTCCTAAAACTTGCATCCTCATCAAGGAGAATAAATACTTTCTCATACTTCTCTGCAACATCCAACATAAAGTAACAAGAATTACACCTAGTAGGCACATCAAGAATTATGGCCTGTTTACTAGAAATTTTTAACTCCTCGGCTATGCTCTTGAAAAGAGTCAATTTTGAAGGTGAACTTCTCACAAATTTGTAGGAAACTATGATTCTAGAATTTGATGTTGATATTTCCTTCATCCCATCACTAAAAATAAGGTTTAATATATGTGCACAACATCTCACATGCATATGCTCTCCATTAAGAATATACCCATTCCAATCATTAACCCTCCTCATCAAATAACTAATCGCTGTATTATTAGAACTAGAATTGTCAATAGTAATAGTATTAATACTTTCAATCCTCTATTGTTTCAATGTATGTTCTAATACTCGACCAATTTTTTCCCCTTTATGATCCTCAACAAGAAAAAATCAAATGTTTTTTTTATTTAAGATCCAATCATCATCAATAAAATGTGTAGTCACACACATATAATTCAAATTCTGAATTGAAGTCCATGTGTTGGTGGTAAGACATACCATGTGACAGAACATATCAAACATAGACTTCAATTTTTCTTTCTCTTCCAAATATAACTGCAAGAAATCCCCATCAACTGTTTGTCTAGATGGAACTTGAAATTGAGGTTAAAAAACTTCAATAAATTCTCTAAAACCTTGATTCTCAACATATTTAAATGATAACTCATCAATGATTATCATTTTATCAAGAGCTATTCTGCACTCTTCTTGATTAAAATGAGCTAATAAAATTTTAATCGTCCCATCATCCTCATCTTCACATTTCTTTCTAAGACTGAGAGTGGTTTGACTTTTGTCAAGATTTTTGTGTGGATTTTTATTTCACCTTATCAAATTCCTATTCAAATTACTAGTTCCATGTTGGCCTAATGTGCAAGCGTAATCTTTTCCATAATAATTACAAACATCCCTTCCATTTTTCTTATGAAAATGATCCCAAGCTTGAGAAATTCTAGAACCAGTAGGAGCTTTAGAAATTGTTACCTTTTTAGGAGACCTCTTACCCTCTTCACTTTCTTCAACCGGTATACTACTACTCTCCCCTCCTATTGAATGTGTAGTTTGAGTAGACCCCATCTGACTTTGGGTTGCACTAACTAGAGGATTAGTAGAACCACTTAATTTATCACCTTCCATGAATCGCTAATTGCTGTTAGCCATGGAACACACCTGGCAGAATATAAGGAGAATAAACTAGAAACAAAGATATGTATTTGAAATTAAAAGGATAAATGAAATCAATGAAATTAAGTTTATGCCCCATGGTGGATGCTCAACTAACCCATCCTAAAATTACTACAACAAAAACTACGTCACCAACCAAAACAGAATTGGGCCAAGTGCAATAATTCTAACTTAACTTATAGAAACTAAGTTGTCAATATTTGTGACCAAAACAAAATTCTATAGGAGTCTGAGTAGAAAAAAAAAATTGAGAACTCATACATACATAATGACAAACAAACATCATTTAAAATAACATGATAAAAAATCAATTGCTTGCTTTGCTTACCACTACACTCTGGACCGGGCTCACAGCAGCAGGCAGAACTCAGGAGGAGGAGGCGATGATGCGACGTGAGGACAAGGTATTTTTCTCCTGAACCCTGATTACATAGAAGGTGTATATTGGGGGAGGAGGCTAGCACAAGGAGCCCTTTTTTAGGTGGGTTTGGTTGGAGGTGCGAAATGAGGAAAGATAAGAGGATAAGATTCGACGCCACCATCATTTGTGAGGGAAGCAGGGGAGTCGTTGTCACCGTCTCTTGTGAGGGAAGGAGGGGAGTAGGGTTTACGTGAGGGAAGGTTGGGGTCAGGGGAGAGATGAGCGGGCAGGGAAGGCAGTCACGACGTAACTCCGCAAGTCTTTGAGATAGAGGGGTATTTTATTTGACTCACCGCCACTTCTTGCTGGCACCCATCGGGTCATGGGTCAATTTGGGTCTAAATGACTCGAACCCACAACCCGACCCAACCCATGTACGGGTCGACCCGAGATGAACCTGGCCCGGGTTTTTTTCGTTGTGACCCAACCCAACCCGGATGGGTCGGGTAAAACCCATCGGGTTGGGTCGAGTCTGGACACCCCTAGCTGGGACATCGTCTTGTTCAGGAGACCACAAAGCATATAGAGTTGATTCAGAAGAGGATGGATACTGCACAGTCTCGACAGAAGTCTTATGCTGATCAGTGGAGAAGACCTCTGGAGTTTGAGGTCAGGGATCATGTTTTCCTGCGTGTCACATCGAGGTTGGGACACAAGTAGATTAGGAGATAGGGTAATCTTTCATCGAGGTATGCTGGGTCATTTGAGGTGTTGGAGAGAGTTGGGCCGGTTGCCTATTGGTTGCAATTACCTCAGAGGTACCAGGCTATGCATTACATATTACATGTTTCTCAACTCTAACGTTACTTTTCAGACCCATCTCATGCTTTACAACCCAAGGAAGTTGAGTTGGAGGTGGATGTATATTTCGAGGAGCATCCAATCTGGATTGTGGATTGCAGTACAAAGGATCTCCGTGATCGGTCTGTTCCTCTAGTATGAGTGTTGTGACAACATGGGCAGGTGCAGGACGAGACTTGGGAGAGGGAGGCCGATGTACGAGCTCAGTGGCTGGAAATGTTCAAGGGTTCTTATTCTATGCCATTCTAGGGAAATCCAGGGATGGATTTCTTTAAGGGGTGAAGTTTGTAAGAACTCAAACCTTCTTTTCTGGTATGTCTTTCCTTTCTGGTCATTTTTTGATAAAAGAGGATTTTTTGGAAATTTTCTAAGTACACGCTGTGTACTTTATGAGTACACGCGGTGTACTCAAATGCCGCAGTAGGACGTGAGATGGCCGTGTAGTAGCCGCATACACAGCCGCGTGGGAGTGACTGGAGGCCGCTTAAAGTGGAGTACAAAAAAGTCGAGTACATGCTATGTACTCCAAAAGTACACACCATGTACTTTTTTTTTCATTAAACGCACCGGGGTCCTGTCTGACGGACAGAAACCACTCCTTCTAGGTTTCGTTCATCTGAGAGCATCAAGCATCTACAGATCTTTAATTATCCCCCGATACTCCATCCACCCTCTGATTCAAGCACCATTGATTGCGTTGAAATCACAGCGGTAAGCTCTCTCTTCTTCTAGAGCATCGTTTTTCAATTCCTCTTCTTTTTCAAGTTATCATGGGTTGAATGTTTTGGACGTTTTATTAGATCTATGACGTTCCAAGAAGATTCAAGCTTCGTGGTTCAATTATATTGATCTCCTAACCCCAAGTTAGGTGGTTTGTACCTTTCCGTTTAAGGTCATTGAATATTTTGTGCAAATTCCACCAATACCCTTGAATGGGGTATTGCGTGTTTACTGTTTAGCCCAATTGTTTGAATGATTTTCTTGTGTGCCTGAGTAGAGGTTATTGTTTGTGAATTGGGTAATTTTTGGTGTTCTTTGGATGTATTGACTATTCATGTTTTCCTGTTTATGACTGTTTGGTCTAGTTTTTACTGTTAGGCTATTGCCAGTTGCCATGCCTAGTTTGTAGGATAGTGTGACTATTGTTCTATTATGAAGATATGACTTAGAATGATATCCAAGTAGTTCTTGAGGTTTACTTGGGGCGATACTCATTCTATACATGTTTGACTTACACAGGGCCGTGAGAACCTAGTGTAGTAGACCACATGGAGAATGGACGTAAGGGCTTCTCTAGAGTGTCTTTATAATTTTTTTTACGATGCGAGACCACATGGGGAATTGACGTTGAGTGATTATTCAGTGTGTCTGTAGTTACTCAACATGGTCCACAGGGGGAATAGACATTGAGTGCTTCCCCAGAGTGCATTTAGTATGATCCATGACTATAGGGGGAATTGATGGTGAGTGCTTCCCTAGAGAGTCTATACTTTAGCTGAACCAGATGGGTGAGACTATGTGTGCCTCCCAGAGGGTTTCTAGTACTTTTTGGTTGAACCATAGGGGTTAGGCTATGAGAACTACCTAGAGGGTTACCTGTTGTTTCTACTTTCTTGGTTAGTTGCTTACCTGTTGCTACCTAAATGCTTGAAACTGTGGATTGTTTACTGTTGAGTACTTTCCTGCTTACTATTTTTATGTACATTTATCTTCCATATATTCACTGACTATTAGGAATAGATCTCATGGTGGTTTCCTATTAGGATTTAGTCTCACACCCTGTTTGGGACATGCTTTTGGGCCCAAACAGATTATATTTTTGCAGGTATAGACAAGGGAAAGCGCCCTTCTACTTCAGGTATATGACTTGCTATGGAGCTGGAGAGCATGAGACCAAGCTATGGCTTGCAATACTGAGGAGTTTATCTGATTTATTTTGCACTTTGGTTTAGAACTATTTTATTCTAATATTGTGTATTGTTTGGGTTCTTTCCTAGACTTATGTATCATGCATCATTTATATATGTGCTCCATTTGTTTACACTTTTAGTCTTCCGCTGTTTACTCTTGTATGGATGTTTACTACTTCTGCTATTATGTTTTGTTTATCTTACACTATGTACTCTGCCAATGAGGGCATAGTTTCCCCACTATCACAACCAAGGCCCTTGCTGCTAGTCGGCATCCTCTGGCATTTGGGGAAATGCGCTTGAGGCCATGTGACCAACCAGGTACGGGGCGCTTCAGGGTGGCTTCTGGAACTGGGATGTTACAATAAACATATAAAATTATAAAGGAAGATTAATATCATTGAGGTGTCATTATGGTGGGAAATTTAACTCATTTATTATAAGTTAAAAAACCTTCCAACTATATTTTTTAGGGAAAATTCAAAAATTACCTCATTTAAAAAATGAAAAAAAATCATTTCAAACAATTTTGTAAAAAATAAAAAATAAGTAAAAATGATTTTAAAAAATTTTAGGATAATATTAAAAAAAATTATTGATTTTTTTAGAAAACATATACATAGAAGATAAATATTATCTAGTGAATACTAAAACATAAGCAATCTCGAATAATGATGAGAGTGTGAAATAAATCCTTATCACTATGGTAACTTTTGAATCATAATCAGAATGAAAGAAATAAATTTAGTTGGGTATATAAATATCATAGTTTCAATGATAAGAATTATAAAATACATTCATGAGTATTATATATTCTATATAAAATAAATAATTAGTGTATAAGGCACGTGTCCCACATAAATAAAAGTGATACGAAAATTCCTTACCTCAAGTATCGCCTTTCCTTATTCAAATTAAAAAATACTCTAAAATAAACATTTATTTATTAAAAACGTATTAAATAAACATATTCATATCTATAATACCATGTATGATTTATTTATAACATATTATCACTCATCTATTAATAATTTTTTATTAAAATCACCGTTCGAGGTGATAACTGCTTCTTTTTCCAAGCATGTTTCGGTTCGGAAGTTCTGATCCTTATAAATAGATCATGGTACCATAATTTCAATAATTTTAATCATGGTATAAAAATAATATATATTAATTATATATTTATTTATAATCAATCATAAAAATTAGTGAAATGAAAGTGAATTACACTGTTCATGGAGACGGTAGGTCATACATACGCATGAAAATTGTTTCCATTTTTTGAATGATGGAATGAAATAAAGAAAAATAATAATTAAAATTTTAAAAAATAATTATTGTATCTTATAGATCATATATATTCATCAAATTCATCCTTATTACCTTCCATATGAAATATAAATGAAAAATGAATCACATCGCATTGTGGTGATGGTAGTCCATACGTACACACAAGCGACATTATCATTTCCCAAAAGATTTTATGGTAAGAATTTAGATGTGATATTATAATTAAAAAGGTATAATTATGTCATAAATATAATATATAAACATTAAAATCATCATAATACCCATCCATAAAATATGGTGAGGAAAAATGAATTGTATTGTTATGTGGAGACAGTAAGGTGTACGTACGGATGAGAAATACTTTCACTTCTTTTTTGATGGTAAAGAGGGTGTATAATGGTGTTTTAATAATCATAATAAAATTTAATATTATTTAGTATAATTAATTTATTATTTTATGATAAATATCATAGATTTATAGGAGGTAAAGAAGAGTATAAAAAGATCAGTTAAGATGATTACCTCTTCTTCGAAATGACTCCTTTAAATCTCCTCTAAAGGTCTTAAGAGTTAATATTTTGGGAACACTAGAAACTCTAGAATGTGGATAGTGAACTGAATAAGACCTTTCCTTATATTATAGTTGAGCTAGAAGGCTCAATGTGGTGTAATGAAATGAGGTAGGAGGTGTCCTTTTATAATTGAGGTGTGGGGAACTTTTGGAATTTCCCAAGAGATTAAATTATAATAAATTAATTTTCAATAAAAATACATCTAAATGAAAAGTGATTTGAAGATAAGGTGGAAAATGGATATAATATCACAATATAATAAAATTTAGACAAGTTTTTATTTTTTATTTTTAAGACTTATCATTTTGATTAACCCTTAGTTAACCTATTTTAATTTTAACCAAGGTAACAAATTTTTCATTATTAAAATGTTATAATTTTTACTTATAAGGTGGAAATTGAACCATAAATAGCCAATTCAGGAAATTTTATAACATATAATAATAAATTTTTATTATTTAAATATTTCTATAATTTTTAAATTATTTAATAAAATATTATTTTGATAAAATATCATTATTGTCAATTTTGACAATATTTATTTAATTTAACCTTAAAGACATCAATAAAGGGGAAAATTGAATATAATTTTTTCACACTTACCTAATATATTATATAGATCTATAAAATTTTTGGGTCAATTAACTCAATCAAATTATATCACTTTTAATTTTTTAAATCATTTTTTATGATTTTTTTATTAAATGGAGAAATATTGCATTGGTGTTTCTTAAGAAATTAAGGTCATTATATAATTACTAAAAATTAAAAATAATTTTATATCATGAAAATAATCTTATTAAGATAAAAATAGGCACTTATATTCATTCATAACATAATTTTCCCTATGATTATGCATAAGAGACATTAAAAATAAAGAGAGTGACATTTTGTAAATTTATTTGATTTTAATAATATATAAGTCATTTTCATGAAATATATCCATTAAATAACTAAATTTATAACCTTATATGTTAAGGGTCAAATTAAATTCATTAAATAAGAATTAGGATGAAAAATTATAGCCTTGTCACTTATTTTTAATCCCGATTAACTTGATTTACCCTTTATCGAGATGATAAATTTCACAATGGTCACTACTACAAAACAGGCCTTTAACAGCATTGGACTTTATCAGAGCTAGTAAAAGGTGTTAATAAAAAAACCTTTATCAACGCTAAAAAATGAAGATAAATTGTACCTTTTATCAATGCTTTTGTTTTTAGCGCTGATAATAGGTACCTTTTGTCAGTGTTTTTTTAGCATTGATAAATGGTACCCTTTATCAACGCTCTATTTTTAGCACTCATAAAGGTTTCCCTTTATCAGTGATTTATTTTTATCACTCATAAAGGGATCATTTATCAGTGATTTCTTAGCCCCGATAAAGGTCTGAATAAAATGAAATAAAAATAAAAAATAAAAAATGAGTTTATTAAAAAAATAACATTTGTATTAATTAGATAATTATTGATAGAAATATATCAATTAATTATACTATATATAAATTATAAATACTAATAAATAGAATATATTAAATATATAGATACATGAAAAATGAAAATTAAACAAATAAAAATAAAAAATAAGTAAATTGAGAAAAATATTAAACATTTTATTAATTAGATAATTATTGATAATGTTAAAAAATTACACATATTAAATATATAGATATATATATAATAATTTATATAAATATGATTTATATAACACAAAATATTTATATTTTACATTAAATAGTCATATATTTAGTGAATAATGGTTTATAATTAAAAATTAATATGAATTGAAAATATTGACTAATTACAGAGTAATATACATACTTGAATGTCATTTGATTTTTCAATTTAACATAGATCAAATGTGTGTTATATTGATTTCACATATACATAATTAGTGAATTTTTATATACAATGCACACACACAAAACTTATCCATTTTTTTCAATATTTTTAAAGTGTACTTATTTTTAATTTATTCAATTTCACTCATTTTTAACATGTATGCACTTAAGATTAAATATTCATTAATAATGTTTCAAAAATATTTGTAAAAAAAATATTTATAAATAAATATATTTATAAATGTACATTTACTATATTTATACATTTATACATTTATAATTATAAATAAGTAAATATTATTTTTTAAAGTATTTATATACTTATAAATAAATAATTATATATATATATTTAAATAATTATTAAATTTATAATAAATTTATTTAAATAATGAATATATTTAATATATTTATATTTATATATATTTATTATATATATATATAAATAGACATAATGATATAAATAATATTTTTAAAAAATATTTATATAATTATAAATAAATAAATTTATATTTAAATAATTATAAAATTATAATAAATATATTTTAATAAATAATATATCTAATACATATATATATATATATTTATTAAATATATATATAATTATATATATACATTTACAATTTTTTTTATAATTATAATTATAAATCCTTTATCAGCACTTAAGTAATAAGCACTAATAAAAGTATCCCTATCTATTTAAAAAACCTTAACTAGTCATGAACTTGTCACAATATCCGAAGCTTTCCATGGAATCCACCCTCTCTCAATGCTCCTCCTCGGTGAATCGAAGCTCGAATCAAGGCTCAAATAATTCCATGGCTCAAATCCAAGGCTAAAATACAAGGCTCGAATGATTCAAGGGTCAAATGAATCAAAGGATTGAACGTAAGTCTTTCTCTACTTTCTCTTGAACATAAGCCTTTCTCTACTTTCTCTTGAGTAACTCATTGTATAAAACATCAATGGTTTTGTCCATGGTGGAGGCTATTATGAAACTTTGAGTGTGGTGAGTTATCTATTTTGGAGATTTTTCCATGGAGATCATCCATTTTTATGCTTGGAATGTTTAGAGTGTGAAACAACTATACTGAAAGCTTTCCCAGCTTCGCTCCCAGGACATATGAGCATATCATTCCTTATTAATTGTAGTTGTGAATTAATGTAGGGTATTTGTGAGATACTATTTTATTTATGAGAAATTGTGGATGAATCATGCTTTATTTTTTTTGGATAAATAGTTAGATTAACTATATGGTAAAATTCCCATCCCATTTTACATCATCTATATAATTTTTTATGTATCAATTTCCATGATGGTGATTGGATAGCCTATGGGACTACTTCTTGGTGTATTAAACTGACTAGTTATTTTCATATTTTTTATAGTAGAGACTTTAGAGTGGGAGTGATATTTTATAGATCTATTAATTTTTTTATTACACTTAGATTTATGAGTAAGTTAAGGGTAATCCACTTAGAAAATGTGACCTCATGGGATTCATTCTATCTCAGTAGAGGCTAGTGTTCATGGGATAGATGTTTCAAGGGTTGGTGTGTTTTTCTATCTTATTTGTGATATATCTTGTTGATGTGTATTATTTATTTATGCCAACTAATTTATGAACCACCCTATAATCTCAAGGATGGGTAAATGTATATTATATGGACTCCCTAGAATCCTTTAGATGGGTATATCTGATGTGATCACCTCCCTAGAATCCTTTGGATGGGTCGGTGTGGTGATATGACAACCCAAGAGTCTTGAGATGTTTTCAAATATATGATATACAATTAATATTAAATGTAAAAATTCCTTAGGTTTTTACATCACTTATTCCAAAAAAAAATAGAACGGAGGTTATCAAATTCTATATATTAGAAATTATTTTTAGGTATTCATCATTTTAGGTCTATATGTATTGGTTCCACCCCTAGGAATCTATGATTACCATCCATAAATAAAAAACAACTCTTTATTTATTAAAATGTTTTATCAATACATTTTTATACCTTCTAGTTGATTGAGTGAGGGTTTATTATTCTTTTTTATCATATTTGGGTTTCTTATTACTCCTTTATTTATTATATTATATTTTTATCTCTTTTATAGACAACTGTCATTCTCATCAGTTTCATCTCCTAAATAGTTACTACATTTTTTTATTTGATACTCATACCCCATCTCTTTTATGTTTTCTATACTAATCTAAGAAGTATTCATCCCATTGATGACTACCTTTTATAGTATTTCAAGCAACATAGGTTCATGTCCACAAAATATGGATGATGTGTTTCAAACAACAAAATGCAATGATAAATGTTTGGGATATGAGATGATGAGCATGACATTTGTCTATAACTTTCACCTTTGAATGAACTTAGAGGATAACACCTACCATAGTGGAGTAATTCTTTTATTAAATTAAATTACCCATTTTCTTCAAAGCATACTGAGACTCTTTGAAATAATCAAATATTTGGTTTCCCTTATTAGAATTTTCTATAACTTTCACCTTTGATAATGAATATATTATGTGTATTTATTTATTAATTATTCAAAATTAATATTTTATGAACCCAATAAGATTAATATGAATAAAAAATGGATGCACTCTAATCATTTGAAAAAATAGCATGAAGATGGTGCTAAATAGTTCATCATGTTTATAAGAGAGCATACATACTACCCTTCTCAAATCCTTTATTTGTGTTTAAATTGTTGTTGTTCAAGAAAAATTAGTTCGAAAGAGTTGGAAGAAAATTTTATTTTTCATGGAATATATTAGAGAAATAAATGTTGGACTAAACATGGGTAAAAACTGAACGTGTACACTAATTGGGATGATATTGCAGTTTATGGATCATTTGATATTAATACTAGTGTAGATGATGATAGAGATTCATAGAAGAAATGAAAATGGAAATTGAATATGAGATTTGTGATTATACTATTGAAAAACCGGGTTCCCTAGACCCAACTATTCAGTGATTTTGATTACCATATCATGTATACAGTTAGCTATGCATGATGTCATCTTACCATTACAGTGTAGACTGTTCTGCATCCACTATTGAAATTATAATGTCCAAAGTTTAATTATAATATCGAAAGGTTATAGAAGTTCCCAGACTATAATGAGAACCTCTAGATACTATGAAATTAATCTTAAATATATGTTCTATAGTCTAGATACATCTTACTGATTGGACACAGTAGATGTTTGACTATCATGTGATGGGGGATCATAAGCAATGAGAGTTCTTCTCCTGAAGTTTACACTTGGTGATCTCTAGTAGTGAGATCATGAGGCTTGACTCGCCAATAGGAACACCACATGTTTCGGGTGTCATTGGATGTTCCTATCTACGATCATGTGTAATGGTCTCCTGAATTGAGATCATTACCAATATATGTCACTTGATTAAATACTTTGATGCAAGCCAAATACCATGGCGATGAATTCATGGCGAGGTAGTTTGTGTCGGGTGCGTAGTTGGTGGAATAACATTGGTTGAATGGTCAAGAAGGGATTTGTCTCTTTGGGGTTATGGAAGTAATATATCTCAAGCCATGTTGATATGGATGGAAGTACCTTTATAAGGCCATGGCCATGGTAGTCAAGGGTAAATCCATCCAGTTAAATCAACAAACTATAAAGCAAGAAAAGGGTGATGACACGTGAGTGCATCCTTCTTTACGATATATTACAGACAAAAAGATTATATTACACAGTGCATGTTCGTAGGTTGGTTGTCATTGTTGCGACAATCCTAAGTTCTTCAGGGGCCATGATGGGTTGCTAGATCCCACTCTTGGTCTATGAATACTATCACTATTTTTGAGATAAGGGCCTAGAGGGTCACACACAATAGTGTATTCAAGAATCTGCCCTATTCAGTTGAATATGAGTTTTGGACATGGTGGGCCCCGCCATAGGGGTTTGGGATTTTTCTAGAGTTAAACGATCACCAATACAATAAATAAATTCATATTATTCAAGTTTAGAATAATTATTATTGAATTTATTTATTAAATGTATTTATGAGTTTTAAGTAAATACATTAAAAATATTAATTGACGAATATTGAATTATTCAAAGTTCAGTTAATATTTATGGGAGTGAAGAGTCGAGTTAATGACTCTATTATTATCAAGTAATATATTTTAATATATTACAAGTAAGTGATAATATTATTTGTGACTCAGTTTAGTAGCCATAAAATGTTGTTGATGTACGTTAAGTATTCAGGGCCGACGAGGCGATACCGGGTATTTTAATTAATCACTATAAATAGAAGAGGAGAGGATTTTTCCAATGACTATTAATGGATCTTTTATCTCCTCTCCTCTCTCCCACACTCTAGAGAGAGATGATCTGGATCCAAGAATCTCGGATGGAGCTCTCTCTCAGGCATCGCTAGCGAAACGATGTGGTGATTGTTGGAACATCGAAGGTATCATCGGTATTCCACACTAGCACCCGGACTTTGATGAACAGTGCTCCCGCAGATTCCTTGAAGAACATATGGATGATCTAGAGGAATTCAGCTTCAGATTATTAGAGTAGTGATCGCTAATGACAAGAAGACATCGTGCGTAGCTTCAAGAATTAAACCAGGTATTTTTATGGTTTATTTTGTGCTTAAAAACCTTCACGTGTGGTCCTTGGCTTTGACCGGGACACTCTTCATTGACATCGACAAGTTCACATCGAACGTCGGTGGAAAGTTTTTTAAAAAAACCACCTGTTTGGGGCTTCCACTGCACGCCCAATTCCAACAAGTGGTATCAAAGGGATGCATGTCGATTTTAAGATAAGAAAAAATTAATTTTGCATTAAATATTAAGAGGGCATCAATATGGTCCCAATGCCGAAAATGTGTTTTAATACGATACCAGATGACCATTTTGCAGTCATCCGAAGTTTTAAATTCGGATTAAGACTAGTAGTTTAACAACGTTCAAAATTGATGAAAAATTTTTATCTAAATAAGTTCACTGGAATAGTATTTTCTGGTGATCACTATTAATTATTATTGTTATAATAATTTTATTATAATAATAATAGTTTTATTATAATAATAATTTTATTATTATAGTATTATATTATAATAATATCTTATTATTATAATGTTAAAGCCTATATATTAGGCTAGATAAAAACAAAAAAAAAGAGGAGTAGAAAGACTTGCTGCAAATCTTTGGTTAATAAAAAAACCAAAAACATAAATAAAGGGTGTGGGGAGACAACCTGTAAGTGCAGGTCGTGAATTTTTTTTTTGAACCCAAGTGGGTAGGCTGGAAAGAAAGTCAAGTAGAAAAGAAAATCCCTGCAGAGACACACAATGCAGCTTCCTTTTGCACTGCGAGACATCGCCCCTGGCCAGCGGATCAGCGTGCAGCCAGACGCTACAGTAGTAGTGCACTTCCAAGCCGCCCTCCCTCACCCCGTCGCATAGAAGTGCGCCCCGACCATCTCCCTGGTGACCATCTGTGCCCCTTCTCCTGGCCAGCTCTGCTCCCGCGCAGTGCACCGAGTCTGATAGCTCCATGCAGCATGCCGCTGCACCAAGGCCCCGCCGAGGCCCCTTGCACAGGTTGGCCTCCCTCTTTCATGAAGAATCACTACAACATGCAGGACCAGGGCACCGCCTCCTCCCTCGTGGAGACCCCAACTCTGCTCAGTCCCGAGGGTTTCCCTCTGTCTACAATGTCGCTGAACACCAACTCCGGCTGGATCCTATCCCAACGCGGAGTTTCCCCACCCCTCCCTGCTTCATGTAGCCAGCCTGTGCGCTCCAGCAGCAGCCCACACCAGAGGATGCGCGACTCCCTCTTCATGCAGGTGCCACACCCTGGGAATCCAGTCCGGGCTGCTTACTCGTGCTACAAGCGCTCCTGCACCAGGCGCAGGCTGACGCAACACTAAGGCCACCCCAGCCTGACCGGTATCCCCTCACCCGGACCGTGGCGATCCCTCCTTTCCTGGCCTAACTCCACTAGCTACTGGCCTCTCTAGGGAAGTCCTTCACGGACACACCAAGCTGGCAACACTCTGCCGACAGCCCGCCTCAAGCCCCTGCCGGCCGTAGACAGCCCCACCGGGCTGCCTCCATCCTCCCGGCCAGCCCCACCCATTTTATTCAATGCGCCTGACAGGGAGGAACTACATCCACTGGATTGACTAGTTCGGCCAGCCCGCACTGTCCCAGACATGCCTCGTTCTGACCACCGTCCGGTCCTCCTAGCAGGCAGGTAACATGCGCTACCCCAAAAGAGGCCCGGGCGGGTCTGCGTAGCCTAGAACGGGCTTAGGCAGACCCGCCCACCCCAAAACACCTCTACAAGGGACGATATCACCCGGATTAGGCCTGCGCAAGTTCGACCAGACCCGCACAGGCCCTGCCCAAAGTTTTATGGGCCCGAGTGATTTAATTTAATCAAAGATTATTTAAAATAATTAATTTAATTATAGTTGATAATTAAATTAATTTAATATTAATTTTTGGTTATTAAAATTTTCATGCGGCGTAATTAATTAATTGGGAGATTAATTAAATTAATTAATTAATTTTATTTTATTTTTAACATTAAATTAATAAATTGGGATCAAACGAAGTAAATATTGGATTGGAAATTAGAGTGAAATTTTTAATTCAATTAAAATGCCCTCAAGTTTAATTTTAATGCAATTTTAATTTTAATTTTGCATTTATTGAATATACGCGAGCTTAATGCGTATATGTCTGATCATGAGTTGAGACCAACCAATGCATGTTTGGGGCGTTTTTAATTAATTATTTATGTAATTTATTTAATTATTGCTTGGTATTGTAATAATTAGTTTAATAAATTTAAAGGCGATATGAGTATCATCTCAGTGTCATTATATGTATAAGGACCTACGTGTCCACTTCTCTGAGTTTTACTTTTACACCTTGAGACCCCCTCACCTGCGTGCGAGTGCAATTTTTTAATGACAAGACTACTAGTGATGCACTTCACACCAAGTGAAGGCGATGCACCAGACATGAGTTGGTTACATTGGACGAGCAGACGTTGTTGTTCAAGTTGCATAAAACGTGACTAAAGGTATTACCCCTAGGGTTTTGGTTGGTCCGTTATTCACTCAACGGATCAAACAATAGTACCGACTTATGATCAGGTGTTCATTTTATTTTTTCAAGGTTTATTATTTTTGTGCATGTGTAATTTATTGCGCGATCACATAATATAATAATAAACAAGCATGCAAGATAAAATGAACACGTGACGTGATGAAATTTCTATTTCTTGCACGGTCAGTTGTGAGTGTGATCACATAATACATGCTTATAAAAATAGAAAATGATTTCATTCATCACATTAAAAATAATAAAACCCTCAAAATATATATTAAGTCATAACCGACATCCGTCATTCAAGTTTGGACAAAACCAGCTATTTGAGGTGTCAGTCATGCCATAGTTGAGGGTGCCTCTTACTACTGGGGAGTCCTTATAAGAATTATGGGTTGACTTAACTAAAATTGTAGCAAAGAAATAGCCATAGCTAGATTTTTGTAATTCTAAAGGCAAGCATTGAGTAAATCAAGTTCTGATTTTAAGAAGGTAGGACTTCACTCAAAATATCAAGGAACCACAAGTTAAAGTGGCCGTTCAACCAAAATCCTACCTAGAACCCTCCAGGTAGTGGCGTAGCCATAGCTTGTAGACTATGAGGGGTGGTTCTGGGATCCTTTCCACTAGAATACTCAAGTGACAGAGTATTCTGATTATAGCACAGAGGGTTCCTAGAATCCGATAAAATAGTGAGAGACATTAAATGATTTATGTAATTAATAAAAAAAAATGTCTAAACTGGTAATTTAGATAAAAGGCACTAATCTTCTAAACTTCATTTTAGTAGAAAAATGGAAAGTTATACCACAAGATTAAAACTGTGATATTATAATGGACAAAGTAAATGTCCACACTAACACGAGTGTCCATGAATAGTATAGGCACGTGCGCATAGTACTATGATATAGGAAACTCAAGGTGTTAGTGTCCCCAACACTGTTAAACTACCTCATAAAGCGAGAGTGAAAATTTATTACAGGAGACTAATGTACAAAGAATATGATAGTTATATCATTATGCTTTCATCAATGTCTGGTGTCAGTTGCAGTTGCTACACCAGGAGATAGATGATATGACATAAAGTCTCATCTCTGAGAAGTTTTCAAGGAGAAAGTGAAGCAATGATATGAATAAGTCTAAGTTTACACCAACATGTGTAAATTTAAAGATCTATTATGATCTTTAAATATCATTTTCACCACATTACTCAAGTCTCGTTTTAAGTTACAAAACGAACAAGTATTGAGTAAACGCTTCATTACCATTTTAGGTAAGGTTCACCAAGTGAATAAGAATAAAAGACTATTAAGCTTTAATTCTTATGGAGGATAAATTTAAAGATAATGTGAAAAGGCCAAAAGGCATGTAATTCCAATGTCACATTCACAGTGTCCTTCAATCATTGAGGTATTAACAAAGGTTATTACATTGCATATTATAAAATAAAATAATGGAAGTTTAAAAGTAATAAACTGATTTAAAGAATCATGTTGTCACTTCTACACTAGGAATATTCATCAATGTGATGTTTCCCTTTACTACTTGGGTATTAAATACAATATGCTGGTGACATATGTTTATTTTAATACGATAACCAAGATAGTATAGAAACCTTACTGGAATTCAGGTGTATTCTCCAAGTGGCTTCTAAAGGGTGATTCCTAGGAAAATGGTGAGAAGTACACAACTTCAAGTAAAATATTCGTGTTGAACTATTATTGAGTATAACCACAAACATTAATCTCATGTTTCCTTGGACACAAGGAGACATTCTTTCAGTTTATGGAATAAATGTTTCTTTGGTAAACTCAATCACTAGTTCAGTAATACATGAATCATAGGAAATTAGTGATGAATATAAATGTAAGACTTATACCCAGTTGTGGTAGGATAATTCTTTTTCAAGTAATACTAAAAATTTACATCATGAATATACCAAGTATGGTATTTAGGCTCGGCACAACTAAATAATTTTGGTATTATTAATGTCTTTAGTTTGGACAAAAGATCCTTTAGAAATAAAGTTATGTCACAAATCTTTTAGAAATGGTTCAACACGTAAGCGTAAACTATTCCAAGTATTATCTAGAGGTATATATGCTTCATAATATTCTTTTAAGAAATTAATGAATAATAAAGTGAAGTATTTTCATGGTCATGAGAATGAGTTGCTTTGGGTTGGGATACCGAAGAATATCTCGACCAAGCATTCATCAATCATGATAATGTAGCATGGAGAAATTCCTAAATTCACATTACCTTATAGACATCATGAAATTGATGTTAATAAGGAGGATTAATGATGAAGTCTTTTATATCAACATTGATAAACAAAATGTAGCGTGGAGTAATTCCTAAACGCACATTTTATACATCAAAATTTTGATGTAAGTAATATCAATGTTACAACTAGCATAAACTTACATTATATTTCATAAAATTCTTTGAAAGTAACATTGATATCCCACAAACATATTCCAACTATAATGACAAATGGATATCATATGATTCATAGTATGATATAAATCCATTATGTCATAAGGACATGTGTTTGGATGAAAATAGTTTGTTCAGATACAAACAAACTTGCATCAAGATAAACACATTGTGCATCTAAGGTACTATCCTAACAATTGCTTAGGATATTACATTAATCCCTAATATAGAAAAGTTTAGTCAAGTAAGGGAATACATATCAATATAAGGGTGCACATATCTATTAAAGATAGTGGGAGCTATATTGACTTGTGTTTAGTCAATGCTCAAGATGCACAAAATAGTTGGCATAGGAACTAGTTCCACAAGCGCATGTGGAACATAGTATGTTCCGGAGACACATACTGCGTAGGAAGGATAAAACCAGGGTGATGGTTTTTATATTCACCATGGTTGGTGATTTATTATTCAATATGAATAATATTTCCTACGAGTAAGAAGTAGATGGAATTAGATAAAATTAATAAGACCAACTAAAATTTAATTAATGGATTCCATGTATCAAAGTGAAATGGGGGATTATTTTTTTGAATATTGCGGTGGGTATTCAAGTGAGTTGATACATGGATGGTACAAGAGTAGTACCAATAAGGCTCGATTAGTTTCACCAAGTTGTTATGCCTAAATCCGTTAGAATTTTACTTATCATAGCTAATATCTATGATCAATTTATTTAGCATTGGATGTCATGACCACCAATCGTGGATGGTGTCTATACGACGCAACCAGAAAGGGATGGTCACATCACAGAATGCTAATAAAGGTTGCAAGTTACTGAAATCCAGTTTAGGATTAAAGTAAGAAACGTGATCATAGTATATACATTAGCAACAAATTATTTCCATGTGTCTACTAGAGGTTAGTGGGAGCATCAATGTTTTCTTAGTGAAGTATGTTCAGAAACATATGAAAACAGACATTGGTATCACAGTTAGTTAAGACCAAAATGAAATTTACTCTCCAATGATTGACTTAAAGTAGCAACCTAAGTTCTAGGGAACAAGATCTATTAAGGTAGATATATAGGTTTCTTGGTCCAAGTTAGTCATACATATAGTGACATTGTACTAAAAAATACATGTAGGAAAAATTAAAGAGATGATTTTTTCCTATGTCACAAGGCATAATATCTCCATGTTGACCTATCCGTGACATGGGAATAGATAAATGTGGTGAGTTGAAATCCATACATCGAAACGATGGATCAATCATGTATTCCATGATATGTACAAGAACTGATATTGCCAAGGTATATTTTACAATAGGAAAATATCAGTTATATCCAGGAGCACTGTAAGGGATGTAGTCGGAACTATCTAATTGTACTTCAGCAAGTAAAAAAGAGATGTACCTGGTAAGTGGAGAAGAAAGGATACTAGTTTTCGGGGATACAAACTAGTCTTATATAGAATAAGAGATCTACTATTATAGTTAGAGACGATGAGCGAGACAAGATCATTTAATCCAGTGGTAGAAATACCTACAAAGACCGAGTACGTTGCAGCTTCTAAGGTAGCTAAGAAGTAGATATGCAACAATCTATTCCAATTATAGGAATCACACTTGGTGAGAAAAGTATTATCATAATCTAAATTATGATATTTTTACTATCCAAGATGTCAAGCTATGACAGTGGAAAAAAGTGAGATATACTCGGGATACCATCTCTTGAGTATTTTTACTCAAAGAGATGAGGTCTCTATAGCATAATATCCACGCGGTAGAACCGTGGAAAACCCAATAGCTAAAGCCTTTACTCGGCAGAAACATGATGTTCATCATGTGAGTGGCTCATAAGTTTGGTTAGCAAGTTGGCTCTAGTGAAAGTGGGAGTGTTGAAATAGTGGGTGCCCGAGACCCAACTATTCAGTTATTTTGATTACCATGCCATGTATACAGTTATCTATGCATGATGTCATCTTACCATTATAGTGTAGAATGTTCTGCATCCACTATTGAAATGGTAATGTCCAAAGTTTAATTGTTGCATCGAAAGGTTATAGCAGTTCCCAGCCTATAATGAGAACCTCTAGATACTATGACATTAATATTAAATATATGTTATATAGTATAGATACATCTTATTGATAAGACACAGTAGATGTTTGACTATCAGGTTCTGGGGAATCATAAGCATTGATACTTCTTCTCCTGAAGTTTGCACTTGGTGATCTCTAGTAGTGAGATCATGAGGAATGACCCTCCAATAGGAACACCACATGTTTTGGGTGTCATTGGATGTTTCTATCTACGATCATGTGTAATGGTCTCCTGACTTGAGATCATTACCAATGTATGTCACTTGATTACATACTTTTATGCAAGACGAAAACCATGGTGATGAAGTCATGGAAAGGTAGTTTGTGTCAGGTGCGTCGTTGGTGGAATGGCATTGGTTTAATGGTCAAGAAAGGATTTGTAGCTTCCGGGTTATGGAATTAATATATCTCAGGACATGTTGATATGGATGGAAGTACCTTTATAAGACCATGGACATGGCAGTCAAGGGTAAATCCATCTAGTTAAATCAACAAACTATAAAGCAAGAAAAGGGTGATGACACGTGAGTGCGCCCTTCTTTATGAGATATTACAGACAAATAGATTATATTACACAGTGCATGTTCGTAGGTTGGTTGTCATTATTGTGACAATCCTTATTTCTTCAGGGTCCATGATGGGTTGCTAGATCCTACTCTTGGTCTGTGAATACTATTCAATACTGTCGAGATAAGGGCCTAGAGGGTCACACACAATAGCGTATTCAAGAATCTTCCCTGTTCAGTTGAATATGAGTTTTGGACATGGTGGGCCCCGCCATAAGGATCCGGGAGTTTTCCAGAGTTAAACGATCACCAATGAAATAAATAAATTCATATTATTCAAGTTTAGAATAATTATTATTGAATTTATTTATTAAATATATTTATGAGTTTTAAATAAATACATGAAAAATATTAATTGACAAATATTGAACTATTCAAGGTTTAATTAATATTTATGGGACTGAAGAGTCAAGTTAATGACTCTATTATTATCAAGTAATATATTTTAATATATTACAAGTAAGTGATAATAATATTTGTAACTCAGTTTAGTAGTCATAAAATGTTGTTGATAGTGCGTTAAGTATTTGGGGCCGGCAAGGCGATACCGGGTATTTTAATTAATCACTATAAATAGAAGAGGGGATTTTTCCAATGACTATTCATAGATATTCTCTCTACTCTCCTCTCTCCCACACTCTAGAGAGAGATGCTCTGGATCCAAGATTCTCGGATGGAGCACTCTCTCAGGCATCGCTAGTGCAACGATGCGGTGATCGTTGGAATGTCGAAGGTATCATCAGTATTCCGCACTAGCACCCGGACTTCGACGAACAACGCTCCCGTGGATTCCTTGAAGCATGTGTGAACGATCTAGAGGAATTTGTCTTCGAATTCTTAGAGCAGTGATCACCAATGATGAACAGACATCATGTGCAACTTCAGAATTAAAACAGGTATTTTTATGGTTTATTTTATGCTTAAAACCCTTCACATGTGGTCCTCAGATTTGACTGGGCTACTCTTCACTGACGTCGAAAAGTTCACGTTGAACGTCAGTGGAAAGTTTTTTAAAAAACCTGCCTGTTTGGGGATTCCTCTGCATGCCTGATTCCAACATATAAAAAGTTTTTTCAGAAATTAAATATTTGTACTAGGATACCATTGTATATCAGTTGTACTAAGTACAAAACATTGTCATCTTTATTGAAGTTATATAATTTAAAAGCTGGTGGTTGATGGAGTGACACCAGATTTATAGAACTACTTGGTCTCCTTAATGATATGATACTAGAAGAAAATGAACTACCATGTCAAACATATGAAACTAAACAAATGTTATGTTCAATGGTCATGATCTTTAAAAAATACATGCTTTTCCAAATGATTTCATATTGTTTCGAAAGGACCGTGAATCACTCATAAAATTCCCTAAGTGTGGAGTAGATCGATACAAGAAAAATGAATCAAGTCCTTTGAAATATTTATGGCAATTTCCTCTCATTCCCTGATTTAGAAGACCATGTAGATGTTAAGAAACCATGAGATAATTGAAATGACATGCAGATACAAGAATTAAAAATGGGAACCTATATTATCTAATAGATTCTCCTCAGTGGAAGAAAATTGATTACAAGTATCCTAAATTTGAAATGAGCCAAGAAACTTTTGTCTTGCGTTATTTGTAGATGGAATAACTCATTTTGGTGTATAGATTGGTACTCATAGTACATGGCTCTTTATGTTGTTAAATTATAACTTTTCACCATGGTTATGCATAAAGTTCAAATACATTATGTTGTCTCTACTTATATCTAGATTAAAGCTACCTGGTAATGATATTGATGTCTATTTGGATCCATTTATAGAATATCTAAAATTGATGTGGGATACTAGTGTTACAAGTATGATTCTCACAAAAGTGAAGAATTCACATTGAGGACCATGTTGTACGAGATGATAAATGACTTCCATGATTATGGAAATTTATCAGGATATAACATTAAATGAATTTTGGGGTGTCCCATTGGTGAAAAATTCACATACTCAGTTTGGTTGAAACATTCCTCAAAGAATATGTTTTTAGGACATTGTAAATTTTTACCACGATGACATAAATATTGATCTCGGATGACATCATTTGATGGGAATATCAAACAAGGTACAACACCATCTCTAGTAATAGTTGATCAACTCTATAATAAAGTAAAAGATATTGACACTGCTTTTGGTAAACTATTTTTAAAAAACCTTACAAAATCAGTTTAGAAAAAGAGATCAATTTTCTTTGAATTACCATATTGGAATTACTTGTATGTCATACATTTTCTTTATTTCATGCATGTAGAAAAAATGTATTTGAAAGTGTTATTGGAATGTTACTAAATGTTCCTAGAAAAAAGAAATATGGAATTAAGGCTAGGATGGACTTGATTAAAATGGGGATAAGAGAAGAGTTGGCACCAATGAAGGGTAAAAGGAGGGATTTTATTATTTTATAAGATTACACTCTATCTAAATAGAAAAAAATTCATTTTTTATTTTTCCTTAATATTGTAAAAGTTCTATAGGGTTATTCATCAAATATCAAGAATGTCATGTCAATGAATAATTTTTTAGTATCCCTGATCCTATTAGCCACCCAAACAGTGCTATCAGGCCAAGTTCCACTAACCTTAGGTGCACCTCCCTAAACACCAAAGGTTTATGATTAGCATAGAGGGTGTAAACATGTATATTAGGGAGGATATACCCTCTGGGAATAATAATAATACTAGTCTGAGTAGTAATATATACAATGCAACATAATTAATAAGACTTTGTAGACTCTAACTAGACTCACCAATGGTGGAAGCACAGTCAATGACAAGAAATAGCATAAGTAATAAATAAAAAATTGTAGTGGAAGATAAATAAAAATACTCGAATTCCCAACACACCACTGCTAAAACAAAAAATCATAACATTAATTTCATAACAAGGACATAAATGTCAATATAAAAAATAGGGTTGTCGGTGGCTAACCAGTACAAGTAAAACATATATAGCATGGTGATACAGAAAAGGAACTAGACATAGCTCTAACTAGGAACAAACTCAAGGTCCCATGCCAAACTCTATAACAATAGCTATTAAGATCCAACTCCTGAGGCTGATCCTTTACTTGAATTTAAATTCATAAAGTCTACATGAATCTCGAAGTAACCATGTAGGGTGTGAGAATGAGTGTCAATAGGATACCACCCGGTGGATTATACCTAGCATATGTGTTTAAGTAGGCATGATAAAATAAATAAATAAATAAGTACAATGTGTAAAGTAAACATAGACTTACTTGGTGATCAATAGCCACTAGGAATCCATCACCTACCTCGACCAATGTAGAAAGTTTCAATAGAATAAGGTTTTTCCCCATGGTCCAAGGCACATCTAATGTCATAAAGTCCAAGTGAACCCTCAGGTTTCACCTCAATAATGTATCTCGACACCTCATGCCTCCCAAAACCTCATGTCTCAGTAAGTACCAATTTCCCAAAGGCTTGCCCAAACCATCTGTATCTGCTCCCTCAGACCCCTACTCAAAGCACCCAATGAATCATATCCAGAATTCTAGAGGAACAACTAGGTTTGTTCTCAAAATAAATAATGTCCCATGGCCTCAATCATGGTGGGACTCAGTCCCCAACTGATAGCCTCATCTCTATTAACCAAAGTCTCCCCAACTTCCACATAAATTTCTACAAAAAGTACCCCCAAACCATTTTCTATGCCACACTATTGGGGGACTCTACCCACACGAGTGATAAAAAAAACCCTCATAAATAGAGTCATATTGTGTGCACATGACTCAATTTGGTGCTTTGGAAATCACAGGTGAGCAACAATCACCAATAATAATACCCAATTCAAATCAAAACTAGAACCTCATACCCTTGTAACCATGATGCTCAAGTTTGATGGCCATTCCATCCTAATATCACGGTTCAAGACCAATCTGATGGCCTCACTGCCTCAATCTGATATCCATAATGCCCAATACTATGGTCAAAACCACTTAATAAAATCTGGGCCAAGCCCAACTATACGACCTCGTCGTCTCAATCTAGATGTCCATGCCATATCAAATCCTCAGGCCATGTATATAACGACCCCTTGGGCCCAAGAAGTTTATCACAAGCATTTATATATAAATAATTCACTTTAGATCAACAAGAAATTCAATGAAATTTAATTTCACATCTCAATTTCAATAAAAATAGACAATTCAATTTAATAATATTTAATTTCATCATCAAATAAACATAACAATTTAGTATAGAGGTATTGAATGCCTCATATTTGAATAACCAGTCCAAAAAAATTTAAATGAATCAATTTAATTGAATTAAACCCCCTGGCCAAACCACTTAAAGAGTGACGACCTCTAACCTAGCCTTGCTCAAGAGAAAAAGGAATTGTACATGCCCAATGGTATCCCATGGGGTTTATAGTCAAATTGATATGAAGAAACATATATAAATGAGTCTCACTCAAAATATAAAAATGTACGCTAAAAGATCAGAAAGATTTAGCACTCTGAAAGGAAAGAAAAAAATTAATAAGAAGGGTAGGTGAGGTTATCCTTACCACTATGACTCAAACACACCCAACAGATCGAAGAACAGACCACTGGTTGAGGAGTTGGATCAAAAGGAGAGAAGGAGGGAAAATGGAGGAACCCTCCTTTTGTGCACACAACCAAGGGAGAAAAAAGAGGGGAGAAGAAAGAAAAAGTAAAAAAGATAAAAACTTAAAAAAAACATCCTATACAGGTTTAATGGTTTACTCACATGTTTTTCCAAATCATGCACAAACTATGCGAGCTATAGTGCATAGATACTACCTAAGTGGAAATACTTGTGAGACATTCCACATGGTTTTCACTAACTGTACGCAAACCATGTAGAATCCTAAAAAATAATTGTAGATTCACTCACATGGTTGTGTACCCTCATCACACAGTTTTCCCAAACCATGTAGCAGTTCAAAAACAAGCTGTACAGTTACCTAAAAGTGGTCCCATAGTTTACCCTAAATCGTGCGCCCTAACCTTCTATTCCAAAACAGGTCATTCAACCTTTGATACTCCCAAAACCTCTTCTAAACACCCAAGTCTTTGTCCAAAGCTTGAGACTCATGTAAAAACATGATATAAATCTAATGAAACTCTTAGAATTAAGTTCCAATAAATGATATAGAAAATATCATAGGTACTAATTGAAAAAGTTCAAAATGGGATTGGTTTTCAACTTGACTAAAAAACTAGGATGTTAAAATCTACCCACATTAACATAGATCATCTTAGAGCTATCAAAAGAAACACAGAGATGGTATTGAACATACTCATCCTGTTTAAATTAACCCAAACTACTTAGGTCTCAAGGGTACAGGTTAATTCACCTCAAGGGGGATCTCCACCTTAGGAATTGCCTAACCCAGTCTCAACCTGACCAAAATCTAAAATCACACAAAATTCCATCAACCTATTTTCAAACCCATGATCCTCCCATGATTCATCTTCACTCCTTCACCACATCAGGTACTCCCGTTCCATTCCCAGCACCCAATCAAATCCTACACCGCATCGGTGCCCACCTCGTGCCCATGGCACCCATGGAAACATAGAGGTCTCGTATCTCCACAGATGGTCAAACTAGTATTAGTGCCTTGTAACTTAATCAAATACCACACCAAAATAGTTCCCATATGACTCACACCTCAAGGAAGTCCCATATCTCAATAGTTTCCCCAATACCTCGCATATAAACCAAAACACACCCAACGGTGATTAATATACAAAAACCTGGTCCGTCTCACCTTATATATATATATATATAATGTATCCGATATAATTACAACATATTGAACATTGTTTGGTCAGTCCATATATAACCTGATCACTTATTGCACCCATACAAACATGCCTAAATAGGCCATGATAAAGAAAAACAAAAATAGAAATCACATCCATTCCCTCAATGTACCTCTGATCATCATTGGATCACTAGTCTAGTCTGCCCTTTATAGCTCCACAACATGCACCTGGCCCGAAGAATGACTACCTGAAGCCTGGATTCCCTATGGTGCTGCTCCAACCACTAGCTACTGACCCCAGTATTGGGTCCCACTGTCTCTTCCATGACTATCATGTATAGTTGAACCTCAGCTACCATCATTTGGTACCGATCCTAATCTAGCCTTAGAGGCCTAAGTTTTCACCTGAACCTAATTACTAGCTGAATGAGAAGGCTTCCTACAAAACCTCTTGAGATTCTCAACCTATCCACATGACCGACACTCCTTTGGAGTCCACTCGTACTGAGTCCAAACATTCCCTGACTTCCCCCACTAGAATCAAACCATCCAAGACCCACTCTGAGGAGGTCTTCCCAAGTCATTGGCCTAACAACCCTATTGGATATTGTCTCAAATTAGTTTTCTACTGTCTAACCCATCTCCATTAAAATCATCTGAAGCTACTGACCAGACCGAGTATGACCTATCCATCAGGTTTCCCTCATTAATGAGTTCATGGTTCACTACCATGGAGAATGAGTCCAATATAAATATGTTTACTTGAACTCAAATGGAATTTCATAAAATATCCTTAAAGCACCTCACCCTAGAGGAATCATCACTCACTATGTTAGGTGAAAAGTGATACAGGTCAGTGAATATTGTTTCATAGTCCATGAAGGACATTCCACCCTACTAAAGACTTAGGAACACCTGATCCCTTTCATCCAATAGCATCTTTTAGAAAAAGTGCTTGAAGAATATAGCCTAAAAATTATTCTAATACAAACCCTCATGTATGAAAACTAGAACCTACATGTCCCACCAATTATTGGATGGTCCTCTGAGCATGTACGTCACCAACTTTAGACTCCTACCTGGAGGCATCTTGAGTTGTTTGAAGATCATCTACATACTCTAGATCCATTTTTCAGCCGCTTTTGGAACACCCTCACCTAAAAAAATAGGTGATTTATATGACTAGAAACCCCATATCAGATAACCCATTGATGGCTCTACTCCTTGATCACCTCAGTCAATGCCCTGGAAAACCCACAACAAGCTTGATCAGAGCTGCCCGTCGATCCATGGCCCAAGTGCTGCAAGATCTGGCAGCTACCCCACATACACTAGAACCTGTACTTGAGCCTGTACCTTCTCTTCTTAGACCTCAGGGGTCTGGACTTAATCATTCTCCTACAACATAGATCCATCACCTTCTTAATGATCCATATGATCCATCTAGGAGGAATCCACTGAATATTGTCCAAAGGTCAGACAACCCATATATAACATATATCATGCAAATAGAGAAAGTAGTAAAAGGTAGAGTGATATCACTACCCTTAACCTTACCCATTACAACCATTCCCAACAACATCCTAACTTCATGACCTCCTTACCCACCCTCAATAGAGTCAAGTATCATAAAATCATCAAGCATCGCCCATCTAGATGAACTATGTCACCTCAAACTGATGACCAAGTTTCCCAACTTGGTGATAAAAATCACCCCATGTCATTGTACCAGAATTATATTATAAGATCTAGGCCCATTTCACATCTCACATGAAATTTCACATATACATATGTATTAAAAATCACATGGCATAAATAATTTCATATCATGAAATATCACATTTATCAAGGCCTTTGATATTTATCACATGGTATAATTATTTTACAAGAAATACATACATTTATAAATTGAAATACCCTAAAATGTTCCTATCGAAAGCCAAACAATCAAGAAATCACACCTTACCTCATCGAGCTAAGGTCAAAGGTCTCCTTTACCTCACCAGGTTGAGGGTCACATATCACAACCAATTACATCACATTCCAAGTGAGCCACTGAGGTGGAAATCATATAAACTATAAAATGAGAAAAATAAAATAGCAATTCCCACCCATAGAAACATATTATGTCCATCATACATGGGGATTTAGGCACCTAGGAACAAGTTCTAAACCCATTTTTGACAACAACTAGTCTCCAGTATACCATAACCCAAATAGTAAACAAGAGGAAAAGAGAAATGCAGTCTTGATCTCATTAGTATCCAGTCAAAAGTTTCAACTAAATCCCAAACAATAACCCTTTGATAACACTGGTAGCAACCTCAACCCAGTTAGACACCTAAATAGTGATTTCAAGCTAGGTTCCACTGGCCTTAGGTGCACATCCCTAAACTCCAAAGTCCACCGACTAGTAGCGATGGTGTAAACAAGTATAGTGGGGAGGCTATACCCTCTATGAATAATAATAATACTAGTCTGAGTATTAATATATAGCATACAATAGAATTATTAAGACTCATCAGACTTGAACCTGACCCAATAATGGCGGAAGTACAATAAATAACAAGTGATAATATAAGAAATAAACAAACAACTACAACAGAAGATAAATAAACAAATTAGCATTCCCAACACACCACTACTAAAACAAACAATCAAAACATGAATTTCATAATAGGACATAAATTTCAATATACAAAAGAGGGTCATCGATGACCAAACAATACAATTTATACATATATATATAATTCTAATAGAGAAAAGGAACTAAATAGAGCTCCAACTAGGCACAAACTCAAGGTCCCATCCCAAACTCTATGCAAGCGGCTATTAAGATCCATCTCATAAGGATGATCCTTTACATAAACATAAATTCATAAAATCTATGCATGTATTGAAGGACTCATGCAGGGTGTGAGAATGAGTCTTAGTAGGATACCACCCAGTGGTGCATACCTAGAATATGTGTTTAAGTAGGCCTGATATAATAAATAAATAAAGTATCATAATGCATAAAGTAAACACGAACTACCCTGGTGCTCAACATCCACCCGGAAGCCATAACCTACCTCGACCAATGCTGAAAGTATAAATTGAAGAATCTATTTGTCCCATGTCCCAAGGTACCTATGACGTCATAAAGTCTAGGTGAACCCTCGGGTTTCCACATCAATAATGTATCCCAGCACCTCGTGCCTCCCAACACCTCATGTCTTAGTAATTACTGACATTATAAAGGAACTCCCAAACAATTTTTATCCATACCCTCAAACCCCACTACCACAAAACTGGGCAAGGCCAGCGCCACCCCTTTATCAGCGCTAACGAAAAAGCGCTGATAAGGGGGGGGGGGGCTTTATCAGGGCTCAAAAAGCGCTGATAAAGCCCCCCCTTTATCAGCGCTTTTTTTAGCGCTGATAAAGGGACCCCCTTTATCAGCGCTTGTTTAGTAGTGCTGATAAAGGGGGGGGGATTTATCAGCACTTTTTTTAAAAGCGCTGATAAAGGGTCGACTTCAAAAAAAATTAAAAAAATATATTAATATATAAATATATTTATATAGTTATATTGATATAAATATAATATATAATTTTTAAATATATTTTAGATAAGTATAAATGTACATTTACACTTAATATACTTAATATATAAGATATTTAGTGAAAATGGATTCTTAAAAAATTAAAAAAATATTTTTAATTAATAATTTGATAATTATTATGGATTAATAGTCATTTAATAACAATTTTAAGAATAAAAAAATAAAATAAAAATAAAAAAAGATCCAAAATATGTTGAAAACGCAACTCAAACTTCAAACAACCATAAATTTTGATCCGGGTGTCCGTTTGAGCTCTACCACATATCAAATCGAATCCTGTGATGAGCTCTACATCTCTATGACCTGGGGGGGACCTCGGTCAAGCTTTTTCAGAGGCCAAAAGAGGCCCAGAAGGCCTCCAAAACTGAGTTTTTAGTCGGGGTACCCAGATTTTTTAACATTTTGTGGATTTTCAGCCTCATTTAAGGGGGTATTATTGGATTTTTTTGGTGGGGACTGAATTTATTCCAAGGTATTACATTCATATTGATATTATGTCTTTGAAATTTTATCGTTTTTTATAATGAACTACTATTTATAATCAAATATATAACTATATGTACATATTTTTTATATATTCACACCTAAAAATTAAATTTTTTTAATAAATAATTAAACATATTTACATATAAAATATACTAGCTTTATCTAAATAATAACTAATATCCATTTTATTTAAAATAATTATATATGAATATTTATATAACTACTATATATTAATATAACTATATATATATATTAATATAACTATATATATATTAATATAACTATATATATTAATATAAATATATATTACTGTATGAATAAATATAACAAAAAAAATATATATAAATAAATATATATATATATATCATGAATAAGAGAACAAATCAATAAAGGGTAGTAGAAAAGGCTTTAGGTGCGCATGGGGGAGGTCTCGAGATCAAATCCGGGTGGAGGAAAGGGTGCGCGCGCAAGGGTGATTTAAAGGGATAGTGCTGATAAAGGGTGTAGGCGGTGCGGGCGGGAACTGGATGTGTGGGAAAGCGCTGATAAAGGGGGTTTCAAGCGCTGTAAAAAGCCCCCCCCCCACGAGGTAGTATTTTTTTTATTTTTTTTATTTTTATCAGCGCTAAAAAAAGTGCTGATAAAAGGGGTCTTTTATCAGTGCTAAAAATAAAGCGTCGATAAAATACCATTTTATCAGCGCTTCGTTTTAGCGCTGATAAAAGACCCCTTTTATCAGTGCTTTTTTAGCACTGATAAAAGGGGTCTTTATCAACGCTTTTTGGAGCACTGATAAAGGGGACCCCCCCTTTATATTCGCCGGCATTATCAGCGCTTTTTCTAGCACTGTTAATGGCCATTTTTAGCGCTGATAAAAGCCATATTTGTAGTAGTGCCCCTACTCAAAGCACCCATCGACTCATAGCCAAATGTTTTGAGGCACAATAATGTCTATCCTAAAAATAAATCATGGCCCATGGCCTCAATCAAGGCGGGCCTCATCCCCCAACCGATAGCCGCATCGCTATCAACAAAAGGCTCCCTACTTTCCATGTGGATTTCTACATCATGCACCCCCAAACCATTTCCTAATACACGTTTTTAGGGTCCTCTACCCACACGAGTGGTCAAAACCACCTCATCAATGGAGTCATCCTGTGTGCACATGACTCAATTCAGCACTTTGTCTATTACAGGTAAGTGAAAATCACCAATAATAATACCTAATCCACATAAACTCTAGTACCTCATGCCCCTGTGACCATGTCGCTCAAGTCTAATGGCCATGTCTTCCCAATATCATGGGACAAGCCCAACCCAACATCCTTCCCACTTCAATCTGACATCCATGACACCCAATCCTATGGTGAAAACCACTAAATAAAATCTGATCCAATCCTAACCTGAAGATCTCATCACCTCAATCTGGATGAACATGCCATCTCAATTCCTTGGTCCATGCTCGTCATGAACCCTTGAGTCTAAGAAGTTTATCACAAGAATTTATATATAAATAATTCACTTTCAATCAATAATAAATTCAATAATATTGAATTTCACATCTCAATTTCAATATAAATAGATAATTAAATTTAATCCTTTTGAATTTCATAATCAAATAAACATAATAATTCATTATATAGGTATTTAATTCCTTATATTTGAATAACCCATCCAAAAAAATTTAAATGAAACAATTTAATTGAATTAAACACCCCCAGTAAAACCACCCAAAGAGTGAAAACCTCTAACCCAGAATCACTCAAGCAAAAAAGGATTAGACATGGCTAATGGATCTCATGGGTCTCACGGTCAAATTGATATGAAACAATATGTATAAATGGGTCTTGCTCAAAATATACAAATGTGTTCTAAAATCCATACCCCAAAACAACTATAAAAACAAAAATAAATATATGCACTACCTACCTTGAACTCATAGACTTAGGAACATCCGATATTGAGTTATAACTCGAAGCCTTTTAGAGTAGATCTGAGTTTCTATCAAATTCCTTGAAAATAGGGTGAAATGGATCAAATAGATTTAGTGATCTATGAGGTGAGAAAAAATTGAATAAGAAGGGTGGGTTGGGTTAGCCTTATCGCTATGAATCCAACACACCTGAAGGATCGAAGAATGGACCACCGATTGAAGAGTTGGATCAAAAGTAAAGGGGAAGGGAAAAGGAGAAATCCTCCTGCTATGCACATGACCAAGGGAGAAGAAAGAGGGGAGAAGAAAGAAAATGGAAAAAAGGACAAAAACTTAAAAAACACACTATACATGTCACACGGTTTACTCACACAATTTTCCAAACCGTGCACAAACCGTGAGAGCTACAGTGCATAGGTACTAGCTAAGTGGAAGTACCCGTGAGACATTCTACACAATTTTCACTAATCGTGTGAAAACCGTGTGGAAATTTCTTCAATAAATAGAAATCCACTCACACAACCATGAACCCTCATCACACAACTTATCCAAACTATGAGGTAGTTCAAAAAAAAGTCACACAGTTACCTAGAAGGGCCCGCATGGTTTACCCTAAATCGTGCACCCTGTCCTATTATTCCAAAACAGGCTATTCTACCTCTAATGCTCCCAAAACCTCTTTCAAACACTTGAGGCTTCAGATAAATATTTATAATCATGTAAAAACATGATATATAGATAATTTAACTCTTAGAAATGAGTTCTGATTAATGATATGGAAAAATTTATAGTCACTAATTGAAAATTTTCAAAACGGGAGTGGTTTTCATCCCAACTTAAAAACCTAGAATGTTACAAATTTGAAGTTACATGAACTAAAATCACACGACTATCAAGTTTTATGCAATATTTGATGCATGTTTCATTCCATTGCATTCTGCTTGAAAATGTACAATATACATTAACTAGACTCTACTTCATTTTCAAAGCCATATGTAGTAAAGTTATAAACTTGGTGAAGTTTCCAATCATTAATAAGGAGGTTACAATCATATTATGAGAATTATAGATGCTCTTACCACCATCACTCTTTGATATAATGGTTCAACTGATGGTTCACTTGGTTAGAGAGGTTCAACTATGTGTTCATGTCCATTATAGATGGATATACCCCATTGAATGGTATATGAATATTTTGAAAGGGTATATCAAGAATAAAAGTTATAGTGGAGAGCTAGGTGATCAATGATGTAGAAGCTGGGAAGGGGTAGTTCTAGTGGGTTGGGCCTACGAGTCATGTAATGGGAATGGTATGCCTTTGGGCCTTTGGTTCATTTATTGAGGGTCAGTCGGGCCTTGTGACTTGGGCTTACGGGTCATGTACGGGTTCCCCTTCAACCCTTAAAAGGGATATTATCCATAATAAAATAAAAAAATAAGGCCTTAGGGCCATTCGAAAAGTTATCTAGAAGGTTGTATTGAATAATAATATATTGTTAAAGAAGATATTGAATTATATATCTATTACCTATCATATGTTGAAAGTATCAGTCTCCCAAAGTATCATCACATCAAACACCTTACGGTCAAAGGGATTTCCAGAAGAGATGTTGTTAAAATTACCTTGACAGAGCAGGAGAAATCACACCTTTACATTTTGCATAATAGTGAAGATGTTGGTATATAAATTGAATCCCACAAAGAAATTATTAGAGATTTGAATCTATCAAGGGATGATGTATGGATATCAAATACACATAATCAATAGTTTATAGGATGGTTCTGAGATCAAATTTATAAGAAGTTTTTTGGACATATGAATTAAATTTCTAAATGACTTCAATGCCTGGCCAGGGGATTGAATGAAAATGTTATATCTTACATTGTTTTTTAATCAATGGTTACACATTCTATAAAAATAATATGAATACAGTATGACTCAAAATAGAAGTGTTAAGCTTGTGGCTGAAGTGATGCACATATCTAGTTCCAAGGATATAAATCCAATTTATGAAAATATGTTATATTTTGGCATTATCTAATAGATATATGAGTTGAATTATATAAAAAAATTAAAGTGCTGATTTTCCATTGAAAATGGGTTTTCAATATGAGTGCATTGAAAGTTGATGAAATGGGATCCGTGAAGGTGAATTTTAGTATGGAATGGGGAAAACGATTTGTTTATAATGACATCATAAGTAGTGCAAGTATTTTATATCTTAGATCTAGAAAAAAATAATTGGTCGATTTTATTAATGGAAACTAAAAAAAATGTTTGGTTAGATGAAAATTAAATCAAGGGTGACCCTTTAATTGGGAGATCACAATCTATTCATGTCAGTTCCAATGTAGATCATGTATTTTATATTAGAGGGGACCAAAAAGAGGGGATTTGTATTCTTAATAGAGGAACCAAATCCCTAAAACCATTAAAAAATAAATAGAGTTCAATGAGAAGGTTTTTTTTAATATGAAATATTTTTCCTCACAATATTATATGTTCTCTACTACATTAACATAATCTAAATTAAATGTTTGACTACAATACAAACAATTTATTCTGTAGATGATGATGTTACCAATCCCTCGGAAGAACAAACTATAATGAAGGAAACCCTTTGATAAGATGTAAACGTAATGTTATGATATACTTTATCTATTTTACTAAAAAAATATATAATGGAACATTGATTCAATTTTCACTATTCCTTATATAGTTTGTTCATTTTAAAATATTTATGTCCATATTTCATGACTTTATAGGAACAGTAATGATGCTGTATCTGCTCAATCACAGAGGTAATATTGATGTTTTCATAGTAAAATCATTTTCCATATAATTAATGTATTGTTTCATATTTATATTTAATTTATTTCTTTTTATTATTACTCACATAATAATTTTTTCTTATATAGGTGGATTATTTTGTTCGTGTTGGGGTGGTATGTTCATATTTCATGCATTTATACACTAAAACTTCCACAAAATTCTTCTCACTCAAAACATTTTCACCCCTGTAGTGTTTTAATTTATCACTTTACTTCAAGTTCCCTCCACTTCTCAATCACAAAGTTAATCTTGATATTTTCATAGTAAAATCATTGTCTATAGAATTAATGTATTGTTTCATATTTATGTTTTATTTATTTATTTTTAGTATTATATATATAATCATTAATTTCTTATATAGAGGGATTCTTTTTTTCAAGTTGGGGTGGTTTGTTCAAAGATACTAATTCTCTTGAGATATTAAACTTTAAACCTTCAACCGAGATAATGACAACAAGTAAATACATAAAGAATTAATACAACCATCATGAAAAGTTGAATCCCTACTACTTATTTAATTATTATTTTTCATCATTTTATCTACTATTTGTAAGTTAATTTCCTTATCATTTTATCTAATAATTTTTTTTCAAAGATCTTTTGGGAATTTTTATTGATTCAATGTTCTTAGCCAAAAAACCTTTCTCTTTAAAAGTGATAAGAGTAGAGGAATCTAATGTGGTTATTGTGGTGACTTCTCATGATATAATGGACACATGATCTTTTTGTACTCTTTTTGATTTCAACAACGAGAATGGTTTTCTACTTAAGAACATCAAGTCAATATATAGTGTTGGAAGTTCATCAAAGAAATGAAATGGAAATTATTTTATCATTGGTATTTAGTATTTTTTGAGACGTTGGGACATGTAGGAATCAACTTCACCTTAATCAAACATACGGTGTGACTGGTATGACTCTAAGTGCTTCTTTTTATTTAAAATTGACATTAATTTTAGTAAAAAAGACCACTGACATACTCAAAACTGAGAAAAAATATTCATATTATTTTAATACTTTAGGAAAATTATGCATGAGTCATTTTTGATGTGTAGGAATTAGTTTCACCTCAATCCAATACACGATGTGTATAGTATGACTCAAATTGTCCGTTATTAGTTTAAAATCAACATTTTAGTTCAAAACGTTCCACTCATTTAAAACCAAGAAAATACACTTGTATTTTTCTGATAATTTAGTAAATTGATTCATAATTCATTTTTTTGATGTTTAGGAATCAGTCTCTCATCAAACCGATGCATGATGTGATGATTCAAAGTGTGTGTTTCTTATTTAAAATGAAATTTTAGTAAAAAAGATAAGTGACATACTCAAAACCAATAAAATGATTTCAAATTGTTTTGATGCTATATTAAAATTATCTATAAGTTATTTAAGACATGTTGGAATCATCTGTACCTCAATCTGATGTACAGTGTGACCGGTATAAATCCAAGTGAGTCTTTTTATTTAAAATTGACATCAATTTTAGTAAAATGGACAACTGACCTACTCAAAATTGATAAAAAAACATTTGTATGGTTTTGATACTTTACAAAAACAATTCATATGCAATTTTTTATGTGTATGAATCATCCGCACCTCAATATGATACACTATGTTTTCAGTATGACTCAAAGTGTCTGTTATCAGTTTAAAATTGACATTTTAGTTCAAAAAGTGTCACTCACTAAAAACAAATCAAACACACTCATATTTTTTTTTGATAATTTAGGAAAATGATTTATAATTCATTTTTTATGTATATGAAACATTATCACATCAAATTGATACACGATGTGATTGGTATGATTCAAAGTGTGTGTTTCCAGTTTAAAATGGAATTTTAGTAAAAACCATAACTGACGTAATTAAAACCAATAAAATTAATTTGGTTTGTTTTGATAATTTATTAAAACAATCCATATTTCATTTGATATGTGTATTAATTATACACACCTCAATCCAACGCACAGTGTGACCGGTATGACTCCAAGTGCATCTTGTTATTTAAAATTGGAATCAATTTTAGTAAAATGGATAACTGACCTACTCAAAATCAATAAAAATCATTTGTATTGTTTTGATACTTTATAAAAATGATCCATAAGTCATTTTTTATGTTTTTTAATTATATTAATCTCAATCTAATACAAGATGTTCCCAGAATGTCTCAAAATTTTCATTATTATTTTAAAATAGACATTTTAGTTCAAAAAGTGTCACTCACTGAAAACCAATCAAACACACATGGATTTTGTTTATAGTTTAGGAAAAATATTCATAATTCATTTGTGATATATAGGAATAATCCTCATATCAAAATGATACATAATGATATTGATATGAGTCAAAGTGCATGTTTCTAGTTTAAAATGACATTTTAGTAAAAAAGAAAAGTGATGTACTCAAAACCAGGAAAACACATTTGGATTGTTTTGATACTCTAGTAAAACGATCCATAATTAATTTGATACATGTAGGAATCAAAAACACTTCAATACTATGCATGCTGTGATTGTTACGACTCCAAGTTCATCTTTTTATTTAAAATTGACATTAATTTTATTAAAATGTACAACAGGCCTACTCAAAACCAAGAAAATAAATTCATATTGTTTTTATACTTTACAAAAACAATTAATAAGTAATTTTTGATGTTTAGGAATCAAAAACATCTCAATTTTATACACTATATTCCTGTCATGACTCAAAGTGTCTGTTATCAGTTTTAAATCAATATTTTAGTTCAAAAAGTTTCACTCATTGGTAACCAATCAAACACACTCATATTTTATTAATAAATTATAATAAATATTCATAAGTCATTTGTGAAATTTAGGAATTTTTCTAATGTTAAACCAATACATTATGTGATTTATATGAGTCAAAGTGTATGTTTCTAGTTTAAAATTAAATTTTAGTAAAAAAGATACGTGATGTACTCAAAACTAAGAAAATGAATTTGGATTGTTTTGATACTTTAGGAAAATGATCCATAAGTCATTTAAGATGTGTAATAATCATCCTCACCTTAATACAATGCATGGTGTGATCAGTATGACTCTAAGTGATTCTTTTCAATATATAAGTGTTGTTTTAGTTTAAAATGTGCATCACATCGCCAGAACCGAGAAAACGATCCTAGATTGTTTTCTCATCATTCTATTTTCTATTACTTAATTTATTTACTTATTATTTTTATCTTATAATTATTTATTTTATATCAGTTAGGGTAGGGGGGGTAAAAAAATTAAAACCTACCTAAATGCGCATAGGGAGGCTCTAAACTAAGACCTCCCAAACACCACCACATGACACCGCCACTAGGTTGTGCCCATTAGGATTTATCTTATAATTATTTAATTAATTTTCATAGAGATAATATTTTAATATTAAAAAGAAATGGTATCATGTGTAAGAATCAAACACAACCCAATATTATACACAATGTTACTGGTATGACATGAAGTTTAGTTTAAAATTAACACATTCTAGTAATTTATTTCTTTATATTATTACTAACATAAGAATTTTTTTCTTATACAGGTGAATTATTTTGCTCATCCAAGGGTGGTTTGTTTGGAAATAGTATGATTTGGGGTCAATATTAAAAGATAAAGGAACATTTATGTTTTTTAATGTATGCAATAATTTTTACTTATTTAATTGTATAAACCAATGTTTTAAATGTCTATAATATAGTGTTTTTCATGTATTTGTGTTGTAAATTTCATTTAATTTAAATTTTTTATTGGTGCATGATTTTGTTGATATCTGGTGGTGTTTATATTTTTGTGGTGTGCTGTTACAACACATTTCACTAGTACCACAGTGTGTTGTTATAGCACACTGTAGTATGCCCCTTTATCAGTGCTTTAAAAAACACTAATAAAGGTACCCTTTATTGGTGCAAAATAAAAGTACTAGTAAAGAACCCCCTTATCAGCATTTTTTGTGTGTGTATAAAGTACCCCTTTATCTATTATTTTTTAGCACTGATAAAATACAAGGGCTTTTAATATCACTCTGGTAATCAGCGCTTCTGTAGCATTGATAAAGGCCATTTTTAGTGCTTTTAAAGACCTATTTTTAGTAGTTGGTTACTATTCATATTGACCAAAAAATAAAAGGGTCATAATTACCAAATTTGAACCTCTTGATTATAAATATTCGATTAATTTCATCTAATTAAATACCTATAAATAGCTGAAATTAATTTTAAATTAAGTGGACAAAATACGATAAAAACAATTTTTTAGAAAAAATACATTTTAAGCATAAAACTGGATTTATTCTTATCTTATGATTAAAAAAATATTTTTTGATTGTTTAAAAAGTTAAATCAAGTAAATAATATATAAAATTCACTAAATTCATTCAAAAATATTAATTAATTTAATATATTGATATAAAATACATTGCACGCATAAAAATAATTTTTCAGAAAAAGCATCACTTTTATTTTCAAACAATTTTTATTTTAAATGATAATAATTTGATAAGAAATGAATTAATTTTATAAATATATAGAAATTATATTTTTTATAAGTTAATTATTACTATTCATATCTTCCAATCCAATGGCTATGCGATAATGGACATATAATATTTTAATAATGTTTGACGGTTCGTTAAAACTCGCTCTTATGTGTAACACAAGATATTGAAGAAATAAAATTATTTAAAGAGAAATATTTCATAAAAATATTGAGTTGTTAAATTATACCCCTATAAAATTAATTTTTCCCTAAAAATTATTCACTTCAATATAAATAGATAAATATACTTTGACCTCATCACATCATCAGGTTACTACATAGCTTACTCAAATTGGTGGTTCCACCATAAAACATTGACCTAGTGAGTGGTCCTATTTCATAGAACTTTTTATCTATGATATATAATATATATTGGTTGTTCTTAATAAGAAATATCTTTCTCCATCAGTATGACCTATGATTTTATTACATGTTAATAATCATTTATGTACTTCCTCAAGAGAGATACATTGAACACATCATGAACTTGAGAGAGATTCGGTGGAAGTTATAATCGATGAGATACCATCCTGATAAAATCAATAATTTTAAAAGGATAGATATACTTAGGTATTATCTTTTTCTTATTTCCAAATCTCATCTCTATATTAGAAGGATATATTCATAGGAATACCTTTTCACCCACTTCAAACTCTAGATCTTTCCCATGATTGTCAGCATAAATTTTTTTTCAAATCAAAGATGATATTATGTGATTTTGAATGGTTATAAACTTCTCTATCATTTCCCTAACTAGATTATGTCCCAATATCTTTGTTTCTCCAAATTTATTTCAACATGTTGGAGTTCTTCACTTCTTACAATAGAGGGATTCATAAGAATCCATCTTAATACTAGAGTGAAAGCTATTATTGTAAGAAAATTATAATAAAGGAAGGTGTTGACCCAAGAACCTTTTAAATTCATAGATAAAGTTCTAAAAATGTTTTATAGAGTTTTAATGGTCCTTTCAGACTGACCATCTGTCTAAGGATGATAATCAGTGCTGTAACTGAACTCTGTATCCAAAGCCTATAGAATACTACTTTATAACTTTGTGGTAAACATAATATCCTGATCAAATACAATAGAAATTGGTACTCCATTAAATCTTACCACTTCCTTAATATATATTATGGAAATATTAATCAAAATATAAATCTTCCCTAATAGCAATAAAGTGTAATGTCTTCATAAGGCGATGGACTATAATCTATAGATCATTATGGAATTTGGATGTTTTGGGGAGTTTGATGACAAAATCTATAGTGATGTTTTCCCATTTTCATTCAGGTATGGTTAATGGTTATAACATACCCTTAAACTTCTATCTCTTAGTCTTGACTTCCTAACAAACCAATCACCAAGAAACATACTCTGAAATATCTCTCTTCATGCCATCCCACAAGAAATACTCTTTCAGGTCTCTATACATCTTTGTACTTCTAGGATGAATAGAGAATGATGAAATATGAGCCTCATCCAATATATAATACTTCAAATATGGTATGGGTGGAACACATAAATGGTTACTGAACCTTATTATTCCATCACAATAAAGGTTGAACATAGGGATATTTCTCACCTTCTTTTATAGCTCTACATCTTCCTTCTATGCCACTTTAATCTTCTCTTGAATAGATGGTTAAACACTTATTTAATCTAGATAATATTTATCCCCTTACTTTAAGATTTTTATATCCATCATTGAAAATCCATAAATATTGATTATTTTTTTATCATCATCATAGATAAGCTAGCATGATCCTTTTAGCTCAAAGCATCTTCCACCATGTTCACTTTCCCAGGGTGGTAATGTATTGAGAATTAATAATCTTTAATAATATATAACCATATTATTTTACACATGTTTATCTCTTTTTGAGTGAAAATATACTTTAATTGTTTTTGCTCAGTATATATATCACACGTTTATCCATAGAGATAATGTCTCCATATCTTTAATGAAAAAATTACCGCAGCTAACTCTAAATCATGAGTTGGGTAATTTTTTTCATGGTTCTTTAATTAGCATGAGAAATAATATATCACCATATCATTTTTCATGATAAAACATCCTAGTCCCTTATTTTATGCATCACTATAGATCACGAACCTTTATCTACTATAGGTTAGTGTGAGCACAGGTGCATTGACCAACCTTCATTTCATCTCCTTGAAATTCTATTCATATTCTTCTATCCATATGAACTTAACTCCTTTCCAAATAAAATTCATGAGTGAATTAGATAATCATGATAAATATTTCACAAAACATAAATAATACTGAACCAACCAAACAAAACTATGTATTTTAGACATTGTGGTTGGTCTACACCATTTCTCAATGAATTTTGTCTTTGAAGGATATACTGATATACCCTCATTGGATATTATATGACCCAAAAATGAAACTTTATGAAGAAAAAATTCATACTTTTTATATTTTTCATACATATTATCCTTCCTCAATATATTTATAATAATCCTCAAGTGATCTTCATGTTCTTCCTTACTCTTTGAATATATAACAATATCATCTAAAAAGACCACCACAAACTGATCAAGGTAATCTCTAAACACACTATTCATTAAATCCACGAAGATAATATGGGAATTAGTAAGACCATAAGTCATCACTATAAATTCATAGTGTCTATAACTTGTACTGAATGTCATCTTGGGTATATCCTCCTTATTGAACTTCAATTGTTGACATCCAAAATGAAGATCAATCTTGGAAAATTATTGACCTCTATATAGCTGATCAAATAAGTCATCAATATAGAGGATATGATAATTTTTATTGATATTTATCTTGTTAAGTTATTTATAATCAATGTAGATCTGAATTGATCCATATTTATTCTTAATAAATAAAATAGTTGTACCCCAAGGTGATTCACTTAGCCAAATGAATCCCTTGTCAAGATTATAATGGAGTTACTTATTTAATTATTGTAACTCAATTGTTTCTATTATATAAGAAGTATATGAAATAGTCATAAAAATAGGTATGAGTTCTATTGAAAACTCAACTTCAAAATTCAATGAAAGATCTAGAAATTATTCCAAAAAGACATAAAAAACACTTATAAAATAGGTGTATCAATTCAGATGTGGCCATTTTTCTATAAAGAGTTTCCCCAGATAACTCAATATCTAATAATTGATATGATATGAAGATACCCTTAGAAAATTCTTTAAAAATTAAAGAGTGGATGGATCCATAATTAAATAATACATTAGTTGTTTAGTATTGTATGATATGTGTACCTTTCACCACATCATTCTGAAAATCCACTTCTGATGTTGTAATCCCATGAGATTTCCCTTTTTCTTTATTCTTAAGAGGTTATTGATGCTTATCATAAAAAAACTTAAGATTTGTACACTGGTTTTCATAATGCTTATACTTTCTTCATTTGAATAATTGGATCATGGGTGGTGCATTAGTTGGAGTATTCTTTTTCTCTATTGCATTAACTATCATATTCATCAACTTTTGAAATTCATGGGCTTTATAACCTATATTTCCATATTTAAATCACCTCCTAGTTACACTCAAACACCTCCCTTGATGTTTATTTCTACATTTTTTGGAATGTATATGGATGTAATTTCTTTCCACCATGTGATTTATTCTAGATTTCATGAGTCTTGATCTTTCTTTACTTATCAAAACCATGTGAATGGTGGGAATCACCAATTTTCATTTCCACTTTTAGTATACATCAAATGATTTATTCATAATTACTAAAGTCTATTATAGATAATACATTTTGGAGACTTAGTTTTAGGACACCAAAGAATGTATTAATTTTACTTTTAGGGATGGTGATTAAACCAGAGGAATACCTTTGAAACCTTGTAAAATTTTCCTCATAAGTACCAATGGATTCATCATCATTTTGATTTAGTTAAAGAAATTTATTCTCCATCTTTGTATGTTGAATACAAGGAAAGTACTTACTGAATAATATCCCCTTAAATTCATCCCATTATATAGATTCAATTTCTTCATCATGCCTCGTATTCTTGATGAGATTCCACCATTGATATGCTTCACCTTCTAGGCGGTAAATAAATAGGATAACTTTTCCATGTCCCAAGCATTGAAGAATAAAAAATATTTTCCCAATGGTGTTGATCCATCTCTCAGCCTCTAGTGGATCAGAGTATCCAATAAAATAAGGTGTATGTTTATTCATGAAATATTCAAAAATATGTTGTTCCCTCCTTTGATCATTTAGAAACTCAAAATGATTTATAACCTAAGAAAGTTTTGCGAGCATATGAGTAAGATCATGTATTACAGATCCTATAATATTTGGTTTCTCAGGTGGACAATCATTTCATTTTCCATCACATTTAACATTAAAATGATTTCTTCAGGTTCCATCCATTGACTAAAACCAAAAATCATTATGTGAGAAATAAAAATCATAATGGAAAATCACATAATTATGAAAATTAATTTATATAATGACTAAATTATAACACCTAATTTTATGACACCTTAGGTTTAACCTAGGTCATTAATAAACCTCCTCAAATTAATTTTTTTTATTATTTTGATAAATCACTTTTTGGTTAATTTGGAACCTTACACCACCTTTCATAGCCACACATACACATCAAAACCCGATTCAATATTCAATATTCAACCTTCAAAATTCAAATTTCAAATTTCAAACCACACAATCATCACACCTCAGGCCATGTCCCAACTCATGACGTTAACCATGACATAAAATAAACCATTTTTTACTAGTTCCCCATCATATAATCTACCAAAAACCATCATCATCGTCATAGAGAACCATCATCATCATCGACATACACACAACTTGCAGCGAATCACCAGGTCACAATATCTCTAAGAACTAGACCAACACAAAAAACCCACCAATAAATCTGAAATGCACCATCGTCAAGGTAGAGGCACCACCAACCTGGAGGCACTTTGTTGTTCATCAATGAGGGGACATCACATGGATAGCTGACGGAGAAAACTCCATGCCAGAGCACCTCTAGGAATGTTTTCATCCACTCGAACAACACCTCCCAAATCCTTATTCAAAACCAATGCACCAAACTGACTCAAAAGGGAGAATTGAATCTTGAGGCCAGGGTAGATTTGAGTTGATAAATGCACCACATCAAGATGCATCTTTCAAGAATACCAAACCAAAAACAAATCCATACAAAATGAAAATAACCAGAAAAATAAAAACACCATTTCCCACAAGATAAAACATCAAGGATGAAAAAAAACCACCAATCCAAAATTTGAAGAAATCTTAAGAACAAAGGAATATCTAAACATTTCCCTCATTAGTGAACAATGACCATGAGCCACCAGCACATCTCAAACCACCATGAAGAATTCATAATAGAACCAAAAATGGAGTTTGGTTCGGTAGATCTGGATGGTAGAGCAACATTATTTCATATTCGAAGGCTCGAAAACAAGATCCACAAGCCCATAGAAAAAAATAATGTAAAGGAGAAGCCCTAGTGGAGAATCAAGATAAAGAGAGTGGAAGTATAGAAGATCCACTCACCATCAATGATTTGTTACAGAAAACAAGATTGTCGAAGTACTGGGAACCATCCAAAGAAAGAAAAACTAAAGGAAAGAGAGAAGAGAGTAGTAGAGGTCAGAGGATGGTTCTCCATATTTGGGAGAGGAAACCCTAGGGGGAAGAGGAGAGAACTCACGAGATCCCTTTGAGAGAGAACAGGGCCATTGTATACATAGACCTATCCCCAGGGTTTTCATAAAATTTTTCTAACCCTAATCTCCAAATATTGACTAAACCCTAGTCTGATACTAACTATAACAACTTGATCCTTTTATACACAAATATTAGATCTATTTATATCAATATTCAATACATAAAAATATAATCCATGTTGAAACCATAAAGGTTTATATTCTTTAGAGATTAGATACACAATCTTCTTATTTTATGAAATATATTTAACATCTCCCATAAAGATCTTCCCATATAGTACTCTTTATAGGAGTAATCTAATAAAAAATTCCTTCATAACCTAGAGAAAGTAAACATAATAAAATTGAGATCTTAAATGCTTAGTAAGGGTAAACATGGGATATATCAATTGATGATAATATGAAATAATAAGATAAGAAAATGGGCATGAGATCTTGAATATAACTTATAAAGTTCATACCCAAACTTAAAAATTTTATAAACTTGATTTATGGAATAAAACATTAACATTTCAAAATAAATGAATCATAAGAATAATAATCCATCATAATTCAATCATGAACCATAAGTTCATGTCATAATTTTGTGTGTCACCATCATAAGTATAGAAACCATTTAATAAGTCAAGGATAACTATCAATAACATCATATTAGGAATTAAAATCTATTTCCCATAGTGTATCAAGCACATCTATTTGTTTCCTATAATATACCAAAAAACATCGACTTGTATCTCATAACCGTTAAAGTAATTCGACTTGTTTCCCCTAAATTTATCACGAGATACAATAATTTACCTAATACATTGGAGGGAGATATTGGTCCCACCCATCACATAATGAAAACCATACAGATTTGTTCCATAGGATCATAAATCTTTCATTATATCAGAACCCATGAAATTAAATGGGTTTTATAAACATTTCATCATATCATAACCCATGGAAAAGAAATGGGTTTCACAAACATTTCATCTTTTCACCATAAACATAAACCATCCATAGAAAGAATAAGGATGGTATCCTTAGATCACATCCCTAGTAAAGATTAAGTAACATCAAAGGATGTCATATTAGATGGAAAATGATTTTGAAAGATTAGATGGAATAATTCTTGAGTAAAATAAATTTTCCATTACGAAATCAATTTTTTTAAATCCACACAATTATAAAGGAAAAAAATTATTTTAAAATAAAATTATAAACTTATAAGGTAATATTTATACTATTGAGGCATCATGATGGTGGGAAAATATGCTCATTCCATATAAGTTAAAAAAACATTCCTTTCATATTTTTTTAGAAAATTCAAAAAGTGCCTCATTTGGAAAATGGAAAAAAATACCTTAAAACCATTTCATAAATATTAAAAAACATAGGTAAAAAAGATTTTAAAAAATTATAGTATAATATTAAAAAATATTTATTGATTTTTTTTTTAAAAAATGTGACATGAAAGAGAAATAGTCTCCAAATGAGACTTAAATATAAGTAATCTTTAATAATGATGAGATAGTGAAATAAACCTTTATTACTATGGTAACATTTGAATGATAATCCCAATGAAAGAAATAAATTTATATGGGAATTTCAATACCATGATTTTCATGATAAAAATCATAAAATAAGTTCATGGGTAGTATATACACCACATAAAATAAACAAGTAGTGTATAATGCATGTGTCCTGTAGAAATAAATGTGAGATGAAAATAACTCACCTCAAGTCTCACATTTCCTTGTTTACATAAAAACCTCCTATATAATAAATATGGATTTATTATACATATATTTTATAACCACACACACACACACACACACAAACATATATATATTTATATATATTACCATTTATTATTTATTTATAACATCTTATCACCCATTTATTAATAACTAGTACACAACCCGTGCATTTTCACGACGTGATAATTAAATTATCTATTATTTATTTATAACATCTTATCACCCATTTATTAATAACTAGTACACAACCCGTGCATTTGCACGGTGTGACCATTCAATTATCCTCCAATGGTCTGAAGGCCTTCATTTTTTTTATTGATTTTGATAATCCACCTTTCAAGGGGTGAGGTGGAACCCTTACACGGCGTGATCATTCAATTATCCATATAAGTACTTTTGGTTCTATTTTTTTATACAAATTGCATTTCCTTTTTTCTGAAATGGTAATCGAGATAGATATATCATTATCACTAATCTTAGTTCTAATACATAATTTGATAAAAATACATGTATTGATAACAATGTGCGTTTTTTTATTAGAAATTATAAAAGAAAATTTTATACATTGAATTGGGTAAAAAATTATGTAAAAACCCGTTAATGAATTTTATTTTTATAGAATATGAATTCAAAGATCTTCTCCTATAGTTTACAAATTTTGAAATAGTTGAATATCTGAATAAACAGTGAATAAAAAAATTATACACTAAATAGATTTGAGATTTTCCAGGACTTCTGAAAATAATACACCTCACAAAAATCCATATTGTCATTCCTAAACAATATAAAAATTCATACAATGAATGTGAAAAAGAGTAAAGTAAAGATGAATTATAATTTTTATGGTTTTCTCAAAATTATAAGACTAGAAATACATTTGATAATATTCACCACTTGAAATGAATTATTAATATATAACATGCCTAGAGTGTCAAATGTTTTCTAAATAAGGGATAGATGGATTTAATCGATTTAGGTCTCAAAAAATTCTCAGAATTTAAAACACTATCCGAACTAATTGAAAAAATTTATGATTCATACATTGGATTAAAATGGTTGTGATTAAATCATTTAAATAAATGTTTGCAATACATTGAGATTTGAAAAGCACCATATGGTTTTAGGCTCTCCATAGTCACATTGTAAATGGCTACAATCTCAAGATGTGCTTGGCTAACTGTCATGGCTTTTATATTGCTGAGCATAAGATACGAATATTCTTATCGATAAAACTCCATGAAATTCAACAAAAAATCCTTCTCAAACATCTCTTCCATTTACAAGAATAGGATAAAAAACCTGAATGCCCTCCACTAAAGCCAAAAATCCATCTTTTTTCCAGAAATAACATTGTCCTTGACAACCACATCCTTGTCTTGGAAACAACGCTCCCAGGAAAGGTCATATTGGACTGTCCTCAAACAAATTCATAAGATGAGTAATGAGATTAGATGATACACATAAAATAATATCATAAATGAACAATAGTATAATTCACCAACAGTTTGAACTTGGTATGTAGAATCACATTCTATCCAACCATATCAAGTGACAAACCTCCTACATCTTCCCAATATTAATATCATATTTGCAACTCTTATCCAAGTACTTCATCAGAAATGTATTGATATTAAACTTTAGCTGGTACACATATAATAATATTATAAAAATCATGTACTAGTAGAAATCCCAAGAATATTGGAAGACCTCAATACCATCAATACCAGTGTGTTGAGTAACTATAACTGTATATGTAAATAAAATTTAGTAGAACTTAAAGACATAAATTAAAACAATGAAATTCACCACCAGTTTTTTACTTTGCAGAATCAAATTCTTTCTAGCCAAATCAAGTGACAAACCTCCTCCATCTTCCCAATATCAACATCATATCTGCAACTCCTGTCCCATCAAAAAAGTATTGATATTAATCTTTAGCTGGTAAACATAAAATAATATCATAAAAAACATGTACCTATAGACAGACCAAGAACATTGGAAGACCTCAATACCATCAATACCATGGTGTTGAGTAACTACAACTGTATGTAAACCTGGACCTGTAGAGTGGTCTTAAAAATTTTGAAGCACATTCTATGTTCTTTCATTGCATTAAAAGTGCCTAAACAAATAAATAAATGATTTCAGTAACTTCAAAATCCATTGGATTCATATTGTATTAAAAACTATAAAGCTAGGATATTATATATTTTTCAATGAAAATATTACATGTATACTATATATGCACATTGACTATATATGGATGACCGGGAGAAACATCCTTCTCCTAGTTCTAAATAGGAAAAATCAAGTAGTGTTGGGGAAAAAGATAAAAGTAATGTTAAGTTCGTGACATTTTGAGGGGATCGATATGGAGAGAAGAACACTATCAATGACCAAAGAAAGTCATTTCAGAATGTTGATACTGCTAGAATCATAAACCACTCAAGAAGAAAAGGATCCAAGGATGCAAGGAAACACAATCCACACTAGGGATATCAAGAAAAATCATTTTCAGTAAATGCCTGCAGCTCAATACACCGAACCTATTGATTCTTAGTAGAAAAAATGTTATTCATGGATAAGTTAATGTCAATGTAACTGTTGTAATACCTTATTTCATTCCTATTCCACCATATGATACACCAGGACTCAGTAACAACTATCTAAAATAGATTAATGAATTGGAGATATCCCTCCTAGGTGAAACAAAAATCAAGAACAGTACTGAAATTGGCTGCATTAATATACACTTCAAATAGATAAGTTATTATGCTCCACATAGATTATCCACCTGCAACTACATGAACATATTTATTTCGACATACAACACATGAATTAATGTGTCACTACCATTAAATCAAATCCCATTCATTACATTCTAAAAATAATAAAGATGATATGAAAAGGAGAAGTATTTCCCAAATATGTTTACAGACTTGATTATACAAAATAGGAGTGTAATTTAATGTATAAATTTGTATATAGGAGTGTAATGTATACAATACTATATACTATTGAAGTGTATGGAACATTACATATTTCTAACATTTTTATACAGGATTTTAATGTAGGTTTAAACGTTTTATGACACCAAACATTGTGAATGTATGTTTAAACAATGTGCACTATTGAAGTTTATGTATACAAGAGTGTAATCTCACAACTTTTTCTATCAAATGTTTTTTTTCGTTCTACATACAGGTCTGAATTTTCCTTGTAAGAAACATCCATGTTGATCTTGATCCAATCAAGATAGGGAGGTTTCTAAGAATAAATGATGAAGACATTATAATTCATGAACTAATTTTGAATACCCAATCTATCATAAACATTGAGATCCCAGATGGATTTCCCAAGAAAGTCAGTCTTCAATGATTTAGTGACCTAGATTGTAGAAAAAATGTTATACATGGAACCTGATCCCAACATTATTGATGTTAAGGTAAGTAAAATATTGATGGAACTTAATCCCAACTTTTTTTATGCTAAGGTAAGAACAATATTGATGGAACCTGATTCCAAATCATGAATTTGGTGAATGTTTTTTTGATGACATAAATTACTCCTTGTATACATGCAACTAAAACAATGAGAATACAAGCATCTAAAACAATGAGAATACACACATCTAAAATAATGAGAATATGATGACAGAAAAAGAACTTATAAGATGTGATAGTTGATGATAAATAACATATCCATTGAATGTTTCCATCCATTATCTTGGTCCTCAAAATCATTATAAAGGCACTCCCTTGTTCATAAATGTAGTCCGTGTAAAATGATAGGCCCACAATATCCATACTTGTGGAAGAGATTGTGTGCCTATCAGGGATTGTGTTTCAATCAAGGATTGTACTGTATCATATTTAAACCAATAATTTATAATAAAATAGGCACACAATATCCCTTATAGGCAAAAAAAATTTTGAATCCATGTTTGCCCGCTACATTATACAATAATAGGCACACAATATCCGTTGATCTATGCCAAAGTTCCCCAAAAATATATAAAAAAATAACACAAGATCCATGCAATAATTCCCAATGGCCCCTAACATATATAGTAACATGAGTATTATATCCCTGGGAATATGTACATGATCCCCTAATGTATATAATAATGAAAACATTAATCATATAATCAATTACATAGACATGGAATCATCATCCCACCATCCAATTATCCAGTGTAAAATAATTAAAAAAACATAATCATTTAATTATAAATCATCAATAAGTAATTTAATTTAATTTAATTTAATCATGAATAAATTCTAGACATCATTGGATACAATTTAATCAATAGTCAAGTCCATACAACTCTAAGAGTCATATCTTTAGTTCTCAATGACCTATGCATTGTAGTTATAAGAGTCATCTCTTTAGTTCCCAATGAACTATGCATTCTTGTTTCAAAAAAGTAACATTGAATCCCTAAAAGGTGTTATTATTTGAACTAAACATCATCTAAATAGGGATAATATTTCAAAGATTTCATAATTCTCAAAGAGGTTTGTGCACATGCTTTTATTTTTTATTCTTTTAATGATCAATATGTTTTTTCTCAAAATGTAGGAAAAAAATTATGTATTTGAGGGTTTGATATACCATTAAAAATTTTATCATTATATAAAATAATACATAATATATCATTATGAATTACTGTATAATATATTGAATAATTTAGTGTTCAATAATTGATATCAAACACAACCTTGATCCATTTGGGGAACCTCACAAAAGACACAAAAATGTAATTTGATCAAAATTTATAATGCCGAAAAGAATCCCGGTCAGGATCTAAAGCATAGATTACCTTCCCATTAGAGTCCCCATATATTTTCTATGAATCACCCGCCTCCAACTAGGTTTTATTCTATGCTTAAATTCAATATAGGTCACAAAATTAGTATATAATTTATTTCATAATTGAATCAGATAAATATGTCCTATTTGAAGTAGACTGATAAATTAAATGTAAAATAGAATAAATTAATGAATTAAAATTAAAAATTACAGATTTAAAAAATCAAATAAATAAATGGAAAAGGAAATGAAAAAAATGGAATTATAAATGAATCAGAGAATTTGGATCCAAATTATAGCTATGAATTAAAATGTATAGTAAATAGAAAATGAGAATTATGAAATTAACTAAACAATGAGACCATATAATGCATATAGGACAATAAATTTAATGTAATTTAAATTATGAAGGCAAACACCTAATAGGCTATAACAGACCAAAATAGAGGTTTATTTTTTTATTTAGGAAATGAAAAATGAGAAAACAAAATCTACAATTGGATATCAACATGCATAAGAAAAATGAATTCTAAATAAGTTTGAATGAAATTCCTACAATAGACCACAATAGTTTTTTATTTTTTCCAAATAGTAAATTTAAAATCAGACAATGTAATCTATAGTTAGATATCAACATGCTAAATTGAAATAAGTTGCAGGAAAATCGCACAATAAACCATATTATAAGTTTATTTTATTCAAATGGGAAATGAAAATTAAAACAATAGTAAATGAAAACATAGACTTATAGAACTAAAACGATACCATAAATATAGTTTCAAGGATTTATGTTTTTCAATAGGGAGTTAAGGCCAACCTTGAAGTGTGAAGATGATGCGGGAGGGAATAGGAGATGCAGGAAGCGTGCTGAGAAGGGAAGGTGACTTCGGTTGAAATTACAAACCCAAAAATACCTTGAATATCCATCTAAAATTGAATGCTATAGGGGGTTTTAATGTATGGAGTGAAATCAGAATGAATTAGTTATGAATGGATTTAATGTAATTGTAATGAAGCGAAGGGGGCTTGTGGAGGAAAATCCTAGCGGGGTCGGTCTTATAGGGATTCACAAGCCAGAGAACTAGTTAATAAAAATTGTATTGGGAGAATTAACATGATGGAGAGGTATAGTGAAACTAGGATAAGGAGGAAGATAGAGCATGAGTGTGAAAGATTATAGGGAAACTGGGAGTAGGATGATGTTGGCATCGGGAGTTTGCGGGAACCCTAGGTCGTGAAGAGATGATTCCTGACCACAAGCGGGAGAAGGAAAACCGCAGAGAGTAGAGTTTAAACCAGGAGAAGGAGGATGAAAGAGACGGATTTTGATGGAGTGTGGGTTGATAAATATAGGATGTACAATGGAGTTTGGGGCTTGATGGGATTCTAGGTTGCGATGCACGATACCCTCAGTGGGAGCAGGAGATGAAGTTGGAGAAAGTTTGTGAAATTGCATGGAGGGGAGACGTTGACTATTGGTGGAAAAAAATGTATAGAAAAATTGATTTGGAGGAACATGAAGTTGAAATATTGCATCTATAAATCCAATATTAGTATATATAGTAGATTTTTTATTAAAATCACTCTTTTTGGTGATAACTATTTCATTTTACAAGCATGTTTCAATTCTGTAGTCCTGATCCTTATACTTTGATCATGGTATCATAATTTCCAGTATTAAAATCATATTATAAACATCATATATAATAATGATATACATATTTATATTCATTCATAAAAATTATAGATAGAAAAATGAATTACATTTTCCATGGAGATGGTGGACCGTACGTATGCATGAACGTTGTTTCCATTTTTTGACTGATGGAATGAAACAAAGGTAAATAATAATTCAAATTTAAATAATAATTATTATATAATATATATATATATAATATTTAGTAAATTCATCCTTATTACCAACCATGTGAAACATAAATTAAAAATTAATTATATCGCATTGTGGATATGGTAGTCCATATATATGCACGAGCGATGTTATCATTTCCTAAAAGATTGGATGGTAAGAAGATATACATGATATTATTATTATATAAGTATAATTATTTCATAAATATCATATATAAATATTAAACCCATCATAATACCCATCTATAAAATATGGTGATGAAGATTGAATTGTATCGCTATGTGGAGATGGTAAGTCGTACATACACACGAGCAATACTTTCACTTCTTTTTTGATAGAAAATAGAGTGTATAATGGTGTTTTAATAATCATAAAAAATAAAAATATTTATTATAATTAATTTTTTATTTTATGTTAAATATCATATATTTATAAGAGGTAAAGAATAGTATAAAAAGAAAGTGATTGATTAATGCGATTACCTCTTCTTCAAAACGACTCCTTTGGATATCCTCTAAAGGGCTCTAGGGTTGGTATTTTGGGAATAAAATCACTTCATAATATGTATAGATAAGTGTGTAAGATAATTTAGAATATTATTGTCGATATATAAGGCTAAAATTGGTGTAATAAAGTGAGGAAGGAGGTGTCCTTTTATAATTGTGGTGAGGGACACTTTTAGAATTTCCCAAAAGATTAACTTATAATAAATCCATTCTCAAGCCAAATACCTCAAAATGGTAAGGTATTAGAATATAAATTGGTATAGGGTTTTTATCCCATCATAAAATATATTTTAACAAGTTTTGGTATAATTTTAAACCATATCATTTTGATTAACCCTTAGTTAACCTATTTTAATTTTAACTATGTTAATAATATTTTCAATGTTAAAAAGTTTTATTTTTTACTTATAAGGTGAAAATTAGACCATAAATGTCTGATATATGAAATTTTAAACCATATCATAATCAATTTATATTATTTAAATATTTTTATGATTTTAAAATGATTTAATAAAATTTATTTTGATAAAATATCATTATTGTCAAGTTTTACACTATTCATTTGATTTAACTTTAAATAAATTAAAAAAGGATAAATTCAAATATAATTATTTTATACATCCCTAATATGTAATATAAATCTATAAAATTTATATCTCTCATTAAATCAATCAAATTATATCACTTTTAATATTTTTAAAATCATCTATAATATTTTTTATTAAATGAAGAAATATTGCATCGATGTTGCTTAAGAAATTAAGGACATTATATAATTACTATAAATTTTAAAAAAAATAAATGAAAATAATATTATTAAGATCAAAATATAAACTTAGATTTTTTTTATAACATAATTTTTTATATGTGGACGAATAAGATATATTAAAAACAGAGTGACATTTTGTAAGTTTTTTTGATTTTAATAATATATAATTAATTTTCATGTAAATGTGTCCATTAAATAACTAAATTTAAAACCTTAGGTGCTAAGTATCAAATTAAATTCATCTCTTGATAATTAGAATGAAAAATTATGGCCTTATCACTTTTTTTAATCCATTATAACCCAATTTACCATTTATCGAGGTGATAAATTTTCCAACGGTTATTATTCATATTGACTAAAAAATAAAAAGAGATTAATTAAAAAATTAAACCTAATAATTATAAATATGAAATTAATTTTATATAATTAAATACCTATAAATTTCAGAAATTAATTTTAAATTAAGTGCACAAAATGTGACAAAAACTACTTTTTAGAACAAGTACATTTTTTAGCATAAAGCTGGATTTATTCTTATCTTATGCTTAGAAAAATATTTTTTGAGTGTTTAAAACATTTTATAATTTAAATAATATATCAATTTCAGTAATATCATTTTACAATAGGGATTAATTTAATATATTGATATAAAATACATTTCATGTATAAAAATAATTTTTTAGAATAAAACATCACTTTTAAATTCAAATAATTATTGTTTCTAATGATAACTATTTTATGAGTAATTAATTAATTTTATAAATTTTTCGACCATATATTTTTATAATTTAGTTATTAATATTCATACTCACTAATCCAATGATTAGGTGGTAATGAACATATAATATTTTAATAATGTTTCACAGTCTGCCTAAACTCAATCTTGCGTGTAACGCAAATTATCGAAGGAATAAAATTATTTAAAGAGAAATATTTCATAAAAATATCATGGATTTACATTATGATCCTACAACACCTAATATTAAACATCATCTATGTCTCATTAGATAGATTTAATGTGATGTTCCAGACTCACACTCCCGGATCTAGTGCTTATAAGCACATACTTTACATATTGGATTTGATACCAACTATAGATTTCTAAAAATGACTATCCCATAATTATGTGACTTAACGTAAACCTTTCATTACATAAATTCCAAATAAATTTTATGTTTAGATCTTTATATAATTAATAAAACAATATAAACTAATAAAGATCATGTCTTTCTCAACTAGAGGAAATTTTTCCATTATAATAAACAATTTAATCTATAAAAATACTTTAACATCTCCCAAAAAATATCCACACAAGATATCAAATTATTAATGTCATGTGTAATAATTTTCTTCATATTCAGGAGAAATAAAAACATAATAATGGGTGATAATAAACACTCATTGATGGAAAACATATTACTAAGGTATTCGTGGAATAAACATGGAAAAAATATTATGGAAGGAATAAGTAATCAACATAATACTATAATTAACAATCATATTATATCTATAGATAACAATGAGAATAAATAAATCACATGGGTAACAATAACTGGTTCCATGGTGATTAAATTTATAATGTTGGATATCTAATTTTATACTATAATCTAAGACATGATGATCTTATACATCATGAACTTTCCATCAAGGAAATATCTTATTCTATGAAGGAATATACTAAAATATCTAAACATTTTTGTCTTATGAGACCTAATTATGTATCGAGGGGATATATAATGTTAGGCCCCATCTTTTACTTATTTAATTTAAATTCATTCAACATATGATAAAATGAATAAAAATTTATAATTAACTCTACCAATAACCTTCTATATTGGAATAATAACATAAGAAGCACCAATTATTTTACCCATGTCAATAAAAGGGATAATATGATCATAAGACATGTGGATAAAGAACATGGATGATTAAACAATACATAGTCAACTCTCAAAAAATCATCTATATTGAAATAACAATATATAGAATGACAATACTTTTCTCCATGTCAGTAAAAGTGATACATAATCATGACCCGTCCAAAGAAAGAGGGTGAATGGTTAAATAAGAAAAAGGTAGAGTTAGATCATTGTTTAGATAGAAATGAACATTTGATAATACATTCATAGAAATAAGGTGTATGATTACAAAAAAACATATCCCGGGTGTTACAAAGTAAACTTGGAAGGGTGTTAACATAGATTAAAAACATCCTTGAAAAAGAATATTTCGAAAGGGTGTCACTCAAGAAGGGATCAAGAATCATATTGTTTGATAATGAAAGTTCAATCCCAAAAATTATAAATAAATAAATATATATATATATATATTAGGGAATAATTCATGTAAAATAAATATCATGAGTTTATATACTTATTATTATGAAAAGAAAAATAAATTTGAAAACTTAAAAGAGCTTTTAGAAATCATTTTTAACATTTATGTAGAATAAAAACTTACATTTCACTTTCAAAAGTAACTTTTAAAAATGAAAACTGAAAGATTCTAAAAAATTTTAATTTTAAAAATAATTTCCAATAATGGATCCTTGAAAATGATATAATATTTTCAAAGGATATGTGGATCCAAAAGATAAAACATTTGATTATGAAAGGAAATTTTTTAATACTTTAAAATTACCATTGATGAAAAATCGCATTGTAAAAAGAGTAATAAAAACTTTTTGTATTAAAACTTTATTTTACAAAAGAGGATTATAAAATACCATATAATAAAATATTATGGTGTGATAACCCAATCATGTAAGAATAAAGTTTAAGATGAAACATTATAAATCATATAAATGAGATTTGAGTTATTAATATCCCTTATAGGAAATATACTACATGGAGGATGAAATATTTGAAAAGGGGTTTACGTGGTAAAAATGTAATCAGTGGGAGAACAATGCATAATTTTAAAGAAACCTTTTTATCCATGTAAAACTTTAGAATATTTTTAAGAATATTTTTGGGGCTAGGTGAGGAGTTAATGAGGGATTTCGGGGCCTGTGGAGCCTTAGTGTTGATATAATAAAAATATTAAATATATTATATCACATGCACTTTTTTTTTGAAATAAATGAATATATATTGAATTTTTTTATAGATGGAAAATCTAATACCACCATTAAATCTAGAATGTAGGTTTTACCTTGGGAAAAATATAACCTTCGTGCTCGTCAGATGTCTAGTTTAAGAGTGGTCATGGGGGTTAATAAATGGATAAATTAATAAATTAGTTTATTTTTTATTAAATTACCTAAACCCAATCCTCCTAAATTTAAACCTTTTATGGAAAAATACTAGGGTTATCCTCATAACCATATATATATATATATATATTTTATAGGGTCATGGAGGGGATATTTTGACAAATATCAACAAGATCATGGATTGATGATCCGATTTCCAAGGGGTTCATATTTAATAGAGGAGTTCTTGGATCTCACCAATGATGATGGAAATAAACCATTATTCATTATAAATTGATCCAATATCAAGGCAGGATGTTTGTTTGTGATAGTTTAATACCTATTTTTTTATTCCATGCCAAACACAAATCAATTATTCTAACAAATTGATTAATGGGTTGATTATTGGTTTATCTTATTAGAATTAAGAATTGATAATGTTTTTTAATCCCTAATTATTCTTTGTGTTTGATATTTTATCCATCATCAAATTGATACAAACATAAAAAATGGATAAAATATGTTCTTAATTTTTATGTTTTGTGCTTTTATCCCCTTATTCTTTGATCATTCATCATTGGCATTTTTGTTTGACCATTGGTTCGATAATACCCATAAACTGACCATTTCATGGTCGATATTTGGAAGAAAGGATCATTTCTACAAGTTCATATTTGGGATCAAGAGAATAAACACGTAGTGATGTGGTGTAATGGGGGGGGGGGGTTAGATAGGGATTGGGGACCTTATGTTCATGGTTTTTGGTATTATGCAACATTGTGTGACTGGAAGCATTTTCAAAGTTGATGGGTGGAGAAATTCAACCAATGATGATGAATTGAGATCGTTCAACCATAGATCTGAGTTTTATAGGTATATTTTGGGGTAGATCCATTGTAAGTACCAGTACAGGTGAGACATGTGGAATAATCTAGAAATTATGGAAAATTATGTGTTGCACCACATGTAGTTAGGATGAACACACACCAAGTGGACCCCTCTATGTGGTGGATAGGGTCACACACATAGATAAATATCACATGTAATTTGGTCAAACAACACGTCATGTGACCTAATTCTAGTGACCCAATATATACGCTTAGTGTACATGAGCACAAACATGTCTAGGTACACGAGCAGAACCAGGTACACAGGTGTGGCCAGGTGCACGTGCATGACTAGACTAAGTGATCACAACCAGAGTACTCAGACATGGATATAGTACACTAGCATGGATAGGTACATATGCATGAGAAAGATATTCGGGCATATCTAGAGTATCGGGATATGGGTAAGTACACAAGCATAGACAGTGTACATAGGCATGACCAGAGTACATACTCATGGGACAATGAACACAGGAACAAACTTAGGCAAGTCCAGTCTTAGAGAGACACACCATGTATCCCTCCAAAAGTGGGTTTGGACTCTCATTCACCTTATTCTATATGAGTATCAATAGGGTGTGTTCCCTTGGTTCATCCCTATGAGGGTATAGTGAGGCATCCCATCCTGAGCATAGAATGAGCAATCCCATCTACAAGTTAGTATTGGATAGAGTCATGTATCCCTCTGTGCATCTTGGAGTGTGATCCTATATCATTTATCCCAATTTTGGGTTAGGTATCTCATTACCTACTATTAGGGAATGTGATTCCCATCCTAGTAGGTTAATCCGGATAGGGTCAGGTATCCCTCATTGGCTCTAAGCATGATCCCCTACCTGTGTATTGATATCTCCAAAGTTACAATGTGCCTTATTTTTTGTAAGGCCTGATAGGCACAACCTATTTTATGAGCACCATCATTTTTATAAAGACCTGAGGAGTTGGTTCTCCCAGAAAAGCATTTCCTTGAATCCTCATGCGGAATCCTAGGCTAGAAGTGTGGTTGTGACCTTCATTTGAGACTTGAGGTCTATCTTTAGTATATCTAGGTTATTAATATAATTTTCCCATATTTTTATTAACATACCTTTAATATTATGAGATAAATACTCTTTTTTATGCTTTATGTTTAGTTATTTTGGTGTGTTGTACTAGGTATGTTATACTTACCCCTGCACGATCTCTACATGTACATGTCATGTATTATGAAAAGATATACATTTTGATGGATTCATAGGTGGACTAGGATCTATTTTAATATAATTTATCTAGATAGAACATAGTTGGTTCCAAAAGTTTCATTTAATATAATTATCCTCCTTACTGAAAGATTGGAATCTTTTACCATTTTAGTGGGGTTATATTTATCCCTTATAATTTCCCATACTTGTATCATACTCTAATTTTAGATTAGTTTCATGCATGTATCTTGGTATTGGTTGTATATTTCCTTTCAACATTATACTGGTGTTTGGATATGTCTTCATCTATACAATTACCTTAGGTTAAGGCCTCCCAAGTTTATGATATGCCTAATCAGCACTTGTCGCCAGCCCTTGTCCTATTGGTGATGGACATGGTGAGTCACACTCAACTCATTGTTTCCCATGTGGGCCCTAGTGGTTCAGGTTGTGATAGAGTGGTAGCAGATCATTGATCATCTTAGGACTAGAGTTTGGATATAATCTAGCTGTGAGGTTTGGTTTGGGAACTAGGGAAACAATGTTAAAATTTCTCAAGTTTGTCTCTCAAACTAGGGAACACAGTGATGGTGTGGCAGCCAATATATCATTTTTATAGGACTATGATAACTTTATTATTGACTTGATACATGTATTCACTGGTTATAGGGAAAACATCGGAACATGAATCATATAAAAATGGGTTGTTTTTTTTCATATCCTTATTGAGTTATATCCCAAGATATATTATTTAAACCCGGTATATATTAACTTTTTCAAAACACATTCATGATGAAATCCAAATATGATTCCAAATCAATATTGTGATGATGATATGATTAGTGATGAGGCTTCAGTATAGGGACTTATGCAGGAGGTGATACCTCCTGGTGGATTGCTGGTCTTACCTAAACCCATTGAGAAACAAAAATCTTTAGCAGTGCTAGTAGAGGATGTGCATAGGATGAGTGCACTCCATGAGTTTTATAGGAGGATAACCCTAAGTTCTCAGGGATATACTAACCCCCAGTAAGTAAAGGACTTTCTCAAGGTAGTTACATGGGTTTTCTGCCTTGTTAGGACCCCTCCCTATCAGAAGGTGGTACTAGTGGTGAAACTTCTTCAGGTATCTATAGAGAGATGGTGGAGTTTGTTGAATCAAACACATGATGAGGTGAATCTATCTTGGATAGAGTTCGATCATATCTTAATAGAGGTGTTCTACCAAGATAATTTGTGAGTGGTATGCATCCAAGACATTCTGAAGCTTCAGTAAGGAAGCATGGAAATTATAGTGTATGCATTGAGGTTCACTAACCTCTTACAATACTCCATGGATATGGTTTGAGATGTGTGATTTTGGGGTTTGGACTTTTATTGGGGATTTTTTCAATACATATTATCTGGAGCGATATCTCTTTTCATTCTTAATTATGTTGGATTTCATGAGAGGCCCTTAGTGGTAGAGATCTTCTTGGCGGAGCAGTCACCGATAATCGGTGATAGCAGTGGGCAACCTAAAACTGAGACTTTAGTAGTCAGTGTTCAATAATAGACTTAGGTATCTGAGTGTGTGATTAATTTCTAGAGATATTCTTAGTATAAAGGATCTACAGTTCAAGACTCTTAGGAAAGTTCTATCTAGTTGAGGGAGATGTTATGTTACTCCTATGATGGTTAGGGACATATCATGTAGGATTGCCCAACCCATCATGTGGATGATAGAGAGATGGTTAATAGACCACCTAGGCCGAGACAATGGGTGTATTAGGGAGTTCTATAAGGTAGTGTATGTGGAAAAGGAGATGGGATAGTAGTAGGAGGTGGCCGATGTTTTGAATTGTTGTCACCAACACCCCCAGGTGGTCAATGATATGCTCAAAGAGTTGGTGGTTAGGGATGAGGGCAGTTATAGGTAGTGTATTCTTATAACCGAGATTATTTAGGGATGATTTTAGGTATGATCTATGTATTATATACTTTATCTTCAGTATTTATAATCACTATAATGATCTAATATTTTCTTTCCATAACCCTTGTTTGATGTCTAGATATTCCATTGGATTGTTTGGCCCGAACCTTGAATTTGGAGCTTCTTTTCAGGGGAGATTCAGTGATCACACACTTCTATAAATGGTGTAATATAACCCCTAGAGGATAGTGCATCTTATGGGATCTTTTCATAGTATTGATGAGGCCTTATGATATCATTATATGTATGGATTGTCTCTCTATGGTTCATGCATAGATTGACTATTTTAGGTAGAGGATGTGGTGTGTCCGAGATAATGGGAAGAGGTTTTCCTTCATGGGTGAGGAGGAAGTCCAGGCATAGTAGGATGGACTCATATGCAATAATATACTACTTATTACTCATCATTTGGCTAGTATTACCCTTGGAGTAGTAGATATTATGAGCCTTATGCTTCCTATAGTTGTGGCTGAGTATGAGGGTGTCTTCCCTAAGGATGTGTCGGGCTTACCTCCCCACCGATAGATTAATTTTTTCATTTAATTTCACCTAGGTACTCCCTCAATATCTCTTCTAGTATATTAGATGGACCCTATGGAGCTTTGAGAGCTTAAGGTATAGTTGGAGGATTTTCATATTAAGGGATTTGTCAGACCGAGTGTGTCTCCCTAGGAAAACCCAGTTTTATTTTCTAAGAAGGAGAATAGGTGCTTGATTTTATGTGTGAATTATCATCACCTAAATCAGGTTACCATTAAGAATAAGTATCCAATATTAATAATCAATGAAATTTTTTATTGGATGAAAGGGGTGAGGTGGTTCTTGAAGATTAAACTTAGGTTAGGCTATCATCAGCTCTGAGTTCGTAATAAGGATATACTGAAGATGCCATTTTGATATCGCTACAGATACTATGAGTACATGGTTATGACCTTTGACATGAATAATTCCTCAAAAGTTTTCATGGTACTTATTAAATATATCTTTCATCCTTTATTGGATCATTTTTTGGTAGTCTTCGTTGATGATATCCTTATGTACTCGGCGTTAGAGGAGCGGAATTCACAACATTTGAGGATGGTTTTGGACATTATATGAGAGAAACAACTTTATGGGAAGCTCTTGAAGTGTAATTTATAGATTCAATAGGTCCACTTCCTAGGGCATGCCATCTTAGAAAAGGGTTTATAAGTGGACCCAACAAAGGTTGATATAGTGCTAGCTTTGGATCCACCTAAGAGTGTGACCGGGGTACGAAGATTCCTTAGGTTAGCATGCTACTACTGGATATTCATACTCAATTTCTTTAGGATTTTAACACCCTTGACTAATTTTAACTAAAATGGGAATCCTTTATTACATATAGAGATTTTCCAGTGGTATTTTTAGTAATTATACAAAAAGGTTAACAAGCTCCCCCATCATAAGACTTTTAGAAGAGGGTGTTGAGCATGTGTTCTGTGATGCCTATGGAACTGGGTTTAGATTTTTTCTAATAAAATTTTAGGTAGTGATTGGTTATGATTCCTAGTAGCTAATAATAAACTATAATAACTATAATACCCATGATATATAGTTTTAGTAATGGTCTTCACCCTAAATATGTGGAGATACAACCTTATGGGTGAGTGGTTTATCATCCATTCTAAAAAAATTCTCAACTATATCTTTTCATAGAAAGATATTAACTTGATATAGAGGTAATGGATATAGTTTCTCTAGAATTATGAATTCTAGATAGTGTATAATCTTGTAAATATTAACATTATTTCATATAATCTCAACAAAAGATCTTGTTTGTAGTTATTTATTGAGGTGTCAAAGAAGTTGTCTTCATTTCAATTGTCTTTGGTGAATGAGGATGGTGCATACTACCTTTAGTTAATGGTTTGTACACCTAGAATTATTTATTATGTTAGGTAGGATTATCTGGTAGATATCAAACATGAGACCTTATGTGGCCATATATCTACTGGACATGCTCTTGATCAATTTTTGAGGGTGGGTAGCATGTCATCCTTTTTTAGGGAAGATGGTGAAACTGGTGATGTTGTTAGATGAGATACTGAGGTAGTTTAATAACCCACTAGCAGTGCATCTAGGGGTTTAAAATATGTACTATGACCTTTTGTTTCATTTCTGGTGTCTAGTGATGAAGACATGTGTAGATGAGTTTGACTCTCGATGCCTCACTTGTTAATGGGTGAAGGATGATCACCATGTTCCAGTAGGTTTTGATCAACCCCTTGAGGAACTAGAGTGGAAGTGGGATAATATCTCTATGTATTTCATGATTAGTGAGAGGAAAAAATGATATATGGGTGATCATAGATCAAATCACCAAGTCAGCCTACTTCTTTTCCATCTGAGAGAAGAGTTCAATAGATAAATTGTGATGCCTTTACATGCAGAAGATAGTACAACTCCATAGATTTACATCAATTATCATTTTATATCATGATGCATTCTTCAAATCATGATTATGGAGAGTATTATAGGAATAATTTAGGTATCAGTTGTGATTGAGAATGGAATTCCACCCCTATACATACGGACAAACTAAGTGGAGCATTCAGGTTCTGGAGGACCTGCTTCGAGCTTTCATGTTAGACTTTGGCCATAATCGGTGGGATAACATACCCATGGTGTATTTCATGTATAATAATATTTACCAATATACCATTTATATGGAACCATTCAAGGATTTGTACGGGATAACGTATAGGTCATAGTTATGCTGGACTGATCTGAGGGAGTAAACACTCATGGGATCAGGGTTGGTGTGAGCAATAATAAAAATCGTTTAGATCATCCAGGAGTGGATAAGTATTTACAAGAGGAATCAAAAGTATAATTCAAACCAATTATAGAGGCCTTTGGAGTTTTATGAGGGAGGTCATGTGTTCTTGAAGGTCTCACTTTGGTGAGGGTTATGGAGATTTGGTCATGATAGAAAGTTATCTCTGAGATTCATTAGCCTTTTAAAGATACTACATAAGGTTGGAGAGGTGGAATTATTATTGGCCCTACCACCACATTTTGACTAGGTACATGATTTATTCCACATTTTGTAGCTAAGGAGGTACGTGCACAACCCATTGCATTTTATCAACTAGGGAAAGTTGGACAATGAGGATGGAGCTACCTTCATAGAGTATGTGATAGAGATTGAGGATTAGTAGGATAATATCCTTTGTTAATGAGTGATTCCCTTGGTGTGTGTCTGATGGTAGTATAGGAGAGAACCTGATAATGGTAAACCAGATGCAAGCCCAATATCTTTATCTTTTTTAGTACGCTTTTTTATTTTCGGGATAAAAATATCTATGGTGGGGAGAATGTAATGACTCCATTTTTCCTTGTAATTTTTTGAATATTTTTAATAATATTTTCAAATATAGTCTTAGAGTTAGTATGGTATTCTAGGGCCCATGGAGAATCAGTGTTGATATAATAAAAATATTAAATATATTATATCATGTGAAAATAGTTTTTCTAAAATTATAAAATATCTCACAAATGATATTCTGGATGGTAAATACAAGACTTCCATTAAATATATAATATAGGTTTTACCCTAGGCATGACATAACCTTCATGTGAGTCAGGTGTTTGGTTTAAGAGTGTTCGTGGGGGGGGGGGGTTAATAAATGAATAAATTAATTAACTAATTAAATTTTTATTAAATGACCTAAACCTAATACTCCTCTACTTAAACCTCATTATAGATAAATAACAAGGTTAATTGCATAAACCTAGAGATTTTATAAGGTTATGGATAATAACTTTTGATAAACATCAATGATATCATAGATTGAAGTCCAATTGATAAGGGGTTCATCTTCAAAAAAGGAGTTCTTAGATCTTGCCAATGAAAATGGAACTGAACCATTCTTCATCAATGATCGATACAATATCAAGGTGATTTTTTTTAATCCTTGTTTTTTATCCCATGTCAAAAAAAAACCAATTCTTCTAAAAAATCGGTTCATGGTTTGATTATTGGTTTGTATTCCTAGAATTAAGAATTGATAATGTTTGTTAATCCTTGATTATTCCTTGTGTTTAATGCTTTTTCCATCAATGGATTGAGGCCAACCCAAAAATTTCCAACATATGTTCCTTAATTTTTTATTTCATGAATTTCTCCCTTATTTCTTTGAGTATTCATCATTGGTATTTCCATTTGACTAATATTTCAACAATACCCAAAAACCAATCATTGCACATTCGATCTTTGTCACAATGGATCATTTTTTTGAGTTCATATTTGGGATTAGGAGCATGATCAAGGTGGCGTGTAGTGTAATATGGGATAAGAGAGGGATTGAGGAACTTTAGCTTCTGGGTTTTGGCATTCGATGGTATGGTGAGAAGAAAAGAATTTCCCAAGTAGATGGGTAACCAGAATATGGCCATCGATGACAGATCAAGCTTAGTCAACCATAGATCTAATTTCTATGGTCTTTTTTTCATTGGATTTATATGTGGAACTAGATTGGATGATACACATGGAACAATCTATAAATTATGGAAAATTGTGAGTTATACGACATGTAGTTTGGATGAAAACATATCGTGTGGACCCCTTTTCACTGTGGATAGGGTTATGTGAAAATAGAAATATCACATTCCATATGGTCATACCACTCACCATGTGACCATATGATAGAGAATTTATATGTACCCCTAGTGTACATGGGCATGGACATGGAATGGTACATGGGAACAACTAGGTACACAGGCACAACTAGGTACATGGGCACAATAAAACTATGTGGGCATGGATAGAGTACTCAAACACAACCAAAGAACACATGCACATTCAGTTACATGATCAACATTAGGCTACATGGGTATGACAAGAGTACTCAAACATGAATATTTATATGGTCATGGGAGATGTACATGATCATGGATAGAGCACACAACACAAGATGATGAACATGTGAACAGACTCATTAAGGTCCATAATTAGCATGACATGCCCTGTACTCCCAATACATGTCATGTATCCCTACCATAGTGGGATAGATCCCTCTTTCTCCTTCATCTAGATGAGTGTCAGTAGGGTCCCTTCCCTTGGTTCATCCCTATGAGGGTACATTAAGGCATCCCATACTAAGAATAGGATGAGTAATCCAATCTATGGGTTAATCCTAAATAGATTTGAGTATCCCTCCATGTGGATTGGGTTGAGATCCTCTATCATTCATCCCTAGTTTGGGTTAGGTATCCCATTACTAACTATTATGGTGTATGATCCCTATCCTATAAGGTTGATCTGGATAGGGTCAGGTATCACCCATAGGATGTGGGTGTGATCCCCTAACTTTGTATTGATATACCCTGAGTTCTAGTGTGAATTATTCATGGAAAGATATAATAGGAACAACCTCTCATATATTCATTATAATGTTTAGAAATATCTTAGGATTGAGTTCTTCTAAATGATCATTACCTTTAATCCTCAACTGGAATCCTAGGATAGCAGTGTGGTTGTGACATTCTTTGAGACTTGGTATCTATATTGAGTATATATATTTTATTACTTCCATTGTATCATATTTTTATTAACATAAATTTTTGATGATGAGTTGAATACTCTTTTTTATGATTTATTTTTGGTGATGTAGGGGTGTCCTATTGGGTGTGTTATACTCACCCTTGCATGGTCTTTACCTGCATGTGTCGTGTCTTATATAGACGATAGGTATTTCAAAAATCTTAGTTAGACCAAGAGTAGGTAGAATATATTTGAGATATATAGACCATATTTGGTTCTAGGAGTTTTATTTGATAGTGGTCCCCTCTTTACTAGTAGTTTTGACTATTTTATAATTTTGGTGGGCTTCTATTAGGACCTTATGATTTTATGTACTTATGTTATACTTTGATGTGGGATTAGTTGTATGAATTCATTTTTTTATTAGTTTTATCTTTATTTTCTATATGATACTGGTGTTTGGAGATGTGTGTGTGTAAAAGTACCATAGTCAAAGGCTTCCCATGTGTGTGATATGCCTACTTAGAGCTCGTCTTCAGCCCCTAGACTATTGGAGGTGGGCTTGGGGAGTCACACTTGACTCATTATCAGTAAGGTGGGACCCAATAGGTCGAGTAGTAACAATAATAAAATAAAAGTGTAGAATATACCCAACTTATTATAAATAATATTAATTGAATTATCATAACTCAATGAATGAATATTGAGTAACCAAAAACTCTTTCTTTTGGGGTAAGAGTTGTTTCAAAAGAAATTTGAAGAAAATAACTTGATTTTTATTATTATATCTAATGATTTACAAGGAAATAAGGTATATTATATCCATGGGATATTAAATTAATATAATTATATACAAATTAAACATGGTGTATAACATGTAACATGTATCAAAGAATCAAAATTGGGACTAAGAAAATCCTTATAACTTTGGTATCTTTTGAATCGATAGCCATTTAATGAAAGTGTAAAGACTGGAAATTTCTATGAATTTTTTTTTCTTAAATACATGGGAACTTTATTAGTCCGTTGTTTCTAACGGAGCTTGATTATGAGGCCCGGTGTGCCCGAAAAAATTTTCTGAAGTTTCGTTTGGGTACGTTTAGTAAACGTGTGAGTGGGATTTTATATCTTTTGAAACGGTACTTGGAATTGAAATCTGATGGTACCATTGAACTCACAGCATCAATGATTTCTTAGTGATACCTACACCACAGTTACATTCTAACGAGAATAGAAGTTAGTTTTTGGGGTTTTTAATTAAATAAAATAAAAATAAGGTGTTCGCCTTATTTTTATTTTATAGTGGTTAGAACCTCCAAGTGGATGTTAGTGGTGGGGGCCACCCGCACATAACCTCCCTTGGGAGGATTTTTATTTAGTGGGGCCCACATGAGCTTCTTAACCCTTATAACTGTCCATTAATTTTGGAACACCTCTAACCCCCCATTTATGTGGGTTAAACTCTCCACCATCTCCCATTACATTAATGTGACAACTCTCTCAAAATTAATTAATTAAACCCTTGCAATTAATTAATTATCTCCTTTTTGAATTCTTTTAAATTATTTCCAACCATTAAAATAATAGTGTGTCTATTATTTTTGGTTGGCATAATCTTTGGGTGGAGCATGAAAGAGGGCTTGGAGAATTTAGAAAACTTCATCCTCTCGACGAAGAAGATGAAGAACGCCCCTCACCACCGAAGGACGACGAACACCATCTTCTTCCTTCTTCAACCCGGGTAATAAAGGGAAGCACTGCCGCCCATGAATAATGCCAACGACATCATCTCGACTCGTCTTCCCCGAACTCTTACTCCTCCAACATTAACGGAATGACCTATGCCTTCCATGACTTCGTCATCGATCACTAAACTCGAGGTAGGGGTCGTTTTAATTGAATTAAATACTTGTTCCTATTCGTTTATTATGGTTCAATGTTGGACAATTATTATCACCTAACGTGGAGGATTTGGGCCGAACAAACATGTTCTGATATCCCTCCACTGGTTCTTGATTGGTTGACGACGATGGTGGTGCAACAGTGCCACCAGAAGAGAGGACTGCGGTGGAGCATCGACAACTGGCGACATGCTGTCCGTGATAGGTGAAGGTTCCGGGCACAGCGGAAGAGCGTGGGTGGATGAGCCCACTTGGATTTTTTTCATTAGCAATGATCAATCCGGGATCAATATGATGATAAACGCCAGTCTCCACGGATCAAATCACAGAAAAAGACAAAGAAGAAGTTTTGTCCCAGAACCACAAACAAGGATCGTTACAGGTTGATTATAATTAATTTAATTAATTATAAAGAAATACCTTTTGGGTTTTCTTTCTTCGTTGATGTTCTTGATCACGTTTCAATGTGATCCGCCGTTGTGTCATAGAAGCCAAGTGTAGACTCCCTCTAGTGGTGATCCACACGTGTACCTCGTATCTCTGGACATCGCCAAAGGATTCTCCAGGTGCTAGTGTGGAGAAGCCTTTTCTTGCATTGTCCACCTTAGATCATCTTGATCTGATGGAAAAGGATATCTCTCGGTCTTGAGAGTGTTCTTGGAGGAAGAGGTTCTTTCGGCCTTGAAATAATTCTCCAGAATTGTTGTGCACAATGATTCTCTTGGGTTAGGAAAAGAGTTGGGGTTGTGAGGATATTTATAATCGGGTGTGTGGGGTTATAGAGTTATGACAATAAATAAATGCGTTACACATTTTATTTATCTCATTGACTCTTAATTAAAACCCCATGTCTAATAATTAATTCTTTGACATGCGTCTACACTGATTATAATAAATATCATTTAAAAAAATATTATATCCTCAAAATCCCGGCTGGAAAAACTACACGGCGTGTATTAATAAATACACGGCGTATACTTGTTTTTCATTGAAAACTACACGGCGTGTATATTAAATGTACACGGAATGTATATCTTGTTTTCATTTATTCATTTACTTTCCATAAAGAAAAATACATGGCGTGTAATTATTATTACACGACGTGTACTTGTTTTCCATGAAAAACTACACGGCGTGTAATTTTTAATACACGGCGTGTATATCTTGTTTTTTCGTTTCTTTCTTCCTCCATCATTAAAATGATTTAGGCTTCCTTAAATAATTATTAAACCACGTACGGGAATAATCTTTATTCTACTTGAGACACTTGAATACACTTAGTGTGTGACCCTCTAGGCCACTTTCTCGTTGGCATTAGGCAGGCTTGCCTAAAGTCCAAGATTACTGTCTAGCAACGAGTCAAGGCACCCAAGAGAAAGAAGTTGACGCCACATTGATGTATCACCACATACGAATGCTTACTGTGTAATTTAATCCCTTTGTATCGATATCTCATCAATCAAGTTTCATGGTAGTGTCATAAACCTATATGCTTGATCCGTCGTTCTTTGACTACCTGAAATAAACTCGTCGTTTACACCATGGCCATGGAATTTAATGAGACAGTTCTATTTCAATCAAAGGACCGAGATATCAACTTCCATAAATGGAAGGGAAAAATCCTTCCTAGAATTATCCATTAACAACATGTCACTCGTGACGTACCCAATGTACCCTAATTCCTGCCAACTGTCTGCGTGACGGTTTTTGTTAGTAAATCTAAGTGCACGAGTCATGACATGAGTTAATGATAATCTTCCAGTCTCAGGACCATTACACACGCTCATAGATAGCAATGTCCGATGACACCAAGACATGTGTAATTGCTACTGGTGGGTCTATTCTCATAATCTCTCGTCTTGGAGATTACCAAGTGTGAACTCCATGAGAGAGAGTCTCGTCTTCTTACGAGTACTTTCACATTACGGTCTGTATACTATGTGTCCTATCATAGTATGTCATCCAACCGTAGAACTTTATTTAAGAATATTGTTATATCATTTCAAGGTTCTCATCACAGTGGGGATCTGTCATGACCTTATCAATGCAACAAATATTCCAGGACATTATTATATTATAATCATGCAGAACAATGAACAATATATAATAATTGAACATTCATGTAATCAAAGTACAAAATAGTTGGTTCTCTGAACAACAACCCTTACAAACTCCCACTTATACTAGATCCAACTGCCTACGACTTTTAGTCCGCTAGACCTCACATGATGATCATGTTTCTGATGAGTCAAGGATTTAGTCAAGGGGTCCACCACATTGTCTTCCGTGGAAATACTGCTCACTGCAACTTCACCTCTCTGAGAAAAATCCCTCAAGAGATGATACTTCTGAAGTATGTGCTTTGTCCACTGATGTGACCTTGGATCTTTAGCAGTGCCACCGCTGTAGTATTATCACAATAGAGTGTGATAGGATCTTTACTGCTCGGTACTACATCCAGCTCTTGGACAAAGCTTCACATCCATACTGCTTCTTTAGCTGCCTCAGAAGCTGCGATATACTCGAACTCCGCTGTAGAATCTGCCACCACACTTTTCTTTGCGCTCTTCCAGCTCACTGAACCTCCAGTAAAACTGAAGATGTATCCAGTCTGTGACTTCATGTCATCTTGATCAGTCTGGAAACTAGCATCTACATGTCCTCTGATGACTAGTTCCTCATCTCCTCCATAAACCAGGAACATATCCTTAGTACGCCTCAGATACTTAAGGATAGTCTTAACTGCCATCTAATGGCGGTCTCCTGGATCAGCTTGATATCTACCTACTGCACTTAATGCGTAAGCAACATCTAGCCTCGTACATAGCATAACATATATGACTGACCCAATCGCGGATGTGTAAGGGATCCTTGCCATTCTTTTTCTTTCCTCATGTGTCTGAGGAAACATTTTCTTGGAAAGATGAATGCCATGTGACACTAGAAACAATCCCCTCTTGGACTGTTCCATACTGAATCTATTCAGTATATTGTCAATGTATGTACTTTGACTCAGGCCTAGCCTTCTCTTGGATCTATCACGATGGATCTTGATCCCAAGAATATATGCTGCCTCGCCCAAGTCTTTCATGGATAAGCATTTATGCAACCATGCCTTAACTAACTGTAAGACAGGTACTTCATTTCCAATTAGTAATATGTCATCAACATATACTATTAGGAAAACGACTGCACTTCCACTAAACCACTTGTAGACACAAGTCTCACATTCGTTCTTAACAAATCCAAATTCCGTTACAGATTCATCAAAATGAATGTTCTGTGAACTTGATGCTTGCTTTAATCCATAAATGGATTTCTACAACTTGCATACCTTATTGGCATCCTTTGGAGTCACAAAACCTTCAGGTTGTGTCATGTAGACATCTTCCTGGAGGTTCCCGTTAAGGAATGTTGTTTTGAAATCCATTTTCCAAATTTCAAAGTCATGGTAATCGACAATGTCCAATAGGATTCTAATGGATTTCAGCATCGAAACCGGTGAAAAAGTTTCATCATAGTCAATTCCTTGATGCTGTCTAAAACCTTTTACAACCAGTCATGCCTTGTAGGTGATGAATTGCCCCTCCATGTCCAGTTTCTTCTTGAATACCCATTTATTACCAATAGGATTTACATCAACTGTAGGATCTACCAAAATCTAGACTTGGTTTTGGTACATGGAATCCATTTCATAATTCAAGGCTTCTTGCCACTTGGCAATGTCTGTGCCTTTAACTGCTTCCTTTTAGGTAAGAGGATCATCATTGTCAACCAATAATGAGTCACCATCCTCAGTGACAAGAAAACCATATCATTCTGGTTCTCTCACCTCTCTCGTGCTTCTACACATCTCTTGTGTCTCTGGAACAGATTGTTCTTCCACGGGGCTTTGTGGAATCTGTTCTTGTACCAACTCTTGTGTATCTTGAGCCTCAAATTCATTGAAGTCTATCTCGCTCCCACTATCTCTTTTGGTGATGTGCTCCCTCTCAAGGAATATGGCATGTCTTGCCACTGTAACCTTTTTGTCTTAGGGGTTGTATAGGTAATATCCCCTTGTTTTGGGATATCCTATAAAGATACACTTTGTGACTTGGGGTGAAAGTTTGTTACCTGAAGAGGCCTTAACAAATGCTTCGCTACCTCAAACATGTAAATTCGATAACATGGCTTTGCGTCCACTCCATAACTCGTATGGAATACCATTTATTGATTTAGTTGGTACTTGGTTTAGTATGTGTTTTGTTGTTTGTAATGCATATCCACAAAAGGATAATGGAAGACTCACATGACTCATCATTGATCTCACCATGTCCAACAGGGTGCAGTTCCTCATTTTGCTTACACCATTCCACTGTGGCGTGTAAGGAGGAGTGAGTTGAGATAGAATCCCAAAATCCCGTAAGAAATCAATGAAGTCTTGATTAAGATATTATCTTCCTCTGTCTGAGCAGAGTTTCTTAATCTTCTTACCAAGCTGGTTCTAAACTTCATTCTTGTATTCTTTGAACCGATCAAAAGAATCTGACTTATACCTCATTAAGTAGATATATCCATATCTACTAAAATCATCAGTAAAATTTATGAAGTATGAGAACCCACCCCTTGCCTCAACTGGAAATGGCCCACACACATCTGTGTGAACTAATTCTATAAGATCTTTAGATCTTTCACCTTTCCCACTAAATGGGGCTTTGGTCATTTTGCCTTGTAGACATGCATGACATACACCAAGTGGTTTTAGTTCGAAAGAATCTAAATACCCATCTTGATGTAATTTTGTCAAACGTTTCTCATTGACATGGCCTAACCGGTGATGCCAAAGTTGGGTGTGGTATGAGTCATGTGAATTAACTTTGTTATTGATTTCCATTACTTGGTTTGTGTAGTCTAACACATAAAGGCCGTTATATAAATGTGCCCTACCAATACAAATGTTATCTTTATAAAAATATCAACATCCACTTCCAAACGTGAAGATGAATCCATCAGTATCTAATCTGGATACTGAAATAATGTTTTTGGTTACAGAGGGTACATAATAACATCCTTTCAAAACCAAGACCATCCCCATCGACAATTGAGGTGGTAGTCCCCGATAGCTACAGCAGAAAGTCTGGCTCCGTTGGCTTCTCATAGATCTACCTCCCCTCGATCAATCTTCCTGAATCTACTTGGTTCCTGTATTTGGATATATATGTGAGAACCACAAGCAGTATCTAATACCCAATTAGTAGAAATAGATAGATTGAATTTGATAAAAAATGCACCTTAAGCTTCCCCTTTCTTCCTTGGTTGGGTGGAGTTTTTCTTCCAGTGGCCCTTCTTGCCACATGATAAACAAACAACATCTTGTTCCCTCACCTCCCCTTTGATATTCCTTTTCTTGGAAGGCCTTGAAGAAGCTTTAGTCTTAAATCTCTTCGCCTTCCCTTTCCTTTTATTCACCATAAGGATAGAAGGATTTTCACGCTTCATGTCATTATCTACTTGGTGAATAAGGATAAGAAGATCAGATAGAGACTTCTTAATGTTGTTCATGTCGAAATTAACAACAAAGTTTGAGAAGCTCTGGGGGAGTGATGCAAGAATGAGATCGGTGCCCAGTTCTTCGGGGAGTTTAAACCCTAGAACCTCCAAGCGCTCAATGTAGCCAATGAGCTTGACTACATGAGGCCCAGTTGGGGCACCCTCTCCAAGCTTGCTCTGGAATAGAGCCTTGGAGATCTCAAACCTTTCCTGTCTTTCTCTCTCCTAGTATAGACCACGGAGGTGCTCAAGCATGCTATAGGCTTCCATGTCTTCATGAGACTTCATGAGCTCACTAGACATTGATGATAAAATCAAACATTGAACGTCAAGTGCATCGTTCAAATGTTGATCATAGACTAGGAAATATTCATCAGTCGCCCTTGGGGCAGGAGAATCAGGAAGTGAGGACTCTAGCACGTAAAACTTTCATTCATGGCATAGGATAACCCGAAGGCGCCAAAACCATTCCTGAAAGTTACTTCCAGTGAGGATATTGTCTTTATCCATAATTGATCTCAAAGAAAATGTGGTTGACGAGTTTTTCATTTCGATTCTACAAATTAAAAGAGCAGATTTATCAGTACTTTCTTGATTACATTTTATGAGAAATAATAAATTTTATTAAGTCTCCCACTATTTTATCAAGTCCCAATGGCCCTCACCATTGAACTCGTAATGTCTAGTTGCTTTGACATTCTAGTGGAAAGGATATATATTCCCCTTCGCATAACCCCAACAAGGGTTGGTCAAGCTATTTGAAGGTATTTAGGTAGGTAGGTCTTTGCCAACTATGAGCTTACAGTTCCTTGATCTGTTGAGTGGACTCCCCAATCCTGAAATCCTGACTTGGATTTCCTCAACTCTTGCCTCCAATATTATATCAAGTCTAGAAAGGGCTACTCCTCTTGATGTAATATGGTTAAGTCAACTCGAAACCTTTCATAAGGGCTTCCTTTATAAAAGTAAGTGTCCCAACAAGGGTTGGTCAAACACATAGTTTTATTGAGTCTTTCCCTTAATCAGGTAACAGAAGGCTTGGTCTGACTTAATATGGCATTGAGGGATTTTAATCTTTATGCTTAGTTTCACATTATCACATGCTTGTTAATATTAAGTGATTCTTTCTTAAGTGATTAACCATGTTCCGATAATGTTTACGCATAGTCTAGTTTTTATTTTATTCCATCTTTGCATGCTTGTTCATTTTATTAATTATGTGATCGCGACAACACATACATAATAAATAAACCATTCAATAATATAGAAATAAAATAAGATGGCATGATCATGAGCTTCTATTTGGTTAGCTTATCTAGCGGTTTTGATAAGCTAACCCTGACCTAGGGAAAACACCTTGAACCTGATGATTCGTGTTTTGCAGCTCCCACCTTTCCACCTTTGTATCTTCTTGCGTCGGTTTCACCTTGGCTTCGGGATTTGAACCATCTCCTCTGGCTTGGGAGATCCTCTATTACATGGGTTTACATTAAAGAAACCATGGGCATGCAGGCCCTACATTTTATTGGAAGAAGGCTCGCAGGACAAAAAATTTAAATTAAATAAATTTAAATGAAACCCTACACATACAAAGGGTCTTTGGTCTAGCTCATGATCATCCATAGCATGCAACAACATTTACGCATATTTATAATTCAAATTCTTTTAATCATTATTTCATTTAAGATAAGTCACGCTCGAATTCAATTAATTATGATATTATAATTAATAAATTATTTATCTTAAATTCCTTTATGAATTTCCTTGAGATTATTCTCATCCATATTCCTTGTACGGGTCTTTGTACATTGGAGGAAACCTGGTGAAATTTCATTTCTGGAAAGTACACGGTGTGTAGTTTATAATTACACAGCGTGTATTTCTTTTCACCCTTTATCCAAAGTACACGTCGGGGCTTTGGCGTGTTCTCTATACTTTGGAAATTTTCGAGTACACGACGTGTAGATAAATCATACATAGCGTGTACTTCCTTGTTACGTGGTAACCGGCCTGGCGATCCCATGTACGTGGTACGCGGCTTATCCTTGTACACAATTTCACCTGGTCCAAAATGGACTACACGGCGTGTTGCTCCAACATACATTCTATGTATTCCGGTTTCCATGCGCCGTTCAATTCTGATCAACACAGCATGATTAATACTTAGGCATATTCAATTCACACAGCGTGGTTTGGCGGACCAGAGCTGGTTTGTTGAACCTAAGTACACAGCGTGTTATTTTAATTACATGTCGTGTAATCCCGTGTTGTATAGTCAGAAATAGCGGCTCCTCCGGGTGAGTTTCTCATTTTTATTTTAATCAAAATTAAAATTAAAAGTTTGTTTCTGGGATATGAATTGAGAAACAGAGGAAGAACATGTTTCGTTTATTCAGATTTATAGAATGATTTATTTCAAATTTAATCAAATATAAATGCGTAAATTATCAACGAAAATTAAATAACTATAATCAACATTGTAACCTCGCTCTGATACCATTTGAAGGTTCCAGGCGCAGCAGAAGCGCGCGGGTGGATGTTCCCACTTGGATTTTTGTTATTATCAATGATCAGTCTGGGATCAATATGACGATAAACGCCAGTCTCCACGGATCAAATCATAGAAAAAGACAAAGAAGAAGGTTTTTCCCGAAACCACAAACAAGGATTGTTATAGGTTGATTATAATTAATTTAATTAATTATAAAGAAATAACTTTTGGGTGTTCTTTCTTCATTGATGCTCTTGATCACGTTGTCGATGTGATCCGTCATTGCATCACAGAAGCCAAGTGTAGACTCCCTCTAGCGGTGATCCACACGTGTACCTCGTATCTCTGGACGTCGCCAAAGGATTCTTTGGGTGCTAGCATGGAGAAGCCTTTTCTTGCGTTGTCCACCTTAGATCATCTTGATCCGATGGAAGAGGATCTCTCTTGGTCTTGAGAGCATTATTGGAGGAAGTGGTTCTTTCGTCCTTGAAAGAATTCTACAGAATTGTTGTGCACAATGATTCTCTTGGGTTAGGAAAAGAGTTGGGGTTGTGAGGATATTTATAATCGGGTGTGTGGGGTTATAGATTTATGACAATAAATAAATTCATTACGCGTTTTATTTATTTCATTGACTCTTAATTAAAACCCCATGTCGAATAATTAATTCCTTGACATGCGCCCACGCAGATTATAATAAATATCATTTAAAACAATATTATATCCTCAAAATCCCATCTGGAAAAACTACACAGTGTGTATTAATAAATACACAGCGTGTACTTGTTTTTCATTGAAAACTACATGGTGTATACATTAAATGTACACGGCGTGTATATCTTGTTTTCATTTATTCATTTACTTTCCATAAATAAAACTAAACGGCGTGTAATTATTATTACATGGCGTGTACTTGTTTTCCATGAAAAACTAAATGGAGTGTATATCTTGTTTTTTAATTTCTTTCTTCCTCCGTCATTAAAACGATTTAGGATTCCTTGAATAATTATTAAACCATGTACGAGAATAATCTTTATTCTACTTGAGATACTTGAATAAACTTAGTGTGTGACCCTCTAGGCCTCTTTCTCATTGGCATTAAGTGGGCTTGCCTAAAGTCCAAGATTACTATCTAGCAATGGGTCAAGGCACCCAAGAGAAAGAAGTTGATGCCGAATTGACATATCACCACATACGAACGCTTTCTGTGTAATTTAATCCCTTTGTCTCGATATCTCATCAAGCAGGTTTCATGGTAGTGTCATAAACCTATATGCTTGATCCATCGTTCTTTGACTACCTGAAATAAACTTGTCGTTTACACCATGGCCATGGAATTTAATGCGACAGTTCTATTTCAATCAAAGGGCCGAGATATCAACTTACATAAATGGAAGGGACAAATCCTTCCTCAAATTATCCATTAACAACATGTCACTCGTGACGCACCCAACGTACCCTACTTCCCGCCAACTGTCCGCATGACGGTTTTCGTTAGTAAATCTAAGTGTGCGAGTCATGACATGAGTTAATGATAATCTTCCAGTCTCAGGACCATTACACATGCTCGTAGATAGCAATGTCCGATGACACCAAGACATGCGGAATTTCTACTGGCGGGTCTGTTCTCATAATCTCCCATCTTGGAGATTACCAAGTGCGAACTCCATGAGAGAGAGTCTCGTCTTCTTACGAGTACTCGCTCATGACGGTCTGTATACTATGTATCCTATCATAGTATTTCATCCAACCATAGAACTTTATTTAAGAATATTGTTATAGCATTTCAAGGTTCTCATCACAGCGGGGATCTTCCATGACCTTGTCGATGCAACAAATATTCCAGGACATTATTATATTATAGTCATGCAGAATAATGAAAAATATATAATAAGTGAACATTCATGTAATCAAAGTACAAAACAATTGGTTATGAGGACACCAAACCTTACAAGAGGAACCAGCGGCGCAAGGGCCACTGGGTCGCCGAAGGATCGCAACACCGTTGCATCGTGCAAAGAACCAGACCGCGGCCTGGCGGGCCGTGGCGGAGCCGGAGGGGCGCAGTGCCGTCGCACCGCACCGGAGGAAGGGGGTCGCAGCCATGCGGGCCACGACAGACTAAGACGGTGTGGTTCCGTCACACCGCGCTGGAGAAGACCCACGACCAAAGGCGACGACGGATGGAGGAGGGTGGCTGGCTGAGCCGGCGCCGGTGGGCGCTCCATAGGTGGGACCCATCGGGTCCTGTGGTCACCGGGCCGGTGCCACGCACCGACCATTACAGGGAGATGGGGGTGCTGAACCCCCCCCCCCCCCCCCCCCCCCGCGCGGCCACCACTGGCTTCGGTTGGTGGTCCGCCTCCCAGCCACGCAGGCCAGCCAGCCGGGCCGCCACAGGTCGGGCTGCCATGGGTCGGGCCGCCTCGGGCCGGGCCACCATGGGCTGGGCCGCCTCGGGCCGGGCCACCATGGGCCGGGCCGCCTCGATCTGGGACACCCCCTCGGGCCGGGCTGCCCCCTCAGGCCGGGTCGAACCCACAGACGGGGTCGGTCCGACTGGGTCAGACCGGACCCAGACCCGCTATGGCATGTTTACACCTTTTCGCCCATATCTTAGGCTACGAGTGTATGATCGACGAACCATTTGTGGAGACAGAAAAATTAGAGCGAGATAGTTCTTTTGGAATACCCCACTTGAGGTTTGGACATAGATGGGGTACGGTCAGGTTGGTTTGAACCTAAAAACTAACCAGGCCCCTGGAACGAAATTGCAAATAACTAACAGACCGAGCGTCCGATCGACGTGTCGTCTATTGTGTTGAGACCCATATAACGAGAAGGACCCTTGAGATAATTCATCATGGCACTTCGTGATAGTTGACGTATCGACACTTGGATTGAGGAGCAGACCCTCCCGGAATCAAGCATACATGATCGTAAATCTGTGGTTAGTTTTGCACTGTTGACAGTTCCTGGATCATGTGTTGGTCCGATAGTTCTGTTGACATTTCCTAGATCATGTGTTGGTCCGACAGAATAGCTAGACCTGGATCATGTGTTGGTCCGATAGCTCTAACGACTGGACCTAGATCATGTGTTGGTCCGACGGTCTTGACTTCTGTTCCTGGATCATGTGTTGGTCCGAAAAAATAGCTGGTCCTGGATCATGTGTTGGTCTGATAGCTTGGACGATTAAGTGTCTATATCTAATCATCTATACCTATCTACAAAAGTTTTATACCTGTGTGAGCTGAGTCAGCAACTCTTGTGTTTCCTCATGTTTGAGATGAGTCATTTGATAAACTTAGGTATATGTATGGGCATATACCTAAGTGGGGTTTTCGGTTGATCTCTTCCTTTTTGTTTTATCCTTGTTGGATTTTTGAGACCTAGAGGGTCTCGGGGTCCTTACTGAGTATCATTATACTCACATATGCACGGGCTATGCCTTCACCTTGTTGTGTTGGATGCAGATGACGGACAGCGCTGACGGAGGCTGAGAGCGCTAGGACTGGATGGTACTCGGAGGTGGACCTTACTACGAGTCCATGCATAGAGGAGTCTGACGAACGTGGAGTGCTGAGGTGGTCATCTGTACCTACCCCTTTAGGTAGGAACCCCAGAGGACGATCCAGGAGCTGCACTTTACCTTTCAGCTGTTTGTCCCATTTTCAGTTGTACTTGCTTTCTGTTGTACCTGTACTTTACTATTGGGCTTGTATTTCTAGCCCCTTTACTTTCAACACTTCTTTTTGTATACAGTTATACTTAGTGTCTTACTTCCATATTTTACTCTAATTCTGTGTGTTTTTAGTTTTTAAAGGAAATGCCTCCACAGTTTTATAGATTTACACCTTTGGTGCTAGTTGCTAGCCCCTGGCCTATGGAAAGCGGGCTTGGGGTAGTCATGACACGGGTCCCAAGGACGGGTCATGAAAAATTGGTATCAGAGGAGATGGTTCTACCGCAGAACTTATGACTCTGATCTGTCTTACTGTGAAGCAATAGTGTTGAGAGTATTGAGTGTGGTTATCAGTCTAGGGAGTCCAGTGTTGGTGTTGCGGCCGACGTATCCATACACCAGGACCCTGACCTCTGATTTCCGACTCAGTGCACGAAAACACTGATTGCGTGTGTGTTTCAATAGTTTCCTTTATGATCTCTTTGAGTCAGCTCACCAGGTATAACTTATTGATTGTGGCGCACCTGTTTTTTTAGGACGCCTCCATGCAGACAGCTAGCCAGGGTTCTGAGAGTTGTACGAGATGGCAGCCCACTGAGCGATGAGGCCTCGGTGCAGGGCCCTATCACAGCGGAGGCACCAGTAGTACCACTTTCCATTGTGCCACCGATGCCACCATCCCTAGCAACAAAGAGTGAACGCTGCCTGAGTACATTGTACGAGTTCCAGTGCCAGAGGCTGCCTAGGTTTAGGGGAGAGACGGACCCACAAGCAGCTGAGGATTGGCTAGAGGATGCGGTGAGAGTCTTCATGATAGTAGGGACACCAACAGACCTCATGGTGATCCTTGCTGCGAGTCTCCTTCAGGAAGCGGCAGGCAGATGGTGGAGCCTAATGCTTCAAGTCCACGACGAGGTGACACTTCTATGGACAGACTTCGAGAGCCTGTTCCAGGCAGAGTTTATTCCAGCCACCCTTCGTGTGGTGCAGATACAGGAGTTACTACATCTGCAGTAGGATAGAATGATAGTGTCACAGTACTTAGCGAGGTTCACCGACCTCTTGCGCTAATCCACAGATATGGTACGAGGCCCATTCTTCAGGGCCCGGACCTTCGAACAAGGGCTCATGCGAGAGATCATAGCCTCGATGATCTCCCTCAGCATCCTGATACAGGCAGGGGTATTTGAGCGTGCCCTCTTAGTGGAGAGTTTCCTTGCTGAGCAGACACCAGCAGTGAGACCCACCACTGTACATAATGTAGCAGAGTCTTCTACAGCTAGAAGCAAGAAGTTGTCGTAGACGTCTAAGCGGACCAGACCATTCGGTGGATGACCTTAGGATATGGGATCAGTTGTATGGGGAACACGAGACAAAGCCAGTCATGCCAGGAGCGAGCAATGCTACTCTTGCGACGGGCAGGGTCACATGGCTTGTGACTGTCTGACCCGCCGTTTTGATGATCAGAAGACAATTGAGGGACCTCCCAGGCAGAGGCACAAGTTTGATCGAGGTGGTCTGTAGGGAGAAAGCGGACGTGGTAGAGGAGCTGGTCGTGCAGCTGGTGGTGGATGACAATTTGAGGTGTTACCACCACCACCACCACCAGGAGGTCCACCCCGACCACATGGAGTAGGTGGACAGGGGAGAGCTCAGCTCTAGGCAGCTAAGGCTTATGACCATGGTGCTCTAGAGATGATTCGAGGTATGATCTGTGTCTACTCCACCATAGATTCAGTTCTTATAGACACAAGTTCCAGTCATTCTTTCATAGGCACTTCCTTCGTTCGGAGCTCAAAGATTCCGACGGAGCTTTTGGCTTGATCCTTACGGCTAGAGACTCCTACGGAAGTAGACTCAATGATTACGAACTGGTGCTGGCAGTGTGAGCTTACTCTAGGAGGTGAGATCTTTAGCTGGGATCTCCTCATAGCGGCGTTGAGGCCTTACGACGTCATCTTGGGTATGGAATGGTTATCTACATTCCATGCTCAAATAGACTATATTAGGCGCAAATTGTGGTGTGTCTGCATAGATGGGACCAGGTTCACCTTCACCATAGAGAATGGAACCTTTGCAGAATAGGACGAACTTACTCATAGTAGGGTGAAACTGATCACTCATTAGTTTTCTTGCCTTACCCTCAAAGTGGTTGATGTGGAGAGTCTGACTTATCCTATAGTGGTGGACCAGTACGCGGATGTTTTCCCTGATGATGTTCCGGGAATACCTCATCATAGAGTGGTGGACTTCTACATTGATCTGTACCCCAGGATGGCATCAATATCTACACCAGCATATTGGATAGCTCCCGCTGAGATTCGTGAGTTGCAGGTACAGCTGGAGGACTTGTAGGGGAAGGGAATCATCCAGCCCAGTGTTTCTCCCTGGGCAGCCCCGATTCTATTCGCCAAGAAGGCAGATGGGAGCTTGAGGCTCTGTTTTGACTACCGTCACCAGAACCAGGTTACCATGAAGAAAAAGTACCCACTCACTAGAATTTTAAGGTTTTGGGTGCAGTGGAAGCGCGCAGGTGGATGTGCCCACTTGGATTTTTGTCATTAGCAATGATCTATCCGGGATCAATATGATGATAAACTCCACTCTCCATGGATCAAATCATAGAAAAAGACAAAGAAGAAGGTTTTTCCCGAAACCACAAACAAGGATCATTATAGGTTGATTATAATTAATTTAATTAATTATAAATAAATACCTTTTGGGTGTTCTTTCTTCGTTGATTTTCTTGATCACATTGTCGATGTGAACCGTCATTGCATCGCAAAAGCCAATTGTAGACTCCCTCTAGCGGTGATCCACACGTGTACCTCGTATCTCTTGATGTCGCCAAAGGATTCTCCAGGTGCTAGCGTGGAGAAGCCTTTGCTTGCGTTGTCCACCTTAGATCATCTTGATCTGATGGAAGAGGGTATCTCTCGATCTTGAGAGTGTTCTTGGAGGAATAGTTTCTTTCGGCCTTGAAATAATTCTCTAGAATTGTTGTGAACAATGATTCTCTTGTGTTTTACACATAGTAAAAGAGTTGGGGTTGTGAGGATATTTATAACAGCGTTTGAGGTTGTATAGTTATGACAATAAATAAACGCGTTACATGTTTTATTTATTTCATTGACTCTTATTTAAAACCTCCATGTAGAATAATTAATTCCTTGACATGTGCCCACGCTGATTATAATAAATATCATTTAAAACAATATTATATCCTCAAAATCCCGGCTGAAAAAACTACACGGCGTGTATTAATAAATACATGGCGTGTACTTGTTTTTCATTGAAAACTACACAGGGTGTACATTAAATGTACACGGCGTGTATATCTTGTTTTCATTTATTCATTTCCTTTCCATAAAAAAAACTACATGGCGTGTAATTATTAATACACGGCATGTACTTTTTTCCATTAAAAACTACACGACATGTAATCTTTAATACACGACGTGTATATCTTGTTTTTCATTTCTTTCTTCCTCCATCATTAAAATGATTTAGGATTCCTTGAATAATTATTAAACAATGTACGGGAATAATCTTTATTCTACTTGAGATACTTGAATACACTTAGTAGGTGAACCTCTAGGCCTCTTTCTCATTGGCATTAGGCGGGCTTGCCTAAAGTCCAAGATTACTGTCTAGCAACGGGTCAAGGTACCCAAGAGAAAGAAGTTGACACCGTATTGACATATCACCACATACGAACGCTTACTGTGTAATTTAATCCCTTTGTCTCGATATCTCATCAATCAAGTTTCATTACAGTGTCATAAACCTATATTCTTGATCTATCGTTCTTTGACTACCTGAAATAAACTCATCGTTCACACCATGGCCATGGAATTTAATGTGACAGTTCTATTTCAATCAGAGGGCCGAGATATCAACTTCCATAAATGGAAGGGACAAATCATTCCTCGACTTATCCATTGACAACATGTCACTCGTGACTCACCCAACATACCCTACTTCCCGCCAACTGTCTGCGTGACGATTTTTGTCAGTAAATCTAAGTGTGCGAGTCATGACATGAGTTAATAATAATCTTCTAGTCTAGGGACCATTACACGCGCTCATAGATAGCAATGTCTAATGACACCAAGACATGCGGAATTGCTACTGGTGGGTTTGTTCTCATAATCTCCCATCTTGGAGATTACCAAGTGTGAAATCCATGAGAGAGAGTCTCGTCTTCTTACGAGTACTCGCACATGACGGTCTGTATACTATGTGTCCTATCATAGTATGTCATCCAACCGTAGAACTTTATTTAAGAATATTGTTATATCATTTCAAGGTTCTCATTATAGCGGGGATCTGCCATGACCTTATCAATGCAACAAATATTCAAGGACATTATTATATTATAGTCATGCAGAACAATGAACTATATATAATAAGTGAACATTCATGTAATCAAAGTACAAAACAGTTGGTTCTTAGGACACCAACCCTTAAAAAATCCCACTTGGACTAGAGCCAACTGCCTATGACTTTTAGTTCGCTAGACCTCACATGATGATCATGTTTCTGCTGAGTCAAGGCTTTAGTCAAGGGGTCAACCATGTTTTCTTCCATGGAAATACTGCTCACTGCAAATTCACCTCTCTGAGAAAAATCCCTCAAGAGATGATACTTCTGAAGTATCTACTTTGTCCGCTGATGTGACCTTGGCTCTTTTGCAAGTGCCACCATTGTAGTATTTTCACAATAGAGTGTGATAGGATCTTTACTGCTCAGTACTACATCTAGCTCTTGGAAGAAGCTTCGCATCCATACTACTTCTTTAGCTGCCTCAGAAGCTGTGATATACTCGGACTCCGCTGTAGAATCAGCCACCACACTTTTCTTTGAGCTCTTCTAGCTCACTGCACCTCTATTCAAACTGAAGATGTATTCAGTCTACGACTTCATGTCATCTTGATCAGTCTGGAAACTAGCATCTACATTTCCTCTGATGACTAGTTCCTCATCTCTTCCATAAACCAGAATCATATCCTTAGTATGCCTCATATACTTAAGGATAGTCTTGACTGCCATCCAATGGCGGTATCCTGGATCATCTTGATATCTACCTACCACACTTAATGCGTAAGCAACATCTAGCCTCGTACATAGCATAACATACATGACTGAACCAATCGCAGATGTGTAAGGGATCCTTGCAATTCTCTTTTTTCCTCATGTGTCTGAGGACACATTTTCTTGGAAAGATGAATGCCATGTTACACTGGCAACAATCCCCTCTTGGATTGTTCCATACTGAATCTCTTCAGTATCTTGTCAATGTATGTACTTTGACTCATGCCCAGCATTCTCTTGGATCTATCACGATGGAACTTAATACCAAGAATATATGCTACCTCGCCCAAGTATTTCATGGAGAAAAATTTATGAAACCATGCCTTAACTGACTGTAAGACAGGTACTTCATTTCCAATTAGTAATATGTCATCAACATATACTATTAGGAAAATGACTGCACTTCCATTAAACCTCTTGTAGACACAAGGATCACATTCATTCTTAACAAATCCAAATTCTGTTATAGCTTTATCAAAACGAATGTTCCATGACCTTGATGCTTACTTTAATCCATAAATGGATTTCTGAAACTTTCATACCTTGTTGGCATCATTTGGAGTCACAAACCCTTCAGGTTGTGTCATATAGACATATTCCTGGAGGTTCACGTTAAGGAAAGCTGTTTTGACATCCATTTTCCAAATTTCCTAGTCATGGTAAGCGTCAATGGCTAATAGGATTCTAATTAATTTCAGCATCGCAACCGGTGAAAAGGTTTCATCATAGTCAATTCCTTGATGCTGTCTAAAACCATTTGTAACCAGTCGTGCCTTATAGGTGCTGACTTGTCCCTCTATGTCTAGTTTCTTCTTGAATACCCATTTATTACCAATAGGCTTTACATCAACTGGAGGATATACCAAAATCCAAACTTGGTTTTGGTATATGGAATCCATTTCAGAATTCATGGCTTCTTTCCACATGGCAACATCTGTGCCTTCAGATGCTTCCTTGTAAGTAAGAGGATCATCATTGTCAACCAATAATGAGTCACCATCCTCGGTGACAAGAAAACCATATCTTTCTGGTTCTGTTACCTCTCTCGTGCTCCTACGCAGTTCTTGTGCCTCCGAAATAGACTGTTCTTCCATGGGGCTTTGTGGAATCTGTTCTTGTACCAACTCCTGTGTATCTTGAGCCTAGACTTCATCGAATTCTATCTCACTCCCACTATCTCTTTTGGAGATGTGCTCCCTCTCAAGGAATATGGCATGTATTGCCACTGTAACCTTTTTGTCTGAGGGGTTGTATAGGTAATATCCCCTTGTTTCTTTGGGATATCCTATAAAGATACACTTTGTGCCTCAGGGTGCAAGCTTGTTACTTGAAGAGACCTTAACAAATGCTTTGCTACCCCACACATGTAAATTCGATAACATGGATTTGCGTTCACTCCATAACTCGTATGGAATACCATTTATCGATTTAGTTGGTACTTGGTTTAGTATGTGCACTGCTATTTGTAATGCATATCCCCAAAAGGATAATGGCAGACTCACATGACTCATCATTGATTTCACGATTTCCAACAGGGTGCGGTTCCTCCTTTCACTTACACCATTCCAGTACGGTGTATAAGGAGGAGTGATTTGAGATAGAATCCCAAACTCCTGTAAGAAATCAATGAAGTCCTAATTAAGATATTCTCCTCCTTTGTCTGAGAGGAGTTTCTTAATCTTCTTACCAAGATGGTTCTCAACCTCATTCTTGTATTCTTTGAACTGATCAAAAGAATCTGACTTATACCTCATTATGTAGATATATCCATATCTACTAAAATCATCAGTAAAAGTTATGAAGTACGAGAAACCACCCCTTGACTCAACTAGAAATGGCCCACACACATCTGTGTGAACTAATTCTATAAGCTCTTTAGCTCTTTCACCTTTCCCACTAAATGGGGCTTTGGTCATTTTTCCTTGCAGACACGCATGACATACACCAAGTGGTTTATTTTAAAAGAATCTAAATACCCATTTTGATGTAGTTTTGTCAAATGTTTCTCATTGACATGACCTAGTTGATGATGCCAAAGTTGGGTGTGGTATGAGTCATGTGAATTGACTTTATCATCAATTTCCATTACTTAGTTTGTGTAGTCTAACACATAAAGGCCGTTATATAAATGTGCCCTACCAAAACAAATTCTATATTTATAAAAGTAACAACATTCATTTCCAAACTTGAATATGAATCCATCAGTATCTAATATGGATACTGAAATAATGTTTTTAGTAACAGAAGGCACATAATAATAACCCTTTAACACCAAGATCATCCCAGTATGCAATGTGAGGTGGTAGTCTCTGACAGCTACAACAACGAGTCTGGCTCCGTTGGCTGCTCGTAGATCCACCTCACCTCGGTCAATCTTTATGAATCTACTTGGTTCCTGTATTTGGATACATATTTGAGCACCACAAGTAGTATCTAATGCCCAATTGGTAGAAATAGATAGATTGCATTCGATAACAAATGCACTTGAAGCTTCCCCTTGCTTCCTTGGCTGGGTGTAGTTTTTCTTCCAGTGGCCCTTCTTTCCACATGCGAAACAAAAAGCATCCTGTTACTTTGCCTCCCCTTCAATCTTCCTTTTCTTGGAAGGCTTTGAAGAATATTTGGGCTTAAATCTCTTCTCATTCCCTTTCCTTTTATTCACCATAAGGACAGAATGTTTTTCATGCTTCATGTCATTATCCAATTGGCGAATAAGGATAAGGAGATCAGACAGAGACTTCCCAATGTTGTTCATGTTTAAGTTCACAACAAATTTAGAGAAGCTCTGGAGAAGTGATGTAAAAATGATATCGATACCTAGTTCTTTGAGGAGTTTAAACCCTAGAACTTCCAAGCGCTCAACGTAGCCAATGAGCTTGACTACATGAGGCCCAGCTGGGGCACCCTCTCCAAGATTGCTCGGGAATATAGCCTTAGAGATCTCAAACCTTTCCTGTCTTTCTCTCTCATGGTATAGACCACAGAGGTGCTCGAGCATGCTATAGGCATCCATGTACTCATGAGACTTCATGAGTTCACTTGACATTGATGATAGCATCAAAAATTGAACTTTGAGTGCATCGCTCAAAGGTTGATCATAGACAAGGAAATCTTCATCACTTACCCCTTGGGCAGGAGGATCAGGAAGTGAGGACTCCAGCACTTAAAACTTTCGTTCATGGTGTAGGATAACCCGAAGGAACCTAAACCATTCCTGAAAGTTACTTTCGGTGAGGATATTATCTTTATCCAGAATTGATCGCAGAGAAAATGTGGTTGACAAGTTTGTCATCTTGATTCTACAATTTAGAAGAGAAGATTTATTAGTACTTTCTTGATTACATTTTATGAGAAATAATAAATTTTATTAAGTCTCCCACTATTTTATCAAGTCTCAATAGCCCTCACCATTGAACTCATAATTTCAAGTTGCTTTGACATTCTAGTGGAAAGGATCCATATTCCCCTTAACATAACCCCAACAAGGGTTGGTCAAGCTATTTGATGGTATTTAGGTAGGTAGGTCTTTGCCAACTGTGAGCTTACAGTTCCTTGATCTGTTGAGTGGAATCCCTAATCCTGAAATCCTGACTTGGATTTACTCAACTCTTGCCTCCAATATTACATCAAGTCTAGAAAGGGATACTTCTCTTGATGTAATATGGTTAAGTCAACCTGAAACCTTTCATAAGGGCTTCCTTTAAAAAAGTAAGTGTCCCAACAAGGGTTGGTCAAACACATAGTTTTATTGAGTCTTTCCCTTAATCAAGTAACGAAAGGCTTGGTCTGACTTAAGATGGTATTTGAGGGATTTTATTCTTTATGCGTAGTTTTTCATTATCACATGCTTGTCAATATTAAGTGATGCTTTCTTAAGTGATTAACCATGCTCCGATAATGTTTACGCATAGTCTGGTTTTTATTTTATTCTATCTTTTCATGCTTGTTCATTAATTATGTGATCACGACAACACATACATAATAAATAAACTATGCAATCAGACAGAAATAAAATAAGATGGAATGATCATGAGCTTCTATTGGTTAGCTTATCTAGCGGTTTGATAAGCTAACCCTGACCTAGTGAAAAACACCTTGAACCCGGTGGTTCGTGCTTTGCAGCTCCCACTTATCCACCTTTGTATCTTCTTGCGTCGGTTTTGCCTCAGCTTTGGGATTTGAACCGTCTCCTCTGGCTTGGGAGATCCTCCTTTATATGGGTTTATATTAAAGAAACCATGGGCACGCAAGCCCTAAATTTTATTGGGAGAAGGCTCGCAGGCCAACAAATTTAAATTAAATAAATTTAAATGAAACCATACACATAAAAAGGGTCTTTGGTCTAGATCATGATCATCCATAGCATGCAACGACATTTACGCATATTTATAATTCAAATTCTTTTAATCGTTCTTTCATTTAAGATAAGTCGCGCTCGAATTCAATTAATTATGATCTTATAATTAATCAATTATTTATCTTAAATTCCTTTCTGAAATTTCTTGATATTCTTTTCATCCATATTCCTTGTACAGGTATTTTTACTTTTGGAGGAAAACTGGTGAAATTTCCTGAAAGTACACGGCGTGTAGTTTATATTTACACGACGTGTATTTTTTTCACCCTTTATCCAAAGTACACACTGGGGGATTTGGCGTGTTTTCTCTACTTTGGAAATTTTGGAGTACACGGTGTATAGATGATTCATACACGGCATGTGATTCCTTGTTACGCGGTAACCGGCTTGGCAATCTCGTGTACACGGTACACAGCTTATCCTTGTACACGGTTTCACCTGGGTCAGAATGGACTACACGGCGTGTTGCTCCAACATACACGCCCTGTATTCTAGTTCCACACGCCGTTCAATTATGGTCAACACGGCATGATTAATACTTAGGCATATTCAATTCACACAGCACGGTTTGGCGGACCAGTTCCGGTTCATTGAACATAAGTACACGGCGTGTAGTTTTAATTACACGCCGGGTAATCCTGTGTTGTACAGACAGAAATAATGGCTCTTCCGGATGAGTTACTTGTTTTTATTTTAATCAAAAATTAAAATTAAAAGGTCGTTTCTGTGATATGAATTGAGAAACGGAGGAGGAAGAATAGATCTCGTTTATTCAGATTTATAGAACGATTTATTTCGAATTGAATTAAATATAAATGCGTAAATTATCAACGAAAATTAAATAACTATAATCAATGTTGTGACCTCCCTATGATACCATTTGAAGGTTCCAAGCACAGTGGAAGCACGTGGGTGGATGTTCCCACTTGGCTTTTTGTCATTAGAAATGATCTATTCGGGATCAATACGATGATAAACGCCAGTCTCCACAGATCGAATCATAGAAAAAGACAAAGAAGAAGGTTTTTCTCGGAACCACAAATAAGGATTGTTACAGGTTGATTATAATTAATTTAATTAATTATAAATAAATACCGTTTGGGTGTTCTTTCTTCATTGATGTTCTTGATCACGTTGTCGATGTGATCCGTTATTGCATTGCATAATCCAAGTGTAGACTCCCTCTAGCGGTGATCCACATGTTTACCTCGTATCTCTGGATGTCGCCAAAGGATTCTTCAAGTGCTAGCGTAGAGAAGCCTTTGATTTTATTGTCCACCTTAGATCATCTTGATCCGATGGAAGAGGATCTCTCTCGGTCTTGAGAGCATTCTTGGAAGAAGAGGTTCTTTCAGCCTTGAAATAATTCTCTAGAATTGTTGTGCAAAACGATTCTCTTGTGTTTTACACATAGTAAAAGAGTTGGGGTTGTGAGTATATTTATAATCGCATTTTAGGTTGTAGAGTCATGACAATAAATAAACATGTTACGCGTTTTATTTATTTCATTAACTCTTATTTAAAACCTCCATGTCGAATAATTAATTCCTTGACATGCACCCACGCTGATTATTATAAATATCATTTAAAACAATATTATATCCTCAAAATCCCGGCTGAAAAAAATACACGGAATGTATTAATAAATACACGGCGTGTACTTGTTTTTCATTGAAAACTACACGGCGTGTACATTAAATGTACATGGCGTGTATATCTTGTTTTCATTTATTCATTTTCTTTCCATAAAGAAGACTACACGGTGTGTAATTATTAATACACGGCGTGTACTTGTTTTCCATAAAAAACTACACGGCGTGTAATCTTTAATACACGGCATGTATATCTTGTTTTTCATTTATTTCTTCCTCCATCATTAAAATGATTTAGGCTTCCATGAATAATTATTAAACCATGTATGGGAATAATCTTTATTCTACTTGAGATACTTGAATACACTTAGTGTGTGACCCTTTAGGCCTCTTTCTCATTGGAATTAGGTGGGCTTGCCTGAAGTCCAAGATTACTGTCTAGCAACGGGTCAAGGCACCCAAGAGAAAGAATTTGATGCCACATTGACGTATCAACACATACAAATGCTTACTGTGTAATTTAATCCCTTTGTCTCGATATCTCATCAAGAAGGTTTCATGGAAGTGTCATAAACCTATATGTTTGATCTGTCATTCTTCGACTACCTGAAATAAACTCATCGTTCACACCATGGTCATGGAATTTAATGCGATAGTTCTATTTCAATCAAAGGTCCGAGATATCAACTTCTATAAATGGAAGGGAAAAATCCTTCCTCGACTTATCCATTAACAACATGTCACTCGTGATGCACCCAACGTACCCTACTTCCTGCCAACTGTCTGCATGACGGTTTTCGTCAGTAAATCTAAGTGCATGAGTCATGACATGAGTTAATGATAATATTCCAGTCTAGGGACCATTACACAAGCTCGTAGATAGAAATTTTTGATGACACCAAGACATGTGGAATTTCTACTGGCGGGTCTGTTCTCATAATCTCCCGTCTTGGAGATTGCCAAGTGCGAACTCCATGAGAGAGAGTCTCGTCTTCTTACGAGTACTCGCACATGACAGTCTGTATACTATGTGTCCTATCATAGTATGTCATCCAACCATATAACTTTATTTAAGAATATTGTTATAGCATTTCAAGGTTCTCATTATAGCGGGGATCTTCCATGAACTTATCAATGCAACAAATATTCCAAGACATTATTATATTATAGTCATGCAGAACAATGAACAATATATAATAAGTGAACATTCATGTAATCAAAGTACAAAACAGTTGGTTCTCAGGACACCAACCCTTACAGGATTTATGACCTATTTGATCAACTCAAGGGAGCACAATGGTTCTCGAAGATAGACCTCAGATCAAGCTATCACCATCTCAGAGTTCAAGATGAAGATGTGCAGAAGACGACCTTCAGGTGTCGGTATGACCACTATGAGTTCTTGGTTATTCCCTTCGGCGTAACCAATTCTCCATCAGTTTTCATGATTCTGATGAAAATAATATTCCAGCCTTACCTCAATCGCTTTGTCATAGTCATCATCGACGACATACTGATCTACTCGACTACTGAGGAGGAGCATGCCTACCATTTGCAGGTAGTACTGGACACACTCTGAGAGCAAAAACTTTATGGTAAGCTCTAGAAGTGATAGTTTTGGATTTGAGAGGTTTACTTTTTAGGACACATCATCTCAGAGGCTGGAGTTGCAGTGGATCAAGAAAAGATCGAAGCGGTACTTGCTTGGGAGCCACCCAGAAGTGTGATGGAGGTACGAAGTTTCCTGGGCTTGGATGGATACTACCGGAGGTTCGTACCAGACTTCTCTAGAGTTGCAGCACCACTATCAGCCTTGACAAAGAAGGTGCAACCCTTCGTGTAGTTGGAGAGATGCTAGTAGAGCTTCCACAAGCTGAGGCATAGGCTGACTAGTGCCCCCATCTTGAGGCTTCCTGAGGAAGGCGTTGGGTACATAGTCTACTGCGATGCATCAGGGACCAGACTCGGGTGTGTCCTGATGCAGGAGAGAGCTGTGATTGCGTATGGTTCTCGGCATCTGAGACAAAATGAGAAGAACTACGATACCCATGAATTGGATTTAGTAGCAGTGGTCTTCGCCTTGAATATGTGGCTGCACTATCTGATGGGCGAAAGTTTTACCGTGTACTCTGATCACAAGAGTCTCAGATATATCTTCTCTCAGAAGGACCTGAACCTGAGACAACGGTGATGTATTGAGTTCCTCCAGGACTATGACTTTGAGATATTTTATACTCCTGGGAAGGGGAATATAGTTATGGATGCACTCAGCAGGAGGACTGGTATTCAGCTACTAGGAGAGGCGATAGAGAAGCTGGCTGCTTTGTAGATATCCTTTGTGGATAGAGATGGAGCAGCCTATCTACAGTATCTTACAATCACTCCCCTACTTCTTCAGTAATTTAGGAAGGCACAACATGGGGACACTGACTGTGAGACACGACGTGCTCAGATATCCATAGGGCAGGAACCTGATGGATTTTCTAAAGGTGGGAAGCACATCATTCTCTATAGAGGACGTACCATAGTACCAGTTGCACTTCAGAAGGATGTGTTGAGTGAGTTCCACATGTCCCCTCTAGCGGTACATCTAGTAGTGGCAAAGATGTATCAGGACCTCAGACGATAGCACTGGTGCACGGGTATGAATAAGGTAGTAGAAAAGTTTGTCTCACGGTGCCTCACTTGTCAGTAAGTGAAGGCAGAGCACCAGGTACCAGTAGGCTTGTTACAGGCCTTAGAGGTCCCAGAGTGGAAGTGGGATGGGATATCCATGGACTTCGTGATGGGTCTTCCATGTACATCCATGAGTCATGATTCGATATGGGTTATCGTTGATTGACTCACTAAGTCGGCCCACTTCCTACCGATCAGAGAGCAGGACTCATTAGAGAGCTTGGGACGCCTCTACATGTAGAATATTGTGCGTTTACATGGAGTACCTTCTTCTATTGTCTCCGACCATGACGCACGCTTTACTTCTCGGATATGGAAGGGGTTGCAGGAAGCTTTCGGGACATAGCTTCGCTTGAGCACCACCTTCCATCCACAGACGGATGGCCAGACCAAGAAAACCATCCAAAACCTCGAGGACATGCTCCATGCTTGTGTCCTCAACATCGGTCATAGCTGGGAGGATCACTTTACTTCAGTGGAGTTCACCTACAACAATATCTATCACTCCACCATCAGTATGGCACCTTTTGAGGCCTTGTATAGTCGACCTTGCATATCGCCACTGTGCTGGAAAGAACCAGGGGAGTCAGCACTAGTGGAACCAGAGATGGTACGTGCTACCATGGAGAAGGTGCAGATCATCCAGGAGAAGATGAAGACTGCACAGAGTAGGTAGAACTCATATCCTGACAGGAGATGGAGACCTCTAGAGTTCGAGGATGGTGACCACGTCTTTCTACGGGTCTCACCTTGACGAGGTCTACAGAGATTTGGACAAGGTGTAAAGTTATCTCCAAGGTTCATCGGACCTTTCCAGGTCCTCAGTAGAGTAGGCGAAGTAGATTACCTCTTAGCTCTTCCACCTCAGTTGCACCGGGTGCACGACGTCTTCCACATATCTCAGCTGAGGAGATACGTGCATGACCTGTCCCACATCATTGACCACGGGGAGCTGGACATCGATGACGGGGTGAATTTTGTAGAGGTTCCAGTGGAGATTGAGTATCGACTAGAGTGGGTCCTATGTGGATGGTCGATACCTCTAGTGCATGTTCGTTCGCAGTACGGGAACCTCCAGGAGAGCACATGGGAGAAGGAGGCTCAGATGCGTGCTCAATACCCCCATTTGTTCCCTTAGTGTGAGTTGTAGCTTACGAGGACGTGAAGCCCTAAGGTGGGGAGAATGTAAAGACCCGGAATTTCCGTGAATTTTTTTTCTTAAATACATGGGAATTTTATGATTCTTCAATTTTTGGCAGCGCTTGATTCTGGGGCCCGGTGTGCCTGGAAATAATTTCTGAAGTTTCGTTCGGGGACGTTCAGTAAACGTGTGAGCGGGATTTTATATCTTCTGAAATGGTGCTCGGAATTGAAATCTGAGGGCACTGTTTAACTCGCAGCATTGGTGATTACTTAGTGATACCTACACCATAGTTGTGTTCTGACGAGAATAGAAGTTAGTTTTGGGGGTTTTAATTAAATTAAATATAAATAAGGTGTTCACCTTATTTTTATTTTATGGTGGTTAGAACCTCCAAGTTGAGGTTAGTGGTGGGGTCCACCCACACATAACCTCCCTTGGGAGGTTTTTTATTTAGTGGGGCCCACACGAGCTTCTTAATCCTTCTAACTGTCCATTAATTTTGGAACACCTCTAACCCCCCATTTATGTGGGTTAAACTCTCCATCATCCCCCATTTTATTAATGTTCCAAATCTCTCACAATTAATTAATTAAACCCTTGCAATTAATTAATTAGCTCCTTTTTGAATTCTTTTGAATTCTTTCCAACCATTAAAATAAAAGTGTGTCTATTATTTTTTGTTGGCATAATATTTGGGTGGAGCTTGAGAGAGGGCTTGGAGAATTTAGAGAACTTCATCCTCTCGATGAAGAACACGAAGAATGCCCATCACGACCGAAGGATGACGGACACCATCTTCTTCCTTCTTCAATCGAGGCAAGAAAGGGAAGCACCGTTCCCCACAAAGAACGCTGACGACATCATCTCGACTCGTCTTCCCTGAACTCTTCCTCCTCTGACATTGATGGAACGACGTCCACCTTCCGTGACTTCATCATCGATCACCAAACTCGAGGTAGGGGTCATTTTGATTGAATTAAATCCTCATTCCTTGTTGTTTATTATGGTTCAATGTCAGCCAATTATTATCACCTAACACGTAGGGTTCGGTCCAAACAAACACAGCTCGACGTCCCTTCATTGGTTCTTGATTGGTTGATGATGGTGGTGGTGCAATGGTGCCACCGGAAGAGAGGACCGCAGTGGAGCATCGGGGGCCGGCGACGGGCCGGCCGCGAGAGGAACCAGCGGCGCAAGGGCCCCTGGGTCGACAAAGGGGGGCGGCACTGTCGTGCCGTGCAAAGAACCAGGCCACGGCCAGGAGGGCCGCAGCAGTGCTAGAGGGGCGCGGTGCTGTCACACCGCGCTGGAGGAAGGGGGCCGCGGCTATGCGGGTCGCGGAGGATGAAGACGGCGCGACGCCATCACACCGCACCGAAGAAGACCCGCGACCAAAGGCCATGGTGGACAGAGGAGGGCGGCCGGCTGAGCCAGTCGCTAGCGGGCTATCCACGGGCGAGACCCCTCGGGTCCTGCAGTCACTGGGCCGACGCCACACGTCAGCCATTACAGAGAGATGGGGGGGGTGCTAACCCCCCCCCCCCCCATGTGTCCACTGCTGGACTTGGCTGGCAGTTCGCCTCCCAGCCACGCAGGTCGGGCCACCACGGTCCGGGCCACCTCGGGCCGAGCCGTAACGGGCCGGGCCACCACGGGCTAGGCCACCCTCAGGCCGGGCCGCCTCGATTCGGGCCACCCTCGGGCCGGGCCACGCCTTCGGGTCAGGCTGACCCCTCGGGTCGGGCCGCCCACTCGGGTCGGGTCGGACCCGCGGACCGGGTCGGGCCGGTTTGGTTCGACTAGGTCGGACCGGACCTAGACCCGCTATGGCATGTTTACACCTTTTTGCCCATATCTTGGGCTACCGGTGTCTGATCGACGAACCGTTTGCAGAAACATAAATCTTAGAGAGAGACGATTATTTTGGAATACCCCACCTAAGGTTTGGAAACAATTGGGGTATGGTCGGGTTGGTTTGAACCTAAAAACTAACCGGGCCCCTGAAATGAAATTGCCAATAACTAACAGACCGAGCGTCCGATCGACGCGCCGTCTGTTTCATTGAGACCCCTATGATGAGGCAAACCCTTGAGATACTTCATCGTGGTACTTCATGACAGTTGACGTATTGACACTTGTCTTGAGGAGCGGACCCTCCCAGAATCAAGCATACCTAAATGGAACTCTATGGAAGGCTGTGCACGGTTGATTGTTCCTGGATCATGTGTTGGTCCAATAGTTCTGTTGACTGTTCCTGGATCATGTGTTGGTCCGACAGTTTTGTTGACTGTTCCTGGATCATGTGTTGGTCCAACAGTTCTGATGACTGTTCCTGGATCATGTGTTGGTCTGACAGTTCTAATTTATATTCCTGGATCATGTGTTGGTCCAACAGAATAGCTGGCCCTGGATCATGTGTTGGTCTGAAAGCTCTAATGACTAGACCTAGATCATGTGTTGGTCCGATAGTCTTGACTTCTATTCCTGGATCATGTGTTGGTCTGACAGAATAGCTGGTCCTAGATCATGTGTTGGTCTTATAGCTTAGATAATTCAGTGGCTATATCTGATCATATATACCTCTCTACAAAAGTTGTATAATCGTGTGAGATGAGTCAGTAACTCTTGTGTTTCCTCGTGTTTGAGATGGGTCATTTGATAAACTTAGGTATATGTATGAGCATATACCTAAGTGGGGTTTTCAGTTGATCTCTTCCTTTGTGGTTTATCCTTATTGGGTTTGTGAGACTTACAGGGTCTCGGGGTCCCTACTGAGTATCGTTATACTCACCCCTACATGGGTTATGCCCGCATCTCGTTTTGTTGGATGAAGATGACAGACAACGCTAACAGAGGTTGAGAGCACCAGGACTGGACGGTACCCAGAGGTGGACCTTACTATGAGTCGGTGCACAGAGGAGTCTAACGAACATGGATTACTGAGGTGGTCATCTGTACCTACCCCTTCAGGTTGGAACCCTGGAGGAAGATCTAGGAGCTTCACTTTACCTTTCAGCTATTTGTCCCATTTTCAGTTGTACTTGCTTTCCGTTGTACCTATACTTTACTGTTGGGCTTGTATTTACGACCCCTTTACTTTCAACACTTCTTTTTGTATACAGTTATACTTAGTGTCTTTCTTACAAATTTTACTCTGATTGTGTGTGTTTATAGTTTTTAAAGGCAATACCTTCCCAGTTTTAGGGATTTACGCCTTTGGTGCTAGTCGCCAGCCCCTGGCCTATGGAAGGCGGGCTTGGGGTAGTCACGGAACAGGCCCCGAGGACGGGTCGTGATAGAAAGGAAATGATATGTATATTTAAACCCCATTAATTTTATGAATATTTCAAAATATATTCATTATAAAGTAATCACACTGCATATAATAAATGTTGGACAATAACAAATATGTCTCATGGATTTGAAAATGAGACAAAGAAACCCCTACCTCTTGTCCCGACTTCTACAAACATACTTTACATTAGGTATCAAAAACATGTATATCTTAATAACTTAATTTATATCCTTAATCATATCCATTTTCATTTATACTCTTCATATATAGTCATTCTCTATATTAATTCTTGTTAGTTATTACCTATTTTCAATATCCAGTGTAAGTAATCTTGATTGTTTTGAACTAGTTTCATAAAAATAATGTTAGTATTCATTTTTTATACAGATTTTATCATTAAAATATAATTGAAGGTAATTTAATTACTTTTAAATCATATTTATAAAGGTTTAGTTTCTTTTTATGGCATTTTTGTTACGAAATATGAAGATGAAATCAACGATGGTCATGTTTTGGTGATTCTTAATAAATGAAAGGTGTTTTCTTAATTAACGAGTTTAATAATAAATTTACCATTATGGAAAAGCTAATTATTTATATATTTTTATGATATTATAACATCAATTAAGTTCTCATAATCATATATGGTATAAATTCATAGTATTGTCCAAGTAGGTGGTTAAACCGACCAAAACATGAACATGACATGATTAATGGATGATTATGTGGTGTTTTAGTTGTAATTTCATTATAAAAGAAGAATAATAATATTATTTAGTGTTTATTAGTGTTATATATCATAATTTTAATGAATTATAAGAATAATTAATGTATTTTAAAATATTACATAATATGACTAATAATATTTTCCTCTTAGTATGCTTGTTTTAAATGATTAAATTAACGATGAGTATTTATTGATCATATAATTAATAGGTTCTCTAATTTATCATAATATAACCTTAATTATTTCATAAACATAATATTTATTCACTCAACTTATTCTTAGGATAATTCATGCATGGAAATAATTAAACTAAAATCACAAATCAATCATTCCATAGAGGTGATAGTCCACATATGTGCATGGATGATGATTTCATTTTCTATAGAATGGGAGAAATGAATCATATTTTTTATAATTTAATAATATAAAATATATTATAAATATCATAATTAAATATTAAATTTTCTATTATGACTAGTCTTGTATGGTGGTAAAGGAAATTGAAACACATTGCATCGTGGAGGTGGTAGTCTGTAAAACGCACGGGTGGCGGTTTTGTTTTTCTTAATAAAAAAGGGAAAAGTGATTAATACCTATACCATCATTATAATAACATAAAATTATAATAATTATACTTATATTATAATTTTAAGATCATTTAATATAATTTTAGGAAAAATAATTGCACATAAATAAATAGAAAAAAGAAAGGATGGGTTAGAAATATATACCTCGCTTCATGGATTATCTCCTTTGAAAAGGGGGTCAATCCTTTAATGGATAGTCTTTTGAGAAGAAAGGAACCTATTTAATGTGTATAGGAATTTTTAGGATAGTATTGGTTATATTTGGGTCCAAAATAATTGGGTTGTGGTGTGAGGTGAAGTGAGAAGAGGATACCCCTTTTATAAGTGAAAATGGATGGATTTTTTGTAAATACCCAAAAAAATCAATAATAGGAACCCACTATCAAGTAAATTGGCTCCAAAATTGATAAATAATGGATTTGTTAAGATTTAAGGTCATTAAAATCCTAAAAAAACATTCTGACACATGTTTTTAACATGTTTTAGGTCTTTTACTCTTAGATTCTTTACTTTTACCATTTTAGCTTTTACCGTGGTAATTGGTTTTTTCCTAAGGTAACTTATTCTTCCTCAAAAAAAAATAGACCATATGAAATACTTTGTTACTATTTATTATAAATTTTAAATCCATTTTATTATATTAGTTTTCTAAAAGTGATAGAAATTAATTTTAAAATACTTAATGTATAATGTATTAAAAAAATTTGAAAAATAAAACTTAAGTTCTGAAATGTAAAATATGGGTTTGTAAATTAAAAAAATATTTTTTAAATATAAATTCACTTATAAAATAAATATTTAGTATTATAAAAAGGTTTCATTAATTTCCATTTTATACTTATATACTAATAATGTCATAAAAGTCATATTATTTGTAAAAATGACATTTTACATTATTCACCTAAAATCAACTTTTTTAGAAAAATATAAAAAAATAATATTATTCTAATATTACTATGATAAATCCAAAAATAATTTTCATTTTATCAAATTAAAATTATAATATTTATAATTTTAACTTTTAAATAAAAACTAGATATAATGAAAAACTGCTTTTCATAAGAAAATATATTCTTTTTTAAAAATATTAATCATTCCCATTAATATTTACTATAATTTAATAGTTGAAATAGTATTAAAAATATTCCTAAAAAATATATTTTATCAACATTTATCAAAATTTTCTTAAAATAGAAATGCATATTGCCTAAAAAGGTAATATTTTGAGAAATTATTTTCTAAACAGTAAATGATATTGTTATTCATTTAGGTAAACTAACTAAATTTAATTCATATTAAAAGTAGAAATTATTTTTTATATAAATATTTCATAAATCAATTACTTTTATTCATTTCTTCTATTTCAATGTCTAGGTTTTAATGGTCATACTTAAATATTTATATTTTATCTAAATATATCATATTTTCATTTAAGTTCTGTATTATGTGTAGATCATGATACCAAACACATTAAATTATTTAAAGGTAATAATATATTTTAATATTAAGGTGATACATTTCATATATACATTGAACATATAAATTAAAATATTATAAAAAAACACTTTAATATTCTCATTATAGCGGGGAACTGCTATACCCTTTTGATACAGTAAATACTCTTGGGTAATTATACCATTAATTTTATGTAGAAGAAAACTCATAATGTGATATGATATATATTGATACCTAATAATTTGAATATATAGGTAATTTAAATTAAAAATTAGTTAGTTCCAGGGAACCAACTCCAAAATGGATTCCATTACATGGGAGTTTTATCCATTTAATATTATTAGTGTATGGTTTCTCCTATACACAAGACTATACCAGGATTAAAAAATACCCCCATATATAATAAATAAACGTGTCTTGATTCATATTATTATATAATATGTATTGATTCATGGATTTCTTACCCTAGGCCCAGTCAAAAATCTCATTAAACCAAATATTTCTCTTTGTCCAAGTGTTGGGACCCTCAATAGATCACATCAAGTTTTATCTAATATACCTCTATTAGGTTAAAACTATTTCCCCCTAATTATGAGAAAAATATATATAGAGAAATTATTTTAGAACTGTATTTCACTTTATTATTATTATTGCAGGATGTGTAGTGATTTTTAGATCTTTTATCTCAAACCCAGCTATAAAATTCCATTTTTTCCTCTCTTACATTCCAGTATATGGTCTCAATTATTATTGGGTCTTCTTACATTGAATTTATATTTGGATGAAATCTTTTTATTTAAGAACTATGAATTCCTTGATTCTTGTTATTCCAAGATACATATTAAAAACCATATGCTTTATCATAGGTCCATCCATAGATTTCATCTACACTAACTCCCTACTCTATCCTATTGTTTTGGCCTTGTCAATTCAAATTGGGTTTTCTTCCATTGTCTAGCACTAGGATGGTATCTTTTCATTTTACCTTACATATGATATATATCTATGCAGAGATCTCTTCTAATAACTATGAATGGATTGATTCCTATAATATAAATATATATACTCATGTCCAATTCACTTATATTAGACTTGACCACAAGTTCCATTTTCATCCTATTTTCCCCCACCATCCTACCACTTGGGCTTACTAATTCATGTCTGGTTCTCCTTCATTAAAACTATTCCAAGATGATAAATTTTTCATCATTTATAATAACTACATGAATCTTGATTCTTATTATTTTTGGATACACAGTGATTCCCAAATCTCTTATTCTAGGATCAACTAAAAATTTCATCTCCATCAAACCCCCTCTCAATGTATGTTCTTATAATTCACATTGGGTCATTCTATATTTGATTCTATATTGGGTCAATATATTTTCATCCAAGAAATATGTGTGGCTTGATTCCTATTATTGGAGGATATGTAGTGATGTTTGAACCATCTATCCTAAATCCTATTGAAACTTCTTATCCACTTACACTACCCTCTAACATTATATAATGAACCAGTCATGGTTATTTTTGAGTGGGAGTATTTCAATTACCTTTTAAAAAATATCTTCCTATATTATATATTTTTTACCTCAAGGGTTTTAATCATTGAAATACTTTTATTGATATTGGTAATGAGTAAATTGAATCCTAGGGGACCCTTTGAACAAACCAAATGCTTGTTTCTATCCTAAGGAGAAGATCATATAATTTTATGTTCTTTTTATAGTGTTACAATATAACCTTTAATTCAAATGTGGTTATTGTTCATCCTCGGTATGATAGTTTAACAATATGATAATGGAACATTCATTAAAATAGTGTAAAAAAATTTACTATATAATCCACTATCATCTCATCATTTATTGATTCAAAAATATTATTTTACAATTTACATAACTCTAATCCCTTGTTCAAAGGTGTTTAAATGCTTTTATCTCTAAAAATCCCCATTTGTGTTATCATAATTCCCTCAATAGTCTGAGAACTATGACCTTAAATTGCATTCCCCTTTCTATAATTCCATATATAATAGTGTTGGGATCTCCCTAAATATTAATTTTATCATGACCTCATTGTAATATATATTTCCTCATATTTTTTTCAAAGTTGTATGACCTTAAACTTCAACCTTATTTTTTTCAAATCTCTATGACCTTAAATATCATCTCTCTTTGGTATGACCCACATGTCCTTAAACTACCAAAATAAATAAACATGGTACTCACCATGTTGTAAACTCATAAAGGGACCTAGGAAAAAGTTGATTCTACACTCACTAGTTCTTTTCCCTATATAGAAAAATAAGGAATTTGAAAAGTGAAAATGGAAAAAAACTTGTTATTTTGAACAACTACAAAGTTTATCCTAAGAAAAATATGAGTTTATACTCACTAATACTTTTCCTTTCATGGATTAGGAAAAATTTAGGGTAAAAAAATGACACAAAACTTTGTGAGTACCACTATCTAGCCCTTGTAAAAGTCTAGTCATGCTCATCATGCCTACATATATATGTAAAATCAAGAGTATATTTTTATTCCTCATATGCATATTAGTTTATATGATCTACTCATACTATAAAAAAATGTAATTATAGTGTACTTGGACCCTCTTGATCATTTATTCTTCCATGAAAACCCACTAAAAAAATATACAGATAGTAGTGGTTATTTAGAAGTGGTTTCTAAAAGCACCGCTAAATGGATTAATATTTGATTTATAATGATGATTTTTAAATTTTTTGTTTAATTATTTATTTAGAGGTAGTTTTATTTAAAAACACAGATAATTATTATTTATAAATGGTTTTTATTAAAAAAATTATATAGTATTCTTTAGAAAAACACCCATCCTTCTTCCCTTCCCCATTGACCTCAACCCCAATCATGTGATTGAGCCCTAACTATGTGTTCCTCCTCCATGGTCGACATATCATAATCCTACACTATTAAATATTCACCCTCACCTCTCCAATATCCATGTATTTATTATCATATAGAATATCTTCCCTTGTAGTTGTCATCGTAAGGTTAGAAAATCCATTGGTCACTTCGTTTGTGTGCTTCCATGGCCAACCAATTCAGTACAAACACACACCACTAATAGATTTTCTATTATAAAAAATTTCTTAACCTCTCACACCAGTGATCCAACCATGATACACTCTTTATCCAAATATCAATACCTCACCATACATGTTGGTCACCTCCACTAAACTAGGATTATTTATAGCATGGTAAAATGACTCCTGAGCATGGGGGTTTCATGTGAAGTGTATAAGGGAGGATAGGGAAGGAATAATTTAAAATATTGATCAATATTTATATGTTAGTAAGTTTACTAGGAAGTTATTAACCATATATAAAAAATTATTGTTAATTTGGTTAAACAATTTGATGATTTTATTAATAAGTGGACCAGGTTTCTATTGTGGATTGTTTTCACCACTTTAGTGGGAATTTTCATGCCATGATACAAATCAATGATTTTTTATTGGTTTAGGCCAATTATGAGTTTTTTATGGGTTTTTAAGTAATTTATAACTAGGACAAATTAGTGTTTCTCTAGTTTAATGAGCATTGATATCCCATGAGACAGCCTACATGGTTGGTGTGAGTTAAAGATTTAGCTGATTTTTATAGAAAAAATGGTCTAAACATTAAAATTATATTTTAAATGAATTAATTATTTTCAAATGATATTTAAAAATAAAATAAATTTAGTTTTATATGAATGGTTTTAAAATAATTTTTAAAGTAAAATTTAAATGGAATAAAATGGTTTTAACTAGAGTTTGGGCCAAGGTACATGGGTGAGTAGAAAACATGAGATGACATTTTGATGGGTTGTATAAAATATAGTCTATTATATGTTTAAAATAAATATAAAATATATTTTGATAAATTATTTGGTCCATTTTACATTGTGTGGGTGATGTCCTATTTTGAAAGAATGAGTTCTTATTTTTCTCTCTCTTATTTTTAAAGTGTTGAGGTATATTATAAAAAATTTACCCTTGGTTTTCTATATTGATTTGTATAGTCAATATTTTTACACTTTAATATGTGTTAGAATTCATGGATGGATTGTTTAGGTGTTGGATTTAGGAATGTATTCTTATTTTAACTTAAATTTATTATTTTATTCCTATATATTTATATAAAAATATATTTACTTAATTATATTTTTTAAAATAATTCTACACTTGAAGAGGTTTAGAGATTATAGTTTCTCTATGACATAGGATAGTCATTCTACTCCTATTACCAAGAGTGAATCAGGAGTACAAGATAGCCAATCTACATATGCTACATAGGGTCCACTGGTTTTATAGGACATCCATTCTACCCTTTCAACCTAGAGTACATGACTATAGGATAGTTTATTTACTAATGTTATATATTTTATACTTTTTCTCCCAAATATAAGATGGTAGATTTTCCAAGAGGGGGTGAATTGTCCCTTTTTAAATAAATTAAATAAATTAAATATTTAAGGTTATATCAGAGTTATTATTTTAATGATATGGAAAAATAAAATAAATGGACACAATGATTTTTATAGTGGTTCAAATATAAATGATTAAAGTCCACTCTTCACCCCTCTCATGAACTGAGAGAAATAATACTCACTATAGCCACAATTATGAAATATTACTTTTACTTTTTCCCACCTGGAGTCATAACCTAATCAAAAATCCTTTTTCCTCTAGAGGCATAAATCCAAACAAACCTACATTTTTTCTACCTAGAGGAACAACCTGAATATTCTACCTTTTTCCACTTGAAGAAATAACCCAATTTTTGACTTTTGTATGGGAGACACAACCCAAAATAATACCTTTTAATGGTTATTATAAACCTTAAAAATTATGGATAAAGGAAGAAATTAAAAGAAGTAAATCTATAAAACCAAATGAAAGTTTTACAATTTTAGAGTTGAGATAGTAAGGAACTCTTCAGTAGTAAAGGATCAAATGATTGTAGTTTGGTTGAAAGTAGTAGTTTATTTCCAAAGTATGTTAAACTTGTATAGTTAAATAGTATCATCAAACTCATATATCTTTATATGGATCTATAAGACACATTTTATAGAGTTATTCTATGCATATCTAATTAAAATCATGAATCCCATCATAGTTTATCTTTCCCAATGATTCATGTTATTTCATCATTGAATGCGCATGAAAAATATAATCATGTGGGTCACTTAAATGATTTATAACATCAAAATAATGTTGTATAGTGATAATAAGTTATAATAATTAATAAATTAGCAATAAATAATTATAATCAACATTAAAATCCCTTAGAAAACTTCCATGAAGTATATGAGATTAACTGTTCAAATTCCAAACACATTTAATTTGGAACTTTTGTTTTACCAAGAAACTAGCGTGAAACTTAAACCCACATGATAAGAATTTAATCCTATATAAAATTATTCCAAATAAAATTAATTATTATTAAAACAATTAAAAAGTATTTAAAAATAATTAAATTAAGATAAACATGTGAAATAAACATGTAGTAATTTAAAATATGAAAGTATAAATAAAACAAAACATGTTTTAAGAAACAATATGACAAATGAATTAACTGACCATAAGTTATAAAGTAAGATAAATAATTTTTCACATTTCAACTTGTGGTTAAATCATTTTTGTTCTTTCATTCACTTTGTTTTTTTTCATGCTGTCACTTTGTTTTTTTTCATGCGGTCACTTTACTTTTTCTCATGCGGTCACTTTGATTTTGTTCGTGTAGTCACTTTACTTTTTTTATGTGGTCACTTTACTTTTAATTAACTTTTCACTTCCATACATTCAAATTTTCACTCACTATCACTTATAGACTTTTTCAAATTTTCACTCATGTTCACTTATGAAGGTCACTTCCAAACTCAAATTTTCACTCATAGTCACTTCTCAAGGTCGCTTCCAAACTTTGTCAAATTTTCACTCATGATCACTTATAGAATTTTTCAAATTTCCACTCATAGTTACTTCTCAAGGTCACTTCCAGACTTTGTCAAATTTTCACTCACATTCACTTCTAGACTATGTTAAATTTTCACTCAAGATAACTTCCATGCTATGTTAAATTTTCAATCATAGTCACTTACATATTTTGTTAAATTTTCACTCATTTTCACTACTATAACTTTTCAAATTTTCACCAAATTTTTCAAATTTTTACTCACTATCACTTCCCAATGTCACTGTGATAATTTAACCAAAATATGTAAAAACTCAAAGCATACAAATCTTACAGTGTATGAGAAATTATATTTATTTTAATTTTATAAAACACAAATAAATTGGATCGAGGATCCAATTCAACATTTTCTACCTTTTTGATAACTGAAAAATAAATGTAAATTCCAAAAATATTTCCCCCTTTTTGAAATTTATTGAAAATATTTTAGCTTTAAATATGATTCCCCTAAGAGAAATAGTTATTACTAGAAAAGAAACTAACCTTCATAATATAAAAAATTTGACATGGAAAGATCCCACTGAATGATTACTAGGAAATAAACTAACAATTTTAATGTTAACATTGAACAAACCTCTCGCTTAATTATTACTGGGAAATAAATTAACCCTAAAAGTTACATAAAACAAATAACTAAGATTCCCCTAAATTTATACATTTTAAAATAGTATCTGAAGTCATAAAAATCTACCTGTGTATAATAGTATAGATTATTTTTTAAAGATATGTTAGAATCTATAATGATCCATAAAATCATTTCAATATTTCCAATGAAGGATTTATTGATTTTCAATGAATTAAATAGTAACTAGATATTTAAGTACATGAAAATGAGCCAATAGAATAAAATAGATTCAATATATACATGATAAAAATGGAACAGAGTTAAAGTATTAGCTCAAATTATAATTCAAACTCTCCCTAAATATATTCTATAGGATTAAATTTACATCATTCCAAGTTCAAATTTTATTTTATAAAAATTATATATATCCATGGGTTTAGTAAATATATCAACTAAGTATTTTTCTAAAGAAATAAATTATATATTTATATTTTATTTTTGAACATAGTCCCTATGAAAATGATATTTAACATAAATGTGTTTAGTCCTAGGATATTGTAATGGATTTTTAGAAATATAAATTGAAAAATTATTTTCAAAGAAAATTGGAATATTAAAAAATTAAAATCCAAAATCAATTTTTTTTCTTAATCCATAAATATTAAGCATAACAAGTGGCATCAGCTATGTATTCAAATTCAGCATTTGAAATGTAAATAGAATTTTGTTTCTTTTAATCCTAATAAACTAAATATTTTCAAAGTAAATGAAATGTACCTAAAGTTCCATTTTTATCTATCATGATTCCACCAAAATCATAATAAAAATAGCTTGTAAAATCAAAATTACTTCTAGAAGGATAAAATAAACCAAGATTAAAAGGAACATTTAAAAAATTTAATAATTCTTTTAGCATATTTAATGTGAATTACCTTAGGGTAACTTTGAAATATTGCACACATTCAAACTAAAAACATCAAATCAGGCCCAAAAGTAGTAAAGTATAATTAGCTTCTAATCATGCCTCTATTGGTTTTAACATCAACAAATTTTCATATTTATCTAAATCTAATTTTAAATTAGCACTCATGGGATTATTTTTACTTTTAGAAGATTCTAAAACAAACATTTTACAAACATTCTTTGTATACTTGCATTGATTTAGAAAAATACCATCATTTATTTGAAATATTTTCAAACCAAGGAAAATTTTCAATTCCCCCATCACACTCATATAAAATTTAGAAGTCAAAAATTCTGAAAATTCATTACAAATATTTTTCCATGAAGATCCAAAAATAATATCATCAACAAAAAATTGAATAATCAAGATATCATCACAAATTTTCTTAATAAAAAAGTATGATCAACTTTCCCCTTCTCAAAATTTTTTTAAAAGAAAACTAGTTATAATTGCATACCAAGATTAAGTATCTTATTTCAAACTATATAAAGCTTTAGATAGTTTAAAAACATGATCAGGATGCTTTTAATTTTGAAAATCAAGGGTTGTATAATATATAATTCTTCAGAAATATAACCATTTAGAAAACTGGTATTGAAATCTATTTTAAATAATTTAAATACTTGAAAATCAGCATAATCTAATAATATCCTAATTTATTATAATATAGAAATAGGTCCAAAATATTTTTTGAAATCAATACCTTATTATTGAGAATAAACTTGAGAAACTAATTTAACTTTTTTTAACTATATTTCCAGATTTGTCAAGTTTATTTCTAAAGATCCATTTTGTTCCAATAATATGATAATTATTTAGTGTAACAACTAAGGTCTACACACTATTACTAGTAAACTAATTTAATATTGTAATAGTGGGTGACCTATACCCAACTTGATCATTACTTTTGATTACCTTATTGTGTATACAGTTAGATATACATGATGTTTTCTTACCATAATAGAGTAGATATTTCTACATCCACAATTTAATGGTAATTTACATAGATTAATTATCATATCAAAAGGTTATAGCAGATCATAGGCTATAATGAGAACCTCAAGACACTATGAAATTTATATTAAAAAAAAGTTATACGGTCTAGATACATCTTACTGACTGGACACAATATATGTTTAACTATAAGGTGTTGGGGGCTCATAAGCATTGAGACTTCTTCTCATGAAGTTCACACTTGGTGATCTCTAGCAGTGATATTATGAAAATAGACCCACCAATAGGAACACTACATGTTTCAAGTGTCATTGGTTGTTTCTATCTATAGACATGTATATCAGCCTCCTGACTTGGGATCATTATCAATGTGTTCCATTTGATTGTGTAATTTGATGCAGGGAAAAAATAATAATAATGAAATCATGGTGAGGTAGCTTGTGTTGGGTACGTAATTGGTTGTATTACATTGTTTGAATGTTCAAGAAAGGATTTTTCACTTCTGAGTTGAGGAAGTAATATATCTCGGGTCTTATTGATCAGGATATTAGAACCTTCATAAATCCTTGGCCAAGACAGTTGAGGGTAATTCAGTCTAGTTATATCAACAAATAATAAAGCAAGAAAATTGTGATGACATAAGTGTGCATCCTACTTTATTATATATTTAAAGAAAAAGAGATTATATTACATGGTGTGTGTTCATAGGTTGGTTTTCATTTCTATGAATTTATTTATCTTCTCAGGGACCTTGATAGACTACTAGACTCCACTCTTAGTCTATAAATACTATTCACTATTATCAAGATAAGGGCCTAGAGGGTCACACACAATAGCACATTCAAGAATCTACCCTATTTAGTTGAATAGGTATATCCGATATAGTGGGACCCACCACAGGGTCTGAGTATTGTCCAATTTATCGATTACCGATGAATAAAAAAATTCATATTATTCAAGTTATGAATAATTGGGTTGAATTTATTTAAATTATTTAAAAGTTAAGTAAATATAAGGAATAATATTAATCGAACAAATATTATTTTAATATTACAGGTTTATTTAATATTAAGTGGGAATTACGAGTTGAGTTAATGACTCGAGTTTTATCACATAATATTTTTATATATATTATAGGTATGTGATAAAATAATAAGCAATATTTAGGACACAATTTAGTTCAATATAATTATTTATTTAGTGGACATTAAATAAATAGGGGCGGGGGAACCCTACCAGGTATTTTAAACATCCACTATAAATAGATAGAGAGTCTCTCACACAACGAATTATTTATCATGAGATTTTTAGAGACTCTCTCTCCTCTCTCGCTTCCTAGATAGAGAATCTCTCGATCTAGGTGATCTAATTGATTTATCCCTCACACATAGAAGGCATGTCAGTGCAATGATCTTCGGGACATTGAAGGCGTCATCAGATCTCTATGCTAGCACTTGGAATTTGATGATCGAGATTCCAGCAGTTTTTTTGAAGCATGTGTGGATGATCTAGAGGGATTCAGCTTCAGATCCTTTATGCATTGATCACCGACAACAAGAATATGTCAACCATAGCTTTATATCTGGAAAGGTATATTTTTGGTTTATTTTTTTGTGCTTTATTTAATTTACACGAGATCTTTGGACTGTATCATCCTTGGATCGTCAACGACAACAAGTCTTGTCATCCCAATGATGATTTTTTTAAAAATCCCTCACTAAATGGCTTCCTCTATAACCCTGGTACCTTCAATTGGTATCAGAGGGATCGTGTAATTATTTTGAGCCAAGAAAATTAAATTAGATTTAAATTTAATTAGAGGGTATAATTTTTGTCCCAATGAATCTGACCACAATTCGATCCAAGGTTGGATGGCCCAGTTACGAGCATCCTAAAAAATATCATGAATCATTTGCGGTTATATTTCGAGTATTAAACGTATTTTTTAAGCTCTCTTTTGCTAGCATAAGTCATTTTTAATGATTTCTAGTTAACCAACACTATTTTAGATGGTCACCATGGTCGGAATAGTGTTTTTTGGCCAAATTATTTTCCACTAGCTATGGATATTTTAATATAATAATTATTTTTATTATAATATTAAAATTATTTTATAGTTTTGTGTGGATTTTAGTATCAATTTTTTTTGATTTCTACAAACAAACAGAAAAATCTTTATGGGAGGCATTCAAGACCTGGCAAACCAAAACAAAAAAAGGGCAGTGTGAAAATGAAAATTAAGTCTAAAGAAATAGAGGGAGGTAGACTTGGGATAACAAAAAAATAGGGTGACCTATTTTTTTTACAAATAATAAAAAAAAGTAAAATAAAAAGGAAAGGAAAATCATTAGGGGAGGGCCAACCTGTCGGCCACCTCCCTTCATCGTACCCTGCCACTGGCTCTAACTCCTCTGATGACACCTCCCATGGCCAGTACTCTGGTTGTCTCTCCTCCCAGAAGATTGGGGACACCTCTAGTCGGTAGGCGCCTTCGTGACCATAACCTCCGATGATCTCCTTCCATGGCCCTGTCCTCGACGGGCCCACCCACCGTCCTCCTCCCTCAAAAACATGTAACACCCATCTCTCCCTACCTCCTTGGTCAAGCACCAAACTTTGGCCCTATCAAAGAAACATCTGACACTGTCGTACTCTACTTCTCGCTGAGCCGCACCAAAGCCACGCAGTGGAGCCCCACACCCCGGCTATTTTCTGTCACAACTCTGCGATGTCGCCTGGAGATAGAACCCTCAGTAACACAGCCATACGCCACTTCCTTCACATAACCACAGGCTGACACCTCTTCAATGTGATGGTCTTCCATGACTCTCCTCTATGGTTGGCTCTCCACCACCATTGGAAACTGAGGTCAGCAGTTTGAGGTACTCCCTACCAGCTTCTTATTGGGTTCTTCTAGACTCGAATTACCCCAAAAGTGGCCCACATGGGTCTTCCCGACATGGACTGGGTTTGGGTATACTTGTTTGGCTCAGAATAGCCATGCACAGGTTTTTCATGGCCTGAAATGGGTCTACGCGTATAGTATCTCTCTTATTTCATTACATAAACTTTTCTTTACATTAAACAGAACCAAGTATCTTTAAGGTTTAGTGTCTTGGAAACCAGGAAGATAATACATGACGACATAAAACATTATTCTTAAACACTTGAAAGGCTTATTCATTGTTCATCCTAAGTTAATTACAACATCTCATAACCTGGGATCATACATCAAAGGAAAGGGTGAGCATAAGTCCTAGTAATGAAAACAAGAGAAACATTTTACATGTGAACTTGAGATACATCAATAAAGTCATAATAAATAACTTTAAGGCATGAGAAAGAGATCATGAGGAATATCATGATAAAAATAACGTGTTTTATAACTTGAAGATGTGGCTACAACATTTAACTTAGAGAATCATTTCCGTATCACTAAGGTCCATCCCCAAGGTGTCATTAAAAAATTACCAAGGTTATTCACCAAGGTATCATTAAAATGGTCATCTCTAGAGATTAAGTCTTTACCCAATGCATTGGAGCGCTATCAGGGCACACCCTTAATTTTAATTTATTATCATGTGAGACACATATATAATCATCAAAATTTTCATAAATAACCCATATAGCATAAAGTAAATGGGTTTCATTTCATAATCATAATGTTTTAAAAACTCCTTTAAAGACATGATCTTTATGTCACTTTAAACCCACGAAAAAGGAAAGTGAGTTTCATGTATGTAAATACTAGAATTAAAATAGAAAATTTTGATATATATATGTGAATAACCCTATAGAAGAAAGATCTTTGAGTATTCACTTAATAAAATAAAATAATTTGAGAAAAAGAGAGAGACATTTTGATACGAAAATTCTGCAGTATAACGGCTATGTTACAGGGTTTTAGAAAATATTGAAAAGAGAGGGGACATGGGTCACCCACTCATAAATGATCCATAAAATAGTATACAAACAGAATATAAAGGATATAAGAACACGGGAATGAAATTTTAATGACATACCATATGAAATGAAAAACATATAAGGAAGACAAAAATAAGATTTCTCTTATGAAAATTCGGCAGCCTAACGACGTCACTTAAAACTTCAAAAAATGAATTGATGAGATCAAATAGGGTATATCATAATATGAACATAAAAGTATAGTATGATGAATATATAGATCATAACCCAACATAATAAAAAGGAACTTTAAAGACTTGACATGAAAATAGAAATTGAAAATGAGAAGGGTGAAAGAATCCCTTACAAACATTCGACAGCCTAACAGCGCCACTTAAACATTCTTAAAATGAAATTATGAGAGTAATAGGGGATCTATCATCATATGATTATGAAAAGGGAAGTACTAGGAATATAAAATAACATCCCCCAACATAATAACATGGGGATTAAATGAAATGACATACAAAAGAGTACTTGAAAAGAAAGAGAGAGGTAGGATCCCTTACCTTGAAGAGTAACTTCGAAAGCTTGAGGGTCTGGACCTTGGGAGGCTTGAGGGCACCTTGTGAGGACTCAGTGGGAGTTAAAGATACCAAAACATCGTTGGGAATAATTGGGAAATGAAATTAATGAGGGAAAGGCTTGGTATTTATAGGGGAAGTGAGGGGACAAAGCATTAATTGCCAAGGGACACCTCATCGGTGGTATTGAAAAAACCATGGGTTTTCCCATGGAATTTGCCCATGGTATTGGCCACTTGGGACACCTCATACCTTATCATACTATTCATAAGTCGACCATAATTATTTCATAATTATTAGATCCTTAATTATGTCATTAAACAGCTGAAACTCAAAAAACTGTGTTTTCACTATTCACCAAAAATTCAACTTTCTCAGAAAAATCCCAAAATTTCACCTTAACCAAATATCGATGCTCTGATTTCAAAAATGAACTCCATTTTATGAAAATAATTTTCTAAATATTTTTAATTTAATTTTTAAATGAAACACTGTTTACTGAAAATTCAACTGTTTCAGAAAAATCCCCAAAAATTCACCTTAACCTAATATCGATGCTCTGAATTAAAAAATGAACTCCATTTTATAAAAATAATTTTCTAAATATTTCAAATTTAATTTTAAAATAAAAACACTATTCACCCAAAAAAAAACTAATACTTAAACAGTACTTTCTGGAACAGTTATTTACCTATTTTATTGAATCACATTACTTAATCAAGGTGCCCAGATTATATTAATACTTTCTTATGTGAGTTTAATTAATCCATTTGATCACATTACTAATCATAGGCGTAAAATCACTATTCATAATTTACTATTCAAAAAAATTAAGTTGATATTATTAGACTCTAAATTTCTTACTGAACATAACTGTAGAGGACCATTTTTTGAAAATCATTACGCATTATTAATTATTTATGGTTTACATGAATATTTTTAAAATATACTTTTTATAAAATTCATCAATAATATGTATACTATATTTATCTGGACATTGGAAAATTCACAAACTTCACCATAATAAGAAATAAATTTTTTTTTATTTAAATCAAAGGATTACACAAGGCAGTTATGGTCTCATTACATAACCTCTTATAACACCAGAATAGGACCTAAGAGTAAGGTGTGATAGGGTGATATAATCTTGGGGAGGCTCGTCCAACATTGCCCGAGTAGTGATTTCTATCAGTTTGAACTTCTCACGAATGTGATTCCGTTCCAGCTTCACACGATGAAGTTTGGCTTGGGTTTGGTCCAGAGCAAAGCCCAAAGGTACTACCTCCTTCCCGAGTTCCATCAGATGGGCTTCGATCGGGCCGATATTACTGGATGGGGCCATCAAATCTTCTTTCTATATTAATTAATCAAGATCACTTGTATTTATTGACAATAATCGCAACATTTAGTTTCCAATGGTCATATTGACCAACGGTCATATAACAGTCGAAACACAATGGTCTTATTTTAATTATACTCATTTTATTAAATTAAATAGTTTTATTGAGTATAAAATAAAATAACACACAAAGTTAGGAAACAAAATTTATTCAACATTTTGGGTCGTTACAATCTTCCCCCATTTAGAAATTACGTCCTCGCAATTTTAAAATCGGGCTTGGAATTTTTGTTGAAATTCCCACATCAGAAAAAGAGTTAGTAAAACTATTACTTTAAAAGAAAGAAAAGGAAGTACAAAGTTCACCTGAGTTAACCCATACTAGGATTCTATGTAGGAAAACATGGATATGGAAGAGAAAAAAAGGTCAAGTTTTGATGTAGAGTGATAGAAAACATGATTAGGAGAAAATTAACCCCAAGAAGATCACAAGATGAAGATGTGTTAAACAGTCTTTGATTACCCAGTAGGAAACGTAAACCAACAACATTTTTGTTTTACGTTCCTTTTCACAATTTTGAGGAATTCATTTACTAGATAGCATAAAAACATAAGGAAATATATTTAACTTAAAGTATAGTTTCATCCCTTAATAATTTTCCAACTAGACTAACCTTTTCTCTAAACAACGAGCATTAAAAAAAAGACTTTGTCTCATAAAAAGCACAACAATCATCTTCTATAGAATCACATAATCCACAAAAGAATAACTATATTTTCCCCTTGTCTTTAGTTATAACAACCCATACTTTACATACATTGTTATTACTTCAAAATTGAAGCACACTTATTAAAACAAATAACAAAACCATGAAAGGACCATATAGGTATAGTGTCTTTAGAAACTAGGAAACATAAACAACTTGTTCATAAATCATCTACGTTGTCTCCCATTTATTTAATCATATATAGACTCCCTTTTTCATATATACTACTTAATACCCTTCTTCCTGACCTGAGGAAAAGAAAACATACAAAAGGGTGAGCTCAAATACTCAGTAAGGGTAAACAAAAGAAATATCAATCATATCATATTCATAAGAACATAACATTTTGAATATCTTAACCTGCAAAAGAGATCATAATATCATAACATGGGATAAATCATAGTGGTGAAATGTAATCCCAATAATCATAACTTAAAACATGAAACTTTGTGGAATAAACAAATAATCATAGAAAATCATTTCATTTTAGTCAATACTCATTGCCAAGACTATCATAGCAGACAAAGTCCATTTCTGAACCGAGTTCACTCCTCATTTCAGTCCTGTTTCACTGAACTGGATTAACCTGCCATTCCAGCCATGTCTATCTCATGAGATATAAATATTTACCCAATGCATTGGAGGGAGATATAGGTCCCACCCATCTCATAATGAAACCATTCTTATGTGTGCCACAAAATCATAACAAAACCCATGTAATAAAAATGGGATTCTTAAACATCATGCCATCATAACATAATCTATATAAGATAAAAGGACATCATAAAATTAATTCCATCATTACATAATAAAATAAATGTAAAAATAGGGATATAAATAAAACCATATATTATCTTATATGGAAAATAATTTTGATAAAACACTTGGACTCCATTCTTGAGGAAAATATCCTTTATACTTCAAAAACATTTTTCCTTTCTTAACACGTCTTACAAGTTTAATCTAAAATAAGTTGATTCAAAATAAGCTTTAAAACCTGTAAAAGAATCTTCATGGAAATAATTTTCTATGAAATCATAAAAATCCATTCATTCCGTATAATTTATAAAAAAATTATTCTCGTACTTTATCTGGATAAGTCCAAAAAGTACCTCGTACTAAAAATGACAAAAGATTACTTTCATATATTTTACTAAAAACTTACCAATGGTTAAAATTGTATTTAGACAATTTTAGGAGGATATAAATAATATTACATATTGTGGAAACATGGATGTGGATGATAAATATTCCCTAGCAAATTATGAAGAATAAACAATCTCGGATAAAAATTGAGATTGCGAGATTTTCCCTTAACATATGCCTGACATGCTTTGTACATGTCCGAACCTTCTGTATAATGATTTAAATAATGTCATTTAATTATTCCATAATCATACTCATTGTTATGATATCATATATGGTCATATTATTAGCTTCTTATTTGTAATATTTCATTGATACTTGTTATTCGGGTGTTTATTGCTTTATGTTCTTATGTGTGTTTTGTCGAATAAACTCTTATTATTCTTTTTAGGTTATAGATACCTCATTTCCAGAATTTTATTAGTGTAATATATATCATATTTACTCATTAAATTCATTTATATAATCATTATTCAATGAAGATCATGTAGAATGATTTACATCACATCGTGGAGACGGTAGGCCGTACGTACGCACGAGCGATGATATCGTTCCCATGATCATGGAATTGTATTGAAGTGTATGTATACTATTTCAGAATCAATATAACTTTAAAATAATCATATATAGTTATTATTTACAAATTTATATCCATCCAAGTAATGTGGTGGTGGAAAACAGATTACACCACGGTGTGGAGACGGTATTTCGTAAGTACGCACGCATGGTGATTTCATTTTCTGTAGGATGGATAGAAGGTGAAATAGGGTTGTTTCTTATTTATAATAAAATATCATTATATGAGTGATACTGATGTTATTACTTAATAATGAAACAACTAAATAAGAATAAGTAGAAGAAGAAATAAATTTGAAAGAATTGGTAACAGATATTACCTCTTCTTCGACACACCTCTTTGAAATCTCCTCTTAGGGCACTAATATTGGTCTTTGAAGAATAACAGGACATCTAGGATGTTTCTAGGAAAGTGGAGAATAGAAATTGGTAGGGTTTGGACTATCTTTAAGGCTCAAAGTGGTGTGAGGAGGAGAGGGAGGAGCTTCCCTTTTATAAGAGAGGAGAGGGGCACCTTTGGAATTATAAGAAATATTAATTTATAATAAATTCCAACCCCACTTAAAAACCTCCAAAAATGACTCAAATACGAATCTTAGATGAGATAGGGTTGTAATCTCATTATCCAATAAAATATAGACAAGTTGGGAATTTATTTTAAACATTATCAACATGACTTATCCTTATATAATCTATTTAATTTTATGTGTGGTAATAATATTCTAAATTTTAAATCATTATAAATAATTACTTATATGTTTTTAATTGTCCATAATTTTATAATTTATTACATTTTAGACCATATGTATTTTAATTTACAATTTTTAAATATTTTTGTGATTTTTAAACAATTTTATAATATGTAATTTTTATAAATTAACAGTAGTGTCAATTTTGATACTATTCATTTATTTGAGTTTAAATAAAATATATACAGAAGATATGTTCAAACTAAAATATTTAATAGATTCATAACATGTCATTTTTATCTATAAAACTAGTGTAGAACATTAAATAGTTCATATAATATTTATTTTAATACTTTTAAAATCATTTATTTGATATTTCAATCAATAAAATATTTTCAACATCACTATTCTGTCATAATTAATGATAATTATTTAATCCCTAAAAATTAAAATAAATTCATATGATGTAGATAATTTTATTATATTTATTTAGAATATTCATGTTCTAAGTTTCATGAAGTTTATCACTAAATTAAAATTATTATACTTATAAGATTTAAGAGAGTGACATGTTGTCACTTTCTTTGGTTTTAATAATAATTATATTATTTCATGGTCAAAAGGCCATGAAATGAATCTAGTACGACCCTTAGGTGATATGGGTCGACTTTTATTCATACAATAGGATTTTGGAAAGTGTTAGGATAATTTTATAATCTTATATTTACCCTTAATTACCCGATTTACCTTTAACTGCAGTAAATAAAAATTACCATAGTTACTATTCATAATCTCAAAAAAATAAAAGTAACCTATTAAAATAATTTGGACCCACTGAATCCAAATATGGAATCCATTTTTTCAAAATTCAAAACATATAAGTTGCAGTAATTAATTTAAAATTAATCACGTAGTTAAGCAAACAGGTTTTTAAAAGTTAAAACATTGGCAAAGATTGAAATGTTTTTACCTCTGAATTCAATGTAAAATTAATGATAATGAAATAAATTATATTAAATGGTAAAAATATATTCTATTTATACTTTAAAACCATTCAATATTATAATTTAACCATATAAATTATTGCGATGAAAAAATTTTGATTTTAATTAAAATATAGCGTGTTACTATTCATTAAAATATGAAAGTTATCAGAATAATATGAAAATTTTATCCGAAGTAAATTTTTATATCCTGATTCCAAAGAAGAATTTTATTTTTTAAAATTGAACTTATAAACATGTCAAAAACTATATTTAAAGTGGGTGCACCATCAAAAGGTGACAAAACTGCATTTTTTGAAAAATACTTATTTTACCCGAAAAAATTATTTTGTTCTCATAACATGTTATAGAAAATATGTAAGATGAATAAAAATGTTATAAAATTTAAAATTCAGTTAATAATATTCATAACGGATAGTTTATAATATTATAATAATATATCGTTGTTTAGTGGAACTCGGTATTGTGTACTACACACACTATCAAGGAAGGTCGCGATTGCATGTAACGCAACCCAAGCTAGTGTTGTGTGCCGTGAAAGATTCCTTTGATGTTACGTATAACATAAGACATAAAAAAAATATACTTCTCATAAAATATCAGGGTGTTACATTCTATCCCCCTTAAAATGAATTTCACCCTCGAAATTTGTCACTTCATAACAAACAGATGAGGATACCTCTCCCTCATCATATCCTCAAGCTCCCGTGTAGCTTCTTCTAATTGGTGGTTCCTCCATAAAACTTTAACCAAGCAAGTGGTCTTGTTCCGTATAACATTTTCGCTATGATCCAGAATATCTATCGGATGTTCTTCATAAGAAAGATCTTGCTCCAGCGGTACAACTTCTGAGCTGAGTACATGTGAAGGATCGGGTATGTAGTTTCTCAGGAGAGATACATGGAACACATTGTGAACTTGAGAGAGATTTGGTGGAAGCTCCAATCGGTAAGATACCTTCCCAACACGATCCAGTATTTCGAAATGACCGATATACCTAGGGCTCAACTTTCCCTTCTTTCCAAATCTCATTATTCTCTTCCAAGGAGATATTCGTAAGAACACTTTATCACTAACTTCAAACTCTAGGTCTTTTATTCAGTTGTCAGCATAACTTTTTTGTCGACTCTGTGCTTATCTTATGTGTTGTTGAATAGATCTGACCTTTTCTGCCATATCATCAACAAGATCAGGTCCTAATAGATTTCTTTCCCCAACTTCATCCCAGCAAGTTGGAGTTTGGAATTTCTTTCCATAGAGAGCTTCATAAGGATCCATTTGAATGTTGGAGTGAAGGCTATTATTATAATAAAATTCCACCAAAGGTAGGTGTTGATACCAACCACCTTTGAAATCCATAGAGCAAGCTCTCAACATGTCTTATAGAGTTTGAATTGTTCTCTCAGACTGACCGTCTGTCTGAGGATGATAAGAAGTGCTGAAACTCAACTCTGTATCAAGAGTATGCTGAAGACTTCGACAGAACATCGAGGTAAACCTCAGACCCCGATCAGATATAATGGAAAGTGGTACTCCATGAAATCTTACCACTTCCTTTACATATATCCTGGAAAGCTGATGTAGAGAGAAATATTCTCTAATAGCAATGAAGTGTGCCGACTTTGTAAGACGATCAACTATGACCCAAATATCATTATTGCCTTTGGATGTTTTAGGAAGTCCAGTGACAAATTCCATAGTGATGTTTTCCCATTTCTATTCAGGTATGGGTAATGGTTGTAACATCCCCTTAGACTTCTGTCTCTCAGCTTTAACGTGCTGACAAACCAAGCATCGAGAGACATATTTAGCAACATCTCTTTTCATGCCATCCCACCAGAAGTACTCTTTCAGGTCCCTATACATCTTCGTGCTTCCAGGATGAATAGAGAATGAATAACTATGAGTCTCATCCAGCAGCTCCTTCTTTAATTCTGGGATGGGAGGAACACATACCCGATTCCTGAACCTTATTATCCCATCACAATCAAGGTTGAATTCAGGAATATTTCTCACATTCTTTTGTAACTCTGCATCTTCTTTTTGTGCCTCTTTAATCTTCACATGCATAGATGGTTGAACATTCATTTGAGAAAGATAAGATTTTTCCCCTTCCATTATAATTCCAAGATCCATCCTTTGTAAATACATAAATATTGGATCTTTTGTGATCCTCATCATGGATAAGCTAGCATGGTCTTGTCAACTTAATGCGTCTACCACCTTGTTTGCTTTCCCAGGGTGATAATGAATTGAACAGTCATAATCCTTAATCATCTCCAACCATATTCTTTGGTGCATATTCATCTCCTTTTGTGTGAAAATATACTTTAAACTTTTATGATCAGTATAAATATCACACCTTTCACCATAAAGATAATGCCTCCGAATCTTTAATGCAAAGATTACCGCAGCTAAATACAAATTATGAGTTGGGTAATTTTGCTCATGGATTTTCAACTCTCTTGAGGCATAAGCTATCACCATATCATTTTGCATGAGAACACACCCCAATCCCTTCTTGGATGCATCACTGTAGATCACAAACCTTTCTCCACTACAAGGCAGTGTGAGCATAGGTGCACTGGATAACCTTCTTTTCAACTCCTTGAAATTCTCTTCACACTCCTCCACCCACACGAACTTAACTCCTTTTTGAGTCAACCTGGTGAGTGGATTAGATAATCGTGAAAAATCTTTTACAAAACATCGATAATATCCAGCCAAACCAAGAAAAATTCGGATCTCATTTATTGTTGTTGGTCTCGACCATCTTTCGATAACCTCTGTTTTTGCTGGATCCACAGATATCCCCTCTTTTGAGATTATGTGACCCAAAAATGAAACTTTTTGAAGCCAAAATTAACACTTGGTAAATTTTTCATAAATATTCTCCTTTCTTAGGGTCTTCAAAACAATTCTCAAGTGATCTTCATGTTCTTACTTGCTCTTTGAATAGACAAGAATATCATCTATAAAGACTACCACAAACTGATCAAGATAGTCTCTAAAGACTCTATTCATTAGATCCATGAATATAGAAGGGGCATAGTAAGACCAAATGGCATCACTATAAATTCATAGTGTCCATACCTTGTACGGAAAGTCATCTTTGGTATATCCTCTTTTTTGACCCTTAATTGATGATACCCTAAACGAAGATCAATCTTGGAAAAGTATTGAACTCCAAGTAGTTGGTCAAATAAGTCATCAATGTGTGGGAGAGGATATTTGTTCTTGATAGTGATCTTGTTAAGTTCTTGGTAATCAATGCAGAGTCTCATTGATCCATCTTTCTTATTAACAAATAGAACAGGTGATCCCCAAGGTGACACACTAGGGAGTATGAATCCTTTATCAAGATTCTCTTGGATTTTCTTCTTCAATTCCTTCAACTCAATTGGGGCCACTCTATAAGGTTTCTTTGAAATGGTTATAACACCTGGTATGAGTTCTATTGAAAACTCAACTTCACGATTTGGTGGAAGACCTGGCAGTTCTTCTGGAAAGACATCATCAAACTCCCATACAATGTGTGTATTCTTAATCGTGATTTTCTCTCCAACCATTTGAGATAAATAACCTTCATTTATTGGAATCAAGACCCATAAGATGGAAGAAATTTCCACTGGAAGGTTATATTCATCCTTTCATAGATAGATGATAGTAGATTGATCAGGAATATTAAATGTGATTTCCCTTATTTGTCAATTGATATGAGCTCTATATAAAGAAATCCAATCCATGCCAATAATCACATCAAATTCAACTATAGGAAGGATCACAAGATTTTAAAGAAGCACTTTCCCACAAACTTCAATCGGAGAAGAATTATAAACTTTTGATGCGACCATTGTGCCATTAGGAGTTGTCACAGCTAACTCAACATATAATTGTTGAGGTAATATGGCGATGCCCATAGAAAATTCTTCATAAATAAAAGAGTGGGTGGATCTAGAATCAAATAAAACATTTTCTACTTTAGAGTGGATGGTAAGTGTACCTTTCACCACTTTTTTATCGTACTCCACATCACCGATAGTAATTGCATGTGACTTTCCTTTGTCTTTGGCCTTAATAGTTTTTTGACGTTGATCATCATAAACAACCCTTGGATTTGGGCATTGATTGGCATAATAACCCATCTCCTTGCACTTGAAACATTGAAGTGTAGGAGGTGCATTATGTGTATCCCTTTCTTTGTTCGCATCATTAGACATGTTCTTCCCATTATTTCGACATTCAACTACCCGATGACCTTCTTTTCCACACTTAAAACATTTTTTTGTCCCTTTAAGACAATTCCCTCCATGTTTCTTTCCACAATTTGATCATAAAGGAAAACTCATCTTCTTTTCAGTGTGGTCTTTATATTTTCCTCTGAATTCCATTTTCCTCTACTTATCAAACCCATATGACTGATGGGTTACTCCAATCTCCATCTAAACCTTGAGATCACATCGAACAATTTCCTCGTAGCTATTAAAGTACCTTATGGATAACGCCCTTCGAAGACTTGGTTTTAATCCACTAAATAATCGATCGATTTTACTCTCAGGTTGGATAATAATTCTAGAAGCGTACCTTTCAAGTCTTGTAAAATTTGCTTCGTAGGTACCAACAGATTCATCATCCTTTTTCTTCAGTTCAAGAAACTCCTTCTCCATATTTGTTCGAAGGATACGAGGGAAGTACTTATTGAAAAATAAGTTCTTGAACTCATCCCATTCCATGTACTCAATTTCATCTCTTTGCCTCGTATTCTTGATAAGATTCCACCATTTATCAGCATCACCTTCCAAACGATACACTGCTAAGATGAATTTTTCATGTTCAGAACATTGTAGAACTGAAAATATCTTTTCAGTGGTACTAATCCATTGTTAATCCACTAATGGATTAGAAGACCCGTTGAATGAAGGTGGATACTACCTCATGAAGGATTCAACAGAATGTTTCTCCTTCCTTTGTTCGTTTTCAAGTCCTACGTGGTTCATAGCTTGAGAAAGTTGTGTGAGCATGGCTACAATATTTTGAATTCCAGCTCCCATAAAATTTGGTTGCTCAGGGGGACAATCATTGTATTGCCCTTCGCATTCAGCATTAACATGGTTCCTTCGGGTTCCATCCATTGACTAAACCAATAAGCATAGTGTTAGAAACACTAATCATAATAGGAAAACCACATAATCAAGAATAAAATTTTACACTTAAGGTCTTATCATAGGTTATTCATGGACATTTCTAAAACACTAATATTGTGTTCTATTCTTAGACATATCCTTAGGGTTCTTACTAGGGCTTTCACATCCCAGTTTCTAAAGGTTGACTATACCTTTCCTCTGATACCAACTATAACGACCCATACTTTACATACATTGTTATTACTTCAAAATTGAAGCACACTTATTAAAACACATAACAAAACCATGAAAGGACCATATAGGTATATTGTCTTTAGAAACTAGGAAACATAAACAACTGGATCATAAATCATCTATGTTGTCTCCCATTTATTTCATCATATCTAGACTCCCTTTTTGGCATATCCTACTTAATACCCTTCTTACTGACCTGAGGAAAAGAAAACATACAAAAGGGTGAGCTCAAATGCTCAGTAAGGGTAAAAAAAAGAAATATCAATCATATCATATTCATAAGAACATAACATTTTGAATATATTAACCTATAAAAGAGATAATAATATCATAACATGGGATAAATCATAGTGGTGAAATGTAATCCCAATAATCATAACTTAAAACATGAAACTTTGTTTCATACACACATAATCATAGAAAATCATTTCATTTTAGTCAAGACTAATTTCCAAGACTATCATAGCGGACAAAGTCCATTTCTGAACCGAGTTCACTCCTCGTTTTAGTCCTGTTTCACTGAACCGGATTAACCTTTTGTTCCAGCCATGTCTATCTCATGAGATATAAATCTTTACCCAATGCATTGGAGGGAGATATTAGTCCCACCAATCTCATAATGAAACCATTCTTATGTTTTCAAAAAAAATCATAAATCATACATCATAGCAAAACCCATGTAATAAAAATGGGATTCTTAAACATCATGCCATCATAACATAATCCATATAAGATAAAAGGACATAATAAAATTAATTCCATCATAACATAATCAAATAAATTTAAAAATAGGGATAGAAACATAACCCTATATTATCTTATATGGAAAATAATTTTGATAAAACACTTGGACTCCATTCTTGAGGAAAATATCCTTTCTACTTCAAAAACATTTTTCCTTTCTTAACATGTCTTACAATTTTAATCTAAAAGAATTTGATTAAAAATAAGCTTTAAAACTTGTAAAATAACCTTCATGTAAATAATTTTCTATGAAATCATAAAAATCTATTCATGTCGTATAAGTTAAAAAAACATTCTTCTCGTACTTTGGCCAGATAAGTCAAAAAAGTACCTCGTACTAAAAATGACAAAAGATTAATTTCATAAACTTACCAATGGGTAAAATTGGATTTATAAAATTGTAGGAGGATATAAATAATATTACATATTGAGTAAACATGGATGTGGATGATAAATATTCATCAGTAAATTATGAAGTATAAACAATCTCAGATAAAAATTGAGATTGCGAGATTTTCCCTTACCTTAGGTCCGATATGCTTTGTACGTGTCCGAACCTCCTATATAATGATTTAAATAATGTAATTTACTTATTATAGAATCATAATTATTGTTATTATATCATATATGGTCATATTCTTAACTTTTTATTTTTAATATTTCATTACTACTTGTTATTCGGGTGTTTATTGCTTTATGTTCTTATGCGTGTTTTATCGAATAAACTCTTATTATTCTTTTTAGGTTATAGATAACTCATTTCCATAATGGTATTAGTGTAATATATATCATATTTACTCATTAAATTCATTTATATAATCATTATTCAATGAAGATCTTGTATACCGAGTCGCATCACATCGTGGAGATGGTAGGCCATACGTACGCACGAGCGATGATATCGTTCCCATGATTGTGGAATTGTATTGAAGTGTATTTATACTATTTCAGAATAAATATCACTTTAAAATAATCATATATAGTTATTATTTACAAATTTATATCCATACAAGTAAGGTGGTGGTGGAAAACAGATTACACCACGGTGTGGAGACGGTATTCCGTAAGTACGCACACGTGGTGATTTCATTTTCTGTAGGATGGATAGAAGGTGAAATAGGGTTTTTTCTTATTTATAATAAAATATAATTATATGAGTGATACTGATGTTATTACTTCATAATGAAACAACTAAAGAAGAATAAGTAGAAGAGAAAATAAATTTGAAAGAATTGGTAACGGATATTACCTCTTCTTTGACACGCCTCTTTGAAATATCCTCTTAGGGCACTAATATTGGTCTTTAAAGAATAACAGGACCTCTAGGATGTTTCTAGGAAAGTGGATAATATAAATTGGTAGGTTTTGGCCGATCTTGAAGGCTCAAAGTTGTGTGAGGAGGAGAGGTAGGAGGTGCCCTTTTATAAGGGAGGAGAGGGGCACCTTTGGAATTATAAGAAATATTAATTTATAATAAATTACAACCCCTCTTAAAAACCTCCAAAAATGACTCAAATCCTAATATTAGATGATATAGGGTTGTAATATCATCATCCAATAAAATTTAGAAAAGTTTTAAATTTATTTTAAATATTATCAACATGACTTATCCTTATATAATCTATTTAATTTTATTTGTGGTAATAATATTCTAAATTTTAAATCATTATAAATAATTAATTATATGTTGTTAATTGTCCATAATTGTATACTTTATTAAATTTTAGACCATATATATTTTAATTTACAATTTTTAAATATTTTTTTGATTTTTAAACAATTTTATAATATGTAATTTCTATAAATTAACAGTAGTGTCAATTTTGACACTATTCATTTATTTGAGTTTAAATAAAATATATACAGAAGATATGTTTGAAATAAAATATTTAATAGATTCATAACATGTAATTTTTATCTATAAAATTAGTGTATCACATTAAATAGTTCATATAATATTTATTTTAATACTTTTAAAATCATTTATTTTATATTTCAATCAATAAAATAATTTCAACATCACTATTGTGTCATAATTAATGATAATTATTTAATCCATAAAAATTATAAATAAATTCATATGATGTAGATGATTTTATTATATTTCTGGAGACTATTCATTTTCTAAGTTTCATGAAGTTTATCACAAAATTAAAATTATTATACTTATAAGATTTAAGAGAGTGACATGTTGTCACTTTCTTTGGTTTTAATAATAATTATATTATTTCATGGTCAAAAGTCCATTAAATGAATCTAGTCCGACCCTTAGGTAATACGAGTCGACTTTTATTCATCCAATAGGATTTTGGAAAGTTTTAGGGTAATTTTATAATCTTATATTTACCCTTAATTACCCAATTTACCTTTAACTGCAGTAAATAAAAATTACTATAGTTACTATTCATAATCTCAAAAAAATAAAAGTAACCTATTAACATAATTTGGACCCACTGAATCCAAATATGGGATCCATTTTTCAAAATTTAAAACACAAAATTTTCAGTAATTAATTTAAAATTAATCTCGTTGTTAAGCAAACATGTTTTTAAAAGTTAAAACATTTCCAAAGATTGAAATGTTTTTACCTATGAATTCAATGTAAAATTAATGATAATGACATAAATTATATTAAATGGTAAAAATATATTCTATTTATACTTTAAAACTAATAAATATTATAATTTAACCATATAAATTATTGCGATGAAAAAAAAAATTTAATTAAAATACAGCGTGTTTTTGTTATTCATTAAAATATGAAAGTTATCAGAATAATATGTAAATTTTATCCAAAGTAAATTTTTATATCCTGATTCCAAAGAAGAATTTTATTTTGTCAAATTTAACTTATAAACATGTCAAAAACTAGATTTAAAGTGGGTACGCCGTCAAAAGGTGACAAAACTGCATTTTTTGAAAAATACTTATTTTACCCGAAAAAATTATTTTGTTCTCATAACATGTTCTAGAAAATATGTAATATGAATAATAATGTTATAAAATTTAAAATTCAGTTAATACTATTCATAACGGTTAGTTTATAATATTATAATAATATATCGTTGTTTAGTGGAACTCGGTATTGCGTACTACACACGCTATCGAGGAAGGTTGAGATTGCGTGTAATGCAAGCCAAGCTAGTGTTGTGTGTTGTGAAAGATTCCTTTAATGTTTCATATAAAATATGACATAAAAAAAATATATACTTCTCATAAAATATCAGGGTGTTACATTAGTCATCAACTAAAACTAAATAGGTTAGTATGAGATCATATAATCCCCAAAAATTATAATCCTTTATAAAAATAAATATGACTATTAATCTCCAAAATTCAACAAAAATACCCAAAGTTCCAGAAAGACCATTCAATACACAATCATCCTGAAAATTCTTCAGAATAATCCAAACTAATATTGGAACCCAAAACTCAGATGGATTTAATCACATAGTCTTCCCCAATAAATATTAACATTTATCTCCAAATAACATCAACTACTATTAAAGTCTCATACTAAAGTGTAATTAACCTATTCACATATTCTCTATGCTAGGTTCATCATTTTCTAGAAATAACCTAAATCACCATATATCTACAAAAAAAACATAAATTCCTATAAAAAAATTCATCCATTCCTCCTCAATTGAAATCTTGTAGTATTTTATTTCCCTTAGGAATATAGTACTTCAAAAGAGAAAACATCGTCCAAAATAACCTTTATCATTGAATCACCAAATAATTTTCCTATACAAAGTATATTCATTTGATAAACATAAGTTTCCAAAATCAACTAATTCTTGATCCATAAAAATAGCAGGTGCATTAGACGATGGTTCTCCCCAAAGAGACACACTTGTTCGGATAGCTGCATCGATCCATCCTTCTTCTTCAGTTATCTATAATCAATACATAGCTGCATTGATCCATCCTTCTTCTTCACAAAGAGAAATGGTGCTCCCCAAAGAGACACACTTGTTCGGATATACCCATTCTCTAAAAGATCTCGGAGTTTTTTCTTTAATTCCTCTAGCTCCACATTTTCCATCCTATAGGGGGTATTTGACATCGGATGAAATCCAGGTACAAGTTCAATGGATAAATCTACCTCTCTTTCTAAGGGAGGTTCGGGTAACTCCTCAGGAAATACATCAACGTATTCCTAGACGATGGGGAAATTTCTAAAAGAATAAATCCTTTGTGAGAAATTTATTTCATTTAAGACACTTTTAACTAAAAAAGATTTTATGTCTTAAAACTTCATGCTTATACAATTACATTTTTCTATAATTCCTTTATAAAGATTTATAAAAAGCTTGAGATTAACTAATCATATCCCTCGGTAGTGTCATAACCAAGAGTGCAGTAAGGCCCGTTGTCGTGTACCATTTCCCGTTCAAGTCTAGATCAAAGCGGTGTTTTTGGGTTTTACCCCTATGTACATCAATGCCAGAGCCACCTCCACCTGCTCGTATCCAGACAAGGATGTATTTTCTTGATAAACCACTTACTCAATACTCACCAAAATACCAGGAATATTTCCAATATTTAAACTTTTCTGTAGGGTTATTCCTAATGTTTTCATATCATAATTTCCATAAATAACTAAAATATCCTTTGATACTAACTATAGAATCTCTCCTTTTTCATTAAATAAACTTTTCACTACATTAAACAAAACCGAGGATCTTTAAGGTTTAGTGTCTTGGAAACCGGGAACATAATACATGACAACATAAAACATTCTTCTTAAACACTTGAAAGGATTCTTCATTGTTCATCCTAATTTCATTATAGCATCTCATAACCTGGGAGCATACATCAAAGGAAAAGGTGAGTAGAAGACCCAATAAGGGAAATAAGAGAAACATTTTACTTGTGAACTTGAGATACATCAATAAATTCATGATAAATAACTTTAAGGCATGAGAAAGTGATCATGAGGTATATCATGATAAAAATAACGTTTTTCATAACTTGAAGATGTGGCTACAACATTTAACTTAGACAATAATTTCTGTATCACCAAAGTCCATCCCCAAGGTGTCATTAAAAAATTACCAAGGTTATTCACCAAGGTATTGTTAAAATGGTCATCTCTAGAGATTAAGTCTTTACCCAATGCATTGGAGCACTATCAGGGAACACCATTAATTTGAATTTATTATCATGTTATCCACATATATCATCATCAAAAATTTCATAAATAACCCATATATCATAAAATAAATGGGTTTCATTTCATAATCACAACGTTTTAAAAACTCTTTTAAAGACATGATATTTATGTCACTTTAAACCCACGAAAAAGGAAAGTGAGTTTCATGTATGTAAATCCCAGAATTAAAATAGAACATTTTGATATATATATATATGTGTGTGTGTGTGTGTGTGTGTGTGAACACCCCTATATAAGAAAGAGATTTGAGTATTCACCTAATAAAATAAAATAATTTGAGAAAAAGAGAGAGACATTTTGAGACAAAAATTCTGCAGCATAACGGCTATGTTACAGGGTTTTATAAAATATTGAAAAGAGAGGGGACATGGTTCACCCACTCATAAATTATCCATAAAACAGTATAGGGATAGAATATAAAGGATATGAGAACATGGTAATGAAATTTGAAAGACATACCATATGAAATAAAAAACATAGAAGGAAGAAAAAAATAAGATTTCTCTTATAAAAATTCAACAGCCTAATGGCACCACTTAAAACTTCAAAAAATGAATTGATGAGATCAAATAAGTTCTCTCATCATATGAATATAAAAGTATAGTATGATGAATATAGAGATCATACCCCAACATAATAAAAAGGAACTTTAAATACTTGACATGAAAATAGAACTTGAAAATGAGAAGGGTGAAAGAATCCCTTACAAACATTCGACAGCCCTCTCGGTTCTCTCGGCGACATCTAGGGTTTTCCCCTAAATCCTTCGGCGGCTGCGGTGGATCCTCCTCTATGGGAGTCGTTATCCAGATTTTTCAGGCTCGCCTGTCTCCCTTTTCTCTGTTATTCCTTTCGCCTTTTAGGGTTGATTTCGTTGCGTCTTCTTTCGTGGTGTTCCAGGACTGAAGCTTCAATCTCCCTCCTCTGCTGCTCTTTTCGTCTTCCCTGTCGTGATAGACTCCATATTGGTCTAGTAAGATGGTTATGATGGACGGCTTGGGATGGTGTCAGTGGCGCGTTGGTTTGGGGCTTCGTTCTTTCTGGTTCGGGGTTTTTTGTGTCTGTGGTGTTCTGCTTTCCCATGTTGGTTCTGGTTTTCCTCCTTTTTGCTCCGGGTCCTTGCGTCTGCTTGGTGATGGCGCTCTGGTTCCCCTTCGTGTCGACACTGACTTCTTTCATGGAGCTTCTTGAGCCCGACGACGGTTGTGCTGATGAAATCCTTTGCCGCTCAACCTGATCTGACCCCAAGTTCCCATGAGCCTCTCCTAGATGGATCTGGCGCAGTGGTTACTACGAGGTTTTGGGATTTGTGGTTCAGTGTTCGAAGGGATTCAAGGTGGTCGTTGCTCCAGGCGTGAGTCCTTCGATGTCGACAGCATTCTGTTTTAGATTCAACTACATTTTTGGAGAAGTTTTTGATGGTGCAAAGCATATTGATTCGTAAGAGGGTTTTCCTGTAGGAAGAAATTTTCTGGATTTTCTGGTTTTTCATTGTTTCTATGGTGTTTGGTTATGGTTTTTATTGGCGGTGATATGTTTTCCGGTAATCGGTTGCCTCCGGTATTCTGATGCGGTGATGATCAGTGATGATGATGACGTGGTTACTAATTGGGGGTGATGGCGCCGTGTTCGGCGACGATGATCGATGACGAGATGACTGATGTGTTAGTCGATGTCAGGTGACTTTTTTGTGACTTCTACTGATGCAAGCGTAACCTGATCTTCTCATTTGGTGTTGATGGTTTTTTGAATCTTGTATTTTGAATTTGGGTCACCTCTGCAGTATCCCGCCATTTTGAAAATCAAATAAAAATATAATTTTCAGTCAGAGAGTAAGAGGGGATCTATCATCATATGATTATAAAAAGGGCAGTAATAGGAATATAAAAGAACATCTCCCAACATAAGAACATGGGGCTTAAATGAAATAACATACAAAAGAGTACTTGAAAAGAAAGAGAGAGGTAGGATCCCGTACCTTGAAGAGTAACTTCGAAATCTTGAGGGTCGGGACCTTGGGAGGCTTGAGGGAACCTTGGGAGGACTCCGTGGGAGGTAAAGATACTAAAACATCATTGGGAATGATTTGGAAATGAAATGAATGAGGGAAAGGCTTGGTATTTATAGGGGAAGTGAGGGGACAAAACATTAATTGCCAAGGGACACCTCATCAGTGGTATTGGAAAAACCATGGGTTTGCCCATGGTATTTTCCCATGGTATTGGCAACTTGGGACACCTCATACCTTATCTTACTATTTATAAGTCGACCAGAATTATTGCATAATTATTACATCCTTAATGATGTCATTAAACACCCGAACCTCAAAAAACTGCATTTCCACTATTCACCAAAAATTCAACTTTCTCAGAAAAATCCCAAAATTTCACCTTAACCAAATATCGATTCTCTGATTTCAAAAATGAACTCCATTTTATGAAAATAATTTTTTAATTATTTTTAATTTAATTTTTAAATGAAACACTATTCATGGAAAATTCAACTGTTTCAGAAAAATCCCAAAAATTCACCTTAACCTAATATCGATGCTCTGAATTCAAAAATGAACTCCATTTTATAGAAATAATTTTCTAAATATTTTTAATTTAATTTTAAAATAAAAACACTATTCACCTGAAAAAAACTAATACTTAAACAGTACTTTCTGGAACGGTTATTTACCTATTTTATTGAATCACATTACTTAATTAAGGTGCCCAGATTATATTAATACTTTCTTAAGTGGGGTTACTTAATCCATTTTATCACATTACTAATCATAAGTGTAAAATCACTATTCATAATTTACTATTCAAAAAAATAAATTGATCTTATTAGACTCTAAATTTCTTACTGAACATAATTGTAGAAGACCATTTTTTGAAAATCATTACGCATTATTAATTATTTATGGTTTACATAAATATTTTTAAAATATCCTTTTTCTAAAATTCATCAATAATATGTATACTATATTTATCCGGATATTGGAAAATTCACAAAATTCACCATAAGAAGAAATCAAAATTTTTTATTTAAATCAAAGGATTACACAAGGCAGTTATGGTCTCATTACATAACCTCTTATAACACCAGCATAGGACCTAAGAGTAAGGTGTGCTAGGGTGATAGAATCTTGGGGCGGCTCGGCCAACATTGCCCGAGTAGTGATTTCTATCAGTTTGAACTTATCAAGAATGCGATTCCGTTCCAGCTTCACATGATGAAGTTCAGCTTGGGTTTAGTCCAGAGCAAAGCCCAATGGTGCTACCTCCTTCCCGAGTTCCATCAGATGGGCTTCGATCGGCTCGAGACTACTGGATGGGGCCATCGAATCTTCTTTCTATATTAATTAATCAAGATCACTTGTATTCATAGACAATAATCACAACATTTAGTTTCCAATGGTCATATTAACCAATGGTCATATTAACCAATGGTCATATAACAGTCAAAACACAATGGTCTTATTTTAATTATACTCATTTTATTAAATGAAATAGTTTTGTTGAGTATAAAATAAAATAACACACAAAGTTAAGAAACAAAATTTATTCAAGATTTTGGGTCGTTACAGCACGAGTTCAGCCCGACCTGAAAAGGACCTACACTGAGTTTTGATTCCCAAGCTAATTAAATTAATATAATTTAATAATTTAATTTTATAATTAAATTAAATTAATTAAAATATTAATTTAGGTTTAAATTAATATGATTTTAATGCCTATGGTAAATTAATTTAATTTTTCTTAAATCACGTTAATTAATTAATTTAATTTTTTGGAATTAAATTTAAAATAATTAAAAGACTGAAAATAATTAAATTATTTGAATTTAAATAATTCTTTTAATTTAATAAAACCCTCTTACTTTAATTTATTGCAATTTAATTTTTTATTGTGATTTAATTTTATCCATTGACCAGTCTTGAGCGATTGACCCAACTTGTGTATGTCTGAATTATTTAATTAATTAAGATGATATGTACATCATAATTTTTTATTTAATATGTATAAGGGCATGTGTGTCTAAATTCATTTGATGTATATTACACCCCTAGTCCCCTCGCCCGCACACAAGTATTTTTTTACATTGGACGAAGAAGATTTACAGTGTGGAACCCACTAAGACAAGGTGGTACGCTATGATGAGGATGGTTTAAGGTGTAGGCAATGCCAAGTTGAGTCATTTCTCTAGACAAGAAGCAGACATTTTGGACGGTTGTGAGCGGCATCATGAGTCAAGAGATGACTTAAATATGTTACTCCTAGGTCATGATTGATCCATTAATCTTAAATGGATCAACCAATTTTATATGTTCAAGGCCATTTGGGTAGTAAATAATTACATTATGAATTTATTTATTATTTTATACATTTTATAATAGTAAGAAAATACATAAAATAATAAAATGCATAAAGAAGTGGTGAATTTTTTTTCTATTAATGTTCATTTCTAAGTGTGAAAACATATATGAACAATATTGATATAAATGGATTACATTCATTGAGGGAAAAATAACAAAAACTCTCAAATAAATATTAAGTCATTAAATGTCTTCCATCATTCAAATATGAACAAAACCAGGTGTTTGGGGTACTTGTCAGCCAAAATTGTGGGTACCTCTTACTATAGGGGAGTTATTATGAGAGTAATGGGTTGACTTAACTAAATTTGTAGCAAAGAAGTATCCAAAGATAGCTTGTTGTAATTTTAGAGGCAAGTGTTGAGAAAATCAAGTTTATGATTTAGAAGTTGGGGATTCACTCAATAGATCAAGGATCTATGAGTTAATGTGATTTTCCAGTCAAACTCTTACATTGAACCCTTCGAGTAGTGGCATTGCCAAAGCTTGTAGACTATGAGGGTTGGTTCAAGGATCCTTGCAACTAGAATAATCAAGTGGTAGAGTATTATTATTCTAGTATAGAGGGTTCCTAGAATTTGATAAAATAGTGGGAGACATTTAATGATTTAATTAATCAATAATTTCTAAATCTTTAATTAAGATAAAAGTAAAATCTGATAAATTTTATTTTTGTAGAAAATTGAAAGTAATACCATAATAAACACTATGATAATAATCAGAAAAATTCAATTTCCTATCCAGCATGAATTTCCAAGTGTAGTATAAGCACTTGCGCACAATGTTATGATATCAAAAATTCTAGGTGTTTTCATCCCAATACCCATTAAGCTACCTCAGGAAGCAAGGTTATAAAAAATGCTTACAGGAGACTCATGTATCAAGAAAATGATGGTTGTGTGATTATTCTATCATCAACATCAGATGTCAGTTATGGTCACTACATCAAGACATGAATGAGATAACATGTGATCTTATCTCTGAAAATCTTGCAAGGAGAAAGAGAAGCAAGATATGAATGAGTGATAACTACACAGGTCATGCTTAAATTGAAATGTGGGTTATGATCTTTCAACATACCCCTTTCTATATTTTTTCACCCATATACACCAGTTCCATTTAAGGTTACAAAATTAATAGGATAGAGTAAACTCTTTATAACCTTTTAGGTAAGTTTCTCCAAGCAATAAGAATATTAAAGAAAGTATAATTCTTATGGAGAACAAGCTGAAAGACAAGGTGATAAAGACAATGGAAGGATTGATGCAAAAGGTAATTTCACAGTGTCCTTCAAAGAAATTATAATTCTATTTTCTTATCATATTATGAAATTAAATCTATGGAAGTTAAAATGCAATGAACTAAATTGAATAAGCAAGAACTCACTTCTTCTTCAGTGAATATTCATCATTTATAAGTATTATTTCTGGTATACTTCTTGGGTATTAAATACAATATTTGTATTACATATATGTATCAAAATTTAGTGATTAAGTAAGTAATATAAATAATACAAGAAGTAAGGTGTATTCTCCAAGAAACTGAGAAAGGGTGACTCCTAAGTCAACAGTGAGAAAAATGTAACTTGAACTTTCCAAGTTAATGATTTGAATCAAACTATTATTGAGTATAACAAAAAGATTGTCTCATGTGTCCATTGGACATAAGGATACATTATTCTAAGTTTAGGAATGAATTTTTTTTGCGGTGTCTCATACTCAACCAACAGTACAATGATACTTGAATCATAGTCAATATCTGATGAATATAAAATGTAAGACTTATTTACCCAGTTATGGAAAAATAATTCTTTATAAATTAAAACTAAAAGTGGAAATCAAGGACATACCCAGTTTTCTATTTAGACTTAGTATAGCTAAACACATTAGGTATTATTAACATGTATACTTATTTAGTTTGGACAAAGAAATATTTAGAAATAAAGGTATACCATAAAGATTTCAGAATTAGTTTAGTAATAGAGAGTGAACTATACCAAGGGAAATATAGTGGTAAATATACTTCATAATATTCCTTTAAGTAATTAAAAAATGATAAAGTTAAGTTTTCAGGGTTATAAGATATGATTTACTTTAGGATGACATGTTGAAGAATATATTGACCAAGCATTCATCGATCAATATAATGTAGCATAGAGTAATTCCTAAACACACATTACCTTATCTACATCATGGTGTAAATGTTTATAGATAGGATCAGATATAAGTATTAAATGTTAACATTGATCAATAAAACGTATCATGGAGAAATTCCTAAATTCACATTTTATACATCAGATTCATGATGTAAGAAGTATCAATGTTACAACTTGTAGAAACTTCCATTATATTTCAAGACATGCTTTCTAAATAATGTCGATATCTCATAGAAATATGACAACTATCATGAAAAATGGTTATCCTTTAAGCCATAGTATGATGTAAATCCATTATTTCATAAGGAAATGTGTGTAGATGAAAAGAGTTTGTCAGGATATAAACAAACTTGCATCAAGATAAACACATTGTGCATATTATTCATTGCAAATAATAATTCCTATAAGTATGAATTATATGGAAATCAGCTAAGTTTGACAAGGTTAGTTAAAATTCAATAATGGATTCCATGTATCAAAGTGAAAAGGGGCATAATATTTTGAATATTTTGGTGAGTATTCAAGTGGAATGATACATGGGTGGTACAAGTATGGTACCAATAAGGATCGATTGGTTATACCAAATCATTATGCCTAAATCTATTAGAATTTTACTTGTCATAGCTACTTTATATGATCATTTAATTGGCCTTCGAATATCAAGGTAAAATTTGGTGGAAGGTGTCTATTTGACACAACCAGAAGGGGATGATGACATCATAGAATGATAATAGGATTACAAGTTACTGAAATATAGTTTAGGATTGAAGTAAGCAAATAGATAATATAATATTCATTTGGAATGAATCATTTCCATGTGTTTACCAGAGTTTAGTAGGAGCGCCATTGTTTTACAAGTAAAATATTTTCAACAACATATAGAAAAAAATAATGGTCTTATAGTTAGTTAAGACCAGGATGAAAGAAATACTCCAATGATTGAAGTAAAGTTTCAACCTAATTTCTAGGGAACATGATCTACTAAGATAGATCTAACAATTTCTTGGACCTAGTAAATTGTACATATAGTGACATGGTATTGAAAAATGAAAGCTGGAATAATTCAAGAGGGAATTGTTACCAATGTCACATCGAATAAATCCCTCTAAGTAGATATGCATGGGCATAGGTGAAGATTAAATTAGAGAATTGAATTTAATACGAATCAGTGATGAATTAATCATGAATGCCATGATATGTATATGAAATGATATCACCAACTTATAATTAATAGTAGGAAAATATCATTTATTTCTTGGAGAAGTGTAAAAGAAGTAGCCAGAACTATCCAATTGTACTTGGAAAAGTACAAAGGATATATACCTGGTATTTGGAGAGGAAGGGATACTAGTTTTGAGGGGACATAAACTAGTATTACTTAGATCTATGTGATCTAATATCACAGTCAGACTAAGGTGATGAGTGAAATAAGCTCATATAAGCCATTGGTATCCATACCTACAAAATCCGAGTAAGTTGTAGCTTCTGAGGCAGCGAAGAGGTAGTTATTAAATGAAAAAAATTGTTCTAGTTCTTGGAATCACACCTACAAAGTAAAGGTTTATCATTATGATAATTATTTACTGGTACTAACCAATATGTCAAGTTTTGAAAGTGGAATAAAGGGATATACTCAAGGATACCATCTCTTGAGAATTTTTACTCAAGGATATGAGGTCGTATATAGAAAAATAGCCACATGGTGGAAATGTGGAAAACCCAACAACTAAATCCATATCTTAGCAGAAATATGATCTTTATCATGTGAGAACTAACAAGGTTCATTAGCAAGTTGGATTTTGTGCAAGTGGGAGAGTTTTAATAGTTGGTACCCTAGACCCAACTTAAATAGTACTTTTAATTACCATATCCTGTATACAGTTAGATATACATGATGTATTCTTACAATTATAGTGTAGATATTTCTGGGTCCACTATTTAATTGTTATGTCCATAGGTTAATTATCATATCAAAAGGTTATAGCAGATCACAAGCTATAATGAGAACCTAAAGATATTATGACATTAATCTTAAACAAAGGACATATGGTCTAGATACATGTTATTAAATATATATAGTATATATTTGACAATCAATTGTTGGGGTATCATAAGTATTGTGACTTCTTCTCATAAAGTTTTCACTTTTTGATCTATAGTAGTGAGATCATGAGGACAGACCTACCAATAGGAACACCACATGTTTCAGGTGTCATTGGTTGTTCCTATCTATGAACATGTGTATTGGTTTCCTGACATGATATCATTATCAATGTGTTATATTTTATTGTGTACTTGGATGAAAGGCAAAAACCATGAAAATGAAATCATGGTGATGTAGATTTTTTTGGGTGCGTCATTAGTGGTATGGCATTGGTTGAATGATCAAGAAAGGATTTGTCGCTTTTGGGTTGAGGGAGTAATATATCTCAGACCTTGTTGATCAGGATGGTAGTACCTTCATAAGTCCTTGTCCAAGGGATTCAAGGGTAAATCCATCCAATTAGATCAAAAAATAATAAATCAATAAAGTGTGATGACACAAGTGTGCATCCTTCTTTATGAGATATTTAAAGACAAAGATATTATATTACACAGTGCATGTTTATAGGTTGGTTGTCGTTGCTATGACTTTCCTTATCTCTCTAGGGACCTTGATGGGTTTCTATACCCTGCTCTTGGTCTGTGAATATTATTCACTATAATCAAGATAAGGGCCTAGAGGGCCATACATAATAGCGTGTTCAAGAATTTCCCCTATTCAGTTGAATAGGTATACAGATATGGTGGGGCCCACCATGGAGTCTGAGTATTTTCCACACTACAAGAAAATATTGCTTCAATGGAGGTTTTGAAAACAGCCAAGAAAAACCCCCCACTAAATGTTTTTAAAATATTTTTTATAAATGTTTTAAAATTTCTTCCAAAAAATTACAATTTTTTTAGCGACAGTTTTTTCAAACCCGCCAAAAAATTGATGAAAAAAAATTAAAATTACTAATTAATTAATTATTATTATTTAGTTATTATTTATAATCAAATATAGTTTATTATTTATAATTTTAATTATTTATAATGTGTCAATTAGAAAATATTTACAATTATTAGTTAGTAATATTTTCAAACTGAAAACAAATCTTCAATATGTTGAAAAACAAACTTCAGCATCAAATGGTCATAACTTCTGATCCAGGAGTCCATTTCAGCTCTAAAACTAGTGAAATAGAAGCTTATAAAATAAGATAAAACCAAGTGAGATTTAAACCATGTGATAATGAAAGGAAAAAAATATATTCAAATTTCAAAAGTTGAAAATCAAACTCGAATTTCAAACGGTCATAACTTTTAATCTGGGTGTATGTTTGGGCTCTACCACATATCAAATCAAAGCCTACAATGAGATATATGGCATTTAGGTCTGATACCAACTCTTTGAGTATTTTACCCCTTTTTATTCCACCATAAAGGCCTAGAAGGCCTTCAAAACAGAGGTTTTAGTTGCAGACCCCAATTTCTTAAAATTCAAACAATTATAACTTTTGATCCAGGTGTTCGTTCAGCCTATACCACATATTATATCGAATCTCATTTCATGATCTTAGATTTCACTAGTTGTGGCACTGAAAAAGGAGTAATGGATCAAATTTTATGGTCATTTCAGTGTTTTTTGGGTTTTAAGAGGTTCTTAACGTTTTATGATTTATTTATTTATTTATTTGTTTGTTATTTATTTATTTAAAATTTATTTATTAATTAATTAATTATTATTTATTTATTATTTATTTATTCATTTATCTATTATTTATTATTTATTATTTATTTAATTATTTATCAATTTATTTAGTGATAAATTTATTTATTTATTTATTTATTATAATAATATTTAATATTTATTTATTTATTATTTAGTTATTATGTACACATTAATTATTAATTTATTTTTAATTTATTAATTAATTATTAATTAATTACTTATTATTAGTTTATTATTCATTTTTTATTCATTTTTTTTATTTATTCTCTATTCATTATTTATTAATTAATTATTAAATATTTATTAATTAATTACTATTTATTTATTAATTATTAAGTACTTATTAAATATTAAATATTGAATATTAAATATTAAATATTAAATATTAAATATTAAATATTAATTAATAATTATTAATTATTAATTATCAATTATTAATTATTAGTTATTATTAATTATTAATTATTAATTATTATTTATTATTTATTATTTATTTATTTATATTTTTATTTATTTATTTATTTATTAAATTATTTATTCTTTATTATTTATTCATTTTTCATTATTATTTAGTATCTATTATTTTTTTATTTTTTTATGATTAATTTATTTTTAATTTATTAAATATTAATTTATTATTAGTTTATTATTCATTTATTATTTATTTATTATTTATTTATTATTTATTTATTATTTATTTATTATTTATTTATTCATTATTCATTATTTATTTATTATTTATTATTTATTTATTAATAATTTCTTAATAATTTATTAATTATTTATAAAGTTTTAAATTTTAATTCTTAATTCTTAATTCTTAATTCTTATTGATCAATTATCAATTATTAATTATTAATTATTAGTTATTATTCATTATTTATTATTTATTATTTATTATTTACTATTTACTATTTAATATTTACTATTTATTATTTTTTATTTATTCATTTTTTATTTATTATTTATTATTTATTTATTACTTATTAATGTATTATTAATTTTTTATTTATTTATCATATATTAAATTATTTTTTGATTAATTTATTATTTATACATTACTTATATATTATATGTTATATGTTATATATTATATATTATATATTATATATTATATATTATATATTATATATTATATATTATATATTATATATTATATATTATAAACTATATATTATATATTATATATTATATATTTATTATTATATATTATATATTATATATTATATATTATATATTATATATTATATATTTATTATTTATTATTTATTATTTATTATTTATTATTTATTATTTATTATTTAGTGTGTATCTATTTGTTATGTATTATTTGTTTTTCCAAATAATATATATATATATAAGTATATTAAATTCGATTTATTGACCACATGAAGAGCCTGCTGGAGTGGTAAAGTCTTTGGAGAAAAAGCAAAAGGTAAGGGATTCCAATCTCACCCAATGCAGAATTTCTATATATGGCATGGGCATGTGCATAGACTTGGGTCTGTGCATGGAGATGGACGTGATCATGGTAATAATAAATAATAAATAATAAATAAATTATGAAAATAAATAAATAAATAAATACGAAAATAAATAAATAAAGAAATTACAAAAATTAATTAATTAATTAATTGTGAAAATAAATAAATATTAAATAATAAATAAAATTAATTAATTACAAAAATAAAAAGAATTAAAAAATGTAAAAATAAAAAATGAAAATAAAAATGATTTAGCGATGATTTAAACCGCAACTAAACAAAAAAACCCACCGCTAAATCATTCTGTGGCAGTTTTAAAAAACCTCTACTAATTGATTATCGACACATGATTTAGTAGTGGTTTTCCGAAACTGTCGTAGAGGGATTTAACGACGTTTAAACTGCTGCTAATTGCAAATTTTGCCGTAGTGCCAAGTTATCGATCACTAATAAATTAATTAATTAATATTATTCAAGTTATAAATAATTAGGTTGAATTTATTTATAGTATTTACAAGTTAAGTAAATATGAGCAATAATATTAATCGAATAAATATTATTTTAATATTTCAGTTTCATTTAATATTAAACAGGAATTACGAGTTGAGTTAATGACTTGGGTTTTATCATGTAATATATTTTATATATATTATAGGTATGTGATAAAATAATAAATAATATTTATGATGCAGTTTAGTTTATCATAATTATTTATTTAGTGGACGTTAAATAAACGAGGGTTAGGGAACCCTACCGGGTATTTTGAACATCCACTATAAATAGAGAGAGAGGCTCTCACACAAAGAACTATTCATGGTGAGATTCTCAGAGCCTCTATCTCCTATCTTAATTCCAAGAGAGAGAATCTCTCAATATTGGAAATCAGATCGAGTTCTCTCTCATGCATCGAAGGCATGTCAATGCAGTGATCGTTGGGATGTCAAAGGCATTGTCGGGTCTGCATGATAGCACTTGAAATTCGACAATTGATGTTCCAATAGTATTTTTATGTTTGTGTGAATGATATAGAGGGATTCAACTTAATATCCTTCACGCAATAATCATCGTCGATGAGCAGATGTCGACCACAGATTCATATCTGAAAAGATATGTTTTCGATTTACATTTGTGTGCTCTGTTTAATTTACACAGGATCTTCAAATCATACCAGACCCAGATCATCAGAGACGACAAGTCTCATCATCCCGACGGTGATTGTTTTTTAAAATCCCCAGCCCACCGACTTCTAATGTGACCTCGATACCTTCATTTAATTCCTCTTGTATATCCATGATCCAATTAGAATCATTTAATTCTTCATCAGTATTCTTAGTTAAATCAGAAATAAAATCATGATAAGACTAAATATTCATAAAATATTTTCTAGTTTTAACATTTGAATCAATATTACCAATCACATTACTTATAGGATTATCTTTATGATTCTTTCAATATTTTTCATGAATATGTTCAGATTAAGAAGAAATATCCCCCCTTCAATATGTAAATCTTTATCTTGAGGTTCTTCTTCTATAAAATTAAAATCTCTAAATTCATCCTTAAGTTGATCAATATCATCAACTATTTTATTAAAATATTTTTCATCAAACTTTACATGAATTGAATCTTTAACAACCATGGTTCTTTTATTGTATACTTTGTATGTCTTACTATTATTTGAATATCCTAAGAAAATTCCTTCATCAATTTTTTCATCAAATTTATCTAAATTTTATTTAGTATTAAAAATAAAATCTTTACATCCAAATACTCTAAAATAGCCAATTTTAGGTTTTATACACTTCAAAATCTCATAAGGTTTATTTTTCAACAAGGGTCTTAAAATAATTCTATTGGTAACATAACAATATGTATTCACAGCCTCTAAAAAAATATTTATAAAAATTAAACTCATTTAATATGGCCTTATCTATTTATTGAAGTGTTCTGTTTTTCCTTTCAACTACACCATTTTGTTGTGGTGTTCTAGGGGATGAAAAATTGTGAAAATACCAATTTTCTACACAAAACTGTATAAATTCCAGATTTTTTAATTCACCACCGTGATCACTTATAATTTATTTAATTAAGTTTTCATTCTGATTTTGAACCAATTTACAAAAAGTGATAAGCTTAGATAAATATTCAAATTTAAGTGTAAGAAAATAAACCCATGTGTATATAGTAAAATCATTAATAATAATAAAAACAATATCTCATACCACCCAAAATAGTAGGTTTGATAGGAAAAAAATATATATATATGAATAAGATCATGAGACCTTACATTTTTTACTTACTTAATCAAGTTGAAACTGCTTCTATGTTGTTTACCTTTCAAGCAAGATTCACCAACAAAGGTGTTTCCCACTTTAAGTTTTGGTAACTATAAAACTTTTTGGTTCTTGGATAGCTTGTGCATCAAACTGAAATTAGCATGACCCAAAATTTTATGCCAAAAAATGTCATCAGATTGTATAATATTTAAATAGTTTACATTTTGATCAGTTAATTCAGAAAAAATAATTGAATAAATGTTGTATTTTTTATTTTCATAGAACAAAAATAGATTTATCATTAAATACAATAAATTTTTTATTTTAAAATATAACAAACATTATATCATCACATAATTAAGAAATTATTATTAAATTATGTTTCAATCCTTTAATGTATAAAACTTGTTAAATAATAATAGAACTTGAAATTCTAACCTCATAGAAACCTTTTACCTTTCCTTTATAATCACCACCAAAAGTAAAATTTCCCCCATCGCACTAATTGGATGAAATAAAATTTGATATATAACTGGTCATGTGACTTTATCATCCACTATCCATGTACCAAACATCCTTTTTTATTCTCCCAAGAAACTTTTCCTATAAAAACAGATTTATTAAAGCTTTGGTGCCCATTCAAATTTGGGTCTGATGGGATTAACATGTGAATTATAGGGAACCCAAACCAATTTCAAAAACTTATTTATAGAAAATATATATGATAAATATTTATAAATAAAAGTCTTAGTATATACAAGAGATTGTGGAAATCTCAAGGAACACTCATTTTCATAATAAAATTTCATATGAAATCAAATACAAGTAGTAGTATAAGTACTTCCATGAATGATTTTAATAAATTGAGTCTTGTACATTTTGGGTAAATTATTATCATAACCAAGAATTGGTCTCTTTTTGTTCATTTTATTGAAACTCATAATTTTATCAAAAATTTCACTACCTTGAACAAAAATGAATAGATTTTTCTTAAAATATTAAATTTTATTTCTGAACTATTGATTTTATTTAAGAACATTATCAAAATTCCTTATTTCAAATTCATGAAACTTTGACATGAAATCAAATTCTCTCTTTAATTTTTCATTTTTAGTGAGATAATTTTTCATATTTTCTTGATAAATTTATAGATCTGAACGTGAAAATTTTTTATCATCTTGGAAATATTTCTTCATATTTTCATTTTCCTTAAGAACTAAATTATGTTGGATCTTAAGGTTCATACATAAATCAATGATCATTTCAACTTTATGATCAAATATTTCAAATTCATTAAGCAATTAATCAATATTTTGTTTTTCAATATCAGATTCAAAATATGACGAGTAATAATTAGAATCAATTAATTGTTTTGATGAATCCATTAATCACTAGTTTGATGTATCCTTTTCTAAACCATATTCCTTAGTAAAACTTGAATCTAATTTATGAATCCATCCAACTACCATTTATTTCTTTTATTTCTTGTATTTCTTCCTCTTATTTTTCTCTTTATTTAGCTTGGGGAAATTAGGATTGATGTGACACATTTTCCTATACTCACAAAAAATTATATCTTGAGCATCATTATAATTACAATTACCTTTATTATTCTCTTTGTAATCGTCTTTAGGATATTTTTTTAGGATCTCCTTGAGTATTCTTTATTAATTTTATATCTGCATTTTGTAACATATGTTATATCATTCTAGTCACTACTCTATAACTCAAAATTAGAATATAATGTTGAAAATTTTGATTTAAAATCAATTACCTTATTCTTTGAATTATCTTCTTCAATAATATTTTTAATCACTAACTTGTATTTTAATAGTTATCCAATAATCTCATCAATTGTGTATTCCTTGAAGTTCTTACTTTCATATATAGAAGCCTTTTTATTATGACACTTCTTAGGAAGTTCTCTAAGTACTCTTTCAACATGAACATGATTTTATAGATTTTATCCAAAAGAACTCACACCATTTACAATACTAGTAAATATATGGAACAATTTATTAGTAGTTTCTTCTTCAACCATTTTAAATTCTGGATTCATATCTTAACATTACCAGCTTAGTATTGATAAACTTATCTAATCCAAGATGTGTAACTTGAAGAATTTTCTAGATATCATGAACTATTTTACATGTAGATACAACACTATACAAATTTCTATTTATTGAATAATATAAAATAGGCATCACCTGGTAGTTCAAAACATACTTTACCACATCATTTCCAACTAATGATTCAGGTTCACCTTCTGATAGCTTGTAAGGTTTTGTTATGATTTTCCAATGATCAATGCTAAGTTTCTTTAAGAATTATTTCATCTGATATTACCAATATCTATAATTAGTTCCATCAAAATGTGGTGGTTTTTAAGGTATCCATCCATCATTTTAACTGGTTCCTTCTATCTTAAAAATGATCTTTTCCCCTTAATAGTTAAGTCAATAATTTTTTAGAACAAATAAATAATATATATTAAGCTTGGGGTCAAGCTATGATACCAATTTTTTGTCCCAAAGAGAATATAGAAGATAATCCAAGAGAGAGGGTAAATTTTAACTTTTCTAAATAAATTAAAGAAACTAAATATTTAATATTATATCAAATTTATTATATTAATACATCATAAAAATAAAATACATGAACTTAGTGATTTTTATAGTGGTTCAGATCTAAATGATCCTAGTCCACTCTTCACCCATCTCGTGAACTGATAGTGATGGGACCCAATATATCCACTATAATATAATCTTACAGTGAATTTTTTCCACCTAAAGTCATAACTCAATTACAACTAGATACTTAAACCCATACAGACCAGCCTTTTTCTACCTGGAGTCACAACTCAAATAGTATTCCTTTTCCCACCTAAAGGTATAACCCAATTCCTAACTTTTTTATGGGAGTCACAACCCACAATTCTACCTTTTAATAGGTAGTATAACCCTTTAAAATAATTCACACAGTAAGAAATAGAGATAAGTGAATCTAAAAAACCATAAGAAAGCTTCACAGTTTGAGAGTTGAGTTAGTAAGGAGCTTTTCAGCAACAAAGGATAAAACAATTGTAGTTCAGATGAAAGTAGTTTTTTATCTAAATTATGCCACACTTATAAAATTCAAGAATATCCTTAAACTCATGTATCTTGATCTTGATCTATCAAACTCCTTATATATATTTATTCTATGCATAATAGATTAAAATAATTAATCTTATTGTAGTTTATCTTTCCCAATGATGCATGACATTTCTTTATTGAATGCACATGAAAAATATACCCACATGGGTAACTTTTATAAAATATAACATTAAAATCATGTTTTAAAATGATAAAATGTTATAATAATTAATATAATACCAAAAAATAATTATAATCAACATTAAAGTCCCTTGGAAAACTCATATAAAGTATGTGAGATAAACTATTCAAATTCCAATCACATTTAATTTGGAACTCATGTTTTCCCAAGAAACCAACATAAAAATTCAACTCATGAGATAATAATTTAATCCTATATATAATTCTTCCAAATAAAATTCCTTAACATTAAAATAATTAATAAGTATTTAAGGAATAATTAAATCAATATAAACATGTGAAACAAATATGAAGAAATTTTAAATATAAAAGTATAAATAAAATAGAGCATGTTTGAGCTAAAATATAAAAAATTAATTAAGTGACCATAGGCTATAAAAGTAAGTTCAATAATTTGTCAAATTTTAACTTGGGGTTACTTTATTTTTTTTACAGTCACTTTTTTTGTTTATGTACTCATTTTAATTTTGTTCATGCGGTCACTTTACTTTTTTTCATGCAATCACTTTGATTTTTTTTCATGTGGTTACTTTACTTTGGTTCATGAGGTCACTTTACTTTTACTCATGCAATCAATTCTAGACAGTCAAATTTTTACTCATGGTCACTTCCGAAATTTGTCTAATTTTCACTCATGGTCACTTCCAAACTATCAAACTTTCACTCATGGACACTTCTCATGGTTACTTCCAAGATTTTTCAAAATTTCACTCACAATCACTTATCATGGTCACTTCCATAATTTGTTAAATTTTCACTCATGGTCACTTCCAGAATTTGTCAAATTTTTACTCACATCCACTTATATAATTTGTCATATTTTTACTCATGGTCACTTTCCAATGTCACTTTGATGATTTAACTAGAATATATAAAAACAAAAAGAAAAAAAATATTAAAGTGTATGAAAAATTATAATTCTTACAGTTTTCAAAAATAATAATAAATTGGATCAAGGATCCAATTAAACATATACTTCATCACATACCTTTCATATTTTTTCTTACTATATTGTCTTATCCTATTATGATTTTATTCATATGTTTTCATATTGTTGAGGGTGTTGGGGTATCAGGAATTCAGACTATAACTTATTTACCGTCAAGAGTCTACTATAATGTCACTATCATCAATATATATTACAATGTGATAACATTATTTTCTTAAATATTTATACTAATTATTTAATTTATTTGATAAAAAATAAAAAAAATAACATAAGGTGGATAAATATAAATACACAAGAAATTTAGAATTTCATATACTTAAAGATATTCATCCCATTTTATGTATATTGGGTACCCATCAGGGATACTATAGGCATTTATGTTTAGATTCTAGGATAGTTGTAACTTACCAGACCCAGATGCCACCCTATGGTTCCCCGAGCCCGGTTGGCCACATAGCCTCAACCAAAACTCCCCAAATCGGAAGTCAAACATATAATAAATAGCAAAAGCGAAATAAACAACAGACAACTAAAAGTAAGACAATACAGGAATACATATAAATAACTAGAAGTGTCTCATATACAAAATGATGTAGATGGTACAAGTATCTAGAAAGCATCCAGAATAGTACATGGAAATACAATACAATACAAGTATCCCAAAAAGGAAAAAAGTCCAAAAAGGTATCCCAGCATCGCAAGCCTCAAATTGGTCATATGATCCCCTGCTCCAAATCCATAGTCAATAACTTGTATTAGTGCGCTTTCCCCTATCATCACATGTAACCATATACTCTATTTGGTTCCCCGAGGATCCCCAAATAGGTTGTGAGATAAACATCCCAGTAGGCAACCACCCAGGTCTATACAGTTCTAACAACAATATACAAAAGTTCTAGCAAGTGTAAACAAGTAGTAAAGTAAAGTTTGTATGCCCGTGGCATAATTATACTACAAGAATTAAAACCAAACATCCCTTAAGGTTACCAGAAAAAGAGACATCTCCTAACAAGTAAGCTATAAAAAATTAAGTCACACGGCTACGCCGTACATCTATCTGTATCAAGAAATCCATAGCCATGCTATATAAAGAAGTCAATTAATCCATGGCCACACCATATAGTGAAGTAAAATATCCCACGACCATACCGTATAATGAAGAAAAAACCTCAAGGGCTAGATCCAAGGTGTTAGCGGACCAAGGTATCCATGTAAAATATATATACCTCAAAGGGATAGATCCAAGGAGCTTTTCCAAGGCATCACATTGATTCCCATGGGTGTCCGTGGTGGAAACTCAGTTAGGAACTAGTTGGGGTCCTAGGATAATGGAAATATCAAGTCCTATGTGAGCCCAAGAAAGTCAGGTCCACGGGGTAGCAAGGCTCGAGGCATCCCACGAAATCAAGACCCAAGGTGTAGAGTCAACCCAAGGGGTCCACTACCGCATTACAAATCCATTAGTTCAATTTAAAAAACATTCCATGTGAGTATACCCACTCACGTCAACCTACACAATCCATGAGTATACCCACTCATGAAAACCATTTATCAAACAAGCATATGGGCCTACCCTCCCATATAAACCATTTAACATTCCATTATTCATTCCATATAGGTATACCCACCCATATTATCCATTTAACATGTAAAACCATCAACACAGATAAGGTATAACATGATAATCATTGAGAAAGGAGGCAATACATCTCCTAAATAGGCTATTTAATCTATCAAAGCATTAACAAGCTTCTTCTAACTAGGCAAGAACAAGAACACACCCCTTGGGTGGTTTAAATGGGCATAAACAGGTTATTTCCTTATGGCACACCACTTGGATAACCTTGAATCATGTAACGGATTCCAATGCACCTAAAAAGAACCTACGGTCATCCTCACTAGGTTCAACTATAGCTACGGAAAGCAACTCACTCAAAAACGAGGCCTCGCCGAAAAGTACGATAGGTGGTGAAAAGGATGAATGCTCGAAAAGAACTCAAAACTCTGAAAGAAATTATAAACCACCTACCTCCCCTCAGAAGTAAATAGCTTGTCCAGTATCAATTCCTGATTTGTCTTGGTTTGGAAGAAATCTGAATAACGAATGAAGAACGGGATATTAGGACATATGAGCCTAAATCCAAATAGCACAATCATTGTTCCAAAGAATCAAGAACAACAAAAAAGGAATTGATTACTTATCTATGTGGTTCCAACGTGACATACGATTATTTAATCAGAGTCTGGAGAACTTATATACTTGAAAAACTATTTTAGAGGGGTTTAGGGGTTCAAAATGAGAGAAATATCTTTTTTTGTCAAAAAAAATTAAGCTACTGCATCTTTTATAAAAAAACCAAGCTGGGAAAGTACATGGCCTGATGACCAAGTACACCGTGTGTACTTCCCTTTTATTTTTTTTGACCCAGACAGGCTACATGTCATGACAGCCTAGTTCACATCGTGTACCTAGCCTACAACCATCTTTTTTCTTGTTTTCTGCCTTCCTTCCCAAAAATAACCCAACCATCCCACCGCTTGAATTAGGGTCTAATCCAAAAAGAAAGTAAACACATTTAACCAGAAAAGAAATATCCACACCTCAAGAAAAAACCAGGATTTTACAATAGTTTTCATGTAATTTAGTATTCCCCTCATTCATTATTCTGATTGGATCCATTTTCCATACATTGGAAGAATGACTTTTTTGATAATCAGATAAAGGTATGATCATAATTATATATTCAAAAATTATTAAATTGGATAGTATTTATTAATATGTTAATAATATAATAAATTATATGTATTTTATATGTATATGGTGTTATATTTTGATGTGCCTAATGAAATTCCATGTCTATTGACTTTAAAAAACATAGATAAGAAATAGAAAGATTTTAAATAGAGATTGTGGTGTGAATTTAATCAAACAAATCTATTAGTGTCATAGATGCATGAGAAGGTCCCAGGGGGTGGTATGCCTAAGGGAATTTGTTGATCATTACTACAATGAATCACATCAAGAATATTATTTTAAAGACCCGAAAATTCTGTGGATTTTTTTTTAAATACACGGGAATTTTACGAGTCCACAGTTTCTGACGGCACTTGATTATGAGGCCCGGTGTGCCCGAAATCAATTTTTGAAGTTTTGTTCGGGTACGTTCAGTAAACGTACGTGTGGGATTTTATATCTTTTGAACCAATGCTCAGAATTGAAATCTGAGGGCACTATTGAACTTGTAGTGCCAGTATTCGCTTAAGGGTACCTTTATCACAGTTGTGTTTTATCGAGGTTGGAAGTTAATTTTTGTGGGTTTTCTAAATATATTAAATAAAAATATGTACAACATATTTTTATTTGTGGCGGTTTAATCCTCCAAGGGGAGGTTGGAGGTGGGTCCCACCCACACATAACCTCCATTTGGAGGATATAACTAGGTCGACCCACATGATTATAAACCTCCTTTAACCCCCATGTAACTCTCATTAAATTGGGGGAAGTATCTTAAACTTACCTTGAGTTTATTAAATCCAACTCTCCCTTGTTTATTTTTAAAACTTTCCAGCTTCACCATAATGGTGCCAATTCACCCATTAATGAAGTGAGGTAGCTTATTTTAATTATCTTTTCAAAAACTTTTGAATTATATTTGGAATGCTTGGAAATAATAAAAAAATAGGGAGCTATTATTTTATTTTGGGTTGGTGATTCTATTTGGTGGAGCTTTGGAGTTCTTGGAGAAACGACTTCTTCCAACGAAGAACGAAATCCTCTCCAATGTAGAACGCTTCTCATCTCCGAAGAATGACGAACACCGTCCTCGATATTCGACCAAGCTATAAGAGAAGGAGCCTCCTGTGAAGAACGCCGATGATGCTTCTTCCTCGGATTCTCCCCGACGTCAACGAATTGACGCCGCCTCTTCCATGACTCGTCAACGTTCAATGACAAATACGATGTAGGGGTTTGAGTTGAATTATCTTCTTGTTCTTCTTCATTAAACCTTGGTTTATTTGTTGGAAAATTGTTATCACCTAACACGGAGGGCGTGGGCCGAACAAACACAGCCCGACGTCCCTCCGTTGGTTCTTGATTGGTTGACGACGGCGGTGGCGCAATGGTGCCACCAGAAGAGAGAACCGTGGTGGAGCATCGGCGGCCAGCGATGGGCCGGCCGTGAAGAAACCGGAAGTGCAAGGTCGTTGGAAAAAGGCATGGCACCGTCGTGCCGTGCGGAGGAGCCACGACGGAGGAGGCACGGAGCCGTCAGGCCGCGCGGTGGAGCCGAAGGCCGCGGCCAGGTCAAGTCGCGGCGGTGGAGGCGCAGCGCCGTCGCGCCGCGTAGAGAGAAGGAGGATCGCGGCGTCGTCGCGCCGTGGTGGAGGAGTAGTGGTGGCCGGCCGGGCCGGCCTCCATGGAGCTGGACGAGCAGGACCAGCCGGGTCCCGCGGCCCCTGGACCAGCGCAGCACGCCGGTTCTGTTCGACAAACCGGGGATGGGCACGACACCCCCCTCCCTTGTGTGGCCAGTCAGGCCTCCACGAGATGGGCCGCCATGGTCGGGCCGCCCCTTGGCCCCTCGGACGGGCCACCCCTTGGCTGGGCCACCCTCGGCCGGGTCACCCTTCGGTCGGGCCGCCCCTCAGCCGGGCCGCCCCCGGCCGGGCCGCCTACTACCGGGCGTCGGGCCACCCTCGGCCCGGGCCGTCTCTTCGGGCCAGGCCGTCCCCTCGGCTCGGGTCGCTTCCTTAGACTAGGTCGGACCCACGAACTGGGTTAGACCCCAGTTCATATCGGGTCAGGCTGGGTCATTCCGACTGGGTCGGACCGGACCCAGACCCGTTATGGCTGTTTACACCTTTTAGCCCGCATCTAGGGCTACGGGTGTCCGATTGACGTACCGCCTGCGGGGATGGAATTTTTGGAGTGAGAAGATTCTTTTGGAATACTCCACATGTGGTTCAGACACAGTTGGGGTACGGTCGGGTTGTTTTGAGCCTAAAAATCAATCAGTCCCCTGGGATGGAAATGCCAATAACTCACAGATCAGGCGTCCGATTGACGCACCATCTGTCGCGTTAGGTTCTTTATGATGAGTCAGAACTATAGGATACATAAACTTGAGACTTTGTGGTAGTTGATGTATCAACACTTGGCTCGAGGAGCGGACCCTCCCGGAATCAAGCATGCTGTGTGTGGGAACCCTAGGGATGGCTGCGATGATATTGTATCAGAATCCTCTGTGGGTTCGACAGTGATGACTTCTGTACCAGATTCCTCCATGGGTTTGACAGTGATGAATTCTATACTGGAATCCTCTGTGGGTTCAACAGTTATGACTTCTATTCATGGATCCTGTGTGGGTCCGACAGAATAGCTGATCCTATATCCTGTGTGGGTCCAACAGCTTAGCTGGTCCTATATCCTGTGTGGGTCCGACAACTTATATGAATTAGTGACTACATCTTCTCATCTCTATCACTCTAAAAAATATGTATACTTGTGTGATCTGAGTCTTGAATTTTAGTCGATATTATTGAGATGATTGACTTTACTTCCTTTATGGAATGGGTTGTACTTGGGCTTGAGAGTTGGAGTCAGACTGTGTAACTTAGGTATATGTATGGGCATATACCTAAGTAGGGTTGGTTGATACTTTGTGATTGTATCTTTCTTATTTGGTTTATCCTTAGTGGATTCTGGGAGACCTTCGGGGGTCTCAGGGTCCACTACTGAGTATTGTTATACTCACCCGTGCACGGGCTTCACCTGCACCTTGTTGTGTTCTGTGTAGAGGACGGACAATAGTGATCGAGGCTGAGGGTGACGGACGGGAGGCTGCTCAGATCTAAACTAGACGGATATACCGCAGGGATGAGTTGTTTGAGTTCTGTACCTACCCTTCAGGTAGGATTCCCCAGTGGATGAACCAGGAGCTATTTTTCTCTTTTTACTTGTACTTTTACTTGTTGTTTAGTTGGGTTTGTATACTGGCCCACTTACTTTCAGCACACCTTTCTTTTTCTATATTAGTACTTGCTGCCTCTATTGCTTGTGTTCATACTGTGTGTGTTACAGGTTTAAAGGAAATGCCTTCCCTTTTATCGGTATTACTCCTTTGGTGCTAGTCGCCAGCCCCTGGCCTATGGAAGGCGGGCTTGGGGTAGTCACGGCATGGGTCCTGAGGATGGGTCGTGAAAAATTGGTATCAGAGGATTTGGTTCTACTGCAGAACTTAGACTCTGATTCTTTTAAGTGACAATAGTTTTAAGTGTTTTGGGTGTGGTTATCAGTTTAGGGAAACCGGTGTTGGTGTGGTGGTCAACGTATCCATACACTAGGACTCTGACTTCTGATTTCCGACTCAGTGTACGAAAACATTGATTGCGTACGTGTTTCCTTTGAAAAGTTTTTTTCATCATTACTTTGTGTCAGCTCACTAGGTATATTTTTTTTACTGTGGTGCACCTTTTTCTTTCAGAATGGCCCCACGAAGGCAGCCAGCTAGGGTTCCAAGTTTCGTACTAGATGGTAGCCTACCTAGCGACGAGGCCTCGGTATAGGGCCCAATCACGGCGGAGGTACCATCGGTACCTGTAGCAACTCGGGTCTTTGGCCCTGTCAGACTTTGGAATATTTATATGAATAATTCCAGAGCTAGGAGCGAAGATGGAGTACGATACTGAGGCCCGGTGTGCCCAGAATTAATTTTATAAAAATATTAAGTATTTTTATACTATTCAAGTGGCGGGGGTGTGATATCTCCTAAAAGGTAGCTCAGAATGGGAATCTGAGGGCACGGTTGCGTCCGGAACGTGCCGTTTACCCTAGGTGAGGTAGGCAGTTTGAATTTTAATCCCCTGATCCCGTTTATGCTGCGTTTTTCTTTGATTTGTCATTGTAGCAGTGAAGATCGGGTCCTGAGGGTCGCGCAGATGCCTCCGGATCGAAAAACAGACCACCGGGGTGCCCCCGGCGGTCCGCGGAAGGTTCGTCGGCGCAGCGGCCGGCCGCCCGGGGCTGCGGTGTGTCGGCCCAGCCGCCGGAGCACGGTGGCGCTGGGCACCGCACGACGGAGGGCCTCCGGCCAGGGTGGGCTGGCGGCGGCGGGTAAGTCCATGCCGGACGGACTGGCTGGTTAAGTCCGGCCCCTATTTATCATACGGGGGTTTTTAAATCCCCGTTTCTTATAATCCAGGATTCAGATTTGCATGTTGTCTATGGCGACGCGACCCTGGCGATGAGACGAACCTTTCGGTGTGGGTTCGAGAATTTTAAGGTTCGGGATCATGGCTCGGGAGCTTGAAACGTCGAATAAAATAATGATATTTTATTATTCTTCGACTTCGGGTCGTCTTATCTTCTACCCAAAGTGTCTGATTGACTTGTCGTCAGTGGCGTTGAGAGCCTGATGGTATGACAGAATTTTCTTGTTGGTTTTTGGGTGTTGGGACCGAGTTTGGGGTGGGGGCCCCACGAGGCCGGGTTTGGGCGTTTTCGGAGAAATGCAACTTGCTCACCAGGAGACCGATTCTGGCGGATGAATAGTCAATCCTGTGTGTTTCTTCGAGAGGATCGCAACGGTGACATCTATTTGAGGTGTTTCAGGATCGAGGCGTGGGCCCCACCCGAGCTAGCCTTTGGTGAATAGTGCCTTTTTCACCAGGTGTCCATTTTGGACGAACAAGTAGTGGATCTCGTATGTTTTTATGAGGGGATCATTGTGGTATGATCCGCTTGATGGGTTTCAAAATCGTTGTGTGGGCCATGCACGGGCTAGCTACGGTGAATAGTTCTGTTTTCACTGATTGTCTGTTTCGGGCGAGTAAACAGCCTATCCCGCGTGTTTTTCTGCGTAGATCACGATGGTGGCCTCAGTATTGGCCTTGGAGGAGCATGGTGTGGCGTTGTGGCGGGTCGCTCAGGTAAGCGATGTTTGGACCAATAGTGGTTGAGGGTACTCCCTTAGTTCATTCCTACGAGGGTTCGTGTGGCATCACAACTTCAGTATAGGTTTGTGATCCTCTCGATGGGATGTTTAATCTGTTAGAGTTGTGACATCCATCTGGTGGTCCCGGAGTGGGATTGTCTAGCATCGTTACCCTATATCAGGTTCTTGGTATCGCTGTGACCGCTTATCCATTGGGAGTGACCCTTTATCTTACAGGTTAACCCCATAGGGTTTGTGGAATCATCGGGCATATGATCCCCTATGTAGTGGGCCATGCTCAGTAGGGTTGTGGCATCGTCGATTATACGATCCCCTGCTCAGCATGAGGTGTTAGTAGGGTTTCAGTATCATTGGTTACATGATCCCCTACTCAGCACATGGTTTCAGTAGGGTCAAGGAATCGTCGGGTATACGATCCCCTACTCAGCATGAGGTTTATAGTAGAGTTGCGATATCGTTGGTTATACGATCCCCTACTCAGTGCTTGGTGTCGTTCGGGTTGTGGTATCATTGGTTCGATTCCCTACAGCATGAGGTGTACCAGATAGGGTTTCGGTATCGTTGTGACCGTTGTGACATGGGTGACGATCCTCTATCTGTGTATCGTGTTCCTATCAAATGCCAGATCGGGTTGCGGTATCCCCCAGCGGACCCTGGGAGTGATCCCCTATCTGTGATATCTTTGTGTACCGGTGTGGGTTCTGGTATCCCCTAGCGGACCCTGGGAGCAATCCCCTATCTGAGGAGTTTGGTGTTTATGTTGTTTCAGTGAGGTTTCCTCAGTGACGCTATCCAACGAGCGAGATCTCTCGGGTGAACATCTGAGATGGTTGTGTTGGACCCTATGGAGTGTATCTCTCGAACGAGTGTCATCTGGGATGAAAGTGATCATAGAGGGTTCTCTCCTAGTTGTGGACAGTTTTTGGTGATGAGGTCAGTACCTCTTGTGGCTTGGTATGTGAACTGAGTATATCTGGATTGTTCAAGGTGTATGTATGGGAATACACCTGAGTTGAGCTGACTAGTTGTGTTTATCTGAGGATGGTCACGAGATGGAGTTTCTCTCTCATATGGGTTCCCTCTGGCTGGGATGAGCGGACTGTTTCCTTTCAGTTTCTCTCTTTTGTTTTGGGTTTTTGGGGTGCCTACTGGGTATGTTTATACTCACCCCTAAACGGGCTTTACCCGCACATGTTTGTGTCTTGTGTAGACCACACGCCTTTCGACGGATTCCCAAGAGGGCCTGGAGCAGGCGGACCTTAGTGAGCGGGTTTGACCAGGGTGTTTACTGGAGCTGTGACGAGGAGCTTACCGGTAGGTGTTTTGAAAGTGTTTTCCCTCCTTCTGAGTAGGTTGGACACTTTGCAGTTTTATTTTGGTGGGCCCTGTTTTTCCCTTTTGTACTTCTGTTGTACTCTAGTTGTGTGATAGTTGTATGCATGCATTTTCTTTTCAATTTTGTATATCTATTCACTATTTCATGAAGGTGTATTTAGGTGTGTGTGTACAGGTACTTTAGGCTAATTCCTCCCATGTGTGTGATAGCCTACTCAGCGCTAGACGCCAGCCCCTGACCTATTGGAGGCGATCTTGGGGAGTCGCAGCTCAAGCCCCGTTGGGGCAGGTCATGATAGAGTGGTATCAGAGTAGGTTCCACCTTTGGGATCTCATAGCGTAGCCGGTCTAGCTGTGAGTTTGGTTTGGGTTGCATAGCGATAGTGACACGATGTTTTGAGTTCAGCTTTCAGAACAGGGACTCTAGTGTTGGTGTGGCGGACGACGTATCCATACACCAGGACTCTGATAACCTGCCTTTCGACTCGAGACATTCGTACACTAGTCACAGGGACATAATGGTACATGCATCATATAGGACTTGGTTTTGGATTTTTCCTTGTCCTTCTTGAGTCAGCTCTCCAGATATACTCTTTGACTGTGGTGCGTCTTGAATGTATTTCAGGATGCCTCCACGACGACAACCAGTTAGGGTTCCACAGCAGGATTGTGCTGACGATCTGCCCCATGTAGAGGCAGTGGACCAGGGTGCAGGTTCTGAGGTTGCACCTCCAAGTGGTCTACCAGTTGAGTCGCCACCTGTCGAGCAGCTGGTTGTGCCAGCAGTGCAGGTTGAGGTTGTGCACAGGCTGAGTGCGTTGCTCAGGTTCCAGAGGCAGCGACCTCTGAGGTTCCAGGGGTGATCCAGACCCCCTGGTAGTTGATGACTAGCTCGAGGAAGTCACCCGAGTTTTCTGCCTGGTAAGGACACCCCCAGATCAGATGGTGGTCCTAGTGGCGAGCCTTCTGCATGGTTCGACCAGGCGATGGTGGAGCCTAGTAATGCAATCCCATGACAAGGAGATGCTCACGTGGGCAGAGTTTGGGTGGCTCTTTAAGGAGGAGTTCTATCCAGTGATGCTGAGTTCAGTGCAGATCTAGGAGCTTCAACAGCCTCAGCAGGAGGGCATGGCTGTGTCAGAGTACTCGACAAGGTTTATAGACATGTCGCGCTACTCCCTGGATATGGTTCAAGACCCGTTATTTAGGTCTTGGACCTTAGAGAAGGGCCTACGCAGGGACATTCGGGCAGGTGTGCTTTCCTTGTGCCTACCCACCTATGTTGGAGTGCTGGAGAGAGCTTTGGTGGTGGAGAGATTTCTGGTCGAGTAGATCTCGCCTGTTAGTGCTGGGCACGCGAGAGCAGAGACGTCGGCATCTGGTAGCCAATGACAGACTCAGGGATCTGGACGTGGCCGACGTTTTAGGAGGCAACCCCAGGATGGAATATCTGAGGCTCAGGGCTCACAGGGCTCGCAGGCCAGTTTTGGTCAGCCGTAGGAGAGGCAGTGTTACGCTTGCGATGGTCGGGGACATCATTCTAGAGATTGTACGACCCGCCGTGCTGCTGAGAGGGAGCCGGTTGACAGACCACCTTGGCAGAGGCGGCGACTCGAGCAAGGAGGTTCGTAGGGAGGCGGACGTGGTGATGAAGCTGGTGCAGTAAGAGGAGGTGGTAGGCGGTATCAGTTGCCAACACCCCCGCCCCCAGGTGATCCACGCCAAGCTCAGGGAGATGGTGGCCGAGGGCGAGGGCAACTGTATACCCTAGAGGCTGTTGACCCAGAGACTCCGCGAATGGATAGAGGTACGCCTTGTGTCCTTTCTACTTTCTACAGTAGTTTTATTGACATTGTTTAGAGGTACTCTTCCCTTTCCGTTACTTGCTCGAGTTTTTGTTCAGGGCGTTTGTAAGACCTTGTGTGGGTATTGTTCAACGTGCTTAGAATATGTGAGGAAAAGGGATCCTTCCCCCACCGAGATGTGTTTTTATGACGTGATTAAAATTGTGTGGGTGAGTCAGTTCCGCCCAAAGCGGATAGTGTTGAGGTGTGGTGGTTGAGTCCTTCTGACTTATCTGTTCGGGCATGGGTGTTTTTTGGTGAACTTACTGGTGTGGGACCCAGTTGAGAGTCCAGTATCTTTCCTTGAGCTTAGGTATTTTCAAGGAAGAAAAGTTCTAAGGGTGGGGGGGATGTAGAGACTCAGGTTTTTGGCCCTGTCAGACTTTGGAATATTTCTATTAATAATTCTAGAGCTAGGCGCGAAGACGGCGTGCGATTCTGAGGCCCGGTGTGCCCGAAATTAATTTTATAAAAATATTAAGTATTTTTATACTATGAATGTGGATGGGGTGTTATATCTCCTAAATGGTAGCTCATAATAGTAATATGAGGGCACAGTTGCGTCCGAAACATGTCGTTTACCCTAGGCGAGGTAGGCGGTTTGTGTTTTAATCCCTCGATCCCGTTTATACTGCGTTTTTCTTTGATTTGTCATCATAGAAGTGAAGATCGGATCCTGAGAGTCGTACAGACACCTCCGAATAGAAAAATGGACCACCAGGGTGCCCTCGGCGGTCTGCGGGCATAGGGCCACCGGCCAGGGCGGGCCGGCGGCGGCGGGCCGGTCCGGCCCCTTTTTAATATACGGGGGTTTTTAAACCCCTGTTTCTTGCAATCCGGGAGTTGGATTCATGTTCTGTCTTCGGCAACGCGACCCTGGCAACGAGATGAACCTTTCAGTGTGGGTTTGAGAATTTTAAGGTTCGGGATCATTGCCCGAGATCTTGAAACGTCAAATAAAATAATGATATTTTAGTATTCTTTGACTTCGGGTTTTCATATCTTCTACCCGGAGCATCCGATTGAATTGACGTCAGTGGAATTGAGACCCTGATGGTACGGCATACTTTTCTTGTTGGTTTCCAGGTGTTGGGACCGAGTTTGGGGTGTAGGCCCCACGAGGCTGCTTTTGGGCGTTTTCGGAGAAATAAAACTTGATCACTAGGAGACCGATTCTGGTGGATGAATAGTCGATCCTATGTTTTTTTCTGAGAGGATCACAATGGCGCAATCCATTCGAGGTGTTTCAGGATCGAGGCATGGGCCCCACCCGAGCTGTCCTTCGGTGAATAGAGCCTTTTTCACCGGGTGTCTGTTTTGGACGAACTAGTGGATCTCATGTGTTTTTTCGAAGGGATCATCGTGGTATGATCCGTTTGATGTGTTTCAGAATCATTATGTGGGCCCTGCATGGGATAGCTATGGTGAATAGTGTCGTTTTCACCGGTTGTTCGTTTTGGGTGAGTAAATAGCCTATCCCGCGTGTTTTTCCATGTAGATCACGATGGTGGCTTCAGTATTGGCCTTAGAGGTGCACTATGTGGTGTTGTGGCGGGTCGCTCGGGTTAGCGATGTTTGGACCAGCAGTGGTTGAGGGTACTCCCTTGGTTCATTCCTACGAGGGTTCGCACAACATCACAACCTAAATATAGGTTTGTGATCCTCTCGATGGGATGTTTAATCTGTTAGAGCTGTGGCATCCCTTCGGTGGGCCCGGAGTGGGATCCTCTAGCATTGTTACCCTAGATCGGGTTCTTGGTATCGTTGTGACTACTTATCCACGGGCAGCGATCCCCTATCTAGCAGGTTAACCCCGTACGGTTTGTAGCATCATCGGGCATATGATCCTCTACGTAGTGATCCGTGCTCAGTAGGGTTGTGGCATCATCTAGTATACAATCCCTTGCTCAGCATGAGGTTTTAGTAGGGTTTCGGTATCGTTGGTTACACGATCCCCTACTCAGCACGTGGTTTCAGTAGGGTTGAGGCATCTTTGGGTATACGATTCCCTACTCAGCATGAGGTTTATAGTAGGGTTGCGGTATCAATGGTTATACGATCCCCTACTCAGCGCTTGGTGTTGGTAGGGTTGCAGTATCATCAGTTCGATCCCCTATAGCGTGAGATGTACTAGATAGGGTTTCAGTATTGTCGTGACCGTCGTGACATGGGTGATGATCCTCTATCTGCGTGTCATGTTCCAGTCAAATGCCAGTTCGGGTTTTGGTATCCCCCAGCGAACCCTGGGAGTGATCCCCTATCTGTGAGATCTTCGTATACCGGTGTGGGTTTTGGTATCCCCTAGAGGACCCTGGGAGTGATCCCCTATCTGAGGAGTTTGGTGTTTATATTGTTTCAGCAAGGTTTCCTCAATGATTCTATCCGACGAGCGAGATCTCTCGGGTAACCGTCTGAGATGGTTATGTGGGACCCGATGGAGTGTATCTCTCATACGAGTGTCATCTGGGATGACAGTGATCGTGGAGGGTGCTCTCCTGGTTATGGACAGTTGTTAGTGATGAGGTCGGTACCTCTTGTGGCTTGGTGCGTGAACTGAGTATATCTGGATTGTTCAAGGTGTATGTATGGGCATACACTTGAGATGAGATGACTAGTTGTGTTTAGCCGAGGATGGTCACGAGATGGAGTTTATCTCTTGTCTGGGTTCCCTCTGGCTGGGATGAGCGGATTGTTTCCTTTCAGTTTCTCTCTTTTGTTTTGATTTTTTGGGGTGCCTACTAAGTATGTTTATACTCACCCCTGCATGGGCTTTTCTTACACATGTTTGTGTCTTGTGCAGACCACAGGCCTTTCGACAAAGTCCCAGGAGGACCCGGAGCAGGCGGAGCTTAGTGAGCGGGTTTGACCGGGGTGTTTACCGGAGCTGTGCTGAGGAGCTTACCGGTAGGTTTTTTGAAAGTTTTTTCCCTCCTTCTGAGTAGGTTGGACACTTTGCAGTTTTCTTTTGGTGGGCCCTGTTTTGCCCTTTTGTACTTCTATTGTACTCTGGTTGTGGGATAGTTGTATGAATGCATTTTCTTTTCAGTTTTGTATATCTCTACACTGTTTCATGGAGGTGTATGTGGGTGTGTGTGTATAGGTACTTTAGGCTAATGCCTTTCATGTGTGTGATAGCCTACTCAGTGCTAGACGCCAGCCCCTAGCCTATTGGAGACGGTCTTGGGGAGTCATGGATCAAGCCCCGTTGGGTTGGGTCATGACAGTACCACTACCCATTGGATCACTGATACCACCATCTCCAGCAGCAGAGAGTGCACGTCATCTGAGTGTGTTTCATGAGTCCCAGCACCAGAGGCTACCCATGTTCTGGGGGGAGACGGACCCATAAGAAGTTGAGGATTGGCTGGAGGCTATCGTGAGAGTTTTCAGATTGGTAGGGACACCAGCTGACCTCATGGTGATCCTTGTCATGAGTCTTCTTCATGCAGTAGCAGGCAGATGGTGGGGCTTGATGCTCTAGGTGCATGACGATGCATTATTACTCTGGACAGGCTTCGAGAGTCTCTTCTACTCAGAGTTTGTTCCATCCACCCTTCGTGCGGTGTATATTCACGAGTTACTTCATCTGCAGCAGGTCAATATGACAATAACTCAGTACTCAGTGAGGTTCACTGACCTCTCGCGCTACTCCACGGATATGGTACGGGACCCATTATTCAGGGCTCGGACCTTCAAGAAGGGACTCAGGCATGATATCAGGGCTTCGACGACCTCCATCAACATCCCGACGCAAGCGTGGGTGTTGGAGCGATCCCTTCTAGTGGAGAGTTTTCTCGTTGAGCAGTTACTAGCAGTGAGACCCACCACAGGTCGACACGTAGCAGAGTCTTCTGCAGCTGGTAGTAGACAGATGTCGCAGAGGTCTAAGTGGACCAGGCCATTAGGTGGGAGACCCCAGGATACAAGTTCGGTTGTGTGGGGCATGCGAGATAGAGCCAGCTATACGAGGAGCAGGCAGTGCTATGCATGCGGAGGGCAGGGTCACATGGACCATGACTGCACAACCCACCATGCAGATGAGTAGTAGACAGTAGAGGGACCTCCCAGGCAGAGGTAGAGGTTCGACCATGGTGGTCCGCCGGGAGCAGGCGGACATGGAAGAAGAGCTGGTCGAGCAGCAGGTGGTGGACGATGTTTCGAGGCCCTACCACCACCACCACCAGGAGGTCCACCCTGACCAGAGGGAGCTGGCAAACATAGGCGGGCTCATCTCCAGGCATTCGATGCCTATGACCACGGCGCACCTGAGATGATTCGAGGTACTATCTGTGTCTACTCCACCCTTGCTGCAGTACTTATAGACACAGGTATGATTCATTCTTTTATTTCCACTACCCTCGTTCGGAGCTCAGAGATTCCAACAGAGTCATTGGCTCGATCCTTACATCTAGAGACTCCTATGGGATAAGAATTGACGATTACGCACCGGTGCCGGCAGTGTGAGCTTACTCTAGGAGGCGAGATCTTCGACTGGGATCTCCTCGTAGTGGCGTCGAGGCCTTACAACTTCATCTTGGGTATAGACTGGTTATCCACATTCCATGCTCAGATTGACTGTATTAGGCGCAAAGTGCGGTGTGTCCGCACCAATTGGACCAGGTTCACCTTCACCGGTGAGAAGGGAGCCTTAGCAGTGCAATATGGACTTACACAGAGGAGGGGGAAGCCGATCACACATCAGTTGTCTAGTCTCATCCTTGGAGTGGTTGATGTGCGGAGTCCGATTTTTCCTGTAGTGGTGGATCAATACGTGGATGTTTTCCCTAAATATCTTCTAGGTCTACCTCCTCGCGGATAGGTGGACTTCTACATTGACCTGTACCCCAGGACGGCACCGATATCTACTCCAGCATATCGGATGGCTCCCACCGAGCTTTGTGATCTGCGGGTACAGCTGGAGGACTTGTAGGGGAAGGTATTTATCCGACCCAGTGTTTCACCCTGGGCATCCCCAATTTTGTTCACCAAAAAGGCAGATGGGAGCTTGCGACTGTGTGTTGACTACCGTCGCCTGAATAAGGTGACTGTGAAGAACAAGTACTCACTCCATAGGATTGACGACCTCTTTAATCAGCTCAAAGGAGCGCGATGGTTCTCGAATATAGACCTTAGGTCTGGATATCACCATCTCAGAGTTCGAGATGAGGATGTGCCGAAGATAACCTTAAGGTGTTGGTATGGCCACTACGAGTTCCTGGTTATGCCCTTCGGCGTAACCAACACTCCAGCAGTGTTAATGAGTCTCATGAACAGGATCTTCCAGCCTTACCTCGATCACTTTATCGTAGTCTTCATCGACGATATACTGATCTACTCGACTACTGAGGAGGAGCATGCCTATCATTTTTAGGTAGTACTGGACACACTCTGAGAGCACCAGCTTTATAGTAAGATCTCGAAGTTCCAATTTTGGATTCAAGAGTTTCAATTCTTGGGACATGTCATCTTGGAGGCTGGAGTTGCAGTGGATCCAGCGAAGATCGAGTCAGTACTTGCTTGGGATCCACCTAGGAGTGTGACAGAGGTATGGAGTTTTTTGGGACTGGATGGGTACTATCATAGATTTATGCCAGACTTCTCTAGAGTTGCAGCACCACTTTCATCATTGACAAAAAAGGGGCAACCCTTCATGTGGTTAGAGATATTTCAGGAGAGCTTTTAGGAGCTGAGTCATAGGTTGACTATTGTTCCCATATTGAGGCTACCAGAGGAGGGCATTGGGTACATAATTTAATGAGACTCGTCAGGGACCGGACTTAGGTGTGTCATGATGCAGGAGCAAGAAGTGATTGTGTATGATTCTTGGTAGTTGTGAAAGAATGAGCAGAACTATGATACCCATGACCTTGAGTTAGTAGTAGTGGTCTTCGCCTTGAATATGTGGCGGCACTATCTGATGGGTGAGTGTTTTACAGTCTACTGTGACCACCAGAGTCTCAGGTACATCTTCTCATAGAAGGACCTAAACCTGAGACAACGGTGATGGCTCGAGTTCCTCCAGGACTATGACTTTGAGATAGTCTATACTCCTGGGAAGGGGAACGTTGTAGCAGATGATCTCAGTAGGAGATCAGGCATTCAGCTTCTAGGAGAGGCGACGGAGCAGCTGGCCGTGTTGCAGATATCCTTTGTGGATTGATATGGAGCAGCCTTTCTACAGTCTCTCACAGTCACTCCTTCACTTCTTCAGCGAGTCAGGGAGGCACAGCATGGGGACGTTGATTGTGAGATGTGACGTGCTCAGATATCCTCAGTGCAGGCACCTGATAGATTTTCTGAAGGTGGGGAGCACTTCATTCTCTTTAGAGGACATACCATGGTACCAGTTGCACTTCAGGAGGAAGTGTTGAGTGAGTTCCACACATCTCCTTTAGCGGTACATCTAGTAGTGGAAAAGATGTATCAGGACCTCCAACGATAGCACTGGTGGCCCGGTATGAAGAAGGCAGTATCAGAGTTTGTCTCATGATGCCTCACTTGTCAGCAAGTGAAGGAGGAGCACCAGGTTCCAGCAGTCTTTGTTCAGCCCTTAGAGGTCCCTAAGTGGAAGTGGGATGGTATATCTGTGGATTTCGTGATGGGACTTCCACGTACATCCAAAGGACATGACTCTATCTGGGTGATTTTCGACCGACTCACCAAGTTGGCCCACTTCCTACCGATCAGAGAGCAGGGTTTAGTGGAGAGCCTAGGATTCCTCTATGTATGGGAGATTGTACAGCTTCATGTTGTGCCATCGATGATCGTCTTTGATAGAGATGCTCATTTCACTTCCCGGCTATGGAAGGGGTTGCAAGAGGCTTTCAGGACACAGCTTCGCTTGAGCACTGCCTTCCATCCTTAGACAGATGTTCAGACTGATAGGACCATTCAGAATATCGAGGACATCCTATGTGCATGTGTCCTCAACTTTGTTCACAACTAGTTGGATCACTTACCCTTGGTAGAGTTTGCGTATAACAACAGCTACCACTCCACCATCGGGATGGCACCTTTCGAGGCACTTTACGGTCGACCTTGCAAATCGCCTATGTGCTGGACTGACCCAAGGGAGTCATCACTTGTAGGTCTATAGATGGTGTAGGCTATGACGGAGAAGGTATAGATCATCCAAGAGCGGATTAAGACTACACAGAGATGGAAGAAGTCATATGTTGATAGGAGACTGAGACCACTGGAGTTTGAGGATGGAGACCACGTCTTTCTACAGGTCTCGCCTCGACGAGATCTATGGAGATTTGGTCAAGCAGCAAGTTATCTTCGTGATTCATCGGACCTTTCCAGGTCCTCAGTAGGGTAGGCGAGGTGGCTTACCGCTTGGCTCTTCCACCTCAGTTGCACCGGGTGCACGACGTCTTCAATGTATCTCAACTGAGGAGATACGTGCACCACCCATCCCACATCATCGACCATAGGGATCTGGACATCGATGATAGGGAAAAATTCACAGAGGTCCCAGTGGAGATTGAGTATTGACAGGAGCGGGTCCTACATGGATGGTCGATTCCTCTGGTGCACGTTCGCTGGTAGCACGGGAACCTCCAGGAGAGCACATGGGAGTGGGAGGCTTAGATGCGTGCTCAGTACCCCCATTTGTTTCCTTAGTGTGAGTTATAGCTTATGAGGATGTAAATCCCTAAGTTGGGGAGAATTTAAAGACCTGGAAATTCCATGGAAATTTTTTTAAATACACTGGAATTTTACGAGTCTGCAGTTTCTAATGGCACTTGATTTCGATGCCCGGTGTGCCCAGAATCAATTTCTGAAGTTTTTTTGGGTATTTTCACTAAACTTACATGTGGGATTTTATATATTTTGAATCTATGCTTGGAATTGAAATCCTAGGGCACTGTTGAACTCACAGCGCTGATATTCGCTTAAGGGGACCTTTATCATAGTTGCGTTTTATTGAGGTTGGAAGTTAATATTTGGGGGTTTTCTAAATAAATTAAATAAAAATATGTACAACATATTTTTATTTGTGGTAGTTTAATCCTCCAAGGGAAGGTTGGACGTGGGCCCCACCTGCGCATAACCTCCCTTGGGAGGATATAACTAGTTGGGACCCACACAAGTATAAACCCCCTTTAACCCCCATGTAACTCTCATTAAATTGGGGGAAGTCTGTTAAACTTCCCTTGAGTTTATTAAAGCCAACTCTCACTTATTTATTTTTAAAACTTTCCACCTTCCCCATAATGGTGCCAATTCACCCATTAATGAAGTGAGGTAGCTTATTTTAATTATCTTTTCAAAAACTTTTGAATTCTATTTGGAATGCTTGGAAACAAAAAAATAATAGGGATCTATTATTTTATTTTGGGTTGGTGATTCTCTTTGGTGGAGCTTTGGAGTTCTTTGAGAAATGACTTCTTCCAATGAATAATGACATCCTCTCCAATGAAGAACGCTCCTCATCTCCAAAGAACGACGAACACTGTCCTCGATCTTCGACCAAGATATAAGAGAAGGAGTCGCCCGTGAAGAACACCAATGATTCTTTTTCCCCAGACACTTCCCAATGTCAACGAATTGACGTCACCTCTTTCGCGACTCGTCAACGTTCAATGAAAAATATGGTGTAGGGGTTTGAGTTGAATTCTTTGCTTGTTCTTCATCATTAAAACTTGGTTTATTTGTTGGACAATTTTTATCACCTAACGTGGAGGGTGCGGGCCGAACAAACATGGTATGACATCCCTCTGTTTCTTCTTGATTGGTTGATGATGGTGGTGGCACAATGGAACCACCGGAAGAGAGAACTGTGGTGGATCATCGGCGGTCGACGACGGGCCAGCCGTGAGGAAACCGGAAGCGCAAGGCCGCCCGAAAAAGGTGCGGCATTGTCGTGTCGTGCGGAGGGTCCGCGGGCCATGGCCAAACTAGGCCGCGGTGGAGGAGGCACGTCACCTTCGAGACATGCGGTGGAGCCTAAGTTCGAGGCCAGGTCAGCCCGCGGTGGTGGAGGCACGGCGCTGTCACACCGCACGGAGAGCAGGAGGACCGCGGCGCCATCGCACCGTGGTGGAGGAGTGGTGGCGGCCCGCCAGGCTGGATGCCATGGAGCTAGATGAGCGAGAACAGCCAGGTCCCACGGCCCCTGAACCAGCGCAGTGTGCCAGTTCTATTTGAAAAACCGGGGAGGGGCGCGACACCCCCTCCCTCGCGTGGTCGGCCGGGCCACCATGGGTCGGGCCGCCCCTCGGCCGGGCCGCTCTCGATCGGGCCTCCCAAGGCCGGGCCACCCTCTGTCGGGCCGCCCAAGGCCGGGCCGCCACTCGGTCGGGCCAGCCAAAGCCAGGCGGCCCTCGGCCGGGCCTCCCACGGCTGGTCCTCCCTCGGCCAGGCTGCCCTCGGTCGGGCCGCCCTCGACCGAGCCGCCCCTTGGTCGGGATGCCCTCGGGCCAGGTCACCCTCGGGTCAGGCCATCCCTTCATCTCAGGTCACTTCCTTAGACCGGGTCAAACCCGTGGATCGGGTTAGACCCCATTTTAGAACGGGTCGAGCCGGGTCAGTCTGACTGGGTCGGACCAGACCCGGACCCGCTATGGTCGTTTACACCTTTTAGCCCGCATCTAGGGATATGGGTGTCCGATTGATGTACCACCTGCGGTGATGGAATACTTGGAGAGAGACGATTCTTTTGGCATACTCCACATGTGGTTTTGACATAGTTGGGGTATGGTCGGGTTGGTTTCAGCTTAAAAACCAACCAGGCCCCTGGGACGGAATGCAAATAACTCACAGACCGGGCGTCCGATTGACACACTGTATATCGCATTAGGTTCCTTATGATGAGATGGAACTACAAGATACATCAACTCGAGACTTTTTTGTAGTTGATGTATCGACACTTGGCTCGAGGAGCGAACCTCCTGGAATCGAGTGTTCTGTGTGCGGGAACCCTAGGGATGGTTGCGATGATACTGTACTAGAATCCTCTGATGGTTCAACAGTGATGACTTCTGTACCAAAATCCTTCATGGGTTTGATAGTGATGACTTCTATACTGGAATCCTCCATGGGTTTGATAGTTCTGACTTCTGTTCCTGGATCCTGTGTGGGTCTGACAGAATAGCTGATCTTGTATCCAGTGTGGGTCTGACAGCTTAGCTGGTCCAATATCCTGTGTGGTTCTAATAGCTTAGATGAATCAGTGACTACATCTAATCATCTCTATCACTCTAAAAAATATGTATACTTTTGTGAGCTAAGTCTTGAATTTCAGTTGAAATTATCGAGATGATTGACTTTACTTCCTTTGTGGAATGGGTTGTGCTTGGGCTCGAGAGTTGGAGCCGGACTGTGTAACTTATGTATATGTATGGGCATATACCTAAGTATGGTTGGTTGATACTTCAGAATTGTATCTTTCTTTTTTGTTTTATCCTTAGTGGATTCTGGGAGACCTTCGGGGGTCTTGGGGTCCCCTACTAAGTATTGATATACTCACCCCTACACGGGCTTTTCCCGCACCTTGTTGTGTTCTGTGCAGACGACGGACAACAGTGATCGAGGATGAGGGTGACCGACAGGAGGCTGCTCGGAGCTAGACTAGACGGACGTACCATAGGGACGAGTTGTTCGAGTTCTATACCTACCCTTCATGTAGGATTCCCCGGTGGACGAACCCGGAGATTTTTTCCCTTTTTACTTGTACTTGTACTTGTTGTTTAGTTGGGTTTGTATACTGGCCCACTTACTTTCAGCACACCTTTATTTTTCTATATTAGTACTTGATACCTCTATTTCTTGTGTTCAGACTGTGTGTGTTACAGGTTTAAAGGCAATGTCTTCCCTTTTATCGGGATTATTCATTTGGTGCTAGTCGCCAGCCCCTGACCTATGGAAGGCGGGCTTGGGGTAGTCACGGCACGGGTCCCGAGGACGGGTCATGAAAATTATTATATGTAATCAGATTAATAACATTCTCTTAATAAAATTTCAATATTTATTTATATATAATAATTGTTTGTGTGTTCTATGAGAAATGTAGCTATTTGTGAGAATCAAGTAATTCCCCACACAGCTGGGTCAAAGAGTTTTGTGAAGAAACAATATAACAACCCTTCTCTTTAATTCACACTTAAACATAACTTACTATATAAAATATTTACTTGTTAAGACATATAATATCAATAAGTCTAGTGTCTTTAGGGCTTAGTAACATAACATAACAACTTAAAACATGAAATACACATCTTTATTGAAAACTTATTTTACATGACCATAGACATTCCTTTGTACTTAGCATTGCATGGGATAACTTGAGGACATGCATAAGAAAAGGGTGATCTATAAATCCTAGTAAGGTATTAAATAATACATAACATGAAGAATATAGTACATGTTAGGCAATAGGAATATCAATTGATCATAAGATAAGCATGAATATAAAGGAATGATATAGCATGATTATCATAACATGGAAATGTGGCATCAACATTTAACATGATATTAGCATGATCCAAGGATCATTGAACATGAATCATGAGTAAAACCTCATTTCACTTGAATTATAATGATTAAACCCTCATTTAACTTGATGTATCTTGATACTAGTCTTTACCTAATGCATTGGAGTGCTATCAGGGCGTACCCTTCTTAATCATTTCATTTCATGCATAAGTGTGCCACATGGATCATACAACATGGAATCATTCAAGATAATAATTTATTCAACGATAAAGAAATGTGGAATTAATACATGAAACTATATAATCAATAAGTAAATGTGAATAAATGTGAATAACATTGATAGAGAAATGGGTATGGTATTCACTACACAATAACTTTGGCTTGGAAAATCGCGGTGCAATTTTGGCAGCATAACAGCGTGAAAAAAGAATTCATAAAAATGTTTGATGAGAGATAAAGGGGTGTATCAACATATTTACATGAAATATACATTAATGGGGTCATATATATACATGTCCCAACATATTTAATGGAATTTATACTCATAATACAAAATAATTTCTTGAATGTAAATGAGAAGAGAGAAATTCCTTATGGAATTTCGGCATGATAACAGGTGTACATGGGAGGAATTAATGAGAGATAAAGAGGTATATAATCATTCAAACATAAGGATGATATTATGTGATAGGTGATAAATAATAAACCAATATTTTTAATTGAAAAAAATGGTATAACAACATAATGAAATTTGGACAAAAATGAGAAAGGAAGAAATCTCTTACTTCGAAGTGTGATCCCAAAGGATTATGAGGGGCCTGAGAGAAGATTATTGGGATCTTGGGGAACCTGGGGAGGATTTTAGAGAGAGGATGATAGGGTATTTATGTTCTCAAAGGTTTTTTAGTGAAGATAATTGGGTGCTTGGGTGGGTTTATATAGGAAAAGAGATGTAATTCTTTATTATTTAGGTTTTGGACACTACACATTAAACCAATCAAAAACACAAACCAACCCATGGTTTTTGACCATGGTTTTTTACAAATGGAAGTGGAAAAAATTATTTTATATTTCCAATGGTCTAACTTCTTAAAATATTAAGCTTTATTCTGTGGAGGTGAGTCACACTCTCAAGAAAATCATTTTAAAAGTTAAAATGTTTTATAAGTCTTAGAGGGTCCACTAAGGCACCATAAAATTAATCAAACAAATATAAAATCACATTATTTTAAAGGTAAAACATATATTGTCAGAAAATACATTTTATAGTATTTTATTTCATCACTATTGGGTCATTATGATGTCATAAAACACATTTTATATTTAAACGGTATTTAATTTTTAGCCAAAAATTCTACTGTCTCAGAAAATTATGAAAAATTCACCATTGGAAAATTTTGACATCCTGATTCCAAAAATAATATTCATTTTATCTAAATAATTTTATAAATATGTGAATTTTATCTTTTAAAATAAAAACTGACATTTATTGAAATTTCATGGGTTTTGACAAAAGCAGTTTTCAAACCTTAATAAAAATTACAATTGTATTCATAAAAATTATACAATCATTTATATTTAATAAAAATTAATTTAGTAATAATATTTTTTAAAATATTATTTAATTAAAAAATCCATTAATTCATCAAAATATATTTCTTAATTGAATATTAACTAAAAATGTTATTTGTGTTTTAAAAACCATTTACAAAGTAACAATAATAAAATGAATGTATATTATTTATTCTATAAAATAATGAACATAATAATATTGATAGGTTATTGTTACATAACCCTCTATAACATCTTTATAATACCTAAGGTCAAGGTGTGTGATGGTGACAGACTCTTGGGGTGGCTCAGATAACATAGCTCAGGTGGTAATCTCTATCAACTTCCACTTCTCCCATAGGTGGTTCCATTCAAGATTAATGTGTTGAATATCAGCTTTGGCTTGGTCAAGAGATAATCCCAATGACTCTACCTCCTTTGAGAGCTCTAAAAAATGGGCTTTGTATGGAGCAATTCTACTGGATAAGACCATCACTTCCTTTATTTGAGTAAATTGGATTTGTTAAAGCTCTATATTTATACTAATCATGTGGTCACTGTTCAATGACTATATTAGTAATGATAAAAATTATTAATGGTATTTTAAAATACAAAAACATAAAACCAAGTAAGTTCATATTTTTTATAACTGTTTTACATAATAATACATTTAATTATATCAAGATAAATTTTCATTAATAAAAGTTTGGGTTGTTACAAACAATATATGGCATGGTAGCATTTAATTTATTACAATATATATATATATATAAATTCAAGTAATAAAGTTTTTACAAATGTTATTTATGATTTTTTATATAGTCTAAGGAGGTAGTTGGTCTTGTTGGATGGATGAATATGTGGTTTGATGTCTATAAAAAATGGAAGTTGTGTGAATAACCTTGAAGAAAACATTAGGGTAAGTAGTTTTAATTACCATTTTGTGTTATTAAATTACTTTAGTATTTAATATTATTATTCCATTTGTGGTGTAAACTAAAATAATTATGGGATTCCAACTCTTCCCTCTCAGATTCATTACCCTTGGATGGCGTGATGGATCAAGTTTTAATTAAAGATCACGTACATCTTTATCATCAACATCAGCTGTAGGGGGGTTACATATGTTGTAAATGTTGAATAAAATAAGTAAATTCATAAACTTAATAATGCTATTAAATGTTATTATTCCCTTATTAATACCTAGTATGATCAAGTTTCATCATTATAGAGTGCATTAGCTATTGTGTTTCAGCAGATTATAGGCAACATTCCCAAATAAATAGTAACACTAGTAGAGGATTCAATACTGGTAAAATTCATAAATTCACACTTATTTTTTATTTATTTTATTTATTTTATTTTTCTCAATAGAGTATCTTCATTATATTCACACACTTAAACTTTATAAATTTACTCTTTTATTCTATATTTTCATTAATTTAGGTATGTTTTGTTTGGTGTTATTCTTATTTATTTGAGTCAGGTCTATTAATTTCCATTTGATTCATTTTATTCGAGTTCATTTAAGTGTGATCTATTATGGTTTATGAGATTTTGAGACAATTCAAATTAGTTTAATTCATTTTTCTTTGGTTCTATATAGTTTTTTAGGGTATGATTGGTTGAGGTCGGGTGGTTTCGGTTAGGTTGATTTAGATTTGTTCAATTTAGTTTAATTTATGTTAGGTTTGTCTGATTATGTTTTGTTCAGGTCAAGTAAATCTAGATCAATATCTTTAGGTTTAGGTTTCTTTGATTTAGTTTAATTTATTTTTTTGTCTAGTCAGGTCAATTTGGTTCTGTTCCAATTGGTTTTGTTTAGTTTTGTTTGATCATGTTCATATATTTTTGGATAAGTTTGGTTTGGGTTAGTTTAGTTTAATTCAGTTATTATAATTTTTATTCTATTTTTTTACATTTGTGTATAATTGGTTCATTTTAATATACTTTAATTCAATTTATTTTTATTCATTTTGGTTTGTTTTTGTTTAGTCTGGTTTGACTAGAATTGGATTCATTTGGGTATATTAGGGTTGTCTTGTTTTGATCAGTCTAGTTCAATTTGTTAGGATTTACTTAGATTATTTTGATTATAATCGGATTAGGTCATATCAATATAGCTTTAATAGTTCAATTTGGATCTATTTTATTTGGTGTGGTTTAGTTTTGGTTGGCTCAGTTTATTTTAGTTCAATTTATTTTGATTCTATTTTGTTTAGGTATAGTATGTTTGATTTGGTTTGACCAAATTTTGTTAAAATATATTTATTTTAGATAAATTTAGGCCTATTATTTTCAGATTAGTGTATTTTAGTTTGATTTAATTCAATTAGATCCAGTTTGATATATTTTATTTAAATTCATTTTACTTTGAGTATGTTGGTTTTGATTTGGATTGACTAGTTTTTTTTCAGATATAGTCTATTTGGGTTAGTTTGATTTAGTTTTATTTTGTTTAATTTGGTTTATTTTTAGTTTATTTTAGTTTTATTTGGTTTGGTATGGTGTGGTATTGGTTGGGTTTGTTTTGTGGTTATCAAGTAACTTAAGTTCATTTTGTGTCGGTTTGGTTTGGTTCCATTTAAGTTATTTATATTTTTTAGTATGGATTCATATTTTTGAATTTAGTTTCATTAAATTTGGATTTCTTGGGATTGGTTTTTTGGGATCAGTTAATTTCAACTCGGTTTAGTTAAGGCAGGCCCAGTATTGATTAGTTTTATTTGGTCCAGTTCAATTATGTTTTGTTCTTCTACTAAATTAGGGTCAAGTCGGTTCATTTTGAGTTGGTTTGAGTCAAGTAAGATTAGTTAAGTTCATGTTTCCTTGGTTTCATTGAATTCATTTTCATTTAAATTCATTCTATTCAAGTTGGTTGTGTTTAATTTGGTTCGGGTGGGTCATTTAGGGTTGTGTTAGTTTGGTTCAAATTGGATTAGTTTAGATCCATTCATTTTAGATTGATTCTGTTTAAATGTGTTTGGTTTGGATATATTCTATTTTTTCAATGTGTTTTAGTTCAGTTTTATTCAAATATTTTTAAGTTATGTTCTTTTAAGTTAGTTTAGTATAATTATTGTTAGTTAAGTTTGATTCAATTCGTTTTGATACATTACAATGCATTTTGGGTTGATACAAGTCAGGTGGGATCATGTTAGGTCTGTTTAATTCATTTTCATTTGGTTCATTTTGGTTTTGTGTAGGTTAAATTGAATAGGATCATTTTTATTCAATTTGGTACTATTCAAGTAAATTTAATTACTTTTGGATTCATTGAGTTATGTTTCATTAGGTTCATTTTTTTTAATTTCAATTCAATTTTAGTTAGATCATTTTGATTAAATTTAGTTCCATTTGTTCAATTTGGTTTAGCTTTATCTGGTTTAGTTCCATTTAATTTAGTTTTATCATCCTCAATTTATATAGATGTAGCTTGGTTTAGTTTTAGTCATATTATCATGATTTTAGTTGGAGTTATTTCATTTACTAGAATTTTTTATACAATAGTTAAAATATAGAATTGTAGTGTTAAAATATGCAACTCCATTGTTAAAATTAGGAATTCAAGTGTTAAAATTCAGAACTGGAGTGTTGAAACCTTGAACACAAGTGTTAAATTAATTTTGATACCATGTATTTGTTCAATTATTTTTAAAATAATGGATATGAAATATTATAGTACTAAATTCATAGAACTCAAGTGTTAGAATCTAGGTGTCAATCATTAAAAAAAGGTTTAACATTTCACTTCCAAATTTTAATACAAATGTTTCACATTTTAACACTTGACTTCTTATGTTTGTGTTCATGAAATATAATTTTAGGTTTTTCTTCTTCCTTAATATAGTTTTTGTGGTTTTACAGTCCTTCTCGTTTTCCCTTATTTCATTCTTGCTTTTTCTTGGAATATATTTGTAACTAATATGCATTTAACGTGTAGGCGCCAATGGCAGTAAGTAGGTAAGGAGGCGATGAGTGGCATGACCCATTTGGAGAGAGTGATGGTGGGGGGGATGATGTTTGTGAGAAAACACTAAAATGTTGTATGATTTATTAACTTTACATGTTGTTAGTTGTAATATTATGTAATTATATTATATAAAGTTTATTGTATGTTGATATTTGAGAATTTTTTTTACTATTATGTTATATTGGTTGGATAGTTTCTTTTGTATCTAATTTTTTATGGATGGAGTTTATTTGGGCTTCCTAGTAATTTATTTTTTTCTATTATATCACATGTATTAATGGTTTTAACTTCTGCTAAATATGGTATGGAATTTTGTAAATGTGACATGTTTAGAAATGGTAATATAATTCACTGTTAAATATGGATAATTTTAGTGGTCATTTTTAGACTACCACTAAATATTGTACATTGGTGACAACTTTCATGAAAAAATAGATACAACTTCCATGAATTGTTTTTCATGAAAAAATAGGAAAAACATCATGAAACAATCATCAATGTAAAACTTAGTGGTGGTTGTTGGAAACCATCATGAAATTATTAAGAAATGGTTTTAACTGACATTAAAGATATATTTTTCTATAGTGAACCCCCTTCAAAATTTCAATTATATTGATCCAAATTACTCTCTCGTATCTAAATGGGATAACCTTAGCTTATGGTGATAGAAAATGCATTGTGTATCCAACCCACCTTTATCCGTCCTAGAGCACATGTCCAAGAGAAAATCAGACCCCTTCTATCTTTTATCCAATAGGTTAACCTCATATTACATTGATGGTATATAGTCTCTAGCTCACCTATATCTATTTAGGAGTGCATTTCATTGAGATAATTGATTGATTCCTTTTTAATCATCTAACTCGAGTATTTTGAGATTATGATTTACCAAGGTGGAATAAACTACTATGATGTTACTCTTTATGAGTTCTCATAGATTACAAAGGATTAATAGTTGAAGTAATAAGAAAATTAGGAAATTGACAAAAGTTATGAGATAATAAACTTAGTTATTCATTAAGAAAAAGAGGGAGGATCATCCACAATTTGGAGTCTCTCCCTAACCATCCACAAAATGAAAATTTCACGGGTTGTCATATGTTACAAGGTGCGCTCTACTAATGCTTGGAGTCGATTTAGAGATAGCTTGGATTCGTAAATAATGATTCAAAGTTTGTCCAGCTCTACAACTTTATCTTCCTCAATAGGGATCAGCTTCTCCACCTTTATAATAGTATATTATTCTAACATTTTGGTTTCTTTAAGAAACTTTGGATGCGCCATCATTCTTCCCCCAACTGCACTTGGTTCTTGATGAAGGAGGTTTACCAAAGTTTCTTCTTCATTGGTTAAACATTCTTGATATGTCACTAGCTTGTACTGAGGTTTGTAGACTGAGCCACTGATTTGGGATTTGAGATACTTATTTGCAATGCTTGATCTTTATCTCTCTATCTATTTCAAAAAAGAATGGAGGGAATGGTAGTAAAACCCATAATATCCTAGGGTGGTAAACATATAGAGAAGCCTGTATAGTTTTCTTTATATACCCTATATGGGGGTTTTATAGATTAACTTCTAGATATTGTTTCATACAAATTACCAAGAAGATCATCAAAAATTAACAAATTCAGGGTCTGACTGAGAGTCACTCTCAAAGAATAAACATAATATGAAACTATCACACTCAAGGGAACCATGTGTTCACTTCCACTCAAGATTTCTAACACTAGAACAAATCCACCCTTCATACTCTTTTAAAATTGAAGTGATTGGATGGTGGATTCATCAACTTATCCTACCATTGTTTATAGTGACACTATTGTAGGGGATCTTGAGGGTATATACATCAGTAATCAGATTTGGAAATTAATTAAAGGAATTATGTATGCTCACCTTCACCCATTGGAGTGCTAGCTTCTTCAACTATTGTTGTCTCATCAGAAAATGAGACGAGGGAGTCTCCTTTTTCTGCTATTTTTTCTTCATTTATTGTGTTAATAGCCTCTTCATTCACTAACACTGATCCATCATCTTGCATCTATTGGAGTTATCCTTGCAGTAGTTCATGTACTGGATCTTTAGGGGTTGTATCCATCTAGAAGGGAATATTACCCACCAGTGGATTTTTAGACCTGGGTCCCAATTCTTATCATAATGCTCCTTGATTTATCTCATGAAGGACTAGCCATATAAAAATTGCACATCGATTAGAATGGGTGATAAATAGGGTGAAAATGTTAAAGCAACAGAACCTGCTCCAAGCTTGCACTGAAAGAAACTATATCCAACTCTGGAGGTTCAGTCAAATCATCAATGTTCACCAAGACATCATCTCATGGACCTAGTTGGTTTATTATAATAGCTAGTAAATTTATACATAGTCTTGATTTCAATCTTTATTTGACATCGCACCTAATGGTTCCCCTGGGAGGGCATGAGATCTACAAGGTTACACAAATCTAAGACTCACCTATCATTCCCGAATGAAAGCAGAGTTCTAGCTCTGTTTCATGATCCTATTGGTCGAGCTCCTCTATAAGAATTTCTAAATGAAATTGGAATCTATGGCCCTCAATTGTGCTATATGAGTTGGAGAAGGGATCTACTCAACCCTATCGCTCACATTGGAAGTGGACCAAATAAAATTTCCCACTAACAAATACTTTGAGGGATTGATTAGGTCCACTGCCAACATGAGCGATAGGGCGGAGGATATCCCTAGTCCTACTCATATAGTGAAATTTAGGGACATATATTCTTACCCACTTGAGGTATTCTCATTTCCAAATGCCTCCACCTATGGAAGAGAATTCCCAAAATATCCCTATCCTAATTTCTCATGTTGGCAGTGGATGAGAATGAATGTTACCACCTCCCAAGAATAACTTTGACTAACCTCCCCTTCAAAGATTTCTTATATTTCCTCCAATACATCATCTTCATTATCATCATCCTCATCACTGACCAACTCAAGACCCATCAATCTAAGTAATTGATGGGAATAAAAAGGTTGACTATCAACAAAATGGACTAGGGCCTCTAACTCTCTAATTTATTCCATAATTTCATCAGAATGATTTTGAAAATTGGTGTTGAGAAGGGCTGTGATTTAACCAACATATTGTTGGAGGTGCAGTAGAGGTTCTTGGCAACAAAACACACAAAAACTAGAAGCAAAACGGATCAACACAAAATTTTAACGTGGTTTAGATTTGAAGCCTACATCCATGGGAGAAATGGGACTTTCTCTATTTCACCCTTCTTTGAAAAAACTCTTTGGAGGATCACCATAAATATTACACACACCTTACACAAATAAGGGATTGATTCTCATTAAATATATGAAGAAAAACAAAACTATTTTCTCTAGTTGGTGGGTAGGTCATCTACCCTTGAACTCCTCCCTGTCGGCTGCTCACCCGCCTTGACTATCCACTAAAGGGGACTTCTCCCATAGCTGCTACCTGGGTTGGTTTACACTGATGAAAGGTACTGCTGACAAAATTTCCTTCCAAAAAATCTCATAAAATTTCTCCCCATATTGGGAGTGGACCCAAAAAATATCCCCCTCACGACCAATTTGGGGTAGAATCTATATCTACAGTCTCCTTTTAGGCGTTGAAAACATCATCAGCAAATCAAACACGCTTCTTCATGCCAGATGACGTGGCACTTCCACTATATTCAATCGATCTCGGGCTGATTGTGGTCCCCATAAAATTATACAATCATTGGGACTCCTTCCTAGTAATCATCGCTGCATCCCCACGTGAGACTTCCAACACTCCACCTACTATGGAAATCTTGAACCCTTTTGCATCGATCCTACTTAATGATACCAAGTTCCATCTCATCCTCGGAATGAATTTCACGTCAACCAGTTTACGTACTCCTCCATCAAGTGTCTTCAATTTCACCATCCTGACTCCTCGAACATCGCATGTAGACTCATCACCAAGTCTCATCAAATCTTGAACTTACTAAAAATTATGAAACACACCTTTCATTTTACATATGTGCACTGAGCTCCCCAAATCCAAAACTCATTCATCTTCCTTTGGATTTTGAGCCTGCTCATTATTTTTTCTTAGAAATTGACATTCTCGCTTCATGTTCCCATATATTTTGTAGTAATGACACTGCACTTCTCCCCGTTCAACTCTACTATCTGAGTACGATCTTCCCATTGTCATGCAGATTTCATCATCTACTGATAATTATGTGATGTTCGCATCCTTGTCTTCAACTTTCTCTTTCCCAGCAACATACCACTTGTGCTCTCCATAATCACTTTTATAGTGACCCTTTTTCTCGTACTAGAAACATATGATTTCTCTAGGATCACATCCCCTTGATTTGGGTCGTCATTATTTACTTCCTAACTTTCGATGTCGGCTCCTCCCACATTGATCATCTCACATCACCATGATTTGATCACTTGAATACGTCATGGGTCTTTGGAATGCCTCTAAATATTGAATTGACGTCATCACCTCGTCCAGCTTCAATGTTTCCTTCCCATGAGAAATGTAGTCACAAGTCCATCAAATGAACTTAGTAGTGATGAAAAAATAAAAATTTATTTGTCTTCCTCTCTAACCATCACACTGAGCCCCAATAATTTCATTAGTATCCTGTTGAATTCAATGGTGTGATCCAACAAAATTTTTCCCTCATCCATGCGAAACTGGTACAATTTCTTCTTTAGGAATAATTTATTGGTGAGAGACTTTTCCATATATCATTGATCCAACTTCTTCCAGATCTCCTTTGGTGAGGTCTTGTCCAACACCGAGTACTTTACCTCATTTTACAGACAGAGTAGAATTGTGTTGACGACCCGCATCTCGACTTCTTCCTAATCATTTTTACTGGTTTCCTAGATATTTTCTCTAATCAATAGTATGATCATTCCCTACTAGAAAATAATATCCTTCATTGTGATTTTCCACAAGCCAAAATTGTTTCGTCCATCAAACTTATCGATCTCAAACTTTGGTAGTGCTCCGCCACCATCCATCACCGTTGTCACAAAATGTGATCACCACCGTCGATGTCGCACCCTTATGAAACCACCTGATGGAGTGAAAATTTGGAAAAAATAACCATACTGATGCATCCATAATGGATAAAATAGTTGTAATCGACTCTTGAATCATACAAATCAAACACTGATTGGCTGAGATATTGCCAAAACAAGTTCAACAGTCTTGATTACTTGCTGACATGGCGATGACGTGGTGCTGACGTGGAAAGCCAGGGCACCTCCCAGAAACTCACCAGATTTTTTGCTGGTGGCGTGAACAGTACTATCTTCTCTATCACTAGGTTACTATTCACCCGTAGGTTTTACCAAACTTTGACCAAGCTTATCTACTTTGTTTCAGCTCCGTTTTCAACACCACTTGCACCGTTGGAATTGTCTTGTCATCCTCTTCACAGATCTGGAGTTTGAAAAACTTTCTGACCACTTTCAATTTTCTAATCACTGGAAATGGTTCTCCGTTTCAAATTCGATCACTCCAGCTCCCTAGGACACCACTTGTTGGGGGTGCAGTGGAGGTGTGTGGCAACAAAACCCACAAAAACCAAAAGAAAAATGGATCAACACAAAATTTTAACATGGTTCGACATTGAAGCCTACATCCACAAGAGAAACAAGCCTTTTTCTATTTCACTCCTCTTTAGAAACACTCTTCATAGGATCACCACAAAGATTACACACACCTTACACAAATATGGGATTGATTCCCATTAAATAGACGAAAAAAAATAAATTGTTTTCTTTGGTTGGTGGGTAGGTTATCTACCCTTGAACTCCTCCCTGTCGGATGCTCACCCACCTTGACTGCCCACCAAAGGGGACTTCTCCCGCAGCTGTTGCCTGGGTTGGTTGTCGCCTGATGAAAGGTGTTGGCCACAGAATTTCCTTCCACAACAAATCTCATGAACTTTCTTCCCATATTGGGAGTGGCCCCCACACATCTCTTATGAGGATCTCCTCTACCTCTAAGGCATCCTAGATTTCCTTCATGAAATAGATACTCCTCTAAGAATCCCACTCTTCACAGACTCTCATAAGTGGCGCTAGAGAAATCGACAGGCAAGCGCCACTAAGTGGCGCTGATATGTTATTTTTTAAAAACTAGAGCTATGGCACTCGTAGTTCAGAAAAAATAATATAGGCACCAATTCAAGTGGCGATTGAAAAAAAACCCTATAAAAGGGCTCGTCTGCACCCCTCTCCATTCATTCCAATCCATTATTTTCTTCTCCCCGTGGTGCTATGCTCTAATCTCGATGCTCTGTCACGCGCCCTCAGTTCTGAAACCACTCCACGAGATAATTCTATTTATATTTTAGTTTTTTTAATATTTTAATTTATTTATTTAGTTATTTAGTAAATAGTTAATGTTTTGTAATTAGAATTTAATAATTATGTAATTACATTTATTAGTTAATTAATTGAGTAATTAATTATAAATGTTGATTATTTAATTTAGTTAACTAATTCTTCATAATTAGTAATTAACTTATTATTAACTGATTGTAAGTGGTACTGAGTTAATTTTAATTAGTAATAATTAATTATAATTAACAATTAATTAATTCTAATTAGTACATAGATAAATATAATTAGTAATTATTTTATTATTACTTAATTGAGATTAGGGATTGGGTAATTATAATTAGCAATTAATTGATTGTAATTAGCAATTAATTAATTGTAATTAGTACTTAATTAATTGTAATTAGTGATTAATTAATTTTAATTAGTAATTAGAAATTACTTAAATAATTTTAATCACTCCTTAATTAATTGTAATTAGTAATTATGAATTAATTAAAAAAATTAATTATATAATTGTAATTAGTAGTTAATTTATTATTAATTAATTATAATTAGTAATTAATTAATTAATTGTAATTATCACTTAATTAATTACGTAATTAATTGAAATTAACAATTAATTATTTATAATTAGTAATTACATAAATATAATTAGTAATTACTATATTATTAATTAATTGTAATTTGGGATTAGGTAATTATAATTAGAAATTAACTAATTAGTAATTAAGAATTAACTAATTAGTAATTAATAATTAATTAATTGTAATTAGTAATTAATTAATTAATTTTAATTAGCACTTAACTAATTATGTAATTAATTGTAATTAATAATTAATGAATTCTAATTAGTACTTACATAAATATTATTAGTAATTATTATATTATTACTTAATTGTAATTAGGTATTAGGTAATTATAATTAGTAATTAATTAATTGTAATTATTAATTAATTAATTTTAATTAGTAATTAATTAATTGTATGTAGTGATTAATTAATTGTAATTATTAATTGGGAGTTAATTATAAAAATTACTTACATAATTATAATTAGTAGTTAATTTATTATTAATTATTTGTAATTAGGAATTAGGTAGGTGTAATTAGCAATTAATTAATTTTAATTAATACTTCGATTTTAATTTTAATTATTAATTAATTAACTATAATTACTACTTAAATAATTATAGTTAGTAATTTATTTATTATTGCTTAATTATAGTTAACAATTACTTAAAATTACTAAATTGGTTAATTAATATTTTTTATTCATATCTATAAATTTTCTATATTATGAATGACTGTATACCAGAATACATTTGATAAATTGATTCTATAATAAAGTCTTGCATTACATTCTAGGTATAATAATTAATTTAGTTTTTCATCTACCTTGACCTCTGCTTGTAATTGAAGTTATGAACTTGAATTTAGTTGTTGAATATATTTTGTGCATATTAAGTGTTAGATTTTTCATGAATTAAATGATCTATTGGGTAATGTATCCTCGGGTAGAGGGGATTTGGGTCAGACCACCTAATTTTCTAGAGGCTTTCCTTGGCTAATAAAGTGAATGAGGTTGGCTATCTGTCGCTCCGGGCTTACTCATGTGGAGTTTTCCAATCTCATTTAACTCTATGTTTTTACATGATGCGGTCGTGTACCTCAATCATATGATGCATGTGGATATGTATGAATATGTTTGACTTCTATTTTTGGGTAAGTAACACAAACTTGTGGGTTGTATAAAGAGTTACATGTCAATATGGTTTGAACATATTAAGTTGGTGGAGAGAATAAGAATCCAACCTAAATTACTAGAAGCATTTATACATAAATTGTTTCTCTGATTGAATTTAATTAATAATGATGGTTTATTTTAGATAAACAAATATGGATGACTATATTTATTTTAAAGGATAAATAATTGAGACTAAACAAGGATGTAGTTATACGTATAAAACCAGAAGGAGTTGTAATGCTTGGAGGCTGTAGAACTTTGGAATCTATTCAAAGAAAAATTCATCGAAAGTTAAAACTGACGATGAATTAAGTGATAGATACCATCACATAAAGACATCTGTAATTTATAGATAGGTTTTGGAATGTGTCTTATCTAGTAACTAATGATGAAGAATGGGAACACATACTTTCATTGGTTAAGTATCAACGTGAGAATCAAATGATGGAGTTTTATGTCACTATAGCTTCAATGGAGGTTCCATTGACATTGGAAGGTGATCCATCACAATGTCATGATACTATGTCATATCCTCCTACTATACCACTTCAGGAAGTTCCATCACCAATGGTATTTTCTAGGGATAGTCCTCCACATACTTTAGATGCATTGAATGATGATTTTGAGGATGATGACAATTTAAAACAAGAAGAGGAAGAGGAAGTTGAAGAAGAAGAAGAGCATGCCAAAGAATAGTCTGTTCCCACTCATGTGAGGTTCAACTAGTCGTTGAACCATCCTCCACTATTGGATTAATGGTTAACAAAAGGCATGAATCACTTTTCACAATTTGATTGGCCAGTTATTTCTCCTATTACAGAATTTTTCGGAATTATTGGGGGCACAAACAGAGTGTCAGATGAAGGTCTTCTACATATTAAAAGAGATTTTGAGATCAAAGAAGCAATGAAAAATGTGATAGGACAATATCACATTGAAATACATTACTCTTACATTGTAGAAGAGTCAAAGAGGTCTTATTATGTGATCTGGTGTGACAAATATGATTCAAACTGTCAAATGTGTATGTGAGCTATAATTGATAACACTTTTCACAGTTGATGTCTCATTATATTTACTCCACACACATGTGTGAACCCAATCTTGTCACAAGAACACTCCTCATTAGATGATGATTTTGTGTTGACTATTATTGTTTAAATGATAAGAGCATGTCAAGACATTCCTATCATTTCGGTGGTGGAGCGAATAAAATTTCCTTTTGGGTATCAAATCTCTTATCACGAGTCATGGGCGGCATAAAAGAAGGCTATTGTGAAAGTCTACGGTGGCTAGGATTAATATTATAAAGTTTTATCACAAATTATGGATATTTTAAACCACAAAAATCAAGTGATCTATTGCAGTGTAAAATATTTTGTGGAAGGAGGAAAATAGGTTGAAGAGGGTCTGAACAGAGGGATGCACTATAGACACCATTTCTAGCACGAGCTATATAGATTTCTTTAGGAGGTTGTAGCATTTTTTGTAGCTTCATTTGATCATAAAGAGAAATTATTTGAGGTTATTGAGCCCGATGATGTTATGGCTTGTAGTAGTGGTTGTGTGTGAGTTGTTCTACTGGAGAAGTGTTACTGTGAATGTGGAAACTTTTGAGCATTACGATATCCTTGCGGCCATGTGATCATAGTATGTGCTTATGTAAAATTATATTGGAAGCAATGTGTTGATTCAGGTTATCAACTAGATAGTATCAATGACTGATTAAATACTCCTTGGATGCCAATCGAGGAATATCATAATTTTTTTTGTCAGATGTCACACCCACACTTCTACCGAACAAGAGTAGGCTTCAACCAAAAGGGAGGACAAAGTCGAATCGTATTCAGAATGAGATGGATTGGCCCAGAGAATGGGCACCTAGATGGAGGTGAAGCATATGCTGCCAGGAAGTTCACATGAGGACACATTTCCCTAGACACATAAAGCAATCATATAATAGTTAAAATGATTCATGTACTCTATTAGTTATTGTAAAAGTTTTTACATGTAATAATTTTTTTCATTATCACCATTTTTAATCATATTTGTCTTATTTTTATAGAGTTTAAATTTAAAAATATACTTAAATATTATAATACATACATATATGTAGTATAAAAAATAATAGATATCAAAACTATATTTTATATTACATTGGTAAATATAAAGTTTATATCTATTTAGAAAAAACATAATGAAAATATAAGAATTATTCTATCCCAAAAGATATATTTCGATTCCCAAATAAAAAATATTGTGTTAAATTGAAATCATTTTCAAAAATAATATATATTTTATGAAATATTTTTTTGTTCTTATAAAATAAATAGTTAGATGTACAAAAACTTAACATATGCAGTCACTTGAGAGAGCATACTTTATCTTTACAAAAAAATTAAAAGAAACTTAAAAAATATTTTATACCAAATCATAAAAACATGTACGAGTTAAATAGATGTTGAAATTAATGTTATACTATTTATATATTCATATGGAGCATCCTTTATTATTAACCCAGTAGTCACATGTGTCACGTGACATGTTGGAATGGGAACCAGTTAGACTTCTTGAAGTTTGGAGAGCACATCATTTTCATCATGATGCACCCCTGGAAGCCACTTGTCTATACCTCAGACGTGCTTGATTTTATAGAGTCTTCATGTGAAACTTCAAGACCATTGATCACCACTTGATTATTGAATTAGTTGAGTTATGGAGGCTATAGACACACACATTTCATCTCCCTGAGGAGGAGATAATCATTACATTAGAGGACTTCGCCTACATGCTCAGTCTACCCATCCACAGACAGGAAGTTACGGGTGCCACTAGTGGTGATTGGTGTGTCGTCATACACTGTCTACAAGGAATTGACGTTTTCGGCATACCATGTATCCTCTAGGGATCTCTCTTGTGCATGAGTTGGCTTGATGAGAATTTTGACTTCATTCCTAATGATGTAGACAAGGAGATGCTTATTCAGCACACATGTGCATATAGTTTGCAACTGATTAGAGGCATATTGTCTGTCGATTACTCCACCACCTTGGTACACATGATTTATCTCTCATTACTTGCAGATCTTGACCATACAACTATAAATAAACCTTATATTTTAAATTTATTAAGGTTTATTTATATAAAAATTATATATAAATTTATAAATGTATATAAATAATTATATATAAGGTTTATTTAATTATTTGATTATATAATTAAATAATATTTATTTATAACTATATAAATATAGATTTATAAATATATATATTTAAATTTTCATTTTTTATTTTTAATTTAATAATAAAAATAAATTTATATATAATATTATTAATCTATATATTTCTATATATTAGGGAGGAGGGGTGGGGTGTGTAAAGGGTGTGGGGGGGAAAGTGAAACTTCAAGTGGCGCTTGATTACCCCCTATCCCTAAATATCAAACCCTCTCCCCATAAAAAATTAAAAATAAAATACCCCCTCACCACCCTATTAGCCATTTTTTTTTAACAGGTTTTAAAATTTTAAAAAAAAAATCAAAAAAAAGATAGGTTTATCCATATTTTCAAAATGGGTTCATGGGGCGTGAACCCGTTCACGCTTTTTTATCACATCCAAAGAGGTGTAAACCTCATTCACGCATCTTTATATATATATATATATATATATATGAGTGTGTGTATTATTAAATATTTATTTATGTAATTAATAATATAATAGTTATTATTAATATTAATAATATTTATAGGATTATTATTTATAAATATTTGTTAATTTTTTTTCGATATAAAATATTAACAATTTATTAATAAGTAATATATTTATTAATATTCAATTATATTATTTATTATAAATTAATTTTATATTATTATGTTATTAATTAATTAATAATATAATAACTTATGTTTATAAGATTTTAATTATAAATCTTTGTTAAATTTTTGTTGATATAATTATTAGTGATTTATTAATACATAAAATATTTATTAATTATCAATTGTATTATTTATTTTTAATTAATAATATATTATTATCTTATTAATATAATTAATAACATTATAATTATTATTTATTATATAAAAATATAAATAAAATAATTTGTATTTGGAAAAATATTTACTAGTTAATAATTATATTATTCTTAATATATTATGTTGTATTGTTAATTAATTAATTATATAAGAAATAAGATAATATTTATTATTAATATTAATAATATTTATAGAATTCAAAATAAAAATATTATTAATATTTAATAATAAATTTAAGAGGATTATTTATTATATATAATATGGATAATAATACTAAGAAGTATTAATATAAATAATAAATAGTAATTATTATTATTTTTAATGAGTTATTAATATTAATGTTTATTAATCATTCAAAACTATTTGTATTAATTTCCAACTATATCAATTTATTGATTTATTCAACAAAATATAATATATCAGTATGTTTTTAAATAATGTATAAGTAATGATTTAAAAATCATATAACATGTATCAATCTAATCTACGTCAGTGTCTTGGATGATCCTCTATGCTACAGCCAAGTGTATATATAATGTGTCCACACTACATCTATCTATGTCTATGATATGGCATACACAGCTCTAATGTTTCATCTTTAACACCTACCTCTGCATCATCTAGTATAACAGACAGTGGATCTACAGTCTCACCACCTGCACCTTGTCCTACCTCTAAGGATAGTGGCTAGTGGCTGGAACTCTCCCCAAATGTGAATAAAAATTTTGTTGTGTGGAAAATATCTATGGATCAAAGGATAATAAAGAATGAAATGCAGGTTAATCACTCTCTATCTCTACAAAAAAAATCTGACATGATATCAAACCATGTATTTGCATGTGTCTCTAATTGTGGTTGTGGCTCATATGCAATAGAAACTAGAGGAGAATCCAGATGATCATGATAAACACCCTCCTTCTATTCCACATCTGTATCCATAACATGTTCTTCACCCCTGGCACATCTATATCAGGTTTTTCACCCTTAGCATTGTCTAACACATTAAATAAAATTTCATGATAAATCTCACCCATGGGAGGAAGTAGCTATATCACTGCTCTATGAAAATAAATCTGTTCAAAGGAACCTCCCTCTACAGGGTGAGATATGTGAAAGAGATGAGTGATATGATCATAGAGTGAAAACAAATTATATAGTTAACTAATGTTGATAAAAATCTATTCAACAGTATAAGGAATACTTATTATCAATTCATGATAACTTCATTTGTGTCGTTTAAGAGATCTCATTAGGGACATGTGGTACTTGGGTCCATAATATGACTTATTTAATAAATGCATACATACTGTGTTGACCTCTCATAATCATGACCCATGCCATATGTCCCACATCTCAATATATCATGCACGATATCTCATCCATTAAAGTATCGCTTCCCTAACATCTTTAGGGAATGAAGTGAAGGCAACTGACTGGGAGGTATGGGAATGAGCTGATAGAAGCTAAACTACCTCATACTCTATTAGTATGAATCCACTCAACAATATGAAAATGAATCATTGGAACAATGTATGAGCCAACAGTAAGAATCATCGTATAGTATGGTGGGAGACTCAGGATGATAGTCTCACTATATGGAATCCATGAAATCTGAAAAAAAAACAATTAATAAATAAAGATATGTATTTTAAACAATAATAATTTAACTATATAATTAATAACCACATACATCATCTAGTCGAAGACTGTCCAACATAAGTCTGTAAGTTTGGACATTGTGTCTAGCTGTATCTAAATATCAATGTACCTGAATCCACATGTAGATAACATTTTTATACTTATATTTCATAATATAAAGTTGTATATTTTCTTTTGACATTATAAATAAGGAATAACATACCACCTTCCATGAAAAGACTGTTCTAAAATATTAGCAGATAATAGTGTGTGTGCATGTAGAACTAAGTGAGGGATTCACTCCCATATCCACATCTATATTAGAATAACACATCTCGTGATCTGCATCTTATTGATGCAACATGCACTACATAGTTCCCTATATGCATATGAAAGATAGAAATACCCATATCTATACCACCATGTCTTGTCTAAGTCCTCTAATAATGGTAAATACATCAAATGTACAGATTTAGTCGAATGACCAATGTAGATCAAGCCGTCGATAAGCCTTAAAATGTATGCACCTAAAAAATTACAGCATGGTGATCTCATTGGCATCATCAGCTAGATGAGAGAAGTGATTGTCTATCCATGGCATGTGTAATCTACTGCAAATGATATACCTTTCATCATCTTGGAACTCAAATCCCTGTAATTTGTGAACTGAATTAAACCAATCTGCACCCACTCAACCCATCACAGTTTCACCATCGATGGGGAGACCCAACAAAATAGACACATACTTGAATGTAATAATCATGTATCCCTTTGGAGAATGGAATGTATGTGTCTCTTGCCTCCATCTATCTATGATCATAGTAATTATATGATGATAAACAAATGTGAAGTTGCACATTTCTATGTTGTAGAACCTAGCATGATGAAGATGAGAGATGATGGAAGGAGATGGTGAAACATGATTGAAATAGTGAGATCTTTGTACACTCAAAGATAAAATTGGACATCCTTTATGACCAGCTGTGAAACATTCATATCATATAATGTTTGTAATATAGGACCCAACATCTCTACATTTTATATCATCATTACTTTTTTATAGTGAATTTAATAAAATTTCTAAACTATTTTTGAAAAAAACAACAATAAGAAAAATGAGGTAGAAAATTAGCATTCATAATTAAGCATTGTGATGAAAAATTATGTATAAAAATATATGTGACTAATGTTGTTGTATTAATCTATAAATTTATCATTTTAATGATCTATAATCATGTTCAATTTATTTTTAAATATTTTGACGTATATCATCTATGATGAAAATATCACATAGAACATGTGGTTGCATGATATATTCAATTGACCATGTGATTTGAGGGAAATATTTGAAGACAATTAATTTAGAGGTTGAACCTATTTTTATTCATTTATATTGTGTGTTTATTTTTTAATAATTTAAGTATTACAAAATTATTTTTGATTGAATCCAAAAATTAAATAAAGTGGATATGAAACATGCAAGAAATAAAGAATGTCAGAAATAAAATGATCCATTAATGAAAAGTCTGTATACAAAGAAAATGTACACATTCATGATAATATACATAGACTTGATCTAGGATAATGATAAGTGGAACTCTATCCTTCCACTTGGAGAAATATCTTATGATTATGCCCTTCTACATAAAAAATTATGCATTTTATTCCCTCTCCCCATTGTCGAGGCTGGTTCATCTAATTTATGATATGAGTAGAATTTTTTCATCCCTAGGGGCACAACCTGGTAATATTTGGCACCACATTTGGCTGATGAGTTGGAAGGTAAAATTATAAAATATCATAAAAAATTCCAATTCAAACCAGAAATGGAACAATCCATTAATGAAAAAATCCAAAAATGAAAAAAATCATAAATGAAAAATAAATAATATGAAACCTGGAAATATCAGGGATGGCAGTCAGCAAATCAACAACCTAGGTAATAGAACGAAATTCACCAACAGGCATCCAAGGTGTACTATAATATTTAAGCAAAGTGCTCATGTGATACACCGGGTCAACATAGGAATCTTAAGATATGTTCATCGATGCACAAGATGCAACAATATGTGCACAAGGATATATCAATGTCTAGAAGTTACCACAACCACAGTACCTATTTTCCAATATAACCATTAGCACCCGACCATTTTTGCCTGTGAGCAAGTTATGGAACTCTCTTACCTGAAAGTAGCTATGTACCCAATCAAAGGTTAGAACATGAAATTATGATGCATCATGCATTATATGATCAATTTCACTTTGGAAATTTTGACCAAAACACATTCCATTTTTTATCCTACAATAGGCCCATTGGAACTGTTCAACAAATTACTTCACACATCTAGAAAATTTATCTTTTACTAACCCTTTGATTGGTATTTTTCACACACTCTTAAGGAATAAATTTATGCACCCCCACTATATTATTGTTCATATAAACATATCTCCTTCCACCATCATATGCTAATGACCATCTGTCCTTTGAAATTTACATCATATAATCATAAAAATCTTGATTAGACCTTAAAATTTCTTCAAGACGTTGATCAAACTTTTCTTTTCAGGGATCGTATGCTGAAACCATAAGATAATAATGTATTTAAAACGATATTAATTCTTTTATAATAGAAAATAATTTCAAAAAAAAACATACTTAAATTGATGGTCGCCTTATTTATTACCTCATATCTTGAATGCTTATGCACATTACTGAAAATAGGTATAATGAAATATTGATGATAAGTATTCAGTTCTATCCAATAAACTTCATCACTATTAATGGACTCTATAATCTCTAGATTGTGATTAGATATTAGACACCATCTCTATCTTTGTGTGGAATTATTGAATATACATGCCAAAAACCAACTCTAGGATTCAAAATTATTCTTTTCAACAATGAAAAATAAAAGTGGTATAGGAGCATGATTACCATCCTGTGTGGTAACAATAATAAAAAAACTCTATACTTTCCATAAATAAAATTTTCATTAACTTGAATGCATTTTTTAAAATATAAGAAAGTAGAGATACGTGGACTAAATTCCCAAATAGCCTATGGAACTTCATATTTATTGATAAACTTAGTGATATGGGGAGACATACTCAATAGTGTCCAAATTATAAATAATATGATTTTTGAGAGACAAAAATCCCATAAACTATGTAAAAATTCCATATGATTCATCTCAATCACCATAAACTTTCACAATTACCTATTGTTTTACATTACAAGCTTTGTCATTGGATATATTTTATTTAAAAAACTATTGTATTCATTCCTGAACAAGGGACACAAGAATATCCTGACACATTCATATCATCTCTACAATAATATTTGATATAAACTCTATATAAAGTGAAGAGTGATCCGGTGACAAGGTTGGATGTAAATAAGTGTGTGGGTATTCTAATTTTCTTATCTTCCAACATGAAAAAATTTTATCATATATTTTCCTCATTCATAATTTATATTATGGCCTATATTTTTCACATTGAATGAGATATTTTTCCTTCTTTTACTTATAAAACAAAAATGAAAAATGTCTCTCTATGTGGTATTGTTTTATTACATTTTTTAAGGAAGGTTTACTTTCAACTTATTTCCCAATATAGATGGTGTTATCAGTTAATACAAATCTATTACCTATAATTCCAAAGAATTTAGTAGTCAGTGTAATGGAATCCTAATAAAAATGTTGTGCATGTGACATTCCTTCAACTAAGGAAGTTAATAATGTATGATGACTATATCTAACTGATGGTTTCCTATATATCAAAGGAACATCAAAAGATTAATTCTCCACATCACCCTCATCCATATCATCTCCTGATGAATCACTAGATACTTTCTCATAAGATAAATTGTCATTCAATAAATTAAGAGTACACATAGGTATGTCCCCTACAGTTCCTTCCAAATCCTGATCATCTTCTTCATAATTTTTTTTATTACTAGAGTCATATAAGCATAAAATGAATGAAAGTGTTGTAAAGGACTGAATTCTATAGAGTTCACATAACATGGTTCTATAGTAGTAGGTTCCACCTCATGAATATCGAAAATCACCACATATAATTCCATTAGACCATTACTACACTATTTCCTGATCAACAATGATGCATCCATATAATACTCATCATCAACTAGAGGATACTTAGTGTGATATAGACATTCTGGATATTAAAGATTTCAATATGAAATTAAAGTAATTGATTTATCAGCCATTAGTTTTAACTGACTATGAATCTTCCTATGAACTTCATCTAATGTCACACGATCATTAATATTTTCCACTTTAAAGGAGGAAAAATATATCTAAAACCCTGATCAATATAAATTATCTCACTGTTGCAATATATTTTCATAGACATGATTACCTAGAAAAAACTAATTAATAAAATGTTTTATACTACATTATGAAATATTGAAAAACATTAAATTTTTTATGATTAAATAATTGTGGCTTGATCTTGAGATTTTTTCTTTGGAATGGTTTATCATTATTTAATAAACCAACCAAATCCTAATAGGAATATTAGAAACTCTATTATCTGATATTTCAATAACGATCAATCTCTTTTTAGGTATGGTGTAAAAACTTAGCTTCAAACAGCAACACTTCTTATCGAACGCCCTTTTATTACAATTTTACTCAATGCAAGTGAGGGGGACTTGGGTTTGTGATACATAACATTTTTTATATGGAAACATAGTTCCTTACACACTTAGAGAGAGGGATTAAACACAGGTCGTCGATAAGGAAAAGAAAATGCAATTATTATAAATTATATAACTAAAAAAACACAACATACAATTTCAATCATACATTGGTCAGTCATCTCTAGATCATTCAATTATTACAAATTAAATAATTGGATACAAAAAAAAAATAAAACATGCAATTTCAATCATAAATTAGATGATCATATCAAGATCAGTCATCATACAAGGTTTCTAATATGTTTTTTTGAGATAGTTATTATGTTCTACAACTTATAACTTTAACTATAACTATAGTTAATAAATTATATATATAAATAAAAATATATTTATATTAATACTTTCACAAACATTTGTCACTATTGTAGGTGAAAAACTATAACTAAAACATTGATTGATACAAATAACCTCACTGTTGAAGTATATTAATGATGATATGATTACCAAATAAAATTTAATAAAATGTTATATATATATATATACCACATTATAAAATGTTTAAATATTTTAATTAGTTATAAATAAATATCTATGACTTGATCTTAATACTTTTTATATGGATAAATTTATCATTATTTGATAAACCAACTAAAACCTAGGGGTGAACTCATGGAGCCTCTATTATTATATATTTCAGCAATGATTAGTATTCTCTCAAATAGAAATGCCTCTTGTTGAATTCATCTGGTCGAACACCATTTTATTACAATGTTACTCACACGTAAGTGAGGATATCTAGGGGTTTGAGATACATAACATTTTTTATTTGGACACATAGGTCCTTATATACTTAGAGAGAGGGATTACTTGAAGGTCATCAATGAGGAAAGTAAAATTCAATTATTACAAATTATATAACCACATACATAAAAAAATACATGTAATTTCAATTATGCATTGGTCGATCATCTCAAGATCACTCATCACACAATACTATTAACTTGGGATACTTATTATGTTCTACATATTACATAACTTTACATATAATTGTATCTAATATATAATAAATATCTACAGATGTATCCATATATTTATATTACCTACTTTCCAAAATTTAAACTTTTAAATATGTGTGTGTACATATATTTAGGTAGATTCATTTTATTTACCTATGTGTATCAAATATTATAATTTAAATTTATTTAATTTTAGATATAATATACAATAATATATACATTTAAATAAATTTAAATAATATAACATAAATATATACAAATATAAATATATTCAACTTTATTTATTAATATTTCAAAATATAATTACATATACTTTTATAAACAACTATAGTTTTCAAAATATAAGTATTATTAATTTATACAAAAATACTAAAAATATTATTAATAATAAATTTTATTAAATTTAATTAATAAAATTAATTTAATTTACACTTACATAATAACCATTAAAATATTGTAAACTTATGTTATTTTTAATTTTATAAAATTACATATGTATATATAATTTTTTTTAGTAATTCTACTTTCCAAAATTTAAGTAATTATATTTCATGCATTATTACTTAGAATAATAATTATTTATACTTAATATAATTTAAAATTATTATTTGCAGTAAAATTTTTTATATACTATTAACAAAAATAATTTTATATATATCTTTAAATAAATGTAAATATGATACTTAATATAACTAGTATATTTTTAATAATAAACTTTTTATAAAGTATTTAGCTAGATTTACTTTATTTTATTATGTGTATGGAATATTATAATTTATTTTTATTTTTCTTTAAATATAATATATATTATATGCATATAAATCTATTAAATTATAATTAATCACCATTTAAATTATAAATATATACATTTTTTAAAATAATAATATTTCCCTAAATATAAATTATATTTTATACATAAAATTTAAATTATATAAACAACATATTTAAATTTCCTAAATCATTCTATTTAAATTAAATCATACAAAAAACAATAACTCATTCAGAAATTAAATCATACAAAGAAAAATAATTTATATAACAATATATCCATACATCTATACATATTAAATAAATAAATGATACAAAAAAAATAAATAAATAAAATTAGAAAATTAAAATTTTCAATAGAAATTATACCTTCTTAAAATCCATAAATATATGTTGAGAAAGAAATCCAGCTGAGCTTCATAGCAAAATATAGAACAAAATAATTCAAAATGGAGGGGGAACTCTATTTATAGTTTTCAAGTGGTTGGAGGTGTAAACCCTATCCATATCTCCTTTGTAAAAATTTCAAAGGAAGCATGAATAGGGTTCACGCTTCATCCTCCACACTAAAGAAGTTTGAATGGGGTTTACAATTCCTTGGTGGAAAAAAGAGAAGCGTAAACCCCATTCATGTTTCTCAGTGAAATGAGGAAGGATGAATGAGGTTCACGCTTCTCCATAACTTTTTTTTAATACTTAAAACCATATCCCTTAAAAAAATTAAATAAAACAATTTTAACAAAGTCCCTATTAGAACACCTCTAGGATATAACTGGATATAGAATTTAATATAATTGATAAATTAAACGATGGGTGAAACATGCATTGGACAAGTAACAATCATGTTTTTATCCTCTTGTGTGAGAATTAGCCAAAAATAACATGTGATCATTGGATTTCACTCAGTTCAAAGGCTACAAGGAGGAGTAGGGTACATCCTTTGTACACAAAAAAACTTCTAAGAGAATATACAGGGTTTATAAGCCTCACAGATAGTCTCCCCGACAATTCTAGATGCCAACATTCCTTCTCTTAATAGAATGAGGAATGTGTTTTGTCCATGCATACTAGTTTTATTATTGGTGATCGTGTTGTTTGGGCCCCTATATGACATGAAGATGAATCTGGTATCAATATTCAACATGTCAGAGACATCCCATTCACTGAATGATATCATCATAACTCTAAAAATACTTTTTAGATAAGGCTTGATCTAATCCCCTAAGATATTTGTGTCAATAATGAATTTATAACATCACATGTGAGCTTCAATATAGACTCATAACACCTGAAATGGACCAAAAATCTTGAACAGGGTCTTCCCCCATTTATATGGCCTAATATTTGGTATAGATTAATAATAGTATGACTAGGTAGATCTAGTTACTAATTCTAAATTACACCCCCATAATGAGTTTTTTGTTCCTAAATATTTTATGTGAATTATGCGTCAGGAGAAGGTAACTACTAATAAACACGAAGAGGAAATCCACTAGATAAATTTGTGGTTCAACTCCATGAACTATCTCATAACCCCACTCATTATATATCCCTTTCTCTAATGTTGTCCAGTAAGCACATAGTGCCCCTCGGGTCTTGTGGGTTGGGAAATTTTGTGGCCTCATCATCTCAAGGTCCTTAGTCATTCATCCTGATAAAGCGCCTAGCCCGAGCAGTGAAGGGAATTCCAATGCATGTACAAAGGTCCTTACCCACAAATCCCCTCTTAAATTACAATAGTTTCTTTTATAGTGAGGGATTTAACTGTTTTATAATCCCAAACAGAGTCAAGGGGAGGAATTCATCATACATTTCCCTCAAAATAAATGATTCACTCATCATGTGTACATCCCAAATTCTGGTTCCAACCTATTTATAAATCAGAAAAAATGTGTTAGTATTATAACTCCACCTACTAAACAGGACAGGGACAATATCTTTTTTTGTGATGGAAAAATGACTATGAAATATATATTGTCTCATAAAGTCCCTCAAATTTGAGTTCTCTCTCACACTCCATGAAACTATGGTGAACCTAGTAAGGCAATCTCCAATCCATTCCTAAAATATCCCTAGAAATATGATCCCAACTAGAGTTCTTATAACAACCTAGTATTAATGTACATAGAAATTACATCATTTATGCAAAATACTTATTACATTACACAAACAGACACCCAAATACCGGATTAGTTTAGATCCTTTAGAAATAATTAAACCTAAACACTGGTACATGAGTGAGTTACATTATCTTCTAATAGGTTATCCAAGACTATAACTCCTCTTAGACATAATATACATGAAATATATCTTCATAACATGGGAGAAAATAATAAAAAGGTGATCTCAAATGATCAGTAAAGTTAAATAAGGGAGATATGTAAGCATAAACATGATCATAAGGGTATGTGAATGCGATAATAACATTAGAACATCATACCCAACATATAAAAGATCATAAACATAAATCATGACAGAAATATTAGTGGTTTATAAGAAATGAATCATATTGGAAATAAGAGAATACGCCAAGAAATCATAATAGAGGAATAAGATATGGAATTGTGGCATACACATAAACACGTAACATCATTCCCTACAATTCAAGACATATTTCTAGAACTTATCAGGGCACTTCATAGGGACTACACCTACTAGGCGAGATACACCACCATCCCCAGTCCCAGTCCTTTTCTTATAAGGGATCGGGTTTCCCCATCTTCCTATAGTGGATCAAGTTTCCCCATCTTCCCATAGTGGATCAGGTTTACCCATCTTTCATCTTCATGGTGACTACACCTACTAGGTGGGACACACCACCATCCCTAGTCGTAGTCATTTTCTTGTAAGGGGTCAGGTTTCTCTATCTTCCCATAGTGAATCAAGCACGTCAACTTGATTCCCATAATTATCTCATGAGATATAAATCTTTACCCAATGCATTATAGAGAGATGTAGGTCACACCCATCTCATAATAAATTATCCATTCATATGCCACAAGATAATAAAACTTTCATCATATCCCAACCCATAAAAAGAGATTTGTTTTAAAAATATCATATCATAACCCATAAAATTAAATGGGAATCATAAATGTTTCATTGCATCATAACATACAAAAAAGAGATAAGTTTCATAATCATTTAATCAAATAATAACATGCGAATATAATCGGGTTTCATAGACATATAACCCATGAAGAAGAAATGGTTTTATTAAACATGAAACCCATGAAAGAGAAATTAGTTTCATAAACATCATATCATAACCCATGAAATTAAATGGGTATCATAAACATTTGATCACATCATAACCTATAGAAAATATATAGGTTTCATAATCATTTAATAAATTCATAACCTATTAAAATAAGTAGGTTTCATAGACATATAACCTGTGAAGAATAAATGGGTTTCATAATTATGTAACCCATAAAAGAGAAATGGGTTTCATAAACATTATTCCATCAAAACATAAACCATTCAAAGAAAGAATATGAATGGAACCTTTATATCATTTCCTAGAAAGGAATGGGTAACACTAAATATGTGATGTGGTATAAGTACCCTCATTTTTTTAGAATTCGGACATCAAAATTTACTTTGTGTAAATTTTTTGTATTTTTCTGATAAAGTTCATTTTTTAATGAATAGTGAAAAATGTTGTTTTTTTAATTCAAAACCTCTTTTTAATATAATTTATTTATATAATTATATTATCGTTTGAATTGGTTTTAAAGTGAAGATAGAATATATTTTTACCATTTAATCCAATAGTGGTCATTGGAATTAATTTCACTTTGAAATCGGACTGAAACTAGTGTCAATCTTTTGATACTTATTGTTTCATAAAAACACGCTATTTGCTCTGACAGCGGGAATTAATTATTAAATTAATTAATGCAACTTATATTTTTTGAATTTTGTAAAATAGTCTTCATTTTTTAAATCGGAATATCAAATATAGCTTAGGGTGAATTTTTGGTACTTCTCTGAAAAACTTCAGTTTTTGATGAATAGTGAAACCACTAAGTGGTACTTAAAAAACTGGTTTTTCATTTAAATGAAATTTTACCACCTTTGTGTTTCGAATTTCAAAAATCCGACATACATGGTTGTCATTGGGAAGTAAAATATGGTTCAATGGGATTAAAATAATTTTTGGTGAATAGTAACTTTTATGTTTATTAATCACGGTTAGAGGTAATTACTGTAGTTTAAGGTAAAAATAATGTTTTAATAATATGAAATGAACTTAACACATGTCATACCCTTATTTTATGTGTCATGGCCGACCAAGACAATCGATGGGTCAACTTGGGGACCCCATGGAGCCACTTTGGTAGGAAAATGACATTAAAAACTTTTTATTTAATGTTAAAATTAAAATGTCACAAAAATGAGTTGTTTTACTAAAACAATTTTTAAATTGGGTTACACAAGTCATATCTTTTACTATAAATATTAATTAGAAAGCTAAATAGATTTCCTACATCATGATATTTTTTTATAATTTTTAGACGTTAAATAAATTAAATTATTTGTAACACCATGATGATGCAGTGGTGACCTCATTATTTAAAGATTTAAACAAAATGAAACTATAATGTAAAATATAAGACCTAAATTTGTCAAAAACCTATTGGATGGGTGGATTTCGATCCCTTATCACCTTAGCCTCAAATTATATCAATGTGGGGCCTTTTTAATCCGAAACTCATTTTAAAATAAAGTAACTTTTCTTTACTTTCCAAGAATTCCCCTCCTCTCCTCTTATAAAAGCCCCCCACCTCTAGGAAATGATATAAAGGTTCCATTCATAGGATAATAGTATAATATTTTTGGAAACTTTTTTAGAAAACATGGTTTTTAAGGAACATGGATTTACGACCGAAGAGAGAGATAAAGCCAAACTTTCTTAAAAACAATTTCTTGATCATCTTATGCACTAGAGGGTGGAAAATGGTACCAATACTTGGATATAAAATGAATAAGAAGAGGTTAATAAAACTCATGATAATTCTTGAAATATGGATCATAATATTTCATCAATGGGAGAATAATCATAAACAATCTTGATAAATGGTGAGATTGTAGCTATAAACCTTTACCAATTTAGTAACTTTGAACCATAATAAAATGAAAAGAATAACACTACATGAAGATTATAATATCATTAAAATAATTATATTCATGATATAACATGTAAAAGGTAGTATATACACTTCATTGAAAAAATATAGGTGCATAATAAGACTTGTGTCTCAAAAAAGGCAAATTGAGATAAAATTAATTTATTGATTTGGTAACTTTTGAGACATAAACCCAATGAAATAAAGATCATAAAATGGATATATAAATACCCATAAATTTAATTAAAATAATAATATAATACATCCATGGGAAGTACACACACTACACAAAAGAAATGAGTGGTGAGTAAGGCATGTATCTCATAGAAATAAAAAGTGAGATGAATTTCCCTTACTTTATGTCTTGAATCTATTCGTACTCATAGAAACCTCATGTATAATAAATATAAGTTTATTATAAATCTTTTACAGAACCATATTCTGATATATAATACCATATATGGTTTTATTATGACTTTTTATTGTTGATTCAATAAGGTTTACTTATGACTTTTCCATTCCTTTATGTTTTGAAAATCAAAAACACTCTATCTCAAGGAAAATTTTATTTTCCCTAAGATTTATTTTAATAAGGAAGATTTTACTTCCTCAAGGAAATTATCTTTTTATTCAGATTTTCATTAATAAGGAAAATTTTTCTTCCCAAGGGAAAATTTATCCTTACCTATTTTTCATTGTTCATATTTTAGTTTCTCTAAATATAACTCTTTTTATTCCTAAGTGAAAAATTTGGTTTCACATATAAAACCTCAGAATTCTATAAATACTTAGATATAGATTATTCTATTTTCAGGATCAAAATTCAGGTTCCAAATTCTCTGAAATTTAGGTTCTCAATTCTCTGAAATTCAGAATTTGAATTCTATGAAATTCAGGTTCTGAATTCTCTGAAATTCAAAATCCTAATTCTCTGAAATTCGGGTTCTAAATTCTCTAAAATTCAGGTTCTGAATTCTCTGAAATTCATAATTTGAATTCTCTGAAATTCATCTTCCTAATTCCTTGAAATTCATATTCTGAATTCCTTAGAATTTAGAATCTGAATTTCTTATAATTCTAACTCTGAATTCCTTAGAATTCAGACTCCATATTCCTTAGAATTCAGACTCTGAATTCCTTAGAATTCAGGTTCTGAATTCCTTAGAATTCAGACTCTTAATTCCTTAGAATTTAGACTCTGAAATCCTTATAATTCAGACTCTGAATTCCTTAGAATTTAGACTCTGAATTCCTCATAATTAAGACTCTAGAGTCTACAGAATTCTAATTCCGAATTCCTTGGAAAACAGAATCCTAATATCTATGTAATATAGACTCTGAATGTTTTTCTCTTAGACTCCGAACTTTATTTTTCCTTAGACTCTGAAAAATATATTTGATAGAGCAACCATATTTTACTTACCCTTGTTATAGTTATGAAACGATGTCATGCATTCTATTTCTAACCAATCATTGTTTAAGTGACATGTGTACTGGTCCCTCTGAGATTCAAGGAAAAATATGACTGTTAGAGAAGGGGGGTGACCATTGGGAAACCTCCTATAAATAGGATCTCATTTGAAAAATCTCATAAATTTAACTTTTGATGACTGTTCTACAACTCTAGAGATTACATGATACTAAAGTGATTTCTAGAGAGAGAGACTCTCATGCCTTGTGCGTACTGAACATCTTGTTCAGCATGCTTCGGGCGACTCTGATTGTTGTTGTGTACAATCGAGGGCTTCTGGGGACAGGAAGACAGAGGTTTCAACTACCTTAAAGTTATAGGACTTCCTTGATAAGGAAGATAGAGGTGTCGATTACCTTGAAGTTTGAGGGCTTGCAGGGATATAAAGACAGACTTCGATATTCTTGTCGATGTATTACCCTAGTGTGGGTAAGATAGAATTTCTTAAAAGTATAAATCAAGGGACCTTTATCCAAGGTTGTTGGATACCCTACTCTTTGGGTTAAAAGATTCTATACTTTTTAATTGTATTGTTTCAAGTTTTTTTCTGAAGCATTTTTATTATTAAGGAAAGTTTAACTATCTTATACTTTCTTATACTTGTATACTCTGATTATTAAGATTCTATACGCTTTAAGGTAGAATCTTTTTCCTTGTAAACTTCTCATAAGTTTCATTTTTGGAACCATATTTTCAGAACCTAAAAAGTTTGTAGAACTAAGAGGTTTTGTGAATTTACATTGTTTAACCTTGTTAAATATAGTTTTCCTTAAGGTTAAAAAAGGAAAGTTTTATACCAACTTTAAAGGTTACAAAGGAATTTTTGAAGTATAAAATTCACCCCCCTCCCCCCTCTTGTATATTGAGCATCTATATTCTTATTTAAATCCTACAATTGGTTTCAGAGGAGGTTTCTAAAATACTTATATAAGTTTTATCGCTCAGGTTTTCATTGTTCATAGTATTTTTCTTGCTTAATAATTTTTATCCTTGTTTACAAACTTCTATTAATAACAAAGTTTGTGTGGAAAGATATTTTATTTTAGATGGCAGGAATGAATGTTGGTTCGATTGACAATATTAATCCTACTAGACCACATATATTTGATAGGAATGATTATGAATATTAGAGAGATCGTATGAAGACTTTTGTTATTCACACTGGAGTAGACAATTTTTTCATGCTTACTAGAGGATATAAAATCTCTGACAAGAAAGTCAGTACTTTCACCAACCAATAAAAGAAAGAATATCAACTAAATTACAAGGTACGTAATACTTTTCTTTGTTCTATGACTAGAAATATATATATCCAGATTTCATCTTGTGAAGTAGAAAATTGTATTTGGAAGAATCTTGAAGTAACTCACTTTGGAACTTCAAAAGTTATTGAAACTAGAAGAGATATGCTCAGAGCTGGATATCATGGTTTCTTCTTTCCTTATGGAGAAACCATATGTAAGGCATGACTATTGTTAAAAATTTATAATCTATGGGTGAGAAAGGATTATTTGATGAAGCTCTTGTAGAAAAAATCATATACATCATACCTAACGAATGGGAATCGAAGAGGAAAGCTATAGATGAAAATAAGAAAGTTTCCCAGATTTGTATTGATGAGATTTTTGGAACTCTTCTTCAACATGAGACAAGAATGAAGAGAGGTGATAATATGAATAAGAATAAGAATGGAAATTTTAGTGTTGATTTTGCAAAAGCTTAAAATCATATGAAATCTAGGACTCCTAAGAGAGTTACAAGATCCAAATCTAAGAGGACTGTTATTCAATCCGAATCTGGTGGAAGTGAATCTTCAAAAAATGAGTTATCCAATCTTTCCCAAAGGATGAACAAGATTTTTGGATAGAAGAACTTTCAATCTAGATACAATAAGAAAGAAAGAAAATACAAGAAATATTTGGAAGTCACTTGCTATGAATGCAAAAGAGAAGGTCATATATGGCTAGATTGTCCTATGCTTAAGAGAAAAGATAGAAAGGAAAATAATTCTGAGAGGAATAGAAATAAGTACTATAAGGATAAATGTAAGAAAGTTTTGAAAGCCAATGACACATGTAGTTCTAGTGGTGGTGACTCTTCTGAAGAATCCTCATAGTACGAATCTTCTGGTCAGAAGAATCTTGGTTTACTTGCCAAGTTACCTATTGAAAATCATTGTTTAATGGCCAAGGTACACAATATTTAATCCATAACCAATGTATCCTTGAAAGCTAATTATAGTGATAGTAAATATTATTAATCCTTGGATTAATAATCTTCTTCTGATAAAGATAATACTTTACCTACTTATGAAGAAGTGTCTAGGTTTTCTAAGCTCCTTGAGAATGAAAATTCTAAAGTCAAGAAAAAGCTTGATAAAGAAAATTCTAGAATTTCTATTCTTACTAAATAAGTCTCATATCTTTTTAAATATCTTGATAATAAAATTTATGATTTTGAAAGTATTTTAAAACCCCTTAAGGAAGTTAATTCTGAGAAGGATAAACTTTCTAAGGATCTGGAAAAAGTAATTTATATGAAAAATGTTTTAGAGCCTAACTCTAGTGCTAAAACTAATGTTTTTGAGGATAAGAACATAGTTATTAGACTGAAGTTAGAAATATTTTTCTTGAGGAAGTTTTTTTAAAACTTTACCTTAGGTAAAGAAAATTTTGATAAGATGTATTACCAAATTTGACCTCTAAGGAATAATTCTGGTTTTGGTTATACCAGTTCAAAACCGATTTTCAGTAATAACTATTTTGTTCCTCAAAGTGATCCATTATGCACTAAATGTCAGTGTGGTGGACATTGGGTAAAAAGTTTTTCCTTAAAAAAACTTAGTCTTTAGGTTTTAAAAAAGCTTGTTTTTATAAAAAAATGTGGATACCTAAAATTTTGCTTTCTGAAATTTCTGGATCCAAGAAATTTTGGGTTCTGAAAGTCTAACACTCTTATTTTTAGAAAAATAAAGAAAGTTCCAATATAAATACATGGTATATAGATAGTGGATGTTCCCAGTATATGACTGGTAATAAAAACTTCTTTGAAAATATTATCAAGATGAAATGAGGAAAAGTAACTTTCAAAGATAATACTCAGGGAGAAATTATTGGTATAGGTAACATTGTTATTCTTGAAAAAACTTTGATTCCAAATGTTTTATTTGTTAAATGTCTCAAGAAAAACCTCATTAGCATAATTCAATTATGTAATGAAGGTTACTTTGTGAGTTTTTGGAATGAAAAGTGCTTAGTACACAATTCCAAGGAAGAGTTTATTCTTTCTGCCAATAGGAAAGAGAATGTATACACACTAGACTTAGAAGAGCTTAGGAGCCAAGATCTACCTTGTCTTAGTGAAATGGAAGATCAATCTTGGTTATGCCATAGAAGGTTAGGACACTGTAACTTTAGGAACCTAAGTAAACTCTCTAAGAAAAGACTAGTTAAGGATCTACCAGATCTTAGATTTGATTCTTCAAAAGTCTGTGATCCTTGTCAATATGGAAAGCAACATAAATCAAGTTTTAAATCAATCAGTGAAGTCTCAACTACTAATTCATTATAGTTAGTGCATATGGATCTTTTTTTTCAACACAAACTAGAATCATTAGAGGCAAATATTATGTATTTGTTTTATTTTATGATTACACTATATTTACGTGGGTCTATTTTCTAGCAAAGAAATCTGAATATTTTTCTTATTTCAAAAGTTTTAGAGCCCAAGATAAAAATGAGAAAAATATCACATTGATAACTATTCATAGTGATTATAGAGGAGAATTTCAAAATTCTGATTTTGAAGCTTTTTGTAGTAAAAAGGCATTACTCATAACTTCTTAGCACCAAGAACTCCTCAAAAAGATGGTGTTGTTAAAAGAAGAAATAGAATTATTCAAGAGATAACTAGAACCATATTGATTGAATATTCGATAGTCAAATATTTTTGGGCTGAAGTAGTAAGTACTGTTTGTTATACTATAAATCGATATTTGATTAGAACTTTTCTTAAAAAACCCCTTATGAGTTATGGAATGGTATAAAACCTTGACTTTCCTACTTAAAAGTATTTGGATGCAAAGTATTCATCTTGAATACTAAAGATAATTTACATAAATTCGCACCCAAATCAGATGAAGGAATTTTCTTAGGCTACTCCACAACCTCTAAGGCCTATAGATTTGTTAATAAAAGCACTTTTACTGTTGAATAAACAGTACATGTCAAATTTGATGAAACTAATCCTTTTGTTTTTAAACAACCTCAACCTACATCCTTATATGTGTTTTCAAAAACTAATGATCAACCCTTGATAGAAGATCCTTCTGATAAAGAAAATGTCCAAGAAAATATTTCTGAAGCATTTACCCCAGAATATTTCCTACCCGATGTTGATGAACAAGTTTTAAAAAACCCAAATTAGTTGTTTTCAAACAATCGTCCTAGTGATAGAATCATTGGTGATGTAAATCAACCTGTAAGGACTATAAGATCCTTAAGTAATGAAGTAGAACATATAACATTTCTTTCTCAATCAGAACCTAAAATCACTGATGAATCTTTAGATGATGATGATTGGATTAAATCCATGCAATATGAACTAAATGAGTTCGAAAGAAATAAAGTTTGGACCTTGGTTAAAAGACCTAAGGAAACCTCTATTATTGGAGTAAAATGGGTTTTTAGAAACAAATGTGATTAAAATGGAATCATAGTAAGAAATAAATATAGATTAGTTGCTAAAGGATATAATCAAAAAGAATGAATAGACTACGAAGAAACCTATGCTCCAGTAGCTAGACTTGAATCTATTCGTATCCTACTAGCCTTTGCAGCATTCCTCAATTTTAAACTTTTTCAAATGGATGTTAAATGTTCTTTTCTTAATGGTTATGTTCAAGAGGAAGTTTTTGATAAAAAAACTACCTGGTTTTGAAGATAAAAAACATCATAAACATGTTTTCAAACTTACCAAAGCTTTTTATAGACTTAAACAAGCTCCTAGAGCCTATTATGATAGACTTACAGGATTTTTGATTCAAAAAAATTATGTCAAAGGAAATTCTAATCCAACCATTTTTATAAATAAAGATAATAAAAATGTTTTGATTGTTCAAATTTATGTTGATGACGTTATATTTGGTTCAACACAACAATATTTAACTGATTCTTTTGTAGATATAATGAAATCTGAGTTTGAAATGAGTATGATGGGTGAGTTAACATTTTTCCTAGGTTTTCAAATTTCTCAAAAATCAGAAGCAACTTATATATCTCAACATAATTGTATTAAATATATTCTTAAAAAGTATGGATATGACAACACTAAGAGTATTAGTACTCCTATTAGTACCTCAAATTCACTTGATCTTGATGAATCTGGGAAACTAGTGGATTAAACATTATTCAGAGGTATGATAGGAAGTTTACTATACTTGATAGCTAGTTGACCAGACTTAATGTTCTCAGTATGCGTATGTGCAAGATATCAATCCAATCCTAAGGAATCTCATTTAAAGGAAGTGAAAATAATTTTTCGCTACTTAAAGGGAACCGTGGATTTAGAAAGCTTTTATACCTCTGGAAATGGTTTTTTTTTAATTATTTTGGATGCTAACTTTGGTGGATGTAAAATGGATAGGAAAATTATATCAGGAACTTGTCATTTATTAGTAGATTCATTAGTTTCTTGGTCATGAAAAAAGAAACACTCAGTAGCACTTTCCACTGCTGAAACTGAATATGTAGCAGTTAAAAGTTGTTGTGCTCAAGTATTGTAGATGCAACACACACTCACAGACTATAGTATGAGTTTTACTAAAACACAAATTTTTTTTGATAATACTAGTGTCATTGCCTTAAGAAAAAACCCTACACATTACTCTCATTAAAAACACATAGATATTAGGAATCACTTTCTTATGGATCATAATCAAAAAGGAGATATCATTCTTTAATTTATCAGAACACAAGATCAACCTACTGATATCCTCACAAAATATTTACCTTCTGATAGATTTGAATGAATTAAACAAAATTTAGGAATGATAACTATAAGGTAATCTTCCATATTAACATCTTGTTGAAACCTATCTCCTTGTAGTAAGAAACTCCTTTTCATAGTGGGAGTACATTTTCTTGGTAGTCAAAATTTTTCGTAATAATTTTTTTTTTTTTGAGTCAAAATTTTTCATAATCAAATTTTTCTGTAGTCAAAATTTTTCGTAATCAATTTTTTTTCGTAGTCTAAATTTTTTTTGAAATAAAAATTTTCGGAATCTAAAGTTCTTCAAGAATAATTTTCCTTATTACAAATAATCTTCCTAACAATCTGAAAGGTATGTTTTCATTCCTAAATTTTCATAATCATCTTTTACTTGTTGGAATTCTCATTTTTTTTCAAAATTTTTGGATTCACTTTTCCTTAAATCCAATTTTTTTTCTTAAAAACCTTAAAAGATCATAATCTATCAAAATCATTCTTAAGCTATCATATCAACCATCAGATATTCTCAAGAAGTTTTTAACTATTGGATCAATTAGGGAAGTTGAATCATCACTTCAATTGCCTATATAAAGGACCCCCCAGTGGTTGTCCTACATTTAATCCTAAGCTCTTGCGTGTTGAAGCTCTTACCTTCCTACTTAATACCATTCCAAATTTCTCAGGTCTTACTTAGTTTCGATTGTCTAAAGAAGCCTCTCCTCAAAAATAAATTTCAACCGTAAAGGAAATCTCTGAATGGAAGATTTATCATGAAAGGTCGGTAGAACCAAACTTCTTTAATAAGTATGATTCAATCATCTCAAAGAACATCAAGTTAAATATCTAGGAGAGTATAGCTATATCTAAACCTAGGGAAGAGGATCTGGTGATTTCCGGGTTTCTAGTAGAGTTCTATGAATTCGTATCTTTTTTCAATCAAGGAGGCAAAGAGAAATTTTCTTTCAAGAGTTATGGTAAGACCTACTCTCTTTCTTATTCTAAGGAAGCCAGTCTGATTGGAATACCATATGAAGGAGAATCTGAATTTTGTTTTCATAAGTTACCTAATGTTATAGGAATTTTTGATAAGGAAAAGGCCATACATTTTCTTGGTTTGGTTGGAGTTACGGCTCTAAAGATTCTTCATCTTTCATCAAATTTCCAGATTCTTGAACTTTGGGTTCAAGGCTTTATCATTCTGAGGAAAGGAGATAAAGATACTCTCAAGAAAAGTGATATATATGTTTTGGATTTCTTATTGAACCTCTATAAGTTGAATTTGGTTAAGTATATTTTGGTTACGATTGAGAATATCAAGAATGGAAATTTGAAGTCTTAGATTATCATGTATCCGGCAATTCTATCAAAGATCATTGTTTCTTGATTAGAATCAATGAAAATTTCCTGCAATTCAAAGTCAAGAAATTGTAGGGTAATGTTGCTAAGTGATGACACTATAAATAGAATGAAAATTGGATTTTCTGGTGAATCTGGAGAGTTTTATGATTTATCAAATGAAGAAGTTTAAGATTTATCAAAGAAACCAGTTAGAGATGAAACCTCCAAGAAATGTGGTAGTAAGAGAAAGGTGAAGGAAATTAAAGATAAAGAAAAAAATTATATGGCTAAATAAATTCAGTCATCACCACCAAAGTCAAAGAAGAAAAAATATTATCCTAATGAGGTAGTTGAAAAATGGAGAGAGGATAAGAAAAACAAAAAATAAGGGGAGCCTAAGTTTGTCTTGGACCCTGCTGAGGTAAAATCCTTGAAGATAAAGGTTGCTGAGAATCTTGAGAAGCAAGAGAAAGAGAAGAAGCAAAAGAATAATATTTACAAGGATGAGATAGTATAATCTCTTCTTAAGGATGCTAAGAAAGCTTCTGAGAAAATTCTGGTACCAGAATCCTTTTTAATAGAATCAGTCCCAAAGACTCAAGGAAAGAAGTTGGTGATTTCAGAGCAAGATCAAGAAGAAGAAATAGTGCAAGAATAAGATGTGTAAGAAGAATAAGAAGAAACTGGTGATATTGAGGATATGATAAAGCAAGTAGAATATTATCATGAAAAGGAGAGTCCTTCTGAGAAGTTATCAATCCGAACTTCTAAAGCCGAGTATTCAAAACTTTCTACCCCAAGAAAAGATCAGAAGGGTGAGGAAGATGTAAATAAATTGTCTGAAGAAGAAATTAGCAACCATTATTTCATATATCCAGAGGGTATTGAGGCAGGATATGAGAAGGAATAATTTGATGACAATAATATTGTTCAGCTATCAGATAGTGAACATGAATCACATAAACAATAAGAAATCATTTCAAGAATAGATAAGGTAAAGTAGGTCATGCTTGATACTCATACCAAGTCTTTGGTTAGTAAGAAAGATGCAGGTGCTACATCGAAGAGGAAAGATGATGTTCTTGAAAAGGAATACTCATCAACAAATCATTCGAATTCAGAATCATCTTCTCTTAGCTATGACTTTGTTGTTCAGTCTTTGAAGAATCTAGTAGGTACTATTCCATTATTTCCAAGCATAGATTCAAGATGAAAAATGCTTCAGAATTCTTTAAATCATAAAATAGATTCAGTATCCATGGTGATGGATAAGTTTGTCAAAATTGAGTCCAATTTCAAAACTTTTTTCATTAATTATGAAGCCCATAAAAAATCTTGCAAGAAGATGACTAGTTGGTCAAGGAAAACTGTTTAAGAGATGATAATTATCGATGAGTTTCAAGATAATGTCAAGGATGCTTTTGAAACCAAAGATGATAAGTCCAAAGATCTCACCAAGTCTTTTGAAGAAAAGATATCTCTTGAAGAAACTACTCAGAAGTAAGAAGTGAAAGATCTGAATGGGAAATTGTATTCAGTTGCTTGAGTAGATGATCTTGATCTTCACTTTTATTTTCTAAGGATTTAATATTTTCTTCCTGAGCCTTAAGAATATCAGCTTAATCCTTCAAGGATTCTTCTTGTTTGGAAAGTTTTTCTTCAAATATGATCTTTTTTTGTATTTCCCTGTTGTACAAATTCTTTCAATATTAGTGAAATTTTCATTTCACTTCATATTTTTGGTTGTTTAGTACTAATATTTCAGGTACAACTTTTTATTTTTCATTCCCTTTATTAATTTTTGAAAATCAAAAAGGGGGAGAAAGGAATGACAAAAAAATAATACTAAATAAAGAATAAATTTCCCTAAGTAAGGGGAAGTTAATCTAAGGGGGATTTTTTATCATGAAGATTTTCATATGCAAGAAATTACAAAATCTCATTCAGGAAATAAAGAATACGATCCATAGGGTTTTCAAAGCCTAAGGGGGAGTTATTCATATTCATTATGATCCATAAGTAAAGGGAGATAAGTTTTTATATTCAAGTTCACAAAATATTTAAAGTCCTTACATTCTTTTTAGTAAGGATGTTTGTGTTTTCCAAAAAGGGGGAGATTGTTGAGTCAATAAGGTTTTCTTATGACTTTTCCATTCCTTTAGGTTTTGAAAATCACAAACACTCTATCTCAAGGCAAATTTTATTTTCCCTAATATTTATTTTAATAAGTAAGATTTTCCTTCCTCAAGGAAATTCTCTTTTTACTCATATTTTCCTTAATAATAAAAATTTTTCTTCCCCAAGGAAAATTTATCCTTACCTATTTTTCATTGTTCATATTTTAGTTTCTCTAAATCTAACTCTTTTTATTCCTAATTTAAAAATTAGTTTTCACATATAAAACCTCATAATTATATAAATACTTATATATAGAGTATTCTGTTTTCAGGATTAGAATTCAGGTTCTGAATTCTCTGAAATTTAGGTTCCGAATTCTCTGAAATTCAGAATCTGAATTCTCTGAAATTCGGGTTCTGAATTCTCTTAAATTAAGGTTCTGAATTCTCTGAAATTCAGAATCCCAAATCTATGAAATTCAGGTTCTGAATTCCTCTGAATTCAGATTCTGAATTCCTTATAATTTAGACTCCGAATTCCTTAGAATTCTGACTCTGAATTCCTTAGAATTCAGACTCTGAATTCCTTAGAATTCTGACTCTGAATTCCTTAGAATTCGGACTCCGAATTCCTTAGAATTCAGGTTTCAAATTCTTTATAATTAATACTCTGAATTCCTTAGAATTTAGATGCATAATTCCTTAGAATTTAGACTCTGAATTCCTCGGAATTCAGACTCTGGAGTCTATAGAATTCTGATTCTAAATTCCTTGGAAAATAGAATCCGAATATCCATATAATATAGACTTAGAATGTTTTCTTCTTAGACTCGGAACTTTATTTTTCCTTAGACTCTGAAAAATAGATTTTATAGAGCAACCATATTTTACTTACCCTTTTATAGTTATGAAACAATGTCGTGCATTCTATTTCTAACCAACCATTGTTTGAGTGACACGTGTACAGGTCCCTCCAAGATTCAAGGAAAAATATGACCATTGGAGGAGGTATCCAACCATTGGTAAATGCCTATAAATAGGATCTCATTTGAACGAGCTCATAACTTTAAATTTTGATGATTGTTCTATAACTCTAGAAATTACTTGCTGCTAAAGTGATTTCTAGAGCGAGAGACTCTCATTCCTTGTGTGTACTGAATATATTTTTCATCTTACTTCGTGTGACTCAAATTTTTGCTATGTACAATCGAGGGATTCTGAGGATTGGAAGATAGAGGTTCCAAATACCTTAAAGATCAAGGACTTACTTGATAAGGAAGACAGAGGTACTGACTACCTTGAAGTTCGGGGGCTTGCGGGGATAGCAAGACAAACTTTGATATTCCTGTCGAGGGCTTACCCTGTTGTGGGTAAGAGAGTCTTTCTTGAAAGTATAAATCAAGGGACCTTTATCCAAGGTTTTTGGATACCCTACTCTTTGGGTTATGAGATTCTGTACTTGTTACTTGTATTTTTTTAAGTTTTTTTTCCACTGTATTTTGATTATTAAGGAAAGTATAACTATATTATACTTTCTTATACTTGTATACTCTGATTAGTAAGATTCTATACGCTTTAAGGTAGAATCTTTTTCCTTGTAAACTTCTCATAAGTTTCATTTCTAAAACCATATTTCCAGAACCTAGCAACTTTGTAAAACTAAGAGGTTTTGTGAATTTACCTTGTTTAACCTTGTTAAATATAGTTTTCTTTAAGGTTAAAAAAGGAAAGTTTTATACCGAATTTAAAGGTTACAAAGGAATTTTTAAAGTATAAAATTCAATCCTATATATTACATGTTTATTAACAATTCCAAGTTAAGCTTTCACTTCGGGTGAGATCTGCTTTGTTTTTTACATGTATCTTAATTTATTATATTTTTTGTCCTCATACTTATATCATGATTTCAAGAATTTAAAACATGATATAAATATCATTTATATTCATTATATATTTATTTATAATAATATATATAATATATAAATATTAAATTTAAAACATCGTTCATGGAGACGGTAGACCGTACGTACGCATGAATATTGTTTCCATTTTTATTTATAATATTAAAAGAAAGAAAGTAAAATATGTATATGTATATATATATTTAATATCATTAAATTATAATTAATATTTTATTTATATAATATAATTTCACTAAAATCATTATTAATACATTCCATGTAGTGTGTGAACGAATCACATCGCTTTAAGGAGGCGGTAGTCCACACTTCCCCAAATGAAATTTTCATATTTACACAAAATGGAAAGTATGAAAGTAGGATTTATATAATAACTACATAAGTATAAAAAATAATAAATATATTATATATCATATAAAATATATTTTCTATCATAATTACCAATCATGAGAGGTGGTAAAGGAAAAACAAACTACGTCATTTCGTGAGGCGGTAGTTCGTTGTACACAAGAATGGTAAGTTTGTTACCTATTAGATGGAAGTGTGTGTAAGTGCAGGTACAAAACTTATAATAAAAAAATATAAGTATATTTAGGATAATTTTTTTATTATATTATCATTAAATAAGAATAATTTAGGTGGTGGAGAAGGAAAATAAAGAAAAGATCTTAAGGAAGGATGTTACCTCTTCTTTGGGTAACTCCTTTTGGTTTTCACAAAAGGGATTCCTTGGTTAGATTTCTACCCAAAGTGAGGCTTCAAGGAGTAAGGTAGGTGTATTGGGAAGTTAATTGGGTAGGTATTATATTAACTTAAGTTGGTTGATATATGTGAATAAGAGTGATAGTTGGTGTCCTTTTATAGGGGATGGAGGGGACACACTTGGCATTTTTGAAAACAAGTTAGGTGTACCCACGTTTTTACCTAATAAAAGACATAAAAAACAAACAAAAATAAATAATTTAAGGTTTATGGACTAAATATTCTCATAAAATGGATTTTAGAAAAGTTTCTAGGTCATTTGGGCCCTTAAGTTTAAGGTTTATTCCCCTGTTAAGCTTAATTTTACCTTAATCATTGTAATTAATCTTAATCAGTATCATTAATCTTTTTGGTCAAAAATTAAGTTGATATAATTAGACTATAAATATTATACTGATTAAAACTGTTTATTTCCATTTTTTGGAAATTCAGTTTACAAAAGTGGCAAAATTAAGTTTACTGTTAATCCCACAGATGTGCCGAGAAAGCGAGTTTTTAAAGTGAGAATGTTCAAAAAGTTCATTAATATTTTATATCTAAATTCAACATAAAAAATATTATAATGAACTAAATTGGATTAATATATGTATAATTAATATATTTTTATTTTAAAACCAAATTAAAAATATAATTTTACTATATAAATAAATTAGATGAAAAATCATTTTTGAATTAAAATTCAGTATTTTCCCCTATTCACTCAAAAATGATGTTTTTCAGTAAAATACCAAAAATTCACCCTAATATAATTTTGGAATTATGAATTAAAAAATAAAGTTTATTTTATAAAATTAAATTTCTAAAATTTTCTAAAATTAATTTTAGTATTGTTCACAGAAGGGCATAAAAAGGATTTCTTTTAAGAAAATAATATTTTCAAACATATAAAGTATTTACTAAAATAATTGGATATATTATTATCAATATGATTTATCTATATAAAAATATTTCAAATTATATTTCAAATTATTTATTACTATTAATATTACTACGTTTAATGACTATGTTATAACTATCCCTGTTTAAATAATTATAACAATAAAATGATGTTTCGTAGAAGCTCAGTATTGCATGTAATGCAAGCCAAGTTGATGTTTTGTATAGAGAAAACTTATATTGGGGTTTATTATATTTAAATCTTAACATGTTGTAGCATATAAATCAATAATAACCTGGTTCTTTTATATAACATAAGAAATATTTAGTGTTGTGTAAAATAAAAAATATAAAAAAAAAAGATTAAATGAATTTGAAAAAATATATTTCACAAAAACCTAGGGTGTTACATTCTACCCCTCTTAAAAATGAATTTCTCCCTTGAAATTCATATGTGTTATCAAATTTTTAATACTATAAAGTTCCATTCATAAAAACCCACATCATAAAAATGAATACTAAAACTTCCTTTAAAAAAATAAAGTTAAAAACATAATGATTACCCAAAGTAACATGTAAATAGGTTTCCATATAAGATAACATAGGTGGGAATTGAAAACATGTACTTGGAAGATAAATCTAACCATCATGTTCTAATGGAGGGTGATAAATAACATGGTTAGTATAAAGTTAAAAATCATAAATCCATAAATCTGTGGGGATCTAATGGACCATTTTATACATCAGAATAGAAGGAACTAGGATAACCTTTTCGGTTTCAAAATCCTTTTCCTAGAGTTGAATATTTTTAATGAGAATATATATTACTTGATTCATTACAATATCACCCTATTTGTTCCTTGATCAATTTCCACTTCACCTCTTTCTCCAAAAAGGAAGGTGAATTTTTCATTTCTGAAGCACTAACAGATCATTTGAATCATAAATAGAATGATAGTTTATTCCATCTGTCTTTGTAAAAATAAAAATTTTAGCATAGGTTATCCAATATGCATAAATCATCATATGGTGATTTATTATTTTAATCTCACAGACTTCATCTAAAGTTTAACTTAATCCCTTGCATAAATGGTTGACCTTGTAACTCTTTTAGAAGATGAAAATCCAAAACTATAGAAATAAATTCATGAAATTAGCTTAACATTAATCCCCTGTATATCACAAATTATCTCTTGGTTATCACATTCCAAACATGTGAATACCCTCATCATATATTCTCTTGAAAATGGGTAATAACCTAAATTACCATAAATAATTTTGGAAAAAATGCATTCTTCCTTATTCCAAAATATTATTGGATATATTCCTTAAATCCAAGAAGTCATAAACTTCATCCATGATAACATAGACTGCTTTTTTAAAAAATCCATTATCAATTTAGAGGTAATTAGTACCATCTAATTTACTAATTCATGTCTAACATATATTTATCCAAACATCATTATCTCGACATCAGGAATAAATTAAGGGTTATCTTACCTTAATCAAAATATAAACTTTCCATAAAATCACTTTTCTACCTCACCAGCACCAATCAACATATCCTTTAAAATATAAAATGATAAACTTATACTAAAAATACATATATATTTCATGATTCATATAACATAATCTTTTAATTACAAAACTTATACACTTCAATTATCCAACTTTATTCTTAAACCATTACTTAGGCTTCATCATCTTATCCCTTGATACCCCTTTCTTATAATATGAAATATGAATCATTTCTTAATGTTCCTCAAAATAAATCCAATCATGCTTCATATGTTCAATGTAAATGATACTGGAAGAATATCCCATACCTTTCACATGTCATTTTTGGTCTCTTTTTCTTCAATAGTATGACCAACACTCATGGACCTTGCTGATTCTCTTCATGATATTTCCAATAAGAAAATCAATGTTCATCATGCCCATACTTTCCACATATTAAACATTCAATGTTAACCCAGTTATTTCTAGTTCCCTATATTGATTAAAACTAGAAAGCATATGGTGAGAAACACTTATCATATAAAAAACCATATAATCATGAAAAATCACTTATAGAATGTCTAAATAATGACAGTTACTTCTTTAATATATGAAACCTTAGTATTATCCGATGTTATTCATGATCATCTCCTATTTAAATCATTCATGATGGTTTGTAAAGAGTTTTTTAATTCCCTAAGCATATCCCTCAGGAGTTTCAAACTAGGTGCATAGTAAGGCTCATTATCATGTACCAGGTTATGCTTGAGTTAGGCCTGATGCACCTTGTCATAGTTGTTATTCCTAGGTATATATATTATAGAACAACATCCACTTGTAGTATCCATACATGGATTTATTTCTAAGAAACCACTCTATCTATCATTTACTAATATTCCAGGAATTTTCTTATAATTTTACTTATCTGTATACTTATCTTTAGATACATCCCTAGATATATCCTTAGAAACATCTATTGGGAGCTCACTAAAGCTTTCTTATCCTAGTTTACAAATTTTGGCTAAACCTTACCTTTGATACTAACTATAATGACCTAGTATTAATGTACATAAACATTACATCATTTATGCAGAATACTTAAAACATAGACACCCAAATACTATATTATTTTAGTGCCTTTGAAAATAAGGAAATGTAAAAACCGGTACATGAGTGAGATACATTATATCCCACTGGGTTTTCCAAGACTATAACCCCTTTAGACATATCATACATGAAATATATCTTTATAACCAGGGGAGGAAACAATAAAAAGGGTGAGATCAGATGCTCAGTAAGGGTAGACAAGGGATATATGTAAGCACAAACATGAACATAAGGGTATGATAATGTGATCATAAAATTAGTATATTATACCCTATATATAAAAGATCATAAACATGAATCATGGAATAAATATTATTAGTTCATAAGACATGAATCATATGGGAAACAAGGTAACAATCCATAAAATCATAACATTGGAATATGAAATGGAATTGTAGAATATATATAAACATGTGACATCATTACTTATAAGTCAATAAATATTTCTAGAACTTATTATGGTACTTCATTGGGAATACACCTATTGGGTAGGACACACCACCATCCCAGGTTGTATTCCTTTACTCATAAGAGATCGGGTTTCCCCATCTTCCTATAATGGATCGGGTTTCCCCATCTTCCCATAGTGGATCAGGTTTTCCCATCTTTCATCTTCATGGTGACCACACCTACTAGGACACACCACCATCCCCAATCATAATCCTTTTCTTGTAAGGGATTGTGTTTCCCCATCTTCCCATAGTGAATTAATCTTGTTGAATTGATTCCCATCATTATATCATGAGATATAATTCTTTACCCAATGCATTGGAGGGAGATATAGGTCCCAATCATCTCATTATAAATCATTCATACATGTGCCACGGGATAATAAGACTTTTATCATATCATGAACCATAAAAAGATATGGGTTTTATAAACATCATATCATAACTCATGAAATGAAATGGGTATCATAAACGTTTCATTACATCATAACCTATAGAAAATAGATAGTTTTAATAATCATTTCATCAAAGAATAACCTGTGAAAATAAGTCGGTTTCATATACATATAACCTATGAAGAACAAATGGGTTTTATAAACATGAAACCTATGGAAGAGAAATGGGTTTCATAAACATCATATTATAACCCATGAAATGAAATGGGTATCATAAACATTTCATCACATCATAACATATATAAAATATATAGGTTTAATAATCATTTCATTAGAGCATAACCTATAAAAATAATAAAGTTTCATAGATATATAACCCATGAAGGTGAAATAGGTTTCATAAACATGTAACTTGTGAGAGAAATGAGTTTCATAAGCACTATTACATCAAAACATAAACCATTCGGAGAAAGAATATGAATGGAACATTTATATCATTTCCTAAAAAGGAATGAGTAACACCAATGAGTTTCATAATATATGGGAAAATTATTTGGAAAGATCCTTTTAAAAACTTTTCTTGAGAAAAATATACTTTATTCTTTAAAAAAATCTTTTAAAACATAAATACTTTTTAAAACCTTTTTCTTTCAAAACATGACATGGAAGCTTAAAAATATTTTAAAAATAATTTTAATTGAAAACAAATAAAATAAACTTGAAAACATTTTGAAAACCATTTATTTGAAAATAAATATTGAAAACATTTTTTAAAACCATTTCTTTAAAAATAATTTGAATCTTATTAAGGAATATTGAAAATCATAAAACATTTTTAAAATCCTTTTCCTTGAAAATGGGCTTAAATGATCATTTTTTAAAACAATTTTCATTTAAAACTAATAAAGTAGTATTGAAAACATTTTGAAAACCATTTTTCTTGAAAACTTATAAAATAATATTTAAAACATTTTGAATAAAATTTTACTTGAAACCTTATAAAATAATATTTAAGGCATTTTAAAAACTATTTTCCTTGAAAACTTATAAATGAAGCTTGAAAATATTTGAAACACTTTTTAAACATAAAACATTTTTTTAAAACCTTTTTAATTTAAAACCACTTTAAAACAATGAATTCATAGAATATTAAAGAAAAAATTCTTTAAATACTTTTAATATTTTAAATTAAGATTCAATAGAATGATAGTCATGATAGTGGGTAAATCTGTACATGTGAAACATTCCTTTTTCACCATAAAAAGTTTTAAAAAGCTCCTCAATTGTAAAATAAAAAGAAGATTACTTTTAAAAAACCCTTTTTTTTTAAAAAATTAAAACATGGCTAAAAATTTATTTTAAATATCTTATTATAATTGTAGAATATTTTTGGAAACTTTTTTAGAAAATATGGTTTTGAAAGAACACAAATTTCCGACCGAATAGATAGATAAATTCATAATTTCTTAAAAATGATTTATTGATCATATTATGTACCAAAGGGTGAAAAATGGTACAAATACTTATATATAACATTGATAAATAGAGTTTATGAAAAATCATGAGAGTTATTGAGATATATATCATTATATTTCATCAATGGGATCATAATAATAAACAATCTTGATAAATGGTGAGATTATAGCTATAAACCATTATCAATTTGGTAACATTGAATCATAATAAAATGGAAATAAAAACATTATATTAAGATTAAAATATCATGAAAATAATTATATTCATGATATAACATTTCAATGTTAGTATATAAACTTCATTAAAAAATATAGGTGTATAACATGGCAAGTGTCTTTAAGAAAGAAAAATTGAGACAAAATTACCTTACCAATTTGGTAAATTTTGTGACATAAACCCCATGAAATAAATATCATCAAATGGATTTTTAAATACACAAAAAATTTAATTATAAGAATAATATAATACATACATCATCATTATACACACCACACAAAATAAATTATTTGTGAGTAAGGCATGTATCTCACGGAAATAAAAAGTGAGATGAAATTCCCTTCCCTTATATCTTGACTCTCTTTATACTTGTAAAAACCTCCTATATAATAAATATAAGTTTATTATACATATTTTAAATAACCATATTCTTATATATAATTCCATATATGGTTTTATTATGACTTTATATTACCCGCTTTTTAACAATTCCAAGTTATGTTTTCGCTTTGGGTAATATCAATTTTTTTTTCGCATGTGTCTTAATTTGTTATATTTTTTGGTCCCCAAACTTATATCATGATTTCTAGAATGTAAAACATGATATAAATATAATTTATATTCATTATATATTTATTTATAATAATCTATATAATATTTAAATATTAAATGGAATACACTGTTCATGGAGATGGTAAGTCATACATATGCATGAACGTTGTTTTTGTTTTTCTTTATAATATTGAAAGAAAGAAATTAAATGACATATATGTATATATATGTATATAATATAATTATATTATAATTAATATTTCATATATATCATATAATTTTACTAAAACCATCCTTAATACATTCTACGTAGTGTGTGAACGAATCACATTTCTTTGAGGAGGCGGTAGTCCACACTTGCCCAAACGAAATTATCGTATTTACACAAAATTTAAGGTATTAGGGTAAGATTTATATAATAACTAAATAAGTATAAAAACATAATAAATATCTTATATATCTTATAAAAATAGATTTCCCATCATAGTTCCCAATCATGAGAGGTGGTAAAGGTAAAACGAACAATGTCATTTCGTGAGGTGGAAGTTCACTGTACACAAGAATGGTAAGTTCGTTACCCATTAGATGGAAGTGTGTGTAATTTTAGGTAAAAACTTAGAATAAAAACATCTCATTATATTTATGATGATTTTTTTATTATATGATCATGGAATAAGAATAATTGAGGTGGTGGAGAAGGAAAATAAAGGGGAGGATCTTGAGGAAGAATGTTACATCTTCTTTGGGTAACTCCTTTTGGTTTTCACCAAAGGGGTTCCTTGGTTGGATTTGTTTCCCAAAGGGAGCATTAAATTAAAAATATAGTTATTTTTGGAATTTAATTGGAGAATTATTTTCTGAAATTAAGTTGTTTGAGAGGTGTGAAGAAGGGGGAGAGGTTGTGGCCTTTTATAGGGGAGGGAGGGAACACACTTGGCATTTTTGAAAACAAGTTAGTTATATACATGTGTTTACATAAATAAATTCATAAAAACCAAAATAAATAAATAATTTAATTTTTATGGACTAAATATGTCCATACAATGGGTTTTTTATAAGTGGATAGTTCATTTGGGCCCATAATTTTAAGGTTTATTCCCCTATTAAGCTTAATTTTACCTTAATCGTTATAATTAATATTAATCACTTTCACTAATATTTTTTGTCAAAAATTAAGTTGAACTCATTATACTATAAATATTATAATAATTACAACCTTTTATGTCCATTTTTTGAAATTTAGTTCACATAAGTGTCAAAATTAAGTTTAATATGAATCTCGCAGACGTGACGAGAAAGCGGGTTTTTAAAGTGAGAATGTTCAAAAGTTCATTAAGTTAATATATCTAAATTAAACATAGAAATGTTTCCAATGAAATAAATTGGATTAATATATGTATAATTGGTTTATTTTTACTTTAAAACCAACTTAAAATATAATTTAACTATATAAATAAATTATATGAAAACCGGTTTTGAATTAAAATTCAGTATTTTTCACTATTCACCCAAAAATGAAGTTTCTTAGAAAAAACCCAAAAATTCACCCTAAGGTAATTTTTGGAATTAAAAATTAAAAAAACAAAATATTTTATCAAATTAAATTTCTAAAAGTTTCTAAAATTAATTTTATTATTATTCAAAGAAGGACATAAAAAAGGAGCTCTTTTAAGAAAATAATATTTTCAAATATATAACGACTTGACTAAAACAATTGTGTATCTTAATATCAATATTATTTATCTATATAAAAATATTATCAATAATATTTAAAAATTATTTATTACTATTCACATTATTAAGTTTAATTTATATATTATAATTATCCCTATTTGAATAATTATAATAATAAAATGATGTTTTGTAGAAACTCAGTGTTGCGTGTAACACAAGCTAAGTCAGTGTTGCATATAACACAAGTCAAGTATGTGTTGTGTGTAGAAAAAAACTTATATTGGGGTATCTTATAATCAAAGCTTAACATGATTTAGTGTAAAAATCAATAATAACTTGGTGCTTTCATATAACACAGGTTGTATTTAGTATTATGTGAAATGAAATATATATATATATAAACTAAATTAATTTGAAAAAAAAATATTTCACAAAAACTCAGGGTGTTATAGTTATACCTATATTGATTATATTTTATGTACTTTCATTATATAGAATTGTAATTATGGATTTATAGTTATAATTCATAGGGTTATTCATCCAATTACAGTGGTATATACTAAAGAACATAGCCCACTTTGGCACCAACCTCCTTGATAAAACACCAAACTGATGATATATTGGCTTAGGTATGGTCTTAATGTTGAGTGATCTAGTTTGTTGTCTAGTTATAGTCTAGACTTGTATTGGTAATGGTTTCATCACCCAACAACCCAAAACCATAAAGGGGCAATCCATCTGATGACGAGTAGCTCCCCATGTTTTCTCCCCATTAACTCTAAAATCATTATGTGTTATGTTTTGATAAGTCAATGTTGGCCATAATTGTTGTTATTGGTCATTTCAATCTATCTTTTAATCAAATATTGATAATATTTTTATATTTCCATCTCTATAAATTAAATTGGTATATAAAAAGGATATGAATAACATAAATTCATGTAAAATTTTAGAAAAAGTGTGAAATTTCACATAAAATTTAAGCAAGGATTAACTCACTTAAGTATCATGTGGTTAAATGTATCCTACATAAATACTTTAAAATAGAAGGAGGTTTTCTATTTTTTTTTTGTTACCTATGGTTGGGTGTCTCTCTTGAGTTTTATGCAATTGAATTTTTTATGTAAAGGCTGCAGATTCTTTTATGTGGGAAGAGATAACTTTCTAGAGGATTCTCACATAATAAAAATGTATTGAATGTAGACCTCACTATTAAATTTATAGGGGTATAGGTGAATTTTAAACCTTTTTCTTTATGTGGTCTTTAAAAAGGTTTTGTAAGAATTTCTATTTACCTCAGAATTCAATCTTATTTATTCTGATTGGATCCAATTCTAAGGGATGAAATTTTTTGATACCTAAAAAAGATAATCATCACTTTGTAAAGAATATTTTAAGGAAAATGGTGAAAGGAAATGACTTAGGAAAAGTAGAAATGCATCACCGTATAAAAATTATACAATTATTGGTTTTATATGATCAAGGGTGAATCCTTTGTGGTCATATATATTTTATTCAATGGTAAATTATTTTGTAAGAACTAGGAAGTGATGATTTATATCCCTGTGGATTTCATGTAGTGGTTCAGTCATTTTTGGAAATCGTGTGGTGATGATTTTTGTATGTGTGGATTTCATGTAGAAGTTCAATCATTTTTATGAATTTGGTGATAGTACTTTGTGGTTTTATGATCCTTCATGGTTATCTCATCATTTTTTGCAATGAGGTAATAGTTTTATAAGAACTCTAGAAACTTATACATATGAGAGTTTTGGGGAAATGGCCATTGTATTTGTATATAAATAGAACATGATAAGAATTTTTGTAAAAGGTGTGATTTCTATAGGCATAAAATCCAAGAAATAACATTATTTTCAAGTAAATCCTTCATGAGAAAGTTTTTGGAGAATAATTCTCCTAGGTAGACTTAAATTTTAATTCCAAAATGGGTTCATCTTCCATGTAAGTTTTTTGTGTCCATGCATCATCCTCATAAATTTTTTTTGTCTAGTCCATGTAAATATTTTTTAGGACCCCCTTTGCTTACCTCACATGATTTCTTTATGGAGGGTTTCCCACATAAATATTATACGGTTTCTATCCTTTAATTTTTCTTATCATTTATAGAACCCATTTGTTTACATAATGATCCTAATTTTATTAAAATATGAAGAATCTTAAATTACTTTCTTCCCTCTATTTAGTTCTCTAGTCTCTCATAATATTTGACCTAGGATAACCTCCTTTGAGAAGGATTTCAATTATGGGTATCCAAGACTCTTCAATAGCCTAAAAGATCTCATTAATACCCTTGTGTTTAGTTCATAACCTTGATAAGATTATTCCATCAAGGCCTCTATTGAATCCATTTAATTTACATGAATGGATTACTATCCATCTTCATGTGGTCCCTTCAATCACGAATTACTTTAATAATGGGAATTAGTCACTTTATTGAAGATTTCCTTCAGTTTTCTCCCTAAATGATTAGATAATTGGAGTATAGAAAATCATTTATTCCATTGATAATTAGGATCCCTATCAATAAGTGATTAATGGAACTCTTCCTAGCCCAAGACAATTATCCTGGATACTTTACACTATTCCTCATAGCTCTCAATCATCTAGGAATCTTTCTTATGTCTACTTGAAGATCAAAATACCTAAAAGGGCCTTCAATGGAGTGTAAGTCCCAAATTTTATTCACAATATCATGTCACCCATAAGTCTAGTCATCTTTCCATATCTACTTAATAATGTACATAATACAACCAGAGAGGGATGCTTATACATAAGTCCCATATCAAACTGTTGTTATGCACCTTTCACCTAGTAGTCTATTTCACATGACTTTAAACTTCTCTAAATAGTTCCTAGTAATATAACCCTAAAATGAAATACATAATAGTCCTAGTTGTTCAAACTTAAACTATAATACATAATGGTCCTAAACATATTACCTTACACTTCATTGATCTTAGATTCCTGACCTTAAAAAGTCACTTCATTAGTTCTGAATGCATCACCTTAAAAAAACCTCTTTGGTCATGATTTCACATCATTAAAAGGCACCAAAATAATATTTTTCACATGACCTTAAAATTTATGACGTGTCTTATTAAACAAATCTGAATTGTGTGGATTTTTATTCCTTTCATAGGGATACGTAGGTATCCCTTCTCATGGGCATAATCCCAACTCCAAAAAACCAAAGGCCTCCCTCAATGAGGATAAATTCTATAGAGTTTATTTGTAATGATTTAAACAAAATCATAACTAATAAATGAGGGGATGATTGAGAACCTATCATATATACATATGGATAAACTCAGATAAATATAGATGTTCACATAAATTCATGGTAGCAATTGATTACTTTCATGACATGGGTAACCAGTATTGTGATTGATAGGTATCATGAATTAATCTCAAATATATAAGAGTCTCATGATAGACAATAAGACCCTTCATGGGATGATTCAACCTCCTATCCTCTTGATCTCTTGGTTCAATTTGAATCATTTTTAGTTCATCCTGATGATTGTAGGCCTTTGGAAAGTGGGTCAATATCCAAAAAAAAGGTGGCACGTTGATAATAGTATATTATCAAATTGGATGTTGGTTTATTTGGTTAATATTTGTCTCATTTATTATTAATTAAATATAAATGGTAAATTATTCTAATTTTTTCATGTGATATGTCACGACCCGTCCCCCCGGGCCCATGCCATGACTACCCTAAGCCTGCCTTCCATAGGCCAGGGGGTGGTAACTAGCACCAAAGGCATAATTCCATTAAACTGGGAAGGCATTACCTTTAAAACATGTAAACACACACACAAGAAAGCACACAACTAGACGAAACACCAAGTAAACTATATAAAAAAAGAGTGCTGAAAGTAAAAGGGGTTAGAATACAAGCCCAATAGTAAAGTACAAGAAATTAAAAGTACAAGTACAAATGAAGAAAAAGGAAAATAACAACTGGGTCATCCTATGAGGTTCCTACCTGAAGGGTAGGTAAAAATCACCTCCTCAACACTCCACGTTCGTATGTATCCTCTGGGTACCGACACGTTGTATAGTCCACCTCCGGGTACCGTCCAGTCCTGGTACTCTCAGCCTCTGTCAGTGTTTTCTGTCGTCTGTATCCAACATAATAAAGTGCGGGCATAACGCGTGCAGGGGTGAGTATAATGATACTCAGTAGGGACCCCGAGACCCTCAAGGTCTCACAAAATTCATCAAGGATAAACCACAAAGTATGAAATCAACAGATAATCCTACTTAGTTATATTCCCATACATATACCTAAGTTATAAAGTAATCCATCTCAATCATGAGGAAAACACAAAATTACTGACTCAGCTCAACCAGGATTTTATTTTAGGGTTAGTATCAAGTAACATCCCCAGTCACATTATCGAAACCTCGGCTGCTGGAGAACTCCTGCTCAATCGAGTACAATGGTCCTTCCACGACACCAAGCGCGCTTCCCACTAACCTTGGACTACTAAGGTACTCCTCCTGTCAAGTATTTTGGGTTTGTCGTGTCACACAGAGGTGCTCCCCACCATGGGTTTGCCGCGTCACCAAGCGTGCACCCCCTTGTAGCCTGCAGAGGTACTCCTCCTGTCAAGTATCATGGGTCTGCCGCATCACCAAGCGCACTCCTCTACTGTGGGTCTGTCGTGACACCAAGGCACTCCCCACTGGGCTAGTAGAGTCTCTCTGAGTCAAACGGTCAGCATTCGTCAAGTCTCACCCAACTACTAGGTATCCGGACTATGCTCGCTTGTCTCCGGAAGTATCTGCTCCATGAGCTACTGGTCGATACTCCAAATGTCACAAATTCCCACGAAGAAGTATCTCAAAGTTCCGCCACATCATAGGGGTCTCAACGCAATAGATGGCACATCAATCGGACGCCCGGTCTGTGAGTTATTATCCTTTAGTCTCTAAGGCCCGGTTGGATTCGTGCACGATCTAACCTGATCATATCTCAACTATACCCCAAACTTTAGTGGGGTATACTCAAAGGGATTTTCATTCTCCAAGATTACCAGCTCCACTGACAGTTCGTCAAACGGACGTTCGGTGCCAAAGATATGGCCAAAAGAAAGTAAAGGGTCGTAGTGGGCCTAGGTCCGATCCGACCCAGTCAGACTGACCCAGCCTGACACGTTGGGTTTGGCCCAGCCCATTGGGTGGCCCATCCCATTGGGTTCATCCAGGCCCGTTGGGCTCAGCCCAGCCGGCCGCGAGGGGCCGCGGAGGGCCGAGAGGGCACGGACTAGATGCGGGTCGGTGCGAGGGAAGTTCGACCCAGAGGGCGCCGTGTGGGCATCTCGGCTAGGAGGGCACCGCGAGGGTGGCTCGGCCTAGGGCACAGGTCCGGTTCGACTCGGAGGACTACGGGGGTGTGGCTCAGGGCGGCTCAGCTCGGGGGCTGGGGTGGTGCGGCCGAGGCCGGTTCGGTCGAGAGGTCAGGGTGCGGCGTGGCTGGGGCGGCTGGGGCCAGTTCGGCCAGGGTGTGGCGCGGCCAGGGTGTGGCGCGGCCGGGGTGCAGCATGGCTGAGGCAGCCGGGGTGCGGCGCGGCCAGGGAGCGGCACGGCTGGGGCCAGTTCGTCTAGGAGGTCGGGGTGCGGTGTGGCCGGGGCTCGATGCGGCCAGGGTGCGGCGTGGCTGGGGCAGCTGGGGTCGGTTCATTCGGGGCGCCATGAGGGGCGGCGTGGGTCGCGGTGGTCGTGAGGGGCAGCGTCGTTGCCTTCATCGCCTCTATCATCTTCCTTCATTCCAATGAACACCACAAAGAAGAACGACGGAGGGGGTCAGGCCATGTTATTTTAGCCCACACCCTCCACGTTTAGAGTGGTAGCAAGTGGATAAACTTTAATCATGAACCAAGAATGAGGATATTAATCAAGAAGATTTATGAATTAAATAAACATCCCTACAACTTCCTGCAACAATTTATTCCCAACCCGCAAGGAAAACATCTGTGGATCAACTTGATAATAAGTAGATCTGCGTTATTTGTTTTTAGAAGTAAATAATCAAGATAATAAAATCATAATTAATTAAAAACCATACCTTGTTCGATGTTGGTTAACGTTGGCATGAGAAGGCGGACGTTGATTCATTGTAGATGAACACGTCCTACGTCGAAGGAAGTTCTGAGGAAGAAGGTTGAAGTCATCGACATTCTTCGTGGAGGAAGCATTATTCATTGGAGAAGCTTTCTCCCAAGAGCTCCTCCTATCCCCAATTCCCCCAAATAAAAGAGATAGCCAATAATAAAAAGTGTTTCCCCAATTTAATCGTAGGCACAATTTAAATTAGATTAAATTAAAGTGGCTCAATTAAGTGGTGTGTTGGCAAGATTAATGGTATGTGCATTGGCACAATTAAAGTATAGGAGGTCAAGATGCTCTCCCTCATTAATTGTGGTAGTTGAGGGTTTCTCCCAATTAAAGGGGGGTTTCAAGGGGTTTAATCCCAGGTGGTCCCCACCACCATAACCTCTCATGGGAGGTTATGGTTCGGGTGGTCCCCACCAACTTAACCTCTCATGGGAGGTTAAGGTCTGGTGGTCCCCACTTCCAACTTCCACATGGAGGTTTAGTTCTGGTGGACCCCACCTGAAATATCCACATGGAAGCTCAAAATAAAATAAAATGAAGTTTATTTTATTTTATTATTTCCACGAAAAACCCAAAAACTAACTTTCACCCTCGTCCATCTGTCGTCGAGTTAAAAGTCTCCTTAAGTGAAAACTGGCACTATGAATTCAATAGTGCCCTCGGATTTCAATTTCGAGCACCGGTTCAAAAGTTATAAAAAACCCACTTGTGCGTTTACTGAACGTACCCAAAAAAACTTCAGAAATTGATTTTTGGCACACTGGGCCTTGGAATCATGTGCCATCAATTTTTGCGGACTCGTAAAATTCCCATATATTTAAAAAAAATTACATAGAAAATTTGGGTTTTTACATGATATACTTAGCACCTTTTTCTATCCTTGGTGATTGAAAATAAACTTTGGGTTTTGTGGCATGCCAGTTTGGGTATAGTGTTCAGGTACTCAGGTCGATATGTTATAATCACATTCAATAATTTTTTGAGAGGGGAAATATATGTTGGGTCCAAGAAACCTCCTAATAACTAAAAGTTATCCTTCGGAACTTACATAAGAAAAAATAAGGAACTAGAACCATCCAAATCAGAATAAAACCATGACTACAATGTATCTGATACTTAGAAGAAAAACCATAACTAAGTCATTGCGCTAAAACACACACTTCAATACAACTAGATAAGAAAATACAAAATTCCAGTGAAAGAAAGAAACAAATTCAAATAACAACGTGATTGTTTTACATGGTTTATACTTAGTCCCACTCTATGGGGGGAAACTGTAAACTCTTTTATTAAAGTAATAGAAGATTATTACCATTTTGATCTCAAATCATATGAAAAAAATGATTCCACCATATAAATATAGTAGATCCTTCCCAATGTAATGGGTTCCACCTTCTTCTAATATCTGAATAGAGTATGTCCACATAGATATGATTTTTACAGGCACCTCTTTGCTTGATCAAAATAATTCATCATTTTAACTCCTCATTTTGGTGAATGATGTATGATTCTGGAAACTTCAAGAGTTCACTCTTACATAACCATCTAAAGAACCCTTATTTATCCCTCATTAACTCTTAGAATACTTACATAACTTTATAAGTGACCCTTACATATCCTTAGAGCTTACCCTTACACACAAGTCATTTGTGTCTCAACACTTCCACCATCCTTCCATAGTCTGGTTTTGGTTGCCCTATCTTGTTTGGTTGCCTCCATTCTAACTGATTTTGTATTGCCTACTTCTATACTTGAGGATAATGGTCATGAAAATCCACCATACACCCTCTAATTTCTAAAATTATACTTCTGGAATCACTCCCTTTATAAGTTTTAATGATTATCCTAAAAATGGATTTCAGATGGATGAACCTAACATTATCTCACTTGAAAATAATTTTCAGGATTCAACACTGGTTCCTCCACCAATATACACAAGTCAATTCCAATCTCAATCTACCTTTGAAGCTGTATGGTTTCACCATCATGATTTTGGACATATTAGCTTGATTTAGGCATAAAAATACCCCATCATATCCCAGACTACAACCTTGTTCATTATATCTACCAAATTTTGAACTAAATACACCCTCTATGGATCCACCACTTTATCCTCCAACAACTTTAGGATGAAATAATATTCCAACCAAATTTTCTTCATCTTCGAGTGAAACATTGGATTATTGTTCAGGTGAATCACACTTTGAGAATAAAAAAACAACACCCTATTCTCCTACCTTCTTTTGAGATCCTCCAATATATCCTTTTTTATTTTGACTAAAGATATAAATAGGGGGTTGAACTTCCTTTTAAAACTTTTTAGAAATTAAAGCTAATTTTGATATGAATTAAAAAAAATAAATTAATAAACTAGATTTATAAGTGTTAAGTGAAATAATAAGAATTATGAATAGAACCAATTAAATAAATAAGTTATCATAGTAGAGATAAAATAAATAACACAAGAGATTTTGATAACTAATTTTGGAAATCAACAATGAAATGTTCCTACATATCCTCCCCCAAAGACTTTGGAGGATTTATAATCCATTATGATCAATGGTACCCAAGAAACCCATTTTCTATGTAAATCCCTTGCTTTAAGAACCAATAAAGAAACCAATCTCTCTAACTTAAGGTTGTGTTAACCCAATCCCCTTACTTTAAGACCAATCAAGTAAACCCAATATCTCTTTTCTTTACGTACCAAGAAAGAAACAAATATCCCCTTGTTTTAAGAACCAAGTAAGAACCAAAATAAAAACAAAGAATAGATTTTATTTTTCACAATATATTTGAAGCACACACTCCACTCTCTCTTTACAATGAATAAGAGAAGAAATAAAAGAGAGATAGGGAGAGACAAAAGTAGAAGAGAACTTGAATACAAAAAACAAAGCTTAAGAAATATTTAAATAAATAAAAATGGAATTATAAGCATTTCATAACGGAATAATTTCCTTCTAAGAACCCAAGGGGGTGTATTTATAGTATCTAAGGGGTTTAATAGGGTTCTTGTGGATTTGGGGTTAAATAAATATATTATAGAGAAAAATAGGCTAGTGGGGACCACTCAAAATGGCTAATTTTTTCTCTATCCACAGGTCATTGGATAGTCAGTGGGTGTCACCAGTCAAGTGGTGGTACCTCAATAGAACTAAGGTTCTATCAATCTACCATTGTATCCTTAGTGTGTTCCACTAGATAGAAGGTGGAACCTAGATAAAACTTTTTTTCTGTCCAGGCATCATTGGTCATATTATGGCGTCCAATCAGATATTTAATGTCCCAGATTTTTCATATAAATTTTTTGAAAATTATATGAGATTATTTTGAGACTATACGCTGAGACGACACGTGATTCCAAGGCCTAGGGTGACCAGAATAAATGTTTGAACTTTTTTTAAGTTTATTAAAAAATAACGCTCATGTGCGATTTTAGTAACTTTTAAATGAGTACCCAGATTTGAAATCCAAGGGAACTATTGCGTTCAGAGTAGTAGGTTTTTCTTAGGAAGAACCTAACTTCAACTGGTACGGGTCGACTGTGGAAAATATTTTTCAGATATTTTAAAGAAGAATAAAAATAAAGTTAAAAATTTTATTTTATTTTTCTTTTAACATTTCATAGAGACATAGTAATATTGTAATGCATAGACAAAGAATATGTTTCCTTTCATAAATTAAATAGCATAGCGATGCTACAACTCAGCAAAACAACAATGCTAAAACACATTTCTTCAATTAATAGATTGGTAGGGATGCAAGATCAGATTCATGGACCCTAGAGTCTCTGGAAAAAAGAAATTAAACATGTTTAAAAATCCTTTAATCGAATAAAAAAATGGTGGGGGATCAAAGATCAGATTCATAACAAGAATTGGCGGATTGATGGATGAAAAACGTAGGACTCGTGCTTCATCAGCGATCGATCCAATCCTCGAGGTAGGGGGTTCATTTTTCTTCATGATTCCTTTCCCCATTATTATTTCCAATGATTAACACAGACCAACCCATGAATATGATGATCCAAGGTTCGATCATTTATGAAATATGGTTAAAATTAGGGATTAATGCGGGAGTTAGATCTTTGTGATTTTTAATTCATTCGTTGTGATCATGCTAACAATAACGAATTCAAGCTGACATGAACAGAGGCTTGAATCTATTCATCAGGTGTTCTTGTGTTCCTCCTTTTCCCCCACTCTTCTCTTTCTATTCTTTCTTTATGATGGTATGATTATATGATTGTTGCGTCATTGATCTGGGGTGAAAAAATCTCAAGGCCAAGGATTTGACACCATAATGACCCTACGGAGGTGCGACGACAGACGCCGTGTGATATGAGGTCATCAGTGGTGCGGAATGGTATAGAAAGAATAACTGGCCTAGTAGACAGTCAACAGCATGGAATCCAATGGCGGCGACAACCCACGGTCCAACGGGACCGTGGTGGTGGGGTGATCTGTGGCAGGGAGATGTGGGTGGTGACGATAGTAGGGGCCCATGGCGGCGCAACCACAGGCGGCAATGGGAGTCACAGCCAGGGTGGGCTGCAGTGGTGTGGACCAGTGATGTGGTGTGGGACCACATCATCTGAATGGCATGCGGTCCTATGGACCACGTGCAGGAGGAGCGGATGGTACATAGCTGGTCACACTGGCGGGACACGGCCGACCATGCTGGTGGTACACGGCACCTATTGCGTCTAGGTGAGATGAACCGGCCCACTTCAGTGGGCCAGGCTAGAGCCAGAGAACCAGATCAGTAATGGGCTGGATCATCCCAAAAATTCAGGTCAGATCCAGCGATTTGGGTCAAGTAGGGCCCAGGTCGGGTCGGGTCAGACCAGACCCAGACCTAACCAACCCCATTTTACTTAAAATGCCCATAACTTTCAAACTATGTGTCCATTTGATGACCCGTTTTCAGAAATCAGACTCTTGTGATGAGACAGTCCTTTTGAGATACTCTAAGTGAGTTTCCATGGAAGTTATCATATGACCTTTTGGCTCGAGGAGTAGGTTCTCTCGAAATGAGCGTGCTAAGGACGGAATCATGTGGCTGGAAGCGAACTAAAAGCAATGTGATTACCTAGAATGTGTGTCTTACCTAGACTTTGTGTCTTACCTAGACTATGTGTCATATCTAGACTTTGTGCCTTACCAATTATATTTCGGTACTATCCTGTCCCACCAGGGTGTAGGTCCTCTAGTATTTGACGACACTCCATGTGTTACTGACACTTCGTGTGTTATCTACACTCCGTTTGTTACCTACACTCTGTGTGTTACTGATACTCCATGTGTTACCTATACTCCATGTGTTACCAATGCTTTGCATGTTACTACTTGAGGGTAATATAGAATCTTACGACAATCCTATTTATATACCACAGACCTATACCTGATGTGAGATGATTTTAAATACTCTCTTGATTAAACTTCTTAGAGGATACACTTCATGTACCTCTTTGGTAGCCTACGTGGTGTATCTATTAGTGATCTTCTTTGTGGTATACTTTGTGTGATACCTTGTAGTTTACTTTGTGTAATTCCTTTGGGGTTTGGGGTCTCTAATGAGTATTTTTTTACTCACCTCTGTATGGGCTCCACCCTCATGTGTCGTGTCTTGTGTAGATGATCGGAATCTTTGACGTAGTCATTGGTGGGTCGGAGATAGGGGTGCTTTAGGGTGACCCGAAGGACATGGTTTTCTTCAAAGACATTCAGAAAACTTACAGTAACTACCCTTCAGGTATGGTTTTTGCAAATTAGATCCATGATCTTATACTTTCCTTTTTAGTTGGGCTTGTATTCTGACCCCTTTTACTTTTCAATTTGTATTGTTACTCTGAGTGGGTTTTCTTAGTGGTTTGAATCCATGTTTAATCAGTGTTTTTAGTTTCATATTTTTCTTGGAGATGGGTGTGTCTGTACAAGTACTTGGGAAAATTCCTCCCACTTGTGGGATGTGCCTAGTTGGCGCTAGTCACCAACCCCTGGTCTATGGGAGGCAGGCTTGGGGTAGTCACTGCATGGGCCCTGGGGGACAGGTTGTGACAAGATATCTACTAGTACCTGCAGGTGGGGGCTCAAAAAATGATTCGCATGCCCTACTCGAGCCCTCTGATTGGTTTAATACCTTCATAAAGAAAATTTATAAAATATAAACACTAAAATCCATGAAAATAAAATGTTAGAAACACAAATTTTTATTTGTGGTAATTTAAAAAAACCTAAGAGAGTGAGAGGTAAAAAATTATCCCTATTTTTAATGATCATAAGCACTGAGGAAATTAATCAATATAAAGATTGGTAGGATGAAATTATCATGTTTGTGTCCAAATTGAATTTCAATATTTTATAATGAAATTCAATCAATCATTCTCAATATTTTAAAAAAAATATAAATGAAATTTTAATAATGATTTCATCAATAACACAATTTTTTAAAAATTATCCCCCTTTATGATTATCAAAAATTAAAAATCAAAAAGTTTCACAATTCAAGAATAATTAAAAAACTTATTTAATATTCAAAATAATTTAAATATTTCAATATTCCATTGAAATCATTACCTTTTCTCCAATAATATCAAAAGTTTCCTTTGATTTCAAAACTAACTTCCCCTTTGAAGATATAAAATCATAACTATGATTGGGAGAAATAATACCATTCATTTAATCAATTTATCCCCTATTGTAATTATCATAAATCTCATAAAAAATATGAATTTAATTAATAAAAGATAAGATGATGTTCAAGCATAAGAGATACAACATAGAAATGAAAAATTCAGAATCTATAATGCTTCATCAAGAGGATTCAAAACAAAAAATAAATTTGAAATCTTAAAAAATTTTAAAATCCCAAAAAAAAATTAGAAATATAAAACCACGCATTCCATGTGTTCAAACTTTCAAAATTGTTTCATAAATTTTAGAGAAAATAAAAAAAATGATCATTTTTATAAAGATAACCATTAAAATTTGACATGCTTAAGAATTGTTCTAAAAATAGTGTCTCTCAAGGAATAAAAAGAGAGATTTAGATCACCTTTAATTAGATAATTAAAACCATAATCTATTATTCCCATAAAATCATATTTTAAAATCAAATTTCAAGTAATAAAATATTTTGATGTTAAAAATATATTTTAAGAATTAAAAACTGCATAGCCATGTCAATTTTAAAAACTAGAGAGTATAAATCAGATTTTATAATGCTTGAGTTCATTCAAAAATGGATGTTTATTTTTAAGAACATTTTAGATTTAAAAATTTTAGTATCCCCCTAAAATTATGGATAATTTTAAAAGAATAAGGGTCCACATAAACATATAAATCAATAATACAATGAATAAATGATAAAACAAACAAAACTCATTAGAGAGAGTGAAAGAAGTGAATCAATCACCTAAATATTTAAATAAGTGAGATAAATGGATCAATGATCTCAGGATTTAAATAAAATAATGTAAATATTTCAATAAATATCAAGATAGAATAAAATAATCATATGAATATCTATAATTTTATTATTTGAAAAAATAATTTCAAAATTTCAAACAATAAATAAGATTGTATTTGATAATAAAAAGATCCATGATTCCAAGAGATCGATCAAAGAGGATATTTCCTATGGTATCATTTTAAAATTAAGAAATTGGTTGTATCCCCTTTAATTAGGGACTTAGAAATACAATAATATGTAAAAAATGATATTAAAAATTAAAGACTATACCCAAGAGAGTTTCAAAAATAATTTTAATATTTCATAATGAAAATAAAAGAGATCATGAAAATTGTTTTAATAAGAAATTATAAAAAATTAAATTATTGAGATTTTATGAATCAATTTTTTCATAAGAGTAATTACAATAAAAAATCCAAACCTTTATATATAATAATGTTTCATTCCATTTTATTCTTCCCTTTTTGTAACTATTAAAAGAAATGCAAAGCTCATAACAGAGTGAGATGAAAAAATCCATAAAACATAAGATTAATTTATAGCCAAATTAAATTTTCAATAGAATTTAATTTTGAAATATTGGGATTTTAAAATATTTGAAGAATATTGATTAATTAGAGATATGGAAAGATAAGATAAGTTTAAAACAAAAGAAAAACATCCCCAACACAAGAGGCCAAGAGGGCATGGAATGATTCTACCCATGATCCAATTGGTTGTATTAGCTAGCCGATAGATAATAAAATAGAATCTAGATCCTATAAATCACCACTAACTATCTGGTAAGGAAGAACCTACTAACCAGTGTCTTCTTAGACTGGTCAAAGAAAAATTTTAGTTTTGAAAAAAAAATACAATGGAATTTTTTTTGAAATAGGTGATATAAATAGATCAAATATATTTCAATAATAAAAAAATTATATAAGATTTTAAAATATATATTCAATTTTAAGAAACAAATAGTAAAGGATTTAAACATTACATGATAATTTTAAACTTATATATAATTTTCAAAATAAGTGAATGGATATTTCCAATTTAAAGAATATATAAAGAGATGATAAATTTATGGAAATAATATGAGATATTAATTATAATACCCTATCCAATGATCACATACTAAATGTATAAAACAATAGATGATAAACAATGATTTAATAAGGCTATTTGAAATTGATTTTGAAATTGAGATTAAATGCCCAAACATGACATTAAAATTAATACCCAATTTAAATAGAAATGATAAAATGTATTTCAAAACCTTTAAAATGTAAATGGAAAATTTCAATAAATAACTAATTGAATTCATCAATTAGAGAACAATTTCATAAATTTGTTAATATTGGAATAAAAACAATCTAATAGAGATAATTTATAAGATGATAACTTCATACGGTGAAAACATTTTTTGGAATTTTGAGATGTTTACCACAAAAGTGTCTCAATCACCCACAAACCATGTTCCATGTAGCTCATAGGGAATGATCTTGAGATATTTCCTATAAAATGATCAAAATACATTTAGTTCCCAAGTAAAATTGGGTCCACTAATGTTATCCAATAAAGATTACGAAACCCACATTTTCTTAAAATGTTATTTCCCATAATAAATTGATATTTTATAAATAACACATTTGATGAGAGTTGGACCAATCTTGTTCTACCATATCGAGCATTTCTACAATTACACTCATAAATCAAGTGCTTGTTTTTCTTACAATAATTTAAAAAAAAATTATTTGTAGTTGACTATTATAAAAATTGTATTCATAGTATTTTTAAAGGAGATATAATTTTTATTTTCATTCCATTATTATCCCAAAATAAAATTCAAATTTTACTCACCTTGGGTGAACTTGGAAATAGATATTTTAATTTCTTTAATTATTGATTCTGTTTTTTTAACTTTTGGTTACCCGTTTAATTTAAAGGATAACTCCGTATTTTCTTTAGAGAGTTGATACTTCTATTTAAAAAACTAGATTATATTTATTTTTAAGCTTATTAAATTTTTTGGTGAGTTAAAAAACCCTTCAATTAATTATTCTCTAGCATATATGATATTTTCCTAATCAAGATGTCTAGAGGAACAAGAATAATTTTAAGAAGAATAAGAATAAGTAAGAGAGTTTACCTTATCATGGGACAAAATTCATTTATGGAATCTATCACTTGAGTCAGGTGAGGAGGAGAGGGAGTCATATCTTAGACTCTAAGTTGAAAAATGTAATACCTTATTACTTTCTTTATTTTCCTTTACCTTCTTTTTGGATAAGGGGAACTTTGTCTTGTTATGGCCCTTTTTAATGAAACTGTATCACCATACCTCTTATTTAGCTTTTTTATTCTCCTTTTTAGTATGATAAGACTTTTTTTTTCATAAGCATACATAACTTATTGTTCAAGTATTTAAGATTATAATCTCTTTCATATGAATCATCATAAACTTCCTTGAAGGAAATTTTGATTATTTTTCTTCTTGAATTCTATGTATTTCTTAACATCTTTCCTTTACATTATAATCTCATTAGTCATGAGAGACCCAATGATCTATTAAACTATAAAATTCTTAATTTCCTTTTATTATTGAATCAACATCACTTTGGGTGCCTGGGAAATTGGTAATACCCAAAGGATCTTCTTCACAAGCATCTCCATACTAATATCATCACCTAAGAACATAATTTCATTACAAATATCAATTAAATGAGTAAAAGGTTTAGTTATAGACTCATTATAATGCATACTAAAGCTTTAAAAATATTTTTGGTATATATCAAGCCTTATATCATTACTTTATTGGTACCTTAGTGGGTAATTTATCATAATTTACAAATTTCATGGGAAGTTTTACACATCAAAATTAAATTAAATCCATTCCTATCTAACCAATAATTGAGTGAATTTAGGTTTTTTCCATCAAGATCAAATGATACTATATCATTAGGGGTCCATTTTTAATCTTTTTCCTACGAGGTGGTATATCTATGCAAAATTATTATCCAAACTAGATATCCTATGCTTCTAATAAAAGTAGAAATTATTTTTTTCCCAATAACCATAATTAGTTTCATAAAAATAAGTGGATTTCCCATAGAGTGTCCTTCTAGAGCACCTAGGGAACTAGATATAGAGTTCAAACTTAATTGATTCTTCCTTCTAAGTAGTTAAGTTTTTGAAATCAAAGGTTGTCTATGATACTAATTATTATTACAATTAAATATATTAGGAGTGAATTTCCTTGTAAATTTTTTTATAAATTAAAGATAATTTTGAGATGATTTAAAAAAAATTAAATCAATTAAATATAATTATAATATTTGATCATAAGAACAATAATTATGAGTGTAAGTAATAAAATAAAAAAAATTAGCATAGTGGAAATAAAATAAATAACAAAATAGAGTTTTATAACAAAGTTTGGAAATAACCCATGAAAGGTTCCTACATGTATGCCCCCAAGGAATTTGGAGGATTTAAACTCCCTTGGGATCAATGGAACCCAAGAAACCTATTTACAATTTAATCCTTTTATTTAAGGACTAATCAAGAAACCAATATCCCTCCCTTAAATTTGTGAGCACCTAGTCCCCTTGCTTATAGACCAAGAAAGTAAGACCAATATCTCATTACTTTAAAGACCAAGTAAGAACCAAATATCCTATTTCTTTAAGGAACCAAATATCCTCTTTCTTTAAGGAACAAAAAAAAATGAAAAAAATGAATAGACTTTATTTTGAACAATCCTTTTGAATCACACACTCTACTCTCTATTTAAAATGATTAAGAGAAGGAATAAAATAGAGAGAGGGAGATACAAAATTATAAGAGAAATTTATTACAATAAAAATCTTAATAGATCACTAGAGAAGGTAAAATGGAAGAATAAGAATTGAAAAAGTGAACCATTTCCTTAAAAGAACCCAAGTGGGTGTATTTATATCCTATGGGGGTCTAAGAGGGTTTTTATGGCCTTAGGGGTTGAATAGATATGTTCGAGGGAAAAACAGGCTGATGAAGACCAATCCTAATGGCTATATTTTTTCTCTTTCTTGAGTCCACTGGATTTCCACTGATACTTGGAGGTGGGGGATCCAAAAATGTTTATCATGCTCTTATTGTTACCTTTGATTTTTCTATTACCTTCATCATAAAATTTTGAAAATATAAACAATAAAATACATGAAAATAAAATTTGTGAAATACAAATTTGTGTTTGTAATCAATCAAAACAACCTAAGTGAGTGAGATATATAACATTATTCCCCTTTTAATTATCACAAACACTTAGGAAATTAATCAATATAAATATAGGCATGATTCAATTCTCATGTTTGTACACAAAGTTAATTTCAATATTCCATAATGAAATTCAATCAATAATTATCAATATCTCAAAAAGAAATTTAGAAATTGAATTTTAAGAATTTTTCAAAAATGATTTCATCAATAACTTAATTTTCAAAAACATGTACCCCTTTGTGATTATCAAAAAATAAAAATCCCAAAATTTCACAATTCAATAATAATAAAAAAACTTATTAAATTTTCAAAATAATTGAAACATTTCAAGATTTCATTCAAAGTATTACCTTTCCCCCATAATATCAAAAAGTTCATTTGATTTCAAAACTAACCAACCACCCTTTGAAGATATTAAATCATAACTATGATCAAGATAAATCATACCTTTTATTTCATTAGATTATTTCCCATTATAGTTATCCTAAATATCATAAAAAATATGTATTTAATGCATTCAATATAAGATTAGGTTCATGTATAATAGAGACAACATGGAGATGAAAAATTCATTACCAATAACGCTTCATAAATAGGGTTCAAAACTGAAAATTAATTTGAGGTCTTGAAAAAATTTAAATGTGTAAAATAAATTTAGAAAACTAAAACCACACATTCCATTTGTTCAAATTTTCAAAATAATTTCTTAAATTTTAGAGATAAACAATTGATTATTTTTTAAAATATAACTATGAAAAATTATCATTCTTAATAATTTTTCTAAAAATGATGTCTCTCAAGGAATCAAAATAGATGTTTGGATCCCCTTTAATTGTATAATTAAAAGTACAATCTAAGATTCCCATACAAGTATATTTTAAAATAAAATTTCAAGTAATAAAAATATTTCAACATTCAAAAAAAAATTAATAACTAAAAACTACATACCCATGTCAATGTTAAAAACTAGATAGTATTTATCAGATTTTATCATTCTTGAGTTCATTCAAAAATGGATTTTTCTTTAGGAACATTTTAGATTTAAAAAGGCTAGGCCCACCTCAAATTATGTGTACTTTTATAAGAAACCTAAAAATATAAATAAAGAGTTTAATTAATAAAGGATAAAACAAACAAAATTCACCTAATAGGGTGAAAGAAGTAGATAAATAAGCATTAGATTTAAATAAGTGATATAAATGATTCAATGATCTCAATATTTAAATAAAATAAAGTAGATAATTCAATAAATCTCAAGATGAAATAAAATAATCATATTAATATCAATAAGTTAAAGATTTTAAATAATAATTTAAAAAATTAAAACAATAAATATGATTTTATTTCACAATAAAAATATCTATATTTCAAGAGATTGATCAAGGAGAATGTTCCATATAGGATCATTTTAAAATTAAGAAAAGGATTGGATCCCCATTAATTATAAATTTATATATATAGGGATCTATAAAACATTGATATTAAAAATTAATGACTATACCAAATAGAGTTTCAAAAATAATTTCAATGTTTCATAATGAAATTGAAAGAGTTATTAAATATAGTTTTAATAAAAATTATAAGAAATTAAAACATTGAAATATTTTTAATCAATTTTAGCATTAGAGGAATTTCAATAATAAACTAATCCAAACTTTTGAGATAATAATGTTTCATTCCACTTTATTCTTACTATTTTTTAGCTATTAGAAGAAATGAAAATATAATAGCAAAGTATGATGAACAAATGCATAAAATTCAATAGAAAATCATAACCAAATGACATTTTAAAAAGAACTGAATTTTGAAATATTTTAATTTCAAAATTTTGGAAGGATGTGGATTAATTAGAGAGATGGGTAGATAAGATATGTTTAAAAAAAAATCCCCAACACAAGAGGCCAAGAGGGTATAGAAGGATGGTACTATAGATCCCATCAGTTAAACTAAATGGATAGTGGAAAATAAATAAGAATCTAGATTCTATAAATCACTACTGGCTATCTGGTGAGGAAGAATTGGCTAGCCGGTGGTTTCCTAGATAGTTCAAACAATAATTTTTTTTTTGAAAGAGGTGATATAAATAGATCAAATAGATTCTAATAATCAAAAAAAATTAGATATTTTAAAATCCATATTCATTTTAAAGAGAAAAATAGTAAAGCCTTTAACCATTACATGATAATTTTAAATTTACACAGAATTTTCAAAATAAATGAATAAATATATCCAATATAAAGAACAAATCAAGTGCTAGTAAATTTATGAAAATAATATGAGATATTATTAAAAATACCATGTCCAATGATTTCATACTCAATTTATAAAATAATGGATGGTCAAAATGGATTGAATAAGGTAATTTGAAATTCTTTTTAAAATTGATATTAAAATATAAAACATGATTTTAAAATCAAAACCCAATTTAAATATAAATGATAATATTTATTTAAAAACCTTTAAAATAGAAATGGAACAATTTAATAAATATCTGGTTTAATTAAAAAACTAGAGACCAATTTAATAAATTTGATAATATTGGAATGAAAAATAAAATAGATTTAATTTAAAAGATGATAACTTTGAATTTTGAAAACACTTTTAGGATGTTTAATATGTATAACACACAAGTGTCTCGAGAACCCACCAACCATGTTTCATATAGCCTATAAGGAATTATCTTGATACATTTCCTACAAAATGATCAAAAGAATATTGGTACCCAAGTGAAATTGGGTACACTAATGTTAGCTAATAAATATTTCATAATCCACATTTGATTGGAATACAAGTTCCCATAAGAAATATGAGATTTTATAGATAATAAATTTGAAGAGAGGTGGGTCAATTTTGTTATGATATATTGGTCATCTTTACATTTAGACTCATAAATCAAGTGCCCAGTTTTCTTATAATAATTACAAAAAATTTATTGAGATCTACCACTTAGAAAAATAGTATTCATGGTGTTTTTAAAGGAGCTATAATTAATGTTTCCTTTACTTTGTGATCTTAAAATAAAATTAAAATTTTACTCACCTTGGGTGAACTTGAAAATATATTTTTTAAGTTCTTTAATTGTTGATTCCAATTTTTAAACTTATAGTTTCTATTTCGTTTTCAAGGATAGATCCTAATTTTCTTTGGAGAGTTGATACTTCTCACTCACAATAAGATTATATTTATTTTTAAGATCCTTTAATTTTGTGGTGAGTTCACTAAGTACTTTAATTAATTATTCCCTAGTATAATTGAGATGTTTATACTCAATATGGTAAGAGGAAAAAAGATAATTTTGAAGAAGGATAATAATTAGTATGAGAGTTTACCTAATCATGGGCCATAAGGCATTTTTGGATTCCATCACTTTAGTTAAATGAGGAGGATATGGATTCATCACTTTTACTCCAAGTTAACACATTGAATGCCTTCTTACTTTATTTATTATACATTACATTATTTTTAGATTAGGGTAACTCCGTCTTGATGTGACCCTTTTTCTTAAAACCATAATACCATACCTTAGGTCCATTTTTTGCTTATCCTTTTTGGTATGGTAAAAGTAATTATTTATTTTCATGAAATTTCATAGCTTCTTAGACAAGTGTTAAATATTGGTATCACTTATTTATGAATCTTAATTAATTTACTTGAAGTAAATGTTCTTATTTTTCTCCTTGACCCCCATGGATTCCTTCATGGATTTCATTTTCATTATAATCTCATAGGTCATGAGAGACCCAATGTGTAAAGACTTTAACTTCATTATCCTAGAGTCCATGTCTAATTTATTACATTAAAATAAGATACAAGAGATCACATCCTAAATTACTTAACAGTTTACTAGTCTTGGTAAACTAGATACATAGATGAATCTCACATTACATTTGAAAACATAAAATACAATATAGTAAAAGTAAATATTTATCAACCTTGAACACATTTAAATATTTATTCTTTATATCCTAGGGAAAGGAAAATAAATAAAGGGTGATATAATATGATTGGTAAGGGTATGAGTATAGAGAAATATATCTTGATTAAATAAATCATAATCAGTATGTTAAGTTAAATAACTAAAAACACATTTCATTTAATCAGTAACTTTAGAATGAAGAATAATATGGTAGGAATAAACTATGATCGAATAATATCATATAAATTCATGTGATCTTGAAACTTATCCATGGATATAATAACTATTAAAATAATCACACGTTCATAAATAGCTAGTTTCATAATGATGGAATGCATAATACTGGACATCATAGACTTACCATCAAGGCCTCATGCCAAGACATCTTATATAAATGGGTAAGGCCTTGGTCAAATACCCAAACTAGTTTGTCTCATGAGACCTATCGATGTATCGAGGGGATATAGGGGTCCCCTTACATTAAATACAAGTCTAATTCATTCATTATATGAAATGGGAGAATAAAAATTCAATATATAATCAATATAAATATTTTTATTGAAAAACTAGGATACAAAATGTTAATATTTCCCTAGTAAAATTGATCATAAACCAACCTAAGAAAGAACAAGTATAGTATTTTTACATCATATTTCTATTGTATTATAATTAAAATAAAATTTTACTATCATTTATGAATATAAATACCATAAAAATATCATTAACTACATTCTTGAGGAAAATATAGATTTTATTTTGAAAATCACTTTCAAAAACTAACAATTTCCAAAATATAAAAAAATATTTATTTTAAATGGAAAATGGAAAATTTTAAAGTAATCTTAAAATAATTGAGTAGTAATTATGTTGGGAAATTTTTTTCATGCCTATTATGTTAAAATATAGATTACTTTCACATTTTCAGTAAAAAGTTAAAAAATACCTCATTTTGAAAACAACAAGATGATTACTTTTAAACCATTTTTTAAAAATTCATACATGGGAAAAAATATATTTAATAAAACATTTTAGACTATTAAAAATATTATTTAAAAAATTTTAAGGAAAATATGGTCATGGAATAAAAATATTTTCAACCAAGTAGAAAAATAAAGTCAGTTTTCCTTAAAAACATTATTTTGGTCTTTTGAGTATTTAAGAGGAAAATGAAAGGAAAAATTATAGTTTTCAAAAATAACCATGGTATAATAAAATATATTGGTTTTAAGATATAAATATAAAATATTTCTCCAAACGGATAATTAAACATAAACAATTCCAAATAATGATGAGATTATGAAATAAACCCTTACTACTTTGGAAAATTTTGAATCTTAATCCCCATAAAAAAATAAATTCAAATTAAAATTTAAATATAATTTAAATAAGTATAATCATGATATAACATTTAAAATAGATATTATATATACCATATAAAATAAATTAGGCATATAACATCAAAATATGCTTCAATAAAGGAAAATTGTGATGAAATCCCTTATAAATGTCATAACATTGATGTGAGAATTAATCAATAGAGTGATTATTTTTAAAAAATTTAAATACACATAAATCAATTTTAACTTCAACATAAAATAATAATATCTCATTCCACACATAATCTTGGAATAACTTATTCAATCGATAAGTAATATAACCCAATGAAAATAAAATGATTTATTAAACCCCATACCACTTAGTAACTTTTAATTCAAATCCCCTTGAATGAAATTATTTGAATTGAAACTTAAATTAATATGATTTATGAATAATTAATTATATAAAATTTAAAATGGAACTATATACACCATAAAAATTTTAATTAGTGAATAACATTAAAATATTCCTCAATGAAAGTGAATTGATATGAAATCCCTTACAATGATTATAACATTGTTGTGAGAATTAATCAATGATGTGATTATTTGTAACAAATGTAAAACCACATAAAAAATTAAAAATACAACATAAAATAGTAATAAGTCATTACACACATAATCTTGGCATGATGTAGTCAATATAGAAGTAATATAACTAAATGAAAATAAATTGAGTTATGAAACCCCTTACCTCAGGTATGAATTATCACATATGTTATTTATATTATTGAATAAAAAAATTATGTTAATTATTTACTTGCTTAAGAAATTTTTTCAAGTTTATTATTCCTTTTATTTTATTTGGGTAGGTTTTTTCTAAACCAAATGGTTCTTTAAGTGTTAATAAAATAATAGAGGGGTTCCCTTTAATAAGTGAGGGAAGGTCATTCTTAAAATTGCTTAAAGTATTAAATTAAAATAAATTAATTTTCATGGTAAAATGGATAAAAATTGATATAATTATAATCTAGGATTAGTATGGGTTGAAATACTATCATTTAATAAAATTTGGATAAGTTTGTATTATTTTTTTACTATTATCTCTTTGTTTTAATTCATGTTAACCCATTTTGATAATTAAATTGATAAAAAATATTTTAATATTTAGGAGTTAATGTAGTTACTAAAAAAAGAAAATTGGATAATAAATGTAACATGGTTGATATTTTGAAACATATCCCAATAAATTTTACAAATATAGGATTTTTAGGAATTTTGAATCATTTAATAAAATATTATTTATTATAAAATATCATTAATGTCCTTTTAGTAACTATTCATTTACTTTGACTTTGAGAACAAAATGACAGTAATGGAATTAAAATATATTCCTTTAACACCTAAATAATATGTTATATTTATCTAAAAATTCATGTAACATAATAATTCACTCAATATATATTACTTTAAATATTTTTAAAACCATTTATTTTATTTTTTTATTAATTGAATTAATATTGTATTAGCATTGCATAAGTATTTAAGGTAATTATTTCATTACTAAAAATTAGAAACAAATTACCATGATAAAAAATATTTTATATTTAAAATTAATATTTATAACCGAACATAATTTTTTTTATCCCTGTCACAAAAATATTATAGTTATTAAAAGTAAGAAATTCACATTTTTGTCTTTATCTTTTACTTAAATATTATAAAGGTCAAAAATCAAATAAAGATGAAACCAAGTATCCATATATTAAATAATTAAATGTAAATGAACAAAATATACACATAAAATATGATAAAGTAAAGTCTTAGGGTTAATTTTTAGTTCTTATCATATTATTTTTAACCTTAATTACCAGATTTACTTTTACCGTGATGATAATTATTTACTGCGGTTGTTATTCATAATAACCAAAAATAAAAGGTAAATGTTAACAAAATTTGAACCTCCTGATTCCAAATATGTAATCCATTTTTTAATATTCAATTTTAAAAAGTGGCATAATATAATTTAAAATTAAACTCCCAAAGCGTGATGAAAAACATTTTTTTAGGAAAATGCATTTTTCAAGGAAAAGATGATTTTATATTAAATCTATAACTAGTAATCTTCATTATATGAATTTAAATACATATAGATAGATATATGATATATAAATCTCATTTAAATAATTACTCATTATTAGTTATTTTAATTAATTAAAATGGAGAAACATTATGCACTTAAAAATAGTACAAGTTGCTGCCACTGAGGAGAAAGAAGCATGGATAGACAAGAAAGACTGAATCATAGCTCAAGGCTTCAACCAAGGAAAAATCATCCTGGAGGAATTCATTCAGACAATGGACAGAATGGTTACTCACCTCGAAGAACTTATCAACAAGGATCCAGACACATAGGTTGGTACTCTATACGGGGAATTATTTAGAGTGGCGGACTCAAATAATCTTAGTCTTGTGTTTAATCTCTTTGTGAGCTCTTTTATCTTGTAGTAGTATTCTGCTTTGAGAACTAAAGTTTTCCACTTTCCCTTAAAGAGGTTTCATAATAATAAAAATATATTTTGGTGGTGGTATAAAAATAGATTTATACCAAAATCATGAAAATTATTAATTCAAATGAAATTAAATTTATTATTATAAATAAAATGGATCATATTTAATTTTCATACCAGATATAAAATATACGTGAGATTTTAAGTAACTTGATTTAATAAAAATAAATGGCAGTTTTACAAAAATCGATATTTTCACTATTCACTAAAAAATCAATCTTTTCAAAAAAAATATGAAATATTCAACCTAAAATAATTTTGATATTATGATTTAAAAAATGATATTATTTTTATTAAATACAATTTTTAAATATTCTAGAAATTAATTATAATATTTGATAATAAAAAAACAATAAAAACCCATTTTTTTAAAAAATATTTTTTGAAGAATAAAGTGGATTTGCTAAAAATTGAGTGCTTATTTCCTAATAACTAATCACTAAATTTTTATTGAGTAGGACCTTTATATATTTTCCATAATTTAGTTAATCCTATTCATACCCACCAATTCAACATGTAGTTTATAATTATAATATCTCATAATAATAGTTTTCATTTATTTAGGCTCGGTGTTTTGTGTCATATACACTATCAGACGTAGTAATCTTTTAAAATATCAAGTTGTTGCACAATGAGTTATTAAACTGGAATATTATTGATTTCATTTTCTTCTTGAATCTTTATCACTTTGGGTTCCCAATATCTTAGAAAGACCCAATGTATCTTCTTCACAAGCGTATTTATGCTAAACTCATCACCTGAGGAATTCCTTCCATTAAAAATATTAGTGAAACAAGTAAAAATTTCGGTTATATACTTATTAGGATGTATACTAAATCATTCAAAATCTTGGAGGTACATATCAGGCCTAGTATCATTTATTTTATTGGTGTATTCATAAGTAATTTCTAATAATTTTCAAATTTCATGGGAAGTATTACACATGAAAATTATATTAAATTAATTCCTATATTACCCTAAATTTTGAACATTCATGGATTTTTCATCAGGATAAAATGTTGTTATATCATCAGGGGTATATTTTTCTTCTTTTTCTTGAGTGGGGGCATAGCCCTGCATAACTATTCTACAAACTGGATATCCTATGCTTCTAAGAAAAGCAGACATTATAGTTTTCCAATAACCATAATTGATTCCATCAAAATAAGAGGCTCTTCCCATAGAGTGTCCTTGCGGAACACCTTAGGAATTAGAGCTAAAGGCCATCATTAATTGATCATTACTTTTAATTGATTAAGGTTTTGAAATCAGCATTTGGATCTGATACTAATTGTTGGTATGAGTAAATAAAGAAAGAGGGGGGTGAATTTCCTTTTAAAACTTTTTACAAATTAAGGCTAATTTTGAGATAAATTAATAAAAATTAAATCAATACACTATAATTATAATAGTGAAGCATAAGAATAAGAATTATGAGTAGATGAAATTAAATAAATAAGTTAGTGTGAAATAAATAAAATAAATAACACAAGAGTGTTTGATTACAAAGATCATAAATTGCCCATAAAAGTTTCCTAGGCTATCGATTTGGAATTGTTACTTCTTACTTTTCAATTCCTTTAGTTTTGGAAATCACAAACACTTTCTTAAAAACATGTTTACTAAATTTTTATGTTCAAAGTGTTTTAGTGTGTCTTTATAGAAAATATTAATTTTTACCATACTTATAAAAAGTTATAAAGTATTATGAATATAAACTTACTATTATTAAATATGATTATCATAATGAGTATGTGTCTAATTAATCAGAATCACCTTTATCAGAACTATAAGTAGACTTTCTGTCATGTCTATTGTACTGACAAAATCTTAACAATCAGACTAATACAAGTTTTGATACAATTGGACTAAAACTCATAAAGGATATCAAATTTATATTGTGAAGGAATTCCATCAGACTGACTAAGTTTAAAATTGGAATACAAATACTTGTTTCTATTGTAAGGAAAATATTTAACATTGTAATTGTGTTAATTAATATGACTCTAGACATTCAGTTATGATGAGATGTCAAGTTCTAGGTATCTGAGACCATTGAAAAAAACTTATAAACATGACCATTATATGGTCATTGGGAGATCGACTATAAATACAGAATCATTTGAAGAGTTTAGAGTAGGTAGATTACTCACTTATAAATAGAGCTCTATGTGAACTGCTCATTATTAGTCAATGTTTTTCTTTAGTAAGTTTTGATTCTAATGAATCCTTGTAAATGGTTGTCTCATTAAGAAATTTTATAATTTTAACTCATATCTGTTTGTTCTTGCGATCAAGAGATTCTGAGGATTGGAAGATGGAGAATCTGATACATCATATCATGGGATTATGGGGATAGTAAGATAGAGTCAATCATCATATGGAGGGATTCCGGGGATACGAAGATAGATCTGATCCAATATCTTCATATCGAGGGATTTCCTGGTAAAGAAATATAAAATTTACTCTAAGTATAAAATATTGGATACCTTTAGTTAAGGTTATTGAATACCTTTATCTTAATGTTAAAAGAGTTATCTTTTTAATAATATCTTGTAACTCATTCTTAATTTTACATAGCTATTGTATTACTTGTTGTTACAAGTATATATTCCACTGCATGTAATATAAAGTTGTTCATCATACTCAAATTTATATTTTTTTTGTTCTATTAATTATATTTTTGAATATGACAAAGATACCCTATTTAATTAGATCCATAGTGATTATGATATTTTACTCTGATTTAATCATACTATTGTTTGGTTCCAATTTTGTGACTTTGTTAATTGGACTGAGTCCAAGTTCAATAATATTACTTTAATAGGTTTGTTTATTGTTTAGTTTAATTCTTATAAACTAAGTTTTTAAAATTAAAATTTACCCCCCTCTTGTAATTATATCCATATGAGCAGATATTACGATCCTACAATTGGTATCCTAGTGTGATTTCTACTACTCAAATACTTGTTGAGTTTTTACCTTCTTTTCTTGTTGCAAGTCGTTTGAAGTTTTTGATATAAACTTTTTTTATAAAATTTTTTTACACTAACATGTTTATGGAAAATAATATTTCTATTATTTTTAAGATATTAGTTCTTAATGTTAGTTCTATAGAAAATATCAATCCAAACAGACCACCTATCTTTGATGGTGATGATTATGAGTACTAGAGAGAGATTATGAAGACTTTTGTTATCAATATTAGGGTTGATAATATTTCCATGATCACTGGAGACTATAATATTCCTGGTAAGGAAGTTACTATTTTTAAGCATAAAGAAAAATAACAGTATTAGTTAAATTATAGAGTAAAGAATACTTTTTTATCTTCCATGGCAATAAGTATTTACTTTCAGATATCTTCTTGTGAATCTAAAAATAATATATAGAAAAATATTTAAGTTTCACACTTTGTAACTTCAGAAGTTTCTGAAAACAGTAGAGCTATGCTTAGAGCAGACTATCAGGAATTTTATTTCTTACCTAGAAAATCTATTTCCAAGATGCATCATAGGTTCATAATGATTATTAATAGTTTACAATCTATTGGTGAAAAAGGTATAGATGATGAAATACCTATGTAAAATATTATTGATATCATTCCAGATGAATGGGAATAAAAAATAATCATTGTTGATAAGACAATAAAGTTAAATAATCTTACCTTGGATGATCTTATTGGAACTCTTATGCGGTATAAAGGAAGACTCAAAATAGATGTTGGGAAATCTAAGAAGGAAAATAGAGGTGTTCCTTTTACTACTACTTCTACAATTCCTACTAAAATTCAATCACCTGATAAAGTTGTTAAATATTCAAGGAAGAATAAATTCATTGTTCAATATGATTCTAGTACTTCTAAAAATTATGAGAATTAATTAGCTAATCTCTCTAGATGTATGAATACGATAGTTGGGAAGAATGATTTTCAATATTTTTATAAGAAATTTCATAAGGATAAAAGTTATTGGATAGATGAATTCACATGTTATAAGTGCAATAAATATGGAAACATTTGACTAGATTTTCCAAAGATGAAGAGAAAATATGGAAAATCAAAAATTCAGAAAGGAATGCCAAAACATATTAAAAATAAAAACGCAAAAAAGTATTGAAAGATGCTGACTCATGGAGTACTAGTGGAGGTGATTATTCTGAAATTTCTTTAGATAATGAATTTTATGAATAAAGGAACATAGGAATTTTTTCTAACACACCTATTGTTAATCAATGTTTCATGGATAAGGTACACACAATTTAAAACCTTACAAAATTTTATTGAAGTGCTAAATATCCTGATGAGAAAAAATTTACATCATATGATGATGAATCTTCCTTAGTATAAGATAATTATATACCTTATTATGATGAAGTTTCCCATTTTTCAAAACTTTTAGAACATAATAATTGTAAGATTTTTAAAAATATTGATAATGATAAAACTTAATTAGATGAGGTTGATTAAAAGATAACCCTTTTGAAAAACGAAATATCAGATCTTTAAAAATATCTTTATAAGACTAATTATAAAAAAGAAACTATTTCAAAAGATATTGAAAAAGTTATTTCTAAGAAAAATAGGTTAAAAACTAGTTTTGATAATCTTAGTTCCAAAACTATTACTAATGAGGATAAGAATTTAGTTGTAAAATTAAAATCTGAGATTTATTCTTTGAAGAAACTTTTATCAAACATTACCACTGGTAAAGAAAACTTTTATAAAATGTATAAACAAATTCATCCTCATGGGAGTAGTTCTGGAATGGGGTTTTCTTATAAAAACCCTATTTTTAGTAACAATTTATTTATTCCTAAAAGTGATCATTTTTTCACTAAGTTACAAAGTGGTGGGAACTAGAAGAATAATTTTTCATTAAATAAATTCAAATATCTAGGTTTTCATAAAGACTATTTTTCTAAACAAATATGAATTCCAAAAGTTTTATTTTCTGACATTACCAGACCCAAGAAGGTTTGGGTTCTGAAAGTCTAATATTTTTCTTTTTAGGAAAAAAATATAGTACTAAAAACAATAACATATGGTACATGGATAGTGGGTGTTCTAGGAATATTAATGGAAAAAAATACTTCTTTGATAATATTATAAAGTTGAAAGGTGGAAAATTAATTTTTAGAGATAATGCTCAAGAAGAGATTATCAAAATAGGTAGCATTGTTCTTCTTGGTAAATCTATTATTTAAGATGTTTTTTTATTGAAGGTCTTAATCACAACCTTATAATAATAAGTCAATTATGTGATAAAGGTTACCTTTTGATCTTTAGTAATTATAAATATTTATTACATAGTTCCAAGGATGAATTTATTCTTTCTTCCAATCGACATGAGAATATTTACACACTAAACTTAGAAGACCTTATAAGCTAGGACTTAACTTGCCTTAGTGAAATGGAATATCAATCTTGGTTATAGAATACAAGGTTAGGACACTACAATCTTATAAACTTATCTAAGTTTACTAATAAAGTACTTTATTAGGATCTACCAGAACTTTGGTTTGATACTTCAAAATTATATGACCCTTGTCAATACAGTAATAAAAATAAGTCATGTTTTTAATATATTAGTTAAGTATCAACTTATGATGCATTATAGTTAGTGCACATGGACTTATTTGGTCCTAAAAAACTGAAATTATTGGTGTAAAATACTATGTATATTTCTTAGTTGATGATTAAACTGTATATACTTGGGTTTATTTTCTCACAAAGAAATCTAAAGTCTTTAGTTATTTTAAAACTTTTGTAGCTTGGGTTAAAACTAATAAAAAACTATCTTTGATAATTATTCATAGTGATCAGGATAGGTAATTTGAAAATTATGATTTTTAAACTTTTTGTAGTAAGAAGATATAGAATATGACTTTTTATCACCTAGAACCCCCCATCAAAATGGTGTAGTTGAAAGAAAAAATAGAATTATTAAAGAAATAACTTGAACAATGCTGAGTGAATACTCAGTTTCTAAAAAATTTTGGTATGAATCAGTTGGTACTACCTATTATACTATAAATATATTTTTAATTATATCTTTTCTTAATAAAACTCTTTATGAGTTTTGGATATTAAGAAAACCAAAATTTTCTTACTTCAAAGTTTTCAGTTGAAAAGTATTCATCTTAAACAAAAAAAGATAACTTACATAAATTTGCATTTAAATCTAATGAAGGGATATTTTTAGGTTATTCCGCTACTTCTAAAGATTATAGAGTTTTTAATAAAAATTATTATATTATTGAGGAAATAGTGCATGTTAAGTTTGATGAAACTAGTCCTTTTTTTCAAACAACCTCAACCTGCATCCTCTAATTTAATTCCTAAAACTGATTTTTAACCTTTGTTAGAAGGATCTTCTCATAAGGAAATAACTCAAGAAATATTTTCTGAAATTATTCCTCAAGAATAGTTTCTATGTATTGTTGAAGAACAGATTTTTGAAAACCCAAGAAGTTAGTTGTTTCTTAGGAATCGTCCTAGTGAAAGTATCATTGGTGATGTAGATCAACTAATTAGGACTAGAAGTTCCTTAAGAAATGAAATTGAACATCTAGCTTTCTTATCCCAATTTGAACCTAATAATCCTAATAAGGATTTAGGTGATGAGGATTGTATTAATGCAATTCAAGATGAACTCAATGATTTTTAGAGGAACTAATTCTGGACTTTAGTTGAATAACCTATATAAACTTCTATAATTGGATTAAAATGGATTTTTTAGAATAAATGTGATAAGAATGGAATAATTGTTAGAAATAAAGTTATAATTGTTACTCATGTTTATAATCAACAAGAAATAATTGATTACAAAGAAACCTATTCACCGGTATCAAGACTTAAATCTATTCAAATAATTTTAGCCTATGCAGCATTCTTTAATTTCAAACTTTTTAAAATGGATGTGAAGTGTGCTTTTCTTAATGGATATGTTTAGAAGGAAGTTTATATTGAACAAACTCCTAGTTTTGGAAAACAAAAAAAATCTGAATACATTTATAAACTTACCAAAGCTTTATATAGACTTAAAAAATCCCCTAGAGCTTGGTAGGATAGGTTAACTGGGTTTTTGTTACAAAACAACTTTATTAAGGGAGTTTTGGATCCAACCCTTTTCATAAAATAAGTAAATAAAAATATTATTATTGTAAAAATTTATATTGATGACATTATATTTGGTTCAAATAAAAAATATTTAATATATTCCTTTGCAGATCTTATGAAATATGAGTCTGAAATGAGTATTATGTGTGAGTTAACATATTTTATTGGTTTTCAAATTTCACAAAAACCATAAGGGAATTTTATATCTCAACATAAGTATATAAAATATCTTCTTAATAAATTTGGATATGACAATACTAAAAGTATTATTACTCCCATAGGCACCTCAAATACTACAGATCTTGATGAGGTTGGTCAACCAATTGATCAAAAGACTTTTAGAGGTATGATAGGAAGTTTACATTAATTAACAAATAGATGTCTGGATTTAATGTTTTATGTATACTTATGTGTAAGATATCAAGAAAATCTAAAATAATCTCATTTAAAGGTTTTAAAATGTATTTTTTATTATCTTAATAGAACTATAGATTTAGGTATTTTCTATTCCTTTAAAAATGTTTTTGAATTATTATTTTTTTGGGATACTAACTTTAGTGAATGTAAAATGGATAGAAAAAGAACTTATAGAAATTTTCACTTCTTAGGAGATTCTTTATTTTATTGGCCATGTAATAAAAAAACACTCAGTATAACATTCCACTACTTAATTTGAATATGTGGTAGTTGGAAGTTTTTGATCTCAAGTGTTGTGGATGAAACACACACTCACTAACTTAGCATGATTTTTACCAAAACTCAAATACTTTGTGATAATACAAGTTCCATTACCTTAATTAAAAACTCAGCACATCACTCACATGATAATAACATAGATATAAGACACCATTTCCTTTAGTATCACACACTTAAAAGAGATATCATTTTACAATTGATCAGAATGAAAGAACAACTTCATGATATTTTTAAAAAACCCTTACTTTTGATAGATTTGGATATATAAAATAAAATATAGTAATTATCAACATAAATTAATCATTCATATCTACTTATTTTTTACCCATATCCTACATTAAGTTACTCATTTTCATAGGGAGAGTACATATTCTTTATGTTTTTAAAAAACTATTTGTTTTCTATAAATTTTTGTTTCTTAAAATTTTTATCGTAATGAGTTTTATAGATTCATTATTTTTATAAAAATTTCAGAGTCATAATTCCCAAAATGTTTTTCTGAATATAAAAGTTTTATAAAAATTCCATACTCAAAATTTATTATAATTTTTTCAGATTAAATTTTTTTGTAATTAGTTTTTATTCAAAAAAATTCATAATCAGGTTTTATAGTAATTAGTTTTTGTACTGAAAATATCATATTTAGTCCTTTTAAAACTATCATAATCTGTTAGTTTACAAAAACCAAGAAGAAAATTTTAATCATATTGATGGATCTTTCCACACTGAAAGTTCCTCTTCTATTATTTTAGATGTTTTCACTATATCATTATGATTAGCTATTTAAATTTTGTTTTTATTCTTCTACTTTTATAAATTTTTTTGTTTTGTTTCCAAAGTATTTTAAAAAAACTTCCTAATCAGATTCATCCTTATTCTGATAAAAATGTTAAAAACTTCAAGAGTTCAAAATTATTTTAAAAATATTCTTCGGATCAATGTCGACCATAAAATCAAAATGCTTTGAATATCAACCATTGATCATCTTATGGAAGATGAACCATCAACCTAAGTGCCTATATAAAAAAGGTTACCCATTTATCCCATGTTGTTTATTTATGGTTTTTTATCCTATATTGTTAAACCATGCAAGTTTCTCTATCCAATAATCTTTCTTTATGACCAATCACCAACTTTAGTTTCGAATCCAATGGAAATAAAGGAAGATTGCATGAAGTGGTTTGTTTTTTGAGAGAGGTTGTTTGGAAGATATTTCTATGATAAGTATGATTTAAATTTGAAAAATATTATTGATTTTTAAGGATGGAAATCCATTTGTGTTGAAAAACTGGACAAATAATTTTATCTTTGCTATACATATGTATTACAATAGTTTTATGCATCTGTTTAGTTAATTAAGGAGGATGAAAAGAAAAAAAATCTTTTTCAATGTATGGGAAGTGGTATAAGATTTCTTATAAGAAAATTTCTAATATTATTATTATACCATCGAAAGTTGAATCATATTTCCCTTCTCATAAGTTTCCTAAAAGTCTTAGAATGTTTAAAAAAACTAGAGTCAAAGAATATTTATTTTACCATTATGAAAAAGTGATAAAGTTTTATCATTTATCTCTAAATAATAGAGTGGTTTCCTTGTTGATGAAATTTTTTCTTAATTATAAGAAAAGGGGATCAAGATATGTTAAAGGTATCAGATATATTTTTATTAGTTTACTTGGTCAATGTGATGAATATTGATATCATTAATTTTGTTTTTATTACCATTGAAAATATCAAAAACTCATCAATTAAATCAAATATAATTATGTTTCCATATTTTATAAGTAATATAGTGTTTAGTGTATTAATAATTTTACAGTTTCTAAAAAATCATATCTAATGAGGGATAAAATTTCATTTATCAATGATGATACGATGAACTGAATGAGGTTGTTTTTTTATAATAAGTCAAAGAAGTTTATTGAGAAGGTTGATGGAGTTTATTTAGAAGCACACCCATTAAGAAAGTCAGAAAAATTTGAAAAGAAGAAGAAGATGAAGGTTTAGACCTCTCCTCTAAAGAAATAAAATAAATAGAAAAAATGTCAGATGATTTTTTTAATGAGATTATGAAAAATAAATTCATTCATATTGAATCTAATCTAAACTATTTCAAGAAAGTTCTCAAATGCATAAAAGGATGCTCAATCAAATGTTGAGATGGTCTCATTAGGTTGATGCTAATATAAATATTCATGATAGAAAATTCGATGAATTAAAGAACCTCATGATAAAATCATCCACATCCTTCAAAACTTTATCTTTATAAATGGATGACAGATTTAAGTTTGTGGAAGATTTTAGAGATGCAACTAATTAAAGAATTCAGGAAGTTAATGCTCTAAAAAAGAAGATCCAAGAAAAATGAAAGAGAGATGACCAAACTCTAATCTTTTAAAGATGAAAATTTATTTATGAAGGAGAATAATAAGTTTAAAAAGGAAGTAAAAATGTTGAGGAATCAAGAATAAAGGATAGAGAAGTTTTAAAAAGACCGAAAGGAGTTCAAAAATATAAAGTCCTTTGTGAATACCTTAATAAAGAAAATTTAATTTTTTCTTCTAGACTCTTGATGTATTTTGTTTTGAAAATTTTTTAAAACATTTTAATGTTTTTAATTAATTTCTATTCATCTAAATCCAATTTTTATAAATGTTTCCCAATTATGATTGGTTGAATTTATGTCATATTTTCTATGGATGATTAGTTAATTTGATATATTGTTTTGTATATTTTTCTTTCTCTTAAATTTTAGGAAAATCTGGACTATTCCTTATTCCTTTTAAAAAATCACATAGGGGGATAAGATTTTATAAAATGGGAGAAGGTTTTATAAAGGGTAATTTATTTCACAAAGGGAAATATTTCATTAAGGGGGATAATATGATCCTTAGGGGGAGATGAATTTCTAAGGGGGGTAATTTTTATTAAAGGAAGAAATTTATAATACTCTTATCATATTCATCCTTATATTTAGAAGAGTTACAAACTTAGGGGGAGTTAAGGTTTTAAGGAATAACTCTGAATAAAAAGTACTTAAAAGAAAAGGGACTGCAAGTTTTTCAAGTTATTTTTATTTAAGATCTAGGGTTTTTTATTTCCAAAAAGGGGGATATTTTTTAGTCAGAATTTTTACTTCTTACTTTTCTATTCCTTTAGTTTTGGAAATCATAAACACTTTATTAAAAATATGTTTACTAAATTTTTATGTACAAATTTTTTTAGTATGTTTTTATAGAAAACATTAATTTTTAACATACTTAGAAAAAGTTATAATGTATTATGAATATAAACTTACTATTCTTCAATACAATTATCATAATGATTATCTGTCTTATTAATCATACTCACCTTTATGAGAACTAGAAGTTAGAATTTCTTTCATGTATATATTATTAACAAATTCTTAATAATTTAACTGATACCGGTACTGATATAATTGGACTGACACTCATAAATTTTATCGTATTAACATTGTTAATGAATTCCATTGAACTGACTAAGTTTATAATTGGAATAAAAATATTTGTTTCTAATTTAAGGAAAATCTTTAACACTGTAATGGTGTTAATCAATATGATTTTGGATATCTAGTTATGATAAGATGTCAAGTTCCAGGTTTCTGAGGCCATTGCAACAAACTTGGAAATATGACCATTATATGAAAATTGGGAGATCTCCTATAAATACAGATTCATTTTAAGAGTTTGGAGCTGGTTGATTACACGTTTATGAAGAGAGTTATGCATGTACTATTTATTCTTAGTCGGTATTTTTCTTTGGTAAGTTTTCATTCTAAGGAATCCTAATAAGGGTTTTCTCCTTAAGACATTTTTTAATTATAACTCACATTTAATCATTATTATGATCAAGGGATTCTGGGGATAATAAGATAGTTAATTCAATCCATCGAATCAAGGGATTATGAGGATAGTAAGATAGAGTCAATCATTATATCGAGGGTTTTTGAGGATATGAAGACAGAGCTGATCTGATCTTCATATCGAGGTATTTCCTGGTAGGAAAGACAGAATTTACAATAAATATAAAAATTTGGATACCTTTAGAGGTTAAAATAGTTATATTTTTAATAATATTTTTTAATTCATTATTAATTTTACATAGTTATTATATTACTTTTTTTACAAGTATCCATTCCACTGCATGTAATAGAAATTTGGTCATCGTAATCACCTTTATATTTTGTTCTTTATCGATTATATTTCTGAATATGATAAATATACTTTGTTTAATATAATCCATAGTGATTATGATATTTTACTTTGATTTAATCAGACCATTGTCTGGTTCTGATTTTTGAATTTATCAATCAGATCGAGACCAAGTCTGATAATATTACTTTAATAGGTTTTTGTATTGTTTGGTTTAATTAATTTAAAATATGTTTTTAAAACTACAATTCACCCCCCCCCCCAATTATATCCATCTGAGTAGATTTTATGATCCTACAAAGTTCTTCACCCTAAATGAATTTGGTGGATTTATACTCCCTTTGTTTTGACAGTACCCAAGAAACCCATTTATAGTGTAAATTCTTTTATTTAAGGACAAATCAAGAAACCAATATCCATCACTTATGGTTATGAGAATCAAATCCCCTTATTTTAAGGATCAAGTCAGTAAACCCAATATCTCATTGATTTAAACACAAATAAATAACCAAATATCCCCTTGCTTTAAGGATTAATCAAGAACCAACATAAAAAAAATAAGACATGTTATTTTGTGAAATCCCTTTAAAACACACACTCCACTCACTCTTTATAATGAATAAGAGAATAAATAAAAGATAAATATGGAGATATAATAGTATAAGATATATTTAATACAATAACAAATATTAAGAGAGATGTAGGGAATTAAAATGGTAGCACAATCTTTGCAAAAGTGAACCATTTACTTTAAATCACCCAAGGGAGAGTATTTATAGCATCTAGAGGCTCTAGGAGGGTTCTTGTAGCCTTGCATTCATATAGGTCCATTAGAGGGAAAAATAGCATGGAGGGGACCACTCCCAATGTCTATATTATTTCTATTTCTTGAGTCCACTGGGTAATCACTGGTACCTTTAGGTGGGGGGATCTAAAAATTATTCTCATGCTCCTCTAATACCCTCTGATTGGTCTGATACCTTCATGAAAAAAATTATCAAATATAAAAACTAGAATAAATGAAATGAAAATGTTAAAAACACAAATTTGTGTTTTTTATCATTCAAAACAACCTAAGAGAGTGAGATGTAAAAAATTATTCAATTTTTTGATAATCACAAACACTTAGTAAATTAATCAATATAAAGATAGGCATGAAGAAATTATCATTTTTGTACCCAAAGTGAATTTCAATATTTAATAATGAAATTCAATCAATAAGTCTCAATATTTTAAAAATAAATTTATAAATGGAATTTCAATAATGATTTTAAAAATGATTTCCTCAATAACTCAATTTTCAAAAACTTATCCCCCTTTGTGATTATCAAAAACTAAAAATCATGAAATTTTAAAATTCAAGAATAATTCAAAAACTTATTCAATTATCAAAACAATTGAAACAAGTAAATATTACATTGAAATTATTACCATTTCCCCCATAATATCAAAAGGTTCCTTTGATTTCAAAACTAACTCCTCCTTTGAAGATATAAAATCATAACTATGATTAGAATAAATCATACCATTAATTTGATAAAATTATCCCCCATTGTTATTATCATAAATCTTATAAACAATATGAAGTTAATTCATACAAGATAATATCATGTTCAAGAATAAGTGTGACAATATAGAAATAAAAAATTCATAAGCCATAATGCTCTATAAAGAGGCTTAAAAATAGAAAATGAATTTAAATTCTTAAAAAAATTAACATTACAAAAAAAATAGAAATATAAATCCACACATTACATGTGTTCAAAATTTCAAAATACATTATTAAATTTGAGATCAAATAAACAAATGAGTTGTTTTAAAAATATAAATATGAAAAATTAACATGCTTAAGAATTTTTCTAAAAATGGTGTCTCTCAAGGAATCGAAAGATTTATTAGGATCCCCTTTAATTGTAGAATTAAAACCATAATCTAATATTCTCATAAAATCATATTTTATAATAAAATTTCAATTAATAAAAATATTTCAATGTTAAAAATAGATGTTAAGGACTAAAAAATGCATAGCCATGTTGATTTTAAAAACTAGAGAGTATAAATCATATTTCATTATGCTTGAATTCATTTAAAATTGGATGTTTCTTTTTAGGAACATTTCAGATTTAAAAATGTTAGTATCCCCCTCAAATTATGCATACTTTTAAAAGAATAAGGGGCCACCTAATCATATAAATCAAGTGTTCAATGAAAAATGGATAAAATAAACAAAACTCACTAGAGAGAGTGAAATAATTTGATAAATCACATTAAGATTTAAATAAGTGAGATAAATGAATAGATGATCTCAAGATTTAAATAAAATAATGCAAATAATTAAACATATCTCAATATAGAATAAAATAATCATATGAATATCTATAATTTCAAGATTTTAAAAAAAAAATAGACAAAAAATAAGATTGGATTTCATGATAAAAAGATTCATGATTTCAAGAGATCGATCAAAGAGGATGCTTCATTTGGGATTAGTTTAGAATTAAGAAAAGGATTGTACCCCCTTTAATTAGGGAATTATAAATACAAGAATCTATAAAAAATTGATATTCAAAATTAAAGACTATACCAAAGATAGTTTTAAAAATAATTTCAACATTTCATAATGAAAATCAAAGAGATCATAAAAATGGTTTTAATAAAAAATTATAAGAAATTAAATAATTGAAATTTTATGAATCAATTATATCATAAGAGGAATTAAAATAATAAACTAATCTAAATTTTTAGATAGAATAATGTTTTATTCCACTTTATTCTTCCCTTTTTGTAACTATTAGAAGTAATGAAAATATCATAATAGAATGAGACGAACAAATACATAAAACATATGAGTAATTCATAAACAAAGGAAATTTTTAATATAATTGAATTTGGAAATATTTTTATTTAAAAATATTTTAAGAATATGGATTAATTATATAGATGGTAATATAAGATATGTTTAAAGAAAAAAGAAAAATGTCCCCAACACAAGAGACCAATAGGGCCTAGAATGATGCTACCGGCGAGCTAATCAGTTGTACCAGCTGGGTGATGGATAATAAAATATAATATATATTTGTTAAATTACTATTGTATATTTAGTGAGGAAGCACCTTCTATCAAATGGCTTCCTAGACAGCTTAAAGAACAATTTTATTTTTTTTTTTAAAAATACAATGGAATTATTTTTAAAAGTGGTGATATAAATATATCAAATATATTCCAATAATCAAAACATCAATAAAACCACACAATATTTTAAAATAAATATTCAATTTGAAAATAAAAATAGTAAAGTATTTAAACATTACATGAAAATTTTAAATTTAGACATAATTTTCAAAATAAATGAATGGATATGTACAATTGAAAGAGTAAATTAAGAGAGGATAAATTTATGAAAATCATATGAGATATTAATAAAGATACCTTGTCCAATTATCACAAACTAATGTATAAAATAATAGATAGTCAAAATGGATTTAATAAGGCTGATTTCAATTGATTTTAAAATTGATATTAAATGACCAAACATGATTTTAAAATTAATACCCAATTTAAATAAAAATGATAAAATTTATTTTAGAACCTTTAAAATATAAATGGAACCATTCAATAAATAACTAATTTAATTCATAAATTGGAGAAAAATTAAATAAATTTGTTAATATTGGAATAAAAAATCCAATAGAGATAATTTAAAGGATGGTAACTTCATACAATTAAAAAATATTTATAGATTTTGATATTTTTACCACACAAGTGTCTCGAGAACCTTCAATCCATGTTCCATATAGCACATCAGGAATACTATTGAGACATTTCCAATAGAATGGTCAAAATAATTTTATTACCCAACTGAAATTTGATCCACTAATGTTTTACAATAAAGATTTAACATCCTACATATTATTGTAATATGAGTTCCCTTAAGAAATATTAGATTTTTTATATAACACATTTTATGAGAGGTGGACTGATTTTGGTTTACCATATCATATATTTTTACAATTACACTCGTAAATCAAGTTCCATGTTTTATTACAATAATTAAAAAAATTATTAAGAGTTGTCACTTTTAAAAATGTTATTCATGGTATTATTAGAGGATATATAATTATTTTTTTCATTCCATTATGAGATCAAAATTAAAATTAAATTTTAATCACCTTGGGTGAACTTGGAAATATATATTTTAAGTTGTTCAATTACTAATTCCAATTTTTTAACTTTTGTTCAACCCTTTAATTTCAAGGATAAACCCTCATTTTCTTTGTATAGTTGATCCTTATCACTCATAAAAAGATTATATTTATTTTTAAGATTCTTTAATTTTGTGGTGAGTTCACAAAATCCTTCCATTAATTTTTCTCTAGCATATATGAGATTTTCATAATCAAGGTGGATATAAGAATAAGAAGAGTTTGAAGAAGAACAAGAAGAAGTAAGAGATTTTACCTCAACACATTAAATAATTCATTTAGGGAATATATCACTGGAGTTATATGAGGATTATATGTATTAATATCTTATAATCTAAGTTAACACATTGAATGTCTTCATACTTTATTTATTCTCATTTTCCTTATTTGTGGATAAGGGGTACTCTGTCTTGATGTAGCAATTTTTATTGAAACCACAACACCATAACATAGGTTTGCCTTTTTTTCTTATCCTTTTTAGTATGATAAGAGTATTTATTTATTTTCATGAACTTACATTTCTTCTTAGAAAAGTGTTCAAGGTCAAAATTTATTCTAGATGAATCATCATCAATCTATTTTAAGGCATTGTTCTTCTTCTTCTCCTTATCCTCCATGTATTCCTTCATGACTTTATTTTTCATTATAATCTCATAGTTCATGATAAACCCAATGATCTCTTCAATCGATATACTCTTGATGTCATTTTCTTCTTGAATCATTGTCACTTTGGGTTCCCATGATCTTGGAAAGACCCAAAGTATCTTATTTTCAAGAATATTCATGCTAATATTATCACCTAATAACTTCCTTAAATTAAAAATATTATTGAAATGAGTAAAAAAATTAGTTATTGACTCTTTAGGATGCATACTAAAGATTTAAAAATCTTTATGGTACTTATCAAGCCTATAATCTTTTACTTCATTGGTATATTCATGCATAATTTTTAATAATTTCCAAATTTCATGGGAAGTTATACACATTTAAATTCAATCAAATTCATTCCTATCTAACCCATGATGTATAGAATTTAGGTATTTTCCATAAATCTCAAATGATGCTATATCATTGGGGTATATTTTTATTCTTTTTATTGACTGGGGGAATAAATATAAATAACTATTATCCAAACTGTATATCATATGCTTCTAATAAAAGTATTCATTCTTGTCTTCCAATAACCATAGTTGGTTTCATAAAAATAATGGGCTCTTCCCATAGAGGGTCCTTCTAAAGCACCTAGGTAACTAGATTTAGAGTCCATGCTTAATTGATCTTTCTTTGTAACTAGTTAAGGTTTTGAAATAAAAGGTTGGATTTAATACCAATTATTATTCCAAGTAAATAGGGAAGAGGGGTGAATTTACTTTTAAAACTTTTTAGAAATTAAAGATAATTTTGAGATGAATTGAAAAAAATTAAATCAATTAACTAGAATTATAAAAGTTAAGCAAAAGAATAATAATTATAAGGGTAATTAATTAAATAAATAAGTTATCATAGTAGAAATAAAATAAATAAAACAATAGAGTCTTATAATTAATTTTTGAAATCACCCATGAAATGTGCCTACATCTCTACCCCTAAGGCCTTTAGAGGATTTAAACTACCTTGGGATCAATGGTACCCAAGTAACCTATTTAAAGAATACATACCTTGCTTTAAGGACCAATAAAGAAACCAATATCCCTCAATTAGGGTTGACAGCACCTAATCCCCTTTCTTTAAGGACCAATAAAGTAAACCCAATATCCCATTGCATTAAGAACCAAGTAAGAACCAAATATACCCTTGCTTTAAGGACCCAAAAAAATCCAAAGAAAAACAAATAAAAGGCTTGATTTTGAACAATACTTTTTAATCACACAATCCACTTTCTCTTTAAAATTAACAAGAGAAGTAATACATTATAGATAGGGATAGACAAAAGTATAAGAGAACTTGAATACAATAAGAAATCTTAAGATATCTCTAGAGAAGGTAAAATGGAATAATAATCTTTAAATGAGTGAAATATTTCCTTTTAAGCACCTAAGTGGGTGTATTTATATCCTTAGGGGGGTCTTTGACGGTTATTATGGCCTTGGGGGTTTAATAGATCCATTTGAGGGGAAAAGGCTGGTAGGGACCACTCTCAATAGCTATTTTTTTTATCTACCTTGAGTCCACCATATTTTCGCTGATACATACAAGTGGGGGCTCTAAAAATAATTATCATGATCCTCTTGTACACTCAGATTGGTCTGGTACATTCATGATAAAATTTATAAAATAAAAACATTGAAATCTATAAAGATAAAGTGTGTGAAACACAAATTTGTGTTTATAATCAATCAAAACAACCCAAGTGAGCGAGATATATATCATTCTTCCCCTTTTAATGATAATAAACATTTAGGTGGTTAATTAAAATAAATATAGGCATGATTCAATTATCATTTTTGTACATAAAGTGAATTTTAATATTCCATAATGAAATTCAGTTAATAATTATCAATATCTAAAAAAGAAACTTAGAAATGTAATTTCAATAATTTTTTCAAAAATGATTTCATCAATAACTTAATTTTCAGAAACATCTACCCCTTTGTGATTATCAAAAAATCAAAATCAAAAAATTTCATAATTAAATAATAATTCAAAAACATATTCAATTTTTAAAATAATTAAAACATGTCGATATTCCATTCAAATCATTACCTTTTCCCACATAATATCAAAAGGTTCCTTTTATTTCATAACTAACTACTCCTTTGAAGATATAAAATCAAAATTATGCTTGACAGAAATCATAAATTTTATTTCATCAGATTATCTCCCATTTTAATTATCAAAAATCTCATAAAAAATATGAATTTAATGAATTTAAGACAATATGAGGTTCAAGTATAATAGAGACAACATGAGAATTAAAAATTCATTACCAATAATTCTCCATCAAGAAGGTTAAAAACTAAAAATGAATTTTATGTCTCGAAAACTTTTCATTTTCTAAAACAAATTTATAAAACCAAAACCAAACATTTTGTATGTTCAAAATTTCAAAATCACTTCTTAAATTTGAGTTGAAATCAAAATGAACATTTTTTAAAAGATAGCTATAAAAAAATATCATGCTTAAAAATTATTATAAAAATTGTGTCTCTCAAGGAATAAAAAATAGATATTTTGATCCTATTTAATTAGATAATTAAAAACATGATCTAATATTCCCATATAAGTAGATTTTAAAAATAAAATTTTAACTACTAAAAATATTTCAACATTCAGTACATATTTTAAGAACTAAAAACTGCATACCCATGTCAATTTTAAAAACTAGAGAGTATAAATCAGATTTTATCATGCTTGAGTTCATTCAAAAATGGATTTTTCTTTTTATAAACATTTAAAATTTAAAAATTCCGGACTCCCCCTAAAATTATATATACTTTTAAAAGAATAAGTGGTCAAATAAACATATAAATCAGGATTTCAATGAATAAAGGATAAAACAAACAAAACTGAATTAACAGAGTGAAAGAAGTGGACCAATCACCTATAGATTTAAATAAGGGAGATAAATGAATAAATGATCTTGATATTTAAATAAAATGAGGTACATAATTCAATAAATATCAAGATTAAATAAAATAATCATATGAATATAAATAATATAAATATTTAAAAAAATAATTTAGAAAATTAAAACATGAAATATGATTGGATTTCATGATAAAAATATTTATATTTTAGAAAATTGGTCAAAGAGAATGTTTCCTCTTGGGTAATTTAGGAATTAAGAGAAGTATTAGATCCCCTTTAATTAGGGAATTATAAATACAAGGATATATAAAAAATTGATATTCAAAATTAAATATGATACCAAATATAGTTTCAAAAATAATTTTATTTCATAAAGAAATTCAAAGAGATCATAAATATGGTTTTAATAATAAATTATAAGAAATTATATCATTGAAATTTTATAAATCAATTTCATTATAAGATTAAGTTCAATAATAAACCAATACAAACCTTTAGAGAGAAAAATGTTTCATTTCACTTTATTCTTCCCATTTTTGTAACTATTATAAGCAATTCAAAACTCATAACAAAGTGTGATGAACAAATGAATAAAACATAAAATTAATTCATAACCAAATTATATTTTCAATAGAATTGAATTTTGAAAGATTTTGATTTCAAAATATTGGAAGAATGTGGGTTAATTAGAGATATGGGAAGATAAGGGAGTTTTAAAAACAAAATAAAAAAATCCCTAATACAAGAGGCTAAGAGGGCCTGGAATGATGCTACCAGAGAGCCAGTTAGTTGAACTGGATAGATGGTGGACAATAAAAGATAATCTAGATTCTATAAATCACCACCGACTATCTGATGTGGAATAACCAACTAGATGGTGGCTTCCTGGATATCTCAAATAATAATTTTAGTTTTGAAACAAAAATGCAATGGAATTGTTTTTAAAATAGGTTATATAAATAGATCAAATGGATTCAAATAATAAAAACATACAAGATTTTGAAATCCATATTCAGTTTAAATATAATAATAGTAAAGTATTTAAACATTACATGTTAATTTTAAATTTAGATATAATTTTCAAAATAAATGAATGGATATATCCAATTTAAAGAAAAAATCAAGAGAGGATCAATTTATGAAAATCATATGTGATATTATTAACAATACCTTGTCCAATGATCCCATAATCAATGTCTAAAATATTATATGGTCAAAATGGATTGAATAAGGTAATTTTAAATTCATTTTAAAATTGAGATTAAAAGATCGAACAATATTTTAAAACCAAAACCAAATTTAAATAGAAGTGATAAAATGTATTTTAAAACCTTTAAAATAGAAATGGAGTAATTCAATAAATACATAATTAAATTAAATATTTGTAGACTAATTTAAAAATTTTGATAATATTGGAATGAAAAATAAAATATATAAATTTTAAAAAAAAAGATAACTTTTAATTTTTAAAACATTTTTAAGAAGTTTGAGATGTATACCACACAAGGGTCTTGATCACCCACCAACCATGTTCCATGTAGCTCATCAGGAATGCTCTTGATATATTTACTATAAAATGATCAAAATAATTTTGGTACCCAAGTGAAATTGGGTCCACTAATGTTATCCAATAAAGATTTTACAACCCACACTTTATTGGAGTATGATTTCCTATTAGAAATATGATATTTTCTAGATAATACATTTGATGATAGGTGGAACAATTTTGGTATACTATATCAGGAATCTTTACATTTACACTCATAAATAAAGTGCCTGGTTTTCTTATAATAATTACAAAAAAAATTATTGAGAGATTCCACATACAAAAATGGTATTCATGGGGTTTTTAGAGGATCTATAATTATTTTTTCCATTCCTTTGTTATCCTAAAATAAAAATCAAAATTTTCTCACCTTGGGTGAACTTGGAAAGAGATTTTTTATCTTCTTCAATCGTTGATTCCAATTTTGAACTTATAGTTTTACTTTTAATTTCAAGGATAGATCCTCTTTTTCTTTCGATATTTTATCCTTCTCACTCATAATAAGATTATATTAATTTTTAATCTCCTTGAATTTTTTGGTAAGTTCACAAAATCCTTCAGTTAATTATTATCTATTATATTTGAGATGTTAATAATAAATATGTAAAAAGGAGAAAGATTAATTTGAATAAGAATAAGAATAAGTATGAGATTTTACAACATCATGGGGTATAAGAAATTTGGGCTTCCATCACTTGAGTTAGATGAGGAGGAGAGGGAGTTAGCACTTGTACTCCAAGTTGACACTTTGAATTCCTTGTTTCTTTCTTACCCTTTACTTTATTTTTGGATAGTGGGGACTTTGTCTTGATGTGGCCCTTTTTCTTACAACTGTAGAAACATACCTTAGGTCCTTTTTTTCGTCTCCTTTTTGGTATGATAAGAGTATTTATTTCTTTTAATAAACTTACATAGCTTCTTGGTAAAGTGTTTAATATTTGAATCACTTCTGTATAAATCCTAATAAATTTCCTTGAAGGAAATGTTCTTATTTTTATCCTTGGCCTCTATTGTCACAACCTGAACTACCAAGGTCCAACCCATGACTACCCCATTCCCAACTTCAATAGTTCAGGAGCTGGAGACCAGCGCTGAGTAGGAATATCCCACAAATTGGAGGCATTATCCTAAATTACCTGTATACATGCACACATCTCTATGACCACACAAAGATTAAATATAAAAAAATTAAAACAAAGCATGCATACATCTAATATCACATGACATAGTATGTCAGTAAAGTACTGAAAGTGAAAAAAGGTCCAAATACAAGCCCAACCAAAAACAATAAAGAGTCTAACCTACTTCAAGGGTGAGTACTAAATTCAAAAGAAAGATATCGATAACCACCTCGATCTGAAAAGATCAATATATGCTCCGCCTTCTCCCTGTCCTCCCAGGATACTGTCAAATGGTTCACCGTTTGTATAAGATATGACATGTGCAAGTAAATCCCACATAGGGGGTGAGTGTAACAATAACCAGTAGGACACCCCAAAAAAATAAACATGAAACACGAAGTATAGCCAGCTCAATACAAGATATAACAAAAAAAACCCAAATATACTTAGGAAATACATTGCATCATCAGGAATTCATAACCAACTCCCAGTCACGGGATTTTGCTTAAAGAAATGCTCATTCTGGGAGAGTCTACTCAATGAGCCATGCTATCACCGAATACACTCAACTAGAGTTCTAGATCATTGGTACCCTCCTAATAAATCCCACTAGTCTAAGAAGAATCTGATACTCAGATAGGGGGTCATGCCCAAAACTATTGAGGGACACCATGAACCCAATCTGGATCAACCCACTGTGTAGGGGATCATATTCTAATGATACCATGAACCCCAATGATTCAGCCTTCTAGATAGAGTATCAACTCCCTACTCAAGGAGGTTATGTCGATTCCACAAACCCCACCTAGGGTATAAATATGATAGAGGATTAGACACAATTCTCACGAAGGGAAACCACAACTATATCTGAGACTCGACCTCTAAAGGGGATCAAAATCTTGTGATTTGGATGTAATATTGCACCGTACCCTAAAGGTAATGTGCCAAGGGAACACACTCAACCTATACTAGTCCAAACTAAGGAAACTAAGATCTATAAACACTCTTGAAGGGGGTATATGGTGTGTACTATGGGTACATGGCATGTCCAGCTATCCCCAAGTCTTCCCATGTGGAAAGGCCTCACATGGAATGTAAATATCTAAATACAAAACATGTAGGAAGGTTACACAATGTGTAGAGATCACCTGAAACCTACTCATGTACTATTTTCTATGTCCATGTACCAATGGACGTGTTTGTGTATCAGCCCATGTACACCCAATGTGTCCATGTCTGAGTACACGGCATGCCTCTAGACGTGTACTTTTTCCTATGTTTGTGTAATTTCTGAAGTCCACATCAAGCTATCATAAAGGGGTCTCAAGACATGTGATAGGGATCACATTTCATGTGATCCTTAACTTCATCCTAAAACCCTAGCCACCATTAAGAGGATCCCACATGACGTGTGATCCCAAAATACATTTCGTGTTGATTGTGATTTTCCATATCCATTAGGATCTCTTCCATGTCATCGTTCACTTCTATGAATCCATCGCCCTTTCTAAAACCCATAGATCAGGGTTTGTTTGGTCCTTGAAAACATTGATCGATGGATATCTGGACTCAAATTCACTTGAAAATCGCCTAATCAAGCCACCATCACCATGCATCAAAAATTATAAATAATGGAACCCAAAAATTCATTCTGATCCACCTATGATTTTCTATTGCCATATTTTCACTCGAATCATGCCATTGATCATGAACCTCACCCATGTAATTGATTTATTTCACTAAATAACATTCACACATCAAAAAATACCATGTATTCATTGAATCATATGAAAAAAGGAAATGTCCACGATGAATGTATGAAAAACAAGGTAAGAAATTCATAAATCAAAATATGTGAGGAATGAACCTCAAAATTTGTTCGTTCAGGATTGATATGTTTTCATAGAAGAAGAAAAACAAATAGGAATAAAATCACAACAAATAATTCAAATTCCATCAATTTAAATCTTCAAATAATGTGTGTATCAATTTTTTTCATGGAATTGATCCAAGTTTGTCCAATATTAAGAAATGGGATGGAAAACATAAGATCAAACATCCTACCCAAAGTTTAGATCAATCATTGACTAAGAACAGTTGTGTTTTCATTATTGAGGAGATCCATGAATGCTATTGGCATAATGAACCATGATCTGGTCCTGATCCGTCATCATTTTACAACAAATATCTTCAATGATCATCTGATTCTCCATGGTTTGAGTGGAAAACCCTAAGAAAATTATATAAACATATATTTATAGGATAAATTTGTCACTTCATCAAAATAAACAAACAAATAATTGATTAATTTATTTTTTTTATTTATGCCTGTAATAAATTTTTCAAAAACAGTCCATGATGAAAAATATTATATCACTCCTAGGGTAAAACTCATAGTCTAAACTCAATGGTGCCCTTATATTTCTTATTCAGGACTCCTTTTTGGAGTTATTCCTCTTTTTTAGTAAAACTAGATGTATGTGAAATTCAATAAATTTAATATATTTCAAAAATTTATTCTGGGTATACTGGGCCTTGGACTGATCTCAAAAATAATCCATATAATATCCAAAAATAAATCATGTAAAATATGAGTCATTAAACTCTCCTCACCTTAGGTATTTTTGTCCCAAGAATAGAAAAACCCTACTTAAAAATATGAGGGTACTAGGCCCACATATGGGTCTCCTGCTCCTAGGTTCTCTCCTGAAGAATCTCGTGCTGACACCAGACACGTATAAGGGAAATAAATTACACATGAAGGATCCTCTCTTTCAGATCCTCGATCTCCACTAGGTACTTTGAAAAGGTAGCTCCATCCTTGATATCCAGTTCTCCCCAGTTGAAAATGTACAATGTTTCATACATGTACCTCCTCACCTACGAACACATCATATACCCAATCCAATTATGGTGGTAGAGCTAAGCATTATTCCACCTTTCCAAATCTACATAGTATTTGAAAAGGACCAATGAATATCAGAGATAACTTGTTGTCGTGGCCAAATATCCTCAATCCACATCGAGGTGAGACCCTCAGAAACACATGGCCTGCCTCCTTGAACTCCAAATGTCTCTCTCATCAGTCCATATAAGACTTTTAATGGTTCTGTGTAGTAATCATCCACTCCTAGATTATCTACACCTTCTCTGTAGTATCAAAAACCAAATGGGATGTATTAAACTCCTGAATCACCTCCTCCCATAACATCAAAGGTACCATTATTCATCCTCTAAAAAGGATAGCATGATTCCCACATTCATAATATTAATCAGAATAATGTCCAGTGGATATCTGAGTATGTAATGTCTCATAGTCGGTATATCCACACTGATTATCCCTAACATGCTATAAAATTGGTGGGGTAATAACCATCGACTGAAGATATGAAGCACCATCCATTTCCACTAAGGATAACTGCAATGAGGCTAACTTCTCTAATACCTCAGTCAACAACTGAGAAAAAAATCTCCTACTGTGTGCATCTTCCACCATGTTCCCCTTCCCATTATTATAGAAAATCTCAAATTCATAGTCCTATAAGAACTCTAGACATCATCTTTGTCTCAAGTTAAGTTCCTTATACAAGAATATATACTAGAGACTCTTGTGGTTCGAGTAAATGATAAACTTCTCACCCATCAGGTATTGTCACCACATATTCAGAACAAATACTACTGCTGCTAACTCAAGATCTTGGGTCATGTAGTTATGATCATGTGGTCTCAAATGAAATGAACCATAGGCAATAACCTCCTACCTCTACATAATAACACAACCAAGTTCAGTCCCTAATACATCACAGAACACTATATACTCAACACCCTCCTCTTGCAATCTCAAGATGGGAGCTCTTGTCAACCTCTTCCTCGGCTCCTAAAAGCACTACAAGTGCCTTTATTTCCACATAAAATGTTCACCCTTCTAGTTAAAATTTGTTAAGGGTGATTCCAATCTATAGAAATCAATAAAAACCTCTCATAGTATCCTTCCAACCCAAGGGAACTCCACGCCTCAATAACACTCTTAGGTGGCTCCGAAGAAATCATTGCCTCAAACTTCACCAGGTTTACTCCTAATCCTACCTATGAGATGATGTGTCCCAAAAATTGGACCTATCAAATCCAAAATTGAAACTTTGAGATATTCTCATAAAGCTTGTGCTCTTAGAGTGTGTCCAAGACCATCCTCAAGTGTCTCACGTGCTTCTCCTTGCATGTTGAATACACTATGATGTCATCAAAGAATACCACCATGAACCAGTCTAAGAAAGACTAAAATATCTGGTCCATGAGTCTCATAAACATTTTTGGGTCATTTATCATGTAGAACGTCATCACCAAGTACTCATAGTGACTATAACAACATCTAAGTGTCATATTCATCACATCCTCATCTCGTACTCACAACTGGTGATTTCCTGATCTAAGGTTAATCTTCGAGAACCGTTGAACTCATCTCAAGTGATAAAATAGGTATTTGATCCTCAGTAGTGGATAATTATTCTTTATGGTCACCTAATTCAATATTCAGTAATCCACACATAACCTCAATATCCTATTTTTCTTTTTAGCGAACAACACTGGGCAGCCAAGGGGGAAATGATGGGACTCACAAATCCCTTCTCTTGTAAGTCCTCTAACTATACCTTTAAATCTCTAATATCTATAGAATCCATCTGATATGTTGGTGAAGATATTGATTTCATCCCAATATGAAATCAATATAAAATTCTATCTCTTTGTGGGTAGTTAAACTTGGTAAGTCCGCAGGAAAGGCATCCTCATACTCCGCCACCACTGTATAAAACTAATAACCCAAAGCATTCATTGCTCCAAGAGTTATGATAGAAAAATGGTGAGTATTTGGCTACACTCTCCTATGCCTAAGATCATCCTACTCCTCCATGGTTTCATTTTCACTCAAAAAGGAAAACCTCATTCCTTCACTGCAGACACATCGCATCCTCCACCTAAAATAGTTAATCTGAGAATGAACTGTGGATAGCCAATCCATACCTAATATGTCATCGTAAAGCCTCGTTGCTACTGTAAAGATATACCATAAAAAACTCTCACCAATGAGCGTAAAATTTCACTATCGGAAAAAGTGTTCAATCATTGATTTACTAAATGTCAGAGTCTCCAAACATAAGGGTTGATCCAATGACTCAACTGAAATCTCTATGTTGTGAACCAGTGAAGTGTAAAGGAAGGAATTACTCACACATATGTCTATAAATGCTAAAGATAAAAGTATAAAAGACACATATCGTACCTCATATAATCCATAGAGCCTCGGTATCACAGGCCTCCTTAGCCTATAGTTGGCTTAGCACCAGTCCACCAGCTCCTTGATCCTGGCACGGACCACCTAGGGGTGGTGGTGGAAACAGGTCAAACCTATGGCCACCTCTTTCTACTCTACTAGCCCATTTTCCACATCCTCCACCCTGTAGACCACCCTAATCCTACCTCCTCTATATTTTTGGTCCCTTGACCATCTCACGATCATTTGTATGAAGGGTTATAAAATCATGATCCATATGTCCCCGATCGTCATAGGATAAACACTGCCTATACCTCAACTAATTTGAGCCACCCTAAGATCCATGTACCACTAACCCTATGTCCTGGGATTTCTTTCTAAAGTTTATAACATTATTGGATCCCTACGACTATCATCGACTACCTGTTTCTACGGTCTCAGCTACTGGGTTCCCACTACAGCACCCATTGTTAGTTCCTCATCTTCTAGAAAGAAATCCACCACCAAGGCTCGCTCAAGAACCCCAATATAGGTGGGAAGGAAAAGAGATGCTACTAAAGACATAGTGTCACAACATAATCCCTACTCAAAGGTGAGAGATATGAAGAACCGATCCCACACCATATCAAATGAGTAACATGAGAGATTAGTAAAGCTCTCCAAATACTCCGGCGCATTCAAACTTCCCTACTATAAATGAAAAATATTTTGTATGCACGTTGATCTCAACATGGTTGGATAAAACTCCTCCCTAAAAAGATTCTAAAAGTATGAATAGGAGAGAGTTGTATCATCATGTGACTGAGTCACTATAACCCAATAGATCCTTGAAGATGACTCACCATGAGAAACACCATCTAGTTTGTAGGCTTTATAAAAAGTTATAAAATACAAGTGAATTACTCTATCCATTCCTCAACCACCTAGGGTTCTGGATCACCTCAAAACCTAGGAGGTCACTGTCTATGAAACTCATGCAATTAACTCAGCTTGTGTTCATCCTCAGGTGGTACTGCCAGCACTAGGTGTTTCTAAATGGGTGTTGGTATAGATATTAAACCTCTTAGAGGTGATATCTCTGGTATATTACCCTATATTGATGCCTCATAACTAGGTGAATCATCCTCATGATCACACGGTGGAATCCTGATTAGCTATCTATGTGGAGGAATCCTGAAATAAAACAAGATGTACCACGATCAAAACAATGTATCTGGAGAGATGACTCATGAAGGACATAGAAAACACAATCCATTCCTATATGATGCATGTACCAAAATTTTCTATATAACCAATGTTTATATGTATCGAGTCAAAAGGAAGGTGATCAAAGTCCTAGTGTATAGATATATCAGTCACCACACCAACACTGAATTCCCTGACCTGAAAGCTAAAATCGAAACACTAAACACTTTTGCCCCAATCCAATATCACCAACTCTAATCTTAAGGTAGAAATTACTTCTCTAATGACACTCTTTTATAACATAACCCACCGTGTTATAACCCGCGACTACCCCAATCCTACCTTTAATATACCAGAGGCTGGTGACCAGTACTGAGTAGGAATATCCCACAAATATGAGGCATTGGCCTAAATTACCTATACACATGCACATATCTCCAAGTCCACACAAAGATGAAATGCAAAACAACTAAAAATAATGCATGCATAAATATAAGATCTCATAATAGAGTATGACAATAAATTATTTAATTAATAAAAAAGGGGCCAAATACAAGACCAACCAAAAACTATAAATAGTCAAACCTACTCTAAGGTTGAGGACTAAAGTCAAAAGAAATCTCCTAGTAACCACCTCAGTTTGACAATCCCAATCTATTCTCCACTCATTCCCTACCCTCCCAGGACACCATCAAATAGTTCATCGTCTACATAAGACATGATATATACGAGAAAACCCCATATAGGAGTGAGTATAACAATACACAATGGGACACCCCTAAAACACTAAACAAGAAGCACCAAGTATATTTAGATCAATAAAATATATAAAGATCAATGTATAATAGAAACACCCATATATACTTAATAAAGACATCACACCACTAGGTGGACATAACAAACTATCAGCCACAGGATTCTGTTCAAATCAATACTTGTTCTGAGAGAGTCCACTACACGATACATGCTATCACCAAAGACACTCAACCAAAGGTATAGATCATTGGGCTCCACCCAAGAAATATCACTGTTCTAAGAAGACCCTGATACTCAGATTGGGGGACATACTTAGAACTACTAAGGGACACCATGAACCCAATATAGATAAATCTTATATATAGGGGATCACATTCTAATGATACCACAAACCCTATTGATGATGCCTTCTATATGGAGTATCAATTCCCTACTTAGGGAGGTCATGTTGATTCCACAAACCCCACCTAGGGTATAAATATGATAGAGGATCACACTCCAGTATCATAGAGGGACATTATAACTCTCTCTGAGAGTCGGCCTCTAGAGGGTATCACAATCCTTTTATGTGGATGTAATACCACACTTTATAATTGAGGTAATGGACCAAGGGAACACACTCAATCTATAATGTTCTAAACTAAGAAAATAAATAGTTTCAAACACTCTTTAAGGGGGTACACAGCATGTAATATGGGTACACAGCATGTCTAACTATCACCAAGTTTTCCCATGTGAAAAGGACTCACATGGAATGTAAATATCTAAATACCTGACATGTAGAAAGGGTAAATGGTGTGTATAGATCACCTAGAACCTTCCTGTGTGACATTGGTTGTGTTTTTGTACCAGTTTCCATGACTATGTGCATGCCCATGTACACATGGTCATTCCTATGTCTGATTATGCATCATGCCTCTATCCATATACTTTTTCCCATGTACGTGTACTTTCTGAAGTACACACCAAACCATTATAGAGGTTTCTCATACTGTGTGATAAGGGTCACATGTTGTGTGATCCTTAACTTCATATTGAACCCCTAGTCGTCGTTGAGAGGTCCTCACATGGAACGTAATCCCGAAATGAATGTTGTATTGCTCGGGATTTTCTAGATTCACTGGTATCTCTCTCGCACCATTCTGCACTTCATCAAATCCATCGCCCTTTCCAAAACCTATAGATCAGGGATTGGTCGATCCTTTCCAACATCGATCGATAGAGATATGGGCTCGAATCTTTTTAGAAATCACCTCATCGGTCCATCATTATCATGCTTTAAAAATTGGGAATAATGGAACCCAAAAATCCATTATGATTCACCTATGATCATTCACCGTTGTTGTAGTATCCTAGACTGACTGACCATTAAACTGATAACTGGACCAGTCACCACATGGCTTCAAGTGCACCTCCCTATACGCCAGAGGCTATCGACTAGCAACAAGGGTCTAAAGTTGGTATAGTTGGGATACTATATCATAATGATTAGAGTCTCGTGGTTGTATATCCGATGTAAATCAATAGAAAATAGTGGAAGTAGTAGTAATAAATGACAAAGCAATGAAAGATAAATACAATTACTTAATAAAAGTAAATGGACAACACTCATCCATATAATAATGCATGCATGTCTAGATGATGTTACAAGATACAAAGAGGAGGTACAATAGGTAGTACAATACAATAAAGAAAAAGGATCTCAAAGGCTAAATCCATGAGCATATAAAGTACTAGCTCAGTCATGTGCTCCCTAGCTCCTAAGTAACAACATAGCACAAGCAATAAATCCAAGGACCTGCAAACATATAGAACTGCTCGAGTACCCCATTGTAATGGTGTCCTGAGAAAGGTGTGAGATATAATACCAGTAGTCCATCACTAATTTTGTCTAGATAAATCCATTTTATGCACTATAAAATGAGCAGTGTACCACCATAATTGAATACAAGGTGATAAATAAATAAATAAATAACACTTAGATCTGAGTTCCTAAATGGATACCTAGATAATTCCACCTACTTTGTCCTAAGTCAAATTCTTGAACCAAGGGGACCTTTAGAAGTAATATGGTATATACATGTCATCATATATGAAGCAACAAAAGTGGGAAGACCCCAAGATTGTTCTTTAGCTTGGCGGTCACACCCCTAGAATATCATTCAAGCACTATATTAATGTAATTATAAAAACAGAAATAATAATAATAATCTATCATAAGTAATCCATGAAAATAATCCATCAAGTCTAGTAATGGAATCTTGATCACATCCAAGGTGATCCATAATAGAATCCTAAGGGTCTCTATAAGATCCCTTGATATAACCAATACCACAGAGTCCATCCAAGGAGAACCATAATGGCATCTCTCTTATCACTCATGGTATGGTAAACTATGAGTCCATAATAGGTATCTCACATAGGTTACTAAGTATCACCCAGGTCATGGTGTATCCATATTTCCAAAAATTACATCCATGGTTGCTCCCCTAGGGAACTGGTTTCACCCAAGAGTATAAGTAATCCACTCAGAGATCTCGTACAATGAAAAATTGGTATCACTCCCGACACATAAATTAGTACTAAGCCAAGAACAACGAGTATATCCATGGAATCCTTAATTCGGGACATGTGTTCTCTCCCAACCCACAATTAGTCAAGGCATAACAACCAAAATCACATATCATCACGAAGTCATATCATATACAATAGGATAATAATGATATCCAAGCATTTAATCCAATCCAAATAACTATGTAATAAGGCAATAGGTATAAGGCACTAAGCATAAACACATGGAAATAAGAAACAATCCTTAAATATAAATCACATAGAATGGAATAATCTTAAATAATAATCAATAAGTCACAAAGAATAAGTATAATGAAAAATATATAAGCAAGGTAATAATCACAATGCATAAGCATTTAACAACTTGCATGAGAAATATAAAATAAGCAGTATGTGTGAGAAATGAGGCATAAAGTGCAAAAATAATATAGTTATTAAAAGGAAAAAAGTGAAAAAAAAATTATTTATCTTTTACTTAAATATTATAAAGGAAAAAATCAAAGAATTGTAGCACCAAGTGGACATATATTCAAGACTTGGATAGAAATGAAAAAAATATTCACATAAAAAATGATAAAGGAAAGTTTTAGAATCAATTTTTATTCCTTTTCATATTATTTTTAAGCTTGATTACTTGATTTACCCTTACTATGGTGATAATTATTTAATACGATTTCTATTCTAATAACCAAAAATAAAAGGAACTATTCACAAAATTTGGACCTATTGATTTCATATATTTAATCCATTTTTTAATATTCAATTTACATAATTGGAATAATTTAATTTAAAATTAAACTTGTAAAGCATGGTGAAAAGCTATTCTTTAGGAAAATGCATTTTTTAAGGAAAAAGTGATTTTACATTAACTCTATGACTAGTAATCTTCATTATATGAATTTAAATCCATATATATTGATATATAATATATAAATTTCTATTAAATTGTTCCTAATTAGAATTTATTTTAATTAATTAAAATGTAGAAACATTATGCACTTAAAAACAGTTTTCAAGAAAAATGTGTTTTTATGCAAAAAAAATAGATTTATAACAAAATAAGGAAAATTAATGTTTAAAATAAAATTAATTAGATTATTATAAATAAAATGGATCATATTTGACTTTAATATCAAATCAAAAATATAATCTGGATTTTAAATTACTTGATTTAATGAAAATAAATAACAGTTTTACAAAAATCAATATTTTTCACTATTTACTTAAAAACCTATATTTTCATAAAAATATGAAAAAATAAACCTAAAATAATTTAGATTTTATGATATTAAAAATTATATTATGTTTATTAAATACAATTTATAAATTTTCTATAAATTAATTATAATATTTTCTCATAAAAAGCAATAAAATACCATTTCTGAAGAAAATGTATTTTTTGAAGAATAAAGTGACTTTGAAAAAAATTTAGTGCTTATTTAATAAGAATTAATTTCTAAATTTTTATTCAGTAAGACCTTTGTATATTTTTTATAATTTATTTAATAATATTCATACCCTCTAATTCAAAAGCTAAGTTATAATTATAACATTTAAATAATAATATTTTGTGGTTTGTTTAGGATTAGTGTTGTGTGTCTTATATGATATAGATCATAGTTTTATTTTAAAATATTAGGTTTTAGTTAATTATCTCTTCAAGTGGAATATTATTTATATCCTTTTATTCGTGAATCACCATCACTTTAGGTTCCCAAAGTCAATGCAAGACCAAAAGGATCTTCTTCAAAAGCATCTTTGTGTTAAGCTCATCACCTGAGGAATTCCTTCCATTACAAATATTAGTGAAACAAGTAAAATTTTCTATTATATACTCATTATGATGTATACTAAATCATTCAAAATCTTGGATGACATATCCAGCCTAGTATCCTTTAATTTATTAGTACCTTCATATGTAATTTATAATAATTTCAAAATTTCATGGGAAGTTTTACACATGGAAATTCTATTAAATTAATTTGTATATAGCCCAAAATATATAGAATTCATGGATTTTCCATCAAGATTGAATGTCTCTATATAATCAGGGGTCCATTTTTCTTCTTTTTCTTGAGTAGGGGTATAGCCATGCGTAACTATTCTACACACCATATATCTTATGCTTTTAAGAAAAGTATACATTCTAGTTTTCTAATAATATTAATCGGTTCCATAAAAATAAGGGGATCTTCCCATAGAGTGTCATTTTGTATCACCTTGGTAATTAGAGGTAAATTCCATCCTTAATTGATCATTCCTTATAACTAGTTAGCATTTTGAAATCAAAGGTTGGCTATGATACCAATTGTTAGTTTGAGTAAAGATGGAAAGAGGGGTGAATTTATTTTTAAAAAAATTAGAAATTAAAGCTAGTTTTGAGATGAATTAACAACAATTAAAGAAATAAAGTAGAATTATAATAGTTAAGAGAAATAATAAGAACTTTTAGTGGAAGTGATTAAATAAATAAGTTAGTGCAGTAGAAATAAAATAAATAACACAATAGAGTTTGATTACAATGTTTGGAAATCACCCACTGAAGGCGTTTATGTCTCCACCCCAAAGTACTTTGGGGGATTTATACTCCCTTGGGTTCAACGGTACCCAATAAACCCATTTACAGTGTGAATTTTTTACTTTAAGGACCAATAAATAAATTAATATTCCTCACTTATGGTTGTGATCACTTAATAGCCTTGATTTAAGAACCAATTTGGTAAACCCAATATTTCCTTGCTTTAAATACCAATAAAGAACCAAATATCCCTTTTTTAAGGACTAAGCAAGTATCAAAAAATATATACTTTCTTTTGTGAAAGACATTTAAATCACACACTCCACTCTCTATTTACAATGAATAAGAGAAGAACTACAAGAGAGTGAGGGAGAAAAAAAGTATAAGAGATATTGAATATAATAAGAAAGATTAAGAGAGATCTAGAGAAATAAAAATGGAAGCATAAGCTTTTCAAAAGTGAACCATTTCCTTTAAATCACCCAAGGGAGAGTATTTATAGACAATGGAGGGTCTAGGAGGGATCTTGTGGCATTAGGGTCAAATAGATCCATTAGAGGTTAAAATAGGCTATTGGGGACTACTCCCAATGGCTATATTTTTTCTCTGTATCTAGGACACCAAGTAGTCGCTGGTAAATGCAGATGGAGGGCTCCAAAAATTATTATCATTATTCTCTTGAGCCTTCTGATTGGTTTGGTACCTTCATGAAAAAAATCATAAAATATAAACACTTAAATACATTAAAATAAAATGTTAGAAACACAAATATGTGTTTGTGGTCATTTAAAATAACTTAAGAGAGTGAGATGTACAATATTCTCCTATTTTTGATAATCAAAAACACTTAGTCAATTAATCAATATAAATATAGGCATGATATAATTCTCATGTATGTACCCAAAGTGGATTTCAATATTTCATAATGAAATTAAATCAATCATTCTCAATATTTCAAAAAGAAATTTAGAAATGGAATTTCTATAATGATTTCATCAATAACTCAATTTTAAAAAAATTATCCCCCTTTGTGATTATCAAAAAATCAAAATCACAAAATTTAAAAATTTAGTAATAATTCAAAAACTTATTCAATTTTAAAAATAATTTAAATAAGTAAATATTCCATTAAAATCATTACATTTTCCCCCATAATATCAAAAATGTTCCTTTGATTTCAAAACTAACTCACTTTTTAAAGATATAAAATCATAATTATGCTTGAGAGAAATCATACATTTTATTTCTTTACCTTCTCCCCTATTTTAATTTTCATAAAAATCATAAATAATGTGAAGTTAATTATTTTAAGATAAATGAGATTCAAGTATAACAGATAAAACATGGAAATGAAAAATTCACAACCCATAATGTTCCATCAAGAGGGTTTAAAACTGAAAATGATTTTGAAGAATTGAAAATTTTTAACATTATAAAAAATTAAAAAATTAAAACCACGCATTCCATGTGTTAAAACTTTAAAAATCCTTTATTAAATTTGAGATCAAATAAAAAAATGAGCAATTTTAAAAAGATAACAACAAAAAATTAACATGCTTAAGAATTATTCTAAAAATGGTGCCACTCAAGGAATCAAAAGTGAGATTTGGATCCCCTTTAATTAGATAATTAAAACCATAATTTAAGGTTCCCATACAAGGATATTTTAAAAATAAAATTTCAAATAATAAATATTTTTCAATGTTAAAAATATTTTTTAAGATCTAAAAACTACATATCCATGTAAATTTTAAAACTCGAGAGTATAAATCATATTTTATCATGCTTGAGTTCATTAAAAATGGATGTTTCTTTTAATGAAATTTAAAAATTTAAAAATTTTATTCTCCACCTCAAATGATTTATACTTTTAAAATAATAAGGGTCCACCTAAACATATAAATAAAGAGTTCAATGAATAAAAGGGAAAACAAATAAAACTCACTTGGGAGAGTGAAAGAAGTGGATCAATCACCTCAAGATTTAATTAAGTGGTATAAATTAATCAATGAAATCAAGATTTAAATAAAATAATTAACATAATTCAATATATCTCAAGATGTAATAAAATAATCATATGAATATTTATAAGTTCAATATTTGAAAAAATAATTTTAAAAATTAAAATAAGAAATAAGATTGGATTTCTTGATAAAAATATCCATGATTTCAAGAGATTGATCAAAGTGGATGTTTCCTCTTTGATCATTTCAATATTAAAAAAAGGATTAGATCCCCTTTAGTTAAGGAATTATAAATAAAATTAGAAATAAAACATTGATATTAAAAATTAAAGACTATACCAAACAGAGTTTCAAAAATAATTTCAATATTTCATAATAAAAATCAAAGAAATTATAAAAATGGTTTTAACAATAAATTATAAGAAATTAAATCATGTAAATTTTATCAATCAATTTTAGAATAAGAGTTATTTCAATAATAAACTAATATAAACCTTTAGATAGAATAATGCTTCATTCCACTTTATTCTTCCATTTTTGTAACTATTAGAAGAAATGAAAATCTCATAACAAAGTGAGATGAACAAATGCATAAAACATAAGATTCATTCATATCCAAATGAAATTTTCAATAGAATTTAATTTTAAAAGATTTTTATTTCAAAATATTGGAAGAATATGGATTAATTAGATATAGGGAAATATAATATAGGTTTTAAACAAAATAAAAACAACCTCAGCACAAGAGTACAATAGAACCTAGAATGATTATACTAATTATTTTTTTAGTTTTATCGGCCTTCTGGTGGAAAATAAGAAAAAATACATATTCTATAAATCATCGTCAGCTATCCGGTGATGAAGCATCATCTAGTTAGTGGCTTCCTGGACATCTCATACAACAAGTTTAGTTTTAAAATAAATATTAAATAGAATTATTTTTTAAATAGGTGAATAAATAGATCAAATTGATTCCAATAATCAAAACATCATAAAATCATAAAACATTTTGAAATTCATATTCAATTTGAATAGAAAAATACTAAATTTTTTATACATTACATGATAATTTTAAATTTAGACAGAATTTTCAAAATAAATTAAGGGATATATCCAACTTAAATAAAAAACCAAGAAAGGAGAAATTTATAAAAATAATATGAGATATTAATAAAAATACCTTGTCCAATGATCGCATACTCAATATATAAAACAATTGATGGTCAAAATGGATTTAAGAAGGTTAATTGAAATTGATTTTAAAATTGAGATTAAAATATCAAAAATGATTTTAAAATAAAAACCAAATTTAAATTGAAATGATAAAAATTATTTCAAAATCTATAAAATAGAAATGGAACAATTTAATAAATAAGAAATTGAATTCAGATATTAGAGAATAATTTAGAAAATTTGATAATATTAGAATGAAAAATACAATGTAGATAATATAAAATATGATAACTTTGAATTTTTAAAACATTTTTAGGAGTTTTAAGATGTTTACCACACAAGTGTCTTAAGAACCCTCCAACCATGTTCCATATAGCTCATCTAGAATAATATTATGGAATTTTTTGAAAAATGATCAAAATACTTTTGGTACCCAAGTGAAATTGGGTCCAATAGTTTTAGCCAATAAAGATTTTGGAACCCACATTTTTTTAGAATATGAGTTACCATAATAAATATAATATTTTCTATATAAGGAATTTGATCATATGTGGACCAATTTTAGTCTACCATATCAATAATTTTTATAATTATACTCATAAATCAAGATCTCGAATCTATTACAATAATTAAAAATTTTGTATTGAGATATATCTCTTACAAAAATGGTATTAATGGTATTTTTAAAGGTGTTATAATTATTTTTTTCATTTCTTTGTGAGCCTAAAATCAAATTCGAATTTTTCTCACCATGGATAAACTTAGGAAGATTTTTTTTAATCTCTTAAATTATTTATTCAAATTTTTTAACTTTTATTTTCTCCTTTAATTTTAAGGATAAATCCTTCTTTTCTTTGGATATTTTATCCTTATCACTCACAAAAAAGATTATATTTCTTCTTAATCTCCTTGATTTTTATAGTGATTTTATAAAAAATCGTTATTTTTTCTCTATAATATTTGAGATCTTCATAATAAAGATGTCTAGAGGAACAAGAAGAATAATAAGAATAAGAATAATTAGGATTTTTTACCTCATCATGGGATATAAGTCATTTAGGGTTTCCATCACTTGAATGGGATTAGGAGGAGAGTAATTATTTTCTTGTACTCCAAGTTGACACTTTGAATGCCTTATTACTTTCCTTGTTCTACTATACTTTCTTTTTAGATAAGGGTCACTCCATATTAATGTGTCCCTTTTTCTTGAAACCATATTACCATACCTATGTTTCACCTTTTTCCTCTCTTTTTTGGTGTGATGAGAGTGTTTCTTTATTTTCATGAACATACTTAGCTTCCTGGGCAAGTGTATAAGATTAGAATCACTTCCAGATGAATCTTCATTAATTTCCTTAAAGTAAATGTTCTTATTTTATCCTCAACCTCCATATCTTTTCTTTTCATTGTAATATAATTGGTAATGAGATACCTAATGAGTTCTTTAATTTTCATATTTTTTATGTCCTTTGCTTCTTGGATCACCATCAAATTGGGTTCCCAAGAGGTTGGCAAGATCTAATGGATCTTATTCCAAGCATCTTTATGCTAATATTATCATCTAAGTACTTCCTTAAATTAAAAATATCAATGAAACAAGTAAATATTTCATTTATAGGATCATTATGATGCATAATAAAGCTTTCAAAATTTTGGTGGTATATATCAAGCCTAGTATCCTTTACTTTAGTGGTGCCTTCATGTGTAATTTATAATAATTTCCAAATTTCATGGGAATTTTTACACGTGGAAATTATAATAAATCCATTCCTATCTAACCCACAATATAGAGCATTCATGGATTTCACATCAATCTCAATTTTCACTATATCATTGGTGGTCTATTTTTCTTTTTTTTCTTGATTGGGGGTATAACCATGAATAACTATTCTTCAAAAAAAATATCTTATAATTCTAAGAAAAGTAGAAATTCTTGTTTTCCAATAACCACAGTTGATTCCATAAAAATAAGGGGGCCTTAACATAGAGTTTCCTTCTAGATCACCTTGGGAATTAGAGGTAGAGTTCATCCTTAATTGATCATTTCTTGAAACTGGTTATAGTTTTGAAATAAAAGGTTATCTCTGATACCAATTATTGGTCTAAGTAAAGATGGTAATAGGGGGTAAATTACCTTTTAAAACATTTTAGAAATTAAATCTAATTTTGAGATGAATTGAAAACAATTAAAGTAATAAACTATAATTATAAGAGTTAAGTAGAAGAATAATAATTATGGGTGGAAGCAATTAAATAAATAAGTTATCATAATGGAAATAAAATAAATATCACAAGCGAGATAGATAATGAAGTTCATAAATCACCCATGAAAGGTGTTTATGTCTTCTCCCCAAAGTCCATTGGAGGATTTATACTTCCTTGGTCTCATCAGTACTCAAGAATCCTATTTACAGTGTAAACCCCTTACTTTAATAACCAAACAAGAAACCAATATCCCTTACTTAAAGTTGTGATAATACAATCCCTTTTCTTTAAGGACCGATCAAGTAAACCCAATATCCCATTACTTTAAGGACCAAACAAGAACTATATGTACCCTTTATTTTGGGACCAAGCAAGAACCAAAATAAAAATCAAGGAAGATACTTGTTTTATACAATCCCTTTGAATCACACACTACACTCTCTTTTTACAATGAATAAGAGAAGAAATATAATAGAGATAAGGATAGATAAAAGTAGAAGAGATATTTAATACAATAATAAATCTTAAGATAGCTCTAGAGAAGACAAAATTGAAGCACAATCTTTGCATAAGTGAACCATTTCCTTCTAAGCACTTAAAGCCTCTAGGGGATCTAAGAGGGTTATTGTGGCCTTGGAGGTCGAATAGATTCATTAAAGGGAAAAACTAGCAGGTGGGGACCAATCTAAATGACTATATTTTTCCTCTATCCTGATGCCACCAGATAGTCAATGGGTGTCATCATCTAGCCAGTGGAACCCGGATAGAACCAAGGTTATCTCTAGCTAGCACCGGACCAATGGTGGTACCCCACCAGGTAGGCGCTAGTACCTATAGGTGGGAGACTCCAAAATTGCTTCTCATGCTCCTCATGATCCCTATAATTAGTTTAGTACCTTTATGAAAAAATTCTAAAATATAAACACTAAAATCCATGATAAGAAAATGTTAGAAACACAAATGTGTGATTGTGATCATTCAATACAACCTAAGAGAGTGAGATGTGCAAATTATCCCCATTTTGTATGATCACAAAAACATATAAAATTAATCAATATAAATATAGGCATGATGAAATTAACATTTTTATTCCCATAGTGAATTTTAATATTTCATAATAAAATTAAAGTATTCATTCTCAATATTTCAAAAATCAATTTAGAAATGGAATTTCAAGAATGATTTCATGAAAAAATCAATTTTTAAAAACTTATCCCCATTTGTAATTATCAAAAATAAAAATCACAAAATTTATCAACTCAAGAATAATTCAAAAGATTATTAAATTTTTAAAATAATTGAAACAGATCAAGATACCATTGAAAGAATTGCCTTTTCCCCCATAAAATCAAAAGGTTCCTTTGATTTTAGAACTAACTCCCCCTTTTAAGATCTAAAATCATAAATATACTTGAGATAAATCATGCATTTTATTTAATCACCTTCTCCCCCATTGTAATTATCATAAATTTCATAAATAATATGAAGTCAATGCATTCAAGATAAGATAAGGTTCAAGAATAATAGAGACAAAATGAAAATGAAAAATTTATAAGCCAAAATGTTCCGTCAAGAGGGTTAAAAACTGAAAATGAATTTGAAGCCTTGAAAGCTTTTAACTTTCCAAAAAAATAGAAAAATAAAATAATACATTACATGTGTTCAAACTTTCAAAATCCTTTATTAAATTTGATATAAAATAAATAATTGATCAATTTTAAAATGATAACTATGAAAAATCAACATGCTAAATAATTATTCAAAAATTGTATCTATCAAGTAATCAAAATAGATATTTGGATTCCCTTTAATTAGATAATTAAAACCAAAATTTAAGATTCCCATACAAGAAGATTTTAAAAACTAATTTTAAATACTAAAAATATTTCAACATTCAAAATATATTTTAAGAACTAAAAATCGTATACCCATGTAAATTTTAAAAAATAAAGAGTATAAATCAGAATTTCTCATGCTAGAGTTCATTAAAAAATGGATATTTCCTTTTAGGAACATTTAAATTTTAAAAAGGTTAGTCTCCTCCTGAAATTATGCATACTTTTAAATGAATAATGGGCCACCTAAACATATAAATCAAGAGTTAAATGAATAAATTAGAAAACAAACAAAATAACCTAAGAGAGTGAATGAAGTGGATCGATCACCTCAAGATTTAAATAAGTAAGATAAATGAATCAATTATTTCAATATTTAAATAAAATAAACCACATGATTCAATAAATATCAATATGAAATTAAAGAATCATATGAATACCTAAGTGGATGTTTCCTCTAGGATCATTTTGGAATTGATAAAATTATTAGATCCCATTTAATTAGGTAATCAAAAATACAATGATCTATAAAACATTTATATTAAAAATTAAAGAGTATACCAAAGGGAGTTTCAAAAATAATTTCAATATTTCATAATGAAAATCAAAGATATCATAAAAATGGTTTTAATAAGAAATTATAAGAAATTAATTTATTGAAATTTTATAAATCAATTTTAGTATAAGTGTAATTTAAATAATAAAATAATCCAAACCTTCAGAGAGAACAATGTTTCATTCAATTTTATTCTTCCCTTTTTGTAACTATTATAAGAAATGAAAATCTTATAAAAAAAGTGAGATGAAAAAATGTATAAAACATAAGAGGCATTCATGGGAAAATGAAATTTTCAATATAATAAATTTTAAAAGATTTTTATTTAAAAATATTATAAGAATATGTATTAATTAGAGAGGTGGAAAGATAATAGATATTTAAAACAAAAACAAAAAAACCCAACACAAGAGGCCAAGGGGGTCCAAAATGATGCTACTAGTGAGTGGGTCAGTTATACCAGCTAACTGGTGGAAAATAAAATAGAATCCAGATTCTATAAATCACTATCAGCTATATGGTGAGAAAGCATTAGCTAGCCGGTGGCTCCTTGTGTCACAAACCAACCTAGGTCGAACCTGAACCGATCACCTGAGTCGGTCTGCGACATGACCTGAAAGGCATTCCCAATCCTCCCAAGTTGGCGACAAGCAACAGGGCATCAATAGAGGAAAATTGGTAATGATTTCGCTCGTGAAAATAAATAAAGCAGCAAAAAAAGTAGAATAATGAAAAGTAAATAAATGACACTGAAAAGAAAGAGAACGGGCAACAACACATACTAACCTGACTATGACCAAAACTCCTCATGACCCCAAGAGTCTCTCACCAAACCACAACCAACTCTCGCCCATGGTGAGAAAGCTTGAGTCAAACCTGCAACAGAAAATAAAAACAGTAAAACACTATAGGTGTGAGTATTAAAAACTCAGTAGGTGTGCCCAAAAAACTATCCCCACAACACTACCTTTAAATAAATAGTTTACTAATTCTAGGTTTGAACTAAATTATATAAAATATTGGTTTCCATGTACGCTTTCATTTCTAAAACAAGTAACAGTCCATTGCCCTTTTTAATTTAAAAAAATCAAGTTTAATGTTTGAAAGGAATAGGTGCATTGCAATTTAAAACATTTTTGTGAACAATTTAGAAATCCAAATTTTAGTTGTTATTCAAATGGAAAACCACACACAACACCCAATACACACTAAGGGAAATGGAAAAGAAGTAGCACGTAGGGGCGAGCAACCGAACTAGACCTCTCAATCATCCGCCACATAAAAATAAACACTAAGGAAAACATGGGTCGAACCTAGGAGCTCGTGAACAATCCAGAACGTACCATACATGTGACTCATCTTGAAGGCATGCCTACTCTCAATGATGTCATAACGCCCTAACGCTCGGTGTTTCTCTACATGGCCTAACTGAGGGGCCCAATCCCCTAGAAGAGTATAATCCGTACTAAGGGTCACTAGCCAATGCGTAATCTAAACTGGTACAGCAATCGTTCTTATAAGATTCACATACTATACCAGGTTCCCATGTCAACACGTCTAATAAAAATGAAATGGGTGATTCAAAAAACTCAATTGCATTGCACAAACATCACACACAACTTATACAGTCAACGTACACCAAAGATCACCCCTGAGTCACCCCAAAGAGAGTTTTCCAAAATAATTTATTTTATTAAAGTGCCAAATAGGCCTTCACCAATTTTAAAGAAAATCCTCATTTCTCAAGAGAACCAAAACACTTGTTAATGCTTCAAAAGAAATCATTTATCAATAAACCGGAACTACATTTTAAATTCTGTGAATTATGTTTAAAGTTAAAACGGTCATTCTTTCACTACTGGGTGTCCGTTCATCAAGAAAATATTTCAAGTGTTGTGTATAAAATAAATGACTCTTTTTACACCAAATAATCATTTGAAAATTAATTATCTTATATAATTTCACATTTATTAAAATTAATAAAATATCAAGAAATTAATAAATTCTGAATTTATAGGCAAGTGCAGTGGGGGACCTACCTCGGCTCACAGTCCAAACATGATGGTGTGTCATGCCTCTCACAGACGCACAAGCACACTCAAGATGATGACCGTAGTTTCGTGTAATTACCTCGCCAATGTGATGCAACAAACGCACAACAACTAAAAACCCATAACCACTGAATTAAGACAATCCAAATGAATAGACAATGCAAAAACCACCTCAACATATTTTCAGCACACAAAATGCACCAACAACACTATTTAATAAACCCCTTTTAAAATCCACAGAGTGTTTACAAAAACCACACAATACCAAAATAACTCACTAATAATTTTAAAGAGCCAACAGAACATTTTAAGAAAACAATTAGAGTGTCCAACCTAACAAAAGTGCACGACATGATGAGATCAACATTTAAAAACACATGTGCCTAAAAACATTTTCAAAGCCAGGCTCAAAACACCCATATTATTTAATAAATCATTTAAAATTTTATAAAATGATTTTGAAAAGAATACCATGACTTTAAACACACCCAAAACCTGTTCAAAAACCCTTTTATAATTAAAGGTGCACATGCAACACACCATATCAGAACATGCACCGCTTTCACAGTAAAAAAATAACAAATTTCAGAATTTAATAAAAGCTATTAAACAGAATGCAACTGGTTTTCATCAAAACGCACCTTAATTCACATGATCGGGCTGCAAAATATAAAATGAAAACTAATTTCCCTCAAAACTAAACTTCGCACCACACCAAATAATCACAAAATATGTCAAATCAATAATTTAGGCGGAACAATTAACCAAATAAAAATTATCTACAATATCACATAATTTCTTCTAAAATAGATATTCTCATAATTAAAAATAATAAATTAATATTAAATGAATATAAGTCATGAAATAATTTGAGTACCTCTAAATTTAAAGAGTCAGTGCAAAGGCATCATACCTTAATCGATGAAAGACACCCAAAAATAGGTGCGAAACACCGAACACACCTCAAACGCACATGCAGAAAGCTAAATCTGACCCAATGCACCAAAATTAGTAATTAAATTTAATGATTTGAACATAGAAATTAAATCATAACCATTGAATCACATTACACCGAAAGGAAGAGGAAAAATTTATCAATAGGAGAGGCTGTTGGAGAGGTGGTGCACAAGAGAAGAGTGGCCTGGCCGGAGGAGAAGGGGCGCGCAAGTAGAGGGTTGGCCCAAGGGGAGGCCGATGCTAACTAGAGGAAAGAATTTTTCGAAAGACAACTAGAGAGTAGGGGTCGAGCAAGGGGGTGCGCTGGCTTAGGGAAGAATGGAGCATCTGTGAAGTGTACACCAAAGCAAAGGGGGGGCGGCGATGAAGGTGTGCAGACATGAGGCAGAGGGCGGGTGTGCGCATGGTTGGACGATGTAGGGCTGGGGCATCAAAGTCGGATGGCGAGCAAGACCAACAGGAGGCACGCTGGTGGTCACAGATAGAAGATGCAGTGGCTGGGTGTGGTGGCGCAAGAGGCAGGTCGTACAGGAGAGTCGGAAGCAAGCAGGGGGGTGCTGGGAGAAGGGGATCCATAGGGGGATGATGTGTGGTGTTGTGGCTAAAGCAAGAGGAGGTCATGGGTGCCAAAAAGAATAATGAAGGTGAGGGGTGTTGCAGGAGAGTTGTGTGCCGAACACCAAGGGAAAGAGGGCCAGTGCAGGAATAGGGGAGAGACAGCGCATGAGGGGAGAGGGATGCACTACAGTGATTCAAAAAAGGGGGGGTAAACCCTAATCAAAATAAAACAAGATAATAAAAGTAAAATTAAAGAAAATAAATATAAAAAAATAAAGGAACCTAATGATGGTAATCAAAACAAAATTAATAGTAATTCTAATAATTACAACCATAATAGTAAAAATAACACCTTAATAATAATAGTAAAGCTTTGATAACAATAATGGTAATAATAAAACTTCAATAACTATAATAATTTAGTTTCTTTCATTGTTAATAACAATAATATTAATAACATTTTAATGATTATGATAATATTTATGGAACTTTCTAATAACAATAACACACATAATAATAATGAAAACAACTTTAATAATAATATAAAAAATGATAAAAATTATAATAATAATAAAAATAATAATTTATCATTTCCTTTTTAATAAAAATTATAAAATTATTAACAGAAATAAAATCTTTACCCATTTGAATTTTTTCGAAGGCAGGCGGACCGTGTAGATGCTTGGGTGGAGTCGCGCGGGGTTTTCAAAATGTGCTCCGCCCATGCGCCCAGTGACGTCAACTCAGAAACGGGCATTTTTTTGACATAACTCAAATTTTTTTCATCCAGGATTCAACCTGGACCCCAAAAAAAAATTAAAAGCCAAAGAAAATTATAAAATAAAATAAAAGATAGGTCGGGGTGTGACAATTCTCCCCACCATAACGCTTTCCGCCCCCGGAAATCCATAACAAGGCCAAAACCCAAACAAGAACTAGTATTTCTTAACAATACAAAGAGATTTCCAAAGGGAAACAACAAGGAAAACCCGAAACACCACTAAAAAGAGAGAGATTAACTAGGAGAACTTAGGCGATAAAAATGAACTCCCTTCTAAGTTCCACCCACCCCCAAAAGTGTAACCACCTCTAGCTGATCAGTTTATAGGACACATAACTTTCATGATGGTGAAACTAGGATCGACATACACACACCTTAAATGTCATCAAATGGAACCCAACCATTCTCTCCACCCTCAATCGTCCTTAAAACACAACATACGAAACAACACCAAGAAGAACACAATGACCCTCTCGAAACCAACAACCTATTTTAAACCACATCCAATGATTACCTCTTAAAACCTTACTTCATCCAACACTGTAATCCTCACACCCAACTCTTTACTAAAAGGAGAACATAGAGTTAGGTGGTTCTGCACAAGGTTGTCTACCACAAAACTGTTACATGAAAAGGACTCTGATAATGACATGGGGAGGCATGAATGAACTCCCCACCATAAGGATCGGGATAACACTAAAATACTTCAGGTGTAACTTTTTGAGACCCATTGTCGGTCTCCCCACTATAAGAACTGACGAGATTAACCAAACTTGAAAGCTTTATGCATGGACCAAAAACCCCCACCATGAGGGGGTAGAAGGGAAGGGCCTGACTATTAGAGCATCAAAATTATCATTGTCGCCCCATCAACAACGTCACACCCTCAGAAGAACACAAACCATGCCACATTAAGGAAAAAGGTTAAACCAAGGCCCTTTTTCACCATTGGGGTTCTCCTAACTATGCACCAGCTTCACTCCAGGACCTATGGTTGGAGCACTGATGATTGAAGCATCTCCTGCCTCACAGTCAGGCCTCAAAAATTCCCAAACATAACCCACAAATCAAAATTTCACCATGAAATCTTCCAATAAAATAAAAGTTTCAAAGAGGTTCGACCACAACTATTCTTACAACTTAAAGAAAATAAACACCGCAAAACACTAAAAGATACAATTACTACACCCAAGAAACACTATAAATAGAAAACCTCAAACTAGTCCCCAAACATCACCCTACTCCTGCTGATGGGATGAGGTAACCTTCGACGAGCTAGGTCCAGCTTCAGTGCACTTCTTGGAAACACCTCGGAAGAATCGCTGCAAGTGACCCAGATGTCCACAGGTGTGGCAGGGTCTCGGAGCACTCAGGCATGTCAGCCTCTTGTGACCCCGCCTACCACACTGGTGATAGATCAAAACATTGCGATGTGAAGAAGATTACTAAAGGTCTGAAAGTTTCTTTATCCCTCTACCAGCACCACCATCACCACCAGCATCAGGTCACTTCTCATTCTTCTTATCACCATCCTCTGCACTGCTTCCCAAAGTTGGAGGATTCACCACCTCAAGTCCTCCTACTAACCCAGATTCAGCCAAAAAGGCTTTCTCCACAACATCCGTGAAGGTGATTAGGTTGAGCTCTGCCACTTTCGACCTCAATTCAGGTCGGAGTCCAGTATAAAATTTTTTAGCCTTCTTAGGATCATTCGCAACAAACCACTGATCATACATAACTAGGTCTATGAAACATCGATAGAATTCTAGTACCGATTCAACACCCTGCTGAAGACAACACAACTCCATCCTCTTCCTTAGCTTCGTCAACTCAGAGAAATATTGTTGGATGAACGATTACTTGAAAAAATCCCATGTTAGATCTTCCTGAGGTTTATTCTGAGACACAGACTTCCACCATTTTCAGGTTGGACCTTCAAGCATAAAGGTATCCAACTTCACCTTTAACGACTCAGGCAACCCAATGAAACTGAACTTCCTCTCAATATTCCTCAACCACTCCTCTGCCTAAAGTTGATCTTCTTGACCATAAAACAGGGGAGGGTTCAACTTCCATAATTTGAGAACATAGTCTATAGGTTAATCAACTGGAGGATTTGTTAAGGATGAACCACCTAAAGTTGCACCTTGGGGATCCATCAAATCTTCATGGGGGTGAACACTAAGGAACAAGAAAACAAGGAGTGAGATCAAAACATGGTCATTGCCATTTCAAATTCAAATTTTCACTATCTCCAAAATAAAGCTTTACAAAATAACTTTTTTAAGTAAAAAAGACCCAAATAATTCACAAGGAAAACTTGTATCGATGGGTGACTCGGACATATGGTTGGAGGCCATACGCCAGTCACACCATCGTCACAAGGATTACTCTAGGGCAATGTCTCTGGCTCCACATGGCTTGCCAGACCATGCGAGCTCACAGAGGTCACTTGCCCGACTCCCATTTCATTTCCCAACATAAAATAGTCTAAAAGAATCCAGACACTGACAACCCGAACATCCCATGGTAACCTGAGGTTCGGAACGAGCAAGGTTTCATGATGTCCTTCTCATCCATACATCCCAAGTCCCGACAATTATACTCCTTCTACCATGAAAACCCCAAATAACAATGGGTGCTCTGAAAAACAAGGTCCGCTCAGGAGCTGACCTCCTCTAATACCATTTTTTCACGAACCAACCTGGATCGACCCTGAACCGATCACCCGATTCGGTCCACAACATGACCTGAGAGGTGTTCCTGATCCTCCCGGTCTGGAAACAAGCGCCAGGGCATCAATAGAGGACAATTGGGAATGATTTCTCCCATGAAAATAAATAAAGCAGTGAAAAAAAGTATAATAACGCAAAGTAAATAAATGGCACTGAAAATAAAGAGAACGGATAACAACACATACTAACCTGACCATGACCAAAACTCCTCACAACCCTGAGAGTTTCTCACCAAACCACAACCAACTCCCACCCACGGTGAGCAAGCTTGATTCAAACCTGCAACAGAAACTAAAAATAGGAAAGCACTATAGGCGTGAGTATTAAAAACTCAGTAGGTGTGCCCAACAAACTATCCCCAAAAGACTACCTTTAAATAAAGAGTTTACTAATTTCAGGTTTAAACTAAATTATATAAAATATTGTTTTCCACGCACGCTTTCATTTCTAAAAAAAGTAACAGTACATTTCCCTTTTTAATTTAAAAAAAACAAGTTTAATGTTTAAAAGGAATAGGTGCATTTAATTTTAAAACATTTTTGAAAACAATTTAGAAATCCAAATTTTAGGTGTTAGTCAAATGGAAAACCACACACAAAACCCAACACACACTAAGGGAAATGGAAAAGAAGTAACACATAGGGGCCAGCAACCGAACTAGACCTCTCAATCGTCCTCCACATAAAAATAAACACTAAGGAAAACATGGGTCGAACCTAGGATCTTGTGAACAATCTAGAATGTATCATACATGTGACTCATCCTGAAGGCATGCCTACTTTCAATGACGTTATAACTCCCTAATGCCTGGTGTTTCCCTACATGGCCTAACCGAGGGGCCGAATCCCCTAGCAGAGTATAATCCGTACTAAGGGCCACTAGCCAGTGAGTAATCTAAACTAGTACAGTAATCGTTCTTAGAAGATTCACTTACTATTCTAGGTTCTCATGTCAACACGTGTAATAAAAAGGAAAGGGGTGAGTCAAAAAACTCAATCAAGTAGAACAAACATCACACACAACTCATGCAATCAATGTACACCAAATATTACCCCTGAGTCACCCCAAAGAGAGTTTTCCAAAATAATTTATTTTATTAAAGTGTCAAATGGGCCTTCACCAATTTTAAAGAAAATTATCATTTCTCAAGAGAACCAAAAAAATTGTTCACGATTCAAAAGAAATCAATTATCAATAAACCAAAAATACATTTGAAATTCCATGAATTATGTTTAAATTCAAAACGGGAATTCTTTCACTACTGAGTGTCTTTTCATTAAGAAAATATTTCAAGTGTCGTGTATAAAATAAATGGCTCTTTTTACACCAAATAATCATTTGAAAATTAATTATCATATATGATTTCACATTTATTAAAATTAATAAAATATCAAGCAATTAATAAATTCTGAATTTAAAGGTGAGTGCAGTGGGGGACCTACCTCAGCTCGAAGTCCAAACACAATGGTGCGTCATGCCTCGCACAGACGTACAAGCACGCGCAAGCTGACGACCGTAGTTTTGTGGAATTACCTCTCCAATGCGCTGAAACAAACACACAACAAATAAAAACCCATAACCACTGACTTAATACAATACAAACAAATATACAATGCAAACACCACCTCGACATGTTTTCAACGCACAAAATGTACCAACAACACTATTTACTAAACCCCTTTTAAAATCTACAAAGTGTTTGAAAAACCACACAACACCAAAATAAATCACTAATCATTTTAAAGAGCCAAAAAACCATTTTAAGAAAACACTTAGAGTGCCCAACCTGATAAAAGCGCATGACATGATAAGATCAACATTTAAAAACACGTGTGCCAAAAACACATTTTCAAAGTTAGGCTCACAGCACCCATATTATTTAATAAATCTTTTAAAAATTTATAAAATGATTTTGAAAAGGATACCATAACTTTAAACACACACAAAACCTATTAAAAACCCCTTTTATAATTAAATGTGCACCCGCAACACACCATATTAGAATGCACACCACTTACACAATAAAAAAATAACAAATTGCAGAATTTAATAAAAGCTATTAAACAGCATGCAACTGGTTTTCATCAAAACACACCTTAATTCACATGACCGAGCTACAAAATATAAAATGAAAACTAAGCTCCCTCAAAACTAAACTTCACACCACAAAAAATAATCACAAAATATGCCAAATCAGTAATTTAGGCAAAACAATTAACCAATAAAAATAATCTACAATATCACATAATTTCTTCTAAAATAGATATTCTCATAATTAAAAAAAATATTAAACGAATATAAGTCATGAAATAATTCAAGTACCTCTAAATTTAAAAGATTCGGTGCAAAGGAATCATACCTCAATCGTTGAAAGACACCCGAAAATAGGTGTGAAACACCGAGCGCGCCTCAAACGCACATGCAGGATGCTGAATCTGAACCAGTGCACCAAAATTGGTAACGACATTTAATGATTTGAGCACAAAAATTAAATCATAACCATGGAATCACCTTACACTGAAAGGAGGAGGAAAATTTTACCAAGATGAAAGGTTGTTGGAGAGGTGGTGCGCAAGAGAAGAGTGGCCTAGCCGGAGGAGAAGGGGTACACAAGTAGAGGGCCGACCCAAGGGGAGGCTGATGCTAGCTGGAGGAAAGAATTTCACCAAAGATAACTAGAGAGAAGGGGTCGAACAAGAGGGTGCGCTAACTTAGGGAAGAATGGAGCGGCTGTGAAGTGCACATCGAAGTAAAGGGGGCAGCGGCGATGAAGGTGTACGGATAGGAGGCAGAGGGAAGGGGTACGCACGGCTGGATGATGCAGGGCAGGGGCATCAAAGGCCGATGGCGAGTGAGACCAACGGGAGGTGCGCTGGTGGTCCTGGATAGGAGATGCAGTGGCTGGGTGTGGCGGTGTAAGAGGTAGGTCGTGCGGGAGAGCCGGAAGCGGGCAGGGGGGCGCAGGGACAAGGGGATCCGGAGGGGGGCATTGTGTGGTGTTGCGGCTGAAGCAGGAGGAGGGCCTAGGCCCCGAATAGAAGGATGAAGGGGAGGGGTGCTGCGGGAGAGCTATGCTCTGAACACCAAGGGGAAGAAGGCCAGTGCGGGAAGAGGGGAGAGGCGGTGTGCGAGGGGAGAGGGATGCGGTACAGTGATTCGAAAAAGGGGGGTAAACCCTAATCAAAATAAAATAGTATAATAAAAGTAAAATTAAAGAAAATAAATAAATAAATAATAAAGGAATCTAATGATGGTAATTAAAACAAAATTAATAATAATTATAATAATTAAAACCATAATAGTAAAAATAACACCTTAATAATAATATTAAAGCTTTGATAACAATAATGGTAATAATAAAACTTTAATAACTATAATAATTTAATTCCTTTCATTATTAATAACAATAATATTAACAAAATTTTAATTATTATGATAATATTAATGGAACTTTCTAATAATAATAACACACATAATAATAATGAAAAAAACTTTAACAATAATATAAAAAAAAGATAAAAATTATAATAACAATAAAAATAATAATTTATCATTTCCTTTTTAATAAAAATTATAAAATTATTAACAGCAATAAAATATTTACCCATTTTAATTTTTCTGAAGGCAAGCGGACCGTGTAGATGCCTAGGCGGAGCCGCACGGGGTTTTCAAAATGTGCTTCGCTCGTGCGCCCAGTGACGTCAACTCAAAAAAAGGGCGTTTTTTTATATAACTCAAATTTTTTTCATCCATGATTAAACCCGAACCCCAAAAAAAATTATAGTCAAATAAAATTATAAAATAAAATAAAATATAGGTCGGGGTGTGACACCTTGAAAACTCAAATAACAATTTTAGTTATGAAAAAAAATCAAGGGAATTATTTTTGAAAGGGATGGTATAAATAGATCAAATTGATTCCAATAATCAAAAAATCAAAAAATCATACAACATTGTGAAATCCATATTCAATTTGAAGAGACAAATTGTAATGCCTTTAAAAATTAAATGATAATTTTAAATTTAAATAGAATTTTCAAAATAAATGAATGGATATATCCAATTTAAAGGACAAATAAAGGGTGGATCAATTTATGAAAATAATATGAGATATTAATAAAAATACCCTACCTAATGATCACATACTCAAAGTTTAAAATAATATATTGTTAAAATGTATTTAAGAATGTTTTTTGAAATTTATTTTAAAATTGAGATTAAAAGATCAAACATTATTTTAAAATAAAAACCCAATTTAAATAGAAATGATAAAATGTATTTCAAACCCTTTAAAATAAAAATGGCACAAAATAATAAATAACTAATTGAATTCAATAATTAGATACCAATTTAATAAATTCCATAAGATTGGAATGAAAAATCCAATAGATATAATTTAAAATATGATAACTTTCAATTTTGAAAAAAAAATTAGGAATTTTGAGATGTTTACCACACAATTGTCTCGATCATCCTCCAATCATGTTCCATGTATCTCATCGGGAATTATCTTGATACATTTCATAAAAAATTATCAAAAAGACTTTTGGTACCCAAGTGAAATTGGTTCCAGTAATATTAGCCAATAAATATTTTGGAACCAACATTTTCTTGGAATATGAGTTCTTGTAATAAATATGATATTTTCTAAATAAGACATTTGATGAGAGGTGAACTGATTTTGGTCTACCATATCGGTCATTTTTACAATTACACTCATAAATCAAGTGCATGGTTTTCTTACATTAATTAAAAAATTTGTATCCAGAGCTGCCTCTTATAAAAAATGTATCTGTGGTATTTTTATAGGGGCTATAATTATTTTTTCTATTCCTTTTTTAGCCCAAAATAAAATTCAATTTTTTCTCGCCTTGGTTGAACTTGGAAAGAAATTTTTTAAGTTCTTCAATTGTTGATTCCAATTTTTGAACTTCTAGTTTCTCCTTTAATTTCATGGATAACTCCTCTTTTTATTTGGAGAGTTGATCCTTCTCACTCACAATAATATTATATTTCTTTTTTATCTCCTTAAATTTTGTAGTGAGTTTACAAAATCCTTTCATTAATTGTTCTCTAGGAAAGGGATACATTTATTACACTTTATGTTGACACTTTTAATTACTTTTTACTTTTCTTCTTCGCCTTTACCTTCTTTTTGGACAAGGGGCACTTTTTCTTAATGTGGACCTTTTTCTTGAAACCATAGAACCATACCTCAAGTTCACCTTTTTTCCTTCTCATTTTTTGGTATGTTAAGATAATTTTTTTATTTTCATGAACTTACATAGATTATTTTACAAGTTTTCAATATCAAAATCACTTCAGGATAAATCATCATAAATTTTCTTGAAGGCATTTCTCTTCTTTTTATCCTTAGACTACATGGATTCCTTCACATCCTTCCTTTTCATTGTAATCTCATAATCTATGAGAGACCCAATGATCTCTTCAACCATCATATTCTTGATGTCCTTTGCTTGTTTAATTGTCATCACTTTGGGTTCCCAAGAGCTTAGCAAGACCCAATGGATCTTCTTCACAAGCTTCTTCGTAATAAGCTTGTCACCTAAGGACTTCCTTCTATTTAAAATATTATTAAAACAAGTAAACATTTCAATCATATACTTGTTAGGATGTATAATAAATATTTTAAAATATTTGCGGTATATATCATGCCTAGAATACTTTACTTGATTAGTACCTTCATGCATAATTTCTAATTATTTCCAACTTTTATGGGAAGATTTAAACATGGAAATTATATTAAATCCATTCCTATATAGACCTCAATGTAGAGAATTCATGTATTTTTCATTAATCTCAAATTAAACTATATCATCAGAGGTCCATTCTTCTTCTTTTTCTTAAGTGGGGGTATAGTCATGCATAATTTTTCTCCAAACCAGATATTCTATACTTATAAGAAAATCAGTCATTCTTTTTTTCCAATAACCATTTTCAGTTCCATCAAAATAAGGGTCTCTTTTCATATAGTGTTTTTCCAGATCAACTTGGGTATTATAGGTAGAGGTCGTCCTTAATTGATCATTCCTTGTAACCAGATAAGGTTTTGAAATCAAAGGTTGGATATAATACTATTTTTTGTTCCAAGTAAAGATGGAAAGAGGGGGTGAATTTCCTTTTAAAACTTTTTAGAAATTAAAGCTAATTTTGAGGTGAATTAAAAATAATTAAAGCAATAAACTATAGTTATAAGAGTTAAGTGTAAGAATAAGAATTATGAGTAGAAGTAATTAAATAAATAAGTTAGCATAGCATAAATAAAATAAATAACACAATATATTTTGATAATGAAGTTCAAAAATCACCCATGAAAGGTCACTACATCTCCTCCCCTAAGGAATTTAGAGGATTTATACTCCCTTGGGTTCAAAGGTACCTAAGAAACCCATTTACAGTGTAAATCCCTTTCTTTAAGGACCAATCAAGAAACCTATATCTATCAATTAAGATTGTGAGCACCCAATCCCCTTGCTTTAATTACCAAGTAAGTAAAATCAATATTCCCTTGATTTAAGGAACAAAAAATAACCAAATATCTCATTGATTTAAGGATCAAGCAAGAATCAAAAGAAAAACAAATAAGTGACTTTATTTTGTGTAATTCCTTTGAATTGCACACTCCACTCTCTCTTTATAATGAATAAGAGAACAAATAAAAGAGGGATAGGGAGATAAAAAATTATAAAAGAGATTTAATACAATAATAAAACTTAAGAGAGATCTATAAAAGCAAAATGGAAGTATAATATGTGTACAAGTGAATCATTTCCTTCCAATCGCCCATGGGGGGTGTATTTATAGCCTGTGGGGAGTATATGAGGGTTCTTATAGCCTTGGTGTCAAATAAAGCTGTTAGAGTGAAAAATAGGCTGGTGGGGACCACTCCCAATGGCTATATTTTTTCTCTTTTCTGAGGCCACCAGATAGTTGGTGGGTGTCATTGGCTCATCGGTGTGGTCCATTGGATAGTTGGTGGCATCTAGACAGAATTGATATTCTATCTAGGCACCATCGGCCATCCAATGGTTCCCTAATGGGTAGCTGCTAATGCCTTTAGGTGGGGGATCTAAAAATGATTCTCAAACTCCTCTTGACCCCTCTGATTGGTCTAGTACCTTCATGGAAAAAAATTAAAATATAAACATTGAAATCCATGAAAAGAAAATTTTAGAAATGAAATTTTTTTGTTTTTGATCATTCAAAACAACCTAAGATAGTGAGATGTACAACATCCTTCATCCATATCAACTCCTTCTGAGCTTCTATTAATGAAACATACTCTTCCTCTATTGTCAAAATTACAACTTCCAATTGAATTTTTAACATCCAAATCATAGTTGTGCCTCATTAAGTGAACACATAGCCAATGGTGATCCTATGAGTGTTTGTATCTCCCCTAATTTTTTAATCTATAAACCCTTGTAATGATTTTTCTATTGTGAAACAGAGAGAAAAACCTTCAAAACCTTTGAGGCAGTGAAGGATCCACTTTAACACTTCTCGGTGTTCTATTATGGGATTATCTATAAACTCGCTAACTAATCTCACTACATGTGAAATGTCCAATCACGTATAAAACATAACATACATAAAGATTTAAACTATTGATGAAAAAATAAACCTTGTAATGTATTTGACCTCGACTTTAAGTCTGTGTGGCATATTCTTTCTCAACTTGAAGTGTTCATCCAGTGGAGTGGCAACTGATTTTTCCTCGCTTATTATGAAATGTCCTACCACCTTCCAGGTAATGTTAGACTATGTTAGTAACAAAGTTATTTACTTTAATTACCTTATAACACACATCCCAAAAATCCATTTTTTTGGATCAATATCCTTAATCTCAAAAAAAATTGGACATATCAACTTTCATCTCATCAATCCTTTCCTTTACCAGTTTAATAATAAGAATGTCATCCATATAAAGAAGTTGAATGATGAAATCCATATCAGCATACACCTTTCTATAATATAAATGATTATAATTTCTTAGGATAAACTTTTGTTCTTCCATAAAGGCATTAAACTTTTGGTTCCACCGCCATAGTTATTTTTTCAACACATAAAGGCTCTATTTTAGCTTACACATAAGATTCTTGTTTTGTTTATCCATGAAACCTTCCGGTTGATCCATGTAAATCTCTCCATCTAATTCTCTATGAAGAAGTGTGATTTTTATATCTAACTATTCTATATTTAACTCATCCATGGAAACCATACGGATCAATGTCCGAATATTCATGTGTTTAACAGCCATAGAAAATATCTCAAAAAAAATTATACCTTTTTTTGTTAAAAACCTTTCACAACAAGCCTTAACATATACCTTATTCTACCATCCAATTATTCCTTACTCCATTAAAACTATTTATTCTAAAGTGTTCTCCTCTGAGTAGGTCATTCTGTTATCTCTCATATATATCTTGAAAACATGCAAGGAATCCATCTCATCCCTTATGGTAAACTCCCAATGACTTGAATCTTTAAAACTTTCTACCTCTTCCAAGATCTTGGGATCTCAATCCTCCATGAGAATAAAATAGTGCAAGTCACTTCTATATCTATGCACTTTCCATTTAATCCTAGTAGACCTCTGTAACTCGCCTTGTGGATCGCTCCTTCTAGAACCACTATTTCTATAACTTTTCCTTTAGAAGATCTTCCTCAAGATTTTGAAGTCCCCGATCATTTACAATCCCTAATATTTTAGGTACTTCTAGCATTGTAAAAACCATATAAACTTGACTAACATATAAAACAACTTCTGGATAGTATGGTAATTTTAGAACTATCATACTCCCTGAACTTTTTGAAACATTTGTAACTTCAGGATTTTTTTTGGTTGAAACCCATCTTATGTTGAATCTTTGATCTTTCCACATGTTTCACTTGGTTATGATATTACCACAAGATCTATTAATTAAAGATACAATTCCATAATCTAACAAACTTTCATAAGCTATTGTCCTAGAATTAAAATCCAAAGTCTTCATCACCATACCCTATAAATAAATACACTGGAGACTTATCCTCTAACATGTCCCTTTACTTGGAATCAATATATGTAGATGAGTGAACTAAAGTCTTTGAGATAGGATATTTCAACCTTCCTTTCAAACTAATATGCTTCCAGAAGTTCCTATACCAATGGAGAAAAATAAATCTTGTTAATCAAGTAGGTGGTACAATTCACAACTTCCTCCCAAAACTCCTTTGGAAAACCAGTGTAAATCCCCATGATTATTTCCTTCTTAACTAATATTTGATCCATCATCTCTATGAATATATTTTTTTCTAGAGTACTCAGTTTGGTCTTCTCAACCCATATGCCTTTCCACTAGCAGAACCTCTAGGAATCTCTGCTTTCATATTCCCTTCCATTTTCAGACCTCAAACATTTTATTTTTCTTTGGGTCTCTTTTTCCACCATGGGTATCCATTAGATGAAGGTTCCAAAAACTTTGGAATTTTCTTGAGAAATAACACCTGCAGATTTTGTGTTTCATCACTGATAAAGGTAACATACTACAGTGAGCCTCTATGAAAAAACTAGATTTGTCCCCCATACATCTATATGAACTAGAGATAATTTCTAATCATCGTACATCTTACCTTCCATTTTTAATGAAACCTTTTGTTTCTTATTAAGAAAGAATTATTCACATGATTCATACTCTATGCTTCTGGTATTCAGTATTCCTTTAGAAACTAGGATTTTTATCCCTTTCTTACTTAAGTGACCAAGGAATTTATGATATAACTTTGTGAAAGTTATTTTTCTAGCATGAATTTCACCTTTTGAAACTCTTTTTAGGTTTAATGTTCCATCTTTAAATCCTTTAGCCACCACCATGGAACTGCATGTAACTTTACACACTTTATCCATAATTTTTATACAAAAATCCACATCATCTAATTTTCCTACCAAAATAAAGTTCTTTAATCTCGGTATGTGTTGCGCTCCTTGTAATTCAAGCATGTTTATTGTAACATCCCTCCCTTCCTCATCGGCTTGATTTGAGGTAGAATTTCTACTTGGACTTAAGCAACATCCCCAATATTCCAAAGGATAGCAATAAATTCCAAGGGATTCAATTTAATTGGGGGAATATTTTTCCTTTATAAATAAAACCACCCAACCAAACACACCATAACAAAATAACCACTAAATGATGCATGAAAACCATGTATGAAACTCAAATTAGAACAACTACAATCAGAGTACCACAACATAATACTACTAACATCAAAGTACAAAGCGGAAGATAAAACCAAAAAACTCCAAGACTCCAAGACATAACTCCACAACTCACAATATGATCCATGCTCCAACTCAAAATTATATCCCATGTATCATAAAGCACCACTAAAGAAATGTGATACCTTTCCTTTATCTATATACTGATAGACAATATTTGCAAAAGCACCAATGTTCCAAATCAGGGGTGACTAATGAAACTCAGTAGGCTTTCCCAAAATGACTTCCCTACTCATTACACTAGGATAGAATATGTTAGCACAATTATATAAAACAATTTATATAAAACAATTTGAAACATCTTATATCAAAATATGAAACAAATTCCATATCAAAACAATTTCCAATGAAAACAACCAAAAAAATCTTTAAACCATTTCACCTTCATTTTTTGCATACTCATTATGTGATTCACACACACACACACACATGAAAGCTTTAGTGATAGTTCCATACTCATGAGAGGTTTCTCATCCATAAACTAAGTCCCCCAATGAAACACACCCATTATCCAGGGTCACATCCCTTTGTACCCTAATGGTCACACCCCTTATTCTGGTTCATGTCGAAAGCATGAACTCACACAAACCTGTTTATGCCAAAACTATGCCAAAACCCATTTAAATAAATTTCAATAAAACATCAATTTTATTGAAAACCTTTCCACAATTCATTTTTCCATAAATTGATCAAATCCACATTTTAAAATCATTATTTTAAAATTCATAATCAAAACACTTTTCACAACAACCAATTTCCACGAAATCACAAACCATCACTAAAGAGGGTTTCTACCATGTTTTTCACGCCAATTTCACAATAAAATCCAAGAAATTTAACCAATTTGAAACTAAGCCTTTATGTTATAATAAGAGGAGTCGAGAGTGACACCACCTACCTTGAAAATTATGGTGGAAATGAAGAATGACACTAATTATTCAATAAAATTGAGTTTAATCTCCAAAACCCCCACCTTATATCTCATTAATTAACACCAACACATCCATATATCATCATGATTGGCATCAACCATCATATATATATCCCCAATATACTAGATCTAGGATTTCCAAAGAGGGACTGAAATTAGAACTAAGCAAAACTACCACAAAAAATACTTACCAAAGGAATCAGGCTTCAACACACCAAGAAAAGCCTTTGGATCACTTTTGGTTCAAAGGGGAGAGACTCCATAGCCTTTTAGGGGAAGAAAAACTGACTTAGGGATGAAAATAGTGAAAAATGAGAGTCTTAGAGTTGAAAAAGAGTGAGATCCACTTTTTTAGGATCTCACTTTTAAATTGTGCATAGTTAGTCACACAGTTACGAAAATTGTGTGCTAACCATGCACCAGCCTCTACCTCAATAAGCATCCTGCATGATTAGCCTGCACGGTTAGAAAAACCATGTGTCAATCATACAGAAGCCTTCTTCCCCACAATCACAGTTTCTCCTGGGTGGCTGCATGGTCTAGAAAAACCTTGTGCCTAACTGTGAGCCTAACTAGAACCCCCTATTTCACCTTGCATGGTTTATTGTATGAGTTTCATGGTGTCCACTAACCATTCACCTTTATAAAAATCCCAAAAAATCCAAAAGTATTCTAAACACTCCCAAACTTCACCCAAACACTTTACATACTTAAAAAAGCATAAAGAAATGGTTACTTACTTGAAACCAAGGGTGTTGAATTCTCCCCACCATTAGCCTTTCCATCCCTGGAAAGTAGAAAACCAACTTTTTCCTAAAAGATTTTGGGCCATTACTTGACTATTTCTTTCTCCCGTTCCCAAGTTTCTTTCTAAATCTGATCATGTTACCACAAAACTCACACTAGACTGATGATTTTTTTCATGCATGAATTTCTATTGCCTATCCACAATCCACACTAGAACATGCACCAACGAAGTATTTGGATATTGTTCAATATGATCCCATCAAATCACATGGTCGGGACTAGGCTGATACATTTTCAACTGAGATACAAGAAACACATTACGCACTGCACTGAACCATAGTGTAAAAGCCAGTTGATATTACACCTCTCAAACCCATTCAAGTATCTCAAAAGGGAATATGTATCGAGTAGATAACTTTCCATGATTTTCAAAATGATGATGCCCAAGCCTTAGAGAGATCTTAAAGAACAAATTATCACTCACCTCAAATAACAACGGTTGTTGACGATGATCTACATATGACTTATGAAAACTCTAAGTCGTCTCCATTTGTTTCCTGGTCAACTGAATCTTCTTTGTTGTCTCTTGGACAAGGCTCAGCCTAACCAGTGAAGTCTCACCTATTTCCACCCAAAATAGTGGAGAACAATAGCGACTCTCATACAATGCTTCAAAAGGAGCCATATGTATTGAGGATTGATGTTTTTTGTTATATGAGAACTCCACTCACGATATATTCTCTTCCCATGAGCCACCAAAACCCATTACACAAGCTTGCAGCATGTATTCCAATGTTTGTATTATCCTTTCAGATTTATCATCCATTTAAGGATGATATGTCATACTCATAGTCAACTAATTCCTAAGGTCTTGCTTTAAGGATTTACAGAAATGGGATGTAAACCTTAGATCTATTTCTAACACTATTTAAACTAGTACACCATGCCTCTTTACCACTTCTCAGATATAGATCATTGTAAAGTCCTCCACCATATGATATTCATGAATAAGGATGAAATGAGCTGAATTTTTGAGTTAATACACTATCACCCATATATAATCATGTTTCCAAACCTTTCCTAGGATACCAGTTACAAAATCCATGGTTATTTGTTCTCATTTCCAAATAAGAATAGGTAAATATTGTAACATAATTTTTGGACACTAATGCTCTGTCTTAACCTGCTGACAAGTTAATAATCTCAAAACAAACTCAACCACTCTCCTTTTCATATTGACCAACCAAAACTATGATTTCAATGCCTTAAACATCTTCTATATTCCATTATGAATAGCCCATCTCGAATAGTGGTAATCATAAATAATTTTCTCCTAACAAGCCATAGTTACAACCATTCGATTTTAAAATCACAAAATTGAACTCACATACAGCCTTTGTCCCTCAATTTTCTCCCCACCATTGATTTTTGACCATATCGCAACAAATTCTGAATTGGACATTTGTGCCTCTTTAATTGTCACAATCAAATCAAGAACAAAAGAAACTAGAAATAAAACCACAACATCACCTCGGTATTAACATTCCAAGTTCATGTATTTTATCAATGAAATCAACTGCCACTGATCTGAAGCCTCTTTTGAAAACTGAGTATGTGGCTATCTACTTAACATATATACCACTAAATTGCCTTTACCCAGTGTATAAATCAATTCTAATTCAAACATTTGGAGATACTACATTCATATTATTTGTCTCGTGTTCAAATACCTTTGTGAGAAAATATGTTTCAAGATTTTATGATCCATAAACACCATAAATTTCTCACTAAAGTGGGAATAAAGCCAAGTATTCAAAGCATGGACTATGGCAACTAACTCCAAATCATGTTTTGGGTAGTTCTTCTCATGAAACCATAATTTTCATGATCCATAAGTAACCAAATGATCCCTCTACATGAGAACACATACCAACTCAAATCCAAAAGCATCACAATACACCATGTAACCCTATCCTAATTCTAGAAAAATCAAGATTGGTGCTGATGTAAGGTGAGATTTTAGATCTTGAAAAGACTTCTAAAATTCTTCATTCCATTGGAATGGAACATTATTCCTTATCAAATATTTCATTGGTGAAGTTAGTCGTGAAAAGTATCAAAAAAACATCGGTAATAACTAGATAGACTAAGGAAACTGCATATCTCAAAGACATTCTTTGGCGGTTTCCAAGAGATAACAACTTCTATATTTTATAAATCCATAGAAACACCTTTTTCAGAGATTACATGGACAAGGAAATGTACCTATTGTATCTAAAAATCTCACTTTGATAATTTGGAATACAAGTGATGATTTTTTAATATTATCAACACTGATGCTAAGTGTTGCTCATGCTCATCCCTTGTCCTTGAATACACCAATATGTCACCCACAAACACCACCAAAAAATAATCCAAATACCTTTGAAATATCCAATTCATCAATTCCATAAATATTTTTGGTGCATTCATAAGACCAAAACGCATAATCATGTACTCATAATGGAAATATCTACTTATAAAAGATGTCTTTAGAATATCCTCCTTCTGAAATCACAATTGGTGATATCCTGATTGCAAGTCAATTTTAGAGAACCATTGCGATCCCCTCGATTGATAAAAAATTTCATCAATGCATGGAAGTGGATACTGATTATTTATCATAACTTGGTTAATCTTATGATAATCAATGCACAACCGAAGAGTTCCATCCACTTTTTTGACAAACAATATCAGTGCTGCCCATAGGGACATGCTAGGATGAATAAACCCTTTGCTTTCCATATCTTCCCAATGAACTTTCAATTCCCTTAATTTAGTTGGTTATATCCAATAAGATAGAAGATAAATATGACTGTTTCTCGAAAGGAGATCAATTATAAACTCCACTTCTCTAGTGGGTGGAAACCCTGAGAAATATTCAAGAAAAACATTTGTAAACTAATTAAAAACCACTAGAAAATGGTTATTCTTAATCTCTTCTATCGATTCCAAAATCAATGTTGCCAACTGATATGAGATCATTCCAACTTCTGGTTCCAACAAGAATGTTGCACCAACCTTTACATCCTAGTCTCCTCTAAAGATATCCTTGACGCCATCCTCGGTCATAAAACTAACCCTTTGGGTATAACAATCGATGTGATCCTTGAACATAGTCAATCAATCCATACCTAGGATTATATCATAAACATTCATCTCAAGCATAGATATGTCCCATATCATCTCATCTCCATCAACAGTTATAGAACATGCTTTATACATAAAGGCTCGACATTCTCTTTTACCAATAGGAGTTGGAAGTTTTAACACAGAAGGCATCATCCCAACATTTAAACCCAGTAAATCAATAACATGAGAATAAATAAATGAATGGGATGTACTTGTATCAAACAAAGCTTGCATAAGGGTGGAATTCAAAATAATCGTACCTCGCACCATCGATGGTCCAGACTGATCATCTGTAATAACTTTCTCAGCTTCATATAATTGTTTACTCGCTACACTTTGTTCCTTATTTCTCTATTGAGATTTCCCTTACTGGGGAGTCTTGGTATTCTTAAAATCACCATGTCTAGTTATGTTCTGATGATAATATTGATCATGCTACCCTCATCCCATCGAAGTATATGACATCTGCGACACATGATATGTGTCCCAAGCACCCGAACTTATAGAACTATGGCAATAGCATTGAAAATGACCCATCTGGTTGTAATTATGGCATGATCTAGGTGCTTATGTACACTCTCACTTCATGTGGTCAAAAGAACCACATTAGAAACATCCATCTTTACTCTTGGGCCTTGGAGGAAGATTCACAGACCCAATTGTCTGATTCTGAATCATCCTACTACCTTAGAAATAGATGTCCCTCTTCCGATTACTCCCATCATTAGAGTTCCCATCATTTCTCGTAGGTATCAACATGCTCCCTCCACCCATAGCTCCTGATATGTCCCTTTCTACCATCATTTCTCTATTAACCATCTCTGTATAATCCATTATATATATCATAGCAATCTTTGAGTGAATTTCATGCCTCTTCCCCGATTCAAAAATGTGTTCCTTCAAGGACGCACTAGCAGCAACTTCAGGCACAAAATTGACTAAATTCCTAAATTTAGTTGCATACTCTGTCATTGAGAGGCTCTCCTTTAAGCTAAAAAATTTGTTAGTTCTTAAAATCCTAAATGTATGAGGATAGAATTGTTTGTTAAAGAATTATTCAAAATACTCCCATGCAATTCCTTGGTCTAATTTAGATTGAAGCGCTAAATACCACCACTAGAATGCAAGATTATCCATCATATAAATTATCAACTTTACTTTAATCTCTACTCGTGTGCTAAGGATATCGAAGATTTGATTCATCATGTTCAGCCACACCTTTTCCTTCTCTAGTTTTGAATCGCCCTGAAAGATGGGTGGATTCTATTTCTAGAATTGGATGAAATGATTCACTTGCCTTGGTCCATCCCTCCTATTCCCTTTTTCCATAGCCTAAAGAGATTGAACTATACTCTGAACCAGTTGTTGGTTCAACTGTGTATTAGGTGCAACCACGTTCTCAACAACTTCTTTCGGTTGGTTTCTATGACGCCTAGCGGGTGTCATTTTCTATAAACACAACAAAAACCATAAGTATCACTCTCTAGAAACCGAAGGATTAACAATTTCAAATTTTCCCACATCACACATATCACAACAAGGATTTCTAAAATTTAACATTTTCCATGTTTAACCATTTTTGAAAATTTTCATCTTGAAAATCATTCCATTTTTAAAATGCTCATATCATGTCTATTCAAAATATCACATTTTAAAAAAAATCAACATTTTTTAAAAATAAACACATTGCACCAAATCATTACTCAAAATGAAATATACACTCCTATTAAAAAGTCATTTATATAATGTATTCCATACTCATCTCATTGGCTAAACCCATGATAATGAGATTATAACTCCTATAAGTGTCTACAAAACACTTATGTACCCAACTCCCTGGTAACTTTAAGTTCTGAATAAATAGGTTAGATATGTCTATTTATGCTTTACATTTCAAGTCTTAAGAATCCTACTCCTTTCTATCATCCCAACTCAAGAACTAAAATAGAACAAATTTCAACTCCAAGACCGAAAACTAATAACATTTATCCCAAAATGAAAGATGTACTAGCCAAGACTGATACCATTTGTAAGTTAAGGACCAAACAAGTTGATACCACTTGTAGCATTCCACCCCTCATTGGCTTGAGTTGAGGCGTAATTGCTACTTTCCATTAGGCAACATCCCCAAGATGCCAAAGGCTGACAATAAATGTCAAGGGCTTCAATTCAATTGGGGGATAATTTTCCCTTTGGAAATAAAACCACCCAACCAAACACACCATACAAAAATAAACACTAAATTATACATGATAACCATGTATGAAAATCAAACTAAAACAACTCGGAGCACCATAGTGGAAGATTACTAACATCAAAGTACAAAGTGGAAGACAAAACCACAAAAATAAAAGACTCCAAGACATAACTCCACAGCTCCCAATATGATCCATGCTCCAACTCCAAAGTACAACCCAAGTATCACAAAGCACCACAAAAGAAATGTGACACATTTCCTTTACCTGTATCATGATAGAAAATATCTGCAAAAGCACCAACGTTCCAAAGTAGGGGTGAGTAATGAAACTCTGTAGTCTTCCCCCAAATGACTTCCCTACTCACGCCATTAGGATAGAACATGTTAGCACATTTATATAAAACAATTTATATAAAACAATTTGAAACATTTTATATCAGAATATGAAACAAATTCCAAATCAAAACAATTTCCAAGGACAACAACCAAACAATTCTTTAAACCATTTCACCTTCTTTTTTTACATACTCATTCTGAGATTCACACGCACACCCACACATGCATGCTTCAGTGACAGTTCCATTCTCATGAGTGGTTTCTTTTTCACCCACTAAGTCTTCAAAAAGTGTCCAATCTCCTTATGCCCCAATAACACATGCCCCTTATCTAGGGTCACGTCCCTTTGTACCCCAATGGTACACACCCCTTATTTATGGTTATGTCAAAAGAATGAAATCACACCAACCCGTGTATGCTAAAACCATTCCAAAACAACCATTTCAATCCATTTCAATAAAAAATCACTTTTATTGAAAACCTTTCCACAAATTTTTTTCCCATAAATTGAACAAATCCACATCTTAAAATTCATAATCAAAATACTTTGCACAACAACCAATTTCCATGAAATCACAAACCATCACTAAATAGGGTTTCTACCTAGTTTTGCACACCAATTTCACAATCGAATTTAATAAATTTAACCAATTTGAAACTAAGACTTCATGTTTAAATAATAGGAGTTTAGAGTGAATCCACATACCTCAAAAATTATGGTGGAAATGAAGAACGACACTAATTATTCAACAAAACCAAGTTGAATCTCCAAAACCCCGCCTTAGATATCTTTCCCTGTAACGACCCGAAATTTTTAAATAAATTTTGTTTCCTAATTTTATGTGTTATTGTTATACTCAACAAAAATGTTTTATTTGATAAACATGATTATAATTAAAATTAGATCAGTGGGTTTTGACTATTATATAACCATCGGTCAACATGACCGCTGTGAACAAAATGTTTTGATTATTGTCTCTAAATATAAGTAATCTTGGTTAATTATTATAGAAAGAAGATTCGATGGCCTCACCTAGTAGTCTTGGACCGATCGAAGCCCATCTAACAGAGCTTGGGAAGGAGGTAGCACCACTGGGCTTTGCTCTGGATCAAATCCAAGCCGAACTTCATCATGTGAAGCTGGAACGAAATCGCCTTCGTGAGAAGTTCAAACTGATAGAAATTACTACTCGGGCAATGTTGACTGAGCCGCCCCAAGCTTCTATCACCCTAGCACACCTTACTCTTAGGTCCTATGCTGGTATTATAAGGGGTTATGTAACGAGACCATAACTACCTTGTGTAATCCTTGTTTTAAATAAAAATTGGGATTTCTTCTTATGATGAAGTTTATGAATTTTGAAATGACCGGATAAATATAGTATGCATATTTTTGATGAATTTTAGAAAAAGGATATTTTAAATATGTTTATGTAAACCCTAAATAATTAAAAATGTGTAATGATTTTCAAAAAATGGTCTTCTGCAATTATGTTCAGTACTAAATTTAGAGTCTAATAAGATCAACTTGATTTTTGATGAATAGTAAATTATGAATAGTAATTTTATGATTAGGATTAGTAATATGACCAAATGGATTAGTAATCTCACTTAAAGAAAGTTTTAAAATAATCTAGGCACCTTGATTAAGTAATGTGATTCAATAAAATAGTTAAATAACGGTTTCATTAATTATTATTCAAGTATTAGTTTTTTCGGGTGAATAGTGTTTTTTAATTAAAAATTTAATTAAAAATAATTAGAAAATAATTTTTATCAAAATGACGTTATTTTTGAACTCAGAGCATCGATATTATGTTATGGTAATTTTTGGGGTTTTTTTCTGAAAAAAAATGAATTTTCGATGAATAGTGTTTTTATTTAAAAATTAAATTAAAAATATTTAGAAAATTGTTTTTATAAAATGGATTTCATTTTTGAAATCAGAGCACTGATATTTGGTTAATGTTAAATTTTGGGATTTTTCTGAGAAAGTTGAATTTTCAGTGAATAGTAAAAATACAGTTTTAGGGTTTCGGTATGTTTAATGACATCATAACGGTGTCATGATGATTTCATGAGATCTTTTGAGGGTTGGCCGGCCAAGGGTGATGAATTATTGTTTTGGGGGGCCCATGTGGCCTAACTCCATGATAAATGACAAGGGAGAGCACATGGGTTTGAGAAAAGCACATGTGAGGTGTCCCTTGGCCATTAATGCCTTGTCCCCTCACTTTCCCTATAAATACCAAGCCCTCCTCTCATCCATTCGACTCCCCACTCATTCCCAACGAATTTCTAGTCTCATTACCTCCCAAGGAGTCCTCCCAAGGTGCCCCCAAGCCCTCAAGGTCCCACCCTTTGAGGTTTAAGAGTTACATTTTAAGGTAAGGGATCCGACCTCTCTCTTTCTTTTCAAGTAATCTCTTTTATGTCTTTTCTTTTATACTCCATGTTCTTATGTTGGAGGATGTTATTTTATATTCATCCTACTGCCTATTTCATGTTCATATGATGAGATACCCCCCCTTGCTCTCATCAATTCGTTTTAAGAATGTTTAAGTGGCGCCGTTAGGCTGTCGAATTTTTAAGAGATTCTTTCACCTTCCTCGTTTTCAAGTTCTATTTTCATTCAAGTCTTTAATGTTACTTTTTGTTATATTGGGGTATGATATCTATATATATCATACTGGACTCTTATGTTCATATGATGAGAGACCCCATTTGATCTCTTCAATTCAGTATTTTGATGTTTTAAGTGGCGCCGTTAGGCTGCCGAATTTTTAAGTGGTTCTTCACCCTTCTCGTTTTGAAGTTCTACTTTCATGTCAATTATTTCAAGTTCCTTTTTTTATATTGGGGTATGATCTCTATATATATCATACTGGACTCTTATGTTCATATGATGAGAGACCTCATTTGATCTCTTCAATTCAGTATTTTGATGTTTTAAGTGGCGCCGTTAGGCTGCCGAATTTTTAAGTGGTTCTTCACCCTTCTCGTTTTGAAGTTCTACTTTCATGTCAATTATTTCAAGTTCATTTTTGTTATATTGGGGTATGATCTCTATATATATCATACTGGACTCTTATGTTCATATGATGAGAGACCCCATTTGATCTCTTCAATTCAGTATTTTGATGTTTTAAGTGGCGCCGTTAGGCTGACGAATTTTTAAGTGGTTCTTCACCCTTCTCGTTTTGAAGTTCTACTTTCATGTCAATTCTTTCAAGTTCCTTTTTGTTATGTTGGGGAATTATCTCTATATCTATCATACTGAACTCTTATGTTCACATGATGAGAGATCCTATTTGATCTTTTCAAATCATTGTTTGTTGAGGTTTAAGTAACGCCGTTAGGCTGCCGAACTTTCATAAGAGAAATCTAATTTTTTTTCTTCCTTCCATGTTTTTCATTTCAAATGGCATGTCCTTGAAATCTCATTACCATGATCATGTATCCTTCTTATTCTATCCATGTACTATTTTATGGGTCATTTATGAATGTTTGACCCATTTTACCTCTCTTTTAATGTCTTCTAAAACCTCGGAACATTGTCGTTATGCTGCAGAATTTCTGTCTCAAAATGTCTATCTCTTTTTCTAAAGTCCTTTTATTTTATTAAGTGAATACTCAAAGCTCTTTCTTCTAAAGGGGTATTCACATATATACCAAAATGTTCTATTTTAAATTCTGGAATTTACATACATGAGACCCACCTTCCTTTTCTGTGGGTTTTAAAGTGACGTAAAGATCATGTCTTTAAAGCAGTTTTTAAAACGTTATGATTATGAAATGAAACCCATTTATTTTATGCTATATGGGTTATTTATGAAATGTTTGATGATGATATATGTGGCTCACATGATAATAAAGGCAAATTTAAGGGTGCGCCCTGATAGCGCTCCAATGCATTGGGTAAAGACTTAATCTCTAGAGATGACCATTTTAACGACGCCTTGGTGAATAACCTTGGTAATTTTTAACGACACCTTGGGGATGGACCTTGGTGAAACGAAACGATTTTCAATATTAAATGTTTCAGCCACATCTTCATGTTATGAAAAAGTTTTATTTTTATTATGATATGCCTCATGATTTCATTTTCATGCATTAAAGTTCTTTTCATGACTTTATTGATGTATCTCAAGTTCATATGTAAAATGTTTCACTTGTTTCCCTTGCTGGGCCTTATGCTCACCCTTCCTTTTGATGTATGTCCCCAGGTTATGAGATGCAGTAATGAGCCTAGGGTGAACATGAGGAGAAGCCTTTCAAGTGTTTAAGAAGAATGTTTTTTTTTTGTTTCATGTTTTATGTTCCTTGTTTTCAAGACACTAAACCTTAAAGATCCTCAGTTCCATGTAATGGAATGAAAAGTTATGTTATAAAAAGACGGGATGCTATATTCCCTAACATAAACACATTCATATATCATTATGATTGGAATAAACCATCATAGATATATCCCCAAAAAACTAGATCTAGGATTTTGAGAGAGGGAAGGAAATTAGATCTAAGAAAAACTACCACAAACGAAGACTTACCGAGGGAATCGGGATTCAATGTACCAAGAAAAGCCTTCAGATCACTTCTGGTTCAAAGGGGAGAGACTCCACAGCCTTTGGGAGGAAGAAAACCCTACTTAGGGCTGAAAATAGTGAAAAACAAGAGGCTTAGATGTGAAAACAAGTGAGACCCACTTTTTTAGGATCTCACTTTTAAACCGTGCACGGTTAGTTGCATGGTTAGGAAAAATGTGTGCTAACAGTGTGCCAGCCTCTACCTCAATAAGTACCCTGCATGGTTGGCCTGCACGGTTAAACAAATCATGTTCCAACCGTGAAGAAGACCTTTGCCCCACTTTTCACGGTTTCTCCTGGGTGACCGCACAGTCTGAAAAAACCGTGCGCCTACCCAGAATCCCATGTTTCACCTTGCACAGTTTCTTGTAGGAGTTTCATGGTTTCCACTAACCGTGATGAAACCATGAACCTTTAAAAAAGTCTCAAAATAATTCAAAAAGTCTTACAACCCCTATTAAACTTCACCCAAACACTTTACATACTTAAAAAATCATAAATAAATGGTTACTTACTTGAAATTAGGGTGCTATATTTATGTTCTATGTCTATACATAAACATAACCCTTTCCCACTATCTTGAGTGTTTCACCATTTGGAAGATGTAAATTCTCATATCATCTAGAAGTATAATTCCTCATACTTATTTGATTGTATGTAGATTGAAATGAAGCTCCATAGTCTATAATCCAAGACTCAAGTGAACTAGAGACACTCAGTAGAAGTTCACTCATATATTTTGATGCCAGATTTGTTGATGCACTTACAGAAGCATATCTTATATAATTGAATATTTGTTCACTACAATATTTCTTCATTTGGCCTTTCTTCCCATAATTCCAACACGTGGGAACACTACCTTATGTTGAACTATTATGTCTCGTGTAACTCTTTCCCTTTCCTATGACTTTTCCATGTTTCAGAACATCCCTTACCTTCCGCATTGTATTTTTTTCCAATATCCTTCTAGAAAATCACCTAGTTTAGAATTAGATCTCTAGAATCTGTAAATACTAAGTCTATCTTACCTCTTGAGTAACTCACTGCGGTAACCATTGCATCCCATGATTCAAGGAGTGGTGAAAGTAATAGTAATTCCCACTCTGAATCCCCAAAACTTACCTTCATCAATTTCAACTAACTCTGAATTATGTTGAAGTCTTTGACGTGATCAACCATCAGATTTCCTTCTGAAACTCTCATGACAAATAACCTCCACAATATGACACTTTTTTTTATTACAGATGGATTCTCATATATATCGGCAAAATTTTTCAAAAAAAAATGAAGATTTCTACACCTCGTGGATGTTATAAGCCATGTTCCAGTCTAGTGACATATGGATCATCACTAATTATTTCTTATCCAACCATTCCCATTCTTCCTTCTACATTGCTTCAATCTTGGTACCAGTTAATGCAAGATCAGGATCCTTCTGTAGTACACAATCCTCTATCTGTATCTTCCATAATCTGAAATGTTTCCCATCAGACTTCTCCACCCAAACCTTACCCTCATCCAATGTCATTCCTTCTAAAATTAGTGAGCTCCTGCTAAATTATGAAACACATTAGAGGGATCAAGAACTTTGTATAGGAATTATCCTATAAGTATAATGGTAGAATGATGTTGTTGAGCCGAACTCTAAAACACCTTGGTTGGGGTTTGGTCATCTAAAACTCTGCAATTGAGATTTTATACCACGTGTCGGGTCTTTGAAACCTCCCAATCTCTAAAATTTATCCTATGAAACTTACACAGGTGGAAACAAATAATCAGAACCAACCAAATTGAGACAAACTCGTGACTATGATGTTTCAAGAACATAAAAGACAAACCATTCCCAAGTCACTACACTACAACACACATTTCGATACAACCAAACAAGAACTTTTGAAAGAAAAACGAAAGAAAGAAACAATGGTAAAGAACAACATAATTATTTTATATGGTTCAAAATTAGTCCTACTCTATAGAGGGAATGTTATGGACTCTTTTATTAAAGGAACAGAATATGATTACAATGAAGAGATCAAGTCATACATAACAAATGATTCTTCCATACAAATATAGTAGAGCCCAACTAGTGTAACCAATGCCACCATCTTTTGATCTTTACAGAGAGTATGTTCACATAGATCTGATCTTCATGGGAATCCCTTCGCTTGGTCAAATTTATCCACTACTTTAACTCCTCCTTTCGATGAATAGTGCACACTTTTGGAAACATCGTGTGTTTACTCTTATGTAACCTTTTGAAGAACCCTTATGTATCCCTCATGAAATCTGAGAATCCTTATGGAACTTCAAAAGTGACCCTTATGTATCCTCAAAGTTAACCTTTACGCAAGTCTTTTGTGTCTCTGTACTTCCACCTTCTTTTCATAGTCTGGTTCTGATTACCCCCTTTTGTTTAGTTGAGTCTATTCCACCTGCTTTCATACTACCTGCTTCTAGACTTTCGAACAATGGTCACGCTACTCCATCATCTACCATCCGATTTCAGAAATTAGACTTCCAGAATCACTCCATTTTTAATTTCTAATACTCTTCCAGAAAATTGTTTTCACATAGCTAAACCTAACAATATAAAGATATGTTGGGCAACTATATAGGAAAATGTATCAGGTCCATTAACACGGCCAAAGCATGAGGGGCATGTAAAGTTTATGGGTATTAGATACTTGAGATACTAGATGAAATAATTGTTGTCAATGTAAATGTATTATGGTTTTATAATAAAGGTAATCTCCATTTATCATTAATTCTTGTGTGTTATGCATATTACATGAATAGTGGAGTGATAAAATCCCCTCAAAGTGAGACTTTGAGTTTTCCCTAATCAATGATCAACATGGAGTATTATGGGTTGTGGTGATATGTTAAGAATAGCATGGGTAGAATATTGTATATGATACAAAGTAGACTCATGAGATAATAAGTGGAGAATTATTATTTGGACTAACTCGTGAAAGTATATCACAAAGGAGAGGTGTGTGCTTCATATGAATCCCCATTACCTGAGATTGATAAGATACTTAGCATGTGAACGTTCATACTTCAATATCTTTCTTACACCAACCTTGTGGATGAGCCAATCAGGGGCTGGTTAGGGATATTGATGATCATGTTTTCAATTGAGTGGTTAGGTATGTTAATGATCATGTTGTCATATGAGTTTAATCAAGATGAGATTTCCCCTCTTGTATGAAAAGTATGACATCTGGGCCCTCAATTGAATCAGGCTAAGGAAATGCATGGTCATGCTTTTTTGGGTGATATGTGATGTGCTTAACTATTCAGATGAATAACATGTGATGTATCCATTTAATATGGTGAGCCTATTTTGGAGAAGAGTGAACATATGAGATGACCTATACTAGATTTACATGTTCCATATCTAGTGGTCACTCGATGTCTTAGACAAAGGGATTATATAAGCATGCATACAATGTATAGAGGTATATCTTGTATTATACATGTTCATGTGGAGATATGAGTGTGATGGATCGAGATTATGCCAAACCCATTTGTGGCTTGAGCGGCAATGATGTTTTGCTAGAAGCCTCTATTTGCTGGAATAAGGATTAATTTTGGTACAGTGTTTGTCCAAACTTTGAGAGAGTTTATATGATAATCGTGTTTAAAAAAGTTAGTGAATTCACAAAGAGTTGTGGAGTTTTTCATAAAGCTTGTGAGGCTTTAGTGCAAGTTGGGGATTATTGGAAATATGCACTAAACCACAAACCATGATGTGATAAAGGTCATCATGTCGTGGTGTGTTTGATTGAGGTTCTTAAAAATATGTTGTGGTGTATATGATATTGGATGGCATTTGGGTGACTCCTATTTTGATTATCATGTGTTATTCAACTGATAGCACATCATGTGATGATGTGTAGATACATTATTGATTATTAAAGGGGTTTGACGGTGAGAATACTTAGCAAATGTTGTAGGAATTATAATAGTAGAGTCAAAGAGTTGTTTCATTTTATTTTGTTGTTTACTATCCTAGTTGATCTTAAGTGAAGATTTTGTGCTTCCTTTCATTGCGTTTCGGACATTGAGATGTCCCACATAACCCTTCATTGTCTATAATTTTTAAGTAGCCCAGTGATCGAAGTCTTCGTATCATCTTTGATGTGTCTTTTGGAAACATCATATGGTCCGGTCTTCAAATTTTAGCTTCCCTTCGAATAATGATGATATTCAAGCTTTCACAGATCTTAAGAGCTGCTTTTCTTTGTGTCGTGGTATTTAAATGCTGAGATTAGTGATTCAATTTTTCAGATACTAGAATTGACATACTGACTGCGTTTCTTCATAACATCTTACGTCAAACTCCTCATGCTTCATTTGGCAAGCTTTATCTTTTACTTTGTCCGGTAAATAACTTCAGACTCATGTAAGATGTTCTTGGCTACATCAGAATGTTCCCGGGGATGATTAGAAGCCCAGTATTTTCTATGCTGGTGTGTTAATATACAACTTTCCCTGAACCATACAACAACCAACTACTATCTATAAACAAAATACCAAGATTACAAAAGGGGAGGGAGGGGACTTTACATCTCGTTCTCTGCGTAACCAAACTAAACAAAACCCCACCCAAACTCAACTAAACCTATCGCCCATCTCACAACTTAAGTCGAGATGGTCTTACTCTTCCACAGCCCCGTCCACGCCCTCCCAATCTTCTTCCTTGGCAAGGACTTGCTTGGACCAATCATGGCCCGCCCCCTCGTCTCCACAACCGAAGACGATGCCTCCCGCTGCCGCTGCTCCCGAAAAAGCAGCAGCAGCCTCCGAGCCTTCTCCCTCCCCCTCGCCGTCCCATTCACTGAGATCGACACCAGTGTGGGGATAACCCCCTCCTCCAGTATCAACTGGCTGCACTTTTCATCTCCAGTGCTCAGCATCAAAAGACAGGACACAGCCTGCTCCTGCTCCGAAGGCTCCCCAGATTCCAGCACGGCCGCCAGCCCAATAATGAGACCCGGGGCACAGCTCATCTCAGCTTTCCCCGACCCGCAAGACGCCAAGTTTATGAGAATGGCGATGGATTTGTCAGCCCACACATGCCCATCCTGCACCATGAGAAGCGAACAGAGGGCATCCACAATGCCGGCCTCGAGAAGGGGTGAGATGTTGGACGGCTGGGTGGAGAGATTGTAGAGCACATGGAGGGCGTGGTGCTTGCATTGGGGCTCGGTTTCAGATTGGAGGAGGTTGACTAGGAAGGGGACAGCCTGGCTCGAACCAATTATCAGTTTGGCTTCCTCAAGGCATGACAGGTTCAGGTAGAGTGCTGTCACTGATCCATGGGAGTTCGGGTAGGAAATCATTTCCCCGAGCAGGGGAATTACACCCGCACATAGCATCATTTCATTGTTTCTGAAAAAGAAAATTAAAACATGCATATATTAGAATAATCCATATATCAGAACCATGAAACTTTTACAGTAAAATCAGTAATAATAATAACAATAATATGTGCAACACTGCCCAATAAAGAGTTGGCATTTCACTCATTCATTAACTTACAACAATCAGGCTCCTTCTAACAAAACTTCTTGAATGAAAACGGATCTTAATGACAAATTCACTTATTAAAAGACATACACGAGGACCCTTCAACAAATCATTCAAAATTTTATTCTCAATAAAAATATGATCTTCAGTAGAACTAATTGGCAACGTTTTATGCATGTAACCGACCCCATTTAATTGGGTGTATGCTGTTGTTGAGGACCTTTAATCTGAAAAATGACAGTCGACCTGCTTATGGAATTAATTCCCCATAAGGACCTTATTTTATCCACCAGCAAATATAATGTTTTAACAAGAAATAATTTAAAAACATGCCATTTACAGATTTTTAAAATTTAATAACCTAACATGAAGTAATTGCAAAATTAAGTGCTTTTTTATGCTTTTTAAATTTAAAGTTCTTCCCCATAATTAATTTGAAACACTGCAATCAAGCAAATATCCGATTATACATTTTCTACAACTATTTAATTCACAATATTATTACAACTAAATGCATTTTAAAAAAAGTCAAAAACACTACTAACCTGTTATTATTAACACCCAGGTTGAACAAAGCCATGGCACCTACTTCTTGAGCCATCTCATTTCCTTCGCGCAAAGCTGAATCCAGAAATTGCACCAAGGCTTCAACAAATCCATTCGCTCCCATAAAAATCCGGGCATCCTCATCATCCTTCAGCAGGTGCCTTATAAGTTCCACCACTTCACACTTTTTCCCCAAGTCATCCTCTTCATTTAAGATGTTCAGAAAACCTTGACAATTTCCCAACGGATTAAAATCATGCTCATCATCCTGGGAAGCCACACCTTCCGCTTCCCCAACACCACCATTCTCCTTCAAAGGAACAGCCTTTTCCCCCTCCAACCTGCATACACCAATGCTTTCCATTGATTTTGAATTCACACACTCACTTTCAGACATCGCCAGTCTCCAGTAGTTGACATCAGGAGACTCTGGGGGGCCACCAGGAGCAGGAACCCCATTCTGTTCACACCAGTTCATAACAAGACCTTTAACACAGTAATTAGGAATAAAACCAAGATGAGAAAGCTGCTGCTGAGTTTTCGGGCAAGTATCATGCCCATTGCCGAACCATTTTTCAATGCAAGCTCTTTCATATGTCTGCCCAGAAGAGATGATCACTGGATCGTACATTAGCTGCAATGACATTGGACATCTTAGTTCTTCTGGTGGAAGGGGCACATTCCCCGGCACCCCGATGTTATGCTTAAAATTAAAGGAAACAAGTTTTGAAAGTTGTCGCTCATAGAACAGGCCACAACCCAATGGTCCACTGCCATTCTCAAGGGGTTCCTTAACAGTAGGTGAACGTGGGGATGAACCCTGCGAATCAATGTCGTCTGAGAACTCACTTCTAAATAACTTGGAATATTTTCTCATAAGATGCAGAAGGTAAACCACAATTGATTCCTTCCTGCTGTCTTCCTCAACGTGAGCCTTTTCTACGAGTTTCTTGAGAGATCTTCTCTCTATCAGAGCTGCTCTTGAAGATGTGATGCCAAGTTTAAGAGCAGCCTGGTGAAACAATTCAAGCTCGATATGATCACTGGAGTCATGATCAAACTTTCTGCGCTGCTGAAGCAATGTAATTATTTCATCACCAACTTGCTTTTCTGAAGGATCCAGCGAAAATGCAGTCCCATCAAGTTCGCTAATGATTTCAGTGATCTGAAATGAATAAAATTATTATTTTAGTCAAGGACATGTCCATTAGATATTGAATATATAACCAATCGAACTGCAAAATTTGACTGTTTCACCCAAAACTGCTATATTGAAACAATACAGCAGAGACGAGATAGTTACCCGGCAGCCAATAGCTTCTGGAATGTTATCCAGAACACGCCTAAGACTATCTGCAAGAGCAAATCTGGCCTTCTCAAATTTTAAAACAACAGAATCCCCCGTTATAGCCTGCAAGATAAGATACAGAGCATGATCCCTTAAAAACAAGTACAAAACAATAATAATAAGAATAAATGATAACCATCTCAGAATAAAAATTAAAGATAAGAAAAGGTCCGACAACAAGCAAAATGGGAAATTGAAAGTTGGAGGACTGTGAAATTCTAGCAGATCTAACATATATGGTTTCAATTAATATTAAAATATCAATAGCCTCAAGTTGGGTGATGTATGTTAACAATTTCTAACGTGAGCACCATAACTGAGAAAGCTCATATTAAGCCAATGGCTTAGTGAACACAATTGGAAGGTAACATGTTCAGGCAACATATTTGGTTGCAAAAGAATCACTATGTATGAAACCATTCTATTATCACAATAAAATAACCCTGATTTAAGATGCAATATCAGAAAATCCTACAGAAATAAGCACTGTAATGATGATTATTTGGAGAAACAGAAAAGAAGACTTGACCTGTATCACTTTTCGATAAGTATAATAATCACTTTTCGACGTGTCATCAAATGCAACTCAATTTGGAACATAAAATAATCTACCAGCATCCTAGAGTTTCATGTTTTGCTCCATTGGAAAGTTAAAAGCAAAGAATCCCAAAAGCTATCACATTTAGACTTTCCAAGGTGTGCTTCCATTGTGATGATGGAAATAAATTTCTATGACTAACAAACTTCAATGCTTTAAAAAAAAACCACCTAGAGCTTTTATCTATAAATAACTACTGTGGAATTATTTCAGAGTAAAAATGGCTACAAGGTCATTATTTGCAATTGTTAGAATACATGTATTTAGTATATGGATGTGTCTAGGTTTTTTCTACTTGAATAGGACTAACAGCCTATCCAATTTCACATTTCACTCTAGTTTGAATGTTGTATTTCCTATTTATCTCAAATATTGCATCTCTTTATCTGTTTCTATATAATAAATAGAGTTTCACCCTCATTCAAGTGGAAGGGTTCCTGACATATTGTTTCAAAATGGTATCACAGACTGGTAAACCCTAGGTTTCTCTCTCCTCTCTCCCCACCCCCACCCCACCCATTTTCCCTGCTGATCAGCCGCACCTGGGCTTGGGCCGTTCAGGTCATGTGGCCAGGCGCGCCAATCCCAAGCCGCATGCCACTGTCGAGCGCCCCCTAGGAAAACGCCCAGGCACCACACACCCAGGCATTGTGCACAGCAAGCACTCCTGACTCGCTCTCTGGGAGGAGAGACAGTAGTCACAGAAGAAGATGCCCAGGAGGGAGACAGATCTGAACAAACCTGTCAAACGGACAGATCTGCACCAGGCGCCCCACTGTGGAGGTCATGTGTCACCACCAGGCCTACTCTGTCACCCAGGCCCATGCTCGCCCATTCAGAGGTTAGGCATCCTGCTTGCCCAGGGCTTGCCCTGCTGCTCATCCAGTGAAACCACCCAGGCGCACCTTCTGCATCAGGCGTATTCTCCTCTCTGGCTCAACTCTTCAACACCTTCAATCACATTACCTTCTGCATCAGGTGTATCTTCTGCTCTCTGATTCAACTCTTCAACACCATCAATCACATTGGCTGTCAATGTGCCCCTCTGCTGCTTCTGGCTCCTCTGCACCAAGCATATCAGGACTTCTGCACTCCTGGCCTCTGCCCTCTGCGCATTTCAGTATCATGCGCCCTCTCTCTCAGGTTTTCCAAGAAGCCTCAGCAGTATATCTGGCGCCACTACTCCAGGCCACTGCCTCATCTGTATACTCTCCAGCCACCAGGCGTCCTGCTCGCCCAGGGCGTGCCCTGCTGGTCATCCAGTGAACCGGCACACCACCCAGGCGCACCTTCTGCATCAGGTGTATCTCCTCTCTGGTTCAACTCTTCAACACCTTCAACCACATTGGCTGTCTATATGCACCTCTGCTGCTTCTGGCTCCTCTGCACCAAGCATATCTGGACTTCTGCACTCTTGCCCCTCTGCTGCTTCTGGCTCCTCTGCACCAAGCATATCAGGACTTCTGCATTCCTGGCCTCTGCCCTCCGCGCATTTCAGTATCCTGTGCCCTCTCTCTCAGGTTTTCCAAGAAACCCCAGCAGTATACCTGGTGCCACTACTCCAGGCCACTGCCTCATCTGTATACTCTCCAGCCATCAGGCATCCTGCTCGCCCAGGGCATGCCCTGCTGGTCATCCAGTGAACCGGCACACCACCCAGGCGTACCTTCTGCATCAGGTGTATCTCCTCTCTGGTTCAACTCTTCAACACCTTCAACCACATTGACTGTCTATATGCACCTCTGCTGCTTCTGACTCCCCTGCTGGTCATCCAGTGAACTGGCACACCACCCAAGCATATCTGGCCTTCTGCACTCTTGGCCTTTGCCCTCTACACACTTCAGTATCCTGTGCCCTCCCTCTCAGGTATTCCAAGCGACCCCAGCAGGCACCACTACTCAAGGCCTCTGCGTCATCTGCATCCTCTTCGTACTCTTCAGCACCCTCTAATGCTTCTGTGCTTGCCAAATTTGTTGTCACAAGTCACCTATCAAGTCTGTTGCACCTTCTCTGAATTTATTGTCAGGCTTCTTCTCGCAAAGATACTGAATATGTTTCTGGTATGCTTGATGTCCAACACGCTTGCAGCAATTGTCTTGAGCTTGTTGAATCTATTGTTGCTCTATTCCAGGCATTCTATTCTAGACGTCCTATTATAGCCATCTTCTTCCAGACACCCTATCTCAGACATCATGTTTCAGGCATCCTTTTTCAGGAGTCCACTTATAGATATACTCTCCAGACACCACGTTCCGGACATTTTTTTCCAGATGGCTTAATTTCAAACGTCTCTGGGCCTGTCTCCGCACCTTCTCTGACCCCCGAGATGATCACAACATCCATTTGAATTGCAGAAGAGCTTTTTTCATGACAGTTCCGGGTCATCCACAAATGATTGTCTTTTGTGTCAGTTCCCACATCACCTCAAGTGCCCATGTGACCCAGTTTGGCAGTTGTTTATTTCTCTATTCATTCTATTGAATCAGTCTACCAAGTTTGAATATGATCCAGTTTGAGGGGGAGATCTAACATATTTATGCATATGGGGTTCTTTTTATTTGAATAGTTCCATCGGTTCATCCTATTCCCCTTTTCCCTCTTAGTTTGAATCGTGCATTTTCCATCCATCTCAAGTCGCGTATTTTATTTTATCTCTATAGAATTTTTGCCTCATTCAAGAGGCATGGTTTTGTGACCTATTGTTTCAATAGTAATTAAACCATCATCAGCATAAAAGAAAGGGTATAAAATATTTGCCTTTACAATATCTAAACAATAGTGATTTGTGGCCTACTGTTTTAACAGTAATTAAAACATTATCAGCGTAAACGAAATGGACTATAAAATATTTGCCTTTACGATACCTAAACAATGAGTGATTTACTCTGGATTAAACAATCCAGCACCTCAAACAACATCAAAAGGTAGCTTAATTGCCATTGAATGGTCTTAAATAAAAAGGCAAAATATCTTCATTTTTGTGGAAATTCAAAACAAAGTAGCATACTGATTTCAATAAATTCAACTTTTTACATTAAACCAGTTGAGGTGATTCTTTTGACAACAAAGGTCGTATCAAAATTGAAAAGAACAAAAAAAGCTAAGAATATTTTTAGCCATTGTGTCAATTATTCTAAAAAATATCATCTGCCCAAATCAATAAATACAACATGTGAAAAGTGAACAAAACCAAACATATGAAAAATTAATGTTCCAAGGGATGTAATTGAAGTTTGTTCCCCACTTCTATTGTAGCATTGGAAATGCATTCAGAAATCAAAAACTGCACAGAAAACAAAAACATCAAACTCCTATAGGCCTGTTACTCATAACATTAAAATCAACTTGGAGTTTGAAAAATCATGAAGTAAGAATTAACATGCCCAAATTTCCACAGGTAATTTGAAGAAAACATTTACACAGAGTTGACCATTTTCACAATGGAGTAACATTTTCAGGTCGTTTGTGGTTAGTAAAGCATGGAAAAACACACATGATAAGCCCGTGTCATATCATGAGTCCCAAGTACCACATTAAAAAATAACACAAGAGGAATGGACATACCAAGTAAAGTTTACTGCATTCTGAACAATGCTGGAGGATATTCTTGGCCTTCTCAAGTGCTAAGTGCAATGAACATAAAGACTGGATGCCTGGTTTACTCCGTGGGCGTGCCTCCTCGATAAGAGGGAAAATTTCCAGCACCCGGCAATATATGGCAGACAATGCCCTGCACATGCCCCCGTGCAACTACAAAAGCAAACACATGCTTATCCATCATTCACATTTATTAAAAAAACATGGAACTTTATCACCCAACAACAACAATAATAATAATCAGGAAATTAAATACTTCAGTAAAGGATTTAACTTTTGAAAATCCCAAAATTTCATCACATGGTTAGCTTTTTCTTGGAGGGAGTGCTAACACATAATTAATTTGAATGAACATCTTTTACATTAATAAACACCCCAAAGAACAAGTTTAGTTGTTGAAGCAGCTTGATATTGGGAAAATGTTATGAAAATCTGTGGTTAATCAATGAAAACCTTTCTACAACACAAACTTTGTGACATAAGGCCATGTACATTATTTGAACAGGGAGAACTTGTTCTGTACTAATGAGCACAGGACATAGCGTTCCTCGAGTTTGTTCTGTGTCAAGAAAATGAGTTGCGTGTATTTGAATTCTGGATTCAGTGTATGTTCTATTGCCTGAGACTGTTTTGACCTAGGTATCAGGTACTGTCCGGCAAATGTTCTGTGTTGGGGTCTCCTGTTATGTTCTGTCTTCTTTTGGAATATGTTTTGTCTGTTGCGCTATGTTCTGTACAGGTGCAGATTTTATATATTCTGTCCACCTTTAATTTGTATATAGAATATGTTATGATCCTTTGTTGAATATCTTGGTGCAAGTATTCTGTGCCTGGTGAGAATGTTCTGTGCCCAGACCATGTGTTCTGGATTGGGGATATGTTCCGTGGACTGGAAGCAAATTTTCTGTGGACCAGCAATATGTTCTGTATTGTTGAATGTTCTGTGTTGAAGTTACTAAAACAACTAGAAAATGTTATGTGAGAGATTATGTTCTGTGATGGGTACACAAAACATACTCTCAGACAGATGTTCTGAGGATACACAAAACATATTGTTGGTGGCTAATGTTCGGTGGATGGCAGACACAGAAAACGTTCTGTGGAAGCGACCATGTTCTGTGGATGGTGCGGGTGGTAAAGTCGCACAGAAAATGTTTTGTGGTTCCAGGATCCACAATACATGCCTCATTGGATTGGCAGAACATGTTTTGCTGGTGCACAGAACATGTTTTTGGCCAAGTATTACTTTTCGGCTCGATCTGTATTAATTCATTTGTTACACCACCCACATGGAAACATAGTAGTCAATCTCAGATCGCGGCGCGACGTGGCACGGTTCTATAGCAGGATAGCAGCGACGAGGATCGCATCTATGCCGCTTTGTTATCCAATCACAGGCCAATTAATATAATTTAATTTATATAATTCTACACATAAATATGCTGAAAATTTATAAACTAAACATAAAAAAGTAAAAACACATCGAAATTCATAATTAAAAGCATTCATAATGAATCAAACACATGTTCAATCCAATTGTCCATAAACAATACCATAAGAACAAAATAAAGGAAACTAGGAAAGAAACAAATAAGCATCTTGAGTGCCAAGGAAACAAACAAACAACGATCAATCATCATCTTCATTTTCAAGATCTTTCATTTCTTCTTCACCATCACTTTCAGTATCATCACTTTTATAAATCTCCTGTTCATTCGTTTCTTTATCATCATCATATAATTCATATTCATCCTCTTCTTATTCAATAACCATCCCCGCTTTCCCTTTAGAGCTTAAACTTCAAGCATGTGTAGCTCCTCCTTTAGTTTTCTTCCTTGCATAATGAGAAAGTTCACTGGCCTGATAGCTTCCTCAGCTAATCCCTAAGTCATGGGGTGTTTAGATGTTTGGTTTGTACAGCTGGAGGAATTAAGGGGACTTGATGCATTCGAAGTGGATTGAGAGAGATACATTGAAACTGAGAGATCGTGAATCAAAGAGATTAGGGTTCGAAAGAGAAAAAATAAGAGAATTTGAGGGAGGAAAAAGAAGGGAGACACTGCTGGATCTGAAAGCAGTACGCAGAGCAATGAAGATCCAGGTTCATTGAGGGATTGAAGGCTCAGTGTGATCTTTCTTATTACCTGTTTCATATTAATTTCTTCTGTAGTAACTTATATTATTCAATTATGGCGGTGGCTTGGATGAGTATGACCAAGATGTGGTTTTGAAGGTCATCTCAAGTGTCTTATGTAATCTTGTTTTTGAACGTCCTTGATAGTCTTGAGTACAGACTCAAGAGAGACATAGGATCATCTTGGTCCAAACCTCAATAATGAATGTTCTTGCCTGTTTTGATTCCTTTGCCAGTTGTCAATTGCGGTTTTGGGTGGGACTGTTACTTTAATTGGATTTAGATAGTCTTGAGTACAGACTCAAGAGAGACATAGGATCATCTTGGTCCAAACCTCATTAATGAATGTTCTTGCCTGTTTTGATTCCTTTGCAAGTTGTCATTTGCGGTTTTGGGTGGGACTGTTACTTTAATAGAATTTAGTTCAATATCAAATTGCTTCTTGGATTTGTTCAAAGATTGAACAATAATTTCTTTTGTGCGACTGTTTGGGAGTTAACAGTATTTTGTTTCCTTCATCCCTGCATTCACAGACATGACACCATCCGATAGTCCAAGAAAACAATTTGTAATGTGAAAAATAAAGGTCAGTTTATAAATCCAAAAGACAACTTAAATGACCAGCACTGCAAAATAAAAAAAAAACTGTGAAAGATAACATGGATTGAGCAAACATGGTATCAAAAATTATGCAAAATTCTAAACAACATACTTCCATCAAAACATTAAATTCGTACCTTGGCATCACTTGCAGCAAAATGATTCTCTTCAACTTCTGCAATATCCATATTTTCCAACCACTGCGACTGACAGTGCTATAGTGCAAATCTGGACAGGCTGAAATGTAGGAAAAATGGGAGAAAGCAAATCAGCGAGGGGACTCGCTACTGTTTTAAGTATTTGGAAACAACTGTATTTACAAGCAGCTACCCTAGAATCCTAGGAAATGTTATAGTAAGTTACATGCGAAATATAATATCATTGAGTACATAAATTTGACCAGGGAATAGTGGGTGAAAAATAAAACATCAGAGGACCTTTTCATCAAACACACGGACACAGGGACAAGTAACGATATTAAATCAACAGCTACTAATCCATGAAATGCTTTGGTGCAGTCAGGTTTCCATTGAGATTAATCTAAACTAATGAGCAAACGAATATCAATATAATTTAACATGCGCATTTCCTGGATCAAATGGAATGCAAAGTCAAAATTAATGTTTTCATTTCAATACATGTAACTAATAGCCCGACTGAGATATTTAACAGGACAGGACACAGAAATCACCATGCGCAGCACAAATTTTTCAAGAGAGGAAGAAATGAAGGGGTCTCGATTGCAGAAAATAAATAAAAAGAATTCCACAAAGTAAAATTGAAAGCGACGCGAATCCGAGACAATCAGGGCGACGATTTTCCATGCAACTCAAACAGAGATTGAAAAATAATAATAAACGAATTCGGAACATTTCAAGCTCTAGCCAGAAACAGCTAGGGTTTAGCTGCAAACGCACCAGAGGAAACTGAACCACGCAATCGGATGCTTCATGAAAGGGCACTAGCCGGTAGGAATAAACCAAAAACGCTGCAACATAGGGTCTCCATGATTCGCTGTGCTTCTCATCCGATCGCCGTATCACTGAACGAATTTGGCGAACCGAGGAGAAAAAAAATCGAAGATAAAATGGAACGATATGGAAGGGGGCGCCTTATGGCGTTCAGTTATTCCACGCCGGTAGGGATTGTTATAAACTAAGTTAAAATTTATTTTAAAAATAAATAAATTTCAAAAAATGTCAATCAATGGGGTCGGCCCGTTTTTGCTGATCTAATTATTCCCCTCTTCAGCGAGTTACATGGATTAATTTTAATTAATTGAGAATAAATAGTTATGTTTATCTAATAGTACGTTTTAATACAATTTATTCGTGATATTTTATAATTAACCCAAACGCCGTCTTGGCGTCAAAATAAAAATAAAAATAATTAATTGATTTATGATAGTGTAAATTGTAAATATTCATAAAAAACGATAATTTATTGGATGGGATGTATTATTAAAATATTATATGAGAAAAACTCGTGGCCTACGTGTCGTGGAATGGTCTTCCGAAGCATCCAGGCCACACCTTTCCGACACTCCCATCCAAAATAAATTAAAATAAAATTTGGCTTTATTTAATTTCACTTTAATTCCCGGATCTGGGCAGATATTTTCGCTGTTGCCGAGATCCACTTTCTCCCGACGTCGGCAAACATCTGACCTTGAATTTACGTTATTTAAATTATCGAAGAAGGTATTTTTTCTTTTTTTCATTATCCAGTATCAATTCAACTATTTAACGCCTATTAAAATAATTTTTTCATCCACATGACGCGAAGAAAATATGTAAAATATAGATTTGACTTGTAGAAACAAACATGTCGCGAATAAAATGTATGGGATGTTTATAATGAATGAGTATTTTAAATATGAAGTAATTGTGAAATGTTGAAAAATTACAATTTAATTTAATTTTTTGTGACATTTGATCATGAACTGGACATGTAAAAAGCATCAGCAAAAAATGATCAAATTGTTAGAATCATAATTATGATAGGCAGAATCATTTTGACTTCATATCAAAAAATGTCTAAAATATATGCGGATCTTATTAAATACATAAACAAAACACATAAAGAAAAATCTAATTTGAATTGATAGTTATCATGTAATTAATCACGGTCTTCACACTCTTTACTCTATAAGAGGAGATGGAGTTACTGTGTATTTAAGTGATAAGATTTTGTCATTAGAGGAAAAATGGAAAATGTGAGTTGGAGTTGGTCTCTTTTATGGAATATATATATATATATATATTTATAGACTTCCTTAGATATCCCTAACACATCATAAAAATAGAGTAAGAGGCGAGACTGACCTGTATTAAATATAACTACTAGCTCGTCCATCAAAGTCTATAAATCAGACCTTAAGTTATTTGGATGTGGACCTATTAAAAGTCTTCATTAAGATTTTTTCATGTCAAATTGGTTGGATATAAATACTTTTGTCTCGTGTAATATACTCAGGTCATTACATGCAAGAAGTATGTCAGACTGATATAATTTTTGGATATTCATGGGGCAAATTTAGAAGATCGTCATTTTGGTCACTGATGATAGTATTAGTAATCGTCAAATGACGACCGCTGTATTTCCCCCCCCCCCTCACGTAGAGCACCCCACCTCCTCCCCCGTTGAGCCCCCCCCGCCGTCAGGGCCTGCCACCTCTCGCCGTCGAGCCCCAAAGCCTCCCGCTGTTGGCCCCCCCTCTGTTAGGCCTCCTCCCGCGCCTCGATTTAGTCAACCCCCTCCCCCCGTTCCACCGAGCTTCCCCGCACCCTCCCTACCATTTTGTTGAGATTCCATGTACCCTTCCTGAGCCTCCTCATGCCCTCCCCATCGCAAACACTCATGCAAGTCCTCCCCCGCACTCCTCTCCCCACATTACTCCTATTAAAGTCTCTAATTCTTTATCTCAGGCGCGTACTCTCCTGGTAGTCTCCAAATTCGAGGTATAAACTTAATCGCCTCTTGAATTTTGGTTTATTTTGGGCAATTAATTAATTTGTTATGGTTGGGTAATTAGATATTTATGATGTTTAAAGTATTGACATTCATTGTTGTGACTACTTTTGATAGGATTTAGTCCATGGGTGTTTCCAAATTTGAGATGAGATAGTTTTTGAATGAGTGATATCTTTTTTCTATCGCACGGATAAAGATTCTTGTGTTGCTCATAGAGAGATGTATCTTTTATATATATTTTGGTGAAATAAGTGTTTGATTCTTAAATATGGCAGATACATGGTGTTTTGGAAATTTAAGATACAATATTTTATATCTTATTTGTAGTTGAAAAAAGGAAACTATGAAGGCTTTAAAAGGAGAAACAGTCGGTGACGATCAACATAGAAAAAGATTCTCAAGATGTAATCCACCGAGATCAAGCGAAAAGGGGTCGTCGTATTTGTGGTAGCCCGTGTGGCTCATCGGTAATGGCAAACGAGGCATCAACGGTGGATCTGTGATGTGATGGGATACCGTGTTTGCGGTAGCATGTGCGACGCATCGACATGGAACAAGTGTGGAGCAGCATTGAAAAGCTCGATGATCGGGGTCATATATCGAAAGTCTTTTTAATTATGGTGATTGGTGTTTTGTCGACGGATGAGACGCTCTAGACCCGCACTTCCGGATCTGGTGCTAAACATGCACAATTTCCAATACATCACATGAATTACAACAAACTCTCAAGATTAAAAGTTCAGTGTCTTTGGGAACTAGGTACATTTACAACTAAACACGTGGTACAATACACATTTATTCCACGAGGATCCACACATGTAATTTCCTTATATGTATCTCTTTCATTGCAATTCCTAGGGAAAAAAGTAAACATAAGAATAGGGTGAGCCATACAGCCCACTAAGGGATAAACAATGAAAACAGTGTAAGAGTTGATGTCCTAGAACCAACTGGTTGTACTTTGATTACATGGATATTTAATATATTTAAATATTAAACATCTTATTACACATTGTTCATTGTTCTGCATGACTATGATGTAATAATGTCCTAGAGTATTTGTTGCATTGATAAGGTCGTGGCAGTTTCCCGCTATGATGAGAATCTTGAAATGTTATAACAATATTCTTAAATATAGTTCTACGGTTTGATGACATACTATGAGGAGACACATAGCATGCAGACCGTCATGTGCGAGTACTCATAAATAGACGAGACTTCCTCTCACGAAGTTCACACTTACAATCTCTAAGATAGGAGATTATGAAAACAGACCCGTCCGTAGGAATTCCGCATGTTTTGGTGTCATCCGATACTTTTATCTGCGAGCGTGTGTAATGATCCTTATATTTTAAGATTAATATCCATACGTGTCACGACTCACATACTTTGATTTAATAACGAAAACTATCACACAGACAGTTGGCGGGAAGCAGGGTACGTTGGGTGCGTCATGAGTGACATGTTATTAATGGATCAGTCGATGAATGATTTTTCTCTTTCGTTTATGGAAGTTGATATCTCGGCCATTTGATTGAAATAGAACCGTCGCGTGAAATTTCATGGCCATGGCGTAACGACGAGTTTATTTCAGGTAGTCAAAGAACAACATATCAAGCATAAAAGTTGATAACACTATTATGAAACCTGGTTGATGAAATATCGCGACAAATGGATTATATTAGACAGTGAGCGTTCATATGTGGATGTCGTTGTTGCGACTTTAAGTTCTTTTTCTTGAATGCCTTGACCCGTTCTTAGACAGTACTCTTGAACTTTAGACAAACTCACCTAATACCAACAAAAAAGAATCCTAGAAGGTCACACACTAATTGTTTCTGGTGGTCTCAGTTAAATTCTATTTGAATTTAATTAATAAATATCATTCTCAAGACAGTGGAATAATTTAATTCAAGTTAAAATGATTGTATAAATTAAATAAATATTTATTCACCGGATTGTGGGTAAAATATATTTATTTATTCTATCGAACATTTAATAAATATTTATTTACTAGTTTGTAAATAAAATATTTATTTAAGAGAATAAATTATTTATTTATTTATTCAGGTGTTCAATAAATGGAAGTGGAGTTCGAGCGGACCAAGACCGATCCGGTAGTAAAATAATTATTTGCAAGATGATAAATAATTATTTAACTAGCTGACACAAATTAAAATAATGATACTATTATTTTGTGACGCAAAATTTTATTTATAATTCCGTTTTCACAAGTTGGCGCTCCATAAATAATAACGCTGTATTATTATTAATAGCATGAATTTTCTCTAAGGTTATGAATTTATTTAATTGTTGTTACACAATTAAATATTGTAACTGAAGCCTCATGTCTATAAATAGACACGTACGTCTATTGTGCCATGTACCAAACCACACACCCGGTGAATTTGAGAATTGTTGAGTTAAACAATTTCTCTCTCAAATCCTCTTCCCACCCATCTCAAGATCGAGAGACGTTCTTCAAGGCCGAAGAACAAGCGATCAAGAACGACCGACACAAGACACTCACTTCGCCGCGCTAGCACCCGGAGAACGAGTGGTGTCGATCGGAGGCCATCAGAGCACGTGTGGATCACCGCTAGAGAGATTCTAGTTTGGATCCTTACAAGCGCAACAAGATAATCCGGAAGGGTCATTCCGGACGATCAACATCATCAACAAAGAAAATGCCGAAGATCTAGGTATTATTTTTCATTATGAAATTAATTAAATTAATTATAAACATGATGTGTAGGATCATCTCTAAAGGTTTCAGACCTCTTCTTTCTTTATCTAAATCTTTGATTCTATTCCGTGGAGACTGACGTTCATCGTCGTATTGATCTCAGAATAATCATTGATCATGGTAAAAATTAAAGTTGGGTGTCGGCCCAACCGCGTTTCCACCGCACCCGGAACCTACAAACAGAGCATAAATGAACATCATGGGTAAAACATGAGACGTGATATAAGAACATAAACACGAGGACAAGAGTCATGGCATGATCATAAGTATAAGTTACATAACATGATCATAAGTATAGGAGACATAACATGATCATAAGTATAGGATTCATAACATGATCATAAGTACATGAGACATAACATGTAAATGTGGCTACAACACAATCACGAGACATTCATAATCATATCACCAAGGTTCATCACCAAGGTGTTATAAAACATACTACAAAGGTTGTTCACCAAGTTATTATAAAACATTGCCAAGGCATGCTACCAAGGTATCATGAACATGTCATCATTAGAGATTAATTCTTTACACAATGCATTAGAGCGTTTATCAGGGCACACCCTTTATATGTCTTAATTCGTGCCAGCCAGACAAGGGAAACATACATAAATCCATCAATAATCATAGAATGATAAACCCGTTGGAAATTAAATGGGTATCCAATGAAATTCGGTAACTTTCTAGATAAATACCCATCAATCAACATAATGAAGTCTAAGGTATTTACAGTGTATAGATAAAGGGTATATGGTTTAGTCAATATTTTCCAATTCAATCGATGTATGGGTATCTAGGTGAATAACCATCAATCAAAAGAAGCGCACAAGGGTATTCACATGGAAAGGAATGATTACGCATAGCTGATGATAAGGAAAGACACAGATAGTGACGAATCATTCTCTAAAGAGATCATATTTCCACTATAGAACATGTACATAGGAATATGGACATGCAGAAGAAAGGTAAAATACATGAGAAAGATGGAGAGTGAAAGAGAACATGAACATTGGTTACAAATTGGGTGGGAAAGAAACCCTTCCAATGGATTAATTATCTTTGTAAATATCCAACAACCAGCTTTGGAAACTATAGGATGTTCACAATGCAAAGGGTAGTGACCCAATTGAAGGAATGATAATAAGAAGTGGTGAAGGGCACATTCATGGCATAAAGATATTAATTGAATGTAAATTTTAATCCACAAATATTAATCCCTTATTATGGATCATAAAGTGCATGTGAATTATCCAAAACAAATCATCTGGGAGTGTCAAACCAAGTGCGTAGTAAGGGTCTACTCACTGTGCACCATAATAATGGTTGAGATATACCCAACCAACTCTTTTCGGGGTTTTAATCCCTCGATTCATCTAAGATGATTTGTGAGACTTGTAATTTTTATTTGACAATAAAATTATTGATTCTCAGGTGGAGTAAGCTTTTGCCAAACTGTAATAATTTTTTGTGTTCTTTAATTTATTTCTACATTTTGCAACTACTTCCACTATGACACTGGACTCCAACCCAACATCCGGTATCAGAGGTGGTGATTCATTCTTTTCTTGCTAATTAAATATGGGGGATTTAAGTCCAAATATTTCTATCCATATTGATATGTTTAATGGGAAAAATGATTTTACACTGTAGCAACAATGGGTAAAGAATATTTTGACTCGTGAAGGGATAGTGAAAGCATTGAAGAAAAAATCAGAGAAACCAGAGAAGACTAGCCCTGATGATTGGCAAGATATGAGAGATCTAGCGATAAGCACCATTCAATTGTATTTGGCGAACAATACACTTTGAGAGGTGATGAATCTAACATATCCATAAGAGATCTGGATGAAGCTAGAAAGAAGGTATAAATCTAAATCTTTGACAAATCATTTATATCTAGAACAAAAAGTTGTATCACCTCTGAATGTCAGAAAGTGTAGATTTGGGAAACCATTTGGATGAGTTCACCAAACTTTTAATGGAATTGTCTTCCATAGTGGTCAAGATTGATGATAAAGGCAACATGGTGCCAGTGGAAATGGAATAAGAAGACAAAGCTTTGCTACTATTGGGTTCTTTACCAGATTCATATGAAAATATTGTCACCAAACTATTATTTGGAAAATACACTCTTAAATTGGATGATGTTATTTCATCATTGCTAGTGAATGAGACTCAATGAAAGATCAATGATGATGGATCATCAGGTAATAATGAGATTTTTGTAATGACTGGTGGACATAACTATCAAGGAAGGTTGATAGAATGAAGGAATGGATTAGGGCCTAGGAGAGATAGAAGTCAATCAAAATCGAGATGTGATTTTGTATATAAGTGATTTATTGCTTACAATTGTGGAATATGTGGTTGATTTAGATTGAATTTTAGATTATGGTTTCTCTTATCATATACGTGAAACAAAAGAATGTTTTCATAGTTACGAGGAGTGCAATGGTGATATCGTGAAAATGGAAAACAAGTCAGAAAGCAGAATTGTTGGCATCAGTACAGTGTGAGTTCGTATGTTTGATGGAGTTATTCACACACTTTCCAACATGAGGTATATACCTGATTTGAGAATGAACTTGATTTCTTTGGGTATGTTGGATTCCAACGGTTTTATGAGTTCTACTGGTGGTGGAGTTCTCAAAGTGGAAAAAGGATAAATGACCATGATCAAATGGCAGAAAATTGGGAATCTGTACAAGTTGATTCGAGCTGGTGAAGCTTCTTCGAGGCCCCAGAGTATCGTTACAGGCGATGTTCAGAAAGATATGTTTGCAATTGGTTATTTTAAAAGGAATTTGACATTTGCATCATTTTTTCATGGAACAGTGGATCCACAACATTTTGCTAATCATGTTTGAGCACTCAAAAAATCTGTGATAGGTGTTACAGGTTATGTAATTCTTGGGCATGACATTGAAGGTCAAGATGGATAATGGTGGTAAAGTATTCAAATTTTTAAATCATGGTAAAGATTGTTGGGAGTATTTTTGAAATTTGAAATATCTGGATTTTTGTTTGAATGGGTCATCAAAAAATATGAGAGATTTTAGCCGAAGATACCGGGTGCTAGATAAGGCGTGCTGTTTTTTTGAATTTGAAAATAATGTTTTATCTGCTTATAAAAAGAAAATTCTACAATAGGTGGAAGAAGGGGGAAAACCTTTGTAATACACTGCATATGGGAGAGTGTGGGCATGAGATGTTCATCGACCAGTAGATATTGCATAGGAGAAGGAGTGTTGATTAGTGTTGTGTAGCGCGCGGTGTGGGTGAAAATATTAGAGGGGAGTTGGGATCGTGACAAAAATTGAAAAGAGATCATTGAGCAGAGCTAAGTTTTTTATGCTAATTGAAGTGTGTGATTTGTGAGACTTGCAATCTTTATTTGACAATAAAATTATTGATTCACGGGTGGAGTAAATATTTCACCAAACCATGGTAATTTTTGGTGTTATTCGATTTATTTTTGTGTTTTGCAACTGCTTCCACTGTAGTGTCAGAATTTGAACCAACAAAAACCACACCCACTAGTAGTATCCAGAAACTACTGGAAACAGAGGTTTTCCCAACAGATATATACCAACAGTTTCTTCAAACCGTTGGTATACTGTAAAAAAGGTAACATTTTCCAACGTTTGTTCAAACTGTTGGCAATGTGTTAATATAGTTTAACATTTTCCAACAGTTTGACAAAACCGTTGTGAAATCTTTAGTTCCTATAAGATATACCAATGGTTTTAATAAACCATTGGTAAAGATAGACTTTACCAATGGTTTTTTAAAAACTGTTGGGAAAGTTTCCCCCCAAATACACAGCACCCCTCGGCCCGATTGTAGGCCCTAATCTAAAGCTCCTCCCGAAGTTTTCTCGGCCGCGAAACTCCTTCCAGCCATGATCCATCTTCAATAAATCAATTTTTTATTTCTACACTTCAAATTAGTAAGTGTTTACCTTAGTTTTAATGTTCTCCCTCTATTTTTTTTTTTCTGTTTTCTATTTTGATTTGGGCTAAATTTGAGTTCCTACGGTCTGTGGCATACCAAACCCTTTGATTTGTTTTCTGTTTTTGTTCTACACTTCAAACATGATAAAGGGTTTGTTTAGTGGGGTGATATGGTAGTTTCTATGGACTTTAGTTTAGTTGAAATCTGGATTTGGATTTTGTATTTATAGTTTTTGTTCAAGGAATAATGGGAAGGGTATTGAATATTGAGGATGAATTGGCTGTTGGTTGGGTAATGGATTGGAATTGTGATGTTGGTTGGGTAATGGATTGGAATTGTGATGTTGGTTGGATTGGGTATAGGTAATTTTTAAGGTATTATATGGGTATTGACACCCTTGAACCCCCCACCCCACCCCCCTAGACACCTCCCACCCCCCTGGACAGCCCCCCCATCCCCTGGACACCCCCCATTGGACATCCCCCCACCCCCTACACCCCCACCCCCTGGACACCCCCACCCCCACCCCTCCCTAGACACCCCACCCCCACCCTCCCTGGACCACCCCTCACCCCCATGGACAACCCCCACCCCCCTAGACACCCCCACCCCCCTTGGACACCCCCCCGCCCTTTGGACATCCCCCTCCCCCACGCCCTAGACACCCCCACCTTCCCTGGACACCCCTCACCTCCATGGACAGCCCCCACCCCCCTGGACACCCCACCCTCTTGGATAGCCCCCCCACCCCCTAGACACCCCACCCCTAGACACCCTTTACCCCCTTGGACAACCCCCACCCCCTTAGACATCCCCCCTGGACACCACCACACCTCCTAGACACCACCACACCTTCTATGTGCTTGGACCAATTTTTAAATTAGAATTAACAATGTAGTTGATTTCCCCCTTTCCCCAATGACATTTCCTAAGTGACCCATAGAGCCTTATAAATTAAATTTTTCATGTTTTGATAAATTGAATTTTTCATGTTTTGATAAATTGAATGGGTTGTTTGGAATGAAATGGTTAATGAATGATGGCTTGCCTTTATTAATGAATAAAATGATTTTAAATAAAATTACCCTAAGGGGGGCTGTAGGAGGGGTATGGGGGGCTGTCCAGGTGGGGGGTGGGTTGTCCAGGGGGTAGGGGAGCTGCGAGGGGGGGGGGTGCAGGGGTGTGGGGGAGGGGGTATGGGCTGCCCAAGGAGGGGTGTGAGATGCCCAGGGGGGGTAGGGTGGGGTGTCCAGGTGGGGGAGGGGGTGTGGGTTGTCCTGTGGGGGTGGGATGTCCGGGGGGGGGGGGGGGGCTATCCAGGTGGGGGAGGGGGGGTGTGGGCTGTCTAGGGGGTGGGGGGTGGGCTGTCCAGGTGGGGGAGGGGGGGTGTGGGGTGTCTAGGGAGGGGGTGGGATGTCCAGGTGGGGGGGTGGGGTGGGGGGGTGTCAAGGTGGGGGATGGGGGGGGGGGTTGTCTAGGTGGGTGGGGGGGTGTCTAGGGGGGTAGGGGGGCTGTAGGGGAGGGGGGGGTGGGCTGTCCAGGGGAGTGGGTGGGCTATCCAGGTGGGGGAGGGGGGTATGGGCTATCCAAGGAGGGGGGTATCCAGGGGGGGGGCTGTCCAGGTGGGGGGTGAGGGGGTGGGCTGTCCAGGGAGGGGGTGGGCTGTCCAGGGGTGGTGGTGGGGTGGGCTATCCAGGTGGGGGGGGGGGTGTGGGTTGTCAAGGGGGGGGGGGGGGGGGGGGGGTTGTCCAAGGGGGGTGGGGGTGGGTTGTCCAGGTGGGGGAGGGGGGTGGGTTGTCTAGGTGTGGTGGTGGTGGTGGTGGTGGGGGGTCCAGGTGGGGTGAGGGGGGGGGGTATTCGAGTGGGGGGGGGGGGCTGCATGGGGGGTAGGGGGCTGAAGGGGTGTGTGTGTGTGGGGGTGTGGGATGTCGAGGGAGGGGGTGGGTTGTCCACTCCGATACTCTACAAAAAAATAGGAATCACATATAACCAATGTATAGTTGTTTTCACACGTTAAGACTTTTCTTGGAGTTCCATACCAACACCCACTCTTACCCTTCCAAGAATAAGTGATCTTTGTAAAGAAATCTCACTCAGGTTCTTATCCACTATCCATATTGATCTCATACAAATTTAACATTCGTAAAACTCCATATCACCTAATGATTTAACAAGGCTCATACTCCCATGAGTAGTGTCCCATCGAAACATGGCTCATAAAATCTGATCCACATATGATATTTTGTGGTGTGTTTACAATTGGGTGTGTTGTGATTTATATGTATGGTATTCATGGTTTACCACCAACAGTCTTCTCGGTCATCTATAATAGGCTTGAAATCATGCTACAATTGGATATAGATTGGATTTTATGACCCGAGTTTGGGAGTGGACACCCCCACCCCCTTGGACAACCCCCCACCCCCTAGACACCCCCACCCCCTAGACACCCCCACCCCTTAGACAACCCCACCACCCCCGTGGACAGCCCCCCCCCCCATGGATAGCCCCCCCCTAGACACCCCCCGTACCCCCCTAGACAACCCTGCCACCTCCCATTGACAACCCACCCACCCACCCCATACCCCCCTAGACAGCCCCCGCCACCCCCTGGACAACCCGCCCACCTCCTTGGACACCTCGTACCCCCTGGACAGCCCCCAACCCCTGGAAATCCCCCCACCCCTTAGACACCCTCGACCCCCCTGGACAACCCTGGCACCCCCCGTGGACCAGCCCTCCCACCCCCCCTAGACCACCCCGTACCCCCTGGACAGCCCCCACCCCTGTGGACACCCCACCCACCCCCCTGGACACTCGCCCCCCACCACCCCCCGGACACCCCCATCCCCCCCCGGACACCCCCACACCCTAGGAAATCCCCCACCCCCTGGACACCCCCCGCCCCCCTAGACAGTCCCGCCATCCCCCGTGGATAGCTTGCCCCACCCCCCGTGGACAACCCACCCACCCCCTGGACACCCTGTACCCCCCCTAGATAGCCCAACCACCCTCGTGGATAGCCCACCCAACCCCTGGACCACCCTGTACCCCCTGGACAACCCCACCCACCCCTTGGACACCCCGCCCACCCCCCCTGGACACATCATTACCCCCCTAGACAACCTCCCACCCCTGGAAATCCCCCCCACCCCCTGGACACCCCAACCCCCCTGGACAGTCCCACCACCCCTCATGGACAACCTGCCCACCCCCTGGACAACCCGTACCCCCCCCTGGACCAGCCCCCACCCCAGTGGACAACCCCACCCACCTGGACACCCCCGACCCCCCCTGGACAGCCCCCCCACCCCCTAGACACCCCGACCCCCCTGGACATCCCTACCACCCCCTGGACACCCTGTACCCCCTGGACACCCCACCCCTTGGGTAATGTATGCGATCACTCAAATAATCTAATAAAATATAAAATTTCTTCAATCTAAAATTTACTCCCAACTCCTGAATAATTATCCCTCCACAAGTGTACATGATCTTGTACACTCATGTATAGTTCTTCAAAGATATTTTGTCATAAATATAGTATTTTTTTGTCTTTTATATTATGATTCTCATATAGAGTAGTGTGTCAGTTACAGTTTCATATAAATTGAACAATTATCGTTTACTTAAATATATTTTTGATGAAACTTCAATCTTATTGAATTGCTTTTGACGAAATGACTTCTAACAATTTTTTTTACAGAATGGATAGAAGTTGGATGTATGAAACTGATCATATTTCAAGCAATTTTCAAAACAATTTGGAGAGATTTTTAGATTTTGAATTTCACAATGATTTAGATAGTGGTCACATACACTGCCCCTATTACAATTGTGTTGGAAGACCTTGGTTGAGCCATGAAGAAGTCAGCTATCACATAACCAAATATGGTTTTCAAGCAAACTACTCTGTGTGGTATCACAATGGGTAGAAAATGAAATCTCAAATTGCTGATGATCCAAATGAGAGGACTGGATTGGAGAATTTGTTATATGACCGGTTTCCGTTTATTCATCATCATGAAAATGAAAGGATTCCAACCTAAGAAGATTTCGATATTAGCACACATGATGCGTCTAATGAAAATGATGATGTTGTCAGGGTGAAAAAATTGAATGATGTTTCCACGACTCCAGTATATCGACAATGCGGTAAAATGAAAAAGCTAGAATTTTTAATCCGATTGTTTCATGGGAAAACTATGTATGGGATTTCTAATACTGCCATCGATTAAATTATTACCTTCTTGAAGGACTTACTTTCAGATGATGCAGATATTCCTTCAAACCACTATATGGCATGGAAGTTGGTTTAGGAACTTGGATTTTCAATAAACAAAATTCATACTTTCCTGAAAGATTGTAGTTTATTCTGGGAGGAAACTGATGAATGAAATGATTGTATAAAATGTGGCACATCCCGCTGGAATCCAAAAACTGATAGAAAACCATCCTGTGTTCCACAAAAAGTAATGTGGCACTTTCCATTGATCCCCATACTCCAAAATCTTTTTATGTCTGATGACATATCAATAAAAATGCGATTGAATGATACCTAGAGAAAGAAGACTAATGATGAGTTGGTTCACACTGCAGATGAATTTGCATGGCAGAGATTTGATGCTGGATATCCTGATTTTGTAGCTGATGTGCGTAATGTGAGGCTGGGTCTTTTATTTGACGGTTTTAATCTATTTGGGCATATGCTTACGTCGCACAACACATGGCTCATTTTTATACACATTTATAATATTCCCCCATGGTTGTGTATAAAAAAACCTTTCACCTTCATGAGTATACTCATATCTGGCCCTTCTGATCCCGACAATGATATAGACGTATACATGCAACCTTTAATAAAAAGAGTTGAAACTTCTTTGGGATGTGGGTGTGCGCACATAGGATGCATGTTCGAAAGACATATTTCAGATGTGTGATGCGCTTATGTGGACGATCAATGATTTTCCTGCTTATGCAATGATTTCTGGATGGAGCACGAAGGGAAAACTATCATGTTCTATTTATATGAAGAATACACGATCTAGAAGATTGAAACATCGTTGTAGTTTCAGTTTTATGGGACATCGATGATTTTTGCCAATGGACCATCCATATAGAAATAATCGTCGAAGATTTGACAATACCATGGAGACCGATGATCCACCTTAGCGTATGTATGGAACTGATGTGCTTAATGAATTGAAAGATTTCATTTTTTCATTCGGGAAGGGTTAAATGAAATCTGGAAAGAGAAAGAATGTTTCCACTGAAACCTTTTATAATTGGAAGAAAAGAAGTATCTTCTTTGATTTACCTTATTGGTCAACAAATTTGTTACGTCATTGCTTAGACGTAATGCACATTGAAAAAAATATATGTGAAATGTTGTTTTCGATTCTTCTAAATGTTAAGGGAAATAAAAAAGATGATTTATGGTCTCGGCGTGACTTGGTGGATTGGGGCATCAGACCAGAATTGCATCCTGTGCGTATCAGTGAAAATAAATGGCAAGTTCCATGTGCTTCTTATGTGATGACACCTATAGAAAAAAATATTTTTTTAGAAGTACTAGAGACTATTAAAGTTACTGATGGCTATTCAAGCAACATATCTAAATGGGTAAATAGAATAGAGTTGAAGCTAAAATCTTTGAAGACTCATGATTATCACATCCTTCTACATGAGTTGATTCCAATAGCAATTCGTCATATTTTGTCTAATAATGTAAGGGTGGCTGTTATTCTGTTGTTCCATTTGTTTAGAGATCTTTGTGCTAAGAAGTTGTCTAAGTATTTATTGTAAAAAATGTTGGCAGATTCCCCATTAATTTTGTGTGAGTTAGAGAAATTATTTCCTCCATCATTTTTCACATGTATGTTGCATCTGACAGTCTATATTCCAACTGAAATACTTCTCAGAGGACCTATTTATTTTCATTGGATGTATCCAACTAAAAGAAATATGTACACATTAAAGTCTTATGTCCGTAACAGGAATCATTCCGAAGGTTCTATCGTGAAGGGTTACTTGGCTCAAGAATGTATGAATTTCTTCTCTATGTATTTGTCTAATCTTAATACAATAATGAATAGACCAATGATAAATGAAGAAGAATAGTATGAGAAAATTGAACCTAGTTTTTCATCACTTACTCAAATAGGAGGAATTCTTGGATCATATACATTGACGACATTAAGCCTTGAAGAGTGGGAGATGACACATCACACAGTTTTGTTCAACTATGATTTGTTCAATAACTATATCTTATAAGTAAATTGAATATGTATATCTTATATATACATATATATATATATGTTAAAATATTCCTATTTTTATCTATAGGGAACATAAAGCGATGATAAATAGAAAGCATCATTCTTTATCTTTGAGAAGGAGGGAGACTTTGCATAGTAAAGAGTTTTCTGCTTGGTTAAAATTGAAGGTAATAATATTACTGTTTAAAATAATTAAAATAATAATTAATTAAGTTTAATATTTATTTATATTTTAGGTATTGAGTTTGCCTGCTGACTCTGTCTCTGAGGAAATAAGATCTTTGGCTTTTGGTCCTAATACTGTGGTTCATGACTGTAGATATATTGTTATCAATGGGTACAAATTTATTATCATCGAACGAGCAAAGAAAATGAGAACACAACATGATGGTGTTATGGTTACTGCCACAGAAGACTGTTATGCTAGTGCATTAGATAGTAGACCGCGATTTGAAAATTTAGGTTATTATAGAGTTGTTGAAAAAAATAATAATATTGGATTATTATTCTCATGGAAGAGTCACGATTATGAAATGCCAGTGGTTTGATTCGATGACGTGGTAGGGCACATTTATTGATGATTGTGGATTTTGAGTAATTAATATGACTCACACTCTTGCTATTAATGAACCATATGTATTGGCATCAATGGCGAAACAAGTTTTTTTATGTCAAAGACCATCTTCGACCTGAATTTGGTGTCATTATTGAAGTAATTCCAAGACATATTTTTGATGATGATGATGATGGAATTGACACCATCCCTACTACCATTGAAAATGATCCATTTATTACTTTTGATGAATCCAATAGCTCAATTGTTAGAGTTGACTATGAACCTGAAGTTGTAGTTAGAAATATATAAAATCATCCATTCATGTTCTTAATTATTTTGGTTTACCTCAACTTGGGTTGTTAGGTTGGTACTATTCAAATTTATTTAATATTGATTACAAATATATTGTATCCAACTTGACCGTTATGTGAATTTTCAATGTTTATTGGTTGAAATTTTATTTGAATTGATTTTTATAATTTGGAATTAAACTGTATTCAAACCTATGAAACCAACATTTCTAACTTGGTGAACATTTCAATGCTTCAACTGTAATTTGTATAAAATTAGTATAACTCTAAGAACTCTCTTTAACATTTTACCAGGTAATGAACATGATGGTTTGTATTCTTCTGCAAAACATGTATTGAAACCTGCATCATCTACCTGGGCTAAAGAAATTAAATTTTTCCTTAATTTTGACAACTATTTTACCCCTTATGAATCTGGTAGAATCAATGTTCCATGATTTTAATAGACTGATGACACTTAGTAAATAACCATCCTACTAAAAATTAAATTTCTTTATTACATCTTGTACGATTTATTGACTTCATTATATATCTGTTCAAGCTCACCTAAAACAATGGATAGTTAAATTATCCATGAATCCCCCTATTCCCTCTCATTTATTTTGTTTTTTGGGTTACACATTAGTTATCCTTTTCTATTTACTTCCATATTTGTTTTCAAATGTAGGAAATGAAACCAATTGAAGAGAGGCAACAAAAATAAATTATGGACAACAATCATCGCATGACTGAGCTGGGCATTCCACCACCAGTGCTTGTAGTGAGTATTTTATTTCAAATATATATATATTTAAATAATATATAATTTCATGTGATTAATTTTTTTTAATTTTTTTGTAGGATCCATCTATTATGCGGCAGTTTTTTGATGAGCAGCCTAGTAGTGGTCCCAGTACTTAGGGTGTTCGTATGAGGGGGGGTGGTACGAGAGCTAGACGATCTGGTCGGTGTGCCCGATTAGACCCTGCTCCTCTCACTGACATACCATCCATCTCACATTCTGATCCCGGTGTGTCGTTAGGGACACACGAGATATTTAGGCCTCCAATTTTTTCACCACCCTTTACATCTGAGCCTCCTCACCCATCTGTACCATATCCGATGATGATTCCCACTCCCCATCCAATATTCGACTAGCCACCCCTGTCATTTTCTTTTACTTCGGCTTCCTTCTCTCTGGGATTTTATATTCCATCTTCTTTGACTCCTAATCCACCAGAGTCTATCCCTATAGAGCATACATTGGGACCCAATCCACTTGTACAGGGTGTTCCTTCAGTTTCTGCGGATCCAGCAGCACCCATTGATTAGACTACTGCACGCTCGCGCGTCGTTGGGCACGAGCGACAAATTAAAATTTATACCTACTTACTACTTAGGATAGTGGAAAGACAGGGTCGAACCACAGGGAGGCCTGTTGTTGTGTTTGGTGTTCTAAATAAAATAACTAAACAAAAACCCACATGCAAAAATCGAGCAAAGACAAGTGGTGGTGGTGAAGTGGAGTGAAACAGATTTAGTGTGCGAAGAAGAAGGGGTGAAATGGTGAACACAAAGTGAGTAGATAGAAACAGAGCAGTAGAATTATGGTGCAAACAACCAATAGATGAGGAAGAGGGGAAGTCCACTGGTCGATTTGATGTTGCTTAACCCTATTCATGCACTGCAATTGAAGAACATGGATCTGACTAAGGGTAACCAGCCTGAGTTGTCGTCTGGTCAGCTTGTGATGGAATAGCTCTTACAGTCCTTCGACTGTAAGAGTCATTCCAACCAATGGTGAAGAAAAGTCAGAAGTCACCGATCTCAACTTGTCAGTTAAGTTCAGTGTGTCTCTCTCTTTCGAGAGTAATTCACTTTTCAATGAATTACTTTGATTGAAACAGTTTTAATTAAAGTGCAAACAAGATCGGTTTTCACTCGATCCTGTTGTTTTGAAAATAAGAATCTGTAAAAAGTGAGAGAGACAATCCAGATCAAGGATGTGGTGCATGAATGAGATTAAACAGATCGAATCAACCAGCTTATTCCCCCCAAAGGGAATTATCCGGACATCATGGTTAGTTTTAAAGCAACAGTGAAATTAAAAATAGTGAAGTTCATGTTGAATTAAGTTGCAGAAAAACAGAGCACAAAGAACATAAAGATGTTGTCTCCCTTCTTGATCACCTGAAGTTCTAAATCCCCGCTGCTCAATGGTGGATGCGGCGCTGGAATGTGCTCGATGTCCCGCCCTGGGAATCGAGGTGTGAAAATGCTGTGATCTCCTGCTCCAATCTGCTCCAAGGAAGATTGTCTCTATTCTGTCTACTTCCCGTAATGATCTTCACTGATCTCCACCCCCTCTCCCGATGGAAGTCTGTCCCGCTTGATGTGCCCCCCTGCTTAGCTCCCCCCTCCGATGCCTCTCCTCCCGCGCTTGTGCATTCATCACCCAATCGAAGCCTCTGGAATCTCCCCCGGTGAGTTCTCTGGCCTCCACGTGGATCTTTCACTTTGCCTCTCCTCCCGCGCTTGTCACCGGAGCAGTTTCTCCTAACTGAATGAAAAATAATGTGCGTGCGGTGAGTCAATTTCTTCCCTGTACATAGCCAATCCACGTGGCATGCTTATATGTGCACGTCACCCTCTTTTAAGTAAACTCAATGTAAGTGCATCTCCCCCCTGTAACGAAACAACAAACGCACACGAGTTAAATAAAATGAAACTATTATATACTATATATTAATATTATTAATTAAATAAAAACTTATTAATATATATATATATATAAATAATACTTAATATTATTATTACTACATGTAATTATAATAATTATTATTATTATGATATACTAATAATATATATAAGCTTATATATAATTATTAATATACCTATAATTATTATTGTATAGTATATGATATATATATTATAATGTATTATGATATATTATATAAAATAAAATAAAAACTAAAAAAAAGGATAAAAATGAGATAAGGGGGGGGGGAAATCGGGTCCGGTGAAGGGGGAGAAAGGGGGGGTTTCGTGAGGCGGAGCAGAGGGACACGGTGGCGGTTTGAGGCTTCCGGTGCGGCGGCTCAGGTTAGGGTTTGAGGTGGTCGGATGGTGGAAGTGAGGTGGAGCGGGTTTGAGTGTGGTTCACCGGCAAGCACTTGCGGCAAGGGCAGTGGTTCGACGATATGAGGCAGGGGATCCGGGACAGAGTGATGTGGGCGAGGCCAGACCAGCGGCACTGCCTGGTGAGACGTCTAAGGTGGTGGAGGCGTGGTCTGAGGCAAGGAGGAGAGTAGGGTTCTTCATGCTCGGAGCAAGCAGGCGGACGACCGACATGGTGATTTCAGTGCGCAACCGTGCTTGGGTTCGGCCGAAAGTGTGGAGGTGACTCGGTTTCTCACAGTGGGGATCGGCTGAACTCATGATAGGGTGAGATACTGATTTAGGTTTCTTAAGTTTGAAATCATGATGTTTCAATTTGATGTTCTTCATCTGCAAATCCAAATAATTTTTGATCTTGCTGGAATGATTCGTGTTTTCCTATTGTGTCAATTTTTATATGCTGCTCGAATGGTTGTTGTGATTTTGGAGTTGATGCGGTGGTGATGCGTGGATGAGGAGGGAGCAAAGGAGCATTGGCATGGTGCCAGGTTTGCTGTGGAAGGCTGCAGAGAAGAAGCCGGAGGGTGGATGAGGGTGCAAGAGACCGTGACGGTGAGACAGTTTGTGAGGCACCGTGAGGGTGGCTCACGGTGAGACCATTTATGAAATGGTGGGTAGAGGAGGGGAAAAGAGAGAAGTAGATTGAGGCACCGTGAGTGTCACGGTGAGAAAACAGGTGTGGAAAGGCGGTGGTTGAGACACCGTGAGTGTCCTGGTGAGACCGTGAGGGGGAAACGGTGGGTAAGGAACGGAGGCACTGTGAGTGTCATGGTGAGACAAGAACGGCGACACCGTGAGTACCTGCAAATTAAAAAGAACAATTAAATAAATTAATAATTTAAATAAAACTAAAAATCAATTGAATTAAAAACTAAATAAATAAAACAAACTCAAATAATAAAATTACTAGTGATTTATTTAAAAGAATGAATTTATTAAAAAATTATAAACAAACTTAATTTAAGAACAACTTAAAATATTCACAATAACTTGGTTAAATTAGTTAACCAACTAATTAACCAAAGAATAAAGTAAATAATTAATTAAAGAATAAAGATGTTAATTGAATAAAGCTGGTAAGTTAAAATTAGTTAAATTATTAAATGAATTAAAAACATAATCGTGTTGTTTATTTACAATTTAAAGAATAAAGAATTAGTTAATTAAATTAATACACTACTAAGCTAACTAGAATGAAAAATTATAAAAATAAAAGAATAAATAAATAAAAGTCTAATTCGCAAGACTAAGTAAATTTAAGAATTATTTAAAAAGACACAAATGACTAATAAAAACAACTTATTTAAACAAAAATTGATTATTTTACACAGCAAGTACAACAACATAGTAATTACCAAATATTTACTAAAAACACTCATTTTGGAATAAAAAACTCAATAAAAATATAAAAAGAATGTGGCAAAGTGTGTGAAAACACCGCCACATCAAATTCCCCCACACTTAAAACCTTGTTTGTCCTCAAACAAGTACATGCATTTGACTTTAAAACAGAAAGATGAGATTTGTGAAGTTCAGCTCAAAAAGTGCATGTTTAAACTTAAATAACCAGAGGAACAAGACCAAATAATGAGTCAAGTTTTTCAAAGGTATTCAAAAATGATGTCCTGCCTAGCTTCAAATACTCACCGAAAGTCAAGAGCATCACAAATTCATACACTATCAAGTATGTCATGCCTCCTATGTGTTTTCATTAACTATCCTACTTCACCATCCAATTAAAGTACTGATTCAAGGAGTGATGACAGGTTAGAAGAAGTGGAACTCAAAAACTTAACCAAGGGCACCTTCTATTCTCACCTTCCCTGAGGTTCCAAGAATTAAAGTACATTAAATTGATCACTTTATTGATTCAACTAAAATGAAAATTAACCAATTCAATTGATCCCTTCTTCATCTGGGTTCAAAATTCCCCTCACCTTAATGAGTTCATTTTTGACAAGGGCACTTTATTTCACTTTTTCCCAGCCATATTCCATGTGCAGAGCACTGTGCATAGCACTTATTAAGATTGAAATTGGCTTTATTTATTCACAGAAACGCACCCAATGCACCTTGTCTCAGATACTCACCATGGGATCCCATTTTCCCATTTTACTCCAGTTACAAATGACTTAATTAATAATCAATCAAGTTGACTTCCTAAAGTGATTGATATTATTTAATCAAAAGAAGTGAGTCCCCTAGGTTCCAGTGAGAACATCAAGTTACTCCAGGCCATGATCCTTACTCCACAAAACCTATCCTGTCATACTCCCATCCTCAGTTCCTAAAAAGAAAGGTTCATAGAGACAGTGAACACTTGCACTCAGCAATCATTCATGATTAACAGTTTCTGACTAAGTGTCACTCTCAACATCCAGCAAACACTTATCCATTAAACAAGGCATAATTGAAGTACCATTGAACATCCAATGACCATCATGTGATGAAAGAATTTGAAAATAAAATTTGAAGGAATTTTGAACCATGTTTTTGAAAAAATTTGACCATTTTTTAAACAACCACAAACTCAAGTTCAAGAAGGGGGATTTCGACATGACACTAGAATGACCCCTCTCCCCCACACTTAAAACCCAACATTGTCCCCAATATTGAATTTCAAGTTGGGAGACAGTTAAAGTTCAAAACGGATAGACATTTCAGCTGAAAAAGGAAATGGAGGGGTATCAATGAAGTTCAAAAATTTTCTTTGCCACACAAAAAGTGAAATAAAAAACAAAACAAAACCTCACTAACCATCACCATCAACCAAGTGAATTTTTATTCCTAAAAAGTTCATGCTTTGAATCATTTTGAGCAGACAAAAGATTTTAATAATTTACTTCAAAAATTAGCATGTTTAGCAATGATGTGCAACAACAACATAATGAGAATAATAATAATAAGTGAAAGCATGTTTCATCAAATCAACTCAAGAGCATTCTCAACTAAGTAGATGTTAGTAGCTAACACCCAAGCAAGAAAATAAAGTCATTACTCATAGATTGGGAGGAAGTCCCCTACACTTAGTTCACAGTAGAGAGTAAGCAATTAATTGAAAGTGAAAAAGGGAGAACAACACTTCCCTGAATTATTGGAGCTTTAGCAGTGGCTTTCATCAACAGATCCTCTTTAGCATCACTAGGTTGTTACCCCTCTTCAGTAACCTGCAGGTTCAAATAAGTAAAATAAGACTTCAGAGTTTAAAGTTCAAGAAAAGTTACCCAAGAGAGTGAGTAGAGATAAATTTTATCCATATGATGCAGTGGATTGCTCCCTTGGGTTTTCTAGCCAGGTTTCTGGCAGCAACAACTCTCTCTAACACAACAGCAGATCATGAGGCACCATCAGCAGTCAAGCAATTGAAACAGAGAACAAGCAGCAGGGATGAACTTTATTGAAATACATAAAATAAAAGAGAAACTACTAAGCAACCATGGGTTAGTTCCCATGCAACACTGAGTTTATAATCCTCAGTTAGACTTGAATCAGCTCATTCTTCCAACAGAGATATGGCAGCCAAGACCTTTGGCTGCCCTTCAAAGAAGTGCTTTATTCTTTGTCCATTGACTAAGAAGGGTCTATTCTCATCTCCAACTAGCTCAACAGCTCCATTAACCAGAACTCTAACAATGGTAAAGGGTCCTGACCACTTGGACTTCAACTTCCCTGGAAACAACTTCAATCTTGAATTGAAAAGTAGGACCCTCTCACCAACCTTGAAATTCCTGTTTTGAATGATTGAGTCATGAAAAGCCTTTGTTCTTTCTTTATAAATTTCAGCATTCTCATAGGACTCTCTTCGGATATCTTCCAACTCACTCAGCTCTAGCAGCCTCCTCTCTCCAGCAGGCTTAAAATCAAAGTTAAGAGCCTTCACTGCCCAATAAGATCTCTGTTGTAACTCAATAGGTAGATGACATGCTTTCCCAAAAAGGAGCCTATATGGTGACATCCCTATAGGAGTCTTATAAGCAGTTCTGTAGGCCCAAAGGGCCTCATCCGATTTCCTTGACCAATCTTTCCTAGAACTAGACACTGTTTTCTCTAAAATCTGTTTGAGCTCTCTGTTTGAAATTTCTGCTTGCCCACTGGACTGTGGGTGGTAAGTAGTGCCTATCCTATGTGAGCACCCATAATTCTCCATCAAACCTTTGAACTTATAATTCTTTAAGTGAGTCCCATTATCAGTTATGAAAGCTCGAGGCACACCAAATCTGGAAAAGATGCTTTTCTTAATGAATTTCACCACACTAGCAGCTGAATTGTCGGGCAGTGCTACTGCCTCAACCCACTTGGACACGTAGTCCACAGCAACCAAAATGTACTCATTCTAATAAGAGGATGGAAATGGTCCCATGAAGTCCAAGACCCACACATCAAAGATTTCAACTTCCAGAATACCTTTTTGAGGTAATTCCTACCTTCTTCCAACATTTCCCAACATTTGACATTTTGAACATCCAATGACCAGACTCCTAGAATCCTTGAACAGTGTTGGCCAGTAGAAACTAGCCTGGAGGACCTTTTGAGCAGTCCTTTCGCCTCCATAGTGGCCACCCCAAGGTGATGAATGGCAGCTCTCAAGTATGGGTAGAATCTCATCCTCAACCACACATCTTCTCAGAATCCCATCAGCACACCTCCTAAAGAGAAGAGGGTCATCCCAAAAATAATATTTCAGCTCAGAAATAAACCTCTTCCTCTGGTTGTGTGAAAGATCCTTGGGTATGACTCCAGCTGCCAGAAAGTTGGCATAGTCTGCAAACCAAGAAGACTGCTGCACAGAAGCAGCAAACAGCTGTTCATCAGGGAAAGAAGTATTGATCTCTTTTGGTTCCTTACTTGGGGAATTGGGAAATCTGGACAAGTGATCTGCAACAACATTCTCAGCCCCTTTCTTATCCTTAATCACTAAATCAAAATCCTGTAACTGCAAGGTCCACCTCATGAGTCTGGGCTTTGAGTCCTTTTTAGCCAGCAAATACTTAAGGGCTGAATGACCTGTGAAAACTATGATCCTTGATCCTATCAAATACTGCCTAAACTTTTCCAAAGCAAACATCACAGCAGCCAGCTCCTTTTCAGTGGTGGAATAATTCTTCTGGGCATCATCTAAGAGCTTGCTTGCATAGTAAATAACATGAAGTTTCCTATCCTTCCTCTTCCCTAACACAGCTCCTACTGCAAAATCAATAGCATCACACATAACCTCAAAGGGAAGTTTCCAGTCAGGAGAAGTGATTACAGGTGAAGTAGTTAATTTCTCCTTGAGTAAATTAAAGGCCTCTAGACAAGTGTCATCAAAGACAAAGGGTGTGTCCTTAACCAGAAGGGAGCACAGGGGTCTAGTAATCTTAGAAAAATCCTTAATGAACCTCCTGTAGAACTCAGCATGACCCAAAAAACTTCTAATTCCTTTGACATTTTCAGGTGGGGGAAACTTTTGTATGACCTCAATTTTAGCATTATCGACCTCTAGCCCCTTCTTGGAAACCTTATGTCCCAAAACTATGCCTTCAGTGGCCATGAATTGGCACTTCTCCCAGTTTAAGACTAAGTTGGTCTCTTGGAATCTTTCTAACACTAATTCTAGGTTTTTCAGACAGTTCTCAAAGTTATCTCCCACAACAGAAAAATCATCCATGAACACTTCAATTATCCTTTCAATCATGTCTAAAAAAATTGCCATCATACATCTCTGAAAAGTGTCAGGAGCACCACACAAGCCAAAGGGCATTCGCCGGTAGGAAAATGTCCCAAATGGACAGGTGAAGGTGGTTTTCTCTTGGTCCTCAGGTGCAATGGAAATCTGGTTGTAACTAGAATATCCATCAAGAAAACAGAAAAAATCATTGCCTGCCAACCTCTCTAACATTTGATCCAAAAATGGCATAGGGAAGTGATCTTTTCTTGTGGAAGCATTCAATTTCTTGTAGTCTATACAAACTCTCCATTTGTTCATTGCTCTTATCTGGATTTGATCATTCTTCTCATTAGTGACCACTGTCACTCCACTCTTTTTGGGTACCACCTAGACAGGACTGACCCAGGGGCTATCAGAAATTGGAAAAATTATTCCATCATCCAGCAACCTAATCACTTCTTCTCTCACTACTTACTTCATGTTGGGGTTGAGTCTTCTTTGGGATTCTACTCTGGGTTTACACTCAGGTTCCATGGGGATTTTATGCATACAGAAGGCAGGACTTATCCCTTTGATGTCAGCAATTGACCAGCCAATGATAGTCTTGTACTTCCTCAAAACGGTAATCAGATTTTGCTCTTGACCCAGTTCTAGGTTGGATGAAATGATCACAGGAAGGGTGGAATTGTCTCCTAAAAAGGAATATTTGAGATGGGTAGGGAGGGGTGTAAGTTCAAGGGTGGGTGGTGACTGGCTTGAGGGAAGACACTTGGGCCTGGGTGGCCCAAGTTCTCCAGGCTGCCTCTTAAAGAAGGTAGTAGAAAAGGCTTTTTATTCTGTGCAAGAGGTTCCAAAAGATATCTCCACAAACTCAGACTCCTCTCTCGGGGTAAGAATGTGCTCTAAGACAAACTCATCTAGGTTCTCCAAAAATCCACCTCATACTCATCAACAAATTCTCTCTCCTTACTTGAGCTGATCCACATGCAAGAGGCAACAGAGACTTCAGGTTCACTATTGATTTCAGTTATCATTATCAGAAACTCTTCTTCCCCTATATCAACACTACTATCAGCAGCTAACATCTCATCTCTTAGGAAAATTGTGTTGGTGGGTTCTTGGATTTTCTTAAAAACACTGAATTCTTATTTCTGTTCACCCAAATTGAAAATCAGTTTCCCCTTAGACACATCTATCACAGCTCCCCCTGTGGCCAAGAAGGGCCTACCAAGAATGATAGGAACCTCCTGGTCACACTCCATGTCAAGGATAATAAAGTCAGCAGGTAAAAAGAGTTTGCCTACTCCCACTAACAGATCATCAACCCTACCCACTGGATGAGTGATAGACCTATCAGCAAGTTGTAACACAACAGTGGTGGGTTGGGGAACACCTAATATAAGGTGCTGGAAAAGTGACAGTGGAATCAGATTAATACTAGCACCCAAATCACACAATCAATTGAACTTACCACCTCTATCCCCAAATGTACAATGGATGACAAAGCTTCCAGGGTCCTGAAGCTTAGGAGGTATCCTATTCTGTAAGACTGCACTACACTCCTCTGTTAAGCTATAGGTGGAAAATTCTTCCAAATTCTTTTTGTTTGAACAGATTTTCTTGAGTGATTTCAGATATGATGGGATTTGAATCAGTGCTCCCAAGAATGGGATATCAACGTTCAACTTTTTAACCACTTTCAAAAATTTCAACAGTTCAGAATCATGATTTGGTTTCTTTATTCTTTGAGGGAAGGGGATTGCAGGGGAAAAATTCCTCACAATTGGAGGCATCTCTACATCTTCTTCTTCAACAATTTTCTTCCCCTTAATGTCTTTGTTTTTCAAGCCATTTTCTTTGGGTTTTTGAGCTGGAAAAACGGAAACTGGAGGAATTCCAGTGGTGCTGTCCAGTTTTCTAGATTCAGGTTCTTTCAGATTTGAGTTTCCAGTTTCATCCAGTTTCTCATTTTTAGCATTTTGGGGTTCTTTCCTAGGCTCTTGGTGGGTTTGGAGACCACTTCTGGTGGTCACAGCCATGGAATTCTCCCTAGGATTGGCTTCAGTGGTGCTGGGTAGCCTACCCTTTTCTCTATTGCTAGCATCCCTAGCCAACTGCCCCATTTGAATTTCCAGGTTCTTCATTCTAGCATCCATTTTAACTTTATCAAAATAATTTTTGGTCTTTTGTTCATAAAACCTCCCTATCAACTAATGGAACATATCTCTCACCTCATCTTTTGAGTTGGATGACTCAGCCTTTGGTTGGGATTGGGGTTGGAACTGCTGCCTAGGAGGCTGCTGGAATCTAGGAGGAGCAGAAGCTCAGAGGACTCCCTGCTCCCTCCATGAAAGGTTCAGATGGTTCCTATACCCCTGATTGTAGGTGTTGGAAAAAGGATCATCCCTAGGCTGCATCTGAGGTCCATAGCCAGCAAATCTAGCACTCTCATGAGGCTGGATAGGCATATCAAAGTTTAGACAACAGGTTTGAGAATGTCCATACATGCCACAGTGGTGACACTGCTCCTTAAGAATTTGATGTGGGTTCTCATTGAAGAACCCAGCAGCTTGGGCTTCAGCTTGAGGAGCAGGGGCAGTTTCTTTTCTAACAATGGTTCTCCTCCTAGAATATTTATGTTGGGAATTCTGAACCAATGTGTTAAAGATCTGTTTGAGCTCCTCAGTAGTCCTATCACTAAAGTTTCCTCCAGAAGACTGATCCACCAAGGTTTGGTGGTAAGGGGTAAGACTATTGTAAAAGGTGTCCATGAGGAATTGAGGTGTACATTGATGGTTTGGACACTGCCTGAGCAACCCTCTAAACCTATCCCAGGCTTCATGAAACAGTTCTCCTTCATCCTGAAGGAATCCAGTGATTTTATGCCTAATCTCAGATGTCAGCCTCCTAGGATAGAATTTCACTGTGAAGGCATTGTAAACTTGATCCCAGGTGACAAAGATCTCTTCCTCTAACTGTTGGAACCAAGACCTATCATTGCCCTTGAGGCAGAATGGGAACACTCTCAATTTAAGATCTTCCTCAGTGAGACCCCTAAGTGGCAGCTGCTGAACACTACAATATAAGGCTCTAATGAAGTCAAGAGAGTCTTCACTAGGCATTCCATTGAAGGTAGGCGGCTGACTAAGCATGGATTGTTTGATCTCATAATTCCTAGACCTAGGAGAGAGTCTAATACATGAAGGGTTGCTAGACACTGATGGTAGAAAGAACTCTCTCAAACTGTGCCTCTCAGCTATCTCATTCCCAGGTTGATTCATCATTCCATGTTGGTTCACATTCTCAGGAATTGGATTGTTCAGATTTTCATTTCTGTTTTCTTCCATTTTGAGCTTGTCTTTGTTCTTTTTCACTTATTTGAGGTGATTATCAATCTCAGGGTTACCAGGTACTAAGTTTTCAGACTTAGACCTAGTTTTCATACAGCAGGTTCACAATTTTTTTTTGAATTTCAATTTTCTTTTTTTTGCAGATTTTTTTAGTGATTTTTTTATTTATTTTTTTGTGATTTTTTTAGGTGAATTTTTGTTTGGTGTTTTTTTTAAACGCACCTAGCCTCCCCGGAAACGGTGCCAAAATTTGCACGCTCGCGCGTCGTTGGGCACTGGCGACAAATTAAAATTTATACCTACTTACTACTTAGGACAGTGGCAAGACAGGGTCGAACCACAGGGAGGCCTGTTGTTGTGTTCGGTGTTCTAAAGAAAATAACTAAACAAAAACCCACATGCAAAAATCGAGCAAAGACAAGTGGTGGTGGTGAAGTGGAGTGAAACAGATTTAGTGTGCGAAGAAGAAGGGGTGAAATGGTGAACACAAAGTGAGTAGATAGAAATAGAGCAGCAGAATTATGGTGCAAACAACCAATAGATGAGGAAGAGGGGAAGTCCACTGGTCGATTTGATGTTGCTTAACCCTATTCATGCACTGCAATTGAAGAACATGGATCTGACTAAGGGTAACCGGCCTGAGTTGTCATCTGGTCAGCTTGTGATGGAATAGCTCTTACAGTCCTTCGACTGTAAGAGTCATTCCAACCAATGGTGAAGAAAAGTTAGAAGTCACCGAGCTCAACTTGTCAGTTAAGTTCGGTGTGTCTCTCTCTTTCGAGAGTAATTCACTTGTCAGTGAATTACTTTAATTGAAACAGTTTTAATTAAAGTGCAAACAAGATCGGTTTTCACTCGATTCTATTGTTTTGAAAATAAGCATCTGTAAAAAGTGAGAGAGACAATCCAGAGCAAGGATGCAGTGCATGAATGAGATTAAACAGATCCAATCAACCAGCTTATTCCCCCCAAAGGGAATTAGCCGTACATCGTGGTTGGTTTTAAAGAAACAGTGAAATTAAAAGCAGTGAAGTTCATGTTGAATTAAGTTGCAGAAAAACATAGCACAAAGAACATAAAGATGTTGTCTCCCTGCTTGATCTCCTGAAGTTCTAAATCCCCGCTTCTCAATGGTGGATGCGGCGCTGGAATGCGCTCGATGTCCCGCCCTGGGAATCGAGGTGTGAAAATGTTTTGATCTCCTGCTCCAATCTGCTCCAAGGAAGATCTTCTCCGTTCTATCTACTTCCCGTAATGATCTTCACTGATCTCCGCCCCCTCTCCTGATGGAAGTCTGTCCCGCTTGATGTGCCCCCCCTGCTTAGCTCCCCCCGCCGATGCCTCTCCTCCCGCACTTGTGTGTTCATCACCCAACCGAAGCCTCTGGAATCTCCCCCGGTGAGTTATCTGGCCTCCACGTGGAGCTTTCACTTTGCCTCTCCTCCCGCGAATTTCACCGGAGCAGTTGCTCCTAACTGAATGAAAAATAATGTGCGCGCAGCGAGTCAATTTCTTCCCTGGACACAGCCAATCCATGTGGCGCGCTTCTATGTGCACATCACCCTCTTTTAAGTAAACTCAATGTAAGTGCATCTCCCCCCTGTAACGAAACAACAAACGCACACGAGTTAAATAAAATGAAACTATTATATACTATATATTAATATTATTACTTAAATAAAAACTTATTAATATATATATATATATATATAAATAATACTTAATATTATTATTACTACATGTAATTATAAGTATTATTATTATTATGATATACTAATAATATATATAAGCTTATATATAATTATTAATATACCTATAATTATTATTGTATAGTATATGATATATATATTATAATGTATTATGATATATTATATAAAATAAAATAAAAACTAAAAAAAAGGATAAAAATGAGATAAGGGGGGGGGGAAATCGGGTCCGGTGAAGGGGGAGAAAAGGGGGGTTTCGTGAGGCGGAGCAGAGGGACGCAGTGGCGGTTCGAGGCTTCCGGTGCGGCGGCTCAGGTTAGGGTTTGAGGTGGTCGGATGGTGGAAGTGAGGTGGAGCGGGTTTGAGTGTGGTTCACCGGCGAGCACTTGCGGCAAGGGCAGTGGTTCGACGATATGAGGCAGGGGATCCGGGACAAAGTGATGTCGGCGAGGCCAGACCAGCGGCACTGCCTGGTGAGACGTCTAAGGTGGTGGAGGCGTGGTCTGAGGCAAGGAGGAGATTAGGGTTCTTCATGCTCGGAGCAAGCAGGCGGACGACCGACATGGTGATTTCAGTGCGCAAACGTGCTTGGGTTCGACCGAAAGTGTGGAGGTGACTCGGTTTCTCACAGTGGGGATCGGCTGAACTCATGATAGGGTGAGATACTGATTTAAGTTTCTTAAGTTTGAAATCATGATGTTTCAATTTGATGTTCTTCATCTGCAAATCCAAACAATTTTTGATCTTGCTGGAATGATTCGTGTTTTCCTATTGTGTCAATTTTTATATGCTGCTCGAATGGTTGTTGTGATTTTGGAGTTGATGCGGTGGTGATGCGTGGATGAGGAGGGAGCAAAGGAGCATCGGCATGGTGCCAGGTTTGCTGTGGAAGGCTACAGAGAAGAAGCTGGAGGGTGGCTAAGGGTGCAAGAGACCGTGACGGTGAGACAGTTTGTGAGGCACTGTGAGGGTGGCTCACGGTGAGACCGTTTATGAAATGGTGGGTAGAGGAGGGGAAAAGAGAGAAGGAGATTGAGGCACCGTGAGTGTCACGGTGAGACAACAGGTGTGGAAAGGCGGTGGTTGAGACACCGTGAGTGTCCCGGTGAGACCGTGAGGGGGAAACGGTGGGTAAGGAATGGAGGCACCGTGAGTGTCACGGTGAGACAAGAACGGCGACACCGTGAGTACCTACAAATTAAAAAGAACAATTAAATAAATTAATAATTTAAATAAAACTAAAAATCAATTGAATTAAAAACTAAATAAATAAAACAAACTCAAATAATAAAATTACTTGTGATTTATTTAAAAGAATGAATTTATTAAAAAATTATAAACAAACTTAATTTAAGAACAACTTAAAATATTCACAATAACTTGGTTAAATTAGTTAACCAACTAATTAACCAAAGAATAAAGTAAATAATTAATCAAAGAATAAAGATGTTAATTGAATAAAACTGGTAAGTTAAAATTAGTTAAATTATTAAATGAATTAAAAACATAATCGTGTTATTTATTTACAATTTAAAGAATAAAGAATTAGTTAATTAAATTAATACACTACTAAGCTAACTAGAATGAAAAATTATAAAAATAAAAGAATAAATAAATAAAAGTCTAATTCGCAAGACTAAGTAAATTTAAGAATTATTTAAAAAGACATAAATGACTAATAAAAACAACTTATTTAAACAAAAATTGATTATTTTACACAGCAAGTACAAAAACAGAGTAATTACCAAATATTTACTAAAAACACTCATTTTGGAATAAAAAACTCAATAAAAATATAAAAAGAATGTGGCAAAGTGTGTGAAAACACCGCCACATCAACTACCACATGTATAATTATACAACCCTAACAAATTTTTACACCATTATTTATTTTCATTATAACATGTATTGATAAAATATTTTTTTTTCTTTCATAACAGATACATCTACTGATAGGATGCGGGGGAGAGGGCGTACACGCATGCGTGCGGTGTGGAACCGCCACACACAGTTGATGGTGGACTACAATGAAGATAGTCAAATGATTGAAAAACCAGGTCAATAATGTCGGAGTTTTTTGGCGACGCTTTCCAAATACTCCGACATCATTCTTGTCAGCCTGCTCTCATGGAGACAGTTGCTAAATGAAGTAAAGGAAAAGCTTGGGCATAGATATGGATAAAAAAATCTGTTGTATTTAATGCACTATTTTTTTTGTATTTATATGAATTAATATTTTGGTGTCAGCTTCAGTTTAATTTCCCCGATGGCAAGGGTGCCCGACTAGCACATCTAAAGGATTTAGGTGAGATTTAGAGAGCTTATAAGTACGAGTTGTATATTGGATGGCATGATAGAGTTGGCACAGAGTTAGAGGTGGTCCATTTCGTAGATGATTTTCCATTAGAACAGTATCGACATATGATTTCTCATTGGACGACTAGCTAGTTTAAGGTATTAATCACATTAGAGGTATTTAAATGAAAATTTTCATGTTTTTTGTTCATATTAATTATTGAATTTCATTTAGGAATCATCCGGAAGAAAATAAAAAAAAACATTGATGCTAAAATATACCTCCACACATTGGGACGTACTATGATTCTAGATCATGAGAGGCAGCAGGTATGACAGTTTATAATCTTTCTTTACGACTTGCACTTTCTATTGCTTCCTTCATAATGTATTCGATTGCTAAATTTGTTATATAATTTTAGTTATGCAATTAATTATTGATATCCTATTTTTAATTATGGTTCCTACATTCAATTTCATTGTAGAGGCATAAATTGAATATAGAAGGACGTGTACCTCGAGCAAAACTGTGTTAATCGAGTAGAAGGAAGAAAGATGGAAGTGCGGTTAATGAACTGACTCAACAACAGATTATAAGTTTTACTTTGTAGATTTAAAATTTTAATCTCTATTTTGTAACTTAATAATATATTTATATTTGTAACAGGATACTTTAGAGGCCCTTGATACCTAGGAACCTGACAATTTTGGGTCAAATGATCACTTACATCAGGTGTTGGGAGATGAGCACCCTAGTGGAGTACGCTGCCGACCTGAGAAGAGTATAGTTCCGAAGAGGTATTGGACCTCCTCAGGTACGAGTTTTAGTGCCACCGAGTTGTAGTAGGTTAAGGTATAGGTAAAACATGTTGAAAAAAGGGCCACAGAGACAGAAAAATAGTCTGCTAGGGCAAACACTACATTTATGAAACTGATGGAAGTTTTACGTCCAACACTTCCACCAGAGGCCAACACTGCTTGTGATGAATATATGTCATTAATGCATTTTATATATGGTGAAACAGGTATAAATTATAGTGGTGGTCAAGATGATAGTGAAGAGGAGGCCGAGGCAGAGGAGGAGGAGGGTGAGGAGGAGGCCGAGATGGAGGAGGAGGGCGAGGAGGAGGCCGAGGCGGAGGAGGAGGGCGATGAGGAGGCCGAGGCTGAGTACGAGGGTGAGGAAGAGGGAATTGAAGAGTGTAAGGATGATGATGGGGACGACGATGCGGATGAGGTTGAGGGCGATGATGAAGGTGATGATAGTGATGGTGATGAGGGAAAGATTGATCCGTTACATTTTGACTAATATTACTAACCTTTGATGTTTATTGATTTGTTGTGCCTGAATATATGTGTGATTAGGTAAGCCACATTATATTTATTTTTTTATCTATAAATAATAAAACTTAACTTGATGATCTTCTATGACTAATTCACCCCTCCCCTAGATAGCCCTACCACCCCCGTGGATATCCCGCCCACCCCCTAGACACCCCCTACCCCCTGGAGAGCCCCACCACCCTCATGGATAGCCCTCCCAACCCCTGGACAACCCCTCCCCCCGTGGATAGCCCCCACCCTCGTGGACAGCCCGCCCACCCCCTGGACACCCCACCCCCGTGGACAGCCCCCCCACCCCCGTAGGCAGCCCGCCCACCCCCCCTGGACACCCCTACCCCTGGACACCCCACCACCCCCGTGGACAGCCTGCCCACCCCCTGGACACCCTGTAACCCCCTGGATAGCCCCGCCCATCCCCCCTAGACACCCCATACCCCCTGTATAGCCCCCACCCCTGTGAACAACCCACCCACCCCCCTGGACAGCCCCACCACCCCCGTGGATAGCCCACCCACCCCTAGACAGCCCCTCCCCCCGTGGATAGCCCTCCCACCCCCTGGACACCCCCTATCCCTGTGGACAGCCCCCACCCCCGTGGATAGCTCGCCCACCCCCCTGGACACCCCCTACCCCCTGGACAGCCCTGCCACCCCCTACCCCTGGACAGCCCCGCCACCCCCATGGACAACCCACCCACCCCCTAGACACCCCGTACCCCCTGGACAACCCCAACCACCCCCCTGGACACCCCATACCCCCTGGAGAGCCCCCCACCCCCATGGACAGCCCGCCCCCCCCCCTTGGACAGCCCTTCCACTCCCGTGGACAGCCTGCCCACCCCCTGGACAGCCCCTCCCCCCATGGACAACCCCCACCCCTATGGATAGTCCGCCCACCCCCCTGGACACCCCTACCCCCGTGGACAGCCCCCACCCCTGTGGACAGCCCTGCCCACCCCCCTGGACACCCCTACCCCCTAGACAACCCCACCACCCTCGTGGACAGCCCGCCCATCCCCTGGACACCTCGTACCCCCTGGGCAGCCCCCACCCCCTGGAAAGCCCCCCCACCCCTGGATAACCCTACCCCCTAGACAGTCCTACCACCCCCATAGACAACCCACCCACCCCTTAGACACCCCATACCCCCCCTGGACAGCCCCACCCACACCCTGGACAGCCCGCCCCTGGAAACCTTGTACCCCCTAGACAACCCCCATCCCCTGGAAAGCCCCCCACCCTTGGATAACCCCAACCCCTGGATAGTCCCACCACCCCCGTGGACATCCCACCCACCCCCCAGACACCTCATACCCCCCTAGACAACCCCCACCCCTAGAAAGACCCCCCAGAAAGCCCCGACCCCCTGGACAGACCCGCCACCCTCGTGGACAGCCCACCCACCCCCTGGACAACCCCTCTCCCTGTGGATGGACACCCCACCCTCGTGGAGAGCCCACCCACCCCCTAGACACCCCTACCCCCTGGACAGCCTCGCCACCCCCGTGGATAGCCTACCCACCCCAATGGACACCCTATACCCCCTGTACATCCCCTCCCACCCCCTGGACACCCCGTACCCCCCTAGATAGCCCCCACCCCTGTGGACAGCCTGTTCACCCCCGTGGATAGCCCGTCCACCCCCTTGGACACCCCGTACCTCTCTAGACAGCCCCACCACTCTCGTGGAAAGACCACCCACCCCCTGGACACCTTGTACCCCCCTGGACAACCCCACCCTCGTGGACTGCCCACCCACCACCGTGGACAGCCCGCCCACCCCCTTGGACACCCCGTACCCCCCTGGATAGCCCCGCCACCCCCATGGACAGCCCGCCCACCCCCTGGACACCCCGTACCCCCCTGGACAGCCCCGCCCACCCCCTGGACACCCCGTACCCCTGGAAATCCCCCCCTACCCCCGTGGACAGCCCCGCCCACCCCCGTGGACACCCCTACCCCCCCTAGATTAGGGGTGTCCAGACCCGACCCAACCCAACCAACCCAACCTGACCCGACCAGGTGGGGTCGGGTTGGGTCAGGTTCAAAATTCCATATGCATGGGTCGGGTTGATAAGGGTTGACCCGTGGTTGGGTCGAGTCGGGTCACGGGTTGGGTAAAAAATGATCCAATCCGACCCAATGGACCCGAAGGAGAACCCCTGTGTTGTGAACTTGCGACTTCTTTGTTCTTTCAAATTCACGCCACTGTTAATTTATAATAAATTTTTAATATATATCCTATGCTATACTAGAAGAGGAGAGAAAATACTTACCATGGAAGAGGAGAGGTTGATGGCAGAAAAGGCGTTCCCCAACTCCTTCGCCGCCGTGATCAAGATCAGAAGGAGAGGCTCCCTGATTTCCTGTAGTCTGTGAAGCTCAAGTACGTGAAGCTGGGCTACAGGTACTCCTGTAACTCGGTGACTGTGCTTCTGCTCCTCACCCCCGTCGCCGCCTTGCTCGTCGCTATGGAGGTTTAAGTTACGGGTACTGTCATCCGGGTCTCCACTGTTTTTGAGGGTGGCTCTCACACCGTGATAGGGGATAGCCTCACCGCGCTGGTCATCGTCTTCACCGCTTATAGTGCAAGGTGGTTGAGGGCGTTGTACCTGGTGGACTTCGCCTACTTTCGGCCGGACGATAAGCTTAAGATCTCCAATGCCGGGTTCCTGAAGATAACAGACAAGAGTGGAAGGTTTGAGGAGGAGTCGGTTCGGTCCAGCGTTGGGTCACCTCCCAGTCCGGGATCGGGGACGAGACATACCTCCTGGCCGAGGTCACGTCCAGGCCACCATACCTCTGCATGAGGGAGGCCTGGGCAAAGGCGGAGCTGGTCATGTTCGGCGCCCTCGGCTCTCTGTTTGAAGGCACCGGGTTCTGTCCAAAGGAGGTGGGTATCCTTACCCTTATCGTGAACTGCACCCACACCGTCGTTGTGCACCATGATTTTCAACCACTTCAAGCTCTGACCCGATATGAAGAGCTACAATCTGGGCGGCATGGGGTGGAACTTCAGCCTCATCTCTGTCAACCTCGCCCGGCACCTCCTCCTGGCCAACCCCGAGACGTGTGTGGTGGTGGTGAGCATGAATAACATCACCCTCAACTGGTACTTCAACGACAACCACTCTATGCTGCTCTGCAACTGCATCTTCTGTATGGGTGGAGCCGGGACCGAGCACGGGCCAAGTACGAGCTCTCACATGCGGTGTGGATGCACAAGGGTGGGGAGGAGGACTGCTATGGGTTCATGTACTAGAGGGAGGAAGACAGGGACAGAGGCACCCTCCAAATCAATGCCACAACATTAGCAGCGATGATAGGTAGGGATGGTGGGTGTCGCCTCCTTGTACGCCTCAGACTATAGTTTCATGTGGACGGTAGTGAGGCGGTTGCTGTGAAAGTGGAGATTGTCTCCGTCTCCACAACGACCTACCAGACCCCATATCTATAGTCATCCCACCACTACCGATCATGCACGCCCCCGACTACCACTTTTAGAGTCGATTATTCATCAATTTGAGGTGTTCCAGTAATAGCAGAGGAAGACGAAGCGAAGCGGGAGGAGTTGTCTTCGTGCAACGTCTTTTTTTTACATAACCCGATCGACTCAACCCAACCCAACCCGAACCAAGATGGGTTGGGTCGGGTCAGGTCAAAAATAAAAACCACCTCCAACCCGACCCGACCCGACCTAGCCTTTTTTGGTTGGTTCGGGTCCAAAAAACCCTCCAACCCGACCCAACCCGACCCATGGACACCCCTACCCTAGATAGCCCCACCACCCTGGTGGACAACTCCACCTGGACAGCCCCCACCCCCATGGATTATAGGGTTTCTAACAACTCAAAGATCCCATTAATCATAGCTACCCACTTCGTTTCCTCCTGGGATCCTTGATCACCAATAAAAAATAGTGGATGCTATTTTTAGAAACTCCCATGAATAATCAATGATTTGAGAAGAACATGGCTATTCCACTTCCATAAGAGTTTGAGTAGAGACCAAGACTAGGAAGACAATAGCTGGATCACAAGAATGACTACCTGAGATATCCGCTTATTGACTTTTTGATTCATTTATAGTGGTAACATTCTAAAGAATTATCAAAAACAAAACCTTTAGTAAAATAATATGATGTTCTAAAATAAGGGACACAAAATCACAAATCCCATAAAGATACATCATAAATAATTCTTCATAAAACCATTTCAAAATCACATAATAGAGACTTCTTTCTATTTAAAACTCCCCAATGGTTTATAAAAATTCCTTTTAAGGTTTAATTTCAAAAATAATATAGTATTTTTTTCCCACAATAAAAATGTAATCCATTTCCTAATAACTAAATCCCCCTTCCTACCATACACACTAAAAACATTCATTTTTTCCTAAAGAAACACATACTATTGAAATAAACACTATTCCAAAACCATTTTAAAAAATACCAATGATATTAAAATCCATGAAATTCATTCCATTAAAACCATTACAGCCCCCACCCCCTGGACACCCCTACCCCCTGGACAACCCCTCCACCCCAGTGGACAACCCCCCCACCGCCTGGACAACCCCTGCCCCTATGGACAACCCCCACCCCCTAGACACTACCCCACCCCCCTTGGAAAACCCCCACCCCCCTGGACCACCCCCACCCCCATGGAAATCCCCCTACCCCCTAGACAAACCCAAACCCCTAGATGACCCCCACCCCTCCTAGACACCACCCCACCACCTGGACAACCCCACCCCCATGGACAGCCCCCACCCCCTAGACACCACCTCACCCCCTTGGACAATCCCCAACCCCCTAAAATACCCCCACCCCCCTGGACACCACCGCACCCCCACCCCCTAGACACCCCACCCCTCTAGACACCCCCACCCCCTAGAAAGGCCCCCAATCCCTTGGACACCACCCCACCCCTGGACACCGCCCCACCCCCTGGACACCCCATCCCCCCAGACACCCCCACCCCTGGACACCCTACCCCCTTGGACAGCCACCACAACCCCCTGAACAGCCCCCAACCCCCTGATTTTTGAATTGAATTATTTATGTATTTAATTAACTTATGAATTATGTGTTAATGATGTATGGGTATACTTGTTGTATGAATATACTTGTTATATGTGTATACTTGCTATAATTACCTTATAAATTATGTGTTAATTCTGTATGTGTGTAGAGGGTAATTAAATAAAGAATTTGAGGTATTCATAATTCTGTATGAATTCTGTATAAATTCATAAAGAATTCTATATGTATTCTGTAGGTATTGAGAATTGTGCAGGTATTCAGAATTGTGTATGAATTGTGAAGGTATTCAGAATTGTGTAGGTATTCTGTATAGACCCCCGCAACCCCCTGTATGTATTCTGTAGGTATTCCGAATTTTGTATGAATTCTGCAGGCCTGTTGGTGGAAGCTGGTTGAATTGTTGCAGGTGCACAGGGGGAGGCCAACAAGCTGGCTTGCTGCTTCAGGTATATAAAGGATATGCCAATGGTTTACAACCTTTGGCATATCTGTAAAAGAATAACTTTTACCAATGGTTTTATGTAAACCATTGGTAAAAGTATATGCCAATGGTTTGTAAACCATTGACATAGATATTTTTACTTGATATTTACCAATGGTTTGTGGGAAACTGTTGGTAAAAGTCTATACCAACGGTTTATAATACCATTGGTATAGAGATGATTTTTGATATTACCAACGATTTATTGAAACTGTTGGTATATACTTATTTTTTCAGACATATCCCAACGGTTCTCATCGAACCGTTGGGATATGTCTATCCCTACGACTCAAGACCCAATGGTTGTCCAGCCTTTGCCAATAGTTTTAAACCATTGGTAAAGATGAAGTTTCTAGTAGTGAGACATGAATTTCATTGTTAGAAAAACCACACACACTTTTCTTTACCAAATTTAGGATGGTTTTATGGCTATGAGAAACCATGAGCATTACAACAACTTATGAAGGTAGTATAATGAGAGGGAATGATGACCACTCATTGATAAATTAGTAAGTAAATTATAAAAATGACACATAATAATATTTCATATTTAAACAAGAATGAATTTAAAATGTCTTTCAAAGGTAGTTGTAAAAGTGGGGTTAGGAACCTTTATTTTGGTAGAGTAACAACTTAAGAAAAAGATATAATGAGAGGGAAATGAAGTTTCTCATTAACAAGACATCATATTCATGGTAATAAGGGTATTTAAAATCACTTGAAAACATAATAATTTGAGAATCAAAGGCTTATACAAAAGAAGAACTTGAATCGAAAGAAGTAGAGGAAAAGATCCCTTACCTTGAGAGGATTCTTCTTGAAGTTAGATAGGGACACCTTATAACCTTGAAACCAACTTGGAGGGACTCTTGAGAGGGATATTGAGAGATAAATCATTCTCAAAGTCTTTGGTGTTGAAATTGAGGAGGTATAGGGGTATTTATACCTAAGTAGGGGTGGTTTTAAGGGTTAAAATATATGTTATTTTATTATATAAGTCAACCACTTATGGGTACAATAAATTACACCCAATTTTATGGCTTATTTGTAACACCCCAAACCTATGTGCAATGGTGTAATTAATATTAATGTCATTTTTGTACTTATTATTGTTATTATTTTATGAAAATAAATGAATATAATTTAGATGAACTAATGAGAAAATACGAGAAACATTTTATTTTAAAAAACACAGATACGTTACAACATTACATGTCAAAATACTTCTACTACTCCCAGAAACTCATAAAAAGACCTAGTACAACAAATAGTGCTACGCTGAGTAACATAAGAAGAAATATTGAGTAAGCCTCTTCCTTTGGGTCTTCCATAGTTAGAATAAAAACAGCTAGAAGAATAATGGAGATGGTGAGAATAAGAGGAATGTACAAAACCATTTTTGAAGCAGGAGAACACTGGGGTTTTTTGTGTCTTTAATACCCGTAGACATGGGTATTTATACTACTTTTATGACCGTTATAATTTTATAACCATTAAGTATTTTAAGTGTTTAAAATTTTAAATCTTTTAAAGTATTATTTTCAGTTAAATAATAATATATTTTTAATTGAAGATAATTTTTAATATTTAGATTTTAAAATTATAACATGGGTATTTATACTTTTTAGTGACTATTGGCATTATAACCGATGAGTGGTTTAAAAATTTAAAATAATTAATAAAATTAACAACATGCAATTTGTTAATTGGATAATATAATCTTACAAAATAATAATAATGATTTTATACTCTTAAATAAGAATGAGAAACTGATTTAAAAGTCTTAAATATATACATATAAACACATATAAAAATATATATATGAGTTATGAAAATATAAAATATAAATATATATAATTATTTTATATAATAACGAGATTTAATAAATAAATAAATATATATATATATATATAATTATATACAATTATCATTTTATTTTTATTATACATATATGTTTAAGAATTATATGTTCTATATATATATATATATCATTGTTTTTTATGTGTGTTTTATTGTAATCGAGGAATATAAGAAAAAAAAATATAATAATAAATGAAATGATTGAAAAAATGAAATGATTGAAATGTGAAGAAAATGGAGAAACTTGAATCACAAAAGACAAACGTGGAAAGCATAAATTGTTTAAAAAAAATGAAAAAAGAGAAGATAAAACAGGTTTGGGGGGTTGCGCGTCCTGTTTGAGGAGAGGGGGGACCCGCAGGATGTGTTTCGTCCGTCTGATTTGGACCAGGCTCAATCCCAACCATCCCCTCTTCACTCCCATTTGGGTCTTCACTTAATCACGATAGGGTTAATTACAACCCTTCAATCGATCCAAACCGATCCAAGCCGTCCCCCATTTCTCTCACGTCAAACCCTCTTGCGCCAAACCAAGGGAAAACCATCGTTTCTTTTTTTAAACATTAGGTTTTGTTTTAGACAGTTTGATCGGTGTGAGTAATCCTAGCCCTCCATCAATTTTTCCCTTCTCCCTTGTTGGAATCCCACTGCACACCAGGTCGTGCCACACTGTAGGTAAACCACTGGCTTTTCTTCCTCCTTCACGGTTCTTTCTCAATCGACCCATGATGCCTTCAATCTCCATCCTTGGCCTCATGCTCTCTCCTTTTTTCACAGATTCAACATGGCCAATTTTTTTTAATACTAACCCCAACAAATTCCCCTACTATGTATATTGTGTCAATCAACCTGATTGATTGTCATTTTACACCAATTAACATCTTTGTTTTATTTTGATTTGGTCAATTTTGGATTTCATAAAGTGTCTTTGCCAATTGAAGTTTGGGGTAAAATATATCTATATAAACACCCCTATTTTCACACCTAAACTCACGTGACCCTCATCCACAAAGTTCCCCATTTTTCTCTACTCATTTCGAGTTGGCCAACTTCCTATTTTGATCCAAGTAAGAGTGTATTTTAGTTTACCAAATTATGGTTGTTATATAAAGAGTTATATATATATATATGAATATATATACATACACATATATAACTTATTATTTTCAGTATATATATAAGTTAAGGGTTTTTGTCTTAAACTTTATTTCTAAAACTTATGTAAGGGTTTAAATTTGTTGTTCAAATTATGCTATTTTACAAAGAGATACATATACGTGTATTTTTCATACTTATCTATTTTTTCAGAAATTTGTAAGGTAAGGGTTTATTTGGTTTTGCGTTTTAAATTTCAAGGCTTATATGTATATTTATGTGTATATACAAATATATATATATATATATATATATATATATATATATATATATTGTTTGGTTTAATAATTTTTGATGAAAGGCCTTTGTTTTAAATTCATTTTTTACGGGACTCAATTAGCTTATGTTTGAATTCATCAATACTTATATATATGTATATATATAAGTGTATATGAAATTGTATATGTATACTTATTTCACTTAATAACTGTTGATGATAAATATTTATTAAGCTTTATGTTTACAAATTATTGCAACAAATATTTTATGGACGTGCTATGGAATTATAAAGGATAAAATTATTTATTTATTATATTATACAATTTTTGTTTTATTCTTAAGGGTGTTTATGCATATAAATATATATGTATATATGCATATATATGTATATCTATCCAACTAAGTATAATATTTCCAAAATAATTAATGTATGAGTGTATATTTATTTTATCAAATTTAAATTTCATTTAGAATAACGAGATACTAATTCTAAGTACGATTCTAAAAAAATTATTCCACTTATATATATGTATTTGACAAAGTTTATGTTTTAAATTTTATTTCATATTAACCCTACCAAAGTATATTCTCATTTATCAAAGTTTTTCTAAAACATGAATTTATTCCACAGTGATGAGTTTTATAAATTCAATGTCATATGAACACACACACACACAAGTATGAAATGTTTATTTTCATGTATATATATAGGATAAGGGTTTTGAATTAAATGGTTATTTCTAGGACCTATGGTTTGTAAAGGATAAACTATAAGGCCCCAGCCTTAAACCTTACATAAACTTGAGTTATTACAAGATTACACATTGAGGATCTTTTCAGGTTTAGAGTTTTAGAGAATTAGATCATGAAACTTGCATTACATTCCACATTTAAACAAAGTGGTTACATAAAAGACAATATTCATTCTTCCTATCAATGGAAACCTATTTAAAATAAAACACGAATTCTTTCTTGACACATCCTTGACACTATCGTCACATCATGTACCTTTCCCTTGACCTGTGAAAAACATTTCAAAAACTTGGGATGAGCATAAAAATCTCAGTAAGGGTTATAAAAATATGGAAAGGAAACATGAGTTCATATATACATAAGAATGAAATCATACTTTACCCATAAAACATAGGCATATCAAATCATGAATAAATCATAGAAAACATAAGACATAAAGGTAACTTGAGGCATTCATAACATTCTTACGTAGGGAGTAACCCTCTTGGTTACGTTTGGAATACCCATCACAGTATATTCCCTAAATCTCTTCGGAGAAACCTTAACGTTTCACTCCTTCGCGTTACCCAATGCATTGGAGAGCTATATCGGACTCACCCGCCCTTAGTTTATCACGGAACCACCCGTTCTTCATAACAATGCCCAAGAACCATAACATAATCGTATCACATAAAACATGAATAAAGGAAACATAACATTTCCACATTTCAATCACAATATAACATTTTAGGATATTGAAATAATGAATCCATTCAAAAAGAAACCATTTCCAAAACCATTTAAAACATTTAAAAAAGAGATTTTTTGAATCAAAGTGTCCCATACCACCTTGAAGCTTTTAAAATTTTAAACCATTAATATCCATATAAATAAATCCTTAAAACCATTTTGAAAACATGGATATTAATAAGAACAAATAATTAAAACATTTAAAACGATATTTTGGTTAAAGGGGTTTTACCAAAATTAGAGACACTTGAATACAATAATCGAGGAATAACATTTAGTCAGAACTTTATAATATCATGAGAATAAAAGGATTCATGATATAATACTCCAAAGGACAGTATATACACCATATAAGAGTGAATTGGTGCATAACAACAATGAACCCTCAATAGAAATGTCAAATGTGATGAAATCCCTTATAAAGAAGGTATCCTTAAATTAAGGACAAATCAATCTCAAAAATATGTGTGACAAATATAAATACACCCAATATAAGTGGATATTAAGTGTAAAACAATAAATGGTCATTCACACATATTCAATGGATGGCATATTCAATGACTACATGTTGAACCCAAAGAAATCGAAATTGGGTTAAAAAGTTCTCTTGACAGCCTAACGACATCACATCAAAATGAGTTGATGAGAGATAAAAAGTGTATCTCATCACTTGGACATAAAATTTACATCAATAAGGATATATGAGAAAATATCCCAACATAACAATATGTAAATTAAAAGACCCAACAAAAGAAGTCTTTTAAAAAAAGAAGGGTGAAAGGTTCCCTTACCGACTTGGGTATCTTTCAAAACATACACCCCATGAAAGAAGGACACTAAATCATTGATGTAAATACTCATAAAGGAAAGTATATTACACAATGAGTAGAATAATGGAAGTACATACACCACTCAATGGAATTTGTGGCAAATGTAGCATAAATCTCACGAGAATAAAAGTGAGATGAAAAATCCCTTACGAAAACTCGGCAGCCTAACGGCGCCACATAAAACTTCTGAATATGGATTGATGAGATCAAATAGGGTATCTCATCACATTAAAATAAAATTTATAGTAAGTATAATATAAAAGAACATCCCAATCACAAGAAAGATGAGCTTAGAAGGAATGACATAAAAGAGTGTACTTAAAAAGAGAGGAGTAGGATCCCTTACCTCGGGTCTGACTTGACTCGATCGTTATTTAATCTCCTGAATAATAAACTTGAGTTAATTTCTAATTCCTTAAGAACCTTTTTCAAGTTCATTATTACTTTTATACCACTTATTACCATGTCATAAACATTATGTAACCATTTAAGTTAATAATATTTGTTTTGCCGATATTTGGTTCTTAAGTCGAAAGAGGACTTCTTACAATTACATGTTGTTCGTGTGGCCAAATGTTTATTATATCAAGAATTGTATTCATTATTTAGATATCATATATGTCATATATATCCAGTACATGCATGCATTTATAACATTACATAATCATTTAGAGGTAAGAAATGAAATGCACCGTTCATGGAGACGGTAAGCCGTACGTACGCATGAACGCTACTTTCATTTCTATTTCGTATTTTATAGAATGGAATAATAATGATATAAAGGTATATTATAATTCCAGTATAATATCATATATAATATCATATTTCCATCCTTTATACATCCCACATATGGTATTTAACGAATCAAATCACTTTGAGGGGGCGGTAGTCCGCACTTCCTTAAATGAAGATATCGCGTATACCCATAATGGAAGCCATAAAGGTAAGACAAAAATGAAAAATACAGAAGCATAAATAAAACATAAACATATTATATATCATATATAAAAATAGTGACATCATAATGGCCACCTTTGAAGGTGTTAAATGAGTATTGAACAATCATCGTTTCGGGAGGCAGAATTTCACCATCCACCAAAACCGTATGTTCTTTAACCGTTTGATGTAGTTGTGTGAGAGTGTAGCTTGAATAAATCTTATAAAAACATCCTAGTATATTGAATATACTGGTGTTGTTACAAAAGAAGTAAATAAAAAGAGTTTAGGGGGTTGGAGAAGCAAAATAAAACAAATGAATATGAGAGAATGAATTACCTTTAAAAGTGTAACTCCTTTTGATTTGAGCCTAAAGGCTTCCTTTGAAAGGATTATGCCCAAAGGGAATCCTCTAGGATGAGGAGAGGGATGTGGAGAGAGTAAATGGGCAGGGTTTGGCCGAGCCAAAGGCTTGAGGAGTGTGTGAAATGAGGTAGAGGTGGGGGCCTTTTATAAGAGGAGAGGAGGGACACTTTTGGAAAGTAAAGAAATATTACTTTATTTGAAAATGTGTTTCGGTTTCAAAAGGTCCCACATTGATATAATTCGTGGATAAGGTGATAAGTCTTCGAAATCAACTCATCCAATAAGTTTTGGACATGTGTAGTTCATATATTTTACATTATCTTTCCATTTTATTTAAATCGTCAAATAATGATGTCATCGCTGCATCATTATTATGTCATAAATAATTTAATTTATTTAATGTCTAAAAATTATAAAAAAAATTATATGATGTAGGAAATATTTTTAGCTTTCAAATTAATATTTATAATCAAAAAGATGACTTGCATAACCCCACTTAAAAATTGTTTTAGTAAAACATATCATGTTTGTGTCATTTTTACTTTTACATTAAATAAAAAGTTATTTATGTCATTTCCCAACCAAAGTGGATCCATGGGGTCCCCAAGTTGACCCATGGCTTGTCTTGGTCGGCCATGACACAACCAATGATGGTAAGACATGTGCCAAGCTCATCTCATTTTATTAAAGCATTATTTTTACCTTAAACTACACTAATTACCACTAATCGCGATTAAAAACTTAATAAGTTACTATTCACCAAAAAATTATTTTAATCTCATTGAACCACATTTTACTTCTTAATGACAACCATGTATGTCGGATTTTTGAAAATCAAAACACAATGATGGCAAAATTTCATTTAAACGGAAAATCAGTTTTTATAAGTACCACTTAGTGGTTTCACTATTCATCAAAAATTGAAGTTTTTCAGAAAAATCCCAAAAATTCACCCTAAGCTATATTTGATATTCTGAATTCAAAAAATGAAGTCCGTTTTACAAAATTCAAAACATATAAGTCACATTAATTAATTTAATAATTAATTCCCGCTTTCATGACAAATAACGTGTTTTTATGAAACAATAAGTATCAAAAGATTGACACTAGTTTAAGTCTGATTTCAAAGTGAAATTGATTCCAACGACCACTATTGGATTTAATGGTAAAAATATTTTCTAATTTCACTTTAAAACCAATTCAAAATATAATCTAATCATATAAATAAATTAGATTAAAAATTGGTTTTGAATTAAAATACAACATTTTACACTATTCATTAAAAAAAATGAACTTTATCGGAAAGATACCAAAAATTTACACAAAGTAAATTTTGATGTCCCGATTCTTAATAAGAGTTTTATTTGGTCCAAAAGAATGTTTAAGAGTGAACAAAACTATATTTAATGACGGTTCTCCATCAAAAGGTGATAAGTGAACCTTTAGTGAAAACTAGGGCATATACGCCTAAAATTGAATTCTTTCCGTATTTTAAGCCTTTATCTTTTATTGTATAAATGTAAAAACATTTAAGAACATATATAATCATATTTTAGTTATTTCTATCCATTCCCGCCATTACAACGGCTACATGTTAACTACCATTTAAAATAATATTATTTTATTATTATAGTATAACGTAAGATTCCCAAGAAACTCGTTGTTGCGTGTTGGGTACGCCATCGAGCATAGCGTCCCCTTTAAAGTCATATTAATATTTTATTCACAAATATGGATAAATATGAAAATGTCATATTCTTTATTTACCTGGGGTGTTACATAAACTATTTTCAATATATAAGAATTTTATACATGTATATACATATATATATATATACACACATTGATTTATACATATGTAAGTATACACAATTGTTTCTATCTATTTGATGATTTTTTTCAAGAATTAAAAACTTAAGAGTTTAAGTTTTACCAAGTGATTTTGTTCCACAAAGATGTACACATATGTATATATGATTCGTGTATATATATGTGTACATGTTAAACCTTGAAAATTATATTTTTAAATAAAAATCTAGTTTGCCTATGTGAATATAATCTCTGATTTTTAATGGAAAACAATAAAAAAACCTATTTTGTTATTGTGTGCCCAAATATTTTAAAAGGGTTTATTATTTAGATGTTGAAATTATTATTTAATGTATATACATACATGTCTATCTTTTCATTTATTAAATAGGGTAAATATTTTATTTCCAAATACGTATACGAATTTATAATTTATTCTTATTCTTTTATGGTTATGATTATGTGTAACCATAGTATTTAAATGATTAAAGTTATCATTTTATATGAAAATTTTAAACAAGTTATTATTTAATGTGTGCAAGCTATCATTCCATGTGCGAAACTGCATTTGCACCTTATGATATGTCATTCATAGTTAGTTATGGCCAACATCTAATTTATAATTGACATACCATGCATATTAGAAAACATGTATGTATTTATTTTAATATTCTGTCTATCTGTGTAATTCAAATAAAGAAGGTTATTCACATGGAGTATGTATACATTGGTTATGTCTAATCCCATTCATATGAGGAATTCATTGGACTTATTAAGTGACGGGTGATGCCCACTATAGCCTCTCGATGTATCAGTAGGTCTCATGAGACGAAACAGATATAGAATTGGCCAAGACCTTGCCCATTTTTAGATATAGTTTTGGCTTAGAACTTAATCATTTTTAGAAGTCTTAGCCGAGGCCTTGATGATATTTCTTGATGCATCGATAGGTCTCATGAGATAAACAGATATGGACTTGGACGAGGCCTTGCCCATTTTTAGATATGGTTTTGTTTGAGGCCTTAATCATTTTTAGATGTCTTAGCTGAGGCCTTGAAAATATGTTTCTAATGTCTAACATTATGCATTCCCTCATTATGAGATTAGTATTTTACCTTCTATGTGATTATTCAACTGGTAAAATATCCATGGTTAAGAATAATTTTCTTATGAACACGTGTATGGTTTTAATTAATTGGTTTTACATTTTCAAATTCACATTGTATAATGTTTTGTATTTAAGTATATACTTATATAAAATTTCACTTAAAAAGAAGGACTAATAGTTAGTTTCCAATCTATAAAACAAGGGTTATAAATTTATCTATCATTCCATGGTTTGCATTTATGTGTTAAATAATATTTGATATTATATTTTGTGCAATTTTAAACAAGTAATATTTCATGTGCATGTTTGTATCTACACCCCTGACATGTCTCACCTAATTAGGCATGGTCATTATCTAACTAATGTGTAGCATTCCATGCATTTTTTTCAAGTGCGTGCATATTTTATAATGCATTTTATTTGAAACATTTTTAATAAGAATAAAAATTCTTGAGCATGGGATTTTCTAAAAATGAGTCTTAGTAACTCTTGAAAAATGATGATGACATGTTATGAGAAATGTTATTTTCATTTTAAGGAAATGATCCAAGTATGTATATTTAATTCAAATAAATGTTTTGAAAATAAATTTTTAATTGTTTTTAAAACCCCTTACTGAGCATTTTAAATACCCACCCTACGTTTTAAATTCATTTTTTACAGATTGAGTAGATTTATTAGTGAATTTCTTTACTTTGTAAAGGCAGCACATTGAAGTTTATTTTTGTATAGTTTTGAGGAAATGTAACAGTTATATCTAATTCTCTAAAACCTATAACAATAAAGATCCTTATTTATGAAATGTTTTGTTTAATTTCCCAATTAATTTTATAAAAAAAATTACATAGCATATTTTAGCACTGCCACTGGGAAGCTGGGGTCGAGGCGTTACAGTTGGTATCATAGAAACAGTCTAGATAATTTTAGAAAATTAGAACAAATTAAAAATTTAATCATGCTTTCCCTATAATTTTTTTTTATTTTCAGATGGAAGGTAGAAGATCACAAACTAATATTTTGTCCGATCCAAATGAGATTCTAGAAACGATAATGTTAAAATCATGTTTGGATGTATTTGAGCCTTTCAAAAACCTATGTTTATATTGAAAACATCTTTATCAATTTTCTAACACCCCTAGTATACTCCAATTATTATGGAGATTGGGGTTCGTTTATTTTTTCATAGTGCATACACAACTTGAATTCTATGCGTAGAGAGAAAATTATTTCGAGGGTCTCTTCATATGTTTTTACCATGTTTGAAAGGTATATGTCCTTAAGGAATTTCTAGGAAGTTACTAAAGTGGGTGACCTCTGCGTAGCTTATTTGTTTCAACTCCCAAACTTTAGTTCATATGAGAGGATTTATGATTTTAAAATTTTAGAAAATAAGGTGGTTCAGTTGGTTTATAGGAATCGATTCCTTTATGATATTTCTGAGCTTTTCATCTCTTGTTACTTTCACTTGAGATTTGATCACTGCATACATGAGTTTGACTCTATCTGCTTGAGGTGTGTTTGGACCAAATAAATTGAAGAATTTAGAACTACCTTGGAAACCATGACAATGGAGAATCACCAACTCCTATGGTACCGGTAAAGGTATGAATTAATTATTATAAGTCATTTTTGATAATAATAAAATCATTATTTTTTTTTGTAGGAACATCAAGAATGAAGCTTGAATAAATAAACTTTTGGGTTTATGTGTAAAATCGAATTGTGAGGGCGCAATTCTATCAGGGGGGATGTAACACCTTGAACCTATGTTTTAGTGGTGTAATTAATATTAATGTAATTTTTGTACTTATTATTATTATTATTTTATGCAAATAAATGAATATAATTTAGATGAACTAATGAGAAAATACGAGAAACATTTTATTTAATAAAACACTGATACATTACAACATTACATGTCAAAATACTTCTACTACTCTAGGAGACTCATAAAAAGAGCTAGTAAAACAAATGGTGTCCTACCGAGTAGCATAAGAAGAAATATTGAGTAGGCGTCTTCCTTTGGATCTGCCATAGTTAGAATAAAAATAGCTAGAATAATAATGGAGATACTGAAAATAAGAGGAATGTACAAAACCATTTTTGAAGTAGGAGAACACTAGTGATTTTTGTGTCTTTAATACCTGTAGACATGGGTATTTATACTGCTTTTATGACCTTCAGTTAAATAATAATATAGTTTTAATTGAAGATAATTTTTAATATTTATATTTTAAAATTATAACATGGGTATTTATACTTTTTAGTGACCATTGGTATTATAACCATTGGGTGATTTAAAAATTTAAAATAATTAATAAAATCAACGACATGAAATTTTTTAATTGGATAACATAATCTTAGAAAACAATAAGAATGATTTTATACTCTTAAATAATAATGGGAAACTAATTTCAAAGTCTTAAATATATATAATTATTTTATATAATAACGTGATTTAATAAATTTATATATATATATATATAATTATATAAAATTATCATTTTCTTTTTATTATACATATATGTTTAATAATTATATGTTCTAAATATATATATATATATATATCATTGTTTTTTATGTGTGTTTTATTGTAATCGAGGGATAGAAAATAATAATAATAATAAGTGAAATGATTGAAAAATTGAAATGATTGAAATGTGAAGAAAATGGAGAAACATGACTCACAAAATACAAACATGGAAAGCACAAATCGTTTAAAAAAAATAAAAATAAAACAATAAAAAAAGAAGATCAAACGGGTTTGGGGGGTTGTGCATTCGGTTTGAGGAGAGGGGGGATCCACAGGATGTGTTTCGACCATCCGATTCGGACTAAATGCAATCCTGACCGTCCCCTATTCACTCCCATTTGGGTATTCACTTAATCATGATAGGGTTAATTACAACCCTTTGATCGATCCAAACCAATCTGGGCCATCCCCCATTTCTCTCACGTCGAACCATCTTGCGCCGAACCAAGGGACAACCTTCGTTTCTTTTTTTAAACATTAGGTTTTTTTAGACCATCTGATCAATCCAAGTAATCCCATCCCTCCATCCATTTTTCCTTCTCCCTCATTGGAATCACACTGCACACCAGGTCGCACCACACTGTAGGTGAACTGCATGCTTTTCTTCCTCCTTCACTATTCTTTCTCAATCGACCCATGATGCCTTCCATCTCCATCCATGGCCCCATGCTCTCTCCTTTTTTCACAGATATGACATGGTCAGTTTTATTTTAATATGAACCCCAATGGATTACCCTAAAAGTTTCATTTATATATGTGTACTGTGTCAATCAACCTGATTAATTATCATTTTACACTAATTAACATCTTTGTTTCATTTTTATTAGGTCAATTTTGAATTTCATAAAGCGTCTTTGCCAATTGAAGTTTGGGGTAAAATATATCTATATAAACACCCCTATTTTCACACCCAAACTTACCTGAACCTCATCCTCAAAGTTCCCCATTTTTCTCTACTCGTTTTGAGTTGTCCAACTTCCTATTTTGATCCAAGTAAGGGTGTATTTTAGTTTACAAAATTATGGTTGTTATACAAAGAGTTATATATATTTGTGTATATATATGCACATATATATATATAACATATTATTTTTAGTATATATATATATATATATATAAGTTAAGGGTTTTTGTCTTAATCTTTATTTCTAAAACTTATGTACGTAAGGGTTTAAATTTTTTGTTCAAATTATGCTATTTTACAAAGAGATACATATGTGTGTATGTTTCATACTTATCTATTTTTTTTCCAGAAATTTTTAAGGTAAGAGTTCATTTGGTTTTGCATTTGAAATAGCAAGACTTATATGTATACATATGCGTATATACATATACATATATATATATATATATATCTTGTTTGGTTTAAGAATTTTTGTTGAAATATTCTTGTTTTAAATTCATGTTTTACGGGACTCAATTTTCTTATGTTTGAATTCATCAATACTTATATATATATATGTATATATATAAGTGTATACAAAATTGTATATGTATACTTTTTTCACTTAATAATTGTTGATGATAAATATTTATTAAGCTTTATGTTTACAAATTGTTGCAGCAAATATTTTATGGATGTGTTATGGAACTATAAAGGATAAAATCATTTATTTATTATGTTATACAATTTATGTTTTGTTCTTAAGGGTGTTTATACATATACATATATATATGCATATATATGTATATTTATCCAACTAAGTATAATATTTCATGAACAATTAACATATGAGTGTATATTTATTTTATCAAATTTAAATTTAATTTGGAATAATGGGATACTAATACTAAGTATGATTCCAAAAACATTATTCCACTTATATATATGTATTTGAAAAAGTTCATGTTTTAAATCTGATTTCATATTAATCCTGCCAAAGTATATTCTCATTTATCAAAGTTTTGCAAAAACATGAATTTATTCCACAGTGATGAGTATTATAAATTAAATTTCATATGCACAAACACACACACACACAAGTATGAAATGTTTGTTTTCATGTATATATATATATATATATTTATAGGATAAGGGTTTTGAATGAAATGGTTATTTCTAGGACCTATGGTTTGTAAACGATAAACTATTTTCAATATATAATAATTTTATACATGTATACACACACACACACACACACACACACACATGTATATACATACATACATACATACATATATATATATATACACACACACACATGCATTGATTTATACTTATGTAAGTACACACAATTGTTTTTATCTATTTAATGAATTTTTCCAGAATTAAAAGCTCAAGAGTCTAAGTTTTACCAAGAGATTTTGTTCCAAAAAGATGTACACATATGTATATATGATTCATGTATATATATGTGTACATGTTAAACCTTGAAAAGTATATTTTTAAATAAAAATCCAGTTTGCCTATGTGAATATAATCTCTGATTTTTTAATGGTAAACAATAACAAAACCCTGTTTTGTTATTGTGTGCCTTAAGGTTTTAAAAGGGTTTATTATTTTGATGTTGCAATTATTATTTCATGTATATACATACGTGTATATCTTTTCATTTATTAAAGAGGGTAAATCTTTTATTTCCAAATCCGTATAAGAAGTTATAATTTATTCTTATTCTTTTATGGTTATGATTATGTGTAACCATAGTATTTAAATGATTATAGTTATCATTTTATGTGAAAAGTCTAAACAAGTTATTATTTTATGTGTGCAAGCTATCATTCCATGTACAAAACTGCATTCGCACCTTATGGTATGTCATTCATAGTTAGTTATGGACAATGTCTAATTTATAATTGACATACTATGCATATTAGAAAGCATGTATGCATTTATTTTAATATTCTGTCTATCTGTGCAATTCAAATAAAGAAGGTTATTCACATGGAATATGTATACATTAGTTATGTTTAATCCCATTCATATGAAGAATTAATTGGACTTATTAAGTGACGGGTGATACCCACTATAGCCTCTCGATGCATCAGTAGGTCTCATGATATGAAACAGACACTACAAAAAAGAAGTACATTAGAGGGGGTTATTTAGAGGGGGTTATGCAAAAACCCCTTCTAAATTCATTTTCTACAACATTAGAGGGGGTTCTTCACAACCCCTTCTAATCATCGAATTTAGTGGGGGTTATGGACCCCCTTTAAATCCATTTTCTATAAAAATTAGAGAGGGATTATGTACAACCCTCATTAACCATCTAATTTAGAGGGGGTTATGGATCCCCTTAATTTCTTAAATTAGAGGGGGTTTGGAACCCCCTATAAATTTTTTAACATTATTTTTTTAATATCTAGTTAGATTTTAGAGGGGGGTTCAAAACCACCTCCAATATCTTAAATTAGAGGGGGTTGAAAACCCCCTATAATATCTTAAATTAAAGGGGCTCAAAACCCCCCTCTAATGTCTTAAATTAGAGGAGGTTTAAACCCCCCCTCTAATTTCTTAAATTAGAGGGGGTTCAAAACCCCCTTTAATATCTTTAAATTAGAGGGGGTGCAAAACCCCTTCTAATGTCTTTAGCTTAGAGGGGGTTTAAAACCCCCTCTAATGTCATTAATTTAGAAGGGGTTCAAAACCCCCCTCTAATGTCTTTAATTTAGAGGGGGTTCAAAACCCCCTCTAATTTAAGAGATTAAAGGGGTTGTGAACCCCCACTGTTTAAAAAAAAGAAACTTCCATAATATATATATATATATATATAATTAAAACACAATATATAAATGTATTTAAATACATTATATGAACATATTATATAAACTATTTATATGATTGTATTTAATTGTATTTATATGTATACATAAATATAATTGTATAATATTATGTAAATTAATATATAATTATTTGTATAAATTGTATTTTATATAACATTAATTATTTATAATATAAAAACATAAACATATTATATAAATATATACATAAATATAATTTATCTAAAAAATATATCATATAAAAACCCAATCTTGTAGTTTTCATAAATTATATTATAATAATACTAAATATATTTTTATCTAATATGTTTATGCCTTTATATTATATATATAATTAATATTATATGAAATAGAATTTATAGAAATAAATTTATGTTAATGTATATTTATTGAAATACTAATATATATTAATGTACATAATAATAAATATATGTATTGAAATACATTATATAAATATTTTTATAAATTGTATTTCATGTAATATTAATTGTATATAATATAAAATTTTATTTCATATAATATTAATTATATTTTTCTATAAATTTTATTTCATATAATATTGATTATATATAATATACATATTAATTATATATAATATAATATTAATTATATATAATATAATAATAATTATATATAATATAATATTAATTACATATAATATTAATATTTATATAAATTGTATTTCATATAATAATAATAATATATTAATTTTATATAATATTATACAGTTTATACAAATAAATATATTTATTAATATAAATAATAATAAGTATATGTATTGAAAGACATTATATAATTATATTTTTAAAGACCTTATATAAATATATTAGGTAAATACATATATATATTCTTTAAATAAATAAATAAATATATATATAATATAAATATGTATTTAATTATATAAATAATTTACATAAATATATAATATAAATGTATTTAATATAACATATATTTGATATAAATCATAAAATAAATGTATAGTATTTATAAAACTAACATATAATTTTTATAGATAAAAAAATAGATTTTATAATAATAATAATAATAAATAATATTATTGTTATCACACGCACACAGAGACACATATATAAGTACAATATATACATATATACTTGTGTAATATATTTAGGTGATATATAAATATATAATATATAATATATATAATTGCATATACAAATAAATATAGTAAATAATATATATATTATTATTTAAATGTATGTAAATATATTATGTTAATATTTATTATAATAAACAGTCAAATATATATAAATACTCTAATGTGTAATATACATTACAAAAATCTCTTGCTGTAGTGGTGCGCAGTGAATTCCCGGTGGAGGTTATACGGGGCGATGAAGGTTTGAATCCCAGTGGGATATATTTTTCTGTGGGCTTTGAATTATAGAGGAGGTAGGCTGGGGGTGTGGTTCGGGAGGCAGAGGAGGGATGGAGGCATGGCAGTGAGGCGGAGGTAGGCTGGAGGCGTGGTCGAAGGCAGGGAACTGGATGCGGTAATGGGAGGCGGGGGGAACCGACTAGATTCTTGGAACCAGAGGCGAACTAGATGGGTGGAATTGGAGGCAGGTTGGGAACTAGAGGCAATATGGAGGCACGGTGTGAGGGGTGGGAACCAAAGGGAAGGGTCAGGTGTCATTAAAAAAATGTTAAAAGCAGTAGGGGTGGTTTTTCACAACCTCCCCTAAAGTAACCCCTTTATTATGGGCAGTTTGAACCGTCTCTAAAGCATTTTAACTAGAGGTGGTTGTGGTGCTGGGGAGTTTATGTTGACAACATTAGAGGGGATTTAAACCCCCTCTAATGTAACCACCGCTAAAGTCATCATGACTTTAGCAGCGCTTACTCGAAACCACCACTAAAGGAAGCAGGCGGCCACATTAGCGACGGTTTCTCACAACCATCACTAATGTCTTTTGAAGGGGTTATAACACATTCTAATGTAAAAAATAACCCCCTCTAGTGTGCCTATTTTTTTTAGTGAGATATAGACTTTGCTGAGACCTTGCCCATTTTTAGATATAGTTTTGGCCGAGGCCTTAATCATTTTCAGATGTCTTGGCTGAGGCCTCGATGGTATTTCTCGACACATCGATAGGTCTCATGAGATAAACATATATGGACTTGGATGAGACCTTTCCCATTTTCATATATAGTTTTGGACGTGAACTTAATCATTTTTAGATGTCTTAGCCGAGGCCTTGACAGTATGTTTCCAATTTCTGGCATTATGCATTCTCTCATTATGAGATTAGTATTTGATCTTCCATGTGATTATTCAACAAGTAGAATATCCATGGTTAAGAATCATTTTTTATGAACATGTGTATGGTTTTAATTAATCGGTTTTATATTTTCAAATGCACATGGTATAATGTTTTGTATTTAAGTATGTACTTATATAAAATTTAATTTATAAAGAAGGACTAATAGTTAGTTTCGAATCTATAAAACAAGGGTTAGAAATTTATCTATCATTGCATGGATTTCATTTATGTGTTAAATAATATTTGATATTATATTATGTGGAGTTTTAAATAAGTAATATTTTATGTGCATATTTGTATCCACACCCCTAACATGTCTCACCTAATTAGGCATGGTCATTATCTAACTAATGTGTAGCATTCCATGCATTTTTTTTCAAATTCCTGTATATTTTATAATGCATTTTATTTGAAACTTTTAAATAATAATATAAATTCTTGAGCATGGGATTTCCTAAAAACGAGTCTTAGTAACTCTTGAAAAATGATGATGACATGCTATGAGAAATGTGATTTTCTTTTTAAGGAAATGATTTAAGTATGTATATTTAATTCAAAGAAATGTTTTGAAAAGAATTTATTAATTGTTTTAAAAACCCCTTACTGAGCATTTTAAATACTCACCCTACGTTTTAAAATCATTTTTTACAGATTGAGTATATTTATTAGTGAATTTCTTTACTTTGTGGAGGCATCACATTGAATTTTATTTTTGTATAGTTTTGAGGAAATGTAACAATTGTATCTAATTCTCAAAAACCTAGATCAGTAAAGATCCTCGTTTATGAAATGTGTGTTGGGGTGCCTCCTCATCTGGCCCCGATAATTTTTTTTATATCCGATATCTTTAAAAAAAAGATATTTTGATATCTTTGACAAGATATATATGATATCTTTGAGAAGATATATTTTATATCTTTGATGAGATATATTTAATATCTTTAATCAGATATGAGATATCTTTTAGGAGATATATGAGATTTCATCTTCTATTTCTATGAGGTCTGCGGCTCTTCTCTCGACAGTGGTTGGAGGCAGTGCAGTTGCGTTTTCAAGGAGCAATTTTCAGATCTGCAACCGGTGGAACTACTCTGATTTGATCGGCTTTCATCTGTGGTGGTTTTTTGATCCGATCCCGGTGTTTTTCATCTGCACTTTTTGTTCGGACATCAATCTTCTGCTTTCACGGTCAGATCTATTTGGGTTTCTTTAGCAGGCTGTTTTCTTCATTTCAGTCTTTATCAAGACTACATCTATTCTCCGACTTTGATCCACTATTTTTCTAAGTATTACTTTTGAGATCCCTTTCATTTTTAGGGAGTCTCTACCGTGTACTTATCTATTTTATTGGATCCCTCTTTCTGGACTAGGTCCCATGGTTTTTCCCTTTTTGGGTTTTCCACGTAAAAATTCTGGTGTCAATTTTATTTTCTGCACCTGTTTTTGTCGCTATGCATCCGCTGTTTGAGGGAAAGATTTCTCCGCTGTGCGTTCGTGTTTTTTGTTGTTTGCGCGTTCATCGCTTGCCATATTTCCCAACATCTGGTATCAGAGGGTTTGGTTTTTATTTCATATTCATTATGGAATCTAATTAGAGTTGGATGATTTTATTGAATGGTGCCAATTATCATATGTGGAGACTTAAAATGAAGGATCTTCTTTTTGTCAAGCGAATGCATCTTCCAGTGTTTAGTACCCAGAAGCCATAAAGGATGTTAGATGAAGAATGGGCGTTCGAGCATGAGATGGTTTGTGGATTCATTTTCCAATGGGTCGAAGACAACGTGATGAACCACATTGTCAACATCTCTCATGCCAGAACATTGTGGGAGATGCTTGAGACTACCTATGCTTCCAAGACAGGAAACAATAAATTGTTTCTTCTCAAACAAATGATGAATTTGAGGTACAGAGAAGGTACGTCTATTTCTGATTATTTAAGTGAATATCAGGGATGTTTTGATCAGTTGTCTGGCATGGGTATTAATTTTGAAGATGAGGTTTTGGCACTTTTATTGCTTAACATGTTACCTGATTCTTGGGAGAATTTACGTGTTACTCTAACCGGTTCTGCTCCTAATGGTGCTGTGACATTCAGTTTTGTTAAGTCTGCTATTTTGAATGAAGAAGTCAGGAGACGTACTCAAGAGAAATCTTTAGAGATTTTAGTCACAGAGAACAGGGGGAGAAGCCAGGAAAAGAATCAGGGATAGAGCAGTCGAGGAAAGAGTAAAAGCAGAATCAAATCTAGATCAAAGTAGAGAGATTTTGAATGTCATCATTTTGGTAAGAAGGGGCATGTTAAGAAGTTTTGTTATCAGCTGAAAAGAGAAAACAGAATGAAGGAAAATCAGCCAAAGAAGAATATCGATGGAGATGATCATGTCGCTACCGCTACAGGGGGTGATCTTGTTATTGTTTATGACTCTATTAATATTGCTTCTGATCATTCTTGCTGGGTTGTTGACAGTGGTGCCTGTTTTCACGTGACATCAAAGAAGGAGTTCTTTACATCTTACAACCCAGGTAATTTTGGGATTTTGAAGATGGGTAATGATGGTCATGTTGATGTCGTAGGTATCGGGACTGTTTGTTTAGAGACCAGTACTGGAAGTAAGCTGATTTTGAAGAATGTTCGACATGCACCTGAGGTTCGTTTGAATCTTATTTCTACCAGCGTTCTTGATGATGAAGGGTTTATCAGCACATTTGGTGATTGCCAATGGAAGCTTTCCAAGGGCTCTTTGATTGTGGCTCGAGGGAAGAAGCAGTCAGGTTTGTACTGGACTAGAGCATCTATTTCATGTGATACTGCTTGCATTGTTGAGTGCAGTGGTTCGTCCAAGTTGTGGTATAAGAGGCTCAATCACATCAGTGAGAAAGGGCTTGGTTGTTTGGCCAAGCGAAATCTTCTTCCAGATTTGAAGAGTGTCAAATTGGACACATGTGATCATTGCATGGCTGGGAAACAGAGCAGAGTGAGTTTTAACAGTCATCCTTCACACAGGAAGTCACAAGTACTTGAATTAGTACATTCAGACGTTTGTGGTCCTTTGAAATCTAAGACCTTTAGTGGCGGTCTTTATTTTGTGACATTTATTGATGACTACTCACAAAAGCTCTGCGTTTATGTTTTGAATGCCAAAAGTTAGGTGCTCAGTGTTTTTAAGCAATTTCATGTTTCTGTTGAGAGGGAATTAGGAAAGAAATTGAAATGTATTCGCACTGACAATGGGGGAGAGTATTGTGGTCCATTTGATCAATATTGCAGGAAGGAAGGTATTCGTCATCAGAAGACACCTCCCAAGACACCTCAGCTAAATGGTGTAGCTGAGCGGATGAACATGACTTTGTTGGAAAGAGTTCATTGTTTGCTTTCGAAAGCAAAGTTGCCTGGACACTTTTGGGGTGAGGCTTTACTTACTGCTGCTTATATTATCAATTTATCACCTTCAGTTGTTTTGCAGATAGACACTCCTGATAAGTTTTGGTATGGAAAAAGGATTAGGTACGATCACTTGAAAGTTTTTGGTTGCAAGGCTTTTGTTCATGTGCCTAGAGATTAGAGATCCAAGTTGGATGATAAGTAACGGTAGTGTATTTTTATTGGGTATGGACACGATGAGTTTGGGTACAAGTTTTATGATCCTGCTTTGAAGAAACTTGTCAGAAGCCGAGATGCAGTGTTTAAAGAGGACCAGACTATTGTAGATATTGATAAGGGAGAAAAGTCCACTTCTCCAACTTCTGATGGTTTTGTTAGTCTTGAGCCAGGTTCTGATTCACATTTATCTCATATTGTTGATTCAGATGATCACATTGATGTGCATAATGATGCTCAGGGTGAATAGGTTGGAGTTGATATTTCTGATGCACCTTTTGTTTCTAATGATCCGGTTCCTGGGGTTATCAATGAACCCGCAGTTCCACTCCGGAGGTCATCTCGGCATCGTACAATTTCTACTCGGTATTCACCTGACGAGTATGTTCTCCTCGCTGAAGGAGGAGAACCAGAATCTTTTGATGAGGTGATGGAAAGTGAACAGAAGGACAAATGGGTTGCGGCAATGGATGATGAGATGACATCATTTCACAACAACCACACTTTTGAGCTGGTGAAGTTACCGATAGGTAAGAGAGCTTTGCAAAATCGGTGGATTTATCGGATTAAGAATGAAGAATCCAGTTCTGTTCCCCGATACAAGGCAAGGTTAGTTGTTAAAGGCTTCCGTTAGAAGAAAGGTATTGATTTTGATGAGATTTTTTCACCTGTTGTCAAAATGTCTTCTATTCGGGTTGTTCTTGGTTTGGCTGCTAGTTTGGATCTGCAGATTGAGCAGATGGATGTGAAGATAGCTTTCCTCCATGGAGATTTAGAGGAGGAGATTTATATGGAGCAACCAGAGGGTTTTGTTGAAACAGGTAAAGAGAATCATGTCTGCAGATTGAAGAAGAGTTTGTATGGTTTGAAGCAAGCTCTGAGACAGTGGTATAAAAAGTTTGAATCTGTCATTTCTCATCAGGGTTTCAGGAAGACATCTTCTGATCATTGTGTGTTTGTTCAGAGATTTACTGATGATGATTTTATTATACTGCTACTTTATGTTGATGATATGCTCATTGTTGGCCATGATGCTTCTAGAATTGACAGATTGAAGAAGGATCTTTGTCAGTCTTTTGCGATGAAAGACTTGGGTCCAGCGCGCCAAATTCTTGGCATGACGATCTCCCGTGACAGGAAGGCCAAGAAATTGTGGTTATCTCAGGAGAGATACATTGAGAAGGTTCTTCAAAGATTTTCTATGGATAAAGATAAAGTGGTTAGTATTCCTCTTGCTTTACATTTTAATCTCAGCACCAGTCAGTCACCTTCTACTGATGAAGAGAGAGAGGAGATGCAACACATACCTTATTCATCTGCCGTTGGCTGTTTGATGTATGCTATGGTATGTACTAGACCTGATATAGCTCATGCAGTTGGTGTGGTCAGTCATTTTCTATCGAATCTAGGCAGAGAGCATTGGAGGGCAGTGAAGTATATTTTTCGTTATCTTTATGGTACTTCTGATCTGAGATTGTGTTTTGGCAAAGGGGAACCTATGCTTTGTGGATTTACAGATTCATATATGGAAGGAGATATCGATTCGAGGAAGTCTACTTCAGGCTATTTGATTACTTTTGCAGGGGGAGATGTATCTTGGCAGTCTAGGTTGCAGAGATGTGTTGCTTTATCTACCATAGAGTCAGAGTTTATTGCAGCTACAGAGGCATGCAAAGAATTGTTATGGATGAAAACTTTTATTCAAGAGCTCAATTTTAATCAAGACAGATATGTTTTATTTTGTGATATTCAGAGTGCTATTTGTTTGGGAAAGAATCCTACTTTTCATGGCAGGTCGAAACATATCGATGTTCGGTATCATTGGATCTGCAATGTCCTTGATTCGAGACAGTTAGAGCTTGAGAAGATCCACACTGATGACAATGGGTCAGACATGTTGACCAAGAGTTTACCCAGAGGAAAATTTGAGACTTTCCGACTGATTTCAGGGTTGGCGATGATCCCCAATTGAGTCGGAGGGGGAGTTTGTTGGGGCGCCTCCTCATCTGGCCCCAATAATTTTTTTTATATCTGATATCTTAAAAAAAAAGATATTTTGATATCTTTGACAAGATATATATGATATCTTTGAGAAGATATATTTTATATCTTTGATGAGATATATTTAATATCTTTAATCAGATATGAGATATATTTTAGGAGATATATGAGATTTCATCTTCTATTTATATGAGGCCTGCGACTCTTCTCTCGGCAGTGGTTGGAGGCAGTGCAGTTGCGTTTTCAAGGAGCGGTTTTCAGATCTGCAACCGGTGGAACTACTCTGATTTGATCGGCTTTCATCTGCGGTGGGTTTTTGATCCGATCCCGGTGTTTTTCATCTGCACTTTTTTTCAGACATCAATCTTCTGCTTTCACGGTCAGATCTATTTGGGTTTCTTTAGCAGGCTGTTTTCTTCATTTCAGGCTTCATCAAGACTGCATCTATTCTCCGACTTTGATCCACTATTTTTCTAAGTATTACTTTTGAGATCCCTTTCATATTTTGGGGAGTCTCTACCGTGTACTTATCTATTTTAGTGGATCCCTCTTTCTGGACTAGGTCCCGTGGTTTTTCCCTTTTTGGGTTTTCCACGTAAAAATTCTGGTGTCAATTTTATTTTCTGCACCTGTTTTTGTCGCTACGCATCCGCTGTTTAAGGGAAATATTTCTCCGCTGCACGTTCGTGTTTTTTGTTGTTTGTGCGTTCATCGCTTTCCATCTTTCCCAACAATGTGTTGTTTAATTTCTCAGTTCCTATAAAAAAATTACATAGCATTTTTTAGCACCGACACCAGGCAACTGGGATTGGGGTATTACAATTGGTATTAGAGGAACGATCTAGATAATTTTAGAAAACTAGAACAAATTAAAAATTTAAGCATGCTTTCCTTATATATATATTTTTTTATTTTCAGATGGAGGGAAGAAGACCACAAACTAATCTTTTGTCCCTTTCAAATGAGATACTAGAAACTATAATGTTAAAATTGTGTTCGGATGTATTTTAGCCTTTCGGAAACCTATGTTTATATTGAAAACATCTTTATCAATTTTCTAACACCCATAGTATACTCCAATTATTTTGGGGACCGGGTTTTGTTTATTTTCTCATAGTGCATGCACAACTTGCATTCTATGCATGGTGAGAAAATTATTTAGAGGGTCTCTTCATATATTTTAGCATGTTTGAAAGGTATCTGTCTTTAAGGAATTTCTAGGAAGCTACTAAAGTGGGTCACCTCTGCGCATCTTATTTGTTTCAACTCCTAAACTTCAGTTTGTATGAGAGGATTTATGATTTTAAAATTTTAGAAAATAAGGTGGTTCAGTTTGTTTATAGGAATCGAGTCCTTTCTGATATCTCTGAGCTTTTCATCTCCTGTTACTTTCACTTAAGATCTGATCGCTGAATACATGAGTTTGACTCTATCTGCTTGAGGTGTGTTTGGACCAAAGAAATTGAAGATTTTAAAACTACCTTGGAAACCATGACAATGGAGAATCACCAACTCCTATGGTACTAGTAAAGGTATGGATTAATTATTATAAGTCATTTTTGATAATAATAAAAAATAATTAAATTGTTTTTGTAGGAACATCAAGAATGAATCCCTAAGAAATAAACTTGTGGGTTTATGTGTAAAATCAAATTGTGAGGGCGTAATTCTTTCAAGGGGGGGGGGGGAATGTAACACCCCAAACTTATGTTTCAATAGTGTAATTAATATTAATTTCATTTTTTTACTTATTATTATTATTATTATTTTATTAAAATAAATTAATATAATTTAGATGAACTAATGAGAAAATATGAGAAACATTTTATTTAATAAAACACTAATACGTTACAACATTACACGTAAAAATATTTCTACTACTCCAGGAAACTCATAAAAGACCTAGTAAAACAAATGGTGCTCTGCTGAGTAGCATAAGAAGAAATATTGAGTAGGCCTCTTCCATTGGGTCTTCCATAGTTAGAATAAAAATAGCTAGAAGAATAATGGAGATGCTGAGAATAAGAGGAACATTGGTTATTTTTGTGTCTTTAATACCCGCAAACATGGGTATTTATACTGTTTTTATGACCATTATAATTTTATAACCATTAAGTATTTTAAGTGTTCAAAATTTTAATTTTTTAAAGTATTATTTTCAGTTAAATAATATTATTGTTTTAATTGAAGATAATTTGTAATATTTAGATTTTAAAATTATAACATGGGTATTTATACTTTTTAGTGACCATTGGTATTATAACCATTGGGTGATTTAAAAATTTAAAATAATTAATAAAATTAACAACATGTAATTTGTTAATTGGATAATATAATCTTAGAAAATAATAAGAATTATTTTATACTCTTAAATAAGAATGGGAAACTAATTTTAAAGTCTTAAATATATATAATTATTTTATATAATAACATAATAAAATAAATAAATAAATAAATATAATCATATTCAATTATCGTTTTCTTTTTATTATACATATATGTTTAAGAATTATATGTTCTATATATATATATCATCATTTTTATGTGTTTTTTATTGTAATCGAGGGATAAAAAAAATAATAGTAAGTGAAATGATTGAAAAATTGAAATGATTTAAATGTGAAGAAAATGGAGAAACGTGACTCAAAAAATACAAACATGAAAAGCATAAATTGTTTAAAAAAATGAAAATAAAACAATAAGAAAGAAGATCAAACGGGTTTGGGGGGTTGCACGTCTAGTTTGAGGAGAGGGGGGATCCACAGGATGTGTTTCGACCATCCAATTCAGACCAAATGCAATCCTAACCATCCCCTCTTCACTCCCATTTGGGTCATTACTGGAATTTATGATATTTGCGACGAGATCCCGTCGCAAATAGCCCGTTGTAGAAAACGTCATCGCAAATACCATTTTTTGCGACAGGGAACTTCACCGTCGCAAATAAGTCTCCGATTATATACATTATATATAAATAAACTTTTTGGGATGAGCCCGTTGCAAATAGTATTTGCGACGGGCCCTTGGTACCATCGCAAATAGTATTTAAAAATATATATTTAAACTATTTGTGACGGGATCCCGTTGCAACAGGTCCCGTCACAAATAATAACCAAAGTAAAAAAATATATTTAATAAAATTATAATTAATGAAAAAATAATATTAATATTATTAAAATAATAAAAAAATAAAAATTATTAAAATTATCAATATTCTAAAAAAATATAAAAAATTCATAAAATATTATTATTATTATTATTAGTAAAATAAAAAAACATTAAAAAATATAATACTAAAAATATATATTTAATAAAATTATGATTAATGAAAAAATAATATTACTATTATTAAAATAATAAAAAAATATTAAAATTATCAATATTCACTAAAAAATATAAAAAAATCATAAAATATTATTATTATTATTAGTAAAATAAAAAAACATTAAAAAATATAATAGTAATAATAAATAATAAAATATTAAAAATACAAAAAATTAAATTATGCTATATTTGCACGAATATAAAAGACAGAAACTGAAAATAGTTCATATTACAACAAATTTTGAATTCAAATGTTTTTAACATAAAAAAGAATCACTGGGGGGGTTGCCTTTTGGAGGAGATAGAGGAGGTGTAGGAGATGATGGAGGAAACTCAATTCCTAAACTATGAGTCAGACGACACATGTACTCCATCTAATCGTGATGTTGCTGCTGCCATCAACGCATCTCCTCATCATGCTGCTACTGCTAACACATCTCTTCATGCTGCTTCTACAAACTCTGTATAAGGTCAGCCTGAGTTCACAACTTCTCTTGATACCTGTGTGGCAGAAGATGATGCCTCTCCACGAGCTCCTCTCGAGCTGGATCCCGACATCGCAACAGTACCATAATAAGTACCAGGAGTCACATGAGAGCCGATACCAACTACTTGGCCCTTCTCAAAGCCATACTGAGTCACCTGCATCCATGTCACCTCATCGAAATGGTGGGCACTGGTCTGATCAGTCGCCTCGTCCTGACTCCCAACCTATGTCTGAGAGGCCGTAGCCTCATATGACTCATTCAATTCCAATTCGAAATTAAAATTGTGAAAATATTATATGTAGTTAATTTTCAAACTAAAAAAAACAATACTAACCACAATCTGATGCTGGCGATCACCTCTAATCTCTCCAGTGGATGGATCACTGTACATCCTCCGATAAACGTCGTACTCTGTAATATCGGGATGCTCGACTACCTATAAAAATATAAAATAAATTGTTTATATTTAAAGTTATATAAAATATTTAAAAAAGATACATACCAGATACTTTCTATGCGTACTGAATTTACGACTATCAGCTCGATGCGTCACCTCCTGTCTCCCCTGGTTCTACCGACCCACTGAAGACCTCCTCTGGAATCCACCACCCAACCAGTGTAAACATAATCTATCCCAAACATGAGATGAAATGTACTCTGGTCGGTGGGCTCTACACGACTCATCAAAATCTGTCACTCCTACTTTCTTAATGACCGTCCTTCTCAAATTGTGCAAAAAGTGATAGAAATGGTCACGCATAGATGCCTCCCATGCTGCGTGGATAACGTCACACATGCTATCATCGATGGGATACCATAAAACCTACAAATAATTTATAATATCAAGTTATTAATAAAATAAATTTCAAAATAAATATTATTTATTTACATACCATCCAATGATTGAACATGCCGAGTTGCACATCAACGAGAATCTGTTCCCATGTGATCCATGGTTGATAAAAATAATTGCGCAAGATAGCGCTCCCCTGTCCAACATCTACATGTGCAAAACTGTGAAAAAAGAATAAATAATCAAAAAATTAGTATATATATATATATAAATTAATGAAAGATAACTAAAATATACAGGTTACCATACCTCCGTGTGCATGGATCGAAGTCAAGATGTGGACGTCGCTCGGGGATAGGGTCAGGAATCATCAGTCGCGCAAGACCACGCCCCCTCCGCGTACCCCCTGAACTTCCAGTAGGCTGAGGGTCAGATGATCTCAAATCCACCTCATCCAAAGGTAGCTCAGCCTCCTGTAACTCACGAAATAGATCGGGGTCCATCTGAAAAACAAAATGATTGTTGTTAGAAGATAGTTGAAAATAACTATTATATATAGATATATATTAGTTATGATTATAACCAGTATTTAACTTTGTCAATGTTCACCTTCATCATCATCTTCATATCTGACGATGTCAATGTCTTTATATTCCTCCTCGACATCATCAATATCCATATGAGTTTCAGTTTCATCATATCTTGTCATTTCAAATTCATTTGTAACATTATTAACATCTTCGTCACCATCGACCCTTAATTGTGGGGTTTCATCATCGATATTCACGTCTCTTTGTGAAAAAGATGGATTTTAAGTAGTCTCTTGAAAAATTTCAATTCCTTCCACTTTAGTGGAACCACATTCAGTTTGAGTAAACTGATTTTCCTGAGATTTCATTTTTATTATGCTTCACCAATCACTCAAGTCTCTTGAAGCAACACAGTACTTTGCGTAATAAATTTGATGTTCTTGTTGAGCCAGTAAAAATGGATCATTTACTGCAAGAAGACTTTTATATTTAATATCGATAATTCCATGATTCAGATGAACATGCAAGTCTCTCTCAGTATCCAACCACCGACATTTAAATATTGTTATGTAATTCTGTACTAGATAACATAGCTCAATAATTTCTTCCAGAATGCTATAAAAGTCAACTTTAGTTTCTCTATGATGTGATCCTCTCAAACAAACTCCATTGTTCATTATTTTTTTTATTCCCCATATGCACGTTTATGAAATCAAAAACCATTCACCACATATGAATTATAAGATTTAACCATTTTGGATGGTGGCTTACTCAATATACATAGTCACTTATCAATTTTATCAGCATGTTGAGATATCTAAATTTTTTTAAAACAATTATAAATATAATAAATAATAAACTGAATTGATATTAAACCATCAATAATTTATGTTACCAGTTTTTGAAACCATTGAGATTTTTTTGTCTGCGTTCTTCAAGAGTAACTGCTGTAATTTGTTGAAGTTTTTCTTGATATGATTATTATATAACCTACAAATAAAATAAGTTTACATACTGTAGCACAAATTATAGAATAAGTGATAGAAGCACTCACAATACAAATTATGTCATTTCTTCACAGTTGAGTAGAATATATGTATGATCTCTATGATGTTCATCGTCTGAAATCCATCATTCATGAACTCCACTGAATCTATGATTTGGCTGATTAAAAACTAATAATTTATTTTCCATTTCATCATTAAAATTTCCCTCGTTCCATCCCATGTGGTTATGTTTTGAGGGATATTCAGATTCAAAATAATGAGAGCAGAAAAAAGAAATTTCCTCTTGCAAATAAGCTTTAACAATTGAGCCTTCAACAAATGCTTTATTTAATACTTTTTTTCTTCAATTTCTACATGCATATCTCGAATGGGTACATACATTGAAACTGTACTGGACCTCCACATTTATCTTCATGTGGAAAATGTAATATCAGATGTTCCATTGAGTCAAAGAAAGCTGAAAAAAATATTTTTTCCAGTTTACATATAATTACAGTAATATCTTCTTCCAATTTTCTTAGCACATCACGGTCTGTTATCGTTGCACAAATGTCTTGAAAAAAATATGATATATCTGTTATTGAATCCAAAATCATATAATTCAACAAACCTATGAATCCAATCAATATAAGTCTTTCCATTATAACATGAAAATCATGACTTTTTAATCCGATAATATGACCATTCTTAACACATCTACCCAAATTAGAAGCATAACCATCTGGAAGTCTCAAATCTACAATACACTGACAAAATAATAAGCAACTCTCATTGGATAGTGTATAAGATGATGTTGGCTTCATTAACCTCTGTGATCTGACATTTTTAAATAGTTCAAGTTCTGGTCTCCTATAAATTTGGGCAAGATCTAATCATGCTTTTACAGTATCTTTGGTCTTACCTAGTGTATCCAAAACTATATGAAATAAATTATCAAAATAGTTCTTCTCAATATGCATGAAATCCAACATGTGGTGGACCAACAAATCAGAACAATATGGAAGATCCCAAAAAATGCTCTGTTTTATCCAATTATATTCTTTCCCAAAGCCATGAATTTTTTGTTGATTTACTTTTGGCCCAAATGTGATGGGAGGTAATGAAAATACAACTGATTTTAACTCTGTACCTAAGATCATTTTTAGAGGTTCATCCCTTTCAATTATGCCTTTTCTAAAATGAGATTTGTTCCTCCAAAAAGGATGATTGGTTGGAAGAAATCTGCAATGATAGTCAAAATAGTAAGTTTTTTTTTCCATTGACGAGTATAAAAGATTTGTTGTATTTCATACAGTAAGGACATGATTTTAGACCATGTGTTCTCTAGCCAGATAACATGCCATATACCGGAAAGTCACTAATCGTCCACATCAATGCAGCTTTTAATATGAAATTTTGTTTCGCAACAACATCATATGTACTAACACCATTACTCCACAATGCATTTAACTCATCAATCAATGGTTTCAAATAAACATTAATATCATTTTTCAGATGTCCTGAGATTAATAAGGTCAAAAAGATATATTTATCCTTCATCAACATCCATGGAGGTAAATTGTACAAAGTTATAAAGACATACCGACATGAATAATGACTACCATAAGAACCAAACGGGCAGAAACCATCAGTAGAAAGTCCCAATCGCACGTTTCAGGATTCTAAAGCAAAAGATGGATGCAGATAGTCAAAATGTTTCCATTAATCACCATCAGATGGATGATTCAATCTTTTATTGGTTGAAATATTTGTTTTGTGCCATGAAATCATTGACGATGTGTTCTCAGACATAAATAAATGTTGCAGCCTGGGTGTAAGGGGGAAATATCTCAACTGTTTTATAGGAATCATTCCAAACTTCCCTAGTTGAGCTTCTTTATACCTCAATTGTCCACATGTGAGACAACTATCCAATGAATCATTTTAACCAGAATATAATATGTAATCATTTGCACATGCATGAATCTTACGATAACTAAGGCCCAGATTACGAACCAACCCCTTGCTCTCATAGTAATTTTTAGGCAACACATTTCCTTCAGGTAATAGTGTTTTAACCAAAGAAAATATCTGATCAAAATAGTTGTTTGACATTGAATTATCTGATTTAATAGCCATAAATTTTGTAACCACTTATAATTTGCTTATATTGAAACCAGGATATAATGCATCCTCAGTAGACCTCAACAACTCATAAAATTAGGATGGTACCAACTCAGGAGTTAAATCAATATCATCTTGAGTTTAAGTTTGTTGAACACATGGACCTGCAACATCATGTACTAAATTTTGAAACTGTGATGGATCCAGAATCAAGTTATTAGTATCTTCTCTAGAACTGCATTCACCGTGTTGATACCAAAAAATATAATCTGGTTGAAAACCAAACTGCAAGAGATGTCCCCCAATCTTGTCAAATGTGTAAAACGTTCTCAGAGCACATTTTTTACAAGGACACTTAATTGTGCCTTGTAAAATGTATTCTGGTTTTGATGACACAAATGATAATAAAGGTTAAACACCCTCAATATATATAGGATTTAAACCAGAACCGTTTGGATTTCTGTGCTGATTTATCCAAGCGTGATCATCTAATAATGACTGATGTCGACTTCCTTGTTCCATATTTTTCTACAAAATATAAAATCATTACTATTTTTGAATAATTTGAAATTATAAAAATACTATCTGAAAAAAGAAGATAAATAATTACAACTAATTCTTAATAATTACCATTAATTTTGGGTGACATAATTTCCAGTGGATCGATGACTACTCTTTTGTCCGACAACTCATTTACTTGCAAATTTCTCCCATTGAAATCACAATGAAGAATCTCCTCGGAGGTATGCATATTCATTTTCGTGTATATAAGAATGTATAAGCGTACCTCCAAGGAGATTCTTTATTGTGATTTCAGTGTGAGAATGTGACGCCCCGACCCCAGTTACCCAGAGTCAGTGCATTATTTTAATACATTGGTATGATTACAAGGAATCAAGCCCCGAAGGACCGGTCAGTTTAACAGTCTTGGAAAATAGATTACATACATGAACATTACATTACACTTTCTAACATACAACACACCATAAATAATCCTTTGAGAACACCATTTTTCCATTAGATTAAAACTATATCTCAATCATAAAACACTTCTTGGGATCCTGGGAAAATAAAACATAAGAAAGGGGTGAGCTCAGATGCTCAGTAAGGGTAAATAATTTAGCAGAAGCTATAAACTTTTAAGGCAAGATGTGTAATAAAAACAACAGCCGTTTAAACATAAACTTGACCATAATATGGAAAAAATAAATCAAACATTACCATATTAACATGCACATTGATATTCTAATAGTCGAATAATCACATGTAATAACTAATTTCATAATGAGGGAATCCATAATGCCATATATTCTGAAACATCTTGTCAAGACCTCATCCAAGATGTTTAAAAATGATTTAGACCTCGGCCAAAACCATATATCAAATTGGGAAAGGCCTCATCCAATTCCACGTCTAATTGTCTCATGAGACCTACTGATGCATCGAGGAGCTATAGTAGGCTCCACCCGTCACTTACTAAGTCCAATGCATTCGTCATATGAAAAGGTTTAAACATAACATAAACATTCGTATTAAAACTAGCATACGAAATGTCAATACTTTATCCATAAACCATTAATGGAATAAAAAATAACACATCTACAATCAAACATATCACAAAAGCTTCAATAAAATATGGAATATTTGTATCATCAGAAATCAACCTTGATCAAGAATAATATCCCGTAATGTATGTTGACATAATTGAAAATGACCAATAAAAATCTTTGAGAGAAATATCTATTTTTCATGAAATCATTTAAAAGTCACATAATTTATAAAGTATGACATTTAGAAGACATTTTTTAATCAAAGTATCCCATACCACTTTGAAACTTTTGAAAATAATTAACATTTTAAAACATTCATGTCCATATAAATAAATCCTTAAAATCATTTTGAAAACATGGACATTAATTAAAAGGGTTTAGAAAGATAAATCTTTAAAACATTTAAAATGATGATCTAATTAAATAGACCCTCCCATAAAACCTTAAAATATTCCTTTTGAAAACATTTTTATGAAATATAGGTATCGATGATAAGTATGTCCCAGAAAATACTTACACATGAACAATCTTGGATAATAATGAGATTGATGAAATAACCCTTACCTTGTATCTGACTTGACCTGTTCGTTCTTTAATTTCCTGAATAAAAAACTAAAGTTAATTTCTACTTGTTTCAGATCCTTTTTCAAATTTATTATTTATTTTATATCACTTATTAGCACGTTATAAACATTACGTACTCATTTAAGTTAATAACGGACGTTTTGTTGATATTTGGTACTTGAGTCAAAAGTAAACTTCTTATAATTACATGATGTACATGTGGTCAAAAGTAATTTATCTAAAAAATTATATTCATGATTTAGATATCATATATATATTATATATCCAGTATATATATGTATTTATAATAGTACATAACATTTGGAGATAAGAAATGAAATGCACCATTCATGGAGACGGTAAGCCGTACGTACGCATGAACGCTACTTTCATTTCTTGTTCATATTTTAATTGAATGAATAATTAATGATACATAGGTATATTATAATTCTAGTATAATATCATATATAATTTTAGTAACTACATACTTTATACATTCCATGTATGGCATAAACGAGTCATATCATTTTGAGGGGGCGGTAGTCCGCACTTCCTCAAATGAAATTATCGCATTTACCCATTATAGAAACCATAAAGATATGATATAAATGAAAAATACAGAAGCATAGAAACAATAGAAATATAATATATATCACATATAAATTCAGTTCCATCTTAATGTCCACCATAAGAGGCGGTAGGAGATAATTGAAAAATCATCATTTCGTGAGGCAGTAGTTTGTCGTCCATAGAAACAGTATGTTCTTTTCCCATTAGATAGAGGTGTGTGTAAGTGTAGATCGAATAATTCTCATAAAAATAACCTAGTATATTGAGGATACTAGTTTTGTTATAAAAGAAAGTAATAAAAAGAGTTTAGGGGGTTGGATAAGTAAAATAAAAGAAGAGAACTTTTGGGAAGACATTACTTTAAAATTGGGTAACTCCCTTTGGTTTGATCCAAAAGAACTTCTTGAAGTGCCTTATGCCTAAGTTCAGGCTTCTAGGAGTAGGAGAGGGATATTGAGATCTTATTTTGTTAGAGGTTTGATGAGAAAAGGGGCTTGAGAGGTGTGAGTAATGGGTTAGAGTTGATGGCTTTTTATAAGGGGGAGGAGGGGCTCTTTAGGAAACATTGAAAATATTATTTTATTATATAATTATTTTTGGTTTATAATGGATCAAAATGAATTTATTTAGAGCCTTAGGTGGTTATGGGTCGAAATAATCTCAACCAATAGGTTTTATACAAGTTTAGGTTACCATTTTAACCTTATCATTTAGATTTAACTCTTAGTTAAATAGTTTAACTTTTACCGTGTCTTCTTGTATTCTTACACTATATGGTTAATAAACTTACTTTAAACTTCCAAGAGAACCTCAAGTTGTTCATTTATGACACTATTTGTTATTTTGTTTTTGTGAAAGTTATAAAAACCTTATCACTTCGAACAAAATTTATCTAATCAACCCTAAAATGTCATATTAACCTATAAAATTAGTTTAATTCATCAGAAGTCTCAAATTACATTTCTTTAGGTATTTATAATATCAATTATTTTAATCTTTCATTAATAAGATAATTACTGCATCATCATTGTGTCATAAATAAATTTAATTATTTAATGTCTAAAAATTATAAATAAAATACCATTATGTAGGAAATCTTTTTATATTTTTTTAATGAATATTTATAGTCGAATTTATATTATGTATAACCCTATATTAAAAATGGTTTAGTTAATAAACTTTGAATTTAACACTTTTAATTCTTCTTTAAATAAAATAATAATAAATGTTCTAATCTAATCCAAGTGGACCTAAAGGATCATATTTTATTCCTAAGGTTGTTTTTGGTCAAATTAAACTTATCCAATAGAATTAGGAGATGTGTTAGGGTAATTATAATATTATTTTACCCTTAATTACCCCATTTACTTTTAACCGTGGTAAATAAAAGTGAAAAGTTACTATTCACCAAAAAATTATTTTAATCTTATTGAACCACATTTTACTTACCGAGGTTAACCTTTTATCTCGGATTTTTGAAATTCAACTCATAGAAGTGTTAAAATTATGTTTTATTCAAATTTTCAAATGCTCCTAGTAGGTGGGTAAAAGACGGTAAAAAGTTCAATAAAATTTTATATATCTAAAATTATTATAAAATGACTCTAATGAATTATATTGAACATATATAGGTATTATGTTTCTATTTTGACCTAAAATAAAATAAATTAAAATAACTAATTACTTAAATAAAAAGTCAGTTTTAAACAATAACGCTGTATTTTTCACTATTCATCAAAAATTGAAAATTACAGAAAAATACAAAAAATTCACCATAATCTAATTATGGTATTCCAAACTCAAAAATGAATTCTATTTTACCAAATTCAAAACATATAAGTTGAATTTATTAATTTAAAATTAATTCCCGATGTCAAAACCAAAATGCGGGTTTTAAAAAAAAGTAAAAACTATTAAAAGATTGACATGTGTTGTAACACCCCGAGCTTCCACGATACGCTTCTCTTTCAATAATGCAATAGCTTGCATTGTACGCAAGTTTGAGGTTCAACGCACCGCGACCAATCAAAATAGCCATTATGAATAGTAATACCCACTTTTTAAAATTATATATATTTTATATTTCAAAATGGATTTCATTTGTGGATTTGGAATATCGAAATTAGCCTATGTTGAATTTTTGGTATTTTTCTGAGAACTTCCAATTTTTTATGAATAGGGAAAAATACTTAAAAACAACTTTTTTAATCAAAATAATTTATAGCGATAAATTATTCTATTGAGTGGTTTTAAAGTATAATTAGAATATATTTTTACCATTTTATCCAGTGGTGGTCATTAGAATTAATTTCACTTTGAAATTGGACTTAAACAATTGTCAATATTTTGATTGATATTCTTTCTTAAAAACACGCTATTTGTTGTGACAGTAGGAATTAATTATAAAATTAATTAATTCAACTTATATGTTTGGAATTTTGTAAAATAGACATCATTTTTGAATTCAGAATATCAATTATAGCTTTTGGTGAAATTTTGGCATTGTTCTGAAAAACTTCAATTTTTGATGAATAGTGAAACCACTAAGTGGTAGTTAAAAAACTAATTTTTCATTTAAATGAAACATTAACACTTCTGTGATTTGATTTTCAAAAATCCGACATACATGGTTTTCATTAGGAAGTAAAATGTGGTTCAATGGGATTAAAATATTTTTTTTGGTGAATAGTAACTTTTAAGTTTAATTAATCACGATTAAAGGTAATTAGTGAAATTTAAGGTAAAGATAATATTATAATAATATGAAATGACCTTGACACATGTCCTAACCCTATTGTATGAGTCATGGCTGACCATGAAAATCCATGGGTCAACTTGGGGACCCCATGGAGCCACTTTGGTAGGAAAATGACATTAAAAACTTTTTATTTAATGTTAAAATAAAAATGTCACAAACATAAGTTGTTTTACTAAAACAATTTTTAAATGGGGTTATAAAAGTCATATTTTTGACTATAAATATTAATTAGAAATATAAAAATATTTCCTACATCATGATATTTTTTTTATAATTTTTAGACATTAAATAAATTATATTATTTATGACACAATGATGATGCAGCAATTACCTCATTAATTAACGATTTAAATAAAATGAAACAATAATGTAAAATCTAATACCTACACATGTAAAAAACCTATTGGATGAGCATATTTAGAACCCTTATCACCTTATCCTAGAAATATATCATTGTGGGACCTTTATAATCTGAAAAGCATTTCATAATAATGTAACATTTCAATTTTTCCAAGAGTGCCCCTCCTCTCCTCTTATAAAAGGCCCCCACCTCTACCACCTTATTCACACCTTAAAGACATTTGGCTCAGATAACCTCTGCCAAAATACTCTCCAAACTTCCCTCTCTTACTCATATAAGCCTCTATTTGGGCAGAAGTCTTCCCAAGGAAGCCTTTGGCTCAAATCAAAAAGAGTTACCCGTTTTAAAGGTAGTGTTTTCTCTTGTGTTCTTATGTTTTATTTTGATTCTCCAACCACCTAAAATCTTTTTATTCATTTATTTTGTAACAAAAAAAGTATCCTCAATATACTAGGATGTTTTTATAAGAAGTATTCGAGCTACACTTACACACACCTACATCTAATGGTTAAAGAACATACTGTTTCTGTGGATGACGAATTTCTGCCTCACGAAACGATGATTGTTCAACACTCATATAACACCTTCAAAGGTGGACATTAAGATGTCACTATATTTATATATGATATATAATATGTTTATGTTTTAATTAAGCTTCTGTATTTTTTATTTACGACATACCTTTATGGTTTCCATTATGGGTAAACGCGATATTTTCATTTTAGGAAGTGCGGACTACCGCCCCCTCAAAGTGATTTGAATCGTTAATGCCATATGTGGGATGTATAAAGGATGGAGTAAATGGTATTATACATTATATTATACTGGAATTATATTACACCTTTATATAATTATAATTTCATTCCATTAAATATGAAATATAAATGAAATTAGCGTTCATGCGTACGTACGGCTTACCGTCTCCATGAATGGCGCATTTCATTTCTTACCTCTAAATGTTATGTAATATTATAAATTAATGTATATACTGGATATATATGATATATATGATATCTAATTCATGAATATAATTTTGGATATAATGGATATTTCACCACATGAACAACTTGTAATTATAAGAATTTTATTTTTTACTTAAGTACCAAAGATCGACAAAAATGACCGTTATTAACTTAAATAATTACATAATGTTCATAACATGGTAATAAGTGATATAAAAGGAATAATGAACATGAAAAATGTTATTAATCAAATAGAAATTAACTCTAGTTTATTATTCAGGAGATTAAAGAACGATCGAGTCAAGTCGGACACGAGGTAAGGGAACTTCTTAACCCAATCTTCGTTCTTTGGGTTAAAATCCTACTTTCAAATTATGTCATGATATTATTATTTCCTATCTTGTATTTATAATTTATTTATGTGTACATATAGTGAATACACATAATAGATCTATTTTATTTAAAAAAATGATCTTTGTAAGGGACTTCTTCTCAATCTCCTTTCATTGAGGCATATTTGGTTTTATACATAACTTTCCTTTATACGGTGTATAAACCCCTTTGACTTTTACTTTTATTCAAAAGGAATATTTTTATATGAATCATTTTTACTAAATGAAAAAAGGAATGTTTTTTCTTACGTATGCGGCGACAACGACTTCTCCGCCACCGTGACTATTATTTGAGTTTCGGCTTCCTCTACAAGCCATAACTTTTTCTAAATGAAAAATAAATACCAAGTTTTAATTTAATTTTATTTTGGTATTGAAAATGGTTTTGATAATGTTTTTATTATATCAATGTGTTTTATTGATATCTTGTGATTGAAATGTGGAAATGTTATGTTTCTTTTATGCATGTTTTATGTGATACGATTATGTTATGGTTTATGATATGTTTAAACCTGTTCATATAAGGAATGCATTGGACTTAATAAGTGACGGGTGGAGCCCGCTATAGCTCGTCGATTCATCGACAGGTATCATGAGACAAACTAGTGTCTTGGCATGAGGCCTTGACAAAATCTTATTTGTAGTCTTGGCACGAGGCCTTGGCTACGTGGTTATGATAGTCTGGCATTATGCATTCTATCATTATGAAAGTGGTTATTGATATTGCATGTGATTATTCGACTAGTAGAATATCCATGTGAGCAAGTAAATGACATTATTTAATTTTATTTTTTCCATATTATGCTGAAGTTCAAGTTTAAAAAGGATTTTGTTTTAGTTATACATTGTCTTAAATGTTATTGTTTATTTATGAAAGCTTTCGCAATATTGTTATCCTTACTGAGCATCTGAGCTCACCCCTTTCAATGTTTTAATATTTTCCAGGATGTGAAGAAGTATTTTATGAATGACCTATAGGGATAGTCAGAAGAGGATATGAGTGTGGAGTATGGAGACTTTGTTATTGTAGTTTTTCACTTTATGATGTAATGTAACATTTATGAATGTATCTAGTGTTTCCAAGGCTACTAAACTAATCGGTCTTTCGAGACTTGATCTTTTTTGATCATGCCAATGTTACGCAATAATGCACTGAATCTGGGTAACTGGGGTTGGGGCGTTACAGTTGGTATCAGAGGCATTTTAGTACTAACCTTGGGTGCTAGATTTAGATAAACTCTGATTAGATCACATAGCCCTAAGATAGAATTTGAGGATTAGTATAGAAGAACATCATAGAATTTTGGTATTATAGAGATTTTGTGAGTTTTCCGAGCAATACATCCCTATCTGGATATGAGTAGGTAGAGGCGGCTCTGGCATAGATGTACCTAGGGGTAAAACCTGAAAACACCACTTTGAGCTAGACTCAAACGGGAACTGGTGCACGAAAACAGGCCTTACTGCACTCTTGGTTACGACACTCCCGGGGGATATGCTTAGGATAATTCTCATATTTTTACAAACCATTATGAAGGGTTTATGAGTATATACTTCCTCAAAGAAAACATTTTTTTATGATTATGGATTATATCCATAAACCGTTCAATTTACATTAAGTATTTTACATGTTTGGAATTATTCATTGCAATTCATAAACTAACCTAGTTTATGCCATTGCATAGAAATGATGCCCAGTAGAAGGAATGTGAAATCCATCAATACGTATGATCCAAAGAGTAAGAAGGATCAGATCTTTCACGGTATTAAGCCAACATTTAGAAGGGAAATAGTCTCCCATGTGTTCTCAACATATAAAGAAATAGTATCATGTGTTAATAAGATAAGTAAAGAATTCTCTGAGTCTTATGGCTTTGAAGGGAAGAAAGAGAAGAAAAGGATGGAAGAGAGAATGGTGTATAAAGGGACGAGGGAAAAAAATAATTTTCTAATATGTGATAACTGTGGGAAGAAACACCTTGAAACTTGCCTAAAGGGAAAGGGAGTTTGTTATAAGTGTGGAGAAAAAGGACACCAAGTGCGTGACTGCAAGGGTAAGAAAAATGTTTCAAATGTACAATGCTTCATCTGCAAGGAGTGGGGACACTACGCAAACCAATGTCCAAATCATCAGAGTATGCCCCAAATGATGTTATTGGATAATAATTAAGTTATGATACTACCACAGATGAGGAGGAATGATTAAAGTTATTATGTTGTTATTAAAGAATTTTGTCATTTGAGTGTTGTATCAATGATGTACTGGTTATAATAATTATGGAGTATATAAGGATTGTACTGCAGTACTATTTCATCAAGGACTTGAGATGGTGTGGAACCAAGAAAAGTGACTCCACAGCAGGTTAAATTTTTGGAAAATATATGGTTGAGAGAAAGATAAACCATAATATGGTTCCGATACCGAGATAGTGATTTTGGAATAATACATGATTGATTTGGATAAATTATATTGTATATTATTAACTTCCTTGAATATGATTAATGATTTGTATACATTTTTGGATAGAAGGAGTATATCTAGTATTATAAAAGGAATAAGGGATCATGAATGTGATCAATAAGGATTTATGGTAATTCAGGATGTTGTAGTGTTTTAAAAGAATACATGATGAAGGTGTTCACATGTTGTTATGCGGAAAAAAGGATCTTCATTACGTTTACCTTCCTTATAAAATTTGGTCTGTGAGTTGGACATAAGTATTTTGGATAACTATAAAGGTTGGAATGGATTAAGTTGAACCTTGGATAGTATTGTTTAAGGTTAAAACATTTCTGAATATTATTTTTGGAATATTATAATACTATAGTTTTAGGAAAAGGACAACCTATAGGTCGGAGGATAACTCGTCACGTCGTACAAAGCTGTAGGAATCGAACCCACAACCATAGTGCGACACGCCTTTATTACCTACCACTAGCCTACAGGAAGTCCCTAGTTATTACAAAATAGTTTTCCTAATCTAAATGGTATGTTTTAATATTTAGAACCTTGTACGATTAGGATAAATATAATATTTTTGAGTTCTATTATCTTTTTGAGTGAAAGATGAGTTTGTGGTAGAAATTAGTTGAAGGTTGAAACTCTACTTGTCAAGCATAAATATATATATACCTATCTCTTATTCTATGAATAAATTAATTCTTAATCTTTAGTAAATGGATATTAAAACAAAAAAATGTGTTATCCTAATACCTTATGTTTTGTTGAAATGATTATATTTTAAATCACCATAGATTGAAGGCTTTAAGGCCCTCAATTTTACACTTGTTTATGATTGATGACCTCAATCAATCCCTACAAATATTTACGTTTTTCCTCCAATTATATGTCTCTAATTTCCACCAATGTTCTCCTTATCGAGATCATAATTTGGTGGTGACTTTTTCATTTCCCTTTCCCTCTTATTAAGGCTAAATTTTATTAACCTTATTTTTGATGTGGGTTTTCCACAAAGGTATTTTCTATTTTCAACCTTTTATTTTCAAAGAAAAATTTCAAATTGCGAGGATTCAATTTATTGAAGGAGGGGAGAATGTAACACCCCGAGCTTCCACGATACACTTCTCTTTCAATAATGCAATAGCTTGCATTGTACGCAAGTTCGAGATTCAACGCACCACGACCAATAAAAATAGCCATTATGAATATTAATACCCACTTTTTGAAATTATATATATTTTATATTTCAAAATGGATTTCATTTGTGGATTCGGAATATCGAAATTAGCCTATGTTGAATTTTTGGTATTTTTCTGAGAACTTCCAATTTTTTATGAATAGTGAAAAATACTTAAAAACAACTTTTTTAATCAAAATAATTTATAGGGATAAATTATTCTATTGAGTGGTTTTAAAGTATAATTAGAATATATTTTTACCATTTTATCCAGTGGTGGTCATTAGAATTAATTTCACTTTGAAATTGGACTTAAACAATTGTCAATCTTTTGATTGATATTCTTTCTTAAAAACACGCTATTTGTTGTGACAACAGGAATTAATTATAAAATTAATTAATGAAACTTATATGTTTGGAATTTTTTAAAATAGACATCATTTTTGAATTCAGAATATCAATTATATATTTTGGAGAAATTTTGGCATTGTTCTGAAAAACTTCAATTTTTGATGAATAGTGAAACCACTAAGTGGTAGTTAAAAAACTAATTTTTCGTTTAAATGAAACATTACCACTTCTGTGATTTTATTTTCAAAAATCTGACATACATGGTTATCATTAGGAAGTAAAATGTGGTTCAATGGGATTAAAATAATTTTTTGGTAAATAGTAACTTTTAAGTTTAATTAATCACGATTAAAGGTAATTAGTGAAATTTAAGGTAAAGATAATGTTATAATAATATGAAATGACCTTGACACATGTCCTAACCCTATTGGATGAGTCATGGACGACCAAGACAATCCATGGGTCAACTTGGGGACCCCATGGAGCCACTTTGGTAGGAAAATGACATTAAAAACTTTTTATTTAATGTTAAAATAAAAATGTCACAAACATGAGTTGTTTTACTAAAACAATTTTTAAATGAGGTTATAAAAGTCATATTTTTGACTATAAATATTAATTATAAATATAAAAAGATTTCCTACATCATGATATTTTTTTTTATAATTTTTATACATTAAATAAATTAAATTATTTATGACACAATGATGATGCACCAATTACCTCATTAATTAACGATTTAAATAAAATGAAAAGGTAATGTAAAATCTAAGACCTAAACATGTTAAAAACCTATTTTATGAGAATATTTAGAACCCTTATCACCTTATCCTAGAAATATATCATTGTGGGACCTTTAGAATCCGAAAATAATTTCATAATAATGTAACATTTCAATCTTTCCAAGAGTGCCCCTCCTCTCCTCTTATAAAAGGCCCCCACCTCTACCACCTTATTCACACCTTCAAGAAATTTTTCTCAGCCAACCTCTGCCCAAATACTCTCCCAAATTCCCTCTATTACTCATATAAGCCTCACTTTGGGAAGAAGTCTTCCCAAGGAAGTCTTTGGCTCAAATCAAAAAGAGTTACCCGTTTTAAAGGTAGTGTTTTCTCTTGTGTTCTTATGTTTTATTTTGCTTCTCCAACCCTCTAAAATCTTTTTATTCATTTATTTTGTAACAAAACCAGTATCCTCAATATACTAGGATGTTTTTATAAGAATTATTCGAGCTACACTTACACACACCTACATATAATGGTTAAAGAACATACTATTTCTGTGGATGACGAATTTCTGCCTCACGAAACGATGATTGTTCAACAGTCATATAACAACTTCAAATGTGGCCATTAAGATGTCACTATATTTATATATGATATATAATATGTTTATGTTTTACTTAATCTTCTGTATTTTTCATTTATGGCATACCTTTATGGTTTCCATTATGGGTAAATGCGATATTTTCATTTTAGGAAGTGCGGACTACCGCCCCCTCAAAGTGATTTGAATCGTTAATGCCATATGTGGGATGTATAAAGGATGGAGTAAATGGTATTATAAATTATATTATACTGGAATTATAGTATACCTTTATTTAATTATAATTTCATTCCATTAAATACGAAGTATAAATGAAAGTAGCGTTCATGCGTACGTACGGCTTACCGTCTCCATGAACGGTGCATTTCATTTCTTACCTTTAAATGTTATGTAATATTATAAATTCATGTATATAATGGATATATATTTCATATATGATATCTACATTATTAATATAATTTTGGATATAATGGATATTTCACCACATGAACAACTTGTAATTATAAGAAGTTTATTTTTGACTCAAGTACCAAAGATCGACAAAAATGACCATTATTAACTTAAATAATTAAATAATGTTCATAACATGGTAATAAGTGATATAAAAGGAATAATGAACATGAAAAAGGTTCTTAAGCAAATAGAAATTAACTCTAGTTTATTATTCAGGAGATTAAAGAACGATCGAGTCAAGTCGGACACGAGGTAAGGGAACTTCTTAACCCAATCTTTGTTCTTTGGGTTAAAATCCTACTTTAAAATTATGTCATGATATTATTATGTCCTATCTTGTATTTATACTTTCTTTATGTGTATATATAGTGAATGCACATAATAGATCTATTTTATTTAAAAAAATGATCTTTGTAAGGGACTTCGTCTCAATCTCCTTTCATTGAGGCATATTTGGTTTTATACACAACTTTCCTTTATACGGTGTATAAACCCCTTTGAATTTTACTTTTATTCAAAAGGAATATTTTTATATGAAGCATTTTTACTAAATGACAAAAGGAATGTTTTTTCTTACGTATGCGGCGATAACGACTTCTCCACCACCGTGACTATTATTTGAGTTTCGACTTCCTCTACAAGACATAACTTTTTTTAAATGAAAAATAAATACCAAGTTTTAATTTTATTTTATTTTGGTATTGAAAATAGTTTTGATAATGTTTTTATTATATCAATGTGTTGTATTGATATCTTGTGATTGAAATGTAGAAATGTTATGTTTCTTTTATGCATGTTTTATGTGATACGATTATGTTATGGTTTATGATATGTTTAAACCTGTTCATATGAGGAATGCATTGGACTTAATAAGTGACGGGTGGAGCCCACTATAGCTCCTCGATGCATCAGCAGGTCTCATGAGACAAACTAGTGTCTTGGCACGAGGCCTTGACAAAATCTTATTTGTAGTCTTGGCACGAGGCCTTGGCTATGTGGTTATGATTGTCTAGCATTATGCATTCCATCATTATAAAAGTGTTTATTGATATTTCATGTGATTATTCGACTAGTAGAGTATCCATGTGAGTAAGTAAATGGCATTATTTAATTTTATTTTTTCCATATTATGCTGAAGTTCAAGTTTAAAAAGGATTTTGTTTTAGTTATACATTGCCTTAAATGTTAATGTTTATTTATGAAAGCTTCCGCAATATTGTTATCCTTACTGAGCATATGAGCTCACCCCTTTCAATGTTTTAATATTTTCCAGGATGTGAAGACGTATTTTATGAATGACCTGCAGGGATAGTCAGAAGAGGATATGAGTGTGGACTATGGAGAATTTGTTATTGTAGTTTTTCACTTTATGATGTAATGTAACATTTATGAATGTATCTATTGTTTTTTAAGGCTACTAAACTAATCGGTCTTTCGAGACTTGATCTTTTGTGATCATGCCAATGTTACGCAATAATGCACCGACTCTGGGTAACTGGGGTCGGGGCGTTACATGTGTTTATATCAAATTTAAATGTGAAATTAATTATAATGACCAACATTGTATTAAATGATAAAAATATAATCTAATTATACTTAAAAACCATTCAAATTTATAATTTAACACTATAAATTATTTTGATTAAAAAAGTTGTTTTCAGTTAAAATTTAGTATTTTTTACTATTCACCCAAACATGAAAGTCATCAGAAAACACGAAAAATTTATCAAAACTAAATTTTTATGTCCCTGTTCTAAAGAAGAAGTTTATTTTATCAAATTGAATATATAAAAGTGTCAAATATTGGATTTTAATAAAAGGTTCGCCATTAAAAAGCGGTAAAATTGCATTTTTTGAAAAATACTTATTTTATCTGAAAAAATGAATTTTTTCTTATATTATGTATAAGAAACACATAATATGGATTCTAAAATTTTATAGAATATATTTAATTCAAAGTTCAGTTAATACTATTTATAACTTCTTTTTTAAAGGCTAGTTTGGTAAGTCGTGGTGCGCTCGATCTTGGTGTTGCATGTAGCGCAAGCTATTGAATTACTTTGAAGATATAACGTACTATGAAATATTGGGGTGTTACATTCTCCCCTACTTCAATAAATTAATTCCTCGCAATTTTAAATTTTTTTTCGTATATAAATGGTTAAAAATAGAAAAATACCTTTGTGGAAAACCGACATCGGAAATTGGGTTAATAAAATTTAGTCTTAATAAGAGGGAAAGAGAAATGAAAAAGTCACCACCAAATTTTGATCTCAATTAGGAGAACATTGGTGGTAATTAGAGATACATAATTGGAGGAAAAACGTAAATATTTATAGGAAATGATTGAGGTCATCAATCACAAATAAGTGTAAAATTGAGGGCCTCAAAGCCGTCAATCTATGATGATTTAAAATATCGTCGGTTGAACAAAAAAGAAGGTATTAGGATAAAATATTTTTGGTTTTAAGATTCCTTCCCTAAAGTTTAATAATTAATTTATTCATAGAATAAGAGGGAAAAAAAAATATACTTGACAAGTAGAGTTTCATCGTTCAACTAATTCCTACCACAAACTCATCTTTTGCTCTAAAAGATAATAGAATTCAATAATATTCTATTTATCCTAATCGTATAGGGTTCCAAAAATAATGAATTTATAATTAATTTTTCAGACTATTTAAAAAAAACTACATTATGAAAACCAGGACATCACGTAGGCCAGTGGTAGGTGATGCACCCTTGTCACCCTTCAGTTGTGGGTTCAAGTCTTGCGGCCTTACCGGACGCAACGGGTTGTCACCCGACCTCTGGGTTGTCCTTTTTATAACAATACAAAAATAATCTTAAAAAATGATTTAACCTTAACATTAGTATCCAATTTAAAACTTAATCCATTCTAACCTTTAGACTTATCCAAAATACTTCTATACAAAATCACAGTCCAAAATTTATAAGGAACGTAAACACAAAGAAGATATTTTTTTACGTAATAACATGTGAATAATTTCATCATGTATTCTTTTAAAATATGGTAACACCCTAAAAAACCTTATTGATTACTTTCATGCTCCCTTATTCCTTATAAAATATTGGATATACTTCTTATATCCAAAAATGTTGTAAACTCCAACAATAACATAATAAACAAACAATTAATTAGTTTCAAGGTAGTCAAGAATATCGAATCCAAATTAATCATATCTTATTACAAAATCACTACAGTAGTATCAAAACCATATATTCTCAAATACTCAATGAAATAGTACTGTAGTAAAATCCTTATTCATTTCCATAATTCATATAACTGGTACGTCATCGATACAACACTGAAATGACATAATTATTTAATAACAACATAAGAACACTAGTCATTCCTCTTCATCTGTGATAGTATCAGAACTTGATTATTATCCAATAACATCATTTACAGTATACTCTGATGACTGGGACATTGATTCACGTAGTGTCCCAACTCCTTGCAGATGAAGAATTTTACATTTGAAACCTCTTTTTTACCCTTGCAATCACGTACTTGGTGTCCTTTTTCTCCACACTTATAACAAACTCCCATTCCCTTCAAGAATTTACCAAGGTGATTCTTTCCACAGTTATCACATATGTGAAAATCCTTCTTTCCCCTATTCCCTTTATCCATATTTCTCTCTTTCATCCTTTTCTTCTCTTTCTTCCCTTCAAATCCATAAGACTCAGAGAATTATTTACATATCTTATTAACACATGATACTATTTATTCATATGATGAGAATACGTGGGAGACTATTTACCTTTTAAATGTTGGATTAATACCATAAAAGATATGATCCTTCTTAATCTTTCGATCATGTGTATTGCTTGAATTCTTATTCCTTCTACTATGCACCATTTCTAAACAATGACATATATTAGGTTAGTTTATGAATCACAATGCATAATTTCAAACTTGTAAAATACCTAACGTAAATTGAAAAGATTATGCATATAACCTATAATCATAAAATTTTTTCTTTAAGGAAGTATTTACTCCCAAATCCTTCATAATGGCTTGTAATGAAAATGTGAATTATCCTACACATATCCCCCGAGAGTGTCATAACCAATAGTGCAGCAAGACCCGCTGTTGTGTACTAGGATACTCCAAGTCAAGCCTGAAACTCCTTGTCGGAGTTTTCATTCCTAGGTTCATCTGTGCCAGAGACACCTCTACCTTCTCGTATCCAAACAGGGATGTATTTCTTGGAAAATACAAAAAATATCTACATTACCAAAATTCTAGAAAGTTCTTCTACACTAATCCTCAAAGTCTATCTTAGGGTAATGTTCTCTAATCATATTTTATCTAAATCTATTTCCAAGGTTATTTCTAAACTTCCTCTGATACCAACTCTAATGTCCTGACCCCAGTTACCTAGAGTTGGTGCATTATTTTAATACATTGGTATGATTACAAGGGATCAAGTCCTGAAGGACTGATCAGTTTAACAGTCTTGGAAAATAGATTACATACATGAGTGTTACATTACACTTTCTAACATACAATACACCATAAATAATCCTTTGATAATGCCATTTTTCATTAGATTAATGCTATATCTCAATCATAAAACACTTCTTGGGATCCTGGGAAAATAAAACATAAGAAAGGGGTGAGCTCAGATGCTCAGTAAGGGTAAATAATTTAGCAGAAGCTATAAACTTTTAAGGTAAGATGTATAATAAAAACAACAGCCTTTTAAACATAAACTTGAACATAATATGGAAAAAATAAATCAAACATTACCATATTAACATGCACATGGATATTCTACTAGTCAAATAATCACATGTAATAACTAATTTCATAATGATGGAATGCATAATGCCGGACATTCTAAAACATCTTGTCAAGACCTCGGCCAAGATGTTTAAAAATGATTTAGGCCTCGACCAAAACCATATATCAAGAAAGGCCTCGGAAAATTCCACATATAATTGTCTCATGAGGCCTACCGATGCATCGAGGATCTATAGAGGGCTCCACCTGTCACTTACTAAGTCCAATTCATTCCTAATATGAAAAGGTTTAAACATAACATAAACATTCTTATTAAAACTAGCATACAAAATGTCAATACTTTATCCATAAAACATGAATGATATAAAAATAAAACATCCATAGTCAAACATATCACAAAACCTTCAATACAATATGGAATATTTGTATCATAATAAATCAACCTCGATCAAGAATAATATCCGGTAATGGATGTTGACATAGTTGAAAATGACCAGTAAAAATCTTTGAGAGAAATATCTATTTTTCATGAAATCATTTAAAAGTCACATAATTTATAAAGGATGAAATTTAAAATACATTTTTGAATCAAATTTTCTCATACCACTTTTAAACTTTTTAAATAATTATCATTTTAAAACATTCATGTCCATATAAATAAATCCTTAAAAACATTTTGAAAACAGGGATATTAATTAAAAGGGTTTAGAAAGATAAATCTTTAAAACATTTAAAATGATGATCTAGTTAAATAGAACCTCCCATAAAAACTTAAAATATTCCTTTTGAAAACATTTTTATGAAATATGGGTATCGATGATAAGTATGTCCCAGAAAATACTTACATATGAACAATCTCAGATAACAATGAGATTGAGGAAATAACCCTTACCTTTTATCTGACTTGACCCGTTCGTTCTTTAATCTCCTGAATAACAAACTAAAGTTAATTTATACTTGATTTAGAACCTTTTTCAAATTTATTATTTATTTTATATCACTTATTAGCATGTTATAAACATTACGTACTCATTTAAGTTAATAACGGTCGTTTTCTTGATATTCGGTACTTGAGTCAAAAGTAAACTTCTTATAATTACATGATGTCCATGTGTTCAAAAGTACTTTATCTATAGAATGATATTCATGATTTAGATATCATATATATATATATATATTATATCTAGTATATATATGTATTTATAACAGTACATAACATTTATAGATAAGAAATGAAATGCGCCATTCATAGAGACGGTAAGCCGTACGTACGCATGAACGCTACTTTCATTTCTTGTTCATATTTTAATTAAATGAATACTTAATGATACATATTTATATTATAATTATAGTATAATATAATATATAATTTTAGTAACTCCATCCTTTATACTTTCCAAGTATGTCATAAATGAGTCATATCATTTTTAGGGGGCGGTAGTCCGCACTTCCTCAAATGAAATTATCGCATTTACTCATTATGGAAACCATAAAGATATGTTATAAATGAAAAATAAAGAAGCATAGAAACAATATAAATATAATATATATCACATATAAATACATTTCCATCTTAATGGCCACCATAAGAGGCGGTAGGAGATAATTGAACAATCATCATTTCGTGAGGCGTTAGTTTGTCGTCCAGAGAAACAGTATGTTTTTTCCCATTAGATGAAGGTGTGTGTAAGTGTAGCTTGAATAATTCTCATAAAAACAACCTAGTATATTGAGGATACTGGTTTTGTTATAAAATAAAGTAATAAAAAGAGCTTAGGGGGTTGGAGAAGTAAAATAAAAGAAGAGAACTTTAGGGAAGACGTTACCTTAACATTGGGTAACTCCCTTTGGTTTGATCCAAAAGGACTTCTTGAAGTTCCTTCTGCATAAGTTAAGTCTTCTAGGAGTAGTATAGGTATATTTAGAGCTTATTTGGGCAGAGTTTGGATGAGACAAGGGGCTTTAGTGGTGTGAGTAATGAGTTATAGGTGAGAGATTTTTATAAGGGGGAGGGGGGCTCTTTAGGAAACATTGAAAATATTATTTTATTATATAATTATTTTCAGTTTATAATGGATCCAAATGAATTTATTTAGAGACTTAGGTGGTTATGGGTCGAAATAATCTCAACCAATATGTTTTAGACAAGTTTATGATACCATTTTAACCTTATCTCTTAGATTTAACTCTTAGTTAAATAGTTTAACTTTTACCGTGTCTTCTTGTATTCTTACACTATATGGTTAATAAACTTACTCTAAACTTCAAAGAGAACCTCAAGTGGTTCATTAATGAAATATATAATATTATTTATCCCCTTTGGCCAAACCTTATATTTTTAGGAATATTATATCAACCAATAATATAGTATTTGTTTTAAAAATTAATTTATGTCAATTTTGACACTATTTGGTATTTTGTTTTTGTGAAAGTCATACCAACCTTATCACTTAGAAAAAAATTTATCTAATCAACCCTAACATGTAATATTAACCTATAAAATCATTTTAATTCATAAGAAGTCTAAAATTACATTTATTTGGGTATTTATAATATCAATTATTTTAATCTTTCATTAATAAGGTAATTACTACATCATCATTGTGTCATAAATAAATTTAATTATTTAATGTCTAAAAATTATAAATAAAATACCATTATGTAGGAAATCGTATAACCCTATATTAAAAATGGTTTAGTTAATAAACTTTGAATTTAACACTTTTCACTCTTCTAACTCTTCTTTAAATAAAATAATAATAAATATCCTAATCTAATCCAAGTGGACCTAAAGGATCATATTTTATTCCTATGACTGTTTTTGGTTGAATTAAACTTATCCAATAGAATTGGGACATGTGTTAGGGTAATTATAATATCATTTTTACCCTTAATTACCCTATTTACTTTTAACTGTGGTAAATAAAAGTGAAAAGTTACTATTCACCAAAAATTATTTTAATCTTATTGAACCACATTTTACTTAATGAGGTAAACTGTGTCTCTCATATTTTTGAAATTCAACTCACAGAAGCGGTAGAATTATGTTTTCTTCAAATTTTCAAATGCTTCTAGAAGGTGGGTAAATGACGGTAAAAAGTTCAATAAAATTTTATATATCTAAACTTATTATAAAATGACTCCAATGAGTTATATTTAAAATATATAGGTATTATGTATCTATTTTGACCTAAAATAAATTAAAATAAAATAACTAATTACTTAAATAAAAAGTTAGTTTTAAATAATAACGCAATGTTTTTCACTATTCATCAAAAATTGAAAGATTTCAGAAAAATACAAAAAATTCACCCTAAGATAATTTTGATATTATGAACTCAAAAATGAATTCTATTTTATCAAATTAAAAACATATAAGTTTCATTTACTAATTTAAAATTAATTCCCGATGTCAAAACCAAAATGCGGGTTAAAAAAAAGGTAAAAACTATCAAAAGATTGACATGTGTTTATGTCAAATTTAAATGTGAAATTACTTATAATGACCAAAATTTTATTAAATGATAAAAATATAATCTAATTATACTTCCAAACCATTCAAATGTATAATTTAATACTATAAATTATTTTGACTAAAAAAGTTATTTTCAATGAAAATTTAGTATTTTTTACTATTCACCCAAATATGAAAGTCATCAGAAAAACACGAAAAATTTATCGAAACTAAATTTTTATGTCCCGGTTCTAAAGAAGTTTATTTTATCAAATTTAATATATAAAAGTTCCAAATATTGGATAAAAAAAAAGGTTCTCCATTAAAAAGCGGTAAAATTGCATTTTTTGAAAAATACTTATTTTATCTGAAAAAATAAAATTATTCTTATATTATATCTAAGAAACACATTATATAGATTCTAAAATTTTATAGAGTATATAAAATTCAAAATTCAGTTAATACTATTCATAACTGCTTTTTGAACGACTAGTTTGGTAAGTCATGGTGCGCCCGATCTTGGTGTTGTGTGTAGCACAAGCTATTGAATTACTTTGAAGATATAACATACTACGAAATCTTGGGGTGTTACATAGAAACATGCAAGTAAATGAGCCGTCAGACAAAAGAGCCCCCTTTTTCGTCGATGAATCATATTCTTGCAACTATCACCGCCTGAAAACATTAGGAAAAAATGTGGTCCTACGAATGCATATTCAAACTCATGCATACGAGATTGGATATGCATACATAGAAGCATACTTTTCATAATGTTTTGAGTTGCTGAAAGTTGAAAGAAGAAGTGCCATCGAGCAAAAGGAGGGCCGTCAATACACTGGAAATTGTGCCAAGTTCTTACAAGTTATAACAATTTATTACAATTGATATTATTCCTATTTATTCCTATTTATTACTATTTATTACTATTTATTACTATTTATTACTATTTATTACTATTTATTACTTATTATTACTTATTATTACTAATTATTACTAATTATTACTAATTATTACTAATTATTACTAATTATTACTAATTATTACTAATTATTACTAATTATTCCTAATTATTTCTAATTATTCCTAATTATTACTATTTATTACTATTTATTACTATTTATTTCTAATTATTACTAATTATTACTAATTATTACTAATTATTACTAATTATTACTAATTATTACTAATTATTACTATTTATTACTATTTATTACTATTTATTACTAATTATTACTAATTATTACTAATTATTACTAATTATTACTATTTATTACTATTTATTACTATTTATTACTATTTATTACTAATTATTACTAATTATTACTAATTATTACTATTTATTACTAATTATTTAAAATTATTCCTATTTATTACTATTTATTCCTATTTATTACTATTTATTCCCATTTATTACTATTTATTCATATTTATTACTATTTATTCCTATTTATTACTATTTATTCCTATTTATTACTAATTATTCATATTTGTTACTATTTATTACTAATTATTCCTATTTATTCCTAATTATTCATAATTATTGCTATCTATTCCTAATTATTGCTAATTATTCCTAATTATTGCTAATTATTCCTAATTATTGCTAATTATTCCTAATTATTGCCAATTATTCATATTTATGACTATTTATTACAATTTATTGCTAATTATTCGTATTTATTGCTAGTTATTACTATTTATTGCTAATTATTCGTATTTATTACTATTTATTAATATTTATTATTATTTATTGCTATTTATTGCTATTTATTACTATTTATTACTATTTATTACTATTTATTACTAATTATTACTAATTATTACTAACTATTACTAACTATTTCTAATTAAAACTAATTATTACTAATTATTACTAACTATTACTAACCATTACTAACTATTACTAACTATTAGTAATTATTACTAACTGTTACTAACTATTACTAACTATTACTAACTATTACTAATTATTACTAATTCTTACTAATTATTACTATTTATTCCTATTTATTCCTAATTATTCCTAATTATTACTATTTATTCCTAATTATTGCTATTTATTCCTATTTATTGCTATTTATTGCTATTTATTCCTATTTATTCCTATTTATTCCTAATTATTGCTAATTATTCCTAATTATTCCTAATTATTCCTCTTTATTACTAATTATTACCAATTATTACTAATTATTATTATTTATTACTAATTATTACTAATTATTACTATTTATTACTATTTATTACTAATTATTACCATTTATTACTATTTATTACTAATTATTACTAATTATTACTAATTATTACTAATTATTTCTAATTATAAATAATTATTAGTAATTATTCCTAATTATTCCTAATTATTACTATTTATTCCTAATTATTACTATTTATTACTATTTATTACTAATTATTACCAATTATTACTATTTATTACTAATTATTCCTATTTATTACTAATTATTCCTATTTATTACTAATTATTCCTATTTATTATTAATTATTCCTATTTATTACTAATTATTCCTATTTATTACTATTTATTGCTATTTATTGCTATTTATTCCTATTTATTTCTAATTATTACTATTTATTACTAATTATTCCTATTTATTACTAATTATTCCTATTTATTACTAATTATACCTATTTATTACTAATTATTCCTATTTATTACTAATTATTCCTAATTATTGATAATTATTCCTATTTATTCCTATTTATTACTAATTATTCCTATTTATTACTAATTATTACTAATTTTTCCTATTTATTACTAATTATTCTTATTTATTACTAATTATTAAAAATTAGTACTAATAATTTCAATTTATTATTACGAATTAATACTGATAACAAAACAATTTAAATCTAATTGTATTACAACTAATCAAAAATAATTAAAATCAACATAAAAAAATGAAATAAATACTAAATTAAATAATATATAAATACGTTTAAACTTGATCTCCTATTGATGTAGACGACTTCACAATTCTTTCGTGAAAAAAAAAATAACTCACACAAATTTTCACTCTGAAAATAGAGTTTAGAGAGAGAGAGAGAAAGTGAGAATTGAGAGGAGGAATTGAAAAAACGGATGAGGGGTATATATAGGTTGAATTAGTTGTAACATGACTTTTTGCGACGGGTATTCCATCGCAAATAGTACCTTTTGCGACGAGACCCATCGCAAAAACCTTTGCCCGCATTAATTACAGTCGGCGGTTAAAAGAGTATTTGCGATGGGTCCCGTCGCAAAAGGTACCTGCCGACACACTTTTTGCGACGAGAGAACATCCCGTCGCAAAAACCTATTTACCGCCGCCAGGTATTTACGACGGGGCCCGTTGCAAATACCCTCTGACCGACGCACTATTTGTGACGGTGGGATTCCCCCGCCGCAAATAACCTTCCCCGGTTTGACGTGCAAATCGCGCCTAACTATTTGCGGCGGGACCCCAAATCCCATCGCAAATAACCTATTATTTGCGAAGGGGGATATGCCCGTCGCAAATAATCTCTGGGACGGGCTATTTGCGACGAGAATTAATCCCGTCGCAAATAGTCCGTTGCAAATATCTATTTTTCCCGTAGTGGGTCTTCGCTTAATCATGATAAGGTTAATTACAACCCTTTGATTGATCCAAACTGATATGGGCCATCCCCCATTTCTCTCACATTGAACCATCTTACGCCGAACCAAGGAACAACCTTCGTTTCTTTTTTTTTAAACATTAGGTTTTCTTAGACCGTCTGATCGATCCAAGTAATCCTAGACATCCATCCATTTTCCTTTCTCCCTCATTGGAATCATGCTGCACACCAGGTCATGCTGTTGGGGAGAATCCCAATTCCGGGCCGAAAATTGCTTGCCAAAAATATCGTGAGAAACCCGTCGAAATATGGAAGCGATATAAGCAGAATAAATAAATCAACACGCAGGATTTTTTAACATGGAAAAACCCTCCCATACGGAGGATTAAAAAACCACGGGGCAATTCCCAAAAATATCCACTATGAATCAGAGAATACAAGAATCTAAGTAACGCCCAAACTTGAATTACAAATGAGAGAGCGTAGAAAACCTGTGTGAAAACCACACCCCGATACGCCTCTGTCATCTCTCTGATAGACATCCCGCTAATTCCATGTATTAGAAGATCAATCTGTGATAAAACACCGCCCTTCTGTCGACGAAACGTCACTACCTTGGAGATCTTCACCCGAACATGCGTTAACCTCGCACCAGCTTGCGACACCCGAATGATCTCGCCATCATGATGTACCTCCGATCTCCAATCGAGACATGCCACCTGATCACCGCTATCAAGAAGACTTTCGATACGTGTCCCCAATCATCAATTGTGTCGTCGCTGCTCTGCACCTGTCAAACACCGATGTGCCGCATATGCTACCGCCGATGCGGTAGCCCCCTTCTTGCTCCTGGTGAACTACATCTTTAACACCCTGCAAAGAACATCACCACACGTATAAGATAATTGAATCATCATCGTCGTGTCACACGAGCTACCGCAAACACGACAACCCTTTCTCGAGTCTCCCTTGCCGGCTACATCTTGCCGGTACACCCCTCTTCTTCAAAATATGTTTCTGCATCCTCCTTATATAGACACCAAGTCCATAATTATCAATTAATGCAGTCAATATCCATTATTCCATCCATTAATATTGATAATTAAAATATCAATTAATGTTGGGAGAAAATTCTCAATTAATGGTGATATAAATCTCTCCATTAATAATTTTTCTCTCTCATCAAAAAATGTGATGAATCCCTCCATTAATAATTTTCCTCTCTCATCAATAAATGTGATTAATCCAACAATATCCCCCTTCATCGCATTAATGAATGGAACCATCCAGTAAAGCCAGTTGGAAAAGAAATAGGTCAGTATCACACCAACAATCATCATCTGCAGAAAATATGACGACACCCTTTTGCACTTCTGATAAAAAAATATCAGCTCCCCCTACAAAAAGAAAACCAAACGCCGAAATTTTTATCACATTTGTATCTTCACCATCCTGTTGAACAAGACTAGAACCAGAAACATCTAGCTCTACCATAATCGTGATTGCCACATAATCTCGAGCACCTATAGGAAAAACTTTCTCCCCCATTATCAACATCCCCTGAGACGACATGTGCATCACCTCTCTCAGCTTTCTTTAATTTTCAAAATTTATTCTGCTCCACACACGCATCTACAATCCTCTTCGAAGCTTCCATAACTCTCACGAAAAAATTGAAAGCACAAACTAACCTCCTTTGATACCACTTGTTGGAGAGAATCCCAATTCTGGGCCGAAAATTTCTTGCCAAAAATATCGTGAGAAACCATTGAAATATGGAAGCGATATAAGAAGAATAAATAAATTAACACCCAAGATTTTTTAAGGTGGAAAAACCCTCCTATACGGAGGATTAAAAAATCAAGGGGAAATTCCCAAAAATATCCACCATGAATCAGAGAATACAAGAATCCAAGTAATGCCTGAACTTGAATTACAAATGAGAGCGCGTAGAAAACCTGTGTGAAAACCACACCCTGATACGCCACTTCCATCTCTCTGATAGACATCCCACTGACGCCATGTATCGGAAGATCAATCTATGAAAAAACACCACCCTTCTATCGACGAAATGTCACTACCTCAGAGATCTTCACCCGAACATGTGTCAACCTCACACCAGCTTGCGACACCCGAATGATCTCGCCATCATGATGTACCGTCGATCTCCAATTGGGACACTGTTGGAGTTGGTGGTCTAGAACCAACTACTTTGTACTTTATTCATTAAATAAAAGCCTTATCACATCTTGATTGTTCTTCTGCGTGACATGTCATGTGATAATGTCCTAAGGACAACTGTTGCATTAAAGGGTCGTAGCGGATCCCTGCTATGATGAGAACCTGGAAGTGCCATAACACTGTTCTTGAATGTATATTCTATGGCCGGATGATATTATTTGAGGGACACAAATAATACAGGTCATTAGGGGTGAGGAATCATAAAACTTTGAGGCACCTTCCCATGGTGTGCGCCCTTGGTAATATCCAGGAGGATATTATGAGAACGAGACCCCCCAGTAGGAAATCCACATTTCATAGTGTCATTGGATGTTCCTATCTACGAACGTGTGTATTGATCCTTAGAATTTAAGATTATTATTAATGGGTATTACAACTCGCGCACTTAGATGTATTGACGAAAACTGTGACGACACACTGTTCGCAGCGAGGTAGGATACGTTGGGTGCGTCACGAGTAATACTGCATTAATAGATAACGCGAGAAAGGATTTTTCCCTTCCGTTCCATAACATAAGTAGATATCTCAGGCCCTTTGATGGAATTGATATAGCCTAAATAAATCCATGGCCATGGTAAGGTATGGGCAAGTTCAATTCTGGGAAGTCAAAGAAAGAATAATCAAGCACATGGGTTGATGGCACTAGCATGCAACCCGCTTGATTGGAGATATCGAGACAAAGGGATTATATTACACGGTAAGCGTTCGTAGGAGGTAACACGTCATTGCGGCGTTAACTTCTTTCTCTATGGGTGCCTTGGTGTGTTGCTAGACGCTAACCTTGGAATTTAGGCAGGCTCAGCCTAATGCCACTGAGAAAGAGGCCTAGAGGGTCACACACTAAGTGTGTCCATGTATCTCAGTTAAATATTAATTTAACAAGTTAAATAAATATTATTCCCGACTGTGGTTTAATAATTATTTAAGGATGTCTGATTGCATTTATTTTGACACTAGTTATTCGAGAGAATATATTGTGGACAAAATAATATATTTATTAGCGAGTAATACAGTTAAATTTATTTAAGAAATAAATAGTCATTACTCAAGGTCTAATAAATGTGGTGGAGAAAATGGAAAATAAAAGTACACACCGTGTATATTAAATATACACGCCGTGTAGTTTTATGGAAAACAAGTACATGCCGTGTATTAATTATTACACGTCGTGTAGTTTTTCCAGTTGGGATTTTGAGGATTTAATATTATTTTATTAAATGATATTTATTATAATCAGCGTGGGCGCATGTCAAGGAATTAATAATTTGACATGGGGGGGTTTTCAATAAGAGTTAATGAAATAAATAAAACGCGTAACACGTTTATTTATTGTCATAACTCTATTAACCTCAAACATGATTATAAATATTTTCACAACCCCAACATTTTGAAGAGCCATTAGTTGTGCACAACGGATTTGGAAATACTCTCAAGCCAAGAGAGAATTCTCTTTCCACCAAGAACGCCCTCAAGTTACGAGAGCAAGATCCTCCACCGGATCAAGGTGGTCAAAGGCGGATATCACAAGTGAAGGTTCTTCCGCGCTAGCACTCGGAGATCCATTCGGCGACGTCCGGAGATACGTGACACACGTGTGGATCACCGCTAGAGGAATCCTACACTTGGATTCTACGACGCAACGACGGATCACCGAATCGTGACCGGACACATCAACGAAGAAATAATTCCAACGAGGTAATTCTTATGCATTAATTAAATTAATTATAATCAACATATGATGATCCTCCTCAAGGGTTCCGAGACTCTTCTTTTCTTTTCGTTCTTCGTTCTATTCTGAAGATTCGGCGTTTATATTATGACGGATCTCGGATTGAACGTTGTTTAACGTTAAAATTAAAGTTGGGCAAACCTACTAACGCGCTTCCGCTGTGCCCGGAACCTACAAGTGGTATCAGAGGGGTCATATCGTTGGTTATAATTATTTAGTTTTTCATTGGTGATTTACGCATTTAATAATTTAGTTATTTCAATTCATGTTTAATCGTTCTGAAAATCTGAATCTCGAGATCTGTTCTTCCTCCCTCGTTTCTCGTTCACCTCACAGAAACTGATTTTTCTTCTAATTTTGATTAAAATAAAATAGAGGAACTCATCCGGAGGAGCCAAACGTTTCTGTCCGTATAACACCAGAATACACGGCGTGTATTCGGAAGTACACGCCGTGTAGTCTAGGTTCAATGCATTGACTGATCTGCCAAATCAGGCCGTGTATTGGATTCTTTCTAAGAATTTAAGACACCGTGTGTTGACCAAAAACATGTGGAACACAGTTTCTGGAATACACGCCGTGTGGTCCAATGAACACGACGTGTAGTCCCTTCGGGTTAGGGTTGGGTCATGTACTCCGTACACGGCCTGCCCGGCTGGAAACCGTGTAACGCGGAAACTACACGGCGTGTGTCCCACTGTACACGCCGTGTACTCCGAAAATTTCCGAAGTACATTAACACGCCTTATCCCCGGGCGTGTACTTCGGATGGATGGTGAAGAAAAGTACACGCCGTGTAGTCGGAACTACATGCCGTGTACTCACCCAAATTACGCAGATTTATTAAAATTTATTATTATATTATACAAACCCTTGAGACGTGTACCATGGTGCAGGCGTAAAGCTGAGGCACAACACGTGATAGGTGTTTTATATATATGTGTTTAATTTAACATCTGCGTAATAAATGGGAATTCACTGGGTTGCCTCCAAGGTACAAGTTACGTATAAGGATAATTTTAAATGAATTTATTTGTTTAAAATTATGATGGATGGGAATCTCAAGGAAATTCAGAAAATTGATTTAAGATAAAAGGATTGATTAATTAAAGATAATTAATTGATTCGAGCGTGATTTATCTTAAACAAGAATGATTAAAGAATTGAATGCTAGTTTTATTTATGCGTAAATATCGTTGCATGTATGGATGATCATGAGCTAGACCGAGACCTTTGTATGAGAATGGTTTCTTTTAATTTATTTATTTAAATTAAATTTGTTGGCCTGTGAGCCATCTCCTCATTAATATGTAGGGCCTGCGCGCCCAAGGATTATTTTATGTAAAAACCCCTTTTTACCCCTCACCTGCGTGTGTGATAAATGCATATGTAATGGATGGAGCTCCCAAGCTAGTGGAGGCGGCTCAAGTCAGGAGCCAAGGTGAAACCAATCCATGGAGATACAAAGGTGGACAGGTGGAAAGCTGTAGACATGAACCTGAAAGGTTCAATGTGTTTCTCCCCTAGGTCTTGGGTTATTTTATCAACCGCTAGATAAACTAACCAATAGAAAAGCTCATGATCATACTATTTATTTTATTTCTGTCAGTTGCATGGTTTATTTATTGTGGGTGTGTTGTCACAATCACACAATTAATGAATTAAATGAGCATGCAAGATGGAACTAAAATAAAATTGGCTTATACGTAAATATTATCTTAGACATGGTTAATCACTTAAGTATATCCCACTTAATATTAACAAGCATGTAATCAAAGATAATAAAATGTCAATTTACGTATAAGGATAAAATCCCTCAAGATAAATATTAAGTCGGCATAGCCTTCCATAATCTTGGTTAGAATCGAACCATAGTTCAAAGTGCTTGACCAACCCTAGTTGGGGTGCTTTCAATTATCAGGGAATTCTAATTTAAGGTTTTGGGTTGACTTGACTTGGTTCACATCAAGGGTTGACTGCCACAGCAGGAATTGGTGTGACCAAGTGGCAAAGGTTGAGGAAATCCAAAAAAGGATTTCAGGATTGGGGAGTCCACTCAGTGGATCAAGGAACTGCGAGTTAATGCAGTTGGCATTTGGAATGCCTACCTAAAACCCTTCAAGTTGCTTGACCAACCCTAGTTGGGGTAATGCGAAGGGAAATATGGATCCTTGCCACTAGAATATTCATACAACAGAATATTCCAAAGTCAATGGTGAGGGATATTGGATTTTGATAAAATAGTGGGAGACTAATAAGTATTAATTTATTTGTCTCAATTTTTATAATAAATTACTAAACCTTTTCTCATCTTAATTTGTAGAAACGGAAAGAAAATGACTTCAAACATATCATTGAGCACCATACTCGAGAAAGAAAACCTTCTCACCGGCACCAATTTCCAAGAGTGGCAGAGGCGTTTACGCGTCGTCCTTTGCCATGAAAGGAAATTATATGTGCTGGAAGAGCCTATTCCAGTTGTGCCTGGGAAAGAGGCTAGTGATGAGGAATTATCTCTCTACATGAAACACATGGATGATGCCACAGATGTCCAGTGTTTCATGCTATCGGCCATGTCTAATGAGCTCTTGAAGCAACATGAAAACATGGATGCGTATAGCATGATGTCTCACCTTAAAGATCTCTACCAAGACAAGGAGAGACATGAGAGGTATGAGATCTCCAATGCTTTGTTTACCATGAAGCTTGGAGAGTCTGCGCCAGCTGGGCCTCATGTAGTCAAGCTTATTGGCTACATTGAACGCTTGGACATCTTAGGGATTAAATTCCCGGATGAGTTGCGTACAGATCTCATCCTATCATCACTGCCCAAGACCTTCTCTAGCTTCATTGTTAACTATAACATGAGCGGAAATGAGAAGAGTCTATCGGAGCTTCTGACCTTGATTCTCCAGGTAGATAAGGACATGGGGCGTGACAAACCCGCGGTCCTTATTGTGAACAAGAAAAGGAAGGACAAGGCAAAGAGGACAAAGACTTATAAACGGTCTGAATGTAACGACCCGAATTTTTTAAATAAATTTTGTTTCCTAATTTTATGTGTTATTGTTATACTCAACAAAAATGTTGTATTTGATAAACATGATTATAATTAAAATGAGATCAGTGGGTTTTGACTATTATATAACCATCGGTCAACATGACCGCTGTGAACAAAATGTTTTGATTATTGTCTCTAAATATAAGTAATCTTGGTTAATTATTATAGAAAGAAGATTCGATGGCCTCACCTAGTAGTCTTGGACCGATCGAAGCCCATCTAACAGAGCTTGGGAAGGAGGTAGCACCACTGGGCTTTGCTCTGGATCAAATCCAAGCCGAACTTCATCATGTGAAGCTGGAACGTAATCGCCTTCGTGAGAAGTTCAAACTGATAGAAATTACTACTCGAGCAATGTTGACTGAGCCGCCCCAAGCTTCTATCACCCTAGCACACCTTACTCTTAGGTCCTATGCTGGTATTATAAGGGGTTATGTAACGAGACCGTAACTACCTTGTGTAATCCTTGTTTTAAATAAAAACTGGGATTTCTTCTTATGATGAAGTTTATGAATTTTGAAATGACCAGATAAATATAGTATGCATATTTTTGATAAATTTTAGAAAAAGGATATTTTAAATATGTTTATGTAAACCCTAAATAATTAAAAATGTGTAATGATTTTCAAAAAATGGTCTTCTGCAATTATGTTCAGTACTAAATTTAGAGTCTAATAAGATCAACTTGATTTTTGATGAATAGTAAATTATGAATAGTGATTTTATGATTAGGATTAGTAATATGACCAAACGGATTAGTAATCTCACTTAAAGAAAGTTTTAAAATAATCTAGGCACCTTGATTAAGTAATGTGATTCAATAAAATAGTTAAATAACGGTTTCATTAATTATTATTCAAGTATTAGTTTTTTCAGGTGAATAGTGTTTTTTAATTAAAAATTTAATTAAAAATAATTAGAAAATTATTTTTATAAAAATGACTTTATTTTGAACTCAGAGCATCGATATTATGTTATGGTAATTTTTGGGGTTTTTTCTGAAAAAAATGAATTTTCGATGAATAGTGTTTTTATTTAAAAATTAAATTAAAAATATTTAGAAAATTATTTTTATAAAATGGATTTCATTTTTGAAATCAGAGCATTGATATTTGGTTAATGTGAAATTTTGGGATTTTTCTGAGAAAGTTGAATTTTCAGTGAATAGTAAAGATACAGTTTTAGGGTTTCGGTATGTTTAATGACATCATAACGGTGTCATGATGATGTCATGAGATCTTTTGAGGGTTGGCCGGCCAAGGGTGATGAATTATTGTTTTGGGGGCCCCATGTGGCCTAACTCCATGATAAATGACAAGGGAGAGCACATGGGTTTGAGAAAAGCACATGTGAGGTGTTCCTTGGCCATTAATGCCTTGTCCCCTCACTTTCCCTATAAATACCAAGCCCTCCTCTCATCCATTCGACTCCCCACTCATTCCCAACGAATTTCTGGTCTCACTACCTCCCAAGGAGTCCTCCCAAGGTGCTCCCAAGCCCTCAAGGTCCCAACCTTTTAGGTTTAAGAGTTACATTTTAAGGTAAGGGATCCGACCTCTCTCTTTCTTTTCAAGTAATCTCTTTTATGTCATTTCTTTTATACTCCATGTTCTTATGTGGGGGGATGTTCTTTTATATTCATACTACTGCCTATTTCATGTTCATATGATGAGATACCCCCCTTGCTCTCATCAATTCGTTTTATGAATGTTTAAGTGGCGCCGTTAGGCTACCGAATTTTTAAGGGATTCTTTCACCTTCCTCGTTTTCAAGTTCTATTTTCATTCAAGTCTTTCATGTTCCTTTTTGTTATATTGGGGTATGATCTCTATATATATCATACTGGACTCTTATGTTCATATTATGAGAGACCCAATTTGATCTCTTTAATTTAGTATTTTGATGTTTTAAGTGGCGCCGTTAGGCTGCCGAATTTTTAAGTGGTTCTTCACCCTTCTCGTTTTGAAGTTCTACTTTCATGTCAATTATTTCAAGTTCCTTTTTGTTATATTGGGGTATTATCTCTATATTTATCATACTGGTCTTTTATGATCACATGATGAGAGACCCCATTTGATCTCTTCAATTCAGTATTTTGATGTCTTAAGTGGCGCCGTTAGGCTGCCGAATTTTTAAGTGGTTCTTCACCCTTCTCGTTTTGAAGTTCTACTTTCATGTCAATTATTTCAAGTTCCTTTATATTATGTTGGGGTATGATCTCTATATCTATCATACTTGACTCTTATGTTAATATGATGAGAGACCCTATTTGACCTTGTCAATTCAATTTTGTTGAAGTTTAAGTGATGCCGTTAGGCTGCCGAATTTTCACAAGAGAAATCTTGTTTTGTTTTCTTCCTTTCATGTTCTTCATTTCATATGGTATATTTTCAAATTTCATTACCATATTCATAAATCCATTATATTTTGTCCCTCTACTGTATGATGGGTCATTTATGAATGTTTGACCCATGTCCCCTCTTTTCTCAAATTTTTCTAAAACCTTGTAACACAGCCGTTATGCTGCAGAATTTTCCCCTCAAAATGCCTCTCTCTTTTCTCAAAAATTATTTTATGTTATAAAGTGAATAATCAAAGATCTTATTTCTACAAGGGTATTCACATATATATCAAAATGTTTCATTTTAAATTCTGGGATTTACATACATGAGACCCGCTTCCCTTTCCGTGGGTTTAAAGTGCCGTAAAGATCATGTCATTAAAGCAGTTTTTAAAATGTTATGATTATGAAATGAAACCCATTTATTTTATGATATATGGGTTATTTATGAAATGTTTGATGATGATATATGTGGCTCACATGATAATAAAGGCAAATTTAAGGGTGCGCCCTGATAGCGCTCCAATGCATTGGGTAAAGACTTAATCTCTAGAGATGACCATTTTAACGACGCCTTGGTGAATAACCTTGGTAATTTTTAACGACACCTTGGGGATGGACCTTGGTGAAACGAAACGATTGTCAATATTAAATGTTGCAGCCACATCTTCATGTTATGAAAAAGTTTTATTTTTATTATGATATGCCTCATGATTTCATTTTCATGCCTTAAAGTTCTTTTCATGACTTTATTGATGTATCTCAAGTTCATATGTAAAATGTTTCACTTGTTTCCCTTGCTGGGCCTTCTGGTCACCCTTCCATTTGATGTATGTCCCCAGGTTATGAGATGCATTAATGAGCCTAGGGTGAACATGAGGAGAAGCCTTTCAAGTGTTTAAGAAGAATGTTTTTTTTTGTTTCATGTTTTATGTTCCTTGTTTCCAAGACACTAAACCTTAAAGATCCTCAGTTCCGTGTAATGGAATGAAAGTTATGTTATAAAAAGACGGGATTCTATAGTTGGTATCAAATGATGGTTTAGTTATTTGTGGAAATTAGGATATGAAAACTCTAGGAGGAACCCTATAGAAAATTTTAATATAGGAAATATTCCTGGTATTTTGGTGAGTATTGAGTAAGGGGTTGCCAAGCAAATACATCCCTGTCTGGATACGAGCAGGTAGAGGTGGCTCTGGAACAGATGTACATAGGGGTAAAACCCGAAAACACCGCTTTGAGCTAGACTCGAACGGGAACTGGTACACGACAACGGGCCTTGCTGCACTCTTGGTTACGACACTCCCGGGGGATATGCTTTGGTAAATTCATAAGCTTGGTATGAACCATTGTTAAAGGAACAAAGATAAAATAAAATAAAGGTTCACATAAGAATATATGATCATTCATAACCTATATGGGAACCTAGGAGATCACAAGTTAGGGTATACCTTTCATATACAAGTTATCCTTATATGCTTTCAGTTCCTTTTCATGATTATTAGCTAAGTACTTAAGCCCCTAATTATGCTTTCTCTTCTTAGTTAATGGTGGGAAATGGAAGAACATGTTCCGACAACCAATGTGATAGGAAATGCGACGATTTTCGTATTAATATGACAGGGATGATTAGGGGATTAAAATATGATTATTATTTTGGAAGACGTTCATTATTTTGGGAACCATATTTGATCGAGGTAAATAGATTACTACGGTATTTTCATTGAGGAGTAAGGTTGACTTATATTTTGAAGAATCGATGAATTTAAGGTGAACTTATAGTAATTTAGGTTACTTATGGGAATGACTAACCTATCTTGGGTAAAATATGTTTATGTTAGCTACTTTTTTATAAGATGTTAGGAGTGGTTGATGTTGTTTGGAGATGAACAATGAAGTTGTTTTGGAAGACTATGTTATCAAATCCTTATTGTATTTGGGTTTCAATCTTAGTTTGGTTTGTTTTGATGAATTTTAAGGACCGTTATTTATGGAATGGTCTATGATGAACTTTGGGTAGTACCATGGAACTTTGATGATTTAAAAGTAGTTTCCATTCCTATGAGATTCTTTCTTTTTGAAGAGTTGTTTTACCTTAACCTTTCTGTTTTTGGGATAATGTTTAAAGATAGAAGAAATAGATAGTTAATCTTTTGTAGATTATGTGATTCTATAGAAGATGATTCTTGTGCTTTTATGAGACCAAGTGTTTTTGAATTCTCATCATTTGGAGAAAAGATTAGTGTTGGTAGGGACTTGTTAAAGGATGAAACTCTACTTGAAGGTAGGTATATTTTCTTATGTTTTTGTTCTATGTAGTAAATGAAATCCTCAAAATTATGAAAAGAAACGTAAAACAAAAATGTTGTTGGTTTACGTTTCCTACTAGGTAATCAAAGACCGTTTACACACATCATAATTTTGGGATTTTCTCATGGTTAACTTTCTCCTAATCATGTTCTCTATCACTCTCCCTCAGAACTTGACCCTTTGTTTTTTCCTCCATGTCCATGTTTTCCTACATGGAACCCTAGTGTGGGTTAACTCGGGTGACCATTGTACTTCCCTTTCTTTATTTTAAAGTAATAGTTTTACTGACTCCTTTTCCGATGTGGGACTTTCAATGAAATTTCAAAACCCAATTTTAAAATTGCGAGGACGCAATTTCTTAAGGGGGGAAGATTGTAACGACCCGAATTTTTTAAATAAATTTTGTTTCCTAATTTTATGTGTTATTGTTATACTCAACAAAAATGTTGTATTTGATAAACATGATTATAATTAAAATGAGATCGGTGGGTTTTGACTATTATATAACCATCGGTCAACATGACCGCTGTGAACAAAATGTTTTGATTATTGTCTCTAAATATAAGTAATCTTGGTTAATTATTATAGAAAGAAGATTCGATGGCCTCACCTAGTAGTCTTGGACCGATCGAAGCCCATCTAACAGAGCTTGGGAAGGAGGTAGCACCAATGGGCTTTGCTCTGGATCAAATCCAAGCCGAACTTCATCATGTGAAGCTGGAACGTAATCGCCTTCGTGAGAAGTTCAAACTGATAGAAATTACTACTCGAGCAATGTTGACTGAGCCGCCCCAAGCTTCTATCACCCTAGCACACCTTACTCTTAGGTCCTATGCTGGTATTATAAGGGGTTATGTAACGAGACTGTAACTACCTTGTGTAATCCTTGTTTTAAATAAAAACTGGGATTTCTTCTTATGATGAAGTTTATGAATTTTGAAATGACCGGATAAATATAGTATGCATATTTTTGATAAATTTTAGAAAAAGGATATTTTAAATATGTTTATGTAAACCCTAAATAATTAAAAATGTGTAATGATTTTCAAAAAATGGTCTTCTGCAATTATGTTCAGTACTAAATTTAGAGCCTAATAAGATCAACTTGATTTTTGATGAATAGTAAATTATGAATAGTGATTTTATGATTAGGATTAGTAATATGACCAAACAGATTAGTAATCTCACTTAAAGAAAGTTTTAAAATAATCTAGGCACCTTGATTAAGTAATGTGATTCAATAAAATAGTTAAATAACGGTTTCATTAATTATTATTCAAGTATTAGTTTTTTCGGGTGAATAGTGTTCTTTAATTAAAAATTTAATTAAAAATAATTAGAAAATTATTTTTATAAAAATGACTTTATTTTTGAACTCAGAGCATCGATATTATGTTATGGTAATTTTTGGGGTTTTTTCTGAAAAAAATGAATTTTCGATGAATAGTGTTTTTATTTAAAAATTAAATTAAAAATATTTAGAAAATTATTTTTATAAAATGGATTTCATTTTTGAAATCAGAGCATTGATATTTGGTTAATGTGAAATTTTGGGATTTTTCTGAGAAAGTTGAATTTTCAGTGAATAGTAAAGATACAGTTTTAGGGTTTCGGTATGTTTAATGACATCATAACGGTGTCATGATGATGTCATGAGATCTTTTGAGGGTTGGCCGGCCAAGGGTGATGAATTATTGTTTTGGGGGCCCCATGTGGCCTAACTCCATGATAAATGACAAGGGAGAGCACATGGGTTTGAGAAAAGCACATGTGAGGTGTTCCTTGGCCATTAATGCCTTGTCCCCTCACTTTCCCTATAAATACCAAGCCCTCCTCTCATCCATTCGACTCCCCACTCATTCCCAACGAATTTCTGGTCTCACTACCTCCCAAGGAGTCCTCCCAAGGTGCTCCCAAGCCCTCAAGGTCCCAACCTTTGAGGTTTAAGAGTTACATTTTAAGGTAAGAGATCCGACCTCTCTCTTTCTTTTCAAGTAATCTCTTTTATGTCATTTCTTTTATACTCCATGTTCTTATGTGGGAGGATGTTCTTTTATATTCATCCTACTGCCTATTTCATGTTCATATGATGAGAGACCCCCCTTGCTCTCATCAATTCGTTTTATGAATGTTTAAGTGGCGCCGTTAGGCTGCCGAATTTTTAAGGGATTCTTTCACCTTCCTCGTTTTCAAGTTCTATTTTCATTCAAGTCTTTCATGTTCCTTTTTGTTATATTGGGGTATGATCTCTATATATATCATACTGGACTCTTATGTTCATATGATGAGAGACCCAATTTGATCTCTTCAATTCAGTATTTTGATGTTTTAAGTGGCGCCGTTAGGCTGCCGAATTTTTAAGTGGTTCTTCACCCTTCTCGTTTTGAAGTTCTACTTTCATGTCAATTATTTCAAGTTCCTTTTTGTTATATTGGGGTATGATCTCTATATTTATCATACTGGTCTTTTATGATCACATGATGAGAGACCCCATTTGATCTCTTCAATTCAGTATTTTGATGTCTTAAGTGGCGCCGTTAGGCTGCCGAATTTTTAAGTGGTTCTTCACCCTTCTCGTTTTGAAGTTCTACTTTCATGTCAATTATTTCAAGTTCCTTTATATTATGTTGGGGTATGATCTCTATATCTATCATACTTGACTCTTATGTTCATATGATGAGAGACCCTATTTGACCTTGTCAATTCAATTTTGTTGAAGTTTAAGTGATGCCGTTAGGCTGCCGAATTTTCACAAGAGAAATCTTGTTTTGTTTTCTTCCTTTCATGTTCTTCATTTCATATGGTATATTTTCAAATTTCATTACCATGTTCATAAATCCATTATATTTTGTCCCTCTACTGTATGATGGGTCATTTATGAATGTTTGACCCATGTCCCCTCTTTTCTCAAATTTTTCTAAAACCTTGTAACATAGCCGTTATGCTGCAGAATTTTCCCCTCAAAATGCCTCTCTCTTTTCTCAAAAATTATTTTATGTTATAAAGTGAATACTCAAAGCTCTTATTTCTACAAGGGTATTCACATATATATCAAAATGTTCCATTTTAAATTCTGGGATTTACATACATGAGACCCGCTTCCCTTTCCGTGGGTTTAAAGTGCCGTAAAGATCATGTCATTAAAGCAGTTTTTAAAATGTTATGATTATGAAATGAAACCCATTTATTTTATGCTATATGGGTTATTTATGAAATGTTTGATGATGATATATGTGGCTCACATGATAATAAAGGCAAATTTAAGGGTGCGCCCCGATAGCGCTCCAATGCATTGGGTAAAGACTTAATCTCTAGAGATGACCATTTTAACGACGCCTTGGTGAATAACCTTGGTAATTTTTAACGACACCTTGGGGATGGACCTTGGTGAAACGAAACGATTGTCAATATTAAATGTTGCAGCCACATCTTCATGTTATGAAAAAGTTTTATTTTTATTATGATATGCCTCATGATTTCATTTTCACGCCTTAAAGTTCTTTTCATGACTTTATTGATGTATCTCAAGTTCATATGTAAAATGTTTCACTTGTTTCCCTTGCTGGGCCTTCTGCTCACCCTTCCATTTGATGTATGTCCCCAGGTTATGAGATGCAGTAATGAGCCTAGGGTGAACATGAGGAGAAGCCTTTCAAGTGTTTAAGAAGAATGTTTTTTTTTGTTTCATGTTTTATGTTCCTTGTTTCCAAGACACTAAACCTTAAAGATCCTCAGTTCCGTGTAATGGAATGAAAGTTATGTTATAAAAAGACGGGATGCTATACTGAATCCCCCGAGCACCGTCCCTACAAGAAGGGGAAGATCCAGAGGCAGGGCAAGGAACGAGAGGCAGTGTGTTTTGCATGTGGCAAGCAGGGCCATTGGAAGAGGAATTGCACCCAGAAGTGTGGGGACGCTAAAGGTGCGTTCGTTATCGAGTGCAATCTTTCTATTTCTACACATTGGGTATTAGATACAACTTGTGGGGCTCACATCTGTATTCAAATGCAGGAACCAAGTATATTTATAAAAATTGCCAGAGGAGAGGTGGATCTTCGAGCTGCCAATGGCGCAAGGCTGGCTGCGTTGGCTATTGGCGACTATCACCTCTCATTGCCAACTGGCATGATTTTGGTTTTACAAAACTATTATTTTGTGCCTAGTGTTACCAAGAACATAATTTTTGTGTCTTGTTTGGATATGGATGGATTTATTTTCAAGTTTGGAAATAAGGGTTGTCTCTTTTATAAGAACAACATATGTTATGGTATGGCACATTTGAATAATGGTTTGTATGTATTAAATTACGAAAACCAAGTGTTGGAAATCGATAACGAAACAAACTCACATGACTCATACATCACCCAGTTATGGCATCACCGCCTTGGTCATGTGAACGAGAAGCGCTTGACAAAGCTCTGCCAAGATGGCTATTTAGACTCTACTGAGCTAAAACCACTTGATAGATGTCACGCTTGTTTACAAGGAAAAATGACCAAGCCGCCTTTTGGTGGACAAGGTGAAAGGGCCACAGAGCTTCTAGGATTAGTACACACAGATGTGTGTGGACCATTTCCAGTAGAATCTAGAGGTGGATATTCTTACTTTATTACTTTTACTGATGATTTGAGTAGATATGGCTATGTCTACTTAATGAGGTATAAGTCAGAGTCCTTAGAGAAATTTAAGGAATTCAAGAATGAAGTAGAGAATCAACTTGGTAAGAAGATAAAGAAGCTTCGATCGGATCGAGGTGGAGAATATCTGAACCAAGAGTTCATCGATCTTCTACGGGAGTCTGGGATTTTATCTCAGCTCACTCCTCCTTATACATCACAATGGAATGGTGTTAGTGAAAGGAGGAACCGCACCTTGTTGGACATGGTGAGGTCGATGATGAGTCATGCGGATCTTCCATTATCCTTTTGGGGATATGCATTACAAACTGCAGCATACACATTAAACCGAGTACCAACTAAGGTGGCAAATGGAATTCCATCCGAGTTATGGAATGGAAGGAAACCCACTTTGTTGCACACACGTGTATGGGGATGCGAGGCGTTTGTTAAGGCCTTCTCAGGCAACAAACTAGCACCCCAGGGCACGAAGTGTATCTTTATAGGATATCCCAAGGAAACGAAAGGATATTACCTATATAACCCCCAAGACAAGAAAGTGACTATCGCCAGACAAGCCGTCTTTCTTGAGAGGGAGCACATCCTCAAGAAGGATAGTGGGAGCAAGATTGACTTCGAAGAAGTTGATGCTCAAGATACACAGAAGTTGGTACAGGAACAAGTTCCACTGGTCCCCGTGGAAGAGGTTCCAGAAACACAAGTACTGCGTAGGAGCTCAAGAGAGGTAAGGGAACCAGAGAGATTTGGTTTCCTAGTCACCGAGGATGGTGAATCATTATTGTTGGACAATGATGAACCTCTCTCCTACAAGGAAGCAGTAGAAAGCTCAGAAGCTGCAAGATGGCTAGAAGCTATGAATTCTGAGATGGATTCCATGTATCAGAACCAAGTTTGGGTTCTGGTCGATGAGACAGTTGATGTAAAGCCTGTTGGATGCAAATGGGTATTCAAAAGAAAGCTGGACATGGAAGGTCAAGTTAGCACCTATAAATAAAGGCTAGTGGATAAAGGATTCAGACAACGTCAAGGAATTGACTATGATGATACCTTCTCGCCAGTTTCCATGTTTAAATCCATAAGAATCATACTTACCATAGCAGCTTACCATGACTACGAGATTTGGCAGATGGATGTCAAAACAACATTCCTTAACGGGAACCTTCAGGAAGATGTCTATATGACACAACCAGAAGGGTTTGTGACACCAGGTTAAGCCAAATGGGTTTGCAAGTTGCAGAAATCTATTTATGGATTGAAGCAAGCATCCAGGTCATGGAACATTCGATTTGATGAATCCATAAAGGAATTTGGTTTCATTAAGAACGAATGTGAGCCATGTGTTTATAAGCGGTTTAATGGGAATGCGGTCTTCATCCTAGTGGTATATGTTGATGACATATTACTTATTGGAAACGATGTACCATCCTTACAGTCAGTTAAGGACTGGTTGAACAAGTGTTTCTCCATGAAGGACTTAGGAGAAGCAGCCTACATTCTAGGGATCAAGATCATTCGTGATAGATCCAAGAGGCTGCTTGGACTAAGTCAGGGTACATACATTGACCAGATACTAAAGAGATTTAGTATGGAAAAATCCAAGAGGGGATTGGTTCCAGTGTCACATGGCTTACATCTTTCTAAGAAAATGTGTCCCTAGACACAACAGGAGAAAGATAGGATGAGCAAGATCCCATATGCTTCGGCTATAGGATCCATCATGTATGCCATGTTATGTACCAGGCTTGATGTTGCCTATGCACTGAGCATGGTAGGAAGATATCAAGCAGATTCAGGAGAACAACATTGGACTGCTGTTAAGACTATCCATAAGTATCTGAGAAGAACTAAGGATATGTTCCTGGTATATGGAGGAGATGGGGAGCTTGTCATCAGAGGTTATGCTGATGATAGTTTTCAAACAGATCAGAATGATCTAAATTCGCAATCTGGATATGTTTTCTGTCTCAATGGAGGAGCTGTGAGCTGGAAGAGTTCAAAGAAGCCAGTTGTCGCCGATTATACAGCGGAGTCCGAGTATATAGCGGCTTCTGATGCAGCCAAAGAATCCATTTGGATTCGGAACTTTGTCCAGGAGCTTGATGTGGTGCCTAGCAGTAAAGATCCCATTACATTGTATTGTGATAATACTACAGCGGTGACTCTTGCAAAAGAACCAAGGTCACATCAACGGACAAAGCACATACTCCGGAAGTATCACCTCTTGATGGATTTCTATCAAATGGGTGAAGTTGCAGTGACCAGAGTATCCACGGAAGAGAACGTGGCAGACCCCATGACTAAAGGCCTATCTCAGCAGAAGCATGAATATCATGTGGGAGCTAGCGGGTTAAAGGTTGTTAGCAGTTGGCTCTAGTCCAAGTGGGAGTCTGTTGGATTTGGTGGTCTAGAACCAACTACTTTGTACTTTATTCATTAAATAAAAGCCTTATCACATCTTGATTGTTCTTCTGCGTGACATGTCATGTGATAATGTCCTAAGGACAACTTTTGCATTAAAGGTTCGTAGCGGATCCCTACTATGATGAGAACCCAGAAGTTCCATAACACTATTCTTGAATGTATGTTCTATGGCCGGATGATATTATTTGAGGGACACAAATAATACAGGTCATTAGGGGTGAGGAATCATAAAACTTTGAGGCACCTTCTCATGGTGTGCGCCCTTGGTAATATCCAGGAGGATATTATGAGAACGAGACCCGCCAGTAGGAAATCCACATTTCATAGTGTCATTTGATGTTCCTATCTACGAACATGTGTATTGATCATTAGAATTTAAGATTATTATTAATGGGTATTACAACTCGCGCACTTAGATGTATTGACGAAAACTGTGACGACACACTGTTCGCAGCGAGGTAGGATACGTTGGGTGCGTCACGAGTAATACTGCATTAATAGATAATGCGAGAAAGGATTTGTCCCTTCTGTTCCATAACAGAAGTAGATATCTCAGGCCCTTTGATGGAATTGATATAGCCTAAATAAATCCATGGCCATGGTAAGGTATGGGAAAGTTCAATTCTGGGAAGTCAAAGAAAGAATAATCAAGCACATGGGTTGATGGCACTAGCATACAACCCGCTTTATTGGAGATATCGAGACAAAGGGATTATATTACACGGTAAGCGTTCGTAGGTGGTAACACGTCATTGCGGCATTAACTTCTTTCTCTATGGGTGCCTTGGCGTGTTGCTAGACGCTAATCTTGGACTTTAGGCAGGCTCAACCTAATGCCACTGAGAAAGAGGCCTAGAGGGTCACACACTAAGTGTGTCCATGTATCTCAGTTAAATATTAATTTAACAAGTTAAATAAATATTATTCCCGACTGTGGTTTAATAATTATTTAAGGATGTCTGATTGCATTTATTTTGACACTAGTTATTAGAGAGAATATATTGTGGACGAAATAATATATTTATTAGCGAGTAATGCAGTTAAATTTATTTAAGAAATAAATAGTCATTACTCAAGGTCTAATAAATGTGGTGGAGAAAATGGAAAATAAAAGTACACACCGTGTATATTAAATATACATGCCGTGTAGTTTTATGGAAAAAAAGTACACGCCGTGTATTAATTATTACACGCTGTGTAGTTTTTCCAGTTGGGATTTTGAGGATTTAATATTATTTTATTAAATGATATTTATTATAATCAGTGTGGGCGCATGTCAAGGAATTAATAATTCGACATGGGGGAGTTTTCAATAAGAGTTAATGAAATAAATAAAACGCATAACGCGTTTATTTATTGTCACAACTCTATTAACCTCAAACATGATTATAAATATCCTCACAACCCCAACATTTTGAAGAGCCATTGGTTGTGGACAATGGATTTGGAAATACTCTCAAGCCAAGAGAGAATTCTCTTTCCACCAAGAATGCCCTCAAGTTACAAGAGCAAGATCCTCCACCGGATCAAGGCGGTCAAAGGCGGATATCGCAAGTGAAGGTTCTTCCGCGCTAGCACTCAGAGATCCCTTCGGCGACGTCCGGAGATACGTGACACACGTGTGGATCACCGCTAGAGGAATCCTACACTTGGATTCTATGACGCAACGACAGATCACCGAATCGTGACCGGACACATCAACGAAGAAAGAATTCCAATGAGGTAATTCTTATGCATTAATTAAATTAATTATAATCAACATATGATGATCCTCCTCAAGGGTTACGGGACTCTTCTTTTCTTTTCGTTCTTCGTTCTATTCCGAAGATTCGGCGTTTTATATCATGACGGATCTCGGATTGAACGTTGTTTAACGTTAAAATTAAAGTTGGGAAAACCCACTAACGCGCTTTCGCTACGCCCGAAACCTACAGACACATCACTTGATCACTGTTATCAAGAAGACTTTCGATACGTGGCCCCAATCATCAATTGTGTCGTCACTGCTCTGCACCCGTCAAACACCGATGTGCCGCATATGCTACCACCGACGTGAAAACCCCCTTCTTGCTCCTGGTGGACTGTATCTTGAACACCATGCCAAGAACATCGCCACACGTACAAGATAATTGCGTCATCATCATTGTGTCACACAGGCTACCGAAAACGCGGAAACCCATTCCCGGGTCTCCCTTGCAAACTACATCTTGTTGGCACACCCCTCTTCTTCAAAATATGTTTATGCATCCCCCTTATATAGACACCAATTCCATAATTATCAATTAATGCAGTCAACATCCATTATTCCATCCAATAATATTGAGAATTAAAATATCAATTAACATTGGGAGAAAATTTTCAATTAATGGTGTTATAAATCTCTCCATTAATAATTTTTCTCTCTCACCAATAAATGTGATGAATCCCTCTATTAATAATTTTCCTCTGTCATCAATAAATGTGATTAATCCAACACATGACACACTATAGGTGAACCGCGTGCTTTTCTTCCTCCTTCATTGTTCTTTCTTAATCGACCCATGATGCACCCATCTCCATCCATGGCCCCATGATCTCTCCTTTTTTGCACAGATCTGACATGGTCAGTTTTATTTTAATACGAACCCTAATGGATTCCCCTACATGTTTCATTTATATATGTATATTGTGTCAATAAACCCAATTAATTATAATTTTACATTAATTAACATCTTTGTTTCATTTTGATTTGGTTAATTTCGAATTTCATAAAGTGTCTTTGCCAATTGAAGTTTGGGGTAAAATATATCTATATAAACACCCCTATTTTCACACCCAAACTTACCTGAACCTCATCCTCAAAGTTCCCCATTTTTCTCTACTCTTTTCCAGTTGGCCAACTTCCTATTTTGATCCAAGTAAGGGTGTATTTTAGTTTTTAAAATTATGATTGTTATACAAAGAGTTATATATATTTGTTTATATATATGCATATATACACACACACACACATATATATAACTTATTATTTTTGGTATATATATATATATATATAATTTAAGGGTTTTTGTCTTAAACTTTATTTCTAAAACTTATGTACGTAAGGGTTTAAATTTTTTGTTCAAATTATGCTATTTTACAAAGAGATACATATGTGTGTACGTTTCATACTTATCTATTTTTTCCAGAAATTTATAAGGTAAGAGTTAATTTGGTTTTTCATTTGAAATTTCAAGACTTATATGTATACGTATGCGTATATACATACATACATACAAACACACACACATATATCTTGTTTGGTTTAATAATTTTTAATGAAAGATCTTTGTTTTAAATTCATGTTTTACATGACTCAATTTTATTATGTTTGATTCATCAATACTTATATATAATATATATATATATATAAGTTTATACAAAATTGTATATGTATACTTATTTCACTTAATAACTGTTAATGATAAATATTTATTAAGATTTATGTTTACAAATTGTTGAAGCAAATATTTTATGGACGTGTTATGGAACTATAAGGGATCAAATTATTTATTTATTATGTTATAAAATTTATGTTTTATTCTTAAGGGTGTTTATAAATATACATATATATGCATATATGCATATATATATATATATTTATATCTATCCAACTAAGTATAATATTTCTAGAACAATTAACGTATGAGTGTATATTTATTTTATCAAATTTAAATTTAATTTGGAATAATGGGATACTAATTCTAAGTACTATTCCAAAAACATTATTCCACTTATATATATGTATTTGAAAAAGTTTATGTTTTAAATTTAATTTCATATTAACCCTGCCAAAGTATATTCTCATTTATCAAAGTTTTTCTAAAATATGAATTTATTCCACCATGATGAGTATTATAAATTTAATTTCATATGTACACACACACACATATAAGTATGTAATTTTTATTTTCATGTATATATATACAGGATAAGGGTTTTGAATTAAATGGTTATTTCTAGGACCTATGGTTTGTAAAGGATAAACTATTTTCAATATATAAGAATTTAATACATGTATATATATATACATGTATATACATATATATATATACATACTGATTTATACATATGTAAGTATACATAATTGTTTTTATCTATTTAATGATTTTTCCAGAATTAAAAACTTAAAGAGTCTAAGTTTTACCAAGCTATTTTGTTCCAAAAAGATGTACACATATGTATATATGATTCATATATATATATATATATGTACATGTTAAACATTGAAAAGTATATTTTTAAATAAAAATCTAGTTTACCTATGTGAATATAATCTCTGATTTTTTAATGGCAAACAATAACAAAACCCTATTTTGTTATTGTGTGCCTTAAGATTTTAAAAGGGTTTATTATTTTGATGTCACAATTATTATTTCATGTATATACATACGTGTATATATTTTCATTTATTAAAGAGGGTAAATCTTTTATTTCCAAATCCATATAAGAAGTTATAATTTATTCTTATTCTTTTATGGTTATGATTATGTGTAACCATAGTATTTAAATGATTATAGTTGTCATTTTATGTGAAAAGTCTAAACAAGTTATTATTTTATGTGTTCAATCTATCATTCCATGTGATAAATTTCATTCACACCTTATGGTATGTCATTCATAGTTAGTTGTGGACAACATCTAATTTATAATTGACATACCATGCATATTAGAAATCATGTAAGTATTTATTTTAATATTTTGTCTATCTGTGCAATTCAAATAAAGAAGGTTATTCACATGGAATATGTATACATTAGTTATGTTTAATCCCATTCATATGAGGAATTCATTGGACTTATTAAGTGATGGGTGATTCCTAGTATAGCCTCTCGATGTATCGGTAGGTTTCATGAGATGAAACAGATATAAACTTAGCCGAGACCTTTCCCATTTTCAAATATAGTTTTGGATGATGCCTTAATCATTTTCAGATGTCTTGGCCAAGGCCTTGATGGTATTTCTCGATGCATCAATAGGTCTCATGAAACAAACATATATGGAATTGGTTGAGGCCATGACCATTTTTAGATATGGTTTTGGCCGAGGCCTTAATCATTTTTAGATGTCTTAGTCGAGGCCTTGACAGTATGTTTCCAATGTCTGGAATTATGCATTCCCTCATTATGAGATTATTATTTGACCTTCCATGTGATTATTCTACTATTAGAATATCCATGGTTAAGAATCATTTTCTTATGAACAAGTGTATGGTTTTAATTAATCAATTTTATATTTTCAAATACACATGGTATAATGTTTTATATTTAAGTATGTACTTATATAACAATTCATTTATAAAAAAGGAATAATAGTTAGTTTCCAATTTATAAAACAAAGTTTAGAAATTTATCTATCATTTCATGGTTTTGAATTTATGTGTTAAATAATATTTGATATTATATTATATGCAATTCTAAATAAGTAATATTTCGTGTGAAAATTTGTATCCGCACCCCTGACATGTCTCACCTAATTAGGCATGGTAATTATCTAACTAATGTGTATCATTCTATGCATTTTTATTCAAGTGTGTGCATATTTTATAATGAATTTTATTTGAAACTTTTAAATAAGAGTAGAAATTATTGAGCATATGCTTTCCTAAAAATGAGTCTTAGTAACTCTCAAAAAATGATGATGACATGCTACGAGAAATGTTATTTTATTTTTAAGGAAACAATTTAATTATGTACATTTAATTCAAAGTTTTTTTTAAAAGAATTTATTACTTGTTTTAAAAACCCCTTAATGAGAATTTTAAATGTTCACCAACGTTTTAAATTTATTTTTTAGAGGTTGAGTAGATTTATCAGTGACGTTATTTACTTTGTGAATACATCACATTGAAGTTTATTTTTGTTTAGTTTTGAGGAAATGTTACAGTTGTATGTAATTCTCTAAAACCTAGACCAATAAAGATCCTCGTTTATGAAATGTGTTGTGTAATTTCTGAGTTCCTTTTATAAAAGAAATTACACAACATATTTTAGCCCCAACACCAGGAAACTAAGGTCAGGGATTTACATTATTAATGAGTGATAGAATGTTGGTGGACGTCCAAGGCATTCCCAAACTGAAACACACCTCCTAACCAACCCATTTAATGATCAGAATCCAAAAAAATAATTTTTATTTCAAAAATCCATTTTTTGGTTCAAAAAAGTAAAGTATAAATTAATAAATTAATAAATTAAAATTAAAATTTATAAATTCATTATTATACTTATTAAATTAAATTTTGATTTAATAAAATGTTCCATAAATTTTTAGTCAAGCTGACATAACAATGTTGTCATAAAATCACAGTGTGTTTTAAAGTGGCAATTTTCAGTTTTTCACCAAAAAAAAAATGTTAGAAAATTCTAAAAAAAATCAGCCTAAGATAATTTTGATGTATTGAGTCCAAAAATGAAGTTTATTTTATCAAAATAATTATCTAAATTTGATAATCTTATCTTTTAAATAAATATCCTTATTTATTATAATTTAACCATTTCATAGAATAAGAAAAATTGCAACCATTATAAAAATTACTTAGGACTTCTTTAAAATATATTATCATTTAAAAAGAATTTTTAAGATTATTTCATGAAAATAAAATTTATCTAAAACTTATTCATTTATCATAAAACACATTTTTAACAGAATATGTTTATACTCTACATAAGTAATAATACAATTTTGATTCTATCATTAAATAATCCCTTTACTATTCCCATTTATAGTTTTCCATGATGTGTAAGGTTATTATGAAATTTAAAATTATTTCTATGTGATCATAATAGAATATTCATGATAAAATAAGAGTTTTATTAACAACATAAAGGAATTTTCAAGGCGTTACATTCTCCCCCTTATAGAAATTTTGTCCTTGTAATTTTACTCATTAAATACCACTTACTAAACCAAAATTTTCATGTAAATGTTATCTATATAAAGGACACATTATAAATACCTAAGATATGTTAATATTACGAGATCATACTAGTTACACTTAACCTAGTTATCTTAAGAAAAAAGATATCCACCTAAGGCTCTATACCCTAATATTCTAAATCCTAATTCCCAAAAAATAACCAAACTCTGATTTGATACCAAATGAGATGCCCCAAACCCATACTTCTGGATCTGGTGTTAAACATGCATAATTTTAATACATCACATGAATTACAACAAACTCCCAAGATCAAAAGTTTGGTGTCTTTGGGAACTAGGTAAATTTACAATTAAACACATGGTACCATACACATTTCTTCCATAAGGATTCTCCACACATGTAATTTCCTTATATGTATTCCTTTCATTGTAATTACAAGGGAAAAGGGGAAACATAAGAATAGGGTGAGCTATAAATCCCACTAAGGGATAAAAAATGAAAATGGAGCATAAATTAACATCATGGGTAAAACATGAGGTATGATATAAAAACATAAACATGAGAACAAGAGTCATAACATGATCGTAAGTACAAGAGACATAACATGATCTTAACTATAAGATACATAACATGATCATAAGTATAAGAGCCATAACATAATCATAAGTACATGAGGCATAATATGGAAATGTGGCTACAATATAATCATGATACATTCATAAGAATATCACCAAGGTTCATTACCAAGGTGTGATACAATATATTACCAAGGTTGTTCACCAAGGTATGATAAAACATTAACAAGGCATACTGCCAAGGTATCATAAACATGTAATCTCTAGAGATTAATTCTTTACTCAATTCATTGGAGCAATATAAGGGAACATCCTTTATATTTTTTAATTCATGTGAGCCACATAATGGAAATATACATAAATCCTCCAATAATCGTAGAATGATAAACCTCTTGTAAATTAAATGGGTATCCAATAAAATTCGGTAACTTTCTAGGTACATACCCATAAATCAACATAATGAAGTATAAAGTATTTACAACGTATAGGTAAAGGGTATACATTTTATTAAATAATTTCCCTTGTCAATCGATACACGGGTGTTTAGGTGAAAAACCATAAATCAAAAGAATCATGTAAGGGTATTCATATGGAAGGGAATGATTATGCATAGCTGATGATAAGGAAAGACAAAGAAGACGATGGATCATTCTCTAAAGTGATCATATTTTCTCTATAAAACATGTACATATGAAAATGGACATGTAGAGGAAAGGTAAAATACATTATAAGATGGAGAGTGAAAGAGAACATGAACATTGGTTACAAATTAGGTGGGAAATAAACCATTCCAATGGATTAATGCGGTTATATTTGTGAATATCCAACAATAAACTTTGGAAACTATAGGATGTTCAGAAAGAAAAGGGTAGATAAACAATTGATGTAATGATAATGAGAAGCGGTGAAGGTAATATTCATGTCATAGTGATATCAATTGAATGCAAATTTAAATCCACATATTTTGATCCTTTATTATGGCTCATTAAGTGCATGTGAATTATCCAAAACAAATCTCCCAAGCGTGTCAAACCAGGTGTGAAATAAGGGTCCACTCACCATACACTATAATGATGGTTGGGATATACCCGACCAACTTTTCTCAAGATTTTAATCCCTAGATGCATATGATCCAAAACCACATCCACTTTTAGTATCCAGACAAGGATGTCATTACTAGGAAAACCACACACACTTTTATTTATCAAATTTATAATGGTTTTATGGATACAAGAAACCATGATATTTAAAAAAACTTATGAAGGTAGTATAATTTGAGATAATGGTTATCTATAATTGATAAATTAGTAAGTAAAATATAACAATGACACATAATAATATTTTATATTGAAATAATAAGAAATTTAAAATGTCTTGCAAAGGTTGTCATCAAAGTGGGGTGAGGAGCCCTTATTTCGGCAAAGTGATAACTTAAGAAGGAAATATAATGAGAGGTAAATAAATTATATAATTATTAATAAATAATATTCACAATAATATTGGTATTTAAAATAACTTGACAACATAATAAGTTGGGAATCAAAGGATTATACAAAAAGTAGAACTTGCATTGAAAGAAGCAGAGGAAAATTATCTTACCTTAGGAGGATGATTATTAAATATAGAGAGGGAATACTTAGAAACTTGGAACCACCTTGGAGGGAATATTGAGAGGTGTTTATAGTGATATCATGCTCAAAGGATTTTATTTGTAAAGTATGGAGGGAAAGGGGGTATTTATACTTGAGGGGTGGTTTTAATGGTTAAAATATAGGTTATTTTATTATATAAGCCAATAACTTATGGATATAATCAATTAAAACCAATTTTATGGTTTATTTATGAGTGGTATAAAGTTTATGGGTGTCCAAGGCATGAAAAAACTGAAAAAAATCTCCCAACCAACCCACTTAATGCGTAGAATCCAAAAAAAAACAAATTTTATTTCAGAAATCCAATTTTTGGTTTAAAAAATAAAAGTTTAAATTTATAATTTAAAATTAATATTTATAAATTAATTTTAATACTTATTAAATGATTTTTTATTGAATAATATGTTTCATAAATTTTTATTTATGCTGACATAATAATAATGTATTAAAATCTAGTGCTTTGTAAAGCGTCAATTTTCACGTCTTCACCAAAAAATAAACTTTGTCAGAAAATGATAAAAAAATAACCATAATATAATTTTAATGTGATAAGTCTAAAAATAAGTTTATTTTATCAAGATAATTATCTAAATATGATAGTTTTATCTTTTAAATAAATATTATTTTTTATTATAATTTAGTGATTTCATAGAAAAATAAACATTCTGATCATTATAAAAATTACTTAGGACTTTGTTAAAATATATTATCATTTAAAAAGTGTCTTTTAATATTATTTCATGAAAATAAGATTTATCTAAAACTTATACATTTATCATAAAACACATTTTTAATAAAATATGTTTATAGTCTACAAAAAAAAATATTACAATTTTTATTATATCATTAAATAGTCCATTTACCATTCCCAGTTGTACTTGTCCATGATGTGTAGGGTTATAATGAAATATAAAAGTATTTATATGTGATCATAATAGAAAATTTATTATAAAATAATAGTTATATTAATAAAATAAAGTAATTTTCGGGGTGTTACAACAGAAGGGTGATATTTCGTCATAGATGGATCTTTAAGCATTGTGTTTTGACCGAGATGATTTTTAGAGAGAAGATGATGGCATATTAGGGTGTGATTTTCACATAGTTTTTTCTATGCTCTCATTATAATTCAAGTTTTGGAATTACTTGAATTTTATACTCTTTAATTTATAGTGGATATTTTGGAGTTACCCCGTGATCTTTTAATCCTCTACATCAGAGGGGTTTTCCATGTTAAAAATCCAACATGATGATTCCTTATATTTTATCTGGAGTAAAATTACGCTTTTATTATTTCATTTGATTTCTCAAAAATTGTTTCGCAAGCAATTTTTATCCTAGGATCAAGATTGTCCCCCAATAGTGGTATCATAAGAGATGGTTCAAGCTTGCAGTTTTATGTGATAATTATGGAAGCTTCTTAGGATCAATGATGCATGCATGAGGCTGAATAAGGTTTAGAAGAGAAAGCATGTTGAGATAGGTGTTTTAGGTAGTACACCTAATTCTTTTCTTCAAAATGTGTGAATGACAAAGAAATAATTAAAAATTTAAGATCAAGGTGTTTCACTTATTTTCTTGGGGTTATTTTGAAAAGGGGGAGAATTTTTTTAGTGGGTGCTCTAGATTGGGTGGTGATCACAATTATGTGAGAGCTATATATTGACTGAAAGATATTACTAGTTTCAGTCTTGTTTGATAGGACAATTAAGATTTTGACATGATGAAGACTTCGAAATTTGGAGTTCTTTTGTAGGGGATGTAGAGACCCAGTTTTTCCCTTGTAAGACTTTGAAATATTTCTAGATCTAGGTGATAAGACAGTGTGAAATTTCGAGCTCCGATGTGTCCATACTTAATTTTATAAAAAAATATTAAGTATGTTTTATACTATGCACATGAATAAAATAAGATAACTCTTAAATGGAAACTCAGATCATAAATCCAAAGTCACGGTTGAGTCCAGAATGTAAAATTTACCCTAGGTGGGGCATAAATTTTGTCAGCATGAGACTTCTGTGAGAAAATTCACCTAGGGATAGAATCTTAAATAAAATAATTAAACTTAATTATTTTATCTCAGATGACATTTCAAATAAATTTTGAACGAAGACTTGGATTATAAATTTGAGACCACCATTGAGTTAATGATGGGGTGGCACTTTTAACTATGCTAAAAAAAGCACTGTTAAAAGTGACCCTTTATCAGCGCTTTTTTTAGTGCTGATAAAGACCCCTCCTCTATTAGTATTTTTTAGCACTGTTAAAGGGGACCCCTTTATCAATGTTTTTTTAGTAACGCGAAAAAGAGGTCTTTATCAGTGCTTTTTCTTAGCACTGATAAATTTCAAAAAAAAAATTCATAAAAAATAATATATTTTTATATAAGTATATTTATATTGATATAAATATAATATATATTTTTTAAATATGTTTTAGATAAGTATAAATAGACTATTACATTTAATATATAAGAACTTTAGTGAACATGGCTTTAAATTATTTTATAAAATATTATTAATTAATAATTTTCTAATTATAATTGATTAATAATCATTTAATAAAAATTTGAAGACACAAAACATCAAAAAAACTAATAAAAGATCTAAAATAAGTTGAAAATGTAACTCAAACTTCAAACAACCATAACTTTTGATCCTAGTGTCTGTTTGAGCTCTAAAACATATCAAATCAAAGCTTGGGATGAGCTCTACACACTAATGACCTAAGTGAACCTTTTGTCACATTTTTCAAGGCCCAAAAAGTCTTGTAAGGCCTCAAAAACCGAGTTTTTAGTCGGGATACCCCTATTTTTAACATTCAAACAAGTATTACATCTGATCTGGATGTCTGTATGGCCTATACCACATATCATATTGAAGATTATTTTATTTTCTTTGATTTTACTGGTTGTGGAGTTGAAACAGACTTCTATATTAGAAGTTATGGTCGTTTTAACATTCTATGGCTTTTTAGATACACATATATATGTATTTATTCGTAAATATATATATATATCTATGTGTGTGTGTGTGTGTGTGTGTTGTATATATGTATGTATGTATGTATGTATTTATTTATTTATAAACACACATAAAAAAACATATTTTATAAATGTATTTAAAACTAATCTTATAAATATATATTAATATAAATATACAGATAAAAAATTATAATTAAATATATATATATATAAATAAATATAAATATATATTAATATACAAATAAATATATATATACTAATACATGAATAAATATATATGTATTAATATAACTAAATATATTTATATTAATATGATTCTATATTAATATAAAAATAAAAATAACTATATATATATATAAATAAATATAAATAAATATTAATATATGAATATATATATATATATATTAATATATGAATAAATATATATGTATTAATATAACTAAATATATTTATATTAATATAAATCTATATTAATATACAAATAAATATAACTATATATATATATAAATAAATATAAATAAATATTAATATATGAATAAATATATATATATATATTAATATATGAATAAATATATATATATTAATATAACTAAATATATTTATATTAATATGAATCTATATTAATATATGATTAAATATAACTATATATATATAAATAGATATATCATTAAATAGAGAAAAAAACTAAATAGCTTAGTGGTAAAGGTGCAGACGCGCAAGGGGGGAGGTCTTGGGTTCGAGTTTGGGTGGAAGCAAGTGATGCGCAGGCAAGTGGGGGATGCGCAGCAAGTTCAACGCACAGAGAGTGAGAGGGTGTCTTCCTAGCACTGATAAAAGGGGGGTCAAGCACTATTAAAAGCTCCCCCAAGCGCTGTATTTTCTTTTTAACTTTTTTTGGACTTTTATCAGTGCTAAAAAAAAGTGCTGATAAAGGAACTTTTTATCAGTGCTTTTTTAGCGTTGATAAAAGACCCCTTTTATCAGCGCTTTTTTTAGCACTAATAAAAGGTGCCTTTATTAGCGCTTTCCTGAGCGCTGATAAAAGGGACCCCCTTTATATTCACCTTAATTAACAGTGCTTTTCTAGTACTGTTAATGCCCTTTTCTAGTGATGATAAAGACCATATTTGCAGTAGTGATTAGGGTTATCTACTAATCCTCTCTCTCTATATCTCCACTAAGCTCTCTCTCTCCTTCGTTCTTCATCAGATCAAGGAGTTTCCTTCAACGAATCGTCGGTGGATCAGAATGGGAGCGAGGTGAATGCGCCGTCAACAACGAAAAAATAATTTTGAGGTAGGATCCTTATATCTTATCTCCATTTGGAGTTTTTACTTGAAAAATAAACTCTTCGTCATTATTTATTCACTTTGGTTATCAATCATTGATGGTCTCACTAACACCACCAAAGATCCATGCTTAAACCTATAAATTTATCTGTTCTTCACTCGTTCTTCACGGATATTCATTGCCTACTTTTTGTTGAATCAAACCACTAACGAATCGTTGAGCGGAGGCTGGCACTGTGAATATCTTATTACGAGGATCACCGATCTGGTTTCAGGTTCACGATTGGGTAAACAGAGGAGGTTCAATGGTCTGCAGAAGGAACCACTGGAGCACTGACGTCAGCAATGGCTGACTGTGGTGACAGAGGAACCACGGTGGCCACAAGTTTAAATGAAAGCAGCCACATTCCATAGGAGGAGTCCACCGAGCGGGTGCAACCGAGTGCGAGGCGTGGCTGGCGGCGTGGTTGGCTGGTGAGCTAGGCGGTGGGGTCGTGGTTCAGAGGCGGCGGGCAAATCCAGGGGTGATGGTGGAGCCACATGGCGGATAGGTGGGGTGAACAAGGTGGTGATAGGAGGCTGTGTGATGAAGGGGTTGCTGTGTTGATGTGGGATGGAAGGGGAGATGAGGCAGAGGGCCAACGAGGCGATCAAGAGCGTGCTAGGTTGCAGCGGAGCGGGCCGGGCTGCAGTAGAATGGGCCAGGTCGGGAGCAGGCAGGCTGGGACCAGAAGCTGGGCTGTGGGCCGACATGATGGGTAAGTTTGTCTGGAGTGGTCCAGCCCAGGCAGAGCGGACTGTCCAGAATGGTTCGGACCAGTTCGATCGGGCCGTGGTAGCTTCAAACACCCTTTTCTCCTAATCTGATCATTCGTCTGATACGCCATCTACGAACACTTGTTCCTCTTATTAATATGGGTATTTTTAGGCTAGTTTGGGAATTTTAAGTCTTTTATTCATGGTTTGGTTGTGAGAAGTTCCTAAGTTTAATAATAATAATAATATAATTGTTATTATTTGGGGTTTCTTATATTGGACATAGCACCTACATGCAACGTCCGATTAACGCGCCGTCAGCGGTGGAACAACCCTGGTTTTTATACAAGAATTTCAAGACCAATTTTGGGTGTTTAAACCAAATATGAGGTGTGATCCCCATGAAACCCAGTTCACGTGCATTGTGGTGAAATGTATCTTTTTCACCGGGTACCCGTTTTGGATGAATGAGTAGTCGTTCACACATTTTTCGGATATGCAGAGCCTTATTCGCAATCTCATTAAATATGGAAACATGAAAGGAATATCGATGGAAGATCATTTTGATGGGTTTTAAGAGAATCCATGACATTGATCAAGTAGTGATCGGACACCATTCAGGTTTCTTATGGTGAAAGACACCCTTTTCACCGGTTATCCATTTCAAACAAGTAAATAGACCATCGTGCATGTTTTTCCATGTAGAATGTGATAGTGACCTTAGTTTCGACTTTTGAATTACTATATGAGGTGTTTTGAGCATGAAACATCTGCAGGCAGTGTTCGATGACATTAGTGGACAAGTGATGACATCCGAGCCTTCTGAGTGGAACCCTCTAGCCAAGCTGGGCATGGTTTCTTGACCTATTCCAAGTGAAACCCTCCATCCAGACTGGGAATGGTTCCTTGATGACACTATAATGGAACCCTCCAGCTGTGCTGAGCATGGGTCCTTAACCTATTCTAAGTAGAAATCTCTAGCCAGACTGGGCATGAGTCCTCAATGACACTAGAGTGAAACCCTCCATCTGGGCTGAGCATGAGTCCTCAACCTTGAGGCATAACCTTTGACTATGTGGATCAATGAAGAGAAATGTTTGATGTAACCTTGGACTCATGAGAAAGAGGGGAAATTTTCCCACCGAGACACGTCCTTGTGACGTGACCTAAAACTGTGAGGGTGAGTCAGTGCCTCCAAAAGCGGATGGTATCAAGGTGTGGTGATTGAGCCCCTTTGACTTGTGTGTTCAGGGTGGACGTAGAGATGTTGTGCATCATTGATGGTTACTTCTCAAACTATTGGTGACTCTTCTTCTTGGGTTGATCCGTGAGATGAAGATCCCATTTTCTCTCTCATTTGGGTTTCTTTGACTGAGCACACACACACACACACACACATCTTATTCCAGTACCCACTCATTAGGTTTTGGTTACTCTCCTTCCAGGATAAGCGAAGACATGCGGGGTATGCCACATGCTTTCCATGTCTAGCTTATCATGGTTGGATGAGTCTACTCTTCTACTATAGGTTTCAAATATTTGACAAGAAGTTAATCTTCTCACCATCTCTATATCCTTGTGTTTGGATGAGCTTAATTCACTCTCTTGTTGGAATGAGCTACACTCTTTTAATGTACTTGTTCTATCTAATGTTTTCCTTTCCTTTTTATATCTCTTACTGCTCCCCCTTCTTTTTGAGGCATCCTAATGGGTATGTTAATTCTCACCTCTATATGGTCTTTTCCCACACACATCATGCCTTATGTAGATGATATAAAAGTTTGATCATGACTTCAGGGATCTTCGGGATACAAGTGATTGGACTGCATACGGTGGTCGTAGCTCAGATTCTAGAGTGGGGCCCTACCAACTATTTTTCATTTTTATAGTTACAGTCAGGTTGGGACATTTTTTTGGTTGGGGGTGTATTTTTTCCCTTTCCCTTTTCTATTTATATTACTGTACTTATTTTTTAGTGGTCTATTCATGTTTGGTTTATTTACATTAGGTTGTATCTTTTACTTCTTTCCCTCTGATACCACTTTGTCATGACCCGACTCATACCGGGATCAAGCTGTAACTACCACAAGACTGCCTCTATAGGCCATGGGGTGACGATTAGTGCCGAAGGCACAAAAATATTGGATGGAACCCACTGAGCTCTGGGAGATACGTTTATAGTTGGAGGACCTTTGTGAGAAATGTTTCATCAAACCCACTGTATCCCATGGGTGGATCCATTTCTGTTCGTGAAGAAGTCATACAGGAGATTACGGATTTGCGTGGATTATCATCACCTGAATTAGGCCATGATAAAGAACAAACACCCAGTGGTGATCAAGGATCGATAGGAGCATGCCTTATATGAATGGACCATCCCTTTGGTTCACATGCTATGGTAGCACAAAAAAATATATGAGAGTTCATGGGAGAAGGAGATCCTGGTGCGGTCTCAATACCCTGAGTTGTTTTTATAGTTTTCTTTTTGGGGATGAAAATCTTGAAGGAGGGAATGATGTAGAGACCTGATTTTTTCCTTATAAGACTTTGAAATATTTCTATATATATTTCTAGAGCTATGTACTCAGATGACATGCAATTCCAAGGCCCGATGTTCCTGAAATTAATTTTATAAAAAAAATATTAAGTATATTTTATACTATACATGTGAAGAAAATGGGATAAATCTTAAACGGAAACTTGGATAAGAAATACAAGGCCACATTTGAGTTTGAAACATGGATTTTACACTCGGTGGGGCATACTTTTTTTTGGCACGAGAATTTTTTGAGAAAATTCACCTAGGAAAAAAATTGTAAATAAAATAATTAAACTTAATTATTTTTTCTCGGATGATGTTTCAAATAGCTTTTGAATGGAGACTCAGATTGAAAATATGAGACCTCCATTGAGTTTATAATGGGTTGTTTTACCTAAGTGTGACATAAAATGAGAGGTAACGTGAGGCTCAGATTCCACGACCGTTGGCGGGGGTTTTAGTGTCTTTCTATAAATAAAATTTTTAAAGGTTCAAGATTAGGATTAGCCCATAATCCCCCCCTCTCTCTATCTCCACCAAGCTCTCTCTCTCTCTCCTTTTTTCTTCATCGAATCAAGGATTTTCCTTCTATGAATCATTGATGGATTACAAAGGGAGCGAGGTGAACATGAAATCAATGACGAACAAATAATTTTGAGGTAGGATCCATAAATTTTATCTATGTTTGGAGTTTTCCCTTGAAAAATCAACTCTTTGTCGTTATTTCTTCACTTTGGTTATCAATCATCGATGACTGCACTAACATGACCATATATCCATGCTTAAACCTATAAATTTATTCTTTCTTCACCTATTATTCGTGGATATTAATTTCCCACTTTTGGGCACATCAAACCACCGATGTATCATCGAGCGAAGGCTGGGGCTATAAAGCTCTCATCGTGAGGATTGCTTATTTGGTTTTGGGTTCATGATCAGGTAAACAGAGGAGGTATGATGATCTGTGGAAGGGACCACTGGATGACCGATGCCAACGGTAGTTGGCGGTGGTGATAGCAGCACCGTGGTGTCCATAGGTTCATACTATGACAACCACATGCCACCAGAGAAGTTTGCCGAGTGGGCACAACTAGGTGTTAGGTGAGGCCGGCAGCACGGTCGGTTGCTGAGGAAGGTGGTAGGGCCACAGTTCATAGGTAGCGGGTGGAGTTGGGGGAATTGGTAGAGCCACATGGAAGCTAGGCAGGGCGATCAAGGTAGTGACAGGAGGCCGGGTGATGTCGGGGTCACCATGTTGATGCAAGACGGTGGGGGAGCCGAGGTGGAGGGCCAGTGAGGCAGTCGAGAGCAGTCTGGGTTGCAGTGGAGTAGGTTAGGCCAGGAGAAGGTGGTATGGGACCTACAGTTGGGCCATGTTCTGGCGTGAAGATTTGTTCTAGCTAGAGTGGGCCAGCCCAGGTGGAGCAGACTAGCCAGAATGGGCCGGATCAGTTCGGTCGGGCCGAGGCAGCTCCACACACCCTTTTCTCCTAATTTGGATGTCTGTTTGGCGCGCTGTCTGCGGCCACACATTCCTATTATCAAGACATAAATTTTTAGTATAGTTTTGGAATTTTAAGTCTTTGATTTGTGGCTTGGTTGCGTGAAGTGCCTAAATTTAATAATAATAATATAATTATTATTATTTGGGGTTTCTTGTATCGGACATAGCACCTACATGCGACGTCCGATTAACACACTGTCAGTGGAGGCATGACCCAGGTTTTTAGGTGAACGCTTAAAGACCAATTTCAAGTGTTTAAATCGAAGACATGGTGTGGGACCCATGATTCATGGTTCCCGTGTGTTACGGTGTAATGTAGATTTTTTCATCGGGTACTCGTTTTGGACGAATGAGTAGTCGATCCTGTGTATTTTTCTGCAAGGATTGCAATAGTATGATCTGTTTAGATGTACAGAGCCTTATTCATGATCTCATTAAATGTGTAAACATGAAAGGAGTATCATTGGAAGATCCTTTTTATGGGTTTGAAGAGAATTCATGGTAGTGATCAAGCAGTGATCGAGCATCGTTCAGGCTTCTTACGGTGAAAATCACCATTTTCACCGATTAACCATTTCGGGCAAGTAAATAGCCCATACTATATGTTTTTCCACATAGAACGTGATGGTGAGCTCAATTTCAACTTTTAAATTATGATGTGAGGTGTTTAGAGCATGACACATCTGTAAGAAGTGTTTGATGATAGTAGTGGACAGGCGATGACATCCGGGCCTTCCGAGTGGAACCCTCCAGCTATGTCGGGCATGGGTCTTTGATGAAACTAGAGTGGAACCCTCCACCCAGGATAGGCATGGGTCCTCGTCCTATTCCAAGTGGAATCATCCACCCAGATCAGGCATGGGTCCTCAATAACACTAGAGTGGAACCCTCTAACCGAGCTGGGCATGACCTATTTTGAGAAACATCGCTAATATATATATATATATATATATATATATATTTAAGAAACATCGCTAAATATATATATTTATATAGCCCATTTCCCCACATCGATATAAATATTTATTTAGATATATATATATATATATATGAATATATATAATCACAAACACATATATATATATATATAAATATGAGCGCACACACACACACACACACATATATACAAACACGTATATATTTTAAATTTAGTCACGTTTTTAAGAAAAACGGGTCTATTTTAGTGGTATTTTACTAGTGTTTTAAAACATAAAAAATTATATATATATATATATATGAATGTATATATATAATTATAATTATAATTATATATATATATACACATATATATTCACACACAAACATATATATAAACTTATATATATATAAACATATATATATAATATAAAACATAAACACACACACACACACATATATATAATATAAAACATAAACACACACACAGATATATATATATATATAATATAAACATATGTAAAATATAAACATGTATATATATATATATTTGTTTAAACATAAAATATAAAATATAAACATACATACATACATATATATATATATATTAATATATGCATATTAATATATATATATATATATAATATTAATTTTTAAATACTAAAATATATTTATATATATATATATAGAATAACAAAAGTAAATATTTTAAATTTAGTTATATTTTAAAGAAAATGTGACTTTTAGTGACATTTTTACCAGTATTTTAAAATGTCACTAATTATACATACATACATATATATTTATATTTATATTTATAACTATATATATATGTATACATGCACATATATATTTACACACACACACACACACACACATAAACATTTATATATATAATATAATATATAAACATATATAAATATATATGTATATATGAACATAAAATATAAAATACTGAAATAAATTATAAAATAAAAAAAAAATAAAAAAAAAATATACTAATATATATATAATATTAATTTATCAAATATTGATATATATATATATATATATAAATAAAAGATAATACCATTAGATATCAAAAGATGAAGTAGCTTGGTTGGTTGTGTATTCTGTTTGTAGGTTGCCGATCCATGGTTCGACACCTGGGCGACACAATGTTTCTTTTTTTAAAGGGTGTAGGAGTGCAATGCATGGTGTGTACAGGTGACGGGGGGATTGGGGCATGGTACAAGAGGGAGAGGCGAGGTGTAGTACAAGAGGGAGAGGTGGCGAGGTGTAGTACAAGAGGGAGAGGTGAGAAGAGGCGAGGTGTAGTATAGGAGGGAGAGGTGAGGAGAGGTGAGACATAATATGAGAGGGAGAGCATTAAAGCATTGGGGTACATGAGGTAGAGCGGTGTGGGTACAGGAGGGAGAGCAGCGTGTGAGTGGCGTGGGTATAGGATGGGTACAAGAGGGAGAGTGAGGCGTGGGCATAGGAGGGGAGAGTGTTGTGGGGTATAGGTAATGTGGGATTTTATATTTTTATTACAAATAAAAAATTTCAAAAAAAAAATCAAAAAATACAATTTACCAACATTTTTTAAAAACGTTGGTAAATTTTATGTCACTAATCGACATTTCTAAAAAATGTTGGTAAATGAGGTGTCACTAAATTAACAATGTTTATAAATATCAATAATTTGGCAACGTTTATTTACCTATGTTTCCAAAAAACTTCAGTAAATAAGGTGTCACTAAATAGAATTTTTTATAAACATCTATAAATTATGAATTTTATAAATGACGCTAAATTAGTGATTCTTATAAACATCACTAAATTAGAGACACCTCATTTAGCAACATTTTTAACGTTACTAATCCAAAAAAATGTCCCTAATTATCATTTTTGTAGTATTGGGCTGAGATATGAGCTGGATATCCCCTTTACTCTCTCATTTGAGTTTCTTTGACTAAGTATATATATATATATATATATATATATATATATATATATATATCCTATTCTAGTACCCACTCCTTTGGTTTTGGTTACTCTCCTTCTAGGAGAGGCGAATACGTGTGGGGTATGCCACATGCTTTCTGTGTCTAGATTCTCGTGGTTGGACAAGTATACTCTCCTACTATAGGTAGCAAAGACTCGATAAGAAGTTCATCTTCTCACCATCTCCAGCTCCTTGTATTTGTATGACCTTACTTTACTCTCTTGTTGGGTTGAGTTTCACTCTTTTACTATACTTGTTCCATCTACTATTTTCCATTCGTTTTTGTATCTCTTACTACCCCCCTTCTTTTTGGGGAATCCTACTAGGTATGTTAATACTCACCCCTGAATGAGATTTTCCCACACAAATTGTTCTTTATGAAGATGATAGACAAGTTTGATTGTGACTTCATGGAGATTTGTGATACAGGTGCTTGGACTACGTATAGTGGTCGTAGCTTGAATTCTAGAGTGGGGCTCTACCAGATATTTTTCCTTTTTCCAGTTTTAGTTAGGTTGGGACACTTTTATGGCTGGGCATATATTTTTACCCTTTCCCCTTTTGTTTACGTTACTGTACTTACTATTTAGTGGTCCATGCATGCTTGGTTTATTTACAACAGGTTGCATCTTTTACTTCTTTACCTTTTCACTTTTTCATCGATTTGGATATGTGTGTGTGTACAGGTACTTAGGCAAAGGATTCCCTGAGTTTTTTGTGGTTTTGGAACTTGTTTCCACCTCGTGGACTATAGAGGAAAGCTTGGGGTAGTTGCGGCTTGAGATCTGTAGGGGTCGGGTTGTGATAGGGGAGATCTCATGTTTCTGTCAAAGTTACAAAAGGGCATAATTATATTTCTTATAGAGGATGATGGTTGGTGTGATGACAATAGGTTTTTAGTCCAACTGAGTTTGTTAGATGATATCTTTGTTGACGGGATGAAAGGGAATATTAATAGGATTCAGCCCATGGGTGTTTCCAAATTGTAGATAAGATAGTTTTTAAATTAGGGATATTATTTCTCTATCATTCAAATAAGACCTTATGTGTTTCTCATGGGGAGATATATCTTTTATATCTATTTTGATGAGATAAGTGTTTGATTCTTAAATATGGAAGATACATGTTTTTTTGGAAATTTAAGATATAATATTTTATATCTTATATTTATTTGAAAAATAAAATTGTGAAGGATTTAAAAGGAGAAGCATCTGGTGATGATAAATAGAGAGAGAGCTTATAAATATTTAGTCTATAGAGATCAATAGGAAAGGGACCTCCACATTTGTGGTAATCTATGTGGTTTATTGACAATGGTGAATGAGGAATCAACAGTGGATCTACAATGTTATGGGATACCACATTTCAGTAGCATGTGTGACACATAAACATGGAACAAGTGTGAAGTAATAGTGATGAGATTGATGATCAGGGCCATTTATTGAAAGTATTCTTGATTACGATGATCAGTTGGTGTTTCCCAATTGATGATCGATAACACATCATGATAGAGAGATCATGAGAAATAGAAAAATCCTTAGGGCATCACTAAACTGTGTGAGATCGATGCATGTTCATATTTGATCCCCAAGGTAGTGGCGCTTTGTTACAGTAGGGTGATGTTTTTTCATAGATGGATTTTCTATTATGGAATTTTCAAGATGATTTTTAGGGAGGATAAGGATGCATATTAGGGTGTAGTTTTCACATAGGTTTTTTATTCTCTCATTATAATTCAAGTTTATACATTACTTGGATTTTGTATTCTCTGATTCATAGTAGATATTTTGTAGTTTCCCCATGGTTTTTTGATCCTCCACATTGGAGGGATTTTTCACATTAAAAAATATTTCATGCTAATTCTTTTTTTGTTCTGACATTTGATTTCATTTCCATTATTTCATCGAATTTCTCACAATTTTTTTTGTAAGAGATTTTTTAACATGGGACTGGGATTCTCCCCCAATAGATTTTTGGTTTTTAAAGTAAATATATGACATGTTTTAAATTGAACCTGTGACTAAATTGATATCTGTGTTGGTTTATAGTTTTGAATTTGGTTAGTTTGAATGAGTTAAAATGGATTATTCATTATTTGATTTTTAAAAAATAAATTATTTATAAAATTCAATTGGTAGTTTACTTGTTATTTGAAAAAAAGCATAAAAATTTAAAAAGAATATATGTATAGTACATTTATGAATTATAAATTAATGGAAAAGTAAATAAATAAATATAAATATATTAAATGTAATATTTTTTTTGTGTGTTTTTAAACTAATTAATTTAAAACATTATAGTGTAGTAATTATGAAGTTGAATAAAAATAATACCATTAGGATTCAAGGAGGTATGCGTGTAATTGTTTGATATTTGGTGGAACATTTTCTAACATGTGACTAAATAATTTTCCCATTATATTTGATAGGATAATAAAATGTCTTCCAGTTAGGAATTTTTTATTTAGACGATTACCTATATTTATCATCTCTAATCCATATAATCCAAACCAGACAACTTGGAATCTACATTTTAGATAAAATGATAAAATAATCAAAATTGAAAACACCATGGAGGTAAATTTTTAACTCGAACTAAAATACCTTTATAAAGTAGGAATAACTGATGGCGTGGATGAGATACTCTACCTTGTAGCATGATCAGTATATTTTGAATTTTAGTCAGAAGGAAGGCTCTACATGATTTGAAAAAGAATATGAACAATTAAAAATAAAAAATTATCTTGAATATGCTATCATAACAAATTCAAAATTTCAAGAAATGAAAATATTGTCTTAATACGAATACATGTGATATTGATACACATATTTTTTTTGAAAGTTTATGATTTTACCCCTTTTATGGGTTGTAGCATATCATTATCCCCTTAATTTTATATATAATATTTATGTATTTCCTATAAAATCATATTGTATAGAGACTGATCATATTGTTCCATTTATATTGTTCATAATCTGTATGCCTTCCCTGTATAATAATATTGTATGCACAATTATCATGATATATAATCATATTCAGTTTCTATATTCATTATGCATTTCCTACAAAATAATTTTCCCTCATTTTCCTATCAAATTTTGTTTATGAATAATTTGTATCCATTTAATTAATTTTATTCAGTGTGTATTTACTGTATTCATTTGATGTTGGCATATTTAGTGTGAAATTTCAATCCAATGAATGCTTTGTTTAAATAAATTTCAGTTTCTATACAACATACATACAAAATTTACAGAGTATGTATATAGAATTTCCCTTTCCTCTCATGCCCATTCCATATTCATATTGCATATAGAATTTCCCACGCCTTTCATGAATCTTATAGATTCATATTGTATACTATATTTTTTTATTTAAACATAACTATATTTACCATACCTATAATTTCGTTTTACATGCATGTTTATTCACTCTTTGTTGCATACTTATTATAAAAATCTTATTATTTACTATATGAACTCTCTCATATTGGTTGCTTAATATATAATGCACTTTTAGTTTAATATTGTTCAAGTTTATCCAAAAACTGATGTCTTTTAATCTTTTAGTTTATTTTGAAGTTTCCGTTAATGAGTCCATTTGACAATAACAACTGTACTAAACATTTTCCTTATTAGTTATTGTCCCATTTAATTTTGTTTTATCCATATGAATATTCTTCACAATGAAATTGAATACATAGTGACCATATTATACCATTTATTTTGGGCATAAACTTTTAGTTTATCATGAATCTTCTGTCAATGATCCCACTGAAAAAAGAAAACTACTTGTTTCTCCTGCTAGTAATTTCCCCCTTTAATTTTTCATAATCCTCATGAATTTCATGTATAATTAAATTGGATACAAAATGATCATATTTTCCCATTTACTTTGTGCATAATCTGTATGAATTTTCTATATAAAAATATTGTATGCATAGTGATCATGCTATAGAATCAATTTCCGTTTCCATATTATATACACAGTTACCAATCTATACAATCATAATCATTTTTCACATTTTGTATCCTTTTAATGTAAAATAATTTTCACTTATAAGCATATCAAATATTGTTTATGCATAGTTCGCATCAATTTCCTTGATGTCAATTAGCATGCATTGCCTGTATGCATTTCATGTATGTGTATTTTATATGCTCTTTCAATTTAATGTTAATCGTTATATGTATTCTATACATGTATATTGCACTTTTAGTTTACTAAAGTTTTAGTTTATCTAAAAAATATACCAAAAACTCCATCAAACAATGAATATTGTATTCCACATGTGGCCCACAGGTAACTCTCCCCTTTAATTGATATATAACCCTCTCCCCTTTAATCATTGCATAATCCTTTTGCATTTCTTATATAATGAAATTGAATACATAATTACACCATAAAATATTTTTTACTTATAACCTTATCAAACATTATTTCCATATTTTTAGTATATTCTATAATATTCATTATGTATGTTATGTTTCTATTATATGTTAATATACTTTCAGTATTCTATCTGAGATTTGATACATATAAGATTTATCATTTATTTTATTTTCATTCAGTGTTAGGTTACAATTTTTATTTGTTTAATTTTTCCTAATTATTAATATTTACAAATTCTTTTATTAAAAATAAGGAACCGTTTTTTGAGAATCTTATTGAGGAATTCAATTACACTATTTAACCTTTACTTTATTGAAGTGAAAACATTACTTTATCATTAAATTTCCTATTTATACTATATATTCCTATGTTTTTAATGAACAAAGGTTATTTTTATTTGTTTTAGAAGCTACCAAGTCCCATGTAAATGCACCGGGGGGGGGGGGGTCGATCCAATGTAGTGTTTGTCTAGGATGACCAAAAAACACACTTTTGTCATTTTAGAATACTAAAACATGTGTTTAATGGTCAAATATATAGAAATAGACCTCAAAATGTTGTGGAATAAAAACCAACCAAATGACTTCTGAATGCCATGAAATCAGATAAAAAAGATAATACAATGATTTTTAAAATTTTGAAGATGAAGAAACATCAATATGAGGTGTTTTTTTCCTAGGATGATAGAAAACACACTTTTATTATTTTAAAACACTAAAACGTGTGTTTAATAGTAAAATCAATATAAAATTTCCTCATAATGATGTGAAATCATAGAAAAACCTTTTTTGTATTATTTTTGATGTGTACAAGTATATGACATATCAATCACACATGGGGTGTTCCCAAAACGACTGAATAATTAGCTTTCAAAGGTTTGTCGTCCTTTAAAAACATGAATCAAGGGGTACAAATCAACTGAACGACCTCTAAATATCATGAAATCATACAAAAATAATAGTACAAGGATTTGTGAAGTGGTGGATTTTACAGAATATCAACCTGAGGTTTTTTTCCCGAAATTACTGGAAACACACCTTTATTATTTTAAAACTCTAAAACATAAGCTTAATGGTCAAATCTATAGTAAATATCCTCAAAATTATGTGAAATCATAGAAAAGTCATATTTGTATTATTTTTGACATTTATAAGTAGATAAAACATCAATCATACATTCGGTGTTCCCAAAATTATTGAATAAGAAGTTTTTAAAGATTTTACATCCTTTAACAACAAGCATCAAAGGTTCAAAATCAACCAAACAACATCTGAATACTGTGAAATCATACAAAAACAACTGTAAAATGATTTATAAAATATTAGACTTGAAGGATTGTCAATTAGATGTGTCATTTTCTCAAGATGATTATAAACACACTCATATTATTTTAAAACACTAAACATGCGTTTAATGGATAGATCCATAGAAAACAACCTCATAATGATGTGAAATAATAGGAAAACCAATTTTTTGTTAATTTTAATGTATATGAGTAGATAGAACATCAATATAATGTGTATTATTCTTGAAATGACCAAATAAGTAGTTTTTAAAGGTTTGATGTCCTTTAAAAACATGCATCATGGGGTCAAAACCAACCGAACGACCATCAAATTCCATGAAATCCAATGAGAAAAACCATATAGTGAATTTTTAAATGGTGAAACTGATGGAATGACAACATGAGGTGTTGTTTTTTCACAAGATGATTTGAAATAAACTTTTATTGTTTTAAAACACTAAATTGTGCATTTAACAGTCTGATCCATATAAACTAGTCTCAAAATGATGTAAAATCATAAAAAAACCATATTTGTATTATTTATGATGTGTATGAGTAGAAAAAACATCAATCAGATGTGAGGTGTGCTTAGGATGACCAAATAAGCGGTTTTTAAAAGTTTGATGTCCTTTAAAAATGTTCATCAAGGGTAAAAAAAACTGAACAACCTCTAAATGTTGTGAAATTTGAAAAAACAACCATACAATGTTTTTTTTTTAAATTGTGGAGTAAATAGATTGTCAATATGATGTGTCAATTTCTCAATATGATAAAAATGTTCTTTTATTGTTTTAAAAGACTAAAACATGCGTTTAACATTCATATCTATAGAAAACATCCTCAAAATGACATGAAATCATAGGAAAACCATATTTGTATTTTTTTGATGTGTACGAGTAGAAAAAATGGTAATTGAACATGTGGTGTGCCTAAAATGACTGAATAAGTAGTTTTAAAGGTTTTTTATGCATTAAAAACATGTATCATGGGATCAAAACCTACCGAAATATCTCTGAATATTGTGAAATCTGATGAAAACAACCATATGGTGAATTTTGAAATGATGGATCTAAAGGAATTCTAATTATTAGTGTCATTTTCCTAAGATGATTGAAATTTTATTTGTATTGTTTTAAAACACCAAAACATGTGTTTAATGGTCAGATCTATGGTAAAAAACCCTAAAATGACTTGAAATCAAAGAAAAATCATTTTTGAATCATTTTTGATGTGTATAAGAAAAAAAAATCAATCGAATGCTTGGTGTGCCCAGAACGGACGAATAAGCAATTTTTAAAGGTTTGAAATCCTTTAAAAATATGTTCTAGGGGATCAAAACCAAAAGAATGACCCAAAATTCCATGAAATCAAATAAAAACAACTAAACTATGATTTTTGAAATAGTGGAGCTGACAGAACATCAATCTGAGGTGTTGTTTTCCTGAGATGACTGTAAACACTCTTTTAATGTTTTAAAACATAAAAACATACATTTAATAGTTATATTTATAGAAAAAGATCTCATAATGGTTTAAAATCACAGTAAAATATTCTTTGTATTATTTTTTATGTTTTTAAGTAGATAACACATCAATCGAACATGTGGTCTGCTCGAAAATACTGAATAAGTAGTTTTAAAAGGTTTGGTTCCCTTTAAAAACCTGAATCATGGGGTTAAAAATAAACCGAACATTCTCCAAATGATTTGAAATCCAAAAAAACAACCATGAAGTGAATTGTGAAAATGGTGGAGCTGATGGAACATCAATCCAAGGTGTCGTTTTCCTAGGATGACCAGAAACACACTTTTAATGTTTTAAAATACTAAAACATGCATTTAATGGTTATATCTATAGAAAAAGACTTTCAAAATGATTTGAAATTATAGGAAAACATATTTATATTATTTTTTATGTTTATGAGCTGACGAAACATCAATCGGATGTGTGGTATGCCCAAAACAACTGAATAAGTATTTTTAAAGGTTTGGCGCTCATTAAAACCATGCATTAAGGGGTAAAAACCAACCAAACGACCTCTAAATTCCATGAAATCATATGAAAAAAACTTAATAGTGATTTATGAAATATTGGAGATGATAGAGTTTTTAATCCAATGTGTTGTTTTCCCAAGATGATTGAAAACACACTTTTATTATTTAAAACACAAAAACATGTGTTTTATGGTCAGATACATAAAAAAAACCTAGAAAGGATGTGAAATCATATAAAAACCATTTTTGTATTATTTATGATGTGTGTGAGTGAAATAAACTTTAATTGGATTTATAGTCTTCTTGGAAGGACCAAATGAATAATTTTTAAAGGTTTGACGCTCTTTAAAAACATGCGTCAGGGGGTCAAAACCAACCAAATGAGCATTGAATGTCATGAAATTTGATGAAAACAACCATACAATGAATTTTAAAATAATGGAATTGATGGAACATCAATCTGAGGTGTATTTTATCTAAGATGATTGGAAACACACTTTTATTATTTTAAAACATTGAAACATGTATTTAATAATTAGATCCATATCAAACAAACTTGGAATGATGTGAAATCATAGGAATCATATTTTTATTATTTGTGATATATACAAGTAGATGAAATGTCAATCTAATGTGTGGTCTACTTAGAAGGATTGAATAAGTAGTTTTTAAAGGTTTGTTTCCCTTTAAAAATTTGTGTTAAGGGGTAAAAACCAACCAAAAACCTCTAAATTCCATGAAATCTGATAAAAACAATTTTATAATGATTTATGAAATGATGAATATGACAGAACATAAATCTATTGTGTCTCTTGTTCGAGGTGATCTAAAACACACTTTTATTATTTAAAACACCAAAACCTACATTTAATGGTTAGATCTATAGAAAATGACCTTTAAATGATGTGAAATCATAAGAAAACTTTACATTATTTTTGATGTGTGCGAATAGACCACACATAAACCGGACATGCGATCTACTTGAAATGATCAAATAAATATTTTTTAAAGGTTTGATGCCCTTAAAAAATGTGTGCTAGGAGTCCAAAACCAACTGAACGACCTCCGAATGTTGTAAAATTAGATGAAAACAATAGTACAATGATTTTTAAAATGATAGAGATGGCATAATGTCAATTTGAGGTGTTATTTTCTTGGGATGACTGAAAACACGCTTTTATTATTTTAAAACAACAAAACATGTGTTTGATGGTAATATGTATAGAAAACAACCTTGGTATGATGTGAAATCAAAGAACAACCATATTTTTGTTATTTTTTATGTGTATGAGTTGACAACATGTCAATTAAACTTGTGATCTTCCCAAAATGACTGAATAAGCTATTTTTAAAGGTTGTACGCCCTTTAAAAACATGTGTTAGGGGATCAAAAACCAACCAAATGACCTATAAATGTTGTGAAATCCAATGATAAAAACTAAAGAATGAATTTTGATATGGCGGTGCTAGCGGAATGTCAATCTGAAGTTTCATTTGTCTAGGATGACTGAAAACACACTTTTATTATTTTAAAATACTAAAACATGAATTCAATGATCAAATACATAAAAATAAACCTCATAATGATGCGAAATCATAGAATTTTTTTATATTAATTTTGACTTGTATGAGTAGATGAGACATCAATAAAATATGTAGTCTTCTCAGAATGACTAAATAAGCAGTTTTTTAAGGTTTGTTTCCCTTTAAAAATATGTGTCTGGGGGTCAAAACAAACCAAAAGACCTCCAAATATAGTTAAATAAAATGAAAATAACTGTACAATTATTTAAAAAATAGTGGAGTTGGTGGAACATCAATATGATATGTCATTTTCTCATGATGACTAAAAACGCACTTTTATTGTTTTAAAACACCAAAACATTATTTTAATGGTTAAATCCATTGAAGACAACCTCAGAATGATGTGAAATCATATAAAACCCATATTTGTATAATTTTTAATGTGTATAAGCAGAAGACACATCAATTAGATGTATGGTCTGGATGAAAATGGCTGAATAAGTGGTTTTTTGATGGTTGGATGTCCTTTTAAAAATGTACATAAAAGGGTCAAAACCAACCGAATTACTTCTGAATGTCTTTAAATAAAAAAAATTAACTATACAATGATTTTTTAAATGGTGGATCCAATATAACCTCAATAAGAGTTTTTATTTTCTCAGGATGACCAAAAATCACTTTTATTGTTTTAAAATACCAAAATGTGCATTTAACAGTCAGATACATATCAAACAACCTTTGAACAAAAACATGCATCAGGGTGTTAAAACCAAATGAAAAAACTCTAAATGCCATGAAATATGAAAACATCAACCGTACAATTATTTATTAAATGGTGGAGATTATGGAACATCAATACGAGGTGCCCTTTGTCTAGGATGACCAAAAACATGCTTTTATTGTTTTAAAACACCAAAACATGTGTTTTATGGTCAAATACATATAAAACCCCATCATAGTGATTTGAAATCATAGGAAACCCATTTTTATATTATTTTTCATGTTTATAAGTGGAAGACACATCAATCGGGTGTGTGGTGTGCCCATAATGATTGAATAAACAGTTTTTAAAGATTTGACATCCATTAAAAATGTGCATCAAAGGGTCAAAACCAACCAAATGACCTCTTAATTTCATGAAATTAAACAAAAACAACCGTATAGTGAATTTTGAAATATTGGAAATGAAGAAATTTCAATTTGAGATGTGGTTTGTCTGAGATGACCAAAACACACTTTTACTATTTTAAAACAATTAAACGTGTGTTTAATGGTCAGATCTATAGAAAATGACCTCAAAATGTTGTGAAAACCACATTTACATTATTTTTAATTTGTATGAGTAGAAAAAACATTGATCAAACATGCAGTGTGTCTGTAATTACCGAATAAGCAGTTTTTAAAGATTTGGCATCCTTTAAAAATGTGCATTATGGGGTCAAAACCAGTTGAATGATCTTTGAATTTTGTGAAATCAAATGACAACAACCATATGATATTTTTTGAAATAGTTTAGCAGAATAAATGTCAATTTGAGGTTCCTTTTAATCTATATGATCATGAACAAGAATTTATTGTTTTAAAACACTAAAACATGCATTTACTGGTCAAATCCATAGAAAATGACCTCAAAATATCGTGAAATCATATGAAAACCATCTTTTTTATAATTGGGACATGTAAAAGTAGTTGAAATGTCAATAAAATGTGCGACGTTCCTGAAATGACCAAATAAATAGTTTTTAAAGGTTTAATGTCCTTTAAAAATGTTCACCGGGGGGCCAAAACCTACCGAACGACCTTCAAATACCGTGAAATCCTATGAAAACGACCATATAGTTAATTATGAATTGATGGGGCATAAAAAATGTCAATATGAGGTGTCTTTTTCCTAAGATGAATGAAAACAAACTTTTATTGTTTTAAAACACTAAACAATGCATTTAACGGTCAAATCCATAGCAAATGATCTCAGAATGGCATGACACCATAAGACAACTTTTTTTGGGTATTATTTTTGACATGTAAAAGTAAAATACACATCAATAGGACATGTGATGTTCCCAGAATGACCAAATAAGTAGTTTTAAAGGTTTGACGTCCTTTAAAAATGTGCATTAGGGGGTCAAAACCAATTGAACAACCTCTAAATCCATGAAATCAGACAAAAATAGTCTTATAGTGATTTGTGAAATGGTGGAGCTAACAAGACTTCAATATGAGGTTCCTTTTTCCCATGATGATCGAAAATACACTTTTTTTTATTTTAAAACACTGAAAAATGCATTTAATTATCATATCCATAGAAAATATCCTCAAAATCAGGTAAACTCATAAGAAAACTGTCTTTGTATTTTTTTTATGTGTATGAGGAGACAATCCATTAATCGAGAATGTGGTGTGATCGGGAAAACTGAATAAGAAATTTTAAATTAAAAAATTATTAGAAACTATTAATATATTCAAAATCAAATAAAATCAAACTATTATACCAATTTTTAATTGAAATATTATACTACATTTCAATTATTAGATTTTTTTGATTTTTTTACCGTACTAATTATTTTTTAAATTTTTTTCATATCCAGTTCTATTAGATGATTGGAATAGATCTTATAAGATAATTGGACAAGGTTATCTATGAGTTTTGTGATTTTACATATCATGGATAAATTTATTGAATATTTGAATGATGGTAGTTTTTTGTTTTTTTTAAATATCTATAGGGACCACCATTTGGCGGTTACTGTAGACTAGCCTAAGGTGGCCTAGAGTTACCATTGTTTAACAATTGATATATCCCATACTGGGGGGGGGGACCCTATATTTAAAACATTCTTGAAAATATTTTTAAAAAACATGGATATGTAATAATTTTTTTTAATGAAGAAAGAAATAAAGTTGATTTTCTATAAAAATGTTATTTTGGTATCCTCAGTACTTTAAGTGAGGAAAATGAAATGAAAAAAATTTATTATCAATAAATAAACATATTAGAATAAATTTAACGAGTTTTGAGAGTTATATCATGAAATTTTATCATCTGAAACTTAATCATAAACAATCTAGAAAAATAATGAGATTGTCCCATAAAAACCTTAGCTTAGGTCAAACTCCCTTCGTACATGTTTGAGCCTCATATATAATAAATATATATTTATTATACATTTATTCTAGAATAATAACTATATATATATATCATACCATATATGATTTACTTATAACCTTTTATCATTATTTTATTAATAATTCTTTATTAAAATCACTATTTTGGGCGATAGTTGCATCGTTTTTCATGTATGTTTTGGTTTAGCAGTTTTGGTCTTTGTAATTTGATCATTGTACCATCGTATAAAAAATTTTAATCATAATATAAATATAATATATATTAATTATATATATATAATCATCCATAAATTTAGAGATAGAAAAATGAATTACACCATTCATGGAGATGGTATGCCGTATTTATGTATGAACACTATTTTAATTTTTTGATGGATGAAACATAATAAAGTTAAAAAATAATTCACATTTACATAATAATTATTATATAATATATATAATATATTTTCATCATATCCATCATTATTAAAATCCATTTAAAATGGAAATAAAAAGCTTATTACATCACTTTGTGGAGGTGGAAGTCCACACGTATGCACGAGCGACATTATCATTTTAAAAAGGATTGGAATGTAAAAAGTTAGATATGATATTATAATTAAATAATAACAATCATGTATTAAATATGATATATAAATAATAAAACCGTCATAATACACATCCATAAAATATGGTGATATAAAATGAATTATATCTCTATATGGAGACGGTAAGCCATAAATACGCACGAGCGATACTTTCACTTCCCATTTGATAGGAAAGAGGGTGTATAATGGTGGTTTCATAATCATATTAAAATTTTTGTATGTTTATTATATTTATTTTATTATTTTATGATAAATACCATATATTTGGATGATGTAAAATAATAAGTAAAAAGAAAGTTATCGATTAATGTGATTACCTCTTATTTGAAATAACTCCTTTAGATATCCTCTTAAGGGTACTAGGGTTGGTATTTTTTGGAGTAAAATACCTATAGATATTGTCTAGGGAATTTTATAATTAAATTTCAGACCCCAAACTTGGTTTTCCTTTTATTTTTCACTTTTCTCGGCTCTGGATCTTTTTTTTGAAGTTCAGGTTGAGTTTTCAGTTTGATTTTTTGAGTTTTGGAATTTCTGAGTGGATTTTTAGCCCATACATAGTTTTTGTGCATGGTTTGGGGGTTAAATTCATGTCTTTTTAATGATGAGGGTTTTTTTTAAATTCAAATTCTTCTTGCGTGGTTTGTCTTGCATAGTTTGGGGAAAAGTGTGTGATTCTAAGGAGAAAATGTGATGCTTGTTTTTGGTGTTAAGGGACATGGAACACGACTTACGCATGGTTAGAGAAAACCATGTGGAAACCATGTGAAGTGTTACATAGTTTGGATAGTGAATTTTTTCATGGTTGGTGCATAGTTTCCCAAACTGTGTGGCCAGACTATTCAAGGTCCCCTCTACTCTAGTAGGGTACAAACGGTTGGCACACAGTTTGTTAAACCATGTGACCAAATAGTGTGAGTTTCCCATGCCATTAAATTTTGGAAATTATCTACTTACCCCTATTCTTTTTTAACACTGTTTTGGTATTTCCTCCCCTTAATAGACCTAGTAACACTAGGGGGCTCCAGGAAACCCTCCTCCCTTGATTACCTTCCTCCATTGAAGCTCCTTAAAGGTTCCTAGGTTATTTTCTTTGAGTTTTGGTTAATTTATTCCTCTCATACTCCTTATTTCTTAGTTTCGTGGTTTCTCTTGGTGATTATTTCTCTTGGATGAACCCTAAGTGTTAGGGTTTATGTGTGGGTTTCTTTTCCTTGATACTAGGGTGTGCTGATTGTCTCTTAGGGTGTATTCTTCCTTCTCCTGAGTTTTCGTTGCATTCAAAAGTCATTGCGGTAGGTGTTTTCATCCATTTCCTTTATAGAACATTCAATTTTATTCTTGAGTTTTTGACATGGTTTATAATTTTTTTCCTTACTTGTGATGTGTGAGTATAATTTTTTTTGGTGTTTCCATAAGGGATAATTGGTGAAAAATGGGTTTCAAAGGGTTTCTTTAACTACGCTTATATGTAAATGCTTGTAAGGTGTTTGATAAAATGTTAATCAACCTTTTAAAATGAATTTGGGTATTTTGAGAGTGTGATTGGATTTGGTTATGTTTTGGTGGCTTGGGTTGATTATGATATGAGCCTTTTATATGATTTGTGGTGACTTTTACGAATTGGTGCATGTGTGTGGTTTTTGGTGTTTAGTGGTGAAGTATGTGATGTTTATTAAAAATGATTTTTGGGTGTTTTACCCTAGTCAGAAATTGATGTTTAAAGTGTTGCATCAGAGGTGGGAACATCTGTGTGTGTACGGGGTGTACATACGAATGGGCACACAAATGATAATGGTCTTTGATAAACTTTCTTAACTTAAAACCCAAATTTCAAAACACTTGTTTGTTTCTTTAAAACCCTTGATGTTTTTATAATTGTACTATATTTCAAATGACTCAAATTTGGTTTCAAATTGGTGTTTGAAATTGTGGCCTTTTCGGTACTATAGAATATGGTTGGTTTCTTAATGGTATGAAGGCCCATTTGGAATCTTTATGTATATTGTGTGTTTTCATATTAATTTTTGAAATGGAATTATACTTATAAATGTATGGCCTAATTAGAACTTTGATATGATTTGGTGGTTTGTTTGAAACTCATATAATGTGAAGGCCTGGTTGGCACATTTTTCTAATTTTTAGAAAATAGTTTATTACTCATGTGATGTGATGGCCCGGTTGGAACATTTGTATTTATCAATATGTAGGATGATCAACTATATAGGGGATCCTTCAAGGAGAGGATCATCACATAGGTGGTGTCAGTGTTTGGGTTAGGCATGCATGATGGTAGTGGGTTTTAGTTGAACCACATATGTGAGGACCTCCCTATTCACTGAGTATTATTATCATGGTAATCCTAGGTGTCATCTAGAGGGTCAAGTGACCATTTTCTATCAACCCCAATTAAATGTATTGTCACCCCATGGATTTTATGAGAGGCTATGTGGGACGTGGCATTGGATTGGATAGTTTAGAGAATCGAGCTGGTTATTGACTATAGTACTGCACCATACACCGACAGGTAAGTCCAAACTAAGTACATCCAAGTATTTATTCTATATATGTTTAAGAAATTATCATGATTGAATATTAGTATGATCTTCTTTATTATGTTGCATTTTGGTTGTTAATATTTTCAGTTTGTGTTTGATTTTTTTGTTTCCTTTACTATCAACTTATCCCTTTTTTACCTGGTATGATTCTTTACTAGGGTTTTGGTTTTGTAAATTTATTTGTGAAATGGAAATATATTTTAAAAAGAGGAATGTGGTGTGTTTTGTTTTAAAATGGGAAAGATGTGTTTGGATCTATGAAGTAGTAAAATACTATTTTCTTCACATACTTTCAAACTAGTATTTATGGACTATTTTTGGGAAAGGAAATGTATGAAAATTGTGGTGATTACCTACTGAGATGTTAATTCTCACACCCTACTTATTCCATTCAATGTAGGTAGACCCGAGCTATTTTTATGGTGCATGTTTATGGTTCTGGTGTGTGTCTTTGTAGCATGTTAGTCTTGTGGTTGGTGGTGACTAGGAGGTCATGTGGAGGTCATGATAGTATGGTATGGTTTTAGTTTTATATTCAGTTTTTATTTGTTCAACAACTATTTTATTTGGATCAATTATTAATTTATTGATGATTAGTTATTGTTGGTTTTTCTACATGTTTAGTTTGGTTATTAATCCCGGTTTGTTTTTTTGGTCTAAATCACTCCCATTGGGTTATTTTGATTCCCAAAACTAGTTTCCATCCCATGGGGATTGGGAATACTATTCAGACCTTGTCCCGAACCAGGTTGGGTGTCAGTTTGGATGGAATCTTGACCTGATTTGTGACAAAATTGTGACACCTTGAGATTTTGAGAATTATTATTTTTTGAATTAATTTATCTTTTCAGTATTTTTCATTTCACATGACATTGGAAATAGTTCTTTATATATATATATAACTCTAAGTCAAACATTCATTTCACATGCAATAACAACTTTCACTACTGGAAATAATTCTTTTCCCAACACTTGTATACCAACGGTTCAAAACAACCATTGGGATATGTGATCTTTACCAACAATTTTCATAAAGTGTTGGTAAAGATGTAGTTTGATGGAGTTTTCCCAACGGTTTCATCAAACCGTTGGGAAATCATTATTTTCCCAATGGTTTTTAATATCCATTGGGAAAATAAACCCCCAAATTCGACTAAGACAGGAGACCCCCATGATTCCAGAAGCAGATTGCACAATTCCCAGAAGCGCTGCCCGAATCCCAGAAGCCCTTGAGAAGCCCCAGCACAGGTGCACCTCTTCCACCCGATTAGCTTCCAGGTTAGACTCCTTCCACCTCTTCTCAAGGATATCCTTCCACCTATTCTCAAGGATATCCTTCTATTCTCAAGGATATCTATATTCCCTATTTCTAGGTATTTTGTAAAATTTTATGATTCACCACTCCACGAATTGTGTACTCAAATCACTACCTCCACAAATTGTGTACTCAAATCAGTACATCGGTGTACACATTGTACAATTAATTTTTTCATTACACATATACATTTATAAGGGAATGATGTCTCTTTCTTGTGTTATAATTTTAAAGATTCATATTTTTTTAATCTCAATGCTTCAAATACTACAACTTCATGTATATGAACTCATAAGAAATTGTTTGCAATATTTATTCATAGTATTTCATGAAAATCACTCCTTTCATAAATATTATGTCAAGCATGAATATCTTATTCATCTTAATTTTTTTACACTATGTGTATTACATACCAAATATGTATCATGTTTCTATCAAAATCTATATATATATAAAATGACACACTGTTCACTTATCCTTTGCACAATAGAACATATGGAGTATCTTCTTGAACTTTGCAAAATAGTATGTGGTCCCTAATTATTCTTCATAGAAGAAATAAGAAATACTTAACCATACAATCCAATGCTCTTTATGAATAAAATATCTACAAAGGGAACTCTCGGTGGGACCTCTCCTTTTCCCATGTAGTACTTCTTCCTTATTCATGAAACTAATTCACAGAATTTCAAATTCGCAATATTAATGAATATTAGTTTTCTTAATATAACCATTAGTCATTCTGCCTTCAACATCATACATGAGTTATTCAATCACCTTTTTAAAACACAATGAACATTTTCACTGATTTGGGGTTCCTCAAAATGCTTGGGAAAATCAGAAAAACACATGTATTGAATCATGCTTCTCATATGGTTTCATGGATACAAGTTAATCTAAAAAATCATGACTGCATGGTTCAAATATCAAGAGGACAATGGTATTATTATTCTTCACACAAATTAAGTTGTATACTACAATTATGTTTTTTTGTTTTCACTTTTGATTTGACCGGAAGGGGAGCTTTGTGGTCATTAATCATGGTTTTGGGTGGTCATTTAGGATGTAAGATAGTATGACTTCATTTTACTTGATATATCCAATATTATTATTGATTTATGTTCAATTTGATTATATTTGATAAGTGATGTTGTTTAATAAGTTGTTATTAATGGTTGTAATAATGATGATATGGTATAAGGGTTCACATGGTGTGTATAATGATTGACATGGTGTCTAAGATAATCTAGTGTCTTGGGAATGTACATGGGAATGTACACACAGTACATGAATTTGTTAGCCATGTAAATATACACGGCCAATCCCTTATGGTGAAAAGTATGTTTGGCCAAATGGGGAATTGAAAACATCCCATTTACAAATGGATTTGTTTCATGGGTATGGCCACATGATGTGTTGGCCATACTATAGAGTAGGTAGTAATTAGCTCAGTCAAAACACTTTCATCCCTGAAATTCAAGATTACATGGTTAAATGGAAGAACCCATGTTCTAATGACATGCCTAACATGGTTTCTAACTAACCTCACCTAAAAATAAACTAGAACATTGGTTAAATGCAAGAATTCATCCTAAACGTACACTATAACATTGGTTAAATGGAAGAAATCATCCTTGTTACTGAATTCCATACACATTTGGGCAAAAAACCATCATTCAAGAACATCACTGTAATGTATAGGCTTTTCACAAAACACATATCCCTTAAATGTCATGAAATTACATTTGGAACTGATTTAAAGTTGTCATGTTTACAGGTGGAATCTTTGTAGCTTTGGATAATATATTCTCATAACTATAGAGTGGAACCCCATTCGGTGTTTTGAGGTCCACCCAGGACAACCCCCCTCCTTCCTGGACTTAGGACAACCCCCCTCCTTCTGGGACCCTAGACATCCCCCCCTCCCTGGACCCCAAACAGCCCCCACCCACCTTTCTGGACCCAGGATAGCCCCCCTCCTTCCTAGAACCTGGATAGCCCCCCACCCTCCTCCTTGGACCCCGGACAGCCCACCACCCTCCTCCCTAGACCCCAGACAACCCAAAAATCATTATTTGTATGTGAGATAAAACACAATAGAACTTGAAGGTCCCTCTCCAATGAGTGGCCATCTGGGTTCGGGTCACTAATGAGTGACATCCTAGTTTGGGACGTTAACATTCTTGGATATCCTTTTTATAGGTGTTTCTAATCAAATCCATACCTATAACTATTTAAAGTCCCTCTCCAAAATAAATTGGGACATGATTCAATGAATACACCCTACCAACCTATGATCTATAGCCCCAAACCTAGGATACTTTAATCCATGGTTAAGGTGAAACTTGATGAGGCCATAACTACTTTTGATGTGATCCTCATCCTACTCCTCATCCTGATCTCCCAGAAGAAGTTAAAGTATAAAACTCATGTACTACCAAAAAGACCCTTAAGGATTATATATTCCTTGATCCACTTCCAATATCTTACTGGTAAATCCTTGAATATAGGCATTATAAATTCTTTATATTATTTTCTTATATACACTGTACTTTTTTGTATTTCTTAATATGATTCTCATATAGAGTAATGTGTCAGTTGAGATTTTATTTAAAGTAAACAATTGTCATTTACCTAAATATTTTTTTGATTGAACTTTAATATTATTTAATTTCTTTGAAACAAATTATTGCAATTTTTTTACAGAATGGATAGAATTTGGATATATGAAACTGATCAGATTTCAACTGATTTTCAAAATAATTTGAACATATTTTTAGATTTTGCATTTGAAAAGGCTTCAGATAGTGGTCACATACACTGCCCATGTTCTAATTGTGTTGGAATACCTTGGTTGAGTCGTGAAGCAGTTAACTATCATATAACCAAATATGGTTTCCAAACAAACTATTATGTGTGGTATCACAATGGAGAGAAAATGGAATCTCAAAATGTTGATGATCCAAATGATAGGACTGAATTGGAGAGTTTGATATATGATCGGTTTCCATTTATTCGGCATCATGATAAGGAAAGGATGTCTAGCCAACAAGATTTCGATACAATGATGCGTCCAATGAAAATTATGATGTTGATAGGGTGAAAAAATTGAATGATACTGTGACGACTCCAGTATATCGACAATGTGGTAAAATGAAAAAGTTGGAATTTTTAATCTAATTGTTTCATGGGAAAAATATGTATGGGATTTAAAATACTGCAATTGATTACATTCTTACCTTCTTGAAGGACTTACTTCCAAATGATACAGATATTCCCTCAAACCACTATATAGCATGGAAGTTAGTTGATGAACTTGGATTCTCAAAAAAAAAAATTCATGCTTGCCCGAATGATTGCATCTTATTTTGGGAGGAAACTACTGAAAGAAATGATTGTATCAAATGTGAAACCTCCCAATGGAAGTCAAAATATGATGTAACACCATCTCGTGTGGCACAAAAAGTAATGTGGCACTTTCCATTGATCCCCAGATTACATAACCTTTTCATGTATGATGAAATATCAGTAAAAAATGCGATGGAATGACACCGAGAGAAAAAAGAATACTGAAGAGTTGGTTCACCCTGTAGATGGATTTTCATGGCAGATATTTGATGCTTGATATCCTGAATTTTCATCCGACGTGTGTAATGTGATACTAGGTCTTTCATGTGACGGTTTAATCCATTTGGGCAGATGCTTTCTTCGCACAGCACATGGCCGGTTTTCATACACATTTATAACCTTCCCCCATGGTTGTGTATGAAAAATACTTACACTTTCTTGAGTATACTGATATCTAGCCCTTCTGATCCCAATAATGATATAGATGTATACATGCAACCTTTAATAAAAGAGTTGAAACTTCTTTGAGATGTGGGTGTGCCCACATACGATGCATGTTCAAAAGACATATTTCAGACGTGTGCTATGCTTATGTGGACGATCAATGATTTTCCTTCTTATGCAATGATTTCTGGATGGATCACGAAAGGAAAATTATTATGTCCTATTTTTTATGAAGAATACTCGATCGAGAAGACTGAAATATCATCGTAGGTTTAGTTTTATGGGACATCGACAATTCTTGCCAATGAAGCATCCATATAGAAAAAATCGTCAAAGATTCGACAATACCATGAAGACTGATGATCCACATCATCGTATGTCTGGAACAAATTTTCTTAATGAATTGAAAGATTTTAGTTATTAATTTGGGAAGGGTGTAATGAAATCTAGAAAGAGGAAAAATGTTTCCAATGATACCTGTTACAATTGGAAGAAGAAGAGTATATTCTTTGAGTTGTCGTATTGGTCAACCAACTTGTTACGTCATTGCTTAGATGTAATGCACATTGAAAAGAATATATGTGAAATGTTGCTTTTGATTCTTTTAAATGTCAAGGGGAAGAAAAAAGATGATTTACGATCTTGGCGTGACTTGGTAGATTGGGGGATTAGACCAGAATTGCATCCTGTCTGTATCAGTGAAAATAAATGGAAAGTTCCATGTGCTTCTTATGTGATGACACCTGCTGAAAAAAATCAATTTCTAGAAGTGCTAGTGACTATTAAAGTTCATGATGGCTATTTAAGCAATATATCAAAACGGGTCAATAGAAGAGGTTTGAAGCTGAAATCTTTGAAGACTCATGATTATCACGTCCTTTTTCATGAGTTGATTCCAATAGAAATCCGTCATCTCTTGTCCAATAATGTAAGAGTCTCAGTTATTTAGTTGTGTTATTTGTTTAGAGATATTTGTGCTAAGAAGTTACCCAAATCCTTCTTACAAAATCTATTGGTAGAGACACCATTAATTTTGTGTGAGTTAGAGAAAATATTCCCTCCATCATTTTTTACATGCATGTTGCATCTGACTATCCATCTTCTGACCGAAATACTTCTTGGAGGATCCGTTGCTTTCTGTTTGATGTATCCAACTGAAAGAAACATGTACACATTGAAATAATATGTTTGGAACATGAATTATACCAAAGGTTCTATTGTGAATGGTTACTTGGATCAAGAATGTATGTATTTCTACTCAATGTATTTGTTTGATCTTACTACGAGAATAAATAGACCAATGAGAAATGAAGAAGAACAGTATGAGAAAATTAAACCCAGTTTTCCATGACTTCCTCAGATAGGAGGAATTTTGGGATCATATACATTGACGATATTAAGCCTTTAAGAGTGAGAGATGGCACATCGCACAGTGTTGTTCAATTGTGTTTTGTTTGATGAGTATATCAAGTAAGTAAATTGTACATGTATCTCTTATCTTATCTCTTGTAATTTTAAATATTTGTTAAACTATTATTATTTTTATCTATAGGGAACATAAAGAGTTGATATATAGAAAGCATCGTTCTTTATCTTTGAGAAGGAAAGAGACTTTGCATAGCAAAGGGTTTTCTGTTTGGTTGAAATTGAAGGTAAAAATATTTCTATAATAACTAAATAAAAATAATATTTAATTAAGTTTACTATTTGTTTATATTTTAGGTATAAAGTTTGCATGAAAACTCTATTTACGAGGAAATAAGAGCTTTGGATTTTGGTCCCAATACCATGGTTCATGATTGTAAATCACTTGTGATCAATGGATACAAATTTATTATCACTGAACACAATAGACTGTTATGCCAACAACAGACTGTTATGCCAGTTCATTGGATAATAGACCTCGTTCTAAAAATGTAGCTTATTATGGAGTCGTGGAGAAAATAATAATTTTGGAATATTACTCATATGTTCGAGTCATGATGATGAAATTTCAATGGTTTGATTCAATGATGAGGCAAGGAACATTTATTGATGATTGTGGATTTTGAGTTATTGACATGACTCGCACTCTTTCCACTGATGAACCATATGTATTGGCATCAATGGTGAAACAAGTTTTTTATGTCAATGATCATCATAATCCTAAATTAGACGTAATTATTGAAGTAAATCGCAGACATGTTTTTGATGATGGTGATGATGAAGTTGACATTATCCCTACTACAATTGGAAGTGATCAATTTATTACTTATGATGACTCTAATAGCTCAATTGTCAGAGTTGATTGTGAACCAGAAGTTGTGGTGGGAAATATATAGAATCATATAGTCGTGTTCTCACCTACATGTTTCACCTAAATCATTCAGAGTGTGTATCCTAGTACTTACCTACAAACCACCATAAATCTTCTGTTTCTTTATTTTTTTTATCAGAATGGTTTTTCTATATTTTGTTTTTTGGGTTACACATTAGTTATCTGTTTCTAATTACTTCCATATTTGTTTTCATTGTAGGAAATGACACCCATTGAAGAGAGGTGGTGGAAAAAGATGACAAAAAATAATCATCGCATGACACAGATGGTCATTCATCCACTCATCCCTGTTGTGAGTATTTTATTTTAAATATATATATTTCAATAACTTATAACATCATGTGTTTAGTTTTGTGTTAAACTTTTTTTAGGATCCACCCCCTAGATGATAGATATACTATGAGGAGCCTGATATTTCTCCCAGTATAGAGGCTGGTGGTAGGAGGGGGTGGGGGTGGGGGGTGGTGTCAGAGTTAGACGATCATTTGGTGGTCCCGGTACTAAGGCCGGTGGTACAAGGGCTCGTGGTGTGAGAGTTAGACAATCCACTGGTCATACCTGATTGGACTATTCCTCTACTATAAACATATATTATACACCCCATTTTGATCCTGGTGTGTCTTTAGGGACACACGGGATATTTAGGCCTCTGATGTTTACACTACCAGTTGGCTAGACGTCTGTGCCATCATCTTTTGCTTCTGGTTCATTATCTCTGAGCTATTATATTTCACCTTCTTCAACTCCTGCTCCAACACAGTATGTGGATGAGGAGAATACACTGAGGGACACTCCACCTGTACACAATATTCCTTCAGCTTCTACACATCCAGTGATACCCATTGATCCAACTACCACATGTATATTTATATAACTCTAACAAATTTTTATACCAAAATTTATTTTTATTATAACTTGTACTGATATTTTTTTATTTAATAATAGATTAATCTACTGATAGGAGGTGGGGTAGGGGGTGTACTCACTTGTGTGTGGTATGGAACCACCATACACAGTTGATGGTTGAATACAGTGACGATGAATAGATGATTGATAAATCTGGGCAGGAATGTCGTAGTTTTTTGGCGACGCTTGTCAAATACTCTGACATCATTCTGGTCAGCCCTCTCTCTTGGAGACATCTGCCACACGAAGTCAAGGATAATGCACGAGCACAAATACGGGTAAAAAATCTATTGTATTTAATGTATTTTTTTATTTATATTAATTAATCTATTGGGTGTCAGCTTTGGTTTAACTTCCCTGATGGTGAAGGTGTATGACCAGCACGTTTAAAGGAGCTAGGAGAGCTTTGGAGAGCTTATAAGCATGAGCTGTATGTTATATGGTTTGATAGAGTGGGAACGGAGTTGGATATGTTACCTATCGTGGATGCCTACCCAATAAATAAATATTTCCAAATGATTACCCTTTGGACGACTGCCAAATTTAAGCTATTAATCCTATTTGAGGTATTCAAATGACAGTTTTCATATTTTGAATTAATATTATCTTATTTATTATTAAACATTATTTAGGAATATTCTAAAAAAACAAAAAAAATATTGATTCAAAGCAATACCTCCACACTTTGGGGTGCACTACTATGTCAGATCATGAGAGGTAGCTGGTACGATATAGTTGTTTATAATTTTTCTTTAGGAATTTCCCTTTTTATTGTTTCCTACTTAAATTAAGTGATTTATTTAATATTGAATATATGATTATACTTTCACTTTATATTGTTTCAATTTCATTACATAAACACAAATTTAATATTAAAGGACGTATCCCTCGAGCAAAATTGTTTTGCTCGAGTAGAAGGAAAAAAGATGGAACTGCGGTTAATGAACCGACACCAGAAAAGATTGTAAGTTTTTATTTGTTTATTTCAAAGTTTAATATCTATTTTGAAATTTAATAATCCATTAATATTTTTAACAGGCTGCTTTAGAGGCCCTTGATGCCCATGAGCCTGACAATTTAGGGCCACACGATCATTTATATCAGGTTTTGGGAGATGAGCACTCTGGCCGAGTACACTGCCAACCTAGTAAGAATATAGTCTCGACGAGGTATTGGTCCTCTCCAGGTATCAATTATAGTACCACCGAGTTAGAACATGTTAAGGAGCATGCAAGACAGTCTGATAAAAGGGTCACAGATTTGGAAGAACAAGTTCAAACAAGAGAGAAAGAATTTATGAAACTGATCAAAGCTTTATCTTCATCACTTACACCAGAGGCCAGCGCGACTTGTCATACATATATGTCATCGATGGGTGAATTATCCAATGCACCAGGAGGTAGTTCTAGTTATGGTTGAGATGGTGATGTTCCTGGTGATGATGAGGAAGCTGAAGAGGATGAGGGCGAGGATGAGGATGAGGATGAGGGCGAGGATGGGGCCGAGGGTGAGGATGGGGCCGAGGGTGAGGATGGGGCCGAGGGTGAGGATGAGGCCAAGGGAGAGGATGAGGATGATGATGAGGACACCAACGAGGATAGAGATAGAGGTGATGATGAGGCTGATGATGACAGTGGTGATGATGATGGTGATCAGGGGAAGATTGATCCATTACATTTTTGAATTCTGTATAACTCTTTATTTTTGAACCTGGTTTTTCACTCTGGTATGGATATTTTTGAATTCAGTATAACTCTTTATTTTTGACCAAATATGGAAGAATAATGATGTTATAATGGTTTATGGGGATTTTGGGGCTTGTTTAAAGCTCAGAACCCCAGTCGGCATGAAAAAACACTATGCCTCACAGTTAGAAAAACACTATGCCTCATAGTTAGAAAATAACATGATGGTTCTTTATAGAATCCCCTGGAATAGGTCCCGTAGAACACTGGACACTTTTTTACTTCCTTTTATAACCAAAATAAGAACTTTGAATAATTATTTCATCCACTAAAGCTCCTCCCAAGTATATCCTTCCAAATATGTCTTCTTTAGCAAAATAAACATTATCCAATACCTCCAAGAAGGTTGGAAGGCTAAAAAGAACTAGCATCAACCAAAAATCGTCCCTTAGTCCCATATCAAACCTACAAGATTTTATGTAATCATTTTTGAAAAGATCTATTGCAATATTCACCAACTCAACAAAGTGGTTGGAGAAATCTATAAGATTACGCTTCACTTTATCCAACTTCAGAAACTCCAAAGTATTTTACACGTGTATAGTTTCATGATAAAAAGATGGTTAAATATCTTATTGAATGAAACCTAGGTAATACCTTTTTGAAACTTATCCTACACTATAGAATCCCAACATATTAATTCTGGTCATTTGTGATTTGTACGAGTCAACCACGCCTCAATCCAAGGCACGGTTTGGCCGGTACCACTCAAAGTGTCTCACTTTTATTTGAAATGGACAACATTTTAAGTGAAAACAACAACTGGCATATAGAAAACTGACCAAACACATTCATATTCTATTGATACTTTAGAAAAATGATCCACGGGTCATTTGTGATGTGTACGAGTCAACCCTGACTCAATCCGAGGCACGGTGTGGCGGGTATCACTCTAAGTGTCTGTCTTTTGTTTAAAATGGACACTGTTTTAAGTAAAAATGACACCCATATGGAAAACTGAGAAAACATATTCTTATTGTGTTGATACTTTAGCACAATAATACATGGGTTATTTTTGACATGTACGAGCCAACTGTGCCTCAATATGAGGCACGGTTTGGCCGGTACCACTCAAAGTGTCTCACTTTTATTTGAAATGGACAACATTTTAAGTGAAAACAACAACTGGCATATAGAAAACTGACCGAACACATTCAGATTCTATTGATAATTTAAGATAATTATACATGAGTCATTTGTGACGTGTACGAGTCAACCCCGACTCAATCTGAGGCACAGTGTGGTGGGTATCACTCAAAGTGTTTGTCTTTTGTTTAAAATGGACACTGTTTTAAGTAAAAACAACAGCCATACAGAAAACCGACCAAATGTATTCTGATTGTGTTGATACTTTAGAACAACGATCCATAGGTCATTTTTGACATGTACGAGTCAACCACACCTCAATATGAGGCACATTTTGGCCAGTACCACTCAAAGTGTCTCACTTTTATTTGAAATGGACAACATTTTAAGTGAAAACAACAACTGTAATATGGAAAACTGACCTAACACATTCGGATTATATTGATACTTCAGGAAAACGATCCATCGATCATTTTTGATGTGTACGAGTCAACCCCGATTCAATACGAGGCACAATGTGGTGGGTATCACTCGAAGTGTCTGTCTTTTGTTTAAAATGGACACTGTTTTAAGTAAAAACAACAACTATATGGAAAACTGACCAAATATATTTTTATTGTGTTGATACTTTAGAAAAATGATCCATCAATCATTTGTGACATGTACGACTCAACTGTTCTTCAATTCGAGTCACGGTTTAGCCGATACCACTCAAAGTGTCTCACTTTTATTTGAAATGGACAACATTTTAAGTGAAAACAACAACTGGCATATAGAAAACCAACCAAAAACATCCATATTATGTTGAGACTTTAGGAAAATGATCCATGGGTCATTTTTGACATGTAGGAGTCAACCCCAACTCAATCTGAGGCATGGTGTGGTGGGTATCACTCAAAGTGTCTGTCTTTTGTTTAAAATGGACACTATTTTAAGTAAAAACAACAGACATATGGAAAACTGACCAAACATATTCTGATTGTGTTGATACTTTATCACAATGATCCATAAGTAATTTTTGATGTTTATGAGTCAACCTCTCCTCAATCCGAGGCACAGTTTGGCCGGTACCACTCAAAGTGTCTCACTTTTATTTGAAATGGACAACATTTTAAGTGAAAACAACAACTGCCATACAGAAAACTGACCAAACGTTTTCAGATTCTATTGATACTTTAGCATAATAATCCATGGGTCATTTGTGACGTGTATGAGTCAACCCTTCCTCAATAAGAGGAATGATGTGGCCAATACCACTCAAAGTGTCTCACTTTTGTTTGAAATGGACAACATTTTAAGTGAAAACAACAACTGGAATACGGAAAACCGACCAAACACATTCGGATTCTATTGATACTTTAGTACAATGATCCATGGATCATTTGTGACATGTACGAGTCAACCCCACCTCAATATGAGGCACGGTGTGGCCCGTATCACTCTAAGTGTCTTTCTTTTATTTAAAATGGACATCATTTTAAGTAAAAACAACTGGAATACAGAAAACCGACCAAACGTATTCAGATTGTATTGATACTTGAGCATAAGGATCCATGGTCCAGCCTCACACAATCCACTTATCATGTGAGGAACTCCTACCCCTATTCTAAAACACATTTCATTTATTACTACAAGGACAAATACATTCCCTAAGTCACACAATCTCATTGATACACACCCATTATCATCATTACTAAGTTCAAAGACACCCAACCCAAACCATGAGACATTATATTTGTGTTTGGTTGAATTTATTTATCCATTTCCTTATTTTGGGGTTATTAGCTTCTAATTTCTTTATTCAATAATGTATGTGTTATACAAAATGCAATTTTTTATATATTCTTAATTCTGTATAAAACATATAATTACATATTTAGTTTTTTATGTATTGTATTCATAATTGATAATTAAATTATGTATATATTCAATTAAGTATTCAATTATGAATTGAATTTCAGATTGTACATGTAATTGTCTCTGAGAATTGAATTCTAAATCAATTATGTATTTTTATAATTGCCTTATGAGTTATGTTTTCATTCTATATGTGTATAGTTTCTCGAAGGTGGAAACTAATTGATTTAGAATTATGTTTTTCATTGTATATGTTTTCATTATATATATGTATTCAATTTAGGCCTGGAAATGCAGGCCTATAAATCACTCAAAGATGCCTAGACAGTAGCAGATCACCACTCACAGCAGCAGCTCAGAGCAGCCTGCTGCTGTAATTTCCAAGAATGGCCCATGCCAACGGTTGTAAACCGTTGGCATAGGGAGTTTTATACCAGCATGGACTATGCCAATGGTTGTAAACCATTGACATATGGAGTTTTATACCAACTCTATACCAATGGTTTCAAACCGTTGGTGAAAAATTTATACCAACGATTATGTAAAATCATTGGTATAAGGTGGATATCCTAAGATATGCCAATAGTTTTCCACAATCCATTGGCACATCACTTTCCCTATGCCTTACTTACCCACGGCTTGGATAACCGTTGGTATATATTATACCAACAGTTATCCAGCCTTTACCAACAGTTTTGAACCATTGGTAAAGACTTATTTTCCAGTAGTGTTGTCTTGTGCTACACACACCAACTTGTCTTGCACTACAAACAACACCAACTTAGTGTACGATGCACGCAACACTGAGTTTCTATGAAACACACACACACACAAATATATATTTTAATGAGATAATTATAACTGAACCATTAAAAATAGTTATAGGAATATTAATAACTACTTTTCAAATATTTTTTATAATTTTTTTATATAAATAAAACATATTAATAACGAAAGATGAGATTTTTGGTAAATTCCTTTTATGTTAAAAATACCATTTTCTTGAATGGACCAATTTTTAATAATAAAATTGATTTTAGACACATTTATAAATTTAATTGGATAAAAAAAAATTCATTTTTGAATTCAAAACATCAAACTCATCATAGCATGAATTTTTGGGATTTTTTTTGAGAAACTACATTTTTGATGAATAGTGAAAAATACCGCTTTTTACTTGAAAAATGCCTATTTGTCTAATTAATTATTAATACTAAATGATATTATAAATATGTTTTATGGTAAAATTAGTTAAATATTACATATATTAATAAAATTTAATCCATTATAATCAATTTCACTTTGAAAATGATTATAAAATATTAACAAACTTTTGAACATTTTCATACTTTAAAACTCTATTATTTTGTCCTGTCTGCGGGATTAACACTAATCTTAATTTTTATGCTTCTATAATTTGAATTTAAAAAATCCTACACAAACAATTGAACTCAGTATAATATTTAGAGTTTAATAATACCATGTTAATTTTTTACCAAATTGTTAGTAAAAGTGATTAAAATTAATCACAATAGTTAAGGCCAGATTAAGCTTAATTAGGGACCAAACCTTAAACTTAAGGGCCCAAATGACCTATAAACCTATCCAAAACCCATTTTATGTCCATATTTCTTCCACGAACCTTCCATTATTGAGTTTGGTTGGTTTTTTATAACTTTTTTTAGGTAATAACATGTGCACAACTAATTTGTTTCTAAAAATTCCATATGAGTCCTTTTCCTTCCCTATAAAAGGCCACCATCTCTACCCATTCCTCACACCTATAAAATTTTTTATGTTAGTAAAATATATACAAAATTAGCCTAAAAAAAATCCTAACTTTGACCTTGGATCATCACTTTGGGTATAAATCCTCTCAAGGAAGCCTTTTGGCATAAACCAAAAGGAGTTACCCGATTTAAAGGTAACATCTTTTATCAAACTCCTTCTATTTATTTTATTTATACACCCCATACAATCTTTATTTCATTATTGTGTGAAAAAAACAGTATAATAAATATAATAGGATGTTTTTATGCAAAGGTACTAACCTAAACTTACACAAACCTTCATCTAATGGATGTTGAACATACTGTTTCTGTGTACGGTGAAATACTGACTCATGAAACGATGATTGTTCATTTCTCCTTTACCAGCAATCATAATAGCCATTATGATGGAAAATATATTTATATATGTCATATATTATATTTAATATTTATTTAATCTTATTTATTACTTTTACAACACACATATATTTACTTTCCATTTGGTGTTAATACAATAATCTCGTTTGAGGAAGTGTGGACTACCACCCCCTCAAAGAGATGTGATTCGTTCACACACCACATGGAATGTATTAATGATGGTTTTAATGAACTTATATGATATATATGATATATTAATGATACTTTAATAATGATATATATATATACATATATATATATATATATATTTCATTTACATTATTTCTTTCAATACAATAATAAAGATAGAAACAACGTTCATGCGTACGCACGACTTATCATCTCCATAAACAGTGTATTCCATTTCATACTCCTATATTATATAGATTATGATAATAAAAATATAATTTATATACCTGATATTTATATCATGGTTTACATTTTTTAATCATGATATAATCATAAGAACCAAATATGTAACAAATTAAGACACATGTAAAGAACAAAGTGAATTTTACCCGAAGTGAAACTTTAACATAGGATCATTAAAAAGTGGGTAATATAAGTTCATTATAAAACCATATATGGTATTATGTATAATAATATTATTCTGTAAAACATTTATAATAAACTTATATTTAATATACAAGAATCTTTTATAGGTTTGGATAGAGTCAAGACACAAGGTAAGGGGATTTCATCTCACTTTTAATTTCTTTGAGATACAAACTATGTCTGCCACTTTTCCTTTTGTGTGGTGTATGTACTAAATGTGATTGTATTATATGTATATTGTACTTAAATTTATTCATATTAAAATTCCCATTTTATTATTATTATTTTATGGGGTTTAAGTTTCAAAAGTTACCAAATCAGTAAAAAAATGTTTTTTCCCAATTTGCCTTTTTTGAGACTCATGTTTTGTTATGCACCTAAAATCTTTTTCAAGGTGGATATAATTACATTTTACATTAAATATCATGAATATCAATATTTTCATGATATTATATGCTTCATTAAATTTCCTTTCCTTACATGTAGAGCATGATCCCAAGATACCAAGTTATAAGAGTTTATTTAGACAATCTCATTGTTTCTTGAGATTGTTTATGTTTATGATTCCTTTGATGAAATATTATTACCCATATCTCAATAATATTAATGAGTTTCCTTCTATGTTATTTCATGATATAATCATGTATTGGTACCATTTTTTACTATTTGTACATAATATTGTTAAGAAAGTGTTATTAGGAAAGCCTGACTTTACCCTCTCTTTGGTCGGAAATCTATGTTTTCTAAAAAGGGTTTCTAAGAATATTATACCATTCCTCTATAATATCTAAAAGACATTTTTAACATTTTTTTTTCTTTTAATAATCTATTCAAGGGAATATTCTTGTCACTTTCTAAACAAGTCACTTCTCCATCCTTTTTACCATGAAAAAGTAATATTATTTTGACCTTATACGACATGTACAGATTTACCTGCCATAATTTCTTCAAAGATCCCTTTGCATTGTTAAAACGGTTAATATTTTAAAAAAAGTTTTTAAAAGTAATTTTGAAGATTTTTTTAAAATAATTTCAAACTTATTTTATATGTTTTCATGGAAAAATATTTTCAAAATGTTTTAAAGTCTTGTTTACAAGTTTTCAAAGTGATATCAAAGAAATGTTTTTCAAAATATTTTCAATATTCTTTTATAATTTTTTAAGAAAAATGATTTTCAAAATGTTTTCAAGATTTATTTATAAGTTTTCAAATTATTTTCAAATAAATAGTTTTTAAAACATTTTCAATCTTTCTTTAAAAGTTTTTAAGTGTTTTCAAAGAAAAAGGTTTTTATAATGTTTTGAATCTTATTTTAAAAGTTTTTAAGGAAAAAGGATTTCAAAATGATTTCATGTCTTCTTTATAAGTTTTCAAGGTATTTTCTAAGAAAACTATTTTCAAATGGTTTTATGTATTAAAAATAATTTTTTTTAAACAAGAAAGGATATTTTCCTCAAGAAACGTTTTTATAGGATATTTCATAATTATTTTCCATTTGAAGATGACATATATTGATGTTACTCATACCTTATAAGAAATAAACTAAAGGTTCCATTAATATCCTTTCTATTAATGATTTATTCTTAATTTCATAGTCTTTATGAAACCCATTTCTTATTCATGGGTAATATGTTTATGAAACCTATATCTCCTTCACAGGTTATATGCTTTTGAAACCCACTTCTTTTCACAGGTTATGTTTATGATGAAATGATTATGAAACCTATCTCTTTCCACAGGTTATGATATGTTTTCATGTTTATGATACCCATTTAATTTCATGGGTTATAATATATTTATTTATGATATCATGGAACATGTATATATGATTTCATTATGTGATGGGTGAGATCTATATCTCCCTCTAATGCATTGGGTAAATATTTATATCTCATGAGATAGACAGGGCTAGAATGAGGGTTTACTCAGTTCAGTAATACAAGGATGGAATAAGGGTTTACTCGGTTTACTAATACAAGGATGGAATGAGGGTTTACTCAGTTTAGTAATACAGGGCTAGAATGAGGGTTTACTCAGTTTGGTAATACAAGGATAAAACAAGGGTTTACTCAGTTCAGTAATATAGAGCTAGAATGAGGGTTTAATCAGTTCAGTAATACATGGCTAGAATGAGGGTTTAATCAGTTCTATAATATAGGGATGAAATGAGGGTTTACTCGATTTAGTAATATAGGGATCGAATGAGGGTTTACTTGGTTCAGTAATATAGGGATGAAACGAGGGTTTAATTAATTTAGTAATATAGGACTGGAATGAGGGTTTACTCAGTTTAGTAATACAAGGCTGGAATAAGGGTTTACTCAGTTCAGTAATATAGGGCGGGAATGAAGGTTTACTCGGTTTAGTAATACAGGGATGGAATGAGGGTTTACTCATTTTAGTAATACAGGACTAAAAAAAGGGTTTACTCGGTTTAGTAATATAGGGTTTGAATGAGTGTTTACTCAGTTCTGTAATACATGGCTTGAATGAGGGTTTAATCGGTTCAGTAATACAGAGCTGGAATGAGGGTTTATTCGGTTTAGTAATACAGGGTTGGAACGAGGGTTTACTCAGTTCAGTAGTACATGGATAGAATGAGGGTTTACTCAGTTCAGTAATACAGGGTTGGAATGAGGGTTTACTTAGTTTAGTAATATAGGGCTGGAATGAGGGTTCACTCGGTTCAGTAATACAGGGCTTGAATGGGGGTTCACCCAGTTCAATAAATGACTTTTTCCACCAATATGGTCTTGGTGGTAATGCCTTGGATACTATAGAAATTATATTATATGTTTATGTGGTGCAAAAATTCCATGTCTTATTCCTATGTTATGCTTTCATGACCTATGTTCTTTATTTAATTATGATCCATGTCTTATGAATTACCAATCTTTATGCCATGATCTCTATTATGATATTTTATAAACATGGTATGATATTCTATTTTCATGATCACATACTCATACCCTCATGATCATTTTTATTCTTACTTGTCTCCCTTTCTTACCCTTACTAAGAATTTGAGATCACCCCTTTTATGTTTCCTTTCTCCTGGGTTATGATGATATGTACTATGTTTGGTATGTCTAAGAAGGTTTTTAGTCAAAATAACCTAGTGGGAGATGATGTAGCGTACTTATGTACCGGTGTTTATGTTTCTATATTTCCAAAGGTACTATACCAACTACGATCTTTGGGATTATGTTTGTATAATGTTTAAGTATTCAGAAATTTTTTTGTAATGTTAATGTTTTTAAAAGCACATTTCACTATAAAAATGGTATTAGAGCTAGCTTCTTGTTATTTGGGGTGTCAAGTAGAACCAAGATTAAAAATGTTAGGACTCAAGAGGTATGTATGGGAAAGACATCATGAACCCTTTCTCATTCTGATCCTTGAGTTTCCATGGGTATTCTTTGATTTGAGCCTTTTGTTTTGGTTTTTGGGGGTATGGATGAGGAATGAAAATATATGCGAGCCAGTGTGATGTTGGGATTTCACATGGAGTAGTGACCCATGTGGAGTTTGAGTGCAAAGTTCAAGGTCCTATTTTTTGTTTATGCTTACTTGGGTCATAAACCAATAAGCATTTCACTGAGTTATGCATGTCCACTAGTTCCTCATCCTAAGATTTTGGTGTGAGTTATGATTTGGTTTGTTTTTGGCCCGTGTGGGTTGATTTTTAAGGGGAAAATGGTTTTTTCAAAAAGGGTCTTTCAAAAGGTAAATGGTTTTAAGAAAAGTAGTTATCACAAAGGAAAATTATTTTTGGGAATGAGTTTGTTATAAAAGCATAATTTGATGTTTGGGTTGGATTGGAAAATGGTTTTTGGCATTTGGAAAGTGTCCTTGGAAGAAGGTGGTTTTGGAATTGGATTAGAAATGATAGTTTTTGAAAAGAGGATTCTGGTTTTGTTCATGATGTTTCACTAATGAGCCTATTTTTCTATCTTGAGGTTATCTTTTTGGTTGATGTTTGATTGGATGTTAGTTTTGGTTTATGTTGAGTTTTGTTTGGTGTTTTCCTTATACTTAGAGTATGATGCCTAGAAAGGTCTTAGAGGTTTCTAGTGAGTCTCTTCTAGTTTTTGACCCTGCCCAGGCTTTGAGTGGGGTGGAAGAGTTGTGTTAATTTTGGATGTTGCCTATATTTCATGGTGATTGAGGTTCTTTAGAGGCTATAGAGTGTCTTTATAAAGTCAAATGTGTCTTATGGTTTTTGGGAACTCTTGAAATGGCGAGGGTTTGAGCTGTCTTGGCTCTGTTTGAAAGTTTAGTTTTGGATTAGTGGAAAGAGATATTCCTAAAATCATTGCAAGTTGAGATTTATTTGGAAGTGTTTAAGACCAATTTAATCTGATGGTTTATACCTGAGGAGGTGAAGATGAGAATGGTAGAAGAGATTAAGAATGTTCAAAAAGGTTAGCAGATAGTGAAGGCGTATGTTGACCACTTCAAGGACTGGTTTCTTTTTCTCCATAGGTAGTGTCACAGGATGAATTGAGATATCCTATTTTAATTTGGGATCTTCTTCCAAAGATCAAGGAGATATTCCTCTCATCTGATGAAGCTCAGTTCAAGAAATTGGTTGATGAGGTGTTTCTCACTGAATTGGTTCCTAGAATGTAGTTAGATCCAGTTAATGGACCAGTCATTCTCAGTGCCTGTGAATGTTCCCTATCTAGAGAGATGTATGTTCTAGAGGAATTATGTGGCCTTAAAAACACATGTTTTTCCACATCTTTTTAATTAATTTTTATTAATTTAATTACTTATTTTAACACTTTTTGATAAATATTGACACTTATGTAATTATATCACTAAATTTACTAATTTATCAATTTTTACAAATAATTGAGTGTTATAAGATTTAAAATAGTTAATTTATTCCTTAATTTAATTTAATAACATTATCACTTTTTATTTAGTATGGTATCTTTGTATGCATATCTAATAATTTAACATTAATTAACTAATTAAGTCTGCTCTTGCATATAATTAATGTAGTCTTAATTAAATTTTGTATGTATTAAAAATTAATTATCATCTGTCTTTTGATAATTCATTAATTACTAATTAAAGTTTTGAAAAAAACTAAATATATTCAAGATTTATAAATTTTATGTCTTAACTAAATTCAATTGTCCAATAAAATGATAATTATTATTCTATTTTAATTAATTTAGTTTTTTAAAGAAACATTAATTTAACTTTGTAATTTAACTGGTTAAATTTTATATTTAATTTTAATAATTTAATTGCTTTTTAATTTTAGTTTTAATTTTGTAACAATTTAAAATTTACTTATTGTAGTTTTTAATAATTGAACTTAAGTTTAATTGGTTTTATTAATTTATTTAAGTTTATGTTGCACTTAATTTTTCATTTGTTTTAATTAATTTTTAGTTCTAATTAATTATTATGATCATTTTTAATTTTTAACTTATATTATTTACTATGTTTATTTTGTAGGTTCACTGTTTTATCACGGTCACGGTGGCACCGTGTTTGTTACCGTCTCACCGTTTCTAGGAGAAATGGTGGCACCATTTCTTATTCTAAACTGTCACACTGTGACCTCATTTTCACGGACTCACCCTGACCTCATTTTCACAGACTCACCGTGACATCCTTTACTCCACACACTGGGTTAAAACTGTCTCACCGTGTGTTTCATTCACGGTGCCTCTGTGAATTCAGTCTCATGGACTCACTGTTTCTGCAACCATATTCTCACTGTTCCCATCACTTCACTCACCACAAACATTTTCTCTGTTATCATTCCTTGACCTGTCCCTCCATTTCCCCTGCCTCTGCTACTTTTTCTATTCTACAAAACTGGAGCTCTCCATTTATTTCCACCATGAAGGACCACTATTTTGATTGAGGGAGGGCCGTGTTTCGTGAGGAGGAACTGGATGCCGCATGGTGATGGAATTGTTGCAAGCTTAATATCCAAACTTCTAGACCTTAGAAACTTCCATTGAAGTAGACCTGTTTTGCACCACCTTGCTGTCGTGTCCACCACTGGTAGCTTTAGGGACGAGAAGTGAGCCACCGCTGATTGTTCTCTCACCACTGTATCCATAGGAGCCTTGTTGTGCCACTATAAGGGCTTGGGTTGTCGTTGCCTTGTCGGTGAGGCCGATCCGAGGGAGAGATGAGCTACATGAGGCACCGAGGGAGACACTGCAGGATCTGAGTTCATCTCGCTGCACCACCCACTGGAGACCTGTTCGACGCCATTAAAGCAGGAGACCGAGTTGATGAGAGGTTGTGCTGTTTTGAGGAGTCGACTGCCGTGTCGCTGGGATGAGGAGCAATGAAGATTCAAAATAGAGGAGGAGATTGAGTTGTTAAAAGCAGTTCCGAAGCCCTTGCCCACCACTGATGGAGTTGTGAGGATTTGTCGAAGCCGCCATTTGTTGCGAGTAGATCCAAGATGGTGCACGAAACAGGACTTATTCGCCACTGCAGAGAATAAGATATAGGGAGGGGAGTGAAATAATGAATAAAAAATTATAATAAGGATAATAAAGTAATAGTTAAATTAAATAATAAATAAGTTAATCAAATAAATTTAATATAATTCATAAAAACCTTTATAATATTTATAAATAGATAAGTTATTAAATAAAATATAAGAAAACTAATAAGAATTTATTAAATTATAAACAATAATAATTTATAAATTAAATTAATTAATAACTTAATTAAATGTGATAAAAACATTAATTATAAATTAATTACAGCAAAATAAATATAATAATTAAATTTTATTGATTTAAAAATATAATTAGGTTATAGTACCTAATTATTAATAATACTTAAACTAATAACTTAAGTTTTATTAATAAATTAAAAACTTAATAATTTTATTTTATTAAAAATTAGTTAATTAATAATCATAATTATAATATTTGATTATAATAATCATTTAACTTTTTATTAATTAACTTTAATTACTTTTTAATAATTATTATAACATTAAACTTAAAATAATAACTTTAAAATTTTAATTAACTTTTGTTAAGTTTTAATTATTTCATTTCTTTTATTACATGTGCAGGTTCATTCAAGAGACGTGTATACATCTAAATACATTTAACTAACTCAATGGAAGTTAGTTACGTGAGAAAAGTTAGTGTGACGTGCTTGTCGCGAACACACACACGTGTGCGGTGCAATAGTGAAAGATGAATTCAAGTCGGTGGAAGTGTGTAGTGACCTGCAGTAGGTGACTGTGGTTACAAAAGCAGAGAAAACAGCAGAATTAGAGAGAAAGCAACATAAATAGAGGGGGACACTCATTCATTATAGAGAAACATTGGAGAAAATATCCAGAGACTCTCATTTTCATTCCACGAACGTATTAGACCAGAACGAAGAATCCCAGGGAGCAGCATGAGAGCAGATATGGATGTGGAGGAGCCCAAGAGCAGAGCATCACTGAGGTAGTTCTTTTCCCTTCTTGTACTTACTTTTTACAATACTATGTAATCGAATCTATTCTGTTTCTTAAATCAAGATGATCAAAGGATAAATTTTCTTAGCTCGAGAATTCAATTTTACTGGTAAATCTTTTAGACTTCTTCATTTTCTTTACATTTTTTAGAATCATGATCAATCGGTGAGGTTGATTATTGACTCTCTGTTCAGTTGCTTTACACCTCAATTGTTTTCTAAATTCATAAATTCAAGATCGACTGGCGAGGTTGTTCTTGAATGTATTATTTTCAAAGTGTTAATGTCTTTAACATTGGTAATTTATGGAAAGTTTATTTCCAAATGTTATCATTTAATAATTGTCAAGCAGTTTAACTGAATTTGAAGTGGAGAACTCCTAAATTCAGTTTACTATATGTTGAGTTTCCTGGCGAGGGAGACTTTTCACCTTTTCTCTTGAGGTATGATTCAATGAAGTTTAGTGAAGAAGATATTCTTTTAACCAGTAGATTGGAATTATCGAGTATTAAATTTGATCTGATCCTTCTACCTTGCTGCTTAATGTTTCTATTTTGTTCTCTCATTTTTGAGTGTGCATTTTTTAGTTGGTTTTACTTTATATTTTTTTTTACTTTTCTTTAAGCAAGAAGTAAGATAAAAGATGATGACAGAGAAGGCAGATGAGTATTCTAAGTTTTATTCAAAAGTAACTCGACTGTTGTCAGCAGTGAAGCGAGTGTGTATTTTTTTAGTTATTTTTACTTTACAATTTTTTTTACTTTTCTTTAAGCAAGAAGTAAGATAAAAGATGATGAAAAGAGACTAGAACACTTTCTAGTATACTAATGAACTAAGAACTACCATAATCCTAACATGAGAGAACAAAATAGAAACATTAAGCAGCAAGGTAGAAGGAGCAGATCAAATTTAATACTTGAGAATTCCAATATATTGGTTAAAAGGATATCTTCTTCACTACACTTCATTTAATAATACCTCAAGAGAAAAGGTGAAAAGTCTCCCTCACCAAGAAACTCAACACACAGTAAACTGAATTTAGAAGTTTGCCACTCCAAATTCAGTTAAAATGCTTGAAAATTATTAAATGATAACATTTGGAAATAAACTCACTATAAATTACCAATATTAAAGACATTAACACTTCAAAAATGATACATTCAATAACAACCTCGCCATTCGATCTTGAATTTATGAATTTAGAAAACAATTGAGGTGTGAAGCAACTGAATAGAGAGTCAATAATTAACCTCGCCGATTGATCATGATTCTGAAAAATGTAAATCAAATTAAGAAGTCTAATAGATTTACTAGCAAAATTGAATTCTCGAGATAAGAAAATTTATCCTTTGATCATCTTGATTTAAGAAACGGAATACAATCGATTATAGAGTATTGTAAAAATTAATTACAAAAAGGGAAAAGAACTCCCTTAGGGATGCTCTTCTCTCGGGCTCCTCCACATCCATATCTGCTCTCATGCTGCTCCCCGGGAGTCTTCGTTCTCATCTAATGTGTTCGTGGAATGAAAATGAGAGTCTCTGGATCTACTCTCCAATGTGTGCGTGGAATGAATGAGTGTCCCCCTATAATTCTGTTGCTTGCTCTGCTTTTGTAACCTCAATCACTTACTGCATGTCACTGCACACTTCCACCTACTTGAATTCATCTTTAACTATTGCACCGCACACGTGTGTGTGTTCGCGACAAGCACGTCACACTAACTTTTCTCACGTAACTAACTTCTGTTGAGTTAGTTAAATGTATTTAGACGTATACACATCTCTTGAATGAACCTGCACATGTAATAAACGAAATGAAATAATTAAAACTTAACAAAAGTTAATTAAAATTTTAAAGTTATTATTTTAAGTTTAATGTTATAATACTTATTAAAAAGTAATTAATGTTAATTAATAAAAAGTTAAATGATTATTATAATCAAATATTATAATTATGATTATTAATTAACTAATTTTTAATAAAATAAAATTATTAAGTTTTTAATTTATTAATAAAACTTAAGTTATTAGTTTAAGTATTATTAATAATTAGATACTATAACCTAATTAGATTTTTAAATCAATAAAATTTAGTTATTATATTTATTTTGTTGCAATTATTTTATAATTAATGTGTTTAGCACATTTAATTCAGTTATTAATTAATTTAATTTATAAATTATTATTGTTTATAATTTAATAAATTCTTATTAGTTTTCTTATATTTTATTTAATAACTTATCTATTTATAAATATTATAAAGGTTTTTATGAATTATATTAAATTTATTCGATTAACTTATTTATTATTTACTTTAAATATTACTTTATTATCTTTATTATAATTTTTATTAATTATTTGACTCCCCTCCCTGTATCTTCTTCTCCGCGGTGGCAAACAAGTCCTGTTTCGTGCACCAGCTTAGATCTACTCGCAGCAAATGGTGGCTTCGACAAATCCTCACAACTCCATCAGCGGTGGGAAAGGGATTCGGAACTGATTTCAACAGCTCGAGCTCCTCCTCTATTTTGAATGGCCATTTCTCCTCATCCCAGCGACACGACAGTCGACTCTTAATAATAGCGCAACGTCTCATCAACTCGGTCTCCTGCTTCAGTGGCATCGAACAGGTCTCCAGTGGGTGGTGCGGTGAGATGAACTCAGATTCTGCAGTGTCTCCCTCAGCACCTCATGTAGCACGTCGCTCCCTCGGATCGACCTCAGCGACAAGGCATCGACAACCCAAGCCCTTACAGCGGCACAACATGGCTCCTCCAGCTACAGTGGTGAGAGAACAATCAGCGATGAATCACTTATCATCCCTAAATCTACCAGTGGTGGCCATGACAGCAAGGTGGCACAAAAGAGGTCTACTTCAACAGTGGTTTCTGAGGTCTAGCGGTGCAGATATTAAGCTTGCAACAATTCCATCACCATGCGGCATCCAGTTCCTCCTCACGAAACACGACCCTCCCTCAATAAAAATGGTGGTCCTTCACAGTGGAAATAAATGGAGAGCTCCAGTTTTGTAGAATAGAAAAAGTAGCAGAGGCAGGGGAAACGGCGGGACAGGTCATGGAATGATAACAGAGAAAATGTTTGTGGTGATTGAAGTGATGGGAACCGTGAGAATATGGTTGGAGAAACGGTGAGTCCGTGATACTGAATTCACGTAGGCACTGTGAATGAAACACATGGTGAGACAGTTTTAACCCAGTGCATGGAGTAAAGGATGTCACAGTGAGTCCGTGAAAATGAGGTCACGGTGAGACAATTTAGAATAAGAAACGGTGCCACCGTTTCTCCTGGAAACGGTGAGATGGTAACAGACACGGTACCACCATGACCGTGATAAAACAGTGAACCTGCAAAATAAACATAGTAAATAATATAAGTTAAAAATTAAAAATGATCATAATAATTAATTAGAACTAAAAATTAATTAAAAAAAATGAAAAATTAAGTGCAACATAAACTTAAATAAATTAATAAAACCAATTAAACTTAAGTTAAATTATTAAAAACTACAATAAGTAAATTTTAAATTGTTACAAAATTAAAACTAAAATTAAAAAGCAATTAAATTATTAAAATTAAATATAAAATTTCACCATTTAAATTACAAAGTTAAATTAATTCTTCTTTAAAAAACTAAATTAATTAAAATAGAATAATAATTATCATTTTATTGGACAATTGAATTTAGTTAAGACATAAAATTTATAAAGATTGAATATATTTTGTTTGTTTCAAAAATTTAATTAGTAATTAATGAATTATCAAAAGACAGATGATAATTAATTTTTAATACATGCAAAATTAAATTAAGACTACATTAATTATATGCAAGAGGAGACTTAATTAGTTAATTAATGTTAAATTATTAGATATGAAAACAAAGATACCATAATAAATAAAAAGTGATAATGCTATTAAATTAAAGTAAGGAATAAATTAATTATTTTAAATCTTATAACACTCAATTATTTGTAAAAATTTATAAATTAATAAATTTAGTGATATAATTACATAAGTGTCAATATTTATCAAAAAGTGTTAAAATAAGTAATTAAATTGATAAAAATTAATTAAAAAGATGTGGCAAAACATGTGTTTTTAAGGCCACATCAAATTCCCCCACACTTAATCATTGTTTGTCCTAAAAAAATACCATATTTTATTATCATAGAGAAATAGGTAAATGTTTTTAATTCAGATCAAAATATAACATGTCCAGTACTTTAAATAGAGGACTTAAAAAACATATCAAAAGACTTTTAGAAACAAAATTTCTCATATGAACCCTGCCTTAAGCAAATACTCACTAGAAGTCTTGAAAACTATGAATCATAAAACAATGAAGATGTCATGCCACATATGTGGTACTACTTAGTGACTAACTTCAATCCAAACTCAAGTCCAAGGTCCGAGGGTGAAAAAAGGTAAAATTTATGTGGAATTAAGAACATAAATAAAGGAAACTTGTACTTTGACTCATCTCCTATGTTTCAAAGAATATTGTTTTTGTGAATCACCTCAATGATACAACATAAGTGATTCCCTTATAAACTAATTGATCCCTTCTTCATCTGGCGTTCATCATTCCCCTCACCTAAATGAGCTCATTTTTTACCCTAAATAATTTATTTATTTTTCCCAAGCCATGTATCATTGTGCTAAGCACTGTGCAATGCACTTATTCAAGGTGAAGAGAGGGATTTAAGTAAACAGAAACACACCCAGCATCCAGGGTCTCAGAGACTCACCGTGGGATCCCAGATGCCCAAAATACTCCATTTTCAAAAGATTTATATAAAATTCATTTACATTGGCTCATTAAAGAAACTAATTTTAATAATTTAAAGAAAAACGAATGAGGCACCTAGAATCAGAATCAAATTTCCAGTTCCAAATGGTTATGACCATAGTTCTACAAACAAGAATACCCATATCACCTTCAGTAGTAGTTCCTAAACCAAAATTTCCATCAAGTCACTAAGTAAGATCACTCAGAAATTATCCAAAATTATTAATTTCAGACCCAAAGCAGTTCTTAACTACAAGAAAGGAACTTTTCCTAAGGAAAGAACCATTTGATAAAAGTGTAAATCCTAGAATTATGAAAGAATTATGAAAAATTTTATCCATTTTTTTACAAAAAATTTAAAATTGGAGCAGGGATGGTTCTCTGAGAGTTGCTCCAGGTTCTTCCATTAAAAGAGAATAGAGGAAGAAAACTCCCTCTGCTCGCATGAATCCCTACTGCTCTAGTCCCTCGAGTATCCAAGGAATTGATGGGCTTACATTAAAGCATAGTTTAGCACAATCAAGAATTGACCCCCTCCCCCACACTTAAAACCCAACTTTGCCCCCAAAGTTGAATTTTAAATATGGAGAAGAACAATTAATCAATTAAGGTTCAAAACAGATTTTCAATTAAGTAGATAGATGACATGTATAAAGGGTCACATTAAAGTTCAAAAATATTATTTGCCACAAAGTTTAATTTACAGCAGGTTTATAAACATGTACAAACATTAACATTGAGTCTAGTGGAATATAAGGTATGAGTTCACAATTAATTGGATGTAAGCATTTTAACATAGTATGATTCAAATGGATGTATAATATAATAGAAAAATGCATGCTAAACACCTTATAGACTAATCAGTTCCAATGAAAAACACAACTACTAGAAAACATGTACCCCCCCACAATTAATTTCAAGCAGTGGATGATTTTAACAATTATGAAATTCAATTATTTTCAGCAAGAGGAACATGAATTTTTTTTAATCTAATCAGTGACATACATCAAAATTACATTCCAATACATGCAGGATTTTAAACATATGTAGAATTTAAAAAATTCAGTAGCAAGACATGCAACACAATTTTATACAGTAAAAATGGAGCAGAATTTTCAGTACACATGTAGCAGAATTTATTATACAAGCAGAATTTTTTAAGTCATGCAGAACTTTCCAAGTAAGCAAAACATGCAGCTGTTTTTCTCTCTCAAAGAATTAAGGAGTAGAAAAATGAAAAAACAATAATAGTAAGAAACTTCCCTGATTATATCTTTTCATTACTCCTTCATCATGGGAATTCCACTCCTTAAATGACATAGCAGCAACATCCTAAAAACATAAAGCATGTAAACCAGGAACAAAAATCCAGCAGAGATAGAGCATACAGAAAGAAGCAAAGCATCATTTTATTCAACACAAAACAGTACAAAGATGATTAAAAAGAATGACCATGGGTTAACTCCCATGCAACACTGAATTGAAAGTCTTCAGTTAGACTTTATTTAATTACAAAATTTTTATTTATTAACACAACAAAGACCATGGGTTGCCTCCCATGCAGCACTAGGTTTATAGTCCCTAGCCGGAATCACCTAGAAACTAACCGTAGTCACTAGGTGGATGTGGTTTCCTTAATAAGAACCACCACATATGTTTGGACCATTTGTTTCTAATAGAAAATTTAATTATATGGGCATCAAGACTTAACGCAACTAAAACTAAACTCTCATAGCCTGAATTAAACCATATGTTACACCCTTTAATAGTAGTGGGTATAGTGCTGTCCACTTCAAGAATAAGTTCAAACATTTCATGATTTGAATACTCATGAAGTTACAACATAGATCAAGGTGCTTCAAAGGGTATATCATTGACCTCATAGCCATCTCTCTTAACCACAACACTAACAGATTCAAATTCAAGGGTGCTTGTGGGTGAATACTGAATAGTAGGTTCAAGAAAAGATTCAATAGAGTACTGAACAGAATCATGTACAATGGAACTCAATTCTAATTCTCCCTCTAGACTACTATTAGTATCATGAGAAAGCTCAACACCCTTAATAGTTGAGGATGAAAGTGACAGACAGGGAAGAGAGTTTATTATATCACAAACAGATTCAGGACTAACAATGCTGTAAATCTCTTCCAACAGATCCTCATCTGTTAACTCACATTGAACATCTACTGCTTCTATAAAATAAATTATTCCTAGATCAAGTGTGTGCTCAACATATCTTTCAAGTTCAAGTTCAAAAGTCTCACTTTCTAAAACCATGTCTGTAGTGTGTTCTAAAAAATTAAGTTCTAGGGAAGAAATGTTCAATTCAGCTTCAATAAAGTCATGTTCAAGATTGATCAAATTCAAAATGTCTTCCCCATGTATATCAACACTGTTTTCAATTTCATTGCACAATGTTTCAGAAAAGTGATCACTATGACAATAGGGAAATGAGAACTCATCAGTTAGCCTTTCTTCAAATATCATTCCCTTTTTCTCATTATCCAATAATATTTTAGAAATTATTGGGTTTGGAGTTTCAAAACATGGAAGAGTGTTTATTAGCTTAGGTTAAAATATTTGAGTTTAAGTGATTTCCTGCTTAAGGTTCTCTTCTAAAGTGTACCCAATATCAAGTTTAGGCTCACTGTTTAGAATTCCAGAAATTTTGGGTGAAGAATTATTAACAATCCAATTTTCATCTTCTAATTTTTCTTCAACCTGAGTGACTTCATTCTCAAAACTTCTAAAACAGTGATTTTTCTCAAAAGAAGGGACGATGTAAAGAACTGAACAATCTTTTTAAATTTGTTTCAATTTTGTTTCAAAATTGACCAACTCAACACCATTAAAGCTCTTTTTGGTATTTTCAATGTTATTGTCTTGAATTTTTGAGTCAGTTATTTCCAAATTAAGTCCAACAGAATCTGATTTTTCAAAGAGAATGGTTTCTTGTCTAGTTTCACTATCAATTTCCTACTATATTTGATTTTCAAATATTTTAAAAACATTTTCTTTTTCATTTTCTTCAAGTTCTTATTCCTCTTTAACCCTTTTTTGTAATTCCAAGAGCATGTTTTCCAATCTTTCCATTCTTTGATCTCACTCTTGAGAATCTATAAGTTGAATTTCACGAGTTTTAGTGAACCAAATGTTAATTAGTTCCACCCTAGAATACAATTTAGAATCAATTAGTTCAATTTTAGCTAGGGTGTGAGGACTATTTTCAATGTTTTCATCCTCTTCAATGAAAGAAGTCTGTTGTGGATGGTTATAGACACACTGCCAAGCAGTATGTTCATAATCTCCACAAAAAACACATTAATGTCCTAGTTGATTCAAATTATGAAGATGTTCTATTTTTTTAAAATGTTTTAGATCAAAAACACACAATGAATTCAAATATAACTTCCTTATAATTCAAGTTAAGCAGCAGATTCAAATTCACAGTTTTTTTAGTGATTTTTTATGATTTTTTGGTGTTTTTTTAATTGTTTTTTTATATTTTTCAAACCCTATACTCTTAGTGCGTGCCTTCCCCGGCAACGACGCCAAATTTTGATGAGGCCGAAGGTCATCATAGCCCTCAAAATTACATTTATTACCCCTGCACTGCTATACTAGTGTAGGAGTAATAAATGTAATTTTGAGGGCTGTGACGACCTTCAGCCTCATCAAGGAACTCATTCCTGAGGAGTCTCTTTCATCAGATCCAGACTCTCATTCATCATACCATTCTATTTTATTCTTTTAGTGTGGTTGGTTCGGGCATTCAAAGCCATCATGTCATAATCCTCTGAATAATTCTCAGCAATGTGGGCATTTGGGTCACCTGGGTAAGTTCTATGGGTAGAATTTATAGAACAAGAAGTCTCTATTGGTGGATTTATTCTCCAAATTTTGGGTAAATATATTCTTTAAGACACCAGGGCTCTATCCACAGGCCTCAGAGTGAATCTTTTCAAACAGTCAAGTACTACTGAGGGTATGGGAAACCATGGACCAACTTTTTTTTCTTGTATAGGGGCAGAGATAATTAAAGTTTTCTTATTGTAGTTTTCACTAATGTCATGAATTACTTATTTTTTTTCAAAATCTTGATATTTTTGTTCTTTTCTAATTGGAGTGGTTATGATTATATGTATTTGAGTCTTTGAATATATTGTTCTCTCTTGTGTGTGCTTAGTCTTTATGTGGATTGGTTTCAGTTCTCGGTCGTTCTCATTTTTTAGATGCTTGAGTACTATGTAGTTTATGAATTATGGTCTTATTTACTATTTGGTTTTTATATATTCCATGAGTTTCTCCTTAGTGTGGGAGGTTTTTGGTTTGGGTTGGAATTTCTTGGTTTCAGTGGCAGTGATGTTTAGCTTGTGGGAAGAAGTTTGGGTCAGTTCATGTTGAGTTTCCCATGTTGGTGCCATTGTTTTGGGAGTTTTGTGATTGGTCATACTAGTCAGGTTCTTGTTGTGGGGAGAAACCTCCTCCATTTCACATCCCTTTCCATTTGGATTTCTTTTATATTTGGTTAGGTGTGACTTATTAAGTGAAATAACACCCCGAGGTTCGCGATTTTATTTTTCTTTCTTTAGTTTTAAGATATAGATTTTTTCATGCTTGTTTAGGTGAATTTATAAGGGAAAAAGTGTTTTTGATAGGGAGAATTTTCACACCTCAACCTTGGTTTTTAATTTTTTTTCTCTTTTCTTGGCTTTGGATCTTTTTGCTGAAGTTTGGGTTGTGTTTCTGGTTAGAATTTTTGAGTTTTTGAGTTTGTGGGTTCCTTTTTGTCCTATACATGGTTTGTGTGCATGGTTTGGGGGTTAAACATGTGGCCTGTTGATGATGAGGGTGTTTTTAGTTTAAATTATTCTTGCATGGTATTTATTGAATGATTTGGGGAAAACCATACAAGTTTAAGGAGAAACTATGCAGCTTGTTTTTTGTGTCAAGGGACATGGCACACGACTTACACATGGTTAGAGGAAACTATGCGAAAAATGTGTGAGGGGTTCTATAGTTTGGATAATAGAATTTTTCACAGTTGTCACATGGTTTCCCAAATAGTGTGGCCAAATTGTGAAAGGTGACCCTCTTCTCTAGTAGGGTTTGCATGGTTAGTGCATAGTTTGTTAAATTGTTCGGCCAAACCGTGCACATTTCCTAGGTCATTAAAAGTTGGAAATTACTTTCTTACCCCTTCACTATTTTAACCCAATTTTAGGATTTTCTCCTATTACTTGACCTAGGCGCACTAGGGGGCTCTAGGAAACCCTCCTCCCTTTCTCCCCTTCCCCCATTGAAGCTTCTTTAAGGTTCCTAGGTGTGTTTCTTTGAGTTTTTGGTTAATTTATTCCTCTCCTCTTACTTCTCTCTTGGTTTATTAGTTTCTCTTGGTGAGGATTTATCTTAGATGAACCCTAAAGTTTAGGGTTTATTTTTGGTATTTTCCTTGATTATAGGGTGTGTAGATTATCTCTTGGGGTGTATTAGTCCTTCTCCTGAGGTTTTGTTGCATTCACACATCATTGAGTAGATGTTTCCATCAATTTCCTCTCTGGTACATTCTATTTGATGCTTGAGATTTCCTAAATGGTCTTGATAAAACAAAATTTTATTGAAAATTTTATTTATAATAAATGAAATAATTTCCTCACATTATGATAAATATATTAATTTATAGAATATTTGGGATTAGATCATTCATTTGAAAATTTAATGGAAATTCCAATTTTACCCTTTTAAAATTAACTGTAGTATTTTAGGAATAAATATTTTTTCGTAAATTATTTTGACTTAGAATTTTGTAACTGTATTCCTGACTTAATGAGATACAAATTCTATTTAGGATATGGGAGCTGGATCATGCATTTGTGTAGAGTAAATGGTCCATGAATACAAAGTTGTACTGAACTATCCAGATTGGACATCACTTCACCATTTGGGACGTATCTTCTTCATCCGGACATAGATTGGGCCCAAATGTAGAGGTAATCTCAGGGAAATGATTAATCAAAAATAATACTTCTATAAGGCTAGCTAATTCATGCTTTTTGGAAGTCAACTATGTGGTGCAAGTGGGATTAAACAATTTGGACGAATTTTCCTTTCACATTTAAAAAAGTTCTGTAACCCTAGACCTCAACAACTCTATTTAAATGGGATTTTAACTATTTGGGAGGGCTGGTCAATAATTTTTGAAGGTATGTACGAAAGGGTGTATCTTGGGAACACCTCACAACCCTTGGGAGAAGTAAGGCCTTATGCAAAGATCACTTCTAAGAAGGATCTCCTCTCCCACCTCCACTTTGTTTTTCCTTGTTTTTATGATTTTAACGTGAATATTATTCAATAAATATTATGTATTATTCTCTTTTAATATTTATATTTTTCTTCTTGGTCTGGAATCTAAGAGTGGAGATGATATTGGGTGTTCCCCAATCAATCCATTGCTTATGCATAACGTCTCCATGATGACAACTCCACCCATGGAAGAGTGATTTATTTTATAGTTTATCTAATACCTACTCCATTAATTTATTTATTTTGAATCCATAAACATACTATAATTAATAAATTTTGATCAATTAATTGAGTTTTAATTTCTAAGTTACTCGATCGACTTTCACTTGACCGCATGGCCGAGCTTGTGTAAATCGTGCGAGTGAAACGTCAATCACAAAAATCTAATCAACTTGGGATAGAATTGTATGGTTCAAGTCTCATCCCAAACTCAATTAATTATTCACTCCAGGAAAGAGATTCTGACCTAATTTTTCATTGACCATAAGTTTTCTTTTGGATCACAATCAAATTAGGGTGCTGCGATTGGAAGTCCTAAAGTTGACCTAAGGCTCATTTTTCCAATATTTGCGGTCATGTTAACTTCTGTAGGGTTTAGGGGTTGACAAGGTTAGGGGATCATAATTGAAAGAATTATAATAATATGGGATAATGATAAATTAATTATTAAGGGGTATATTAGATCAACCAAGTCTTCTCATATAAGTGTTTTTTAAGGAACTCTGTCTTTGATTGTTCTTGTTTGTTGTTAGTTTATTGTCTGAAAGTCACAAAACCAAACCCTCCATCTTGTGTTTCATTTTTTTTCACTCTTATTTTTTTTGTTTTCTTTAATACTATTAAAGGTTTTTTAATTCAATTCTTCCTTGAGATAACGACCTTGGTCATCCACTGTGTTGTACTTAGTTAAATTACAAATATTTTGAGAGCATGTGTGACAACCCTCTTCAAATTGGAACCGTTTCCAGGGAGGAAAGTTTTTTATTAAACCAATTTTAGGTAAGTTATTCATTATTTTTTTTAATTTTGTTTGTTATCTTCTCCTCCATTTTATTTTCTATTCTTTCTTCCCCACCTCTTCTTTTTTGAACCATCAATTGAAACCTCATTTAATGATATTGGTGTCTAATGTTTTTGTTTCTCTTTTCTATGATTTATGACACGATCCCACCCTAAGGATCTCCTTGATATAGACACTGAGATTGAGTGCATCCTTAGGGATCTAATTAGACAATCTTGGTCTATGGGAAGTGTCAAAATTTACTCAACTGGGGAATTCCTCCACTCTAGGAATTTTGAAATTGGAAACTCTTTTAAAAAAAATATTAAACAAGATACAATGGCTAAAAATAACGAAAATGAAATCAATAATATTATTTGAGAGTTAGTTGTACCTGATATTAATTATTAACCTACATTCATTTCATATCCAACTCTCAAATCAGACTTTGAACTAAAATCTGTGTTAATTCACCTTCTTCCAAAATTCCATGGCTTATCTAGTGAGGATCCAAACAAACATTTAAAAGAATTAAATGTGGTATGATAAAAAATGAAACCAAGAAATGTCTCTAAAGATCAAATAAAACTTAGAGCATTCCCATTCTCACTTGATGGAACTACTAAGGTTTGGACATATTATTTACAACCTAAAGATGTAACATGTTGGAACAATTTGAAATGTCTTTTCTTGAAGATATTTTTTCCAGCATCAAGGACCACATCCATCTGAAAGGAGATCTCAGGGATCAAGCAGGTACATGGGGAGTCAATGTATGAGTATTGGGAAAGATTCAAGAAGTTGTGTGTAAGATGACCGTATCACCAAATTAGTGAGAAACTCCTCATCTAGTACTTTTATAAAGGACTCACACCTATAAAGAGGATCATGGTGGATGATGCAACTGGAGGAGCATTGGTCGAAAAAACACCAGTAGCTACACATACATTGATCGAAAAGATGGCACAAAACTCTCAAGAATTTGAAAATTGAGGTGCACCACATGTCAGGGAAGTACATCAGGTAAGTCTATCTTATCTCGAAATTCATTTAATTGATACTAAGTTGAAATAATTGAAAACTATGGTGAGGCAGATTTCTTTAGCATAGAAGACATCCCAACCCCCTCCTTTACGACCCTGTGGCATCTGCCCTGAGAAAATCCACCCAACTGATTGTTTCCCCCAACTAAAAGAAATAAAAGATTGTGCAGTAGTGTTTCCTAGGAGACCGTATCAGCAGAAGCAACAACCAAATCCCCAAAATAAGTATAATCCCTTTGCTCCAACATACAACCAAGGATGGAAGGATCAAACAGTCATGAGGTATGGCTCTAGACAACAACAAAGGCCCCCCTTTCAACAAAACTTTCAGTAGCCTCCACCTTACCATCATGGTTTCCAACAACCCCAGAGGAGATTTGAATCCCAAGCATCAACAAACCAACAAAAAGGGAATCCCCAACCTAATGTAGATTCTAACACTAATGACCTTTTGAAACAAATTGTTCTTAATCAACAGAATGAGATGAAGAGTCAAGGTTCGGAGCTGAGGGAGTTGAAGACTCAAATGAGCTAGATTTCCACTACCCTCCATGAACTGGTAAGTAATAATTCTATAAATCTACCTTCCCAATCTACTCCAAATCCAAAGGTGAATGTCAGTGCCATCACATTGAGAAGTAGGAAGAAAACAACTGATACATCTACACTTGTTGTTCCACTGGGATTCACCTTAACTCCAGAAAATCCCCATTCCACACTAACTATTGAGAAACACAAGGATAAAGGTAAAGGTAAGAAAAAGATCGATGATGTTCCTCCTAAACCCCTTACCTTTCTAAACAGGGTTGTAGAAACCAAGAAGATGGCTGAAGAGGTGATGCAAAAATAAGTTTTGGATACATTAAAGCATGTGGAGATCAACATCCCTTTACTTATTCCATTAAAAAAATACCAAGGTATTACAAATTCTTAAAATAACTTTGTACCAATCTAAGAGGGCTCAAGGGAAATGAGAGGATCAATCTTGGAAGGAATGTTTCAACACTCATTACACCAACTCTAGCAATGCCAACAAAGTGCAAGGATCTAGAGACATTCACCATCCCATGCACCATAGGGGAGTTATACTTTTTTGATGCTTTATGTGATTTAGGATCTTCCATAAATGTGATTCCTCACTCTATATTATCTTCTTTACATGTTGGTGAGTTGAAGATGACAAGAGTAGTGGTGCATTTGGTGAATAGAGCTACAACATATCCAGTGGGATTCCTTGAGGATATACTTGTTCGGGTAAGAGATATGATCTTTCTAGTAGATTTCAATGTTCTTAACATGTAGGATGATCAGGTATGTTCTCGTGCTCTAATTATATTAGGTAGGCCCTTCCTCAAAACTGCAAAAACAATCATAAATGTCCATAAGGGTACGATTTCCATGGAGTTTGGAGATGAAGTTGTGATATTTAATATTATGGATTCCTTGAAGTACCCCTTAGAGAACTATTCTACTTTTGTTATCTCTCATTTTGAACTACCAAATAAAAATCCCATGTAATTTTATTTTCCTATTATTAGGGAGATTATGAGTATTGGTTCTAGTTTGATGTCTAAGATCACCTCCACACCTATTTCTAATGCAAAAAACTCTCTTAGATTTGATTTTGAAATGGATTCATATTCTGATCTTGATCATGTTCACTCTAATTATGACTTAGATGTTGAATATGCTAATGGTTTTGATGAATTATTCCCTAATTTTGCTGATGTTTATTCTGATACTAATGTTATTTGTGCCCATATTTCAGTTCCTTCAATGTTTCCATCCATACATCACCCCCTTCATTGGATCTCAATCCATTACCACCAAATCTCAAATACTCATACTTGTTGAGTGGTGAGAGGTTACCTGTTATCATTTCTAATAATCTCACTTTTGAAAATGAAGTAAATCTTTTGAATATTTTGAGGGAGAACATAAGGGAAATTAGGTGGACCTTGGGTGACATATCAGGTATTATCCCCTCCATTTTCCTGTATAGGATTCTCTTGGAGGATGGGGATAAAACGATTAGGAATCCACAAAGGAGACTGAATCCAACACTTTTGGAGGTTGTTAAAAAAGGGGTTGAAAATTTCTTGAGGTATGTATAATCTATACCATTTCAGATTCCCAGTGGGTGAGTCCTATTCAGGTTGTGCCTAAGAAAAGTGGGGTTACTGTCGTTAGAAATGATAATGATGAGTTAGTTCCAATGAGGGTGAAAAATAGTTTGCGTGTGTGTGTTGATTATAGGAAACTAAATCAAATCACATGTAAGAACCATTTCCCCCTCTCATTTATTGATCAAATGCTTGAGAGACTAGCTGGTAAGACACATTATTGTTTCCTGGATGGATTTTCTGGATATTTTCAGGTTCCTATAGCTCCATAGGATCCTGAGAAGACAACATTAACTTGTCCATTCAGCACATTTTCCTACTGAAGGATTCCATTTGGACTTTGCAATAGCCTAGGTACCTTCTAGAGATGCATGGTGAGTATTTTTTCAGAATTTATTGAGACCTGCATGGAGGAATTTATCAATGATTTTATAGTGTATGGATCCTCATTTTATGAATGTCTAAGTAGTTTGGGAATGGTTTTGAATCATTGTATTGAGAAGAATAAAGACTTGAAATTTGAAAAGTGTCATTTTATGGAAGAGCATGGAATTTTCTTAGGGCATGTAGTATCAAAACATTGGATAGAGGTTGATAGATCTAAGGTAGATATTATTTCATCCTTACCATATCCTTCATGTGTGTGTGATGTTAGATCTCTCCTAAGTCATGCAAGATTTTATCAGTGCTTCATCAAATATTTTAGTAAGATTGCTCTTCCTATGTCATGATTACTTAAAAAGGATTCTGATTTTGTGTTTGATGATTCTTGAAGGACTTCCTTTGATGTGATAAATAAGTGTTTGACCACTCCACCGATCATATAGCCCCCACGGTGGGAGATTACTTTTGAGTTTATGTGTGACACCTCCAACTTCACGGTTGGAGATATCTTATCCCAAAGGGTGGAGGGACGTTCACATGTGATCACCTATGATTTGAGGACATTGGATTCGACCCAATAAAACTACAAAACCTCATAAAAGGAGTTTCTTTCTATTATATTTGCTTTAGATAAATTCCATTCATATCTATTAGGATCTAAATTAGTTGTTTTTTCTGAACATGCGACTCTGAGATACTTCTTAAAAAATCCAGATGTGAAACCCAGGCTTATCTGATGGATGCTGCTTCTTTAAGAATTTTATATTGAGATAAAGGACAATAAGGGGTCAGAAAACTTGGTGGAGGACCACCTGAGTAGGATTACTCACACACTTGAGGTTGACACCTTGGACCAGGTACAACTTCAGGACACTTTCCCTAATGATCATCTTTATTCGATCTCAGGTATGTGTCCTTGGTATGCTGATTTAGTGAACTACCATGTTGCATCTAAAATACCTACAAATTTAAAAAAACATCAAGCCTAAAAATTAAAAAGTGAGTCTTGGTATTATGTGTGGGATGATTAATACCTTTGGCGCATGTGTAGCGATCAAGTTATTAGGAGATTTGTTCCTAATCATGAGTTTGAGTTTGTTCTATAATTATGTCATAAACTTTCTTGTGGTGGACACTTTGGACCCCAACAGATAGATAGGAAAGTTTTGGACTCTGGATTATATTTTCTTAGTTTATTCCATGATGATCATGTGTTTTGTAAGTTGTGCTCACGTTTCCAACACACTGGTAATATTTCTAGGAGACACGAGATTCGCCAACAACCCATATTATTATGTGAGATTTTTGATGTATGGGGAATTGATTTTATGGGCCCTTTTTCTAGTTCATTTGGTTTCTTGTATATTTTGGTTTTCATTGATTGTGTGAGAAAATGGGTGGAGGCTAAGGCCACCATGACTGATAATTCTCATGTTGTAGTGGACTTTGTCAAAGCACAGTTTTTTTGTAGGTTTGGAGTACCGAAGGCCATCATTAGTGACCAAGGGACACAATTTTGCAATCATAATTTGGATTCCCTCCTTCAAAATTATGGGGAGACACACAAAACATCAACACCATACCACCCTAAACAAATGGATAGGCTGAGGTTTCAAATAGGGAGTTAAAACAGATTTTGGAGAAAACCATGAAGGCAAATAGGAAGAATTGGAGAAAGTGCTTAGATGATGTGCTATGGAATTATAGGAAATCATAAAATACTCCCATTGGTATATACACATTTTGGATTGTCTTTGGTAAGGCCTTTATCTCCCTGTGGAAGTCTAGCATCGGTCTTATTGGGCTATAAAGAAATGCAACATGGATTTGGCCCAAGCTGGAATTCAAAGGAAGCTACAAATTCAAGATCTTGAGGAGATTTGATTGTCCTCATATTATAACTCAAGGATCTATATGGAATGATCAAAGGAATATCATGATATAATGATCCAACCAAGGGAGTTTCATGTTGGATAAAAAGTCCTTATATATAGTTCATGACTAAAGTTGATTCCTGGTAAGTTGCGTTCCAGATGGTTAGGTCCTTATATTATATCTAATGTTTTTCCTTATGGTGTAGTGGAGATCGCACAAGAGGACACTATAAGGATATTTACAGTCAATGGAAAACAATTTGAGAAATTCATTGAGGGAGTTCCTACTGATGTAGTGGATTTCATCACACTACATGACCCCATCATCACTTGAGCATATCAGGCTGTAATTAACCCTTTCATTTTTATATTATTTGTCCTATTTAAAATTATGCATTTCATGTGAACATATCATATCATAGGTTCACATTGAGTACAATGAAATATTTTAAGTGTGGGGGAGGGGACAATATTTTGGGGTAGTTATTTAGGATTTTCATTTGTGTGTTTTGTGTGTGTTTTCTGTTAAGTTTTTGGTTAAATTTTTCAAAAAAAAAAAAAATCATGTAACATTATCATGTGGAACATATAGAAAATGAATGTTTTAAAAATTCATTAGTATAATGATAAGCATGAGTAATATTTCATCATCAAGGGTTTATTTTTATAAAAATTATTTTTTTCATTGATATGAATGGTTGTGTCATTATAAATCCTTTTAGATTTTGGCATCATTGTTTGTGATATTTGTCCATGGTAAATTATGCCATTTATTTCTCCACACAAATTTTCACTCAACCATGACTTGTGAAATTTTTTCTAGTCAATTAAAGGTATAGTCAATTTAGGTAAAAAAATTCATTAGTTGATCTATACATTCGTTTCTCTTCCGATCGATTTCATTACTGTACTGAATTGAGCTATGTGTGTGTACCTATTATCTGACTGTTGTATGCCCTTAAAAAAATATGGGTTGTGTCTTGGATAGGTCAAAAAACACTATTCATCAAAATTTTATCTTGTTATAACTACTAAAATTAGTGTCGTGAGAAGATCAAACACAGGTTGAGAGTTGAGTGTGAGATTTGTTCCAAGTACAACTTAAAAAAAAACAAAAAAAAAATAATAAATAAGGGGAGTGATGAAATGTATAACATATGGGGATATCTAGGTTAGGAGATTAAGGTTTGACTTTCGGGAATTCTTAAGTGAGTGGGTATTAAAATTCTATTTCAAAATAATGCAGAACATATTCGGTGAATTAAACCAAGTAAGAAGAATTGTTTTACATGACTTTAATATACTAAATAAAGGGTGGATTTACGAGCTTAGAATGGTTGGCACACACACATGTGGAGAATTAGTGGCATGGTAGACCCATGAATTGTTTCTCTATGATTAGTGTTATAAATCTCACTGGATTTTGTTTTTACACAATTTATGATACATTGAATTTAAAATTTATTGATATTGGCTCTTGATGGGATTCTTACTTTGCCTATATTTCCACTATGGATTGAGAAATATGAACATGCATATCTCGTCACAATTTTTTTCGAATACATGATATAAGGTTTTTACCATGAGTAAAAAAGGGTAAGCGTGTTGGAGTTGATAAAAAAAAATTTTATTGGAAATTTTATTGATAATAAATGAAATAATTTCCTCACATTGTGATAAATATGTTAATTTATAGAATATTTGGGATTAGATCATTCATTTGAAAATTTGATGGAAATTCATGTTTTACCCTTTTAAAATTCACTGTAGTATTTCAGGCATAAATATTTTTACGTTAATTATTTTGACTAAAAATTTTGTAAATGTGTTCCTGACTTAATTATATACAAATTATATTTAGTACATGAGAGTTTTAACGTGCATTTTAGTGGAGTAAATAGGCCATGAAGCCAAAGATGGACTGAACTATCCAGATTGGACATCACTTCACCATTTGGGACATATCTTATTCATCCATAAATGGATTGGGCCCAAATTTGGATAGAATATCGGGGACATGATTATGCACAAATAATCCTTATATAAGAATAGATAATCCGCACGTTTTGGAGGTCAACTATGCAGTTCAAGTTGGATTAAACAATTTGGACGAATTTACCTTTCACATTTATTTTTTTGTAACCCTATCCCTCCACAACTCTATTTAAATGGAATTTTAACTATTTGGGAGGGATGGTAGATAATTTGGGAAGGTTTTTACAAAAGGGTGTCTCTTGGTAACACCTCAAAACTCTTGGTAGAAGTAAGGCCTTATGCAAATATCTCTTCTAAGAAGGCTCTCCTCTCCCACCTCCACTTTGTTTTTCTTTGTTTTTATACTTGTAACGTGAATCTTCTTCAATAATTATTCTGTATTATTCTCTTTTAATATATATATTTTTCTTATTGGGCTTGAATATAATATTGGAGATGATATTGGGTGTTCCCCAATCAATCCATTGCTTATGGAGAACGTCTCCATGATAAAAACTCCACCCATGGAATAATGATTTCTTTCATAGTTGATCTAATACCTACTCCATTCATTTATTTACTTTGAATCCATAAAAATACTATAATTCATAAATTGTGATCAATTAATTGAGTTTTAATTTCTATGTTACTCTATTTACTTTCACTTGACCGCGTGGTCGGGCTTGTGTAAATCGTGTGAGTGAAACCTCAATCAAAAAATCTAATCAACTTGGGATAGAAATGTAGGGTTCAAGTCTCATCCCAAACTCAATTAATTCTCCACTCCAGGGAGGAGATTATGACCTAATTTTCCACTGAACATAAGTTGTATTTTGGATTACAATCAAAGTATGGTGCTGCGATTGGAAGTCCTAAAGTTTACCTAAGGCTCATTTTCCCAATATTTGTGGTCGTGTTAACTTCTGTAGGGTTCATGGGTTGAAAAGGTCAGGGGATCATAATTGAAAGTATTATAATCATATTGGATAATGATAAATGAATTATAAAGGGTTATATTAGATCAACTATGTTTTCTCGTATAAGTGTTTTTTAAGGAACTCTGTCTTTGATTGTTCTTGTTTGTTGCTTAGTTTATTGTCTCAAAGTCACAAAACCAAACCCCCATCTCGTGTTTAATTTTTTTTCACTTTATTTTTTATATTCAATACTATTAAAGGTTGTTTAATTCACTCCCTCCTTGAGAGAATGACCTAGGTTATCTACTGAGCTGCACTTAGTTAAATTACGAATATTTTGAGAGCTTGTGCGACAATGCTCTTCAGGTCTCTAAATATGTTTTCCTTTATTGTGATGTGTTAGTATATTTTTTTCCATGATGGTGAATTATTGAGAAATGGTTTTCAAAGAGTTTCTTTAAATATGACTACATGTAAATGCTTTCAAGGTGTTTGATAAAATTTCAACCACCCTTTCGAAATTAATTCAGGTATTTTGAGAGTGTGATTGGATTTGGTTATGTTTTGGTGACTTGGGTTTATTATGATATGAGAATTTTGTATGAGTTGTGGTGACTTTTATAAATTGTTTCATGTGTGTGGTTTGTGGTGTTTAGTGGTGAAGTATGCGGGTTTCCTTAAAAATGGTTTTTGGGTGTTCTTCACCGGTTATAGATTGATGTTTAAAATGTTCCATTAGATGTGGTCACATCCGTGTGTGCATAGGGTGAGCATAAAAATGGGAAAACAAATGATAATGTTCTTAGATAAACTTTATTAACTTAAAACCTAGATTTCAAAACAATTGTTCATTCTATTCAAAACCTTGATGTTTTAATAAATGTCCTTGGTTTCAAATGAATCAAATGTGGTTTCAAATTAGTGTTCAAAATTGTGGATTATTTTGTACTTTGGAAGATGGTTGGTTTCTAAATGGTATGAAGGACCATTTGGATTCTTTATGTATGTTGTGTGTTTTTATCTTCATTTTTGAAATTGAATTTTACTTATAAATATATGGCCTGATTTTCACTTTGAAATTATTTGGTGGTTTGTTTGAAAATTATGTAACATGAAGGTATGATTGGAACATTTTGATATTTTTGGAAAATGGTTTAAGACTCATATAATGTGATGGATTGGTTGAAACTTGTGTATAGATTGATATGTAAGATGGGAACCTCTATGGTGGATCCTCTGAGGAAATGATCATGGCATAGGTGCTGTCAGTGTTTGGGTTAAACAAGAAAGGTGGTAGTGGGTTTTAGTTGAACCACGCATGTGAGGACCTCCCCATTCACCAAGTACTATTATCATGGGATTCATGGGTGTCATCTAGAGGTTCAAGTGACTGCTTCTTTTAAACCCCTATTAGATGGGTTGAAACCCCCTGGATTTTCTGAGAGGCCAGGTAGTACGTGCCACTAGATTGGATAGTTTAGAGAATCTAGTTGGTTATTGACTATGAAGATGCACCATACACCGATAGGTGATTTTGAACTGAGTACATTCAAGGATTTATTCTAGAGATGTTTAGAAAATTCACACGATTGACTATCTATATGATCTTCTTTCTTCTATTTTATTTTCGTTGTTTTTCTAGAAATTTTGTGATTTCTAATTCTGTTTCCTTTACTATCAGCTTACCCCATTTTTTCCTGGTGTGATTATTTAACTATGTTTTGTTTATTTAAATTGATTTGAGAAATTGAAACCTATTTTAAAAAGAGGAATGTGCCATGTGTGTTGTTTTAAAATGGGAAATCTGTGTTTGGTTCTATGAAGTAATAAAACCCTATTTTCTTTACATACTTTCAAACTAGTATTTATGGACTGTTTTTAGGGAAGGAAATGTATAGACTCTATAGTGATTACCTACTAATCTATTTATGCCCACACCCTAGTTGTACCACTTGGTATCAGTAGACCTGATATATTTTGTAGGTGCAAGTTTTTGGTTCGGGTGTGTGTCTTTGGAGCAGGTTAGTCTTGTGGTTGGTGGTGACCAGAAGGTCATGTGGAGGTCATGATAGCTTGGTTTGGTTTTAGTTTTGTTTTTAGTTTCCGTTTATTCAGAAACTATTTTATTTGGATCAGTTATTCATTTATTGATGACTAATTATTTTTGGTTCTACTATGAATTTAGTTTGGTTATTGATCCTATTTTTTAGGGGTAAATTGTTCCCATTAGAGTATTTTGATTCCCGACACTAGTTTCCAGCCTATGGAGATTAGGATAACTTTAGGCCTTATCTTGAACTAGGTCAGGTGTTGGGTTGGATGAAAGCCTGAACTAGTTTGTGACATTTACTTTTTTAGGTTTTGGTTAGGATAGAAGACTCAAAGTGGCGTAATTAAGAGAAATGAGGGGTGTCCTTTTATAAGGTAGGGAAATGAAACACTTGGAATTTCTTAAAATATTAAAATATAATAAATTAATTCTCCAGAAAAATGATTCAAAATGGATATGAATTATAATAAAAATTGTCTTGGGTCTAAATAGCATCATGCATTTAAGTTTATATATATTTTTGTGTCATTTCAAACCTTATCTTTTTTATTAACCCTCTATTAACCATTTTTGACCTTAACCACAATAACTATTTCAATCTTAAAGGGTTAATAATTTTACCATAAATGGAAAAAAGAATCATAAATAGACCATTATTGATATGTTGAACCATATTCCATTCAATTGGTTGAAGATATGGTTTTTATGAATTTTAAATCATTCAATAAAATAATATTTATTATAAAATATCATTAATATCAATTTTGAAACTTTTTATTTAATTTGACTTGAAAGACACCAAAAAAAATATGGAATTAAAATATAATCATTTTACATATCACTAATATGTTATATTTATCTAAAAAATTCTTGGAACACAATAAATCACTTAAATTATATTACTTTTAAAATTTTTAAATCATTTATTTTATTTTTCTATTAATTTTAGAAATACTATATCGATGTTATGTAAAATTTTAAGGTAATTATATAATTACTAGAAATTATAAATAAATTAACCTCATTAAAATAATTTCATTAATATCAAAATGACAATAAATATTTATTCAAAACTTTATTTTGTTACTATGTGGACGTATAAGAGATATTTAAAAGTAAGAGGGTGACATTTTGTATTTTTTTTTTTAAATATTATATAGGTCATTTTCATGGAAAGGTGTGACTTAAAAAATTAAATTTTGATCCTAATTTGAAAACAGTTAAATAAACTTCATCAACTAATAATTAATATGAAAAATGGTTACCTTAACATTTAGTTCTAACCTAGATTAACCTAATTTACCCTTTACCAAGGTGATGAATTTTGCCACATTTACTATTCATAACGCCTAAAGATAAAATGTACATATTTAGTAAATTTGTACCACATAATTATAAATATATAATCCATTTTAAACAATTAAATTTATATAAGTGGTAGAAATTAATTTTAAAATAAGCACGCAAAACACGATGAAAACCATTTTTAGAAAAATACATTTAAGCATAAAACTATATTTATTCCTATCCCATGACTAGAAAAAATGTTAGATGAATGTTAAAACATTTTATTAGATATATAATATATACATTTAATTAAATTAATTTACTAATTAATTTAGTTTATTAAGGTAAAAACACAGAGCTCACATAAAAGCCATTTTTTAGGAAATAATATCATTTATTTTCAAATGATTTTTTTATTTTCATTAATAATTAATTGATAACCAATGAAATAATTTTATGCATATGTAAAAAATGAATTTTTCATAATTTATTTAGTCCTATTCATACTCGTAAATCCAACAACTTGGTGATCACTATCACATTAAATAATAATATTTTAATAGTATATCGTGATTCATTTAAACTTAGTGTTTTGTGTCACGACCCGTCCTCGGGGCCCGTGGCGTGACTACCCCAAGCCTGCCTTCCATAGGCCAGGGGCTGGTGACTAGCACCAAAGGCGTAAAACCCGATATAAGGAAAGAAATTGCCTTTATGTAAGAAATCAAACACCACAGAGTAAGCAAGAAGAAGTAAACACTAAGTAAACTGAGTACAATAGTAAATGCTGGAAAGTAAATGGACCAGTATACAAACCCAACTGAAAGTAAAGTACAACTGAAAAGAGAGTACAACAACAGAAAATTAAAGCAGCCACACCAAGCCGTCCTATAGAAATCCCACCTGAAGGGTGGGTACAGATAGTCTCCTCAGATCCTCGGTTCTAGCCGTCCGCTCCGTGTACGTCTCGTCCAGTGATCCACCTCCAGGTACCGTCCAGCTCCACAAGCTCCTACCTCGATCAGCGCTGTCCATTTTCTGCATCCAACATAAAGTAGTGCGGGCATAGCCCGTGCAGGGGTGAGTATACACTACTCAGTAGGGACCCCGAGACCCCCGAAGGTCTCCCAGAATCCACGAAGGATAAACCACAAGGAATGATACAATCACAAAGTAACAACCAACTATACTTAGGTACATGCCCATACATATACCTAAGTCATCAATTCCATTCCGGCTCCAACATCCGAGCCCATGTTCGATCTAATCCACACAGGATAATACAATCCAATCCACACAGGATAACACAACCCAATCCACATAGGATAGCAAAACAATCATATCGAAGACAATGATTGAAAGTCAAGACTCAGCTCACACATGTATACTTCTTCGTAAGGTGATAGAGATGATCAGAAGTAGCCACTGATTCATCTAAGCTGTCAGACCCACATAGGATATAAGACCAGCTAGGCTGTCGAAGCCACAAAGGATACAAGACCAGTTACTCTGCCGGACCCACATAGGATACAAGTACAGAGTCAAATACTGCCAGACCCATGTAGGATACAAGAACAGTAGTCAAGTACTGTCGGAACCACATAGGATACAAGAATAGTAGTCATCGCCGTCGAACCCATGGAGGATTCCAGTACGGTCGTCGTCGCTGTCGAACCCACGGAGGATCCCAGTACAGTCGTCATCGTCGTCGCAGTCGCAGCCAGCTCTAGGGTTCCCGCACACAGTATGCTCGATTCCGGGAGGGTCCGCTCCACGAGCCAAGGGGGTTGATACATAAACTGACACGTAGTCTGGATTTGATGTATCCCAAAGTTCCGTCTCGTCAATAGGAACTCAACTCGACAGACGGCGCGTGAATCGGACGCCTGGTCTGAGAGTTATTGGATTTTTCGTCTCAGGGGACCGGTTTGTTTTTAAGTCAAAAACAAACTTGAACATACTCCAACTGCATCCAAACCTTGATCGGAGTAAGAAAAAAGAACCTTCTCACTAAGATGAATCCAACAAAGTCGACAGTACGTTAATTGGACATCCGAAGCTCAAGTTATAAGCCTTTCTGTTACGAGGGCCCGGTTGGTTTTGTGTTCGAACCAACCCGGCCATACCCAAAGTTCTCCAAAACCTTGAGTGTAATATAGAGAAATGACCGTCTCGATCCAAGGATCGCTACGCAACAAATGGTGCATTGATTGGAGGTCCGTAGCCCAAGTTTTGGGCATTTGAACGGATCCGTCCAAAAATAGGGGGTTTGGGCCCAGTCCGACCCGACCCAATAACACCTGGGTCGGCTCGAACCAGGTCGACCCGACCCGGGTCTGGGTCCGGCCCATTTAGGCGTGGCCCAACCCAATTGGCGCGGCCCGGCCCAGCCGGTGCGGCCCGGCCTGGCGCCGGGATCCGGCTCGGCGCGGGCGGCCCGACCTGGCGCCGGGATCCGGCTCGGCGCGGGCGGTCCGGCCCGGTGCGGCCGGTCCGGCCCGGCGCGGCCGGTCCGGTCCCGTGCGAGCATCCGCTCGCTGAGCGGATGTGGAGGGGGGGGGGGGGGGGGGGGCGCTGCCCCCATTTCTTTTGAAACGGCGCCCCCCCACATGGAGGGGCCCGCCCTTTGCCAGCCGCCGGGGGTTGACCCCCCGGACTTCCCGGATCCGGCTGACCGGTTGTGTCGCGCGGGACCTGTTGGTCCCGCCTAATGTAGCACTGGCGGCCGACGGTTCTAGCCGCCACCCTCTGCACCGCCGCGGCCCTTGTCTGACCGGCGCGGCGCAACGGCGTCGCGCCCCTCCACCGCGGCCCACCCCGACCGTGACCCTCCATGAAGCTCCAGCGCGACGCGACGGTGCCGCGCCCCTTTGCCACAACCCAAATTTGGCCGTATCCCCTTTCTATCTCAACGGCGTGGTGCAACGGCGTCACGCTCTTTTGCCGCAGCCCGCACCGGCCCGGTTCCTTCGTTTTCGCGCGGTGCGATAGCACCGCGTCGCCTCCGTTCCAATCCATAATGAAGTACAGCAACAAAGGGGAGGAGGGTCGACCGTGTTTGTGTGGTCCGGACTCCTCCCGTTAATTCGATAACAAGTGGCTAATTAATTAACAATGAATGCCAAAAATAACCACGAACATAAAATCAAACCCCTACCTCGAAGAAGTTTGCGGAAGCTAGTGTCGCGGAAAATGGCGTCGCGGGGTGAGGCTCCGTATACGTTGACGGAGATCGTTCGAGGAGGAAGTAACGTATCCCTTTATTTGACGTGGAGAGAAGATGGAAAGAGGGCGCATCGTCTTTCTTCGGGAAAGACGTCACACACCGGCTGCAGAGAGGAGAAGAGACGACACGTCGATCTCTCCTTGCGGTGACAATATTCTTCGTCGAGGTCTTGACGTTCTTCGCGTTCTCCAATGAAGAAGATGAAGATCCTCAAGACTTTGAATATTCTCTCCCAAAATCTCCACACAATGATACAACAATAATAAAATAAGGCTTTTGCCTTATTTTATTACTCATGCCAACATTTTTCAAAATTAAAAACTTGAATTCACCTAATTAATTAAACTTGCGTTGTCAAATTAATTAGGTGTTTAATTGGCATGCATTAATGTGGAAGAGTTTCAAATTTAAGGGGGGGGGGGGGGTTTGCCAAATTAAGAGGGGGGTTTAGGGGAAATGAAGGAGTGGGGCTCGTGTGGGCCCCACCTCACCAATATCCTACCAAGTGGAGTTAGGATGTAGTGGGTCCCACCCCAACTTCCAAGCATAGGTTATAATTACTTAGAATAGAAATAAAATTGTAGCGCAAATTTTATTTCACTCTTTAGTTAACCCATTTATTTAACAACACCTCCTGAGAAAACGCAACTCCAGAAAAGGTCATCTTAAGTGATTACCGGTGCTACGGTTTCATCTGTGCCCTCAGATTTTGATTCCGAGCACCAGTTTAAAAGTTAGACAAACCCGCTCGTTCGTTCACTGAACGTACCCGAGCTAAATTTCGGAAATTTATTCCGGGCACACCGGGGCTCGGAATCAAGTTCTGTCAAAAACTACGTACTCATAAAATCCCAAAGAAATTAAGAAAAAATTTTCCTTGAAATTTACGGGTCTTTACATTTTGTGTGTTTCGAAAGATATCAAAAAACAATTTATTTGAAGATAAATATAATTTAAAATATTAGGATGTTTTATACATACATTAAATCCATCATTATATCTTTCTGTGAGAGGCGGTGATGAAAAATTAATTACATATGTTCACGAGGTGTTAGTCCACTAGACACACGATCGATGATTTCTTTTCCTAATTGATGGAAGAAGGAGATGGATATAGGTTTTCTATTAACATAATAATATATAATTATATGGGATACAATTTTCTTTATAATATCATCAGGGTTGAAAAATATTTTAAGGAGGTTGAAGAAGAAATATGACTAAAACATTTGATTAAAATCTATACCTCTTCTTCAAACAATATCCTTTTATTTACACCTTAAGACCTCTAATGGTGATATTATGCCTAAAAAAAGACCAATAGAATAAGGGTATGTATTATAGAAAGGTATTTGGATAGGTATTTTTCTGAACTAAAAGGATTTTAAATTATGAATAAAGGAGGATAGGTGGTTCCCTTTTATAATGAGGGTATGATATTTCTTGAAATTTTTTAAAGTATTAAATTAATATAAAATATTTATTAGTGAAAAATGGATCAGAAATGATATATTTAGAATATAGGATGGTTATGGGTCAAAAAAATCTCATCCAATAAAATCAGGACAAGTTTATACAATGTTTTTTCCCTTATCTTTCTGTTTTAACCCCTCGATAACCTTTTTGACAATTATGGTTATAATAAAGTATTTTACTCTTTAAGGGTTAAGATAGTTATTATAAAAGAAAAATTGGCCCATAAATGGATTGTGTTTGATATTTTAATACATATCCAAATAATATGTTTGAAGATAAAATTTTTAGGAATTTTAAATCATTTAATAAAATATTATTTATTATAAAATGTCATTAATGTCAATTTTGAAACTATTCATTTAATTTGACTTTGAAAACAACATGAAAGAAAATGAATTTTAATATAATACTTTAAAACATCCATAACATGTTATATTTATCTAAAAAATTCCCAAAAATCATTTATATATCAAATAAACATTTATAAACAAACATATAATTCGTTTATCCCTATGTCAAAAATTTAGAGATAATAAAACAAAGAGAATGACATTTTTGACTTTTATTTACATAAAATAATATAAAGGTCAAAATCAAAGAAATATGGAACCAAGTTTCTATATTTTAAAAAATTTGATGTAAATTTATAAAATACACCCATAAAATAGGATTAAAAATGTGTTATGGTCATTTAGTACTTATCATAATAATTTTAACCTTAATTACCTGATTTACCCTTACCATGGTGACAATTATTTTTTATAATTACTATTAATAATGACCAAAAATAAAAGATACGTGTTTATTTTTTTGGAAATCATGATTCTAAATATGGAATAAATTTTTAAAGATTCAATTTCTAGAATTGGAAAAATTTAATTTAATGTTAAAACCCAAAACACAATGAAAAACTATTTTTCAAAAAAATGTATTTCTACGTATAAAAATGTTTTTATACCAAATTTGACCATAAAGTTGATTCTATTGAAATTAATTGGATTATTCATAATATAAGAGAACTAATGTTACTTTAAAAATATTTTAAAACAAAATGAAACCTTATAAATTTTTGAAACAAAAATACATCTTTCAATAAAAATCAATATTTTTAATTATTCATTAGAAAATCAATCTCATTAGAAAAATCCAAAAAAAATCACTCCAAGATTATTTTGACACACTGATTACAAAAATTATTTCTTTTTTTCAAATAAAATTTCTTAAATTTCTATAAATTAATTATAATATTTTCTCATTAAAATAAATAACAACTATTTTTAAAGTAAACATTTTTTTAAACAATAATTGACTTTACTAAAAATCGAGTGAAAATTTAATAAAAATGTATCAATACTTTTATATTGAGTAGGAACTTAATATAAATTTTATAAATAATTTATACTATTCATACCCACTAATTTAATGGCTAGTTTATAATGGTCATATTTAAATAAAAATATTTCATGGTTCATTTAGGCTCAATGTTGTGTGTTGTTTACGCTATCAAACATAGTATTCTTTTTAAAATCTTATGGTGTTACCTCAAAGATTCCTTAAAGATAAGTGCTTACTCTCCTAATGATCATTAGGAATTTATAATCCCAAAATAAAATTATTTCAGGATCATTCCAAAAATCTTCTGGCTTGAGATATTAAATAATTCAATAACACCCACTAATGAGGAACAATAGGGGAGGAGGAATTAACCACATGCATGCCCCATAAAACTACTTGGATCCTACCTTAGGTCAAAGAACATGGGTAACCTAGGAATTCATGCCTGGGTTACCGATCATAGTGACCACATCAAATCAACCAAAACTATCTAGTACCTAATCTTAGCTGGTTCAATATCCATCCTAAACAAAAAAGGAAACAACCAAGGTTATCCCATGCCCAATGAACCCGAAAGAATTATTACCATAACCATAGCCACCCAAAATCCTTATAAGTCACAACCACATAAATAAGGGCTAGATAAACCTTAAATAATTTCAACTTATAAAAAACAACTAATAAAATACCTAGGGAGTACACCCACCTAGAAAAAACAAAGACTTGACAATCTAAAATCTCAGAAGAGATAAACTCCTAGACCTGATAATCTTCAAGAATTTTTCAAGATGAAAACTTTAAATAAAAATTAAAATAGAATAATAATTAATATAATCCCAAACTCAAATCAACCTAATTAGAAACAAATCACAATTCAAACATAATTCTTAATAAATAACCACAACCATCAAATAATATATCAAATCTATATTTTTAAACAGTTTTAAAATATGATATTTTTATATTTGAAATTTCACAACATTCATTAAAATTCATTTAAAAACCAAAAACTTTAGTAAAATTTCAAAAAATTATTTTAAAAAATTTAAAAATTAATAGAGTAACTCATAAAACATCTAACACTTTATATAACACAAAAATAAAAAAAATCACTTTTGAATAATCAAGTGAAATGGTCCTCGATTACCACCTAAAAATTCATAAAACCAAATAAAATTTAAAGTTTTTTTCCAAAATGATTTCCAAAATCACATAATTTTGGTTTTAAATATTAATTTTATACTTAAAAAAACAATTTAGAACATTCTAAGTTATTTTCTAAAAACACTCACCCACTTTTAAACATAAAATCCACTATAATTATTTTATGAAAATCTATTCTCAACTTCTAAAACTCAATGTTTTTCCCTTAAAATTTTATTTTCAAACTCTAAAATCACTTTAATTCATTTAAGGGAAATTTATTTATCATTATCATTTTCAAAATCAACTCTCATATTTTAAAATTTACACTTCCATTTTGAAATATCATCAAAACCAATTCAAAAAACACCTAAAAATTACCCAAAATAATTTGAATAAAATTGAGCTCAAAAAAAGATTTTATAAAAGGGATAGTGTCTAAACATGAATTGGACGCATGGTTTAGAGGGTCATGTTCCAATCATACCATCATCATGGGTAGTTATGGAAAACTATTTACTTAGGCTTCATGTGGTTTGATTGGCCTTGAAATCTCACTAGGTACCACTGGTTCAACTCTCATTTCATCCAGAAACACGAAAATTCATTAATAAATCTGTATAATATCACTATAATTCAAAACAATATCAACCAAGACCATATCTCACAATTAATAATCAAAAAGAAAACTCATAATCAAAATTTAAATCCCAATATCCCTTAGAAACTCAAGTTTCATCACTCACCCATAACCTACCTCCTAGGCTCTGATGATCCTAAATCTAATCTACCATTAATTACCAAATAAAAAATGTATCTCTGATACAATTTTTTCATGAACCGACCTAATATGTTTCTCTATTGGATGCCCAAACCAGTTCATGACAGGGCTTGAGGGGTGTTCCCAATACCCATGGGATGAAAACTACTGTCAGACATCAAAGTGAACAAAGTGAGAATGATTTCACCCAATAAATTATTAAGGAATCAAGAAGTGAAAATTTAATAAAATGTTAGAATGACCCAACTGTAAGTCAAACATACATTCCAAATCAAATAATTAGAAGAAAAATATATAAAACAATACAATAGAAAATAAGTAAAAAAATTAAATAAACAAGTCCCTCACTCACCCTATTCACCCTCCCATATAGAAATGACCACCACTGAATGCCTATCCTCATCCATCATAGTATTGATACACCTATAACTATAGAAAATAGTAAAAAGGTCCAACATAGACAATGTGATAAAGGAAACAAAAATAAAATAAAATAAAACAACAACATACCTCCAGGTGGCTTTACAAGTCACCATACAACCTAAACTAAACAAGATGCATGAGAAAATATAAGCTAAAGAAGAACTTAAAATATTAGTTAGGTGTGAGATCAAAATAATATTAGTATTTCTAAGTAAACCGTACCCCATGAATAATCTTTAAATAAAGGATCAATTTCATGGTAGTTTGAAATACTAGTAAAAAGTAGTATTTTCTATGAATAAGAGTTTAAAGAAAAAAGTAACACATCAATTGGTTTTTTAAAAATAAAATTCTATTTACTTTACATAAATGAAAATGCTCAATTGAAAAAAATTTAACTCAGTTAAAACTTTATTTATTAAATATTTTTTTGAAAACCCCCTTTTATAATAGATTCAAGACAACCCTTTTTAAAACGCTTTCAAAAACATTTTTTTAATCATTATAACAACTTTAAATTCAATAAGGTAAGTATAAAAGGTAAACAAAGAAGCACCATTAGAATCCCTAGGATACTAAGGTTCAGCCTCATCCTAGGATCCACGTACTCTCGGTGATCAAACCATATATAACCATTATCATGCATGAGTTACTGAGGAGGTTGAATCCAAAGTCCCAATGGTTACCAATCCATACCATAATTATAAAATTTAGTTAGTATTGTAGCATAGTCGAATGACTAGGGAGGGTGTACCTTTTCCTGACATACTTTTCCTAGTCTACCCACTTAAGAAATCGAGGTTCCCATATGCTATTCCCCTTTCTGTTAAGTTAAGTACCACTAACATACAAATGAAACACACTTTGAAAACATCCAAACACATGAAATTATCCTTTAAAACACTATTTCATAAATCAACACAATTTAAAAAATTCTTTATAACTAAATAAAACATGTTTAATTTTCTAAATAATTGTGTGCTACAAAACCACCTACTTTGAAAGTTCCAAATGAGCCTTATAATTAACTTTTCAAAAACCCACTTAAAATTTTCTTAAAAACCAAGTTTGAGTATCAAATTGAATTTAAAAGTCTACCTTTATCATTATACACATATATAATTATACACACACATATATACATAGAAAAATATTATTAAAAAAATTCATATGTACTCATGTGGATTTTTACACACACACACACATATATGCATACCCATGTATATGTTTATAACCAGACAAGAATCAAAATACAAACCCTTATTTTTTCATTCAAAATTAATTTTAAAACATGTTATCTGAACTTGAAATTTAAAGAAATACTTTAAATTCCTTGAAAACTTAAAGATATCCTTGATAACTTACTTTGAAAACCAAATAAACTTTGATAACCAAGAACCCATTTACTAAAATCATTTGAGTAAATAAAGAAACATTAAATGTATTAAATCAATTAAAGTGGGATTAATCCATGCTTTTAGTTTGAGAAAAACCCTTGGCATTGAAGTGAAAATAAAGTGAACCTTAATTTTCCCTTAAAATACCACTGAAAGATAATTAATAATACTATTAGGTATTCTAAATACTAGTTTAAAACATAATCAATCACAATTCTTATACTTAAAGATAAATTCAAGGAGAAATATACCTAAAAAATTCAAAATTAATCCATTAGGGGTTCAAAATTCATCACTTTAAATGATTATTATTAGAAAAAGTTTCAAATTGGGTCTCATGAGCCTTAGGAATCAATACCATGAGAAATTAGAAGCATTAAAACTAAAAACCCACCTAGGAATCTTCCTATAGTGTGCACATCGAGAGGTGAGGAAAAGAATGGAAGAAAATAGGAAATAAAGGGAAGGGGAGATCATACCTTGAATATTAAAACTCAAACCATGAATAAACCTATATAAATCTATGAATAATGAATATCTATGAAGTGGGGGTGGAATGCATATGAGGTATGGAAGGGGGGATGGTGTGCGATCAGGTATAGGGGAGAGGAGGAGGTATGTTGTGTTTTAATTTTAATTTTTTGATGACACAAGTAACTTTCATGGTTTGGTCATATGATTTAATAAACCCTACACCAACCATGAATCCCTCAATATACACACATATAATCTTTATAGTTGGCCTGCACGATTTTAATAACCATACACCAATCATATGAAACTGTTCTTTTAAAAACCATAGGTTATCCACATGGGATTTGTATGGTTTAATAAACTGTACAAGCTAACTATTCAGCCTACATTAAACCTCAAAAATTTCAAAAAATTAAATAAGAATGGCCTAAAAATCGAGGATATAACCAAAAATAAATTAATAAACAAAAAAATAAATAAAATAATGGTTTGGGTGTGATATTTTGAGTTATTAGTTTCCTTTATGACTTAAGAAATGTTTTAAAAAACCCTATGAAAGAAGAGGATTGAAATTGAACTTAAAATACCATGAATAAAAGATAATTCATGATGTTATATATATAATAGGTATTGTACACACCATTTAAATGTAAATAGGTGAATGAACAAAACATGTATCAAAGAAAGGAAAATGATATGAAACACCCTTACGAATATCATAATTCATGAAGTGGGTAACATTTTAAAATGGGTTTATGTGATTGAAATTTAAATCCCTAGAAAATAAAGATTAATTTCAGCATAATACACTCATAGGTAATAATATACCTAACTTATAAGAATAATGTTCTAGAATAGAATCACAACTCAATTAATGAAATTTGAGTTAATAAAAACCCTTACCTTTTATTCCCGCTTAGCTGAATGTGCTCTACACTCTTATATAAAAAACATAACTTTTTTAATCACCTATTATAAAACCTTATTAATACCTATGAAATTCTATAAAATTAATTTATAATTATTTATTACAAATATATTAGTTAGTTATATTTTATTTTCGTCATCATGTGTTACTAATTTTGATTGTTTTTTAGTACTAGTTTCGTAATGGCAGTGTTGATTATTGTTTACAAATTAAAATATAAAATATAAAATATCATAATAGGTAATTAAATATATGTTTTATAATGATTTATAATTTTTTAATTTCATTTCCTAATTTATTATTTTAGTATTCTTGATGAAAAATTTGGTGACGAAGTTATTTCAATAAGTTTTAACGAACAAAAGGGTGGTAAAATAATAATAAGTTAAATATTAATATAACCTTTACATAACCATAAAACAAAAATTATTTTATCATTAATTTCTAATAACACAAATAATTAAATTTCTATATTCATCCATGATATTAATTTATATCATTATTTATGTGGGTTGATAAACCGACCCAAATAAGAACAAGCTATAATCTGTGGGTGATTATGGTTAGGAAAGTAATTATTTTGAAGTTTTACATTACTAAATAATCATAATGAAATTATTTATATTTTTAATGGGGTAAATAATATTTTAATTTATATTGATAAATAATAAAATACTAGATAAAAAATGAGATATGTCACTTTTGTAGAGATGACAGTCTGTATGCACGCACGAGCGACCCATACATTTTCTATAGAATAAGAGGAAAATAGGGAATGGTTTATAATTTCAAAATCTTAATAAGGATTTAAATATAATATTAATATATTAAATAACCATTTTTAACCAACCATCCATGGTGTTTATGAAAAATCAAACACGTTGCTCATGGAGGTGGTATTCTGCACTTACACTTAAAGACGTTTTTATTTTTTCTAAGTAAAAGGGAAAGGGTAGTTAATGATTATTACATAATAATAATATAATTTAAGTATAATAATAATAATAATATAATTATAATAAATAAAATATATCTTAAGTATGTGGAAGAAGAAAGAAAATAATTTAAATAGAAAAAGAGTAATTAAGAATTTTTACCTTACTCCTTGGAAAACTCTTTTACTAAAAGTAATAAGCCTTTAAAAAGTGTTCATTTGAGAAGACCTAACATGTATAATAATTTTATTTATGCATTTGGGTAATTTTTTTGTTGAACTAAGGGGATTTTGATGTGAGGATAAGTGGGGCAGTGAAGGCTCCTTTTATAAGTATAGGGAGTGAACTTTTTGTAATAATATTAATTTTTAAGTCAATATTCAAATTTCAAATAGATGTAATAATAGAAAAAATGCAGCGAGTTAGGGTTAAGTTCTATAAATACTCAACCATAAATTTTCTCATGTGTTTTTAACATTTTTTTAAGTCTTTTACTCTTATATTTTTCACTTTTACCATTTTTGGTTTTTATAGTAGTAATTAATTTTTACCTAAGAAATTTACATTTAATGAATTAAATTAAAATGAAAAAAATTAAATAATTTGTATATAATTATTCTAAATATTAAATAAATTTTATAAAATAAAATTTAAATGTTTAAGGAAAATTAATTTTAATATTAAATCATGTTACGCATAAAAACCTGTTTTTGGAAAAAGTGTATTTTTATGCTTAAAAATTCCGATTAAGATAAAATTATCAACATTATTTATTCTAATGAAATTAATTGTATCATTATAAAGTGAATTAAAAGTTATGTGACTTTAAAATAAATGAAAAACCTAATTTTACCTAGAAAAAACTTAATTAAAGTGAAAGGCTAAAAATAGTTTTTATTAGTAAAATATTGCTTATTTTTCAAAATGTTAAACATGGGTTTTCTAAATTAAAAATAGTATTTTTAAATGCATAATTTTAGTTCATAAATAAATATTTTATCATGAAAATTTATTATAATTTTTAAGTTATACTTACTCCTTTATATAGTCATAAACACTATAGTTTTAGGGAAAACTATATTTTCACTATTCATCTATATACCAATTATTTTAGAAAAATACAAAAAATTCACTGTAATATAATTTTGACATGTTGAATCCAAAAAATAAGTTCATTTTGTCAAATTAAAATTTTATAATTTAGGTTTTTAACTTTTAAACAGAAATATAAAATATAATTAAAAAATTGTTTTTAATAAGAAAATGATTTTTTAGATATTAACAATTTTTATTCTTATTTATTCTAAAATAATTAATAAATTAGTGTTAATATATTAAATAAACATTAAACCATAATATATTTATTTTCTAAAAGTAAAATTACATAGCACTTGAAAAGGCAATTTTTAGGAAAATTTATTTTTAATCATAAAATGATCTTATTTGTTATGTATCTATACTAATTAAATTAATTATTGAATTAGTATTAAGATTGCATTTTATTTTTATTCATACATAGATTTAAAAATGTAGTTACTTCTATTTATACCTTCCAATCCAACTACTATATTGTAATTTTCTCTTACAATATTATCTTTATAAAATGTATCGTGATTTGGATTCAGTTCAGTATTGAATGTTAAATAAGACATTCAATATAGTATTTATTTAAATGAGAATTTCATATTTTAATTTGAGGGTGTTAATTTTTTTTTCGATCCATTACTGGATAATTTTTTTTTGATAGCATGTTTGATTTTATTCTTAAAAATTCTCTAAAAGTGTTTCAATCTCTCAAGAGTTTGTGATTTAATCTACATAAAATAAACGTAAGTCATATGAGTGAAATAATCAAAAAAATTCTTGAAATACCTATATCCATTGGTTAAATTCAAGCTCATTGTTCTATATACATCTGAGTGTACCAACTCAAGAGGTTTTTCCATCTTGATCTCTATTGACTTATAGCTCTTATTCTCCATTTTTTCTTTATGACATGTTTCATAAGTGTTGTGCCTTTTATGATGAATATTTGGTAAATTACTTTCAATATCAAGTTTTATTAACTTATCCATGTTATTTTTCCCTAAATGTTTAAGTATTTTCTGCCAAAGTTTATTTTACTCCTTTATTACCATGAAACAAGTATCTTGATCATTATAAATTTGAAATAGATCATCACTTGTTTTCTTTCTATTTATCAAAATTGTGACATACTTCAATTTCATTATGAAACATCCATTATTGTGAAATATCAACTCATTAACATTTTAAAAAATTTGATAAACAATCAATAGATTTTGTTTCATCCCATCTACGAAGAGAACATCACCGAGTTTCTTTTTACCAATCTTAGTAATTCCAACTCCTTTAACATCAAGTGATCTATTATTTACAAAAGCAACTACTTCTCTATCATACCATTGGATGTTGTTTAACATATTATTATTATTGGTTATATATGATGAGAAACCACCATAAAGTATCCACATATTCTCTCCTTTTATAGCTTTATGTGCAACCTCAACCACTATTGTGTGTTCATGATTACTTCTACTATTATTATATTTGGAGTTCTCCTTTTACTTTAATTAAAATTGGCAGTATTGTAAGATAATTATTGGTAGTGTGTCCATATTGATAACACCTTACAAAAGTTTTTTAAAGATAATCATAATTATTATGAAATTTCATCTTCTATTTTTGGTGTCATCTCGGCTGGCTTCTAAGAACTTTTGGTTGACTCCCCCTAGATTCATAGCCTCTCTTCGATTGAGGTAGTGGAAAATTGTACCATCACACGTATTATTGTGAGTAAAGTATTTAAAATTTTTATTCTTTTAACATAAATAGTGATTTTGTAACACATAATTTTTATAGTATTTTTTTAATCACTATCCATGGTTTTTATCATATATTATTTGAGAAATATCTACCTTAAAATTTGTGTCATCAACCTCACATTTTATTATTATAATGTGATAATATATTCTCTTAAAATTTTTACATTGATGACTATCATATCCATGGTGATGGTATTAAATGTGTTAAGAGTGTATAAATAAATGAATTTATTTCATGTGATTTTATATTTTTTTTACAAAAATTATTCATCTGATAACATATTGTTCTTAGTTTTATTTTACATTTTTTATTTAGGATCCATTGGAATACCATATTCAAAAACTACATGCCCAAGAATCATGACTTCTCAAATAAAAAAATATCATTTAAAAATCTTGAAATCTATTTAGTGTTCACTCAAAGTATCCAACACAATATGAATATGTTGACCATGATTCTATCAGGACCCAAAATACACTAAAATTTCATCCCCAAATCCACTATAAAAGAGTTCAATAATGGATGAAATGTTATATTCATTAAATCCATAAACACTATGGGGAAATTTATTAACTTTAAGAGAATTAAAATATATTTAGAATGACCATATCAAATTCAAAAATTAATCTTTGGAATATCCCCAGGTCCCACTTGAAGCTGGTGATTCCTTGAGAATAAGACAATCTTTAAATACTACCCCCTATAACTGATCAAATAAATCATCAATTTTAGCCAAAGGGCACAAAAAATAAAGGTAATAAATGGAATTTTTAGTCATGTTTTAAAAAAAAATCTAATTTGACTATGTTTTTGAAATTTTTTGGTAATTGGGCCATGTTTCTAAAAAATGCATCCAATTGGTTGCATTTTGAAAAAAAGAAACAAATTAGCTATGTTTTGTAGAAAACATAGCTAATTAGTGATGTTTTTTTAAAAACTAGTTAAATCAGCCATATTTTTCAGAAAACACAACTAAATTAGCTATGTATTTTAGAAAATGTTACTACATTAACTAGGCTTTTCAAAAAATGTAGATAAATTAGCCACATCTTTCAAAAAACATAGGTAATTAGCTACATTATCCAAAAAACATGGCTAATTTAGCTACCTTTTCTTAAAAACATGGTTAATATATTTAAAATAAAATATCTAGAATATAAATATATTTTAATATGAATTTATATATATAATTTATAATATATAAAATCTTAATAAATTTAATTTTTTTATAAAACTGTAATTGAAATTATTTATATATATATTAAGTAATGTTTAGTTGTGATAAATGTTAATACACACACACATGCCTAAATAAATTTATAATTGGAAATTAAAAATATAATACATTGTATTTGATAATAAAACTTACAAATTATTGTCTACAATTAATAAGAAATATATGTATATATATTTATTGTCTATGTGTGTTTGTGTGTTGTAATATTATTATATGTATTAAAAATAATATGTATTAAATATGGATGTATAAATATACAAATATATTATAATATTAGATAACATTAAAAATAAAATATATATTTAAAATAAAAATTAAAGAATATAATATATTTTAATATATAAATTATAATATATAAAATCATAATAAATTTAAATTTTAATTGAAAATTTAACTTAAATAATATATCACATATATTTATTCTAGCTATATAAATATATATAAATGATATATATGTATACAAATTTATAATATATGTAAACACACAAATATATATATATATATATATTAAATTTATATTAAAAAATGTAAATTTATAATATATATATATATATTTGTTTATATTTTTTAAATTCAAATTTATAATATATATATTATAAAATTATATTTGAAAAATTATTTTTAAAAATATAAACTAATATTTAAGTATAAATATAAATATAAATATTATAATATATATATATATATTAAATAATATAGTAGTATGATATAATATTAAAAGTAATATATATATATAAATATGACTTATATAGGCATATATCATCGCCTAACTTGTTGGTCCAATGCTTCACTTATTTCCCAATGGTCAGGAAATGAAATCCCATTGCCTGTTTTATTCTAAAAATTTCACATGCAGGTGTCAAGGGGCGCAACAATAGTCTCACGTTATGTGCCCCCGACCGGTACTCCCGAGTCGGGTAAACACTGGATTTGATACAAATTGAGATAAACATATCTTTATTTTACAACATTACCATAAGTTAAATATTACATCTCATAATAATCACTCAATACCAAGAATGAAAAGTTTAGTGTATTTAATCAACTTATTTTCCAACAGTTGTGAACATTTCACCATAATTGAACCATAATATATTCCCTTATATAATCATTATAGGTTTTAATCACCTTTATAACATAGGGAATGGAAACATAATAAAGGGGTAAGCTTAAATGACCAGTAAGGGGAAAAGATCACCAACATGTCATCATGGGTTAGATCATAAGCATATGAGAAAACATGATCGGGAGAGAAATATCATATTAAAAAGAACTTGGAATAATAAGAGTTGTCCATAAGTTATGATATAAGTACATGAAATCTCAAATGAACAAACATATACTAGGGAAAAATAGTTTGGAATCATGAGATAATAAATATGATATATAAAGCACAACATAGGTATAAAATTATGATATAAGAGTACGTCATAAAAATAATCATAAAAATAATATGTCAAGGATACCCAACAATAAATTAAACATATAGTAGGATTGGTGTTACCACCATGGTATTTTATTAGGATTGGTCTTACCACTGATTACCCCTGGGTTTGTGATTAACATTAGTGTACCCTTCATGAGTTTGTGATAATCCTCCTATATACCCTTTAGATTGGGAGAATTCTCCCGTGTACATTTTTGAGCTCATGTGATATAAAATTCACCAATTTATTGAAGGGATATACTGGACCCAACCTATAAATCATCCATACAAATTTATGCCACTTTAAAATAATCATTCATCACATCATTAAGAACTAATGGAAAGAAAAACAGATTTCATAACATTTCTAGATAGTATCACCAAAATTGAATTTAATAATGTAAATAGTTGATACCATAAATTAAATAACCCCCAAAAATTATTTTATAATAAAATATAGTGGGTAATTAATGAACAATAATTTCAAAGTAAATAAATCATTTAGAGATAAATAGGAAATGAAAGTGAAATCATGAAAGATTTTTTAGAAAACGATTTTATCTTTGGCTTAAAAAATGAAGTTACAATAACTTTGAAAAGTCATTATTGAAAATATGAAGTGAATTTTTTTAAAACATTTAATTTTAAAAATAAATTTTAATATAAAATTATTGAAAAATTTATAAATATTTTTTGAGAAAATATGGTGTGGATGATAAAATGTTTGATTTTAAAAGGATGAAGAACCTTTTTAATCTTTTAAAATACCTTTTCTTGAAAACCCATATCTTAGAAAGGGTTAATAAAACTTAATTTTGAAAATTTGAGAAGGTAAGGATAAAGGTAACATTATGTAACACATAATTATTTTTCCAAATAAAAATGATAACATTTTTAGGAAGGGAAAATATGGACATGGAATAAAATCATCATTTAAGAGAATGAGAATTTTTCTTAATAATGTCATACTTTTATGGGAATGAAATTAATCATGGAAAGAGATTTGAATAAAAAATTAATTTTTATATTGATTAAAATATGAAATTTAATATAATATAATTTTATGGTGGAATAATATAAGCATAGAATAAATAAGTTTAAGAAGAAATATCATAACTCAAAGAAAAATGTTTTTAGTTATCAATATCAATTACGGCTTAAGAAATGTTTTAATAAAAATACATTGAAATTGTGGTATATAAATTGAACTTAAAATAACATTAATAAAATATAATTCATGATATGATATATCCAACAGGAAATATACATACCATTTAAATGAAATTAGGTGCAAAAACATTACATGTATCAAATAAACGAAATTGAGACAAAACACCCTTACTTTTAATCCATCTTAGCCAAGCGTGATATGAAATCCTATATAAAAAAAATAAATATATTAATAACATATATAAGAACCCTATTCATATATATTTCACTTTATACACTATATTTATAACCATTTGTTACAAATATATTAGTCTATTATAGTTTATTTTCATCATCAGGTGTTAGAAACTCTGATTGCTTATTTCGTACAAGTTTTGTAATGAAATTGATGATTCTATTTTATAAAAAAATTCATCATTACTAAATTATAATATATAATAAAATAATTACATTTTAATGATTCATCATATCCCATATTCATTTGGTGAATGATAAATGTGTGACTTGTGAAAATGGAAATTGTGTAGAACTAGATTTAGCGTGTTTAACGATCGAAAGGTAATATATTCATAAATATATTAAATATCACCAAAAACCTTAAAAAATAACTAAAAAATAAAAAATAATTAAATTATATTATATTTATATAATATTACTTAATCATTCATTACATAAATATTATAACATCATTCACGTATGTTGTAAAACAAACCCAAACAGGAGCGTGTTATAATGATTTAATGAGTAAGGAATTGTTTTCTTGTAATGATAATGTAAATTTTATTGAATATTAAACATGTTATAAATATATTTTATCTTAATTAAATTCATTATTATAACTATACATGAAGGGTGGTGATGAAAAATGAAATTCATCATTCATGGAGGTGATAGTTCGCACATACACATGATTAATTTTCCAATTTATCAATAAATAATATAGGATGAAAGTATATGATAAATTATAATTTAAGAATAATAATTTTTTATAGTAAATATATTAATTCATAAAATCCATCCTTGGTAAAATTTATGAGATATGGTGATGAGAAACAAACCACATCACTTTGTGGAGGTGGCAGTCTGTATGTACACACGGTCAATGTTGTTTTGTTTTTCTTAGTGTATAGACATGATTTAATAATTGATGATCCATTAATATAATAACATTAAATTATATTAATAATATATATTTCATTATATTAGGGTGGATATAAATTTTTTTAAGGGGGAGATTAAGTGAAGGTGGATAAGGATTAAGAAATACTCATGTTGAGAACTTAAGATTTCTCATGGAAATCTTCTTAGAAATAGAGGCATGAGGCTAACTAATTGGGAATATAGAATTATGAAATTAATATAGGATTATATGTGGTAAAAAATGGAATAGTTTCAGGATACAATTTAAGGAATTATTTTATCATGAAGTGGTGGAATTGATCCCCCTTTATAAGTGAAGAGAAGGATAAATTTGGAAGTACCCATTACATTTAAATAATGGAATGCCACTATTCAATAGTACAAGTATCCAAAAGTGTAAAATAATATAGGATAAAAGTGTTTCCAAATACACCTATCATATACACTTTTTATGGAATGATTTTTAAATGTTTTAGGTCATTGACACTTTGTAAAACTCTTTTTACCTTTTTTTTACTTTTATCATGCTAACTAATTTTTTTATCATGGTAATTAATATTAATAACCAATATTAAAATTTATCCTATTATATAATTTGAACATGTTGATTTAAAATATGAAAATAATTTTATCAAATAAAATTTCTAAATTTTTTGAATGTTAATTTTAAGATTAGTGCACATAATAAGCAAAACAACATTTTTTTTTTGAAAAGTGTATTTTAAGATTAAAATTTATGTTTAGCATAAAATTATAAATTTTATTAAATTTAATTATCTAAATTTGTTTATTTAATTTTTTTTTTAATTTAAAATCAATAAAAAACTAAATTTCACCATGATAATACTTAATTAAAATAGAAAACCAAAAATAGTTTTTATTAAATTAAAAATTTTACTTAAGTTTTAAAATGTTAGACATAGGTTTTATAAGATTGAAATACTATTTAAAAATACATAATTTTTATCCTAAAATACAAATTTTATCAATTAAAATGTTTTATAAACTTCTAGGTCTTACTTATATATTAATAAAGTCATAAAATCTATAATTTTGGTAAAAAATGTGCTTTTCAGTATTCACCTAAAAATCAATTATTTTAGAAAAATTTAGAAAATGATTTTATGTTAATTTTTATACTTGGAATCTGAAAAATATGTTAATTTTTTCCTATACATGTTCTGAATTTGATATGAATTAATTTTAATATAAAAATTCATATGTTGAAAATAGAATTATTTTTAAGAAAAAGAAATGAATCTTGTATTAATATAAATTTTTATATAGCTTTTGTAAGGTGGATACTTCTATTAATACCAAAACATTTAATGGCTATACTATATTAATAATAATTAATAATTATATTGTATTCAAAATCATGGTTTTTGTTTTAGTTTGGTGTTGCGTGTAAGATAAGCTATTAACATAGTATTAATTTAAATAAAAATACATTCCAAAATCTCAGGGCATTATATTATTCTCCTTTAAATAAATTTCATCCTCATAATTTTAATTATCACTTACTAATGAAAATATCTAAGTAAATCTAAAATATATACAAGACTCATGATATAATTTATAACTTAGGAAATATATATTTTTCCTCATAATATGCATATCCATAATATTGAGTTCATTTTTCATATTATTATTTTTCTAACCATTTGTGTCAAGAGACAATTGTTATTTGGTATCAACACCCATATTATATAAATTTATTCTAAAGGGTGTTTATAATTATCCTTACGTTAATAAGATATTATAGGTTTATATGGAATTGGATTTCCTTATCTATTTAATAATATTTACAATAAGTAGAGAGAATCAATCCATTTACAAAAATCCCATTAAATTCTTCTAAAGGACGTATAATAATATTTTCACATGGTATATTCCCATAAAATTTAACTTGGGATAAAATAAAAAAATTATTTTTATTTTATAATCAAATCATTAGGGTGGTTATTTAATGTTATTATAAAACTTCCTAAATACAAAAGACCAAAGTCCAATGAGTCATCTAGAAATTTAGAGTGGAGTATAGGTGTTCAATAATAATCAAAATCAACTTTAGTAGTTGTTATTATATAGTATTTTCCTTGTTCCATTGGTTTATGAGGTTTCTAATACTTCCAATCCTTGTTAGATGTTGGATTGGGGAATCTATTTGTATAATGACCACAATCATTGTATTTGAATCATTAAAGTATGGATACTGTATTAGTTGGGTCTCTAATACCTTACATTGTATTGGTAGACCTCTTAAAATCTCTTTAGAAATCATACACTTGATGTCCAATCCTTACACACTCAAAACATTTTATCAATACTTTGAGTCATTCCCTTTGGAACTACTTCCCACATTTTTATAGGAAGGAAATTAAATATTTTTTACCTCATCATCTTCATCACCTAGGATCCTACAAAACTCCATCATTCTCTTATGTTATATATTTGGGAGTTCAATAAGACTCAATTTTTTAATCATAACTGAAGATAGTTGGGTGATAATAATTATAATATTTTCAACACTATCTTTATCATATTGGTTTATCTTTAGGAGCATCACCGCATTGTCCACCATATCTATTATTAACTTGATTTCTCATTGATCCAACAATCACTTGAATAAAGGAAGTTTAATATAAGAATAATTAATTTGATATACTTATAAAAAGGAAAAAATATTAACATAAAAGGGATAAATTATAAATGACATATATCCATTAACTTATAAATTTATAGGTTTAAATCTAGGTCATTCATTGTATATTTACTATTAGGATCTCTAACTATACTATAAATATATGATAAAATCCTACATTTTTTTTTTGTAAAATTAATATAATTAATGAAATCATATTCCCTTGGAGTTTTTAGACAAGTGTACAGTCTTAGGCATAATCATCAGGAACCGAGTGAAGATTGAGTTGATATTGAACTAACATTTTTTAGGGTGATTAGACCTAAATGAATCTGTAGAATAATCAAAACCACTTTATGGTATCTAGATAGGTTTTCAATTTTTAGGAAACAAAAAAAATCTTTACTTTTCTAAAACCTCATGATGTTTTCCTATACTTAGACTTATCATTAGGTTTTTTAAAAAAATTATCTTATCTTAATCCCTAAAATAACTACAATAAATCCTAAAAAATAACCAAACCTTGCTCTAATACCTACGGAGGTGCCCCAAATATACACTCCTAGGTTTAGTGTTGAAAAAACATTCTTTAAACACTATATTTAATACAAAGTGACATGAAAATATCTTTATTTTACAACATTACAATAATTTAAACACTACATCTCACAATAATCACACAATCCTATGAATTTAAGGTTTAATGTATTTGAGAATAAACTATATAAGAAACTTATTTTTCAAAATTTGTGAACATTTCTCCATAATTTAACCACATAGACTATTTTATAACCTTATTATAGGTTTTAATCACCTTTATAACCTGGGGAATTAAAACAAAAGAGAGGGGTGAGCTTAAATGCTCAGTAAAGAGAGAATATCATTAATATGTCATCAAGGGTTAGAGTATAAGAATATGAGAAAAAATTATCATGAGATAAATTTATTATTAAAAATAACGTGGAACTATAAGAGTTGTCTATAAGTCATGATAAAAGTACATCTAATATGAAATGAAAAAACATATACCATGGAAAATGAGTAAAAAATCACATGATAATAAATATGATCCATGGAGCATAATATAGGCATAAAATTATAACATAATAGTATGGAATAAACATAAGTATATAAATCATATGTCAAGGGTAACCACCAAGACATTCATTTCATATTATTATTGAGATAACGCCTACATACCTTCTTGGGCCTAGAATTACCACTCGTGTACCCTTGGGCTTGGGCTTACCACCTGTGTACCCTTAGTCTTGAGATTACCACCCATGTACCCTTCTTGGGATTGAGATAATACTCCAATGTACTCTTGGGCTAGGGATAATCATCATATATAACCTTTGGATTGATATAATCCTCTCATGTACCCTTTGGTTTGGGATAATCTTCCCATATACCATTTTGATCCCATGAGATAAAAAATTTACCATTACATTGAAGGGAAATATAGGACCCCACCCATCAATAATCCATCCATTCAACAAATCATTAAGAATCCATGGAAAGAAAAACGAGTTTCATAATATTTATTGAGGGTATCAAAAAAATTAAATTAAATAATGTAAAATATTGATACTGAAATTTCAATCACCCAAAAAGATTATTTTATAATATTATTTAGAGGGTAATTCACAAAAAAATAATTTTAAATGAAACAAAGACTTCAGAGATAAAGACAAAATAGAAGTGAAATCATAAAATATAAAGTCACTATCACTTTGAAAATTAATTTTTGAAAAGGTGAAGGGAAAACATTTAAAATAATTTACTTTTAAAAACAAATTTCAATAGAGGATCCTTGAAAAAGACATAAATATTTTTACAGAAAATGCGGATTAGAAGATAAAATGCTTAATTTTCAAAGGATGGAAAACCATTTTAGTATTTTAAAACACCTTTTATGAAAACCCATATCATATAAAGGGTTAATTAAAGTTACTATTTAAATTAGGATAAGGGAAAGATGAAGGTCACATGAGGTAACACATAATAAGGTTTACAAATAAAAATTATTACATTTGAAGGAAGGGAAAATATGGACATGGAAGAAAAATAATTGTTAAAGAGAATGAGAATTATTCTTAACAATGTAATACTTTTACGGGTAAGAAATTAATCATGAAAGGATATTTTAATTAAAAATTAATTTTACTAAAGAGAGGGATATAAGATACAATATAACACAATTTTGTGTTTGAATAACCCAATCATGGAAGAAACAAGTTCAAGAAGAAATATCATTGCGTAAAGAAATATGTTTTGAGTTATCAATATCCATTACGAATTACGAAACATTATAATAATATACCATTAAAATATAGGGCATAATATTTAACCTAAAATACCATTAATAAAGAAAATTCATGATATTATATATCCAATAGGTAGTATACACACCATTTAAATGAAATTATGTGGATAAAGAAAACATGTCACAAAGAAAAGAAATTGATCCAAAATACCATTACCTTTAATCCCTCTTAGATAAGTGTTATATAACCTCATGTATAAAAAATATAACTATCTTAATCACCTATTTAATAACCTTATTAACATATATTTTCCTTTATACAATTCATTTATAACTATTTATTACAAATATATTATTCAGTTATAGTTTTTTTTCATAATCGGGTACTAGAAATTCTTATTGCTTGTTTCATACTAGTTTTGTAATGGTGTTGTCGACTATTTTTTATTAATAAAACGTTCGTAATTACTAGTTTTAGTGAGTGATAAATGTATGGTTTGTGAAAATGGGAATTGTGAAGAACTATTTTTTGCATGTTTCATGATCGAAAGGTGATGTATTCACAAACATGTTAAATATAAATAACACCTTTATATAACCATTAAAACAAATTAAATACATTATAATTACATGATATTATCATTATATAATTTTTATTAATCATTCACGATATAAATATTATAACATCATTCCCATAGGTGAAAAAACTGACCGAAATGAGAGTGTGTTATAACGATTTAATGAGAAAGGAATTTTTTTTATGTAATGATAATATAAATTTTATAAAATATTGAACATGTCATAAATATCATATATATTCATTAAATTCCTTCTTAAAACCATCCATGAAGGATGGTTATGACACATGAAATTCGTTGTTTGCAGAGGCGGTAGTCTGTATGTATGCACGATTAAAGTTTCTGTTTCTCATCAATTAGGATGAAATTAAGGTATATGATAAATTATAATTTCATAATTATAATTTTGGTATAGAAAAAATATTATTCATCAAAACTATCCTTGTTACTATTTATGAGAGGCAGTGATGAACAACCAATCACATCGCATCGTGGAAGCGGTAGTACACACGTATGCACAATCGATGTTGTTTTATTTTTCTTAGTGGATAGAATATATTGAATAAGGTTTTATAAATTGATAGAATAACATTATAGTATAATAATACTTATTTAATTATATTATCATGTCTAGAAAATTTTTGTAAGAATAATATTAATAAGAAGAGGCTAAAGAGTAAGAAATACTCATATTGTGAACTTGAGATTTCTCTTGGAAATATCCTTGGAAATGGAGTTCATAGGCTAAATTATTGGGACCATAGGATTATGAAATTAATATATGATTATAGGAGAGAAAAAATTGTATATTTTCAAGATATAATTTGAAGGAATAGGCATATCATGAAGTGGTGTAAGTGACACCCTTTATAAATGAAGAGAAGGGTAATTTTGGAAGTACCCATTACATTTAGTTAATTTAATGTCAATATTAAAGGGTAAAATGATCCAAAAGTATAAACTAATGTAGTATAATAGTTTTCGGTGACCCAAATCACATATACACATTTTATTTCATGTTTTGTAATTTTTTTCAGCTCTTTTTACCTTTTATTTTTACTTTTACCAAGGTAACTAATTTTTTAACCTTGAAAATAATATTAATAATCAAAATTAAAATTGGTAATGTTACCTAATTTGAACATTAAATTTTCAAATATGAAAAATATTTTATCAAATAAAATTTTAAAGGTCAGAAATATTAATTTTAATATTAGTGCACATAACACGTATTTTTTTTATAAAAGTGTATTTCTAAGCTTAAAATTTATTTGTTGCAGAAAATTATAAATTTTATTAAATTTAATGATAGAAATTGGTTATTTTAAAAAAATATTGTTTTTGGATTTAAAATAAATCCAAAACTGAAATTCACCATGAGAATAGTTAATTGAACGAGAAGACAAAAAATAGTTTTTATTAGATTAAAAATATTACTTAAATTCTAAAATGTTGGACATAGGTTTTCTAGGATTAAAATATTATTTTAAAATACAAAATTTTAATCATTAAATTCATATTTTATCAATTTCAATGCTTTATAAACTTCTTTGTAAAGACCCAGAAATTCCATGTAATTTTTTTATTTAAATGGAATTATTAGGAGTTTGTAAAAATTAACGACACATGATTCTGAGGCTCGAAGTTCCCAGAATAATCCGTTGAAAAAGTGTTAAGCTTTAAATATTGCACGTGAACATTTTTCCTGAAAAAGTGGAATAAATATTAAATGGGTACCTAGATCATAAATCTAAGGGCACCGTTACGTTCAGGATGACATGTTTCCCCTAGGCGCGACTTAAGTTTAGTGGGCGTAGACCTCTAGTGAGGAAACCTGAAAATGGAATAACCGTAAATAAAATAATTAAATAAAATTATTTTAATTTTCAATTACTTATAACTGAAAAATAGTGGCTCAGATTAAAAATATGAGATGACCGCTGAACTCGTGAGGGTATGCTTTCTTTAGGCAGATCCTAACATTGGTCGGCATGAGCCAATAGTGGGAGTTAGCTTTTGTATGTAAATAAAATAATTAAGTAACAATTATTTTATTATTAAATCCTTTAACTTTTAAATGGTAACTCAGATTAAAAATCTGAGAGTACGATTGATTTCATGGGGGCGTGTTCCCCTTAGAAGAAGCCTAACCTCGACTGGCGTGGGTTGAGGGCGATTGTTAATAATTTTTAAACTTTTTAAGGTACATTCAGTAAATGTGAGGGTGACTATTTCAATATTTTTAACTGGTGATCGAATTAAAAATCCAGGGGCACCATTGAATCCGCAACGCTAGGATTCTCTTAAGGGAGGCTTAACTTTGATTGGTAAGGATCAGATAAAAAAGTTAATTTTTTGGACTTTATAAAAATAATAATAAAATAACTCAATGAGTTTTTTTATTTGTTTCTTTGTAACTGTTGAGCGGTGGTGCGGGACCACTAGGTTATTAGACCATTTAATGGTCGGTTACACTTAGTTGTGTAACTCCACCATTGGGAGAATTAATAGGTTCATTAATTAAATTTATTAATGAACCTCATTAATTGTGCACTGGATTGATCTACTATTTTCTTCTATTTAAACGAAGCTCGGGAAGGGGTTTTTGGACTGAAGAGAGGAACCTCTAATGAAGTGCTGGTGAAATCTTCCACCAATATAGAAGGGAGGTTTGACGACTATTGGAAGATTAAACGACGAGCACCAAAGGATGTGAACCTTCTCCTTTATCCGCAACACCCCCGAACGTGGACACTCCTTCATCCGAAACAACTTCTAAAAAACTCGAGGTAGGGGGTTTATGCTTGATTTCTCCACTTTTTTCCCGTTATTGATTATTATGAAGAACTTTTAACAACCGTCCATCGGGTTGATCTGTGTTTTGTTCTTTAATGCTGGAGGATATTGAGGGGTATTCTTTATGGGAGATTTTACATTTAAAATATACTTCCCATGTTGTTATACTAACGCAGAGGGTTCATGACAAACGAAAAAGGTCCGGACCCTCCACCGAACTTAGTTGTGGTGTCATTCTTCATCGACAACTAGAAGATTTGATGGCAAGGTGGAACCAAGGGCCGTACAATATAGGCACCATCTCGGGAGGGCTGTAGGAACAAATGAGAATAAAAGAGGACCAAAGGAACATCACCGGTGGCCCGCGGAGGCTTCACCAGTACGGTGGCACCAGCGACTGAGGAAGGCGACAACCGACACCTGCAGGCTGGAAAGAAACGATGATGCCCGAAGGCGCCGCGATGGACAAGGGGGCGGTCAACCTTCGCCATCCACGTTAAAGTAGGGCGACGTGCTGCAGCGGTGCGCCGCGGTGGAAGGCCGCAACTTCGACCCGCGGCGGAGGGCGGACCCATACACCCATGGGTCCATTGTGGGCTGGTCCATGCAGACCATCTAGGGAGGTGTGACGCTATCCGACGCCGCTGTTGAGCCGGGTGGCGCACTATGGCGGCGCACCGCGGAGGAAGGTTGCAACTTCTAGCCACGGCGGAGGGAGGAAACGCAGTCTGTGGGTCCCGCACATGATGGGTCCAGTGGGACTGACCGAGAGTGGTGGTGAGAACTGGCGCCGCTACCTTGAAGGCCCGAATGGCTTCGACCGTTCGGGAGGGGAGCGGACCCCCCGCGCTCGGCCAGCGGGCTGCTTCTAGCCGGGTGGGTCGGGACGAACCTGAAACCAGTGGGCCGAGCCCATGTCCTAGCAGGTTGAACCAGGCGCAGCGGCCCATACCAGGACCAACTGAACCAGGCCAAGCAAAGCCCCTTTGGGCTGGGTCAGGACGGTCTGACCGGATCGGATCAGATCCGGACCCCTTTCAGCCCAATTAAGTTTAATTGGGTGTAACTCATAAACCAGACATTTTTTTGATGAACCATCAATGACGCCAAAACCCTTAGGATAAGGTGACCCTTTTGAGATACTCCATGTGAATTTTGGAGAAAGTTGGAGTTTGGATGGGTTGGGTTGTACCTGAATCCATTCGGCCCCTCAATACTAAAATTCCTATAACTTACAAACCGTGCGTCCGGTTGACGCGCCGTCTGTTGCATTGGAACCCTTATGACATGACATACCATCAAGTTACTTCTTTATGAGACTTCATGCTGGTTGAAATATGAATGATGTCTTGAGGAGAGGTTATCCCAAGTGAACCATGTACAGAACCCTACAACTAGCTGAGACCTGAAGACTGCTGATTTTTGACTATGTGTGACTCGACGACCTAGTGGGAAGCACCTCTGTGTGACTTGGAAGGCCCACGGTGGGGATAACCTCTGTGTGACTTGGAAGACCGACAATACTCGATAGGAGGAGTACCTTAGCATTCCACGGTGGGGAGCGACTCTGTGTGACCTGACAGACCCACGATACGTGATATAGAGGAGTACCTAAGCAGTTCAATGTTAGTGGGAAGTGACTCTATATGACCTTACAGGCCCAATATAATCGATAGAGGATGATTTCTCTAGGAATTGAGGTATTCGACAATGTGACTGGTGATGCTACTGTTACAACCTTAGAATATACCTGGTGTGAGTTGTCTTTGCTTTGTTCATGGTGATTGAGATCATGATTTGTGCCTTTTCCTTTGTAAAATTCTGGGAGACCATCGGGGGTCTCTACTAGTTATTGTTATACTCACCCTTGCATGGGCTTCACCCGCACCTTGTTGTGTCTTCTGCAGACGACAGACATCTAGACTGAGTCTTGAGGAGTCAGGGCTTGATGGTGCTCGGAGGTGATTGATAGTTGGTGTACAAAGTTGATCAGTAGATGTGGAGAGCTGCGGTGATGAGCTATACCTACCCTTCAGGTAGGAGCCTTGGAGGACGAACTCCAGAGTTGTTTTACCTTTTTTATGTACTTCCTTTTCAGTTGGTCTTGTATTCTGGCCCCTTTTCTTTCATTACTCACTTTTACACTCAGTGGTGGTTTTTAGTTGGGATTATGACTTTCTTCTTCCATTGTGTTTACTTGTGCGTAGTGTGCCCTATCTGTGTGTGTACAAGTTTTTGAGGCAATGCCTTCCCTATTTTAAGGATATACCTTTCCGATGCTAGTCTCCAACCCATGGCCTATAGAAGGCGGGCTTGGGGTAGTCACTACACAGGCCCCGGGGGATGGTTTGTGACATTCTTGGTCTTACTTAGATAATAATAACGTCATAAAAGATACAATTATGATAAAAACTATATTTTTAACTATTCACCAAAAAAATAAATTATTTCAAAAAAATTAAAAAAATTCATTTTATACAAATCTTAAAATTTTTAATTTGAAAAATAAGTCAATTTATTGAAATTCATGTTATAAATTTTATTGGAATTAATTTTAATATAAAAAGACTTATATAGAAAACAAAATTATTTTTAAGAAAAATTATTAACTCTTGTATTAATAAACCTTTTTACATAGTTTTCATAAGGTGGTTAATTAAATTGATAATTGATAATTTAAGATCTATAACATAATGGTCATATTTAGTAATTTTATTTTATAAAAAAATCATGGTTTTATTTTTAGTTTGGTGTTGCGTGTAAGAAAAGCTATCGAATATAGTATTAATTTAGAGAAAAATGCATTCTAAAATATTAAGGTGTTACATTCTCCCCCGTTTAAATAAATTGAATTTTTAAAATTTTAATTATCACTTACTAATGAAAATAACAAAGTATATATAAAATATTTTCATGACTCAAGATATAATTTTTATTCTTGGAAATATATCTTTTTCCTCATAATAGGTTTATTCATAATATTGAGTTTTTTTATTTTTTTTCCAACCATTTGATCTAAGAGTCTGTCATTATTTAGTAACAAAAACTATATTATATAATTTTCTTTTAAAGGGTGTTCATAATTATCCTTTCATTGAAATACTATCACAGGTTTATATGAAATGTGATTTCATTTTCCATCAAATAATATTTCCTCTAAGTAGAGAGAACCAATCTATTTTAAAAAAATCATATTAAATTCATATAAAGGATATATAATGATATTTTCACAAGGCACATTCCCATAAACCTCAACTTGGGATATAATACAATAAGAAGTTTTCTTCGATAATTAAATAACCAGGTTTGTGATTTTATATTCTTAGAAAATTTCCTAAACACACTAGACTAAAATCCAACAAGTTATAAATAAATATAGAGTAGAGTAGAAGTGTTCCATAATTATCATGATCCACTTTAGTAGTTCTGATTTGATAGTATTTTCCTTATTCCATTATTTAAGAGGTTGTTGATACCTATAATCCTTGTTAGACCTTGGATTGGGGAATCAATTTACATAATGCCGAAAATGCTTGTATTTGAAGAATTAAAGTGTGGATTGTGTATTAGTTGGGGCTCTAATACCTTCCATTATATTGACTAAAATATTTATCTCTCTTTGAAATTCATGAGATAAATGGCCAATCCTTTCAAACCTGAAAATTTTTCTCATTACATTGAGACATTCCCTTGGGTTTTTATGCCCTCATTTTTTATATGAAGGGAACTAAATCTTATTTCCTTCATCATCTTCATCAATTAATCTACTATAAAACTTAATCAGCCTCTTCTTTGGTGTGTTTAGGAGTTAGGAAAGTATCATGTTGTTAATCATAACTTTAGATATTTGGGTGAGTATAACCCTAATATTTTTAACACTAGCTTCAATATGATTTGGTTTTTCATTAGGACCATCACCACATTTTCCACCATATCTGTTGTTCACTTGGTTTCTCCTTGATCAATCCATTACTTAAATAAAGTAAGTTAAATATAATAATACTTAATCTTATATCCTTATAAAAATAAAATACTATTAACTTAAAATTATTATATAAAAAATTATATATGTCCCCCAAATTATAAATTAATAGGTTTAAATGTAGGTTATTAATTATCTATCTCCAATTAGGTTTTCTTACCATACCATAAATATGTGATCAAATCCTTCATAATTATTTGTAAATATAATATAATTGAGCAAAGAATATCCCCTAGAAGTGTCTATCCTAGTGTTCATTAATAGACCCATTCATCATGCACTGAGTGAAGATCGAGTTGATACGCAACCAACCTTTTTCTAGGTTATTACCTTTAGGTGTATCTATGCCATGATTACATCCACTTTTTAGTATTCAGATAGGGATGTAGTTATCGTGAAACTACACAATATCTACTTTTCCAAAATATCAGGATGTTTTCCTATAATTAGACTTATCCTTAGGGTTTTCACTAAAGTTGACTTATCCTAATCACTAAAATTACTACACTAATACTCCAAAATAGCTATACCCGGGTTTGATAATCGGTGAGGTGCCCCAAACTTGCACTCCCAAGTCTGGTTCTAAAAAGAATTTATTTAAAAATCAACATTGATAAAAATTGAGGTTAACCTATATTTATTTTTAAAAATTACTATATGTTAAAAATTAAATCTCATAATAATCACATAATTCCAAAAATGAAAGGTTTAGTGTCTTTGAGGATCATCTATATAGGTAACTTATTTTTTAAAAATTATCAATATTTCTTCACAATTGAACCACACTAGATTCCCTTATAGAATCGTTATAGGTTGTAATCACATTTATAACCCAGGGAATGGAAACATAATAAATGGATGATATCAAATTATTAGTAAGGGTAAAAGATCATAAACATGTCATCAAGTGTTAGATCATAATCATATAAGAAAACCTGACCAAGAGAGGAATATATTATTAAAAATAATATAGAAAAATAACAGTTGTCTATAAGTCCTGATAAAAGTACTTGTAATCTCAAATTAGAAAACATATATCTTAGAAAAATATTTCTAAATAGTTATATAATAAACATGATCCATGGAGAATAACACAGGAATAAAATTATGACATAAGAGTGTGGCATAAACATAAGCATAGAAATCATATGTCAAGGTTACCCATAGAGACATTCATCACATAGTAGACTTATACTAACCACCCGTGTACCTTCTTGGGCTTGGTCTTACCACCTATATTCCCTTAGGGTTAGTCTTACTACCCATATAACCTTGGGAATATGCTTACCACCTATGTACTCTTCTTGGTCTTGGGATAATCATCTTGTTTACTCCTAGGCTTGGGATAATCCTCCTGTGTACCCTTTGGCTTGAGATAATCCTCTCATGTAACCTTTTGAGATAATGACTTATAAACTTTACCAATGAATTTAAAAGTGATATAGGACCCCAATTATAAATCATTCATACATATTTTTTCTAATTGAAAACAGTCATTTATCACATCATTAAGAACCTATGGAAGGAAAAATGAGTTTCATAACATTTCTAAATGAGATAACCAAAATTAATTTCAAGAACGTAAACTATTGATACCAAAAATTCAATCACCCCAAAAATGTATTTTATAAAACAAATTATAGGAGGTTCATGAAATATAATTTCTAATTAAATTAAGACTTTACATATAAATAAAAAATGGAATAAAAATCATAAAATAGTTTTTAGAAAACACATTTATCTTTTGAATTAAATATGAAGTAACAGTCACTTTGAAAAGTCATTTTTAAAACGGTGAAGTGAAAACATTTTAAAAAATTTAATTTTAAAAATAAATTTAGTTAGTGGATCCTTGAAAAAGGCATAAATATTTTTATATAAAATGTGGATTGGAAGATAAAAAATTTTATTTTGAAAGGATGAAAAACCATTTTAATATTTTGAAATACCTTTGTTGAAAACCCATCTCATAAAAAGGGTTAATAAAACTTAGTTTTGAAAAGTGGAGAAGGGAAAGATGAAGGTATCATGAGGTAACACATTAGTAAGTTTCCAAATAAAAAAGAGAACATTGGTGGGAAGGGAAAATCTAGACTTGGAAGAAAAATTATCATTCAAGATAATGAGAATTATTCTTAATGGTGTTATAATTTTATGGGGAAGGAATTAATAATAGAAGGATATTTTAATTAAAAATTAATTTTTTCCTAGAAAGGAAGATAAAATATAATAGAACATAATTTTATGGTGGAATAAACCAATCATTTTATAAATAAGTTCAAGAAGAAATATCAGAAGTTATAGAAAGAAGTTTTGAGTTATCAATATCCCTTATGACTTAAGAAATGTTTTAATAAAAAAACCCCTGAAAGGGAGGGAGTTAAATTGAACTTAAAACAGCTTGAATAAAATAAAATTCATGATATGATATATCTAACAGGCAGTATTCACACCATTTAAATGAAACTTGGTTCATAAATAACACATGTCTCAAAGAAAGGAAATTGAGACAAAAAACCCTTACCTTTAAGCCATATTAGCCAATCCTGATATAACCTCTTGGATAAAAAATAAATATATTAATAAAATATTTAATAATATTATTCATATATATTTCCTTTTATACACTTAATTTATAATAATTTATTATAAATATATTAGTTGATTATAGTTTATTTTCATTATCGAGTGTTGGAAACTAAGATTTCTTGTTTCATAATAGTTATTTAATATCATTATCGATTATTGTTTATTAAAAAAAAGACATAATTAATAGAATATCTAATATAATATAATCATGGTGTTTCAATGATTCATCATATCCCATTTTAATTTGGTGAATGATAAAGGAATGGTTTGTGAAAATGAAAATTATGAAGAACTAGTTTCAGCGTGTTTAATGATTAAAAGGTGATATATTCATAAATATATTAAATATAAATAAACCATTTAAAAAAAATTAAAAAAAATTAAATAAATTATTATTACATGATATTATAATTATAAAATATTCCTTAAACATTAATTATAGACATATTATAACATCATTCACATAGGTGGTAAAACTAACCCCAACGAGAGCATGCTATAATGATTTAAGGAGTAAGGATTTTGTTTATGTAATGATAATATAAATTTTAAATATGACTAAAAATTTCATAAATATAATATATATTCATTAAATTTATTCTTATAACCATCTATTAAGGGTGGTGATGAAAAATGAAATTCATCATTCCTGGAGGCAGTATTCTGCACGTACGCATGATTAACATTTCCATTTCTCCATGAATGGGATGGGAAAAAGTTATATGATAAATTATAATTTTAGAATAATAATTATTTCATATTCAACATATTACTTCATAAAATCTATCCTTATCACGAGTAATGAGTGGTGGCGATGAAGAACAAACCCCATCACTTCATGAAATAACATTATAACACGATTAATGTTGTTTGGATTTTCTTAGTAGATATAAACGATTGAAAAATGTTTTAAAAATTAATTTAATAACATTATAACATATTATTAATAATTATTTCATTATATTAGAGTGTATAAAATGTTTTTGATGAGTAATTTTAAGAAGAATATGCAGAGGAGTAAGAAATACACATATTGATAATTTGAGATTTCTCTATGAAATATCCTAAGAAATAGAGGCCTTAGGCTTAATAATTGAGGCTAGAGGATTATGAACATGATAGGGGATTATATTATACGAAAATATTAAATATTAAATATTAAATTCAAAGTAATAGGTGCAATATGAAGTGGTGGAAGTGACCCCCCTTTTTAAGTGAAGGGTAATTTTGGAAGTACCCATTACATTTCAATAATGGAATGTCACTATTCAAGGGCCAAAGGATCCAAGAGTAAAATATTGGACGAGAATAGTTTTTTATGAGAAAAATATAACCTATATATTTTATGGATTTTTTAAATGTTTTAGGTCTTTTATAATTAGTAAATCTATTTTTAATTTTTTTTAAATTTTATGGTTGTAGCCAATTTTTTAACCATGGTAATTAATATAATAAAAAAAATTAAAAAAAATTACTAAATAATTATAAAATTATTAATTAAAATATTAAAATAATTTTATCAAATAAAATTTATAAAATTTAGAAAATTTAATTTTAAAATTATTTCACATTACGTGTAAAAATATTTTTTTTGTAAATGTGTGTTTTAAAGCTTATAATTTATGTGTAGCATAAAATTATTAGTATTATTGGATTTCATGATGTAAATTGGTTTATTTTTTAAAATTAATCCAAAACCAAATTTCATCATAAGAATAATTAATTAAAAGAGAAGTCCAAAAATAATTTTTATTAGATTAAAAATATTACTTAAGTTCTAAAATGTTGAACATAAGTTTTATAGGGTTAAAATATTATTTAAAAATACATAATTTTAATTCTTAAATAAATATTTGATAAATTTAAATGTTTTATAAACTTATATGTCTTACTTACATAATAATAAAGTCATAAAAGTTATAATTCTATTAAAAAACTATATTCTTCACTATTCACCAAAAAATCGATTATTTTAGAAAAATTCCAATAATATATATTAGGATAGTTTTGATATGTGGAATTAAAAAACTAAGTTATTTTTATCAAATTTATTTTCTAAATGTTGTAATAATTAATTTTAATATAAATACACATATGTGGGAAATACAAATATTTTTAAGCAAAAGAATTTTTTTAAAAGGTTGGGGCCAAAGCCTCATTTATTATTAAAGCAATGAAAATACCTCTTTTAACTGGGTAGAGGGAGACCAATTACATATCCTGAAGGACTAGTGGGAATTTAGCCTATTACATGGCCCGTAGGCCCAATTTTTTGGCCCAAAGCCCAATCTGTGAATAGTACTGCTACAGTACTCGCCTGCTACAGTACCACTCAGTACCCACCACTGCTACAATACCCCTGCCACTGCTATAGTGCCTCTCATTTCTATAGTGCCTCCACCACTACAGTTTAAGAAAAAGAAATGACTCTTGTAATAATACACCTTTTTTACATATAGTTTTAATAAGGTTGTTATGAATATTGATACTCACCAATTTAATGGATATAATATATTGGTCATATTAAATAATTTTATTTTATTAAAGTATTAAAATTTTCATTTTATTTTGGTGATGTGTGTAAGACAGTATATCAAACATAGTATTAATTTAGTGAAAATATATTCCAAAATCCCAGGGTGTTACATTTTGAGTCTCTGTCTATGGGTCTAGAATGGGAAAATAACACCTCTACTAAAGTAAACTGAAGGGTAAAATAATTTAGAAGTCTTGGGAGACTAGATACATACATGATTCTCACATTACATTTTAAAACCTGAAATAAAACTTAAAAAATTCTTATGAGAAATTTATTATTTCTTCTAGTATATCTTTTAAATCATTTGTTGAACCATTTATAGTATCCCTGGGAAATTAAAACACAGATAAGGGTGAGCTTGGATGCCTAGTAATGGAAAGTGTGCAAAAGAATCTATCATAGAATAAGCAAATCATGAATAATATAGAAGAGCTAAAAAATAAAAATACACCATATAACCAATATCATAAAATGAGAATATATACATGGATGCTATAAAAATATAAATAATTACATGGATAAAAATAACTAGTTTCATAATGATATAATGCATAATTTTGTACATCATAATCTTTCTATCAAGGACTCATGCCAATAAATCATATATAAATAGGTAAGGTATACACTAAATAACCAAATTGTATTTTCTCATGAGACCAACCAATGAATTAAGGGGATATAATGGGCCCGTACCATCACTTACTAAGTCTAATTCATTTATCATATTTAAGAAATGAGTAAGAATTCAAAGCATAATCAACATAAACATTTGTATTGAAAAACTTGCATATGAAATGTTAATATTTTAACTAGTCAATCACTATAGTAACATGATCATAAGCCATCCAAAGTAATATGGTGGATAATATTATCAGATTATATCCATGATAAATAATAATATTTTTCAAAGGATGTTGATATTTATGAAAATACTTTTAGAAGACCATTGAAACATTTCTTGAGTAAAATAACCTTTTCATTTTGAAATCAATTATATAAAAACTAAAAATTTCCAGAATATTAGAAAAAATATTTTCTTTTAAAATAATCATGAAAATTTTAAATAAAACTTCAAGGTAAATAATACTCATGACAACAATAAAATCTGTTTGTGCGGTAAATGTTAAAACAAATATTTAGTTCACAACTTTGGTAAAAAAGTACTTTGCTCAGAAAATGACAAGAAGATTAATTTTAAACATTTTTATAGAAATTAAAACATGGGTAAACATGAATTTAATCAATATTTTTATAATAGTGAAAATATTATTGAAAATATTATAAATAAAATATGGACATGGAAGAAAATTATTCCCAACTGAATAGAAAAACAAAGTCAGTTTTCCTTTAATTTTTTTTTAAACTTTTGAGTACTTAGAGAGAGTAAAATGAAAGGAAATGTAAAGAACCAAATTTTACATGTAATTTTTTTAATTATATGAAATTATTATGAGTCTGAAAAAATTTACAGGGCGTGATTCTGAGGCCCGGTGTGTCTGGAATGAATTTCTGAACTTTTTTAAGGTATGTTCAGTAAAAACATGAGTGAAATTTTCTAACTTTTGAACCAGTGCTCAGATTAAAAATCCGAGGGCACTATTGAATCTATAGTGTCAAGATTCTCTTAAGGGAGGCTTCACTTTGACCGTAGTAGGTCTGGAGAAAAAGTTAAGTTTTGGGACTTTTTAAAAGAAATAAAATAAAATAACTTTATTATTTTATTTTATTTTCTTCAAATCCTCCAACAGACAAGCGGAGGTGGGATCAACGATGTGTCAATCCATTGAATGGTTTGACCCTCCAATCTTAAGTAACAAAGTCATTGGGGAAACAAGAAGATTCCTAATTAATGAGCTCCCATTAATTCCCAATGTCATTACTTACCCTCCCCTCTCTTATTTATATGGATCTTGGTGGGGAGGCATCGGCATAGATTCACCAAGAAACGAAGTGCTGAAGGAGTGCCAAGATGCCAAACCCTTGGAGGATGGAGACGGTTCCAGCAAGTGGTGATGAGGGACACCAAAAGGCCACCGTGGCCCAGCCTAGATTGGGTCGGGATGGGTCGGTCTGACTGGGTCGGATCGAACTCAGGCCCTACCAGACCCAGAAATGCTTAAAGGGCCATATCTTGAGAACCAGACATACGTTTGACGAACCTTCTACAGAGTTCAGATCCTTGGATCGAGACGATCCTTTTAGTATACTCTAATTGAGTTTTGGGGAATGTTTGATTACGGCCAGGTTTGATCGAACCCGAATCCAACCGGGCCCTTTGAATTAAAATTCTAATAACTCACAGACCGGGCGTTCGATTGTTGTGAAATCTGTCACGTTGGAACCCTTACGACCTAGAGGTCCTTTGGGTTACTCCTTTGTAGAGATTAGTGGTGGTCGAGGTATGAACAATATATCAAGGGATAGATTCTACGTAACTCGAGCGCACCGAGTGCGAGGAATCCAATGGATGGTAGTGAGGCGGAGGTTAGAGTCAGATCATACAGAGGTTAGTACCTATCGACTCTGAGTGGGTCAGATCCTATGTGGGTCATTGCGGGGATTAGTACCTATTGATCCTGTGTGGGTTAGTGCTTAGAGATCCTATGTGGGTCAGCACATACTGATCCTGTGTGGGTCAGCACATACTGATCCTGTGTGAGTAATTTTAAGAAGAATATGCAGAGGAGTAAGAAATACACATATTGATAATTTGAGATTTCTCTGTGAAATATCCTAAGAAATAGAGGCCTTAGGCTTAATAATTGAGGCTAGAGGATTATGAACATGATAGGGGATTATATTATACGAAAATATTAAATATTAAATATTAAATTCAAAGTAATAGGTGCAATATGAAGTGGTGGAAGTGACCCCCCTTTTTAAGTGAAGGGTAATTTTGGAAGTACCCATTACATTTCAATAATGGAATGTCACTATTCAAGGGCCAAAGGATCCAAGAGTAAAATATTGGACGAGAATAGTTTTTTATGAGAAAAATATAACCTATATATTTTATGGATTTTTTAAATGTTTTAGGTCTTTTATAATTAGTAAATCTCTTTTTAATTTTTTTTTAAATTTTATGGTTGTAGCTAATTTTTTAACCATGGTAATTAATATAATAAAAAAAATTAAAAAAAATTACTAAATAATTATAAAATTATTAATTAAAATATGAAAATAATTTTATCAAATAAAATTTATAAAATTTAGAAAATTTAATTTTAAAATTATTTCACATTACGTGTAAAAATATTTTTTTTGTAAATGTGTGTTTTAAAGCTTATAATTTATGTGTAACATAAAATTATTAGTATTATTGGATTTCATGATGTAAATTGGTTTATTTTTTAAAATTAATCCAAAACCAAATTTCATCATAAGAATAATTAATTAAAAGAGAAGTCCAAAAATAATTTTTATTTGATTAAAAATATTACTTAAGTTCTAAAATGTTGAACATAAGTTTTATAGGGTTAAAATATTATTTAAAAATACATAATTTTAATTCTTAAATAAATATTTGATCAATTTAAATGTTTTATAAACTTATATGTCTTAATTACATAATAATAAAGTCATAAAAGGTATAATTCTATTAAAAAACTATATTCTTCACTATTCACCAAAAAATCGATTATTTTAGAAAAATTCCAATAATATATATTAGGATAATTTTGATATGTGGAATTAAAAAACTAAGTTATTTTTATCAAATTTATTTTCTAAATGTTGTAATAATTAATTTTAATATAAATACACATATGTGGGAAATAAAAATATTTTTAAGCAAAAGAATTTTTTTAAAAGGTTGGGGCCAAAGCCTCATTTATTATTAAAGAAAAGAAAATACCTCTTTTAACTAGGTAGAGGGAGACCAATTACATAGCCTGAAGGCCTAGTGGGAATTTAGCCTATTACATGGCCCGTAGGCCCAATTTTTTGGCCCAAAGCCCAATCTGTGAATAGTACTGCTACAGTACTCGCCTGCTACAGTACCACTCAGTACCCACCACTGCTACAATACCCCTGCCACTGCTATAGTGCCTCTCATTTCTATAGTGCCTCCACCACTACAGTTTAAGAAAAAGAAATGACTCTTGTAATAATACACCTTTTTTACATATAGTTTTAATAAGGTTGTTATGAATATTGATACTCACCAATTTAATGGATATAATATATTGGTCATATTAAATAATTTTATTTTATTAAAGTATTAAAATTTTCATTTTATTTTGGTGATGTGTGTAAGACAGTATATCAAACATAGTATTAATTTAGTGAAAATATATTCCAAAATCCCAGGGTGTTACATTTTGAGTCTCTGTCTATGGGTCTAGAATGGGAAAATAACACCTCTACTAAAGTAAACTGAAGGGTAAAATAATTTAGAAGTCTTGGGAGACTAGATACATACATGATTCTCACATTACATTTTAAAACCTGAAATAAAACTTAAAAAATTCTTATGAGAAATTTATTATTTCTTCTAGTATATCTTTTAAATCATTTGTTGAACCTTTTATAGTATCCCTGGGAAATTAAAACGCAGATAAGGGTGAGCTTGGATGCCTAGTAATGGAAAGTGTGCAACAGAATCTATCATAGAATAAGCAAATCATGAATAATATAGATGAGCTAAAAAATAAAAAATACACTATATAACCAATATCATAAAATGAGAATATATACATGGATGCTATAAAAATATAAATAATTACATGGATAAAAATAACTAGTTTCATAATGATATAATGCATAATTTTGTACATCATAATCTTTCTATCAAGGACTCATGCCAAGAAATCATATATAAATAGGTAAGGTATACACTAAATAACCAAATTGTATTTTCTCATGAGACCAACCAATGAATTAAGGGGATATAATGGGCCCGTACCATCACTTACTAAGTCTAATTCATTTATCATATTTAAGAAATGAGTAAGAATTCAAAGCATAATCAACATAAACATTTGTATTGAAAAACTTGCATATGAAATGTTAATATTTTAACTAGTCAATCACTATAGTAACATGATCATAAGCCATCCAAAGTAATATGGTGGATAATATTATCAGATTATATCCATGATAAATAATAATATTTTTCAAAGGATGTTGATATTTATGAAAATACTTTTAGAAGACCATTGAAACATTTCTTGAGTAAAATAACCTTTTCATTTTGAAATCAATTATATAAAAACTAAAAATTTCCAGAATATTAGAAAAAATATTTTCTTTTAAAATAATCATGAAAATTTTAAATAAAACTTCAAGGTAAATAATACTCATGACAACAATAAAATCTGTTTGTGCGGTAAATGTTAAAACAAATATTTAGTTCACAACTTTGGTAAAAAAGTACTTTGCTCAGAAAATGACAAGAAGATTAATTTTAAACATTTTTATAGAAATTAAAACATGGGTAAACATGAATTTAATCAATATTTTTATAATAGTGAAAATATTATTGAAAATATTATAAATAAAATATGGACACGGAAGAAAATTATTCCCAACTGAATAGAAAAACAAAGTCAGTTTTCCTTTAAATTTTTTTTAAACTTTTGAGTACTTAGAGAGAGTAAAATGAAAGGAAATGTAAAGAACCAAATTTTACATGTAATTTTTTTAATTATATGAAATTATTATGAGTCTGAAAAAATTTACAGGGCGTGATTCTGAGGCCCGGTGTGTCTGGAATGAATTTCTGAACTTTTTTTAAGGTATGTTCAGTAAACACATGAGTGAAATTTTCTAACTTTTGAACCAGTGCTCAGATTAAAAATACGAGGGCACTATTGAATCTATAGTGTCAAGATTCTCTTAAGGGAGGCTTCACTTTGACCGTAGTAGGTCTGGAGAAAAAGTTAAGTTTTGGGACTTTTTAAAAGAAATAAAATAAAAGAACTTTATTATTTTATTTTATTTTCTTCAAATCCTCCAACAGACAAGCGGAGGTGGGATCAACGATGTGTCAATCCATTGAATGGTTTGACCCTCCAATCTTAAGTAACAAAGTCATTGGGGAAACAAGAATATTCCTAATTAATGATCTCCCATTAATTCCCAATGTCATTACTTACCCTCCCCTCTCTTATTTATATGGATCTTGGTGGGGAGGCATCGGCATAGATTCACCAAGAAACGAAGTGCTGAAGGAGTGCCAAGATGCCAAACCCTTGGAGGATGGAGACGGTTCCAGCAAGTGGTGATGAGGGACACCAAAAGGCCACCGTGGCCCAGCCTAGATTGGGTCGGGATGGGTCGGTCCGACTGGGTCGGATCGAACTCAGGCCCTACCAGACCCAGAAATGCTTAAAGGGCCATATCTTGAGAACCAGACATACGTTTGACGAACCTTCTACAGAGTTCAGATCCTTGGATTGAGACGATCCTTTTAGTATACTCTAATTGAGTTTTGGGGAATGTTTGATTATGGCCAGGTTGGATCAAACCCGAATCCAACCGGGCCCTTTGAATTAAAATTCTAATAACTCACAGACCGGGCGTTCGATTGATGTGAAATCTGTCACGTTGGAACCCTTACGACCTAGAGGTCCTTTGGGTTACTCCTTTGTAGAGATTAGTGGTGGTCAAGGTATGACCAATATCTCAAGGGACAGATTCTACGTAACTCGAGCGCACCGAGTGCGAGGAATCCAATGGATGGTAGTGAGGCGGAGGTTAGAGTCAGATCATACAGAGGTTAGTACCTATCGACTCTGAGTGGGTCAGATCCTATGTGGGTCATTGCGGGGATTAGTACCTATTGATCCTGTGTGGGTTTGTGCTTAGAGATCCTATGTGGGTCAGCACATACTGATCCTGTGTGGGTCAGCGCTCAGCGATCCTGTGTGGGTCAGCGCATACAGATCCTGTGTGGGTCAGATCCTATGTGGGTCGATTCTTAGTGATCCTATGTGGGTCAGTGCATACTGATCCTGTGTGGGTCAGATCCTATTTGGTTCAGCGCTCAGCGATCCTATGTGGGTCAGCGCATACCGATCCTGTATGGGTCAGATCCTGTTTGGGTTAGCGGAGGTTATTACCTATCGACTCTAGGTGGGCTAGATCCTATGTGGGTCATTATGGGGGTTTGTACCTATCGATCCTATGTGGGTTAGACTCTGTATGGTCAACAATAACGTCTCTTGATAGAATAAGATGATCTAGCTTCGTGACTAATCATATGTACTTCTATACTTCACTTAACCCTAGTTTGAGTTGATTATTTTCTTTATGCTTTGTGATTGAGATAATACTTTGTGGTTTCCCTTTGTGGAATTATGAGAGACCTTCGAGGGTATCAGGGTCTCTACATAGTATCGTTATACTCACCCCTGCATGGGTTTCACCCGCACCTTGTTGTGTCTTGTGTAGATGACGAGCAGCGGTGCCAAGTCTTGAGGGAGCCAGGACCAGGTGGTACACGGAGGAGACAAGATGATGTGGAGTGATGTGGAGATGATATGTACCTACCTTTCAGGTAGGATATCTGGTGGATGATCCATGAGTTGTTTTGTACTTTTCATTTGTATTTTTACTTTTCATTTGTTTTTGTACTTTACAGTTGGGCTTGTATTTCCTGCCCCTTTACTTTTAGCACACATTTTCTACAGTAGTTTACTTTGTGTTTGATTCTTTTTTATTTCTAGTATGTGTAGTTTCTTCTTATTGTGTTCTTGGACTGTGTGTCTGTACATGTTAAAAATGCAATGCCTTCCCTTTTTAGGGATACACCTTTTTGGTTCTAGTCTCCAGCCCCTGGCTTATGGAAGGCAGGTTTGGGGTAGTCACGACATGGGCCTCGGAGGACGGGTCATGACATAGTGGAACTAGAGGAGCTGGTTCTACCTAAGAACTAGGAATCTGATCTTTTTTGTGTGACAATAGTGTTAAGTGTTATGAGTGTGGTTTTCAGTTTGGGGAATCCAGTGTTGGTGTGGCGGCCGACGTATCTACACACCAGGACCCTGAATTCTGATTTCCGGCTTAGTGCATGGAAACACTGATTGAGTGTGTTTTTGAAAAGTCTTTCTTGTGATCTATTTGGTTCAGCTCACCAGGTATAACTTTTTGACCATGGCACACATGTTTTCTTTTAGGATTCCACCATGTAGAAATCCATCCAAGATTTCTGAGAGAGTATGCGATGATAGACCACCGAGCGATGAGGCCTCGGTGTAGGGCCCTCTTACAACATTTGAACTTTTGGGTGGTGTACCAGCTACACCACTACTCGTTGGGTAGCTATTGCAACCATACCCAGTAGTAGTCGATGTACGACAACTGAGTGCATTACACGAGTTTCAACGTCGGAGGCTTCCGAGGTTTCAAGGAGAGACGAACCTGCAGGCGGCTGAGGACTGGTTGGAGGCTGTGGCCAGAGTTTTCCGCCTAGTTGGGACACCAACCAACCTTATAGTGATCCTAGAAGTCAGTCTTTTTCAGGAAGCAGTAGGGAGATGGTAGAACTTAATGCTCTAGATACACGATAAGGTGACCCTCATCTGGGTGGACTTCGAGAGCCTTTTCTGGGAAGAGTTCGTCCCAGCTATTTTATGCTCAGTGCGTATACAGGAGCTGCTGTACTTATAGCAGGGCAACATGACCATGTCCCAATACTCAGAGAAGTTCAATGATCTCTTCTTCTACTCCACTAACATGGTACAAGACCCTTTCTTCAGGGCCAAAACCTTTGAGCAGGGTCTCCAATGGGAGATCAGAGCATCAATGGTTTCGATCAGCATTCCGATGCTGGTTGGGGTGCTATATCGAGTGTTTTTTCTGGAGAGCTTCCTAGCTGAGTAGGCACTGAAAACAAGAGATACCACCATGAGATGACAGGTATTCGAGTCATCTGTAGTAGGCAGTATACGTTTGATGTGGGGGCCGAAGTGGGACATGCCTTCTGGTGGGTGACCTCAGGATATAGGTTCGGTGGTGCGGGGCTCACGGGATAGAGGAGGACAGAGTAGGAACATGCAGTGCTACTCGTGCGGTGGGCAGGGAAACATGGCTTGGGACTACCTGACCCACCATACAGATGACCAAGAGATGGTTGAGGGACCACCTAGGTAGAGGAAGATATTCGATCGAGGAGGTTCATAGGTAGCACGTGGAAGTGGCAGAGGAGCTGGTTGTGTAACAGGTGGTGGGAGGCGATTCGAGGTTTTACTACCACCACCTCCAAGTGGTCCACCCCGACCACAAGGATCAGGAGGTTAGGGATGATCTCAACTCCAGGAAGCTGAGGCCTATGACCACGGAGCTCTGGAGATGATTAGAGGTACGATCTGTGTCTACTCCACCTTAGCTACAGTACTTATAGACACAGGTTCCGGTCACTCTTTTATTACCATGACCCTCATTTGGAGCTTGAAGATTCTGGTGGAGACATTGGCTTGATCCTTACGGCTAGAGACTCCTATGGGAGCAGATTCAACGATTAAACACTGATTCCAATAGTGTGAGCTTACTATAAGAGGTGAGAGCTTTGGCTAGAATATTCTAGTAGTGGCGTCGAGGCCTTACGGCGTCATCTTGGGTATGGACTGGTTATCCATAATCCATGTTCAGATTGACTGTATTAGGCGCAAAGTGCGTTGTGTCCGCACATATGGGACCAATTTTTCCTTCACTAGAGAGAATGAAACTTTTATAGCATATGACTGACTTACCCAGAAGAGGGTGCAACCGATCACTCATCAGTTGGATAGCCTTACCCTCGGAGCGGTTGATGTTGAGAGTCTGAGCTATCCTATAGTGGTGGACCAGTATGCCGATATCTTTCCTGATGATGTTTCAGGACTACCTCCATGCAGAGAGTTAGAATTTTACATTGACCTATACCCCGGGATGACACTGATATCTACTCCAGTATATCAGATGGATCCCGTAGAGCTTCATGAGTTACGAGTACAGTTGGAGGACTTGTAGAGGAAGGGGTTCCTAAGGCCCAGTGTTTCCCCTTGGTCAACCCCAATTTTGTTTTCCAAGAAGGCATACAAAAGTTTGAGAATCTGTATGGACTATCAGTGCCTAAACCAGGTGACTGTGAAGAACAAGTATCCACTTCCTATGATTGATGATATTTTCAATCAGTTGAAGGGAGATCGTTGGTTTTCGGAGATATACCTCAGATCAGGCTATCATCACCTCAGGGTGCGGGATGTAGATGTGTAGAAGATGACCTTCAGATGTCGGTATGACCACTATGAGTTCTTGGTTATGCCATTCGGCGTGACCAATGCCCTGACAGTGTTCATGGGGCTCATGAACATGATCTTTCATCTATACCTTGATCACTTTGTGATGTTCTTCCTTGATGACATCTTGATATACTCAGCGACGAAGGAGGAGCTTGCCTATCATCTGCAGATAGTTCTAGATACACTCCGAGAGGACCATATTTATGGAAAGCTCTCGAAATTATAGTTCTAGATATGAGAGTTCCACTTTCTTGGACACATTATCTCAAAGGATGAATTTGTAGTGGATCTGGAAAAGATAGAGGCTGTGCTTGTTTAGGAGCCACCCAAGAGTGTGACCGAGGTGCGAAGATTCCTTGGGTTGGATGGATACTACTAGAGATTCATACCCGACTTCTCCAGAGTTGTAGTACCCCTGTCAGCATTGACGAATAAGGGACAAACCTTCATATAGACAGAGAGATGACAACAGAGTTTTCAAGAACTGAGGCAGAGACTGACGAGTGCCCCCATCTTGAGGCTACCAGAAGAGGGCGTTGGGTATGTAGTCTACTACGATACATCAGGGACCAGACTTGGGTGTGTCATGATGCCAGAGTGAGAAGTGATCACTTATGGTTTGTGAAAACTGAGAAAGCATGAGCAGAATTACGCTACCCATGACATGGAGTTATCACAAGTGGTCTTCGCCTTGAAGATGTGGCGACACTACTTGATGAGTGAATGTTTTACAGTCTACTATGATCATAAGAGTATCAGGTATATCTTATCTCAAAAGTACCTGAACCTGATACAACAATGATGGATAGAGTTCCTCCAGAACTATGAATTTGAGATAGTCTATACTCCTGGGAAGGGGAATGTGGTAGCAGATGCACTCTGTAGGAGGTTTAGTCTATAATTGCTGAGTGAGGTGATGGAGCAGCTAGCCGTGTTGCAGATATCCTTCATAGATAGAGATGAAGCAGATTATCTCCAGTGTTTGAAAATTACTCCCCCACTCCTTCAGTGAGTTAGGGAGGCACATCTTGGGGACTTTGACTATGAGGCTCTATGTGCTCAGATATCCATAGGATAGGAACCTGATGGATTTTATGAAGGTGGGGAGCACGTCATCCTCTTCAGAGGACGTACCATGGTTCTAGTGGTGCTACGAGAGGGGGTATTGAGGGAATTCCATACTTCCCCTCTGTAGGTATATCCTGGTGTGGCATAGATGTACCAGGACCTCTGGCATCAGCACTGGTGGCCAGGGATGAGGAAGGCAGTGACATAGTTTGTTTCACGATGCATCAATTGTCAGCAAGTGAAGGCCGAGCATTAGGTTCCAGCAGGCTTAGCTCAGCCACTAGAGCTGCCGGAGTGGAAGTGGGATGGAATCTCCATGGACTTTGTGACAGGGCTTCCACATACATCTAGGGGACATGATTCCATATGGGTGATCATTGACCGACTCACCAAGTCAGCCCACTTTCTACATATCCAAGAGTAGGGATCGGTAGAGGGCTTGGGATGCCTCTATGTGAGGAGATTTTACGACTTCATGGGGTGACATCGATGATCGTATCTGACCGTGACACACATTTTACATCCCGGTTGTGGAATGGATTACAGTAGGTGTTTGCGACTCAACTAATTTTGAGCACCGCCTTTCATCCTTAGACGGATGGTCAAATGGAGTGGACCATTCAGATGCTGAAGGACATGCTTCATGCTTGCATCCTAGATTTTAGCAGTAGTTGGGAGGATCACTTACCCTTGGTGGAGTTCACATACAATAGTATTTAACACTTCACCATCGATATGGAACCATTTGGGGCTTTGTATGGTTGACCATGAAAATCACCTCTATGTTGGATAGACCTAGGGGAGTCAGCACTTATGGGTCCAGAGTTGGTACGGGCTACCACTGAGAAGGTGCAGATCATCCAGGAGTAGATGAAGACTACACAGAGCAAGAAGAAGTCTTATGATAATAGGAGATGGAGACCTTTGGAGTTCTAGGATGGGGGCCATGTATTCTTGTGAGTCTCCCCTTGACGGGGACTATAGAGATTTGGACGAGGTGAAAAATTATCACCGAGGTTTATCAGACCTTTTCTGATACTTCGAAGGATTGGCGAGGTGGATTAACGATTGGAACTACCACTGCAGTTAGAGAGGGTGCACAACATCTTCCACATATCCCATCTGAGGAGATACGTGCATGACCCATATCACATCATCGACCATGAAGAGATGAACTTCAATGATGGGGAGACATTTACAGAGGTTCTAGTGGAGATTGAGGATCAACATGAGAGAGTCCTTTGTGGGTGATAGATAACTTTGGTGTGTATTCGCTAGTAGTACAGGAACCTCCAGGAGAGAACATGGGAGCGGGAGGCTCAAATTCATGATCAGTACCCCCATTTGTTTTCTTAGTCTATGTTCTGGCCTTCTGGGATGAAAATACCTAAGGTGGGGAGAATGTGAAGACCCAGATTTTCCATGTAATTTTTTTAATTATACGGAATTATTACGAGTCTGTGAAAATTGACAGCGTGTGATTCCGAGGCCTGGTGTGCCCAGAATGAATTTCTGAACTTTTTTTTAAGGTAAGTTCAGTAAACACTTGAGCGGAATTTTCTAACCTTTGAACCGGTGCTCGAATTAAAAATAAAAGGGAACTGTTGAATCCACAACACCAAGATTCTATTAAGGGAGGTTTTGCTTTGACTATAGTAGGTCTGGAGAAAAAGTTAAATTTTGGGACTTTTTGAAAGAAATAAAATAAAATAACTTTATTATTTTATTTTATTTTCTTCAAATCCTCCAACAGAAAAGTGAAGGTGGGACCAGTGGCGTGTCAAGAAATTGAATGGCTTGACCCTCCAATTATAAGTAATGATGTCGTTGGGGAAATATGAAGCTTCCTAATTAATGAGATCCCATTAATTCCTAACGTCGTTACTTCCCATCCCCTATCCTATTTATATGGAGCTTGGGGGGAGGAATCAATATAGCTTCTCCAAGCAACGAAGTGCTGAAGGAGTGCCAAGATTCCAAACCCTTGCAGGACAGAGATGGTTCCGGTGGGTGGTGACGAGTGACACCGAAACCCCGAACCAAAGAACGATGTACAAGCGGAATCTTTGGAAGCCTATTGTAAGAATAAAGAAAACCGAACCACCTTCAAGTTTGGACATTCTCCATATGTTTTACAAGGTAGGGGGTTTATTCATTTATGCACTTTAAATGATTTCCTCTTCCACGTTCTTGAATAATACGAAGAATGCGGATCAACTGACTAATAGGTTGATCCGCGATTCATTCATTTTTGTGGGAGGTTATTGTGGGGTTTCTTTGTGGGGTTTTGATTATTGTTTAATTCAAGAATTTGTTAAACCATTTTTATCATCCCTCATGATTATAAGCTAACGTGGAGGGCATAGTCCTAACAAACCTGTCATGAACCCTCCACCACTTTGCTACACCCTTGCGTTCTCCGTGGAATACCGCTAGTGCAGCGACACTGACCAACTACGAAGAAGGTGTGCACCGACGCATGCCGCAATATAAAGCTGCTACGGTCATTGGAATGGCCGACACCAGCCAACCACAGAGGAAGTGCGGTGCATCGTCGCATGCCGCTAGTGAGCAGAGGGCCATGACTCGTCAGCCGCAATGAACAGAGGAGGCAGCTGGCACATGGGCCGGCTGTGGAATGGGAGGCGGCGCAACCGGCGCGCCTCCAGCGAGAAGAAGCCGTGACAGAAGAGGAACCCACCATGCGTGTTCTGCGGCGACTGGGTGGTGCCCATGTGGTGCCACCGTTTCAGAAAACTGAATAGCCTCTGGGCCGTTCGGGATATTGGGGGGGACGTTCTCCCCTTTCCAGCTCGGGCAGACAATGGCTGGGCCACCCCTTGCGGGCCGCGCCCTACACGGCTGGGCCACCCTTGTGAGCCGCCACTTGCAGGCCGAGCCAGAATTTGGCCCATCCTAGACCAGGTCGGGTCGGGCCGGGCCGGTCCAACCGGGTCGGATCAGAGCCAGGCCCAACTAGACCTAGAAACGCTTAAAGGGCCATATCTTGAGAACCAGACATCCGTTTGATGAACCGTCTATGGTGTTGGGATCCTTGGATCGAGACAATACTTTTGATATACTCCACTTGAGTTTTGGAGAAAGATAGAGTATGGCTGGGTTGGATCGAACCCGAATCCAACCGGGCCCTCAGAATTAAAATGCTAATAACTCACAGACCAGGCGTCCGGTTGGCGCGCCTTCTATCTCGTTGGAACCCTTAAGACATGGAGGTCCTTTGGGTTACTACTTTGTGGATATTATTGGCGGTCAAGGCATGACCGATATCTCAAGGGACAGATTATATAGAACTCAAGCGCACCAGGTGCGAGGAATCCAATGGTTGGTAGTGAGGCAGAGGTTGGAGACAGATCATACAGATGTTAGTACCCATCGACTTCGGGCGGGTCAGATCCTGTGTGGGTCATTTCGAGGGTTAATACATATTGATCCTATGTGGGTCAGTGATTAACGATCCTGTGTGGGTCAGCGCATACCGATCCTGTGTGGGTCATCACTCAGTGATCCTGTGTGGGTCAGTGCATACCGGTCCTGTGTGGGTTAGCGCTCAGTGATCCTGTGTGGGTTAGCACATACTGATCCTGTGTGAGTCAGATCCGGTGTAGGTCAGTGCTCAGCAATCCTATGTGGGTCAGCGCATACCGATCCTGTGTGGGTCAGATCCTATGTGGGTCAGCAGAGGTTAGTACCTATCGACTCCGGGCGGGTCGGATCCTATGTGGGTCATTGCGGGGGTTAGTACCTATTGTTCCTATGTGGGTCAGACTCTGTATGGTCAACAGTAGTGCCTCTTGATAGAATAAGATGATCTAGCTTCGTGACTAATCATCTGTACTTCTATACTTCACTTAACCCTGGTTTGAGCCGAGTCTTTGCTTTGTGCTTTGTGATGTAGATAATGATTTTTGGTTTCCCTTTGTGGAATTATAAGAAACCTTCAGGGGTATTAGGATACCTACTGAGTATCGTTATACTCACCCCTACACAGGCTTCACCCACACCTTGTTGTGTCTTGTGCAGACGACAAGCAGCGAGACTGAGTCTTGAGGGAGACAGGACCAGGTGGTACACGGAGGAGACAGGTTGATGTGGAGTACTATGGAGATAATATGTACCTACCCTTTAGGTAGGATCCTTGGTGGACTATCTAGGAGCTATTTTTTACTTTTCAGTTGTATTTTTACTTTTCAGTTTTATTTGTACATTACAATTGTGCTTGTATTTCTTCCCCCTTTACTTTCAGTACTCTTTTACTACAACAGTTTACTTTGTGGTTGCTTATTGTTGCATTCTAGTCTGTGTGGCTTCTTCTTTTTATGTTCTTGGACTGTGTATCTATATAGGTTAAAAAGGAAATGCCTTCCCGTTTTTGGGATACACCTTTTCGGTGCTAATCACCAGCCCCTGGCCTATAGAAGGCGGGCTTGGGGTAGTCACGACACGGGCCCCAAGGGACGGGTCGTGATAGAAAAATGTATAATTTATAAAAATAAATATATTATAATAAAATAAATAATATTTGTGATATATGGATCTTATAATTTCATCATTTGAAACTTAATCATAAACAATCCTAGAAAAGTGAGATTGCAACATAAAACCCTCACCTCAGGTCCAACTCACTTCGTAAGTGCTTTTAACCTCTTTTATAATAAATTTAAATTTATTATTATTCAATAAAAAAATAATATTTAAACCTATAATACCATATATGGTTTACTTATAACATCTTATAAAACATCCATTAATAATCTTTTATTACGTCCATCATTTTGGGCATTAACTACTTTGTTTTTCGTGTACGTTTTCATTCATTAGTTACGATCCTTGATTTTTTATAATGATTACATCATATAAAGAATGTTAATAATGATATTAATATCATATATATTCATTATATAAATATTTATAACCATCCATAAAAGGCATAGATAGAAAAATAAATCACACCGTTCATGGAGATGGTAGCTCGTACGTACGCTTGGACGTTGTTTTAATTTTCTAATGAAAAGAAAAAAAGAAATATAAATAATATTTTATAATTAAAAATAATAATTATATCATAAATATCATATATATTTATCAAATACATCATTATATCCATCAATGTGAGGCTGTTATGGAAAATGAATCATATCACTACATAGAGGCGATAATCCACACGTACTCATGATCAATACTTTGATTTCTTATTTGATGGAAAGGAGGTGGAAAATGGTTTTACCATAATAATTATAAAATAATAATATATTTATGATAATATATTAATTATTTTAGGATTTATTCAATAGATTTAGAGAAATTATAAGAATAAATACACTTTAAAAGAGTTGGGTAAGATGATTACCTCTTCTTTGAGAGATCTCCTTGAACTACACCTTAAGACGTCTTAGGATGGTATTAGGATAAAAAAATATGATCAATAATTGAATGATTTAATATAGTAATGTTTTTGGAAAAGTATTTAATGAGATACAAGGATCCAATTTTGAGAATAAGGGTGTAGAATAGGTTCTCTTTTATAAGTGAGGTGAGGGATGCACATGGAATTACCTAAAAGATTTAAAGAATATAAAGTTATTTTCTTGTGAAAGTAGAAAAAATGGATAGTAATTAAAAGTTAATATAATATAAGGTCAAAATATGTTCAAAAAATACTATTTAGACAAGTTTAAGTGTAATTTATATCCATATCTCTTAGTTTAACCCTCCGACAAACCATTTTAACTTTAATCGTGGTAACAAAATTTTATTATTTTTACTATTAATTATCAACAAAAATTCAATTGATCTTATTATAAAATATTAATTATTATAATTAAAAATATGGAATCCATTTTAAAATATTTAATTTCAAAAATTGGTAAAAATTACTTTTAACATATGTTCGTAAAATGCAACAAAACCTGTTTTTAGAATAATGTTTGTTTTAAGCATAAAAATAATTTCACAAAAGAATAAAGTATAATGTTGATTTTAATGAAATTAATTGGATTATTTTATATAAAATGAAACTTATTTTATATTCAAACCAAACCAAAACCGAAATTAAACTTGTAAATACTTGATTAAATGAGAAGAACTAAAAATAGTGTTTATTTGAACAAAAATATTACTTCAATTTTCAAAATGATAAGAATATATTTATAAGTTCAACATTATGTTTTAACATAAATTATATTTCTTATTAAATATATATATTTTTATCAATTTTTTTATAAAATTTTAAGTTATTATATCATTATATTCTTATAAAAGTGAATGTTTTTGTAAAATCAGTATCTTTCACTATTCACCCAAAAATCTACCATTTTTGAATTTTTTTTAAATTTCACCCTAAGATAATTTTGATATAATAATTTTAAAAAATTAAGTTCATTTTATCAAATAAAATTTATAAAAATGGTACATTAAATATCTAAAAAACTATTTTTATGAAAAATTTATTCTTATGGAATAAAATGAAATTATTATTATAATTTTCCTAGTAAATTAATTAGGTGAGTGTATTTTTTTATTTAAATAATTATTTGTATTAAGTAAATCATTTATATATATATATATTTCATAATTTGGTTATTCCTATTCATACCCACTAACCAAATAATTAGGTTATAACAGTCATATTTAAATAATATTATTTCATGGTTCATTTAAGCATTGGATTTTATGTGGCGCATGATATCAAACAAAAAATTAATTTAAAGGGAATTAAAATATCAAAGTGTTACATTCTCCCCTCCTTATAGAAATTGAATACTCACAAATTTAATTCATTTTGAGAATCTTATAAAATTTTAATAGATTTTATCATGTATTTTAATTTCTAGGTTAAGACTAGGGAACTTATTATTTTCTAAATAAATAATAAGTGTACCTTTATAAGACTTACACTTGTGAATGTGTTTCAATAAGGGCACCTTAATAATTAAATGATATATTCCACAAAAAACCTAATATATTTATCTTCCATTTCTTGAGTTTGAGGTATTATAAAAAAATATACTTACTTGATTCCATTCAAATTTCTAAGTGAAATTGTTTTCCCTTTGATTGAGTATTTTTATTAGTTTCCAATTATTATTTTAATAATGAATGAATAAGAGGATTTTTTTGATTAATTAATAACAAAAAATAACCTTCAATGGATTATAATATCTATAAAATAATTAAAATTTATTTCACTCTTTTAAAAAATTATTAGAACAAGTTAAGATAATACTCAATATAAATAAAACTTCTTATGAAGAAGTAATATATTAATTACCAAAACATCAATAATAACACCTATTGAAATGATACAATACTTTAACCTTTAAATTATAATACCAGTAGTCTAACATATATTATTTTATGCTCATTTAATAATTACTAAACCCTCAAAATTAATTAAACCCCAAAAAAAGGATTATTTCAAATCCAAACACAGGTATAACAATAATGTTTGCAAGTTGGGAATAGCTGTTCATCTTAACAAAAACCGCTTGATATATTCACATTATAACAAGATTACCACTAGGTGTCTTGATTGAAAATTACTTAGTTAAAGTGTTAAGGGATGATTTGATATCTATGAAAAATATAAAAGAGTGTGTAGATCTTGAATCAAATAAAGCATGATTTTATGATCAAAAGACCTACTATCACAACTTAAGAAATTCCAAATTCATATGTAGTAATTGTATAAGATTAAACTTTATCCCTTATAATTTTTTGAGGTAAATTTCCTTGATTCTTGGGGAATATTTTTTCATAGTTCCCCATCTCCTTACAGTTGAAACACCTAACATTGGAAGCTTCTTTATGTCCATTACATTCACACACCTAATAACATTTCTCTCCACACTTGAAGCAAACTCCCATTTCCTTCAAGATTATACTGATGATTTTTCTTTCCTCAATTATATATTATAGGAAGTTCCATCCTTAACCTCTTTTACTTTTCCTCATTTATTTTTTCTTGATGCCTAATCATCCTCTTCTTCTCTTGATTTACTTTAAAAATATATGAATTGGAGAATTATTTCTCCATCTTAATGGAACTTAATAAAATATCATCATATGATGAATTTTTTTGAGAGAATAGTACCTTTAATAGGCTTATCTTAATAAAATCAAATAAATGGTAAATATTACTTTTTATATTACACACATATTCCATAAAATTCCTTTCTAATATTGTAAAGTTTTCCTCATAATCAACAAAACTTTACTCTTCCTTTTGTCTTAGATTGTGGAATTTTATTTCCATATGAGATCATTTTTTGCAAGGAAAGTATTCTTTAAAGAATGTCTCCTTAATAGTATTATATTTACTTATATCTATACCATACTACTTTATATTTTTAATCAATGACCACCATTTGTTAATATCTTCTTTTAAATAATACACTACTAGAATAACATTCCCCCTTTCATTACTTCTCAAAGCTAGAAATATATTTTCAAGGGACTTGATGCACTATTCATCTATAAATGGATTAGTATTTCTATTAATGTATAGAGGTTTCTACCTCATGAAGCATTCCAAAATTTATTAATAATTCTTTTAAATAACATGTCATTCCATAATCCCTTGTTTATTAGTCATAACCTGAGTCGACTATCCTAATATTGTTATAATATGCTCATCTCTAACACCATCCATATTGGCTTGCTCTAGAGTGAAATCCTTATATTGATTATTGGTGTTGAAGAATTTTACATTCCTTCCATTAGGATCCATTTTTAAACAATGACATACACTATATTAGATAGTAACATTATGAATCATAATGTATAATTTCAAATCTATTGATAAATCTAACATAAATTAAAAATTTATGCATAGATAATCTGAGAATCATATGATTGACATTTTAGTGGTATATTAAAATCAAAAAAAATATTTTGAAATATGTCATAATGGTTCATAAAGAGTGTGTGACTCTACCAAATAATATCCCCTGAGAGTGTCTAGCTAGCTCTGTAGTCATAGTCCCACTCATCATACACTGAGTAAAGACCGATTTGATACTCAACCAACCTTTGTCAAGGTTTTTACCCATAGGTTCATATACGCCACAACTACATACACTTTACAATATCCATATAAGGATTTAATTTCTAGGAAAACACACATTATCTACCTTATCAAAACTTTATGACATTTTTCTATACTTAGACTTATCCTAAAAGTCTTTCATAAAATTTTGTTATCTAATATATGTTTTCTTAAATCTATTTCCAAAGTTTTATACTAAAATTCCTATGATATAAATTATAACACCACAAATTTAATAACTTAGAGCTAGTGGTTATCTTAATATAATTTCACAAGATACAAGATATCATATCCCAAAGTATTGAATAGTTTAATAGTCTCAGAAGACTAGATACATACATGGTTCTCATATTACATTTGAAAACATGAAATAGAATTTAAAATTTTAGTGAGTAATTTGTTATTTATTATATTAAAACTCTAAAATCATTCTTATAACCCTTCATGGTATCCTATGAAAAAGAAACCATAAATAAGGGTGAGGTCATATGCCCAGTAAGGGAAAGCATAAAACATAATCTATCATAGAATAAGCAAAGCATGAATAATATGACAAAGATAAAACAATAAAAAATATTACCTATATATAATATCATAAAATGGGAATATATCCATGGAATAAATAACAATATAAACATTCACATGGATAATAATAATTAGTTTCATAATTATAGAATACATAATTTTAGACATCATAATCTTATCATCAAGGCCTCGTGTTAATATATCATATATAAATAGTTAAGGCATACAACAAATACCCAAAATAGATTATATAATATGACCTATAAATGCATTGAGGGTATATAATGATCCCTTTCAATTACTTATTTATTCTAATGAATTCATCATATAAAATAAATGAATAAAAATTCAATACATAATTAATATAAAATTCGCATTGAAAAACTAGCATATGAAATGTAAATATTTTCCATAGTAAATAACTAGGGAAACATGATCATAAGACATATAGAGTAATATGGTTGATGACATATTTATATTATATCCCTAGAAAATAATAATACTCATTAAATGATGTTTACATAGATGAAAATACTTTTAAAATATCACTGGAACATTTCTTAAAAAAAAATACAATTTTCATTTTGAAATCACATATTTAAAATCTAAAAATTTCCAGAATATTAAGAAAATAATTTTATTTCAAAACAACCATGGAAAATTTTGAAGGAATATTCAATTAAAATAATACCCATAATGGTGGGAAAATCTATTTACATGGTAAATGGTAAAAAAAAGGTTGCATTCACACCATTGGTGAAAAGTACCTTGCTCAAAAAAAGAAGAATATTACTTTTAAATATTTACATATAAAGTCAAACATGAGTAAAAATTAAATTAATAAATCATTTTAGAATATTGAAAAAATTCTTGAAACCATTTTAAATAAAATATATACATAGAAGAAAAATATTCTTGACTGAATAAAAAAATAAACTCGGTTTTCCTTTAAAAAAATATTTCATACTTTTGAGAAATTAGAGAGAGAAAAATGATAAGAAAAATTTTAATTTCTTAAAATAACCAAAGTATAAGAAGAAAAATAACATTTTTGAGAGTTTTATCATTTTATTTCATCATAAACAATTTAATCTTGAACAATCTCAGAAAAAAGTGAGATTATAACATAAAACTCTTACCTCAGGTCCAACTTTCTTCATAAGTGATTTTATCCTCTTATATAATAAATTAAAATTTATTATAATTATATAATATAATAATATTCATACCTATAATACCATACTTAGTTTACTTATATCATCTTATCACCCATTTATTAACAATAATTAATTATTATCATTATTTCGGGTGTTAACTACTTCGTTTTTCTTGAATGTTTTGATCAAGACGTTATGATACTTTCATAATATATAGAATATTAATAATGATATAAATTTAATATATATTATTAATATAAATATTTTAAACCACCTATAAAAGTTATATATAGAAAAAATGAATTACGCCATTCTTGGAGACAATAGTTAGTACGTACGTATAAACGTTGTTTTCATTTTCTAATGAAAATAAGGAAAGAAAGTTAAATAATATTTTATCATTAAAGAATAATAATTATATAAAAAATATCATATATATTTATTAAATTCATTATTATATCCATAAATGTGAGTTTGTGATGAAAAATGAATCATATCGCTACTTGGATGCGATAGTCCATATGTACACATGAACGATACTTTTATTTCTTATTTAATGGAAATGGGTTGGAAAATGGTTGTCACATAATAATTATAAAATCTAATTATATTGATTATAATAGATTAATTATTTTAGTATTGATACAATTTATTTATAGGAATTATAATAAGAAATAAACTTTGAAAGAGTTGGGTAAGATGATTATCACTTCTTTGAGAGACCTCCTTTGGCTTACACCTCAAGCCTTCTTAGGATGGTATTAGGGTTAGAAAAGAAGCTCAATAATGAATTAAAGGAATCTAGGATTTTTTTATTAGGTATTTTCTAAGATAAATGGATCAATGTTTCTAAATAAGGGTGGATAATAGGTGACCTTTTATAAGTGTGGAGAGGGACACACATTGAATTACCTAAAAGATTTAAATAATATAAATTCATTTTCTTGTAAAAGTGGCACCAAATGTCCTGGTATTATAATTTAAGATAATATAAGTTCAAAATATCTCCAAAAAATAATATTTTGATAAGTTTAATTGTCATTTATACCCTTATCTCTTAGTTTAACCCCTAATAAACCCTTTTAACCTTAACCATGGTAACAATTTTTTTTTCTGTTTTTACTGTAAATTATGATAAAAAATTAAGTTGAAATTATTACCTAATATTAATAATTCTGATTAAAAATATGGAATAAATTTTATAATATTCAATTTTTTTAAGTGGTAAAAATTACTTTTAACATATGTTTGTAAAATTCAATGAAAACCATTTTAAAAAAATGTTTATTTTGAGCATAAAAATGATTTTATAGAAAAATAAATTACAATGTTGATTCCAATAGAATCAATTGGATTTATTTTAGTAAAGGGAGAATTATTTGTGTTTAAAACCAAACTAAAAACTAAATTAACCTTATAATTACTTGATTAAAATAAAATAACTAAAAATAATTTTTATTTTAACAAAAACATTACTTAGATTTACAAAACATTAAGCATATACTCTAAGTTCAACATTATATTTTTATATTCATTATATTATTTATTAATTTTATATTTTTTATATAAAAAGGTTTAATAAGATTTTAACTTGTTCTTTTATCATTATATTTTCATAAAAGTGATAGTTTTTTTGTAAAATTAGTATTTTTCACTATTCACCCAAAAAATCAACTATTTATGAAAAATATTAAATTTTAACCCTAAGATAATTTTTAAATTATAAATTAAAAAAGTAAGTTCATTTTTTCAAATAAAATTTCTTAAAATTTCCTAAATGAATTCTAATTATTCGCACATAAAACAACCAAAATACCATTTTTTGGAGAATGTATTCTTATGGCATAAAATGGATTTATTCTTATCTCTTTCCTAGTAAAAAAATAGATGAATATAAATTTTTTTTAATTGAATTAATTATTCATATTAATTAAATAATTTCTATAAAAAATTCATAATTTGATTATTCCTATTCATATCCTCTAACCCAAAGGTTAGGTTATAATCATATTTAACTAATATTATTTCATGGTTCCTTTAGAATTTGGGTAGCATGTGGTGAATACTATCGAACATAGTATTTATTTAAATGAAACTAAAATATTATGGTGTTATAGGGTGGGATTTCATAGTAGTTTGATCAGGTGGGGATATTCATAGGTGGGGAGAAAGACATCACAATAGTGTGGTTTGTCGAGGCTGATGGTCACATGTAGGTAGGTACCATGTAGAGTTGATCTAGTCATGTGATTGAAATGATTGGGAACACTTAGTAGGGGGAGGGAAGGTGTTATAAAATAAAATATATAATAACATCATTAAAATTTTCCGTGTCTATAAAAGAAACTCTAGTATTTATGAAAATCATTAGGAAGTAAGGTGTGAAAAATTAGCTACCTTTATAAATATAGCTAATTATCTATGTTTATAAACACAACTAACTACCGACACATCTTTTTTAACCATATTTTTTTAAAAACATGGTAAAATTAATTAGTTACATTTAAAAATGAAGCTAATTCAAAGTAAATAGATAAATTACTTTTTCCTTATAGCGGGGTTATATTATATAAAAATTTCATGGTTAAACTTTTGGTAGTCTATATATAACCAAAGACTACCATAAAATTTCTTTATAAGGAGAAATAGAGAACCTTAAGTAGAAATGATTGACCTAATGAACCTTTATTGTTTTATTATCCTCTAGCTAATGTTTCATTTCTGCTAGCTTAGTTGGATCCATGAGAAAAAAGAGGAATATATATCAATTCAGTTCCTTGTAAAAGGTTGATAGAAAACTAAACCTTTCCTTTAAGAGGAAGAATTTATAAGTATTTAGGTAATACATTAAGAAAAATATCAAATATAGGAGTCAAGAACTTTTTTACATAGATTTAACCACTCTAAGAGTTAGACTATCCATATCAATAATGATATCTGACACTTTACCTTAATCATGCCTTGGTTGATCTACTGGGAATTTCCGTTATCCTATGAGGGTGTACTGAACTCCACCTAGAGATAAAAATGATACTTTAAAACATATAGGTAATTGTTAATTACAATGGGGTATCATGTTTAAAATTTATAATATTACTCCTCCCAACTATTAATTAACATGCATAAAAAATTGAAGTCTGAGTCAAATGCACAAAGAAATTTTTTAAGAATAGCTTAGATGACTAATTTACTAAATGGATCGAAGGCCCTTATTTTTTTTGATAATCCAACTTTTGAGGGGTGAGGTGGAACCCTTACAAGGCCCAAAGGCTTAAAGACAATTACATGACCCGTAGGTGTTAGAGGAAATCACCCATAAAAGGCAACTTGGAACTGCTCCTCCCCAGCACATGTCTTAATATCAGCACTCCACCTTTGCACGACTAGTTGGATAGCTATCCTATGTAGTGTTGCACAGGACTAGTACCGATGTTAATTCCATACCCTCTTATTCTTCCAATAACAGTTAGCTTTGCTCCGGTGAATACACTTGCTATGAACCTCGTCTAGAGCCTTGTCCCTTGTAGTCTAACTAGTAAATCTGCAAATTCATGTGGATCAAAGGCCTTGGAGTGGCCTGAAGGCCTTGAGGTGGCCCAAAGTCCTTGAGAGACAACTTTCCGAAAGGCCTTGGGTGTCTCAAAAGCCTTGCAGGACCTGAGGACCAAACCAGTGGCCCAAAGCCCTAGATAGATGAATAGTTCCGGTTACTACTACAATTTCTACTACAGTGCCTGCTACAGTACTGCTACAGTACCTTGAAAACATGTCTCAACTCGAATTTGATCTCAGGTCTCTTGGATGCACTTATCTAGTCCTCAATCTTCATACACCACTGAAGTAAAAATGGTAAAAAAGTCAAACTATCATCATAATTAGGCTTAAAGGAGTCCTTGGTCTTGGCACTCACTCTCTATCTTAAAGTTTCTTCTTTTCTCATAGTCAAGTACTTTGGTTAATCAATAAAGTAGGTAACCAAAAACAAAATTTAAACATAGAAGCTTACCCACCAAATGGTTATAGAGAGAAATAATTACCATTATATTCATGAGGAAGTTTAAAAGTAAAAACCATTAGTAGTAGTAGACCCTATCCAAAGTTACTCTAGGTGTAGACTTTATCCTCCCAATCAAATGATCCAATATTGAATGATCAAATCAGTGGGTGAACTCCTCTATTTATAGGAAAATATACATCTTTTTGTATTTAAATATATTTCCTTCACATATTTAGCTCGGTATATCCTATTTGATCTCCAAATATTCTTCAATATAGATATGAATCAAATACCATTTCTCATAGCTCCTATATCTTCCCTAAAATATATTTTAAAAATGTGAATATAGGGAGTGAGTCAACCAAATTTCTATATCCGTTGTAGATACACCACTCATGGTGCGATGCCACACTTAGAGAAACAAAAAAACCTAATCACATGAACTTTATCCACTACCTTTTCATGTACTCAATGCATCCTTATAAATAAATGACACAATTATTTATATATATTTATAAAAAAACACATCTATGCTGCTTGTATTTAATGAATTGGGACAACTTCATACATGGCATAAAAACTTTCCACAATAGAATTTACCTAGATCCACAACACCACCTCATCCACCAAAATCATGAAGCTTATGATCCATGATGAAAATAGAAATATCACAACATAATATTACTTCCATTATAAACTCACAGAGGTATAAAACTTACACACTCAACTCTTGCAATGATAGTTAAAAAATCATCGACATCACCTAAGATGTATTAGGAAACCACACCTTAGTCAAGTTTAATTGCATGATTAAAAATCACGCCATGAAGTGATTTCATTAAATAGGGCTGACATCAAGCTCCCACAATATCTTCAATATCCACAACACTTCACAGTGGGATAAGAACCCTTTTCGAGTTCGCTATATGGCGTCCATGGTGTGTGATAGTCACAACCATGAGTATTACATGTGTGATGTGAAACTTATTTATTTAAAACTTTTCAAGGGATTTATGTAGTGTGAAAACTAGAAGGATATAATGTGAGTGAGAATACTTTATTAAATAGGGTCATAACAACCTATCTTTGAGCTCAGGGAAAATTTTTAAATGGGTTTTTAAATTATTTTTTTACAAAAGGGATAGGGTTGGAAGTATTTTTAAAAAGGGATCTAGAGAAGTGTGAACCTCGTTCACGCTTCTCTCCTTACCCGGAAGCGTGAATGCATTTCACGTTTCTTGTGCGGGTTTTTTGAAGGAAGAGTGAACGTCGTTCACTCTTCCTCCAGAATATTTTTTATTATAAATATTACTAAATAAATAAATATAAATAAATATCTAATTAAATATTAATAAAAAATAATAAAAATTAATTAAATACTGATTAAATATAAATAAATATTAATTGAAAATTAATTAATATTAATAAAATATCAATAAATATTAAATAAATATTTATAAATATTAAAAAAAATATTAATAAAAATTAAATAAATATTGATAATACAAAAAAAATATTAAAAAATATTGATTAAATATTAAATAAATATTCCTAAATATTGATAAAAATTAATGAATGTAAACAAATATAAATAAATATTAATAAATATCAATAAAAAACAAATAGTAATAGAATATTATAAAATATTAATTAAATATTCCCAAATATTAATTAGATATTAATAAATATTCATAAAAAATCTTAAATTACAAAAAATATTAATAAACATTAATAAATTTGAACTTGATATTGAATTTGAGCATGTTTCTGAATTCTGCATTAATTGCTTAATTATGGGACATGCTAAGACTAACTATCATAGAGGTTTGCGGTGTTCTAATTGTAAGAGACATGGACATCTTGTAGAGAAGTGAAAGTTTAAGGTTCCAACTATTAGTGATCCCCCTAAGAGTAATTCTGATAATGTGACGGGAGTTTCTTCATCTAAGGTAACTGTGATACATACGAATAATGATGGATTCCTGAATGAGGGCCTCCCTCTTTTACTGATGTGGTGTATGGAAAGATACTTGATCATTCACAATGTGATGTAGTCTGCAGTGGGGATATGCTGATTGCACAACCCCCACTGCCTGCTACTCATATAAATCAATGGAAGATCTCTTATAAATAGGGTGATGTTTCTAGTCATGATGGTGATTATGATGATCCTGTAGTGTTATTGGAGGAGCAGTTCCAATCTAAAGGAAAATTGTACTCTAGCCCTATTAAATGGGGCTATGTTCCTATGGTTGGGAAGCATACTTTTGGGCCTATTAAGGATTCTTTGGATGGTTCTATGCATGTTGTTTAATCTCAGGAGCATGTGGAAACTCCTGAACATGCTTCTAGTTCTGCCCTAGCTCCTTTGGAGGATACAAACGCCTCTGGTCATGCTTCTGCCATTGCATCAACAGCTTTGGGTGACCGTATCCCAGGGTTGAGGGCTATATTTCCTGTTTCTAGTCTAATGAAGCATGTACATGTTACTGATGTGGCTGCTAATTCCACTGTGACTACAGAGTAGCATATGCTGCTTGAACCTATTTTACAACAATCTGGGCAGTCTACTACCTATGGTGACTCTGTTACTACTATTTTCACTGATGTTATTGTGATTAAGGAGTAGCATGTGCTACTTGATCCTACTAATGCCACTGGGGAGTAGTGTGTGCCTCCTGCTAATGCCACTAATACTATTGTAATTAAGGATAATCATGTACAGCTTGATTCTACTAATGCCATTATGAAGCAGTGTGTGCCTCCTTGTGATGATATTGTCTCAGGTTTGCAGCCCTTAACTTCCCAAGAGTGTGTGCTGTTTTCACTTTTATATTCCTCTATAATCACATCCCCTTTGAATATGGGTGCAACCAATTCTGGTGTTGCGAGGCATAACATTTTCACCATGATTAATTCCATCAATTCTCCTGAGTTTGATGAATTATACAAGGATAGTAGGGAAAGGAAAGGTAAACAACTTTTACCACCTTTAGTGAATACTAATTCTAGATTTAAGCATGTTGGCTCTGAAGACATGCAAACAGGGGAACCCTCAATTGAAGTCTAGGTTGTGGGGTTGCTGGCAGAAGGTGTGACAGGGGATGCCACAGATCTTCTTGATCCAGTGGATGATCAAAGTGTTGCTCATAGTACTGATGCAGTTGATGAACCAGTGGATGTTGATGATCAATGTAGTGTGTGGCAGACCCCCAAGCAATGACAGAGAGGAAGACACCCAAGAGGCCATGGTGGATTTCATGGATGGGGTGGTAGAAATAAAGGATGGCTGTGTTATCTATCTTTTGTTTTGGTGGGGGTGTTTTCCTACTTTTACCCTATACTTTCCCTTCTGTACTGTTTATTTTCTTTTATAATAATTTTTGGGGATCATGGAGCTTCTCCATGTTCTGCACTATTTGGTCAATAAATATTAATTAAATATTTATAAATACAAAACATATCAATAAACATTAAATAAATTTTCATAAATATTGATAATATAAATAAATATAAATAAATATTGATTAAATATTAAATAAATATTCCTAAATATTAACTAAATATTAATAAATATTAATGAATATAAACAAATGTAAATAAATATTTATAAATATAATTTAATATGACTAAATATCAATTAAATATTCATAAATATTCATAAAATATTACTAAATATTACTAAATATTACTAAATGTTAATAAATATTCATAAATATTCATAAATATTAATATTTATTTAATAAATATCCTTTATTTATTAAAATTTAATAATAATAATTAATATTTATTAATATTTATTTAACATTTATTAGTATTTAATTAATATTTATATTCTTAATAAAAGAGTGTTTTAACCCTCGACCAATTAAAAAGATTATTAAAATTTAGGAATATTAATTTTATATTTATTAATATTTACTTGATATTTATTAATATTCATGAATATTCATGAATATTTACTTAATTTTTATTAATGTTTATTAATTTTTAGTTAATATTTATAAATATTTATAAATGTTGAAAAATATTTTGTTGCTATTTATTAATATTTATTAGTATTTTATTTATATTTTTGACTATTTAATTAATATATATTAATATTTATTTATATTTATTGATATATATTGGTATTTGTGAGTATTTAAAAATATTTAATAAAATTTTATTACTTTTCATGAATATTTAATTAATATTTAATTAATATTTAATTATTATTTATGAATATTTATTTAATATTTATTAATATTTGTTAATATTTAATTATTTTTTATTAATATTTTTTAGTATTTATGAATTTTTATGAATTTTTATTAATATTTGTAATGTCCCAGAATTTCCTCATTTTTTTAAATTATATGGGATTATTTTAAGACCATGCATTGAGACGTGCAATTTCAAAGCCCGATGTGCTTGAAATGGTCCGCCGAAAAAATATTAAGTTTTAAATAGTGCGTGCACGATTTTCCTAAAAAAGTGGAATAACTCTTAAATGGGTGCCCAGATCAGAAATCTAAGGGCACCATTGTGTTCAGGATGGTGTGTTTACCATTGGCACGACTTAAGTTTAGTCGGCACAGAACTCTAGTGAGAAAACCAGAAAATGGCATAACCATAACTAAAATAATTAAATAAAATTGTTTTATTTATAAAATCCTTATAACTCATGAACCATGACTCATATTGAAAATCTGATACCACTGTGGAGATTGTGAGGGAATGCTTTCCTTAGGCGGAGCATAACATTGGCTTGTGTGGGCCAACTATGGAAAGTAGTTTTGGTGACATAACCATAAGTAAAATAATTAAATAAAGATTATTTTATTTCTGATAACTCATAAACAGTAACTCATATTGGAAATATGAGAGTACTGTTGAGCTTGTGAGGGTGTTCTTTCCTTTGGCTGAGCCTAACCTCAACTGGTGCGGGTCGAGGGTAAAAATTAATTTTTGTGCATTTCAAGGAAAAATAAAATAAACTTAAAAGTTTATTTTAGTCGAAAATGTTTCACTGAAACACAATGATAAGGAAACTATTTCATTTCATAAATGAAATAGTGTAATGACTCGGTGACTGAGTGAAATAGTAATGCTGAAACATGTTAATTCATTAACGTGTTTCCTCCAATAATCGGGGGCAGGTTCCAGCGTTAGAATTCATAATGCTAGAGAATTCCTCTATAACTCTGGAGTTTCACTAAGGCAAGGGGGAGGAGGCTCTCTCACTAGCAATGAAAAATCGAAGGTCAAGGTTCAATAAAGAGGCAATGAATAGACGAACACCCATGTAACAAGGATTGACCATCTACATCGGTAAGAAATCCAACTCGAGGTAGGGTTTTTTCTCGTTGAATTTTTTTCCCCATTCTTTCTTTCTAAACAAAAAACAAGGATCAACCCACGAACAGGTTGATCTGTGAATTTTCTGTTCTTGCGGGAGGGTTTCAAGTTATCGGGGTTTAGATTTGGGGTTAGTCTTGATAGAATCTCAGTCTTCCCCAAATCAGTTTTAAAACTCTAACGTGGAGGAATCAGGACGACATGAAAAAGTCCCAGATTCCTCTGTTATGGGAGTTCATGTGTTCTTTGTGACTAAACCCCTAGATCAATAGTAAGACGACCTCGAGGATGTAGTAGGGGTGGTGACGGCTCGAGATTTCTAAAGGAACTCACGGATCAGAGAACAGACTACCAGAGAAAGTCTAGTGGCCCACAGAAGGACCCATCGGTGTGCCAGCGATAGCCGTGTGTGGGAGGCGACGTGCACCAGTGGTGCGCCGCGACAGTGGGGGTCACCGCAACATCGGTCATGGGGCGGCAGATGAGGGCCACTGACAACAGGTGGCGGTGGGGTCTCTGGAGGACACGACATCGAGTCATGTCGCGTGGCCAGAGAACCGCAATCCAAAATGACCATGATAGGAGGGGACCACAGTGAGCACACCATGTTGATCATGAATAGATGCGGCGATCTCTGTCATGTTCAGGCGAGACAAGCCAACCCATTCACAGTTGGCCCAACCAACCCCTTTTTAGTAAAATGGTCATAACTTTCAAACCGTAAGTCTGATCAATGAGCTGTTTGTGAAGTTGGGACCCTCACAATGAGACGGTTATTTTGAAATACTCAAAGTGAGTTTCCTTTGAGGTTGAGTTATGAAAAAAGGATTGAGGAGTATATTTTCCAGGAATGAAGCGCGCTACGAGCAGAAATCCTACGACTGGATGTGATGAGAAGGAAGTGTTGTGTGGAATTGTATGGACTGAAAGACGAGTAGCCATACAGAACTATGTAGAACAATGGACAAGTATCCATATAGACCTATGTGGCCCGATAGACAAGTAGCCATGCAGACCTATGTGACCCGACATATGAGTAGATGAGCAGACCTCAATGGATCGGTAGACAAGCAGTAGCCGAGTGGACTTTAGTGGCCCGAAAAATGAGGAATAGCTAATTAGACCTCAATGGCCCGACATACAAGAAATAACCAAGAAGACTTTAGTGATCGGGAAAACGAGAAGTAACTGAGCAGACCTCAGTGGCCCGACATACGAACTGTATCCAAGCAGACCTTAGTGGCCTAACAGATGAGAAGTAGCCAAGTGGACCTTAGTGGTCTGACATACGAGAAGACCTTAGTGAATCATCATGATGTGTCTCTCATCCATACAAGATATTCAGTATTACGAATAAAGTAGTGTATTTTGAGTAGTTCTCAAGGAGTTCTCTTTGGGTGAGGCCCAAATAAGGATGACCTCTTTGTTTAGGTCTTTGATGGATCGATGGAACAAGGAGAGATTCCTCCTAGGATGAGCGTGCCTTGAGAAGAATCATGTGACAAAGGATTAGATCTGATATCAAGACTTCTTGTCTCAGTGAGACTAGATGTCTTAGGAAATCACTGTTCTATATCGAGACCAGATGTTCTCTCATATACTTTTAGTATACTTTCTCTACCTAGAAACTATGAGATAGAATGAGGAGTGGGATATCCCGAAATCGAGCATGCTACGCATGAAACCATATGGCTGGAAGTGGATGAGATGTTGCATCTTAGAATCCTTTATGAGTATACCTGGAATTTCTTGTTATATGTGTTGATTACATATACCTGTGCTGAGCTATCTATACCTTTTTGGTGGGGTTTTCCTTTGTGGTGTTTTTCTTTGTGGTTTTCGGGGTCCCCTACTGAGTATTGTTTTACTCACCCCTACATGGGCTTTTCCCACATGTGTTTTGTCTTATGAAGATGACCAACACTTTGGTGGAGTCTTAGATATAGCAGAACTAAGACTAGGACCAGGCGGTGCCTTTTGAGATCAGATGAGATGAGGTGTTTCTGACAGCTCCGTACAACAATTTTAGTAGCATTGTTTATGGATAGATTTGCATTTTTCTTTCTTTTAGTTGGCTTGTATTTTGGACCAGTTGTACTTCTCTACTTTACTTTCTATCATACCCTATTGTTGGGTATAGTGGTATGCACGAATTTTCTTTACTTCATGTATTCACCTACCAGCATATGTGGCTTAGAGTTGTGTACGTGTGTACAAGTACTTAGAAAAATACACTACGGGAAATCGCACCTATACCCACGGTTTAAAACCGTGGGTATAGCCCTTGAAACCGTGGGTATAGGGTATACCCACGGTTTCAGTAACCGCGGGCTGGAGTGCCGTCGCAATAGGCCTATACCCACGGTTTTCAGAGAACCGTGGGTATAGACCCGGAAAATTTTATATTACCCACGGTTCATTGAACCGTAGGTATAGATGTATACTTACGATTTTATAACCGCAGGTATACTGTTTTGCATCTCCGGATATAGATGTATACCCACGGTTTTATAACCGTGGGTATACTGTTTGCAGGTCCAGACATTTCCCACGGTTTTATAACCGTGGGTATACTGTTTGCAGGTCCAGAAATTTCCCACGGTTCATTTGAACCGTGGGTATACATGTTTCCAGTGCCAAACATTTCCTACAGTTCATTTGAACTGTGGGTATTGGCAGATCCCCTGCAGCAAAGCAGGCCTGGCTGTACAATTCTGCACCTTAACATTCTGCACCTAAAAACAGAATATAAGATTATACATGGATGATGAGAAACCTCAGCATGCTATGGTCCGGGCTGTAGACATCAGCCCTGTAAACACAGTACATGGGGATTTTCAGATGAAAGTGCAAACTGCACAGCATGTGGGCTCAACTGTCTATGAATTGGAGGCAGCAGACGCTTGTGCTGAACAGATACAAGGGCGGGCGGATGTTGCTGAAGCAATACTTATCACGGTTCCCACTAGTAACCGTTTTCTTGAATTGGATGTGGAGACCTCTCATGTAACCCAGCCCTCCCCCCCCCTCCCCCTGCCAGCCCCCCCTGCCCCCTGCTTGCCCCCCTGCCAGCCCCCCCTTCCCCCTGCCCCTGCCAGCCCCCCCCCCCCCCCTGCCCCCTGCTTGCCCCCCTGCCAGCCCCCCCCTTCCCCCTGCTTGTCCCCCTGCCAGCCCCCCCTGCCCCCTGCCAGCCCCCCCTTCCCCCTGCCAGCCTCCCCCTGCCCCTGCCAGCCCCCCCTGCCCCCCTGCCAGCCCCCCCCCCCCTTCCCCCTGCTTGTCCCCCTGCCACCCCCCCTCCCCCCTGCTTGTCCCCCTGCCAGCCCCCCCTGCCCCCTGCTTGCCCCCCTGCCAGCCCCCCCTTCCCCCTGCCAGCCTCCCCCTGCCCCTGCCAGCCCCCCCCCCCCTGCCCCCCTGCCAGCCCCCCCCCCTGCCCCCCTGCCAGCCCCCCCCCTTCCCCCTGCTTGTCCCCCTGCCAGCCCCCCCTGCCCCCTGCTTGCCCCCCTGCCAGCCCCCCCCTTCCCCCTGCCAGCCTCCCCCTGCCCCTGCCAGCCCCCCCCCCCCTGCCCCCCTGCCAGCCTCCCACTAGTAACCGTTTTCTTGAATTGGATGTGGAGACCTCTCATGTAACCCAGCCCTCCCCCCCCTCCCCCTGCCAGCCCCCCCTGCCCCCTGCTTGCCCCCCTGCCAGCCCCCCCCCCCCTTCCCCCTGCCCCTGCCAGCCCCCCCCCCCCTGCCCCCTGCTTGCCCCCCTGCCAGCCCCCCCCCCCCTTCCCCCTGCTTGTCCCCCTGCCAGCCCCCCCTGCCCCCTGCTTGCCCCCCTGCCAGCCCCCCCCTTCCCCCTGCCAGCCTCCCCCTGCCCCTGCCAGCCCCCCCTGCCCCCCTGCCAGCCCCCCCCCCCCCTTCCCCCTGCTTGTCCCCCTGCCACCCCCCCTTCCCCCTGCTTGTCCCCCTGCCAGCCCCCCCTGCCCCCTGCTTGCCCCCCTGCCAGCCCCCCCCTTCCCCCTGCCAGCCTCCCCCTGCCCCTGCCAGCCCCCCCCCCCCCCCCCCCTGCCCCCCTGCCAGCCCCCCCCCCCTGCCCCCCTGCCAGCCCCCCCCCCCTTCCCCCTGCTTGTCCCCCTGCCAGCCCCCCCTGCCCCCTGCTTGCCCCCCTGCCAGCCCCCCCTTCCCCCTGCCAGCCTCCCCCTGCCCCTGCCAGCCCCCCCCCCCCCCTGCCCCCCTGCCAGCCCCCCCTTCCCCCTGCTTGTCCCCCTGCCAGCCCCCCCTGCCCCCTGCCACCCCCCCCCCCCCCCCCTTCCCCCTGCCAGCCCCCCTGCCCCTGCCAGCCCCCACCCCCAGCCCCCCCCCCCCCTGCCCCCTGCCATCCCCCCCTGGAAAGACACAAAAAAGGGCTTGGAAGCATGAGAAGAACTCACATGATCCTAAAACTAGAAGGATTCATGTGAAAGGGGTGCCCCAAGGCAAGGTATGTACTGAAAATGCTTGCAGGGACGGTCCAAGCAGCAAGGTGATTTGGAGAAAGAAAAATCAACCTATAGTGAAAAGAAAAATCCTTGGTGGTAAAGCTGTCCAAGGAAAAACAGGTTGTGTTTTGGGTTGTGAAGAAGAGAACAAACCTAAAGAAGGGGAGACACAATCCATGGGGTAAGTGTGCTCACAAAGCATATATTTTAGAGCTGAAAACAGATCTGGTTTAGAGCTGGAAGTTGCATGCAGCAATGGTATCAATTCATGCTAAAAGTGGTATGTCACACACCCTTTGTGCTTTACAGTTTATATACTAACAATTTGGTGTGAGTTTGGTTTAGATCACAAGATTGTTGAGAAAAAGGAAAGGTGAAGCGGCCTTGGAGAGCCCTCTTGCACCCCCACTGGACCCCCATGCCCCCCCTGGACAGCCCCCTTGCAACCCCCTGGACAACCCCCTTGAACAGACCCATTGAACACCCCCCCCTTCCCCCTGCCAGCCTCCCCCTGCCCCTGCCAGCCCCCCCTGCCCCCTGCTTGCCCCCCTGCCAGCCCCCCCCCCCTTCCCCCTGCTTGTCCCCCTGCCAGCCCCACCTGCCCCCTGCTTGCCCCCCTGCCAGCCCCCCCCTTCCCCCTGCCAGCCTCCCCCTGCCCCTGCCAGCCCCCCCCCCCTTCCCCCTGCCAACCTCCCCCTGCCCCTGCCAGCCCCCCCCTGCCCCCCCTTCCCCCTGCCAGCCCCCCCCCCCCCCTGCCCCCTGTTTGCCCCCCTGCCAGCCCCCCCCACTGCTTGTCCCCCTGCCAGCCCCCCCCCCCCCCCCACTGCTTGCCCCCCTGCCAGCCCCCCCCTTCCCCTGTCAGCCCCCCCTGCCCCCTGCTTGCCCCCCTGCCAGCCCCCCCCCCCCTTCCCCCTGCTTGTCCCCCTGCCAGCCCCCCCTGCCCCTGCCAGCCCCCACCCCCAGCCCCCCCTGCCCCCTGCCAGCCCCCCCCGGAAAGACACAAAAAAGGGCTTGGAAGCATGAGAAGAACTCACATGATCCTAAAACTAGAAGGATTCATGTGAAAGGGGTTCCCCAAGGCAAGGTATGTACTGAAAATGCTTGCAGGGACAGTCCAAGCAGCAAGGTGATTTGGAGAAAGAAAAATCAACCTATAGTGAAAAGAAAAATCCTTGGTGGTAAAGCTGTCCAAGGAAAAACAGGTTGTGTTTTGGGTTGTGAAGAAGAGAACAAACCTAAAGAAGGGGAGACAAAATCCATGGGGTAAGTGTGCTCACAAAGCATATATTTTAGAGCTGAAAACAGATCTGGTTTAGAGCTGGAAGTTGCATGCAGCAATGGTATCAGCAGCTGGGTGCTTCACTGGGGCAGCCTCAGTATGGGTCTCAGCAGCATGAACCAATGGTTCAACCTTCTCAGATCCAGGAAGAGATCAATCGGCAAATGGAGCTTAATAATATAGGGGGAAGTTGGGCCGGAATAGAAAATGATGATTATGCCCATAGAAGTGATCCATGTAAGGATATTTTAAGCAAGGGAAAGTTTCCTTCAGTTGATAAAGAGGGATTTCAAATTGTCTATTCAAGGAAATCAAGGAAGAAGAAAGACTGCTCTCAATGGAGAACAACGATGGTGACTAGGTCTCATAGCTCATCTACCTACAACTTAGAATGGGATGATGATGTCGGGGAGGGGGGTTATGAAAACGAAATGCTTTATTATGAAGGCAGTTTTATCAATGTCTAGCCCCATCTCCTCTCTTATGTCATCTTTTGTTTTTAATAAAATGGCTTTAGAGCCTTTCGGCTCGAAGCTTCTTTCTGTTTCGATGGATTTGGGGAGTTTGAACATCTCACATAATCGTTTAATTTAAATGTTAAACGATTACTAATGGGATTGAGCCGTACGCTTCAAATGAGCTGAAACATTTGGGACATTTGTGTAACGTACCATGAATAGGCTGAACATTTTGAGGTTCTCGAAGGCCTATATGAATTGGTTCAATTCCTATGCAAGTGGTTTCACTTGATGGATGAGATCATGTGATCGTTAGAACTCCTCAAAGCCGATTCTCTCTAGCTCTTGTTTCTCTCCCACCTTTAAACAAGGTTCTAACAGACTGTGGTGTTGAGAGAGACCCTACCTAAGCATCGGGTGATTCCCATGAACCTTGGATACCTCAGAAGGAGTCTTTCGGTGACTTCTCGGAGATCTCGATCAAACGCTTGTGAAAACTTCGACAAGCAGGAAGGACTGGTATTGAGAGAGGTCCTACTAAGTGTCGGGTGATTCCATGATTTGTGGATACCTCTGAAGGAGTCTTTCAGCGACTTCTAAGTGATCACAATCAAACACTTGTGAAAAGCTTCGAAAGACTGGATCGAATGGTGTAAGGTACACCATTCTTATTCTTTGTTTAGATTGATTACAAACGTATAGATATATTTCGGCGTGACTGCGGCGTGACCGCGGACACCCCTCCCCCCCGCTGGACACCCCTCCCCCCTGCTGGATGTGGCTGGAGTAGGGCCACATCACGGCGTGACCGCGGCGTGACCGCGGCGTGACCGCGGCGTGACCGCGGCGTGACCGCGGCGTGACCGCGGCGTGACCGCGGCGTGACCGCGGCGTGACCGCGGCGTGACCGCGGCGTGACCGCAGCGTGACCGCAGCGTGTTGGCCCGATCCAGCGACATCCGCGGGGCAGCATCTTCCGACCAGGAGCGAAGGGAGCAGGAGGAGGCTGGAATGCGGGTGAAAGGGGGGTCCTACTAAGTGTCGGGTGATTCCCATGATTTGTGGATACCTCTGAAGGAGTCTTTCAGCGACTTCTAAGTGATCACAATCAAACACTTGTGAAAAGCTTCGAAAGACTGGATCGAATGGTGTAAGGTACACCATTCTTATTCTTTGTTTAGATTGATTACAAACGTATAGATATATTTCGGCGTGACAGCGGCGTGACCGCGGACACCCCTCCCCCCCGCTGGACACCCCTCCCCCCTGCTGGATGTGGCTGGAGCAGGGCCACATCACGGCGTGACCGCGGCGTGACCGCGGCGTGACCGCGGCGTGACCGCGGCGTGACCGCGGCGTGACCGCGGCGTGACCGCGGCGTGGCCGCGGCGTGGCCCGATCCAGCGACATCCGCGGGGCAGCATCTTCCGACCAGGAGCGAAGGGAGCGGGAGGAGGCTGGAATGCGGGTGAAAGGGGGGTCCTACTAAGTGTCGGGTGATTCCCATGATTTGTGGATACCTCTGAAGGAGTCTTTCAGCGACTTCTAAGTGATCACAATCAAACACTTGTGAAAAGCTTCGAAAGACTGGATCGAATGGTGTAAGATACACCATTCTTATTCTTTGTTTAGATTGATTACAAACGTATAGATATATTTCGGCGTGACAGCGGCGTGACCGCGGACACCCCTCCCCCCCGCTGGACACCCCTCCCCCCTGCTGGATGTGGCTGGAGCAGGGCCACATCACGGCGTGACCGCGGCGTGACCGCGGCGTGACCGCGGCGTGACCGCGGCGTGACCGCGGCGTGACCGCGGCGTGACCGCGGTGTGACCGCGGCGTGACCGCGGCGTGACCGCGGCGTGACCGCGGCGTGACCGCGGCGTGACCGCGGCGTGACCGCGGCGTGGCCGCGGCGTGGCCCGATCCAGCGACATCCGCGGGGCAGCATCTTCCGACCAGGAGCGAAGGGAGTGGGAGGAGGCTGGAATGCGGGTGAAAGGGGGGTCCTACTAAGTGTCGGGTGATTCCCATGATTTGTGGATACCTCTGAAGGAGTCTTTCAGCGACTTCTAAGTGATCACAATCAAACACTTGTGAAAAGCTTCGAAAGACTGGATCGAATGGTGTAAGGTACACCATTCTTATTCTTTGTTTAGATTGATTACAAACGTATAGATATATTTCGGCGTGACTGCGGCGTGACCGCGGACACCCCTCCCCCCCGCTGGACACCCCTCCCCCCTGCTGGATGTGGCTGGAGCAAGGCCACATCACGGCGTGACCGCGGCGTGACCGCGGCGTGACCGCGGCGTGACCGCGGCGTGACCGCGGCGTGACCGCGGCGTGACCGCGGCGTGACCGCGGCGTGACCGCGGCGTGACCGCGGCGTGGCCGCGGCGTGGCCCGATCCAGCGACATCCGCGGGGCAGCATCTTCCGACCAGGAGCGAAGGGAGCGGGAGGAGGCTGGAATGCGGGTGAAAGGGGGGTCCTACTAAGTGTCGGGTGATTCCCATGATTTGTGGATACCTCTGAAGGAGTCTTTCAGCGACTTCTAAGTGATCACAATCAAACACTTGTGAAAAGCTTCGAAAGACTGGATCGAATGGTGTAAGGTACACCATTCTTATTCTTTGTTTAGATTGATTACAAATGTATAGATATATTTCGGCGTGACTGCGGCGTGACCGCGGACACCCCTCCCCCCCGCTGGACACCCCTCCCCCCCTGCTGGATGTGGCTGGAGCAGGGCCACATCACGGCGTGACCGCGGCGTGACCGCGGCGTGACCGCGGCGTGACCGCGGCGTGACCGCGGCGTGACCGCAGCGTGTTGGCCCGATCCAGCGACATCCGCGGGGCAGCATCTTCCGACCAGGAGCGAAGGGAGCGGGAGGAGGCTGGAATGCGGGTGAAAGGGGGGTCCTACTAAGTGTCGGGTGATTCCCATGATTTGTGGATACCTCTGAAGGAGTCTTTCAGCGACTTCTAAGTGATCACAATCAAACACTTGTGAAAAGCTTCGAAAGACTGGATCGAATGGTGTAAGGTACACCATTCTTATTCTTTGTTTAGATTGATTACAAACGTATAGATATATTTCGGCGTGACTGCGGCGTGACCGCGGACACCCCTCCCCCCCGCTGGACACCCCTCCCCCCTGCTGGATGTGGCTGGAGCAGGGCCACATCACGGCGTGACCGCGGCGTGACCGCGGCGTGACCGCGGCGTGACCGCGGCGTGACCGCGGTGTGACCGCGGCGTGACCGCGGCGTGACCGCGGCGTGACCGCCGCGTGTTGGCCCGATCCAGCGACATCTGTGGGGCAGCATCTTCCGACCAGGAGCGAAGGGAGCGGACTGAAAACAAACATGTCGTATTTGAAACATGGAGTTCAAATAAAAATGAATAATCTGGCATTTATATAATACATTCCATGATGGTGTGTATGTACAGTATGCAAACAGAAAACTGTAATGATAGGAGGCAACAAACATGTCGTATTTGTGCAGTATAATAATTCAGGCATTGAAAATTGAACACAATGAAAACGGGATAATGAAATGACTAATTGCTTTCAATGGAGCAACATAAATTTCAAATAACGTTTCAGTACTGTAGATAATGTAATAATTATTTCACATCAAATAGGAATTTGAAAAATAGTACTGAAAACAAATTAAATAGTAAACATGTATGTTTACCATTGGTGTGCAGCATCACATTTTAGTCTGCTTTTTCTATTTTCCTATTTACATTTCCCTTCATTCAGGTGTGTAGTTCATCCTCATTATCACAATCACAGACATCCTGAAGACAAATTCCATCACCCTGGATCACAACCAATCTATAGTAAATATATTTAATTGAAATAAGAGCATTGAAATGATACATATAAAATTATCCTTAAGTAGTAGAGTTCACCTAGGTAAGTGCAGTATCAAAGCCGCAATCACAGACATCCTGATGACAAATTCCATCACCCTGGAGCAAAACCACACTATAGTAAATATCTTTGATGAAGATTATCCTGGAGGTGAGAAGTACATGTAGAAGAATATCCTGGAGGTGAGAAGTACATGTAGAAGATAAGGGGATAGGATAGACTTGGTCAAACAGAACGTATCGAGACACACCCACATACTACATACAGAACCATTCAAACAGTTTCAACTGTTCAAACAATAGATGGAAAACATATTCAGCACAAAAGTGATGGGAAATGCCAACCAAATGAAAGAAGCTAGATTAAAACCAATGACCGAGCAGGAAAAAAAAATTGGACATTCAGAATGCATGTGTGTTCAATGATTCCAATATCTAAAGTGCGTTTCAGCTAGACTCATAACTCAAAGAAGAATTCACATTGATGAGTCATGCATGAATAAGCTCAAATGTCGTGTCAGATTGGCACATAGATTTGTCAGCTCACCTTGATAAAGATCGAATGGCAAACCACTGATTGCTAATCATACTTTAATTTGATACAATCTGTACATGCAACAAATAAAACCATGAATTATTATTAATGAATATATAAGACTCATAATCAATGAAATGTCATATAGAACTAAAACAAATGCTGAAAAAGTAGAAAAAATGAAAGAAGAAATTGCATAAAGAAATTTTGTTATTAGTAGCAGTAGATCAAAACATGTATGTATACATCCTTGCACACTAAACTAGTTGAGAATAAATAAGAATGTGATTTGATTGTGGTCAAACAGATCCAGAAATATCACCAGATAAAGTGTGATATTCAAAACAATTAGTGCATTTGGAATTTGAATTTAAAATACTACTAAAAATCATACCTTCTCTTAGAAATATGAATGACTTTATTCATTGATTAAAATTATTTTAATTGGTTATTAAATGACTTATAATGAGATATTTATTACAAAAAACCATTGTTGAAATCTCAAGAAATATCTTGAACTCAAATTCCACAGAGAACTACTTCAAACATCAGGTTGATCTATGTACGTCATTTTTAAACCTATTTTTCCACCTCCCCAGCCCGCCCACTGGCCAGCCCCCCACTGCCCCTCCCCCCTCCCCCCTGCCCAGCCCTCCCACTGCCCACCCCCCTCCCCCCTGCCCAGCCCTCCCCCCCTCCCCCCCCTCCCCCCTGCCCAGCCCCCCCCCTCCCCCCCTGCCCAGCCACCCCCCTCCCCTCCCCACTGCCCAGCACCCCCCCTCCCCCCCTGCCCAGCCACCCCCTCCCCCCTCCCCCTCCCCCCCTGCCCAGCCCTCCCCCCCACTGCCCAGCCCCCCACTGCCCAGCCCCCCACTTCCCCTCCCCCTCCCCCTCCCCTCCCCCCCTGCCCAGCCCTCCCACTGCCCAGCCCCCCTCCCCCTCCCCCCCTGCCCACCCCCCCCCACCTCCCCCTGCAGAAAGTTCATGAAAAAACAATTTTATTATTAAATCAATCAAAGCATATTAGTAGCTAGCAAAACATATTTAATGACAAGTATTTAATGACAAGAGGAGTTCATGATTGAATAAGTAGGGAAAAAGAGAAAAAGGTCTTCCATTTAATATGCCATATGGTTCATTCTGATTTTTCATTGATGTGAAAAGCTTTTGAAGACATGAAATCCATTAGTCAAATAATTTATGTCATAATTATTTAGTTAATTCAATGTTTTAAATCAAGAAACCATCTCATTAAAATCCATTTAATAATAAATTTAATGGTCATATAATTTCAAAAGTCAATATTTATGAAATTTCATTTGATTATTGTGATAAGGAAAAAGGTACACCCAACCATTTAAGAGATTTCATATTTAGCTACCTAGTTTTATCCTTTACCTTTAATACCATGACAATTCTAGACTAAGAACAAGAAACCACGTGAATTTTATTTAACATAACTAATCTGTTTCATATTAATTTACAATTCATTAATCATCTTCAGGCATTGAACATTGGAGGGTCTAGTGGAAGGTGATGGTAGTGACTTCGCTAATCAATTCATAATTCAATAGGTAGCTTATACATGGAGGCTTATCATTCGAGTTATAAATATAAAACACAATATAATGATGTCTCTATAGTTTCAAAACACTAAAAACCATATATGGCATATAATCCTTCATGAGTTTGTTGTATTTCTAGATGAAACCACCACCAACAATTTACGTATGTAGAAATTTTCATTTAACACAGTCCTAAGTAATATAATCAAGAAATATTAATTCAATAAATTATACCCTATTAAATCAGCATGACAACACGAAAATTTCCAAAATGATGGAAACCATGAAAATATTTATAAAACGCATACCATAAGGAGATGTTGTTCATATGGAATACAGGGTTTATAAAGAAGATAAATGATGGAATACATAAAAAAATCATGTTTGATGACCCCATGCCCTTCATGCGATCTATCAAGAAAGCTATAGCATAAGGAGATGCTGTTCATATGGACATTTTAGAGTAGACACCACTGTTCCCCTGGGTATGACACTTTAGTTCTATATTCCCTCCTTCCCAATACTTTTATGTCCTTCAAATAGAACTCATCACTAGTATATCATCCTAAATTAGTAGTCTTTGTCAGTTATATCCAATGAAAAAAATGTAGTAATATAAAACATTGTAAATGAAAACAGATTCTTTCAATAACAATCAGAGGAAGTAAAAATTATCTCTAAGATGAATTTTTTTTGAAGAAGGTGATGGATTGGTAGACCATGAAACCACAAAACCAGGGGTTTAGTCAAACCCAAATCCAGAAGCCAAAATTCAGTCTAGTAAAGCAGGCAGATCGGCTCCCAAATAGACCAAACAACAGAAATGAATTCAAAAAAATACCCAAAGATTCATACCCAGATTTCCACTTATGATGACTGATTATTGACTAAATAAACAATGCAGAAGATAATTTGTGTAGTGATATAAGAATAAGTGATTAGTTTCAAAAGAATAAAAAATTAAGGAGAAGAAATTCTATACCTATATAGAATGACTTGGACGGGAAATTGTCTGAGGAGAGGTAGCTGCGAGGGAGAAGCGAGGACGCCGCTGGAGCTTGGGGAAGTGTAGCGAAGGCTAGGATGTTGAGGCGGAGGAGAAGGGCCGGAATTCCAGGTCGGGAGCGGAGGAGAAGGCGGGAGGCGAAAGCTGTAAAGGGGATGAGATGGCCGGGAATCGATGGTCGGATGTCCGGGAGGCGGAGGTCAGAGAGGGGAGTAGAGGGTTGGGAGGCGAAGGTCGGATAACCGGGAGGCAGTGGTCGGGGAGGGGAGGAGAGGGCCGGAGGCGGAGGTCGGGAACCTAGGGTTCGAGCGGGGAAGCGCGAGCGTGAGGAGGAGAAGTTCCGATTGGTGAGCGCGAGAGTGAGGAGGAGAACCCGATATTCGGGTAAATTTGTGAATTGAATACCCACGGTTTTAATAAAACCGTGGGTATTGATAAACAAAAAAGGCCTATTCCCACGGTTTTCAAACCGTGGGAATAGATGCGTGGGGATAGATCAGTATTCCAGTAGTGATACCTCCCATTTGTTTGGGATATACCTACTCGGTGCTAGTTTCCAGCCCCGGGCCTATGGGAGACAGGTTTGGGGTAGTCATGACACAGGCCCCGAGGGATGGGTTGTGACAATATTTATGAATAATTTATAATAATTTATAATTTTTTTATATTTATTAATATTTATTTACATTTGTTTACATTCATTAATATTTATCAATATTTAATAATATTCATTTAATATTTAAACAATTTTTATTAATATTTATTTGTTTTTTCAATATTTATTTAATGTTTATTAATATTTTTTAATATTTAATGAATCTTCATTAATATTTTATAAATATTGATTAATTTTCAATTTATAATTTATTAATATTTAATTATTAATTAATTTAGTTTTATTAGTTTTTATTAATATTTATTTTTATATTTAATTAGATACCTATTTATATATATTTATTTAGTAATATTTATAATACAAAATATTTTATAGGAAGAGTGAATGAAATTCACTATTCCTTTAGAAAACTTGCACAGGGGAAGCATGGACGAGGTTCACACTTCTCCAGAACCCTTTTTAAAGATACTTCCAACCCTATTCCTTTTGTAAAAATAAAATTTAAAAACCCGTTTATTTTTTTCCTTTGAGCTCCCCACTTGCTTCAATGGAAGTTTGCAATACGAACTATGTAAGTGTAGTGAGATACATGAAAAACCCAGTTCACATGTGAATATTGAAGCCCAAAATAATGAAGTATCACCCCCAAACATTTCATTTAAGTTAAAACATGTCACATTTCACTACATCCAAAATTTATTTCTCATTCTTCCTGACTACTTATTTATTTTTCTAGGCACCCTACATCGACTCGTTTTCTTCTCACAGTGCCTCCCCACACTGTAGACACTCTCCCATGGCCTTTCCCTGAACCATGGATCTACCCCTCACCCAGAGGTGAACCATGCTACATATACTTATCCAATTATTCCCTGGCCATGTGCCAACATTGATGCTTATCATTGCCCCATGTTAGCCTTACTATGATAGTGTTATCCAAGGTTTGGATGATTTTTTGATCCATAAAATATTTTTTACATTGCTAATATTTTAGCCTTATGCCAAAAAATTTTCTTTTCTTAATTTTTATCCAAAATCACAATTTAAATAATTCCTCCCATTTTTTTAGGACCCGATCCATGATGATACTTGAGCCGCAACTACCCCAAGAATACCACCATAGGCCAAGGGGTGGCGACAAGCGTTGAAGGCATTACTAACTCAAGTTGAAATTTATCTAAGAACTTGTATACATGCACATAAAAAATTCAATGAAAAAGTAAAGAGGCAGAAAGTAAAAGTTACAAAACAGCTATAAAACGAACCAAAAAAGAACAAAACTCTAAATAATATTAAGTATAGTAGTGTAAACTGAAAATAAAAGTGAAAAAATACATTCCCAACTAGAAATGTGTCCCAATATGACAGAAAAATAAAAAAGTAAAATAGCTGAGAGAGTCCAGCTCCTAGATCCCAAGCTATAACCACTGTACGCGATCCTAGAATCATGTATCCCTATGCTCTATTAAAGTCACAATCAACCTATCTGTCATTTTCACAAGACAAGACACATGCAGGAAAATCCCATTTAGGGGTGAATATATATATACACTTTGTATAATTCTTCGAAAGGGTGAAGGGGGTGTAGTAAAAGATACAATAGATAGGGAAGCAGTAGATAGAACAAGGTACAATTAAAGAGTACAACTCAACCCAACAAGAGAGTGAAAGTAAACTCTTCCAAACACAAGGATCTCAACACAGTGAGAATATGAACTTCACATCGAATCTTTGCTACCTACAGCAGGAGAGTATGCTCATCCAACTATGAGAAGCTAAACACGGAAAACACATGGCATACCCCGCGCGTCTTCACCTCTCATGGAAGGAGAGTAACCAAAACCCAAGGATTGGGTGCCAAAGAAGGATATATATATATACATGCCCAGTCAATGAAGCCTTAATGAGAGAGTAGGGGATCTACATCTCACAGCTCATCCCAAGAAGAAGATTAGACAACAAATCAAAGGGAAGTCCATATATGATGCCCAACACCTCAATTGTCTGCCCTAATAACATAAGTCTAAGGGAATAAATCAGCGCATCTTGATACTATCCACTTTGGGTGGCACTGACTCACCCGCATGGTTTTAGTTCGCATCATAAGAACACATCTCGGTGGGGGAAAGAATCTCTCTTCCTTGGGAGTCCAAGCCATGAAAAACCATGTCTCGTTAGTGTTCCACATAGTCATGGGGGAACAAATTCATGGTAAGGATCTCATGCCCTGGTACAACAGGAGGATCCTTGTCTAATTGTCACTAAGGAACTATATTGCTTAGCTCGACTGGATGGTTACGCATGAGAATGTCATGAGGGAACTCCACTGCCCAGCATGACTAGTGGGTTATGCCTGGAAAGTCATCCTGAAACTCCACTACCCATCCCTACTAGAGGGTTATGCCTAGAAGATATCATTGGGGAACACTAATTCCCAACCCTTATGGAGAGTAATCTCGAGACATCAAGGAACTCTACTACCCAACCCTACTGGAGGGTAATTTAGAAAGATCATTAGGGAATACCACTGCCCAACCTTGCTGGAGGGTAAGCCCGAAATGTTAAGGAACTCAACTATCCATCCCTTCTAGATGGTAACTCAGAAATATAATTAGAGAATGCCAGTACCCATCCCTAATGGATAGTAATCCTAGTACTATCATTGAGGAACTCCACTACCCATCCCTATTGGAGGATTATGCTTAGAATTCTCTAGTGATTTTGTATGATTTCTGTCATCATTAGGTATTGACTTAGTGTGTGCCAAAGCTATAATATTTTATATCATATCTCCAAACACATTTCTAAGGTCACTGTCACATTCTACATAGAAAAAAACTCAAGATAGGATACTCACGAGCTAGAATCTATGTTCAAACAAAGGAGATATGGAACTTTGAAGTTTCCTAAAAAATTGGTGCATACTTGTCAGGGAACCACATGATGTGTCTTCCCACTCTGCTACCTGGCCATGTCCTTTCTAGAACATGAATTTCTGGCCATGTAACACTACATGACATGTAAGGGTACTGAACAATGTCTCTCAGTCCCAATATTGATGAACACACGAGGCTCATCACCGATCTAAGAGAAAAAAATGTAATTTCACTAATTTGCCTATTAAAATAGCTCCTGATGGCCAAAAAGATCACACCATTGCAATCCTCATGGAAAAATTCTTAGGATAATCTATTCACTTTCCTTAATCAGACTCCTAGTGAAAAAGGATCATTTTATTGAATCACTCTTAAATGGCGTCTTGTGGGCCCAACACATGATTCTGAAGTAAATAATCGAAATTGGTCTTGAAACGTCAAACTTAATTTCAGGGTTGCAGCATCGCATATGGTTCATTATTCCAACACCACATGAGGGAGATAAACCAGATACAAGATTCTGTAATAATAATAATAATAATATTATAGGGTGTTTCATTGACCCGAGGCATATGTACAAAAAAGGTATCCAATATTAGTATTAAAGTAACCATCTCAATTCCAGGGTCACACTAATGCTGAAAGTTCATCAATATGAGTTTGTATGAAGAATTTATAGACGAATGAAGGTTTTAACAACCAAAATAAATAATAACAATATGAATAATAATAATAATAATAATATAACATGCCAACCAAGGAAGGAGGAGCATGGCCTCCTCCCCTCTTTAAGTAGTGTAGCTCCCCCACACCAAGAGAGAAATCCTCTCTTTAATTAATTTATTCCCCCAAATAATAATAATAATTTAATAATATTATTATAATCATTTATCTTTTCCATGGGAGGAAAGCAATGCACAACCCCCCTCACATCTTAACATTATATGGATCCCATCATTTAGTTCTTTAAATGTTCCAACCAATTTTCTTCTTCCATAAATTATTATTATTATTATTATTAATAAAAACACAACTCTCAACATTTCCTTTATTAAATTAAAATCATTTAATTTATTTAACCAAACATTTTAATCTTCCATTATTATTATTTGATATAATAATAATAAAAAATCATCATTTTATTTTATTAAATCATCACCATAATTAATAATAATAATAATATTTACACTCACTATGTTGACCATGTCTAACCACCGCATTGGATATCCGAGTCCGGCCACTGTCACATCCATGCTGAGAAACCTCTTCCATGAGATCTCGTACACAACATCCGCTCAAAACCAATCCCATCAGACTGCATGACATTGGCACGTGCTAAACAAGAAAATGGGGATCTCTGATCCAATCCTGAACCACCTTTGACCACAAAGCTCACACACACAGTACCAAACTGATCCATTCACCAAACACCATCCTTCTCATTTATCAATCCATACCAAAAATATTGATCAAAATGCCGTTCATGCTACTATAATGAATCTGGGGGTTTGATCACCCTCAAACCCACCCTAGAAATGTCAAATCATAACTCTGTGGTTAAATAATGAAGAATGCGAATACTGGTGATGAAAAACACCAATAAAAATTTGATAAACATTGTTTTCCCAGCATTCTTGACCAATGATTTTCAAGTAGGGAAATTAGGGTGAGAAACAGGGCATAATAATAAATAAATTGAAAAGATAATTTATTTCAATATATGGGATCATGAAAAGCCTAAAATTAATGCAGATTAAAGAGAGGGAATTGATCATGCTCAATATTTTAATTATAAGGGAGAAAGACAAAAATAATGAGTCCTACCTCAGTTTTGGATCAATCGTTGATGAAGAACACGTTTGAAAATGATTTGGGAGGATTTGTTGTGTTTGCTTCATCCTTATCCTCTCAATCATAAAGTTTCATTGTCATTAAATTCGATTCTCCGACATAATGGAGGAGGGGAGAGCTTGCTGGAGATTCTTGGGTTATGAGACCATCCCTAGAAAAAATTCCATAAAAATATATTTATAACCATTTTAGTTTAGTGTGAATGAATTAATTAATGAACTAATTAATTAAATAAACCCACTTAATGCACATACAACGTGCGAGGGGTCTGAAATTCCTGTAATGACTCATTTTATGTCGCGTTTAGGGTAAAAACCACATTCTAGACTCAACCATGTTCTTAGATTTATGATCTGATCAACTTTTTAAGATTTATCCCATTTTATTTAAGAATTTGTGTGCATGCAATATAAAATATATTAATATTTTATAAAATTAATTATGGGCACACCGGGTCTCATAATCGTACACCATCTATACACCTAGCTCTGTAAATATATTTAGAAATATTTTAAAGTCTTAAAAGGAAAAAACTATGTCTCCACACATTTATTCATAAAATCAAGAAATATTATGCTAGAACAAGTAATTAAACATTAAAATTAAAGAATTTAATATTAAAAACCATGCATGAAATTATAGATATCAAACATCTCCACATATTAGCTCTTGATTTTACTTAATAATAAAACCTCTACATAATCACTAGGGAATCCCCATCCTACCATGGTTTTAAAATCATGATAAAAATAATCAATCAATTCTCAATAAAGAATAATATTTCAAGTGTTTCAAAAGATATATCTTTTGAATTCCTCATTTTTATTAAAATAAATTGACCATGTATTTTACTCTTCATCCCCTTGAAATGATGAAACTTATCTTGAAATTCATTGACATATTTCCATTAATTATTACTATGCATATCAATTTATGATCTACCATACTTGAAAATTTTTATCTCATCACTTAATGTACATACAACTAAAGTTATGCTCATATCTTGAACACATGGATCCTGATAATAGGCATGAAAAACATCTCAAGTATCCAACTCATAAAGAAAAAAATAAACATTAATCATGGGAACTTCCATGAAAGGATAAAATTACTCTAAGGACAAGGGTTGGTAGGTAATTGATGTGAAACACCAATAATTCCCAAAAAGGTGGTTTGACTATAAAGTAACATGCATGATAAACAATAATTATCTCAATAAAAACTCCTCATCCAAGAAATGATATCACCCAACACTCTTAAAATCATCATAAGGATCACAAATAATGATAATAATAACAATTAAATACACCATTTTTTGACATGAATTATTTTTTAAAAATCACTTTTTATTTCATTCACTTTTTCAAGATTGACTTTTCATTTTTTTATATTCTTTTTTTAGTAACAATTTTTCATTTTTTTCTTTTAAAGGGTAGAAAATAAATAACGATGAAAGGAGATTTATAAAACTTCCCTCACTTTTATAATATAATGCATCTCCTACAAACTATGGAACAACCCTTCTCCCCACACTTATTCTATTAAAAAACCATTCTTAAATACCAAGATTTAGACATGAAGGATTAAATAGACCTATAGTGTGGCTTTCATATCAAGGTCATTCATGGATTGTATGGGCTTAAAATAAAGAATAAATGTAAAGGTATATCTAAAAGGTATAAAGATATTTAAATAAAAATTTATCAATCATCTTTGTGTGATTTTTTCTTTTATATATTTGATAATATATAAATGAATGTTCTAATATGTCTACATGCCTGAAATATATATCAAGAAATAGGGTATAATAAAAGAATACAAAAAAAGTGTCTTATAACTCTCTCAGGAATAGGAAACATAAAATAACAAAAATCACTGATGGTATAAATAATAATAATAAACCAATCAATATAAACTTTATAAAATTAAATCATGAAAAAATTGAGTGGAATTTTATCTAAATAAACAAATCAATCCCCATAAATCACGATTAATCAAATTAATACTCTCATGCTTAACTCTAATCATTAATAACATATATTATTCATTAAATATTATAAAAAATGTCATCTCTAATAGGTTATGGGGGATTAATAAGTAAAAGTTTTATCGAAGATAAAAAATATATTAAAAATTATAAGTGTGGCATGAAAACCCTTTTCTTAAAAAAAATGAAAAAAATGTTATGGAAATTTAAAAAGATAAATAATTAAAAGAAATATTCCTCTATATAATAAATACCTTAAATTTATTTCTCATATTAAGTCTTAATCTTTATAAACCTACAAAATTTTAAAAAGAACTAGTGAAAGTATAAGGTCCATTATAATTAATCCAAAAAAATACAAAAGAGTGATCAAATCTACTTCTAAATATAATCCTAAATTAAAGTTCCTAAAATTCCTAAAAATTTATTCTTAGTAAAAAAAGAAAAAAATAATGTTTCCTCTCGTGAAGCACATTTTTTAAGTATTTATAGCTATACCTTACCTCTTTATAGTTATAAAGTGATATAAGGTTGGAAAGAAGTTACCTGATATGGATCAATGAATGGTTAAAGTTGAGATTCCTTCATATAGATGGATCTTATTCCTTTAACTAAAATAACCTTCACTCTTCATTAAGGTATAAATTTCTCAACTTCCATAGGTATAATCCACTAGTGTTTAGTTATTCTTGAAAAATAAATTTTCAAATCATAGAATAACCAAAGATTATACCCTTATTGGATCTTTTTTGGCATAATATCTATTCTAGCACATTTAATCCATTCTAGAAGCCTTATTTTATTCTTATTATCCTTAATTACATATTAATATTTTTTATCTATATCATCTAGATTTATAATTTACATAATATAGGCAATATCCTAAAATTTCATATTACTATCCTCACTTAAATCCTATTCCTTTTCATCAATTTTTTTCATCACTCGATGAATATTGAACTTCACATGCTCACCACCAACCCTTAAAGATAAATCCAAAATTTGAACATCAATAAAATAACATCAAGTTTCTAAAAATATCATTCCCAAAATAATAGTAATTTTCTATTCATATATCTCAAGAACTTGGATGTTTATAAAGAAATATAATTTATCCACTTTAACTATTTTTTTTTCAATCAAACCTCATAGATTTCTCACTGTAGTATTTTTTAATTGGAGAGAAACTCTTATGGACATAATCTCATACAATCCAACTAAACTTAATATTGATTATTTCATGATATTAACACTCAAACATATATCAAAAAAATATTTCCCAAACTCATAAGATTTAATATTAAAAGTATTTTAAAAACTACCAGAATCTTATTGCTTCTTCAATAGACTCTTTGACACTATGATTGAGAATTATTATATGAGTGGTATTATACATATCTCCTCAAGTTTAATATTGTTTAAAATATAATCTTTTATGAACTTATCATATGTGGGAATGTTCACTAAATATTTAGTAAAATGTATGTTAAAATGTATATTCTTAAAATTTCTTAAAACTTACCTCTCTTTTCCTCAATATTCCTCTTCTTTATCCTTTCTAGGAATTTTAGTAGTGGTTTATAAGGTGGTTGTTATTACTATATAGTCCATTTATTAGATTTTTTATTCCTTTATTTTCCTCCTCCTTTTCAACTAATTTTTATTTCTATTTTATACTTTATTCAGATATATTTTCCATTAGTTTTCCACCTCTCAAGGTTATAACCTTTAATTTTCCACATGGGTTGTCCTTTGATTCACCTAATAACATTCCTCTTAACGCTTACTTGATTTGGTTTTCAATTTTATCAACATGGAATTCCAAATCCCTTAGTGAATATTTTTCAACCTTTGAGTTAGCCTTCAATTTGATGATAAAAGCCCCAATGGTTTTCATGAATATCAACAAGGTCTCCTATAATGTAGTGATCTATATTTGGATAGATGTTATAACAACCACTGGATTAAACAACCCATATATATGAGTTTAATATAAAGTATTTTACTTTATTACCCTCCCATTATCTTTTAGGTTTATATTTTTATATAATTAGGAAATCCATTACATATTAAATTAGACACTTCTGAATAGTGTAAATTCTTCCCCATAAAACATTTTTTTATGTTTAAACCCCTGTTTTAATCATGAAACTTTTCTTAATTAAGATGAGTCATCAATAATGAATGATTGAACTTGAAATAATTTTTACAAATCGAAAAACATTTTAATTTTTTTGATAAACACAAAAAGATCAGTAAGAGATATAACAAATAAAGGATAACTGTTAGTACATTGAAAAACTTGAAAATACACAAGGAAGTTTGTATTTATACATAATAAAATTTGATCACAAATAATAATTTACTTACTCAGAAAATAAACCCCATTTCCCAAAGTATTTTATAATTATTTTACAAGTAATCATAAAGGAAAAATCATAATTATGAAAGTACTTGGAAAAAACATGAGAACTCATGAACAATTTTCTTTGAAAAATAAACCTTTCACCCTTAAATAGTTATAAAATTTCCTTTAATCATATGTTAATTTTATTACCTCATGTAATAAAAATATTTCCAATAAAACTCATAACAAGAATAAAAAAACCTATATTCATATTGGGAAATCAGGAACATATAACCCTTGAAATAACCCATATAATCACCCTTACATTTAAAAGACTTAACTAGTTAATTCAAACATATATACTCTAAGGAAAATATAATTACCCAATACATTAGAGAGATATATCAGACCCATCCATTATCATATATAATTTAAAAGAATCATAACAAAAATAAAACACATAGGGTATTTCACATTCATCATAAAAGTCATAAAAACATTCATTTGAACTTATATGCATACATAATTATAGTTATCCCATAAAAATAAAAGGAAATATCCTTTTCTTTTATAATTATTTAAATTGAAAAATTCACTAAAAAATAGGAATTTTATTTACTTTATAAATCATTGAATACGTAAATATAAATATTTATAATGAAGAATAAAATGACAGTGGGAAAAGGTGACTAAATAGTAAATGTTAAAAAACATTACTTTCACATCTTTATAAAGAATGTAAAAAATGATCCTTATATAAAGTGTTAAAAATATTCATTTTAAAAACTTTTTAAAGAAATTAAAAGATGTTTTAAAATTAACTTAATCATCAATTTTGAGTATAAATAAGAAAATCATTGAAACATTTAAAAGAATATATATATGGAATAGAAAGATTCTAAAACATTTAAAACATGGTTTTAAAGAAAAATACCTTTCCTAATATTTCTACTTAGTTTGACATACTCTAAATTTCATATATAATAAATTTATACTTATTATTAATTTGACTAAGAACCTAATTCATAGTTATTTTACTTTATTCCATCATTTATAATTCCTTATTACCTATATATTAATTTTTTATTGTTAAAATTTATATTCGAGTGTTAACTGTTCCGTTTCCTTTATATCCTTTAGTTTGGAGATTCCAATCCTAGTATCTTGGTCATGGTTTCATAAAATATAGAGTTATTATTATTATTATTATATATATATATATTTTATATTATTATGAAGTTACATGGGCATTTTAGGGAACTTATGGTGATGATTTTACTCAATAACTTAAAAATTCCATTTTTTGACGTTCTGATTTTGTAGAAAGAATTAATTATATTTAAAAATATACATATATGTATTAACATTATTTTTTAAAAACATCATAAATTAATAATTATTATATAATATTACAATAACATAACATGTAGAATCCCAAGTAAGTAATGAATAATAGATATTTTTATCTATGTCTATTAGTGAATTAGATAGTGTTTTAGAGGCTTAAAATGATAATAAATCCAATCTTAAGCATGAAATACACTAATATTTTTAAAAGATTGTTTTACTGCATTTTGATGGCAAACCATTTTTAAATCTATCTTTTGACAATTTTATAAGATATTTTTGTCAAAATAAACTTATTATTTATGATTGGGATATCAAAATTTACTTTGTGTGAATTTTTGGTATTTTTCCGATAAAGTTCATTTTTTAATGAATAGTGAAAATGTTGTATTTTAATTCAAAACCTCTTTTTAATATAATTTATTTATATGATTAGATTATCTTTTGAATTGGTTTTGAAGTGAAATTAGAATATATTTTTACCATTTAATCCAATGGTGGTCATTGGAATCAATTTCACTTTGAAATTGGACTTAAACTGGTGTCAATCTTTTGATACTTATTGTTTCATAAAAACACGTTATTTGTCATGACAACGGGAATTAATTATTAAATTAATTAATGTAACTTATATGATTTTAATTTTGTAAAATAGACATAATTTTTGAATTTTGAATATCAAATATAGCTTAGGGTGAAGTTTTGGTATTTTTCTAAAAAAAATCAATTTTTGATGAATAGTGAAACCACTAAGTGGTAGTTAAAGAAACTGAATTTTCATTTAAATGAAACTTTGCCACTTCTGTGATTTGATTTTCAAAAATCCGACATACATGGTTGTAATTAAGAAGTAAAATGTGGTTCAATGAGATTAAAATAATTTTTTGGTGAATAGTAACTTTTAAGTTTTTAATCGCGATTAGAGGTAATTAGTGCAATTTAAGGCAAAAATGATATTATAATAAAATGAAAATACCTAGACACATGTCCTACCCTTATTGGATGTGTCATGGACGAACAAGACAATCCATGGGTCAACTTGGGGACCCCATGGAGCCACTTTGGTTGGGAAATGACATAAATAACTTTTTATTTAATGATAAAGTAAAAATGACACAAACATGATATGTTTTACTGAAACAATTTTTACATGAGGTTATAAAAGTCAGATTTTTTATTATAAATATTCATTGGAAATCTAAAAGTATTTCCTACATCATAGTATTTTTTTTTATAATTTTTAGATTTTAAATAAATTAAATTATTTATGACATCATGATGATGCAACGATTACCTCATTAATAAAGGATTTAAATAAAATAAAAAGATAATGTAAAATCTATGACCTACACATGTCCAAAACCTATTGGATGGGTGGATTTCTAACCATTATCACCTTAACCTCGAATGATATCAATGTGGGTCCTTTTTGAATCCAAAACCCATTTTAGAATAAAGTAACATTTCTTTACTTTCCAAGAGTGCCCTCCTCTCCTCTTATAAAAGCCCCCCACCTCTACCTCCTTACCCACACTTCCAAAGCCTTTGGCTCGGCCAACCACTGCCCATTTTCTCTCTAAACATCCCTATCTTACTCCTTGAAGCCTCACTTTGGGAAGAAGTCTTCCCAAGGAAGCCTTTGAGCTCAAACCAAAGGGAGTTACTCGATTTTAAGGTAATGTCTTCACTTGAGTCCTTTTGTTTTATTTTGCTTCTCCAACCCCCTAAACTCTTTTTATTCATTTATTTTGTAAAAAATACAGTATCTTCAATATAAAATGATGTTTTTATAAGAATTATTCGAGCTACACTTACACACACCTACATCTAATGGCTAAAGAACATACTGTTTTCGTGGATGGTGAATTTCTGCCTCACGAAACGATGATTGTTCAACACTCATATAACACCTTAAAAGGTGGCCATTAAGATGTCACTATATTTATATATGATATATAATATGTTTATGTTTTACTTAATCTTCTTTATTTTTTGTTTATGGCATACCTTTATGGTTTCCATTATGGGTAAATGCGATATCTTCATTTTAGGAAGTGCGGACTACCGCCCCCTCAAAGTGATTTGATTCGTTAAATACGATATGTGGGAAGTATAAAGGATGGAGTTATGATATTGTATATGAAATTACACTGGAATTATAATATACCTTTATATCATTATGATTCCATTCTACAAAATACGAAATAGAAATTAAAGTAGCGTTCATGCGTACGTACGGCTTACCGTCTCCATGAACGGTGCATTTCATTTCTTACCTCTAAATGATTATGTAATATTATAAATGCATGTATATACTGGATATATATGATATATATGATATGTAAATCATGATAATAACTCTTGATATAATTGATACATAAACAACTTGTAATTATAAAGAGTATATTTTTGACTCAAGTACCAATGATCGTTAAAACGACCGTTAATAACTTAAATAATTACATAGTTTTCATGAAATGGTAATAAGTGATATAAAAGGAATAATGAACTTGAAAAATGTTCTTAATCAAGTATAAATTAACTCAAGTTTATTATTCAGGATGTTAAAGAAAGATCGAGTCAAGTCAGACCCGAGGTATGGGACTTCGTCTCAATCTCCTTTCATTGAGGCATATTTTGTTTTATACACAACCTTCTTTTATACGGTGTATAAGCCTCTATGACTTTTACGTTTATTCAAAAGGAATATTTTTTATATGAAGTGTTTACTAAATGACAAAAGGGAATGTTTTTGTCGTACGTATGCGGTGACAACGACTTCTCCGCCGCTGTGACCATTATTTGAGTTTTGGCTTCCTCTACAAGACATACCGTTTTTTTGAAATAAAAATAAATACCCTATTTTACTTTTATTTTATTTTGGTATTGAAAATGGTTTTCATAACGTTTTTATTATATAAATGTGTTTTATTGATATCTTGTGATTGAAATGTGGAAATGTTATGTTTCCTTTATGTATGTTTTATGTGATACGATTATGTTATGGTTCTTGGGCATTATTATAAAGACGGGTGGTTCCGTGATAAACTAAGGGCAGGTGAGCCCGATATAGCTCTCCAATGCATTGGGTAACGCGAAGGAGTGAAACATTAAGGTTTTTCGGAAGAGATTTAGGGAATATACTGTGATGGGTATTCCAAACATAACCAACAGGGTTACTCCCTACGTAAGAATGTTATGAATGCCTCAAGTTACCTTTATGTCTTATTATTTGTATGATTTATTCCTGATTTTATGAGGTATGTTAAAGTTCTTATGTTTTATGGGTAAAGTATGATTTCATTCTTATGTATATATATACCCATGTTTCCTTTCCATATTTTTATATCCCTTACTGAGCTTTTTATGCTCATCCCAAGTTTTTGAAATGTTTTTCACAAGTCAAGGGAAAGGTACATGATATGATGACAGTGTCAAGGAAGTGTTAAGAAAGAATCCATCTTTTATTTTAAATATGTTTCCATTGATGGAAAAAATGAATACTATCTTTTATGTAACCACTTTGTTTAAATGTGGAATGTAATGCAAGTTTTATGTTCTAATTCTCTAAAAATCTAAACCTGAAAAGATCCTCAAGGTGTAATCTTGTAATAACTCAAGATTAAGTAAGGTTTAAGGCTGGGGCCTTATAGTTGGTATCAGAGGTCGATTTAGATAACTTTAGGAGTTAGAAATCTATTAAATGATTATCCGAAAATATTTTTTATGGTCAAATTGAAATGATATAGAATTTAAAGATTACCATGTTGCTTCTCCTAAGATATTTCTATGTTAAGAATGGTTTTTCATAGAGGAAACATAACATATTTTCTGGGAAGGAATACAGAGGGAAATAACCTTTCAAATCAGTATCCTGAGATGGTCAGAATCAGAACTAAACAGTTTGTTGCAGTGATGGCTCAGTTGACTCAGGTGAAAAATTTCGGTTGTTTTTATTGATGATATTTTGGTGTTTTATAAAATTAAAGAGGAGAATGAAAGTCATTTAAGGTTTATCTTGTAAAAATTAAAAGAAAAGAAACTATATGGAAAATGCAGCAAGTGTGAGTTTCGGTTACAACAAATTTCTTTCCTGGGTCACATTGTTTCTAAAGATGGGATAACTATTGATCCTGCAAAAACAAAGGTTGTTGAAGAATGTCCAAGACCCACAAATGTAACAGAGATACATAGTTTCCTTGGTTTGGCAGGATATTACCGAAGGTTTGTTAGAAATTTTTCATGGTTATCTAGTCCAATGACTAAGCTAACTCGGAAGGGTGTTAAGTTTATTTGGACAAAAGAATGTGATGATTGTTTTTAGGAATTGAAAAGAAGATTGGTGAATGATCCAGTTCTCGCACTACCTTCAAGGAATGGTGATTTTGTTATATACAGTGATGCTTCATTGAAAGGAATTGGTTTTGTCCTAATGTAGAATGATCAGGTAATTACTTATGCTTCACGTCAGTTGAAAACTCATGAGGTAAATTACCCTACACATGATTTGGAATTAGCTGCTGTTGTTTTTGCTTTAAAAATTTGGAGGCATCATTTGTATGGAGTAAAGTGTGAAATATATACTGATCACAAAATTTTAAAGTATATATTCACTCATAAAGAATTGAACATGAGACAGAGGAGATGGCTAGAATTAATCAAGGATTATGATTGTACAATTTATTACCATTTGGGAAAAGCAAATAAAGTGGCTGATGCTTTGAGTCGAAAAAGTAATGCTTCATTAACAATGTTGCGTTTGGAACATAATCCTTTGGTTAATGATTTGATGAACTTTGGCATAGAAGTTGTTAGTGCAGGAAGTTATTCTGTTTTGTTTCAGGTATCGGTGAAATCTTCTCTATCAGAAAGAATGAAGCAAGCACAGAAGCAAGACAGTGAGTTGCAGAAAAAGGTAGAGCTGGTTCAGAAAGGTAAGTTGCATGAATTCAACATTGACATTGATTGTGTTTTGAGATTTGGGAAGAGATTGTGTGTGCCTTGTGATTCACAGTTGAAGAGAGAGTTGTTATGTGAAGCTCATAGTTATCCGTTTTCAGTTCATCCTGGCAGTACTAAGATGTACAGAGATCTGCGGGAGTATTACTGGTGGGATGGAATGAAAAGAGATATTGCTGATTTTACTGTGAAGTGTTCGACTTGTCAACAGGTTAAAGCAGAGCGACAGTTACCGAAAGGGATGCTTCAGCCTTTACCAGTGCCAGAGTGGAAATGGGAGAATATATCCCTGGACTTTGTTGTGGGATTACCGAAGACATCTTGAGGTAATAATGCAATCTGGGTTATTGTTGATCGCTTGACTAAATCTGCTCATTTCTTTGCTATACGAGATAATTTTTCCCTAGATCAACTTTCCCGTTTGTATCTTAAAGAGATAGTCAGGTTACATGGAGTTCCTCTCTCCATTGTATCTGACCATGATCCCAGGTTCACTTCTAACTTTTGGAAAGGCCTTCAGAAGTCGTTGGGTACTGAATTAAATTTTAGTACAACTTTTCATCCTCAATCAGATGGGCAGTCAGAACGAACAATTCAGACCTTGGAGGATATGCTACGAGCTTTTTTGATGGATTATCAGGGAAGTTGGTACCAACATCTTTCTTTGGTTGAATTTTCATATAATAACAGTTTTGATTCTAGTATACATATGGCACCATTTCAGGCATTATATGGGAAGCAGTGTCGAACTCCAGCTTTCTAGGATGAAGTGGGTGAAAGGAAGTTGATGGGACCAGAATTGGTAGAAGAGTTGGTAGAAAAAGTTCTGCTGATACAGAAACACATGAGAACTGATCAGAGTAGGCAGAAGAGTTATGCGGACAACAGGAGGAAGGATCTCTCTTTTGAGGTAGGTGATCATGTTTTTCTCAAAGTATCACCATGGAAAATTGTGATGTGATTTGGTAAGAAAGGAAAGATGAGTCCAAGTTTCATTGGACCATATGAAATTCTGGAGAGAGTTAAATCCGTTGCTTACCGAGTGACTTTATCTCCGAGTTTATCTCAGGTACACAATGTTTTTCATGTTTCAATATTGAGAAAGTATATGCCAGATCCATCTCATGTTTTGAGTCCAGAGGTAGTTCAGCTGGAAGAGAACCTATCTTGTGAGGAACAAACGGTCCAGATTCTTGACCACAGGGAGCAAGTGTTACGGAATAAGGTGATTCATCAGGTAAAGGTTTTGTGAAAAAATCACACGATTGAAGAGGAAACATGGGAATCTGAAAATGCAATGAGGGATAAATACCCCCACTTATTCGATAAGTAAATAAATTGCGGGGATGAAATTTTCTAAATGGGGGAAGGATGTAACATCCCAAGTAAGTAATGAATAATAGATATTTTTATCTATGTCTATTATTGAATTAGATAGTGTTTTAGAGGCTTAAAATGATAATAAATCCAATCTTAAGCATGGAATACACTAATATTTTTAAAAGATTGTTTTACTGCCTTTTAATGGCAAAGAATTTTTAAATCTATCTTTTGACAATTTTACAAGCTATATTTTTCAAAAATAAACTTATTATTTATGATTGTGACATCAAAATTTACTTTGTGGGAATTTTTGGTATTTTTCCGATGAAGTTCATTTTTTAACGAATAGTGAAAATGTTGTATTTTAATTCAAAACCTCTTTTTAATATAATTTATTTATATGATTAGATTATCTTTTGAATTGGTTTTGAAGTGAAATTAAAATATATTTTTACCATTTAATCCAATGGTGGTCATTGGAATCAATTTCACTTTGAAATTGGACTTAAACTGGTGTCAATCTTTTGATACTTATTGTTTCATAAAAACACGTTATTTGTCATGACAGCGGGAATTAATTATTAAATTAATTAATGTAACTTATATGATTTTAATTTTTTAAAATAGACATAATTTTTGAATTCATAATATCAAATATATCTTAGGGTGAAGTTTTGGTGTTTTTCTAAAAAACTTCAATTTTTGATGAATAGTGAAACCACCAAGTGGTAGTTAAAGAAACAGATTTTTCATTTAAATAAAACTTTGCCACATCTGTGATTTGATTTTCAAAAATCTGATATAAATGGTTTTCATTAAGAAGTAAAATGTGGTTCAATGAGATTAAAATAATTTTTTGGTGAATAGTAACTTTTAAGTTTTTAATCGCGATTAGAGGTAATTAGTGCAATTTGAGGCAAAAATGATATTATAATAAAATGAAAATACCTAGACACATCTCCTAACCTTATTTTATGTGTCATGGCCGACCAAGAAAATCCATGGGTCAACTTGGGTACCCCATGGAGCCACTTTGGTTGGGAAATGACATAAATAACTTTTTATTTAATGATAAAGTAAAAATGACACAAACATGATATGTTTTACTAAAACAATTTTTACATGGGTTTATACAAGTCAGATTTTTTTATTATAAATAGTAATTGGAAAGCTAAAAATATTTCCTACATCATAGTATTTTTTTTATAATTTTTATACTTTAAATATATTAAATTATTTATGACATCATGATGATGTAGCGATTACGTCATTAATAAAGGATTTAAATAAAATGAAAAGATAATGTAAAATCTATGAACTACACATGTCCAAAACCTATTGGATGGGTGGATTTAGAACCCTTATCACCTTACCCTCGAATGATATAAATGTGGGACCTTTTGAATCCGAAACCCATTTTAGAATAAAGTAACATTTCTTTACTTTCCAAGAGTGCCCCTCCTCTCCTCTTATAAAAGGCCCCCACCTCTACCTCCTTACCCACACTTCCAAAGCCTTTGGCTCGGCCAACCCCTACCCATTTTGTCTCTCCAAATCCCTATATTACTCCTTGAAGCCTCACTTTGGGCAGAAGTCTTTCCAAGGAAGCCTTTGAGCTCAAACCAAAGGGACTTACTCGATTTTAAGGTAATGTCTTCACTTGAGTCCTTTTGTTTTATTTTGCTTCTCCAACCCCCTAAACTATTTTTATTCATTTATTTTGTAAAAAATACAATTTCTTCAATATACTATGATGTTGTTATAAGAATGATTCGACCTACACTTACACACACCTACATCTAATGGCTAAAGAACATACTGTTTTCCTGGATGGTGAATTTCTGCCTCACGAAACGATGATTGTTCAACACTCATATAACACCTTCAAAGGTGGCCATTTAGATGTCACTATATTTATATATGATATATAATATGTTTTTGTTTTACTTAATCTTCTTTATTTTTTATTTATGGCATACCTGTATGGTTTCCATTATGGGTAAACGCGATATCTTCATTTTAGGAAGTGCAGACTACCGCCCCCTCAAAGTGATTTGATTCGTTAAATACCATATGTGGGACGTATAAAGGATGGAGTTATGATATTGTATATGATATTACACTGGAATTATAATATACATTTATATCATTATGATTCCATTCTACAAAATACGAAATAGAAATTAAAGTAGCGTTCATGCGTACATACGGCTTACCGTCTCCATGAATAGTGCATTTCATTTCTTACCTCTAAATGATTATGTAATATTATAAATGCATGTATATACTGGATATATATGATATATATGATATGTACATCATGAGTATAACTCTGGATATAATTGATACATGAACAACTTGTAATTATAAAGAGCATATTTTTGACTCAAGTACCAATGATCGTTAAAACGATCGTTAATAACTTAAATAATTACATAATGTTCATGACATAGTAATAAGTGATATAAAAGGAATAATGAACTTGAAAAAGGTTCTTAATCAAGTAGAAATTAACTCAAGTTTATTATTCAGGAGGTTAAAGAACGATCGATTCAAGTCAGACCCGAGGTATGGGACTTCGTCTCAATCTCCTTTCATTGAGGAATATTTTGTTTTATACACAACCTTATTTTATACAGTGTATAAACCCCTTTGACTGTTACGTTTATTCAAAAAGAATCTTTTTTATAAGAAGTGTTTACTAAACGACAAAAGGGAATGTTTTTGTCGTACGTATGCGGCGACAACGACTTCTCCGCCGCCGTGACCATTATTTGAGTTTTGGCTTCCTCTACAAGACATACCGTTTTTTTTAAAATAAAAATAAATACCCTGTTTTACTTTTGTTTTATTTTGGTATTGAAAATGGTTTTCATAACGTTTTTTTATATCAATGTGTTTTATTGATATCTTTTGATTGAAATGTGGAAATGTTATGTTTCCTTTATGTATGTTTTATATGATATGATTATGTTATGGTTCTTGGGCATTATTATAAAGACGGGTGGTTCCGTGATAAACTAAGGGCGGGTGAGCCCGATATAGCTCTCCAATGCATTGGGTAACACGAAGAAGTGAAATGTTAAGGTTTCTACGAAGAGATTTAGGGAATATACTGTGATGGGTTTTCCAAACGTAACCAAGAGGGTTACTCCCTACATAAGAATGTTATGAATGCCTCAAGTTACCTCTATGTATTATGATTTCTATGATTTATTCATGATTTTATGAGGTATGTTAAAGTGATTATGTTTTATGGGTAAAGTATGATTTCATTCTTATGTATATATGTACCCATGTTTCCTTTCCATATTTTTATATCCCTTACTGAGCTTTTTATGCTCATCCCAAGTTTTTGAAAAGTTTTTCACAGGTCAAGGGAAAGGTACATGATATGATGATAGTGTCAAGGAAGTGTCAATAAAGAATACATGTTTTATTTTAAATATGTTTCCATTGATGGGAAAAATAAATACTATCTTTTAAGTAACCACTTTGTCTAAATGTGGAATGTAATGCAAGTTTTATGTTCTAATTCTCTAAAACTATAAACCTCAAAAGATCCTCAAGGTGTAATCTTGTAATAACTCAAGATTAAGTAAGGTTTAAGGGTGGGGCTTTATAGTTGGTATCAAAGGTCGGTTTAGATAACTTTAGGAGTTAGAAATCTATTAAATGATTATCCAAAAATATTTTTTATGGTCAAATTGAAATGATATAGCATTTGAAGATTACCATGTTGCTTCTCCTAATATATTTCTGTGTTAAGAATGGTTTTTCATAGAGGAAACAAAACATATTTTCTGGGAAGGCATACAGAGGGAAATAACATTTCAAATCAGTATCTTGAGATGATCAGAATCAGAACTAAATAGTTTGTTGCTGTGATGGCTCAGTTGACTCAGGTGAAAAATGTCGGTTGTTTTTATTGATGATATTTTGGTGTTTTCTAAAAGTAAATAGGAGCATGAAAGTCATTTAAGGGTTATCTTTCAAACCTTAAAATAAAAGAAACTATATGGAAAATGTAGAAAGTGTGAGTTTTTGTTACAACAAATTTCTTTTTTGGGTCACATTGTTTCTAAAGTTGGGATAACTATTGATCCTGCAAAAACAAAGGTTGTTGAATAATGGCCAAGACCCACAAATGTAACAGAGATTCGTAGTTTCCTTGGTTTGGAAGGCTATTACCGAAGGTTTGTTAGAAATTTTTCACGGTTATCTAGTCCAATGACTAAGCTAACTCGGAAGGGTTTTAAGTTTATTTGGACAAAAGAATGTGATAATTGTTTTCAGGAATTGAAAAGAAGATTGGTGAATGATCCAGTTCTAGCACTACCTTCCAGGAATGGTGAGTTTGTTATATACAGTGACACTTCATTGAAAGGACTTGGTTGTGTCCTAATGAAGAATGATCAGGTAATTGCTTATGCTTCACGTCAGTTGAAAACTCACGAGGTAAATTACCCTACACATGATTTGGAATTATCTGCTGTTGTTTTTGATTTAAAAATTTGAAGGAATCATTTGTATGAAGTATAGTGTGAAATATATACCGATCAAAAAAGTTTAAAGTATATATTCACTCATAAATAATTGAACATGAGATAGAGGAGATGGCTAGAATTAATCAAGGATTATGATTGTACAATTCATTACCATCCGGGAAAAGAAAATAAAGTGGCTGATGCTTTGAGTCAAAAAATTAATGCTTCATTAACAATGTTGCGTTTGGAACGTGATCCTTTGGTTAAGGATTTGATGAACTTTGGCATAGAAGTTGTTAGTGTAGGAAGTTATTCTGTTTTGTTTCAGGTATCAATTAAATCTTCTCTATCAGACAGAATCAAGCAAGCACAGAAGCAAGACAGTGAGTTGCAGAAAAAGGTAGAGCTAGTTCAGAAAGGTAAGTTGCATGAATTCAACATTGATAGTGATTGTGTTTTGAGATTTGGGAAGAGATTGTGTGTGCCTTGTGATTCAAAGTTGAAGAGAGAGTTGTTATGTGATGCTCATAGTTCTCTGTTTTCAGTTCATCCTGGCAGTACTAAGATGTATAGAGATCTGCGGGAGTATTACCGGTGGGATGGAATGAAAATAGATATTGATGATTTTACTGTAAAGTGTTTGAATTGTCAACAGGTTAAGGAAGAGCGGCAGTTACCGAAAGGGATGATTCAGCCTTTACCAGTGCCAGAGTGGAAATGTGAGAATATATCCGTGGACTTTGTTGTGGGATTACCAAAGACATCTCGAGGTAATAATGCAATCTAGGTTATTGTTGATCACTTGACTAAATCTGCTCATTTCGTTTCTATACGATATACTTTTTCCCTAGATCAACTTTCCCGTTTGTATCTTAAAGAGATAGTCAGGTTACATGGAGTTCCTATCTCCATTGTATCTGACCGTGATCCTAGGTTCACTTATAACTTTTGGAAAGGCCTTCAGAAGTTGTTGGGTACTGAATTAAATTTTAGTATAGCTTTTCATCCTCAATCAGATGGGCAGTCAGAACGAAAAATTCAGACCTTGGAGGAAATGCTACGAGCTTGTTCGATGGATTATCAGGTAAGTTGGGAAGAATATCTTTCTTTGGTTGAATTTTCATATAATAACAGTTTTCATTCTAGTATACAGATGGCACCATTTCAGGCATTATATGGGAAGCAGTGTCGAACTCCAGCTTTCTGGGATGAAGTGGGTGAAAGGAAGTTGATGGGACCAGAATTGGTAGAAGAGTTGGAAAAAAACGTTCAGCTGATACAGAAACACATGAGAACTGCTCAGAGTAGGCAGAAGAGTTATGCGGACAACAGGAGGAAGGGTCTCTCTTTTGAGGTAGATGATCATGTTTTTCTCAAAGTATCACAATGGAAAAGTGTGATGCGATTTGGTAATAAAGGAAAGCTGAGTCCAAGGTTCATTGGACCATATGAAATTCTAGAGAGAGTTGGATCTATTGCTTACCGAGTGTCTTTACCTCCGAGTTTATCTCAGGTACACAATGTTTTTCATGTTTCGATGTTGAGAAAGTATATGACAGATCCATCTCATGTTTTGAGTCCAGAGGTAGTTTAGCTGGAAGAGAACCTATCTTATGAGGAACAACCGGTCCAGATTCTTGACCATAGGGAGCAAGTGTTATGGAATAAGGTGATTCATCAGGTAAATTTTTTTGAAAAAACCACATGATTTAAGAGGCAACATGGGAATTTGAAAATGCAATGAGGGATAAATACCCCAACTTATTTGATAAGTAAATAAATTGCGGGGACGCAATTTTCTAAAGGGGGGAAGGATGTAACATCCCAAGTAATGAATAATAGATATTTTTATCTATGTCTATTAGTGAATTGGATAGTGTTTTAGAGGCTTAAAATTATAATAAATCCAATCTTAAGCATGGAATACACTAATATTTTTAAAAGATTGTTTTACTGCCTTTTGATGGAAAACCATTTTTAAATCTATCTTTTGACAAATTTATAAGCTATGTTTGTCAAAATAAACTTATTATATATGATTGGGACATCAAAATTTACTTTGTGTGAATTTTTTGGTATTTTTCCGATAAAGTTCATTTTTTAATGAATAGTGAAAATGTTGTATTTTAATTCAAAACCTCTTTTTAATATAATTTATTTATATGACTAGATTATCTTTTGAATTGGTTTTGAAGTGACATTATAATATATTTTTACCATTTAATCCAATGGTGGTCATTGGAATCAATTTCACTTTGAAATTGGACTTAAACTGGTGTCTATCTTTTGATACTTATTATTTCATAAAAACACTTTATTTGCCATGATAGTGGGAATTAATTATTAAATTAATTAATGTAACTTATATGATTTCAATTTTGTAAAATAGAAATAATTTTTGAATTAATAATATTAAATATAGCTTAGGGTGAAGTTTTGGTATTTTTCTAAAAAACTTCAATTTTTGATGAATAGTGAAACCACTAAGTGGTTGTTAAAGAAACTGATTTTTCATTTAAATGAAACTTTGCCACTTTTGTGATTTGATTTTCAAAAAATCGACATACATGGTTGTCATTAAGAAGTAAAATGTGGTTCAATGAGATTAAAATAATTTTTTGGTGAATAGTAACTTTTAAGTTTTTAATCGCGATTAGAGGTAATTAGTGAAATTTAAGGCAAAAATGATATTTTAATAAAATGAAAATGCCTAGACACATGTCCTACCCTTATTGGATGTGTCATGAACGACCAAGAAAATCCATGGGTCAACTTGGGGACCCCATGGAGCTACTTTGGTTGGGAAATGACAAAAATAACTTTTTATTTAATGATAAAGTAAAAATGACACAAACATGATATGTTTTACTAAAACAATTTTTACATGGGGTTATACAAGTCAGATTTTTTATTATAAATAGTCATTGGAAATCTAAAAAGATTTCCTACATCATAGTATTTTTTTTATAATTTTTAAACTTTAAATAAATTAAATTATTTATGACATCATGATGATGCAGCGATTACCTCATTAATAAAGGATTTAAATAAAATGAAAAGATAATGTAAACTATATGACCTACACATGTAAAAAACCTATTGGATGGGTGGATTTCGAACCCTTATCACCTTAACCTCGAATTATATCAATGTGGGACCTTTTTGAATCCGAAACCCATTTTAGAATAAAGTAACATTTCTTTACTTTCCAAGAGAGCCACTCCTCTCCTCTTATAAAAGGCCCCCATCTCTACCTCCTTACCCACACTTCCAAAGCCTTTGGCTCGGCCAACCCCTGCCCATTTTGTCTCTCCACATCCCTATCTTACTCCTTGAAGCCTCACTTTGGGCAGAAGTCTTCCCAAGGAAGCCTTTGAGCTCAAACCAAAGGGAGTTACTCGATTTTAAGGTATTGTCTTCACTTGAGTCCTTTTGTTTTATTTTGCTTCTCCAACCCACTAAACTCTTTTTATTCATTTATTTTGTAAAAACTCCAGTATATTAAATATACTATGATGTTTTTATAATAATGATTCGAGCTACACTTACACACACCTACATCTAATGGCTAAAGAACATACTGTTTTTGTGGATGATGAATTTCTGCCTCACCAAACGATGATTGTTCAACACTCATATAACACCTTCAAAGGTGGCCATTAAGATGTCACTATATTTATATATGATATATAATATGTTTATGTTTTACTTAATCTTCTTTATTTTTTATTTATGGCATACCTTTATGGTTTCCATTATGGGTAAACGCGATATCTTCATTTTAGGAAGTGCGGACTACCGCCCCCTCAAAGTGATTTGATTCGTTAAATACCATATGTGGGACGTATAAAGGATGGAGTTATGATATTGTATATGATATTACACTGGAATTATAATATACCTTTATATCATTATGATTCCATTCTACAAAATATGAAATAGAAATTAAAGTAGCGTTCATGCGTACGTACGGCTTACCGTCTCCATGAATGGTGCATTTCATTTCTGACCTCTAAATGATTATGTAATATTATAGATTCATGTATATACTAGATATATATGATATATATGATATGTACATCATGAGTATATCTCTGGATATAATTGATACATGAACAACTTGTAATTATAAAGAGCATATTTTTGACTCAAGTACCAATGATCGTTAAAACGGCCGTTAATAACTTAAATAATTACATAGTGTTCATGACATGGTAATAAGTGATATAAAAGGAATAATGAACTTGAAAAAGGTTCTTAATCAAGTAGAAATTAACTCAAGTTTATTATTCAGGAGGTTAAAGAACGATCGAGTCAAGTCAGACCCGAGGTATGGGACTTCGTCTCAATCTCCTTTCATTGATGCATATTTTGTTTTATACACAACCTTCTTTTATACGGTGTATAAACCCCTTTGACTTTTAAATTTATTCAAAAGGAATCTTTTTTATACGAAGTGTTTAATAAATGACAAAAGGGAATGTTTTTGTCATACGTATGCGGCGACAACGACTTCTCCGCCGCCGTGACCATTATTTGAGTTTTGACTTCCTCTACAAGACATACCATTTTTTTAAAATAAAAATAAATACCCTGTTTTACTTTTAATTTATTTTGGTATTGAAAATGGTTTTCATAACGTTTTTATTATATCAATGTGTTTTATTGATATCTTGTGATTGAAATGTGGAAATGTTATTTTTCCTTTATATATGTTTTATGTGATACGATTATGTTATGGTTCTTGGGAATTATAATAAAGATGGGTGGTTCTGTGATAAACTAAGGGCGGGTGAGCCCGATATAGCTCTCCAATGCATTGGGTAACATGAAGGAGTGAAACGTTAAGGTTTCTCTGAAGAGATTTAGGGAATATACTATGATGGGTATTCCAAATGTAACCAAGAGGGTTACTCCCAACGTAAGAATGTTATGAATGCCTCAAGTTACCTTTATGTATTATGATTTCTATGATTTATTCATGATTTTATGAGGTATGTTAAAGTGATTATGTTTTATGGGTAAAGTATGATTTCATTCTTATGTATATATGTACCTATGTTTCCTTTCCATATTTTTATATCCCTTACTGAGCTTTTTATGCTCATCCCATGTTTTTGAAATGTTTTTCACAGGTCAAGGGAAAGGTACATGATATGATGATAGTGTCATGGAAGTGTCAAGAAAGAATCCATGTTTTATTTTAAATATGTTTCCATTTATGGGAAAAATGAATACTATCTTTTAAGTAACCACTTTGTCTAAATGTGGAATGTAATGAAAGTTTTATGTTCTAATTCTCTAAAACTCTAAACCTGAAAAGATCCTCGAGGTGTAATCTTGTAATAACTCAAGATTAAGTAAGGTTTAAGGCTAGGGCCTTATAGTTGGTATCAGAGGTCGGTTTAGATAACTTTAGGAGTTAGAAATATATTAAATGATTATCCAAAAATATTTTTTATGGTCAAATGGAAATGATATAGTATTTGAAGATTACAATATTGCTTCTCCTAAGATATTTCTATGTTAAGAATGTTTTTTCATAGAGGAAACAGAACATATTTTCTGGGAAGGCATATAGAGGGAAATAACCTTTCAAAAAAGTATCTTGAGATGGTCAGAATCAGAACTAAACAGTTTGTTGCAGTGATGGCTCAGTTGACTCAGGTGAAAAATGTCGGTTGTTTTTATTGATGATATTTTGGTGTTTTCTAAAAGTAAAGAGGTGCATGAAAGTCATTTAAGGGTTATCTTGGAAACCTTAAAAGAAAAGAAACTATATGGAAAATGCATCAAGTGTGAGTTTTGGTTACAACAAATTTCTTTCCCGGGTCACATTGTTTCTAAAGATGGGATAACTATTGATCCTGCAAAAAAAAGGTTGTTGAAGAATGGCCAAGACCCACAAATGTAACAGAGATTCGTATTTTCCTTGGTTTAGCAGGCTATTACCGAAGGTTTGTTAGAAATTTTTCACAGTTATCTAGTCCAATGACTAAGCTAACTCGGAAGGGTGTTAAGTTTATTTGGACAAAAAAATGTGATGATTTTTTTCAGGAATTGAAAAGAAGATTGGTGAATGCTCCAGTTCTGGTACTACCTTCTAGGAATGGCGAGTTTGTTATATACAGTGATGCTTCATTGAAAGGAATTTGTTGTTTCCTAATGCAGAATGATCAGGTAATTTCTTATGCTTTACGTCAGTTGAAAACTCATGTGGTAAATTACCCTACACATGATTTGGAATTAGCTGCTGTTGTTTTTGCTTTAAAAATTTGGAGGCATCATTTGTATGGAGTAAAGTGTGAAATATATACCGATCAAAAAAGTTTAAAGTATATATTCACTCTTAAAGAATTGAACATGAGATAGGGGAGATGGCTAGAATTAATCAAGGATTATGATTGTACAATTCATTACCATCCGGGAAAAGAAAATAAAGTGGCTGATGCTTTGAGTCGAAAAAGTAATGCTTCATTAACAATGTTGCGTTTGGAATGTGATCCTTTGGTTAAGGATTTGATGAACTATGGCATAGAAGTTGTTAGTGCAGGAAGTTCTTCTATTTTGTTTTAGGTATCAGTGAAATCTTCTCTATCAGACAGAATCAAGCAAGCACATAAGCAAGACAGTGAGTTTCAGAAAAAGGTAGAGCTGGTTCAGAACGGTAAGTTGCATGAATTCAATATTGATAGTGATTGTGTTTTGAGATTTGGGAAGAGATTGTCTGTGCCTTGTGATTCACAGTTGAAGAGAGAGTTGTTATGTGAAGCTCATAGTTCTCCGTTTTCAGTTCATCCTGGCAGTACTAAGATGTACATAGATCTGCGGGAGTATTACTGGTGGGATTGAATGAAAAGAGATATTGATGATTTTACTGTAAAGTGTTTGACTTGTCAACAGGTTAAAGAAGAGCGGAAGTTACCGAAAGGGATGCTTCATCCTTTACCAGTGCCAGAGTGGAAATGGGAGAATATATCCATGTACTTTGTTGTGGGATTACCAAAGACATCTCGAGGTAATAATGCAATCTGGGTTATTGTTGATCGCTTGACTAAATCTGCTCATTTCCTTGCTATACGAGATAATTTTTCCCTAGATCAACTTTCCCGTTTGTATCTTAAAGAGATAGTCAGGTTACATGGAGTTCCTATCTCCATTGTATCTGACCGTGATCCCAGGTTCACTTATAACTTTTGGAAAGGCCTTCAGAAGTCGTTGGGTACTGAATTAAATTTTAGTACAACTTTTCATCCTCAATCAGATGGGCAGTCAGAACGAACAATTCAGACCTTGGAGGATATGCTATGAGCTTGTTCTATGGATTATCAGGGAAGTTGGGACCAATATCTTTCTTTGGTTGAATTTTCATATAATAATAGTTTTCATTCTAGTATACAGATGACACCATTTCAGGCATTATATGGGAAGTAGTGTCGAACTCCATCTTTCTGGGATGAAGTGGGTGAAAGGAAGTTGATGGGACCAGAATTGGTAGAAGAGTTGGCAGAAAAATTTCAGCTGATACAGAAACACATGAGAATAGCTCAGAGTAGGCAGAAGAGTTATGTGGACAACAGGAGGAAAGATCTCTCTTTTGAGGTAGGTGATCATGTTTTTCTCAAAGTATCACCATGGAAAAGTGTGATGTGATTTGGTAAGAAAGGAACGCTGAGTCCAAGGTTCATTGGACCATATGAAATTCTGGAGAGAGTTGGATCTGTTACTTACCGAGTGGCTTTACCTCCGAGTTTATCTCAGGTACACAATGTTTTTCATGTTTCGATGTTGAGAAAGTATATGCCAGATCCATCTCATGTTTTGAGTCCAGAGGTAGTTCAGTTGGAAGAGAACCTATCTTATGAGGAACAACCGATCCAGATTCTTGACCACAGGGAGCAAGTGTTACGGAATAAGGTGATTCATCAGGTAAAGGTTTTGTGAAAAAACCACATGATTGAAGAGGCAACATGGGAATCTGAAAATGCAATGAGGTATAAATACCCCCACTTATTCGATAAGTAAATAAATTGTGGGGACGCAATTTTCTAAAGGGGGGAAGGATGTAACATCCCAAGTAAGTAATGAATAATAGATATTTTTATCTATGTCTATTAGTGAATTAGATAGTGTTTTAGAGGCTTAAAATGATAATAAATCCAATCTTAAGCATGGAATACACTAATATTTTTAAAAGATTGTTTTACTGCCTTTTGATGGAAAACCATTTTTAAATCTATCTTTTGACAATTTTATAACATATGTTTTTCAAAATAAACTTATTATTTATGATTGGGACACCAAAATATACTTTGTGTGAATTTTTGGTATTTTTCCGATAAAGTTCATTTTTTAATGAATAGTGAAAATGTTGCATTTTAATTCAAAACCGCTTTTTAATATAATTTATTTATATGATTAGATTATATTTTGAATTGGTTTTGAAGTGAAATTAGAATATATTTTTACCATTTAATCAAATGGTGGTCATTGGAATCAATTTCACTTTAAAATTGGACTTAAACTGGTGTCAATCTTTTGATACTTATTGTTTCATAAAAACACGCTATTTGTCATGACAGCGGGAATTAATTATTAAATTAATTAATGTAACTTATATGATTTTAATTTTTTAAAATAGACATAATTTTGTAATTCATAATATCAAATATATCTTAGGGTGAAGTTTTGGTATTTTTCTAAAAAACTTCAATTTTTGATGAATAGTGAAACCACTAAGTGGTAGTTAAAGAAACCAATTTTTCATTTAAATGAAACTTTGCCACTTCTGTGATTTGATTTTCAAAAATCTGACATACATGGTTGTCATTAAGAAGTAAAATTTGGTTCAATGAGATTAAAATAATTTTTTTGGTGAATAGTAACTTTTATGTTTTTAATCGCGATTAAAGGTAATTAGTGCAATTTAAGGCAAAAATGATATTATAATAAAATGAAAATACCTAGACACATTTCCTACCCTTATTGGATGTGTCATGGACGACCAAGAAAATACATGGGTCAACTTGGGGACCCCATGGAGCCACTTTGTTTGGGAAATGACATAAATAACTTTTTATTTAATGATAAAGTAAAAATGACACAAACAGGATATGTTTTACTAAAACAATTTTTACATGGGGTTATACAAGTCATATTTTTGATTATAAATAGTCATTGGAAATATAAAAAGATTTCCTACATCATAGTGTTTTTTTATAATTTTTATACTTTAAATGAATTAAATTATTTATGACATCATGATGATGTAGCGATTACCTCATTAATAAAGGATTCAAATAAAATGAAAAGATAATGTAAAATCTATGACCTACACATGTCCAAAACCTATTGTATGGGTGTATTTAGAACCCGTATCACCTTACCCTCAAATTATATCAATGTGGTACCTTTTGAATCCGAAAACCATTTTAGAATAAAGTAACATTTCTTTACTTTCCAAGAGTTCCCCTCCTCTCCTCTTATAAAAGGCCCCCACCTCTACCTCCTTACCCACACTTCCAAAGCCTTTATCTTGGCCAACCCCTGACCATTTTGTCTCTCCACATCCCTATATTACTCCTTGAAGCCTCACTTTGGGCAGAAGTCTTCCCAAGGAAGCCTTTGAGCTCAAACCAAAGGGAGTTACTCGATTTTAAGGTAATGTCTTCACTTGAGTCCTTTTGTTTTATTTTGCTTCTCCAACCCCCTAAACTATTTTTATTAATTTATTTTGTAAAAACTCCAGTATATTAAATATACTATGATTTTGTTAAAAGAATGATTATAGATACACTTACACACACCTACATCTAATGGCTAAAGAACATACTGTTTTCGTGGATGGTGAATTTCTGCCTCACGAAACGATGATTGTTCAACACTCATATAACACCTTAAAATGTGGACATTAAGATGTCACTATATTTATATATGATATATAATATGTTTATGTTTTACTTAATCTTTTGTATTTTTTATTTATGGCATACCTTTATGGTTTCCATTATGGGTAAACGCGATATCTTCATTTTAGGAAGTGCGGACTACCGCCCCCTCAAAGTGATTTGATTCGTTAAATACCATATGTGGGACGTATAAAGGATGGAGTTATGATATTGTATATGGTATTACACTGGAATTATAATATACCTTTATATCATTATGATTCCATTCTACAAAATACTAAATAGAAATTAAAGTAGCGTTCATGCGTACGTACGGCTTACCGTCTCCATGAATAGTGCATTTCATTTCTTACCTCTAAATGATTATGTAATATTATAAATGCATGTATATACTGGATATATATGATATATATGATATTTACATCATGAGTATAACTCTGGATATAATTGATACATGAACAACTTGTAATTATAAAGAGCATATTTTTGACTCAAGTACCAATGATCATTAAAACGATCGTTAATAACTTAAATAATTACATAATGTTCATGACATAGTAATAAGTGATATTAAAGGAATAATGAAATTGAAAAAGGTTCTTAATCAAGTAGAAATTAACTCAAGTTTATTATTCAGGATGTTAAAGAACGATCGACTCAAGTCAGACCCGAGGTATGGGACTTCGTCTCAATCTCCTTTCAATGAGGCATATTTTGTTTTATACACAACCTTATTTTATATGATGTATAAACCCCTTTGACTTTTACGTTTATTCAAAAGGAATCTTTTTTATACGAAGTGTTTACTAAACGAAAAAAGGGAATGTTTTTGTCGTACGTATGCGGCGACAACGACTTCTCCGCCGCCGTGACCATTATTTGAGTTTTGGCTTCCTCTACAAGACATACCGTTTTTTTAAAATAAAAATAAATACCCTGTTTTACTTTTATTTTATTTTGGTATTGAAAATAGTTTTCATAATGTTTTTATTATATCAATGTGTTTTATTGATATCTTGTGATTGAAATGTGGAAATGTTATGTTTCCTTTATGTATGTTTTATGTGATACGATTATGTTATGGTTGTTGGGCATTATTATAAATTCGGGTGGTTCTGTGATAAACTAAGGGCGGGTGAGCCTGATATAGCTCTGCAATGCATTGGGTAATGCGAAGGAGTAAAACGTTAAGGTTTCTCCAAAGAGATTTAGGGAATATACTGTGATGGGTATTCCAAACTTAACCAAGAGGGTTACTCCCTACGTAAGAATGTTATGAATGCCTCAAGTTACCTTTATGTCTTATGATTTATATGATTTATTCATGATTTTATGAGGTATGTTAAAGTGCTTATGTTTTATGGGTAAATTATGATTTCATTCTTATGTATATATGTACCCATGTTTCCTTTCCATATTTTTATATCCCTTACTGAGCTTTTCATGCTCATCCCAAGTTTTTGAAATGTTTTTCACAGGTCAAGGGAAAGGTACATGATATGATGATAGTGTTAAGGAAGTGTCAAGAAAGAATCCATGTTTTATTTTAAATATGTTTCCATTGATGGGAAAAATGAATACTATCTTTTATATAGCCACTTTGTTTAAATGTGGAATGTAATTCATGTTTTATGTTCTAATTCTCTAAAACTCTAAACCTGAAAAGATCCTCGAGGTGTAATCTTGTAATAACTCAAGATTAAGTAAGGTTTAAGGATGGGGCCTTATATTTGGTATCAGAGGTCGGTTTAGATAACTTTATGAGTTATAAATCTATTAAATGATTATCCAAAAATATTTTTTATGGTCAAATTGAAATGATATAGAATTTGAAGATTACCATGTTGCTTCTCCTAAGATATTTTTGTGTTAAGAATGTTTTTTCATAGAGGAAACAAAACATTTTTTCTGGGAAGGCATATAGAGGGAAATAACCTTTCAAATCAGTATCCTGAGATGGTCAGAATCAGAACTAAACAGTTTGTTGTAGTGATGGCTCAGTTGACTCAGGTGAAAAATGTCTGTTTTTTTTATTGATGATATTTTGGTGTTTTCTAAAAGTAAATAGGAGCATGAAAGTCATTTAAGGGTTATCTTGTAAACCTTAAAAGAAAAGAAACTATATGGAAAATGCAGCAAGTGTGAGTTTTGGTTACAACAAATTTCTTTCCTGGGTCACATTGTTTCTAAAGATGGGATAACTATTGATCCTGCAAAAACAAAGGTTGTTGAAGAATGGACAAGACCCACAAATGTAATAGAGATTCGTAGTTTCCTTGGTTTGGAAGGCTATTACCGAAGGTTTGTTAGAAATTTTTCACGGTTATCTAGTCCAATGACTAAGATAATTTGGAAGGGTGTTAAGTTTATTTGGACAGAAGAATGTGATGATTGTTTTCAGGAATTGAAAAGTAGATTGGTGAATGTTTCAGTTCTTGCACTACCTTCCAAGAATGGTGAGTTTGTTATATACAATGACGCTTCATTGAAAGGACTTGGTTGTGTCCTAATGCAGAATGATCAGGTAATTGCTTATGCTTCACGTCAGTTGAAAACTCATGAGTTAAATTACCCTATACATGATTTGGAATTAGCTTCTGTTGTTTTTGATTTAAAAATTTGGAGGCATCATTTGTATGGAGTAAAGTGTGAAATATATACCGATCACAAAAGTTTAAAGTATATATATTCACTCATAAATAATTGAACATGAGACAGAGGAGATGGCTAGAATTAATCAAGGATTATGATTGTACAATTCATTACCATCCGGGAAAAGAAAATAAAGTGGCTGATGCTTTGAGTCGAAAAAGTAATGCTTCATTAACAATGTTGCGTTTGGAACGTGATCCTTTGGTTAAGGATTTGATGAACTTTGGCATAAAAGTTGTTAGTGCAGGAATTTCTTCTGTTTTGTTTCAGGTATCAGTGAAATCTTCTCTATCAGACAGAATCAAGCAAGCATAGAAGCAAGACAGTGAGTTGTAGAAAAAGGTAGAGCTGGTACAGAAAGGTAAGTTTCATGAATTCAACATTGATAGTGATTGTGTTTTGAGATTTGGGAAGAGATTGTGTGTGACTTGTGATTCACAGTTGAAGAGAGAGTTGTTATGTGAAGCTCATAGTTCTCCGTTTTCAGTTCATCCTGGCTGTACTAATATGTACAGAGATCTGCGGGAGTATTACTGGTGGGATGGAATGAAAAGAGATATTGCTGATTTTACTGTGAAGTGTTTGACTTGTCAACAGGTTAAAGCAGAGCGGCAGTTACCGAAAGGGATTCTTCAGCCTTTACCAGTACCAGAGTGGAAATGGGAGAATATATCAATGGATTTTATTGTGGGATTACCGAAGACATCTCGAGGTAATAATGAAATCTGGGTTATTGTTGATCGCTTGACTAAATTTTCTCATTTCCTTTCTATATGAGATACTTTTTCCCTAGATCAACTTTACCGTTTGTATCTTAAAGAGATAGTCAGGTTACATGGAGTTCCTCTCTCCATTGTATCTGACCGTGATCCCAGGTTCACTTCTAACTTTTGGAAAGTCCTTCAGAAGTTGTTGGGTACTAAATTTAATTTTAGTACAACTTTTCATCCTCAATCAGATGGGAAGTCAGAACGAACAATTCAGACCTTGGAGGATATGCTAGGATCTCGTTTGATGGATTATCAGGGAAGTTGGGACCAACATCTTTCTTTGGTTGAATTTTCATATAATAACAGTTTTCATTCTAGTATACAGATGGCACCATTTCAGACAATATATGGGAAGCGGTGTCGAACTCCAGCTTTCTGGGATGAAGTGGGTGAAAGGAAGTTGATGGGACCAGGATTGGTAGAAGAGTTGGAAGAAAAAGTTCAGCTGATACAGAAACACATGAGAACAGCTCAGAGTAGGCAGAAGAGTTATGCGGACAACAGGAGGAAGAATCTCTCTTTTGAGGTAGGTGATCATGTTTTTTCTCAAAGTATCACCATGGAAAAGTGTGATGTGATTTGGTAAGAAAGGAAAGTTGAATCCAAGGTTCATTGGACCATATGAAATTCTGGAGAGAGTTGGATCCGTTGCTTACTGAGTGGATTTACCTCCGAGTTTATCTCAGGTACACAATGTTTTTCATGTTTCGATGTTGAGAAAGTATATGCGAGATCCATCTCATGTTTTGAGTCCAGAGGTAGTTCAGCTGGAAGAGAACCTATCTTGTGAGGAACAACCGGTCCAAATTCTTGACCATAGGGAGTAAGTGTTACGGAATAAGGTGATTCATCAGGTAAAGGTTTTGTGAAAAAACCACATGATTTAAGAGGCAACATGGGAATCTAAAAATGCAATGAGGGATAAATACCCCCACTTATTCGATAAGTAAATAAATTGCGGGGATGCAATTTTCTAATGGGGGGAAGGATGTAACATCCCAAGTAAGTAATGAATAATAAATATTTTTATCTATGTCTATTAGTGAATTAGATAGTGTTTTAGAGGCTTAAAATGATAATAAATCCAATCTTAAGCATGGAATACTCTAATATTTTTAAAAGATTGTTTTACTGCCTTTTGATGGCAAACCATTTTTAAATCTATCTTTTGAAAATTTTATAAGCTATGTTTGTCAAAATAAACTTATTATTTATGATTGGGACATCAAAATTTACTTTGTGTGAATTTTTGGTATTTTCCGATAAAGTTCATTTTTAATGAATAGTGAAAATGTTGTATTTTAATTCAAAAAATCTTTTTTATATAATTTATTTATATGATTATATTATCTATTGAATTGGTTTTGAAGTGAAATTAGAATATATTTTTACCATTTAATCCAATGGTGGTCATTGGAATCAATTTCACTTTGAAATTGGACTTAAACTGGTGTCAATCTTTTGATACTTATTATTTCATAAAAACACGCTATTTGTCATGACAGCGGGAATTAATTATTAAATTAATTAATGTAACTTATATGACTTTAATTTTTTAAAATAGACATAATTTTTGAATTCATAATATCAAATATAGCTTAGGGTGAAGTTTTGGTATTTTTCTAAAAAACTTCAATTTTTGATGAATAGTGAAACCACTAAGTGGTAGTTAAAGAAACTGATTTTTCATTTAAATGAAAATTTGCCACTTCTGTGATTTGATTTTAAAAAATCCAACATAAATGGTTGTCATTAAGAAGTAAAATGTGGTTCAATGAGGTTAAAATAATTTTTTGGTGAATAGTAACTTTTAAGTTTTTAATCGCGATTAGAGGTAATTAGTGAAATTTAAGGCAAAAATGATATTATAATAAAATGAAAATACCTAGACACATATACTACCCTTATTGGATGTGTCATGGAAGACCAAGAAAATCCATGGGTCAACTTGGGGACCCCATGAAGCCACTTTGGTTGGGAAATGACATAAATAACTTTTTATTTAATGATAAAGTAAAAATGACACAAACATGATATGTTTTACTAAAACAATTTTTACATGGGGTTATACAAGTCAGATTTTTGATTATAAATAGTCATTGGAAATATAAAAAGATTTCCTACATCATAGTATTTGTTTTATAATTTTTATACTTTAAATAAATTAAATTATTTATGACATCATGATGATGTCGCGATTACCTCATTAATAAAAGATTTAAATAAAATTAAAAGATAATGTAAAATATATGACCTACACATGTCAAAAACCTATTGGATGGGTGGATTTAGAACCCTTATCACCTTAAAATATAATTATATCAATGTGGGACCTTTTGAATCCGAAACCCATTTTAGAATAAAGTAACATTTCTTTACTTTCCAAGAGTGCCCCTCCTCTCCTCTTATAAAAGGCCCCCACCTCTACCTCCTTTACCACACTTCCAAAGCCTTTGGCTCAGCCAAACCCTGCCCATTTTGTCTCTCCACATACCTATCTTACTCCTTGAATCCTCACTTTGGGCAGAAGTCTTCCCAAGGAAGCCTTTGAACTCAAACCAAAGGGAGTTACTCGATTTTAAGGTAATGTCTTCACTTGATTCCTTTTGTTTTATTTTGCTTCTCCAACCCCCTAAAATCTTTTTATTCATTTATTTTGTAAAAACTCCAGTATATTAAATATACTATGATGTTTTTATAAGAATTATTCGAGCTACACTTACACACACCAACATCTAATGGCTAAAGAACATACTGTTTTCGTGGATGGTGAATTTCTGCCTCACGAAACGATGATTGTTGAACACTCATATAACACCTTCAAAGGTGGCCATTAAGATGTCAATATATTTATATATGATATATAATATGTTTATGTTTTACTAAATCTTATTTATTTTTTATTTATGGAATACCTTTATGGTTTCCATTATGGGTAAACGCGATATCTTCATTTTAGGAAGTGCGGACTACCGCCCCCTCAAAGTGATTTGATTCGTTAAATACCATATGTGGGACGTATAAAGGATGGAGTTATGATATTTTATATGATATTACACTGGAATTATAATATACCTTATTATCATTATGATTCCATTCTATAAAATACGAAATAGAAATTAAAGTAGCGTTCATGCGTACGTACGGCTTACCGTCTCCATGAACGGTGCATTTCATTTCTTACCTCTAAATGATTATGTAATATTATAAATGAATGTATATACTGGATATATATGATATATATGATATGTACATCATGAGTATAACTTTGGATATAATTGATACATGAACAACTTGTAATTATAAAGAGCATATTTTTGACTCAAGTACCAATGATCGTTAAAACGACCGTTAATAACTTAAATAATTACATAGTGTTCATGACATGGTAATAAGTGATATAAAAGGAATAATAAACTTGAAAAAGGTTATTAATCAAGTATAAATTAACTCAGGTTTATTATTTAGGAGGTTAAAGAACGATCGAGTCAAGTCAGACCCGAGGTACGAGACTTCGTCTCAATCTCCTTTCATTGAGGCATATTTTGTTTTATACACAACCTTCTTTTATAGGGTGTATAAACCCCTTTTACTTCTATGTTTATTCAAAAGGAATATTTTTTATATGAAGCATTTACTAAACGACAAAAGGGAATGTTTTTTTCGTACGTATGCGGCGACAATGACTTCTCCGCCGCCATGACCATTATTTAAGTTTCGGCTTCCTCTACAAGACATACCGTTTTTTTAAAATAAAAATAAATACCCTATTTTACTTTTATTTTATTTTGGTATTGAAAATGGTTTTCATAACATTTTTATTATATCAATGTGTTTTATTGATATCTTGTGATTGAAATGTGGAAATGTTATGTTTTCTTTATGTATGTTTTATGTGATACGATTATGATATGGTTCTTGGGAATTATTATAAAGACGGGTGGTTCCGTGATAAAATAAGGGCGGGTGAGCCCAATATAGATCTCCAATGCATTGGGTAATGTTAAGGAGTGAAACGTTAAGGTTTCTCTGAAGAGATTTAAGGAATATACTGTGATGGGTATTCCAAACGTAACCAAGAGGGTTACTCCCTACGTAAGAATGTTATGAATGCCTCAAGTTACCTTTATGTCTTATGATTTCTATGATTTATTCATGATTTTATGAGGTATGTTAAAGTTCTTATGTTTTATGGGTAAAGTATGATTTCATTCTTATGTATATATGTACCCATGTTTCCTTTCCATATTTTTATATCCCTTACTGAGCTTTTTATGCTCATCCCAAGTTTTTGAAATGTTTTTCAAAGGTCAAGGGAAAGGTACATGATATGATGATAGTGTCAAGGAAGTGTCAAGAAAGAATCCATTTTTTATTTTAAATATGTTTCCATTGATGGGAAAAATGAATACTATCTTTTATGTAACCACTTTGTTTAAATGTGGAATGTAATGCAAGTTTTATTTTCTAATTTTCTAAAACTCTAAACCTGAAAAGATCCTCGAGGTGTAATCTTGTAATAACTCAAGATTAGGTAAGGTTTAAGGCTGGGGCCTTATATAACATTCCTTAATCATTCATAATATAAACATTATAACAATGTTCATGTAGTTGGTGAAACCGATCAAAACAAGAACAAATTATAACAATTGAATGTGTAAGAACATGTTACTTTATAGTTATATTATCATTTTTAAGAAACATAATAATGTTATAAATATAATATTAATTCATTTAATTTATTTTTATAGCCATCAATTTAATTCAGTAATGAAAAATTAAATACTTCGTTCTTGGAGGTGGTAGTCCACACATACACACATGTGACATTTTTATTTTTCAATGGATGGAAAGAAAATAAGTTAGATAATGGTTTATATTCCCAAAATAATAATAATTTTATAAATATAAAAATTATTCATTTAATATATATTTATAACAATCCATGTGAGACAATGATGAAAAATGGAGTACGTCATTCATGAAGGCGATAGTCTGCACATACACTTGGATAATGTTTTCATTTTTAAATGGATAGAAAGAAGGTGGAAAATGGTTGTTACATAAATATAATAACATTTTATTAATATAATTATAATAATTTCCAAAAATATTCTTTGAAATCCTAAGAATAAATAAACTTGAAAGAATTTGGTTAAGATGATTACTGCTTATTTTGATGTCCTCATTTAGATTGAACTTAAAGCATTTAGAAAAGAGGTTTATGGTCACACAAGTGGATTATGAATTTGGTATGAATTTTTTTAGAGGAATTCAGTTATAATTTTAAGAGAAAACTAAACTTATATATGTCTTTAGAAAAGTTATATTGAGTCTAATTTTATAGGAAAAAATCTATGGCATTTTAACAAATATTAAGTCTTTAAGGGTCAAGAATGTAATTTTAAAAATTCAAAGTGACACATAAGCAGAAAATGTATGATGTTTTAGAATATTTGTCATCCAATTAACTCAATATAGATTTTATTTTATTTTAAATCAATTAATAAAATATTTTTTAACATTAAATACCCTTTAATGTCATTTTCAAGACTATTCACATAATTTGTCTTCATTGGTATCTAGATAAACATGGAATTATAATTTAATCATTAAAATTGATTATCACCAATAATTTTTATCCCTAAAATTAATTAAAATATCTATTTTATTGAAATATTATCAGTTATATTTTTTTTAAAACAATTTAGTTTGACTTTTTTACTACTTGCCCAAGCATTGTGTTGACATTACACAAGCGTTTTAGATAATTATTATATTATTTAAAATTAAAAATAAATTAATAACATACATATAATTTAAAAAAAATTATATTTACCTATATTAGTTCATAATGTTTTTTTATCTTTATCATAACAATATATTTAAAATATTAAGCGATAGAGAGTGATATTTTTGCAAATACTCTTAACTGAAAATGAAATTAAGATCATTATCAAAAGAATGTGGAACCAAAATTTACATATAGATAATATAGAAAAAGGTTAGGTCTATAATATCATCATAAACTAATTTAATGATAAATTTTTATGATATTTAATAACCTTACTCTTTGATAAATTGGTTTTTACTTATTTTACCCTTTACCGCAATGACTAACTATTATCTTGGTAAATTAATTTTTATGATTGAAAAAAATAAAAAATTCCTTATTAACTAATTTAGAGATGATTATTAAAATATGGAATCCATTTAACCAAATAAAATTTATTAAGGCAGAATCAATTAATTCTAATTTCAACACACAAAACACGTAAAACCATTATAAAAAAAAGTATTTTCAAAGTATACAATGAATTTATTATCATTTTTTGCATTGTAAAAACCATTAAATGATTTTTAATTTATTTTATTGAATATATTATCAATAAATTTCATCAAAATTCTTTATAAATAATGATTAATTTAATTTATTATAAAATAAATACACTAATAATTTGAAAATATTTTTTTGAAAAATATCTCTTTTTACCATCACATGATCTTATCTTGTTTTTTAACTAATTTAAAATCAATTTATGAATGATTTTTCATATTGTACATGTATAAAAAAGAAATTTAAATAAATTCAATACTCTAATTATGATAAATTTATCTTTTAAATAAGAACATGTACTATATAATGAAATAATGTTTTTAAACAAAATATTTCTCTTTAGTAAAGAATTATAAGATTCATTTCCCTTATAACTACTTAACTATTCCATGAATATTATTTATTGATTCTACTAATTTTTAATTAAATACATTTTATTGATATAATACCAAAAAATTATTAAATCTATTTTTTTTCTTAATTCATCAAAATAGTTTAAAACTATTTCTAGAGAATCGATGATATTTATTAAGTAAATTAGACCCATATTATTTTAAAAAATAATTTATTTCATCAATTTCATTTATATATCTAGTAATGTATTTTTATTATTATAATATAGTGTTATTAACTTAACTTTGGTGTTTGGTATGTTACATGATATCATACATACTATTTTTATTTAAATTAGAATATATACTAAGATATCAGGGTGTAATATCTTTTCCCTTAAAGAAATTTCATCCTCACAATTTTAATTTTTTCATTATAAATAAAGTTATCTTGAAATAGGTATACTCTCAGATGTAGATTCTATTATGGTTAGTAATTTCTTAGTTACTAATAAATATTTACAAATCTATACATATGATTTATGTTTCTAAAAGAATACCTTGATAGTTGTGTGATAAGACTATATAGGTTTATCAATCTTCTAATTGATGAATTATTTTTATATTGAGATAGATAATATGATAAAATACAATCATTTGATTTCTTTCCATTTTATATGAAAAATTTCATCCGTTGGTAGTGTGTTTTGATTAGTTTCCACCTCTAATTCATCTCATATTCCAAGATGTTTTTTCATGCATGAAACACGAAAATAAACTCTTAATGGATCATAAGATACATACATGGATGAAAAGTTATTTCTCCTATCTCTGGCCATTTGTCAAAACTAAAATGGTTATCACAAGTTAAGAAATACCCAACATGAATAAATATTGAAATGAATAAATAATAAATTATTCTCTAAAACCTCAAAAATATTACCCAAAATCCAACTTAAATAATTAATCAAATAAATAACCTTAAAACCCTTCAAAATATACCTTATTAAATTTGAAACCAAAAAATTATAAATATTTGATCATATATTCTTACAATATCAATATAACATTTATCTCCAAATAACATTAATCACTCAAAAAGTTACGAGACAAAAAATATATATACCCCAATATTATATTCTCTAAAATATAATAAAATTATTTCCAAATAATATTCACACAATCACATGTTAAAACTAAAGGTTATATATACCTCAATTATCTTTTAAAACCTAATAAAAATCTCCCAAAATATCATCAATCAACTTAAAATCCCATCACATAAAACCTCTAAAGGATATCTATGCCTTTAAACTTATGATCATCATCCCCTGGTGATATTTATAACTATAACATCAGGTTATTATTTTTAGGTACTCTTAAAACCCTCTTTTGATCATGATTTGGTTGGGTCTCTTTTAAGGGTGCTTCGGGTGAAAATTTGGAAATTTTTGGATGTTCTTGTGCTTTGAATAGTTGGAACACAGTATAAAAAACTGTGTTCCCACCAAGGGAAAACCATGAAACCCCACCCGTAAGGGTGTATAGTTAGGGCACATAGTTTTTCTAATAGTGTGGACCTGACCAGCTAACCATGAACACAATATTTTATTATTATTAAAATTATTTTAAAATTTTCCAAACCCCTATTTAGACCCCTGATTGACCCTAACTCTCCCTATTACAATTTACTAGGTTGGGAGGTCTCCCAAGAACCAATTTTGGCTCCTCTAAACCTTCTCCAAGCTAGATCAAAGCTATTAAATCTTCATTCGGTCCTTTCAGAGTAAGATTTATCTCACTATTATTTCTCTCACACTCTCTTTCTCTCTCTTACATAGGGTTTGTTTGATCTCCATCTTGTTGTAGGATCTAATATACATTGTTTTAGATCTTGAATCTAGGTTTGATTCTCAGATCTACTCTATCGACTTTATTTGTTGGAGTTTCCAACTATGGGCGTTGTGAGTTGTGATCTCCTTATTTCAGTTTGTGGTTCTGTTTGTGATTGGCCAATTAATTTATCCCTAAATTTCTTGATTTAAATTAATTTTATTTCAATTAAATTGTGAAAAAATAATTCATTATGGATTGTGGTTTGGATTTTCTTTGGCATGAAAATTGGGAAAACCCCCAATTCCATTAAATTAGGGTGTTTTTGTAGAAATTGGATGGAACATTGTGAAAATTAAATTGTGAAATTAAATTATGGAATTAAATTGTGAAATTGATTTCAAATTTGTATTTGTGAAAAAATGGCTTAAATTGTTTTTGATAAGAACCCATTGGTTTTATCCTATAAAAAGGAATGATTTGATTAATTTTTTTTTGGTTTTTAAATGGGAAGTAGAATATTAAAATGGGAAAATGGGTTAATAGTATTTATAATAGTTTTAAAATAAATAGCCTATTATTTATTTTTGTTAGAGCACATTCAAGCCTAGGTATTTAGTGAGTTATTTGGGACAACACTTTATTGATGCTTTGTAACTCTAATAAAAAATACTACAGTATGACACATCTCTAATGGGGTTGTGTTGAGCCATCTTTGAACAATGTTAGAGGGATGTGTGTGCACTTATTTCTATGATAAAAAATTCAAGTGTGTGAGGATACCATAGCCTAGAACTATTGTACCTCTTGGCAGATAACCCTGTCTCTCATTTGTGATTATTTATATATATATACCATTGTTTGTAAGCTATTTTTAAAATGCCTTGTGAATTTATATAAATTTTTTTATATAAAATTTGTATTAATCAAATGTTTATAAATATTTCAATCATTTTAAATGGAAAGAATGATTTTTTTTAAACATGATTTTTCACTGAAATGCCTTTTTATTTAAAATTGAAATATTTATTTGGTTAATTAATTTGGAATCTTATTATGGAATCCTTAGTGAGACCCAACTAGGATTTTAGCTCACACCCTACCTGTTCCTTTGGGTGTTTTTAGATTATATTCTTCTAGGTTAGAGAAAGTGAAAAGAACCACTTCGAGGTGGTTATTATTATTGATCCTTAGGACATAGAGAGTTGTGTCCATTTGGACTTGGATTTTTATCTTCCTATTTTATGGTACTTTTTGGTTGTAATTTGGGTTTATACCTATTTTAATTTTGGAGATTGTTCTCTATATTGAGTTTTATTTTGACCAAACTGACTTGTAACTATTTATTCCACTGTTAATGTGGAAAAACCATTCCTAGTTTTATCTTTTATGATGCCAGGTGTTAGTATCCAACCCGTGGGGATCGGGAATTACCTTAGGGACATGTCAATAATGTACTGGTTATCATAGTACCATGGTATCGAGGATAATTTGTGAAAAAGTGGTATCAAAGTTGTAGGTTAATCATATTTTCTTTGATGTCTAAATGTAATTATGTAATCTTGTCAAGAACTAGGAAGTAGTTGCAATTGAGTTCCTAGATATCTCTCACTACAATAAGACTTAATTCACCAGGGGTGGTTTGGTAGAGATGTCTTGAGAATTTGTTATAGTCTTCTCCCTACTTTTGATTTGTATATATTAGAATCCAAATCCTATTTATCTATATAATGGGATTAATTATCCTTATTTCTCTGTTTGAGTGTTAATATGATGTATTAAATATTTTCTATTGTTGTTTTGTAGCATCATGTCTTTAATAATATGTGTGAATCAGATCTAGGAGGAAGCTACTGATGAACCATAGTGAGAAAATACTCTTTTGGGCCAGAATCTAGTTGAGGTTATTGTACATGCTATCCAATCTATAGGATATGCACCTACACCTGTTCCTATTCAAGTTCTAGCTGTGAAACTTCAAAGGGATATTTTAAAAAATATAGTTTAGGATTTCCTTCTCTAGAATCCACCAATGTTACAAGGCTATAATAATCCTCAACTAAATGAGGATTGGTCGAGGGATATCAAAATTCTATTTGAGTTCTTAGAAACACATGATGGAATCGAGGTGAAATGTTCCACCTTCAAGCTAGAGGGACCTATTAGGAGATAGTGGGATATAATGGTGATGATGAAGAATCATGAGGTATTATAGTGGAAATAAATTAAAGTTATTTTCACCAACTATTTCTATCTAGAGTTGATGGTGTTGGCTAAGGCTAAAGAGTTCTTCAAACTCGAGTAGACTAACAAGAACATGACAAAATATACAAATAGTTTTGTTGAGATTTTGCAGTTTTCACTTGAGATTTTATCAAAACAAATATGAAGAATCTATGGTTTGAGATGGGTCTTCAATATTATATTCATTATTATTTTTTCTTAATGAATCATCCTTCTTATGTTGATGTGCTGGATAAAAATTTTATGGTTGAAATGGACTTGGCTAGTATGTCAGGGTTGATAGGAGTTATTTTTTCTCCTAGTGGAAGTTCCAAGAGTTCCCATAAAGGTAAGAGAAAGCATGATGATTCTCATGATAGTTCTCAACATCAGGTTTTTTCTAGACCTCTTATAGTTATGCTAAGAGGACCTTTTATTTGATACCAGTGTGGAAATCTTGAGAATTCTAAATGGGTTTACACTGAGGCACCTAAGATATGTGGTTCTTGTGGATGCTATAGTCACTTAGAGAAGTTCTTAAATTCCAAATATACCCTAAGTAATGTCTCTATATCATTAGCACATAATAATACTATAGTGTAATCAGATGCTTCAAAAACAAAGGGGTTCTGGACACAGGCATCCAGAATTAAGCTTCTTCACGTAGCGGAAGAGTATCCAGAGGAAACAGATATGGGTCTAGTGACTATGAGAGGTAGAATCACTATATATTTATCATTAGTGACTGATTTATTTGATACTAGTTCATCTCATTCATTTATTTCAAATCATATTGTCAATCTACTAAATCTTTCTATGGAGATTTTATCTTATGTTATGTATATTACTATACCCCTAGAAACGAAGAGAGAGAAGGGTCTCCATAGTCCTTGTTGTGTTTTCTCATTATTACATATCAATTTTATATGAAATTTTATGTTTCTCAACATGAAACCTATTGATACCATATCTAGGATGGATTGGATCATTACTAATAAAGCCCTGATTGATTGTTATCTTATATGAGTCTCCTTTATTTCACCTAATAGCATATGTCATATATTTCAAGGAGAATGGTATATAAGGTTGAGTATAGTCAGAAATTATTTTCTATAGTTGGTGAAATTAATATCAGAATTTTCTTTTGAACTGAAGGAAGAGTCCTTGAGTGGTGATATCCCTCCAGTTATCGTTGAGTTTCCCAACATTTTTCCTTATGAATTCTATGGGTTTCCACAGGTAAGATAGGTAGAGTTTTCTATAAATTTATCTCCAAGTACTCAACCAATATCTATTCCTTCTTACCACATGAAACCCACTAAAATTAAAGAGTTGAAGACTCTGTTGGATGATTGATCGTACAATGATTCACATTTTTATTTCACCCTTATACCAATGTATTAAAATGGTCTTGTATTGAGAATTACAAGTATAATAAAAAATTTCACATCATTTTTGATTCAATTATATTGTTTTTAACACTATTAAAAAGGTAAATTTTACTTGTTTTGATAATTACATTGTAGGAGGATGTGATTTTTGAGGGCCCGTGATGAAGTCTAAGAAAAATGGACCAATCTACATAGGATCCAAGCACAAAAATGTAATAAAACGCATAGTGATACTAAAACATGAACTAAAGTTGGATGAAACTTTTTGGTATGGTTCAAAATGTAATGAGATAAATTTCATCTAAAGGAACCCAATCCCAATTCTTCCATTAAGAGGCCCATACAAACAGATCTGTCCAATAAAGTGAATCTACACGGGGTCAAAACTTTGCCTCTGTGTTTTGAAAATATCTCTTATCATATACCATATATGGACTTAAAATTTTACATGTAGGTGTAAAATATATATAGAAACAACTATTTAGTTTTGTTAAAAGTGTTTTAATACTGTATGACTGGAAAAAACCATGCACCAAGTGGATTCTTGAAATCAGGGTGCCCAAAAATACTTCCTACTTTGCCTATAAATTGGCACCTTGGGCACCCCATTCTGGAGTTCGACCAAGAGGAAAGGTGATGCCATTTTGGAGTCCCAAAGAGGTCTTATCACCATCCCTATAAGGTATAGAGGCTATGGTAAGTGATACTACAATATCTTATTATTTCTCACCTCCCATGGATTTTTAAACCCCTTGTGATCACCAAGGGAGGAACGTGATGTAATATTGAGCTTCATGTTTGTATTATGTTGAATGATCTTTTTAATTCCAAGTTTAATGTTGTTTTTATTCATTATATATTATTATTTAATTGAGATATATACTGGTATGTTATACTCAAACTCAAATGATGATGTTTGGGGGTACCCTTTCATGTGATGTTTCACACACCGTTTATCCCTTTTTCCTTCCTCATTAAATTGTAGTGTTTGTGTGGTTCATATTGGTCAATTAAACTCACATAAGAACTTTAAAGGTCATGAAAATTTATTTCATGGTATCACAAAGAAATAACATACAAACCTGGACAACACATTGTGTTCTTCATGTGTTGCCTTGGTGATTTTTGGTTATGATGTTGAACACAAAGCACCAAATCATCAGCGGTGTTCAATGAATCATTTTGTGTTTTATACTGAACCCTAAGAGGTATATTAGCATAAAATCAGTAAAATTATGGTAATAGGTCTAAAAAACCATGTATTAAAACATATATACCCTTTCTATTAAAGAGATGAAGGATGATCATCACGATACTTCCCTAGGTTGATCACATTTAAATAATCTTGTTCATTTCTACTTTGTTTTATCAATTTTGTTTTCTATTTTCATATTTAATCATCAGACCCAAGTTTTATAAAATCCCATTCCCCTTATATTTTCATAATCAAAACCCTATTTTTAAAATAATGATCTAAGGGTCCATCGAGAGACAACCTAGGGTTATTACTATACTGCAGAAATTCCAGTAAACTAAACATCTAATTTGACGCACTCGACAATGAGATCAAATTTTGGCGCCATTTCCAAGGATCCAATATCATTTTATTCTATTTAGTACTTTTTATTTATTTATTTTTCTTTGTAACTATTAATCCTTTTAATATCCTATCCCCCATTTTCTTCTTCTTCTTCTTCTCTCTCTCTCTCTCTAAATTTGTAGTATAACATTATCTTTTATTTTCTCCTTTAATTTATTAAGTGTTTTTATTTCATTCATCTTCCATTAAAAAAAAAACAATCAATCTATCAAAATGGACATCATTGTTGCATGGAAAGATCTAGAAAAGAAATATTTTTTGAATTTGACCCTAAAATGAAAAAGTCACTTCAATCAAAAATTAGGGAATTTGGAGTAGGTCAATCAAGTAACACCGAGGAACCCCTTGTGGAACCTCAAGTGGTCCTAAATCACTCAAAAATTGAACCCAATCAAACTCAAGAAAACATAGATGAAAATAATCAAACCTAAAAAGAACTGACCACCCTGGAGTACCAACCTGTGTACATCCAATATCTCGAGGAAGTATCCAACTTTGAGCTGAGATCATGACTCATTCACCTACTTCCCAAATTCCACGGTCTTCCTGGTGAGGACCCTCACAAACATATCAAAGAGTTTCACATAGTGTTCTCCACCATAAAACCCCAAAATGTGTCTGAGGACCTAATTAAGTTTAAGGTCTTACCTTTCTCCCTTTATGGTGCATCCAAATACTGGATATACTATCTTCCTACCACAATTGGGGGATAGAATGACCTTAAACAACTATTTATAGAGAATTTCTTCCCTTTCTCTCAAACTGTATCAATTAGAAAATAAATCTGTGGAATTAGGAAATCACAAGGATAGACCCTTTATTAATTTTTGGTGTGATTAAAAATACATTACTCAAGTTTCCCCCACCACCAAATTAGTGAAAAATTTCCAATTCAATAATTCTATGAGGGACTTATCCTCATGGATCATGTAATGATAGATGTTGTAGCTAGTAGTGCCCTTATTAATAAAATTCCTTCCACCGCTCATGAATTAATAGCCAACATGGCTCAAAATGCACAAAAATTTGGTACACGAGAAATTGCACCAACCCAAGGAGTTCATAAGGTAAGTCATTCAACCCTAGAACAAAAGGTAGATAATAAATTTTATGAGTTACATACCCTTTTAAGGAAATTAGCTCAAGAACAAGGTAACTCACACTCTACTTCTATTCCATTACATTGTGGTATTTGTTCTGATAACACTCATTTTTATGACCACTGACCATAAATTCAGGATTCATCTGAGTATTGTGCAACAGTATTACTAGGGTGTCCTTTTTAGAAAGCACCATCCTTCAAGAAAGAACCTTTTAGGCCAAATACAAACCCCTAGTGGAAATAACAACCACAATACTAACAAGTAGGCAACCTCAGCTAGGCCAAGAAAAATTAGTATAAAAAAGGCCAAGGTATGTAATCTTATTATCCCTAAACTTCTCAGAATACTCCTCCTCCTCCTCCCAAATGTGAACTAAGCCTCAAGGACATGGTGAAGAAAATGGAATCCCAAAACATCCAGTTCCAACAGACCACACAATCAACTATTCAAGACCTAAAAACTCAAGTGGGACAATTGGAAAACACTATAAGTTAGATAATAATTAAAGGTTCTAGAAAACTACCATCCTAACCCATTTCCAATCTGAAGGACAAAGGTAATTTATGTGCAATTACACTTTGTAGTGGTAAATATGTTTCTACTTCTACTGATTCTACACAATAGATATGTCCCCATATTGAAAACACTATTTCTCCACCCATAAATGATTCTAGTGAAGAAAAAAAACCAGTAGGGTAAAAAAATTATCATTGAGGATTCCCATGAACAACCCATTCCTCTTCCATTCCCCTAAAGACTCTCAAAATCAAAGAATAATTTTGATAATAACATTGATAAAGAAATAATGGATACATTTAAAAAGGTTCAAGTTGACATTAATTTATTAGATGTAGTTAAAAAATCCCTCGATATACCAAATTTCTTAAAGAGATTTGCACCCATAGAAGGAGACTTAAGGGGAATGAGAGAGTCAACGTGGGTAGGAATTTCTCAGTCTTGATTCAACCATCAATGCCAACCAAGTGAAAGGGTTTGGAAACTTTCACGATACCTTAAAGCATATGGGAGACATTATTTTCAGATGCTATGCTAGATTTAGGTGATTCAATTAATGTAATTACTTACTTGGTGTACACTTCTTTGCAGGTTGGAGAGCTTCATCTGATAAGAATCATAGTGAAACTTTCCAACTGGAGAACAACACACCCATTAGGAGTGGTCGAGTATGTCCTTGTAAAAGTGAAGAATATCATCTTTCCCGCTGACTTCTATATTCTTGAGATAGAGGAAACCACAACCCAAGGACATACCCATCTCATAATTGGGATTCCATTCCTCAAAACATCAAATATGATCATCAACATTCACAATGGTACATTGTCCATGGAGTTCAAGGGAGAAAAGGTATGTTTTAACATCCTTGAGGCTATAAAACACCCCATTGAAGAGAACTCCACTCTTTCTGTCTATTCAATGGAAGTGATATCAAATGATGAAAAAACACACAATTCTCTCCTCAACCCATACTATGATTCATTTTACTCTTCTTCGCCCTTGGATAATTTGAGTTTTGGTTCTTGTTTTGAGTGTTGTGTGGGTTCTGAAAAGTGTAAATTTTGTGCTTTAATTGATCAGTGTGTTCATTATGATGTACCCATGACCATTGATTATTATGAAAATATCATTTTAATAGATTCTCTATCCTTATAGAATAAACATGAGCAGATAGATGGTTTTATGGACCTCACTCCCACTAAACACCCTCCCTCAATCCAAAAACCACTAGTGTTGGAACTTAAGACACTTCCTTATAATTTAAAATTTGTGTATCTTGATGGTATTGAACAATTTACCATAATTATTTCCAATAAAATCTCTCAAAATTAGGAATAAAAATATCTCAACCTTTTTATAGAGTGTAAAAAGGTGATAGGATCGACATTTGCTGATATTCCCGGGATTACCCATCTATTTGTATGCACTGTAACACCCCAAACATAGAAACCCAGAGCCGATACATTACTCATTAAATTGGAATGGTTAAAAGGAATTAAATCTCTAAGGAATGATCATTTTATTAGTCTTTAAGAAACTAGATACATAGGTGTAACTCAAATTACATTAGGAAAGGTAACAAAATACAATACATAACAAAAACTAAAAAAAAACTACATCCACCAAAACTCAATAAATGATCTCCTTATCATAACCTATTGAAGATAAAAAATGAAAGGGGTGAGATCAAATGCTTAGTAAGGGTTAGAAATAGTGTCATCATGAATCAATAATAACTTAATCATAAACAACTTGACATAGTGAATATGGCATGGTAAATAAATGAAAAACACACGCCATTAATAAACTGATAATGAAATTGTATCCATATATTTTGTTATAGTTAAAACCTCATGGATATTAGTAACTAAAAATGAATAAAGAGAATTATTATTAATTGGATATCATGTATATGGAACATGATACCACTATACTGTAGAAATGGTTTAAGTTTGTGGGTAGAAACCTATCCGATTTTTGGAAACAAACTCAAAGGGTTTGTCCCCAACTGATTTGTATCATGAGACCTGTCGATGAATTGAGGGGCTATAGAGAGCCCTGTCCTTCACTGCACGTCCAAATAATTCTTTATACATAGATTTAATACAAGATAAATATGCATTTTCAATATCCATATAGAGTAGAGGATACAGATCCATCAATATTTCCACAGTTAAAACAACATTCCAAATAAACACTGTATGGAAAATGGTATAAGGTTTAGACAATAAACATATAAATTATACATGAATATGGATATTTAATGTCAATATAATTTCAGATGGAAGGTGATCTCAAATGGGTAGTAGGTACACCGCATAAGGATTATTAGGTGCATAATACAAAGTAAGTCAGAACGAAATGGATATTGAGACAAAGTCCCTTACCAGAATGTAATCAGTCAAAACATATGAAAAAAACTTAATAACCATCAAATGAATCATTTAGTACCATTAATATAAATATAATCATGATATTATATGAAAAATGGCAGTAAAAATACACCACATACAAGAAATAAGTGGCGAACAATGGAAATATCACGAAAATGAAAGTGAGATGAGAACCCCCTTACAAACATTTAGACATGGTAAAGAGTGTTATTGTGAGGGATTACTGAGAGTTAAAGGGATATCCCGTCATTTATATATCATAAGTTAAGTATGGGGGAGGTTCAAAAACATACCCCATCCTTAGGAATTAAAAATATAAGGACACAACATAGGGGGAATACTTGAATAAAAGTGAGAGAGAGGATCCCTTACCTTATGCTCGAAGGTGTTCTCGATTGATATTAATGACCTAAATAATCAAGTTTAGATTCATTAATTAATAATTATAGAACCTAATAAACATTTAATTGATATATTATAACCCTATTAGGTTCATTCATACCCTTTTGGATGGGTTTAAGAGGTTCAATTTTATTGTTTTTGGAAGCATTTTCTTCCTTGGTTTTCATGATCGGTTTACTTGTATTCATGAATAGAAGTTTGTTTGAAATGTGGTTAGCATAACGAATATATATTATTAGTGAAATTATAGAGATATAAATGATCTTATAATTATTTTGAGTTATATACCATTGGGATGGACCATTAGAAAAAGTTAATGATAAATGCTTGGATTAACTTGGCGGTTTTGTGCATAATGAACTTGTTTTGTATTATTATTTTATATCATGAGTGTGTAAGGATTACAGAACATTGAATAAGTTAAAATACATATATTATGATCTATTTCAACCATTAAAAAGGTTTCATGACCAGTCTTGAAGATAATAATGAAAATAGAAAACCATCTTCCTTGATTGTGATAAATTAACACATTTTGGACAGTGTTTTAATTTATAGTATAAAAAAAGGGAAAAGAAGAGATGATGATGGAATTTTCCATTATCACAAAAACATTAAATTACATATAAGGTAAAGTATTTTTCATAACATTTTCATGGTAAGAGGTAATAATAGAAAAGATAACAAAGAAACTTGGAAAGAAAACACAAGAATTGAAAAGAGGAATTTACCTCTAGAATCTATCTTCCTTTGAGAGCCTCTTTAGGGGAGGGGATTTAGTATATTGAGAAGAACAAGGATTATTGATGTGGGTGAGGATATTAGGAGGATAATTTAGTGTAATTTAGTCAAGTGTTGAAGCTTGAGTGGTGTGGGAGGAAGAGGGGGTGAGGGGTGGTTTATGTAGTGGAGGGGAGGAGAGTTTTCTTAATATTATAATCATTAATTTTTTATTTTTTCTCAAGAAAAGAAATAGCGAGTATTACATGAACTATAATAGTAATAATAGTATGTAAGTTATATATTTGGGTTCTTACATCACTCATGATTCTAGGAATAGTTAATTTAAATTATAATGTATTTATACGGTAAATTTATGTATTTTACTATTCACCAAAAATTGAGGTATTTCAGAAAAATACCAAAAATTCACCCAAACCATTTTTCAAAATTTATAATCCATAAATGAACTCCATTTTTCAAAAATAATTTTCTAAATATGATAAATTTAATTTTTAATTAAAATCATTATTTAATCAAAAATTACAAACACTTAAAATATTCATCGTTATTTTTAAGATGCCTAAATTTATTTATACTTTCATGGGTATGGACACTATTAATAAGAGTCATATAAATTTTCATAAGGGTAAGTTACTATTCATAAGGGTAGGTTACTATTCACAAGGTCAGGTTTCTATTCACTGAAAATTAAGTTAATTCTATAAGACTCCAAATATCAACCTGATCACAACCGTGTATGTATGTTTTTCAAAATTCAAAACACAGAAGTGGAAAATTTATATTTAATGGATAGTTTATGACTATCTCCTAAATAAATAAGTGTTGTTTCAATTAAACTCAGTGCTTTATAAAATATAGGCTATCTTATGAATACAATTTATTTAAGAGAAACATACCATAAAATGTTTGTGGTGTTTTATTATTCCCACCTTTAGAAATTTCATCTTCAAAATTTTTCATGTATAAATCCCTTCAAAAATATGTGGGTGGTTCTTCTTCATAAAATCCTCAGGTTCCCATGTTGCTTCCTCCATTTTATGGTTTTTCCCAAGAACCTTTACTAGATGAGTTGTATGATTTCTCAATACCTGCTCCCTTTTGTCAAGAATCTCGATAAGCTCCTCACAGTATGACAAATCAGGTTCAGGCTCTATTTCTTCATAGGTGTGTACATGCGTAGGGTCTAGAATTTATTTCTTCAACAATGACAGATGGAGCACATTATGAACTTTGGAGAGACTTGGTGACGTTGCTAAACGGTAAGCTACAACTCCAATCATTTCCAAAATTTCAAACGGTCTGATGTACATGAGGCTTAGTTTCCCTTTCTTATTGAAAATTAAGACACCCTTCCATGAGGATACATTTATAAAGACATGATCTCCTACTTTAAATTCCAAATCCTTTCTTCGTTTTCAGCATAACTCTTTTTCCAACTTTGGGATGCTTTAAATGGGCCTGAAATTTCTTTACCTTTGCTGTTGTCTCTTTGACAATTTATGGGCCTAAAAGTTTTCTCTTTCCAACTTCATCCCAACAAGTTGGAGTTTGACACATCTTACCATAAAATTATTCATATGGAACCATCTTAATGCTAGAATGGAAGAAATTGTTGTAGTAAAATTCCACCAAAGGAAAAAGTCAAGATAACATGATCTCAACATATCTTCTAATGTTTGAATAGTCCTTTCAGACTATCCATCAGTTTGGGGGTGATAAGCAGTATTCATATGAAGCTCAGTATCCAAATCCTTCTGGAGACTTTTTTCAGAATTTTTATGTAAACTAGGGATATCAATTAGACACAATCGATTGAGGTTCACCATGAATTATTACAACTTCATTAATATAAAGTCTTTCTAGGAACTCAATTGGTAAATCCTCTCTTATAGAAAGGAAATATGATGATCTTGTGAGATGATCAACAATTACCCATATTAAATCATCCCTTCTAGATGTCCTTAGTAGTCCTATAAAAAAATCCATTTTAATTTCATCCCACTTCCACATAAGAATAAATAAAGGTTGCATAACCCCTCTAGGATGTTGTCTCTCTACCTTTAATTGTTGACAAAATAGACACCTTGACACATAGTCAGCAATTTCTCACTTCATATTATCCAACCCAAAATATTCTTTTAGATATCTTTACATCTTTTTGCTACCCAGGTGCTTAGAGAAATTTTATCTATGAGAATCATCTAATATTTCCCTTTTAGATCAGGTACTGATGGAACACATAAACTCTTCCCAAATTTTAGAACTCCTTCCTCATACACGAAGTTTTCCAATCTCCCATCCTTAACAGCATTAATTTTCTTGTGTAGATTCTCATCATCATATTAAGAGATTTTTATCTTCTCTAGTAAAGATGTTTTAGAAATCATTTTAAAGAGAAAAGAATTTTCCCCTTCCTTGACAGTTCCCATATCCATATTTAGTAGATCCATGAATATAGGATCTCTCTCAATCCTCATTTAGGTCAGAATTCCATGATCTTTCCTGCTTAACGCATCTGCCACCTTATTTTCCTTTCCCGGTGGTAGTGTATTGAACAATCATAATATTTGAGTAACTCAAGCCATCTCTTTTGCCTCATGTTGAGTTATTTCTATGTAAAAATGTATTTCAAACTCTTGTGGTCCGTATATATCTCACATCATTCACTTTAGAGATAATTTCTCTATATTTTCAGAGAAAATATTATGGCTGCTTACTCAAGATCATGAGTTGGGTAATATTTCTCATGAGTCTTCAACTACCTTAATGCATAAGAAAAAACTTTTTCATTTTTCCTAAGGACGCAACCCAATCCATTCTTTGATGCATCACTGTATATTACAAATCCATCATTTCTAGATGGAAGAGTCAAAATTGGAGAATTTACCAATCTTATTTTCAATTCTTCAAAGCATTCTATACGTTCTTTCCTCCATAAAAACTTAACCCCTTTACGTGTGAGCTTGGTTAGCAGGTTAGCCAGTCGGGCGAAATTCTGAATGAAGCACTGATAGTAACGTTCTAAGACAATAAAACTGCGTACCTCAGTTGTGTTCATTAGAATGGGCCATTCCTGGATTGCCTTTGTCTTCACATGATCAACTAAGATTATATCCTTAGAGACAATGTGGAAAGAAAAGAAAATTATTTAAGCCAGAATTCACACTTTCTAAACTTCCCATATAATTTATTTCTTTTAAGTGTTTTCAGAATAATCCATAATTGATTCTCATGGTATTAATATATTTTGGATTACACTAGGATATAATCAATAAATACCACAACAAAGTCATCAAGATATTCCTTGAAAAATCTATTCATTAGATCCATGAAAATAGAGGGTGAATTAGTTAGTCCAAATGGAATCATTGTAAACTCGTAATGACTATACCTGGTTCGAAATACTGTCTTTGGAATATCTTCCTTCATCACACACAACCGATAATATCCCGATCTAAGGTCAATATTCGAAAAGTATTTTATCCTTAAATTTGATCAAATAAATAATCAATTCATGGAAGAGGATAATTATTCTTTATTTAAATAGCATTGATTTCCCTAAAATCAATGCATAGCCTCATGGATCCATCTTTCTTCTTGATAAAGATGACATGGGATCCCCATGGAAAAACACTAGGTTGAATAAATCATTTTTCACTCAATTCCTCTAGTTGTTTATTTATCTCTACTAATTCCACAATGTACATTCTATAGGGAGTCTTTGATATAGGTCTTACACCAGGAATTAAATCAATAGAGAACTCAACTTCCCGATCTGGAGGATGTACATGTAAATCCTCTGTAAATATGTCAATGTATTATTACACTATATGTACATATCCAATTTGAAGATTTCTTTATTCACCCATAGATATTGGGTTCTCTTCCTCTCCAAGAATTTCATTCAGTAGAGCTACTGGGGGTGGATCTAGATAAGAATCATATGGAGAGGTTTATGCTCTAAAGATAAGGGATTATACACCATTTTTAAAAATTTTAACTTCCTTCTTCTTAAAATAGATCTTCACATCATAATTTTATAGCCAATTAATACTGAGAATTATATCAAATTCAATCATTGGTATGACTATAAGGTTATCAACTAAATCACATTTATGTGTCATGAGAGGGACTGATCGACATGCCTTTGTTTCAATGATACATCCGCTAGGAATTTTGACTCACAACTCATTTATTAAATAAAATTAGAAATGACTAATTTTCTTGAAAAAATGGGAAGATATAAATTAATGCGATGATCCAGAATTAAATAATGCCTTGGCTATGTTTGAGGAAACAATTAAAGTACCTTCCACCACATCAGTAGGAACTTCAACCTCCGCGGTTGTAATCGCATAAAATTTCCCTTACTCTTGTGACCTTTTCTGAGGCAAGTTTCCTCAGTGTTTAGGACACTCATTTTCATAGTGTCCCATCGCTATATAATTATATAATTAAATATCATTGAATTGTTTCTTCCCCTTGCATTCATTAGATCGATTACCCCTTTCCCTACATTTATAACAGACTCTCGTGCCTTTCAAGCATTTCCCAGGATGATTATTTCTACAGTTCTCACATAATGGGAATTGATTCATTATCTTTTTCTTATTTGGTGCTTCAACCTTTACATGGTTATCAGAGTACCGCTTCTTATCTTGGTTTCCCTTGAACAAATTTGATCCAGTAAATTCTTTATTTATTTTGATGGCAGTTAATACAATTTCATCATATGATGAAAATGTTTGAGAAGCCAGTGCTCGTATAATACTTGACTTAACACCTTCAAAGAAATGATCAATATTGTATTCCAAGTCACATAAGTAATCTATGGCATACCTGGATAGTATTGTAAAGGTAACCTCATACTCTTCCACACTATCTTCTTCTATTTTCTTTAAGCCAAGGAATTTACTCTTCATTTATTTTAATTTATCATGAGGAAATATTTGTTTAAGAATATTACCTTAAAATTACTCCATTATATATCTTCTATTTCTTATTCCTCTATAGTATTCTGTATCAAGGACCACTATTGATCAACATCACCCTTGAGACAATATACTACCAGCACTACCTTTTCATTTTCATTGCATCTTAATTCCATGAATATCTTTTCAAGGGACTTGATCCACTGCTAAGATACCATTGGATTAGTAGTCCCAATAAAATATGGGGGTTTCTGTCACATGAAATGATCCAACATAGGTATATCATGGTTATTCCTCCCAACCTGAGTAAGTTGTCCCAATATGGTCATGATCTGATCTGCTCCAACATTGACTGTGTTGACTTTCTTAATGGGGAAATCCCTACATTGTCTATTAGTATAGATTCCCCTTATTCCATTAGGAATCATTTATAAATAATGGCATACACTAGATTAGGTTAAAAATCATAAGTTATAATCTCAAATATAAAGTACTTAACATAAATTGAAATTCTATGCATAGCTAATCTCATAAACATGGTTTCTCTGAGGAAAAATTTACACTAAAATCCTTCATAATGGCTTGTAAAGAAAATGTGAGTTATCCTAAGAATATACGCTAGGAGTGTAAAACCAAGAGTGCAGAAAGACCTGTTGTCATGTACCAGGATACCCCAGGTCAAGCCTGAACCTCCTTGTCAGAGTTGTCACTCCTAGGTACATCTGTTCTAGAGCCATCTGTACCTGTTCATATCTATATAGGGATTTATTTTCTAGAAATATACACATAATATATTCCTTACCAAAATAATAGGACTTTCTTGTGTGTTTACCCTCAAATACTACCTTAAGTCTTTGTTCCCTAATCTACATTTTCTAATCTAGTTTCCAAGTTTGTTACTAAACTTCCTCTGATACCAACTGTAACAACCCAAACCCAGAAACCTAGAGACATTACATTACTTATTTAATTGGCATGGTTAAAAGGAATGAAATCCCAAAGGAACGATCATTTTATTAGTCTTGAAGAAACTAGATACATAGATGTAAATCAAATTACATCGGTAAAGGTAACAAAATACAATACATAAAAAACTAAAAAAAACTACATCCACCAAAACTCAATAAATGATATCCTCATCATATCCTGTTAAAGGTAAACAACTAAAGGGGTGATCTCAAATTCTCAGAAAGGGTTAAAAATAGTGAAATCATGAATCAATAATAACTAAATCATAAACAACTTGGCATAGTCAATATGGCATGGTAAATAAATGAAAAATACATGCCATTAATAAACTAAGAATGAAACTGAATCCATAGATTTTATCATAGTGAAAACCACATGAATATTAATAACTGAAAATGAATAAATAGAATTATTATTAATTGGAAGTCATGTATCTAGCACATTATACCACTATACCATTGAAACATTTTAAGTCTGTGGGTAGAAACCCATATGATTTTTGGAAACAAACTCAAAGGGTTTGTCTCCAACTGATTTGTTTCATGAGACCCGTCGATGGATCAAGGGGATATAGTCTCCCCCACCCATCACTGAATTTAAAAATAATTATTTATACATAGATTTAATACAAGATAAATATGCCTTTTCAATATCCATGTAGAGTATAGGATATAAATCCATCAATATTTCCATAGTTACAATAACATTCCAAATAAACACCATATGTAAAATTGTATACAATTTAGACAATAAACATATCCATGATATGAGAATATGTATATTTAATAGAAATATAATTTCAAATAAAATGTTATCTCAAATTGGTAGTAGTTACACCACATAAGGATTATTAGGTGCACAATACAAAGTAAGTCACAACGAAATGGAGATTGAGACAAAGTCCCTTACCACAATGTAATCGGTCAAAACATATGACCAAAACTTAATAAACATCAAATGAATCATTTAATACAATGAATATAAATATAATAATGATATTATATGACAAATATAAGTAAAAATACTCCACATATAAGAAATAAGTGATGAACAATGGAAATCTCACAAAAATGAAAGTGAGATGAGAAATCCCTTAAAAACATTTCAACATGGTAACGAGTGTTCTTGTGAAGGATTAATGAGAAGTAAAAGGGTATCCCATCATTTATATATCATAATGGAATCATGGGGGATGTTTAAAAACAAAACCCATCATTATTAATTAAAAATAGAATGACACAACATAGGGGGAATTCTTGAATAAAAGTGAAAGAGAGGATCCCTTACCTTATGCTCAAAGGTGTTCTCGATTGATTTTAATGACCTGAATAATAAAGTATAGATTCATTAACAAATAATTTCGTAACCCCATAAACATTTAATTGATATATCACAACCTTATAAGGTTCATTCATGCCCTTTTGAATGGGTTTAAGAGGTTCAATTTTATTGTTTTTGGAAGCATTTTCTTCCTTGGTTTTCATGATCGGTTTACTTGTAATCATGAATGGAAGTTAATTTAAAATGTGATTAACATCCAGAATATATATTATTAGTGAAATTAAAAAGATATAAATGATATTAAAATGATTTTGAGTTATATACCATGGGGTTGACCCATTAGAAAAAGTTAATGATAAATGCTTGGATTAACTTGGCAATTTTGTGCATAATGAATTTGTTTTGTATTATTATTTTATTTCATGAGTGTGAAAGGATTACAGAACATTGAATAAGGTAAAATATATATATTATGATCTAGTTCAACCATTAAAAATGTATAATTAACATTCTTGAATATATTAATGAAAATCTAAAACCGTCTTCCTTGATTGTGATAAAATAACACATCTTGGATGGTGTTTTAATTTATAGTATAAAAGGAGGGAAAAGAAGAGATAATGATGGCATATTCCATTATAGTAAAAAAATTATAGTACATAAAAGGTAATGGATTTTTAATAACATTTTTATGGGAAGAGGTAATAATAAAAAAGATAACAAAGAAACTTGAAAAGAAAACACAAGAATTGAAAAGAGGAATTTACCTCTAGAATTTATCTCCCTTTGAGAGCCTCTTTATGGGAGGGTATTTGGTATTTTGAGGAGAAAAATGGTTATAGACATGGGTAGAGAGATTTTGAGGATATTTGGTCATAATTTAGGCAAGGCTTGAATCTTGATTGGTGTGGGAGGAAGAGGGGGTGAGGGGTGGTTTATATAGTGGAGGGGATGAGAGTTTTCTTAATATTATAATCATTAATTTATTATTTCTTATCAATACAAGAAATAGTGAGTATTACATGAACTATAATAGTAATAAGATTTTGTGAGTTCTATATTTTATTTCTTACATCACTCATGATGCTAGAAATAGTTAATTTAAATTATAATGTATTTATACGGTAAATTAACATATTTTACTATTCAAAAAAATTCAAGTATTTCATAAAAATCCCAAAAATTCACCCTAACCATTTTCTGACGTGTAGAATCCAAAAATTAAATCCATTTTTTAAAATTAATTTTATAAATATGATAAAATTAATTTTTAATTAAAATTATTATTTAATTGAAAAGTACAAACTCTAAAAATATTCATCTTTATTTTTAAGATTCCTAAATTTATTTATACTTTCATGGGTATAGACACAATTAATAAGAGTCATATTACTATTCATAAGGGTAAGTAAATATTCATAAGGGTAGTTTACTATTCATAAGGGTAGGTTACTATTCACCAAAAATTAAGTTAATTCTATCAGACTCCAAATATCACTCTGATCGCAACCGTGTATGCCAATTTTTCAAAATTCAAAACACAGAAGTGAGAAATTTATGTTTAATGGCTAGGTTATGACTATCTCCAAAATAACCATGTGTTGTTTCAATTAAACTCAGTGATTTATAAAATATTGGCTATCCTATGAATATAATGTATTTAAGAGAAACATACCATAAAATTTTTGGGGTGTTATATTCACCATATACTTTTGGATAACAAGGATAATCCCATAAGACAATCTCAAAGCCGGTTGAATCCCACTCTCCTTGTGGTGGTAAAATTGGAAGTCAGTAAATTACTTGCTACAGGGATAATTTATCCTATATATGATAGTAAATGGGTTATCCCAGTGCAAATTGTGTCTAAAAAAATAGGAATAACAGTTATGTCAAATGAAAAGAATGAATTGGTTCCAACACGTGTGAAAAATAGTTTGAGAGTCTATATTGACTACCATCGACTGAATCAAGCCACACAGAAAGACCACTTTCCTCTACCTTTCATTGAACAAATATTAGAATGATTGGATGGTAAGTCCCATTATTGTTTCGTTGATGTCTATTTGGGTTATTTACAAATCTATATAGCCCCTGAGGATCAAGAAAAGACAAAATTTACCTGTCCATTCGGCACATTTTCATATAGAAGAATGTATTTTGTTCTATTTAATGCTCTTGGCAATTTTTAGTGATGTATGTTTGTATTTTTTCTGAGTACCTAGATAATTGAATGAAAGTTTTTATGGATGATTTCACGGTTTATAGAACTTCCTTTTATGACTATTTGGCTCACTTAGGTTCTATCCTCCGTTGTTGCATAGAAAAAGATCCTATATTAAATTATTAGAAATGACATTTAATGGTTGAACAAGGGATAGTTATTGAGAATGTGTTTTCAAAAGAGGTAATTCAAGTGGATAAATAAAAAATTTAATTACTTTCAATCCTTAAATATCCAAAATGTATTTGTGAGGTGTGATCTTTCTTGGGTCATGGTGGTTTTTACCGTCGATTCATTAAAGACTTCAGTAAGATCGTACTTCCCTTGTCCCGGTTATTAAAAAAGGATTCTGAGTTTGTTTTTAATAAAAATTATGAGGATGATTTGAATTCAATAAAAAAGAGTCTCACATCACCTCCCTTTATCCAACCACCAAGCTGGGATCTTCCCATTGAGCTTATGTGTGATGCCTCTAACTTTGCAGTTGGGGCAGTTTTATCACAAATGGTTGAGAAGGCTCCTCATTTCATTGCATACGCCTCACTTACCCTTGAACCTGCCCAGGAAAACTACACAACCACTGAAAAATAACTTCTTTCTATTTTTTTTCCGTAAAATATTCCATTCATATCTTATCAGGTAAAAAATCATTGTCTTTTCTGATCATGGTGCGCTTCGTTTTCTTCTAAATAAAACTGAAGCTAAGGCCCACCTCATTCGGTGGATGATCCTCCTACAGGAGGTTGACCTTGATATTAGAGATAATAGAGTAGTGGAAAATTTGGTAGCTGACCACATTAGTAGGATTTCCTCACTATTGGACCATCATGTTGACTCACCCCACCCCATTAGAGAATTCTTACCTCATGAGAACCTTTGTGATGTTGTGAACCTTACCCCTGGTATATGGACATTATGAATTTTCTAGCAACATCCAGGGTCCCCAATGATTTTAGCACTTACCAATCCCATATACGTAAACATGATTCTCAGTGGTACATTTGGGATGACCCATATTTTGGAATAATTTTTGGTGACCAAGTAGTTCATCGGTGTGTCCCTAACCACGAGTTCACCTCTGTTTTGACCTTCTTCCACACTTTGGGTTATGTGGGTCACTTTGGCTCTCAAAGTATGGATAAAAAAGTCCTTGACTCAGGTATTTATTTGCCAATATTGTATAGAGATTCCCATTAGTTTTTTAAGTCATGTACTATATGTCTATTCATAGAGAATATCTCCAAGAGGAATGAATCCCCCAACAGCCCATGTTATTTTGTGAGATCTTCGATGCATGGCGCATTGAATTCATGGGGCCTTTTCCAAATTCATTTTTATATTTTTCATATTATTGGCTATTGACTATGTATCTAAATGGGTGGAACAAAAGGCCACCGGGACCGATGAATCTCGATTGGTTATTGATTTTGTGAGGTCCCAAATTTTCAGTAGGTTTGGTTTACCAAGATTCATCATTAGTGATTAGGGTTCACATTTTTGAAATCACAACATGAGAAATTTTCTTCATAAGTATGGGGTTGTTCATAAAGTATTTACAACATATCATCCCCAAACTAATGAAAAAACAGAAATCTCAAATCAGGAAGTTAAGCAAATCTTAGAAAAAATAGTACAACCCAATAGGAAAGATTGGAGTTTGTGCTTGGATGATGCACTTTGGGCATACCATACAACTTTTAAAACCACAATCAAAATGTAACCATATATGATTGTGTTTGTAAAGGCTTGTCACCTCCCTGTAGAGGTAGAAAACCATGTATATTGGGCTGTTAAATAATGTAATATGAATCTTTCAGATGCAAGTGAACATAGGAAGCTGCAAATTCAAGAGTTGGAAGAAATTCAACATGATAAATATAAGATGTCCTGAATCTATAAAGAGAAGACAAATTCTATCCATGATAGAATGATTCATCAGAGGAAGTTCCATATTGGTGATAAGGTCCTCATGTATAATTCTAGGCTAAAGCTCCACCCAGGTAAGCTTTGTTCCTTATGGCTCGGTCCTTATACCGTTACTGATGTTTACCCTTTTGGTGCTATACATGTTTTACATGATAAGAGTGGAAAGTGGATTACTATTAATGGGAAGAGGCACAAACACTTCTATGAATATTTTTATAAAGCATCTTATAGAGGAAATCCAACTGATATATTCCCCATATGACACCACTTAGCAGGCTGTCCCTTCTCCCTACCTTTATTTACTTGTCTATTTATTTAAAATACTTTCATTGAGGGCAATGTAACTTTTTGGTGTGGGGTAGGGTGACATATCATAGTTAGTATTAAACAAAACCAAAAAAGAAAACAAAAAAATTAAAAAAAATGTGTTTTCATTTTTGATTTCATTTTCCTTATTTTTTGTTTTTAGATAAAAATTGATCTTAAAAATAATATCCAAAATCATATTTCATGCTTGAGTCAATTGAGTGGAAAATTCCATTTTTTTTGGAAAAATGTTTTTCAAATTAATGTTGATATGGAATCCTTTCCTAGAAATTTTATTTTCAAATCATCCTTAGATGTTTAATAGATTTTTGAATCCCATGCCTCATTATCACGGACAAATATTTGAATCCCTTATCCGAGTGACATTCTAAGCCCTTTATTGCATATTATTCCTTTTAACCACTTTTTGAGAGTCTTGGGTCATGTAGAGAAACTATAACATTCTTTGATTCTATTTGAATCCATAATATTCAAGTATGCTAAATTCATGATATAGGAAATCGTTCATTGAAAAGCCCTTTGTACAATTATCCTCTATTTTTGGCCACCTTTACATTTTATCTTTCTCAAGCCTTAGAGACTATGAAATACCTATTAAGTAGACACATTACAAGATAATTTATCCCTACCTACTGATCTATTGTGTGTATTCTTGTTTTATTTTCAGAAATTATGGGAGAGAGGGTGTTTCCATGGTAATTCTGGGAAGAGAATCATTGTTATGGGTTGATATAAAGGGCGTCTACATTTTCCTTATGCAATGGGTTCACAAGACATGTTACATCATTGTTTTACACATGTTTCCCAATTTATATAAAAAAATTGTATATTAAAAAAAATAGTTCTATACATTGAAAAAAATAGAATAAAAGAATAAAATGGAGAAAAAAGGATGTTTACTCATTATTATTCACATCTTGGTTGTGACCCGCACAAATAGACAATGAGGATTGTGAGTTGGAGGTAATAAACTTTGTGAGGGGTTGAGTGTGTACATTCATTATGAACACCTGATGAATTTTGACATGTTTTGTACATAATATATTAAACACTCCTCTTCTGCCTTATATTTTTAAACATTAAATCCTACCAACCCTTAAACCTCAGAACAACCTGTTGGAAGTCCTCTTGAGTAGGAGACTAGTTTCTACTAGTAGAGAACTGAGAATATTGTCAAGTATATGGTAAGATCACATGAAATCAGGGAAAATAGAATAAATACACTTTAATATTTTCATTTAGTTAAGAGGGAAAATTTTTAGGTGAGGTAGGGTGCAACATGTTGCATGGGTGAACAAATGAAGTTGAACAAATTCGAATGTGAGAAAAGAAAAATGATAGGAAAATTGATTCTATAAACGAGACATGATGGATTTCATTTCAAAATTATCTTGGATATTTTTACATCTTTTATTTAGGAATGGGACATTATTAGGATATTATACTTTTCCCAGGAGTGAAAATGTTTAGGTATGGGGGTGTGATCGTACCACGATTCACTATTTTATTTCACCCTTATACCAATTTATTAAACTAGTTTTGTATTGAGAATTACATGTATAATAACAAATTTCAATTAATATTTGATTAAATTATATTATATTTAACACTATTAAAAAGGTAAATGTTACTTGTTTTGATAATTACATTGTAGGTGGAGGTGACTTTTGAGGGCCCATGATGAAGTCCAAGAAAAATAGGCCAATCTGCACAGGATCCAAGCATACTAGTGTAATAAAACTCATAATTATACTATAAAATTAATCCAAATGAGATGAAACATTTTTTTCTGGTATAAAATTTAATGATCTATATTTCATCTCAAGGAACCCAATACCAATTCTTCCATTAGGATGCCCATAAAAACTGATCTATCCAATAAAGTGAATCTGCACGGGGTTAAAACATTGCCTCTTTATTTTGGAAATATCTCTTATTATATACCATATATGAACGGGAAATTTGACATGGAGGTAGAAAAGGTGTCGTAAAACAACTATTTAGTTTTGTAAAAATTGATTTAGGACTTTATAAGTGGTCAAAACAATGGACCATATGGATTATCGAAATCAAGGTGCCTAAAACCACTTCCCACTTTGCCTATAAATTGGAACCTTGGGAACCCCATTTTGGAGTTTGACCATGAGGTAAGGTGCTACCATTTTGGAGTCCCAAAGAGGTATTATAATCATCCCTACAAGGTTTTGAGGTTATGGTAAGTTCTAATTCAACATCTTCTTCTTCCTCCCCTCCCATGGATTTCTAAACCCCTTGTGATCACCCAGAGAGGAACGTGATGTAATCCTAAGCTTTATGTTTTTATTAAATTGAATTATATTTTTAATTATAGGTTTTATGTTGTTTTTATTCATCATATATTCTTATTTAATTTATTTATATACTGGTATGTTATACTCAAACTCAAATGATCATGTTTGGGGGTACCCTTTCATGTGATGTTTCACACACCGTTTATCCCTTTTTATTTCCTCATTCAATTGTGGTGTTTGTGTGGTTCATATTGGTCAATTGAACTCACATAAGTACTGTCAAGGTCATGTAAATTTATTTCATGGTATCACAAAGAAATAACATATAAACCTGGATAGCACATTGAGTTCTTCGTGTGTCGCCTTGGTGAGTTTTAGTTATGATGTCGAACACAAATCACCCAATCATCGGTGGTGTCTCGAGAATCATTGTGTGTTTTTGACTGAACCCTAAGAGGTATCCTATCATAAACTAAGTAACATTATGGTAATAGGTGTTATAAACCAGGGATTAAAATATCGATACCCTTTATCTTGAAGTGATGAAGGACGAACATCACGAGACTTCCCTGGGTTGATCACATTTAATTAATCTTGTTCATTTCTACTTTGTTTATCACTTTTGTTTTATATTTTCATATTTAATCATCAAACACAAGTTTTATAAAATACCATTACCCTTATATTTTAATAATCAAAACCCTCCTTTTAAATTAATGATCTAAGGCTCCGTCGAGAGATGACCTAGGGTTACTGCTATACTATAAAAATTTTAGTAAACTAAATATCTAATTTAATGCACTCAACAACACGATCAATGATATTTTAGAGAAATTATTTATAAGCCTGAGTATGTCACCTTGGGTGGATATTATTCTTTTTTCTAAAAAGGATGATGGTTCAATTCTCCTTTGTGTTGATTACTGAAAAATCTATCAGGTTATGATAAAGAACACATATATATTTCCATGGATTGATGATCTATTTAACCAGTTGAAATGGGCAAAGTGGTTCCCGAAGATTGATCTTTGATTTGGTTACCATAATTTGAGAATAAAATAATAAGACATTAATAAAACCTTTTTTTGGAGAAAGTACAACCATTTTGAGTAACTTATCATTCCATTTGGTTTAAAAAATTATCCTACAGTCTTTATGGATTTAATGAAAATTATTTTCCATGAGTATGTTGATAGTTTATTGGTAGTATTTGTGGATGAAATCCTTGTCTACTCTAATTACAAGGAGGATCATGTGCATCATATAAGAGTAGTTCTTAATTTTTTGAGAAATCATCAAATTTATTCCAAGATATAGAAATGTGTTTTCTGGATTCGAGAAGTGAATTTCTTGGGACACATGGTGTCCAAACATGGTATATCGGTTGATCTTGAGAAGGTGAATGATATTATTACATTGGAGAAATCACTAAATGTTTTTGAGATTCATAGATTCTTGTGTTTAGATAGATATTATCACCCATTTGTAAATGAATTCTCAAATTTGTCTTCTCCGATGACTGATCTAACTTGGAATTGAGAAAAGTTTTCTTGCAATGAAAAATTCCAAAATTATTTTGTGGAGATAAAACTTCTTTTGACCACTTCACCGATGTTGAATCTTCTAGAGGCCAGTAAGGGCTTTGTGGTTTTTTATGATGCATCAGGTTTAAGTTTGGATTGTGTTCTTATGCAGGGTGGTCATGTTGACACTTATGGATCTCATTATTTTAGTCCACATGATAAGAATTACCCTACCCATGACCTCAAACTCATAGCTCTAATGCATATACTTAGGAGTTAGCGGGATTACCTTTTCATAGATATTTTTACCATATTTTTAGAGAAAAAAATCTTGAGTTATATCATCTCTCAAAAAGATTTGAATCTTAACCAGATTCATTTTGTGGAATACCTATAATCTTTTGACTTTGGCATCACCTATACCCTCGGGAAAGGGAACGTCACCGCAGATGCATTGTGTAGGAAACTTCTGACCAAGGTTGTGAAAGAATCATCAGAAGAGTGGAACTTGATGGTAATTTTTCACAATTTCATATTGGTTTTTGGGAATTAGGGGCTAAATTTATTTTGGATAGTGTTTAGTTGACTTTCACTATAACACCTAGAAATTCTAAAGTAAGAACCTTATATTCGACAGCGTGCATGACACACAACACCAACTGCATAAGGGAAAATAATGCCATGATACTTTAAAATATATTTACTATTTTAAATAGATTTTATATATTCTATATTTAGTAATACACTCAACACTGAGTTACCTTGTGTTACATTCAAGAGTGACCTTCTTCGAAATCTTACATTACATGTAAAACCGAGTTTTACGGAATAACAATATATTATTAAATATAATAAGATATAAAATAACATTTAAATTAGTAGTTATGAAAAGGGGTAAATAATTTATGAAAATATATGGTTTACACAAATTTAAAATTAATTCATTGGTTATAAATTAATTATAAATGAATATGAAAACCGATTGAATATAAAAGAAAATATTACTATTTTCACAAAGTTGTTTTACCCTAATAGATTTAATTAATAACAATTAGTGGGTGATAATAATGTAATATATATATATATGTATAATATTCAATATAATATTTTTTAAGTTCATATAATAGATTTGATAAGCATAATATAAGAACTAACCAAATATTACACTTAAAAAAACTATATTTTTATAAAGGTAATTTTACCGCCTTTTAATGGAGAACCCATTTTAAATCTGAATTTTGAAACTTTAATTAATTTAATATGTCAAAATAAACTTCATATTTTAAATAAAAACATAAAAATTAGGTTAGGGTGAATATTTTTTATTTTTCAGAAATATATCATTTTTTAATGAATAGTTAAAAATACTGAATTTTAGTTCAAAAATGATTTTTCATATAATTTATTTTTAAGTTTAAATTATATTTTTAATTGGTTTTAAAGTTTAATTAGATAAATTTTTTATCAATTAATATAATTTATGTCATTTAAATCAATTTTAATTTGAAATTGACTATAAAAACGTAGCAAACTTTTGGACATTTTTACATTAAAAACCCGCATTTTCTTCCCGTCTGCGAGATTATAATTTAAATTAATTTATGGAACTTTTGTGATTGGTATTTTAAAAAATGGATTCCATATTTGGAATTATAATAATTTGTAATTTCTAATAATACCAACTTTGTGTTTGACCAAAAATATTAGTGAAAGTAATTAAAATAAATTACAATTATTAAGGTAAAATTAATCTTAATAAAGGGCTAAACCTTTAACATAAGGTCCCAAATGACCTATATACTTGTAAAACATATATTTTATGGACATAATTAGACCTTTAAACTTAAATTTGTGAGTTTTATTTGTTTTTATGACTTTTTTTGGTAAAAACCTGGGTACATCTAACTTCTTTTCAAAATACTAGGTGAGTCTTTTTCCTCCCTTATAAAAGGCCACCATATCACCCCATTACTAAAACCTCTCAAAAAACTTAGGTTAAGAAAATATCTACCCATATAGATTCCAAATTTCCCTCCCATTGAATCCTAGAATCCTCCCCTTGGGAAGAAATACATCCAAGGAATCCTTTTGGTACAAACCAAAATAAGTTACCCGATTAAGAGGTAACATCTTCCCTCAAGATCTCTAGTTTCATTTCCATTATCCACCCCAAAAAATATATTTATTCCATAATTGTATAAAAAATAAGTATACTAAATATACTATGATGTTTTTATTTACATTTTATTACCTATACTTACACATACATCCATCTAATGGATAAATAACATACTATTTCTGTGTATGGCGAACTACTGCCTCACAGAATGATGATTGTTCATTTTTTCCTTTACCACCTATAATTGTGGATATTATGATAGAAAATATGTTTATATATGTTATATATGATATTTATAATGGCTTTAAACTTCTGTAATTTTTATTTTAACATACCTCAATGCTTTCCATCTTGTGTAAATATGGTAATTTCTATTGAGAAAGTGTGGACTACTGCCCCCTCAAAGCGATATGACTCATTCATGCCATACATGGAACATATAAAGGAAATTTTTAATAAAAATATATAACATATATAACACAAATATGAAACTAGAATTATAATATACCTATGTATCATTTAGTTTTCATTCTTTTAATACAAAAAATAAATGAATATAGTATTCATACGTACGTATGACCTACCATCTACATGAACGATGAACTTCATTTATAATCTCAAAATATAATGGAATACTATAAATACATATATAATTAATATATATGATAATTAATTCATGGTTTACCTTATCAAGATGATGAAATAATGATCTAATTAATAGTAACAACAAATGAAAAGTCAAAACATACTTGAGAAAAGTAGGAAATTAACACCCAAAATAGTTAAAATAATGGAAGAGTGTAAACAAAGGGGTAATAAAATATTATAAGGAATTAATATATGATATTATAAACATTTTTATGGTTATTATATAATTTAGTAACATATTTTAACCACTATATATGATGATAAATACCACCCAACAAAAGAAAGGTTAAGGTAAAGGATTTAGTCTCAATTTACTTTCCATTGAGACTTAATTTTGTTATGTAAAAATCCACTTTTATTTGGTGTATATATTGCCATTTGACATGTTATATCATGAATTTAATTATTCAAATGATATTATAAGTTTCATTTAATTCATATGTAATTATTATTTAAATATTTCAATGTGGTATGGGATACATTGGAATGTTTAAATATTATGTTTCTTCAAGAATGTTTTAATGTCAACAACCCTTGTTGTTACTTATCCTCCTCTGAGGTATTATTGATAAATACATATTGTTTATTCAATATAGATATTTGATAATGAATTTTCTTATTCAATATATGAGGAATTATTTGTAAATGCAATACACAGGTTGGAGACCGTTTAAGGAAAGCCCTATGGGTTGGGAACCGGTTAATGAAAGCCCCTCGATGCATCAGTAATCTCATGAGAAGAAATAGTGGGACTAAATAGATGGGGTTTTAACCGATATCTGAACCGTATTGTGAAAGGTATTGATAGTATTGATTCCATGTACCTAGGAAACATGGAATCCAATATTTAATCATTTCCATCATTTTGTTTTAGTTATTATTCATCTATGAGATATTGAATCGACATACCTATAGAAACATATAACCATTAGTTAATTGATTAAATGTCATGTGTTTTAGTTTCTTATCTTTCCATATTGAATTTTAATTATCTAGTTATTTTAATATCATGTGTTATCATTTATTTATCATTCCTTGTTAATTTATTATCATTGATTCATTATTTCTTCCACTTTATTTACCCTTACTGAGAATTTGAGATCCCCCTTATTATATTTTCTTTCCCTAGAATATGAATAAGAAATATTTGAATAAATGTTTGAGGATGCAGTTTATTTTATTTTACTATATATCATATTTGTATTTTCTATTTTCCAATGTATTATGGTTATCATGAATGCAATCTGGATTTCCAAGACTGATAAACTGATTGGTCCTTTAGGATTTGATTCCTTGTAATCATGTTAATGTATTAAAATAATGCACCGACTTAGTACTTTTGGGGTTAGGGAATTACAATTGGTATCAAATGATGTTTATCAATAACCTTGGAAACTAGGTTAAGAAAACTTATATTAGAGAGAACAACCCTAAGAAAGAAATTGATAATAAGTATACAAGAACACCCTAGAATTTTGGTAAGGTAGTTTTTATATGGGTATTCATAGCAATACATCCTTGTCTGGATATGAAAAGTGGACATGGTTTTGGTATAGATGTACCTAGGAGTAATAACTCCGGCAAGGTGTTCTAGGCCTGACTCTAGGTAACCTGGTACATGAAAATGGGGCTTACTGCACACCAAGGGGATACACTTAGGATAATTCACATTTTCCTTACCTACCATTATAAAGTATTCGAAATTAAATATTACCTTAAAGTAACCAAAGTTTATGATTCTAGGATTCATGATGCATAAATTTATTCTATGTGCTATAATATATTTATAGTTATACAAATTTCATAACTTTATGAGGTAATATAGTGTATTCCATTGTTTAGAAATGACACCTAAATGGAATAATGGTATCAATAATCATAGAAAATGTAGAGATTTCCCTACTTAGGAAACAAATACAGTTATTATTGGAACTAATAAAGTTATAGATATATTAGAGTAACTTAGTGAGGTTATGAAAAATAAAATTTCCCTAATGAAGAAACCTATTACATGGAGATAATATCTTATGCTAGATCACTTTTATGCGGTAGAAGACCCCCTTGATTAGTGGGACCACTAATCCAATTATAGCTGAGAAATGAATTAAGTATCTATAAAAGATATTTATTGCCTCAGAATGCAGGAAAAATGAAAATGTTAAACTTGAGGCATATTGTCTCCAAGGTGATGCTGACCAGTGGTGGTATCTAATCTAGAATACAAAGGAGGAAGAATAAATTGAACTCATGTAATAAAGAAATTTTAAGGAGATATTATTTGATAAATACTTTCTTCATGATAAAAAATTTTAGATAAAGAGGAAGTTACTTGGCTTAAAGAAAAAGGATGAAGGTAGTGTTGTAGATTATGAATACAACTATATAAGGTTATCCAGGTATGCTACAAATTATATAATCAACATAGAGTGAAATACCCAACACTTCTTTGAAGGACTTAATCCAAGTCTCTGAAGGTCACTAGTGTCTAAAAACACATATTCATTTGATAAAATAGTTTTATGTGCTATCAAGATAGAGAAAGAATTATCTAAGTCCTATAGCTTTAAGGGAAACCAAGAGAAGAAGAGGTTTTCTAAACACCATGAAAATGGGAATGAGTTAAAGAATATGAAGAGAAAGAATTATTTTCTAACATGTGATAATTATGGAAAGAATAACCCTATTAAATTATTGTAAGTATTAGGAGTTTGTTATAAGTGTAGAGAAAATGGTGGCCAAGAAAAATAATTCAACAGAAATAAGGAAAATACTGCTATTCAATGTTACTACTATAAGGATATGGGGAAATATGAAAATTAATTACCCAAGAGTCAAGAGAATATACCTTATAAGAAGGTAAGGTATCAAGGCCAAGCATATGTTATTTACACAACCAAAGTGGAATGATTAATGCACTTTTGTATTTTAATCTAATAAATATATCATAAAGGTATTTTATTTATGATGTTCTCATAATATTATTCATGAAATATATAAGGATTGTACTGCAATATGTTTTCATTACATATTTTAGATCATATTTTTAATGGTAATAATAAAATTAATTTAGTAGAAATTAAAAAATTTCGAGGGAAATAAACCCTTTAATCTGTTTTTGATGTTGAGATAATGATGAATAAATGATTGATTTGGAAAAGTACTGACTACCTTGGAACATATTAATGATTTATCGATAAGTGGTCTATGCTATCATTAATAGTGTTTACAATACTTTTTTATTTAAGGAATATATCAAATAATATGTGTCTTACATTAGAAATAAGGAAGAATTCATGTTTCAAATAATTTTTTATGGTAATTTGTGTTATTACCATATTTAAAGAGGACACATGATGAATTTATTCACATGTTTGGAATTTGAAAATTTAAAGATGCTTCATGTTGACTAAAGGCAAATGATAAGTTCATTTTGAAAATTTAGTGACATTCTTTCAAAATTATAGGATTATAATATTTTGGAAAAGTTAACCATTTATAAAATAGTTTAAGTTGATCATTAGACAAGGTCTTATAGATTGTTTTATTAATTCAACTTATAAGAATAAAAGTATAAATAGTTCACGACACAACCAAAGGATAATATTGTATTTATAGAAATGTATATTTACTTATATTATTATATATTGATAGAATTCTGCATGTATAGAAAAAAAGTGTCTTGATAGAAAAATGTTGTCCTATTATCATCATTTTAGATGATATCAATGACCTTTATTCATACCTAATATTTATCATTTTGTGGTTAACAACTTTTATTTGAACATGTTCTCTAGAACTCTCCATGAGAACTTGATTATTGGATTTTTTTTCATTTCATATTTATGTTTCCATTTCCCACCTATGTTCTCCTACTAAGGGACCCATTTAAGTGACCATTATACTTTCATTTCTCTCTTATTAAGAAGATGTGATATTAGCACTTTTTATGATGTGGGTATTTCTACAATAGTTTATTTTAAATCCATATATTTTCGAGATAAATTTTAAATTGTGAGGATGCAATTTATTTATGGTGGGGAAAATGTAACACCCTGAAATTCTAAAGTAAGAACCTTATATTCCATAGTGTGAATGACATGAAACACCAATCGCATAAGGGAAAATAATACCATGATAAATTAAAATATATTTACTATTTTAAATATATTTGATATATTCTATATTTTTTAATTCAATTGACATCGAGTTAACTTGCGTTACACGCAAGAGTGACTTTCTTTGAAAGCTTACATTACATGCCAGACTGAGTTTTACCAAATAACGATATATTATTAAATATAATAAAATATAAACTAGAATTAAAATAATTTTTTTATGAAAATGGGTAACTAATTTGTGAAAATCCATGGTTTACACAAATTTAAAATGAATTCATTGGTTATAAATTAATTATAAATGAATATGAAAATGAGTTGAATATAAAAGAAAATATTAATATTTTCACAAATCTGTTTTACCCTAATATATTTAATTAATAAAAATTATTGGGTGATATAAATTTAATATATATATATATATAATATTAAATATAATATTTTTTAAGTTCATCCAATAGATTTGATAAGCATAATTTAAGAACAAACCAAATATTACACTTAAAAACCTATATTTTTTTAAAGGCAATTTTACCACCTTTTAATGGTGAATCCATTTTAAATATGAATTTATAAACTTTAATTGATTTAATATGTAAAAATTAACTTCATATTTTAAATAAAAACATAAAAATTAAGTTATGGTTAATTTTTGATATTTTTTACAAACATATCATTTTTAATGAATAGTTAAAAATACTGAATTTTAGTTCAAAAATGTTTTTTCATATAATTTATTTATAAGGAAAAATTATATTTTTAATTGGTTTTAAAGTTTAATTAGATAATATTTTTATAAATTAATACAATTTATTTCAATATAATGAATTTCAATTTGAAATTGACTATAAAAACATAACAAAATTCTGGATATTTTTACCTTAAAAACCCACATTGTCGTCCTGTCTGTGGGATTAAAATTAAATTAATTTATGCTACTTATGTTATTGAAATTTTTAAAAATGAATTAAATATTTGTAATTAAAATAATATATAATGTATAATAAGTTAAACTTTGTTTTTGACCAAAAATATTAGTGAAAGTAATTAAAATTAATTACAATTATTAAGTTAAATTTAATCTTAATAAAGGACTAAACCTCTAACTTTAGGACCCAAATGACCTATCCACCTATAAAAAACCCATTGGATGGACGTAATTCATCCATTAAAATTCCATTATTATGTTTTTTTTATTTTTTAATACTTTTTTAGGGACAATCATGGGTACACCTAACTTCTTTCAAAATACCAAGTGAGTCCTTTTCCTCCCTTATAAAAGGCCACCACCTCTCACCATTCCTCACTCGTATCAAAACACTTAGGTTCAGCCAATATCTATCTATATAGCTTCCCAAAATACCTCACCTCAATTTTGGAATCCTCCCCTTGGGTATAAATCCACCCAAGGAAGCCTTTTGGTACAAACCAAAAGTAGTTACCTGATTAAGAGGTAACATCTTCCCTCAAGATCTCTAGTTTCATTTCCATTACCCACCCCATAATTTTTCTTTATTATATGATTATATAACAAAAAAATTATCATAAATATAATATTATTATTTTATGTAAAGTGTTCAACCTAAACTTACACAAACCTACATTTAATGGATAACAAACATAATATTCCTATGTACGGTGAACTACAACCACAAAAAATGATGATTGCTCATTTTTACTTTACCAACTCTCATGGTAAATATTATGATGAAAAATTTATTTATATATGTTATATTTTATATTTATAATTTCTTTATACTTATATATTTTTTATTTGAAACATACCTTTTTTCTTTCCATCATGTGTAAATACGATAATTTCTCTTGAGGAAGTGTGGACTACCACCCCATCAAAGTGATATGACTCATTCATGCTATAAATGGAACATATAAAGGATATTTTTAATAAAAATATGTAACATATATAATATATATGTGACACTGGAATTATAATATACATATGTATCATTTATTATTCATTATTTTAATATAAAAATGAAATTAATGTAGCGTTCATGCGTACGTATGACCTACTGTCTCCATGAATGGTGTACTTAATTTCTTATATCCAAATATAATGGACTATAATAAATAAATATATAATGAATATATATGATAATTAATTCATGGTTTGAATTTTGGATATGATTAAATCATGATCTAATTAATAGTAACAAAAAATAAAAAATTAAAACATACTTGAGAAAACTGTGCAATTAACATCCAAAATAGTTAAAATACTGAAAGAGTGTTAACAAAGGGGTAATAAAATGTTACAAGAAATTAATAAATGATATTATAAAAATGAGTGTGGTTATTTTATAAGTTAGTAATATATTTTAAACCACAATATAGGAGGATAAATACCACACAAAAAAAGGTTAAGGTAAGGGGTTTCGTCTCAATCTAGTTTCCATTGAGAATTATTTTTGTTATGCACAAATTCACTTTTATTTAGTGTATATACTAAAATTTTACAAGTTATATATTGAATTTAATTATTATAATAATATTATAAGTTTCATTTAATTCATGTGGAATTATTATTTAAATTTTTCAATGTGGTATGTGACACATTAGAATGTTTAAATATTATTTTTCCTCAAAGAATTTTTTAATGTAAAGAAACCTTGTTGTTACTCATCCTTCTATAAGGTATTATTAATTAAATATGGATATTTGATTAGTCAAATTATTTATACAATATATGAGAAATTATTTGGACATACAATACACAAGTTTGGGACTGTTTAAAGAATTCCCTACGGGTTGGGGACTGGTTAATGAAAGCCCCTTGATGCGTCAATAGTCTCATGAGACAAAATAGTTAGCCAAAATAGATGGGTTTTTACCTAATAGCTAAACCATATTATGAAAGGTCATGACAGTACTGGTTCCATGTACATAGGAAACATTATTTCCAATAATTAATAGTTTATCTCATTTAGTTTTAGTTATTATTCATCCTTGATATTTTGTGTTGATATATATATGGATATATATAATTATCAATTAATTGATTAAATGGAATGTGTTTCAGTTTATTACCTTTAAATATTGAATTTTCCTTATCTAGTTATTTTAATGACATGTGTTGTCATTTATTTACCTTAACATGTTTATTTATTCTCATTGATTCATTATCGATTCGGCTTTATTTACCCTTATTGAGCATTGCAATTCACCCTTATTATATTTAATTTCCCCAAGTTATAAAGAATAAATATTTGAATAATAATTAAAGGAAGCAGTTTATTTCATTTTATTATGTATCATGTTTTTATTTTTTATCTCCCAATGTATTATGCCTATCATTTATGTAATCTGGATTTCCAAGACTACTAAACTGATCTGTACTTAGGGATTTGTTTCCTTGTAATCATGCCAATGTAATAAAATAATGCACCGACTCTAGACTTATGGGATTAGGGAATTACATCCACTCTTCTTGAGATGATTCTTCAGGAACAATAGATCTATGATTATTTCTGCAGCACTAGATCCTCTCTTTATGGTGGGGAGATCGTTGTTAACTAGTTGTTCTCTATAGAGGGTATTCTATGCTATTAGAATTTTTTTGTTATGATGTTAGTGGAAAGGAAAGTTGTTATGGGGGATTTCTATTGTTCCTAGTGGGCAGTGCACCTAAGAACTATAAATATGTTCTATGACATGTGGCATAAATTTTTGTGGCCAGGTATGAGATAGGGCATTGCTGATTTTACATCTCATTATTATACTTTCCAACAGGTTATGTCCAAGAACCAAAGGCCTTTTGGGTTTACTTCAGCCACTTCCAGTGATAACATGGAAGTGATATGAGATCTATATGGATTTTGTGGTTGGGTTTCCACATACCCAGGGAATGAATAATGCAATATGGGTTATGATTGATAGGATGACTATATCAGATTACTTTATACCCATTTTGTGATACAAAATAAATTTAAGAGTTTTGAAATATCCATGTGAAACATATTGTTCATTTTCATGGAGTTCCATATTTTGTAGTCTCTGATGGATATACCTAGTTTACTTCTCTCTTTTGAAGTGTCCTTTAAGAGGCACTTGGATCTTAGGTTTGTTTTCAAATATGACATACCATCTGTAGTCAGATGACCAGACAGAAAGAGCTATATATATTATTGAGGATATTCTATATGTATGATTCCTCAAATTTGGAAGGGTTTGGGATAACCATTTGGGAATCGTTGGGTTTTCTTATAACAATAGTTACCAGTCCATGATCAGAGTGGCTCTTTTTGAGACCCTGTATGACTGAACTTACAAATATCTTTTGTTTTGGTCAGAGATCAGTGAAAGTTACTTGATTAGACCAATCTTAGTTCAAGAGACGACAACAATTATTTAGTTGATTCATTAGAGAATTTTGAAAGATCAAATCCAGAATAAGTCTTATACTTATCATCATCGTAGACCACTAGAATTTCCAGTTAGTGACCATGTGTTCTTGAAAGTTTCATCCTGTTTGGGTCATTGACAGCTTGGGAGGAAAGGGAAGCTTACTCCTCATTTTGGGGGACCTTTTGAGGTTTTTAAGTATGTGTGAAAAGTGCCTTATAATTTATCACTTCCACTTTAGGTAATGTCAATACATAACAAGTTCCTTGTATCTTAGCTGTGAAAGTATCTTTATGATCCATCTCATCTTCTTTGCTGGAGTGATCTTGAAATTGAGATTGATTTATTCATGACTGAGCATCCAGTCAAAATAGTTGATTCTGAAACCAAGGTACTCTATGGGAGGATGAAACCTTTGGTTTGAGTTCTATGGAAGTATGGTTATGATATTCATGATACTTGGGATAAAAAGGCATTGATGACGGAGAATTGGAGTTAACTTTTTGATATGGAATCTTCTCATTATGATTTCTAGGGTAAAAAAGTTTCTATGTTGGGGAGGTTATAACACACTGTTACTATGTTCATGTACTCTTAAAACCTTATTTTGATCATTCTTTGGTTTGATCTCTTTTAGGGGTGCTTCGGGTGAAAATTTGAAAATTTATGGAAGTTCTTGGGCTATGCACGATTGACCCAAACCATATGCCCTGCTAGTGAAAACCATGAAACCTCAGGTAGTGAGAGTTTTCATAGTTGTCTCATGGTTTGAAAAACCATGCAATCAACAAGGAGAAACTGTGAAACTCCACACGTAGGGGTGCATGGTCAGGGTGCATGATTTTTCTAACCGTGTGGACTTTCCCAGCTAACCGTGCACATGAGATTATTCCAAAAATTATTTTGAAATTTTCCAAACCCATATTTGGATCCCCAATCAACCCTAACTCAACCTATTATAATTTAATAGGTTTGGAGGACTCCTAGGAACTAATTTTTGATCCTCCAAATCCTCTCCAAGGTGGATTGAATCTAGGTGATATTCATTCGGTCCTTTCCCGATAATATTTCTCTCATAGTTCCATCTCTCCCACTCTTTTTATCTCTCTTCCTTAGGTTTTTTTATATATTCATGTTATTGGAGGATCTAATCTATGTTGTTTTATTTCTTAAATATAAGTTTGATTCTCAGATCTCCTTTTCTGATGTTCTTCATTGGAGTTTTCCATTGTGGACATTATGAGTCGTGATCTCCTTGTTTTGATAGGTGGTTCCATTTATGATCGGTCGATTAATTTAACCCTAAATTTCATGATTTAAATTAAGCTAATTTAAATTAAATTGTGAAAAACCAATTAATTGTGGATTTTGGTTTGGATTTTCTTTGGCATGAAAATTGGGTAAACCCCCATACTCTATTGAATTGGGGGTGTGTTTGTGGAAGTTTGATGGGAAAATTGTGAAAATAAAATTTGAAATTAATTTGTGAAAATGATTTCAAATTAGTATTTGAGAAAAATGGCTCAAATTATTTTGATAAGAACCCATTTTTTTATCTTAGAAAATTCATGATTTGATTAAAAACTCATTTTGGTTTTTAAATGGAAAGTTCCATATTAAAATGAAAAAATGGGTTAAGTTTGTTTGATAGTTTTGAAATAAATTTCTCATTATTGATTATTATTAGAGAACATGCAAGCCTTGGCAGTTGGTGAGTTATTTGGGACAACACTCTATTGAATCATTACAACTCTAGAAAAATATAACGAAACATACCACATCCTTAATGGGATGGTGATGAGTCCTATTTGAACAGTGTCTGAGGGAGGTGTGTACACAATTTTTGTGATCACTAATTTAAGTCTCTAAGGATCCCATAGCCGGGAACTACCACACCTCGTAGTAGATGAACCTTTTTCTTATTTGTGATTATTTTTATATATATTCCATTATTTTTAAATTTTTTTTACAAATTAATTGTGAATTTATATAAACTATTTTATATAAAATGTTTTTTAAACCATTGTTTATAAATACTTCCATCTTTTGAAATGTAAATCATGATTTATTTTAAATATTATTTTAAACTTACATGTCTATTTATTTAAATTCAAAAGATTTATTTGGTTAATTAATTTTGCATCTTATTATGGAATACTTGGTGAGACCCTACTGAAATTTTATCTCACACCCTACCCATGTCTTCAAGTTTTTATATATTATCTTCTTCCAAGTTAAAGTAAGGGAAAATTTCCAATTATAGGTTGTTATGGTTATTGATCCTTGGGACTTGGAGAGATGTTTCAGTTGGAAAATGGGTTGTTATCTTCATGTTTTATGGTACTTTGTGGTTTTACTTTGGGTTTATACCTATTTCAATTATAGTATTTGTTCTCCTTTTAGAGTTTTCTTTTGAGAATACTAACATGTAACTATTTATTCTCCAGTTTATGTGGCAAAACCGTTCCAAATTTTATCTTGTATGATGCTAGGTTCTAGTTTCCAACTCGCGGGGATTGGGAACTCCCTTTAGGCTTTGTCAAGGGCAACCTGGTTATTAGAGTACTAGAGTATCGAGGATGGTTTGTGATAATAACTCTAAAATTATTCTCAATCGATAACATCCTAACCTATAAGGCTATCTAAACCCTAATATGATACCAACTATAATAACTCACAACTTAAAATATCCCATAATTATGAGTTTAATAGCAAGAATTTAACTTTATTTCATTCCCAAGATCTTCTAGGTTTAGAGTTTTAGAGAATTAAGAAAACCATTACAAATCAAAGTTGACACTTCTACACATTATATATATTTTTCCATAAAAATATGTTCTTTTATTTTAAATATTGTACCATTCATATCACTTTTTATTCATAAAAAAGAGTCATCAATATTGAATGATTGACCTTAATATAGATCCTAGACATCCATAGGCCCTGTGAAAAACATTTGAAAATGTGGGGTAAATATAAAAAGAGTAGTAAGGGAAATAAAAAGAAAGTCAATCCATTATTAGTCTAAAAAACTTGAATATACCCAAGGGAGATTTTATTTTTATATGTAATTTCCCTAGATTTTTAAAGAAATAATATGTTTGATAGAATATAGAATACACAACATTGAGATTAAATGGCCACAAAAAATAAATATTTAAATATGACCGCTATAAACAATTCGTTGAATTGGTGGGTATAAATTGGATTAAATAAATTTTGAAATATATATAAATTTACTAATAAATTCAAATTTTTTAATTAATTCTTATGAAATAAAAACTCGATTTTTAGTAAAGTTATTTTTTTCTTCCAAAATAAGTTTTCTTCAAAAATGGATTTTATTGATTTTTTATGGGAAAATATTATAATTAATTTTTTGAAACTTTTAGAAAATATATTTTATAAAATGAAAATAATTTTTTAAATCATTATCTCAATATTATCTTAGGGTTATTTTTTTGAAGATTTTCTAAAATGTTTGATTTTTCAATGAATAGTGAAAAATATTGATGTTTTTTGAAAACTATATTTTATTTTAAAGTAATTATAAAGTAAAATTATATTTTCGATTAGTTTTAAAATTTCATTAGTTTATTTTTATTTAAAACAACCAAATTATCATTTTTAAATGAGTTTTTTACTTGAATTTATTATTAAACATTTTAATACTTAAAAAGGTATTTTTATGAAAAACTGTTTTTCATCATTTTTGTCAGTTTAATTTTAAATTAAATTATAACACTTATATATTTTGAATATTAAAAATTGAATTAAATATTTGGAATCATGAGGCTGGAACTTGGTAAATATTCCCCATTTATTTTTGTATATTATGAATATTAACCTTAATAATTTTTTTACCATGATAAAGGGTAAATTAGGCAATTAAGATTAAAAATAAGATGATAAGGACAAAAAAATTATCCTAAAACTTCAAATATTTTAGTTTTATGATTATATCTCTTCCATAATCATCCAAAAGTCAAATATATTCCTTTTTTTCCATTTTCCATGACTTTGACATTAATATTATTTTATATAAATAAAAGTAAAAAAATGCCACTCTTTGTTTTATTATCTTTAAATTTTTTACATAGTGATAAACAGAGGATATGTTAAATCATAAATATTAAATTTAAATATAAATAATTTTTTCATAGAAGTTTATTTCTAAATTTTAGTGATGAAATAATTATCTTAAATTCATACGCAACGCCGATATAATGTTTATTCAATTAATAGAAAAATAAAATGAATGATTTTAAAGATATTAAAAGTAATATGATTTGAATGAGTTTTTTTGTTACACTATTACTGTTGATAAAAAATACATATAATAGGGATTTTAATGAATTATATTCAAATTAAATTTTTTTCTTATACTTTTAAAAGTAAAACCAAATGAATAATTTTAAAATTAACATTAATGTTATTTTTTAATAAATAATTTTTTATTTAATAATTTAAAATACCTGAAAATATTATCTTCATACAAGTTAATAGGAATGGTTTATGAAATCAACCATGGTACATTTATGGTACATTTATGGTATATTTTTCTTTTTTATAGTAACTATATTAACCCATTAATAGTAAAAAATATTGATATCACTGTAATTTTAAAAAGGGTTAATAAAGGGTTAAAACAAAAAGATAATGGTAAAAATATAATCCAAAATTGTACAAATTTTATTTTATGAGATGAATTTGACCCATATTAATCCTATATTCTAAATAAATTAGTTTTTGTCCATTTTTAAATGGATATTAATTTAATATTTCAAGTAATTCCAAGAGTGCCCCTCCCCTCTCTTATAAAAGGGCACCTCATAGTCCTTTTTATTTACACTTAAGAATCCATTTTTAGACAATATCTTCCCAAATAAATTCCTAAAATCCCTCCCCACATTTTATAGGTGTTATTTTGGGAATAATACCAACCTTAGATGGATTAAGGTGTAAAGAAAAGAAGGTAGTACAAAGAAGTGTTATAGTTCTTAACCAAGAATTTTCATTTTATTTATTCTTCCATCTCTTTAAAATATTCTCTAACCATGATGAGTTATTAAAATAAGTATAGACTTAAATATTATTATTTTAGTTTAATAACCTATATACATCTCAAAACTCCATTAAATGGGAAATGAATTTATCATTTCTTGTGTATGGAAAACTACCGTCTCACGAACTGATGTAATTCATTTTCTATCACCTTATCTTACAAATAGTTATAATGATGTATTTAATGTATATATATGATATTCATGAAATATTTATCATTCTAAAAAGATAACATATCATTTACTTTCTTAACTTTCTATTCACTAAGAAATGATAAAATCTTTCGTTCATTCGTATGGATAACCAACTCCCTAAAGTGAAGTGATTCATTTTTTATCACCACATCACATAGATGATATATATTGTATCACCCTAAATTTCAGGTAAATGACCCTTTATTAATGTATTTTGAGTCTATATGTTGTTCAGGTTATGTTTTAGGATGTTTCAAGAGGCATTGGCATGTTTTGAAGTTATTTATGAAGGTGCACAGTTTGTGCATGGTTAGTAGAAACCATGAACCATCTCCAAGAAACCATGGAAGGTGGTATAATGGATAGTGGGTAGATAGATGATTTGTGTATGGTTTGACCAAAACATGTGAGTTACCAGGGAATATGCGAAACTTGAATTAGAGGTAAATACATAGTTGGCGCATTGTTTATCTAGCCATGCATTCCAACCATGTGAGGGGTGGCTTAAGGTAGTAACATTGTATGGTCCGAGCATAGTTTTCAAAAAAAAATGTGGCATAACCATTAAACACATAGTTGGACCTTTAATTTTTTTGATATAAATTGAATTTAATCCCGAATCCCCCCTCAATCACCTATTTCTATAATATCACAAATTCCATTCACTCCATAGGATTGGGATATGATCCACTTTGATCCAAAAGTGATTCCTAGGAAAATAAAAGTGCATTGGATATCCAAATTCATCAGTAAGTATCTGTTATTATTTTTCATCCAAGGTCCATTATTCTTATTCTCTCTCTCTCTCTCAAAACTATAGATCTAGTCCTTTATGGATAGATCTATGTCAAGTTATTTAAATATTTATAAGATCTTGTTGGATCTAGTAAATGGAATTTTGTTTCTGATTGGATCAGGTTGTTTTAGGTGTTGTTATTTATTTTCACCAAAAGTTTAGAGGTAGGTAGATTCTATCTCATATCCACTTGAATTAGATATTTAAGTTTTAGTTTTGATTAAATGTTTTTATGGATTTTTTTTGTGAAAAAATTGTGTGATTCATGATGAAAATCATATTTTTGGTTATGGATTTAGAAATTAGGAATTGTATGGATTTTAGAAAAACCATATTTTGTAATAATTTTAAAAAATTTGTTTCAAAATAATGGAGTTTTTTTGACACACACATGTTTTTGATGAAATGTTTTCAAGGAAGATTTATTTTTATGTGAAATTGTTTTGGCATGGGTTTTAGAATACATGGTTAGTGTGAGTGAATTACATGAACCTATATAAGTGGCTTGTTCAATTGGGGTCATTAGAATTGGTCATCTTGTGATGACTTGGTAGATCAATGAGAGAACTCTTATGAGTATAGAAGTGTCACCTGGGAATGAATGGGTGTGTGGAAAGACATAGTGGGTATTTCAAATATCATGAAATTATTTTATAACTTGATATTTGTTTTACATTTAAATTGGTATACTCTTTTGATATAAATAGTTCAAACTTCTTTTGAAACTATTTTATGAAATTTTCTAACAAGTTTTGTCCTAGTGTAATGAGCTGGTAAGACTTTTGGAAAATCCCACTGAGTTTGTACTCCATCAAACGTTATAATTTTTATTCATAGAAAAGAGAAGGCCCTAGAGGACCAGAGAAAGAAAGGGAAACCCATATTATGGGGGCCTGAAGTAATGAAACCCAAGGGAATCACCCCAGATAAGATTCAAACCCTTTGGTTTAAGTTGGGACACATTAGTAAAACATGACATATGAGAGCCAGGTACCGCAACAAAGGCCATATGATCCGTCACATTGTTCTCCTCATGCCACATATGCGATATTATAACGTTATCCTTGATGAGAGCCTTGAACTGTCTAATCATGTAGGTAATAGACCAGGGGATGGTGCCTTTATCATGAAGAGCATCATGGATAGTCATTGAGTCTATTTCAATGTGATCAATGGAAATTCCCCTATGGTTGCATAAGGAAAGGTCTGTCAAGACCACCATTGCTTCTGCTTGAAGCGAGGACCCGCTACCATAATGCGCTGTAAAGGCCAGGACCAGGCTCCCTTTAGAGTCCCAAATGACACCTCCTCTTAGAATGTCACCCAATACACATGGTCCATCAGAATTGAGTTTAAGTCCGACTTGCAGAGGAGTCTACTGAGTTCACCTGGCCTACTCCTCCTCACTGTTCCGTGTGACCCTCGTGAGGGTATCCTAAAGAACCCCAAGAGAGAGCGCCCCCTACAAAAGCCCGTGGTGCCAAGCAAGTCAATCAACCTGAAACGGGTATTTTCCACCATGGATCGTCCAGTAAAGCTGCTCCCCTCGTACTTGTCCCGGTTCCTGGCTTGCCAAAGGCACCAGTAGGCCGCATTGAAGATGACAGCTCACACCTTTGACTCCTCCTTTGGCCCACTGGCCTCCTGTAACCAGTCCTCCATAAACGTCTCATCATTGCCCTCTTGAGGGAGGAAGACTGTAAGAGAGCCAAAGAACCTCTATACGTGTCGAGCCCATTCTCCCTCAAAGAAAATATGATTCATGCTCTCTTCAATTTTATTCCCACAACACTAGAAACAGGATGTGAGACTGATACCAATCCATTTAATGTGATCAGAGGAGGGGATGGCTTTATTACGGATCCTCCAAGTGAGGAAGTTGAATTTATCCGGGATCTTTTTACACCAGGCCATACTATACCACCTATCATGTTTCCCCCATAGGGTGTTCCTACTGTAGAAATCTTTTGAGTTGAACCTCCCCGAGGTGGAAGGAGTATACACACATCTGTCGTGCTCTGTATTCAAAACCACAAAGTCGAAAACTTCTTGCTAAGGAGCTTCAAGGATCAATCTAAAGAATATGGGATATAGACTTGCCTCCCTGAAGGTGATATTTGGGGTCGGACATCCTAGGTAGCCCAGCACTACGCCCGCCCAATTGTGTTACCAGAAGAGGATACTCCCTTACCCAATAATCCAGTAAGAGGACGGTATAAGAGTTGGTATAATGTTAAACACCAAGGAAAATAACGCTGACCCCCTTGCAGTGCCATAAACTATATTGGGCTTATATCTTTGATACATCTGCGTACTCTACAAGGATCATTCCTCAATGGCCTCTCATGTAATATTTGCATGCATGAAGTGGATCAGGTCCGCCATTCTTCTGAAATTATTCCCCCTTCACTAATGGGTTGGGCCATCTTGTCCTACGACACCCACTGTCTCTTCCCCTCTCTTGACGCGTCCTAGATGAAGCGCGCAAGAATCCTGTCAATAAACCTGATAACCCCCTTTAGCACGTACAAAGAGGCTAGAGCGTGCACTGGGATTGTTTATAGCACACTATTCACCAAAGTGATCCGACCTATGAAGGAGAGAAAGTGGTTTTTCCAATTCAAAATGCATTTTGAGATCCTGTTCACCACCCTATCGAAGTCCCTGATCCTCAACTGTCCTACCGAGATAGGGGTACCGAGGTACTCCATGAGAAATGAGCCTCTCCCCATTCCTAGAACGTTACCCATCCTGGCCACCCTGCCTGGGTTGCATGATGAAGGGACATAGAAGATACTCTTCTCCCTATTTATTATTTGTCCGCTCCAAAAGCAGTACTTCACGAGGATCCTGTTCAGATCTCTAAGGGACTTCCACCCACCATTCATGAAAATAATTGAGTAATCAGAAAACATCAAATACGATACTCGGGTGAGGAAGATCTTCCTCCTGTAAAGAAGAATGGCCCCTTCACGGACTCCCTTGTTGATCATCCTACTTAGGGTGTCTTGCATGATGATGAATAAACTCGGAGAAATCAGATCGCCTTGGCGAAGGCCACCGTTAAAGGAAAGGTGTCTCATTTCTTTAGTGATTCTTCTTAAGACCACATGCATGATATGTGGAGTTGGATCTTCGAGATATTTGGGAGTTGGTTGTATTTATGACTTGAGTCTTGTGGTTTTCTAGATTTTTTCCCATTTCCATTGTAACTCAGATATTTTTTTTATTTTCAGTTATGAATTTGGTTTTATTTTTGTTCATGAATCATATAGAGTATTGGATATTTATTATTTATATTGGTTGGATGTTTATTTCAAAAGATAAAATCATCCCCCAATTTTCCCTAAATTCCTTTTAATTTATTTTATCCCTTTTGTGTCTTGGGGATGTCACCTAAGGCCAAGCAGAACCACCAAGAGTTCTCATGATAATGAGGAAGGGTGTGACGTTACAAATGGTATGAGCTTGCTCAGTCCTTTAGTTAAAAATGGTATCAGTATTGATCAGTTCATCACTGTTTTTGGGATAAATGGTATAATTTTTATTCATTACTTGGGTTGGGTTTTTGGCAAGGGATTTAATTGTCTAAAATTTAAGTGTATAGAATAATAAGACATAGCTAATTTTTTTTATGCTGAACTTCAAGTTACTAGGGTGTTTGCGTATATAAGTTTTTTATAACACTTCTAGGAAAGTTTTCACCTCATCTTCATGGGTTTATCTACTGATAATTTCATTCCATGCATTCATAGTAATACTTACTATGAGGATTGAATTATTCATTCTAGGTTTTATAGTTTATTAAATAATGAAAGTGATGATTTTTGAAAATATTTGGCATGGTTAAATTTTGAAAAGCATGGTTGAAGTATTTTAAAAAATGATTAAAATGTCAAAAATGGATAGATTTTGAAATGGATGACTATGATATTTGTTGATGTGGTAAATTTGAGTTGCTAAGACATATTTTTTAAGATAGTGAGATAAAATGGAGTTTGTTTTAGTTATAGATAATTTAACCACGTAGATGTTTTAGGAATCAACCAGAAAAAGTTTCTAAAAATTTAGTTTCACCCAAGTAATAAGTGAACAAAAAAATCAATCCAAATAATTTTCCAAAATTTTTAGACTATGGATTGGGATAATTATAATAATCAGCCTTGAAAAGTGGAACATTAAATTCAATTACCAAATAAAACCACACCCACCTTTTAAGGGGATTCTAAGCCAGAAAAGGAAGAAGTATAGATGAAAAGGATGAATTGAATCTTCAATTTCCATGGAAAACTAGCATAACTGAAGGTAAAATTGGAAATGTATATGCTGGAGGATATAAAATGAAAATTTTGGGATATGGATTCTCTAGATAAAGTTCACCAAGGCATGAAATAAGAGAATTTTTAGTTGTTTAATAAGAAATTATATCTGTACACCTTTCAGATTGTTATAAAAATAGATTTATTTATCCATAAACATGAAAATCACTTAGTAATAGAGTATGAGTACAAATTTATGAATTTAGTCCACTTAACCCTCAAAGTTGTTGTAATTTCATCTTTGAAGGAACAAAATTTTTATTTGGTGTTATTATCTGATATTCACTTAAAGATTTTCGTTCTTTATATTACAGACTATATAGAAATGGTAAATATAGTGAAATTGGAAGAAAGGGATATCTCAAGAAATATGATTGGATGGAGCATGTTTATTATTATAGGAAGAGGTGTGAAATATAAAACTGGGAATAAGTGGAAGAGGGAAACCTACTTCCAGAGTGGTGGGATATCTCATAATTAGACAATGGGATTAGTAAATCTTCATCCAACTAAAAAGTAATCCATGATGTTTTTAGTGTAGTTAACATGACCATATCAAGAGAGATTGTACGGTACTACCTAGAGCTTGTAATAATTTCAATCATATGAGACATCTTCAGTGCTATTATCATAATGATCTAAGGTCTGGTCCTAGAGACGCATCTTATATTTTAGAGATATCGTATGATTTGATTGGATTATAGAAACTGAATAATTCACATCATAATAATTCTCATTTTTAGAATAGAGTAATCCAAGGTGATTCTAGGAACACCATTAATCCTAAACATATGAAATATCAATAGGGTAATGAAGAGAAAAGTGAAATGAGTAGGCCAATCTATGGATATGAGAAAGTGATCACAGATGATCAATTGGATCTTTCAACAGTGAGAGTTATGATTCTTTTTAAGTCAACCCTTATGAAAGATTCATTTGATATGGGTGCATCCCACTCATTTATTGCTTTATGTGTTATTTATCATATGTATTTTAATGTTGATATGATTCCTTCTATTTTGAAACTTCACACTCCTCTTGGACAAAGAGAGTGTCAAGACTTTATGTATAAATCTTATGTTATAATTATCAATGGGGCTGAGTTGCTTTGGGATATTTTATATTTTTGAGATAGATGACTATGAATTGATTTTGGGTATGGATTTTTTGAAGTTGCTCAATTCCCACATTGGATATTATGTACAAAAGGTTATTATCACACATTTTGATGGCATTAGACATCTATTTAAAGGATATTTGGATGCAAAGGAAGATAAAGCAGGACTTTTGGCATTGGTGGTTGGAAGTATCTCTTATTAGTTGGTAGTGATGAATTTGGAATCTATGGATAATATTAGAAATATATATTTTAAAAAAATTATTGACCAATTTTTTGACATTTTTTGAAAATTTATTAGGGATTCCTCCTAAAATAGAAGTGGATTTTATGATTGATATCCTACTAGAGACAAGTCCAATTTTACTTCTGTCTTATAGGATTACACTAAAAAAATTGAGGTAATTGAAGGTGCAGTTGTAAAAGTTGGAAAGTAAAGGGTTTATTCAGACAATCACATATTCATGAGTAGCATCAGTTCTTTTTTTGAAAAAGGTTAAAGGAACTCTTTGAATTTATATGGATTATTGTAAGATTAACCAAGTTAGGATAAACAATAGGAATCGCCTTCCTTGAATCAATGAACTATTTGGTAAATTGAGGGGATTCAAGTGGTTATATAAAATTAAATTATGTTCAAGATATCACCAAATATGACTTCTAAAGGAATATATTCTAAAGACAACTTTTAGAAGGAGATATTTTTATTACAAATATGTCGTTATGCCTTTTTGTCTTACAAATTCACCAACCATCTTTATGGAATTGATGAATCAAATATTTCAGAGGTATATAGATTTATTTTTGGTGGTGTTTGTTGATGATATTATGGTGTATTATAGGAAAAAATGGATCATGAGAAATAATTGGCTATAGTGTTGGGTATCTTATAGGTGATTCTCCATTATGCTAAGTTATCAAAGTGTGATTTCTAGATATAAGAGTTGTGTTTACTTATCTATCTCATTTATAAAAAGGCATTTATATGGACCCTAAGAATATAGAAGATATTATCTCTTGAAAACCACTAAATAATGTATTTGATATACATATCTTCATTATATTATCAGGATACTATATACAATTTTCTCGTGATTTTTCATGTTTTTTCACACAGATGATTTCTTTGAAGAGGAAAAGTGTTCCTTTCCAATAGAAATATGGCTGTCAAAAATCCTTTCATTAACTTAAATGTTAGACTTATAATATAACCTATCCTCAAGTTTCGATAATCTAGATACAAATATGTAGTCTATTATGATTAATCTTGATCTAGGATGGGATGTATTCTCATATAGGGTGATCATGTTGTTGCTTATGGATCATGATAGTTACAAGTGCATGAGAAAAATTACAAAACACACATTTTGGGATTGGATGATGTGCTCTATTCTTTGAAAAATTTACATCATTACCTATTTCATGATAAATTCATAATGTTTACAGATCATAATTGTTTGAAACAAATTTTATCACAAAGGTATTTGAATTTAAGGCAACACAGATAAATGTAGTATCTGTAGATGTTTCACATTTACTTAATGTATACACCTAGTAAAGGGAACTCTATGGAGGATACATTGATCAGGAATTAATAAGACCAGTTAGCTAAATATTCTTTAGATCAGTGGAAGCTTATGTCTATCATAGAATATTTTCATATACATTTCTTGGACTAAGGGGACACAATTTTTTTCTTTCCAGTTTATCTGGTTTTTGATTTGGTTGAGTAGTTTAGAAAGGCTCAAACATACGACCCTAAATGTGTTACTATAGGGTCAAAACTCAATAGTGAGGATAATATTGAGGGTTGGAATCTAGATGGGATTTCATTATTGCAGTTAAAAGATTGGATGGTTATAGCTTTGGCTTATTAGTAATAGCTTCCTTCTACCTGCCACCATTTTAATTGGTTGTCCATCCTAGAAATTAGAAAATGTATAATGCATTGAAAGCACAATTTTGGCAGGTTATCATGAAAAGAGCTATATTAGAGTTTTTCTTGAGATTCCCCACTTATCAATAGTTCAAGGAAGATCATCAATGACTGACTGGTATTTTTCAGTCCTTACTGATTCCCATGCGGAAATAAGACCAGATAACCATGGATTTTGTAATAGTTTTACAAATGATGGTTATGAAACATGATTCCATATGGGTGATAGTGTATATACTCACAAAGTTAGTTTACTTCAAACCTATTCATGAAACTAATATGGTATAAGATTTGTACAAAGTCAATATTTGTGAAATTTTAAAGATGAATGACATTCCAATCTCAATTATATCTAACCAAGACCCAAGGTTCATGTCTCATTTTTGTAATTCATTATAGAATGCCCTAGGAACTGAGTTAAATATCATATTGGATTATCATCCTTAAATGTATTTACAATTTAAAAGTATGATGCAAACATTTGAGGAAATTATTATGCCTTGTGTAATGGATTTTGGTGGCTCATGGGTGGAGCATATATATTTAGAAGAGTTATCATACAATAAAATTTATCAAGCCTTGATACATATGTATCCTTTGGAAGCATTATATAGGTGTCCATATCAATCTCTAATTTGTTGGGTGGAAATAGGTGAGAATTCACTGATTGGATCTAGCCTTATTCAAGAGACAATGAAGAAGATTCAATTAATCAGAAAAAGGATGGAGATGACCCATAGTCATTAGAAATCATATATAGATCATCATCGATAACTGTTGTTATTTAGTGATTATGTCTTCTTGAGAATATCTCTTATACTTAAGAATCATTGTTTTGATATGGAGGTAAATTTGTCTCCTCGATAAAGATTCCCTTTTGAGATACTTGAATGAGTTGGTGAGGTAGAATATTATTTGGATTTTATAATAGGTTTCAGTTCAGTGCACTATGTGTTTCATGTATCTCAATTAAAAAGTACATTCCTGATATTTAATATGTGATTTTATGAGAACATGTTGACCCAGATCTATATTTTACATTGATACATGTTATGGTATGGATTTTTTATAGACAAGAGAATATTTTTCAAGGGAAATACATTGGTCTAGTATGAGTTTTATGGTATCATGGATAGATTTTGGAAGAAACACGAGAGTGTGAAAAGGAAATATTGGAGAAGTGATGAGAACTCTTTTAAGAAACACATGTTTTCTACTTTTAAAGGATGGAAAGAATAATAGTGGGAAGAATGTAGAACCCTTGGTTTTAGGCACCTGACTATTTATTATTGTGTTTTGAATCTATATATTTTATGGGTTAAGTTTCAGGAGGTTCTACGGGGTTTTGGCATGTTTTGGAGGCATTTTTAGAGGTTTATGGTTTGTCTATGGTTAGAAAAAACCATGCTTCATATCAAAGAAACTATGAAAGGTGGAACAATAGAAATTGGGTGGTAACATGGATGGTGCATGATTTGGAAAAATCATGCAAGTGCCTATGGGAAATCATGGAACTTGAATTAGAGGAAAAATACAGTTCGCATACGGTTTTTACAGCCATGGGAGCCGACCGTGTGAGGCGCGACTTAAGGAAATGACACCAAATGGTTGGTACATTGTTTTCCAAACCGTTCTGCATAACCACTAGGTTTATAGTTGGACCTCCATTTTTTTGGATCTAATCCTAATTTAATCCCAAAACCTCCTTTAATTTCTTATTACTATAAAATCTCTAATTCCTTTTGTTCCCTATACTTGAGAGATGATCCCCATCAACCTAGAAGTTATTTTTAGGTGAATAAAAGTGTGTTGGAGATCCAGATTCATCAGTAAGTACCAATTATTCTTCGTTCTTCCTAGATCCATTATTCTTCTATCTCTTAGAACCATAGATCTAGTCCTTTATGGATAGATCTATACCGTGTCTTGCCAATCTTGATAAGGTCTTGTTGGCCATCATGGGTTTATAAGTTTAAGGTTGATCATATATTCAAAGTTTTATACACCACCTTTGAGGTTATAAGTGATGTAATTTTAAGGATATTAATGACTTTTTTGGATTTGTTTTATTTGGTTGAGGTATATGTAACCCTTAGATTTAACATGAGGTATTATTTAAAAAGAATTATATTACACTTTTGGGGATGTAAGATGAAAGGTATGAGATAACATTTGAGGTTAAAAATTTAATTAATGCTATTATTTGGGATATAGTGTTATGTTTTTATGGAAATTATTATCATATCATAGATATTATGTGATGAGGGAATATACATTTTGGTAGGTGAATTTAAAAACGATTTCTATTATTTAGAGATAAATTTTAAATTTATATTGTAAGAATAAGTGATCAAATCATTCTAATTTTTGAGTTTAAATATTAGTTTGAAATATTTTTTTATGGAATGATCCTTGATGAACATTTTGTGTCATTATTTAATTTTAGATATTGATGTATTATTTCATTGTATGAAGGTGTATTCATTTTGGGAATTATGTTACCTTTTAATAACCAGTTCTAGCTTCAATTAACATATAAATACATGAGGAATAACTTATTATCCATTTGTGGAAGTATATGATATGATGGAACTTGTTTTTGGTGATTTAGGTATAAAATATTCATCTTGAATACTCATCGTTTGGAGAAAAAATGATATTATGATGAAAATTGATCAAAGGAATAAATTATATATATGAAGTAATTATATTTACTTTTTTTGTTATTATAAATAGTAAAATAACTCCTCAACTCTAGGAAAATGATCCTAAAACAAAAATGTTATCCAATTACATTCAATTCTCATGAATCAATGGTCTTTTTCAAACCTCTTTGTTTTATGGTTTCATGATCGTTAACTTTCTCCTGATTATTCACTTTATCACAATCAACGATCTCTATCACTCTATATTATTATTTATAAATTATTATTTTATTCCATTTTCATATTTTTACTTCCCAATAATGGTTTTATAATTTCAAACCTTGTTGTGTGTTATTCCATATAACCTTTTTATTTTCTTTTCCCTATTTTCAAGAGGATATTTTATTAACCCTTTTCAGGATATGGGATTTGAAAAAAAGTTTTTTAAAATTGGAAAACTTTGATTGTTTATCACAAGTTAAAATTGTGAATATGAAAATTTTGAAATTTGTTAGAATTTAATATCTCTATATTTTAAAATAAATACTATGTTCGATAGCATATAGAATACAAAAAATTGATCTTAAAATAACCAAGAAATACTACTATTTAAATATGACTGTTATAACCTAGACATTGAATTGATGAGTATAAATAAGATTAACCCAATTATAAAATATACATAAAGGTCATAATCAATGAAAATATTTTGATTAATTATTCGGAAATAATCACTCTATTTTCTATTAAATTCCTTTTATTCTTCAAAAATATGTTTTCTATAAAAATGTTTTTTATTAATTTTTAATTTAAAAATATTGTATTTAATTTTTGGAACTTTTAGAAAATGTATCTGATAAAATTAACTTCATTTTTGAAATAATCATTACAATATTATCTTAGTGTTTTTTGATAATTTTCTAAAATGTTTGATTTTTCATTGAATAGTTAAAAATATTGATGTTTATTGAAAAATGTATTTTATTTTAAAGTATTTATAAAGGAAAATTATATTTTGTATTAGTTTTAATATTTCATTAGTTAATTTTGATTTAAAATAATCCAATTGTGATATATAAATGAATTTTATAGATGAATTTAGTATAAAATATTTTTATACTTAAGAGGCATTTAAAAAAAATGTTTTTGTAACATTTTATTGGTTTAATTTTAAATTAATTTATGAAAATTATATGTTTTGAATATTGAAAAATATGTTTTTATAATTGCATGTTTTTGGTACAAATTTTTTAAATAAGTACCATTTATTTTTTGGATATTATGAATAGTAACATTAGTAATTTTTGTTACCATAGTAAATGGTAAATGGTAAATCATTTACTTACTCATGAATAATAAGATTAGTAATTTTTGTTTTCCAAGAGTTTTTAGATAAACATGACATATTTTATAAGTTTTTATGAATTCTATTTTAATTTTTTTCTAGTAATTTTATAAATGAAATTAAATAAAAAGTTCCAAAATTGACATTAATGTTATTTCATAATAAATAATATTTTTGTAAATGATTTAAATTTTTTAAAAATATTATATTCATAAAATTTAATGGGATATGGTTTATGAAGTCAACCATTGTCCGTTTATGGGTATTTTTTTCTTTTATAGTAAATATATTAACCCCCTATGAGGAAAAAAATTGATATCACCGTAATTGTCAAAAGGATTAACAAAGGGATAAAACAAAAAGATAAGGGTAAAAATGTGTTCTAATCTTTTAAAATTTTTATTGGATAAGATTATTTCAACCCATAATCATCCTAGATTCTATTTAAATTATTTTGGAGACATTTTTTCATGACTATTAACTTATATTTATTTAATACTTTAGCTAATTCAAAGAGTGTCCCTCCTCTATCTTATAAAAGGGAACCTCCTATACTTTTTTATTCACACTTAAAAATACATTTGGTTTGGAAAAGATATATCCAAATAACATCATAAAATATTCATGCACATTATATAGGACTTATTTTTGGTTTAATAGCAATATTATGGTGATTAACGTGTAAAGCAAAGAAGGTTGTTCGAAGAAGAGGTATAATACTTAACCAATCATTTTTGTTTTATTTATTCTTCCACCTCCTTAAAATATTTTAAAAACATAATGATATAATAAAATAACTATATTAAATATATTATGATTTCATTTTTTTAGTTTCACAACCTATGTCTATATATAACTTCCATCAAATGGGAAAGGAATTCACTGTTTGTGTGTACGGTGGACAACCGCCTCATGAACCAATATTATTCATTTTCAATAACCATATCTTAAGTATGGTTTTAATGATATATTTAAAGTATTTATATAAAATTAATGACATATTTATTGTCATATAAAGATAAAATATCATTTACTTTCTTAATTTTCCATTCACTAAAAAATGATAACGTCGTTTATGCGTTTGTATGGACTACCATCTCCACGAAGCGATGTGATTCGTTTTTCATCACCAAATCACATGGATGATAAATATAAGTAAATTTAAATAAATAATATTTTATTTATGATATAATTTTAATTATATAGAGGAAAAATAATGATTACCTTTTTTCCATAATGATCATTGAAAAATGGAAACAATACACATGCGTACATATGACCTACCATCACCATGATTATAACGTAATTCATTTTTACAAACCATATTTAATGGTTGGTTTTAAAAATATAATTAATATATAAAAATTATATTTATTTAACTATTATTATTCTTTAGATAATGGAAAAATTAACCCTTTGATTGTAGTCATAAACTAAATCTATTTTGAAATTATTGACCAAACGTTATCAAAGTTCCTGACGTGGACTTAACTAATCAGGTAAATAACTATGTAATTAAAAAAATGTTTTAAGGATAAGGTATTAAACCAGTAATTTTTTTAAGAAGTAAAATAACTGATATGAGTTTATTATAAAGGTGATAAATGACATATATAGAAAGTCAGGACGCAAGGTAAGAGATTTCATCTTAATTTCCTTTTATTGAGGCATATTTTAATTTTATACACCTAATTTATTTTATGAGGTGTATATACCGATAAATTTATATGTTATATAATAAATCCTACATACTTCATGTAATTTTAAGTTTTAATTAAAATTATTTTATCCAAGTGGATTTTACTTGAAAATTACCAAGTGATAAGGGTTTCTTAACTCAATATCATTTCATTGGGTTATATCACGTGTTCATTTATAATATTATTACCTGATTATGTGTGAAATGAACTTTTTTATTTATTTATGTTTTATTTAAAATTTTATTTTTTTATTTACATTTTTTACACATAGTCTCTATATTTATCTATTCTCAATTCAATGATATGATCTTTATATGGTTTATTCATCTCAAATTATATTTCTTTGATGCATGTCTTGTAATGTGCATCAAATTCCTTTTATAAGGTTTATATGCATCTAGTAGGGATATTATAGCATGAATGTGTCTTTTTATCATTGTATTTTTTATTCATTTTAAGTTCTATTTTTCATGGGATATTGATTTAAATTTTATCAAAGATGCAAGGGTTTTCATTGTCTCAATCTCATTTTCATAAGACATGATTCATGTCATGCATCATGATTTACTAATATTAGGTACTTAATAATTTATAAATGAACTTTGGAATATTTATTCATGAAATTAATGGGATATATAGAGCCCTATAATATTCTTTCTTTTAGTTACATTTAATTAGATTGATTACCAAAGTGGTAAATGATTTACATTACAATCTCCTTTCTTTCTCTGATTGTTTATATTGAAGGTTATTTTAGAGAAAATCATATGATATTATTTTATTGAACCAAATATATTTTATTATCCTATGGTTATGATTATGGTTAAAATTTTTAATTTCCATTTCCCCCATATTGATTGAATAAACATCTAGAAAGTTGTTTGTAAGTGATACCGATCATGTACCTTCCTTTAGATTTGGAATTTTTCTCTTCTATATCGATGTTCTATAAAATTATTTCAATAATATAATTTTTTAAACATAAATTATTTCCTAAATATATTTTAAATGATATTGTAAATTATTTTAAACTGTTTTAAATGTTTTTTTTAACATTTTCCAAATGGGCTACTTTTTAATCCCTTTACAAAATATTTGAAAAAATGTTTATTTTTAACATTTACAACTTGAATTGATTTTCCCAAAATCATGAGAATTATTTTCCTCAAATATTACTTTATAAGTTTCCAAAGTTATTTTCCCAGAAAATTATTTTCACAATATTTTTTTTATTTTTTAGGTTTCTAAAATTTATTTTTTAAAGTAAAAGGGAATTTTTCTCAAGAATGTTTTAATGGTATTTTAATGATATTTCTATCCATCAATGTCAACTAAATATGATGTTACTTACACTCCATTGGTGAAAATTTGTAATGGGACCATAATTAATCTTTATCTGTATGGATTATGAGATTAACATGGATCATGTTTCTTTTTCATTGGAGAATCAAGCAATAAAAAAACAATGATTATTATTATGTTAAAAAGTGAAAGATTCTAAATGTTTTATTTATGAACTATAACACCCAAAGTTTTTGTGGTCCTTTTTTAGAATAAATTAAATTTTAATTTATTTGTAGCAACGCACCAATTCAGAAATTCCTTTCACATGACAAGAACTTGGCATATGTTAAACAAAACATTAACTTGGCGTATGTTACATGCAAGACCAATGTTTCTATGAAACATCATTTTATAGTTATAATTATTTAAATGAGATAATTATAACCTATATGTTAAAATTAGTAATATAAATAGTAATAAATACTTTTAAAATATTTTTTATAATGATTTAATATAAATAAAACATATTGATAATAATATATATGATTTTTGGTAAACTCCTTTTATCTTTAAAAATACTATTTTCTTGAATAAACTCCTTTTAATGTCCTTTATTGAAAAATAATAAAAATTAATTTTAGATGCATTTAGAAATTTATTTTGATAAAATAAACTTCATTTTGGAATTTAGAATATTGAAATTAGCTTAGGGTGATTTCATTTTTGTATTTTTCTGAGAAAATTCATTTTTGGATGAATAGTGAAAAATACTAAATGGCCTCAAGGCCTTATTTTTATTTATTTATGGATAATACCCACTTTTAAGAGTTTAAGGGAGAACCCTTACATGACCCATAATCCCAAGGAACAAGGCTCTTACACGACCCAATACATGAACTTTAAGGCCCAATACATGACTCACTTGCAACAACCCCTCCCTAGCATCTGCATCTTGAAGGAACCTAGCTCCCCACCACGTTTGGAAACAATTTCACATTGAAATTGGATATAAAATCTTAGCAAAATTTTGACCATTTTTTACTTTAAAAACCCACATTATTGACCCAACTACATGATTAATTTTAAATTATTTTTTGCCACTTCTGTGATTGGAATTTGAAAATATTGATACCATATTTGGAATAACCATAATATATAATTTCTAAAAAGGTAAAATTAGTTTTCTAATAAAATATTATGGAAAGTAATTAAAATTAATTACATCAATTAAGGTAAAAATAAGCTAAACTAAGGACTAATCCTTAAATTTAAGATTGAAAACAACTTATAAACTTGTCCAAAACCCATTTTCTAGCCATTTTCAGACATTAATCTTCCATTGTTTATTTTGGTTATTTTTATGACCTTTTTTAGGTAAAAATTTGGGTACACCTAACTTTTTTTAAAAACACAAAGTGAGTCCTTTCCCATTACTATAAAATGCCACCACCTATCCCTCTTCTTCACACCTATCAAACCACATAGGTTTGGAAAATATCTTACCAATACACTTCCCAACATACCTAAATTTATTCTCTAATCCTTCCTTTTAACATAAATCTATCGAAGGAATCCTTTTGGCACAAACCAAAATGAGTTTCCCGATTAAGAGGTAACACCTTCTCTCAAGCTCTTTTATTTTATTTTCCTTCTACACACCCTAAAATATCTTTAATACATGATTTTATAACAAAAAAAGTGTCATAAATATACTAGTATATTGTTATGTTAAGGTTTCAACATACACTTACATACACCTCCATCTAATGGGTAATGAATATACTGTTTATGTGTACGACAAACTACTGCCTCACTAAATAATGGTTGTTCATTTTTCTTTTATCTCCTCTCATGGTGAAAATTATGATGGACAATATATTTATATATGTTATATATTATATTTATTATGTATTTAAGATTTTTTATTCCTTTTACATCACATATCTTTTTTACTTTCCATTTGGTGTAAATATGATAATTTAATTTTAGGAAGTGTGGACTACCACACCCTCAAAGCGCTGTGATTTGTTCACACACTACATGAAATGTATTAAGGATGGGTTTAGTGAACTTATATGATATTTATAAAATTATAATTCTAAAATAATGATATTATATACATATATACATATAGTTCAATTTCTTTCTTTATTTTAATATGACAATAAAAATAGAAACAACATTCATGCGTATGTATGACTTACCATCTCCATGAACAATGTATTCTATTTTATAATTATATATTATATATATTATTATAATACACATATAATTAATATAAATTATATTTATATCATGTTTTACATTCTTTAATCATGATATAATTATAAGGACCAAAGGTATAACAAATTAATACACATGTGAAGAATAAAGCGAATATTATCCAAAGTGAAACCTTAACAAATGATGGTTATAAAGAGGGTAATATAAGGTAATAATAAAATAATATATGGTATTATATATAATAATATGGTTATTTAAAATATTTATAAAAAATTTATATTTATTATATAGGTGGTTTGAATGAGCACAATGAGAGTCAAGACACAAGGTAAGGGGATTTCATCTCACTTTTTATTTCTATGAGATACATTTTGTGTTCGCCACTATTTCCTTTTGTGTTGTCTATGTACTGAACATGATTGTATTCTATGTATCTTATACTTAAATTTATGGGTATTCTAATATCCATTTTATGATATTTATTTCATGGGGTTTATGTTTCAAAAGTTACCAAATTGGTAAAATAATTTTTTCTTAATCCTCTTTCTTTGAGACTCATGTTTTTTATAAACCTAAATTCTTTTTCAAGGTGTATATACTTCCATTTTAAATGTTATATCATGAATTTACTTCTTTTCATGATATTTTAAGCATAATTTAGTTTTATTTTCTTACATGGAGAGTATGATCTCAAGTTACCAAGTTATAATAGTTTATTGAAACAATCTCATCACTTTTCGAGATTGTTTATGTTTATGATTCCTTTGATGAAATATTATGATCCATATCTCAATTAAACTCATGAATTTTCTTATAATATGGTTATTAAATATATAATCATTTATTAGTACCATTTTTACACTATTTGGTACATAATATAATGATTTTAAGTAAAATATGACCACCTCTCTCTCTCTTTAGTAGGAAATCTTTTGTATTTAAAAACCAAGTTTTGAAAAATGTTTTCAATTTTTTTTCAAAAGTTATTTGAAGCCCATTTTCAATGAAAAAGGATTTTAAAGATGTTTTTTGGTTTTTAACACTTTCTTTATAAGTTTTAAAATCTATTTCCAATTAAAAAGGTTTTTAAAAATGTTTTATGTTTTAAAAAGTTTTTTCAATGTAAAAAGGATATTTTACTTAAGAAATGTTTTTAAAATATCTTTCAAAATTATTTCCCATATAAGATAACATCTTTTGGTGTTACTCATACCTTTTTAGGGAAATTATTCAATATTTCCATTCATATTATTTCTCTTAATGTATTATGTTTTGATGGAATAATGTTTATGAAACCTGTTTCTCTTTCATAGGTTATATTATTTTGAAACCCACTTATTTTCATGAGTTATGTTTATGATGACATGATTATGAAACCTATATTTTTCCACAGGTTATGATATGATTACATTTTTATAATACCAATTTCATTTCATGGGTTATGAAATGATTGTTTATGATCTTGTGACACATATATGTACGATTACACTATGATATGGGAGGGACATATATATCCCTCTAATTCATTGGGTAAAGATTTATATCTCATGAGATAAACTAAGATGGTGTTGGGAATGAACCTTGAATACTATAATGGCCATGGGAGTGAAGAATGACTACTATGATGGTATGAGGAGTGAACTAATGATACTAAGATATCCATGGGAGTGAAAATTACTACCAATATGGTATAGGGAGTGAAACTATACTATCAAGATGGTCTTCATAGAAACACCTTGGCTACTATGAAAATCATATTATATGCTTATGTCTCTACCACAATTACATGTTTTATTCCTATGTTATGCTTTCATGGATTATGTTATTTATTTCCTTATGATTAATTTCTTTTGGACTCCCAATATTTATGCCATGATCCAGGTATATGATCTTTTATATGCTGGGCATGATCTTTTATTTTCATGATCATGTTATCATACCCTTATGCTCATGATTATGCTTACATATCTCAGTTACTTACCCTTATTGATCATTTTAGATCACCTCTTTTTATTTTTATTCCCAAGGTTATGAAGATATTTATTATTTTTTATGTGTCTAATATAGTTTCTAGTCAAGAATAACCTATTGGGAGATAATGTATCTCACTTATGTTTTAGTGTTTATGTTTCCATGTTTCCAAAGTCACTAGACTAGTACAGTATTTAGGCATCTGTTTTTATAATTTTTTAAGTATTATGAAAATGTTATGTGATGTTAATGTATGAAAAGCTAGTATTTATATAGTTAGTATCATAGGGAATGTTTATTTAACCATTGGAAGCTATAATAAGAAAACCTTAGTTTGAACCCTAAGGATATTTTTAGGGATAAGTTTAAGGATAAAAAATTATAGGAAAGTGCCCTAGAATTTTGGTAAAGGATATAGTTGGTGGTTTCCTAGAAATACATACTTATCTGGATACTATAGGTGGATATGGATCTCTAATATATGTACCTAGGGGTAACAACTCTGAAAATATGTTTTGGGTCTGACTTGGGGTAATCTGGTATACAACACCAGGCCTTGCTGCACACCTGGTTTGACACTCCCGAGGTATTTTCTTTAGAAATTCACAAACTATTCTCAAACCATAATAAAGGATTTAGATATAAGTTTCCTATGAATAAAATAGGATAACACTAATTTTTAATATATTAAGGAAGGTTTGATTATCTTGACATCATATACTTTACTTTTCTTGATTATGTGGTTCCTCACTATGATAATTGTTTCTTACTATATGTTTTTTTTTGATTTTAGTCAATAGAGGAAACCTCAAGGAATCATGTAAATAGTGATTACGATGGAAAATGAAACGATTTTACTCCTAATAAACAGAATTCTATGGGAGATGGAATGAAAAACATTATTACTATACTCACAAAAATTTCTCAAGCTATGAATCACAGTGGACTTCTAAATGAGAAAATTCAAGAAAAAAATTCTACTGAGTCTTTCATGAGGCAACACCCACCTTATTTCCGTGGGTATTTTAATACACTTGTTACTGAACAATGGATCTATAATATTAAAAATATATTCTTAATTCTCCATTACTTAGAGAATGATAAAGTCATTCTAGAAGTATATCGGTTAGAAGGCGAAGCATACCGGTGGTGGACTCTAATAATGAATATGAGGTAGCAAGATGAGATTGAATCCATGAATTGGGAAGAGTAAAATAACTTATTTTTCAATAAGTACTTTCCTCATATTATCCATACTAAGATGGATAAAGTGTTCCTTGAGTTTAAGTAAAGGGATGATGAATCTGTTGGTACCTGGAGGCTAATTTCATGAGACTTGTGAGGTACGCTTTAGGAATTATCATCTAACTTGAAATTAAAGTTGATAAGTTCTTAATTGGATTAAATAAAACTCTCAGAAGGGCTTTGAAATAAAATACTTTAGTATCTATGAAGATATTTTCTCTTTGTGTAGTCAAGGTTGAAATAGTGGTTGGAGTCATGTATAAATTTCATGGTTTTGACAAGAAAAAGAAGATGGAGTTTAAAGAAAAATCTAAAAACAGTGAAGAGAAGAATATGAGATTCAATTTATGATCTAAGTGTAAGAGGAAGCATGGAGGAAGTTTCATTAAGGGGTCTAATAAATTTTTTAAGTGAGAAAGGTAACTTCATCAGGCATTTAATTTTCTAAGTGATGGGAAGAAGTTGGCTAATGTTGTGAATGGGGAAGAACTGGCACAAAATAAACCTCCCACGATCTAGTGCTACAAGTGTAAGGAGGATGATATATCACAGAAATAACTTATTTTAAATTTATTTTTAATTTTTTTTCCATTCATGCTTTGTTTTGAGGGTTCCTAAAGGTTTTATGGAGAATAGGTGAGTTTTCATGAATTGGGCCAAATCGTGAGCCCAATTCCAGATTTAAAAATAAATTTTGTTTCTTTTATAAATTTTTCATTTTTTAATATTTTTTACACATTACAACTCCTAAATTTCCTCCCCTGATATATTAACACCACATTTAAATTTGGAGCCTTTATAAATCCATAATCATGGGGGATTTGAGTTTTTATTTGAGAATTGGGCCAACCCAAAATCCCATTTTCCAGTTTTAAATTGTTTCTTTAATTTTTTAATATCTTATTTATTATAATGACTATTTCGGTGATTCCACCTCCCTCTAGACCCTAATAATCCCAGGCGTTCTCACATTGCCTCCCCCCCTCCTTAGAGATCTTTGAAATCTCGATTTAGGGTGGAACGTCATAAAGTGTCTCAAATCAGCCAGAATTGAAGAGGTAACTTCATGTCTTCTTAACTCTCTCAATTCTTACTATTTTCCCTCCATTCTAGTTCCTAAATGACCTCCTAAATATTTTTATAACAAAAACTTAATTTTGGATGTTTTAAATTCCTTCTACTATTGTTTTTGGAGTGATTAATTCAGGATACTTCAAGTATGTGAGTCCATTTCTTTCTTCTTTCATTTTTCTTAGGGTTTCATTCAATGTGCTTAGGGTTTCTTCCCTTATACATGAAGTACAAAATTTACATAGGGTAATGTTTCATACCTAAGGTTTAAAATTGGGTTTTATTGGTCCAATTTTATATTTTTAGGTTTGATCTACCCTTCTTGATGTGCAGCGGTGGCGCGTTTGTGTTTTCGCACAAAGGAATCATGGGTTTCATTTGATTTAGTAGGTGATTCCAATGTTGATGCAATATTTTTGTATTATCAGGATGTATTTATCATATTTTCAGGTTTATATCATTTTATTATTGCTTCAAAAATTGGTTCTGATGATGTTTCTATTTCAATTTAATTTTAAATGCCAATTTGGTGTGAAATTGGGGTTTTCCAAAGAAATGTTTTATTTTTTTATTTGGGGATTCCCTATAAATACTTAGTTGTTTTTATTGACCTGTAATAAGGCTTAAAATACTGTTTATAATGTTTATCCCCTTTGATTATTTCTGCAAAAATGAGTTTTAATTATGTTTGTAAAGAAAGTGAAGTTTTTGTTCCACTTTTGTGTGAAAATGAAGGTTTTACAAAGTTATCACTTCTTGTTTAACATGGGGATGCCCTAAAATTGATTTTTTGTTTTAATGGAAATTTATTGGGATGAATTTACTATTTTGGTAACTTAAAAGTGTGTACATAGTGTACAAGTGGGGTTTTAAGGCGTTTTGTGTGCAAAACAACACGAGATTTTGAGAAATTGTTTTATTCAAATTCAAAGTGTTTGTTGTGTGTTTTAAGTGGTATAAAATGAGATAACTACTGTATTTGGTGTATGTGACCAGTAGTGGTGTTTTAAAATAAAATTTATATATGTTAAATGCGGAAATTGTTTGAGCACAAAGGGGGAAGCCCGGGTACCTAGGTGGGGCGGATGTGTACTAGTACGGCTAGTGAACATGATGAGTTTTGTCCCCGTTTCACCTAGCATTTGGATAACGAAAACCCTAACTAAACTATGTGGATGATGATTGGGGACCAATATGTTATTGGTCTATTAAATACTAGTGTCTCGTGCATGATAATGATTTTTACTATGGTTACATTACACCGAGGTACGTGGTACATGGGGCCCGAGACTATCTAGTGCCTGGGGTGTTCCCGATTTTGTTGTTCATTGGATTTGTGGTATTTGCCCTTGTATTTGGGTGTCTTTGGAATTATATTGAATTAGATAACATGCCTATTTAAATGTGTTAACATTCTGAAAGTTTTATCTTGAAAAATGTTTTCAATTTAAAGTTGCATGTCTATGAATTTGTCACCGCTTTTCATTGCATATTAAAACTGATTGCTTTTTCACCTTTTATTAAATGCACCTTGGAATAATTTGGTGGTATCCTATTATTATTAGGCTCACACCCTACTTATAAACCTTGGGTGTAAGTAGAATTTATTATTTTTGACTCAGGTAAAGGAAAGTTCATGGGTGATGGCGATTCAAGGTGTCAGACCCCATTGTTGGGGCGAAGTTGTGGAGATGACTTGCGGGTGATAACCCCCTTGTCATGTGGAGTCCTTGGGGATGTCTTTATGTTTTCATTATTTGTATTTGGACCTCTTTTATTGTCTTTAATTCAATGTATTAAGTTCTGGTTTTTTTTATTAAGACTTGTTTGGCTATAAATTTCAGAATTTATATTATGAATTGTTTTTAAGGTTTTATGCTTTCATACTTGGGTAAATCATTCCCAAACCTAATTTTTTGATACCCCGACACTTTTACCAGCCCGTGGGGATAGATAACACCCTTCGGGACTTGGAGCGGGCCAGGTTTGGTGCCAGTTTGATGGCCACCAGATCCGGTTCGTGACAAAATGGAATCAGAGGAGGTTCTGGTTAACTCTTTGGGTCACGTTATTTAGGGAATAGTCGGGATAGTCTAGAGTTAGGACTGTTTGGAGTTGGTAGTTCCGTTATGGGTAGTGTCCCTGATCACCACTGTAACACCACAAGCTTCCACGGTACGCATCTCTTTGAATAATATAGTAGCGTGTGTTGTACGTAACTTCGAGTTCTAACACACACCACAACCAATCAAAGTAGCCGTTATGAATAGTAATGTCCACTTTTTGAAATTTTATCAATTTTATCTCTCAAAATGGAATTCATTTTTGGATTCGGAATATTGAATTTAGTCTAGGGTGAAATTTTGGTACTTTTCGGATAACTTTTATATTTTTATGAATAGTGAAAATTACTAAATTTTAATTAAAACCAACTTTTTTAATCAAAATAATTAATAGGGATAAATTATGAATTTGAGTGGTTTTAAATTATATTTAGAATATATTTTTAACATTTAATACAATGTTGGTAATTGGACATAATTTCACAATTAAACCAGACATAAACAAGTGTCAATCTTTTGATAGTTATTATTTCTTAAAAACATGCTTTTTGTTTTGACAACGGTAATTAATTTTAAATTAATTTTTGCCACTTCTGTGTTTTGAATTTGAAAAAATGGATTCCATATTTGGAATCAGGATGTCAAATTTTTTTAAATAGGTAAATTTTATTTTTAGAGATTTTGAATAATTACTTTGGTAAATATTTTATTTACCATGACTAAAGGGTAAATCCGGTAAATAAGGGTAAAAAATAATATTATAATAATAATTAATTACCCTAAAACATTTCCTAACCTTATTGGTGGATACATGTCCGACCATGGTAATCTTTGGGTCGATTTTGGGGCCCCATGGAGCCACTTGTAGGTGGTAGGGACACTTTATATTAATTAAGTTAAAGTAAATACAAAAATGACGTAAGCATATATCTTTTAGAAATTTTTTTTTTATATAGGTTTATACATAAGATAAATTCAATTTTAAATATTAATTAGAAAGATAAAATTATTTACTACATAATGGTATTTTATTTATAATTTTTAGACATTAAATAATTTAATTTATTTATGACACAATGATGATGTAGTAATTACCTAATTAATGAAATATTAAAATAATTGATATTATAAATATCCAAATAAATGTAATTTAATACTTTTTATGAATTACACTATTTTAAAGGTTAATATGACATGTTAGTATTCATTTAATTATGTTTATTCCGAGTAATCATGCTGTTATGATTTTCAAAAAAATCAAAGACCAAATACTGTCAAAATTGACATAAAAGATTTTTTAAAACAAATATTATATTATTAATTGATATTCAATTTATAAGAATCTAAGGTTCAGCCAAGATAATTTTATCATGATAGGTGTATCATTAATGGACCACTTGTGGGTCTCTTGGATTTATATGGTATGTTTATTAACTCTATAATATAAAAATACAAAGTGACATGGTAAATGTCAATCTAATTAACTAAGAGTTAAAACTAAAAGATAAGGTTAATATAATGACCAAAACTGTATAAAATATATTTTTTGAAAGGATTTAGACCTATACACACCTTATACTTTGAATAATTAACTTTGGATCCATTAGAAACTGAATATAAATTTATTATAAAATAATACTTTAAGTTTTTCCTAAAGAGCCCCTCCTCCCCCTTATAAAAGGACACAACTTATAACCAATTCTTCACACCATAAAAGTCTTTTGGTTCAGCCAACCCCTGCCCAAATATTCTCTAAAATTCCATAAATTCAACCTAAAGGCCTTAGTTTGATTATAAATCCAACCTAAGCAAACCTTTTGATCAAATCAAAAGGAAGAACCCAAAGAAGAGGTAATGTTTTCACCACCCTCTTTCAAGTTCCTTTCTTCTTCAACTTATTATTTCTTTGTTATTTCCATTATAAAATAATAACTCCAGTATCATCTATATAATTTGATATTATTATAAATTTGGTACAACCATATTCAGTATTCTATCCATCCTTTTAATGACATGTCACCATACGTGCGTACGTACGACTTACCATATCCACGTCGTGGTGTAATTGTTATTCAATATATTATTATTTGGATGTGTATAATAATGATGTGTAGTTCATTTAAATAATAAATATAACATGATAATGATTCTTTATATATGATATGCCATCCAATTATATATTATTTTAATATCAAAATAATGATATTGTCGCTCGTGCGTACGTACGGACTACCGTCTCCACGAACGTGATGAGATTCATTCCCCATCATATCCATTCAAGACTAATTATCATTTGATGATTAACATTAATGTTTAAGAACTTCATATCATTCTGGATATGAATAAGATACAACCTATCCCCAAAAAACATGACTTATGTAACAAAACATATAAAAGAAAATGAGTAAGTTAACACCCGAAACGACGGTAATACTAAAATATTATTAACAAAGAATTATTAGAAGATCATATATGATATCCTAATTATGTATATGGTTCTTGTATAATTTAATAACAATTTTTTAATTATTTAACAGGAGGTTAACATACCATCAACTAAGGAAAAGTACAAGGTAATGGTTTATTTCACAATCTCTTCATTATCCGAGGTTGTTTAAACGTAATTATCTATTGAGAACTCTTTATCATCCACATCCATGTTTCTTAAAAATGTATTTCAAAACATTCTTACTATTTTATAGAATATGGGTTAATGTCATTTATACCCTTTTTTGACTTTTTATAAGAAGTTTATAAAAGAATCTTTACGTCATTTTCCAAACAAGGTCCTTTTTAACCTTTTCGACAGAATTAAGGTAAGAATGTATTTTTAACTTATACGGCGGGTGTGGCTATTTTCCACCATTGTAAAATCTTCAAAGATTACCTTACAAGATTATAAGAATATTTTCAAAGTAAATGTTTTATTTTATAATTATGTGACTTTTAAATGATTTAAAAAAAATATGTATTTCTCTCAAATAGTTTTGATTTCATCTATGTCAACATACTTTAATGGATTTTAAACTTATTTGAAGATGATTTATTATGATACAAAACATCCATATTGTATTGAAGTTTTTGTGATATGTTTGACTGTGGATGTGTTATTTTTATACCATTCATGGTTTATGGAGAAAGTATTGGCATTTCGTATGCTAGTTTTAATACAAATGTTTATGTTATGTTTAAACCTATTCATATGAGGAATGTATTAGACTTAATAAGTGAAGGGTGGATCCTGCTATAGCTCCTCGATGCATCGGTAGATCTCATGAGACAAACTAGTGTCTTGGCACAAGGCCTTGACAATATCTTATTTGTAGTCTTGGCACGAGACCTTGACTATGTGGTTATGATAGTCTGGCATTATGCATTCCATCATTATGAAAGTGGTTATTGATATTTCATGTAGTAAAATATCCATGTGAATAAGTAAATGAAATTATTTCATTTTATCTTTTCTATATTATGCTGGAGTTAAAGTTTAAAAGGCTTTTGTTTTAGTTATACATTGCCTTAAATGTTTATGCTTTTTTATGAATGTTTCCGCTATATTGTTATCCTTACTGAGCATCTGAGCTCACCCCTTTCAATGTTTTATTTTTCCCAGGATGTGAAGAAGTATTTTATGAATGACCTGTAGGTATAGTATGAGGGGATATGCGTGTGGATTATGGAGACTATGTTGTTTTAGTTTTCACTTTATGATGTAATGTAAACTTTATGAATGTATCTAGTTATTCCAAGGATACTAAACTAATCAGTGTTTCGAGATTTGATATTTCTTGTGATCATGCCAATGTTATGTAATAATGCATCGACTCTTGGTAACAGGGGTCAGGGAGTTACAGTTGGTATCAGAGGAAGTTTAGTACAAACCTTGGAATCTAGATTTAGTTAAACTCTGATTAGAGAACATAGAACTTAGATGGCCTTTGAGGATTAGTATAGAATAACTTCCTAGAATTTTGGTATTGTAGAGATTTTGTGAGTTTTCCGAGAAATACATACCTATCTGGATACAAGCAGGTAGAGGCGGCTCTGGCATAGATGTACCTATGGTTAAAACCCGAAAACACCGCTTTGAGCTAGACTCGAATGAGAAATGGTGCACGACAATGGGCCTTGCTGCACTCTTGGTTACGATACTCCTGAGGGATATGCTTAGGATAATTATCATTTTCTTTATAAACCATTATGAAGGGTTTAAGAGTATATACTTCCTCAAAGAAAACATTTTTATGATTATGGATTATATCCATAAATAGTTCAATTTATGTTAAGTGTTTTACAAGTATGGAATTATGTATTTTGATTCATAAATTGATCTATTTTATGCCATTGTTTAGAAATGGTTCCTAGTGGAAGAAATGGAAACCGTATCAATGCACGCACTCCATTTAGGGATTTCCCACCTGCTCAAGATAATTATAGTGGAGATGGTGATGCAACTGGTGCAGATAAGCTTATCACCATACTGGGACAACTCACTCAGGTTATGAATAATAACCTTACCCGTATGGAGCACCCCGATCCATAGCATGGAGGATCAATGTTAGATCGCTTCATGAGGAAATAACCACCAACATTCAATGGGAGTACAAATCCATTGGTAGCTGAGCAATGGATAAGTTCCCTAGAGAAAATATTTCAGGCTTTGGGGATTAGTGAATATGAAAAAGTTATCATGGCAGTTTACCGCCTCACTGGAGATTTTGATCAATGGTGGTCATTGATTCAAAACACGAAGGAAGATGATGAAGTATCAAATATGGAATGGAGGGAGTTCAAAGATTTGTTTTTATAAAAATACTTTCCTCATGACCATCGAGCAGATATAGAAAGGAAATTTCTGAGTCTAAGATAAAAGGAGGATGATAATGTCTCAAAGTATGAGGATAACTTTATAAGGTTAGAAAGGTATGATGGAGATTATATACATAACCCAGGAAGTAATATTGATCATTTCTTTGATGGGTTAAAACCATTTCTCCATCGAGAATTAGTCTCACAATCCTTCACATCGTACGAAGATATTGTCTCATGTGCTATCAAGACAAAAAAAAAAGAATTCTCTAAGTATTATGACTTTAAAGCAAAGAAAGAGAAGAAGATATCTGTTGATCAATCTGGGAATGGAAATAAGGGGAATAAGGGAAAAGTTGAATATCCATCCTACAATAAATGTGGGAAGAAACACCCTGGTACTTGTTGGAAGGGAATGAGAGTCTGTTACAAGTGTGGTGAAAAAGGCCACCAAGCTCGTGATTTCAAGGGGAAGAAAGAAGCTACTTATGTTAAATGATACAACTGCAGAGAGATGGGACATTATGAAAATGAATTTCCTAAGTGTCAGGGGAACTTACCTCAGAAAAGGCCAAGGGATCAAGGCCAATATTATGCTATCACTACTACTGAGGTTGAATCTCTGAAATACGTGGTGGCAGGTAATTTAATGGTTTCCTCAAGTTTAGCTAATGAATTATTTGATTCTGGATTATCGCATTATTTCATATCTTCCTAGTTTTCTAAGAAAATTAGATATTTCCAATTTGATTTAACAAGGGAGTTTTCAGTTAAAACTCCTAAGGAAAGTATCATTGTAATAAAGTTTTGTGAATCTGTCCCCATTAGAGCACATAAATGTTCTTTATCTGCTGATCTCATCATCATACCTATGATTTACTTTGATATAATCCTAGGTATGGATTGGATTTCGGACCATGATGTGAAGATTTATTGTAAGAATAAGGAGGTTACGATTTTTGATGATGATGATAAGGAACACCTTATCTTTAGAGTAGAATTGTCACCACATAATTCTTATCTAGATCCACCCCTAGTATCTCAACTAAATTCAATTATTGGGGAGGAAGAGAATTAAATGAATGTGGGTGAGGAAAGGAATGTTCAAATAGAGGATGTAACTATTGTGAAAGAATATGTAGATGTGTTTTCGAAAGATTTACTTGGACATCCTCCAGAACGAGAAGTTGATCTTTCCATTGATTTAATTCCTGGCTCAATGCCTATATCGAAGAAACCTTATAGAATGGACACTATGGAATTAGTTGAACTAAAGAAACAACTAGAAGAATTGAATAATAAGGGATTTATTTTCCCTAGTGTTTCTCTATGGGGAGACCCTATCCTTTTTGGTAATAAGAAAGATGGATCTTTGAGGTTATGTATCGACTACAGGGAAATAAACGCTATAACAATAAAGAACAAGTATCCCCTACCTCACATTGATGATTTATTTGATCAACTGCATAGAGCTCAATACTTTTCAAATATTGACCTTCGATCTGGATACCATCAGTTATGTGTGAAGAAGGAAGACATTCCGAATATAGCATTTCAAACCAGGTACGGGCATTATGAGTTTACAGTAATGCCTTTTGGATTGAAAAATGCACCCTCTGTATTCATGGATCTAATGAATAGAGTTTTCAAGGAATATCTCAATAATTTTGTGGTGGTATTTATTGATGATATCTTGGTATACTCCAAAAGCTATGAAGATCATGAAAATCACTTGCGCATTTTCCTGAAGACTCTGAGAAGACATGAAATATATGGGAAGTTTAGCAAGTTTGAATTATGGCTTCAGGAGATTTCTTTTATTCACCATATTTTCTCTAAATATGGAATCTCTGTTGATTCTTCTAAGACCAAAGCAATCCAAGATAGGCTGCACCGATGAGTAAAACTGAGGTACGCAGTTTTATTGGTTTAGCATGTTATTATCGACATTTCGTCCAGAATTTTTCCCGGTTGGCTAACCCATTAACAAATCTCACACGTAAAGGGGTTAAATTTGTTTGGAAAAAAGAGTGTGATGAATTTTTCAAAGAACTAAATAGAAGATTAGTCAATTCTCCTATATTGACTCTACCATTGGGGAATGATGGGTTCGTTATTTATAGTGATACATCGAAGAAAGGACTTGGTTGTGTCCTTATGAAGAATGATAGGGTTATTTCCTATGCATCACAATAGTTGAAAATCCATGAGTAAAACTATCCTACTCATGATCTCGAGTTAGCAGCTGTGATCTTTGCTTTGAAGATATGGATCCACTACCTCTATGGTGAAAAATGTGAGATTCATACTGATCACAAGAGTTTGAAGTCTATTTTCTCACCAAAAGAACTCAACATGAGGAAAAGGAGATGGCTTGAATTACTCAAGGATTATGATTGTACGATACACTACCACCCGGGGAAGGAAAATAAGGTGGTAGATGCATTGTGTAGAAAAGATCATGGAGTTTTGAACAAGATGAGAATTGAGAGGGATCCTATTTTCCTGGATCTAGTAGAGTTGGATATGGGAATCACCAAGGAAGGCGAAACAACAATTCTTTTTAAAATGGTTTCCAAACCATCTTTAATAGAAAGGATTAAGAGTTCTCAGACCGATGATGAAGAATTTCAAACGAATATTAAAGCTTTGAATGATGGGAGATTGAGAGACTTTGTTTATGAAGAAGTAATTTAGAAATTCGGTAAGAGACTTTGTGTTACCGATATAACTAAGCTAAAAAGGTAATTGTTAGATGATTCTCATAGCTCCAATTTCTCTATACACCCTGGGAGCACCAAAATGTATAGATATTTGAAGGAAAATTTTTGGTGGGACAACATGAAGAGAGAGATTGCTGATTTTGTGTCAAGATGTATGGTTTGTCAATAAGTGAAAGCTGGAAGGCAACATCCTGTAGGAGTCATGAAACCTATTCCCATACTGGAGTGGAAATGGGATAATATCACAATGGACTTTGTCATGGGACTACTAAAGAATCCTAGAAGGAATGATGCAATATGGGTCATTGTTGATCGTCTTACCAAGTCAGCACATTTTCTTTCTATAAGAGAGGATCTACCACTTGAACGTCTAACAAGAATATATATTAATGAAGTTGTGAGACTTCATTGAGTACCCCTATCGATTGTTTCGGATCATGATCCCCATTTTACTTCATGATTCTGGAAGAGTCTTTAGAAGGCCTTGGATACTGAACTTCATTTGAGCACTGCCTACCACCCTCAAACAGATGGACAATCAGAACAGACTATTCAAACCTTAGAAGACATGTTGAGATCTTGATCACTTGACTTTCAGGGTATGTGTGATCAATATTTACCTCTGGTAGAATTTTCCTATAACAATAGCTTCCATTCAAGTATTCAGATGGCACCATATGAAGCGTTATACGGAAAGAGATGTCACACACCAACCTGTTGGGATGACATTAGTGAAAGAAAACTTGTAGGCCCAGAACTGGTGGAGGAAACAATGGAAAAGGTGAAGGTAATCCAAAACCACATCAAAGCAGCTCAAAGTAGGCAGAAGTGCTATGCCGATAACCAAAGGAAGGATTTGGAATTTCAGGTAGGAGATCATGTTTTCTTGAAGGTATCTACATGGAAGGGAGTTATATGTTTTGGTAAGAAGGGTAAATTGAGGAATTAGAACTAGAACCTGATCTGTCTTATTACGAAGATCCCATTAGGATTCTTGATACACAAGAACAAGTGCTGAGAAACCGAATGACTCATCTGGTAAAAGTGCTATGGAGAAACCATAAAATAGAAGAGGCATCATGGGAACCTGAGGAACTTATGATGAAGAACCTCCCAATTATTTTCATGTGGTAGTATTCTAGAAATTTCAAGGATAAAATTATTTGAAGGAGGGGAGAATGTAACACCCCAAGCTTCCACAGTACACTTCTCTTTGAATAATATAGTAGCGTTTGTTGTACGCAACATCGAGTTCTAACACACACCACAACCAATCAAAGTAGCCGTTATGAATAGTAATACCGACTTTTTGAAATTTTATAAATTTTATCTCTTAAAATGGAATTCATTTTTGGATTTTTAATATCTAATTTAGTCTAGGGTGAAATTTTGGTACTTTTTGGATAACTTATATATTTTGATGAATAGTCAAAATTACTAAATTTTAATTAAAACCAAGTTTTTTAATCAAAATAATTAATAGTGATAAATTATGAATTTCAGTGGTTTTAAAGTATATTAAGAATATATTTTTACCATTTAATACAATGTTGGTTATTGGACATAATTTTACAATTAAACTGGACATAAACAAGTGTCAATCTTTTGATAGTTATTATTTCTTAAAAACATGCTTTTTGTTTTGACAGCGGGAATTAATTTTAAATTAATTTCTGCCACTTATGTGTTTTGAATTTGTAAAAATGGATTCCATTTTTGGAATCAGGATTTATAAATTGTGTAAATAGGTAACTTTTAATTTTATACATTTTGAATAATTACTTCGGTAAATATTTTATTTACCATGGTTAAAGGGTAAATCTGGTAAATAAGGGTAAAAAATAATATTATAATAATAATAAATTACCCTAAAACATGTTATAACCTTATTGGTGGATACATTTTCGACCATGGGCATCTTTGGGTCTATTTTGGGACCCCATGGAGCCACTTGTAGGTGATAGGGACACTTTATATTAATTAAGTTAAAGTAAATACAAAAATGAGATAAGCATATATCTTTTAGAAAAACAATTTTTATATAGAGTTATACATAAGATAAATCCGATTTTAAATATTCATTAGAAATATAAAAAGAGTTCCTACATAATTGTATTTTATTTATAATATTTAGACATTAAATAATTTAATTTATTTATATCACAATGGTGATGCAGTAATTACCTAATTAAGGAAATATTAAAATAATTGATATTATAAATATCCAAATAAATGTAATTTAAGACTTTTTATGAATTAAACTATTTTTATAGGTTAATATGACATGTTGGTATTCATTTAAGTATGTGTTTTTAGAAGTAATCATGCTGTTATGAGTTTTACAAAAATCAAATACCAAATAGTGTCAAAATTGACATAAAAGAATTTTTTTAAAAAATATTATATTATTAATTGATATTCAATTCCCAAAAATATAAGGTTCTGCCAAGAGACTTATATCATGATATTTTTATCATTAATGGACCACTTGGAGGTCTCTTTGATATATATGGCAAGTTTATTAACTATATAATATAAAAATACAAAGTGACATGGTAAATGTCAATCTAATTAACTAAGATTTAAAACTAAAAGATAAGGTTAATATAATGACCAAAACCTCTCTAAAATATATTTGTTGAAATTATTTAGACCTATACCCACCTTATACTTTTAATAATTCACTTTGGAGCCATTATAAACCGAATATGAATTTATTATAAAATAATAGTTTAAGTATTTCTTAAAGAGCCCCTCCTTCCCCTTATAAAAGGACACAACTTATAACCAATTTTTTACACCTTCAAAGCCTTTTGGATCGGACAAACCCTGGCCAAATATTCTCTCAACTTCCCTAAATTCAACCTAGAGTCCTTAGTTTTATAAAAAATCTAACCTATGGAGCCCTTTGGATCAAATCAAAAGGAAGAACTCGAAGAAGAGGTAATGTTTTCACCACCCTCTTTCAAGTTCCTTTCTTCTTCAACTTCTTCTTTCTTTGTTATTACCATTATAAAATAATAACTCCAGTATCTTCTATATACTGTGATGTTATTATAAATATGGTATAACCATATTCAGTATTCTATCCATCCTTTGAATGACATGTCACCATACGTGCGTACGTACGACTTACCGTCTCCATGTCATGGTGTAATTGTTATTCAATATATTATTATTTGGATGGGTATAATAATGATGTGTAGTTCATTTAAATAATAAATATAACATGATAAAGATTCTGTATATATGATATACCATCCAATTATATATTAATTTATTATCAAAATAATGATATTTTCGCTCGTGCGTACGTACGGACTACCGTCTCCACGAACGCGATTAGATTCATTCCCCATCGTATCCATTCAAGAATAATTCTAATTTGATGGTTTAAAGTAATGTTTAATAACTTTATATAATTCTGGATATTAATAAGATACAACCTATCCATAAAAAATGTGACTTATGTAACAAAACATATAAAAGAAAATGAGTAAGTTAACACCCGAAACGACGATAATACTAAAATATTATTAACAAAGAATTTTTAGAAGATCATATATGATATTATAATTATGTATATGGTTATTTTATAATTTAATAACAATTTTTTAACTATTATACAGGAGGTTAACATACCATCGACTAAGGAAAAGTACAAGGTAAGGGTTTATTTAACAATCTCCTCATTATTCGAGGTTTTTTATACGTAATTATCTACTGGGACCTCTTTATCATCCACAACCATGTTTCTTAAAAATGTATTTCAAAACATTCTTACTAATTTACAGAATATGGGTTAATTTCATTTATACCCTTATTTGAATTTTTATAAGAAGTTTATAAAGGAATCTTTACATCATTTTCCAAACAAGGTCCTTTTTAACCTTTTCAACAGAATTAAGGTAAGAATGTCTTTTTAACTTATATGGCGGGTGCAGCTATTTTCCGCCATTGTAAAATCATCGAAGCTTACCTTAAAATATTATAAGAATATTTTCGAAGTAAATGTTTTATTTTATAATTATGTGACTTTTAAATTATTTCAAAAGAAGATATATTTCTCTCAAATATTTTTGATTTTATCTATGTCAACATACTTTGATGGATTTTAAGATTATTTGAAGTTGATTTATTATGATACAAAACATCCATATTGTATTTAATGTTTTGTGATATGTTTGACTGTGGATGTTTTATTTTTATACCATTCATGGTTTATGGAGAAAGTATTGACATTTCGTATGCTAGTTTTAATACGAATGTTTATGTTATGTTTAAACCTATTCATATGAGAAATGCATTGGACTTAATAAGTGATGGGTGGAGCCTACTATAGCTCCTCGATGCATCGGTAGGTCTCATGAGACAAACTAGTGTCTTGGCACTAGGCCTTGAAAAAATCTTATTTGTAGTCTTGGCACGAGGCCTTGACTACGTGGTTATGATAGTCTGGCATTATGCATTCCATCATTATGAAAGTAGTTATTGATATTGCATGTAGTAGAATATCCATGTGAATAAGTAAATGGAATTATTTAATTTTATATTTTCCATATTTATCTGAAGTCCAAGTTTAAAAGGCTTTTGTTTTAGTTATACATTGCCTTAAATGTTTATGCTTATTTATTAAATTTTACGCTATATTGTTATCCTTACTGAGAATCTGAGCTCACCCCTTTAAATGTTTTATTTTTCGCAGGATGTGAAGAAGTATTTTATGATTGACCTGCAGGGATAGTATGAGGGGATATGAGTGTGGACTATGGAGACTATGTTGTTGTAGTTTTCACTTTATGATGTAATGTAAACTTTATGAATGTATCTAGTTATTCCAAGGATACTAAACTAATCGGTCTTTCGAGATTTGATATTTCTTGTGATCATGCCAATGTTATGTAATAATGCACAGACTCTAGGTAACTGGGGTTGGGGCGTTACAACCACACCTCATGACGAGATTCGAGTCGGCAGGAGAAGTTGGGATTTATCTAAGCCCTTTGGTTTTCTTGGTTTGATGATGATTAGGGGAAATGAAAAGAGAGTTGGGTTAATGGTCTCAGTGAGCTCGCAGGGCTTGGAAAGCTATGTGGAGCCGTGGATATTCCCTAGAACACTATCTGTGATGGTGAAGTTATTTGAATATGGCCTCCAACCATATTTCCAAGTCACCCACTGAAACTAGTTTCCTCTCGCATTGTTTTGTGCTTTAGTTTTGAAATCTTGGCACTTTTGTTTTAAAGTGACTTGGTTTTAAGAAGCGTAAAGTTTTTGTGAAATGATTTTAAAATAAAGAGGGAATGGTTTGGTTTATGAAATGACAGAACTAAGTTTTTAGAATTGTTTTGAAATGGAAAATAGTTTTCTTACACATCTTTTGAAAGCATGAACTATATTGAAGTTGGTTTTGAAAAGCGTTTCCAATAGAGTTTTCTAAACAATAAAAGAGTGTTTTAATGGGATGAGATGTCTTGAAATTGATGTGAATATCTTGAAAGTGAGTTCTTTTCTAAATGGTTCTGTCTTTATGAAAAGTTTTGTAATATGTGAGTTAGGATTTTGATCTCATGGTTAGCGGTTTTGAGAAAAAGGATATGTTGGTTGACCGTTTTGATTTTAAAAAGTGGAAAGAATTTTTGTTTTATCATTTAGTATTTTCATGAGAAACCACAAGCATGGGGTTATATGGGAAGATGGATAATTGATGACGTGACTGGATGAGTGTCGGGATAGATATGAGGTTGGTTCCCGGTGTGGAACAGAAACATGCATGTGTAAGGCCCATAAGGTACCATTGGTTGATGTGCTAATTGCTGAACCATTTGTTTTCAAAGAAATGTTTTTAAAGAAAAACAAGATGTCTTGATGAATTATTTGGGATGGTTTATATTATTTGTTTTTGGAAAATGTTGATGTTGTGGGATGTTTTGAGTCCAAGAAACCCTACTGTTTGAACTGTGTTTTGGGTTTGGGTTTGGTCAGTAAGTTGTGTTATAGGGACGGTTAGTGGTCTCTTTTGAAAAATGTTTTGGGAAACCTTTACGATGGTTCCCTTCATGTGTTTGGATCTGGTTTTTGGTATATTTTGACCAATGAACCATCATGGTTGGGTCCTTGGGTTCAATCGTTGGATAAGGTACACCCCCATTAAAGGTTAGTGCACAAATGAAGTGCAACCCGGATTGTTTCGCCGTTTAAAGACCCTCCAGTTGATCAACATAAGAAATCTTTTTCTTAGGATTTTTAGATTGAGTCTACACCCATTAATTTATTTGATTTTTAGATCCTCTTGTAATGGGAGAGTGCTCGTGGAAGGTTGAAAGAGACCTTAGTTTCTTAAGTTTCCTGATTCTTCGAAGGTGGATGTGGTCTAGGGTTGTTAATGTGGATGAGAGTCTCAATGGTGTCTAAGAGGGCCTTTGGGTTATTAAAAGTTTCTTTGAGGCATGAGTTAATGTTAAACCACCAGTGTGGAAAATACTGTCACGATAGGATATTGTGGCCACTTTCTAGAAATGTTTGTTGTTTGGGGATGTTGTATAAGGTCCCTCTCTATGCATTGTTTATATCAGTCTCAATGGTCATGTTCAGTGATGCCTTATAATGTCATGAGCTCGATTGACCGCATAAGTGAAAGTAGTGAAATCATCTGAGAGTACCTGTTATGTTGGGTGAATGTATCCCTTGGAAAAACTTAAAAATAATCCATTTTAGAGGAATGTGAGTGTATGTGTTCTTTACTTCTATTGTTTCTCACCTGAAGAAACAAGGTGTGATTTGTGTGCATCTTATTAGCCCTTGTTTCAGTGAAATATTGGGATAGGGTAAAGTAAGTTTGAAATTTGTTATGTTTGGAAAAATTATCTGGGATTGTGGTGTTGTTTTTGGTGGCACTGAAAGAAGAATTATCATTTTGTTGGTTTCCAAAGACTAACTGCGAGGCTGAAGATGCTTCAATCATTTGAGCTCCAGACATCGGTCTCGGAGAGAAGCTGGCTCGTAGTCAAGGGAAATCACAGTGTCATTTAAACCCTTGTACAAATTCTTATCCTAAATATGAAATATAGGAAGAGTTTAAACCTCTGGTATCATCATCTTTCATCTGTTGTTCACGTTTGGTGGAAATAGGTGGTGGGCCTTGTACCCATGTCATCACCCAATGTCTTTCCCTCCCCCTTTGGTTTCCATTGAGTCTTTCTAGAATGGTTGGAAATTTGGATAGACAGGCTGAGAACATGGTTTGTGAATGATTAAGAGTGACTGTGTGCCTAGAATCCATGCAGGAAGATTGATCAACGCAGTTTGTTCACGGTTTCACAAACTGTGCGGACTAAGCGTGCGACCTTCCCAAATCTTGAAATGTTTGGGTTTTTCTGTGCTGGCCCATGCTGGTCAGTTAAGATGGTTGGTTCTTATGGTGGGGAGAACCACTATGTTCCTCATGTATGTTCCTTCGGAAAATTTTAATGGAAGTCTACCCTATGTACTAGGTAGTCCATTCAAGTATCCCCTATTAGTGTCCTGATTCTGTCTCAGAAAAAAAAATATTGGTTGTCTCTTATGGTGGGGAGTGTATTTGTGTCCCCCCGAACTGGTAACTTAGATTTATCCATGGTCTTGGCTTGGTGTAGATAGTCTCTTTCAGATATATCTATGTACCAACATCTTCCTTGAATAAACTTTGGGACTAGAGAGCAGCCAATGGTTTAGTTAAAGTAAGGTAAGTGTAACCTTGTTCAAATTTGTTGTTCGTTTGGGTGAATTTCTTGAGTCTTGTTCGGATAGAGTTTGAGGAGTTTTCTTTGGGGATAATGTATGAATGTGATTGATCCTTTCATGAAATTGGTGTAAGTTTTGGTTGTGAGAGTAATCCTTCCTTAATTGATCACTGGAGGTATTTTGGCCTTTTGGGGTGAAACCTGACAAGGGAGTACCTATTGGTTTCTCAGTTGGGTTTGGTTGTTCTTTGACCTTGCTGTGAATTTACAGGGTGGAAAGTTTTCAAGGTGGGTAGAATTGTCACATACATAACTTATTTTAAATTTATTTTTAATTTATTTTCCATTCATGCTTTGTTTTGAGGGTTTCCAAAGGTTTTATGGAGAATAGGTGAGTTTTCATGAATTGGGCCAACCGTGAGCCCAATTCCAGATTTAAAAATAAATTTTTTTTGTTTTATAAATTTTTTATTTTTTATATTTTCACTCATTTCAACTCCTAAATGTCCTCCCCTGATATATTAACACCAAATTTAAATTTTGAGCCTTTATAAATCCATAATCATGGGGGATTTGGGTTTTTATTTGATAATTGGGCCAACCCGAAAGCCCACTTTCTAGTTTTAAATTGTTTCATTAATTTTTTAATATCTTATTAATTATAATGAATAAGATATTTCCACCTCCCTATCAACCCTAAGAATCCCAGGTGCGCTCCCATTTCCTTTCCCCCCTCCTTAGATCTCTTTGAAATCACGATTTAGGGAAGAACTTCATAAGGTGTCTCAAATCAGCCAGAATTGAAGAGGTAACTTCGTTTCTTCTTAACTCTCTCAATTATTAATCTTTTCCCTCTATTCCAGTTCATAAATGAACTCTTAAATCTTTTTCGAACAAAACCGTAATTTTGTATGTTTTCAATTTCATCTACTATTGTTTTTGGGGTGATTAATTCAGGATACTTCAAGTAAGTGAGTCCATTTATTTCTTCTTTCATTTTTCTTAGGGTTTCATTCAATGTGCTTAGGGTTTCTTCCCTTATACATGAATTCCAAAATTTCTAGAGGGTAAGGTGTCAAAACTAAGGTTTAAACTTGGGTTTTCTTGGTCCAATTTTCTTTTTTTAGGTTTGATCTACCCTTCTTGATGTGCAGCGGTGGTGCGTTTGTGTTTTCGCACAAAGGATTCACGGGTTTCATCTGATTTAGTAGGTGATTCCAATGTTGATGAAATATTTGTGTATTATCATGATGTATTTATCATATTTTCAGGTTTATATAATTTTTTATTGCTTCAAAAATTGGTTCTAAGGATGTTTCTATTGCAATTGAATTTTAAATGAAAATTTGGTGTGAAATTGGGGGTTTTCCAAAGAAATGTTTTATTTGTTTATTTGGGAATGCCCTATAAATACTTAGTTGTTTCTATTTACCTATAATAAGGCTTAAAATAATGTTTATAATGTTTATCCCCTTTGGTTGTTGCTGCAAAAATGAGTTTTAATTGTGTTTGTAAAGAAAGTGAAGTTTTGGTTCCACTTTTGTGTGAAAATGAAGGTTTTACAAAGTTATCACTTCTTTTTTAACATGGGGAAGCCCAAAAATTTATTTTTTGTTTTAATGGAAATTTATGGGGATGAATTTACTATTTTGGTAACTTTAAAGTGTGGAAATAGTGTACAAGTGGGTTTCATAGGGGGTTTTGTGTGCAAAACAACACGAGATTTTGAGAAATTATTTTATTCGAATTCAAAGTGTTTGTTGTGTGTTTTAAGTGGTATAAAATGTGATAGCTACTTTATTTGGTGTATGTGACCATTAGTGGTTTTTTACATTAAAATTTATGTGTGTTAAATGCTGAAATTGTTTGAGCACAAAGGGGGAAGCCCGGGTACCTAGGTGGGGCGGATGTGTACTAGTACGACTAGTGGACTGGATGGGTTTTGTCCCTGTTTCACCTAGCATTTGGATAATTAAGACTCTAACTAAACTATGTGGATGATTATTGGGAACCACCAGGTTATGGTTATGTTCCATACTAGTGGATCTTGAATGAGAATGGATTTTACTATGGTTACATTACACCGAGGTATAAGGTACATGGGGCCCGAGACTATCTAGTGCCTTGGGGTGTTCCTGATTTTATTTCTCAATGGATTTGTGGTATTTTACCTTGTATTTGGGTGTATTTGGAATTATATTGAAGTATATAACATTCATATTTAAATTTTTTAACATTATGAATGTTTTATCTTGAAAAATGTTTTCAATTTAAAGTTACATGTCTTGGAATTTATCGCTGCTTTTCATTGCATATTAAAACTGCTTGCTTTTTCACCTTGTATTGCATGAAACTTGGAATAATTGGGTGGTATCATATTGGGATTAGTCTCACACCCTAATTACACCCCTTTTGTGTAAGTAGACTTTATTATTTTTGACTCAGGTAAAGGAAAGGTCAAGGGTGATGGCAGTTCAGGGTGTCAGTCCCCATCGCTGGGCGGAGTTGTGGAGATGACTTGCGGGTGTTGACCCCCCTTGTCATGTGGAGTCCTTAAGGATGTATTTCTGTTGTAATTATTTGTATTTAAACCTATTTTATTGTATTTAATCCAATGTATTCAGTTATGGTTTTTTTATTAAGACATGTTTGGCTATAAATTTCAGAATTTATATTATGGATTGTTTTTAAGGTTTTATGCTTTCATACTCAGGTAAATCATTTCCAAACCTAATTGTTTGATACTCAGGAACTTGTGCCAGCCCATGGGGATAGGGAACACCCTTCGGGCATTGGAAAGGTCTGAGTTTGGTGCCAGTTTTATGGAAACTAGATCCGGTTTGTGACATGATCAATATGATAACCACTTCCCAAACCGAAGGTCTAGTGATGATCATCAATGTCAACAAACTCTTAATCCAAGGGAAAATGGGATTTCTCTTGAAATTACTATTTATGATGAGGGGTGCGATAATGACATGATGAAAGGTACCCTTACCATCCACTTTAGAGATGATAATTTAATATTTGAATCTAGATATACCCACTCTTTTATATCTAAATAATTTTATTGGGGTGCTAAGATTCCACCAAAACAATTAGATGTGTAATTAGCAATAAAAAACCCTAATGGTACAATGATTCCATATCAAGTCTATGATTACTCTCTGATTGAAGTTCGTGGGAATGTGCTTCCTATAAATCTTTTCATTCTTCATTTGGTTGAATTTGATGTCATCTTAGGCATGTATTGGATTTATCTTCATAAATCCCACAACAATCATCGAGGAAGGGGAGTTAATTTTGATATTTCAAACCATAATATGATTATCCATCCATTTTATGATAAGTATGAACTTCTTGTGGATATTACATCTAGTTTATGGGTCTTAATTCCCTTTCAAAAGGGCTGTTTATCTCAAATGGTTGGGGAGAAAATAGACATCAATGGTATGCTTGTTTTTTAGGATTTTGTGGAAGTCTTTCTAGAAGAGTTGCCTAGAATTCCACAAAATGAGAAGTTGAGTTCTCATTATAACTCATACCTAGTTCCACACCAATTTTAATTACTCATTATAGAATATCTCTAATTGAGTTATAGGAATTGAAGAAGTAATTCCACGAAAACCTTGATAAGGGATTCATTCAGACAAGTGTGTCACCTTGGGTTTCACCAGTTCTTTTTGTGAAAAATAAATATGGATCAATGTGACTCTACATATATTATTGAGAGTTTAACAAGATCACGATCGAGAATAAGTATCCTATCCCCTGTATTGATGACTTGTTTGATCAATTGTGTGGATCTCAACAATTTTTCAAGATTGACCTTTGTTTTGGATATCATTAATTAAGGGTCAAGAAAGAGGATATACCCAAGATTTCATTCCATAAAAGGTATGGAAACTATGAATATATATTGATTTATTTTTGTCTTACTAATTCCCCTACTATCTTGATGGATTTAATGAATAGAGTCTTTAGAGATTACCTCGATTAGTTTGTAGTAGTATTTATAGATGATATTCTTATCTATTAAAATAGTAAGTAAGAGCATGAATATCACTTGAGAATTGTACTAAAGAACATAAGGAATAATAATATATATGAAAAATTAACATAGTGTGAATTTTGGCTGTAAAAGGTTTCATTTTTGGGTCACATAATCTCCAGAGATGGTATAGAAGTAGATCCATCAAAGATGGAGGCTATTGAATGGTGGCCTAGACCAACCATGGTGACTGAGATCCATAGATTTCTCAGTTTAGCTAGATATTATCGATGGTTTGTGGAGAATTTATCATGACCATATAATCCTCTAACCAAGTTAGCTCATAAGGGTGTCAATTTCCTCTAGACAGATGAATGTGAGTAAAATTTCAAGGAACTGAAGAGAAGGTTAGTCAGTACACTTTTGCTTAAATTACACTATAGTGGAGAGGGGTTTGTAATATATAACAATGCATCCAAGAAGCTATTGAGATGCATTATTATATAGAACAACATGGTTATCACTTATGCCTCATGCTAGTTGAATATTCATGAGAAAAATTACCCAACTCATGATTTGGAGTTAGTCGTGCAAATTTATTCATTAAATATATGGAGGCATTATACATATAGAGAAAAGTGTGATATATATATATATATTGATCATAAAAGTTTGAAATATATATTCACACAGAAGGAGTTGAACATGCACCAGCAATGATGGTTAGAGTTGATAAATTATTATGAATTCTCAATACACTACTACCATGGGAAAGTGAACATGGTGGCCAATGATTTGAGTCCGAAGGATCATGCTAGCTTATCCCTGATAAGGATAAAAAAAGATCCAATATTTATGGATTTTCAAAGGATGGATCTAGAAATCTTGATGTAAGGGGAAAAATATCATCTTTCTCAAATAAATGTTCAAACCTATTTCCTAGTGAAGATTTAGGAGGCATAGAAGGAAGATTAATAGTTTCAAAATAAATCCATAAATGTTCCTATGTTTGACCTTGATCAGGATGCAATGATAAGGTTCAAGAACCATGTATGTGTACCTTCCATACCATATTTGAAGAAGGATCAGTTAGAGGATTCTCATAATGTAAAGGCCCAGAAATTCCATATTTTTTTTTAATTATATGGAATTATTATGAGACTATGAAAATTGATGACATGTGATTCTGAGGCCTAGAGTGCCCAGAATGATCCATCGAAAAATGTTAATCTTTAAATAGCGCACATGAACAGTTTTCCTAAAAAAGTGGAATAATTGTAAAACGAGTGACTAAATATGAAATATGAGGGCATAATTTCATTCATAATGGTGGGTTTCCCCTAGGCGTGACTTAAGTTTTGTTGGCTCAAGCCTCTAGCGAGAAAAGCCAAAAATGGAACAATCGTAAATAAAATAATTAAATGAAATTATTTTAATTTTCAAATGCTTCTAACTCACTAATGGTGACTTAGACTAAAAATATGAGACCACCATTTAACTCATGAGGGTATTATTTCTTTAGGTAGATCCTAACTTTGGCTGACGCTGGCCAATAGTGGAAGTTAGTTTTTTGCCGCAAAATAAAATAATTAAGTAACAATTATTTTATTGACAAATCCTTATAACTCCTAAATGATAACTCAGATTAGAAATCCGAGAGTACTATTGAGATCGTGAGGATGGTTTCCTATTAGGCGGAGCCTAAACTTGACCGGTGTGGGTTGAGGGTGATTGTTAATAATTTTTGAATTTTTTTAGGTACGTTCAGTAAACGTGCAGGCGGCAATTTCTATCTTTTGAACCGGTGGTCAGATTAAAAATATGAGGGAACCATTGAATTCGTAGTGCCAGAATTCTCTTATGAAAAGATTAACTTCGACTGGAAAGGGTCATAGAAAAAAGTTAATTTTTGGACTTTACAAAAAAAATCAATAAAATAACGCCATGAGTTATTTTATTTTCTTTCAGACAAGTGACGGTGGCGGGACCGTAGTGTAACATCATGCTTGAATGAGAGTCATTTAATGACATGACCTTTGGTTGCGTAACCCTGATGCTCATAGGTTTTAATTAAACATACAATGTGGTTCATTAATGAACCACATTAATGAAACACAACAAGGGAGGTTCCTTAACCCTTATTTAAACAAAGCTTTGGTGTGGGTTTTGGATACCCACGAGAGGAACCTCTGATAAAACACCAATGATGTCTCACTCCAACAAAGAATGGAGATTCGATGATGCCATTGGGGATTAGATCTGGAGATCAATGAATGCTGACAAACACCTTCAAATGTAGGTTCTCCTTCCCTCATCCACAGCGCCTTCGAATGAGTTCTAGGTAGAGGTTTGTTTCTATTATAAGAGTTTTATGAATTCATCTTCTATTGATGATGTTTGAACTCTTCCCTTGTTATAACGCTAACGCGGAGGGTGTGGGACAAACCAAACAAGTTTTAGAGACTTTCAAAATTTTTATTTGGTTGCGTTCTTCATGGGAAATCGAGAGACATAGTGGAAATGTGAAACTGGGGGCCACACAGTGATGACAGCGTCCCAGGAGGCTTGTAAGAGTAGTTGGAAAAGAAAACGGACCTACAGAGCTTCGATGGAGGCCCACAGAAGCTCCAACGGCGCGACGACGACATTGAATGGAAGTGGAGGTGGTTGGATCTCTCCGACCGCATGGGGATGGCGGTACCTGAATGAACCATGGTAAATAGGTGAGGCTGACCTTTTCCGGTCACGTTAATGGTGAGCACCATGCCATGAAGGAGAGGTCGTGGCTTCAGCCACGACGGAGGCAGAACTAATCCACAGGTCCCGCCTTTGACTGGTCCATGCGGACTGGTGAGAAAGAGTGGCACAAGCTGGCATCACTGATTGAAATCCAAATAGACTTCTATCTATTCGGTGGGGTGCTGGGATCGCGCCCAGCTGGTGGCCGCGCCAAGCTGGTGGACCGAACCGAGTCCAGCTGGTCTGGGACGATCCCAGTGGGCCGGGTCGGTCCAGGTTGGGTCAGACTCGAGTAAGACCCAGGCCAGGTTGGGTCGGCCCATACTGGGTTGGGTCAGCATAGATCGAGTTGGGTGGTCCCAGATCAGATCAGGTCGGGCCAAACCTGGACCCAGTTATGCCAGTTTTGCTTAAAGGGGCATATCTCCTAAACCAGACGTTCATTTGATGAACCGTCTATGGAACTGAAACCCTTAGAATGAGGATGTAATTTTGAAATAATCCACTTGGGTTTTGGAGAAAGTTGGAGTATGTCTGGGTTGGATCGAACTCAAATCTAACTAGGCCCTTGGTACTAAAATGCCTATAACTTACAGACCTGGAATCCGATTGACGTGCCGTCTGTTGCGTTGGAACGCTTATGACATAACAGTTATCTGGGTTACTTATTCGTGGGACTTAATGTCAGTTTAGGTATGAATTATTGATTGAGGAGTGGATCCTCTTGGGATCAAGTGTGCTAAGTGTGAGAATCCAGTGGCTTGCTCTGACGTGATGAATCACCTAGTGATCCTATACAGGTTAGCAGTTAGTGATCCTATGTGGGTCATCAACTAGAGATCCTATTAGTGGGTCAGTACCTAGTGATCCTCTGAGTGGTTCAACACCTAGCGATCCTCTATGGGTCGATACCTAGCAATCCTATATGGGTCAGCACCTAGCGATCATCTGTGGGGCAGCACCTAGTGATCCTATGTGGGTTAGCACATAGTGATCCACTGACTGGGTCAACACCTAGACATCCTCTAATTGGGTCACCACCTAGTGATCCTCTGTAGGTCAACACCTAGCGATCCTATATGGGTCAACACCTAGAGACCTTGTATAGTCTAGCAGCAAAAGCCTCTCAATAGGATAAGATAATATAGCTTTATGACTAATCATCTTATTTCATGTTATTTAAGTTGTATACCTGGTTTGAGCTGAGTCTTTTCTTGTGATTTGTGATTGAGATCATTCTTTGTGGTTTTTTACTTTGTGAAGTTATGGGAGACCTTCTAGGGTCTTAGGGTCCCTACTGGGTATTGTTATACTCACACCTTCATGGGCTTCACCCGCACCTTGTTGTATCTTATGCAGATGACAAAAAACTTTGACTGAGGTTAGGGAGTCAGGACCAGGCAGTGCACACAGGTTTCCAGTTGACGTGGAGATCCACAATGATGAGATATACCTACTTTTCAGTTAGGATCCTTGGAGAGTGACCTTAGGATATGTTTTACCCTTTTGTTGTATTTTATTTTAGTTGGGTTTGTATTCTGTCCCATTCTGCTTCAGTTCACACATTTACTTTTAGTAGTTATACTACTTGGTTTGTTCTTGTTGTTTACCTGCTCTTTGCGTTTGCAGGTTTAAAGGAAATGGCTTCCCATTTTAGGGATATTCATTTCTGGTGTTAGTTTCCAACCCCTGTCCTATGGACGGAAGGATTGGGGTAGTCACAACATGAGCCATGGGGGACGGGTTGTGAAAAAGTGGTATAAAAGGGGTCAGTTATACCAAAAGAACAAAGAGTCTGTGTTTTCAATGGGAGAAATAGTGTTAAGTATATTGAGTTCGTATTTCAGTTTAGGGAGTCCAATGTTGGTGCAATGGACAACGTATCCCTACACCATGACCTTGAATTCTATTTTCTGACTCGGTACATGAAAACACTAGTTGTATGTGTTTCAATTTTTTTTTTCTTGATCTCTTTTGAGTCAGCTCACCAGGTATAACTTATTGAACATGGTTTATCTTGATTCATTTTCAAGATGCCTCCATACAGACAGCCAGCCATGATTCCAATGTGTGAGCATGAGGATGGTCTACAGAATGATGAGGCTTCAGTACAAGGATTGTTGCCCGAGATGGTAACTTCAGGTGGTGTCCCAACGATACCACTAACTGTTGGTTAGTAGTTAAAACTGGCACTACCGGTAGAGGAAACATGTAGGATCAGTTCCTTACATGAGTTCCAGTGATAGATACCACTTAGGTTCCAAGGCGAGCCCGACTCACAAGCCTCTAAGGACTGACTTGAGGTGGTGACTGAGTTTCCATCTAGCTAGGGAACCATTAGATCAGATGACTGTCCTGAAAGTGAGAATTCTACGTGCCTTAGTAGGGAGATGATAGGTTTTAGATTACCCTTATCTTATGATGAGGTGAATTTTCTATGGAAATATTTTGAAAACCATTCTATGAGAAGAGGTATCTTGCCATAAAAAATCAAATGGGTATGTGTTTCCAAGAGCTTCTATAGCTTCGACATGATAACATGTTGGTAGCTGAGTATTCATAGAGGCATACCGACCATTCTAGGTACTCGATGAATATGATATGACCAGTGATTTAGGGCTCGGACCTCCAAGAAATATGTGTTTAGGGACATCCGACCCAACACTATTCATCTATGCATTCCTACTTATGTTAGGATTCTAGAGAGAACCATAGTGGTTGAAATTTATTTGGTTGAACAGATACCTCTTGTGAAGGTTAGTAGTGGGAAAGAAGGAAACCAATGTCAGTCTCAGATACTTAGACATGTAAAATGTTTCGGGAAGAGTAAGTGATGGGGATAGATGAATCTTTAGGGTAGCAGATGTGTAAGAGGAGATAAGAGAGAATCATGAGGTGGTATACGTTTCAACATGTTACAACCACCACCCCAATGTGGTCCCCACTGGGATCAGGGAGCTGGAGGACAGGGAAATGGAGTAGCTGCATGTGGTCAAGGAGTGTGACCCAAGGGCTCCAGGAATGATTCGAGGTATGGTCTGTGTCTACTACTATCTGTCATATTAATTTTCATATGTACTAATCATTACTTGTTGTCATGAATCTTGTTCAAGACCTAGAGTTTCTGGTTAAACTGTTGAATTGATCCTTACATCTGGAGATACCTATAAGAGGAGACTCAATAATCACACTTATGCCAATGGTGTGATCTAACCCTTGAGGTGAGAGTTTCAGTTGTAACCTCTTTGTCGCAGCGTCGAGTACTTATGACATTAGTTTGGGTATGGATTAGTCATCCACCATTCATGCTCATATTGACTGTTTTAGGAAGAAATAATGCGATATGTCCGCATCGTTGGAATGTAGTTTTCCTTGGTCTATGAAAAAGGAAACCCATGAATCATAGGATAAACTCATGCAAAAGAGAGTGTATCCGATCACTCTTGAGTTGGACAAACTCACCCTCGTGGCAGTAGGTGTTTTGAGTTTTTAGTTTCCAACAGTAGTGGAGAAGTGTGGGAACATCCTTTCCAAATATGTTTCCAGGATTACCTCCCCTTAGGGGGAGGGACTTCTATATCATTCTACACCCTAAGATGGAACTAATATAAGAATCAATATATCAGAGGACATTTATAGAGCTTCTCAAGAAGGGAGTGTAGGTGGAGGGATTGCAGAAGAAGTGACTAGTAAGACCCAGTGTTTGAGGTTATGTGTGGACTACTGGAACCTTAACCAAGTGGCTATGGAGAGTGAGTACCAACTACCAAAGTGTCGATGGGCACATCAATTAGTAAAAGGGTGTAGCCTTTTGCATGGAAGGAAAAGTGCCTGTAGGCTTTTCAGAATTTGAAATAGTGGTGATGGTTAGAGTTCCTATTGGACTATGACTTTGAGATAGTCTACACTCCTGGGAAAGGGAATGTGGTGGAATATTCACTCAGAAGGAGGTCTGATTTATAGTTTCTGAGTGACAAAATAGAGCAGCTACCTGCGTTGCAGATATCCTTCTTGGATAGGGATGGAGAATCTTACCTACAGTCTATGATAGTCACTCACCCACTACTTCAATAAGTCAGGGAGGTACAACTTGGTGATGTTGAATGCAAGACCCTACATGATCATATATTCCTCAGGACATGCTCTTGAAGTATTTTTTGAAGGTGAGGAGCATGTCATCATTTTTAGAGGACACACCATGGTACAAGTGATGCTATGAGAGGAGGTGCTGAGGGACTTCCACACGTTCTCTTTGTTGATACATCCTAGTTTGGCGAAGATGTACTAGAACATCTGACATCAGTACTGGTGGCTAGGGATGAAGAAAGCAGTGGCATAGGTCGTTTCATGATGCCTTAATTGTTAGCAAGTGAAGGTTGAGAATTAGGTTCCAACATGCTTAGCATAACCACTAAACGTACCAGAATGGAAGTGGTATTTTATCTCCATGGACTTCATAAAAGGACTACCACATACTTCCAGGGTCCACAATTCCATCTAGGTGATCTTTGACTGACTCACCAAGTCGGCCCACATCCTACCCATTCGAGAGCAGGGATCAGTAGAGGTCATGGGATGCCTCTATGTATAAGAGATTGTACAACTTCATGGTGTTCCATCGATGATTGTCTCATATCATGATGCTCATTTTACATACCGGTTTTTGAAGAGATTGTAGGAGGCATTCAAGACTCATCCATGTTTGAGCACCGCCTTTCATCCTTAGAAAGATGGTCAGACGGAGCGGTCCATAAAGACGCTTGAGGACATGATCCGTGCTTGCGTCCTTGATTTTGGATAAATTTGGGAGGGTCACATACCCTTGGTGGAGTTCATATACAATAATAGTTATCACTCCACCATTTAAATGACACCATTTGAGGCCTTGTACGTGAAACCATGCAGATCACCTTTATGCTAGACAGACTCTGGGGAGTCAACACTTATGGGTCCAGAGTTGGTACGAGCTACCCCTGAGAAGGTACAGATCATCCAGAAGTGGATTAAGATTTCACAAAGTAGGTAGAATTCGTATTATGACAGAATATGGATACCCTTGGAGTTCAAGGAGGGAGTCCATGTCTTCCTATGGGTCTCACCCTGATGAGGTTTATAGAGATTTGGATCAGGCAGAAAGTTATCTCTGAGATTCATTAGAACTTTTTATATTTTTATTAGAGTTGGAAAATTGGAATACCGCCTACCTCTTCCCCTGTATATGCACATGGTGCATGATGTTTTCCATGGGTCACAACCGAGGAGATACGTGCATGATCCATCACACGTAATTGACTCGGGCGAGCTGGACATTGATGATGGGGCGACGTTAACAGAGTTTCTGATGGAGATAGAGGATCAACAAGAGCAGGTCCTATGGGGGCGTTTGATTCCTTTGGTGTGAGTTCGGTGGCAGAATAAGAACCTCTAGGGGAGAACATGGGAGCAGGAGGCTCAGATTCATATTCAGTACCTCTATTTGTTTTCTTAGCCTTTGTTGTGGATTTCGGGGATGAAAATCCCTAAGGTGGGTAGAATGTAAAGTCCCAAAAGTTTTTTATATATTTTTTAATTATATTTAATTATTAAAAGACTATAAAAATTGATGACACGTGATTCTGAGGCCCGGCGTGCCCAAAATGATCCATAGAAAAATGTTAAGCTTTAAATAGAATGTGTGACCAATTTTCCTGAAAAAGTGGAATAACTTTTAAATAGGTGTCCATATCATAAATCCAAGGGCATTGTTGCATTTATAATGGTGGGTTTACCCTAGGCGCAACTTAATTTTAGCTAGCACGGGCCTCCAGTGAGAAAACCCCCAAAATGGCATAATCGTAAATAAAATAATTAAATGAAATTATTTTATTTTTCAAATGCTTATAACTCATGAATGGTGACTTAGATTAAAAATTCTAGACCACCACTAAATTCGTGAGGGTATTATTTTCTTAGGAATATCCTAACATTGTCCAGTGTGAGCCAACAGTGGTAGTCAGTTTTTGGCTGTAAATAAAATAACTAAGTGACAATTATTTTATTGAGAAATCCTTATTACTCCTAAATGGAAACTCAGATTGGAAATACGAGAGTACCATTGATCTTGTGAGGGAGTTTTCCTCTTAGGTAGAGCCTAACCTCGACCAGCATGGGTCGAGGGTGACTGTTAATAATTTTTGAACTTTTTTTAAGGTACGTTCAGTAAATGTGCGAGTGATGATTTCTATATTTAGAACCGTTGCTTGAATTAAAAATAAAAGGGAACCGTTGAATTTGCAGCGCCACGATTTGATTTGAAAAAACTTTACTTCAACCAACATGGGTTAGACAAAAAAGTTAACTTTTGGAATTTACAAAAAAAAATAATAAAATAACTCCATGAGTTATTTTATTTTATTTCAACCATTAAGCGATGGTGGCGGGACCATAGTGTAACGTCAGGCTTAATGGGAGTCATTTAATTATATGACCTTTGGTTGCATAACCATGATGCTCATAGGTTTTAATGGAACATACAATGGAGTTCATTAATGAACCACATTAATGAAACATAATGAGGGGGTTCCTTAACCATTATTTAAACAATGATTTGGCGTGGGTTTCAAATACCCACAAGAGGAACCTCTGACAAAATTCCAACAACACCTCCCTCCAATGAAGAATGAAGATTCGACAGTGCCATTGCAGATTTGATCAAGAGATCGATGAATGCTGACGAGCAACTTCGAACACGGGTTCTCCTTACCTCATCTGCAGTGCCTTCCAACAAGTTCCAGGTAGGGGTTTGTTTCTATTATAAGAGTTTTATGAATTCGTATTCTCTTGATGATGTTTGAACTCTTCCCTTGTTATAACGCTAAGGCAGAGGGTTTGAGCCAAACCAAATAAGTCTTAGACCCTCTGCCAATGTTTCTTTTATTGCGTTCTTCATGGGTGACCAAGAAACATAGCAGCAAGGTGAAACCGGGGGCCACGTAGTGATTCAAACGTCCCAGGAATCCTGTAGGAGCAGTTAGAAAAGAACACAGACCTTCAGAGCTTCACCGGAGGCCCACATAAACTCCACCGGCATGGCGACACCGGCGACCGGAGGAGGCAGTGGCTAGTGGTGCCCGAAGGCATCATAGTGGACAGGGGCGACCGTCCTTTACCATCCGCTTTAACGGTAGGAAGCGCGCTGCAAAGAAAGTGCCACAAATCCAACCACGACAGAGGTAGACCTGATCCATGGGTCTAACCTTCGACCGGTCCACGTGGACCGGTCTGCAGGAGCAGTGCCAACTGGTGCCGCTGACTGAAAGCCGAATGGACTTCTGTCCATTTGGTGGGGTGCTGGGACCGCGCCCAGCTAGTGGACCAAACTAGGTCCAGAAATTTCAGGCTGGGTCGGGTCGAACCAGATCTGGTTGGGTCAGCCCAGACCGGGTTGGGTCGGACCGGACTTAGACCCATTTAGGCTAGTTTTTCTTAAAGGGGAATATCTCTTAAACTGGGCATCCATTTGACGAACAGTATGAGGTGATGGAACCCTTAGGACAAGTTGGTTATTTTGAGATACTCCACTTGGGTTTTGGAGAAAGTTTGAGTACGACCTGGTTTGATTGAACTCGAATCCAAACGGTCCCTCAGTACTAAAATTTTTATAACTTACAAACCAGGCGTCCGATTGACGCGCCGTCTATTTCGTTGGAACCCTTATGAAATAATAATTTTTAGGGTTACTTATTCATGGGAATTTGTGGAAATTGAGGTACGACTAATGAATGGAGGATCGGATCCTCCCAGGATCAAGCATGCTAAGTGAGGGAATCTAGTGGCTGGCTGTGACGTGATAAAGCACCTAACAATCCTATGTGGGTCAGAAGTTAGCAATCATCTATGGGTCAGCACCTAGAGATCCTCTAAGTGGTTCAAAACTTAGCGATACTCTGAGTGGGTCAGTACCTAGAAATCCTCTAGGAGTTAGCACTTAGAAATTCTCTGTGGGTCAACACCTAGTGATTCTCTATGGGTGAACACCTATAGATCCTCCGAGTGGGTCTGCACCTAGAGATCCTTTGAGTGGGTGAACACCTAGCGATCCTCTGTGGGTCAGAATATAGCGACCTTGTACGGTCTAGAAACAAAATCTTCTCGACAGAATAAGATGATATAGTTTTACGACTAATCATCTTAATTCATGCTCTTCAAGTTATATACCTGGTTTGAGCTGAGTCTTTTCTTGTGCTTTTTGATTGAGATCATGCTTTGTTGTTTTTCCTTTGTGGAATTTTGGGAGACCTTCGGGGGTCTTGGGGTCCCTACCAGGCATTGTTATACTCACCCATGCATGGGCTTCACCCGCACCTTGTTGTGTCTTGTACAGATGATGATCAACTTTGACTGAGGTTAGAGAGTCAAGACCAGACGATGCATGGAGGTGACCGGTTGACGTAAAGAACCATAATGATGAGTTATACCTACCCTTCAGGTAGGATCCTTGGTGGATGACCTCAAGATCTGTTTTCCCTTTTTTATGTATTTTCTTTTTGTTGGGTTTGTATTCTAGCCCATTCTTCTTCAGTTCACAAATTTACTTTCAGCAGTTATACTACGTGGTTTGTTCTTATTGTGTACCTAGTCTGTGTATTTTCAGGTTTAAAGGCAATGGATTCCCATTTTAGGGATATGCCTTTCAGGTTCTAGTTGCCAAACCTTGGCCTATGGATGGCGGGTTTGGGGTAGTCACGATAGGAGCCCTGGGGGATGGGTCGTGACACATAGTTCTTCATTCTCTATTCATCTCGGAAGTACGAAGATGTATAGGGATTTGAAAGAATAATTCTGGTAGGATGACATGAAGATATATATTAGATATTTTTTATCTTGGTGCTTGGTATACCCACAAGATAAGGCTAAGAGATAAAAGTCAAAGGGGATGTTGCATCCATTACCCTTACCAAAATAAAAATGGGAGAACATCACTATGGATTTTTTCATTGGACTACCCAAAAAATCTAATGGTTTTAATGATATATGGGTGGTAGTCGATATACTTACTAAGTCAACACACTTCATTGCTATCAGAGAAGACTTATTTCTAGATCAGATTACTGGGATATACATTAAGGAAGTGGTAAGGTTTCATGGCGTACCACATTCTATTATATCATATTAGGATCCAAGGTTTACCTTAATGTTCTAGAAAATTCTTCAGTAGACACTTGATATCGAATTGATTTTCAACACTACTTAACATCATTAGACATATGGTTAGTCTAAAAGAAAAATTAAAACCCTAAAGGATATGTTGAGACCTTTTTCTCTAGATTTTGAAGGTGGTTGGGATCAATACCTTCCTCTAGTTGAGTTTTATTGAAATAATAGCTTTCACTCAAGAACTTATATGGAACCTTATGATTCCCTCTATGGGAAGAAATGTAGAGCTCCAACATGTTGGGATGAGGTTGGAGAAAGAAAGCTATTGGGACTTGGGATTTCTAATGAAATGGAAAATAAGGTTAGAACCATTCAGTAGCATATCAAGGCAACTCAAAGTTAGCAGAAACGTTACAATGATAATCATTAGCGGGATTTGGAATTTGAAGTTGGTGAAAAGGTGTTTTTATGAATCTCACCCTGGAAGAAGGTTATGAGATTCAGGAAGAAAGAGAAACTAATCCTTAGTTATATTAGTCCCTTTGAGATTCTTGATTGTATCGGGATGGTAGTATATTGCTTGGAACTTTCTCAAAAATCCCTCTCAAGTCTATGATGTGTTCTATGCATCTCTCCCAAGGAAGTACATACCTGACCCTTCACATGTACTGAACCCAGAGGTCATACCGTTGGAGCAGGATCTTTCTAACAAGGACTAACTTATTGAAATTACGGATTGTATAGAGAAAGATCTAAAAAATAAGACCACTCACCCGATCAAAGTTTTATAGGTAAATGAACAGTTAGAGGAAGCTACATGGGAACTTGAGGATATGATGAAGCAAAATTATCCTTATTTTTTTTAACTGAGTAACAAATTCCGAGGGAGAAATTCATCTTAAGGGGGAAAGAATGTAACACCCTGAGTTTTTATGGACCTTTTTTTTGAATAAATTAAATTAAATTTTATTTCTTAAAATTCACTAAGTTAAACATTCTTTTCACATGGCATGGAAATGGCATACATTACATAGAACATTGACTTGGAGTACATTACAGACAACACCGATGTTTCTATGAAACATCATTTTATTATAATAATTATTTAAATAAGATAATTATAAAACAAGTGTTAAAATTAGTAATATGAATAGTAATAAATAATTTTCAATTTTTTAATAGTGATTTTATATAAATAAAACATATTGATAATAAAAGATATGATTTTTGTTAAATTTCTGTTATGTTTAAAAATACAATTTTCTTGAATGAACTGCTTTTATTGTCCTTCTTTGACAAATAATAAAAATTAATTTTAGAAACATTTAGAAATTTAATTTTATAAAATAAAATTCATTTTTGAATTTATAATGTCTAAATTATCTTAGGGTTATTTTTTGGGAATTTTCTGAGAAACTTCATTTTTAGATGAATAGTGAAAAATACTAGATTTTAGTTCAAAACTTTTTTTGTCATCTAATTTATTTATAAGGTTAAAATATATTTTAATTTGGTTTAAAAGTTTAATTATATTATATTTTTATAAATTAATCTAATTTTGGTAATTGTAACCAATTTTACATTGAAATTATATATAAAAACTTAGCAAACTTTTGATCATTTATATTTGAAAAACCCACATTGTTGACCCAACTACGAGATCAATTTTAAATTAATTTAAGCCATTTATGTGATTGAAATTTGGAAAAATTGATTCCATATTTTTTGTAAAAATAATTTATAATGTCTAATATGTACAAATTAGTTTTTAAAAAAAATATTAGTGAAATTAATTGAAATTAATTACATCGATTAAGGTAAAATTAAGCTTAACTAAGGACTAAACCATAAATTTAAGACCCAAAAAGACTTAGAAAATTTTACAAAACCCATTTTATGGAAATTATTCGTCCATGAACCTTCAATTATTGATTTTGGTTGGGTTTTTATGACTTTTTTTAGGTAAAAACGTGGGCACACCTATCTTTTTTTCAAAAATACCAAGTGAGTTATTTCCCATCCCTAAAAAAGGCCACCACCTCTCCCTATTCTTCACACATCTCAAAGAACATAGGTTCCGTAAATATATTCATAATAAACTTCCCAAAATTCATTCCTTTTTCCATTAATCCTCACTTTGGGTAGAAATAAATCCAAGGAAGCCTTTTGGCACAAACTAAAAGAAGTTACCCGATTAAGAGGTAACACTGTCTCTTAAGATCTTTTATTTTATTTTTCTTCTCCACCCCTCCACTATATTTATTCCATGATTGTATAAAAACATCAATATCATAAATATACTTAGATTTTTTTATTCTATGGTATAAACCTACACTTACACACACCCTCATCTAATGGGTAACATACATACTGTTTATATGTATGATGAACTACCGCCTCACTAAACGATGATTGATCATTTTTACTTTACCACCTCTCATGGTACAAATTATTATGAACACTCTGTTTATATATATGTAATAAATTATATTTATTATGTATTTATTATTATTTATTACTTTTAAAGAACATATCTTTTTTTACTTTCCATTTGGTGTAAATACGATAATTTCGTTTGAGGAAGTGTGGACTACCACTCCTCAAAGTGATGTGATTCATTCACACACTACATGGAATGTATTAAAGATAGTTTTAGTGAAATTATATGATATATATAACATTATAATTTTAATTTAATGATATTATACACATATATACATACATGTAAATTTCTTTCTTTCTTTCAATACGATAATAAAAACGGAAGCAACATTAATGCGTATGTACAACTTATCATCTCCATGAACAGTGTATTGAGTTTCATAATTATATATTATATTGATTATTATAATAAATATATACAGAATATATATTATATTTATATCACGTCTTAAATTCTATAATCATGATATAAGTATAAGGACCAAATATATAACAAATTAAGACACATTCGAAGAACAAAGTGAATATTTTCTGATGTGAAACCTTAACATAAGATCGTTAACAAGTGGGTAATATAAGGTCATAATAAAACCATATATTATATTAGATATAAAAATATGGTTCTTTAAAATACCTAGAATAAATTTATATTTATTATACAGGTGGTTTGAACAAGTACGACAAGAGTCAAGACATAAGGTAAGTGGATTTCATCTCACTTTTTATTTCTGTAAGATACATGTTGTGTTCACCACTATTTCCTTTGGTGTGGTGCATGTACTTAACATAATTTTATTATATGTATATTATAAATAAATTTATGGGTATTAACATATCCATTTTATTATCTTTATTTCATGGGGATTATGTTTCAAAAGTTACCAAATCGGTAAAATAGTTTTGTCTCAATATTCCTTCTTTGAGACTTGTGTTTTATTATGAACCTAAATTCTTTTTTGAGGTGCATATACTTCCATTTTACATGTCATAACATGAATTTAATTATTTTCATGATATTTTATGCTTCATGTAATTTTATTTTCTTACATGGTGAGTGGGATAACAAGTTACCAAGTTAATATAGTTTATTGAAACAATCTCATTGCTTTTCGAGATTGTTTATGTTTATGCTTCCCCTAATGAAATATTATGATCCAGATATCAAGAAAACTCATGAATTTTCTTATAATATAGTTATTAAAGATATAATAATTTATTAATACCATTTACACTCTTTGGTACTTCAAATAATGTTTTAAGTAAAATCTGACTGTCTCTATCTTCGGTCGAAAATCTATTGTATTCAAAAACCATGTTTTCAAAAATGTTTTAAAAAGATATTTGAAGCCCATTTTCAAGAAAAAATTATTTTAAAAACGTTTTATGGTTTTAAATTATTCCTTTATATGTTTTCTAATCTATTATCAAAGAAAAATATTTTCAAAAATGTTTAATGTTTTAAAATGCATTTTCAATGCAGAAAGGATATTTTCTTCAAGAAATGTTTTTAAAATATATTTAAAAATAATTTCCCATCTAAGATAACATCATTTGGTGTTACTTATGACTTTATTAGGAAATTATTCAATATTTAAATTCATATTATTTCTTTTAATTGATTATATTTTGATGGCATGATGTTTATGAAACCCATTTCTCTTTCATGGGTTATATGATTTTGAAACCCGCTTCTTTTCACGGGTTATGTTTATGATGAAATGATTATGAAACCTCTATTTTTATACATATTATGATATTATTACAGGTTTATAATACTATTTCATTTCATGGGTTATTATATGATTATTTATGATCTTGTGGAACATGTATGTATGATTTCATTATGAGATGGGTGGGACCTATATCTCCCTCTAATACATTGGGTAAAGATTTATATCTCCTGAGACAGACTAAGATGGTATTGGGAATGAACCTTGACTACTAAGACGTCCATGGGAGTAAACCATGACTACCAATATGGTATGAGGAGTGAATTAAAGAAACTAATATGGGAATGGGAGTGGACCATGACTACCAAGATGGTATGAGGAGTGAACATATACTACATAAATTGTATTGATAGAATGACTTGGATACTATAGAAATAAAATTATATTCTTATGTGTCTACTAAAATTCCATGTTTTATTCTTATGTTATGATTTCATGGATTATGTTCTTTATTTCCTTATGATTCATGTATTACGAACTGACAAGCTTTATGCCATGATTTATATATATGATCTTTGATATACGGGGTATGATATTCTATTTTCATGATCATGTTCTCATACCCTTATGCTCATGATTATTCTTATATATCTCCCTTTTTTACCCTTTAAAATATTTTGATCTCACCCCTTTTTATGTTTCCTTCCCTAGGTTATAAAGATATGTATAATTTTTGATGTGCCTAAGAAGGGTTCTAGTCAAGAAGAACCTAGTGGGAGATAATGTAGCTCACTTATGTATTAGTGATTATGTTTCCATGATTCCAAAGGAACTATACTAGTACAGTATTTAGGCATATGTTTGTATAATTATTTAAGTATTCCACAAATGTTATGTAATGTAAATGTATAAAAGGATAGTGCCTCTATATGAATGATACTTGGACATTATTGATTATGATAGGTGAGCCTGTTAAAAATTATATGAAGGGATGTTCCCAAATATAGGTCATGATGAATGGATGATATCAATACATCTTATATGAAGGGTGGATCCCCATTATAGCTTATGATTAATTAGTGAGGTAGATATAGATTATATGAAGGTTAAGCTCCATTATAGCTCCCCAATGCATTAGGTAATGTTCCTTGTCTTTATAGGAAAGAAGGATGGATCCACTACTAGAATATTTACCTATAACCATCTTTGAAAATTGTGGGTATAGATTATAAGTCCATGGGTATAGTCTATACTCACAGTTCATTGAATAATGGGTGCTTGAGCCATCGGGATAGGCCTATACCAACAGTTTGACAAAATTGTCAGTATAGACCACCTATACCCATAGTTCTCAAACCGTTGGTGTAGAAAATTTCAATGGAAATACCTATACCCATGGTTTGGTCAAACCATGGGTATATGTCCTTTATTAAAAAAATCCATTGTTGGGAATTGGCTACAACACCTTCCACCTATACTATAGTGACTTTACCACTATCCTATAACACATTTTGTGTTATTATATTCATATATATATATATAATAAATTATTTATTATTATTTTTATTATTATGCAAAAATAATATGCCAACCTATACCCATGGTTTGGTCAAACTATGGGTATATATTCTTTATTAAAAAAAATACATTGTTGGGAAATGATCTCAACACCTTCCATCTATAATCCAATGAAATTACCAATATACTATAAAACATTTTTTGTTCTTATATATATATATATATATAATAATTTATTTTTATTGAAGTATTTATTATTAATTTTATTTTTATTGAAAAATAATGGATCAACCTATACGCATGGTTTGGTCAAACTGTGGGTATAGGTTAACTATACCAATGGTTTACCTAAACCATAGGTATTGTTTCTTAGAAACATTAACTATACCAATGGTTTGGTAAAATAGTGTGTATATATTTTTCTGTGGCCTTCCTATGAAAAATTTTCTCCCAAGAAACTTATTTCCATGGTAAACAATAACCATAGGTATAGGGGTGAACTATAGACAAAGTTTTTGGAGAACTGTGGGTATATGTCCTTCCCATGAAACTTTTTCCCCATGGCTATAAGGGTGACCTATAGCCACCGTTTTGGAAAAAAATGTAGGTATAACCTTGTTTTTTAGTGGAGTTTACCAATGTGGTTTCTCCTATATATTTAACTGGGCTCTAGTTATTTATGACATAGATTTTGAATATAATGATCCAAGATTCCAACACATTTTATTTGTGCATTATATGAGTTATAAATGTTTCTTTTGATCAATATTGACACCATATGGATAGTGATTATTTATTCCTATAAATATTTCCTTTAATAAATATTTTTTTACATGTTTTAAGATACATATTTTTATGGGTATAAATTCTCTAATGTTATGCTCATGAACATTGATTATGTTAATATACTCTTATTCCCATATTATGCTCATTTAGTATATTCAATTGTTAATTCTTATATTTACCCTTTCTAAGAATTTGAGCTTACCATTTTTATGTTTTATTTTTCACAGGTTATCAAGAATGATGATAAATGATTTAAGACTAGAAAGGTTTCATGTGTGAATAATTTTATGGGAGATGTTGAAGACTTAATATGGAATATGAATATATGGGTGTAATGAGAAAAATAATCTATTTAATTAATGAGTTTTGTTTATGTAATCATTTTTCTTAATTATTTGAAACTATAAAAAAATGTGTTAGGGTATGTAAATGATACAATATTTCCTTTTGATGTTGTAGGGTTTAGATGAAAAAATTGGGTTACATTTATCAGTATCAAATCCATAAATGCAATGTTTATGTTTTTAGCACCTGATACATGAGTGAAAGTTTGGGGATTTTACACTAAATAATAAAATTTGAGCACAAATATCATTTACTTACTCATGAAATAAAAATTTCCAAAAAATTTTCATTAAATTTTTTTAGGAAAGTATAAAGGTAAAATCACAATTATGAAATTTACTTGGAAAAAACATGATAACTCATGAAAAATTTTCCTTGAAAAAAAAACCATTCACCATTAAACGGTCATAGAGTTTCCTTTAATCATAAGATTATTTTATTACCTCATTAAATGAAAATATTATTAATAAAACACATATAAGGAATAGAAAAACCATGTAATAATCTTGGGACAATATGCTCACATCATCCCTATAATCACCCTTATAATGGAATAACTTCACCATTCAATTTAAACATATCTCCTCTAGAGAATATATCATTACCTAATGCATTGGAGGGTTATATCAGACCCACCTTTCAACACATATATTTTCAAATAAATAAAACACAATTAAAACATATAGAATCTTGTAATTTAATCCTGAAACTCATAAAAATATTTATTAGAACCCATAAGCATGAGCACTTATAGTTATCCCATAAAAATAAAAAGAAATATCATTTTCTTTGATAATTATTTAAAATGAAAAATTCACCAAACAATGGGAATTTAATTTAATATGGAAAATAATGAAAACTTAAATAGAATGATTTATAATGAAGAATGTACATGATGATGAGGAAAAGAGATTAAGCAGTAAATTCTAATAAACAATTATTTTCACACCTTTATAAGGAAAGTAAAAAATGACCAGCATGGAAAATGTCAAAAAGGTTCAATTTTTAAAAATTTATAAGGAAATTAAAAATAATTTAAAATAAAATTAATAGTTAATTTTGAATATAAATAAGAAAATTCTTAAAACATTAAAAAGAACATGTACAAGGAAGATAAAGAGTGTAAAACATTTAAGGTTTTAAAGAAAAATACCTTACCTCATTATATTTCTTTATTGAACGTGCTTTAAATCTCCTTTATAATAAACATATTATTATTTTTTATTTTATTAGGAAAATTATTCATAGTTATTTTACTATATTCCATCCGTTTATAATTCCTTATTACCCATATATTAAATTATTATTGTTGAAAGTAACATTCATGTGTTAACAATTCTATTTACCTTATATCCTTTGGTTTGGAGGTTTTAGTCATAGCACCTTGGCCTAAATTTAATCACCTAAATTTTTTTTATAATTATTATATATTCATTTTTTATACTTTTTGAGTCTCATGGATATTTAATAGAACTTATGGTTACAATTATCTTTTAAAGCTTAAAAATTCTATTTTTAGAAGTTTTGATTTCAAAGAAAGAATTGATTTTATTAAATAAAGCACACATGAACACACAAATATTACCATTATAGATTTCTTAAAACACCATAAATTAATAATTATTATTTAATATTATCATTACATAACTTTACATAATCATTTATAACATGAACATTATAACAATGTTCATGTAGGTGGTAAAGCCAACCAAAACAAGAACACATTATTACAGTTGAATGAGTAAGAAAATGTTATTTAATAATTATAATATCACCTTTATAAAATCTTAATAATTTTATATATTTATATTTTATTTATTTATAAAATTAATTTTTATAACTATCCATTTAAGGAGGTAATGAAAAATAAAATATGGCATTCATGGTGACGGTAGTCTGCACACACACATTAGAGGTGGTTTCAGTTTTCAAGGTGTGAAAAATAAAGAAGTTAGATAATGGTTTATCTTAAAAAAAAAATAATTGTGTTATAAATATAATAATTATTCATATAATCCATATTTATAACCATAAATGTGAGGCGGTGATGAAAAATTAAATATGCCATTCATAGAGACTGTAGTCCACACAAAAAAAACAACATTTTCATTTTTCAATGGAAGGAAAGAAGGTAGAAAATGGTTGTGTAATCAACATAATAAAATATTAGAAATATATTGATACTGATCTCACTATGTAAAGATGTTTATATATGGTTTGGAGACTATTTAATAAGAAATTAACATGAAATTACTTGGTTAAGATGATTACCTCTTTTTTGATATCCTACATTCAATTGAACTTAAAGACTTTGTAAAAAAGGTTTATGGTCACAATAGTCTATTAAAAAAATGGAATAGGAAGTGTATATAGTTATTTTAGATGAATTTTTATAGAAAAACAAAGTCAAATGTGTATTTGGAAAGTTTATATTGAGTCCCATTTTATGGAAAAAAATCAAGGACATTTTCAGAAGTATTAAATCTTTAAGGAGAAAGAATGTAATTTAATAAATGGGAAATGTTCATAAATAGACCATGTATTATATTATCGAAAATTTATCATCCAATTAACTCAATATAATTTTTTTAATCAATTAATAAAATATTATTTAACTTTAAATACCCTTAAAAGTCATCTTCAAGACAATTCACATAATTTATCTCCAATGGTATCTAGATAACCCTTGAATTGGAATTTTATCAATAAAATTACTTAGTGCCTATCATTTTAATCCCTAAAATTTATTAAAGGATCTATTTCATCGAAATTTTATTAAATTTAATATTCTTAAAACCATTTACTTTGACTTTTTTAATTCTTCCACAAGCGTTGTGTCAATGCTGCATAAGCATTTCAGATAATTATACAATTATTTAAAATTAAAAATAAATTATTAACATAAATATAATTTAATACCCATAATTATAGTTCCCTACATTTATTCACAATTTATTTTTATCCTTATCATTATCATAATAAAATATTTAAATATTAAGTGATAGAGAGTGATTTGTTTTTGTAAATACTCTTAACTTAAAATAAAGTAAAGTTATAAAAAATAAAGTGGCACAGAAAATTACATCTAAAGAAGGTATAACTAGGGGAGGTAGATAATATCTATATACAACCATTTTAAGATAATATTTTTTTATATTTTATAACTTTACCCTTTAATAAAACAATTTTACTTGTTTTTGGTGGATCCCAGTCATGATTAATCTATCACTAGGGGGGATAAATTAGTGATATATATTTCTTTTAAGTTACCTTTATTTTGAAACAAAATTTTTCTCATATTAAATATTTAAAACTTTTATAAAATTAAAACAATCACACATCAATAGGAATACAAGTAATTACAAGGTTCATAACTCAACAATACACCCTTGGCATGGTTTGGAAACAATCCAACACCACACAATCTCCAAGAAAATAATCCTTTTGTGGATACAATAAGTAGGATATATACTTAAAATTTTGTATCACTATGATCAATATAATAGTAAATATTATTCTCTTAGCACAAATTATGTAAAACAAGTTTGTGTAACATGTTAATGAACCATCACTAGCTATTTCAAAACTGGTTACTCTATTGCCTTATCAAATTCCACGTTGGATAACCTACAAAACAATTCTTAAATTTCCTACCTAGTAGTAGGTAATTAATCTACATTTAGATATCATACAAAAAACTCAGTCCAATGGTTTAGTTTTATTCCTCTATCTAATACCTCAGTCTAAAAAATAGATAAGAAATAATATCTTAGAAACAATTTTAAACCACTTTAAAATTTCCCTAAAAACTTGCATCCAGTCACTCAGTCTGATCTGGTAACTCCTTCTTCTTCTTCTTATATATGAAAAACTTCATCAAGAAAACTCACTCCAAAAAATCCTTCTCAAAACTTTCAAAACATTCTTTTTCTTCACACATGATCAGTACTCTGATGTCCAAAATTATATTGTACTTCCTACTATTTATAGGTTCTCTACAAGAGGAATGGTCAGAAAATTACTTTTGTTTTACCCCTAAAAAAAATTTACATAACTTAAAATTTAATTTCCATTATGAATTCATCTTTAACTTATTTAGCGCTTCTCAACTCTTCTTGATTCTTATTGAACCTTCTCAAATATTGTCACAACTTTAGTTAGTTTTGAAATTCCTAACACTTCTTCATTTTGAAAAAAAATTTCATTCCAATTTTCCTCATTATGATTAAAACATATTATACAAGAAGAATTATCATTATTATTCTATGTCCCACTTATAATACATAATTTTTTTTGAATATCCTTACAAACTTGAAAACCACCTGTTATAAAAATTGAAAACATTCTTCCATAAACATTTTTACAACTTCATTAGACTTTATTTTTTTTCATTTTCCATAAACATCATTGAAACTTCTAAATATACTAGCACCCATTTGAGAAAACTTTAAAAAAATCTTCAAACAAATCTCATTTTCTTAAACTATTTAAAAATTCCTCAGACTAATGATCCTATGTATGATAAAGCTCATTTTTAGATGAATTATAGATGACAACCTGTGTATGATGGGTTGATCACTGATTCACTCCAGTGGATCTATGTTAGAAATTTTCTGATGACTCTTGATCCCATAAAAACAAATATTGAATTATTTTCCTCTTAAACTAATTGAATAAAACCAACTTTTCTTTTGTCTCAAGAAAATATTTGACTACATTGTTGATCATCATATGGTTGACCGGTCTATGATCCCATTATAATTATTAGTCCCAAAACTCCAACTTTACTCCTACATTGATCCCAATAATTCCCACATTCTTAACCAATACTTTTGATGGAATGGTGGAATACCATATCAGATGGACCGGTTTCACAAGAAACTTCTTTCTTTGTAACTTTCAATTGATCTTTTGGACTTATTCATTCTAAGAATAGGATGGTCCAATGGAATAGTGAGTTTTATGGATCAGTCGATCAATGATTTTTCTAACTTTGACTTCATTAAGTTCAAAACATCTCATTATTTTGAAAAACTATGCATCCAATGATTCTCACACTGATGAAATGTGGCCAAAAGACTTTTAATTCATAAAATTTCTTCCTTCATAAACTTTTGCTTGTAATCATGACTTCCTCTTGATGTTGAGAACATAAAGATCGAAATTGTATCATCTAACTAAAGGTTCCAAGAACATATTACCCCCATTTCTTTCATAAGTCCCACATCAAAAGTTTCTTAAACAACTTATGATTTTTAGGAATTAACCAAACAAAAAATCATTTTCATTTTTAGTATGGATAATTTTGGACTTCGATAAAATTTCTCATTATGATCAAAGATTTCATTTTGGACCCAAGGTGAGTCTGATGAGAAACTTAAACCAGAAAACATATCCACAACATAAAAATGAAATAGATGGGATTTATTATGAAATTTGTGCCCTATTCTCTATGTTTGATACTGTATTTCTAGTCTTGTATCTAGAAACCAAATCTTCATTTCTTCACAACTTTATAGTTATTGATAAATTTAAAAAATACACGAAAATTATAACTTGAGTTTAATAATATCTCCCTTTGTATTTTTTTTCAATACCCACAATAATTTCAAGAAAATATGTATGACCATTTTTATTAACATAGATTATTACTCCCCCTATATCCTTCTCCCCTTTATATATTTCTCCCCTTATTAATAGTCAAATTATAATGGGCCACCCATTATTGTTGTAAATTATTATTCTGATGAACACTAATATCACATGAGTTCCTTAACAAAGATACCATGACTAAAATATCTCTAAGTCTATGTAGGTGAGACTAGTGTAGAAAAGAAGATTGTCTAATCAAGATTATCAATGTTTTCCATAACACAAGTTTCGTGTAATAATTTTTTTATGTTCTTTTCAATATGCTCATATTTGGGATAAATGAGAAAACATTGTTGAGTTAAATACAACCTATACCCATCTCAACAAAAATTTTAGAAAATTTTATGTGTAAAAACAAAACTTTCCAAAAAAATATTATTTTTGTAACCTTATCAAAATATTTTTCAAGAGAGAGGTAAGAAAATAAATTCCTCAACTTCATATTTTCTCCCCTCAAGGGTAGCACATCACTTTTTGTTGTAAAGAATCTGAAATATTCACCTATCTTCCTTATTTAAACTCCTTCAGTTTCATTCAATTAAGCACAATTATAAAAATAGGTTAGGAATAAGGTGGCACCACAATAGTATCTTAGAAGAGCAATCAGGTTGAGAGTCTTGTCTCACTCTTGAATTTTTATTCTTTTTCATGGATTTTCACTGGATGTGTTTTCTTCCTTGGGTTCAACCTTTTGATTTTTTTGAAAAGTTTCTATTCTTCTGTAGATTATTTTGATGTGGCTATTAAATTATCTTCAACTTTAGTGACATTTCTTTACAATTAGTTTATAACAAATACTTCATGAATTTCTATTAGGTTTAAAAAATATCCATAAAACTTTTAGTAACATTCATCTCTTTGTCAAATATTTTACACCTTTTCTGAGTCTTCCAATCACCATCAGTTGATATCATTTTATCAACTTTTCTCTCATCTTCAGAAACTATTTTCTTCCCCTTTTATTGATCTTTATTTTGTGATTTTTCTATCCTTTTGTCCTTAGAAACTTGTTATATCAAAATGGATAAGCATTCTTTATTTTCTTGCTCACCATTTTTATTATTTTAAAAATTTTTAAAGTAATAATTTTTTTTTTCATTTTTTCATCTTCCTTGGTTGGGGATGAAACATTATTCACCTTATAAACATCCCTTCTTGGTTCCATGAATTTCTTAGAAAGATTTGATCTTCTTTTATCACTATAACCCACACCCTTAAACTATTCCTTCTATAACTCATCGAATGAATTTAATGTTTTAAATTAAACCAAAAAATATGTTTCATATTCCCAAATCCACCACAATTGTATAAGTACCCATAGAAAGAATAATTTTCTTTGTAACATTCCTACTGTCTGGTGTTATGAACCAATTTTTCTAAAAATTTCTTAAATTTTGTACTAGAACTTTATTGATCCCCAAACTTCTTTTTGTTATCTATAATTTTATTCTGAGATTATATTTTTTCCTAGAATTTCCAGAATCAGTAATGAAAAAATCTTTTCTGGACTTAGAACTTTTAGAAACTTATGAATTTCAAACTTTGTTTATTTTGGTAACATAAAACATTTTCCCAGCATTCTTCTTATTAACGTCATTATTCTTCTCAACCTTTTAAGATAAATTTTATTAATCCTTCATAGGGTCATAATTTCTAGAAAATTTATCAACTTCAGAGATAGAGTTCTTGAAATTTGTAACTCCCTTCCCATATTTTGATTTTTTTTGTTGAACAAGTTCTAACTATTCCAACTTTTCTTTCAACTTTATATCAATATGTTAATTCAGATGGTTTTTATTTTTAATAGACTTCATCAAGTCATCAATATCTTCTAAAAAATTCACTTTCTCTTCAAGATAATATTCTTGATTATTTTAAATGGAACTTTCCTTCTTTAACTTCTTAATTTCTTTTTCATGTCTTATAATCTTTATTAAACATTATTTCAAGTCTCTTTTCAGAGAAAACTCTAACTGAGAATCTTATTCTTTAGATATACTACTTTTATTACTAGAAAAAATCATTAACTATTGTAATTAATGTGTTTCATTAATCCAATTTAGTGAGATTTTCAGTTTCTACTTCCCTATCATCATATCTAGACAAAGATATTATCCTTTTCAATTTAGATAACTTCTTATCCTTTCCTTTAGAGTAATATTTTTAAATATGTTTCTTCTAAGATATTATTGACCTTATTTATACTTCATCAATTTCTTCTTTATCACTTTATTATTCATTATCTTTTTCAGGAAAATTGACAGTAAAATTCCCAATAACTTCACAAACAAAAAATTTGACCATCAACTTCCCTTTAAACATTCCTATATCTTTTTTCACATTCTTATGAAAAATGATATAAATTTACCAAGATTGTTAATAACATAATTTTAGAATCAGAATCATCAAATTATTCTTCTTTGAGAATCTTCTTAGACTTTACTTTCTTGGTAGCTTTTAAAGTAATTTATCGATCATCTTTATCTTTAAATTTCATAACTTTCACTTTTCTCATTTTATAAGTTAATAGAGTCCGAGGAGGATCATCCAAAGACAGAGTTTTAGAATATATATATTCCAAAGATGAAACTTTGGAATAAAAATTATCTAGAATAATTCTCAAGATCTTTTCAATAATATTTTAGTCTTATAACTTATCACCAAGAAATATAATGGTGCTAACAATATCATTCACCCTTGTAAAGAAGTTAAAAACATATTAAAACTCACTGATATTAAGATCTTCATACTGTAGTCTCCTAATTTTTATTGTTGAATTATTTAATTTTTTATTTCCTTAATAAATTTTCCTCAGCTTATCCCAGATACCCTTTTTAGTTGAAACTCCCTTCACTCTAGGAAGCTCACTTTTAGATATCTGTGAAAGTAAAGTATTTTTAGATATTTCATAATTCTCATGGTTTTCCATATCAGTAGTTATAAGAGTATAATTCTCATCATGAGGAGGAAATCCATATGTAGTAGTTTCTAAAACATAATACCCAAGAGACATAAGATATTATAGCATTATATCTTTCTACAAATGATAGTTCTTATCATTTAAGATTGGAATCCCTTTACTATTCACAGAATTCACATTTTCCATAACAAATTATTCTTCAAGAACTCTCTGCAAAGTCTAAACAAAGGGAAACTTACCTATAATACCACTTGTTAGAGCCCATCTAGGATCAATGTATCACTGAGATGGGGGGGGGGGGTGAATTAGTGACATCTTTTTCTTTTAAGTTTCATTTTTTTTAAAAAAACTTCTCCTTATGTTAAATATTTATCACTTTTCTAAAAAAAGCAATTACACATCCACATGAACACAAGTATTTACAAGGTTAAATACTTAACAAGAGTAGCTACATCCTTGGAATGGTTTGGAAACAATCCAATACCACAAAATCCACTATAAAATAGTCCTTTTTTGTAGATACCACAAGTAATATATACCCTTATATACATGTAGCACTATGACCAATACAATAGTGCATGTTATTCTCTTAGCACAAATTATATAAAAAAAGCTTTTGTAAAGAGTTAATAAACCTTCACCAGTTGGTTCAAAATAAGTTTCTGTGTAGCCTTATTAACTTCCAATTTTTAAAACTACCAAAACAATTCTTCTATTTCCCACCTAAATGTAGGTGAGAATGTTACTTTTGGAAATCTTACAAAAAAATCAGTCTAATGGTTAGTCTGATTCCTCTAGTTGATACCTAATCCTGAAAAATAGGTAAGAAATTATAGCTACCCTATCCGTTTTCACATATTATTACATGATTTTAATAATAAATAACCATCAAACAAAAACCAAGGATCATAAAGTCTAGTGTATTTGTAATATTAGGTACAAAAATAGAAAGCATGGAATAAAAATAAAAAAATATTTTATTTAATATTAGATAATGATATCTTAAATTACTTTGAGATCCTACATTTTCACAGGATAACATGGGGAATACATGAACCAAGTGGTGAGCTAAAAAACCCAGTAAGGGAATAAACATGGGAATAAATCATAAAACAAGTGTTAGAAGGCATAAATTGATGACATAAAAAGGCATGGAATATGAATAATAATATGGAAGAATTACACATAGAACATGGAATAATATTACCATGTAAACATTGGAATATGGAATAAACATATAATATGACATAAATATGAGTTAAGTCTAACTTCTAAGACTATATCACATGGTGGACAAAGTCCCACAAATGAATTATGTTTACTCCTTATCCCAACATGATGCCTCATGAGACTAAATATTACCCAATCCATTAGAGTGATATCTAGGTTCACACATCATAACATTATTATGCATATGTGTTCCACATAAAGAATCAAACATAAAGAATACACATAAGGGTTACCCATTTAAATAAATGAGTATTGTAATCATTTCATAAGGCATAACGAAAGTGAATATCATAATGGTGTCCATGAAAGATTAGATTTAAAAGATAATTGGGAATTTATAAGGAAAAATAGACATATATCATGATAAAGTATTTTCAAATAAATTTAAACATTTAAAAATATTGTTTAAGAAACTTTATAAATGAGCCACATTAGTGTGGGTTAAGGGAAAATATTAAGAGTCTTTAAATTGAAGAAATGCATAATTTGCTTTTTTGAATCTATAAATAAACTAATATAGTTTTTCATTATAAATTAGTGATTTTATAAAAACAGTGGAATATTAAAATATATTATGGAGTGTACTTTAAAATGGGCAAGAAATTAGAAAGTCCCCTTTAATCGAGCTTGCTTATCAGGATGAATTGAAAATGGAAAATTTTTAAAACATGTATTTCCCCATAAAATAATGTTTAATTGATATGGATACATAGTTTTGGAACATATACATAGAATTTTTGATAATTAAATAATAATAATTAATGAATACGTTAGTTTAAAGATAGATAAAGCTTAAGTCGAAGGAAAAATGGAGGTTTGGAGAGATCTCTTACCTTATGTTCGAAAGTGTTATTCACTTGCACTTAATATCTTAGATAATAAAATTAAATAAATTAATTAATTAATTCATAACCTATTATACATGTATTTAATATATTTTAATTTTATTATGCTCATTTATGTCCATTTCATTGACTTATAGTGTTTAATTTCATCTTTTTGGAGTGTCTATTTCATGATTTCATGGTCAGTATGCTAGTATATAATTATAGAAGTTCTTATAAAATGGAAGAAAAACTATAGAAACATAATTAGATGGTATTAATATACATACATAGTTTTAAATGGTCTCATATATAATTTTTTTCAGATATGATAATGACTCATTAGATAAAATGTTAATGATAAACGTTTAGTTTATTTTGGAGGTTTTCATATCATCACAAACTAGTTTGTTTTATTGTTTAATATTATGAATATATATTTTTTAAAAATCATGGAACAAGTTATAATATAAATTTTACAATATTTTTTAACCATTATAATGGTTTTATGACCAGACATGAAGGTGGTAATGGAAAAAAAATCATCATCCATGAATCTGGTGAATCAACACATCACGAATAATGTTTTCAATTTTAGAAAAAAGGGAAGAGAATAGAATTGATAATGGATATTACATCAAAAAATAAAATTATAGTATATGTGGAATAATGGATTTATCATTTCACTTTTTATAGGGTAGGCGAGGGTAAGATAATAAAAGAAAATAAATTAAAAGAGAAAGGAGGATTTTACATCTTGAATATCGTCTCCTTGGGAACCACCTTAAGGCACATGATATTGGAATTTTGGTTAGACCATAAAAACTAGAATGTGGGGAAGAGTATTTGGAAAGGAATTTGGTAGAATATTAGTAAGATACAAATTATATAAGGCATGATTATAAGGGGTGGTATTTATAGGAGAGGAGAGGGTTTTTTTTTAATTATTTTATTCATTTATTTATTATTTTCGACCAAGATAAGAAATAGTGTTCATTCTTGTGACTACATATAGTAAATAGAGTATGTGAGTTAGAGATAATGGGAACTTAAATCATCCATGACTAAACCATGACTCAAAAATTCATGTATTTACTTATAATGTTAAATATTATAAATTATCGTATTTCAATATTGAAAAAAATTCAACTATGTTAGAAAAATACAAAAAATTAACCCTAAATTTTTTTCAATGTGTATATTTCAAATATGAAAATAATTTTATAAAAATAATTTTATTTTTATTATAAAAATAATTTTTAACTAAAATCATAATTTTTTTTTGAAAATACCAATTTTTACATTATAACCGATTTTGTGACATTTTGAAAAATTAATTAAGATCTCATAAAATTATCTTATAATTATAATGATAAAAAATATTAATTTATAAATCTATTTTATGAAAATAAACTTTATTTTGAATTCATTATATTAGATATAAAATCCTAAATTAACATTTATGTTTTACAAAAATACCAACACTTAATTTTTCATTTTTAAAACATTCATTTACTCATGCCATGATATAAATTTATCATATTTTCATTTATAAGATACATAGATTTTATTTATACTTTCAATGGTGAGGTTATTATTCTTGTGGACATATTTTTATTCCTAATGGTCAGATTGCTATTTCAACAGTCAATTTACTATTCAATTGGTATAGGTTCCTTTATTTCTATAAATACCACTTATTTCATTAATCATTCCTCTGATCACCATGTTGCCTCTTCATACTTATGGTTCCTCCATTTTAATTTGACTAGGTGAGTAGTCTTGTTGTGTAGAACTTTATCTCTATGGTCCAAGATATGCACCGACTTCTCCTCATAAGAGATATCATTTTCTAGCCGTACCATATCTAAGATCAGTACATGTGAGGGATCTGGTTTTTACTTCCTCAATAGAGATACATGGAATACACCTTGTTCTTGAGACATGGTTTGTGGAAGTGATAGTAAATAAGACACAACTCCGACATGATCAAGAATCTCAAAGGGGATGATGTACATAGGACTTAGATTTACTTTATTTCTAAATATCATGATCCTCTTCCATGGAGATATGCAGTGGAATAACATGTATCCAAACTCAAAATCTAGAAACTATCGATGATTTTCATCTTAGATCTTATGTCAAATTTGGGATACCATGATGTTATTCTGAATGGTTTACACATTTTCTACCATTTCTTTGACCATTTCAGATCCTAACATCTTATGTTACCCAAATTCATCAAAATATAATACTATTATAACTCTTTTCCAATAAAGGACTTAATATAGAGAAATTTGGATTCTTGAGTGGAAAATATTGTTCTAAGAGAACTAAAACAGTGGAATATGCTGATCCTGTCTTACTTTTAAGTCCATTGAGCATGCTATAAACATGTATTCTAGTGTCTAAATAGTTTGCTTATATTGGACATTAGTTTGGGGGTGATAAGTTTTATTGTAATTCAACTTTGTTTTCATATAATGTAGGAAAATTTTCAAAAACTTATAGGTAAATATCAGATCATGATCAGATATAATTGATAATGGTACTCCATGCAGCCTCAACACTTCTATGATGTATATCCTTGTAAGATGATCAAGTAAGAAGTTCTCTAGAATTGAAATAAAGTGATCAGTCTTTGTATGTCAACCCTGAATGACCCATGTAGCATTATTTAATATGGATCTGTTTGGAAGTTTAATGAAAAAGTCTATGGTGATTTTTTTGTCCATTTACTTATAGGTATGGGTGATGGATGCATCACACCCTTATACATTTTTCTTTAAATGTTCACTTGATCACAACCGCCGACTCTAGATCATGCATGGGATAGTTTTTATCATGAACTTTCATCTTCCTTAAGTCATAGGATATCAAATTATCATTTTTTATTAGTTAAAATCATATTCCCTTCTTTGAATCATCATTGTATACCATAAATAGTTCTCCACTTATGGGTAGTGTGAGTACTGGTGCTGTGATAAGCCTCTTTTTCAACTCTTTGAAGTATTCTTCACATTCACTGGTCTAGAAAAACTTTTCTCCCATTTGATTCATCTTGTTTAGTGGGTTTGAAAATCACGAGAAGTTATTAAAAAATCATCGGTAATACCTTGCTCAACCAAGGAAACTAAGGATCTCTGTTACAGATGCGGGTATGGTCCACTCCTCAATTGAACTTATTTTAGAAGGGACCATATATATTTCTTTAATAGTGATAACATGGCCCATGAATAATACTTATTTTATCCAGAACTCATATTTACTATATTTTTCATATATCTTATCCCTTTTCAAAGTATTTAGCATAGTATTTAAATGCTCCTCATGCTCATTATTTCTTTTGAAGTATATCAGAATATCATCGATAAAGACTACCAATTTTTTTTTGAGGTAATCTCTTAAGAATATATCCATGAATTCCATGAAAATTATTGGAGTATTAGTGAGTCTGAAGGGCATAAATATAGAATCTTAGTGCCCATACCTAATTTTAAAGGTATTATTGGGAATATCTTATTTCTCACCTTTAATTAGTGATATCCGAACCAAATATCTACCTTAGACAAATACTTGGACCCACGTAGTTGGTCGAACAAGTCATTTTCCATGGAAGTGGATACTTGTTCTTTATAATTATTTTTTTGATATAATGATAATTAATGTATAGGTTCATCTATCCGTCATTCTTATTGATGAAGAGGACTGACTCACCCCCCAGTAAATCACTTAGGCATATAAAACCCTTGTCCCAATTATCTTGTAACTACTTATTTAGTTACTCCAGCTTAATAGTGGCCATTCTATAAGGTGTCTTTGATATAGGAAGAGATCTAAGAATAATTTCAGTTGAGAAGTCAACCAATCGATTAGGAAAAATCTAGATATATGAAGGATATAAATATCCCAACTAAAATGATACTCCCAAACCTTGAGAGAACACCCCTTGCACAAATAGATCTCTTTGAACCATACCCCCAAAAGTGTGTCTATAGTTATAAACCCACTCAAAAAATCCACCGCCAAGATCAAACCATTCAAAAGTTAGGAAGATATAAAATAATGAGAGGCACTGATATAAAATTAGTAAATAAAAAGAATATAATCTAAAAGAATAATACCTATAACTATCAATATCCTAACTTCATTATCCACTAGTATAGGATGAATGACATGTAACTCTCATACCCCTATTCCCTGTGGTGTAGTATGAGTCCCCTGATCTCTACCACTCTACTGATACAAGCTCTATTTCCTAGAATAACCATTACCATTGCCTCTACCACCACATCAAGTATAAATCCAAATTCTAGACTCATACGGCGTAGAAGATCCCCTTCCCACACTCTGGTTCTTCATAGCAACTAAATTACTACCAATCTGTCATGGTTTGCCAAAAAAACCTCTATAGATGCCCCATCCTTCCACATGCCTATCACTCTACTAATGGATGAGGACAATGTATAAGAAATCATCCCAGCCTACCACACTGGTGGAAAAGCACTCAGGTAAGATCTTGAGTGAATGATCCTTCCCCTAGTCACTATTATTTCAAAGGATCAATTCAATATTATTATAATGATGATTCCTACCCTTAGAAGATGTACCTTCTGATCATCCAATAAAAACCACCTTTAATCCACTAGAAGCCTCCTTTTGGTTTCCCTCATTTATGATAACCTGATCCACCAAATTTGAAAAAAAATTCTTCAACCAAAATATATTAACCCAGGAATTAATCTTACATTTAAGTATGTCCTTAAAAAGCCTTTCCATAGCTGTCTCATCCCCTACCAATGTTGTAGAAGAGCACTGCAAGTCAATAAATCGACTGATATAGTCCATGATGGACATACTTCTCTAAGTCAACTGCATGAACTCATATTATATCTCTGGTATTAGTGTCTATGCATAAAATATCTGAAGGAACTAATTAACGGTAAATTAATTTTATTTGTAATAAACTTGATTATTATCTACTTGTTTGATTTCTATTCATTAGCATTGAAATTTGTGGGTAATGTGTGATGATAGTAATAGATGATTCCAAGTCTAGGTAGTTTCCATTAGTATGGTTGTGCATGATATTAGTAAATATGTTCTAATTTCATATTCTTCCTCACCCATGTAGATAGAGAAAATGATACCCAAATATCTTATGGGTGTTTTCTCCAACATCCTGGATGGTGAGGGAATAAATGACTAAATTCTCCCCCCCTCTTCTTCTCTCTATACATATATTAGTAGTTGTATCCCAAGATATAATTAATTATAGTATAGGGTGCATTTACCAGGGAGAAGAAATATCATAGTTTACCATACATTTATGTGTGGGATATATTAGCTTGAGGTATAACACATTTATATATATAGTCATGGTGGATCTAATGTCCCATGAGTTTATATGCCTGAGAATTGATAGATTTGGGAATAATTTATTTACACATGATGTAGTGAATTTTATAAATATAGTATGATACTAATGAGATGATTTCAATGATGATATGGATATATTGATGAATTCCAATATGTGATCGAGGGCCCTGTGCGGGACTGAGGTAGGTAGGGTCGAGGTGTGACTCAAATTAGGAATGAATTATTTATTAGAGGGATGAGAATAAGAAATATCCATTGGGGAATAATAGAGACAAAGAAATAGAGAATGAGAAGTGGGATACCCTTATTTATATATATAAGTATACGATTTTGATATATGATGGTTTACTTCTATGAATTACTTAGAGAGAGATCCATAGTAAGAATTGGAAACTATTATTACTTATTTACGTGATGGGTTAATTACATTTGTTTATTCATTGGGCTTTGGTACGATTATTTCATAATTTTCATGAGAAGTTTTAGGGAGGATCCTTCTAAGTAAACATGTTATGATCACCCTATATATATATATACATTTTCATGTTAATAGGGGTGGCTTGGTGATTGATATGGACGTTACTAGCTCATAGGATTTGTTTAGTAGCTATCAGGAGTTGTTAGAGTTCATAGTCTCCTTCTAGTTTAACATTTTTGTAATTACAGTTTTCTTTTCAGTATATGTATAGCATTACATTTATTTTGATTTATTATGGTTTATTTCTAGTTTTTGTTGGTGGTTTATCCTTCTTATATCGTAGTACTTAAACTTATAGAGGGTAATGCCTCTCATGTGTGTGACTGATATACCCTCAGTTCTAGTCATCAAACCATGTCCTATTGGAGGTGGGGTTTGAGCATCATTATTCCTCTTTATCCATTATAAGCCTAGAAGGGATACCATTAGAGGGATGGGGTCATGATAGATTCTTTAAACTCTGAAGGATCTATGAATAATCCATGTTGAGACATGACATGTCCTAAGAAACAAACCTCACATGCCTATACCTCACACTTTTATAGTTTCTTGAATAGCTTATAAAACCAAATAACTCCCAATATAGCCTAAATATAGTCTTAATTATCCTCCTCTAATGTTGGTAACAAAATTTATTTGTTGAGGTAATATATGGAGGAGATAATGAGGGTTCATGGTGTTCTAAAGAAGATCATATTTGATTATGATACATATTTTACCTCTAGGGTATAAAGATGTCTCCAACTTATTTTTGGATCATAGTGATTCTTTAGAATTGTTTTTCATCACTAAATGGTGGTTCAAACATAGATGACTATCCATACTCCAGAATATATGTTCCGTTTTCATATTTTAGATTTTAGATATTCATGGGTTAGGAAAATTCCATTATTGGTGTTTTCTTACAAAAATAGTTATCATTATACTACTGTCATAGACCCTTTTCAAGCTTTGTATGGTCGAAATTTCCTGCATATATGATGTTGTACCAAGGTCATAGAGTCAGTTGTATTTTTATTGAAATTGGTGGTGATCATGACAGAGAAGGTATATGTGATCCATTGGTGAATAAATATGTCATGAGATCATCATAAGTAAAATTATGATCATAAGAGGAGGTCTCTGGAGTTCAACATCAGAGATCAAATGTTCTTGAAGGTGTATCCTCATAATGGGAAGTGGACCTTTGATCATGGGAGTAGGATTCCTCCCATGTTCATCGGGCCATTTGAGGTAATGACATGGTTTGGAGTTGTGGTGTATCAGTTAGTGCTAAACACATAGATGAGTTGGATTCATGATGTCTTCCACATGTCACATCTTTTCCAATATATTCATGACTATTCCAATTTCATTGATTCGGGTGAGAGGTATTGAAAACATTACGACCTTTGTGGCGTGACTTATTGAGATTTGAGACCATCAAGGGGAGGTGATACATGGGAGTTTTATACCTTTTGTTCATGCCATGTGGTGACACGATGGCTTAAAAGAGATAACTTGGGAGTGGGAGTCACAAATTCAATTCCAATACCCTGGGTTTTTTTGATGTCTTATTTTTTTCCCTTTTGTTTAGATAACATGTTTGATATTGTGTTGATATATAATATTGTTTCTATTCATTTTTTTGGTGACATTTCATTTTTATACACTGTTTTCTCATGTTGTGTTGTCTATGTTACTATTGTAGTGAGATCCTTGAGTGCTATATCATGGGGTGGTTGTTTGGACCCCCTTTATCTTCCTTTTGTACCATGTTTTAAATTTTCTAGGATAAGAATTATTTAATATGTATCCAATGAAAGGTACCAAATTTATAATTCTATCCCTTTTTCATTTTCTTTGGGATTGTTGGTGTCGAGTGGGTGTCACGAACTAGCTTGAGTTGACCCCGAACTGGGTACTTGAGCCAACCCATGGGAATAATTGAAGGGAATTCCCAATCCCCACAGGGTATAAACTAGTGCAAGACATCATAATAGAAAACAAGGGAACAATTTTTCCCAATAATAAATAAATAATTGAATAGAGAAATTAAAACAAAGTTTCCCAATATATATATATCAATATCCAAACTAAAAATATTTTATAAAAAACTAAGAAAACAACAACTAAACATCAAAACCAAACAACACCTAATGAACTCACATCTCCATGTGACCCCAAGGGTCACTCTCCAATACCAAAGGTGACCATTTCCCATGGTGATCAATACCAAAATGAAACTTACAACAAAAGCTAAAAATAATAAATAATTATTGGCATGATTATTAAAACTCAGTAGACATTCCTGAACAAAAAAATTCTCCATAAATATCCTTTAAAATTAAAGAAACATCAACTTTAAGTTTTAAATAAAATATATAAAAGTAAGAATTTACACATATTTTAACTTTAAATCCAAAAATGGACCATTTAAATTTTCTATTCTAAATCCAGGCTCTTTCCCAAGAAGTAAACATTAACATTTTCAAGTAGGTAAATTGTGTTTTCATTTCAAAACAGGAACTGGAAAGTATAAACATTTCCACTTTAATATTTTTCAATAAATCTTTAAAATCCAACCTATAAATTTCGAAACAGACACCATGGATAGAAGTATCATAATGATAACATAATAAGGGCAATGGAAAATAAGCACACAATAGTAATCGACTAACAATTTATATCAATCCTCACTGTAATCAACTAAGTTCCAAGAGACATGGGTGAACCTCAGAGCTCATGAATAATCTAGAACATACTAATACATATGGACTCAACTAGGAAATGATTCTTTACTTGATGAAATCAATAACTCCCTAATATGATCGAACATCCCCTACATGGTACTGAATGAGGAGAACTATCCTATAGCAATAAAACTAAATATATCCTCATGCCATGGGATACTATTCAGATCATAATCTTAACTAGTTGAGCAATCATTCCCAGAAATATTTTTCACTGTGATAGGTTACCATGTCAAGATGTATAAAGAGGGTGAGCTAAACTATTCCAACCAATCATCAAATAACATGCACATATACAATAATAATTCACACAACAAGCATCGTTTGGGTTACCCTAAGGATCATTCTCGGGACATAAAATTCATAGATAAAAAATAAGTCTATAATGAGGATCTCCCATTCTGCTCATGGTAAATGGGTCACAAGGAGTCCACAATGAGGATGCCACACCCTTTCATATAAATGGATTGTGAGGATTCCAAAGTGAGGAAATCACATCCATTTAATATTAAAAATACAAGAGAATTATCCAAGGAGATCTTTCATGATAAACACTTTCACCATTTTCAAAAAAATGATAAACTGGCCTCAAGAATCCTTTCACAAAACCACCATTTTGAAAGAACCAAATCCACCTTTCCAAAAAAGTAAAAATACAAAAAAAATTCATTTCACAATAAATTATAAAATTTTACATAAGATCTCATTCCACATTTTCAAACCAAATCCACTTTCATTAAAATTATAAACCAGCTACACGCCATCATCACATGTAAAATAATTTTCTAAAACATTAAATATCCTCCGATTTTAAGTACAAACATTCATAAAACCATTTAAGAAACTCAAATCACCTTTTCAAATGCCAAAAATTCATTTTCAATTCCAAACCAAGATTTTCATATAAAAAATCACTCATAAAGGCGAATCATACATTTTATCGAACACTTGGTGTGAAACTTTTAACAAAAAAATCCATTTATCACAAAACAGTGAAGAATCGCAACTTTTCACATAAAAAAATCTTTTAAAAGATCACACATCACTACTTAATATTCAAAAAAGGTGAAAAAATAATGAAACCAATGGATCTTAAATTTAAAAAGCAAGTGTAAAGGGAATCCTACCTCAAATCTTATGACGCTTCCACAACACACACCCGAAACAACTCAAAAAAGGCTCAATGAGACAAGATTTACCCAAAGGGACCCTAATAAGAAAAAACCCCCAACATAAATCAATGTAATCATCAACCCTATATCCAAATGACCTAGAAATAAGAATATGTAAAGATAAAATTAAAGGAGGAAGGAAGAGTGAGAAGAAGATAGGGTATTACCTTGAATATCTATCCAAAAAACGTGAAAAAATACAGATCCACACCAAGGGAGGAATAATGAAGCTTATAGAATAAGGTGGAATCAACCATAGGAATTTACAGACCAAGGGAGGAAGAATATTGAGTTTTGGGTTACAAATAATGAGAGAGTAGAATTATAATTTCACAATTTTTAAGATCTGGGTAGCTCGCACGGTTTATCCACACGGGTTACCAAACCGTTCACCAACCGTGCACCCTTCACTGGATACAAAAATTACCCAGCATGGTTTGGCCACATGGTTTGGTAAACAATGCGCTAACCATGTGGAATGGTTATTTCCAAGTGACAGTGGCTTCCTGCATGCTTTAATCCCAGTTTGAATTACCATGTGTGGGCTATACACCCACAACCAGAATCATCCAAAGGCCAGCATTATTTCCTGGAGCATGCTACACAGTTTCCTATAATCATTTAAAAACCATAAACCACATAATATAAAGCCCAAAAATTAATCTTTTCAATATAAAAACCCAAATTAAACTATGTAATAACTTCAAGAACAAATAAAAATTAAATATGCCTCAAAATTACAAACCATCACACCTAGAACTCGATAGATAAAACAAGATACAAAAATAAACTGGAACCGTGGATGAAAAAAACCTAGGTGTGATAGTGGGAGTTATGAGGAGTTAAAAATGTTTAAAAATAGTTTTTATCATTTTTAGGGTCACTAAACCATGGTGGTAGGCATGGTGTAAGCCTTTTTGAATCTTGCTTGGGGGCTTGATCATGGAGTAGGCCATTTTAGCCTTGAGGGGTTTTTATTAGGCTATGGTGTTGGCTGTTAGTGCTAGAGTGCACCATAGAGAGTGAAATTCCATTTAAAACTATTTTACTAAGAGTTTTTACTTGGGTTATATCCTATGAGAAACAGGGTAGGGGACACATCTTGGGAATATGATTTAAGGAAGGCAGGTTTGGTGAGGCACTCAGGGAGTCCCACTATTAGAAATGGGTAGCATGGATCTTGCTATGCCATAATACCAAACATGGTGGGGGAAAGAGGTAATATATTCTATATAACACCATGGAGGAGGCCATAGTATCCATTGAAATAGTTTTACATGGGTTTTAAAGGCATTAGATCTATGGAATTCAAACACCTTGAACACTGGATCAAACTTTGACAAAAGGCATTACATGCATTTTACAGTTCACTAAGCTAAGGTGAAGTATTTCAAGCTTCCTCTATAAATAGAATCCCTGAGTTCACTTGCTTAAAATTTTTCACTACATCTCTTGAAAATTATTCAACCCTTATGCATCTCATCACCCTAAAACCACACCTTGAAGAGTCTAAACAACTTTAATCAACATATTTATGTCTTAGATCAAGGTATCTTCCCTATTATCACTTCATCCCCATTTCCCCAATCCTTCAATGTTCTGGAAATTTATTTTGGTTGGATTCTTCTATTTTGGGTTGAGGTTTTGAGATAGTGTTGTTGTTGGTTATTGTTTTTAGGTTCCAATGAATTTTCCTTTGGGTTTGGTAGTATTTTCTTTGGTGGTGGTTGTTTCAAAATTGTGAATTCTTTCTCTATGAATATTGATCTTCAAATCATGGTAGGTGATCTGTTAATTCCGCTTTCTATATTTTCAAGTGTGAATTAATAAGGCTTTATCCATTTATCTAAATGGGTTAAATTGACCTTAATAAGATAATAATCCAGAAAGGAAATCACATGTTGAGTGATTAATCTATTATCAAGAAAATTATATGGATTAGAATAATTGTTCCATGATTTTGTTTAATTTATTCACTAAAATTAATCGCATTCCATTGAATAATTTTGTTTTCATTAACTAAATAATTGAATTATAACTTAAATCAAATTAAGTATCTTAAAGGGTTAATCTTCTTTAAATTTAAAAATTGAAATAATAAATATGTCATCACATATTTCAGTGTTATATATTTTTTTTTTCATTTAATGATAATTGATTAAAATTCAAGGAATTAAATCATTAAAATGAGATTTATTTTATGTTTAAGATAATTTAATAATTTATATGGGAAATTAAATGATATTTGGGTTTTTATAATGTATGTGGTTTGTGTTTTTATGCTTCATCTTTACATTTATGAAGATAATGTGATATATATTTGGAAGTGTTTTGGTTGTTTGTTTAGTAGGGACAATTTATTGAAGCTATTACAATGTAAATGAAAATGATGATAATTAATGAAAGTGATAGGAGTAGATTTTTACTTCTCATCTTGGAATATATTATATAAAATAATCTTTGGAAGTATGTTTATGGTTATCTATGGTTAGTTGGTGACCCTAGGTTTCCTTATGTGGACAACCTATGATTAACAAACTACTTAATTAAAATTGGAATTAAAATTTTTTTTTTGTTATAGAATAAATTTTTAAGGATAAAAGATCTAATTACTTGTTGTAGGAGGCTTATGTACTGCAATTCCATAGCCTTATTGCCTTCGTATGTGTATAAAAAATATGTTTGAAATGCATTTGTGTTCTAGGGATTGATAAGCTTGCTAATTTTATGGATGAATTTATTTTAGTTGGGAAAATTGATGAGTAATGATATGGAGGCCTGGGGATGTGTTGTTTGAGGATTTATTTGATGATCAATGGGTTGGGACCCCAAGCTAGAGTGACAGTCAATGTCAATGATAAAGGGGAAGATTATGTTATGCACAATGGTGTGGGACACCAAATGGAGATGATGATTTTCGAGAAGGTATTTCTCATAGATATGTTTAATATTTCTATATTCTTTCTTAATTATTTATTTATGGTTGGATTTCAATATGTTTCATACTTATTCTATAACACCCTATGAATTTAAAAGAATAAAATCATGTTCGATAGCGTTAACGACATGCAACACCGAGCTTAAATGACCCACAATATATATAACCGTTATTAGCTACCCATTAAATTGGAAGGTATGAATAATATTAACTAATTTATGATATATATATATATATATATATATAGATTTCAAACTCAATATAAGTTATTGATAAATGTTTAGTAAATAATCAATCAATTTTCAGTAAAGTAATTTTATTTTTCAAAAATGATTTTAATTTATTTTCAAGAAAAACTATTATAGTTAGTTTTCAGAACATTTTGAATTTTTTTAATAAAATTAATTTCATTTTTTAAATCAGAATATTAAAATTTATTTTGGGTGAAATATTGGGATTTTTAGAAAAATATAAATTTTCATTGAATAATGAAAAAATACCATTTTTTAATGTCATTTATTTTCAATAAATTAAATAATTTAAAATAATAGTATGTTTTGAATATTATTCATAGTAAGTTAAGTTTTATTTATTTATATTTAATTCGATTAATTATATTTTAATCAAATCCATATTGGTATTTAGTATAAGTTAGTTTTTGGGTTTAAAAATGGAATTTTTCATTTTTTTTAAAATACACAATGTTTATCCATTTTAATTAATTAAAATAATACATAGTTGGGAATATTTTAAGTGATAATTATATATTATATATAATTTTTTTAATTATTATTCATAAAATTATTATTTTTATACATAGAGTTAATATAAAAACATATTGTGCATAAATAAATACACTTACTGAAAACTCGTTTTTTCATCGGATCTGATGAGTTTTTTTTTTAATTTTAATTTTTTCAATTTTAGAGAATTTATTATAAAAAATAAAATAAAATTTTAAATAATAATTTTAAAATTATATAATCATTAATTTTTGATAATTTATTGAAAAGTATCATTTTTTGATGAATAGTGAAAAATAATGAATTTTAATTGAAAGCTTCCTTTTTGTTTTATTTATTTATAAAGTTAAATTAAATTTTAAATTAGTGTTAATGTAAAATTAGTTCAATTATATATCCTTAAATATAATTTAATTAATTGGAATCGATTTTATATTTAATTTTGATATAAAAACATTGTAAACTTTTGAATATTTTTCTTTTTAAAAAACCCTGCTTTCTCAACTCATCTACGAGATTTATTTTAATTTAAAATTTTATAATTAAGTGAATTGGATTTTTAAAGATGGATTATATATTTTTAATTATAATAATTTATATTATCCAATTATTTCAACTTAATTATTGACCAAAATAAAAATTAAAAAGTAGTAAAAATTATTTACCATGGTTATGGGAAAAAAGGATTTACCTGTGGGTTAAACTAAAAATGTAAGGGTTAAAAATAACAAAAAACGTTTCCAAAAATCTTTTTATGGGAATAGTTATAACTTAAATATTATAGGTTCTATAATTTCTCATTTTTAGGATTGTTTTATGATAAAAACATGGGTATAATTGAATATTTTCAAAGATTACAAGTGTGCCATCCACCTCACTTATAAAAGGACACCCACTCTCCTCTCTTCTTAACAAATTAAAAAATATCTAGTTAAGAAAATACCTACCCAAATAACTTCCCAAATTTACTCCCCTAATCCTATAATACTTATTTTTGGCATAAATACAACCTAGTAAGGCTTTAGTGAAAACCTAAAGAGTATACTCGAAGAAAAGGTAATGTTCTTCCAAAAGCATCTTTATTTTATTTATTTCTCCACCACCTTAAATTTTTATTAAACCATGATGATATAATAAAATTAGTATATTAAATATACTTGTATGTTTTTATAATAAGTTAATGACCTAAAAAATCTTTACTTCCATCAAATGGATTATGAATTCATCATTCATGTGTACGACGGACTACCGCCTTGCAAACTAATGTCATTAGTTCTTCCATTACAACCATTCCCAGTTGGGTAAGGTGATAGATATAAATTATAAATATGATATTATTTTCATTATTTAAATATTAAATATTACTCACCTTCTTCCATAATTATCATTGAAAAATGGAAAGTCAGTCATGCGTACATACGACCTACCGTCTCCATGATCGTAACATACTTAATTTTTTGTAAACATATTTCATGATTGGTTTTAAAAGTATAATTTATCTATAAATAATATAATTATCTAATTATTATTTTTATTGATATGATATAAATATATTATATTCACAAAAAATAGGACCTTAATAATAAAAATTAATTCAGAAAACAAGACAATTAACACCTGAAATAATGAAAATAATAAATGATTATTAATGAACAAGTGACAATATGTTATAAAAGGAACATATATGATATTATAAATATTAATAAGGTTCTTTAATAAGTTAAAAAATGTTTAAAATGACTATATAATTGGATAATTTTTTTTCAACCAAAAGAAAGCATGAGGTAAGAGATTTCACCTCAATTCTATTTCATTGAGGCATATTGTAATTTTACGCACATAATTTCTTTTATATGTTATATATTCTACAAATTTTAAATTTTATACCACAAATAAATTTTATTTCATGATATTGAGAGTTTCATTGGGGATTTTGATTCAAAATATAACCAAAGCAACATTGTATGTTTGCCACAATTTGACTTTTTAAGACTTATGCCGTGTTATACACCTATATTCTTTTATGAGGTTTATATAAAAACCCTTTGACATATAATATCATGAATTTATTTATTATTTCGGTACTTTAAGTTTAATTTAATTTAATTATTTCATGGGGTTTATAATTGAATGTTACAGACATGGTAAGAGTTTTATGATACAATCTCATCGTTTATCAGGGTTATTTGTGATTAAATATCCAATATTTAAATTATATGATATAACTCTAATGAATTGTCATGAATTATTTCTCCTCAGGTTATGGGATGATAACGTATTTCCTCTCTTATTTTTCATCTCTTTATTTACTTAAGAGTTCAAAATAATGTTTTATAAAATATCGTCTTTATTTCTCTCTTTGGTTGGAAAACCTTTTTCTTCAAAAAACCAAGTTTTTATATTTTTTTTTCAAAAAATGATTTAAAACTTCTTCAAAATATTTTTAAAAGATATTTTTACACATTATTTAATTTATAATTTTTTTGAATGTAATCCTCATGTAACTTTTTAAACAATGACCGTTTAGGTTTTACTAAAAATTTCAAAGGAATATTTCTTTTATTATGTATGGAATAAATGAAATTTTCCACCATCATGACCATTATTTTCTTTGAAGATTAATTTATAATTTTTCATGTTTATTTTAAAATAAAAATATTTTAAAAATGTTTTACCAAGCATTTTTAAAAATGGTAAGGATGTTTTCCTCAAGAAATATTTAAATGAATTTAAAGCTTCCTTTACATATTTCCAGGGTTTTTTTTTTCAAATAACAAGATTTTCAAAATATCATGTGAATTTTTAGTTTAAAAAAGTTTTTTTTTCAAAATAAAAAGGTTTTTTCCTCAAAATTTATTTAATGATCTTTTAATGGTATTTCTATTCATCAATGTTAGCAACCCTTATTGTTACTTATGTTTAAATGGGGGTATTTTTTATTGATACCATTCTCATTATTTATCTTGATGGATTAATATTATTTCAAAGATATTGTTTTGGAATCTATTTCTTTTCCATAGGTTAATCATGTGTCAAAGTGATTATTATGTAACCCATTTCTCTTTGACAGGTTAATCATGTTTCAATGGGATTGTTGCGGAACCCATTTATTTTTGATGGGTTAATCAAGTTATAAAAGTAATAATGGTTGTTTTTATGAGTTTTATGATGATGTATACGATCTAGGTACTTTATTTGTGGTTATTTGTCATTATATATGATAGGTTCACCCGATAGTGCAAAGTGATCCTGTTATAGCTTATACGATGGGTGCATCCAGATAACACTAGTTGAGCCTGTTATAGATTATACAATGGGTGCACCTAGATAGCGCTCCAAAACATTGAATAATTATTATGTTCTCCAGAGAATTATATTGTAATTCCCACATATAGTCTTTCCAATTATAATGGCTTTGTAAGAATTATGTGATGGTAATGTTCCAAGATAACAAAAATTTTTTTCTATGCTTTCTTTGGATTTATGATTTTTCATTTGATCAAGATTTTTTTTAGAAGGGTCCCTCCGCCAAAAGGATAAGGCATTAATTTATAAAAATAGTAAGTTTACAAAATACGAAAGTGTGGGATTTTATTACAATCATACCTATAAAAAGGGAGTAAGGCCTCAGGGATAGAATCAGACTAGGTAATCGGTTTTCCAACTCCAAAGTTTGCAAGACTATCTGCAACCCTATTAGCCTCCTGAAAGACATTCATGATGATGAAGTTGAGAGATTAAAGGGTATCCATACATTGCATCCACTTTGTAGCAATCCACCAAGAGATAAGCATTTCACCATTTCTGATGGCCTGAACAATGGTTGAAGAGTCACTCTCAATCCAGATATTAGACCAGCCCTTCATTTTCACAAAAAAACAACATGTATGATTCTGAGCATTTCAGCCTCAAGAGATCTTGTCACGCCAGAAGAACCATAGAAACATCCTTTGACGGAGTCATCATGAGCCCTAAAGATCGCACCACAACCCGAAGGGCCAGGATTCCCTTTTGAGGTGCCATCTGTATTGACTTTAACCCAATAGGGAAAATTAGGGGTCCAAAAAACCTCCATGGTGCCCAAAGTAGGTTTGAAATTCTCTTTAACACCCAGATTTTTTAGAACCTTTAAGTCCTGAATATTGTTGTAGCATTCCCCCAAACAGACAGCCGACATGTCCCTTATAATAGCAAAAATCTTCATCAAGGAGAACTTAAAGAAGTAGCACATCCCAATGTATATTGCAGCATTTCGGAGACTCTAAATAGTGTGAAACACTTCCACAATAGCCATGGAGAGGAGAACCTGAATTTGGGGTGAAACTTGAATAACCGAACAACAACATAGAAGGGACTACAATCCTGAAAATATGAGGCCATCTAGATCAAGGGCACCCAAAACCTGCTTCTAAATGGACACAGATATTGCAAAAGAGAGGAAGAGGTGCTATGAATTCTCTCGATGATTATGACACATAACACACCTAGAGCATTACTGCAAACCAAACATATGGAATACCTCATCAGTGGGGAATCTGTTGTAAACCAGTCTCCAGATAAGTCTCAGTCGATAAGGCCTAATCTATAATTTATTGAAGATAGAAAACCATTTAAAATCATCATTGATACCTAAGATTTCATGAGAGTAATATAGACTGCTAGTCAAAATCTTATTTCTAGCTGGCGCCCAAGCTATGAAATTAGGATAGGAGACAAAATTGTAATTACCAATTAAATCATGAAGGTCACCTAATAGGTTTTATGGAGGATTATCTAGAAAATCCTTGATGAATACCTGCACCCCTGAGCTTAGAGAAACAAGCTAAACCTCATTAGATAGAATGTTACCTATCCAATTATCAAGCCAGAACTTAAGATTGGAGTTTCTGTTGACAATCCATCTAGAGATGGTCATAATATTCTGTAAAGAAGATTTAACTACTGTCCAGTGAGAGGAAAAAATGTATGCATTTCTACCAAGCATCAAATTATTATCAAATTGAGATTTGAGGAAAACCATAGATTCAGAATAACTATGTATGATATTCCAGACTAACAAGGCTTGAAGGTAGTCATTAAAGATGGCAATATTTTTTACGCCCATGCCACTAGAGTGGAGAGGTTTAGAACAAGCCCTCCAAGGAATAGTGACTAACTTCCTTTCCAGGATGCTACCAATCCAGGTAAAATTTCTGATGGATGTGTTCAATCCTTTGATATGGCCCCTTGGGCATTTATAGACCATAAATTTTTAAACCAATTTAGAAATGATTACAGAATTCACCAAAAAAATTCTCCCACCCATAAAAATACTTTTCCCTTTCCAGGTTGAGAGCTGGAAAATGACTCTATCCACAATTTCAGAGAAATAAGAGGCCCTAGGGTGCCCCCAGAAGAGCGGGACACCCAGATAATGAAAAGGCAGAGATCCTTCCTTGATTCCCAACTTTCAAAGAGTCTAATGTTTCCTTGTAATAGTGAACCTCTTACCAAAGTGAATAGAAGATTTATCCCAGCTGATACACTGACTAGAGACACTTTCATAATGCTGACAAATTTGTTTCAAGATACATACATTCTTCTTTCCCCCCTGCAGGAATAAGATGATACCATCAGTGTAAAAAAGGTGATAGGGAACAAAAAGGGACCTTGATTCTTAAACTGACTTGAGATGTCCTTGAGAGACCATGTGAGTAATGAGTCTGCTGAGATAATCTTCAACAATGGAGAAGAGAAGGTCTGAGAGGGGGTCCCCCGATCTGACTCCCCTAGAGTAAGCAAAGTAGACCTTAGGTGAGCCATTGAGAGGAAATGAGATATGGGCTGAACCGAGTAGGGAAAAAATACATTTAATAAAAGTGTCATTGAAACCAAATTTCCTGAGAACCTTATATATAAAAGGCTAATCTAGAGTTTCAAAGGATTTTTTAATGTCAAGCTTGAGGGCCATTATACCTTCTCTTGTAAGAATTCTGAGTAGATTAAGACACTCTGAGGCAGAACAGATACACTATTGTATAGATCTTCCTTTGATAAATACGAATTGGTTACAAGAAACAATCCTAGAAGCAATACTCGAGAGCCTGTTGGAAAGAATCTTTCTTATGAATTTATAGCTTGTGTTCACCAAGGCAATTGGAATAAAAAGATAGATCTCACAAGCATTTTCAACTTTAGTAATAAGAGTAATAAACTGAGAATTGAGTCCTTGATGGAGTTCCCCTAAGGAGAAGAAAGAGGAGACTAACTTGAAAACAACCCCTTGATGACATCCCAATATTTCTGGTAAAAGAATTTATTGAAGCCATCCGGGCCCGAAGCACTAGAGGTGTTGAGGCTGAGAACAATATCTTTGACTTTAAATTCCAAAGGGGTGGAAGTGAGGGTGGAATTATCAAAAGCAGTAAGCAGAGTGGGAATGATGCCATCCATAAGAGTTCCTCCCAAAGAAGGTCCATTGAAGATCTTAGATAAATAATCAACAATGTAATCAACAATATTTTCCTTATTGTCTAAGATATGATCCTCAACCTTCAAAAAGGAGAAGGGACAACTAACCTTTCTAATTATGTGGAAAGAATTAAAGAAATTTGTATTCTGATCCCCCTCTTGTAGCCATTTAATTTTGAAGGTCTCATTGAGGGCCTTCTCCTTAATATCAAGAAGAGAGTTCAGTTTAGAAGCAAGCAGGGTTTCCTTGGAGAAATTCAGATTGAATACTACTTTGGAGGCCCCATATTTGAGATTTTTAAGAGAGGATTCAATCATGAGAATATCTTTGTCCAAGTCACTGTAATTCACTTTGCTCAAAGATTTTATCTTGCACTTCAATATTTTAAATTTAAATAGAAAATCATCACCCTACATGTAGGTCTAGGAGCTTTCAATTAGCTTACTACAGCCGCTTTAAGATGCCCATGAATTATTGGATCAAAAGGGGAGGGGTATGCTAAGCTCTCTTCCCTTAAAACTGATCAGGATCAGATAGTGGTCAGAGGAAGATTTGGAAAGGGTGATGTTGGAAATAGAGTTCCATTTATCCAAAGAGGAATTGTTCACAAAATCCCTATCAAGATTACTAGCAGTCATGCGGTTGAGACACCTTTTGTACCAAGTGAACTTGGCACCAAACAAACTGACCTGAGTCAAATCATTGCTTTCAACAAATTCCTTAAATTACCTAAGGGAAATTTGAAAATGAACCAGGCCAGTTTTTTCAGTAGAACAAAGTATCGTATTAAAATTACCAATAGAAAACCATGGGGAAGAGATGCATCCCAAATTGCCTAGATTCTACCAAAAAACTTCTACAGCCCTGATATCTACTTCTAGCATAAACAAAATATCCCACCAACTTTAAAGAATCCCATTGCAGAGAACAAGATATCACCTGGTCATTAATGGAAATGATATCAACTCTGCCCAAAGAAGCATGTGCAAAAACCCATAAACTTTAATCCTGGTCATTTGAACCATTTGTGGGGACTAGAAGAAAAACATATTTGTTGAGACCCACAAAACCCAAAGTGAATGAGGATTTAGGTTCATAAATTCCAATAAGCTTCGGATTATGAATTAGAATGTGCCTATGCAAGGCATTGACTGTAGAGGAATTCACAAGACCCTGGAAATTATAGAACATAACATTCATTTTGAACTAGATTTTTAATTAATGTTTCCCTTCCTATTTTTCTTCTTTTACTTCTTCTTACCTGAAGAGTTTTTGGAAACATCCAAGGGCTTGGTGAGACTCCTTGTTTGCATTCTGTGGACCGAACCTTCAGCAATACTCAGTACAGGATTCATAGGCTCCAGAGAGTGTTCATTCACCTCCATGGAGCACGGGGGATCGCTTATGGCCTCTAAAGCTTCATCCTCCTCAACCATGTCGCTCCACCTTTTTCTAGTGGGACTTGCATATTTTTTCAAAACTGCATCCACCGGAGAGACCAAATCATTTCCAATCCCTTCCTCAGTTATACTGGTCACCAAAAGAGCATCCACAGTGATATGTGTATCATTTCTACTGTCTTTCAATTCATCATCCACAGAGATAATGGCAGCATCAAGAGAACTAAAAACTAAATTAATAACATCCATATCTATCTCAGATTCTTCATCATCAACTCTAATATGGTGTGGGCTAGAGGGGATACCACCAGTAGGATCAACAGGAAGGGGGCCCTCCATTCGCACCTTCTAGTCCTTACCGGAGTGCTCCCCCTTTCCAATTGTAGGTACCCTAGCCTTGTTCTTCCATCCAACAATATTACATTGATTCACCTTGTCAACAGCTGAGTCTCGAACAGACCACTTTTTCTTCTGAATATTTCTGGAATTGGAGACAGCATGACCTACTATTTTATAGTAGTGAAAAAATGGGGGTTTCTTCTCTTACTAAATTATGATATCAAACTTCCAATCATTATCTAAGAAATTGACCATGTCTCGTAATTTGGAATCCATGTTTACTTCCATAAGAACACCATCATAGAACCCCAATTCTCTATCAATAGTGTGCTAGTCCATCTTCAAGGGGTCCCCACACAAGAAGATATATCACTTAGGATTTTAGGATTCCAATAAAACCATTTTAGACCATGTAATCGAATCGAAATCTATGTTTTCATTTGGAGTTGAGTGAATGGGTTGAAATGCCTATCCTATTCAGCGAATTTAAAACTACTTGGCTTAAGAGAGGTCACCCCCTTATTCCAAGCCATCCGAAGATCATCCCTACTATTAAATACTATACAGAAAAACCACTTCTAATCAGGATTAGATTGAAATACCTAACCCCAAAGATTGACAAAGCCTCAACTTGAGGTCAGAATTAATCCAGGGCTTATCACCCTTAACAAGAGAAATGAGACCAAAAGGAGAAAACTTATAAGTTTAGAGCCACTAATTAACCACATATTGATTATCCAGAACTGAAAAGACACTGTCAATATGCATAGGGACCGAACTCGAATGCAATTGATAAGTATCCAAATTGCAGGGGATTCTTTTCTGAGCATCTGAGAAGGAGACACCTTTAGACCGAGGCGCGTGGTCCAAGTATGCAACTGCAAGAATTTCATTACCTGAGGTCCTTCAAGGGAGTGAAGATAACTCCCATTGAGGATCAAAGTAACCCATGATAAATCTCTACAATGTCCAATTTAGGAATTGCAATATTCCCCACTATTATTGATTCTTATGAATCTTTCATTTGGTAAAGACTTATGGAATGTTTTCATGTTTTATGATCTAGGTATTGATGGGTATAAATATTATTATTTTATAATCAGGTACTTTGATTATGTCATCATTCCCTTATGCCCTTCTCATTTTCACTGATGACATTGATTTTTTAATGCTTACATTTTTCCTTACTGAGCATTTGAGCTCACCCTTATTTTATTTCATTTTTCCCGAGTTGTAAAGAATGAGTTAGAATGAATTATGTTAAGAAGGAATTTAATATTGATGATGATAATGTATTAATTTTAAAAATTAAAAGATGGGTTAACTAGGTGAAATATTCATTTAAATTCATGGTAATTTTTATGTAAGGGCTTATCCTAGTTCTCTAAAACTCAAAACCTAAAATTTCGTGAGAATATAAGTGATCCGTATTTTACTTTTGATATTTTAATGTTTGTATGGGAGAATAATTGGGTCACATGTATTGGTATTAAGTCTAGAATTGTAAATTTTCTGTATTTAGTACCAGATCCCAGAGTATTTATTCTGAGCTGTTATATGGTTAGTATCCAATTTATTAACATTGTTTTTTCTATGCACTACGAGTTAATTTTTGAAGAGGTAGATAAACCTTATTCTTAGAGTATCAAGATGATTCATGAAACTATAATTGAATTAACATATTAATGATATCAGTTCATGGTATTCAAAAATAATCATGTATTACTTGAGAAAAAAATTAAGTGAATTAATAGTGCCTTCAACACTTGTATTAGAAATATTAAGTTGTCAATATTTGAAAATTTTGATGAGAATTAATTAATGGTTAATTAATTAACTAATAATGAACATGATTCTTATATGGTTGTTTGATATCTGGACCTTAAAAGTTGTAGTTATTGGTCATGTGTGATGATAGAGGCTGAAGAGTCTAAGGCTATTTAGTTACCCTTAGTGTGATTGTGTATGATATTATTCTATATTTTCTGATTTTATTTCTAACCCAACCATTTCTTTAGAGAAACTCACAACCAAATTTTTTTATGGGGTTTTCTCTAACATCCAAGATAACGAGGGAGTGGATGATTAATTTATCCCTCTCCCCTACTCTCTCTAAACATAGATGAGTAGGCATACACAATGCTATAGGGGATTATGGTATAAATTTCATTCCTTCTAGGGTTGTGATAGATTATAGTTTACCATATGTAATTGGTTGAGGTATATCACATTCTTGTATTTGGTCAAGTTGGCTTCAAATTTTCATAAGTGTATGTGCATGGGCTATGATGGCCTGACATATAATGCATTTACATAGATTTTAGTGGATTCTAGATATAAAATTTCCTATAAATGGGATGATGTTGATGATTATATAGATATGTTGACTAATTCCAACATGAGATGCTGGAAAAAACATAGTTATAAGGTGGGTACGTTTGAGGAACAAATCACATTAGGGATGAATTTTTTAATAGAGGGATGAGCACAATACACATACATTAGATAATGAGAGTGATAAACCATTAGAGAAGTGGAAGAGGGGTAGATTTATATATATAAATATGATTTTGATATAAAATGGTTTTCTTATATGTGTTAATTGTTGAGAGAGACACGGTGAGAATGAGAAACTAGTATTTTATATCTAGGAGATGAGTTAGTTTCATTTTTTCTCCATTGTTATTTAATATACTTTGTTTACATTTTTCATAAGAGGTTTCTAGGAGGATATTTCTGAGTATACATTTTATACTCCCACAATTTATATATAAACTTCTTTTCATGTAAGTAGGTGAAAGTTGGTGATCAGGATGGAAATTATTATCTTAGAGGATTAATTGAGAAGCTATTAGGAGTTTCTAGAGTTCATTGTCATTTACTAGTATTACTTTTGGTACTTGAAAATTTCCTTTTAGTTTATATGTGACATTGTATGTATTGGTATTTATTTTGGTTTATAAATTTTGTTAGTTTGAGGATTATACTTCTCATATTTTACTCCTTAAAATTATAGAGGGTAATTCCTCCCATGTGTGTGAATGATATACCCTCAGTTCTAGTCACCAACCTATGTCCTATTAGAGTCAAGATTTTGGTATAATTATCTATATTTATTCATTTATAGCCCACGAGGGGTACCTTTGGAGGGTTAGGGTCATGATAACTACCATAAACTTTGAAATATTTATGAATAATCAACATCAAGATAGAATATTCCCTTAGAAATTGTCCTCATGGGACCATAACTCACACTTCAATAACTTCCAAAACAACTAGTAAAATTGAATAGCTCCCATCATAGTCTATAGATATTGTGTGTGATCCTCTTATAACACTAAAAACTAAAGGATATCATTGTGGCAGAATTTGGAGGTGATAACGAGGTTTTATAGGGTTTTAATGACAACCGTATCTAATAATGATCATCATTTACCTACCGAGTATGGAGAGTTATCAAATATGATTTTGTCTCTTAGTTTTTATCAAGGATCAATTTTCATTCACAGATGAATGATGAAATAGAGAAGACCATCCAGACTCTAGAAGACATGCTGTGTGCATGAATTCTAGAATTTAGAGGTTTTTGGCTATGGTAAATGACCTTAGTAGAGTCTTATTAAAAAAACACTTACCAATCCATCAATGTCATGAATCCATTTGAAGCACTATATGTCAGATATTTCCTGTCCCTATTGTACTAAACCGAGGCTGGGGAGTCCATTTTTCTTAGAACAATATTAGTGAAGAGTATGTAAGATAAGGTATAGTTGATCTTCGGGTGAATTATGGTGATAAATGGTTTTTATAAGTCCTATAGTGATCATAAGAGGAGTTATTTGGAGTTTATTTTCAAAGATCACATTTTATTGAAGGTGTATGTCTATAGTGGGTATTGAAGGTTCAGTCTGGGGGGGATGGGAGGGGGTCAACTTTATCCCATATTTGTTGGACCTTTAGAGGTGATGAATTGGGTTAGATCCCTAGGAAATTGATTATCAATACCACCTCAGATGATCTGGGTTCATGACATCTTCCATGTGTCATAACTTCACTTATATGTTCATCACAGACCATACATAATCAATTTGGGTTAATTGGATATTGAAGATGGTGTAACTTTAATGGAGTGACTTGTTAATATTTAAGAATATAATGAGAAGGTGTTGTAAGATCATGTTATAAATTTGGTTCACATCCTATAGTGACACTATGGATTGTAATAGATCACTTGGGAGTGGTAGTCATAAACGTAAACCTAATACCCCAATTTTTTTTAATGCCTTGTTTTTTTCTCCATTTTTTGAGATAATTTGTCTGGCCATGTATTGATATATAATGTTTCTTTTCCCTATTTGGTTATGTTATACATTTATATACTATTACCTCATGTTTGATTGGATGCTTTCTGATTGTACTAAGATCAATGATAGGTATCTCATGGGTTGGTTGTTGAGGCACCCTTCATATTCCTTCCAATTATTATTTTAAATTCATGATGATGATAACTATTTTAGAGGTATCTGATGTATGGTCTTGAATTTATAATGCTATTAACATTTCAATTTCTAGGGGATCAGAGGTGTTGTGAGGTATTTTAGAATAGTATTTTTGGTTAGAAAAGTTTTTTTATCCATTTTGAGGATCAACACACTAGGGTGATAGGAATGGTGATAGACATTTTAAATCTCTCTTGGATTTTTGAGCATGGGGAATGCCGTTTTAGCATTATGTGTTCAAATTTAGGCCATGGTGTTTCATTTTTCTTATAAGAGTTCACCCTTGCGAGTGAAAAAACTTTTATGACCATTTTATAAGGTTCTTTCCTTTGGATTACTTATGTGAAATGGAATGTGAAACTATTTTTAGGAAGGTATTTGGGTTTGTCACATGGTGAGTCCCCTATCAGAAATGGGTAGTGATGAGCTAGCCATTCCATAATACTAAGCATGGTAGGGGTAAAATGGCGTAGGTTTATACACTATGTTTTGGTAGAGGAAATAATGGTGGTAAAAATGGATTGATATGGGTTTTAAAGCTGAATGATATACAAAATCAAGATTCTATAAAGGAGGATCACACTTTTACTGAAGGGTTCACATGTATTTTTGGAGTTCACCATGCCATGATGATGGATTTTGGGATTCCTCTATAAATTGGAATCTTGAGATCCCTTGGTTCAAATTTCCACTTCCTTTCTCAACCCATAGCCAACCCCGACACCTCTCATTACCCTCTAGTTATATCTTAAATATTTTAAACACCTTGGATCAATAGATTAGTGTCTTGGATCAAGGTATCTTCCCTATTATCCATTTATCCTCATTTACCCTCTCATTATTCTTCAATAAATTAGTTTTGTTAAGATTAATGTATTTTCGGTTTAGGTTCTGACCTAGTTTTAATGGTGTTTGAAATTATTGGGTTTCAATAGTGTTTTATTTGGATTTGGAAGCATTTCAATAATTGAGATTATAATCATGACAGGGGATCTATTATTTGTCATTTAATTATGTGAAAGTTTGAATTAATCATGCTTTAGATGCTTATCTACATGGGTGGAACTAAACTTAATAATAGAATAATCTAGAAAGGGAATCAAATGTTGAATGATTGATAAATATTTAAGACAATTATAAATAGAAGTAGAATTATTTCATGCTTTTGTTTAATTTATATACTAGAAATAATCATATGACATGAAATAATGTTATTATCATTAATTCAGGAAAATAAATTAAAACCCAAATCGCATACCAAAGCTTAAAGGGTTAAGATTTTTTAAATTTAAAAATTAAAATAACAATAGTGTTATCACATACTGTAGTGTTATCTTCCTTTTTTTCATATAATGATAATTATTTCTAATTTAAGAAAATGAAGTATTGAAATGGGAATAATCTATTATTTAATATAATTAAATAATTAATATAAGGAATTAAGTGATTGGTTAGGTTTGGAGAACATAGGTGGTTGGAGTTTTTATTCTATTTGTTTATGTTTATAAATATAGTGTGAAATATGATTGGTAGTGTTTTTTGTTTTGTTTATCATGGTCAATTGGATGAAGTTATAATAAATAAATCCAAATTATTACAATTAATGAAAGAAGAATGATTAATTTTTCAAATGATTATGTTGAAATTGATTATGGGAAATAATGATTGGAAACAGGTTTTTGGTTAGATATTGTTACCAGATTCCCTTGGGTTGCCTTTTGTGTATAAATTATACCTAATGAACCTATTAATTCAAATTACTGTAAAAATGGTTTTTTTGTTAAGGAATAAATGTTTATGTTTGGGTGAGACAATTCCTTATTGCAGGAGGCTTTAATAAATTAATTCGATCACCTTAGTGGATTTTCTTGTTTGTGGAAAATATTTTTAAAATGCATGTGTTCCCTAGGTATTTAGATCGTTGCTTATTTTTATGATGATTTTGTTATAGTTGGGAACGTTGAAAAGTAATGGGAAGGATTCCCAAGGATATATTGTTTGATGATTTATTTGATGAGAAATAGTATGGGAGATTGGGATATAGTGATAGTTAATGCTTATAAAAATAGGATGATTTATGTTATGTGTAATGTTGTGTGAAACTGGACAAGCATGATGAATTTAGAGTAGGGATTTCTCATCGATATGTTTAATCTTTCTAGATGGTTTCTTGAGAGACATATGGCTAAATAATGTTTTCTTATTTAGTATCCAATTTCTTAATACCGTTTTTTCTATGAACCATCAGTACTTTTTTTAATAAGTAGCTTAAAATGAAACCTTTAATATCCATATTATGTAGGAAATGAAATTTTCATTAATAAATGAATAGGTTTGGTTCATGGTATTCACATATAATGATGAAATACTTGATAATATAAGCAATAAAATTAATAGTGGCATTGAAAATTTCTCATGAAGATCAAAATATCAATATTTAAATTTTTTGCTGTTAAATAACTAATATTTAATTTGTTAATTAATGATTTCCTTGATGTTTGTATGCTTTTTTGTTATCTAGTAATTTATATTGGCTACCAACCATCCTGTGTGATGATAAGGTTACATGATTCTAGGGCTAGGTAGTTTCCCTTAGTGTGGTTGTGTGTGATATTATTTTATATTTGTTTTTTTGATTTCATACCATACCCCAACCATGTCTATAGAGAAAATAACACCTAAATGTTTACAGGGTGTGTGTGTGTGTGGGTTGGGGGGGGAGGGGGTTGTTTTATCCAACATCTATGATGGAGAGGGAATAAATGACATACTTCTCCCTCTCCCCCACTTCCCTATAGACATAGATAAGTAGGCATGTCCTGGGCTATAATGGATTACCATATAAGGTGCATCCCTAACATGGATGTGATGGGTCATGGGTTACTATACATTTATGTGTGGGATGTAATAGATTGAGGTGTAGAACATGATTGTATCTGAACATGGTGGCACCAACTTACCATGGGTGTATGTGCATGAGTTGTGATGATTTAATGTATAATTCATTTATAAGTGTTGTAGTGTATTATGGATATACTCTTAGTTTTATATGGGATGATGCTATTGATGGGAATGATATTTGGATTGAGGCCAACCTGAGATGTTGTACCCTACACATGACTGAGGTAGGTAGTTTTGAGGTTTGAATCACATTAGAGATTACTTATTTATAGGAGGGATGAGTACATAATGTAGTGTCCTAGTTGTGAGAGAAACATTATAGTGTAAAAGAAGAAGTGAGGAACCGTTATATATATATATATATATGCTTTTGATAAGAATGGTTTACTTATATACATCAATTGGTGAGAGAGACATAGTGAGAATGAGAAACTAGTATTACATGTTTAGGTGACGAGTTAGTTTCATTTTTTTATTTAGTGGGATTTAATATGCTTATTTCACATTTTTCATGATATGTTTTTGGGAGAATTCCATTGAGGATACATTTTATACTCACTATTCATATTAATAAACTACTTTTTTATGTTAGAAGAATTCAATTGCTGAACAATATGGATGTTACTAGCTCAAAGGAGTTTTTGAGAAGCTATCAGGATTTTCATGAGTTTGTGGTCACCACCTGGTCTTATTTTTGGTACTTGGAGAATTCCTTTCAGTTTATGTATGAAATTACATGTATTGTAATTTCTTTTGGTTTATTCATGGTTTTGGTTAGTGATTTATCCTTATTATCTCTTCATCCTTAAACTTATAGAGGGTAATACCTCCCATGTTTGTGGATAATATACCTTTGATACTAGTCACTAGCCCGTGGCCCATTGAAGGCGGACTTTAGGTTTCATGATCTAACTTTCTTCATTTATTACCTAAGAGGGGTTTATTTAGAGGAAAGGGTTATGACATAATAACTATTGGTCGAATTTTAATTTAATTTTTTTGAAATATTATCAATTTATTTCATTTAAAATAATTCTTTATTAGTGATTAATTTTATTAATCTAAAGTTACTCAACACATTAAAAAATAATTATTTGAAAAATATCACCATTAAATAATTGTTAACAAATATAATTTAAATTAATTATTAATACGATAAATATTTAATTTTATCAATCCATTAATATGAAAATATTTCTTTTGAATTTTATAAATATATCACACTATACATTGTTAATTATTATATTTAATGCATTAAATTTTTTTTATAATTAGATATTTTAGTTAAATAAAATGTTTTTTTATTTTTTTTTATTTTTTGATTATAATATTTTAATTTTTCTTTTAAAAAATCACAACATTCACTTATTTATTAGATACATATTTGTCCAACGACCATATTTACAATGAACAAATTTCTCTTTATAATTTCTATATTTCCCCCATAACGTTATATAAATTCATACTATTCTTACCTCCTAAATCAAACTTCTCATTCCATAAATTTTCATTTGGGATTTTTCATAATGATTTCTCCTTTAATGATGTTTTCTTCATGTAGGTTTAGTTCTATTCATGGTGATTCTCAAGAGTGAAGATGATCTTGGGGATCTTGTAGTTTTAAAGATATTATTATTTCATATTCATTATACCATTTTAATTTATGAACTTTTAATGGATTTAATCATCCATAAAATGTAATATTCCATGGAGTGTAATACAATATTTCATTTATGTTTTTTTGTAATGTTCCATTTTTAATTAATAAAGTGTTGTTAATTTTATTCATATATTTCATTTCTTATTTTCTCCTTAATTTTAATTATTTTTAAAAGATGGAAACAGTTTTTAGGATTGTAGAAATATAATACAAGGAAAGATAACGAGTCCTAAATCATAGGGTGTTATAGTCCCCAATTCATGAGATCCCTCTTCCCTACTTTCTCACATGACTAGGGGTAATAATTTAGTCAACTGACTAAATTAATCGATCAAAATATTTTTTTGGATAATTTGGTTTGTTTTTTTAACAATTTGGTCATTTTAGTTTTTCTATTGGTTTAATCGATTAAGTTGGAAAGTTTTTTAGTTTTTAATCTAGAAAACCAATTTATTTGACTTAACAGACTATATTCATTAAAGAATATATTTTTTAAATTTTTTTATTATTTAAAGAAACTAAAATGAAGTTTATACTATATATAATAATTTTAAATATTAGTTTGAATAATTTTATAAACATATGTAATAAAAAAAATTACAATAAAATGTTTTATTAATTAGATTTATTATTTGTAAAATTTTTAATTTGGTTATTTTCGTTTAACTGATTTATTTTATGAAAAGTCAGTTATTTGAGTTTTTAATTTTACATTTGTGTTAGTTCAGTTCGGTTATTTTGAATATGTAAGTTAGTAATTTCATTTATTGAAAAAAAAAACAAAATATCTAAACTAATCGATTTCACATATGCACATTCTCCATATAACACCCCTATTCCATTATTGTTATATATATATATTAAATTATTAAGAGAAATTTTAATTTTTTTTGGAGTTTTTCCTTAATTTTTAAGTGTTTTGGACCTTGAGAAGTAGTGTTTGTGGTGTGAGTGACCTCACTACATTGTGATCTTATATAAAATGTATATAGTGTTGGTAAGATTGGAAAAAATAGGGAGATAACCTATGTAGTGGGTATTGGGAGTCATGGTGGAATGCATGAGGTTTGTTTGGGGACTAAAATTATGAGGATAAAACATGTCATAGCCAGTTTTTGGTTGGTTTTTTGGGTAGATCATGAGGATTCTCACACCATGGTTCCTACTTTGGAAAGTGGTCAACATCCCTATCTAAAACAGATAGTAGTGATAGACCTTATCATTATGTCTAGGCATTTTGATCTTCCTAGGAGTACACCACACCATGGTTAACATAAAAATGACACATTGATCTTGTATTTAGTTTTTTAAGGATGAAATTACATTTTTTTCCTTTATCAATTTAACCTAATTTTTTTCCTCTCTGTCACTCATTTCATACTATCCGACCATAAGAAATTGTAGGTATACTCCCCTCTCCTTTTCTAAGCCTCCAAGTCTAGATTCTCATCAGTTTCAAGGGGAATTAGAAGGTAGACCCTTCTTTTATCTTATATATCCTTTATACTTATTTTTTCCGTGTATTATTCATCTTATTTAGAAGCTAACAGTCAGGGTGGTTGATTTTAGGGTTTGATTTGTATCTAATTTTGGGATATGGGTGTATAAGACTTCTAGGGGTTGTCTTATTCATTGTTTTGTCTTATTCCATTTAAGTTTACTTGCTTCTAGTCATTGAGGAATGTGCTTTTTTAAATTATATTATTTAGAAATTTCATGAAATGATTGAGTTTCTAAATTCATTTTTTATCACATTATATGCATGTTTAAGACCCTTTAGGAGGTTATGAAATGTTTTTCATGGATTTTATACTTAACATAAAAGCACTACCAATGGGGTTTTAGTATTAAATTTAAATTAAAATGTGATCTATGCTAAGTGTTTTTGAAAATACCTGTGAGACTATTTCAAATGAATTTGATGATAAACATATGGTTTTATCCCTTTTTTAATTTCTAAACAATTTATCCTATGTTTTAAATGAAAATGGGTTTTTTGCTTTTATAATGACCCAAAGGGAGAAGAAACTCATTTTTAAAGGAATTATTCCTGATTTGTTTTCAAATGATGTTTACTATATGGTATTTTATATTATAATTACAGTCATGTTTAGAATTTGGAAATTAAATTGGTTCCATGGTGGGTGTACCAAGGAAGTTTCAATATATTTTCCATCCAATATTGTTTTAAAAGGTCTAGTTGATACATTTTTGAAATGAGTTTTCTTGATACTGTGAAACCCTTATTGTGAGACCCTTATTATATGTCTTTTATAGACCTTTGACCCATTTATGGGATGCACATTTTTTAATATTATTATGTGATACATGATTGATATGGAAATGGGATTTTTTTTGGGGGTATGTAAGGAGAGATGAGATTTATTTCTAATGAATTTTGATGTATGTGTTCATTTTGGATAGTTTGACTTCAAAAATATACCTCGAGTTATATCATGTGAACAATAGGTAGCTAAGTGGAAAATCTTGGATGAGTGTTGCCCATGCTAGATTGTTCTCTATTTGGGGATTTTGGGCTAGTTTGTCTGAGGAGGCCAACTGGGATAGATTATATATCCGAATGAGGATGGATTATGTGGATAGAATTTCCCAAGAGGTATAACAGGATAATATAAAAATTTATGTGGTCATCCAAGTGATTCCTAATTCTAGGTCCAATATCCTTTCATGTTAGAATATACAGAGTTCTTATAATGTGTATCTTTATATTGTTGATGTCATTTTGAGGACTTCCACCACACACTTTACATTCCTCATGTGTTTGATTAGTTTATTAGAACCATTCTATATTATTTGTATTATGATTATTTCTATGATGGTTTAATGGCTGTATTAATTCTTTCTTTATTATTGGGTATACATTTCAAAAGGATTTTAAAAATGAATTTTTTTAAAAGTTTAAAAGAAAGAAAATGATTTAGGTTTGTTTTTTAAACTTGGAAGCCCACTGAATTATTATTTTAAACCATTTTCTATTTTAATCAGGGGATTAAAATATTTGGTATATAAATGGGTTGGGAAATTGGTTTTTAAGTAAAAATAGAATTATTTTCATAGGTTGTAATGATTTATTTTCATATCACATAGAGATTTTTTTTCAAAAAGGTTTTACATTTTACTTTTAAGAAGGTTAAATGCATTATATTTGTTTTCTTTATGATTTACACCTAAAAACCCCTATTTTATAAATATATTCAAACAATAATTTATAAAATATTTTATAAAATGAAATTCATATACTCTTTAGTGAAATACTATTAAGCTTGTTTAGCTCACACACTGCATGAATGTCCATATGTGTGTATACAATATTCATGTTTTATATAGGTGTACAGGTTTTGATCTCATATTAGTTTTTTGTTTGATTTTACTGATGGTTTTTATAGATGTAGTGGGTGACCATAGATCACATGGAGATGTTAAATAAACGAATCACATTTCTTCTTCTTATTATTGGGAAGTTTTTTATTTTCCAATTCATCTAAGTGTATTATATATTTGGAACTCTGTTTGTATTTTTTCCTCTTAATGTTATGAGCATATTAGTTGTTTATTATTGTGTATGTTTCCATATAAAAGCATTAATTTTTATTCATTATATGTCAAGTGTTGTTTCTTTGGTTTATTATATATTTGGTTGGTTTATATAATTGTTTCTTCTTGTTTTACATGAATGGTTGTTAAATATAGGGACACAACATGCCAAATTATTTTTAGTTTCCACTGATTTATGATTCGAAGGTGAAATTGTTCCCACTTGGTTGTGTTTGATACCCCACCACTATACTTACTCTTAAGTGGGTAATTAATTCCCTTGGGGCCTTATAAAGTATTAGCTCATGTGCTATTTAGGTGGTATCCCATGTTTTTTTGTTACAAAATAGTATCAAAGTTCCCTATTATAATTTTGGCGTGTCTTGGTAGTTTTCACGATAAAAACTCTGAGAACATAAAAGGAAAGTAATTATTAGGTGATCGATCACCACTTTTAATGATGAGAAGTGAGTTTCCATGGGTATTAAATATTTGAAACATGATTTGGGATTCTGGTTTTATTATTTTAATAAATTTTAGATCCGCATTGAGTTATATAAGATACTTTGGGTGTTTTATTTTGAGCTTGGGATGAAAGTAAAAAAGAAATCAGGTTTTATAGTTATCTCACACAGTTTGGAAAATCATGTGGAGCCTATGAACAAGGTTATAGAAGATTCTTAGATATTACCGTATGCTTGGGGCATGGTTAGCCAAACTATGAGGCCAAACTTTTTACAACTCTTCATACTACCAAGATTTGTTTCTTAGGACACTATTGATTTTTGAAGGATTCTAAAGTGGTTTTTACTTATTAGTGATGTATTGAGGATAATTTTTGATGATGTTGAGGTGGATTCATTTTATGTTTCATGCTATTTTTTGGTAATTTTTAGTGTTTTAGAATTTTACTCTAAAAAGGGAATATCATGAAATATTTTGGTTTAAAATCAATTTGGTGGTTTATTTTAAAATGGAATTTTGTGAAGTGGTTTTATTATAAAACCTATTTTTGGTGGTTAATTAATAAATAAATTTGAATATATTGGGGTATGTTTTCAAGAGTGGCCAATTTTAAAATATAATTTTGATATTTTTGAAATTAAAGAGTATATATATATATATATATATTAAAAATAAAAGTGAATTTGATGAACAGTTTTGGCCCTTGTGATGGAATCCAATTTGTATTTCATAAATAAATAGGAATATTACAACATTATAGAGGGTTTATTATTTTAAATAGGTGGGTGTTTTTTAAATCCAATTTGTTTATTTTTGGAACTATATATTAGGAAATTTGGAATTTTAAGGTGTGAAATATATTTCTCTTTAGTTTTCTAAACAAAGCCTAATGCTTTTAAAGAGTGTTTGAATTTGTAAAATGAATTTATAATTTTTTTTACATGATGGTGATTTTAAAAGTGATTTTTTTGACATTACTTTCATGATGAGCTTGAGATTTTGGGTTTAATTTCATAGTTGTGATTGGGATTATTTTTTCGAGTGGTGATGCATGAATGGGTTAGATTCATGTTTCCTTTTATTTAGATTATCCCCATGGAAGGTCTTGATGGAATGTAGAAATTCTATTTATAAGGATTACCTTTAGTGTGATTCCTATTATCATTTAGGTGTTACCCATCTGGTAATTTCCTTTTTCCAAACTCTAAATAGAGTGATAGTGACAGAACCACTAGTGTTTTGGGACCTCTTACACTATTTCCCATTTAATTTTTATGGTGGTCATGGTTTATTTTATCCTTTTATGAATTTTAGAAAGATTTATTCATTTGGAGGAATCTTTGTTCAAGCCTCAAATTAGTTCTGATGGGTTTGGCCAAATGTTTTATTCAAAAGTTGTTGAAATGGGAATTGATTGGAAAATTGGATCATAGGAGAGCTGTTCCCCAGTTGTAAAGTGAAATTGATAAGGGCCACCTTTATTTGAGTTTTGTTTCTTTTTTTTGAGAAGAAGTCTTGGGTGTAATCTATATTTGGGGTTATTTTAAGGTTTATAATCTATGTGTTTAGAGTAGGTTGAGATTTTGTAGATATCTTTGATTAGTGTATTTTCTTTTGATGTTTACTCTATCCTTGTTTTTGATAAGTGTTTATTATTTTGGTTATGCTTATACGTCATCAATTTGGGATTCCCTTGGGGTATGTATTAGTTTTTATGTGATGATAACCATGTGTTGAGCCGTTTCTTAGGATGGGTTACCCATGGGAAGCCTTTGGTGCATGCTGAGGTAATTGGGATGAGTGGCCCTAGTTGATAATATTTCTCTAATTAAGGGATTATTTTCAGTTATACCAAAATTTCTACCAGTTTATATTTTCTATCAGGTTCACCAAGGATGGGTGTTCTGTGAGAAAGGTCCCATGTTATTTACCCTTTTTATTAATGAGCTAAGGTTAGATTGTATGTTTCTTATTGTTGATTCATGTTTTTGGATGGTTGTATTATTTTTATTTTTGTATGATTTTGATGAATTAGTTAACCTTTATTGTGGAACTTTGGGTATTTCCTTGGATTGTTCCATATTTTGGTATTTTAAATCATCTCTTAGATCACTGTTTGTGGTTAAATGATGATGATTTTTTCCATTGAGGTATATTGATAAAATATGTTTTTTTGTGGAGATATATTTTCTATTGGGAATGTCTATCCATTATTTCATTATTTTTGACAAATTAAAAATGGTGTTGAGACCTATATTAGGTTTCTATTTTCTTGTATCTTTGTATTAGATGACTATGAAGTATATCATGCTTGATGATTTTTAAGGAATTGTTCCACTTATTTTTGAGTAATTGTGCAATGAGTAGTGTTTCTTTTTCTTAGGATCATTCTTGAGTTTTCACCTGACCCTCACACCTCTTATGTTTGGTTGTAATTTTTTGACATTTTATTTCCTATACTTTATCCAACTTCTTTTTAGGGGAATAAATAGGTATGGTAAGAGAAATTTTGATACCCCTATATCATGGATGTTATATATATTAAATTATTGAGGTTTATTTTAGATCTTTGAGAGTTTAATACTAAATTTAGGTGTTTTGAACCTTAAGTAGTAGTGTTTGATGTATGGGTGACCAAGAAATATAGTTACCTTATGTAAAATGTTCAGTGGTGTTTGTTGATTCTTCTGAAAAGGGGAAAACACCTCTAAAATGGGATTTTTATATAAAGATCCCAACCCCAGAAACCCAGATTTAATGGTTACATTATTCCATTGTCACTAGATACAAGGTATCGAATCAAAAAGGGTCTAATATTTAATATTATTGGTAAAGTAGATACATAATTAAATTTCACATACATTTCAAAAACATAAAATAAACAAAGTGTTTCCTTTTAGAACTCCATTATTCCTCATATCATATCTCAACATATCAATCACAAAACACTTCCTGGTATCTTGGGGAAAAGAAAACATTAGAAGGGGGTGATATCATATACTCATTTAGGGTAAGAGTAAATAAAAAAATATCATGAATAAATAATCATAATAAATATGGAAATGTAAATAACTAAACCACATGTCATTTTATAAATAAAATGAGCATAATATGGTAGAAATAAATTATAAAAAAATAAATTCATATAAATAATCATATAATCTTGAAACTTATTCATGGATATTGTAACTAATAGAATACTAAAATGGACATCAATAAATGATATTATAATTAGGTAAGTCGTAATTTTAGACATCTAAAACATAATTTCAGACCTTTCATGAGATAATTTAAATATATGGGTAGAAACCTATCTAATTTGGCCAATTAGTTTTTCTAATGAGACCTGTCAATGCATCATGGGGATATCTAAAATTAGGCCGCACCCATTACTTATTAACTCTAATACAATAAAACATAATCAGTATAAAAATCCATATTAAAAAACAAATATATGAAATCTTAATTCTTAACCCAATAAAATAAATATAATCATAAAACTTCCAAAGTAATGTGGTGAATTGTAATAAAATTATACATTCTAATTCAAACTGATAATAAACCTACCAAAGAAATAATAAGGATGATAATAATATAACATATCTTCAATGGATCATAAGTACAATAAAGGGTTTATGTTTTTGATGAATTGAAACACTAGAAAAATATTATTAAAAACATTTTTGAGAAAAATAACCTTTTCACTTTAAAATTATTTTTAAATAAAAAAGTTCAAAAAAAGTTTTTAAAATAACTTTTTTAAAAATAATCTTTGAAAATATGTGAAATAATATTTAAAACATTGAGTGTTCATGATGTCGATAAATTCTGTTTTATACCATACATGTTAAATCAAAGACTCCCTTCACATTTTAAGTAAAATCCAAATGAGAATTATTTGGAAAACAACATAAAAATTTCATATTTTTTTTTTGTTAAAAGTAAAACTTGATTAAAAATGACTTTAATAAATCGTTTTTATAATCTTAAAAATATTTATGAAATCATTTTTAGACAACATGTTTTTAGAAAAAAAGTATTTTCTACCAAAGAGAGAAATAAAAACGGACTGTCTTAAAATTTTTTCTCAATCATTTTATGTACTAAAGAGAGGAGAAATGGTATTATTACTTAAAAAATGTCTTTAATAACCAGATTAGAATAAATTATATTGAATTAAAGAAATATAAAATATTTCCCCAAGGTATACTTAAACATAAAAAATCCCATATAATGATGAGATTGTGAAATAAACCATTACCATTTTGGTAACGTTTGAATAGAAATCCCCATTAAAGGAGAGAATTAAGATGAAAAATTAAATAGTATAAAGATAATTAGATTCATGATATAAAATATAAAAATGGGTATTATATAGACCAAAAAAAGGAATAAGTGGTGAATACAACATATGTCTCGTGAAAGAAAAACTGAGATGAGAAACTGTTACCTCAAGTTTGACTTCCTTCACATGTGTCCAAACCTTATGTATAATAAATATAGGTTTATTTTAAATATATTAAAAATATATAATCATATATATTATTCTGTATATTATTTAATTATAGTATTTTATCACCTATTTATTAATAACTCTTTGTTAAAATCACTATTTTGAGTGATAATTGCTTCATTTTTCATGTATGTTTCAGTTTGGAAATTTTGTTCATTCTAACTTGATCATGGTTTAATAATATCTAGAATTTTAAAAATAATATATATATAATATATATTCATTATATATATATATTTATAATATTCTATAAAATTTCGAGATAGAAAATGGATTACACTGTTCATGGAGACGGTAGGCTATATGTATGCCTGAATGTTGTTTCTAATTTTCTCATCGGATAGACCACGGGAAAAATAAATATTAATTAAAATTTATAGAATAATTATTATGTTATATATAAAATTTTTATTAATAATATATACACTTATTACCATCCATGTAAAAATAAAATGAGAAACATTTCACATCGCTACGTGGAGGAAATAGTCTACATGTACGCACGTGCAACATCATTTTTTTCAAAGATTTGGAAGGTAAGAAGTTAAATGTCATGTTAAATTTACCTAATTATGTTTATATTATAAATATAATATATATTAATTAATATTAACCTTACTACATCTCATGTAAATCATAAGTAAAAAAAAATCACATTGCTTAGTGAGGATGTAATCCCCTATACACATGAGCACCGTTATTGTATCCCCCAAAGAATTAAAAGTAAGAAATTATATGTGATATAATAATTATAAAATTATAATAATTTCATAAATATAATATAAATATATTGAATCCATCATTATATCCATCCTTGAAAGGTGTTGATGGAAAACAAAATACATCAGTTCGTGAGGTGGTAGTCCGTCGTACACATGGTCAACCATTTCATTTCCCATTTTATGGAAGAGTAGAATGATATGGGTAATTAAATTAACATAGTAACATATTAGTATATATTAGATAAGTTTTTATTATATTATCATATTTTATGAAGGTTTAAAGGATGTGGAAGAAGAAATAAAATAAATATGCATGTTTAATAATTTTACCTCTTCTTTAGAGAGCCACTTTAGGTTTATACCTAAATCATTTATAGGAGGGATTAATAATAAAACTAAGGTCTCTATAATTTTTATAGGAAAGTATGTAATGGGTTTTGGTTGGTATTTTCTGAACTAAGTGGTTTTATAAGTGTAAACAGGGGAGGAGAGGGGGTGACCTTTTATAAGTGGGGGATAGGACACACAAGGAAGTTTTTGAAAAGATAAAGTGATAATCATGTTTATGTCCTGAAAAATACAAAACGCAAGTAATTATAAAAATTATAGATTATAAGAGAGAAATATGGCCATATAATGGGATCTGTAAAAGTTTTAGGTCATTATTATCCCTTATCTTCTTAGTTTAACCCCCAATAAATTAATTTTTACCTTAACCATGGTAATTACTTTTTACTATTTTTATTATTCAATATTATAAATAATTTTTTTACGTTATTAGGTAAAATAAATTATTCTTATTAAAATATGGAATCCATTTTTCAAAATTAATTTCCTAGAAGTGGTAGAATTAAATTTAAAATTAAACCGGAGACGTGATGAAAGAGCGATTTTTGAAAGAGAAAATTCTCGTAAGTATAGAATGTTTTAATATAAAAATTAAAAATAAAACTGATTTAAATGACCTAAATTGGTTAAATTATAACATAATTTAACTAATTCTACTTTAAAACCAATTTATAATATAATTTAACTTTTTATGTATTTTAAATGAAAATATAGTTTTTAATAAAAATTAGTATTTTCACTATTTATCATAATTAATCTCTTTAAAAAATTATCAAAAATTCACCCAAAGATAACTTTGAAATGTATATTTTAAAAAATTATTATATTTTGTTAATTTATTTCTCTAAATATTTTAAAAAATAATTTTATATTATGCGTGCAAAGGGAGACTAAAATGTCTTTTAGAAAAATAATGTAATTCGGAAAACATTTATTTTTCTTTAAAATGGTTCTAATTTTATATTTAATTAATAAATAACGATTGAATTTATTATATAAATTTTTAATTCATATAAGTTTTATAATTTAGTTATTACTATTCATACCCACCATATTAATGGCTATGGTATAATGGTCATGTTTAAATAATAATATTTTAATACTGTGTTGGGTTTCGTTCAAACCCAGTCTTGCATTCATTGAGATCTATCAAAGAGATTGAATTTATTTAAAAAGAAATATATCTTAAATTCTTAGGGTGTTACATTATCTTATTAGCTTGATGTTTCATATCATATATTCTGTCAAATATGATGTTCTTTTTTAAAATCTCAAGGTGTTATATTCTACCCCCTAAATAAATTGGATCCTAACAATTTAATCTTGATATCAATAATCTATGGTTTTACTTTTGAAAATAAAATTATTGAAACCATACATAGTAAAAATGTTTAATAAAAAATCTCTTTTATAAGAGAGTTAGAAAATTGTGAAGGTCATATGGAATAACACGTAGTTGGTTTCCAAATAAGAGAACATTGGTGGAAAATGAAGATATGGACATGGAAGAAAATAATAACGACCAAGGATTAATGGAGAGTGATAATGATAATTCATCATATAAAGTGAATGATATAGAAATTTTAAAATCCAAAATGATATAAATATATGATGATATAAAAGGCTATTTTATTCATAAAAAATGAAGGCACTAGGACAACATTTTTGTTTCAAGATCCCTTTTATAAAGTTGAGGAATTCATTTACTATAATGATAGAGAACACCGTAAAATATACTTAATATCTTTTTAAGAATAATTTAATCTTTTGGTTGTGATTAAATAAATTTACACTTCATTTTTTACTCTAATAAATGAATATAAAAGATTAATTTTTTATCCCCAAAATGCTAAAATTAAATTTAAATGGTTCATAAGATTCATAAAAAAATGACAAGCCCTTCCTCTGATATTTTTTAAAAACAAAATGGTTAGCATGATTAATCCAAAAATGGAAAAATTTAAACATCATTCATTCAATAAATTTCTAATCATAAAACCATAATAAAATATTTTTGAAGAAATTCAACTTCTAAAAAGTTGTAAGGACGGTCACTAATCAAAATAACATTGTGTTCCTCAGAAAATATAAAGTGGTTCTTAATGGCACAATAAAAATATGAGAAAATCATGATCACTATAAAACCTTAATGAAAACATGTATTCTTAAAAAAATTATTTTTATCCTTAATCCTTAAATAAAATCTCAAATTATCATTTTTATTCTATAATTCCAAAAAATGTATAAACTATAGTAGAGATAACATAAACCATAAAATCACTAACCAATTTCAAGTTCACCAATAATATCCTATAAGAATATTATTTTCATTATTATCTCAATATCAGGAATGTATTAAAGGTTATCCTCCCTCAGTAATGTGCTTTCCAAGAATTTCAACTTTCTACTAAATCAATTTTCTTAGTAACATTCAACACTTGCTCCAAATCCTTGAATAAAATGTAATTTTGTACAATCCTTATACTTTTCATAATTCTTATAACTAGAATATCATTTTTAAAAATACTCAAATAACATTATTATTTCATCTAAATAAATTATCACTTTAGTCCTTTCACTTTGAATGTAGTAATAGAATAAGCTTGACCTTAATCTCTTAGATTCTTATGACGTATATTTCCTTACTGTATGGGGAATTCGTTTTAATAGTTCCCCATATCATTATAGTTAAAAAACTAAACATAAAAGGCTTATTTATTACCCTTTAATTATTTCTCTTGATGACCTTTTTATCCATACATGTAGAAAACACACATTCCCTTCAAGAAAGCACTAGGGAATTCCTTTTTATAATTCTCACATGTGGCAAAATCCTTCTTTCCCTTCTTTCCCTTATCCATTTTTTTCTTCCATTATATTATTCTATTGCTTCCCTTTTAATTCCTTATTATTAGATAATTATTTTTTTCTTGATAGCACATGATATTATGTCCTTGTATGATGATTTTTTTGGGAGACAAGTACCCTTAGAAATATTGGCTTAATACCATCAAGTAAATAATAATAATTATTCTTTGGATTATGTGCATTGATATAGTTTCCATTCCTTCCACTAGGTTCAATTTATAAATAGGGGAATACAGTAGATTAGACCATGAAATTATTTATCATAATGTACATTGACAAAAATAGTGAAACACTTAACTTAAATTAAAAAATTTATTCTTGGATAATATCTTAATCATAAACATGATTTCTTTGGGAATGTTTCTAAATCATAAATGTATTTTCATGTCCTTTATAATGGTTTGAAAATAAAATGTGAATTATCCTAATAATATCCACCAAGAGTGACAAAACATGTGTGTAGTAAGGACCATTTTCTTGTACCAGGTAACACTCATGTCATGATTGATGGACCTTTTTCAAATTTACTATCCCTAGGTATATCTGTACCAGAACTACATCCACTTTTAGTATTCAAAAAAGTATTCATTACTAGGAAAAACCACATAATATTTACCTTAAAAAAAATTTATGTTTTTATTCTATAATTTTCATAAATTATTATCACAGGGTTATATTCCATAATCTAGGTTTTCCTAAATATAGTTCCCAAGGTTTCTAATAAACTTCCTATGATTCTAACTATAAATAACCCGACCTCAGTAACCCATAGTATGTGGTTACTTTATTAAATTGGAAAAATATACAAGGTATCACATCCCAAAGGACTGAATAATTTAGTAGTATTAGTAAATTATATATATAATTGAATTCCACATACATTTTAAAACATAAAATACACAAAGAATTTCTCTTGAGAACACCATTTTCCCTCAAAGTGTATCCCTGCATATCTATCACAAAACACTTCCTAGTATCCTAAGTAAAATAAAACATATGAAATAGGTGATCTCATATTCTTAGTAAGGGTAACTGTACAATGTAATATATCATGAAAAAAAAGCATAATCAATATAGAGAGGTAAATAACAGAAACACATTCCATTTAATTAATAAACTGAGAAAAATATAGTAAAAATAAACGATGATTAAATAAATACACACACACACATATATATATATATATATAGTCACATAATATTGAAACTTTTACATGGATATTATAACTAATAGAATAATAAAATGGATATAAATAACTAATCTCATAATGAGGGAATGCATAATGTTGGACATCTAAAATATATTATCAATAATTTTCACAAGTCAATTTAAATATATCAGTAGAAACCCGTCTATTTTGGCCAACTAATTTATCTCATGAGATCTATTGATGCATTAAGTGGCTATCTATAATTAGGACCCACCCTCCAAACACTAAGTCCAATTCATTTCTCATATGAAAGGTGTGAAACATAATCAACATACACATTAATATTGAAAATCTCCCTTATAAAATGTTAAAACTTATCCCAATCAAATGAACATAATCATAAACCATCCAATGTAATATGGTTAATGGTAATAAAATTGTACACCCTCAATAAAAATAATCATAAACCATCCAAATAATTAATACATATGATATAAATCCAATATATATCTGGTGGACCATAATTAAAATAAATTCTTGATGTTATAGATGAATAGAAGTACCATATAAATGTCATTAGAAACATTTTTGAGGAAAATAATCTTCTCACTCATAAAATATTTATAAAATAAAAAGTTCCCAAAATATTTTGAAAATAATTATAGTATAAAATAATCTTATGAAACTATTAAAATAAGATTCAAAATAATGATTTTTGATTTTATAAAGTTCTTGAATAAATATAGGAGAATAAAATATATTTATTTTAATAAATATAAAACAATTCCCCCAAGGGAGACTTAAATATAAACAATCCTGAATAATGATGAGATTGTAAAATACACTGTTGACTTTTGGTAATGCTTGAATCACAATACCCATGAAAGGAATAACTTAAAATAAAAATAAAATGAATAGATATAGATTAATGATATAAAATATCAAAAGGGGTAGTATATACACCATACAAATAAATAGATGATTAATATGGTATATGTCTCACAAAATTTAAAGTGAGATGATAAACCCTAAACTCAAGTCTAAATTCCTTACAATGTGCCTAAAAATCCTATAAAAAAATATAGATTTATTATAAATCTATTAAAAAAGGGCCCTCAAATATCATATTCAATATCTGTTTTAATTATAGTCTCTTATGACCCTTTTATTAACAACTCTTTCTAAAAATCACTCTTTTAGGTGATAATTGCTTCATTTTCATGTATGTTTTAGTTCAGTAATTTTGTTCCTTTTAATTTGATCATGGTTGAATAATATACAAATTTTATAAATGATATATGTATTTTATATATTAATTATATATCCATTTAGAGTAATCTATAATATTTAGAGATAGAAAATGGACCACATAATTTATGGAGATGGTAGGTTGTATGTACGCATGAACGCTGATTCCATTTTTCCTTACGGTTGAAAAAAAATTAGAATAGATATAAATTTAACATTATATAATAATTATTATGTTATAAATATAATTTATATTATGAAAATCCATTCTTATTTCCATCCATGAAAAAATAAAATGAAAAACATTTCACATCGCTATGTATAGGCAGTGGTCCACATGTACGCAAGAGCGATGTTATTATTTTCCAAAATATTATAAGTTAAGAAGTTACATGTGAAATTATATTTCAAAAATTGTGGTTGGATCATAAATATCACATATATTCATTATATTTAACATTACTACCTTTCATGTAAATAGAAAATGACAAATTAATCACATCACTTCACGTGGTGGTATTCCATCGTACACATGAGCAATTTTATTGTATCTCCCACAAAATGGAATGTAAGATGATATATGAAAAATAATAATACCATAAGTATTATAATTTCATAAATATTATATAAATATTTTAAATACAATATTATATTTATCCTCAAAATGTGGTGAACGAAAATGAATTACATTGGTTCGCGAGGTAGTAATTCTCCGTACATACGATCAATGGTTTCGCTTCCCATTTTATAGAAGTGAAGATGGATTTGTGTTATTAAATTAAAATAATAACATATTAGGGTATATTATATATTGAGGTTGTTATATTTTCATAGTTTAAGAAGGTTTTAAGGAGGTTTAAGAAGAAATAAAATTAATATTATTGTTTAATAATCTAACCTCTTCTTCAGAGAGCCTCTTTAGGTTTATACATAAATCCTTATTAGGAGGCCTTATAAATATTAATAAGGACTCTAATATGTGTGTAGGAAAATAATTAATGTATTAAGGTTGTTTTTGGATGAAAAAATGGGTTTGGATGTGTGAAGTGGGGAAGGGAGCATGTGAACTTTTATAAGTGGGGGAGAGGAAACACATGAAATGTTTAGAAAAGATAATGTGATGACCAATTTTTTATCATGAAATAATAAAAAAACGTTCAAATATAAAAAAAATAGATATTATAGGGTCTAAATATGTATATAAAATGAATTTTTTATAATTTTTGGTTCATTTTTAACCATTATCTTCATAGTTTCACCCCTGGTAAACCCATTTTTACCTTAATCACATTAATGAATATTTACTAGTTTCACTATTAATTAAGGTCCAAAATTATATTGAACTTATTAGATAATATAAATTATTATTATTAAAAAATATTTAATTCATTTTCCAAATTAAATTCACATAATTAATTGAATTAAATTTAAAATTAAACCGTAGATGTGATAAAAGAGAGAGTTTCTAAAGGGATATTTCTCATAAGTATGGAATTATTTAATATAAAAAATTAAAATCTGAAATTAATTCTAGTGACCTAAATTAGTTAAATTGTAATATAATTGAACTTATTTTAGTTTAAATCAAATTTAAAATATAATTTATTTTTGTAAATAATTTAAATAAAAATACAGTTTTCAATAAAAATCAACATTTTCCTCTATTCATCAAAATTTGCCTCTTTAGAAAATTATAAAAAATTCACCAAAAGATAATATTTAAATGTAGATTTAAAAATTTAATTTAATTTTTTTAAGTAGATATTATTTATGTGTTAAAAAGTAATTTTAAATTATATGTGAAAGGCACAACTAAACCTCCTTTTAGAGAAATATTGTTTAACAAAAAACATTTCTTTTTATTGAAAATGGTTCTTATTTTATTTCCAATCAATTTATGACCACTGAATTTATTTTATACATGTTAAAACCATATAATTCTCATAATTTAGTCATTAATATTCATATTCTCTATATTAACAGCTAGGTTATAACAGTCATGTTTAAATAATAATATTTTAATAGAGTATCAAGTTTCTTTCAAACCCGATATTGTGTGTACTGTAAGATATCAATGAAATTGAATTTATTTAATAAGAAATATATCATAAAGTCTTGGGGTGTTAAATTCTATTATATTCTTGGTGTTTCATGTCATACACATTATCGAATATGATTTTCCTCTTTTAAAATCTCAGGGTGTTACAATTGAGAGGGTGTTTCAATTATGGTGTTTCCTTGCAGGAAACCAGGATGGATGAAACTCATGAATTGGGTTCCATGGTGTCCTGTTTTGAGTGTTTCTATGTATAAAAATTGTGAGTATAAAAAAAATTGGTTTATTTTTATAGGGTGTTTTGTGTAGACCTTGTGGAGTCCCACATAGTAGTAATCTCTATGATAGGTTATCGATATACCTAACCAAAATAGAGATAAGTTAGAGACTCTTACATTGTGGATGAGCATTTTGGGATTGATATGATCTTTCTATATTGTGTTCACAATGTCCAAAAATCTTTTATAGATGAAATTAAATTTGGTCCCTCACTAAATTTAACCTAATTTTGGACCCCCTCCCTCATTTCATATCGATAAATCATGGGAAAGATGAGGAAAATTACTCTATCCTTATTTAAGCCATAAACCATTTTTAAATTAGTTTCATGAAGAATCAGAAGGCACTTCCTTTAATCCTATTCTATTTCATTCCTCCTTCCAATTTCTTGGGATCTTCCCACTTGTGTGAACCCTAATGGCCATAGAGGTCGGTCTAGGTTTTGTGTTGATTCTAATTTGGGGATTTGGATATATAGGATGTTTAAGGGCCATATTATTCCTAAATTTGGATTCTTTCATTGAATATGAATTTCTTGTAATGATTAAGGATGGTGTTTTTTCTATTATGTATCAATTTCATGAAATGATTGATTTTCTAAAATAATTTTTTTTCTTTCAAATTTAATGGTTATATATGAACCTTTAAGAAGTTATATAATGTTTTTATGGGTTCTTTTACTTAGTATAAAATGATTTCAAATGGGTTTTCAGTATTCATTTTGAATCAAAGTATTATGTTTTCCAAGTGTTTATAGAAATTACCTTGAGGCTATTTCAAATGAATATGATGAAAGAAAGAGGGTTATATCCCAATATTGGTTTTTAAAGAAAGTATCCCATGTTTTAATGGTTTGTTTTAAATAAAAAGGGTTCATTTTTTTCCAATGACCCATGAAAAGGAAGAACCTCATTCTTAAGGTAATGGTCAATTTTTGGTTTTGAAATGGTATTTACAATATTGTTTCTTATATAGGAATTAAGGTATATTTTATAATTTTAAAATAAAATGGAATCCTTTATGGGTGAGCCATTTATGTTTTTATAGCTTGTTGTTCCAAGATTTTTTTAAAAGTAATGGATGGAAATTTCTAGAAAAGAGTTTTATTGATTTTGTATCACCCATATTGTGGGATCCCTTTTTTATATGATTTTTATAGTCTTTTAAATAATTTATGGGATATAAATTGATTACTATTATAATGTGTTTCTTGATTTATGTGGAAGAGGATTTTTTATGTGATGGTGTAGAAAGTGAGATGAGATTTATTGCTAATTCATTTTTATGTTTGTGTTAATAATATTTGTTTGATTCAAATCTCACCTCTTCCTTGAATTATGTCCTGGTTACCCTAGAGATCTAAATAGAAAATCTTGGATGAGTGTTAGCTCAGTTTAAATTTTATTTGGCTATGGGATTTTAGGGTAGTTTTTATAAGGAGGAAAACTAAGATAGATTGTATATTCTAAAGGGGAGATATTATACGGACCATATAGTTGAATAGGTCACCTAGGAAGATATATAGGTTCATTTTTATATCTTGGTGTTCTATAATATGAGTTTCAAGACCAGTTCATGTTATAACCAAGTGATTTTTCCAATATGTGTATCTTGTTATTAATAATGTTTTCTTGGGGATTATCGCCACACAATTTATAGTATTTTCCCACATTATTGGTTGGTTTAGTATAACCATTATTGAATATTTGTATTATATTATTTTATATATTTTTCCCTATATTTTATGATTTATTATTTTATTATGTGGTTTTATTTTCACATGGTTATGAAAAATATATATTTTTTGAAAATTTTGAAGGAAAGAGAGTTATTTTTTATAAAATTGGAAATAAACCACTTTATTCATTTAAAGTTAATTTTAATTAAAATAGTGTATTTCACTCATTTAGTTGATAATGTTTTAAAATAAATTTTTAAAGGGGGATGTAATTATTTACTTGGGTTTGTAATGTTTATTTTCATTTTGGATAGAGATTCTTTTTTCCAAAAAGGTCTTACCTTGGATTTTTTTGAAAAAATTATAAGCGCAAGATATTTTTTTATTTATGATTTACACTTTAAAATAATATTTTATAAATATGTTACAACTAAAATTTAATAAATTTATGTCAAATGAATTACATATAATTTTTGATGAAATATTGGTCCTGATTTTCTCATACCCTATATGCACACATGTATGTGTGTGTATCATCTTCATGTTATATATAGGTGTCTCTATTATGAACATAAATTTGTTATTATTTTTTTGAGTATCATGATGGATGTTATGGATATGGTGTGTGACTATGTATCACATGGTGAATTTCAATTATTATATTGGATTATTTTCTTATCCTGGGAATGTTTTTTAGTGTCACATTCGACCAGTTGTATTCTGTATTCAGATACCTTTTAGTATTTTTATTCCATTTTATTTCATGTGAATGTTGGGTTTTTATTATTCTTTACTTTCTTGGATGAGAGTAATACATTTTATTAATTATGTACCATTAGATTTTTCTTTGGTTTATTTATAGTTTGGCATATTTATCTATTTTTTATGCTTATTTCATATTCGTGGTAGTCCAACGGATAGATGAACTATAAAAAATTCTTAGTAGTTTTTTGTAAAACCATGTGTGTATCTACATGTTTTATAATTTAGAATAATTATGAATTTTTATTTATAAGACATTCCAAATATTGAATGATGATTCAAAATTAAATTCCAAAGGTTGTGACCACTCAAAGGTGGTATTTAGGATGGTGAATAGGGGATTTTTGGTACTGGGGAGGCTTAGAGGTGCATTGAAGGAATCCCAAAGTGGAGGGCCTTTAGTGTGGTTCTAATATGTAGCCACTGAATTTCTAGTGTTATTGTTTGTGTTAGACTATCCTATTAGACTCAATAGATATCTGATGGCCCAATATCAGCTATTTGGTGTCTCACTAGGGGGGGGGGGGGTGATGAAGTTTTTTTCCCTCTCAGTTTTTAAAAGGGGAATACCCCTTTTCTTTCACCCTGTTAGAACTCATCATAACAGGGATATTTCCCCTACTCTTACTTCTCCTCCCATGACCTGGGTAAGTATTCTTGGGTGATTTTATCAAAGATATAACTTACAGGCTCCTTTATACCCCCTTCTCTTCTCTTTCTTCTTCTTCTTCTTCTTGTTTCAACATTTTTTTGGTTTAGGTATGGAATGTATATTTCATTAGAGAAAAATTAAATCAACATATTTTATGGGTATTTCATACCAGCTTATAAGAGGATTTACTGAGATGATGTTCATTTGTCACTGTTCATATTTTTGACAAAGGTGCATCACGTTGTGGAATTTTATGTGGTTTTATTTAAAGTTAAATATGAATGATTATATAATTTCTAATTTAGGTTGGGTATTTTTCTTAGGTCAATTTTGGGGTTATAATATAGACCAACCATGGGTATTTGGTCATTATTCTAGCACAATGAGGCTTTCCGTTGAGATTTCAGTGATTCTGTCATTTTTAAGTAAATGGTATATTTAATTATAATTATTTATAAATAATTAATTATGATTCCTCAGTTCAATTTATATAACTAATTTTTATGGTATTTGAATCATTATTACAATTATTTATATGATTTATCCATTATCAAAATACATGGACCAGAACTACTAAATTGAAATACTCATGATAAATGAAAAGTTAACACCCAGAAATGATGATTTTAATAAAGAATAATTGTTAAAAAAGTTTTGAAATGTTATAAAGGGAAAATATATTATATTATAAGTATTTATATGATTATGGTATATAATTATAATAAATTTAAATTTATTTTTCAGGAGGTTAGAGGGCTTACCAAAAAATTGGATCTTGAGGTAAGGGTTTATCATCTCAAATTATCTTCTTTGGGACATATGTTATGTCTTAAACCTATATTCGTTTATGAAGTGCATATATTTTCCTTTGACATGTTATATCATGATTATATTTATGTTCATGATATTTAAGGTTCTATTTTATGTTATTCTTTCATGGGGCTAACTATTTAAATGTTACCAAATCAGTGAAGGTTTTATGTTACAATCACATTGTTTATCGAGATTGTTTATGATTAAGTTTTTGATGATAAAATATTATGATATAACTATCAAGAAACTGATTAATTTTATTATAATCTATTAATATCTTGAGAAAAAATGTTTTCCATCCATTCACCTCACTTTAAGAACTCAAGATACCAAATTATTTTTAAATAAAATAAACTTTATTTCTCTCTTCGGTTGAAAAGCATTTTTATTCCATATTCATGTTTTTTTAAAAAGTTTTCAAAAATGTTTCTAATATTATACTATAAAATTTTAAAGTATTTTTTACAAATTATTTACTTTAAAACAAATTGTTTAAAAAAGATATTTTTTTGAACAATGTAGTTTTTGACTTCTACAAAAATGTTAAAGGAATGATTTTTAACTTATTCAACACAAAAAAAATCCCCTTCCATCACGAACTCTCAATACTATAAATATTCCTTTATAATTTTCCATTGAAATTTTTGAAGAAAATGATTTTCATAATATTTTTTGAATGTATAGTTTTTTAAAGGTGATTTTCAAATTATAATGGTATTTCCCTCAAGGTTGTTTTAATGATCTTGTAATGCTATTTATATTCATCAATGACAAAAACCATTGATTTCACTTATGTTATACTGGGGATATTATCCTGGGGTACTATCCTTGTTATTTTTCAGGATGGTTTATGTTTATGATGACATGATTTATATAAAACAAATTCTTTTTCCATGGTTTATGTTATGATAAAATAATGAAATGTTTATGAAACATATTTCTTTTCCACAAGATATACTAGGATGAAAAATTTATGAAAACCATTTTAAAAGGTTATGTTATTATGATTTCTTATGATCTTATTTAACCCATATATAATATTTTTATTATGAAATGGGTGGTATACCAATTATATATACCTCCAATTAATTAGGAAAAGATAAATATGTTATGATATAAACATGAATAGAATTGAGTGTGAGCCCAGTTCATTAAGGGTCTTGGTACACTATGATAGTCTTGGGAGTGAACCTTTAATATTATAATGGTTTGTGGAATAAACTTAATCCACTGTGATAATATTGTAAATGATCCTTGACAACGAAGGAAATGATTTTTTATTCTTATGTGCATACCAAAAACTTCTTCCTTATGAAAATGTTATACTCTAATGACTTATGTTCTTCGATTCATATATGATTCATGTATTTTGAACTGCCATGGTTTATTACATGACTTAAGATTATAATCTATGATATATAGTGTATGTTTTTTAAATGTTATGATCATGTCTTCATACCCTTATTCTCATGTTATTCTCAAGTGATCATTTATACCTACCTTGTTTACCCTTAATGAGAATCTAAGATCACCCTTTCTTATGCTTCATTTTCCTTAAGTTACAAAGAAATCTACTAAGTATGATATAATACGGGTTATAGTTATGAATATTCTAGTGGGAGATGATTTAGTACACTTATGAACTAGTTGTTTATGTATCTACGTTTCCAATGATAGTAGACCTAAATGATTCTAGCATGGATCTTTATATTATGTATTGACTATTCATTTAAAAATATATAATATATATTTATTAAATTTATGGGTGACTACAGTTGGTATCAAAGTAAGGTTTAGTTGAATTTGGAAACTAGGATAAGAATATTTTAGTTAGAACCATGGGGAAAGGTCTATGTATAAGGTAACATACAATAGTTTTGGTAATAATCATGTACTCCCTAGGTTAAACCTAAAGTTTCATAAATCTAAAATAATGTGAATTGATTTAGACATCCTATAAATGATTTTCAGGATTTTATGGGTTTACATTATGATTATTGTTACTAAAACTATTCCTTTTGGTTTTATTCAATGGATTTATCCTAAGGTAATCATGTTAATGAAAAATGAAATAGAAAATGTATTTATTATCCTCCCAAGCAACCAAATTTTATGGGAGTTGGAATTAAAAATCTTATTTAAATGATCACACAACTTTATCATTCTATGGATGATGATGAAATTCAAAATAATAAAATTATTGAACAATGTTATGTTGAGTCCTTAGTGAGGCAACATCCACCTTATTTTAGTGGTTCCTCTAAACCATTAGTTGCTGAGAAATTGATCGGTACTATTTATAAGATATTTTTCATTTTCAAGTGATTGGAGCATTAAAAATTCATTTTTTATGTCTATAATTTTAAAGGTAAATAAGATCAATTGTTTAATATTATCAAGAATATTAGGAAACATGATGAAATAAACTACTTGGAGTGGGATGAGTTTTTATGTTTCTTTTACAATAATTAATTTACTCATATTGTTCATATAGAAATGTATAGGAAATTAAATGTGAAAAAGTAGCAGGATGATGAATCCATTGGAAACTACGAGTAAAATTCATTGAGACTTGTGATGTATGCTTCTATTATTATCATCTAACCAAAATTTAAAGTTGATCGATTACTCAGTAGCTTAAAACCAAGTCTCCAAAGGGTGTTATCTATAAGAGAATTTAGTAGTTGTGAGTAAATAATTTGATTTGTTATCAGGGTGCAAATGGAAATTATAGTTAATTACCCATGTCTTATATTTTATAAGAAAATAATGATTGAATTAATAGGAAATTATAAAACTCAAAAAGAGAAGAAGATGTGATTTATTTTATGATCAACTTGAAGAAGGAAACAAGGTAGAAATTTTATTAAGGATGTTAGAAAATATTTTAAGTATAGAAAGGAAGATCATCGGATAGTTGAGTGATAAAGTGTTGGGAAGAAGTTAAATGATGAAACAAATAGATAAAAAACTCCATAGAATGATCCACCCACACTCCATGGTTTCAAATGCAAGGATTATGGAAATTATGCTGTCTAGTTCTCAAATCTGAAGGTTAATAACAATGATTGATGTCAGTAACCTCTTAAACTGAGAGTCAAATGGAAATATCATGAAATCACTATTATGATAAATGGTATGATAATGATGTGGTGAACGGTATACTTACCATCCACTCTAGAAATTCAAATTTATTTTTTGAATCTAATTATACCCACTCTTTAATATCTGAATAATTTTCTAAGGGTATCAAAATGACAACCCAATGATTAGATGTGGAATCAGTAGTGAAAACCCCTAATGATATTATGATTTCATCTCAAGTCTACGAATCTTCTAAAATGGAATTTTATGGGAATATACTTCCTATAAATCATATTATTCTCCGTCTAATTAAATTTGATGTTATTTTGGGCATTTCTAGAATTTATTTGCATAAAACCAACATCAATTATTAAGGAATAGAAGTAAAATTTAATATTCCAAACCAATATATGATTGTATTATAGTGAAATGATAAATATGAACTTATAATAGAAATCACATCCATTATATGGGTCTTGATTCCTATTTAAAAGGTTTTTTTTATCTTAGATGGTTGGAGAGAAACTCAATATAAAAGATATACCCATTGTATGTGATATTTTTTTATATCTTTCTAGAATAATTTCTTGGTATTGCACTGAATTGTCAAGTTGAGTTATCAATAGAACTCATACATGGTGGTTCACCTATTTCAAATACTTCATATAGAATGGCCCTAATTAAGACATATAAAATAAATAAGAAACTCTAGGAGAATCTTTAAAAGGGATTTATTTGACCAAGTGTGTCACCATGGGGTGAAATAGTTCCTTTATTTTAAATGAAATATGGATCAATGTGAATTTTCATTGATTATAGAGAACTTAACAAGATCAGTATTAAGAACAATTATCCTCTATGCTATATTGATGACATTTTTGGTCAACTATATAGAGATAAATAATTTTCTTAGACTGATATTCATTATAGATATCTTAAATTATGGTTTTAGAGGGAGGATATTCTTAATAAAACCCTTTGTACAAGGTATATGAACCATGAATTTATAGTGATTCTATTTATTCTTACTGATGCCCTATCCATATTTATGGATTTATTGAATAGAGTCTTTAGAGACTACCTTGATTAGTTTATGATAATCCTTATAGATGATATTATTATATAATAAAAGAGAAAGGGATAACATGAATATCATTTGATAATTTTTCTGAAGACATTTTCGGAAGAATAAGCTTTAAGAAAAATTTACCAAGTGTGAATTCTATCTTTGAAAAGTTTCATTCTTGGGTCATATAATATCAATTTATGGTATAAAATAAGATCCTTCAAAGATATAAGTAATTTAATGTTGGCCCAAAACAAACACTATTATTTAGATCCATAGTTTTCTTGGTTTGGATGGATATTATTAGCACTTTGTGGAGAAATTCTCATGACTTTCTATTCCACTCAATAATTTAACTATGAAGGGAGATAAGTTCCTTTGGGCAGATGAATGTGAAAAAAATTTCATAGAACTAAAGATAAGGTTAGTCTATTTACATATACATACTTTAACCTACTATAGATATGGGTTTTTAAAATATAGTGATTCATCAAAGAAGGTACTAGGATTATTTCTCATGAAGAGCAGTATAGTGATAGATTATGACTCGCGCTAATTCAAGGTTCATGTGAAAAATTACACAACTCATGATTTGGAGTTAGTTGAGGTAATTATTTTGTTAAATATGTGGAGGTATTATATTTATGGAGAGAAGTGTGATATATATACTGATCACAAAATTTTAAATTATATATTCACTCAAAAGAGATGAATATTCACCATAGAAGTTGGTTAGAGTTGATTAGAAATTACATCTAGTCAATACATTACCACCATAGGAAATAAAACATTGTAGAAAATGATCTGATTTGAAAGGATCATGCTATATTATATATTATGAGGATCACAAATGATTAAATATTTCTAGATTTTCAAATCATGGATCTTGAAATTTTCAAGGAAGTGTAGAAATATTATCTTTCTCAAATGAGTGTTTTTCTATCTATCCAATAGAAGATTAAAGTAGTTCATAAGGAAAATGTAGAGCTACATAATAAGGTGATAAATTTTACAAAGTTTAACCTTGATTGTAATGAAATGATAATGTATAGAAACCTTGTGTGTGTTACATCTATACAATATTTGGATAAGGATCTATTGGATGAGACTCATAGATTATCATTCTCTACTAATCCTAGAAGTATGAAGATGTAAAGACATTTAAAGAAGTGTTTTTGGTGGGTCAAGTTAAATAAATATAATTATACATATGTATATCAATGCTTAGTACGTCAAAAAGTTAATGAAAAGAGACATAAGTATAAGGGGATGTTATAACCATTACCCATACAAGAATGGAAATGGGAAAAGGTTACCATGGAATTTGTCTCCAGACTCCCGAAAAACATATAAGGTCTATAATCCCATTTGGGTTGTAGTTAATCACCTTATATATTCATAATACTCTATTGAAATCCAATAAAGATTCTTTCTTTACCAGATTACTATAATATACATTAATAATGTTGTAAGTTTGAATGGAGTACCACATTATATTGTATCTAATCATGACACGAGGTTTACCTAAAAGTTTAAGAAAATAAGTTAGTATGCTCTAGATATAGAGTTGAGTTTCAGTATGTTATATCATCCTCAGGGAAATGGTTAGTCTAAAAGAAAAAATCAAACCCTAGTGGATTTTTTGAGATCTTGTTCTCTCAATTTCAAAGGTGGTTAAAATCAACACCTTCCTCTGGTTGAGTTTTCTTATAATAGTATATTTTACTCAAGAATTAGATGTATCCTTATGAGGACCTCTATGAAAGGAAGTTTATAAATTCAATATTCTAGGATGATGTTGGATAAATAAATCTATTAGACCTATGCTATATGAGAAAATGGTAGAGAAATTCAGATCCATTCAGCAGAACATCAAGGTAGCTCAGAGTCGATAGAAAAGTTGGTGAGAAGGTAGCCCTATGAATTTATCAATGGAATAAGGTTATGAGATTTATAAAGAAATGAAAATTTAGTCCAATGTATATTTTCTATTTTGATATTATTGATCAAGTAGGGATGGTAGCTTATCACTTTCCACTTACTCTAAACCTATCTTAAGTTCACAATGTGTTCCATGTATCTCTCCTAAATAAGTATATACCCAATCCGTCACATGTACTGGACTTATAGGTCATACTACTGGAGCATGATCTTTCTTATTAAGAACAACTAGTATAAATATTGGATCGTATAGATACAGTTCTAAAGAACAAGACTACTAATATAGAGAATGTTTTATAGAGAAATAAAAAATTTGAGGAATCTACATGGGAAACTAAGGTTATGTATATATATATATCTATATCTATATATAATATTTTATGCCATAGTGATGAAATCTTGAGGGAAAAATTCATTTTAAAGGGAGTAGAATAAAACATACTCAGATTTTATAAAATATTTATTTTTATTTTAATTCTAATAGCTTGAGATACACCCAACCTGAAGTCTAAATGACCCAAATGGCCCAATGGCCTTCATTTTTATTGACTTTTTGATAACCCCCCTTTCAAGGGATGAGAGGGAACCCTTACAAGGCCCGTTGGCATAGATATTACATGGATAATAGGCTTACGATACATTACATGACCTGAAGGTCTTATGGAAATCAACCAGAATATAACTACAAGGGGAATGCCCCTCCCCAACATCTATATCGTGATAGTAACTCTCCACCTTTGCATGGTCTTCTGGCTAAGATTCCTGTGCAAGTACTAGCTGGTCTCTATGGCATAACCATACCCTATCATTCTTCCAAATCCATTGGTTCTGCTCTAATGAGTGAACCTTCTTTGAATCCTCCTCTGGGGCTTCTCCTTTTTTTGTAGAGTCTATCTCGGGAAACACGACTGATCATGTGGGCTAAAGGCCTTGAGGTGGCTCAAAGGCCTTGAGGTGGCCCGAATGTCTTACTGACCCTAAGGCCTTGGTGGCCCGAAATCCTTACTGACCTGAGTCTAAATGAACTGTAATATTGAATACCATTGTAACATAGCTATTAAATTTGTAGGCATGGAGATAATTAAACACATTATGATATATATATATAATTTTCCAACTTAGTAAAAAATTATTGATTAATTCTTAGTAAATGAGAATTGAAATTTTAGTGAAGTCATTTTATGCTTCAAAAATACTCTTTCTTCAAAAATGATTTTATTGATTTTTTGAGAAAATTTTAACATTTATTTATGGAAGTTTTAAAATTTAATTTGATAAAAAAGATATAATTTTTTAATTCATTCTATACAAATAATCTAATGGTGATTTTTTATAATTTTCTCAATGGTTTTACTTTTTAATGAACAGTGAACTATACTAATTTTTATTAAAAGCTGTATTTTATTTTTAAGAATCTAAAAATTAAAATTCTATTTTGAATTATTTTCAAAATATAATTAGTTTATTTTTATTAAAAAAATTTAATTACTATCTTCATAATGAATTTTATACTTGAAGTTGATATAAAATCATTTTTTTGACTTAAAAGATTTTTTTTTGAAAAACCAATTTCATTAACATTAATAATTTTTATATTAATTTCAACCACTTATAGAAATAGAATATTGAAAATTTTAATAAATATTAAGAACCAAGAGGTCAAAACATGGTAAATAGACCCCCTTTATTTTTAGGCATTATGACTAGTAACCATGGTTAAATTTATCACCTCGGTAAAGGATAAATTGGGTTAAACTATATAAAAACTTAATGTTAAGGTCACCATTTCTCATTATAATTTTTATTGGATGAATTTAGTTCGACACATATCACATTAGGTTTTAAATTTAATTGTTTAAGGAACACTTTTCTATGAAAATGGACTATATAATATTTAAATAAAAGAAAATTTAAAAATGTCACTCTCTTAATTTTAAATATCTATTATGTGTCCACATTGGGAGAAATGATAGTTGTGAATGGATATTAATATTAATTTTTTCATAATAAATTTAACTTTGTTATGGTAATTTGTTTTAAATTTTTAGTGATTATATAATTACCTTAAATGCTTGCACAACACTATTACATTATTATTTCAATTAATAAAAATTTAAAAATAAATGATTATAAAATGTTAAAAATAATATAATTTGAGTGAGTTATAGTGATCCAAAAGTTTTTTAGATAAATAAAACATATTATTTATGTGTGAAATTATTAGATTAAATTTTATTCTGTTTCATGGTGTCTTTAAATTTAAATTAAATGAGTAGCTCCAAATTCTATATTAATGATATTTTATAATAAATAATATATTATTAAATGATTTAAAATTCATGAAAATATTATATTCAGCTATGTGAATTTAAAATGGTTTCACACATAATCCATGGTCTATTTATTAGGAAATTTTCCACTTATGGTAACATTATTAACCCTTTATGGTTAAAATAGTTCTTACCCTAATCAAAGTCCAAAATAATTAAAAAAGGGGTTAAAAAAACAATAATGTATAAAATGACACCAAAACCAATCTAAATTCCATTTTATCATGTTTTTTCAACTCCAATTTTTTTTATTTGAATTAATTTCCATTTTAAATAATTTTTATCGAGAATATATTTACTATATTTTAATCTTTATGAAATTAAATGTGTGTACTCTCCCTCCCACATAAAAAGACACCCATCCTTCCTCTTCTTTATAACACTTTGATCCATATATCTCAAATATAACCTATAAAAGTACCCTATAAACTTCATTATACACATTATATTGGTTCTATTATTACTAAAAGACCAACCATATGATCCTTAAGAAAAGATTTAAAGGAGTTGTTTCAAAGAAGAGGTAATCACCTTAACCAATCACTTTCTTTTTAATTCTTCTTTTACCACCAATAAAATTGTTATATTATTCATAAAATAATAAATTGAAAATATTAAAAATAATTAAATTTTATTATGATTTTTAAATCACCATTATCCACCCTCTTTCCCATTAAATGGGAATTGAAAGTCTTGCTCATGCATACATGCAAGTTACCTTCTCCACATAACGATACAATTTATTTTCTACCACTATATTTTATGGATGGTTATTATGATGGGTTTAATATTTATGTATGATAATAGGGAATAATTATTATTATGGATTAAAAAATATTACAACATCTTTCTTACCTTCCTATATATTGTAAAACAATAACGTCGCTCATGCATATGTGTGGACTACCACCTCTATGAAGAGATGTGCCTTTTTTAATTTTAGTTTTACTTGGATGATAATAAGAAAAGATATAATTAATATAAATGATACAAATGATATAATAATGGTTCTGTATAGGTGAATTATTATTTAAATTTATTATGTTCCATTTATTGAAAAGTGAAAACAACGTTCATGCATACATACAACCTACCATCTCTTTGAACAATGTAATTTATTTTTCTATATATAAATTTTATGGATGAATATATCTAGATATATAATGAATAAATATGATACTTAAATAATTATTAAAATTATGGATATGAATTAAACATGATCAATGTACAAGTATGAGAAGTATTGAATTGAAATACTAATGATAAACGAAACAGTTGACATCTAGAAACGACGATTTTAATAAAGAATTATTGAAAAATGGGTGTTAAAATTTTATAAATGGATCATATATGAAATTAAAATTATGTGAATGATTATATTATAGGATTATAATTAATTTAAATTTATTATACTAGTGTTAAGAGTTCTTTTTTAATAAATTAGAACTCAAGCTAAGGGTTTATCATCTCAAATTATCTTCATGGGGACATATAATATTTCATGAACCTATCTTTTATAAGGTTTATATACAACATTTTTTACATTTTAAATCATTATTATCTTTATTTTCAGGATATTTAAAGTTTCATTTGATGTTATTCGTTCATGGGTATTACAATTCAAATGTCACTAAATCGGTATGGATTTTACGTTACATTCTCATTGTTTATCGACAGTTGTTACAATTGAGTTTATGATGATAAAATATCACAATCTATATATAAATAAACTGATGAATTTTATTATAACCTGGTTATCTATTTAGATTACATGTTTTCCTTTCATTATTCTCATTTTATGTACTCAATATTACGAATAACGTTTTTAAGGAAAATCTACTTTATTTCTCTCTTCGGTAAAAAAACTTTTTTCTTCCATATTCATGTTTTATAAAAATGTTTTCAAGAATTTTATTGATATTATTATATGATTATTTAAATTCATTTTTACCCAAGATTTAATTTTTACATAATGGTTTAAAATTTATCTTCTTTTTGTCTTCCAAATTAGGTACTTTTTGAATTTTGTAAAAATGTGAAAGGAACATTTTCATTTAACTTATAAAACATGAATAGAATTTAATATCATTATTAAATCTCAATAATATAAATATTAATTTATAATTTTCTGAGTATATTTTCAATGAAAAATATTTTCACAATATTTTTTGAATTTATAGTTTTTGAAAAGTGATTTTCAAAGTGGAAATTGTATTTTCCCCAAGAATGTTTTAATGATCTTGTAATGGTATTTCTATTAATCAAAGACAAAAAACATGATTTAACTTATGATTTATTTGGTATATTATCCAATGGTACTATGTAACATCCTGACCCAGCTCACCCCTGAACTTGTGGCTGGACTGGCCGCCACATGACCTCAAGCGCGTCTCCCCATACACTAGAGGCTGCCGACTAGTAGCGAGGGTCTAAGGATAGTTAGTGAGGAGACTATAGCCTCTTATCATATTAAAAATAGTGGAAAATATCAGAAAATAGTGGAACCAATGTGAATAATAATAAATCAGCGTATGGAATAGTTTTATAAATCTTGTATAAAACAAAATGGCCAATGACAATGTTATAAAATGCATGAATGTTATGATGGTACAACAATGAAAATAAAAAACAATACATCATGCCTTATATATCAATAATGAAATAAATAAATAATGACTCAAAGCCCTAAGGGAAATCTCCTCGAGCATCCTGAGCTTCCGCTTGGTCCTCTTCTCCTATTTCCCAAGTATATGTAAAGAACACAATCCTACAACCAAATAGAATCTACTCAGGTACCCAAGTGCAATGGCGACTCAAGTAGGGTGTGACATATAAATCATAGTAGGCTGGGACCACCAATGTCTTCCCAAAATCCATAAATTCAATAAATAATTTAAACAGTGTGAAAACATGCATAAATAAAGTAAGCAGTACAATGTAACTATATACCCAAGTACCTTATTCATCCCCCAGTTGGTGTTTAAACCTACATTATACATTTTTCATGTATACAAAATAATCATCACACATTCATGTTAATTTATTAATTATTCAAGATTCATTAAATTATATACATTTAAAGATCCAGACTATGCCCGAAATCCCCCTTATAAGTCACTCACAACATATGTCTCTAAATAACATCTAAGAAAACAATTTAAAGACTGAATCCAAGCTTCTTATTTGGCTTGGATAATGTGTAATAAGATATTCAATTTAATATCTCATATGCTATTTTCGAGCCCATCCACTAAAAATAGTGATTCAATCCTTGGTCTGTCCACCAAATAGTGAATCACCCACTTCATTTACAAATCTAAACCCTTTATCATATTCAATTCACAAATCATTACATCACACCGTCTTTCATTAACCATTAAATTCATATCATGTACGACCAATTGGAACCACAATCTAATGTCAATCAATGGGTGTAGAATGTCATGTCTAGAACCATCGTGTGTATTTGGAGCATCATTCCTTGTCTCAAAACCCATGGGTATTGGGAGCATTAGTCCCTATCCCATAGAAGAGAAATTTGCATGCAAGATGGGTGTATAATTCCATTTCAAGCACCCCTTGAGTATTTGGAGCATCAATCCCTATCTCACAACCTATTTATCTGTGATACATATATATTTATCATTGGTGTAGAACGCCGTGTCTAACACTAGAAAAACATCCATTAATTAATTAATCAAATCCGTTAATTAATTCAAAAACTAATTAACAACAAAAATCTCCAATCAAATAATTCTAAAATTAATTAACCATTCAATATCTCAATAGTTAATAATTAATTAAAAATTAAATTTTCTTAACCACAAGAAATTCTACGAAATAATTAACTGAACATTTAATTATCCCAATTACTTAACCAAAAACATGGTAATTAATTAACCAATCAATTATCCTTATTCCCTTACTAATCCAGTCGATTAGTTTAATATACCAAAACTATTATTTAATGTTGAAATTAACTAAGTGCACATTACCATTAATTATTCCATCAATTAGTTAATATAAAAAACAAATTACATCCCATAATTAATTTTACATAATTAATTATCCAAAATATCACTACAAAATCACGTCATTCAATCCATTAATAAATATATATATATTTATCCAAAGAAACATATCACAATTAAACCTTCAATAAATTATCTCATTCAGTTAGATCAATATATTATAATTAATAATTTTATTAATTATTTATATTCAGACTCAATACAGATAATTAAATCAACAATAATTATCACAATTTATCTCACTCAATAACATATAATTACTTCCCCAAATAATAATCTCATTTACAATTCTCAAGGAACATAATCAATATACAAAATTTATTATCATATCTTATCCAAAACAAAACATCATTTAATTATTTAATCATATCACTTTATCCAATTCAACAATTGATGCTTAAAATCAACACATGACCATGTCCTCCTTTATCTCACATGGGCAGCATCATTTAATAACATCAAAAGTAAAGCATCAATATATCACATTTATAAATTTAATCAAACATACTAAATTCAAATTTGAAGGAAATTCAATATAAATACTTCACAACATAATTTAAATACCAAAAAAGTGGTAGAAATCAAATTATTAATTCATTCATTAAAGTAGAGGACTTGAAAAAGGATCCTACCTTGGGGTGGAACCATATTAATAATCAGCAGCATGACATACGATATCAACCAATCTGTAACTGGTCCATAGTTTCATGCGAGCACACCTTCGTATATATATATATATATATGTGTGTGTGTGTGTGTGTGTGTGTTTGTGTGTGTGTGTGTGCACGCGCGTGTTGTCCGGTACAATGACAACAAGGTAAAATGATTCCATCCACCTCACCCTTGGTGGAGGATACTGAATTATGGACCAATGGGTCCCGATTCAACATTTGCATACCCCTGACGAGACATACAATATTTTTTAAGAGTCCAATATGAATTGTTGCACGCAAAGAGAAGTTCGGGAGAGAGGGTGGTGTTCCCATGAAGGGGGTTTCACTACTACAAGGGTTCTTCCCAGGGGTGTTGTGTGCTATAGTAGGGGGCCGATCGAGGGAGGTTGTAGCCATGGAGTCACTGCAGGAAGAGGGAGCCACAACATGGGAGAGGAAGAGCTCATTGAGGAGGGCACTCATGCACGTCGCGCGTGGAGGAAGAAAACTAGGGGGTGACATGTTAGCCTTGTGTGCCTCTCCTCTCATTTTCCCTCTTAAGAAAATAAAAACCTAATAACTAAAATGAATTAATTTAATAATAATAGTAATGTTTATTATTATTACCATACTCATTTAATGTAACATTTCTTAATTAATTATTCTACACCCCTATTAGGTAAAACCCAATACTTCATTAACACATCAAAATAATTAAATTATCTCTAATGGAATTTAATTAAATAAAAACTCTAACTCATTTAATTAATTAATTATTTCAACAAGAATTAATTAAATAAACCCCCACCTGATAGTGATTAATTATATTATTTTTAACCATTAATTAAAAAAAACCTCCATTTCACCTTTATTAATAAGATTCCTTATTACCTTCAATTTAATTAAATTAAACTGAACTCCATATTTATTCCTCATTTAATATTACCATTTAATATTACCATTCATTGAAAAACTCCAACTCCTCATTTACATATCATTTAATGTTACCATTTGAAGTGCCCAGATCAGTGTGAATCACTGAGAGGGGGAGGGGGTGAATCAGTGATCCTTTAAAACTTTTTACTAATTGATTCTTAATCAATTAAACCTCTATGGCTGGTTAAAGCCTCGATCCACTCTTCTTGTATCTCTCAACCTTTCCCGGATAATGCAGTAATGAAAAGGCACAGGACACAAGGATTTACAAGGTTCGGCACCAAAGGCCTACATCCTTGCCATGCTCTCCAAGCATGGATTCTCCCATTATAATCTGTTAGTATTACAATGGTCGATACAGCTTCCCACCGTATCTCTCCTGAGTCCCACAGGAGGGTCTTTATACTGCGTCCCACAGTGTTACCAGAGTCCCACTGGCCTGCTCCAGAATCCCACTGAATACTTCTTCTCCCTGAGTCCCACAGGGTCTTCTCCTGGCTCCTCGAGTCACACGAGTAGCTCTTCTTCACTTTAAGTTCTTCAAGTAACTTCAGCAGCCTGGGATAAAGGCTGCTGGCCTTGCTCTTCTCTTCTGATCACTTGTGGTTGATCAGGGATTCTCGTCTAGCTCAGGCTTTATCTCCTTCTTCTGGATGACCTGGCTTCTCTCTTCAACTACTGAATGCTCAGACAACTGATATCTCTAACTTCAGTCTGGTCCAGTCTCAATTCACTTCAACATCATGCACTGAGTGCATGGTAACTCTTCAAGATATTCAAGTCTTGGGCTCCTCAGATGCACACCACTGATTTAGCACTGTTCACGTGTGCACGTGCATGCATGCATGCATGCACTCCCCTTCTTCTCTTCTAGGTGCAGTAAACCCACAAAGGGTGTAATCAATTATAGCACACACCTTCTCCACAATATTCACACACTATATTCAAATTGCTCACACACTCAGAAGTGTGTTTTACTTTAGTTTGAGGGTCTCCTCTTTCTTCCTTCTTCTATGTGTGCTCACTTCACTTAGTGCACACACACTAGGTTCGGCCTCCTTATCTCATTGCACACAAAACTTCTTCACTTTGGCAAACACTTGAGCTTGGCCTACTTCACTTGCAAAGCACACTCACTTCCTTGTTCTTATAATCTTCTTCAAAGTGTGCACTTCACTTATGCACACACTTGGTTCTTCATTTTTCACACACAAGGGCTACGGCCTTCTCTTGTTCTTTTTGCACACAAAGGCACAAAGGCCTCGGCCTTCCTTCTTCACCTCTCACACACAAAGTGTGGTCTTCCACTTGGTGCACACACACAAATAGTGTGGTCTTCCTCCTTATGCACACACACAAGGCTACGGCCAACTCATGTTCACTTTGCACACACCAAAGGCTACGGCCTCCCTTGTTCACCTTGCACACAAGGAACTAAGCCTTGGGTTCTCCCTCTTTGCACAAGATACTGCCCGTAGGGCCTTCTTGTCTTCTTGGTACACAAGCACAAGGGCTCGGCCTTCCTTCTCTTCTTGCACACACCCTACTGCCTCTTCTTTCCCACTATCGCGCAAGTCCTCAAGCACTTGAGTGCAAGGAGGCTCGGGTGCGCAAGTGCCACTGCCACAATGGCGTGCAAGTGTGCACTGGCCGCGGGTCGCGCAAGTCACAAGGCACAAGGGTGCGCAAGTGCAAACCGCGGGCTTCAACCAAGGGTGCACAAGGCTTGCTGCAACCCCGGTTCTTCCTGCCGCGCAAGGATTAGCGCGCATGGGATCTCCTTTCACCTATTTCGCGCAAGGGGTGCGCGAAAGGAACTCCTTCGGGCCTCGGGTGGCACCGAGAACAATAGCTGCGCAAAGTATTTGCGCGGTGGCTTCTTTCTTCGCGAGGCAGAGAAAGCTCTACGCGGATCTTCAAGTTTTCAGCAAACAAACAAAGAGCCTCGAGTGCTCCTTTTATAGGCAAGGAATGCTGCACCTCTTCCGCGGGATACAAATCTAAACTCCCGAATATTTCGGATCTTTTAAAATCTTTCAAAATCTTGTTTTGCTCCTCTGTTTCACGCGGGTTCTTTTATTATTTTCTTCCTCCTCGTGCATGCGATTTATAACGCATGCACGGCCTCTGTTTCTTCTTTCCCATGCAAGACACGAACCACGTGGCCTCGGCAGCTTTGCTTGCCTCGGCCGAACATCGAAGATCTCCATTTGTTGCATGCATGCATATTTTTATACATGAATGGGTTCGGTTTGGCCAGACGAGCACGAGGGAGCCTTCAGTTTCATCAGAGGTGGCCGGATACTCAAATCGTCCCTCGGATGGCGCCTGGTTCGTCGGCAGCTCGCGGGTGGCCTTCGGCATGGCTCGAGGTAGGAGATGGACGCCGGGCCGTTGGATGCGGTGATCAATTATCCTCGGACGGCCTGGATCAAATCGGGGGCGCGGCGGATTAGATGAGCGGTCCAGATCGAGCGCGCGATGAATCGTGCGGCTGAGATTTGCTCTCGGTGAAAAATACGCGTCCCACATCGAAACGCCGCGGGATTTTGCCGCGGTTTATCAATATGCCGCTGCCGCAACACCCCAATTGAACTTCTCTCCTCACGGTGCCGCCCCGCACCGTGTTCTCCCTGCGGGCGCGCTCTGCGCCCACTCATGCCTCCTGCGGGCGTGCTCCTAGCGCCCACTATGCACCTCCGGCGCGCGGGTTTCACCACCGCGTGTCCTCGGGGGCTTACACACGGCCCCCCTGCCTCTCGGGCTGGCCACATGGGATCCCCCCTTGGGCGTGGCGCCTTAGGCCCACATGTGCCTTGGGGGTTGAACCCTTAAGGCTGGCCCTTGGTGGCCTATTTTTTTGGCAAAGGACAGAATGATACTTTGTATAAAAACAAAGTACTCCTAAGTGAAATATGCCAAATGCCACATCACAATTCATCTTCTCCCAAGCCATTCTTCCTCTTCATTTCTTCTCATCTTCTTATTCATTTGAATTCCTCAATGCTTCTTCTTCATTAGAATTCTTCCAATTCTCTTCAACATGTATTCATTACTTAGGAGTGAATTCTTTGACGGTTCTCCATCAACCGAAGCTCCTGAATCAAATAATTCTTCAATGTTCTTCAATGATCCAATCAGAGATCAATTGGATCAACTTCAAATTCACATGCACTAAGTGATAGTGCATGGACTTCATTAATGCACATCATCCACTTAGTAGTTGTGGATGGAACTCCTTTCAACTCCTCATGCATTGTCACTACAATGCATGGTCTTCTAATCATGTTGTGACTTTGTATCATTAGGATACAAGTTCTATGAACTTATAGAGCAGCTCAACAATCGTCAGATTTGCATGGAGAATGTTTCAACCACAATTTCCAATACCACTTAGTGAATCTCCTAAGTGACATGCATCTTAGTACTATGGCCATTCTCCTTCACCACCAACACCATCACAACCATTGGCATTCACATCTTGACCTTCCTTGACTTCCATTCATTCCAAGACAACTTCATGCCTCATTGACAACAAATGAAACACAATGCACTTCAATCTCCCCCTTTGTATTTGTTGTCAATACACTCCTTCAGCACATATGAATGGGTCAATATGTGTGCCAATATTTTCTCCCCCTTATTGGCAATCAAATGCAAAGGTGTGGTGTGGTTCTCTTTCAAAAATCTCTTCCTCCCTTAGAAAAGTATTTTCTTGAAAAACACTGAGAGAGGGATGATGTCACATGTTCTCTTTAGCAAAGAACCTTTAGTAAATCAGCTCTAAGTCTACTTGGGCTAACCCGGTGTAGAAAACAAGAGTGATATGACCAAGGAATTCAAAGCTGTCCAAAATTCACTGTACATGTGAGATCATGCTTCAGGGGTTTGAAATTTTTCAGATATATCAATGAATTGCTAAATCCTGCACACACTTCACAAAACTTATTAGAAAGTTCAGTGCAAAGATAAAGCTCCCCCTTTCATCTACTTTCTCAAGATGATATTAATTTCAGAACATCAACTTCTTCAGATTTGCTCCCCCTCAAGGGGTGCACTCCATTCAATCCAAACCACTCTCCAGATGAGAATGATCATCATCTTTAATTCCCTGAAATGTTAGCACATGTAAATACCAGAAGTATAAGGGAATAAAATGGAACCTCCTTGGTTCATCAATGTGAACAACAAGGTTGAGAAGATTCTCTCAACCGAGATGTCCCATTTTCACCATTCTTCACACTTGCACATTTGATCTTCAATGATGTTTGTGCTGGTGTGGATCTCAATACATCTTCATGTGAAATCTTCTTCTTCCCTTTTGCCTTAGCAATTGCCAGAACTTCATCTTCAGCTCTTTGTAGATCTTTGGCAAGTTGCAACTGATTTGGCCATATGACTAGTAAATCTCTTGGAAGAGTGGCCTCAGTTTTGGAAGTTCCACATGGTTCTTTGGATGCTGCTAAGCTACCTCTCTTAGGCAACTTATTTTCAATCAATCCCTTCTTCTTCTGGATTGATTTCCTTTTGGAGTTCAGTCTGCTTCTATTTAGTTTCATGGCTTCTTTACAAAGGTCCATGATGTGTCCTTTCTTTCCACAGTAGAAGCATTTCTTGGTGGTCCTACTGGATGACTCACCCTTCTTGGATTTGAATTCCAAGGACTTCTCTTCATTCTTCAAACTCTTCTTGGGAGCATCTTCCACTTTCTTCTGCTTGCTTCCCAAGGAATCCTTTTGAGCCAGGTTCTGTGATCTTTTCTTCTTTTGAGATCTGGATACAGTTGGAGATTGACATGTATCTTTTTGACCACTTTTGCAATCATCCCAGATGTTGTCAAGTAATCCAAATCTATTTGCAGTAAACAGATGTCTCTGGACCTGTGGATGTTGCTTCTTTACTTCTGGCTTGCTCCCCCTAGGCATGGGCTTCCTCTGTGCTTTGGCATTCAGTGGATTGTACCAACAATCCTTTGCACAATGCCCATGCTTGTTACAACACCAACATTGACCCACAAATCTTGACCTCTTGAGTCCTTATTGCTGTTGGGAATTTCTCTTGAATTGCTGTGTTGTTTCAGGAGAGCTCTACTTCTTCATTTTCTTCATCCATACTTGTTTGGAATTATTCTTCCATCCTGCACTTTTTGTGGAAACACTTTTAGAAGCATGGGTACAAGATGGTATGGATGGTACCTTCCTTTTAGAAGTTGTTGCACTTTTACTAGAGGATGTCTTTCTTTTAGAATCATCCTTCTCAAAGCATACTTGAGTAGCAACATGTCTTCTTCCAGCTGACTGGGAGGATTCAGCTTTAGGTGATTGCAGATTTTTCAGTATCACCTCTAGTTCTAAGCATTTCATATTGAGGGAGTTCTTCTCATCCTCAACAGTTCTTAGCTTTCCTTCCCAATTCTCCACCAGTTGTTTCATCTGGTCTTCATGCACCTTCTTCAATTCTTGCAATGAATTGTCCAGCTCCTTCACCCTTTTGACTTTGTCTTCTAGTTGAGCATCTCTGACAACCATTGACACTTTGTGCCTCTTTTCCAGTGCATGGAAAACTTCTTTGACCAATACTTTAAAGAATTCTTTCTCAGAAAGGCTTCTCTGCAATTCTTCAGCAGTGTCTTCATATCTTTCATTGCAAAGAGAAACAATTTCATCCTTGGCATTCACCAGCTTTCTGAGAGTGTTGGTTATGCCAACCCTTTTTGCCAATTGGACTTCTAGAGAATTGGCTTCATCTTCTAGCTGTAATTTTTCTTCTTGAAGATCAAGGAGGCCTGTAGCTATACACATTGCAATTTCCTTGGGGACTCTCTTCTGAAGATATTTGATTGCATTTAGAAGATCATTGTTCCTTCCATCTTCATCACAGCTAGAGCAGGCTTCATCAGTAGAATGATAAAAGGAATTGTCATCTGATGTGACTTTCACATTTCTTTCCATAGAAGGAGTTTCTCTGATTGCACCAACCTTCTTCTTCATCTTCTTTGCCTGTTTCTTCTTTCTATTTTTCTGAGTCTTGGCAGATATCTCCATTTGAGGCTGGTCACTCATTTCCTCAAATCTGCACTCCATATAGACTCCCTTGGATCTTTTAGAGGCAACCTCCCTCTGATACCAATTGAAGTGCCCAGATCAGTGTGAATCACTGAGAGGGGGAGGGGGTGAATCAGTGATCCTTTAAAACTTTTTACTAATTGATTCTTAATCAATTAAACCTCTATGGCTGGTTAAAGCCTCGATCCACTCTTCTTGTATCTCTCAACCTTTCCCGGATAATGCAGTAATGAAAAGGCACAGGACACAAGGATTTACAAGGTTCGGCACCAAAGGCCTACATCCTTGCCATGCTCTCCAAGCATGGATTCTCCCATTATAATCTGTTAGTATTACAATGGTCGATACAGCTTCCCACCGTATCTCTCCTGAGTCCCACAGGAGGGTCTTTATACTGCGTCCCACAGTGTTACCAGAGTCCCACTGGCCTGCTCCAGAATCCCACTGAAGACTTCTTCTCCCTGAGTCCCACAGGGTCTTCTCCTGGCTCCTCGAGTCACACGAGTAGCTCTTCTTCACTTTAAGTTCTTCAAGTAACTTCAGCAGCCTGGGATAAAGGCTGCTGGCCTTGATCTTCTCTTCTGATCACTTGTGGTTGATCAGGGCTTCTCGTCTAGCTCAGGCTTTATATCCTTCTTCTGGATGACCTGGCTTCTCTCTTCAACTACTGAATGCTCAGACAACTGATATCTCTAACTTCAGTCTGGTCCAGTCTCAGTCCACTTCAACATCATGCACTGAGTGCATGGCAACTCTTCAAGATCTTCAAGTCTTGGGCTCCTCAGATGCACACCACTGATTTAGCACTGTTCACGTGTGCACGTGCATGCATGCATGCATGCACTCCCCTTCTTCTCTTCTAGGTGCAGTAAACCCACAAAGGGTGTAATCAATTATAGAACACACCTTCTCCACAATCTTCACACACTATATTCAAATTGCTCACACACTCAGAAGTGTGTTTTACTTTAGTGTGAGGGTCTCCTCTTTCTTCCTTCTTCTAAGTGTGTTCACTTCACTTAGTGCACACACACTAGGTTCGGCCTCCTTATCTCATTGCACACAAAACTTCTTCACATTGGCAAACACTTGAGCTTGGCCTACTTCACTTGCAAAGCACACTCACTTCCTTGTTCTTATAATCTTCTTCAAAGTGTGCACTTCACTTATGCACACACTTGGTTCTTCATTTTTCACACACAAGGGCTACGACCTTCTCTTGTTCTTTTTGCACACAAAGGCACAAAGGCCTCGGCCTTCCTTCTTCACCTCTCACACACAAAGTGTGGTCTTCCACTTGGTGCACACACACAAATAGTGTGGTCTTCCTCCTTATGCACACACACAAGGCTACGGCCAACTCATGTTCACTTTGCACACACCAAAGGCTACGACCTCCCTTGTTCACCTTGCACACAAGGCACTAAGCCTTGGGTTCTCCCTCTTTGCACAAGATACTGCCCGTAGGGCCTTCTTGTCTTCTTGGTACACAAGCACAAGGGCTCGGCCTTCCTTCTCTTCTTGCACACACCCTACTGCCTCTTCTTTCCCACTATCGCGCAAGTCCTCAAGCACTTGAGTGCAAGGAGGCTCGGGTGCGCAAGTGCCACTGCCACAAGGGCGTGCAAGTGTGCACTGGCCGCGGGTCGCGCAAGTCACAAGGCACAAGGGTGCGCAAGTGCAAACCGCGGGATTCAACCAAGGGTGCACAAGGCTTGCTGCAACCCCGGTTCTTCCTGCCGCGCAAGGATTAGCGCGCAGGGGATCTCCTTTCACCTCTTTCGCGCAAGGGGTGCGCGAAAGGAACTCCTTCGGGCCTCGGGTGGCACCGAGAACAATAGCCGCGCAAAGTATTTGCGCGGTGGCTTCTTTCTTCGCGAGGCAGAGAAAGCTCTACGCGGATCTTCAAGTTTTCAGCAAACAAACAAAGAGCCTCGAGTGCTCCTTTTATAGGCAAGGAATGCTGCACCTCTTCCGCGGGATACAAATCTAAACTCCCGAATATTTCGGATCTTTTAAAATCTTTCAAAATCTTGTTTTGCTCCTCTGTTTCACGCGAGTTCTTTTATTATTTTCTTCCTCCTCGTGCATGCGATTTATAACGCATGCACGGCCTCTGTTTCTTCTTTCCCATGCAAGACACGAACCACGTGGCCTCAGCAGATTTGCTTGCCTCGGCCGAACATCGAAGATCTCCATTTGTTGCATGCATGCATATTTTTATACATGAATGGGTTCGGTTTGGCCAGACGAGCACGAGGGAGCCTTCAGTTTCATCAGAGGTGGCCGGATACTCAAATCGTCCCTCGGATGGCGCCTGGTTCGTCAGCAGCTCGCGGGTGGCCTTCGGCATGGCTCGAGGTAGGAGATGGACGCCGGGCCGTTGGATGCGGTGATCAATTATCCTCGGACGGCCTGGATCAAATCAGGGGCGCGGCGGATTAGCTGAGCGGTCCAGATCGAGCGCGCGATGAATCGTGCGGCTGAGATTTGCTCCCGGTGAAAAATACGCGTCCCACATCGAAACGCCGCGGGATTTTGCCGCGGTTTATCAATATGCCGCTGCCGCAACACCCCAATTGAACTTCTCTCCTCACGGTGCCGCCCCGCACCGTGTTCTCCCTGCGGGCGCGCTCTGCGCCCACTCATGCCTCCTGCGGGCGCGCTCCTAGCGCCCACTATGCACCTCCGGCGCGCGGGTTTCACCACCGCGTGTCCTCGGGGGCTTACACACGGCCCCCCTGCCTCTCGGGCTGGCCACATGGGATCCCCCCTTTGGCGTGGCGCCTTAGGCCCACATGTGCCTTGGGGGTTGAACCCTTAAGGCTGGCCCTTGGTGGCCTATTTTTTTGGCAAAGGACAGAATGATACTTTGTATAAAAACAAAGTACTCCTAAGTGAAATATGCCAAATGCCACATCACAATTCATCTTCTCCCAAGCCATTCTTCCTCTTCATTTCTTCTCATCTTCTTATTCATTTGAATTCCTCAATGCTTCTTCTTCATTAGAATTCTTCCAATTCTCTTCAACATGTATTCATTACTTAGGAGTGAATTCTTTGACGGTTCTCCATCAACCGAAGCTCCTGAATCAAATAATTCTTCAATGTTATTCAATGATCCAATCAGAGATCAATTGGATCAACTTCAAATTCACATGCACTAAGTGATAGTGCATGGACTTCATTAATGCACATCATCCACTTAGTAGTTGTGGATGGAACTCCTTTCAACTCCTCATGCATTGTCACTACAATGCATGGTCTTCTAATCATGTTGTGACTTTGTATCATCAGGATACAAGTTCTATGAACTTATAGAGCAGCTCAACAATCGTCAGATTTGCATGGAGAATGTTTCAACCACAATTTCCAATACCACTTAGTGAATCTCCTAAGTGACATGCATCTTAGTACTATGGCCATTCTCCTTCACCACCAACACCATCACAACCTTTGGCATTCACATCTTGACCTTCCTTGACTTCCATTCATTCCAAGACAACTTCATGCCTCATTGACAACAAATGCAACACAATGCACTTCACCATTTAACATTACCATTCTTTGATAACACCCAACTCCTCATTTACATGTCATTTAATTTAATTATCAATACATTAATTTAGTTAAAAGAAACCCCCAAAAATTAATTTAATTAAATTCATTTCAACCTCAATTAAAATAAATTAAACCTCTATAATAATAACCATCATTATTATTAATATAACACTTCTTTGATAAAACCCAAAGATCCCCACTACACATCATTTAATTAAATTCCGTTTAATTCAATTTAATTAAATGAAACCCCTATTTCACAATAATTAATTAAATACCCGCTTTCCATTATTATTATTCTTTATAATAATAATAAAAACCATAATTAATAATAATTATTATACTCATAAAACCATAATAATAATAATATCATTATTATCATTATTTATCCTTAGATAAAACCCAACACTTCTATTAAATAAAAATGCTTCTTTATTAATTCCAAAACTCCTTATTTAATTAAACACATCTTCATTAAATCTAAAACTCCTCAATTACAAAAAAATTTCTTTGAGATACCCAAAATCCACATTAATTTCACATAAATGTTACACCCCATTAGTCATGCAATTAAAATATTTTAACATAAATTTTACACCCCATTAATCATCAAATTATAATATTTTAACATCTAAATAATTTATAACACCATAATAATAATAATAACATTATTATTATTAACACATTATTTTATTTAAACACAAATATACCATTTAATATTATTTAATTAAAATAGATAAAATATTAAACTGGGTAAGTTGTATGGGTTGCACCACAACCATGCACAGCCCGTGAAAATCCATTAAAGTGGAATTTTTCGGATCTGGTGCTCTCAAGAATTAGCAGGACACCCGTGAAAATTATCGAGTATTCAACCAAGTCCAAAAACAACACCTTTAAGTGTTCCAACACTCAAAATAATGTTCTAGAGCTCATTTTCAAAACCGACCCATCTATAAATGAAAAAAATTCGAAAACCTTCGTAATTTATACTCGTTTAAAAAAACATGGGACTTTATAATCTACCCAACATAAAAAATTCTCATCCATGAGGCGTCATTGTGAACTACTACAACATATTATGACCCACTAACATCATGAAGTTTTGTTTGAACAAAGATGTTACGTATCTAAATGCCACACTCTCTACTAACCAAAACATAAGTCGAAACACTTAATTCATCAAAACCCAATCCAAAGATCACTGAAATAGAGCTTACATCTAAGGCCATTACAGGGACCTCATTGAAGAAAAATGTCAAATATCAATCAACCAACAAAAAATGTTTGCGTATGATTTCCTAGAAAGACATTATTTTCCCAAAACCCACACTCACCCTTAAACTGGTGACATTCGATTTAAAAGTATTACATCACCAACTGCTTGTACATCGAATTCCTTACCTGGCCTCCGGTGACATTCCCAAGTCAAGCCATTATAGGGATATTAAAAAAAATAACATTCCCCAACATGAATGAAGGATTATCCCAAAGAAACCACACATCCCGCATACAACCCCGTTAAAAACCACTCATCAATCCCAACAACATTTAAAACATTAGCGTGACATAAGACCAACACTATCTTACTTTTTCCATGAAAAGGTCAAGATATGGGACATTGTAATATCATTCAGAAGAGTGCACTAAGTGAAAATCAAGCTCACTAAAAATATCAGTCGAACTACTCTGGATGAATCTATTCAAGAAGTTTGCCATCACCTATCGACACATTTACCAAAATCGATGCAACACTACCCACCTTAGGTTTGTCCATGACATTGAAATAAAATATCAACTGCTCACCAGCATGCTATTTGAGAACACCATATCACATGTGTGTGACGTTCCTTGAAAAATGATCACCATGTCAAACATTGATCATAAAATCCATAACCTAAACCTATCGGCACATCCAGATACTCAATTCCCAAAAAGTCATCCTGGGAAGTGGGACTAACTTACCTTAAGACCCAAAACATTTTAAGGGTAGTACCTACCACATGTTAGCCCCTTACAAAACATAAACATTGACCCTCTCTATTGGTCACACAAAACCAAAATCATGAGGATCAAAAGACCGTTTTTGTTCTTTTTGGCCCTTTTAATTAATTCATTTCAACCTTTAAAAATTTGAATGAATTTCAAAAAACCCAAAAGTATTTTTTTCACAACAAGTCACTTGGTTTTCAATCAACGTCCAATAGGAAAAACATAAAGCTATAACAAACATCCTCTTTTAACATTTCACATATAGTGTTATTCAAATATAAACTGGAAATTTAGTATCTAAATTAATTTTACTGAAAAGGTAACCTCCAAATATCCCATTTATTAAATTCGAGTTCTTTAAAAAGCAACCCCACAATAGTTCAATACAATCAAAACTCATTTGTTTTAAATTCATAACCATTTCCAAACATACTATGGTTATATGGTTCAGTCACATGGATGTCTATCTACCAGTCGATAAAGCGCTCATACCCCTTACCACTGGTATTTGGATCCCATTTAAGATATCCAATTTTTCATTCAACATTTTAATTTTATCATCCATTTTTAATTGTATTAAAACATGGGTTACCCTTTTTTGCAGTTATATGGTTCCCATACCCTTACAAATGAAAACTGTTTCCATCGTAATTGCAACCAAATATATTTATCCCAAGAAACCAACCATTTATCAGCAAGCTAACATGTCCCCCAAAGTAGCTAACACAGATCAATATTTTGAAATCACTAAAATATGCTATAACATAAAAAATGGCACATAAGCATTCTGTATAATCACTCAAGAATGTTAATTATATCACTGAAACGTGCTATCTAAAAAGGAATTCTAAATAAGTACAATAAATGACATATATTCAAGGAACACAATCCATATGAGTAGTCATCCTACTAATGCAACTACATGACATGGAATATATTCATGGCATATTAATCTCTAAGTTCCTAATATGATGCATGTAATGAAACTTCCTTACCTTATCAAGCCAAGGAAAATTTTTCAAAATTTTCATAGTCTATAAGCAATGGAAAATACACTAGTCACTCAAGGTGAAATCATATCAACTGTAACCTCAAATACTACAAACATGAATTCCCATCCCTGGCCACTTGGTCATTTCCCATACATGGGGTGATCAGTCCCAAGATTGTCTATTAACCCAAGAGATGACACATTCCTAGTATCATATATACCAACCCAAAAATAGCAAGGAAAAGGAAAAGAAGCCTCTGATACCACTTTATAACATCTCGACCTGACCCAACCCTAAACCGGTGGATGGAACGGTCGCCTGATGAACTCAAGTGCATCTCCCCATACGCTAGAGGCTACTAACTAGTAGAGAATGTCTAAGGATAGTTAGTGGGCAGACTATACCATATTATTATAGTAAAAATAGTGGACAATTTTAGAAAATAACATAATTATTGTGAATAAAGATATATCAGCAGTTGATATAATTTTATAAATCTTGTATAAAACAAAATGGCGAATGCCAATGTTATACAATGCGTGCATGTTATGATGGTACAACAATGAAAGTGACAAAAAATACATCATGATTTACATATCAATAAAGAAATAAATAAATAATGACTCAAATCCTTGAGGGATATCTCCCCGAGAATCCCAAGATTCCACTCGATCCTCTTCTCCTATCTCCCAAGTATATACAAACAACACAATCCTAAAACCAAATTGAATCTACTCGGGTACCCCAGTGAAATTGCGGCCTGAGTAGGGTGTGAGATATAAATCTGAGTAGGATGGGACCACCGATGTCTACCCCAAATCCAGACATTCAACAAATAATTTAAATAGTGTGAAAACACAAATAAATAAAGGAGTACAATGTAACTATATACCCAAGTGCCTGCATCATCCCTCAGCTGGTGTCTGAACCTGCATTGTACATTTTTCATGCATAAAAAATAGTCATCACACATTCATTTTCACGTATAAATTATTCAAGCCTCATTAAATTATATACATTTTGTGATCTGGCCTATGCCAGACATCCCTTGTATAAGTCACTCACAACAGATGTCTCTAAAGACTATCTAAGTAAACACTGTAAAGACCAAATCAAAGTTTGTTCTTTGGCTTGGATAACAAATTATATGATATTTAGTTTAATCTTTCATATTCTATGTCTGAGCCCATCCACTAAAAATAGTAATTTTCTCCTTGGTCCATCCATTAAATAGTGATTCACCCAATTCATTAACAAATCTAAACCCTTTATCATATTCAAGTCACAAATCATTACATCACACCGTCTTTTATTAACCATTTAATTCAAATAATGTACGACCAATTGAAACCACAATCCAATGTCAATTAAAGGGTGTATAATGTCATATATGACACCTTTATGAGTATTTGGAGCATCATTCCTTGTATCACAACCCTTGGGTATTTGGACCATCAGTCCATATCCCATAAAAGAGAAATTTTCAGGCAATCAGTGTGTAGAACGCCATGTCTAGAAACCCATGAGTATTTGGAGCATTGGTCCGTACATCACAACCCATTTATGAGTCATTGATATATATTTATCATTGGTGTAGAACGCCATGTCTAACACCCCAAAAGCATCCATTAATTAATTCATAAATTAATTAATCAAATCCATTAATTAATTAAACAACAAATTAACCACAAAAATATTCTGTATAAGAATTCTATAATTAACTAACCATTCAATATCTTAATACTTAATAATTAATTAACAATCATTTTTTCTTAACTATAAGAAAGTATACTAAATAATTAACACAACATTTAATTATCCCAATTCCTTAACCAAAAACATGATAATTAATTCACCTATCATTATTCCCTTACTAATCCAATTGATTAGTTAAATATACCAAAACTATTAGTTAACGCAATAATTAACTAAGTACACATTACCATTAATTAATTCATCATTTAATTAATATAGATAAAAAATTACATCCCATAATTAATTTACCAGAATTAATTATATAAAATATCACTACAAAAAATGTCATTTAATTCATCAATAAATATATCTATTTAGCCAAAACAATATATCTCAACTAAACCTCGAATAAATTATCTCATTCATCTAGATCAATATATTATAATTAATAATTTGATTAATTATTTATATTCAATATCAATACATATAATTAAATCACCAATAATTATCACAATTTATCTCACTCAATAAATCATAATTATTCCTTAAAATAATCATCTCATTTACAATTCTCAAGGTGCATTATTAATATACAAAATTTATTATCATATCTTAGCCAAAAAAACATGATTTAATTATTTAATCATATCACTTTAACCAATTCAGAAATTTATCCTTAAAACCAACACATGGTCATGTCCTCAATTATCTCACATGAGCATCATCATTTAATAACATCAAAAGTCAGGAATTAACATATCACATATCATATTTAGCAATTTAATTAAATGTACTAAATTCACATTTGAATGAAATTCAATATAAATACTTCACTACATAATTTTAATACCAAAAAAGGTGCAGAAAGAATTTTATTAATGCATTTATTAAAGTTATGGACCTGAAAAAGGATCCTACCTCGGGGTGGAACCATATTAATAGTCAGCGGATTGACATATGGCAGAAACCAATATTCAAATAGTCCACAGTCGCATGAGAGAACACCTTTATATATATATGCGCGTTGTCCAGTGAAATTATGACAAGGTAAAATGATTCCATCCTTCTCACCCTTGGTAGAAGATGTTGGATTATAAACTAATGGGTCCCGATTCAACATTCGCATACCTTGATGAGGCGGACAAGATTCGTAAAGAGTCTTAGAGGAATTGTCATGCGCAAAGAGAAGTCCAGGAGAGAGGGTGGTAGCCAATGAGGGGGGTTGTGCTACTATAGGGTTTCTTTCTAGGGGTGTTGTGTGATATAGTAGGGGGTCCATCCAAGGGAAGATGTAGCCATTGAGTTGCTGTAGGAAGAGGGATCCATGCCATGAGAGAGGAAGAGCTTGTGGAGGAGGCCACCGGTCCATGTCGCGCATGGAGGAAGAAAACCAGGGGGTCGCACGCTATCCCTATGCATCTCTCCTCTCATTTTTCCTATTAAAAAAAAATAAAAACCTAATATCTAAAATTAATTAATTTAGTAATAATAATATTTATTATTGTTACCATACTCATTTAATATAATGTTTCTTCATTAATTATTTTACACCCTTATTAGGCAAAACCCAATACTTCATTAACACATCAAAAAATTAAATTATCTCCAATGTAATTTAATTAAATAAAAACTCTAACTCATTTATTTAATTAATTATATCAACATTATTTAATTAAATAAACCCCTTTCTTCATAGAAATTAATTAAATTCTTTTTCACCATTAATTAACAAAACCTCCATTTCTCCTTTATTAATTAAATTCCTTATTACCTTGAATTTAATTAAATTAAACCTAACTCCACATTCATTACTCATTTAATAATACCATTTAATATTAACATTCATTGATAAACTCCCACTCCTCATTTAAAAATAATTTAATATTACCATTTAATATTACCATTCTTTGATAAAACTCAACTCCTCATTTACCTTTAATTTAATTAAATGATAAAAACATTAATTTAATTAACAGAAACTCCCAAAAAATCATTTTATTAAATTCATTTAAACCGAAAATTAAATAAATGAAAACACAATAATAATAACCATCATTATTATTAATAGAACACTTCTTTGATAAAAACCAAAAATCCCCATTACACACCATTTAATTAAATATCAGTTTTACTCAATTTAATTAAATGAAACCACTATTTGAAAATAATTAATTAAATCCCACTTTTCCATTATTATTATTCTTCATAATAATAATAACAACCATAATTAATAATAATTATTATACTCATGAAACCATAATAATAATAATAGCATTTTTATCATTATTAAAATTAGATAAAACCCAACACCTCTATTAAATAAAAATTCTTCTTTATTAATTAAGAATCTCTATATTTAATTAAACACATCTTCATTAAATCTAAAACTCATAATTAAAAAAAATATTTCTTTGAGATACCCAAAGTCCACATTAATTTCACATAAATGTTACACCCCATTAATCATGTGATTAAAATCTTTTAACATAAATGTTACACCCCATTAATCATGTAATTAAAATCTGTTGACATCTAAAAAATTTATGACACCATAATAATAATAACTTTATTATTATTAAAACATTATTATATTTAAACACAAATCTCACATTTAATATTATTTAATTAAAATAAATAAAATATTAAACTAGGTAAGCTACATGGGTTGCACCGCAACCATGCACATCTCATGCAGATCCATTAATGTGGAAATTTTCAGATTTGGTGCTCCTGAGACTTATCAGGACACCTGTGAAAATTATAGGGTATTCACCCAAGTCCAAAAACAACACCTTTAAGTGTTCCAACACTTGGAATAACATTCCATAGCTTGGTTTAAAAACCGACTCTTCGATAAATGAAAAACACATTCGAAAACCTTTATAATTTAAACCTTGTTAGAAAACATGAGACTTTACATATTATCCTTATTCTTTCTCTAGGTAGTTTATATTTATGATATTTTTTATGGTGTTAATTCATTTTCCACGAATTATTCTATGATAAAATAATGAAATGATTATGAAAAAATTTCTTTTCCATGAGTTATTAAATGAGGAAGTATTTATAAAACTCATTTTCCTTTTCATAGGTTAGTATATGATGAATGTTTTGTGATATTTTGGAAAATTTATATATTATTTTCATTATTTTTTGGGTGTGATTAAAATTATATATCCCTCCAATTCATTTCTTAAAGATATATTTATCATCAGATAAACAAGACTAGAATGGGGAGTGAATCCTATTCAGTATGGGACTCTATCCACTATGATAGTTTCAAGAGTTAACCTTGACTACTAAGAGAGTTTGGGGAGTGAACCCAATCCACAATGATAGTCTTGTAAGTGATCCTTGACTATTTATGAAATGATTTTCTATTCTTGTGTGTATGCCACAAACTTATGTCTTATAAAAATGTTTTGTTCTCATGACTCATGTTCTTTTATTCTTATATGATTCATGTCTTATGAACTGAATATATATATTCCATGACTCAAGATTATGATCTATGATATGAAGGGAATGATTATCAAATGTTATAATCATGTTCTCATACCCATATGATCATGTTATCCTCAAGTAATGATTAATACGTCTATTATTTACCCATACTAAGCATATGAAATCACCCTTTCTTATGTTTCATTTCTCCAAGGTTATGAATAACAGTACTAAGTATGATACGTATAATAAGGGTGCTAGTTATGAAGCTTTTAGTGGGAGATAATGTAGTACACTTATAAACAGGTTGTTTATGTATCCAAGTTTCAAATGATACTAGATCTATATGATTATAGCATGGATATTTATGTTATGTATTTAATATTTATATAAAAATATGTAATATGTACGTATAAAACGTATGGGTTGCTATATAGACCATTTAGGCGGTTTTCATTGGTTGTGATAGTTGGGACTGATGAGTTGTGATTGTCAAGGGACTAGTCCTTTTAGTATATACTTGGTGAGAATCACTTCTTAGGTTAGATGATAGTGTTTTCATGACATGCCTTTGTGGTTATGAGACCCTTGAGAGGGAATTTTACACATTGAAAGATGTGTTGGGGTGTGACCCCTTTAGTGGGTAGTTTTTCACCTAATATTCCATGTGATGTTTGAGATGGGTGTAAAGAGTAATATTCCATGATTTATAAACCATCTAGAGACCTAGGTTTTGGTGATAAAAGGGTGATCCTAGTGACCCTTAGAAAATGACTTATCCCTTGGTGAGTTGGTGACATGTGTGATCAATGGAAACCCATGAGATGGATTGGCATGTGATTACGATTCCTTTAAAATAGGAACCATGGGTAGATTTTTTTTTGAGATTGATGTATGATAGGTTCTCAGGGGTTGTGTAATAAGCATGAATATGCATTCAATTGATGAAAACACAATTTGTGTGCTTTAGTATTAAAGAGATTATACAAGGGAATGACCATTTATGTTCCTATACCTATGGTCTTTGGTTTCATTTTAATACACAATGCGATCATAGGTTTCCAGTTTGGACTTTTTATGACACATGGTGGAAAATAAGTGTGTGGATGAGTTTGAAATAACTCAGAGAATGGATGGTTGCATGTTATTTAGGAATGTAATAGTGTATCATGTGATCATGAGGTAAATTAAGGAAAAATTTAGGTAGTGGATTTTCAATAGGAGTTCTAAGAGTGGTCCTAGATTGATTAGACTAGAATATATGAGTATTATTGTTAGTGTTTTGGAAGACATGATTAATTTCAATGACATGAAACTTATAAGAATATGATTTAGGTTTATACTTTAGGAAGGAACTGGAGCGTACACCCATTAGGTTTCTGATGAGATTGAGATAATTCAGATACTCTCATGTAGAACTTGTTAAATATTTAAATTAGAGGCGGTCATGAGAAAGATGATGAATGATGGGGTTTTTTAAGTTTTTATGGGCTTAGTATCTTGGGAAGTTTATGATCATGGATAGGTAGGAGTCGTACATGTATGGTTATGGATGAACCTACTAAGGTTGCACACCCAAGGAGAGACATGACTAAAACTATGTGGTAGTGGGTGCACTAATGGATGTATGGGGGTAGTGGTCCTCATTTCAATTGAATTTTGGTCTATATTGTGGATGGTTATCCCATGAGCTAGGAATGAGTAGTAAATTAATGGTTATGTTAGTGCTCAGTTATGAGTGAGTTTTTCCACATCTAACCATTGTGTTTAGTGAAGAATTTTATATGGTCTATGGATATTAGGTTTTTACCCAAGGACAAGATGAAAAAATACTCCTTTGGTGGGGAGAGGGATGTTTATTAAGGTGAAATGTTCATCACATTAATGAGACCTTGAGTGTGTGAGATAGTTCATTAGATGAATTCCTGGCTCTTTGGAGGCTAGTGATCTATGAGACTGCATTCAACCAGATTTTTGGGAGAATTATAAAAGTGAATAAGGATGTGATTTCAGATATAGACCAAGGTTTGACTGTTGTTTTTGGATAATCTTCAAATGATCTGAACGTGATTGGAATGAGGAACATGTCATTACTCATATTTGGAGCACAATGATAGAATTGTTAAATTGAGGATTTCGTAGCGAAATGAAACTAGAATTTAGGTTAGGAATTTAGGGGTTGTATCGGGATGATTTTAGGGTTCCTCTAGGACTTGAGTCATTATGATTAGGTGAATTCATGAAATGTTTGTGGATGAAGATAAATGTTTTTAGGAGTCATACATAGGAGTTTGGACTTGATTTATTATGCAGAACTAGATGTGGTCATAATAATCCTACAAAATGTGTGTCACTATAGATATGATGGGGATGTTTTGGGAATTTTATGAGTATTTTTGCTGAAAATCCAATGTGATCATGTTGTCCATACACGGTGTGGTCCTGTACTTTGTGGATTGGAATTTGGAATATAAGAATGGTAACTGGTGTTTAAATGGTATTCACATGCATGTTTGAGTGTGGTAATTTGGGAACCATGCCAAGTGGATAGATTGACTGTTAAGAGTAAATTTCTTAAGAAATAACACTAGTGGGGAGAACTATAGATCATTTTATCAATTGGGTGAGGATGAAATGATCATGTTTTGGGATGGAAATACTATGGTGATCATCATATCGATATGTTGGTGTTTATCTTATGATCTGGATTTGGATTGGTAGTTTAATGCCTTGGTTTTGGGATGATGTTTTTGAGGCATTTTGAGTGTCCAATGAGGGGGCCCAATAGTTTTGATGAGAAATAATGACTCTAGTAGGCTAGGACCAATGATAGAATGCTTGATGGGATGTCTTGGGGTGGATACTTTCTATGGTGGGGATATTATAAAACCCCATGTATATAGATGAGTTCTAGAAGTCTGAGGAATTTTTAATTTTGATTTAATGGAAGAGACAAATATTAAACTAGGATTCATAATTAAATTCTAAAGGTTGGGACTACTTAAAGGAGGAATTTTGGATAGGTATTGACTTATTTTTGGTAATTTGGAGTCTTGGAGGATCATTAGATGAAGCCCAGGGTAAATGGGCTATAGGGTGGCTATAACATGCAGCCGGCTAACAATGGGCTAGCTTACTAGGCTAACTAGATACTCGGTGGAATAATACCAGCTAGACTGTGTCCCTCTGGGGAGGAAAATGATATTTCCCCTAGATTTTAAAGGATGAATCCTCTTCACTTTCTCCCTATTATCGTGTATGATAGGGGAGTCAAATCTTCTCTCATCCCTTTAATACTATGGATTGGGGTGAAATTCTTGGGTAATCTCAGTGATGACACAAGGTATGAGATTCTATACCTCATGAAATATCTACTTTTCCTTCTTATTATTGGATGGAATTATTATAGTTTTGGTCAATACTAGATAATTCATTGGATAATGGTGAAATTCCCAATTTCATTGGGTATTTCATACATCTTAGGAAAAGGATGTCTTGGCATGATGTTTGCCTATCATAATTCATCATTTCAAAAATGGTGAATCATGACTTGGAATTTTATATGGGTTTTCTTTAATTTTTATGATAAATTATTATATAATTGGAATCATAGTTGGGGAATTTTCTTGGGTTGTTGTTCAGTGTTCACTATGAACCTCTCTTGGGTAACCGGTCATAGTTCCATCATGATGATGATTTGAAGTGATATTTTTTTGATTATTCCATTTTGAAGCAAATGGTGTATTTAATTGTAATTAAATAATTAATTATGATGAATTATCTTGATTTATATTCCTGAGAGGGTGTCGGCAGTTTTTGGTGCTGATACAACCTTGGATAATCATGGATGAGTGTAGGTGGAAGTTTATGGGATGTGAAATAATTAGGGAAAAGATTATAATTTGAGGAAAGTGGTCCTACATATTTATACATAATGTGTTTATTTTTGTTTTATATGGAGTGTGTCATGAGTTCTCACCACTAAGGGTGATGACCTTGATTTAATAAAATGTTATATTTTAAATGAAATGATTTGATAGGTTACACAAAGTGCCTAGGACTTGAGGGTCATTGGCACTGAATTAATTTCCTCAGTCATTAATGGCCAATTCTTAGACTCTAAAGTTAATATTTGGACACCTAAAAGAGGAGGGCATAACATGAATTGAGATGTATGACCCTAGGGGGTCAGGTAAGGGTACTTTAAATGTGTAAATCCAAGGTTGATAGACCTTAGGTAGACTAGAGATGGGTTGGGTAAGATGACCGAATGGAGCGACCCATGAGTTAGAGATGGGACTTAAGCCATATTAGGAGATTTCTTCTAGTGTGGAATACCCTTGAGGGCTGTGAGTCCGTGATATTACTTTGATGATGCCAAAAGACAGGGTGTCTTCCATACATTAGGAATTATCATGGGATACTAGTTGTGATAAAGGATCCCAAGTGAGATGCCTCTACTGTAGTGATAATTTAGGGGACCCCTATGGGTGTCCCTCTATAAGATAAAACTGAGAAGGTATATGTGGTTATGGGTAGATATGGTAGTAGCTGTCACCTTGAACCCAAACCAAAAATGTGATCCTTAAGAACTATGGATAGTGTGATAGTCATGGTTATTCGACTATACTTTTTTTATGTTTTATTTAATTACATTGATAGGATATCTAATTTCCCAATATGCCTAGGAATTAACCATTGGTCTTGGAACTATTGTGATTTTATGATATTCCTAGGAATCACCTGATGAGATGGATTAGGCCATGGGATTTTTGGTATGTTCCAGACTCAGAATCACGATATATTGGAGGTGGATACACTACTCGGTTCGCATTAGTGATTCAGTTAATGTGGGAGTGGATTACTATACGTGGTACCTAAGATCATGTATCAAATCATGTGTGACCATCTATACAATAATGATCAAGATGGGAGGGATTCCTATGATATTGAGATATCATTACAAATGCCGAGGTACTGGGAGATGAATAAAGACACTAGTAGATCATTGAAAATTCCCACTATTACTTGGATTAAAATTACAGTATGAAGTTTTGAGTGGGAATATATCCCTAATAATAGATGTAGGACGTCATAAGGGTAACCATTGGATCCCCTCGATTAATGCCTAGGATACCCCCTAGGATCAGGTGGATGCACCAAAAATGGTTTGACTCATGATCTATGAGATATTGGATGCCTAGAATATTTATCACAAGATCTAGGGCGGGTATTCCCTTTAATTTCTTAGGTAATCCATGAATTAGTTGCTCTTAAATGCATAGGATTTCCTATCCCCCCACCAAGAATTAGTTATCAGCCTAACTTTGGGAATTCCCAGGCACTACCATGGGGTTCAGCCTAAGGGCTTGAGGATGATTGATTCCTATTGAAGCCCTAGGGTCTTCTAGTCATCATGATGGAGGAATGAAAATGGTGTTTATTATGGGTGGAATTAGGATCCCTTGAAGAAATTATCATGATCAACGAAATTTTGACACTATCTGAGGTTTGAATGTGTTGGAACCAAAAAATGTTCCCATAGAATACATAGAATATTTTAAAACATGATCAAGTAGCATAGTCTATTCTGAAAGATTTTATTTGACTAATTGTAGATCCTAAATAGATTTAGAGATTAGATTTTATGTCCATTCAAAGTAAGGATGAAAACATGGTTTGTGAAGCTCCATTCATGGCCGCGTGAACATATTTTCTTCGTGGCATTATTTTTCCTCCATGACTGCGTAAATGTATTTGCTTCACAACGTCATTTTTCCTCTACAGATGTGTGGATTTCTTTGCTTTTCAGTTCCATTTTTTCCTTTTTAGTCACATGAACGTATTTGATTCACAACATCATTTTCCCTCTACGGATGCATGGACTTATTTTCTTCGCGGTGTCATTTTTTCCTTCATAGTCATGTGAATGTATTTTCCAAATGATGTTCTTTTCCTTCACAACATCCCCCACAAGAATCACAAGCTTCATTACCTATAAATATGTGTCCCCAACCCAAATTCATGGTTATTCCGCTCCTTTGGATGCCAATATTCCATTTCACAGTGCTCCTAAGAATCATGAACTAGTAAGAAAATGGCTTTCCCCTAACTATGGTAGGGATGCCCTTCATAAAGTCCTCTTCCCTTCGCAATAGAGGGAGGATTATTGGGTTTCTCAAGGCTCTAAGAATCATTAATCCTTCATGGATCTCTCTCCAAATAATGTGCTCTTTGCTAAGGATAATCTCTTCTTCACCAAAGTATTTCATTCATGAAGCATTCTTCCTCTACGGAGCACCCTTCCTTCATGAAGCTGTTTTCCTTCATACAGCTTCATTCCATCACGAAGCATCTTTCCTCCTCCAACCCCTTTCCTTCATGAATCCATATCATTGGACAATATCCTACCTTCATGCCCACCAATCCATTCCATGGGGGCTGCATTCATGTACCCTCGCTAGACATCAGTACTAGTCTACGGTCCCATTCCTCTGGGCCAGTCCCTTCACCACCGTTATTGACCCCAATTAGAAATGCAGAGTCGCACCACAAACCTTTTGGGCCGGGTAAGCAACATTTTACCTTGCCCCCTTATGCACACCCCACTTTTACCCCTAGAATACCATGATTTAATATTCTACTCTGAAATCCTTGAAACACATTGAGTCGACATATTTCTCTTGGACCCTTTCCCATGTCATGAGTTGAGATCCTCGTTTTTAATTCTTCGAGTACCTTGAGTCGAACCATTCCTCAAGAAACTCCAAAAGCCTCATCTCCTGGATCCTATGCCAGGTTGAACCAAAAAGGGGTTCTATTGCGTAAGTCCCAATAATTTTCATTTCTAGGAGTCTTATACCAAACAGTCCTCACTACATGAATTTAAACTATATAATTCCCTTCCATTTAAGAATAGGATGCCTTATACATCAAGAATAATATGCCTCATCATGAGAAAATCATCAAACAACCACTATGGTACTCCTCTTAAGGTGAAATCCCCAAACCATTTTCTCTTGACCAATTGTCATGTAAAGATGACCTCATGACCTAACATGAAGAAGACATAATAGGAAGATTCCATGCGTAATCCTCATTCACTATTTCCACTCCATAGCAGCACCCGAGCTACTTCCACTCATATGCCCAATTCAATATTTCCCTCATTATAGACACTTGAGAATCTTCCATATGTAAACCCCATGCATCATTGACCACTCCTCCACCTCACTCCCATAGATCATTGCTTATGCCTTCCCTTCCCTAATTACTGGTTGGTACAAGTTATTTTAGTCCAAGGAATTATGAGTGAGTCCTCATCATCTGATCTGTAGGACGTTAAACTGCCAAGCACCCATGTCCTCGACACATGATGTTAAAATTTATGTTTCTACATGCATGACAAGTCTGATAGGATCAAAGAGGAAATTGGACCAAGATCCTTTCTTTTCCTACCTTTTCAACTCGCCTTATCTCTCCCTTTGTGCTTTGTTTCCATGTGTACCTCAGGCAGCCTACAAATAAGACCTAAACCACCTTCTTAGGTTTCCATGTGAGAGTAATTCCTAATCTCTATCTCCCTCTACTGCTATCCATGTGTAAGTGCCACACCATCCCTCAGGGATGCACCCTTCATAACATGATCTCTAGGTCTGTTGTTACCTTATGTTTCCCACATTGACTATAACTCACATGGGCTTAGAGTAGAAAACAACCATGAAATCCTCTTTATACTACCAACTATACATACAACCCAACATATATATGGTCCACTAGCCATGAATATTACCCATGCCCCATCTAGAACTATGTGGACTTTGATCCCTACATTTTAAGTATGGTACATAGGAAGATTCTATGAGGTTCAATCCCATCACTCCCCACAATCCATTTTTCCTAAATATTTAATGTCTGTTCACCAATCCTACATGATGTTAAACCACATCCTCCAAACTACGTGGGTTTTGATCCCTTTTGAGTATGTGGGAAGCCTCTTTGATGTCCAACCCCATCCAATGATAAAATATGGTTCATCCTCCTAGGGATGTACCCTCCTAGTGTGACATCTTACCTTTTTGGGACACATAACTTAGATCCATCCTTTGGGGTGTTTTGATTCACATGGAAAGATGAACATGCATAAGACTTTCACTTCACTATAATACTCAAACCAAGACTTCCCCTCTTGAAAAGGGCCACTAACCACGCAAAATCCCCTAGTATTTCTCCAGGTCATTGTCCTTTGTGTAAGCCCCAATTCCATGACCCCATCCTCAACTATGTGGAATTTGGTTCCTAGCCACTGGGATATATAGGAAGCCTCCACAACGTTCAAGCTCATCACCTATTTCCCATCTTGATCTCTCCTTAGAGCCATTGTGTCTCAGGAAGATTATGACCCAACCTAGAGCTTCTACTTCCTTTGGGGAATTAACCTTCTGTTCTATTATCATGGACTACCTCCTTAGGTGTCACATATCCCCACAAAACTATGTGGAGTTTGATTCACTTCCCTTGGTATACGTAGGAAGGCTCCTTGAGGTTCAAGCCCAACACCATCACCTTCACGTCGGTTCCAACTCATTCATTCCACCCACTTGACCTAATCATCCATTATGCATCATGATTCTTACCTAGGATAGCACATCTTGGTGGGATCACTCCATCCACTCAGGAAGCTAACCATGCATAAGCCCAGTACATCCCATTACTCTTTGAAACACTCCAGAAGCTGACAATGCATAAGCCCCACAAATCATATCCATCAAACCAAGAGTTCCCCTTTTGCGATGGGAAGATATCATCATGTAAGTCCCAAACCACCCATTCGAACTATGTGGGTTTTGATCCCTATCTTCTATATAGGGTTCATACGAATCCTCCTTCAGGTTTAATCCCAACCAATTGTAAACCTTGGTTTTCCCCTTTTTGGGGTGCGCTTCCCAGGTCCATCCTTTGTGATGTACAAATTAGCCTTCATGGTGTTAAATCTTACCTTTTTGGGATACAAGATTCTAGGTTCATCCTCATTGGGGATTATGATCCATCCATCTCGTAAACTTCCATTTTCTCTCTCCATATAATCCATTCTCATCAGTTTTCTAATCAGTCTGATCCATCTCTATCATACGTTAAACTCACAACATTATCTATGTTAAACATGGAAAACCGATGAAAACAATAGATACATGCCCCCATCATAAGTACCATATGATAAAATTGGTATGGATCAGGATTCCATGCCTTCTAGAAGCCCTCTGACAAGGGAGAATTTAGGTGTACCAATGTTCCAGCGTCCAGACGTGCCTGCGATGCCCAACACAACTACTATCCTAACTGAAGGTTGATTCCTTGACTTGACCCATGGGAATGTCTTGACAAAAGTAGCATAATTAACCCCCATCAAAAAATATATGTCACCAATGAGTGTTTCATGAACAATGTCTCAATATATGAGGGTGAATCAGACTTGGTGATGAATTTTGAGGAGGAATCCACAAAAGGTGGAACCGACATCCCATCATCGCATTTCGATCAAAGAGAAAATATAGCTAAATAAGTGATGCATTCCACCTACCATTGGAAACTGGGAATGTGGGGTACAATGTAGCCATCAGTTTCATCAACACACATGCACACACAGGTAGCGCGCCCTGGTGGAAAGTGTTATAAATAGAAAATGGTGAACCAAACATGAATCTTTTCTCCTTCAACCATAAGGATTATTAGTGTTTGAGAAATCCTTAAATAAACACATCATCATGTCTATCCATCCAGTTCTAGGTCTCACCATTCAAATTGTGGGCCTAGAATAGAGCTTACTAGAATTTGGGGCAGTTAATCGTTGGGAATTCTAGTCTATAAAATTGTCACTGTGGATATCTCTATCCATCAACTAAAGAACAAATGGTGCTAGGGCACTAATTTCCTTTTATCCATAATAATAGATCAATATTCTTGCTCTGTAGGACCCAATCTATAAGAAACTAGTCACATCCTGCCTGCAGATATATGGTTAGGGGAAATGATAATGCGGAAATCCAGTGCGACTCCACCTTTGTGACAACAACATCCATAACCACGGCTATTGGGTACCCACACCCCATCTCACCCACAGAATTTATCCATACAAGGGTGATATATACTCTTATTTGATGCTATGAATAAGATGGGGTAATCCCAATGAGGGATATGGACTTCCAGGATTTAGAGACTTTTGTGCCTCACCGTTATCACCACCCCCAAGGGACGTACAAAGAGACACTTCAACCCACTCCGAAAATCAACCGTTTTAGGAGCCTCTCCCTAGAATGGTCTTATGACTCATTCCCCTATACCAATGAGGTAAGGGATTTGAAAGTCAACCCAATGACAAGTACCGCCCATGATCCACTAAGGAGGGCTCCCACCATTCTCATCAGCGCCACCAATTTATGGCATTTTAGAACTAGGAACAAATGGTCTATACCGCTACACCACCGACTCTGGTCTGATTGACCCGATATTAGCGTCAGGTGTAGGATTAGGAAAATGATCAATAGGGGGTGTCATCCTTCTACAGTTTCAGTGTACTATGCCATTAAGGATCTAAATTATCATTTCACCACTATTTCAAAGCCGGGATACGTCCATGTCCAATCAGGATTGATACCCCAGCCACCCCATGGGAAGGATGGGGTGACTCTTACAGTCACCGACACAAGAAGCAACCATCACAGGCCGACCCATAAAGATGTAATTTAGTATGGAGGGCTTCTCCATACCATTTTTAACCAGAGGGGAGGTCCTCCCCACTCCTGCATTCATCATGGAGGTCCTCTCCATGCCACTAGCATTGGTATAAGCAGAGGTCCTCCCCACTCCAGCGTCAACCCACACAAAGGTTCACCTCATGCCCATGATCCCAATAGGGAGTTCCTCCCCATGTTCTCACCATATCCAGGGGAAACCCCTCCCTCTCCATTACCTACCGTATAGGTCCCCCCCATACGTCATGAAACAGAAATAAAGGCCTTACCATGTTCTATTTAACATATTCCTAGGTTCTCCTCGCACCCCAGCATACCTAAATAGAGGTCCTCCCCGCTCAGGCATCAACCCACACGGTGGTTGACCCCATGTTGAAAATCTACCCTTCCATGAAGAAACATCACGGGGAAGGAGGGTGAACTGCCATTACTAAAGGAAGAATCCTATGAAGCACCAAGTCGTAGTCAATCCCATCCCTTTTTCGGATTCTAATGTAAAATGCGACTCAATCATGGAGCCTTCACCCCAGTCCTCTGAATCAAGGTCTAGGTTAGGAACCCGACTTGTGAGCATCGTCCATATGGAAAGTGAAATAAAACAGATCCTTAGATTCCTCCATAGATACATACATGAGAAGGAGGGTTTGGTTTCTTTCTAGGTCCTCGCCATGCATTCCTATCTATCGTTACTAGGATCATTCTCTACCTTTACATGAGATCGTATAGACTTGTTCTGGGGATTGGTAGATGGTGAGAACCATCCCGACATACCCCCAATGATCACTGCCTTTACATAGGAAGTAGTGGTTGTCACTCCTTCCTATAGGTACATGATTATGCTATCTATACCATCCCCAAGAGATGTCTCATCATGCAGTGGCCTATTATCTCATACACCGTTCTCTCCACCAACCATTCCACTACTATAATAGTCTTCTTCTATTTCATTACTGGTTCCCCAAATTCCCCTAATTGAGGAATGTGGAAACTTGATACCAGATCCCGCTTCTGAACAAAGAAGTTTGTGGGGCATTCTCACGATGGAAAACTTCCCCAAGACGTTCTGGCTGATTGTAACTCCAAAATTGACATCCCAGAGTCCCTCACCTATGATGAAGTCAAGTGTTTTCTTAAGAATCTATGGATGAAACATTTCCTCATCCATCATAATTGTTTGGTTTATCCAAAGATATAGGAGCACTATGACAATATCAACCATCACTGTCGCAAAGTTGACCTACCCACACTTTCCATTGCTCAACATACTACATCGCCCAGTTATCGTCTGACCCTCCAGCAATGTTGCACTCAGATCTTAATCGTGCCCCAAAAAATAATTGTACAGGCATCCTCACATGTCTATATCTATGGTTTGGGATAGTATAAAACTCTCCACTTCAGCCCTATCCCGCACCAGCCTAACTTTACAGGTGATATCGAGGATATGCTACTAGGTGCTGTCTTAGTGAATATGGATGAAATCAATCCACATAGGGATAAGGATACCGAGATAGGTCTCATTGAGGAGAAAATTCCCCTATGAATAGTGTAACATCTACTTGATCCCATGGGCATTGCCACTCACCAAAAAAGACACTTTCTTGGACTCTGCTAAACCTTCCAAGTCACTACCTCTCAGTCAGGAACCCAGAAATGGAAAATAGGACACTAGGACCATAAGCCCCCTAAATCATTAGGCATGACGTAGAAGATGGAGGATGATACCGAAAAGGCCACAGTACTTAAAGAGATCACATCACAGAAGAAAACCATTAATGAGCTCATCACTCAGTGCATTGAAGAATGATGACAAGATTATGATAATACTCAGTATGATCCCATCCACCCTCCACTGGGGTAGTATGGGAAACCATAGGTTCTCCATGGAAAATTTCCTCTTATCGATCTTGACATCCCTATGCATCCCAACAGGGTAGAGGCCAGGGTTTATGGAAAACGGGCACGGTATGTATCCCCAAATCCACCTGATCTGTGTGATAATATTCTCTAATACCCATCTCCATTATCTGTTCCTACAACATCTCCTTAGATCTCTCTATAGGATATACCTATAGTTTCTCTACAGGCTATTCCTCTAGAAGTTCCTCTAGTTGTTCCTCCAGCCACTCCATGATCTGTTGAGCCAATTTACCATGTTGAAGAACCTAGAAAAACATTGCTGGCTAGGGATTATCACATGTATTGGAATCCTCATCATGTGTATCTGATGTCTGGTCTCGTTGATCACCTTGAGGCACTCGAAACATTTCAGGTGCTGATCCCATATGATGGAAATCCATATTCGGAATGGGTAGATGACATGCCAACACCCACAAATTTCAAAAATCCGACTCCCCCCCTTGAATAGGATGTGAGTACTACTACAACATTAGACCCAATTTATCTCTAGGGGTGGACCCATGATGGGGAATCTAGGGAAGTAGGATGCTGCTAAACTCTGGTGCTTCATATAGACACTAGAAGGGACTACATTTATCTGGTATGTTCAGTTACCCATTGGATCTATAGATGGCTAGGAGGATCATTACAAGAAATTTCTTTATCAGTTTACCTCCACCACCTTTAATAACAGTATTTACGACCTCTTTAAGTGAAAAAATGGCCAGATGAGCAAGTCACATACTTTTTAACAGGTTGAAATGCCACACATAATAACTCAATATGCTGCTTACTTAGGAACAACTGCTGATGATGTGCATGGGGAACATGTAGACTGAACTGGTCCTATCCCTCTTCACTCAAAATTTCCCAGGTGGATTCTAGGATTTATATAACAAGGCTCAATGCCTAGAACAAGAGTTTTAACAATCTAAATATAAATGTATGTTTCCTCCCACATCCCCTACAATAAGATTATACAAGGATGAGGCTACTGCCGATTCACTGGTAGAGGTCCCCAAGCCACTAGAACTATTGCCCGCAGAACCTCATCCACAGCCTCACTGAGAGCCATTACCTTAGGTACCACCTCAGGCTCAACATCACCCACCCTAGAATCGGTAGACAACACCTCATAATGAACCACTACCATCCAGGTCAGATAATCATGTTTCACTTCCTTGTCAGGATCCATCACCTCATTAGGTCCAAGCTCCTAGATTTCCCTTCCCAGATCGGAGAAATCAGACATACTCATTTGAAGAGGCTCAGGTCCTTGGTTATTTCTGCATTGCCTTGGACCAAGAGATCATGAAGTTGCCAAATTGTAGGAGGCTCTAAGATGGTGATCTAACTAATCACCCTAACTACTGCCCCAATCACAGATTCTTTAGACATACTCTCAAGCAGTGATATATGTTCGAGGATTGTATCTAGGACCAGGTCGAAAACAATATAGTTAGTTTGGGTCCTACCCTAGAACAGGTGGCATGTATCTCTGCTAAAGCAGACAACAATAATGAGGGTGAATAGAGGTATGTATCCAGTCATAAGTCTCAGAATTATGACAATTGGTTTGCCTGAAGGGCATCCAATCTCACCCACGGTGTCATCCATACCTGTTTAAATCATATAGAGCCTTCATAAATAACTTTTCTTCTTACTTCTACTACTTCTACATCTACATCTCTGCCTTATACTTCTCAGAAGAGGAAGCATTGTTAGCGCAAGGGAATGTAATGAATCCCAATGGCAGCGAAGGATTCCCGTACTCTTGGTGACTTTAGGCCTCTAAATATGGGGATTTCCCCAAATATCTTCCCGGTAATGGAGAATTCCCCAATTTATGGTTAGGAGTATGGATCAATGAATATCGTCGAACTAGCTGACCCTTACATGGTTCCCACTGATGAAGAATGATAGGATGGTCTTCCTAATGTTTTCGGTCGACATCAACATAAACATAGTCATGGATGTGTGAAACATCAAAATTCTTTGTCCAATGCTTCAATCCAAGCCATACATGATATTGATACCAGACAACAAGCTCAATGTTGAGATCAACATACACTGCCCTCTTACCCTATCTTGTCAGGTTCACAGCCACTGCGGTTTATGTTACTCGATCAGGAATATTTTCCATAACCGTGATGTGATCAACCATGCTCAGTCAAAGATAGAAATAAGTAATTTTACAATCAACCAATATTCATCTTGTGTGATTCATATAGTGAGCAACAAGATATCCCCAGAACAATCAAGAATTTTCCAGCTTGACCAGAAATGCCCATCATTCTCCATGCCACATAGAAACTTCCTACCAGAATAATTGTTATCCGAGTGCAGAAGTATGACATGCATAGGAACCTTGAAAAAATTCTCTAAAACATCTCAATCCTTGAGTCCCTTCGCCTATATAAATAGATGCTTGAAGCTCTTACATAGGATTTAAAAATCCCCCTTCAATTCGAAATGGAGATAGTGGCTACAGATTACTTCTATGCTGAGGAAGTTGAGTGAGTAGAATACCAAGACATCATCTCATTATTTGGTGAAGATGAATTTTATACCATACAGGGCCACATTCATCTATTGTATATCACTGGCCAGTTCAATGGCGTGGAATTCCACTGCTATCTCATTGACATAGGTTCTAATATCAATCTCATCCTTACCAAAAACTCTACAAGATAGGTTGTCTAAAGAAAATCTGAGTCCATATGACCTGAAGATTCAAGTTTATGACAATATAGAGAAATGGTCACGTGGAAAGATTCATCTGAAGACCCAATTTTGTGGCTTGATTGATAGTACTAAATTCATGGTCATCTTTTAGGACCCCTCCTACAATACACTAATGGGTAGACCCTGGCTCCACCTTCACACAATAGTTCCCTCCTTACACCACCAATGCCTCAAGTACTACCTTAATGGTCGTGTGGGAGTGATCCAGGGTGATGCGTCTCCCATTGACTCTTTTAAAAAACACTATTTAGATTATGACTGCCATAAGAGTAAGGAAAAGTGGGTTCAAACCAATGATATTGAGTACACTGATACGGTGTCTGATCCTTTGGGTAGATCTAGATGATGCCTTTGTCCTCTCGATCCATTAGTTAGAGGCCACAACCCTAGACTTGGTACACTACTTTATTTTTTTGGAGAAAAGGGGGAAGCTTGTTCCTAAGTACAAGGAAATCTAGAAGATCACATCATCCTCTTACATGAATCAAGCTCAAGTGATTACAGATCTCTTTAACCTTGTAAGGTTTCAAGATGTTCTCACCATGGAAACAACAATACTCCATACTTTTTTGTTCCACCAAGATGGGTTAAACTGACTTAGGACGACACACCAATACTTATTTGATATCATCAAGCATTGTTCCTTGGGTATTATTCCTGCTAGAATTGGGTCAAAATTTTTTAACCATGGTATAATTAGTGCAGGAGTCTGTCGATTAAGATTCCTTCACCTCTTCGGCTGGTACTAGCATTCCACCAGGGTCAGCTAACTCATAATAATTGACTATTGCTGATAGTCCTCTCACCTCTAACGTCGAGGAGTATTTAAAATATTCCCCTACTGATTTGGAAGAGGGTGTTTCAACTAGAGTTAATGAGTTGGTACATGTGAATCTTGGTACCAAGGGAGACTTGAGGCCAATGATGATCATCAAAACTATGCCTACTAAAGAAAATCAATAGTATGCGGGTTTCCTGAAGAAGCATTGTGATTTGTTTTCTTGGAGCTATGGAGAGATGAAAGGACTAGATCCTTACATAGCATTCCACTACCTTGGTCTCCTAACAAGTCATCATGGGTTCAAGTAGCCTCCTAGGAAGATTCACCCATCTCATGGTTCCATGGCTGTGGATAAAGTTGATAAGCTCATCAAATCCAACACAATCAATGAAGTCCAGTACCCCAGATGGTTAGCCAACATCATTTCCATCAGGAAGAAGAATAGACATATCAAAGTCTACACCAACTTACAGGATCTCAATCATCACTTTTTGGAGGATGATTTTCCCCTTACGGTGATGGAGCTATTGATCGAAACCACCAATGGATTCCAAGACCTCTTCTATATGGATGGTTACTCTGGGTGTAATCAAATCTGAATAGTCCCAAAGGATGAAGATTCCACCACCTTCAGAGCACTGAAATGTACCTTTTACTATTATTTAATGCCTTTTGGTTTGAAGAATAGAAGATACACTTATCAGTGTGCTATCCACAACACATTCAAACCAATACTTGGGACATTAGTAGAATGATTTGTGGATGATTTGGTGGTCAAATCCCACCAGCGTTTGGAGGATCTCAGATATCTTGAGTAAGTGTTCAGCTTCCTCAACTCCTGAAATCTAATGATTAACCCTTTGAAGTGTGCCTTCAGGGTTACCTCTATAATGTTCCTCGTATTTTATTTATATATATAGGCATTGAGATTGATCTAGAGAAGATCAAGGCTATCAGTCAGATTCCTCCTCTGACCATCCTCCGAGAGCTCCGTGGTTTTCAAGGACACTTAGCCTACATATGCAGATTCATTACGAACCTGGATAGAAAGTGTAATACCCTTTAGAAGATCATGAATAAATTTTCCATATATGATTGGGATGAAAAATTCTATACTTATTTTGACAAAGTCAAGCATTATCTTCTGCAACCAACAATTTAGATGCCACCCATCTCTAGAAAGCCGCTGGTCCATTATGTGACCACCCTAGAAAATCCCTTGGTACCCTTATCACCTAGAAGAAAAATGAATGGATAGATAACCATTTTTACTATATTAGTTGCATGATCGTTGACATAGAGACCATATATTCCTCTTTCTATAAGAGATTCCTCGTACTGGTTTTGGCATTGAAGAAGTTACGGAATTATCTACAACGTTGTAAGATACAATTAGTGTCCTTTGATGATCCGCTAAAGTTCATTTTGTAATAACCTATATTGACAAGATATCTAGCTTGGTGGTTAGTGATCCTTTAGTAGATCGACATTAGGTTCTTCCCATAGAAGGATATCAAGGGTCAGGTGCTGGTAGATTTTCTGGCCGCCCATCCGGCCACCGCAGTGTAGTATCTAGATTTTGTTTTTCTAGACCAGGACATCCTCTCAGTAGATCAAGTTATTCCATGTTGGAATATGAACATCAATGGTGCCGCACGGAGCCCCACTTATAGGAGACTCAATGATCCTATTCTCAATAGATTAGGACTGAGCATCATCTTCATCACCCTCATGTAGGCTGTTTTTCCCTATTCGTTCTTATTATTAGAAGGTTGCCCAAAAAATGAGGAAGAATATTAGGGAATAATCACTAGTCTCAATCTGTACCTAAATATTAATGTTCCCCACCTATGTGTGAAACGGGGAATCAGAGCTGGTTATCAAGAAGATCAACGATGACGATGTCATCAGAAAGTTGGAACTTGTGCTCCAGTTTGAGAACACCCACCAGCTGATGGACCGATTCCCTTATCGACCAGAAATCACTCATGATCCTCAACAACATAATTTTTAATATGATTCCTTGTCCATCCTTTTCATATCTATCATAGATCCTCCTCAGGATGATTTGTTTATTCATGTGGCACATTAAAGGGTCATCACTCCCTTTGCTCCGAATGATGATGATAGACATCAGGTTACCATCTTACCATCAATGATTCCACACTAGGACCTCCAGTCCCCTATACCACAATATAATATACCCCTAGTTAGACAAATAATTTTGTTTAGTACCTCTAAAATGTTAATCTACTGAAAGATAGAGCTGACTATGAGAAAATTTGTTAGTGTGAAGTATAATTCACCCTCCATAGCGGTCCAAGGCTTGAGAATATCCTCTACAGATGTGAGTTCGATAGACTTATCCTCATTTTCATACAAGTAGATGATATTCCCCAGGTTATGCGATAATTCCATGTTGGATCCTACAGATCTCATCAGGCAGGGTCAAAAATCTCCCACCAGATCTGAAGGTTGTGCTACTTTGGGCAACCCATGGTTCATGACTGTATTGAGTTTTCCAAGAGGTGTCATGTGTGTTAGATGCACAACAATTTCATTAATTGACCTCCAAATCCTCTCTATACTACCAATTATTCTTGGACCTTTGCTGTTTGGGGACTAGATTTTTTGGGACTATATCCCCCACTAGCAGCTCACCATTGCAGTTTCTTTCTGACTGTGACAGATTTATTCTCCATGTGGGAAGAAGTGATTATAGTCAAGGAATTCAAGGAATATTTTATAATTTATTTCATGAGATCCAACATCATCCATCAATTCAGAGTTCCTCACACTGTCCTCACTGATCAAAACACCAATTTCAAAGTAGTTGAGATGAAAAAACTGTACACCAAGTAGAAAATACAATGCAACCATACTTCTCTCTATCACGTGGAAGAAAATAGAGTAGATACATTCTTTCAACAAGACCCTCTCTAACATTTTTTAAAATATTATTGTTCCAAAAAGAATAGTTGGCCAAAAAATCTTTCCAACACTATTTGGGATTATTTGATAACAACTCGTAATTCCACCCATGTGACCCCATATTCCCTGGTGTACTAAACAGAGGCAGTCTTACCCATAAACATTCAGTTATCATTTATCTGTACCAATTTATATGATTATAAGATGTTATAAAAGATAGAAGAAGTCTATCTTCCTTAGCTGTATCCCTCATTGAGAACATGTTACGGGCCCTACACAATCTGGAAAGGAACTAGAACATGATATCTAGGGATTTCAACAAGAAAATTGTCTCCACTCCTTCCTCCAGGGTGATATGGAATTTTCTCTTAGGATGCCGATGATAACTGGTAAGAATCCACCAAAGTTAGAGCACAAATGGGAGGGTCCTTACATAATTCACAGGGTTTAACCCAATGATGCATACTCTTTGATCATCCTGGAAGGTGAGAAAATCACTCCTCCCAGAAATTCCTAGTACATCAAGCGATACTTCGTGTAAGTGAGTTATCGTCCTACATGAAGATAGACTAAAAACTATAAACATAGTTCTTATGGTATTAGATATCAAATGTTAAACTATGATCTCTTTCATCCTGCATGATGTTAAATTGCTCAACCCTATCCAAGATTTCAAAAATAAAAATTCCCAGCATCATTGTCCCACATGATGTTAAACTGCAATGATCATCTCAAATGACATTAAAATGAAACCACCATTTTCCTTTTGTTACGTCCTGCACGATGTTAAACTGAGATCCCCCTGTACCCCATCCCACAAGATGTTAAAATGTTCCTTCATCCTTACCGCACAATTCTAAAATACATGAAATTCAAGAACTACATATGGATTTATTTCTCCCCTCATAGGATACATAGAAATTTCCAAACAGTTTGTCCTCGGGTCCAACCCTATGTTTCCATATTTTCGGCTTTATGTCCTGAGTTCTCTCCTAGGAGCATGTGGTGTTATATGAGAGATAATTGAATCTCATTCATGAAGAGTTTACAACATCCAAACCATGTGTCTCCCTTTGGATACCTTGATGTCCTTACCACATGATGTTAAAATGCATGAAATCCAAGAACTACATGTGGCTTGATTCTAACGCTTGTAGGATACGTAGGAATTCCCAAATATCTTTTCATTAGCTTCAGCACCAGGCTTCACAAATAATTCCATCAATTCATCCCCCTATGGCATTAGTTCTCTCTGGGGAGTGAATGGTGTGATATAAGACCTCATTGGTCATCATTTACATCAGGTTTATAACAACTGCACCGTGTCCCCTCCCCTTGAGAGCATTCATACCTTTATATGTCCTCACTACCTGATGTTAAACTGTATGACATTAAAGAACTACATGTGTCTTGATTCCTACCCATATAGGATACATAGGATTGTCCAAATATTTTGTCTTCGAGTCCATACCCATGTTCCTCAACCTTTCTAGCCCCTTCAGCCCTCCCATATGGTCCAAGTTATATGAACTTAAACTAAGATCTCTCCCATCTCACATGACAATAAAATATTGTGTACTACCTTCAAGAAATTAAACTTCATAAAATTTGTGGTCCTTTATACATGACCTAAAAAGGTAAGTTTACCTTTTCACCCCACATGACATTAAATTGCTTCTTCGTCCTTACTGCATGACGTTAAACTGCACAACACTCAGTCGTAATTCCTTTCTTCTGGCCCTTTTTCTTAAGTCATATCTTGGCTGTTCATGGTGATGTGTGTACATTTTCTTTTCTCATTTACATTGGGTTTATTCTACCATGCCATGAACATCCCCCTTGGGATGTTATTTCCCCCAAATGTCCTAGCTGCATGACAATAAATTGTGTTGCAACTTGAGTCCTTACCACATGATGTTAAACTTCATGACATTTAAGATCTACATGTGGATTGATTCTCATTCTTATGGGATACATAGGAACACCTAAACATGTTTTCTTTGGTTCTAGCCCCCATGTTTCTAAATTTATCCCATCTTCTCATCCTTATGGAAAGAGTTCTATCCTAGGAGCACAAGGTGTGATATGAGACCTATTTGGTCCTCATTCAAATCAGGTTTATAGCATCCACACCATGTGCCTCTGTTAGAGATTTCCCTCTTTATGTGTCCTCATTACATGACATTAAACAACACAACATTCAAAAACTATGTATGGCTTGATTCTCATCCTTATGGGATATATAGGAAGGACCAAACTTGTTTTCTTCAGGTCTAGCCCCTAGGTTTCTCATGTTCTCCCATCCTTTTGGCACCTTGGGCCCGAGTTCCCTCCATGGAGTGTGTGGTGTAGTATAGATCTCTACATTCCTCATTCGTGTCAGGTTTATTTTTACCATGCCACAAACATCCCCTTTGGGGTACTATTCCCCCAACATCATTACCACGTGATGTTAAACTACATTGAACTTCAAGAACCACATATTTATTGACTCATTCCCTCATAGAATACATAGAAATACCCAATTTTTTTTTCTTTGGGTCCAAAACCAGGTTTTCCAACACATTTTTCTTCTCCATCCACTCGTCTTCTTGGGTTATCTTCCCTTAATTGAATCCCTCAACCTCTATTATACCACATTAACATTTTCAAATTCCCTATGGTGTAGAGTCTTGAGTGTTGGATTCTGTATAGACATTATCTCATTCCATATACATGCCTCAAGTGCCCTGTTATTTGGGTCTCCATCATCTTTCACATCTATAAGGACCCCCCAGAATATTATGGATGCTTGGCCTCATGGCCTGCCTACTATTCTAGGCCAATGTATCAGATGATCTTAGACAAAATTTTGCGTTTATCCCATTGTTTTCAAATTTGGTTAGCGATCAGCCCTCATTTGTTTATTTCTATCCCAGGATACATGATATGGATGTTGTGTTTTGAATATGGTCAAAATTTCTCCTCCATTGTTATTCCACCCCCATTATGTCCCAAATATTGGACATAGTGGTTCACATCCCTCTTCACATTCTTATGTACAGGAGGATCTCTAACACCCTCAATGTTTTCCCTCTATGCACTTTTGCGAATTGATAGGGTAGACTTGCATCATGGGGTTATCTTTCATTCTAAACATATAATTCCTTGTGCTTATGTGTTTAGTGATGATCCTCTACTCTCCTTGTTACCCATGCCTAGAATGCCTCACGTTGGATTAGGGATCCAGATAGGGTTTTTTTTGCATGAAATAATCACACAGTCATATGGTTAAAGCCTTAGGACTTTAAACTGTGTGTAGGTTTTCCCTCAAGGGTGTGTGGTGTTGTATGGGTATTATTTATCCTCATTCATTCCAAGTTACTTTAATGTGCCACCACTACGAATTTCCTACTTTTGGTCTGAGATCAATGACCTTAAACTAAGATCTATCCCATCCCACGTGACATTAAACTGCTTCTTCATCCACATTTCATGAATATGAACTACACAGTGCGCTGATGTCCACATTTGAGAAGGAATCACCTCTTTGGACTCTTAGCCTACATTCCTCTTATGAATACCTTGTGTGGTGTGGATCTATTTGGTCCCCATTAATGTCAGGTTGCCTTATGGTGCTGCACTACGTATTCTTATTTTGGAGGTTTCATCTTACAATCTGAGATCTATGAACATAAACTAAGATCCCTCATTTCCTAACCCCATGATGAAAAACTGCATGACATTTAAGAACTACTTGTGGCTTGATTCCCATCTTTATTGGATACGTAGGAATTCCTAGACCTTTTGTCTATGGTCCATCCACTACCCATTTTATCTTTCCAGCCTCTTGGTCTGGGTTCTTATGTGAGTATATGGAATGTTTAAGACCTATTTCTTCCTCATTCACATTGTTTTTATAGAAGGCATTCCATGTACCTCCCTTTGGAGAACTTCCCCTTGCACATGTCCTTACCGTATGACATTAAACTACAGTGGTATTACCTTGCATCATGTGCCCCATTATTTAGGTCTCCATCATTTTTCACATTTGAAAAAACCCCCCAAACGGTATGGATTATTTGAGTTATGGGTCACCTACCATTATGGGATAATATCCCAAAGGATCTTGAATGGAATTTTGAGACAAGTCCCATGCTTCAAATATGGTCAATGGTTGACTGAAAGTTGTCTGTTCCCATCCCGAGTTACACAATATGAATGATGCATTTTGAATACGGTCAAGAGTTATCCTCCATCATTATGACATCCCCATTATGTACCAAATATCAAGTGTAGTGATACATATTACCCTTCCCTTCTATTCTAATTAGTCTGTAACACTCCTGGTGTTGTTCCTCCATAAATTCACGTATGTCAAGTAGGAATGTCAGCCTAGTTGGGATTTTACCACCTGATGTTTTTTTTCCTATTTTTCCACTCTAATACAAAGGGGAAGGGCTGCCATCACTCCATGTTTCCCACAACGAAAATGGCTCATGTGGGCTTAGGAGTTCTGGTAGCGTGATACTCACATAGAAGAATGCCCAACCCCATGGTCCATGTTCTACAACCTTAAACTAAGATCTCTTTTTTTCTAAGTAATATGATGTTAAACTACACTACCACAACATTTATGGGTTTAAACTATTTAATCCTTACCAAATGTTGCTAAATTTCATGGACTGGTCCTATCATACAACCTTAAACTATAAAATCATTGTCTTGGACACATGATGAAAAACAGAACCATATTTTGGTGCTCTCACTTGAGAGGGAATCACATTTGGTACTGATCATCCACCCTTCCACTTGTTGAGACCTAAATAACACTTGAATCCTATAGAGACACCCATACTTTTCATTCTAGGATTATTACTAAAAAAAATGAAAAACAAGAAATATCTAATGTACCTTCTCTTTATGCATGTGTTTGACTTGGACAAAATAATTTCCCTTCACGAACTACATTAGGATTCATTCCCATCATTTTGGGACATGTTGTGACACCCAGAACATCGATCTTGGGTTCAAACTTGGAATTATTTCCCCTTTATTTGTCCACAATGCACAACATTAAACTTCAACCAAACTCGGAATGAGTTCAGGATACCCCCTGATTATTACAAGATGTTTCATCTTACTCACCATAAAAGGGGATTTCCACCACCATTGTTGGACTCTAAACACAATGTTTTTCAAGAACCAAGTGTGGATTTATTCCCATCCTTACGGGATACATCTTTTGGTCCATCCACAGGTTCCTTAATCCATTTTCATCCCCATGCCCCCTGTTCATATTAGGTGGGAAATCAACACATGATCCATATTTGGTGTCATTCACATCAAGTTTTTCTTCATGCATGTTGTATATACCCTGAGACTGAGAATTTTCATTAGTATAGAAATCATAACTTTAAACAGTTATCTAGGGTCCATATTGTTATAACCGTAAACTATGTGAAACAACCTAGTCATAGGACATTAAACTAGTATATGAATCACCCCCATAGTATGAAATTAAACTAAATATTTATCATCTTCATTAGCATGATCTAAAACTACATGACATTCTAGGTACTCACCAGGGAAGTCCTATCTAGAAGTAGTTTTGACCTTGGTTTAGATTGATATGCTCACCCAATGTGCATTCACCATGGTGGTATAATTTCAAGATTGTTGGAATCTATTCAAACATTCCATCACTCCATATCCTCACTTATGTGCCCTTAATTTGGATCCTCATCCTCTTTCATGTTTGAAGGGACCTCCCTAAAGGAATGGATGCTTGACCTATGGCTAGCCTGCTGTTGCGAGCCAAAATTCTGGAAAATATTCGATGACACGTCGATTTTGGCCATGTGTTTTTGAATTCCATCAGTGATTGGACCTTGCTTGTCTATCCCCATTTCAGTCTAATGTGATGTGGATTCTATGTATAAAATATGGTCAACAACTATCCTCCATCATCATTCCATCATCATTGTGTTCCAAATTCAATGTATTGTGATTCATATTTATCATTCCCCTTTATTTGGATTGATTCCAATGCCCCTAGAATTATCCTAATCATGTACTAGATCATGTTGGGAATGATAATTTGTCTACTCAGAGATCCCCATTCTCCATCCGCATCCCCTCTCAGTCAGGACACTTCCAATAGTGTTTGATGTCCCATTCCGATCCTAGCACATCTTCTAATGTTTATTACTCTCGCATAGGTGGAAGATCTTCTATTATATTTCCCATCCTGAGATATAATCACAATGGATTAAATATTTTTATTTTATTGATTCTTTAAAAGTGAGAGGGGTATAACATGTCTGATTTTTCCACAATGTTTTCCCTCAAAATGTAGTCTGCCTCACTCTCCACATCCCCGTTGGACACCATTCTGAGGGGGAATATGTTGGAACTAGAAACACATCCAAATAATAAATTTATTTCTTACAAAAGTCATATAGGATCTTATCCCATTATGAAATCTATTATTTTACTGGTCGTAGAGCCCAAATGAAGTTACAGATTAGATGTTATGGTTGTTTGATGTAAGGATGGAAAAATGGTTTGTGAAGCTCCCTCTACATCTGCACAAACATATTTTCACCATGATTAAATTTTTACTCTACAACCACACAAACTTATTTGATTCATGGAATAATTTTTCCTTTGCAGCCACATGAACATATTTGCTTCGTGGTGTCATTTTTTCCTTTGTGGCCGCATGAATGTGTTTACTTCGCAGTGTAATTTCCCTCTGCGGCCGCGTGAATATATTTGCTTTGTGGAATCACTTTTTTACTTCAAGGCCACATGAACGTATTTTACACATGGAATCCTTTTCCTTCTCAACATCCCCCATGAGCATTATGATCCACTTTAAATATAAATATGTGGCCCCACCTCAAACGTATGGTTACACCACCCATTTGGTCACTGATATCTAATTTCATACTGCCCCTGAGTATCACAAAACAACGGAAAAATGGATTTTACCTTCCTATGGTATGGATTCCCTTAATAAAGTACTCTTTCCTTGATGAAGGAGGGATCCCCTTTGATTTGCATTGAGGCTCCACAATGCATTAATCCTTCATGGAGCACTATCAAAATAATGATCTCTTTGCTAAAGTTAAGCTCTACTCCATTGAAGTATTTCCTTCATGAAGCATAATTCTTTCATGGAGCACCCTTCCTTCACAAAGCTTCCTTCCTTTATGCAATTTCCTTCCTTCACAAAGAACCTCTCCTCTGTGAACCCCTTTCCTTCACAAATCCCTATTCTTCATGAAGCTCATACCTTCGTTCCCACCATTCCATACAGTGGGGGTTGTGCCCCCACACCTATGCTTGGTATCAGTTATAGGTTATGGTCCCAACACTTCAGGTTGGTCCCTTTTCTACAATCATTGACCCCCATGAGGAATGGAGATTCACAACACACACGTTTTAGGTTAGGTCGATGAAATTTTACTTTATTCCCTTATGTGCACCCCACTTCCACTACTAGAATACCATGATTTTAGAAACTCATCCAAACTCCTTGAAAAACATTTAATTGATGTATTACTCTTGGTCCCATTCCCATGTCATGTTTTGAGATACTCATATTGAATCCACTGATTTCCTTGAGTCAACATTCCTCAATAAACTGCACAAGCCTCATCACCTAGCTCTTATACCAGGTTGAACCAGAAAGGGATACTCTTACGTAAGTCCCAAAACTTTCCATTACTAGGTGTCTTATACCCAAAAATCCTTATTAAACAAATTTAAACTATATAATACCCTATCATTCAAGAATATGATACCTTATGCATCAATAATAAGATGCCTCATCATGAGACGAACATCAAACAACCACTATGAGCCTCCTCTTATGGCGCAATCCCCAAACCATTTTTCCTCAACCAATCATCATTTCGAGATGACATCATGACCTAACATGAGGAATACATAACGGGAAGCTTCTATGCGTAAGACCCATTCACCATTACCACTCCCTAGAGGCACTTGGGAAGCTTCCATGTGTAATCCACATTCACTATTTCCCTCTATAGTGACACCTAGAAAACTTCCATGTATAAGCCCCATGAACCATTGAACACTCCTCCACATTAATATCATTGGGCATTTCTTGTGCCTTCCCTTCTCCAATTGTGTGTTGGTACAGGTTATGTAAGTCCAAGGGATGAAGATTGAGTCCTAATCATCCAAGGTGCAGACCGTTAAACTGCCAAGCACCCACATCCTTAACACATGATGTTAAACTACAAGATTCCAGATGCGTGAAAAGTCTGAGAGGATCAGAGAGGGGATGGGATCGGGAAACTTTAAGTTCCCACCTTTTGAAGCCTCCTTATCTCTCCCTTTTCACCTTTTCACCATGTATGCCTTAGGTAGTCTCCACATAATCCCCAAACCACCTTCTCATGCTTCTCTCTTAGAGTAAGTTCCAATCTCCATCTACCTAAGCTACTATCTATTCATAAGCCCCACACCATCCCTCATGGCCATACACTTCATCAAAAGATTTACAGGTACTCTGTTACCCCTTGTTTCCTATAGAGTATGACTCACATGGTCTTAGAGTAGACAACTACCATGACATCCTCTTTGGGCCACTATCAATACGTAATCCCCATACCCCATCCTGAACTATGTGGACTTTGATACCTAACTTTTAAGAAGGGTACGTAGGAAACCTCTCTGAGTTTCAATCCCATCAATCCCCAAAATCCATTTTCCCAACTATTCAAAATCAATTCACCTATCCTACATGACGTTAAAATACATCCTCCAAACTATATGGGTTTTGATTTCATTTAGGTACGTATGAATCCTCTCGTAGGTCCAACCCCAACCAATGGTAAACTCTAGTGCTCCTTCTTAGGAATGTACCCTATTGATGTGAAATCTTATCTTTTTTGGACACATCTCTCAGATCCATCCTTTGAGGTGTTCTGATCAAATGGGATTCTAACAATGCATAATCCATGCACTTCCCCATACTAATCCAACCAAGAGTGCCCCTCTTGCGAAGGGCCTATAACCACACATAATCCCTTAGAACATCTATGGGTCCCTGTCCTTTGTGTAAGCCCCGATTCCATGCCCCCATCCTGAACTACATAGACATGGATTCATAGACAGTAGGATACATAGGAAGACTCCCTGAGGTTTAAGCCCATCACCCATTTCCCATACTAATATCTCCTTTGACCCTTTGCATCTTGGGAAGATCATGCCCCAACCTGAAGGTTCTACATCCTTCGAGCCCTTACTGATGTATTCCATTCTCACATGAAACCACCTTATATGTCTCATCACATCACAAAACTATGCATACATTGATTCATATCCATTTGGAAATGTAGGAAGATACTCTAAGGTTCAATCCCAGCACCATCACCTTCACTTCGGTTCCACCTCATTCATTCCACCCACTTCACCAAATCATCCACTATCCATCCTGATTCTTACGTGGGAAACTACATCCCAATTGGATCAAACCATCCACTCAAGCATCTAACCATGCATAATCCCCATTTATCCCATTGCTCTTTGCAGCACTTGGGATGCTAACCATGCATAATCCCAGCACATCATATACATCCAACTAAGAGTGACCCTCTTGCGATGAGAAAATAACCATGTGTATGTCCCAAACCACCCATTCATACTACGTGGATTTTTATCCCTATCTTCTATATGGGTTATGTAGGAAGTCTCCTTGAGGTTTAATACTAGCCAATGGTAAACCTTGGGGTTCCACTTTTTATGGTGTGCTTCCCTTGTCCATCCTTATTGATTCCCAGATGAGCCTTCACAGTGTGAAATATTCCCTTTTTGGGACAAGACATCACGGGACCATCCTCATTAGGTGTTATGATCCATCCATACAATACAATTCTAGGTGCTACCTCCTAAGGACATACCTATATGATCCAATCTTATCAGTGTTATGACCAGTCTGATCTATCTCTATCATACATTAAACTCGCGACATACCCCATGTTAAACATGGGAATTTGGGGAAAACCTCAAAGACATGACTCCAACATAAATACCCCACAATTGATGTGGGATGCCTTTGGATAATGCTCCCTTGAGAAGCCCTTCAGTAAGAGAGAATTTTGGTCTACCAATGTTCCAGCGTCCAGAGATTCCAATGATGCCCAATGTGACTACTCTCCTGATTGAATGTTGCCGCCTTTACTTGACCCTCTGGAATGTACTGATAGAAGAAGCATAATTAACTAGAATAAACGAAGATATGACACTAGGTATAGTTTCATGAACATTGTATTAATCTATGAGGGAGACTCAGAATAGCCGAAATATTCTGAGGAGGAATCCATGAAAGGAGGAACCAACATCCCATCATCCTATTTTGATCAAGGATCAAACATCACTAAAGAAATGATGAATGCAGCCTACCATTGGAAAGTGGGAATGTGGGGTACAATTCATCCTTCAGTATTGTCGACACACGTGAGAGCGCGACCGACTTGCCTCGTTGAAAAGCATCGAAAATAGTACATTTGATCAGGGTTGCGGACCTGATGATCAATGATGATTATTGGGATTGGATTGGGTATATGTTTACACCATAGGGGTGGTTGTGTCACAAGTTGGAACAACCATCATGATGTGATCAGAGACATTCTAGCATTGGGATGAAGTAGTTAGTGTGGCTGATTTATTTATTTGTTCATTATTTTATTTATTTATTTAGAGCATGTCACATATACATTTCTCTACATTATTGATATTTTATGCTACCATGTTGGAGGTTCCCTACTGAGTTATGTAATCACACACTACTTGGGTCACCATTTCACTAGGGTACCTTAGTATATATAACATGGTTATTATAGGAACAAGGGGGAATTATTCCTGTTATTTTTTGATCGAGCATGATGTATCAGATGGGTTTTGAAGTTCGGGATGAGGTATATATTAGAGTGAAATTGGTTCTATTGTATTTTCTCTTTTTTTCTTATCTATATATGTGATTGGCTCGGTGGTAGACCAGTCTTTTATACCCTTATGTGAGTATATTATTATGTTATATCACATTCTGTTCCAGTTATTGTTACCTGTAATATAATGATTATTGATTTTTATAATGTTTGGTATATTTATCCATGATTTCACACTCTGATATAGAGGTATAGTCTTCTGGAAGCACCACCATAGTCCCCACTGCTAGTTGAAATCATCTAGTGTACAAGGAGGTGAACTTATGGTCATATCCTAAACGGATCCAACTATAATTCAGGGTAATATTGGGCGTGGCACTGAAGTCTCCACTACTTTTATTTTGAGGGTGAAATCATTCCCACTAGGTTTTTTTGATTCCCTAACACTACTTTCCTACCCATGGGGATTTGGAATTCCCTTTAGTCCTTTTAACAGACCAGTTTAGGTACTATTTTTTTTGGTATAATAAGCCAGTTCATTACATCCCCATTTGCATGAGGGTTAAAAAATTCTTAAATTCTCACACATGATCTACCCACATGTAATTCTTTAAACGATAATAAATTTTTCTAAAATCTCTCAAATCAAAGACTTTTAATTCTTTCTTACCAGAAATAAAACCTTAGGCAATATTTCAGATATGCCTGTGTTCCCAAACCCATAGGTTTTCAAGTATTCATCCGATTGAGCCTCCAAAATTCTTGCCATATCTACATAACTATGTTAAATTATTTTCCTCTTATCAATAAATCTTCTATGATTATAGGTTGATTTAGGTAACCTAAAACTATTTGTATACATAAATATTACTCAATTTAATTTCTATAATTCTTGAGACCGCTATAATTTATAATTTTTTCTATATAATGTTAAATTATTTTAAACACATTATTTTATATTACTATTGATACATTTAGTTTCATATAATGAAAAATTATTTTATTGTGACTCTAAAATATATTTTATTATAGAAAAATTAAATTTATTAAGATTATGGGTAGTTTTCATTTTCTTTCAATAATAAAAGTAGGAAACAGTTCTTTGAAGAATTATCCTTTACATATTTTAATATAAAATATTCATAGAAATATCTATGTTTTTTGACAATTATAATTTAATTAATTTTTTTTGAGTAAATGATGATGTATTGAAATATATATGAGTTATTTAGAATATAAATTATATGAATGAACATATTGATAAAATTATTTTGAAATAAATGATTTTTTTCTTGTCATACCATAACTAAGAGTTAAAATGATACAAATAGTTTATTGTTTCATGGATATTATTAATTTAAAGATTAATAATGCGATAAATGGATAAATTTTCAAAGGAATAGGTTATTATATTAAATTTATAATATATAAAATTAGAAATGTAAATAATAATGTTTCCATAAGAAATAGTTGATTTATATGTGTTTTTGGTAAAGGTATTTTGATATGAATTTTACTTGAATACTTAAGTTGGGGAGTGTTTAATGATGTTATATTGTGAAGACTGATTTTTTGATAAAGAAAATGAAACGTATCATACTATAAATGTGTTAAAATTATATGATTGAGTTATTTAGAAAACCCATTATTGATTCAGTTTATCTCAAAAAAATTCAATAATCCTTCTTTCATAATTTAATTTGTGTAATTTCATTTATGTCAACCAATTTCATTTGTTATTTTAAATTTTATCCATATTATGTTAAATTATATTTAATAAATTATATTTTATTATTATTTATTTACTTATTCTTATATAATTTTTATATTTGAGTTTTCATTTGATGCCTATAATTTTTAATATTCGAACCACATTATGCTAGATCTATACTTATATACCACTGGTAGGAAATTTTTTCAAGGTTTATATTTTTTTTATAATTTTATTTTCTACTTCTGAATTCAATAATAATCAAAATAATAAATCCATAATTTGTCATAGTACTTATCTTAAGAATTAATTCGAGTGACACTAATAACTTTCATCACCAATAGGTCATATTTATGATATAATATTAAGATATATTAATTATGATTTTGAGGATATTTGCATTATTTTTGTCAAAATAAAATCACATTAAAATTTATTAATATGAAATATAACTACATCAATTATTTTATAAAAGTAATTAATAATAAAATATATCTCTTAATGGAACTTAAAATTTATCCCGAATAGGTGTGTAAATTAAAATTATTCTAATCTTTGTGTATAAAAATAATATTTTATAATTTCCCATAAAATTTAACCAACACTTAAATAAAATAAAAATTAAATAATATCAATTAACATAATTAATTTAACAATAAATGATATACTTATTAAAATTAAAATTAATCAATCAATAAATGACCATAATATGGTTTTGTTTTAATTATTTAATGACAATTTGTGTTTCATCTAAAAAATATAATAATATTTGTCCCTTTTTTTTTGAATTTTTTTTCCAAAAATAGATTTATTTGTATTCAATTAAAAATGTAATTTTTTTAATTAGTATATTAAAACCCGTATTTTGGAATTATTGAAATTATTTATTTAAAATAACAGTTTTACACAAGTTTAAAAACATATTATTATTCAACATATTTTTTAGTTTAAGAAAAAATAATATTTCCATGTATATTTGTTAGTGAAGTACTTTCCAAATACCATTGACTAATTTTTAGAAAAATAAATAAATAAATAAATAAATAAATAAATATATAATAATTTTCAATATGAACTTATTTTTTCCATTTTCAGAACTTTTTTTACCATTTACATTTTTTATTTTTACTAAAAATCAATTTATTCTTGTTTGAATGGATAAATGTGAGATATAAAACATCGATCAGATCATTGATGAGTTTTAGAAATATTTGTATTTTTTTGTAATTTTCATTCAAAAATAATATAGATGGTGGATTGATTTAGTACCCATGTTTTTATTGTGTTATAAGATCATGGTTAACATATGAGGAATCAAGCTACGATATCATTAAAAAAGGTTTCAAAAAAAATATTAAGTGTGGTATCATAATTGAGAAAAAGGTTATACAGATAATGACATTGATTCAACTAAAAGTATCAATATAGAAAAATTGATTTATGATTGGATTATATTTGTTTCTAAATCCAATAATCCATGTTGTCCAATGTAGGTGGAAACAAATATAGGAATATAATTTTATTCTGTTGATCAGAATGATGATGCTGAACATGTTAGAAATTTGATGGAAGATATTAATTCTCTAGTATATCAGATATGTGAAAATATGACAAAAGATGATTTTTAATTATATTATAGGGGAAAAAATGTATATATTTAGTAATAATGGCACTGACTATATATTTATATTTCTTATGGATTTACTACATGATGATGTATTAATTACAGATAATTATTACATGGAATCATTGTTAGTTGAAGATTTTTATTTTTATATAATAAGATCAATATATTCCCTAAATATTATAATCTATTTTGGAAGGAAAATACATTATTGAATGAGTGAAAATATTATAGTAAATCAATATATAAGGATAATAAAAATGGAACTCAATACTATATACCATGTAATGTGATGAGGCACTTTCCTTTGATTCATAGACATAAAAAACATTTTATTTTAAAACAAATAGCAAGGGATATGATATGGTATGACAATTAAATAAATAATAATAATGACAAAATAGTGAATCCTATAGACTTGTTATCAAGATATAAATTTGATAGGTTACATACTAATTTTATAAATAACCCAAAAAATGTTTGATTTTAATTATCCTGTGATAGTTTCATCCCATTTTACCAGATGCAAACTACACTTATTATTTTCCCTATTTTTATTCACATCTATAAATTTACATATTGGATTTGTATGAATAATTCTTTTACTATCATGATTATATTGATATATTGACCTAGTGATCCTAGAAATGATATTTAAATATACTTGAAACCATTAATAGATGAGTTAAAGGATCTTTTGACCATTAGTGTACAAGTGTATGATGCATTTACAAAGGAGTACTTTATGTTTCACACAACATTATTATGGAAGATAAATTATTTCCTTTATTATAGAATGGTGTTTTATTATATTATATTTAGAAATTATCCTACCCTATTTGTGTGAAAACTAAAGATTCTAGGAAACTAAGGTTTTGTTGAGCTTTCATCTTCATAACTCATTAATGATTTCTACTAATTCATAGTTCAGACAAAAAACAATTAGAGACACATTGATTATTTTTTAGTGACATTTCAAGTGTTTTAATGAATTTTTTGGGATTATATAATTAAAGAACTTAATGGTTTTAATTTTATTATTGGAAAGGATCAATAAAATTACACAAATTGGAGGAATTTTAATTTGAATTACAATAACTATTGCAGAAATAAAATTATATACTTTTAGTTTATATATTGGTCATTTAATTTGTTGTTCCACTACCTGGTTGTACATTATATTGAGAAAAATTTGTATGAAATGTTTCCTAAAACTATTTTAAATTTTAAGGGGAAAAAGTTGATATACACCTATGTTAATATTTAATGTATCGAGGTATAAAACATAGACTTAATCCTTAGTTGAATGGTTATATTTTTTTTAAAAAGTCCATTTTCTTGTATTTCGATGAAAAATTTAGAGAGAAAAAAATTCATTTAAGTATTTTTATGTTTAATGGTTCTATATGGTTATTAAAGTAACATTTTAAAATGGGTGAATACAGGTGGTGTGAAACTAAAATCTCTTAAAACTCATGACTACCATGCCCTATTTCATAAGTTTATTCCCATTACCATTAAAATTTTATTATCTCATAATGTGGGGACCTTTGTGATTAGGTTATTTCAATTTTATCAATAAATTTATGCTAAAATCCGAAACATGAGTGTTGTTAATAAACTATAGATAGACAAACTGGTCATTCTGGAAGGTTTCAGGGCATAATAGAAGACGTGCGGTGATTCCCAACCGTGGGTTTTCATTGATTTAAATATATAATAATCGAATAATTTATTAAATATAACCCAAAAATATTCTATATAGGATCCTTCACATTTAATTTAAATTAATTTATAAATATAATAACCTCAAACATGACTCTTCTTGATAAATATGATTTTACCTATTTTTTTGTCATCATTATAGGGGAGAATCAAATATAGGACTCCTCAGGTTGTATACACACATGCCCTACAAATATCTAAATAATAATCTTGGTATTCAAGGTGCTAGTATGAAGGAACCAAGTGGTTTGAATTGATAATAATTGATCAGAATAGGGGAATTTCTCTAGCACTATCTTGATTCCTGATAGGAAGGGAGGAGGATTTCTCTTTTTTATTGGGTAATTCAAGATTATTATCAATGTTCACAACTATTCTTATTTCCAAAATGATATAAATCAAAATATATACCCAGATTAAATATTTGATAACTGTGCTATGTCCCTTTATCAAACATTCTCTCTAATATATTCTCCATTTCCAATAATAATAATAATAATAATAATAATAATAATTTTTTAAATATGTGTTTATTTAAACATCATTTTTTAAATAAATAAATCAATAAGTTTTTAAATGATATTAATTGAAATCCATATTTTCCATTCACCCCTTTAACTCAGTTCATTAGTCCTTATCAGGATTTTTCAAAACATAAATAATAAAATAATTATTAAAATAAATGTTATCCTATAAATAAATAAAGAAATAAATATTATATTCACTATACTAAGGAAAACATATTTATTTTAATTTTTATTTAACAAAAAAATATATATTAATTTATTCACTAAAATTATGAATAAATAAATATTTATTTCCTACCGTGTGAATAATAAACAAGAGATAAAATTTAACTCGAAAATTTTAAATTCAAATATCCGGTGACTTAATCTATCTGAACTATATAAAATAAATAATTATTTTTCCACAAACTGAGACTAATTTATTTTATTAATAGAAATTTAATTTGATTCAATGAGATTATGAATAAAATTAGTGCATGAACCTCTAGGTCTCATTCCCAGTATAATTTGGTGAACTTACAAAAATTCCAAGATTAAAATTTATAAAAACATCCAGAAACCCATAAGAATGATGTTAATGTTTCAACAACAACAACCTTCATATTAATTAAACTATGTAATATATTCCCTTTATCTTAACATCTCATCAAATAGAATATATACTTGTTTCATCATCTTATATGATTAAATTATATTTCTTTGGCTTCGTAAATTGAACACCTTGATGAACTACCATGGACATGGATTTACTCATATAGTTATATTTTAATAAATGGGAGATATAAATATATTCTTTAAATAACTCACAATGAATAAACACTTTATTTAATTATTAAATCTGCGTCACATAAATTATACCACATCCAACATAGGCAACCTCACCATCAGCATATGTCATCATGATTTTATGCCATAGATCAAATAACATGATTTGTGATATATATTAGTAACAGTCTCAAATACAAGGAATAATACACACATATGTAGATAATAATATCCAATGATAGATATAACATAAGTAACTTCTATTGGTGAGTCTGTCCTTATAACCCAAATTCATGGAGGTTACTAAGTGAAAACTTTATGAGAAGAAGCCTCAATATATTATAATCCCCCACCAACAGATACTAAAAATAAAATCTGTGACCCATTAGATAGATTTCATATAAACCATAAGAAATATGTTTAGGAATATTAGAACCTCCTTATTTTAGTGATCAAAAATCATGATTTTTATTTTTTCTAAAAATATCAATATTTTATGAATGTAAATCATTTTCAAATAAATAGTGTGAAAAAACATGGTTAATAATTGATATAATGCCAGTTAAACTAGATCTACTAGTGGAATAAATTTACCATTAGATTCTACCTCTAATAGATATACCGCTGAAGAGATATACCATAAAAAATCTACCATCGAGTTAATCTAATGTCAATAAGAATTTATCACTGGAACAAATCTACCACTGAAGATATACCGAAGAATATCTAACATGGAAAGAACTACCACTGACAGATCTACGAATTAGGAAATAACATAGACATATCTACCTCTGAATAGATCCACCGTTTGAATATTTACTATTGGTCCATGCTACTGCCAGCTTATACAACCATTCAATCATCTACCATTAGAGTTGATCTACTATCAGTGAGAATCTATCGCCATAATAGTTCTTATGTTAAGAGATATTCCACCAGAATGATATAATTTATATTAAGAATCTTTTTAAAATTTAATTTCACTAATGACTAGATTATGGAATTAAATACATTCAAGTCACATGAGGATTTAAGAAATATTATTCTTAAACCACTCCATGGTTGCATTAAAGAAAAACTTAGACTTCCTAATTTTGTTCCCATTATGAGAATCATGGGTTTTATTTATTTATTATTATTATTCATTAGATAATTGGATATAGTGAGTTATAAATTTATAATGTCTTCCTCATGTGATGGTGTGGAATATGATATAGACGATAACAGTGATATGTGAATAGTGAATATAGACCTTTATACGCTAATAATGAGACCTGTGTGTGGAAGGATTCTGGATTTCTATTGATTGAAATGGAGGAATTTTCATACATCCATGACACTCTATTATTCATTTACATTATGTGAAAACTATTAGTTATCCTTTAAAATATTTATTCAAATATATTCAAAAAATTTAAGCCTTTATGATTGATCAAAACCACTACTTTCAATATTTACACATTTTCTCTTTCTGTTTGTGCTTTACTTTTAAGAAGTGTGTTGTTGTACTTTTTTATCTATACAAACTGCATCCTATACTTAAACAAGAGTGTTCTTGGATCATTATACCAAAATATATTATTGTAATCCCATGAATAGATTTTTAATAGGTCCTATGTGATCTGATACCTTTTTCATCCCACGTATAACCATGGAAGAGGCTTTATGCCTAGGAAGCCTTATGTGCTGTTGATTGTAAAATCTGATCTAGATTGTGGACCATGATTATTATTTAATAAAACACTTAGTAACATACGTTTTACAAGTATAAGTTATTGATTATTGACTTGATACCGAACTCCTAGTTTAAGTCTGCAGTGTTTTATTATTCTTGTTTTTTTATATATCATGGTTTTAAAATTGTATCTATTTTATAAACTCTCTCAAAACTTTACTTTGGTAGTTAGTCTTAATTTTTATATATAATGTTTTTTATTAAGTAATTTATTTTCAAAAGTTAAATTTATTTCAAAGATTATTTTAATTGATAATTAATCCTTCTTTGAGAAATTATTTAAGAGATCAAAATTAAATATTTCTACTCTTTTGACCAACTAGGTGTTTTTGTTAAGTCGGGGAGGGGTGTTAGTACTAAAATATTTTAATTAGAAGTTTTTATTGGGGACTCAGTTAACCTCCTATTTAGTTACTACAACCAACATTTAGTATCAAAATTATTTCAAAAATATTTTTAACTGTGATTTAGTTATAGTTTAAATATCTTTAATTTAAGTCAATTATAAATTTAACTCTATTGATAATAATAGTCATAAAAGAACTTCCACTAACCAACCTCTTTATTTTAATGGAACTAAATATGTTCAATATAATATAAATATGAAAATCCATTTATAGAGTATGGGTTTTTTATATTTTGATAGTAATTTAAGATAAATATGAAAAACCTCAAAGAAATAGAGATACTTGGAATGATGCTAATAAAAATGAAAATGATAATAATTATAAAATTGTGAATGTTTTATACTATGATTTGGGTGAAGAAGAATTTAATATAATAACTAACTATTTTAATTCCCTTTAAATTTAGGATACAATAGAAATTTGAGGCTCAATAAAGTAGTGAACATGATGCATACACTGAGAAAGAAAATCACAGAAAAAGATTGTGTCTTTAGATTTATATGGTGATTACAAGAAATATGGATAGGAACACCTATTTCAATAATTTAATAAAGTGACTTTAGTACACTTCTAGTAATGGAAATAAATATAAAACTAATGATGTATTAAGAATAACTTCAAGTGAACAAGGAATTAGTGGATGAACCAATATGAAAATCTATATCTTTCAAAACTGTGAATTCAAAACAAAAAGAGAGGATCATATTATATAGCTCAAGTGATGAATAGTTTCCTACTGGATGTGGTGATTAAATGGAATATCAAGCTATGAATTTTAAAAATTTATAAAAATGGAAGAAGTCACTCAGTACACCCAATTATAAATTATTAAAATGAGGTAACTAGAGAGAATAATAGAAAATGGATGATACTACAAATGAAATATCCTATTATGAGTGCCATAGGAAAGGACATTTCAAAGATGGTTGTCATAATCTAAAGTTTAAGAAAATATATGACGTCAAAGATAAGAGGTAAAATAAATATAATTTTTTTGGAATGCTTATAAATATAGTTTAGGTGAATAATACTCAAGAAAAGAAGATAAAAATTATAGATCCAATATGTGTTTTATGAAAAATACATATGAGGCATCTAGTAATTTATCCTGCTTCTCTTGTTCATAATTTCAATTCTTATCGATATGAAAACAATGAGTAAAAAATGTCTAATGAGGATATTTTTTAATACTATAATACCTTTGAGGATACTTTCAATGAACTTAAAGATAAATATAAAAGTTTAAAAAAGTATAATGCCCAATCTTCTCAGCTTACAAAAGATATTAATATAGATAAAGATAAAATTGATCAATGGATAAAAGACAATAAGTTAAAATTACCCAATGGGAAATTGAAATTGTTTTTTGAAATACTTAAAAATGGAATAAATACCTTGACCCAGATTCTTGGAATTAAAACTTCACCTAAATATAATACTGGAATATGATATCATCTTGAAAAACGAAGGATTATTAAAAATAAATTTATTCCTAGATATATTTAAACTAATTCTATTATTATATTAAATAATTCTGAACCAAAAAAAGTATTTATTTCCAAAGGACTCATATATACCTATAGAATGTTGGATAAAAAATTATGGATCCCAAAATTACTTATTAAAAAAATCTCCAAACCTAAGAAAAATTGTGTACCAAAGTCAGTTTAGATTAAAATCTATTTTTTAGGAAACCTTATTGAAAATATATAGTAAGCACTAATGGTATACAAATAGTGGCTACTCTAAACAAATTATTGTGAACTATTCGAGTTTCAAGAACCTAATAAATGTTTATGGAGGACATGTCACTTTTGATGATAATAATAAATGAAAAATAATTGGAATTGGATAAATTTATAACTGTAATAATTCTTTAATTTACAAAGTTTAATTTTTAGATGGATAAAAGAATAATCTTCTTAGTATTTCATAGCTATGTGGTTATTTCTTTCATGAAAATTGAAAAAAGTTCCTAAAAAGTTCTTGATTCTAAAAAATATAAAATTTTCACTATTTTCAAAAATTATAATGTGTATGCTATTAATTTAGAATCCTTGTTTTCTCAAAAAATTTCATGTTTACGTGCCTTTAACAAATAATATTAGGTTTGGAATAGAATCATATTCCATTGTGATATTCATTCACTTAGAAATATTACTAAGAAATTATTAGTCAAGGATCTAATTAAAATACATTTCCAAGATGTTAAATTTTATAATACATGTCAAAAGGGGAAACAACAAAAAATCTATTTTAAATAAAATAATGAAGTTTCAAATTCGCAACCCCTAGAGTTGGTTTAAATGGATTTTTTAGACCCTATAGAGTTTCTAGCTTGAATGGGATTATCTATATTTATATTATAGTAGATGAATTTTCAATATATACATCGATATTCTTTATAGATCAAAAAATTGAATCTTGTTCTTATTTTACTAAGTATGCTGAATTTATAGAAAATCATAATAGACATAAAATTAGGACCTTCATAAGTGACCATGTCAATGATTTTGAAAAAATTATTTTTAATCATTATTATCACAGCATGGATATAATTATAACTTTTCTATTCTCAGGACCCCACAATAGAATAGTGTAGTAGAAGGAAGAAATATAAACCTTCAAGAAATTTCTCAAACCATGATAAATAAGGTTGATTTAACTACTTATTTTTGGGAAAAGTTTATGAATACATATTTCTATATAATTAATTGAGCTTTAATTAGACCACTTTTAATGAAAATACCATATAAATTATTGAATTAAATAAAACTAAATGGTAATTGCTTTAGATTTTTGGATGTAAATTCTTTGTTCTCAATTACTAGGATAATCTTGACAAACATTTATCCAAGAGTGATGAATGAATTTTTCTTGGTTATTCAATATATAGTAAGTCATATAGGGTGTTTAATAAAAGGAAAAAGAGTTTGGAGGAATATTTCAATGTAATGTTTTATAAAATAGATCCACACGAGTCTAACACCTTTTTAGACAACCATTAAGATGATATAAACAATTTGAATATAAATTCCAATGCTTCTGAAAGTTTTGTGGAAAAAGTATAAAAATATTTTAGTTTTGAGGAATATTCGAAACCAGAACCTATAGTGGATAATGAGATATAAATACACTCTTTTCCTAAAACTTATAGGATTCATAGATATCATCCCTTAGATGATATATTTGGAAACCTATATAGTGGAACCCAAATTTGATATTATCTTATAAATTGGGTTGAACATCAAACTTTCCTATCAAAATCTAATACTATGAATATAAATGATGAAATTAATAATGAATTATGGGTAATGAAAATATAATAATAAATCAATAAATTTGAAATAAATAATGTTTGGGAACTAGTATCAAGACCTAAAGACAGTTTGACCATTATACCTATACGGTTGTTTAGAAACAATGTTGACGAGTTAGGAACTATAGTTAGAGAAAAATCTATATTGGTTGCACAAGGATGTAATCAATAATAAGGTATTGAGTACAAATAATACTTTTAACAAGTACCTAGAATTGAATCCATTATAATGATACTTTCCTATGAAGCACATTTGAATTTAAAACTATATCAGATGGATGTTAAAAGTGTATTCATAAATGGTCATATAGCTGATGGTGTTTTTTTGTGGAAAAAACCTATTTATTTGGAAATATTAATTTTCCAAATAATGTTTTTTATTAACTAATGATTTATATGATTTAAGAAAAGATCCTAAATCTTGGTATGATAGTATCAAATATTTTCTAATTTCAATTGTTTTTCAAATGGAATATATGAAAATAATTTATTGATAAAAATAATTTCAAAAATTGTTTTAGTAGTTAACATTTATTTTGATAATATAATTTTTGGATCTTCTATAAATTATTTGTTTACTAATTTATAAAAAAACGTAGAGTTAATTTTGAATTAGTTTAATGGGTCAGTAAAAATTATTTATTCCTTTTCAAATTGTTTAAAATAAATATGAAATTATTTTAAATCAAAGTAATCATTCCAAAGATAATTTAAAACATTTTCGTATTATTGGCACTAAACATAGTGATACTCCTCTGAGTACAACCTTTAAGTCAGATCTTGATGAAACTGAAAAAATTAGTGGATCAAACCAATCACAATGGTTATATTAGAAGTATTCTATGTTTAACTACTAACTGGATTGATATTTTGTTTTTTGTATGTATGTGTTCCCATTTTTAGAAAGATCCTAAAGATTAAAACATACATGTTGTTAAAAATAATTCTTAAATACCTAAAGTATACAAAAAATTTACGACTACTCTATCCTATAAGACAATCATTTGGTTTACTGATTTATTCAAATGTAGATTTTCATGGTTGTATGTTATTTCAAAAAGAACATTAGGAACATGCCACCTTATGGGAAAGTAACTGGTTTCATGGTGTAGTAAAAATCAAGATTCTATTGAACCAACTACTACTGAGGCTGAATATATAGCTATAGGGAGTTATTGTGCTTAGATTCTATAGATGAAACACACTTTACTAGATTATGGATATCAATTTCTAAATTTTCCTATAAATTTTTATAACACAAGTGTAATAAATATATTTGATAATATAATATCTCATTATAAGGAAAGAAATATAGATATGAGAAATAAATTTTTAAGAGATCATTTCAAAAAATGTGATATAACTCTTGAATTCATTAGAACTGAGCACTATATTGCAGACATTTTTACAAAGAAATTAAATTCTGAGTGATTAAGATATGTCTAACATGAACTATAAATGATATACTTCAGCTAATTCTTTATCTTCAATTTTCTTTTTAAAGGATATCCACTATTGGTGATCTACAATTGTAGATCCACCGTTGGTGATCCACTATTGGTGATCCATAATTGGTGATCCACTATTGGAGATCTATCATTAATGATCCACCATTAGTGATTGACCATTGGTTGATCTAACATTGGGAGGTACACTGTTGGAAGACATACTAATCAAGTATTTTTAACTACATACTACCACTCCTATTTTAAATGATTAATTTTTTATTAGATTTATTTATGTAAATTTTATTATACTTTTGAATTATAAATCCCAAAATGATATAATTAGATTAAATAAAATTTTAAGAACCCTCTTGATTGCACCTCCCTTTAAACCTTTCATCTTCCTTTCTATCCCAACCTTTAACCTTCCTTTCACTCACCCTTCTCCCTTTGAATTAGTGTAATGGTGAGACTGAAGAACACCTCAGTTTCATCTCAGGAAGAATCATGTCCCATGAAGAAGTATTAAGGTGAATCTAATCAAAATGTTGTTGTCAAACTAAAGAACCCCTAGATTTTAACTCAAGTAATCATTGTTGAAACAATGATAGATTCCGAATAGATAGTTTTAAACAAGTCATTAGTGATTAAAGTGATCCAAGACCAAGGCTGTATAGAATGGTTGTCAAGAAATGATGGACCATTCTTTTCTATGTTGGTACAATAGTTCTATAATTTTGAAAATTATGAATTTTATGAGAAGAAAAATTTTATTAGAAGTATGAAAAATATAAAATACGTAGTATTTTATTCAAATTAATGGGATAGATGTCTTAATGTACCCCATGGAGGTACTCCTAATGATTTTCAAGGATTTATTACAAGTAAAAATGAGTTATTTTTATATGAAGATTCTATAATGGAGTTGAAAGAAAATAGTGAAGTGCAAAGACTAGCTCATGTAGAGATTTATAGGTAGTGTAGATTATTTTCTATGTTCTTCTAATATATTATTTTTCCTAGGAAAAAAAATCTTTTTCACCATGTGGAACCATGATGTATTTCTCTTATTCATTATGAAAATAGTGATAAGATAAATTTGTGCTGATATCTGATAGTCAACATGGTGGATATGAGTAAGACCTAATCGATATCTAATTCCTTGATCTATCATAAGACAATTTTTTATATTTTGGAATACAAGGTTTTAGTGGATGCGGAAGAAGAAGCTGTTGTTAGTTATGGTGGTTTTTTGTTGAAGTCAATTTACATGAAAAAGGGTCAACGTAAATTGGAACCCATGGATGAAGAAATGGATGGATAACAATGATAAGATATATAAGAATTTTAATCCTATGCAATATCCCTCCAGACCTAAGGATATGGTTGATCTTGTTTTGGATCCAAATGTAGTTTTGGTCTATTCCTTTGATGAGGGGGTAGATGAAGAAGAAAATGTAGTTAAGGAATAAGTGTCAATGGATACTTGAGTAAAGGAAGGAAGTGACACTGATGTGGTCAAGTGACCCTATGATTATTATGGAGATTACAATCCTTATATTTATATTTATTCTAGATAAATTATTCTTAGTGAAGGAGGAGAAGAATAAATTGATGTCTTAAGTGAAGAGATAGTTGAGAGTTATTATTAGAGATAAAAATAAATAGTTAAAGTTTCTTCTGAATCAGAAGGATTTGAAAATTTAAGTGGTGATAGATATCAGGCCTCTAAATCTCATGATAGTGATGGTGATGCTGGTAAGGGAGAGTAGTATCATTAGTCTCTTGATACTTCTACCTTAGGTAAGAATGATCGTGATGTGAGATCTTCTGAGATTCATCCTGATGATAATGACTCTTATAGAGATGATCTTAGATGACCTGTATTGGGGGAAGAATCCTTATGATTTTCAAGTCAAAAATTGTTTTATAGGGATGAACTAGTTCTTTCACCCATAGCTGAGGATGAAGCACCATCCAAGGGAATCCATCTCCTAGTTCAAGATGCTAGGCGTCACTTACCCTAATTCTATTGGTGAAAGTGAATGTGGTTGTGATGATGATAACCATGGAAGTCAACCTAGTCATGAAGGAACTTCCATACCTATTTATAGAAACGATCACACTAGATCTCTAGTATAATAGATATATGAGGCTGGTTAGTTGGAAGTCTTTCCCTTATATGTTCATGCTGTTGAATCTAGAAATAAAGAGGCTTCCTTACCTACCCTGGATAAGATTCCATATCCTAAAAATTTTTCTCATATACCTTATTATTATGTTACTAAGGATGGATAGAAGGCTTTTAGAGTAAGGATGATATCAAATTTCATTGAAATTCTTAGATCCACACCTCTTAAGGATGCCATGTTGAGTGAAATAGATATAAGATGGATGTTTAGACTTGGCGATTTCTCATATCCATCCTAAAATGATCTTGAAAATTAAATAAGTGAAAATTGTTAATATACGCATGTTTAATGAGATATAAGGAGTTAAATCCATCATGAAAGATATGAGAGAAAAATAGTCTATAAGATAGACACCTATTCTAAAGAGGCTGGATTCCTTACCTATAGCTGGTGTTTATACTTCCAATGCCCCACATCCTACTCCTTCAGTTAATATTGATGAGATCCATTCCATTGTGAGAGAGGATTTTCATATTATCCTTGGTAATATTACTTCATCTCACTAAGAAGATCTTCCTTAGATAAAGTCCGATGGTGAGTATATCTATAAAAATGTTCAGGTCTGTTTGAATGAAGCTAGAAGTTATAGAGAGACTACTAAAAAAGATATTAAATACTATCATTCCTGAATTTATACAAAGAATGAGATCAGTGATAATTTTATGTTTATTTAAGAGAATCTAAGGATACCTCATATATATAGGAATTCAAGGATAATGTGAATCAGCTAATGGTTTTGGACCATTTTCAGAAAATTTTTATGGATGAGAAGAAGGATTTAATTATGATAATGTAGAATAGTGGTAACATCATTATAGATTTTTTTAAACTGGTGAATCCATTTTTGTATGACTGTAGAACTGTATTTGTAGAACCTGAAGAAATTTCGATGTCTTCTCTCATTTCTGTACCTTCGGTAAAACCTATTGCTTCTCAGTTTCAACCTTTTGGAAGGAAACCTATTGAATTATTTTGACATCTCAGGCATGTAATGATATATGATATTATTTTAGCTACTTCTACACCCTCAACTTACACTTATGTACCTCTTGTACTTGGAATGAAAATTCCTTGGTGGATCCTTCTACCAATTGAGTTGAGAGTTGTTCTGAATCTAAATAGTCTATGATAGGGATTGTCACTTTTCCTTTTATTCCTTTTGAGATGTAATCCTTGACTGATATATCTAATGAAGTGTCATTATGGTTCATCTTTATATCTCATATCATATCATTTATTTTTTATTTATTGATATTTTTGGTAGTATAAAAATGGGGAGTAATATAATGTTAATATTATTTTTAATGGTAGAATATAATAATCAAATTCATAACTTGCAATTTGAAATGTTTAGAAGAACAGTCTATTTCATATTCATATATACTTATGTATTTATTTGTATTTATATACATGGTTATAAAATTCCATGATTTTTCAATACTAAAAAGGGGGAGATCATTGGAACTCACTTATTTTAATTATCAAAAATCATGAGTTATATATTTTATAAAATTCTCAATGTTTTAGGATAGTAAATCATTCTATTAGAAAACTACGTGAAAAAATTGGTTATGTGTTGATCTACCACTAGTTCAACTAGATCTACTAGTTGAATACGTCTACAATTATATTATACTTCTAATAGATCTATCACTAAAGAGATATACCATCAAAATATCTATCACTGAGTTGATCTAACTTTAATGATCATCAATCACTATAATAGATCTACCTTTGAATATTTATCGATGAAGATATGCTAATGACACAACTACAGCTGACAGATCTATCTCTATTAGATATACCACTAACAGATCTACTACTGATATATTGTCCACTGATAGATCTACCATTGATAGATATACCATTGATATATCTACCGTAGATATAGATATTAATGAAAAATATACTATTGATAGATCTACCACTAAAGATCTACTACTGAAGGAACTACCATCGAATAATTATATCGGTAGAACATCTACAACTAATTTTTACTACCTGTAGATTATACTACTATTCACTAATATATCTCTAGAGTTGATCTATCGTTAGTGAGAATATATTTATAGAATAAATATACTATTATTAGATATACTTCTAAAATTCTACCATTTTTATCGAGACTATTTTTTAAATTTATTTCCTCCAATGAATATTCTATAAAATCTAATTAATTCAAGTCACTCAGAAATTTTAGAATCATTATTTTTAAACTAATCCATTAATAAATTAAAGAAAAAGTTATACTTCTTACTTTAGTGTCCAGTATGAGGATCTGATATTTTATTTATTATTATTCTTAAATGGATAAATGGATTTAGAGAGTTATATATTTAGAAGGACTTCCTTATATGCAGGTGTGGAAGGTGATATATCTAATATCCAGGATACATGAAAAGTGAACATAAACTTTCATACACTAATAAATAGAACTTTTTGTGGAAGAATTTTGGATTTCAATATACTAAAAATAAAAGGATTTTTCAAACATTCATGAAACTTTGTTTTTCCTTCACATTCTAAGAAACATGTTATATCTTCTTTCAGAGACTGACTAGAGGGTATCTGAACAACTGATGCTTTTTAGACTTAGAAACACAACTAATTTCCATCTTTACTAATTTTCTATTTATGTTTATGTTTTAATTTTTAGAAGTTTGTTTTTGTACTTGTTTTCTATACACACTTTCATTTGTGCTTAAACTGAAGTGTTATTGAAACATTATCTCAAAATATCTCATTTTATTCCCTTGAATAACTATGTAGAGGTCTTGAGCAACCTGATACCTTTTTATTCCCACATATAACTATGGAAGATGTTTTATACCTAGATATACCTAAGTGATATTGATTATAAAACCTGATATATGTTGTGGAAGAACCATATTGTTTAATAAACTTCTTGGATTCATGTTATTTCTAAATGGAGGGGTTGGGTCTTAATCAAAGACCAAATCCCTTGTTTAATTACACTGTGTGTTGTTAGTCTTGTTTTCTTATATTTGAAGGTTTTCAAACTGTATCTATTTTATAAAATGTGTTAAAACTTTACTTTGATAGTTAGTCTTAATTTTTGTTTATATAAAGTGTTTTATTAAGTAATTTTTTTCAAAAGTTAACATGATTTCAAAGATTATTTTAACTGATAATTAATCATATTTTGATAAATTATTTGAAAGATCAAACATATAAGTACTATTTTGATTAAATGGGTTTTCTATTATGTTTGGGGGTTTATTGTTATTTTTAAAATATAAATTTAAATTGGGAACCCAATTCACACCCTCCTTTTGTTACTAACTATAACTAACAAAGAATACCACCATAATAACTTTAGGCTCTAATTATATCAGGGAACTTCTATAACCCTTAAATGTGAGAAATACTATAATGTAATTACCACATTAACGTTATACAGAATAAAAATCATCATTAGATAATATATTCATTGATATTTTGGTAATAGAATGTATAAAGTCAGTTTTTTCTAAGTCACTAACTTCAAAAATTATTTATGACTTAGAAAAAAATTTCCCTCCATACCTTTTCACTTTCATGTTACATTTGAATATAAATCTTCCAACAATTTTTTTGGTGGTCTCATTTTGAGTTTCTAACTATATGCTATAAAAAATGATGTTTAAATTGAAATATTTTGTCCGGAATAAGAATCATACTAATAGATCATTTGTTTAAGGTTATTTAGCCCAATAATGCATAGAATTCTCTTAAATTTAATTTGTTAATATCACTATAATATTTATTCATCCAATGAGAACTAAATTTGAGAAATATGATCTCATTTAGGCAATATTTTTGTCACCTCACAATAAAAAGTGATATCTAAATCATAATTATTGTGTAATTTAAGAAGATAAGAGTGGAAAATAGATCATCATACAATATTATTAAATTATTTTTTGGCTTATAATTACGTCATATAAGTAAATAAGAAAATATATATTTCAGTTATATAATTTTTTTCATTTATTTTAGAATATTAATTTTTTTTATTTTTTTGTAGAGAAAATATTGAAATTATATAAAACATGTCAATATTTATCTATTAAATGGAAGTATTGATTGCATAATTAATAATTTAATACTTGGTTCAAGTTAAAGGAAATTGATTTCTTTTTTTTATATTACTTAATCATAGTTACTTGTTTAACATTTGATGTTTATATATTTTAGGTTTAATGTTTACTAATGGATTATATATTTGATGATATAAGAGCATTTTATTTTGGTCTAAATAATGTTCCATGTGATTGTAATGATTTTTTTTAAATGAATATAAATTCTTTATAAATATTTGGGAAGAAAACTTGGAAACATAGTATGATGGTGTCACGATAATTACAATAATGAATTACTATGCTAGTGAATTATGTGCACAACCCTTATCATAAAATACATCATACTATGAGGTTGTTAATAGAAAAACTGTATTAGGTTACTATGAAAATTTTTCATGTCACAGTGATGAAATGAATGACAAAGAGGATCAAAGGCCTCTAAGATAAGAACTCTGTTCATTTAGTTAGGAAGACATAATAAGAACAATATACATAAGATGATTGTTAGTTTGGTCAGCTTATCCTACATATTGGAAAGAACAACAGTGATACTAGATTTTTTTGTCTAAATTTTTTTTCCACTAAATTGGTCAACTATAACAAGAATGAGATCCCACCTAATCACAACACAAAACTCCTCGATCACCCTTCACAATGAATATAACACATAGGAGAACACTGGATAAATACTATATTTTAAATGGTTTGGAAAAAAATACTATCTCCACAGGGAAACACTGGAAATATTTTCATTACTAGAGATACAAATGAATAAAACACACATCACTCATACCCTCTCAGATATTCATAGTCAACCTCCCGTTAACGTGGTAAACCTCTGATTCACGGTTAAACCAAAATATTTAACCTCCAATAGTAGGTATTCATATAAAAACCCCATGAAAATAGAATTTTATTTGGTGAAATCTATAACACCCTGATACCATTTGATATATTTATCATTAAATAATTTTATTTCATTAATAGCCTACTTTACAGAAAACACAAAGTTTAAATAAATCATGATACAAATATTATTATTTAATGAGATATTTATTGCATAGTCATTGGATTGGTGGGTGTAAATATAATGAACTAAATTATAAGAAATTATTTTTTATAGTTGAATAAATTTAATTCCTGGGTTATAAATTGGTTAGAAATTAAAATAAAATCATTTGAAGTAAAAAATATATTTTTTTCTTCTAAAAAATAATTTTTATTTTTAGAATTAATTTTAATTATAATAAATTTAATAAATTACTATTATGAATTATTTTAATTAAATTTATAGATGATATATTAAATTAAATTCTTTAATATTCATATAATGGGTTTTACTAGTGATAGAATATGAAAAAAATCAGTCGCATACCTAAAAAGGAATTTTTCTAAAAATAATTTTCATTGTATTTTTCACGCTTATTTTAAAATTAATTTCTACAAAATTATGAAATTGAATCTTGTAAAATTTATTCAATATTTGAAATCATCATAATTTATATAACGTAATGATTTTAATTTAATTTTTGGTTATTATGAATGGTAACCATGGTAAAGTTTTTTCACCATGGTAAAAGAGGCGAACCTGGGATAAATTGTTGAGGCAAATCTTTAAAATATTTATAAATATTTCCTTTAAAATATCTCAAATACATTCTTTTATCATATTTTGATGATAATTTATATTTTATTCAAATAAAAAACTATTTTTGTATCTTTATATTTAATGAAATATTTAGAAGATTCCTTTTTGTTTTGAATTGTGTCAATAGTTTAAAATGTTATTTTTTATTATTTAACCAAAATAATTTGTGTAAATAAAAATTTTACATGATTTCAAGGTGAAATTATTTTTGTCTGAAATATGATATTTTCCTAAAATTTTTTTTCATGGATTTTGTTTTTTTATCTGAAATGTAATTTCTACCACCTATAGAAATTAAATCTAATAAAATAGATTCCATATTTGGAATCAGCATGTCCATATTTTTTTGGACGTTCCTTTTTATTAATTTTCATATAATTATTTTATCATAATAAATAGTTCAGTTATAACTGTTAATGTTAAAATGGATTTAAAATTGTTTAACTAGAATATAATTCTTAAAATGTATCCAAAACTTGTCTAAATGTGATTTTTTGAGATTATTATGACCCGATCACATCTTAAATTTGAATTTGGGGTTATTTGGTGCCACTTGAAATTATTATGATAAATATATCATTCAATATTTTAAGTAATTCCATGTGTGGAATTTGTAATGACCCGACTCGAGTAACCCGGAGCTCGTGTCTTACTTTGTTATATTATCATACATACAAAGGTTCAAATTTCCAAGGACCAACAAATTTATCATTTTTGGAGAACTATATACATACATGATTCTCATTTTACATTATTAATATAAAACATTACATAATACATAACCAAATAAAATGAGTTGCATCCATGAAAACTCATGACATAAATTCTTATTTATATCATTGGAAGGGAAACATACAGTAACAACAATCATGAATAAATAATCATAATCAATATTGAAAGGTAAATAATTAAAAATTTGTTGCATTTAAATAACATTACTATCATGATAATATAAGGCATAATCAATATGTGAAGGTAAATAACTGAAAACATATTCCATTTAATAAATAAATTAAGAATTAAATTCATCCAAAGATAATATCATTGTAAAAATATCATTTCTAATATGATAACTGAATTCTAAAGGAAGTAAATGATTTCATTACTAGATTTCATGTGTCAAAAACACGTAAAAAACTACTATCAAGATCTATCCTCAAGGCAATTTAAAACTATAGGTAGAAACCCATTTATTGTTGGCCCACTTATTTGTCTCATGAGACCTACCAATGCATTGAGGAGATATAAAATACAAGACACCACCCATCACTAAATGTTTAAATAATTGATCATATATCAAAAAATTGATTTAATTCATGAATCAATATGAATTTTCATAAAATATTCTTATTGGGTAATGGATATAGATTTATCAACATTCCCCCTTTTAATAAAATAACACTCAAAGTAAACACTGTATGCTAAAATGGTATATGGTTTAGGAAATAATCATATCTATCATACAAGAGTATTTATATTTAATATAAATTTAATTTCTAATGAAAAATGATCACAATAAAGAGATTGTTTCAAAATAAGTTTAATAATCACAAAAGAATGTGATATTTTTCAATAACATTTACCACTTGGAAATTTTCAAGTCAAATCCACTTGAACAAAATAGTGAAAATTGAAACTTAAAATACCATGAAGTATTAATTAATAAGGACATAACATGTGAAATGGGATGTATGTACAATATATAAAAGAAAATTGGTGTATAATAACAAATAAGTCTCAATGGAATGTAAATTGAGATGAAATCCATTACATCACACCTTCCTTTAGTTTAATGTGATTTAATCTCATATATAATGGCTTTAATCATGTTATTAATTAATAAAAGAACTATAATCTTATTTATTATAACATATATGATCCTATTATAACATTTTAACTCCCATTTGTTAATAATATCTATTTATATTTATTATTTCGGGTGTTAATCGCCTTGTTTTCTCATTTGTGATTTATTAAGAAAGTTAGAATTATTGTGCATATTATATAAGTCCATAACTTTCAGAATAATAATATTGATATAATTATCATATTTATACATCAATTAAAATTTGAAAACTAGTCATTAAATATGGTTTTTATGAATTATGTATGTTAAGATCATGAGGACGGTAGGCTGTACATACACACGTGTAACATTTCCCTTTTCAACAATCATTATAGAAAGAAGGGAAATAATATTATTTTTTCCAGAATGATCATAATATCTTAAATAAAAAATTATTTCTTTAAATATACTTCTATATATCAACCATGTGGTGTGGTGATGAAAATAGAGTCACATCACTTCATTAAGGCGGTTGTCCACACATACACGGAAAAAGTTTTAATATTTAAGTGACTGTAAAGGTTAAAAATAAAATGATATATTATATTTATATAATTATTAAAATTTTATTAATAATATAATTATTTCATTTTTATCACATATATTTACTACATTTATCATTATCACCTTCCATGTTAAGTGTTAGTGAAAGATGAATAACATCACTTTGCGAGGCAGTAATCCATCATCCACACGAGTGATGTTATCATATATCCTAATGAATTAAAATTAAAAATGTTATATATTATATAATAACTACATATGTATAATTATTTTATAAATATCATATATATACTTTATATCCATCTTCATACCCAATCACGATAGGTGGTAATGGAGAAAATGAATGAAATCAGTTCATGAGGCAGTAGACTACGGTACACATGAATGATGATTTAACAATACATTTGATGGAAGTGGAGATTTTTTGAGGTCATTAACTTAACATAAAAAAATATAATTATGTGTAAAATACTAAGGTCTTTATATCATCATAGTTTAATAATTATTGTATGATGTGCTGAAAGAAATAAAAAATACATTAATTGAAGAACGTTACCTCTTATTTGGGTAACATCCTCAGGCTTGCACCAAAATCCTTACTAGGTTGTATTTCTACACAAAATAAGTATTATATGATGATGGGATAGAAGTTGAGATGTTATATGGATAGGTCTTGGACAAACCAAAATTCCATGGAGATGTGGACAATAGAGGAGAGGGGGTGGCCTTTTATATGTGACACGAGTGGAACACTTTTAATTTTTGAAAAAAGGTGTACCCATTTTTATGGCCTAAAAAATGGGTCCAAAATGGAGTATTCTTGATACTCAGACACGATAGGGTCAAAATATATCCATATAATATATTTTAGACAAGCGTTTATGTTATTTTAACCATTATATTCTTAGTTTAACCCTAGTAAATCCATTTTACCTAAACCATGATAAATAATTGTTATAATTTTCACAATTTATTTTATAAAAAAAGTTAATTCCACATCATTAGATAAAATATATTAGGATTATTGAAAATATTGAATCAATTTTATAAAATTCTATTAATATAAGTGGAAACATTTAATTTAAAATTAATCTGGCAGATGCGGTGTCACACCTGTGATTTCTTTTTGAGGTATTTTTTCATTTATTTATATTCTATATTTTTTCCTTGATATTTCCTAGAGTTTTTTGAGAAAAAATGATTAAAAATGGAAATTTTTAGAATTTACAGCATAGTGCGCATGGTTTTCGCATAGTTTCCAAATTGTGCGCCCTTTCCCAGGTAACCATGTAGCCAAGTGGTGTTTTTTGATAGAGGTTTATCACATAGTTAGAAAAAAATTTATAAACCGTGTGGGATAGCTATGTGGCATGAGCAACATGGAAAATAAGGGGTGAATAGTTTCCACACGAGTTGGAAAACAATGTGGGAAAACTATGCGGCCTATCCAATTCATTAAAAATTAGATTTTTTCTTTTTCTATCTCTTTGATTGTTAACCCTAAACCCTCATTTTCTCCTCTCTCATGATTTCCTACCTTAGGTTCCTCTTCCTCTCCTTCCTCTCCCATTGGAGATCCATTTTGTTGGTGGATTTGGAGTGATTTATCCTTGATTATTCAAGTAAGTCTTCTCCTCTCTTGGTCCCCCCTCTTTTCAAGGGCCTTATTCTTAATTATTTAGGGTTTCACTTCTCCAACAGGTTGGGGGCCATATTTGGGGTTATATATTAATTTTTTAGGTTTAATATTGATGTTTAAGGTTTTATATTTCCAATTAGGAGTGAGATTTAATTTTTGAAGCATTTTCTAGAAGTTTCTTCACTTGAGGTAGATGGTTCCCTTATTAAAAATTATTTGAAGAATTTTATATGCCTGGTTGTGTATTTAAGTGTGTTTTATGATCCATGTGTGTGGTGAAAAATATGTTTTTGAAATGTTTTGATATGTTTATAGATTTAAAGTGATTTTTACAAAGCAAATATGGGTGCATTTCAATTGTGAATAGTTGTTGTGAATTTGAATATGCTTTATAAATTATGAAACATGTTTGATAAATCATGCATGTGGTGTAAAACATGTTTTCTAATGGATTTGTTGTGTGTTTGGTTATAAATATAATTTTGATGTTGAAATTGTGGTTTAACTTATTTTTTTACATTTTTTGTCTTGTGTATATGTGAAAGTGATGTTTCGTGTGATATGTGGAATGGGAATTAAGAACAAAAGGGAAACCTATGTATCTAGGTGGGAAGACTAGGGGTAGACTACTTATTGATTTGGAAGTGTCTTTTCCTGGTTTTTATAGTAGGATTGATGATGAAAACACAAACTAAATAATAATGATTAAAGACTATTTGGCCAATGGGGTGTCCCCTCATAGTGTCTCATTCATGAAAACACCATTAGTCATGGTTTCTATTCATATTTCACCAAGATATGATGTAAATAGTGTCCCATTTCTAGTCAGTGCATATTGGGTTTTCCTGTGACATAGTGCCCTTTTGGTAACATTTCTCTTTTCGCCAGCATATGGTGAACCTGGTTGGTTATTTCAAAAGCAAGCATATTTTCCATTAAACATAATTTTTTTTCTATTATTTATTTTATAATACATTCATGTTTATTTATCATATAATGTTTATAGCATGGAATATTTTTTTTGGGTGGCATCCATTTGGGATTTGGTTAACACCCAACTTACACCTTTGGGTGTAAGTAGACTTGTTTTTGTTTGACATAGGTAAAGGAAAGATTTTTTAGTTGATGGTTTGGGTTGATAGTGGTATACCCTTTCAGGTGTTATGGTGGTAGATTTAGGATGATGCTCCTCTTGTTGCATGGTGGATTTTGGGACAGCGTATTGTTTCCCTTTTTGAAAGCCCTTTTTGTTTGGATTAAGTGTTTTAAACGTTGAATATGAAATTTGTTATCTCATTCATAGATATGAATGTTAATTTTGTGGTTTTTTACTATATTTGGTTGTTTAAGATTATTTATATTGGTAAAATCATTACCAAGTAATATTATTGGTACCTAGGCACTTTTTTCCATCCCGTGTGGATTGGGAATGCCCTTCGGGCCATGACAGATACTAGGTTAGGCATTGGGTTTCATGGAACCCTAAATTGGTTCGTTTTAAAATGGTATAAGAGTAGGCACACACTTTTTGGGTATAGTTATTTGGGATGAGTCTGTATTGACTGGAGTTAGGATTGTCAAGACTTTTTGTTCTAGTTGGAGTGCGGTGCCTGGCTAGCACACCTCGTGGAAGAGATAGAGTCATCATGGGTTTTTGAGAGTTTTGTTTGAATTTTATTCTAAGTGAGAGGTGTATGCTACAAACTATATGCGGACATTGGGTGATGGTGAAGTAGTTCAGTTGTCATGATATTGAGATGAATTTGGATTTTTTTGGATTTATGGAATGTTGATGTTTGTTGTTATTGATGAATTTTTTTAGAATGGTTGTATTGATGGTTTTCATTGTTATTATTGCTTATAGTAACAAAATGCCTCCCCGAAGACTTCTTGTTTAGTTGTGGGAAGAGTCTGGAGAGATTTCTCCCTCACAAATTGATTAGAGACTAGTGGAAGCTATGTTATGGGTTGTTCAGGGTTTGGAATAGAGAGTGGGTCCTGGACTTACTATGGTAAGAAAAGATAAATCTATCCCTTAGAAGGACAAATCCCAAAAGGTTTTAAATAAAAAATTTCTAACCTTATGAGGTAGCATAAAACCTTAGGAAGGTGAGGAATGGATTTAGAAAATAGAGTGAATGTTTTTAATTCTGGACACTCTAGAAGAGGTCAATGTGAAATGCTCCTTATTCTTACTAGATGGTCAATGTTGGAGGTTGTTGGACTCAGAGTTTCAAGCTGGAACAAACAAGAAGATGAACTAGAAAGAATTTTGGGCCATCTCCAATGACCAACACTATCTTAAGGTCATGGCCTATTCCAGATCCCAGAAATTTATGGATCTTGTTTAGGAGGACCAGTTATTGAAGGAGTATTCCAATCAATTTTTTGAGATAGTTCAGTACACACCTGAAATTGTTTCCAATAAAAAAATGAAGGCTTAGAGGTTCGAAAGGGGTTTGTGGCCAAAGATATATTCTTATATCTTTCTATTTATGCTGAAGACCTATGCTGAAGTTTTCAAATGTTCTTGTATAGTAGAGATTGATTGTAAGGGAAGGTCAGGTTGCCATGGGGATATGTCAGAAATGGGCAGTATAAGTTCATCATAGAAAAATAGGAAGCATGATAAGCTGTGGACGAAGAGAGGTGATAGTTTGGGACATCCATCCCATCAGTCTACATCTATGACTTTTGATGTAGGATTCATTGTGCGCCACTAGTGTGGGAGGGTAATGTAAATTCGACCCATGTGAACATCTACTTCTAAACCTTATCCCCGATGTAGAGATATGTGACATCTACAATGTTTTACAAAATTAATGAACCTAAATCAGAGTGTTTCAAGACTAGTGGCTTCTAGGGTATTTTATCCCAATTAGATCTATCCAGGATAGTGGGATCATGGTTTTGTAGTCATGGCGGTAGGGTTGGATCATCTTCGAGGAAGATTCAGTTCTGGGATATTCTATAAGCTATTATTCATTCTTAGGCTCAGGCTGAGAGTAGAAATATTTTTTAGTGGATCGATCACTAGTGGAATTACATGTAGGGCCTATAAAATTTCTAGGTATCGTTCTTATTCTATAATCTATAGATGTTTTTTTATTTGATACTAGTTCTTCTATTTCATTTCTCTATGACCATCTTGTGAACATGCTGAATTTTATAACTAATCTTATGGATTATGTGATGGAGTTGGGAATACCTCTTGCTAAGAATAGAGAGAAGGGTATTAGGTGTCCATCTTGTACACTCACTGTATCGGGGGTCGAGCTGTAATGGGATTTCATAGTCTTGGAAGTGGGTCTCTTTGATTTGATCCTCTGTATGGATTGGATTGTGTGTTTCCAGGTGAAAACAAATTGTTATAAGAAGTGGGTGAGTTTTGTGGCCCCCGAAAGAAGTACCCAAGTTTCTAATGGTGAATGGGATCCTCGGCCAATTTGTGCTGGACCTCCACTCATGGAGTTGGGTAATATTATTCTTCATTTATCATCACTCACATTGGAGGAAGACGGTAGCTCTCTTGATGGTGGATTACCAAATGTGGTGTATGAGTCCCTAGACGTATTTCTAGATAAATTTTCAGGATTTACTCTAGAGAATGATGTGGAGTTCTCAATTGATTTGATGTCGAGTACACAACTGATATATCTTTCCTAATATCGTATTCCCCCAACCAAGGTGAGGGAATGAAAGGTAAAACTATATTATTTGTAATTCAAAGGATTTATTCACCTAAGAGTATCTCCTTGGGCCACCACAGTCTTGTTTTTAAAGAATCCTGATGGATCTCTCTGGTTGTGCATTGATTACCAGAAGATGAACGAGGAAACCATCAAGAACAAATATCATTTTCCCTAAAATGATGACTTGTTTGATAATATTAAATGATAAAGGTGGTTTTAAAAAATTTATTTTCATTATTTCAACAACCAAGTCAGGGTTAAAGAGGAATATGTCCTAAAAATGGACTTCCAAATCAGACAGGGCCATTTTGATTCCTTGGTCATTCCTTTCGGGTTGAAAAATTCTCCTGAGGCTTTTATGGTGCTTATGAATAGAGTGTTCCACTAGTATCTTGATTATCTGCTCATGGTATTCATGGATGGAATTATGGTTTATCCTGGATCTGAGGAGGATCATGTGCCTCATTTCTAATTTCACTGGGGACAATTCAAAACCACAAACTTTATGAAAAATGTTCTAAGTGTACCTTATGGATTAAATAGGTAAAGTTTCAAGGTCATTTCATATCAGAAAAGGATGTTTCAGTGGAACATGAAAAGATTATTACAATGATGTCATGGGAACAATTGAATAATGTCTTTGAGATCAGGAGTTTTCTGGGCATGATATGTTATTACATGTGGTTTGATCGGGACTTCTCTTGGCTTGCTTTCCCCATAATGTAACTCACCGAGAAAGGGTTGAAGTTTTAATTGAGGTATGACGGCCAAGAATCCTTCGAGGAGCTAAAAAGGTGCTTGAATACTGATTATAAGTTTTATCTTTCCAGAATATGGTAGGGGTTTTGTGGTTTATTACGATGCTTTAGGAATGGGTCTTTGGTGTGTGCTTTTTTCAAGATGACAATATGGCGGCGTATGGATCCTAAAAAACTCTAACCACATGAAAAAAAATCTGACCCATGCCCTAGAGTTAGAATAGGTAATTCATACTCTAAATTCATGGTTCCATTATATTTTTTGGGATAAATGTGTGGTTTATTTAGATCATAAGATATTGGCCTATATGTTCTCCTAGAATGATCTAAACTTGAGGAAATGTCAATGGGTTAAATATCGTCAGGGGTTTGACCTTGATATAGTTTATACCCAAGGAAAAGGTAATGTTGTGTCTATCACCTTGAGTAGAAAAAAGTGCCACTACGAGATTTTGGTCATTATAATGAAGAGTGTATGTTGATGGGTCATTTTTCCCAATTGCACTTGGACAATAAGATGCATAATAGAGGAGAGATCACGGAAAACATCTAGTTGACTCCATCTCTTCTGGAGTTGATTCTGTAGAAGCAGCATGGAAATGAGCTATGATAGTATTCTATGCCATTTCATCATGGTGGGCATATTCCATGTGATTCTTTGTTGTCTCTTGAGGGAATCTTGTGCTTTAAGGGACACCTTGTGGTGCCATTGTCATTGAGAAAGGTGGTGATGTGTGATAGTGATAAGAATCAATGGTCTATTCATCCTGTTGCTACCAAAATGTATTATAATTTGTGTTGATAGTTCTAGTGACCATTTATGAGGTAGGATGTATCTGGCTTTGTATTGAGGTGTTATACATGTCAATAAGTGAAATAAGACCACTAAAGCCCCCTTGGTTTTCTCAAGATACTAGTGATTCCAACTTGGAAGTGGGATGAGGTCACCATGGGCATTATCATTAGATTTCTTTAAACACCCAGGGGGAGGAGTTATATCTGGGTTTTGATTAAATATTTGACCAAATCAGCTCACTTCATTCCGATCAGAGATTCAACAAAGGTAAATTATTTGGGTTGACTATATGTTTAGGAGGTAGTGAGGATTCATGATGCGCCATAGACAATTGTTTCTAATAGAGAACACCATTTCACTTATATGTTTTGGTAAGGTCTTTAAAAGGTAATGGTGTTATAGGTCAAGTTGAGTACATCATACCATTATCAAATGGATGGTCAGATAGAGTGGGAGAATCAAATATTAAAATATATGATTAGATCATGTGTTTTGGATTTCGGGGGTTCTTGGGATATAACTTTTTGATTAGTAGAGTTTTCGTATAACAATATCTACCTATCCTTGATTCGAATGACTCCCTTTGAGGTACTCAATGGCCTATTGTGTTGGTCGCCTTTATGTTGGGATGAGGTGGGTGAGACCTCATTGTTGGGACCAAGCTTAGTGTAAGAGAAATATGAGAAGTCCAAGCTAATAAATAAGTAGTTATTAACAACTCAGATTTGCCATAAATCTTATGCTGATCAGAGACACTAAGATCTTGAGTTTTCTATTAGTGACCAGGTGTTCCTGAAAGTGGCACCTTTCTTGGGTCATCATCATTTGGGAAAGCAAGGGAAGATAACAAAAAGGCATGTCAGACCTTTTGAGATCACTAAGAGGGTTGGTAGGGTGAAATAAAAGTTTTATTTCCTTTCATAGTTGATTTCAATTCATGATGTATTTCATGTCTCATAATTGAAAGAGTATAACCTAGATCTCTCTCATGTGATGAATTAAGAAGAGTTAGAGTTGGAACCCAAATTATCTATATGTGAATGGCCAGTATGGGTTTTAGATTCCCAAGAGAAGGTGATTTGAGGGAATTATATTCAATTGCTTCATGTTATTTGGTGGAATGAACATTATAGACATGGGACTTGGGAGTGGAAGTTGTGGGTTGAGCCGAATATCCATTTTTATTCCTTGATCAAGATTCGAGTTGACTTTCTACGGATGAAAAGTTTTCATGGTGGGGAGAATTATCACACTCGTGATTTCATTTTGAGGTATTTTTAAACTTATTTTTTCTTTAAAATTTTCCTTCAGTTTTCCTTGAGTTTTTTGAATAAAAATGGTGAAAAACTGAATTTTTGGGGCTTTACAACATGATATTAATGGTTGATGCATGATTTTTCAAACTGTGTTCCATTTCCCAGGTAACCATGTATCCAAGTGTTGTTTTTGGATAGAGGATTATCACTTGGTTAGAACATTGTTTGTAAAACATATAGGACAACCATGTGGAAGGTCCCTGTTGGACAGTAAGGGGACCACAATTTCCATATAATTTGGAAAACTATGCTGGAAAATTGTACAGCCTGTCCGGGTCATTAAAAATTATATTTTTCCTTTTTATCTCTCCCATATTTTTAACCCTAAACCCTCATTTTTCTTCCCCTTCTAAATTTCCTATCGTAGGAACCTTCCCCTCTCCATCATTATCCCCTAGAGCTCCATTTTGGTGGTTGATTTGGAGTGATTTATCCTCAATTATTCAAGTAAGTATCCTCCTCTTCTTGTTCCCCCTATTTTATAGGATTTTATTCTTATTTATTGTTGGTTTCACATCTTCAGCAGGTTGGGTGCCCTATTTTGGGTTAGATCATAATTTTTTTGGGTTTATTCTTGATATTTAAGGTTCTGTATTGCCTCTTAAGGGTACAATTGACGTTCATTTAAAGTTTTGCACTATTTTTCAGAAGTTTCTTCACTTGAGGTAGGTGGATCAGTGTTTAAAAATTATTTAAAGAATTTGATATTCTTTCTTGAGTATTTAAATGTATTTTATGATCCATGTGTCTGGTGAAAAAGGTGTTTTTGAAACATTTTGATATGAATATGTATTTAAAGTGTTTTTTCTAATGGAATCTTTGGTGTATTTCATGTGTAAACCCTTATAGTTAATTTGAATATGTTCGATAAATTGTGAAACATGTTTGATAAATAATGTAAATGGTACAGAACATGTTTTAAAATGGATTTGGTGTTGTTTTGGTTTTAAAATGGATTTTTTATGTGGAAGTGGTAGTTTAACATGTGTGTTTATATTGTTTAGCTTGTGTATATGTGAAAGTCGTGTTTTATGTGACATGTGGAATGGTAATTGAGCATAGAAGGGAACCCTATGTATCTAAGTGGGCAGACAAGGACTAGTATGCCCGATGATTTAGAATTGGCTTGTCCTAGTTTCTTTTAGTAGGATTGACGATGACAACACTAAGTAAATAATGATGATTGGAGACCATTGTGCCTATAGGGTGTCCCATCCTAATTTTTCATGCATGATAACACTAATAATCGTGATTTCTATACCAAATTTAACTAAGATATGATGTACCCAATATACCATTTCTAGCTAGTGACTATAGGGTTTTCCCGTGACATAATACTATGTTGGTGATATTTCTCTTACCATTGGCATATGATTAAATTGGTTGTTTATTTTAAAATAAAGCATGTTTTCCATTAAAATGTTTCATGTCTTTCTTTTATAAAATTTACATGTTTATTTGTCTTATAATATTAATAGCATGGAATCTCTTTGTTGGGTGGAATCCCACTAGGATTTGGGTCACACCCTACTTATAACTTTGGGTGTAATTAGACGTGGTTATGTTTGACACAAGTAAAGGCAAGATGTTTGGGGATGGTGGTTCAGGTTTCTAGTGGTCTACCCATGCAGGTGTTATGGCAATGGCTTAAGGATGATGATACTCTTGTTACACAGTGGATTCTGGGATAATGATTTGTTTCCCTTTTTGTTTTTCCCCCTTTTTTTTGGTTTAAGTGTTGTAAACATTGAATCTGAAATTTGTTAGTCATGATTGGTTAAGATTGTTCAACTTTTATTTATTTATTATAGTTGGTTGTTTATGATTATTTATATGAATGAAATCATTAACAAGTAATATTATTGATATCTATAGACTTTTTACTAGCCTTTGGGTACAAGGAACGCCCTTTAGGCCATCCCACAGATTTACTTGGGTGTCAAGTTTCATGGAACCCTGTCTTGGTTCGTGACACGTAGTGAGAAAGGATATTTTTAAAGAGAATTTTTTAAAAGTTTATGAAGTGTTTATATCAATCTTAAATATTAAAGAGAATCAAATGAACTAAATCGGATTAATTAATATATAAACTAACTAATGTTTCATTAAAAATAATTGAAAATATAATTTAACATTTTGAATTATTTAAATTAAAATACATTTTTAAGTAAAATTAATTATTTTCACTATTCATTAAAAAATGAAACATTTCAAAAAATTCCTAAAACTTAACCCTGAGATAAATTTTATATTATTATTTAAAAAATGAACTTAATTTTCTAAAATTTTTAAAAATTAAATTTATCATTAGTGTGGAAGAAGTGATGAAACTATTTTCTTTGAAAAATACTATTTTTCAGAAAAAAATTGTTTTACTTTCAAATGATTGTTATTTTATTTAAAATTGATATATTTTAATTAAATTTATTTTATACATGTGTAAACCATATAATTTTATTATTATTTTTATTACGATTCATACATTCTAACTTAATGTATTTGTTATAATGGTCATGTTTAAATAATATTATTTTAGTTGAGTATCATGTTTCGTTTAAACCTATTATTTCTTGAATTACAAGATATCGAAGAGATTGAATTAATTTATAATGAAATATGTCATAAATACCTGGGATGTTATATTATTTTATATTCTTGGTGTTTCATTTCATACACTCTATCAAACATGGTATTTCTATTTTAAAATATTGGGGTATTACATCATTTCCCTCACTTATAAAAGGGTACCTGCTACCATCCCTTATTCACAAATTTTGATCATTCTATCTCACCCAATACCTAACAAAATACCTCTTATATTTCTTAAATTTATCCTATAATCTTTTTCTTCCCTGAATAACATCCTTTAAAATTTTAAGGGGTAATCCAAAGGGGGATTCTCAAAGAAGAGTTAATCATTATACTCGAACCTTTCAAAGCTTATGTCTTCTTATAATACCTATAAATATATTATATTCAACCTAAAAATATGAATAATATATCATAAATATTATTATATATTATTTTTATTATGGGATAATTAATTTCCACATTCTTTCTATCAAATGAGAAATGTATGTATCGCTCATGGATACGTGTGGGTTTCCACCTCCACATATAAATATGGTTCGTTTTCCATCACCATAATTTATAGTTGGTTATTATAATAGATTTAATATATATATATATATATATAATATTTATTATATAATAATTATTATTTAAAGGTGAATTATTATTGATCTTTCTTTCAATCAATCCACCAAAAATTGGAAACATCAGTCGAGTGTACATACATATTACCATCTCCACAAAGTGACGTAATACATTTTTATCATAACATTATATAAATAGTAATAATAGTGTATATAATTATTAAATATAATAATTATTATATGATTAAAACTTCTTTCATCATGGAACCATGATCAATTTATATGTTTTGGGACTAGAAAACCAAAAATTGCATGAAATATGAAGTAGTTATCAATTGTAATAATGATTTTAATAAAGAATTGTCAATAAATATGGGATAAGGTGTTAAAAGTAAAAATTATGTGGTATTATATTTAAGATCATTATTATATAATAAATGTATAATACATATATATTTGTTATATAGGAGGTTTTAATATGTACGAAACAAGATATGACTTGAGTTAAGGGATTTATGTTTTAATCTCATTTTAATCTATATTGTTTATTCTTGAATTTATATTTAAGGAAATTATATGATAATTATCTAATAAAAACCTATCATTTTATTATCATATTTTTTTGTGAGATTATATATTTCCCTTTAATTTTAATATTTTTATGAACTCAGTAGATAAGAGGAATGTTTTTAGTTAAAAAAACTTTATTTCTCTCTTCAATTGAAAATCCTCTTTCTTCCATATCCATGTTTTCTAAAAAACATTAAAAAATTATTATATTAATCTAAAAATATTATTTAAAGTAATTGTTTTTATAATTTTCACTTTTTATAATTTTTTTTAAAAAATATTATTATTATAATTTTATAAATGAGGTTATTTTTATCAAAGGTGTGGACATAATTAATGTTTTAATAATTACAAAATAAACATAATTTCCCATGGTAATAACCACTAAATTATTTTGAGGTTAATTTTAAATTTTCCATGGTTTTTTTTGAATAAAACCATTTTCAAATTATTTTTATATTTTTATATTCAAAATAAATAATTTTAAAATGAAAAGGTTGTTTTAATTAAGAAATATTTCAGTGATCTCTAAAGGAATTTATCATCTATGATATCATCCTTTGAGGTTTTTTATGCTTTATTAGATATATGATCCAATGATACCATCCTTACTATTTTTCCAAATGGTTTATTATTATTATTGATGATATATTTACAAAACCTATTTATATTCCAATGGATATACTATGATGATATAATGAATGATTTATGATCTTATGGAATATATATGAATGTATTTTGATTATGTGATAGGTGGGACCATAATTATATAGACCTAAAATTCATTGTGTAATGATGAAAGAGTTTAGAAACATCTAAGAGACGATAGAGTTAATAAAATCATAAGAGATTACTAAGTGAACTTGGTGGAAGTTACTCTTAATATAATGTTAGAAATGACCAATTTGACATTTCTATTAGGGTACTTTATCCCCATTGATATTTTTGGGAGTGACACATGATTAGGGAGTTTATATTCCATGATTATGTTTATGCCTCAAGATTATGTATTATTATTATGAAATGTTCTCATGGATCCTGATTTATTATTAATGATTCAACACACTTATGACTTATGTCCTTTTTTATGAGAAATATTTATTCTATGATTTATGATTAATGGTATTTGAATGATTAGGCATTCTTATTATAAGTTATGATCCTATTCTCACACACCTATGATTATATAATTTTGACATATGGTCATTGATCAATATAAAATATTTTTACCCTTACCAAGCATATAAGATTACTCATTCTTATGTTTCATTTCCCTAGGTTATTAAGAAAGGTTTCAAGTTGGGTATGTATAATAAGTGTACTATAAGGGAAGATATTTGCACAAGATATTTAATATTTTTCATAAAATAAGTTGATTATGTATTTAGTATCCAAATACTCTAAACCATTATGTTTTTGGGGTGTGCACTATTATAAGATTAATTAAATATTCATATAAAATGATGTATTATATATTTTTGAAATTCTATGGTCACCTCAGACTATGTCCAATGACTCCATATTATAGACACCGTTAATGGACTCTATCCAATAAACTATATCTGATGGATTCTTACACCTAAATATAATAAATCCTCACTATTGGATTCCTATATCTGATTACAACTATTTGATAACCTCGGTCTGTTCACCCAGTCTATTTATTTACATCTTGAAAAGTCCATATGATGAAATTGAATAAAAAAAATCAATCACAAACTTGAAAATTACATTTGGATTTCAATATTATTCAACCATCTATCTGAACATAGAATTTTTTTGATACATACCATTTTCTCCTCGCCATAAAATTATCTAAGTTCAGCTAAAGAATTATTTTTCCTTAGACTTTCTTGGTACATGATCTTTGTAAAAATATTAGTAAGATTCTTGTTAATAGAAATATTGTATAGCTTCAAAACTTTATCTCCTTATAAGGTTCCTAAAAAATGATATTTCATGTCAATGTATAAAATTCTTGAATGAAACACTAGATTTTGGGTAAGACAAATAGAACTCTAACTATCAGAGAATAACTTTCCTTTGTCTTATCCCTTTAAGATTTCCTTCAACAAACTCATCTACCATAACAATTATTTACCTACTTTAATATTAGTAACTTATTTTGATTCCATTATAGATAAAATTACAATTAGTTATAATCAAGACATCTATCTAACCACTATTGCATAAAAAATAAATACAAAACCTGCAGTACATTTTCAAGAATACATGTCTTTAAAAAAATATACATATACAAACCTTTTAACTGATCATCATCAGGAAAACATAAATCTACATCCTACCACCCCTTCAAGTACCAAATGATCCATTTTACAGCTTCCAAATGATTATATCCATGATTTAATAAGAAAGGGAAAATAAATAACATTGAGAAAGAAATGTCTGGCCTTGTAAAAATCATTGGATACAACAAAATTCCAATATCATTAGTAAAAGTAACTTTCTCCATGTCATGAAATTCAATGTTAGTTTTTGGTTCCTATGATTTATAAATTTAGATGTGTAAATGAGGGGGGGGGGTTTAAGATAGGTTAAAAACCAATTATTCTGAATCTTTTGAGGACCTCCTAGATATACTCCTTTTGAGTAAAAACCAAAGTGATTATTTTACAATACCTCCCAATTATCATCCCCATGATCCTGTTATCTTGTCTAAGGTTATTCATTTTAAAACTTCTTGATAACGTCCCATACAGGTCCTCGATCCGATGGAACTCTGAAAAAGTAATCAATATATTATCCACAAAAAACTATTGTATTATATATATTCCATTATCCCATTAATTCCTATAATAAAAATTATTAGGATAAAATTTAATGGAACTTTCATAAAGAATAAATGTGTCAAAATTCTTATTTCATTATCATGGATCTTCCTTCAAGGCATAAATAATTTTTTTCAACTTACAAACCAGATCCTCCTTCCAACAAAATTAATAAACCTTTCGATGAAGTATGTATAATTATTACTCCAAATACCCATTAAGAAAAGTATATTTATATTTATCTACTCCACGTATAGTTAATTGAATGTAACCATACTAAGAAACATTCTAATGGTTTTGGTCTTTATCCCTGGTGAGATAATTTTGGAAAAATAAATTCATTTCTTTTTCTCAAAACCCTTCACCACCAACTTTTCTTTATATCTCTAACTTTAAATATCTTAAAATTTCAAATAAAAAATGAAATTATTTTATAATGATCATTTATCTTATATTAATTTAGATAAATCCTACATATTATTGATATTTAAGGTATTAATTTTTTTTATTAATGCATAACTCCCTTTAATTTGAGTATCTGAGAGAAGCTACCTCTTCTGGACATTCTAGTTCCCCTAAATACCTTAGAAGTAGAATGTTCTTATTATCTCAAAACATCCAAAATAGTTTTTGGATATCATTGGATATCATCAGCACAACCAAATTTTCATCTATTATAACCTCTCTATCCCATAGTCCTCTAATTGAACTTTCTCCATCTAGTAGAGGTATATTCAATCGCTCTATATGTAGTGGTGATATTAACAATTTTCCCACATATTATAGTGGTATGTCTATTCATCCATAATTTGTAATAATGAATTTTTGATAATCATAAACCTCAAATGTGGATCTTACACCAACATCCTGCTCAACCTCGTTTTGATCATTCCACAAAAGTTCTTATAACTCCCAAAAAAATAAAGTAGGGACATTGTAGTCGATAACATGTATGAAACACAACACCTAGTGTGTAAGAGAATTAAATATCCTAATAATTTACAATATATTTAATATTTTAAATAAATTCAATATATTTTATATCTTTCAATTCACATGACACTGAGTTCACATACATCATACACAACAATAAGTTTCTTCAATGGATTGCGTTAGATGCAAGACCGTGTTTTACCAAACAATAATATATTATAATTATAATATTGGTTAATATAATAAGATATAGACTAATTTCTATGAATATTATTAAATAACATATTAAAATACAGGGTTTAAAAAAAATTAAATGAAATAATTATTAACTAATTAATTATAAATGATTATAAGAACCAATTGAATATAAAGGGATTGTTTTTATGGAAAACAATTTTTATGTTCACAAGTCTATTTTGTCCAGATAAATTAAATTAATTAAAACTAGTGAGTGATAGTAATGTAATAGTTATAATATATATTCGATAAAATATTTTTTATATTCATTCAATAGATTCAATATACATAAGATGAGAACAAACCTAATTTTATGCATAAAATACTACATTTTTATTAAGTCACTTTTACCACCTTTTAATGAGGAACCTATTTTAAATTAAAATCTTGGAACTTTTATAAATATTATATTTCAAAAAAAACTTAATATTTGAAATATAAACATAAAATTTAGGTTATGTTGAATTTTGGGTGTTTTTCTGTGAAGTTTCATTTTTTAATGAATAATGAAAAATACTAAATTTTAATTCAAAATCGTTTTTCATATAATTTATTTATATGGATAATAATATTTTAAATTAATTTTAAAGTTTTATTAGATAATATTTTTATAAATTAATCCAATTTATGTTATTTTAATAAATTTCACTTTGAAATTGACTATAAAAACATAGCAAGCTTTCAAATGTTTTTACTTTAAAAACCCACATTATTGTACCGTATGCGTGATTAAATTGAAGTTAATTTACACCACTTATATGATTGGAATTTGGAGAAATATATTTAATAATTGGAATCATAATAATTTATAATTTATAATAAGTTAAACTTATTTTTTGAAATTTTTTTTTGTGAAATTAATTAAAAATAATTACAACGATTAAGGTGAAATTAAGCTTAACATGAGACTAAACCTTAAACATAAGGGCCACATTGACCTATAAACTTGTCCAAAATTAATCGGATAGCCATATGTAGACCCTATCGTCCTTGGATATAATTTTTTTCTATTATTGGATCCGATATCTATGGAAAAAATGTTTGTGGAATTCCATTTAACAAAATTTACAAGAGTGCCACACCTCCTCCACAATAAAAGGCCTCCAATCCTCCCACATACCCACACATTGTGGGATGGAGAAAAAGGGAGTGATGGCAAGAGGGGGGGTGAATTTCCTTTTAAAAAATGATTAACAAATTAAAATCAAAGTGAAAGAATGCAGCGGAAATAAATGAGGCAAGACACAAAATTGATAACGGAGTTCGGCCAAAAACCCGGCCTACGTCTCCGCTCCCAACTCAACCGTTGAGAGATTCTACCGCTTGCTTTTCAATGGTTGTAGCAAGAAACCCACTAGCCTTTTTACAGGTGAAGGCTAGCTCACCTATTACAGCTTGCTTTTATTGGTTGAGCAAGAACCCACTTACTTTTAATGGTTGAGTAAGAACCCACTAGCCTTTTTAACGGGTGAAGGCTAGCTCACCGGTGACTCAAGCCTTTTAAAAGGAAAGGCTTGACTAACCTCTTCACACCTTGAAGGTGGTGTGAGAAACCAAAGAAGGGAGGATGACAGAATTGGGAGTTTGTAGACACAAACTCAAATTTAAGCTCAAAATGAATAAAACAATAAAAACCGTATTTGGAGAAGCCTTGGGCGCCAATGGATGATTGGAGTTGAATACGTGCACTCCCAAGCTTCTTTGGTGATGCTCCTTGGATGTGGAATTGAGTTGGAGCTATTGGGGTCCCCTTGGAGGAATGCGCCGGAGGTACGCCAAATGATCAACAAGGTGTCCGTGGGCTTCCGTATAGTTCCGGTATTGATCCTTGGCTTCCTAGTCCTTTATTTATATAGGGGGAACCATCATATGGCCGTTGGAGGTCTTTGGAGCCGTTGGAAAGGGCTTCGGAGCCGTTGGGAGGCAAGTGGACCATCCTGGTCAAAGGCCCAACGGCTAGTTTGACTGCCTCCACCGGCTGACCGGTACAGGGCCACCGGTTGGCCGGTGTGTGAAAAATGGAGAAGGCTTTGGGCTCAGGCACCACCGGTTGGCCGGTGCTGAGGCCACCGGTTGGCCGGTGAGAAGGCAGTAGCAAACACTATTTGGGCTGGGTGCCACCGGCTGGCCACTGGTGTGACACCGGTTGGCCGATGGTCTGGATAGAAGGATGCCTTCTGTCCAGGATTCCATCGGCTGACCGGTGGTCTTCCACCGGTTGGCCGGTGGGGAGACAGTAGCTGGCCCATTGGTCTGGGTGCCACCGGCTAGCCGGTGACAGAGCCACCGGCTGACCGGTGGAACCTGGCAGTGGGAAATGCCTCTGCCAGGTCCACCGGCTAGCCGATGCTATCACACCGGTTGGCCGGTGGACTGAATTTCAGTCCACTTCTTGTCCATTCTTGGGCCAACTTCTTGACAACCTTGTGCCTATCATTCAAAAACACTTCAAACAAAATTAGACAAATAATAAGGTGATTGTGATCATGAAAATCAAACAACGAGGGGAACGAGAGGTACAACAATCTCCCCCTATTTTGATGATCACAATCACCAAAACAAAAAAAGTAAAATACATAAAAGAAAGACATGCTTAAAGGACAAAGAAAGTAAATGCTAAGCATGATCAAAAGGATTCTCCCCCAATCAATCAAGAATTTCTCCCCCTTTGTGATTATCAAAATAGCACAGGGCATAAAACTTGATTGAGGGAAACGTTGAAAAACAAGTTAGAGTTTTTAAACCAAATGAAATTTGAAATTTGAATTGAAAGTTTTGAATAAAAAAATTGAATAACAGTTTGAATTGAAAGGATTCTCCCCCACTTCTTTTCCATTCTTGGGCCAACTTCTTGGCAACCTTGTTCCTATCATTCAAAAACACTTCAAACAAAATTAGACAAATAATAAGGTGATTGTGATCATGAAAATCAAACAACGAGGGGAACGAGAGGTACAACACACATAACAATCCACTTTTTCTCGACCAATATATACCTAAATATATCCTATGAATACATACCATCATCCTATAATCCTCACCTTGGGAATAAATCCTTCCAGGGAAGCACTTTGGTGCAAACCAAAAGGAGTTACCCAAAGAAGAGGTAACATATTTCCTTATGCTCTTTAGTTTTATTTCCATTATCCACCCCATAAAATATTTTTATTCCATGATTATATAAAAAATCAATATCATAAATATACTATTATTTTTTATTTTAAGGTTTCTTCCTTCACTTACACAGACTTCTATTTAATGGGGAACAAACTTATTGTTCATGTGTAGGACGAAGTGCCGCCTAAAAAACAAAGTGGTTTGTTTTTCCTTCACCACCTTTCCTGGTTAGTAATTTTGACATAAAATATATTTATATATGATGTATATAATTTTTTTATTAGTCATTAATTATTTTATAACACATTAATTTATTGTTTAAATTTTGTGTAAATATGGTAACGTCGTTTGTGAAAGTGTGGACTACCACCTCCTAAAAGTGATGTGATTCATTCACACGATAAATTAATTGTATAAAAGATGATTATAATTAAAAATATGATAAAAAAATATATATTATATTCATGAAATAATTAACTTTATGTAAATATATTAAATATCATTTTTTATTTCCATTTTTATATATAAAAAGTGATGATGTTGTTCGTTGATGTGTGGACTACCGCCTCCTCAACATGATGCATTTCCTTTTACAAAAAAATAATTATATATATAAGTATATATTATTAAATAACATGTTATTTATGATATAATGATAATTATGGAATGATATAGTGTTACTTACCTTATTTCCATAATGATTATTTAAAAATTGGAATGTTACTAATGCAGATGTACGGCCTACCATCTCCATGATTGTAACATTGGTTCATTTTTCATAACCATATTTAATTATTGGTTTTAAAATATATAATTGATGTATAAATATGATAATTATTTCGAGATTATTATAATATATATGTTATATAATGACCCATTTGACCCTAATTTGACCTAAGAAGTTGTTTTTGACACATAAACCAAATTTGGTCAAAACACTTGACGTAAAATTAATTGATTAAGTAGATGTATATAACATGGTTTTAAGTGAAATAAAAATTGTTATAAAAATGAAAAATATTCTAATTAAAGTAAATAATTAAAATAATTATTTTTATTCCGAAATATAAAGACACACAAGATAAGTCAAATGTAAGGTAAGGGACTTTAATCTCACTTTTTAGACCTGTGAGAAAAATGTCATATTCAGTAATTAATTCTTTTTTGTATTGTATATATTTCCTATTTTTATATATTATATCATTAATAATTTTATCTTCATGGTAAATAAAAATTTCATATATTTATATTATTTAATTAGGATTATGATTTAAAATGTTTCAAAGTGGTATGAAACACTTTAGAATGTTTAAAGATCATTTTCCTCAAGAATAATTTTAATGAACTTTCAATGTTATTTCCATTCGAGGAAGTTATTTGAACATTGTTACATAATCCATTTAAGTTTCCACTCCTATTATTATTCATGACCTTTTTAAGTATTAATACCATTTCCCACTCTTTGGTATTGAATTTTTTTCCCAAAAAACCCGACTTCATTTTTCTTCTATTTGGGGAACCTATTTTCTTATAAAAATCATATTTTATAAAAATGTTTTCTAAAATGTTTTTAACCTTTTCAAAATTATTTATCAAAGGAATTTTCACCCTTTATATTTTTTTTATGTTTTTAAAAGTTATTTTTAAAAGAATTTTTTTCAAAACAAAAGGATATTTTCCTCAAGAATTATTTAAAAGTTATTATTCTATTTCATAAATGAAAAGAACCCTTATTTTTACTCCAATGAGTATATGAAATATTGATACCATACTTATTCTTCATCTTGATGGTTTATGATTTATTTGGACTAGTATAGTATTCACATTCACTTCCTTGAATACTTTTAGTCAGCATAAAATATACAATTTCGTCTAATCATTTAAATTGAATTTACCCTAAATATCCATATCATTTATCATCGATATGTTCATTTTTTAAACCATTTCCCATTTTTATAATATGTTTATTTTGAATTTTATTTTATTATTTGGGGAAATATAGATAAATCCATATACTTCATTTAATAGTGAAATTTGACAAGGCTTATTGTTTACTTGATATGAGGAATGATTTAGACAGGTAAGACATGGCTTTGAGATCATTTAAGGTAAGCCCTACAGGTTGGGGACTGATTATTGAAAGCCCCTAAATGCATCAGCAGTCACATGGGATGAAATTAGGTTAGACAAACCCTTTATGTTTATAACTAGGATGTTATAAATTTTCTTGCGAAAGGTCTTGATAGTAGAGTTAAGGTTGGAAAAAAAAAATTTGTTTGTAACCAGTATGTTCTAAACCATCTTGTGAATGTTTTGGATAGTAATGGTTCTATGTACATAAAAAATATAGAGTCTAATAATTAATAATTTCATTTATTGATAATTCACTTATTATTATTATCCAAGAGATTTTGTGTTGACATATCTATAGATGCATCATGTTCTTAGTTTTTTTGATTTAGATGAAATGTGTTTCCACTTTATTACCTTATAATATTGTTTGCACACTTCCTTATCAATTTATTTATTTCCCGGAATGTGTTTTCAGTTATTTACCATTCCATAATTATTATTCTCATATATTCATTATTTATTCCTCTATAATTTACCCTTATTGAGCATTTGAGCTTGCCTTTATTTTGTTTCCTTTCCCCCAGATCCCATGAAGCGTACTATGAGATATATTCATGGATATACAAGATGGAATAAAATTATTTGTGATGTTATTTATTTAGAAAAAAAATATGTTATAATTAGTGCATTCATTTGTAAAACATAACTCATGTATGTATCTAGTTTACCTATACTACTAAACTGATTTTTCCTTTAGGATTCGATTCTTTGTAATCATGCTAATGTAATGGTAGTATATATCAGATCTGGGCCTTCTAGGGTTAGTTCACTATAGTTCTATATTGAAAAAACATCACTACTCAAAATGATTTATTTATTATCATCATCCCACATATTCTATCCAAAGTTCTTATCACCTTATAAGATGAGGAAGCACACATTGGATTTTTTACTCCAACATATCTCTATATTTAACATTGCTATAGTCATACAAAATACTTAAAAGTTATTTGGGATGGTTTACCTCTAGTCTCTGAACATACCAATGTTCCTAAAGTAGTTCATGTCCCAGAACTGAATCTAGACTTCTGTTCACCAAAAATTCTGTTGTATTTTTGGATTCTTACCAAATTACACTAGGAATTCTAAAGTGAAGCCTCATACTAAAAGATTTTTATTACAAAGTATAATTCATCATTTAAACTAGTCCATTTTTTTGTGGAGTTCCTGGAATAATATTCCCATGTATGATTACCTTTACCCACTAAAATTTATGAATGTTTTGTCTAGTGTACTCTCTACTAATTTTTGTTTGAAGACACTTCATATTTTTCTCACACTCGTTTTTTTCCAAAACCATCTAGTAAATAAACACCTGAAACACATTATATTTATTTATTAGGTATTAAACCAAAAAAGTTTGAGTGGAGGAATCAATAAAAGTTATAATGTACAATGATCATCCATTAGGATGTTTCGAGTCGAGTCCCTAAACACTACAATGAAAAATTTCCATATTTTGTTCCCTTGAATTTATTCCATACAAGTTAAAGGAAGATATATTCTATTTCCTCAACATAAAACTCTCACATATTATAAGTTCCATGTGATTGAGTTTAATTGATATATTCACCACAAGTATTTCTATATTCATTTCATCAAGGTGAGAAAAAATAGTGCCACATTTATGGACCATCTGATGAAGTGATTTTGATCACTATAACTTCATCCTTGTATCTAATCAAGTACATTGAAACATTATTTAATCTATGAGAAATCAACTTGGATCCTCTATAGATGTTCTCTAATATATTTGAAAAATTATTTTTAAAACCAACATTACTATGTTTCCCTACAGATTTTAGTTTCTTCTAGAGAGTTGGAATGTGTCTAATGTCATGACTTACCCCCCGGGGCCCATGCCGTTACTACCCCAAGCCCGCCTTCCATAGGCTAGGGGCTGGAAACTAGCACCAAAGGTGTAATTCCCTACAACTGGGAAGGCATTTCCTTTATAATCTGTAAACACACACATAAGAAAGCACATATATGGATACGTAACACCAAGTAAAACTATATACAAAAAGAGTGCTGAAAGTAATAGGGGGCCATAATACAAGCGCAACAGTAAAGTACAAGAAACTGAAAGTACACGTACAACTGAAGAAAAAAGAAAATAGAAATTGGGTCATCCTCCGAGGTTCATACCTGAAGGGTAGGTACAGATCGCCACCTCAACACTCCTCATCTGTCCATCTCCTCCATGTACTGACTCGTCGTAAGGTCCACTTCTAGGTACCATCCAGTCCTGGTACTCACGTCCTCAGTCAGCACTGTCCATCGTCTGCACCAAACACAATGTAGTGCGGGCACCGTGCATGGGTGAGTATAGAGATACTCAGTAGGAACCCTGAGACCCTCTAGGTCTCACAAAATCCAACAAGGATAAAACAAAAAGTATGAAATCAACTGATAACCTTAATTAGGTATATGCCCATACATATACCTAAGTTATCAAGTAATCTATATCAATCATGAGGAAAACATAGAGGTTATGACCTAGATCACACCGGTATTTATTCTAGGGGTAGAAAAAAGTATCATTCCCAGTCACAACGTCCAACACCTCGGCTGCTGGAGAACTCCTCCTCTATCGAGTATAGTGGGTCTTCCGCGTCACACAGAGGTGCTTCCCACTAACCTTGGACTGTTGAGGTACTCCTCTTGTTGAGTAATATGGTTCTTGCACGTCACCAAGGAGCTCCCCACCATGAGTCTACCGCGTCACCAAGGCCATCCCTACTGTGCCTGCTGAGGTACTCCTCCTGTCGAGAACCGTGGGTCTGCTGCGTCACAAAGGTGCTCCCCACCTTGCATCTGCGATGTCACCAAGGTGGTCCCCACGAGGCCAGTCGTGTCACTCCGAGTCGAAACGATCAGCAGTCATCAAGTCTTATCCAGCCACTAGGTTCCTGCACTATGCTCGCTCGTCTATGAGAGGATCCGCTCCACAAGCAATTGGTCGATACTCCAAGTACAATGAAGTCCCACAAAGAAGTATCTCAAAGGTCCGCCACATCATAGGGGTCTCAACGTAATAGATGGCGTGCCAATCAGACACTCGGTATGTGAGTTATTATCCCTTTAGTCTCGGGGGCCTGGTTAGATTCATGCTCGATCAAACCTGACCATTCCCCATATTAATCCAAAACATAGTGGGGTATCACTCAAAGGGACCATCTCACTCCAAGATTTTTAGCGCCGCTGACGGTTCGTCAAACGGACGTCCGGTGCCAATGTTATGACCAAAAAAAAAGTAAATGGGTCGTAGTGGGATAGGGTTTAGTCCGACCCAGTCGGATCAACTTAGCCCGACCTGATTCGGGTCGACCCGGCCCAGCCTGTTGGGTCTGGCCCAACCCGCAGTGTGGCCTGGCCCTATTGGGTTGCGAGGGGCCACAGAGGGCCGTTGGTTTCCATGAGGGCACAAGGCCGGTTTGGCCGGGAGGGCAGTGCGCCATGGGTGGCCTGGTTAGGGCGTGCGGACGGTTCAGCTTGGAGACCGGAATGCCACGGGGGCGGCGCGGGTCACAGAGGCTGCGGGTGGCGGCGCCATTTCCTTCGTCACCTTCATCTCCTTCATCACCTTCCTCCAATTTGAAGAGTACACTAAGGAAGATCAGTGGAGGGGTCGGGCCATGTTTGTTTAGCCCGCACCCTCCATGTTTAGAGTGATAGAAAGCGGTTCAAAAATAACAAACCATGAACATGTATGGAAGATATTTAAAACATCATTTCCGACAACCCTCTTCAATCTCTATTCCCAAATTCCACAAAATAATTAGAAGGGGTGAACATGAGAAGTGATAATCAATAAACCCCTACCTCATTCGCTTGATGATGTTGGTGCAAGAAGGTAGTACGGTCGTTGATTCTCCATAGATGAGGACGTCCCACATCAGAAGAAGTCCCGAGGAGGAAGGTCGAAGGAGGTCAATGTTCTTTGTTGGTTGTGCGTTCTTCATTGGAGAGCTTTCCCCAAGTTCTCCCAATCCTCATTTCCCAGTAGTTTTCTAACAAATTAATTTCCAAACAAATAAAATATGTTTCTATATTTAATTTGTTGAAAATCAAAGTTGGATTAATTAATTGGAAACAATAAATGGGTTGCATTGGAATAAAATTCAAATTTTAGGATACCAAGGGTTGGAAAAATAAAATTATGGAGAGTTGGCACATTTAATGTGAAGTAATATCAAGGGGCTCCTCCACATTAATGGGGGAGTTTAAGGGGTTTAATCCTTGGGTGGTGCCCACCACCATAACCTCTCATGGGAGGTTATGCTCGAGTGCTCCCCCCCACCATAACCTCTCATGGGAGGTTAGGGTCTGGCATTCCCCACTTCCCAACTTCCATTTGGAGGTTTTAACAAATAAAATAAAAATAAAATGTGGCAAAATTTATTTTTATTATATTCTTACATGAAAAACCCAAAAAATAACTTCCACCTTTGACTAACTACCATTGAGGTGAAAGTAACTATAAGGCAATACCGATGCTGCTAGTTTAACGGTGTCATCGTATTTCAATTCCAGGCACCTATTCAAAAGTTAGAAAAACCCACTCGTACGTTTACTAAACATACCCGAACAAAAGTTCAGAAATTCACTCCAGGCACTCTGGGACTCGGAATCACACTCCGTCAATTTTAGTGGACTCTTAAAATTCCCATATATTTTAAAAAAATTACATGGAAATTCTTGGTCTTTACATCTAACATCATTCCGCCTTAAGAAAATTCTATTTATCATTTGAATGTTAACATGTCGTTTCCCAAATGTATCCAGAGCTTCACCATAAGAATAATATAGTATACCCAGAAATCCTGGTGTACAATCATCCATGTAGCCATACTCACCAGTTGAATAGAAAGATACACCTGAGTCAATAACCCATGAATCATCTAGGATGACCACACTTAGTATCAAACTAGAGGCTTTAACTATTATACCGTAGGGTTTTTTTCTATTCTAAATTTTAAGTATTTATATTATTCTTTTAATCTTTCATGATATATCCATTCATCTCAAAAATCCAAATGTAGGGCCTAAACCAATTGATTTTCTTTTACTTATTATTTGGGACTTATCATTTGAAGACTTTTTATTAACGATCCTCCAGTTTAGGTGATCGTATCAATCCAGTAGTATTGATAGAACTTCTAAATAGAGTTTTATATTATTTCTACCTAAAATATTAATTCAACATAAAGTTTAAAATTTCCTCAAAAACAAGCTTATCCTTCCCATTGAAGTTGTTCACTACTGGAACCATGGAATATAGACTTTATAAATTTGAAGAATGTAGAAGAAAAGGCTAAACTCTATCAGTGGAAGTTATATTCACTAATTCGAGTTAGCCTTAAATTATATTGAGGTAATTAACATGATATAATCTTGGTATTTCATCTGATAACCCATATATAAACAATATTTACATCATGAAAACTATTTTATGAGTTTTTGGTTTCTCATACATGTTATTAAAAGCTTTCATAATATCTTTAATGGTTTTATTATATCTAATGTTGAAAGATACATTTCAAGAAAGTGACATTCGGATCAATGATAAATCCTTTCTATCTAAACACTATCATTCCATCATGTCCTTCATTCTTTGAAATTTACCATAAAAATCCAAATATTATTATTTTTTAGTAAATGACTCACTAGTTTAATTCTCCCAAATCAAATGACTACCCAAAGAAATTATTGAGATGAACCTTCCCTTCCTCTGAATTAGTTCTTCCCTAAAATAGTAAAACCAATTGAAATAAAAAAACATAAAATCTAGTAATAGGAGATGCCTAAATTCTATGAGTGAAGTAAAATAAACTCCTCTAATACCACTTTATGTAGACAAGTAGATCTCTCTAAGAGTATCACACTTTTTGTTATACAAGACATATATAGTATGAATAATATACACCAAACAGATGTTTGTCCCATCACCTCAACATATATAGTAAAAATTCCCACAATGCTACTAGAACAATATTTGTATTATATAATCTACCTATGAGTTTTTAAACATGAAATTGGATGATATAATACCTAATCACCACAAAAAAGTCCATCAATATAACATCCCCAGACATGCATTCCCAGATCTAATGTTACAAATATGAAATTTAGATTTTGGTATTTGATGCTAAGGAAGGTGATCATTTTTTTATATCTCATCCATACAACATAAAAATAAAAAATTGTATCACTTAAATTATAAAGGACCTTTTTGGTTTAAAGTTTCATATAATTAGGATAAAATTTACATAAATAATACCCATGTCTTTAAATGATCATATCTCCCACCTAACCCATATTTTCTTTTCCCATTAATTCATCATAATCATATATTTAATTTTTTTTTAATTTCATTATTTATAATCTGTGGAAAATGAAACTTAAGAAGGGAGAGATCAAATGAGTAGTAATGTTAAATTTAATAATTAACAAAATAATTTCATCAGTGAGCCTAAAAATGGAATAAGGGTATGATGACATAATCAAAGTGCATGAGTATAACATAAGAATATTCATACCCACCAATACCTTGATCATCAAACTTGAAAAAATGGAATAAGTCTTTAATAAAGGAAAGTTTAATCAGAATCAATAATCATGATCCATGTGATATCAATGTTGATCAAACCGAACATTATAAACCCATTAAAATCATAGATAAAAAACATTTCTATCTTTAAAAAATTATCTTCATGAACCATTTTAAATCCATGTTAGAGATAATTGGATCCTAGTTAAATCTATAGGATAAAACTATCATTAACACTATTATTCATGTTTATTAAGACTAGAAACATTAACCAATGGATTTGAGCGCTATCATGGTGCACCCATCATATAAGCTATATTAGGATCACCAGATGCTATTTGGGTGAACCCATTATTTAAGAAATAATGATCTCACCCAATGATATTATGGAGCATCCATTATATAAGTTATAATGGGATCACCTAACCCTATCTAGGAACACCCATGATCATCAATAATATTCTAGTACCATTCATGAATAAATAATTCATTTCATCATAAAATCATAGAAAAAATATTATTCTTTTCATAATTTGATTAACCCCTAGAAAAGAAATGGATTCCATAAAAATATCATTGAAATGTGATTAAACAATGGAAAAGAAATAGGTTACATAAAAATATCTTTAAAACATGATTAAACTATGTAATAAAAATGGGTTCCATAATAATCTATTTGAAAAATTATTAACCCATGGAAAATAAATGAGTTCCAAAACAATCAATTTACAATGATCATAATCAATATAGTGAAATAATAAGGATGGTATTGATAAAAAATATCACTAATGGAGCACAAGTAACAATAAAGGCTTTTGATTTTGATGAATTGCAATACCATTAAAACATTTTTGAGGAAAATAACCTTTTTATTTTTAAAATAAAATTTATAAATAAATTTCAAAAAATATTTTGAAAATAATATTATTTTAAACATAGGAATAATATGAAATAAAATAAAAGGAAAGTAGCATATATGATAGTAGGATAATCTGTTCATGTTATAAGTGTTAAAAATAAACATTCTTTTTAAAACATGTTGAAAAAGGGTTGCAGAAGTGACCCATTGGGATAATGTTAAGAAATTTCACTTTAAAAACTTTTAAATGAACCAAGTTGATCAAATAAAGTGGATTTAGGAAATAATTTTAGAAAACATTGTTTTGTAAGAGACTGATACATAATATAAAAGTAAGACAAGATCCACATCACTTTCAATGTTTTTCTTGATGTTTCTTTAAGAAATAAGGAATGAAATAGAAACAAAAGATGTTAAACACATTCATAAATAGTGGAGAATAAATATATATTGTTCCATAAAAATAATATTATATTTTTTCTTCTAAAGGAACCTTAAACCTAAATGATCTTGAAAGGAAGGATATTATAACATAAAGCCTATGTTATAACATCCTCTTACTATTTTCAGGAATAACTATACCACTCATTTTGATCCTTTATTGGTTGGGTTACATTTGGGTTTACATTAGGTGATTTTTTTAATTTTTTTGAATGTTTCTGGGCTAGTTCATGGTTGGTGCATGCCTGATGTACGATTTTCTATACTGTGCACCCTACTATAAAAAAATAGTAAATTTGAACAATGGGCTTCGCAAGGCTTGCACATGGTTTACTAAATTGTGTTCCCTATCTGGAGAAACTGTGAAAACCATATATAATAGGTGCACAACTTGTGCATAGTATTTCTAAATTGTCACCCTCTGTCTTGTAAACTGAGCATATGAGATTTTAAGTGATCCAATTTTTGATTAAAAATTCCGGAAACCAACATTTAGGCCCCCAATGGACCTCATTCAACCAAAGAAAATTTATATCATCCTTGGAGATCCCAAGAAGGATTTGTGGACCCTTGGATCACTCCCATAAGTGATACACATCTTGGGGAATGACCACTGATATCCTCTTAGTTTTCCCCTCCTGTTCTTGATCTCCCATGATCTCTTTGTTCCTCTCTAGGGTTCCGTGGATTCTTGTGTTATATTGAGGATATAATAACCACTGTTTTAGGGTTATGAACCCAGGTTTGATCCATATTTTCATGATCTTAGTTTTTTATGGACAAATCTCGATTAGGGTTTGATGATGTGAGATCTGATGATTCCAGTATATGGTTTTGTTATTATTCCCAATTCATCTTAACCCTAAATATATATTTTATACTCAATTTATTATTTAACTGTAATTGATTGATTAATATTAAATTTCAATCAATGGTTTGATTAAAAAAACAAATTCCATTGAATTAGGGGTTTTTGGAAAAATATTTTTTTTGGATGAAATTAGAAAACCTTCAATTCTATTTAATTGGAATATGTTTATAGAAATTGTGAAATTTAAATTTTTTAATTTAAATTCTGGTTTTGATGGAAATTTATTGAATTAAATTTTTTAATTTAATTATGGAAATTTTTTTGATGGAAAATTGTGAAAAACCTTAATTCCATTGAATTATGGATTTTGTTATGAAATTGATGGATTTTTTTTAAAATTAAAATGACGAATTTAATTGTGAAATTGGATTTTGAAATGGAATGGTGAATTGATTTCAAATCCCTATTTTGTGAAAATGTATAGCACATGGGTTTTATGGATTCTGAGTGGTTTCATTTTGAAAAGGAATGAGTTTTTTTTATTAGAATTCCATTATATGGTTTAAAGGGAAAATTGGAATATTTGAAATGAAGAATGGGATTTAATTTATTTTTAAACAGTATCAAAATAAATTGGCCATCGTTGTTTTGTACTTTATCACATGCAATACTTAGGTAGATAGTGAGTTATTTTGGAAGGAACTTTACAACCTAGAATGTTCTACAACTTCATATCCCTTAAAGATAGTGATTAGTCCCCTTTTCCTTAGGCCCAAAGGGGTGTATGTACATATTTTTCATTCCATAGTTTCGTTTCCCTATAGCCTAAAACTATCATACCTATTTGGAACATTACCATGTTTCTCAATTGATTTTTTTCAAATATATATATTCCATTATTTTAAACTATTTTAAATTCCTTGTTAATCTGTATAAAATGTTTTATATAAAAGTGTTTATTGAAGAAATTTTTGTGAAAAGTGTCATTTGTGTAAATCAACCTTTGTTTAAAGGTAAATTCCATCATTTGAGATGTATTTCCATCATTTAAAATGTGAAAAATGAATCTCTAAAGTATTTACATCTTTTTTATTGTAAATAATTATTTTTTTGAATTTGATTTTTAAATTAAAAACCTATTGATTTTAAATTGAAAGCACATTCTTGGTTAATTTAATATTAGAATATATTATTGAATCTTTTTGTGAAATCCTATTGGGAATTGGTTCACACCACACTAGTTCCTTTTGGTGTTTGTAAATTATCTCCTTATAGGTTCAAGAAGGGGTAAAACACCACTTTGAGGTGGTTTTATCTATTGAAATTTGGACTTGGTGAGTTGTTTTCTTTGGGGATTGGGCTATTTTCCCTATTTTGGAACTTTTGGTTGTATTAATTTGAGTTGGTATACCTAGTTACTTCCATTACATTACTCACATTGGATTTTATTTTGTATGGATTACTCACTTATCCCGTTTTCTTCTGTATTGTTAGTGGAAAAATCATACCCACTTTTATTTTTTATGATGATAGGATCTAGTCATTGACCCATGTTGATCGATATTACCCTTCAGTCTATGTTAGGACTAGCTCGATTATCTGGCTACCAGGGTCCCCATGATGGTTCATGAAAATTTGGCATTAGATCTCCAAGTTGAGCATATTATCTTGAATACAATATGAATTTTTAAAATCTTTTCAGGACTTAGGATGTAGTTTCGATTAAGTGATCATACAACTCTCACAAAAATGATCCTTAATTCTCCAATGTTTATTAGGGAAAGGAATATTTTGGATTATTTTTACTCTTTTCCTTCTTTTTATTTGTATATATTTAAACCCAAATCTTATATATTCCATTTTATGGGATTTATTTCCATGTTTCCCTATTTGAGTGTTAATCTGATGTGTTACTTGTTGTTTGAGGATGTTATGTAGCATCATGCATCCAAGAAGATGTGAGAATCATATCTAAAAGGAAGATACTACTAAACCTCAATGAGAGAATCCTATTATGGACACAAACCTGGTTGAGGTAATTTTGAACACTTTTTATGATCTAGGATAGAAACCACCTCTAGTTCCCATTTATGTTCTAGTTATAGAACCTCATATGGACATTCTAAAGAGTTTTCCTCAATAGTTCCTTTTCAAGAAGCCAGAACTATTCAAGGGCAGAAATTATCCTCAAGAGACCGAGGAATAGTTGAGAAGAATGGATAATTTTTTTGGTTATTGGGAACACCTAATGAAACCAAAGTTATGTGTTTCACTTTCATACTATAAGGATTGAGAAGAAGATGGTGAGGTATTATGGCAATGAAGATGAATAATGAGGGATTAGAGTAGACATACTTCATGTTTGTTTCCATAGACCAGTTATATCTAGAGAAAATGTTGTTCTACAAGTCCACTGAGTTAAATAAGATTGATCAAGATAATAGGACCATGAAAAAGTCTGAAAATCATTTTTCTAAGCTCAAGCATTTTGAACCTGAGATTGCATTGAGTGAGAAGTTAAAGGCTTGAAGGTTCATGTTGGGACTTCATTAGGATATTTTTTCTTACAATTTCTTACTGAAACTAACTTATTATATAGATGTTCTATATAGATCATTTATATTTGAGATAGATTTGGCTGGGAAGTCAGGGATATCGAGAGTTTGTTTCTCTCCTAGGGGAAGCATGAGTTCCTTCAAGGTAAAGCGAAAGCGTGATGATTATCGTGGAAGTTATCGACAGAATGGTCATTGTAGACCTCCTATAGTACCATGAAGAGATCCTTTGATTTAATAAAAGTGTGGAAATCTAGGAAATTAAAAGATTGTTTTCATGGAGTAACCCATGAACTATGCCTCTTTTGGACATTCAGGGAAATTACATAGATTCTTCCATGTTTTTTCCACTCCGAAAAGTGGAATGGGATCATTAGATCCTCCTAAAACTATGGGGATATTAGATCATTCTCATGAAAAATGGTTCCAGCCACATGCATCTTGAAAGAAGATTTTTTCACATAATTGAAGAGTCTCTAGAGGAAATAGATATGGGCCTAGATACTGTGAGAGGTACCATTACTATATATTCATCATTTGTGACTACTTTATTTGATACCGGTGTATCTCATTCATTTATTTCAACCTTTATTGTTGATAGGCATAATCTTCCTCTAGAGATTTTATTGTGTGCAATGGATATTCCTATACCCCTTTGTATGAAGATAGAGTAGGGACTCCATAGTCCTGATTTTATATTCTCTCTATCATATGTCGATATTTCGAGAAGTTTTTTGGTTCTTGACATGAAAGTGATTGATGTAATTTATTGTGATTTATTGGATCATTAATAATAAATCCTAGGTTGATTTTTATCTTCTAGGGGTCTCCTTTACTACACCCAGTGGTGTGTTCTATTTCATTCAAGGAGAATGAGAACCAAGGTTGAGAAGAGATGGATCTTCATATCTAGAATTGGGAAAAGTAATACCGGTGTTTTTCATTGATCTGGAGTGGAAATATCTAAGAAGTAATCTCCCTCCAGTAGTCATCTAGTCTCCTGACATGATTTCTTAGGACTTTTCTAGTTTCTAATAGTAAGGTTGGTTAAGATTTCAATTGAATTGATTACTAGTAATCAACTAGTTTCTATTCCTTCTTAATGCATGGAACCAGATGAAATGAAAAAGATGGATCCCAATTTAATGATCTTTTGGAGAAAGGAATTATATTTATTAGTGTGTCACCTTGGGTGATAATTATTCTCTTTGGTATGAAATACGATGGTTCACTCTACCTCTACATTGATTATGGAAAGATAAATCAAGTTACAATAAAGAAAAAGTATCCATTTACATGGATTTATGGTTTTTTTGATTAGTTGAAAGGTGGAAAGTGGCTCTCAAAGATTTAACATCGATTTGGTTACCATCAATTAATGATAAAAGAATCTAACATTTAGAAAATTACATTTGGATAAGGTACTATAATTATATGTAAATTGTCATTCCCTTTGTCCTAAATAAGTATCCTATAGTTTTCATGTATTTAATGAACAAGATCTTCCATGATTATCTTGATAAATTCATGGTTGTGGATGACATCCTTATTTACTCTAAGTCTGATGAGGAACATGGGCATCATCTAAGAACACTTCTGAGTTTTCTAAGAAATCATCAAATTTATGAAATGATTTCAAAATATGATTTTTGGATCTAGGAAGTAATGTTATTGGGGAACATGGTGTCAGAACATGGTATTTCAGTTGATCCTAAGAAGGTGAAGGCTGTTAGGACACAAGAGAAAAAATGAAATGTCTTCAATATTTTTAGCTTCTTGGGATTAATGAGATATTATCAGTGGTTTCTCAAGGACTTCTTGTTGTTGGATTCTATGATGATTAATCTAACTTATAGGAGAGTAATGTTTGGTTAGGAAAAAATATCTTAGAATTATTTTGTTGAGATGAAAATTCTTTTGACTACTATGCCTGTGTTGACTCTTTTATTGTCTAGGAAGGGCTATGTAATCTTCTATGACACATCGGGTTCAGCCTTAGGCAATGTTCTTATGTAGGTTTACCATAACATTGACTATGGATCTCTTTATCTTAGGTCACCTAAAAAGAACTATCCGACCCATGACCATGAACATGCATATGTGATGCACATGATTAAGAGTTGGTGGTATTGCTTTTACGAAGAAAGGTTTACCATGTTTTTTGACCATAAGAGCTTGAGTTATAACTTATCTAAAAAAATATTTAAATATCCACTATAGGATTTGGGTGGAATACCTATAGTGTTTCAATTTCAACATCACCTATATCCCGAGGAAAGGGAATATCATTTTAGATGCTTTGAGAAAGAAACTTCAGACCCAAGAAGTAAAAAATCCTCAGAAGAGTTAAATTCACAGATCTCTTTGCATAGTTTCTTGTTGGAGTTCACGAATTAATGGTTGAGGTTTTCCTGGACATTGTTGAGTAAAAATCCACTATTCTCAAATTTATTCTTCAAGAACAATAGTTTGATGATGGGTTTCATAGAATTAGAGACTCTCTTAATTATGCGGATACCATGGTTGGTTGGTCATTCTACAAAGAGTTCATTCTATGCTTTCAGAAAAAATTTGTAGTACAATATTTAGTAAGGAAACATTTGATGGGGGACTACTATATTTCCTAGTGGAATTTTCACATAGGAACCAAAATGATGTTCTGTGACATGCGGTGGTATTTCTGGTGTCTAGGTATGAGACAAGGAATTGCTCTAATTTTTTCCACTGTTATACATGCTAGGAGGCGATGGATGAGAAATAAAAACCATTGGGCTTGCTTCAACCACTTTCAGTCCCTACTTGGAAGTGGGATGATATCTCAATATAATTTGTGGTCAAGTTTCCATGTACCAATAGAATGAAGAATGTGATATGGGTTGTGATCGGTCGGCTATAGAAATTGGCTTAATTTTTTCCCATTTATGAGACAACCAAAATTGAGGAGTTTGAAAATTTCTACGTAAAAGTGATTATTCATTTGCATGGAGTTATGTCTACTATAGTATCCTATAGGGATCCTTGGTTCACTTCTAATTTTTGGAGATTCCTTTAGGAGGCACTAGGATCTCATGTCCATTTGGGTATGACATACAATCCATAGTTGGACGACCAGAAAAAAATAACTATATATTTTTTTGAGGATATATTTCATGCTTGTGTTATTGACTTTTTTTTTGTGTATTAGATGATCACTTGGGTCTGTTTGAGTTTTCTTAAAACAATAGTTACAAGTCTGCAATCAGAATAGATCCTTTTGAGGCCCTGTATAGCCAAACCTGTAAATCTCTATTGTGTTGGGTAGAGATTGGGGAAAGTTCCTTGGTTGGAAAAAGGTTTGTACATGATATGACCATAAATATTCAGTTGATTCATCAGAGTATATTGAAGGCACAAAGAAGATATTATTCTTATATTGTTATTCATTATAGAAATTTGGAGTTCTCATTTGGTGACCAGGCATTCTTGAAAGTCTCTCCACTATTGGGTCATCGACTACTTGGGAGGTAAGGGAAGCTTACTCCTCATTTTGTGGGACCATTTTAGGTTGTTTATATGGTAAGTAAATCTACTTATCATCTATCACTTACACCACAAATGATGTCAATACATGACGTTTTCCATGTATCACTGCTCCGAAAGTATCTATATGATCCATATCTTTTTTTGAGTTGGTGTGATCTTGAATTTGAGCCTGATTTACCCATGACTAAATGACCATTCAGTATATTTGATTCTTAGACAAAGGTACTTTGTGGGATGATTTTACATTTGGTTCAAGTGTTGTGGTATCAAAGTTATTACATTTATGAGATGTGGGAGAGGGAGGAACTGGTGAGAGAGTAGTTTCCTTATCTTTTTGACATGGAAGCATCATCATATGCTTTCTGGGGATAGAAAGTTTCTATGGTGGGGAGGTTGTAACCTAATGTTACTATTTTAAGGTATTCTTAAAGCTCTACTTTTGAACTTTCTTTGGTTGGGTTTTGTTTGGGGTTGCTTTGTGTGTATTTTTTTAATGTTTTTAGAATTTTCTGGGCTAGTTCATAGTTGGAACATGGTTGTTGCATGGTTTTCGAAACCATGCACCCCACTACAGAAAAATGGAAAATTTGGATAGTGGGGATCACATGTCTTGTCCATCTTTTACCAAACCATGCACCCTCTCTAGATAAACCATATGACCCATTTGTAACAACTGCATGTCATATTTACAATTTTTCTAAACTATGTGCCTCTATCCATGAAACTATGCAGATGATATTTTAAGAGATCCAATTTTTGAAAGTTTTTTTCTTGAATTCTCCATTTAGGTCCCAGATGGACCACTGTTGACCCAAAACGATTTATCCCATCTTTGGAGCTCCCAAGAAGTATTTTTACCACCTTAGATCCCTCCCAAAAGAAATCTGAATCTTGAGGAACCCCCTATGTTCTCTTATTGGTTAGTTTCCTCCTCAAATTAATGATCTCATATGATCTATCTCTTCCTCTATAGGGTTACATGGATCCTTGTTTTCAATTATAGATCTAATACACATTATTTTGCGGTTATGAACCTAGGTTTCATCCCCCATTTTCTTGATCGTCATTTTTCATGGTCAAATCCTAATTTGGGTTTGATGTTGTGAGATCTGTTGATTTTGGTAGGTTGTTCTGTTATGATGCCCAATGAATCTTAATCCTAAATTACTATTTTAAATTAAATTCATGATTTAAATGAAATTTCATCATTAAGAATAAATTTATATCAATGGTTTGATTAAAACCCTAAATGAATTGAATTGGGGTTTTTGGAAAAATTGTTTTGTGGCCTAAAATTGGAAAACCCCAAATTCCATTATATTGGGGTATGTTTATAGAAACTATGAAATTTAAAATTCTTAATTTAATTTATTTATTTTATGTAAATTTATTCAATTAAAGTTTTGGATTTAATTTTTGAAATTATTTTGAAGAAAAATTGTGAAAAACCTCAATTCCATTTAATTGGGTGTTTTGTTTTGAATTTAATGGAATTTGTTTTAAAAGTTAGAATTTTGAATTTAATTATGAATTTATATAGACCATTTTATATAAAAGTATTTATTTAAGACATTTTTTAAAGAGTTCCATTTGTGTAAAACACCATTTATTTAAAGTTAAATTTTATTATTTGAAATGTATTCACATCATTTAAAAAGTGAATAATGAATTTATAAAGTACTTTCATATTTTGAATTGTAAAGCATGATTTGTTTAAATATTAAATTGAAATTAAACACATATTTGTTTTAAATTGAAATCAATTTATTGGTTAATTTAACATTGGTATCTTTTATGAAATCTTTTGGTGAAATCCTATTAGGCTTTGGATCACACCCTACTTGTGACTTCAGGTGTTTTTAGATTCTCTCCTTCCAGGTTTGAGAAGGGGTCAAGCACCATATGGAGGTGGTTCTAGCTGTTTATCCATGGAATTGGTGAGTTTTATCCTTTGGGTATTGGGATATCTTCCCTATTATGGTACTTTTGGGTATAATACTTTAGGTTGTTATACCTATTGACTTCTGGTACAGTACTCCTGGTGGAGTTTCTTTTGTATGAATTACTAACTTGACTCTTTTAATTCTACATTGTTAGTGTAAAAAATATTCCCAATTTCATTTTTTATGATGCTAGGTGTTAGGTGCCAACCCATGGAGATCAGGAATTCCCTTCGGGCTATGTCATGACCAGTTCAGTTATTGGGTTACTATAGTACTTGAGCTGGTTCGTGACATCTTCTACTTGGTAAATCTTCAATCCTATGCACCATAAAAGAATAACATCAAATGATAATTTAAAATTAAATAAAAATATAAGTATCACAGTATAAAATTTTAAAGTGTATTATATACACCTCATAAAAGAATATATGTATGTAACATTACAATATGCCACAATGATGGGAAATTGAGATGGAGTCCCTTACAACTTTGGTAATATTTGAATAAAAACATAATGAAATGTGATAACCTCAAATGGATTTGTAAATCCAAATAATTTTATGAAAATAATCATAAAAAACTAATTTATATTATATAAACCACAAAATAAAAATATGTTTTGAATATTACATATGTTTCATAGATGTAAAAGCAAAACTAGAAAACCCTTAACTCGAGCCCATACATTCCATGTGTTTCCTTTAACTCTGGTTCATTAAACATATATCAATTATTTTATTTATTAAAAAAATATAGTATTAATAAATTATTATTAAATCAAATATTTTATTTATTTATAATGAAATATTTGAATTCTTAACCAATTAAGTCCTTAATGGGTGTTTTGAGGATGGTCAATTAATTGTTTAAAAACACATTCAATGTGTTTACCATTGTAAAATATGTCATTATTTTCAAATATATAGAATAAAAATCATTAAATAATTATCATACTTATTGATCAATTACACTTTTAAAACTAGTTATTACAAATTTTTAGGAAAAATGAACTACATTTCGATCATGGAGACGGTAAACCTTACGTATGCACGGGTAACGTTTCTATTTTTTAATAACCATTATAGAGAAAAGGAATGTATTATTTTATATATATATTAGTATATTAATATAATAAATACCATATTATTTATTTTAATATACTTATATATATCATTCTAGTGACGTGTTTATGAAAAAATAATCACATTGCTTCATGGAGGTGGTAGTCCACACGTAAACGAACGAGATTATCATTTTTCAGTGTAAGAAAGAAAATGATATATTTTGTTTTCAGAATGATAAATATTCCATTAGTATCATTATTATTTCATATATATCATATATATTCATTAAAATGGTCCTTATCAGCTTCCATGTAAAGCATAAGTGAAAAATAAATCACATCACTTATAGTCTATTGTACAAATGAGTGACATTATCATATCACCAAATGAACATAAATGAAGAAGGTATATGTGATATCATCAATCCGTAAGTATAAATATGGTATATATATCATATATATATACTTTGAATTCATCATGAAAATACACCATAAGAGTCGATAATGGAAAATGAATGACATCAGTTTATGAGACGGTAATCCTCCATACACTACTACAAAAACGGCCTATATCAGCGCTAAAAAGGGCTTTAACAGTGCTAAAAATTCACTGTAAAGCTCAGAACTAATATAGGAGGGTCCCTTTTATCAGCGCTCCGAAAAGCACTGATAAAGTCCACTTTTATCAGTGCTAAAAAAAGAGCTGATAAAAGACCCCTTTATCTGTAATTTTTTTAGCACTGATAAAGGTAAAAAAAATTTAAAAAAAATGAAACAATTAAAAAAATTAAAAAAAATACAGGGGAGTGCCTTTATCAGCACTTCACACCCCCTTTATTAGTGCTAGGAGGTCTCTCGCGCGTTTCCCTTCCCGCACATCCTCATACGCACGCACCCCCTTCACTTCCACCTAAACTCAAACCCGGGACCTCCCCACTTTCGCGGCTGCACCTTTACCACTATGCCATTTCGTTTTGTTCTCTATTTAATGATATATCTATATATATCTATATAGTTATATTTATTCATATATTGATATAGATTCAAATTAATATAAATATATTTATTCATATATTAGTTTATATATATTAATTTGTATGTTAATTTATTTTTATATATATTTTTAGTTATAATTTTTTATACATATATTTATTTGTATATTAATCTATACATATAAGATTAGTTTTAAATACATTTATGAAAAAATATGTTTTTATGTGTGTTTATAAATAAGTAAATATATACATGCATATATACAACATAAATACATAGATATATACAACACACGGACACACACAGAGACACACACACACACACACAATCTCATTTATATTTACGAATAAATACATATATATGTGTATTTGAAAAGCCATAGAATGTACATATAAGATTAGTTTTAAATAAATTTATGAAAAAAATATGTTTTTTATGTGTTTTTATAAGTAAATAAATAAATAAATAAATATATATATACATATATACAACAAACAGACACACACATAGACACTCACACACACACAGACACATATATATTTACAAATAAATACATATATATGTGTATTTGAAAAGCCGTAGAATGTTAAAACGACCATAACATATAATATAGAATCCCATTTCATCGCCACAACTAGTCAAATTGAAGAAAATGAAGAAATATTTGATATGATATGGGGTACAGGCCTAACGAACATCCAGATCAGAAGTTATACTTGTTTGAATGTTAACAAATCGGGGTATCCCGACTAAAAACTAAGTTTTAGAGGCCTTATGGGAATTTTTTGGGCTCTAAAAATGTGACAATGCCTCTCCTTAGTAAACAGTGCGTAGAGCTCATCGTAAGCTTCGATTTGATATGCTGTAGAGCTCAAACGGACACCCAGATCAAAAGTTATGACCGTTTGAAGTTTGAGTTATATTTTCAACATATTTTAGATCTTTTATTCATTGTTTTGAATTTTTTTGTCCTCAAATTGTTATTAAATGATTTTTAATCGATAATAATTAGAAAATTATTAATTAATAATATTTTTTTTAAAATATTTTGAAGCCATTTTCAGTAAATTTCTTATATATTAAATGTAATAGTCTATTTATATGTATCTATAACATATTTAAAAAATATATATTGTATTTATATCAATATAAATACACTTATATAACAAAATATTATTTTTCAAGAAAAAATAATTTTTTTTGAAACTTATCATTTATTAGAGCTCAGGAAAAGCGCTGATAAATCCCCCCTTTATCTGCGCTAAAAAAAGCGCTGATAAAGGGGTAGCACTTCCCTTGCCAGTTTTTGGCTTAGTGGTACCCACAAATGATGATTTTTTATCCCATTTAATGGAAGAGAAGATGGATTTTAGTTGTAAAAATAATATAATGACATATAATTATATATTATAAAATATTTTTACCATATTATCATTGTTTAAAAATGTTTTAATAATGTGGAAGATGAAATAAAACAATAATGAATTGTTATGAATTTTAACTCTTCCCGAACCACATATTTATGATTATACCTAAAGTATTACTAGAATGGATTTATAACAAAAAAAGTCTTATGGGATTAGGAGATCAAATTAGGTAATTTATATGGTAATCTCTTGGATGATACACAATATCTTTATGTTTTGAATTTGAGAGGATAATGGGAGACCTTTTATAGGTGAGGTGAGTGGAACACTTGTAAGTTCTAAAAAGAAAAAGGTGTAACCATGTTTTTCACATGTGAAAAGGATAAAAAATAGACCATTATGGATATTTAGAAATTATAAAATCAAAATATTTCTGCAAAATAGGTTTTATAGAAAAATTTAGGTTATTTTTTCATTATCTTTTTATTTTATCATCTAGTAATGCAGTTTTCACCGTTACCACATTACTTAATTTTTACTATTTTCACTATTAATTATTGTCAAAAATAATGTTGAAATTTTTATATAATTTAAATTTTTATGATTAAAAATATGGAATCTATTTTAATAATATAATTAACAAAATTAGAAAAATTTAATTTAAAATTAGAACCATAGACATGACAAAAACTGGGTTTTCAAGATGAGTATATTGAAAGAAAAAGATCATTTTATATTAAACTTATGACTACTAATAATCTTATGAATATTAATTAATATTTATTGATATATAATCTATAAATTTATTTTGAATAATTTTCAATTATTGTTTTTTGATCAATTAAAAAGGGTAATCTTTATGCTCTTTAAAGTAGTTTTCAGAAAAAACATATTTTTAAACACAAAGGCAACCTTATACAAAAATAAAATAGGAAGGTGATTAAAAATATTAATTTGATTAAATATAACAAATTAATACTTATGTTAATTTAAATCATATTCAAAACATAATGGGACTTTTAAATTACTTATTTTAGTGATAATAAATGAAAGTTTTATAAAAATTCATATTTTTAACTATTCACTAAAAAATCAATATTTTCAAAAAACTAGCAAGAATTCACCCAAAGTAAATTTTGATATTAAAATTTAAAAAATTATGTTAATTTTATCAAATAAAATTAGTAAAATTTCAAAAAAATATTTATTATATATATATTTTAATAAAAATAAATAAAAAATATTTTAAAAAAAACATTTTTTTGAAGAATAAAATTACATTACTAAAAATTGATTTATTATTTTCTAAAAATTTATTAGTAATTTATATTTTTTAGGATATATAAATAAGTAAATATATTTTATAAATTCTTTAATACTAGTCATACCCACTAATCTAGTGACTAGGTTATAATAATTATATATTTCAAGGGTAGTTTAATCTGTGTTTTGTGTCAAATACAATATAGACTATAGTTTCCTTTTCTAAAATATTAGGTCTTCATAATGAAAAACCATGACACATAATTCAATAAAATAAACAAAAAAAATAAAGTTCATGTAGTTTAGAAAAATATCATACATATATGGGATAACACTATACACCTTTTCATTACTAGTGATATAAGAAAATACAACACACTTCACTCACACACTCCCCAATTTACAAAGTATCATAAAATGAATTTAGAAACTATCACCATCTTTGATTTATTGAACATATTCATTATCTGGTCCACCAACTCTATATATTGAAGTCATTGTCTGATGAATAGGTTGAACCGACCTATAAGATTCATAGTAAACCTCCCATTGAACTATAAAATCTTTGATTAACTGTTAAAGCATATTATGAATCATTCCTGTCACACACGGTTTTTTTTTTCTGTCATTGTATTGATCCGGCCCATTAGAAATACTGATCCTTTTCATGGGTATTTTATGAGATAAATCTTGAGTTTTTAAGTTTCATATATGTCTAACCACCCTAATTTGGGATCCCCATTGTTTGTTTAGTAGTTTTTGAAGAAAGGGTGGTTACTTCATGATTTGGGCCAACCGTGAGCCCATTCCCAGTTTTAAAAACCGAATTTGATTCTTTTATAAATCTTTTTTTTCATCCTTTTTCACCCATTAAACTTCCCACTTGTCCTATACTGATATATTAAAATTTATTTATCCTTTTGGACCCATTAGAAATTCATAAGTCGGGTGAATTTGGGTCACTTATTTAGGTATTGGGCCAGCCCATGGGCCCATTTCCTGTTTTAAAAAAAATAATTTGTTTCATTTATAGCATTTTCATGTTTTAATCTTTTTCAGTGACTCCACCTCCCACCCGAAGCCAATATCCCTATACTCACCCCCAATATCGTTTTTGCCTCTTTGGAGCTCATATGGGTCGCGTAAGAGGGCGAAACTTCTCAGGATACCTCAAATCGTCCAGATTTGACAAGGTAAATTGTATCATTCATAAATTAATCAATTATTACTCTTTTGGCCACCAATTTTCTTTCCCTGGTTCTTCCAGATCTTAGGAGTATCTCCATGAATTTTCAAGCCATTCCCTTCCCTCTAGGGTTGCATATCTAATGGAAGACGAAGAGTTTTCTAGGGTGAAAGGTGAGATTCCTTCTCCTTTCTCCTTCCTCTTCCCCCTCCTTTCATTATTTATTTGATTTATATTGTACCCTAGTCTCGATCGACCTAGGGTTTTGTTATAAAATGTTTTTTGATGGGTTTTATGTTTGTTTAGGTCTGGTATTTATAGTTTTAGGGTTTATAAACCGGCGGCGGGTGATTTCGGGTGTGCGTTTCAATTACGCCAAAGATTTGAGGTAGGATACCCCTTGCACATGACTTTATTATTTAAGTTTCATCATTTTATTATATTTAACACCAGATATATATGTTTATTATTGTTTTTCATCCTTTGGATAATTTTATTGGTGTTCAAAGTGGTTGTTTAATCATTGGTTTGTGAACTGTAGTGTTGTTTTGTCATGAAAGTTCTCAACAAGTGTTTGTTTAAATGTTCCGTTATCTTTTGAAAATATTTTGTGAGGTTTATAATCTGGTATATGGTATTTTTAACATGTTAAAGTATCTTGAATGAAAATATGGCTTTCAATTGGTGTTTTATTCCTTTTCATTTACTTAAAATAAATTATTTTGTTTAAAAAGGGCATGTCATGTGTTCGGTAAATTTCCCGGTTGGCTTTTATGTGTGATGTGTGATTTAAAAGTTATTTGTTTGGATTTATAAAGGAATTGGAATAATTATAAATGGTATTTTTTGGTACTTATATGGATTTACTATTTGTATTTGTTTTTACAATCAAGTGGGTTTTGATTTATAACATATTTTGGCCCGAGTTGCCCAAAAATGGACTGTTTCACATCTTTATGAAAAGGGTTGTGTTTTGAATATGTAACCTGAGTATTATAAGAGATTTATGAATGTGGTTTTCTGTTGTAAATTTTTTTATACAGATCCTTAATAGAATTAAAATTCATACCTTCGTCAAAGGATAGTTTTGAGAAAATAATTAAAGGCTCGTTTGGCATTTCTTAGAAATGAAGGAGTGTTTTACTTGTATATAACAATTTGTGCAATTGGGATTGTTTTATGGTCCATTAAATGATTTTATTAAATGTTTATTGGGCTGCCAAATATTATTTGGTTTGGTTATGATGTGTGTTTATAATTTAAAGAGTGTTTTTGAAAGAGTTTTATGTGCAAAGCCTCAATACACTTCATGAAATTGTTTTACCAAAATATTTAGCGGTTTGTTGATTAGTGTAAGAAATGTGAAGAATGATTATGGGATGTTTGTGTTTTTATGGTTTTGGAATGGAATGTGGATGTGAAATTTGTATTTGATAATATGTGTAACTTGATTGATCACTAAAGGGAATCCCGGGTATCTAGGTGGGCAGACGTGTACTAGTATGCTAGTGATTCTGTGGGGGTTGGCCCCTGTTTCACGTAGCAAGTTTGACGATGACAACACTAACTAAACTATGATGATGATGATGATTGGGGACCACTAGGTTATGGGTATGTTCCCTACTAGTGGCTCGTGCACGAGAACAGATATTTATTATGGTTACTTTCACCAAGATACGAGGTACCTGGGGCTCACAACTAACTAGTGCCTAGGGGTATTCCTGTGACTAGTGCTCATTGGCTATTTTGTACTCACCGTCGGCATACGGTGTGTTTGGTTGGTAAATTCAGTAGTATGTGTTATTTATTTGAATGTTAAAATTCTTTAAAGCAGCCCTCTTGAAAACGATTTTCATTTTGATGTTTCACCTGTTTGAAAATAATTGTTACTTGCATTTTTGTTTATTAAACATGCATGTTTTTGTCTGATAATTATTATAGCATGGAACCTCATTTGAAAACCATACTTTCAAATCTTGAATTTAAAACTATAAATTGATGTTTCTTTTATTTTAAAGTAATGTGCATTGGGAATAGAATACCGGGCTAACCTACTGAGTTTTAATACTCATGCCTATAGTCTTCTTCTTTTTTTAGCCCTTGTGCAGGTTTCATCTTTAGTTCGATCACCTTGGGCGACTTTTGATCATTGTGTTGGAGAGTGACCAGAAGTGTCACATGGAGTTAGTTGGTCATTGGGATTGTTCATTTGAGTTTTTGTTTTTGTTCTACCTTTAGTTTCTTGTATAAAAAATATTTTGTTCAATTTTTATATAAATTCATTTTGGGTTGTCCGTTTATTTCCGCTGTTTGTCTGATTGTCTATATATGGGCGAAATCGTTCCCTCGTGTACTCTATTGATGCCCTTGGTGCTTGTCACCATCCCGGGAGGATCGGGAACGCCTCTCGGGACTTGTCGCGGGCTGGCCTAGGTGACCGGTTCAGGGTCGACTCAGGCTGGTTCGTGACAAAATGGTATCAGAGGAGGTTGGCTCTTAGCAGACCTTTCTTTTTAGAGTGCCCTTGTTATTTTGGGGATGTCAAGGTAGATGGAGTAGGATTGTTGGGACTTGAGGGGTAAGTGCATGAAGAGCGTCGCGAACTCTTTCTTGTTCTAATCCTCAGGTTTCCAAGGTAGTCCAGTTTTATTAGTGTCCTTTGTTCTGGTTGATTTTTTTTGGTGTTGGGATATAAAAAGGGGAGTCTGACTAATGGACTCCGTGAGCTCACAGGGCCTGGAAAGCCATGTGGAGCTGGGGAATGGTCCTAATAAGTCTCTCTGTGTTGGTGTTGTGTTTGGCATATGGCCGCCAACCATATGGTCAAGTCACCCACTGACACTAGTTCCCTTTTTTTGGGTCTCTTGAACATTTCTTGAATTCTGAATTTTTGTTTTTAAAATCCTTGTGTGAGAATTGTGGAAATGGGTTTTAATGTAAGGATTATATTTTGAAAAGTGAAAAAAGGGGGTTTCAAAAGTTAAATATAATAATGGTTTTGGAAGGTTGTGTTTTTGTGAAAAAAATTGGGGGAAGCAGAAATGATTTAAAGGGATTGGATTATCCATAATCTAAAATTGTGGTTTGTTGAAATAAAATGTTTTGAAATTGAAAATAATTTTAAAGTGATTCTGAATATTTTTTTAAATGGGGTATTTTAGGATGTTAAAAAGTTTTTGAATTGGATAAATTATTTTTGGCAATTGGTTTTGATCGGTTGGTGTTTTACTACAAATGGTATTGGTCTCAATGGACCTCAGATTATAAAAATATACATTGCTGATTTTTTTTAAAAAAAAATGGGAAGGGGTTGTTTGGAGTGGCTTGGTTATTTAAAAAGTTTTTTTAAAATGAAAATGGGTAGGTTTTTAAGAAAATGGTTCTTAATGAATTGTGGTTTTTTTTTGCAAAATATGAAAAGGATTTTCACTTGGTGGTTGGTGTTCCTTTTGAAGGTACATGATTTTTGGAATGATGTTGTTTTGTTTTAGCCTTTGATGTTTTCATGAGTGCTCACATGCATGGTTTTATTTATATCTGGAAGGATGAAATATATGGTATGGTGGTTGGGTGCCTGGGGTGGCATGGAAATGTGCATGTGGGTGAGACTTGATGAAACACCATTGGTGAATGTTGAAACCCACCAAGTTAGTTTGTTTTTCAAAATTGTTTTGAGTTGAAAAATGTAGTCCTTTTTTTATAAACCAATGGTTATGTGGCCCGTTTTTTTTCTATGTTGTAGAAGAGTTGTTTATTCAGTAATCTTCCTTGTGATCTACAATTCATACTCTTGTTGTATCTTGAGATGATATCTTGTTGGTGTCTTGGTTTTGGAGAAATTTTCAGTGGGTTTCTAAAGATGTGTTTGATGTTGTGATGTGGCCAGGGATAGTTCTCCGTGGGAAATATTTCCTACTGATAAACCTAAGGATTCATTTCAAATGTTAAATCCACCTCTTTTGATGATGCCTCAGCCTGTTTGTTGGAATAGAGAGTAGTTTGGGATCTATTAAAAGTGCTTCTAGGTCGTGATAATTCTTTTGGACAGAGCAGTTGTTTTCGGTGATATTGATGTGTTTCGTCTAATTCCTCGTGTATTATGCCCCTCATTTGGAGTGATAAGGAATTTTGATATATATCTATGAGTTCCTATTTAGATGAAGGTTTTTGTTTGGTGATCATGTGTGGTTTTTTTGAGTGGTGTGACCCTTATCACCTAACTACGGTGCATCAAATGCTTCAAGAATCAGGGCTCCAGCCATAAGCTTCGGAGTGAAGCTTTTCACGCAGTCAGGAAATCAACAGAGGTGTGGAGTGCTAGATTAAGATCCTTACTCCTCTGTTTTGGTAAGTTAGTTACTATGTCAATGTTTTGGTTCCTCATTTCTATGAATTTCCCTTTGTCGCAACAAGCGTGGTGGACTTAACCCCTCACACAGTGTCTATGGTTATTCCTTCATGGATGTGGGTTTTCAATCAATGTCCCTGTGTGGACCGCCTGTAAAAATCAGGTGAGTCTTGGTGTTACCTATTCATAGGTGGAGAGTTTTGGGTAGTTTATTTGTTTCTTTTGTGGTTTCAGTGGCCAAATTTTGGGTCCCCTTCCATCCCATCCCCAAGTGACGGGGGTCCAGAATTGTGTTGAATGTGTCGACCAAGTTATTGTCCCATCCATTTGGGAGTGTGTGGTTTATATGTTCATGTTGTAACTCTATTAACTTGGTATAGTAGGTTTTTGTAGGAGGATTTTTTGGGCTTGTGTGAGTGAGTCCCAACTCTAGCTCATGTTCAATTCTTGTCTATTCATTGCTAGTTGGTTTCTAATGGTGGGGAGACCCACCATGGGTCTCCTGGATTTTCATTCTAAGAAAATTTCTATTTCTAGTTGATTCTTAATGGTGGAGAGTACATTCTGGAATCCTTACGTGTTGTTTTTTTTCAGCTGGAAAGTGTTATGGCTTTTCGGGGGCGGAAAGCTTTAATGGTGGGGAGAATTGTCACACACGGTTTTTTTCTTTTCTGTCATTGTATTGATCCGGCCCATTAGAAATACCGATCCTTTTCATGGGTATTTTATGAGATAAATCATGAGTTTTGAAGTTTCATATATGTCTAACCACCCTAATTTGGGATCCCCATTGTTTGTTTAGTAGTTTTTGAAGAAAGGGTGGTTACTTCATGATTTGGGCCAACCGTGAGCCCATTCCCAGTTTTAAAAACCGAATTTGATTCTTTTATAACTCTTTTGTTTTTCATCCTTTTTCACCCATTCAACTTCCCACTTGTCCTATACTGATATATTAAAATTTATTTATCCTTTTGGACCCATTATAAATTCATAAGTCAGGTGAATTTGGGTCACTTATTTAGGTATTGGGCCAGCCCATGGGCCCATTTCCTGTTTTAAAAAAAATAATTTGTTTCATTTATATCATTTTCATTTTTTAATCTTTTTCGGTAATTACACCTCCCACCCGAAGACAATATCCCTATCCTCACCCCCAATATCGTTTTTGCCTCTTTGGAGCTCATATGGGTCTCGTAAGAGGGCGAAACTTCTCAGGATACCTCAAATCGTCCAGATTTGACAAGGTAAATTGTATCATTCATAAATTAATCAATTCGTACTCTTTTGGCCACAAATTTTCATTCCCTGGTTCGTCCAGATCTTAGGAGTATCTCCATGAATTTTCAAGCCATTCCCTTCCCTCTAGGGTTTCAGATCTAATGGAAGACGAAGAGTTTTCCAGGGTGAAAGGTGAGATTCCTTCTCCTTTCTCCTTCCTCTTCCCCCTCCTTTCATTATTTCTTTGATTTATATTGTACCCTAGTCTTTATAAACCTAGGGTTTTGTTATAAAATGTTTTTTTATGGTTTTTATGTTTTTTTAGGTCTGGGATTTATAGTTTTAGGGTTTATAAACCCGCGGCGGGTGATTTCGGGTGTGCGTTTCAATTGCGCCAAAGATTTGAGGTAGGATACCCCTTGCACATGACTTTATTATTTAAGTTTCATCATTTTATTATATTTAACACCATATATATATGTTTATTATTGTTTTTCATCCTTTGGTTAATTTTATTGGTGTTCAAAGTGGTTGTTTAATCATTGGTTTGTGAACGGTAGTGTTGTTTTGTCATGAATGTTCTCAACAAGTGTTTGTTTAAATGTTCCGTTATCTTTTGCAAATATTTTGTGAGGTTTATAATCTGGTCTATGGTATTTTTAACATGTTATAGTATCTTGAATGAAAATATGGCTTTCAATTGGTGTTTTATTCCTTTTCATATACTTAAAATAATTTTTTTTGTTTAAAAAGGTCATGTCATGTGTTCGGTAAATTGCCCGGTTGGCTTTTATGTGTGATGTGTGATTTAAAAGTTATTTGTTTGGATTTATAAAGGAATTGGAATAATGATAAATGGTATTTTTTTGGTACTTATATGGATTTACTATTTGTATTTGTTTTTACAATCAAGTGGGTTTTGATTTACAACATATTTTGGCCCGAGTTGCCCAAAAATGGACTGTTTCACATCTTTATGAAAGGGTTGTGTTTTGAATATGTAACCTGAGTATTATAAGAGATTTATGAATGTGGTTTTCTGCTGTAAATTGTGTTTATACAGATCCTTAATATAATTAAAATTCATACCTTCGTCAAAGGATAGTTTTGAGAAAATAATTAAAGGCCCGTTTGGCATTTCCTAGAAATGAAGGAGTGTTTTACTTGTATATAACAATTTGTGCAATTGGGATGGTTTTATGGTCCATTAAATGATTTTATTAAATGTTTATTGGGCTGAAAAATATTATTTGGTTTGGTTATGATGTGTGTTTATAATTTAAAGAGTGTTTTTGAAAGATTTTTATGTGCAAAGCCTCAATACACTTCATGAAATTTTTTTACCAAAATATTTAGCGGTTTGTTGATTAGTGTAAGAAATGTGAAGAATGATTATGGGATGTTTGTGTCTTTATGGTTTTGGAATGTAATGTGGATGTGAAATGTGTATTTGATAATATGTGTAACTTGATTGAGTACTAAAGGGAATCCCGGGTATCTAGGTGTGCGGACGTGTACTAGTATGCTAGTGATTCTGTGGGGGTTGGCCCCTATTTCACGTAGCAAGTTTGACAATGACAACACTAACTAAACTATGATGATGATGATGATTGGGGACCAATATGTTATGGGTATGTTCCCTACTAGTGGCTCGTGCATGAGAACAGATATTTATTATGGTTACTTTCACCAAGATACGAGGTACCTGGGGCTCACAACTAACTAGTGCCTAGAGGTATTCCTGTGACTAGTGAGAATTTGGCTATTTTGTACTCACCGTCGGTATACGGTGTGTTTGGTTGGTAAATTCAGTAGTATGTGTTATTTATTTGAATGTTAAAATTCTTTAAAGTATCCCTCTTGAAAACGATTTTCATTTTAAAGTTTCACCTCTTTGAAAATAATTGTTACTTGCATTTTTGTTTATTAAACATGCATGTTTTTGTCTGATAATTATTATAGCATGGAACCTCATTTGAAAACCATACTTTCAAATCTTGAATTTAAAAATATAAATTGATGTTTCTTTTATTTTAAAGTAATGTGAATTGGGAATAGAATACCAGGCTAACCTACTGAGTTTTAATACTCACGCCTATAGTCTTCTTCTTTTTTTAGCCCTTGTGCAAGTTTCATCTTTAGTTCGATCACCTTGGGCGACTTTTGATCATTGTGTTGGAGAGTGACCAGAAGTGTCACATGGAGTTAGTTGGTCATTGGGATTGTTCATTTGAGTTTTTTTTGTTCTACCTTTAGTTTCTTGTATAAAAAATATTTTGTTCAATTTTTATATAAATTCATTTTGGGCTGTCCGTTTATTTCCGCTGTTTGTTTGATTGTATATATATGGGAAAAATCGTTCCCTTGTGTACTCTATTGATTCCCTTGGTGCTTGTCACCATCCCGGGAGGATCGAGAACGCCTCTCGGGACTTGTCGCGGGCTGGCCTAGGTGATCGGTTCAGGGTCTACTCAGGCTAGTTCGTGACAATTCCGAACTTGTACCCATGAAAAAATACCATAGAAAGATATGTTTTTTTGGTGGTCTTTGTTAGATGGACTCAATTCGATAGACTTCATCTGATGGACTTCATTTAATGGAATCTATATGATGTATTCTTTCACACAACTTCACTAAAGACTCACCATATTATTCCTTTGTGATGTCATATTTGTTTGATGATTTTCAACCAATCATCTCTATTAAATGATCTCCATCCAAAAAACTCTATCCAATGAATATAAATAATTAAAAAAACTACAATAAAAGTGGTTTGATTCAATGACATGGAAAGGAATGAATAGAGATATCATTAAATTTATATTGAAAGATATGAAATTTCAACTTCATACCGACAAACCTTATATCCTCATATCACAATATTGAAAAGTTATTTAAATAAATAACCCTTTAAAACAAAAAATTGTTTTTATTATTTATTTTATTTTGAGAAATATTTTAGATGAAGGCATAAATGATAGTGATGTTTTGTATGAACCTATTGGTATTCACTCAAATGTTTTATTTGACGACACAAATGAATTAATCGCTATAATTTAATGTGAACCAGAAATTGTAAGAAAACATGCATCGCATTGACTCATTTGAGAGTATTTAGTTTATATTATTATGACATGGTAAAAAAAAATTTAAAAAATTTTACATGGACCCTTATTAATTTTATTAACTATATTTCATAGATTTCTTTTGATCAAAAAATATTTATTATTTAAATAAAAATCATATTGAGATGAGGTGCCTCTATATTAATTGAATATAAAATTACAATTAAATTATCATTTTTAATTTAATAAATACTTACATTAAAAATATTTGGTAACTTTTCATTTTTTATGTCAGATAATCAATTTGTTTATCATTTATATCATTTTGAATTATATCACAATACTATTTCAAACTATTAGGTCACTTTTTTCATATAAAAAATAAAAAAGAATATTTTTTAGACAAATAAACTTCAGATCAAATATTTAGGTATGACCTCCCTGATCACTGATATGATCACTGACTTTATTTTTCAGTCATCACCTACATGAATTAGAATAGGGAACAACATATAACTATAACTATGCATATTAATAATCATTTTATCCATTAATGTTAAAAATTTAGAATTTATTTAATCTTCTATATTATGTTTGGGAACTTCATCATGAAGAAAACTTAATTTCCATGAGGACCTAGATGGTATGATGTAACGTACATTGGTGTATACGATGATTTATCAAACTCATTCTATGAAAATAAAAACTACTGATTAAATGTTTATCCTCACACTATACCACATTAGTCACCAGGAAGTCAGCCACAAGTGATTCCATCACCCTTTTTCATCAGCCAATGATTACTGATCCTTTTACATATCCCTTTTCACCCATTATCACATGGAATAATAGTTCTCATGCTCCAATCCCCCTTATAACACATACCAACCATCCTATGTAAATGGAATTTTACTGAAATATATACCACCACTATATCCATATCCACCATACTTTTTATAGATAATTCCTGCAATTTTTATCCCTTCATCAATTTAGTATCAATCATTAAATTTATAGACCAGTCAAGCTTTTAATATATAACCATGAACAATACAAGATACATCCATTAATCCTACTCTGTACACAATATTCTAGGGGGAAGAAGATCCCAAAACTTATAGTATGAGTATAAAAATTACCAAAATTAATCATTGATAAATTTATATATATTATTTCTCTTTACTAATTGTATATTTTTTATGATTAGCTAGATCATCTAACAAACAAAGTGTTTTTACAAAGATAAAAAATGTCTGGGCTAGGCACACACAAATTATGGTTAAAAAACAATGTATAAGTGGATATAATTTTTATAAATGATAAGGAATGTAATTTTTTATAGGTACACTTTTCAAATATAGAAAAATTTCCCATTAATGACATAAATTAGAGAATAATTAGAGAGAAAATAAAGGATAATTCAGGGGTAGATACTTGGAAAACTAATCATAATCACCTTATATATATATATATATTAATTTATAACATTTTTTCAATACATATTTTATATAATAAAACGTAAACATAATATCTCTGATGGACCAGATGAAAATAATGTGAGGTTCATCAAGTTGGGGAAAACGTGTCGAGAATATATGTTTTACTTGTATGTTGGTTATAAATATTGAATTGGTATCATGATTGAGGGAATAACACTTTTTCTTGATTTCGCACTATCATAGTATAAAGTGATTATCAGGTATTGAAATAACCTAGAGTTAAGGTATTAGTTAAATTTATATATAATAATTTGGTTATTTGAAAAATTTTAAATTTTAAATTAATAAATTTATTTATATTGAAGCAAATTTAAAAAATTTTATAGGACAAATATGACAAAAATAAGGGAAGTAAATTTTTTATGAAATAAGTTAATACTCTTAGGAATAAGCCTCTTCCAAATAATTAGAAATAATATGTAATTTAATATTGAGTTTTTATATAATTCTTGAAAATGTATAAATTTTATCCCTTTTAATTAGTGTTGTTTGGAAATAAAATAATGCATCATTTTTTATGTATTAAATGTTAATACTTACTATATATGAAACAATTAAGTCAATAAAAATTTATTATAACTCCATCCAACCCACAACATCCAAAATTTATGAAACTAGTTTTATAATTAATAATTTTATAAAAAACATACCAAGAAACACATATTTATTAATGCATGCATTGATCTATTTTAAATAGGGAGTTAAAGCAACACAAAAATCAAATTCATTATCAAAACCTATTTCTGATTACATTATTGTGACAATTGATTCACTATAAAACACACAATTAACCTTTTCTCCCATTTATATGGAAAAGAAACCTTTTGGGTTATTTTATAAAACCATATAAATTCCCTTAAATACACAGGCTGAATTACCTACACTTCTTTATGAGTATATATAGCTTTGGTACATCTTATTCTCTATTTACACTTAGTATATTGAAAATTATTATTGTTATTGTATCACATTATTCCATTTCTAAAATGGTATCAATTTTGTATCCTTTAATTAGAGGATTCACATCTATTGCATCAGAATACCTAAAATCACCCTACCATAATTTATTCAAACTACCTTTATTAATCATTTTATCATTATCATTGTTTATTTGAACCCAATACTACTTATATTTTTTCTACCAGTGTAATTCCAATTGAAAATAATTGAATCTAAACTTTTTTCAAAATTTCCACACCAGTACCATCCAACTAATCCATTTATTATAAACACTTATAAATAAAAAACAAGAGATCAAAAATGACTCATCTAGGACATCATTAATACATACCATGAAAATAAAGATTAAAATTCAAACATATTAATACAATCCATAACCTTTATCAAATAATTTCCCAAGAAATAAAACAATTCATCAATGAAGAAACATATTCAAAATAATTGGTAATGAAAATTCCAAACTATGAAACACCATTTTGAAAATACTCAAGAACCCATCCTTTTAATCTCAATGCAATAACTATTTCAAAACCTTGTTAAAGATATTGGGATGCACATTTTGTTAAATTATGAAACAATTTAATCTTAATTAAAATTAACCAAAAATCACCTAAAAATTAATAAACTATAATATTTTCCATAAAATATTTCCTTAAAATCATCTAATTGGTGAATTTGAAAAAACAATTATACCCAAAGGTGGTGTTGTTTCACTATATAATTATAGTGGACAACATAAAACATGATAATCTACCTAATTCTACCATTATACCAGTTATAAGGCCTATAGATTAATAATTAAGAAAACAAACATAATCTTTCAGAATTAGGTTCATCATAAGACATGAAATGATTATAATTTTAATTTTAAAATACACGAATGTCTACAAAGGTATAAATAAAAATATTTTCAAATTTTAATTCCAAAACTAATTAGGGAGTGGGCCACTAGGCCTATGAGTAATCAATTTAGGGATGTTTGACTACACATGATTAGTCTTAGGATGATTCATTAGAGTAGTAATAGTATCCGAGTGCATCTATCTGGATATATCATAATGGATCGAAACGAAGACACACTACTTGGTTTAGGCCCTGTACAACTCTTAATGGGGAGAGGACAAGCCAGAAACATCATTATATCATGAGATAGGAACATATGTCAAAGAGGTGTTGGGGAGAGTTTGCTTCAGTGAAATCATGTCAAATTTGTAATTACTTTATGCCTCTAATTATTGAGGTAATTTATATTAGGCCTCGTGGTCATGTAAGGGTTTCCTATTAATCTAGCTAAAAAGTGAAATTATTTAAAAGAAATAAAAATCTGGAATAAGGAATATATAATGTCCTCAATTTCCCTTTAACAATGAATTATTTTAAAACTATATTGAAAAGCATAATCACCTACATTAAATTAATTTCAATAACATTGATTAAAAACCCTGGATTCAATACAAAACCATGAAAAAATTAACCTATTAATAATGGTTGAAAACACAATTTACCATTATCATGAATCCTAAAATCAAGAATTAACTACTTATAAAAACTCTATTTTCTATCTATCTAGACACAATAATTCAAACTTGTTAAAACAAACCAAAACATGAAACATTGAACACAAATTATGGACATTTTTTCAAAAAATCTTGATGTAATACATATAAAACATCAGTTTAATTGTAATTTAAATGACTACTAGTAGTTTAAATAACATAATATGTATTTTTAATAACATGTAAATAGATAATTGTAATTTAAGAAACAAATAATACTTAAAAAAAACCTTTCTTATATAATTTTAAAATAAAAGAGAGACACATGAACAAATTAGATATTAATCAAACTAACCTAAACTGTAAAAATTACTTAATTTAATTCAATATTATCAAACCAAATTGACCCTAATTAAATCAATAAGACTCTAACTAAAAGAAACAAAACCAACCAAATTAAATAAATATAAACAGAGTATAACCAAAATAAATAGACCTAAACTTGACCAAAATTATGTGACCTAACCTAAACTGAATATAAATAAACTAATACTATTAGAATTAATCCAACCAATTTGAATTAAACTAATCCAAACAAATTTAAAATGAAATTAAGTTTCCTAAACTATGTCTTCTACCAAGCCCACTAATATATATTATTCTTAAATGAAATGAAGTCACCTACACTACACATTTCTCTATTGTTATATCATTAAATAATATGTCCATATATTCTTTGGGTTGGTTAATGTTTAGTTTTTAATGTGTTTAACTATTAAATGATACTATGATTGTTTTATGTTTCAATTTTATTGATAATTTTACTTCTGTTAGGATATTATTGTTTTTTATAAGTAATTAGTTCTAGTGTTTTATTTTAGATTAATGATATTTGTTTTTTTATAATATATAGATAATTGAGATATGAAACCTAGTTGTTTTGGTTTACCAAGTTATATTATATGATGGTATTTTATTTATTTATTTTTCTATAAAAAGGTATTGAATATTTAAGAGAATGTTACTTTCTCCACCATGTTCTGTACAATCAGGAAATGGGAATACGAAAGCATGGTAAATAGTGACACCCAAGAAACAATTGTCAGTATATTTTTATTTCTCTTATTTTGATTAAATTTATTTATTTAAATTATTTTATAATTTTAATTAATGTCATATATTATTCAAAATAATTATCTCATTGTATTTTTTTGAAAAATAATCAATCATTTTTCCTCAAAGGATCATACAAATAAGATATTAGAAGATGTGCATAAAGTCCAAGTGTAATGTCAACCTGGGAAGAAGATTTTAGCATAAAAATATAGGTTGTCCAAAAAAATTTCTTTAATCAACGATTATGGTATAGTTATATAGGAAAAAATGAATTCTACCATAAAAAAGTAATGTGCAAGGAAAAATAATATTCTAAACACAATAATATTATAAATGAATAGACCATGAATGCAAAGTCTTTAAATTATTCTCCACTAACACCAGAGAGTTTTGTAGCGATTAATAACAGTTTCATGATGATTCACTCAACCTATGAGGATTGAACTATTAAAGAAACTGATTTAGGTGTTATTGATGATGTTGATTATCATGACTATGATGACAGTGGTGGTGTGATAGTTAGTGATTGTGGTGACGATGAATATTTTTTTAGTAGGATATGTTGATAAGAAGTGTACTGGAGGTTATATGGAGGGTACTTAGCATAATGATACTAATTATGAGAATATTTTTTGATGCAAATTTTATTTCCAATTTATGATAATTAAATTTTAGTTTATTATTTATTTTTCAATATTTTTGTATTTCTAGATTGGTATTGGTGATTTTTCAACATTCTCATGAACAAAAAATAATATATATTCAAAATTTGGGAACCCAATATCCATGGGTATGGGTCATGAATCCAAATTATTATGCCCTGAACCCCTATTAACATGACAATAGTGTCCACCCTTGAAAAAAACATGGCTATAGGTAATGTCCATGATTTTTTTGGGAAATTCTTATATCTTTTACCATGGTCTAGACCCCTTATTTTAGTAGTGGTGTACCATGATTATTGGAATGAAATTATTGATCTCCTAGGTGTCAGCATAAAGTGAAAATGTTCTTTATATAATTCACCAATGTTCAGAACAATAATTTATCATATTATCTCTTTGATCTTGAGAGATGAGAGAGATGGGAGAATTTTCTTAAGGGATTGATATAATTATAGATAACTTCTATTTTTTATCTAATTTCTCTAGTGGAAAAGGCTTATTTTATAATCTATATTTTCGTTAAAATATGATAATTATATAAAACCATTATCTTTATATTTAATATAAGAAAAACCCAAGGTCATTGTAAAATAATAATAACAAAATCATTATTATTTTTATATGACATGGAATTTATCTAATATAAATTCTTAAATAAATAAATAAATATTTATTTATTTAAATGATATTATATAAAAAAATATTTTCTATTGGAACATTAATGTTGATCCACATTAACCCATAAAATTCAATAAACCTCGAATAATTATATATTCATTCAATAAAATTAATTGAAATAAATATTATATTCAATAAACTTGTGAATATTTATTTATTTTTATATATTCACACAACTAGAATAAATATTTATTTTAAAATAATTATTAAACTTGTGAATAAATAAAAACTATGTTCATTAACTTATTAATAAATTAAAATGATATTAATGTTCAAATCACATATTCTAAACTCGAATATATCATGTTTGAATTTCTACGATCAAATTTACTTGAATAAATACCATTCCACTGTATAGGAATAATGTTCTGAAAATTAAATTCAATAGAATTTAATGAGTTTTTTTATACACATAGTGTATGAAACTATACAACCATTTATTAATATAAATTTTTAAAACTTACATAATTTCCAAAATTGACACAGAAAAACATGTTGAGGCACCCATAGAAAGAGAATTTATTGTGAAAATTAAAAAAAAACTTCTTATTAATGCTACTATTTTATATAATACATTTTTTAATTGATATATAATTAAGAAATATATATACTTGAATCATTACCATATATGTTAGTATAATTTTATTTTATTCTTCTAATTTCTTAACTACATTTTCCACAGATTTTATTTCCCATAGTTCTATTTAAATCAAAGAGACATAGATATCAATGTTCATTAACTTGAAATGGACAAATCACTTTTTGAGTATTCAATTAATTACATATCACTAATGAATTACCCAACATATACCCTCTCTCTATATTTAATGGTACCATAATTTTGATCAATGCATCTAAGTACAAAATTCATGATACACATTAATAATGATTTTAAGTCAAGGAAAAATTACACATTGTCCTAGATAAGACAATAAAATAACACATAAAATGGGGGTATAAACCCATTAGGCACATGATACTATAGAATTACTGTAGTGATACTGTAGTAGTGGAGGAACTGTAGTAATGACATGCACTGTAGCAACAATGGGTACTATAGCAATGCAGGTATTGTAGTTGTACTATTCACTGAATCGGCCTTGGGCCCAAAAATTAGGGCCTATGGGCCATGTAATGGGATAAATTCCCATGGGCCTTTGGGATATGTAATGGGTATCACTCTACCTAGTCAAATTAGGTATTTACTTTTATTTAATAATAAAATGAGGCTCTAGTCGCAACCTTTAAAAAAATTCTTAAAGGGGGGTATTTACTCAAGTCCTCCCTTATTAGAGATCCCTGAGTTAGAAAAAAATGATAGAAGAATCAATGATTATAAACCCCCAACACCTGATTGGAAGACACAATCCATTTCTTATAATATTGATGTATCTTGACCAGAAAACATGTTCATTTAATAATGTCATCACAACATCTACTGGTTCTAATTATAGTAGAGAATTTACAAAACCCATTGTTGTGTCAAATATTATACACACATTATCATATTAATATTATGTAGAATAATAATCACAATGTAATAAGAATAAATATATTTTGGAAATAAAAAGTAAAAACATCAGTTGGATCTAGGGAATTGACAACCCTACAAGGATCTTTAATTCTCATAGGTTTACTAAATTTATAAATTAAAAAATGAAGAATAAAAAATTCACTAAACTATAAGGTAGTATAGAAAGTGAAAGTATGAGGTTGAACCCATAACGATAGGATTATAGAAAATAATAATTTTATAATAAATACATAATCTCTTTTGAGAAATAAATCTAGACTAATTAAATTGATGAAAGGAAATGGTAATCATTTATTTTTAAAAAAAATAAAAAATGTGCCCAATATTTGAAAATCTAGGTTCATGATTATTTAAGGCATAAGATGATAATTTGGAAAATATGAATTTTTGGATTTGACTCTAGGACAATCCAATGGTTATGGTAAACAATCCCCAAATGGAAGAATTCCACTTATCATAATGATCATGTAACTTAGATTCTTATGATGGTTTGCTGACTTAGAACAATTATTAACTATAGAGAAAAACCCTCCCAATGGACATGGTGAGGATCTTACACAATTCAATAAATTAATAGTATCAACCCATCATTGATCACACAATGACCATGCATGAATAAATTAAAGAAGGGAATTAATAATTTAGGCATGCAAAAAATGAACCATATAAATTTCATTCATATTAAAATACCTCAATACATTCAATCCCCCTTCATGGTAATTTCACATCAAAGGGTATACCCCCTCCTGATAATCATGAGTGCGTAGGAAAAAAATTCCTATTATAACTATCACAACATCACCCAATCCCAAAAATACCTTCCTTTAATTCCTTCACCGATGAATGAATGAATGGATAAGTGGTATATTGGATATCTTATTTATAGGGATTAATGATGCTCAAGTCATATTTAATTTACCATTAATATGGTAATTTAGTTTAATTTGAGTCAATATCAGTGATTTATGGAATTTCAAGTCAAAGTGGCGAATCTGATGTTAGAGGTTAGATCGAAATCAGTATTTAAAAGGTCTATCTAGAAACATTAATAGAATGAACCATATGTCACACCATGAATTTATTAGCCTACTCCCAAATCTATGTTTCTTAACGTGATTCTCCGTACTGTGAGTTAATTTTACATCATGAATACCATTCATAATGTGGATGGATAATTTACTATAGTTACATCTTTGTTTCTACCTATTTCTTCAGTTCTGAGACCGTAAATCATCCCATCAATATCTTATATCATGGAAAGTCTTATTTCAATAGAGATATCAATCATATTTACTCATTTTACTTATTTTCAAAAAAAAATTTATTTTTAAATTGATGTAAAAATCATTATATATTTTAGAAATAATTAACCATTTAAATCACAAAATTAATTAATCCCAAAAATGTGTGTATGAAATATATGTATCAAATCCACTAACACTTGAATTCAGGCTTGTCCTTGAGGATATAGTCTCAATATACTAAAATGGATACTCACCTTACCATGCTTTAAATTTAATCATAATAAATGAAATTTATTAAACGGGGAGTTAAATATTCAAACATCAGATAGAAAAATTTAAATAACTCCTCAATTTTCAATGAAACAAGTCAACCATGTATTTTAATTTTCCTCTTTTGAATTAAAAATTCCCGTTCATTATTCTATTTTATATTTCAGTTCATTACCAATATGCATGACACCTTCAATTTACCTCACTCTAAATTTTTCCACTCATCATCAAGGTATAAATGAATATAGTGTTATCCACATACCTTGAATAAATATCACTTACCTTATTCTTTCATGGAATCTAGCATCTCTACTGTGTAGAGATAGTGATCAAAATTAATCAGTAGGACTTTTCATTAAGTCTCAAACCTCTCTACAGTATAATGAGGGTGCCTAGTGAATAAATTAAGGATCAAAATGATGTTTTACTGTATACCATAGTGTATGATATAAAACATAATCCCAAAAAATATCCTATAATGATGAATATGTTATATCATCATTATTTAAAGCTCAAAGTGGGAACATGATAAAAGTAATCATAAAGAATCTCCCTCCATCTATTTATTTTTTATTTTTTTCCATTTTTTGAGATGTTGTGTTTTTGATAGAATATCACATCCACCACCTAGTACCAAATGACCAAAAGATCATTGTTATGAAAATAGTGATTTTTTATCCTCCCAAGACAAAAACCAATTTTTTCATTTTTTTGTATAAATAGATGTGAATAATAATGTACAATGATAACATGGTCTCTCCCAAAAAATTGAAAGAAAGACCTTTAAAACATATTCTCACTGTAGCACATCACCATCAATCATGGATAGCCTCTCCCCCATAATTATTCATTTGAAAAAAATGAAACACAAAAAGATTATGAAATGAAAGGAAATAATAGGCATAAAATGTGTCTCTTTTCTTATCATGGTCATTCATGGATTCTATGGAAAAAATAAAGACTAATATAAGTTGGGTTCACTGATAAAGGGTTAAAAAACAAAATACCTCAAGCATATTAAAAGTGATTCTATTTAACCAAAAATTTGTTAAGATTCAAAGAAAATTCAATAAGATAACACCCCTGAGTCAACCAATAAATATACAATAAAAAAAATGAGAAATATTTGTACAAAAAAATATCTTGATAATGAGAAAAAATGGATTGGAAAATTAATCACATAAATTAATAAGAATAATAAAATAAATTAACATAAATATTTAAAATTAAAGGTAGGTAAAATTTTATAAAAATTTCATTTACAAAAATTAATCAGTCCACTTAAATCCCGACTTTTAATTTCTTAATCCTATATTTATCTCTACATACTTATTTTCCCCCATTTCTCTTATTCAAAATTTTTGACATTGAAATTAAAAAACATGGTATGAAAATTATACAATGAAGTTTATTTCTCCTAGACCATTTATTAAAGGAAAAAAGTGAAGTAATTTCATGAAATTGGATGTCAAAATCTAAAATCAATGTAAGTATGGAGAATAAAATTGAAAAATATTGAATTTAAATTCTTAATCCCTTTTAATGACACTTCAAACATGGGAAGAATAGGTTCTATGTACACCAGGTTTATGATTTGTATTTATCTCATAATGAGTATTTATATCCTGACATGTATTGTTCTCATGATGTGTATTGGCTTATGTCATCTTCTTCAATTTCATTTATGCTTATTGATAGTGCCTTTTTTTGGGACATGAAAAACCAAACTCATTAAAGTGAAAGGTATATTAAATGAATCTCAATAGGGTAAGGATAATTGAAACTAAAGTCCTAATATAAAATTAAATAGTAATAATGTAATACATATAAAATCATAAAAAGTGATAAAAAACTCAGGTTTCCTCCCAGAAGCAGCTCTTTTAAATGGTTATTTAGTTCAACCATACATGGGGTTTCTAATTAGAGTGTGGTATAAATCCCAAAATCTAATTATGACCCATTCATGACTTTGTTTCACATATTGTTTATCTTGTCTCCTCTATAATGAAATTGTCATGATCTTCATGGGAGGAAACCATAATCTAGATGATGAAAAATTAAATAGAAATAATTCATTTTCAATATAGATTTGATAAAATCATTCTTTCTTATTTCCTGGCTTTAGTTTTTCCACTTAGATAATGATCACACCATGTTTAGGAGAATTCTTCTCAATTTCTTCTATTTCTGTTGCTTTAATTTCTTCTTCATGGCCAGGTAAGAATATCATGACCCATCCCAAAGGGGCTCATGTCGTGACTCTCCAATCCATCCTCCAATAGGATAGGGGTTGGAGACTAGCACTGCGTAGGCATGTAATTAACTTGGGTGGACCTAGCTTAAGTACATGTACATATCCCCACATCTCCAATCCTATAAAATTATGAAATGTAAAACAACTCAAAAACCATGCATGCATATATCTAAATCCCACAACCATAGTACGACAGAAAGTAAAAGAAAGTATGTAGGATAAAATAAAATCCCACAATAATGAGTCTGAAAATAACCCCATCCTGAATGTAATACTAGGGACTACATTCAAGGTACTGCAAGAACAAACCTTAGTCTATCTAGTCTCACTAAGCATCATATGGTCCTAGTCTATCAAGGACTCTATCAAAGGGTTGATCATATATATAAGACATGGAACATGGATTAATATTCGATGTAGGGGTCAGTATATAAATACCCAATAGAAAAACCGGAAACAAAAACACATACAACAAAATAATTCAGTCATTTCTACACATGTATATGTCTGCAACACATATAATAAGAATATACAGATGTAGTAAACAAATATATACTATCTAATGGTAATTCACAACCATAATTTCTAGCCTAGTATTATATCTCTAAGGTTCCTTATTGCACTCATTTGGGATAAAACAATCATGAGTATGATAAAATTGATGAAGTTCATCCAAGAGGTACTTATCTTCAGGTATCATCATAGGAACTACATGCTAATTTCATGAAGAGATACAATACATAGATGAAGATCACTCCCAAGGACATGGGTTATATCATCATCTCAATTGAGATTACCCCTCTATGAAGGGGATCTGTGCCCGTATCTTATTGGTCATGACAATACCAAGAACTCCAACTAGGTCAGGATGATGAATAATGGATCTCACTTCAGGACACAGGTAATGATTCTAACAACTCTATCCAAGAATTCATGCTGAAGGGGTCATTTTCCTATGTGTATGTAGTGATTCCATAAAAAACCTCAAGGAATGGATATAGATAACATACACTGACTAAACTTCTCTCAAATACTGAGGACAAGGGTTTTAAGCCAATATATTAGGATTACATGTCATGTTGTTGGGTTTCAAATCTTGTACCTTTGACCCCAAATCTTTCCCATGTAAATAGCATATTTCCCCATGTCCATGTGGAAGTATATGGCGTGCCGCTGCCAATGTACTTCTAGCTGTGTTTCAGTACATGGCTTAGCTTGTGTAGTTTTAGTCCAAGATATGTATATGTGGGAGTGCACAACATATCTGTGCCCATGTACTCCAGCCCATGTCTATGTACCCTCCAAGGTACACGTTGAGCCACTGGGGAGAGGTCACACACCATGTGATAAGGTCAAACATCACGTGATACTTATCTCCACCCCAAAACCCTAGAATCCACTGAAAGGGGAACACACATCTTGTGGGTCCATGTTACATGTCGTGTCATTTGAAAATTTCCTAATTTCTAGATCTTCGTGTGTTTTCGACCACTCATCTCTCACCCTAATCCACCTCCATCACCACTAATCATGCCCGTAGAACTCGTATATGAGTCAATCGAGTTCTATCATCACTGGAGAGGTGATTTTCTATGATCACATTCCATCGGTAATTGTCTCGAACCTCCACTGTCACCACACATCCAGGAATCACACTTGCATTTTCCAAACCAGTCCTAATCTTCTTGCTATTGTTGTCATCATATGATCCCTATGCCATATTGAGTCTAGATCTATGATATCAAACCTTTTCACCAAGAAATAGGTGTGTAACATTAGATTCCTCAGTATTTGGGTCGAATCACTGGGAAAATGAAACTCTGATGATGAGTGTTCATATAATAATAATAGAAAACCACAAAAAATAGGAATACAAGTTGGAAATGTTTGGTTGGAATTGATTCATTTACATTAGAATATTGAATGAAAAACCATACTAAATAAATAAAACTCTCAATAGAAATCTTACAAAAATATTCCATCATGAAATGATCGATCTACAGATCAATATGTTGTTTGATTGATTCATTTTAATCATAGAAATAGAAAATGGGGGATGAAACCAAATTATAGAAACATAATACCTTGATTAAGAATGATATCTAATGAAGAATAGATATATGTCATGATCATTGGTGAGGTCCTTTGTATTTTCCTCACATCAATCGTCGATATATGATCTGGTCATTGTCCTCCAATTAAATCTTCTCTAATGGCTTGAATGGATATCGTAAATTAGGTGGGTTATGTGGATAACTGAGAAAATTTTCTATAAGAATGCATTTAAAGAAGGAAATTAAGAAACTGTGTTAAAAAAGAAATATAATAATTTATTTAATTATTTTATTCATTTTATGTTGGTGATGAATTTTCCACAAACAACACACGCTGACCATGATTATGTCACACCTAGGCTAAACCCTAATTTTTGAACTCAATGATTCTCTCATATTTCTAATTCGGGCCGCTATTTAGAAGTTATTCCAAATTTTATCGAAAACTACGTGCAAGTGCTATTTAATATATTTAAAACATTTATTCCGGGCACAACGAGCCTTGAAATCACATACCTTCTCAGAACATGGTCTTTAAAAAATATGTACAATATCCAAAAATAATACATGTAAAATCGGAGTCATCATATTCTCCCCACCTTGGGGATTTACATTTGAAAAAGGAATAACAGTAGATATATAAATATATTTGGGTACTCAACATGAATTTGAGTCTCCTTCTCCCATGTTATATCCTAGAGATTCTATTGCTTCAACTAGACATGCACTAAAGTAATCTCTCATGCATAGAGGATCCTATCATATCGATACCTGATCACTACCATGTACTCAAAAAGGTATCTCTATCCTTGAAGTCTGTCTTTTCCCAATTTATAATGTGTGATGGGTTATGCACGTAACTCCTCAGCTGCGACACGTAGAAGATGTCACGTACCTAGTCTACCTTTAGTGGTAGATATAGGCAATACAACACCTCAAAAACTCTATGTAGTATCTATAAAGGACCAATTAACCTCAAATATATCTTAACACCCCCTCCCAATCTTAGTGACCCACACTATGATGATACCCATAGGAACACATGGTCTCCTTTCCCGAACATCAAAGGCCTCTGTCGTCAGTCTACATAAGACTAATGATGTCTTTGTGTTGTCTTCATATGCTCCTATATTATCTTTACCTTCTTGGTAGTATCTCACATGAAATCTGGGCCCATAAGTACTGACTCTCAAGGGTTAGTCTAACAAAGTGGTGACCTAAAGGGTATCCCATACAAAGCATCGATTGGTGCCATACTAATGGTGGATGGTAGCTATTAATTTATGTAAACTCCACCAGTGGTAGGTGATCAACCCAACTATGACCAATTTGCATTATTCAATCTTGAAACATGCCCTCTAGAACCTGAATGGTATTCTCGATATGGCCATCTGTTTGAGGGTGAAACGTTGTGCTCAAGCATAACTAAGTCCCAAATGCCACCTGCAATCCCTTGTACAACCAAAACGTGATGAAATCATCACAGTAATAAATGATCATTGATGGAACTCCATTTATACTAATTATCTCTAGCACATAGAGGCATCCCAATCTATCTACTGAACTCTTCTTCTAGATAGTTAAGAAGTTGGCCAGCTTGGGGATTCGGTCTACAATCACATAAATGGAATAATGTCCCATGGACATATGTGGTAAGGATCTCATGAATTCCATGGATATCTCATCCCTATTCGACTCTAGTACCCTAAGGGGTTGAGCTAAATCCATTGGAACATGGTACTCATCCTTCACTTTCTTAAAAGTATGGTATTAAGAGATGAACTCTATAACTCCCTTCTTTATCCAAGGCCACCAAAACTAACGTCAGAGGTCCTAGTACATTTCCACACCTTGATGTACCGCAAAAATTACATGTATGAAACTCTATTTAAACCTCCTTTCACAACGTCACTGGTACCATCATGAACCCTCTAAAAGTAATGACAAGATATTCACCTTTGGAAAACCAAACAAGATCATTTTCAGTGGATATCTGAGTAAGTATGATCTCACCATCGGCATCCCCAAGTTGTGCCTCCCTAAATCATTGTATGATTGGAGGGGTGAGAACCATCGACTTTTTGTATGCTTCTCTATCTCCACCCACGATGGATAAATACAATGAGGCTAGGTGGCCTAATACCTTATTTAACAATTATAAATGATATCTACTACTGAGAGAATCTCAACACAAAACAATTCACCTATTAGAAAGGGTTATTTTTTGATTAGGGGGATAAGTCCCCTATAAATACATTAGTGGTGGTTGCACATATCTACTGCTAATGTGCCTTCCCAGTCCGATTTGGGTTTGTTTTTAACAGCTATTAAGGTATGGTTAGATTAATAACAGTTATATTATGGGGGGGGGGGGGTTAAACCCACTATAATATCGTTATAAAAAATCAGTTAAGGGGCATTTTTGGATAGTTCCAAATTTTTTTATCAAGTAGGTGCGGTTGAAAAATTCCCAAAATTGATGTGTGTGTATCTATATATATAAATGTAAGGGAATTTTCGAGAACCGCCCCTATTTGAAAAAGGATTAGAGGGTTTGTAAACACCCCTTGTAAACCCCATCTAATTGAGAGACATTTTAATGGTGGTTCTCAAACCACCCCTAAATATATGTTTTTTAAATTTATGCTCACTCCCATTTCCCGCTACACATCCCCTCCTGCATCCCATTCCCATTCCATCCCATTCCCCTCAAGGTGACTCTGAATATTATCCCCATATTGGCCCTTAATTCCCCAAGGCCCCACATATTGCTCTCAATTTTCCCTGATTCCCCCACCATTTCCTAGGAAAAAAACACCCCACTCTAATTACCCCTGTGCCCCTGTAAATCCACTATTGTCTCCATTCCCAAACCCCTCCCATTAATTTTCATTACTTCTTTATAAAAACTCCTGCGAAGAGTAATGAACTGGGCTATTCCCTTACATTCATCCACAACTCTACCACCATGCCAAATCATTTTATGTTAAATAAATATACATGATAATATTTATATATATTAGGATGCTTATTCAAATAAATATAATTTTCATAAATATTTAATTACATTTAAATATATAACCAATATATACACTTATATAAATCAATATATACATGTTTCTATTATGTATTTATATTATAATACATTTATATTTTATTATGTTTAATCATATTTTATATATGTATTTACATATATTTTAGGAAATATATTTTTTTAAATTTATTTATAATTTTATTTATGTTATGTTTAAGAAAATATATAAATATATTTATGTACATTATTTATATACTCAAATCATATTTATAAACTTAATTACATATTTATATACATAAATCCATATTTATATATTATATACAATTTTATTTATATGATATATATAAATATTTATTTAATATATTTATATGATTTCTTTAAAAATATATTTATATAATGCATTTATATAAACATATATTAATATATAAATATATATTAAATATATTAATATTATAAATATATATTTGTATGTATGTATGTATGTACACAATTAAATGAATTTATATTGTATATTATGTATATAAATATATATAATATATTGAAAATCAAATACGTTATTTATATAATACAAATGAATTTATTTTATGCATGTATGTGTAATTATATATATAATCAATTATTATTATTATTAATTTATAAATTTTATAAACTGAAATGGTTTTTATAAGGTACCTTTATCAAATAAATTATATTTATGTATACATTTATATAACATGTTTAGGCATTTATATTATATATAATTATTATTACACGAAATATAATTTTAATCAAATAAATATATATTAATGTATACATTATATAGTTATATTTATGTATACATATAAATACTATCATAAAAATATTTTATAAAATACGTTCATATATAATGTATTTAAATACATTTATATATTGTGTTATAATTATATATATATATATATATAATGTTGAAGATGGCACTGTGGGCTTCGGGAGCTCTTCTCCGCATCGATGGCTTTTAGGGTTTTCGATCAGCCATGGTGCTTCCATTTTTCTTTGGATTCAATCATCTTCCTTCTCCCTGTGGTGTGGTGTCGGCGATTCCCTCCTCTATGTCTACTTGTGGCACTCGGTGTTCTATTGATGTTGGAAACCATACAGCTGTGGTGAAATCCAACTTCTCGGCCGGTTTCCAATCGGTTTCAGATCCTCGTGTCAGATCTATGGAGGTGTCGCAATGATCTTCTTCAGGTTGGAAGATTGGTGTGCATCATGGGGATCCGCAAAATCTGGATGTTGTTCTAATGAAATTGTATTCCTCGGCCGGTCTACAGTCGACCTCAGATTCTCAAGTCAGGCCTGCAACGGCGTCGCAAGCAGCTTTGAAGATTGACGCGCATCGCGGTAATCCGCGACATCCGGATGTTGTTGCGGCGGCTACGACCCCTGCTGCGTTGATGTGGTATTTAGGTGACGGTGTGGTGAGGAAATCATGTTCTGGGTTGCAGCAAGATGGAACTGGTTTGTTGGCCCTGTTCAAGGACTCATGTCCTAGTAGAATTCTTCATAAGGGTTCTTCGGCTCACGTGGAAGATAACCCTACAACGCTTGATGAGCTAATTTCAATTGGTTAAAATTAATTGATTTCATGTATTGTTATTCCTAAAGGTGAACAACCGTGGAAACTTGTTGATTTGATTTGCAGAACCTCAAATTGTGTGGGGTTTTTCTAACTGGAAGTGTGTTTCTCTTGGCCGAGGATTTTTTCATTGTCTTTTTCCATCTGATGACTTGAAGATTTGGGAATGGAGCATTGGAAACCTATTTCTGAAACCTGGTTAGTTGCATTTTCATGAATGATCTTTGGATTTTAATGTCTCAAGTGTGAGAAATGCCTTTTCTCAACTTTGGATTCGTCTACATGGACTCAATTGGGTCCTCTGGCATCCAAAAATTCTGCATGACATTGGCCTGGCAACTGGGACCCTGATTCGGCTTGACAAGGAGACTGAGGATGTTCGGTTTGGTCATTGTGCTAGGATGTTGGTGGAGGTTGATCTTAGCTCCACTCTGATTGACAAGGTAACCCTTTCCACCCCTTCTGAAAATATTCAAATTGATGTTGAGTATGAAAAAATCCTCTTTTCTGCAATGTATGTATGGATGTTGGAAACTCTTTAGAGTTATGTAGGAAGAATGTTTATTGTGAGAAATGTGGTATGAGAGGGCATTCAACATCCCTCTGTCGCAAGAAGTCAAACTTGAAGGATTCGACGTTTCCAAAGTCTACTACTCATGATGGTGATTCACTTAACAAGCAATCTCCTAATCCTAGTAAAGGGTTGCTCATTGATGTATCTATGAAGGAGGCTCATAGTGGCCCTTCTAATACTCGGCCTGATTTGGTTAAATAGGTTTCTCTTGTTGAGGACATTCATATGCGAACCCCAGAATTGGTGACCTCTGATACATTCCTGATTGATGTCTCCAATCAGAGTGATGTGTTACAAAATTTTGATTGTTAGTAAGAAATCCAGAAGAATTTTTAGGCATCTGAATTACCTGAGGAATGGGGAAACATTTCTGAAGATGAACAGGGGATTGTGAGTACCCTGATTAGGGACTTGGGCAGTGGTGTTCATGCCTCTTACAAGGATTCAATCTTAAGTGGAAAGTCAAAGTCTACTGATAGTGAGGGTCTTCCCTCTAAGAAGAGACCACGTAAGGATTATTCTCATGTTCCTAGAACTGTGTCTACCAGATCGTCATCTAAGGTGTCTAGGAAAGTGGATACAAATATCTTGAAAATCTTCAATCAGGATAAGTCTCAATATGAGTGGGATACTGCGGGTGATTCTGATTATGGAAATGATATGTCATTTTATGATCTATAGTCTTGTTCTTGGTGGTTGAGGGCATTTCAGTTTTTTGACCCCATCTGCCACTCTGTTGTACTTTTTCTTTCTTTTAATAAATGGTCAGAAGCTTTGCTTCTGGATGGACTTTCCTGGTTATATATATTATGAAACTTATTTTCTTAATAAAATAGTGGGGGTTCATAACCCCGTCTAATTTAGTACATTATGGGGGGGGGGGGGGGTAAAAATCCTTCTAAAATCCAATTGGATACAAACATATTAATGTTAAATAATTAGAGGGGGTTCATAACCCCCTTTAAATTTGATGATTAGTTGGGGTTGTTCATAACCCCCTTTAATTTATTTTGTAAATTAATTTATAGGGGGATCTTCATAACAACCTCTAAAAAACAGCCTCTAATATGCTATTTTTTTTTGTAGTTTCTTCTACTAAGTTCCCATTTCCAAGAGTATAGACAATATCAAAGTCATAATCCATCAAGAAATCTGGCCATCACCACCATCTCAAGTTAATATCACTATGAGGGAATATGTGTTTGAGACTCTTGTGATCAAAATAGATGATAAACTACTCACACATCAGGTAGTGCCACTACATCATTATTGTGAAGACTACAACTGCTAACTCAATATCAAGGGTCAGATAGTTCCACTCATGTGTGCTAAACTAACATGAACCATAGATAATCACCATTTTCCTCTACATTATAACACAACCAAGTACATTTCATGATGCATCATAGAACACCACATACTCAACACCCTTCTCCAGTAATATCAAGATGTGAACACCTATAAATCTGTGCCTCAACTGCTGAGAAGCCTACTAGCACCTCTATGTCCACATGAAAGGATATCCTTTTTGGGTCAATGCTGCCATGGGTGTTGATTTCTTGGAGAAATCATATATGAATCTATGGTAATATCCTGCCAACCCAAGGAACCTACACACCTCCATCATGCTTTTGAGTGGATCACATACTAACATTGACTCAACGATGGCATGTCCCACGACCACACCATCTGCTGAGATAACATGTCCCAGAAATTGAACCCCCTATATCCAGAATTGACCCTTTGAGAGATTTTCATAAAGTTTTTTCTCTTGGATTATATCTAGAACCATCCTCAAGTGTATCACATGATCCTCCTTAGATTCCAAATAAAAAAGGATACCATCAATGAAGACTACCACGAACCATTCTAAGAAAGGATGAGAGATCTAGTTCATGAGTTCCCTGAACACTGTTGGGGAGTTCATCATACCAAAGGGAATCACCAAGTACTCATAGTGACTGTAGAGACATTTGAATACTGTCTTTGGTATATCCTTAACCCATACTCAGAGCTGGTGATAGCTTGACCTGAGGTCAACCTTTGAGAAACATGTTACCCCTCTCAACTGATCAAATATGCCATTCATCCTTGAAAATGGATACTTTTTTTTCATGGTCACTATTTTCCAAAACTGATAGTACACACATAACCTCAAGCTCTAATCGACCTTTTTGGGGAAAAAAACCAGGACTACCTCGGGTGAAACACAGGTTCCAAAAAATCACTTCCTCTATAAGTCATCTAATGAAACCCTTACCTCATGATGATCTATGGGTGCTATCCAATATTTTGGTATCGATATTTGTGTTTTATTGAGGTGTAGATCAATGCAGAATTCTATCTCTTGGAGGGGAGGTAAACCTAGAACATCTTTAGGGATGATGTACTCATACTCTACCACCACTACAAGAATCCATAAACTCATAACATCCACTAAAACATGGATTATTCTATCAAACTGATGAGTAATCAGCTAACCCTACCTATTATTGAGTCCATCCTACGCTGCTTGAGATTCCTTTTCACTAAAAAAATAAAAACATAGTTCCTTTACTATGGACCCAGCACATCCTTTGCCTGAAACAATCAATATAAAAAATAATTTTTGACAACCAATCCATACCTAAGATGACTTCAAAAGGCCTCATCAACAATACAAATAGATTCCAATATAAACACTCATATCTAGGAGTTAGGTAACACTGTTGGAACAAGTGTGTGATCACTGAGTCATCTCTAGTAGGATTCTCCAAGTATAAGGGAAAATCCAATGGCGCAACTAGAATCTCTATATATCGATCATGATATGTGGAATGGAAGGAATGACTAGAACATATTTCTATCAATTCTACATCTATGGAAGAAAAGACATAGACCATACCTCACTTTATTCTTGGGGCCTCTGGGTCATAAGAATTGACAGCCTACAACTATTCCATCCTTTATCCTCCATCTCCCTATGTTTTGCATGGAACACCTGCAGTTGTTAATGGTAACTAGTCAAAGAATATACCACCTCCATCTGCTCTCCTAGTTCATCTGACACGTGCACCACCCTATAAAACTACTTTCTACTACCACTGCCTCTTCCACGACATCCCATTCACAATCTCTCTGACAGCCATACGACGAGGTAGAAACTCTTAGGAAAGATCTCCCCTACCATAACATGAGTACCACCACGTCTTTCTTGGATGTATGAACCTATCATGAGAGCCTTTAACTAGATATTATCTATTTGGGGACGTCCTTTAGAAATTTATTGGACATCTAGGTCCCTGAGACTGATGTTGGATCCCTAATTCCATGGTCTCTACTCTTGAATGCCTGCTACCAGCAATTGCTGGCTGTGTTTACTCAGCTAAGAAACTCTCGACCACCAAAGCGCACTCTATAACCAAAACATAAGTATGAAAGAATATAAGGATAACACTAGCTCAGATGTCTCTTTTCATCCCTCTATTGTAGGTCTTATCCTTGAAGAACTATTCACGAACCTTATCCATTGAGTACCTGGAGTGGTTGGTAAGCCTTGATGAATACTTGACTACTATCATGCTACCCTACTAGTGCTGAAAAATCTCTTGGATATGCATAGCCCATTGTGTAACTATAGAGAACTCCTCTATGAAGAGATGCTAAAAATTTGTCCATGCTATAGTCTCCTTATCATAATACTAGGTCATAAAACCCCACCATTTCCTGAATGAAAAATGAATAAGGATCACCACTAGGGCCATGATCAAACTTGCTGGTTTACTGACCTAATGGAATAATCGGGTCACCACATCAAGCTATTAATCAATCACCTATGGGTTAGGATTACCTCAGAAGCTAAGGGGTTACTATCACTGAATCTCAGGAAGTGTTCTCATCCTGCATACCTCGTCCTCTCATACTTCAGTTACCATTAGATTCTCATCAAGATGTGGTATTACTGGTGTACCACCCAGAGGAAACATCTCTTGAACTGGTCCATGTATTGATGCCTCATCACTGAAGGGATCATCCTCATGATCATGATGCTGAATCCTAGATAGCATACGTCATATAGAAATCCTATAAATTAAATGATGTACTAGAGGTAATGAGAATGTATGGAGAGATGAATGATAATGTACATTGAAACCAAAACCCATTTCTATATGATGCTTATACCATTGTTTTCTATACAACCAATGTTCACATGGACCAAGTTGGAAATCATGTGATTAGATTCACGATGTATGGATACATTAGTTTCCACACCAACACTGGAGTCCCTGGCCTAGAAGCCAAACCTAAAACACTTTTACACTATTCCCGAAAAATTAACCTAGACTATAGTCCTAAGGTATATTTTACCGCTCTAATACCACTCTTTCAGGACCCATCCTAAAGTTGTCTATTCAAATAATCCCCAAGCCTGGATCTAATATTCCAGGGGTTGGAGACCAGTGTCGAGTAGGCATGTCACTTACATGAGAGGCCTTAGCCTAAGTACCTATCCACATTCACTCATATCTAAGACTATACAATTCTAAAATATGAAAAAATGAACAACCATGCATGAATACATCTATATCCCAAGACCATAGTATGATAGGAAGTAAATAAAAGTAAATAGGGCCAAATACAAGACCACTATAAAGAGTCTAAAAGAATCTAACCAAAAATTAATATTGAAGACTTCTATAAATTTACTATAGGAACAAACCTTGGTATGTATGGTATCACTAAGCACTGTCAGGTCCTCTTCCATCAAGTACTTTGTCATAGGATCAATTGTCTACATAATACATGACATGTGTAGGAAAATCCCAGTCATGGGTGAGTATAACAATACCCATTAGGACACCCCGAAACCACAAATCATACAACAAAATAATATAGTCATCTCTACACATGTATATTTCCACAAAAAATATAATAAGAATATCTATATATATTCAACAATTACATGAATTATAAAGGTAATTCACAACCATAATTAGTAACCTAGGATTCCAGCTCGAAGGTTCCATATAGAACTCATCCAGGAGAACAAACTCCTAAGACTAATAACACTGATGATACCCATTAGAGAAGTACTTCTTATAGGGTCTAATCATAGAAAGTACATGCTAAATGTATGAAGAGATATGATAAAAAAATGAGGATCAATCCCAAGTCCATCTGGTATACCGACAACTTAATCTGGGTAACCCGCTAAGTAGGGGATCAGACCTCTATTTAGTGTTAGAAAATAAGATACCACAAACTCCATCTTGATTATAATAATAAATATTGGATCTCACTCCGAGCCTCATGGAAGGATTCCATCAACTCTATCCAAGAAGTATTGCTGAAGGGATTACTATCTCTTGTGTAAGAGGGGATTCCATACCAACCCTTAGGTAATGGATATAGGGAACATATCCTAACTAAACCTACCCAATATATAGAGGAAAATGGATAAATATAACTTATTAGGAGTATATTATGTGTAGTAGGGCTAAATACAGTATGTTTTTGACCCTAGGCCTTCCTTATGTAAACACCTTATGTCCCCATGTCCATGTGGAAGTACACAGTGTGCCGTAACCTGTAAACTTCTATGAGTGTAATAATAGATAGCTTAGCCCATGTACTTTTAGTCTAGGGTGTTTCTGTGTGGAAGTACACAATGTGTTTATTCCCTTTTACTCTAGTTTATATCTCAATACCCATTGAGGCGCCCACCAAGACATCTAGGATAGGTCCCATTCCGCATGACCAGGTTACATGCTATGTGATACTTACATTTTTCCCAAACCCTATCATCTATTGATAGGGGACCACATGGTTTGTTGCTCCTCCTTACAAGCCATGTAGTTCAGAAATCTCTATATTTCTATATATGGTTTCATGCATTTTCTACCACTCATAACACCCCTAAATCCACCACTGTCACTTTAAATAAGGCTTGTAGAACTCATATTAGAGTCATCTAAGGCCAATCATTTTCAAAGAGGTGATTTTAAGTAATCCTATTCATTTAGGAATCATCATGAACCTCCACTATCACTACACCTCCATGAACATCACCTACGTGTGACAAATCCTAGCCAATGTTATTTTTTGTTGTCGTCATCATATTATCTCTATTCCACACCGAGCCCAAATCTACAATATCGAACCATTATACCATGAAATGGGTATACAACATTCAATTCCTTGGTATTTGGGTCGAATAACCAGGAAAACGAAACCCTAATGAAGAACGTGCATAGAATAATGGGATAAACCCATGAAACACCCAAATTAGAAATGAAATTTGGTCATGTTTGGTTTGATTAAATTATTTACCATTATAACAATAAATTAAGATCCATAAATAAATAAATGAAAATTAAATTGAATTATAATAGAAATATCCAGTCCTATAACGAAAAATCCATGGATCCATCTATTGGTTGATTGATCTGTTTTTTTCATAAAAATAGAAAATTGGGGAAGAAACCAAATCATACAAATGTCCTACCTCGATTTAGATCAATTAATGATTAATAAAGGTGCTGCACCATGATCATTGGTGAGATCCTTTGAATTTTTCTCACACCATTCATCGTTCTCTGTTTGATTCATCATCTTCCAATGGAATCTATTCCAATGTCTCTAATGGATCTTTTAAATTCATAGTATTATGAGGATAACCCTACATATTTACCATAAACATGTGTTTAAATAATTAAATTATGTTACTATGTGAAAAAAATGAAATAATTTATTGAATTATTTCATTCATTTTATGCCCACAATGAATTTTCCATAAATGACTCATGCCGACCAAGGTTATGCCACACCTAGGGTAAACCCAAAATTATGAACTCAATGGTGCACTTGGATTTTTGATCCGGTCCACCATTTAGAATTTATTCCACTTTCTCTTGAAAAAGACATGGGTGTTTTATTTAATATATTTAATATATTTAAACATTTATCCTGGGCACATTGGGCCTCAAAATCACACGATTTCTTAGCAACTGGTCTCAAAAAACTGATATAGTATAACAAAATAATACGTGGATAATTCATGTCATTACAAAGAGAATAAATTATTATTCTCCTTATTATGATTCTTTACTATCTACTAAAAATTCCATTATCAATGTGGAATCCAAATTTTCTTCTTACTTTTCTTTTTTATTTAGCTATGATCCCATTTTTTCAAGTAATATATGAAATAAATCTATAGACAAGTTAACTTATTCTTCTTGTTCTTCTTCTTTATTATTTCCTATAAATTTTTCATCGACCCACTCAAGTTAAAAAACCAAATCACTTTCACCTTCTTCATCCAGGCCCATTGTGTTGATGGTGTCTTCTAAATAAATAATTTCATCTTTGGGAATAATTATTTCCTTAGCTTTAGTGTCCACACATTGAAGATCATGACACACCACTCTGAAATCATGTTATAGGTTATGGAGTGTTTCTTCTTCCCTGCTCAAGTATTTTTATAAACAATTTTCTCATTGATATTCATTTAATTAGGTTCTTTGATTTGATATTTTAAATCATTTATATGGAAGGAAAACCAATCTTTAGTAGTAAAGTTATATTGGAGCCCTTCCATCACTAAAAAAATACTCAAGTTGAAAAGTGATAAAAATAATAAATAAAAATATGATGATAAAATCAAGAAATAGAAATAGATGAGAACGAAATTTATAAAAATTGTCAAACTAGAATAATATCCACACCTATCACTAGGAATAACACTATAATGTTGATATCCCCAAAAGTGATGTTACTTATCATAGGTTTATAATTTAGAAATATAAAAACATGAAACAAAAGAAAACACCAAACTATGAGGTAGTATAGGAAGAGTAAGTCCATGTTTAAACCCATAGAGATAGTTTTAGAGAAATTAATAATTTAGTAATAAAGACCTAATAATTTTTTTGAAATAAATCTAGACCAATTAAATTAAAGAAAGAATATGGTGATTTTTTGAAGTTTATGAAAATAAAAAACATGCTCGAAAATAAAATTATTTGTTCATGATTAATTATGGAATAATATGATGAACTAGAAAACATGAGTTATTGCAAATGAGTTTAGGAAAATCCAAGTCATTGTAAACAACCCCAAAAATCACTAAATTTAACTTTTCACAATGACCAATTTACTTCGGTTCTTTTGATAATTTGGTGACTCAGAACCATGTTTAAAGAAACTGAAAAACCCACCCAATGGTCTTAGTGAGGGTCCTCCACTATTCAATTCATTAACAATATCACTTCCTCGCTAATCACACAATGGTTATTTATGAATAAATTTAATAAGAGGATTAAAAATTTATACATGCAATAAAATCCTAATTTAATTACATTCAAAATAAAATACCTCAATAAATACAATCCCCTTATATTAAAAGTAAATTTCAAAAATTATACCCCCTTATTCTAATCAGGATTTGGTAGGGAAATACAAATCATATTATAGTTATCACAGTAGTACCTAATACCCATAGTAACATCATTTGGTTTCTTCACTATTGATTGAATGAATGGAGCTAAAGTTTCATGGACCTATTATTTATAACTATTAATGATGAATAGGTTATGTTTATTTCCAATTTAATATAGTAATTTAATCAAATCCAATCCAATCATGGTGATTTATGGAATTCAAGGTTGAAGTGGAGAGTCTTTGTTTTAGAGTTACATCAAAACCAACATTTACTAGGTCTATCCATCCATTTTTATGACAAGAAGCATATTTGATTCCATGAATTTATTAGCTTTCTCCATAGGATATATTTACTTAAAGGTTTCTTCATGTCATGAGTTCCTTTTACATCTTCAATACCATTTACATTGTCTAATTTCTACTTCCTAAATATTCAGATTTCTTTTATCATATTTATTCAGTTCTGAGCCCCAAAAGCATCCCACTAACATCTTATAGTTAGGAAATTATTCTTCCGGTGGAAATGTTGATCATATTTTCTAATCTAATTTATTTTCAACAAATCATCATATATTAACATAGGTGATCAAATCATTAGATATCTAGGAATAAATTTTCCATTAAATAACAAAATTAATGTATTTAATACAAAAACTGTATGTATCATAAAAAAATTCCAACTAACTCCCACCTACACAAGAGAAAACTACTAAATTTTTTCAACATTCTATCTCTCACATGAAATTTGTTCTTCCAATATGATAATTATTTAGTTAATAGATCTTACAAATTTTCTTCTTTGGAAACTATTTAAATTATGAATTCACCTCTTTGAGTAAAATCCCTCATGAAATAATATTTACAAAGCATATTCTTTATGAATAGATGTTTCATTGGTTCTTTATCTACGGATAATACTACAGTATTGCAACAATATACCATGATTAGATATGCACTACTAGGTACAACACTAAACTCTAGGATGAAACAACACATCTATATGATTTACTTTCTTATTTTAGAAGCCAAAATATACGTGATTTTTTTGGTAGAATTGGTGTGTATTGATTAGGTCATCAATTATAAAAAAATTTATTTATGAAACTTCTTAAGAATAGTATAATATAAAATAGAGTCAAACCCAAAGGATGAAATATGAATGAACTCAAAAAGAAATCAAACTTAAATAACTAAAATAACAAAATTCATTAAGAAAACAATGATGAATGAGTAGTGTGATGAGTTTCAAGAATTGAAGCTATAGTGATATTGATTTAATGAAAAATAAAATCTACGTAGAGAGATTACAAAAAACAAAAAACATACAATATATGAATTAGTATAATTCTAATTGATTAGGGATTATATAAAATATATTGGTACATTTCTGAAAAGATAGGTTCATATGGATTAGGTATGATAGATTAATGTCAACTACTCTTTCAATAAATGAACTACTACTAACATAACTTTTAATTTTTCAATTATATTGCTGGTTCAATAGTAAAATGAAAAGGAATCACTGGTCTCAGTAAAGAATAATTTTTCAACTGATCATGAAAATCCTACTATACTTTGATTTATATTTAACTTTTGAAAGTGTTTAAATTTAAATATAAATTTTAACAATTTAAAAGTAGACTACGATTAATTTTCATCGATTCATTATCACTGTAAAATGGGTTTCTCAAAAGAAAAAAGAAGAATATTGATGATCTAACTAAAATTCATAATACAATAAATTAGTACAACTACTCAAGAACAATCAATCTTATTACCCTTTAAATATTTAGATGAAATACATATTCAACTCAATATAGACCATGAGAAATGTCATATCATAAGTTATAGAAAAAAAAAGAATATAGATTCAAATAATAGAAATCCTCCCTAAAAAGAGAAATCCTCTCTCTGTGACTTCTTCCTCTTTTTTAATCCATGTCTTGATTACCACCTTCTCCCATATACGCCGGCATTAACAGAGATTTTTTAGCACTGATAAAGGGGTGCCTTTATCAGTACTATCTTGAGCGCTGATAATATGGCCATTTATCAGTGCTAAAAAAAAGTGCTGATAAAGGCACTTTCCCCTACACCTGCACAACCAGCACCTGTACACCTGCACAAACCAGCACCTGCACACCTGCACAAAATAGAACCTTCACACCTACACAAAACAGCACCCTTACACAATATATTGACAAATAATTCTATATACATTCACTTAACATCATGAATACAAAAAAAACACACACTGCTATATAAATTTCAAACAATGTTTTACATGGTTATAATTAAAATTATCCAATAATAGTTATAAACATTAATGTTTTATCCTTTGATATTCGTGATCCTCTCTCAAAAATTGTTGTCCACGGTATTTGTTGCCAAACAAAGCATCCGAACTCAAGGAAAAAAATTCACCTATATATGAAAATAAATATTATGTTAGGAATACAATAATGAAATAAATTAAAACATTAATATGAAATAATACATTAATATTGAAATGTGAAACTAAAATATAGAAATGATAAACTCAAATGTTTTCATTCTGATTACAATGAAAGGGAATAGTGTAAAATCAATATATTTTTGGATGATTTATCTCATTTAATAAATACTGATTCTTTATCTAATGAAAAGCTTTACCGGTCACACCATGCATTGGATTGAGGTACAGTTGATTCATACACATCACAAATGACTAATGGATCATCTTCCTAAAGTATCAAAACAATCCGAACGTGTTTGCTCGGTTTTCCATATGTCACTTGTGTTTTCTAATGTTAATGTCAATTTGAAACTGATATCAGACACTTTTAGCCATATCGGTCACACCATGCATCGGATTGAGGTGAGGTTGATTTTTACACGTCAAAAATGACTCATGGATCATTTTACTAAAGTATCAAAACAATCCAGACACTTTTTATTAGTTTTTTGTATGTCACTTGTGTTGTTTTGTAAAGTTAATGTCAATTTGAAACTGATATCATACACTTTTAGCCATACTGGTCACACCGTATGTCGGATTGAGTTGCGGTCAATTTGTACACCTCAAAAATGACTCATATATCATTTTCCTAAAGTATAAAAACAATCCGAACACATTTTCTTAGTTTTTCATATGTCACTTGTGTTGTTTTCTAAAGTTAATATCAATTTCACACTGATATCAGACACGTTTAGCCATACCAGTCACACCGTGCATCAGATTGAGGTGAGGTTGATTCATACACGTCAAAAAATGACTCATGGATCATTATCCTAAAGTATAAAAACAATTCAAATGAATTTTCTCAGTATTCCGTATGTCAGTAGTGTTTTTTTCTAATATTAATTTCAATTTCAAACTGATATCAGACACTTTTAGCCATACTAGTCACACCGTGTATCAGATTGAGGTGAGGTAGATTTTTACACCTAAAAAATGACTCATGAATTGCTGTCCTAAAGTATCAAAACAATCTTAACACGTTTGCTCAATTTTTTTAAGTCACTTGTGTTGTTTTCTAAAGCTAATGTCAATTTCAAACTGATATCAGACAGTTTTAGCCATAACGGTCACAACGTGCATAGAATTGAGGTGCAGTTGATTCGTACACCTCAAAAATGACTCATGGATCGTTTTAATATAGTATAAAAACAATCCGAATGTGTTTTCTCACTTTTTTGTATGTCACTTGTGTTGTTTTCTAAAGTTAATGTCAATTTCAAAATGATATTAGAAACTTTTAGATATACCGGTCACATTGTGTGTCAGATTAAGGTAAAATTGATTCATAAACCTCAAAAGTGACTCATGGATCATTTTTCTAATGTATCAAAACAATCCAAACACGTTTGATCAATTTTCCACATGTCACTTGTGTTGTTTTCTAAAGTTAATGTAAATTTCAAACTGATATCAGAAACTTTTAGCCATACCGGTCACACTGTGCTTTATATTGAGGTGTGGTCAATTCATATACATCAATAATGACTCATGGATCGTTTTAATAAAGTATCAAAACAATCTGAACTTTTTTTCTTGGTTTTCCGTATGTTAGTAGTGTTGTTTTCTAAAGTTTATGTCAATTTGAAACTGATATCAAACACATTTAGCCATACCAGTCACACCGTGCATCAGATTATGGTGCGGTTGATTCATACACGTCAAAAATGACTCATGGATCATTTTAATAATGTATGAAAACAATAAGAATTTGTTTTCTCGGTTTTCCGTTTGTCACTTGTGTTTTTATTTAAAGTTAATGTCACTTTGGAACTAATATCATATAATTTTATCCATACCAGTAACTTCTTGCATTGGATTGAGGTGTGGTTGATTCGTACACGTCAAAAAATGACTCATAGATCATTTTACTAAAGTATAAAAACAATAAAAACACGTTTGCTCAGTTTTCCATATGTCACTTATGTTGTTTTGTAAAGTTAATGTCAATTTCAAACTGATATTAGAAACATTTAGCCATACTGGTCACACCGTGCATTGGATTGAGGTGATGTTGATTTGTATTCCTCAAAAATGACTCATGGATAGTTTTCAAAAAGTATTAAAACAATCTGAATGTGTTTTCTTAGTTGGATGTATGTTAGTAGTGTTGTTTTTTAAAGTTAATATCCATTTAAAACTGATATCAGACACTTTTAACCATAACGATCACTCCGTGCATCAGATTGAGGTGTGATAGATTCATACACGTCAAAAATGACTCATGGATCATTTTCCTTAAGTATCAATACAATCAGAATGTGTTTTCTCAGTTTTCCATATGTCAGTAGTGTTGTTTTCTAAAGATTATATCAATTTGAAAATTATATCAGAAAATTTTAGCCATACTGGTCACACCATGCTTTTGATTGAGCTGTGGTTGATTTTTACATGTCAAAAATGACTCATGGATCATTTTACTACAGTATCAAAACAATCCGAACATGTTTTCTTAGTTTTCCTTACGTCACTTGTGTTGTTTTCTAAAGTTAATGTCAATTTGAAACTGATATCAAACACTTTTAGCCATACCTGTCACACCGTGCATCATATTGAGGTGTGGTTGATTTGTACACGCCAAAAATGACTCATTTATAGTTGTACTAAAGTATCAAAATAATACAAACACATTTTCCCAATTTTCCGTATGTCAGTAGTGTTGTTTTCTAAAGTTAATGTCAATTTCAAACTGATATAAGACACTTTTAGCCATACTGGTTCCATCGTGCATCAGATTGAGGTGCGGTCAATTAGTAATCCTCAAAAATGACTCATGGATCATTTTCCTAAAGTATAAAAATAATCTGAAAGAATTTTCTCAATTTTTCGTATGTCACTTGTGGTGTTTTCTAAAGTTAATGTCAATTTGAAACTGATATCAGACACTTTTTGCCATACTGGTCACACCGTGTGTCGGATTGAGGTGAAGTTGATTCTTACACCTCAAAAATGACTCATTGATCATTTTCATAAAGTATCAAAACAATATGAACATGTTTTCTCGGTTTTTCGTATGTCACTTGTGTTGTTTTCTAAAGTTAATGTCAATTTCAAACTGATATCAGACACTTTTAGCCATACCGGTCACACCGTGTGTCAGATTGAGATGTGGTTAATTCGTACACGTCAAAAATGACTCATGGATTATTTTACTAATGTATCAAAACAATATTAATGCATTTTCTTGGTATTCCATATGTCAGTAGTGTTGTTTTCTAAAATTAATGTCAATTTCAAACTGATATCAGACAATTTTAGCCATACCGGTCCCACCGTGCATCAGATTGATGTGCGGTCGATTCATACATGTAAAAAATGACTCATAGATAATTTTAATAAATTATCAAAAAAATATGAACATGTTTGCTCAGTTTGTCATATGTCAATAGTGTTGTTTTCTAAAGTTAATGTCAATTCCAAATTGATATCAGACACTTTTAGCCATACTGGTCACACCATGTGTCGGATTTAGGTGCGGTCGATTCTTATAAGTCAAAAATGACTCATGGATCATTTTACTAAAGCATCAAAACATTCTGAACACGTTTTTGTGGTTTTCGGTATGTCACTTGTGTTGTTATCTAAAGTTAATGTGAATTTGAAACTAATATCAGACACTTTTAGCCATACCGGTCACACCGTGCATCGGATTGAGGTGAGGTCAATTCTTACACCTCAAAAATGACCCATGGATCATTTTCCTAAAGTATAAGAACAATTCGAACAATTTTTCTTGTTTTTTCGTATGTCACTTCTATTGTTTTCTAAAGTTAATGTCAATTTCAAACTGATATTAGACACTTTTAGCCATACCGGTCACAATGTGTGTCGGATTGAGGTACGGTTGACTCGTACACATCACAAATGACTCATGGATCATTTTCCTAAAGTATCAAAACAATCCAAATGTGTTTTCACGGTATTCCGTATGTCAGTAGTGTTGTTTTCTAAAGTTAATGTCAATTTCAAATTGATATCAGACACTTTTATCCATACCGGTCACACCATGTGTCAGATTGAGGTGCAGTCGATATGTACACGTCACAAATGACTCATGGATTATTTTCCTAAAGTATCAAAACAATCCGAATGTGTTTTCTTGGTTTTCTGTATGCTAGTAGTTCATAAGAGTCTTTCATTATGTTATTCTTTACTAGAAACTCAAATCATTTCTAAAACCATTTTTCATATTCTAAGAATATGAAACATAATAAAGGGTGATCATAGATGCTCAATAAGTGTAAAAAAATTAGATATCAATTATCATATAAAGATAACATAAGTAGTAGGAATTCACCTTCATTGTCCTATTTGTTTACATTCTTCCATCAGGTATGCAGCCTATTCGTTTCTAAACACATCTATATCATCTTGTGAATATGATTTTTTGTGATAGTCATAGTAGTACTAAACAAATATAAATACACAAAGGATTAATAAATATTTTAAATTAACTTGTAATAATTTTAAAAAATACCTCTGCAGGGATGCTAGTTTGTTCATGAAATATGATCTCTTTCATAAATTTAGAAACATAATAACCACAATCCTTTCTGTTTGTTTGTTTCGAGCACTGTAGAAACATTGAGAAAAATAATTAATCTATTTTGATATGTATTTTTATAGTGAAATATAATTATATATAACCTGATACTTTTCCATTTGTAGATCTCGTGTGCCTTTCCGTCCTTAGACCCTGGATTCATTCCATCCTTTAGAAAATATTCATACACCGCCCTATCATAACAGAATCCTCATTAAAAGAGAATATAAATTATATAACAAGATATTTAGTTCAAAAATGTTAGATCTAGTGTATTAAAAATAGAAAATTTCCATCATGTGTGGTCGGTTTGTTGGATATTCATGCACTGAATCCAAAAAATAAATCTTTGGAGTATCCAAATTGACTGCAATGAGCATCCAATGCTGCCTAAAAACACAAAAAGGAATAAGTAATGATAGAAATGAAAATATAATCGATATGATTAAATTGTAAAGTTTTACCATTGCAACGTTGGTATTAAAAATAGCATGGCAGTCATAATTTTTCATTGAAATGTTCTGAGTAGGTTTGACATTAATTCAGCCTGAAAATCGAAATCTATATCTTTTTGTTGTGTAGACATGGTGTGAGGACTAACGAGTCCAAATTTCTATTCACGGGAAAATCCCTTCATTTTTTTCATATATTCGCCTGCGAAAAATATGAAATGTATTTAACAATAATTATCATAGTATATTAGCTTCTGTAAAATCAAATCATGAATACATACCTCATGCATAAATTTATAACCGAGGCGCTTAGCCAGTCGTATGTGATGATTTCAGCTACAACGTCAACACTAATGAAATCTAATGTTTCCTCTCCATACATATCTTTTTCAGAAACAATTGTGTGATTATTTCCGCCATTAATTTTCATATCCACATGAGATTGCAATGATATTAAATGTGGATATAGAACAGGAAGGGTGAAGGTGCCCTTATTAGATCATTTTGATCGGTTGGTTGATCCTTTTGAGCCATTATTTTGTTTTAGCTACTTCCTTTTGTCCTTCTGTAATAACATTCATCGGTTCAACCATTTTCTAATTAAATGTTAAAGTTAATTCTTGAAAAATGAATTGGAAATGAATACCTCCTGGTCGACATGTTTTTTTACAAGACTTGACGGCCATGCAACGAATGTTCCAAAAGCTTTTTCCACCGTATTAATGTCGTAATTGTCATTTGGCATGGGTATCTTGGCACTCAACTCATGAGCTACATTAATCAACAGTTTGACATGACCAGTTGGAGGTGGTCTGCAGTGTAGCGTGTCATTCTGCATATTGAACACTATAGACCTCGCTAACAGGTGATGGGTGGGAGTTGACAGATATAAATCACAATAATTTTCACCCTATATAATATCATTACAAGAAAGGTATCAGTGTCTATGTGATTCACATTTCATAGAAAAAATATTAGAACATTTATTAACTCAGTTAAGTTAGGTCTTTGAGGGTAATGGATCACCTCAAAGCTAGTGTGTGTGTGTGGGGGGGGGGGGGGTTTCTTGAGTTGTTTCTTCTCTTCACCTCTCCCCCATAAAAGTTTCTAGAAACTCTCCCTGACTTTGGAATTTTTCTTCAAGGGTAGCTAGTCTATCTCTTAGAATTTTCATTTCTTTAGTTTGTTCCTGTTGTTTTTTTTCTGAAAATGTTTTCGGGGTGTCACCCCAAAACCCTCACCTCTAACGCGGCCATACTGTTCTGGATGTTTCAAGTCCGCTGAAAGTATGTCCGTATCCAGAGTGGGTATTGTTTATTCCTGTGACTATTTCAAATAGAAAATATGGGAAAATAAGTAATAATTGTTATGTAATAGTGATTTAAAGCAAAACAAATTTATATTATGTCATACATACACATGTTTCCCACACTTTTTGTGTGTTTTTATCTACCAATTCCCCTCTTTATTAACACGAGCCTCCTTCTATAGCACATGGAGTGGGATGGAAGTGGCTTGGGATTTTGATTCATCAATCTACATATAAATAGAGAAACATGGTTACAGGGTTGTTTTATGTCACATAAAAGTATTACAGTACTTTTAAAATACGTACCAATTGTTTTTCAATTAAAGCATACCCCAGCCGTGCTTTATGATAGATAATGGGTTTTCATCACACATTTTTATTTATATGCACATAATTAGTCATAAGAGGTAATTTATTTATGGTGAGTTAGATCTTCGTGTTGTTAGTGGATAAATATTACTACATTAGAGGTCCAAACATATGATCATGTTTTACCAAGTGGATTAATATCATAATTAGATAACAATTTTTATGTTCTCATCATAAAAGAAAATTTGATTTTATAATATTGTTTATGAAAGAAGATATTTTCATTCACATTCAAGAACATGAGTTATTATATATATATTAATGAGATGTTTTATGGAATTTTAAATATAGTAAATTGTTTATATATTCTAGATATGAATAATAATAATTATATTATTCAGAATATGAAGGTTAGGGTTGAATCAAATCCCACCTACCTTTGGAATTTTCATTTTGGATATATCAACAATAAATGCATCCAAATACTCAATAAAGGTGGATTATTAGAACCAATAAATTATTAATCATTTGACACAAAAAATCAAATTTTTTTTAGAAATATGAAAAAGGCATCTTTTATAAAAGAATGTGAATAGGATAATTGATTAATTGATCAAATACATAGTGATTTATATGTACTAAAGAGTGCACAATAATTGTTCATTATAGGTACATACTTAACATTAGCAATGAATTTAGTCTGTATGGTTATAGAAATATGATTAAACACATATATGATAATTTTAAATGGTTAAATGAGTATAGAATCCCAGAGAAGTGACTATCTAAATTACATGACTTAATGAAAATATTTTCTTAAAATACTTTCCAATACTATTTAAATTTATTTTCTTAGATAATTAAGAAAAAACATTAACTATGAAAATATATTACCTTTTAAAAAATGATTATTTTTTCCACTATGAGAGGGAATTCATCATCCATAATTATTATTCAATATCTGTGAAAAATTCTATATATAATAAAATCTTATAGATATTACATTTTTTCTTATAATTATTTCATGAGGTGTGAAAACATAATAAAGGCGTGAGATTAAATGCTCAGTAAGAGTAAAAATAAGTGTTGATAAGATGAGAATATGGGTACAATAAAAATAATATTGAAATATGAGTTAATACACATGATCCATAAGTGCATAAATATAGGCACATAGACTGAAAATTTAACAAACCCTTGAAACCAAGCATAACCATTAACATTAGAATAAACATAATCATAGGGAAATTATAACATCATGGACAAAAAATGTCCATAATTCATGTTGTAAACAAAAATATTTACCACATTTCATGTTGTGAATAAAAAAAATACCTAAAGATTATGTTTTGAACAAATAAAATTCCCACACTTCATGTTGTGATAAATAAAATGTCGAATCTTCATGTTGTGAACTAACAAAATGTTTAGAATTCATATTGAAAAAATTGACAACACATCATGTTGTGATGGAAAAAATATCTACACTTAACATACCTATATCATGAGATATTAATATTTATCCAATTCACTGAATGAAGATATAGTACAATATACTCAGACCAACACCCCCAGACCCAGGGGAAAAAACAAAGTCATTGCATTTCTATCATGATACTGGTAAATGTTACCCAATTTTATCAATCCTACAATTATAATATAAAAATAATGTATTGGATCACTTAAATATACAAGTGACTTTTAGGTTTATAGTTTTAGAAAATCTTATATTAAAAATTGGATACATAAACAACAGGTTCATAAAAATATATTTCATCTCTCACTATGTTCTTCTCATCGAGTAACATTGTTAAGAATACCATACTTAAAACCTTTATCCACAACCCGGGGAAAAGAAGATATAAGAAGGGTGAATTCAACATATTAGTAAGGGAAAAAATATTCATAAAAAATTTGATTTCATCTCTTAGAATAATATGATAATTTGGGTATGGTTAAATAATAAAAGTACATGATCAAAACATAATAAAATTCATCACTATAAAAACTCAGTTTACAAATTCTAAACATGGAAAAAATATTTAACATAATACATGAGTTATATATTTAAAAATTCATAAAGCATTTGAAAAATAATCCTTATACAAAAAATCTATTATAAATTTATGAATGAATAAATAAAACATTAGGTTACATGCGATATCATTTTCATATCACTATTATAAATGGAATAACCTACAAAGTAAATTCTAATAATATCTTAGGGGAAACCTATAACCGATTAACACTATCACTTTATCTAATTCATTATATATCTATATCAGGATTAGTTATCTGCGTGAGATATATCAAGCTCACCCACAATCATAAATTTTTTTCAAGAACCATTAAATAAATATAACACATGAAAGATTTCATTTTTCAACATACCAATAATCAATTTTCTATCGTGGTTTGTTTTACCTGTTGAAAAGAAATTGGTTAAATTATAATATCTTTGAAATAATTAAAATCCATTCAGGGAAGAATTGTGGATGGTATCATTATAACATGTCCCTAGTGGAGAATAAGAAAAATCAAGGGTTATTTATTGTTGGTGAATAGAAATACCATTAAAATATCATTAAAAATATTGTTCAGGAAAATAACCTTTCCACTTAGAAAATAATAACTTTTAAAAACTAAAAATTTATAAAATATTAGGAAATTAATTTTTTTTAAAATAAAAAATTGAAACATGTAAAGGAACCTTTAAATCATTGAGCGTTCATGATTACATGAAATTTATTCATGTTGTAATAATTAAAATAGCGATTATGTTCACACCTTCGATAAAAAGTACCTTATCCAAAAAATGAAGAGAAGAACCTTTTTAAATATTTTTTTAAATTAAAACATGGGTAAAAATGAACTTAAATAAAAATTTAAAAATATTAAAAAAATAATGATTTTTTTAGAAAATAAGGATGTGGAATAAAATAGTTTTCTATTGAAAGAGGATAAATTAGTTGGACAATCCTTAAAAATATTCTATGAATCATTTTTAGTACTAAAGAGAGAAAAATGGTAATAAAGCTTCAAAATTTAAAAAAGAATGTGACTTGAAAAAATGGTTTATTATGTAAGATGATATAATTTTTATAATGTAAATTCAAGCATAAAAAATACTAATTAAAATGATATTGAAACGTAAACTCCTTACTACTTTGTTACTTTTAAATAGCAATCCCCATGAAATAATATCTTCAAATGATACTTTATATATAATCTAAATGAGTATATTCATGATATAAAATGAAAAAGGGGTGGTATATTCACTTAATAAAGTAATATAGGTTCATAAATTGGGCATATGTTTCAAAAAATGTGATCTTGAAATGAAAAAAACCTTACACAAATCATATCATTAAATTGTGAATTAATAAATGGAGAGATTATGTGTCCAAAATGTAAATCCAAAAAAAAGATGAAATACAACATAAATCAATAGAATGTAATTTTACATGTAATATTGGCATAATATAATCAATGAATAAGTGATATAACCCAATTAAATAAAATTTTGTTAAGAAAACCCTTACCACGTGGTAACATTCAAGTAAAATACCCATGAATGATATAATTGGGATTGAAAGATAAAATGTCATGAATTATTAAGGATTCATGATATAAAATGTAAAATGTTAGTATATAAACTATATAAAATTAATTATATATACAATATTTAAACATACCTCAATAAAGTGAAATTGAGATGAAACCCCTTACGTCATGTTGAGACTTTCCACGTATATAATTTAACCCCAATATAATAATCATATATCAATTATCTAGTTTATTAAAAAACATTTCATTCTTTTTTAGTTTATCATTATACCATTTCTTTAATTTATTTAAATGACATATTTAATTACATAACCATTTTTTTCACATTAAGTGTTTTGAGAACATTTAGTTCAGAATTTCAAAATAGATTCTGTATGTTGACCTTGGTCAAAATGGTAATTTTTTAGTTATCTCCAAAATAATAATCAAGAAATAATTATAATTTTTATAAATTAATTATACTTTTAAAATTTACTGTTATATATGGTTATGAAAAACAAATTATGTTATAATCATGGAGACGGTGAGCTGTACGTATGCATGAATAATGTTTTCATTTTTCAAGTACTATGATAAGAAGAAGTTATATATCATATTATCAATATAAAATTATTATTATGTCATAAATATAAAATTATATCTTTAAATAAACTGATATATACCATCCATTTGAGGCAGTGATGAAAAAAGAATCACATTGCTTCATGGAGGTGGTAATCCAAAAGTACGTATGAGAAACATTATCATTTTAAATGGTTGGAAAGGTAAAAATATATATGAGACATTATGTTTCTATTATTATTATTATTTTATTAATATAATATATATATATATATAAAATCCTTCATTATTACCATCTTTGAGAGGTGGTGGTGGATAATAAATTACATCCATTTTCAAGATAGTGGTCCACCATACACATGAACGATGGTTTCAGTTCCCATTTAATGGAATAAGAAGATGGATATAGGTTGTGCCATTAAAAAAATATCCTTATATCGAAACTATTAGTGATATTATTTCAACACATTTGAAGAATATTTTTAAAAGGTATAAGAGAAATAAAATGAAAATGATAGGTTACGAACTATACCAATTATTTGGAAAACCTCTTTAGGTATAAACATAAAGCATTCTCAGATTGGATTTATGATCAAAACATTGAATATAGGATACTAGAAGGGATTTTTGGATGGTATATTCTCAGGTATTTTTCGATCCAAAATGTTCTTAATGTTTTTATATAAGAGAATAGTGTATGTCATTTTATAAGTGAGAGGAGGGGAACTTTTGGAAATACATGAAAAATTATAATATAATATTAGTCTAACTCATATAAAATGGTTCCAAAATGACATTAATTAGTATATAATGTAGACATGGTCTCTATATATTAATCTAATAAATTTTATGTTAGTTTAGATATCATTTTCAACATTATATTATTTATTGACCCTTCTACTAACCATTATTCACCTTAACCATAGTAATAACTTTTACAATATAAAAGGGTTATAAATTTAACTGTAAGTTAAAAAAATTTCTCATAAATGGAAAAGATATTAATTTTAATACTTTATATAATCCTACAATTATACATGAAGGACTTTTATGAATTTTAAATAATTTAATAAAATATATATATAACATAAAATTCTATTATTGTTATTCTAAGAACCATTCACATAATTTTACATTGTAAAAAATCATGGAGAAATGGAATAATAATATAGTAAATTTAACCGACATTAATAAATTATTATTAACTATAAAATTAATTTTACACCATAATTCATCCTAAAATTTCCCATTTCATGTTTCTAAATTCATTAACTTTAAATTTACAACACTTTCAAAAGAACTATATCGAGGTTGTGTAAGATTTTAAGATAATAATTTCATCAATAAAAATTAAAAAATTAAGGTTCCATACCAAAAATAATAATAATATTATAAATATATCCTTTAATATTCAATGAGAACTTATTTTTATCCCAATATGAACATATATAATAAATTTAAAAGTAAGAGAGTGACATTTTTAATTTTTCATTACATAAAATAATATATAAGTAATTTTCAAATAAAAATGGAAAAAATAACCATGAAATTGAATAATGGATGTGTATTATATAACCACTATTATAAAATATATTAACAAATTTTTTTCGGGCCATTTTTAGTCCTTGTCAAGTCATTTTAAACCTTGTCTGATTTACCCCTAGGGAAGTGATAAATATATACTACGATTTATATTCAAATTAAAAAAAATAAAAAATAATTATTTTCCAAATTTTAACTTCATAATTAATTATACGGTATCATGTTTCTCAAATTAAATTCATATAAGTGGTATAATTTAATTTAAAATTAATCCTTCAAAATGCGATGAAATCGATATTTCTGGAAAAAGAATTTTTAAATATGAAAAACAATTACACCAAATTAAAGTATAATATGGATTATAATAAAATTAATGGGATTATTTTAAATTAAAAGGAACTAACTAATGTTTGAATCTAGTAAAAAATAGAATTTTTCTGTTTAATCATTTGAAAACAAAAGGTAGTTATCAATAAAAATCAATAATTTTTTTCTATTCATTGAAAAATAATTTTTTTATAAAATTATCAAAATTTCATCATCATACAATTTTAAAATTTTTTATTAAAATTTAAAGTTATTTTTTAAAATTTAAATTCTATAATTTATATATATATCTTTTAAATAAAACCATATAATACATGAAAAACCAATTTGGTTAAAAATAAAGCATAATAATTTTTCATAAAAATTACAGAACATTATTATAATGAATACACAACTATAAAATATTATTAATTAATATTAATAAGATATTAAAATTGGTAATCATATTATTAACATAGTTTTTTACATACATCCCCCTTTTTTAAATTGTGTCCTCACAGTATTATCTTGTTTATGATAAAAAGGGTTTAAGAAATATTCAAAATAAATTACCAGGAGTGGAAGGTAAAAAATACGAACATGGATTGATTTTTAAAAAAAATACCATTTTGGTATAACTCCATCATAAAAAGGTATACTAATTTTTTTTGAAAATAGGTAGAGGTTAATATGATGGTAATTTGGAATAACATGTAACTAGGATTTCATATAATAGAACATAGTGGGATGTGAAAATATAGACATGGAGATAACTTTAATTTCCAAATAACGATGGAAGTGATAAAGAAAAACAATCAAAATAAAGTTAATGATCATGATAAAATCAACAACCATAAGACTATAAACCAATGATGTTTTAAAAATTCTATAAATTCATCATAAATTTAGGTAATAAGATAACAATTTTGTTTCATGATCCATTTTGTAGATTTGAGGAATTAATTTAACATATAGATTAAGAACATAATTAAAAATATTTATATGAAAAGTATAATTTCATCCTTTTTATACGAAAATATTATCTTTTTATACAAATAATGACTATTCAAGAATATGTTTCAATGTGTGAGGAGATAAAATGAACTTATAATTGATCACATAACGCAAAAAAAGATAAAAAATTATTCTTCCTTTATTTAGATATTAACTAAAACTAAAATGGTTTGCATAAGGAAAGATAATACATATGATAAATAAATCTTTATATGAATAAATAATACATTAATCTGAAAAATTCAACAACAAAAAAAAAGTATAAATTAGATTATTCTATAAATTGATAACCCTAAGTTCCAAATTACCTCGATAACTAGAATTTTTAAAACATAAAGGTTATATCATACCCTTCAGATTACATAACCAAAATTTTAATAGTATATTTCACAAATAACTATTCATGTTAAACCACATGATGCAAAAAAGGGTTATTTTTACCTCAAACCCATACAACATCTCTCAAAAATATCATTAATCATTTTAAAATCCCATCACATAAAACCTAAAAAGGATGTGTTTATACCATTTAAAATATGATTAAACATAAAAATATAATACCATGATGGTATCCAAAACTCATAAGTAAACCTAACATTAAAAAATTATAATATCTAAATTTATCTAAACCATTCCTTTGATACTAACAATAAAATCCCCAAAACCCCACTCTTAGGTCCAATTTTCCAAGCATAATATTTATATTTCTTGATTAATACTGATAAATGTGTCCCAATTTAATCCATCCAAAAACATATAACATAAAAAGAAATATTATATCACTTATATACCCAAATAACTTTTAGGTATTGAGTTTTAGAGAATTAGGAAAACATATTACATAAAAACATGGATACATATACAACTAGTTCATAAAAATATACATCATAGGCCAATAAGTTCTTCAATTCAAGTAACCTTCTTAGGTATAACTTACTTAAAACGTTTCTCCAAAACCAATGGAAATTGAAATATAAGAAAGGTGATCTAAAATGAACAGTAAGTTCAAACATAATAATTAACAATTGTATGTCATTAGTGATCATAATATATGCCTAAGGGTTTGATTACATAATCAAAGTACATGAGAAAAACATTAGAGAATTCAGAAAATTAAAAACCTAGTTCAAAAATCATAAAACATGGAATAAATCATTAATATAAGACAAGATTCATATAATTGAATAATTTCCATACATGTGAAAATAATACCTAAATAAATAATATATTATAACTTCTTTTAATCACAATGAAAACTTGTTGGTAACTTGGAATATCATTTTCATATCACTCTTACAAACACTCTTATAAATGGTTGAACATACCAAGTAAATTGAAATAATATATTTGGAGAAACATATACCTAATTAACTCCACCCCTTTACCCTATGCATTTAAGAGGTATATTAGGATCAACCATCATAATGAGCTATACTAACCTCACCCATCATAAAAAAATTGACTAGGAACTATAACATAATCACAATAAATGAAAGCATATGTTTTTCAATAAAAATAACCATTTTTATTTCGAAGATTTATTTACCCATGGAAAAGAAAAAGGTTACAGAAAACGCTATTTAAAATAATAATAAATTTTACATAGAAAGATTAAGGATATCATTAAAAATATCCCATGTGGAGTATAATTAACATCAAGTGTTGTTGTCATTGGTGAATAGAAGTACCATTAAAATATCAATAAAAATATTATTGAGAAAAATAATCTTTCAAAATTGAAAATAAAATTTTAAATAGAAACAATTCCAAAATATTATGGGTAAAACATTTCATCAAAAAACAGTGCATATATGTAAAGGAATGTTCATATCATTGAGTGGTTCTGATGATTGTAAATTCGGTTCATGTTGTAACCATTAAAATAGTGTTTCTATTAACAGCTTTAATAAAAAATAACATTCTCATAAAATGAAATGGGGATTCCTTTTAAACCATTTTTTCATAAATTAAAACATGGGTAATATGAATTTAAGCAACCAATTATGATTATTCAAAATAATTCTTGATTTTTTTTGAAAACATGTATATGGAGGAATTTTTTTTTGAATGAAACATTAGAAATAAGGATAGATTTTCTTGAAAACATTTTCGAAACCATTTTGAATACCATAGAGATAAAATTGGTATTAAAATATAAAAATTCAATAAATATGAATAGTTTAATAAATATTAAATTGTTTTATTAGATAACAATTCTATAATTTTCTAACTATAAATTTAAGCATAAATAGTTTCGATTAAAATGGGATTGAAACATAAACCCCTTACTAATTTGGTAACTTTTAAATCGTAATCCTCATGAATTAATTACATGAAATGAAACTTTATATATCTTGAACATTGTAAGATTAATTATATATAATTTCAAAGGGGTTTTAAATACACCTCAAAAAATAACATAGGTGGATAATATCAATATATGTCTCAAAGAAGAAAAATTTGAGATGAATAACCCATCTAAAGATAATATTTTTGAATTGTGAATTAATAAAGAGATTGATAATTTGAAACACTTTTAAATATAAAAAATTTGATATTCAACATAAATAATTAAAATATCATTTTAAATACAATCTTGTCTTAAAATAATCAAGGAAGAAGTGATGTACCCTATTGTAAGAAAAGTGTGTTAAGAAAGCCATTACCCCTAGGTAACTCTCATGTCAAATCATGTTGGATGAAATAATTTGAATTAAAACTTAAAATAACATCAATTATGATGTATTTATGATATAACATGTGAAAAGGTATTTTATAAACCATATAAAATAATTTACATACCACATTAAATCATGCCTCAAAGATTGGATATTAAGATGAAATCCTTTACCGGAAATCCAGAATTACCCTAAATGACCATTAAATCTTATACTATAAAAATATAATAAATTATTTTAATATTTAATTACTTTTTTGGGTATATTAATTTTCATTAATCCTTTTTTTAATTATTAAAATGAAATATTTAATTACTTCATTGGTTATTTCCACATCAGGTGTATTGGGGATGTTTTCTTCATAATTTCAAAATGGATTCAGTATGTAGACCACGGTAGAGGAGGTAATTATTACATAATATCAAGAATAATAATCAAGAAATAATTATGATTTTTATAAATTAATTATTCTTTTAAAACTAAATATGAAATATGTTTATGAAAAATTAATTATGTTACAATGATAGAGATAGTATGGCGTATGTATGCATGAGTTACATTTTCATTTTTCAAATAGGATGAGGGAAATAAGGTAAGTGAAATTTTATATGTCTATAATTTTTATTATATCATTAATATATTATTATCTCCTTAAATAAACTCATATATACCATCCATGTGATGCGGTTATGAAAAAAAATCACATTGCTTCGTGGAGGTAGTAACACATATGTACACATGAATGTCATTATAATTTTCCAAAGGATGAAAAGGTAAGGAAATAGATGATATATTATATTTATGAAATGTTAATTATGTTAATAATATCATATATATAAATTAAATCTATAATTATTACCAGTTGTGAGAGGTTGATATTGAAAATTAATTACATCAGTTTATAAGGCGGTAGTCCACTGTACACATGAAAAATGGTTTCATTTCTCATTTGATGAATGATGAAGATGTATCTAATTTATTCCATTTAGATAAATAATATAAATATATTTAAGGTACTGGTTTAATTAATTCATCAGGTTTGAATAAGACTTGACAAAGGAAGAAGAAGAAATAAAATGAAAGTTCTAGGTTGAGAACTACACCTCTTCTACAGACAACCACTTTTTGCATATAATAAAGCCTTCCTATTTTAGTTTTATAATCAAAATAGGGAATCTAAGACATGGTTATGGATTTTATGAGGGGATTTGGACATGTATTTGTAGAATTAAAATTTTCTAGAAGTGTGTAGAGGAGAGGATAATGGGAGTCTTTTTAAAAGTGAGGTGGTATCTTTTTAGTAATGAAATTATAATATAATCCATTTGACCATAAATAATGAATATTATTAACTGAATAATTCCAATGATTTTATTATTCCTCATGAAATGTCACTTTTTCAATTTTTTAAATTCAGTTGCTTTATTTTTCTACTGCTTGCACAAGCACTATGCTGGTGTTCCTTAAGAATTTAAGTTAATTATTTCATTACTAAAAAATTAAAATAAATTGTAATCAGAAAAATAATTTCAATATGATCAAAATAAATTTTAAGAATAATTCAGAACTTATTTTTATCTGTAAAATAAAATATAAATAAAATATAAAACCATATTGTGATATTTTTTTATTTTTTTACTTAGAAAACATATAAGTCATTCTAAAAGTAAAATGGTACAAAATTTCTTGAACATAAAATGATGGATAAATATGGCCAAAAACCACTCATAAAATTTATTAAATGTAACTGTTTGGATCATTTATAATACTTATCTTATTATTTTTAACCTTAATCATCCAATTTACCCTTTTCTTATTGATAAATAATTACTATGGTTACTACTCATAATGAAAAAAATAAAGGGTTTTATTTTCCAATTTTAACCACTTATTCCAAATATAGGATAAAGTCAAATTCATTTCATAGAAGTGGAAAATATTAATTTAAAATCAAACCCTTTAAAACATGTCAAAAAATGTTTTTTTTCAAAAAATGTCTTTTTATGTATAAAAATGTTTCTACAACAATTAAAGAAAAATATTGATTTTAAAAAAGTTAATTGGATTATGTTTACTAAAAATATACTAAATAAAATTTTAAACTAATATAAAATATAATTTTACATTATAAATACTTGAAAAGAAATTACAAAATTTTTAAATAAAAAATCTGCATTTTTTACTATTCATTGAAAAATCAAACATTTATTAAAATTATAAAAAATTTATCGCAAGAAAAATATTAAATTATAAATTGTGAAAATGAAGTTATTTTTCCCAAATTATTAATCTATAATTTTGAAATAATGTGTTAAATAAAATCATATAATGCATGATAAACCAATTTAGTTAAAAATAAAGAATTTCCCTTTTTACTGAAAAATTTCCAAATATTTTAATAATGAATATAACTTTATAAAATGAAATTAATCAATATTAATAAAATATTAAATTAATTTTTCTTAATAATTCATGGGGTTTCTCATACATGACACTGTTAGAGTTGAGAGTTTATAAGATTTTAGTGTTTGTATATTTTTATTTTTCATATTACTAATGCCTATCAATATTTTTACATTTTTCAAAACAATATTTTCTAATTATATTTTATGGATCCCAATATTTTTATTTCAATATTTTTTAATATTTTAATCATTATGTACAATTTATTTTATTTAATATTTAATTATTTTAGTATTTTACAACATAGATTTCTTGTTTTTATATTATTTCAAACTTTTATGTTTACGTTTATGTGTGTTTTATTTTCCCTTAAAAATCTCAAAAGTATATTTAAGCATGGTTTGTAAACTATATTTTTCCCTCACACAAGTTTTGAAATATATTAGATACCTCTATGTAGCCTTTATATTATGTTCTTTACCCTTACACAACTTGATTCTACCCTTACATGAGCTATATAACATTTTTTACCATTATGCAGTGTTATAACTTACCCTTATGTAGTATATATAAAATGTATGTTACCTATACACGGTAAATCTATACACCCTTACACAACACTTTGTGAACCTTACATGATTTTCTTTATAACTTTACATAACTTTCATGTTACCACTATTCAATTAATTGTTACCCTCACACAAGCTATATAATTTAGTACTCACCTATACGCAAGGTATGTTTTACCTTTATGAAACATATCAGCGAAACATTACCCAACCTATGGAATTATTTTTTTACCATTATACAAGTGACAAGATACCCTTACACATCTTGTTTAAAATGCATGTTACCCTTGAAAATTCTCTATATTTCTCAATACTATTATGCAGTGTGTAAAATATCCTCATTACCCTTATTCATGGAATGAAACATACCCTAATATAGAAACCCATTTTTCATTTTTTCTTGATGTATTAAATTTACTTGTAAGAACCCAGATCTCTTTTCAGGCATGTTTTCCCTTTTTCTGGAGTTTTTAAGGAAAATAAATTTTCAGGAAATTTTAGAAGTACACTCCGTGTAATTTTCGAGTACACGCCGTGTACTCTTCCCAGCTCAAAGCCGTGTGCTGGCCGTGTCCGGGCCACACACACGGTGTGTAAGGATGAGGTGGAGGCCGGTTAATTCAGAGTATGGAAAATTGAAGTACATGCTATGTACTCAAGTAGTACAAGCCGTGTACATTCTTTTTTTTAATTAAACAGACAGGGGTCACACCTAACCCCCAAAATCATATTCTTCTCTAGATTTCGTTCGCCCAGAAGCAACCGTACGACCGAATCTTCTCCGAGCTCCCGCCCCGCTGTCTGTTCTCCAATTTGAGCATGGTCGATTGCGTTGGAATCGCAGCAGTGAGTTCTTCCTTCTGCTTTAGCATTGTTTCTTGATTCCTCCTCATTTCCAAGTTATTTTGGGATGAATGTTTTGTGCGTTTTCTCAGATCTACGTTGTTCTAAGAGGAATATGTCATCGTGGTTCACGTATATCAAACTCCTCGGATCGAGGTAGGTGGTTTGTGCCTTTTTATAGAAAGTTGATGAATATTATGTGAAAATTCCACCAATACCTGTGAACGGGGTATTGCATGTTTCCTGTTTTTCCACTGCTATTTGCCTGCTTTTCTTGTTTTTTTTAGTAGAGGTTATTGGTTGTTAGTAGATTAATTTTTATTGTGCTCTGGTTGCTTTACCATGCTGGTTTTGCCTGTTGGAATTTTTTTCCAGTTTCCATGCCCAGTTGTAGGATAGAGGAACTGTTGTTTTGTTATTTCTGTTGAGATGTAGAATGATATCCAAGTAGTTCATGAGGTTTACTTGGACGATATTCACGCGCTGAACATGTTTAGTTGTACTCAGGACTGTGAGAACCTGGAGTAGCAGACCAAAGGGAGAATTGACAGAAGGGCTTCTCTGGAGTGTCTTTTAATTACGATGTGAGACTATAGGGGGAATTGACACTGAGTGCTTCCCCAGAGAGTCTGTGGATCCTTGATGTGGGCCACAGGGGGAATTTCCAATGAGTGATTCCCCAGAGAGCCTTTAGTACGATACGAGACTATAAAGGGGAATTGACGGTGAGTGATTCCCCAGAGAGTCTGCTTAGTTACGTAGCTGAACCGGAGGGGTGAGACTGTGTGTGCCTCCCAGAGGGTTGCTAGTAATATAGGTTGAACAATATGGGTTAGTCTGTGAGAGCTACCCATAGGGTTACCTAGTTTCTTCATTACTGACTGCTTACCTATGTGCTATACTTGTTATAACTGTGGATTGTAGCTGCTTGTGCTTTCCTATTTACTTCTTATTGTTATTTCTTCCATGTATTCATTTGAATGCAAGGCATAAATCTTTGGGTGATTTACTATTGGGATTGTATCTCACACTGTATTTGGGCCATGCTTTTGGGCCCAAGCAGACTATGTTGATGCAGGTATAGACAAGGGCATGCGCCCTTCTACTTCAGGATCTTGATTTCAGCAGGAATTGGGGAGCATAGGACCGAGCTGTGGCTCGCGATGCTGAGGAGCTTACTTTGATTTTCTCTTGCACTTGGTTTCAGTTGTACTTCAGCACGTTGTTGTGTTTGCTGTTTTCCATAGATACTTGTACCTGCTGCATCATTTTCATCGTAGTTATATATCTACAATGCTTTTTCTGTTTGGTTTCTATTGTTATGCATGTTGTTTACTGCTTCCACTGATTATTGTTGTTTTCTTACCTTTTATACCTTACCGAATGAGGGCATAATTTTCCCACCGACTCACCAAGGCCCTCGTTGCTAGTTGGAAGCCTCTGGCGTTCGGGGAAACACGCTTGAGGTTATGGGGAAAACCGGGTACGGGCACCAGTAGAGTGGCTCCGGATTCGGGTCGTTACATTCCTCAAGTTTATAATAAGTGTTTTTATTATTCTAATGACTCTATAAATTAATATTAATTATATTGATCCTATGATAAGTAATTTTACATTATTTTTTATATATTTACATGAAGATCAAATCTAGTATTCTTTTCACGCATGAACATACAACATGAAACTCAAAAATTCTTCATTATTATTTTTAGTAATTTTTTTGGTTTTAATGTTTCTAAATTCATATTAGATAGTAATAAAATTATTCAAACATTTTTAATGATTTTAAGGTAGTTTTAATCTTTTTTTAAAATTTTAATATTTACATACATATATTCTAAATGTTTTTAATTTTCTAGTTTTAAAGAATGATGTTGTGTGATTATCTGGTATTTTCGTTTAGATATTATTTTAGATGTTTTTTACTATTATGATTATTATTTTGTGTTAGATTGAGTCATTCATCATAGTTTTTAATTTTTCATGACTGTTAGTTGATAATTTTGTAATGATAATATTTTTCCTCTCTCTCTAGTAAATAATTCTCTAACTTAATTTTTGAATTTTTACTACATAAAATTTGGATCAATTGTGTTATGTTTTTTTTATTTTTTAGGATTTTGATAATTTCTTCCAAAATGTAATGTGAGATACAGAAATAATGAATCAATACTTCCTTGATGAGAGCATATATTCTTTCAAGTGTTACTGTGTCAAAAGTGTTGTGGTGTGATATTGTAAAGTGTTGTGAAATTATGTATAGGAAAAAAACAGTCTCAACTATTTGATGATATCTTAAGGACCGTTCATTAACTACATAAACTTATACTACCATGATAATACTATCAGATCATGTAATCAATAATTAGTACATGTGATTATCGTGGTTATATTTTATCTTTTTCAACTTGGTTTATTGTGTCTATAATGATTTTTTCCTATATTTTACAAGTTATTTAAATTTATTTTTATTATTTTATATAAAAAGGATTTTCATTATTTAGGTTATTAATCCTTGATTCTAAAGTTAGAAGTATTATGGTTTTGAATCTATCTATTTAATGTCCGGGTTGTAATTGTGTTGTGGCACCCCATACAAATGTCATGTGTCTTGGTTATACTTCTACTATAAATGGTAGGCTGTAATTAGGATATGGTTCCCATCTAAATATCATTATAGTGAGAAATGTATCTCTTACCGAGTAGAGAGGTATAAGAGTCTACTAGGTCTACTTAAATGAGAGAACTATTAAAATCCCTGTGTTATTTTTTACACTGCTAATTAATTTTGTTAATTAAATATGAAAATTAATTTAGACAATTTATCAGTCTATTTGAGATTTTATGCTGGTCTACTCACCCCCTATAGAACATCTTCCATCACCCTTTTTAAAATAATAACTGGTATTAAACAATATACCTTCTTAAGGATGGTTTATCTCCATTAGTCTTTTTTTAGTATAATAAAATTGTTATGGATACTTGGACTTTATAGGAATTTTCAATTTATCTCTATTATTATTTTAATTTGATAACCTTCTATTAGACCTCACTATCTAAGGAAATTATCTATATGATGTTAGTAATGAACAATAATAATGTATGGATTCACTAGAAACCACCTCAATTTTATTGAAACAACTGTGGTTAATGTAAATCTATAATAGAGGCATTCTTCAAGTAGTTAATTATAAAACCCTGGATGATCACGGTAAAACCATAAAAAATACCATATGATGACCAAAATACTCTGATAGGAAATTATTATACTAGATATTTTTTAATTATAATATAGTAAACATGTAACATCTTGTTGTCCACTTTGAGGTATTTATTATCTCTAGTTTTGGTTCCCACTTTTTTGGGTGCATTTCAGGATTATGAGGAAAGAGAAAATTTATTGGGGAAAATGACCAATATTTTGGGAATATATTTTTTCTGGAATTAATGGAGTTTGGGTAAAAATGTGAAAATATTTATGAGGATGTCCTTTGGGGTCTAGGTTTACTTTGAGAATTTTTCTAATTGTTTATATAGAATCCTTCTACTAAAAAATTTCACGTTGTAAAAGGGATACATGATATGAATCTATTTACAGGATGATACCATGAATTTGTTTATAGTGTGAAATTTTTACACATCTTAATAATAGATCACATCGTGAAAAGTTCTCTCAGTTCATTTTTAATCAAGGAGATAAATTTTTTAGTATATATGGATTTCATGGATTTCACATCATGAACCCATGATTTATATCATCTAATGTTCACGACCTATAGGTTTTGATATGCTGAATATATGTTTTTTTCCATTCGGTTGTAGCCTTCTCTCTCGATACCTAGGATCACTCCTAGTAAATTTTAGGGATCGTAGTTCCTTTTAGAGGGTTTCATTCAATGATTGATCTTCATTTCTATTGTGAGGAATCCTTAAGAGATAGTGATCCTTCATTTTCGTTATTTCCAATGGTCACAACACCGTCAATATGCTATGTTTTCAGATCCTTATATTTTGTGATATTGATTCCTATGATCCTTTCAAGATATATTGTGTGATCTTTCTCTCGAGGCTGACCAATGTGTTGGTTGTGGTGTGACATATGATATTCTTGAGGCGCGTGTTGTATTATCTTCTACATTTACCACTTTTCATGTTAAATTAATTCTGAGATATAAATATTGATTATAGGACCTTCACTATTATCTTTGTGTTCTTACGTGTAGGTTGATCCCATTGTTGTAATGTGGGACCTAAGTTTGAGGTAGGTGGTTTTGTCTCTAAACTATATTTGATAAAATTTATTACTCTAATATTATAAATTAATTGCCCAAAATGAATTGTGGTTGTGGAAACTAATTTTTGAGAAAATGTGGGTTTCTCCATGTTTTGTTAAATTAAAAGATATTTCAAAATCATTGTGAAATGGATTTATAATTTTTTTTCATAGATTTGTTTTGATTAAATGGTTTAGAAAATGCATCACATGGGAATCCTTGGGTACTTAGGTAGAATTTATAGTAATAGGCCTCGTCTGTTGATACTCTTGGGGGTTCACTCATGGGGTGTTACACTTATCACTAGACCTATTTTTATAGGGACATGTTAGACACTGTTGAGAGATTCATTTATTGTGGGGTTCCTCTACCCTCTAAATTTGATGTATATATATATATATAGACTCAATGCACATGACTGTCTATGTTTTAGGTCAAGTGTACTTGCTAGACTGACTTATTGAAATCCTTATCATAATGTTACTTATTCATTATCTTTGACTAATTTTAATTTTATGTAATATATAATTCATCCATTTCTTTAAATCCTTTGATTTATGTGAAATTATTTGAAACTACTTTAACTTGATTATTTGGAAATGAGAAAAATTGGATGTGTTATACCAAGATTTTCATATAAAAAATATATAATGGATTATCATCACTTATTTTCATTAAAGTTGAGAGTTATTTGGATTGTTGTATTTATGCTTGATATAAAGCAACTGGGTGGGATCTTACTAACCCTATTTATATCACACCCTACACACCCCTTCAGCGGTGTGTAAACCTTGTTATTTATTTCGATGTAGGGAAAGGAAAGGCACCGTAGTGAGGTTGTGAGGTTTTGTTCAGCTGTGTATGGGTATCTAGTGGCAAAATTGTGGGAGTTTTCCATATTAACACAGAGAGTATCTATTTTGGTTTTACTATCATTTGTTGTTGGACTTGTACCTTTTCGATTGTTTAGATACTTTTGAGTTGTATCACTTCAGCTATTTCCTTTTTGATATAACATATATTTCTAGTTTACTATTCCACTATTTATTCCCATTGTGTGTGCATATATACATACATATATATATATATATATCATGTTTTCCACTTCAGGTTGGTAGAAATCATTCCCTCTAGTTGTTGTTGATGCTAGTGTGCTAGTCGCCAGCACATGGGGTTTGGGATACCCTTATATTATGTGAAGGTTTAGGTTAGGTACCAATTTTATAGGGTATACAGGTCGGTTTCATCATATTTTAGTATCAAATGAGTTTTTATTAGTTTTGGTATGTTGGTATACTAGATATATAATTTTCAGGAAGTTAGATGTTGGTTTCGGTGAATGCATGACCAACAATCTTCATGGTGAGTCTCATGTTACCATGGGTAGTTGGGATGTGTGTCCTATAATGATTTTCTTATCACAAACATGATTTTTGTTTATGGGTTTAGTTGAGATTATCATGTTTTCTGATCATGTTATGTTTTTTGGTGCACAATATTTTACATCCAAGACATCTCCCATGGGTTCCTTAGGAGGGTGAAATAGATGCCGCTCAAGGGAATATACCTATAGATTAGAATATTATTGAGGATATAATGTGGGTAGTTCATGCAATAAATTAAAATGTACCACAAGTAAAAAAACATAGTTATTGATATACAACTAGGAGTTGAAAGAGAAATGGATCGATCACGGGAGAACCAATGAAAGAAGTCACTATCCTCTAAGGGTATGAATACACCTTAAGCGGTATATGACTATCTATAAAATATTGATCAGATCTTTAAATTCATGGATAATACAAATAATATCAAGGTATAGTCTGTGGCATTTAGAATAGATGGTCTAAGTAAGTGATGATGGGATTCCATGGTGCTTGTAGATAGAAAAGTGAACTTTGGCAGGATGGGTTTCAAGCCCCACTTCTTTTAGTAGTTTGGTTAATTTTTTTATGATAGTGAATTATTTGGAGTTACTCTACTTTCAGTTGAGAGTGTGCTTAGTGTTGGTATACACCAATCAGTTCATGAATATGGAATGTTTTTCTCTAGATGTTGTAAACAATGTCCAACTAAAGTCACATAATCACCTACAGGGTTTATAGTTAGATACTAGATCATAGGTATTTATGATGAAGATTTCGACCAATGTAGAGATAGTATATAAGAAAACGATGATAGATATGGATATAATACGAATGGTTGGTTATTATCCCCTTTCTACTACTATTGGTGGTAGCTTCAATGGTGCATAGGGGAGGAAGAGGAGGTAACATGATCATCATAAGAGTGGTGGGGGGGGGGATCTCAACATCATGCCTCCTATACACTTTCAACTGCATCCATTAGTGTACCTTTGACTCTCTATCAATCCGAAAAGGTCAAACACACCTGAAGTTCTTATTTTTCACATGTGAAGATGTGTAACATTTTTGGACACTATGGTCATGTACAACATTTTTTTCAGGCCATGTCTACACCTCTTTATAGTCAAGGATCATCTACTCCAATGGATACTACAACATTATTAGATGCTTCAAAGACTATAGGGCTCCAACCAGATGTCTTAGGTGTGAAGAACCTTTATGAAGTGGATTATGTTTTAATAGAGGTCGATATGGGTCCAATGATAATTATTGGTACAATCATTATTCCATATTTAGTAGAAACTTATTTATTTGATACAAATGCATCATACTCATTTATATATTCCAATTTAGTGGATATGATTAAAATTCCAATGTAAATCATGTTCTCTGTTATAGAGTTATCAACACCTTTAGGAAAGAAGAAAGACTAGAGGTTTTAATGTATTTATTATTTATTGATAACTGATGCCGATTTAGTCTAGGATTTCCTCATTTTCAATCTGTATCAGTTTGGATTCATCATCCATAAGCATTTGATTACCACTCACCATGGAAAGGTTGATTATTATCATTGTAATGTCTTATTTATTTAATAAGAAGGGAGATCTTAGGTGTTCCCAGGAGAGTGAGTTCTGATGTCTGGTCAGGAATAACCTAGCCACCCAGAGCTGAGAAGTTTGTTTCCTCCTGTAGTAGTTGATGGAAACACATCAAAATATTCATTTATAAACATACTTAGCACTATTATTGAAGAAATATGGGTAAATACTAAGGGACTAGCTCTGTGAAAACTAAAAAAGTAAACAAACTGAAATAAATGAAAAAATACAAAAGAAAACACTGATGAATTGGTTATTTGATGTGTAATAAGAAGTGAATTGATAATGATATTTTTACAGTAAATTTTAATTTAAGAATATAGATTATGAAAAACAACAGGCAACCGATGGATGAATTAGGAGAATTCCCTTTTATTATAAATTGTTTAAAAAGTATTCCTAAAATCCTAAAATGATAAGATGGACTAGATCATATAATAAAATTTATTTCAAATACTCTATATATAAGTGACCCACTACTGAGATAGACATATATTTTTTAATTCCAAATCAGGTTTAGTATTGAAACCTAAAAGAAATTGAGTTCTTACTCAAAAATAATTTTCTAAATGATCTTCAAAATTACACTCATATTTGATCATAAATAACTTTTTTCAAAAGGGTTTAAAGTAAAATGGTAATTTTTATAGTTCAAAATTAGATCAAGATTAAATTTCATTGATTAATAATAATTTGATAATAGGTTTTACAAAATAAACAAAAAAAATTTTTGAAGATCTATCAATAATTTAAAATGAATGAAAGTAATACCAACACAAAATCACAATCTATATTATATTTTTACAAATGTTAATCCAATATTCTTATTCAACAAATATTATTATAAATTTCATATAAAAATTATTTGGAATAATGGAATAAAGAGCCAATGTAGTGGAATCTTCTTTTTTGAGATATCTCCTCCCTATATGATTCCATCTTTCAATGAAACCTGGCTCTCAATTGCTTCCTTATCCCATATCTTATAGAACTTACCATGTATTTATATGTCTATAACATCCAATTAATTCTATCTTATATATTATAATGTTCTCCAATTCATTTCCACATAGTCATTGACTCCAAGAATTCATACTAAATATCTACATGGAATTCTTCACTAGTAACTATCACCTCTAAATGACTTAATTAAAATATTTTAATATAATATAATCCACCATGCACATCAAATTTAGATCCATGAAATCATCACCTAGAATAAATTATAACATGATTCATTAATCCAAATATTCACTTAGAAAATTGTAATATATTCCCATCACGTAGCTTATCGTCTTAATCCCCCATTTTATTTTATTTTCATTTTTATGAATATAGATCCATGTTTATTTCTTTTTAATCTATATATATTTGGACAATAATGATATTTTGAAAATTTCATGATGTAACCTATAAGTCCTTTTTAGAAAAATATTACACAAAATCCTCTAAAATATTATTCTTGAACTATTAGAGTTTAATTTTTAGAGATAATTAGTGTAATTCCTCCACTTGGGATCCTTGAATGAAACCCATACAGGGACACTAAAATACTTAAATCACCCCTAAAAATAAGAAAAATTCAACTAACTTGTGGAAATGACTTAACATAGTCATAGGTAGAATGTCCCCACAATGTAAACCCATGTGATCATGCCTAAATTCTACCAATAATTCAGCATAACACACATATATATATATTGAACTTTCTCATAACCATATATAAATAAAACAAGGAGGCTAATAGGAACCTGTAGTCTAGAATAGAAGTATATAAATCAATCTATATGATACATCAATAAAAAATAGAGTAGTATAAGGTAGATATGGAATAACGTGAATCATATAAATAAAAACACACAACTGGTTAGTACACATTCTGAACATAGATTGAAAATTACAACAAGGTCTTTAACCCAACTCACATACTAGACTACCAAATATTAAGCCTTCATAACCTACTAGATCTATTCTACATATATTGATATATTAAATTACTATTTCTTGAAAGAAAATAGGAAAATATACCTCTGTATATCAGAACCACTGTCATGTATACAGGTAGGGAATTAGTCCAACAACCTAGTATAAATCCCTAATGCCTCAATGATACTAAGTAATTCTGATCATGTTGATGAGCATGAAATACATATAAATTGGTGTAGTCATGTCTATAAAACACAACCACCAAGAAACATAATGGAAAATTCACATATAATCATATAAGTTAAGTCATCATGTACTTGCCAGGCCACCACGATACATGACCTCACCTACTTCATCACCATACCAAAAGGGATTTAGACATACTATAACCCAAAAAATACTCAAATATATAAGGCATGGTGTCATTCAGAGTGATTCATATACCATAGTTAAGAAGTCAGTGTGGGGTGTTATCTAATCATCTAAACCTTAGCAAGAGTAACATAAAATAGTCATATATCCATAAGCATTAACACATACCACCTTACTCGAGGGAGGTCCATCATCCATGAATCATGTAATTCCATGAAACATCCCCTAAGGAGGTCCTTAACCCAACGATAAAAAAGAAAAGGTACAATTCATGCACAATAAACCATCCCCATAGATTATGGGGAGGTCATATTGATCACACCAACCCATCCACATAGACCATGGGGTTGTCCATCAATCACAACAACCCATACATGAAGTCCCTAGGGAGGCCACATCAAGCATGTTGAACCATATTTCGACAATCAAAGAGGCCACACTCAAGAACACTAACCCATCCTCATGGAATCTGGTGAGGTCACAATCAAGCACATTGGCCCATCCCTAAAGGATTAAAAGAGGCCACATTATGCACACACATACAATAGTAAACAGGGAATTTAACCCATATAATATATCACTAACTCAAAACTAGGTCACTAGTCTTTTAGGACATACTCTCGTATTCCAACACATTTAAAACCCATATCAACCATCTAAGGGTTTTTTAATGTCTATCCATACCAACATTAACTTTGATACCAAAATTAATGTTCAAATAGGGTTGATCAAGTGTTGTTTTCAACAACACTCTATTTTATTAAGGAGATATTGTTGAGAACAATACTCTATCTTGTTATGATGATTTTGATGCTCACAAATACCCTTTTTTGTTATTCTAATGATTTTATCTTAAGTGTATTTCAAGAAATTAATATTCTTTATTTAATTATTTTGGAATAATATTAATGTGTTTAATCTGTGATGAATATTTGATAAAGTGTTTGGAAATCGTTTTAGCGTATTAGCATGTTCTGGAAACACTATTCATGCTCTATGTGTTCAGAAATCACTTTATCATGTTCTAGAAACACTATTCATACCCTACATTGAGGATCATAGCGTGAGGATGGAATTCTTCATTTAATGTTTGGGATATCTAAAAAATTACGGTTAAGAAACCATACGTTATCAACAAAAGTATAGAATAAGAACCTTACATTTGAAAGGAACCTCATGTTTGGGACATCAGAAAAGTATAGAAGAAGAACCCTATGTTTAGAAAGAACCTTACGTTTGGGATATCATAAAATTATGGAAGGATATCTGTACATTAGTATGGAATGTTATGTTTGTTTCTCAAAAGTATGGTTCATAAACCTTAATTTTCTAAACAACCTTACATTTTATCAAAAAGTATGGTTCATGTACCTTACGTTTAGAATCTGATAAAAGTATTGATTATATACCGTACGTTTGAGAGTTGAAGAGAAAATTATGGATGATCAACATTATCTTGAGAACTTTATGTTGTGAACGTTACATTTACAGAATGTATTCTATGCAGTTCAACCCTACGTTTGGCGTCAAATATTTAAAATACGACTTTATCAAGAAACAGTCTTTATACGGATTATTAGGATGATTTCAAGATAGATTAAAAGCCCGATTTTAAAGCACATACTTGACTAATTCAAATACATTTATTTGTGATTCAATGGATTGATTTAAGAGGATAATTTCATTCCAAATATTCAGGGGAGTTATGACTACACTATTATTCAAACATTTGAATATCACGATTCTAGAGGAGACTTTTGTGGATCTAAATTTTAAAGGAAAACATATTTTATTCTATGTATCTACGATATTTTGTGTTATATAGAGATAGGAGAATCATTGAAATGATTATAAGGATAACAAGAAATTGAGTTTTTCATTACTACAGTTTGTAGAGATATACGAGTCACAAAGATCTGCTGCTACTGAAATCTATCAAACTATATTTTTTTTGAAGAAGAAACACGTTGAAGATTCACCATTTCTACATCAAAGATCTATTGCGAATCTATTATTGTTGGAGTTGCTGAATTTAATTCAAGATCTATTGCAACTAGATCGACTTAGAACTACTTCTACCAGAATATCATTCTTTCTGAAGAAGACGATCCACCGACTTCCAGTTATGTGATACTACAACTGTGAAAAACAACTTGAAAGTATTTTTCAGAAAAATAATCTATTTATTTTTAGTAATAGGCTTCTCATACTAAGTTGTGTTTTAGATTCTGTGTATGAACCAGAATGATCTATTTTATCCGTAACTTGTAAAGGTGTCAACTTCCTACACTCAGTTGTGGACGGTTTGTTGATAATAGGATCAGATAGTGGAAATCACAAAGCTCATTGAGTATAGTGCTGGTGGAGTGGAGTAGGGGCCTTATATTACCCTAACCACTAGACATCCTTGCATCCTTTGACTTTTTATTTTGTGCTACATAAAAAAACAAATAAATATAAAAGGATAGACTTGGACATCATCACAATTCGTGAAGAATTTGTAAAAGAAATAATTCACCCCCCTATTGTGCGTATTTGGTATAACCCGTTCCAAGAATTGGTATCAGAGGAGGAGCTTTTGTCAAATCTATAACAAGCTAATTTTTTTTGGTTTATACAAAGAAAAATAGCTGATACACGAGAGGGTATGTCAATGGTTTGAGATCCTTACTTCAACGGTGATAATTATGGATTCTAGAAATGATGGATGATAATTTACATAAAGAACCTTGGATATAGAGTCTACTAAAAAATTTTAACACCCTTTGTGATTCCAGAGAAACCTAAAACATAGAGTTCTGATACAGAAATAGAGTATGACATAAAATTGAATGATATGAATGCTATCATCTATGGTATTAGACCATATGAATTCAACATAGTATCCCAGTGCCCGAAAACTTATAAAATGTGGCAGACGGTTACAGTTTCCTATGAAGGAACTGAAATTGTCAGACAGATGCGGTATTCCACTGCTTAATTGAAATTTGACACATTCAAAATGTTTGAAGGAGAAATCATCACCCTAATGAATGGAAGGATTACAGAAATTTTTAATAATATCACTACCTTGTGTGAACCTATCAAACAAGTAGATCAGGCCCTGAAAGTTCTAAGATTACTACCACCAAGATGGAGTGAAATTCCGGCTGCTATTGGGAAATAATCACCAGTCAAAGATCTTACAATGAGATAGTTAACTTTAAATCTTATGATGTATGGAGATAAGATGTAAGATGAAGTAAATGAGCATAATGTATTGATTAAGAGTTAAAATACTTCTTTGAAAGTAACATCACAAAAAAAGTGCAGAAAAATGAAGAATGAAATCAAAGTGAAATCAGAGAGTTCTGATTCATCAAATTCAAATGAGGAACTCGCTCAGCTTGCCAGAATGTTAAATAAATTCTACAGAAAGAAGAAGGGATTCTGAAAATCCTTACAAAAGGATGAAAAATAACCAAGGTAAGTTAGATGATATGAATTCAAAAATATGGGTCACATTAGACCTGACCGTCCTCAATTAAAAAGAGAAAAGAAAATTAAATGTTTCAAAAACAATGATTATGAGCAGAAAGACAGAAGAGAAATTAAATCTCTGTGGAATGTTTTTGAAGACTCCAGGAGCTCATCAAATTCTAACTCAAAAAATGATGAATAAAATCTTAAAGAAAATATGTGCTTTATGATAGAAGTTGATGAGGTATAATCCTATTACTCATGTGATTCAGATTCTAGTTCTAGATATTCAAATTATAAACTTGTATCCTATTGCAATATGTGTGAATAAAAATATGATTCCTTATTTAAGAAACCTAAATCACTAAAAAATATTCACACTGCTGTTTTAGGATAAAGAGACACTATGCTAAAACAATATCAAGATTTACCTGAAAAATATAACTCATCAAACACAAACTATACATATAATGAAAACACAATAAAAACACTGCAAACAGATATATAATCATAAAAAAGTGCATATCTTTTTTTTACAAAAAGATAAAATATACTAAACGAAATTCTTGGAAATAATGTGATTAAAAAGGAGAGATATGTTATAGGAAGTAAAGGTGAGAAATCCAAACTGTATAACAACTATTTTATTCCAAGTATAAAAGGATTGAAACAAAATTTGATAAGTATCTATCAACTCTGTGATGATGGATATTTTATTGATTTTTCTAACAACTTATGTTATGTTTTTAAAGATAAATTGCTTAAATTTAGATCACCCAAAACTGATAATGTTTATACCCTAGATTTAAATTCTTTGTGTAAACAAAAATTAAACTACATAGGTGCTAAGATAAATGAATCTTAGATCTGGCATAGAAGGCTTGGACATTGCAATATATATGCTTTACATAAGTTATCTAAGAAAAAATTAGTTTTCGATATGCCTAGTCTCAAATTTGGAAGTGATTGATTTTGTGATACATGTCAAATTGGAAAGCAACTCAAATCATTCTTCAAATATGTTAACAAAATTACTACATCTAAACCTATAGAACTTATCAATAAGGATTTTTTGGACCTTCAATAATAGAAATCTTGCCTGGTAAATTATATTTATATATTTTAGTTAATGAATAATCAAGATTTACTTGTATTTATTTTCATAAATTAAAAAATGGAGATATTACTATATTTGAATGTTTTTGAAAAGATGTTCAAAATGAAATGTTTTTAAAATAATTTCACTAAGAAGTGATCATGGTGGAGAATTTGAGAATCTGGAATTTAATTCATTTTGCTCAGATATGGGTATTAAAAACACCTTCTCTACACCAAGAACACCTAAAAAATGTAATTGTTGAAAGAAGAAATAGGACTATTCATGAAATAACTAGGACTATGATAAATGAATAGTCTTCCTACCTATTTCTAGGCCGAAGCTTTAAGTACATCCTGTTATATAATGAATAGAGTTTGGATTAGAAATTTTTTTAAAAGACACGCTTTGAACCATGGAATAGAAAAACCTAAATTAAATTACTTTAATGTTTTTGGATGCAACGTTTACACCTTAAACACCAAGGACAATCTTGGTAAATTTGATTCAAAATTTTATGAAGGCATTTTCTTAGGATATTCTACTATATTCAAAGCATATAGAGTTTTTAATAAAAAGTCAAAGATTATTGATGAATGAGTTCAAGTGAAATTTGATGAATCTAATCCATTTGAGAAATGCAAAGACCAAATTTATGAATCTGACTCTAATTATAACATGAGACTTGAGAACAAAATATATGACTTTGAAAAAGATTTAAATGAAATTTAGTCCTGTTCAGAAGAACATGACATTGAATAACCTAATAGTGTACTACCTAGATTGTCAATAACCCTTAAGAATCACCCTTTAGAAACTGTAATAGGAGACCTTGACACTAAAATGAAAACTAGAAGAAAAGTAGGAAATATTATTTAATTATCTACCTTTATAACACAATTAATACCTAATACATTAGAAGAATCCTTAGTTGATGAATGTTGGATGATAGAAATGCAAGAAGAACTAAACCAGTTCAAGAGAAATGAATTTTGGAATTTAGTTGAAAGTCCTGAGAACTATCCAGTTATAGGAACTAAATGGGTATTTATAAATAAACAAGATGATTAAGGAATAATAACTAGAAATAAACCATGACTAGTAGCCAAAGGATTTAATCAGTAATAAGGTTTAGAATACGATGAGTCCTTTTCACCTATAGATAGATTAAAATCTATTAAGACAATTTTAGAATATGCATATCATATGAACATTAAATTATTTTAGATGGTTGTTAAGTTTTCCTTTATTAATGGTTATTTATTTGAGGAAGTTTATGTTGATAAACCTCCTAGTTTTGAAAACTCACAAAAACTAGATTATGTTTTTAAACTTACTAATTCTCTTTATGGCCTTAAACAAGAACCTAGAGCTTGGTATGAAAGATTATGTTCTTTTCTTTGGAAAAATGATTTTACTGTAGGGATTTAAGATCCAACAATGTTTAAGAAAACTATTAATTCTAATAGTTTATTAGTTCAAATTTATGTTGATGATGTAATTTTTGGTTCAAGAGAAAAAAAAATTGTCATGAGTTTTCAAATTTAATGCAAAAAAGAATTTGAAATGAGTATCATGGGAGAATTAATTTTTTTGGACTTCAAATTTATCAGAATGATTTTGAAACATTTTTGAATCAAATAAAATCCATTAATGATTTACTAAATAAATTTGTACTTGAAAACAACAAGACATATAAAACTCCTATGTTTATTAATATAAAAAATGACTTGGATGAAACTAGAAAATCAGTTGAAAACAAGTTATATATAGGCATGATTGGAATTATATTATATATTACTTCTAGCAGGATAGATATAATATACTCAGTATTTCTATATAAGGCCCCAGCCTTAAAACTTACTTAATCTTGAGTTATTACAAGATTACACATTGAGGATCTTTTCAGGTTTAGAGTTTTAGAGAATTAGATCATGAAACTTGCATTACATTCCACATTTAAACAAAGTGGATTACATAAAAGACAATATTCATTCTTCCCATCAACGAGAACATATTTAAAATAAAATATGGATTCTCTCTTAACACATCCTTGACTCTAACGTCTTATCATGTACCTTTCCTCTTGACCTGAAAAACATTTCAGAAACTTGGGATGAGCATAAAAAGCTCAGTAAGGGACATAAAAATATGGAAAGGAAACATGAGTTCATGTATACATAAAGATGAAATCATAATTTACCCATAAAACATAGGCACTTTAACCTAACTCCTCAAAACATGAATAAATCATAGAAATCATAAGACATAAAGGTAACTTGAGGCATTCATAACATTCTTACGTAGGGAGTAACCCTCTTGGTTACGTTTGGAATACCCATCACAGTATATTCCCTAAAATCTCTTCGGATAAACCTTAACGTTTCACTCCTTCGCGTTACCCAATGCATTGGAGAGCTATAACGGGCTCACCCGCCCTTAGTTTATCACGGAACCACCCGTTCTTCATAACAATGCCCAAGAACCATAACATACACGTATCACATAAAATATTCATAAAGGAAACAAAACATTTCCACATTTCAAACACAACATAACATTTTAGTATTTTGAAATAATGAATCCATATAAAAAGAAACCATTTCCAAAACCATTTAAAACATTTAATAAAGATATTTTTGAATCAAAGTGTCCCATACCACCTTGAAGCTTTTAAAATTTTAAACCATTAATATCCATATAAATAAATCCTTAAAACCACTTTGAAAACATGGATATTAATAAGAACGAATAATTAAAACATTTAAAATGATATTTTGGTTAAAGGGGTTTTACCAAAATTAGAGACACTTGAATACAATAATTGAGGAATAACGTTTAGTCAGAACTTTATAATATCATGAGAATAAATGGATTCATGATATAATACTCCAAAGGACAGTATATACACCATATAAGAGTGAATTGGTGCATAACAACAATGAACCCTCAATAGAAATGTCAAATGTGATGAAATCCCTTATAAAGAAGGTATCCTTAAATTAAGGACAAATCAATCTCAAAAATATGTGTGAAGAATATAAATACACCCAATATAAGTGGATATTAAGTGTAAAACAATAAAATGTCATTCACACATATTGAATGGATGACATATTCAATGACTACATGTCGAACCCAAAGAAATCGAAATTGGGTTAAGAAGTTCCCTTGACAGCCTAACGGCGTCACATCAAAATGAGTTGATGAGAGATAAAAAGAGTATCTCATCACTTGGACACAAAATTTACATCATTAAGGATACATGAGAACATATCCCAATGTAACAATATGTAAATTAAAAGACCCAATAAAAGAAGTCTTTTAAAAAGAGGGGGGGTGAAAGGTTCCCTTACCGACTTGGGTATCTTTCAAAAAATACACCCCATGAAAGAGGGACAATAGATCATTGATGTAAATACTCATAAACGAAAGTATTTTACACAAAGTGTAGAATAATGGGCAGTACATACACCACTCAATGAAATTTGTGGCAAAAGTAGCGTAAATCTCACGAGAATAAAAGTGAGATGAAAAATCCCTTACGAGAACTCGGCAGCCTAACGGCGCCACATAAAACTTCCAAAATGGATTGATGAGAGAGAATAGGGTCTCTCATCACACGAACATAAAAATTACAGTAGGATTAATATAAAATAACATCCCAATCATCAGAAAGATGAGCTTAAAAGAAATGACATAAAAGAGTGTACTTAAAGAGAAAGAGAGTTGCAGGATCCCTTACCTCGGGTCCGACTTGACTCGATCGTTCTTTAACGTCCTGAATAATAAACTTGAGTTAATTTCTATTTTCTTAAGAACCTTTTCCAAGTTCATTATTCCTTTTATATCAATTATTGACATGTTGTGAACATTATGTAATCATTTAAGTTAATAATGTTCATTTTGTCGGTATTTGGTTCTTAAGTCGAAAGTGGACTTCTTACAATTACATGTTGTTCATGTGGCCAAATGTTTATTATATCCAGAATTGTATTCATGTTGTAGTTATAATATATGTCATATATATCCAGTACATTCATGCATTTATAACATTACATAATCATTTAGAGGTAAGAAATGAAATGCACCGTTCATGGAGACGGTAAGCCGTACGTACGCATGAACGCTACTTTCATTTCTATTCGTATTTTATAGAATGGAATAATAATGATATAAAGGTATATTATAATTCCAGTATAATATCATATTTAATATCATAGTTCCATCCTTTATATGTCCCACATATGGTATTTAACGAATCAAATCACTTTGAGGGGGCGGTAGTCCGCGCTTCCTTAAATGAAGATATCGTGTTTACCCATAATGGGAACCATAAAGGTTTGACCAAAATGTAAAAAAACAGAATCTTAAGGAAAACATAAACATACTATATATCATATATAAAAATAGTGACATCATAATGGCCACCTTTGAAGGTGTTAAATGAGTATTGAACAATCATCGTTTCGGGAGGCAGAATTTCACCATCCACGGAAACCGTATGTTCTTTAACCATTTGATGTAGTTGTGTGAGAGTGTAGCTCAAATAAATATTATAACAACATCCTAGTATATTTAAGATACTGTTGTTGTTACAAAAGAAGTAAATAAAAAGAGATTAGGGGGTTGGAGAAGCAAAATAAAACAAATGAATATGAGAGAAACAATTACCTTTAAAAGTGTAACTCTTTTTGATTTGAGCCTAAAGTCTTCCTTTGACAGGATTCTGCCCAAGGTAAATCCTCTAGGATGAGGAGAGGGATGTGGAGAGAGCAAATGGGCAGGGGTTGGCCGAGCCAAAGGCTTTTGAAGTGTGTGAAATAAGGTGGAGGTGGGGGCCTTTTATAAGAGAAGAGGAGGGGCACTTTTGGAAAGCAAAGAAATATTACTTTATTTGAAAATGCTTTTCGGTTTTAAAGGGTCCCACATTGGTAGAATTCGTGGATAAGGTGATAAGGCATCGAAATTCACTCATCCAATTGGTTTTGTCCATGTGTATATTGTAGATTTTTCATTATCTTTCCATTTTAATTAAATTGTCAAATAATGATGTCATCGCTGCATCATTATTATGTCATAAATAATTTAATTCCTTTAATGTCTAAAAATTATAAAAAAAATACTATGATATAGGAAATCTTTTTATCTTTCCAATGACTATTTATAATCAAAATTTGGACTTGTATAACCCCACTTAAAAATTGTTTTAGTAAAACATACTATGTTAGTGTCATTTTCACTTTAACATTAAATAAAAAGTATTTTATGTTATTTCCCAACAAAAGTGGATCCATGGGGTCCCCAAGTTAGGCCATGGCTTTTCTTGGTCGGCCATGACACAACCAATAGGGTTGTGACATGTGTCTAGGTCATTTCATTTTTTTAAAGTATTATTTATACCTTAAACTACACTAATTATCACTAATCGCGATTAAAAACTTAATAAGTTACTATTCACCAAAAAATTATTATAATCTCATTGAACCACATTTTACTTCTTAATGACAACCATGTATGTCGGATTTTCAAAATTCAATACACATTAGTGGTAAACTTTCATTTAACTGAAAAATCAGTTTGCTTGATTATCACTTAGTGGTTTCACTATTCATCAAAAATTGAAGTTTTTCAGAAAATTACCAAAAATTCACCCTAAGCTATATTTGATATTCTGAATTCAAAAATGAAGTCAGTTTTACAAAATTCAAAACATATTAGTCACATTAATTAATTTAATAATTAATTCCCGCTGTCAGAGCAAATAGCGTGTTTTTATAAAACAATAAGTATCAAAAGATTGACACCAGTTTAAGTCCGATTTCAAAGTGAAATTAATTCCAACCACCACTATTGGATTAAATGGTAAAAATATTTCCTAATTTCACTTTAAAACCAATTCAAAAGATAATCTAATCATATAAATAAATTAGATTAAAAAGTGGTTTTGAATTAAAATACAACATTTTACACTATTCCTTAAAAAAATGAACTTTATCGGAAAGATACCAAAAATTTACACAAAGTAAATTTTGATGTCCCGATTCTTAATAAGAGTTTTATTTGGTCCAAAAGAATGTTTAAGAGTGAACAAAACTATATTTAATGATGGTTCAACATCAAAAGGTGATAAGTGAACCTTTAGTGAAAACTAGGGCATATACGCCTAAAATTGAATTCTTTCCGTATTTTAAGCCTCTAATCTTTATTGGATAAATGTAAAAACAATTAAAAACATATGAAATCATATTTTAGTTATTTCTATCCATTCCCGCCAATACAACGGCTACATGTTAACTATCATTTAAAATAATATTATTTTATTATTAGAGTGCAACGTAAGATTCCCAAGAAACTCGTTGTTGCGTGTTGGGTACGCCATCGAGCATAGCGTCCCCTTTAAAGTCATATTAATATTTTATTCACAAATATGGATAAATACAAAAATGTCGTATTCTTTATTTACCTGGGGTGTTACATCCTTCCCCCCTTTTGGGAATTGCGTCCGCGCAATTTTAAAATTGGACTTGGAAACATCCTTGGAAGTCCCACATCGGAACAAGAGTTGGTAAAACAATCACTTTAAAATAAAGAAAGATAAGTACAAAGGTCACCCGAGTTAACCCATACTAGGACTCCAAGTATGAAAATATGGACATGGAGGAAAAAACAAAGGGTCATGTTCTGATGGAGAGTGTTAGAAAACATGTTTAGGAGAAAGTTAACCACGAGAAAATCACAAACTTGTGATGGGTTAAACGGTATTCGATTCCCTAGTAGAAAAAGTTAATAGACAACATTTTTGTTTTAAGTTACATTTTATTGAGGAATTTTATTCATAAGGAAACATAATCACTTATCATGTTGACCTTCAACTTTTACTAGATTCCTTAATCAAACTCATATTTTTTTCAAAAGACGAGTATTTAGGGAGACTTGTTCGCATTCAGAGTACCATAATCAACTTCTAGAGAATCACCTAATCCACAAAAGAGAGCTATATACTTCCCATGTCTTTAGACTTTATCCAAAAACAAAACCAAAAAGGCTAGTACAAGATCGGATAATCCAGAAAAGGATAACCCTTTATAAAAATAAAATCTATTCTTAACATCCAAAATTTGTCAAACAAAACCCAATGTTCAACAAGGATCATTCGATAAACAATTTGTCCATAAAATTCTTCAAAGTAAACCAATATAAGATCGAAACCCAAATATTTGAAAGATTTAGTCACATAGTCTTCCAAGTTAAATCGTAACATTTATCTCCAAACAACATCAGTTGCTCCTAAAGTCACGCATTGAAAAGTAATTATCCCAATCACATATCCTCCATGATAGGGTAATCATTTTAATAAATAACCCAAAATCAACTTACTCTTAATTCATAAAATCATATAACCAAAAGAATCAGTCAAACTAACCAGGGACTTCACGTAGTCCAGTGGTAGGCGATAAATACCAGTCGCACTTTGGTTGTGGGTTCGATTCCCGCAGCTTTGTCCGACGCGACGGGATGTCACACGGTCTGCGTGTTGTCCTTTTTCCAAAACTATATAATTCTTAAAACATTCCCCAAAACGAGATAAAATCTTCAAAATAATCATAACACATTTTAACCTCAATTTCATCTCATGCCCTCCACTTCAATCATAACCTTTAGTAACCCATAATTACCTCAAAAGTAAGGATCATATAAACCCAAGTGGTTCTTTATAACTATGTCCACAAAAGAAAAGGTAACTATTCCTTGGATAAAATTTGCCTATATTAATCATCAGGGTTACACATAATATAAAAAGTCTTCTAATGTAACCCCATCATCAAAAGAGACATAATACTCTTAAGAATTTCACCATAACTCTTGAAGCCCTTATATGTTGACATCTTACTCATTCAACATTCTTCATGATCCATTATCCATTCCTTTCCAACCTATTCCGAAATACCTCTTTCCTACAAACAAAATCATGAATCATATCCTAAGATTTCAAAATAGGAAAACAACAGTCATGAAATAGTACATACCTTTGATTGGTCATTGTCAGTTTCTTCATCCTCAATAGGAATGGCATTAGGTATTGGTAAACGAACATTTGTACGCTCTTGGTGACCCCATTCACGATACTTCTTCATAGAACATGTGTTTGCATAATGACCATGCACACCACATTTAAAAAATTCAATTGATCCCTCAGAAAGAACTTCTTTCTCTTTCCTCGAGTCAACGGGATGCTTCCTTTTTCCATTACAGGTTCTTGCTTTATGACCTTCATTTCCACATCTATAGCATATTTCTGTCCCTTTGAAACATTTCCCTAGGTGTTTCTTTCCACATCTCTGACACATAGGTTTTTGAACACTCATACCTTTATGATTATTACCTGCACTTCCGTAGGGATTTGTTTCTTTCATATTTGATGCCTTAGAGAAAACTCCAAGGTTTAGGTGGTCAATCATGACTCCAGATAGTTGGTTGAGGATAATCAGAAGAGTTCTCATTGCAGCTCCCATATCATTCAGTTGCTTGCTCAAAAGACTATCACAATTTCCTTCACATCCACTGTTACTTTGGTGCCTGCTAGATCCAGCCATTTACTAAAACCAAAAAGGTCAGTGTGAGTATATCAACAAAACCATCATGTACTAATGAGGAAGATAAACACTAATATACACTTACTCATTCACTTTATCTAAAACTAGGACTCTTTCTGAAATCCTAACCATTATGGTAATGTCACTTATGCTTAAGGAATACCCTAACCTCTAAAGTTATCTAAACCGACCTTTGATACCAACTATAAGGCCCCAGCCTTAAAACTTACTTAATCTTGAGTTATTACAAGATTACACATTGAGGATCTTTTCAGGTTTAGAGTTTTAGAGAATTAGATCATGAAACTTGCATTACATTCCACATTTAAACAAAGTGGATTACATAAAAGACAATATTCATTCTTCCCATCAACGAGAACATATTTAAAATAAAATATGGATTCTCTCTTAACACATCCTTGACTCTAACGTCTTATCATGTACCTTTCCTCTTGACCTGAAAAACATTTCAGAAACTTGGGATGAGCATAAAAAGCTCAGTAAGGGACATAAAAATATGGAAAGGAAACATGAGTTCATGTATACATAAAGATGAAATCATAATTTACCCATAAAACATAGGCACTTTAACCTAACTCCTCAAAACATGAATAAATCATAGAAATCATAAGACATAAAGGTAACTTGAGGCATTCATAACATTCTTACGTAGGGAGTAACCCTCTTGGTTACGTTTGGAATACCCATCACAGTATATTCCCTAAAATCTCTTCGGAGAAACCTTAACGTTTCACTCCTTCGCGTTACCCAATGCATTGGAGAGCTATAACGGGCTCACCCGCCCTTAGTTTATCACGGAACCACCCGTTCTTCATAACAATGCCCAAGAACCATAACATACACGTATCACATAAAATATTCATAAAGGAAACAAAACATTTCCACATTTCAAACACAACATAACATTTTAGTATTTTGAAATAATGAATCCATATAAAAAGAAACCATTTCCAAAACCATTTAAAACATTTAATAAAGATATTTTTGAATCAAAGTGTCCCATACCAACTTGAAGCTTTTAAAATTTTAAACCATTAATATCCATATAAATAAATCCTTAAAACCACTTTGAAAACATGGATATTAATAAGAACGAATAATTAAAACATTTAAAATGATATTTTGGTTAAAGGGGTTTTACCAAAATTAGAGACACTTGAATACAATAATTGAGGAATAACGTTTAGTCAGAACTTTATAATATCATGAGAATAAATGGATTCATGATATAATACTCCAAAGGACAGTATATACACCATATAAGAGTGAATTGGTGCATAACAACAATGAACCCTCAATAGAAATGTCAAATGTGATGAAATCCCTTATAAAGAAGGTATCCTTAAATTAAGGACAAATCAATCTCAAAAATATGTGTGAAGAATATAAATACACCCAATATAAGTGGATATTAAGTGTAAAACAATAAAATGTCATTCACACATATTGAATGGATGACATATTCAATGACTACATGTCGAACCCAAAGAAATCGAAATTGGGTTAAGAAGTTCCCTTGACAGCCTAACGGCGTCACATCAAAATGAGTTGATGAGAGATAAAAAGAGTATCTCATCACTTGGACACAAAATTTACATCATTAAGGATACATGAGAACATATCCCAATGTAACAATATGTAAATTAAAAGACCCAATAAAAGAAGTCTTTTAAAAAGAGGGGGGTGAAAGGTTCCCTTACCGACTTGGGTATCTTTCAAAAAATACACCCCATGCAAGAGGGACAATAGATCATTGATGTAAATACTCATAAACGAAAGTATTTTACACAAAGTGTAGAATAATGGGCAGTACATACACCACTCAATGAAATTTGTGGCAAAAGTAGCGTAAATCTCACGAGAATAAAAGTGAGATGAAAAATCCCTTACGAGAACTCGGCAGCCTAACGGCGCCACATAAAACTTCCAAAATGGATTGATGAGAGAGAATAGGGTCTCTCATCACACGAACATAAAAATTACAGTAGGATTAATATAAAATAACATCCCAATCATCAGAAAGATGAGCTTAAAGGAAATGACATAAAAGAGTGTACTTAAAGAGAAAGAGAGTTGCAGGATCCCTTACCTCGGGTCCGACTTGACTCGATCGTTCTTTAACGTCCTGAATAATAAACTTGAGTTAATTTCTATTTTCTTAAGAACCTTTTCCAAGTTCATTATTCCTTTTATATCAATTATTGACATGTTGTGAACATTATGTAATCATTTAAGTTAATAATGTTCATTTTGTCGGTATTTGGTTCTTAAGTCGAAAGTGGACTTCTTACAATTACATGTTGTTCATGTGGCCAAATGTTTATTATATCCAGAATTGTATTCATGTTGTAGTTATAATATATGTCATATATATCCAGTACATTCATGCATTTATAACATTACATAATCATTTAGAGGTAAGAAATGAAATGCACCGTTCATGGAGACGGTAAGCCGTACGTACGCATGAACGCTACTTTCATTTCTATTCGTATTTTATAGAATGGAATAATAATGATATAAAGGTATATTATAATTCCAGTATAATATCATATTTAATATCATAGTTCCATCCTTTATATGTCCCACATATGGTATTTAACGAATCAAATCACTTTGAGGGGGCGGTAGTCCGCGCTTCCTTAAATGAAGATATCGTGTTTACCCATAATGGGAACCATAAAGGTTTGACCAAAATGTAAAAAAACAGAATCTTAAGGAAAACATAAACATACTATATATCATATATAAAAATAGTGACATCATAATGGCCACCTTTGAAGGTGTTAAATGAGTATTGAACAATCATCGTTTCGGGAGGCAGAATTTCACCATCCACGGAAACCGTATGTTCTTTAACCATTTGATGTAGTTGTGTGAGAGTGTAGCTCAAATAAATATTATAACAACATCCTAGTATATTTAAGATACTGTTGTTGTTACAAAAGAAGTAAATAAAAAGAGATTAGGGGGTTGGAGAAGCAAAATAAAACAAATGAATATGAGAGAAACAATTACCTTTAAAAGTGTAACTCTTTTTGATTTGAGCCTAAAGTCTTCCTTTGAAAGGATTCTGCCCAAGGTAAATCCTCTAGGATGAGGAGAGGGATGTGGAGAGAGCAAATGGTCAGGGGTTGGCCGAGCCAAAGGCTTTTGAAGTGTGTGAAATAAGGTGGAGGTGGGGGCCTTTTATAAGAGAAGAGGAGGGGCACTTTTGGAAAGCAAAGAAATATTACTTTATTTGAAAATGCTTTTCGGTTTTAAAGGGTCCCACATTGGTAGAATTCGTGGATAAGGTGATAAGGCATCGAAATCCACTCATCCAATTGGTTTTGTCCATGTGTATATTGTAGATTTTTCATTATCTTTCCATTTTAATTAAATTGTCAAATAATGATGTCATCGCTGCATCATTATTATGTCATAAATAATTTAATTTCTTTAATGTCTAAAAATTATAAAAAAAATACTATGATATAGGAAATCTTTTTATCTTTCCAATGACTATTTATAATCAAAATTTGGACTTGTATAACCCCACTTAAAAATTGTTTTAGTAAAACATACTATGTTAGTGTCATTTTCACTTTAACATTAAATAAAAAGTATTTTATGTTATTTCCCAACAAAAGTGGATCCATGGGGTCCCCAAGTTAGGCCATGGCTTGTCTTGGTCGGCCATGACACAACCAATAGGGTTGTGACATGTGTCTAGGTCATTTCATTTTTTTAAAGTATTATTTATACCTTAAACTACACTAATTATCACTAATCGCGATTAAAAACTTAATAAGTTACTATTCACAAAAAAATTATTATAATCTCATTGAACCACATTTTACTTCTTAATGACAACCATGTATGTCGGATTTTCAAAATTCAATACACATTAGTGGTAAACTTTCATTTAACTGAAAAATCAGTTTGCTTGATTATCACTTAGTGGTTTCACTATTCATCAAAAATTGAAGTTTTTCAGAAAATTACCAAAAATTCACCCTAAGCTATATTTGATATTCTGAATTCAAAAATGAAGTCCGTTTTACAAAATTCAAAACATATTAGTCACATTAATTAATTTAATAATTAATTCCCGCTGTCAGAGCAAATAGCGTGTTTTTATAAAACAATAAGTATCAAAAGATTGACACCAGTTTAAGTCCGATTTCAAAGTGAAATTAATTCCAACCACCACTATTGGATTAAATGGTAAAAATATTTCCTAATTTCACTTTAAAACCAATTCAAAAGATAATCTAATCATATAAATAAATTAGATTAAAAAGTGGTTTTGAATTAAAATACAACATTTTACACTATTCCTTAAAAAATGAACTTTATCGGAAAGATACCAAAAATTTACACAAAGTAAATTTTGATGTCCCGATTCTTAATAAGAGTTTTATTTGGTCCAAAAGAATGTTTAAGAGTGAACAAAACTATATTTAATGATGGTTCAACATCAAAAGGTGATAAGTGAACCTTTAGTGAAAACTAGGGCATATACGCCTAAAATTGAATTCTTTCCGTATTTTAAGCCTCTATTCTTTATTGGATAAATGTAAAAACAATTAAAAACATATGAAATCATATTTTAGTTATTTCTATCCATTCCCGCCAATACAACGGCTACATGTTAACTATCATTTAAAATAATATTATTTTATTATTAGAGTGCAACGTAAGATTCCCAAGAAACTCGTTGTTGCGTGTTGGGTACGCCATCGAGCATAGCGTCCCCTTTAAAGTCATATTAATATTTTATTCACAAATATGGATAAATACAAAAATGTCGTATTCTTTATTTACCTGGGGTGTTACATTCTATGTGCAAGATTTCAATCTAATCCTAAAGAATATCACTTAATTTCTTTCAAAATATTTTTTATATATTTAAAAGGAACTATTTTTAAATCTATTCTCTTTACAAAAACTTCTAATTTTAATTTAATTTCATATTCATATGATGGATTTAGAAGTTGTTGATTAGATAGAAAATGAACCTCAGGGACATGTCACTTTTTAGGAAAATATTTAGTGTTATGGTCTAGTAAGAAACACACTCATTTTATCAGTAAACAGTTGAGGTAAAATATGTATCTGCATGTAGTTTTTGTGCACATGTTTTGTTGATGAAAACACACTTATGGACTTTGGACTGAATTTTAATAACACACCTATTTTATGTGATAATACAAGTGCTATAAATATTTCAAAAAAACCCTATTAATCATTATAGAACTAAGAATATTGATATCAGACATCATTTTCTAAGAGACCATGCTCTTAAAAAGGATATATTATTAGAATTTTTAATTACTGAAATTCAATTAGCTGATATTTTTACTAAACCACTTTCCACTACAAGGTTTGATTTTATTCAGGGGGATATAGGTTTATTTATTTTTAAATGATCATTTTAATTAATTATTTTAAATATTCTTTTAATTTTTTTAATATTTTTTTAATATTTTAAAATTTCTTATGTACTGCTTTAATTTTTTCTCCACGTACTATTTTACATTCAAATAATGTAGTAATTACTCTGTTCATAATGACATGAGAATCAAGAATTTTAGAAACCATTTTGAATTCTAAAACCATTCATTTCTTTCAAAACCATTCGAAACCAAACAACCTTTCCACTATTGTCTACCCAATCCTAAACATTCGAAACATTAGCTCTTTGAACCTTTAAAAATACGTGATAGAAATGTCCAAGACAAAGTGAATTGGAGAAGGAGAAGATAGTAATTACAAGCATCTGTGCATGGAATCAAGAATGATTCTACAATGAAAATTAATCGACTTGGAATGGATGTATCAAACAGATATGATGTTGTGGCAAGCCCTCACATTTCATAATCTCAAGAAAATTTTTTGTGCTGAAAATAAAGATTTTCTATAAGAGGTAGAGCTTTTTCACTTTTTCAAATCTATTTAGTTCAGTCTTGGAGATACATAGGAAATCATTTTTGCAAAAATTAATGATCAGGACTTTTCAATTTCATATCTGGAAATAACTAGAATCTTAAACTACCATCCTGAGGGTGTTTTTAATTTTGAATTAAATAATATTGGAGATGATGAACATAAGTCATAGGACATTATGTCATTTTTATTTGGTTCTACAAGTAGAAGAGAAATTCTAGTGAAGTATTTGGAACCTGATCAAAAGAATCTTATTAAGTGTATGAAAACAGGGATTGCACCTAGGATTTCAGAGATGGAGGATATTTTGTTTCCTGACATGTACATAATGTTTTTCATTATGAGTGAAATCAAGTTGAATTTTCTGAGATATATGGTAAGATATCTCAACTACTACTATCAACCAGAATCTAGAATAAAATTCTATCCCTCTGGAAGGTTTATTTAAAAATTAATGTTTAAGTCTGATATGGTGAGATTAATAGATGCCAGAGTAAGATGCCATCACAACAATTTTTTCAATGATGGAACTCTAAGGAAGATTGGATTATTCTGGAGTACTGTTAAAGGAAATCAAATGCCTATTAGAGATGAGGAAGACTAGGACTCAAATCAGGGGGAGTAACCTGCAAAATCTAATGAAGGCATGGTAGAATCTACAACAAGTGTAACGTCAAGAAGATTATGATTTTAAGTAGTCGATCCACCTACTGATGAGGAAAGTCAAGAGGGACTTAAGAGGAGAAGACATAACGTGTCTCCAACTAGTGAGGAGACTCTTCAAGCAAATGTTGATAACCCTGAACCTCTTATGAGCTAAAAATTTATTAGAGAACATACAGTACAACAAATTGAACAACCAAGAGTTTTTCAGATTGAGGTAACCCCTCAAGTGGAAAATGAAATTGTGCCTGAAACTATTTCAAATCCTAGAGAAGTTGAAGTGGCTAGCCCTAAATCTGCTCAAACTGTATATCCTACTGAGATTGTTCAAGAGGAATTAGTTCAAGAGGAACCTATATTAGAGGTTTTCATCTTGGAGGAATTCAATTAAGAAGAAGCTCAGGAGGAACAAGAACCTGTTAATATGAATACAGTAGATAACCATTCTAAAATTTAGACTGAAATTATTAATGAGGATTTTTTTTGGAAGAGTTAGGGAAGGTCTCGAAGTAAGAATCAGTAGATTATCCATTGCAAAGAGTGGATGAAGAGAAATTAGATACTGAATCTCTACCTTTAGTTCTGTTAAAACCAGTGGAAGATCAGACTGAAAATCAAGCAGAAAGTGCCTCTGATTATATGAATGAAGAATTTGATGAGCTATATAGAAAGCTAACTAGTGTTGAATAATAAAATGCTGATTTGGGAAGAATATTGGAAAATTAAAATCAGATATTTCAAAAATTTAAAGCCATTTCTATTTAAAAACCTGAATTTGATGCTTTTAAGAAGGATATGTTGGAGGTAGTTTCCAATTTGAAATCAAGACTATAATGAAGTCTGATTTAACAAATTTTATGATTTTCATGGAGCAACAATTCACATTTTTCAAGAACAGTAAAGCAGGTACCTCAGGTACTTCGCCTGATATGATAATAATATTTTAGGACATTACAACAGTAATGAGAAATATGAACGACAGATTATAAGACTTTCACTATAACAATGCTCCATTGTCTTTCTTGTTAGACAACCAAATGCATCTTGTTGACCATCTTATGATAGATGAACCAGGGTCAGAGATTTGTTGAATAAATTCATAGATAAGTTAACTATTTTTATGGAAAAGGATAAATCCAGCATGACTTCTTTATAATAAATTTTATTGAGGATATTCATCTGACTCAAGTGGGAAGAGATCTCAATATCTAGTTGGAATATGGATTAATGAAGAGGTTGAGGAATCAGTTAGCAGAAATCAAGGAAGTAATCCAGAGAAGATGAGACCAATATGAAACCTGTTTTGAACGAAACCTTTATTCCCATTTTTATTACTATACTTGTACTTCTATTTTCAATAAAATATATTTCCATATCATGTTTATGTATTTTTTTACTGTACTGTCCATATTAGAATGAAATTAATCTAGATTCACATATTGATAAATACTTTATCATAGCATTTAGTTAAGTTCAGTTCTGTATTAAACAGTGTTATATTCTTTATTCTATCATTATAGTTGATATCACAAAAGGGGGAGAAATTTGGATAAACACAATTTTTTTAAATTTTTTATTTTAAACGTTTGAATATTTTACTGAGAGGGAGAAAATACATTTTATTTTTTTTAATTATTTAAAAAATATAAATACAGATAAACATGAAAGGAGAATTTTTTTGGACAAACACAAAATTTTATTTTCATTATTTATAAAGGAGGAGATATTATTTTACATTATAAAGGGGAAAAATGTAAAATTTTGAATGTTTGTTTATATATATATGTAACTGTGGATGACACAATGCTTATTTCCTGTTGAAATAATTTTGTTAAATTTAAATATTGTATTTATCTTTGCAAAATTCTAAACTATATGAAATTAATTTTTAAGCTTATTTTATTGGTTATTTCATGGGTTTTGTGATCATCAAAAATAGGGATATTGTTGATAATTTCTTGTTTCCAACAATACTCTATTTTATTAAGGGGAGATTGTTGAGAACAATAATCTATCTTTTTATGATGATTTTGATGCTCACAGATACCACTGTTTGCAATTGTAATGATTTTATCTTAAGTGTATTTTAGGAAGTTAATATTCTTTATTTCTCTTTTTTGGAATAATATTAGAGATTTTAATCCATGTGGAATATTTGATAAATTGTTTGGAAATCGTTTTAGCATATTATCATGTTCTGGAAACACTGTTCATTATCTACATGTTTAAAATTCACTTTAGCGTGTTCTGGAAACACTGTTCATACCCTACATTGAGGAGTGTGGCGTAAGGATGGAATCCGTAGTTTAATTTTTGGGATATTGACAAAAGTATGTTTAAGAAACCATATGTTATCAAAAAAAGTATGGAATAAGAACACTATGTTTGTAAGAAAACATACATTTGGGATATCAGAAAAGTATGGAAGAAGATTCCTATGTTAGTATAAAACATTAAGTTTGTTTCTCAAAAGTATGATTCATCAACCTTACTTTTGTAAACAACCTTACATTTTATGAAAAAGTATGGTTCATGTACCTTACGTTCAGAATATAATAAAAGTTTGTATTATATACTGTACGTTTGAGAGTTGAAAAGAAAATTATGGATAATCAACCTTACGTTGTGAACCTTACATTATGAACCTTACGTTCAGAGAATGTATGTTATGCAGTTCAACCCTACGTTTGGAATCAGAGATTTAAAATTTGACTTTATCGAGGAAATGTATTTATATGGATTATGAGGATGATTTCAGGCTAGATTAAATGAAATATTTTTAAGTATGAATTTGACTGATTTAAAGATGTCTATTTTTGATTCAAAAGATCTATATAAGAGGAGCCTTTCATGCTGACTATTCAGGGAGTTACGACTGATCTGTTATTCAAACATTTGAATATCACGATTCTAAAGAAGACATTTGTGGATCTAAATTTTAAAAGAATTTTTTTAATTCTATATATCTGTGGTATTTTGTATTATATATAGAGAGGAGAATCATCGAAAAGAAGATCAAGATAATAAGCTCTCTAGTTTTTCAATACTACAGTTTACAGAGATATACGAGTCACACAAATCTGTTACTACCAAGATCTATCAAACTCTATTTTTATGAAGAAGAAGAAACACATTGAAGATTCAAAATTTATACATAAAAGATATATTGTGAATCCATTGTTGTTAGAGTTTTTGAATTCATTTCAAGATATATTGAAACTGGATTAGATAAGATCTACTTCTATCGGAAGATCATTCTTTCTGAAGAGGATAATCCATCGACTGTCAGTTGCGTGCTACTACAACTGTGAAAAAAAACATGAAAGTATTTTTCAGAAAAATAATCTGTTTATTTTGAGTTATCAGCTTCTCATACTAAGCTGTGTTTTCGGTTCTATATATGAACCAGAAGTCTCTATTTTATCCTTAACATGTAAAGGTGTCAACTACCCGCACTCAGTTGTGGATGGTCAGATGATAAGAGGACCACATAGTGGGAATCACCAAGTTTGTGGAGTAAAGCGTTTGTGGAGTGGACTTGGGTACTTCTATTCCTCGAACCACTATACATCCTTTTGTCCTTTAACTGTTTATTTTCCGCTACATAAATTACCTAATAAAGATAAAAGGGCAGACTCATTCATCATCTCAATTCATGAATAATTGGTAAAAGACACAATTCACCACCCTCTTGTGCGTATTTGGTATAACCCGACCCAACAAACAGGGCTACCCACATGACACACATTATCATTCTTAAAACATGTTTTCATGGGGATACACGAACCACAAACACAATTTTTAAATAAACAACACACTAGGGAATCGCAAAGTAGAATCATATCAAGAACTGTTTCCTTAAAAAATAGGGTATCACCTTCTTGAGTTTAAATACCCTAAAACCATCACAGACAATCCTCTCGGTATATACATTGTAAACCCAGAAAAATCTTATTTTAGGAGCATTTAAAAAGGAATCACCTAAAATTTCACTCATGTTGGTCGCTTGTCCAAATTATTTTCAAAAAATATTTATAAAATTTATTTCTATTTTGATATAACATTTCAAAACCCATTTACCAAAACCCCATTTTTCCATTAAAATTTCATTTTTATCCAAATTTATTATTAAAACACATTTTACAAAAATGTAAGCTATGGTAATTTTCATAAACAAAAACCACCTCCGAAAAACACATTATGAGGTCCACTAATTCTTATTTAATAAAGGATCCACAATAAAACCATCTTGAAATATATACGCTGAATGTTGACTATTAGGCTGATGTGAGCCTGTCCCAACCATAGGGAGAGATCCGTTAAACCATGAATCATATAGGATTATATACTAATAATGTCATACAAACATAAAATAACAAAATATCCAAGACACTCCAATAATGTAAATCCCCTGAACTCAATGAACTTTCTGATAAAAACACCCCAGCTCGAACCAAACTCCATTGAGTCCATGAGAACCTTTCTTACCCTTAAACACTATCAACTTGTTTAATTATAAAATTTAAACTAAAATCGCAAAATGAAATAGTAGTTTCCAAACACATTGGGTAACCTTATGATGCTAAAACTATGAGTGACAAGGTTCGTTACATTACTAACACACATCCTAATCATAGGAAACACAAAACACCCAAAATAAATACCTAAATAAAAGGTGAATTTCACTAAATTTTTCCAAAATGCTATCGAAAGTCACAAGTAAATATAAAAAATATTAAATAAAAAATGATATCCTGAATAAAACCTCTAAGGATGTCTTTTATGATCCATATTCAAAATACCAAGATTCATGATGATTTATCAATTATATACCTAAATCATCCCTCTAAAACCAAAACATAAAATCTAAAAATTAGAGGAGAGACTAGTGGGAAAATACTAGATAATCCTACCTTTAATATATATGAGTAATTACACCCAAATGATCCATATCAAAGTCATTTGGGAGAGGGAAAGTCTATATCTAAAGGGATCCATCACCATCTATTCATACATCCAAAATTATGGGATCCTGAGAAGGTTCCCAAAAATTAACCCCCAACCAAAAATGAAAAAACCTTAAAAAAGGACACTTGATTTATTCAAGTTGTGTACATAATTTCACGTTGATATCTTCCTCTAGGTAGAGGGATGACCGCTCTGCATGGCCATTTCACACTAGGACCCATATTTTTATATATTCAATTGTCTTCTATTGGTAATTATAGACACCCAACAACTCTAGATCTTCAAAAACATCCACCTAAACCCTTAAGACATCCCAAAATCTCTATTACATGTGTAAAAACACATGTTACATATGTTGAAGCACCCAAAAACCTAACCCAAACTGTGATTCTAAAAACCAACATTCCACCAAATAAAAATTTTAAATTCCACCCTAAATTTACAACCCATAATGAGGTGGGTTGCTAAAATCTCTCCACAATAATTATTATCATCTTAAAGAATCCATGATTATGATTTAGTAAGGAACCCCTACCTACCTTAGTTATCAACTCCGAACTGACACTCTTTATTTTATCTCCAAATTCCCAAGAAACTTCCCCTGTGTAACTCTAAACACCATACCCCAAACACCAAATTTTATCTAAAAACCTAATTTTTATCCATGAACCGTGTCAACCATATCCCAATAACTACTCTCAATGTAGCTTCCAACTCACAACATCAATTTAAATGAAACATTACTAGTAGATCTATCCTAGACCAACATCCTGCAAAAAATGCTCAACCATACTAACCAATGTATTGCTAGATAACCCAAACATGATGCATAAAATCCAATAAGCATCACCAAAATTTCAAAATTTCCACAAAAATATTAAAACTTAACACTCAATGTAATTACTCATTCAATTTTCTAAATGACCATATCCACCATCATTCCTCGCCCTAAGCATTGATTCATTTTTTAATCCGACTCAACATAAGATCCTATCAACTCCACCCTAAAGCCTATGAAAAGTGAACTAACTACAACCACAAAGCTCAAGTTCTTCAAAACACATATAATCCACCAAAAACCACATTTTTAAAACCAATATAGTGCTCTATATGAAATAAGATCAATCAAATACACCTTTACATTAAAATTTGGGTTCCTGCTCCCAATTCTTCACTTAGAGACAACTATATAATAACTAATAACGCAATACAGACGGTACAACCCATAGCTCCTAACCATATTACTAACTTCTATCACATAAACATGTACTAATACACCAATAAACGCATTTCCTATGATTATCCACATGATTCACCACTAACTCATGCAACAAATCATGTCTTACTCCCTGAATCAGTTCATGAATCTTGATTCTCCACTTGAATCACATTATGAATCATGATTTCACTTAATAATAACCTACTGAATTCACTAACTACCAATTAAACCATTATTAAGGTGTCAAACCTTAATAAACTAGTTTTCAACTATATCTCACACCTGATAAGAAAATACAAAATAATGAGTATAAAATCCCAAGGCAATGATCAACCACACCCACCGATCCTAAAACAATGAATTTTTAACTACCGATTTATATAATATTATAGTTCTCACCACCATAATAATCTACTAAAAATGGAATATTATATTTAATGGTGATATAAACATTAAGAATCAACCATAGAAATAATACTTTAGCTGTTCATAGTTGTGGATATATTAACACATATCAAGTGGTCCAACCCATAAAATATTCAAAATGTAAATGAAGATATATGATCCTTCAACCCATCAACATCACATCTGGATAATCAATACCAAATTATAACCCATGATCACATTATAGGTGACTCCCATAATAAATCTATTTAAGGAGGAAACCATATTCCACTATCTCAAAACAATTATCCTTTAAATACCTAATGAATACTTAATAGAACATTTAGTTCCCTACAATACAACCAAAAAAGATCTAGTAAATTAGTCTATACTAGCATCCATTTATTTTACACTATATGAAAACAAGTTGACATACCCATTGACCACACTCAGTGTCTTCTAGGAAAATAAAACATAGAATCCAAAAAATAGTCCAGGAATTCAGGTCACCCTTTACTAGATTCAAAATTTCAAGAAGACCAGTTCACATAGGTATTAGTTTCCAATTTTGAGAAACCATTTCAAAAAATTTCTACACACTATAAAACTCACCCATGTTTTGAAAACACCCCTTTTTAGCAAAGGGTTATTAGCAAAAAATCACTAAAATCCCCTTCCCATCGATTCACCTTCCCAAAAGTATTTCCCATTTCTAAAATCAATTCGAAATAAAATTTAAAAATTCATTATATTCAATTTTTCATAAAATGAAAAACCTCATTCATTTAAAAATGAAAATCTGCATGATCCATTTCACATAGAATCTAATTTTCAAATAATTTCTAGAAGAAATCCTGAAACTGTATAAGTTTTCCTTTCAAAACATGATTTTCCTCAAAATTACAACTAACCCAAAATACACTACCCTATAAAGACAAAAAAACATCATAATCATTATAATAAGGCCCCTCGTATCCATATTAATCTAATAACACCTTACAATATATTCTATAAAAAATATTTATATTAAATGTTTTTTCAATTAAAAAAGGATTCTGATTGGGCATCATGTCAAACACCGCTACCCATAAAAGTGTGTATAATGCCATAATAATGACACTATCATGATGCATGTTAAACTAAATAAATTCTAGTTGAGCCATATAACTCATACAGATACTAATCCATCCCATATTGGGATTCTTGGTTCAAACCAACACCTCACTCAATCTAGAGTGCCCTTTACTGAAAAACGACATCCTCTAAAATCATGGGTTTCAAACACTGTCATGTTGGGAAGTCATGTAACTAATATATTTCTAGAGACCTAACAACCAACTTTTCATATAAATACACTTCCCATCCCATGATAATAATAATTCAATTTTGTAATAACCCATCTTGGGACATCCAAATAGTGCTCATGTGGGGACATTAAAACCCCTCACACACACCACCTCATATTCAAGAGGATACTGAAGAGTGGTGAGGGCCTAAAACACTTTCATGGAGAATAATACATCAAAATAAACCCAAATATTTCTATAAAAAGTCTACTAAAAATAGAACATTACCCTTCTCTATATCCATCTTCTCTAAAACCCTTTAAACATAATATTGGGAACCCACTAGACCATGTAGTATAGAATAAATGAATTATATCTATCTATACGATGAATCATTAAAAAATTAGAATTAGCAGCTAAACATGGTATTACATACATAATATAAATTAAAAGTCAAAGCTGGATGATACACATGCAGAACATAAACTGAAAAAAACTACATTGACTCAAGTCAAATTCATGTACCAGCCTACCAAATCCTAAAACTCAAGAACCTGCCAAATCTGTATAGTGTGTCCATATATATGAAATACATGTGTTTGGATATAAAACATGAAAATATACCCACACACATCAAAACCCATGTTGTGTATGTGGGTAAAAGGTGAGTCCAAAAAACCAATAAGAATCCTCATTACCTCAATGATACTAATTATAGTTGTGATCAAGAGGATGCAAAAGAATTATATAAAAATATTTTTAGTCACGTTTGTGAAAAACACCCACCTAGAAACATAACATGAAATGCATATATAATCATAAAAGTTAGGACATTTTATTCTAACTAGGAAACCATGTAACCTGACCCTACATGATTTGGAACCATACTAGATGGATTAGAGTCACAAGTAATATAAATTCACCCATACATAAAGACATAGGTTATGGTGACAACTGAAATGTTTTCTGGACCATACCCGAAGAATTAAGGTGGGTGTTGTCTAAAATTAAACCCACAACCTACAGGAACATAGCAAGGCCATATATCCATAAGCATCAACCCATCCATCCTCACCCGAGGGAGGTCTATCATCTATTTGTCGCATCATACCAAGACCTAACACTAGGGTAGTCCTAAACTCAATACTACTAAGTAAAGGTTTAATTATTACACAACAACCCATACCCACTAAATCTAGGGTGGTAAATAAGTCACACCAACCCATCCCCTATAGACTCTGAAGAGGTCAATAAATCACAATGATTCATCACTGATGACTCTGGGGAAGTCACATATTATAGGCCAAATCATCCTTACCCACTCAGGGTGGTCAAAATTAAGCACATAGACTAATCCATGTAGACTCTATAGAGGTTAAAATCAAGAACACTATCCCATATCCACAAACTCAAGGGAGGCCACAACAAGTACACATATACAACAAAAAACAATGCATGATCCCATATCATATATCAAATTTTCACCACCTAGGCACTAATCCCTCAGAATCTAGTCCTATGTATGAACACATTAAAATCCCATATTGACATTCAAAGGGTTCTATCACAACCATCTAGAAAAACCATCACTTTGACAACAAAAGAAATATTCTCTTGGGACTACCTACAAAACATGAATTATGATGAATACAAAAAGTTCTCACATGGCTACATGAACCAGACACATCACCATGAAATAATTCACACACTTGGAAAGAATAAAGAAGAGGCACATCAAGTACACATGCTTTTGAAAATAGGCAATCACCCATATAATGTCAAACAGAACAAAACAATCTAAAATAATCCTCTCTATAAGTCATTTGGAAACCAATTTGAGACACCCCATACATACACTAACGGGTTTAGTGCTAAAAATTAATAAGTTTTAATACATCACATGAATTATACCAAACATCAAAGATGAAAATTTCTATGTAAATGGGAACTAGGTACATTTAAAAATAATCAAATCTTTTAATAAAAATTTATTTCCCAAGGATTCTACACATATGTAAATTCACAATCATATTCCATTCATTTTAATTCAAAAGGAAATGGGGAATCATAAGAAAATGGAGATTTATAGAACCTAGTAAAGGACAAACAAAAAAACATAGCATAAATGAATATCATGGTAGATATATAATGCATAATATGAGAACATGTAAATAAGGTAATGTGTTATAAGAATCAATAAAAATGAGCCCTATGTTATTAATATTGATAAAAAACCATTAAAAATTCACAGTATGAATAAATATATTTTTTTTCCTTCTTGGAACATCAAACATTCATAATGGAACTACCCATTTGGATAATTCTTTTATCTGGTAAACTCCATAATATCTTATGAGTAACATAACTCTATCATCTCTTAGGAGTAACTTCCATCTAGTCAACTCCATATAATTACCTATTGAATTGAAGTGATATCAGTGTGCGGCCTTTATATTTCTTAATTCAAGTGTTTTTCATAAGGAAAAAATATATAAAATAATCATATCATGATAATCCATTGAAAATTAAAAAGGTATATTATGAATTTTGATAAATTCCTAGGTTAATATCCATCAATAAACATTATGAATTCTAATTTATTTATACTATATAGATAAAGTGGTGTATGTTTTAGTGAATAAATTTCCCAGCAAATCGATTTATTAGAGTTGACATGAATACCCTATAACCAGAAGAATAATGTGAGGGTATTCACATGGAAAAATATTCGATTATGCATTGATGATATTAGAAAAAGACAAAGGTAGTGATGGATCATTCTCTATAGATATCATAATTAAACCATGAAATGTAAACATAAAAAAGTATAAAAGTATAAGAAACGTAAAATACATGAGGAATATGGAGAGTAAAATAGAATAATTTCATTTTTTATAATTCTTGTGAAAAAAGAAACCGTTTTTATGGATTAATGAATATATATTGGTAAATGGCCACCAATTAATATAGAAACAATAGGGTTTTCACACGAAAAAGTAAGTAATATAACTGAGGTAATGATAAAAAAAAGTTGTTGGGATAAATTCTTGTTATAGGGATATCAATTGAATATAAATATCTATCCATATATACTAATCATTTATTATGGATTATAAAGTGAATTTGAATTATCTAAAGAAAATTCCCCGAGGGTATCAAACATAGTGTGGAGAAATACTAATTTTCTTACAGAAGGTGAGGATCGATTTAGATACTAATAATCCCTTTTTAGGGTTATTAACCCTAGGGAAAACTGTGATATATCCACACTAATTTTAGTATCCAGATATGGATTTTATTGTTAGGAAAACCACAAATTATTTTATTTACTAAATCTTGCATAATTTTTTGGATATGGGAAAAATTAACCATTATAATGGATTATAAATGTAGAAAATTGAGATATAATAGTGATTTTATAAGGATAAAAAATTAAAGAATTTATAATAATGTAATGTAATAATATTTCATATTAAAACATGATGGAATTTAAAATTCCTTCAAAGGTAAACATAAAAGTGGGACAATTAGAAGGAAATGAATTTTATCATTAAAAAGACATCATATTCACAATAATGGGGGAGTTTAAAATTATTATAAAATATAATAAATTGATAATAAAAGTATTACAAAAATAATAAATTTATTGAATGAAGTATAGGAAAAGATACCTTACATTGGGAGGATACTTCTTGATGATTAAGGGGGACTACTTAGATACTTGAAACCAACTTAGAGGGACTCTTGAGATAGAAATTGATAGTGAAATCGCTCTCAAACGATTTATTTTTTAAGGTGATGAGGAAATAAGGGTATTTATACTTTAGGAGGGGTTATTTTAATATATAATCCAACTAGTTGTGGGTGTAATCAATTATCAAAAATATTATTGGTTATTAATGAGTTGAAGAAATTATGTGGATTTCCAAGGCATTCCAAAACTGAAACATAGGTCACAAAAATCACAATTAACTCACATAAAATAAATAAAACATTTATTTAAAAAATCTATTTGGTGGTACAAAAAAGTAAAATATAAATTTATATTATAAAATTAATATTAATAAAATCATTTTTATACATATTTAATGTGATTTTTATTGAATAAACTATTTCAGAAATGTAAAATTATTTCCTTGTGATCATAATAAATCATTAATTATTAAATAATAGTTATTTTAATAACATAAATTTTTGGGGTGTTACATTATGCCCCCTTAAATATATTACATCCTAACAATTTTACACAACGAATAAAACTTAAAAAACAGAAATATTCAAGTAAATTTTATCTATATAAATGACTAATTATAAATACCCAGAATATGTTAATCATATTTTATACTAATTAAACATAATCTAGTCCACTTGAGAAAAATATTATCTATCCAAGGATTTATATCCAAATATTCTAAATCATAATTCCCAAAAAATCCAAACTCTTCTCTGATAGAAAATGAGATCCACTAGACCCATACTTCTGGTTCTAGTGCTAAATATGCATAATTTTTAATGAATCACATGCATTTCAAAAAACTCCCGTGATCAAAAGTTCAATGTCATTAGAAACTAGGTACATTTATACCTAAACACATGGAAAAATACACATCTATTCTAAAAGGATTATCTACACATGTAAATTCCATAAATTTATCCCTTTTATTAAAATTCCTAGGGAAATAGTGAAACCTAAGAAATATCATGACATAAAAAGTCCAGTAAGGGATAAAAAATTAAAAAATAGCATATATGAACATTATGGGTAAAACATATAAGATAATAAAAGAACATAGACCTCTGTAAAATAATTATAAAAATCAAAAATCAAGAGGCATGTGATATCAATCTTGATAAAAGGAACCATTAAACAGTCTTAGAAAAAATAATCAAAATGTTTTAGTATCTTAGAAAATAAAACATTCATAACATAATTAGCTATCTCAATAATTACAATATCTAAGAGAATTTTGATTTAACTTGTGAACTCCATCATATCTTAGGAGTAACATAACTTTATCATTTCTTATTAGTAATTTCCATCTAGTTAACTTATTCTCATTACCCAATTCATTAGAGAAACATAAGGGTTCCCCATTAATATGTTTTAACTCATGTGTTTCACATAAGGAAAACATATATAAATTAATTGTAACATGATAATCCCACGGAAATTTAAATAGGTATCCAATGAAATTTGTTTAATTTATAGGTAAATACCCATCAATAAATATTATGAAGTATAAGGTATTTACACCATATGGATAAAATGGTATACTAATTAGTAAATAAGTTTCCCAGTCACTCAATGTATAGGTATTTAGGTGAATTCCCTTTAATCAAAATAATAATTCAAGGGTATTCACATGGAAAAAGATTTTATTATGAAATGCTAATTATTAGTCAAGAAAAAGTCATTAATGGAATATTATATATAGAGATCCTAATTCCGGAATATAATATATACATTGGAACATGGAAATGGAGTATATATGTAAAACCAATGATAAATACATATATTTAGAGGGAACATGTTCATTTATTATAAGTTAGGTGGTAAATAAACCCTTTCAGTGGATTAATATAGTTGTATTTGCGAATAACCAACAATAAAAATAGAAAAAAGGATTAGGAAAGGTAAAAATTAGAATTGAAGCACACATTAAGGAGTCTTAGATACCAATTTAGAATATATATCGGTCTATATATTTTGATCCTTTACCATGACTCATATAATGCATGTGAATTATATAAAGAAAATACCCCAAGAGTGTTTAACTAGCTGTACAATAAAGTTAATTATTGTTAACTCGATGATGATTGAGTCAAAGAGTAATGAAATATTTTTGGGGTTATCACACCTAGGTATAACTATTTCCTATACACTTATAATTTTTGTATCCAGGTAAGGATGTTGTTCATGGAAGACCACACAATCTTTTCCTTACAAAATTTAGATTGATTTTATAGATACGAAAAAGATTGAACATTATAATAACTTATGAAGGTAGAAAATTAAGAGGTAATAATGATATTTCAATGATGAAATATTAAATAAATTATAATATTGAAACATATTAATATTTGATACAAAAACAATAAATAATTTAAAATTCCTTTAAAAGGTAGTTGTGAAAGAGGGGTGAGGAACCCATATTTAGATAAAGTAATGACTTATTAAGAAGCTATAATGAGAGGTAAATGAAGTCTCTAATTAACAAGAAATAATTTTCATGATAATGGGGTTATTTAAATTCAACTGGTAACATAATATATTGAGAATAAAAGGCTTATACTAAATAAGAACTTGAATTGAAAAAAGTCAAGGAAAAGATACCTTAACTAGGGAGGATTCCTATTAAATATAGGGAGGTAATTAATAGAACCTTGGAACCAACATGGAGAGAACAATTAGAGAGATATTGATAGATAAATCGTGTTCAATGTCTTTGGTGATGAAAATGAGGAAGGAATAGGGGTATTTTTTTCTTGAGGGGCGATTCTAGGGTTAAAATATAGGAATTATTATTATATATGCCAAAAACATATGGGAGAAATAAATTATAACCATTAATGAGTTTCACAGATTGGGTGGTCATAAAAGGCATTCAAATACTGAAAAATACCTCACAACCAACCAAATTAATGCATATAAAAAATAAAATTTATTTCCAAAATCCAAAATTTTCTACAGAAAATTAATGTATAAATTCATAATTTAGAATTAATATATTTAAGTTAAATTTTATACCAATTTAATTTAAATTTTAATTAATAAAATGTTTCATAATTTTTATTTCATGCTGACATAATAATTATGACATAAAATCATAATACTCTATAAAGCTCAAATTTTCCTTTTTTCACCTAAAAAATAAATTTTTCATAAAATTACAAAAAATAACCCTAAGATAATTTTGATTTGATGAGACAAAATGTGAAATTTATTTTATCAAAATAATTATCTAAATAAAATTATTTTAGTTTTAAATAAAATAAATTATTTATTGGAAATTGATAATTTTTATAGCACAATAAACATTTTAGAGGTAATAAAAAATAATTATGGATTAATTAAAATATATTATAATTTAAAATGTTTTTTATAAAAATATTTAATGAAAATAAATTTTATTGAAATATTTTAAATTTACCATGAAACTCATTTATAAAATAACATAGTTTTAGTCTCCAAAAATAATTCAATTTTGATTATATCAATAAATAATCCCTTTACAATTCCTAGATGTAATTATCCATGATGAGTAAAATTATTATAAAATTTAAAAGTATTTCTATGTATTCATAATAATACATTATTTGTAAAATAATAATTCTATTAAAAACATAAAGGTATTTCAAGGGGTTACCTTCTACCCCATTAAAGAAAATGCATCCCAGAAATTTTACACATTGAATAATACTAACTAAACCTAGATGTTCAGGTAATTATTATCTATATAAAGGAATCATTAGAAATAAAAAGAAGATGTCAATTCTATGGGTCATACTACTTATAAATAACCCAGTCTAGTAGAAACAATAACTATCTATATAAGTCTATATATCCAAATATTGTGTATCCTAATTTAAATAAAAACCAAAATCTTACCTCATACCAAATAAAATGCCCCAGACCCACACTACCATATCTGGTACTAAAAATGAAAAATATTCAATATATGACATGAATTACAACAAAATCCCAATATCAATATTTTAGTGTTGTTAGGAACTATGTATATTTACAAATGAACACATTGTACTATACAAAGTTCTTACACATGGATTATCAACACATGTAAATTACTTAAATGTATCCCTTTCATTTTAATTCATGGGAAATTTGGAATTGTATGAAACAGGTGATAAATAAAGCTCAATAAGGGATAAATAGTGAAAACAAAGTATAAATTAAAATCTTGGGTGAATCATAAGGCATAATATAAGAGTATGGACATAATTAAAAGAGTTACAAGAATAAATAATCAAGAGCCATGTGATATTAATTTTGACTAATAGGACCATTGAAAATTCACATCAAGAAAAAATAAAAGTGTCAGTATCATTGAAAATAAAACATTCATAATGAAAATACCAATCTGGATAATTCCCATATCTCTTAGGAGTAACCTATAGCCAGTAAACTCCATTGTATCTTAGGAGTAACATAACTCTTTCCTCACTTAGGAGTAACTTCCATCTAGTTAAATCTATCTCATTACCTAATGAATTAGACTATTAACAGGGAGCACCCTTTATATGCCTTAATTCATGTGTTTAACATAAGGGAAAAAATACATAAATTAATAATATATTGATAATCCCATTGGAAATTAAATAGGTTTCAAATGAAATTTTATAACATTATAGGTAAATAACCATCAATAAACATTTGTAAGTATAAGGTATATACAATATATAGATAATGGGGTATATAGTTTATTAAATAATTTCCCTAGTTAATCGATGTATTGGTATCTAGGTGAATACCATTCAATCAGCAAAATCAAGAAAGGGTATTAACTAATAAAAATATTCAATCACACATTTATAGTGATAAGGTAAGACAAAGGGAGTGATGGATCATTCTTTATAAAGACCATATTTCCAACATATAATGGTTGCGTAGGAATATGGGAATGTAGAAGAAAGAAAAATATTATGAGGAATATGAATAGTAAAATAGAAAATATTCATTGGTTACAAGTAATGTGGTAATAAAAATCTTTCAATGGACTAATGTGGTTATCTTTTTGAATATCCAATAATCAACGTAGAAATAATAGGATTCTCACATTGAAAAAGAAATTACTCCAGTTGAGGGAATGATAAAAGGAATTAGTTATGTATAAATTTAGGGAATATCGATATCAATTTAATTAAGATATGAATCCATATATTCTTATCCTTTATTATCGCTTATAAAGTTCCTGTGAATTATCAAAAGGAAATCACCTAGTAGTGTCAAACCAGATATGTAGTAATGGCCATTGTTGTTCAATAGGTGACGATCCATTCAAAGATTAATGTTCACTTTTCATGGATATTACACATAATTATAACTATATGGGAGCCACATCCATATGTAGCATCTAGACATTTATTTCATTTATTGGAAAACCACAATGACTATTCTTTACCAAATTTAGGTTGGTTTTAGGGAAACAGAAGCGATTGAACATTATAATTGCTCATAAAGGTAGAAAATTGAGAGGTAATCGTTAAATTTCACTAATAAAATCGTATAAAATTCAAAAAATGAAACATAATAATATTTAGTATTCAAACGAGAAGAAATTTAAAATTCCATACCAAGTTAGTCATAAAAGAGGGTAGGTGAACCCTTATTTCGGCTGGGTGATGATTTAGAAACAAGATATAATGAGATGTGATAACTCCAAAAATTTAATTTATTTTACCGAAATAATGTTCTAAATATGAGAATTTTAACTTTAACATATAAATCCTTATTTATTGAAAATAAAAAATCTTTATGGTATAATAGATATTTGGTACATTATAGAAATTACTTAGAAATTTGCTAAAAAATAGTATCATTTAAAAAGAACTTCTAAGGATTATTTCAAGAAAAGAAATTTTATTTGAATCTTATACTATTTTCATGAAACACATATTTAATAGAACATGTTTATAGTCACCAAAAATAATTTAATTGTGATTAAATCATTAAATAATCTTTTTACTATTCTGAGTTGTAGTTGTCTATGATGTGTAAAATTATTATGACATGTAAAAGTATTTCTATGTGTTCAAAATAAAAAATCATTATAAAATAACGATTATATTAATAAAATAAAATAAAATATGGGGTGTTATGAAATTAAAATCATATTTTAAAAATATTGATAAAGGATTCACATGTATTATAACTCATGTTGGGACCTTGGAAAAGATCCCTACAAAACAATATTTAGAAAACCAATTATTATTTGGAAATACCATTTCAAAACTCATTTATCAAAGTAACTATTTTCCCCTAAAATTTCCTTTTTATAAGAAACGACCATTTAAAAAACATTTTTTAAAAATTAAATTTTTTAACATTTCAAAAAACAACACACACCTCTAGGTAATTCACATGGAGCACCACTGGCACTCGATTGACAAAGGTTCCACCTTCAAATTGGTTAGTAAGCTATATAGTCTATTTTGACTATAAAGCTGGTGTGAGAAAACACTAACATTTTAGAGAGATCAAACATATCTTGAAACATGTATTTAGATATACTAATGATGACACAAACATATAAAATGACTAAATAACCAAGAGACTCAAATATATTCAAGGCACCAACCTCTGATGATGTTATGATAAATCCTTCCTAGATCATACCAACATCCATTGAGTCTGTGGGAACCTATATAATTCATAAATATTATTAAATAAGTTAATTAAACATTAAAAAAAACTTGGAATAATAGGCTCCAAACTCACCAGGCAGTCCAATGATTCCTAAACTAGAAGCGATGATCTATGATAAACTCCCAACACCCCACCTAGAATCTAAGGAACAAAAAATCTACAAGACTAATAGAGGAATAAAAGACTAATTTATCTAAATTTATCTAAAACCCTTTGGAAACTCAGTATGAAACATAATAGATGGAAAATTATGGATTAATAATTGAATTTATCCTCTATGGATGGCCTACACAAGTAACAAATGAAATCCAAAACAAGCCTAATGATTTCTCCATACTCTAATGAAAATTTCCATCCAAAACCTAGGCAAGTAATCTAAACATAATAGGTGATAGAAAAGGGAGAAGAATGGATAAAACTATTAAGAATACACATGATGAATCACTCCCAAATGATCAATAATAAAGGAATTTATTACAGGGAAATATGAGAGATAAATAACTCCCCTCCACCCGTTCTTGCATAAAATACCAAGGGAACCTCAGAGGGATACTAAAATTAGAATCCTAAGAAAAAATGACTAAAAAACCTTAAGTATTATTTCTTCACAATTTATGGTGTGGAGAAAATTTCATTACATAAACTACCTCTAGTAAAATGGATAACCCTTATGCTTGACAATTTCATGAGATAACCCATATGGTCAGAGTGTGAAAGTTTTTCTATTGGCAATTCTAGTATTCTGGACACTCAGAATCATCGTTGACATCCTCTTATACCCATATAACATCCCTTGATCATTAAGATATGTCTAAAAATTATTTTAGAGATATATAATAACTAAAAAACCAATCCTGATCCCAAGTTGTCACAATAAACGATTCACCAAAAGAAAATTTAAAATACCCAATGGAATTTCCAACTCGCAACAATGCGGGCCTTTACATTTATAGTCTCTTTGATTGAAGTGACTTCTTACAGAGGTCTATATTTTCCTTCTAGGAAATAGTATAGGTAATTACAAATTCTGTCTTAGTTTCAATAGGAGTATTAAAATATATTAAATTAAATATGAATTTTAAAATTATTTACATACCTATCAATGGTATTTTCTGTAGAAAAAGTATTCTTTCTTATTTCGATGATCGTCATTACAAAATAAATAGTTTGATCATTACTTAGAGTGTCTTTTATTGGAGTTAATTTTTAATGATTATTATTTCCACTTATTTTTTTTATTTTTATAATTAAAAAAATAAATTTAATTTTTAAAAAATTTATTTTATTATAAAAAACTCAAAAAAATATTACAAAATTATTTATTTTGGGTTTTTATGCTTTTTTAATTTTTATTTTTATGAATGATGTTTACTATTATAGTGTTTCTATATTTAGTAATTTTATATTTTATATATTTATTTTATATTTTCCTTTATAATGAAAAAAATCCCTACATTTGTTTAAAATAAATTTTATGAATTTATTTTTTTTAAAAATATCATTGATTCAAATTAACCTTATATAGATTCAATTAACAATATAAATTTTTTATTTGAACCTTAAAAATAATTCTTTTACAAATACTTCTATATATAGAATGAATCATATTTATTTTTCAAAAAACACTTATGAAGTTTAAAAATAACCTTATTATGTTTCTAGTAATCCTTAAGAACTTATAAGATGATCATTAACAACTCATATATGATCCTTATGAAATTTAAAGAATCATTACAAAGTTAATATCTATACATAAAAATTATATTTATAACCTTATGATGTGTTTTTTAGAGTAATGAACCCTAGAAAGACTTATGTTAACCTCATGAAGATAATAACCCTATAAAGATAAATATAAACCTTATAAAGATATATATATACCTTATAATGAAAAAACTTATGATGATGAACCTTATATATATTCTAATATAACATTTATGAATTCTAGTCTCCACCTTGCTAAGTATAAGAGTCAATGTATATATATATTAATTTCTTTCCTTTTTTGTTTTATTTTGTCACAAATTTAAATGATGGACTTGTGCTATGATATAAGGAAACTTACTTTGAAAAAACCACTAAAAAAATCAGTCTTTTGAAACACTGACTGATCTGACCACTGAACATGATTTTGGAAACACTAAGGATTAAACCACTAGAGATTTCAAAATTAATAAAGACCTAAGGAACCATATGGATGATAAAATTAATGATAGAGAAATAATTATGGACCAATTGAACTCGAACATTGATACTATTATCATTCCTATCTACATGCTATAATAATTGAGAAATATATATCATTCTATAATGAACTACCCAACATGATCAGAGATACAACCTGAAAAAACAATAGGTATTACATGACTGAGTTTTAAACTTTTAACTTTTATTCCCTGTCTCTTAATCATGTTGGGTTTATTCTTTATATATATAAAATAATGAATTTATCAATTATTAATCTAGTAAAAATGGGGTATAATTTTTATCATGCCTCCACCTAAAAAAGGAAGCTTTGTATTGGGCTGTGACTCCCATTAATAGTTATTTATATTGAATTATTGATGTTTTCCCAAGGTATCCCATATGTTATATATTTTGATGATCCCAAATTAATTATTAGAATACAAATTAATTTCATTTATGTGTGATTAATATGGATTAATCCAACTTATTTCAACTAGGATACAACTGTTTAGTTGAATGATAATTTTTATTTTCGATGAAACTTTGGATAAGTCTGGAATAATTAGAAATGTACAGACTTTTTCTATGTTGAGTTTGGATATGTCAAGCACTCAATTACATGAAATAATTTCCTATGTGGATCTCTAAGATCTCAAAATAGATATATGAGAAATGACTATGTCTATAAAACAACTCTGTTGAATCGTCTATGTTGAGAATTCAACTAAGTGGCTTGGATCCATGGGATATTTAGCAATGTGGTTCCAATAGGCTACTTCATGTGGTCGACTATATGAATTTTTACTATGTGAATTTTGATATTTCATTTGACTAGGTGAAAAATTATCCTACATTAACTTCAACTAAGATATTAATTCAACTATATGAATTTAGATATGTGTATTTTTTCTACATGGTGATCCAATGTCAGCTACACCATTATGTAACTCATGTATTTATTTCCACGGTATTATTTAAATTAAAAATTAACATTAATTTTGATGAATTAAATAATTGACTACCTCTTTATGGTAAAATCTATTTACATATAAAATTACTAAAAAATGAAGGAGAAGTTATATGTTTTATTACATAGTATTCTTCCTAAGGAAATTTGTATAAAAAGGACACCTGGATGTTATCTAGTGATTTTTTTGGTTTTTTAAGTGATGTTCAAAATTGTTTTAGGAAAAATATAGAGATATATTTGGAAAATAAAATCAATAGTATAAGCTATAATAAACTCTCTCTCTCTAATGTAATTCTTTACTACTTCTTCTCTGTGATAAGAAAAATAATAATAAGGAATCAAGTTCTTTACAATTGTGTTTTTAGTTTCGTCATCTCACTATATTCTTATTCTTGTAATATATCATTATTATTTTTCATTTATAGAAGTAATCACTCTTTATACTGATTTTTGAAGGATATTTTTTTCTAAAGCCTTGTAGTATCCTGGAAAAATCTCCCGGATTTCATATAAGTTACATTTTATTGCACTCATCTAGGTAGTCCATAGGAAAGTGATTGGAACTTGTGAAATCCCCAAACTCTTGGATTTGTGTTTTGGTAGAGTGTATTTGGGGATCTCTATGCCCTAACAACTATAAAATTTTATGGGTCATATTTTCCCCTTACTGTTTTTATTTGTGTTTGTTGCTTATAGTAAGAAATGAATAGAAACAATATTACCTTAATAGAGGATGGCTTAAAGTGAAGAAAATTTTAGGAACTCAATCCACCCCTTCTTGTCTATTTACGCATCTTCTCTCTGACCAATAATTGGCATCGAAGGTTGAGACTCCTTAGTTATGAAATCTAAAAGTTTTTTGTCATAAATATCTTTCTCAAATGGTATCTATGGCTACAATAGAGAAGGTATGTTATGGTTAGAGAAGAATATTTCAATTGATTAAAGTATGGTTTCTAGAATGCAGAAATCATTATTTATTTAAAGAACCTTCATCTAATGGTTTAATTGAAATATGTTAATCCTTACATAATTCATGAAGAAGGTATTGGAAAATGGGATTCTACTACAGAATTTGAGTATTATATGAACTCTAATGTCATGAATTCTATTAAATGTGGACTTGGTCCAGATGAGTTCAATAGAGTTTCTCAATGTGCTACGACACAAGATATGTGGACAACGATATCAATTTCAAATTAAGGTTCTGATAATGTAAGATATATGTGGTAGAATAATATGAGGATAAAGTCTGACACATTTTGAATGATTCATAGTTAAATAATTACATCGATGAATGGATGTTTGAAAAATATTTTGAATAATGTCACTTCTCTAGGGTAACTAATTACTAAACCAAATAAATCTATAAAAGTTATTAGAGTTATTCCCTCAAAATAGAATGGAATTTTAGTTTCTATCAAGAAATTTACAACTGTAAAAAATTTCAAAATAAAATACCTTATGAATAAACTCATGATGTTTGAGGAATAAATAGAAGTTGAATCCGGTTATTATAGAATTGTTAAAAAGGAGAACCCTACTTTGAAAATTTCAACTTCAAAGGATTATATTAAGATAAAATGTATAAAAATTTATGATGTGATGTTTATGGTGGAAATCTTGCTTAAATTTCTAAGAAGATTAAAATAGAATACAAAAAGAGAGGAGGATTCATGTAATTATTGAAGAATAAAAAATTTATGGTTGAAGATCTAAGGAAACATGGTGCTATGAGTGAATGTATATCAGAAAAATCAGACCATATTTTCCATAAGTTTAGGAAAAAATAAAACATACGACAAAATAGAAATGGAAACCATATTTTGTAAAAAAGAGAAAAATGTCCATAAAGGCCCCATGGAGTTTATCTAAGGAATCTACTGATGAAATATCTTCTGAATTATAAGTTGAAATATCTAATGAAAAGGTGAACATTTTCCTTTTTGAAATATGATGACCTATATTCATTTTACTCTAATAGGCATGAATCTGATTATAAAGCTAAAAATACCTATTTTTAAAAAACTAAATAAATATTTAACCATGATAAAAAATAAAAATAGATGATGAAAATTTTAAAAAAAATACTTCCAAAAATATTATAATGTTTCTGTAAGTGAGAAAGTGGAATTAAACAAATAATTTTCAAACCTAAAAGTTAAGATGGAAAATTCTATTTATTCTTATGAAAAACAAGGTAATAGATTTGAAATCATACAATAAAAGATAAATCCTTTAAGGATGAATATTGTTTTTTATAAAAGGGGAAAATAACATAAATTATTTTTAGCATCTCGCCTCTCCTCATTGTCATGATAAGGAAGTTTAATGTTACTTGGCCTTAAGTGACACCCCCAAGATTCCAAATGCTGACAACAAATTTCAAGGGATTCATGAACATGTGGGGGAGGATTTACCCTTTAAAAATAAAACAACGTACAAAAAAATACACAATAAAATAAACCACTATATAATTCATGATATAAATGAAAGACTATAAATGAATAACATTTTATATCAAAAGGAAACTACACAAGAGTACCAAAACAAAAGACTACAAAACAACCACATACACAACAGAAGATATAACCATCAAAGCTCAAAGGCTCTAAGACAAAACTCCAGGCTCCAACAATATTCATGATCTAACTCTAAAAAATATCCCATGTATCACTAAGAGCTATCCGAGAAGTGTTATACTTTACCTTTTCCCATATACCGACACATGATACCTACAAAATCCCCAAAGTGCCAAAGCGGGGGTGGGTAATGAAACTCAGTAGGCTTTCTCCAAACGACTTCCCTACTCATGCTAGAAGGATGGAACATGTTATAACATTTATATAAAAAAATTATATAAAAAAAATATATACAGTTTATATTAGAATATAAACAAGAGTCAAATCCTAACAGTTTTCCTGAATAATTGAAGTTCAAAGGAAAGCAACCAAACAATGCTCTAAAACCATTTCGTTAACTCCATTTTAGAAAAATCAATTCCTTTCCACATAACCACACAACTAACCATGCATGAAAGCATGGAAATCTATATAATTGTATGTGTAGATTCATAATTTCATTAAGCTTTCACTTAGCCAACCACTTTTATGGGGGTACCTCATGCCTATATCTGTCCTAACCCTTTCATTGGGGTACTTTACACCCTTATCCATCCAAATGTAAATTAACACACACCACAAAACCATTCCAACCGATACCAAATCCAAGTTTCCTAAACCATTTCAATAAAACAAAATTTTAGTTTATTTTTTCCCATATAGAAAAACTAAAAATAATTTTGAAATCATCATTATAAAATTATATTACCAAATTACCTTTTCAACAAAACCCCAAATTTCACAATTTAAAAAAACCATCCCTCAAGAGTGGTTTTATCAAACATTAAATAGTAGATACATGATTAATTTTATTAAAAAACATGAATTGGAAATCAATCCTTTATATTATAAATATAGAAGTCGAGAGTGAATCTACATACCTCACGATTTGTGGACAAATTGAAGAACATAACTCAAACACCATTGAAACTGGGTTGAATATCTAAAAACCCACCTAGATATCTTCCGCTAGAATGAAAAAATCTTAATAAAATATTATTTTGCATCCAAATTATTTGATCTATCCACACCGTATGTAGATATAAGATATCAAGAGAGATATAGAAGTATATCTAAGGAAAACCACCATGAACAACCAAGAACGATGGCTTACTGATGGAATATGACTTCAAAACACTAAGTGAATCCTTTATATTTCCTATGGATCAATGGGAGAAGCCTCCTTATCCATTGGGAATATATAATCTAGAGTTAGGTCCATATACGAGGAAACATTAAGAACTTAGAGGTAAAAATGAGTTAGATCCAAAAATTTTGGATCCTATTTTTGACCCATACATGGTTAGTCACACAGTTAGGAAAACAATGATATAATTGTGTGCCTGCTTCTCTGCCTAGAAGGAACCTTGAATAGTTGGCTTGAATGGTTTCTAAACCATGTTATAGCCACGACAAACCCCTCTTTCTCATGTGGAACAATTTATCCAAGTCTTCCACATTGTTTAGATATACCGTGCACCACCTTTGCACCTTCCCTTTCTCCCTGGTCTCATTGGGCATGGTTTCTTGTAGGTGTTACAAGATTTTTGAAAACCATTCTCCAACTGTGAACCTTTATAAAATCCATCAAAACATCTCGAAATTTCTCTAAAATCTCACAAACTTCAGCCATATACTTTATATACTTAAAAATAATAATGTAATGGTTACTTACATCAAACAGGGGGTGTCCCCACCATTGGTCTTTCCATAATCAAAAAATATAAAACAATTATTGACTTAAAATAGTTCCATACATTACTCTTTCATATCTTTATCCCATTCCCATGTCTATTCTTGAACAAGATTTTTTTTCTATAAAACTCTCACTAGAGAAATTATTTTTTCCAGACAAGACTTTCTCTTTCCTATCAACAATCTCCACAAGCATGTGTACCAATGAATAATTTGACTATAGGTCAATGTGATACCATCTAAGCACATGGTTAGGATCAAATTGATAGTTTTTTCAACTATGATACATGAAACACATTATTCACAACATTTTACCATGGTGTCAATGACAATAAATATTCCACCACACCCACCCGTTCAAGTATCTCAAAAGGGAATATGTATCAAGGAGATAACTTTCCTTACTTCCCAAAATGATGATTTCCAAGCCTCAGAGAGTCTCAAGAACACATAAACACTCACTGCAAATGAAAATGATCATATAAGATGACCCACATATGATTTCTGACAACTTTGAGTTGTCTCTATCTATCTCTTAGTCCATTGAATCGTCTCCATTTTTTTATGGACAAGGCTCAGCCCAACTAGTGAAGTCTCAGCTATTTACACCCAACAAAGTGTAGAACAAAAATGATTCAAATACAATGCTTCAAAAGTATCCATACGTATTGAGGAATGATATATTTTATTATAAGACAACTCTTGTAATGTTATGTGAACTTCCCATGAGCCATAAAAATCCATTACACAAGCCCAAAAAATTTCCTCTAAATCTTTGTATCGTCCATTCATATTTTCCATCCATCTGAGAACGATACACCATAATCATAGTCAACTGAGTCCCAAGGGATTTCTTTATGTATTTCCATAAATGAGATAAAAACCATAGATATCTATCTGATACAATTAAAATTGATATTCTATTCCTCTTTATCAATTCTTGGATATACATTCTTCACAATTACTCTGCCGTATGAGATTCACAAATAGGGATCAAATGGGATGGTGTTGTGAGACATTCCATTATCACCCATATAGAATCATGTTTCTAAATTATTCTTAGGATACCTATTAAAAAATTCATAATTATTTTTTACCATTTCCAAATAGAGATCGGTAAAGACTGAAACATACCTATTGGTCCCAGATTCACTTCCTTAACTTGATGACAGGTTATGTAGATTGAAGTGAACTTATCCATCTATAATTTCATATCGAACCACAATAACTATGATGTCTAATCCTTATATATATTTTGTATTATAGTATTAACAACTCCTCGTGAATGGTGGTAAGCAAGAAGAAGTTTTTACAGAAAATCCACATGCAGGACCGTCCAATTTATAAACCATAGTATTAAACACTCATCCATCTTCCATCCCTCAGTGGTGACCCCACCATTCAGCTTTGAACTCATTGTAACACATTATGAATTGGATATATGTGCCTATTTTACTATACTTACAAAATCATGAACCATAAAACTTGGAATAAAATCCACAAATTCACCTCAGCCTTCACATTCCACATGCATGTAATTTAGGACTGACATTAACTACCACTCATTTGAAGCTTCTTTTTACAATTGAGAATATGACTTTCAGGTCAATACATTGGCCACCGAATTTCGTTTACCCTATGTATACATCAAGTAAAAGTTAAGGATTTGGTGATAATGCATCCATCTTCTTTATCTCAGATTCAAATATCTTTGTAAATATGTTTCAATATATTATGATCCATAAACGTAGTGAATTTATCACCAATGAGGTAGTTACACCAAGTATTCAAATTATGGACTACAGTAGGTAACTAATTTTTTTTGTTGGGTAGTTATTCTCATGAACATATAGAAACCATGATCTATAAGAAACAACATGGTATACTTTCAATAGAACACATCCAAGCCATGATTATAAAGAATCACAATACACCACATAACCACTTCCAAATTTTGGAAAAATCAAGATCGGTGTTGGTGTAAGGAAAACTTTCAACTCTTAAAAATATTTCCTTCATTACGTGTCTCATTGGAATGTAATATTACCCTTTGTCAAATATTTCATAGGATAAGCAAGTCATTATAAGTAACAAGCAAAGAATCAGTAATAACCAGCTAGAACAAAGAAACTTTGTATCTCAAAGAAAATATTTAGTTTTTTACAAGAGAAAACAATATCTATATTTTCTGGATCCAAAGAATTTTTTTACAGATATTACACAAACAAGGAAATGTACCTCTTGTAATCAAAAATCACACTTTAAAAATTTTTCATACAACTGATGGTCTGACAAGATTCCCAACACTATCACCTAGTGTTGTTCATGATGATCCCTTGTTCGTGAATACACTAATATGTCATATACAAAAAACCACCATAAAAGAATCCAGATATCACAGAAATACCATGTTCATTAATTCCTTAAATACTGATAGTGAATTTTTAATACTTAAGGAATTATGATATATTTTTAATGGCCATATATTTTCCTGAAATCTTTTTCAAGAATATCCTCCTTTCAAACTCATAATTGGTGATATCCTGATCGCATGCCAAATATAGAGAACCACTGAGATACCCTCAATCGATTGAATAGATCATAAATGACTAGATGTTTATATATATTATTTATCATAACTTTTTAATTCTTATGAAAATACACACACATCCTTAGAGTTCCATCCACATTTTTCACACAAAAAAACTGATGTTGCCCATAGAGAAGTGCTCACCCAAATGGAACCTTTTCTTCCTATATCATCCAATTATACATTTGGTTCCTCTAATGATACTGGTTCCATCCTATAAGAAGTAAGGGAAATAGTACTGGTCCCTAGGAGTCGATCAATTATAAATCCCACTTCCCTTATAGGTGGTAACCAGGAGAAATTTTCAGTAAACACATCTGGAAATTGATCAACCACCACTGGAAAACATCCATAATTGATCTCTACAATAAATTCCATTTTCAAAGCTTCCTTATAGTTTGGAATCATTCCTACTCCTGGTGCCAAAAATCTTTTTGCACCTACTTTTACATTCTAGTCTCATTTTAAGAGATTCTTGATGCCATAATCAGTTGTAAAACAGGAATTTTGTGGTATAATAATTGATGTGAGCCTTGCACATTTTCAACCAATCCATACCTAGGATTATAAAATATATTTCCATCTCAAGCAAAGAGAAATCCAATTTTAGTTCGGATCCATCAATGGTTAAAGAACATGATTTACCCAAAAATTAATGACATTATCTTTAGCCAGAAGGAGTTTGATGTTTTACACAGATGGAATCATCTCAACTATTAAACTTATGTTTTCAAAAGAATAGAAATAAATATAGGATTTTGATTCACCTATATTAAAAAAAAACTTCCATAAGGTTAGAATTCAAAAGAATTGTACATCTCATAGTTGATGGTCCAAACTTATCATCAACCAAAACCTGCTCAGCTCCATATAATTAGTTCCTCAGCACACTTTATTACTTGTTTCACTTTGATATTACCCTTACCAAGGAGTAATGTTATTTATGGAATCACCATTTATAGATCTATTCTACTAATGGGGATTGTTCTAATGCCTCTATCATATCTAAGCATATAATGTCTGTGACACATGGGATGTGTCCTGAATACCCGACCTTAGAGCACTGTGATGATAGGATGGAATATCCCCCAACTAAATGCAGTGTTATAATAATCTAGATGGTTCTATACAGTATCTCTTCATGTGTTTGAACTAACCATATTGAAAAAAGCTAGTATGTGTCATTGGTTTTTGAGGAATATTCACCACTCCAGCCGTTGATTTTGAGCCATACCCCACCTTGGAAATATGTTTCCCTCTTCCGATTTCTCCCAACATTATAGTACCCACCATTTCCCATAGGTATCAAAAAACCTAGTAGTCCAATATCTCACAATATGTCCCTTTATACCACGATTACTCAATTGACCATCTCCATATAGTCCGTAATACAGAGAATAATAATCTTTGAGTAAATCTCCTTCCTAAGCCCTGATTAAAAGATGTGTTCCTTCAAGGATGCACTAAGATCATCTTTGGGGGGAAATGAACATTAAATTCATTAATTTATCCACATAAACTATAAAAAAATATTTTCTATTTCAATATGAATAAATCCATTGTTCTTTGAATCCTGAACAAGGGAGGATAGAATTGTTTATTGAACAATTATTCAAAATCCTCCCATGAATATCTTTTTTAAAATTTAGTCTGAATAGATAAATATCACTATTGGAATTCAATATTATCCAACATATACGTTTCAAGATTAACATTTGATCTTTACTAGTGTGCTAATGAAAGTGAATATTTCATTCCTCCGATTTATCCACACCTCTATTTTCTCTGGTTCTATATAACCTTGAAAGATGAGTGGATTCTACTTCTGGAACTAAACTGAATGATCTAATTTCCTTGGATTGTCCCTCATTTTCCTTGTATCCATAGATTAAAAATATCGTACTATACCCTGAACCATCTTTTTTTTCACCTGTGTCTAAGGTGCAACCACCTTCTCAAAAGCTTCTTCTAGTTTATTTCTATGACGCCTACCAGGTTCCATTTTCTTGAAACAAAAAAAAACTGAAAAAGTCTCACTCTATATCAACTAAAGGATTATATTTCAAATTTTACCAGATCCAAATTATCACAACAATGATTTCCAAAATCAAATTTTAACATGTTCAACCATTTTTGAAAAATTTCAACTTGGTTTTGAAAATCAAACCATTTTCAAACTAGAAAAATCATGCTCTTTTAAAATTCATTCATTTGAAATAAATATCAAAAGTTTTCAAAAATATTCACATTTATCCAAATCATATATCATCATTAAAAATAAAATATGCACTCTTAGTAGGATGTCATTTCTATAATGTGTTTTTTTCCTACCTCATTGGTTAACTCATGACATTGAGATTTAAAATCCTATAAGTGTCTCTAAATCACTTATGTACCCAAATACCAGGTAAACTTAAGTTTTATTTAAAAAGGTTAGTTATGTATTTTTATGATCTACATTTAAATCCCTAATGATTCTTCTCCTTTCTACCTTCCCAACATATGGAATAGGACAGGATGAATATCAACTCCAAGACCGATTGAAATGAGAGCCACTTGCTAAGAAGGGACCAAAACAGATTAGCTGACTTGTATAATCCCTTCCCTCCTCCTTGTATTAATAATGGAGTGGAACTTACTTTTCCTTAAGCAATATCCCCAAGATACCAAAGTCTGGTAATAAATGGATAGGGTTTCATGGACATATGGGGATGTTTTTCCATTAAAAAATAAAACAACTAACCAAAAAAGCCATAACAAAATAAACCACTCTATGATTCATGATATTAATGAAAGATAATGTAGGAATATGATTTATATCAAAATGAAACTATAGAATATTACCATTGTGTTAGCCTAAAAAACAACCAAGTACACAGTAAAAAACATAACCAAAAAAGCAAAAAGACTCAAAGGCAAAACACCATGTTCAAAAAAGATTCATGCTTGAACTCTACAAAACAACCCAAGTATCACTGAGAACAACTGGATAAGTTCAATACTTTACCTTCTCCCACATCTTGATACCTCATATGTGAACTATTTCCAAAGTTCCAAAGTAGGGGTGAGTAATGAAACAAAGCAGGATTTCCCCAAATGACTATCCTACTCAGGCCACAATGATGGAACATATTAGTACATTTATATAAAAAAAATTATATATTTTTTTTAAATAGTTTACATCAAAAAATAAATAGGTCTCATAACCATGTAGTTATAAAAAATAATCCATGTTCTAAGGAATGAAACCAAATGATCTTCTAGAGCCATAATATTAAATCCATTTGGGAATAATCCATTCCTTTCCAAATAACCACCCCACCAACCTTGCATGAAACAATTTATATCCCTATACTCATGAGTAGTTATTCATCCTTTCACTATATTGGCAATTAGTGAACCACATTTATAGGTGTACTTCATGCCCATATCTATCCTATACTTTTTATGGGGGTACTTTACTCCCTTATCCATCCTAATGCATATAAACACACACCACACAACAATGTCAGCCCATGAAAAATCCAAGTGTCAAGAACCATTTCAATATAACAACATTTCTATTAAAAACCATAATTTATCATGTAGAAAAACCAAATATAATTTTTAAGTCATCATTTCAAAATCATGTTACCAAATTCCATTTTCAAAAAAACCTCAAATTGTTCAATTTCTAGAAACCATCTTTCAAGAAGACTTTTGTCAAAAATTGAACTGCATATACACAATAAATTTCAAGAAAACCCATGCATTTGAAATTAATCCATCATATTCTAAATATATTAGTCGAGAGCGAAGACACCTACCACATGATTTATGGAGAAAATTAAGAATGACACTCAAAATTTAATGAAACTATGTTGATTCTCCAAAGTCTTTCTTAGATCACTACCCCTAGCATCAAAAAAGAAAAATCTAATCATATTTGGGGACCAATATCTTAGATCTATACACAATGGATATATGTCTAACAAACCATGGGAGACAAAGAAGTAGATCTAAGGGAAACCACTAAGAATAACCAATAATGATAACTTATCATAAGAATACAACTTCAAAACACCAATTAAAGCCTTTAGATCACATTAATATCAATGGGAGAAGCGTCCTTAGCCTTTGGGAAAATATAATCTCGATTTAGGGTTGAATATTAGGAAACTATAGGGCCTTACAGGTCAAAATGAGTAAGATCCACACTTTTTGGACCTCACTTTTGACCTGTGAATAGTTAATCGCATGGTTAGGAAAACCAGGTGCTAACCATGCGCAAGATTTTTCCATAACTAGGAACCTCACATGGTTGGCTCACATGGTTTCCAATTCATATTACATCCATAAAAAATCCCACATTCTCAAGTGGAATGATTTATCCTAGGCTTCCACACGATACAGGAAAACGGTGTGTTGCCCACGCGCCTTCCATTTAGCACATATCTCATTGTGCATGGTTTTATACACATGTTGCATGATTTTACCAAACTATTAACTAACCCTGAATATTTTTAAAATCCCCCAAAAAATCTAAAAATATATTCAAACTCTCCCAAAATTCACCCATAAAATTTAAAAACATGAAAAGAAAAAAGAAAGGGCTACTTAATTAAACTAGGGGTGCTACATTCTCCCCACCATTGGTCTTTCCATATCTATAATAGTTTTGGCCACTACCCTTTCATATATTTATCATGGCCTAAAATATTTTCCTAAACATTACCATGTTTCCACAAAACGCACTCTAGATAGATTCTTATCCATGAAATACTTTCTCTTGTATATCCACAATCCCCACTAGCATGTAAACCAATGATTCATTCGAATCTACGTCAATATGATCCCATATGATAACATGGTCAGGATCAGGCTGATACTTTTTTCAACTAATATACATAAATCACATTATGCATGACCTAAACGTGGTGGGAATTCCAATCGATATGCCACCTCACCAACCCATTCATGTTTCTCAAAAGGGTCTATGTATTGAGGAGATAACTTTCCCTAAACCCCAAAATGATGATTTACAATCCTTGGAGAGATCTTTAAGAACCCATGATCACTCCCTATGAATGTCAATAGTCATTTAAGATAATCCACATAAGATTTATAAGAATTTTGATCCATCTATATCTATATCCCGATTAACTGAATCTTCATCATTGTTTCTTGGAAAAGGATTAGGCCAAATAGTGAATTATCACCTATTTCCACCCAAAAAAACTAGATAATAGAAAGGATTCACAAAAAATTGTTTCAAGGGATCCGTATGTATCGAGTCTTGATATCTGTTATTGTAAGAAAAATCCAATAATGATTTTTCTCTTACCATGATCCACAAATATCCATTACATAAGCTCATAACATGTCCTCCAAATTTTGTATCATCTGTTCAGATTTGAAATTTTTCTAAAGAAGATATGCTATACTCATATTCAAATGAGTCCAAAGGGATTTCTATAAGGATTTATAGAAATGATATGTAAAACTCGTATCTCTATTTGATATGATTCAAACTGATATTTCATGCCTCTCTATCACTTCTCAGATATAGATTTTTGAGAATTCCTCCACTGTATAAGATTCATGAATAGGGATAAAACATGCGAACTTTGTGATAGATCCATTATCACCCATATGGAAGTGTGTTTCTGAACCATTCTAGGGAGACCTATTACAAAATCTATAGCTATCTACTACCATTTCCAAACAAGGATTGGTAAAGACTACAATATACCTAATTTTCACTGATGTTATTCCTTAACATGTTGAAATGTTAGTAATCTTAGAAAAAACTATCACAAACCATCCCATAGGGGCCCACAACATGACTACCCAAAACACACCTCCAATAGGCTAGGGGCCGGTGACTATCACTGAGTTGGAATACCTTACAAATGGGAGGCATTAGCCTAAAGTACTTGTACGCACACACACACACATCTCCAAGTCACAAATGATGAAATGAAAAAACCAAAAGTAAAAAATTCATGAAAAAAACTATATACCACAAACAGAGTAAAACAGTGAAAGTAATGGAAATTAAATAGGGCCAAATACAAGACCACCAAAAGAAGTTTGTAACCAAAAGTCCAACCTGGATGAAAATAGGTATTGGTAATACTATCTAAATCGTTGGAACACACCTCATTTTCTCAGAATTGAAAATAACTGCATTGTCCTGGACCACCTAGGATCCTATTAAAGGGATAATCATCTACAAAATACATGACACATTCTGGTAGACCCCATGTAGAGGTGAGTACAAAAAAGATCAATAGGACACCCCAAAACCACAAAGGAAATACTAGTCATCTCCACAACGGTTTATTTCGACAACACATACAAATATAATATCGAGATATAATGAGTCTAAGATGATAATTGCAGAGGTAAACCACATCTAATTTCTAGACATATGATTCTTCTTTAGGCACGTTCATTTTTGGAGAACTAACCTCTCATTCCGTGATATCATTAGAGAGGATCATGAAGAGGTCTAGCTCATTTTCACCCTACAAAAATGAGAAAATATTGGTCAAGGAATTTTATGATACACAGAGAGGGGATCCTGACCAATACCCTTTGGAATACCACTGACACAATTAGGATCAATTCAGAACGTAGGGGATCCTGCCCATCACCCTAGGGAATACCAAAAAACCTATTTATGTGGCCTGCTAGATAGAGGATCAACAGACGTCTCTCAAAGGTTATGCCAATTCCCCAAAAATTCATTAGGGGTAATATAAAATCAAACTCCATTACTAGGGAGGGATGCATAAATCTATATGGGACTCAACTTTTAGAGGAGATTAAAGTATAGAAATATGGACGTAATACCATAATGAACCCTTGAGGAAAGATCCAAGGGAAATTATTTCAACCTAAATAGTTCTAAGCTAAAAAATTATCACATGATGTCAAAAGGAATGTCTCAACATTAGGGTTTCAATTTCAAAGATAGCTCGTCAAACAAATTCCCTGTGTGAAAGTTATTGTAGTTTGAATTTTCAACAAGGGTCCCTGGTCCCATGGACCAACTACATAGTCGACTGTCCATGGTAAACCGTGAAACCTCCCCATGGTCAACCATGAAACCACCCCAGGTTGACCTAAGGTCCAACCCAATCTGCTATGTTTGACCAGACCTGCGGGGTTGGACCTAGTCCACAAGGTTCTTGGCCACATTCCACATAGTCGCCGCCACCACTATATCTCATAGACTAGTGTCACACCGCTTCTACATCCCCTGATCAGCCTCCTCCACACAGAGTTGTCCACCATGTTCCACAGTCACATGTCGTGTCCTATGGTCTACTATTGTTGTAGCCTCCAGTCACCACACCACTGCTGATCATCGCCACCTCGCCTCATTGGACTGCTGCACCATACCCACGATGGTGGTCCCTTATATGGACCACCAAGCCACCTCAAATTACCAAAATTGAAATTCACCATAGATTTGTGGTCCTCAGTCCCGATCTACAAATAACCGATAACTTTTGTTGGTTTAACTCCAATCTGAGGGTCTGATCGTGTTTAGATCCACCCGTAAAGTCATTTTGTGACCATGAGGGTCCAACAACAAAGAACATGAAGAAAATGGGAGAGAAAATCACGAATAACAACCAGAGGATCTAACCTCATCCTTTTTAAAGATTTACTCAATCCATTTACATTATAGTCAAAAACAAAGTGGAATTTAAAATAAATCTCCAAATAATCCTACAGATAAAATATCATCCCACAAAAATGGTCAAACTACAGATCAATCTATTCTTGGATTGACCCAATTTCCTCATAGAAATTATGAATGTGTAAAATTAAACAAAAAAATCCCTACCTCGATTTGTATCCACCATTGATGAAGGAATATGGTTGTGTCATCATCATAGGGTGGTTCCTTTGAATCCAGAACTATTTGATCGTTGATCCTTGATCTATCCCAATTTATTTAAGAAAATTCTTTCTCCGCATCTCATAGGAATTCTAGGATTATAATTCTAACCCTAAATTCCTAAAAAATAATAATTAAATAGAAATGTCAATGCGTTATAAATTATCTTTTATTTAAATTATTTAATAATGATGACATCCTTTTTGATTTTTTTCCACAGAAGTCCCACGCTGACCAATGTTAACTCACGCCTAGGGAGAAAACCACATTAAAGAAATCAATGGTGGTCTAGGATTTCCAATCCAATTTACTGTTCATGAGTTATTAAAATTTTTAAAAAAATTTATTTAATTATATTATTTACAATTTTTTCATTGATGATCTTTTCTATAGATAACCTATTTCAACCAAATTTATGTCATGCCTAGGGTAAAGCAACAATTATGATCTCAAATGTACCCTTATATTTATAATCTGATCACCCATTTAATAGTTATTCTACTTTTTCAAGAAAAATACTTCTGAAAGTTGTTAAGAATTTAAATAATTTTCAAACAATTTTTCTAGGAAGACGGGGTCTCAGAATCGTACGCCATCTCACCACCTATACACAAAATCAAACCATATAATATCTAAAAAAAAGTACATGGAAAATATTAGTTGTTACATTCTCTCCACCTTGGGGATTTACATCACCAAAATCCAAAACAAGGGATACTCAAATAGATGCAGGTACTAAGCATGAAATTGATATTCTTGCTCTAATATGCTCTCAGGGAATTTCCTATTCCACCACTGAGCATGCACTAAAGGAATCAATCACCCATGAAGGATCCTACTAACTCCGGACAAAGTCTATCATGGAATCTCATAACATGTCATATATAACTTGAATGGTCTACTCAGTTTGGCTATATGTATATGGGTGAAACACTACGCTAATGATTAAATGAGTCCAAATTCCTCCTACAATATCTTCGACAATTACGTTGTAATGTGAGCATCATGATCAAAAAATATTCTTGACAGAACTCCATGGAGTCAAACTATCTCATGCACATAGATGCATCCTAAGCTCTCTATTGAACTCTACTCTTGAATAGCTATGAAGTGGGACAACATGGTGAGTCAGTCAATGATCACTGATATCCCATAATTTTTCTTACATTTACTTGTTAATTCCATAACAGTGTCAATCTATATCCCATCCCACTTACATTCCGTCAACTCAAGGAGTTGAGTTAAACCCACTAGAACCTGGTGCTCATCATTCACTTACTAATAAGTATGGAATCGAGAAACAAACTCTAAAACTCCTTTATTTAACTCTATCCACCAAATATGATTTCAGAGGTCCTGGTAAATCTTCTCCAAACCTAAATGTTCCACCAAATGGGATGCATAGAACTCCCTTAAAGCCTCCTCCTGAAATGACACTAGAACTACCGTGCATCCCTTGAAAAGAATAACGTGCTCCCCACAATTCAATTATCTATCAGGACTATGTCCTGTGATATCTGAGCATGTAGGGTCTTGTAGTATGTATCCCCAAGATGTGCCTCCCAGAATCACTGTAAGAGTGGAGGGGTGAAATCCATCAATTGAAGGTAATCTACTTCATCTCCATCCCCAAAGGATATCTACAATGAGGTCAACTTCTCTAACACCTTTCTCAAAAATGGCAAACTAGATATTTTAATGTTAGAATATTCCATCATATTCCTCTTCCCAAGAGTGTATACAATATCAAAGTCATATTCCTGGAGAAAATATACCCATCACCTCTATCTCAAGTTCAGATACATCTGAGATAAGATATACTTGAGACTCTTGTGATTAGAGTAGATGATAAATTTCTCACCCATTAGGTAGTGTCGCCAAATCATCAATGTAAAAACTTTTATTGCTATATCAAGGTCATGGGTTGTGCTATCCTACTCATGTGGTATCAAATGGATAAAAACATAGGCAATCACCACTTTAACCTACATCAGGACACAACCAAGACCGGTCCCTAATGCATCACAGAACATAATGTACTCGACACCTTCCTCCTGTAACCTCAAGATGAGAGTGCTAATCAACCTCTACCTCAGATCATTAATGAAATAATGTCACTTGTCTTTTGACATGAATGGATTTCCCTTTAATGTCAAATACATCAAGGGTTATAATACTCTTGAGAAGTTAGGTAGAAAACTCTGATAGTACCCTTCCAAACCAAGGCAACTCCGTACCTCGATAACACTCTTGGGTGGCTCCCAAGAAATCACTACCTCAATATTTACTGTATCCACTCAAAATCTCGCCTTTGAGATGACATGTCCTAGGTAATGGACCTATCAAATCGAGAACTAAAACTTTGAGAGCTTTATGTAGAGTTGGAACTCTCAGAGTGTGTCCAAGACCATGTGAATGTGCATCATGTGATCCACATTGGGCACCAAGTATATTAGGATTTCATTGATGAAAACCGCAAAAAACCAGTCCATATAAGGCTAAAAGATCTTGTTGATGTGTCCCATGAATAATATGAGGGTGTTCTTTATTCCAAATGGAATCACCAAGTACTCATAATGACCATAAAGGTGTCTAAAGACTATCTTCATTATATCCTCATCTCAAACTCACAATTGGTGATGGCCTGATATGAGGTCGATCTTTGAGAACCATCACACCCCTTTCAACTGATCAAAGAGGTCATCGATCCTTGGTATTGGATAATTTTTCTTCATGATAACCTAATTCAAGTGACAATAATCCACACAAAACATCAATATCCCATCAACATTCTTGGCAAAAAAATTGGGGATTCCCAGGGTGAAACACTGGGCCTCATGAAGACCTTCCTCGATAAGTCCTCCAACTACACCATCAACTCTAAAAGCTATCCATGAGACACCCGATAAGTATTTCTATATATTAGAGTATTTTTGGGGTGTAGATCAACGAAGAATTCCATATTACTATGTGGTGTTAAACCTGGAACATCTTTAGGAAATCTATCCCAATACTCCACCGCCACTGTAGGAAACCAATGACTTATATAATCCACTACACTTAGGGTGAGGCAAGAAAACTGATGAGTAATTGAATTCAACCTTCTATGTGTGAGTCCATATTGTAATGGTTGTGTTTCCCTTTTCACCAACAAAGGAAAACATGATTCCATCATTATGGATGCACCAAACTCTTCACCAAAAATAGTCAAATTGAGAATGAATTATGGATAACGAATCCATAGCTAATATAGATGTTGAAATGAATCGACATCACTACTATGATATCCAAACCAAAACCCTAACCTATAGAGTCATGTCCCAATGTTGACACTGGTGCATGATTATTGGGTATCCTCAAATATGTCACTCCAAGTGTGAGGGTCGAGTTAATGGTCAAATAGAATATTTGGGTGTCGAATAAAATTCATGGAATGAAAATAATGACTAACACGTATGTCTACAAATATATAAGATAAATAAGAAAAGACATTGATCATACCTCAAATCATTCCTTGAGTCCCTGGGTCATAATACTTGACCGCATGCTATTGTACTATCCCCTATCCTCTAGCTCAGTGAGTATGATGTGGACCACCTGGGGGTGGTGGTGGTAACATGTAGAAGTGTATACCACTTTACTCTCCTAACTCTTCTTCCACATCCACCACCCTACGGATCAACCATCACCTGTTGTTTTCTCTGCCTTGGTTTTCCATCCATCGTCTATCTATCAGCTGTACATTAGGATGTTAAATCTCAAATGAGATGTCCTATACCATCACCTAAAAATAATTTCCTCTCTCTATGATTACTAGACACATAGTATGAGCTCTGAGTTACATATACCTTATCTTTGGAGCTCCTATAGAAATTTATCACACATCCAAGTCAATGATAATGGTGTGGGATTCCTACTTCCAAGGTCTTTACTTGTGATTTACCGCTACTGACTACCCACATTTTTATCTGCTCATCCAAGGAACTCTCAACCATAATGGTTTTCTCTAGAACCCTATCATAGGTTGGAATGAAAAAAAGAATAACACTAGCTCAAATTTCTCTACAAAGACATCACTAGAAGGTATGATCCCTAAAATATTGATCATGTATCACATCCTTAGAGTACATAGAGAAGTTGGTGGACCTAAATGAATACTCTGATACCGACATGTAATCCTACATAAGCTGTAGAAGCTCCTGGATATGAATCTCCCTTATCTTATAAGATGAGAACTCCTCTCTAAAAAGGTTCTCAAACTTTTTCCATGGGAGAGTATCCTCATCATAATATTGATTAACAAAACCCCACCATCGTCAGACTGAGCCATATAGAAGGTGTACTACCATGACCACCATCTGATCTGCTGCTGTCTTGATAAGATAGAAAACTTGAGTCCTCTCTTCATGTCAGTCATGAACCGCCTGAGGGTCGGGCATTCCTCGGAACCCGAGGGGTCTCTATCACTAAAACTCATGAATCACACTCATCCAACACTTACCATCCAATGGTACTATGAGTACCACATGATGCTCTATAGGTGGTGGTATGGATGGTATGACACCTGGAGTTTCTATCTCTTGTAAAAATCCATGCACTGACGTCTTGTCCCCTAACAGATCATCCTCATGATCATATGGCAGAATCTTAGATGGCTGTCTATGTGGAGACATCCTATAATAAAAAATGATTTACCATGGTTAATGAGTATATCTGGAGAGATGTCTCAAGAAGTAAATGGAAACCAAAACCCATTATTATATGATGCATATACCTTTACATTCATTTCAACCATTTCTCTCATGTACCATGTCGAAAAGCTGGTTATCAAAGTCATGGTGTATGGATACATTGGGAACCTGCACCAACATTGGAGTCCCTGGATTAAAATCCTAACTCAAAACAATTAACATTGTTTCCCCAAACTAATTGAAAATATTCTCGGTCCTAATGCAGAAACAACCCCTTCTAATACCACTATATCATGAGCCATCCCAGAGGGGCCAGTTCCATGACTAACCCAAGTCTACCTCCAATAGGCCAGGGGTTGGCGGCTAACACCGAGTAGGAAATCCCAAAAATGGGAGGCATTATCCAAAATCTCCAGTATGTACGCACACATCTCCAAGACACAAATATTGAAATGTAAAAACAATAAGTAAAAAATTCGAGAAACCACTATATCCAACAACTAGAGTACAAAAGTGAAATTACTAGAAAATAAATAGTGCCAAATACAAGAAAACCAAAAGGAGACTATAAAAACAAGTGAAAAATGTAAGAAAAGAGGTACTGAGACTCTTATCTAAACAATAATAAAACACTCATTTGTTTATCCTTACTAAGAACCACCTTGTCCTAGACCACCTAGGACTCGATCAGAGGGTCGATCATCTGCATAAGACACGACATGTGCGGGAAAATCCTGTGTAGGGGTGAGTATCAAAGTACTTAGTAGGACACCCCAAAACCAAAAATGAAATACCAATTAGCTCCACATAGGTACATTTCAACATAAAAAAACAACAAAATCTAGATATAATCATTCCAAGATGCAAAATCTAGAGGTAAGACACAACCAATTTATAGCCACATAATACTACTCGAGGCATGATCATTCTGGGAGAACTCACTCCTCAAGAGATTATGTCATAAAAGATGATCACAAAGAAGTTTAGATCATTTGGGGCCTTCCCAAATGAGAATTTACTGGTTAAGGAATCTTATGATACCTAGAGAGGGAATCCACCCCAACACCCTGGTGAATACAACTAACCCAATCACGATCAATTTGTAATGTTGGTGATCCTACCCAACACCCTAGGGAATACCATTAACCCTACTAAGGTGGAATAACGGATGTAGGATCAACTTCCTTCTCTCAGAGGTTATATCAATTCCCTAAAAACATATTATAGGTGATATAGGATTGAAATGCAGTCCTATGGAGGTATTCCTAACTATATCTGGGACTCAGCCTCTAGAGTGGATTATAATTCAGTGACATGGATGTAATACCATACAGAACCCTCAAAGAAAGGACCAAGGGAAACTATCTCAACCTATAATATCCTAAGCTAAAAACTCATCACATTATGTCAAAAGGACCTTCTCAACATCAGGGTCCCAATTCCATAGATTTCTCATCAAACAGACACACCGTTTGAAAGTTATCATAGTTTAATGTTTCAATGGGGGATGGTGGGCCTGTGGAATCTAACAAACCAAGATTTATGGGCATTTAGTTTAAATTAATATATCATAATACTTAATAAATTACACAAACATATGCCAAAATACCATATTTGTTTAGTTCCTTTGGAAACTCAGAACACAAACTTATTGTCTAGTGAAAGATCTTCAATATTTCCCACAAATATCTATCTGATTATTACTCCTACATAAAACCAATCTTTATAATCTAGGGAAAATAAAACATAAGAAAAGAGTGAGCTCAAATTATCAGTAAGGGTAAACATGTAAACTATTAAAATGAACATGAACATAACTTTTGAAAATCATACCATGTACAACAAATATTAAAATTTGGAGTCATGGAATAATTCTTGGAAGTTCACAAGGCATAAATCATAAAGGAACATTAGACAAGAGAAAATAGCATTGGAAAAAAACATGTAATTGTGGAAAAAAAAATCATCGAAAATCATTTCCATATTAGACAAGGCTCATTTCCATCTCCATCATAGGTGACAAATTATTTTACTGAACGGAGTTCAATCCTCATTCCAGCCCTGTATTACTAAACCATGATTACTTACCGTTCCAACCCTATAATACTAAACCAATATCATTTCTAGTTCTAGACCTATCTATATCATTAGATATAAATCTCTAACTAATTCATTTAAGTGATATATGGGTCCAAACCATCACATAATGAAATCATTCTTACGTGTTCCAAAAAAACATAAATCATTCATCATAACATAACCCATGGAATAAAATGTGTTTCTTAAACATCATTTAATCATAACATAATCCATGGAAAGGAAATAGAATTTATAAATATCATTCCATCATTAACATAATAATACTATAGGAATAAAAGGGATAGTATACCTGAAACATATCCTTATTAAATAATCTCATCTTAGATAGAAAATAATTTTCATAAAACACATGAAATTAATTCTTGAGGAAAATATCATTTCTTCTTCAAAAACATTTTTCTTTATAAAAACTCCATGTAATTTGAAAAGAAATTAATTTCTATAAACATAAACATGAAAAAATTTAGGGTATGATTCATGGAAATCAGGTCTCATGAATGCACAAAAATTTATTCATGTCATGCAAGTTTAAAAAATATTATTCTCATAATTTTTTTAGAGAAGTAAAAATTACCTCCTATGTAAAATGAAAGAATGATTTCATTTCAAACCATGTAGTAAAATTAAAATAATTTGAAAAAATGACTCTAAAAATCCATATAATAATTGTAAGCATTTTCTGAAAACGTTTTTAGAAAACATGGACATGGATGATAGATATACCTCAGTAATTAATTTTATATAATCAATCTCAGATAATAATGAGATTGAAAAATTATCCCTTACCTAAGGTCTTGTATCCTTTTTATGTATCTGAACAACCTATATAACGATTTATATGATATCATTTAATTATTATAGAATCATAGTCATCATATATGATCATATTATCATCCTTTTATTAGTAACATTATTACTCATCCATAAGTTATTAACTTCTTTATTTACTTATGCATGTTTTGGTGGATAAGTTCATATTCATAGGTTATAGTAATATCATTTAAAAAAATTATATTATTATAATATATACCATATTTATTCATTAAATTCCTCAATATAACCATGATTTAGGGAAGATCATGTAGAATGAATCACATCGCATCATAGAGATTGTAAGTTGTACACCCACACATGTGACGATATCATTCCCAAAATTATGAAATGGTTTAGAAGTTGATGGCATATATTTTGTTTTAGAATTAATATCATGTTATAATAGTTATATATACATATTAATTCCATTATTCTATCCTTCCATGCAAAATGGTGGTGAAAAATAGATTACAACACGGTGTGGTAACGATAAGTCGTACGTACACACACATGGTGATTTCATTTTTCATAGGATGGATAGAAGGTGGAATATGGTTGTTCCATAACCATAATAAAAACTAATAATATAATTTATACTAGAGTTATTACATTGTAATGGAATCAAATCATAAATTATAAGTAGAGGAAGACATAATTTGAAAGAATCGGTAGAGGATATTACCTCTTCATCGATTGATCACCTTTGAAGAACACCTTATCACCTATAAAGAGGGTGTTTTACATATAATAAGACCTCAAGAATGTGAGTAGGGATTTTATAAAGGGTTTTCTGTAGAAATTGGATAAACCAAATGGTTCATGAATTCTGAGTAATAGAGAAGAGTGGGTACCTTTTTATAGAAGAGGGGAGGGGCACCCTTGGAAACTCTTAAAATATTAAATTAGTCTAAATTATTTTTGAAATAAAAATGAAAAAACATTGAGTTATGTAGAAGATAATATTATTATAGTTTTAAATCCTGTCATACAATAATTTTTAGGCATGGTTTTATTTTATTTTAAACCATATCTTTTCAGTCAACCCTTAATAAATCAATTTTAATTTTAATTATGGTAACAAACTTTTCAATATTAAGAGGATAATAATTTTTACTATATAGTCTCAATTTACTATAAATGGACAGTTTATATCTTTTATATCTTATCATTGTCAGATTTTAATTTTTAAATATTTTTATGTTTTTAAAATATTTTAATAAATCATTATATTTATAAAATATCAATAGTGTAAATTTTGACACTATTCATTTCATTTAATTTAAATAAAATCCAAACAGAGAGATACATTTGAAAAAAACAATTGAATAGAATTATAATATGTAATATTCAAATAGAAAATATATAGAGGTCCATAATTAATTCTAAATATATTTTTTAACAATTTTCATATCATTTATTTGATATTTCTATTAATAAAATAATTATTGTATCACTGTTGTGTCAGTATTTATAGTACTTATTTGATGTCCAAAAATTATAAATAAATTTTCATGATGTAGATAATTTCATTATCCTTCTTGGGAATATTTATTATCGAATTTATATCATATTTATCATTATATTTCAATTATTATACTTATAATAAATAATAGAGGGACATGTTGTCACTATCTTTTGTTTTAATATTATTTATATCACTTTCATGAAAAAATTCCATTAAATGATTCAATTATGATCCTTATGTATTAAGGGTTGTCTTTAGTTCATCCAATTGGATTTTTTCAGGTGTTAGGGTAATTTTATTATCATTATAATATTATTAATTATTTTAATTTTTAAGATTTACCTTTAACCGTGGTAAATAAAAAATAGAAATTTTATTATTTATAAAATCAAAAAAATAAAAATAAGCTATTTAAATAAGTTTTACCCACTGATTCCAAATATATAATATATTTTAAAAATTTAAAACATATATATTTTATTAATTAATTTAAAATTAACTTCATTGTTTGAATTAACAGTGAGTTTTTAAAAGTTAAAACATTGCAAAAGATTGAAATTTTTTTGAAGCTAAATTAATGGATAAACTAGTGCCAATGACCAAAAATATATTAAATAATAATAACATTTTCTATTTTTACTTTAAAACCATTCAGAAATATAAATTATCCACATAAAGTATTTTGATGAAAATAGTAGTTTTCCATTAAAATTTAGAATATTTTTATCATTCATCAAAACATAAAACTTATAAGAAAAATATCAAAAATTCATCAAAAGTAATTATTTGTATCCTGATTCAAAATAAGAAGATTATTTTTTAAAATAGATAATAGAAAAGTTTCAAAAACAATATTTAAATGGGTGTGCCATCACAAGATGGAAAAACTGCATTTTATAAAAAATACTTATTTTATAAGAAAAATATAAATTTCTCTTATATCATGTATAGAAATAATATAAAGTGAATAATAAAAATTATATTGAATATATTAAACATATATTTCGTTAATAATATCCAAAAAGAGTGATTTTATTATTTTATAAACTCAGTTATTTAAATTTAAATATATTTTCATAAGAAAGCTAATATTATTCATACCCTCCATTATAATGATTATGTTATAAGGTAACACAATAATATTGAGCTATTCACTTAAACTCGTTTTTGTGTGAAATTGATTCTATGAAAATAACTTGAAATTGTGTATCACACAAACCAATCATAGTATTGCATATACCTCAAGGTAAGACATATGGAACAAGCTTAACTTGGTGCATAGTATAACACAAGACATCTAAGAAATTAAAAAAATATATCTCCTAAAAATCATAGGGTGTTACATTCTACGCCCCATAAAATTAATTTCTCCCTCAAAATTCATCTGGGTTATCAAAGGTTTAATACTTGAAAGATTATTTCCTAGAAACCCACATCATAAAGAAAAGTCTAAAACATTCTTTTAAAATGGAATAGTTATAAAATAGTAGTTACCCAAAGTAAATAATATATAGTTCTCTATGTAGGAGAACATAGGTGATGATTTTTCATGGAGGAAAAGCATAAATAATCATAGATATTGATAAAGATCACTAATCTGAAGAAAGTTGGCAATCCAGTGAAAGTTAACAAATCACAAAACCATAAAATAAATAAGAGATAAAGAGGTCATTGGTCTCATAAAAAATAATGATAATCTGACACCCATTTACATAATGATCCCTTTTCCTAATGTTAAATAATTTTCATAAGAATATATACTTACATGAATCCAGTATAATCTCACTGTTTCTCTTGCATGGAAATTTTTTCCACTTCATCTCTTATTTAAAGAAGTGAAGATTAATTTTTTATTTGTAAAGCGGTAGCATATCATGTTTTCTAAATATAGAATGATAAGTTATTCCATCTATCTCTATCCAAACAAAAATTTAGCACAAGTTATAAAATATTCATAAGTCCACCTATAGTGAGATAATACGTTATTCAAACATACTTCATCTGTAGTTTAACTTAAACATTACATAAATTGATTACCTTACAATCCCTATGGAATTTGAAAATCCAAAACTTTATAAAGAGGTGCACTTACTCGGCTTAACAATTTCCCCCACATATGATAAGATATCTCTTGTTGGTAAAATTCCCAACATGTGATCACCTTAATCATGTATTCTCTTGAGTAATAGTAATAACCTGAATTAACATATATCGTTTTTGAAAACATGTATGTTCCCTTGTTCCAAAACTTATTGGACATATTCCTTAAGACCCAAAAATATTCTATACTTCATCCGTGATAGAATAACCCTGTTGAAAACAAATCCATAATCAGTTCTAAGGAAATAATTACCATCAAATTTACTTATTCATATCCAACATATCCATATACAAGATAAACACAATTTTCTCCACATATTGCAAACATTAATGGTTATCTTCCATTAATCAAAATATTACCTCTCCCTGAAATAAATTTTTGATATATTCATCACTGTTAAAAAAATCCTTTTCAATCCTTAATGAAAAAATCATACTAAAAACACATATATATTTCATGATTCAAACATCATAATATTTTAATTATAAAACTTAAAAACCTCAATCATCCAACATTATTCTTAAACCATTACCCAATATGCATAATCATAGTCAGTAATAAAATATGAATCATGTGTTAATGTTCCTCAACCTTAATATAACCCATATTCTTTGGTTTATAGTAAAAAATAATTCTAGAACATCCCATACCATTCACATGTTGTTTATAATGTCTACATACTTAGTAGTATAGCCAATACTCATAAAAACTTCATGATTCTCCTTTTGAGATTTCAACTTAGGAAATTGGTTTTCATAAATCCCACACTTTCCACATATGAAATATTCAAGGTTAAATATGTTCTATTTAGTTCTGACTATTGGATAAGACTAGAAAGAAAAGTTTGAGAAATATTTAACATTGATTAAAAATACATAAGTAAGTAAAATTACTTCTACTATTTCAATATATTACTTCTTAGGTTTAATCCTACATTATTCATGATTATCAAAAAAATATAGGATTGTAACCTCTACATTGACTTACCCTTAGAACATCCCATGAATTATCCATAGAAATATATCTAGGGATCTCACTAAAGTTTCCACATCTAAGTACCTAAAGGTTAACTAAATCTTCACTCTAATACCAACTCTAATGACCCAAGCATCACATACATGGACGCCACATTAATTTTTTGAAATATTTAATAAATTACACAAACAAATTCCAAAATAACATATTATTTTAGTGACATTGGAAACTTGGGACACAAAATTCTTCTCTAGGGAAAGATATTTAGTATTTCCCACAATGATCTCTCCTTTTATTACTCATATCGAAAAAATTTCATTATAACCCAGGGAAATGTAAACATAAGAAAAGGATGAAATTAAATTCTTAGTAAGGGTAAAAAATGAAACTATCATATATATCATGAACATAATAATGTAAAAACATGAACATGACTTCTGAACATCATACCATGTATAAAAAATATCAAAATCTTGAGTCATGGAATAATTCTCGGTAGTTCAAAAGGAATAAATTATAAAGGAACACGAGCTGTGAGAAAATAGAATTGGTATAGAACATGTAATTGTGAAAAAAAAAGCATAGAAAAATAATTTCCATTTTATCAAAGGCTAATTTTCAAGACCTTCCTAGTTAACAAAGTCCTTTACTGAACCAAGTTCTCTCCTCCTTCCTTCCCTATATTACTGAATCAGGTTTACCTACCGTTCCAGCCTTGTAATACTAAACTGAGATCATTTCCCTTCCCAACCCTATCTATCTCATGAGATATAAATCTTTACCCAATGAATTGTAGGGATATATAAGTACCACCATTAATATAATTAAATCATTCTTATGTGCTCCAAAAAAATATAAATCATTCATCATAACAGAACCCAAGGAATAGAATGGGTTTTTTAAACATCATTCGACCATAACATAATCCATGAAAAAATGGTATTCATAAAAAAATTGCATCATAAACATAATAAAATTTAATAAATAATAGGGATATTATACTTGAAACATATCCTTATTAAATAATTTCATCTTACATGAAAACTTATTTTGATAAGACACGTGAAATTTATTCTCAAGAAAAATATCCTTTCTTCTTCAAAAAAAATTTCTTTTATTAAATCACCATGAAATTTTAAAAGAAAATAATTTCTTTGAAAATATTCTTGAAAAAATATAAGGTAAGATTCATGGAAGGAGGTGTTATGTATGCATAAAAATATTTTCATTCCATATAAGTTAAAAAATATTCTTCTCATACTTTTTTAAAAAAAGTCAAAAAGTACCTCATATGGAAAATGAAAGAGAGATTTCCTTCTAAACCATGTAGTAAAAGTAAAATATGGGTAAAAATGAATTTTAACATCTATAGGATAATATTAAAAAATTTATGAAAACATTTTAAAAAACATGGAAATTGATGATAAATATACCCCAGTAATTATTTACGTATAATCTATCTCAGATAATAATGAGATTGTGAACTTATCCCTTACATTAGGTCTGATATCTTTTCTATGTATCTGAACCCCCTATACAATGATTTAAATTATTTTTTTGACTTATTCCAGAATCATAGTCATAGTATATGACCATATTATCATCTATTTGTTAGTAACATTATTACTCATCTATCACTTGTTAACTTATTTATTTTCATACGCATGTTTTCTTAGATAAGTTCATCTTCTTAGTTTATCATTATATAATTTATAGAATTAAATTAATATAATATATATCATATTTTTTCATTTAATTAATTTATATAATCATTCTTTAAGAAATATCATGTACAAATAATTGCATTGCATTGTGGAGAGGGTAAGATGTACGTACACATGAGCGACGATATCATTCCCACAATTAAGAAATTATATGGAAGTGGATGGTATATATTTTGTTCCATAATTCATATCATGTTGTAACAGTAATATTTATATATTATTTTCATCACTATATCCATCCAAGTAAAATGGTGGTGAAAAATAGATTACACCACGACATGGAGACGGTAAGCCATACATACACATGCGAGGTGATTTCATTTTTCATAGGATAGATTGAAGGTGGAATATGGTTGTTACATAAACATAATAACATATAAAAATTTAATTTATACTGTATTTATTACATTATAATAGAAAATGTTCATAAATATTACGTAGAAGAATAAATAATTTGAAAGAATCGGTATAGGATGTTACCTCTTCTTCTATTGATCACCTTTGAAGAACACCATAACACCTCTAAGGAGGGTGTTATGACTCAAATAAGACCTAAATAATGTGAGGAATGATTTTAGAAAGGGGTTTGGGAAGATCCTGGATGAACCAAATGGTTCTTGATGTGTGAGTAATAGAGAAGAGTGGGTACCTTTTTATTGGATTGGGGAGGGGGCACCATTGAAAACACTTAAAATATTATTTTAATATAAACTAATTTTTAAATAAAATTGACTCCAAATTGAGTTTTTTCAAAGATAAGACGAGTATGGTTCTAAATCCTCTTATCGAATAATTTTTATACATATTTTTTATTTTAATCCTTATCTTTTCGGTTTACCCTTAATTAATATATTTTAATTATTATTGGTGTAACAAAATTTTCAATATTAATAGGCTATATGTTTTACTTATATGAGGTTAATTTCCCATAAATGGACACTTTATGAACTTTTAGACCTTATCCTATTCACTTTTTAATTTGAAAATATTTTTATTATTTATAAATAATTTAATAAACTATTATTTCTATAAAATATCAATAGTGTCAACTTTGACACTATTCATTTAATTTTATTTAAATAAATCTCAAATAAAGAGATAAAATTGAAAAAAAACTATTTAATAGACTTATAATATGTCATATTCATTTATAAAATTTATGGAGTACCATAATTCATTATAATTATATTTATTTTAATAATTTTTATATCATTTATTTTATATTTCTATCAATAAAATAATTATTGTATCACTGTTGTGTCCGTATTTATGGTAATTATTTAATATCTAAAAATTATAAATAAATTTCCATGATGTATATAATTTAATTAGATATCTTGAAACTATTTATTATTGAAGATATATCATATTTATCACTATATTAAAATTATTATACTTATAAGGATTAAAAGGGTGACATGTTGTCGCTTTATTTTGTTTTAATAATATTTATATCACATTCATGGAAAAAATTCCATTAACTATTTCAATTCTAATACTTATGTGTTAAGGGTCAACTTTTGTTCATCTAATAGTATTTTTTATAGGTGTTAGGGTAATTTTATTATCCTTATCATATTATTTATTACCCTGATTTAATTGATTTATCTTTAACAGTGGTAATATTTTTTACCAAAATTACTATTCATAAAATCCAAAAAATAAAAGAAACCTATTTATATAATTTTGAACCATTTATTCCAATATTGGAATCCATTTTTCAAGATTTAAAACATATAAGTTTCTATAATTAATTTAAAATTAATACCGTTGTTGGAATGAACAATGAATTTTTAGAAGTTAAAACATTGTAAAAGAATGAAATGTTTTTACATCAAAATTCATGGTATAATTAATGCCACTGTAAAAAAATTATATTAAATGGTAAAAATAATTTAAATGTTTACATTAATACCAATAAATACTATAATTTATCCACATAAACTATTTTGTGGAAAAAATTTATTTTCAATTAAATTTTAGAATATTTTTACTATTCATCATAACTTAAAACTTATCAAGAAAATATGAAAAATTCACCAAAAGTAATTTTTTGTATGAATTGTTCAAAGATGAAGTTTATTTTTTTAAATATAATATATTAAAGTGTCAAAACATAGATTTAAACTGGATTTTTCATTAAAAAGCGACAAAACTACATTTAAACAAATAATTATTTTATCTAAAAAATTAAATTTGTTCTTATATATTGCACATAAAACATATAATATAAATTTTAATCATTATATTGAATATTTAAAACATATATTTCACTAATGAAATCCATAAATAGTGGTTTTATTATTTTATAATCACACTTATTTGCATTTAAATAGTTTTTTAGAAAAAAAGTTATTATTGTTCATACCCTCTATTAAAATGACTATGTTATAATCTAACATAATAATATTTTGTTGTTCAAATAAACTCAATCTTGAATTAAATGAATTCTATCAAAAGAAATTGAAATTATGTATAACAAAATCCAATCATTGTGTTGGATATAACATAAGATAAGCAATACGACAAAAGCTTATCTTAGTGTTGAATATAATAGAACACATCAATGAAATTAAAAAAATATATATCATAAAAAAATCAGGATGTTACATAGACTGACCGCACAGTCGGTCCACTTACCTTTGTGGTTGACCATCGCAGTCGGTCTTTCCCACTATTGACCATCTGCAGTCGACCATGTGACTGCCCCATGATTGAATGTGAACCCACCCCAGGTCGACCCGAGGTATGAACCTGATCAGGTCCAGTCCCATGGGCCTGACTCGACCAGATGGGTACGACCCGATCATCTGGGACTGGCCCGACCCACTGGGCCCAACCCATTTTCTCGATCTGGTCCATGCAGCCACCACCACCATTTCATCTAATGGCTCCACCACGTCTTGTGGCCCCACATTGCGCATCCTCCGGATGCGGCTCTCTGCCGCGTCTCTTGGTCTACCATCTCTACCGCCACTGATCATCACCACCTCTCATTGCTGGGGCATCATGCCAAACCCATGTTGTTGGTTGCTTCTTTAGACCATTGAGCCACATCCGATGCATTGAATTCGAAGCAGTCATTGATATAAGCTCATTGGGTCTCGATCTACATAGACCCTACCTATTTTGTCTGTTTTCCTCTAATCCAAGGGTTCTATCACATTCAAATCCACCCAACAAGTTGATCCACGACAATGGTGGTCCAACAGAGAAAAACATGAAGAATAGGTGAGATAAAATCAAAAATAACACCATGAGGGTCAAAACTAGAACTTCATTCATGTTAGACTTAATCAGATTCCGTTATAAAGATAAACGAATAGCAATTTAAAATAAATCTCACAATAATCCTATAGATAATATCCCATCCTACAATAACGATCGAATCGTGGATCAATTTATTCGTGGATTGGCCTACGTTCATCCTAAAAATCAATAATTGGGAAAATTAAAATGAAACAACCACCCTACCTCGATTAGGATCAGTCACTGATGAAGGATAATCGTCATTTCGTCATTAAGGAGAGGTTCTTTCGAATCAGCTTTGCGTTGATCATCGATCCATGATTCATCGCCGTTTTTTTGAAAGAGTTACTTCTACATGTCTAAATGTAATTCTAGGGTTATGATTTTAACCCTGAATTCCCAACAATAAATAATTAAAGAGCAATGTTAATATGTTATAAAATAATTTTTTTATTTAAATTATTTAATGAATATTACATCTTTTTTAGGTTTTTCACAGAAAACCCACACTGACCAACGTTAGGTCATACAAAAGGAAAACACCAAATTACAAACTCATTGGTGGTATCATATTTCCAATACGATTCACCATTCATTAGTTAGAAGGATTTAAAAATAAAATATTTTTATTTAATAATTTTATTTACAGTTATTTATTTGATGAATATTTGTAAAGATGACCCACAGAAACCAAAGTTAGGTCGCGCCTATGGTAAAGACGTCATTCTAAGCTTAATGATGCCCTTGGATTTTTGATCCAGACACCATTTTAAGAGTTTTTACACTTTTAAAAGAAAACCACCCATGCATGCTATTAAGAATTTAATATTTTTCAAAAAATTGTTCTGGGAACACCAGGACTTAGACTCACACATCTTCTCAGTTCCTGGTCTCAAAATAAACCCATATAATATCTAATTACAGAAACTCATCCACCTATACATTTATATAAACCAACCAAAACTATGTTGTTAAAGCCTTTTATATCATCTGTATTCTAGTATGTAAAACCCATTATGAATAGTTGTAAACATGAAGATGTTTTTCTTGACAATCTATAGGTATGACCCTAAATTTTTTGAACCATAACAGTAAAATCTCTTCTAACTTCTATCCTTTAATTGTCTCCCCACCATTGATTTTAGAACTCATCATAACACATTCTCAATCAGACAAATGTGGCTCTTTAACTATCTTTACCAAATTGGAAACAAACAAAACTAGAAGGAAAACTACAACAACACCTTAGTCTTTACATTCCACATGCATAACGACTAGGACCAACATTAACTCCCACCCATCTAATGCTTTTTTTTTTCAATTGAGCATACGAAATTATACTCAATTCATCAACCGTCAAATTACCATTACCCCGTGTATACATAAATTCAATTTCAAGCATTTTTAGATACTCCATCCATCTTCTTTGTCTAAGAATCAAATCCAATTGTGAGAATTTTATTTCCATGATTTTTTATTTATAAAAATAGTGAATCTCCCACCAAAGAGGCAGTGGCTCTAGGTCTTCAAAGTATGGACTAGGGAAGGTGACTCCAAATCTTGTGTTGGGTATTTATTATTATGAACTCATGACTTACTTGATCCATAAGAAATAACATGATCTCCTTCCATGAGAACACATCCCAACTGTGATCCTAAAACATAAAAATACACCACATAGCCTTGTCTTGATACTAGAAAATTCATTATTGGTGCTGATGTAAGGGAAAATTTCATCTCTCAAATAGATTTCTAGCATTCGTCGTCCCATTTTAATGGAATGTTCCACTTTTTCAAAGCATTACTAGGGAAATATAGTAATGATATGTCTAAAAAAATGCATCAGTAATAACCATATAAGTCACGGAAATTCCATATCTCAAAGACATTCTTTGAGGGTTTCCATGATATAAAAACTCCAATCTATTATGGATCCACAAAAACACCTTTTTAGTAAATAAATGGCCATGTAAGTGAACATATTGTATCCAAAAATCATACTTCTATAATTTTACATTAAACTGACAGTTCTTCAAGATTCCCAACATTGTAGCCAAGTGTTGTTCATTCTCATAAATTTTCCTTGAATACTCAAATATTTTCTCCACAAACACCTCCATAAAAGAATCCAAAATCACTCAAATACCCAATTCATCAATTCTATAAGGACTAGTGGTGCATCCTTAAGACTGAAAAGTGTTACCATATATTTTTAATGGCCACATGTACTTATGAAAGTATTCTTTGGGATATCCTCCTTCCAAACTTATAATTGGTGATATCCTAATCACAATTCAATCTTAGAGAACCACTGAGCTCCCCTCAATTGATTGAATATATCATCAATGCATGGAAGTGGATATCTATTATTTATCATAACTTGGATAGGATTATGATAATCCCCACACATTCTTGGAGTTTCATCCATCTTTTTCATACACAAAATTGGTGTTTCCCATGGAGACATTCTCAACTGAATAAATCTTTTTCTCTCTAGCTCTTCCAGCTACACTTTCACCTATCTTAATTCTATTGGATTTATCCTATAAGATGGATGGGAAATAGTATTGGTATCTAGGAGTAGATTAATCTTAAACTCCATATCACTTATATGTGTAAACCCGGATAAATCATTGTGGAAGAAATCTAGAAACTAATCAACCACTAATAGAAAACATCCATCCTCAATCACTTCTATCGATTCCAAGGTCAAAGATACCATCTAGTATGAAATAATTCCTCATAATAGTGATAAAAATCCCTTTGCACATGTTTCTATATTTTTTCTCCTCGAAGGAGATGATTGACAACATCATTAGTTTGAAAACATAAATTTCTAGTATGATAGTCAATATGAGTATCGTATGTTTTCAAATTATCCATACCCATGATTATATCATAGATGCTCATCTTGAGCATAGAAAAATCCTATTTGATCTTGACTCTATAAGTGATTATAAAACATGATTTACCCATAATGTTTCGACATTCCCTTTTCCCAAGAGTAGTTTGAAGTTTTATCATAGAGGTAATTATATCAACTTTTAAACATAGAAAGTACATATCGCGAGAAGCAATAATAGAATTGGATGCACCCATATCAAACAAAACATACATAAGGGTAGAATTCAAAAGAATTGTACGGATCATATTTTATGGTATGTACTGATCATCTATTATAACCTACTCAGCTCCATATAATTTCATACTCACTATGCTTTGTTTCGTGTTTCCCTATTGATATTTCCCTTAATGAGGAGTCTTGGTATTCATAGAGCCACCAAGTATTCCTCTATTCTTCCAATGATGATTTTTCTATTTTCCTCATACCGTTGAAGCATACGATGCATGTGACACTTGAGATGTATCCCAAACACTCGAAATTGGTGCACTATGATAATAGCTCTATAGATAACCCATATTATTGAATTAGCGGCGTTCCTTCGGTGCTATCATACACTTTTGCTACATATCATTGAAAAAACTACAACGAAAAATTGTAGGATGTCTCTTTAGTTCTGGAGGAAGATTCACCAATCCAGTAGTTTGATACTGATCCGTACTCCTGCCTTGAAAATATGTGTCCCACTTATTATTTATCCCATCATTAAATTACCCACCATTTACTATAGGTATCAACATACATCTTCCACATATAACCCATAATATAGCCATTTATTCAATCAGTTCACTTTAAAACATCTATGTATAATCCCAAATATAGAGCACACTAATATTTCAGTGAATCCCCTACCACATCCCCAACTAAAATATTTGTGCCTTTAAGGGTGCACTGGAAGAAACTTTGGGTTCAAAGCACTCTACATTCATTAATTTATCCACATACTATGTGATATAAATATTTTCCTACTTCAAGTGGAAGAAGTATACCATTACTTTAATTATGAACATGTGAGGATATAATTATTGGTTGAAAAATTATTTGAAATCATATCATGAAATTCCTTAGTCCTATTTATCCTGAACTCCTAATCCCCACCACTAGAATGTAATATCCTATAGCATATATATCAATATATTAACTTTAAGCTCTACTGATATAAGGCCCCAGCCTTAATCCTTACTTAATATTGAATTAAATGAGTAATTCACATTGAGGATCTTTTCAGGTTTAGAGTTTTAGAGAATTAGGACATAACTATTACATCTCAAAAGATTACAAAGTAGTCGCTTCTACTAAATTTCCATAAAATAAAAACTCTTAAAAAGAAACATGTATAGTTCCATGTTTTAGGTATCATGACTTTCCCTTGATCCCATCCTTGACCCTATTCCATGCTAAGTCCTGTGAAAAACATTTCAAAGACTTGGGATGAGCATAAGAAGCTCAGTAAGGGATACACAAAGAATGAAAACTGTTAGTTTTTCAAAACAACAAGTAAAACATGAATAATTTATCAATGTAATACTTTTCACCTTCATGAAGTAGTAAAAACTTTTCACTGAAAAAAAGTATCATTACTTACCTTTTTGTAACCAAAGGATTACCATAAAACCCATATAAAGAACACATAGAATATATAAAGGTAACTTGGGACATAAACATACTTAAGTGGAATAACCATACGGTCGACTTCCACACATATCACTTAATGTAATAGCCATACGACCAATTTCCATACATACTTAATGGAATAGCCATACGACCGACTTCCATACCCAATGCATTGGAGGTTATAACTTAACCACCCGTCCTGGTATTCACGGCACCACCCGTCATAATGTCCAAGTACCATTATTACACATAAAATATGAAAAATATAAACATTTTAATAACAATATTTCATTTGAAATCACAATAAATAATTCCCAGATATTGAATTAATCAATCCATTTTCAAAAACCATTTAAAACAGATTTTTGAATCAAAGTGTCCCATACCACTTTGAAGCTTTTAATGGAATTATAATTTTAAAACATTAATGTCTATATAAATAAATACTGAAAACCATTTTGAAAACATGGACATTAAAGATAAAGATTTAGAATAATAAATCTTTAAAACATTTAAAATGATATTTTTGTTAAAGAGTTTTTAACAAAATGAGAGACTCTTGAATACAAATAATAGCGGAATAACATTTAATCCAAACTTTATAATATCATGAGAATAAAAGGATTAATGATATAATACTCCAAAGGACAGTATATACACCATATAAGAGTGAATTGGTGCATAACAATAATGAACCCTCAATAGAAATGTCAAATGTGATGAAATCCCTTATAAAGAAGGTATCCTTAAATTAAGGACAAATCAATCTCAAAAATATGTGTGAAAAATATAAATACACCCCATATAAGTGGATATTAAGTGTAAAACAATAAAAGGTCATTCACACATATTCAATGGATGACATATTCAATGACTACATGTTGAACCCAAAGAAATCGAAATTGGGTTAAAAAGTTCCCTTGACAGCCTAACGGCGTCACATCAAAATGAGTTGATGAGAGATAAAAAGGGTATCTCATCACTTGGACATAAAATTTACATCAATAAAGATATATGAGAACATATCCCAACATAACAATATGTAAATTAAAAGACCCAACAAAATAAGTCTTTAAAAAAAGAGGGTGAAAGGTTCCCTTACCGACTTGGGTAACTTTTGAAAAGTACACCCTATTGAAGAAGTGTCATACAATGAATATGTAAATACCCATAAATGGAATTATATTAAAATAGGATTGTAATAGTGGGAAGTACATAAACCACTCAATGGAAATTGTGGCAAATGTATCATAAATCTCACAGGAATAAAAGTGAGATGAAAAATCTCTTACGAAAACTCAGTATCCTAACAGCGCCACATAAAACTTCCGAATATGGATTGATGAGATCAAATAGGGTATCTCATCACATTAAAATAAAATTTACATCAATAGTAATATAAATGAACATCCCCCAACATTACAAAGAGGAGCCTAAAAGAAGTGACATAAAGGAGAGTACTTAAAAAGAAATAGAGAGGTTAGATCTCTTACGAAAGTTCGGCAGCCTAACGACGCCACTCAAAACTTCCAAAATGGATTGATGAGAGAGAATAGGGTCTCTCATCACATGAACATAAAAATTATAGTAGGAGTAATATAAAAGAACATCCCAATCATAAGAAATATTAGTTTAAAAGAAATGACATAAAAGAGTGTACTTAAAAAGAAAGAGAGTTGTAGGATCCCTTACCTCGGGTCCGACTTGACTCGATCGTTCTTTAATCTCCTGAATAATAAACTTGAGTTAATTTATACTTCCTTAAGAACCTTTTTAAATTTAATTATTCCTTTTATATCACTTATTACCATGTTATAAACATTATTTAATCATTTAAGTTAATCATGTTTGTTTTGTTGATATTTGGTTCTTAAGTCGAAAGTGGACTTCTTACAATTACATGTTGTTCGTGTGGCCAAATGTTTATTATATACAGAATTGTATTCATGATATAGATATCATATATGTCATATATATCCAGTACATGCATGTATTTATAACATTACATAATCATTTAGAGGTAAGAAATGAAATGCACCGTTCATGGAGACGGTAAGCCGTACGTACGCATGAACGCTACTTTCATTTCTATTTCGTATTTTATAGAATGGAATAAAAATTATATAAAGGTATATTATAATTACAGTATAATATCATATATAATATCATAGTTCCATCCTTTATACATCCCACATATGGTATTTAACGAATCAAATCACTTTGAGGGGGCGGTAGTCCGCACTTCCTTAAATGAAGATATCGTGTTTACCCATAATGGAAACCATAAAGGTATGCCCAAAATGAAAAAAAACATAAGCTTAAGGAAAACATAAAAATATTATATATCATATATAAAAATAGTGACATCATAATGGCCACCTTTGAAGGTGTTAAATGAGTATTGAACAATCATCGTTTCGGGAGGCAGAATTTTGCCTTCCACGGAAACCGTATGTTCTTTAACCATTTGATGTAGTTGTGTGAGACTGTAGCTCGAATAAATATTATAACAACATCCTAGTATATTTAAGATACTTGTGTTGTTACAAAAGAAATAAATAAAAAGAGTTTAGGGGGTTGGAGAAGCAAAATAAAACAAATGAACATGAGAGAATGAATTACCTTTAAAAGTGTAACTCCTTTTTATTTGAGCCTAAAGGCTTCCTTTGAAAGGATTCTGCCCAAAGGGAATCATCTAGGATGTGGAGAGGGATGTGGAGAGAGTAAATGGGCATGGGTTGGCCGAGCCAAAGTCTTGAGGAGTGTGTGAAATGAGGTAGAGGTGGGGGCCTTTTATAAGAGGAGAGGAGGGGCACTTTTGGAAAGTAAGAAATATTACTTTATTTGAAAAGGTGTTTCAGTTTTAAAAGGCCCCACATTGATATAATTTGTGGATAAGGTGATAAGGGTTATAAATCCACTCATCCAATTGGTTTTGGCCATGTGTAGTTCATAGATTTTACATTATATTTCCATTTTATTTAAATCGTCAAATAATGATATCATCGCTGCATCATTATTATGTCATAAATAATTTAATTTATTTAATGTATAAAAATTATAAAACAAATACTATGATGTAGGAAATCTTTTTATCGTTCCAATGACTATTTATAATCCAAATGATGACTTGTATAACCCCACTTAAAAATTATTTAAGTAAAACATATCATGTTTGTGTCATTTTTACTTTTACATTAAATAAAAAGTTATTTCTGTCATTTCCCAACCAAAATGTCTCCATGGGGTCCCCAAGTTGACCCATGGATTTTCTTGGTAGGCCATGACACAAAACATAAGGTTGGGACATGTGTCTAGGTCATTTCATATTATTAAAGCATTATTTATACCTTAAACTACACTAATTACCACTAATAGCGATTAAAAACTTAATAAGTTACTATTCACCAAAAAATTATTTTTATCCCATTGAACCACATTTTACTTCTTAATGACAACCATGTATGTCGGATTTTTGAAATTCAAAATACATAAGTGGTCAAATTTCATTTAAACGAAAAATCAGCTTTTATAAGTACCACTTAGTGGTTTCACTATTCATCAAAAATTGAAGTTTTTCAGAAAAATCCCAAAAATTCACCCTAAGCTATATTTGATATTCCGAATTCAAAAATGAAGTCCGTTTTACAAAAGTCAAAACATATTAGTCACATTAATTTATTTAATAATTAATTCCCGCTGTCAGAGCAAATACTGTGTTTTTATACAACAATAAGTATCAAAAGATTGACACTAGTTTACGTCTGATTTCAAAGTGAAATTAATTCCAACGACCACTATTGGATTTAATAGTAAAAATATTTTCTAATTTCACTTTAAAACCAATTAAAAATATAATCTAATCATATAAATAAATTAGATTAAAAAGAGGTTTTGAATTAAAATACAACATTTTACACTATTCATTAAAAAAATGAACATTATCGGAAAGAGACCAAAAATTTACACAAAGTAAATTTTGATGTCCCGATTCTTAAGAATAGTTTTATTTGGTCCAAAAGAATGTTTAAGAGTTAAAAAAAATATATTTAATGACAGTTCTCCATTAAAAGGTGATAAGTGAACCTTTAGTGAAAACTAGGGCATACACGCCTAAAATTGAATTCTTTCCGTATTTTAATCCTTTAGCTTTTATTGGATAAATTTAAAAACATTTAAAAACATATATAATCATATTTTCGTTATTTATATCCATTCTTGCCAATACAACGGCTACATGTTAACTACCATTTAAAATAATATTATTTTATTATTAGAGTGCAATGTAAGATTCCCAAGAAACTCATTGTTGCGTGTTGGGTACGCCATCGAGCATAGAGTCCCCTTTAAAGTCATTTAAATATTTTATTCACAAATATGGATAAATATGAAATGTCATATTCTTTATTTACCTGGGGTGTTACATCCTTCCCCCCTTTTGGGAATTGCGTCCTCACAATTTTAAAATTGGGCTTGGAAACATCCTTGAAAGTACCACATCGAAACAAGGGTCGGTAAAACAATCACTTTAAAATAAAGAAAGATAAGTTCAAAGGTCACCCGAGTTAACCCATACTAGGATTCCAAGTATGAAAACATGGACATGGAGGAGAAAACATCGGTTCATGTTCTCATGGAGAGTGATAGAAAACATGTTTAGGAGAAAGTTAACCATGAGAAAATCACAAACTTGTGATGGGTTAAACGGTATTCGATTCCCCAGTAGGAAAAGTTAATAGACAACATTTTTGTTTTAAGTTACTTTTTATTGAGGTATTTATTCCTAAGGAAACATAATCACTTATCATGTTGACTTTCAACTGTTATTAGATTCCTTACACAAACTCATATTTTTTTTCCAAAAGACGAGTATTTAGGAAGACTTGTTCACATTAAGAGTACTATAATCAACTTCTAGAGAATCACCTAATCCACAAAATAGAACTATATACTTCCCATATCTTTAGACCTTAACCATAACCAAAACCAAAAAGTTTAGTAGAAGGTCAGATAATCCAGAAAACGATAACCCTTTATAAAAAGAAAATCTATTCTTAATCTCCAAAATTTGTCCAACAAAATCCAAAGTTCAACGAGGACCATTCTATAATCAATTTGTCCATAAAATTCTTCAAAGTAAACCAATATAAGATTGAAACACAAATATTTGAAGGATTTAGTCGCATAGTCTTCCAATATAAATCATAACATTTATCTCCAAACAAAATCAGTTGCTCTTAAAGTCTCTCGTTGAAAAGTAATTATCCTAATCACATATCCTCCATGATAGGTTAATTATTTTCATAAATAACCCAAAATCAACTTACTCTTAATTCATAAAATCATATAACTAGAATGAATCGGTCAAACTAACCAGGGACTTCACGTAGTCCAGTGGTAGGTGAAAAATACCAGTCGTACATTGGTTGTGGGTTCGATTCCCGCAGCTTTGTCTGACGCGACGGGATGTCACACGGTCTACGTGTTGTCCTTTTTCCAAAACTATATAATTCTTAAAACATTCCCCAAAATGAGATAAAATCTTCAAGAATAATCATAACATATTTTTACCTCAAGTTTATCTCATTCCTTTCATTTTCCATCATATCATAGAGTAACCCATAATTACCTAAAAATTAAGTATCATATAAACCCTAATGGTTACCTTAATAATTATTACCTGAATTTCCACATCGGGTTGGCCATCTCGTACATGATGCATTAGAGAACTCACCAATGTTGAAGTGGTGGATCATGACTCCTTGATATTTGTTTTAGAACAACCACGAGTTTCCTCATTGAATCCTCCATTTTATCTAGTATCTTAATCAGAGAACCACCACAGTTTCCTTCAAACCTGTTGTCTCTTTGGTTCCTGCTAGATCCATCTATTCACTAAAAATAGAAATGACAGTGTGAGTATATAAACAAAACCATCATGTACTAATGAGGAAGTTAAACACTAAGATACACTTACTCATTCACTTTATCTAAAACTAGGACTCTTTCTGAAATCCTAACCATTATGGTAATGTCACTTATGCTTAAAGATTACCCTAACCTCTAAAGTTCTCTAAACCGACCTTTGATACCAAACTATAAGGCCCCAGCCTTAATCCTTACTTAATATTGAATTAAATGAGTAATTCACATTGAGGATCTTTTCAGGTTTAGAGTTTTAGTGAATTAGGACATAACTATTACATCTCAAAAGATTACAAAGTAGTCGCTTCTACTAAATTTCCATAAAATAAAAACTCTTAAAAAGAAACATGTATAGTTCCATGTTTTAGGTAGCATGGCTTTCCCTTGATCCCATCCTTGACCCTATTCCACGCTAAGTCCTGTGAAAAAACATTTCAAAGACTTGGGATGAGAATAAGAAGCTCAGTAAGGGATACACAAAGAATGAAAACTATTAGTTTTTCAAAACAAAAAGTAAACCATGAATACTTTATCAATGTAATAATTTTCACCTTCATGAAGTAGTAAAAACTTTTCACTGAAAAAAAGTATCATTACTTACCTTTTTATAACCAAAGGATTACCATAAAACCCATATAAAGAACACATAGCATATATAAAGGTAACTTGGGACATAAACATACTTAAGTGGAATAACCATACGGTCAACTTCCACACATATCACTTAATGGAATAACCATACGACCAATTTCCATACATACTTAATGGAATAGCCATACGGCCGACTTCCATACCCAATGCATTGGAGGTTATAACGTAACCACCCGTCCTGGTATTCATGGCACCACCCGTAATAATGTCCAAGTACCATTATTACACATAAAATATGTAAAATATAAACATTTTAATAACAATATTTCATTTGAAATCACAATAAATAATTCCCAGATATTTAATTAATCAATCCATTTTCAAAAACCATTTAAAAGAGATTTTTGAATCAAAGTGTCCCATACCACTTTGAAGATTTTAATGGAATTATAATTTTAAAACATTAATGTCCATATAAATAAATACTGAAAACCATTTTGAAAACATGGACATTAAAGATAATTATTTAGAATAATAAATCTTTAAAACATTTAAAATGATATTTTTGTTAAAGAGTTTTTAACAAAATGAGAGACTCTTGAATACAGATAATAGCGGAATAAAATTTAATCCGAACTTTATAATATCATGAGAATAAAAGGATTCATGATATAATACTCCAAAGGACAGTATATACACCATATAAGAGTGAATTGGTGCATAACAATAATGAACCCTCAATAGAAATGTCAAATGTGATGAAATCCCTTATAAAGAAGGTATCCTTAAATTAAGGACAAATCAATCTCAAAAATATGTGTGACAAATATAAATACACCCAATACAAGTGGATATTAAGTGTAAAACAATAAAGGTCATTCACACATATTCAATGGATGACATATTTAATAACTACATGTTGAACCCAAAGAAATCGAAATTGGGTTAAAAAGTTCCCTTGACAACCTAACGGCGTCACATCAAAATGAGTTGATGAGAGATAAAAAAAGGGTATCTCATCACTTGGACATAAAATTTACATCAATAAATATATATGAGAACATATCCCAACATAACAATATGTAAATTAAAAGACCCAACAAAAGAAGTCGTTTAAAAAAAAGAGGGCGAAAGGTTCCCTTACCGACTTGGGTAACTTTTGAAAAGTACACCCTATTGAAGAAGTGTCATACAATGAATATGTCAATACCCATAAATGGAATTATATTACAATAGGATTGTAATAGTTGGCAGTACATAAACCACTCAATGGAAATTGTGGCAAATGTAGCATAAATCTCACGGGAATAAAAGTGAGATGAAAAATCTCTTACGAAAACTCGGTAGCCTAACGACACCACATAAAACTTCCGAATATGGATTGATGAGATCAAATAGGGTATCTCATAACATTACAATAAAATTTACATCAAGAGTAATATAAAAGAACATCCCCCAACATTAAAAAGAGGATCCTAAAAGAAGTGACATAAAGGAGAGTATTTAAAAAGAAAGAGAGAGGTTAGATCTCTTACGAAAGTTCGGCAGCCTAACAGCGCCACTCAAAACATCCAAAATGGATTGATGAGAGAGAATAGGGTCTCTCATCACATGAACATAAAAATTACAGTAGGAGTAATATAAAAGAACATCCCATTCATAAGAAAATGAGCTTAAAAGAAATGACATAAAAGAGTGTACTTAAAAAGAAAGAGAGTTGTAGGATCCCTTACCTCGGGTCCGACTTGACTCGATCATTCTTTAATCTCTTGAATAATAAACTTGAGTTAATTTATACTTCCTTAAGAACCTTTTTAAAGTTCATTATTCCTTTTATATCACTTATTACCATTTTATAGACATTATTTAATCATTTAAGTTAATCATGTTTGTTTTGTCGATATTTGGTTCTTAAGTCGAAAGTGGACTTCTTACAATTACATGTTGTTCGTGTGGCCAAATGTTTTTTATATCCAGAATTTTATTCATGATGTAGATATCATATATTTCATATATATCCAGTAAATTCATGTATTTATAACATTACATAATCATTTAGAGGTAAGAAATGAAATGCACCGTTCATGGAGACGGTAAGCCGTACGTACGCATGAACGCTACTTTCATTTCTATTTCGTATTTTATAGAATGGAATAATAATGATATAAAGGTATATTATAATTAAAGTATAATATCATATATAATATCATAGTTCCATCATTTATACATCCCACATATGGTATTTAACGAATCAAATCACTTTGAGGGGGCGGTAGTCCGCACTTCCTTAAATGAAGATATCGTGTTTACCCATAATGGAAACCATAAAGGTATGCCCAAAATGAAAAAAAAGAGAAGCTTAAGGAAAATATAAAAATATTATATACCATATATAAAAATAGTGACATCATAATGGCCACCTTTGAAGGTGTTAAATGAGTATTGAACAATCATCGTTTCGGGAGGCAGAATTTCGCCACCCACGGAAACCGTATGTTCTTTAACCATTTGATGTAGTTGTGTGAGAGTGTAGCTCGAATAAATATTATAACAACATCCTAGTATATTTAATATACTTGTGTTTTTACAAAAGAAATAAATAAAAAGAGTTTAGGGGGTTGGAGAAGCAAAATAAAACAAATGAACATGAGAGAATGAATTACCTTTAAAAGTGTAACTCTTTTTGATTTGAGCCTAAAGGCTTCCTTTGAAAGGATTATGCCCAAAGGGAATCCTCTAGGATGTGGAGAGGGATGTGGAGAGAGTAAATGGGCAGGGTTTGGCCGAGCCAAAGGCTTGAGGAGTGTGTGAAATGAGGTAGAGGTGGGGGCCTTTTATAAGAGGAGAGGAGGGGCACTTTTGGAAAGTAAGAAATATTACATTATTTGAAAAGGTGTTTCGGTTTTAAAAGGTCCCACATTGATATAATTTGTGGATAAGGTGATAAGGGTTCGAAATACACTCATCAAATTGGTTTTGGCCATGTGTAGTTCATAGATTTTACATTATCTTTCCATTTTATTTAAATCGTCAAATAATGATGTCATCGCTGCATCATTATTATGTCATAAATAATTTAATATATTTAATGTCTAAAAATTATAAAAAAAATACTATGATGTAGGAAATCTTTTTATCTTTCCAATGACTATTTATAATCCAAAAGATGACTTGTATAACCCCACTTAAAAATTATTTAAGTAAAACATATCATGTTTGTGTCATTTTTACTTTTACATTAAATAAAAAGTCATTTATGTCATTTCCCAACCAAAATGTCTCCATGGGGTCCCCAAGTTGACCCATGGCTTGTATTGGTCGGCCATGACACAACTAATAAGTTTGGGACATGTTTCTAGGTCATTTCATATTATTAAAGCATTATTTATACCTTAAACTACACTAATTACCACTAATCGCGATTAAAAACTTAATAAGTTACTATTCACCAAAAAAATATTTTTATCCCATTGAACCACATTTTACTTCTTAATGACAACCATGTATGTCGGATTTTTGAAATTCAAAACACATAAGTGGTCAAATTTCATTTAAACGAAAAATCAGCTTTTATAAGTACCACTTAGTGGTTTCACTATTCATCAAAAATTGAAGTTTTTCAGAAAAATCTCAAAAATTCACCCTAAGCTATATTTAATATTCCGAATTCAAAAATGAAGTCCGTTTTACAAAATTCAAAACATATTAGTCACATTAATTAATTTAATAATTAATTCCCGTTGTCAGAGCAAATAGCGTGTTTTTATAAAACAATTCGTATCAAAAGATTGACACTAGTTTAAGTCTGATTTCAAAGTGAAATTAATTCCAACGACCACTATTGGATTTAATGGTAAAAATATTTTCTAATTTCACTTTAAAACCAATTCAAAATATAATCTAATCATATAAATAAATTAGATTAAAAAGAGGTTTTGAATTAAAATACAACATTTTACACTATTCATTAAAAAAATGAACACTATCGGAAAGATACCAAAAATTTACACAAAGTAAATTTTGATGTCCCGATTCTTAAGAAGAGTTTTATTTGGTCCAAAAGAATGTTTAAGAGTTAACAAAAACTATATTTAATGATAGTTCTCCATTAAAAGGCGATAAGTGAACCTTTAGTGAAAACTAGGGCATATACGCCTAAAATTGAATTCTTTCCGTATTTTAAGCCTTTAGCTTTTATTGGATAAATGTAAAAACATTTAAAAACATATATAATCATATTTTAGTTATTTATATCCATTCCCGCCAATACAACGGCTACATGTTAACTACCATTTAAAATAATAATATTTTATTATTAGAGTTCAACGTAAGATTCCCAAGAAACTCGTTATTGCGTGTTGGGTACGCCATCGAGCATAGAGTCCCCTTTAAAGTCATTTAAATATTTTATTCACAAATATGGATAAATATGAAATGTAATATTCTTTATTTACCTGGGGTGTTACAACTAATGTGTTGATGAAATTAAAGATATGATTCATCCTGTTTAGCTACACCTCTACTTTCTCTAGTTCATAATCACCCCGAAAGATGGACTGATTCATCTTCTAGAAATGGTAGGAATGATCCACATGACTTGAACCACCCCTCATGTTCCTCGTATCCATAACTTGAAAATCTTAGACGACACTCTGAACCATATGTTGGTTCACCTATTTCTTAAGTGCAACCAAATTCTAAATATATTCATACTTTTGTTTTCTATGACCCCTATCAGGTTCCATTTTATTTAAGCATAAAAAAATCCATAAGTCTCACTCTCTACCAACAAAAGGCTTAACAATTCAAATTTTACCATATCATAATTTTCACAACACAGATTTTCAAAATCATCTTTTACCAGGTCCAATCATTTTTGAAAAATTTAAACTTTCTTTTAGAAATCAAATCATTTTCAAACTACCATAATCATGAAATTTTCAAAGTATTTCACTTGAAAACAATTTCAATAGTTTTTTCAAAAAAAGAGTCACATTACACAAAATCATATATTATTACTAAAAATTAAATATTCACTATTAGAGGTAAATCATTTATATAAAGCATGTTAATATCATCTCATTGGCTAAATACATGAATATATGATTTTAAGTCCTATAAGTGTCTCCAAAACACTAATTTATCCAACTTCCTAGTAACTTGATGTTTAACATAAAAAGGATAGCTATATCATTTTATGATCTACATTTAAAGTATCAGCAGTCCTATGTATTTCTACCAACCCAACACAAGGAATATACTAGAATTATTATCAACTCCAAGATTGAGATAACTGAAGACCAATTGTTAGGAAGGGATAGAAAAATATGATTCAACTTCTAACATCATCCCCCTCCTCATTGGGCCGAGAAGGTGGTAGAACATTACTGTACCTTAATATACATCCCCAATATGCCAAAATCTAGTAATAAATTCCATGGGATTTGTGAACATGTGTGGGATGATATTCCCTTTTAAAATAAAACATCTGACCAAACAAGCCATAAAAAATAAATCACTATATGATGCATGATATAAATGAAATAAGGCTCAAGAATATGATTTACATAAAAATAAAACTACACAAGAGTACCAAAATATAAGACTAGAAAACAACCAAGTACATAGTGAGAGACATAACCCACAAAGCTCAAAGAATCCAAGACAAAACTCTAAGCTCTAGTAAGCTCCATACTCCATGCTCCAACTCCAAAAAATAGCTCAAATATCACTAAGAACCACTAGAGAAGTGTGTTGTGTTACCTTTTCCCATATCTTTATTCACAATATTTGTAAAATCACCAAATTTAAAAAGTAGGGGTGAGTAATGAAACTCAGCAGGCTTTACCCAAATGACATCACTACTAATGCCACTAGGATGTAACAAGTTATCACATTTAAAAAAAACAATTTATATAAAAAAATTTCAAAGTAGTTTATATCAAAATATAAACAAGTTTCCTAGCTTAGATGTTTTTATAAATAAGACATGTTCTGATGAAATAAACCAAACAATTTTCTAAAACCATTTCAATACATCAATTTTAGCATAATACATTCTTTTACACATAAACACACAACCAAAAATGAATGTAACCATGGGAATTCCTATAATAATGTGTGTTGAGTCATCATTTTATTAAACCATCACTTAATGAACAAATTTTTTGGGGTACTTCACACCCATATACATCCCATCCTTTTTATGGGGGTACTTCCTTCCCTTATCCATCCCAACACATATGCACTCATGCTGCACAACCATGACAACCCATTGAATATCCAATTGTGTAAAATCATTTAAATAAAAAATCCTTTTATTAAAAACCATTATATTTCCATGTAGAAATAACAACAATAAATTTAAAATTATCATTTTAAAATCATGTTACCAAATTCCCATTTCATCAAACCCCTAAATTTCTAAATATCGGAAAACGGTCACTCAAGAGGGTTTTTACCAGACATTACATAGTGGATGCATAATGAATTTTAGTATAAACAATTAACTTTAAATAAATGCTTCATATTTTAAATATAGTAGTCACAAGTTAAGCCACCTACCTGAGGATTTATCATGAAAATGAAGAATGACTCTCAGATGCCAATGAAACCAGGTTGAATATCCAAAAACGTTCCTTAAATCACTTCTCGTATCCTCAATAAAGGAAAATCTAATCATTTTCTTTCACCACCATCAAATATATATCCAAAATAGATGTATATCTAAGAAATATATAGAAATAGGTAATTAGATATAAAGAAAAACATAAATAAAAACCAAGAATAATGACTTACCATAAGAATCTAGCTTCAAAACACCAATTGAAGCCTTTAGGTCAACTAAGAATTGATGTGAGAATCCTCATTAGCCTATAAGATGAGTGAATATCGATTTATACCACATTAAAGGAAAATCAGGGCCTTAGAGGAAAAAATGAGTGAGATCCACAATTTTAGGAACTCACTTTGGACCCATCCATGGTTAGTTTCACGGTTAGGAAAATTGTGCACTAATTGTGTGGTAGCTTCTGCCCCATGCAGGAACCTCCCATGGTCAGCTCTCATGGTTTCTAAAACATGCACCATGCATTCCGAAGGCCACTCTAAAAAGTGGTGGGTTTTTCTTAGGCTTTTGTACGGTTTATATAAACCATGTGCCGCATGTGCTCCTTCCCTTTTTCCCAAGTCTCATTATGCATAGTTTCATGTAGGTGTTTCATGGTTATCCAAAACTATGAAAGAAACATGAACCTTTATAAAATAAAAAAAACATCTCAAAATTTATCCAAACACTCCAAAACTACACCCAAAAACCTTACATACCTAAAAAGTAAAAAGAAAGGGTTACTTACTTGAAACAGGGGGTGCTACACCATATCCTTAGTAATAATAAAATAAAAAAAATGTTTGGTATAGGAAGTAATGATGAAATATTAAATCTATGAAAAAAATATTTTCTGTGTATTTTAAAGAATGAAATGTCTGTAAAGCTAATTAGTTTCACATCGTATAATCTAGACATTATGTAAATGGTTGTAGTTTAAGGAAACCTCAATTATATGGTATTATATAATATTTTATTTCAAGAATTTTATTAGAATTCCATGCTATAATTTCTGGATGGGAAAAAAGATATATATTCCCAAATTTTGTTTACTAACATTTAAGGACCTAAGATAATATGGGTATGAAAACAAATTCTTGATTGATTTATTTTTTAGGGGAATATATATAAGAGTGTCAATGAAAAATGGTATATGGATAGTGTATGATAAAGTAATATGATTGTATATTTATTAATATTTCATTACATATACAAAATTGATGGAGGTTATGTCACATTTGGTGATGATTTTAGGGAAAAAATTATTAGAATTAGATCAATTATAATTCCTAGGTAAGTTATCAACAATATTTATTTATATAGAAGGATTAAAAAAATCATGATAAGTTTTTGTGAAATTTTTAATAGAGATTACTCAATAGATTTTTCAGAAAACACCTCTTATATTTTTATAGGTAAACACCTTATTTTTGAGGCACCTGTAACTTATAATATCTATAATTTAGACATAAATTATTTTTATAGACAAAATATTACCCGTTTAAATGTTCAAATAGATGAATTTAGGTTTTGACATAGAAGACTTAGTCATTTTAATGTTCACTCTTTGATATAATTGCATATGATTTTTTTACATCATCCTAAATTTAATAAAGAGATACAATGTGATACATTCTAAATGGGTAAGAAAAAAGTGACATTTTAAATCAATTAAATAGGTTACTATATCTAGTCCTTTGGAACTTATAAAAAAATATTTTTTTAGACCACATATAATAGAAAGCATATGAGTAAAATATTTTTTTAAGTATTTTTTTTGATATATCCATATTCACTTTGATTTTATTTTTGATTATTAAATGTGAATCTTGTTTTTTATATGTTCTTGTAAATAGGTTTAAAAATATAATTATAACAAAATAGTTTTTTAATAAGTGACCATGTGTGAGAATTTTAAAACCATGAGTTCAATTATTTTTGTTGAGAAAATGGCATGAAACATACTTTTTCTTCCCCCAAGAAACATCAGCAAAATGGTGTTACTAAAAGTGGAATAATTCCTTATATGAAATTTCTTGGTCAATATTAGGTTAATTTAAACGACCAAATCACCTTTGGTATGAATATATAAATAAAACATGTTATATCATTAAAAAAGTTCAAATTAAACCTAATTTTAAGAAAACACCCGATGAGAAATGGAAAAATAAAAATAAATTGTTAGATACAATAAAGTTTTTGAGAGTAATGTTTTTATTCTGAACACCAAGGATAATGTTGGTAAATTTGATCCAAAGGCTTATGATGGAATATTTCTTGGTTATTCTACTTCATCTAATTCATATAGAGTTTTCAACAAATGAAAAAACTATTTTTGAAGAATAAAATGATGTGAAATTTGGTGAAAGTGATCCATTTGAAAATAAAATTAATCAAGTTGATGATTTAAGTGATTTTTTTAAAACATTAGACCTATTTCTATTTTTGAAAATAAAAAAGATGATAATATAGAAATTTAATTTGGTGAAACCAACACTAATTGGATATACATCAATGAAACTAAAAGTTTATTTCTTTAACATCTTAGAACCCTAAACAATTATCTATTAGATATTATAATAGGAAGCTTGTATAAATGAATTAGGACTAGAATGAGTTTATAAAACCTTGTATAATTATTTGTATTTTTATCTTATATTAATCCTAAAAACATATAATAATCGTTATATGGTGATAGATGGGTTTTTTGTATACAAGAATACTTGAACCAATTCAAGAGAAACATGTTATGGGAATTAGTTGATAAAACCTTTGATTACCATCTTATAGGAAAAAAGTGTATTTTTAGAAATAAATAGGATAATCATGGTGTGATAACTAGGAATAAAGATGTATTAGAGGCTCAAAGGTAAAATCAAGATAAATGAATAGATTATGTGGAAAACATTTCCCATATATCTAGATTAGAATCCATTTCAATTATTTTTTTTATATGAATCTCATATTGATTTGAAACTATACTAGGTAGATGTTAAATATGAATTTAAATAAGTTTTTCTTATGGGTTAATTTTATGTTGAATATCCTACTTATTTTTTTAAAACCACACATTTCAAATTCTATTATCACACATGTTAAATATCATTATGGTCTTAAAATTCACTTAGATATTGGTATGTGTGTTTGAGTTATTTTATTTTAACAAGCAGTTTTTAGTAGAATTGAAAGGTCCTAATATTTTAAGGAAAACTAAATATTTAGATATTTTTTTAGTTAAAATATACTTAGATGATTGTATTTTTTGTTTTATAATTAAATTATTGTGTAATTAACTTTCAAAACTCATACCAATTGAATTGGAAATGAGTATCATGGTTTGTCTAAATTTATTTCTTGGATTTCAAATTTATCAAAAAAAGTTTAGACATATGATAAAAAAATGTATACTTGAATTACATATATGTTTTTGAATTGAAAATGAAAAAACAAATACAAATCCTATGATTTCTAAAAAATATATGAATTTAGATGATGTTAGGAAACTAGTTGGAATAAAGTTGTATAGAGGAATAATTATGACTCTTCTATATTTGATTTGTATTAGACCAAGAATTATTTTTACAATATTCTTTTGTTTTATATTCCTAGAAAATACAATGGAATATCATTGAAAATATTTCAAAATAATTTTAAGGTATTTTAAAGGAAAAATATTTAATACTTTATTTTTTTCCAAAAACAATGATATTTATTTTACTTAACATTCAGATACTGAATTTGGTGGTTGTAGACTAGATTGGATGAGTACCCCAAGAGACTCTCACTTATATTGGTAAATCTCTTGTATCTTGGTCTTGTGATAAATAAAAATCAATTAAATTATTAACTCCTGAAGAATAATATATAGAATCTAATAGTATTTGTGAGGAACTTATTCTAATGAAACATAGCTCGATGGATTTTGGATTAAATTTAATTAACTATCAATCAAATTGATAACACCAGTGCTATCAACATTTCTAATAATCCAATTAATCATTCAAAGAAAAGGAATATAGATCTAAGATATCATTTCATAAGAGGTCATATTAAAAAAGATGATATCTCTTTTGAATTTATCTATACTAAGAATCAATTAGCTAACATTTTTACTAAGGCTCATTTTTGTGAGTAGTTTTTTTTATTAATAGGGAATTGGGGTTATTTTAATTCAAATGAATTTACCATATTTTTTCTTGTTTTTTTAGTTTTAAAATTTATTTAAAATTTATTAATATTTTAATGTATTTTGAAATTTAATTGAATTTACTGTATTTTATTTTATTTTCAAAATATATTATTTTTCAATATTTACTTGCTCTTTAATTTAATTTTACAATTTTACTATACTTTTTTTTAAATTATTTTGGCAAATATTTTTTATTTTATCCTTTATTTAAAATTTTATTTCACCCTGAAACTAAATTACCTATGTATTCTTTTCCCAAACTAGATATGTAACATTACCCTAAAATATCCCCTCTCCCATCTTAGCATTCATCTACAACCTTTCACTCTTGAATCAATTTTGTCACCCACTCAAATCTGTTGACCTTCTATCAACCTCTTAGATATGGATAAGATTAAGGGTGGAGATGAAATTTGTTTGGTCTCACTGAAGAAATACAAGTATGGTGATGCACCACATAAAGTTCTTGTTAGGAAAGCTATAGGAATATCATGGTTGAATGGAACAAGGTTATTGTCGATAATGGTACTTCAATTATAGGGAATGAATATTTTTAGGAAATAAAGTCAAGATTAGTTTTTGAACATGAGGCCAGTGTGATTATGAAGAATATTGCAATAAAGTTTAGTGAAATAGAGGATGTATAATCTTTGAACTTGAATGGAAAATAACTGTTGGTTTCTTATATAGAAATGATAGATTACTTGCACTTTCCTCATGAAGGTAAGAAAAAATATAGTGAGACCCTATGTAACATCCCAAATTTTTTGAAAGGTATGAAACATTAATATTTTTTTATAATAGCTTTAAACAACCATATCTATGATTAATAACCATGTCTAGGAGGTTATACATGCATCTGGGATTCGTTTAGACCCCAGAAACCTGAAATAGGAAAGCAATACTAGGCCACACAGTTTCTTTGAAACCATACGACGCATGTCACCCAACCATGTGATCCATATGAAATTATTGAAAGTGTGGTTATACATGGTCTGTGCATGGTTTGTAAAACAGTGTGGAAAACCATGAGATTTCCCTATTATAGTAGTTAATGGTGCATGATTGGTGGAAGGATTAGAAAAATAGCGTTGTCAAATCATCCCAAGTATAAAAATGGTTAATAATACTAAATTACCCCACATTTTAATATTTTCCCTATTCCTCCCCCTCTCATTTAAAGTGGTTGGCTGCTTCTCCTGCCAAGAGAAACACTTCTCCCCCCTCAAGATAGGAATTCATGTAGCCCCTCCATCCGACCTCTCATTCATCTGTTGTCAGATCCTAAAAAAATAAAGAGGTACGATCTGGAATCCTCATCAATCTGTTTCATGTTTTTCCTAATAAATTACTCTATTTAAGTGAAAGATCAATTGTTCCATATTTAGGGAATCATATGGTTTCTTTGGTTTATTTTAATCTAACTTGAATCAAATTTTGATTCTATATTAGTGAATATTTTTTAGGCTAAGGTATGAGGTCTTTGACGTTTCCCGCCATTTCATTTAGTTTTATAAAATATTCCGTTGTGCCACTCAACATGCCAATCCAGTGAGACCTATAAAATGTTAATTTAATTTATTCTGAGTAGTCTCAAAAATGTATTATGATCTTATGTAATGAAGAGTCAGCTTAAAGGTGGATCACCTTGGCTTCTTCCCCCTTGGGTGAGATATTATTTAGAGGCCATATTTACCCTTCCTATGAAATGATTTAACACCCCTTGAAAAGTGATTTCTTATAATAAATTCCTTGAGTTACTAATTGAATTTTTAGGATGATGAAGCTGTGATAATCCCATGTACACTATGCCATTGTAAATGGTTGAGCTAATTGAATTGGAAATAACACTTATGCCTCATTCCTTACCACATAAATAGAGATTCCAAAATGGCCATCCTTGGCTATAATAACTTATCTGATGACAATTATTGAAATAAAATGAAATGGTACCTCTATATTGATTTATTATAAATGTATTACATGTTTAATGATTTCACCATGTTTTTGATGGTGAACCAAGGGGTTCAAAATTAAGGACCCCTTGGATGGACTCTTATTACTCATGTTATGACTATTAATGGTTAGTAGACAGGCCAGGAATGACACTAACTATTAATGGGTTGGGTTATCCAGGTGTTATTTCTATATACTAATAGACGAGTGACACTAGTTCACTAAGGGAGACCCCTGGGAAGGGTTCAAGGGCATGATTGTTTGAACTATGCCTTGAGATAGAATTATACCCTTATGTGCGATACCAGTCATGTACTCAGTGGATAATACTTGAATTTTCATTCCATGTTAGTAGTGACACATAGGGATTAACTCTTGGATCACTATGGATTAATGCCATAATAATGGTTATAAGCCAATCCTTCACGTGATACATATAATCTACTTATGGATTATCATATATGGGCTCAAGGTTCCTCACTATATTTTATAAAATGGGTTTCAAATGGATTTGAAGAAATGTAAATAAAATTTTTCAAGTGAGAATTGGTCAGTTGGTTCATAAAAGTAGGGACATATCCTCCTACCACAATCACAAGCATGGGGATAGTCCAAACTATGACACCTTTTAAATATCACTTTACCATTACAGGTTCCATCTGTTTAGACACACCGGCTTAGGCTGTGGCAGGTAGTTTTGTGGGTATCCATGTGGAACCCAGTCCAATGCATTTAATTATTTTAATTTTATTTCTCATTTAATTACTATAGAACATGATTTATTATTTTATATCACACTAAATAGAAATATATAGAAATAGTGGGTGCCAAACTACAAAGATTGAATCTCACAACCTGCTCAGGTGCCTTTGGTACATGAGTACACTTTATTATTGTAGGTGTAGACAAAGGGAAGAAACCTTTTTCAAATCCTTGAATTACTTTTATAGGATAGAGTTGGGAACAAAAGATGAAACCAATTCTAGAGATGCTAGATATAGAACATCATGGCATATTTATTTATTTTGATATCATTTTGTGTATTCTTGTATTCTCTTACCCTTGATTAGTAATTTTGGTATAATACATGAAATAATATCATCATCATTTGTGTCAGCTATTTAGTCATCCTTCACAATTTATTTCATTATCTTTCATGTATATTCTTTTGATTTCAGTTTCTTTCTGGATGTTCCCATTTCCTTTTCTATTTTTTATATTTATCTATTTTTTTGATTTACTCTGATCAATGAGGGAATAGTCTCCCCACATACTTACCCAAGGCCATAACAGCTAGTCGAAAGCCTCTAGTGTTTGAAGAGGTGCACTTGAGATCTTGTGGCCAACCACCTCAGGGCACTAGTGAGTGGAACTCGGGGCATGACACTACAAAGTGGTATCAAAGCTATTTTCTTTTTTCTCTTACCATTTGAGCTTAGAATTTATACTAGGACATAATTGTTTTTAATATCATGTTCCTTGGATTAACTACCCCACATATAGAGGAAACCCAAATTTCATTGGATGGTTAATTCCTATTTTTTCTTTCAATGTTATTGTTTTAGTGGATTTCACCATTAGGAGACTCACATGAATTGTTCTATTATTAATAATGGTTTTATTTAAATGGTCTTTTAGCCTGGTCCATATGGTATGATTGAACATTGAAATTTTGAATCATACTAGGTACAATAAGGCTAAATTTCCATGCATTATTGTATTCAATATCTACTTTTTTTCATGAATTGCCTAAACTAATTTTGATTTTTATTTATGCCTTGATTGTATCCTTTGAAGTGTGTTAGTATCATCAATGATGGAATACTTGGTACAACTGACCAATAATTACAAATTATTTTGTTCTTATTGGTGAGTTCCAATAGAAGATAATCTGATCAAACCACATCCATGACCTATTACACCATTTGACTGCTGTAAAGGTCAAGATACAATTAGTCGATACATTAATTTTAATTTGTAAGGTTCATGAGCCCTTATAAATTGGAATTAGTGATGAAATTAATTGGATATTGATTTTAACAACCAAATAAATTAGAATAAACATAATGAGGTTTAAATAAATATGTTTCTTTAAATGAAATGGGTACCTTAAATGTGATACCTTCAACCTGTTACAACATAGTAGTGTGTAGTAGGCCATGCGTCCTATGATTTCTTCTTGTGACTCGTTCTAACCACCCATACATGGATCCCAGAGTAGGAATACGATTTTTTAGTGGGATATCTTTCCGCCTTCCCTTTTTTTACATATTTCCCTACATATTATAAATCATTTTCGAGGTATGCACATGAAATTTTAAGTGATTTTATACCCTGAAGTCCACGTGTTGTACACTAGGAAAGTGGTAATGAGAATACTCCTGAAGTAGTGGTCCTTTAGCCACCTGTGACACATCCCATAGTGCCACCGGATGCACCTACACCAAATATTTTACTTGTTGTCGATGCCCAGTTCTGGATAGCATCCAATTATTTATTAAACTAGTGAACGGTTCTCCTCAACCTGCACCTTTTATGGAAGAGACGATTTGGGAATTCTAGAAGCAACATCTTCCAGCATTATCAGGTTTTGGTGGACCTCAGGCTACTAAATAATGGTTGGAGGATATGTTTTCAATATTAAATTATATAGAGATGCCTCTAGAGTGGAGGGTGAATCTTGCATCCTATATTGTATGCGACTCCAACATGCAATGGCGGTATATGCTGAATTAGTCTAGCCAACAATAGGGTATGGTCTGGGTGAAATTATTAGCAATTTTCTTCGACTACTTCTTCACAAATACCTTGATAACTAATCATGTTTTTTAATTTATGCACCTTAAGTAATTTACCATGTATGTTATGGAATACTCACCTCATATAACTGAAGTACTTCATTTTTCACCAAACATGACTTGTGATGAGATGACTACTATGAGGAAATTTTAGAATCGGCATTATTATTCCATCTGCTTGTAGGTGAATGTATTTTGGTTGACTTCCATTTCTTAGATCATGAAATATTCCCTTATCACTGATCAGAACATAAGGGAATTGGGTGACATGAAGTAAGATAGTTCATCTTCTAAGAAGAGTAGTGGGTTTTCCAGTAGTAAGAAGCGACACTTCGAGGGTACACGTGGGAACAGTACCGGTCGGGTGTCTTGCATCGACAACTTTGTTGTTTGTCACTAGTATGGTAGGATAGTTTAAAAAAATCCCTAGTGTATAAGAAACTTCAACGAGTGTTAGTTATGCAGTAAGATGGGTCACCTCTAGTACTTCTACTAATTGTTTCTTTCAGTTCCTAGTGAATAAGGTTCTATTCCAACACTTCCTTTAGGTATGGGGTTAGTGACACCTTCTTAGGTAGAAAACTGGTCTTCTATAGGCCGTTAAGGCAATGTCGGTGATCATGGTTGAGGAATTAAGGTTTTATGGTTCCATCATCAATAGAATGAGCCTACTCTAGCTACTGAGGAAGCATCTCAGGGCCACAGTATAGGCCATATTTATACCATTCAACCTATTCCTGAGGAGAAGTGACCATGTTCATTTATAGTTAGTGGTACTTTTCTAGTTGCCTCCAATTTAGTATCTTTTTTGTTTTATACAATTGTATCACACTATTTATTATCAAATATAACTATGGGATGTTTATCCTTAGTGATAGAATACTCAAGTGATGTTATGCCCCTTGGAATTCCGTTAGGAGTTCTAGTAGAGGGTATAAACTAGTGTAAAGAGTGCACCATTAGGATAGGTGGGTACCATTTTTTTGTGGAGTTTCATCATCCTGATGATGACTAGCTACAACATCATTCTTAGTATGGAATAGCTTGTTCCCTATCGATCCCAGGTGGATTGTTATCTCCACTGAGTGTATTTCACATCACCAAAGGGAAACATGTATATCTATAAGGGTGAATGAAATCTTTGGGATAATCAATTGGCAATCAAGTGTACTAGGTTGGGAAGTGTAATAGCCCATATGGATTGCCTTTTAAGAGAAATCAGGGAATAAAATAAGCACAATTACCTCCCATTGTGGACAAATTCAGGGATGTCTTCCCTAATATTTTTATAGATTACCTCTTGAGAGAGATATCTAGTTAACCATCTAGCTTATTCAAAGTGCATAAATGGTTTCAATTCCTCCCTATAGTATAGAACCTAAAGATATGTAATAACTAATGAATCTTCATGAAGACATAGAGCTAATAGTTTCATTCAAACCAACACATCTATATGGGTTTCACCTTTCCATTTCACTACGATGGTGTATGGTACTATTATATTGTTCATGGGTTACTACTGACTAAACTGGCTTACGATGAATAACATGTATCCAATACATTGTATAGATGTCCTCTTTGACTAGATCCAAGGGGAAAGTATTTTCTCTAAGATTGATTTGAGGTCAGGATACCATTAGGTTCATGTTAGACCCTCATACATTCCACTTATAGGGTTATGGAGTGGGAATGTCTTGTATGAGTATTTGGTTATACCTCGTAGTCTAAAGAATATGCCAAAAAAATTTATGGATTTAGTGAATCGAGTTTTCCACTCATATGATGATTCCTTTATGGTGGTATTCATAGAATACATATTATTGTACACACACACTAGGCACAACCATGATGATCCTCTTGAGATCATGGTGAGTATACTGAGAGAGAACTGGCTCTATGTGAAGCTTAGTAAATTCCACATTTTGACCATCAAGGTTATCTTATTAGGTCATATCATATCTGAGGTAGGAATATCTATTTAACCAAATAAGGTGAGCACCATGGTTTCCTAGGAGCATCCCAAGAATGTGTTTGACATATATAGTTTATTAGGGAATGCTAGCTATTTCAAGATATTCATCTAGGAATTATCATACCTGTTAGAACAGCTTATGGTCTTGACCAAGAAGGGTGTTAGATTTGACTAGAATAAATCTTGTGATATATCATTTTAGGAGTTAAATGGAAGAATCTCTTCAGTGTTGATCCTGATTCTATCTATGTTGAGCAAAAGATATAAGGTCTACTTTGATTCTTCATGAATCAGAATGGGGGGTTTTATGATGCATGGTGATGGATTTATTTTATATGAATCCCACTAATTGAGACCTCATTAGTGGAACTATCCTATGCATGACCTAGATCCAGTAGTCTTGGTTTATTCTCTTAAATTCTGGAGACACTACTTATTGGGTGATCAATTCATTATTTACGAGGATCATAAAAGTCTCAAATAAATCTCCACATAGTGAGACCTGAATATGAGGAAATACAGGTGGGTATAATACCTATAATCATTTGACTTTGATATTACATGCATGCTCAAAAAGTGTAACTCAGTGGATCTTTGAGACAGAATACTCAGATACAAGCCATCAAGGAAGCCAATAGTGAGTGGATGTTGGTGAATTTGATTTCTAGAATGCATATAGTGGCTTAAGAATAGCATGGTAAAATAGTTCTAAATGATCTAATATTTATTTACTCTATTATATAATGGGATTCTATGAGGAAATTATTAGATTTAGAAGGCCTCATTCTAAGGGAGAACATCCCAAGAGAGAACCCACTTCTTGGATGGGTTGTATATGACAGGGATACCTTACACTTCTATGGTCAAGTGTGGGAGCCTTTAGATGTACGAAAAGAAATGATAAGGAGATCATATGCCTCTAGGAAGGAGTTTCATCCTAGTGTTACCAAGATGTATAGAGACATGATTCGCGAGTACTAGTGGCCATGTATATTGAAGAAGAAGATAATATGTTTCATAACTAGATGATCCATCGATTAGTATGTTAAGGTAGAGCACCACCGACCTTCTGGAATTCTATAGTCTATTTCAATTACTAAGTGTTAATGGAATGAAATTACTAGGAATTTCATTATAGTCTTACTGATATCCCCTCAAGGTAGTGATTTAGTGTGGGTGATAGTCAATAGGCTGACCAAGGTCATGCACTTCCCACCAATATGAGAGACCTTCTCTATGGATGAGTTATAAAGTCTATATATATGGGACATAATGATACTTACTGATGTTCCCCATTCTATCGTTTCAAATTGAGAATGTAATTTTACTCATGGTTCTAGACATGTTAAGGGAAGTCATTAGGTTTGTAGGTTCTTTTGAGTACAGTGTATATCCCTCAGACCGATGGGTAGTCCAAGCAGACCATATGGGTGTTTGAGGATATGATATGGTCAGGAATCCTTGATTTTGGAGGTTCTTGGGAAAATAATATTACTATGGTTGATTTTTACTACAATTAAATTTTATAAGTAATGACTCATATGGATTTGTATGATTCCCTCTATGGTATAACTCATCATTTAGCTCTATCCGAGCTAGAGGTAGGTGATTCTAGTCTACTGGATCCTCATCTTATTTAGGAGACATCAAAGAAAGTACATCATATTCATAAGAATATGGATACAAATCATTTTAGGAATAATTTATATACATATCATCATGGAAGACCTATTGAGATTGAGGTGGGACATGGGGTCTTTTATTTGTATAACCTAGACTTGGTCACAGAAAAATTTGCAGATATGGAAAGTTATCTCCACGATATGTCTTGCATTTTGAGATAGTGGAGAGAGTTGGGATGGAATATCATCAGTTACTATTAACTAAGAGGCACAGTGTCAGGTATGAAATATTTTATGTATCTTAGCTTCAATAGTATCATGAAAAACCGTCCCATTTTTTTGACACTAATGATATCAAGCTAGAGCTGAATGTGTCCTTTGTGGAGTGTCCAATACATATCATTGTTCAGAGCATGAATAATCTTTGAGGAAGGTTAGTTCCTCTAGTCCAAGTGCTATGGTAGCACAAATGTGTGTATAATGAAACTTGGGATCAATAAGTCAATGTATGAGCACAATGGACAAAACTCTTCTCAGATGATGTTATACTACTCTTGAAAGGGAAACTCATGGATGATTTGTCTTAAGTATGGGAGGTTTGTAATGTCCTGAATTTTCTAAAATGTATACCCCATTAATATTTTTTTCTAATTATTTTATATTACCCTAAATATGATTCATAATCAATTCAAGGAGGTCTCGAGTGCGTCTCAAGATTATTTGGAGCCCAAAACCCCAAAATAAGAAAAAAAGATTAGGCCATATGGTTTTCTGGCAATTGTACGACCGAAGGTGTATGGACATACAATCCTTATAAAATTTATAACTATGTGGTTTTGTATGATTTGTGCAAGGTTAGACAAATAGTGTGGAGAATTGTTTGATGTTCCCTTTTTTACAGAGAATGGTTCATGATTGACGTATGGTTTGGCCGAACTGTATATAGGGTAAAAATGGATAAAATCACTATATTACACCTCTTAAATGATTTAATTTTTTTTCTTCCTCCCCCACTCATTTTCAGGGGTTAGGTTCTTTTCCTCCAATAAGAAACCCTTCTCCTACCTTAATCCAAGAATTCAAGTAGGCCCTCTGTTTGACCATTGATTCGTCTATTTTTAGATCCTAAGGAATGATGTATGCAAGATATTGAATCCTCTCTAATATATTTCATGTTTATTATCCCATCCATTGTGTTATTTGGTTGCAAGTTCAATTTCCCCATTTTCTAGGAATTTTACGGTTTCATTGATTCCATCTAACCTCGCTCAAATCAAACATCGATACTAGACGAGGGAAGATATATGAAGATAAATTAGGTAGTCCATGAATTTTCATCTCATTTAATTGTTTTTTATGAAATATGTCATTGTACTACTCACTGGTCCAATCTGATGACACCTTTAAATTGTAAATTTAATTTATCTTGAGTTGTCTCACATGTGTATTATGATCATAAGTGATGGAAAATCACATTTGGGATAATCACATTTGGTTGTGCCACCCGTTTGGTGATTTATTCCTTAGTTTCAATGTTTCCCCTTGTTCTAAAATTATTTAACACCCCTTGTAGTGTGTTTCATGAAATCAATTCCAGGTGTTTTTAATTGAATTGTTTAGGGTGAAGAACCTAGTGACAAGCACTTGTACACCAAGCCATTGTAAATGGTTGATCTAATTAATGTGTCCATATTCCTATTACTTATTACTTATGACTAAAATGGATATTCCAAAATGGTCATTAATTTTCCATCATGCCTTATTTTATACTAATTCTTGATCTAAAATGAAATGGGTCTTCTTTCTTGATTTATTATAAATTCATTATTTTAATGCTTTTTCCATGTTGCTGAGGGTGAATCAATGGGTTTTGACATAGTGATACCTTGTACATACTCTTTTTACATATACTATATTTGTTAATTAATCTTATATTTTCTGATAATGACACTATCTACACATAGGATGGGTTCACCGAGCCTTATTTATATTTACCTCTAGACCAGTTACTCCTGTTCCCAAGGGGAGACCCCTTTGATGGGCTAAAAGGAACAATTGGTTGAACTATGGCTTGAGAGAGACTCAGGCCCCCACGTTCAATACTAGGTATAGACATGGAGGTTAGTACTTGAATTTTCATACGATGTTGGGAGTGACATATGAGACATCATTCTTGGGTCACCATGTATGGACTCTATATCATTAATTATAAGACGAGCCCACAAGAGATACACATAAAGTCCTCATAGATGTTCATGGATGGGATCAGGGTGTCTGATAATATTTTATAAAATGGATTTGAAATGGAATTATAGAAATGTAATTAATGTTTTTCAAAAAAGAATTTGTAAGATGGTTTAGAAAAGTAGAGATATGTCCTCTATGCCCAATCACAAGCATGGGGGTAGTCCAGCCTATGCAACCTTATACATTTCACTTTACCATTTCAAGTTCCTTTAGTTTAGAGAAACTGGATTAGGATGAAGTAGGTAGTTGGGGGGTGTCCATGTGGAACCCACCCTAATTCATTTAATTATTTGAATTTTGTTTGGCATTTAATTACTACGACACATTTTTTTTATTTTATATCACACAAAATAGAAAGTCCTAGACACTGTGGGTTCTGAACTATTGAGATTTTATATCACACCTTTATCTAGTTAATTTAATAAAAAATTAGAATTTATGATTTGTGGTGTAGATAAAATGAAGTATCCAGCTTATAATTCATGATTTACATTTCTAGGATGGAGTTGGGAGAAGAAGACCAAGCCTATGCTCGAGATTTTATATGTTAATGTTTTTCCATTTTTATTTATTTTTATATCCTATTGTATATTATTGTATCCCATACCCCTTAATTATTCATTTTGGTATAACACATGACATACTATCATCATCAGTTTCTTATGTTATTTATTCAGATTTCACACTTTATTACGTTATCTCTTATTTTTATGATTTTAGTTTCTACTGATATCTGGATATTGTCATTACATATATTGTTGCTTATATTTCTCTATTTACACACTCTAATTTCATCAACTAGGGCATAGTATCCCCCAAATACTTACCCTAGGCCCTCACTTCTAGTTGAAAGCCTCATAATTTTGGGGTTGCATGTTTGAGGTCTTGTAGCCAACCAACTCGGGGCACTACTGAGTGATAGTCGATGTATGACAGTACACCTTAATTAGAAAGATATCAATAGGTCATTTAAAGGATTTATGATCATTTTTGGTTTATCTAATTTTTATATGAAACCAATAAGAGATTCATAGGCTGAATAGAAATGTTTGTACAAATTCATTCAGATAGGAATTACTCAGAGAGTAGAAGAAATGTAGAAAGTGTTGTTTTAGGACATGTATCTCTTATAAGTGTTGATTAACAACGTAAAGATAGACTTTCTTAGGTACATGATATGGTTAATGCAACATTTTTATTCAGGGGAAGGGAAATCTCAATTATTACCCATATGAAGGATTTTTTTCTCTAGTTTTGAAGGAGGAGGACGTGTATCTGAATGTAGGAGGAGATGTTATGTACCATAAGAGAAATACATTATATATAGTTCTTATGAAGATATTCAGGTAAAATTGGGTTACTAACTATAATTATTTGACAACTAATAGATATGTGAGTTATCTTCAGATAGTTGTACCACCTCCACCACCAATTTTGGGGGAGAATTCTATGGCATCCCATCCTTGGGATATAGAACATACTGAGGTGGTAATTTTTATTAAAGTAGAGGATACATTTATGGGGAGATAAAAGCCTATATTAATATAGTTCATACCTATTTTGGATGCTACTCAAATTCGAGAAGTTTAACATTCCAGTGCCACTGAATCACTTCAGGTATTGGTGCCTACTATTTATGCAACTGCAAAGATCGTATTATAATGGCTAGTTGTTCCTAAGCCTAGCGTATTAGATATTGGAACTAGATTGGATGGACGAGTGGTCAAACTTGTTGTTGTTTTAGATTATAAGGTTGATCATAAAACTGTTAATAAACAATCTTGATCACCGTATGTTAATAGATATAGAAGTGGGAATCTGATCTTAGGGGAAGATTCTGTTCATTAACAGACTAAATAGAAACTTCTATATCATCCTCATGTGTAAGAGAATGAACCCTTTATGAAAATTTTTTATAAAGGATTTTGTATTGAGATAAATATATAAAAATTTACATTAATAATTTTCACTATGATTGATAATATAAAGGGATATTATGATGAGATAAAGAATGATTGATCTTTTACAAGGTGAGATTAGATGGTTAAAGGATTCCTAAGTGTATAAAGTTAACGTTTATAGATTGATTTGGATGATGGATGCCCTAATCAATTCAATCAAGAATCATCAATTGATGAAAACAGTTTCTTCTACTATGATTGATAAGGAGTTTCAGGTTGTGAGTGCCCAATTTAGTGATCTTAAAGGGGTTTTTGATACCATTTTATATGTAAATTAACACCTAGTTATATTGGAATCCTAGTGTTTGGTGATTCATATCCCAAATTTGGATAAATTATATCTTTCTAAGTGTTCCCTTCATGTGGTTGAATGTTTCAAATCATATATGAATTATGACTTACATACATTGAAAATTATGGTGGTGAGGCTATTTAAAATTCATTAATATATTCCATCCAAGTGAAAAGAATACCTCAAAACCATTATAGGTTCTTGATATTCATACTCACTTTGATTAACTTTCTTCAAATCTAAACATAGTTTCTTCCTAGAACCAGCCACTAAAATTTGACATGTTTACTCGACTGCATTTCCATGATTTTAAAAAGGATAGGTTGGTTCAGTTTATGGAATCTAGAAAAGATTTAGGAATCCTAGAAGTTTGAATTGATGTTTATTTGAATAACATCATAAAATTTCTAAAGGAGTATATTCAATTTACTAGTAATATGATTAATGAAAATCTGGTAGTGTCTATGGAAGTTTGACACATGATTTCATCCTATCTTGGAAAAATTACCAAGAACCAAAAGAACATTAAAAAAATTATGGAAATGATCTATGAGGGTATGGTAGATCTTTAATAAAATTATTTTGAAGAGTATTATAGCTCTTTAGAATATATATAATCCTATATTTCACCATGCAGAGACAAAGGGAAGGAGCTTGATGTGTATAACCTAATCAAACCTGTTGAAAGTGTCCTAAAAAATACTTGAGATTAAATTTCTCAACCACCCTCACATAATGTTCTTGAGTTTACTCATGTAATTATAGACTAGTTAGTCCACATGGACCAGAAGTTAACCACCTTAAATGTGATTCAATTAAAATTATAGGGATTTGTTGGTAGAATTCAAGAAAAGAAGTTTTTATAACCCCAATAAAATCCATCCATTTTTTCTTATACAAATGTTATAATTTTTACTTCTTATAAAATGGTTTCTATTTGATAACTTAAAGCTATCGAGGGGATACTTAATAATTCTTTTAATACATATCTCAGATGCAACAAAAAGATGCACAATTATTCAGAAATTCTATAATATGGATAATATAAAGTTCATCTACATGTGTTTTAATGCACTTTACTTTCTCATAGGAATAAGATCTATTTACCTGGAACCTTATGATATCTATAAGGTCTCCTAGAAGAATTTACATACAATGTTTGATCCATATACTATCTATAAGAGAGATAAATTAAAGCCTTATCTTACAGAACCTGCTATAATAGAAACTACCCCTTAAGTGCTTTCCAAGAAAATGTATATTATATGATCTAGATCCTATGATTTAATTATTGAATCTAAGAACATAAAAACATTTTTAAGGACATATAAACAATAACCTCATTATAAATCTAGTTTTTTTGATCTTAAGAGAGTTATGTGGTAGATTTTGGATGTGTGGTCCGTCCTTAAGTGGTTGACCCACATTCTACCTCTTCCTCCCCTCAAACATTTAGGAAAACACCACCCAAACCCCTATATAACATTGAACCAATCCATAATCCTAATCTATTCAACTGATGTAGGGTATAAGTATTTTTGTATGTATTTTTTATCTTTATTTTTTTTCAATTGATCCATTTTAATAAAGTTCTTGTGTATTTAATTGTTTTTGTTTGAAGTTATTGTTATCATTTAATGTTATCCATTTTCATGAATGTTTTACGTGCATCCAATCATTAATTTCACCAATACCTTATTAAAATTCAGTTGCAACCATATACTTTTACTATTCATGACTCATTGTTCTATAATAAATGTGATTTCTTATCCTTTACCTTCATTTTTAATTTCAAAAAGTGGGATAATATAGATATAGAGATAGAATAAAGGATAAAAACCAAATTTTAAAAGTATTATATATTATATATATTTTACGTAAAACTCTTTAAACTATGTAAAATTCCATGTTTAATGTTTAATGGGTTTTGTGTTCATTAATAGTGGGTGATTATTATATTAATGATGTTTTCCAAACATATATCATGTTATTTATGTATTAATGACCCCAAAAAAAATTATTTTACCAATTAATATTATTTTAAAAGTGTTTAAAAAGTTTTTGACTTATTTAGATCAACTCTATTTTAATAGTTAAATTCTATTTTAATCATAATTTCTACTGAAATTTTGGATATGTTTAGAAAAATCGACTACATGAGTACTTTGGCTACATTAATTTTGGTTACATTATGCGGTCAGTTATGTGATAGAATCACCTATGTGAATTTCCTACATAACTTAATTTGCTATTTGAGAAATGGATATGTTGATGAAATAAATATGTCTAGAATGAAGCTACACAGTTTTTATTGGTGGAGTATTTTACGATATGGTTCCCATCATCTATGTTATTTTTCTTAATAAATGAATTTCAACTCTGTGATCAATTTATCAACGTAAATTCAAACATGCGATTTTTTAATGTAAAAAATAAAACTCTGGGAATTTTAAATATGTGATCAATTCATCTATATGAAATTAGATAAAAAGATTTTGGTTAAGTGCTAATCCAAAATTGATTTTTTCATTTAGAAACTCTATAATTTTTTACCGTTGGATTGTTTTAGTTACAAATTAATATTGACTTCTATGTATTAAACAATGGAATACCAATTTATTGAAACTCTAATTTCAAAAAGGTTATAAGTATAAAGAAATGAAGGAGAAGAGATTATTTTTATTACATAGCTATTTTTTAGAAGGTAATTTTTATGAGGACACATGTTGTTTCTCCAATGATATTTTTGTTTTTGTTTTTTGATGTACTTATCTTAATAGTTTTAGAGAACATATAAATATATATTCAAAAAAGAGCATCATGAATTAAAGATAAATAATTATCTCTCTCTCTTTATTAGAACCTTATATTCTTATATTTTTATATGATAAGATATAAAACAAGAAGAATCAATTTATCTATATTTTTTATTTCCAGATTAATCTTGATATGTTCTGAAGAATCTTCGGAAGATATTATCCATGCATATTTTCTCTCAAGGAGATATCTTCTCTTATATCAGTTGCATTATTATACTATATAATTCATCTTGCAATGTCTTGTCATTATTTATTATTACTCTAATTATGTAATCCTTGTACTAAGTATTAAAGGAAGTTATTTTTTTATAGACATATAGGTAGAAGGATTTTTAACAAGTGATAAAATCATTCACTCATTAAGGTAGTCCCTAGGAAAAGTAATATTATCAGTAAAATCACTAAGCTCTAGGAGTAAAGTGATGGTGGAGTGGACTATGGGATCTCTATGCGGTAAAACAATATAAAATCCAATTTTATTATCATAATCTTACTAAATTTATTTATTTTTCTTTATTGTGATAATAAATAATTAGAAATAAACATACCTTAAAAGTGGGTTGTTTTAAGTGAATAATATTTCAAGAACTAAATTCACCCTCCCTTTCAAGTAATTGTGAAGTTCCTCTCTGATATAAAAACTATGTGTTTTGTTGTACCTCGGTTTATATAATGTTAGGATGTTATTGACTTGGGACACTCATTAAAATGTTATGAATTAGTGGATACCATTTCTCTTAAGGATTGGAGAGAACTGATGAGTATATAGAGGACAGATTTGATCTAAACTATAATAAAAATTATGGTATTCATATTTACTTTTGTAATATATATTGATTTAAGTTCATATTAAATTTTCCCACTTCACCTACACTTATTTTTTATTTTCATTAAGTTTTTCTTTGACTTTAAAAGATTTCAATGTTTTACATTGGTAAATGCACCACCATATAGATCTTCTCCACATATCATCATAGGTGAAGAATTACTATCAAATATTTTCCTTTTGAGCTATGATTTTTTATTTGATAGTTATTTTTTATCTAATATTTTATATAGACTGTAAAATGATTTGTAAATATATTAGTTAAGGATTCAGGTTTAAATTTAAATTATGGATGGATTACTCACTGAACACCACATTTTTATAACACTGATTATGGATACTAGAATGATATAATCTAAAATTATCATGATCACTTAAGTATAGATAATTATAAAATCCTAGTAAAACCATATGAACTACCTTTTTATGACCGTGATTCTATAATTGTAAATTACATGGTATACTATATTTTAAATTATAATATTATGAATGTTTTTATAGTACTATAATTGGATGTATGTTTATTAATGTTCCATTATGAAAAACTATACACGATATAGACAAAGTTCTATAGGGTAGTCATAATGTAATAGGAAATACAAAGAGAACTAATATTAGAATTCACTAAGATGAATATCAATATTTTAGAATGAGAGAATAATAAATTTTCAATAAAATGTTTCACATATTTAAATGTATTGTTAATGGAATGAGTGATCTTGAAGAAGCTCTATGTAACGCAGTACTGGTTGAAAGTGTTTTGATATCCATATATAATAAATATAATGAAGAAAAGGATTCTATAGATGAAATTAAAAACATAATTCAGTAGAAATTTTTTGAACTCATTATTTCACTACTATAGTATGGACTTGAGCTGAAGAACATTGTTGACGAAGAGACTATAGAACAGAAAGTTCCTGAATTTAAGTCAAATATAAATGTAACATCCCCGATAAATATATAAATATGATATTTTCATATTTATTAATATTTTTGAATGAAATATTAATTTTACTTTAAAGGGGTTTCTATGTTCTATAGCGTACCCGATACGCAACATCGGGTTTGTTTGAAATCTTACGTTGCACACTAATAATACAATATTATTATTTTAAATGGTTGTTTAACTTCTAGAAATTTTATTGGAGGGAATGATCAATACTAAATAGAATATGAATATAAATTCTTGTTAAATTTATCTTCTTTTATCCAATAATATTTAGAGGCTTAAAATGTGAATGAATCGAATTTTAAGCATAATTTACATTAAAAGGTCGATTTACCGCCTTTTGATGGAGAACCCTATTTACATATAGTTTTGGTCATTTTTATATGTTCTTTTTGACAAAATAAAATTATTCTTTAGATTCGTAACATCAAAATTTACTTAGGTTAAATTTTTGGTATTTTTCTGATAAAGTTCATTTTTAATGAATAGTCTAAAATACTGAATTTTATTTCAAAGGTGAATTTTAATATAATTTATTTATAGGGTTATATTATCTTTTTAATTGGTTTTAAAGTGTAATTAAAATATATTTTTACTATTTAATCCAATGTTGTTCATTTGAATTAATTTCACTTTGAAATTGGACATAGACAAGTATCAATCTTTTAATAGTTATTGTTTCTTAAAAAGACGCTATTTGTTCTGATAACATGAATTAATTTAAAATTAATTAATGAAAATTATATGTTTATAATTTGGTAAAATATACATCATTTTGGAATTCATAATATCAAATATATATCAGGATGAATTTTTTGTCTTTTTCTGAAAAACATCAATTTTTGATGAATAGTGAAACAACTTAGTAGTAGTTAAGAAAAACGACTTTTTCATTTAAATGAAATTTTACCACTTCTGTGAATTGAATTTTGAAAATACGATATACATGGTTGTTACTAGTAAGTAAAATGTGGTTCAATAATATGAAAATAATTTTTTGGTGAATAGTAACTTTTGACTTTCATTTACTGCGATTAAAGGTAAATAGGGTAATTCAAGATAAAAATAATAATATAATGATTGAAAATTTACTTAAAACTTGTCCTACCTTTATTGGATGAGTAATGGATGACCATGGCCATATTTGGGACGATTTTGGGACCCCATTGAGCCAGTTGGGAGTGATAATAACACTTTAGATTAATTAATTTAAAGTAAAGAAAAAAATGACAAAAACAAATATCTTTTAGTAAAGTAATTTTTACATGGAGTTATATAAGTTATATTTTCGACTATAAATATTCATTGTAAATATATAAATATATTCCTACATGATGGTATTTTTTTATAATTTTTAGACATCCAATAAATTAAATGACTTATGACACAATAATGATGTAGTATTTACCTCATTAGTAAAAGATTTAAATAAATAAGATTATAATGATTAAAATATTATCCAAAAGATGTCCAATTCTTATTTAATGATTTTATTTTGAATATGAGTCATCTTATCTTCGACTTTAATGATTTTTTAACACTTTGAAACCGAAGATAAGTTTATAATAAAATAATAATTTCACAAGTTCCTAAAGCGCCCCTCCTCTCCCTTATAAAAGGAGATCACCACTAACCAATTCCTCACACCTCTAAAGCCTTTTGGATCATCCAAAATCTTCCAAATTAAGCTCCCTACGTCACTCTCCTCCACCTAGAAGCCTTACCTTAGGAATAAGGAACATCATAAAGTCCATTTGGTTCAAACCAAAGGGAGTTACCCAAATTAAAGGTAATAGTTTCTCTTAAATTGTTTTCTTCTATTTTACTTATCCAACCCCTAAGATCTTTTTATTCCTTTATTTTATAACAAAAACAGTATCCTCAATATTCTATGATGTTTTTATGAGAAGTATTTGAAGCACACTTACACACACCTCCATCAAATGGATGAAAAACATAATGTTTCTATGGATGGAAAACTAATGCCTCACGAAACGATGGTTGTTCAATTATCTCCTACCACCTCTCATGGTGGTCATTATGATGGAACTGTATTTATATATGATATATATTATGTTTATGTTTTATTTATGCTTATTTATTTTCCATTATATAATTATTTTATGGTTTCCATAGTGGGTAAATACGATAATCTTATTAGGGGAAGTGCAGACTACCTCCCCCTCAAGTGATATGACTCGTTAATTCCTTATGTGGGATGTATAAAGGATGAAGTTAATAATATTATATATGTTATTATACTGGAATTATAATATAAATATGTATAATTATGTTTTAATTACATTTAAATAATAAATATAAATGGAAGTAGAGTTCATGCGTACGTACAACTTACCGTCTCAATGAATGGTGCAATTTATTTCTTAACTTCAAATGTTATGTCCTATTATAAATACATGTATATAATGGATATATATGATATATATGATATCTAAATCATGAATATAACTATGGATATAATGAAAATTTGACCATGTTAACAACTTGTAACTATATGGTGTTCATTTGTGACTCAAGTACCAAATATCGACAAAACAAACATTATTAACTAGAATGATTACATAACGTTTATAACATGGTAATAAGCGGTATAAAAGGAATAATAAACATGAATAAAAGGTTCATAAGAAAGTATAAATTAACTTTAGTTTATTATTCAAGAGATTAAAGGAACGATCGAGTCAAGCTGGACACGAGGTAAGGGATCATACCTCTCTCTTTCTTTTTAATTACTCTCTTTTATGTCATTTCTTTTAAGATCCTCTTTCTTATGTTGGGGGATGATTATTTGATGTTTATATTACTGTAATTTTTATGATCATATGATGAGATTCTCTATTTGATCTCAAAAGTCCATTTTTTTCTATTTTTTAAGTGGCACCATTAGGATACCGAATTTTTGCAAGGGATTTCTTATCTCACTTTTAATTCTATGAGATTCCCATTGTTCGCCACTTATTTATTACATGTGGTGTATTGTGTACTACCATTTTATATATAATATCATTATTATTTTTATATTCTTGGTATTTTTTGATTCATTTGGTGCTAATTAACTTTTGGTCATATGACTCGATTGAATTACAACGTGGTGAGGGATTTTCATCTCACTTTTTATTCCCATGAGATTAATTCTATAATTGCCACTATTTCCATTTTCTGCTGGATTTACTTTCCATGATTTTATTATTTATTTAATATAATCTAATTTATGGGTATTTACATCTTCAATTTATGATCCTTATTTCATGGGGTGTATGTTTCAAAAGTTACCAAATCGGTAAGGTAACCTTTCACCCACCTCTTTTTAAAAGACTTATTTTTGTTATATATTTAAATTTATATATTCCTATATTGGGATATGTTCTTCTATATCCTTATTGATGTAAATTTTATGTCCATGTGATGAGATACCCTTTTCTCTCTCATCAACTAATTTTCTTAATTTTAAAGTGACGCTGTTAGGCTGTCAAATTTTTGTAATGGAACTTCTTTACCCAATTTCAATTCTTTGGGTTAAACTTATACTTCTTGAAAATGTCATGCTATGAATATGTGTGAAAGACCTATGATTGTTTTACACTTAATATCCACTTATATTGGGTGTATTTATTTTTTTTCATACATAATTATGTCATTGATTTATCCATAATCAAAGGATACCATCTATATAAGGGATTACGTCTCAATTTACATTCCATTGAGGATTCATTGTTTTTATGTACCGATTCAATATTATATGGAGTATATACTATCCTTTGGAATATTATATCATGAATACCTTTATTCTCATGTAACTACAAAGTTCTGATTAAATGTTATTCCTAAATTACTTTTATTCAAGAGTCTCTCATTTTGTTAGAAACTCTTTAACTAAAATATAGTTTTAAATGTTTTAAATATTTATTATTCTAAATATTTCTCTTTAATTTCCATGTTTTGAAATTTTTTTAAGGATTTATTTATATGGTAATTAATTTTTTAATATGATAATTTGTTTTAAATTTTCAAAGTGGTATGGGACACTTTGAATAAAAAATTGCTTTCTTAAATGTTTTAAATGGTTTTGAAAATGGTTTGACAAAGCATTGATTATGTCACTATCTTGAAATGATATATTGTGATTGAAATATAGAAATTTTATCTTTCCTTTATGATTGTCTGACATGTTCTGAATATGTGATGGTTATTGGGAATTCTTTATGTATACAGGTGGTTCCGTGATAAACCTAGGGCGGATGAGCCCAAGATTGCTCTCCAATGCATTGGGTAACGAGATGGAGGTAAATATTAATGTTTCTACTAAGATATTTATGAAATATACTATGATGGGTATTCTAAATGTGACTCCCTATGTAGCTTTGATGGCTACAATGTAAGTATGTTATGAATTCCATAAGTTAACTTTTTGATTTATGATTTCTGTGTGTTATTCATAAATCTTATGATTTCGTAAGGTATGTTATGAATGAAAAGTATTGGTTTCATTGATTAGTATTTATTGATGGAATAATGTTTCCTTTCCTTATTTTATAACCCTTACTAAGCTTTTTATGCTCATCCAAAGTTTTTGAAATGTTTTTCACAGGGTATAAGGAAGGATAAGAGGAAGGAAGTATTCAAGAAGATTTATATCAAGAAAAGAATTGTTGTTTTATTTAAGGAGTTCAGTTTTTTTGACTCATTGGATAGAATAGAAGTTTCTTCCTTGTAATTTTTGAGTTTTAATGTAAATGTTAGGGCCTAATTCTCTAAGACTCTAAACCTATAAAGAACTTCAATGTGAATTATTTTTTTAATTCAAGATTATGTAAATGATTAAGGCCAGGTCCTTACAATAAATGTTTCATCTGAATATTATAGTTAAGAAATTCATATAATTGGAACAATTATGTAAATAATCTTGTTATTGGTGTATAAAAAATGATGAAAATGAATAAAGGTTTTAAAATTCAATTTTGGAAGGATTATAAAAAGGATGATCAGAAAATAATTAAAAAAAGGAAACTCAAGTTTATATATGGATTTTTTTAGAACTTACTTGTTATGAATATAGAAATAAAGAATATATTGAAAATGAATTCCCAAAAATTAAGAATGAGATAAATTATAGTAATTACATGAAAAAAATAGAATTTTACATAACAACAAGATGGATTTGTATTAAAGAATCATATTAAAAAGATAAATCTAGAACTGAAAAATATTATGCTAATATATGGTTAGTTGTTACTATAACTGAGGTCAGTAATGATTTTGGTTTTAGTTCTTACCCTGATTTTGATTTTGAGAAATCTATTTTTTCTGAATTGAATAAAGAAAACTTGAAGTAATAAAGAGATATATTAATAGTAAAAGAACTGTATAAAGAATTAAAAGGGAATAATAAAAACATGTTGAGTAAAAAAACAATCTTAATCAATAAAAATAAAAACAAAAAAATATAGAATTCAATTATATTGAAAATATTTATGATAATTTAGAAATTAATCTAAAAGAAAATAATTTTTTAAAAAAATTAATTATAATATTATAGGTTAAATTAGTTAATTTTATTTAACGTAATTAAAGATATAATACATTGATGGATATTAATGATTTAAATAAAAACAAATGTGGTGTCAGATATGGTAGAAAATTACCAAAAATGAATAAGACATTATTTTTAAAAAGTTCTAAAGGAAGTATATCACATGTTATATGTTTTTGATGTAGAATTATAGGTAATTATATAAGTGAATATTTATTAATATTTCATAAATCATTATGATATACTAAAATTTTTATTTCTAATAAATTATCATCACATTTACCTAAAACTAAATGCCTAAAATTTATTTTGGTATTACAAAATTATTTTACTATTCCCTTTTGAACAAAAGCATCATGTTTATGAAAACTATTTTATAACTAATATTTCAGGAAAACATCCTTAGAAATTTCAAAAAGAGAATATTGTACTTAAAAACTGGGTTTTATAGACTCATTACTATATATTATTCAATCTTCTTATCTTATAATCAATGTGATGAAAGTATTATTATTTTTGGTAATAAGTATGAAGACAAAGTTAATGTTTTGAAGAAGTTATTATTTATTACTATATTATTAAATCTAAAATATTATATATTAATGGATTTATGTATAATATTATTTTTATTTCCTAAATATATGAGGATGAAATATTTTTAAATTATAAAAATTAAAAATTCATTTTTTTTAAAATTATGTTTCTTTGTTTTAAAATAACTGAAAAAAATATTTTTTATATTTATTTTTTTGAGTATAAAAAGTGGTTAGTGTCTTAATACTATATATATTGATGAAATTTTGAGGAATAAGAATTATGGACATGTAAATTTTAGATTACTTCAAAAAATGTTATAACATCAAACTACCCAGCCTAAAAGATGAAAAATATCACTTTTATGGTTCATGCTTGAAATGTAATTAATGAAAACGATGTTTTAGATATATTAAACAATTAAAAACAATAATACCCTTTAAAGTCATTCATTTATATTTATTTTTACATGTTTAAAATCCAATTCAAGTTGTTAAAAAATATGCATTTGTTATTATATATGTGTTTAGTAGTTTTACATGGATTTATTTCATATCAGATAAAATGAAACTTTATCAAAGATTTTTTATATATGCATACTATTTCAAAATAAAAATTTAATTTAAATTATATCAATTACAAGTGATAGAGGTTGATAATTGTTAAATCGAAAATTCAAGAATTTCTTTGGATGGAATGGATATTTATATAATTTCTTTGATCCTATATCACCACTGTAAAATGATGTTATAGAAAAAAATAATATAAATTTTCAGGAAATGGATACATATTGGTTAAATAAATTAATATATCTAAATATTTTTTTGATGAAGTAAGGAATACTAGTAACAACCAAAACTTTTATAATTTAATTTCCTTCTCCTTAAATGAAAAAGTGCATCTTTATATAATGAAGTTATAGAATACACAAGAGCAACTTTGGTTATTTTGGAATATTATCATCCTAATGGATTTAAAACACCATTATGAAACATGCCTATTTATAATATATCCATTTTATTTTGATTATATGATAACTATATATATAGGATTATAATAATGTCTATTGATACAAAAAAAAGAAGCGATGTCCATAACGAGTAGGATCATACCCTATAAAGCTTATTTGTTGGAGTTGACAAGGGGGTTAACATATCTAGGATTTTCCGTTGGACATTACCATGATGAGATTCGATAATTAAACTATTAAAGAAACCATTCACTACTGGAAAATAGAGCTATACCCACGGTTTTGGGAAAAACCGTGGGTATAGGGGTACCCTATACCAACGGTTTAAGAAAACCGTGGGTATATGTATAGTGTCGGAACCTATACCCACGGTTCTGGAAAACCGTGGGTATTGGTCACCTATACCCACGGTTCTTATAAAACCGTGGGGATAGAGTTTTTTTCGAAGGCCTATACCCACGGTTTGGTAAAACCGTGGGTATAGGTATTTTTTTCAAGGCCTATCCCCACGGTTTTTCAAAAACCGTGGGGATAAAAAAAATTAGAAGGGCTATACCCACGGTTTTTTAAAACCGTGGGGATAGCCTATGGCGGCAAAAAAAAAAAATAGACGCGGGAAAATAGAAACAATTTGGCGGGAAAATTTATTCCCACAATTTGAATTATTATTTATAAGCAGATATATTTTATTTAACAAATTATATTGACAGCTTGGTTGGTGAAGTACTGCGGTTTGTATGCCCCAGATCCCCGGTTCAAACCTCCACGGGCGTATAATTTTAATATGCACCGCGTTGATAATATTAATATAAATAGGCAAATATATAATTAGTTAACAAATTATATTGACAGCTTGGTTGGTGTAGTACTTCGGTTCCTATGCCCCAGATCCCCGGTTCAAACCTCCACGGGCGCATAATTTTAATATGCACCGCGTTGATAATATTAATATAAATAGGCAAATATATAATTATATAACAGTTACCAATAACGGCTCAGTTGGTACGAAACGCGGTTCATTCGCGATTTGTGAGTACAGTCGCGGGTTCGAAACCCGCGTGAGTTTTTTAAAAATTAAACACGCTTTATTAATATATATACCATGATATATATTTATATATCATAATGATTTATTGGCTCAGTTGGTCTCACAGGTAGGCAGATTCGCGCGGTGGGGGTGCGGGATCTGGGTTCGAAACCCAGCGCTGGGTATTTTTTTGGATGATTAAGTCCCCACGGTTCTCAAACCGTGGGGTAAATCCTTTGACAGCGTGGCCATGCACTTGCCACGCTGTGTCAAACTTATGCCCACGGTTTTTCCAAACCGTGGGTATAGGGTGACCCCCCTATCCCGACGCCATTGCAGCCCACGGTTCCCAAAACCGTGGGTATAGCCTATACCCACGGTTTTGGGGGCTATACCCACGGTTTTGAACCGTGGGTATAGGGCAGTTTTCCAGTAGTGATTTATAAGAGAATTTCAAGTGCATCGAGATCATAACCCAAACAGTGATTTTTGAACCACCCTATAAAAATCTCACAAACACACACTAAACCCTAAGGGAATTCACAAGGAAATAAATGAATATGTTTCCTAACCATAATATAATGAATAAGTATGTTTTATTTTATATGAAATAATGATTATATTTATTCATTATTTATTTATCTTTGAAATGATCAAATAATGATTTTAACAAAAGTAAGATTTCAATAGAACAAAACTAAGATTGTATTTTTGTATCATAAGAAATTTCAATTAACACATTCCTTTTGAATAAGGAATTAATTTTAAAAATAAATTATATTTTAATAAAATATTATTATTAAATAATTTTGATTCATTATAGTTGATATTATAATTTTATGAAATCAAATTTAATTTTTATATGGGTAAGATAATTATTATTATAAAAAAATTATATTGTTCAATAAATGAAGATTTTTATATAAAAATATAAATTATCATATTTCTAGAATTATTTGGATAAAATTTATATTTCTTTTGGATTAATCATGTTGAAATTATCCAATCATTAATTTTTCATAATTTTCTAATACAACCATAATTTCGGGTAAAAATTAATTATGGTTTAAATATATGATATAAAATATGACATCATAATTGCCCAAAAGTGATGTGATATATGCCATTAATATTATCCAAAATAAAATATATATTTATCCTTTAAAATAATGTGTTTTTTAATCAATTTGATAAATAATCTATGAATCCCCAAAAACCTATATATTATATTATAGTTTTAAAATGAAATCTTTAGGAACATTCCTCAGTTAGACATCAACAAGGGTAATATTTTAATGATTTAGATTATTAGACATTTAAAATAATTAGAAACAATACTATTTGGTTGAAACCTTTGGAAAAAACAATTTAAAATTTTGTGGTATTGATTACTTTATTATATAGAGTTGAAAACCTATGTTTAGGAAATAATAAAGAACCCCCTCTATTTTCATTTAAATAATCCACCCAAATATTCTAATGACCTGGAATTTTATGAATAAGATTACCCTTTTTGATTTAATTAAATGTATTATGATTATAAAAACACATGAACTTTTATTATTATTTCCAATTGTCTTTTAAATTACCGTTAAGTATCATTACAATTGATAATATAACCATTAAACTGTGATCACATGAATAGTATTAATATAGGGTTTTAGCAAGTCATTTTGGAACGGACAAAGGAAGTGATATCCTTAACCAATAAGATCATTACATATAAATTCGATTTGGCATAGGTTACTAAGGAGATATAGTTTTTGGGATTTTCTCTAGGCCAAGACAAAGATGAGATCCAACAACTTAAGCATGATCAAAACTGTTTGTGGGATAAGTTCAAGCACATCGAGATCACCACCCAAACCGTGTTCACTGAATGTCCCCATGAAAGACCCACCATCATTCACATTACTCTAATTGAATATTATGGTGTAATAAAGGGATATGTATCAAGAACCAAGAAATAGGAATATGTACATTATTTTTTTGCATACAATGTTGAATAAATTTGCTTCATATTATGGTTACCTTGTAAATGATTTTTAATGTACAAATAATATTTTTGGGTAATATTAAAATTATATTATGAAATTTATTTTGATGGAATAATGGATTTTTTTAAATAAATATTATTTTTAAAAAATATTATTATTAAATTACATTTTAAAAATATAAATTATCATGTAATTTTTATGAAGTAAAATTTAACTTTTATTATGGCTAAAACACGATTGTTGTTAAAACCAGTCAACATTCAATAAAAATTGGTTTTTATTTTAAAATAATAAACTCAAATATTTAAAAAATTATATACAAAAAATGAATATTATTTTTGGAGTTAGGATGCAGAAATTATCCAACGGTTAATGTTTCATAATTTTATTAGACAATTGAATATTTTGGTTAAAATTAAATAATGCAAAAATATACAGTGTGTCTTACAACATTCTAATTGACCAATAGTTATTTAATAAATACTATAAAATGTATCCTCTAATAAATAAAGGTTGTTTATTTTAAAATAATTTGATTTTAGGTTTATTTTTTTTATTTTATAATGCCTTAGTGAATCCTCCAAGGGTTATATTATATTTTATGATTTTAAAATTATTTCCTTGAAAGTGTGACTCACCTACAAATAAGAAAGGGAAATAATTTATTATCTTCAGACCTTTTTATTATAAAATAATTTATACCACTCACCTTTGGAAGAAACCATGGGCAAAAACCATCGCATTGTTTGCAGTTTTGAATATTTTATTATGTAGTGTCCAAAACCAAAATAATAAAGAAATCTCCCTATTTTCCTATATAAACCCTCCAAAGATTCCATTCATCTTCACTAAAACTATTTTAATCACGCACCTCATCTTCAATCTACTCCATAGTGTCACCCCAAGGAACCCCCAAGCTTTCAAGAATCCCCTCCCAAGACATTCGATTCACACATTCAAGTAAGGGACCCTTACCTTCCTCTTTCTTTCAATTCAAGAACCTTCTTTGAAATTAGTCTTTATGATTTCAATTGTTCATATTCTCATTAAGTTATTATGATTACATTATGTTAAAATTTATATTATTTCATTGTGATACCATTTATAATATCTCAATTTGACCCATACCTAAGACCTTACTAAGCCAAAATTTTGTGAGGGATTCTCTCTCTCCACTTCTTTTCAAGCACTTAATTTCTTATATTCCCTTTTGATTTACATTTTCCTAAGTTGGGATATATTCTTGACTATCCACCTTACTTTACATTTTATTTTTAAATTATGATATCCCCTTTCACACTCATTTAACCCTTCTAGTAACCTTTATGTACATCTATTACCATGTTAAAATTTTGTAAGGAATCTTCCACCCTCTTTTTTTAACAAGCATATATTTTTTGTTATGTCTTCTAAATTCATTTCATCTATATTGAGATATGTTGTTAAATATACCACTTACTATACTTTTCATGTCTCAATTATTATATACCAATTTCTCTCTCATCAACCCATTTTATGAATTTCTATATGATGTCATTATTCTACCAAAATTGCACAACGAATTTCCATGCTAAATCATCATGTAGTGGATACCATACCCATTTATATGTCAAGGGTATTCACCTTAATTCATATATAAGTATTTATTAGGGACTTATATTTATGTATTAAATATTCTTATATCATTGAATAAATTAGGATGTTGAATGAAATGGTGTTATATGATCTATATGGAACAGTTAAACAAGATAATGAAATGATTATAAAGGGTGCACCCTGATAGAATTCCAATACATCGGGTAATGTTTAGTATAGTGGTACATCATGTGAAATGGGACATGAACCATGATCCCATATGTGAAATTGTCCTCGACCCATTCTCCTCCATGTTAAATGAGCCTTTACACATGCTTCTACATGTACAATGATCCTTGATTCATGCTTACGTCATGTTGTATATTGTTGCCACATTTCCCATGTTATAATTATCATTCAATGTCATTCCGTATTATTAATATTAATTTTATTATCCCTTGATATGCCTATTGTCTAACATTTATTGTATTCTTCATGTTATTCTTTATTTATTCCCTTATCGGGCTTTATAGCTTAACCGTTTCTTATGTATGTTCTTAGGTTATCAAATGCAATGTTAAGTACGAAGGAATGTTTTTTTCATCTCAAAAAAGTTTCCAATAAAGATATTGTATTTCTAGTTTTATGTTGTTATATAATGTATCTAATTTCCCAAATACACTATACCTATCATTCTCTTTATTTTAATTGAGTGTAATTTTATGTAATAAATCATGTTTTCACATGATATAAAGTGCATGGTTGTTATAATTGGTATCAGGGGATAGTTTTAGTTATTTTTGGGATTATGATTAGGAAAAACTACTAAAAATCCTGAGGGATAATACTACGTTTATGAAAACATCCCTAAATTTTGGTGACTACAGATCAAGTGGTTTATCAAGAAAATATATCCCCGTTGGGATACTACAAGTGGATGTGGTTTTGGTATATATGTACCTCGGAGTAACAACTCCGACATGGAGTTTCGAGATTGACTCATGGTAACCTAGTACACAAAAATGGTCCTTACTACACACCTTCAATTACACTAGCAAGGGATATGCTTTGGTAAATTCATAATATCATTATAATCCATTATTAGGGGAACAAAAATTCCTGAAAGAATATATGTTAGGAAGTAGATCATGGATAACATAGACTGAACGCTAGAAACTAATATGTTAAGGAGATAAATGTAAGTTATACCTTTAATGTCATTGGATTCCCACTATGTGTTTAACTATTTAAGATACTCATCCCTAATTTTTATTTTATTCTATCCAATGGCCTAAAATATGAAGAATCATACTAATAACAGCTGCAAAATGTAGTTTAAGTATTTTTCCAATGAGATGCCCAATCTGATGGGAGTGGGAATCAAAAAACATTTCAGGATACTCTCTCAGTTAACCCTAGTTTCGAATAGAAACAATGACAACGAGGAGCGTATTAACCCACCCCTAAGAGAGATAAACTAACACTCTAGAGGTTAATAAAAAAGGCCTCCTACTTTTAATGGATCATCAAATCCCTTAAATGTGGAGCAATGGATGAAGTCCATTGAAAAACAATCTTCTGCATCCTTCAATGTTACGAATAAGAGACGATTATTCTACATAATTATCAAATGGAGGGTGAAGATAATCAGTGTTGTACATTGATAAAGAATTAAAATACTATGTAGGAGATCAAAGCAATGGAGTGGATGGAATTCTCGAAAAAAATTTGATAAATATTTTCCCCACACTGTCCTTCTTAAGATATAAAGATATTTTCTTGAAATAAAGAAAAAGGATGATAATTTTATTGGGGAATACATGGAAAAAATCAAAAGAAATACATGATATTTCTCCTAGTTTTTTCTTTACCCCCAAATGAAAGGTTGACTGCTTCATTAGTGGGCGAAATCTAAGTCTACGATAGTCCACATCAATCCACGACTTTGATAGTTTTGAGAAAATTGTCTGATTTTCCCTCAAAGTCAAAATGGAGATCAGTGAGTTTCCAGGGTATCATAGGGATAAGAAGTAAGAAGTGGAATTTAATTCTTGTAGTTTTATTTATAAATGCAATTGTTATATGAAATATTAGTATCCCACTTGTCAAAGTTACAGAAAGAAGCACCTTAGAAATTGTCTAAAGAGAACAAGGAAGGGATTTTGGTGCAATAAGGATGGGCACCTAACTAATTATTTCCAAAAAGAGAAAACCTCTATTAAGATATAGGAACGTTATACTCTAGTCAACCCTCAACACATTGTTCATTTCTACAACTACAAGGAACCATGTAACTTTTTGAACCAATCCCCTAATATAATGATTTTTAGAGGAAACCAAAAACCTCCTAGGAAGAAAGGGTGAGATTTTTTTGTCCCCACCACCGATGTGGATTCCAAAAATGAAGTGGTGATAGGTATTATAGGTATTAATTTAATAATAGGAATCATAGTTTTTTGATAATGGTTCTACGCTTTCTTTTATTTCATGAATGTTTAGTAGAACTATTCAAACAACACTAGAAATCGTGGAAGTAGAAATGTTACTGAAAATGAAAAATGGATAAATTATTACATCCCATATATATAAATACTACCCTAAAAAAATTTGTGGATTTAAATTCCCATTTAACCATGTCATACCTCCCTTGTTGGAATTTGATACAATTTCTGACCTGGATTGTCATTCCCAATATAAAACCAACATAAATTTTCAGGAGAGAGAAATCACTCTCTATGTGGCGAATCGACCGCCAATTCTATACAAGTGAAAGGAGAATTATGAATTATCTTTGTCACAATCATCTCAAGAATAGATATTATATATCTATGAGAAATAATATCTAGTTAAAATTATTGAGTTTAAGGAAAGAACCATTTTTGAAGATGTTCCTTTTGTGAGGGAATATGATGAGGTGTTTCTTGAGGAATTTTCTGGTCTTCTCCCTAGCCGAGAGGTTGAATTTTTAATTATGATTATAGGAGGGGTATTGACAATATACAAGACTCTGTATAGGATGGCGATTGTGTAACTTCAGTAACTGAATAAAAAATACAGGAGAACCTGGATAAAGGTTTATATGCCCAAGTTCTTCACCATGGGGTGTACGAGTCCTCTTAATCAAGAAGAAGGATGGGTCAATGTGCCTTTGCATTGATTATCATGAGCTTAAGAAAATCAAGATATAGAACAAGTATCCTTTTCCATGTATGGATGAATTATTTGATCAGCTCTATAGAGCATAATAAATCTCCAAGGTGGATCAACTATAGGTATATTACCATGTAAGAGTGATGATGGAGGATATCCCTAATACTGCTATTCATACAAGGTACATGCACTATCAGTTCATAGTGATGGAATTCAGACTCCCTAATTCTCCTGAAATCATCATCTAAATGATTAATAGTGTCTTCTGAGATTACTTAATAAAATTTGTGGTAGTCTTTATACATGATATTATGATATACTCCAAAACCAAGGAGGATATTGAAGAGAATCTTAACACTGTGCTAGAGACATTACAAAAGGATAATCTGTATGAAAATTACAAGAAGTATGATTTTTGGTTTATTGAAATCTAATTATCAGGTCATATCATCATAAGAAATGGGATATCTATGGATCCTTCCATGATGAGTGATTGATAAGGCCAACATATGTGATAAATATCAACATGTTCCTTGGGTTAGATGGATATTATCACTGATTTGTGATAAATTTATCATGATTTTGAAACCATATTAAAATGATAACTCGAAAATGAGTCAAATTTTATTTGAATTGTGAATGTGAAGAAATATTAATGGAGTTATAAAGGAGGATTATCACTTCCCATGTGCTCACAATACCCACAAGTGGGGAAATTATTGTAATTTTCAGCAATGCATTAAAGAAGGGATTGAGATGTGTGTTGATTCAAAATGAAAATGTCATTGCCTATGCATCAAGGTAGTTGAAAATTAATGGGGAAAACGATCACATGCATGATATAGATTTATAAACTATGAAATTTGAATTGAATATTTGGTAGTATTATCTCTTTGGGGAGAAGTGTAAAGTATATTCAAATAAGAAAATTCTAAAATATATATTCAAACAGAAAGAGATGAATATGTACCAATGAAGGTTGTTGGATCTTATCAAGGATTAAGACTTCTCAATAAACTACCATCCCAAGAAAGAAAAAAAGTGAAAGATTATCTAAGTAGAAATGATCTAACAATTCTATCATCATTTTGAATTGAGAATAATATGATCTTCTATAATTAGAAGAGGATGGACATGTGAATCATAAAGAAAGGAACATCATCAATTCTTTCACCAAAAATTTATCAACCGTATATTTTGGAAATATTAAAGGATAATAAAAAAGATGATTTGGGAATTCCGATTAGAGTGGAAATAGTAAGGAAAGGGGAATCCTCATAGTTCAATGTCAATGAAGAAGGAATTGTGAGATTTGGGTGATGAAAATGTGTTCCATCAAACACTGAGTTAAAGAAAGAACTTTTTGATGATGCACATCACTAGACTTTCTCCATTCAAACAGGAAAGATAAAGATGTATTGAGATATCCAACACCATTATTGATGGGATAACATGAAGAAGGATATAAAAAAATACATCAATGTGCCTGTTATGTCAACAAGTGAATGCTGAAAAGAATAATTTTATGGGGAAGGTGAAACCATTACCCATACCAACAGGGAAATGAGAAAGCATCCCCATGGAATTTGTCACTAGAATTCTAAATACATCCAATAGAATCAATGATAAATAGGTTTTCGTGGACCATCTTAAAAATACTGCACAATTTATCTTCATTTGAGGGGATTTCTCACTCGAAAAACTAGCACAAATATACATTATGGAGGTGGTAAGGCTGTATGGAGTACCACTATCGATTGTGTCTGATCGAGACCCATGATTTACCACTATGTTTTGGAAAAGTCTATATTAGGATAAAAACATTGAGCTGAGATTCAATACGACTTATCACCCTCAAACTGATTTCCAATCTGAGTGGAATATCCAAACACTTAAGGACATGTTGAGGGAATTTTCAATGGACTTAAAATACCTATGAGACCAATATCATCCTTTGGTTAAGTTCTCTTATAATAATTATTTCCACTCATGTATCCAAATAAACCCTAAGAAGCCTATTATTAGAAGAGGTGTAGAACACCGACATGTTGGGATGAAGTTGGGGAACAAACATTTCTTGATCCTAAAATGGTCTAAGAATTAGTGGAGAAGGTTATGACCATCCCACAACACATCAATGTTACTCAGAGTAAGAAGAAGTGCTATACTGACAGTCATCAATTTAAAAAATATATTGATGTTGGATACATGTTTTTCCTTTGCATATCTCTATAAAAGAGAGTGATGATATTTGGTAATAAGGGAAATCCTAGTATATGGTACATCGACAATTTTTAGATCCTTGATCACATCAAAGTAGTAGCCTGTCGACTACAACTCCCACTTAACCTATCTCAAGTAAATGATGTATTCCATGTGTCCTCATTATAAATTACATATCATACCCATTAAATTTACACAATCTAGAGGTGGTTCAATTGGATAATGAACTTTCTTATGAGGAGCACCCGAGGAAGATCTTAGATTATAGAGAAAACGTTTTTGAAATAAGACAATTTCCCTAGTCAAAGTGTTGTGGTGAAACCAAAAGTTTGAAGAAGAAATGTGGGAACTAGAGGAGGTGATGAAGAAAAGTTACCCTCATATATTTTAGTATTAGAAAATGAAATTTTGTGAGTAAAATTTCTTTAGCAGGGAGATTATAACAACCTGAAACTTTATGAATAAAATTTTCATTTTAAATTTAATTAAATGTCTTATAATTATAGAGAACACAAGCACTTCATTTACTATATCCAATTGGATTTTATATTACTGTTTAGTATCGTTACCATTGATAATATAGCCATTGAATAGTGATCACATGACTAGTATTAATATAGGGTTTAAAAAAATCCTTTTGGAATATGAAAAGGATGAGATAGACTATGATCATACCCTATGAAGACCATTTGTTGGAGCTTCCAAGGGAGATAGCGTTTCTTGGGTTTTCCCTAGACAAAGACTAAGCTGAGATCCAAAAACAAAATCATGGGTGAAATTGTTTATATGAGAAGTTCAAGCTCATCGATATCACAACCCAAACTATGTTCACCAAATAGCCCCATCAAATCCCCACCATCACACACATTACTCTTAGTGAATATACTCGTGTAATAAAGGGATATATATCAAGACACTAGAAATTGAAATATAAATATTATTTTTTGTATAAAATGTTGAATATATTTCCTTCATGTTATTTTCACTTTGTAAATTAGTTTTCAAGTACAAATAGTATTTTTAGTTAATTTTCAAATTTAATTAAGAAATCTATTTTGATGAATTAATGGATTTTTGAAATAAATATATTTTTAATAAAATATTATTATTAAATTAATTTTTTAAAATAGAAATGATGATATAATTTTTATGAAGTCAAATGTAATTTTTTACATGGCTCAAATAATGTTATTGTCAAAACTCATTAATTTTAAATAAATGTAATTTTTTATGTTAAAAGTGAAAACTCACATATTTAGAAAACTATTTATAAAGATTTAATATTATGTTTAGAATCATGATTCGAAAATTATTCAATGGTGAATTTCTTATAATTTTCTAATCTAGTTGAATGTTTAGGTATAAATTAAATACTGTATAAATAAACAGTGTGTTTTATGGAATCATATTGGACCAATAATGATTTAATAAATACTATAAAAGGTATCCTTATAAAAATATATTCTTTTCCTTTAAAATAATGTGACTTTATATTTTTTATAAATCTTTAGTAAATCCACCAAGACGTATATTATATTATATGATTTTAAAATCATTCCCTAGAAAGTGTGACTCACCTCCACACAAGAAAGGGAAATATTTTTTTATATTCTACCACTGTCTTTATAAAATAATGTATACCACTCCCCTTTGGATGAAACCATGGGATAAACCGTGGGATGATTTTTGGTTTTGAATAATTTATTATATAGTGTTCAAAAAAAATAATTAATAAATCCCCCTCTTTTATAATATAAAAAATAGATAATATTTATTTGCACTAAAACAATTATAAGAACATAAACCATATTTATTATACTCCATTTAGTCCTAAAAAGTCACCTTAAAGTTTAATGAAGCCCCTCCGAAGATTTGGAGTTACACAGTCATGTAAGGGATCCTCGCCTTCCTCTCTTCCATTTAATTCAAGAACCTTCTTTAAAATTAGCCTTTATAATTTTAATTGTTTATATTTTCATTCCGTTATTATGTTTAAATTACTTTCTAATTGATATTATTTAATGTGATACCTTTTATAATCTCTCATTTTACCCATAACCAAGTCATTACTATGCCAAAATTTTGTAAGGGATTCTCTCTCTCTTGTCTTTTCATCAAGCACTTAACATATGATACACCCTATTTATTTTCCTTTTCCTATGTTTTAATTCATTATTACCTATCCCCATTACTGTCCATTGGATTTTTAAATTATTATAGCATCTTTAACACTCATTTATCCATCCTAAGAACCTTTAAGTACACTCATTACCATGCTGAAATTTTGTAATAAATCTTCCACCATATTTTTTATCAAGCACTCCTTTTGTGTTATATCTTATTAATTCCTTTTTACTATGTTGTTATATTTTCTAAAATATAACACTTACAATAAATTTCATGTCTAAATTATGATCGACCCATTTCTCTCTTATCAACCCATTTTATGAATTCATATTTGAAACTGTTATCATGTCAAAATTTCTCTTCGAATTTACACGCCAGAATCTCGGAGTAGTGAATACCATACCGCTTTCTCTATAAAGTTTATTCACCTTAATTACCATATACTTATTGATATAGGAATTACATATTTTTATTTTACATTTTAGATCATGTAATAAATTATTACACTGAATGAAACCATGTTATATGATCTATGAGGCACAACTAAACATGAGTATGAAATGATTATCAAGGGTGTGTCCTGATAGTACTCCAATGCATTCGATAATGTTTAGTATCATGATATGTCTAGTGAAATGGGCCATTAATCATGATCCTCTATGTTCAATGGTCCTTGACCCATTCTCCTCCATGTGCAATAATCCTTGGCTCGTGCTCCTCCATGTGTAGTGAGCCTTAACAGATGCTTATATCATGTTGTATGTTGTTTCCACATTTCCCATGTTGTAATTATAATCTAATATCATTACTTATTATTAATGTTCCTTTTATTATGAATTTATATTCCTATTTTCTATTATATACTATCTTCCTCATGTAATTCCTTTTTATTCCCTTATTGTGATTTATGGCTCACCCCTTTCTTATGTGTGTCCTCAGGTTATCCCATTCATTGTTAAGAACGAAGGAATGTTTTAATCATCTCAAAGAAGGTTTCAATAAATATGTTGTATTTAATGTTTTAATATTTTATGTGATGTACTTAATTTACCAAAGACACTAGACCTATAAATCTTTTGAGTTATATTAAGTTGTATTTTATGTAATAAATCATGTTCCAATATAATATGATGTGTAGGGTTGTTATAAATATCCCATTTCACTCCAATAAAAAACCATAGTGCATGAAATTTCCTTTCCCATTCCAATATATATCCCTCCTAGGGTTCCACAATATCTTAAGAATATCCCACCATGTTTTTGTAAACACCCTCTCAGGGTATGGGATCCTCTCCTTCTCCTCTTTATTCAAGATCCTTATTTATTTTATGCCTTTTTTATTTCCAATTACTATTTTATGGAAATGTTTTTTCCAAATATATCATACTATAATATTTACTTAAAAATTATTATAGACCAATTTATATATAGTTAAACTATTTTATTGATCTTTAAGTACTACCATTTCTCTTCCTAAAATGGAAAGTGATTTTTCATGCCAAATGTCTATGAAGTGAATTATGATACCCATTTACACTCAATTTAATTCACCTATATGTAAATATCTTACATGAATTGGGTAATTCCATATATGTGACCAAAACTCATCAATATTGGGATTAATATATATGAAATAGAATCTTATGTTAAATTATCTATGTGAAACACTTATGCATATACATGATATAAATATGATGGGCCCACCCAGATAGCACTCCAATGCAAAGGGTGATGTTTTAATCTCATGATACTCTATATAAGGTGAACAAGGGGTAATTATAAGAACACTTGATTATTATTTCTTGGGGGAAACCATTATATATTTTTAGTATGTCATGTTTTATATTTTTTCACATTTCAATGTCTCTACATTTCAAGGTTTCCATATTTCCAGGTTGCCAAATTTTCTTTTTGACGCATTTATTTTTTTATTAATTTCCTTGTTTTCATTATGTTATAATGTCATATCATGCCTCATTATTTAAGATTATGATTATCACATCTTATTTTATAATGTATGCCTATTTGTGCATATTTTTTTCTTTACCCTATGCAATGCATTGCTTATTCCCTTACTATAATTTATTAATAACTAATTTACTATGTACAAACCCAGGATATCCCACACAGTTTTATTGTAATGATTAATTTTAAGATATTTCTAAATAATTTTTCAATAAATTAATTTAATCTCTATTTGATGATGGTATGATTTGTAACAATTCTCAAAGAGACACTAGGCCTCTTGATCTTTTGTGTTGTATCATGCGTACCTTTATGTAATATATCATGAAATAAAGAGTTTCAAAAATATGGGTTGTAATAATACTTATTTTTATATATTTAATGGAATTCTTGTAATACATATACTTAAAAAATAACTTTTGAATAATGTAATGGAAATCAACATGAAGTTATATTTTTTTAGACTTATTGGTTTTAAAAAATTAATATAAATAAAAATAATTCTCTTGATATATTTGACTATAAATTAGATAAAGGAATATTTTTAGGTTATTAAAATGTTATAAAATATTATTGATATTAAAATTATACAACCTTGGTTGTTGCAGAACTTATTCAAATTAAATTTTTTGAGAAATAGTTAATGAAAATAATTTCTCACATAGAATAGATTGAAGATAATTTTAGAGATTTAAACATTTGTGAAAATGTAGATCAAAATGAATATGATAACATTAAACAAAATAATAATCATGAAATTAATTGAAAAAGGTAATTATTTGATGAAAACTTACCCTTTCATATGTTTAAATGTATTGATATCCATTAGGGTTAATATAATCATTGATGTTAAGGTAATTATTTTCAATTATGATTATTTGTTTTTTGGAAAAAACAAGCTGTATGGATAACCATGGTGGTTAAAACTTTTTTTATTATTAATGTTATTTTTGAGTATGCTTATCATGTTTTTAGGAATTTTATAGAAGTTATATCAATAATGTTTTTTCAAAGGGGCAACCCGCATGGCGGGTGAAATCCTATTACATCCGGCAAGGTTGTGGTGCGTGAGCCCCCATTCTAAGAGGGAAAAGGGATAAATGATGATCATGGTATTATGTTATATTCATGTTAGTATGAAAATATTTTTACCTAAACTATTTTATGGATAAATAATATTTTGAACTATTGGTGTTACAATTGGTTTTTAGAGATTAATGTCTTATATTAGATAACTTGTTCTAACAATTTTCATTTTTGTAAATATTTTGAGACATACAAAATTCTTTATCAGTCATTTATGGTTATTATGATCCATTAAAAGTTAATTTTATCAATTAAGACATAAAACAAATCTCATCTTGGATATTAATTACAAAGAGTAATAAATTAAGTGGAAATCGATTGAAGTACAACCAAAGGATGGAGTTGTGATTATTAAATGATAATATATATAGTGAGTATATTTTCTAGTGTTCTATATCATGATAGTAAAATAATCTTTGAAATTTATAAAAAGGAGAGTGAAATAAAAAAATTATATATTTACCTTTATTTTTGATGAATCAATGTCCGTTTTTACACCTCATTTGTTCATAGTATTGTGGTCTATAACACTCTCTAGATCATTCACATTATTATGATAAATGTTCTCTATCACACTCTATAATTACTTATGCCTTTATTTAATTCCACAATAATTGTTTCCTACTATGAAGCATAGTTATATGATATTATAGATGACCTTCTTAGGTCACTTTATCTCTTATTAAGAAAGAGTTTTGTTATCCCTTTTTATGATGTTTGTTTTCAACAAAGGTATTCTGAAATATAAATCCCTTTTATTTCCAAGTGAAATTTTAAATTGTGAAGATACAATTTATTTATGGTGGTGCGAAGGTAACATCATCATATTTTATAGTATATTTTATTTTGAATAAATTTAATCTCTTTGATAGATTTCAGTATAAGAATCCCTAAGTATAAATAAATTGTTATACAATATACTACTAAAACATAGTAGTTAAAATGTATTTTATTAATAGAACTAACTAATTTATGAAAATTATATCGTTTAAATTTGTATAAAATAAATTCATTGGTCATCAATTGATTATAAATGTAAATATAAAATCATTTTAAAGTAAACGAAATGCTTTTCTAAAAAATTGTTTTTATGCCTGAAATTTATTTTTATCCTAATGAATTAAATAATCACTCCTGGTGAATGATTTTAATGGAATTTATATATTATATATTCACTAAAATATTTTATCATTCATAAAATATTTATTCTAATCATGTGATATGTATAAATCATGTTTTATTCTGAAAATATATTATGTCATATTTGTAGCACTTATTTTAAAATTAATTTATTTTAATTTAAAAAAAATATTAAAAAAACGAACTTAATTTTTGTAAACATAATTTCAATGTTATATTAGAGAGTTTATTTAATAACATTCTAAAATGAATAATTTTTTGAGGAACCATGAAATATACTTATTTTTATTAAAAACCACCTTTCATTTAAAGAAATTAATAAGTTATATTTTGTTTTAAAACTGTTTTAAAATTAAAATTATTTCAGTTATATTAGTATTAATCCAATTTATATCATTTGAATCAATATTTTGTTGAAATTTCATATAAAAAAATTTTATACTTAATAAAATGTTTCATTGGAAACCCACATTTTAGCCATACGTACATGTCTACTTTTAAATTAAATTCTACCACTTTGTTGGATTGAATTATTAAAAATGGATTTTATATTTTTAATAAAAATAATTAATATTAGTTAATATATTAAATATAATCTTTTTAAATAATTAATTTTAATTAACGTAAAATTTAATTACCATGGTTCGTGATAAAAGGGTGTTTTTCGCTTTATATGCATCTGTATTGGAATTAATTCTCTATAAACATAGGAATTTTATTTGATAAATTGGAATTCATATTTATATTATATGGATTAAAATTATATAATAATTCTCATTTATTTTTAGTCATGAAGGTTAAATTACCTAGGTAAATAAAAAACTAGTAACCATTGTGAAAACTAAAATGGTAAGAGTAAGAAACCTTAGGGGTTAATGAATAACAAGATTAAAATGTGTTGGTTTTAATTTAGTGGAGATGTGTCTGAGAGATATAATCCCTTCACTCCAATATTTATCAATTTTGTAGGGACTTGGGTTGATAGTGACATCGCATTATTGAATTGGTTTTGGGAATTTACAAAAATACTATTCTATCTCAATTATAAAAGGTAACCTCTTACTCTCACTCATTAACCGCTAATAATTCATTTATGTCGATAAAACCCTTCAAAATATCTACCCAAAATATTATCCATGTTATAGAGCTTCTAGTATTCTCCAAAGACAAACCCTATGGTTATTAAGTATGTTTTTATAAGCGAAGGTTTTTGTATTCACTAAGTTCATTCCTTTTACTCACACTCTTACCATAATAAATCATATATTAGTAATTAAAATATAATAAAACAATTATCCAACTTATAATAAGATGTTATTATGTTTTTTTATTAACCTATATCCATATCCTCTATCATCATATGGGAAACAAAATTGTCAATCATGTGTATAGTGGACTACCTCTTTACGAACTGATGTCCTTCATTTTCAATCATGACCTCTCAAGGATGGATATAATTACTGAGTCAAAAGTCTTATTTTTTAATTTTCACTTTTTTTTGTTTTTTAAATTAAAAAAATCTATTTTTATAAATTCATATAATGTTTTATCATAATGATTTTGATTTACCATTTCATTTTTTATGATTTTTATACGGCATGCGATAAATATTGTACAAAATAATAAATAAAAATATATCTATTTTCACGGGTATTGTGATAAGACATATTATATTTTTTTATCATACACACCAATTAAAATTTTATCGTACACACTACTCAAATTTTGTAGTGAAAAGTTTATCGTAATGATATAAATCGTACTGACTCCCATTACGATAATCATCATACTCATTCTAATCTATTTTTCAGTATCTAGAAAATAAAATCATAATGAAAGGAACTATTAAGTCAAAATTATGTTGTTTATTATGTTTCAATATTTATTATGAATATATTTCATTGTTTTCATTAAAAAAATGATCAATGGAGTGCCAGGATTCCATGTCCCTCCATATTTTATGTAGAAAATACAACTGTTTGAATCAAAGATGACTGTTAGGAAATTGTCCTATAAATTCCAGGTTATTTGAACGAGCTGAAGGATGAAGTGATGATGACCTTTTTGAATAATTTGATACACTCTATGAGATTTCTGTCAAATTTATACTTAGTGAAAAAGACACTGAAGAGATCAAGTTGTAAACTTCTCATTCTACATACTTGTGACTTTAAAAGAGCTTTCTTTGCCTAGTATGAAACCAATCATTGGAGATTCTGATCAAGGGATTCAATTTATAGGACAACAAATATGATGATAATTTTCTAATCAAGGGCTTCCAATGCTAGGAAGATAGAGTCGTTGATCACCTTTATAACCGAATACTCTTGGGGATAACAATATAGAAGCAGATCATCATATTGAGGGCTTACCCTAGTGTGTGTAAGAAAAAATTTCTTAAATATATAAATAAATGGATCTCTATCAAAGGTTATTAGATACCCTTATCTTTGGGTTAAACTAATTGTATTATTTTACATGTATGATTTTCCACTGCTTTAGAATATAATGTGAAATGTTTTATATTTTCATTTTATATTCATTACTTTGTGATTATTATTTATGTAATTAAAATCATTTCATTATTCAAAATGATTTAGCCTGCTTTATAATTGAATCATTATATTGTTTAACACTAATCATTGTAACCATTGTGATTACGATAATTTATACACTTACTCTATTTAAAACTCTTCAATAATGAATATGATTAATTTCATTTATGATATTTTCATTATATTATTTCAATAAACCCTATTATGATACTTTTATAACTGCACCCAAGGCATGGTCCAATTAACGTTTTTATACATTAAAAGGTATTGGGAATTTAATTATTATAAATTCTTGTAAACTAAATTACATTATGGATAAATACAAAAAGGTTTTGAACCTAAAATTCACCCCCTCTTATATCGTACAATCTACATATACTTTTCGATCCCACAGTTGGTATCAGAGTTGGTTCCAATGGCTTACATATTTTCTTGCATTACATATTCAAGCTAGTTATATTTCTTTTATGAATTTTTTTATAAATATTTGGTACCCTAAATTGTACTATAGGAAATGAAATTTTTTATTATTTTTAAATATTGAAAGAAATAATGGAGGATCAATTGAAAATATAAATCATACATACCCACAAATTATTGATGGTAATGATTATGAATATCAGAGAGATAGAATGAAGTCCTTTATGATCAACACTGAAGTTGGAAACTTTGTTATGCTGACCAATGAATATAAAATTCATGAAAAAGAAGTTAGACTCTACTTATCAAGAAAAGAAAGAGTATCAACTAAATTTTAAGGTACAAAATACATTAATTTGTTCCCTGACTAAAAATATATTGAGTAAAATTTCATCTTTTGAAGAAGCCAAAAATATTTGTAAGACACTATAAATTACTCATTTTAGTATATCCAAAGATTTTGAAATAAGAAGATCCATGCTAATAGAAAATTATCAAGCTTTTAAATTTCTATATGGAGAACCTATTATTAAGGTTAAACATAAATATATTAAAATTGTGAATAGTTTATAATCATTAAGTGAAAAAGGAATGGATGATTAGATCCTTGTCAAAAAGATCTTAGATATAATTCCAAATGAATTGAAATAAAAAAGTACAGCTATTGGTGATTTAAGAAAAGTCACAAATGTTACTCTTGATGAGTTTTTTAGAAAATATTTTCAATATTAAAACTGGTTAAAAAGAGATGCAGAAAATGAATTGAAAAATAATGGAGGAGTTTATTTTATATCAACTTAAAATAAAAATAAATCAAAGACTCCTGATAAAGTTATTAAGTTTATAAAGGAAAAGAAAGTTGTAGATCAATCAGAATACAATGAATTAGAACATTTATATAATTTTTTGGATAATATTCCCATAAAAATGAACAAGATTATGGGAAAGAAGTATTTTCCATACATATATATGAAAATTAGAAAGGAAAATAATGAAAATAAATATTCTTAAGTTACTTGATATGAATTAAAAAAATGGACACATTAGTCCTGATTGTCTAAAGATGAGAAGGAAAGAATGAAAAGAGAGACATTATGAGAGGAATAAAAAATTATAAGTCAAAAGGAAAGAAATTCTTAAAGTAAAATGACTCCCAAGGTTCATGTGGTGGAGACTCATTAGATGAATCCTTAGATAATGAAAACTCTAGATAGAAGAATACTAGTCTTCATTCCAAAATATATACTCTAAATAAATGTTTTATGGAAAAGGTACAGACTGGTGAATCTTTAAAAAAAATGTCCTTAAATGAAAATTATCTCGATGTGAATAATTATTCATCATTATATGAATTATAATCCTCATCTATTTCGAGTAATAAATTACCTTTGTATAAGAGGATTCTAGATTTTCAAAATTTTTTAAAAATGAAAATGGCAATGTTAGTAAGAAACATGAAACAGAAAAATCTAGAATATGTTTTTCAAATAAATAAGTATTAGATATTTCTAAAGATTATGAGAATAATTTTTTAAAAATAATTTTTATTTATAAAAACCTTTAGGAAGATAATTCTTAGAAGGATAATCTTTAAAAATATTTTGAAAAATTAATATTTGAGAAAAAAAAATTAGATTCAAAACACACTTATGAATCTAATGCAAATGTGGATGAGAATTTAGTTATAAGACTAAAGTATGAAATTTTCTATTTATAGAAACATTTGAAATTTTTTAAAATAGGCAAATAAGGACTTAATAATATTTATAAATAACTTTATTAATAAGGTAATAGGTCAAGAATGGGATATACTCATTCAAAACAATTTTTAGTAACCAATTATTTTGTTCCTTAAAATTCCCACTTTTGTACAAAATGTCAATGTAGAGATCATTGGAATAAATTTTTTCCTTAAATAAAAATCAATCATTGGGATTCCATAGATCACATTTTTCAAAATAAATATGGGTTCCCAAATTTTTTTTTCTAACAGTTTTGGATCTAACAAAGTTTGGATTCTGAAAACCTAATTTTTTTTTTTATGAAAACAAAGTACCAACAAAAAAATATATGGTACATGGATAGTGGACATTCCCAACATATGACTGATAAAAAAGACTTCTTTGAAAACATTATTTAAATGAATACTGAAAGAGTTACCTTAGGATACAATGTTCAAGGAATGATTATTGTTATAGTTAATATAGTTATTCTTAGAGAAGTATTGATTTCAAATGTTTTATTTTTTATGGGTATTAATAACACCATTATAAGAATAATTTAATAATTTGATGAAGGTTTCCTTGTGAATTTTATGAATGATAAATGTATATTTAAAAATTCAAAGATGTGTTCATTATTTCTTCCAGTAAACATGAGTATATATTTTTTAGTTGATGACTACACTAGATATACAAGTATCTATTTTCTAAGAAATAACTATAAGGACTATTGTTAATTTAAAACCTTTGTATCCAACATTAAAAATGGAAAAAACCTTTCATTGATAACTATTCGTAGTGATCATGGTGGAGAATTTGTAAATTATAATTTTGAAACATTTTATAGTAATAAATGCATAACAAATAAAATTTCATCTCATAGAACTCCTAAAAAAATTGTTTTGTTGAAATCAAAAAAAAAATTCTTCCAGAAATAACAAGAACCCTATTGATTAAATATTCTATTGAAAAAAAGTTGTGGGATGAAGTTGTAAGTTGAACTTATTATAATATAAATCATGTTTTAATTAGAAAATTTATTAATAAAACAACATATGACTTATGGACCAGCCAAAAACCAAAATTTCATACTTCAATGTATTAGGATCCACAATATTAATTTTTATTAAAAAATGATAATTTACATAAATTCACCCCTAAATATGAAGAATTAATTTTCTTAGTCTATTCTATTACTTCTATGGATTACAGAGTTTTCAATAAAAATTCATATACTATTGATGAAACAGTACATGTTAAATTTAATGAAAATGATACTTTTTTTAAACAATTTAACCAACATCTTATGATTTATTTTCCCAAAATTATTATCAAAATTTGATAGAGGACTCATCTAAAAAGGAAAATAATCAAGAAATTATTACTTAAATATTCACTCTAGAAAACTTTTTGATCTTATGTTGATCAATTGTTTTTACAAACCCATGTTATTTGATACTTATTAATAATTCTAGTGATAATATCATTGGTGATGTAAATCAATCTATAAGGACTATAAGTTCATTGAGAAATGAATTAGAATATCTAGACTCTCTTTCAAAATTCGACCCTAAAATTCCTAATGTGGATTTACGTAGTGAATATTTGATTAATGAAATTCAAGATGAGCTAAATGATTTTAAAAGGAATAAAGTCTAGACCACTGTTGAAAGATCTAAAGAAACATCTCTAATTGAAATAAATTGTGTATTTAGATACAAATTTTATGAAAATGGAATAATTATTAGAAATAAAGAAAATTAGATTTCAAAGGTTATAATCAACAAGATGGAATATATTATAAAGAAACCTATGCTCCGGAAGCTAGACATGAATCTACTCATATTATATTAGAGTTTGTATCATTATTGAATTTAAAACTTTTTCAAATGGATGTGATGTGTTCTGTTCTTAAAGGAAATTTTCATGATAATGTTTTTTTGAACAACCTCATGGTTTTGAAGATACAAAACATCTTCAATTTGATTACAAACTTACTACGGATTTATATGGAATTAAACAAGCCCCTAAGGAATGGTATGATTGATTAACATGAATTTTTATTCAAAACAACTTTGTTAAGGGAACTATTGATCCAAAAAAATTTATAATGATATAAAAAAAAGTTTTGATCATTAAAATTTATGTTGATGACATTATATTCATATCAACTCAACAATATTTGACAAATTATTTTTCAAATCTAATGAAATGTGAGTTTGAGATGATTATGATGGGAAAGTAAACATTCTTTCTTGGTTTTAAAATTTCTCAAAAACCATAAGGAACTTATATCTTCCAACATATGTTTATTAAGTGAATTATTTAAGAGTATGAATATGAAAATACTAAAATTATTAATACTCAAATTGGTACTTCTAATACTCTTGAAGTTGTTGAATCTGGACAACCACTAAATCAAACAAATTTTTGGAGGGATGATAGAAAGTTTACTATAATTAACATCTAGTTGGAAAGAAATATTGTTTTTAATATACTTTTTTAGAAGATATAATGAAAATAAAAAATAATATCATTTAAAATATGTGAAAATAATTTTTCATTATCTAAAGGGACTAAGGATTTGAAACTTTTTTACACTTTATGAAATTATTTTGAATTGAAATGCTTTTCAGATGCTGTGTTTCGTAGGTGTAGAATGGATAGAAAAATTATAACTAGAACATGTCATTTCTTAGAAAATTCAATAGTTTCTTGTTCTTGTATGAAATAACACTTAGTATAAATTTCCACTATAGACACCAAATATGTGGTCTCTTGAAGCTTTTTTGTGCAAGTGTTGTGTATGAAATACACACTCACTTATTAAGGCCTGGGAATTACTAAAATTGAAATAATATCTGATAACACTAGTTCCAGAGAATTAAGTAAAAATAATTCACATCACCCACATGAAAAACACATAGATATTAGTCATCACTTTCTTAGGGATCCCACACTTAAAGAAGATTTCATTTTACAACTTATTGGAACATGAGATAAATTTACTAATATGTTTACAAAACCATTATCTTCTAATATATTCGAATACATTAAACAAAACATAAGAATGATCAATATAAATTAATAATTCATATTTAATTATTTTTTAGAGAATTTCCTTACATTATGTTACTCCTTTTCAAAGGGGGATTATAAATGATTGATAGTTTAGAAAAATTATTTTTCATACCCAAAATTTTTTGCATACTCAAATTTGTTTCGTAACAGAAAATTTTGTACCCAATTTTTTTTTCAAAATTTTTTCTTCACCAAATGTTTCATACCCAAAACATTTTTTTTTGGTATTTATGTTTTTTTTATAACCCAAATTTTCATACCCAATATTTTTTCATACTCAAAAGATTTTTTTTGTTACCAAAAAATTTCATACTCATTATTACTGTACACATTATATTTATATCGATTGTGTTATAATTTATTGATACTCATTTTAATGTTAAATATATATTTCCATCATACTCGTTATAATATTTTTCACATTCAGTTTTAAAAATAAAATATTAATCATAACTAATAAATCGATCTTTAGACTTCAAAAGGTAATATATATTATCTTAATTATTTTCCTTTTCAATTCTATTCTAATTGTTTATACTTGTTTTAAAAATTTATTTAGATTCATCTTGAATATGATAAATTTTATACAACATAATATATAGAAACCTCCACAGTTCAATATTATTCAATTGTTGGATCTTTTTTTATCTAATTTAAACCATATATGTTCAATGAATATTTTTTATATCACCTATTTAAAATGACCCCTCCGTACCCCACATCATATTTCTTCTTCTTAGAGTCTAAGCTCTACTTGTCCCCATTTATTAACATCCAATAATTGTTTTTCTCAGATAATTGATTCATAACCATGTCTAAATCATCAGTAACATCTCCAAAAGAAATGACTCTCATGGATTTATAAAACATGAAATTTTTCAGGAAATGTTTAGTCACTTGATAATTTTATGATAAGTACGATTCATCTTTGAAAAGAATAATTCAGTTACATGGATGATAGTTGTTCTGTGTAAAAAAACAAAAATATTTTTAGGAACTGATTATTGAGGATTATGTAAATAAGTTCTATAATACATTGAAGGTTGGTAAAGAGTAGAATCATACATTTTGTATGTATGATAGAGAAATCGTTGTATCTATAAAACAAACCGCTCATTTCTTAGGTGTTTCTTTTGAGCATAATGTTTTTTCCATCCCAAAAATTATCAAAAATTAAAGGAACCTTCATTAAGATAAAATATTAAGAATAATTTTTTGAATTACATGAACATAAAAAAAACTAATCATCTTTCAGTAGACAATCGCTTGATATCTCTTTTGATACAAAGATTCTAAATTCCCTGGAAAGGTGATAGATAAACATTTATGGCTTTATATGTTTTTATCCTTGATTATTTGGTTAGCATGATAAGATAAACATGATGGGTATCATTTTCGAAACCATAAATAATATTATGTGTGATGGAATTAAATTTCAACTTTTCATGTTTCTATCAATTCTGAGTAGGTTCATTTTTAAAATCTTGACGTTTTTCCACCAAGAAGGTATGTCAGAACTGAGAAATTTACAAGTTCCATAGATTTTTGATGATATGATAAAGATATTGAAATTTCATTTCCATTTGGAATATGTGAAGTTTGTTAATGGTGTTGATACTGAAAAACTAGAAGATATTGTTGGAGGTAGACATTGTATCCTAAAATAATTAGTGCCAATTTTTTCAAAGATGAAAATGGAATTCAAGTATGGTACTATTATAAAGACAAATAATAAAAGTGTTTATAGTGATGAAACCACTACTAATTTGATAAAGTAGCATGCACCAAGGATATATGGAGGTCCAAAATTCTGTTTAAACCCCACAGAAGATTTATCCTAAAAGATCCAGACTCAAGAAAACATTAATGAAAAAGAGAAGAAGAAGAAGCTGAAAACGAGAAAGGGTGACATTCTTAATAATGAAATTTTACTAAAAAGAAGTAAAAAATATAGTGTTGGTATTATCATCTATAAATCAATTCAATAAAAAGAAGAAATCATTCCCTATATCCAAGATAATGAAAAGAAAATGTAGAAATAATTTTATGAATCGATATCTCAGCAAGATTCTCAAGAGAATGTTTTAGAAGAAAATGAAGATATAAAGAGATATATAAGAATATATTGTGAATATGATGATATAAATGAATTGGTATATAAATAATAAGAGAAAAAATATCAAAAGTATGAATATAAGAAATAAAAATAATTTTTTCAAGAATGAGATTATGAAAAATTTATAGTAAGATCTTCCCAAGAAACATCAGGTAAAATTACATCACTTGTACTTGAGTACTAAATGAATGATTCTATGAGGGCTCAAGAACAAAAAATATTTAAATGTCAGATAATTATGAAGAGACAATATTGAATAAAAATTGGAATTAGGATTTATATGCTGATGCTGATGGAAGTCATTTTTTAGATCTTCAAGATTATGATGAAGATACCAATTCAGATAAAGAAATATCACTGAAAAATGATTACTACATAGTTCAATAACATCAAATAGTTGAAATTAAAATTATATATGTTTTATGGATAAAACGTAAGATTCTATTTTTTATAGAAAATCAGAAGAAGCGACCAGACTCCATCAATATTTTAATAAAAAGAGTGGTAAAGCTCGAGGCTAATTTAAACATTTTTGATGAAAGAACCAAGGAACATAGGAAGGCTTATAATATAGTTGGGAAGTGGTATCATAAGTGAGAGGAAATAATTGGGATGTTTTAATACTCAATTTTTGATATTATAAATCATGTAAATGAAGTAACTACTAAATTCAATAAGTTGGAAAGTGATACTAATAAAAAATTGAAAATGTTCATAGGCCCATATGAAATCCAATCTAAAGATTTCATAGTGTCTGAAAATAAGTTGAATGAAATTAAAACCAATGTTGAAAATTTAATATTTTATAAAGATGATATAATTGATTTGAAAAATAAAAATTTCTTACTGACTGATAGGATTGAATTCCCAGGGAAGAAGAATAAAGATTAGGAACATTAGATTAATTTTCTATAAGAAAATGCTCGATATCAAGATGAAACCATTCATACCCAAGACCATATATTTACAGAATCAGGATAAGGTGTTTTTATCTCATAAGTAACCTCCTGATAAATTTATGGAAGACTAGGAATATTTCATGAAAATGATGTTTTAGAACTTTTGAAGAGGAATAATGAAAAATAAAATAAATTAATTCTTTTTGAAATCTTGTTGTTATTTTAGAAACATTAATCAAATTATTTTTTCATCTATATACTTTTGGTTAAATTTTTTTAATAAAAATTGGACTAATATTCCATCATTAATAATAGATGATGAAACTCTTTATTTTTAAGATTGTTTTTCAGTAACCCTTTTTAGATATTAGAAGACATTCCCTATATCTTTTTGTTAATCACAAAGGTGGACAATGTGTTATACATGGGGAGATTTTATTCGATAGGGGTAGAATGGGTGAATGATAATTAAAAGAAGAATCCTTTTAGAAAGGGGAATATATTTTATAGAATATGATCATTAAGGATTTTGTTATCCTAAGGGGGAGATTAATCACATTTGAACTATATTCAGAATATTTTTAAATCACAAAGGGAGATAAGTATAAGTGTTCACTTATAAATACAAAACTTTTAATTAATCTTATATTTTTTTAACTCATGGTTTTCTCCTTCAGAAAAGGAGGATATTGTTAGGTAAAAAGTATTATTCTAACATTTTTGTTAATTTTTTTAGAAATCACTAACACTTATTTTATAAAATCTAATATTACTTTATAATACATTTTGTTTATTATTACCAATTCATATTAATAATTTTCATACTGCATATGATAAATATCATACACACAAATAAATGAAAATATAATTATTTTAATGGTATTGTAATGTTCTAGATATGAATTTTTATCATACATTCCAATTAAAATTTTACCATACAAACTGCCCATGTTTCGTACTAAAATTTTTATCAAAAAAATATAAATCATATCGATTTATGTTACAATAATAATTACTCATTTTATTCTAGTTTTCTATATCCAAAAAATACAATCATAATGAATAGAAAACTGTTAAATCAAAACAATGTCATGTATTCTGTTTCAATATATATTATGAAACAATATTGTTGTTTCAGTTACAATATAACCATTAGTGTTCAAGGTGTCTATGTCCTTATGCATTTATAGGAGAAAATATGATTGTTGGAATCAAAAATTACCATTGGAACATTGGCCTATAAATACCAAGTCATTTGAATGAGTTCGAGACTGAAGTGTTGCTGAGATTCTTAAATTGTTTGCGAAACTCTGCGAGAGCACTATCAAATTGATGCATCATGCGATAGACCCTGAAGAGATCAAGTTGTGAACTGTTCCTTCTACATACATGTGACTTTAAAAGTGTTTTTATTTTTCTATTGGGACATTGATCATTGGAGAATACGATCAAGGTATTATGTTGATAAAAATACAATGGTGCTGATGATTTTCTAATCAAGGGATTCTGAGGCTTAGAAGACAAAGGCATCGATCACCTTCTTGATTGAGGGATTATAAGGATAGAAAGATAGAAGCTGATCATCGCATCGTGGAACTATTTGGGTGTGGGTAAGACAAAAATTCTTGAAAATATAAAACTAGGGACCTCTATCCAATTTTATTGGATACTTTTCTCTATGTGTTAATGTAATTGTATTATTTTATGTGTATACATTTCTTCTACTTCATTATAGAAAGTTAATTGTATTATATATTCATTTTTTATTATTTACATTATTATTATGATTTCTATAATTATGATCTTTTCAATTACTCAAAATGATTCAGTATCTTTTATGATTGAATTTTTTTGATGTTTGATTTTTATCACAGAAACCATTTTCATTATGATCTTTTACATGCTTACTCTATTTAAATCGTTTCAACTGTGAATATGAGTAATTTCATTTAATACCCGTGGATTGCATTATAGTAATCACCTTAATTATGATTATTTTATAACCAGACCCAATGCCCTGTCTAATTAATTTTCTAATACATTAATAGGTATTGTGAATTGAATTAGTATAAATTATTTTAAACTAAATTCATTTAAGGAAACAAATAGTTTTTAAACCTAAAATTCACCCCCTCTTGTATTGTGCCATCTCCATATACTTTTAAATCCAGTAATAATGATTAATTTAATGTATATATATCTGTGTGTATATGATATTTATGAAATATTTATATTTATGTAATTATAATATCACATATACCTTATTATGTTACGATCCTTTGGAAAATGATAATGTCACTTGAGTGTATGTGTCGACTATCAGCTCCATGAAGCTTTGTGATTCATTTTTTGTTTTATTTCGAAATGAATTGTAATAATGGTGGATTTGAATAAAATATATGGTGTATATTATATAATAATTAATATATGGATTTTAATTATTATTTAATATTCTTTCGTGCAATCATTTAATAAAATTAAAAAAATCATGTGTACGTACCATTTACCATATCTATGCATGGTGTAACTCAATTTTCTATACCTAAATTATATGAAGTAATAAAAATAATATTATTATGAATATATATTATATTTATAGCATGATTAAAATTATAGATATTATGGAACCATTTTAAAAGTACAATGACAAGAAAAAAACCAAAACATATATGAAAAATGAAGTAATTATTACATGGAGAGATGATTTTAACAAAGAATTGTTAATAAAGAGGTGATAAAAGATTATAAGTTAATAATATATTCTATGATACATATTATTATGTTTTTTTAAATATTTATAATAAATATATATTTATTATATATGTGTTTCAGACACATACATATGAATTCAAACTAAAGGTAATGATTTCCTGTCTCACATATTCATCCATGAGACATATGGAATATTCCCCACTTATTATTTTTATGTGGTGTATATATTGAACAATTGATATATTATATCATGAATACCTTTATCTTAATTGTATTTAATGTTTTATTTGATGTTATTTCTTTCAATGGGGTTATGATTCAAAAGTTTCCAAAGTAGTAAGAGTTTTTTTCATAATCTCATCATTATTCAGGATTATTTGTGATTGAATATAAATTGAAGGAAATTATCATATCATTATCTAATAAACAACATTAATTTTATTATATAGTATTTATTCATAAAAATTTCCATTAATAGAACTAGTTTCCTCTCTGGTACTTAAAATGTATGAGAATTTTTTTTTTAAAAAAATCAAACATTTTCTCTTTTCGGTTGAAAATGCATTTTCATCCATATCTATGTTTTCTAAAAAAATCATGACTTTTTATATAATGTTATTATTTTTGGATTCAATTTTCACCCATGATTAAATTTTTACAAAATGTATTAAAATGGATCTTTCAGTCCTTTCTAAATGATGCACTTTTCTACTTTTTACTAAAACTGAGAAAGAAATCATTGTTTTAACATACTATTCATGAATAGAAATTCCTTCCACCAAGACCGATAATTAATTTAAATATTTCCTTACTTGTTTTAATTATTCTTTTCGAATTAAATTTATTTCCTAAAATTTTGGAATTTTTTTTGTTTTTTAAACTAATTTTAAATATGGAAAGGGTATTTTCCTCAAGAATGTTTTCATTGAAATTTTTATGGCACTTCTATTTACAAATGAAAATAGAGCATAATTTACATATAATATACCAGGGATATGTGGTACTTATACCATAATTATTATTTCATTGGATGATGCTTGATAAATTTGGATGGTGATGAACTATTTTGATACCGATCACAATATTACTCTAGATGGTTTATGATTATGTTTATTGGCTGGGGGAAAGTATTAACATTTTATGTGATATTTTTTAGATATGAATGTTTATATGGATTATTTTTAACCCCTTTCATATGAGGAATTCATTGTACTATATATGTAATGGGTAAGGCCCGCTACAACACCTTGATGCATCAGTAGGTCTAATGAGTCAAACTATATTGGATATTTTGCTGAGAAATTACCCATTTATGTAAGATGTCTTGGCCTGAGTCCTTTATGATTTGTTTATGATGCTCAAAATTATGCATTCCCTCATGAAGAGATTATATATTGATGTATATGCAATTATTTGATCAGTTAAGATATCCATGGATAAGTTTCTAGATCATGTAGTTATTTATAGGGAATTATTTGATCACCTTTTATTCTAGATATATTATTATTTATTATCAAGTTAGTGATTAAATTTATTTTTTGTAGATATTTACCATTATATATTGATTATTCTTTATTAATTAATCAAAACCTCTTTTGTTCGCATACCCTTAGTGAGTATGCGAGATCACCCCTTTCTTACGTTTCACTTCCCTAGTATTCTAGTAAGTGTATTATAATTGATATACAAGGATATGATAAAGGGAGTAATTGTGTAATCATATAAAATAAATTTTTTTATTGTATGTTTTAAATTATAAAGTGTAATTCATGTATTCATATTGTTTTCTAATAAAACTAAAGTACTCATTCTTCTATGATATGATATTTGTTATCCAAAACTAATATAAAAAGTAACCACTGACACTAGGATACTAGGGATTGGGTCATTACATAAATATTTAGTATTTCTATATAAATATACTCATGGAATAAAATTAAAATAAACACAATTTAGAGAGAAATACGGAAGAACCTATGAAACCCATATTTTACTAATGTGTTCGTAACTACCTACATACTTGATCATTATGAAATCTACATCATTATTTAATGAATTTATCCATACAATAAAACTTACAATAACTATTGAAATTTTATTGTCTAACCATTTATTTATTTATTTTATTATTTTTTTCTTTTATTTTTTTATCTTAATTTTTATGGTTTATACTATTATAATTTGAGAAGGATATTGTATCAGTTATACCTCCATAAAAAATAACTACTTATTTGTGGTTATTACTCCAACTATAAAAGGAAGGTTGGAATTGGGTTGTGACTCCCATTAAAAGTTAGGTATGAATTTGGTTGTTCCTTGTTTTATATAAAGGTAGGTTTTAATCAAGTTATGACACTCATAGAAAATTCAGAAATTAATTGATACCATTTCTCCGAAGGATTACAGAGAAGTGGTGAGTAAACATACTATAACATTGATCTAAATTAATTGTAAAAATTTTAATTTTCATGTTTATTTATATTACCTAGATTCCATTACATTATTATTCTATTCTCCACCACACAATCACTTAATCAAATTTTTTTAGGTTTAACTTTTATTTTAAAACTTCTCAATGTTTTAAACTAGTCAATTCACCTTTTATCTTTAGTATCTTGGAATAACAACCTTGGGAAATAAGTGTTATCAAGTATTTTCTATTGGAGATATCTTTTATTTCATTATTATTTTTTTATCAAACATTTTATCTATATTATAAGAAATTATTGATTTTTTTTTGGATATTTCAAGTTTAAATTAAAATGATGACTGGTTTCATTAGAGACCACCATTAATTGATGTAAATCACTATAGATAGTGTCAGGATATAATAAAATATTTTATCAATCACTTAAGTATTAATCATTGGACAGTCATGGTAAAAAAATATAAACTATATTATTTTTACATTCTTTATTTAACTGGTAATGATGTAGTAAAGTACATTTTAAATTAAAACATTTTGAATATTTTATATTTTTATATATGATAAAGAGTATTTAGTCCTATTTAGGTGTTAATTTTTTTAAAATATATATAGATAATTCCATAGGTTACTCAATGTGGTCTATAAAAGATGAAGAGAATGAAACATGTAATGCTTTGAGATGAATATCATGATTTCAATATGGGAAAATATGAATATTCCAATTAAAATTTTAATATATTTACAAGTATTATAATGGAAATGAGTAATCTTAGAGAATATATCGATAACATATTGTTGATTGAAATATTATTGAGATACATTACTAAGTAATGTAAAGAAAAAAAGGCTACCACAAATAAAATTAAGAACATCAGAGATTACACAATAGAAAAAACCATTGGTTTACTCATACAGAATGAAATCAAGACAAATAATATTTCCAATGATGAGACTATGAAAAATAAATATGTCTCAATTAATTTTAATCTAAACATTTTATCAGGATATTCATATTTTGATATATATGTTAGTGAAAAAAATTAAGTATATCATCTTACTAAGGGTGCTTAAAAAAGGTAAATAGAAAGATAGATTTTATAATTCCATTTAGAAAGTATTAAAAATGATGATAAAAAACAAAACATTAAAGGTAAATCAAATTCTAATAATTATATTTTAGAATTAACTATTTATGAATGAAAAGATAACAGGAATATTAAGCTAGAATTATAGAAACCGAATCATGATAGAAAAGATAAAAATATAAGAAAAAAGATATAATATCCTTAAAATTTTGTTAAAGTTTCAAAAAGGACATAAATTCAAGTCATAAATTTAGAAATAAAAAATTAGTTGCTAATATACCATAATCGATACTATAAATTATGTTATTAGTGATTATGGTTTTAGTTTTCACTAAATTCTGATTTTGAATAATCTAGTGATGATGAGATTAATAAAGAGAATAAAAAACTATATAGAGATATATGAAGAATATGTGAGTTGTATAAAGAACTTAAAGTTAATAAATAATTTTTTTGAGGAAAATAAGGGTTTAATTGAAGAAAATTCAAAACATAAAACTATATCATCACATTCTAATGAAAATATTTAGGAAGATTTCAAAATTACATAGAATGAGAATGAAAAGTTGAAAACGGAAATTTTATGAAAAAGGATTAATTAAATACTTTTGTTCGAGGCATATATTATTATGATAAAATTAGTTCTATGAAAAAAGTTAATATAAAGAAATGTGGTGATGGGTATGATAGACCATTATCCAAAATTTATATGAATTTATTTTTAAAAAAGTTCATAAACGAAGTATATCAATTGTCATATATTTTAGATATTGAATGATAGACCATTAATAAAGATTTCATAAATGTTTGGTATATAAAAAATAATTTATTTATAATAAATTATATTCAATATTTCTTGAAACTAAATATTTTGAATCTATTTCAATATTGAAAAATTAGTTTATTAATCTCTTTGGGCCAAATGTAACTTAAGTAAAAAACAACATTCTATCCAATTATTCAGGAGAAAAACTTGGTTTTCTCAGGAAGGATATTTGGTAAATGTATAGTGGATTCTATAAACACATTCATACAAATCCATCAATCTTACTATATTTGAATCAATGTGATGGAGGAACTATTACATTTAGGGGAAATTATAAATGAATATTTAAAGGGTTTATTGAAGTCAGAATTTTTTTCTGCATTATTATTTATAAAGTATTATATATCGAGGGATTAGAAAATAATATTATTAGTTTTTCATAATTATGTAATAATAGAATGATTTTAAAATTTTGAAAAGTTGAATTTATTCTATTCAAAAAATATTTTCCTTTATATTATGCTAATAGAAAAATGATATGTGTTATATTGAATTCCCTAGGCTAACAATTCAATAGGTTATGTTTGGTAACACTATATAGATAGGTGATATTTAATGGCCTTGGAGCCTTGGACATGAAATTTTCTAATTACTATAAAACTTGGAAAAACATCATACTCTAAATTATATGTCCAAACTAAAAGTGGAAAAATCTCACTTTTCTGAATCATGCATCAAATTAATGTAGTGAAAAAAATGTTTTAGATCTATTGATGATGAAAAAATAAGAAAACCATTGAAAATAGTTCATTTAGATTTACTTAGTATTGTTTAAATTTAATGGCCAGCTAGTAAAAAATATTACTTATTTAAAATTAATTATTTTTTTATATTTACATGGATTTATTTATTAACTCATAATAAAAAAACATTATCAATGTATTTTGTTTTCAATAAACCTGTTCAAACTGAAATTTTTTAATTTATTTATCATTATTAGAAGTTATAGATTTGAAGAATTATTATATCTAGAAATAAATTTTATTTTGAGAAAAATGGATATTTTTATAATTTCTCTATAACTATATTATCTCAGAAAAATGAATTTATAGATATGAATATTAAAGCCATTCAAAAGATTGATAGGTCTATGTGAAATGAATTTAATCTACCTAAATATTTAATGGATGAATCATTGAGTAATTTTTTATTTTTTATTTGATAGAAATATTATACGACATATACATAAGAAAATACCTAATGAATTAGTAAAATGGAAGAAACCAAAAGTTGGATTATTTAATGTTTTTGGTTCTAAAGTTTTATTTTAAATACAAATAATTTTATGTATAAGTTTGAAGCAAAGTAAGAAGAGTTTTTTGGAAGTTTTTATACTGTATGTAATTTTTACATAGTTTCTAATAATATAACCTTGATTAGAATATGGTAAAACTGAAGAATATTACCCTCATGAAGTAAATTGGAATACTCAGAAGGGTATACTATAAAATGAATTGATAGATATGCTAATTACAGAGTGAAAATCGGAAATTTTACAAGGAATTTCTATTCTCACTCTAATCTCATTTCTATTTTAGTACCTAATGACTATTTTTATTATTTAAGAGTTTCTAATTATATTTTGTCTGTGGAGTCAAATGTTTATTAGTTTTTCAGAAATGATATTTATTATTTTGTTAAACCACCTAAAATTGTCAAATATAAGGAAGTGTGTTTATTTTAATGAATAAATTAGATGTGAATAGAAAAATTATAAGAAATAAAGGTATATTGATTACACAATAATTTTTTAAATAATAAAGAATTGAGTATGATGATACTTTCATACCTATTTCTAGGATATATTCTATCTGGATTTTATTATCTTATATATATTTTCATAGTTTTAATATTTACCAAATGGTTGTTAAAAATAATTTTCAAAATGAATTAATTTCTTAAGATGTTTTTTTTAAAAACCTGTGGTTTTTAGTTTAATATATTTATTAATCATGATTTAAAATTATTAAAGGAATTATATAGACTTAGGAAGCAATTTTAGGTTTGTTATGTAAGATTTTTTTTATTAAAAATGGTTTAATGAAAGGAAAAGAATATCCTTCTTTTTTTTATAAGAGTATTTTTGAATATATTTTTATTATTCAAATTTATAGTAATGATATTATTTTAATATTTTAAAATGAATCTCTATGTAAATAATTTTCAAATTTTTTGACTAGTGAATTTGATATGACTCTTCTAGGAGAACAGATTTTTTTAAAACATCAAAATTTTCAAAGAACATGTGTAATATTATTAAATAAGTGTAAGTATGATTAAGTATTATTTAAAATATTTGGAATTAATTCTAGAAAAATATTATGAAATTATATGATTCTACATAAAAATTGGATTTTTATTTTACTGGTAAATTAATAGATATTAATGTTTTTAGAGGTTTCGTGGGTGGTTTTCATTATTTAACCATTTTCAGACCAGATTTAATGTTTATTGTATAATTGAATGTAAGATTTCAAATCAGACATAATGAAACACACTTAGTGGATGCTAAAAGAATTATTAGTTATTTTAAAGGAACTATTTAATATGGTTTGTTTTAACTAAGAACAACCTTTATGCTCATAATTGTTACATGAAAAAGTTTATAATTTGAGTGATTAATATTAGTATTTTTTAATTGATAATTCCAACATTATAAATTATTTTTTTCATTTCTAGGTAAATAATATTTAAAAAAATGAATAAAATAATTTAGTATAGAATAATTTTCATTAAGTAAATTGATTTCACATACTCGAAAAAATTTTATAGTATTTATTATTATAGGAAAGAAATTGGGGTATTTTTTTTCCTACTAAAGGGAGGAAATAAGAGGTGACTATGAAGTATCCCATAAGGGATTACAAGGAACATAATGTTTTTGAGTGTGTGTGTGTGGTCTGTGTGCTTGTTTATGATGGAGATCATCCTAATAGGTGGAAATTTAAAAGAAGGAAGGGTTATCCCCATCTATTTGGAATAAGCCTACTGAGAAGTAAATCGATGTGGTATAGCTAAAATATGTAAAATTTTTATTATTAATACATATGAAGTCCTATAGAACTCCGAAAGGCGATACCCCGCTTGGACATGAACCTCTGCTACCTATACCACCCATGCATACTAAAATACCACACTTGGACTCTGGAAAACACCATGTGATCCACTTACAATATTAAGTTGAGTTAGAGAACAATAGAAACAATATGGGAACACAATCAATTCTTGAGGAAGATCAGGTTATTAACTCTTTGAATAAGAATGGAGGAGATGAATTTCAACATAGAGTGATGAAGAACAGAATTATATTGGCCCACTTGATTCTCTTGAGTGCTAAAATAGGGACATTTCCATTGAAAAATTAAGATAGGGGATAAAGTGAGTTTTTAATATTGACAATCCATGATGGTGGAGAAGGTTAATGTTCTAGGAATAAAATCTCAACAATTCCATTGTCACAATACCCTAAGGAATAAAATAATCTAGTGGATTGAGAATTAAATATTAGTCAAATCACCTAATATGATGTGGGTTCCCAAAGCTTGATACGTGGGTGGATTGAGTGGCTTCATTTCATAGGGATTAGTAATGTATAAATTTGGAGGCAGATTGAAGGGTGTTCACATAAGAAAGATAGTGGGTTCTCAAATCTGATGATTGATGTGACTGAGAAAAAGAAACATTGTGTACTTGAAAAATTCCCTGAAATAATAAACAATGGTATGAAAACCAATTTGAGATTCATCAGCATGAGGTCTATTTTAGAGTTCCACATCATATATAGCACATGAATAATTATAAATTATCCATACATAAGAGGAAATCCCAAACTATACCTGAGAATATCTTCAAACAGGGAAATACAATAATAAGGAATAATTTCAAATCTATATAAGAAGAAGTCACATGCACTACTTGGACATGAAAATTAAAATTATGGAAGAAGATATCACATTATTCCATAAAGGATAAAATATCTTTTAAACTGTGAGTCATGAGTATTCTAAGATCACCTAAAGTATTCAGAATGGAAATAGGAAAAATATGACTAAAGATTATAAGAAAATATTTGACGATTTGATAGAGAGAATTTGGGATATAAGGCCTAAGCTTTGGAGAATAATTTTTCTAATAAATATTGGGACAAACTATAATGAGAAGAGAATAACAAAAAAAGAGAAGGATCTTGGGAGACTCATCTAGAGAATAGAAAAATTCCCTAGATTTCTGCTGTTTCTTTTTTAATGTTTTATTTTTGATATATAATCTACACACACTAGTACACATATTCCTTTAAATGTTGCACAAAATAGATTTTTATAGCACTAAAAAGAAACTGTTATTCGCATTGCTAAGAAAAGAGGCCCTTTATCAGTGCTCGAAATAGCGTTGATAAAGGCCTAGGCTACAATGTGATGTTATATAAACAAAACACCTAAAAAAACTATTATTTCATATAACTCTATATAAATTTAATATGACACCATAAATAAAAAATGTCTTCCATGGTATAGAAAAAACAAAAAATTTTATATACATTGCATTAAATATTTTTATAATTTCATTTAAAATTATCCAACTAACAATTAAAAACATTAATGGTTCATCTTTTTATGCTCATGATCCACTCTAAAAAATGTCCCCCAATGGTATTAGTTTCCGAAAAAATAATCTCAACCAGAGAAAAAGATTATGCTTATATAAGAAAACTGATATTATGTTAGTAATACTATAAAAAAATAAATTTAACATTAATATAAAAGAATACCTTAATAAAATGTCAATATTTAATAAAAAGGATATATTGGATGTAATGAAGCTGACACTGTATGGTGGATTGAGGTTGGGTTGTATCTTACACATCACAGATGACTCATGGATAGTTTTCCAAAAATATAAAATCAATCTGAATGAGTTCTCTTAGTTTTCAGTATGTCACTTTTTGTATTTACTAAAATTAATGTCAATTTTAAATAAAAAGACACCTTTTCAGTCATAACGATAACATTTTACATCGTATTGAGGTATGGTTGACTCCTACACATCAAAAAATGACTCATGGATTATTTTCCTAAAGTATCCAAACAATATGAATTTTTTTCTTTGTTTTCAATATGCAAGTCTTATTTTTTACTAAAATTTCATTTGAAGCAAGAAACACGCATTTTGAGTCATACACATTGAATCATGCATCGACATGAAGTGAGACTGCTTCATACACATCAAAAATGACTTATTAATGGTTTTCCTAAATTATTAAGACAATCAGACCATGTTTTCATGGTTTTCAGTGAGTGATGTGTTTTGAACTAAAATATCAATTTTAAACTGATAATGATCACTTTTAGTCATACCAGCCACACCATGCATCAGATCGAGGATTTATTTGTTCCTACATGTCAAAAATGACACATGGATCATTTCTAAAAGTATAAAAACAATTTGAATGCCTTTTCTTGGTTTTCAGTATGTCACTTTTTCTTTTTACTAAAATTAATCTCAAATTTAAATAAAAATGCACACTTCGAGTCATACTGTTCAAAAAAATACATCAAATTGAGGTTTGGTTGATTCCTACACATCACAAATTACTCATAGATAATTTTACTAAAGTATCAAATCAATCAGAATGGATTTTCTCAGTTTTTAGTATGTCACTTATTCTTTTTACTAAAATTAATGTCAATTTAAAATAAAAAACACACATGGTGTCATACTGGTCACACAATGCATTGTATTGAGGTTTTTTTGACAACAACATGTCATAAATGACTCATGGATCTCTTTCCTAATGTATCAAAATTTTCTGAATACAATATCTTAGTTTTAGATATGCTAGTTATTTTTTCTACTAAAATGTCATTTTAAATTGGAAACACACATTTCCAGTCATATTAGTCACATAATGCATCAGTTTTATGTGATCCTACTTACTATACATCTCAAATGACTTATAAATAGATTTCCTAAATTATCAAGACAATCACATCACATTTTCTCTGTCTTCAGCGAGTGACATGTTTTGAACTAAAATGTCAATTTTAAATAAATAACAAACAATTTTAGTCATACCGGTCCTACCATTATCAAATAGAAGTGTGTTTCATTACTACATGTCACAAATGAATGATATTACATTTTCCTAAAGTTTAAAAACCAATCTAAAGATGTTTTCTTAATTTTTAGAATGTCACTTATTCTTTTTACAAAAATCAATGTCAATTTTAAATAAAAATGCACACTTGGAGTCATATGAATAACATATTTCATTGTATTAAGATGATTTTGTCTCCTAAAAATCAAAAATGACTCATGTATCACTTTCCCAAAGTATAGAAAAATTATAAATGTGTTTTCTTAGCTTTTAGTTTGCAAGTTGTGTTTTCTTTACAAAAATGTCATTTCAACTTGGAAACTTGAATTTTGAGCCATACTAGTCAGATCATGTGTTATTTTTATGTGAGAATACTTCATACACATAAAAAATTACTTATAAATCACTTTCTATAATTATCAAGACAATCATAGTGAATTTTCTTTTTTTTTCAATGAGTGACACATTTTGTCCTAAAATCACAATTTCAAACTGATAACAGGCATATTTAGCCATACCGATCACACTGTGCACCAGATTGAGGTGTTTTTGATTCTTACATTGAAGAAAATGACTCATGGAACATTTTCTGAATGTATCAAAATAATATAAATGTGTTTTCTCATTTTTCAGTATGTCATGTGTTCTTTTTACTAAAATTAACATTACTTTTAAATAAGAATACACCTTTGGAGTCATAATAATAATAATGAGTGTTGTATTGATGTGTCATTGACTCATACTTTTCAAAAAATGACTCATGGATCGTTTTACTAAAGTATGAAAAAATATGATTTTTTTCTTGGTTTTCATTATGCCAGTTGTGTTTCTTTACTAAAATGAATTTTCAAACTCGAAACACACTTTTTGAGTCCTAGTGATGGCATCATCCAATGGTTTGACATGAGACTACTTCATAAACGTCAGAAATGACTTATGAATCACTGTTCTAATTTATCAAGACTATTGCAGAACATTTGTATTCTTTTCAGTGAGTGACAAGTTTTGAACTAAAAAGTAAATTTTAAACTGATAAGGGAAACTTTTAGTCATACCAATCTGACCATGAATCGTATTGTGGTGTGTTTTAATTATACATGTTAAAAATATCTCATGAATTATTTTCTTAAAGTATCAAAATAATCTGAATTTTTTTCTTAGTTTTTAGTTTTTCACTTGTTTTTTAACTAAAATTAAGGTCAATTTTAAATAAAAAGACAAACTTGGAGTCATAAGATCACACTGTGAATTGTATTGAGGTTCTGTTGACTCGTACACCTTACAAATGAATATTTGATTATTTTTTAAATGTATCCAAAACATATAAGAGCATTTGTTATATCTTCAATATGCAAGTTGTTTTTTTACTAAAAGGTCATTTTGAACAGTAAACACACTTTTTGAGTGATACTGATCACATTTTGAATTGGTTTGACATGATACTAATTCATATATGTCACAAATGAACTTTTAATTGAGTTACTATATTGATAACACAATGAGAGAACGTTTTCATGGTTTTAAGTGAGTGACATGTTTTGAACTAAAATGTAAATTTTATATTGATAACGAAAACTTTTAGTTATACCAGTCATAACGTGGGTTAGATTGAGGTGGGGTTGATTAATACACATCACAAATGACTCATGGATAATTTTCAAAAATTATAAATATACTTTTAATGCTTTTTCTTTGTTTTTAGTATGCCACTTTTTCTTTTTACTAAAATTCATATCAATTTTAAGTAAAAAGACACATTTGAAGTCATACTAGTAACACTATGTATCATATTGATGTGAGGTTGACTCCTACATGTCAAAAATGACTTCTAGACCATTTTAATAATGTATCAAAAACTTATGAATGTGTTTTCTCAGTTTTTAATATACCAATTTTGTTTTTTTTCAAAAATTTTATTTAAAACTGGAAACACACATTTTTAGTCATACCAGTCACATAGTGTTTCAGTTTCATACAATACTACTTCATACACATCAAAAATGACTTATGAACATCTTTCTTAAATTATCAATAAAATTGTAGTGAATTTTCTTGGTTTTCATTGGCTGACACGTTTTGAACTAAAATGACAATTTTAAACTCATAATAGGCACTTTTATTCATACTGGTCACATCGTGTGTTAGAATGAGGTGTGGTTGGTTCCTATACAAAAAAATGTAGAATAGTTCATTGTGGTAAATTATAAAAACAATATGAATATTTTTTCTTGGTTTTCAATATGTCACATATTCTTTTAACTAAAATTAATGTCTATTTTATATAAAGACACATTTGGAGTCATACTAGTCACACCATATGCCATGTTGAGGTAAAGATGACTCTTAAATGTTACAAATGAAACATAGATAATTTTCCTAAATCATCATGAAAATTTGAATGTGTTTTCCCAATTTTCAGTATGTCTGTTGTATTTTTTACAAAAATTAATGTCAATTTTAAATAAAAAGAAGAACATAGATTATGTTAATGTAGTAGGGAACATAAAATATTATAATTAAAATAATATTAATTTAAAAAAACTTTACCTTTTTATTTAATTCCAAGTTATATCCTCGAAGTCATATCACTCATGAGCATAGGCATCTTCGAACAAACCACCCTAACTCAAACAAAATCCACATGTTTATGAAAAAACTCTTATTTGAGTAAGACTATAAAAAGTAAATTAAAAATAAATGTGGAACAATCTACTACTTATATGGAATTTTCATCTTCATGATATGTGTGTAAATTCTTCTATCAGGTATGCTGCCCATTTATTTCTAATAAAATCTATATCATCTTGTGAATATGAATATTTTAGATAGTCATAGTACTACTAAAAATAATACAAAAGGGATTAATAAATATTTAAAATGTAATAGTAATTATCTTTGAAAATATCTCCTTAGGGATGCTAGTTTGTTGATAGAATATGATCTCTCTCATAAATTTACAATCATAATAACCACAATATTTTTCAATTGTTTGTTTCAGATGCTACAGAAATATTGAGGAGAATAAATAATCTGTTTTTATATGCATTTGGATAGGGAAATATTATTATGTATACCATAATACGTTTCTAGAATTATATCTTTTCATCGTCCTCATTCCTATCACCTTGCCACATTCATTGTTCTTCATGATATTAATGCACCGCCCTATCATAATAGAATCCTCATTAAAACATAATTTAAATTATATAATATGATGTATTATTCTAAAACATTGGATGTAGTGCATAAAAAGTTTTCAACTGCCATCATGTGTTGTCGGTTTATTGGATATCCATGCATTTAATCATAGAAATAAATCTTTGGAGTATCCAAATTAAACGCAATGAGAATCAAATGATGCTTAAAAAAGAAGAAATATTTAATATAATTAAAGTTTAGAGAATTACTCCTGAATCATTGGTATAAAGAAGTGATTTTCAACCACAATTTTTCTTTTAAATGATTTGACCAAGACTACCACTATTTTAGCCTTTTTTTGGAACATATTTTTTGCTGTTCTGTAGAGAAGATGTGAGGACTAATGAGTAAAAAAAAATTATGGTGATATCTCTTGAATTGTTATTGAAATATATTCCTTCCAAAAATATAAAATGTATTTAGTCATAATTAATATATTATATCAGCTTTTTCAAAATCAAGTCATGAAAACATAAATCATATACGCATTTATAACTAAGTTTCCTAGCCAATCATAGTCGAGGATTTCACTTACATTCTTAACACCAATGATTTCTTGAACCGCGTCTCCATATATATTTCCTTCAAAATAAACTATATGAGTATGGAAATTTTTTATGTTTATATCCACATGAAACATCAATGATAGTTAATGTGGATATAGAATGGTTTTGGTAATCGTTATTTTGGTAGATAATTTTGATCGGTTGGTAGATCCTTTAGATGGATTTTATTTGGTCTTTCATTTCATCCCTTATCATTGTCTATCCATAATAACATCCACCAGTTCATACATTTTTTCCTTAATATTTAAATATTTAGATTGAAAAATAAATTAGAAATGAGTACCTCATTTTCAACATGTTTTTTACAAGATGTGACATGTAATGAACTGAACTATTATAAGTGAAATTTACCTTTTGATTTAATTAAATTTCATATTTTGTAAAATGGATATAGAAAAAACATGGACTTCATATTTTTTATTATATACAATTAGATTTAAATGACTTTTATTCATCATTACCTTTGATAATATAACCATTTAATAGTGATCACATGTCTATTATAAATATAGGGTTATAACAAATCTTTTTGACATAGAAAAAGGAGGTGATGACCCAAACCAGTAGGAGTATTCCCTATGAATCCGATTTATCAAAGCTTTTGAGAGATATATCATTTTTTGGATTTTCCCTATACCAAGACCAAGACGAGATCCAAATACTTAAACATGAGTGAAACCATTTATGGGAGAAGTTCAAGATCAACTATATCACATCCCAATCTCTCAAGAACCATCTTTTCAAGCTTCTGAAGTCACACACTCAAGTAAGGGTTCCTTCTATTATCATTTTTATCCAAGTTTCTTATATTGTTACACCATATTATTTTCATTTAAAAATTATGGGTTATGTTTTTAAACACCTGCATACTTCCCTTATTATGTTTTAATGATGTTATACATAATTATATCTCATTAATCCCTCCAACATACACATGTTAGCTTGTCGAAATTTTATAAGAGTTATTCTTTTTCTCATCATTCTTAAAGTTTCATTATTATGTTATGATTTCTCTTTAAAAATTTCCTATATTGGGACATGTATTTTTATAACCCTATTACTATCCATTTCACGTATATATTACTATATAACTCTTTTTCATTCATCAACCATGTCTATGAATTTTTATGTCATGTTGTTACGCTGCCGAAATTGCACCGTGAATCTCTATTCAAGAACAATTGGGAAGTGAATACCGTACATGTTCCCTATCAAGGGTGCTCACTTTTTCAAACATATAAATTTTTTCATGATTGATATTTGTCTATTCCACACCCCTTTTATCATGGAATAAAGTATGATGATGCATGAATCCATGATTTATGATCTATGTGGAACATTTAAGCATGAGAATGAAATGAATGTGATGGGTGCTCTTATATTATATAGTGATCCAATGCAGTGGGTAATGTTTTGTATCATGATACGATATATTGGGATAAGGGTTCACCTTATTCCTTTATGGGACCTTATCCACTATAATGTATTGGAAGTTTATACTTGACCTATGATGTAATGATTTATGTTGTTTCCACATTTCCATGTCATGATTATCATGATATATCATGCCTTTGTGTTCATGTTTCATTTATTCTCCATTGATATTACTATTTTCTGACATGTTTTGTCTTATTCATTTTATTCCATGTCTATTCCCTTACTAGGCTTTATACCTCACCCCTTTCTTATGTATGTCCTCTATTTATCCCATGCATTGTTAAGTATGATGGAATATTGTGGTCATGTAAAGGATGTTTTCAATAATGATGTTGTATTTCATGTTTTAAGTTGTTATGTGATGTTCTTAATTTTCCAATAAACTAGACTTCTCAATATTTCACTTTGTATTAAGTGCAATTTTATGTCATTAAATCATGTATGAATGTAATAAAAAGAACAAGGTTTTTATAGTTGGTATCAAAATAATTTTTAGTTTTTTTTGGAATTAGGATTAGAACACTATAGTGAAAGCCTTAGGGATAAGACTAAGTATAATAAAAACATACCTAAATCTTGGTGAGTATATATTAAGTGGTTTAGCATGAAAATTCATCCCTTTATAAATACAAACAAGTGGATTTGTCTATGTAATGGATGTATCTTGGGGTAACATGAAAAAAAGATTTGATCTATACTTGAATGGGAACTGGTGCATGACAATAGGCCTTTCTGCACACTAGGTTTGAAAGTCTTAGGGGATATTCATTGATAAATTAATTAGCTTAGTATGAACCATTATTAAGGGAACCAAAAAATCCCATAAGAATATACGTTAGGAAATAGATCATGGACAACTAAGATTCAAGCCTAGAAATTCATATGTTACAGAAATAAATGTAATGTATAAGTAATCCATTTAATTTCATTGTATTCCCCTTTATGTTTTTAATAGTTTAAAATACATACCCATAATTTTAATTTTTTTTCTTGAAAATGGTCGGTAATAGGAGTAGTCGGGCTCACAACTGATGTAAATATTCTTATGTATTATTATTGTATAGAGGGCGAAGATGATCAATGGTGGACATTAAAAAAAATGAATCCCGTGGAGGATATCATGGAAATTGGATGGAAGGATTTCCAAAAAATATTTTTCAATGTATATTTTCATTGCACCCTCTAACTTAAGATGGAAAGGGTCTTACATTCCCTAAAGAAAACAGATGATGAATTGATTGGAGTGTACAAGGAAAACACCCCAAGGCTTGCACGATACGCCTACAAATTTGTTATTACCCTCAAATGAAAGGTTGAACACTTATTTGTTGGGCTAAAACCTATCCTACAGATATCCCTGGAGATATGTTACTTTGATAGTTATGAGGAAAATGTCTGATGTGCCCTCAATGTTGAAATGAAGATCATAGAATCTCAGGGGTGTCATTGGGATAAGAACCGGAAGGTAGAGTCAAATTCTAGTAGTCCAATAGAGAGATCTAACGATTCCAAGAAATTTCAGCACCCCACATTCCAAAGGTTCTGAATGAAGAAACCTACAAATTTCGGAAAGTGGATAAAGAAATGGTTTAGGTTGGGGAAGGAAAGGAACTTAGCCAGTGATTACCGAAAAAAAAACATGATACTTCGATGGATGGATGGAATTCTCTGGTAAATCCTCATCACAATTTTCATTTCTACAACTACAAAGAACCAAGGAATTTATAAAACCAATGCACTAAACCAAGGGTTTTTAGAGGCAATCAACAACCTACAAGATAACAGGGTTGATGTTTTTTCATCACTACCACCAAAGTGAATCTTGACAACGAAGTGGTGAAATTTATGCTAGTTATTCATACAATAATAGAAAATGTAATTTTTTATTTCGGTTCTCCACATTATGTTATATCTCAAATGTTTTGTAGAAAAATCCAAACACAACCAAAAATCATAGAAGTAGAGATGTTGTTGAAAACGGAAAATGGGGAAAATATATAATTGTAGAGACCTGAAGCTTGACGTACATGGACATTACATTACTTTTTAGGAATACTTAGTACATAACAAAAATACACACACAAGGATCGTAATAGTTTAGTGTCTTTGGAAACTCAGAATATAATCTTCTAATCGTGGTGAATGATCTTCAACATATCCCATAAAGATCTTCCCTTTTTTTACCTAAAACCTTTCTTTATATCCTGGGGAAAAGAAAACATAAAAGGGTGATCTGAAATGCTCAGTAAGGGTAAACAAAATAAATATAAATCACATCATATTCATAAGAACATAACATTTTGGAAATCTTAACCTGCAAAAGAGAGCATAAGTTCATAACATGGGATAAATCATAGTAGTGAAATGAAATCCCAATAATCATAACTTAAAACATGAAACATTGTGGCATACACACATAATCATAAATAATCATATCTTATTAGTAAAGACTCATTGCCAAGACTATCTTAGTGGACAAAGTCCATTTCTGAACTGAGTCACCCTCATTTCAGTCCTGTTTCACTGAACCGGTATAACCTACCATTCTAGCCATGTCTATCTCATGAGATATAAAATATTTAACCAATGAATTGGAGGGAGATATAGGTCCCACCCATATCATAATGATACCATTCTTATGTGTGCCACAAAATCAAAAACCATGCATCATAGCATAAACCATGTAATAAAAATGGGAATCTTAAACATCATAAAACAATTCATATAAGATAAAGGATTTCATAAAAATATTTTCATCACAACATAATCAAATCAATGTAATAATAGGGATAGAAAAAAACCCTATATTATCTTATATGGAAAATACTTTTTATAAATCACTTGAACTCCATTCTTGAGGAAAATATCCTTTATGCTTCAAAAACACTTTTCCTTTCTTCACATGTCGTACAATTATAAACTAAAAGAAGTCGATTAAAGAAATTGAAAACTTATAAAGGAAGATTCTTGGAAATAATGTTTTAAAAATACATTCATGTCGTATAAGTTAAAAAAAACATTCTTCGTACTTTTTTTAGAAAAGTCAAAAAGTACCTTGTACGAAAAACGACAAAATATTCCTTTCATATCATTTACTAAAAACTCATTGAAGGGTAAAATTATAATTAAAAAATTGTAGCTGGATAAAAAATATTACATATTGAGGAAACATGGATGTGGATGATAAAATACACCCCAGTAAATACCGAAGTATAAACAATCTCGGATAAAAATGAGATTGTGATATTTCCCTTACCTTATGTCCGATATCCTTTGTACGTATCCGAACCTCCTCTTTTTGACGCGCCTTTTCTTAACCTCTACTTAAAGAACTAAGGATGGTATTTGAAGAAGACTAGGACCTCTAGGATGATACTAGGGAAGTGGAGAAGAGATTTTGGCAGGGGTTGGCCAAGCTTGAATGCTCAAATTTGTGTGAGGAGGAGAGGGAGGAGGTGCCCTTTTATAAGGGAGGAGAGGGGCACCTTAGGAAAATCTCAAAATATTATTTTATACTAAGGTAAAATTCGGTTTATAATGGTTCAAAAGGGTCTTATTTATAAGCTAAAGTGGGGATGGGTCGAAATACCCTCATCCAATAGGATACAGACAAGTTTAGGTTATTATTTTAACCTTATCAATTAGATTTAACACTAAGTTAAATAATTTATCTTTTACAGTGTCTTTTGGTTTTCTTACACTATATGGTTAATAAACTTACCATAACAAGACAAAAAAACCCAAAGTTGTTTATTATTAATATATATATCTTTATCTAAGTCAGTTGGTAGAACCTTATATTTTTAGGAATTAATGAACAATTTATAATATAATATTTGTTTTAAAAACTAATTTATGTCAATTTTGACACTATTTGGTACATGATTTTTATTAAATTCATAACAGAATGATAAATTCAAACCAAGTTACTTATATCAACAATAACATGTCATATTAACCTATAAAATTAATTTAAGTCATAAAAAGTCTCAAATTACATTTATTTGGGCATTTATAATATCAATTATGTCAATATTTTATTAATAAGACAATTACTTCATCATCTTTGTGTCATAATAAATGATACTTATTTAATACCTAAAAATTCTAAATAAATTCCTATGATGTAGATAATTGTATTAGTATTTCTGTAGACTATTCATGTTTGAAGTTTCATGAATTTTATCACTTAATTAAAATTATTATACTTATAAGATTTAAGAAAGTGACATGTTGTCACATTCTTTGGTTTTAATAATAATTAAATTATTTTCATGGACAAAAGTCCATAAAATGTATCAAATCCGACCCTTAGGTTATATGGGTCCACTTTTATCCATCCAATAGTATTTTTCCAAGTGTTAGGGTAATTTTATAATCATATATTTACCCTTAATTACCCGATTTACCTTTAACTATAGTAAATAAAATTTACCGTAGTTACTATTCACAATGCCCAAAAAAAAAGTAGCTTATTAACATAATTTGGACCCATTTATTCCAAATATGGAATACATTTTTCCAATTTCAATACACAAAAGATGCAGAAATTAAATTAAAATTAATCCCATTGTCCAAAGAAAATGGGTTTTTCTTTAAAACATTGCAAAAGATTGAATTGATTTAACCTACGAATTCAAGAATGCTAATGACATATATTATATTAAATGGTAAAAATATATTCTATTTATACTTTAAAACCATTGAATATTATAATTTAACCACATAAGATATTACGATGAAAAAAGTTGTTTTTAATTAAAATATAGTGTCTTTTTACTATTCATTAAAATATGAAAGTTATCGGAAAAATATCAAAACTTTATGTAATGTAAATTTTTATTTCCTGATTCAAAATAATAATTTTATTTTGTCCAATTGAACTTATAAACATGTCAAAAACTAGATTTAAAGTGGGTGCACCATCAAAAGGCGGTAAAACTGCATTTTTTGAAAAATACTTATTTTACCCGAAAAATTTATTTTGTTCTTATACCATGTTCTAGAAAATGTGTAAGATGAATAATAATGTTATAAAATTCAAAATTTAGTTAATACTATTCATAACGGCTAGTTCATAATAATATTTTAATAATATATCATTGTTTAGTAAAACTCGGTATTGCGTACAACACACGCTATCGAGGAAGGTCGCGATTGTGTGTAATGAAAGCCAAGTCAGGGTTGCGTGTTGTGCAAGAATCCTTCGTTGTTTCATATAACATAATCCAACCATATTTCATTTATAAATTGAATATATATATATATATACATACTCAATGTTGCGTAGAATAACTATTATCAAAATTGTGTGTAACACGATCCAAGAATAGTGTTGCGTATACTGCAAGCTAATACGATGTTGTATATAGAGGAAGGTAATCTTGGTGTAGCATACAACACATGACATTAAAAGAATATTTTTCATAAAATCTTGGGGTGTTACAATAATCCCATGTATATAACTCCTCACCTATTACAATTTGTGCATTTAACTTCCTGAAAAAAATTATCATAATTACCTTGGTATAATTTGATGAAATTCTTGGCATGGATTAGATTTCCCTATATAGATCCAACATAAATTACCATGAGAGGGAAATCACTCTCCACATGGACAATCAACCCCCAATTATATACAAGTGAAAGAAGGAGGATGAATCTTTTTTAGCACCATCATCCCAGGTATGTATATTAGTTCCATATGATAAGTTGTATCTTTATCAGATGATCGATGATAAGGAAATAACCATCCTTGAATACATTCTTATTGTGAAGGAATTCACTAATGTGTTTCCCAAGGAATTTCCTAGCCTTCTTTCTAGTAGAGATGTTGAATTCTCGATTGATCTTATACCTGGATGTTGTGGAACATGAAAAGAAAAAGAAATAACTACTGGAGAATTTTGATGAAGGGTTTATATGCCCATGTGCGTCACCATGGGGTGGACCAGTCCTCTTTTTGTAGAATAAGGATGAGTCAATGTGCCTTTCCATTGATTATAATGAGCTCATAAAAATTTCAATAATGAACAAGTATCCTCTTCCATGAATTGATGACTTGTTTGATCAGCTACGTGGAGCACAATACTTCTCCAAGGTAGATCTAAGGTTAGGATATTCATAAGTAAGGGTGAATAAGGAGGATATCCCCAATATAGTTTTTTATACAAGGTATGAGCATTATGAGATCATAGTTATGCCATTAGGACTCTCTAATTCTATATCAATCTTCATAGACTTGATGAATATAGTCTTTAGAGATTTCATCAAATAATTCATCATAGTAATTATTGATGATATTATAATATACTATAAAAGATTGAAGGAGCATGAGGATCATTTATGTATTATTCTAAAGACCTTTTTAAAGGAAAATATTTACCAACTATAGAAATTGTGAGTTTTGGATGAAGGAAGTCTCATTCTTGTGGCATATCATAACAATCAATGGTATATCTGTAGACCCTTCAAAGAAAAAAGCAATTGAAGTATTTCCTAGGAAAACATCTGGGATAGATATCCATAGTTTCCTTGAATTAGTTTGGTATTATCATCTATTTTTGAGAATTTTTTCATGAATTTCATACCCTCTAACCAAGGTAACTCGGAAGGGAGTAAAGTATGAATGGAAAGATGAATGTGAAGAGAGATTCAAGGAGGTGAAAAGAAGTCTTATCACTGTGACCATGCTCATAATACCCAAAAGTGGATAGCTATTCATGGTATTTATTGATGCATCGAAGAAGGTCATGGGCTGTGTGTTGATTAAAAAATACAGTCATTTCTTATTCTTTAATGTAGTTGAATGTTAATGAGAAGAACTATCCAAAACATGAACTGGAGTTGGTTGCAATGATATTCACTTTGAAAATATGGAGAGATTACCACTTTGGAGAGAAGTGTGAAATATATACGGATTACAAAAGTCTTAAGTATATATTTAGACTGAAGGAGTTGAATATGTGTCGAAGAAGATGGTTAGAGCTGATCAAAGACTATGACTGATCAATTCACTACCGTGTGGGGAAATCTAATAAAGTGACAGGCACTCCAAGTAGAAAGTATCTAATAAATAATTCATTTATTATAATTGAGAAGTATCTGGTCATCTTATAATTGAAGAAGATATACATGGGAATCATACAGGAAGGAACCTCATCAATCCTTTCACAAATTATTTCTGAATAGTCTCTTTTGGGGAGGTTAAAGGATGTTGAATGGTATTATGTGGGAAATCAGAAGAATGTAGAAACTATTAGAAAATGTGAATCCTTAGAGTTCAATGTCAATGAAGAAGTTTTTGTATGATTTGGGTAAAGAATATGTGTACCATAAAATATTGATTTAAAGAAGTATCTATTGGATGATACACATAACTCAATCTTCTCTATCCAAACTAGAATCAAAAAGATGAATCATGATCTCTGGGAGCACTATTGGTGGGGAAATATGAAGAAGGATATCACAGAATATACATTAAGATGTATCGTATTTCAGTAAGTGAAATTGGAAAGGAAAAAAATATAAGGGGATGATGAAACCATTACCCATACCCACATTGAAATGGGAAACATCACCATGGAATTTTTCACTGGTCTTCCTAAGACATCTAGATAAAAAAATTCCATCTAGGTTTGGAGGTATCATCTTATAAATATTATACACTTCATTGTGATTTGATTGTATTTCTCATTGGACCGACTTGAACGAATATACATCAATGAAGTGGTGAGGCTGTATGGTGTACCACTATCGATTATATCCTATCGAGATCCATGATTCACCTCTATGTTCTGGAGGAGTTTTTAACATGCTCATAATACTGAGTTAAACTTCAGTAAGACCTATAACCATCAAACTTATGGAAAATACGAATGGACTCTCCAGACACATGAGAAAATGTTGATAAAATTCTCAATGGAATTCAATGGAGGATGGGATCAACACTTTATTTGGTTGAGTTCTATTACAATAACAGTTTCCACAAAAGAATTGAAATCTCTCCCTATGATGACCTTTATGGGAAGCAGTGAAGAACACCTACATGCTGGGATGAATTTGGGGAACAGAAACTTCTAGGTCCTGAAATGGTCAAGGAAATGGTAGAGAACGTTAAGACTATTCAACAACACATCAAGGCTACTCAGATTCGATTGAAAAGATATGATGACAATCTTCGAGAAGACCTAGATATTGATGTTGGAGACACCGTATTACTTCACATATCTCCATGGAGGAGAGTAATGAGATTTGGGAAGAAGGTAAAGGCAAGTCTATGGTACATCAACACTTTTGATATCCTTGATCCCATCAGATCTGTGGCCTATCAACTAGTAGTCCCACCTAACCTATGTCATGTACAATATGTACTCCATGTATCCCTCTTGAGAAATTACATACCAGAACCCTATCATTTACTCAATCTGGAGGTGGTACCATTGTAGAATGAACTCTCTTATGAGTACAATTGAGTGAAGATCTTAGATCGTAGAGACAAAGTTATATGGAATAAGACAATCCACCTGGTAAAAGTGTTATGGGGAAACTACATGTTTAAAGAAGTAATGTGGGAACAGGAGGGGGTGATGAAACATATTTTCCCTCATCTATTTTAATGTGGGAAATGAAAATTTTATGGGTGAAATTTCTTAAGGGGGGAAGATTGTAAGGACCCTAACTATTATAAGTGAAATTTCCCTTTTGATTTAATTTAATGTCTCATTTTCTAAAATGGATATACAAAAAACATGCACTCAATTTGTTTTATTATAAAAAATTGGATTTAAATTAACATTATGTATTATTAACACTAATAATATAACTGTTTAATATTGATCACATGACTTGTATAAATATAGGGTTTTAAAAAATCCTTTCAACACAGACAAAGGAGGTGATAACAACAACCAATAGGATAGTTTCCTATAAATCCCATTTATCGAAGCTTATAAGGGAGATATCATTTCTTGGATTTTCATAGACTAAGCCCAAGATGAGATCCAACAAGTGAATCATGTTCAAAATCGTTAATGGGAGAAGTTCAAGCTCATCGAGATCACAACCCAAACCATGTAAACCAAATGACCCCATGAAAGCCCCACCATCATACACCTTACTCTTAGGGAATATAATTGTAACACCCAAGGTAAATAAAGAGTATGAAATTTTCACATTTATCCATATTTGTGAATAAAATATTAATATAACTTTAAAGGGTACACTATGCTTGATGGCGTACCCAACACACAACAACGAGTTTCTTGGGAATCTTACGTTGCACTCTAATAATAAAATAAAATTATTTTAAAAGGTAGTTAACGCCAAGCTATTATGATGGTGGGAATAGATAGAACTAACTAAAAAATTATTATATATGTTTTTATAATATTTTTACTCTTTACAATAAATGTTAGAGGATTAAAAATGCGAATGAATCCAATTTTTAAGCATAAACATTCTAATATTCTTTAAAAGGTCGATTAACCGCCTTTTAATGGGGAACCTCTTTTAAATCCACTTTTTGAAAATTTTATGTGTTATATTTGACAAAATAAAATTCTTCTTTAGAATCGGGACATCAAAATTTACTTTTTGTAAATTTTTGGTATTTTTCCGATAAAGTTCATTTTTTAATGAATAGTGAAAAAGGTTGTATTTTAATTCAAAACCACTTTTTAATCAAATTTATTTATATGATTAGATTATCTTTTAAATTGGTTTTAAATTGAAATTAGAATAAATTTTTACCATTAAATCCAATGTTGGTCATTGGAATTAATTTCACTTTGAAATTGGACTTAAACTAGTGTCAATCTTTTTATAGATATTGTTTCTTAAAAACACGCTATTTGTTTTGACAGCGGGAATTAATAATTAAATTAATTAATGAAACTTATATGTTTTTAATTTTTTGAAATAGACATCAGTTTTGAATTCGGAATATCAAATATAGCCTAGGGTGAATTTTTGGTAATTTTCTGAAAAACTTCAATTTTTGATGAATAGTGAAACCACTAAGTGGTACTTATAAAAACTGATTTTCTGTTTAAATGAAATTTTTCCACCTCTGTGTTTTGAATTTCAAAAATCTGACATACATGGTTTTCATTAAGATGTAAAATGTGGTTCAATGGGATTAAAATAATTTTTTAGTGAATAGTAACTTATTAAGTTTTTAATCGCGATTAGAGGTAATTAGTGTAGTTTAAGGTAAAAATAATGTTATAATAATATTAAATGACCTATACACATGTCCTACCCTCATTGGATGAGTCATGGACGACCAATAAAATTCATGGTTCAACTTGGGGACCCCATGGAGCCACTTTGGATGGAAAATGACATAAACACCTTTTTATTTAATGTTAAAATTAAAATGACACAAACATGAGTTGTTTTACTAAAACAATTTTTAAATGGGGTTATTCAAGTCAGATATTTTACTATAAATAGTCATTGTAAAGATAAAAATCTTTCCTACATCATAGTATTATTTGTATAATTTTTAGACATTAAATAAAGTACATTATTTATGACATCATGATGATGCAGCGATGACCTCATTATTTAACGATTTAAATAAAATGGAAAAATAATGTAAAATCTAAGACCTAAACTTTTCCAAAAACTATTGGATGGGTGGATTTAGAACCCTTATCACATTATCCTCGAAACACATCAATGTGGGACCATTTAAATCCGAAACGCATTCTAAAATATAGTAACATTTCTTAACATTACAAGAGTGCCCCTCCTCTCCTCTTATAAAAGGCCCCCCACCTCTACCTCATTACCCACACTTCCAAAGCCTTTGGCTCGGACAACCCCTTCTCATTTTGCCTCTCCACATCCCTCTCTTACTCTTATAAGCCTCACATTGGGCAGAATTCTTCCCAAGGAAGCCTTTGAGCTCAAATCAAAAAGAGTTACCCGATTTTAAGGTAATGGCTTCACTTGTATTCTTTTGTTTTATTTTGCTTCTCCAACCCCATAAACTCTTTTTATTAATATCTTTTGTAAAAACTACAGTATCTTAAATATACTAGGATTTTTTTATAAGAATAATTCTAGCTACACTTACACACACCTACATCAAATGGTTAAAGAACATACTGTTTCTGTGGATGATGAATTTCTGCCTCACGAAACGATGATTGTTCAACACTCATATAACACCTTAAAAGGTGGCCATTAAGATGTCACTATGTTTATATATGATATATAATATATTTATGTTTTACTTAAGCTTCTGTGTCTTTATTTTGTTGCATACCTTTATGGTTTCCATTGTGGGTAAGCATGATAATTTCATTTTAGGAAGTGCGGACTACCGCCCCCTCAAAGTGATTTGATTCGTTAATGCCATATGTGGGATGTATAAAGGATGTATTTAAAGTTATTATATATGATTTATGTTACATATAAATTATGATTGTAATTCTGTAATTAAAATATACATACCTCTCATTTAGTTTTAATTCCATTAATATGACATAGAAATGAAAGTAGCGTTCATGCATACGTACGGCTTACCGTCTCCATGAATGGTGCATTTCATTTCTTACCTCTAAATGATTATATAATATTATAAATAAATGTATATTCTGGATATATATGATATATTTGATATCCAAATCATGAATATCACTCTGGATATAATGAGCCTTTGACCACATGAACAACATGTAATTGTAAGAAATCCACTTTCGACTTAAGAACCAAATATCGACAAAACAAACATTATTAACTTAAATGACTACATAATGTTTATAACATGGAAATAAGTGATATAGAAGGAATAATGAACATTAAAAAGGTTCTTAATCAAGTGGAAATTAATTCAAGTTTATTATTCAGGACGTTAAATAACGATCGATTCAAGTCGGACCCGATGTAAGGGATCCTACTCTTCTCTTTCTTTTTAAGTACACTCTTTTATGTCATTCCTTTTAATCTCATCTTAATTATTATTGGGAAATTATTTTATATTCCTTATACTTTATGTTTTATGTTCATATGGCGAGAGACCCTATTTTCTCTCATCAATCGATTTTGGATGTTTTGAGTGGCGCCGTTAGGCTGCCGAATTTTCGTAGGAGATCTAACCTCTCTCTTTCTTTTTAAGTACTCTCTATTATGTAATTTATTTTAAGCCCATATTTCTTATGTTTTTGGATGTTCTTTTATATTCCTCATACTTTAATTTTTATGTTCATATGATGAGAGACCCTATTTGATCTCATCAATCCATTTTTGTATGTTTTAAGTGGCGACGTTAGGCTGCCGAGTTTTCGTGAGTGATTTTTCATCTCACTTTTATTCCGGTGAGATTTATGATACATTTGCCACAATTTACTTTGAGTGGTGTATGTACTGCCCATTATTTTACTCATTGTGTAATACACTTTCATTTATGAGTATTTACATCAATGTTGTATTGTCCTTCTTTCACGGGGTGTATGTTTCGAAAGATACCCATGTCGGTAAGGGAACCTTTCACCCTCCTTTTTTTAAAAGACTTATTTTGTTATGTATTTTAATTCACATAAAATTATGTTGGGATATGTTCTTCTATATCCTTATTGATTTAAATTTTATGTCCATGTGACGAGATACCCTTTTTATCTCTCATCAACTCATTTTCTGAATTTTGTAGTGACGCCGTTAGGCTGTCAAATTTTTGAAAGGGAACTTCTTAACCCAATTTTTGTTATTTGGGATAAGCTTTTACTCCTTGAATATGTCGTTCTATGAATATGTGTGAATAACCTCTGATTTTTTTACACTTAATATCCACTTATATTTGGTGTATTAGTTTTTCACACATAATTATGTAATTTATTTATCCTCAATCCATGGATACCGTCTTTGTATGGGACTTCATCTCAATCTCCTTTCATTGAGGCATATTTTATACACAACCTTCTTGTATACAGTGTATAAACCCCTTTTAATTTTATGTTTATCCGAAAGGAATCTTTTTTATACAAAGAATTTTACTAAACGACAAAAGAGAATGTTTTTTTCGTACGTATGCGGTGACAAAGACTTCTCCGCCGCCATGACCATTATTTGAGTTTCGGCTTCCTCTACAAGCCGTACATTTTTTTAAAAGAAAAAATAAATACCATGTTTTACTTTTCTTTTATTTTGGTATTGAAAATGGTTTTCATAATGTTTTTATATCAATGTGTTGTGTTGATATCTTGTGATTGAATAGTGGAAATGTTATGTTTCCTTTATGCATGTTTTATGTGATACAATTATGTTATGGTTCTTGGGCATTATTATGAAGACGGGTGGTTCTGTGATAAAATAAGGGCGGGTGAGCCTGATATAACTCTCCAATGCATTGGGTAACACGAAGTGGTTAAACGTTAAGGTTTCTCCGAAGAGATTTAGGGAATATACTATGATGGGTATTCCAAATGTAACCAAGAGGGTTACTCCCTACGTAAGAATGTTATGAATGCCTCAAGTTACCTTTATGTCTTATGATTTCTATGATTTATTCATGATTTTATGAGTTATGTTAAAGTGATTATGTTTTATGGGGAAATTATGATTTCATTTTATGTATACATGTACTCATGTTTCCTTTCCATATTTTTATGACCCTTACTGAGCTTTTTATTCTCATCCCAAGTTATATTTTGAAATGTTTTTTACAGGTCAAGGGAAAGGTACATGATATGATGATAGTTTCAAGGAAGTGTCAAGAAAGAATCCATTCTTTATTTATAAATATTTTTCCGTTGATGTGAAAAAATGAAAAGTATCTTTTATGTAACCACTTTGTTTAAATGTGGAATGTAATGCAAGTTTTATGATATAATTCTCTAAAAATCTAAACCTAGAAAGATCCTCAATGTGTAATCTTGTAATAACTCAAGATTAAGTAAGGTTTGAGTCTGGGGCATTATATTTGGTATCAAAGGTCGTTTTAGATAACTTTAAAGGTTAGGGTATTCTCTAAGCACAAGTGACATTACCATAATGGTTAGGATTTCAAAAAGCATCCTAGTTTTAGATAAAGTGAATTAGTAAGTATATCTTAGTGTTTACCTTCCTCATTAGTACATGATGGGTTTTTTGATATACTCACACTGAAATTTCTATTTTTAGTGAATGGATGGATCTAGCAGGCACCAAAGAGACAATAGGTTTGAGGGAAATTGTGGTGGTTCTCTGACTAAGATACTAGATAAAATGGGGGATTCAATGAGGAAACTTGTGGTTGTTCTAAACCAACTATCAAGGAGTCATGATCAACCACTTGAACCTTGGTTTGATCTGTAATGCATCATGTACGAGATGACCAATCGATGTGGAAGTTCAGGTAATAATTATAAAGGTAACCATTAGAGTTTATATGATCCTTACTTTTGAGGTAATTATGGGTTATTATATGTTATGATGGAAAATGAAAGGCATGAGATAAACTTGATGTTAAGATATGTTATGATCATTTTTGAAGATTTTATCTCATTTTGGGGAATGTTTTAAGAATTATATAGTTTTGGAAAAAGGACAACACGCAGACCGTGTGACAACCCGTCGCATCGGACAAAGCTGCGGGAATCGAACCCACAACCAAAGTGCGACTGGTATTTATCGCCTACCACTGGACAACATGAAGTCCCTGGTTATGTTGACTAATTATTTTTAGTTATATGATTTTAGTAATAAAGAGTATGTTTATTTTGGGTTATCTATGGAAATGATTAACCTATCATCGAGGATATGTGATTAGGTTATTTACTTTTCAATATGAGAATTTAAGAGAAACTGATGTTATTTGGAGATAAAAGTTAATTTGTACCTTAGAAGACTATGTGACTAAATCCTTCAAATATTTGGGTTTCAATATTAGTTTGGTTTACTTTGAAGAATTTTATGGACAAAGTGTTTATCAAATGGTCCTCGTTGAACTTTTGGTTTTGTTGGACAAATTTTGCAGATTAAGAATAGATTTTCTTTTTATAAAAGGGTTATCCTTTTCTGGATTATCTGATCTTGTACTAACAATTTTGGTTTTGGTTTTGGTTAAAGTATAAAGACTTGGGAATTATATAGTTATCTTTTGTTTATTAGGTGATTCTCTAGAAGTTGATTATAGTGAACAAGTCTTCTTAAATACATGTCTTTTGGAGAAAATATGAGTTTGTGTAAGAAATCTAATAAAAGTTGGAAGTCAACATGATAAGTAATTATGTTTCCTTATGAATAAATTCATCAATAAAAAAACAAAAATGTTGTCTATTGACTTTTCCTACTGGGGAATCGAATACCGTTTAACCCATCACAAGTTTGTGATTTTCTTGTGGTTAACTTTCTCCTAAACATGTTTTCTATCACTCTCGATCAGAACATGACCCTTTTTTTTCCTCCATGTCCACATTTTCATACTTGGAATCCTAGTATGGGTTAACTCGAGTGACCTTTGTACTTATCTTTATTTATTTTAAAGTTATTGTTTTACTGAATCTTGTTCCGATGTGGGTTTTTCAATGAAGTTTCCAAGCCCAATTTTAAAATTGCGAGGACGCAATTCCCAAAAGGGGGGAAGGATGTAACACCCAAGGTAAATAAAGAGTATGACATTTTCACATTTATCCATATTTATGGATAAAATATTAATATAACTTTAAAGTGGACGCTATTCTCAATGGCGTACCCAACACGCAACAACGAGTTTCTTGGGAATCTTACGTTGCACTCTAATAATAAAATAATATTATTTCAAAAGGTAGTTAATGCCTAGCTGTTGTGATGGGGAGAATGAATAGAAGTAACTACAAAATAATCATATATGTTTTTCAAATATTTCTACTCTTTACAATAAATGTTAGAGGATTAAAAATGCGAATGAATCCAATTTTTAAGCATAAACATTCTAATATTCTTTAAAAGGTCGATTAACCGCCTTTTAATGGGGAACCTCTTTTAAATCCAATTTTTGACAATTTTATGTGTTAAATTTGACAAAATAAAATTCTTCTTTAGAATCAGGACATCAAAATTTACTTTGTGTAATTTTTTGGTATTTTTCCTATAAAGTTCATTTTTTAATGAATAGTGAAAAATGTTGTATTTTAATTCAAAACCACTTTTTAATATAATTTATTTATATGATTAAATTATCTTTTAAATTGGTTTTAAAGTAAAATTAGAATATATTTTTACCATTAAATCCAATGGTGGTCATTGGAATTAATTTCAATTTGAAATTGGACTTAAACTAGTGTCAATCTTTTAATAGATATTGTTTCTTAAAAACACGCTATTTGTTTTGACAGCATTAACTAATTATTAAATTAATCAATGCAACTTATATGTTTTGAAATTTTTAAAATAGACATCAGTTTTGAATTCAGAATATCAAATATATCCTAGGGTGATTTTTTGGTAATTTTCTGAAAAACTTCAATTTTTGATGAATAATGAAACCACTAAGTGGTACTTATAAAAACTGATTTTCCGTTTAAATGAAATTTTGCCACATTTGTGTTTTGAATTTCAAAAATCTGACAAAAATGGTTTTCATTAAGAAGTAAAATTTCGTTCAATGGGATTAATATAATTTTTTTGGTGAATAGTAACTTATTAAGTTTTTAATCACGATTAGAGGTAATTAGTGTAGTTTAAGGTAAAAATAATGTTTTAATAATATGAAATGACCTATACACATGTACTACCCTCATTGGATGAGTCATGGAAGACCAATATAATCCATGGGTCAACTTAGGGACCCCATGGAGCCATTTTGGTTGGAAAATGACACAAACACCTTTTTATTTAATGTTAAAATTAAAATGACACAAACATGAGTTGTTTTACTAAAACAATTTTTAAATGGTGTTATACAAGTAATATGTTTGACTATAAATATCCATTATAAAGATAAAAAGATTTCATACATCGTAGTATTTTTATTATAATTTTTAGACATTAAATAAATTGCATTATTTATGACATTATGATGATGCAGCGATGACCTCATTATTTAACGATTTAAATAAAATGGAAAGATAATGTAAAATCTAAGACCTAAATGTGTCCAAAACCTATTACATGGGTTTATGTCGAACCCTTATCACCTTATCCTCAAAAAAAATTAATGTGGGACCTGTAGAATCAGAATCTCATTCTAAAATAAAGTAACATTTCTTTACTTTCCAAGAGTGCCCCTCCTATCCTCTTATAAAAGGCCCCCACCTCTACCTCCATACCCACACATAAAAAGCCTTTGGATAGGCCAAAACCTGTTCATTTTTCCTCTCCACATCCCTATATTACTCTTAGAATCCGCACCTGGGGAAGAAGTCTTCCCAAGGAAGCCTTTGAGCTCAGATCAAAAAGAGTTACCCGATTTTAAGGTAATGTCTTCACTTGTGTTCTTTTGTTTTATTTTGCTTCTCCAACCCCCTAAACTCTTTTTATTAATTTAATTTGTAACAAATAAAGTATCATAAATATACTAGGATTTTGTTATAAGAAAAATTTGAGCTACACTTACACACACCTACATCAAATGGTTAAAGAACATACTGTTTCTGTGGATGGCGAATTTCTAGCTCACGAAACGATGATTGTTCAACACTCATATAACATCTTAAAAGGTGGCCAGTAAGATGTCACTATATTTATATATGATATATAATATTTTTATGTTTTACTTAAGCTTATGTGTTTTTCTTTTTTGGCATACCTTTATGGTTTCCATTGTGGGTAAACACGATAATTTCATTTTTGGAAGTGCGGACTACCGCCCCCTCAAAGTGATTTGATTCGTTAATGCCATATGTGGGATGTATAAAAGATGTATTTAAAGTTATTATATATGATGTATGTTACATATAAATGATGAATATTATTATGGAATTAAAATATACATACCTCTCATTTAGTTTTAATTCCATTAATATGACAAAGAAATGAAAGTAGCGTTCATGCGTACGTACGGCTTACCGTCTCCATGAATGGTGAATTTCATTTCTTACCTCTAAATGATTCTGTAATATTATAAATAAATGTATATTATGGATATATATGATATATATTATATCCAAATCATGAATATCATTCTGAATATAATGAACCTTTGACCACACGAACAACATGTAATTGTAAGAAGTCCACTTTTGACTTAAGAACCAAATATCGACAAAACAAACATTATTAACTTAAATGATTACATAATGTTTATAACATGGAAATAAGTGATATAAAAGGAATAATGAACTTGAAAAATGTTCTTAAGAAAGTAGAAATTAACTCATGTTTATTATTCAGGACGTTGAAGAACAATCAAGTCATGTCGGACCCAAGGTAAGGGATCCTACTCTTCTCTTTCTTTTTAAGTACACTCTTTTATGTCATTCATTTTAAGCTCATATTAATTATTATTGGGATATTATTTTATATTAATCATATTGTAAGTTTTATGTTCATATGGCGAGAGACCCTATTTTCTCTCATCAATCCATTTTGGAAGTTTTGAGTGGCGTCATTATGCTGCCGAATTTTTGTTAGAGATCCAACCTCTCTCTTTCTTTTTAAGTACTCTCTTTTATGTCATTTATTTTAAGCCCATATTTCTTAGGTTTGGGGATGTTCTTTTATATTACTCATACTTTAATTTTTATGTTCATATGATGAGAGACCCTATTTGATATCATCAATCCATTTTTGTATGTTTTAAGTGGCTCTGTTAGGCTGCCGAGTTTTCGTGAGGGATTTTTCATCTCACTTTTATTCCCATGAGATTTATGCTACGTTTGCCACAATTTCCTTTGATTGGTGTACGTACTGCCCATTATTTTACTCATTTTGTAATATACATTCATTTATGAGTATTTACATCAATTTTGTGTTGTCCTTCTTTCACGGGGTGTATGTTTTGAAAGATACCCATGTCGGTAAGGGAACCTTTCACCCTCCTTTTTTTTAAAGACTTATTTTGTTATGTCTTTTAATTCACATAACATTATGTCGGGATATGTTCTTCTATATACTTAGTGATTTAAATTTTATGTCCAAGTGATGAGATACCCTTTTTATCTCTCATCAACTAATTTTCTGAATCTTGTAGTGACGCCGTTAGGCTATAAAATTTTTGCAAGGGAACTTCTTAACCCAATTTTTATTCTTTGGGATAAGCTTGTACTCCATGAATATGTAGTTATATGAATATGTGTGAATAACCTCTGATTGTTTTACACTTAATATCCACTTATATTTGGTGTATTAGTTTGTCACACATAATTATGTAATTGATTTATCCTTAATCCAAGGATACCATCTTTGTATGGGACTTCGTCTCAATCTCCTTTCATTGAGGCATATTTTGTTTTATACACAACCTTCTTTTATACGGTGTATAAACCGCTTTGGCTTTTACATTTATCTGAAAGGAATATTTTTTATACAAAGCGTTTTACTAAACAACAAAAGGGAATGTTTTTGTTGTACGTATGCGGCGACAGCGACTTCTCCGCCGCCGTGACCATTATTTGAGTTTCGGCTTCTCTATAAGCCATACCTTTTTTTAAAAGAAAAAATAAATAAAATGTTTTACTTTTATTTTATTTTGGTATTGAAAATGGTTTTCATAATGTTTTTATATCAATGTGTTGTATTGATATCTTGTGATTGAAAATTGGAAATGTTATGTTTCCTTAATGCATGTTTTATGTGATACGATTATGTTATGGTTCTTGGGCATTATTATAAAGATGGGTGGTTCCATTATAAACTAAGGGCGGGTGAGCCCGATATAGCTCTCCAATGCATTGGGTAACGCGAAGGGGTTAAACGTTAAGGTTTCTCCAAAGAGATTTAGGGAATATACTGTGATGGGTATTCCAAATGTAACCAGGAGGGTTACTCCCTACGTAAGAATGTTATGAATGCCTCAAGTTACCTTTATGTCTTATGATTTCTATGATTTATTCATGATTTTATGAGGAATGTTAAAGTGCTTATGTTTTATGGGGAAAGTATAATTTCATTCTTATGTATACATGTACTCATGTTTCCTTTCCATATTTTTATGACCCTTACTGAGCTTTTTATGCTCATCTCAAGTGTTTTTTTGAAATGTTTTTCACAGGTCAAGGGAAAGGTACATGATATAATGATAGTGTCAAGGAAGTGTCAAGAAAGAATCCATGATTTATTTTTAAATATGTTTCTATTGATGGGAAAAAATGAATACTATCTTTTATGTAACCACTTTGTTTAAATGTGGAATGTAATGCAAGTTTTATTATATAATTCTCTAAAACTCTAAACCTGAAAAGATCCTCAATGTGTAATCTTGTAATAACTCAAGATTAAGTAAGGTTTAAGGCTGGGGAATTATAATAATGGTGTGATAAAGGGATATGTATCAAGACCTAACATTATGACTATGTACATTATTTTTTATAGAATAATGAATATACTGTTATTTTATTATTATTTTTAAAGTATGAACTATATTTCTAGTTAAAATTCAAATTTAATTAATAAATATATGTTGTCTAATTAGTAAAAAAATATTATTAAAATATGATTATTAAATTAATTTTATTAAATATAAATGATCATATAATTTTTATGAGGCCAAATATATTTTTTATTAAGGTTTAAAAACTGTTTTTCTTAACCCGTATATTTTCAATAAATGTTGGTTTTTATTTTAAAAGTGAAAATTAACATATTTAGAAAAATATTTGGATAAATTAATATTATTTTTTGAATCAAGATATCTTAATTATCAGATAGTGAATTTTTCATAATTTTTTTAGGCTATCAAATTTTTAGGTAAAATTTTAATACCATATAAATATATAGTGTATTTTATGACATCATAATGGCCCAATAATGATGTAATAAGCACTATAAAAAGGGTATTCTGAAAAATATACGTTTCAACTTTAAAATAATTTGATTATATAAGTTTTCAACTTATTTTATAAAGCCTTAGTGAATCCTCCAGAATGTATAATAAATTTGATGATTTTAGTTCATTTTTTTAATAATGTGGCTCACCACCAGATAAGAAAGGATAATATTTTAATATTTTCAGCCCATGGAATTATAAAATAATGTTTTGCAATCTTTTATTGGAAAAACCCATTGGAAAATACCATGGGATGTTTTGTGGTTTTGAATATTTAATTATATAGATTCCAAAACCTATGTTTGTGAAATATTAATGAATTCTGCCCTCATTTCTCATATAAACCCACACATTCTCCCACTTCCCTTCACTAAAAATAATTGGATCACGTCATTAAACTAAACTAACTTCTATAGAATCCTCCCATGGCACCCCAATCTCTCAATAATCCCCTCTTAAATCTTTTGAAATCACACACTCAAATAAGGATTCCTTCTATTCTGAATTTTATCAAAGTTTCCATATATTCTTACACCCATTTATTTTCATTTAAAAATGATGTGGTATGTTTTAGAATCACCATTATAAAACCCTTATTATGATTTAATGATGATAAATCCCTTTATCTCTCATTAATCTCATCCACATACACCTATTACCATTCCAAAATTTCATAAGATTTATTTCATTTCTTCTCCTTATTCAAGTTTTGTTATAATGTTATGGCCTATATTTCCAAATTCATTATGTTGGGAAATGTATTTATATGAACCTATTACTTTCAATTTATTTTATATAATATAATAGACCTCTTTCTCTCCCATCAACCCTTTTTATGAATTTTTATGTCACATCATTAGGCTGCCAAAACTGCCCAGTGAATCTCCATTCCAAAACAATTATGTAGTGAATATTATACCCAATACCTATAATGTGTGTTCACTTTCATACACATATACCTTTTTTAGATATTAATTGTATTTATTACACACCCATAAATCAGGGAATAAATTATTATGATGAATGAATACATGCTCTATGATCTATGTGGCACACTTATGCATGAGAATGAAATGAAAGTGACGGGTGAACCCAAAGGTATATAGAGCTCCAATGCTTTTGATATTATTTAGTATCTTAATAAGTGATGTTGGGATATGGGCTTACCTGATTTTTTATGGTAATTCTTCCACTATGATGTCTTGTCAGTTTAGCCTTATCCTATGATGTTATGTTTTAAGTTGTTTCCGCATTTACATGTTATGATTATCATGCTATATCATTCCTTCTTGTTCCTATTTCTATTATTATATATTGATATGTCTATTTTCTAACATGTGTTCCCTTCCACATGTTATTTCATGTTTTTTCCTTACTGGGATTTATAGCTCACCCCTTTCTTATGTATGTCCTCAGGTTATCCCATGCAATGTTAAGTATGAAGGAATGTTGTGGTAATGTAAAGGTTGCTTTCAATAATAATGTTGTATTTAATGTTTTAAGATATTATGTGATGTTCTTAATTTCCCAAGTCACTAGAATTCACGTTCTTTTGGGTAGTATTAAGGGTAATTTTAGGTCATTAAATTATGTTTGAATGAAATAAAAAGAAAAAGGTTGTTATATGGACATATAATGAATATTCCATAACATATTCAGCCTTATGAATATCTTCCTCATCAATTGGAAAAGTTAACTCAGAACTCAGCTCATGGTATATGCTAATAGACTCTCTGACATGACCCACTGGATTTAGTTTGTTATGTATCATGTTTATTTGGAAATTTAAAACTATATCCGTTACTATAAGGTGATGGGTGTGTTTTGATAGATAAAAATAATATTCATTATCACCCTAGAGAATATCAGTAAATTAAAGGTATCAGTGTCTATATGATTCACATTTCATAGAAATAATTATTAGATGATTGATTACCTTGGCTAAGTTAGTTTTTTGAGGGGAAATGCTCACCTCAACACTGGTGGGGGTGGGGAGGGATCTTCATGAAATGGTTGTTCTTAAGTTGTTTCTTGTCTTTCCTTCCCATATAAAAGTACCCAGAAACTCTCTCTAGCATTGGAATTGTTCTTGAAAGGTACATATTCCTTCTATCATATGTTTCATTTCTTCACATTGATCATCTGGTTGTTTTTTTCTCAAAATATATTTGGGGTGTCACACAAAAAGACACACCTCTGACGTAGCCATATTGTTCTGGCAACATAAAGGCCACCAATAGTAGGTATTCATCTTGAATAGGTGTTTTTAATTCCTATGACTATGTCGAATAAAAAATATAGGCAAATAATTAATCATTGTTATTTAATATCCATTTAAAGAAAAAAGTATTATATCATACTTACACATGTTTCCCACACTTTTTGTGTGTTTTCACCTATTAGCATACCATATTTATTTTCACATGCATCCTTCCATAGCACATGGAATGGGATAAAAGTGGATTTGGATTTGGAGTCATCAAACATCATATAAATAGTGGAAAATAATTTTTTTTCATGTCACATAAATGTATTACGATATATTTAAAACACTGACTGATTTTTTTTCAAGTGACGTGTACCACATATTTTCTTTATGGTAGGGGTATGTTGGTTTTTCTACCCATTCCTTTCTTTTAGAACTCATTTTACACTTCATACATAAAAATTGTTCATAAAAGTGATGAATCCACGTATCATCAAACAATTTATTACTAGCCACAATGTACCTAAAAGGACACATCAACACTATGGATAGTATGCAAATCCCATGCTTCCTGGGTTATCAGGTGTACATAGATAAGTAGTGGCTGTGATTTTATTTTACCTTCCGCATCATTAAGATATTGTATCCTTATAATTTTGGGGAATCCTTTGTGAATCCTTCAAGTAAGCATTTATACATACTTTTTGTGAGAGTTATCTTCTATAAATGCACTCTATAATGGATGATGAAGATTAAGTCATTGTTTTATTGTTTTATTTTCTTATAAAATAAATAAATGATATAATAATGTTACTATAATCTCTTCCCACCACAGTGTCTTAAGCCGAACAACAGCATGGTGCCATGAATCTACACCAATCAGCACATGTTTCCGAGTTATAATTATAATGTTACTACTGATCATAAACTTATTAGGGTTATCATGATGACCCCGATAATTCCATGTGATATTAAATTTTATGCATTTTATTTTTTCCTTAATTATTTTTTTTCTAACACCATCAAGCTACGGTGCCCCTATTTTTTCTATGTCGTCAGTCCTTCCCCACCTACCATTCCCTCACATTCAAAATCATCAATATGTTCCTCTAGAGGATTAGAATGGAAATGGGGTGGTGGTAATTGTACATATGCATTGGGAGAAACAACAGGATGAGAAACCCATTGGTCCTCAATATTGTGAGGACCAACACGTGCAGAATGTTTCTATTCCTCTACAATGTGAGAAACATCAATTTTAAAGACTAGTTGTTCCTTGTAATTGGGAGCATAAGCATGTACATAATTCATTATCTATATAATTGGTTTAACATGTAATTTGTAGTACACAAATGAAGTTGTGAATAGATAATATCATTAGGTAACATGATGTATATTATAAAAAATATATCATGATGATTAAACTCCTTTTTAAAGGATGAAGTGATTTGAACCCTTTATAGACCATTCACATCCATTCATTGTGGTTTTATAATAAATACAAAACACCTTCTACATTGGGACCACTACGAAATTGTCGTAACATCCCAATGAAATGGTTTTCCCTAGTATAATTTTCATCTAACCTTTCAATGGTTTCAGTTTATAGGAGAAAAATTGCTCACTTTTGGTTAATGAGATCTGGAATATAAAATAGTTTTATTACCTGTGATTCTATTATAAATTGTTCATCTTTTTATCCTTCCTTATTGAAATCACCTTTCATGAATCCTAATTCATCTATTTTAATATAACTCCTATTATTAACCTGAAAATAAACACTTAGAATGTTTTATAATCAAACTCCAATATTTGTTTGATAATGAAAAAGTATGACATATTCACGTAAATTGGATTTCTATCCTTAGTACCAGAAACATGAAATGATTCAGCAACAAGTGTAACTCCACTATTTTGTAAGGTACTGTTATCATCATGTTCATTTATAGAGAACATATAACCATTAATTACTTTACAATTGTAAGATAATACATACACACTTAGTCCTCCAGTTAGCCATCAATGTCTTTCTAAAATTGAATATTTATTTTCATCCGACTCCTTAAAAATATGGTCCTAAAACCATCCTATAAACTATTTATTATATTCATTTGATATACATATTTTATCCCTTGATGGATTCAAATGCCTTATAATTTTTTGGGGGGTTTCAAAATAGGGGGAAACCATTAATGTTTTATAAAAACATAAAGTGGGCCTACTATCGATCTATAATAATTATTATGATACATCTCTTCTATAAATTTATTTACCCACAAGATGCCTAGTGTAATGAGATTTTGGTAGACCAATGCTTTCCACAACAGATAGGTATTTGGTATAGAATTCAAAATCTTCCTCATAAATATATTACTCTACAATACATCCCTTTGGCCAAATTTGATTTTTGACATACCCTTTAAAAATATTCATATACCATTCAATGGGGTACATTCATCAATAGTTTATAGGACCACATAGTTGAATCTCTCTTACAATGTGAACCATAAAAACCCATCATATCAAATAATTTCGGCGGGAAGAAAATTTCCAATTCACATAATATGATGAAAATTTATCTTTCCATTTTCGGCAATTTCATCGGCTCTATAAAATTACTGAAAATTTATTTGAAGAAGAAACAGATCATGGTTAATCTATGATGGACATTCAAAGGAAAAATTCAATGTTAATCTATATGAATTAGATCTTGTATAAAAAAATTGTAGTAATGTGATTTCATGCCATTTAACATTAAATATAACATTGACACAATGTTCTTGATATCAATAAATACACCTTTAGAACCTAGAAATCATTCAATAAGTTGGAAAACTAATATCCCTCTTAGATGTAATGTGTGTAAGTAGTTTGAGGAAGAAAAGTTCATTTTCACCATTCATTGGTGATAACTCTTCGCGTATTCCCATGTAAACCATGTCCAACCTAGCCTTAATTCCATAATTTTTTTTCAAGGTTCATTTACCAATATTATGATGACACTATAACATAAATTTTCTAGCATCTATAATATCAAGAATATTTTTGATGTACAGACAATTCCATTATGACAATTCAAAAAAAATGAGCACTTTTTACAACAGATTTTTGTATGTTTTTTTAAAATGGTTCACCAAAAGTAGTTCACGCATATTTAAATTTCTCAAATATTTGATCACCTAATAGTGGAGAAAATTATATAAATTCTTCTGAACTTCCATCAAATGTTATGGTCTAAAATAGAACACTTTTTTCGTCAAGATAGAAATCTGCAATGTCCTCAAAAATGGTTTTTTATGAATGATTCAACCTAAGTGATTATATACCTTGTTCACCAATGGGAAACCCTTTAGTTATTTTAGTACTATATCCTAGAAAATACACTTGTTATAAAGTCATTTATCATCATATACAACATTACTCTCAATTTTAAATCTTCATTTTTGTAATCATCAAACAACATAACACCTAGATGAGTGCATTTCATACATTCACTTTAGTGTGTTTTGTATATTGATTTATATATTTTTTTGAAAAATCTTACCAATTTATATATGATTTGACTTCTTTATATTTTATGATGGAAACAATATATTTTTTATAAGGGATAAAAAATGTATGAATTTGGACCTAAATGACACTTCGCGCTGTGAGTGAAGTGAAGCAGTGCGACACTAAATTTTTGAGGAAATGTGAAGATGGAAAAACTGGACTTGAATGATTATATGGCATATAATTTAATTACACATAATGAATTCATCCAACAGGAAGGCCACCAAGAGGACAATTCTTGAAGTCATTACACATTGTGAAAGTCAGTTATACATCGTGATTCATAATTTCATACCGTGAAATGATTCAATTTTAAAAATCTTCAAGCAAGACTCACGCGAGATTTGTGTAGATTCAGAAAACAATGAGGAAATATCGATAAGTATTGAACTACGTGTAATCATATTACATGTCTTGAAAACGTTCGGGTTAAGAACATCTGGATTCAATAAAATGAGGTCTTGGATGCACATTTTGAGATATTTTCTAGATGGATATTGGCAAGAAGCCACTGTGTGGGTCATTCAACACTATAGAGCCATTATTTTCCATTTTTAGTATTTTTTTTATTTAATTTTCAAAAAATGCACATGGTTAGAATACACAAGTGGTTATGTTTTTCTGAGGAATTCGTTGATGAATGAGGTTTGAATGTATGAGGTATTTTTTATTTTAATGAAATACATATTGAGATGTCATATTAATTATTGAATTCTATCCTTCCCCTAATTACTTCTTGGATGACCACTGTGAGCTGGATTAGTGAATTAATTTAATTTATTTCTTGATTTGAATATGATAATTACCAAAAAAAATTTAATTTATTTGTTTAATATAAAATCTAGTATTTATACTCCTACCATGACCATTTCTTTTGTTTCTTCCCTATGTTTAAATAAAGTTTCAGGTTACCCATAATTTGTAATTAAAACTACCCGACCATGAGAAAATTAGAACATTGGATGTAGAGAATTTTTGATGAAAATTCTACTCACAAAGACTTGATTCTGATGAGTAAATTATTATTAATTAATTTTTTAATACCTTATCATTCTGTAAACCAGGATTCATTACTATCTACGAACCATTTTATATATTCTTATCCCACGTTATTCACAAAATCAGCAAGAAGAAGAAGAAATTGAAGAGAGAGGAACCTCAGCTGAGGATATGTTACACCTATTTCTCACAAAACATGTACTATATATGAAGAAAAATGATGATGAAGATGAATAAGAGGAGGAAGATATGATGGCTTCCACATTTAGTATATTTTTTTAGAAAATTTTATTACTCTGCAAGAAGACCAAGAAGATCCCACTGCACCCTATGCTAACCATGTAGAGGAAAAAATTGAAGTATCCAAAATAGAAGAAGTTAAAGTGAACTCAAAAAATGTAGTGAACCATTACAGAAGATGAATTTCACTAATTCAAGACTGATGATGAGATCCGGCTAGTCATACTCATTCTGTTAAGACTCTTGTAACCACCTATAAAGTCCACACCAATTCCATTGAGGAGAGGTTAAACTAATTTGGGAGGACTTAAATGTTAGAAATGGGTGAAAAAAATAAGATTAAAATTATACCACACTACAATATGATAAACTAGGAATGTTTGAGTTAAATAACCGTTAAAAAAGAGTTTCCTCTAGGAGACAACCTGATATTTATCACTTTCTAGGAATTTATATTTATTTCTTTCTTAGGATTTAGTTTTTATTAGGATTCACTTTCAATTACCCTTATCTTTTTTAGCATATTACAAGGGCATGTACTTTTAGTTTATTCTATTTATATTTCTTGTCCATCAAAGGAAAAAGTAGCAAGCCGAAGCAAGTAGTAACAGGATGAATGAAAAAGAGGTTGTAAAAAAATTAGACACTGTGAAAGAAATTTACACATCATGAAAATGTGTAGGAAGAACAGGATAAACCCATGTCTGAAGCCCCAATTTCAATTAGAAAAATTGTTTTAGTTCAGAAAAATCTCTATTGTATTACCTATATTTTTGTGGTTCAAATGTCTTAACTAGAAATTTCATTACCACATTTGATTCATTCTTCAATCAACTTAACTAGGATTCATAAAATACCTAGGATATTTACCATGACATGAATTTTAAATTTATATATAAATAAATTTGAATGAGAAAAATGTGAAAAAGAATTAGTAGAGATAATAATGTTCATTTTTATTTGTAAAATCACGATTTTGGAAGCATGTTGATCATCAAAAATGAATGTTTTATGGGGTTTCTCCATGCTTTGAATTCCTGATGTTTTAATTTATTAATTTAATTTTTTGTATTCATTACCATGAGTGATTGATCCAAGAATTAATCTCATTCCAAAAACATACACTAGGAAAATATTTATAATTATTTCTATAATATATTTTTTTGAGAAACTCTGTCATGATTTTTTATAGAACTTTTTTTCCATCTTATTGAATCTATGATAGAACAAAGTCACTTTTAAAATTATTAGAACATTCTTTATATGAACACCTATCCCAATACCCACCTTTCATTAATCAATTTTTATTCTCGTAGAAGCCATGAACATCCTTGTGAGGTAATGATCCATGTTACAAGTATATTTAATCTATTCCCACCTTCCTCAAAAAAAATTTCATCGTATTTTAATGAATAAGTGCGGGGGAGGATTTTTATTGGGTTTATTGGAATATACTTCATTATGTTTATTTTTTGGGGGTATTTTCTACTATCACATGGGGAAGGCCATGGAAAATCTCATTGAATATTATTGTTCACCCCTCTGGATAAAAAATAAAAAAAGGAAAAAGGAAAAAATGAGAAAAAATTAGGTTACGTTTTAGGAGGATCAAAAATCATCATTTTCAATACTAAGGATTTTTGATCGTATGTTGTTAGGATATGGATTTGAGATTTGTCTTGAGAATAAATTTTGAAAATGAAAAAAATAATAATTATATAAAAAGGAAAAAAATTGCAGGAGAGTTTGATTCTATCATTGCAGTTATATGTATCGTGAGACACATTGAGATTTTTGGTGGGAAGATATGGATAACATTTGTGAAATGAGATATTTATTGATCTATTTTTTTTATCATGCAATGTAATTTATATTTGAACCTATTTTTTGAGAATTACTTGATTTACATCATTTACCTACCCACCATATGCCTTGAATTTATTTGATATTAAGCGGTGAATCCATCATGATTAATTTTTATTTCTATCTTTACATGGTGGAGATGTTAGATGCCTTATAAGCCTATAGTAAGTTAGATGTTCATGAGGTATGCACATCACTCTATTTACATTTTTAATCAGATGATGAGTGGAAAAATCGATGTGAGGTAAATTGAAAGGGGCATGTGTTATGATAATGAATTTAAAAAATGGGATGAATGGAATGTCTTTGATATTTCAAAGAAGAAATGTGAAATACAGGATTGACTAGTTTCTTTGAAAAGTTAGGCATTGAATAATTTTCATGTGTGATGCTTGAGAATTTAATTTTATATTTGTACAATTGATTTTTCAAAATTTGAGTTTCAAGAGTAGTAAGGTAAACGTACTTTGTAGTATATTGAGATTACATCCTTGAGGATGATAATCAATTAATGTGTGTGGATATTTGATAAGTTTATTTCATGAAAACAAATTAGAGTGCTTTTGTATATTTATTTTTCTATTTAATTTAATAATATTTCTAATGTATGAATTATTTGACTTGATTTATGTTTTATGGAAGGAGACAATAAATTTTTGAAAAATGAGTGAAAAGGGAAAAATTATGGAGCTAAATGACACTTCGTGCTATGAGTGATGCGAAGCAACATGGCACCAAATTTTTGAGGAAATTTGAAGTTGTAAGAATTAGATCAGAATGATTACATTCCATGTAATTCAATTACACGCCATGAATTCATCAGAGAGGAAGGCCACTGGTAGGACATGTTGTGAGGTTTTTACACACTGTGAAAGTCAGTTACCTGTTGTGAGTCCTAATTTAGCATTGTAAAAAGAGTAAAAGTTAAAAATATTTGAACAATATTAACACCAGATTCATGCGGAATAAAAAAACAGAGGAAATATCGATAAGGATTACACAATTTGAAGACACATTAAACAATGTGAAAATTTTTAGGCAGAGCACATCTTGAGCTTATAATAAGAGGGCATGGCTGAACCTTTGAAGATATATTCTAGACGGAGCTTGATAAGGAGCCACTTCTTGGGAGGTCCACCGCCACGTAGCCATGCCTATCTATTTTATTTAGGTTTTGTCTTTTTTGTTTTTTTTTCTAATCCCAGTCATGGTTAGCAAGATTGAGTGACTTATTTTTGTCGATGCGTGCATGATGAATGATGATTTAATCTATGAGGTATTTTATATTTTAAAGTAATTCATTTTGGGATTTCATATTTGTTATTCAATTATCTCCTTCCCTTAATTTCTTATTGCATGACCATTGTGAGTGGGTTTGGGTAATGTGTTTTATTTATTTCTTTCTTTGTGCATGAACATTTCCTAGATTTATTGAATGCATTTGTTAATATGTGATCTAGTGTTTGTACTTCCAACTTGACCATTGGTTTTGTTTCCTCCCTATGTTTAAATAATGTGTTAGGTTACCCATTCTTTTTAATCCGAAGTACCTGACCATGCGAAAAATAAAACATTGTATGAAGAGTGATTTTCATAACCATTGTACTCGTTAATACTCAATTCAAATAACTGTATGATTGTTTATGAATAGTTTCTCACCTTATCAGTCCATGAACCTAGATTTATTACTTCCCGACACCCATTTTATATTTTAGTCTCCCACCTTCTTCACAAAATCACATGCTCGATAGTTTAGATTTTTTATTCAAATATAAATTAGTTTAATTTTATTTTATTTTATTAATATTTTATATGACCCTCTCTTTGTGGTTTCAACCATGGACTTTAATATCCTATACAAGCCTCTAGATTAGTGGTTTTTTGTTTCGTGTTTTAAATTTCTAAATTCAGTAACCTGGTTGGAATTGACAATGTCCATTGGGTTATCACACATTAATTAGATAATAATTAAAAATCATGAATCAATGGATAAAAATAAACACCATTATCATTACCCTGTGGGTTTGGTCCTAATATAAACATAGATTACATGATGTATTTTTGTTTCTTTCACAACCATAGTAGATAGTTATTATTTAACAATATAGTTGTCCATGTATTGTGAGTGCTACTTTCAAAATTAAAGGCATTCACTCTATCTGTAAATAATGTGAGATGAAGGTTTCTCAGCTCATTTCCAAATTCGTGATACTCATGATCAATTTTCTTCCACTAAGGAGAGTTTCGGGGTTGCATAGTTTACAAATATTTATTTCTTGTATATATGTGCCACGTTAATTTCCATATAGTCTGGTCGCTTTTATATATGCGCCTAAACCTTGGAATGATTAGAGAGTACCATACTGCTATCATAGGACTAGATTCAACATTCTTGTATCGATAAGTACCAAACTTTGGGAATTATGTATGTGAAGTTTGGTCCTTTCTAAACAGTAAAAAATCATCCAGGTAGGCTTATATTATTTCATAAATAATACCCATCAAGCATATCCTATTTTATGTCATATATTTTCTTTAGGAGTTCATTATATTTTGGAATGAAGTTATTAAAGAGGGAAATTAGTTCCATAAAACTGGAATCACTCTATTAATTTATTTCTTTCAAATTATATAGCTTTAGTAAGGATTACATGCTATATACTCAACATAAAATGGTATCTTTTCAAAACACATTAAACCCTCCAACAATTTTGGGTAATCAATAATTTCATATTCAACTATACTTTTCATTTTCTCAATGAGATATTCATCATTATTCACATCTATATTCACATCCTTAATACAATATTCTTCATTGTCCATAGTTGTAATCATATCAGATGATCTATTAAATCCAGTTATATCCCAACTACTAGATACATTTTTTTTACACATGTTTATTCCAATATTTATTACTTTGATCTATTCTATCACAAATCAGGTTTTCTTCCAGCTCCTCCGGACTATATAGTATTTAATAAAAACAATGTAAAAATGGATAAAGGATTTGAGAAGGGTCCTATGCACGATCATTTGAAAACATGATGAAATCTTTCATTCCACCATTATACTATTTTTTCAGATGATTGACACCAATCCATTATTTATTCATTCCAATCCAATTTGATTTAGTAGTATTAATATTTAGCAAAATAAATACAAAAAAGGGCCCTTTAAAATAAGGGAAACTCAAAATTTTAATGATAGTTATTATCAAAGTTTTATTCCTGAGACTCATCCCCTTTGAAACTATAACCAAACCAGATAGAAGATATAATTTTAGAGGACTCCCATAATTTTAACCATGCAGGTGATGTTGGATGCAAAGTAGGTTTAGGAGGTTCAATGGGGTTAAACATTAATTCAACTTTCACTGATGTGAGGTTATGATAGATATCCAATGGACTGAATAGAGTTAGTTACCTGCCCTTTCCATGGTGTTAATATCAATCTTCTTATCTTCCATATATAATGTATTGTTTTTCCTAATTCTATAAAAATCTAAACTTAAAATATTATGGGAAAAACATTTCATATGTCATTTTAAAACATTTATTAAAATCCCACTTCAAATCCCATTTAAAAAGAAAACCATTTACTAAAATTCCACATTAAAATAAAACAACCCTTTTAACATTAACCAGTAAATTCCAAGAAATATTTTACAAAACCAATAATTCATTTTTTGAAGAATTCAAGGAAACATCATGACCTAATAGTCCTAATATTTTAAAATGATTGATAAACCACTATATTCTATAAATGTTATTCTAAAACTACACACACGCCTTGTAAAAATGAAACCAGCATTAAATACACTTTCCAAACATTCACATCCCTTTATGAAAGACAATCAGATGAGTTGAAAAACACTTGGCATGAAACCTAAGTTAATGAAAAATGTTTAAATCATTTTAAATATATTTAAAACCAAAATGGGTTGGCGAAAACATATAATTTTATTTAATAAACATTTCAAACCACATGAATCATTTTAAAATATCTAATTAGGAATTTTCACAAAGACATAAGTCCCAATCGAGAAACATTAGAAAAGATACATGAATAAAAAATAAACAACATTTAATAAAATATAAATATATAAATTTTTTACACATGATACAAAATATAAAGTGAAACCCAAAATAAATTTATTTTAAAGGGAGACACTTTATAGTAAATATCTAAAAATAACCCAAAATGAAAATTTTCTCTTTATGATCTATGGTGACCTCTACATACCATTATAATTATATCTTTAACAAGTGACTATGGAAAACCAATATAAAATTGTGACCCTTTCCCTTTACCTATATCATAGAAAACTAAGTCTATATACACACTAATGTGTATATGTATGATGTGAGAAAAGATCATAGTAGGATATCATCAAATATTTTATACCATTCCTTTTTAAGGCAAATGAAAAAATTCTAGTTTTAGGGAAAATAATGAAAATAATTTTATTACATAGGGTTTAGTAAATAAAACCAAAAAAATATTTTCCTTCTCAATAAAATATAATTTACTGAGATACAACCATAATATAAAATAAGAATAAAATATCAAGCATCGACCATTAATGGGTACGTACCAAAGGCCATAAGAGATAATCTAAGTTGAAAAATTAAGGGAGTCATCACACTAGAATATTATTTAGATACAAATTAAAATCAATCAATTCACCGTTAATGGCATCATGTAGAAGGAAATTACAATATCAGGTGTGAATCAGTATAAAAGGTTACTATAAATGTGTGACCATAATTTTATAAATAATATCTCTATAATTATAACATCTCTAACTAAATATTAATATGAGGTTTTTCTAAAATCCCAACACTAATAATCAATGAAAATCGTTTTTAACATTATCATATCAACATGTTATAACATCCCTTGAAGCATCCACTTATAAATCAACACCCAAAATTAAACATGATATAATTTGAAATATATATTTGAAAACAATAATATAAAACACCTCAATTCATCCCAAATCAACCATTAAAATTTCAATAAAAACCCAAACACATATCTCACATTCACTATAAGTTCTAACTCAAAAGTGTTTTATCTTATTTATCCATTGAAAACATTATATTTTATCCATTATAATCACTAGAATCACTCCATTATAATACAAATCATGATACATTTCACACAAAACAATACCTATAATGTTTAAAATATTTCAAACCACCTCATCCAAACAAGTTCAAACATTTAGATCAATTAAAATTCAGAAATTTTAATTGTTCCAAGTTCCTATACAAACAGACATATAAAATTATAAAAAGTTTCATATAATATGCCCAAAAAATAATTAAAAAACTTTACCAATATAAAAACCAGTATCTCACACTAAGGAATCAAACAAAACACAAAAATCATAAATAAAAAAGATTTAAAATACTAAAAACATATAATTAATCTTTAACTATCTTAGAATTACTAATAAAATAAGAACAGACATTATATTTGGTGGTCTGATGATATAACTAGGGTACGGTGGTGGTGGAGTTGTGGTAATTGGTGGCGGCGGCCGCATCAGAGGCCACAAAGGAGATTGCAGAAGAGGTGGGATTTGTGGCGAAGGTGGGTTCGTGGGGGAGGAGGGGTTCATGGTGAAGGTGGTGTTTTTCATTGGAGGTGGGGTTCACAATGAAGGTGGGTTCACATCGGTGGAAGGGTTCACGATGGAGGTGGGGTTCAGGAAGTGAGGTGGGTTCACGATAGAGGATGGGGTCGCAACATAGGAGGGGTTCATTATGTAGAGGTGATGGGGTTCATGATAGAGGTGTGGTTTGTGTTAGAGGAGGAATTCATGATGGCAGAGGTGAAATTCAAGAAGAAAGAGGAGGGGTCAGGGAAGATGATGGGTCAGTGGCAAAGGAGGGGTCAATGGTGGTAGAGGAGGGGTCGATGGTAGTAGAGGTTGACTTCCACGAGAGTTTGAGGCATGCAAGAGAAGAAGCCAACTGTTAGGATTAATTTATAAAATTGAGTAATTATTTTATGAGTGCTTTTAAAAAAGAGATGATAAATGTATGTTTTATCAGGGCTAAAAATAGAAAGTGGTGATGAAATATTCCTTTATCAGTACTAAAATAGCACTAATAAAAGGTTTCATTATCAACGATAAATTTATAGCACTGATAAAGACAGAGTTTATCAGTGCTTTTTTAGCACTGATAAAGGACTATCTATATGAGTTCTAAATAAGCACAGATAAAGTTATAATGTTAATAAATTTTTATGGAATTTTTTATATTTATAAAATTTTATGTATAATAAATAAATAAATATTTATTTATAATTACAACTATAAATACATATATTTATTATTTATAGGTATATATATATAATAAATATATTTATATATTTATATATATTTATATATATTTATAAAATTATAAAAATTATAAAGAAATAAAAATTTATTTACAATTATAAAATTATAATAAATATATTTATTATATTTATAATTATATATAATAAATATCTTTATTATATATAATTATAAATATATATTTAATAATATTTAATAGTATTAATTTATATATATATTTAAATAATTATAAAATTATAAAATTATATTTCTTATATTTATAATGTTCAAAAAATATATATTTAAATAAATATATTTATAAGTATTTACAGATATTTATAATTAAATTTATAAATAAATATAAATATACTTAAATAATTATACAATTGTAATAAATATATTAATTATATATTTATAAAATTATAAGTATATTAAATAAAGTTCTTATAATTTTGTAATTACTTAAAAATATATATGTATATTTTAATTTATAATTATATCTATAAATTCTTATATATTTATTATAATTATGAAAATTGTAATAAATATAGAGTTATTTATTGTATAATTGAAAATATATAGATATATATTCATTTAAAAAATTATAAAATTAAAATAACTATATTTATTATACTTAAAATTATTTAAATACATATAATTAAAACATTTAACACAATTTTATAATTATTTAAATTTATCAATTATTAATTATAATTATAATTATAAATATGAAGGTGGAAATACATGCTCTTGGAGTGGAAACCTTATAATGATTTGGGGACAAACTTGACTTGGTTTATGACTGATCTACTTGATGTCTATTTTGATCAGAGGGATGTCTATGTTCCTCCAGAGAAAGTTGATATGGGTGTTGGGGTTTTGTCTTTTCATGGAAATGCATGTTTGAGGAATGTGTGGAACCCCAAGTTAATACATTATTGCTTGAAATCTGTTGCTTTGCGATGTCGGTTTTTCTCCGATATCTCGCAGACTTCGGAGTCCTCACATAAGAGCATAAAAAAAATGGGTCCATAGAATTTTAAGAAGATAATCTGCAAATCCTTGAGGATCATTTTGAAGAGTTACACTTCTCACTTTTGGCTCAGATTTTGGTTTCACAGAAGGATTCTCCATTGTATTTTTCTGTTGTCAAAGATTGTCTGATTCAATGTTGGTGTTTCAGTGATTGGCGGTTGATATCTCTTGGGAAAGATACCTTCCATATTGTTTTTTCATCTAAGGAACACCAATGTTTTTCTTGGGGTTTTGGTCCAATCCCTTTAAAACCGAGCTTTATCATACTTTAATAGTGGGATCCTTTATCATACCCATATGCTATTAAGAATTCCTCTACACAAACATGGATTAGAGATAGGGGTCTCAACTGGTTCTTCTGGCATCTAGAAATTCTTTGGGAAGTGTCCTCTTTTGTGGGGTCCCCTACTAAGGTTGATAAAGAAACAAAACTTTCTATATTTGGTAACTTTTCTCGTGTTCTGGTGGAGATTAATTTAGATCATAAATTGATTGACACTGTATTTCTTATTATGGGTTATTTTAACCACAAACTCTCAATTCAATATGGATGGTTTCCTAGTTTTTTTTACTCTTGTAGTTTTATTGGTCATTCCCTTGATCAATGTAGAAGGAATATTCAATTTTATAGTTTTAAATTGATAGGGAACTCTTCTAATCAGTGTAAGTGAGTAATTTCAGTTGATGGGAAGGAAGGTAACAGGGTTTTTAGGAAGAAAGACCCGTCTTCCTTTACTGAGGTCCTTAAAAAAGGCTAGTTTGATGTCCCTATTGACAGAGATCCAGTGCAAGTTTTCTCCTCTCTATGCACAACCGCTCTTGGAGATGCCCCCCCATTGTGGTTGCAGATGGTTACTCTAGGGTTGCTACTGGTTCAAGGAAATCCTGGGCTGATATGGTTGATCATAACTCTGACCAAGAGGCTGCTATTCAAGAGGAAGTTAATTTGGAAATGGGTAAGGTAGTGGTGGTTTTTTCTCACAAGGGTAAGATGAAGGTGCTTGATGATGATGGATTCTCGATGTTGTTGCCTATGAAATTGAGGGATCCCATGATTGTGTTCGATGATCGGAATAGTGAGATTTCAATGGCCAAGGATGGTAGTGTTGTGGTGTTGAGAAATGGAAATGGTGCTCCTACTATTCTGGTTAGTTTTTCCCCTACCATTCAGCTTGAAAAGTATGTTGTATAGGTGGTGCAACCAACCCCAGTTGATGTGTATTCTGTTGTCTAAGTGGTGGCACATTTTTCTCAGGTGGCCAACTCTAATGGGGACCAATCATCTACTGGACCTATTTCTAATAATATGCATCTAGATTTGGGGGCACAAGAAGATGATGTGCAGAATGCTTCTTGGGTTGCATTGCAACCTAATGTACTGGCTAGGGAACAACCTATTCTCCATGAAGACAAATCACATATGGTGGGTTTATAGAAAGATCATTCTTTGGCTTTAACTGGATGCCAAAGAGATGGTGATGGTGTTACAAGGGAATCTTCTAACGTGTTTTCATTGGGGCATGAAACAATTAACATGAATTTATTTTCAATGTTAGATTCCATTAACACATCTAACTTTGACCTTCTCAATCATTAAGGTCTTTAGAATGTGGGATGTAAGAACCATATAAATTCTACCCTACTGCATTCTAAATATTGTGCATAATCTTCTAAGGTGTTTGACTAGGAAGAGTGTGCAGATGATGTTGCAACTGAGGTTATGTGTGTTGTTTCACCTACACAAGAGCTTGCCGTTGTGGGAGCTATACAGGAAGGGGATGTCCATGCCGCATCAGAGACTATTCAAGATGAGGTTACACATGAGCTTTCTTGGGAGGGAGCTATCTATGAAGGGGAGGCTCCTCACACATCAGATACTACTATAGGGGAGGCTATACATGAGGCTATTCTGTAACCTTTGGATGAAGTCAGAAACAAGGCACCATATTTTCGACCAATGCAATAAAGAAGAGGGCGTCACCTAGATCTTATGGGTGGATCTTGTGGTTTTGGTCAGTGTAAAAAGAGGTAATATTTTTTGCTATGTTGAATTCCCCATCTTTTGTCTAATGTGGTTCTTCACATGTTGAACATTTTCTCCTTGTTGGTTTGGTTGTGTACTTGTTTTTTTATTTAATAAATTTCGGATTGACGAACGTTCATGGATGAGCCGTTTCGGTATAATTATAAATATTTGTATTTATTTATAAATATTTATAAATATTTATAAATATATTTTTTTAATTATATATATTTCAACATATTAAATGTAATAAATAAAGATATTATAATTTTATAATTATTTAAATATATATATTTATTTATTTACATCTATAAGTATAAATAATTAAATAAATATTAATAACTAAAAAATTGTAATAAATTTATCTTTATTTACATATATATATATATATAATTATAAAAATATAATATATATATTTAATATATATATTTATAATCATTTATATATATCCGTATTTATTTATAATTATAATTATAAGAATTTGTATATATTTATAAATACTTGTATATATTTATAAATATATTTATTTAATTATATATATCTATAACATTATAATAATTATAAATATATATTCATATATATATATTTATTAAAATAAGTATTAAATTATAACAATTATATTTATTATATTTATTATTTTAAAAATTTATATTACTAATATATTTATTATACTTTTATAATTATTTAAATATATCTATATTTATTTAGAGTTATAATAATAAATATTTTTATTTATTTATAAATATTTGTATATATTTATTAATATATTTATTTAATTTTATATTTTAAGGACTTTATAATTATAATAAATAAATTTATTAAAATTTTATAATTATTTAGAAATATATATATTTATAATAATAACTATAAGTAAATATAAATATAAATATACTTAAATATATATATATATATATATATATTTATATATTTATTTATAAAATTACAATAGATGTATCTTTTGTAATTTTATTATTATATATATATAGTTACAATTATAATTATTAATAAATATATTTTAAAAGTATTTTTATATAATTAAAACTTTACAGTTATAAATAATATAAATATATTATTTAAACATATTTTTTGTAATTTTATAAGTATATATAATAATATATTCATGGGTATAACATGAAAGAATCATATTCATAGAAAATTATATAGATAATAGAAAATGAGTCAACACATATGGAAAAAAGAATAATACTAATAATAATTTAATGTAGATAAATGAACTTTAATTCATGATGAATACATAACATATTCACTTCAATTAAACTCCTGTATCAATTATTATTGCGCAGTACAATTCCATGCTGCCCCTTTCAGTTTTTCGTGTCATGGATCCGTTGTGGCTCCTCAACATTTTGTGGGGATTTGGGTATTTCACAAATCTGCTACAGATCCAACTTCCTGTGAGGATTTAGGTCTTTTCACGAATCCACTGTGGATCCAAACTATTATGGGGAGTCGGGTAAAACAATCTACTGCAAGATTTATTTTCCACACGGTCCTTGATCTTTTATGTCATCCCTTCATCTCATCGATGTGCGACTACGGGATCTGTTGCACGATCTCGTCATCTTACTGGGGGTTTGATTGCTACTTGTTGTCGACCCATGTGTTTGGTTGATTGTAGTTGTTTAGTCTTTTCTAGGGTGGGGGAAGTTTGATTTGTATAGTCATTTTGTATATGATCCATGTTTGGATCGTGCTGATGTTGATCTAGTTGTTCTATGCCAGGATGGTTGCTTTGTTCTAGCCGCTGTTTGTGGTGAAAAACAGAGTATTCTGATGGAGTGGGAAATCACACATTCTCGATCTACATGGGATCAGAAGTTCCTCCCATCTTTCATGAAGGCAGTGTGGTGTACATTAAGGCAGATCCATCTTTTTTCTCAGATCTTTTCAAAATAGGTGAATATTCCATTATAGCTATTCTTATTCCAAGCAGGGGCTCTACTCCGATGAAAATTGAAGAACAAACTTAGAGGCTCTTAGCAAATTTGGGTTTCACATCTTGGAAGTGAATTTCATCAGGGAGCGGATTCTTTCATATGCTCTTCCCCTCTAATGAGTTTAATATGTGGGTATGGGGATTTTGATCAATTTCTCCCAAACAAGGTATTATTCATATATGTGAATGGGATTGAATTTTAATCCAATTGATATTGGTTTGTCTTCTATTGAACTATGGATAAGGGTCTATGGATTTAACTAGATTTTATACCTTCATCAAATACTATATGATATTGCAATGCCAATTCCTATTCCAATCAAGATTGACAAAGAAATGGAGATGATAGGGTTTGGACACTTTTCCTGCTTTTTGGTAGAAGTTGATCTGAATTCTTCTTTGGTGGATCTTGTTCTGCTATCCACTGATGATGATGATCTTGATTTATGAATCATGTATGAACAAATGCTAATTTTTTGTTTGTAATGTAGGGTAATTGGACATGACACTTCGAATTTTAGGAAATATGTGGTCTGTGATTTTGGTTCCTACATGGGCATGATTCTAAAATGTGTGTGGGTAAATACAAATATGAATTCACCCATGTTGGTAGGAATGATCAGTCTTGAGTTCAAATTACATCACTTAGTAATACTAGGCACGGAATGCTTATACATGCACCTAATGGCCACAATGTATAGACTGATACACAGTTCGTTGGATGATATTCCTATAATGGATTGCACAAAGCAGAGGGATCTTGCTTCTATATTAGAAATCTGAGATGTTCTAGGGATAGACCCACATTTTATGGGACTTTGTTCAAGTGATTGGTGATACTAGATGTGTGGGGGATGGTGGGGGGGGGGGGAATCTCTTGAAGACAATCAGTTCCCTGGTAAAAAGAAATTATGTTTGGATATTATTGATGGGGATCAGAATGCAGGGGAGTAATGTTTGGATAATGTTGCTCCAAAATACACTAATATTGTTAGTAGAAAAATGTTTGATAAGAAACCATCCCATATCATTCTTAGAACAGAGCTAATTGAGCATTATATTAGCATGAAATTTGTGGAAAAAGATGCTTCAAGAGTTAATAACGACTCTATAGAGCATCATATTACTAAACTTGAAGGGTATTGGAGGAAAAAGAAAATAAGGGAACAAAGTTGGATTCTAAAAACCCATGGACGAGGATGTGGTAGAGATGACTATGCTGGGCATGGCTGGTCTACTAGGACTTCTTCAAAGGATGTCACTCTGGAGCAGATTAAACACAAAGCAAAGTAATCTGTGCTTTTCAATCAGAATAATTAAAATTTAGAAGGAAATATCTTGATGATATCTATGATCAGGATTATGGGGATGACCCTGGTTTTACCCATCTATAATTTTCTTTTCTAGATGATTACTTTTACTTTGTTGTCCTTGTCCTATTTTCTTCTCATGTTTGTCTTTTATTTTCCAATAAATTTGGGTAGGGGCAGGTTTTCCTGACTCCTAGACCTTTCTACTGTAATTATAAATATATTACTATAAATATATAATTATAAATATTAAATTTTAAATATATAATTATAAAAATATAATTACTAATATAATAAATATATTTATTATTTAATAAAATTTATTATAATCTTATAATTATTTAAATATATATTTATAATCTTATAAATACTTTTTTAATCATTATATATATATTTGAATTATAAAAAAGTATATATTCATTATAGACATGAATTTTATATTTATTGCGTATAAATAAACATTATTTTTGAATATAAGTATAATAATTTTATATAAATTAACAATTTTTTTATTAGATACTTTTATCAGTGCTAATAATAGCACTGATAAAGGGTAGATTTATCAATACTTTTATCTTGCACTGATAAATCCCTATATTTATTAGTGCATTTTTTTAGCGTAGATAAAGGCATGTGCTACCATTACCCCAATCTGTGGTAGTGACCTCCACTCTCTATTTCATCTGTAATGGAGGGGAAGAACTATATTTTACTGGGGAAGTGGAATAAACTCTCCTTTGATTCTTGAGCCGCTAATATTGGAATGAAAACAACATCTCTTTTTGTTTTTAATTTATTTCAATGATTAGTTGTGAATTTGACCATGAATGTGATTATTCTTAAATTATTTTGTTAAATTGATTTTTTCTTTGTTCAAGGATCCATATTCCCCATCTATTTGGTTTAAATTAGATCAATTTATTTATTAGAGTCTATATAGTCTATGTTTATCAATTTTTGACTTGTGATGAAGTTACAATGGTAATTTTTTAACTTGGGAATCACAATAAATGACGGGGTATTTAATTTGTGAATGGAGTTTGACTCATTATTCCATTCACACAATGGAAGGAGGGTAAACATAATCAAATAAATTATTTGGCTTATCTGACCATAATCATTCATTCATGGGCTAAGAGGGGAAGAGATTTTAGAATCCATCGTTTATCAATTAACAAGGGATTAAGATATATTTTTGAATACTATGATAACATTACAAGTGTAAATCAAAACCAGACCTGAACATTTGTAAAATTATTTGAATCTTACGTTCTTATTTGGTTTCTTAGTCCTAGAAATAAAAAACTCATCATTTATTTTATCACTTGTGAGAATAATATTTAGAGCACTCTTATTTGGAGAAAATGATGGTTACCAGTTCTACAACATTCACTAGGAAAATAATTAGCTCTTATACACCCCATGGTAGATGTGCATTAAAACATGGTTCCACTACCGGGGATTTAGTCCCAATCTGCCTTAAAAGAATTTATAACTATGAATTATAATAAATCCCTATTTTGTTTTGATCCAAAAATTGAAAGAAACTTTCTAACTATAAGTAATAAAATTCATTTATATACTAATTTTATAGAAATAGATATCACATATTCATGTGTAACTTTTAGTATTCACACATAACATGAAATCATGGATATTAACCACAATCAAACAATAAGAGGCTTTTGTGCCCCACAATTTCTGAACCCACAAAACTAGATTAAAAAGGTATAAGTATAAAATAATTATGAATATTGAATTAACAAGATCCTGATACTACCAAAATTTCAACGTTTTTGTAAGATGGAGAAATTTTAATAGAAGAACATTACGTTTAATAGTGTATACAACATGCAACACTGGCCTTATACAAATCATAAAATATTATTTTTTAAATATGACCATTATAACCTAGCTGTTGAATAAGTGGGTATGAATAGGAATAACCACATTAGTATATGTATATATAATAGTCCTAAAAAATAAAAATTTAGTGATTAATATTTATAAAATATGCATTCAATGTTTATTAATGCTATATTATTCTTAAAAAATACATTTCCTTCAAAAATGATTTTTACATTTTTGTGAGAAAATATTATATTTAATTTTCCTACCTTTACAAAAATTTACATGATAAAATTAATTTAAATTTTTAAATCATCTTATCAAAAATAATTTAGGGTGATTTTTTTGGATTTTTCTAACAATAGTGATATTCTCATTAATAGTGAAAAATACTGATTTTTATTGAAAAATGTATTTTGAAATCATGTAATTAAAAAGTTCCATTTATAAAAAATATTTTCAAAGTAAAATTATTTCTATGATATTATTAATGGTTTAATGTTTTTGATTGGAATCAATTTTATTGTTGAATCTGGTATAAAAACATTTTTATGACTAATAATCATTTTTCAGAAAAAGAATTTCTTCATTATGTTCAGTGATTTTCTATTAAATTAATTTATACTAATTCCATAACAAAAATATTGATTTTTCCATATTTTTAATCATGAGTTTCAAATTGTTTATGTACATTCCCTTAGTTTTTGGTTAGTATGAGTTGTAATCATAGTAAATATTTGTCACCTTTGTAAGTGTAAAACAAGTAAAATAGACTAAAAACTTTCAGATGAGGATTTAAAATGACTATAACAATTTCCTTATATAATATTTTATTAGATTAGTTTGTAAATTTACATCTGTGACTTGAATATATGGCCATTTTGTTCATTATTTCATTGATTGTGACCTTTTTATTAATTTAAGTAATGAATAAATAAAAAATGTCACTCTCTTGAATTTAATATCTCAAATTTATTTAGATTAGAAAAAAACATGAAAAGTTTAGTTATAAATGTCTATTGGAAATATGAATTCATTTTTATTATCATGGTAATTTATATTAAATTTTAGGTGACTTAATAATTAACATAAATTCTAACACAACACCAAAACCATATTTATTTATATAACATAAAATAAAATAAATGAGTTTAAAAATATTAAAAGTAATAACATTTGGAATATTAATCATGTCTCATGAAATTTTTCAATATATTTAATATATTATAGTTTATGGAAATGTTTTTATTGGAATTTCATTGATGTATTTTAATTTGTAAAATCAACTTAATTAAATAGTATTAAAAATGACTTTGAAGATATTTTAATAAAAGAATACTTTATTAAATTATTTAAAAATCATAAAAACATTTAAAGAGAACAATTTGGGTAATATAAGGTCTAAAATGTCATCCCTTATCCATTTATGTGACAATTTTTACCTTATAAGTAAAATTATAACCCTTTAAGAGTGAAAGGATATTACCATAGTTAAGGATAAAATAACTAAACTATAGGGTTAATAAAAATGATAAGGTTTAAGAACCACTTAAACCTATATAAATTTCAATGGATGATGTTATTTCAACCAAGTCACACTTATCTTGGAATCTATGTCCAATTGAAATTATTTGGCTAGAGAAGGACTTAATTATATTTTATATTTTTTATAAATTCTCAGAGTGCCCCTCCCCTCACTTATAAAAGGGAAACCCTACTTTCTCTAATTCACACCACATTAAGTCATATAGTTCTACCTAACCCTACAAAATTATTTTATAAATATCCCTATACAAAAATTATATGTTATTTTATTCTTAAAATCGGATTCCATCAATCATTATGAAAGGATAAAATGGAGGCCTACCATGGAAGAGGTAATCTTCTTACATAACCTATTTCTATTTTTTTCTTCTAAAAATTACTCCAAACATGATATAATAATCATAAAATAAAAAATTATGTATCCTAAATCTAATTAAATTTTATTATGATTATGAAATGACCATTATGAATGATCTTTTCAATCAAATGGGATGTGGATGAATTTCTCATGCATACGTTCATCCTACTGTCTCCACACAGTGATACAATTTATATTACATCACCATATTTCATGGATGGTTCTTATGATGATTTTAATTTTTTTATAGGATATTATTTACAAAATTATTATTCATTAATTATAACATCATATCTATCATCTTACATTAAAATCTATTGGAAAATGATAATAACGCTTTTGTGTTTGTGTAGACTACCACCTCCAAGAAGCGCTGTGATTCCTTTTTCATTTCCAATTTCCATGGATATTAATAAGGGTGGATTTGATGAATTCATATGATTTATATTATAAAATAATTAATCTAGAAATGTTAATTGTTGAGTACCTTTCTTTCATTCAATCTATCGATAAAAGAAAATGTTTATGTGTATGTATGACCTACCGTCTCAATGATTGGTGCAATTCATTTTTCTGTCTAAAATTTTTTCTGATGAATATATATATATATATATATATTTAATATATATTATATTTACATAATGACTAATACATTATATAAAATGTAATCATTATAAATGTACAAGGACCAGAACTACTGAATCAAAATTCGTGTGAAAAAAATGAAACTGTTAACCCCTATAGACGATGGTTTTAAAAATTAATGATTGATAAATGGGTAATGAAATGGTATAAACAGATCATATATGAAATTTTAAGTATTTAAATTATTATTTTAATATAAATATAATAAATTTAAATATTTATATAGGAGGATATATTACAATCAAGGATAATGTAACTCAAGGTATGGGTTTTATGTAAAATTTTTGTTATTTATCAATATTTTTCATTATCATGTTTTAGTTGATAAAATATTAGGATATGTCTCTCAATAAACTCATGAATTTTATTCTCCAATAGTTATTTATTTAAAATACATGTTTTACATTCATTATCCTTAATTTTAGAACTCAATTTACTAACATAATTTCTTTATGGAAATACAAATTTATTTCTTTCTTCAGTTGAAAATCATTTTTCTTCCATATTCATGTTTTCTAAAAAAAAATTCAGGAATGTATTTAATATTATTATATGTTTTTTTCTTTAATTTTTACCCATGATTAACTTTATAAAAAATATTTTACAAGGAATCTTCTTGTAATTTTACAAACAAGGTACTTTCTAATTTTTTTACAATAGTATGAAAGGAATGTATTATTATGAGTTATACAACATAAAAATAATTCTAAAAATTAATGAACACTCAATAATATAAATATTTATTTTTATTTTTCCAAGTTTGTTTTAAAATAAAATTTTATACCTAATATTATGAAATTTTTTAGATTTTAAAGAAGTTATTTCAAAGTGAAGTTGTTAATTTTCTCATGAAATATTCCATGTGATATTTTAATGGTATTTTTAACTAAGATGAAATACATCGATGTACCTTATCTTTTATTGGATAATGATCCAATGAAACCAACCTTATTATTTATATGGATATTTTATGACTATGATACACATATTTTTATGAAACAATTTCTATTTTCCATGGGTTATTCTATAATGAATTCTTGAAAAATTTATAAAGCCTATTTATTTTCCACGATTTATGCCATGATAAAATGTTTATGAAACCTATTTATTTTATATTATTATAAAATGATGAAATTTTTATGAAACCCATTAATTTTTTTTGGTTACGATATGCTGGAAGTTTTAAGATCATATGGAACACATATATATGATTTTAATTATATGATGGGTGGAATTAGAATTATATAACCCCTAATGAATTGGGTAAATATTGACATATAATGATATAAATAGGATTGGAATGTTTTGTAGACCAAATTTTATAGTATAATATATTTTTTATTATAGTATTGGGAGTGAAACTTGACTATTTTGATGGAATAAGTAGTGAACCCAATCCTCTATGACACTCCTAGAAGTGATTCTTTATGAGAAATGAATTGAATGTATTTACATATGTGTATTTTATCAATCAATGTGTTATGCCAATTTTTTACTCTCATGGATCATGTTCTCTGATTCGTTTATGATTATTCTCTTATGAACATCTAAAATTTATTCCATAACTCAAGATTATGATGTTTAATATACAAGGCATGTTTTTCAGATGTTAAGATTAACTTATCACACCATTATGATCATGATATATTTATATGACATTTATGTCTCCCATGTTTAACATTATTGAAAATCTGAGAACACCCTTTCTTATGTTTCCTTTCACTAGGTTATGAAGACATGTTTTAGGTATGATATGTCTTATAAGGGTCCTAGTATTAATGACCTATGTAGGAGATGATATAGTTATCTTATGAACAAGCTGTTTATGTGTCCACATTTCCAATGATATTATACCTATAGGAATATAGATTGGATTAATATGTTATGTAATGAATATTCAACTGATAATATTCAATACCATTTTATGAGATGTTTGGGTCTCTATAGATTGTATTAGAGATAGGTTTAATATCTTTTTGAAACTATGATTAGAAAAAATTCTATAATAACCCTAGGGATTTGTCTAATTAAAGGAAAACATTCAAAATATTTACTATTGATAATTTATTACCTAGTTTAGACATAAGGTTTCATATATTTGAAAGAAGGTGAATTAATTTAGATATCATATAAATGATTTTTCATGATTATTTAGTTTCCCACTATTTATATTTTTACTCACACTTTGGTTTTTGGTTTTAATAAATGGAAGTAAATGAGTAAAATTATGTTAATACTAAATGTAAAATACATTGGAATGATTTTCCATATAATAAACAAAGTAAAATAGAAGCTGGAATGCCAAACCTTAGAATTATGACTAATCAGATATCTCATTTTATAATAAAAAATATCAACATAGAGGAGTATCCTAAAATACCTAATAAGAGAAAAATGACTTTTTATGAAGACCATGGAGGGAGGAAGATTGAGTTTCCAATAGGTCAATTATATTGAATGAATCACCAAAGTAAATGTCTTAAAGGAATGAGAAGATGGTTTAAGAGTGTAAATAAAGGCCACCGAGTATGTAATTCTTGAGAAAAGATGAATTTTTTTATTAACATAATGGATGATAATAATGGTTTCTGTATGGTAACAACAATGGTTGAATGTTTCAAATATGGGAAATATGGGCATAATGAAAATAATAGGGAAATATATAAAATATGATCAACAAGATTGTATGGGTAAAGGTTTTACTATTGATTCTAAAGAGAAGAAAAATGACCTATGAAAAAATGGGGGTATTACGAAATAAGTTGATAAATTATTGTTAATGGATTAAGAAGGATGTGGTATTATTTAATTGTCCATGTATTTCAATTCCGAAATTATTTTGTAGACTTATTTTTATCATTGATATTTTGGTTATAATAATATTGAAACATTTATGTATTTTTGTAGTAGTTATTTGTATTGTATTTGCATGAAAAGTTTTAATGATATTTATGAACCAGAATTGTGATTTAATTTTAAGGTGATATTTAATGGAAAAGACCATTATTTATGGAAAGAGAACCATTAACATATAACTGATGTTGAAATAATAATTTTTAGTTTAGGTAAAGAGATTATTCATAAAGTAAATGAGATTATATTGATGAACTTGTAATTGATTACTAATTTAATGAAAAAGTTGTTTATGATATATTTGAAAGATTTTATATCCTTTTTGGATTTATGGATTGTATTCATAAATTTGGGATTTCATTTAAGGATGTACGAGATAGTTAATTTTCTGAATCATGTATTGTTTCATTACAGTTTTATGTAAATTAATGATATTACAATGTTTCAGAAGAATATAAGATAAAGGTATTCACATATTTGGTATGTTACATTTATAACTATACTATATTGTTGGGGTCAGGATAAAGTTAAGTTGATTTTAGAAATTTACTATCCTTTTTCAAAAATTTTCTCATTTTGAATTTGGATAGACATATTTTCTAAGGTTTTTAAGGTTAACTACATATGGAATAGTTAAATTAGAACTTTATGTATTGTAGTTTGATGTTAATGTATGATTTATCATATTGTATAACCTATGATAATAACTTTTATTTTGGTAAATATATAGAGATTAGGGGAACAACAAGTCATTATTTTATGAATCTTATGATCCCTTAAATTTATATTTTAGTGTAACAAAAATGAATATTTTTCAATGAATATTCATTTATTATAGTTATAGATGAAGCGATAATTGATCAAAGCTCAAAAAAAGGATGAAATGTTTTTTATGATAAAGAAATAAATCAAGTAAGTTTATTTTCTCACATTATTTATCTTGATATTAAAATAATAACTCAACAATAGGGAAATGATATTGAAATAAATTTTATACTTTTACATTCAATTATTATTACTCGATGTTCTTTTCACCAATAATGGATTTATGGTTTTCCAGTCATTAACTTTCTCATGACCATGTTCTTTATCACTATCTATTAGTACATGGGAATTAGTTTTGTCATCCATGGACACAATATTCACTTCCCACTATTTTCTCATATTTTGAATCCTAGTTTTATTTTATTCTATATGACCTCAATGTTTTCCTTTCCTTCTTATTAAGAGGAAGCTTTATTAACCCTTTTTACAATGTGGGTTTCCACTAATAAATTTTAAAATAAAAAAACCTTGATTATGATGAATAAGTTAAAATTTAGAGGATAAAATTTATTAAATTATATAGAATTTATCTTCATAAGGTTTTAATATAAGGATATTATGTTTGATAGTGTATACAACACCCAACACCAAGCATAAACAGACTCTGAATTGTTTTTTTAATATGAACATTATAACCCAACTATTTAATTGAATGGTATGAATAAGCATAATCACATTATGAAATATATTTATAATGGTAGTAAGAAATATAAATGTATTAATTGATGATTAGAAAATAATAATTCAATTTTTAGTAATGTTATATTATTTTGAAAAAATTAAATTACCATCCAAAATATTTTTATTTCTTTTTCTGAGAAAATTTTATATTTAATTTTTATAATTTTATAAAATTTATTTTATAATATAAATAGAAATTTTGATATCATAATATCAAATTTATCATAGGTTGAATTTGTGCTATTATGAAATGTATGATTTTACAGTGAATAGTGAAAAATGCTGATTTTTATTAAAAATTGTGTCTTTGTATAAAGTATATACAAAGTTATTTTTTTACAAAATGGATTAATAGTAACCATAGATATATTATATTATTAATTTTAATGTTTCTATTGAATTCAATTTAATGGGTGATTTTTTTATTAACATACTTCTATACATAAAATGTTTTTTTTCTGAAAAACTCTTTTTTCATTTTATTATGTTATTTTGTCTTAATTTAATTTATAATATTTTTTAAATTTAATCCTAAAAATTGAATTCCATATTTTAAATTATATGGTTTTGAATTTTGTAATTAGTTACCTTTTATATTTTTTTTATGGGTAGTAACCATAAGAATTATTTAACCTCGGTAAGGGTAAAACATGTAAAATAGAGTTAAAACTCCGGGATGAGGCTTTAATTTTTTTTATAATAATTTCATTTATCCTACTATATTAGAGGATTTCATAAATTTTCATAAAATCCTAGAATATATTATCACTTTATACCATATTTATTTGATCTTGACCTTTTTATTAAAATTAGAAAAGAAATAAAACAAAATGTTTCTCTCTTACCTTTAATATCTTGATTTTTTTACATAAGGATAAAAAGAGGATAATTTATGTCCGAAATTTTTATTTGAAAGATGAACTAATATTTATTATAATAATAATTTATTTTTAACATTTATTTATTAAATAGTTACATTAAATTCATATGTAATGTCTACAAAATATTTAATCAATTAACAAAAAAAATAATCTTAAGAGTATTAAAAGTAATACAATTGGGATGAATTATTTAATTCCATGAATTTTTTATAAAATCATATCATAATAGATATGCATTATGGTTTTTTATTCTAATTAAATTGCTATATCGGAGTTTTTAATGTAAAATTAAATGAATCATGTCATAAATGAAATTAATGATATTTTATGAAAAATATTATTTTATTAAATTATTTAATAATAATAATAATAATCTAATAGGACCAAGTGGATAACATATGGTCAAAAATACCATCCTCCAGCCATTTGTGATCCAATTTTAACCTTGTAAATAAAATTATAACCCTTTAAGAGTGAAAATGATGATACCATGGTTAAAGTTAAAATACGTTAACTGTGGGTTTAAACCAAAAGATAATGTTTAAAACTGTCACAACCCATCTTTGGAGCCCGTTCCATGACTACCCTAATCCCACCTTCCATAGGCCAGGGGCTAGAGACTAGCACCAAAGGAGTAAATCCCAATAAAAAGGGATGGCATTGCCTTAATAAGTAAACAAATACAACAATGTACGCAATTGGGACTAAACACTAAGTAAACTGTATACCAAAGAAAGTGCTGAAAGGAAAGGGGCCAGAAATACAATCCCAACAATAAAGTATAGTACAACCAAAAAATATAGTACAACTACAGTAATTTAAAACAACAACTACTGAGTCATCCTCCAGGAATCCCACCTAAAGGGTGGGTACAGATGGCCTCCTCATCACCCCTGGTCCATCTATCCGCTCCATGAACGTCTTTCCAAGTGGTTCACCTCTATGTACCGTCCAACTATACAAATCTCTCCATCGATCAGTGTTGTCCATCATCTGCAACCAACACAACGAAGCGCAGACATAGCCTGTGCAAGGTTGAGTATAAAGATACTCATTAGGGACCCCGAGACCCCCGATGGTCTCCCAGAATCCATGAAGGATAAACCACAAAGGAAAGATACAATCACAAAGTATCAACCAAAAAAAATTATCAGCCGACCCTACTTTGGTATATGCCCATACATATATGAAAGTTATCAATCTCAGTTCAGCTCCAACTCCAGAGCTCAAGCACAACACAATCCACACAGGATGTAAATTCAATCACATCGATGATAATGATTGAAAGTCAAGACTAAGCTCAGACAGGTATACATATTTCGTATAGCGATATAGATGAATAGATGTAGTCACTCATTCATCTAAGCTGTCAAACCCACATAGGATACAATACCGGCTAAGCTATCAGACTCACACAAGATACAAGAACAGCTACTCTATAGGATCCACACAGGATACAAGTACAGAGGTCAATGCTGTTGGACCCACACAAGATACAAGAATAGTATTAAGCTGTCGGACCCACACATGATACTAGACCAGCTAAGTTGTCAGACCCACACAGGATACAAGAACAACTACTCTGTCGGACCCACAAAGGATACAAGTAAAGAGGTCAAAACTGTCGGAACCACACAGGATACAAGAACAGTAGTCATCGCCGTCGAACCCATGGAAGATTGTAGTATGGTAGTCATCGCTGTCGTAGCCAGCTCTAGGGAACCCGTACACAGCACGCTCAATTCCGAGAGGGTCTGCCCCTCAAGCAAAGGGGTCGATACATCAACTATAACGAATTCCAGAGTTGATGTATCACTTAGTTACGTCTCATCACAAAGAACCCAACACGATATAAGGTGCATCAATCGAACGCCCGGTCTGAGAGTCATTGACATTTCCATTCCAAGGTCCCAGTTGGATTTCAGGTACAATCCAACCCAGCCATACTCCAATCTCATCCGAATCCTATGTGGAGTATTCTAAAAGGACCATCTCATCAAAATGAATCCAACGTAGTTGAGAGCACGTCAATCAGACATCTCGTCCTTAAGTTATAAGTGTTTCTGCACTGAGGGCCTGTTTGGTTTTGAGTTCAAACCAACCCGGCCATACCCAAACTTCACCAAAACCTACAGTGTAATATACCGAAATGACCATCTTGATCCAAAGAATCCTACGAAGTTGATGGAGCATCGATCATAGGTCTATAGCTCATGTAATGGGTGAAATACTAAAATGGGTTTGAAGAGGGGGGTTTGTGTCCGATCCGACCTGGCCTAACCCGAACTGGGTCATCCGGAAACGGGTCGACCCGAACTGGGTCTGGCCCAGTAGGGTGTGGCCCGGCCCGGCGGCTGTGGTCCAGCCCATGTGAGGGAAGCCTGTCCCGCACGGCTGGTGGCCTGGCCCGTGAGGTAGGCGGCCCGGCTCGGTAGCCGGCCGCAGCTTGGTCGGCTGACCGAGCGGAGCAGGGGGGGTCTGAAACAACGACGCCACATCTCCTGCCTGGCCGGCCAAAGCCGGCTGTTCTTCTTTGGCATGAGTGTCCCACACAGTGGGCCTCTGTCTTCCCACATGCCACCTTCGGGTGCCACAACTTCCTTCGGGTGTCGTAGCTTCATTCAACATGGCCGGCATGCAGCTGGCCAGTTCGCCCACCGAAGTGGCCCGTGGACCACGGGCAGCGGTCTTCTCTGTAGCACAGTGCCGAGGAGGCACCATGGTCCTACACCCCAGCCGACCGGTTTTCTTGTCCGAGGGGCCTGCACCGTGGGCTGCGGTTTCCTCCACGCTTCCGATGCACATTCGCCGCTTCTTGTCGTCATCGCCTCCGGACGCAGCCACCTCTTGTCACCACCTCCAAAAACATAATAACCAACAGAGGGTCGTCAGGCTGTGTTCGTTCGGCCCATGCCCTCAATGTTAGGTAATAAAAATAGTCCAAATACAATCCAATATTTTCAATGAACAATGAGGTATAATTTTATTCAATTAAAATTGGTCATAACCCCTACCTCAATTTCACGAGCATTGCATGTCGATGAGCCACAGAAGACGAGCGTCCCGGAGGTCAGGCAGCGTGGAATATGGATGTCGATTCTATTGATGTCAGGGTGTGTCCAAAGAGGAAGTATCATGGAAGAAGTTCTTCATGTTCTTCATCAGAGATGTTCTTCATTGAAGAATGATGTTATTCGTCAATAGAATGATGTTCCAGCAAGAGTTTTTCTCCCAAAGCCCCCCCAAAAATATTTTCCAAGAAAATATAATAATAGGCTTCCCCCAAAATTATAATCTTTCCATGAATTTCAAATTAATTAAAAATAACTCATGACACCTCAATATAATTAATAAAGGCACTAATTATTCTTGAGTTGGCAACATTAAGAGAAGAAAGTGGAAAGGCTTCCCTTAAAGTGGGAGTTCAAAAGTTAAGAGAGAGGTTTAAGGGAGTTAAATGGGGAGTTGATGGGTTAGGCTCATGTGGACCCCACACACATTATTCTCCTATGGGGGGTTGTGTGGGATGTGGGCCCCACCTCCAACTCCTCCTTGGAGGATATTACCACCCCTTACCAATAAAATTGTGTAGACTACAATTTTATTTAATTTAGAATGAATCCCCAAAATTTAAGTTTCAACCCCCAAAAAACGCAACTACGGTAAAGTTACCCTTAAGAGAATATCGGCACTACGAGTTCATTGGTGTCCTCAAATTTCAATTCCAAGAACCGGTTCAAAAGATAGAAAATCCCGCTCTCACGTTCGCTGAACGTACCTGAACAAAACTTCAGAAAATTATTCCAGGCACACTGGGCCTCAGAATCAGGTACCGTCAGAGAGTGCGTACTAATAAAATTCCAAATAATTTAAGAAACAAATTCCTTGAAATTTCTGGGTCTTTACATTACCCCCACCTCATGGATTTACGTCCCCGTAAAGCTATAACACACACTAGGGAATCATATGGGGGTACTAAGCACACATCTGAGCCTCCCTATCCCATGTGCTCTCCTGGAGGTTCATGTGCTACCAGCGAATGCACACCAGTGGAATCGACCATACACATAAGACCCGCTTCTATTGATCCTTGATCTCCACTGGGACCTCCGTGAATTTCTCCCCGTCATCAATGTCCATCTCCCCATGGTCGATGATGTGGGATAGGTCGTGCACGTATCTCCTCAGCTACGATACGTGGAAGATGTCATGCACTCGGTGCAACTGAGGTGGAAGGGACAAAAAGTAAGCCACCTCACCTACCATACCGAGGACCTAAAACGGTCCGATTAATCGTGAAGATAACTTGTCACCTCGACCAAATATTTGTAGACCTCATCGAGGCAAGACCTATAGGATGACGTTGTTACCATCCTCCAACTCCAGTGGTCTCCATCTCCTATCATCATAGGACTTCTGTCTTCTCTGTGCAGTCTTCATATGCTCCTGGAATATCTGCAACTTTTCCATCATAACCTGAACCATCTCTAGTCCTACAAGTGCTGACTCCCTTGGGTCAGTCCAGCACAGAGATTATTTGCAAGCTCGGACGTATAGTTCCTCGTAAGGTGCCATCTCGATGGTGGATTGGTAGCTATTGTTGTATGAAAACTCCACCAAGGGGAAGTGATCCTCCCAACTGCGACCAAAGTCAAGGACACATGTACGAAGCATGTACTCGAGATTCTGAATGGTCCTCTTAGTCTGGTCATCCTTCTGAGGATGGAAGGTGGTTCTTAAGTGAAGATGCATCCCAAAAGCCTCTTGTAATCCGATCCATAGCTAGGAAGTGAAACGAGCATCTCGAGCAGAGACGATTGTCGACGGTACACCATGAAGCCGTACAATCTCCTATATGTAGGGGCATCCCATTCTTTCTAATGATCCCTACTCCCTGATCGGTAGGATGTTGGTTGACTTGGTGAGTTAGTCAACAATCACCCAGATAGATTTGTGTCCTCTAGATGTACGTGCAAGCCCCATCACAAAATCCATGGATATCCCATCCCACTCCCACTCAGGGATCTCTAAGGGATGTACCAATCCTGTTGGTACATGGTTCTCTGCCTTCAATTGCTGATAATTGAGGCACCAAGAGACAAGCTCTGCTACAAAATTCTTCATACCCTGCCACTAGTGCTATAATCTGGGGTCCTGATACATCGTTTCAAATTCTGGATGTACCACTAGAGGGGAAGTGTGAAACTCCTTCAACACCTCCTCTTATAGTGAAATTGGTACCATGGTACGTCCTCTGAAGGGGATGACGTGCTCCCCACCTTAAGAAAACCCATCATGTGCCTTCCCTGAGGATATCTAAGCATGTCACATCTCAAAATCAATGTCTCCACGCTATGCCTCCCTGACCCACTGATGTAGTATAGGAGTGACTGTGAAAGACTGTAGAAAGGGTGCTCCATCTCTATCCACAGAGGATATCTGCAACGTGGCTAGCTTCTCCGTTGCCTCTCCTAGTAGCTATATTCATGATCTCCTGCAGAGAGCATCCTGTACTACATTCCCCTTCCCAAGAGTATAGACTATCTCAAAGTCATAGTCCTGGAGGAACTCGACCCATCACCGAAGTCTCAAATTCAGTTCGTTCTGCATGAAGATGTACTAGAGACTCTGGTGGTCAAACTAGACTATAAAATGATCACCCATAAGATAGTGTTTCCAAATCTTCAAGGAGAATACCACTACTACTAACTCCAGTTCATGGGTAGCGTAGTTCTGCTTGTGTTGTCTCAACTGTCGTGAACCATACACGATCACTGCTCGCTCCGGAATCAGGACACCCCCAAGTCCGGTCCCTGATGCGTCATAGTAAACTACGTACCCTACGACCTCCTCTGATATCCTCATGATTGGTGCACTGGTCAACCTCTTCCTCCGCTCTTGAAATCTCTGCTGGCTTCTCTATGACCACACGAATGGTTGACCCTTCTTCATCAATGCTGAAAGCGGTGCTCTAACTCTGGAGAAGTCTGGCACAAAGGTAAGTCTGGCCAACTCATGAGTGATCGACCATACCCTCTTATGCCTGATTCCATCCTTTGATGCATAGGTTTTCCTTTTCACTGACAAAGGAAAACCAATCCCAACATTATAGATAAACCACAACCTTAATTCCTAATAAAGTTAATCTGTGTATGAGCTGTGGTTGCCCAGTCCATACCCAAACTGACATCGTAAGGCCTCAAAACTGCCACCAAGAGGATCCAACCAAAACTATCACCTCAAGGGTCAGATCACACTATCGGCATAAGTGTGATTATGAAGTCTCCTCTCAAAGGTGTCTCTAGACGTGAGGGTCAAGTCAATAGCTTAACTAAAAACTCTGGGTCTTGGACAAGAATCGGGGAAGGAAGGAATGATTTATATCTATGTATATTGATACAGAAGATAGTACTAGACACAAACCATACCTCAAATAATTCCTATAGCCCTTGGGTCAAACTCCTTGACCGTATGAAACTATTCTCTTCCCCTACCCTCCTGCTCCTTGTGCCTAGTGGGGACTACAAAGGCGAGTGGTTGTATCATGTTGAAACGTTCACCACCTCATTCTACTGTCCTAGCTCTGCTTCCACGTCTGCTGCCCTAGCTCTGCTTCCACGTCTGCTGCCCTACAGATTCATATGTCCTTAACACTTCCTCTTCATGGAATATTTTACACGCCCAAGTCTCTGAGACTCGCGCCAGTTCCCTGCTTTCCCACTGCTAACATTCTCTGGCTGTATCCGTTTAGCCAGAAAACATTGAACAACAAAGGTTCTCTCTTGAACCCAAGCATAAGCAGGAATGCATAATGGAAAAGTTCTAGCATAGATGTGCTTTAAACACACCTTGCTCAGTATTTTGAGCCCCAAAGCACTGATCATATAGTATTCATCGAGTACCCTAAATAATCGGTACGCCTCGATGAACACTGAGATACCGACACATCGTTCTGACGAAGTTGTATAAGCTCTAGAAAACTATCAGCCACCTTCTCAAGCCAGTCCTCAGTTGCATGTGAGTCGGGCTTGCCTCGGAAACTGAGGGGTATCTAATGCTGATACACGTGTAAGACACGAATCCTACATGTTTCATCTATCGGTACCGCCGGTTGTAATTGCTGACCAACAGTCAGTGATATAGCTGACACACTACCTGAAGGTACAACTAAGGCCATAGTCCACGTACCGATTCATCATCATTATGTGGACCAACCTCAGGGCCACTCACTGGAAAACACTAGTAGCTAAGTCCACCATCTGCTCTACAGGTGTCTCAACTAGGCGGAAAACTCTAGTAATCACCTCCATCCAGTCCTTTCCTGCTTGGGAATCTGTCTCGCCTCGTAACCATGGAGGCCTCTACTGATGGAACTTGTGAAACGCACTCTATTGCCATGCATCTTCTGTTAGCATGGCTGGTGGCATCTGCTGCCCAATGGGTGGTGGTGTAATGGTACACCACCCGAAGGTGCCAACTTAGAAAGAGGGCATTGCACCGTAGCCTCGTCGCTCGGTGGGACGTCATCGTGTACTCTCTCTCAGGAACTCTATCTAGTTGTCTTCTTAGTGACATCCTGATAATTTAAAGGTGCGCCATGGTCAATAAGTTATACCTGGTGAGTTGACTCAAAGATACCACAAAGGAAACTCTTGGAACACACATGCAATCAGTTTTTTCATGCACTGAGTCGGAAATCAGAGGTCAAGGTCCGGGTGTATGGATACGTCGGCCGCCGCACCAACACCGGACTCCTTGGACTAAAAACCACACTCAATACTCTTAAAACTATTTCTTCACATTAAGACAAATCATATTCCTAGGTTTTTCGGTATAACTGACTCCTCTGATACCAATTTGTCACGACCTGTTTTCGGATTCCGTGCCGTGAGTACCCCAAGCCCGCTTTCCATAGGCCAGGGGCTGGCGACTATCACCAAAAGAGTAAATCCCATTAAAAAGGGAATTAATTGACTTTAATAAGTAAAAAAATAAAATAGAGTATGGAACTGGGAGTAAACACTAAGTAAAATGTATACAAAATAAAGTTCCAAAAGGAAAGGGGCTGGAAATACAAGCCCAACGATAAAGTACAGTACAACCGAAAAATATTGTACAACTGCAGTAAAGTAAAACAACATCTACAAAGTGTCGTCCTCTGAGAATCCCACCTGATGGGTGGGTACATATTCCGTCCTCAGCACCCAAGTCCGTTTGTCTGCTCCGTGAACATCTTGCCAAGTGGTCCACCTCCGGGTACCGTCCAGCTCTACAAGTCTATCCTCCGATCAGTGTTGTTCATCGTCTAAAACCAACACGATATAGTGCAGGCATAGCCCATACAGGGGTGAGTATAAAGATACTCGGTAGGGACACTGGGACCCCCAAAAGTATCCCAGAATCCACGAAGTATAAACCAAAAAGGAAAGATACAATCACGAAGTATCAACCAACACGAAGTATCAACCAACCCTACTTAGGTATATGCCCATACATATACCATGGTTATCAATCTCAGCTCAGCTCCAACTCCCGAGCTCATGCACAACCTAATCCATACAGGAAGTAAATTCAATCATATCGATGATAATGATTCAAAGTCAAGACTCTGCTCACACAGGTATACATCTTTCTTATAACGATAGAGATGTTCAGATGTAGTCACTGATTCATCTAAGCTGTCGGACCCAAACAAGATACAAGACCAGCTAAGCTGTCAGACCCACACAAGATACAAGACCAGTTACTCTGTCATACCCACATAGGATACAAGTACAGAGGTCAATACTGTCGGACCCACACAGGATACAAGAACAGTAGTAAGTTGTCGGACCCACACACGATACTGGACCAGCTAAGCTGTTAGACCCACATAGGATACAAGACAAGCTACTCTGTCAGACCCACACAGGATACAAGTACAGAGCTCAAAATAGCCGAACCCACATAGGATACTGGAATACTAGTAATCACCGTCGAACCCATGGAGGATTCCAGTACGGTAGTCATCACTGTCGCAACCAGCTCTAGGGTTCCCGTATACAACACGCTCGATTCCGGGAAGGTCCGTTCCTCAAGAAAAGGGGTCGATACATAAACTATCACGAATTCCTGAGTTGATGTATCTCGTAGTTCCGTCTCATCATAAGGAACCCAACACGACAGACGGTGCGTCAATAGGACGCCTGATCTGAGAGTTATTGACATTTCTATTCCAAGGGCCCGGTTGGATTTTGGGTACAATCCAACCCTGCCATACTCCAGTCTCATCTGAATCCTATTTTGAGTATGTAATAAGGACCTTCTCTTCAAAAGTAATCCAACGTAGTTGATGGAACGTCAATCGGACGTCCGTACGTTAAGTTATAAGCGTTTCCGCTCTGAGGGCCCGGTTAGTTTTGAGTTCGAACCAACACAATCATACCCAAACTTCTACAACACCATGAATATAATATACCTAAACGACTGAATCGATCCGAGGAATCCTACACAACTGACGGAATGTTGATCGGAGGTCCGTAGCTCAAGTTATGGGCGGAATACTAAAATGGGTCCGAAGAGGGGGGGTTTGGGTCCGGCCCAATTGGGCGTGGCCCAACCCGGCAGCTGCGGCCCGGCCCGTGTGGCTAGCGTCCTGGCCCGCGCGGCAAGCATCCCAGCTCAGTAGCTGACAACGGATCAGCTAGCTGACCGAGCAGAGTGGGGGGGGGGTGAGGGGAGGGTTTTCGAAATGGAGGTGCTAAGTGGTGTCGCCTATCCTTCCCGGCCAACCGAAGCCGGTTAGTCTTCTCCGGCGTGAGGGACCCGCACATCGGGCCACTGTACTCCCACGCTGCACCTTTGGGTGCTGATACTTCCTTCAACCGGCTGATAGGAGGCAGATTGGTTCCCCATCGAAGCGGCCCGCGGAGCACGGGCCGTGGTCTTCTCCGCCGCGTGGCGCCGAGGTCCTCCAGCCTAGCCGGTTTGCTTCGTCCGAGCGGCCTGCACCGCGGGCTATGGTTTCCTCCATGTAGCAATTGCGCAGTAGCTGCTTCCGGTTGTCGTCGCCTCCGGAAGCCGCCACCTCCGGTTTCCGCCTCCAAAAACTTAAGAACCAATGGAGGGTTGTCGGTCCATGTTCGTTCAGCCCATGCCCTCTATGTTAGGTGATGACAATAAGCTAAAGAAAATCCAATAATTTCAATGAAGAATGAGGTACAATTTTATTCAATTAAAATTGGTCATAACACCTACCTCGTTTTCATGAGTGTTGCACGTCGATGAGCCATAGAAGGTGAGAATCTCTGAGGTAGGGCATCGTAGAATACAGATGTCGATTCCATTGACGTCAGGGTGTGTCCGAAGAGGAAGTTTCGTGGAATAAGTTCTTCACTTTCTTCATTGGAGATGTTCTTCGTTGAAGGACAGTGTTCTTCATCGAGATAATGAAGTTCCACCAAGATGTTTTCTCCCAAATTCCCCCCCAAAATATTTTCCAAGAAAATATAATAATAGGCTTCCCCCAAAATTATAATCTTGCCATGCATTTCAAATTAATTCAAAAGAACACATGACACCTCAAAATAATTAATAAAGGCATTAATTATTCTTGAGTTGGCAACATTAAGAGAAGAAATTGGAAAGGCTCCACTTAAAGTGGGAGTTCAAAAGTTAAGAGAGAGGTTTAATGGAGCTAAATGGGGAGTTAAGGGGTTAGGATCGGGTGGGCCCCATACACATTATTCTCCCATGGAGGGTTTTTTGGGATGTGGTCCCCACCTACGACTCCTACTTAAAGGAAAAAACCACCCCTTAACAATAAAATTGTGTAGACAACAATCTTATTTAATTTAGAATGAATCCCCAAAATTTAACTTTTAACCCGCATAAAACGCAACCGCGGTAAAGGTCTCCTTAAACGAATACCGGTGATGTGAGTTTATCGGTTTCCTCAGATTTCAATTCTGAGCACCGGTTCAAAAGATAGAAAATCTAACTCTCACGTTCACTGAACGTACTGGAAAAAAACTTCATAAAATTATTCTGGGCACATCGGGCCTCGGAATTTGGTGCCGTAAGAGACTGCGTACTCATAAAATTCCAAAGAACTTAAGAAAAAAATTTCACTGAAATTTCCGGGTCTTTATAAAAAAACTACTTTGACTTATCAAAATTTCATTGGTTTATGTTATTTATATTAAATAATACATTATATTTGAATATTTTTCTATTTTGAATTATATTTCTAGAGAATGAAATTGTTATATTTTAATCATTAAGGTCACTTCAAGAATGCTCCTCCTCTCACTTATAAGTGTACATCCCACCTTTCACTTGTTTATACAACTTTTATCCTTCTAGATCGACCAAGGGATACCAAATTTCGTATAATATTACCTATACATTAATTAGTGTTTCTCATATTCTTAAAAGACCATTTCATGGGTCTTTAAGAAAGGATCTGAAGGAGGCCTAACAAATAAGAGGCAATCATCTTATCTATCCTATTTCAAAATGTTTCCTCATATACTTCCCATAAATATGTGATATTATTCATAAAAAATGACATAAATATCCTAAATACAATTAAATGTGATTATGATTATGAAACTACCGTTATTCAGTATATTTTCTGTGAAATGGGAAGTGAAAATAACACTCGTGCATATGTATGACCTATTGTATGCACATAGTGATGCAATTAATTTTCCATCACCATATTTTATGGATGGTTATTAGGATTAGTTTAATTTTTACATATTATATTCATTAAATAATGGTTATTCTAGAATTATACTATAATATCTGACTTATTACCTTCTAATCTATTATAAAAAAATAAGATCACTCATGGGTACGTGTGGATTACCACCTTCATGAAGCTATGCGATCTTTTAAGGAAATTTTAATATAACATGTCATCCTTGGAGGTTATTATTTACTTGGGATATGATTCAATACCACCATACAAGTTTTTTCTTTTTATCGTTTTTGATTATTAGTTTATGATATTTATAAAACCCTTTCTATTTTACACAGGCTATGCTAGGATGAATTGATAAAATTTTTATGAAACCCGTTTCTTTTCCTTGGGTTATTCCACAATAAAATATTTATGAAAGCCATTTATTTTACATTATTTATTCAATGATGAAATGATTATTAATCCCATTTTTTCATTGTTTATTATAATCTTGTGGCACACATCTGTATGATTTTCATTATTTGATGGGTGGACTAAAAACTTTATATCCCTACAATGCTTTGGGTAAGGATGTATTTCTCATGAGATAAATAAGAATCAATTGGTGGAATGAACCTAGTTTAGTATGGGAATATCTTGACTATAACAAATTTAGGAGTGAACCTTGAATACTATGATGGACTGAGGAGTGAACCTAATCCATTATGATAGTCTTGGAAGTAATCTTTGAATAATAAGGAAACAATTTTCTATACATATGCATATTCCACAAATCTATGTCATTCTCTAATGTTATGATAACATGGCTTATATTCTTTGATTGCTGTATGATTCATGTCTTATGAACTACCATGATTTGTGACATGAATCGAGATTATAATCATTGATAAACATGGTATGGATCTAAAATGTCTATATTATATTCTCAAACCCATATGCCAATGATATATTAATGTGATCGTTCATATATCTATTGTCTACCATAACTATGCATATGATATTTCCAATTCTTATTTTTTATTTTCCATAGGTAATGATGAATGGTTTTAGGTATGATATATCTAATTAGGTTCCTTTTTAGGAGAACTATGTGGGAGAAGATTTAGATATCTTATGAATAATTTATTTATGTATCTTAGTTTCCTATGATACTATAACTATAGGATTCTGGTATATATCATAATACAATATAATGAATATTCATATAATAATATATAATATCAATGTAGGAAAATTATGGGTCACTACAGTCTTATAGGAGATAATCCCAGTAAACATGTATATCAATTCACCTATGTATGTTCAATTTTCATGCTTACTGAGTAGCTGAAGAGAATGTTTAGTGGAGGGAGTTCGCATTTCAACTTGAAAGAGCTACCAAATAGTGGTTTTACAACCTATAACCAGGGGTGATTCATTTTTGGGATGACATAATAATTGTTTTGTGTAATGATTTTTCCTAACCACTAGAATCATAGTGATAAGGAAACAGATTTATGCCATCTAATAAGAATCCACAAAGACTCTCTATGAGTACTGGGAAATATTCGAGAAATTTTTTACTTGTTTCCATTATAAAGAAATAGAAGAAAATAATTTACATGTTTTCTAAAATCAAGGAATACTAAACAAGGAAAATAATCTATTGGATGCATCATAGAAAGGATATTTTATTAATAACTCCCAAGAAGATGTTGGGAACATAATAGATAATATTGCAAAAAATTCCCAGAAATTCAAAATAAGATTTACGAGTATAAGAGGTATCCATGTGGTAAAATACTCCAATTCATCTATGTTATTAGAAACTAAAATTTTAGTGGTAGAAATATTAGTTGTATATATTTCCATGAAGTAAGTAATTTAATAATAATAACCACCTTAGGAATGTTCTCAGTGCTCTTCACCCAATCATTAAACTGATCAGTGTATAGAATTATTTTCCAAAGTGTATTCTGAAACCACTTTCAGAACTATTCAATGACAAAATAACAACCTTGTAAATATAACCTAGAATCCCAACCTAGATGTAGATTAAAAAATAACTAGGATAGACCTCCCATTTAGAACTTATAATCAACCCAACCACTGTTCTTGTGAAAAAATTCCAAAACCCCCACCTTTTCAACAACCCTAAAAACATACCTATAACAAAAAAATTTATTATTAACCACCTTAAGAAAATTCCTATAATCATCCCAGTAATAGTGGACCATTTTTTGAATATAAATAGCTATTGTCCATGGATAGAAGATACAATAGATCAAATAACAACTAAATTCACCAATTTAATAGATATTATGTCGGCAAAATAAATGAAAATTGATAGCACAAAAAATACCAAATAGAAAGTGGAATGTATGAATGATAACAAAAATAAGTAGAAATGATGTTTTACTACACGAATGCAAGAAATATCAATAGATAGAATTTAAAATCAAGGTTAGATATTATTAATAGATTTAAGAAAATCCACATCACCAAGAATAAATAAGGGAAGTTAAAAGGAAGAAGGAGGAAGGGAAGGAAGGTAAAATAAGGAAAGGCCAAAGCCACCATTTCATATAGAACAACAGGTTAAATGTACCTTACACTTTCATCCCCTTATAGTGTGACCTAGTAAAAGAAGATTAAATGATAATACTTTCAAATGAAGATTATGGAAACCTTCCAGAAAGTTGAAATAAATATACCTCTTCTTTTATCCAATAATAGAAGTCTAAAATATACCAAAAGTTTCAAATAACATTGTACCAAAAATATAAGGGTTGATGTGAATGAAATAATTAGTTTAGGAAATAGTATTTTTAATTATGTTAGACCAACTCTTCCCACCAAATTCTAGGATCAATAGATATTATTTATTACATGAATCATTGGATATTTACATTTTTATAATTATTCATGTGATTGAGGAGCTTCAAAAAATGTTACGACTCACTATGTTTTTACATATTTTTAGATATGAGATTTAATCCCACTGATTTAGTGGTATAAATTGCAAATAGGTCAATGATATTTCTAGCCAGAGTTTTAGATGGCATTCCAGGTGGGGTTAATGTATTAATATTCCCAGCCAACATCTATGTTTTTCCATGGAGGAAGATAGAGCACTAGGATATTCACTCATCATATTGAGAAAGAAATTCTTAATGATTTAAAAGATAATAATCAACATACATGGAGGAACCCTCACCAGGATTTTTTTAGAAAACACTTTCCACCTCATTATTTTAAACCTAATGAGACACCCTTCATATAACCAATAAAATTTTAAAATCTACCATGATGAAAGGTATTAACACATTAAATATCCCAAAATGTTCTATAAATTATCTACCTTAGAAAACTAATTATATATTCAAAAAAACATAGAACATGTCGCTATATAGAATTATGAAAATTCTAAAAATAATTCTTCTAATTTAAAAGAAATGTTAATATCTTGGTATTCTAAAAAATATATTGTTCTATTTCAAAAATAAAATGATAATATATTATCCTATGTTTTGGAAAATCAACAATAAAAGGTGGTTAACCATTATTTAATTTCATCACTTGAAAAACCTGTCCTGAGTGAGTTAAAATATGTATACCTCATAGAAGAACATAAACAACTAGTAATATTTACAAATAATTTTTGAAAACAAAAGAACAAATATTGATTAAACATATAAAAAATAATTTCCAATCCATAGGGTGAAGATTTGGTGATATCCCGAAAATAAACCCCAAAATATGCTCACATATAATTTTTTTTGTGGGGGGATTATTGATTAATTAGGCTTCCCCAACGAAAGATAAATTCTACCACCATAGAGGTGGTGCTGAAATAAATAGATAAGCTATTAACAAGAGCCATCAATTATCCAATTTTTTCATTCTAATGGGTTATCATTATCTCTATAGTTCCTAGTAAAACTGGATTCACAATTTTGAAGAATGATAATAATGTATTAATCCCCCTGAAAGTTCAAAATTTCTGGAGAGTGTGCATTGATTATAAAAATTTGAATCATGTCACTCAAAAAGACCACTGTTCAATTCCCTTAATTAAACAAATGCTAGAAAATTTGGTAAGATAAAAATATTCTATCACATAGATAAATTTATAGGATATTTTTTGGTTCTAATTATCCTAGAAGACCGAGAAAAGTCAACCATCACATTTATATTTTTAACCTTTCCCTATATGAGGATGCCTCTTCAGCTATGTAATGTGCTAGTTAAATTTTAAATTTGAATTGTAATTATCCTTTATGATCATATCAAGGAATGTTTGGATGTATTCCTGGATGAATTTATAATTTTGGGGAATTTGTTTCATCAGTATTTGGGAAAAATAGAAAATGTTTCAAAAACATGCATTGAAAACAATCTTATTCTGAATTTCAAAAAGTGTAATTTAGTTGGTGGGAAAGGGATAGTCTTAGGACATATAATTTAAAAAAAGATATTCTGGTAGATAAATATAAATTCAAGGTGGAAAAATAATTTCCCTATCCATCTTATGTGAAACATATTAGATCATTCTATGTCAATGGAGTGTTTTATATAAGATTCATTGAGGATTTTATTAAGATTTATCTCCACATTTCTAGGTTACTTTTAAAATAATTTTATTTTTACTTAAATGATTAATGTATGGAACCATTTTATGAGCTTAAGAGAAGTATGATTACCCAACCAGTAGTTTTTCCACTAACTTAGAAACATCCAATTGATCTAATTTGGGATTCTTCAAACAAATATGTGGGGATGATCTCACTTAATTAATTGAAGGAAGACAATACGTTATTTAGTATTCCAAAATTAATTTCCTATGATGGTAAGATTAATGATTATTATTTAAGAATTCAAACTAGAAATTAATTATAAGAAATGATTTCAAGACCTGGTGGATGATCACTTAATCAGGCATCTCAAGACCACTGAAGTAGAAATTCTAGAAAATAACCCATTAAATAACCATGTATTTGGAGAAAAACTTTATATAATTGAAGGACAATCACTATAGTATGTATAAATAGTGAATTTTTTTGGTGACTCTTCAAGTACTATCTCATCTTAAATGTCATAAAAAACACTCACTTAAAGCTTAATTGTGATTTTATGTTTATTAGGATCAATTCCATTTGATAATTTGTTATGACCAACTAATAAGAATACATTTTCTTATAAGTGAAGCTGGATCGATTTTTTGGATTCTTTAGCAAACAATATTGTGGAGGAAACATTAGACTGGAAATAGCTTTGATAAATGTCCTAAAATTTGGTATCTATTGGCCCCTTTTTTTAAAGGATACACATGAATGTTTCTATAAGTGTGAGAAATTTCAATTTTCTAGAAGTATTGAAAAAAGTAAAGAGATGCCTCATAAACCCATTATTTTTTTGTAAAATTTTTTATGTATAGAGAAATGAATTTTTTATACCCTTTCTCTTTTCATTTTTAAATTCATAAATCTTGATTTTTGTTCATTATGTCTCAAAATAGGTGGAATCCAAATCCATTAAAATTGATGATGCCAATGTTTTGTGTGATTTTTTAGGTCCTAAATTTTCTATAGGTTTGGAGTGCCAAGAGAAATCATCATTGTCCAAGGGAATCACTTTTTCAATAGTATTATAAGGGCTCTCTTGAGGATGTATGGGGTAATTCAAAATATATCCACACCCTACTATCCTTTAAAAAATGAAAAATATGAAGTGTAAAATATCGAAATTAATGGAATTATATAAAAAAGGAAACCTAATAAAAAGGACTGAAGTTAAAGGATGGAAGAAACCTTATGTGACTACAAGATTGGTTAAAAGTAACCTATTTAAATGATCCCATTTCAATGGATTTATATAAAAATATATCACATGCCTATGGAGTTGGAGAATCAAGAATATTAGGATGTAAGTAACATGAATTTGGGCTGGGAAAGTACTATTAAAGAATGGAAATTACAATTAAAAGTGATTTTGGAAATTTGAAAAGAGTATTTTAAAAAATGAATAATTTACAAAGAAAGAACTTGAGTGGCCCATGAAAATATGATCCAACCAAAAACATTCCACTATGGAGACCAAGTGTTTCTCTACAGTTCCAAATTTAAGATTATTCTATGTAAACTTTGTTCCAGGTGGGAATATCCATATATATCAACTCATGTTTATCAATTTTTGGATATTATGATTAATAAAGAAGTTATAGTAAACCTATTTCTTGATAATGTGAAAAAAATAAAAAAGTACCATCGAAATATACCCTACGAAATGGTAGAGGATCATACACTTCTATAACCTATATATTGATCATTTTTCGTCAGGTTTGGTTGGGCCAGAAAAATTAAATAAAAAACTTTCTAGGATGAAACCTTAGATTTAATGTTTTTTTAGGGTTTAGGAATTTAAGATGAATATATTTTTCCCTTTTCTAATTGGTCTGAAAATTAAATGTTCCTTACACTTTGATTAGTTGTTATCTTTTTGTAGGATCATCATGGTTGGAAGGCATAGATCAATCCCAAAACATTAAGAAGAGGAGTAAAAGTTATAAAGAGATTCTTATAGAAAGGGGAGTTCAATTATAAATTCATTATCTTCTTAGGTTACCTATATTTTTTAAAAATTTATCTTGAGATTAAGATGAGAATTCCAGGCCAATATGTAGAATTTTTTTAATTAATTAAACATGTACATATGGCCTTCTTATAAATCCTCTGATTCTATGTTTTATATTTGTATGATCGTGTTATTGAATAAGTAAAGTGGGGGGTATTGAATGATTATATATAAAAATAGGATTTAATATAATGAATCATTATATGATGGAATTTGTTGAATCATTTAAATGATATCTACCTACAATTTTAATACTTTGAATTTTTGAAATTAATATGGATTTTTTTATCCACTAAATGAGTGATTTTTCAATTTCATATATTTCATTCATGAGAGGAATTCTAGACCAAGATTTCCCATTTCTATCTTCAGAATATTTCTTGAGGGATCATGGGGTATGCCACCAACTTGAACTTATATTGGAAGTTGTCAAAGCTATGATTCTACAAATTCATATATAATATATTTGGGGAATTTTTTTTGATAATACCATATCCCAAATAATAAATTTATATCAATCATTTTTTCCCATATAATCCATGAGTGATATTGTAATTAATGAATTTCATTACCATCCAAAATTTCCCATTCCTAATATAATTTATGTTTTTTAGGATATTTTAATGTTGATGTGTGTGGTTTAGGTAAGTGATGCATTTCATTGATAGTTATAAGTGTAGGAGTGATTGTTTGGGTATTGGTAGGGTTCATGCTTAAGTAATTATTGTATTTCATTACTAACCCTTAATAAAATAAAATAAAATAAAATAAAATAAAATAAAATAAAATAAAATAAAATAAAATAAAATAAAATAAAATAAAATAAAATAAAATAAAATAAGATAACGAGAATTGTTCATGACAGGGTATTATCAAAAACTAGAATTGATGAATATAATATTTTTATCATATGGAGTTATGTGGTGGATGTGAGTTTTTTTCCAAACATAAATTTGTAAAGAGTAAAAAAAAACTCTAAAGAAATAAAAATAAAAAGTCAAAAAATTCAAGTGGGTATATATCATTCACTACTTACATTGTTCCTCAAATTTACATTGATATTGGGGAGAAGGTTTTATCACTTTTAGAAAGAATAATTTCATTGATCCTTTACATTTAAATATCATGCATTATGATTTTTATATTAAACTCTTATTTGAACCTTAATGTTCTAAAAATCAATACTCATAAACCCAAAGTGTCATATTCATTTGAACCTAAATTTAGGTCCTCATGAATATTATGGATTTTTATATCTCTGTGGAGGTACACAAGGTTTATACTTTGCAATATTGTAGTTGGGGTTTGGAATAGTGGTAAGAACCCCATAAATATACATGAAAAATGGGGGTTCAATACTCATGGGGCGCAGGCACTGTAGCATCACTGTAGCGCTACTGTAGTAGCCGAGATACTATTGCAATGGCGGCACTGTAGCGGTGATAGGGGAACTGTAGCAGCAGCAGGGGAACTGTAGCGGTGGCGGGTATTGTGTGGTACTGTAGCAGCACGGGTGCGGTAGTATTATTATTCACAGAATGGGTATTGGGCCTAAAATATGGGCCTACATTCTATGTAATGGGATAAATGCCCACTAGGGCCTATGGGCTATGTAATGGGTATCCCTCTACCCAGTTAAAGAGGTCTTTGCTTTGCTTTATTAATAAAAATGAGACTTCGGCCCCAACTATTAAAAAAAATATCATGGAATGTTTAATAATAGTGAATTTTGATTCATATATAGAAGGATGGTGAATTGCATCAAATTCCAAGGGGAGAGAGAGTAAAATACATGGGTTGATTGACAATGATTAACTTTTGCATTATCAAGATTCAAATATTTATCACACTTCACACATTTCCAAGAAATATTTTAATTAAGAATAGAATAATTTTTCTCAAGTAAATATGTGATTCACCTTTCAACAATTTTGAAAAGTATTTTTTATTATTGTAGGAAAAAAATTGGGCTATTCTTAACACTAAATAAGAGAGTAATGGGGAGGAAACCCTGAAGAAGCCCGCACAGGATAACCTGGACAAGAAGGTCCCAAAGTTCATGCATGTGGCATGAGTATAGGGGTGGGATAAGGCTTACAAGATGTATATGTGTAATAAAAATACCGTATGGTGAAAGTGTGTGTGTATTCAGGAACCCATCATCATAACACACAATTATAATTGATAATGGAGTGTTAATAAATAAAAGAAAGTGGGATCCCAATTTTAAATTAATACGGGATAGAGAAAATGTTTAAACTATTATTAATTAATCTATATAATACCGTATCATGCTTAGACTGGTGACCCACCACCAAAACAAGATCCTTCACCACCATCACCACTCATTCCCATCATACCACCATTTATGTACACCAAAAAATATTCTTATATCTCTTTTCAAGCTCACGTAACATTGGGTAACTAATAAAACAGGCCTGGAACACCATGGATGGCACTAGAATCCCACGTGATTCTCTCTATGAAGTTGAACATAAGCGACGAATCCCAACAAGGAATGATACTGAACATGATTATACTAGTCCACTTCCTTCCACCATGTGTTATTATTAGGAGGTTCTACTATAAGGATGTTTTAACACTGCTTAATTCCTCTATTTTTTCTCTTTTATTGTCACTCGTTACTTCCACCATCAACTTGGAACCTTCATCCCTCCAACTATAACTTTTTACCATCACTGTACCTCTGGCACTATTGAAACCATGATTCTACTACATCCTTGTGCCACTATCATACGCCCTCATTCCTACTACCAATAACCTTATTCGATTCAGTTTCCACCGGTGTAGTTCTATAGCCAAACCACTACCATCTCTACTACCAGAACTATGCTATTTAATACCGATCAAGCTGTTACCACTATCTCATTCCACAACCAATTTTCCTCTTCTTACAATTCCTTCATCACTAATACCATTTCTTTGATTATGTTTCCATTCATTCAATTATTTTATTCAATTATCATTACTTCTATTTCATACTTTTGATACAAATCAAGCAACCACTTGTACTATGACATTGTGTTCCACTCCCACCTATGTGAACAATGAATATGAAGGACCAAACCTCCACTTCTCCACAACATCATTACGAGAATATCTAATATTAGGTAAATAAGAAACTATGTGAGTTCAATTATCACATATAAAAGTCCATGATTTTGAATATTTAAGATATACAACTTCAAAGACAAGTGATGTTGGATCCTTGACAAGCCCGTTGAAGAAACCTATTTAGAGGGAGGGATAATACAATGTTGTGAACCTTAACAATCCATTATGAGGTATAAGGATCATATTCAAGGAATAAAATTTCATCAATGAAAATGTTAGATTACCCTTCAGAAAAATTAAGATAGTGGATTTAGAATTAGAGGTTGTTCAAATCACAAAAAATTGAGTAGGTGCCCCAAGCTTGAGACCAATTGGGAGGATAGACTAGATTCATCTTATGGGGTGTCTGAGAATATAATGTTGTAGACAAATTTAATAAAATTCACATTAATAAGATAATAGGATCTCAAATATGAGTATTCAAGTGATGGAGATGAAGACATGTTGTGTGAGTGATTACTACCATGAATTAATAAAAAATAGGGCTTTCAATAAAGATATGATCTATTAAAATGAAGACCATGAATGAGTTCCACATCACAGAAAGATAATAATGAATATTAATGGAGGAATTCCTGAGATTCAATCCCAAACTATTCCTGAGAAAATATTCAAATATAGATATACTTATATAAGGAATAATTTCCAGATGTACAAGGAAAAAGTCACGAGCACTACATGCACTTGAAGATTAAAATTCTCAAAGAAGTTGTCAAATTATTTCATAAGGATAAAGTATTTTCAAAACCACAAGTCATGATGGTATTAAGATATCCTTAAGTATTTGGAATGAAAATTGATAATATTTATGTGAATTCAAAGAGATAAAAATTCATGAATTCTATAAAGAAACATTCGTAAATAAGGGTCAAAATTGGGGGGATTATTTTTCCTAAAAATAAAGGACCATGATGATATGGGAAGAGATGAACACACATAGGTAAGGAGTGTGTGATATTCAGATAGATAATATCAACCTACTTTGGATTAATGTTGTTTATTTTGTTTTGATTATTTTTATTATTTCATTGACTCTTACACTATCTGTTTCATCAGTAATGGGGGGGGGGGGGGTATAACATTTAGTGATTGAGGAAGGGGATGAAACTCCCTTATGATTCTTGAGTCTATGAGATTTGAATAAAATGAATTTATCTTTTTATTTTTTACTTATTTCAATATTTACATGTATATATAATCCTAAAGGTGATAATATTTAAATTAATTCTAATGACTTATTTATTTCCTTTATTAGGTATCTATAAACTATTTCTATTTGTGTTTAGACCATACCAATTGAATAATACGAGGATAATTAGTGAGTGTTTAATGATTTATGACAATTTATAAAGTTTTAGGGGTTATTATTGGTTTACATAGGAATCATAATACCTAATAGGGTATTTAGGAGGTGAATTTTGGGTGATTCATTATTTATTTCACACATTTTAAAGAGGGTAGAGCGAATGAAAAAAATTTGGCCAATCAAAAAACAATCATCAAATCAAGGGTAAAGAGGGGAATAACCTGTGGAACCTATCATTTATCAATTAATAAGGGACTAGGATATATTCTTAAAGACTATGATAACATTACAGGTGGGAATAATATTTTTACATGATCAATTCTATCTTGATCTAAATTTTTTGTCCTTGTTTTATATCTTATTCATAAAAAGAAAAATACAATCACTATTATTATCATCCCTGAAAACTAGATTTAGACCACTCCTCTTCAGATATAACATAGGTGACCAGAAATACTATATTACCTAGGAAATTAATTTTCTTTTTCCAAACCCCATGATGGGTGTAAATAAAACCTATTTTAATTTATTTAATTATTCAGATTTTTATTTTAGAGTATTTTTAATTAATATAAAAATGTTTTCTTATATATAATCTTTTAGGAAAGTGTTTTACTTCTTAGATAACTAAGAAATAATTTTCTATTTCCTTGTTTACTAATAAAGTAGATAACATTTCTTCTACTAGCTTTTATTCTCAATAAAAATGGATTAAACAATATTTATCAGATTGTAATATTTTTTTTGATAAATTACTTTTTTTATAATTAAGCTAGTATTTATATCTCCAATAACACCTTGTAATATTCTATGAAAAATAATATAGAAGTGAGATACCATTTTATTAAAGATCATGTACTAAAATACGATATTAATTCCAAATATACTTCAATAGATGATCAATTAGAAGATATATTTACTAAATGTTTAGATATAGTGAATTATGGAAAGATTAAATTTAAACTTTGAATAATTTAATCCTAAAATTTATATAAGTAAAATTATGTAATCATCAATTTTTTATTTCTAATAGTTTTTTATCTTTTATAAAATATATTTGTTTTAATAAATGAGTTATTTCAAGAATTATATATATAATACTATATATATAAATATTGAATATTATATTTAATGAAAGGTTTCATTATTTTAAAATTTTAAATATATTTTCTTTAATTATTTAAAATTATTTTTATATGTTTTTTATTTATAAATTAATTTTGGGGGATTGTTTCATTAATAATTAATATAATTTAGAGATATATCAATAATTTTTCATGATTCACTTTTCTTTAAGAATGATTGGGTTTATTTATCTGTTTATTATTAAAGAAAGTTCTTTGTTTAATGGGAGAAATTATTTTTAATGTTATACAAAAGGTGATTTTATTACTTTTTAGAAAAAATAATTTGTTTTAGTTTTTTAACTATTTTTTATGCAAAAGGATTGATATTTTTATTATTTTTTGAGTTGTTTTTTAATTACTAGAAAGAGGGATATTGTTTGAGTTTAATATTTGGATATTGATAAAAATTGTTTTATTGGATTGAATCTTTACACTTTAACATTAACTTTTATTTTATTTATTTATATTATTAAGAAACACATATTTAATATTTAAAAAATATATTTTATCATTAAAAACTCAAAAAATACATGATTATTACAAAATAAATATTTTATGTTTTCAAACTTATATGATTTAGATTTTTTAGAATTATTTTCACTCTGATGGAGTTTCTATATTCATTTTTAAAAAAATAATAAGAAAAATATCTTATTTTTCTATAAAATGTAAATAATCCCTACATTTTCTACAATACTATTACTAATATGTTATTTCAAAATTATTCTATGTTTCTTTATGAAGCGTAAATATACCTTCAGATGTAATAGTTTGAAACTTACGAAGTATGATTATTTGATTTTTTGTAAGTATATAATGAAACATACAATGTTTTCAATACAACCTGAAAAATATTAATTGGGGCCTTAAAATGTTTCTATTTATCCTTACAAACTCTTATTTAATCATTATGATATTATAAAATTATTATTAAGAACTAATTTATAATCCTTACAAACTCTAAATCATCCTTATAATGTTAAATTTTATCCTTACAAAGTTTGTTTTTAAATCATAATAACCATAAAAAGATATATATGGAACTTATAAAGACACATATGAACCTTATGAAGATACCTATGAACTATTTGATGATACATAAATACCATATGATGAATAACCTTATGAATATTTGTAAATAGACCATGAAAACTATTCTGTCAACCTTATAAATTATAAAGGTTAAAATAACTTATATATATGAGTTTCATGGATATATTTTTTTATATTCTCATAAATTTAAGTGGAATCATGACAAAAACAACTAAAGTGGAAAATCATAGTGGAGAATACATATTTTTTTAACCTCAAATTATTTGACTACTGAAAAAAACAAGGGAACATTAATGATCCACTAAAATTGAATTTGGTATTTGAAAATATAAAAATGAATTTAGTAGTAATGCGTCCGGGATTAAACTTTTGGATATTTCTTTATAAATAATTACTAGAGGAACATGATGAATGGTATATATTAATGATAATAAATGAGGTATAAAACTTTAAAATTAAATGTTGGATACTGTGATCATGACTACGCTGTTACTATAATCATTGAGAATTCTATATTATGCTATAATGAATTTCTCATGACGACTAAAGATGCAACAAATATTTTCATTTTATATTTTTGTTCTTTAATAATTATTTTTTATCTATTTATCTTTTATTGTTTGCATGTTATTTGGGTTTATTTTATGATTTTTCTACATAATGATAGGATTTTATTGGTTATAACTCCATTGTAAAAGGTATATATTATTCATTATTTCTTAAACTATAAAAGGTTGGATGGCATTGAGTTCTGACTCCCATTAATAGTCTTGTATAGGATTGGTTGTTCCATGGTCCTCCTAAAGGTTTTTCATAATTGAGTTGAGAATCCCATACAAAAGCTAGGATATAATGGACACCATTTATCTCAAGGAGTGGAGAGAAGTGTAGAGTTGATATAGGATCACTTTGATCCAGAATGTTATAATTTTTGTGTGTGTTCATGTTTACTATTTATATCAAGATTTCATTACATTATTAATCTATTTGTTTCTCCTCCTATAGGTAATCTTGAATCTATTTCAATTTTATCTTTTATTTTCAAACATCTAAATATTTTGAATTGGTCAATTCACCTCCCCCTCTTCACATTCATAGAATCTCAATCTAGTCAAACATGAACTTTACTAAATTCTTCATCAAGAGTAAAATGTTATGTGTCGCTAAACCTGAGGGAACATTCTTGTATAGTAAATTATATAAAATATCCTGAATATTAATATATTAAATATCATCCTGGATCCTCATAAAATGTTACTTATCGGACAAAATTATTAGAATATATATTATATAGATTACATATTAATATTTTGACAACTATAAAATGTTTTGTATCATCTTCTATGTAAAAAATTTCCTATGTATCATCTTTGGTGTTGATTTTCCAATATTTATAATTAAAAAATGTTAGGAATTATCTTATTCATCTGATAAAATGTTTCTTATCAATACAAACTTCTTAAAATTCATAAAATATAGAATATTACGAATTTCCCTTCCAGAATGTTGGAAAATTATGTTTGAACACTTGTAAAGGAAATAAGAACTTATGAGAATAATTTAATTTGTAAAATGATGTATTTAATTTATAAAATAACATTCAAATAGATTTAAATGTTAAATATTAAACTTCAATAAAAAGGATAAAAATTTATTCTAAAAAAACATATTTATAATAAAAATAAAGGATATAGAAAATATTAAAACCTAAAATATAAAAACACAAAAATAAATTCCAAATATTATTTTAATAAATTCTAATCCAAAATATTATTCAATGACTTATGAAAATTAAAGAAAATAATATTTTTCAATTAATCTCCAAAAATTATCATTTTAGAAAAATCTTCAAAGAATAAATTTTATAACAAAGAGTGAAAAGGATTAAATAATTTGAGAAAATAATCACATTTAAACATTAAAACACTAGAAATTTATAAAATGTATGTCAAAATATTATATCAAATTATAACCACATTAACTATATATTGTTTTGAACTCCACTAGATCAATACTCTTCTATTGATGAAAACACATAAATTAATTATGTTTTGATGAAAGTACCATATGTTTATCTTCTTATAAATATATCCTTATATAATCGATATAATAATAAATTATAATTTATAAATCACCACAAATTAAGTATAATTTAAAATAATATCTGAGGAAACTATTTGGGATCTTGTTGATATCCTTCCATAGTAATAAATGAATTATAAGTATAATGTCTATTCAAATTAATTCCATACATGATTTATCAAATCGTAAGATCACTATTAATTATACTCAGTAATTATCTATATTATTAATACCTTAGTATTATCCTCATTTAGAGTTGTATACCATGTGAATAATATAACAATATTCTATAATATTGTACCATTTTATCTTTTCAATTCCTTATCAATATATAAAATTTTATTTACTCAAAGACTTGTTTTATATCTATGTTTTTATATCTAATTCCTAAGGTGTCATGAACTAACCTAGTATACTCATTTTTGATACCCAAGACATCCCACCATAACGATCGAGGTGTGTTCCTAACCATACCCGGTTGGAAAAAAATTCTAAAGTAATCAATTAAGGATGTTGGGAATGATTTATCCCTTAAATAAAAAATAATTAAATGAGATGAAAGGATAAATAATATTAACACCAAATAATATACATCAAATGATAGATATTACATAAAATAAAATGAATGCATAATTTTACATGACCAATAATATATGGAAATGGAAAAACCATTAACCCATTACACATGAGTAATTCATATTCCACCACTTCCATTGATTTATACCTAAGTTAATAGTCTAGTCCAAATAAGTACAAAATAATATATCTATTCATACAAAATAGATCAAAAAGAAAAAGCACTGTCTATATACCACTATATGGTTTATATCAGGTGTGAACTAACAAACCTAGTAGGATTCTACCAAGTACACTTTTTATTATTGATGATCTTCCCTATGGACCTCATATAAAACTAAATGATATATGCTTGTCATATACTAGGATTTGAAATACTTAAAATCATATCATATGCATGGGGTTTAAGACATTTTAGCTATGATATAACTATATCCTAGCCACTATCATTGAATGGAAATGGAATATTAATGGATTTTAATATTCTCTAGGTTTCATATCATTATTTATAAGAATTTCATAAAATGGAACACACATGAAACATTTTCTTGTCTGAGGAGTTATAAACATTACAATCACATGGAATTTAGTCAATTTTTTTTTTAAAAAACGAGTAAATGAATAGAGTCTTACCTAATGCTATATAAAGAGGCTAATGTTATGGATATGGTATATCTAAGCCTTCCAAGATTCCAATTAATTCTCACTTCCAAATAGTATCATGTTATTCTTTCAACACATGGATATGAAATGAGTAAGGGATTCCTTCAAGTTTTTATAAGGGATCTCCATCAAGCATTTGAATGAAGTGTGATTGGTATATATTGATTGGTAAAAGTACACATTATAATGTTCTTCATTTATATTTATAGTAGGGTTTTATTGTTAATTATGGAAGATCTTGGGATTTGGGTATATTATTATTTATATTTATTTGTTTACAAGAGAGTCAATCATTAGAAACCCCACATTTATATCAAATCCATCACTTGATATTTGATACATGAAGTATTGTTTTGAAAATGAATAATATGAATAATTTAGGACCATTATATTTATCTTTATAATATTTTAAATAAGTTTTGTATTGTAGATTTTTATATTATATAACCATATCCAAATTGCTATTATGGCGTGATAGTGTAATGTTAATGGATTTTAATCTTATCTATGTTGGATATAATTATGGATATACATTTTAAAAAATTAATCACACTTGGAATGTTATCGTGGAAAAGGAGTAACAAACATTATAACTGAATTAAATTTACTAAAAATTTATAAAAACAAGGGTAAATTAATTGATGCTTACCAAAGGCCATATAAGGAAGCTATTTTGGTTGAGATAGGTTATCTGATCCCACCTAGATTTCTAACTCTTCCTATCGAATAAAATCTTGTGATTATTTCAACCCACTGATACAATGTGAAAGAGGAGTCCTTCAGGTTCCTCTAAGGTATCTTTATCAAGTATATGGATGAATAAATATATGTAGACATTGTTTAATAAAATTTTCACATGAAAAATATTTTTCATTAATATTTATAAATGGTTTTTGAAGTTAATCATTGTAGATATTTAAATTTTGGTTTATTGTTGTTCATATTGCATTGATTGAGTGTTAGTTGATCCATAGAAACCCTGTAGTGGTATCAAATCCATGACAAGATCATTGATCCTTGACATTTTAATTTTAAAAATAATAATATAAATAATTTGTGACAGTCATATTTCACTTTATAAAATTAGAAATATGTTTTATATTGTGGAATGATTTATGATATGGGATGCAATATGTTGAAATTTAAAATTTATATCAAGGAATATACTATGATATATGATATAATAATTTATTACATGGTCACTAGATATGATATAGAATACTGTAATTGGGGACTTAGTGTTAATCCATTGACTTTCACCACATCAGATCATATGATACATGATATCATATTAAGTGATGGGGACAACCCAGGATTGAAAATAGATCATCAGAACACAATAATGATATGATTCATATAATAAAATTTTATTTCCCATAAACTAGAGGATATTTCATATCTAACTATTTTTTATCCTAAAATATGATATATAATAATTAAAAGCGATGAATAAAAATTTTCATATATAAAAAAACACGACATATATAGAAAACATTATTTTTTTTCAATTATGAATTATATGGTTTAAAATGGTTATAAATCATCGGTAAATGTATTTTGAGAAATATATCTATTTCATAAATGAATTATAAATTATTGAATTATAATTTTTTCTTAAATGTTAAATTTTTATGAATCATTTGATAAGTAGATATCCATAATATTAATTGTTAATATGAAAAATAACTTTTGAAATTTTATAAAATTAAATACAATTTGGATAAAATGGGTTATATAAAATTTATATGTTTATTTTATAAAGTGTTTGTTGATTATAAAAATAAGGCAAAATGTAAAGGATTTTATCTTTGATTTTATGAATTGATCATAAATATTAATTTGCAATGTTCAAATTAAATGTCCTTATTAGAGAAATTATCTCCACAACATAAAATTTATTTTTTATAATTAACATGATTAAGGTTTAAATGATATTAAATGTGATATAATATGAATATTTACATAATATATGTATAATTCACATATATAATTTTTATTTCAAGATATCTTTTATTTAATGTAAACTCCATATAATAAATAATATGAAGAAGTTCATAATAGAGTTAAATATAAAATTTTTATTCTTATTTAATTATATAATGTTTATAATGCATGAAAAAATTATAGTGTTTATAATTGCTTCATTTATAAATTGTTCCTATATAGTTTATCTCTAATTTAAATATGAGTTATTCATTTTCCAAGTATATTCATTATTCTATTCAAAATTGTAAACTTTTTATTAGGAATGGATTTATGTGTTAGTTTAAAGGGTTAATTTGGATGAAAATATTTTCCTAAATACATTAATAAAGTAACATGTAAGGTATGGAAATTGAATTAGTTTTATTCTACCTCAACCCTAGATTTTGTTAGGTTATGAGTTTGAATTTAAAAGTGAATTATGATTTATACATTTTATGTATTGAAATTATGATGTTATTTATGTCCCACATGTGTAATCAATCATTTACTATAAGGAATTTGGTTGGAATACTCACTAGACTTCAAGTTTCTTACTTATCTAGAAAAGTGGTTGTTGGATATTTGATGCTCAATGATTACTCTTGTTGGGATTTTTGATTTTATATAAATATAACCATTTAAAAGAAAGGGTTTCATGTATGTCATAAATTATATGAATTTATATAAGTATGAATATGTATTGATTATATTTTGTCTTAGTAATACATTTTCTGTTCTTTGTATAGAGTTACATGTCACTATGGTTTTAACATATATTTTTGTTAAAGAAATAGGATTCCAAACTAAATCATTAAAATCGTGAATACATGTAAATGGAATACATGATATAATGTGGTGAGAATATATCCTCATTAAAAATACAAAGTGTCATATTCCTTATATAGTGGAATGTTTTAAAGACCTTAACCATTCAACCTAGTAGGTTCTGCTAAAGGTGGGTGTCCCTAGATTATATTATGTAAGAGAAACTAGTAATGTGGTGACCCTAAGTGTTAGGAGACTTTTATTTAGAATTTTATTTGTATTAATATTAGCTAGTAAACCCTTAGCAAGGATATATTGGGAATCATGTACAAATGTTAACAACTATATGTTTTTAATATGATGGATAAAAAATAAAAAATTAGTTTACTTGATGGTACTCTCTAAATACCATTATACTAGTACATGGAAGAATATATTCCCCTAAATCACCACACTTAGTTTCAGTTACTCAATCTTATTTACTCTAAAACTAAAAAACGAAACATTTAAATGAAGAAAAAAGAAACACAAATGAATGTAAGTAATTAACTCAAAATATTTTATGTGGTTCAGTCTTTCGTTCTATAGACATGGAAGGAAAATTTCACACTTTCATTTAATTAGATTTATAAATGTTACAATCACTATGACTAGGTAGCCATGTAAATAATTAACCCAAATTAACACCCAATATCTCATCATGTTTCCACTCCTCCATTTCTTAAAGGGATCCACCTAATCAATTAGTTTCACCAACCTTCTACCTTTATGAGGTCCATCTGTTACAAATTACATATTGTGTTCCTCATCCTAACCTCAAATAACTGATAAATCAATTATTCTTCCTAAACCTCACTTGTTTCTTGCAAAAACTATTCTAAGATTTATTCCAAAATATACAAAGCCTCTCTTCCAGTGATCTAAAAAACTGCTAAACTTCCAGTGAGCTGAGCACCATGAAATGCCTTTTTAAAAAATTGATATCTTCAGATAAGATTAGTGCCTATTCACTGAAGGCATTTTGTTAGTGTTCTTATAAGGATAAAGGGTTTCCTAGAGTTTCTTTTTTTTGTTAAACAGACTCTATTTTTTGAAGAGGCTTGATAAACAAAAAAAATATCCCTCTAGAATAATTATTCAAGGATCCCATAACATCCTATAAAACTTTTTGAAACCTAAACCTTCTAATTTAAACATTATTTTTTTCTCCTCAATTTCATTCCCATTCAATAAAGTCTAATTGAGGTAAAAAGTTATCATAGACATTCCCAGAATAATTACATGTAAAAAACATTAGGTTGGTTCCATCATCATAGTATTTTTTGAAAATAAAATAGTTTATCTTCAATATATAAAAGAACTTCAGTTTTATATGATTTTTATTTACGGGAACACTAAATTTTAATCTTATTGTATCACACTTGGACAATAATACTAGATAAATGAACTTTCCTGACTGCATAATACTTCCTTAAACAGATGTATAAACCATGAAATCTTTTAATAGGATTCCATTTTCACCGCAAACTATGCTTCCATTGTGAATAGTGAAATCTCTAATTAGAGCCTCGACATCCGAATTATCACAGCTCCCCCAAAGGTAAATATATATCTGGTTGTGCTTTTTTGTGAAACTGAGTAGCCCTCAACGTGTAAATCAATGTTCCTAACAAATAAATAATATTAACTAAAACAAAGGGTAGTATCCTTCATTATTTTAATATATTTTAGGATCGATTTCAAAACATCCCAATGTTCCTTACCTATATTTTCCATTAGTAGACTAAAAATTCCATCTCGATGGGAAATATTGGATAGAGTTCACACTATATCATCGATGACACTTCCTATCATGGATGAATATGGTATTCTCAGCATTTTCATTGCCACATCCTCTATTCCTGGTGGAAAATAATTTAATATTTTTAAGTGTTTTACAAGAGGAGTTGAAACAACATTACATCCACTTATTATAAATTTTTTTATAATAAAATGAATTTAATATTTATATGGAGGAACAAAAAATTATATCTTCCTATCTCACTAAGTGCTCATTCATATGATATTGTTCTATTTATTAAAATATTTCTTTTCAAAATTTCCAAACATAAAATTCCATAGCTCCAAAATCCATTGAATTGATATACCCACCAGTATAATATCATCCATGTTAAAAAGTAAAATGATGAAATTTCAATCACCATGATCCTTTTATGAAGAAAAACTGGAAATGTTTCTTAACATGAAAGCATTCTCCTTGAGAAATGAGTCAAAATTTCTGTTCCAATCTATTTGAGATAGTTTCAAACTATAGATACTTAACATGAGGTTTCACACTGAAACCTATTTTTGTTGATCCATAAAACTAATAAAATATATTAGAAAGATGTTTTCCTCCAAATCACCATGAATACAATATATTTTCACATACATTAATTATATATATAACCCTTTGAATGTATCCAAACATAGCACAGTTTGAATGGAATTATTTTTTTACAATTAGAGAAAAAATCATAGAGAATGTAATGACCACCTTATATTGAAATCCATTGAACAAAAAAATTACATCACACATTCTACTTTCATAAGATTATTATTTAAACTCAAAATATGATTGTTTTTCTTATTTCTTCTTTCAATGTGGTAATCTGTTAGCTTATAGGTGTTATTTTCATAAAGATAATACATATCCTCTTTAATTGAAAAGTTACACTTACCAGAATCATAAAGGATAACCAATTATTATGGGATCTATCAACCATCCATTAAAAGTATGAATTTCAAATATACTCAAAACCTATATACAAATAATCAAACTTGTATAGACCTTTGTGATATAGTCTGTAATTCTGATCTCTCAAGAACTAAGACCTCCAAATTTTTATCCTCTAAAACTCCAGACCATGCCTCATTTTTTTTATACTCTTGGATATATATTTCATTGGTATTAATATCAGTCCTTATATTCCACCCTATTATATTTCATTTGGAATATTTTAATTACCAATAAACATAAATCCATATAAGCCCTTAGATATTTTAAAACATCAAATTGATCTATTTAGATCCACCGGGAATGAAATGGATTATTTTCTTTTTTAATTTTATTGAATTCAAATTATGGTACATCCATAGGTTTTAATCATTTAATATCACATTTTTTTTATTAAATTACTTTTATCATGATCGTAGTGTAGAAATTCAAGATTTCGATCTCTATACCCCATAAATAATCAGGTGTGAAATATAGAATTAAGATTTTATCTACTTTAGAATTAAAATGTATATTGAATGATCCTTTTAGGACTTTAATGTGGGATAAATCTTATGTTTTCTATATCCTCAAATATTCCATAATTTTATGTCTCATTAGTGATGAAGGGATTCAATTGATTAATTGTGATAAACTATTTAATTTTTCTACCCAAATAATATTAGCCATTCCAGAATCATACTTCACACTTCATGATCATTCCATAAAAGATTGATTCATCCATTAAACTATGAAATTTTTATCAGGAGTTATAATTATAGTTTTTTCATGTTTAATTCCACGGTTTCTATATTATTTTAGAAAAATTCGTTTACTATACTCACCTACATTATCTGACCTCATTTATTTTTTGTTGCATTCTTTCTCCCTTTGACCCATATCCTTATAATTAAAAAGACTCCAAAAAAATTAGTATTTATGTTTTAGTAAGCCCAAATATACTTTCCTCACAAATTCAAAGATGAATTTCAAAAAAATATTCTGATCCACTGTGATATATAATTTGGGTTGGTCACTAGAAATCTTTATACACAATTTTAATCTTCTATAATTTCAGTGTTATTCCACTGATATTAAGGCCCATGTTATATTTCTGAAATAGTATGTTACTCTATAAAATTCTAAAGTCTAAATGTTCTATCATCTAAATATATTTTTCTACTGAGGCTATGATACCATTCTCATGGTGGTTCCAAATAAAGTAGTACCACAAATATAAACTTCCATGAAGATGATATTCTGAAAAGTATTTCTTCCACCACCCATTCAATCATATATAATGTGTTATCCTTTACCAATATAGAAATTTATGAGGAACCATATGTGATTTTTTACACTGCATTTATAAAGGATATTTTATAGCCATATTCAACCCATTATATAATTAATATCATGTTATTCCAAAGGCATGGAATAAGAAAAACTTCCTTCAATATAAGGAAAGATCAATTATTAAATAAAACACTAAAATATCCCTTATCAAATTTATCAGTAGATTTATCACATTATATATTCAGTCTTACAATGCTTTTAGAGATTTTTTTTCATGAATCCCTTTTCAATAGTAGAGTGGGAAGATACTATCGAATCTGTTATCCAATATTCCACTAGAGTATTGATTCTTTAGTGTATATTTTTACTACTCTATTGAGTCAAACAAAAATAATTTAATCCTTTGGAAGTTGATATTTCAAAATATTTTTTGTTCTTATGGATAACCTTATTAATGTGACCACTTTACCACAGTTCTAATAGGTTAGTCCAGGTCGAATGGAATTATATATGCTCTAATAATGTAAAATTTATTCCAATAATATTTAACTTATATGATAGGGAGTGTACCCTATTACTTATACAATAAATGAATTTCAAAAAGTTTTTGAATATCCATCCTCTAGGGATCTTCATTAAGAATCATGTTCTAGACATAATCAAATATCCAATCACCCATTCAACAAGAGTTAATTACTACTCCTTCTATTATAACCCATTATTCTATTAATGATGATAATAATAAGATGGACCAAATAGAATCTATGAAGGTTACCTTCTCATACTCAATATAGCTTTTAATCAAGTTGAAATCATTCACATTATCCATTATTTATTGTAATTTAAATATCCCCATGATGAAAAATCATCATGTCATGTACGCACTATTGAATGTTGTAGGATTCTCATACATATATTCCAGGGATGATATCAACTATCCTATATTCATCCCATCATAGGTTATCAGATCCATATTTTGAGCTAATGGAATCCTCACTATACCAAAATCATTTATGTCAAGATTATCTCATTCTCGTTTTTCCATCATCACCATTTTAACACCTTTAAATAGAACATATAGATTTTTTGGATGATACAATCCTTTATTTACATTTTCCTTAAACTATAACCTGTTTAATCTATTTTTTTTATATTGACATTGATATATTCTTACACAATAACCTTTTGAGACAATGAATGCCATTGAATCAAAAAAAATCCAAGAATGAAAGAGTGTTACCTAAGCTATTATAGAGTTAAATACTAAGCCTTTGACGATAGAACCTTTCTTTGATACCAATTTTTATAATCTCATTAAAAATTTAACCACCAAAAGTTTTCCCATGTAGATACCAATATCATGGAAATTTAATCAATGGATGGAACTCTCCAGACATTTGTGTACAATAACATGGAATAATATGTTTAGCCAAATAACCACATCGAGATATAGTTACTCCAGTTAGTTTACTAAAAAAATCAAAAAACATTCACATGAAAAATATGAAAAGAAAAGAAATTAAAGAACTAATGATGTTTTATTAGGATTGGACGTTCATTATATGTCTTTAGGAGAAACACGACACACATTCATTTCATTATAAGTATAAATTTTTTAATCAATATTACTAGAAAACCATATAGATCACTTACTTAAATGATTACTTCAAATCTAAGCATTTAGTATGACACCCTTTTGTAGTGGGACTAACTCGATCAACTAGTTTCACTTACCTCTTATATTAATGGGAGTTCACCCAATTAACTAAAAACTACTAATTCCATATTGATTTCCTCAGAGTATCCACTGATAATCAGTTGATCCGTAGTGTTTCCTTTTCCTCAGTCATGTCTATTAATCAAAATATTGATATTGATTTAAATATATAAGGATTAAAAAATATGCTGATATTATAAATTATGAATATTAGGTGTGTTGAAAACTATGTTGACTCTCTATAAGAAATTCATAACTTTTGATAACCTCACTACCAACTCACTGAAGACATACAACCTCTCTTCTTGCAATGATTAAGGGTAATATAGAGACTAAATTTATATTATTTTTTACTCCATGACTCAAAGATGACACATAATCCCAACATTATATTTGATTAATGGTGTTTAGTTTATCAGTATGATTTATTAGGCAATTATTTTCCCACTTAATCATCCAATAGTCATATATGATATGAATAGAATAAATATGTAACCAAATAACTACATTTTGGGAGGGATACCAATGGAAACTCAATATTTAAAGAAGTATAACTATTTTACCCCTCATGGATATAATGAAATTTAAAAGGTGTTGTCATTTTAGTGGGAGAAAATTTAATAAAAATCCTTATTAAATTAATGTAAATCATGATTATCATATAATACAAGATTTTATAGTGGACATAATGGAATCATAACATTTTGATTGAATTTGAGATAAAAATTATACAATTATAAGATTATTGAACGGAACTTCTTATACTAGTAAAAATAATAATAATTGTTCTTAAGAAATAAAACACTATGTGTTAGAGAAACCCCCTCTCGAGTAACCAGATATTGATGTTATCTAAGAAATAAATCTACATGATTATGAAAAGTATAAAATTATTCAATAATTTTTTCAAATGAATTAAATAACAAATTAGCAGAGTATCTCTAATCTCTAGTCATATACTCAATGTGATTGAGTGAGGCATGACATAGAGCGACTGAATATTTTACCAAGTGTTGTTATGGATATGGGATTAATTTTTCTTTTATTGTTGGAAATAATATAATGAGGTGAATGTATTAAAAAAATTCTTTCCCTATTTTCTCAAACTATTTAAGAAATATGAACTGGGTATATTGTGTACAAGTTCTAGTAATGCACCTATAATATACATGGGTAATATTTTAAACTGGAGATCAAATGTTAGATTGAAAGTCCAATAATGATTCTTCAAATCACCAATCATGGTAATTGAATCTGAATGGTAGTGTAAAAAAGTATGTAACATTTTCATATGATGGAATTATTCAGGATAATTGAATGTTTTTGGGAAACTCTACGGAATATATATGTTAGGAAACAGTGTTATTGAAATAAATTATTTGATTTTTGAAAGTTATATGATAAAAAATTAATTTTTTAAAAATGATGTAAATATATAAGAGTTCAAAAACATGGAATGAATTGAATGATATTATAGTTTTCATCTCATTCATAAATCAATGGGTTTCAAAAACATGAAATTTATGTAAAGGAATATATATCAGTCTCATATGAATTAGTGAAGGATGTGTATTTTCATATATGTTTCTCTTAAATGATAAGGCAAGATATTTATTAATAGGGAGTTTATATAAAAAATATGAGATGATGGATTTAATACAAATGTTTTTTGATTCAATGTATTATATAACATACTTAAGAATAAGATAAATTATACAAATTATTTATGTAACATAAAAGTATTTATCCAATTATTTGTAAAAATATAATTGATTTAATCCCACAATTAGTGGAATATTTTAAAGAATAATATTATTTTCAAAAAATCATAGAATAACAATATATGATATGGATAAATATATTATTGGTTAAATATTAATATTAATGGAATGAATTTTTATTCTATTACATAAAAGTGTTTTTGTATCTTATCATTATATTCGGAAAATAATATAGTGTTTGAGACACCTATGAGAGTGTGTTTGGACATTGAGAAGTTTAATGTGTATCGAATGAAGTAATATACTAGTCAAAAAATAAAATGAATGTCACATTATATCCTTAAATGTTTAGGGTATATCAATAAATGATGAATGAAAATAGATTCAGTAGTTAGAAAAATATTTCATTGAAATGGTTAATGGAATGGTTCCAAGAATAATTATGATGATAAATATATAACAATTTCTTCTTAGAAAAATAATGTTAATAATATTATAACATTATATTATGTGAAATAGATGGTTTTGAATACTATGTTTAGAGAGTTGAACATTATGATTACTATCTCTAAGTACCACCATGAATTAAATTGGATCACATCATAGATGTTACTCAATAATCATTTTAATGGGAGGGTTTTATGATATGGTTACATGTATATCATGTCAGAATTCCCTAAATATGTACTAATTTTCACAAATCCTTAAAAATAATAAGTCTAAGGATTATTTGGTGGTCTATCATATGTGATATCATAAAATGGATGTTTATGTATGGGTTTTTAATTTTTTTTTGAAATGATATTAAGGATATAAAATTTATCATTTAGTACAAAAGAATACTTATTAGTGTCATTATTTCATGTTAGGTTGCATATATTTTATAAAACAAAATAATAAGTAACCTCTCAAAGTAAAACTTTGAGTAATCCAGATCTGATGTTCAACATGAATTATTATAGGCTGTGGGAAAACTTAATTGTTTTAACATGAGTATAATTTTTTATAGACATTCGAAATATGCTCATAAGGTATAAACCGAGTCTTTTGTGTCGAATAACCCCACAAGTCTACCATATGGAGTGTCATACACTATAAATTTGGTACAATAAGGGTGTATGGTTCTTATTGGATTTCACCAATACCAGGGGTTGAGGAGATAATTATCATGAGGACCTATATTCTTTGATAACTTTCTTATGATAGTCTTCTTGATTAACCAATCAGCGGTGTTCCGATATGTTCCTGATCATGTTATCAGTTGGAGGTGTACCAAAATGGGATTTTCCCTCAAAACATGATGAGTATGAAATTAATTCACTTGAATGAGATAGTCTAAGGATGTGTAAGATCATATGGATATAAGATATATTATATTCTTATATATTGGGTTATGGGGAAGAAATTTTCTCATCAATAAAGGTGAATGAATGTGATGTATTCCTCGTATTGGTTAGTGTATACTTGGAGAATTGAGATCATATGGGGAGGGTATATTGGATCGACATAATACTTGCTAAATGGTCACTGAATAACATGAAAAAATGCATCATATGAACATTAATTAATTTATATGATGCTTCCAATGGACATGATTATAGAGATACATGTGTTTGATAGAGATCGCACCAAATACATTTACATATTTAGAATCGCTGATGTTTTAATAGAGGATTCTGTATGGATACATTTAAATTTTTTGAATTCATATTTTCTCTCAATTATATAATGGTTAGTTAAGAGACACATTGAGGTTTTTATAATAAGGATTGGTTTTTGATGTGTTTCTTGGGACATCACAATTCCCATTTGTAGTGAAAGCTAACACAAATACAATACCCAATATCCTACTAAGGTGAAATAATAGAGTAAAATTATAAAATGATAATAAATGAATACCTAGCTATGATATATTTTTATCTTCATTGGTAGTGAGTTTGATCATGCTCCCTTATAAAAAACCAATATTCTATATCCTTAAATTATATCCACCATCCACTATACTAGTTGAACACTTTTACAATACCTATATTCTCAAAATGGCATGATAACACATCCTTTAAGGAAAATGGAGAATTAGGAGTTCGAGATAGTTTCTACTACACCAGAATAATCTACATGTAAATAAAATTATATGGTTGAAACCCTCTATATAAAGGAAACACCCTTCAAATGAAAATACCCATGCAATTTTATAACATTAAAATATTATGTAATTTTCAAACTGTATTCCCTTTTCTCATCTAGTAATATGATGGTTGAATCTATTTAAATGTTTTTATGGTTCACACATCTTCACATGACATTTTATTAGCCTGAGATGATTGATAATAACGTTGGAAGAAATAAATAACTGGTATCTCACACAATTATCTCATGCACCATAATGTGGTGTAAAATACCATGAGAAATCATCCACTATGACACAATGACCATCACCACACCATGGTATATTATTTTGTGAATATTTTACAATAATATCCCACCAAAACTAAAAATGAATTCACTTCATGAAGAAAATATAGAACTCCTTTTGAATGTACCTAAAATCTTTTATATTGATAATCATCATCTCTGTAATGAATCGAGTCGGGTTACCCTCAAACAAGGCACCCGACCTGATCCATCACATACCCGAAGGGTATTCCTGATCCCTACAAGCCAAAAAAAGAACTTGGGAATCATAAAACACAACAGAAGTAACAATTTCACTCAATATAAACAACCAATGGAATATATATATATATATCATGAAATGAACAATGGAAGACTAATGAATATAAATTCCACAACTGTAAGGAAACAATAGAAATATATAATAATAAAAGTATCTAAAAAATCAAAGAGATATCCAACTAAAAGGACTAAAAACCAAATAGCTACTCCAACTTATGGTTAGGATAGACTCCAACCATCTCACTATCAGCTAACCAACCATTGGATACAAACCTCATCACCTTACTATGGTGCCTTGACGTTCCCTGCACTAGAGGATAAACAAAGGTCTATCCACCACCAAATAGGGTCGCATGGTGTGATCTAATAGTCTCAGTAGGATCCCACCTGGGTTTCACATAACTAATCCATGTATAAAAATCCTTGTATTCTGTTTTTAAATAAAACATGTTATGATAAGCAGTAAAGCCTTTTCTTAGAAAACATGATAAAAATTTCCCTTTTTCAATAGTTTAAAAAAAGGAATATCAATTTCAAATATCATTTTCCATAATCATAAACATTAATATAAATGGTAGCTCAAAAAATAAAAGAAATACAAAATAGAAGAAAAAGTATCACAATAGTAAGGAATACTACAGGTCCAGGCCGCAAACTACCCATACCACAATAAGTCAATCATGTCAATAAATTATGATCCAAGAATAATAGGCATAGGAAGTAGAGGAAGACCCCATGAGTAAACCCCCAAAATACCAATATCGTTCCCCTAGAACAAAGGGCCATGCAAATAGAGAAAATCCCTAAGACAAATATTCTAGATAATAACAAAATAATGGATGATGGCCCTAAGCTAAACATTCCACCTAAGTACCCAAGGTATCCCATGTTGTTTTTTATATTTTATTTCAATTCATTGAATAATATTTAAAAAACATTTCAAAATTTAATTATAATGCTTAATAAATAAACATTTTTCATTGAAAACCCTTTTCAACACACTCTAAAAAATCATTCCAATCATTAAATAAAAATTAGTTTTCTTATAAAATCAACAAGATCCATTATAATAGGCTAGAGACAGAACCACATACATCAAATCATAGGTCGCACATTCCCATAATGGAATAAAAAATCAAAAAAAAAACAACAATATCAACAAAGGCCCTAGAATCAGATCCACATAAATATTGATTTAATTTAGAAGATGAAGAGCTGATGGAATAGAGGAAACCCACATAACTCAATGACGAATGCCTTATGCACCATGAATAATGGAAGAAAATAATTCTGGAATGAGGTCACAAAATAGATCATAAAGAAACCAAGAGGAATTACCAACTAAAGACCAAAGCATCTGATAATTAAACCCTAAGGATCTTCCATGATTAAACGAAATGATGGGATGAAAAGAAAACATACTCAGATAGTTGCACCATGATCAAAATAGAGGCCAGACGTTGAACAGATCAATATAAAAGGGGTTAAGTCTCTAAAAAACGTCTCAGAAATGCCTTAGGTTGAGACCCAAGAAGAACCAGTGAATGGACTTGAACAAAAAATCCACAGACATATTTTAAAAATTGGATGTGGGCCGTTACATGGAGTATAAACTAGTTACACGATGTATAACCCCCAAGATCCATATATGTCGAAAACCCCATTTCTGTAGATTAAAGATCTATTATTTATATTGTAAACGACATGTAATCTCCATTCATGACATGTAATAGTTCACAACATGATGTTTCCTTTCATGCCATACATCCATCAATAATTAAACAGTGTGTAAAATAGTTATTTGGCATGTAATTTCTCTGCAACATTCATAAAAAAATATTTATTAGTGAACTTCCCATAAATATTTTACTTCACTATTATAGCTATCCTAATAATCTCTAAGGAGGGGAAACCTGTGTTGTGGTCAAGGGAATACCTGGTGAAATGGTAACAGGATGTTAAAAACTCCCCACTATAAAGACTATTCATCCTTGGGTTGTCATGTGGAAGATGTAATCCTTAGAAATAGATGAGGCCACTGCTCCATCATCAATGTTTCATGTTCCAAGTCTCATGAGAATTTGATCCTCGTTTCTATAAAACTATGACCAACAAAATAGAATTCCCATGTAAGGTATTCACTTGAGAGTCAACGATCTCAACTAGTTCCTCCAGAATAGAAGCATCTAGATCTAAATAAATTTCCTTCCAACTCATAACATGGGAAAGAATAGTGTGATATTTCCAGAGCTGAGATATATAGAAAACATCCTGAATACCTTTCAACTGAACTGACAATGCTATCCAATAATCAACTTATCAGAGATGCTCAGTGACCTCAAACAGTCCAGCATATCTTGTATTCAACTTTCCCTACTTTCCAAATCAATAGTTACCCATCCATGGAGAAACTTTCAACAAAACCTAAGAACCTACAAAAACTCCAAAGGTATACGCCACCTATTCATATACGATTTCTATCAACTCTAGTCTATAAAAATACATAAATTAATATCCTGAATATTCACAAACATTTCCTGAACCAAACTTGGTCTGATTAAAGATACTTCACCCACCTCATTCCAACAATGAGGTGATCCACACATGCAACCATACAACACCTCAAAAAGATCCATTTTGATTGATGACTATTAACTATAGTTGTAAACAATCTCAACCAGTACTAGATGACTATCCAACGATCCAATGAAATCCATGACACATGCACAAATCATATCCTCTAGGATCTAAATTACATGTTTCGTCTATTCATCTATCAGTGGATGATTAGCTATGCTCAACTTGTTCTAAGTTCCCATTTCCTATTGAAGTCTCTTTCAATGTATTGAAATAATCCTAGTATCCCTATCTAAAAAAGGGACTATGGACTCCAATGTAACCTCATAATCTTATTCACATAAATCTTACCTAGGTCTTCAACCTTAGTGGTATCCTTGATTTGTACAAAATGATTAGACTTCGTTAACCGAACAACAACCACACAGATAGCATTCTTCCCTTAAGGAGTCTATGGAAATCTTATAAAAAAATCATTGAAACATCATCCTATTTCCAAACTGGCATAGGAGGGGGTTGAAGTAACTGATAATGTTTCAATTTCTTTGCGTTTATCTATTAGTAGGTGTAACGGTGAGACACAAAATCCAAGATGTCACAATTCATACCAAGACACTAGAATTGATGCCTCATGTCATAATACATTTTCATAGTGCCTGGATATATGGAACATTAAGAAATGTGATAATCAAACAAGATTGAACTCCTCATAGATGATAGTATGGGAATACTTTTCCAAAGTGAAGTATACCATCTTTATAAAGAGACTAACCTGAAACGGTCTCCCAACCATAAAATATATATCATGTCTTCTAAAACTCATCATCTTACTGCTAAATTTACAAGATAGACTATAGGATAGATGATGATAAATGAACCCTAGTTAAAACCATACCTTAAACATCCCCCTGAACTTCTAGGTTCAACTGAGAGAACATCCCTATAAGGATCAACTCCTCCTTCAATTCCAGGATAGCCTATGATGGTACATTCATACTATGTGTGTCTGAAATGAAAATTCCCTTACCTATGGTATATGTGACATCTAAGTCAAACATCTAAAGGTATTGTACCCATTATCACAATCTTATATTTAACTATTTAGAATAAAATATATAACCTAGACTCTTATGATTAGAGAAGATAGTTATCTTCTCACCAAAAAGATAGTTCTGACAATATTTCAGTGCATGAATGAGTGCAACAAGATCTAAATCATGAGTGGGGTAATTCTTGTCATGCTATCAAATCAGATGAGATCAGTAAGATACCACTTGGTCATCCTGTATAAGCACGCATCCCAAACCAAAACCCAAAGCATCACAAAAAACCACATACCCCTTACCCAGATTAGGCAGGATCAGAATAAGAGTTGATGTGAGAAGCATTTTCAGTTCATCCAAATAATACTAACACTTATTATACTAGGTGAATTTCACCACTTTCCTCATAAGAGAAATCAAAGGGGACACCATCATAGATAATACCTTGAAAACCCATTAGTAGTATCCAATAAGACCAATGATGCTTCATATATCAATGAAATTTTGTGGTTCTTTCCATGAAAAAAAGAAAAATATTTTCTGAATCAACTGATAATTCATGCTCAGAAATTATATGCTCCATGAACTTCAATTATTGAATCCAAAAATATATTTCAAAATCATTCCATACAATCGGTGACTTCAAAAAATTTCCAAAACCAAACTCAAATGGTTCTCATGCTCACTCTCATATTTTAAATATACCAGAATATCATCCATAAAAAATACCACAAAAGTGTCAAAATATTGATGGAATATCCAATTCATCAAATCCATAAAAATTATAGGAGAATTAGATTTAACAAAAGGCATCATAAGATATTCACAGTGGACCTACATGCTCTTGAAGGCTATCTTTGGTATATCAGACTCCTAAACTATGAGATGATGATAAACCGACTGAAGATCAATCTTTGAAAACCAATTTTACCCCATTAAATGATCAAATATATCATTCAAATGAGCAAAATGATATTTTTTCTTAACCATCAACCAGTTCAACATTTGATAGTCGACATATAAAAAATGTGAACCATCTTCTTTCTTAGAAAATAGAATATGTTCTTCCCAGAGAGAAATTCAATGGTGAAAAAACATTTTTGTAACAGGTCTTCCTAATAAATATTGATCTATTTTGGCTGTATGGGTGGCATATGATAAGGTGTCGATATTGGATGTGTACCAGACACTAGATAAACTTTCAAATTGATCTATCTATCTAGAGGAATACTGGATAAATCTTCATGGAAAAAGTCAGTAATTTCTCAAACAACAAAAAGAAGATTAATTACATGAGAGATTTCATCAGGATAAAACACGACAACATTAAGAAAACTCATCATCTAAGGGTAGGAAGGTCCTACCCAGCTTGACCATGGGTTCCACTCCCATTGAAACACAAGAGATCTCCCATCAAAAGAAGGAAACAAAACATGTAAATGATAAAAATCAACATCGGCTCAAAGAGTGACAATATAATCCATACTGATGATGGTTTCAAATAGATATAAATCAAGAATGAGAAAATCTCTAACTAACACCACATCAACTATTGTTAATAAACAAGTGGTACACTTGAACCCCTTATCTCTCCTTAGACGAAGGGGTGTGAAAAACTCAGATAAAAGGACATTAGTTCAATTATAAGTTTAAGAATATCAACAAAACATGAAGAAATAAATGAGTGGTAGGCACCAGTTTCAAAAAAAATTTATATTGAAGATGAAATAAGGATAGTACCTATTATTGTTTCCAAACCTGCATCGACTTCTAGAAAACACTCATCAATTATGTAAAAGTGATTCCCTCCTGAGGGCTATGGCTATATTCCTATAGTATTTAAAACTTTTGACTTCACCATAGTAGCCTTTGGAGCTGACAAACACTAACCACGATGAAACATAGTCATAGCCTGATTGAAGAATTCGAAGTTACCATCACATCCACAGTAGTTGAATGCCTTCATGGGAATAAGATAAGAATATCTGGTGTGTCCTACCTTTCCAAAATTATAGCAAGTCGGAGGTACGTTACCCACTATAACGAATGGTGCAGATGAGGCCTACTGTTGACACCCTCCTCCACTACTCCTGTGATGATCTTTCCACTTCCTCTTATTCCCATGTGCACCAATGATGTTTCAACATGATGGAAAATAAGAGGTGGAAAATTAAAACATGCCTATCATAATCATTTTTTCCATCATATATCTGTTTACCATCTCCTTGTAGGAAGAAATTTTATTCATAAACAGATATGATCTGATATCCTGTCACAAAACCTGGAGGTACTTTTTATCTGTTAGCTGATCATTCATCCCCAAATTTTGGAAAAAATGGAAAAGATCGTCAAAATGATTGGTGTATTCTGACACTAAACACTCGTCCTACTATAAATATGGGAACTCTGGAGACATTTCCAGAATTAAGGACTCTGGGAAAAATTATTGAAAGAAAAGGGTTTTGAAACACTTCCAATACAAGCCTACATGTCTGTTTGCTTAGACCATATAATCCCACTATTTCATGTTGGAACTGTCAAGTGTATATTCTTCACACTTCACCCTGATGCTCTCAGGTGTCTCTAAAAAGTAGAACATTTGATCGATCCTATCCAGCCCATTCTATGCCACTTGTGGTTCTCTCATTCCTTTAAAGGATAATTACTTCTCACATAATAATTCTCACGATCGATCTCTCTCACCTCTAGCTCATTGTTATACCCCAACCACTATGTTTTTCAAATTTTGGTACACCTTCATCAAAAATATGGATTGTCCATATAATAATATCAATGAAATTATGGTATATAGGTGGCTTACCTTATAGAGCATCAACTGCAGCTTCTCGAGGAACTCATGGAATACATCATGGAGGCATACTACCACACACCAAAACATAAGGATGATCATATAATTGATCAAATATAATCTCAAAGTAGAATACCCATAACAAAAAAATCATGATTTGTAAAAAAACCAATACTAGATACACAGATCCCAAAATCTCATGGAAACTTGAGACTCATTATGAAAGGAGTTGTCCATGGACCTATCACAACACACCTCTCATGTCCTAAAAATCGTATCCCAAATCTAAAAAATGTCCAAAGACCTGGAATCTTGGGGAAAAACCTCCTTTGATACTAAATTATAATGAACAAACATGGGTTACCCTCAAATTTGGAACCCGACTCGATCCGTCACATACTTGATGGGCATTCCCAATCCTCACGGCCAGGTGACAAGCACCCAGGCATCGAATCACACAACAAAGGGAACAATTTCACCAAACCCAAACAACCACATGGAATACATATATAAAGAAATAACTGAACAATGGAATACTAATGAATATATATTACTTCATTGTGAGGATAACAGAAACATATAATAGTAAAAGTAGCTAAAAACTCCAAGACAAGTCCATCTGCAAAGTACTAAAAACCAAATAGCTATTCCAAACGAAGGTAGGGATATACTCCCACCATCTCACCACCAGCTAACCAACTGATTTACATGAACCTCGTCACCTCACTGTGTCTCCATTCTTTTCCCTGCACTAGAAGACAATCAATTCTCTACGCACCACTAAAGAGGCACATAGGTTGTGAGCTAGTAGGATCTGTACGATCCCACATAGGTTTTCCATAACAATTCTCTGCATAAAAATACTTGTGTAATCAGTTTAAATAAAACTTGCAAGGATAAATTGTAAGATAGTTTTATAGAAAACATGGTTAAAATTTCCATTATTCCATAGTTTTAACAATGATGGTATATCAATTTCAAAACACATTTTCCATATAATTTTCCATAATCATAAACATGTGTATCAAGGATAACTCAGAAAGACAAGCAATACAAAACAACAACACATGTATCAAAACACCAAGGAATACAACAGATCTATGACACAAACTACTTGTACCACAATCAATCAATCAAGTGAAAAAATAATTATCCTAGAACAATGTGCCAAGTAAATAATAGAATACCCCATTATTAAACCCCACAAAAGGTAAATATTGTTCCCCTATAACAATGATCCTAGGAAATAAAGGAAATATCTAAGACAACCCTCCTTGATTATAAAAAAATGGATGATGGCCTCAACATAATCCTTTAACCTAAATACCTAGTGTAACCCATGTCTTATTTTTTCAGAATTCATTTCAATATATTGAAAAAAACTTCAAAACCATTTCATAATTTCATTACAATGATTCTAATTTTTTTTAATAAATGCACTTTTCAACACACAGAAAATAATCATTTAAATCTTTCATTATGAGTCACTTTGTAAATAAAAACAACAAGACCCATTATCATATGCTAGAGAGAGATCCTCCTACTTCAATGCTCGAGTTGCACATACATCCAAGAGAATCCAAAATCAATGAAACCCAATAATATAAAAAAGGCCCTAGAATCAAATCCATATCAAGATTGATTTAACTCAGAAGATGATGTGCCAGTGGAAGAGATAAATCATACATACCTCAAAGAAAAATTCCAAACCCACCACGACCAATTGATGAAATGGTATCTAAAATGAGATAAAGAAATATATCTAGAAGAAACCCAGAATAATTAACAACTTTAAACCAAAGGACCTGATATATAAACTCTAAGGCAACACCACAATAAAAATCAATAAAGAAACAGAAATAAAACATACCCAAATAGATACACCATGATCTCAAGGGAAATCAAACGTCATCCAAATTTACATAAAAGGGGAAAAGTCTCTCAAATAATGCACCATGACTGCCTTAGGTCATGATACATGAAGAACTAGTGAAAGGAATGAAACAAAACATCCACATGCATATTTTATAAATGGGATGTAGGCTATTATATAGTGTGTATCCTAGTTACACATCGTGTAACCCCCCACGATCCATATACGCTAAAACACCCATCACATCGAATTAAAAATAAATCATTTAAACCATACACGATGTGTAATCAACAATCAATATGTGTACCAGTTAACAACATCATCATTCCTTTCATGACATTCATTTAGAACTAATTTTAAGGAATGCAACACCGTTACACAATGTGTAACTGCTCTACAACCTATAGAAACAAACAGTTATTAGTAAATTCCAACAAATCTTTGACTTCACCATTATTGGTATCCTCCCAATATAGAAGGAGGGGATAACCATGATAAGGTCAAGGGAGGACATGATTAAATGATAAGAGAATGTAACAATATCACTCAAATTTGTGGAAAATTATTATAAAACAATAAATCTTCATTATAAGGCCTTATCTGTTTCCATTATAGCCTTTATATAATTGATATAAAATATAGTTTCCCTAATTAATTGATGTTGTAAAAGATAAGTCTCTAGAATAACATTAGTGCCACTCTAGTTACAAAGGGGTCGTGATTGATTGTGATCAAACATATTTATATATCCCTATGAAAATGTACATAAAAAGATATATCGTATGCATCATATGTAAACTTAGATAATACTTTTATACATGAAATCGAGTGACTACAAGAAATAAAAAAATTTAATCAATAATAGGCCATCTTATACATTTATTATTCCCTAAAATAGACATACTAGTTTTAATGAATCCATAAAATGTCATTCATCCAAGTTGTTGAGAAAATCACATATAAATAAACTAAGCATGGAAATGAGTTTCATTATCCTAATTCAATCATGTTCCTATAATAATTTTATTTCCAAACAATTAGGAAAATACCGTATTAGTTAAGATTTACGTAATGACATGATAACCAACATACCCAACCACCCCTGATTAGATAAGTCACATGGATTTTGAATGAACAATATTAAAGTATAAAAGTTATCATTCGAGTAATCACACTAATATCAGTCATTGGGTATTTATAATATGCACACATGAAAATTATATCAATAACCATGTGACATTTCATGTGATATACTTTAGTTGGCTAGTCAAAATAATAAGTATCCACAAACTCTCTAATGAGTCCACATTTTGTAACTCATAAAACTCATTTTCTCTCATTAATGATTTTAATAACACTAATATTTATATATCATCACCATGCATAATACTCCATAATTATCATCTATTATGGAAATCTCAAAATCATTCATTGTGGGAATATTATCATTCCACTATTTATGTAATATATACACATCACACATGAATAAATTAAAACTAGATATTAACTTTATAAAACATTAAAACATTTTATAATCATTACATTCAATATATCATGTATTTAATACCAAGAGTTCAACATGACTTTCATGATTTTTATATAATAAATATTTCTTAAAAGGATCTACTAAATTATCTTTTATATACAAACAATAAATCATTACATCAAAACTCTATGTTATCTCTCCGATGAGATTGTATTTATAAAGGATTTCCTTTTACTTTTAATGTGTCTAAGGTTCCTTGTCTTGTGTAATAGATCCATTTTTTCATAGTAAATATCATTTATCCCCCAATTCTAGGAACCAACCCATGTTTAGTGATAAAATTCCCAATACAAATAACACATATTACAATATCTGAGGTAGTGATGTACTCTACCTTTATTGTCGAGTCTTCTACTATGGATTATTTAGACCTCGTCCACATGATAACTCCACTATTGATGAAAAACTTGAAACCAAATTTAGATCTCATAAAATCTTTATAAAATTTGAAAATATAATTAGTGTGACCCCTTATAATTATCACATCGTTTTCTCTAAATACTAAGAACATATCATTCTTATCAAGTACATGTGGATATATTTTTTATCAATATAATGAATATCCATAATATTGGATTGATATATACTTTTTATTTTCAAATTATTATAAAATTTAGTCATGTTCAAAATGTGGAATACATTATAGATACTACTGTGTGAAAATAAGCAATCATATCCATTCATTATAAAAAATTGTAATGATTTTGAACTTTATAATATTCATTCCATGAAACATTAGTAATAACCACTTTACAAAGTTCCCCATATTAAACCACTTTATAACTTTACTAATATGTGTTTTTAACTCTATAAAATAATAATATTTGATCTATATCTATATATCTTTATTCATAGTATGTAGTCTTCATCACCCATGTCCTTCATAAAAAAATATTTTTCCAACAACATATTTATAAAATTTAAAGTCAAAAAAAGTTTTGATAAGGATTATATCATCCATATACAATAATATTAATGTTTTAACACTCCCATGAATCCTCTTGTACATTCATTAATAATCCATATTATTTATGAAACCAAAATCATTGATCACATCATCAAACTAGATATTCCAACACCCAGAATGTTATTTCAATCCATAAATGAACCATTGTAACTTATAAACTAGAAAAGACTCATTTATATTTTAAACAACATAGTGATAAGTTATATACACATAATCAACAAAATTAAAAATACGTAATGTTATTTTTACATCCGTTAGATAAAAAAAATCTCAATGAGATATAATAGTTAGAAATATTAGGATGGAGTTAATCATCAATGTTTGAGAAAAAGGCTCTTTATAATCAAAACCATGAATTTTTTACAAACCTTCTATAGAATGTCGGAATTATAGGTAGACAAACTAACATCAATAATGATTTTCTTATAGAAAACCCACTTTCACTATATATGCCTTAACCCTCCATGTGTATCCACCTTGTTACAAACATGATTAGTGTACATGGAGTTCAAATCATATTTTATAGAATTTAACCATTTTTTAAAATCATAAATACAAATACATTCTTAGTAAGTAGTTGGTTAATAATATATAAACATCAATTAGTCATCATTTCCCACAATAAATACATATCTATTAGGATCCTGATGAATCCAAGCATATATTCTGGGCTCTTGGGTAACCCGAGTTAGTTTTTTTTCGAAAATAATTATGAAGGTGACTCAACTTATATCCTAGGAACACTACATGCATGTTAGTGTTTCAAATATCTATCTTCCATATTCCTCTCATAAAATCATCAAATGATATATTCCTTCTCAAATACCAAAGTAATTATAACCAATTTTTTTCCCACTAGGAATACTAAAATAGTATCCATTTGTACCCTTGTGATAACAATCAAATAAAAATTTATTTTACTTAGGGTATATTTTATTAGAATCTAAACAATGTGAATATTCATAAAAACCCCAAATATTTATAAATAATATAAAATGAAATTTCCCTATTCATTTTTGTTGTGGTTTCTTTAAAACTACTTTAGATAGAATGTGGTTAAGTGGGAATTTAGTAGTTTCTAAAACATATCCCACCAATAATAGGAAAGCCACACTGAATTATCATTAATAAAACCATGTCAAATAACTTATCTTTCACCCACTTAGACACATCATTTCACTATGGTGTTCTAATTGGAGTGAGTTGTTAAACAATTTCACAATCTCTTAGAAGACTAGTTAATATTTTGATTAAGTAATAACCACACCAATTTGAAAAGATAATATTAATAATTTTTTCTAGTTGATTGTTTAAATAATTTATGAATACATTAAAATTTTCAATGTTTTTAAACTTGTGTCTCCTCAGAAATAAATTACCAGACTGATTGAAGTCATGAATAATGGTTATAAAATTCTAGTAACCACCACATTATTGAGTGATCACTGGTATATATACATCACTATGTATAAGAGACAATACTCCAATAAACCTATCACCTTTTCTACTAAAAGGTTATTTAGTTACTTTTTATAAAAAAATACTGAAATGTATCAAAATTTTCATATTCAAATGAGTTTAATAATATATCATTATGGAGTCTTTGAAACTACTTCCTTCTTTTACGTCTATAGTGATGATTCTAAACGTATGTGGGGCTAAAATCCACAAGGAAATTATATTCTTAATATTATATAATGAATTATCCATTTCAAAAATGTATTAACTATTCACCATATTCCTAGGAACATTGAACTTTTTATTAATTAATATAGAATAAATGTTTTACTTAATAATGAATGGATACCCCATCTTGTAAAATTAAGATACCTAAAACAATTTTTTTGGAAAGAAAATTATTAATTTTTTTTAATTAAAAAAACTCCACTTGGTAAAAATATATTATATGTTCTAACCACTCAAACAACAACTCTTTCCCCATTTCATACATCTATATATACTTTACCTCTCATCAATTCACTCCTATTTTTTAATTTGTTTTTATCATTACAAATGTGCAATATAAACATTTAATTCAATAACCTTGAGTCTTAATCTGATAAATCTAAATATATTACATTTACATCATTATTTTCAGAATGATTCTATTTGATAAATATTTTGAATCTTATATACCGATCATAAAATATGTTATAAGAGTCATAAAAATCATAATCATGATGCATGCCATAATAAAAAAGACATATATATTTATGATTACCATGTTGTATTTTTTACATTAATGTATTTTAATGAATATACTCCCAATAAATCAATGAACTGATATGTCACTACCTTTAGTGTGATAAGATCTATATTTCACTAAGTATTGATTATTATTTAAAATTTCTCTCGTTAATTAGTTATTTGGTTTGGATATCATTTAAATCATCACACATTTAAATATTCGATATCTTGGTGGAAAATTGTTTTTGAAAATCCATTATATAGATATAAACTAAACTCAATTAGTCTATTATCTTAAACCTTTATGTTTCCCTACTAAGTGTTACCAAAAACTGGAAAAAGGATTTAGGTACCTAACACATATTGTTAACTATTTTCACCAATAATTACACAGGAAAATCAATTGGTACCCTACTTTGGAAAAACCTACACATTTGAATTATTGAAGTTAATAAATTTATTTTCATTTAAAGGAATATCCCTATTAGTATTTTAGGGAAAATAATTTATAGACTCACCATTTTAAAATACATTAGATGTATATTACATTCACAACTATGACATTACTTATAATATTTATTATTACTTATTTTATTCTTGTATGTTTCCATTCTTCTAATACTTTTGTTTTGTAATCACTATTCCATCCAACGAATTGATTTTTTAAAACAATATTCATATTTAATTATTTAAATATATCACATTTTGTATTACACACCCAGAAATAAAAGACAAAAAGGTTTAACAATATCCAAATACATCCCAGATATAAAGTTCATAAACTATTTCATGTAATGATTTAGAATTATATTAAAATAAAAAATCTCCACATAAATAATATTTTTTCCATTGAATGGAAACCCACAATTTTCCAGATAATACATAATCATCTAGGCATGTGGGTTGTCCAACCCAATGTCCCTTAACCAAATGATAATTTACTCAAGAGATATTTGAGTCCCATCATAACTCTAACATGTAATATGTATAAACTAAATTGAAACGCTAAATTCAAGATAATAAAATTAATTAAAAACAAAATCCAAGGTAGATAAAAAATAATCATTTGTTTTTATACATATTATGAAATGAAAATATTATAATAATCAATTTATCACGTTAATTTAAGTATACATAACATTAACATAATATGAAAATTATATATATATGAATATTCAATGGAATAAATAAATGAATAAACATTTTATTTATAATTAAAACATATTGTGAAATAATTTTGATAATAGAATTAAAAATCAACATTTTATATAGTCAAAAGTTACTTCAATTATACACTTTCCATTCTGGTCCAAAGGTGATATGGTTTTCAAAAAATTTAGAAAAAATATAACTTTCTTTAAAATTACACTATACTCAGCTTTCACCATAGCATGAAGTTCCTCAATTGAACACCTATAATTAGAAATACCACACCCATATTACTTGTCCATGATATTTATAATAGAAGTTTATAATTTCAAAAATGGATTTGTGATACCCACCAAAACATGGACATTTATCATAATGACCTTGACCATGACACAAATATATTTTCACCATAACATAGAGAATTATCCATTGATGCTATATTTTATTTTATTTTATAATAATTCCTCAAGTAGATTTAAAGAAATGTTCTATGTTGTTGTCTCAAAAAATATACAAGTCAATGCCTATTTTCAATTGAACCACCTCATGGTCCTTTAAAGTCAACATAAATAATGAATATTTTTAAGGGAAAAAATTGTAGTGCTTGGATAGATTCCAATTAACTTTCTATAGATAGAACATCGTCCTATAAAATTATCATCAGTAACTTCTGGGATACCATTGGTGAGATTCTTAGTATATCACAGTTCTTATTTATAGTATAAATAACACGAATTCTGTACTAAAGATATTTCCCAGATCAAATGATAGAATAAAATGAAAAAAATAACATATGAATACCTTACCATAAAAACTTTTGATTTTATAGTAATTGTGTTCAATTGAGTTATCTAAGTAACAAAACAAGTGTCTTGTTTCTAAATATATCCACTATCCACTAGAACCAATGAATACATGGGTAAGACGTATTTCTCTTAATAGTTCACCATAACCTCTTTTAATGAAAATGGAGAATTGATAGTTTAATAGAGTTTTAGAAATGTGAGAACACTCTACTATCACATGTAATGAAATTATAAAACACCTCTTTAAATAAGACACCCATAAGAAATTAAATTAACAATTAGTGTCCAAAACATTGAAAACATTATATAATGGATGAACCATTTTCCCGATTAATTATTAAATGAAAATATTGGAAATATTTCAATGTATAGAAATAGTTTATAAATTATCACATGTTTTTCTACTAAATATTATTGATAACAACACTATATTAATTGGTTAAATCATATCTCATACTATTCTCACATTTACCTGAACATGATGTAAAATACCTTGACCAAATATCCACTATGGAATAACGACTATCACCACTCTATAGTCTAGGATTTATGGAAGAATTTTTAGTAAGTCTGACTCCATGAATTGATCTAAATGTGCATTAGAGTTTACCATAATAGAGTATTTGATGGGAATTCACTGGTTTTTAAAAATTATATGACACATGGTAATGTTTATAATAGATTTCCAATATTATTTTGGAACATATAAAAAAAATTCAACTAATGTTTTCATAAATTATAGAATATAAAAAAATATATGGTGAAATAGTTGAAATTATTTGAGGATTTAGTTCATGGGGGAGATTATTAAAGATATTACCTAAATAAAGAATTTATTACAATATAATATATAAATTTTTTATAATAAGAAAATAATTATTCTAAAGAATACCATATACATAGTATTTAGGCTAGTTGTTGGATATTATACAGATATAACAAAAACACTAATTTTGAATGGTAGTGGAATGTTAAATGATTCGAATCATCCTTATGTTGGTTATCATTATTAACAGTTATTTCATAAGTTAAAATGAAAAGTAAAATTTTTCTTGGATGAGGTTTTAAAAATATTGTAACCATATTGAATTTACTCATATATTATAAATGTATGATAATATCCATAAAGTTCTACCAAAGCCTAAAAAAAGAGGACAATGCTATCGATATAGTTTTTATAAGGCTTCCTGATATCCTTTAAATTATCTATTCCTAATATATCTCTTCTTTGTCCTACTTTACTAAGATATTAATTAATATATCATAGAGAGGACTATCCCACACGAGCACTGAGTTATTTTCTCATCCCTTGGATGCACCATGAAGGATAGATTATTTTCGTTATCTCTAATGGATTTTCATCAATTAAATTAAATAAAAAGGTGTATCATCTAATAACTGATGTATGGTACAAAAAATTATATTTTTAATTTACATTTATACATTTTTTTATAAAAAATTGTAGGACATAGTATTTTGGTTTTTTTGATAATTTATTAAGTTTTAATTAATACATAGAAACCCAATATGGACAACGATTATTAAATAAACAATAAACCAATAGTTAAATCTAAAAATATAATTATACCATTTTTATTTTATGTAAAAGAATGTAATATAGGGTTATATCAATTTTAAATATGATATTTTAAAAAAAACTATTTTATCATTTATGATGAAGGATACAAAAGATTACCAATGTTTATATAAATAGAAAAAAGTATTTTACCAAAACTATCTAAGAATCATGGGAGAGAACCTAGGTAATTATGGAAAAGAAACATAAGATCCTCTTGTATAATGTGTTCATCATAGAAACTATAATCATATATACATACCACTTTGTTTACAGGTATCTAGTTAGGGCATTATCCTAAACAAGTGGGATCTGATGAGTTGATTTTCATAGTATCACCATGATTATCCACCATATTTAGAGTATCATCATGTATAGGAGTCAAGAAGATAGGGAGAGAATCATCATATCTTTTCATGGTCAATAACCTAGGATTACTCCTTATTAGACAAGCTTTCCCATGATTTTTTTAATTTTAAAAAATCTTATTTAAAGAGTTGAAAACATAAAATGGGTTTTAACTATTTATATTCAAACTAAATCACATATGTACATTCCATTTCTTTTGATACAATAAATATAAGTTGATATAAATAAAGAATAATTGTAATTTCACAAACTGATTAAGAAGATGTCATTTTATACTTTAAAATTATCTATAAAATCATTTTAGGCATTATTTTTAAATTATAAAAATAGATTCCATGAAAACCCTTTCAAATAATTCCTTTAAAATCAATTTTTTATTTTTGAAATACTTTTCATGAATCATTTTACCTATGAAGAAATTAGAAAATTTAAAAGATTATTTTATCAACTCAAAATGTCAAAATGGATACAAAAACATTATATTTATCATGGATTCATAAAAGATACACTATATAGTATTTTTATAAATTAAAAAATGGTTCAAAATGATAAAATTAATCATTTTACCATAAATAAAGGAAGTTACATTGTTACATATACATATAGGATGCTCTAATAAATTTTAGTGAGTGATATACCTATAATATCACTATTAGAAACATAATAAGTAAACTATAATGAATGAAAAAACCAAAAGCAGTAGTTTTAGTTTATCTAGTAAATCCTCAAAAGAGTGAACACCTATCTGTATGCAAAATATTGAAAGGGAACCACTAACATGTTGATAATGATACACATAGGGCCATTCCATCCTCATGATAAAGATTAATAAGGGTTTTTGGTGTTTTCTCTTGACATGGAAAAAATACCAATCAATATAAGCCTTTGGTTTCAAAAAATATAAGAGGAAGGGGTTGAATAGAATAATAAGTAGAGTAATAAAATTAGAAAAAATGGGAGGATGAAATAAAATTAATTTCCATGGAAATAAATGATGATTAATGTCTAATAAGATAGACATGGGAGCTCGCTTACTACCCCCCTATGGGGAATTCCAAGCAAATGGGGAGAAAGGAAAGGGTTATATCCCTATTTATGGAATTAATTTTAATCAATAATAATATAACAATTTTCATATTTAAATAAAATTAATATCAATATACTATAACTTTGGATAACAAAATAATTTATCACATCAATATTTTAACCTCATGGTTATAAAATTTTATAATAACATTCAGATTGTTATATTAATAATCATAATTATAAATTCTACCGCAATAAACATAATTTTCATAATAATACAAAAATTTAAATTTGGAAACATTTTCAATTATTTACATAGATATGTTAAACACTTACAAATAGAGTTTTTATAATCCAATAAATGATTATATTATATCTTAGGAGTTCTTTCCCTGATATTTGATGTTCTGGGCCAATTAAAGATTGCACAGTCACTTAGACTATGAAAATCTATCATGAAATACAAAAATATTAATTAAATATTAAACACATCACTATCTAACACCCAATTAATCATTAAAATTAAAAAATACTAACTTTTAAAAATTTAGGTGTTACATTAGAATATATGATTCTTCATTTAATATTTTTATGGAGATTCATTTATTTATATTGATATTAATTGATTATAACATTGGAATCTGGTTTCTAATTAACAATATGTTACCAACATATATCATTTTTAAAATTATAGTACTCAAAATAATATTATTTTAGATATGTGGATCTCTTTTATTATTTATTAAAACAATTTTTTCTTATGGTATCATTCAAATGAATATTATAGGATATAAATTATTTATTTAATCTGTAAATATATCTCAATAACCCGAATTCATTTTTTATTCCTTTTCTTATAAAAACCCTTATAGTTTTTTCATACATACATCTTCAACTAGATTCTTATTTTGGAAGTAGGTATTGATATCTATCTTATAAATTTCTTAATCATGGTATGCTATGGGGGAATAATTCTAAAATATTTTTGAAATGTAACTAGGGATTTTTTTTCATTATAATAAATACCTTGATGTTTTTTTTAAACCATTAAAAACCAATAATTACTTATAGGAACTAAATTTATAAAATATTATTGGATTCCACTTTGATACACATTTACATCAATTATTTTTACATTAATTATAGGATCTATTAAGATATAATTTGATTTTGGTATACGAAATCCATTTTAGAATTCAGGTCATCATTCCACATAGAATTTTTTTATCTATTTACTAATTACTTATTAGATAGGGGTTAATAAATCTCAATGAATGATGTGCCACTTTTATTGATAATAATGAAACCACATCCCTTTAATTATCCAATTTTCCTAAAGGATATATATAATATTTATGTTTCTGGAACATTTTATTATAATAGATATTGTGTAATTTGTTCCACTACCAATTCATATGTTCCTTCAGCCTTAACTTCATTAAATTATATATTTCTCTCATTATCTCCTTTGGATATTTTTTCACTTTATAGAATCATTTTATTATTTTTATAATAACTTTTCTATATGAGGGATCATATATGTAATATTCTATTGTATATTTTTTATATTATATAAAAATACACTTTCTGCCATGTCATTCCAGTTTATTGATAGGATTATCTTTAATAAATGATTTTTATCCTTAACAATCAAGATGTGACAAAAAATATTTCATCCTATACCTTAAATCATATGTGAAACAATTTTTTTCCATAGATAGTACCAGGTTTAGATTATATGCCACTAATTATAATACATATCCTGAAAAGGATAGTGGATGAACTATATGACTCATCATTGATTTCACTATATCTAACAAAGTGAAATTTTTTCATTTCAATTAAAAAATAAAATTGGGTTTAATTAAGATGATTGAGTTGATATATTATACTATAATATTTTATAAAATCAATGAATTATTGGTCAATTTATTCTTTAACTCAATTTGATAAAAGTTTCGTTATATTCTTACTATGTCGATTTTATATTTCATTTTTATATTTTGATTTTATAAAAGAATAAAATCTTGAACCACATAATGTAGAGAGAATCATATTCATTGAATCATAAAAAAATAGGACGCATGGGAACAAACCTCAAGCCTTTATTCAAAATGGTACACAAACATCTAAATTAACTAATTCTAAAATATTTTTGGAACTTTCAAGTTCTCTAGTGAAAGGTGTTTAGTGACATTTCCTTGTTGACATGTATTAATTTTACTTAAGGGTTTTAACTAAAAATAGTATAAATACCCTTCATTATAAAACTTTTTCAAATGATTTTGGTTTACATGACATAATCAATAATTCAACAATAGGCTATAATATGAGTTATATAAATTTGATTCATTATTGATGTAAAATACATGAATTCAAAATTATAGTATGTAAAGAAAAATATTTATATATACTCTATCATAATTTCTCCCACCATTTTAAAATAATCCACATTAATTTATAAATATAAATGAAATTTATCTTTTGATAAGCATGTCATTTAAATAATTTTTGGTTATTAATATGAATATAAAATTAGTTCTTCAAAACTAAAATCAATCCAGTCAATGATGTGATATGATAGTCTCCTATACCCAGTATAACTAGTCCCATTAAGTTAGTGATAATAAGATATAAATCAGTTCTATTAATTTCTAAAATCTACTTGATTACTATATTTGGATACAAATGTGTTAGCCAAAAGTTGTATTTAATTCCCAATTAGTATAAATGGAAAGATAATATTTGATTAATAATGTACTAAAATATTCCACTTGATTTTTTATAGAGGAATAATTATTCTTATAATGGACATTACTTTCATATAAAAAACATACAACTCATACTCATTATATTCCCTTTGGATTTTGTGTTTTTGGAAGGATAATACAAATCATCAATTGGATTAAATACTACCTTTTACATTTTTCAGTTATCATTTCTTTAGGTCACCATAAATACTGATGATTTATAATTATTCATATTTTTATCATCTTGGAAAATAATTATTAAGACATATAGAATTAACTCTACAATATCCATGATACTGAAATTAATAATAATTCATGAGAGTTTTATGGTAATGTTGATATATAAATATCTACATACAACTGTTTTTTTAGTTCAAATACTAATCTTCCAAAATGATCAATATATATAATCATATTGAGTGCATGAGTTACATCATGGAATATATATCTCAAGTTAAACATTATTTTGTACATTCCCCCAATCATGTTATTTTTTATTTAGTGGATACATTTTTCTAAAGTCAAGCGGTTTCCTAAATACACCAACGAAACTTCTTGTTTTTCCTTAGTTGAGTGGATGAGTGGTCGGATCATCCCTTATGCAGTCTTATGTACTTTCTCCAAGCTCTCTTATATATTTATGACATTTTCATTAAATCCTTCCATGTACTAATAGTGATTATAGTTAACTCTATTTAAGTGATCAATCGAAACCAAGTATTGATGTGAACATATCATTGTATTATAGGCTCTTGATTTATTTTTTGATTCTATTATATATAGTCATAAAGATGGAGACTTTGATATTTTTCACCATATAGGGAGGTGGTATCTGTTGTATAACTAGTATAGATCCCTTTAAAGGGGCTTACTGTGTTTCCCTGTAATGGGAATCTAGAACCATATAGTTCAATGATGCATAAAGAGATATTGATTACCATTTAAGGTAATGTTCCATGGACCAATGTGATATATTTTATGGCTATAAAGCGATGACCAAGTGAATTTTATTTATATTTGTGCATCTTTTACCCATTTTGAATAGTTTAAGTTCATTTAGAAAAGACTATATACTGTAGATTTTAAAGGAATACAGTGTGTACTACTAGAAAAAGGTGGTTAAAAATAGGTGTGAGTATTATGCATGAGGGGATACTTCTAGATAATATTTTTTAATAATAATAAAATAGAGACTATGTTGGGTGTTTACACCTAGAAAGAGTCTTATAGAGTTACATCCACCTCTTATCTATTTATAATTATTTGGGGAAGGAAAACTACACTCACTAGGAATATGGCCCAATGAGTAAGGGTTAGTTCTTACACTATATAAGAGCCTGAATTTGTACACATAGATCATTGATTGGATCAATGATGTGGTTTTCAATGTAAAAATTATCGAGTATTACAACTAATATGAGTATTATATTTGGATATGTTTTCTATTTAATCGTTTTGGGTATTTTCTTGATGCATGGACCTCAAGGATGGGAATCATAATCTTGGGGAGGTTCCACTAATATAATAATGATAGGGATGTTCGTTTTCATGATAATATATTATTATAAACACCTCAGATATATTATCAATTTGGGAGGATTTCCAAAATAAATCCTTTCATAGTAGGATGATTATAAAAATAAAAAATTGATCAGAGAGGAGCACTGTCATTTGACTGAAAAAATCATGTGTCTTAGGGGGGCATGTATGAGAACATGATTGAATGAAATTTTTTGGATATAGAAAATGTTAAAAGGAAAAAACAAGGTTATTTAAGATAATTTATCCTATATAGGTTACTTTAGTGAAAGAATAGATTTAACGGAGGCCTAAATACATATAATATGGATCCTTCATGAAGTGACCCACTATTAGTAAAATATTCCATCGTGGTATGTCATGGTAAAGATGATAACATGAACTATTAAACCATAAAATCTCAATTATATTAAGGTTTTATGTGAGTTGATAAGTTTAAAAAAATTCTTGGGTTTCGATGTGGCTGGACGTTGGAGGAGGTACAAAGGCTTCCTCCAAGACAGAATCCAATGAGATTCCTTCACAAAGTATTTTTTGTGAGATGCATCATAAAGACATTGTGTGGGAGGTGTGTTATCAAAATAATATTACATAAATATCCTTGTACCCCTCCCTATATATTGAACATGAATTTTTATTAAATAGGATCTATTTTAAGACTCATGTAAGGGAAACACTTCAAAAATGATGCGATTATCCTTTTAAGATTTGTATCATTGAAAAAAATCTTTCATAAATGTCTATTCCTTTTGATATTCCTATGTATACTCAATGTTAGTGCCACATATTTATATGTTGTGATTTATAACCACCTTCTTGGAATATTTGTTCAAGTAGGATATTCATAGTATCCTAGTATATTAATGTAGGCTGAACACAATTGGATATTACCTCATTTTAGATGAATATTCAACACATAAAAAAGTACATGGCCATGGACCTTAATATTTTAGTGTATTTTCAAATGTCAAAAACAATATCTTCTAAATTGGTGAAAGTTCTCCAAATTCTCCCATAACAATATTCCAATTTAGTATTCCTACTTAAAAGTATTCTTCATGACATGGGGAAATTAATCATAATAAAGGGTAATTTTATATTCTTGGTAAAGTTAAATAAATGATACATGAAAGTATAACATGAGAACATGGGTATGAGAACATGAGAATAAAATTTGAAGATCATACCATTCATATTAAATATCATATACACGAGCCATGGCATAAATTTTTTTAGTTAATAAGACATGAATCATAAGGGAATCAAGAGAATATTCCATTAAATAATAAATTAGGAATAATAAATCTAATTATGAAAACATACAAATATATAAAATTATTTCCATAGTATATAGGGATTATTAAAAAAGCTATGTTATTGGAATAGATTCACACCCCAAACCATGTTAGAAGTCAAGGATCACTCCGAAGATCATTTTATAGGATAAAATACTTTACTAAACAGAGTTCACTCTACATTAAAACCATGTCAATATCATTATATATAAAATTTTACCCAATTCATTAGAGAGAGATATAGGTCCCACACATCTCATAATGAAATCAAACATATGTGTTCCCCTAGATCACACAAGTTCATCATATAATAACATAATAAATGAAATGGATATTAAAAACATGTCATAATATCATCACCTATGGAAAATAGATAGGTTTAATAATAATTTCATCAAATTATAACCCATGAAAAGAAGAAGGTTTCATATGTATATGACCACTAGTAGAGAAATAGGTGTCATATTCATCATTCCATAAATATATAAACTATTAAAATAAATAATACAAATGATACCCTTCGATAATATACACAAAAATTATTGAGTAAATCCAACATATTTAATCTTATATGGATAATAATTTTGAAATATCTTTTAAAAAAAATTATTTGGGAAAATATCTTTTCTTATTTGAAAATTTATTTTTAATACATAAAACATTTTTGAAAACATTTTTCATTGAAAATTGATATGAAAACTTATAACGGAGTCTTTGAAAATCATAAAAATAATTTTATTTTAGAATAATTTTAAAATACATTTTAAAACAAATTGGGAACATTTCTAGAAAACATGTTTTTTGGAGAAGACATATTTCTCATAGAAGAGATAAATAAAGTTAAATTTTCTTAAAACAATTTCTTATTTATATTATATAAAAGAGATTGAAAAAAATGTTATAATTAAATGAATATATAATGACTAACAATAGTTGAATAAAATTAATTATAATTCATCAGATATTGATAATAATATTTCATTAACAGAAGAATAATCATAAGAAATCCTGATAAATGATGAGATTGTAGCAACAGACTTTTACCACTTTGGTAAGTTTGAATCAAAATATCCACGAATGAAAAAAATTACATGAAGCATGAAATATCATTAAAAGACAAATATTAATGAATTAAATTTTAATTTTTTTTATATAAACCTCATAAATGAATATATGTCCATAACATAGCATGTTTCTCAAGGAAAGAAAATTGAGAAAAAAAATTCCTTACAAATTTGGTAACTTTTGAATTATAAACCCCATGAAAGATAGATAATGACATTTATATGTAAATAACCATAAATTAAATTATAATAATAATATAATACACTCATTTTTTGTATATATAACACAAATAATAAGTATATTGTGAATATGGCATATGTCTCGCAATAATAAAAGTGGGACTAGAAATCCACTTACCTTATGTGTTTACACTCATCATACTCATTAAAACATCCTATATAACAAATATAAGGTAATTATACATATATTAAATAATTATATTCACTTATATAATGTTATATATGATTTTATTTTGAACTTTCATTATCTGTTTATTAACAATTTGATGTTAAATTGTGGTTCTGGTAATAACAGCTTTGTTTTTCGCATGTGTTTTCATTTGTTATAATTTTTTTCCAAATAATTATATCATGATTTAATTATATAAATAATTATAAAAATGATATAAATACCAAATATATTTATTATATATATATTTATAATAATATATAAAATATATAATTATAAATTAAGATACACCGTTCATGGAGACAGAAGACTGTACATATGCATGTACATTGTTCCCATTTTCATATTGAATTGAAAGAAAGAAAAGTAAATGAAATATATATATTATAATTCATATATATTTATTATTATATATATAAAAATATGTTAATTGAACCCATAATTAATACATTCAATGTATTTATGAATTAATCACATAACTTTGAGGAGGCGGTAGTCCACACGTCCACAAATGATGTTATCGTATTACCAAAAAATGAAAAGAATGATGGTATGTGTTATATGATAATTTATAAGAATAAATAAGTCATAAATATCATATTTACCATATAAAAAATAATTTTCATCATTATTATCATCCTTGATAGGGGTTAATGGAAGAATGAACGACATCGATTCATGATGTGGTAGTCTTCCACACACACAAATGATGATTACGTATCCCATTTGATGGAATAGTGTCTGAGTGTATATAATACCCTTAACATAAAAAACTATCACTATATTTAGAATATGTAGGTTATTATATGATCATATATTTATATTAATTTATGGGTTGGTGAATGAAATAATACAAAAGTGCTTGTAGAATGATGTTGAATCTTTTTTGGGTAACACCTTTTTATTTGAACCAAATAACCTCCATTGTTGGATATAATAAAAAAGTGGGGATTCTAGGTTGAAGGTATGGAATTAAAGAGCATATTTTGTATATATTTTCTTCTATCCAAAGGTCTTGAGATTTTTTGTTAAGTGAGGGGGGTAATTCATTTTTATAATGGAGGAGGAGTGGTACTCTTTAAAATATAAAAAGGTAAACACTATTGAGAAGTAACCCTTAAATAATGCTTGACCAATAATGGTATATATATTATAAAAAATTATAATGGTATAAATATGGGATGAAAACAGATTTTGTACAAGTTTATAGATCATTTTCCCCCATATGATTATTGTTTAACAACTAAGTAACTCAGTTTTACCATAATCACTTTAACTAATTTTAATTATTCTTACTAGTATTTTTGGTTTAAAAACAATTTACCTTATTTAAAATTATTTTTTATTATTATTTGAAATATGGAAACAATTTTTCAAATTATAATATCCTATGTGGAAAAAATTAATTTAAAATTTATTTCACAAATGAGACTAGAAATCATGTTTTTAAAGAAAAAATGATCAAAAGATTCAAATTTTTTAATAATAAATTTCAATGTGAAATTGATAAGAATTAACAAAAATTGGTTAATAGATGTAATAGTGATCTAAATATATATTAAAACCAATTCAATGTATAATTTAAATATATTAATCGATTAAACGAAAAATCTGTTTTAAATTAAAATTCAGTATTTTCATTATTCATCAAAAAATTAAACATTTCATAAAATACCATAAATTCCCCCAAAGATAATATTGATGTTATTATTTAAAAATTAATTTTTTTTTCAAATATATTTTAAAAAAGTGTTAAAAATTATATTTTAAATAGGTGCACAAATAAAAGGTGGTAAAATTACCTTTTGAAAAAATATATATCTTTATGTGTAAAATTGGCTTTATTCCTATATTTTTACTAAAAAATCCCATGTGATGCAAATTAAATATTTTATTTAATATAATATATATATTTAGTTAAAATCATTTATAGTATGTTTTTTAATTAATTTATTAAGGAAAAATGTATTTGATTGTATAATTATAGTTTTCTAACAAAAGATATCATATATTTTCAAAAGGGTATTATTTTGTTTTCTAGTTAAATTTTTAAAAAATAATTAATCTTATATAAATATTTCAACCAAATTATGATAATATAATTAATTATATTCATAACATCCATTCCAATTTCTATGTGAATACTATTATATTATTTTAATATTATTATTAATAGGCTATTGTAGTTTAGTAAAACTAGGTCTCTCGTGTAATGTAAGCTATCAGAGGATCTCAACATTGTGTGTAGACAAATATATACATAATTTTTTATACCACAAGATAATATAAGTGTTTAATGTATCACATGAATTCCCTAGTGTTTCATATAATGAAATCATAACTTGGTGTATCGTGCAATTCAATTCATCAATGAAATGTAATTTATTCTAAAAAATAATTAATTCTTAAAAACTCAAGGTGTTACATTATAACAAACTTAAAATGAATATATCCCTTGAAATTAAACTAGGTAATTAATATTTTAATAGTTTAAATTTATCTCCATAATAACCCACATCGTTAAAATGAATACTAAAACATCCATTAAAAAAATAATGTAGGAAATATAACGGCTACCCAATGTAACTTGTAATAAGATTTTTAAAAAGGATATCATTTATAGAATGTGTAGACATGTACATGGAAAAAATATAACTATCATGTAATAATAGAGTGTAATATAGAACATTGGTTATAATAATATGGGTGACCTAGAGAAGGTTAATGACCACACAAAACCATAAACTTGAGAGGCTTCAAAAATGTAGTTAATATCATGGAAAATGATGAAATCATGAAAACCTTTCACATCACAATCCTTTTCTTAGTATTGAAGGATTTATCCCAAGAAGATATACATAATTGATACAATTCCATTTAATATGAAAAATCTTTCTCTTTGGTTGTGCCTTGATCAATTTCCACTTCATCTTTTACTTCGAGAAATGAAGGTCAATTTTTCATTTTTGAAGAAATAACATATCATAATATCCATAGATAGATTGAAAATTTGTTCTGTCTGTAATCTGGTATCAAAAAAATAAAATGGATTTTTCATGTTATCCAATATTCCTAAATCATCATATGTAAAAAATCCATTATTCTCTAAAACCTTATACAAATTTTACCATAAACATTCAAAAAATGGATAACATTGTAACCATTATGAAAGATAAAAATTCAGGACATTATAAATAAGGTCACTAAATTTTTAAAAAACAACTTATCACAGGTCCCCCATATAAATTATAAAGTATATTTTGGTTTTCAAATACCAAACATGTAAATACCTTCATCGTGTATTCTCTTAAAACATGGTAATACAATAAATTAACATAATTCCTAATTGAAAACGTACATTATTTTTGATTCCAATGATTATTGGATATATTCATTATATCTAAGAAATGTCATAAACTCCATCTGTTATAGTTCAAAAAACCTTATCAAAAAATCTTTTATCAATTTCAAGGTAATTAGTTCCATCCAATTTACTTATTCATATAGAAGATATCTTTATTAAAACATCATTATATCAACATCAAAATATATTAAGAGTTATTTCTCCCTAAATCATGTGTTTTCCATGAATATCACCTTTCCATTAAGTTACATTAATATTCTTCTAAAATCATTCGACATATTATTGTAAATCATTAGCAAAAACATAAATTAAAAAATCATTATATATTTGAAAATGTGTATAACATAATTCTTGAATCGAAATAATTAAAAACTTAAACTATTTAACTTCTTACTTAATACATTAACAACGATCCCTCATCAAATTACTTAATGTCACCTTCCTATAACATTTTACTTGTATTCTCATCATCATAAACAGTTTAACCATTACTCATACCACCTTTTTGATTCACTTCAGGATCTTTTCACTTAGGAAATCCATTTTAATAATTCCAATTCTTTACACATGTAACGAATTCAACAATCTATGAAGTCTTAAGGAGGAAATTACTAATATTATTTTCATTAACTGGACATTTCATCTTCCTTTTGTAGTTACATACTCGTTGTTGTTATTTTCCATAGTCAAAATACATTTTTGTTCCTATAATACATTAAATTGGGTTATTATTCCTACATAAATGAAATATATGAAGCTGAATATTCTTTAATTTGTGGTATATGTTTCCCGAATTCTTAGTAAAAACTATCCTTGTAACATCCCAGGTAAATAAAGAATAATACATTTTCATATTTATCCATATTTGTGAATAAATTGTTAATATTAATTTAAGGTGAACTCTATGCTCGATGGCATACCCAATACGCAACAATGAGTTTCTTTGAAATTTTACGTTGCACTCTAATAATAAAATAATATTATTTTAAGTGGAAGTTAACCCCTAGCCATTGTAATGGCGGGAATAAAGAGAATTAACTACAAAATGATTATATATGTTTGTAAAAAATTATCACTTTTTTACAATAAATGTTAGAGGATTAAAATGAGAATGAATCCAATTTTAAGCGTAAATATTCTAATATTCTTTTAAAGGTTGATTAACCACCTTTTGATAGAGAAACCTTTTTAAATCCACTTTTTGACAATTTTATATGTTATATTGGACCAAATAAAATCCATCTTTAGAATCGGGACATCAAAATTCACTTTGTTTATGTTTTTGTTATTTTTTTCGATAAAGTTCTTTTTTAATGAATAATTGAAAATGTTGTATTTTAATTCAAAACCTCTTTTTAATCTAATTTATTTATATGATTAGATTATATTTCTAATTAGTTTTAAAGTGAAATTAGAATATATTTTTACCATTTAATCCAATGATGGTCATTGGAATTAATTTCACATTGAAATTGGACTCAAACTTGTGTCAATCTTTTAATAAATATTGTTTCTTAAAAACACGCTATTTGTTTTGACAGCGGGAATTAATTATTAAATTAATTAATGCAACTAATATGTTTTTAATTTTTTAAAATAGACATCGTTTTTTAATTCAGAATATCAAATATAGCTTAGGGTGAATTTTTGGTATTTTTCTGAAAAACTTCAATTTTTGATGAATAGTGAAACCACTAAGTGGTGGTTAAAATACTGATTTTTTGTTTAAATGATACTTTACCACATTGGTGATTTTATTTTCAAAAATACAACATACAAGGTTTTCATTAGGACGTATAATGTGGTTCAATGGGAATAAAATAATTTTTTGGTGAATAGTAACTTTTAAGTTTTATTAGTCGCGATTAAAGGTAATTGGTGTAATTTAATGTAAAGAAAATGTTATAATAATATGAAATGACCTTGAAACATGTCCTACCATTATTTTATGAGTCATGTCCGACCAATAAAATCCATGGGAAAACTTGGGGACCCCATGGATCCACTTGGGTAATGTAACGCCCCGACCCCAGTTACCCAGAGTCGGTGCATTAATTACATAACATTGGCATGATCACAAGAAAGATCAAATCTCGAAAGACCGATTGGTTTAGTAGCCTTGGAAACACTAGATATATTCATAAGTTTTACATTACATCATCAAAATAAAAAAAAAGAACTACTACAACAACATATTGTCTCCATAGTCGACACTATTAACCCCTCATAATATCCCTGCAAGTCATTCATAATTTACTTCTTCACATCCTGGGAAAATAAAACATAGAAAAGGTGTGAGCTCAAATGCCCAGTAAGGATAACAATATAGCGGAAACTTTCATAAATAAGAATAAACCTTTAAGGCAATGTATAACTAAAACAAAAGACTTTTAAACTTTAACTTCAACATAGTATGGAATAAATAAAATGAAAAAATGCCATTTACTTATTCACATGGTTATTCTACTAATCGAATAATCCTATGCAATATCAATAACCACTTTCATAATGATGGAATGCATAATGCCAGACTATCATAACCACATAGCCAAGGCCTCGTGCCAAGACTACAAATAAGATTTTGCCAAGGCCTTATGCGAAGACACTAGTTTGTCTAATGAGACCTACCGATGCATCGAGGAGCTATAGCGGGCTCCACCCGTCACATATTAAGTCCAATGCATTCCCATATGAAAAGGTTTAAACATAACATAAACATTCGTATTAAAACTAGCATACTAAATGTCAATAAAATCACCATAAACCATGAATGGTATATAAAAAAATAGCACATCCACAGTCAAACATATCACAAAACCTTCAATACAATATAAAAGTTTTTTATCATAATATGTCATCCTCAAATAAGCGTAAAATCCATTAAAGGATGTTGACATAGATGAAATCAAAACTCTTTTTAAAGAAATATCTCTTTCTATTTTGAAATCATTTAAGAGACATATATTTATAAAATAAAACATTTTCTTTGAATATATTCTTATAAGCTTGTAAGGGAAGCTTTGACGATTTTATAACGGCGGAAAATAACCGCACCCGCCGTATAAGTTAAAAAAAACATTCTTATCTTAATTCTATCGAAAAGGTTAAAAAGCACCTTGTTTGGAAAACGATGGAAAGATTCCCTTATAAACCTCTTATAAAAAGTCAAACAAGGGTATAAATGACTTTAACCCATATTCTTTTATATATTAAAAATGTTTTGAAATACATTTTGAAGAAACATGGACGTGGATGATAACGAGGCCCCAGTAGATAATTATGTATAAACAACCTTGGATAATGAAGAGATTGCGAAATAAACCCTTACCTTGTACTTTTCCTTGGTTGGGGTAGGTTAACCTCCTGTATAATGGTGAAATAATTGTTATTAAATTATAAAATAATCATATACATTAATATGATATCATATATGATCTTTTAATATTGATTTGATAATAATATCTTAGTATTATCGTCATTTCGGGTGATAATCGATTCGTTCTTCTTAAATTTTTGGCTACGTAAGACATGTTTGTAATGGATAGATTATATCTTATTCATAATCAGAATTATATTAACATTATTTTTAACCCTAAAATGAGAATAAGACTTGAATGGATACGATGGAGAATGAATCTCATCGCGTTCGTGGAGACGGTAGTCCGTACGTACGCACGAGCGACAATATCATTCTTTTGATATTAAAATAATATATAAATGGATGTTATATCATATATACAGAATAATTATCATGTTATATTTATTATTTACATGAGTTGCACATCATTATTATACCCATCCAAATAATAATATATTGAATAACAATTACACCACGACGTGGAGACGGTAAGCCGTACGTACGCACGTATGGTGACATGTTATTCAAAGGGTGGATAAAATACTGAATATGGTTGTACCATATTTATAATAACATCACAGTATATGTGAGATACTGGATTTATTATTTTATAATTGTAAGAACAAAGAAAGAACAAGTGGAAGAAGAAAGGAACTTGAAAATGGGTGGTGAAAACATTACCTATTCTTCGGGTTCTTCCTTTTGATTTGATCAAAAGGGCTTCTTAAGTTGGCTTTCTGATCAAACTAAGGCCTCTAGGTTGTAGTGAGGAAAGTTGGGAGAGTATTTGGGCAGGGTTTGGACGAGCCAAGTGGCTTGAGAGGTGTGAGGAATGAGTAGAAGTGGTCTCCTTTTATAAGGGAGAGGAGGGGATCTTTAGGAAAGATTGAAAGTATTACTTTATAATATAATTATATTCGGTTTATAATGGTCCAAAAATAATTGAGGTCGAAGATAAGATGACTCATTTTCTAAATAACATCAACCAATAAGAATTGGACAGGTTTTAGATAATATTTTAATCATTATAATCTTATTTATTTAAATGATTTATTAATGGGGTAAACATTTCATCATTATTGTGTCATTAATAATTTAAATTATTTGATGTTTAAAAATTATAAATAAAATATCATTATGTAGGAAATCTTTTTAGCTTTCTAATGAATATTTATAATCGAAAATATAACATGTATAACCCTATGTAAAAATTGTTTTTCTAAAAGATGTAAGCTTATGCCATTTTTATTTTTATTTTAACTTTATTAATATAATGTGTCCCTACCACATACAAGTGGCTCTAAGGGGTCCCCAAATCGACCCAAGGATGCCCAAGGTCGGGTATGTGTCCACCAATAAGGTTAGGACACGTTTTAGGGTAATTTGTTATTATTATAATATTATTTTTTAACCCTAATTTACCGGATTTACCCTTTAACCATGGTAAATAAAATATTTACCGCAGTAATTATTCAAAATGTGTAAAAATAAAAGTTACCTATTTACATAATTTGGACATCCTGATTCCAAATATGTAATCCATTTTTCAAAATTCAAAACACAGAAGTGGCAGAAATTAATTTAAAATTAATTCTCGTTGTTAAAATAAAAAGCGTGTTTTTAAGAGATAATAACTATCGAAAGATTGACACTTGTTTATGTCTGGTTTAATTGTGAAATTATGTCCAATGACAAACATTATATTAAATGGTAAAAATATATTCTCAATATACTTTAAAACTACTCAAATTCATAATTTATCAATATTAATTATTTTGATTAAAAAAGTTGATTTTAATTAAAATTTAGTAATTTTCACTATTCATCAGAATATAAAAGTTATCTGAAAGGTACCAAAATTTCACCCGAGGCTAAATTCAATATTCTGAATCCAAAAATGAAGTCCATTGTGAAATATAAAATATATATGATTTCAAAAAGTAGGTATTACTATTCACAACGGCTAGTTTAATTAGTTGTGGTGTGTGTTAGAACTCGAGGTTGCGTACAACACACGCTATCGCATTATTCGAAGGGAAACGTACTGTGGAAGCTTGGGGTGTTACATTCTCCCCTCCTTCAAATAATTGCGTCCTCGCAATTTCTAGGGTATTACTGCATAAAATGACTCGGGTGGTTCTTCATCATAAGTTCCTCAAGTTCCCACGTTGCCTCTTCCATCTTATGATTTCTCCACAAAACTTTTACCAGACGCGTCGTCCGGTTTCTTAGTACTTGTTCTCTTGTATCAAGAATCCTGACAGGCTCTTCACAATAAGACAGATTCGGTTCCAGTTCTAATTTCTCATAGGTGAGTACATGCGTTGGGTCAGGCATGTATTTTCTCAACAGAGATACGTGGAACACATCGTGAACTTTGGAGAGACTTGGCGGCATTGCCAATCGGTAAGCTACAGCCCCAATTCGTTCTAGAATTTCGAAAGGTCCGATGTACCTGGGACACAATTTACCTTTCTTACCAAAACGTATGACTCCCTTCCATGGAGATACCTTCCGGAAAACATGATCACCGACTTGAAATTCCAAATCCTTCCTTCGATTATCGGCATAGCTCTTCTGCCTACTTTGAGCTGCTTTGATGTGATTTTGGATTACTTTCACCTTTTCCACCGTTTCCTCCACCAGTTCAGGGCCTACAAGTTTTCTTTCACCAACGTCATCCCAACAGGTTGGTGTACGACATCTCTTTCCGTATAACGCTTCATATGGTTCCATCTGAATACTCTAATGGAAGCTATTGTTATAGGAAAATTCTACCAGAGGTAAATATTGATCCCACATACCCTGAAAGTCAAGTGAGAAAGATCTCAACATGTCTTCTAAGGTTTGAATAGTCCGTTCTGATTGTCCGTCTGTCTGAGGGTGGTAATCAGTGCTCAAATGAAGTTCAGTATCCAGGGATTTCTGAAGACTTTTCCAGAATCTTGAAGTAAAACGGGGATCACGATCAGAAACAATCGATAGGGGTACTCCATGAAGTCTCACAACTTCATTAATAAATAGTCTTGCTAGACGTTCCAGGGGTAGATCTTCTCTTATAGAAAGAAAATGTGCTGACTTGGTAAGACGATCAACAATAACCCATATTGCATCATTCCTTCTAGGAGTATTTGGTAGCCCCATGACAAATTCCATCGTAATATTGTCCCATTTCCACTCCGGTATGGGAAGAGGTTGCATGACTCCTCCAGGCTGTTGCCTTCCAGCTTTCACTTGTTGACAAACCATACATCTTGACACAAAATCATCAATCTCCCTCTTCATGTTGTCCCACCAAAAATGTTCCTTCAAATCTCTATACATTTTGGTGCTCCCAGGGTGTATAGAGAAATTGGAACTATGAGCATCATCCAGCAATTCCCTTTTCAGATCAGGTAAATCAGGAACACAAAGTCTCTTCCCGAATTTCAAAATTCCATCTTCATACACAAAGTCTCTCAATCTCCCATCATTCACATCTTTAATCTTCTTCTGAAATTCTTCATCATCGGTCTGAGAACTCTTAATCCTTTCTAGTAAAGATGGTTTGGCAACCATTTGAAAAAGCATTGATGTTTCACCTTCCCTGGTTATTCCCATGTCCATCTTCACTAGATCCATGAAAATTGGATCCCTTTCAATTCTCATATTGTTCAAAAATCCATGGTCTTTTCTACTCAAAGCATCTTCCACCTTGTTTGCTTTCCCCGGGTGGTAGTGTATCGTGCAATCATAATCCTTGTGTAATTCAAGCCATCTCCTTTGCCTCATGTTGAGTTCTTTTTGTGAGAAAATATACTTCAAACTCTTGTGATCAGTATAAATCTCACATTTTTCACCATATAGGTAGTGCCTCCATATCTTCAAAGCAAAGATCACAGCTGCTAACTCGAGATCATGAGTAGGATAGTTTTGTTCATGAATTTTCAACTGTCGTGATGCATAGGCAATAACTCTATCATTCTGCATAAAGACATAACCAATTCCTTTCTTTGATGCATCACTATAAATAACGAACCCATCATTCCCTGATGGTAGAGTCAATATAGGAGCATTGACTAATCTTCTCTTCAGTTCATCAAAAAATTCTTCACACTCTTTTGTCCAAACAAATTTAACCCCTTTACGTGTGAGCTTCGTTAATGGGTTAGCCAATCGGTCAAAATTCTGGACGAAACGTCGATAATAACCTACCAAACCAATAAAACTGCATACCTCAGTTATACTCATAGGTTCTGGCCATTCTTGGATTGCCTTGGTCTTAGAAGGATCAATAGAGATTCCATCTTTAGAGACAATATGGCCAAGAAAAGAAATCTCCTGAAGCCAGAATTCACACTTGCTAAACATCCCATATAATTCATGCCTCCTCAGAGTCTTCAAGATAATGCGCAAGTGATTTTCATGATCTTCGTAGGTTTTGGAGTATACCAAGATATAATCAATAAATACCACCACAAATTCATCGAGATACTCCTTGAAAACTCTATTCATCAGATTCATGAATACAGAGGGTGCATTAGTCAATCCAAACGACATTACAGTAAACTCGTAATGCCCGTACCTGGTTTGAAATGCTGTCTTCAGAATGTCTTCCTTCTTCACACACAACTGATGGTATCCAGATCAAAGGTCAATCTTTGAAAAGTATTGAGCTCCATGCAGTTGGTCAAATAAATCATCAATACGAGGTAGGGGATACTTTTTCTTTATCGTTATAGCATTGATCTTCCTGTAGTCGATACATAACCTCATAGATCCATCTTTCTTTTTAACAAAAAGAACAGGGGATCCCCATGGAGAAACACTAGGGCGAATAAATCCCTTATTACTCAATTCCTCTAGTTGTTTCTTTAGTTTGACTAATTCTACAGTGGCCATTCTATAAGGGGTCTTCGATATAGGCCTTGATCCAGGAATCAAATCAATGGAAAACTCAACTTCTCGTTCTGGAGGATGTCCAGGTAAATCTTCCGGAAATAAATCTGCAAATTCTTTCACAATAGGTACATCCTCTATCTGAACATTCCTTTCCTCACCGACAGTTATTTCATTCTCTTTCTCCCCAATAATTGAATTAAGTTGAGCTACTGGGGGTGGATCTAAATAAGAATTAGGTGGTGACGATTCTTCTCTAAAGATAAGGTGTTCCTTATCATTATCATCAAGAATCGTAACCTCTTTCTTCTTACAATAAATCTTCGCATCATAGTCCGAAAGCCAGTCCATACCGAGGATTATATCAAAATCAATCATAGGTATGACGATGAGATCAGCAGATAAAGAAAATTTATGTTCTCGAATGGGGACTGATTCACAAAACTTTGTTGCAATGATACTTCCCTTAGGAGTTTTAACTGACAACTCCCTTATTAAATCAAATTGGAAATATCTAATTTTCTTAGAAAACTGGGAAGATATGAAACAATGCGATGATCCAGAATCAAATAATGCATTTTCTAAACTTGAGGAAACCATTAAATTACCTGCCACCACGTCTTTCGGAGCTTCTACCTCAGCAGTAGTGATAGCATAAGCCTGGCCTTGATCCCTTGGCCTTTTCTGAGGTAAGTTCTCCTGACACTTAGGACATTCATTTTCATAATGCCCCATCTCCCTACAATTGTAGCACTGGACGTTGGTAGCTTCCTTCTACCCCTTGCAATCATGATCTTGGTGGCCTTTTTCACCACACTTGTAACAGACTCCCATTCCCTTCAAGCAAGTACCAGGGTGTTTCTTCCCGCATTTACCACAGGATGGATATTCAACCTTTCCATTCTTCCCCTTATTTCCATTCCCAGATTGATCAGCAGGTCTCTTCTTCTCTTTCTTTGCTTTAAAGTCATAAGACTTAGAGAATTCCTTTTTAGTCTTGATAGCACATGAGACAATGTCTTCGTAAGACGAAAAGGATTGTGAGACTAATGCTCGACGGAGAAATGGTTTTAACCCATCAAAGAAACGATCAATCTTACTTCTTTGGTTACGTATATAATCACCAGCGTACCTTGCTAACCTTGTAAAGTTAGCCTCATACTTTGTGACATTCTCATCCTCCTTCTGTCTCAGACTTAGAAATTGCCTTTCCATATCTGCTCGATGGTCGCGAGGAAAGTATTTTTCTAAAAACAGATCTTTGAACTCCCTCCATTCCATATTTGATACTTCATCATCTTCCTTCGTATTTTGAATCAATGACCACCATTGATCAGCATCTCCAGTGAGGCGGTAAACTGCCATGATAACTTTTTCCCTTTCACTGCTCCCCAAAGCCTGAAATATTTTCTCTATGGAATTTATCCATTGCTCAGCTACTAAGGGATTTGTACTCCCATTGAATGTTGGTGGTTGTTGCCTCATAAATCGATCTAACATTGATCCTCCACGCTGCGGATCAGGGTGCTCCATACGGGTAAGGTTATTATTCATAACCTGAGTAAGTTGTCCCAGTATGGTGATTAGCTGATCGGCACTAGTTGCATCACCAGCCCCACTATAATTATCTTGAGTAGGAGGGAAATCCCTACATGGAGTGAGTGCATTGATACGGTTTCCATTTCTTCCACTAGGCGCCATTTCTAAACAATGGCATAAACTAGATCAGTTTATGAATCAAAATACATAATCCTATACTTATAAAACACTCAACATAAATTGAACTATTTATGGATATAATCCATAATCATAAAAATGTTTTCTTTGAGGAATTATATACTCATAAACCCTTCATAATGATTTGTAAAGAAAATGAGAGTTATCCTAAGCATATCCCCCGGGAGTGTCGTAACCAAGAGTGTAGCAAGGCCCGTTGTCGTGCACCAGTTCCCGTTCGAGTCTAGCTCAAAGCGGTGTTTTTGGGTTTTACCCCTAGGTACATCTGTGCCAGAGCCGCCTCTACCTGCTCGTATCCAGACATGGATGTATTGCTCGGAAAACTCACAAAATCTCTACAATACCAAAATTCTAGGAAGTTCTTCTATACTAATCCTCAAAGTTCATCTTAGGTCTACGTGCTCTAATAAGAGTTTATCTAAATCTAGCTTCCAAGGTTTGTACTAAACTTCCTCTGATACCAACTGTAACGCCCCGACCCCAGTTACCCAGAGTCGGTGCATTAATTACATAACATTGGCATGATCACAAGAAAGATCAAATCTCGAAAGACCGATTGGTTTAGTAGCCTTGGAAACACTAGATATATTCATAAGTTTTACATTACATCATCAAAAAAAAGAACTACTACAAAGACATATTGTCTCCATAGTCCACACTATTGACCCCTCATAATATCCCTGAAAGTCATTCATAATTTACTTCTTCACATCCTGGGAAAATAAAACATAGAAAAGGGGTGAGCTCAAATGCCCAGTAAGGATAACAATATAGCGGAAACTTTCATAAATAAGAATAAACATTTAAGGCAATGTATAACTAAAACAAAAGCCTTTTAAACTTTAACTTCAACATAGTATGGAATAAATAAAATGAAATAATGCCATTTACTTATTCACATGGATATTCTACTAATCGAATAATCACATGAAATATCAATAACCACTTTCATAATGATGGAATGCATAATGCCAGACTATCATAACCACATAGCCAAGGCCTCGTGCCAAGACTACAAATAAGATTTTGCTAAGGCCTTGTGCCAAGACACTAGTTTGTCTCATGAGACCTACCGATGCATCAAGGAGCTATAGCGGGCTCCACCCGTCACATATTAAGTCCAATGCATTCCCATATGAAAAGGTTTAAACATAACATAAACATTCGTATTCAAACTAGCATACAAAATGTCAATACTTTCACCATAAACCATGAATGCTATATAAAAAAATAGCACATCCACAGTCAAACATATCACAAAACCTTCAATACAATATAAAAGTTTTGTATCATAATATGTCATCCTCAAATAAGCGTAAAATCCATTAAAAGATGTTGACATAGATGAAATCAAAACTCTTTTTAAAGAAATATCTCTTTCTATTTTGAAATCATTTAAGAGACATATATTTATAAAATAAATCATTTTCTTTGAATATATTATTATAAGCTTGTAAGGGAAGCTTTGACTATTTTATAACGGCGGAAAATAACCGCACCCGCCGTATAAGTTAAAAAAAACATTCTTATCTTAATTTTGTCGAAAAGGTTAAAAAGCACCTTGTTTGGAAAACGACGGAAAGATTCCCTTATAAACCTCTTATAAAAAGTCAAAAAAGGGTATAAATGACTTTAACTCATATTCTTTAAAATATTAAAAATGTTTTGAAATACATTTTGAAGAAACATGGACGTGGATGATAACGAGGTCCCAGTAGATAATTATGTATAAACAACCTCGGATAATGAAGAGATTGCAAAATAAACCCTTACCTTGTACTTTTACTTGGTTGGGGTAGGTTAACCTCCTGTATAATGGTGAAATAATTGTTATTAAATTATAAAAGAATCATATACATTAATATGATATCATATATGATCTTTTAATATTGATTTGATAATAATATCTTAGTATTATCGTCATTTCGGGTGATAATCGATTCGTTCTTCTTAAATGTTTGGTTATGTAAGACATGTTTTTAATGGATAGATTATATCTTATTCATAATCAGAATGATATTAACATTATTATTAACCCTAAAATGAGAATAAGACTTGAATGGATACGATGGAGAATGAATCTCATCGCGTTCGTGGAGACGGTAGTCCGTACGTACGCACGAGCGACAATATCATTCTTTTGATATTAAAATAATATATAAATGGATGTTATATCATATATACAGAATAATAATCATGTTATATTTATTATTTCCATGAGTTGCACATCATTATTATACCCATCCAAATAATAATATATTGAATAACAATTACACCACGACGTGGAGACGGTAAGCCGTACGTACGCACGTATGGTGACATGTTATTCAAAGGGTGGACAGAATACTGAATATGGTTGTACCATATTTATAATAACATCAAAGTATATGTGAGATACTTGAGTTATTATTTTAGAATGGTAAGAACAAAGAAAGAAGAAGTGGAAGAAGAAAGGAACTTGAAAAGGGGTGGTGAAAACATTACCTCTTCTTCGGGTTTTTCCTTTTGATTTGATCAAAGGGGCTCCTTAGGTTGGCTTTCTGATCAAAATAAGGCCTCTAGGTTGTAGTGAGGGAAGTTGGGAGAGTATTTGGGCAGGGTTTGGACGAGCCAAGTGTCTTGAGAGGTGTGAGGAATGAGTAGAAGTGGTCTCCTTTTATAAGGGAGAGGAGGGGCTCTTTAGGAAAGAGTGAAAGTATTACTTTATAATATAATTATATTCGGTTTCTAATGGTCCAAAAATCATTGAGGTCGAAGATAAGATGACTCATTTTCTAAATAACATCAACCAATAAGAATTGGACAGGTTTTAGATAATATTTTAATCATTATAATTTTATTTATTTAAATGATTTATTAATGGGGTAAACATTGCATCATTATTGTGTCATTAATAATTTAAATTATTTGATGTCTAAAAATTATAAATAAACTATCATTATGTAGGAAATCGTTTTATCTTTCTAATGAATATTTATAATCGAAAACCAAACACGTATAACCCTATGTAAAAATTGTTCTTCTAAAAGATGTAAGCTTATGCCATTTTTATTTTTATTTTAACTTTATTAATATAATGTGTCCCTACCACATACAAGTGGCTCTAAGGGGTCCCCAAATCGACCCAAGGATGCCCATGGTCGGGTATGTGTCCACCAAAAATGTTAGGACACGTTTTAGGGTAATTTTGTATTATTATAATATTATTTTTTTACCCTTATTTACCGGATTTACCCTTTAACCATTGTAAATAAAATATTTACCGCAGTAATTATTCAAAATGTGTAAAAATAAAAGTTACCTATTTACATAATTTGGACATCCTGATTCCAAATATGTAATCCATTTTTCCAAATTCAAAACACAGAAGTGGCAGAAATTAATTTAAAATTAATTCCCGTTGTTAAAATAAAAAGCGTGTTTTTAAGAGATAATAACTATCAAAAGATTGACACTTGTTTATGTCTGGTTTAATTGTGAAATTATGTCCAATGACAAACATTAAATTAAATGGTAAAAATATATTCTAAATATAATTTAAAACCACTCAAATTCATAATTTATCAATATTAATTATTTTGATTAAAAAAGTTGATTTTAATTAAAATTTAGTAATTTTCACTATTCATCAAAATATAAAAGTTATCCGAAAGGTACCAAAATTTCACCCTAGGTTAAATTCAATATTCCGAATCCAAAAATGAAGTCCATTTTGAAATATAAAATATATATGATTTCAAAAAGTAGGTATTACGATTCACAACGGCTAGTTTAATTAGTTGTGGTGTGGGTTAAAACTCGAGGTTGCGTACAACACACGCTATCGCATTATTCGAAGGGAAACGTACCGTGGAAGCTTGGGGTGTTACAGGTAAGAAAATGACATTAATAACTTTTTATTTAACGTTAAAATAAAAATGTAACAAACATGTATTGTTTTACTGAAAAATTTTTTACATGGGGTTGTACAAGTAATATTTTTGACTATAAATATTCATTCAAAAGATAAAAATATTTCATACATCATGATATTTTTTTATAGTTTTTGGAAAATAAATAAATTAAATTATTTATGACACCATAATGATGCAGTGATTACCTCATTAATTAACGATTTAAATAAATTGAAAAGATAATGTAAAATATAAGACTTACACTTTTCAAAAACCTATTAGATGGGTGGATTTCGAACTATTATCTCCTTATCCTTGAAATATTTCCATTTCGGACCATTAAAATCCAAAAGGAATTTAATAATAAAGTAACATTTTATAACATTCCATGAGTGCCCCTCCTCCCTCTTATAAAAGGCCCCCACCTCTACCCCGTAACCCACAACTCTCAAGCCTTTGGCTCGACCAAAATCTGATAATATTATCTATCCACATCCCTCTATTCATCGTAGAATCCTTACCTTAGGCAGAAAGCTCTTCAAGAAACCTTTTTGGTTCAAACCAAAGGGAGCTACCCGATTTAAAGGTAATGTCCTCTCTTATGTTCTTTTGTTTTATTTTGCTTATCCAACCCCCTAAAATCTTTTTATTCCTTTCTTTTGTAACAAAAATAGTATCTTCAATATACTAGAATGTTTTTATGAGAAGGATTCGATCTACACTTACACACACCTCTTCCTAATGGTTAAAGAACATACTGTTTCCGTGGATGGTGAATTACTACCTCACGAAACGATGATTCTTCTATCTTCTTCCACCACCTTTCATGGTGGACATTATGATAGAAATAAATTAATTTGTCATATATATTATATTTATTTCTTCTCTATGCTTATTTATTTTATATTTAATGCATACCTTAATGCTTTTCATGTTGTAAAAATGCGATAATTTCATTTGAGGAAGTGTGGACTACGGCCCCCTCAAGTGATGTGACTTGTTCATGCAATACATGGAATGTATAAATAAGGAAATTTATGAACTTATGTGAGATATATAACATATATATTATACTGGAATTAAAATATATACATCTCATCAATTTTTAATTCCATTAATGTGCCAAAGAAATGGAAGTAGCGTTCATGCGTACGTATGGACTACCGTCTCCATGAACGGTGCATTTCATTTCTCTTTATCTCCAAATGTTATTGAATAGTATAAAATGAATATATACTGGATATATATTATATTTAAATCATTAATACTATTATAGAGATGATGTACCTATAACTACATGGAATATTCTTTTCCAACATGATCAATTTTGACTCATGTACCGAACATCAACAAAAACATATGATATGAACTCACATTATTAACCAATTATTATAACATTATAATATGTGATGTGAACTGAATAATAATATTTAGAGGATTTCATTAAGAAATTATAAATTTAAAAATGTTTATTATTCAGGAATATAAAGAAACGAACAAGACAAGTCGGACTTGAGGTAAGGGATACTACCTCTCTTTTTCTTTTTAAGTACTCTATTTTATTTTATTTTCTTTAAGCTCATCTTTCTTATGTTTGGGGATGTTCTTTAATATTAATCATACTATAATTTTTATTTTAATATTATTAGAGACCCTATTTGATATCATAAATCCATTTTTGGAAGCTTTATGTGGCGCTGTTAGGCAGCTGAGTTTTCGTAAGGGATTTTTCATCTCACTTTTATTCCCGTGAGATTTATGCTACATTTTCCACCATTTCCTTTGAGTGGTGTTTGTACTGACCATTATTCTACTATTTGTGTAATATAATTTTATTTATGGGTATTTACAACTTCATTGTATGTCCCTTATTTCATGGGGTGTACGTTTCGAAAGTTACCCAAATCGGTAAGGGGACCTTTCACCCTCCTCTTTTTAAAAGACATCTTTTTGTTAGGTATTTTAATTTACATATTCTTATGTTCGGATATGTTCTTATATATACTTATTACTATAAATGATATTTACATGTGATGAGATACCCTTTTTATCTCTCATTGACTCATTTTCTGAATTTTAAAGTGACGCCGTTAGGATGTCGAATTTCTGTAAGGGAACTTCTTAACCCAATTTCAATTCTTTGGGTTAAAACTATTATTATTGATTATGTCATTCAATGAATATGTGTGGATGACCTTTGATTGTTTTACACTTAATATCCTCTTATATTCGGTGTATTTATATTTGTCACACATAATTATGTAATTGATTTATCTTTAATCTAAGGATAATGAATTTGTAAGGGACATTGTCTCAGTATCCTTTCCTTGAGGCATGTTTTGTTTTATACAAAACTTTATTTTATACGGTGTATAAACCCCTTTTACTTTTAATTTTATTCAAAAGCAATCTTTTTTATATGAAGCATTTTAGTAAATGACAAAAATTATGTTTCTTTTTAACGTACACGGTGACAACGACCTTTCCGCTGCCCCGAGTATTATTTGATCTTTGGCTTCCTCAATAAGTCGTAATGTTTTTAAAAGTAAATAGATTCCATATACACTTTTATGTATTTTTGTATTAGAAATGTTTTTGATATTGGATTTTTTATGTTAATATATTTAAGATATATATTGTGCTTGAAATGTGGAATTGTTTTCTTTTCTTTATAATTGTTTTTTGTGTTATGATTTTATAATGGTACATGGACATTTGACGGGTGGTTACGTGATAAACCATATGACGGGTGGTGACGTGTATACTAGGACGGGTGGTTACATTATAAAATTCAACATATTTGGTATGGAAGTCGGCAGTATGGCTATTCCATGTAGTGATATGTGTGGAATTCGATCGTATGGTTATTCCATTTAAGTATGTGTATGTCCCAAGTTACCTTTATATGTTATGTGTTATTTATATGGGTTTGTGGTAATATTTTGGTTACAAAGGATAAGTAGTGATCTTTTATTTAGTGAATAGTATTTACTACTTCATAAAGGTGAAAATTATTACTTTGATAAAGTATTCATGGTTTACTTGTTGTTTTGAAAAACTAACAGTTTCTCTTCTTTGGATATCCTTTACTGAGCTTTTTATGATCATCCCATGTTTTTTTTTGAAATGTTTTCCACATGACTTAAAGATGAATTGGGTCAAGGATGGGATCAAGTAAAGATATGATATCTAAAACATGGATCTAGATATGTTTATTTCTAATAGTTTTGATTTTATGGAAACATAGTATAAGTGTCTACTTTGTAATCTTTTGAGATGTAATAGTAATTTCTTAATTCACTAAAACTCTAAACCTGAAAGGAATCTCAATATGAATTATTCATTTAATTCATAATTATGTAATGTTTTAAGGCCGGGTCCTTATAGTTGGTATCAGTGGTTGGTTTAGATAACTTTAGAGGATAGGGTATTCTTTAATCATAAGTGACAAGTTGTAGATAACCACAATGGTTAGTATTTTAGATGGAGTTATTGTTATTTTTGATGGTTAGAATAAGTTTGAGATAACATGGATAAGTATATCTTAGTTTTTATCTTCCTCTATTGTACATGATTATTTTTTTTGATATACTCACCCTGACATTTTTGGTATTAGTAAATGGATGGATCTAGCAGGCACCAAAGTGACAATGGGTTTGAAGGAAACTGTGGTGGTTCTCTGATTAAGAGACTAGATGAAATAGGGTATTCAATGAGAAATCTTACGGTTATTCTAAACCATCTATCAGGAGGCATTATTAACCACTTGAACCTTGGTGAGTTCTCTAATTCATCATGTACGATATAACCAAGTCAATGCGGAAGATCAGGTAATAGTTATAATGGTAACTATTAGGGTTTATATGATCCTTACTTTTGAGGAAATTATGGGTTACTATATGATGGAAGATGAAAGGCATGATGTAAAATTGAGGTTAAATTATGTTATGGTTATTTTTTAAGATTTTATCTCTTTTTAGGGAATGTTTTAAGGACTATATAGTTATGAAAAGGGACAACACGCAGACCGTGTGACAACCCATCACGTCGGACAAGCTGTGGGAATCGAACCCACAACCAATGTGCGACTGGTATTTATCGCCTACCACTGGACTACGTGAAGTCCCTGGTTAGTATAACTAATTCTTTTTTTAGTGAGATGATCTTATTAATCAGGAATAATTTTATTTTGGGTTATCTATGGATATTATTAGCCTATCATGGTGGATATGTGATTAGACTAATTACATTAAATACAAGACTTTAAGAGGAGCTGATGTTATTTGGAAATAAATGTTAATTATTACCTTAGAAGACTATGTGATTAAATCCTTCAAATATTTGGGTTTCAATATTAGAATTTTTTACTTTAAAGAATTTTATGAACAATTGTTTATCAAACATTCTTTTTTGAGCTTTGGGTTTTGTTGGAAAAATATTGGAGATTAAGAATATATTTTCCTTTTAATAAAGGATTATCCTTTTTGGGTATTATATGATCTCGTACTATCAATTTTTGGTTTTGGTTTTTGTCTAATGACATGGGAAATATATATTTCTCTTTTGTGGATTAGGTGATTCTCAAGAAGTTGATTATAATGCTCTTAATGTGAACAAGTCATCCTAAATGCTCGACTTTTGGAGAAAATATGAGTTTGTGTTAGAAATATAGTAAGAGATGAAAGTCTACATGACAAGTAAGTATGTTTCCTTAGGATTTAGTTAAGCTCATAAATAAATTCCTCAATGAAAAGTAACCTAAAACAAAAATGTTTTCCGTTAACTTTTCTTTCTGGGGAATCAAATACCGTTTAACCCATCACAAGTTTGTGATTTTCATGTGGTTAACATTCACCTAATCATGTTTTCTATCACTCTCCAACAGAACATGACCCTTTTTTCTCTCTTCCATATCCATTTTTTCCTACAGATAATCCTTGTATGGGTTAAATCAGGATACCATTGTACTTCTCCTTCTTTATTTTAGTTTGACAGTTTTACTGACGATTGTTCTAATGTGGGACTTTCAAGGAAGTTTCCAAGTCCAAATTTAAAATTTGTGAGGACGCAATTCCAAAAATGGGGGAAGGATGTAACATACCAAGTAAATAAAAAATAAGACATTTTAATATTTATCCATATTTGTGAATAAAGTGTTAATATTAATTTAAGGGGAACGCAATGCTCGATGGCATACCCAATACGCAACAACGAGTTTCTTTGAAATATTATGTTGCACTCTAAAAATAAAATAATATTATTTTAAATGGTAGTTAATTCCTAGCCGTTGTAATGGAGGGAATGAAAAAAACTAACTAAAAAATGATTATATATGTTTGTCAAATATTTTTACGTTTTTACAATAAATGTTATAGGATTAAAATGAGAATGAATCCAATTTTATGCTTAAATATTCTAATATTCTTTAAAAGGTCGATTAACCGCCTTTTGATGGAGAACCCTTTTTAAATACACTTTTTGAAACTTTTATATGTTATATTGGACAAAATAAAATCCTTATTTATAATTGGGACATCAAAATTCACTTTGTGTATGTTTTTGTTATATTTTTGGATAATGTTCATTTTTAATGAATAAGTGAAAAATGTTGTATTTTAATTCAAAAACTCTTTTTAATATAATTTATTTATATGATTAGATCATAATTTGAATTGTTTTTAAAGTGAAATTAGAATATATTTTTACCATTTAATCCATTGGTGGTCATTGGAATTAATTTCACATTGAAATTGGACTTAAACTAGTGTCAATCATTTAATAAATATTGTTTCTTAAAAACATGCTATTTGTTTTGACAGTGGAAATTAATTATTAAATAAATTAATGAAACTTATATGTTTTGAATTTTTTAAAGTATAAAAAATTTTGAATTCAGAATATCAAATATAGCTTTGGGTGAATTTTTGGTATTTTTCTGAAAAACTTCAATTTGTGATGAATAGTGAAACCACTAAGTGGTGGTTAAAAAACTAATTTTTTTGTTTAAATGAAACTTTACCACTTTTGGGATTTGATTTTAAAAATTCAAAATACATGGTTTTAATTAGGATTTATAATGTGGTTCGATGGGATTAAAATATGTTTTTGGTGAATAGTAACTTTTATGTTTTATTAATCACGATTAAAGGTAATTAGTGTAATTTAATGTAAAGATAATTTTATAATAATATTAAATGGCCATGAAACATTTACTAACCTTATTGGATGATTCATGGCCAACCAATAAAATTCATGGGTCAACTTGGGGACCCCATGGAGCCACTTGGGTAAGAAAATGACAATAATACCTTTTTATTTAAAGTTAAAATAAAAATGTCACAAACATCTCTTGTTTTACTAAATCAATTTTTACATGGGGTTATACAAGTCATAATTTTGATTATAAATATTAATTAGATGGATAAAAAGATTTCCTACATCATGATATTTTTTTTATAATTTTTAGACATTAAATAAATTAAAATTTTTAAGACACCATGATGATGCAGTGATTACCTCATTAATTAACGATTTAAATAAAATGAAAAGATATTGTAAAATCTAAGACTTAAACATGTAAAAAACTTATTTGATGGGTGTATTTTGAACTCTTATCACCTTATCCTCGAAATATATTCTTTTGGGACCTTTAAAATTGGAAAATCATTTTATAATAAAGAAACTTTTTATAACATTCCAAGAGTGCCCCTCCTCCATCTTATAAAAGGCCCCCCACCTCTACCCCCTTACCCACACCTCTCAAGCCATTGGATAGACCAAAATCTTCAAATTTTATCTCCCCACATCCATATATTAATTTTATAATCATTACCTTAGGCAGAAACCTCTTCAAGAAACCCTTTTGGTTCAAACCAAAAAGAGTTACCAGATTTAAAGGTAATGTCCTCTCTTATGTTCTTTTGTTTATTTTGCTTCTCCAACACCCTAAACTCTTTTTATTCCTTTATTTTTTTTAACAAAACCAGTATCTTAAATATACTATAATTTTTTTATGAGAAGTATTCGAGGTACACTAACACACACCTCCTCTTAATGGTGAAATAACATACAGTTTTAGTGGATGGAGAATTACTACCTCACGAAACGATGATTGTTCTATCTTCTCCTACCACCTTTCATGGTGGCCATTATGATGGAAATATATTTATTTATGATAAATATTATATTTATTTCCTCTTTATTATTCTTTATTTTTATATTTAATACATATCCTTATGCTTTGCATGTTGTGAAAATGTGATAATTTCATTTGAGGAAGTGTGGACTACAGCCCCCTCAAGTGATGTGACTCGTTCATGCAATACATGGAATGCATAAAGAATGAAATTTATGAGCTTATGTGACATATATAAAATATATATTATACTGTAATTATAATATATATATATATATCATCATGTTTTAATTCCATTAATTTGCCAAAGAAATGAAAGTAGCGTTCATGCGTACGTACGGCCTACCGTCTCCATGAACGGTGCATTTCATTTCTCTTTATCTCCAAATCTTATGGAATAGTATAAAATGAATATATAATGGATATATATGATATTTAAATCATTAATACTATTATGGAGATGATGTACCTATAACTACATGGAAAATTCTTTTCCAACAAGTTCAATTTTGACTCATGTACCGTACATCAAGAAAAACGTCTGATATGAACTCACATTATTAACCAATTATTGTAACATTATAATATGTGATATGAACTGAATAATAATCTACAAATGAAGTCCTAAGAAATTATAAATTGAAAAAAGTTTATTATTCAAGAATATAAAGAAACGAACAAGACAAGTCGGACTTGAGGTAAGGGATACTACCTCTCCTTTTCTTTTTAAGTACTCTCTTTTATGTCATTTCCATTAAGCTCATATTTATTATGTTGGAGGATGTTCTTTAATATTCCTAATACTTTAATTTTAATGTTAATACTACTAGGGACACTATTTGATCTCACAAATCCATTTTTGGAAGCTTTAAGTGGCGTCATTAGGCTGCCGAGTTTTCGTAAGGGATTTTTCATCTCACTTTTATTCCCGTGAGATTTATGCTACATTTGCCACTATTTCCTTTTATTGGTTTATTTACTACTAATTATTCTAATTTTTTTGTAATATAAATTTATTTATGGGTATTTATAACTTCATTGTATGACCCTTATTTCATGGGGAGTACGTTTCAAAAGTTACCCAAATTGGTAAGGGGAACTTTCACCCTCCTCTTTTTAAAAGACTCCTTTTTGTTAGGTCTTTTATTTTACATCTTATTATGTTGGGATATGTTCTTATATATCTTTATTTCTATAAATGATATGTCCAAGTGATGAGATAACCTTTTATCTCTCATCTACTCATTTTTTGAATTTTAAAGTGTCGTCGTTAGGATGTTGAATTTCTGTAGGGGAACTTCTCAACCCAATTTCAATTATTTGGGTTAAACCTATACTTATTGATTATGTCATAATTTTAATATGTGTTGATGACCTCTGATTGTTTTACACTCAATATCCCCTTATTTTGGGTGTATTTATATTTTTCAAACATAATTATGTAACTGATTTATCCTTAATCTAAGGATAACGACTTTGTAAGGGACATCATCTCAGTCTCCTTTCCTTGAGGAATATTTTGTTTCATACACCAATTTTATTTATACGGTGTCTAAAACCCTTTGACTTTTACTTTTATTCAAAAGGAATCTTTTTTATATGAAGCATTTTTTTTAAATGACAAAAATTATGTTTCTTTTTAACGTACACGGTGACAATGACCTTTCCACCGCCATGAGTATTATTTGATCCTTGGCTTCCTCAACAAGCTGTAATGTTTTTAAATGTAAATAAATACCATATATACTTAGATGTATTTTGGTTTTTGAAATGGTTTTGATAATGGATTTTTTAATGTCAATATATTTAAGATATATATTGTGCTTGAAATGTTGAATTGTTTTCTATCCTTTATAATTGTTTTATGTGTTATGATTTTATAATGGTACTTGGGCATTTGATGGGTGGTTACGTGATAAACCATATGATGGGTGGGGCTGTGAATACCAGGACGGGTGGTTACATCATAAACTCCAATGCATTGGGTATGGAAGTCGGACTTATGGCTATTCTAGGTAGTGATATGTGTGGAATTCCACCGTATGGTTATTCCATTTAAGTATGTTTATGTCCCAAGTTAACATTATTTGTTATGTGTACTTTATGCATGTTTATGGTAATCTTTTGGTTACTAAGGATAAGTAGTGATCTTTTATTCAGTGAATAGTTTTTACTACTTCATAAAGGTGAAAAGTATTACATTGATAAAGTATTCATAGTTTACTTGTTGTTTTGAAAAACTAACAGTTTTCCTTCGTTATGTATCCTTTACTGAGCCTTTTATGCTCATCCCAAGTTTTTTTGAAATGTTTTCCACAGGACTTAAAGATTAATTGGGTCAAGGATGGGATCAAGGAAAGACATTCTATCTAAAACATGGAACTAGACATGTTTATTTTTAACAGTTTTTATTTTATGGAAACTTAGTAGAAGTGTCTACTTTTTAATCTTTTGAGGCATAATATTTATGTCCTAATTCTTTAAAACTCTAAACCTGAAAAGATCCTCTATGTGAAGTATTCATTTAGTTCATAATTATGTAATGTTTTAAGTCTGGGTCCTTATAGTTGGTATCATAGGTTGGTTTAGATAACATTACAGGTTAGGGTATTCTTTAATCACAAGTGACAAGTTGTAGATAACCACAATGGTTAGTATTTTGGATGGAGTCATTGTTATTTTTGAAGGTTCTAATGAGTTTGAGATAACATGGATAAGTATATCTTAGTGTTTATCTTCCTCTCTTGTACATTATGATTTTGTTGATATACTCACACTGACATTTTTGGTTTTAGTAAATGGATGGATCTTGCAGGAACCAAAGTGATAATGGTTTTGAAGGAAACTATGGTGGTTCTCTGATTAATAGACTGGATGAAATGGGGGATTCAATGAGAAATCTCTTGGTTATTCTAAACCAACTATTAGGAGGCATGATTAACCACTTGAAGCTTGGTGAGTTCTGTAATTCATCATATACGAGATAACCAACTCGATGTGGAAGATTAGGTAATAGTTATAATGGTAACCATTAGGGTTTATATGATCCTTACTTTTGAGGTAATTATGGGTTACTATTTGATGGAAGATGAAAGGCATGAGGTAAAATTGAGGTTAAATTATGTTATGGTTATTTTTGAAGATTTTATCTCTTTTTGGGGATTTTTTTAAGGATTATATAGTTTTGGAAAAAGGACAACACACAGACTGTGTGACAACCCGTCACGTCAGACAAGCTATTGGAATCGAACCCACAACCAAAGTGTGACTGGTATTTATCGCCTACCACTAGACTACGTGAAGTCCCTGGTTAGTATAACTAATTATTTTTTTAGTTATATGATCTTATAAATCTAGAATAAGTTTATTTTGTGTTATCTATGGATATGATTAGCCTATCATGGGGATATGTGATTAGGCTAAGTACATTTCAATACGAGACTTTAAGAGGAGATTATGTTATTTGGAGATAAATGTTATTTTTTACCTTAGAATACTATGTGATTAAATCCTTCAAATATTTGGGTTTCAATCTTAGTTTGGTTTACTTTGAATAATTTTATGAACAATTGTTTATCGAATACTCTTTGTTGAACTTTTCGTTTTGTTGGAAAAAATTTAGAGATTAAGAAAAGATTTTCCTTATAAAGGATTATCCTTTTTGGGTATTATATGATCTCGTACTAATAATTTTTGGTTTTGGTTTTGGTCTAAAGACATGGGAAATATATAGTTCTCTTTTTTGGATTAGTTAATTCTCAAGAAGTTGATTATATCGCTCTTAATGTGAACAAGACATCCTAAATTCTCGTCTTTTGGAGAAAATATGAGTTTGTGTAAGAAATCTAGTAAGAGATGAGAGTCTACATGACAAGTAAGTATGTTTCCTTATGATTTAGTTATGCTCATAAATAAATTCCTTAATGAAAAGTAACTTAAAATGAAAATTTTGTCAGTTAACCTTTCCTACTGAGGAATCAAATAATGTTTAACCCATCACAAGTTTGTGATTTTCTTGTGGTTAACTTTCTCCTAATCATGTTTTCTATCACTCTCCAACAGAACATGGAACTTTGTTTTCTCTTTCATATCCATGTTTTCCTATATAGAATCCCTGTATGGGTTAACTTAGGTGACCCTTGTACTTCTCTTTCTTTATTTTAAAGTGACATTTTTACTGACTCTTGTTCCGATGTGGGACTTTCAAGGAAGTTTCAAAGTCAAATTTTAAAAATTGTGATGACGCAATTCCCAAAAGGGAGAAAGGATGTAACATCTCTGGTAAATAAAGAATAATTCGTTTTCATATTTATCCATATTTGCGAATAAATTGTTAATATTAATTTAAGGGGAAAGCTATGCTCGATGGCATACCCAATACGCAACAACGAGTTTCTTTGAAATCTTACGTTGCACTCTAATAATAAAATAATATTATTTTAAATGGTAGTTAATGCCTAGATGTTGTAATGGTGTGAATGAAGAGAACTAACTACAAAATGATTATATATGTTTGTCAAATATTTTTACTTTTTTACAATAAATGTTAGAGGATTAAAATGAGAATGAATCCAATTTTAAGCTTAAATATTCTAATATTCTTTAAAAGGACAATTAACCGACTTTTTATGGAGAACCCTTTTTAAATCCACTTTTTGACAATTTTATATGTTATATTGGACCAAATGAAATCCTTCTTTAGAATCAGGACATCAAAATTCAATTTTTGTATGTTTTTTTTTGACAAAGTTCATTTTTAGTGAATAAGTGAAAAATGATGCATTTTAATTGAAAACCTATTTTTAATATAATTTATTTATATGATTATAGAATCTTTTTAATTGGATTTAAAGTTCAATTAGAATATATTTTTACCATTTAGTCCGATGGTGGTCATTGGAATTAATTTCAAATTGAAATTGGACTTAAACTAGTGTCAATCTTTTAATAAATATTGTTTCTTAAAAACATGCTATTTGTGTTGAAAGCGGGAATTAATTATTAAATTAATTAATTCAACTTATATATTTGAATTTATTAAAATACACATAATTTTTGAATTCGGAATATCAAATATAGCTTATGGTGAATTTTTGGAATTTTTTTGAAAAACTTTTATTTTTGATGAACAGTGAAACAACTAAGTGGTGGTTAAAGAACTAATTTTTCATTTAAATGAAACTTTACCACTTTTGTGATTTTATTTTCAAAAATATAAAATAAATGGTTTTCATTAGGATTTAAAATGTGGTTCAATGGGATTAATTTTTTTGGTGAATAGTAACTTTTATGTTTTATTAATCGCGATTAAAGGTAATTAGTGTAATTTAATGTAATGATAATGTTATAATAATATGAATTGACCTTGAATCATATCCTACCCTAATTGTATGAGTCATTTCCAACCAATACAATCCATGTGTCAACTTGGGGACCCCATGGAGCCACTTGGGTAAGAAAATGATATTAATAACTTTTTATTTAATGGTAAAATAAAAATATCACAAACAAGTATTATTTTACTAAAAAAATTTTTACATGGGGTTATACAAGTCATAATTTTAACTATAAATATTAATTATAAAAATAAAAATATATAATACATCATGATAGTTTTTAATAATTTTTAGACATTAAATAAATTAAATTATTTAAGAAACCATGATGATGCAGCGATTACCTCATTAATTAACGATTTAAATAAAATGAAAGGATAATGAAAAATATAGGACATAAACTTGTCAAAAACCTATTGGATGGGTGGATTTATAACTCTTATCACCTTATCCTAGAAATATATCTTTTTGGGACCTTTAAAATCCGAAAATCATTTTATAATAAAGTAACATTTTATAACATTCCAAGAGTGCCCCTCCTCCCTCTTATAAAAGGCCCCCACCTCTACCCCCGTACCCACACCTCTCAAAACTTTGGTTCAACCAAAATCTTCTCATTTTATCTCTACACATATATCTATTCATCTTAGAATTCTTACCTTAGGCATAAAGCTCTTCAAGAAACCCTTTTGGTTCAAACTAAAGGGAGTTACCCGATTTAAAGGTAATGTCCTCTCTTATGTTCTTTTGTTTCATTTTGCTTCTCCAACCCACTAAACTCTTTTTATTCCTTTATTTTGTAACAAAAAAAGTATATTCAATATACTATGATTTTTTTATGAGAAGTATTCGAGCTACACTTACACACACCTCCGCCTAATGGTTAAAGAACATATTGTTTCCGTGGATGGCGAATTACAGCCTCATGAAATGATGATTGTTCTATCTTCTCCTAACACCTTTCATGGTGGAAATTATGATGGAAATATATTTATTTATGATATATATTATATTTATTTCCTTTATATGCTTCTTTATTTTATATTTAATACATACCTTTATGCTTTTCATGTTGTGAAAATGTGATAATTTCATTTGAGGAAGTGTGGACTACCTCCCCCTCATGTGATGTGACTCGTTCATGCAATACATGGAATGTATAAAGAATGAAATTTATGAACTTATGTGACCTATATAATATATATATTATACTATAATTATAATATATATATATATATATATATCATCATGTTTTAATTCCATTAATGTGCCAAATAAATGAAAGTAGTGTTCATGCGTACGTATGGCCTACCGTCTCTATGAATGGTGCATTTCACTTCTCTTTATCTCCAAATGTTATGGAACAGTATAAAATGAATATATACTGGATATATATGATATTTAAATCATTAATACTATTCTGGAGATGATTTACCTATACCTACTTGGAAAATTCTTTTCCAATAAATTCAACTATGACTCATGTACCGAACATCGACAAAAACATCTGATATGAACTCAAATTATTAACCAATTATTATAAAATTATAATATGTGATATGAACTGAATAATAATATTTAAAGTATTTCCTTAATAAATTATAAATTGAAAAAAGTTTATTAATCAGGAATATATAGAAATGAACAAGACAAGTCAGACTTGAGGTAAGGGATACTACCTCTCTTTTTCTTTTTAAGTACTCTCTTTTATGTCATTTCCTTTAAGCTCATCTTTCTTATGTTTGGGGATGTTCTTTAATATTACTCATACTGTAATTTTTATGTAAATATTATGAGATACCCTATTTGATCTCATAAATCTATTTTTGGAAGCTTTATGTGGCGTCGTTAGGCTGCAGAGTTTTCGTAAGGGATTTTTCATCTCACTTTTATTCCCATGATATGTATACTACATTTTCCACCATTTACTTTGAGTGGTGTATGTACTTCCCATTATTATACTATTTGTGTAATATAATTTCATTTATGGGTGTTTACAACTTCATTGTATGCCCCTTATTTCATGGGTTGTGCGTTTCGAAAGTTACCCAAATCGGTAAGGTGACTTTTCACCCTCCTCTTTTTAAAATACTTCTTTTTGTTAGGTCTATTAATTTACATATTATTATGTTGGGATATGTTCTTATATATCCTTATTATTGTAAATTATATTTCCAAGTGATGAGATACCCTTTGTATCTCTCATCGACTCATTTTCTGAATTTTAAAGTGACACCTTTAGGATGTTGAATTTTTATAAGTGAACTTCTTAACCCAATTTAAATTCTTTGGGTTAAACCTATACTTATTGATTATGTAATAATATGAATATTTTTGGATGACCTATGATGGTTTTACACTTAATATCCTCTTATATTGGTTGTATTTATATTTTTCACACATAATTATGTAATTGATTTATCCTTAATCTAAGGATAACGACTTTGTAAGGGACTTATTCTCAGTCTCTTTTCCTTGAGGCATATTTTGTTTTATACACAACTTTCTTATATATGGTGTATAAACCCCTTTGAATTTTAATTTTATTTAGAAGGAATATTTTTTATACGAATAATTTTACTGAACAACAAAAAGTATGTTTCTTTTTAACGTACACGGTGACAACGACATTTCCACCGTCGCGAATATTATTTGATCTTTTGCTTCCTCAACAAGACGTAATGTTTTTAAATGTAAATAAATACCATATAAACTTTTAGGTATTTTGGTATCGGAAATGGTTTTGATAATGAATTTTTTTATGTCTATATATTTAAGATATATATTGTGCTTGAAATGTGGAATAGTTTTCTTTCCTTTATAATTATTTTATGTGTTATGATTTTATTAAGGTACTTGGACATTTGATGGGTGGTTACATGATAAACCATATGATGGGTGGTTCCATGAATACTAGGACAGGTGGTTACGTTATAAACACCAATTCATTGGGTATGGAAGTTTTCCGTATGGCTATTCCATGTAGTGATATGTGTGGAAGTCGACCGTATGGTTATTCCATTCAAGTATGTTTATATCCCAAGTTACCTTTATATGTTATGTGTTCTTTATATGGTTTTATGGTAATTTTTTGGTTTCAAAGGAAAAGTAGTGATCTTTTATTCAATGAATAGTATTTATTACTTCATAAAGGTGAAAAGTACTACTTTGATAAAGTATTCATGCTTTACTTATTTTTTTGAAAAACTAACAGTTTTCCTTCCTTGTGTATCCTTTACTGAGCCTTTTAGGCTCATCCCATGTTTTTTTTTGAAATGTTTTCCATAGGACTTAAAGATGAATTGGGTCAAGGATGGGATCAAGGAAAAACATGCTATCTAAAACATGGAACTAGACATGTTTATTTTTAAGAGTTTTTATTTTATAGAAACGTAGTAGAAGTGTCTACTTTTTAATCTTTTGAGATGTAATAGATATTTCCTAATTCTCTAAAACTCTAAACCTGAAAATATCCTCTATTTGAATTATTCATTTAATTCATAATATGTAATGTTTTATGGTCGGTTCCCTATAGTTGGTATCAGAGGTCAGTTTAGATAACTTTAGAGGTTAGGGTATTATTTAGTCATAAGTGAGAAGTTGTAGATAACCACAATGGTTAGTATTTTGGATGGAGTCATTATTATTTTTGAAGGTTAAAATGAGTTTGAGATAACTTGGATAAGTATATCTTAGTGTTTATATTCCTCTCTTGTACATGATGATTTTGTTGATATACTAACACTGACATTTTTGGTTTTAATAAATGGATGGATCTAGCAGGCACCAAAGTGACAATGGGTTTGAAGGAAAATGTGGTGGTTCTCTAATTAAGTGACTGGATGAAATGGGGGATTCAATGAGAAATCTCGGGGATATTCTAAACAATCTATCAGGAGGCATGATTAACCACTTGAACCTTAGTGAGTTCTCTAATTCATCATGTATGAGATAACCAACTCGATGTGGAAGATCAGGTCATAGTTATAATGGTAACCATTAGGGTTTATATGATCCTTACTTTTGTGGTAATTATGGGTTACTATATGATGGAAGATGAAAGGCATGAGGTAAAATTATGTTATTGTTATTTTTGAAGTTTTTATCTCTTTTTGGGGAATGTTTTATGGATTTTATAGTTTTGGAAAAATGGCAACACGTAGACCAGGTGACAACCTGTCACGTCGGACAAGCTGCGGGAATCGAACCCACAACCAAAGTGCAACTAGTATTTATCGCCTACCACCAGACTACGTGAAGTCTGTGGATAGTATAACTAATTCTTTTTTTAGTTAGATGATCGTATGAATCAGGAATAAGTTGATTTTGGGTTATCTATGGATATGATTATCCTATAATGGGGTATATATGATTAGGCTAATTACATTTCAATATGATACTTTAAGAGGAGCCGATGTTATTTGGAGATAAATGTTAATTTTTCCCTTAGAAGACTATGTGATTAAATCCTTCAAATATTTGGGTTTCAATCTTAGTTTGGTTTAATTTGAATAATTTTATGAACAATTTTTTATTGAAAGGTCTTTGTTGAACTTTGGGTTTTGTTGGAAAATTTTTGGAGATTAAGAATAGATTTTCCTTTTTATAAAGTATTATCCTTCTTGGTTATTATATGATCTCGTATTAAAAATTTTTGGTTTTGGATTTGGTCTAAATACATGGTGAATATATAGTTCTCTTTTGTGGATTAGGTGATTCTCAAGAAGTTGATTATAGTGCTCTTAATGTGAACAAGCCATCCTAAATGCTCGTCTTTTGGAGAAAATATGAGTTTGTGTAAGAAATCTAGTAAGAGATGAAAGTATACATGACAAGTAAGTATGTTTCCTCAGGATTTATTTAAGCTCATAAATAAATTCCTCAATGAAAAGTATCTTAAAACAAAAATGTTGTCCGTTAACTTTTCCTACTGGGGAATCAAATACCGTTTAACCCATCACAAGTTTGTTATTTTCTTGTGGTTAACTTTCTCCTAATCGTGTTTTCTATCACTCACCAGCAGAACATGACCCTTTGTTTTCTCTTCCATATCCATGTTTTCCTATATATAATCCTTGTATGGGTTAACTTAGGTGACCATTGTACTTATCTTTATTTATTTTAAAGTGATAGTTTTTCTGACACTTGTTCTGATGTGGGACTTTCATGGAAGTTTCAAAGTCCAATATTAAAAATTGCGAGGACGCAATTCCCAATAGGGGGGAAGGATGTAACATCCCAATTAAATAAATAATAATACATTTTTATATTTATCTATATTTTTGAATAAAGTGTTAATATTAATTTAAGGGTAACAGTATGCTCGATGGCATACCCAATACGCAACAACGAGTATCTTTGAAATCTTACGTTTCACTCTAATAATAAAATAATATTATTTTAAATAGTAGTTAACGCCTAGTTGTTGTAATGGAAGGAATGAAAATAACTAACTAAAAAATGACTATATATATTAGTCAAATATTTTTACTTTTTTACAATAAATGTTAGAGGAATAAAATGAGAACAAATCCATTTTTAAGCGTAAATATTCTAATATTCTTTAAAAGGACGATTAACTGCCTTTTGATGGAGAACCCTTTTTAAATCCACATTTTGAAAATATTATATGTTATATTGGACCAAATAAAATCCTTCTTTAGAATCAGGACATCAAAATTCACTTTGTGTATGTTTTTGTTATTTTTTTCGATAAAGTTCATTTTTAATGAATTAGTGAAAAATGGTGTATTTTAATTCAAAACCTCATTTTAATCTTATTTATTTATATGATTAGATTATCTTTTGAATTCATTTTAAAGTTAAATTAGAATATATTTTTACCATTTAATCCAATGGTGGACATTGGAATTAATTTCACATTGAAATTGGACTTAAACTAGTGTCAATCTTTTAATAAATATTGTTTCTTAAAAACATGCTATTTGCTTTGACAACGGGAATTAATTATTAAATTAATTAATTATACTTATATTTATTTAATTTTGTAAAATAGACATCATTTTTGAATTTGAAATATGAAATATAGGTTAGGGTGAAGTTATTGTATTTTTTTGAAAAACTTCAATTTTTGATGAATAGTGAAACCACTAATTGGTGGTTAAAAAACTACTTTTTCGTTTAAATGAAACTTTACCTATTTTGTGATTTGAGTTTCAAAAATTAAAAATACATGGTTTCCATTAGGATTTAAAATGTGGTTTAATGGGATTAAAATAATGTTATGGTGAATTGTAACTTTTATGTTTTATTAATCGCGATTAAAGGTAATTAGTGTAATTTAATGTAAAGATAATGTTCTAATAATATGAAATGACATTGACACATGTCCTACCCTTATTGGATAAGTCATTTCCGACCAATAAAATCCATGGGTAAACTTGGGGACCCCATGGATCCACATGGGTAAGAAAATGACATTGATAACTTTTTATTTAAAGTTAAAATAAAAATGTCACAAACATATATTGGTTTACTAAAACAATTTTTACATGGGGTTATACAAGTCATAATTTTGTCTATAAATATTCCTTATAAAGATAAAAATATTTCATACATCATGATTTTTTTCTTATAATTTTTAGACATTAAATGATGTAAATTATTTAAGACATAATGATTATGTAGCGATTCCCTCATTAATTAACAATTCAAATAAAATGAAAAGATAATGTAAAATATAAGACTTAAACTTGTCAAAAACCAATTGGATGGGTGAATTTAGAACTCTAAACACCTTATACTATAAATATATACTTGTGGGACCTTTAAAATCCGAAAATAATTTTATTATAAAGTAACAGTTTATAACATTCCAAGAGTGCCCCTCCTCCCTCTTATAAAAGGCCCTCAACTCTACCCCCTTACCCACACCTCTCAAGACATTGGAACGACCAAAATCTGCTAATTGTATCTCTAAAAATCCATATATTAATTTTAGAACACTTACCTTAGGCATAATGATCTTCAATAAACCCTTTTGGTTCAAACCAAAGAGAGTTGCCCGATTTAAAGGTAATGGCCTCTCTTATGTTCTTTTGTTTTATTTTGCTTCTCCAACCCCATAAAATCTTTTTATTCCTTTATTTTGTAACAAAACCAGTATATTCAATATACTAGGATGTTGTTATGAGAATTATTCGAGCTAAACTTACACACACCTCATCCTAATGGTTAAAGAACTTACTGTTTCCATGGATGACGAATACTGCCTCACGAAACGATGATTGTTCTGTCTTCTCCTACCACCTTTAATGGTTGCCACTATGATGGAAATATATTTATTTATGATATATATTATATTTATTTCCACTCAATTCTTCTGTATTTTATATTTAATACACACCTTTATGCTTTTCATGTTGTGAAAATGCGATAATTTCATTTGAGGAAGTGTGGACTACCACCCCCTTAAGTGATGTGACTCGTTCATGAAATACATGGAATGTATAAAGAATGAAATTTATGAAATTATGTGACCTATATAAAATATAAATTATACTGTAATTAATATATATATATATATATATATATATATATCTCATCAAGTTTTAATTCCATTAATTACCAAAGAAATGAAAGTAGCGTTCATGCGTACGTACGGCCTACCGTCTCCATGAATGGTGCATTTCATTTCTATTTGTCTCCAAATGTTATGGAATAGTATAAAATGAATATATACTGGATATATATGATATTTAAATCATTAATACTATTCTGGATATGATAAACCTATAAATACATGGAAAATTCTTTTCCAACAAGTTCAATTTTGACTCATGTACCGAACATCGACAAAAACGTCTGATATGAACTCACATTATTAACCAGTTATTAAAAAAATTTAATATGTTATATGAAATGAATAATAATATTTAAAGGAGTTCCTTAATAAATTATAAATTCACAAAAGTTTATTATTCAGGAATATAAAGAAATGAACAAGGCAAGTCGGACTTGAGGTAAGGGATACTACCTCTCTTTTTCTTTTCATGTACTCTCTTTTATGTAATTTACTTTAAGCTAAACATTTTTATGTTTGTGGATGTTCTTTAATATTACTCAAACTTTAATTTTTATGTTAATATTATGAGAGACCCTATTTGATCTCATAAATCCATTTTTAGAAGCTTTAAGTGGCGTCGTTAGGCTGCCGAGTTTTCGTAAGAGATTTTTCATCTCACTTTTATTTCCATGAGATTTATGCTACATTTGCCACCATTTACTTTGAGTGGTGTATGTAATACCAATTATTCTACTCTTTGTGTAATATAATTTCATTTACGGGTATTTAAAACATCATTGTATGACCCTTATTTCATGGGGTGTACGTTTCGAAAGTTACCCAAATCGGTAAGGGGAACTTTCACCCTCCTCTTTTTAAAAGACTTCTTTTTGTAAGGTCTTTTAATTTACATCTTTTTATGATGGGATATATTCTTATATATCCTTATCGCTTTAAATGATATTTCCAAGTGATGAGATGCCATTTCTATCTCTCATCGACTCATTTTTTGAATTTTAAAGTGACACCGTTAGGATGTCGAATTTCTATAAGGGAACTTCTTAACCCAATTTCAATTATTTGGGTTAAACCTATACTTATTGATTATGTCATAATATGAATATTTTTGGATGACCTCTGATTTTTTTACACTTAATATCCTCTTATATTGGGTTTATTTATATTTTTCACACATAATTATGTAATTGATTTATCCTTAATCTACGGATAACGACTTTGTAAGGGACTTCGTCTCAGTCTCCTTTCATTGAGGAATATTTTATTTTATACACAAATTTATTTTATACGGTGTATAAAACCATTTGACTTTTACTTTTATTCAAGAATAATATTTTTTATACGAATCATTTTACTAAACGACATAAATTATGTTTCTTTTTAACGTACGCGGTGACAATGACCTTTCCACCGCCGCGAGTATTATTTGATCTTTGGCTTCCTCAACAATCTGTAATGTTTTTGAAAGTAAATAAACACCATATACACATTTATGAATTTGGGTATTGGAAATGGTTTTGATAATGGATTTTTTTATGTCAATATATTTAAGATATATATTGTTCTTGAAATGTGGAAATGTTTTCTTTCCTTTATAATTTTTTTATGTGTTATGATTTTATAATGGTACTTGGACATTTGGCAGGTGGTTACATGATAAACCATATGACGGGTGGTTCCATGAATTACAGGATGAGTGGTTACATTATAAACTCCAATGCTTTGGGTAAGTAAGTCGGCCATATGGATATTCCATGTAGTGATATGTGTGGAAGTCGACCGTATGATTATTCCATTTAAGTATGTTTTTGTCTCAAGTTACCTTTACATGTTATGTGTTCTTTATATGGTTTTATGGTAATATTCTGGTTAAAAAGGATAAGTATTGTTCTTTTATTCAGTAAATAGTATTTACTACTTCATAAAGGAGAAAAGTATTACTTTGATAAAGTATTCATGGTTTACTTGTTGTTTTGAAAAACTAACAATTTTCTTTCTTTGTGTATCCTTTACTGAGCTTTTTATGCTAATCCCATGTTTTTATGAAATGTTTTCCACAGGACTTAAAGATGAATTGGGTCAAGGATGGGATCAAGGAAATTCATGCTATCTAATACATGTAACTAGACATGTTTATTTTCAACATTTTTTTTATGGAAACATAGTATAAGTGTCTACTTTGTAATCTTTTGAGATGTAATAGTTATGTCCTAATTCTCTAAAAATCTAAACCGAAAAAGATCCTCTATTTGAATTATTCATTTAATTCATAATTATGTAATGTTTTAAGGTTGGGTCCTTATAGTTGGTATCAGAGGTCGGTTTAGATAACTTTAGAGGTTCGGGTATTCTTTAATCACAAGTTACAAGTTGTAGATAACCACAATGGTTAGTATTTTGGATGGAGTCATTGTTATTTTTGATGGTTAGATTGAGTTTGAGATAACTTGGATAAATTTATCTCAGTGCTTATCTTCCTCTCTTGTACATGATGATTTTGTTGATATACTCACAATGACATTTTTGGTTTTAGTAAATGGATGGATCTAGAATGAACCAAAGTTACAATGGGTTTAAAGGAAACTGTGGTGGTTCTCTGATTAAGAGACTGGATGAAATGGGCGATTCAATGAGAAATCTCATAGTTATTCTAAACCAACTATCAGGAGGCATGATGAACCACTTGAACCTTGGTGAGTTCTCTAATTCATCATGTACGAGATAACCAACTCGATGTGGAAGATCAGGCAATAGTTATACTGGTAACCATTAGGGTTTATTTGATCCTTACTTTTGAGGTAATTATGGGTTACTATATGATGGAAGATGAAAGGAATGAGGTAAAAGTGAGGTTAAATTATGTTATGGTTATTTTTTAATATTTTATCTCTTTTTGGGGAATGTTTTAAGGATTATATAGTTTTGGAAAAAGGAAAACACGCAGACCGTGTGACAACCCATCACGTCGGACAAGCTGTGGGAATCGAACCCACAACCAAAGTGTTACTGGTATTTATCACCTACCACTTTACTACGTGAAGTCCATGGTTAGTATAACTAATTCTTTTTTAGTTATATGATCTTATGAATCAGGAATAAGTTTATTTTGGGTTATCTATGGATATGATTAGCCTATCATGGTGGATATGTGATTAGGCTAATTACATTTCAATAGGAGACTTTAAGAGGAGTTGATGTTATTTGGAGATAAATGTTAATTTTTAACTTAGAAGACTATGTGATTAAATCCTTAAAATATTTGGGTTTCAATCTTAGTTTGGTTTAATTTGAAAAATTTTATGAACAATTTTTTATCGAATGGTCTTTGTTGAACTTTTGGTTTTGTCGGACAAATTTTGGAGATTAAGAATAGATTTTCCTTTTTATAAAGGATTATCCTTTTTGGGTATTATATGATCTCATACTAAAAATTTCTGCTTTTGGTTTTGGTCTAAAGAAATGGGAAATATATAGTTCTCTTTTGTGGATTAGGTTATTCTCAAGAAGGTTGTTATAGCGCTATTAATGTGAAAAAGTCATCCTAAATGCTCGTCTTTTGGAGAAAATATGAGTTTGTGTAAGAAATCTAGTAAGAGATGAATGTCTACATGACTAGTAAGTATGTTTCCTTAGGATTTAGTTAAGATCATAAATAAATTACTCAATGAAAAGTAACTTAAAACAAAAATGTTGTCCGTTAACTTTTCCTACTGGGGAATCAAATACCGTTTAACCCCTCACAAGTTTGTGATTTTCTTGTGGTTAACTTTCTCCTAATCACGTTTTCTATCACTCTCCAATAGAACATGACCCTTTTTTTATCTTCCATATCCATGATTTCTTACAGATAATCCTTGTATGGGTTAACTCTAGTGACCATTGTACTTCTCATTCATTATTTTAAAGTGACAATTTTACTGACTCTTGTTCCGATGTGGGACTTTCAAGGAATTTTCAAAGTCCAATTTTAAAAATTTTGAGGACGCAATTCCCAAAAGGGGGGAAGGATGTAACATCCCAGGTAAATACAGAATAATACATTTTCATATTTATCCATATTTGTGAAAAAAATTTAATATTAATTTAAGGGGAATGCTATGCTTGATGGCATACCGAATATGCAACAACGAGTTTCTTTGAGATCTTACGCTTCACTTTAATATTATTATAATATTATTTTAAATGGTAGTTAACGCCTAGCCGTTGTAATGGAAGGAATGAATAGAACTAACTACAAAATGATTATATATTCTTGTAAAATATCTTTACTTTTTTACAATAAATGTTAAAGGATTAAAATGAGAATGAATCCAATTTTAAGCGTAAATATTCTAATATTCTTTTAAAGGTCAATTAACCGCCTCTTGATGGAGAAGCCTTTTTAAATCTACTTTTTGAAAATTTTATATGTTATATTGCACCAAATAAAATCCTTCTTTAGAATCGGGACATCAAAATTCACTTTGTGTATGTTTTTGTATTTTGTTTTCGATAAGGATCATTTTTAATGAATAAGTGAAAAATGTTGTATTTTAAGTCAAAACCTCTTTTTAATCTAAATTATTTGTATGATTAGATCATCTTTTGAATTGGATTTAAAGTGAAATTTGAATATATTTTTACCATTTAATCCAATGGTGGTCATTGGAATTAATTTCACATTGAAATTGGACTTGTACTAGTGTAAATATTTTAATAAATATTGTTTCATAAAAACACGGCTATTTATTTTGACAGAGAGAATTAATTATTAAATTAATTAATTCAACTTATATGTTTTGAATTTTGTAAAATAGACATAATTTTTTAATTTGGAAAATCAAATATATGTTAGGGTGAATTTTTGGTATTTTTCTAAAAAACTTCAAATTTTGATGAATAGTGAAACCACTAAGTGATAGTTAAAAAACTAATTTTTCGTTTAAATGAAACTTTACCACTATTGTGATTTTATTTTCAAAATTCCAAAATACATGGTTGTCATTAGGATTTAAAATGTTGTTCAATGGGATTAAAATAATTTTTTGCTGAATAGTAACTTTTAAGTTTTATTAATCCCGATTAATGGTAATTAGTGTAATTTAATGTAAAGATAATGTTATAATAATATGAAATGACCTTGACACATGTTATAACATTATTGGATGAGTCATAGACGACCAATAAAATCCATGGGTCAACTTGGGGACCCCATGGAGCCACTTGGGTAAGAAAATGACATTAATAACTTTTTATTTAATGTTAAAATAAAAATGTTACAAACATGTATTGTTTTACTAAAACAATTTTTACATGGGGTTATAAAAGTCATAATTTTGACTATAAATATTCATTAGAAATATAAAAAGATTTCCTACATCATGATACTTATTATATAATTTTTAGACATTGAATAAATTAAATTATTTAAGACACCATGATGATGGAGCGATTACTTCATTAATTAACGATTTAAATAAAATGAAAAGATAATGTAACCTCTAAGACATAAACCTGTCAAAAACCTATTGTATGGGTGTATTTCGAACTCTTATCACCTTATACTCGATATATATTCTTTTGGGTCCTTTAAAATCTGAAAATCATTTTATAATAAATTAACATTTTATAACATTCCAAGAGTTCCCCTCCTCCCTCTTATAAAAGGCCATAACCTCTACCCTCTTACCCACACCTCTCAAGCATTTTTCTCGACCAAAATCTGATCCTTTTATCTCTCCAAATCCATCTCTCCATTGTCGAATCCTTAACTTAGGCAGAATTCTCTTCAAGTAGCCCCTTTGGTTCAAACCAAAGGGAGTTACCCGATTTAAAGGTAATGTCCTCTCTTATGTTCTTTTGTTTTATTTTGCTTCTCCAACCCCCTAAACTCTTTTTATTACATTATTTTGTAACAAAAAAAGTATATTTAATATAATAGGATGTTTTTATGAGACGGATTCGAGCTAAACTTACACACACCTCCGCCTAATGGTTAAAGAACATACTGTTTCTGTGGATGGCGAATTACTGCCTCATGAAATGATGATTGTTCTATCTTCTCCTACCACCTTTAATGGTGTCCATTATGATGGAAATAAATTTATTTATGATATATATTATATTTATTTCCTCTATATGCTTCTTTATTTTATATTTAATACATACCTTTATGCTTTTCCTGTTGTAAAAAAGTGATAATTTCATTTGAGGAAGTGTGGACTACCGCCCCTCAAGTGATGTGACTCATTCATGCAATACATAGAATGTATAAAGAATGAAATTTATGAACTTATCTGACCTATATAACATATATATTATAATGGAATTAATATATATATATATATCATCATGTTTTAATTCCATTAATGTGCCAAAGAAATAAAAGTAGTGTTCATGCGTACGTACGGCCTACCGTCTCCATGAATGCTGTATTTCATTTCTCATTATCTCCAAATGTTATTGAATAGTATAAAATGAATATATAATAGATATATATGATATTTAAATTATTAATAATATTCTGTAGATGATGTACCTATAACTACATGGAAAATTCTTTTCCAACAAGTTCAATTTTGTCTCATGTACTGGATATCACAAAAAACGTCTGATATGAACTCACATTATTAACCAATTATTATAACATTATAATATGTGATATTAACTGAATAAAAATCTTTAAATGAGGTCCTTAAAAAATTATAAATTGAAAAAAGCTTATTATTCAGGAATTTAAAGAAACGAACAAGACAAGTCAGACTTGAGGTAAGAGATACTACCACTCTTTTTCTTTTTAAGTACTCTTTTTTTGTCATTTCCTTTAAGCTCATATTTCGTATGTTTTGGGATGTTATGTATTATTAATAATAATGTAATTCTTATGTTAATATTATGAAAGACCCTATTTTATCTCATAAATCCATTTTTGGAAGCTTTAAGTGGCAAAGCTAGGCTGCCAATTTTTCGTAAGGGATTTTTCATCTCACTTTTATTCCACTGAGATTTATGCTACATTTTCCAACATTTCCTTTCAGTGGGGTATGTAATTTCCATTAATATAATATTTGTGTAATATAATTTCATTTATGGGTTTTTAAAACTTCATTGTATGAACCTTATTTCATGGGCTATACATTTCGAAAGTTAGCCAAATCGGTAAGGGGGCCTTTCACCCTCCTCTTTTTAAAAGACATCTTCTTATTTGGTATTTTAATTTACATAGTCTTATGTTTTTATATGTTCTTATATATCCTTATTTCTTTAAATGATATTTCCAAGTTATGAGATACCATTTCTATCTCTCATTGACTCATTTTCTGAATTTAAAAGTGACGTCGTTAGGATGTCGAATTTCTGTAAGGGAACTTCTTAACCCAATTTCAATTCTTTGGGTTAAAACTATACTTCATGATTATGTCATACTATGAATATGTTTGGATGAACTATGATTGTTTTACACTTAATATCCTCTTATATTGGGTGTATTTATATTTGTCACTCATAATTATGTAATTGATTTATCATTAATCTAAGGATATCGACTTTTTAAGGGACATCGTCTCAGTCTCCTTTCATTGAGGCATATTGTGTTTTATACACTACATTATTTTATATGGTGTATAAACCCCTTTTAATTTTACTTTTATTCAAGAGGATTATTTTTTATACGAATAATTTTACTAAATGACAAAAATTATGTTTCTTTTTAACATACAAGGTGACAACGACCTTTCAACCGCCGCAAGTATTATTTGATCTTTGTATTTCCTCAACAATCCGTAATGTTTTTAAAAGTAAATAAATACCATATACACTTTTATGTATTTTGGTATTGGAAATGGTTTTGATAATGGATTTTTTTATGTCAATATATTTAAGATATATATTGTGCTTGAAATGTGGAAATGTTTTCTTTCCATTATAACTGTTTTATGTGTTATGATTTTATAATGGTACTTGGACATTTGACGAGTGGTTTTGTGATGAACCATATGAAAGGTGGTGCCGTGAATACTAGGACAGGTTGTTAGGTTATAAAATACAATGCATTGGGTGTGGAATTTGGCCGTATGGCTATTCCATGTAGGGATATGTGTGGAAGTTGACCATATGGTTATTCCATTTAAGTATGTTTATGTCCCAAGTTACCTTTATATGTTATGCGTTCTTTATATGGGTCTATGGTAATCTTTTGGTTACAAAGGATATGTAGTGATCTTTTATTTAGTGAATAGTATTTACTACTTCATAAAGCTGAAAAGTATTTCTTTGATAATGTATTCATGGTTTACGTGTTGTTTTGAAAAAATAATAGTTTTCCATCTTTGTGTATCCTTTACCGAGATTTTTATACTCATCCCAAGTTTTTTTTAAATGTTTTCCACAGGACGTAAAGATGTATTGGATCAAGGATGGGATCAAGGAAAGACATGTTATCTAAAACATGGAACAAGACATGTTTATTTTTAAGAGTTTCTATTTCATGGAAACTTAGTAGAAGTGTCTACTTTGTAATCTTTTGAGATGTAATAGTTAGGTCTTAATTCTCTAAAAATATAAACCTGTAAAGATCCTCTATTTGAATTATTCATTTAATTCATAATTATGTAATGTTTTAAGGTCAGGTCCTTATAATCCCAATCTTATATGCTAACTATGATATTTTGTTAAGGTACAAATAGTTAATCAGGTTTTGTGAAAACTGATTAAGATTAGTAAAAAAGTCCTTCACTCAAGCCATCATAAAATTTGATTTATCATCATAAAATTGTCCATCATGTTCAATTTTAACCCAGTTCCTTTTGGTTTGCACCATTGACTAAAACTAGAAAGCATCATATGTGCAACACTAATCTTATTTGATAGCCTCATAATAATGAAAAATCACTTATAAGATATCTATAACATGAAACATTATTTTTTAATTTATGAGATCTTATGTAAATACTATATTATTCATTGTAATCATCTATTTATATCCTCCAAGATGGTTTGTAAGGATTTTTTGAATTCCCAAGGAATATCCACTGGGAGTGTCAAACCGGGTATGCAGCAAGGCCTAGTGAACTAAACTAGTTCTAGATTGAGTCTAGCTCAATATGGTGTATTTGGTGTTGTTACCCCTATATAAATATCATCTAGAGACAAATTCACTTATAGTATCTAGAAAAGGATGTATTTCTAGGAATCCACTCAATATACCCTTTACCAAATTTCTAGGATATTTTCCTCAATAATAACTCATCCTTAGCATTATCCTTACAGACATTCCAAGGCATATCCTTTGAAATATACCAAGGGATCTCACTAATGTTTTCCCATCCTATATTCCAATGGTTCACTAAAAATTTCCTTTGATACCATATATAGATAACTTATATTAACTTACATGGATATAAAATAATTTTAAATGAATATTCAAAACCATACAAAAGTACATACCCAAGGATCATAACGGTTTAGTGTGTTTGGAAACGTGAAACCCAGTATCTTCTACCTTGGTGAAGGATATACAAAATCTCTCATAAATATCATCCACTTTAGCAATATTACTTAAAACATTAATTCATCTCATGGTAAAAGGAAACATAATAATGGGTGAGATTATATGATTAGAAAATGTAAATAAAGTAGATATATAAGAATAATATCAGAATTTGGTTATGTGAACACCAAAATAACTTTTAAAGATATTACCATACATATTAAAGATCATATAGATGAGTAATGGAATAAATATTTAGAGTTCATAAGACATAATTCATAATGGAATAAATAGAATAATCCATTAATGAATAACATAGTAATAAGACATGGAATTGTGGTAGAAATAGAAATATTTAAAATGATTTCCATAGTAACGAAGTATTATTTCAAAGGCCAACATAGTGGAATAGGTTCACTCCATAAACCATATTAGTATACAACGATCAAAACCAATAACATATTAGTAGATGTAGTTCTTTACTAAATCTAGTTCACTCCCTATGCCATCCTTGTTTATCTGATGATATATAAATCATTTCCCAATGCAATGGATGGAGATATAGGTCCCACCCATCTCATAATGAAATAATACATATGTGGGGAACTAGATCATAAAAATTAGTCATATAATAACCCATAAAATAAAACGGGTATCATAAAAACATTCACCATATCATAGCCAGTGGAATATATATAGGGTTCATAATCATTTCATCAATAAATAACTCATGAAAAGATGTATGATTCATAATAATACAACCAATGGAAGAAAAACAAGTGTTGTAAACATCAAACCATCAAAAAATAAACCATTCAGAGAAAGAATACAAATGGTACCAATTGATAATATCCCTATAAAGGTATTAGTAACAAAAATATATGTCTTATTGGAAGGAAAGTAATTTTGAAATATCTTTTAAAAACATTTATTGAGAAAAATATCCATTCTACTTGGACAAATGTTTCTTAAATCATAAATCATTTTTAAAAACATTATTCTTTAAAAGTATCTTTGAAAAATTATAAATTAATATTTCAAATTCATTGAAATTATTTTTCATGGAAAACAATATCAAAATATCATTTAAAAAAAATTTGGAAATAGTTTTAGAAACCCTCATTTTGGGAGAAAATATTTTTTCGACCAAATAGAAATATAAAGTTAGATTTTCATAATTTTTTATCTTCTTCAACCTAGTAACAAAGAGTGAAAAAATGGTACCATTAAATTATTATATCATGAATAAATATATGATAATAAATCTCAGAATATTTTTTGTTATGTGAGTTATAATAGTTCATCAAGGGAAGTATAACCATAAAAAATCCCGACAAACTATGAGATTGTAAAAATCTACACTTTTCACTTTGGTGACATTGAATAAAAATAACCATTAATGAATATAATTAGATGAATCCTTAAATAACATGAAAATAAGAATATTCATGATATATAATTTCATATTGAATTATATACAGCTATTAAAATAATATAGCTTCATAACGTAACATGTGTCTCAATGAAGGAATACTAAGATAAAATTACATTACTAATTTGGTAACTTTTGAACCATATATCATGAAAGAGAGATGATAAAATGGACATTTAAATACACATAAGTTTAAGTATAATAATAACATGATACACTCATGTGTATTATATACACTACAAAAAATAAATTACTGTTCAATATGGCATAAGTGTCTCAGAAATAAAAGTGATACTAGATATCCCCTAACTTATGTGTTGAATATATTCGTACTTGTTGAAACTTAATATATAATAAATTTATGTTTTTTATAAATATATTAAATAACAATATTCATTTTTTTCATACCATATATTATTTTCTTATGACATTTTCTTACCTATTTATTAACAATTCTATGTAAAAGTTCCCTTCGAGCAATAAGTGCTTTGTTTTCCACATGTGTTTTTATTTTTCACATTTCTATTCCTATTATTTCTATAATTATTCCCGTATCTCCAAAATTTATACCATTATATAAATATAATTATATATATGTATATATTAATAATAATTTATTATATATAGAAAAAGAAAATGATATACGTTGTTCATAGAGACGGTAGGCCATACGTACGCACGAACACTATTTCCATTCTTTTATAATATTGAGAGAAATAAAATTAAATGATACACACACACATATATATTTTATAATTAAATTATATTTATTATTTCATATATAACTCATATGTTAATTAAACCCATCATTAATCAATTCCATGTAAATCATGAATGAATTGCATCACTCTGAGTAGGAGGTAGTCTACAAATCTACAAATGATGATATCGTATTCCCAAAAAATGTAATTAAAAAAGGTATTTGTTTTATAATATTTATATTGGGAAAAATATATAATAATTATCATATATAAAATAAAAAATCATAATTTCCATCCTTATTCCCATCCTTTAGAGGTGGTAATGGAAGAATGAAGGATATTAGTTCGCAATGCATTATTGTGCCATACACACAAATGATGATTGTGTATCCCATATTTGGGAAGTTTTTGTGAGGGTAGGTCATACCATTAACCTAAATAACTCTAATTATATTGATTATTCATATTTTTATATAACAATGGAATAATAATTATTTTTTTGGTGGAGAAAGAAACATAAAAGAAGTTCTTATTGGAGGATGTTACATATTATTTGGGTAATTCGATATGGTTGGCACCAAAGAACATAATTTGATGGGTTTATGAAAAAAGTGAGGATTAAATTATTAAGAGATAGAATTTGGGAGGATATTTGGATATTTGTTTCCTGATCCAAATGACTTTAGAGTTGTGAATAAGTGAGGGATTTGAGAGCCTTTTTATAGTGGTGGAGGACTGGCCTTCTTGTAATATAAAAAGGTAAACACTATTGAGAGGCCTATATTAAATCATGTGTCTAAAATAATGATCAAAATTAAATCCAAATGGTTTAATGGTTGAAATGTTTCTATCCAATAAACTATAGACATTTTCCTAATTGATTTTACACTTATGATTAAATTTTAACCACTAAGTAAACTCCTTTTTACCTTAATCATTATAAATAATTTTAATAACTTCCAGTAATATTTTTTTTACAAAAACTAATTTGAAATTTAAATTATAAATTATTATCCTTCTAGTTATTTAATCCATTTTCACGTTCTAATCACATATGTGTCAAAATATAATTTAAAATTAATACCACAGATAGGACGAGAAAAGGGGTTTTAAATAAAATATAAAGAAAAATTTGAAATGTTTTTGAATTAAATTTCAAGGTGAAGTTGATTAAAATGAACTAAATTGGATTAATATATTTATTATTTATTTTAATATTTTTTATAATGAATTAAATATATAATTTTACAATAAAAATTAATTAAATGAAAAATAAATTTTCAATAAAATTCAGTATTTTTCATTGTTCATAAAAAATGAAATATCTCAAAAACATACAATAAATTTACCCTAAAACATTTTTTACATTATTATTTAAAAAATAAATTTTATTTTTTCAAATATAATCTATAAAAGTATTAAAAATTAGACTAAAAATAGGTTCACCATTAATAGTTAATAAATTAACTTTTAGAAAAAATACATCTCTTTATGCCTAAAATTGGATTTATTACTATATTCTTTCTAAAAACACATTAAATGAATGTAAAATAGTTGATTTAATATAACATATATATATATTTCATTAAAATAATTTATAAAAAGTTTTTTAATTAATTTATTGGGGTAAATTGTGTTTGATTGCATTAATATTGTTTTCCAGCAAAATATTTCCAATATTTTAAAAATGATTTTATTTTAATATCTTGTTAATTTTTCACCAAATAATTCATGTTTTGTACATGTGTAAACTATATTTTTAAAAATTAATTAATCATATTCATTACTTCCATTTGAATTCCTTTGTGACAATTATAATATTGTTTTAATAGTAAAATTATTAGTATATTATAGTTTGATAAAACTAGGTCTTCTTTGTGACACAAGTTATTAATGGAACTCATAATTATGAGTAACACAAGCTAGAAATAGTGTTCCATGTACTACATGATAATAAAAGTGTTTCATATAGCACATTATTATCTTGGTGTTTCGTATAAAGAAAGAATAACATAGTGTATCATATAATGGAAGTCCTCATAAAAAATTCATTTCTTCATAAAAAAATTAATTAAAAAGAACAAAGGATGTTACACCAAGAGATAGATAACTATTATGGATACAAACCATGTTTTCAAAAAATAATCACCTAGCCACAAATATGTTTTTAGTCATGAAGGATACTCGTCACACTACCAAAAATCACTGAAAAATCATGAATATTTCATGCATTCATAAAGGACTTATTCACATAAATAAAAAATATATTCCACAATAGTTAATAGATCAATAAATTATAAATGATTTTTTCATGAATTAATGAATTAATATCACACCACAAAAGAGTTTATGTGGCCCCAAATAATTTCATTTTCAGGATAGAGATTATTTAATAAATATAGACTTACATTTTATATATAACATGGAATTTTTGTCTTAATTAAAGTTGTTATAAGAGTTTTTGGGATCAAAAAGTTCCCCATTAAGAATTAGATCTAATTATAATGTTGGAGATTTAATTATAAGGAGAAATTAATAGCCTGTATATGTTTTACATGGTGTGTAGAATTTCTTCACAATATATAAATAGTTCAGGGGGTAGGGGATCATTCCATACATTGTTTTTTGTTAAAGACTCATCTATATAATGGATAAATCATATCTTTTTTTTGGAAAAAAATAACCAATAAAAAAAACCTTTACTTGAATAAAAATATTAAAAAAATCTATGGTATCCATATAGTTACTTTGAGAAAATGCCTCCTTAAGGTATAATTTATGAATCTTCTGTAATTTTTATATAGTTTACACTTCATATAATTTTCATGATAAATTTCTCACTTTTATATTTTTTTATATTATTCTATATGATTACCTATGAAATTTCAATACCCTTATCATCTATATAAATGAATCCTAAAAATGACCAAGATTCCACCATGAGGTGAATAAATATTATCCACAAAATTGAATCTAGTTTCTTCAATCATGTCAACCCATGAAATTTACTTCTTTTGGAGTTGATATGAGGAGGACACTAAGGCTACTCTGTGTAACAGAGGTTTTTTTTTTTACGTATTCAGATTCGAGACCAACAAAATTATTCTTGCACCACAACTTAATAATCATCCTATAAGGTGAATCTTCTATCAATATGAGATAGCTTGATCCAACATTTCATTTATATGATTCTTTATCCAAGATGATGATCATATATGAGAATATTTCCCTGAGTATACATAATTATCTTTATAATTTGGACAATACATTCCATATTTCATTCCCCATTGAAATTCATTCATTCTGATGAAAGAAACCATAAAACAAAGACATGGTTGGGACTCAATCTAGAATTTACCCCTCAAAGGTAAATTTTGTATGTTCATGGGATATCCATCAGATTTCACAATAGATATATCAAGGTTGGGTCTTATATTTAGGTAGTAGTGTTATATAAATCATTCAATCTATTTTAGTCTTACCCTAACCAAAATAAGAAAATCACCATATACCTGATCACTAACTGTATACTTGATAGAAAAATGATCCACTTGATGCACTAAGAGTTTGGGATAAGCCTTAAAAGTGTGCACATGATCAATGTGGATCTAATTTTATAAGATATATTTAACAAATTCATTCCCCCATCCTATATAGAGGAAATTGAATATAGTATTTACCTATTTTCAAAGTATTTTCTATGACTATGAATTAATTTCACAGCAGATGATCTTTCCCACCATGTATTGATGATCATTTCCACGTCTAGGTGAAGTTATTAATAATTTAAAATGAACAAGAACTATAGATTAGGAATCTATAGACCTTCCCAATCCACAAGACCCTAGGGATTTAGGGAATATAATGGTTGACATTAGAGGAAGTATGATACATGGAATGGGGTAGAGAGGTCACCCCCAGGGTCCCCTATAGCTTTCCATTCCATTTTCAATGGTGGATATCTCCACTCGATGAACGGGTCACAAACAAATATTAGAATAGAGACCATTATGTTGATATATCATCCCAAAAAAGTGGAAATAAAATCAATATCGTGGTGCTAATGTTGTCCATGATCTATTGGCATCTTAAACTCATCTAAAGTGGGAAGTCCCATTTAGGATATATGGTCATTATTATCTAATATAGGGTTTTATTTTTTCCAATATGGGAGGATATGTGTTCATAAATAACCAAAATATTCCTTATTCTTAGTTCATGACCTTTATTAAAAGTATAGATGATGTTATGACACTCCCACTTAGTGGTCAATATATGGATACATGATACACATCAAAAGATGTTTTATCTTTTATTGTATCTATCCAGAACAACATAATTATTAATAAAGAAACCATTTTTAATGAGCTGTGTTTATACATGAAATTTATGAGGTTTGTAATAATATTGTCTATGATTGACGAGGAGATCATTTCTAATGAGTATGAACACTATAGATTCATGAGGCACATCCACTATGTATTTAAGATGTTTCCCACCCTTTATCTAAGTTCCCAAGCTCAAAGGAAACCCATGGTGGAATGAATGATTGGTAAATAATTAAGTGGTAGGATATGGGTATTAAATTTACCCTTTCACTGACTAATGTTTTCAATGTGATATCAATCGAATATTAAAATAAATTGATCTATTCATACCATAGTATGGTGTTGGATGACCTGATACTTCAATTGAAATGATTACCAGTGATTAAAGACTAGGAATATACTGAGAGGATTATGGATGTAGAAATACCTTATAAGAGGCTATTTCCATGAAATAACAAAGGGGCCTATATTTCCATGAATTTTTTAAGTATCTATACACACTGCACTCAATGGGTATGATATCTCTTCTATTTTCAATCCCTTTTGAAGTTTCACTCTTGGTAGCCTACAGGGTGTGGGATAAATAGAGGATTACCTTATATGTAAAAGAGTTGTGGGATAAATTTCAATTGGATGATGTTATCCTAATGAAATTAGTGTAGGTTACCATACCCATCAATATTTCCTTTGAGAACAATCCTAAAAAAGTGGAGGCTTGCATCAAGTAACTTGGAGACATAATTTACTGACTCAAAGGGGGAACCTTATAATTAATCCTAGTGCATAAATCATTATGACAGTAGTTAATAAGTTATTATGGTGATGATTAATAATGAGGTGATAAAATGAGAATTTTATAAGAAATTTAAATTATTGATGATGAAAATTTTGGTTTCGTCTCTTCTTAGTAACAGGATAAATGGTCCCCACATTCACTTAACATGATATTTACACTATCATCATTATTTTTTAATATTAATAAGAATTATAAAGGGTTTAGTCACTCATAATGACTAAAAATATTCAACTTGAGGGAAATTAGTCATCCATATTGTTTACTTAGGTATCATGGTTGAGGAAGAACCTTCACCTTATCAGGTGAGTCAACTCATTGTGGTGGAATAGGATCCTATAGGGTTCTTCATAGTGGATCTTCCAATACTTCATCTCATAGTTAATTATTCCATAGTCATCTATAAGTGGGAGTGGGAATAGTTTCTAGTTATTAAAACCCACTTTTCTCTAAGATAAAAATGATATATGTATATATATTTCTCTTAATCTAAATTTACAACTCCGAATATATCCATTGGTTTATCTAGATGAAGAGTCTATGTTGAAGGAATTAGGGATCCTGTATATTGATGATATTATTATCTATAAACTCCTGGAAAGGAACCTAATGAGTTGATAGTGTGAAATTACCAAGGAATTAATGATTTTATTATTTATGTATGATTCGATGTCGATATGATTTTAAAATTTCTAAAAAAAATTATTGTTAAATTAATAGATAGAGAAAATTTTGATTGGAGATTTAGATATCAATTTTAAAAGTTATAACACCTCAATGTGTTTTTTTATAAATGGAATGAGGATAAAGAGTTTCCTTAGCTGTTTGGGTGATATTAATTTACATTGGGTGATGTTTTAGGAGTTATAGAAAATTATGTAAAAGTAGAATTGTTTGGGGAACCATTTAGGGGAAACCATGAAGAACCTAGAAGCTCAATAAAAATAATATTAATTTTGTATGGATGATATTATTATCACAAGGTCGTATTATGGTTAAGGAATAAAGATACAATATGGTATATGATACCTTTAAAGGGATTTGAAGGCAACATAAGTGGTTCCATGGCTGTTGTACAATTTTTTATCCATGTATCTAGAATAATGAGGTATGATGCCTCAGATAGTGGGAGATCATGGTCAATTCATAGTTAGGACATTAGAGATTCCAAACCATGTGACTCATTTCGAGAGGTAAAATTACCAGTATCCCTTATAATATTTTAAGAGATAAGCCCTATGTTTTTCTAATTTCTATACATCACCTAAGTCGGCTATCTTCATTCTTCCCTGTCCTCTTTATTTTCTTTAAAGGGGGTTTTTTTGGGTTCTCCCCATGGAATTTTTCGCTGTGATTACTTCTATGGTATCCCCTTCCTCCCCTTCCTTAATTATCTCTAATTTTTTATTTTCTTAATTAGTGGTTGGTTTTGATTCAAACATTGTGCCGTCTAATTAGATGAGCATGACAGGGGAATCCACTTTTCCTAGGATGATGATGTCCCAATGTGTTGTTTTTAGTATTTTTATGAATTTTTTTGAGGTATTCCCCCAATATAAATTGTAGTTGTTTTTATGACTAAATTAGATATATTTAATTATTTTTTGTTAATTTATTCTTATGGATTTTACCATTTCAAGTTTATGGTATGCCCTGGGTATTGGTGACCGTTTGGTCATAGTTTTAGTGTGGGGGGATCGACTACTGAGAATTTGGGAAATATACCTAAATAAACTATATAGTTTAATTAATTATAATTTATAAAGATTAATTATTTAATTACACTCTATTTATAATTAATTAATTTTTGTGGAATGATACTCAGACAAGGCCTTAGAAGCATTGGACAAGTATGGATGATCTTAGATAGGCCTTGGAAGAGGATTTTGACCCTAGATGATAAAATTGGAAGGATCCTTAATTGTATGTGATCGTTCATTCATTTTATTTATGTAATTTCTCATTTATAATTGTCATGTTGCATTATAAGGTCCCAAAACTAATAGTGAGGGACCTATAATTATATTAATTGTTCAATTAAATTCATTATAGTACCTAGAAAAATAAAATAAATATTATTATAAAAACCAAGTTCCATAACCCATATATATATATATATGTTCCATGTTCCACATATATCCCGTGTGAACTGTATCCAGTCGATGGCCATTATTTATCATGAACATACCATAAACCATTTACATAGATTAAAATTGACCCATATGGGGATCCTTAAACTGGTAATGGGTCAGAGAGACATTCTGGACCATGACCTAGTTGTCTTCAGGACCCTCTTAAAAAAGTGTCACTTTTGAAATTATATGGTTGGTGATGGGAAATTTTCATATGTAGTTGAATAACATTTTTATTCATTTTATTCCTTTAATGGTCATAATGTAGTGGGTTTGAATTAGGGGTGGTATTTCTATTAAATATGGGCTCTAACCATGATATTAGACTTAGAGTAAACCCCATATAGAGTTCCCAAATCATGTTATGATCCCTGTAAGGGTGACTTGTGAATAGGTAGTGGTGACCAAGGGTTTCCCCAAAAAATATTGAAATAACCATACCCATTCATAAGGATAAATTCATAATAATATGGGTTCCATTGTTCATACAACCATCTGATTTCAAGATAAGTTTAAATTAATTTATTATTCAAATTATAATCTAATAGATTCATATAATTATAAATGAGCTGGTAGTTCTTGAGGGATGTTCCACCCCAACTATATTTACCTCTAGGTTCTAAATACACTGAGGACCTAACTCTACCTATCTATTTATCGGGTGTTGGTTCCATTCAAATACTAAATTTAAAAAAATAGTATATTTTATATTGTCGTAATAATATATATATTTATACTTGTGTATCTATCTTTATGACATAAAGTATATATCAAGTTGGATTCCTGATAGATTGTAATTCATCTATTAGTTGATGAATATAGTAAACTAACTATAATTAATTTTTTAATTATATGTAAATAATACTTTTAGATCATTGGATGCCTGGTGAGCTTAGGATTTAATATCTGACTCTAATATTAATGAAATGCCAAGTGTCACTAGGATTCATCCATGCATCGAGAAACATAGGAGGTTTCCAAGTATATCTAAAACCCCCTCTTAGTTAGAATATCAACCAGGATTCCTATTATAGTAGGATTTAGATGATTCTAGAGTTTTTCAAGTTTCTATATTCCCCTCATTCACTTGATTTTTATGAAATCCTCAAGGTTGATGCTGATCACCTTGATTGATGCATAGAATGTAAAACATTGGGTTTTAGTGTTTTTTTGAAGAAATTAATTTCATTGTTGTTTTTAAATTAAATCTACACTAAGTGAAAAATTATTTATACACTATAATAATTTAATCCATCACTACACATAATGCTGACTTGGCATGCATTACACACAACACTAAATTTCTACGTAACAACATTTTAATACTTAAATTATTTAAATGAGATATTTATAACATAACCACTAAACGTATTAATATAAATAGTAATAAATAATTTTTAAATATTATTTATGATGGTTTCAAATTGAAAAATCACATTTATAATAATATATATAATTTTTAGTAAAGACTTCATATGTATGAAATTACTATTTTCTTAAAAGAACTTTTTTATGACCTTGTTTGAAAAATAAAAAAAATAATTTTAGAAACATTTAACTATTGAATGAGATTAAATACACTTTATTTTTTAATTAATAATTTGAAAATTATCTTATGGTAAATTTTTTATATTTTTCTGAGAAACATCAGTTTTTTATAAATAGTGAAAAATATTGAATTTTAATTGAAAACGGGTTTATCATATAATTTATTTATGAAGATAAATTATATTTAAAGATAGGTTTAAATAGAAAATATAACATTTATACATCTATTAATCCAATTTAATTCATTTTAGTCATTTTTATATTGAATTTAGATATAAAATCTTAGTGAACATTTAGCCTTTCTCACATTAAAATCCTATTTTTTCCACATCTGTGGGACTAAATTAAATTTAGTTTTTAATTTTTTGAGAAATGAATTTCAAATAATGATCATAAAACATTGTAATCAGTATAATATTTTTAGTAAAATAAGATCAACTTAATTTTTTACCAAAACATTTAGTAAAAGTAATTAAAAGTATTTAGAAAAAATAAGGTAAAAATAATCTTAACAAGTGACAATTCCTTAAAAATAAGCACCAAAAATGATCTATAAACTTGTTCAAACCACATTTAATGGAAATATTTTGGTAATAAAAATTAATTTATTTAGTGTTTTTGTGTTTTAATGACTTTTTTGAGTGAAAATGTGGGTACACCAGACTTGTTTTAAAAAATTCCAAGTGTGTCCCCTCCCTCCCTTATAAAAGTCTACCACCTCTCCCCATTGTTCACACATATCAAGCCACTTAATTTCAGAACATATATTCCCAATTGACTTCCCAATATCCCTCCCTTACATATTTAAGCCTCTATTTGGACATAAATCCACCAAGGAAGCCCTTTTGTGAAAAGAAAATGTATTTACCAAAAGAAGTTATTACATCCTTCTTTATGAACCTTTCTTTTATTTTCTTTCTCCACCAACTAAACTTTTATCATTAAATGATAATATAATAAAGTTGTTATATTAAATATACAAATATATTTTTATTCATAGTTTTATACCTACACTTTCACACACAGAAATCTAAAGCGAAATGAGCTTACCATTCTTGTGTATGAAGAACTACCACCTCACAAAATGATGTTGTTCATTTTTCCTTTTCCACCTCTCGTGGAAAGGATTTATGATGTAAAATATGTTTTTCTTATATATATATATATGATATGTATTATAATATTATTCTTCTACAATCAATATATATAATATTCATTCCTAATTTCCATTTTTTGTAAATACAATAGCTTCATTTTCAAAAGTGTAGAGTACAACCTCCTCAAAATAATGTAATTTATACACACTTTAAATGGAATGTCTTGAAAATGGGTTTAAAATATTTATATGATATATATGAAAAAATAATTCAATAATAATGATATTATATATCTATACGCACTCTAATATTTCCTTCTCTTTTTTTATTTAAATACAACAATAAAATAGAAATAGCATTTATCGGTACGTACGACCTATCGTCTCCATAAATAGTGCATTTAATTTAATATTTTTATATTTTATAGATTAATATATATATTTATATATTGTATATGTAAGATATATAAATAATCTTTTACATTCATTAAATAATTAAATCATGATCTCAATAATAGGATCAATAATAACAAGCCAAAATACATATGATAGACAAAGATGTTATTACCTAAAACATTACTTTAACAATGAATTGTTAATTAATGGGAAATATAAAGTCATGGGTGAATCATAAATGGTATTTTAAATATGATTAATTTTCTGTTTTATATGTTTAATTAACTTATATTCAATATATTTCACATTTTAACATGTAAAAATATTGTTAAAAATTAAGTTAAGGGGATTTAATATCACTTTTTATTTCCATAAGATACTTGACACAATCACTAATCAACTCTTTTTTGTTGTGTATATAGTTTCATATGACTTATTATACAATTAATTAAATTTACTACTTGATATTTGAAGATTTAAATGGTTTTATTCTCTCATGTTGATCATGATTTTGAATTCACTCAAGTATCAAGGGTTTTCTCATCTCATATTTCTTTTCTGTGAGACAGAATCCATGGTCACCCCTATTTCTTATATGTGGTATCTAAACTCCCCAAATATGTATTTTATGGTTGTTATAATTAAGTTTATGTTTATTTATATTTTCATTTTATGATATTTCTTTTATGGGCGTTATGGTTCAAAAGATACCAAATTTTTAATGTAATTTTGTCTAAATTTTCCTTAATTGAGACACATTCCATGTTATGAACTTATATTTTTCTACAAGGTGTATAAAATGTCATTGATATGTTAAATCATGAATCTCATTATTTTTATAATATTTTATGATTAATTTAATTTAATTTAATTTTTTTACATGGTGAGTATAGTTTAAAGTTACCAAGTGGTATGAGTTTATTGAAACAATCTCATTATTTAAGAAGATTGTTTATGATTATGAATCTATTTATGAAATATTATGATCTATCTCTAAAGAGAAGACTTTAATTTTAATCAAATTCATATATTGATGATATATTCAGGTATTGGTACCATTTTTACACTATTTGGTATATAATATTATTAATGAAGTTTTTTGAAAAATGTATGAATTTAACTTTCTTTGGTAAGAAATATTTGTTCATTCAGAACCATGTTTTATAAAAAGGTTTTCAATTTTTCTTCAGAAATTATTTATATAATTTCAATTTATTTTCAGTGAAATGTTTTTTTAAAAAAATCTAGAGTTATTTATATGTTTTAAATTATTTTCAAGGAAATGTTTTTAAATTTTTTTAAATATTTATTTATATGTTTTGAATATATTTTCAACGAAATGGTTTTGAAAATATTTTCAAAATTTCTTTATAATTTTGTAAACTATTTTCATTGGAATGGTTTCCCAAATTCATTCAATATTTATTTATTATTTTTCGAATTATTTTCAAATGAAATGGTTTTCAAAAAAAAATCAATCATTCTTTATAATTTTCAATGTGATTCCAAAGAAAAAGGGTATTAAAATGTTCTGAATCTTATTTTATATGTTTTTTAGGAAAGATGCATTAATTGTTTTTAAATCTCCTTTTATAATTTTTCATGGAAAGTTGTTTTAAATTTGTTTCCAACTTTATTTTATATTTTTTTAGGGAAAAAGGTTTTGAAAATGATTTCAATCCTTCCTTATAAGTATTCAAAGTATCTTCATAGAAAATAGTTTTTAAAAGATTTTTTGTTTTAAAAATATATTATCCAAGAAAAAAGGTTATTTTCCTTAGGAAATTTTCTTCAATGATACTTAAAAAATATTTTACATCTTAGAAGTCATTTGTTGATGTTTCTCATGACTTTTTAGAAATGATGCAAAGGTTCCATTCATATGTTTTATTTGAATGGTTTATGTTTTGATGGAATGATATTTATGAACCCCATTTCTATTTCATGGGTTACAAGATTATGAAATCCAATTATATTTAATGGGTTATCTGATTATAAATCCCATTTATTCTCATGGGTTATATTCTTATGAAATGCACTTCTTTTCATAGGATATATTCTTATGAAACCCTCTTTTTTTCACAGGTTATTTTTGGATGAAATTATTATAAAAGATGTCCTTTTTCCATAGGTTAAGATATGATAACAAGTTTATCATACCCATTTAATTTCATGGGTTATGATAGGATATTTATGAAACCCATATCTTTTTATGGGTCATGATATGATGAATGTTTTATTATCTTTTGCAGCATGTATGCATGATTTTATTATAAGATGGGTGTGACTGATATATAACTCCAATGCATTGGGTAAAGATTTATATCTCATGATATAATGATGGGAATAATGTTGATGGGAATGATTCACAATTGGAAGATGGGGAAACCCAATCCCTTACAAGGAAAGGATAATGACTGGGGATGGGGGTGTGTCCTGCCCAGTAGGTGTAGTCACTATAAAGATAGATGTTGGGGAAACCCAATATACAATGGGTATATGGGGAAACCTAATCTAGAATGGGAATATAGAGAATTTATATCCCTTACAAGGATAGGATTTTGGATGGGGATGGTGGTGTTACCACCTGGTCGGTGTAGTCACTATGATTATTGGAAGAATGGGAAAAACAATCCACTATTTTAAAATGGGGCAACCTGATCTACTATGGGAAAATGGGGAAACCCAATCCACTCTGGGAAGATTGATAAGGCCAATACATTATAAGGAAAGGACTATGGCTGTGGATGGTGGAGAGTCCCACCCAGTAGGTTTAGTATCGATGAAGTTCCCTCATAAGTTATAGTAATGCGTATTGACTTATAGGAAATGATATTACATGTTTATTTGTATTTAACAATTCCATTTCATATCCCTATATTATTTTATCATGGTTTATTATCTTCTTTCCCTTATTATTAATATATTATTAAATGGTAATATTTATTCCATTATTCATGTTTATGATCTTTTATATGAATTTTATGATAATTTAATGTTATCATCATGTTCTCATACATTTATTATCATTTTTATGCTAACATATATTTGGTTTTTACCCTAACATAGCATTTGAGCTCACCCCTTTTATTTTTTCCTCCCTTGTTCATAAAGATATATATTATGTATGATATGTCTAATATGTGTTCTAGTGTTGGAGAAACTAGTGGGGGATAATATAGCTCACTCATGTATCATCATTTACATTTCTATAGTTCAAAAGGCACCAAACTAATACAGTATATGAGAATTTCTTTCTATAATGTTTTATGTATTCCCTAAAAATGATGTAATGTCTATAAAAGTTAATACTAGGTTGTTATAGTAGGAATCAGAGAGAATTTTTAGTAAACCTTTGGAAACTAGAATGGTAAAACCTTGGTGATATCCCCTATTATATATCTAGGGATATGTGTAGGGGTTTCTAGAAGGATAAGTCTAAGGATGTGTTAATGTTTAGGAATTGGCCTAGAAATTTGGTAAAGGGTAGCGTGGGGTGTTTCATTATATTACATGCATGTCTATATACCACAAGTGGATGTGGTTTTGGAACAAATGTACCAAGGGGTAAAAACTCTGAAAAGTTGTGTCTAGCCTGACTTGAGCATAACTGGTACACAACAATGGGCCTTGCTGCACACCTGGTTTGAAAATCATAGGGGATATGATTTGGGAAATCATAAACTCCTTATGAACTGTAATGAAGGATTTAAGTAGAAGATTACTATGGATATCCTTGGATAAACCTATGTGTCATAGATTAAATAAGTAGGTTTCATTATTTAGGCGTCCTATATATAAATTTTCATGATTATGTGGTTTTGTTATATGATAAGTGTTTCTCACCTATGCTCTCTGGTTTTAATCAACAATTGGAACTAGAAGGATCTAGGTTAATATTGAATGATTCAAATGTGAAAAGTATGGGCATGATGAAAATATATTTTATAAGTGTAAATATTAGGAAGAAAATTAGGAAGGTCCATGAATATTGGTCATACTCCTGAAGATAGAAAGACTGGAAACGACAAATGAGATTTATGGGATATTCTTCCAGTATTATTTACTGTAAATGTAATAATCAAGATTATATTGAGGATGAGGAACCTTATTACATGAAATATATTTCATATTCTTATAAAGAAGTATTAAGGAATAATATGATGAATCATAAGTAATGGATTAAGAATAATATAATTGAAGTGTATGTGTTTTTGAATTCAATGATTATGTTACATGAATCATGATATATAAATATATATATGTATGTATATATTTTATGTATAATTTTTTCATCATGGATTGAAAATGATATGTTTAATGGTGATGAAGACTTAAACAAGTGATATTTTGTTTATGGGGTGGTAACCATTAATGTTTCCCTTATTTTGAGAAAATTGGGTTTAGCATAGATAAAGATATGATTGATCTTAATAGAGTAAATTATATATTACTAATTACTCTAGAACATATTGTTGACTTTCTGAAGATGTGGTATATATCATCATGGATTAAGTTTTAAACTTATTGGATTTACGAAATATATTCACTAATCATTGGAATAAGTTTTCATGCATGTTTTCTAGAATGATTTATTTAAATTCATGTTATGATCATTTTTAATTAAATATATGATGAGGGTATTCACATTTTTGGAATGTGACAACTAAGAACTACTATTTGATTTATGGGGGATCAATGTTAAGCTAGTTTCAAGACCTTATTTCTAATGTTTTGGATTTTAATATTTCAAAAGGGTTACAAGGTTAACCATTTATGGAATGTTTATGTTAAACATTGGATGAAGTTTGTGAGATTAAATCATTATCTCACCATATGAAGATTTATGCACATTGGATAACCTTTTCTAAAAACATTAAGTTGATGGTAATTGATGATAGATGGGATCGATTATCATGGATCCTTTGATCTATTAGTACATCAGTAGTGAATAATTATCCTTTATTTTTTTAGAAATAGGTGAAGTGGAAACTGTTCAGGGTATAATAATGGGTGAGATTATACTGAATCAAGTACGTATATCCTCTAATGAGACATTTTCAACTCTATGGAAAGGATGTTGAAACCAAAAAAAGTGTATCCTAGTACCTTCTTTTATAATGAATCAAATCACCATTTAAATCATCATATATTTATTTTTTTGTGATTGTTAACTTTCTCCCGACCTTGTTCTCTATCACTCTCCACCAGAACATGATGGTAGGATTTCTATTTTGTGTCCATGTTTTCACTTTCCACTTATGTTATCATTTATGGAAACCTAGTTATGAGTTACACTAGGTAAAAATTATTGTTAAAAAATTATTTTTTATATATTTTTCTTATTCAATTTGACAATGTGGGTTTCTATATAAGGAACTTTCAAGTATTAAACCTTTGATATCCCAGAGGAATTCTGAGGGTGAAATTTATTTTTAAGGGTTGTATAATGTAACACGTTGATTTTTTGTTAACATTTTTTTGAATAAATTAATTTTATTTGATGTCATGTGTTTCAATATGCACTAATGAAAACTCTCTTTATATGATATACCAAGTTAATCGTGTTGTGCATGCAATACCGACTTGGATTATGTTACACACAACACAAATTTCTATAAAACAACATATTATTACAATAATATTTAATTAAGATTTTTATAAAATATATTTTAAACATAATAATATGAATAATACTAAATATTTTTAAGATGGTTTAGTATTGATAAATCATATTCATAATAATACATACACTTTTTAGTAACGGATTTATATGCTTGAAAATACTATTGTCATAAATGATATTTTTTATGTCCTTTAGTCGAAAAAAATATAAATAATTTTAGGATATTATATAAATTTAATTTTATAATATAAAATTAATTTTTGAAATCATAATTTCAAAATTATATTATTGTGATTTTTTGGGATTTTTCTCAGAAACATCGTTTTTGGATTTATAATGAAAAGAGTAAATTTTTATCCAAAACTGATTTTTATTCTAGTTTATTTATATAGTTAAATAACATTTTATGTTGGTTTTATAGTCACAATATATAATCTATTTATCTATTAATCCAATTTAGTTCATTTTAATCATGTTTATATTTAATTTATATTTAAAATGTTAATGAACATTTGAATATTACAACTTTAAAACCCTGCTTTCCCGCCACGTCTGGAGGATTAGAATTAAACATAATTTTTTTTATTCTCTAAACATAACTTCAAAACACTAACATACATGGTAGTAATAATTATAATAATTATATTCTAATAATATAAAATTAATTTTTTGACAAAAATTACAAGTAAACGTGATTAAAATTAATTACAGTAATTAAGGTAAAATTAAAAGTATCAATGGAATAAACCTTAATCATTAGGGTCCAAAAGACCTATAAACATTACCAAAAACAATTTAAAAGATATATTTCTTTAGTAAACCATCCATTATTATTTGTTTTTTTGTTTATGATGAATTTTTTTGGTAAAAACATGGGTACACAAAACTTATCTTAAAAAATGCCAAATGTGTCCCCTCCCTCCCTTATAAAAGGATACCAAATCTCCTCATTATTTACACCAATAAAGCAAAATAATTTCATAAATAATCTTCCCTATTCATATAAAACATTCCAATATTCTTTCTTTAATCATACCTTTTCGTAAGAATCCAACCAATGAATCCATTTTATGCAATGAAAAATGATTACCCAAAGAAGATGTAACATCCTACCTCAATCTCCTTTCTTTTATTTTCATTCTCCACCAACTAAATTCTTCTTATTAAATACATATATAAAAAACAACATCCTTAATATAATCATATGTTTTTATTCTGTGTGTTTGACCTGCACTTACACACACTTCCATCTAATGGGTAACAAACTTACTGTTCTTATATACGACGAACTACCACTTCATGAAATGATGTTGTTCATTTTTCCTTTTCCACCCTTCATGGTTGGGAATTATGGTATACACTCTATTTTTATGACATATATATGATATTTACGATTTATTTATTTCTTATTAACTATTATATAGAACAAAAATTCATGCATTCCATTTTGTGAAAATAGGACAACTTCGTTTGTGGAAGTGTTGAACATCGCCTCCTCAAATTGATGTGATTAGTTCTCAGTTTACATGGAATGTATTAAGGATGGGTTTCGTAAATATTTTGATATATATGACATAATAATTCTATTGTAACTATATATATATACATCTATTTTATTTACTTACCTTATTTTAATTCGACATAAAATATAAACAACAATCATGCATATATACGGTCTACCATCTCCATGAATGGTGTATTTAGTTTCATATTTATATATTTTATAAAATTCTATAAATATATATATATGGAATATATATGATTTAAACATGACATTTTACATTTTAGAAATTAGTAAATCATCATCAATGTAAGAGGTTCAAAAATAACAAGTCAAAACACGTACGATAAATAAAGAAATTAATGTAACACCCCAAGATTACATGATACACTTCTCTTTGAATAATACAATAACTTGTGTTGTACGCAACTTCAGGTTCTAACACACCACAACCAATCAAACTAGCTTTAGTGAATAGTAATACCCACTTTTAAAAAATTTATAAATTTTATCTTTCAAAATGGACTTTATTTTTGGATTTGGTATATCAAAATTATCTAGGGGTGAATTTTTGGTATTTTTCTGAAAACATTCAATTTTCAATGAATAGTGAAAAACACTACATTATTGGTTAAAACCTACTTTTTATTTGAATAATTAGTTATTTTATTTTAATTTATTTTAGTTCAAAATGGATATATAATACCTATATATGTTCAGCCTAATTAATTGGAGTCATTTTATAATAAGTTTAGATATATAAAAGTTTATCGAACATTTACCGTCTTTTACCCACCTCCTAGGAGCATTTCCAAATTAGTATAAAAAATAATTTTACTACTTCTGTGAGTTGAATTTCAAAAATCAGAGAGACACGTTTTATATCATTAAGTAAAATTTGGTTCGATATGTTGAAAATAATATTTGGGGAATAGTAACTTTTGACTTTTGTTTACCACAGTTAAAAGTAAATAGGGTAATTAAGGGTAAAAATGATATCATAATTACCTTTAAATATTTCCTAATTATATAGAATAAATATATTTCGTCCAAAAAAACCTTAGGAATAAAATATAATCCTCTTTGGTTCCCATGGATTAGATTAAGACATTTATTATTATTTTATTTAAAGAAGAGTTAAAAGGGTTAAAATCAAAGTTTAATAACTAAATCATTTTTAATATGGGGTTATATATAATAAAAATTAAACATTAAATATTCATTATACATATATAAATATTTCCTACACAATTTTATTTTATTTATAATATTTAGACATTAAGTAGTTATATTTATTTATGACACAATGATGATGCAATAATTACCGTATTAATGAAAAATTAATATAATTGATATTATAAATATCGAAATAAATGTATTTTGAGACTTTTGATGAATTACACTAATTTTATAGGTTACTATGACTTGTTAGGGCGGATTACATGAGTTTATTTCTAAGTAATAATGTTGTTATTAATTTAACAAAAACAAAATACAAAATAGTGTCAATATTGACATAAAAGAGTTTTTAAAAAACAAATATTATATTATTAAATGATATTATATTCCTAAAAATCTAAGGTTCGGAAAAAGGGCTTATATAATATTATATATGTTATTAATGAACCAATTTATGTTCTCTTATGAGTTTATAGTAATTTTTTTAACCCTATAATATAAAAATACAAAAAGACATGGTTAATGTCAAACTATTTAACTAAGAGTTAAATAAAAAAGATAAGGTTAATATAGTGACCCAAACCTATCCAAAACCTATTTGTCAAGTATATATAGACCCATACCCATCATATCGTTGAAATAAATCATTTTTTAACCATTATAAACCGAAATTGAGTTTATTATAAAATAATATTTTAATCTTTCCTTAAGGTTCCCCTCACATCTCTTATAAAATCAAACTTCCCCTTATCTCAAATTCACTCCTCCCAGGACATTTTTCTAGTCAAATACCTACCCAAATATCATCTAAACTATCCTACCTTCGTCCAATAGGCCTTCTTTTATTCAGAAATTCAACCTAAGGATCCATTTTGATCAAATCAAAAGGAAGAACCTGAAGAAGAGGTAAATATTTCACCACCTCTTTCAAGTTATTTTCTTCTTCCACTTCCTCTTTATTTGTTGTTTCTATTATAAAATAATAACTCCAGTACCTTATATATAGTGTGATGTTATTATAAAAATGGTACAAACATATACATTATGTTATCCATCCTATGAATAAGATGTCACCATACATGCGTACGTACGGCTTACCGTCTCCACGTCGTGGTGTAGTTGTTATTCAATACATTATTATTTGGATGGGTATAATAATGATGCATAATTGATATAAATAATAGATATAACATGTTAAGGATTCTGTATATACAATATACCATCAATCTACATAAAATTTTAATATCAAAAGAATGATATTATCGCTCGTGTGTACGTAGGGAATACCGTCTCCCTGAACGCGATGAAATTCATTTCTCCATCAAAACCACTCAAGAATAATTTTCATTTTATGATTAAAAATAATATTTAAGGAACTTAATATAATTATGGATATGAATAAAATACATCCTATCCAAAACAAACAAGTATTTTGCAACATAACACATAAATGAAAATGAATCAATTAACACCTTAAACAACGATAATACTAAAATGTTATTAACAATGAAATATTAGAAGATTATATATGATATCATATTTATATATATGGTTCGGGTATAATTTAATAAGAATGATTTAAATATTATACAGGAAGTTAACGTACCCTCTAACAAGGAAAATTACAAGCTAAGGGTTAATTTCATAATCTTTTTATTATCTGAGGTTGTTTTTACATAAGTATCTACTAGGTCCTCTATATCACCCACATCCATGTTTCTTAAAATATATTTAAAATTTACTAGTCTATGGGTTAATGTCATTTATACCCTTGTTTTAATTTTTATAAGATGTTTGTAAAGGAATCTTTCTTTCATTTTCCAAACAAGGTACTTTACGACATTTTCGACAAAATTAAAGAAATAATGTTTTTATAACTTATACAGCGGGTGCAGCTATTTTCTACCATTATAACACCTTTGAAGCTTATCTTACAATCTTATAAAAATATTTCCAAAATAATTGTTTGCATTAAAATAGTTTTCATTTCATCTATTTCATAATCCTTTGATGGATTTTTAAACTTGTTTGAATTTTATTTATTATCTATCATATTGTATTGAAATTTTTGTGATATGTTTTGACAGTGGATGCATTATTTTTATATAATTCATGGTTTATAGATAAGGTATTGACATTTCGTATACTAGTTTTAAGAAAAAAAATTATGTTATGTATAAACCTTTTCGTATGAGTAATGCATTGGACTTAATATGTGATGGGTGAAGCCTGCTATAGCTCCAAGATGCATCGGTAGGTCTCATGAGACAAACTAGTGTATTGTCATAAGGCCTTGACAAAATCTTATTTGTAGTCTTGGCACAAGCCCTTGAATATGTGGTTATGATGTTTGGAATTATTCATTCCATCATTATGAAAGTGGCTATTGATATTTCATGTAATTATTCGACTAGTGGAATATCCATGTGAGTAAGTAAATGATATTATTTTGATTTATATTTTCCATATTATGATGAAGTTTATGTTGAAATACATATGGATATATAGACACACGGCCTCTGTGCGGCGGCGCTCCTTCAACCTCACGGGCTAGGGTTTTTCATTCGGGATTGTCCCCTTTCCTCCTCCGGTGTGGCATGGTGCGGGTCGGCGTCAGGTCCTTTCTCATCAGCGGTGTGTCTTCGGTGAACCATAAAGGATTCCATTTTCGTTTGCCCTAGCGTGTCGGCTCGAAGTCGGCTAAGGCGAGGCCTCGACTTCATTTTCTAGCGCAACGGCTCGATTTTGGATCTGGCGTGGCTCTGACTTCATCAGGATAGCATCTCGGTGATGGATCTTGGCTCGGCATTGGCAGCGAAGGCTTCGTCGGCTTGGAGAAGGCTCGACAAGGCTCCGGCTCCTCAGGCGAGCATCTTTCGTCGGCGATGTAGGCTTTGCCTTGGCTAGTTTCCACTCAGGCTTGGCTCGATGCTAGTACCAGTGTGGCGCCGGAGGGGGAGGGTCTTTTGTTTTGGCTTTCAGTGTCCAGTGGATTTCATCTCAGGTCCGATTTTTGTGTTTTTGTCCATTTGTGTTGAATTCGTATTAATGGTGGAGCTTTCGGTTGGATGGGTCGAATGGGTTGAATTGGTTGAATTGGTGGAATGTACTTTTTGGTTTGTGAATCCTGTGGCCATACGGTTTGAAGTTTGAGTTTCTTCTAATCTTCGCTCTGGAATTGGATGTTTGAGAGGGTATGGCTTTGCCATCGGTACCAGGCCCATGCATTCATGCCCGAGACAACTAGCTGGCAGCGAGGAGAAGAAGGAAGCTGATCTTATTGTTTTTAAGCTGGGTAGGGGATCCTCTTTGTAGGCTTGATGTTGTTTGGCCTTAAAATTTTGTTCCATGTTGGTTTGGTTGTTTTAAGTTGTGGCGTCATGTATGGTTTCTCACTTTTTCCTCAAAAGTGTTTTCATAATAAAAAATATAATTTCCAGTCATGATGAAGTTTATGTTTAAAATGATTTTTTTTTATTTTATAAATTTCCTTAAATGTTTATGCTTATTTATGAAAGTTTCTGCTATATTTTTATCCTTACTAAGCATCTGAGATCACCCCTTTCTATGTTTTATCATTCCCAGGATGCGAAGCAGTATATAATGACTTACCTCTATGGATAGTCTATGGTATCTGAGTGTGGTCTATAGAAAAAATGTTGTTGTAGTTTTCCATTTTATGATGTAATGTAAATCGTATGAATGTATCTAGTACTTCCCAGGCTATTAAACTAATCGGCCTTTTGAGACTTGATCATTTGTGATCATGCCAATGATACGTAATGATGCGCCAAATATGGGGTTATTGGGTTAGGGAATTATAGTTGATATCATAGAAAGTTTAGTACTAAGCTTGGAAGCTAGATTTAGATAAACTATGATTAGAGAAGATTACCCTATGATAGTCTTTGAGGATTAGTATAAAATAACATCCTAGAATTTGGGTAATGTAGAGATTTTGCGTATTTTCCGAGCAATACATCCCTATCTGGATATGAGCAGGTAGAGGTAGCTCTGGTACAGATATACCTTGGAGTGAAAACTCCTCCAAAGAGTTTCGGGCTAGACCTGGGGTTTCCTGGAACATGGAAATGGGCATTGCTGCACTCTTGGTTACGACACTCATGGGGTACATGCTTAGGATAATCCAAATTTTCATTAAAAAACATTATGAATGATTTATGAGTATATACCACCTCAAAGAAAACATTTTATTTATCATTATAGATTATATCCATAAACTGTCAAATTTATGATCAGTACATCATAAGTTTGGAATTATTTATTGTTATTCATAAACTAATCAAGTGTATTCCATTGTTTAGAAATGGCACTTAGTGGAAGGAATGTAAACCGTATCAATGCACGTACTCCATGTAGGGATTTCCCTCCTACTAAAGATAATTATAGTGGAGCTAGTGATACAACTAGTGCTGATTATCTTATCACAATACTTTGACAACTCACTCAAGTTATGAATAATCACCTTACCCATATGGAGCACCCGGATCCTCAACGTGGAGGATCAATGTTAGACAGCTTCATGAGGAAACAACCGCCAAAATTCAATGGTAGTACAAATCCATTAGTAGCTGAGAAATAGATAAATTCCTTAGAGAAAATATTTCATGCTTTGGAGAGTAGTGAAAGGGAAAATGTTGTCATGGTAGTTTATCGCCTCACGGAAGATGCAGATCAATGGTGGTTATTGATTCCAAACAAAAAGGAAGATGAAGAAGTTTAAAATGTGGAATAGGGAGAGTTTAAAGAGATATTCTTAGAAAACTACATTCCTCATGACCATTGATCAGATATGGAAAGAAAATTCCTAAGTCTGAGGCAGAAGGAGGATGAGAATGTCACAAAGTATGAGGCTAACTTTACAAGTTTAGCTTGGTATGCATCCGATTATAGTCTTAACCCAAGGAGTAATATTTATCATTTCATTTTTGGGTTAAAACCATTTCTTCATTGAGAATTATTCTCACAATCCTTCTCATCGTACGAAGATATAGTCTCATATACTATCAAGACAGAAAAGGAAATTCTCTAAGTCTTATAACTTTATAGAAATGCAAGATAATAATAGATCTTCTGAACACTCTGGAAATGGAAATAAGGGGAAGAAGAGAAAAAGTAAATATCCATCATGCAACAAATGTGGGAAGAAGCACCTTGGTACTTTTCTAAAGGGAATGGGATTCTATTACAAGTGTAGTGAAAATGCCACAAAGCTTGTGATTGCAATGGGAAGAAAGAGGCTACCAATGTTCAATGTAACAATTGTAGAGAAAGAGGGAATTATGAAAATGAATTTCCTAAGAATTAGGGGAACTTACCTCAGAAAAGGAAAAGGGATCAATGACAAGTTTATTCTATCACTACTGCTGAGGTTGAATCTCTAAAAGACATGGTGGCCGGTAATTTAATGGTTTCTTCAAGTTTATCCAATGCTTTATTTGATTTTGGTTCATTGCATTGTTTCATATCTTCCCAGTTTTCTAAGAAAATTAGATATTTCCAATGTGATTTAACAAGGGAGTTTTCAGTCAAAACTCATAATGGAAGTATCATTACAATAAAGTATTGTGAATCAGTACCCATTAAGGTATATAAACAATATTTATCTGCTGATCTCATCATCATACCCATGATTGAATTTGATATAATCCTCGGTATGGATTGGCTTTCAGACCATGATGCGAAAATTTATTGTAAGAAGCAGGAGGTTTCAATTTTTGATGATGATTGTAAAGGACACCTTATCTTTAGAGGAGAAAAATCACCATCCGATTCTTATCTATATCCACCCACTGTAGCTCTACTAAATTCAATTTTTGGGGAGAAATATAATGAAATAACTGTGGGTGAGGAAAGGAATGTTCAAATATAGGATGTAACTATTGTGAAAGAATATGTGGATTTATTTCCATAGGATTTACCTAGACACCCTCTAGATTGAGAAATCCAGTTTCCCATTAACTTAATTCCTGGTTCAAGGCGCATATAGAATACCCCTTATAGAATGGCCACTGTAGAATTAGTGGAGCTAAAGAAACAAATAGATTAGTTGAGTAAAAAGTGATTTATTCACTATAGTGTTTCTCCATGGGGAGCCCTTATTATTTTTGTTAAGAAGAAAGATGTATCTCTGAGGTTGTGCCTCGACTACAAGGAGATCAATGATATAACAATAAAGAAAAATTATCCCCTATATCACATTGATGATTTATTCGACCAACTTAATGGAGCTCAATATTTTTCAAATATTTACCTTTGATCTGGATATCATTAGTTTCATGTAAAGAAGGAATACAATCTAAAGATGATATTTCAAACTAGGTACGAGCATTACGAGTTTATAATAATGCCTTTTGGATTGACTAATGCACCCTCTGTCTTCATGGATCTAATGAATATATTTTTCACGGAATATCTTGATGACATTGTAGTGGTATTTATTGATGATATTTTTTAATACCCCAAAAGCTACAAAGATCATGAAATTCACTTTTACATTATTCTAAAGACTCTTATAAGACATGAATTATATGGGATGTTTAGTAAGTGTGAATTCTGGCTTTAGGAGACTTCTTTTCTTGGCCATATTGTCTCTAAGTATAGAATATCTATTGGTCCTTATAAGGAAAAAGCAATCAAAGAATTCCCAATAACAACGAGTATAACCGAGGTATGTAATTTTATTGGTTTAGCATGTTATTATCGGAATTTCGCCCCAAATTTTTCCCTATTGGATAACCCATTAACAAAGCTCACATGTAAAGGTGTTCAATTTTTTTTGGAAAAAAGAGTGTGAAGAATGTTTTGATGAATTATAGAAAATATTATTAAATACTCCTATCATAAATCTACCATCGGGGAATGATGGGTTTGTTATTTACAGCGATGCATCAATGAAAGGACTTGGTTGTGTCCTTATACAAAATGATAGGGTTATTGCCTATGCCTCACAAAAGCTAAAAATTCAGAAGAAAAAATAACCTACTCATGATCTTGAGTGAGAAGCTGTAATATTTTCTTTAAAGATATGGAGACATTATCTATATGGTGAAAAATGTGAGATATATACTGATCACAAGACTTTGAAGTAGATTTTCTCATATAAAGAACTCAACATGAGGAAAATGAGATGTCTTGAACTACTCAAAGATTATGATTTCACTATACACTACCATCTGGGGAAGAAAAACAATGTGACAGATGCTTTGATCAGAAAGGATCATGGAGTTGGAATAAGATGAGAGTTGGAAAGGATCCTATATACAAGGATCTAGTGAATTTGGACATGGGGATAACCATGGAAGGTGAAACATCAAAAAAAATTCAAATGGTTGTCAAACCAAATTTACTCGAAAGGATAAAGAGTTCTCTAACTGATGATGGAGAGTTTCAAAAGATGATTAAAGCTGTGAATGATTGGAGATTGAGTGACTTTGTGTATGAAGATGCAATTTTTTAATTTGGGAAGATAATTTGTGTTCCCAATATACCTGATCTAAAAATGTAATTGTTGGATGATGATAATAGTTCAAATTTCTATATACACTATGGTAGCACTATGATGTATAAGTATTTGAAAGAACATTTTTTATGGGGCAACATGAAGAGGGAGATTACTGATTTTGTGTCAAGATATATGGTTTGTCAACAAGTGAATACTGGAAGGAAACTACCTGGAAGAGTCATGCAACCTCTTCCCATACCTGAGTGGAAATGGGATAATATTACGATGGATTTTTTCATGGGACTACCAAAGAATCCTAGAAGGATTGATTCAATATGTGCCATTGTTGATCATTTTACCATGTCATCACATTTTCATTCTATATGAGAAGATTTACCACTTGAACGTTTAGCAATAATATATATTAATGAAGTTGTGAGACTTCATAGAGTACCCCAATCAATTGTTTATGATTGTGATCCCTGTTTTACATCAAGATTGTGGAAAATTCATCAGAATGAATTGGATACTGAACTTCGTTTGAGTAATGCCTACCACCCTCAAACTGATGGACAATCAGAACGAACTATTCAAACCTTAGAAAAATGTTGAGATCTTTCTCACATGATATTCAAGGTATGTGGTATCAATATTTACCTCTGGTAGAATTTTCCTATAACAATATCTTCAATTCAAGTATTCATATCGCACCATATGAGGCGTTATATGGAAAATGATTTCAAACACCAACTTGTTGGGATGATGATGGTGAAAGAAAACTTGTAGGCCTAGAACATGTTGAAGAAACAATAGAAAAGGTGAAGGTTATCCAAACCCACATCAAAGCGGATCAAAGTACACAAAATAGCTGTTCCGATAACCGAAAGAAGGATTTTGAATTTTAGGTAGGAGGTCATGTTTTCTTGAAGGTATCTCTACAGAAAGGAGTTATGCATTTTGATAAGAATGTTAATATAAGTCCCTGGTACATCCGACCTTTCTAAATTCTAAAACGAATTGGGGTTGTAGCTTACCATTTAGAAATGCCTCCATATCTCTCCAAAGTTCATGATGTGTTCCATGTATCATTTTTGAGAAAATAAATGTCTGACCCAACACATGTACTCACCTATTATGAAATAGTACTGGAACCCTATCTGTCTTGTTGTGAAGTCAATGTCCTAATTCTGGATACTGGAGAACAAGTGTTAAGGAACGGGACGACTTGTCTAGTAAAAGTTCTACGGAGAAACCATAAGACGGAAGAGTCGATGTGGGAACCCAAGGAACTTATGATGAATGACCATCCAAGTATTTTTGTGCTGTAATATTCTAGAAATTTTGAGCACAAAATTATTTGAAGGAGGGGGGAATGTAACACCCCAAGCATCCACGGTACGCTTCTCTTTGAATAATACAATAACTTGTGTTATACAAATCATCAAGTTCTGACACACCACAACCAATCAAACAAGCCGTTATGAATAGTAATACCCACTTTTTGAAATTTTATTAACTTTATATTTCACAATGGACTTCATTTTTGGGATTTGGAATATCGAAATTATATTAGGGTAAATTTGTGGTATTTTTCTCAAAACATTCAGTTTTTTATGAATATTGAAAAACACTACATTATTGGTTAAAACTGACTTTTTATTTTTATAATTTCTTAATTATTTTAATATATTTTAGGATAAAATTGATACATAATAAATATATATGTTCAACATAATTCATTTGACTCATTTTATAATAAGTTTAGATATATAAAATTTTATCGAACTTTTACCGTCCTTTACCCACCTCCTAGGAGCATTTCCAAATTAGTATGAAACTTAATTTTACCACTTCTATGAGTATAATTTCTAAAATAAGAGAGACTTGGTTAATATCTTCAGCTAAAATTTTGTTCGATAAGATGGAAATAATATTTGGTGAATAGTAACTTTTGACTTTTCTTTACCATGGTTAAAAGTAAATAAGGTAATTAAGGGTAAAAATGATATCATAATTACCCTATCACCTATCCTAATTCTATTGGGTAAGTATAATTCAATCAAATTCAACCTTAGGAATAAAATATAATCCTCTTTGGTCCACTTGGATTATAGTAGGACATTGATTATTTTTTAATTTAAGGAAGAGTTAAAAGAGTTAAAATCAATGTTTAATAACTAAATCATTTTTAATATAGGGTTATACATAAGATAAATTAGACTATATGAAATCATTAGAAAGATAAAAATATTTCATACATAATGTTATTTTATTTATAATTTTTAAACATTCTGTAATTATATTTATTTATGACCCAATGATGATGCAATAATTACTTTATTAATGAAAAATTAAAATAATTGATATTATAAATATCAAATAAATGTATTTTGATACTTTTGATGAATTACAATAATTTTATAGGTTTCTATGACATTTTTGGGTGGATTAAATGAGTTATTTTTAAGTAATAATGTTGTTATGAATTTAACAAAAACAAAATACCAAATAGTGTCAAAATTGACAAAAAGTGTTTTTTTTAAAATATTATATTATTAATTGATATTCTATTCTTAAAAATCTATGGTTCGATCAAAGGTTTTAACTAATAATATATATGTAATTAATGAACAAATTTAGGTTCTCTTTGAAGTTTATAGTATGTTTATTAACCATATAATAAAAAATTCAAAGAGACATGGTAAATGTCAAATTATTAAACTAAGAGTTAAATCTAAAAGATATGGTTAATATAGTGACCCAAACCACTCTCAAACCTATTGGTTGATTATATTTCTACCCATAACCACCGTATCTTCGAAATAAATCATTTAGGAACCATTATAATCCGAAATTGATTTTATTATGAAATAATATTTCAATCTTTCTCTAAGGTCCCCCTCACCTCTCTTATAAAAGGGTGCTTCCCCTTCTCTAAAATTCACTCCTCCCAAGCCATTTTTATCATACATACCCTACCCAAATATACTATCAAATTTCCTACCTATATCCTAGAGGCCTTCATTTAGTCATAAATCCAACCTAAGGTTCCCTTTTGATCAAATTAAAAGGGAGAACCCGAAGAAGAGGTAAATATCTCACCACCTCTTTCAAGTTATTTTCTTATTCAACTTCCTCTTTCATTGTTGTTTACATTATAAAATAAACAATTCAGTATCTTCTATATACTTTGATATTATTATTAAAATTTTATGACCATATTCATTATGTAATCCATCCTATGAATAACATGTCACCATACATGCGTACGTAGGACTTACTGTCTCCACATCATGGTGTAGTTGTTATTCAATACATTATTATTTTGATGGGTATAACAATGCTGTATAATTGATTTAAATAATTGATATAACATGTTATTGATTCTGTATATATGATGTACCATCTATTTACATAAAATTTTAATATCAAAACAATGATATTATCACTCGTGCGTACGTACAGATTACAGTCTCCACAACTGCGATGAGATTCATTTCCCCATCAAAATCATTCATTAATAATTTTCATTTTATGGTTAAAAAAACATTTAAGGAACTTAACATAATTATGGGTATTAATAAAATACATCATATCCATAAACAACACGTCTTATGTAACAAAACACAGAAAGGAAAATGAACCAGTTAACACCTGAAACAACGATAATGCTAAAATATTATTAACAAAGTAATATTAGAAGATAATATATGATATCATATTTATGTATATGGTTATTTTATAATTTAATAACAATAATTTAACTATTATATAAGAGGTTAACTTTGCCTAAACCAAGGAAAATTATATGGTAAGGGTTAATTTCAAAATCTCTTTATTATCTGATGTTGTTTTTACAAAAGTATATAATGGGACCTCTTTATCATCCACATCCATGTTTCTTAAAATGTATTTCAAATTTCCTAGACTATGGTTTACAGTCATGTATGCACTTTTTTGAATTTTTATAAGGTGTTTATAAAGAAAACATTCCGTCGTTTTCCAAACAAGGTACTTTACGACCTTTTTGAAAAAATTACGGAATTTGTTTAACTTATACGGTGGGTGCGGCTATTTTCCGCTGATATAAAATCTTAGAAGCTTCTATTACAAGATTATATGAATATTTCCAAAACAAATGATTTATTTAAAATAGTTTTCATTTCATCTATGTTCACATCAATTTATGTATTTTTAAACTTGTTTGAAGTTGATTTATTACCTTTCATATTGTATTGAAGTTTTTGTGATATGTTTTGAATGTGGATGTGTTATTTTTATACCATTCATGGTTTATGAATAAGGTATTGAAATTTTTTAGTCTATTTTTAAGACGAATGTTTAGGTTATGTTTAATCCTTTTCGTATTAGTAATGCATTGTACCTAGTAAGTGACGGGTGGAGCCCGATAGAGCTTCTCGATGCATCGCTTGCTCTCATGAGAAAAACTATTATCTTGGCACAAGGCCTTGGAAAAATATTATTTGTATTCTTGGAAAAATGACTTTAATATTAGGTTATGAAGTTTTTAATTATGCATGACATCATTATGAAAGTGGATATCGATATTGCATGGGATTATTAGACTAGTAGAATATCCATGTGAGTAAGTAAATGGCATTATTTTGATTTATATTTTCCATATTATGATGAAGTTTATGTTTAAAAGGATTTTGTTATAGTTTTATACATTTCCTTAAATGTTTATACTTATTTATGAATTTTTTTCAATATTTTTATCCTTACTAAGCATCTGAGCTCACCCCGTTCTATGTTTTATATTTCCCTGGATACGAATCAGTATATTCGGACTGACCTATAGGGATAGTCTATGGGATATGAGTGTGGTCTATGGAAAAAATGTTGTTGTAGTTTTCCATTTTATGCTATAATTTAAACCTTATGAATGTATCTAGTACTTAAAAGGCTACTAAACTAATCGGTCTTTCGATACTTGATCTTTTGTGATCATACCAATGATACATAGTAATGCATCGACTCGAGGCTTCTGGGGTCGGGGCGTTACACATGCCATAATCCCCACCTTTTTCTTTTATATGGTGTATGTAGTTCCCTATGAAATTTTATATGAGTAATTCAATTAGGTTAATTATATTAAATTTTTTAAATTATGTTATTCTCTCATGGGGATCATGATTTAAATGTTAATCAAGTAGTAAGGGGTTTCTCACCTCACGTTTATTTTCCATAAGACATAATCCATGTTCATGACATATTTCTTATATTTTCTTTGTATACTAACCATATATGTATTATATTATTATTATACCTAAATTTATACGTATTTACATATCCATTTGATAATATTACTTTCATGGGGTTTGTGTTTTAAAATTTACCAAATTGGTAATGTTATTTTCTCTTAATTTTCCTTCTTTGAGACACGTGCCAAGTTGGGAACCTATATTTTTCTATGAGGTGTATAAAATAAAAATGACACGTTAATTCCTTAACTTAATTATTTTTTTGATATTAAATACTAATTTAATTGCGTTTTCTTACATAGGGAGTATAGTTCAAATCTCTACTTGGTAAGAGTTTATTGAAACAATCTCATCATTTATTGAGATTGTTTATGATTATGTTTCCATTAATGAAATATTATGATACATCTATCAAGAGAGATAATTAATTTTTTTATCCTTTGTATATTCATGATATCCACATGTATTGGTATAATTTTTCTACTATGGAATATTAGATGATTATGAATTTTTTTAAGAATGTCCAACTTTACCTCTCTCTTCTATTGAAAATCTATGTTTTTTCAAAACCATATTAAAAAAAACAAAATTGATGAATTATTCCTATATATTGAAATTATTTTCAATTAAATTATTTTCAACTCATTTTAATGAAATCTATAAATGTTTTCAATTTATTTTATATGAAATGGTTGTCAAAAAAATTCAAGCTTTCACTATTTGTTTTGAATGTATTTTCAATGAAATTATTTTCAAATAATTTTCATGATTTACTTATAATTTTAAAAATAATTTTCAATAAAATGGTAGTCAATTTTTTTTCAAGATTTACTTATAAGTTTTCAAATTATTTTCAATGAAATGGTTATCAAGTCTTTTTTAATATTTCTTTAATATTTTTAAATGTGTTTTTAATGAAAATGGGCTTTAAAATTATTTGAATCTTATTTTATATATTTCCAAGGAAAACTGTTTTCAAAATGTTTTCAAAATTATTTTATATATTTTAAATGAAAATTCCTTTCTGAATTTTTCCAAGATTCTTTTTTAAATTTTGAATGAAAAAGGATTTCAAAATGATTACAATCATTTCTTCACTGTTTTTAATGTATTTTCAAAGAAAATTGTTTTCAAAAGGTTTTTGTTTTTAAAAAATGATTTTTAAATAATAAAGGATATTTTACTCAAGAATTTTTTATGAAATTTATTTCAAAATTATTTTCCATTAAGATTATAACTATTGATGTTATTCATGCCTTTATATGAACTGATACAAAGGTTTCATTCGTATTATTTCGCTAAATAGTTAAGTTTTTGAAGACATTATGTCTGTGAACAACATTTCTCATTCTTGGGATATATGATTAAGAAACCCATTTATTTTTAACGGGTTATACGTTTATGAAACCCTCTTATTTTCAAGGGTCATATTATTACAACACCCTCTTATTTTCACGTGTTATATTCTTATAATATCTGCTTCTTTTCATGGGTTATTCTTTGATTAAATGATTATAAATCCAATATTTTTCCATATATTATGATATGATTACATGTTTATGACACCCATTTTATTTCATGTTATATGATAGGACGTTCATGAAACCCATCCCTTTTTTTGTTCATGATATGATGAATGTTTTATTATCTTTTGGAACATGTATGAATGATTTTTTATGAGATATATTGGAATTATATCTCCCTACAAATAATTGGGTAAATACATATATCTCAAGAGATAAAATTGGTAATTAAGTCAATGGGCTTGATTGACTATGGGAAGATTGGGAATCTCGTTTCCTTACAAGGAAAGGATTGTGACTGGGGATGGTGGTGTGTCTCTCCCAGTAGGTGTAGTCACTATGAAGATAGAATACGGGGAAACTAGATCCACTATGGGAAGATAGGGAATCCTGATCCACTATAAGAATATAGGGAAACCAATCCCTTATAAAGAAATGACTACGACAATGGATGGTGGTTTGTCCCACCCAGTAGGTGTCGTCACCACGATGATGGGAAGATGGGGAAACCCAATTCACTAAGGGAAGATATGGAAAATAGATCCACAATGGGAATATAGGAAGAACTAATCTTATATGGGATGATGGGGAAACCCAATCCACTACGAGAATATTGGGGAAGGTGATCTTTTATATGTAAATGACTGTGATGGGGGATTGTGGTGTGTCCCTCCCTATAGGTGTAGTCCCCATGAAGTGCCTCAATAAGTTCAATCAATTCATATTAACTTATAGGGAATGATATTACATGTTTATGTCTATGAAAAAAATTTCTTGTCTTATCCATATGTTATGATTTCATGGATCATGTTCACATTTCACTTATGATTCATGTCTTATGAACTAATAATATTAATGTAATGATTCTTATTTAAAATCATTGAAATGAATGTTATGATCTAATAATTTTATGATCATGTTTTTAAAACCTTGTGATCTTATTTATTCTTACACATATATCCTGTTTATCCTTACTGACCACCTTATTTAACTGATTTTATTTTCCCCTCCACATGTCATGAAGATTTTTATATTTATTACATGTCTAAGATGATTCTAGACATAGAGAACATAGTGGGGGATAATTTATCTCACTCATGTATCGTCATTCACATTTTCTTATATCCAAAGGCACTAAACTAATATGGTCTTTGGGAATCTATTTTTGTAATGTTATAAATATTATGCAAAAATGATGTAATTTCTATTTACATTAACACTGTTTTATTATATATAATACTCTCAAGGATAATTAGATAGACCATGATTGAATTATTCATTGTTGTATTGGAATAGGTCATAAGACAATGATTGATGGAAGTTGAGTTATCATATTAGACTAAGAGAGTATTCCTTAGTTTTTAGCTACGGTTCAACACCTTAGGATTTCTTTCTAGTTTGAAAAGTCTTGGTTCCCTATGGAATGTGACTTAGGAATCCAATTTAATACTAGAATTGGAATTTTTTTTAAATTATCTATGTTCTACTAGTTACTCAAGACATGGGTGGTATACCTAGGATCCTACTCAATTTCGTAATTGTTTTACATTTAGTGGATACCTATAATTATACAAAATATCTAGTGGGGGTGAGCATGGGAGATCATGGGGCTATGACTTATATCGTCGTATATTGATATAGCTTACTCAAATACATATCTCATGTTGGGAGAAGAATGTATGGTCAGACCTCGGTAGCCATACGGTCATAATATGTCATTAGTTATGTAATGTTTTTTGAGAAGTCAATTATTATTATTATTATGTAGTTAAGTAATTCACACACACATACACTACTTTTATTGGCTACGCATTGGACCATTTTGGTGGTTCCCCACTTATTTTTTGTACTCATACCCTACTCGGTTTTCCATTACACTTTGGTACCTAAGAGGATGTTCAGTTGGTAATAGGCACTTGTTTGGGATGAGAATTGGGATAACACGAGTAATAAGTATAATTCAGGTGAGTATATGGATCCTCATATTAAATTAGAAAAATATTTTCTAAATCCAAAATATTATTTTATTTTCTTTGTCCTTGCTTGTATATGTGACCAATCCGGTGGTTGTTCAGTTGTACATATGGTATTTCTATTTGGTCCTTTATAGAATTTAACTTATTATTTAGTTTGTTTGATTTTACAGAATCTTCTTTTGGAATATTAAAATTTTTGAATAGTGTAATGTTATATTATATTTATCGCACACTGTAATATTGTTCGTATTTTCTCCCAAAATTACCACTGGAGACCCCCAACTATTCATTAGCCTTTAGCATATGTGGAGGTGCTTCTGATGTCACAGGGTGATCCAGACCTAGTTATTTTACATAGCGAACTGGGGTGGGGAGTTTACAAAGTGGTATCAATATTGATAATTTACTATTCCCTTACTATTTAGGACATGGAAGATAAGAGTATTAGGAATTTGTTAGAGCCTACGATGGATATCAAGATGGTGTGTTAAGAATACTTTTTTTTGTTACGAAGTATATGATACTGGTGATATGAGATTGATGTTATTGTTTTATGATGTTATAGTTTTATATGATATTTACATTGATCGAACCATATGATGTTTGGGATTTTAAAATTTATTATGGAATTCTATACACAGACCTCAATGTAAAAGGCCAATGTTTGTATTTGACTCTTGTAAGATAAAGTAAAGTTTTTTCCCTTGAATCATATAAGTAATGTAGGTCTCCCATGATATAGGCATGTTAGTTTGATTTTTATTGCTTAATAATTAGGATCAACTGATTATAGTGTCAAAAAAATATAATATGATTTATTCTTGTATATTTACTTGGTGAAATTCTACATATCTCGGCCCGTATGGGTATGGATTTTACTTCTAATGGAAATTCCTGAAGATATATAGTGAGACACTTGTTGACAATGAGGATGATGACTCAGTCCTCATGTATAGTGGTGTAGTGTCCCTAGTGGGTTGGCATGGACTTGGTTTCATAATGATGAAAACCTTTTGGAGTGTTTTTATTATGGTTGGGTTAATTAAAGTAACAATAACAAAATTACTGGTGTTTTACCATACACATCAGAGTGATATTCTACATAACCAAACCATGGGTGTGTGTGTTTCCCTTGGTAAGGATAATCTAGGATGATTCTATTGTTTACGGGATTAGTTTACCAATGAGATGAAATCCTTGAGGGAGTAGTCTTGTGTGTAGATACTCGGAGATGATGGGTTCCCTAGTTGCGGATGGTGGATAGCATGTTTTTCCATCATATGTGAGACCATGTGAGTTGGTGTTTTTGAATGTTGATGTTGTGGGTTTTTAGATAGGTTCATGGATGATGACCTTTGTGCTATGACCTTTTAATAGTCTTGAGATTTGGGCTAGTTGGTTGGGCAAAGTGACCCTTATGTATGACTTGACTTCTAGGGAAATTTAGTACAACTATAGAACATGAGTTTTGAGTCAAACCCTAGGAGGAAATAATTTGATTTGATCTAGGGATGTTCATGAGTAGGGTTGGCCTTGGTTTTGGGGGTTCCATTTGAGGTATTTGGTGTGGTTGTATTCTCATTATGATATCTTCACGTGTGAGGTGTTACTAATGATGTGACTAGGAAGGATAATTACATTGTTTTCTAAGGAATCACCTATGGTGGTTGGGTATCGAGACTGGTCCTAATGGAATGAATATTCAAGTGGATAACTCTATTGACCTTTGGGTGTACATTTAATGTAACAAAAAATGTGTAGGAGGGAGCTTATGAATAGAATAACACAGGGTATATAATAAGCATGTGGATGATTTTTAAAATCATTGGACTGAGTATGATAACCTTTGGTGCTAGGAAGACACCTTTTAGTGGGTGGTAATTTAATGGATCATGGAACAAGTGAGGTTCCTTCTTTTACAGAGGAATTCCCAGGGAGATTCTAGCAAACCATTGTTGATGTTTTGTGAAGAAGAACCAACATAGTATTGGTGGAATGAAAATCATATTATTGTGATCCAAACATTAGGATCAATGATGTCCCTAATTAGGATGAGTATCGATTGAATTATATTAGACTATCATGGGTGTGGTGATTCAGATATTTATATTGAATAAAGGAAGTAGGCCTATGATGAGGGTTGTATAGAAATTGTTTGGGTTTTTTTTAATGGTCATAATAAGGTTGGTCCTTGAGAAACATTTTTACGGAGGCATAATGTCAAGAGTCGATAGTATATGAGTGTGGCTAAGGAGGAGTGCCACATGTTTTTTCATGGAACTTGTTGGGTTGACACTCAAGAGTTTATGTAGTTGCCCACACTAGTCATTATATCTAGTGATTGATATAACATTTTCTATGGTGATGAAGATATTGTTTTGGTAGTGAAATGATAAGGATACTCCTAAGGTGGGGAGTAGGGTGTTGGTTTTGAGTGAGTGTACCTCATTTAATAGGGGTTATATATGTGGGGATGGTTGTTAGATGATGGTTTTTACATCTAATTCTACTAAATAGAATGATAAGAGATCTACTATATTCCTCAGTGACTTTTAGGTAAAACATTGAACATGGAGTTGGGTGGAGTATTGTCAAGGGATTTAGGATAAGTAGAGTTTTCATTAAATACAAGTGAGATTTAGATCACAGTTATATCAGTTTATATGGTGTAACATGGAGAAATAAATATTTATGGGATATCTTGGATGGGGAATATCAAGAGAAGTTGGGTATGGACATTGGTGAGAATTCATCTATGTTAATAGGATGTCTATGTGGATTAAGTCATCGAGATAATATTTTTATAATTTGTTAGTGCATGGAGCTGATTCTTTTTGAGTAAAATCATCTAGATGTGAATCATCTTGTGTTATTATATGTAATTTTTTAATATAGATGAGGAACCACATCAGGCATGTCATTTGGGAAATGATAGGTTAACTTTTGGAATTTATTTTTCCCTTTTGAGGGAAGGATAACATGCTCATGTTGTAAATAGATGGTGTAAGTGCATATCTTGTAACATGTAATTAAAAAACTAGAATGGATGTTTGTGTTTAGATGAAATTTATCATGTTTATTTAAGCGAGTTAGATGGGATATATTCCTTAGGGAGTCTTTAGGTAGTTGAAGGTGTGTTTTTATAACAATGTTGGTAGGTGGGATGTTTTGTGTGTTAAAATTGGCCTTCTCGTTCTCGGTTCTATAGTGGGGAAGCACTATGGGATAGTTAATGAATGAGATTATGGAATGTTTGTTTCATGGGATGGGATAGATTTGGTAAGATCCATCTTGATTTTTTGGGGGTGGATATGCTCATTGGGTTGAGTTTTAGAGGTTTATGTAATAATGGTTAAAAGTTTCACTTAGGGATCTTGTTGGGAAATAGAGATGGGATATGGTAGTTTGAAAAGGAATTCATGACTAGCGTGGCTCCATATGTTCATATAGATGGCCATCGAGGCATCATGGGGATGAAATGTGATATGGTGGGGAGGTTATAAGTACCCATGTCTGCAAAAGATGAAAATTTTATAAAGAAATTTAATTTTCAATTATTGGATAGGTCAAATCTTGATTGAAGATTCAAAAAAGGAAAAATAAATTTTTATTAGATGAAAGTGATATTTTTAGACCTAGAATTTATATGAGGAATTTCTATAGCTATATGGGTGTTCTTTGAGGGTTCAATTGATGTTTTAGAAGTGTTTGATAATTTTGGAGAGGTATCATGGTTTGATTTTGTGGTTTAGGGGAAACTGTGTGACACCCTGATGCTCAATAAACATTCAATTCATTTTTTAATTAACATAGTTTTCTTTAATGTTAGTGAATAGTTCAGGGATAACAATATGAAATTGTAGAGGAAATCATGCAAGGGTTTTATAAGATGCAGAGGTAGTTTTGTTGATGGAAAATGATCTGTCTAATCATGCATCCAAACCGTGTGAGGTGTGATGTGTTGGACAGTGGGAGCACATGATTGGGGCATGATTTTTCCATCCTTGTGGCCAAATAATGTGATTAATTCAAGGAGGGTAAATTACCGTGTTTCCCACATAATATTTTAATATGTATTCCACCTCTTTCCACCCTCTCATTACCTCATGTAAGTTTTATCTCATTCTCTTTCCTTCTCATCTTCAATAAACTTTAAGGGGTGTTATTTGTGGTTCCCCATGGCAATGAGGTAAGATTCCCCCTTCAGTAGCCACATTATGGACCTTCCTTCTTTCCCACTAATTTTGGGATTCCTCAGTTAGGGATTTTTTTTTATTCCACCAGAGCATGGTGGAATCATCCAAGCATGATGGGGATTCTACTCTACATAGGAAGAGAACATCACAAGGTGTTTCCCACAAGACACAAGGTATCATTTTGGTAAGATATTCCAATGTTTTGAAATTTTTGTGGCCAAAATTATATTAATTTAATAATTTTTTATGGATTTTCATAGGTATTTTCATGTTTCAATGTTGGGAGTATGCCATAGGTTGTTGGAGAGACTTTGGTGATGACTTTGATATAATAGGATCAACCCTTTAGAATTTTTTAATTATGAAAATTTAAACTAAATAGGTACAATATTTTTAAATTTTGTTGATTTAATAATTAATTATATTGTCATTAAAATTAATTAATTTTATTTGTTTGATTTTGAGATAGGTCCTTAGATTTCATAGATGATATTAGATGGGAAATGATAGCTCTTACAAGACCTTCATAATAATCATTGAATAATATTTAATGGTAGGTGGTCTATCATAATTTTTCATGTTGTAATTTTATGTCATGTAGGTGTTATGTGATGTGGTTGGGCCCTACCACTGATAGCGAGGTGACTGTAAATAAAAAATTGTTCAACTAAATTCATTAAAGAAAATAGATAACTAAAATAAATTGTTTTGAATAAATCATGTTCCATAACCTATATATATATATAACAAGGTACTAAGGGAGTCATAGATCCCTTAGGAATGAACTTAATTATTTGGTTGTCATAGGCGATGAAATTACCATCAACGTTTTCATTAGATTGAAATGGACCTCAATGGAGATCCCAAAATTTGGAATGGATGAGAGAGACCTACTAGACCTACATCTAGATAAATTTGGTATATTATTTAAGATTGTTGTGTTTTTGGACTAGTATGGTTGGTCATAGAGGTTGGTCTCGACCCAAATACCAACCTGTAAATTCATTTTAAGGACTCAATGGTCCTAATGTCTTAGAGGGTATGTTTTTTGGGTGTCATTCCTCTTAAATATGGGATCAACATTAAGGGAGGATATAGAGGGTAACCAAAGTATCATTACCTGGCCATGTTATGACCATGAATGTGAGAATTTGGAATGGGTATTGATAACTAAGTGTATTAACCTCCATAAATAATGGATAAACTAGAGAGTCCATTAAAGCCAACTTCTTAATAAGAGGGTTTTTTTGTTCCTCCAAGCATCCAAATTCAAGATAAGTATATATTTATTTATTATTTTTTAAATTAATAGACATAGATAATTATAAATGAACTAATAGTTCTTGATGGACATTCCCCCCTCAACTAAATTTATGGCTAGGATTCCATGCACACATAGTAATTGAATCTATATACATATTACATCGAATGTCCGTTCCATATGAATTATGAATGGGGCCAGTTAGAATATTTTATGTAATCATAATGATATTTATATGTATACTTGTGTATCTAGATGTATGACATAAATTATATATAATTTTGGATTCATTATTGAATTGTTTTTTCTCTTATTTAAAAAATATATTCATTTATCTACAATTTAATGATTAAATTAAATGTTATTAAAGATTCTAGTGACATGGATGCATGGTGAGCTGAAGATCTAATATTCAATGCCACTATTACCTGAATTCCATGTATCTTTGGGATTACTCCTTGCATCTGGAAAAGAGGAGGTGTCAGATTACATCTCGAAAACCCCTCTTAGTTAGTATATCACATGGGATTCCTAGCATGTTTGGATCTAGATGATGCATATGTTATTTAGTGGATTTATTTCCCACAATCACTAGATTTTTAAAAAATCATATGGTTTTACAATGATTTCCTCTATTGATTCCTTGGATAATCCCTCATATCATGTTGAAACACCATGATTACATAGCCCAAAGCATTCTAGGAATAGACAGTAGAACCAAGGACTAATGAATGTTTAGTTATCAGCTCTTATCAAGAGATAATTCCTTATATATTTCATAAGGTTTGAACCTTTAGTAACTAATTATAGTTCACAATGTATTAATTTTATATTGAATGGGATAAGGAACCGAATAATAAATAGGAATAAGGAACACCAGGATATCATATGGTCTCCACTGGTTACTAATGGCTTGAGTGGTATGCCTAGGATCCATATTATCCAACTCCATGACATACTTATAATATCACTAGAAGAAAACTTTAATACTAACATATATTTAGTGGATGTGAGTATGGGTAGTATCAGGGATAAGAAAAGTATCCACCTTTGGAAACATATCTTGATCAAAGACATCTCCCGTACTAGTCAAAGTAGGTATGGTCGGACCTAGGTAACCATTAGGCCCTTGGATGGCCTTAGTTATTTAATTTTTTTTAAAACAATAATTATAATATTATGGTTAATTTAAGTAATTCAAATAAAACATATACTAATTTTAATGGATATATATGATACCAAATTGAGGGTTCTCTATTTATTTTTCACACTCACACCCTACTCGGTCACTATTGCACATGGGAACGTAAGAAGGCATTCACTTTTCTGTAGCCACAAGTTTGGTCTGAGGCCTAGGATTGCATGATCAAGAAGAATGGATTGGGAGAGAACAAGGATCATGGGATTAGTTTGGATTAAGAAATAATAGAGCCATGTTTTTATTTTATTTTCATTTTTTTTTTGAATTTAAATGTTACTAGACCAGTGGGAGGTAAGTTGGATGCATGGCATGATGACATGAGACTTTATGGAATTTTGTTTGTTATTACTTTTTATTCACATTTAATTTTTTTTATTTTTTATTAATCATGGATATTGATGGTGTGTAATTATTTTATATTTATTGGACACTCTAATATAGGGGGTATGTCTCCCCACTGTACCACCTTTCAAACCATCTACTAGGTAAAAGTCTAGTATATATGGATGCATGACTACTGTTATATGGTGAACTTAAGATAGTCATTGTTCCTAGTGAACATGGAAGGGTATGATGAACTTGACCTAAATGCATCGAATGATGTTTTATCTCATTTAGGATTAATATAAAACCTCACTATTCTGGAGGAAATGGATGGTTTTCCATTGTATGAGATCAATAATGTCAACATACATCTTCTCGAGGGTGATTAATCATTACACTTCATTACTTTTCTTTTTATTCTGATTAATGTTAATTTTTTTCATATTACTCTTCAGTACTGCTCAATACATACCTTGGATAGAGATAACTAGTGGGACCATATCCCCATTAGGGAATGTAGTTATTTTAGATGATGAATATGTATCTTGAAGTCCTATGTAGGGACTTTCATGAGAATACCCTTATTTATCACCTTCTAATGAGGTAGTGATGGTTAAAGAAGTTATAATTCCAATTATTGTATGTGATTTTCCACACAACATATTATTTTTTGTTATCCCTTTTCTATTGAATATCTCATTATGGGTTTTGATCCTAAGATCCCTACTTCAGCCTATAGAAACTCTTGTTTTTTTGGATTAATCATCTTAGTTAGTGGATGTATGTAATTTCCCAACCTAAATACCACTAAAAGTTTTCTCTGAGCTAGTTTTATATGAGTCCTCAAGATAAAATCCCTATATTCTAAAGGCTTACAACTAGAGGTAAGGTCCTAGGGTGTGATAGTGGGGACACTATGCCCACATATTAGATTAAGAAAATAGTGAAAATAAAAAGATTAAATACATTAAGTAGATAAATAGAGTTGAAAATAAGAAGATAAAATAAAATTAGAGCATGATGTGACAATAAATGAAATGTGATAAAATTTTAAAAAACCCCTTTTCATACAACACTAATCACCCACCGAGCCAACCATACATATACATGAATAAATAATGGAAACTGAAATGAAAGTATTGTTCTATAAGGCTATATCTGAGCTAAACCACATACTCAATCTTCACATAGATATCCAATCTATATTTCTCAATCAGTCCCAATCATTATCCCATACATTTCCTGTAACCATGCCAATGAGTAGTTAGGTACCCTAATGGAATGGCATATTGAGTAGGGTGTGAGTACATAACTCAGTAGGAATCCACCAGTGTGTCCCATTAATAGCCAAATAATATGTAGTGTATATAAAAGTGAGGAACTCATTAGTATAATAATAATAATAAAACTACAAAAAATAATATAATAGATTATTAATACTACTCATTCTCAACAAATTCACTCATCCAAGCTGAGATAGAACATAAAAAGGTAAATAAAATAAAAGGAACATGTCTACCACTGATCCTTGGGTATGTGATCTTGATCATATGGATGCAGTGCCATTATATATAAGTATATATATTCATGTATATAAATTTATATAAATATATTTAAATACATTTTATCATATACATAATTATGTAATAAATGTTGAAATAACATAAATGACTCAATCTTGATATAATCCTTGGATAACATTCAGTTTACTGGATATCATATGACCATATAATTGAGTAGGATTTAGTACAACACAATCTATATATAAATTAGTTGAGCTTTTGGTCTATAATAAAAATTGAAAATACTAACTTCCTCTAGCACTGTAATGTCTCAGAGTAAGCTGTATCACCATAGGGGGATACATGTTCTAACGCTGGGTTCACCAATAGTCACCTCCAATCACTATAATGAACGATTTCAGGGAATATATTTGTACATTTTTTATAAATGGCACTAATATGGATCTTTTTCCATAATAATCATGTAAATCCACTCAAATGTATGTGCCCGAGGTCCCATTTCATAGGTGGTCACAAACTTATGACTCAGATAAACCCTATGAGTCCGACCCTTCAGTGAAATGTAAGGGGATATCACAAGAGATTATTGGGACCAAGTTGGATGCATGAGGAAGTAAGAAGAGTTTCCTATTACAGAGTTTTGTTTTTTATTGTCAAAGAAGTTAAATCGATTCACTTTGTAAAGGACTTGAAAACTAGATGATGCTTTGCTGATATGTATTTCACAAATATCATATGTTAGGAGAATTTGTGATGCAATCCTTATGAAGGAAAGGGGGAGAAATGGTGATTTCAGTCATATACAATTTTGATTGAAAGTAATGATGGTACTGGAAGATAGGGAAGTTTTAGTATATCCCATTGTAACACTAACGATGAAAAATTTGATCTATCAAAGGATATATATCACAATAATGGATTTCATGATGAAATATGAAGAATGGTTATGGGAAGAAGTGAAGAGAGAAATGAATAAATAAAGGACAATCTGGAGGTGGCACAATAGAATAGTTTAAGGTGTTTCTGTTTTCCAGGGTTTTTCTAATTTTAGGGCTTAAAATCATAAGATGAAGAAATGTGTTTTGGTGGTGAATGTTGCATGCAAGTTTGAATATGGGTTATAATTTTCTGAACAAGTCATATTTCAAGGTCATAAAAAAGGAAAATGGAAATGTCATGGAGTGTATGTAATCTTGGGAAAAGTGCATGAAAAATAAAGGTTGCGTGAAATATTGGCATGGTGCATGAAATAGATGAATGAAGTTTTTCAAGCAAGAGGTGTTTCGAGATAAAAATCTCGAAAATTGTCAAAGGAATGAGGAGCGCAAAAATTAGACCATTGCGTGAAATATGATGTTGTTTGAAATAGTTCTTATGCACATGAAGAGGGTTTTACACGCAGATTAGTGTTTTTAACCGAGGGTTAAAAAGGCCTATAAATATGAGGTGACCCCTCTCATTTTCTTAGGCTTGACACTTAGTGAAATAGCAAGCTCTATAGTGTGGAATAATTATATGCTAAGTGAGATTCATGAAAAGAAAGTAGTTGTAAGAAATTGTGGATAGTTGTGCAAAAAAAAAAGAAGTTGTGCGAAAAAGGGAAGTTGCGTGAAAAAGTAGAAAGTTGTGTGAAAAAGGGAAGTTGTGTGAAAACGTTTTTCACGCCAAATGACAGTTTTTACTCGAAAGCCTTTTGAATTGAACCTAAGGTACCCTAAAGGCTACAAAAAACAATTGTGGTCTTCGCACATATTCGATTGTGCGTAAGATAGATCTTACCAGCTTATGGGTAAGAATGTGAATATTTGTACTTCAAAGAATAACCCAGTTTAATTGTAAAGAAGCACTGAAATACTATATATCCCTATTTGTGATAAGAGGGTGCACACCAACTTTCGTATTATTTTCCATGTGCTACATGAGTGTAAGGGTATATCCTACTCATTATACTCCACATCAAAGGATTGTTTTCTAGTGTATTGTGTGGTACTAGATTATTATCATACCATACCAAGGACGTAGCTATTCTTGTTGAGTAGTGAACCTTATAAATCTTCTGTTCTTGTGGTTGTGTGTGTTTAGCAGGTAAGAAACTCTTTAACAGAGGGTTAATATTGTTTTAAAAATAAGGAAACATAAAAATAAAAAGATACCCCTGATTCACCCCCTCTCCCTCATCGTGATACATCGATATTGACTGGGAAATATAGATAAAAATAATTCCCACTTTTCGAGGTCTCTAATATGGAATAGAGTAATCATACCTAAAACTTGGGAGAGTGTAATCATCCATTGTATCAAAAAATGGGAAAAACTATGTCCAACACAATGTCTAAGTAATCGATCTGGGGGAGAATAATATTTTATATTAGCCAGGAGATTGTAATCATCCATGATTATAATCAGATCAAGGATAGTGTAGTAATATTCATCACATGTTAATCATAGGAGAGAAGAATTTTCCTCACCACTCGGGAGATCATAATCATCCTTTTGTATCATTCCTAGGGACACTGGGCCCATATATCATAATCACATGATCAAATGATGGATCCCATGAATCAGCTATAGAGATCAAAATAATATAATAATCAAACCTACAGGCTTAAAAAACTAGATCTAGGTAGTAACTCTTGTTATAAAATTAAATATAAAAAATAATAATGATCAAAATCTAAATCCATGTAAATACGTCTGGGAATACCAATAAATGAATAAGACGGATCCTAGGAATAAGATATTGGAATCTAGAAGATATAAATCATATCGCAGCAGGATCACCATCAACAAATCATGAAGCACCTCTGGTTATCATAACTACATCATTAGTAAATAGTTGATTGATTAAATAAAATAGTTATGGTTCCTAAATTCCCAAACCTGCCAATACTGCCACATCCTAACATTTATATAAGTTCAACCCGAGTTATAAGGTGTCACCCGATACCATCTCTACCCAAACATGTTGTACTAGGTTAGGGGTTTTCAAACACTAGTAACCCAACAGTTCCCCCATGTCATCCAACAGAAGAGGAATCCTACCCAAGATTCTCTAGGTCTACTAATAAAAAATGATGTACTACTTTGATCCTCAACGATGAAGGTAGACAAAGAAATCCTACATGGGATCCCGGAATGGTAAGTCAACAAATGCATCATACACATATCCTTGAATGATATATAGGTAAATTGATCCTAAAAGGGATTACATAGGTTATAATATAATAAATTAATACCTCTTGGTATCAAAAGGAAATAAAAAATTGAGGCATCCCATAGGGGTTCCTCGGTAATGGTCATAACCACATATCGATGTCGAAAATAGCATATTGGGGTTGTTAGTGACCCTAAGCATTCATCAAGTATAATATACCCATCTAAATTAATTTAAAAATTCATTAGAATGAATTTATACAAGGTTATTCACTATCCAAGGAATTCCCACACATCTACGCAATAACATGTACATGCATAATTACTCAAAAGGACGGTACGACAGGCTACCTACCTTTACATTGCTTTCTATTTTTTAAGGGTTCACATCGGTTTCAAAGGCCCACACAAGCCCTTATGATATGAGTAGGGTCCTGTCCCAGAACCAGACCATCATAAATTAATTAATTATAATAACAATATAATAAATTAATTATTCTTGTCCAGATTGATAATTAAGAAAATTAATCTATAATGGAATAATACTCAAAAAAACTGGTTGATCTCGTTGCAAGTTAACCATGACCAAACACACCCCAAAAAAATGTGATTCTTCTGAGTCCCTGAATTATGAATAATACCTAAGAAGAATCATTAAAACAAAACCCAAAATATTTAATTTAAATCATTAATTCTTTTTCAATTCACTATGACGACATACCTCGACTAGACAACACATGATAAAGAGAAGATGGACTCTAGGGGTGACCTCCTCCTTGTCAGAGAAAAATACCCAACATAAATTTTCAATTCCATCATGATCTAACATAATATGATGAATAACCTTAAAAAATATTCCGAAATTGGAAATTATAGAGGAAAATTGGTGAATATGTAATGTAGAGGAAGATCTTACCTATCAGTACTGTTGAAATGCACCCAAGATCACCTCAAACGAAGAAAAAAATGGGAGGGGAGACTTTGTTAAGACCAAAAATTTGTGTGACCTCAAACTTCCAAAAGAAAAAAGGGGTATGATGTCCCAGTTTTATTTTTTAAAAAATATTACAACACTTATTACACAATGTGTAATTTGGTACACATCATGTATTCCTCGGGGTAATCCGTCGAACTCACTTGTGGTGAACCTACTGACCACACACCATGAAACCAATACAGGACGGGTAAATGTGGTACCTATAGTGTATTCCTTGTGGTAATAATACATGACTTCATGATTTACAGCATGTCAGGAAACAAAAATACATTTTGGGTAAATAATAAAAATTGTGTAGAACTTAAAGCAGCTATTTTTAGTAACCCAACTATTGGTTATTCCTCTAGGGATCATTAAAACTATTATAATACCCAATTAAACAAAAAAATTCAAAAATATCATTTTGGTACTTTCCAATAATCACAAACGCATTTCTATTTCAGGTTTATAGAATGGATTAGTTAAAAAATTATACAATTCAAATTTATCTAGAATTTAAACTTGGTCCATGACATGGGACATTATAACCTCCCACATTAAAACTTATCACATTTGATAATGCTTGGGAAATAGAAAAAACATCACCCAAACTATCTGAGACATGAATTCCCACTCAGATATCAGTGTTTCATCTCTGAACACGCAATGTGTTTCTAAGTGCAAAATAGAAAATGTGCTACATAATCCACTAAAACTATAGACAAGGCTTGTATCCAATGCTGGAACATTGGGATAATTTTTAACCAAGACTGTCTAACCCAGGAGACGATCACATCATCATATCTTTCATAAATTGACGATGGTTCCCCCACCACATTTTCTAGGGTTTCATGGCCAATTCCTGGTCATAGTACCCCCCACCATATGAAATCTCCATAAAAGTACACCCATCATGTTCTAACGATGCACTTTCGTCCATTTTCTCAATACACTACATTTTATCCTGAATAGAAATTTCATTTTCTATCCTCGATTTTATTTTTTTGATTGAACTCTGATCAAACAAATTTATATTGGTTGTGATGAATTTTCCATAAAAAGCCTCAGCATTCCCATTGACTGCACCCATGTAAACCAAATAGTGTAACCAATGTAGTTCCAAATGAACCACATATGGTTATGTAAAAGAACACAGGTTGAACCACTTATGGATGATTAATATATAAAATGTTCATCTTAGACAATAGATGCATCACCAAATTTGATCTGTTTCCTTTATCCTAAGGCATCCCAAGATAATTCCAAACACATTCACCGAACTCAGTACCCGACTTCATTGACATATCCTAGAAAACCAGCCCATTTTGATACACATTTTCTTACCACCATATGAACACTGTTTCATTTCTGATCCAACACCCAAGGTTCATAATAATATTTCAGGGGAAATGGTCATACTTAAACTCTACCTTATTCCATATACAAACATGGACTTGACATTTCTCAAGCGATTCAGGTTTACACGATTCTATGTTCCATGGAATTTAAATCCCAAACGATCACCCAACAACCAGTTTCAATATGATCCCTACCTTAGGAGAATCTCTCTTATTTCAAAAATGATATGAATCCTTAATCACATTATTTTAGGCCTATCCATTATCATACAAAATTGCAATCTATATAAACTCACACACACATGAGAGATAATAAAAACATAACCTGACAATTATTATTAATCTACAAAAATTATACCCATGAAAAACAATGAAAATCAAAAACAAAATGACTTGAAAAACCCTAAAATATCCAACAGTGTACCACACATAATATGGTTCAACTTTTACAGCTCATTGTGCACAACCTCAATAGTTTTCATCCTCCACTGGGAATGACCTTTGAAAAGAAAAGATGCTCATTATAGGGTTGATACTCTCTCAACATATTCAAGATGAATTCATGATTTAGCATGATATTATTTTACCAGACATACAATAATATTCCATTAAAATTCATGTACATCTCTCTCCAAGGAATGCATACATCAAACAAGAAAACTTTATTTTAACCAACACCTGACACCATGTCTCTAATATATAATTTCTAGGTCTATTCACATGTCAAGTATCTCTCGACACATGATTTATTTCCATTTTATCCTCTATCGAGGAGGGACATTCCTCATTTAACAACCACTCTTGAGAAACCATTCCCATATAATGTCTTTAAAACATTACTCATTTCCTTTCAAATACCCCTCAGTAATCTATGATTATAATGTCACCACACATAACAGATGACTACATTTATCACACGACTCATAGTTCTATGATTTTTCTATAACAAGACTAAGATGACCATGCTACATGAAACATAAATATCATTAAATATGAGATATACTGTGGAACAAATATTTAAAAACATGAACTTAAATGGTTATATGATATATTAAAGAACATCCTATCACATGGTTTTGTTACATTCACAAGAATAGACCTATTATCTAACTAAATTATCAACAATAGAGACCCTAGTCAACAGGGCTAGGAACCTGAATAGTCTTGCCTACCAAATCTAGTCTTGAAAAAACAATCACCCTAGTTACTCACCAACATCAAAAGGAACCTCTCCATACCTATATTATAATATCTTAAGAACCTACCATGAATTTGTCTCAAATAGGTGTATAACTGAGCTCACATCCTAAAAAGGCACCCATAAACTAATGCCAATCCTACTCATCGGTTTCCCTTGATAAAAAAGAAACATCAACCTATAAGGGTCCACGTAAAATATAATAGATTATAAGTCACACAACTATCCCTAATGATTATGTATCACAATAGGGTAACTCTGTCTGACCACCTGGTCCAAAAATTCAAACCTCTTCAAGGGAGGTAAAGATTACACTAATCTATGAGGGTAAAAACTTCCAAGAATGGACCTAATAGGTCCCTAATCCTGTCCAAGCATCAAAATAAGAAATTTACCTATAGAGTATCATGATACCATCATAGAAGAGAATGATAAACTAACACTCACTTGGAATCCTTATATGGTTACACTTCTTCAGGTCCAATTCGCTAGAAAAATTGGTTGTCTATAGGCATTGTACCGGACGACCCAACTAGATCACCTAAAATGTAAGTATACATCCCAAAATGTTCTAATAAAAATCATCAACTTTCAATAAATACTTACATGGGTTAGTACCATAATTATATTGTTTCGTTAAGAGGAATTTCATTCCAATATGTGCAAGAAAAAACCTTAAATATTTTTATTGACACATTAAATAACTATAACTATGTAAGAAAACTATTAGGGGTTAAATATTTTATCATCATGTGCCCTATAAACCTACTAGGGCCACTTCACATCCTGTTCATGAGGAATGAGTCATCATCCTCAACATCAAATGCCTCACCATAGATCCACATAGCCTATAATCAGAAGGAAATATATATACAGGTTTGACCAATTCAGTTGAATTCCACCTAAAACCAATATGGTAAAATTACAGTTAGTTTTTTGTCACATTAATCAATTGAACTTTTTCATCTGTAATGTCACACACTAGTAGGCTTATAACATCTGAATCCGACGTGTCCAATAAGATGCATGAAAAAAATAATTCCTTTACTAAACAAGAGTCAAAATAAATCACTATCCTCTTGAAAATGAGTAAGAGCCTATAATCTATAATAAATAATCAAATACACAAAAAATGTGTATCACTCAAAGTAAAAAATCATATTTAATTTTAATATCATAGATCAGAACAATAATCACATATCCTTGGTAACCTAGAATTTTTATCAGAATAGGTTTTCTTATTGGACCATCACAATATCCATCAAAGATTAAGATACACTAAAAATTATCATGTCAACCATATCCTGAATAATAATTCAACTGGAAAATAAACACATCAAATAACACTTTGTATCGTTATAAACTGGATTACACTAAATTCATATTCTTTTATTGTTCATAAGGAAGCCTCAAATGAGACCTTGTATACTATATGGTTCTAAGTAGCTGTGGGGACCTAGGGTGTGATAGTGGGGAGACTACGCCCCCATATCATTGTAAGAAATCAATTAAAAAACTAGATAAAATCAAAGAAGTAAACAAATAGAGTTAATAAGTAGTAAATAAACTGAAATAGAAGAATGATATAATAATAAATGAAATGCGATTACATCCATAAAGACCATGTCATACAACATTGATCTACCACTAGGCTGACAGTAAATATATGGGAATAAATAAAGGAAACTAAATTAAATGTATAGGGTTGCACTACTTTTTATAAGCTAAACCACTTACTCAATATCCACATACATATCCGAGCCACCCCGCATTACTGTTCTTGGACCTCATCTCATCTTGTTCCAGCAACCATGGAAATTTCTGCTCATGTACCCTAATGTAATGGCATCCTGTGTAGGGTGTTAGAACAAAACTAAGTAGGGAACCACCAATGTGATCTTGTACATAGCCTGTAATATACTGTTTATGTAAAAGTAAGATACTCATCATGATAATAACAACAACGATAATAAAACATCATGAAATAGAATAGGAGATAATTTATATTAGGAATAATCAAGGAATGACCTCAATCTAGATGATACACAACTAGAAAAGATAAATAAAATAAAAGGAACATGCACATCACCAATCCATGGGTCCATGATAGCGATCATCTAGATACATTTCCATCCTATATTAGTATATAAATGAATGTATATATATCCCCATAAATGTATATAAATACATGTTCTTATGAGAATATTTATATAAGAAATGAATAAATAACATAACTGACTCAATCCACGGTCGATCATTTGATAAAATCTGAATGACTAGACAACCTATGAAAATGGAACTAAGAAGGCTGACGTCCCACCCAATCCATATATAATTATATTGAAATCTTGGTTCATAATCCCAATTTATAGTACCTAATTCATCGAACACCATAATGTCTCTAAGGAATCTTTTTCACCACATGGGGATACATATCCTAACCTCGGGATCACATGTACTCACCTAAAATCACTATTATGAAGGATTATAGGGAATACATGTGGAAATCCAGAAAATATGGATCATAGTTAGATGTCTTACCATGCTTCCTAATTAAATCCAATCCAGTTTTGGAGCCCTAGTACATGGTTCTTAGGCTGTCAATAAATTATGAATCTAATGAACCCTAAGGGTCTGACCCTTAGGCGAACTATAAGGAGAGCTCACTAGAGACTCATCGTGTCCACCCCTCAAGGAATCTAATAAAATAAAGTGTAATCAACCTTATCACATTGGAGACCGTAATCATCCCTGAGTATCCAATGATGTAAAATTATAATTCTAACATTTAATTTATTTAATAAATTAGGGAGATCATAATCATCCATATCACATGGGAGTGGGTTATCATACGTGAGTATAATCAAATTAGGTAGAGAATAATCACTCCCCTCAGAAGTCAATCAGAGGATAGGGGAATTAACTCTACCACCTAGGAGAGTGTAATAATTCATGAGCATCATTACTAGGGAATCTATTCTCGTATATCACACACATAGTCTCAAAACCCAAATCTTGGGAAGAACCTATCAATATCCCAATAGTATAATAAACAAACATATAAGTTCAATAGCTAGAAAGCAGGTAGTAACTTTAGGTATAAAAATAAATATATGATATTACATGGATCGGAGTTCAGATACCAAAAATACATTTATGAATCCCAACAAATGAATAACTTGGATCTTAGGATGAATGTATCTATATAACAAAGATATACCTCGCATCGTGTCAAGATCATAAAACAAAAATAAAGAAGAAACACTCGTAATCATAAATGTATAATTATAAAATAGGTGATTGAATAAATAAAATATGGAATATGGCTGTCAGCACAAATCGATGGCTACTGCCACATCCTAACAGGCATATAGGTTTGACAGATGTTCTAAGGCAACACTGCTACCATCTCTACCTAATCAAACATAATTGGTAATGGTCAGTAAAAAATTGATCACAAACTAGGTCCCTCATGTTAACACATATAAGAGGAATCCTACTTAGTATCATTAAGTTCTACTCATAAGTGAAGGGATCATACTCAGATTCGTAGTTGGGAACATAAAGGAAGGAATCCTACATGGGATCCTCGAATAGAAAGTCAAGAAAGGTGTCCTATATAGTGTCATCATAATTATATATTTGTAAATGTGTCTTATAAGGAATTATATAGGTAACATTATAAACTAGTTATCCCAATTTGGATCCCAATGATGAAATAAGTAGAGTCATCCCATTGGGGGTCCTTAGTCATGGTGATAACCTTAGGTAGAGGGTGAAGCTAGAATAATAGTGTTGTTAGTTACCATGAGAATTCATCAAATATTATCTACCAATCTCATTTAATTTAACAATTCAATAGATATGAATTTAAATAGGGTGTGTCACACATAGGTTCATTCCTGAGCATCTATATATTACATTGAACATGCATCCTTAATAAAATGGAAGGTGTACTAGACCACTTAATGTTAGGAAAATTTCCATTTGTTTTCTAAGGGTTGAAAATAAATTACATGTACTATCCAAGACCATCAATTATGATTAGGGTCATATCTGACAAAAAAAACATCAAAAATTAATTAAATATAATTAATAAATTGAGCATGTCAAGCAAAATAATTAAAAAATATTTTATAAGGGCATAACACCCTAAAGTCACCGGTCAATCTCGTCATAGTGGAACCACAAACAAACAGTCATCATCAACATGTGATGCATCCAAAAACTTGAATATGAAATAATCCCTAATAAGAGGCATAAAAAACTACCAAAAGTATAATTTAAAGTACTAAAGATTAATAAATTCACTATGATGACGTACCTAGATGAAAAGAAACACAGTGAAGAGGAGACAACCTCTTAGGATGACCTCTTACAAAGTAGAGAAAACTCCCCCCACTGAAATAGTTGATTCAACCATGTTTTAGTGTTTTCTAATGAATAAAACTTAATGAAAACATCTAAAATTAGAAATTATGGAATAAAATAAGTATAGAAGGTTTTAAGTGGAAGAAATTACTAAACAAAATTATAGAAATGAACTTGAGATCACCTCAAATGTAGAAGAACAAAGGGAGTGGGGAGCGTCAGCTAAGACCTCTCATGAATGTTCCCTCATGATCCCCAATGAACAAGAGTGTGTAGAGATCCCTAATTCATTATTTGAAAAAAGATGACCCTACCTATTTCATGGAGTTTAACTGAGTTATATGTTTTGTATTCCTTGGGCTATTCCCTTATGTTTTCACTTCAAGAACACACCATTATCACCCCGTGAAACTAATAAATGTTGTGTAAATGAGTTACACATCTGGTAAACATTAGTGTAAGGCATTAAGACTTCATAGATTTTTGTAATGCATTAAACCAAAACACATGTCAAGTAAATAATACATGACATCTTAAACTTGAAGCAAATGTTTTCAACATCCCATCCGCCCGTTCTTCCTATGGGGTTCTCCCAAACCCCCAGGACACCCAATTAAACATAAAACACATCCTAAAAACCATTTTAGGACATAAATATAATAAAAACCTTATTTCAATTTCTATTTTACATAATGATCCATTTAACAATAGAGAAAATTAAAATTTATCTTGAATTTCACCCCACTCCAAAACACAAGATGTTACAAAGTCACAGGCATATGAAATAGTTTTGTTCTAATTAAAACACAATATATTGATACTTAACCATATATGAGTGATTTGGTTCTAGAATATACACTAATAACTACTATATTTTTTAGACCTATAGAATACTGTAACACCCTGAGATTTTATGAGAAATATTATTTTTAATTTCCTTGATGTCTTCTATTGTACGCTACACCAAGATTAACTTGAACTATATGCAACACTGTATTATCTTATAGTATACAAAAACATTATTCTTGATTTGTTTTTCATGCAAGAGCGACCTTCCTCAATAGTGTGTGTTGTACGTAATACTGAGCTTTACTAAACAACGATATATTGTTATAAATTTATTATGAACAAGATGTTATGAATAGTATTAACAAAAATTTTAATTTTATAACAATATCATTCATCTTACACATATTCTATAACATGGTATGAGAACAAAATAATTTTTTTGGGTAAAATAATTTTTTTTCAAAAAATGCAGTTTTTCCACCTTTTGATGGTGCACCCACTTTAAATCTAGTTTTTGACATTTTTATAAGTTCAATTTAATTAAATAAACTTATTAATTTTAATAAGGATATAAAAATTAACTTTGGATAATTTTTTAATATTTTTCTGTTAACTTTCATATTTTGATGAATAGTTAAAATACGCTAAATTTTAATTAAAAACAACTTTCTTTATCAAGATAATTTATATGGTTAAATTATAATATTGAATTGTTTTAACGTATAAATATAATATATTTTTACTATTTAATATTATTTATGTCATTAGCATTAATTTTACATTGAATTCATAGGTAAAAATATTTCAATCTTTTGCAATGTTTTAACTTTTAAAACCTGTTTTTTCTCACCAAGAGGATTAATTATAAATTAATTACTAACAATTATGTGTTTTGAATTTTAAAAAATGTATTCCATATTTGGCATAAATAGGTCCAAATTATGTTAATAGGATACTTTTTATTTTTGGGAATTATGAATAGTAACTATGGAAAATTTTATTTACCACAGTTAATGGTAAATCGGGTAATTAAGGGTAAAAATAATGTTATAAAATCAACCTAACACTTGTATTAATATAATTGTATGAATATATTTTGTCCTAAAATATACTTTGGTTGAAATTTCGTCTTTTGGAACCGAATTGGATGTGATTAAGACCTTTAATTTATTTTATTTAAAGGATAGTGAAATATATCCCACTCAAACTTAAATAATTAAATTATTTTTCATATAAAGTTATACAAAATATAAATTCTATTATAAATACTTATTTGAAAGCTAAGATGTTTTTATTTTTCATGGTAATTTATATTTAATTTTTAAGAAATATATAATTACCTTAATAGCTTATACATTAATGATGGAGAAATTATTTATTTAGTGAAAAATAAATAATATTATTTTTATTATACTACTAATACCCATAAAAGGCCCAAAAACCTAATGAAAACTTATTGGTCTAAATATAAACTATAAGCATCAAAGTGTAGAATTTCTTACCATTTGGATCCTCATAAAAGCGATTATGACACTTATATTATTTTATTTTAAATGATATCAAAGTTGTCACCTTCATAATTTAATAAACATAACATTTTAAAAGTTGGGTTTTTTAGAAGATAAATTCAACTAAAAGTATTATAATAAAATATATTATATTTATACTCATCATATTATTTTAATTTTAATTTTTATGCAACAAATAAGCGTAATAAATAATTATACAAAAATGTTGTAGTAATTAATTTATTAAAGAAAAATATCAAATAAATGGGTTTAAAAATATTAAAATGAGTATTATATGAACTATTTAATGTGATCCAAAAATTTTATAAACAAATATGACATGTTATGAATCTATTAAATACTTTTTTTTGAATATATCCTCTGTGTGGATTTTTGTAAAATTAAAATAATCGAATAGTGTCAAAATTAACACTTGTTATTTTATAAAAATAAAATATTATAAAATTTCTTAAAAATCACAAAAATATTTAAAAATTCTAAATTGAAATTTATAAGGTCTAACATGTTGTAATGTATCCAATTATGTACAATTAAAAACACATATGTAATTATTTATAACATTTAAAATTTAGAATATTATTACCACAAAAAAATTATATAGATTAAATAAGGATAAATCAAGTTGATAAGGTTAAAAATGAATTCCAAACATGTATAAATTTTATTTGATGATAATATTACAACCCTATATCATCTAATATTTGTATTGGAGTCATTTTTGAAGGATTTTAATTGGTTTTTGAATTTATTATAAATTAATATTTCTTATGTTTCTAAAGGTGCCGCTCTCCTACCTTATAAAAGGGAACCTACTCCCGCTCCCCTTTACAATATTTTGAGCCTTCAAGCTCAGAAAAACCCTATATATTTATATTCTACACTTCCCTAGAAACATACTAGATATCTTTTTATTCTTTAAAGACCAGCTTTAGTGCCCTAAAAGAAGGTTTAGAAGAGGCACATCGAAGAAGAGGTAATATCCTTTACCGATTATTTCACATTTATTTTTTCTTCTACTTCCTATTATTTATTTGTTTAATTATAAATTAATAACATAAGTATCACTAAGATACTTATATGTTATTATCAATATGAAAAAACCCTATTTCATCTTCTATTCATCCTACAGAAACCAAAATCACCGCACGTGCGTACATATAGAATACTGTCTCCACGCCGTGGTGTAATCTGTTTTTCAACCACTACCTTACATGGATGGGTATAATGGTGGGAATAATAACTATATATGATTATTATAAAATAATAATAATTCTGATATATTCTATCATCCACTCCAATACCATTCAATAATTATGGGAACGACATCGTCGCTCGTGCATATGTACGGCTTACCGTCTCCACAGTGCGATGTGATTCGTTATACATGATCTTCATTAAACAATGATTATATAAATGAATTGAATGAATAAATATGATATATATTATACTAATATAATTCTGTAAATGATTTTGTTATAACCTAAAAATATGAATAAGAATGTATTTGACAAAACACGCATAAGGTCATAAAGCATAAGGTCGTAAAGCAATGAACACCCGAATAACAAGTAGCAATGAAATATTACTAATAAGAAGATAAGAATATGACCATATATTATATCATAACAATTTATATGATTATGTAATAAGTTAATGAAATTATTCAGATCATTATACAGGAGTTTCAGATATGTATAGAGCATATCAGATCTAAGGTAAGGGAAAATATCACAATCTCAATTTTTATCCGAGATTGTTTATCCTTCAGTATCTATGGGAGAATATTTATCATCAACACCTATGTTTCCTCAATATATAATATTATTTATATCCTCCTCCAATTTCTTAAAAACAATTTTACCTATTGGTGAATTTTTAATAAAAGATATGAAAGAAATCTTTTATCATTTTTGGTATGAGATACTTTTTGACTTTTCCGGCCAAAGTACGAGAAGAATATTTTTTTAACTTATAAGAAATGAATAGATTTTAATGATTTCATAGAGAATTATTTAGGAGAAGTTCCTTTACAGTTTTTCAATTTTATTTTCAATTATCTTCTTTTAGTTTAAAATTGAATGACATATTGAGAAAGGAAAAAATTGAAGTAGAAAGGATATTTTCCTCAGGAATGGAGTTCAAGTGTTTTATAAAAATTATTTTCCATCTAAGATAATATAGGGTTATGTTTCAATCCTTGTTATAAAATTGATTCAATTATGTTATGATGGAATTATTTTTATGAAGCACTTTTATCTTATATGGATTATGTTAGATGGCATGATGTTTAAGAATACCATTTTTATTACATGGGTTATGCTATGATGTATGATTTATGATTTTGTGCCACACATAAGAATGGTTTCATTATGAGATTGGTGGGACCTATATCTCCCTCCAATGCATTGGGTAAAGATTTATATCTCATGAGATAGACATGGTGGAACGACAAGTTAATCCGGTTCAGTGATATAGGACTGGAATGAGGATTTAACTCGGTTCAGTAATGGACTTTGTCCGCTATGATGGTCATGGCAATGAGTCTTGACTAATATGAAATGAGTTTCGATGATTATATGTTTATTCCACAAAATTTCATGTTTTATGTTATGATTATGGGGATTACATTTCACTACTATGATTTATCCCATGTCATGATATTATGATCTCTTTTACAGGTTATGATTTTTGAAATGTTATGTTCTTATGAATATGATATGATTGATATTTCCTTTGTTTACCCTTACAGAGCATTTGAGATCACCATTTTTTATTTTTTTCTTTTCCCCAGGTCAGGAAGAAGGGTATTAAGTAGGATATTCCAAAAGGGACTCTATATATGATGAAATAAATAGGAGACAATGTAGATGATTTATGGGGAAGTTGTTTATGTTTCCTAGTTTCTAAAGACACTATACCTATATGGTCCTATCATGGTTTTGTTATATGTTTTAATAAGTAAGATTCAAGTTTGAAGTAATAAAAATGTATATAAACTATGGGTCGTTATAGTTGGTATCAGAGATGGTACCCAGCCTTAAGTGTGGTGCACTACCTAGGTTGAGATGTAGGGTCCACAACGAGGACTTTGTTCTCTAAGGGGGGGGGGTGATTGTAACACCCCAAAAATATATAGGGTTAAATGGATAAATGATATGATTCATGTCAATAAGGTGCATCTTTATTTTCGGGAGCCCGTCTGATTAGAACTCCACAATTAAGCGTTCTTGGCATGGAGTAGTGATCAGGATGGGTGACCTTCTGGGAAGTTTCTCAGGGTGTATGTGAGTGAGGAAAAAGCACATCGTAAAGGACATGTGTTTTCTTGTGGGGACTGTCATTAGTCAGATGAATCATTCGGGCACATGGGTGGGCCCCAGGGTGGGGACCACATGTCTGCGGGGCAATTGGTGGTACCTAGAGGGACAAGACCTGACAGCCATGTTAAGGTAGGGTGGCTATGCTGTCACCAATGCTCAGTTTCTATAAATACCATACTTATTGATAGGATTCAGAGATTAGTATGGAGGAATATTTGGAGTCTTGATCATGAGTCACCCATCAATGATATTGTAGAACAATTACATCAACTTTAGCACATGTTCATTTCTACGGGGCCACTGGTAGTACCTAGTGGGCCAAGACCCGATGACCTTGTTAAGGAGGGGTGGTTGTGCTGTCACCAATGCTCAGTTGTTATAAATACCATACTTCTTCACAAGATTCAGAAATTAGTATGGCGGAATATTTGGAGTCCTGCTCATGAGTCACCCATCAATGATCTTGTAGAACAATTACATCATCTTTAGTATATGCTCATTTCTCAATGATATGAAAGGTATGATTACCACATACATCAAGTTAATGAGAAGGTGGTGGTTTGTGCGGGAGAAAAAAAAATAACGAGACTCCATTCAATGTAGTCAACAGTCGAATCCATATCCCACCCTATAGGCCTTAAGACCATGACTCAGTGTGAATCTTCCCAACATGTGGAAACAAAAGTGATGTAATAAATTTTTGATATTGAAGAAAGGGCTCAGTGAATCTACTTCACTCAAATATGTAAACATCTAAGGAAGTTATAGAAGACTAGAAAATACTAGCCAAAGTAGTTGAAATGGTAGGGATAGATTTTAATAAAAAGGATGAGATGGTGTGACCTAATTTAGAAGAGTTTATATAATGTTAATTGAGAGATGTGCACCAATCAATAACTCAAATAAATAAATGGCCCTAATTTTAGAGTATATCAAGAATTCATTATATCAGTTAATCAATTCAATCTTCCTCTTATATATGATTAATGTTAGAGACTCCAAATTCGAGACATTCCTCTACTTTTTAATCCACAAATGAGAAAATATTTTATTTCGAATCATTTTAAATATTATATCATCTATGTCCCCGAAACAATTGGTTTTTGATAATACAATTATCTCATAAAACATAATATCATAATAACTAAAACCATTTTATTATTTCATGGGAATAAACCAAGTAAATCACTACTACCAAACACTTGAGTCAATGATGACATGTATAAACTTGCCCATTAAATTTCAAACATTTACTATTAGATGAATATAGGTGGGTAATATATGGAAGCACTTATGGAATCACTGTGAGTTGGGGAAATATTATGAGACAAAGTACTATGAGATTTAGTTTCCTCTTTATCTTTTAATCATGGAAAAATATAGGTGGGTCGAATATGATGGCACATATACCATCATCGTAATCCATCATTATCCAATTTGGATGACTTACTCTCTAAATTTTTTCGCTTAAATGGATATAGTTTGTCTAGATATGGTAACATATATAATCTCACTATAATACAAGTTTAGACCATTTGGATGACTACTTATTGACCATGTTCCCTTAAAAAGATATTGGTAGGTCATATATAGTGGCACATATACCATCACTACAGGTAAAGGATAATCAATTCAAAGCTAAATAAGTTAATTGAAACATTATAATAAAACTCCTAAAGAGGTATTTGGAATATTGATTTGAGCTCTCAAAAGTGATCCTGTACCAAAAAATTACACCTTGGTGCATTTGACAAAAATAATTGGAACTTTTATACAAGGTGAAAAAGGGTTATCCAACTTTTTTCCTTAATCGATGGACTTAGTTAGAATAACTTGAATTTTTACATGGATGAATAGAGGACCTCAAAATCAATAAGTATTTTAATTTTATTTTCTTCAAAACATTTTCCCACGCTGTAAATGGAGAGAGGTTTTGCATGAAAGATCTAGGAATTTACCTAGGATACCCTCTTTGGGTTAGTAAAATGAATCTTTTTCACCATTTCTATATTTTAAATGATCAAAATATTTCATAGCCTAAAAAAGGTGTATTATTATCAAGGGGATAATAAATATTTTCTAAGTATTCCCTTTTTGGATTTTTATCCTGGTGATTACCATGTTTCTTTTGTTTGAATGTTTAAAGTATTAAAATTAAGACATGTATGACAAGTGTTTAGGGTCAAACAACTTTGAAAATACATTTGTAATGTTTAAGGTCAAAAAAATTTGGCCAAATGTGTTGATTTTTATGGTAATAAAACATTGATAAATTTTTTTTTGTCTATATAGTAATAAGGAAAATGCCTACACAAAGTGGATTAAGAGACCAATTCCAATTTAAATAGACTTAATGATAGTTTCGCACAGTTTAAGGTCATGATTCTTGGAACAATATTTTCAAATGTTTATGGTATAAAAATTTTGACAAAAAGGGGAGGATGTATATTTAGCATAGATTAAAAATCAAGTTGACATGAATTGAGTTATTCCAGGATATTAAAAATAGATTATATTCACTTATTGAAATCTCCTAATGTAAAAAAAGATAATATGATATATATTTTAAGGGAAAGGATAGAACTAATGTTTATAGAGATCCTATATGTGAGTATAGACAATATCATGGATGGGTAAATGGAGTTTATGGTCATAGTGATTAGACCAAGAGTTGTAGGATATGATATGAAAAACGAAATGGGGATCACGATATAAGAGTAATACAACACTTTGGAATAAATATTTAAGATGATGTAAACTTTAACATGGGGTATTGGATTTAGAAAGTGATGTAATGGAAAAGTATTCTAAGGTTTCTTACTGAATGATATTCAAATTATGGGTTCAATGATAATTTATTTGGGGAATATGGGATTAGAGTACATTCTCCTTAGGATAAAAACACGACGTTGGTTGGAAATCCAGATATAATAGAAAAAATAAAAATTTTAATGTTTTGACCCATAATTTTATTAATATAATTTCATTAATAATTATATATATATGTCATATTAAATAATTTAGTTTTATATCATGAAAATGAACCACATGATATAACCAAAAAAAATTATATTGATTTAAACATTACATTTAGACTGTAAACATGTACAATAAAATGTTTAACATTATAGAGTGACCAAAAATAGAAAATAAGAAGACTATAATATGAATTTGTTGTTATGCTCGATCCCCTAGAACAATCTCACTCATGAAAAAAACTGCATAAATGAAACATAATATTAGTAATGTAACATAAATTATAGAAAAAATTATTTATAACCTTGAGATAATATAGATGTTAACAAACAATGAACAAAATATTAAGTATTTATAAATGGTTGAAAACCCATATAACTGTTACACATATGACCATTGGAATAATAATTTTTCCATTAGGAATAGTAACCTGAACATTATATTAGTAAAATAACATTTTTAATCACAACATATTATTTAGTTATCATATCAAATGAAAATATGGTAAATTTATACCATTATACAAATAAATAAATGTTTTAAAAATGATAAAATAAGTGTTTGTATTTTTGTAAAATAGATATGTTGTATTTAAATTTTTATGATAAATATTATTATATAAAATAAATTTTATTATCACAAAATGTGTTTATAAAATTATCTGATGTTTCATTATAATGAATCTTTAATTTAATGAGATTGTATGTAATTTTTCAAACGGTCTGAAATTTTATCATAACATTGAAACTCACTATTTTCAAATTAATCTTTAAAAAAATTATTTTCTCAAATATAATAAATTATTTTCTTAAAAATTATTTAACTTTGGGAATATTCAAACCAAAAAATGGTTTGGGTGAATTTTTAGTATTTTTCTAAAATATTGGAACTTTTAGTGAATAGTGAAATATGAAAAAATATAGTATTTAACATTATAAGTAAAAAACAAGAATTAGTGAGTCCTTATTGAAATGAATAACTAATATCTTATAATGATATAAACTAATTTCATTATATAACAATAGGAATTAGACCTATTGGTATTTTTGACAAAAAATAAAAACCTAATCAATATTACATTAAAAAATACTTTGATCCTCACCTTATAACCCCCCACCCCTTCCCCCACACATTATCAGTATATAATCATTACAATATTAGGCCTAAATATCTTCCCACCCCCAACATCTAAAGAATTATGTTCTTATAAAAATACCTTTCTGTAACACCCTGAGATTTTATGAGAAATATTCTTTTTAATTTTTTTGATGTATTGTCTAGTATGATACACCAAGATTATCTTGCACTAAACCCAACACCATATTACCTTGTATTATATGCAAACACTATTTTTATCTTGTGTTGCACACAAGAGCGACCTTCCTCAATAGTGTGTGTTGTACACAATACTGAGTTTCACTAAACAATGATATATTGTTATAATATTACGAACTAGATATTATGAATAGTATTAACCAAATTTTGAATTTTATAAAATTATCATTCATCTTAAACATTATCTATAACATGGTATAATAACAAAATAAATTTTTCGGGTAAAATATGTATTTTAAAAAAAATGCAGTTTTGCCACCTTTTGATGGCACACCCACATTAAATCTAGTTTTTGACATGTTTATGGGTTAAATTTGACAAAATAAACTTAATCATTGCAATAATAATGTAAAAAATTACTTGAATTATTTTTTTAATATTTTTCTGTTAACTTTCATATTTTGATGAATAGTAAAAATACGCTAAAGTTTTCATAAAAACAACTTTTTTCATCAAGGTAATTTATATGGTTAAATGATAAAATATAATGATTTTAAAGTATAAATATAATATATTTTTACCATTTAATATAATGTATATCATTACCATAAATTTTATATTGAATTCATCGGTAAAACCATTTCAATCTTTTGCAATGTTTTAACTTTTAAAACCTATTTTCTCAACAACAGGATTAATTTTAAGTTAAATACTACAAAATCTATGTATTTTATTTCAAAAAATGTATTCTATATATGTAATCAGTAGGTTCAAATTATTTTAATAGGCTACTTTTTTATTTTTGGGCATTATGAATAGTAACTATGGTAAATTTTATTTACTATAGATAAAGGTAAATCAGGTAATTAATTTTAAAAATAATATTAGAAAATTACACTAACACTTGTCTTGATATAATTGGTTGATTAAATTTCTCTATAAAAAATACTTGGGTTTAAATGGAATATATTGGAACCCACATGGATATGATTAAGACCATTGATTTATAATATTTAAAGAAAGTGAAATATCTCTCACTCAAACTTTAATAATTAAATATTTTTCAATATAAGGTTATATAGAATATAAATTTGGTTATAAATACTCATTTTAAAGATAAAATGATTTTGTTTATCATGGTAATTTATTTATGATTGTTATGAAATATATAATTATCTTAATAGCTTATACATTAATGATGTAGAAATTATTTATTTAGTGAAAAGTAAATAATATTGTTTTTATTAAAATAATAATACATATAAAAGGCCCAAAAATCTGACCAAAACTTATTAGTCGCGTACATGTAAACAATAAGCATCCAAAGGTATACTTTTTTACTATTTAGGGCATTATAAAAGCGATTATTATACTTATATTATTTTATTTTAAATGATATCAATGTTGTCACCTTTATAATTTAATAAATATAACATTTTAAAAGTTGGGTTTTTAGAAGATAAATTCAACTAAAAGTATTATTATTAAATATATTAGATTTATACTAATTATAGTACTTTATATTTAATTTTTAGGGAAAAAAAATGTATATTAAATAATTATACAAATTTTTTTAGAAATTATTTTATTAAGGAAAATATCAAATAATTGATTTTAAAAATATTAAAATAAATATTATATGAACTATTTAATGTGATCCATAAATTTTATAGATAAATATGACATGCGTTGAATCTATTAAGTATTTTGGTTTGAAGATATCCTCTGTGTGGATTTATTTAAATTAAAATAAATGAATAGTGTCAAAATTGACACTATTGTTATTTTATAAAAATAACATACTATTAAATTGTTTAAAAATCAAAAAAATATTTAAAAATTATAAATTGAAATTTATATGGTCTAAAATTTCATAACGTATCCAATTATGGACAATTCACAACACATAAGTAATTATTTATAACAATTTAAAATTAAGAATATTATTACCACAAATAAAATTAAATGGATTAAATAAGGATAAATCAAGTTGATAAGGTTTAAAATAAATACCCAACTTGCTTAAATTTTAGTGGATGATGATCTTACAACCCTATCTCATCTCATATTCAAATTGAGTCATTTTTTTAGGTTTTTATGTGTGTTTTAAATTTATTATAAATTAATATTTTTGAGGTTTCCAAAAGTGCTCCTCTCCTCTCCTATATAAGTGCACCTTCTTCCATCTCCTATTCACTCAATTTTGAGCCTTCAAGATTGGAAAAACCCTGATAATTTCTCTTATACACTTCCCTAGGAACATAATAGAGTTATTTGTTTTCTTCAAAGACCAACTTTAGTTCCCTAAGAGGAGGTTTAGAAGAGGCGTGTCGAAGAAGAGGTAATATCAATTACCGATTCTTTCAAATTCATTTCTTCTCCTACTTCCTGTTATTTTGTTATTTAATAATAATTTTATAACATCAGTATCACTAATATACTAATATGTTATTATAAATTTGAAACAACCCTATTTCACCTTCTATCCATCCTAAGAAAAATAAAATCACCGCGCATGCGTACATACGGCTTACCCTCTCCACATCAGGGTTTAATCTGTTTTTCCACCACCACCATACTTGGATGGGTATAATGGTGGAAATAATAAAAATATATTATTATTATAACATGATACTAATTCTTAGATATTATATCATCCACTCCAATTCCATTGAATAATTATGGGAATGATATCATCGCTCGTGCGTACGTACGGATTACCGTCTCCCTGAGGCGATGCGATTCATTCTCCATGTTAACCATTCAAGAATGATTATAATGTATATATAATAAGTAATCATGAAATATATGAAATAATAATTCTTATGGATTTATCTATCTATCTAAATATATATGTCATTAACTTCCATTCAATTTATTGAGGAAATGAAAACAACATTCATGCGTACGTACGGTCTACCGTCTCCTTGAACGGTGTATTTCATTTCATTTAGCTATAAATTATATATATATATATACTGAATATATCTGATATATAAATCATGTTTTACATTCTGGAAGAAATTAAATAATGATATAAGTAATAATATCTATAACAACATGTCCAAACACGTATGATAAATGAAACAATTTTACCCGAAACGCTGCTTTAACATGGAATTGATAAAACAACGTGTAATATAAAGTTGTAAGTGAATCATATATAAAATTATAAATATTATTATGGTTCTGTTACAAGTTAATAATATGTTTAAAACCACTATATAGTAGTTTCAGGCACGTATGGAAGAAATTGGACCTAAGGTAAGGGATTATTTAGTCTCATTTTTATTTTGTGAGACATATGCCTTAATAACCAACTATTTATTTTGTATGGTGTTTAAGCTTCCCATGAATGTTTTATGATTTTTACAATGAAGGATATGATATTTAAATATGCATGAAATTTTCTTTATTTTATGACACGTATGATTCCACCGATTATAAATGGTAAGGGATAATTATTCCAATCTCGTTCTAATCTGAGATTGTTTATTCATAAGTATTTACTGAGATTATGTTTATCATCCATATCCATGTTTTATCAAAAAAAATTCATAATATTTTTACTATTATTCCATGTATATTTAAAGTTATTTTAACCCTTTATTGACTTTAACCACAAGGTATGGAAGGAATATTTCTTTTGTTTACCACACGTGGTACATTTTGACTTTTTTTGGAAAAAGTACGAGAAGAATGTTTTTTAACTTATACAGCATGAATGGATTTTTATGATTTCATAACGCCTTATTTTGGTGAAGCTATCTCTAAAATATTTCTTGATTATTTTCAAAAAAAATCCCATACTTTTAAAATTGCATGGAATTTTGTGAAAAGAAAATGATTTTGAAGAAGAAAGGATATTTTCATCAGGAATTCATTTCAAGTGATTTATCAAAACTAATTTCCATCTAAGATGAAATTATTTAGTCTGTTTATGTTTCAAGTATAATGTCTCTATTATTTACATGGTTTGATTTTTTTAATGATGAAATGATATCCATTTGTTTTATATGGATTATGTTAGGATGGGATGATGTTTATGAAACCCATATTATTCTTTGGGTTATGATGAATGATTTATGTTTATTTTGTGGCACACAAAAAAATGATTTCTGTATGAGGTGGGTGGGACTTATATCTCTATCCAATGCATAGGGTAAATATTTATATCTCATGATATAGATGTGGCTAGAATTTAAAGTGAATCTAGTTCAGTAATACAGGGTTGGAACGGCAAGTAAACTCAGTTCAGTAATGGACTTTGTCCACTATGATAGTCTTGGAAGAAATGCCTTGGCTACTATGGAAATCATATCATGTGATTAATGGTTTTACACAACTAAATATTTTATTTCCTTGCTATTTTATCGTGATATATGTTCTTTTTATGGTTTATGCCTTACATACTTCCATGATTTATTTCACAACTCAAGATTTTCAGGTTTAAACATTATGTTCATGTTTTTAAGTTCAAATGTATATGGTTTGTTTTATTTTCTTCATGATTACACTTACTGAACATTTTAGCTCACACTTTATATGTTTTCTTTTCCCTAGGATATAAATAATGGTTTTAGGTAAGAAAAAAAGGGGAAGATCTTTATGGGAGATGTTGAAGATATTTCACCATGATTAGAAGATTATGTTTTGAGTTTCCAAAGACACTAAAATATTATGGTCCTTGGGTGTCTATTTTTTTTATGTATTAAGTATTCCACAAAAGTAATGTAACTTCCATTTATATCAAGCTTTGGGTCTCTATAGTTTCTATCAGAGGGGGGTTTAGTTAAACTTTGGAAACTAGGATGCGAAAACTTTAGTGGGATCCCTAGAGATATTTCTAAGGTATGTCTAGGGATGTCCCTAAGGTTAAGTATAAGTATAGGTTATAGTCCTAGAATTACAATAATGATATTATAATTAATCATAATGTGTTAGATATTGAAGGTACACCCCCTCTATTATGTTGTTTTTCTATCATGATTTTTTCTTCTCACACTATTCTTTTTGGGTTTTAGACGATGGTAGGAACCTGAAGGAATCATGTTGATCAATGTAATTGAAAATGCAAAGATTGTCCTCCTAAACAAACCAATGGTATGGGAGATGGAGTGAAAAATCATTTCAATACTTACAAAATCTATTAATCAATCTATACTTCTAAATGAGTAGAGAAAGGAACAATATTCTATTGAGTCCTTCATGATGTAATGTCCACCTTCTTTTAGTGGGTCTTCTGACACACTTGTTGCAGAACAATGGCTCAGCACCATTGAAAAGATCTCTTCCATACTTGACCTGTTCAGAACATGAAAAATTCATTTTGGCAGTTTACCGTTTTAAAGGTGAAGCAGACTGGTGGTAGACTCTAATTAAGAATACAAGGCCCCAAGATGAAATAGAATCTAGGGAAGGGGACGAGTTCAAGAAATTGTTTTTCAATAAGTGCTTACCTCTAATTCATAGAACAATGATGTAAAAGGAGTTCCTTAAGCTTAAGAAAAACTATGATGAATCTATTGGTATATAAAAAGAGAATTTTACAAGTCTTTCAAGGTACGCATCTAGATTTATCATTCAACCTGAATGTAAAGTTGATCGATTCTTCAGTGGCTTAAAACCAAGTCTTCGAAAGGCATTATCTATAAAAGACTTCCGAATCTATGAAAAAATTATGCATTGTGCTATCAAGGTATATATAGAAGTTGGTATTACATATCCATATCATGGTTTTGACAAGAAACAAAAGAGGGAGTTCATGGAATATCTCAAAACAATGTTGAAAAGAAGACGAATGTTTCGTTGTGCTCAATGTGTGAAAATAAGCATCGTGGAGATTATCTTAAATGGAAAAGAAAATGTTTTAAGTGTGGAAAAGAAGGACATCGAGTAGCTGAGTATCAATTAATGGAAAAAAGGTTGCTAATTATGTGAAAAGATAAAAGACTATAGAGAATTCACTACCAACACTTCAATGCTACAAGTTCAAGGAAATGGGGCATTATGATAACCAATGCCATAATCCAAAGGTTAATGATGATCGACATCAACAACCTCTTAAGGAAAAGGACAATGGGATGTCACCTGCAGTCACTATTGGTGATTTTGAATATGATAACGATGTGGTGGAATGATTAAGTGTATATGTAATGGGATTCCAGTATAGTGTTGTGGAATCTCATTTATAGTATTATGGAATATTAGAATATCTATGTATTGTTTTTCAATAATTGTATGGTACCAGTAACCATGAGAAGTGATTGAAATATTTTTGGAAAGAAGATGATATGCACATAATGAAGGGATACCTTGAAAATAATATGATTGATAGTATTAATGAGACCATGACTGATATAAGGAAAAGTGACATCATGGTTTGAGTATATAGAAATTTTTGGATTTTGGTATGTGGAAATAAATAAATTTTGACCGCATTCATATTTTCACTAAGGTTATATGGTAATCCATGTTTCAAGAGAATACATGATTAAGGTATTCACATGTTTGGTATATAACCAAAAAGATATATCTTTTGATATATGGGGGATAAATGATGGTATAAACTTGCTTATATGACCTTTCTAGTAATTGTTTTCTTTATAATGTGAGTTTGGATAAGCCTAAAGATTGGAATGGATTAAATTATACATCAGATAGTATTTTTTAAGGCTTGAACATTTTGATAATATTTCTAAGATGTTATAATAGTATAGTTTTAGAAAAAGGATAACCTATAGGATAGGTGACAACCAGTCGTGTCGGACAAGGTTGTGGGAATCAAACCCACAACCGAAGTACGACAGGCCTTTATCACCTACCACCAGCCTACAAGAAGTCCCCGTTTAGTAGAAGTTTGTTTTATTTTATTAAGCAGTATGATAGTTGAAGTATAAGTCCATTTTTGGAATCATATATGGTTAATCTCACTATAGATATACTTATGTATATTTAATAACCTTTTCTAACCTTTTGTTTGAGATAGATGTAATGAGTCATAATCCTATCAAGCGATCTGTTAACAATTCACAAATGACAAATTCAACTTCATTTCATTAAGTTATTAAGTGGAAATTGTTCAAGGAACAACCAACTGCGATATTGTACCAAAATAAAGTAAGTATTTCTTCTACTTTTGGAAGACGGTCTTGAAAACAAAAAATGTTGTCCTAGTACCCTCATATCCGACTAATCATATGGTACCTTAGATCATCACAAATTTATTGAATTGTGATCATTGGATTTTTCATAGCCATGTTCTCTACCACTCTCCATCAGAACTTGATGGTTATATTTCTATTCCATATCTATATTTTCACCTATATTCTCCTATGTGGAAACCTAGTGATGAGTTACTTTGAGTATCCATTATGTTTCTAACATTCCTTTTTAAAAAAATGTTTTAGTATTCCATTTTATGATATGGGATTATATGAAATAAACTTCCATGTATTAAACCATTTATAACCCTGATGAATTTTGAGGGAGAAATTCATTTTAAGGGGGTAGAATGTAACACCCCGAGATTTTATAAAAAATATTCTGTTTAATTTCTTTGATGTCTTGTGTTTTATGCTACACCAAGATTAAATTGAACTATACACAAACCTTATCATCTTGTATTGTACACAAACACTATTCTTGGTTTGTGTTGCACGCAAGAGCGACATTCCTCAATAGTGTGTGTTGTACGCAATACCGAGTTTCATTAAACAACGATATATTGTTATAATATTATGAAATAGCTGTTATGAATAGTATTAACAAAAATTTTACTTTTATAACATTATAATTCATATTACACGTTATCTATAATCGAATAGTGTCAAAATTAACACTTGTTATTTATGTGATGTGCTTGGGCCCTACCACTGATAGCGAGGTGACTGTAAATAAAAAATTGTTCAACTAAATTCATTAAAGAAAATAGATAACTAAAATAAATTGTTTTGAATAAATCATGTTTCATAACCTATATATATATATATATAACAAGGTACTAAGGGAGTCATAGATCCCTTAGGAATGAACTTAATTATTTGGTTGTCATAGGCGATGAAATTACCATCAACGTTTTCATTAGATTGATGGAGCACAAAATTTAAATCTATTTTCTGACATGTTTATGAGTTCAACTTGACAAAATAAACTTATTAATTCCAATAAGAATATAAAAATTTACTTTGGATAATTTTTTAATATTTTTCTGTCAACATTCATATTTTGATAAATAGTAAAAATACGCTAATGTTTTCTTAAAAACAACTTTTTTCATCAAGATATTTTATATGGATAAATGATAAAATTTAATGGTTTTAAAGAATAAATATAATATATTTTTACCATTTTAAATAATTTATGTCATTACCCTTAATTTTACATTGAATGCATAGGTAAAAACATTTCAATCTTTTGCAATGTTTTAACTTTTAAAACCCATTTTCTCAACATCGGGATTAATTTTAAATTAAATACTACAACATCTATGTATTGTATTTGGAAAAATGGATTCCATATTTGGAATCAATAGGTCCAAATTATTTTAATAGGCTAATTTTTATTTATGGGCATTATGAATAGTAACTACGGTAAATTTTATTTACCATAGTTAAAGGTAAATTAGGTAATTAATGGTAAAAATAATAGTATAAAATTATACTAACACTTGTCATGATATCATGGGTTGATTATTTTTCTCTATAAAATATACTTGGGTCAAAATTGAATCTATTGGAACCCACATGGTTCTGATTACGACCATTAATTTTTTATATTTAAAGAAAGTGAAATATGTCTCACTCAAACATTAATAATTAAATATTTTCTAATATAAGGTTATACGGAATATAGATTAGGTTATAAATACTCATTTGAAAGATAAAATGTTTTCCTTTATCATGATAATTTATTTTTAATTCCTATGAAATATATAATTACCTTAATATCATATTCATTAATGATGCAGAAATTATTTATTTAGTGAAAAAATAATTATACTGTTTTTATTAAACTAATAATACCCATAAAATGCACAAAAGCCTAAGAAAAACTTATTGGCCATGTACATATAGTATATAATCATCCAGAGGTCTAATTTTTGACCATTTGGGGACATATAGAATTGATTATGACACTTATATTATTATTTTTTAAATAATATCAAAGTTGTCACCTCCATAATTCAATAAACAGAACATTTTAAAAGTTTGATTTTTTTGAATATAAATTCGATTGAAAGTATTATTTTGAAATATATTAGATTTATACTCATAATAATATTTTATATTTAATTTTTATTAAAACATAAGTATATTAAATAATTATACAAAAATTTGGTAATAATTATTTTATTAAGGAAAATATCAATTAAATGGGTTTAAAAATTTTAAAATAAATATTATATGAACTATTTAATGTGATCCACGAATTTTATAGACAAATATGACATGTTTTGAATCTATTAAATATTTTGGTTCGAATATATCCTCTGGGTGTTTTGTATTTAAATTAAAATAAAAGAATAGTGAAAAAATTGACACTATTGTTATTTTATAAAAATAACATATTATTAAATTTTTTAAAAATAAAAAAAATATTTAAACATTATAAATTGAAATTTATATTGTCTAAAATGTAATAAATTATCCAATTATGGAAAATTATCAACACATAAGTAAATATTTATAACAACTAAAAACTTAAAATATTATTACCAGAAATAAAATTAAATGGATTAAATAAGGATAAATCAAGTTGATAAGGTTTAAAATAAATTTCCAACTTGTAAAAATTTTATTAGTTGATTATATTACAGCCCTATATAATCTAATATTCTAATTTAGTCATTTTTTGAGGTTTTTAAGTTGGGTTTGAATTTATTATGAATTAATATTTTTGAGGTTTCCTAAAGTGCCCCTCTCCCAGTCTATATAAGGGAACCTCCTTCCCTATCTTATTCACTGAATGTTGAGCCATCAAGATCTTCCAAACCCTACCCATTTATCTTATCCACTTCCCTAGAAACATACTAGAGCTCCTGGTCTTCTTCAAAGTCCAACTGTAGTGCCCTAAGAGGAGGTTTAGAAGAGGCACGTCCAAGAAGAGGTAATATCCTTTACTGATTCTTTCAAATTCATTTCTTCTTCTATTTCCTCTTATATTGTTGTTTCATAATAAATTAATAAAATAATTATCACTAATATACTTATATTTTATTATAAATATGAAAAAAAACCTATTTCACCTTCTATCCATCCTATAAAAAATGAAATCACCGCGCGTGCTTACGTACGACTTACCGTCAGCACACCGTGGTGTATTCTGTTTTCCCACCACCACCTTACTTGGATGGGTATAATGGTGGAAATAATAACTATATATTATTATTATAAAATTATACTAATTCTTAGATATTATATCATCCACTCCAATTCAATTCAATAATTATGGGAACGATATCATCGCTCGTGCGTACAAACGGGTTACCGTCTCCATGATGCGATGAGATTCATTCTCCATGTTAACTATTAAAGAATGATTATAAAGTATATATAATAAGTAATCAAGAAATATATTACATAATAATATTACTATATATATATATATATATATATTTCATTAAATTCCATTCATTTTATTAAGGAAACAAAAACAGCATTCATGCATACGTACTGTCTACCGTCTTCATGAACGGTGTATTTCATTTCATTTACCTATCTATTATATATATATATATACTGAATATATATGAAATATAATTAATTTTTTAAATTTTGTAAGTATGTAAATAATTATGTAAGTAATAATATCAACAACAACAATTCCATACACGTACGATAAATGAAACGATTTTACCCAAAACACTGCTTCAACATGGAATTGACAAACGGACAGGTAATATAAATTCATAAGCGAATCATATATAATATTATAAATATTATTATGGATCTATTACAAGTTAATAATATGTTTAAACCCACTATACATGAGTTTTGGACACGTACGGAAGAAATTGGACCTAAGGTAAGGGAATATTTAGTCTCACTTTTATTTCTGTGAGACATATGCCTTTATCATCAACTCTTTCTTTTGTATGGTTTTTATGCTTCCAATGAATGTTTAATGATTCTTATAATGAAGGGTATGATATTTACATATTCATGTAATTTTCTTTATTTTATGACCCATATGAATCCACTGATTATAAATAGTAAGGGATAATTATTCCAATATCATTCTTATCCGAGATTGTTTATTTGTAAGTATTTATTGGGGTTATTTTTATCATCCATGTCCATGTTTTATCAAAATGTTTTCTTAAAATGTTTACTATTATTCCATTTATATTTAAAGTTATTTGTACCTTTTTTTTTACTTTTACCACAAGGTATGGAAGGAATCATTCTTTTGTTTACTATACGAAGTACTTTTTGAATTTTCCGGAAAAATTATGAGAAGAATGTTTTTTTAACTTATACGGCATGAACAGATTTTTACGGTCTCATAACACCTTATTTTCATGAATCTTCCTCTACAGGATTTCATTATTATTTTCAATCAAAATCCCATTATTTTAAAAATGCATGGTATTTTGTGAAAGGAAAATGATTTTGAAGAATAAAGGATATTTTCCTCAAGAATTCATTTCAAGTGTTTTATCAAAACTACTTTCCATCTAAGACGAAATTATTTAGTCTATTTATGTTTCAAGTATAATGTCTCTATTATTTACAGTGTTTGATTTTTCTTCTGATGAAATGATATCCATTTGTTTTATATGGATTATGTTATGATGGGATGATGTTTATGAAACGCATATTATTCTTTGTGTTACGATAAATGATTTATGTTTATTTTATGGCACAAAAAATAATGATTTAATTATGAGATGGGTGGGACCTATATCTTCCTCAAATGCATTGGGTAAAGATTTATATCTCATGAAATAGACATGGATGGAATGGAAATTGAATTTGGTTTAGTAATACAGGGCTGTAACGGCAAGTAAACCTGATTCAGTAATGGACTTTGTCCACTATAATGGTTTTGGAAGCAATGCCTTGACTACTATAGAAATCATATCGGGTTCTTAATGGTTTTCCACAATTACATGTTTTTATTCCCATGCTATTTTATCGTTATTGATGTTCCTTTATGGTCTATTCCATATGTACAGCCAAGATTTATTTCACAACTCAAGATTTTCATGTTTAAATTTTATGTCAATGTTTTTAAGTTCAAATTTATATGGTTTGTATTATTTTCTCCATGATTACCCTTAATGAGTATTTAATCTCACCCTTTATATTATTTCTTTTCCCCATGATATAAATAAAGGTTTTAGGTAAGAAAAAAGGGGGTGATCTTTATGGGAGATGTAGAAGATTGTTCACCATGATTAGAAGATTTTGTTCCGTGTTTCCAAAGACACTAAACTATTTTGGTACTTGGGTGTCTATTTTTTTATCTATTAAGTATTCTAAAAAATTAATGTAACATCAATGTATGTCAAGATTTGGGTCTCTACACATACTAAGGTGTCTTATGTTGTCATCCAGGAGAGAAAATATAAATAGGTAATGTTCTTAACTCAACTATCCTTAAATCTTCTCTTTTTCAACCTCCAACTCATTTTTTACATGAATAATGAAATAATGACTAAATAATAAAAAACATACTAGAATTTTATTTTTTTAATGGGACATTAATGATCAAAACTACTTTTATTTCAATATAAATTAGAAACACTTTCTCATATTTATGTGGATTAATTGCATTCATAGATGATTATATAAAGAATATTATGGTTAAATATGTTTATAATAAGTTTAATATATATTATTTTATATTATATAGATTATTAATAATCATTGTATTAAAAAAATAATCAAGTTCATAATGGAAAGTAAAACTGCCTAAATGATCTAATAGTATAATGATATAGTTTATAAAAAATGAATCATCACTATGTAAGAACACATATGGATACCTAGTACCATTTCAATATATATAGTGAAATAAATAACAATTTATATCAATTTTATAATTTTATTCAAATTTTACTTGATCTTAAATATTTATTGACAAACCAATGCGACTTTGGAACTGTGAAACAAACACCCTCTTGATCATAGGTATAAACATAACATCTTAACAAAATTACATTAAATGAAAAAATATTAATAAATAAAATATACATGAAAATTTATTTAATGAAATTATTTAATAAATTTAATTTCATTACTCTGTAAGTTAGGAAATTATATATAGTGAGTTAAGGGCCTAAGGTAATATAACTCTCCCACCAATTTTAAAAGGATCATTTCTATACCCAAATCTCTACCATTTATCCTGAATCATCTTTAAATTAACTCTATATTTGAAATAAGTTCATATTAATAAAAAAACTCATTATCAAAAACATTAATTACTCATTCTCTTTTAAATTATTATGAGATATATTTTGACTATGATTTGAGGGAAAATTATATAACCCACTTATTTATATGGGTATTTCTTAAAAAATTTCCTTGTGTATGATTTTCTCAAGTGGAACACATATAAATGTACATGTATGAAGGATTCACCCTTATAGAGATCCATTTAATTGTGTAATGTTTATATGTCATGATATGATATGTATGTGATTAGGGAGTAAACCTAATCCATGTGTGGAATTTATACACCATGTCTTGTTATATTGGTAGTGATCCTTGACTTATGTTTATGACATGTTTTGGGATTTTTTCACATTACTATTTATCAATGATTATATGATTCCATATTATTTATGACATACCTTAATGTTATTATTCATTTACCATTTTTTATGATATCAGGTTATGCTACTTGACTCATATTCCATGCTAATCAATCATCATTATTCCATTACTAGGATCTATAGCTCACCCATTTTTTATGTATTCCCTAGTTTATCATAAGTATAATAATAATATCCATGGTATTTAGAATCTAATTATATATATTAAAATAGTAATTTTTTTTATTTTAGTTTATTGTTGATTTTTTATTTTTTATTTTTTCAAAATACACTAGGCCTTTGGGTCATTAGGTTGTGTTTATTTTATATTAATGTTGAATATTATATAATAATAACATGTATAATAGTCATGGGGAATTATTACCATACTTATGTGTTTCTTTTACAGTAAAATTCAACTAATACTAATATATATGAAAGGTTTGTGATAATAAAAACATTCAATGTATGAAGTGTAGAATATGGGAAGAAGATATAGAAGGGGTGATTAGAATACTCTAGTCCAAATCTAACCATGGAAAAGTTGTTGTGAAACATTAAATTATGGTGGAAGTGGATGATAATATATACCTTTGTTTGGGATATATCGATTCTAAATTGATATGTATAATGTAAAAATAAGAATCAATCCACACATACCTCTAATAGTTTGCTGAGAGGAGTATCCCAACTAATAAAATTTCACTCCTCATAGAAAATGTTTATCCAAATATGAATGGTGTATAAAAATAAGATTATATAATATCATCTTCAAAGTGGTTATGATTAAAAATTTCCTAACATCAAGGTTTTTTTTAATATTAATGAATAGTTTTATTATGGAATATTTAAATAAAAACACAATACATTTTAATCCAGAAATAATGGGATGAAACAATAATTCAAAGGTTAATCACTAGCTAAATTCAAACTATGATTTCCTCATAAATTTCATTGGGGGGATATATGGTTAAAGTTCCTTCCATTTTTTGTTCATATTAATTCAAAAATACAGCGGTTATGGGTCAATTTCCTTTAAAAATAGAAAAATTTATGTGATACAATTTTTAAATTGAGTGATAAACTAAAATAATCAAAGTAATCACAATGGAATTGATAAAAATAAAATAATTAAAAAGTAAAATAATAGAGAAAAAAATATAAATTAAGAAAATGAATTATTTATATAGGTTAAGATAGTAATAGATTGATTTGATAAAATATTAATTTTATAATTATACTATACATATTAATATCTAAATTATTAAGAGATTTATTAAAATATACTCAACAATATTTGATAAATTATTTTAGAAAAAGATAAGTAAGAGCTCTTATATATCCCCCCAAAAATTGATTGACGGTTTATGAGTCAATATACCATAAATTTAGCATTATCCATGGAACATTAAAATAACAGAGACCCTTGAATTTATTTCTATCCAAGAAACCTAGAAAAATAATATTCCCCATTTTTAGCGGGTTTTCATGAACCTGAAATGAAACGACCAAGGTTTTAGTGGTTATCAAAGAACCCAATAAGAAAGAGAAATATGAGCATTTTCTAAGAACATACCCTTTGAAGAAATTCTCTCAATTCTTTGAAAATATAGAGATGATGAAAGTTGGTGAATGAAGGAGTTAAAAATGGGATTTAAAAGTGTTTTAGGAAAAAACTGTGAAGGTATATCAATTGGAAGAACAATATAAGTAATTTTGTTGTCGATTATCATTGTAATTATCTAAAAATTTGTTATCTTCATTGATGTTCAACATTGTAAATTAACAATCCTACCATAGGTTTTATTTATCATCTAAAGGGTTTAATGTGTTGGTTTGGTAATGTTAATGGGTCAATGAAGTTATTGAAGAACTCTATATAGGATTCCTTTGAATTGAGGATGGGACACCATAATCTAGATTCCTAAATCCTCTGGCTATATTGTGGTATTTCTAAAGGATTTAGGGATAAATAAGACTCGACTATATGGCCATTATATTCCACTAAATAAATAGTGTGTTACCTTAAATTTTGTTACATCTTTCAAGGGACACCTATTTCCTAGTTACACTCAATTAGGGATCCGGAAGCAACAGGTTGTGTGAAACCCTCTATTAGTTTTTATTGTTCTATTTTAACCTCTTGTTTGATATATTAACAACAGAAATCAATTTACATCCTAGATAACTAAACTTTACATAATTGAAATGTTTTAAAACATATTTGGTGTTTGTGATTATTAAAAAAATCTATGAGAGTGAGGTATAACAATCTACCCATTTTGAGGATCATAAACACATGGAATGTACAAAATAAAATTTCAAAAGTAATTTAAATATTTCATAATAAAATTTAAATTATATGATAAAATCATTTCCAATACTTATAACATTGAAACAAAATAATTTTAAAAGGGATAAACACAATAAATGTTAAAAATATTATTTAAATGGTTTGTAAAGCAAAAATTTGTTAATTTGTTAAAGAAGACATAAATAACGTAAAAACATAATGTAGCATACTATTATTATAAATTTATTCCCCAATTTACAATATATTAAAATAATTAATTTTATAAATATCATGATGTTACCATAAATTTCATCCCCATTTTGTTTCTCAAAATAGAACATAAAAAAGAATAAGGAAATTAATTTTAACATAAAGAGATCTAATAAGAATGAGAAAAAAAGTAGATTAGAGTATTTTGTTGCCCATCTTTATTCATCCTTTAATAGAGACAATTTTTTTAATATTAAATGGAAACTAAGAAATATTTCAATTTACGAAAAATAAAATAGTTTAGGAAACAACCATCATTAATGTATACAAAAAATTCAAATATTTTTTTCTAAAAAAGTATATAATGAGTATGATAAATAATGAAATAAAACATTGAATTATAGATTTGTTTTTGAAACTAAAAAATATCAAGAATAAAATTGTCTTTCCCCAATAAGAGAGTATTATATATATCAAAAAAATATTTCCCTTTATTGATGTATTAAAAATATTAGATGAAATAAAATAATGAAATTCAAGAGAGAAATAAAAATACATAAAATGATTAAAATTAATCAAATAATTTTTAAATAACACATTGAGACGTGATAATTTTTTAAAAAACTCAATTTTAAACAAAAATTGAAATTAATTTTTTAGATTATAAAATGTAACCCATTATTAAGGATAATAAATTTTATGAGAATAATCCATAATATCAGAATAGAAATATAACTATAACTTTAAATGTTATAACCACTTGGTTAATTTGTGCCAATACCACATCCACTTATTTTATACAGATATTAATTTATTTTCTAATAAGATTAAAATGATGTTACGTTACCCAAATTAGTGGTGATAAAGATTGAAAATATTTCAATTTTTAAAAATAAAATGTTTAAGATATTAAAAATGTTAAATCATTTAAAACTAAAAATGTTTTAAAAATTTATAGAATAGGTTTTAATGGTACACCATACCTAATTCAATAATAATGAAATAAAAGAGATCTGGAATAAGGGGTTCTTAAAGATAACATCCAATTGAATATTCGGTCTAATGAACTCAAGATATATATATCCTTTTTGGAAGTCATCTCTCAAAAGGTAGTATTTATGATCAGTAGTCTTGGTGAACATTAATTGAATTAGATTTATATAAATAGTGATGTCACTGGGGTTTTAATAATTAATAGGATAATTATTGTAATTTTTCTCATAATCCAAAATTGTGATTTATCCTAATAATTTGGGTGAAATAGATCCCCATGGATATATATTCCCCTTCATCCATAGAATGATAAACTAAATGTCTCATCATACAACTCAAGGAGACCATAGATTTTTCATGTATGTGACAAGTCACACATTCACTTTTCCTATCAAGTTATAATCTTCCAAGATCGGCATTTGAAAACATCTTCGTTCAAAAGAGGCATCATTTGGATAAAAAATATTTTTAAATATATTTAATATCCAAAATATCATTAATAATATTTAAAATGTGATTCTTTTCGATTTGATTGCCAATGATCACATGGTCGTATGTAAAGAAGATGTTTGGTTGGGTTGTATTATGGTAAAGAAGGTTCTCATTAATACCACTATAAAAATTTTGTCAAAATTTTTATAGGATTCATCCAACATTAGTTTGCATGAACTACTCATAGGATCACTTATTTACTCGTATTTATCCATGAAAAAGTGAATTGAAATTAATATTTTGTGTTTTCATTGATTTAGAAAAAATTCAACTTTATTTTGAAATTTTTATAACCAAGAAAACCCTTACATTCTCCCATAAAATTCATTTCAAATTATTTTTTCATTAAATTGGAAAATTAAATTCCAATATTTCCTTTAGTTTGACTGAAAATAAACAACACTGAAATAATTTTGAATAATTAATAAATGATTTGATATAGATTTAAAAAAATATGCACAAAATTTTCCCATTTTTAAATTATTTTATAAATAATTTTAGTCAAAATTTCATATCATGCCCGATGGGATTGTTTTTAAAAAAAATGAGCCTTAATAAAATTAATTACCTAATTTGGAAGTTTTTCTTATAAAAACAAGGTGGTTTCTAAAAAACCATTTTTGAAATAAAAAATATCAAAAATAACTTTTTACATCTATTTGAAAAATAATAAAATTAAATGATTGTTTAGTTTGAATAAGATTCTAATGGATTCAAGTCTTGTGATGGGTAAAATGGTCTTAGCATAATCAACATGTTATTCTTGATTATCTCTATTATCTATAAGTCTATCTTTGTTATCAATGATGTTACCATTATAATCTAATTTATTTCAAAAAATTCATTTAGTACCAATAATGTAATGATCATTTGGTATTTCAACTAGGGTCTAAATTTTAATCATTATGAATTGTTTGAATTCATATTGAATGAAAAATACCCAATTTTATCCATTAAAAACATCATAAATATTTAGGGGTTCTAGGTTTGAAACAAAAGCATGATATTAAACCACAATTAAAATTGACCTTTAAGTCTGTGTACCATCTTGTAAAAAATGGATAACATTTTCTATGCAGAAATCATTATAATTAACCCATTCCATGGTTAAATTAATTTATTATGGTTCTTCCAAAACATTGTTTTATTTTGAAGGAGGTGGATTATTTAAGCGAAATTTTTTTGTTCAACCTCAATGTCATCAAATTGGGGATAATTTTTTAGAATATTATTAAAAAATTTAAGTTGATTCATTATTTTAAGTCCAAGACCCTTTTACTAAATACTCTCAATGCGTTAATTGAGTTTGAGTACATATGAAAATTCCATCATCAGATTTGGGTTAAAATTTTCATAGGTTTTCATTGGTGGTTAAAATATAGAATTTATTTCCAAACACATTAAAAAGATAATTATATGATTTTTTCTAAATTTTAGTGGGGAAATTTTTATGGGAGGTTATTATGAGAACATAGTTCAAGGTATAACAAGTGGTATTGAATACCTTATCCCAAAAAATATCAAAGTGTAAATTCATTTATGATAGTTAATTTAATTTTAATAAATATTGTAATTTTCTCCCTCAATAACCCCATTATGTTATAAAGTCCTCAGAGTGGAACAATGATTATTACCTTATGATGTATAATGATCATCAAAATAGTTATTATCAAACCCACCTTATGGTAACTTTGAATCGATATGATCTTATAAACCTTTTTATTTTCAATATTCTTTGAATATTTAATAATGCCATTAGAAGTAAAAATTTTATAATAAAATAAACAAACCAATGTAAATAATGTATTATCATTGATAATAATAAAAGAACATGATTTTAATCTTATAATATGAACATGGGTTTGTCAAAAAATATTTAGATGAATAAGTTCAAGTTACTTTATGGATGATAATTCCATTTTATATTAAAATTATTTTTTTTCTTATCGAGTTAGAAAGTCTTATAAAAAATGTTATTTTTTATATTAAATTTTTGTAAATATCCTACTAGATGATTTTGATTGAGTTTGAAAAGAGTGTGTTTGGTAAACTAACCAAGTAACTGATAAAAAGTCCACATCTCACTATCATGTGCAATTTAAAATATAACATTCTAGCATTAAATATATTTTGAATTAATCATGAAAACTTTTTTTAAAATGAGAATCCAAAAATAATAAATTTTTCATTAGAATCATGAACTTTAAAAAAATAATTTCAAAAAGAGACTTTAAAATAATTATTAGATAATTGACTAATACTATAAAAATTATATTTTTAATCTTTAACATGTAAAACATATTAAATATAAGAAGTATTTAAAAACCAATAGTACTTATATGGATTTCCATACTCTTTAAGTTATCACCAGATGAAACATGGCCTCCATGAAGCTTTTAAGTATGATTGAACTCAGGGTAGTCACCATACATGTGTCTTGATAACCCACTATCCATGTACCATGTGTATACTTATGTTTTTTTATCTTGAGAAAATTTTTATATTAAAAAATCAAGAAACTAAATATTTTGTTACCCAAAATTGGTACTATTCAGGTTATCTAAAAGAGATTTTCAAATCCATACATTTTATGAATATGATTTTCCAATAATGATTCCTAAAAAATGTGATATTAAATATATGAATTATCTTACTCATACCATAATGAGATTTTTTATAATCAAATTCATAAATATGCTTCTCTATTTTACTACAATTATTTAAATATTTATCTTTAGAGAATGATCTTGAAAAAGTAACTGTATTTTTTGATGCTCATGCTTGATTTTTAAAACAAAAAAATAGTTTTTATATGTCATTGATTACTTAATATTTTTTATATATATTTATCACCTTATGATAATTTTTCAATATAATTCTGGAGATCATAATTATTTATCCATGTTTCTCTATATTTGGTTTCTCATTTAGTTTAAAAAATAATTCATTATTTTCTTTTGAGAATTTATAATTTTCAAAATAGATAAATTATATTATTTTTTTTCTTAGAATTATGTAGTATATTCTGAAAATTTATCCATTACTTTTTCATAATCTAATTTTATTTTATGAACAAAAAGAATTGGATGAATTATAAGTAGAAGAATTTTGAGAATGAATTTCATCACATACCTCAATTTTATGCATGAGATATTTATCACTTCCATAACTGGAGTTGGAAGGGGATATGGAGTCATCACTTATAATCTGAGATAAAACATTGATGTATTTCTTTCTTTTCTTCTTTTACTTTTTAAGAAATTATAAATCCAACTTTATGTTCCCTTTTTGATATAATTATAATAAGTTTTTTCAACATTATTTGATTGATTCTATTTTTTAGTATGAATAAATTATTTCTTCTTCTTCATGTATTTGTTTAATTTCTTGTCTATTAGTGATATATCAGTTTAACTTCCAATAGTGCCATCATAGATTTCTATAAAATAATTTTTTTACTCTTCCTAAACTTAAATTTCATTTTGATAGAATTTCACTTTATGGGGATTTCATAGGTCATTACAAAAATAATTATTTTATAAACTAGAATTTTATTTATATACTATTCTTTATAAATCATCATTACCTTGGAAACCATATAAAATTTAAAAACCAAATTTATCTCTTTCATAATAGTTTATATAAAAATATCATAACCAAGAGGCTTTATAACATTTTAAAAGTGAGAAAAGTTAGTAAATATCAAAAAATATATTCAACATAATGCATACAAAAACATTCCAAATCTTGTCTATATATGTCAATTCCACTATCTGTAACTTTATTAGTTCCCTTAAAGGTAACATAATGTAACTTCAAAATTTCATGTGTAGTTTTACAAGCTAATAAATGAATAAATTAATTTCAATATAAACCACAATAATGAATTTTTTTGATTTTTTATGAAGTTCAAAAGTCACAATGTCATCAGGAGTACATTTTTCTTCTAATTACTTAGTGGGTGTGTAACCATGTGTGAATCTTTTTCCAATAATAAATTTTTATTATTATTATAATAGTAAACACATGATTTTTGAAATAATTATAGTGAATTAAATCAAATAGTGTGGCCTAAAACATTCTGTTTCCTTTAGGTGAACCATGGGATTTGAGGTATAATCCATTTTTTAAAAATTGTGTCTTAAAATCAAATAATATTTTTAAAAACAAAATTTTCAAGCATGGTTTTTTTTTTGAAAAAAAAGGACCTCTAATAAACTAATAGTTGGTTCCAATAAGATAATAATATGAAGGGGGAGGATAATTTACATTAATATATTAAAAAATGACATGAAATAATTATACAATTGGGAGATATTCCAAAATAATCAAATAAACCAGAATCGAATTAATAAGGGCAGAAAAAATAAAAAGGATAAGTATAAAAGAACAAATATTAATTAATTGGGGGTTTTATTTATATAAATTGTAAAACCAAAAACTTTTTAGAAGATGTTTCATGATTGTTTATAGGTTTTATTTCTACTTATGTTGAGTACTCTTCATTTTTTTACCCTATGGTGTGTTTGGGTGAAATTTGGAAGTTTTTGAAGGCAATTAGAATATTTATGCTTGATGCACGATTTTCCTAAAACATGTGCCCCAACCCGGTACACCATGTATCCCTAGATAGTGAGGATTTTTACTAATGGAACATGGTTTTTCAAATTTTTGACCCTAATATAAGAAACTGTGAACCCCACTAAAAGCTGTGTATAATTTTTTGCAGGGTTAAGAGAAAATGTGTAACTTGAGTAGAAAATTGTGCATTTGATATTTTACTCCCCCATAAATTTTTAAAATATTTCTCGACATCACTGATAATACCCCAAAAGGCTATAGATCGGCCCATAATTTATTTTAATCAATTCTAGAGCCTCCCGGAGTTATTCCAAGTCTAGTTGACCTCCGTTCCTGGGGATTTGAAGCCCTTTTGGTAGATCTATACCTTTTTTGGGTACGTGGTTTCTTCCTGATTGATTACCCATCTCTTTAATATTATTCTCTCGTTCTTTTGGTGGGTTGTTATCTTGGTTTTTTATATTGAACTAGATTTTTCTGAATCTTTATCCAGGATTATTAGATCCTGATATATAATTAAGTTATCTTGTTTCATTTGACCGTGGGTTAAGGATTTGGATTTATACCATGTTCTTTATGGTTTTCATGATTGATCCGCTTCAAACTGGGGATTTCCATTCTTCTATTTCTTACAAAATATTTGAGTTTGGTGTTTTATAATTGAAATCCTAAAGTCCTAACTATAATTTTGTGTATATTATTGTAAAAATTATTATTATATGTTTTGCAATTGAGTTAAAAAATTTTCTGAATTAATTAACTGAGGAAAATTTTCAAATTGGGGAGATTAGGATTATATATTAGAAATAATGACGTATTGAATTTATTATTGGTTATTTATATTTTGATATGAGATAATTAATTCTTTAATTAACTATGGAAAAAAATTATTGTAATTTGAGAAATTAATTGTTGAATTAATAATAGAACAATGAGATTGTTATTGGAGATAATTAATTGTTGAGTATATCATGGGATAATTATATAGTGAATTGAGATTATTAATTTTTTAATTAATTATGGAATAATGATTAATTTATTAATTATTGAGTTAATTAAAGGGATTTATGTTCTTGGTTAATTGGGGAAATAATTAATGGGAATTATGTGATAAACATAAACTAATTACTGAGTTAGTAATGAGATTGATATTATTAAATAACTGTATCATTAACTAATGAGATTGAGATGAATAATTAATTTATTAATTAACTAATGGGATTGAAGTGATTAATTAATTAGTGAAGTAATAAATTGGACTGATATGATCAACTAATTGTTGAATTAATAAGGAAGTTTATGTAGATAATTAATTATTGGATTCATTATGTGTTGGTGAATGTTAACCTGGACATTCAATCATGAAATTTAGAATTATGATCCATAATATGGTCATTAAGTTTTGGAATTATGAATGGTAACATGTTCATTCAATTATAGAATTATAAATCGTAACATGGTCATTAAATTTTTGAATTGTGAATAGAAAATTGGAAATTCAATTGTGGAATTATTAATGGTAACATGGTCATTCAATTGTGTAATTATTTATTGTAACATGGAAATTAAATTGTGGAATTATTAATGGTAACATGGTCATTCAATTGTGGAATTATGAACAACAACATGGTGATTCAATTATGAAATTAAGAATGGTAACAATGGAATTTTCAGATATAATATCTCTCAGGGATAGTTCAAACTCCGACATGGGCTAAATCAGTTATTTTGGTATAGGTGTCCATGAGAATCTGGTGGTTTATGTGTTTAAATAATGATTAATTTATAATGTGATAACTATTTACTTATGTGTTGTAATTATATTTTATACAACTTCATACACCTTTATTTGACTGGATATTTTTTTAGATGTTGTTGGTGGAAACCTATAGTATTGTAATAACACCCAACATGGGCTACCTGATTGGTAGCTAAATAGATTTAAAGGTTTCATGAAAGGATATGGGAAATGTCCCTATGATAGATGGTTGAGTTGGGATAGAGCATGGATGAGAGAACCTGACATGGTTCGACACCCTCTTCAGAGTTGCTAGGGTATTTAATTTTAAGTTTCATTTTAACACTTGGAATATACATTAACATAGAATATCTACTACTTGGTTTTGATATTGTATTTCCAATTTTTTTATCATATGATATTGGAATCCTCATGGTTATGGTTATATATTTGGTTGTTGTTTATTTATTTTACACTGGTTTTTTAGTCCTAAAAAGAGGGTATGTTATCCCCATGTCTGATATTAGGCCTTCCCTACTACTTGGAAGCCTCTGGAATATGGGGAGTCACTCTTGAAGTCATGTGACCAAATGTATTGGGCTAACAGCTCATGGCATGTAGGTTGTGATGTTATAATGTGGTATTAATGCACAATTTTGTTTCTTTTATTTTCTATTACTATTAGGGAAAGGTAAGTAGGAAACTATAAAGAGTCGGGCCTTGGATATGATATAGTGCATGGGCATAGCTACACTATGTATGGGGGAGACCCCAAGAACATAGGGTGGGATTTATGTTATTACTATTTTTTGTTATAGTTGAATATTATTTCAGCTTAGGTGAAACACTTATTATGGGTTGTGATTATTAATGTTGAGAATTTTTTGTATTTGAGTCGTGGCCTAATAAGGCATGAGAGTTGTGTATACAGGAATCGTTATAAGTACTCAGTATTATTTTGTGACATGCATCATTTTTAAGAACGCATTGGAAATGGGTTATGTGTATGTTGATGAACTTGAACTATTATTCCTACCCTATAAAATTGAATTAAGAATGGTTCCTAATGTGATATTTAAAATTATTTTAAAATGATGTAAGATGATAATAAATGGGTGTCTAAATGAGAAACTTGAATAATGAGAATTTTTTGACCCTTGTTAATCAAAACCAGAGTTTTGGATGGTTAAGGGTAGTGATAACACTTAAATATTGACCATGTGGTGGGGTTTGGGGAAGTGACAAGTTGTGGAATATTGAGTTTACTATAAATGTGATAACTTTGTGTTATGTTTCTTGATATCTGTGTTTATAATTGAAGATATATGCCTCCATGATGATGCTTGTTGACAGGATGACTATAGGTTAGGGCTGGAGTTGCTCCCTTGGTAGTGGAACTGGAGGCCCTGATAGTACCGGTTGATGAAGTAAGGGATAAATTATAAGTAAAATATTCCCTATTCAGTTTAGGTATTTTTACCTAGAGTGAGTAGTGAGGAGTATGTTAGACCTTACTTGAGCATTTCAGTTGTAAAACCCTTCAACTTTTACTATAGAGGGTGGACCTGAGGGGGTTGTGTTCTGTATTGGGACCATTAAGGCAATAATTGACTATTTGGAGACTGTTATTGAGAAGAGGGTCAAGATGGCTACTTATATGCTATTAGGATTAGTGAAGCGATGTTGGGATTTTTAGGCTCAGATTGAATAGTATGATTGTATGTTACGTAAGAACATATTGGAGATGTACATGGATCACTTCTACATAGAGGCGCTGAGGGAGGAGACATATGTTGTGTTCATGATGTCGACTTAAAGGACTATGTCGATTATAAACAATGATAGATGCTTTAAATACTTGTAGTACTTTTTTCCTCCATTGGAAGGGGATGAGAAAACTATGGTGAGGAATTTTGAGGATGGACTTGAATGTTATATTAAGTCCAACATTAACATTTTTTCCTAAATAAGTCTACTGAGGTGGTGGAACATGCTCTCATTTCTAATGGGAACCTGAAGGAGGCTTCCAATGTAGAAAATTTTGTTCTAGTTGGATGGTGAAGAGGTACAACTTCTAAGAGTGGGAAACATCTTGATAAAATCGTAATCCAGGGAAATGGGAATAAAAGTACACAAACAAGGGGATCCATTTCACAAGATCTTACTCAAGTGATCTGTCACATGTGTGGTAGGTTCGGAAAATTATGGCTATTATTCCCCCATCCCTCAGTGGGATTCCAATCATACAGGAATATGGGACTTCAATAGAGGTTTTACAAGAACACATGACATACAAGTAGTGATGCAGGATATAGAAATAACTAGCGGTGGTAAGGGGATCTTATAAACAATATAAGTGTGGAAGTTGGAGATATACTAGCAATGGAAGTAGAGGAAGTGGAAAAGGCACTTCCGAGAAAGAGTGCACATATTAGTAGAGTGGTGTAGTAGAGTGGGATTTGAAAACATCACAATGAAGAGAGGCTATACAGTTATATTCGATTCATCCTGCACTTTTGTATAGAGAGGTTGGACCATCGATAGTGAGAAGGTTTATTCTTGTATCTTCTAAATTAGTTAGATGCTGATTTGATTCAGGTTCCTCTCATTCCTTTTTTCAAAAAAAAACATATAAATGGTTTGATCTTGGTAATATAGTTTTTGAGCAGGATGTTGATGATTGATGCACTTCTGGGAATATGGTTGAGAGAAATTTTTTTGTGAAAGGGGTTTCCTCTTGGCGTTGGAGAGTATAGTTTTCCGTGGGATCTATATATTCAAGAAATGTCTGTCTTAGACCTGATTATGAGTATGGATTGGTTATAAGCATACCCAACCCACATAGATTGTTACTAGAGGAGAACGACTATTACATACCCGGAGGGTGACAATTATATTCACCATGGAAACATGGATATTAATGAGGGAAATACAGGGCTAGATAACTAGAAAATATGGGAGATTACCTCCCAAATTTCTAGTTTGTTGTTGGATGTTTGAGGTTTAAATTAGGATGTCTTTACACCTATAATGGACTAGTTTTTGGATGTGTTTCTTAGATAATTCTCAAGGGTTCCACATGAGAGATATGTAGAATTTTTTATTGACTCAAGTCGGGGTATGTTACAGTTTCTATTCCTTAAAACTGAATGGATCCAACAATGTTTCAAGATCATAGAAACTAGATGGAAGAGTTATATTATAATGTATTTATCTAAATGAGTACATCACATTGGGGTTCCCCTACATTGTCTTCTAAGAAGGATTGCATGATTTTTCACTTGTTTGTTGATTAAAATTTTTTGATCAAGATGGAAGTGGATAACTACAATCCTCATACACATATATATTATCTATTCGACCAGTTAAAAAGGTCTTGTGTTATCACTAAGATCAACTTGATGTTATGGTATGATTTGTTGAGAGTTCATTCTTTTCATATATCATGGACTAATTTAAAAAGTAGGTATAGCCTATATAAATTTTTCATAGTTCTGTTTGGGTTGAGGAAAACACTGATATTGTTTATGGCCTATTTGGATAGAGTCTTCCATCCATACCAAGAACATATTATGGTAGTGTTTATTGGAGACATCTTTATATAATACATGACTCAAGAAGATTATTCCCAATATCTTGAAATCTTCCGGAGTATACCAAGAGAGCATCGAATAAACACAAATCTATCTAAGTGTCAATTTTTTATTGATTAGGTGCACCTCTTGGGTCACATCATCTCAGGGTAAGGTGTGTTAATGGACCCAAAGAAGGTTCAGGTGCTTGTATCTTAGGAGTAGACCAAGAATGATTATGATATCAGTATATTTTTTGGATATACTGGTTATTATCAAATGTTCATTATGGACTTATCCCATTTGGAGGAAACACCTTTGGCATTGAAAAAATTGGGGATAATTTTTTAATGTTTTGAAACATGTGGGAATGCCTTACGGGAGTTGAAGAAGATCTTAACATCAACACCAATTTTGGTCCTACCTGATTCAGGTGAGGAGTATATAGTGTATTTTTATGCTATAGGGATATGAATTAGAGCAGTGTTGATGTAGGGATATTGAGTAGTGGAATATGGGTCTAGATAGAGGAGGTCGCATGAAAAAAAATTACCATACACTTGACCTTGAGTTGGTCGCTATGTTTTATGCTTTGATGTGTTGGTGGAATTACCTACTGGGAGAAAAGTGTATAGTGTATACAAGACAAAAGATATTTATGTGTATCTTTTCTAAATGATATTTGAATCTATTGAAGTAGATATCGGTTGATATATGTAATATTTTGATTGTTATCTAGAATATAATCCAAGAATGGAAGTGTTTCTTACACTGTGTGGGAAAACTCAAACATAGGCTATTCAAGAGTCTAGTGCTAAGTAGAAGATGATGACATTGCTAATGGAGATGTATGTTGTTGTTCATAGTAGTCTAGGGGAGATGACTTTGGAATCTATTTTAGTGTAGTATATATTTTTTGATTCATATCAGGGATATGCAGTATGAGGGTGCACAATGTTTGAAGTTGATGAAATTTCATGAAGGTGGGGATTCACCTTCCAATTAGAGAATAGAATAGGATGAGATCATCTTTGTCAGGAATTGGGTTGTTTTCAATATGATCATGCAGGAGGAATTGAGGAATTTGTTTCATGCCATGAAGTAGTTGGTACATTTATGTGCGACCAAAATGTACCACAGCCTACAATAACAATTTTGGTGGTCGGGCATGAAAAAAGTGAAAATAGGGTTTTTGACAAGATGGTACACCTGTTAGAAGGTAGAGGATGAGCATTAATGACTTGGTGGTTTGCTACATCCATTTCCCATTCCAGAATGTATGTTGGACTGTGTTACTCTATTTTGTTGGTGGGTCTCCAAGGAATCCTTAGAGGAATTACACTATTTGGATTATTATGGACCTATTTACAAAGGTAGTTCATTTATTACAGATATGAGAAACCTTCACATTTGAGAAAGTGGGATAATGGTATGTTTCAGAGATCATCCATATTCATGGGGTTCCTTGGAATTTTATTTTAGATATAGAATCATGATTTAAATCACACTCCAAGAAGGGCTTACAATAGACACTTCATACAATGTTTTTGTTGGGTATGACTTTCCACCCACAAACATATAGGAATTCAGGGAGTACTATATAGGTGCTTGAGGATATGCTATGAACATGTGTTCTTGAATTTGGTGGGTCTTGGGATAAGAACCCAGATTTGGTGGATTTATCATATTACAAAAGATATCATGATACTATATAGATGAAGCTATATTAGGCTCTTTATGGTAGGTCATACAAATCACATCTATACCAGATGGAGGCATGTGAGTTAGAGTTATTGGGGATGAGTCTCGTATATGAGATGTCATAATAGGTATAACTTATTCGGAAGCATATGGATATGGATTAGGGTATATATAAGTCATATACTATTAGATGTCGATCAACACTTGTGTTTACAGTGGGTACTTGTGTATTCCTTTAGGTGTCACCTATTGAGAAAATTATTGTTTTCAACAATACATAATAATGTTATTTAAAGGGGGAGATTATTGAGAATAATACTCTATCTCTTTATGATAATTTTGATTCTCAAAAATAACCTTAGTTATTTTCTAATTATTTTATTTAGTATTTTGTAGGAATTTATTAATTTATTTTACTCGTGAAATAACAAGAATTTATTACTTATTCGGAATCTGATTTAAGCACATCCTAGAATCACTGTTCATACCTTAAATGGATAAATGTTGCACGTTATCTGCTTTAGCGCATTCTGGAATCACTGTTCATACCCTACATGGATAAACGTAGTGTAAGGATGAAAAGCGTGCATACTTTTTGATATAAGAGAAAAGTATGGTTAAAAAACCATACGTGTTCAGCAAATTATAGAAGAAGAACCTTACGTTATGAAGGAACCTTACATTTTGGTTATCAACAAAGTATGAAAGGAGAACCGTACATAAATACTAAATGTTACGTTTGTTTCTCAATAGTATGGTTCATCAACCTTACTTTTGTGAACAACCATACTTTCTTGGAAAAGTATGGATCGAATAAAAGTATGGATATTTTAACGTAAGTTTGAGAGTTGAAGAAAAAAGTATGGATGATCAACCCTACGTTTATGTTCAACCTTAAGTTGTCAACCCTACATTTAGAGGCCACGTCATCAACCTTATGTTTGGTGTCGGAAATTTTGACAGATGATATTTTTATCCAGCGATCAGCAAGCTGATTATTGGGCATATTTCAAGCCGGATTTAAAGTTGTTTTTAAAGTAAGAATTTGACCGATTCAAAGCTGTTTTATTAATGGATTAAAGATAAAATTAAAAGGATCTTTTTATGCCAATTTTTCAGGGAAGTTACAACTACTCTATAAGTTTAAAATTTTGAATATTGCGAATCAGAAGGAAACTTTTATCGATCTAAATATGCAGGAAATATGCTCAGATTTATTATATATGTTCTCTCTGAATGCACACCATATACGAGAGAGTGGTGATTAATCTATTATTAAAAAGGTGGAAAACAGAGACTGAAAAAATTCACGTTGATCTTCTGATTCAAAAAGGAGAGTCAAAACGCTGTTCATTTAAGAAGAAGGAACTCGATAGAAGATTCACTTGTTCTGCATTGAATATCTACTATGAATCTACTACTGCTGATGTTGTGAACTACATCTCTATATCTATTGAAACCAGATTGACTCAGAATTTCTTTGTTTTGAAAATCAATATTTTTAGAGACGACGATCCATCTGCTGTCAATTGCATTCTGTTGCAATTGTGAAGATTAGCTGGAAATCTTCTTTCTGAAATTCTTTTTATTCTTAAGTAACCAGCTTCTCATTCTAAGCTGTGTAGGTTCATGTTTGAACTAGAAGGCTTTGTTTTGCCTTGGATTGTAAAGGTGTCAACTTCCTATACTCAGTTGTGAACCGGTCTGTGGAAAAGAGGACGAGATAGTGAAAATCACCAAGCTCGTGGAGTTGAGCATTGGTGGAGTGGACTAGGGGCCTTCTGTTCCCCGAACCACTATAAATCTTTGTGCTCTTATTTTTTACTTATTCCACTGCATGATCAAATATGATAAAGTATAGAGGACAGAACTCGTTCAATCAAAGAGTTACCAAAAAATTCCAAAAGACACAATTCACCCCCCCCCCTTTGTGTATAATTTGTAGATTCAGATCCAGTAATTGATTTCAAATGAGGAGCTTCTGATAGAGCCTTAGGCTTCTAGAAGATTTTAAATGATTATATATCAAAGCATCATGACTGATACAAGAGAAGGGATGTCAATGGTTAGAGCACTATATTCCAATGGAGATAACTATGGCTGCTGGAAATCTCGCATGATAATATATATGAAAAACCTCGGATATAAAGTCTATTCAAAGAGTCTGACTCCTTATGAAATTCCTGAAAATCTTTAGACATGGAGTGCGGTTACTAAGGCAGATTATGATATGAATTCTAAGGCTATGAATGCAATTATCTACGATTTAGGACCAGATGAATTTAACAGAGTATCTCAGTTCCCGACAACATATGAGATGTGTCAAACAATAGTCGTGGCATATGAAGGAAAAGACAATATGAGAAGAATGAGATACGCGACTGAAAAATTGAAATTTGATACTTTCAGAATGTTTGAAGGTGAAAGCATTACCCAAATTAATGGGAGATTGATAGAAATTGTCAATAATATAACAAATTTAGGAGAACCTATCAAGCAGGATGATCAGGCATTAAAAGTTCTAAGGGTACTTCCTACTCGATGAAATGGTATCTCTGCTGCAATCAGACAATCAACACCTATCAAAGATCTAACCATGAGAGAGCTGATTGGTACACTGATGATGTATGAAGCTGAAATGCAAGATGAGGCAAATGAACATAAGGTCTATATCAAAAGAGAAGATACTTTCTTAAAAAATTTACTTCATAACAAAAAATTAGAAAGCTGAAGAACAGAGAAGTCAAAGCTAAATCAGATAGCTCTAACTCATCTAACTCAGATGAAGAACTGGCTCAGCTATCCAGAAAATTTAGAAAATTATACAACAACAAAAGAGGCTTCAAAAAATACTTTAAGGGAGATAATAAGGAAGTGAGATGCTATGAATGCAAGAAGATGGGGAATATCAGACCAGATTTCCCACAATTAAAGGGTGAAAAGAAGAATAAATTTTTCAAAAGAAATGACTATTAGAAGAAAGACAAGAAAGCTATGAAAGCCACATAGAGTGTATCTGAAGACTCCAGTAGCTCTCCTAAATCAAGCTCAGAGAAAGAAGAAGTAAATCTAAAAGAAAACATGTGTTTTATAGCAGAAACTGATGAGGTACACTAATATTACTCCTCAGAATCAAATTCTGAATCAATCCATTAAAATGAAAAACTTGTAGCCTACTGCAATATGCTTGAAGAAAGATATGACTCACTATTTAAGAAACATAAGTCACTAAAAATTAACATAAATCCGTTTCAGATGAAATAGATACAATGCTGAAACAACATAAGCAATTAACTGATAAATACAATTAGATTAACACTAACTATATTAATTTTCAATCAAGAATAAAAACACTGTAGGATTAGTAGAATCTTACAAACAGGCAGCATTGGTTTTTATAAAAGGAGAAAATTGATTAAAAGAATTCTTGGAAAAATTGTCATTAAAAAGGAGATATTTGGATTTGGCAGTAAAGGAGAAAAACCTAAGCTATATAAAAATTATTTTGTTCCTAGCTCTAAAAAGGTTAATTGTAACTTTTTTGGGACAAAGGGACATATAGCTAAAAAATGTTTCTTAAGACTACCTCAAATTTGTGGTATTAAGAAATCCTATGTATCAAAAGACTTATATGATTCAGATGATTTTAAAAGAATAAAGAAAATATGTATAACCAGATCATTGCTAGCTAAAACCACTAGACCAAACAAAATATGGGTACCAATGAAATTTTTTTGAATGTCTTTTCATGTAACAAGACACTAGAGGAGAAAAGATATATGGTACATGGACAGTGGATTCTCAAGAAATATGAGTGGAAACTCATTGAATTTTTCTTTACTCACTCAAAATTAAGGAGGACTTATCAAATTTGGTGACAATGCCAATGGAAAAATCATTTGCATTAGAATTGTTGGAGATCCAAAAACAATCTCAATCAACAAATTACTTTATGTACAAGGATTAAAATACAACCTGATAAGTATCTCTCAGCTCTGTGATGATGGATATAGTGTTGATTTTACTAACAATTGTTGTACTTTTTCTAAATATAAACTGTTTAAATTTAAATCACCAAGAACTGAAAATGTCTATACTTTGGATTTAAATTCCTTGTGTAGACAACAAGTAAACTGCTTGATTGTTAAAGTAAGTGAATCCTGGATCTGGCATAGGAGACTTGGACATTTCAATGTATATTTTTTACATAAGTTATCTAAGAAACATTTATTTTCTGATTTACCTAGTCTCAAATTTGAAAGTGACAGATTTTGTGATGCATGTCAACTTGGCATGCAACACAAATCATCCTTCAAATCTGTTAATAAAGTTGCTACATCTAAACCTCTAGAACATATTCATATGGATTTGTTTAGACCCTCAAGAGTATCAAGATTAGTTGGTAAATTATATTTATATGTTTTAGTTGATTACTATTCAAGATTTACATGGATTTTCATTTTGAAATTTAAAAATGAAGCTTTTACTTTATTTGAAAGTTTCTTCAAATCTGTTCAAAATAAAAAAGGTTTTAATATAATCTCATTGAGAAGTGATCATGGTGGAGAATTTATGAATCTAGAATTTAATTCCTTTTGCTCAAACATAGGTATTAAATATACCTTTTCTGCACTAAGAACACCTCAATAGAATGAGATTGTAGAAATAAGAAATAGAACAATTCAAGAAATGGCCAGAACTATGTTAAATGAATATATCCTACCTATATATTTCTGGGCAGAAGCTGTGAATACTGCTTGATATTTAATTAATAGATTTTTAATTAGACCTATTTTGAAAAAAACACCCTATGAACTATAGAATAACAGAAAACCTAAATTTAACTATTTTAAAGTTTTTGTAAGAAAGGTTTACATCTTAAACACCAAGGATAATCTTGGTAAGTTCAATCCAAAATCTAATGAAGGTATTTTTTATGATATTCTGTTACCTCCAAAGCTTATAGAGTTCATAATAGGAAGTCAAGGATTGTTGAAGAATCATTTCATGTGAAATTTGATGAATATGATCCCTTTGAGAAAAGGACAGATAAAATGGATGAACTTGAATCTAATAATAACATGGTACTTGAGAATTTAAAGAATGATTTTGAAAATAATATAGAAAATTCAGTCTAGTTCTAAGGAACGTGATACTGAAGAACATTTAAATGTTTTTCCTAGACAGTATAGAACCCTAAAGAATCACCCTTTAGAAACTATTATAGGTGACTTAGATATAGGAATTCAAACTAGAAGAAACTTAGGAAACCTAGTGGAATTCTTTGCCCTCCTATCTCAACTAGAACCCAAGACTATAGAAGAATCATTAGATGATGAAAGCTGGGTAATAGAAATTCAAGATGAATTAAACCAATTTAAAAGAAATAAAGTTTAGGAATTAGTGGAAATACATACGAATTATCCTGTAACAGGAACCAAATGGGTCTTTAGAAATAAACAAGATGACCAAGGCACAATAACTATAAATAAAGTAAGATTAGTTGCTAAAGGATACAATCAAGAAGAAGGAATAGATTATGATGAGGCCTTTTCACATGTAGCTAGGTTAGAAGCCATTAGAATCTATTTAGCCTATGCATCTTATATAGAGTTTATATTATCTCATATGGATGTTAAATTTTTCTTTTTAAATGGTTATTTAATGGAGGAAGTTTATGTTGAGAAACCTCCTGGTTTTGAAAATTCTCAAAAACCATATTATGTTTTTAAACTTACTAAAGCTCTTTATGGCCTTAAACAAGCACCTAGAGCTTGGTATGAAAGATAAAGGTCTTTTCTTTTGAAAAATGATTTTACTGTTGGAATGGTAGACCCAACACTCTTTAAGATTACAGTAAAAACAATGTTTTATTGGTTGAAATTTATGTTGATCATGTAATTTTTGGATAAACTAATAAAACGCTTTGTCATGAGTTTTCAGAGTTAATGCAAAAAAAATTTGAAATTAGTATGATGGGAGAACTAAATTTTTTATTAGGACGTAAAATTTATCAAAATGATTTTGGAAATTTTTTGAATCAAAGAAAATACATTACTGATTTACTTAAGAAATTTGGACTTGAAAACAACACGACATTTACAACCCCTATGTGTACTAATATAAAACTTGATTTGGATGAAACTGTAAAATCAGTTGACAACAAGTTATATAGAGGTATGATTGGTAGTTTGTTATATCTTACTGCTAGAAGGCCATATATAATGTATTCATTATGTCTTTATGCTAGATTTCAATCAAATCCTAAAGAATCTCATCTAACTACTGTTAAAAAAATTAGATATTTAAAAGGAACTGTTGTTCAATCTCTTCTTTATCCTAAAACTTCTGATTTTAATTTGATTTCATATTCAGTTTCTGACTTTGGAAGTTGTTGATTAGATTGAAAAAGCTCATCAGGAACATGTCACTTTTTGGGGAAGTCATTGGTGTCATGGTCTAGTAAGAAACAACGTTCAGTTTCCTTGTCAATAGCTAAGGTAGAATACGTTTCTGCTTGCAGTTTCTGTGCACAAGTGTTGTGGATGAAAAAAATTCTTATGGAATTTTGATTTAATTTTAAAAATACACCTATTTTATGAGATAATACAAGTGCAATTAATATTTCAAAAAATCCTATTAGTCATTTTAGAACTAAGCACATTGATATAAGGCATCAATTTTTAAGAGATCATGTTATTAATAAGGATATATTTTTAGAATTTATAAATACTGAAATTCAATTAGTAGATATTTTTACTAAACCACTTCCGACTACAAGGTTTTATTTTATTAAGGGGGAGCTAGGTTTATTTAATTTTAAATAATTTTTTTTACTTTTATTTATTTTTGTAAATTTTATTTTGTTTTTTGAATAATATTTAAGTATTTTTTTCTCCTTCGCCATATGAGAATTTTATTTAAATATATGTAATGATTAGTGATTACATGGGAATCAAGGCTGTCAGAGCCTTTTCGACTTCTAAACCATTTCACTTCTATCGAAACCCTTTCGAAATCTGAAAACCGCACTTCTTCTCCTAAACCCTAATCTCTGAACCTCTGAAACCCTAACCATAAAAGCTTCAGAGATTCTCGCAGAGATGGTAATAACTAAAAGAGCCAGTGAAGCCGAGCCAAGAAATGTCAAGAGACAAATCTTAGAAGGAAGAAAAATATTATAGGGCAAGGTAATCGATCTCGGCTGGTTATTTCAGACAAATTTGCTGTTGAAGCAAGCGCTGTCATTTTAGAATCTTGACCAGATGTTCAACAGTGAAAATACAGAATTTCTGTATGATGTATAACATAGATAATTCTTCAAATCTGTACAGTTTAGTCTGAGAGATACTGAGGACAGTATGATGGCTAAGGTAGAGGATATGGATTTCTCAATCTCATCAGTAGAGATTGGTCAGTTTCTCAACTTCCCTCATGGGGGTGTTTTTCATTTTGATTTGAAAAATATTGGAGATTCTATGCGTAAATCCGAGGACATCATGTCTTTTATTTTTGGTACTATGACTATAAAGAAAATGTTTATCAAGGATTTGGAGCCTGATCAGAAAATTTTATTAAATTTATTCAAACTGGAATAGCTCCAAGAATGGCAGAAATGGAAAAGATTTTGTACCCTGATATGTATATAATGTATCTTCTGTTAAGTGATATCAAGTTAAACTTCCCAAGGTACAAGATATGGTATCTCAATTACTACTGTTAAAGCAATGCCCAGATGAACTTCTATCCTTTCGATCGATTTATTTCTAAACAGCTGCTTAAGAAAGACATGGTGAGATTAGTGGATGCCTGAGTGAACTGTCATCACAGTAATGTGTATAATGTTAGAACTATAAGGAAGATTGGATATTTCTGGAGCACCATTAAAGGAAAACATTTTCTAGTAGGAGATGTGGAAGACTCAGAGAGTGCTCAGGCTCAACCTGCTAAGTCCAAGGAGGGACAAGCTGAATCAAGAGTCAGCAAAACAGCAAGAAGGATTCTCTTTGAAGTGGAAGATTTTTAGGAAGACAGAAGTCAGGAGGGACTTCAATCAAAAAATAAGATACATGTTAATGAGGAAATTACTTCCCCTTTATTGGAAACAACAACAAAAGCTTTATTTACATATTATTTTGTAAGAGAAGCTGTTATTGATAAGACCATGGAAGTTTTTAGTAAAAGAACAGAACGAGTAGAGGGATCAGGAGCTTAAGAAGAAGCACAAATGAAGAATTAGGAACAAATTGTAGTTGATGTTGAAGTTACACTTCAACAGATCCAAGATAAGGAGGAAGTGTCTAGTGAAGAAGTGGCTAGACCTCAGGAAACTCTTGAAAATGTTGTTCTCAAAACTCCAGTAGAAGGCCAAGATACTGATGTTTGTGGTGAGAATGCTTCTAATGTTCACACCGAAGTGCTTCAAGAGGATTTTTCTGTGGAGGCGTCTGGGGACTTTAAGGAAAAATCTTTGGACCAACCTACTCTGGACAAAGAAAAAGAGAAATATGATATTGAATCATTACCTTTGGTACTGCTGCATCATCCAGAGCCTGAGAATGTGAATCAAGCAAAGGGTTCCACTGATTCAAGGAAGAGAGAAGTTGAAGAACTGTACAAAAAGGTGTCTCGGTTAGAATATGATAATGTCACTCTGAGAAATGCCTTAACCTTTGAACAACTGAGATTTCAAAAGTTGAAGGAGTGTACAGTCTCAAGGCAAGAAGTTGAAATGTTTAAAGAGGATATGCTGACTGTAGTTACTAAATTAAAATCTAAAATGGTTATGAAGACATATTTAACAGATCTGAAGTTATTTATAGAAAACCAATTTGCATCAGTTGAAAATAATGTTGTTAGTGGATAAGGTACTTCACCTGATTTAATTTGAAGATTTCAAGCTATCACAGCTGTGATGAGTAACATGAATGATAGGTTACAAGATCTTCAATGTAACAGTTCTCCTTTATCAGTGTTGCTGGACAATCAGATTTTTTCAGTGGATCAACTGACATCAAGTGAGCCATCGATCAGAATCCTGTTAAATCAGTTATCAGAGAAGCTATCAGTATTTGTCGAAAAAGAAGAAAGTATGCATGAGTTTTTCAGAGTCAATTTAATTGAGGATATTCATATGACTCAAGAGAATAGAGAGCTCATTATCAAACTTGTAGATGAGATGATGAAGAGAATCAGGGAACAGTTTACAGAAATCAAGTCCGCAATCCATAATAGATTGAATTTGTTTCCTATCTTACCCAATCCTTGATTCCTGTGTATATCATTGTCATATATATACTGTTGTTTTTGAATGAAAATTTCCTTCATTGTTTATTTGTTTCTTTCTCTATTTATTTATTACAGTTTTAAGTTAAAATATTCCAGTATATCAGATAATTTTACTATTAAACATTTCATTATAGAATTTACAAATAGTTCAGTGCAATATTAAAAATATTAAAATCCATGATTTTTTATTCTTTTTGAAATCACAAAAGGGGGAGAATTTGGATACATAAAACATCATATTTTTATTTAGGGGGAGAATTAAATGAGAAATTTGGATAACCACAACATTTTATTTTAAAAAACTTTATTTAAATGGTTTTCTGTATATTTAATGTTTTGGGTACTTATCCAGATTATTTATTATAAAGGTTTTTCATAATGAGAAATTTGGATAAAACTAAAAAAAATTATTTCTAACGAATTTTTTTTTCTCTGGGGGAGATATTTTTATTGAAATAATTTTGCTAAAATTAAATATTGTTTTATCCTCTCAAAATTATATATCTTTATGTAACTAATTTTTAAAGTTAATTTCGTTTAAATAATTTTATTATATTATGGGTTTTGTGATCATCAAAAAGGGGAGATTGTTGAGCAAATTATTGTTTCCAATAAAACATAATAATGTTATTTAAAGGGGGAGATTATTGAAAATAATACTCTGTCTCTTTATGATAATTTTGATGCTCACAAATACCCTTAGTTATTTTTTAATGATTTATTTATTATTTTGCATGAATTTATTTATTTATTTTACTCTTGAAATAATGAGAATTTATTACTTATTTAGAATCTTCTTTAAGCGCATCCTGGAATCATTGTTCATACCTTATGTGGATAAATGTAGTGTGAAATCTACTTTAGCGCATTCTGGAATCACTGTTCATACCCTACGTGGATAAACGTAGCGTAAGGATTAAAAGCGTGTATACTTTTTGATATAAGAGAAAATTATGGTTAAACAACCATACGTTTTCAGCAAATTATGGAAGAAGAACCTTACGTTAGGAAGGAACCTTACATTTTGGTTATCATCAAAGTATGAAAGGAGAACCGTACATAAATACTAAATGTTACATTTGTTTCTCAAAAGTATGGTTCATCAACCTTGATTTTGTGAACAACCATATGTTCTTGGAAAAGAATGGATCAAGTAAATGTATGGATCTATTACCGTATATTTGAGAGTTGAAGAAAAAAATTATGGATGATCAACCCTACGTTTATGTTCAACCTTACGTTGTCAACCCTACGTTTGGAGGCCACGTCATCAACCTTACGTTTGGCATCAGAAATTTTGACAGACGATATTTTTATGAAGCGATCAGCAAGCTGATTATTGGGCATATTTCAAGCCGGATTTAAAGTTGTTTTTAAAGTATGACTTTGACCGATTCAAATCCATTTTATTATTGGATTAAAGATCAAATTAAAAGGAACTTTTTATGAGGAGTTTTCAGGGAAGTTACGACTACTCTATAAGTTTAAATTTTTGAATATTGTGATTCATAAGGCGACTTTTATGGATCTAAATATGCTGGAGATATACTTAGTTTTGTTATATATGTTCTCTCTGAACAAACACCATATACGAGAGAGTGGTGATCAATCTATTATTAAAAAGGTAGAAATCATAGTCTGTAGAAATTCATGTTGATATGCTGATTCAAAAAGGAGCTTCAAAGCTCTGTTAATTTAAGAAGAAGGAACTCGATAGAAGATTCACTTTTCTGCATTGAATATCTAATGTGGATCTACTACTGCTGATGTTGTAAACTATATCTCTATATCTACTACAACCGGATCGACTAAGAATTTCTTTATTTTGAAAACCAATATTTCTAGAGATGACAACCAATCTGCTGTCAATTGCATTCTGTTGCAATTGTGAAGATCAACTGGAAAACTTTTTTTTGAAATTCTTTTTATTCTTGAGTAACCAGCTTCTCATTCTATGTTGTGTAGGTTCGTGTTTGAACCATAAGGCTTTGTTTTGCCTTGGATTGTAAAGGTGTCAACTACCTGTACTTAGTTGTGAACCAGTCTGTGGAAAAGAGGACAAGATAGTGAAAATCAAAAAGTTTGTGGATTTGAGCGTTGGTGGAGTGGACTAGGGGCCTTCTATTCCCCAAACCAATATACAACTTTGTGTTCTTATTTTTTACTTTTTCCGATGCACGATCAAATCTGATAAATTATAGAGGACAGAACTCTTTCAATCAAAGAGTTACCGAAAAATTGCAAAAGACACAATTCACCCCCCCCCCCCTCTGGTGTATAATCTATAGATTCAGATCCAACATCACCATGATTGGGTCACTGCATGATATAAAGATAAGGAATGTTGTCACACTGGTTCATTGAACCATTCAGGTTATGGATATAATTGGTATGATGTTGTATTAATTGGGCCTTCCTTAGAGATATAGTGTTATGAATGATGTTTTTGTGTGTGTCATAACTATAGAGGTATCACCTTAGACCATATTATGAGATCGATGTGGATGATGTTGAGCTAGAAATAGATGCATTCTTTGAGGAGAATCTGATACATGTTTTTGTTCATAGTGATAAAGTGTTTTGTGGATAGAGCATGCCAATAGTTTATGTAATATGGAAACATGGCCATGTTTAGGAGTAATCTTGGGAAAGTGAGGGAGACTATAAAGACCCGTAAAATTCAAGGGAATTTTTTTCTTAATTTTCTATGGAATTTTACAGGAGTGCGGTTTCTGACGGCACTTGATTCCGAGGCCCAGTGTGCCCGGAATCAATTTCCGAAGTTTGGCTCGGGTACGTTCAGTGAACGAACGAGCGGGAATTTCTAACTTTTGATCCGGTGCTCGGAATTGAAATCCGAGGACACCGATGAACTCGCAGCGCCGATATTCTCTTAAGAAGACCTTTTCTGGAGATGCGTTTACACGAGGGAAGTTGTAAAATAAATTGTGAATGTTAAAATAAAAATTTAACTTCAATTTTTATTTTTATCTTTCCTTAAGTGTTTTTATCCATTGGATGGAAGTTGGGTAACTACCCAACTTCCCTTGTGAGGTTAAGAGGGTGGTGGGGCCCACACGAACCCCACCCCTTCATATCCTCTAACCCCCCAACTCACAATTAATGATGTGAGCATGAGTTATAACTTATGACATTAATAAGTGAGTTTAATTTGAGTTTTTGAAATTCAAACTCTTGAATATCAAAGGTTGGTGTTGTGTTAATAAATTAAGTGTGAGCTTAATTTATTTTTGGTTAGTTTCTTTGTTGCTTGAGAGGTTTGGGAGAATCGTTGAGAGACTTGAAGATCTTCTTCGTCTTCGACGAAGAACGTGAAGAACGGTTCTTCTCCGACGAAGAACATCGACCCCACGACCTTCAAGACTCGGCGTCTGGAATTCTTCCGTCTTCATCTTCCTCCTCGACAAGGGAGAAGTCGCCGACCGTGGTGATCATCGCCAACGACAACGTACCTCCCTTCTTCATCATAGCGACAAGTGAGGAGACGTCGTTTTCTCCTCGGACGCACCCCGACGTCCATGGAATCTACGTCCGACGCCGCGACGCCAATTCTCCGCGATACCCGACGTGCGACGTCAATTTCAAGGTAGGGGTTGTTGTTGATTATTTATTTACTCTCGTTCTTGGTTCTAGCATGATAGTCTTGTGGATGATTATTTAAGAGTTATCATCTAACGAGAGGGGGTCGGACCGCACAAACACGGCCGAATCTCCCCTCTGTTCGTGATTATTATTATTTTCTTGTGGATGACGAGATGGCGTGGTGCCGTCACACCACGCGGGAATTCGCATTGTTGCATTGCGCGGCGCCGTCGCGCCGCGCCGTGGAAGGATCATCATGAACGCGACGCCGTCGCGCCGCGTCGAAGAAAACTGAAGGCGCCGCGGCCGGAGCGGGGCCGCGGCGGAGGGGTGCGGTGCCGTCGCACCGCGCCGGACGACGAACACCGCGGCCGGTTCCGGGCCGCGGCGGGACGAGAGGACCGGCGGCTCGCCGGGCCGCCGGCGTCGGAAGCCGGAAAGGGGACCGGTTTGCCGGTCCCGTTGAAGAAAAACCGGCCGGCCAGGTGGGCCGTCCGGAAGGAGAAAGACCGGGGGAATTAAATTCCCCCAGCCAGGTTAATTGCCCCCCCATTATTAAGGGGGGGCCGGTTTCATAAAGGGGGGCAGGCGACCCCCCGTTTTTCTCAAAGGCAGGCCCCCACGAGGGGGGCCGGTTTTACCAAAGGCGCGGCTTTCAGCCGCGCCGCCAGCGAAGAGGGGCGGGGGCCATGTCCCCCGCGCGTGGCACCCGAGCGGCGCCCAGGCCGTGCCGCTGCCGGCCGGGCCGCGCCGCCGCACCGCGCCGCGCCGCCGGCCGGTCCGGGTCGGACTCGGGTCGGGTCGACCCGGTTCGGGCCGACCCGGGGGGGGGGGGGGGGGGTCGGCCCGGACCTGGACCCCCCGTTTTCGAATCGATTTCGTTCAAATGCTCATAACTTGAGCTTCGGGCCTCCGAACGACGCGCCGTCAGCGGCAACGCGATCCTTGGATCGAGACGGTCGTTTCAGTATACTATACTCAAGGTGCACCTTCCTTTTCGAGAGTCTACGTGGTTAAAACTCCGTAGTTAAGCGTGCTTGGCCTAGAGTAGTGATCATGATGGGTGACCTCCTGGGAAGTTTCCAGGGTGGTGTGAGACGGAAAGGCCAATAATTAACAGACCGGGCGTCCGATTGACGCGCCGTCTGTTTCGTTGAATTCCTCTAAGTGAGACGGATCTTTTGGCATACTTCGCCCGAGATTTGATGCAGGTGGAGTACGGTCGGGTTGGTTTTGCCTTAAAAACCAACCGTGCCCTTGGGACGAAAAGGCCAATAACTCTCAGACCGAGCGTCCGATCGACGCGCCGTCTGTTGCGTTGATACCCTGTTGGCGATACGGAACTTTTGGATACATCAACTCTGGACTTTGTGACAGTTGATGTATCAGCCTCTCGGCTAGTGGAGCGGACCCTCCTGAACGATCTTGCTGTGTGCGGGAACCCTAGTGCTGGCTGTGACTGTGACTACTACTGCTACTGCTACTGCTACTGTGACTGCGATGACGACAGTACAGAGATCCTGTGTGGATTCGACGACGACGACGACAGCACTCAGCGATCCTACGTGGATCAGTGCTACAGGTCCTGTGTGGGCCCGAGCCTGTGTGGGTCTGATCCTGTGTGGGTCCTTGCGCTCAGCGGTCCTGTGTGAACCAGCGCCTACAGATCCTGTGTGGGTCCGATCCTTTGTGGGTCTTTGCGCTCAGCGGTCCTGTGTGAACCAGCGCCTACAGGTCCTGTGTGGGCCCGATCCTGTGTGGGTCTTTTGCGGGGGTTAGTTACCTATCGATCCTTCGTGGGTCCGACGACATAGATGGATCAGTGATCATCTTTATCGTCCTTTGAAAAAGTATACCTGTGTGAGCTGAATCCTGTTCCTTTCCTGTGTGGATTGTGTTGTGCTATCCTGTGTGGATTACGTTTTGCTTTCCTGTGTGGAATACGTTTACATTCCTATGTGGACTGAGTTGTACTTGGGCTCGGAGGTTGGAGCGTATTTGAAATTGATGACTTAGGTATATGTATGGGCATATACCTAAGCAGTGTCGGTGGTTACTTCGTGATTGTACCTTTCTTTTTGGTTTATCCTTTGTGGATTTTGAGAGACCTTCAGGGGTCTCGGGTTCCCTACTGAGTAGCTTATACTCACCCCTGCACGGGCTTTGCCCGCACAACGTTGTGTTGGTTGCAGACGACGGACAGCGCTGATCTTAGCTGAGGCTTGCAGAGCAGGACGGTACCTGGAGGTGGACCACTGGGCGGACGTGCTCGGAGCGGACGGCGGAACCCGTGGAGTAGTGGAGCTATCTGTATGCATCCTTCAGGTGGGATTTCCAGTGGACAGCTCGGTGTAGTGGCTTTTACTTTTCAGTTGTTGTTTTCCCTTTCGAGTTTTACTTTACTTTCAGTTGGGGTTTGTATACTGACCCATTTACTTTTCCGCACTTTCAGTTGTACTCTGCTTTTGCTTAGTGTTTACTTTCCTCTTGCTTACTCTGTGGTGTTTGTTTACTTTACAAAGGCAATGCCTTCCCTTTTTACCGGGATTTACGCCCTGGTGCTTGTCGCCAGCCCCTGGCCTATGGAAGGCGGACTTGGGGTAGTCACGACACGGACCCCGAGGGCGGGTCGTGACAAATTGGTATCAAAGGAGTTTGGTTCTACCGCGAACTCTGATGTTTTCTATGTGAAGCAATAATGTTTAGCATATTGAGTGTGGTTATCAGTCCAGGGAGTCCAGTGTTGGTGCGGCAGCCGACGTATCCGTACACCAGGACCCTGACTTCTGATGTCCGACTTAATGCACGAAAACATTGATTGCGTGTGTGTTTAAAAGTTTTCTTTGTGATTTCAATGTGTCAGCTCACCAGGTATACTGTTTGACCATGGCGCACCTGTTTCCTATTCAGGATGGCCCCACGACGGCAGCCAGCTAGGGTTCCGAGAGTCGAGTGTGACGACAGCCCACCGAGTGACGAGGCCTCGGTGCAGGGCCCTTTGTCAGCAGTGGCACCGGCGGTAGCACTACCCACCGAGCCCCCGATGCTTCCAGCGCCAGCCGCTGACTATGCACGTCGCCTCAGCACACTGCAGGAGTTTCAGCGCCAGCGACCACCCAGGTTTCGCGGGGAGACGGATCCCCAGGCAGCCGAGGACTAGCTGGAGGCAGTGGTACGTGTGTTTAGGCTAGTGAGGACACCATCAGACCTCATGGTGATCCTCGCTGCGAGCCTACTACACGCAGCAGCAGGACGATGGTGGAGCTTGATGCTCCAGGTGCACGATGAGGCATCTCTACTTTGGACGGACTTTGAGAACCTCTTCCGCTCGGAGTTCTTCCCAACCACCCTTCGTGCGGTGCGTATCCAGGAGCTTCTTCAGCTGCGGCAGGGCAGCATGACGGTCGCTCAGTACTCGGCGAGATTTACTGATCTCTCGCGCTACTCGACCGACATGGTACGGGACCCATTCTTACGGGCCCGAACCTTCGAGCAGGGTTTGAGACACGAGATCAGGGCATCGCTGATCTCCCTCAGCATACCAACTCAGACAGAAGTACTAGAGCGGGACCTTCTGATCGAGAGCTTCCTTGCTGAGTCTACACCAGCGCAGCGACCCACCGCAGGGCGGCACATGGCAGAGTCATCTACAGCTGGCAGTCGACGGATGACTCAAGGGTCCAGACAGACCAGACCTTCAGGCAGACGACCTCAGGACACTGGCTCAGCAGTGCGGGGCACATCGCGCGGAGCCAGTCTTTCGAGTGGAAGACAGTGCTATGCATGCGGCGGGCAAGGCCACATGTCTCGTGACTGCCCGACCCGCCATGCAGAGGAGCAGAAGACAGTTGAGGAACCACCTAGGCAGAGGCAGAGGTTCGACCGTGGCAGTCTGAAGGGAGCAGGAGGACGAGGCAGAGGAGCAGGCCGAGCAGCAGGTGGTGGGCGACACTTTGAGGCTCTGCCACCACCACCACCAGGAGGTCCACCCCGACCTCAGGGGAGAGCACAACTTCAGGCAGCTGAAGCTTACGTTCATGGAGCTCCGGAAGCGGGTGGACTAGTGAGGGACTAGCTCCATGCATAGAGGCCTTTTCCCATAATGCCTCTAGCTTCGTAGTTTGTGTTTCCTTGTGTCCTTGTAATTTAAGTTGAAGTAATAAAAGACACTTGCCATGGTGACTTTTGTTTTCTTGTCTTTTGTTTGTTTTTACTAAGAGGTTCCAGTTAAAAACTGTTGACTTGACCCTCACTTGCGAGATTCGTACTGGAGGAAACCCAGTGACCACACACTGATGCCGACAGTGTGACTCAACCCTTGGAGGCGAGAGTAACGGTTGGATCTCTTGGTAGCAGCGTCGAGGCCTTACGACGTCATCCATGCCATGAATTAACTAATCATGACTCGATTGACTGTTTTAGGCAAGGAACGTGGTTCATCCAGGGGATGAGACCGGATTTCACTTTTCGGCAAAGGAGAAATCTTTGCAGCTTTGCCGTACGTTAAGGAGGAAGGGGAAACCCTTCGTGTGGTCAGACAGTTGTCGGCAAAGCATCAGGTACCAGCAGGCTTGGTACAGCCCTTGGAGGTTCCGGAGTGGAAGTGGGACGACATATCTATGGACTTTGTGACTGGACTTCCACGCACTTCCAGAGGTCACGACTCCATCTGGGTGATTGTTGACCGACTCACCAAGTCGGCACACTTCTTACCCATTAGAGAGCAGCGCTCAGTGGAGAGCTTGGGACGTCTCTACGTTCAGGAGATTGTGCGGCTCCACGGAGTGCCATCATCTATCATCTCCGATCGAGATGCTCGCTTCACTTCCCGGCTTTGGAAGGGGTTACAGGAGGCGTTCGGGACGCAGCTACGTCTGAGAACAGCCTTTCACCCTTAGACGGATGGTCAGACGGAGAGGACCATTCAAACTCTCGAGGACATGCTCCGCGCATGTGTTCTCGACTTTGGCCGTAGCTGGGAGGACCACCTACCCTTGGTGGAGTTTGCGTACAACAACAGCTACCACTCCACCATCGGGATGGCACCGTATGAGGTTTTGTACGACCGACCTTGTAGATCTCCTTTGTGCTGGACAGACCCTGGGGAGTCAGCACTTGTGGGACCGGAGATGGTCCAGGCCATGACAGAGAAGGTCCAGGTCATCCAGGAGCGGATGAGGACAGCTCAGAGCCGGCAGAAGTCATATGCTGACAGGAGGCGGAGGCCACTGGAGTTCGAGGATGGAGACCACGTCTTCTTGCAGGTCTCACCTCGACGTGGTATTCAGAGATTTGGCCGAGGCGGCAAGTTATCTCCGTGCTTCATCAGACCCTTTCAGGTCCTAAGCAGGGTTGGCGAGGTGGCTTATCGCCTGGCTCTGCCACCTCAGTTGCACCGGGTGCACGACGTCTTCCACGTATCTCAGCTGAGGAGATACGTGCACGACCCGACACACAACATTGACCATGGGGAGCTTGACGTTGATGATGGGGCGACTTTTACAGAGGTCCCGGTGGAGATAGAGGATCGACAGGAGAGGGTCCTGCGTGGGCGATCGATTCCTTTTGTGCGCATTTGATGGCAGCACAGAAACCTACAGGAGAGCACATGGGAGCAGGAGGCTCAGATGCGTGCTCAGTACCCTCATTTGTTTCCCTAGTTTTTGATGTATCTTTACGGGGGCGTAAAGCTCTGAGGTGGGAGTAATGTAAAGACCCGTAAAATTCAAGGGAAATTTTTTCTTAATTTTCTCTGGAATTTTACAAGAGCGCGGTTTCTGATGGCACCTGATTCCGAGGCCCGGTGTGCCCGGAATCAATTTCTGAAGTTTGGCTCGGGTACGTTCAGTGAACGAACGAGCGGGAATTTATAACTTTTGATCTGGTGCTCGGAATTGAAATCCGAGGACACCGATGAACTCGTAGCGCTGATATTCGCTTAAGAAGACCTTCTCCGGAGATGCGTTTACACGAGGGAAGTTGTAAAATAAATTGTGAATGTTAAAATAAAAATTTAACTTCAATTTTTATTTTTATCTTTCCTCAAGTGTTTTTATCCATTGGATGGAAGTTGGGTAACTACCCAACTTCCCTTGTGAGGTTAAGAGGGTGGTGGGGCCCACACGAACCCCACCCCTTCATATCCTCTAACCCCCCAACTCACAATTAATGATGTGAACATGAGTTATAACTTATGACATTAATAACTGAGTTTAATTTGAGTTTTTGAAATTCAAACTCTTGAATTTCAAAGGTTGGTGTTGTGTTAATAAATTAAGTGTGAGCTTAATTTATTTTTCGTTAGTTTCTTTGTTGCTTGAGAGGTTTGGGAGAATCGTTGAGAGACTTGATGATCTTCTTCGTCTTCGACGAAGAACGTCAAGAACGGTTCTTCTCCGACGAAGAACATCGACCCCACGACCTTCAAGACTCGGCGTCCGGAATTCTTCCGTCTTCATCTTCCTCCTCGACAAGGGAGAAGTCGCCGACCGTGGTGATCATCGCCAACGACAACGTACCTCCCTTCTTCATCATAGCGACAAGTGAGGAGACGTCGTTTCCTCCTCGGACGCACCCCGACGTCCACAGAATCTACGTTCGACGCCGCGACGCCAATTCTCCGCGATACCCGACGTGCGACGTCAATTTCAAGGTAGGGGTTATTGTTGATTATTTATTTACTCTCGTTCTTGGTTCTAGCATGATAGTCTTGTGGAAGATTATTTAAGAGTTATCATCTAACGAGAGGGGGGTCGGACCGCACAAACACGGCCGAATCTCCCCTCTGTTCGTGATTATTATTATTTTCTTGTGGATGACGAGATGGCGTGGTGCCGTCGCACCACACGGGAATTCGCACGGTTGCATTGCGCGGCTCCGTCGCGCCGCGCCGTGAAGGATCATCATGAACGCGACGTCGTCGCGCCGCGTCGAAGAAAACTGAAGGCGCCGCTGCTGGAGCGGGGCCGCGGCGGAGGGGTGCGGTGCCGTCGCATCGCGCCGGACGACGAACACCGCGGCCGGTTCCGGGCCGCGGCGGGACGAGAGGACCGGCTGCTCGCCGGGCCGCCGGCGTCGGAAGCCAGAAAGGGGACCGGTTTGCCAGTCCCGTTGAAGAAAAACCGGCCGGCTAGGTGGGCCGTCCGGAAGGAGAAAGACTGGGGGAATTAAATTCCCCCGGCCAGGTTAATTGCCCCCCCATTATTAAGGGGGGGGGGGGGGGGTTTCATAAAGGGGGGCAGGCGGCCCCCCGTTTTTCTCAAAGGCAGGCCCCAACGAGGGGGGCCGGTTTCACCAAAGGCGCGGCTTTCAGCCGCGCCGCCAGCGAAGAGGGGCGGGGGCCATGCCCCCCGCGCGTGGCACCCGAGCGGCGCCCAGGCCGTGCCGCCGCCGGCCGCGCCGCGCCGCGCCGCGCCGCCGGCCGGGCCGGGTCGGACTCGGGTCGGGTCGACCCAGGGGGGGGGGTCGGCCCGGACCCCCCGTTTTCAAATCGATTTCGTTCAAATGCTCATAACTTGAGCTTCGGGCCTCCGAACGACGCGCCGTCAGCGGCAACGCGATCCTTGGATCGAGACGGTCGTTTCGGTATACTATACTCAAGGTGCACCTTCCTTTTCGGGAGTCTACGTGGTTAAAACTCCGTAGTTAAGCGTGCTGGGCCTAGAGTAGTGATCGTGATGGGTGACCTCCTGGGAAGTTTCCCAGGGTGGGTGTGAGACGGAAAGGCCAATAATTAACAGATCGGGCATCCGATTGACGCGCCGTCTGTTTCGTTGAATTCCTCTAAGTGAGATGGATCTTTTGGCATACTTCGCCCGAGATTTGGACGCAGGTGGAGTACGGTCGGGTTGGTTTTGCCTTAAAAACCAACCGGGCCCCTGGGACGAAAAAGCCAATAACTCTCCGACCGAGCGTCTGATCGACGCGCCGTCTGTTGCGTTGAGTCCCTGTTGGCGATACGGAACTTTTGGATACATCAACTCTGGACTTTGTGACAGTTGATGTATCAGCCTCTCGGCTCGTGTAGCGGACCCTCCTGAACGATCTTGCTGTGTGCGGGAACCCTAGTGCTGGCTGCGACTGTGACTACTACTGCTACTGCTACTGCTACTGTGACTGCGACGACGACAGTACAGAGATCCTGTGTGGATTCGACGACGACGACTATAGAACTCAGCGATCCTACGTGGATCAGTGCTACAGGTCCTGTGTGGGCCCGATCCTGTGTGGGTCTGATCCTGTGTGGGTCCTTGCGCTCAGCGGTCCTGTGTGAACCAGCGCCTACAGATCCTGTGTGGGTCCGATCCTGTGTGGGTCTTTGCGCTCAGCGGTCCTGTGTGAACCAGCGCCTACAGGTCCTGTGTGGGCCCGATCCTGTGTGGGTCTATTGCGGGGGTTAGTTACCTATCGATCCTTCGTGGGTCCGACGACATAGATGGATCAGTGATCATCTTTATTGTCCTTTGAAGAAGTATACCTGTGTGAGCTGAATCCTGTTCCTTTCCTGTGTGGATTGTGTTGTGCTATCCTGTGTGGATTACGTTTTGCTTTCCTGTGTGGAATACGTTTACATTCCTGTGTGGACTGAGTTGTACTTAGGCTCGGAGGTTGGAGCGTATTTGAAATTGATGACTTAGGTATATGTATGGGCATATACCTAAGCAGTGTCGGTTGTTACTTCGTGATTGTACCTTTCTTTGTGGTTTATCCTTTGTGGATTTTGAGAGACCTTCAGGGGTCTCGGGGTCCCTACTGAGTAGCTTATACTCACCCCTGCGTGGGCTTTGCCCGCACTACGTTGTGTTGGTTGCAGACGACGGACAGCGCTGATCTTAGCTGAGGCTTGCAGAGCAGGACGGTACCTGGAGGTGGACCACTGGGCGGACGTGCTCGGAGCGGACGACGGAACCCGTGGAGCAGTGGAGCTATCTGTACCCATCCTTCAGGTGGGATTTCCAGTGGACAGCTCGGTGTAGTGGCTTTTACTTTTCAGTTGCTGTTTTCCCTTTCGAGTTGTACTTTACTTTCAGTTGGGGTTTGTATACTGACCCATTTACTTTTCCGCACTTTCAGTTGTACTCTGCTTTTGCTTAGTGTTTACTTTCTTCTTGCTTACTCTATGGTGTTTGTTTACTTTACAAAGGCAATGCCTTCCCTTTTTACCGGGATTTACGCCTTGGAGCTTGTCGCCAGACCCTGGCCTATGGAAGGCGGACTTGGTGTAGTCACGACACGGACCCCGAGGGCGGGTCGTGACAGAGACATAGAGGCTCAAAGACCCAATCTATTTGACTAAAAATATTTTAGAATCTTGAGAGTAATTCTCAAGGATGAGCTGCTATATTTTAGGGAGATTATAAAGCCCTTACATTTTCTAGAGATGCCATGGGATCATTTACAAGTACTACTATTCATCATGTTGATTACGGTTCATTTGGGTTTTACCTTGTGGTGTATTTAGGTGAAATTTGGAAACATTGGAAGGAGATAGGAAAGTGAATGGTTGGCACACGGTTTGCCCAAACCATTCCCCCATCCCAAAAAAACCATGAAATCCTTAGCAGTGGGAATGTTCATGGTCAACATATGATTTTTCAAACAAATCTCCCTAATAAGAGAATCCAAACATGCCCTAAAATAGGTGAACATTTAGGTGCACGGTTAGGACAAACTGTGCAGCTGAGAAGCAATCTGTGCATACAAAATTTTACTCCCCATAAAATTATTAAAATATTTCTCAAACACCCATAAAATACCCAAATCACCATAGATTAACCCATAATTGATTTACCCCAATTCCAGATACTCTTAGAGATATTTTGTATCCTCCTGACCTTTGTTCTTCATGGAATGAATCCCAATTCGATGATCTTTACCTCTTTTAGTATATGGTTTCTTCCTGATTGATTTCCCATATCTTTCCTATTTTTCTAAAATTATTTTGTAGATTTGTTATCCTATGTTTTATTACATATATATAAATATGTTTTGAATATATATCTTGGATTCTTGGATCTATATCTTGACATAATAGATCTTGTATTGTTTGATTGTGGATTTCAGTTTCATATCTAGACTACGTTCTTCATTATGTTCTTTACTGATTCAATCAAATTGAGGATTTTCGTTGGGTGATCGCTATTCAACTAATTTATGTAGGTGGTATATAATTAAATCCTAATTGCTAAATTGAAATTATATAAATATATATATATATATATAATATCATAGTTTGGATTATATTTTTCTCAATTGTGTCATTGGTAAAGTTAATTAATTTGGATAACTAGTTAATTGAGGAAAATGTTCAAATTGGGGATATTTGGATTATAGGTTACGAGTAATTAATTTATGAATTAATTATGGGTTATTGAGATCGTGATTTGAGATAATCATATGTGCAATTAATAATGGAATAATTCTATTGTTATTTTAGATAATAAATTATTGATATAATTATGGAATAATGAGATTGTGATTTGAGATAATTAATTATTGAGTTAATAATTGTGTACTTTGACAGTGAATTGTGATAATTAATTTTTGAAATAATTGTGGGATAGTGATTAATTAATGTTTGAGTTAAATAAAGGGATTGATGTGATTATTTAATATGGTAATTAATTAAGAGTAGTTATGTGATGAACTAATTAATGAAGTATTAATGAGATTGAGATAATTAATTAATTTTTGATTTAATTAATGAGATTGAGATTATTATTTGAATTTTTAATCAATCAATTGGATTGATATGATTAATTAATTGGTGGATTAATTAATGGGATATGTATGATTAAATAATTTTCGTATTATTTATAAAATGTATTTGGATAATTAATTGCTGAATTAGTTATGTGTTGGTCAAATGTAACATGGAAATTAAGTCTTGAATTGTGCAATTTTGAATGGTGACATGGAAATTTAATGGTGGAATTATGTATGGTAACTGGGTCATTAAATTATAGAATTATGAATTGTAACATGGTCATTAAATTGAGTAATTATGAATGGTAACATGGCTATTCAATTGTGGAATTACAAATGGTAACATGGTCATTCAATTGATGAATTATGAATGGTAACAGGTTCATTCAATTGTGGAATTATGAATTGTAACATGATCAATGAATTTTGTAATTATGAATGAAAAAATGGTCATTCATTTATCGAATTATGAATAGTAACACGGTCATCAAATTTTGGAATTATGAATGGTAACATGGTTATTTGACTATTAAATTAAGAATGGTATCAATGTAATTCTAATATATGATATATCTTGAGGATAGTTTAGACCCCGACATGGTCCAAAGCAGTTATTATGGTACATGTGTCCTTGGGGACCCGAGGGGTTTATGTGGTTAACTAAAGATTAATTGATAATGTGATACATATTTACCTATGCATTGTAATTATTTATTTACATTGATGCATACACTATTATTTGACAGAATATTATTTTTAGATGTTGTTGTTGGTTACCTAATGAGTTGTACACACAATATAGTCGGGCTACTTGATCATTTCATGAATAGATTTCATTATTGGGGGACATGGTAAAGGAAATGGCCCTATGTGAGATGGCTATGTCAGGATGGAGCATGGATTAAGGAACCATATGAGGTTTAGGACCCACTAGGGTGTGCTAAATGTATTTACATTTGAATTTCATTTTTACACATGGCACTCACTTTACCATGGAATGTCTACTATTTGATTTTGATATTGTAATTCCGGTTTTGTTCATCAGGGGATATTTGAATCCTTTGGGTTATGGTAATATATTTGGTTATTATTTATTTATTTTCCAATGGGGTTTTACTCTAAAAAAGAGGGTATAGTCTCCTCATGAAAGATATTTGACCCTATCTGTTATTCAATAGTCTCTCACATACCAGGAGGAGTGTTCAAGTTCATCTGACCGACCGACTCGCGTCACTAGTGTTTGACACCTAGAAGATGATGTTACATAAATTAATATAGTTTTGAGAAAAAATATTAATTTATTAATGAACTGATATGGATTAATATTTAAGTAATGTATAAATTAAATATTATTCATGGGATGAAATTTGATAAGGGTGTACCAAAAAATCTCACTTATTTCCTCCCTAATTTATTAAGGGTCTACGAGTTAATAGACCTTGAATTTAGAGGTATCTGTGGAACCTAAAAAACCATAGACTTTAGTGGTATACCAAAATCCAAAAAAGTAACAAGCATTGGTTTTAGTAGTATTCCAAGAACCTAAAAAAAAGACATTTAATTTAGAGGATTACCAAGAAACAAAATGGGGAGGGAAAGTTAATATTTTCATAGGCACAATCCTTTTGATTAAATGGCCTCAATTCTCTATAAATATAGATAAGATTAAATTTGGGGAATGAGGGAGATAAATATGGGAGATCACTATGTTGGAGGAAAGAAGTAAAAAGTGATCTCATGATGAATAACAATAGAAGAAATTGTTTTCAAATATTAATTGACTTTCACTATAGATTGATTATTTACATTGATGTTTGATATTCTATATTTCTATGTATCACCCGATGATTTTATATGCATTTCCTTTGAAATAAAACTTAAAGTATTAATTAGATTTCCTTACAAACAACCCCAAGTCTATATAAACAACAAACCGTTATAATTAAGTCATTATGTTAGAAGGTTTGAATAGTAATAATCAATTTATGAAAATTAGGTATTTTTTTTAATAATTAAAATGTATCTATTGATTCATAATAAATAATTACGTAATTTTTGTAAAGTATTTTTACGCTCTAAAAATATTGTTTCCTAAAAAATAAATTTATCACATTTTTATATATGAAATTTATAATTAATTACGACCATTTTCGATATATTAATGGTTTAAATGAATATAAATTTTTAAACTAACATGTAAATATTAAATTAGGGTGATGTTTTAGGACTTTATAAATAGATTTATTTTTTTTGGAATAGTAAAAATATTTGTTTTTAAAAAAAATTGCAACTTAATTTCATGTAAATGTACCATTTTGTTATAAATTTGATATTAATTTAAAATAAGAAAAATTTGATTATGAATAATATAATTAATTAATATTTAATCATAATTATATATGATTTTGGTATATTTTATTCTTTTGGCCAAAAATAGTTTTTTCTAGACATAATATTTATGGGCACAATTTGTTTTTATGTTAATAAAATAATTTAATATCAATTTATTAATTTTTAAATGAAATTTATATATTATATATTCAATATAAAATTTTTAAATTATTTTTATTTATCTTACATCGCAATGAATGGAAGTAAACTATTCTTTATAATTAGAAATTCATTTTTATTAAATAAGTTTTCATTGTGATTTGGAAGCTCAATTAAAATGAAATTATACCACTTATATATGGTGAATATGGTCAAGTGGATTCCAAATTTTTAATCAGTATAATTAATATAATTTAATATGATTGAAAAAATATTTATTCATACATAATAATAAAAATAACACAATTTTTCACCACTATTAAGGTTAAAACATGTATACCCATGGGGACTTAAACATTTACTTATGGTCAGTACTTCCACCCACACCTATAAAAGTGTTATTATTTGGAATATATTTCAACCATATATTATCCCAAATGTTAATCCTTTGACATTTTGATCCACATTACCACAAACGTGACCTAAATAATTGAAATCTTATAAGAAATTCCATGTTTGTTATTCCCTCCATTTAAAAATGGGAACCTATCCTCCTACCATATTCACACCATTTAATAAATACATTTAAAAAAATTCATAATAAAAATAATTTCTAAAAACCTTAACTTAAATATAGATCATATGATCCTCTCAGAAGAACAACCCTTAAAGGCTTAAGTAGTAATCCAAAGGAGTCCTTTCAAAAGAATAGTTATTGATCTTTAGAAATATCTTTTAATTTTATTTCCTATTCTACATAAAATGATATTTTTATTTCCATTAAAACCTGAATAAACATGTATAATAAATATAATAAGATTTTATTATGAATATGAAACAACCATTTACCATCACTTATCCATCTAATGGGAGATGAAAATATCTCTTGTACGTATGTGTGGACTACTGGCTCCACATAGCGATAGAATCATTTCCCAAAACCTTCAATTATGTTAGGTTAATATTATATATTTAATGTTTATATATGATATTTATGTTAATATAATTATTCTTTAATGATTAATTAATTTTTACCTTTCTCTCATTCCATCCATTGAATGAATGAGACATCACTCTTCTGTACATAATAAATACCATATCCAGATCATGATGTAATTTATTTTTTCTCACATATTTATTTTAATGGTTATAAATAGGTATATAATAAATATATATGATATTAATATCATGATTAAAGAATTTAATATAAAGTAACAATGATCAATGTGCAAGGATAATAACTTCTAAAGGAAAATATATATGCAAAAAGATAGTAGTTAATACCCGAAATGATGATGATAATGAATGATTGTTAATGAACTTGTGATAAGATTTTATAAATAAACAATCTATGTTATTATATGAATTGTTATAGTTATATTATTTAATAATAATAATTTTAAATTTATTATTAATGATTTGATAGTGTTTATGAAGCAAGATGGACTTGAGGAATGGGTTTTATGTTACAATCTCATTTTTATGGGTATTATTTATGCTTAAATTTCTTAATAATAAAATTCAATAATATATCTCTCCAAAATAATATTTATTTTATTATATTATGGTAATTTTTAGATATTTATTTTTTTCCTTTCATTTTCCACTATTAATGTTTTCCAGATACGTAAATAATTTTTAACAAAAACCGAGCTTATTTTCCCGTTAGTCATCAATATTTTATTCTACTTCTATTTTTTCCAATAAAAAAATTCTAAAATCATTTTAATGATATAAAAATATTATTTAATATCATTTTTACTATATTTTACTTTCCCTTCAAATTTTTATAATTTAACTTTTTATTATTTTCCAAACATGGATCTTTTCTCTTTATATAAAAAATAAAAAAGGATTGATTATTTAAATATACATTGTATGAATATATTTCCCCACAACCATATGTATTCATTAACTTAAAGTATAATTAATAATTTTCCATTTTTTTAATGACATTTTTCCCTTAATATTTTTTTGAATCTTTTATATTCTGAATATTTGTTTTTAAATAAAAAAGGGGTTTTCCTCAAGAAATGTTCAGGTGATGTTTTAATGGAATTTCCATTTATAAAAACATTATTTTATATTTATTATAATTTTATAGGGATATGATCCAAGGATATTATATATATTATTTCACAATATTATTTATGAATATTATGATAAAAATTAATAAAACCCATATCCTTTCCACATGTTATGATTTGATGATATAATTAATGTTTTATGGTCTTTTGACACACATATGTTTGGATTTCATAATGTGATCTATAGGCCCTAGATTATATAGAACTCCAATGAATTGGGTAATAAAATATATCTTATAAGGAATTTAATGGTGTGTAAACCCTATATAGTAATGGAATTTTTCAAATAAGATAGTCTTGGGTGTGAACATTGACTAAGAAAATAGTGGTATAGACAGTGAACCCAATCCACTATAATAGTATTTGTAGTTTGACTTAATTTCGGAAATTATTTTCTATTCTTATGTTCATGATAAAAAAATATTTCTTATTATTATGATATGTTTTCCTGGATCATGAATAATTATTTATGATTCTATATTTATTATATCATGTGTTTTATAAAACCTTATTCCATGTTTCCTGGATAATGGCCTTTGACTAATATTTTCTGATAATCAAAATTCCTAATATTTTACTCTATCCTATATGATTATCTTACGCTGACTTATGATCATTGATTGACATATCTTCTGTGTACCCTTATTGAGAATCTGATAACACAATTTCTTATGTTTCTTGTCCCCTAGTTATGGATATAGGTTATTAGTATTATATGTCAAAGAAGGGTGATAGTTGTGATGAAAATAATCAGAAATTATGTAGAAATTATTTTTACCATCTGTTCACAAATCTATGTTTCCACAGACACTAAACTTTTTATGATACTCAAGTGATTTCTATTATAAAATTTATTTAATATTCATATAAAATGATGTATTTTTTTCTCTGAAAATTATGGTTCACTATAGTTGTTATCATAGATAATGTTTTGTATCTTTTAGAAACAAGGATAAAGAATCATTAATGAGAAACCATAGGATAAATCTAAATATAAGCTAACATCCTAATTTATGATAAAAGAGTCTGGTTTTATTAAGAAAATACATCACTTCCAAGATACTACAAGTGAATGTGTTATTAGGATATATTCATTTATGGTGATTAAACCCAAAAAGTGTTCATTGAGTATATCTCGATTATCATTTTGATGAACGGTAAATGAGAACCTACTATGGAACGAGTTTGACACTACTTGGGATATTCTTAGGTTAATTCACATTTTATTTAAGATAAAATATAGAGGAATTGAATAGATAATGACCATGTATGACCAAGATTATATCTCGATGTCACTTATTGGAAATAAGACAATATGATTTATACATCTCATAAATGATTTTCCTGATTTTATGATTTCCCATTTTGATTTTTATTTATCATACTTTGATATTTTATTTCAATCAATGTATTGAACTATAAGGAAATATGTTAATGATTAATTTTATGGAAAATGAAATTATGTTCCTTGTAATTAATTAAATTTTATATAATATATAAAGAAAAACATTATTTCTATGCTTACAAAACTTTCTCGATCTGTAAATTGTGTTGATTTACCAAATGAGAAAAAGGAATGAAAAATGAACTCTAGTGTCCTTCGTGAGAAAATGTACATATTATTTTAGTGGGAATTCCAATCCATTAATTTTTCATGAATGGATCTATTCCACTAAAAAGATATTTTATATTATCCAGTGCTCAAAACATGAAATAGTTTTCTTAGATGTTTATAAATTGGAAGGTAAATTTGTTAAATGGTGGAATCTTATCAAGAATATAGTGAAATGGGAAGAAATTTTCTCTCTATTGTGTGATCAGTTTAGGATTTTATTTTTCAATAATTAATTTCCTTATTTTATTCATATGATTATATAGAGAAATTACTTGAGTTTAAGTTGAAGGATGATAAATCCATTACTACGTATGAGGAAAATATTAAAAGATATTCATGGTATATTTATAGTAGTATTATTGAAAAAAATCAAGATTCATCAATTCTTCAGTGTCTTAAAATTAATCCTATGAATGGTGTTAGCCATAATAGAATTTAATAGCTATGAGAAAATATTTTTATGTGCTCTATATGAGAAAATATTTTTTATTTATTCTAGATGTGATGAACGAATAATTGAGGAAATTATATTAATGGATCTGTTAAAAATTTTATGTATAGAAAAGAATTCCATTGATAAATTAAAATATAATTTATTTTAAAGATGTTACAAAATTGTGAAAATGGAGATAAATTTACATAGAATTCACCACCCACACTCCAATTCTATAATTTCAAGGAGTATGGAAAAATTTCTAACCAGTGCATGAATGTGAGGGTGAATGATGATGATGGATGATATAATCCTCTTAGGCCTATATATAATTTTAAATCTCATGTGATCACAATTGCTGATGTAGGGTTTGTTAATGATGTCTTGAAAGGTAAATATTCCAAATACTTCATATCTTTTAATGTATTATTTGACTTTGGACCTACCCAATCCTTTATATTTGAAAATTTGGATAAGGTTATCACATAAACACATCAATAACTGCATCTTAAAATAGTAGTGATAACTTTTATGTTCTATTGATCACATATCAAGTCTATGAATCTTCCCCTATTCAATATTGTGGTCATGTGACTCATAAAAATAATATTATTCTTACTCCAGTAGAAATTAATGTGATTTTGACTATGGACTATCTTTATTTATTTAAATACATTATCAATTAAAAAAATGGGATATCACATTTGATATTTGGAACTAACAAATGATTTTCTATCATTGAGAGTATAAATTTGAAATTCCAATGTAAATTTCTTCCATTTAATGGGTATTTATTCATATTCAAAGTGGGTATTTATCTTATATGTTTGTAAAGAAAATAAAAATAAGTTATATTCCATATTCCCCGAGTTTATTCCTTTATTTAATGAATATAATATTTAGATATTACCTTTATTAGTTAGTGGTAGTATTTATTTATGATATTATTACATATTCTAAGTATAAGGGAGAGTACGAATATGACTTGGGTATTTTAATGATGACCACAAGTAAGGATAATTTGTATAAAAAATTTACCAAGTTATCCTTTTAGATGCATTAATATTAATGTTTTGGTAATATAATCTCAAGAGAGTCTAAATTGGTGGATCCATCAAATATAGATGTTATGGAACAATGTCGTATACCAACCGTTATGACTAAAAACTGTAGTTTTAATAGAATGTCTTGATATTATTGACTCTATTTGAAGGATTTTTCTTGGATATAAAATCCACTCACCAAGTTTACTCATAAGGGAGATAAGTTCTTTTAGATTGATGAATCTGAATAAAATTTCCGGGAACCAATGTAAAGGTTAGTTAGTGAACCTTTGTTCACAGCACCTTATAGTGGATACATGTTTGTGAATTAAAATTATGCATCATATAGAGGTTTGTGATTTGTTTTTATTTATAATGATAATGTTATAGATTATACCTCATGCTGATTTATGTTTCATGAAATAAATCAATCTAATTAGTATTTGGAGTTAGCAATGGCAATCTTTACGTTAAAGTTGTAGTGGAATTATATTTATAGAGAATGTTGAGAAATATATTTTAATCATAAAAGTATAAATTATATATTCACCCAAAAAGAGTTGAATAAACTCTAATAAAAATGGTTAGACTTGGTTAAAAATTATGACTTCTCAATAGATAACCACTATGAGAATGTGAATAAGGTGGATAATACTTTGAGTTGAAAGGCTCATTCTTTCTTATCTATGATGAAGATAATAAAAGATATAATATTTATGGATTTTAAATGGATGTATCTTGAAATACTAATAGAAGGTGAGAAATATTATCTTTCTCAAATAAGTTTTCAACAATATATCTATATAATGATTAAATAGGAAAATGAGGATGATAAGATAAAAAATAATGCACGAAATATTCATTAGTTTAATCCAGATTTTGATGGGATGATACAGTTTAATAACAGAGTATGTGACCCATAAATACTAGATCAAAAAAAGGAAATACATGAAGAATTTGATATCTCAATATTTTCTATTCATCATGGAAGTATGAATATGTATAATGATATGAAATAGTATTTCTGGTGGGACAATATGAAGAGAGATATTGAAGATAATGTATCTTGATTATTTTCATGTTAGCAAGTTAAGGTTTAAAAATAGGGTCTAATAAGATGTTATATCCATTACCCATAATATAATGTAAATGAAAAGATATACCGATATATTTCATTGAAATATCCACTAAGACATTTATACTACATAAAACTATTTGGGCTCTAATCGATCTCCTTATGATGTTAGTAAACATCATTGCTATCAGAGAATATTTTTATCCTAATCAGATTTATAGGATATCTGTTATGGATTTTGTAAGTTTACATTACCACAATTTAATATATATGATTACGATATGAGGTTTACTATAAAATTCAATAGTTGTATTAATCAAGACCTAGATAAAGAGTTTTTTTAGTACTTTTTATCATCCTTAGATATATTGTTTCAAACCCAAAATGATATGTGGGGATCCAGTTCTATAGATTTGAAAGGTTGGTGTGATCAACACCATCCCATAGTCTAGTTTTTAAACAATAAAAGGAATCACTTGAGTATTCAGATGGGTCCTTAGAAATTCATCCATAGATTAAATGGTAGAACATTAATATACTAGTACGAATTTAGATAAATAAATCTACATTTACATAATTTAAAAAACAAAATGGAAGAGAGGTTAGAGGCACTCATCAGCATATAATGGAATGTTACAGCTGATAGAGGATTTATGCTGAAAATCATCAATGTGTTCTTCAAATAATTGTGGTGAGATGGTTTTCCTATGAATTTATCTGTGGAAAATGGTTATGAGATTCATAAACAAGGGAAGTATGTTCCCTTCATACACATTCCCCATCATAATTCTTTATCTAGTAAGTACTATACCATATCACTTGGCACTCCCAAAAAAACACTCTCTAGTTCATGATGTGTTTCATGTATATTTTTATGAGTAAGTATATACCCAATACTTTATATATTCTGACCTAATAGGTTTAATAATAGAGAATGATATATAAAATGAGTAAAACTGATATAAATCTATAATCATCGAGATAAAGTTCTAAGGAAAATAAGACTCACCTTGTTAATGTTCATTTGAGGAATTATATATTTTAGTATGCTATATGGTAGCCCAATGAATTGATCAAATAGTGATATCATAATTTTTTTGAACTAAAGTGAAATAATTCAATTTTAGAATTTTTTTTAATAGGGGTATAATTTAACACCCCAATATTTTATATGTATTTCCATTTGAAGAATTTGATAGAATTCCATACATGAAACCCATTGTCTACATGAACCAAAAAATATTATAGCATACCACTTATATTTCCATGTATGACTATTAATATTAACTAAATGAAATATAGAATAGAAGGTTTTTAGTAATAAAAATTTATTGATTTATTCAAAATAAATAAGAACTAAATTTTATGTATTGTCATTTTATGCGATAGAAATATTATTTCATAAGAAGTTTTTTCCATCAAACTTTTTCATGTGGAAATTATAATTAATTTTACCTATTTTTTTCAAAAACTTTTAGAGAAAGTTAGTATCATCTTTAAAATTATTTTTTAAATATTATTATAGGTTGGAAATTTATGATTTTCTTAAAAATATTTACTTTTTAGTGAATAGTGAAAATATAATTTTTTGAAAAAATAATTATTTATTTTCATTTAAATGTCCATTAAGATTTTAAATATGATATTAAATTAAAATAATTACAATTTAATTATTATTATTATAATTAATTATAAATCAATCATCATGACACTTGATTTTGTTATAAGTAAATTTTTAGGCTAAAAAAGAAATTATTTGACAAAACTATTTTTATGTGAAAAATGTGTTTTTCATATTAATAATTTAACATAATATCTATTTATTATTGGTTTTAAATAAAAATATTTATCAAATAATTAATATAATTTTGTAACATTAATTTAATTATTTTTATAAGGAATGCAATCGATGACAATTAAGTTATACACATAAAAAAATCATATTTTAACATGTGTTTTTGTTGTAGTTTATGCAATTAATTAAAATTAAATTCTTTTTATTATAGAAATTTGATATATTAAAATTGATTCTAGGTTATTAATAATAATAAATAAAATATTTTAATAGGTTAAACATATTTTTTTCTTATTTAATAGTAAAAACAATTAAATTTAGTTACTGTGTTTATGGTTAAAACAGGTTTAGGAAGTGGGGGTGGTTAAACAATGAGATTAGGGTAGGAAATCGATAGACACCAATAAAATTATTATTTTTTAATATATTTAAAATATATATTATTTTAACTTCTAATCCAGGGCTATTTTGAGGCACTTTTCAGTTAAAGTGACCTTAAATATTTGAAATTTCTTTTTAAATTACATGTGTGTCCCTCCTATCACTTATGAAAGGGACCATCTCATTATCCCTTATTCACAGCATTTGATACTTCTATCTCTAGCATGATCATATCAAAATCTGTTATATAATCCATTATTTCATCATATAGATTTAGTTATTCTTCTAATTCCAACCTTTCATGGCTAAAGGAGTGAGCCAAAGGAGGTCGCTCTCAATGAGATATAGACCTTAACCAAGCTCTTTCAATTGAATTTATAATTCTAGTTACTATAAACATATTAAGTAAAAAAAATATTTAAAAAGTTTTATAAATACACCATGATTTTATTATGACGACAAAACAACAATTAATCACATCTTATGTATCTAATGAGAGATGAAATTATCACTCATGCTTACGTGTGGATGACCACAACCATGAAGTAATACAACTCATTTTAGACCACCACAATTCATAAATGTTTATTATGGTAAATTTAATGTTTATATATTATATTTATTCTATAATAATTATTATGTAATGTTAAATATATATTTACATTTATTTCATTCAATCCATCGAGAAATGAAGTCTTCGCTTGGGTGTGCGTACAAACTACTCTCTCCATGTAGTGAGGTAATTAAAATTTATCATAATTATATTTTATATTATATAATTATTTATATATGATTATATATTATATTTATATCATGACTAAAATTCTTGATATAAAGGAACCATGTTCAATGTGAAAGGACCAAAACCACTAAACCAAAACATATAGGAAAAATGAAACTCTTAATACCCAAAATGATTATTATATTGAAATATTATTAATGAAAGAGTGAAAAGATGTTATAATTAAAAAATTTATGGTATTATAATAATTAATATGATTATTTTATAGAAATATAATAAATCAATATTTATTATAAATGAGTTTATGGAACTTACGAACAAATATAAACTTGAGGTAAAAGTTTTATTTAATAATATATTTTTTTACCAATATTGTTTATTATAGAAATTTAGGATGATGATATTTTATTATATATTTCTCCCAAAAAATTTTATTTTTTTTATCCTCTAGTTATTTTTATAGATTTAATATTTTTTCATTTTACTATATATACGTAATCAAGGGAGTGAGTTATTGTGTTTAGGAAAACCTAACCTTATTTTTTTACTTCGATTAGAAATAATTTTCTCCAGGTCGATATTTACATAAAAATGTTTTCCAGAATGATTTTTCATTTTTAAAAATATTATTAAATTTAATTTAACTATATTTTACATTTCTTAGTATGGTTTAAGAAGAACCTTCCCATTATTTTCCAAATGTGGAAGTTTTGACATTTTACAGAAAATGTGAAAGGAATTTATTTAACATACAATTCATGAACATATTTTCCCACCATCATGAATAATATACTTTTTATGTATTCCTTTTTAGTATTACTTTTATCTTTTAAAATAAAATATTTTTTTTAATATTTTTGAAAATTTTATATTCTAAATAAGTGTTTTCAAATAGAAAGTGTGTTATCCTCTCGAAATCTTCTAGCGATCTCAAAAAGAAACTTTCATCTATATCCACATACGTGTTTTTTCTTATAATTTACTAGGTATATGATACAATGACACATTATTTATTATTTCTATGGATGATTTATGATTTATTATTTTGAAATTTTAATGAAACCTATATCCTCTCTAGGGGTTACGATTTGATGATATTATGGTTGTTTTGTGATATAATGGTACACATATGTATGGTTTTCATCATGTAATGTGTGGGCCTAAAATTATATATATCCATATAATGTATTAGGTATGGAAGGATATCTCATGATATAATAAGGAGTTGAATAGGGAGTGAACTCAGTTCAGTAAGGGACATTTTCCAATACATGCGTATTGGGAGTAAACCTTATCTAAGGAAATGATGGAACATAGAGTGAATCCAATCCACATCGATAGTCATGGAAGTGATAATTTATTAAGGAAATAAAATTATATGCTTTTATACATTCCAAAGAATTTTTTTTTGTTACTAGGATTTTTCTTATGTGTCGTGATTGATTATTTATGATTACAAACTCTTATGTCTTATGTTATCTGTTAGAAAAAATCTTACAACTTGATTCATGATTAATGATCATTGAATAATTAGGTATGATTATTGTAGGTAATTATCATGTTATCATATAGTTATACATATCTTATTTTCACTTATTATAAATGGTCTATATATTTTACGATTACCAGTAGTAATAATTTGATCTCACCCTCTCTTATGTTTCCCTTACACACATTATGAAAATACATTTTAAGAATGATATATCTAGGAAGGGTTTCAAATGTGAAAAAAATGGTACAAAATGTTGTAGATATTATATATACAAGTTATATATATATATATATATATATATATATTTTCAAGGTCACTAATCATATACACTTATTGGTCATGTATGCACGTGAAATTTATTGAATATTCATCTAAAATGATATGATTTTTATATAATAAAAGTATAATTAAATATATTATAAGCCTCCCATGGATTATATTTATAGGATTTAGGGGTACTATGGAAGGTTTGAGGAATTTAATGTGTCAAAGATTCCATTCAGGTCATCAATAAAATCTTTCTTTGAATTTTTGATTTGATTCCACCCACTAACAATTTGATGTGACTAGCGAACTGCCTGATACCACTAACTTACCGGTGGGACTAACAAATGATTCTAAGCTACAACAAGCTACACCTGGCATGTTATAGATTTAAAAAGATATATGGTGGGATGCATGGTGTCCTAATACATATATATAGTGCCACTCACTAGCTGTTGACACTCCACCAGGTAGATGGTGTACTTCCAATAGCTCGATTGGTTCTGTTCAGTTCCACCAAATGGATGATGATACTCAACCTGGTAGCCAGTGTTAACAATCTATGTGACACCCTCTATTGGACTTCATCATTTAGTTTTCTACCATTTATTACATAGTTAGCTTCTAAATTCAATGTATAACAAAAATAACTAGAATACAGTTAATTGATATGGTTAGAAATGTAGTTGGAGTTTGTGATCATTAAAAAAATCTAAGAGAATGGGGTAAATATTCCTTGACATGAAAACATATCATTTATTAGAAGGATGAATACAATGGAACTGATATAACATCTAATAAGTTCTATCATTTTGGAGATGAATATTATTTTTAAAGGGTTATGTTGATGTAAATGATTAAGGAATGAATTAGGTTTTTAATAAGAAATGGATTTAAGAAGGGTTTGAGAACCGGAAATTCCACACCACTTTATATTGAACATACTCTTTGGGGGAATTGATATAACATAAGATGAATTAAATCTAAATACATCTTAATTTCATAATATATTTCTTTTAAATTTATGGCCTTGTATTAAATTAAAATATATGTGCAGTATTGTTTAATCTCAAATACAAGGGTAAAAGAAGAGATTATATTACTTTTTCCAAGAGTAGTGGCTCCAATAATAATATGTTGACTTTTTCTAGGGCCATGTGTTGGTCCTAAAATGTTTTTCTCCTTTTTTAATTTGACACTTTCGCAATACCCTAATCCATGAAAAGAAATTTCTTAATGATTGGGAATTAAACATGTTCTTAGGTCACCCTTGACTAGTTTTCATATTGACGGGCCATTGTATTTTGTTTCATTTTGTAGTTTAAATTTTTACCAATTTTGTAACTCCCCAAACCTAGTCACCCAAAGTCAGTACATTATTACATAACATTGGCATGATCACAAAAGATCATGTCTCAAAAGACCAATTATTTTTGTAGCCTTTGAAGTACTAGATACATTCATAAGTTTTACATTACATTATAAAATAATAATCAACAAAAACATTATCTCCATTGACCTAAATCATATCCCTTAGACTATCCATGTAATCCAGTCATAATATACTTCTTCATATACAGGGAAAAATAAAACATAGAAAGGGGTGAGCTCAGATGCTCAGTAAGGATAACAGTATAGCGAAAAATTTCATAGATAATCATTAACATTTAAGGAAATTTTTAATACTAAAACAAAATCCTTTTAAACAAAAACTTCATCATAATATAGAAAATAAAAATCAGAATAAATTCATTTACTTATTCACATGGATATTCTATTAATCGAATAATCACATGCAATATCAATAGCCAAATTCATAATGATAAAATGCATAATCCCAGACTTCATAACCACATAGTCAAGGCCTTGTGCCAATACTAGAGATAATATTGTGCCAAGTCCTTGTGCCAAGATACTAGTTTGTCTCATAATACCTACCAATTAATTGGGGAGCTATAGCGGGCTCCACCCGTCACTTACTAAGTCCAATGCATTCCTCATATGAAAATGTTTAAACATAACATAAACATTCGTATTAAAATTAACATACAAAATGTCAATACATTATCCATAAACCATGAATGGTATAAAAATAACAAATCCAAATTCGAAAATATCACAAAACCTTCAACTCAATATAGAATATTTGTATTATAATAAATCCACTTCAAAAAAGTTTAAAATCCATTAAATGATGTTTACATAGATGAAATCAAAACTGTTTGAGAGATATAACTCTTTCTATTTTGAAATCATTTAAAAGTCATTTAATTATAATAGAAAATTTTTATTTTAAAAATATTATTATAATTTTAATGGAAGCTTCGAATATGTTATAACGGCGGAATATAGCCGCACTCTTTGTATAAGTTAAAAAACATTCTTACCTTAATTTTGTCGAAAAGGTCATAAAGTAACTAGTTTGAAAAACAACGGAAAGATTCCTTTCAAAATGTATAACATAAAATAAGGGTATAAATTATTTTAACCCATAGTTTAGTAAATATTAAAAAAAATTTGAAAAGTATTTTTAAGAGAACACGGGTGTGGATGATAAACAGCTCCCAGTAGATACTTACGTAAAAATAACTTCGAATAATAAAGTGATTATGAAATTAACTCTTACCTCATACTTTTCCTTGGTAAAGGGTATATTAACCTGCTATATAATAGTTAAATAATTTTTATTAAATTATAAAATAACCACATACATAAATATGATATCATATATGATCTTCTAATACTGATTTGTTTATATTATTTTAGTATTATTGTCGTTTTGGGTGTTAACTGATTCGTTTTCCTTTATATGTTTTGTTACGTAAATAATGCTTGTTATGAATATGATTTATTTGATTCATATCCATAATTATATTATTTTCTTAAAATATTATTTTTAATCTTCAAATGAAAATTAGTCTTGAATGATTACTATGGGGAATGAATCTCATTTTGTTCATGGAGATGGTAATCCATACGTACGCACAAGCGACAATATCATTATTTTGATATTAGAATAGTATGAAAATGGATGGTATATTATATATAAATAATAATTAACATGTTATATTTATTATTTACATAAATTATACACCATTATTATACCCATCCAAATAATAATGTATTGAATCACAACTACACCACGATGTGGAGACGGTAAGCCGTACGTACGCACATATGGTGACTTTGTCGTTCATATGATGGATAAAATAATGAATATGGTTGTATTATTTTCATAATAACATTAAATTATATATAAGATAATAGAGTTATTATTTTATAATGCAAACAACAAATAAAGAGGAAGTGGAAGAAGAAAAGAACTTGAAAGAGGTGATGAAATATTTACCTATTCTTCAGGTGATTCCTTTTTAGTTGATCAAAGGGCTCCATAGGTTAGCTTTATGATCAAAATATGTCCTCTAGGTTAAAGTGATGGAAGTTGGGAGGATATTTGTGTAGGTTTTGGATGAGCCAAATGGCTTTGTAGGCGTGAATTTGAGGGAAGAGGAAGTGCCATTTTATAAGATAGGTGAGGTTCACCATAGGAAAAGATTAAAATATTATTTTATAATAAAATAATTTTCAGTTTATAATGGATCCAAAATTATTTATTTCTAGGATGAGGTGGGGATGGGTCGAAAACCTCTCAACCAATATTTTTTAGAATGTTTTGGGTCACTATATAAACCTTATCTTTTAGGTTTAACTCTTAGTTAAATAGTTTTACCTTTACCATGAATTCTTGTATTATTAAAATAATTGGTTAATAAAGCTTCAAAAAAATTCCAAGAGAACCCCAAGTGGTTCATTAATTACATATATATCTTTATTTAAGTCTGTTGGCCAGACCTTTTATTTTTAGTGCTGTTATATCATTTATAAAAATTATATTTGTTTTAAAAACTCTTTTATGTCAATGCTGACACTATTTGGTATTTTGTTTTTATTAAAGTCACAACAGCATGATTACTTTAAGAAAACATCATTTAATCAACCCTAACCTGTTATATTAACCTTTAAAAATACTATAATTCATCAAAAGTCTCAAAACTACATTTATTTTGTTATTTATAGTATCAATTATTTAAATTTTTCATTAATAAAGTAATTAGTGAATCATCATTGTTTTATAAATAAATTTAATTATTTAATTTCAAAAAATAATAAATAAAATACCATTTTGTAAGAAATATTTTTATCCTTCTAATAAATATTTTTAGTCTAATTTATCTTATGTATAACCCTATATAAAAATGTTTTTCTATTAAAACACTAATTTAACACTTTTAACTCTTCTTTAAATTAAATAATAATAAATGTCATAATTTAATCCATGTGGACCAAAGAGGATAATAATTTATTCCTAAGGTTTTTTTTGGTCTAATTACACTTATCCAATAGAATTAGGACACATTTTAGGGTAATTATAATATTATTTTTACCTTTAATTACCTCATTTACTTTTAACCGTGGTAAATAAAAGTCAAAAGTTACTATTGACCAAAAATTATTTTAATCTTATTAAACCACATTTAACATACTGATATCAACCGTGTCTTCCATATTTTCAAAGTTAAACTCATAGAAGTGGTAAAATTATGTTTTATGCAAATTTGCAAATGCTCTTATAAGGTGGATAAAAGATGGTAAGAAGTTCAATAAAATTTTATGTATCTAACCTTATTATAAAATGAATCCAATGAATTAAATTAAAATTATATAGGTATTATGTATCTGTTTTGACCTAAAATAAACATAAATAAAATAAATAATTATTTAAATGAAAAGTCGATTTAAACAATAACTGAGTGTTCTTCACTATTCATCAAAAATTGATTGTTTTCAAAAAAATAACACAAATTCACCCTAAGCTAATTTCGATATTGCAAATTCAAAAATAAATTCCATTTTGAAAAATAATATTTTAAAAATTGGGTATTACAATTTATAATGGCTATTTTTATTGGTCATTGTGTGTTAGAACTTGAAGTTACATACAACGCAAACTTATTGCATTGTTCAAAGAGAAGTGTACCATGGAAGCATGGGGTGTTACATTCTTTCCTATTTAAAATAACATTATCCTTGAAATTTATCGAATATTACTACAAAGAAACTCGGGTGTTTCGTCATCATAAGCTCCTCAGGTTCCCACGTCGCCTCTTCTATCTTATTGTTTCTCTATACAACTTTTTCCAACAAGTCTTCTAGTTTCTCAACACTTATTCTCTAGTATCCAGAATCTTGACAGGGTCTTCACAATAAGACAGATCGGATTCCAGTTCTATTTATCCATAGGTGAGTACATGCATTGGGTCAGGCATGTATTTTCTCAATATTGATATGTGGAACACATCAAGGACTTTGGAGAGACTTAGTGTCATTGCCAAACGGTAAGCTACGACCCCAATTATTTCTAGAATTTTGAAATGTCTGATGTTCCTGCGACTTAATTTACCCTTATTACCAAAACATATAATTCCCTTCTATGGAGATACCTTCAGGAAAACATTATCTCCAACCTGAAATTCCAAATACTTCCTTCGGTTATCAGTATAGCTCTTTTTTCTACTTTGAGGTGATTTGATGTGGGTTTGGATAACCTTAACCTTTTCTATTGTTTCTTCAACAAGTTTTGGGCCTACGAGTTTTCTTTCACCAATATCATCCCAACAAGTTGGTGTGCGAAATCTCTTTCTATATAATGCTTTATATGGTTCCAAGTAAATACTTTAATGTAAGATATTATTATAGGAAAATTATACTAGAGGTAAATACTGATCCCACATACCTTGATAGTTGATGGATCAAGATCTCAACGTGCCTTCTAAGGTTTGAATAGTTCATTAAAATTGTCCATTAGTTTATGGATGGTAGGCAGTGCTCAAACAAAGTTCAGTATCCAGGGATTTCTAAATATTTTCTAGAATATTGATGTAAAATGGGGATCACGATCAGAAACAGTTGATAGAGGTACTCCATGAAGTCTTGAAACTTCATTAATATATTTTTTTGAAAAACACTCAACTGGTAAATCTTCTCTTATGGAAAGAAAATGTGCTGACATGGTAAGACGATCAACAATGACCCATATTCCATCATTCCTTCTAGGATTATTTGGTAGTCCTATAACAAATTCCATTGCAATATCATCCCATTCCCCCCCAGGTATGGGAAGAGGATGCATGACTCCTCTAGGATGTTGTCTTCCGACATTCACTTGTTGACAAACCATACATCTTGACAGAAAATTAGAAAAATCTCTGTTCATGTTATCCCACCAAAATTGTTCCTTCAAATCCCTATAAATCTTAGTGCTACTAGGGTGTATAGAGAAATTGGAGCTATGAGCATCATCCAACAATTCCCTATTTAGATCAAGTATATCAGGAATGAAAATTCTCTTCCCAAATTTCAAAATTCCATCTTCATACACTATGTCACTCAATCTCCCATTATTCACAACTTTAATCTTCTTTTGAAACACTTCATAATCGGTCTAAGAACTCTTTATCCTTTCTAGTAAATATGGTTTTTCAACCATTTGAAAATGTATTTATGTTTCAACTTTCATGGTTATACCCATATCCATATTTACTAGATCTATAAAAATAGGGTCCCTTTCAACTCTCATCTTGTTCAAAACTCAATGATACTTTCCTCTCAAAGAATCTTCCACCTTATTTTCCTTCACTAAGTGGTAGTGTATAGTGAAATCATAATCTTTCAGTAGTTCAAGACATATGATTTTCATCATGTTGAGTTCTTTTTGTGAGAAAATATACTTCAAACTCTTGTGATCAGTATAAATATCACAATTTCACCATAGAGATAATGCTCCCATATAGTCATAGAAAAGATTACATCTGCTAACACAATATCATGAGTGGGATAGTTTTGTTCATGAATTTTTATCTGATGTGATGCATAGTAAATAACTCTATCATTCTACATAAGGACACAACCATGTCCTTTCTTTGAAGCATCACTATAAATAAAAAACCCATCATTCCCAGATGGTAGAGTCAATATAGAAGAATTGACTAATGTTTTATTCAGTTCTTCAAAACATTTTTCACACACTTTTGTCAAAACAAATTTAACTCCTTTACATGTGAGCTTGGTTAATGGGTTAGCCAATCGGGCAAAATTATGGATGATGTGCCAATAATAACCTGCTAAACTAATAAAACTGCATAACTTGGTTATACTTTTTGGTGCGGGCCATTCTTGGATTTCCTTGGTCTTTGAATGATCAATAGAGATTCTATCCTTAAAAGAAATATGACCAAGAAAAGAAATCTCCTAAAGCTAGAATTCATGCTTTTTAAACTTCCCATATAATTCATTTCTTCAAGAAGTCTTTAGAATGATTCACACGTGATTTCAATGATCTTCATAGCTTTTGCATTATACCAAAATATCATCAATAAATAGTACTAAAAATTCATCATGGTATTCCTTGAAAACTCTATTAATTAGATCTATGAAGATAGAGGGTTTATTAGTCAATCCAAAAAGAATTACTATAAACTCATAATGCTCGTACTAGGTTTGAAATGTTGTTTTTGGAATGTCTTCCTTCTTCACACACAACTGATGATATCCAAATCGTAGGTCAATCTTTGAGAAATATTGAGCTCTATGATGTTGTTCAAATAAATCATCAATGCAAGGTAAGGGATACTTTTTCTTTATTGTTATAACATTGATCTCCATGTAGTCAATGCACAAACTCATAGACCCATCCTTCTTCTTAACAAACATAATAGGGGCTCTACATGGAGAAACAATAGGGTGAATAAATCACTTATTACTCAATTACTCTAGTTGTTTCTTTAGTTCCACTAATTCCACAGTGGCCAGTCAATATAGGATCTTTGATATGGGCCTTGAACCATGAATTAAATCAATGGAAAAATCAATTTTTCATTCTAGAGGATGTCACGTTAAATATTCTAGAAACCCATCAACATATTATTGCACAATAGGTACATCCTCTATTTTAACAATCCTTTCCTCACCCACAGTTATTTCATTATCTTTGTCCCCAATAATTGAATTTAGTAGAGTTTCTGAGGGTGGATCTAGGTAAGAAACAGATGGTGACGTTTCTGCTCTAAAAATAAGGTACTCCTTATCATCATCAAAAAAATTAACCTCCTTATTCTTACAATAAATTTTTGCATCATGGTCTGAAAAACAATCCATACTAAGGATTATATCAAATTAAATCAAGGGTAGAACTCGAAGTTGTGTACAACATAAAATTATTGCATTATTCAAAGAGAAGCGTACTATGGAAGCTTGGGGTGTTACAAATTCCATAAAAACAAATATATTAATGAGGAGAGGATCAACATTTTCTCAGGATTCCCATTATGAGTTTTCATCATAATAATCCTTTTTGAAATTTTAATTTTCAGTTTAAGGTCATCAAATTTAGACCATATATGTATATGGTTTAAGGACATTCCACTTTGACCAACAATAGTTGATGTTTATGTTCATAAATATTTAAACGATAGTGTATGACATTTAAGGTTGTCCACATTTAACTAAATACGAGGTTACATGTCTATAGATTGGGGGTCATTCCATCATGAATGAGTACTTAACAAGATGGAAATGTTACTAGGCTAATGGGGATGAGGTAAATCAATATGAAGGTATACCCCATTCTATTGTAGGTGAACCCAATCGAGAGATATATACATGTTTCGTGATAATAGTGATTAAGTCACACATGGTTTTTAATATTTATATATCAACCTTTTGCAATATATAATATGGAAATACATTATGTGAAATTAAGAATTCCACACACTAAGAGAGGGTGTTGAAATTGATGGAAATTTAAAGTTTTTCTTGTTATGAGTAATCCTAGAATCACTATATATCTTGAAATATCATGAATCAAGACACTAAATGTTCTTTATGAGATGAATTTATCAATTATAGTATAAGTAAAAAACATTTTTTATCCCTATGTTATTGTTAACTACAAGAGTCATGGGATTAATTATATAGGGTCCTATTGTATGGTTGATGAACATAAATTGATGTGAATTAGAGATTTACATACATTGAGATCATTAATGAGGTTGAATTTTGTATCTTGATTATAGATATGTTATATGGAAATAACTACATATCCTATGATATTTTAAATCAATATTTTTATTGTTATTGGGGAATAAATATCTGTATATATCTAAATCATATACAATTAACTGATATAACAATTTTGTCCCCAGGCTGAGCAATGGAAGGGAAAAGTCCAATGCATATTATGAAGAACCAAATTTAGGGAATATATTATTAAAAATTGGGATTTTTTCTATAGTATATTGTTAAGAATGTAACTATATAAAAGGGACTCTAACATAGATCTAGCTCACATGAAAAAATAGTTCAGGCCAAATAGACTACTCTGAGAGGTTTAAGGGTCTTGTTGGTTGGGCAGTATATCGTGAAATTTTTCATCATGTGACTAGAAATCATATGATTGAAATGTTAAGGTTTTATAACAAGGAAATATATTTAAAAATTTCTTTATAGAACTATCTTATTCACAAAAATGAAATGGATTTTCCTTAATTCCAAGTTAATGAGGGGAATATTGAATTGAACTAATGGATTCAAAAGTTCCATGATGAAGCAGGAGTTTAAAAAATATGAATATTGTGGTTGAGTCAAAGAAATATAATCCATATGCTATTATATATTCTACCATAAGAGTAATTAAACTATATATAGTTTCTAAAATGGAATTTCTATTCTATTATGGTGCTATAACCATATGAATCACCATGGTTATTCTAAAGATATGAGATTTGTGTTTTTTTATAATTATTCCTAACGTATGGTTGAAATAGGAAATAATCCATGAAAAAAGAGACCATAAACATGAGGGATTCTTATGAAATTTCTATTTTCAGTTAGGTCCTGGATAAGAAATCCATATAGAGCTATGTTTTTGGAAATAATTTGAATCAAGACATATGTAGTTCTTATATGTAATCTTCTACACAGATCTAGGTCATGTGTAGGGGAAATATAATGATAGCTTCATAATATTGCAGATCCATTGAGAAACATTATGTGGATGAGTGGCCACAAATATTGGGATTGAAAGGGGGTTTAATTTAGTGTAATTTGAATCTAGAACATACTTAATTTCTCTAGGCATCATTATATATCTTTCGGTAACAGGAATAAATCCACATGTAGTTTTGGTAAGGTTATTTTTCAACATAAGGTTGGGGGACTATGAAATTATGGTTAGAAATAAAATCCATGGACATAAAATAACTAAAAAAATAAAACACTCATATATATCAATATCTTATATTGAGGGAGGAATTTTTTCACTTGAGGTTACATGAAAAAAACCTTTTCAATAAGTTTAAGGGCATAAAATATGGAATACTATGAATATATTAAATTCATTTGAGATAGAATAATTTTTCCCAAAGCTCAAAATAATCTTATAAGTACAACACACATTGTATATTATTATCGTGAGATAATTTTTTTTGGGTTATATAGTTTAAAGTTATGCAACAAAGTTTTTGTGAAGCTTTCATTAAATTATTTAAAGTATTTTATGGTAAAAATTGTATTAGTGGTGGATTTAATACCCAATACATCTTTTGTAATCAAGTAATAGACACCATTTAATTAGTCCTTATTTTTTATATTGTGTTCTTCCCATCTCGATTCTATATTCAACACTTTCTTCCTGGATATCATAGGGGTTCTTAGGGATCACAATGATTCCTCTTAAATGAATGAGTGGTGAGGAACCATATTTTTTAATTATCATGTGTAATTATTTTTATATACCTACATGTTGTGAAGGGTGGATAACATTTTCTATTTATTCAATCAAACATAACTACATGTATCCTAGATTGTTCAAATATATATATTTGATATCAAATGGAAATGTGAAGTGAGGTATGATGAACCTAATATTTAATAACTACCTTTATCCCATATATTATTGAATATGGGGTTTCATGTTTGGTAGTATAGGGTTTGGTGTGATAACCCAAAAAGGATTCATATGTTTTCATATCCAATTCATCTTATCACTATCTAATATCATCTTAAGGATATTAGATTGATTTTTATTAAATTCCTCTATCTATTTTTTTCATTATATGATAACATAAAGAGAGGTTCGATTGGTTATTGTACTTCAGGTATAGAATATTAAATTTAGAAGAATATAAATTGGTTAGATAATCTATAAATATTATGTTAAAGAAAAAATATTAATTATATTGAACTTTAGTAAATTGATGATAAAATTCATTCCCACTTCTTCAAGGGGAACTACTTTGTACCATTTGGAGAATAAATCAGTGGTATTAATGATTAACTTTAGAATCCTAGTTATGTCTAGAGGGGATAAACCCATGAAATATTTTCCCTATTTAAAAAATGGATAGCAATATTTGATGGCATGAAATAATTTTGGGGGAGATGGATGAGGTTTTCACGTATCTATAAAGAATGGAATTTATTCATGAATTCCATGAAGTCCTCCAATATCACTGCACATAATTATCTAGGCCTCCTAATTCCATGGGAGATATTGGTTTCATATTAGTGGACACCACCTTCACTAGAACATTCCTACCACATAATAGTGAGTGTTTCTCCTCCTTCAATATATCTAAGGAGGACTATCTGAAAGCCTTGTTGTTAGAGGACCCCCTAGGGATTCAGACCACCATAAAGGACAAATACATTTACCCATGAAGGATTTGTTACTTCTCGGGTTTATTTAGTGGGATGGTCTCATTATAGAAATCTTTTTGTTATGGGATATGTTTATCCAATTATAGCATTAGATATCAAGGGATAATGGTCACTTTGATAGATAGTGGTGTTGATATTATTGATTTTCTCTATATCATTTTTGATTAATATAGAGAACGCCCTCTAACATGGGATGAGAAAGAAAGAATTATCAATGTCTGGATATTATAGGGATATAGATACATTATATAGTGAAAATTATTAGGTATTGTGTGAAAATAGTACATGATATAGTGTTTTCTCTAAGTGAAACATAACTATCATCCCACATATAAATCAAGATATATAATTTTCAATTTGTTCTTATTGGAATATTCTATATCGGTTATCTTGATTACAAAATCAGAATCGCCCTTGATATTCGGTTAGGTCGCCAATATTTATAGGCTTAGTTTCATAAAATTAATTAGGTTTTTCTATTAATTTATTTGTTAGTGCATCCTTCTGACAACATGATGGATCAATGAAAACCTATTTTTTGGTATGATGAATATAATTCCTATGTTTATCCAGTTATGAATTGGGTTTCCCATTATTATATATGTTATTCCCATATAGTCATAACCAAAGCATATATCCCATGATTGGGATGTTTTATATATAGTGAAAATATATATGTTTGGATGTTCCATGCCTAAACATGATTTCTCTGTAAAAAGGGGCTCTGTGAGAAAATTTGGTAATGATTGTCCTTTTATCACCTTATAGGAAATTAACTATATATAAAACTAATGTTGGATAACTTACTATAACAATATATTGCTGTTTATTATTAAGAGATTGAAGTTTTTATTAAATCAATCCATATGAGAGACTAGGTGGGCCTCGTGATCTTGAAAATGGTGCCACATATTTTTCGGTAGACAAATAAACACATGAAAATTATTTTCAAAATTGGATAATCAGCTCTCAATATATAGTATTTCCCAACTAGGATAATATAGGTTTATTTCCTTGAATGCATAATTCTTCAAAGCATGGAGGTCACTGACTGATCTATCTAGGGTTTCTATATATAGGATACTAGTCTTTCCTTATAAAATGGTATCATGAACGATTGGTGTGGAAGGTAAAACTTGATATTATCGAAGGCCTTAAAAAATATCTCACCCCTTGATTAATAATTCCCTTTTTGATAAACTATTAGAAGGATATTCACTTCGGTACAATGGTAAATATGAAATGGATGATATAGTAATTACGTACAAAGAGTGTTATTATATAATTAAGGTTTCTAGTAATAGTGATAAAAATTATTTCTTTAGTATTATCTGGGTTAAATTCTATGTCACTGTACTATACAAAAAATAGAAAAATTTACCTGATGTATCCCCAAAATCACATTTTAGTGGGTTTATCATGATATTGAGTTTCTATAGTTTTCTAAAAAATAACTCATAATCAATAGTATGATAATAGAATTATTTATTTTTTTACTACTAAATCTTCAACATAACACTTTTCAATATTCCCCAAAAATGGAATGACTATTTGGTGCATGGAACTGTGTTTTGTAATGCTAATGTTCTTCAAGAAAAGCTATATTACATTATAATTAAATACCAGTTGGGGTGAATAAATGGTGGTGGACTTATAATCTTTTAAGCCCAATAGGATCTAGTTATATCCAGAATATCAATATAAGGACATATCCTTGAGCCCATTCATTGCATCAATTTTTAGTTCCACGATTTAGATTTTGAAATTGTCTTTCTGATAGTGTTGATTGAGATTCTTGAATTTAATGAAAACCCTAATTTGACCATTATTATTATTTCCATTCATGACTTTGGAGAGAATTTTTTTTATTAGTATTCCTAAATTAATTAGTCTTTGATAATCCTATCAACAATGGATTCCACCTCATAAGCATGGGTCAGATGATTTCTTCATGGAGCCTATTTAAAACTACAATGGTCATCTTGTTGAAACAAATAATTGGAGACCACATTGGGATCTATACCATGAATTTATATATATATATATAATCATGAAAACACATCATAATGATTCTTTAGGAATTATATGTATGTATCATGTTCTTTTAGAGTCATGAGTTCACTGGTCAACAAAGGATATGGATCTTCCCCCATACCAAAATTATTCTATTTTTGTTCGCCGATGATGGTAAATTCCTTAATTGAATACCATATGTTCATATTTTATATCATTATCCTCTATTTAACCAGTTATGGATTAAATATAAGGAATAGAATATTGAGATATATTATATGATATGGTTGTATTATTACTCCCATTAGATAACCGTCCATACACTGAATGGTTCATATCGTATGATATAACTGATACCATGAGAATTGGAGAAAAGTTTCCTAGATATCATTATAATATTAATTAAGGAATCATGTAAAATAAATCATAAAATATTGGTCATGTTTTTCAAACATCAGTTAGACCTAAACTCATGTACACTTTCTTGGCGAAAATGTTGATTATCCTCGAACACCAAATGGCTATTTCCATTATTGGTAGGTCCTCCTCAATGAAAACATATGACTAACCATAATATGAGAATAAATTGATTATATGTTTAAATTAACTGTCTATTGTGATCCACATGACCAACTTACTTCCCAAAAAAATATTTGTCAACTCAATTTGGTAGATATGAAACATGAAGTCTTCACTGTGTTCACTTCATAGACTAATAGGTGATATTTCTAGGCCATTAGAGTCAATAATATGAATGGTTTGTCTTGAAAAATATTTTCATATTCTTTCTAATGGGACCATTTTCATTAGACACTACCTTATATATCCATGATATGAGTCTTTAATTCATGCATTCTGAAGGCATGCGGCCTATAACCACATTTGATGATGGATCTAGCTCCTCAATTAGAGTGGGACGATGGGATATCGACCCTTAGTTTTATGGATTCCTCCACATTTATCATTTCTTAATTACAACCTCCATTATTGATTTAGGGCATGCTTTTGAATCATGTTCTAACACCATCTTCATATGGACATTGGTTAATTACCTTAATGGATTCCATAGTTGGGTGAACACTTTTTATTTCAGAGGTCAAGTCTTAATTCAGTATTATGATTTTTTGGACACAATGGGAATCTGATAATATCTTCTTCAGGATCTTCCATTTGGTTATCATTTTTTTTACTTAAGGAATCATAGTTTTTATACCGAAATTATATCATTATCATCACACAAGGAAACTTATACTCATCATATAAGGAATGTTAGGCCCGTTTCCTATGGAGACCCCCTCTCATCACATAGTGTAACTAATTCTAAAATCATGAGGTATTCTATGCTTGTTACATTGAGAGTCTTATACTTATATCACATGGATGGATATAATCTAAGGTTCATCGCACAAGAGGGGAGTAAAGAGATCCTATGTTCATTATATATGATTATTATTTATTTCATATAAATAATCCCATGTTCATTATATGAGTCATTATGGGCTCATCCTATAGGTAAATAATCATAGTATTATCAAATAAGGAAAGGTTTAAGAGATCCTATTCTCATTACATAGGCCATTTATGTGTACCACATACAGAATATCAACCTTATCATCTAATGTATCATGAGATTATCCTATAGTAAATGAATCATAGGCTCATAACCTATGGAAATGGATAATAGTTTCTATGAACATTACAAAGGATCATTATACTCTTCTCATAAGGAATTATAGGATCATCACATAAGGAACACTATGCTTTCCACCTAAAGATGGATTTCTTATGAATCAAGGGTATTGATCTATTCTCATCACCAAGGACACCCCATACCCATCACATGAGAAATGAATCCATTTTGGATCATCACTTAAGGTTGGGAATTGATTAATGTCTAGTGGGAATGAACCAATATAAAATTATCCTGTGAGGGAAAGAAGAAAATTTTACATCAAATACGAAATTCCGTGTAGATTAATGTCCAATGGGGATTTTTAGAAGGTTTAGTGGGTGTCTTTATATAATCCATAAAGATGATAAAGCTGTAGAGATACCACATCGGAAAGGGGGGATAGAATAATGGTGACAATATGATTGAATCTCATAAAAATATATTACATATCATACTTTAAAATAGTGATAAAAACCCACATAGTTTGAGGTGAATATTATTGGGTCATATGGCATGATCATTCCATACAATTTAATTTTATATGGTAAGGATTCTTATGTCATGAATGGAGTGACAACTAGGGATATGGTCATGATTATGAATTATGATTCTCAGGGGATAAATAATTAATTGAGTGGAACATGATGGTTGCTCTTAATGAAGACATGATTGGGGATTTTACCATATAGGAGTCCTAGGGTTATTCTTGGGAGTTGGAAGAAAAAATATGGTGTCTATGAGGGTATTGTGCTTCCTATCATCCACCAAGGATAAATACACAATGACTCTTCCCATCCCATGATTGGTGGAAAGGTCATGTGTGTATGGGAACCTATTCTTAGTATAAAAAAGAAAAGATACCACCCAACACATTCTTGGTGTAATTTACCTAGTCATGAAATTTCATGATACAGATCATGGGTATGAAATTATCATGAGAAATCCATGATCAGGGGTATGGGGGTCAAATGTGCACTAAATATTCATGTAATTATGATTGGTTGAAGGATGCATCATGTGGGTGTAACTTCTATATGATTCATTCAAGTTATCAATTGTGTCAATTTTTGATTGTTGCATGGATTAAGTCCTTAATACAGATGGTTTTTGAGGATTTCCATGGTAGGGGTTTTGTGAATGTTGGGTATTAAGAGAAGAATTGAGTTGCACAAGAATTATATATCTAGAATGGACTACGTGTTTTATATATGGGTGTTGCGTGAATCCATCTCAAACATAAACTAATATATTTAAGAACATATATGAAGTAATTCTTTGAATATTCTTACCAGTGGATATCCATGGGGGTTTTTTAGGTTTCATGATTTATGAATGTCTAATTTTCATGAGTTGGGAACTTACATTTCGAAGTGAAAAAGGCTAGATCCATAAAAAATTTAAGTTTTTTGTGTATTTATAGGCCTTATTATTGATCTAGGTGGCTATTTATGCAATATTTTTGTGATCATGCAAGTTAAAAGATGCATGGTTCCATGAAATTAGTTTGTGCAAATCTATGTTACAAAAACATTTTTTCATTTTCATATTTTCCACCAGATTCTTCTTGGATGCATTTTTCAACATTAAAACTAATTGATACTTCCCATCCCATTTAATAAACCAAATATATATATATTAAGATTCATAGGAATAAATGGGAAAACTATAACCATTCAATACCATGAATTTCCCACTAAATTATTACATTGTACAATAACGATATGATGATAGCACTATTTCATGAATATGAAGCCATGTACTTCCTAGAATAACATTAAAGTATTTGTTTTAGAAGACCTAAATGTATTCAACGTTATAAATCAGGTCCGAATATTTTTATTTGAGCTGTATTTTTCTAGTTGAACTCTTCTAAATCTTGTCATATCTTGGGATTATTATGGTAGGAGGGTAAAAACAAATTATTTATATAATAATAACATAAGGGTTCAAATTATGATTATGTTAAACCTAAAACCATTTTCTAAAAGTGATAATTGTATATCGATATCATTGACCATTCTATATTTTTACAGGGTCTTGATACGTCTGTATGTGGTAGCTTCCAAATAATCTTTAGTGACAGAAATGATTGTGTGAATTCCCTAGAGTTTGTGTTTGTACATACATATTCAATGCGATAATTTTAGCATTGAACTATTTATGGATTAAAAGGACCTCAATAAGGGATTTACAAAGTTCTGTCAACTAGTGAAGGGAAATTGAATTTGGGAGGTCTGATAAGAGGATAGTATAATTATTTATAATGATATACTTCTAAGACAAGGTCCTATGCTCCCCATATTGAGGCTAATTCATTCCTTGAATATTAGAGGCCGAAGACGATGACCCATTATTTTGAAAAAAATTGTAGGTTATCTTTGTGATCTAAGAGCTAGTATAAACTTAATTTCCCATGTATCAATTTTAACTAGGAAACTAATTCTCAATTATTATATATTATGGTATAATTAGTCCCAAATTATACATGAAGTATGTAAAATGATGCTGATGTTCATATTGATCTCAATTGAGTTATTTTCTTCGGCTTTCATTTAGATATACAACATTATTGTAAGAGCTGCATGACCAGCAGGGTATACCATAATATTTTATTTCTCAACCTCTATAGAATCTTCCTAATTTATAGATGGATAATTCATGTTTATATGAGTATTATTCATTTTATAATGGGACTGTAAATTAAATTACATTGACTAATTCATGATACAACTCCTAATTAGGAGAAAGTTATATTTAACAGGGTAGTTTCTATCCTCTGATTGAATGATGTAAAAATTCCGTGACAGTTCTCATTAGCATGGGTGACAGTATTGGGGCCATCATTCTGTTCCATTTTCTAATAACACTAATTTCACTGAATCATGGATCATTATGATGTTTAAGAAATAATTTATGTCTTCATAGAGGTAATTTGGTTAACAACTGGATGACTTATCAGGGCCTTAAGTATTAAATATTATAGTCTTATCGATTTATAGTTAATCCAACCCTGAAATTTCTATTCCCCTCTATCTAGGATTTATTTCTATTATGCTTCTACTTTTGGTGGAGTGATAGGGATGCATGAAACCTACACTGGGATTTCAATCATCTTGACATTTCTAGAGTAAACTATCTTCTGGAATATGTCCTTTAATATGAATCAGTCTTCAAATGTAATTCACAACATCCGGTGAATAGAAAAATAATCAGGCTAATCAATCATTTCGAATTTAATGGGCTTCTTAACCTCTAAAAATTTAACAAATTAAACCTCCAATGTAGTGATGAATAACCTTTAAACATGTTCCCTTTAAAAGTAATAATTTTTTATTCCTTTTGTCTTTTAATTTTAGGTGAATTTACTCCTTATCTCCCTCATAACAAGGGAACAATTTTTTCAACTATTGTTTGAGAGGAGTAATGATAGGATATTATCCCAAATTAGGAACTAAAATAGTTATTAGTTATAGCTTGATCGAGATGAAAAAAATCAATTATTTACTAGTTATCATCTGTTATAATAACATCATTATCTTGGATTTGGATTTTTAATATGAAATGATATTCTATAATAAATTTTATTCGAATTAAACTGCCATAAGCCACAATGGAAAATTAATGTAATAAGTAGTGTTTTCACCCCATCAAATAAATTTTCTATTCATATCTCTAATAATTAATCCTTGGGAATATCTATACTGAAAGAGTTTCTTAGACCTTTCCACTTGTAATTTAAGTACAAATCCATTTCTATTTTCATACTACATGAAATTGATGATTCAGTATTCAATTTTATTCCTCATTGTAGATATGAATAGGAGAATAAATTAAATATAATGTTATTTATAGATATTAATATACTGAATTTTAATATTTCTATAACAGATAGATGTTGGCCCTTCCTAGGTGTATTTGAAGCATCTTATTTTCCCCCCTCTTTCAATTTTTAGGTTCCCATCAGGAGGATAAAATGTTGTGCGAAATGCTTAAAGTGATTATCTAGATCTCCCATTCCATTTAATATTAAGAATTTGGGTTTCCCAATATTAAGTGGGGGGTATATTAAAGGCAACATATTGATTTTATACTTTTCTCTTCAACTTTACTAGTACGTTTCATCCATTCATTGATTCTATTCATGTAGAAAGGGGCTGGATGGAGTCAAGGAGTTCAAATGAGACTATTTCCAAGGGCAAAGAATAAGTGTATGTTGTGAGTGGAAGTTGATTAGGGTATATATCAAATACCTATTGTTGATACTCATAATAAGTTATCATGGGCTAGCTCTCTAGAAATTGTAGTGATTACTTCCCCAATATAACTTTTTATTGGTAGTACTTTGTCACTAGGGGTATATAAACTAGTTTTTTGGGCCTTAGTTTAGGTGGATGAGTATAATATAATCTAGTGGGTTGAGAGGTTCCATAGAACTGAGGTGGATTCTATAATGTAGGTATATTTTCCACATCAAAATAGTTTCACTATGTATGGATATTACCTCAGAGTAATTTAGTGTTGATTTAATTCAAATTATCTATCTCAATTTTATTTTGAGATATTTTCTTTCTACTGAATAGGGCCTTGATTTCTTTGGGTGTTGGGTGGGGTATAACCTCACCAATCCCTCTATACCTCTCTATGTATTATTGTGTAGGTGGTGGCATAGTGGTTGGAAGATCACCTAAATCAGGTGCCCACCATTTACGTTGGGTACACAAGCCTAATTATTTTATTCTAGTGCAACAATATTTTTTATGATTTAATCCACATATAATTCTATTAAGTTAGGGTTATTATCTATGCCATCTATAAGGATGGTGTTAATGAAGCTATATATGATGAAACATACAATTGGTATCATATCTTTATCTAATTTTTATGGGGATTTATCATAATATTATGGTGAATATCCCCGATATCCACATAGACCATCCTTCTTAAGGCCCCATCCCATTTCCTCTTTATTTTCCCCTATTATCACTATAATTTATTTTAATTTTTTTAGTATGTTCTAATGGGTTTTTATGTAATTTTTATTACCCATCAAAGGGAAAATCAAAATGACTCTTTATATAATCCTTCTAGATTGATTATTTTAGCTTATATACCTTATGGGATTCCATATTCTCTCCCCGATGATCCAAAAAAATTATCTTATGAAGGATGATCTTGTGGGAGACCCTGATGGATTTAACCAAGAGTGATCATAATATAGGAGACAGATCATGAAGTGAGATAAATAATTAAGGAACTTCTAGTGATGTTGATCCCAACATGGAGAATATAGACTTATATAATGGGGTGGTAATAATGCTCCATCCATATGGGATAAGGTGAATTTCTATAAGACCATACAACTGAGATCCACAATAGATTTATTGGTGACTAGGGTGGTGGTGGTGGTAAAACATCCCCATGATCTTTATGTTACGTCACCACATATAATGTTATTAAGGTAATTACCATTTGATATTTCTTTTGTTTTCTAGCCTATATTCTGAAATTATTTGAAAAAATAACTTTTTTTGTTGGGGTTTATTTTCATTAAGGGATTGTCTACTGTTGTAGGATTTTCATTCCTTAGATAGGCCCACTTGACATTTGTACAATCTTGAAAAAAATGTTTATCAATTGGCATGTTCTACTGATTATGCTTCTGTTGAGATTTAGAAATGTTTTTATTTTCTTAAGAATAATAAATTACATATTCAGACACATGATGTGTGACATAACCTAAAGTGATTCAATTTAAAGTTGTTTTCATTGATGTATATTATTGGAATATGAGTAGGTTAGAATGTGTATCTCCATATTTTTTTATCTAATGATACTAATGTTAGATGGGTTTTAAGTGAATATATGGGGAAGTGACTTTATATTTTTCTAATAATAATTCATGTGATACTTACAATATTTCACTGATTTATGGTTTCATACTAATAAAAATGTGGTTACGTCAATATTGTGGGATATCTCATTTATCACATTGACACCATTATTATGCTATTAATAAGAAATGTGTCTTCACAATAGATTATAATGAACATCCTATTAGTTATGCTGAAAATAATGCATGGTATCATATTTTAATATATCAATAAGTCTATACTAGAGAGTGTTTGTGTGGAGAGGATAACCAATATTATATTTTTAACCAAATCATCCCACACGACCATTGAGTTTTCTTCATTCAATGTGAGGGGTTCTTTGACTAGATATGACTAGCATGTACGTTTCTTAATTTCTTTTTCAAAAGGGGTAGGTATATTTATAACACAATTAGTTTCATAAAAGGTTTAATTATATGAGTGAGGCACATATAATATGGTCACCTCAGACTATCCTTCTACAGTGATGAGATTAAGTTAGTCGGCGATGAGTAATTTAGTGAAGCTAACCTCGTTTGTCAGCAACTACTCTATATGAGGGAAAAAAAGATAATATTTTACATTATGTGGAACTTAATTCAAATAATTTAAATCATTTTGAGTATGGACTTCACAATAAGCACGATGGAGAGGGCCTTGACGATTTTTGATTTTAGATTTTCTATCATGGGTAGGACCTCTACAACATTTATTATCATTATCACTTAGAGGAACTCTCTAATATATACTATGGGTTGTACCTCTATATTTTATAGATTTGTTCTAATGGGGAGGTACTTTGTGTTATTGGTTTATGATGTGTTATAAAGGAGATAACCTTATTTCTGGTAGATCTTCATGAAACAGGGATGAAATATGCAAATAGTGTCCCAAGGTGGAACTTTGTGATTGATCATCATATTACCATGAATAGAATCACTATAATAAGTAATATTATTTGGAAATATAGATTGCTTTATTGAAATTACATTGGTTTGACCTCCATAGCCATGGATAAACTCTTTGGCCAATAAGGAACTAATATATTCAATATTCATAGTTTAAAGATGCCAAATAGACTTAAAAATATTAGTGTTCACAAAGGAATCGACTTAAATCTAAATAAAATATTTTCCAAAATGATATTTTTGTATAAACATTTGCGGTGTGGAGAACAAGGTTAGAACCAGAATTATAATCATGGTTTTTTTTTGGTATGGTCAAAGTCAATTATGAGTCTGAGCCATATTATGTGACTACTTAGTTTCCATCAAAATATGTGGATTATCTTCTCAGACGAAATAATGGATGTATTGTTTCTCATATTTTTCCACCATCATAAACAAAATATCTTCATGAGTGGGTATAAGAATATAAACATCCACCCTAATTTTCACTAGAATATTCTGGGGATATCTCATGATGGGAAAAATAAAATGATCTTACTCTAGAGTTTTCATTAAAATATACTATGGGAATTCATATGTGTTTAAAGGAATATGATCTTGATCATTGAATAATTTCTAGGAATGTTGATGTGCTTCATGAGTTTGAGTACGAAAAGGGATTAATCCCAGTATTGAGTAACCATCATAATATTCCAACAGTCTTTATGGGTATAAGTGGAAATTGGGAAATTTCTTACTCCCAAGATTCAGTGGTCCATCATCCCTTGTGAGGCATCATCCTATGTGACAAGATTTAAGTAATCATAGATGATGCCTCTAAAATGGCCTTCTCAGATTATCTTAGAGAGGATATGGAAATACAACACTATCGATGATAATGACTGAAATGATCCCTCCTAGGTAAATTTGGAGTAGCTATAGGGACATAGTCGATATCCATTTCCATATTCCTAACGTAAGAGATGCATATTTTATTATGCTATTGGAAATTATTTTTGAAATTATTTTGGGTGGAAACATATTACACCTTAATATCTATTATTTTTCATTGATTATACAGTTAAAAACTCATAATTAGCTATAGTCTCTTTTGACAAACCAATAGAGTTAGGATTTAACCGTTGATATGTTACTCTTAGATTAGATTATTAACAAATTATTCATGGAGGTTCTAGGATAGTGGAATTTTATGTCTGATATATGGGCCAATAAACTTCATTGAATATGAGGGATATATCTAACACATAAGTTGAACATATGTAGTAACCTAGGGTTTAGTGTGGATATACCACTTTTTCCATTGAGCCTGGAATTCAATGGTGTATTTCATGGTACTTTTTGGTCTGATGGGATTTCCTAAGAGGGGCACTGACCTTAAATACTTTGTTTTATCCAACATCACAGGATAAATTGAATGGTCGGTCAGTCAATTTCATGGGTCAAATATTCAAATTGGTTTCACCATTATCATAACAAATATCCGCTTAACCTATGATTTTTGTGTTAGTGGGGACCTAAATTCAAAATGCAGCTGGTCTCTAGGACATACCAGTGACACTTTATATTGTTCATTGGTCGAGACAGTGGGAGGTTGTATTATCTTTTGATAAGTCTTATTTCATTTTTTGGGAATCTATTATTGATTTAATAAATGTTCATGAAATACTTCTCAGCACCAATAGTGGTATTTTTTACCTTCGTGAGAGTGATTGATCTAAACCATTCCCTATTGTGAACATTTTTAGGTATAATTGGTTGTTCATTTAGCTTTTCCTTATATGGTTTGATGATTCATAGTTGGGAAATATAGGATTTATTTCCTTTCATGGAGTAATTGTTTGTAACGATGTAGGTATTGGGCCTATGAGAGGGGATTCATATGCATTCGAAAAACTCTAATCATAACCCACACTGTTCAGTGATGGTTAATTGGAAAATTCATACCATTTAAGGTCATGTGACAGGACGAATGTGGTTCTTTTTAATGTCATGAAACTATGATCAAGTGAATTTATTTTTAGGTTCATGCATCCACGAAATATTTGGAGTAGTTTCACATTATTTAGATTGGGTTATATTCTATGTATGTTAAATTTATAAAATAATGATTACTGGGTAAATGGTATTTAAAAATGGTTCATGTGGGACATATACATGAGAATACTTTTCTAGTTCATCATATCCAATAGAAACTTGATATTAGATGGTTTGATTGGGTATTACACCTAGAATGAGACATGTATGAAGTCATATACCTCTTATTTACTAGAGAAAAGACATGGAAAACGAATTAACCCATGGGGAATATCACCTAGTGAGTGAGGGTCGAGGATTACACTAGATAGAAGGAAAATATATATGTCTGTGTAGTTAATTGAGTTGAATAGTAATGAGGTCACCACTGAGGATATAATTGGAACATACACATTATAGGAGGCCCATATATGGATATTTGACTCATTGTGTTGAAAATGAGGAAAACTAGATACTTGGTAAGTTAGGATGATCATCCTAAGCCAGGGGATGTTCTATTAATTTCCTAGTGGTATTGATCCTTGTTATCATGGTAATACATGATAGTGAACACCATAATGGTACTATCAGTTATGGATAAATTTATATAAAAAGACCTTCTTGTGTGGTCTAATCCTTATTTTCAATGGAATACATGATTTGATGCGGGAACTCTAGAATGCATGATTTAATCATGTATCTCATGATGTTATGGAAGATACATTTTAATAATGGCAGTTTGGGGGCTTTGATAATTTAAAAATGAATCAAATGAATTAATTTGTGTTTATTAATCCTATATGGGTAATCCTAATTATGAATAATGAAAATATTTCATTTACCCACTATAGTTCCAATATTTATCAATGATGTTTTGTGGGGAGGTGGAAAATATGAAATTTAAGACCCAATTTTTTTCATTAGATTATCATTTTATGACGGTAAAATTCAAAAATTCTAGTTTTTTTTTTCAGTTTCTCTTTTTTAAGGAGTTTTATAAGCTTCCCTCTATTTAGGAGTCCTTCAAAAAAGAATTTATATGGGAGGTGACATAAAGATATTATATGAGAGGAGAATTATTATTAAAAAAGTATTATTCATTGCTCAATAACCCACCTATTCATGCATAAATTTTAATTTTATCAAAATGAGAGTTCTTAAACTATTTGTGAAAATGAAATTATCTGAAAATTATTAAATTCCCTACTTGATCTTAATATCATCGAATAAATATTATCTTAAATGTCTAAACCACTCGATGTCACTGTATTTCTTTAATGTGAATGTCTGGTATTTATAGTAATCACATCATAACATCCTTCTTTGAATATTTAGTCTTCTAGTATGTTCATTTTCACTATGAGTTATATGAATATGAAGGATCACTGACTCACCTCTATGAAGAGACACCCAACAATAAATGTGTCTCATATTTAAGAAGAATCCTCTTTAGGCTTTAGTAATGTGACACTCGGTCCTTAATAGACCATGGTCTCATAAAGGACTTCATCCTATTGACTACAAACTATTCCGGAATCATGTAGGGTTCATGTTTCAATAAAGTATTTTTACCATGACTTCATTATTGACTTTTACACCACAAATGAATTTATAAAACTAAAAATGATGTCATTTGTTTGAAGGAGTTATCCTTTACATTAAAATTTTCCTTTTAGATATTTCATGTCCTTGTGGTCTTACTCTATGTGATGATTTTATTTTATAAGAATCCAAACATGTGGAAAGTGATTTAAGGATTTGTAAAACACATTTATAGTTTTCTCTTAGTATAATTCCATGATATAAGACAACATGGAAAATAAAATATTTTTTTCATGTTGTTTTGATATATAATTATACGTGGTTAAATTATAATCCAATATACATTCAATTATCTATCCATATGCCCCTAATAGAAATCTTTTATATCCATTCTTGCTTCTTGAGTAGCTTAAAAAGGCAATAAGTATTCTGGTACATAATACATCTTCTCTTATTGTAATATAATGATTTTACAACTATACCAACCAATAATGTTTATACGAGTATAATCATTCTCCCAATGTAATATTAATCATAATGATTATGTATTTATAGGTTTTCCAGAAATTATCTATAAAGAATAAAATATTAGGTTAGTAATTTTTATGGATTACCAATTATAACATTACTAATTTATGATTTAATTACATCTCCCACTATGTTATCAAATCTCAATATCCCTCATTTTTGGATTTAAATTACCCAATGACTAGGATATTCTAGTTTTGAGGTTCCATATTATACTTCTCAAAATAAAAACCAAGGGCATTTAAAAATTATCTTATGTTATTTATATAGGATAAACTCTTTCCAATTGCAATAAATCACAGTTCCTTGATTTAGTGAATGGATTCCCCAGTCTAGAAATCATATACAATGATTTCTTTAATAATTTACTCCAAATTACCCATATCATTCTTTAGAGCCTTCTCGTAATTCTTATATGGATAATAAAAGACAAAAAAAATATTATAACTCCCTGATAATATCAAATAACCATAATAATGTCCAAGAAATTACATTGAACTGTTGTTTTATTCTAACTCATGTTATGGAAGAAATTTAATGACTTAATATTATATGTAGAGGTATTTTATATAACTTATAATAAAATTTAATTATTTCATTTTTTATTTTATTTTAAGAAAATTATAATAAATAATACTTAAATAATGGTCCATTTTTTATAAAATTATTTTTTCATTTTTTTAAATATTAATTCTTTAATAAGATATATAATTTTATCCTTTATAACCTTGTTTTATTTATGTGAGATATTATATAAATAAGTATCTATATATTACAAAATAAGTCTTACACAATTTATTATATTTTTTACAAGCATTATTGTTAATGTATTTATAATATGAGATAACTTTTAATTGATAAAATTAGTAAACCATTCATCATATAAATAAATAATTAACAATTCATGGATAAAATAAAATATATATATGAAATGATCATAATTCTTATCTACTTGTTGGTTTATCGAGTGGTGATAAACCAACATAGATCATGTATTAAAAAATAATTTAACCTTATGTTTTCTTATGTAGATACATTCATAGTCCATATATGTATATTATTATTTGGATTCATCATATCTTGGGACTCGAGAAATCACTACTGTCACACCTGGGTTTTTGATTTCACCCATTTTCCTAGTTTGGGTTTGGTTCTCGATTATTTTCTTAGGAACCATGTCTGAATGGTTTAAAGTTTTTATCTCTTTACCATGGTTATTATTATTATAGTTCTTGTTTGTGAGTTTCCATGTGAATTTTTGAGAAAAATATACGTTTATGGGTGGATAATGTGTGGAGTAGGGTTGGATTATTAGTAAAAAATTGTTCCCTACCTAGGTAACCATGTTATAGGTTAGGGATTTTGAAAAAAGATGCCTCACAACTTCCAAACGATAAGTGAGGCCATATGGATAAACAGTGTGGTAGGTACCTATTTAGGTAGAGAGGTGCGCATAGTCACTTCACTGTTTGACAAACCATGCGGCCTATACATGTCATTAAAATTGGGTTTCCTATTTTTATCTCTCTCAGTTTTTGGCACTAAACCCAATTTCCATTCATCCTTATCCCACCCTAGACCTAGGCACACCTACCTCCTACTCCTCCTCACCCTTGGTATCATTTTGGCAGTTCTTTTGGAACATATTACTCAAGATCTCTTGAGTAAGTCTCCGTTTATCATGTTTTCATTCCCTATACTAGGGTTTATCTCCTTTCCCTTTAGGGTTTTGTTTTTCAAGTTGGATGGGAGGTTGATTTAGGGTTTGTTCTATCTTCATAGGGTTTGATATTGATATTATTTTTTAAAATATTTCATTTCTAGGGTCTTGTGGTGGTTCAGTTTCGATTTAAAAATAATTTTGTAATGTTTCTTCATATGAGGTAGGTGGTTCCATGACACAAAATTTTTATATGTTTTTAATATGGTGTTTTTTGCATTTAATATACATTTACAATCTAATTGTTTGGTGGAGAATATATTTTTGGGGAGTTTTAACATGTGACCTTGTTGAATGTAGATTTTCAAAGGGCTAAGGTTGTGTTTTTGAGTGTTTTATTGTGTTGCATTAAAAAAATGGTAGTATTCCTTGATAGAATGGGGTAGAAATATTTTTTAGAGGAACCCTTTGTGTGAACATGTTAAAAATGATTCTTCAATGTAAAATTGGGTTACGTTTTCATATTGACTTTTGTATCACACCTTTAAATATGAAATGTAAATTGATTAAATGATGAAAATCATGTTTTAATAATGATCTTAGGTTATGTGTGAATTTAAAATGGGGGTTTATCCCATGGAATTGGTTAGTTAATTTTATTATTTTCTTATTCTTTAACAAATGGGGATTTATGAGTCATGTTAGTGATAGTAAATTCATTATGTGGTTGTTTTTTGGCGTGTGTAAGATTAAAAGTAGTTGGGTTTATGGAAAAAGGGTGATTTCATTGAAGGTTTATAATTCTTGGTTTGTGTATGTGAAAATTGTGTTTTGTGAAACATATGACATGAACTTGAGTAAAATATAATCCCTAGTATCTAAGTGGGATGACTAGTTATAGTAATATAGTAATTTGTAAGTGGAAAAGTGTTGGGTTCACTTAACTGAAATGATGCTTACACCACTAAAAAGTAATGATGATCAGAGACCACTAGGACTATATGGTTCCCCCTCATAGTGGATTGGGCATGAGAAATATATGATTTTGGTAGCTATAACACCCTTCAATGAGGTACGAGGTTTTCAGTGTCCCCCTCAAGCTAGATTAATACTAGGGATTACTCATGGTGCTCTACAGTGACATGATTCTTATATGATTTGGTTCTATCTATCTCCATATGGTAGACCCCATGTGTGTTTATAAAATCCTTTTTAAATAATGTTTTTGTGAAATGTTTTCCCTTGAAAGTGTTACTTTTGAGACAGTTTTTCCAAAAAAATGTTTTCTTTGAAATGTTTAGAAAGGCAATACATATATTTTCAAGTAAATATCTCCTTAAATGTTATAGTATGGAATATTTTAATTTGGGTGGCATCCTACGAGGCTTTGTATCACAACCTACATACACAATTGGGTGTATATAGACTTTTTTTATTGACTCATGTAAAGGAAAGGTGTTTGGTGATGGAATTATAGGTTTCTAGTGGTCTTCTCTTGGTGGAGGTGGCTTGAGGATGTTTCTCCTCTCATTATATAGAGGCTTGGGTTGGGGTTTTAGTCCCCCTTTTATGTAGTATTTTTTGGGGGTTTTTTCTATGTTTTAACCATAAAATATGGAATGTTATTATTATTCATTTGGTTTTGGATTTCTTATTTTGGTTTATTTATAATTAATATTGGCTTGTATATTTATATACTAAGGTGAAATCATTCCAAAGTTGTATTGTTCAAACACAGGAACTTGGTTCAAACTCGTGGGGATAAGAAACATCATTCGGGCCATTCCATGCATTGGCTCAGGTGCCAGTTTAGATGATGTCCATGATTTTTTTGTGACAAAATTGAATCAGAGCATGTTCGCTCTTTCGGGTCCTGTTACATGGGAAAGAGTTTGGGTAGAATGATGATATGATTGTTAGGACAAGATGTTTTTTTTTTTGAGTATGGTGCTTGGACAACACTTTTCATGAAAGGGCTCAAGTCACTAGAGGAAGTTGGGGTTTTTTGGTTTAGTTGGTTCTACATTTTTTTGATATTTGGGAAATTAAAAGTGAGTTGGGTATATGGTCTCAATAAGCTCGCAAGGCCTCGAAAGCCATGTGGACCTGGGGAGATTGTCCTAAAACACTCTATGCAATGGTTGTGTGATTAGAATATAGCCACCAACCAAATGTATATTTCATCCATCGACACTAGTTTCCTCTTGAATTAATTTTTTTATTCTTGGGTTATGAAGGTTATTTTATGAACTCCCATTTTGGAATTGAAAAAAACAAACTTTCAAAGTGGAAATGGTTTTGAATTTGGGAAGGTGGAAAATGAAGTTTTACAATTTATATAAAGAATGCTTTAGAAAATTGAATTTTTTTGAAATGATTTTTTGGAAAAGTGAGAATGAGTTTATTGAGGTTGGATCTCTACAATACAAACCTATAATTTATATAAATTTATTGATTGGAAATCAAAAACAATTTCAATGTGGTTTTTTAGAAATATATTTTAATTGCTATCTTCTAAAGTGATGGGAGTTGTTTTGAATGGGATGAATTATTATTTGAAAAAAAAATTATAATTGGATGAGATGTCTTGGGTTTAATGTTATAGTTTGAAAATATTTTTTGATTGGGTGGTTAGTGAATCATTGAAAAGTTTTCTGAATTTTTGAAGTGGGAATTTCATTGAAAATATTGGTGTGTGGGTTTAATTTTTGTTTCAGAAAGTGGTAAGGTTTGGTTTTGATATTTGATATTCTCATGGGTTACCACATTCTTAGGATATGTATAGGAAGTCAATGAGTTCCCAGATTTTCATAGGAAAATTCATGTGTTAGACACCATGGGATACCATTGGTGGATATGCAACCCACAAATCTTGATTTATTTCCAAATGTTCTTTTATGAAAAAAATGTGATGTATTGATAACTGGTGATTGAGTAGTGTGTAGTCTTGTACTTTGGGAAAGTTTTTGTAAGGTGTCGAGCATGAGAGTATATTTTTGTTGATTGGTGTTTCTTGTCTGAGCCCATGTCGATGAGTCAACATTGAGAAAGTGGTTAGTGATTTCTCATAAAAAATAATTCTAGAAGCCTTTGGGTAAGTTCCATCTATGTGTTTATAGTTTTTTTGAGGAACAATTTGGCTGATGGGAAAGTTTGTTTGGATCCTCAATTTCCCTTTTTGGATAGTGTATTCCCCTATAATGAATTGATTCATAGTCGATGTGTGGCCATATGTTATTCACTATTGGAAAACTCTCTAGTTGTTCAATGTAAGGACTCACTCCTTGAATTTCAGTGGATGAATCTACCACTCCCTTTTTAGGTAAGTGAAGCCTCTTATAGAGGAAGAGTAGATGTCAAAGTAATTGACATAGATCATAGTTTCTTGAGTTACCTAAGTCATCGAATTTGATGTTTGATACCTTTGATAATGAATGTCCTTCCTGGATGAGGTGAAGGGAATTCCAGTGAGGATAGTGTAATATGGTTTGGGTTGTTAGTTCTTGTCATGGTCTTAATGTTTCTTTCAATATTTTATCACTTTATTCAAAGAAAGTGATCAATATAGGTCACTAGTGTGGAAAATATGGTCGTAAGAGCCTTTTATTGACACCTGTAAAAATTTTGTACTTATCGGGACTCAGTTTAAATACCCTTCCCTTGTAAGGCCCCATAGGTTGTAATGGTCATCTTTGGGTGGCATCTTGGGGTGTTGTATCTTTTTTCAAATGAAAAGGTGGATGTTGTGTAACCATTCATGTTTCCTCTCATTAGAATTGGAAAGGGATAATTCATGTGCATCCTCTATATTCTTATCATGGTGAAGTTCCATGTTGAGGCAATGTTGGTCTCATGGTTTGTTGTATTTTTTGGGCTTTTCATGGTTTCTATATATCTTCATATGGAATAAAAAATAGGAGTTTTGACTGGGGGTCTTCAATGATTGAATACGAGGGATGATTTATTCAAATAATAAGGATCCAACCATAGGATTCAGAGTGAAGTCGAACAGTCTTATGAAACCCCCAAGGGTGTAAAGGACCCTTGTATAGTGTCCATATTTATTATGGGAGATGGAGTCAGCTTAATACCCATATATGAATGTTTCATTTCAAGAGGTCCTTTTTAGTTGAAAAAGGTGTGGGGACCTCATTTCCATGTTTTAAACCATGTGGGTAGAAGAGTTCCTACTTAGTTATAACATATGTGGCTGTATAATCTTTGTAAAATCTCAGGGGTTGTTCCTTATTAAAGGGGGGTCTCCATTTGATGGTCCTTGTATGGAAGACCTTCTGAATCGATCTCAGTTTCGGTTTGGTCCTATCTATGGTTGGTAGCGTCTCATGAGAGTAGTGGACCACATTGTGTTCTCCAATCGGTTTAGATTTTCTTTCTTTTAACCCCTTATAGTCGAGGGATTTTTCGTAACACCCCAAGCTTCCACAATATTCTTCTCTTTGAATAATACAATAGCTTGTGTTGTATGAAACTTTGAGTTCTAGCACATCACAACAAATAAAACTAGCCATTTAAAAAGTAGTTATGAATATTAATACCCACTTTTTGAAATTTTGTAAATATTATTTTTCAAATTGGACTTATTTTTTGGATTTGGAATATCAAAATTACTTTATGGTGAATTTTTGGTATTTTTCTGAGAACTATCAACTTTTGATGAATAGTGAAAAACATTGCATTATTTTTTAAAACCGACTTTTTATTTAAATAATTAATTTTAATTTATATTTATGTTAATGTAAAAATAGATACATAATACATATATTAGTCTAATTTAATTCATTGGAGTCATTTTATAATAATTTTAGATATATAAAATGTTATTGAACTTTTTACTGTATATTACATACCTTCTAAGAACATTTGAAAATTTGCATAAAACATAATTTTACCGCTTCTGTGAATTGAATTTAAAAAATCCATGATAGATGGTTGAAATCAGTAAGTAAAATGTTGTTCAATAAGATGAAAATAATTTTTGTTGTATAGTAACTTTTTAATTTTATTTACCAGAGATAAATGTAAATTGGGAAATTAAAGGTAAAAATGATATTATAATTACCATGACACATGTCCTAATTCAATTGGATAAGTTTATTTCGACCAAAATCAACCTTAGGAATACAATTTGACACTTCTCATCCACTTTTATTGGATTAGGACATTTATTAATATTTTATTTAAAGAAGAGTTAAAAGTGTTAAATTCAAATCTTTATAACTAAAACATTTTTAATATAGGGTTATACATAAGATAAATTAGACTATAAATATTTATTATAAAGATACAAATATTTTCTACATAATTTTAAATTATTTTAAATTTTTAGACATTAAATAATTAAATTTATTTATTACACAATGATGATGCAGTAATTACTTTATTAATGAAGGATTAAAATAATTGATATTACAAATATCTAAATACATGTAAATTGATAATTTTGATGAATTAAACTAATTTTAAAGGTTAATATAACATGATAGGGTTGATTAAATAAATTATTTGAATGTGACAAAGTTGTTATGACTTTAACAAATACAAAATACCAAATAGTGTCAAAATTGACATAAATGAGTTTTAAAAAAAATACTATATTATTAAATGATATAATGTTTCTAAAAATATAAAGTTCATATAAAGGACCTATATAAGGTTCTATATGTAAAAAAAGAACCACTTGGGGTTCTCTTGTCTATTTATAGTTTGTTTATTTACCATTTATTATAATAATACAAGAATACATGGTAAGAGTTAAACTATTTAACAAAGAGTTAAATCTAGAAGATAAGATTATTATTGTGACCTAATCCTTTAAAAAACCCATTGGTTGAAAAATTATCGACCAATCCCCTCCTTATCCTTGAAATAACTCTTTTTGTAGCAATTAGAAACCGGAAATGATCTTATAATAAAATAATATTTCAGGCTTTTCCTAGAGTGACCCTCACATCTCTTATAAAAGGGTACTTCCCATTCTCTTAATTTCACACCTCTAAATCCATTTGAATCAGCCAAATACAACTAAAATATCCTCCCAAAATCCTTCAATTAGACCTAGAGACCTTTCTATGATCATAATTCAAACATAAGTGGCCCTTTTGATCAAATCAAAAGGAAGAACTCGAAGATGTAATTATTTCATCACCTCTTTCAAAGTTATTTTCTTCTTTCACCTCCTCTTTGTTGGTTTTTTCCATACCAAAATAATAAATCAAGTATCTTATTCATATTGTGATGTTATTATAAATATTTTACAACCATATTTATTATTCTATCCATCCTATGAATGCCAAAGTCACCATACATGCGTACGTGTGGCTTATCGTCTCCACGTGGTGGTGTTGTTTGTTATTCAACACTTCATTATTTGGATGGGTATAAAAATGATTATAATTGATGTAAATAATAAATATAAAATGTTAATGATTATTTATATATGATATAACATCCAATTAAATATTTTTTAACCATCAATAGAATGATAATTCTGCTCGTGTGATCATATAGATTACAGTCTCCACGAACACAATGAGATTCATTCCCCATCATAACCATTCAAAAATTATTTTCCTTTGATAATTAAGAATAATTTTTAAAGAACATAATATCATTCTGGATATGAATCAAATACCTCATATCCATAACAAACATTACTTACATAAGAAAACATATAATAAAAAATGAATTAGTTAACATTCGATACAATGATGCTTCTGAAATTTTATTAACAAATCAATATTAAAAGATCATATATGATATCCTATTTATTTATGTTGTGATTTTACAATTAAATAATAGTTTTTTAACTATTATATAGGAGGTTATTGTACCCTCAACTAAGGAAAATTACAAGGTAAGGGTTAATTTTACAATCTCTTTATTATCTGAGGTTGTTTTTATGTAAGTATCTACTGGAAATTCTTTGTCGTCCACATCTGTGTTTCATAAAAATATATTTCAATTTTTTTACTATTTCCTAGACTATGGGATAGAGTCATTTATACCCCTATTTTAATTTTTATATTTTTTTTGAAAGGAATCTTTGAATCTTTTTCCAAACAAGGTACTTTATGACCTTTTCGACAAAATTAAGGAAATAATGTATTTTAACATATACGGAGGGTGGAACTATTTTCAATCATTATAAAATTTTAGAAACATTCCTTACAAGACTATAATAATTTTTTCAAAATAATTTTTTTATAATTACATGACTTTTAAATGATTTAAAAATACATAGATATATTTCTCTCAAATAGTTTTGATTTCATCTGTGTCAACATCCTTTGATGGATTTTACAGTTATTTGAAGTTGATTTATTATGATATAATCCTCCATATTTTATTTAAGGTTTTGTGATATGTTGGACTATGGATGTGTTATTTTTATAGAATTCATGGATTATTGTTTATGTATTAATATTTCGTATGGTATTTTTAATGCAAATGTTTATGTTATGTTTCAACCTTTTCATATGAGGAATGCATTGGACTTAGTAAGTGACGGGTGGAGCCCACTATATATCCTTTATGCATCAGTAGGTCACGTGAGAAAAATTAGTGTCTTGGCACAAGTCCTTGAAAAAATAATTATTTGTAGTCGTGGTACAAGGTCTTGACTATGTGGTTATGATGTCTGGCATTATTCATTCCATAATTATGAAATTGGCTATTGATATTACATGAGATTATTCTACTAGTAGAATATCAATGTGAATAAGTAAATGGAATTATTTGATTTAGATTTTTCCTGTTATTATGATGTTTATGTTTAAAAGGATTGTGTTTTAGTCTAATGAATTGTTTTAAATGTTTATGACTATTTATAAAAGTTACCACTATATTGTTATCCTTTCTAAGCATCTGATCTCACCCTATTTTATGTTTTATTATTCCCAGAATGTGAGAAGTATATTAAGATTAACTGATAGGAACTGGCTAAAGGATATTTGTGTGTTCAAAGTGTACACATGGTTGTTTTTTTATTTCATGATGTATAGTAAAACTCATGTAGGTATATAGTACATCGAAGGATACTAAACTAATTGTTTTTGGAGGCTTGATCTATTGTTATCATGCCAATGTTATGTAATAATGCACCGACTCTGGGTAAAAATGGTCAGTGCATTATAGTTGGTATCAAAGTAAGTTTAGTACAAAACCTTGGAAACTGGATTTATAAAAACTCTGATTAGAAAACATTACCCTAAGATAGACTTTGAGGATTAGTATAGAAGAACTTCCTAAAATTTGGTAATGTAGATATTTTTTGAGTTTTCCGAGCAATACATCCATGTCTAGATACGAGAAGGTAGAGGCGGCTCTAGAAAAGATGTACATAGGAGTGAAATATCCGACAAGGAGTTTTGGGCTTGACCAAAGGTATCCTAGTACCTGACAACAGACCTTACTATACTCTTGGTTACAACTCTCCGAGGGGATATTCTTAGGATAATTCACATTTTATTTAAAAGAAATTATAAATTATTTATGTGTATATAATTCCTCAAAGATATTTTTTTTATGATTATAGATTATATTCATAAATAGTTCAATTTATGTTAAGTTTTTTACAAGTTTGTAATTATGTATTGAGATTCATTGACTAATATAGTGTTTTCTATTGTTTTGAAATGGAGCATAGTAGAATGAATAGAAATTTTTTCAATGCATGTAATCCATGTAGGTATTTCCCTCCTACTCAAGATAATTATAGTGGATCTGGTGGCACATCTGGTGTTGAACAGCTTATAACCATACTGGGACTTCTCACTCAGGTTATGAATAATATCCCTACCCATATAGAGCACCCTGATCCACAATATGGAGGATCAATGTAAAACTGATTCATGAGGCAAGAACCACCAACATTAAATGGATATACAAATCCATTTGTAAATGATCAATGGACATGTTCCTTATAGAAAATATTTAATGCTTTGGGGAGTAGCAAAAGTGAAAAATTTGTCATGGAATTATATCACCACACAAGAGATGTAGATTAATGGTGGTCATTTATTCAAAACACAAAGGAAGATGACGAAGTATCAAATATGGAATAGAGGTAGTTTAATGAAATTTTCTTAGAAAATTACTTTCCTCATGACCATTGAGTGGATATGGAAAGACAATTTCTGAGTCTAAGGAAAATGGAGGATGAGAATGTCACAAAGTATGAGACAAACTTTACATGGTTATCAAGGAATGTTGTAGATTATATATGTAAACCATTGAGTAATATTGATCGATTCATTTATTGGTTGAAACCATTTCTCTGTCGAGCATTAGTCTCACAATCCTTTTCATCATACAAAGATATATTCTCATGTTCTATCAAGATAGAAAAAAAATACCTAAGTCTTGTGACTTTAATGAAAAGGAGAAGAAGAAGAGATCTACATAACACTCTCAAAATTGAAATAAGGGGATGAAGGGAAAAGTTGAATTTCTGTCCTATAGAAAATATGGGAAGAAATACCCTGGTACTTCCCTAAAGATAATGGGAGTCTGTTACAAGTGTGGTGAAATGGGCCACCATTCTCATTATTTCAAGGGAAAGAAAGAGGTTGTCAATGTTGAATGCTACAATTGTAGAGAAATGGGTCATTAAGAAAATGAATTTCATCATCGCAAAGGAAACTAACCTTAAAAAAAGGAGAAGGGAGAAAGAACAAGATTATTTGATCACTACTGCTAAGGTTGATGATCCAAATGACATGGTGGAAGGTAATTTAATGGATTCCAAAAATTTAGTCAATGCTTTATTTGATTCTGGATCATCGCATTATTTCATATATTCTCAGTTTGCTAAGAAAATTAGATATTATCAATTTGATTCAACAAGGGAGCTATCAGTCAAAACTCTTAAGGGATGTATCATTGCAATAATGTCTTTTGAATCATTTCCCATTAGGGAATATAAGAACAATTTATCTTTTGATGTTACCATCATACCCATGACTAAATTTGATATAATCCTTGTTATGGATTGGCGTTCAGACCATGATGTGAAAATTTGTTATAAGAAGACAGAGGTTACAATTTTCGATGATGATAAAGATTACCTTCCCTTTAAAGAAAAAAACGTCACTATCTTATTCTAATATAGATCCACACCCAGTAGATCTACTAAATTAAATTATTGGGGTGGAAGATAATGAAATGACTATGGGTTAGGATAAGAATTTTCAAATAGATGATGTACCTATTCTTCAAGAATATATTGATGTGTTTCCATAGGATTTACCTAGACATCCTCCAGAATAGGAAATTGATTTTCCCATCGACTTAAATCCTAGTTCATGGCCCATATCAAAGACACCTTATATAATGGAAACTGTAGAATTAGTGGAACTAAATAAAAAACTAGAAGAATTGATTAATAAATGATTTATTTTCCCTAGTGTTTCTCCATGGGGATCCCATATTCTTTTTTTAGAAAAGGGATGGATCTATGAGGTTGTGCATTGACTATTGGGAGATAAATGCCATAATAATAAAGAACAGGTATCCCCTACCTTTCATTGATGATTTATTTGATGAACTTCTTGGAGCTCAATATTTTTCAAATATTGACCTTTGATCTAGATATCATCTGTTGTGTGTGAAGAAGTAATACATTCCAAAGACAACATTTCATACTTTGTATGGCCATTACGAGTTTATTGTAATGCCTTTTGGACTAACTAATGAACCCTATTTCTTAATGGATCTAATAAATAGATTTTTCAAGAAATATCTTGATGACATGGCTGTGGTATAAATTGATGATATGTTGGTATACTCTAAAATCTATGAAGATCGTGAAAATCACTTTCACACTATTCTTAAAACACTTAGATGAAATGAATTATATGGGAAGTGTATAAAGTATGAATTCTAGCTTCAGGGGATTTATTTTTTGGCCATAATGTATCCAAGGATAGAATTTCGGTTGATCAATCAAAGACAAAAGCATCCAGGAATGGCCAGCACAGATGAGTATAACTGAGGTACATAGTTTTATTGGTTTGGCAGGTTATTATCAGCGTTTCATGCATAATTTTTCCTGATTGGATAACTCATTAACCAAGCACATATGTAAAGGGGTTAAATTTGTTTGGAAAAAAGAGTTTGAATAATGTTTTTAAGAACTGAAGAGAAGATTAGTCAATGCTCCTGTCTTGAATCTATCATCAGGGAATGATGGATTTGTTATTTATAGTGATTCTTCAAAGAAAGGACATGGTTGTGTCCTTATATGGAATGATAGAGTTATTGCCTATGCACCATGGTAGCTAAAAATTCATGACAAAAACTATCACACTCATGATATCTAGTTAGCAACTGTTATCTTTTCTTTAAAGACATTGAGAAACTATCTCTATGGTCAAAAAAATATAATATTTATACTAATCACAGGAGTTTGAAATATAATTTCTAACAAAAAGAGCTAAACCTGAGGCAAAGGAGATGGCTCGAACTACTCAAGGATTATGATTTCACTATACACTACCACCTGAGGAAGGAAAATAAGGTGGTAGATTCTTTGAGCAGAAAGGATCATGGAGTTATGAACAAGATGAGAGTTGAAAAGGATTTTATGTTCATGGATCTAGTAAATACGGATATGGGAATAATCATGTAAGGTAAAACATCAATACTTTTTCAAATGGATGCCAAACCATATTTACTAGAAATGATAAAAAGCTCTCAGAATAATGATGAGGAGTTTCAAAAGAAAATTAAAGCTGTGAGTGATGGGAGATTGATTGATTTTTTGTATGAAGATAGAATATTGAAATTTGGGAAGAGGCACTGTGTTCTTTATATAACTGATCTAAAAAGGGAATTATTGGATGATGCTCATAGCTCTAATTTCTCTATACACCCTGGTAGCACTAAGATGTATAGATATTTGAAAGAACATTTTTGGTGGGACAAAATTAAGAGGGATATTGCTGATTATGTATCCAAATTTTTGATTTTTCAATAGGTGAAGGTCGGATGACAACATTCTAGAGGATTCATGCAACCTCTTCCCATACCTGAGTGGAAATGGGATGATATTACGATGGACATTTTCATGGGGCTACCAGAGACTCCTTAAAGGAATGATTCAATATGGGTAATTGTTGATCATCTTACTATGTCATCACATTTTCGTTTTATAAGAGAAGATTTACCACTTGAATGTTTAGAAAGACTATATATTAATGAAGTTGTAAGACTTCAGGGTGTACCCCTATTAATTGTTTCTGATTGTGACCCCTATTTTACATCATGATTCTGGAAAAGTCTTCAGAAATCCCAGGATACTGAACATTGTTTGAGCACCGCCTACCACCCTCAAACTGATGGACAATTAGAATAGACTATTCAAACCTTAAATGACATGTTGAGATCTTGATCATATAACTTTTAAGGTATGTGTGATCAGTATTTACCTATGTTAGAATTTTCTTATAACAATATCTTCCATTCAAATATTCAGATGGCACCATATGAAGAGTTATATGGGAAGATATGTCGCACACCAACCTATTGTGATGATATTTGTGAGAGAAAACATGTAGGACAAGAACATATTGACGAAACAATGGAAAAGGTGAAGATTATCCAAACCCACATCAAAGCAGCTCAATGTAGGCAAATGAGATATACCGATAACCGAAGGAAGGAGTTGTAATTTCAAGTAGGTGATCATTTTTTCATGAATGTATCTCCATGGAAGGGTGTTACACATTTTGGTAAGAATGGTCAATTAAGTCCTAGGTACATCAGGCCTTTTGAAATACTATAAAAAACTTGAGTTGAAGCTTATCATTTGGAAATGTCACCATGTCTCTTTAAAGGTCATGATGTGTTCCACGTATCACTATTGAGAAAATGAATTTCTGACACAATGCATGTACTCACCTATGAATAATTGGAATTGGAACCTGATGTGTCTTATTTTGAAGAGCCTATCAATATTCTTGATATCAGAGAACAAGTATTGAGAGAGCAGACAACCCATCTGGTAAAAGTTCTTTGGAGAAACCATAAAATGGAAGAGGCAATGTGGGAACCCGAGGAACATATGATGAAGAACCAGCTGAATCTTTTTATGTAGTTGTATTCTTGAAATTTTAAGGATGAAATTATTGAAAGGAGGGAATAATGTAACACCCGAATCTTTCATGGTATGCCTCTCTTTGAATAATACAATAGCTTGTGTTGTACACAAATTCAGGTTCTAGAATATCACGACAAATCAAACTAGCCATTTAAAAAAGCAGTTATGAATAGTAATACCCACTTTTTGAAATTTTATAAATTTTTTATTTTTCAAATTAGACATCGTTTTTTGATTCCGAATATCAAAATTAACATAGGGTGAATTTTTGGTATTTATATGAGAACATTCAATTTTTGATGAATAGTGAAAACACTATGTTATTGTTTAAAACTGACTTTTTATTTAAATAATTATTTTTAATTTATATTTATTTTAATGTGAAAATAGATACATAATACCTATATTAGTCCAATTTAATTAATTGGATTCAATTTATAATAAGATTTGATATATAAAAATTAATGAAGCTTTTTACCGTCTCTTGCCCACCTTCAAGGAACATTTGCAAATTTGCATAAAATATAATTTTACCACTTCTGTGAATTGAATTTTAAAATTTCAAGAGAAATGGTTGAAATCAGTAAGTAAAATTTGGATCAATAAGTTGAAAATATTTTTTGGTGAATAGTAACTTTTGACGTTTATTTACCATGGTTAAAAGTAAATAGGCTAATTAAAGGTAAAAATGATATTATAATTACCCTGAAACATCTTCTAATTATATTGGATAAGTGTATTTCGACCAAAATAGAACTTAGGAATAACATATGATCCTTTTGATCCACTTGTATTAGAGTAGTACATTTATTATTATTTTATTTAAAGAACAGTTAAAAGTGTTAAATTCAACTTTTCATAACTAAAACATTTTTAATATATATTTATACAAAAGATAAATTCGAATATAAATATTTATTATAAATATAAAATGATTTCCTATAAAATTGTAATTTATTTATAATTTGTAGACATTAAATAATTTAATTTAATTATGACACAATGGTGATGTAGTAATTACCTTATTAATAAAAGATTAAAAAAATTGATATCATAAATATCAAAATAAATGTGAATTGAGATTTTTGATGCATTAAACTGATTTTATAGGTTAATATAACATGTTATAGTTGATTAAATAAATTTTTTTCTAAGTGATACAGTTTTTATGACTTTAAAAAAAAATATCAAATAGTGTCAAAATTTACATATATGAGTTTTTAAAACAAATAATATATTATTAAATGAAATAACATTCTTAAAAATATAAAGGTCATCCAAAGGACATAGATAATATTATATATGTCAATAATGAATTAATTGAGGTTCTCTTGGATTTTTATAGAATGTTTATTAACCATTTATTATAATAATACAAGAATACATGGTAAAAGTAAAACTATTTAACTAAGTGTTAAATCTAAAAGATAAGATTAATATTGTGACCTAAACCGGTATAAAAACTATTGGTTGAGAGGTTTATGACCTATAACCACCTTATCATAGAAATAAATTCTTTTTTAGAAATTAGAAACCTAAAATGGTTTTATAATAAAATAATATTTCAAGCTTTTCCTAAACTGACCCTCACCTCTCTTATAAAAGTGTACTTCTCCTTCTCTTAATTCCACACCTCCAAAGACATTTGGATCATAAAAACCCTGATAAAATATCCTCCCAAATACCTTAAACTCTACCTAGAGTCCTTAATTGTTTCATAAATCCAACCTATGGAGCCCTTTTGATCAAATCAAAAGGAAGAACCCGAAGAAGAGATAATTATTTCATCACCTCTTTCAATGTTATTTTCTTCTTCCACCTACTCTTTATTTGTTGTTTCCATGAAAAAATAATAACTCTAGTACCTTCTAAATACTATGATGTTATTATAAATATGGTAAAGCCATATTCATTATTCTATACATCCTATGAATGACAAAGTCACCATACGTGCGTACGTACGGCTTACCGTCTCCACATCGTGGTGTTTTTTCTATTCAACACTTCATTATTTGTATGGGTATAATAATGAGTCTAATTGTTGTAAAAAATAAATATAACATGTTAATTATTCTGTATATATGATATAACATCCAATTATATTCGATTTTAGAATCCATAGAATGATATTATCTCCCATGCATACGTACGGATTACCGTCCCCACGAATGCGATGAGATTCATTCCCCATCATAACCATTCAAGAATAATTTTCATTTGATGATTAAAAATAATGTTTAAATAACATAATATAATTATTTATATGAATCAAATACATCATATCAATAAAAAACATGAGTTACATAACAAAACATATAAAGGAAAACAAATTAGTTAACATGAGAAGCAATTACACTACTAAAATTTTATTAACAAATCAATATTATAAGATCATATATGATATCATATTTATGTATGTGGTTCTTATAAAATTTAATAACAAGGATTTATCTATTATACAGGAGGTTAAGTTACCCTCGACTAAGGAAAAGTACAAGGTAAGGGTTAATTTTACAATCTCTTTATTATTCGAGTAGTTTTTACGTAAGTATCTACTGGGACTTATTTATCCTCCACACCCATGTTTATTAAAAGTGTATTTCAAAAAAAATTAATATTTCCTAGACTTTTTGTTAATCTCATTTATACCCTTTTTTGAATTTTTATAAATTTTTTTAAAGGAATATTTCCATCTTTTTCCATACATGTGACATTATGATCTTTTCGAAAACAAAAAAAACGAATGAAAGAGTTTTTAACTTATATGGAAGGTGCGGCTATTTTCCACCATTATAAAACCTTCGAATATTCCCTTAAAAAGATTATAAGAATATTTTAAAAATAATTTTTTTCTTTTATAATTATATGAATTTTAAATGATTTCAAAATAGATAGAGATATTTATCTCAAATTATTTTGATTTCATCTATGTCAACATCCTTTGATGGATTTTACACTTGTTTCAAGTTGATTTATTATGAGAAAATATTCCATATTTTATTGAACGTTTTGTGATATGTTTGACTGTGAATGTGTTATTTTTATACCATTCATGGATTATAGTTAATGTATTAACATTTCGTATTCTAGTTTTAATATGGATGCTTATGTTATGTTTCAACCTTTTCATATGAGATATGCATTGGACTTAGTAAGTGATGGGTGGCGCTCGCTATAGATCCCCGATGCATCTGTAAGTCTCATGAGACAAAGTAGTGTCTTATCAGAAGGCCTTGAAAAAATATATATTTGTAGTCTTGGAACGAGGCTCTGACTATGTGGTTATGATGTCTAGCATTATGCAATCCATCATTATGAAACTAGATATTGATATTACATGTGATTATTCGACTGGTAGAATATCCATGTGAATAAGTAAATTTAATTATTTGATTTATCATTTCCATATTATTCTGATGTTTTTTGTATAAAAGTATTGTGTTTTATTCTTATGAATTTCCTTAAATGTTTAGGATTAGTTATCAAATTTTCTGCTATATTGTTATCCTTACTGAGCATCTAAGCTCACTACTTTATATGTATTATTTTTTCCAGGATGCGAAGAAGTATATTACGGTTAACCTACATGAATAGGATAAAAGATATGAGTTTGTTCAAAGGGGACAAAATGTTTTTTCTTATTCCATGATGTAATGTAAAACTCATGTGTGTATCTAGTACTTCCAAGGCTACTAAACTAATCTGTATTTCGAGACTTGATCTCTTATGATCATGCCAATGTTATTTAGTAATTCACTGAATCTGGGTAACTAGGGATAGGGCGTTCCATTGTTCTATGTTGGGTTTCTTATATTAGTTTATGATTGTTGGTACTTATTGTCGGGAGACCCACTATGGGTCTCGTTAAAGTTACATTGGTATGAAACGATGTTAGTCTGGTTCTTTTTATGGGGAGTCCTTTTGGGCCTCTTCATGATGGTAATCAGGTTTAGTCTCTAGTTTTGGTTTGGAAGTGGGTGGTCTCATAATAATCCACCTAATTATATGTTCTTCCCTTGAGTAAGTGTTGGGGTGTAAGTTCTCTTAGTAGTTTTATTTAATAAAGTTTTTATAACTCTTATTCGGATTAATTGTTCATTTCAAGTAAGTGGTTTGAGTTTCATTTGGTGATGTATAAGGTGTTATTTGACTCTAGAGGATGATTGTGAATTTTGAGAGTTCCTTTCATTTTATCAAAAACCTGGAGGTGTTTTATCTTTTAGGTGTGGAAGTCATATAGGGGAGTATATTCTTCGATTGTTACTACTGAGTTCATCTTGTAAACCAATATTTTTGCTTATAGAATTCTTTAATTCTTCTTGTTTGAAATTCATTGGGAATCTCCTCGCACTATAAAAGATTATTAGTTTTTTTTATCAATCATTGTTGGGGAGTTTCCAGGATGAAAAGATTTATTGTAGGGAGAATTTCCACCCTAGGGTTTTTGATTTCACCCTTTGTTCATGTTTAGGTTTGATTCTTAGTTATTTTCTTGGAAACTGAATATGATGGGTTTGAATTTAATAGGTATTTCCCATAGTTATTATTATTCTAGTGATATGCATGAGTTTCCCCTTGAATTATAGAGAAAAATATAATATTTGGGGTGGATAGTTTGTGGTTCACGTTTGTTTCATGGTTAATAGAAAATGTGCGCCCTACCCAGGTAACCATGCGATAGGTATTGAATTTTGGCCAGAAGTTGTTTTACGACTTCCACATAGTAAGCCAGGCCATGTCAATTAACATTGCAGTAAGTACTTTCATAGGGATAGTGGTGTGAATTGGTTCCACATAGTTTGAAAAACTATGCAGACTAACCGTTCAACCTATCCAAGTCATTAAAATTGATCTACCCTTTTTTCTCTGCCCTGGTTTTTGGCCTTAAACCCCATTTTATTTATTCCTTCTGCCTCCCTATCCTAGGCACACCTCTCTACTTCTCCTCATCTCCCTTCGGCTAATTTTTATGGTGGTTTTGTCTTCGATTCCTCTAGATAACTCATTTAAGTATCATCTTCTCTTGTTTTATTCCTCTATTTCGAGGTTTCTCTCCTTCTTCATTGGGGTTTTGTTTTTCTAGTGGGTAGGGTGGTATAATTAGTGTTTTTTCTTTCTTAATAGGGTTCTATTTATTGTTTTTTGTTGAATCTTTCCCCGATAGGTTCTTTTGGTGGTGTATTTGCAGTTTTGCACTGATTTCTTGAAGTTTCTTTTTATGTGGAATGTGGTTCCATACATTAACATTTTTAAATGTTATTTATATGATTTTTGTGTATTTATTCTTATTATAAAAACTAATTGTGTGGTGTGAAACTTATTTTTAGAGGTTTTTGGCATGAAATGTTGATGAATGTGGATTTTAAAAGGGGTAAGGTTATGTTTTTGGATGTTTTATTATGATTTCTAACAAAAAAGGGTTTTATGCCTCATGTAGAAGTTGTATAAATGGTTATTAAAGCCACCCTTGGTGTGAACTTGTTCAAAATGAGTCTTCAATAGATAATCATGTTACTTTGGAAAGTTTTATTTTGTTTCACACTTCTAAATATGAAATGTAAACTAATTAAATGATGAAATTCATGTTTTAAAATTGATCTTGGTTTATGCATGAATTTAGAAAGGGGTTTCGGCTAATAGAATTGGTTAGTTAATTGTATTATTTTCTTATGATTTATCAAATTGGGATTTATGTGTTGTGTGAGTGATAGTAAATGAATTGGAAAATAGTTTTTAATGTGAGTAAAATGTGATTTTGTTGGGTTTATGGAAAAAGTTGATTTCTCGGCAAGTTTATAATTCTTGGTTTGTGTGTATGAAAAGTAGTGTCTTGTGAAGCATGTGATATGAACATGAGCACAAGGGAACCCTAGGTATCTAGATCGGATGGCTAGAACTAGTTCTCTAGTGATTCAGATGTTGAAATATCCCAGTTTCAATTAGCTATATTGAATCTTACAATACTAAAAAAAAAATTTGATCGAAGACCACTCACCCCATGGGGTTTTCCCTCCAAGTGGTTCATGTGTGAGAATGTTGTGGTTTTGGTTTATATACCACCCTACACAATGATTTAAGATCTAATGGCCCACTTGAGGTAGATTAAGCCTAGGGATTTAACCACAATGATCTACTTAAACATGATACTTATATGATGTGGTGCCATCCATCGGCATATAGAGGACCCTTCCAATGTATTTGTAAATACATTTGTAAATAATGTAGTTTTGAAAGGGTTTTCTTTAAAATCATTCCATTTGAGAATATTTTCCCATAAAATGTTTTCATAGGAATGATTTAAAAGCCTCTATATAAATGTCCATGTTTAGTTGTCTTTAAATTTTATAGCATGGAAAATTTTATTTTGGTGGCATCTTACTCGGCTTTGGATAACACCCTACATACACTATTTGGTTTATATAGTCATTTTCTATTGAATCGGGTAATAAAAATGTGTTTTTTGATGGCGGTTGGGGTTTATAATTGGGTTTTCTTGGTAGTGGGGAATTGAGGATGTTTTCCTCCCATTACATAGAGGTTTGGGTAGGGGTTTTATTCCCTTTTAAGTTGTATTATTTTGGGGGTTTTGTTCTAAGTTAAAAGAATAAAATTTGTAAAGTTATCATGCCCCATTTGTTTGTTGATTTAATGTTTTGGTTTATTTATTATTTTTATTGGTTTTTATGCTTATTTTATTGGGTGAATTCATTCCCAAGTTATATTGTTGAAACCTGGGAACATTTTTCCAGACCGTATGGATTGGGAACTCCCTTCGTGCCATGCCACGGACTGGGTTGGGCGCTGATTCGAATGACATCCTAGCCTGGGTTGTGACATCTACTGAATAATATCCCCATCATTTAAAAATTGACACACAAATGAATTTGAGGGTTTCATTGTCTATAGGGTTAAATTATATAATCCTTGTTTATACAGGTAAATACATAATAAATTTGGGAGTGTTGATTCATATATCAACCAATTTAATTTAAAAACATATCACCCAATAAGAAATGAAATAAAAATGAAATAAAATAAATATATCTGACAAAAAAATCAGTCAAAGACAATGATTATTCACAACATGAAACAACACCCAAATTTAATAATAACTACAACTCATTTCTGATTGGTCCATTTTAATCTAAATTAGTATATAATTAGATTAATTATTTGTCCTAAATTTTGTCCTATTAATGATCCTTGATACCTATTAAAGAAAAAAATTATTATTGATAAGTTAATTAATTTTTTTAAATAATTAAAGATCAAAGGTTATATAGAATATACATTATGCATAATATTAAATCCATTGAGTTGATATTTAATGATCATATATCATGTTATGATGCATGTCACTTCCGGTGATATGCACTATAAATGGACTACATCATTTTATATTTATTACAAAATAAGTAAATATCATAAAAAACTCCATTACAAACATAGTTTAGAATTTCACATGTTCAAACCATATAGTCTACCCAAAAGCTAAAAGTATACATCAAAACATTAACTTACAAGTCATGTACCACATGAAATTTGTGTGAATTACATCATGTGTGACTTTCCATCACACATCACATGCCATGTTGGTTGTTGATACATGACATTTAAGGATGGTGTGTAATATGTTAGAAGTCAATACATGATTTGTGTGGCATTTCATATTAGACCATGTAATACACTATGAAATATACACATGAACATTTTATGGAGAGATATATATAACACAACATGTTCTTTAAAGATATAAATCATGTAGTTGTTTTCTAAATAAAGTGACCTTGGGACATCCAAATGAATTCCTTGAGAACTCTTCATATGCTAATGGAGGATTCATATCCATGTATAGTTATATTAAGATGTCATCTTTTTATATTATAAGGAGAATAGAAAACTAAAAAATAAATACTAGAAAAAAATGTATAAAAATGATTAAATAATATTAAATAACTAAAAATGAAATTTTGACCACTCTAAAAAGAAGTAAGGGTTGTGGGGGGGGAGTTATAAAAGCATTAGGTATAAGTCCAATTAATTTTCTATCAAATTTAAAAAAAAATTGATGAAGAAGAAGAAGTTCCTAACATTTCATTTATAAAATCATAAACATTGATGTTATTGTTAATTTAAATAGAATTACATCAAATATAGAATTTCCCTTGATGGATTTCATTGTATACTATTATATTATATTTTAATTACATTAAATTATCTAATAAATAGTCCATATATATGTATCCAAACATGCTCTATGAAACATTGAATATAATTATTGAACTTCCTGGTGCTAGCACAAAATGAACAAGTACCTTACTTAATTCACCATAGATCATGATATGATTTTATTTCATTCTCTCTATGTTCATGAGATATTTTATAAATGTGAGAATTATCTCTAGGGATTATATAATTATGTAAATTGTCTCATATTTCTCTAATACCATTGGTGGAAAATATTTATTTTAGAAAATTTTGTTAAGTTAAAATATGATAATATCAAAAATAACCGTATCTTTATAATTAATCTAATACATATCCCAAATCAGCATAAAATAATAATAATAAAATGATTATTATTTCTACAGGTCATATAAATCATCTAATTTCAGTATATATATATATATTTAAATGATATTAAATAAAATTAATCATTTTAATTGAGTCATTAAACATGATCCAAATTCTCCAATAAATTTATCAAACCATGAATAATTATATAAAATAAAATAAAATAAAACGAAATATATATATATATATATAACACTAAACTTATGAATACATATATATTTAAATAAACTCATAAAACACAAATAAATATCTATTTTACAATATTCTATAAAATTATGAATAAATAAATATTTTATTCATTAACTTGTGAGTAACTAAATAAGATATTAATATCCTACTCACATTTTTTGAATGTTGAGTATCTCATTACTGAATTTTCATGATCAAATTTACCTGAATAAATATTATACCACTAGTAAGGAATATGTTTATTCTCAATCTTAAATTAAATATAATTTAATGTTTTTGGATACTTTTATTTTATGTCCCTCTTCTCCTCCTTCTCAATGGATATATGTATAACTCATATAAATTCTAATATTTGCATCTAGAAACATGTCAAGGAACCCATAGAGAAATAATTTATTGTTCCATCTATAACATCCTTTAAATGAATAATACAACATAATATAATCAATTTTCTAACTAATATTTCATCATACATGATACATAATTAAATGATTACCCTATACACATGATTTATAGTTCTTTCATTTGTCTCAAAATAATAACGTTTGTAAACTAGCATGAACAAATATTTTTCACAGGAACATCCATTTCAATCAAAGGGCTATAAATATCTTATTCTTTTAAATATTATTGGAAAAAATAATTTCTTAAACTTTAAATTAATTACATACCATTAATGGAATACCCAATTCATACAACCTCACAAAAAGTTTATGTCAACATGTTTTTCATTAATTCTTATATATATGTTATTCATAATGAAAAATAATAATGATCTTGATTCTAAAGATTAATGATCATTATCACTGAAGATAATATCAAATGAAATTAAAACATGATGAATTCTTAATTGAAGATATGTCCAATTAAAATCCCATCTTAAAGATCACCAAGAGTCAACTTTATGATAAATAATATGAATTCTTATGAACCCAAATAACATATAGTCAGACATCTACTATTCCAAATCAGTGTGATTTATGTAGACTATATGATCTATTTATTTATGTATATATTCATATAATATTCATGATATCATTATAGAGTCGAACTAGTATAACCCCATGGTGTGATAAATATTTTAAGAACATTATCAGATTAATGTTTCATGGAATAATAATCACTTTATGATAATAATAAAAATATTCTTCAAATAATTTTTCTAAAAAATAATTAGTATTATGGTCCAAAATAAACCACCCTAATGGTGCTCATATTCCTTTTGTTGATTATAAACTAGGAAATGATGGATATATTTTTGGTTAACTGAGGTCACTTCCTAACACTCCTTTATATAAAAATATCAAAGAGTCTATGAAGATGGATACACTAGACATGTAAGTGGGAACTCATAGCATTGGTGTTATAATGAATATTTGTATGAACAAGATTTACACATGAATATAAAAAAATTAAAAAAATTATTGAATAAAGAGATGAATAAACACTACTACCCTATCTCTATTAAAAATATACACTTCTTCCCATCTCATGCCTCATATGTTCGGACCAATGGAATAACTATCCATAATTATTTATCTAAGTAATGATATTATACTTCCCAAGTTATCTGTTGAACTTTTTATAACAAGAATGACATTTTTGACCACTTAAGAGAAGGTGGGCAGGTTTAATCGCATCACATGTGTTTTTAAAATCTCCCTTAAAGTTATTCCAAATATCTCAATTTATATTCCTTATATCCACTTAGAAAAAAAGTGAATTTATTTAGATCTATGCACTTTGTGATATATTCAATCATGGACTTCAGATCGTGCTAAAGATTTATTAATTATAGAGATTCAACCTAATGAATTTATTAGGGTATATTTTCCTAAGGAATAAGTCATAAAACATTTTCATGTAAATCCCTTAGTCCATTTTTGCCACCATTTAAGAGTTGGTTCATTGAGAAATAAGGTGGCTCAGTTGACCCATTATTTCAAAAATTTTGTGATAGTTTAAAATATTTTATAGAAGTGGTAAAATTTATATATAACTTTATGGGGATATAAATCAACCAAAAATATTAGAGAATTATTAAATTTAAATTTTTACATAATATTTGACACTAAAGGATCTCTATGTGGTTCCCCTTAAGCATTAGCTTGAATAAGTTGAGAAAGCACTTCCAAAACCCATGGATCAAAAAAATCTAGAATGAGGTGTGTTATTATCTTTTTATTCCTACATAATAGGTGGTGGGTTATGGGGAGATATTCATTAAATTAATTAGACAAGCGCATAATTTTTTCCCAATAATAAGTAGTTTAAAATTATATGTGACACATTAATGGTTTGGTTTAAACTCCATCCACTCAATTATTCTTTAAATGTTTCCAATTATTTTAACCATTAAAACATTATTTGAAATAATTTAAAAACAAAATATAAATATATAATCATAAAGATAATTTCCATCATTAGTAATAAATATCATTCCCAAACAAAGATAATAAGTTCTTGATTCATATTACCTGATACATTATAATGAATAAAAAACATTATTTATTACTAATTTTATTTTAATATGAATCATTAATTGATTCCAATAAAAAATTAAAAAATATAACAAATGCCATGATATGTCATGTTATCCTACTTATTACTACCATTAAACATAGACTCAAGATGCACAAGGCATGAATAACAAATGTTGACTCAAGAAGAAAGTAAAAATTTAACCAAGACTACCCCATGAGGCTCATACTTCCACAAAAATAATATTTTCCATGTATATTTATGGGTTACATCCTGAGTATTTATTTATATATTTATTGATACCATCACTAACAGTACTCAATAACCTAAGTGAAATTTGATACAATTTAATAATGGCCAGGACTCATATACCCTAATAGTACTAGGCTATATCATCTCAACACGTCAGAAAAACCACGTAATCCCCATAAGCAAGTGTAAGAACTAATGGGTGAATAAAAATAATATGAGAGATGATTTTATAAATACTAAACTAAAATTTAAAAGTACATGATACAGTTTAAAATTTTATACAACCTTTATATATATAATATTAATGAAAAATAATTACATGCCCACTAGTTTTAGAACCTATCTATTGGTGGTACTTGTTATTCATTGAAAATATTATAACATAGAACTATATAAAAATTTCCATTCATTTAAACCAAGTCCAAAAATATCTATACAAACTCACAATAATGCATAAATAAACCTAAGAAATAGTAATTGATATATAAATGGATTAGGAATAGAAAGGGACCCTTTCAGTGATATATCCCATGTCATATATTCAGATAACCCATTTAATATGATATTTTATTTTCCATATAAAACTCAAAGGGTTTGAAACCTAATTCTATACACCATGTGATATGAACTCCCATGCTCTATTACTTTACCTTTAATGGGATCACATAAATATGTATTTTTACACATCCCTTATAGAAATGTATAGGGTGTCAACATATCATACGTAGTATTCAATCACCAATCAAGCCCTATATACCTGACATAAATCTAAGTGAATAAATAAGAAATATAGGGTACGTGAATAATCAAAAAAAATATTCAACCAGCTACTTATATACTACCAACTTATAAAATCAATATTTATAATAACTAATTTTATCTGGAGTATCCAAACCTATATTACCCCTTTAATCCATGCTCAAAATTTGAGAATTATAGATATGATTATGTTATGTTGTAATAACCATCCCTTGGGAAAAGGGAATCATGTACACTAAGTCTGGAAAATAATGAAACCTATCCTAGGGAAAAAAGTGGTATATAAAGTTGAGGTACAATAGAACATCCCAAATGTAATAATATACACATTAATATCAATATATATTTTCATTAATATATAATAATAGAAAGCCCATTCAATATTCTTAACAATAGTTATAATAAGCATGGATAAATCTAAGCAATACTAAATAGGAACCCTTATTAAACAATTCACTCATTTATTTATGATACACATATAAAAAATGATAATATATATATATATAGATATATATTTAATGAAATCACTACTATTGGGATAATTATGCATGAAATTAATCATAGAAAACATATAGTGCATGTATAATAGACTATATAAGTAAAAAATCAATTATATAAACCAACCCCACATGATTATTAATGAAACCTCCAATCAAATTAACCCGTAAATTTTATTCATTTAAAAAAAATATTTGTTAATTTAAAAAAAATCACTCAGCCCCACACTACTGCTAACCTTGTAACTACAAAAATATGGAACCAAAGATTGGTTCACTTACCAAAATTAAAATTTAACAAAATATCAATGCTTGAGGATGCTATATATTACACCACAAATAGATTCTTTAATCCTAGTTTAAAAAAATATATAGTTTTAATCATTATTTTATAAATAAAATATAAATCACATTGAGAATCCTAGAAGCATTACCTCTAGAAATTCAATGTAAGATTTCACTACCTCTTTCTACGAAGAACATTCCAAAGATTTGATGGATTTAAAATCCTAGAGAAAAAATGATTTAAGGATTAGATTTAACGTAATAGGGTAGTAAAAATTTATTGGTTTTGAGGATATTTCATCTATGGTTTATCTGAGGAAGGCCCTTGACACTAATCAATGAATCCCAAATCGATGATGATTATTGGAATCAGATGGATATTAGAAAAATAGAGGGAATAAATCATACATATGATACTATATAATTTTTTGTAAGTGAATCTTGTCAAATATAGTATTTAGGTTTAAATATTTCGTGGTTAATTAATATTGTTTATCTATTTAAGACTCTATAAAAAAACCCACTGGAACATTAATGTGTTATAATCAGAAGTCTATTGGGTCACCGAACTATGTGTTCTCACAAATTGGTCACTAAATTTTTAGTGGTTAATAAGTGGGATTCCAATGATGGACAAATTTAGGTTCTAATAACAATTATTTAATCAAGTGGAAGTTATTAAATACCTTACCCATGGATCTTGATTCTTGAAATGTGAAACCTATGCTAAATTTAAAATGAATGAATATTGTATGTCATATATACCTTACATTATAGATCATCTGTAATATCTCAATAACTATCATATGAGATAGAGAGGGATCATTAAGGTTAGAAAAAAAACATCCTTGATCCATATCATATCCATTGGTTTAACATAATCAAATTTTGTACATCCAGGACTCTCCATCCTTCATGATGTGATAGTATCTAATGATGCAGATGAGGTAGGTGATGGTGAGCTAAAGGTAAGTAGATTATTGTACATGCATTCACACATCCTATAACCATAATATGGCATGGATTTATAAATCAACAAAGATGATCCTCAGATTTTAGATGAATTTAATCATTCGATATAATGAATGAGTAAATACATAAACTATTTTCTTTTAACTCTTGCAACAATTGTATTTTGTGTCCATTACATCTTATTAAATGTTACATAATTACAGCTTAAGTGGAAGTTATCTTATGTAGAGGATTATTTTCTGAAATATCATTTCATGCATACTATATGAGGGGAAGAAATATCAATATAATCTTATCTACAAGTTTTCTTTCCAATTCCATACATTATGACATACTTTATCAAATATAGTATAAGTCTTTATGGTATACCACCTTTAATTTCCCACATGAACTAAATACAAATAGAATGTGTTCCACTTAACCTTATAATGTACCATATTCAATAACATGTAAAATGATACAGAAAACACTTTTTTGATATATTCCAAAATATTTTTGGAATTCTATCATCATCTTTACCATATATCACATTATATTTAATACCTTTTGAGTCTCCATTTAAGCATCATTTTTGGATTAATTCGAAAACACTTTTAGAGTATCTCTTTGAGTCTTACTAAATCCTCATTTAGTTAACCAAAAAGTGTGATACCATAGAACTTTATATCATTTATAAAAAAAATGAGAATCTCAATATTTTTATATGTTTGAAAAGAGAATATTCTAGAAAATCATGAATGCAACTGAAGATATAAAGGGATCAAGCATGATCTATATTAAGATCATTTATCCCTACACATGTGTTGACGGGTCTACATTATATGTATTCTCATATTTTCTCTTTTTCTAAGAAATTGTGTGACCACGGGACATAATTTATGTAAATCACATAAAACCTATTCAAATGTTCTCTATTCTCAATGTATAGACACAATAGTTCATTGAATACATCAAATGTTATTCATCCTTATGGATAGGAACACAACATACCAATTATCTGGATAGATAAGAACATAATATATACTATCTAGTTGTATCCACACACTTTATAGTATATGTCAATCAATATATTAAATGTCATTATTTACACATGAGAGGGAAAATAACATAACTAATTGAGCTCCAATCAATTTCATAATCCAAAACATACCCAACTACCCACAATTAATATAGACAGTGTGTAGACTTGGGTAATTATGGTATCAATGTATGAATTTTCTCATTTTAGGATCTCACCAACCTCAGGTAATGGGGAATCTAATATAACCTATGCCCCCTTATACATAGAATAAATTTTAACAACACTAAAACCTGTATACCTAGGGTGTTATCCAAGGAACAAAAAGAATATTATTCTTCTTTTATACCTCATCATGATGGTTTATATCTCTATAAAAAAGTCATACCCTTTTTAACCTTAACATTTCATTATAACCTATAGTATTCAATGATGAAAATCAAGTTGGAATGACTCAAAGACATACATTTAGAGATCAATTTTCATTAAAATTTATGAAATGTATATCAATATATATATATATAGAAAACCAATGTGAACTAAGGGTAAATAATAAGTTTATTTTCATCTATTACGATACATTTCATATTATAAAAAATATTTTAATAATATTTAATAATACAAACATAAACACCACTCTATCATATCAAAATTGATAAATTTCAAAATCAGAGAAGTTTATGCTAAAAATATAGTTGTTTTTAACTCATTACATCATATGATATTCCTTTAACATCAATATGTCACCATATGATAAGACCTTCCCATAACCCTTTAGTGAGAAACATATATGATGTAAGCAGGATTGAATTTTAGTGATATTTTGGAATCATATTCTGACAAATTCAAAACATTAAACTTATTCAAACTTCATAAAACTATAAAATCGAATGTTTTGATACTAACTTCTATGGACTAATTATAAGTTATTTTCGATTCATTATCATTATAATTTGATCTATTTATATCCAAATTTTCCATTGAGTTAATGTAACTACATATATTATTTCCTTACTATCACATATAAAACACTTTTAGGATAATGTGAATTTCAATCTATTATGGGAAAAAATTTAACACTATATATTTCTCTTTATCTCCATACCTTAAACCCTTTTAGAATTCATATAGTAGTTCACTTTATAATTTGATTGGTACAATCCTATAGGAAATGGTGATGTTTAATAACTCATGATAACTAAATGTGAGACTTTAACGTTTTCTTTACCATTCTATATCCTAAAATATTTAGGACATAATGTGGAAGAGAATTTTATATTAGATTGGTATAATACATTTGGATATATTGATATTCTCTTTTTAAATGGTAACTGAATGTAAGAATTTATATTATTATTTAATAACATGAATTCTAAACACTTTTGTATATTAAGTGTAAATCACTTTAACATTATATTCATGTAATCCTTTATTTTTTGAATTTTATCTTCTGTAAGTTCAATCACACTCCTAGTAGCCTCTTAGACAATTTTTTCATTTCAAAATATTTCTCAAAGATACAAAAGTTTATTTTCATTAAGTAAATAACACTTATATCCTTTTAGTAAGAATTTTTATCAAAAAAAATTAACATCATAAGATATATGGTACTCAATGCTTTAAAATCTTTTTTTATTGAAAATATTACAATCTTCTAAAATATTTCTTTTACAGGTGGAAGAATCACATTCCATCTTATTTTAACAAATAGGTTGATAATCACTTTTACCATTTTTTATTTTCAACTATGTTATAAAATTTCATGAATCTTAAACTGTGTGTATATAACCAATCATATCCATTTGGATCAAAAAAAATATTTGTTATTGAAAAGCTTCTCCAGTTATATAATATAATTAATATTGAGTTACATATACTTTAAATAGATTCCTCTTGGACTTAAAAATTATTTTATAATCAAATATGTGTTTCATCGATACTTTTTATCACCATTTTAATGAAAATTACATGCTCCTTAAATTCATTCATTTAATTTTTGATCTCATATATTTTTTAAACACATGTAAAATATACATTTTGTATTTCATACTTGTCAAAACTCAATTATTTATTTCTATAACCCACGTACCATACAAGGACATTCCATATAGTTTTGGGAAACACCATCAGTTATCTCAACAATCCCTCATATAAAATTGGTACTTCTTTTTCCCGATAACCCTAGGTCTCAATGACATTGATTAGATCCATGGAGAAACATTGTTGAAATTTTAAACTAACTTTTCTTCATTCAATTTGAAATTTTTTGAAATTTTACTATTTACATAGTACCAAAATCCAATCATGATATGCCTAATAATCTATTATATCCATTTTGAGAATATCATGTAATGTTTTCATGAATTTTTTTTAGATTATCAGAACATTTTAGAGAATGAAAATATGATAAATTTTTTAAGAATGTAATTTCATTTTAGTATCCCTTATTATAATTTATAGATTTAAACAAATAAAATATTTTTTGATTTACTAACACCCATCACATTTTATTAAAAAAAATTGTTTACATTTCCTTTTGAAGGGAAAATTATATAATAAACATCTTATGAATATATCACAAAATATTAAAGCATCCAAGTTATCAATGAGAAAATTCATTTTCTACCATCCATAGAGCTCCATTATTCAGTTATTTTCATTTTCTTAACTTTTCTCTATTTAGATATTTTTTTAATATATATATTCAATATCATATATATATTATAAAAATATAATTGAATTATATAACCAATAAAACATTAATGAATCCTTTAGTCCTAATGACCCATTAAAATATTCAATAATATTTATTATTACTTGAAATACCTAATCATATTGAGTGTATGTGACTAAAATTTCATAAATTATTATTATACCCAAAATTTTGAGTACATGCATGGAGACTAAGATACCGTTGGCCATTTTGTTAAAAATTATTTTGAAACCTTATCTGAATCATTCTATGCACCCATAATAATCTGTATTATTATATTTAATAGTTTTAAAACATTATTACTTATTAATGTGTTTTATTATAACACACATACTATTTATTGAACTTAATAGCTAATATTAAATTACAAATAAAATAGTTTCTAACATTATTCCTCTCCTTTTAACGATTGATTGCAATGTAATGTTTAATGATGATGATGATATAATTAATCTAAAAAATAATATTTTATCAAATTAGTTACATGTTTTTTAAATATTTAATAAGAAAAATTAAAAAATAATCTCCCATTTAAATAATGAACCATCTTTTAGAACGTTATCTCTATTAGTGGGAAAAGATATACATTTCTCTAAGAAAATTAGTTCTCTAGGATAATATTCTACCAAATTATTTATCTAGGTAGGGTATCATAATAATAATATCATATATGAATCTTTGATGCATAAGTGGACACCTATTTATCTTATCGATCATATAAATAAACCCAAGTATATCCATTGGTATATTAACCTTTAGGGTTTTCTTGCTACTGTAATCCAAGGAAAAGAAAAAAAAATGTTAACACAAGATAATCTAGGGGAACACTGCTATATTTTTGAGCTACCAATTACGGTAACCCAAATATAATTATTACTTGATTTCCTTACAAGAGATAATCCATGGGAAAATTACCATGGAATGAAACAACTCAATTGGATGATCGACATCTTGGTAAGTGCCACATTGAATGGAATATAACCATTAGTGTTTAAAAGGGATTTAATCTCACTATATTCTCTCAGGTTATTAATTTATCTGTGCATACTTATATTAATTTATTTTGGAATCATATTCCGTACACCCAATATATATGTTCAATCCATGCTGATTTTTAACTCTTTACAAAACCCACAATTTGTGTTATTCACCCAAAATTAGAAGCCATACATATTCACACATATCAAAATTCATAATATAATAAAGATATATATAATATTCATGTAATTTCATAGTGCTATATTATATTTATAATTGTCACATGAGTAATCCTAGAGTGGTATCTAACTAACAACATTCAACATTATTGACAATGCATAAGCCACCATATTAGTCGGTAGTTTGACACCTAGTCCCTCTACCTGGGGGACTCTACTAAATATAGAATCCATTTATCCATATCTATAACACCAAATATTCATTTACTATATTGAAAAAATAAACTAAAGTTCATAACTTCAATAAATAACAATTTTAAATGTACATGAATAACGAAATTCAGTATGGAGTCATTACTAGGATGAAAATGGAAGGGTCTATCATAGAATCAGTTTACAATTAAAACATTAGTATTCAAATATTCAAAATATGAAAAAATCATTACTATGAATAAATTAATGAATAAATTTAAAATAAATTATAAATTAATTTAAGAAAACATGGGATAACTATTTATGAAGAATTAATAAATAAAATATGATTGTAAAAACTTTTGAAATATTAGTATTTCCTTATGGACATTTCATAATTGTGAACATAAACAATAGTATATGCAATAGAATACGAATTCGTTCATATTATTTATTATATTGTGTTTTATTTTAAATATATGATATTTTATGAACAATAAATAGTTTATAATCAGATATCTATAATATAATCCTTTTATATAATTTAAATATCACATATTCTTTTCATTAGTTAAAATATTTATCAAACCATTTTTAATGCAGTATAATCAATATTTAAATAAGATCCAATTAATTAGAACACATAATTTTTAATTTATTCTGAATTATTATAGATATAAAAAATTATATATTTTTTCCTATTTTGTAATCTATATATGATTTATAAATTACCACTTACAATTTTTAAATAAACCCATTTATTTTTAAATCATAAGAAATGAAAAATAATATGTTAAAATTTATTCTAAAAAATAAAATTTAATTTATATATACATATATATATTCAAGTTTGAAAAACATTTATTTAATTAATTATAAAACATTTATAATTAACTGATTAATTTAAAAATTATTCATGAACTAAATATTCCCCATAAACCTTTTAAAATGATTTTTAAACATTTTATAAACCATTAAAATCTTTTCAAAATATAAAAGAATTATTTTTATTTACAAATAAGTAGAAAGGGTGACCTATGTGATTGTAAAATCCTTTAACTCTATCTAAGATACCTATATAAAAATAATTATACAATCTTTTATCATATGTAATTGTAATAGAGAAATCAACTTTACAAAACCTCCTTCACATAAGGGTATATGAAAATTTATCTCATAGGTAAAGGTAATACAGAAACTACCTTTATGAATATTTGTTACATAATTGATTACCATTATGTACTCCCTACTATGTAAGGGTACACTAGGAATACCTTTACGCATAACCATATATGTATAAGTAATTAGTTTTAATATTTATGTAGACCCCTCTATGTAAAAGAAAAATGATAATGATCTTTATATATAATGATTCTATGTAATGGTTTACATGGATGAGCATTACATAGACCCCTCAATATAAGTCTATAGTGGACTAACTCTTACATATATTACACTAGATAAGGTTTAAATTCTTTATCATTTTTAGACCACTCTTCTATGAAAAGGTAATTCATTTTTTATAGAATTTTCTAAATTCAAATACATGATTCTATATTTTTTGTTTTCCTATTAATTTCAGGAAATATTTAAAAAATCTAACTCATGGATCACATTTATACTAATTGATGAATTCAATATGTACTAATATCAATTATTAGATCAAGTGGAATAAATTAAATCCATCACCAAGGATATCAGTAAAACAAATTTTAAACCATACGTAATAATTAAATGAAGAAATATTATAAATCATGCATACATTACACCTAAGCACACCAATAATATCTCAATATACATTGTATGGTATTAAGTGAGATCAATAAGGGTATCCAAAATACATCCTCTATCTCTAGTGTATCCATGGGATTAAAAACATCGTTATTTCTACATACGAGACTCTATATTCTCCATGATGTGATAATATCTCATGATGTAAAGGATGTAATAGAAATAGATATTTTGTAGAAGAAATATATTTTAAGATTTTTTTATTTAATTTTATTCTTTTTTTATCATGGGATATGCTCAACACCTTGTATTTATAAAACACGACATATTATTAAAATATTATTATTTAATACAATATTAATCACAAAGCCATTGGAATAGAGGGTATGAAAAGGATTGACTTCATTATAATAATATATGATTTAAAAATGTATATAAAATTAATTTTATTATCACAAATTAACTATAAATGAAACAATAAAGTGTTTTAAAATAAATGAAATATTTTTCTGAAAAATGATTTCTTTGCGCAAGAAAACATTTTCCCAAAATAATTTTGAAAAATCAGTTTTAGTGAGTTATTTCAATTAAATATATATATTATATATATAATTATATAATTATCATTTATTTTATGTGTTTTCTATACATGATATAAGGATAAATAAAATTTTACCCATAAAACATTATTATTCTAAAAAAACAATTTTGTCACATTTTGTGAATTTATTTTAAATTAATTTTTGAAACTTTGAGAAAATATATTTGATACAAAAAATATTTTTTAATTTAAAAATTTCCAAATTATATTAGTTTTATTTTTTGATAATTTTCTAAAAAGATAATTTTTCAATGAATCGTGAAAATAATGGTTTTTATTGAAAACTTCATTTTCTTAAAATAATTAACAAGATAAATGTTTTATATGGTTTTAAAAGTAAAATTATTTTATTTACATATTTATTAATCCAATTTATTTAATTTTAATAAATTTAAAACTTAATTGATATATAATTTTTTAAAACATTTCAATAATTTCTATTTGGAAAAAGAGCTTTTTTGTCGCGTCTACAGGTTTAGTTTTAAATAAAATTTGGATAATTATAAAAATGTAATATGAAAAAATGAATTAAATATTAGTAATGATAATAATTTTTTTATAGAATAATGTGATGTTAATTTTTTTATCATAATTAATAGTAAAATAGTAAAAATTAATTATATGATTAAAGCTAAAACAAGTCTACAACGGGTTAAACTAAAATGATATGGGGTAAAATATCCATAAAACTACCCAAAACCCATTTTATGAATATATTTTGAACATATATAATCTATGTTCTATAGGGAAAAAATTTTGTTCCTTATGTAATGATAGAAATGTTGGTAAACATTATTCTTTTTAAAAAGTCCTTATATGTCCTTTCCCCCACTTATAAAAGGACACCCATCCCCCTCTTATTAACATATCCAAGACCATTTGGCTCAAAGAATAACTAAAGAAATATATTACTTATTTCCAACCTCACATATTTTATAAATTTTTTCTATTATGAATCCTAGCTACGATGGATTTATTTATAAACCTAATGACGTTCTTGGAAGAAGTTTGACAGTCCTTAAACCTACTTTTTCATTTTACTTAATCCTATTGATCATTAAAATATTAGTCAAATATTATGATATAAAAACAGATATATACTATATATGAAGAAGTTATTTTGTAAATGTAATAACTTATATAAATATTGTTACCATTTGTTAATAGATGGAAAAATGAGGGAAAACAATAATTAAAAAAAACTCAATCATTATAATGAAATTTATATCTCATATATTTATTAAATTTATCCTTATTAACTTCATGGATAATAATTAGTGAAAAGTGAATCACATTACTTCGTTAGGTGGTAGTCCACCGTACACACCATCGACGTTATCGTATCCCCCCGCAAAATAATAATTAGTAAAGAATATGTGATATTATAGTTACATAAGTATAAATATTTTAAAGATATCATATTTATTTATTTAATATAACCCTATTACCATACAATAAAAATAGAAATTAAATACACATCACATCAGTTCGTGAGGTGATAGTCTATCGTACACATGATGGGCATTTTTGTCTACCAACGGGTTGAAAGGAAAGATGTAAGGTGTGATATTATAATTATGGATGAAAAATAATGTCATAAAAATCATAAAAAAATTATCTATAATTATAACCATACATGAGAGATAGTAATGGAAAATAAATAACATCGGTTTGTGATTCACTATTTCTATGATCCCCATTCTTTTAGGAAAAATAAACAATAAACACTGATTGCAGAAACCATGTAATAAAAGTCCATATGTTTATCTCTATCCTTGTAAGGCATGACGGTAGGGTGTAAGAGGTTTCATGGTTTCAGAGACTTCATGCAACTTGAGATGTACTCTTTTGAGAAAAATTAAGGAGTTTTGATAGAGGCTTAGCGCATGGTTTGTAGATGATTAGCCAAACCATGTAAATGAAACCATGTGAGGTTCCCCTAAATATAGTAATGGGGTCACGGTTAGTGCACTGTTTGGCCAACCGTGTGTCCAAATTGTGCGGCCTAGTAATTAATGGGGAAATTACACATTTTCTATTAAAATGATTTTAAAAAATAAATTATGTCATTTATTCCTATATTTTACCAAAACTCATCTATGGGATCTCCATTAAATGGAAATTGATAGGATTTTCTCCCGATCTTTTTTCCAAACTCAATATCAAATGTTGTTAGTCTTATTGGATTTTCACCCTTAAGTTTTTCAATCATCTTGTTCCATTCATCACTTGAAATGGCATCAGATCCACTATTTGAGTGAGAGATAATATAACCCATATACATTAATTTCATACATTCTTCATTTTTATCCTCATCTAGATCAAATCAGAAGATGACACTGGATGAGTGATATAGTAGGTGGTCTACACCATTCCCTCACAGTTTAGTGTTTATAAGTATAATTGTTATTGGGCAGTGAACCCGACCTTCCAATGGTGCCCCATTAATTAATTAAATGGTTTATATGGTGAATTGGAACCTACAATAGGTTCCCACTAGTTCACTAGAGTTTTTTGGAGGGTTTTACCCATTCTTGGCCACACATGGGGTGCGCCTTTTCCTTTTTCCTATTTTGATTCATCCCATGTGGTGATTTTGATATTTCCTAGTAAGAGGGAGAACTTTTATATTTGAAATGAAATCAATTATTAAATTAGGATAAGGTTTTCATCCACTTCCATGTGATACCATGAATTGAACTATTTGATTGTTTATTGAGATTGTTTATATGATTTGGATAAACTAACTGAATGCTATGGAATGTGAATGTGATGAAAGGAATGGTATTAGATGCCTTGATTGGTATACCGTGGATCTTGATTCTATTAGAAGCCATGGATGTTTCTCTCATTAATCTTGTTTACGGTAGTGGAGGGATAATATGATAGTTATCTTTGGGTATTTATTCGGTAGGATTCCTTGGGCCTTGCTACCCCTTGGATCAGATTTTCTTGGACTCGCATTATACATATGATATTTAAAAGGTCCTTGGAAGCCACCTAGATCTTTACCAAGATTCCATAGATATAATTTTTGGAATCAATTAGGATTACATGGCATTATATAACTTTTAATCGGATCCATCATGTTCTGACACTTTTGGTTTCATGAACCAACTATTGTGACAAAATGATTATACGGAATGGCTATGGGTAATGATATATGATGGATTATAAAACATGCCTTGGTAAATATTTTCTTCAATAAATGGAAATTCCATTATGGAATTTTCCATGCTTTATAGATAACCTTAGTATGGGTGTCAAATCCTAGTGGTTAGACTGAATAGGGTCACTTGTTTATTTATATTTTACCATTACCCTTGACATGGGAGCTAAACCATTTTTTATAAGGAGATTTGTTTGGCTATAAATTTTTACTTTTCTTATGTGACATATGAATTAACAACTTGTTTTTTTTGTTATTATTGTGATATAAACTGCACATTTTTTCTTGTATTAAATAACATGGATTTTTTTAGACACCATTGGTTGTGGCCTACTGATTGTTATCTCACACCCTATGGTGGCACTGTTGGGTACTCTAACTGACATTATGGATTCAACTAGGGAATGGTGAAATCACCCAAAATATGATGCTTGATATGTGTTATGGTTAGGAGTAGGGGATCAGAAGACTGATCTAGGATCGTGACATTCGATGGGATAGTTCTTTTTAGATTTTTGGTATTTTTATACATATATTGTACTATTTTTGAATACAAAATTGGATATTTTGTAGAGAGAGGGCATGATAATTAATGTATATGAGATAACTTTTAGAATTTATTATCTATAACGTTACTGGATATTTATCGTCTATTTTCTTCTAGTATGTAAGGTTACTAGTCTAGTGTTTATTGTTATTGATATATTTTTTAGTTTTGACATTCAATTGTATGATTTGAATCATTGTTTTACCCTCATAATTTTCAGAATAGTCTCCATGAGGACACACCCTAGGCTCTTGCTTATATTTGGAAGCCTCTTTAATTCTAGGAGATGTGCAAGGGGCCTTATGACCCACCAACATGGGGTACATTTTGGTGACATCTGATTCTGGATTGTAAAAAGTTATATATGTGGGGATTTTCTCTTTTAAATTAATATTTTGAGACAATTAAAAGGATATGAAGGAATTGTAATTTTGTACTGGTCTATGTCTGGGAGTAGCTAAACCACGTATAAGAAACTCCAAATTACCATGGATAGAAATTAGTATTTTTTTTTGATTTTTTCTATTTTAGTTGATTTGATTCCACCATTGGCCCACACACATGAGTGTGATGTTATCATTGATGTAAACGTGAATTCTGTTTCATTTCTTTGGAAAGATATTAGTGAATTAATCTCAAGAATCACTTTATGATCCTATTAGAATTCAGATTCCATGTATTATGCCATGCCATATAAGATTCATAGCCTAACATCATGAATTTTTAATATGTGCCTTGTGTGATATACCTAATATGTGATAAATGGTTTTTTAGGGAATAGAGAAACAAATTTGGTACCTAGAGTTCCTTTCATTACCTAAAATGTTCTTTTTAATTAGGCTATATTAGATTCCCTATGTGTTCAACTATGGAACATTGAGTCATGGGCCATTTATCTCATTGACTAGAAAGTGTTATGGTGTGAATTAATTGGACCCCATATTTTGGTTAATGATGTGTATGGGACCTTATGGATCAGAAGTGATGAACCATTTTTTTCAACCATTTAATAGACATTGTGAAATAAATGTGAATTCAAATGTAAATTTTATGTGTGAATTAGAGAATATTAATTTGAAAAAACATTTGAGTGGGAATTAACAAATGTCCCTAGTGATGTTTGCAACCTTTTCTATTTACCACATCCTGGATTTTTGAACAGGCAAAGGGTTGTGATATATTTATAGGAATATTTGGACCTATAATTTTCTTTAAGCAGTGAACTTCTAGTTATCTATCTTTTATAAGGAATGTACTTGGCAATGTAGCAACATTACACGATGATGAACTCTAGTAATATTCCAAAAGGGTAGTGAAGACCATGCTCCATAGACGGTGGGCCATAGTTTACTAATAGATCCTCATGTCATGACAGTTGGGGAATTAGAGTTTTTACTAGGGACAGGTGCTAAGGCACATTTTCAAGAGGGGTTTTTATGATATATTATTATTTTCCTTAGATAAAGATGTGATGAGTGTTATGGAATATTATTCATGATTTATAAATCAATATTGTTTTTCACTGATATGTCTTGCTAATGAGGTTTCAAGGGTGATACTCTTTGAGGAATGTCTCAGAAATTCTTTTTGATCTCAGTTAAAAATGTTAAGGTTCACAAATATTACTAAAATTGTGAATCATGTGATGATTACAAAGTAGAACTAGATGGAATATGATGGTGTTGAGTAGCGATATTTGGCCTCTCAACCCAATGGCTGTGATATTTGTGGAAGGAGTATATGTTTTTAGGATTCGTATGAGATTAGTACTAGTTATAATGTTAGTGTTGGTATCTTAGTTTTCTATCATTAGGTTGGTAGATGGGGTTATATTAGGAATTAGTGTGATCGAGACCCAGATGAGTGCTGAAATTACAGTAGGATGGGCCATTGAAATATTTTTTAGGACATTACCTCTAGTAGTTAGTTGAAGGGGGTCATCTTTGACACTATGTTTGGGAGTGCGTTAAATAGCTATGTGTCAAGCTAGGAGCTAGAGTTGTACTGGTTAGTCAGGCCGATGTGGTTCTCATGGATGAGGCATCCAGGCAGTAGTTGTTACATGATAGAATAGTGGACTTTATCTAGGTAGTGAGGTTGTATCACATATTTATGGTTTAGTCCAAATATATTCCATATAGCCTGTACCCAAGGAGAAGAGCACCAAACCATCTATGGTGAGAGGTATGATGTTAGTAGCATCTGCTCTTATATATTCTCTGTTTGATACAAGTGCATATCATAGTTACATATGAGTTCCTTTTGTGGAGATCATTCATATCATGATTCAATTTTATAATAGTGTGATAATGAATGAAACTCCGTTGGGGATTACAATGGATGGTGTATTCTAGTGTAGGGAGTTCCCCCTAGAGACTCGTGGGTGTCAATTTAGATGGGAGCCTTTTTTACCTGATATGATAGGGTTCGATATCATTACTGGGATGGAAATTCTAGTTTCTTATTAAGACTATTCTGATTCTTATCACCAATGGGTGACATTCACATCATTATAGGGTAGATTTTTTATTCATAAGGGTGAATGGGACTTCCAAGCAAGACAGGACCATCATGGGATTGGCAGGATAGAGAACCCATATTTCATAATTGTATCTAGACAAGAAAATATCACATATGTATGAATTCCCTATATTGGATGATTGTTTCAGGGATGTTTTTCTAGTTTTCTTCTTGAGAGAGGTGGATTTATCCATAAATCTAGTTCCATGATAATTACCAGTATCCATTACTTTTTATAGGATGGATTGTCCAGAGTTTCATGATCTCAAGAGGAAGTTATAGGACTTCGAGGAAAAGGGGTTTATTTGGTTCAGTACTTCTATAGAGGGGTTGGCGGTTAATTTTCTAAATAGTTTGATGGTTCCCAAAAGATATCTATGGATAATCTGAAATAGAAGTAGATGATTTTTAGGAACTATTATCATTTCCCATGAATAGATGATATTTTAGGTCATCTTTGAGGATGTTGGCTATTCTCACAAAATTATTTGAGATCCAGATATCCTCGAGTGAAGGTTCGACTTATAAAAGTACCTCGTATAAATTTTCATACCATGTATGGTCTATATGCTTCCCAGGTTATATTGTTGGTCTTAGGATTGTGCCAATAGTTTTGATGGTGCTGATAAATCATGTTTTTCTTCCTTTTCTGGATTTATTTGTTGTGGTTTTTATGGATGATGTCATGATGTATCTCATAATCGACAAGACCATTCCAAAAATCTTGAGATCATTTTCAACAGACTGAGATAGAATATGTTATATTCTTGGATAATAAAGTGATACTTATGGATGGATAAGATTCACTTTCTAGGTCACACTATCTCAGAGATAGGAGTGTCAGTTGAACTTGAGAAAGTGATACTCATATTTATTAATGTACATCCCAATAACATATTTGACATTTGTAGTTTCTTGGGGCTAGCCAGATATTATAGGCAATTCATACAAGATTTACCACTCTTAGAATAACTTATGAAAGGATTGACTAAGAAGGGTGTGATGTTTGTATGGACAGATGCCAAGGAGATAGCCTTTCTAGAGATGAGAGGGACACTAACATCAGAACCAATCCTTATTATACTAGAGAGGGGAATTAGGTATAGTGTGTATTTTGAATCATCAGGTAACAGTATGGGAGAAGTTCTTCTAAAGGGGTATAGAGTCATGGTATACATGCCTCATCAACTAAGGCCACATGAGAGGAAATATCAAATTAATGATCTGAAGTTAGCTGCAGTTGTTCATTCTTTGTTCTATTTGAGATACTATTTACTAGTAGAGAGTTTTTTGGTGAACACGAACCACAAAATCCCCATGTGTATATTTTTCATCATGATCTAAATTTGAGGAAGTAAAGAGAATTTATTAAAAAAATCCTTTTGGTATTGAGATTTATTATACACCTGGAAAAGGAAATGTTGTTTCCAATGGACAGAGTAGAAGGAAACAAATATGAGAATATTAGGAGTCCAATAGTGAGTTGTAAAATATGGTTTTATTTTTCAAGATTCACTTAGATGTGCTAGATAGTTAGGGGTAGAATTTTGTTTCATTATTACATGTGACCTCTACCCTTCTAAAAAGATTTAGGATGAGTTACCTATCATATTATAAGAGAATAATCTTATGGGTGAGTGTGGTTGGTGGGGACCCACCTATAATATGGGATATTGAAAAGGATGAGATCCTTCATATATGTGGTCATGTTTGAGTTCCATTGAAAAAATGTGAGGAGATGATGTGAGAATTTCATGCCTCTGTTTTGAAATTAAACCATATCATCAACAAGATGTATGGTGACTTATTCCATCCGTACTAGTGGTCGGGTATGAAACATGGTGTAGCTAGTTTTATTACAAGGTGTTCCACCTATCAGAACGTGAAGGCATAAAGTCAGTAGCCAGACAAACTTTTACAATAGTTATCTATTCCATAGTGGAAATGGGTAGACATTATGATGGATTTCGTGACTAATTTTTCAAGGTAGCCTTCATGTAGTGATTCTATGTGATTTATTGTTGACAATCTCACAAAATATTCTCATTTCTTACATGTCAAGAATTCTTTAATTGTAGATGAGATTGGTACGTTGTATATTTGTGAGATAGTATGACTTCATAGGGTACCTCATACTATATTTTCATATAGGTATTACCAATTTACATCTAGTTTCTAGAAGAGTCTTTCAAGGGAGTTGGGTAAATAGGAAATTCTTATCACATCATAATACCCTCAGAATAATGGCTAGTTAGAATATACGATTTAGGTTCTTGAGGATATAAAACAAGCATGAATCCTAGATTTTGGGGGCTCTTGGGAGAGGTATATTCCCTTGTTTTTTCCATAAAATAATATTTATTGGGAGACTATAAATAATTATCCTTGTGAGGATTTATAGGGTAGGTCATGATGATTTCTACAATGCTGGTTAAAGGCAGGAGAGACTAGTTTAATGAGACCACATCCTATAAAGGATACTTTAGAGAAAGTCAAGTTGATTAGGAAATAGATAGATACCGCACAGTCTTGATAGATGTATTATTTCGATCATCATTGATGAAATTTGATGTTTGAGTTTAGGGATCATGTCCTTATATGTATCTCAATGGGGATTGAACATAGATAAATTAGGAGATAGGGTAAACATTCATCATGATATGACAGTCCGTTAGAGATTCTAGAGAGAAGGAGGTTGGTAGACTATCAGTTTAAATTACCTCATAGGTACAGAGTTAGGTAAAACTTCTTCCATTTAAATTAGTCATTCCATTATCATTTCCACAAATCTCAGACTTTTTAGCAAGATGAGTTTGATTTACAAGTAGATGTATCCATTTAAGATAATTCTATACATGTCATTGATAGGGGCACAATGGTTCTTCCAGGCTAATCAGTTCCTCTAATTTGGGTGATATGGAAACCTTAGCATTTATAGTACATGACTTGGGAGAATGAGGCCGACATAAGTGATCTATGTCTAGAGTTATTCTATAGAGATTATTGACCACCATAGGAAAGAAAATTTAGGGATGAATTTCTTTAAGGGGGCATATTTTATGATCCATAGTTTTCCTATGATGTATGGATATTTTTTTCATTTTATTTTCCTTTTTATGGCCTAATGTGAGTACCCAATGTGATCATGAGTATAAAGGGGTATTCAGGGAATGTTTAGAGCCCCAATTTTTGAAAAGAAAATGTATATCTCACAAGCCTTGGAGACAATATGTGTGCAAGGCCGAAAAGTTATCCCAAACGGTACAAGGATTGATAATGGGGTAAAGAAGGTCTCATGGTTTTAGGTCAACTATAAAACCTTCGGTTTATGGACATGTGAACAATTGTAGAGTTTTTATAGAGGCTTAGCCCACAGTTTGTGCACTTTTATAAAAATTGTGTTCATGAAATCATGTGAGGGCCCCCTTATGATAGTTAAGGGCTCATAATTGGTGTATGATTTGGCCAATCATGTAGCCACACTGTGTGACAGATTAATTCTTGGGGAAATTACTTCTTTTCCCTTGAAATGGTTTAAAACCTAAAAATCCTTCATTTCCCTCTCCTTTGGATATAAATTCATACATAGGATATTATTTGAATAAAATTTGATAAGATTTTATACAGATTTTTATTCCTGAATAGAATCGAATGGTGTCGATCACATTGGATTCATACTGGTATGTTCATCGATCATCTTGTTTTGTTAATTGTTTTAACTAGTATCACCAATGATTTTGAGGGTGAGATAATTTTCATTATTTATTGGATTTTAATCTATTATACATTTTTATTCTAATTTTGATTGAATCAAAAGAAGATATTGGATGGGTGATATACTAATAATCTTAAGTATGTGGTCTATAACTTTCCTTAGGTATTGCAATTTTATAAGCATATCTTTCATAGATCCATGTTATGGACATTATGATGGAACCCATTTTATTAATTAAATGGTTGAGTTGGGTGAATCAGAACCTATTCAGGATGCCCACTAGTTCCATTGAGTTTATCAGTGGTTTTTCCTGGACCTTGGACACCCATGTGGTGTTCCTTTATGGTTTTCCTTTTTTTATTCCACCCATGGGGTGTGTGAGAGCTTTCCAAGTTAGTGGAAGCCCTTTTATATTTTTAATGAATTGAATTACGATATTAGGAGTGGGTTTTCATCCTTTCCCACGTGATAGAAGGATGTGAAATGTTTTATTATTTAAATGGAATTCTTTATATGAGTTAGATGAACTCATGGAATGTTATTGAACATGAATGTGATGAATTAAAATGGTAGTGGATAACTTGGATTGTATACATAGGATCTTAATACCATCCGATTATAAGAAAGTTTATCCTGTGGATATTGTTTGATGTAGTGGATGCCTTGGATGAGATTTCTCATTGGGTCATGATTTCATATATTGCCTTGGGCCTTGAAACCCCTTGGATCCATCATGCTTGGAATCTCATTGGACATGTGCTTTTGATATGCTCCTTAGACTCCAACCATGTATTTACAATGTTTTCACTAAGATTCTCCTAGGATTGGATTTGGATTCCATGTTCTTATATACCTTGGATTCGGAACTTCCTGGTCTTGAACATTTGATTAAATGGTGTGCCCATTGTGTTGACTTGATTATGTGGTAGGTCCATAAGGAATGATATATGCTAGATTATAAGGTGTGTCTGTGGTAAATGTTTTCTTGAATACTTGGAAATTCCATTGTGGAATTTTGTAGTGCTTTATAGATAGCCCTATTATGGGCATAATATCAACGTGGTTAGACTATAAATGGTCACTTGTTTATTTATATTTTTTCCATTTCCCTTGGTATTTAATCCTACCAGTTGTTTTATAAGGATTATTATTTTTCTAGAGAGTTCCACTTAACTTGTATCACAAATGTATTGGTCACTTGTTTAATTTTTATTATTAATATAATTTATATTTCAAACTATTTAGATAAAATTTCACAACCTAGATTTATTATAAACACCATTGGTGTTGTTCTACTGAGTATTATCTCACTTCATGTTTAGTCTGTCATTGGGTACCAGAACAGACACTCTGGATTCTTATAGGGACAAGGGAAAGTACCCATAGTACAATAATTGATATGTTCTATTCTTAGGAGCATTGGAGAACATGATCGATTTATGGTTGGGATTCTAGCTGGTATAGTTATTTTTTTAATTTTTGGTATTTAAATACAAGTATTCTACTTCTTTGATGTACATGTATCTACTATTTTGGGGAGACATGGCATGATCATGATTGTATATGAGATATATTTTGGAATTATATATTAATACATGTCTTGGTTTTTTATCTTATATCTCCATCTTCTATTGTGGGTTACCGGTCTGGTTTCTATTGTATTTTATTAATTATCTACTTCTTCTATCGATCTATATAATTTATATCACTATGATACACTCTTTAATGACATAATAGTCTCCTCATAGACACACCATAGGCCCTTAATGCTAGTTGGAACCCTCTGTAATTTGAGAAGACGTACTTGAGGCCATGTGACCCATTGGCTTGTGAAAAAATTCAGTGGCATCTTGGTTGAAATGCTACATATTATACATGTGGTTTGAATATGTACTAATAAAGTAGAGAGTTAAGATATAGTATTGCTTCTTAAATATTCCTTCTTTGATACATATGTTATTTTTTCACCTATCATAATTTATGATGTGTATATAATACCCTTTTGAAATTATATATCATGAATATTCTTATATTGACTATATTTTAGGTTAAATTTTATGTTTGGATTTAATGAGAATTTCTATTAAATTGTTACCAATGTTGTTAAGGTTTGATATTTGAATCTTGGTATTTATAGGGACTATTTATTATCATGTTTTTATAATGAAATATTATGATGTATTTCTTAGGAACTACAAGGCATTTTTTCCTCTTGTTACATGCTATGAATGCATGCTTCCCTTTATTTTGCTCTCTTTATGTAGTGAAAATTCAAAAAGAATGTTTTTTTAATTCATTTTTATTTATTTTATCAACCAAAAATCCTTTTTCAGCAGTGATTGTGATTTCTAAAAATATTTTAAAGAATTTTTTCACTATCTTATAAATATTTTTTAAGTCATTTTTATAGTTTTTTTACTTTTTAAAAATATTTTTAATATAAATATTCACTACATTCTAAAATACTATCTTTTTTTTAATTTACCAAAAATTTGAGGTGAATTACTATTTTAAATTGTATGGAATGAATGAAATTTTTTACCACCATGATAACTTAATTATTTAAACAATCCTATATATATGTTTCAGAGATTATCTTTAATGATATATAATTTCAAAATGTTATGTGAAAATTTACTTGTAAAAATTTTATTTTGAATGTGAAAAGGTTATTTACCTCATGAAATGTTTTAAATTATCTTTAAATATTCCTTTTTATATTTACAAATTTATTTTATAAGAAAATGATTTTGAAAATGATTTATGTTTTAAAAACTGTTATTTTAGTGTGAAAAGGATATTTTTATCAAGGAAATGTTCTAAGGGATATTTAAAAATATTTTTCCTTCTAGGATGATATCCTTTGATGTTAATTGTTTTTTACTATGGTGTTTCTGACAAATAATATGTTTTATATTTTAAAACATTTTCTAATAATTTTTCTTCATAGTGCTAAAAAAACTCCAATGGTTCTATATCTATGATTAGTCAGGGACCTACTATAGCAGCCCTATCTTTTCTTAAATTAATATTACATCATTAGAAATATAAATAACATAATAGTATTACACCACAAGGATCCAATCATTTAGTGTCTTGGGAAAACTAGGACCAAAAATAACGTTTACAACATCATACATAATCATTTATCTAATTCCTTCTTCTCTAGCTTCTTATTGACACTTGACCTCTCCTTAGTACCTATAGTCCCTTGGGGATACATATCCAAATGAGATGAGCTAAAATCCCAGTAAGATGATAGATAATAAAAATATAACATGGGGTGAGAATAATCATAACATAGGCATAGGATCATGAATATAAGAGGAATCATTTATAAAATACATGAAATGTGGAAATGCATAAAAAATGAAATATCATGTCTTATTGGTTAACTACCACACATACCTGTGAACAAAGCTAGCATCTTGTTCACATATTAGTTCACATTAACACATGAGATTCCTTACTTTACCCAATTCATTGGAACATTATATAATTCTGGGAACACCTGTCACATTCAATCATTCATCTTGCACTATATAATTCCAAGTGCACCCATTACATTATATTTACACTATCATGCATGCTACATTAAAAATATATAAAACTTAAAATGAACAGAAACCATGGAAACAAATGGGTTTCACATAATGAATCATAATTTATAATACTTTTTTTCTTCAAAATAAAGAGGTAATATCATTCTTGACATAGAACCATTAACCATGAGTGAAGAGTGAAACAATATTAAAGAAGTAAAAAGGGTTTGTTTATATGAAGGAAGAGTTATTTTGGAAAACATTGGGTTATTCAAAAAAATAAAGTAGAGAAAATTAATATCCCCAAAAGGGTGTATAATTATGAATAAATTATTTTTAAGGAGAACCCATACCAAACATGGAGTGAAAGAGGGAGAACCCGAAGAAAGAAAGTTGGGTTTGAGAATTTCCCCTTAACTTGTATATGAATGCATTCCTCACTTTAATATCATTTATAACTACATTAGATAAATTAATTTACAAATAGAAAACCTTGTTTACAAGAATATGGTTCATTATGGTCTCATTATGTTATTTTATGGGCCTTTTAAGGAGTTATAGGGTTTAAATCCATTATTCCAGAAAGTTAATTTTTATGGTTTTCTTGAATGGTTCACTTGTATTCATAAATAGAAGTTCTTGTAGAACATTGATAAAAATACAGAAATGATATTACATGTTATTAAGGATATTAAATTATTTTAAATGATCTAATATTTAATTTTGTTATATACCATGTGTATGAATCATTAGTTGAAATTCAATGATGATTGTTTGGGTTCATTTGGGCGATTTTTCGACCACAATGAACTTCTTTTGTTTAATAATTTAGTAATATTTAAATATGTTAGTTCAAGAACATTAAATAGGAAATAATAAATATAATATAATCTGGTTCAACCATAAAAATTGTTTCATGCCCAGATCTGAAGGAATTAAAGAATATTGATATCACATCATCCGTAATGTCGGTAATTCGACACATCACAGATAATGATTCTATTCCATGAATAAGTGGGAGAGGAGAATAATAATGATGATGTATTTTACAAGAACATGAAAAAATATAGAATATTCATGATTTGAGGAGTTTTTATTCCACTTTGATAATATGAGAGGAAAATAGTATAATAAAAGTAAAGGAATGGAAAACACCTAAAAAAGGGAAGAGGATTTCTTACATCTTAATATCTTCTCCTTGAGAACCTTTTTAAGGCCTTCTATTTTGGCCTTTGGGAGAGACCAGAAGGTCTAAGACATGGGTAAGATCCTTGGGAGGTCTATTGGGTAGAAATTAGGTAACACACATGGATTGAGAGGTGTGGGAGGAAGAGAAAGATGAGGGTGGTATTTGTTGTAGAGGAGAGAATGTATTTTACTTTATTTAAATCATTATTGTAATATTATTTCTTAGAAATATGAATAATATTAATTAATGTGACCAAAATTAGTATTAATGGAATTTTAGTTTGAACCATGTGGTCTTCTATAACTTATTCTGACATAAATAGTGTATTTAACTGATAATTTGAATATACGGTATTTTACTGTATTTCACTATTAATCAAAAATTCATGAATTTCAAAAAAAATCCCAAAAATTCAACCTAACTATTTTTCAATGTGTATAATTAAAAAGTGAACTCCATTTTTTTAAAATAATTTTCTAAATATTATTAATTTAGTTTCTAAATAAAATCATACTTAATTCAAAAATTAACAATTTTAATTCTATATCTACTTTTATATCACAATAAAAAATTAACCAAGATGTCATTATATTAAAGCCTTAGGAAAATAAAATAATAATATAATTTACTATTCATTAGGGTCAAATGAGTATTCATAAGGGTATGTTACTATTCACTATGAAAAAAAGTTGGTTCCATCAGACTCCAAATAACATATCGAACACAAATGTAGATGACCGCTTTTCGAAATTCAAAATATAGAATTAGAAAAATAGTGTTCGGTGATCACATTGTTTTTAGTATCATGATATGTTATTGGGATGAATAATGTGATTATACTATAAGGCATAACTATAATAAGGGATATACATTGATAAAACATTGGGTCGTTACACCTACTTTCCAAAAGAAGTTGCTCGCTAGGAGGTTTGTCCAATGATATATAAGAACTCACATTGACTGTGAGGATGGAAGTTTAGTCTCATCACAACCTTTTAAGGGGAATTATTTCATATATATATATATATGAATCTCTTATATATTCACAATATGTTCATGAATCCTTTATTAATTCCCCGGTATGAGGTGGGTCACCATAGAACTAACAATCAGTTATTAGTATTTATCAGATTTACAACCATCTTCACGTATCCAAAGTTCTTCCTCAATAAATATATACGAATGTATCTAATCTTATCCATCAGAGGTTTCCCATTATGTACTAATTAGATATTCCATGGTTGTCATTTAAATGATTCTGGTTTTCTAGACACACAGTGTGGTGCTCTGGAGTGTGTTGTCATCCAAGGAGACTAGATTTGTTTTGATATTGGGATCAAACCCATGAATTGGCTTTCTACATATCATTATGAAATGAATTAGAACCCACATAGTATCTTTCTTATTAATGGGTAACAACATACCATTTAATGTAATTTGATAATGAAAAAACTGTATAGTTTAACTACATGTGGAAATGACTTCTACGTGAATTATTCATAGTAATGGCTAGGTTTGGTACTTATGATAAAATAACCTAGTGAACCTATAAGGGATAAGTATTTTCAGGTTTAATTATACCATACTGGGAATGTATCCCAAAGAGAATTATGTTTATATATGGTGTTGGTTTTGGAAATCAAGGAGGCTTCCTTTATATACAATTAGGATGTGAATCTAAGATCACGTTGTTTGGTTAGCCTCGTAGGAGAATGTGTCCATTTGAGATGATTATATTGGGTGTAATGTTGATGATTATTACCTTGTTGTGTTTGGGTCCATGAGAAGTATCCTAACACATGTTTACTTGAGGGTCTTATTGTGGGCTTACTCTAGAAATGTGTGCTCGAATTTTTTGAAGTTTAGGTGGGGATTACCCCAGAAAAGGATTCCTTATCAGTTGGTTTGGTTTGGGGACTACTCTTGATATGTATTCCCAAGTGAATAGGGATGAATGGATCATATATATGAGTAGAATTCATAAGGATTGGTTTGATTTGGGGATTAATTCTATAGGGGTTCCCATAATTGGTAGGATTGGGGCATCTTCCTAGAATGGATGACCTTAATTGGCAGGGGATTACCATTAGAACGAGTCTTAATAAATTATATGAATTTGGATTACTCTTAAGGAGGATTTCCATATTATTGGGACCATGTGGGTTTAATGACCACCTTCAACCTCTAAGACCATGTGATTCATGTCCAGTGCGAGAAATAAGATAAAACAGATGATCTAGGTAACTACAAAATCTTCTTTTCCTTAAGGTTGGAAACTTGTCCATGAGGAATGACACCAAGGGAGCACTCTGAAGAAATATTATTTTTTTATTCAAGGATGATTCTCATCTGAAGTAAACATATGAAAATGTGTATTCCATTATCATAGATATCTTTTAAACCTACAATTTGTGATGATTCATTCTTGAAGGTGACAAACAAGAGGAAGCATAAAACCTAAAAAACCACAATTCTCTTCCTCCACTAGTGGAAGAGGATGAGGGTACAAGGTAGAGGGAAGGGGAAACCTATTATTATCCCCTCTCTAACATAGTATCCATGTGAAAAGTTATACTGTGATTGAAACCTAATAAAATAATATATTAGGGCTTATATTAGGAGGTATTCCACAAAATCGGTTCCATTGTAAGAGAATAACATCTTATTCCATGTCAACATGAAACACAAAAATTATCCTTCCCATCCCTTCTTGGAACTAGAGGCTCTAGGTCTTATAGATGATAAGGTGAAGACATGGTCCTACCTCTCGTTCCTAAGAATTATATCTACATGACACCATCATTGGGGTTGGGGACCTCAAGTGAAAGGGAATGCAAAACCACTTGGACCGTGAGGACCCTAATAGTTTGGTTGGACAAGTTTAGGAAACATCTTACCAAAGGAATTAAAATCCAAATATAAGACACACCAGTGTTCCCATTTTCATTTTATTTCATGTTTTGAGGCTTTCTTTGAGGGTTCAACCTACCCCCGACACCCCTAGAAAAATGAACTAGAGGAGGATATGCCTTATAATCAGTGGCTTATAAGATGACATGATCCATATCTCAGGTAGGGTAGGGGATAGGGAGAGATTAGGGAGGCTGTTATAGGAAGTACTAGGCAAGGGTATGGTACATTGGGTCCCAAATCACCTATGAAACTAAACCTGAGAGAGACCTTTATGAACCCTTCAAGGATCTCCATAGGTCTTCCAGATAGTGGCTCCCATAGATTTGTGGTTAAGGAGACAACATTCTAGTGTTCATAAACCATAGGGGAGAAAATGTGTCATTTATTTATTTTTTAAACCTTGTTAGTAATATATTTTTACTATCCCACTTTAAGTAAATATTATTCATGGTTTGGAAGAGTACCTAGAAGGTTTTGGAGTGATTAAACAAAGGAATCAGGTGATAATAGCATCAGGAGGCCTTCAGTAATTTCTGTCTATTTGAATAACGAGGCCCAATGTCCTATTTATAGAAGAATATAATACCCTAGGACAAGGGGTTCACATGGGAAGGTGTACCACATAGGTGTGCCACATTGGCCTAATGAGAATGCTATCTACATAGGGTTGATGTGTAGGCTATCTGCATAGGACTGATGTGTAGGCTGTCCACGCGGGTTGATGTCCAAGTACCCTAAGTGAAGGACTTTTGTGGTGAAAAAAAATCGTTTTATTTTTTTATAAATTCCTATAGCCACAAATTTTGATCTACGAGTCTATTTTGGCTTGGTGACTAATCAAATAGAATATTTTTAGGAGATATATGCTTATTAGTATGGTAAATTAACAAATGTTTTCAGAATATTTAATTCATCGATACAATTCTATCACCATTGTTATAAATATATGGTCTATTCTTGGAGGGGGTTATTTCCGCATTTCCTTTATCATGGAGTAATCTTATGGAACATGAATATACAACCTTCATCTTCCTCAAAATTGAAGATATATCTCTACTCAAACTCATCATTTCTTGTTTAAGTGAGTGTAACATCATGATTTTTGTGAAAATGTGCATGAAACACATTTTTCAGTATTGATAAGGTCCCCCATAGAATTGTATTCCTTTGGAATGAATGTAATCTAGTTCTAAGGTCACTATTTTGAACACTGACGCATTCCAAAATTATTTGGTGGACTTAGGAGCTATATAAACTATGAAGGGATGATCTAATTTTTTCCCAATACATGGTTCATATAAAGATGAGAATTGACATTTTTCTAGTGTTCACTTTATGTCCTTTAAACCTAGTGAGTAATATATATTTTTTGGGAAGTTTAAATTTGTGAAATCCAGACTAATGAGACTAATTTTTAAGGTCGAATAACTTTGAAAAAAAGTTTTAAAAAGATGACCCAAGAAGTCTTGTGGGATCAGAATATTCAGAAATTCTTCATATATCTGATTGGTAATCCTAAGCCACTATTTTTTGGTTCCCAAATCTAAAAGATGATATTAGGGAATAGAGGAGGTCTGTCTTGAGGATGAAGTTACCATTGGTTGAAAAACAATTTTTTTGGTGATTTTATGAAAATCCAACTAAGGTGTACCACTGCATACTCAAATATTGTCATCCATTAGTTGGAAGGCCCTCAAATTTGTGATAAATTTAAGAAAATATAACTTCAAAATATTTAAGTATAGAAAGGAAAAGAAGTCCTCAAGAATTCAAACATTCTATTATTTATGACAAAATACAGTTTATTGAGATCCATATTTCTAAATACAAAGATAGGTTTTCATTTCAAGTAAATACACCTATTAATGAAGAGATAATCAATTTTGGAATTGTCCCTAAATGGGAAACTGATCCTACTTGAATTTGGATTGTGTGGAGGATGGTATATTTTATTAAATGATAAATTCTAAAGGGGAATTCCCCTTTATGATAAGGTCTAAATTATCATTAATTTTAAAGTTATCTGACTGGGACATTGATTGTATAGATTTAGTATCTTATGGTGTGGAAGTTGTTGTACAGTTCAACATCTTATGACTAGGATTTGATTCCAAGTAGATTAATGTCACACAACTAGGACATTATGCTGTGTAATTTGAAGACTTATAGAAAGGAAATTAGGGGTTATATTTTAATGTCTTTAGATTTGATTGAAATGTGAACTTTTATCCCCTATCCTTTTAATATTTTTAAGATTTATTTATCACTTTTAGGTATTGGGGGTGGTTAATGTCTGAATTTTTAATATAGGGATTATTGGAACTGCTGAATGGTATCGGAAAATGGATTATGGCGTTTTGGGGGGTCTCACCTAAGGAGAATGTTACCACTAATTGAAAACCTACTTTGTGGGATGTTTTGTGAGAAAATACAACTATGGATTATTAAAACATAGTAAATAGTGGAATCCCTTAGTTGAAAAAACCAATTTCGAAGGATACTTTATGAAAATACATCTTGGGCATGTTACATCATAGCTATGAAAAGAAGTCCTTAGGAATTATGATAATCTATCTCTAAAAATCAATTGATGTTTTTGGGAATTTGGATTTCCTAGGGCTCACAATTTTGTTTGTCGGAGGAACTAACCTGAATACATAAGGGGAACAGATGTAAACATTTTCAAAGAGTGTTATAAAAAGGGCTCCTATATAGGTCTGATCTAAAATAGGAAATACAGTTCATATAGTTTTAGGTCATATGACATGGGCCATAACATCATGGAAACAATGTGTGACACATGTCCTATAGTACCAAGGTCATTATGGCATACATAATACATGAGGGAGAAAAAAATAATCCGTTATCTTCCAGCTTTACAGATCAGGAGAAAGGATGTGGTAAAAATATGAGAGGTTTGACCATAGGCTGCTCTGAATAATGGGTCCCAACATAATATCATCAGGACATACGATGATAGAAGAGGCTTCTCTTGAGGGCCTTGTTTCCACTGGTTGAAAAAAATCATTTTATGGGATGTTGAAAGAATATACAATTAGGGAGTATTATAACATAATAAAATAGGGCAATCCATTAGCTGATAGACCTATTTTATGGGAATATTAGGAAAATCAAGCTAGGTGATATTACAACATGGTTAGGAAAAGGAGTCCGCAATTATTATACATTCTATCATTTAAAGATGAAGAATTATTATGAAGATCTTAATGTTTTCTTGATTAGGAGTATGACATGTGTAAGGGATAGATCCTAGAATAAAGGAAGTTCTTTGGGCTGGTATTGGCGATGATTTTAGAGTCTTTTTATAAATCTGACTCATATGTAGAAGTGGTGCATCCCTGTTACCTTGTTGGAGCACTTAATGGGGGTAATATAATTAATATCTCTTCCATATCCCATTATTTTTGTGTAGGATAGGGTTATATTCTTTTAAAATGTGGATGAGAGTGAGAGATGATTCCTAGGTTTCATTACGTATCTCCATGGAATGAGACTCAATACATACGTAGTTCCCAATATTCTATGCATTTTAACGTGACACGGTTAGGAAATTAATCGTGTAGTTTAACATCGTGCGGTAAGGATGAAGGTGACTTAACATGATTTAGGAAGGACAATGAATTGGTGTCGGGAGTCACTACATATCTTGTTCGAATAAGAATCATGCGACACATAGTTCTAAAGATAATACCACTCACACTGATAGAATTTAAATGTTCAGAAAATGTGTTTTTATTTAATATGGGATCATGCATATGGTGAGAATATGTATTGGATTATTTCATGTAGATCTGACTCATACATGGGAGAGTGGGTGGCATTACCCCATATTGTGCATCAGATGGCCCTATGATAGAAGATCTAGACATCACTATGTATCTCATCAGAATGAGAATCAAGACACCTGATGTTTTGTAAGAAACTTTGTAGTTTATTTTCATTCAATGAGAACATTTGGTGTACCTTTTATGGTATTATATCCAGGACCCTGGTAATCCAGAGAAAATATGATATGGATTACTTGTGTAGGAAGATTCTTTACTAGAACTCTAATTCCACATGGGCTATGTTTTTTGAAAGAAATTAGGGGTGGAAAAAGCTTCTTCCCTGAAATAATGGAAACACAAGTGAAGGTTAGGGGAATTTAGATTTTCATAGTGGTTGGGATAGGAGGTATAATCAAGCAATCTCTAAATATCTCATTTGGAATAGAATCAAGACATTCAAAGGTCATGAAGTTCCATGTAGTTTAATGTCATGTGGTCATGACATTAGTCATGCAGTTTAACATAATGAAATAAGGAAAATGATGAACTGATGTGAAAAAATGGGATATGTTGTGGCTGGGCCTAAGGATAGAAAATAAGGAATCACAACATATCTCATGATAATGAGAATCAAGATACACATTGTTCTTGGGAGGTTTCCTATGTAGTTCTGACCTATAGACAAGGAGTGGAGGGTTTTTTATTGTGTTTGGATGTGAGACTAGAGATCCAAGAATCACTACATATCTCACTATATTGAAAATTAATATAGACAGATTTCTCAAAAAATCCCCATTTCAATGAGGCTTTGATGCGAGGAATGTGGGTTTTTATTTTACAGAAGGATGGATGGGCACAAAATATGAGTTCTAGGAATCACCATGCATCTCATTGTAATGAGAATCAAGCCATATGTTATAGAAAATTCCCATTTATAGATCTAGTTTATATATAGGTAAAGGGTAATGTTTTCTATATGGGCATGGCTAGACCCGTGATTGGAGATCTGGGCATAACTGTGTATCACAATAAAATGATAATCAATCTACACATAGTTCTTGAAGAACTGTAATGTTTAACATCATGCAGAAAGGACATTGACTATTCAGTTTAGCCTCTTATATTAAAGACATGGGTCACCTATAGGGATTGAATTATTGCAACTAGACTAGGGGATAGGACCCGAGTTCCACTACATATCTTTCTAGAGAAATATTCAATCCACACATCGCTCTTGAAAAGGTTCTATGTGTCCGTCTAATTCGTACACCAAGAAAAGGATATATATATATATATATATATATATATATCAGGGACAGGCCTGAGGATAAAAATATATATTTCACCATGTATCCCATTAGAATATTCATCAGGCCACATGTTGTTCATGGATAGATAATGGAGTTTACCTTCATGCGATGGGGATGTTTCCATTGAAATTTATCATCCTGTAATAAGGACATGATAATGTTGTAGATTATAACCATAAAGGGGGCCCAAATTCCATTATAAATTGGAAATGATGTGAGTGGGGATTATGCATGGGGATTACCATCCTTCCATCCTCATGATTGGATAAGAGGTCATCTCAACCCACTGAGGGGTTAGTGGGGTGTGATTGGGACATACTCCTGAGATATATGCTCGTATTTAAGGGACCATGAGGAGTGTTTCAGCTCATGGAATTTCTGGGGATACTTGAGGGTGAAAAAGAGTCATGTTAACCATGATGTTTAATTTCATGTACCATAGTTATGATGTCATGCATTTTAAGGTCACGTGAAAAATTCCAACTATGGATTTTAATGTCTTGTAGCTTAGATGTATATGATACTAAAAATTTTAACTTCCTATATCTAGAAAGATTGTCACGTGAACACACAAAATATTTATTTAGGAACCCTTCATTGTTTTGGATCATAATGTGACCTCCGTCTATTGAGATCAAAGAATAAGATCCATTGGAGTTGACCTTGTATATAGAGTAAGGTCCATCCCACTTTGGTTCATGGTTTGGAGGCTTCTGTCCTAGTATTATCAGAGTCTAGAGGACCATTATTAGTTCCCATGGAGGAATGGAGAATGGTATAACTTTTTTCCATGGATCATGCTATCCAGTTATTATAGATGTTTAATTGATTCAAGGTGTGAAATATTTTTTCATCTAGCCTATTCAATTCATCAAGTCATTTGTAATATTTCTAATCTATTTATAGTTGGTCATAGATGAAAATAGTGATGGAAACTGAACCCCAATGGCCAGGACTACTTCTATTCCATATTCCAATGTGTATAGGGTAACCTTTTTGGCAATATGGTTTATAGTTAGGTAATCCTATAAGGAATCAAAGATCATTTAAGGCCAATAAATTTTATCTTAATCCACAATTTTATAGAGTTTTTTAAAAAGAGTCTTCCATAAATCTTATATCTATCAATTAGAAACTTCATAATAGTGGGATGACTTGTTGAATTTGATATTTTACTCATGATACATCTTTTCCACCATAACATAATAGATGTTGGTTCCATTTTATATTAGTGTCATGTGCGGGACCCCAAATCTGGTAAAACTGTTATCTTTCGTTAAAGTGAAAATATTTTTTCCTTGACTAATTTAATGTTAATTTCTTCATCCCATTTGGGGAAGAAATTAGTAAAAGTTATTATGAATTTGAACTACATGGACATAACTATAGGGTATGGCCCCAAATCATCAATTCCTCATAAGGAGAATATACAAGAGTATTTGTCTATATGTAGTTAATCTAGGTCTTGGTGAATGAGGTTTTCATGCACTTTGTGTGAATGATATTTCTTGGTGCATTTTTTGAATTTTTGTTTCATCGAATGCAAGAAGTACCCATGAAATAATATTTGATCATAATTTTTATACAATGATTGGTGGGAACCATAGGATCCCACATGTACTTCATTCATAATATCCAAAACCACTTCGCGGTCAACATTAGTAAGAATATCTCCATCAAAGCCTCATTTATATAGGACTTTCTGGTGATTTGGACCATCATAAATATTGAAGATAACAGATCATCATCATATTTATTCCTTCCCATATCTATCTAGTATAAGAACTCTATCCTTATGGATGTCCAAGATTGGAATCATACACTTAGTGGTAGAGCTATATGGATCAGTGATGGAACTAGCTTCATCAATTTATTCAATTATGATATAAGCAAATGTCGATACCACTCTGTTGTGGGAAATGATGATGATTTTTTCATCCCATTTTGGATATTTCAGAGCTGTAGCTTCATTTTCCAATGAATCCACCTAGATTTTTTTCTATCGCGGGATGTCAGTCAATTTTGGTTCTAAGGGGAACTCTACAATCAACCCTCAAACATAATCAAGTAGGTGGATTATCTCCTCCTTTCTTATATCATAATCCCAGTTTATATTCATGATTACCAACTTTGATGCACCTTTAAACTCTTAATTTTTCACTGGTATTTGGAGTGCCACTTATAGGCCTATAATGTGGGCCTAATATTCATCCTCATTACTGGTAAAACATTCTATCAACAAGAATGAGTACGGTAAGAATTCCTTCACCAGGGAAATGGGAAAAATCCTTAATCCATCCTTTTCAGGATTAGGTTGTTCAATTATCACCCTAGTTGGGATCCTAGATGATCCATAAAAATAAATGTGAAATGTTTGGGGCCACCTTGAATTTAGATTATCTATTTATCCAAAAGTTTAGTATTTAATTACCTTGTTTTTATAGATGGGTGTTCTAACATAAATTCTTCAAAGTCCAAGAATTTCATTTCTCTATGAGGCATGAATATTATAACAAATTATTTCAGAATAATTACCCACCATGGCTAACTTCATATCAACATAGTAAGATTGAGGATAAATTTGATTGGGTTATTTCAAGAGACCAATTGGGTCTCAGGGGGCTGCAATAAGCACCTTAGTTTTTGAATTTAAAATATTATTTCTAGTAATATCTTATTGATATTGGAATAAATATTATTATCTTAGCTCATGGTTGGACCTAGATAATAAAGGTTTTTTTCAATCCCATCATCATTCGTTTGCGTGGGGAAGGAACCAAGTGATCTCTCTAGGGAAGTCACATATAGAGTGAGTGGATTTCCTTCATCATATGGCATTCATTCAAATGGAATAAATGGGTATTTATTTGGGTTCACAATTTCTTACTAACAATCACTAGTCTACTAATATGTGAACCCCTTATTCATCAATTTTTTTAAGTGAAACACTTTCCTACAAGGTTGGATATGAAGCACTAGATATAGGTCAGGTTTCCTAGAAGCCCCCTCCACTCTTTAAGGTTTTGGAGAGGTGACATGCTATGAATAGAGTTTTTTTCTCATGTTTTATTTTTATGCTGTGATATAATATAATGAATAAAAGAAAAATTACATAGGTTACCCAAAAAGAACATTTTAAAGGGTTCATCTACAAACAATGTTTTTGTATCGTGATCAAGATGGTATACAAGAAATCCTAGTGATCAAAACAATACAGGGACATAACCATAATATTTTTAATGTAGAATTCAACATATGTCCCTAAAAAGGATTTGAATATGTGATGAATAACATGTTGGTATGTGGTGCTGATTTTATTTAGGCTTAAAAGAATTATATAATAAGATAATACTATATAGGGGGCCTAAAGGAAATGGATTCTTCATCTTATGGGGCCATCCTTAGTCAATTGTACCCTATATATCCATCCATGAAGGATAGAGCTTGATAACTAGAGATTTCATCAATTAGGAGCTATGTGATTGTAATCATTATGTCATATTTCAGAAAGTGTTGGTTTAGATATCCAAAGTCGATAAATCTTTAATTTTACAATTTTTATTATTTACCAAGGAAATTTTGGAAACCCATTTAGATATTTTACCTCTCAGATGAAGTCTTCTTGTATGAGATTATCATCTTTAGCCTGAATTTTGGAGGTGTGAGTTGGGTTTGTCCATCTGGATGCCTATTTGTGTCCCTGATGGTTCCCTAGAAAACCCAACATATGGGTGGACACATCAGGGTCAATGCCTGGAATCTCTGTGTAGTTTCTGGGAAAAACATCCCACTATGACTTTAGGAATAAAATATACACATCTTGTTCCTCCGAAGTCATGGATGCACTAATAAATGTTGGTCATGGATCTTCTTATGTGCCCATATTTATCTCCATTATCTCATCAACAATGGTTGATATTCATTCCTCCAATATAGGATAGGAATCCTCAATATCTTCTACTTCATCCACTTTTGTATGCTTTTCTTGTTCCTCTCCTATCTGGGATTTAGGTGATGAGGGATGTTCTTATGAGTTAGGGGATGTGTTTGTATTAGAACATTTTGAGGATGAATCCACTATTTGTGTCTCAATTGACGGAACAAGGCCTTTTTCGAGCATAGTAGAGGAGACGATGGGTTGAGAATGAGCATTATCATTTTATCCCATTACTGTGATATCTGCATCCATATTGTCTGATGGATCATGGATTTTTTTTATCCTATGGGGATGGAATGAAGATATTTTCATCTAGGATTTCATTACTACCCTACAAGTGGAAAACCTCTGTAGTGCTGCTAGGATTAGTTGCACAACTATCATCAAAATATTTTCCAAATGAATGCTAGAATTTGGACCCACTTATTCAACTTGGTTGATGGGGAGCACATACTACGCATTGAGTAACATGAAAGGTTATCCAGGATCATCTCCATAAAAATTTGGGGAATGATGAGGGTATATCAACATGGTGGTGTAGATATGGTCTTCATAGAAGTACATTGAAGGGCTTACCCTACCTGAAATAATGAATTCTGAGTCAGAGATGAGATCCCCAAATAGATATCTGAAATTAATTTCTCTATGGGGATTTTTCTCATTCCTATCAAAACCCTATAGCTTTAGAGTGGTAGGGGAAAAGTTGTATTAACATAAAACTATATTGAGAAGTATTTATATGAGAATGTGGTTGAACGCTATGTTTTTATTAATAAAATCTTGTCGAATGTCAATGTCATTTATCCTTATATATATATATAAGGTTCTAACATGTCCTTGTATGACAACATCCTCATCCTAGCCTATGAAAGAGATAATTGTTTTCCATTTGGAAGGATCATTATCTGAACAATACATTTCAACAATAGTGACCTCAACTTTGAATTCTTGAGGTCTTAATAATGCCTCAATGAGTGCTTCCCAGAGGTATTTTTATAGGATCTGGGAATCCAATAATGACATCTTGGATTGAACCAAGGATAATATCTTCAAAAAATCATATGTTTTTTCATAGTTGTTTTCTTCAAATCACGGGGATGTTCATTAATAGGTGAATTTGGATCTTATATACTATATGTAGATATATTGTCCTTTGGAATAATAGCTGAAAGTTCTTCTAATTCTGGTGGATTAGGTCAGTTGGGTCTGACTTCCCATCGCGGGTGATTAAGCGGAAATATATCCTCTAATAAATATTCTATTATGATAATATTAGGGGAAGAAATTCATGAATAGTGTAATTACCTTATTATTGATTACCTCACTAGATTTCCCTCCTATGACTTTTGGCCACATAGATGGTTCATGAAGGGGCATGGTTAAAGAAGTGACTTCTACTAAGACCACATCCTCTCCTATGTCCTCAAATTTGATGACCTATTACCATAGTTCCCTAATAAATATTAGGTAGTTAGGGTTAATAATGATAATATTCATCTATAATGGGGTCCATTAAGTGAATAATGTCATTGTAATTGAATATCAACTCCTCATCTAATGAATATTTTGTCTAATGGCCTGACTCTTATTGTACTATCGGGTGAGGTAGTACTCGTGATTATGGGATTGTCAGCATGAAGTCATCTAAGTTCATGGATCATATTTCCCTTGAAACGATCTGATTCTCTATTATTTGATTCCTACCCTTCTATCCTAATCGCGTTTTGAAGGAATGGATTTTTTGGGATGAAAATATCGATGAAGTTTACTATATTGTAGATGAAGTAGATGAAGGAACAATTTTCTGTTACAACTACTTTTAGAGAATATCATGATCTAATTTTATAATTTTATTAACCATCTAGTAACAAAATTTCTTATAAATCCTATCAACTTCCTTCCATTCATTTTACTAATCTATATTGTTGAATAAAACACACAACCTAATTGGAAAAATATTTCATCTTCCCTTTCCCAGAGTCCACCAGAATTTCTAGGAGGTAATTGAAAACAAAACAAAAATCCTAGATGTGGTTCTTGAGTGCTTAATGGAAGTGGAAATAATTGTTGATATCTTATTAATTTATTTATTAGGATTCTTGGGCTTTGGGAAAATGAAGAATTTGTTTCCCAATGATAAGATGAAGTGGTCAGGGAATTTGTCATTACAAAAAATAGACCTTGTTTTTCATTTTCTCAAATTGTTCCAACATCTACTCTCTATGATCAAACTAATGAGTTGGTAATTTTTACTGAATCTTGGGAGGTGGAGATTCATGATATGGTGTGGGGTTTGAAGTGAGAGTAGGTGGATGGGCTTTCTTAAGTGTAACTATAGCAGCCTCTTCTTTTAGTGCTCGCTTTCTTTGAGTTAGTATAATTAGTCAGGGATTGTCTCTAGTCTCCATGATGGAGTCTTCGACCATTTCATAAATTAATGCATTTCAATAAGACCCACCTATGTATTCTATAGGAATGAGTGGTGTGTATAACTCATCATGATAATCATCTACATAGATGGGTAATAACTATTTTTGAGGGAATGGATTATTCAAAGAGTATATCAATTCTTTCCACTGAGAACTGAAATCTGAGACTCTTTCATTCTCAAAATTATTACAGTTTGAGAGGTAAAACACTATATTCATCAGCAACATCATGTTGAACTAGAAGAGAATCTTTGGATAGAGGTCTTCACATATCATTTTTTGATCGCGCCTGTAAACTTTTGTACCAAAAAAAGTCTAGTCTATACAGTCGTTACACAAACACCTATGTTTCATAGCCTATTTTTGTTTATGGGTCCTCATCATGATATCACAATGAGAAATGAAATGAATCATGTTTTTCTCTTGGTCTACCATTCCATTAAAAAGAAAAAATATAGGATTTCCAATGATTGGTGGGGTAAGATTTAGTTCTTACCATTAAAGGAAGGGCTTATTTTCCGGATGTATTGGCACACATCATTCCTCTAGGAATTTAAATTGAGTCATTGCTAGCTCAATATTCTTCATGAGAATTCAGGGAATGTCTGGATGAGATAGATATTGAATGGGTGTGGTAGTTAGAGCCATAATAGGTGTGGTGGCCAGTAGGGCCATTGGGGGGGGCACTACTGGTACATTCCATGGGAATCCTATAGGGACAGGTCTATAAGGATGTTCCTGGACCTATTTTGGACATTCATCTAATAGAGGAAACTCCTGATCTATAGATATGGGATCCAAGTATATTTTTGGTCAGTACCCCATGTTGATCAGGTGTTCTAGATCCACATCAATTGCTAAGACAAACCCTCTTTGTTGATGTGCTCTAGTTGGAAGTGCTAGTTGATGATATTCTTGCAGAACATATCCAGCAGTAACACTGCCTCAAAGTATTTATGCATTGATTATTTTAAGTTATTTCATATATTCATCTTACTACACAATATTTCTTTAAAATTAATGGTCTTATACTCTACTAGAAGGATGTTATGATAAATATGACCCTTAAAATTTTCTATATTGGATTCCTTTTATGGAGGTAATGATGGATTGTTTGAGGGAGTTACCAAATTTAGGGAAAGCCTCTAGTTCCTATTAATCACACCTCCTTCAATTGATTCAGTGTAAACCACATTATTAACCAAAAATTCTTCTTCTGACACATTTTAATTTTCCTCATGTTCGATAGATTCTAAAAGGGAATCATTGATGCAATTCACTCATGAAAAATGAATTTCATGAATCCCATCAGTGTCTTTTCAAGACTACATTTTTTATGCCATACACAATCCATTTTACATTAATTTTTATTATCTAATATCTCCTTGGATGATATAAATATGAAGGTAATATCCATATTTTTCATTCATGAATGTCCATATTGAGGTTACCAAATCATAGAATAAGACGAACTGAGAGGACTCATTCAGCAACATTTTCACTAATAGGGATAAGACTGATTCCCACTAAGGAAGAAGGTGTTGAGGTGAAAAATACCCCATCCCTAAGGGATAGGTCTATTCCTATTATACTTTCACAATACTTTAGAATTGGTTTTTTGACCTCAACAATTGAGTTAAGAAACCCCCCATCCCTATGGGCTGTGCTTCCTCCTCTGATGCCCTTGATTCTACTACCATTACCTCCCTAGTAATTCTATAGAGTTTTTTTATGAGAATAGGTAGGGTGAATAATTTTTTATGCCCTTTGATAAACACTTTATAAATATCGTTTCACTAATTATGACATTTATTCTATCTTCTAACCAATATCCTATAATTGGGAGGCCTTATTGATATTTTTGATACTTGATAAAAGATTCTCTCAACAACCTTCTCTCTTCTAGGCCAATGTCAATGAGAATCAATTGGGGTATTCTTTAGTAGGGTATATCATTTTTCATGAACATGGTCTATTTATTGGAGTTGTCTTGAATCTATGACGCTACATGACACCACATTCAGTGGGATATTATGGTTGTGTAGGATAGTTAAATGTAACGGTCCATGTACATTATTTCCTCTGATATGAATATCATATGGGGAATCTTTGATCATCTCTTGTGATCTAATTAATGTGTTGAGGCATTCATGTTCAAGGGATCATTGTTGCTTCTCAATCTTTGAATATCATGAATCTAGGAGAAATTTAAAAGAAATTTTTCATTGTAAACCATACATCACCTTATAATTACACAAATTTTCATAATAGGGTAAAATATATTCTTTCTAGTGGGGAAGTGTTTTTGATATGTTGAGGTAGATTTCTTGCACACAATATTCCAACAATGTCTATAGAATACAGTATCGATGGGTGAAAAAATGCCCGAACATGACTGGTATTCCATATTTATCCTCATGTTTCCTCATGTATATGATATCTTCCTTGTATTTGAACATATTTTATTCTACCTATTCTGAAGAGAGTGGATTTTTCCCTTCCACTTTTTCATAAACAACAATATTGGTAGGGAATTCTTCTATTACACTGCATGGTTAGTGACCCAAGGGTTGTTCAAAGAATGAACATCTCCTTGGGTTGTATTTATGATCAAAAAGTGTTTTAACTAATAATTATAATGTATCAAATATTCTTGGCCCTATTTTGGAAGGTGCCTCATGGTAGGAGGGAATTCTCATCACTATACTTCCAATTGGAGAATGCTCTTGAAAATTTGAAATACTAATGCAGAGAGAACATTTACAATGAACTCAATCTTGGGGAAACAACTAGGTTGGATTTTTAAGGGGAATACCCTCTTTCTCTTTGATATTTTGTCCAAACTGAGGGCTTTTGTGACTATCATTAGTAGATGAGATCTTGAGATTGATCAGATTGTGTTCATGATGAAAGCCTTCTTGATTAAGTGTCAGAAGATGACCTTCAGAATTACAGTGAATGACTATGAAATTTAGAGATGGTATAGTAGGATCCTGAGCTTACATAGATAAGTGTCTACATGGTTTAAGAACTCCACTATTGAGTAGAGGATAATTGTAGATCCACTCTTTGTTTTCCAGTTGTCTTTGGTGAGGATTCGTCTTGGATTCCTTCGACCAAGTGACTAGGCCACATGCTGGGATAAGTGTTCTTCATGGGTATCCTTTTATGCCCACCATCGAGTTTCCATTAGGATAGGCTAACTATTCTATTGGAGAAGGTGTATGTTCCTAATCTAGTTGTTTATAATGCATGGGGGAGTTTTCCTCGGTACCCTCCTAGATGGGATGAAAGGAATGGGTCTACTTCACTGTGACATGCTGATGAGCCACCCCACTTATGGGGAATGTACTATGCTTCCATAACTCAAGAACCACTTTCATCACCGTTCTGATATCCTGGAAAGTCTGTAGGATGTGGGAAGGGATTTTCATCTTCTCTTTAACCATTTTTAGGATATGCTTGGTGAACTCAACAATTAGAATGGGGATATGTGCCCATTCTATATCTAGATTAGGTGTATGTGCTTTATCCTATCCTTCATTTCCAACCTATGAATACAACGAGTACTCATTTATAGTGGTAAAGAGTTTATTCTACCCCACACTCATCATCAGGACTTTCATAATGACTTCTCTCTGTGTTTCTCGACAAAACCACTAACATGCTTGATGAATGAAAAAAGATCTATGTACCTATTCAAGAATTTACTCTAAGAATGGATTTATGGATTCCTTGAGTTATAATAGATGAGTATTTTAGTAGTATTGGTGGGTAAAATAAGTTGTATTTTCCTTCTTGAGGTTTGTTTTCAGATTTGATTGATTGGATTCCTTAGGTGTTTCCATACGAGCCTAATAGCCAAATGAATTATGGTGGGTGGTTGTATGTTCCAACTCATAGTTATCCAAAACATTGGGTTGGAGTAATTTTTTCTAAGGGAGAAAAGGTGTGAACCTAATTCCTATTGACCGAGCATTTCACCTGGAATTATGCATGTCATGATCGGGTCTGGATGAGATGGTTGTATGGTAGAGGTTGATGCCCTCATCTTGTTGATGAATCAATACTATATGGAATTGTCAATGATTATTTCTAGAAGGTGTCCCTTGGAAGGACAATTATGTCATCTAGAAGAGGATGTATGTGGCCTATTTATTCACTATATTGAGATATGTGAGGGAATATTTATCATGTTACTAGGGTAATCTCCTGAAATGGTTGAGGATGGTGGTTGGAGCCATCATCATTAGGACCACTGGTCATCAATGACCAGATGATCAATGAGGTTTAGTGAATTGCAGGTCTTGTCTAGTGGCCTCCATGGTTTGGATAGTACCATACTAATGATACTCTTGGACCAATAAATTATAGACCCATTATTAGTGAATTTGGGTTAGTGATGGCTTCTTTTTCCTCGACAAAGCCCATCATGTACAATAGCCAAGGAATTCATTGGTGAGAGTTGGAAGGATTCTATTGGATTTAAGGGAGTTATGAGAGAATATTTATGCATATAAAAAAGCATAAAAGAAAACCCTTTCATAGTAGTAACACATTTGAATGAACACATGTTTAATTGATTGTATTTTCTTTCCCTCTTTCATTTTGATAGTGTATGATTCCTAAAAAGTGGGAGATATTATCATCATGGATAAGTATTCCGGTCGAGTTCACCATCTTTCTCTAATGAAAAACTTTTTTTATTTTCAAACTATTTAAAAAGTGTTTTATTCATGGAACCAGAAACACCCAATGGTTCTATATTTGTGATGACTCAAAGAATTTTCTTTTAAAGGTAGGTGCTCATTTAGTGGTTTATCCAATGAAACATAATAATATATTTTGGTTGAGTAGGTAATATTTCAGGCTCAACACACAATTTTATGGGATTTATTTACTACTTTGGGACTCTATTATAGATCTAATATATGTTAATTAATCCTTAATTTATTTTGAAGAATGGTGTGGGTCACTCTAAAATCAAAAATCAATTATTATAGGATGAAATTTTGAATCATATAAATGTTTATGAGGTTCTTATTTAGTGAAGATATATGTATGTATCTAGGGTTCTCCATAAATGGTATCCCATTATGTAATAATTATAGATTCTTTGGTCATTATTACCATGATGCAAATTTTCTAGCCAAATAGTGGGGAACTCTAGAGTCTGTTGTCATATAGGGATATTTGAGTTGTTTTGATGCTGGTATTAGACTCATGAACATGCTCCCTGCGTATCCATGTGAATGGAATCAGAACCCACATAGATTGTTTCCACTTAATGGAAAAAATAATACCTTTTAAGGTCATGTGATAAGAACCTACTTATATATATTAACATAATGGGGAAATGACATTTATGTTGAAGGTTCCTAGTCAAGGTAGGTGTGGGACATATACTGAAGTGGCCCATGGAACCTGGAAGGTATATGAATATATTGTTTGAATTAGTTCCTAATAAAAATGTAGCCCCTAGAGAATAGGGTTGATATAGGGAGTTGGTTTTAGATCTCAAGGAGGATTCCTATGTATCCCATTAGGATGAGAATCAAATCTCGCATTGTTTGGTTAGTTTCATGTGGGAGTGTGGCCGTTTGAGATGATTATTTTGGGGATTAATCTCAAAGAGGATTCCATTATTGAGTTTAGGTCCATGATGTTTAACCTAAACCATGGTGATTTCAATGTTTTATCAGGGGATTACTCTTTATAATTATGCCCACATTGATTTATTTTTATTTTGGTATTACTATTGAAAAGGATTCCATAGTGATTTGTTCAATTTTGGGATTTATGCAAAGAGGGATGCCCTAGTGAATGGGGGTTACGATTGAGTGTTACTATTGATGAGGATAAATATGTATTGGTTTGATTTTGGGTTTATTTCTGATTGGGATTCCCATAATTTTTTGCATTGGAACATACAACAGAGGACGATTCACTCAATTGGTTGGGGATTACACTTGGAATGAGGCTGGAGAATTAGTATGAACAGGTATTAATCCCATGGAGGATGTCTATAGGTTTGAGATGATGTGGATATCTTGACCACCAGAAACCTATTATCCTTTATGAGACATGTTCAATGTGAGAAACAAGAGTAAAAATGATATCCAATAAATCACCCAGTCTACTTTTCCCTAAGTAGGATACATGGCCTTGATGACCCAGTCAAAGGGAGAAGTATGAAGGAATGCAACAGGAAGATTCAAGAGATGATTTTTGTTGAAACATGAATACAACTATGTGGACATCATGATAATTAGATATCCAGTTATCCAAAAATTCATTATGATTTATGAGAAAACATTTGAAACAATATGAAGAATAAGATCTATAAAACCACACATCTTCTCGTCCACTAGTGGAAGAGGCTGAGTGTTCAAGGGAGAGAGGAGAGGACATAGGTCCTCATTTCCTATCTAACCCTATAATCAAGGGGAGAGGAGGAGAAGGAGTGAAAACTATTACATGAAACACTATGGTATTACTTTACTTGGTATTCCCTCCATCTAGTTCTCTGAGAAGAGAGGAGGATCTTATTCCATGTGAAAAGGAAACACACGAGTTATACTCCCCCTCCCTTTTGGGAATTATAGGCTTTGGGACTTAGAGATGCTAAGGAGAATACATGGTCCTTACCATAGTGCCCATGACCCGGAACTCCCTAACACTATCATTAGGTATAGTGTCCTTGTGAATGAGGGAATACAAAATCATGTTTTCCCCTAAGGATCCTCTCCCTTTGGTAGGAAAAGTCCGGGAAACTCTTGACTGAAGGAATGGAAATTCTAGTGGGAGACACATTGGTGTTCCCCATTCAATGTTATTGTAAGCCTGGAGGCTTCTATGGGGGACTGAACTTGGACCCTATTAGGAAAGGGAACCAGAGGAGTAGAGAACCTTCTATTGGTGCCTCATAAGAGGGTATGACTAGAACCATGCACAAGGTAGAGGCTAGGGAATGTCTAGGGAGGCTCGCGCAGGTAGGACTGGGAGAGGTGATGATTCATCAGAAGGTAAACCACATGGGAAAGTAGACTTGGGTGAGACCCTATTCAAATTATCAAGGGCCTCCAAAATTGTTCTTGGATGTGGCTCACATATATCACTATTTATGGAAGGAGGAATCTCCCTTGTGTTCATGAACGATGGGGGAGTGAGTGCTTCACATAGGGAGTGTTTCTTTTAAACCCTCGGAAGGCATTATTTTCACTATATCACTTCAATTCCCTATTCTCTAGGTTGTAGAAGAGTACCTAGAAATTTTGAGAGGTATTGGGAAAAGGAATAGGGTGCTCAGAGAGTTAGGAGGCCTTTTGTATTTTAAGACCATATGAATAAGGAGACACAATGTCTTATTTATAGGAAAATATGGGACCTTGGGTGAATGGATTATCTCACACAGGTGTGTCATGTAGGTTTATTTAATAGGGATGATGTGGAGGAAATCTATGGATGTTGTCCATACAGGGATGATGCACAGGTTTTCTATGTAGGTCTGATGAACTAGCTTTACACGTAGGGATGATGCAATGTCTATCCATACATGCTGATGTGTAGGTACCTTGGGAGAATATATTTCATGGGGATAAAAATTCCTTTACAAAATTTTTCCAACTACTTATATCCATAAATTTTGATCAGTCAGTCCGTTTAGGCTCTATGATGAGTAAAATTGAATCTTTTTAATATATATATATATATATATATATGCTTTTTTGATATGGTTAATTCTTAAAATGTTCACAAATGAAATGTCAAAATCTCATTTTAATGATTCGACATCTTTTTATCATCAATCATAGAAATCCATGGCCTATTCATGGATGTGGTTACTTCCAAATATCCATCATTGCAGTATCAGTATGGGTATATGATCCATGGATACAATTTCATTATATGAATGGTTTATTTTTATGAGGGAAAAGTTTTTATGAAACTCAATTATATTCCATGGGTTATATAGGGTTTACATGATTATGAAACCATATTCCATTTTCATGGGGTATGCTATGATAAAATGACAAAATGAAGTGTTTCAATTACTCTTCTTATACAATATTTAAATTTTTATAAAATTGATTTCTTTTAATGTACTCAAATATGATGAATATTTTATTATCTTGTGGAACATGTATGTATGATTTTAATATTTATATGGGTGGTACCTATATCTCCCTACAATGCATTGGATAAATATTGATATCTCATGACATAAACTGGACTAGAATCAGGTGTGAACCCAATTCAATAAGAAACCTTTTCTACAATGATAGTATTGGGATCAAACCTTGAATACTATGATGGTTTTGAGATTTAACCCATTCCACAATGATAACCTCTGATATGAGCCTTGACTTTTGTAGAAATGAATTTATATACTTATGTCTATCAAACAATTATATGTATTATGTAAATGTATGCTCTAATGGATTTTTTATTTGATATCAATATGATTCATGTCTTATGAATTTCCAATCATTATCTCCTGAATCATGATTTTTATCTTTTATATGAAGGGAATGGTTTTCATATGTTATGATCATGTTCCCATACACTTATGCTAATATCATGTTTATATATTTCCCTTGTTTACTATTATTGATCATCTGAAATCACCCATTTTGATTTTTATTTTACTAAAGCAATGATGATATGTATTACATGTGATATTTCTTAAAAGGGTTCTAGTTAGGATGAACTAAGGGGGTGATGATGTATAACTCTTGTGAACCGCTATTTTAGGTTTCCCCATTTCAGATGACATTATAGCTTAACAATACTATGGAGTGTGTTTTCATAATGTTATAAATATTCATTTAAAACTATTTAGTAGCTATATATGAAGATATTGGGTTAATATTGTAGATATTAGAGGATCAGATTAGGTAACCTTTGGAAATTAGGATTAAAAATACTTAGTGAGATCTCTAGTGATATGTATAAGTATAATTATAAGGATATTGTTTTATAAGAAAATATCTTGGAATATTGGTTTAGGTTAGAGAGTGTGGTTTCCTAGAAATACATCCTTGTCTAGATACTAAAATTGGACATGGTTCTGGAACATATGTAGATAGGGTTAATATCTCCAAAATTGTAATTTCATCCTTGACCCAAGCATTACCTGGTACATGATAAGAGACCTTACTATACTCCTGGTTTGAAAATCATAGAGTATATGATTTTAAAATTCTCAAACTCTTTACAAACCATCATGAAGAATTCAAATAATGACCAGGAATGACTATAGTTAAGCCCAAAGTTTCATTGATTGTAATGAATTTTTCATGATTTAGACATCATGTAAGTTATTATTTAAGATTATGTTCTTTGTTTGTATTACTATTTTTACATAAATTTTTCTTTTGGTTTTATTCAATTGATGGAACTTAAAAGAACCATGTTAATGATGAATGAAATAGAAAAGTAAATAATTTTACTACTATGAAACCAAATGCTAAGGGAACAAGAATTAATTTTTTTTAATTATCTGCAAATTTTTTCAAGATGTGAATAATGTTAAACTTCCATACAATCCATGGAGGGAATATAGTTTTTTTGAGTTCATCATGAAGAAACACCCACCATCATTTAGTGGTTCCATTGATCTATTACTTTTTGACCAATGGATTTTTACCACTAAAAATATTTTTTTTCTCTAGTGGTTGGAACATGAAATAGTTATTTTCATTGACTATCATTTGGAAGGTGAAGAAGGTAAGTGGTGGAATCTCATCAAGAATATAAGAAAACATGACAAATTTACTCCATAGAGTGGGATTATTTTAAGATCTTTTTATCAATAAGTACTTCCATCATATTATGAATATGAAAATAGAGAAGGAATACCTTAGTATAATAAAAAAGGATGATAACTCCAATGGTACCTATGAGGAAACTTTTACAAGACATTTGAGAAACTATTCTATAATTATCATCCAACCTAAATATATGGCTGATTGATTAATCCATGAATTAAAATAAAGTCCTTAAAGGGTGTTATCCATATGGGACATTGAGAGGAATGGAGAAATTTTTTATGTGCTCCCAAGGAAGAAATGTATATTGGAGTTACCCACCAACATAATGGTTTTAATAATAAATGAAATATGTAGTTCAAGGGAAACACTAGTTGCCATAATGATAAAAACATGATAATTATTTTAGGCTCTATAATTCATAGGAAACATCGAGTATATTGTTAAAATGGTAATGGTAAATGGTTTATATGTTTAAATGAAGGTCATAAGGATAGTTGAATACTGAAATTACTATAAACAGTTAGCTAAAAATGAAAATAGAGATAAAGATTCATAGAATTCACCACTCATATGCCAGTTCTTCAGGTGAAAGTATTTTTAGAATTATCAAAATAAATTACCTAAACTGAGGTTTAATAAAGAGGATAAGACACAAAAACCATAGAATCCAATTTAAAAATGGAAGGATTGTGCATTTACAACAAACCAAGTGAATCAGGAAATTTTGGGAACACATATCCTTTACTCCTTATTTGGGAATTTCATGTTTGATTTTTTATTATGGGGACCTATGAAAGTCTTATTCTTCATCTATTAGTGGAACAAGATTTGATTCTAAGAATTTATTTCCTCCCTCCTCATTAATTATGGAGTAATGAAATCATATTTGATATTATATCGATGCATGGATGAAACCAATCTTCTAATGGAAATTATTTTTTATAAGATAAGATATTATTTACAGAATAAAGGTTTGGAGTATTGATATATTTAAATTCAATAATTATGGTGTATAATAATCTTACTGTTGTAGTTTTGGTTATAAATATTTTTAATAATTAAGGATTGTGTTGAATTTTGACACATATATATCTCTATTTAATATTAACATAAGAGTTATGGATACTGTCATGGGTTTAAGAGTTTAAGTTTGATCATATATTCAAAGTCTTAGAAACCTATTTTACGATATAATGTGATGAGTTTTTATCATGATTAATGATATTTTGGGAGATGTTTATGGCTATATACCACTTTGGGTTTTAATATGTTTTAGTGAAAGCTTTATTTGAGGTATAATGACTTTATATTTTGGGGATAACTATAATGTTATTTTTAACTGTTTGGGTTTATCTTATATTTGAGTATAAAGTCAAAATGGATTATTTCAACAATGTAATTGTATTTATATAGTTTTTGAAAATGGATAACCTTAATTTTAGGTGAAAATATGTCAAATATTTAAAGGTCACGGTGATTGAAACCACAATCGAAGGAAGACATGGGTATAATTCCTACCACTAACCTACTTGAAATTGTATTTTTGTTGGGAATATAGAAGGATATTTTTAACAATTTATGTATTTCTGTAATTATTATATTAGTATGTTACATTCCAGAGATAAATTATAAGAAAATTATATAATCATTATACATACATTAATGGAAATGGTAAACCATCACCATGGATATTACCATTGGACTTCACATGACCATTAAAGGGAATAATGTTATACTAGTCATAGTTGATTTCCTTATAATGTCCATACACATCATAATTATAAGAGAATATGTATTTCTTGATTATATTTCTAGAATATACATTAAGGAAGTTTTATGGTTAAAAGGAGTAACAGACTTCATTATATCTATTTTGGATCTGAGGTTTATCTCAAAGTTCGGACAATCTATTCATCAAACACTTGATATAGAGTTCAGTTTCATCACCATGCCTCATCATCATACACATGGTTTTTCTGAGATGATAATTAAACCATGGATGATATGTTGATATCTTCTCATATGGATTTGAAAGGTTTATGGGATCAAAAACTAACTCTAGTTGGGTTTTCATACAATAATAGCTTTTACACAATAATTCATATAGCTCTTTATGAATTCATATATAGAATAATTTTTATAACTCGAATGTACTAGAATGAAGTGAAATAGAAAAATCAACTAAGACTGGATCTTATTGAAGAAATGGTATAGAAGGTTAGATTTGTCAGAAAACAAATAAAGGAGATATAAATTTAGTTCAAATTTTATGCAAATAATCTATAGTGTCATGAAGAATTTGAAGGTGTTGATTGGGTATTTCAATGAATATATCCATAGAAAAAGGTAATGATATTTGAGGAAGAGGTAAATTATGTCCTAGGTATATAATTACCCTTAAAATTATTAATCATATTGGGATTTTATTTCATCAATTCATGATTCCACCAAATGTCTCTCTAGTGCAAGATGTTTTCTATGTATCTCTCATGAGGAAGTACATACCTGATGTTTCACATGTACTTAACATAGAAGTCATACTACTGGATCATTATATTTATTATTAGTAATTATTAGTTTTTAATCTAGATAATAGAGATAAAGTTCCATTAAAAAATACCACTCACCTAGTCAGTGTTTTGTGGCAAAACCCTCACCTTGAGGAAGCTATGTGGGATCATGAGGATATAATAAGGCATAATTTTCATATTTTGTTTGTTTTAAATTGATTGAATTTATAGGGAGAAAAGATTTAATGGGGGAATAATTTTACGTGATTATATTTTCTATAAAAATTCTTTGATTACATACAATATCTTTGACATCTTTTGATACACAAAAAACTGATTTTTAATGAAACACAGCACAAAATTAAAATATTACAATTTTAAATGGTATTTATCTCATTTTCATTTGAATGGTGGTTATAAAAATTATGAACTAAATTATGAAAATATAGGGGTTAAAATTTTATATAAAATTAATTCTTCGATAAAAAAATAATTATAAAGGAAAATAATAACCATTTGGAAATAAAGGAAATAATGTTCTGAAAAAACTACTTTTCTACTCACACACATTTTTTACTTCAATAAATTATGAAAAACAATTAGTGAAATTGTTAATGGAATTTAAATATTAAATATTAAATAAAATTTTTAATATTCATTTTATGTGTTTTGTAGACATGAAATGTGAATAAATCCAATTTTATTCATAAAAACTATATTTTTATAAAAATGTTTTTTCAAATTTTGTGAATTTATTTTAAAATTAATTTTGCTAATTTTAACAAATGTATTAGAAAATTAATTTTTTTAATATAATTTCAAAATTATATTGGTTAGAATTTTTTATAATTTGTAGAGAAGATAAATTTTCAGTGAATAGTGAAAATAATGTTTTTTATTAAAAATATATTTTTATTCTATGAATTTACAAGATAAATGTTATATTTATATGTTTTTAAAAGTTAAATTAGTTAAATTATATATTTAATAACACAATTTATTTCTCTTAAATAAACTTCATTTTTAATTTCAATATAAAATATTTTAAAACGTTTTTCATGTTTTCTATTGGGAAAACCTCTCTATTATCGCATCTTTAGGATTAATTTTAAATTAAATATTGAAACATCCCTGAATGGAATTTTTAGAAAATGGATTTGATATTTTTTTTTCATATTAAATTATATTATATAATAATTTCAATTTAATTTTTGGTCAAATTTAATATTAATAACTATAGAAATTAATTATTGTTGTTAAGGTTAAAACAAGTTTACCGAGGGTTAAAATAAACAAATAAGGGGTAAAATAACCTATAAACGTGTCCAAAACCAATTTTATGTGTACATTTATAACATATAATAAATAATTATATATAATTAAACTTTTTCTAAGCATTTGGGATTTAAAGAATTTGGGTACACATAATTCTTTTCTAAAATTCCATGCATTTCCTCTCACCCACCTATAAAGTCCACCCATCTCCTCTCATCTTCACACTTTACAAACCATTTTTCATCCAATAACTACCCAAATATATTCCTTAGATATTTAGTCACATCAAAGAGAATATATTTTTATTTTGAATCCCACGTAGCATGGATTTTTTTAATCTTAAAGAGGTTATCTGAAGAAGTGGTACATTCCCTAAAATTCTATTTTCATTTTATTTGTTCTAAAAAATCCTTCAAATATTATAAAAATATGATTATATAATAACACCATTATCTATAATTTAATTATATTTTATTATATTCATTTAATAAGCTATAAAAATCTCTTATTTCTTTATATGGGAAACGAAACTATCAATCATGTTCATGGTGGACTACCACCTCACAAACTGATGTAATTAATCTTCCATCACCACCAATCATAGTTGGATATAATGATGTAATTAATGTTTATATAATACATTTATGATATTTTTATAAATATATAATTATAATATCACAAATAACATTTTAATTTCTAATGAATTGGAAAAATATAATGTCACCTATGTGTATGATGGATTACTACCTGACACACCGATCTGATGTGTTTTCATTTTTATTTTACTTGGATGGTAATAGGGATATATTAAATGAATATATATGATATATATTAAACATAATTATAGCTTTTAAATTATTATATCACATATACCATATAATTTTCTATTTCATAGGGGATATGATAACCTCGCTCATGTGTACGGTGGATTACCGCCTCGCGAAGTGAAGCGATTCATTATTTAATAACACTTTCCATGTAAGTTAATAATTATAATGTTATTAAAAATATGTGTCAAATACTACTTTATAATATTTCTGGGAATCTTAATTATTATTTATCGTTATTTTTTCATCTATTGAAAAATGGAAACTGTACTAATGTGTACGTACGACCTATCGTCTCAATGAATGGTGTATTTAATTTTATATATATACCTTTTATGGATTAATATAACTACATATATGTGAAATATATATGATATATATCATGGTAAGAATTTTTAATGTTTTATTACTATGATTAATGTAAAAGGATTGAAAATACCACATCTAAACACACATGAAAAACAATGAAGTTATTACTAAAATCATGATTTAGATGAGGAATTGTTAATAAATGAGTAATAATAGGTAATAAGTAAATAATATATGGTATGATATATATATAAGTATGGTTTTGAAATATATTTATAAATAACCTATATTTATTATACAAATGGTTTGAATATGTACGAAGGGAGTTAAGACATAAGGTAATAGATTTTGATCCCAATTTAACTTATATGAGACATATTTTTTGTTGTAAACATATATACTTTTATGAGGAGTATATAGTTACCATTTGAAAATTTATATCATGAATATACTAATATTCATGATATTTTATGTTTCATTTAATTTTTTACATTATTGGGGCTTACAATTCAATAGTTACCAATGTGGTGAGGGTTTGATTGTACTATCTCATTATTTATCAGGACTCTTTATGATCATTTTTTCAATGAATAAATTTTGTGATATATTTTTCAATAATATAATGAAATTTAATCTTCACTAGTTACTTCTTGAGAATAAATTGTATCATAATTTCCAACTCGTTATGTACTCATGATTCAAAAATAATGTTCTTCAAGAAAATAGAATTTATTTATTTCATTGGTCAAAAACCCTTTTTTATCCGTGTCCATGTTTCCTTAAAATGCATTAGAAAAGTTTTTATTATTCTATAAATATTTTTTTATGTCATTTTTACCCATGTTTTACTTTTTTCCAAAAAATTTAAAAGGAGTCTTTATGTTGATTTAAAAAACATGGAACATTTGGTTTTTACCAAAAATTTAAAAAGAATATTTGTTTTAACAATCACAACAAGAACAAATCTTCTCACCATAATGACCACTCAAAATTTTAATGTTTCCATTATAAGTTTCAGTGATTATTTTTGAAGAAAAGGAATTTCAAAATTTTTTATGAACATTTAATTTTAAAAAGATTATTTTCAAAGTGACCATATTATATTTCTTATGAAATGTTTTAAATTATATTTTAATCTTTCTTTTTATGTTTCTATGGATATTATTGAAGAAAATGATTTTAAAAAAGATTTATGTTTAGAAATGTTTTTTTCAATGTTGAATGTCTATTTTCCTCAAGAAATAATCCAACTGATCTTTCAAAAACATTTTATATCTAAGATGCAATACATTGATGGTTCTTATACTTTAATGGGGATATTATACAAGGATATAATTTATATTATTTCTCTAAATTTTTTATGGTTATAATGATAATATTTTTATGAATTTTTTTCCCTTTCACGGTTTATATCTTGATAAAATTCTTAAGAAACACACCTCCATATATAGGGGTTATTCTATGATGAAATAATCAAATCATTGTCAAACCTATTTATTTTTCATAGGTTATTCAATGATAAAATGATTATGAAATATTTCTATTATCATTATTTATGATATGATGAATTATTTTATGATTTTGTAGAATAATAATATATTTTTTCATTATGTTTTGGGTGGGACTTATGTCTACCACCAATGAATTGGGTAATGACTGATATCTCATGAGATTAAAAGGACTGGAAGGGAGAGTGAATCAAGCTAAGGTACTTTTTCCACTGATATTTTTGGGAGTGGACCTTGACTACAATGATGGTTTGTGGAGTCAACCCATTACACTATGATATCCTTTCACATGATCCATAAATTATATGGAAAAAATTTTCTTTGATTATGTACAATCCACAATTCCATGTCTTATGTCAATGTTATGCTCTCATGGATAAATTCCATTGACTTAATGATGATTTATATCATATTAACTACAAATATTTTTGGCAAGACTCGAGATTTTAATCTCTGATAACAAGTGTATTGGTATCGTATGTTATGATCATATTCTCATACACCATTTATCTTGTTATGTTAACATATTTACCCTATTTAATCATACTATGAATTCGAGATCATCCTTTCTTATCTTTCTTTTTGAAAGTTTATGATGATAGGTATTAAATATGATATGTCTATGATGGATTCTGGTTATGTGGAACTATGTGGGGGATGATATGGAACCATTGTAACCAGTTATTATATTTCCAAGTCTCCAAAAAACTATACCTTTATAATCCTCATGTGTATATTTTTGTAAGGTAATTTATATTCGAATAATAATATGTAATATCTCTATATGAAAATCCTAGGTCAATATAGCTTCTAGTAAGGATAATATCATCAAAGGAACCATACATTCCCAAACTAATACATGGATTAGTTTTATAAAGCAATAGGGATACAACTTGAGCTGAATCGACATTTACTATTACTTTATAACATATTATTAAATTGTGTGGCTATTTTTGTGAAAAAATAGAAAGAAATTTGTTCCCTATCTATTAAATATTATGCATTGATCCTCAATGATATCATAGATAGAATAGTTCTACTGTTGAGGTTTCTAGTATGAAATTTCATTTCATTTATGTTTCATGAGTGGAATAAATATCATGAGAATCAAACCTTCATGGTTTCTTTAAAAATTCTATAATATATAACATATTATTCATATTAAAATAATTCCTTAGATTATACCACCATGATCCAATTCTCTTGTTACTCCATTACCCATTGTATCATGTTCTATCCTTCTCCTCCAAATCCTATCTACCTCAATTGTATATTCATCCCAAATTATAAATACATCATTCAAGACATTAAATTGGAAACATTAAAAAATTTACATATAGGATTTGGGTTATTATAATTACATTAGATATCTACCAAATGATTCCCATTCTAGAGAAACCACACAAAACATGGATAAAAAAATTGAAAACGCAACCACCATATGATATGCCTCTTAACTTATATATTTAACACCCAAAGGATACAATAATCATATTTCAAAAAAGTATAGAAGATAAAATCAATTAAATTAAACATAGGATTAAATCTCAATATCACTTCATGAATGGATATTAAAAAACTATATGTATTGAACACACATATGTAGATCTACCTCCCATGTATACTCTTCTAAACCACCACGTCTCCATAATAAACCCACTATTTGAATTAAATTCTTGCATATGAACTTATAATATTGGTCTTGGATTTCTATAGTCCTCTATTTGGATGTTTCACACTTCTTAATATCTAGATAATCCTAATACATGATATGAGATTAGTGATGATGATATGTCTAAATTTGGGATACATAGATGACTCTATGAAGTATTTCTATCTAGGATAGAATCTATAACTAGAATATTATTTTTCGAACCCACACTAATGCCTAAAAAGAATAAAAACACATGGATAAATTATTTTAACACTTCCAATAATCCATTATCCATGGTGAGGATAAATATTTAAAAAAAATTATTACCACCCTTGAATTGTAAGGCCTCATCCTCTAATATATATTTTTTGGGGATCGAGTGATGCTCTCATCCACTCTCGAGTAACCTACCCTTTCTATATCGTACTATGTAACAAAACTACAAGTATTATAGACAATAAATATATTTTATAAAAAAAACTGAATTTTTATTTGGTATTTGTTTAATCAGATACTAAAAATATATATTTTATAGATATTATAATAGCTACTAATAAATATATAATATTCTTTGACCATATTTTTGAGCAGTTATAACCACTAATAATTGTTTTGTGGTGGATCCTCAAATCATAAATAAATTAGTAGTAGTTTTTTAGTACATAATAAAATATTTAAGAACCATGTATGTTAAAATAGATAGTTTTGGGAAAGTCATGTCATTTTAAACCACTAGAAACAATGAAAAATAAAAAAAATCAAAGCTCAAGTAATTTGATCATTTATATGAAATAAATTCATAAAATGCAATTACTCGAATAATATGAAAAAAATATATATAATTATCATTAAAAACTACTCAAACTGTATTAAAACATATCATAAATATACATAATGTAAAATCAGTCATATGGCCATTGAATACACCCATTATTACAAAAAAAAATCATACAAGAAGGAATTGCATTTGCATCAAAACATATAATACATTAAAGGAAATTAAGAATTATATTTTTTGTAACTATGGATTCCTCGATATGATAGATGCTTTTCATTGTCTTGAAGATTTATAGAATTTGAGTCATGTAATTAAAAATTTTAAAATCACTTATTATATTATATTAATATATAAAATAAAAAAAATATAAATAATAAACAATTTTACCTAATGAGACTATCATATCTTGAAGAGAATCACCTCTAGAATAATTCCTCTTGTGTACTAAAATAAAGTATACAAATATTCTTCCATGAAAAAAACCACCCATATAATGATATCTTATGTCGATTATCCTACTATATTTTGGTAACTTATATCTCTATTTTTTCTATGATGTATGATCATTTACACTACTAAGAAATTAGCTTGGATATGATTTCATAGTGAATAATTATTGGGTCCTCCAAAATACTTGTGATGGTGATGGTCCAAAACCCATCATATATACACTACCAATATGCTCATAACCTAGGAAATTAAATCACTTTGGGAATTATATAATGAATATGAACGATTTACATCCCTTGAATCCATAAATTTATTCTAAAAATTTACGATTATACAAAATAATGTGATTTAGTAAAATCATGTAATAATTAATTTAGTTTACCCATATGCTCTGAGTATGTTCATTTATGTAACACAAATAAGACCTTGTATACAAATCGAACCAAATCTTGGTCTACCAAACCTAATGACCAACCTGTAAGGCCTATATCATTAAATTATAAAATTAAAAAAATTTATATTATAATAACATAAAATTAAACACATATATATGTTATAATAATTAAAATATTACTCTGATTGATCTTCTTCTGACTCTTTGGGACCCTATTGTGTGTGGTATTGTCCTCTTCTTTCTACACCCTATATATTTCTGAGAAATTTCCTAAAATTGTTGATATATTATAAATTTTTTAAACATATTTTCAAAGACTATTCTCTATTGAAATGAAGGACCTGTTTTTAGGGTAGAGGAGACCCATTAATTTGTCTATATGACCAGTGGGAAATAATCCCCTAACATGGAATAGACACTAATATTTTTGGCACAATGGCCCCTTAAGTGAGAAATACTACTATAGTACCCAGTCTATAATAGTAACTACTACAATAAATCCACAATTAGATGTTCTTAAAATAGTGGTCATCACTTATATAGTGTCATCATAGATATAGTTTCTTTACCACTATAGCTTTTCTATAGTAAAAATATTATACTTCTATAGTACTCTATTCCTAATAGAAAATCTATCTACAAAATGACCTTACCAATATCTAGGTATCCATATTGAAACTCTAGTATAAATCCACATATGGATTAATCATCTATAATGAAACTCACACCCAAATATGTACTTTTAATATTTCATTTCCCCCATAATTCTCAAAGTCCACCAATGTAAAATGGAATCATTCACCTAAAAATGGAAAACCACCAATTAATTATAAATATAAAAATTATTATAATGATAATATTTATAGTAATACCAAATTAATAAACATTTTAGGAATATTTATTTTCACTTTCCTTAATTTTATTATCAAATATGATGTTCTTACAATTGATTTGAAAACACCTCCAATCATGATATGTGATGGGTAGGGTCATCATCTTAGTCTCTAGATGACACAAAAACTACATGCAGATGCCTCCTATTTCATTATAAATAACCCAGACACTATCAAATGAAAGAAGAACCATTAAAAAATTTAATCTTTAAACAAACTTTATTCCAAAAAAAATAATTTCTTTAAATATTTCAAGATTTTAAATAAACATATTCAATTGTATACATATGTAATCGATAATTATTATATCTGTATACCCATGTGAATATCATCCAACATTAATTTCTATATCCCAATGTAAATGTTTCCATAATTATTTAATTTTTTAATGTTAATTATATTTCTATAATATCCCAACACTATTACTTTTGTAATGATTACACTATTTTCCTGTGTTTAATCATTATTTCAGACAATCTATATAAAACATAAAACCAATAATATTGTAGTAATCATATATACTATACTACCTCAATGTCCCTTGAGATAAATAATTCAAATCATCAGATACATCAGTTCAAGTTTCAAGGTTCATTTTCTTTATAAATGGTGCTAACTATTTGAATTTATAAAGTATTATTATCAACATCCTATAAATATCAACCCGATTAAAAAATTACATGATGTGATGTCTAATAAATAATTTATTTGTAAATAGATTTTTTATTTCATTCTCATTTTGAGTTAAACTCCAAAGTTTCCACTTTTCTTGTGTCAATTAATTCTATAATTAAATGTTATTCGATATCATAATTTATTTTCAATAATATTATAAATTATTTGAACTCCATATGAGTTTATAAAAATGATTGTATATTTCCAACTAGAAGTCCTAACTTTATAAATATTACTAATTTTCTGAATAAAAATATGTGATTTTAGTTATCATTAAATACCTCCAAATCAATTGAATATTTTCTCAATATTTTAAAAAACATGGTAGTTTAGAGGTCCTCTAACTTTTTCTTCATTAATAAATTTTAATATCAAATGAATCATCAAAAATAAAAATTGGGGAGGAAAGATCCTCTCCCAGTGACAAAGTGCGCTTAAAATTATTTTCTATAATTTGGCAAGCTCATCGGTTTTTAATGTTTTTCCAAAGAGATTCCTAAAGTATATTAAATATTTAATTATGAATATTGTTATTTTAATAGGTAAAAAGTAGTTAATGGTCAGTAGTATCAGTTTATCAACAAAAATATGTGAGTAGTAACATTTCAATTTATGTACGTTATGATATTTTATGTCATCAAATCATGAAATATTACAAGATTATTCACAAGAAACGTTATCATTTTTATATCTTTAAATGAATACACATTTTTCATGAGTATTCAATGAAAAAACTTCCTAGATACCTCCCTTTTTCATTTTACCATATATTATGCTTTATATTAACTATTTTATATCATTACATGAAATAATATGATCCTTCATTTCTTTCTTATTAAGTATTGTAAAAAATAACATTATCAAGAAAATTCTTATCATTCTGCATACCATCAAGATTATGATGAAAAATATATTATTCATAATAATGAAGTGTAAAAAATACACAATTATCATTCCAATATTTTGTTTTAATTAAATTTGTTTGGAAGAAATTATTTTCCGACCATCGGTCTACTGATATCCTCTCCCAAATTCTACAACAAATGTTGATAATTGTGTTCAAATTTATGAACCTGATAATCATTGGGCAGCTCAAACAATGTTTTCATTATGAGTTTTTAAATAAAAATAAATAATATTTATATATTTATTGAATATGAAACATAAAACAACAATATATACTATAAGGAATCATATTAGTTTATAAATTAATGTTTTAAATTAAACAAGCTAGGCTAGTGAGAGTTTTCCAACCAAAAATATTACCAAGTCTTAAAAAGTAAATAATGGTCCAAATTTGATAAACATTAATTTTAATGAGTTTTTAGATGATTAATCAAAAGTATCCCGATTATTTTTCAAAAACCATTTAAATTCATGTCTAATAGGATGAATGAAAACATCGATACCACTTCCACAGTTTATTTTCTAGGAATAATTAATGTAGTAATTAAATAATTTAGTTCCATACATATCCATTAAGGAAGATTGTAGGGAATAAAAAAAGGGCATAATAATTTATAACTAGTACTTAATTTCCCAAATAGATTAAACAATCAATATAAAATCTGAAAAAAACATTCCTCAGCTCTGTCGATAAATTTTGATGTTAAGAATCCAAATATTTCAATGTTGGTAAATCTATTAGATGATACATAAGGATGTAGATTTTATTATTAATAGAATTCCACATATCTCATATATGGTTTTGGATGATGTGAATAATCATCTTAATCATTGTTTTAGAAGATATTAATTTAAAACCTTGATATGAGTTGTATTTTTCTTCTTTATTTTAGTTGACCTTTCATTAAATGTTGCATTATTACTCATTAATTTCCATATAAAATCATGGAATATTTCATACTCATCTCTCTCTAAATCATCCCTGCAATATAACATAAAAAAATTGGGACATGATTGTATCATTGTATAATTTTAAAAACTCATTAATAAAATTTTTTATCTTATAAAATGTTTCAGTGATCTTAGATTTACAAAAATTATCATGAAACAACTATAATATCTTGAACATTTATTTATTTTCATTTCTTCATAATCACTTGATATAGTACTATTTTAATAGAAAATAAAACATTGAATAGTTTTTGGACCACTCCTAAAAAAACCACTTACATATTCTATAAGTTTATAAAACTCATTTGATCGCTCAGTTAGGTTCTCCTCAATATCATTCTCTATAGAATCAACATTACAATTTATTGAAATTTTATAATACACATATTGTTGTGTTGTTTTTTAAAAGGAATAATAATTATGTTTTGAATTTATTTATCTAATACTGGTATATTATATTGATGATTATGATGTTGAAAAAATCCCTTACTTTTTTTATTGTTCAAATATCCAAGCCATATCCAGTGCACAAATCTGATTAGAAATTACATCAATTTCAAGTGTTCATAAACTTTATACATTTTTATGAATCTCTTAAAATTAAAATTAGGACATGGAGGTTTATTTATTTCATTGGGAAATTCATTTACAATTAAAAAATATAAAAAATTCTCCAACCCCTTAAGATATTAAGGTTTATTTTAAGGTATAGTAATTTAAATTTTATCAATTTTCTACATGGTATAAAAATAATTATAAATATAACATACATTATAATAGTGAAATAAATTGATGTTTAAAATATAATGTGTTCTTAACATAATATCCTTATAAAAAATAAGATAAATTTATATCATAATATATTGTAACCCATAATAAAATTTGTTATTTGACATCCATAAAAAACTAAAATCATATATAAGTGAGATTATATATGTAGATTTAATTATTTCACAATCATAACAACACACTTAATCTTATTCACCCTCTAAAAAAATCTCACTAATTGATGATAAAATAAATAATATACTTTATTGTGTTATTATTTTAAAAAAAATTATCAAATTAATATAACAAATTCAATACTAAAATATTAATCATGGTTTCTGTTCTCTTTCAAAATGATAATGCACAATTTCAAATAATTGGGAAAAAATAACACTGAAAATTTAGATTCAATCTTATCATTAAAAAACAGATAAATAAAAAAGCAAATAAATAAAATAGTGTATGAAAATGTCAATATTTATTATAGTAGTGTTGTTCAGTGTTGATTGATTATTTCGTTGAGAGACAATCAAGAGGGGGGGGGAAGTAGAAAAATGGTTGTGATTGTAGGGAAACCAGATCAATTGTCATTATAAAAGGATGGTTCATCCCAAGTATAGATCCATAAAATGGATATTGTAGGATGTCATAAGGAGGAGAGGATGTTCAGATTAAATCCTGAATCTGCTAAAAGAATTTAGGGCTTGGATTCAGAGATAATGAATAAAGGGAGACATGGTGGAAAAAATTATATTTTTATTAGTACAGATTTTTATAAAATAACCAAAAAAATTAAAATTACTGACTCTATATTATGAAAATAATAATTATTATTATTAAATGTTGATTTTATTTACAATGATACAAAAACTTTAAAGGAAAATTTGTTTTCAATAATTCATGGTGGCTTCAAACAATCTATAAAAATAAAATAAAACAAATATATAATATCATTTTAGTTAATGTATGGTCAAATGAACATTTTTTTACTAACCAAAATCTAGAAGAAAGATTATTTACATGGCCACCCATACAACTATTTGAATGGATCCATGTAAAGGATGAAATCATATATCTGTATTTTTAAAAGAAAAAATATTTTATCAATTCGTCCCCCTATCATTATCTCACCCCCTTAATACACCTCTATCATCATATTTTAGCACATAAATTGTGTTGATAACACTAATTTTGTAGGATACCTAACTACCTCGTGTCCAGAAAGTCTAACTAAATAAGGTGTAATAAACTATTGTAAAGATTTTGTGTCGATTATTACCTATAAAAGGGTATAATATTAGTAGATTTTGTCTTAAACAACCTTTAGTTCATGTAGTGATGAAAAATCCATCACAGAGTTTGTCGATATCATGTGCCCTAGCCTATTCAACACTAATGCCTTCCACACCTGTGTCCTTACTAAAAAAAATTTCCTTGTGGGTGAGAAAAATCCTAAGATTGTCTTATCTGTTATCAATATCACATACATGTTCTTAATGATTTATTATTTTACTATTGTGGGTGTAATCAAGGTGTAAACTATTATTCAGGTGACATTTAAAACTTTTGAGGTCCATCCACCATCATGTTATCTACTCTACAATGACAGATATGAGAGGAATGATATATATTATCAATGTAATCATATACTATTAAAATAAAACATGACTCTAATGTTTCTAATTGAGGCCTATAAACTACCAACCATAATGAAGTGAGAGTAGGAGGCAATATGGTGATCCATAACATGTTGAAACCTAGACTATCTAGAAAAATGAAATCTCTTATTAGTACTTCCTATCCCTAAAACCTTTTTGATGACTCTCCTCTTTATTTTTAATGACCCATGATAGAGAATTTTAAATTGGTCTGGCTTCTATAAGAACCAGAATTCATGTAGGTTGGGAGAAGTGAATGAACCAAGATTGGATATCCATTTATAAATCTCCTTTGAAATGTTATGACATCACATTTTCATATCTTCATGCCTCTATATATGAAAGAGGATGTCTATTAGTAGAGAGGGTCTGAACCCATTAGTGGGGAGACTATATGCTCATTATCATGTAATAGGATCTATAATCAACAATAATAAATAAAATAAATCATAAATTTTAATCATGAGGGAATGTAAATATGACTTTCATGAAAAGTAAATAAACGAATATCACAAAGTTTAAATTCATTCCAGGTTAAATAAAGTAGGTAAATAAACAAATGATGAATTGCATGTCCTGGTAGTTTCTGTTGTATCCCATCATTAGGTCCATGCTCCTAAAATCAAAAGTCTGCCATAGGTCCCTTTCCCTATGCCATATCCCTTATAAAATCTAAAAATGCACTAAAATTCTTGAGTAGGGTGTGATCACAAGACTCAATAGGACGCCAACAATGCATCCATAACCTGATGTGATCAAGTATACAGTTGTATTCTATGATAATAGAAAATTCATAATAATTATAGAAACACACAATCCAAAACCAAGTGGTCATGCACTAACCAAGCCATTAAAAACCCCTTGTTGTACCTACTTTATCTCTATACTGGATGGATAAAGAATGTCTCAAAATCTTCAAGGATTATCTATTAGGCTTGTGAATAATGCTACCTGGCATCATGCGATCATGAAATTGAGCATCATTGTGCAACATGTAAGTCATTCTCTAGGTATCCCCTAGGAATCGATAGATACGTTAAATCACATAGTAATCTATAAGAAAACCCCCTAGAATAAACTATTCATTGACAATTTATCATCATGGTGTTAGGAGAATTAAGGATTATACATGAGGATAATGAATCATGCTACTTTACATTGTGTGATCATGAAACTCAACATCACTATACATTATGAAAGTTATGATCTTGATATCCCCTAAGCATAAAGAGAAACTTGGAATCCCCTAGGCATGGAGTATCACACCCCTTAGAATACTCTATTCATTTAGTGCATCAGAGAGATTATTTAAGACTTCGTTGTATGTATACCCTATGCATAGGTCTCTCATCGTCATCGTAAAAGTCGTGCACACTCCCCCTCCAAGGTATTAACATGTCACGATGGTCCACCTACCTTGGTTTCCAAGAACAATACCACAAAATCACAAAAAGCATGGTAGGATACATGATGAAGCATAACATATCATCACAAGTAAGGTAACAAATGCAATACATGTGATCAACTTCAAACATGGAGAATAAGTTACATGTACACATAGAAAAAAGTGTTAGATAAGGTTCTTAAGGTTATACAGACAAACAACCACATGCGATTATAATCTTGCATAATCATCAAAATATGTCTACACATAATCATATAAATGAAATAGGTGAATAAGATCCCAAAAATGTAAGGAACTTCCATCCTCAAAATTTGGCGATGTCAAAGGAGAGGATAAACCAGTTAAGAACACCTCTTCGCAACCTTATTATCAAAACTTGTCAGCACTAGAGGTTTACCAAGGGTACCAAGTGCAGGAGCTCGCATATTCTATAGCAGTAGAACTCTAAATTGATTAACTATATTTCCTCTGACCAAACATAAGGGTGATGAATTCCACCCAGACATGTGTGGATAATAAAACACTAAATCTGAAATGGTTAGACTATTTACTACCTTACAATATTAGTAATTCAACCCCTCTTTTTAAACCCCCATTTAATCCATGATTCAATTGAAAATTAATGATGGGGTGATTAATTTCTTCTCATTAATGAATTAAAAACTGAAATGGGTCGAAACGGTTGAAATATAAACCTTTTAGAAATTGAATTGGTCATTAATGGTGTGAGGAATGCCTAGAAGAAGAAGATAATAAACAATTGAATTTTTTAAAATAACTTAATATTAATATTATAAAAAAATATTAAATTACATTATATTAATTGCAATCTGACTAAACACCTAACATGCACAAATTTTATGTCTTTTCCTAATGTAAAAATAGAATTTTGGACAAAATTATGATCTCAATGTTTCTATATGACGCACCAATTGAGAGATATAATTATTAAATTTTTGTGCTAATTATAATAATAATATAATTAAATATAAAAAAAGTATTATAATGTGCGATGTTTCTAAATACCCAACACACATAAAATTTATACTCCACTAGTGGTTACCAGCACTTTCCAAACCTAATGATGGTCTCATGACTCTCATATGACATACCGTTTGGTATATATTCAATTACTTTCAGAAAATAACAAATTAAAAATATTAAAAAAATTTATCCTCGCATGAAAAACTGATTAAACACATGTGGCTCAAAAATTTTATGTCCCATATACGGTAAAAATAATGTCCTAAGTCTAACACTGATCTCATATTTTCCATATGATGCAATCTCTGGGAGATATTTAATTATTTTGAATAAATCATTCACCCATGATGAAATTTTTTAATATTTTTATATCATCTTCATCGAGGATCTACATGGATTGTAACCTCATTCTTACTCAGTACCTATCACTAAAAATATTTCATGTAATATTCTAAGGTGATATCTGGGATTTTGCCCTTATGCAAATCATTTAAAATATTTATCAATTTTCTTATTTAAAAGATACATTTTCACATAAAAATACTTATAAATTATAAATAAAGTGTGTTTTTATTATGTTTATAAATTTATGACATTAAAATTATCATCCTCTATTGACTTCTAATTCTCGAGATGTATTTCTTGTAGTATTTCTCCAAAAACATAGGCCACTAAACTAAAACATCAGACTCGTGCTCCCATGTTTCCTCTTGGATGCATCCATAATGTCATTGAATCAATACTAGTGGAACCATATTTCCTTTCAATACATTCCTACATAAATCTATGATATGCCCCAGTTTTTCCTAATAAGATGCATTGGTCTCCAGCTCAACATCCTATTAATCAATAATATGTTCATGGTTTTGTGTGTACATCCAATATTGTGACATAAATTACATTTTGTTTATATATCGATAGCTAGAAATGAGGTATAGACAATACTCCATAGCCTTATCTACTCAGTGATATAAATGTTGAAATAGTGGGTTCCCTAGACCCATCTATTCAAGGCTTTTGATTACCATATTGTGTGTGTAGTTAGCTATACCTGTTGTCATCTTACCATTATAGTGTAGAATTTTCTGCATCCACTGTTGAAATGGTAATGTCCAAAGGTTAATTGTCATATCAAGAGGTTATAGTAGTTCCCAGACTATAATGAGAACCTCGAGTTAATATGTCATCAATCTTAAATATTTTTTCTATGGTATAGGTAAATCTTATAGATTGTACATAGTAGATGTTTGGTAATAAGGTGTTAGGGACTCATAAACATTGATACTTCTTCTCATGATGTTCTCACTTGGTGTTCTCTAATAGTGATATCATGAGGGCTAACCTGCCAATAGGAACAACACATGTTTTAGGAGACACTGGATGATTATATCTATGACCATGTGTAACGGTCTCTTGAATTGAGATCATTAAAATGTATGTCATTGGATAGCATATTTTGATGAAAGATGAAAACCATGGAAATTAATTAGTGGTGAGGTATTTTTTGTTGAGTGTGTCATTGGTGGAATTACATTGGTTGAATGGTCAAGAAAGGATTTTTCTCTTCTGGGTTATGAAAGCTACATATCTCAGGCCATGTTGATAAGGATGGTAGTACATTTATAAGACCATGACCGTGGAAGTCAAGGGTAAATCCATCCAATTAAATAAACAAACAATAAATAATGAAAAGGGTGATGAAACCTGAGTGTGTCCTGCTTTATGAGATATTACGGACAAAGGGGTTATATTACACAGTACGTGTTTATAGGTTGATTGTCGCTATTATGAAAATCCATATCTCTTTAGGTTCCATGATGGGTTTCTAGATCCTGCTCTTGGGCTATGAATATTATTAACTACAATCAATATTGAGTCCTAAATGGTCACACACAATAGAATATTTCGGAATCTACCCTATTTACTTGAATAAGAGATTTAAAAATAGTGGGCCCTACCACGGGGGCCCATGATTTTCCAAGTTTAAATAATTACCAATGAAAAAAATAAATTCATATTATTCAAGTTTATAATAATTAGTAATGAATTTATTTATTAAATGTATTTAAGATTTTTAAGTAAATATATGGAAAATATTAATTGATGAATATTAAATTATTTAATGTTCAATTAATATAATTATATTTATGACTCAGTTATGTATTCAAAAAATTGATTTAGTAGTGCATTGATTATTTGGGGGTCGGGATGGCATTTCCGGGTAATTACATGACATAATAAATATAAGAGGAGAGAAGATTTCCAAATACAATTCAAGGTGCTTCTATCTCCTCTCTTCTCTCCCATAATCTAGATAGAGAGGCTCTATATCCATATAGAAAGAATCAAGAAATCTCTTAGGAATCACTTGAGAATCGATGCAGTGATTGTTGGAACGTCAAAGACATCATCGCAATTCCACACTAGCACCTGAATTATGATGAATAGATCTTGCATAGATTTCTAGAAGCGTGTGTGGAAAATCTTGAGGAGTTAGATGTCATATTCTTCGAGAAGCGATTGCCAATGAAGATAAGATGTCGTGCGTGGCTTTAGAATTAAACCAGGTATTTTATATTTTATTTTTTTCTTAAAACCCTTCGCATACGATCCTTGGTTTCTATTGGGCTGCTCTTCACCGATTTCGACAAGTTTACGTTGATATCCGGTGTAAATTGTTTAAAAAACCACCTATTATGGGATTCCTTTGCACGCTCGATTCCAAAAAGTGGTATTAGATGGAGCACCTATCAGTTTTAATCCAAAATAATAAAATCTTCGTTAAAATATAAAGATGGAATCATTATGGTCCCAACGCCGCAACCCGCATTTGAATCCAATATCGGATGACCAATATACAATCATCTCAAGATTAAAATTAGAGTTAATTCAGTTGTTTTATAAATGATCACTGGGTGGACATCCAATTACATGAATAGTTTTTTCCAGTGATGTTCGGTGATTATTATTATTATTAAAATTTAATTATAATAATAACAATATGATTATAATAATAATTTTATTATTATAATATTCTATTATAACAATATTTTATTATTATAAGGTAATATTTTTCTAGTTTACCCATAGACTTAAGAAAAAATTTATTTTAATTTATTTTATTTTCCTAAAAGCGTAATATAGTCATTATAAATTAAAAAAAAGGGTTGGTTGCGAGACCTACAAAGTATGTCTTGAATGATTTTTTTAAATTAAGGGGGGGTGACATGAAAAAGCATCTTTAAAAATAAAAAATAAAAAATAAAAAAAATATAGTTTGGGGGGATGAGAGGCCCCCATGTCTTCTCCTTCCCCATGGAGAAGAGCCGCACCAGGCATGAAACGTAGCGCCGATAGCTTGCTAGACTCTGGCCTCCTCTTCCCATCACGTTGTAGCGGACCTACACTCACCGACCACCCCCCTTGAATCCAGTCACCCTGCTTGGCCATGCTTCCCGTACCTGGTCACCAAGCTGGTAGGCCATGAGTAGCGGTGCACCAGGCCACCTGTGGTAGTCCATCACGGCGCCCCGCACCCAAGCCCCCCTAAGGCCACCTCCCACGCCCTGCCTCCCGGTCAGATCCACCTCTTCTCGGCCACACTACAGCGACAACGCCGTAGAGGCCACCTCCTCCTGCACCTCGCTGGACCGGACTTTCCCGCTAGACATGTCATCCGCTCCCATTGAAACTCGCTTTCGGATAGTAGCGGCTAACCACCCCTAGGCCACTGTGAGGGACCCTAGGCCACTATGTCTCCAGCCAGTTTTTCGTACCGGCATCCTCCCTCCAGCTGCCTATAGACCGATGCCCCACTAGACAACCCCTTTTCAGACACCCCCAACCACCTCCCCCATGGACTTGTGGCTCACAACTCTTCTCATTAGATCACCATGCTGAGTGATGCAGAAAATGGCCACTCACTGATCCTATTGACTTCGGGATCACTTTCTGGTGTGAGGTATCTATCTGCACAGCTTGGGTATGCCCCAAAATAGGTCCCGGCAGGTTGGATCAGCCCGAGACAGGCTTGAACGGATCCTCCAGGCCCAGAATGCCTCTACATGGTGTCAGAATAGCCTAGATTGGACCTACGTAGGTTCTCCCTGACCCACACAGGCCCTGCGTGGGGTTTCATTGGCTCAATAAATTATAATTCAATAAAAAAATTATTAAAATAATTAATTTAATTTTAGTATATAATTAAATTAATTAAAATATTAATTTTTTAGTTATTAAAATTTTATACAACGTAATTAATTTTATATAGTGATAAGTTAAATTAATTAAATAATTTAATTTTAGTTTTAATGTTATATAAATCAATAGGTACCAAACGACGTATTTATTGAATTAAAAATTAAAGTGAAATTTTGAAATAAATTTAATGCCCTCATGATTATATTTAATGCAAGTTTAATTTTTATTCTCCATTTATTTTATGTACGTCAGTTAATGTGTATGTTGATCATGAGATGAAGACCGAACAATGTATGTCTAGTGCCTTTTATTTAATTATTTCATGTTGTTTTGTAATAATTATTTTAGTTAAATAAAAAAGCAATTTCTGTATCATCTCATTGTCATTGTATGTATGAGGACCTATGTGTTGACTTCTCTCAGTTATACTTTTTTACTCCCTGAGATTCCCTTACCTGAGTGTGATTACTATTGTATAATGATGAGAAAATGTGTGACACACTTCACACCATGTGATGACGACACACAAGATAGTGGTTGGATGCATTGGATGGGAAGATGTTGCTACTCAAGTTGTAAGCCACCAGACTAAAGGTACTTCCCCATATGGTTTTGGTTGGTCTATTATTCACTCAATGGATCATCCAATAGTACCAACTCATGATCAAGTGTTCATTTTTTTTTCATGGTTTATTATTTTTCTGAATGTGTAGTTTATTGCGTGATCACATAGTATAATACTAAATAAGCATTCAAGATAGTATAAACATGTGACGTGATAATTTTTCTATTTCATGCATGGTCAGTTGTAAGTGAGATCACATGGTATGTGCTTATAAAACTAGAAAATAATTTCTTTCATCACATTAATAATAATAAAACCCTAAAATATATATTAATTCATAATAGCCTTTCGTCATTCAAATTTGGACAAAACCGGCTATTTGTGGTGCCGGTCATGTCATAGTCGTGGGTGCCTCTTACTACCGTGGAGTCCATGTAAGAATGATTGGTTGACATAACTAAAATTGCATCAAATAATCCATAGATAACATGATGTAATTTTAGAGGCATGCAATGAGTAAATCATGTTCTGATTTTAAGAAGCTGGGACTTCACTCAACAGATCAAGGAGCCTCAAGTTAATGTGGTTGGATAGCCACAATCCATCCTAGAACCCTCCAAGTAGTTGCGTAGCCATAGCTTGTATACTATGAGGGGTGGTTCCAGGATCTTTTCCACTATAATACACAAGTGACAGAGTATTTCAATTCCAGAACATAGGGTACCTATAATTCTTTAAAATAGTGGGAGTCATTACATTATTTGAGTAATTAATCAAAAATTTATAAACCAATAATCAGATATAAGGAACTAATCTACTGAAATTCTTTTTTATAGAAAATGGAAAGATATACAATAATTATAAAAACTATGATATTGTATTGGAAAAATTAATTTTCCACACTGACACAGGTTTCCATTAATAGTACAGGTGTGTGGGCATAGTAATATGATATAGCAGACACAGGGTGCCAGTGTCCCCAATACTTTTAACTACCTCAAGAAGAGAGGGTGAAACTACTTATAGGAGACTAATGTAGAAATCATATAATGGCTATATAATTATTATTTCATCAACGTCTGGTGTTAATTTCAGTCGCTACACCAGGACATAGATTACATAACATAAATTCTACACTCTAAGAAGTTTTCAAGGAGAAAGCAATGAAATGATATGAATAAGGTGAAGTTCACACCAGTATGTGTAAATTGAATTATTGATCATGATATTTAAATTTATACCTTTCTCACATCATTTTCACACATTTACTCATGTTTTGTTTAAAATTACAAAACAAAAAAGTATTGATTAAACGATCCATTAAAAATTTAGGTAATGTTCGCCAAGTGAATACTAATAAAATAAAGTTATGTTTTAATTATTTTGGCTAATAAATTGAAATAAAATGTGAAAAGGTCAAAGGAAAGTATTTCTAATGGAACATTCATGATTCCCTTCAATTAGTGGGGTGTTAAAAAAGGTTATTTTCATGTAATATTATAAAATAATACTATGGAAGTTTATAAACAATAAACTCATTTAAAGAATAAATTTGTCGCTTCTACATCTGACATATTCATCAATATAATGTTTCCCTTTTACTAATTTGGTATTTATTACTATATGGATTTTACATATGTTTATTTAAATACAGTTACCAAGTATGTATAGAAACCTTACTATAAGTGAGGAGTATTCTCCATGTGGCTGTGAAAGGGTGATACATAGGCCAGTGGTGAAAGTTAAACGGCTTCTTTAGTTTCCAATTGAAAGATTCATGTTGAATTATTATTGAGTATAACCACAAACATTAGTCTCATGTGTCCTTGGATGCAAGGAGATATTCTTTCAGATTAAGGAATGGATGTTGATTTTGGAAAACTCAATCCCAAGTTTAGTAACACATGAATCATAGTCAATTAACGATGAATATAAATGTAAGACTTATACCTAATTATGACAAGATAATTCTTTGTCAAGTAATAATAAAAGTGGACATCATGAATATACCAAGTTTTGTATTTAGGCTCGGTATAGCTAAATACTTTTGGTAATATCGATATCTTTAGTCTAGACAAAGGATCCTTTAGAAATAAAGGTATGTCACAATGAATTTGGGAAAATTTCAATAAGTGAGTATGAACTATTCCAAGTATAAGATAGAGTAATATCCCCTTCATAATTTTCCTTTAAATAATTAAGGAAAAATAAAGTGAATTACATGCATGGTCAGGAGATATGAGTTTCTTCGAGATGGGATACTGAAGAATATGTCCACCAAGCATTCATCAATCAAGATAACATAGCGCAGAGTAATTCCTAAATGCACATTACCTTATTGAAATCACAAAAATAATATTAATGAGGAGGATTGATGATCAAGTCTTACATATCATCATTGATCAACAAAATATAGCATTTAGTAATTCATAAACACAAATTTTATAAATCAGAGTTGTGCTGTATTGAATATCAATGTTACAACTTGCAGAAACTTCCATGATATTTCATGACATTCATTGAAAAATAACATCGATATCCCACAACCATATGCCAACTACAATGGAAAATGTATGTCATAAGAGTCATAATATGATTTAAATCTAATAAGTCCTAAGGAGATGTGTTTGGATGAAAATAGACTTGCATTAGGTACAAACACAATGTGCATCTATGGAATATAATACTAACAGTTGCTTAGGATATTACATAAATCCCTATAATAGAAATGATATAGCCAAGTTATAGACTGTATTTCTAATAGAGGGTTCACATATCTATTAGAGATAGTGGGAGTAATTTTGAATAGTGTTTAGTCAATGCTCAAGATGCACAAACAGTTGGTATAGAAACTACTTCCACAAGTGCATGTGGGATAGAGAATGTTCTAGAGACACATACTGTGTAAGAAGGATAAAACCATGGTAATGGTATTTATATTCATTATAGTAGGTGATCTATTATTCAATGTGAATAACATTTTCTACAAGTAAGTAGTACATGGAAATTAGATAAAATTGATAAGACCAACTAAAATATAATTAGTGGAATCCATGTATCAAAGTGAAAAAGGGATTATTATTTCTTATACTGCGGTGGGTATTCAAGTGAGTTGATATATGGATGGTACAAGCGTGGTACCAATTAGTCTCGATTGGTTTGACCAAATTGTTATGCCTAAATTCATTAGAATTTTACTTATCATAGCTAATATCTATGATCAAAATTATTTATCATTGGATGTCGTGACCACCAATCAGGGATGGTGTCTATACAACACAACCAGAAATGGATGGTCACATCACAGAATGCTAATGAAGGTTGAAATTTACTATAATAAGATTTTGTATTAAAGTAAGAAACATGATCATAGAATATACATTTACAACAAATGATTTCCATGTGTCCACCAAAGGTTAATGGGAGCACCAATGTTTTCCAAAAAAAATAATAATAATTGTTCAGAAAAATATGGAAAACAGACATTGGTCTTATAGTTTTTTAAGGCCAAGATGAAATTTATTCTCTAGTGATTGACTTAGAGTAGAATCCTTAATTCTAAGAAACAAGATCTAATAAAGTAGATTTTTAGGTTTCCTGGTCTTAGTCAATCATACATATAGTGACATTGTATTGAAAAATAAAAGTTGGTACAATTTAATAAATTAATTGTTTCCAGTGTCAGAGGGCATAATCTCTTCAGGTTGACATGTCTAGGACATGGGAAGAGATAAATGTGCAGAGTTTAAATCCATACATCAAATTTATGGATCAATAATGTATGCCATCTTATGTAAAATAAATGATATTTCCAAGCTAGATTTTATAGTAAGAAAATATTAGTTATATCCCAGAGCACTGCAAGGGATGCAGTAAGAACTATCTAATTGTACATCTGAAAGTAAAAAAGATATGTACCTGGTTAATAGATAAGAAGGATACTATTTTTCAGGGATTATAACTATTCTTCAATAGATCAAAGATATTTACTATCATAGTTGGTCTAAAAACGATGAGCGAGTCAATCTCATATCAGCTAGTAATCGCTATACCTACAATGACCGAGTAAGTTGCTTCTTTTGAGGCATCTAAGAAGAAGTTATTAAATGAAATGATTTGTTCTAGTTCTAGGAATCACACATGGTATGAAAATTATTATCATTAAAATTATGATATTCTTACTAGCCAAGATGTCAAGTTATGATAGTGGAAAAAGGGATATACTTGGGATACCATCTCTGGAGATGTTTTACTCAACAAGACAAGGTTATAATATCAAAATATCCGTGTGGTAAAACTATGGCTGACCTAGAAGATAAATATGTTACTCAGTAGAAACCTGATCTTTATTATGTGATTAGCTAACAAGTTTGGTTAGAAAGTTGGCTCTAGTGCAAGTGGGAGTGTTGAAATAGTGGGTTTCCTAGCCCCAACTATTCAATTATTTTGATTATCAAATCGTTTGTGCAATAAGATGTACATGATGTCATATTAAAATTATAGTGTAGTCTTTTCTGTGTCCATTATTGAAATGGTAAGGTCCAAAGGTTAATTATCATGTCAAGAAGTTATAGGAGTTCCCATGCTATAATGGGAACCACGAGTTACTATGACATTAATCATAAATATATGTTCTATTTTCTATATACATCATAATGAATGGACACAGTAGATGTTTTATTATAAGGTGTTAGGGATCAAAATCATTAAGACTTCTTCTTATGAAGTTCTCACTTGGTGATCCCTAGTAGTCATAAAATGAGGACTAACCCTCCAATAGAAACACCACATGTTTCGGGTGTCATTGGATGATCATATCTATGATCACGTGTAATGGTCTACTCAATTGAGATCATTTCCAACGTATTTCATTTGATTTCATATTGTGATGAAAGTTGAAAACCATAGCAATAAATTCATGGTGAGTTAGTTTGTGTTGGGTGTGTCATTAGTAGAATTACATTGGTTGGATGGTCAAGAATTGATTTTTTGCTTCCGAGTCATGGAAGTTATATATCTTAGGCCATGTTAATAAGGATGTAAGTACCTTTATAAGACCATGTTAGTGGTTGTTGAGGGTAAATCCATCAAGTTAAATCAATAAAAAATAATGCAAGAAAATTTAATTGACACAGGAGTGTATCCTAATTTATGAAATATTACAGACAATGAGATTATATTATACAGTACATGTTCATAGGTGGGATGTTACTGCTGTGGTAATCCATATCTCTTCAGGGGATATGATGGGTTTCTAGATCCTGCTCTTGTTCTGTGAATACTTTTCACTACTGTTGATATAAAGGCCTAGAGGATTATACACAATAGTGTATTCGATAATCTTTCCTATTTAGTTGAATAAAATATTTAGACATAGTGGACCCTACCACTAGTATCTAAGATTTTTCAAAGGTTAAATGATCACCAATGAAATAAATAAATTCAAATTATTCATGTTTAGAATAATGATTACGGAATTTATTTATTAAATGTATTAATGAGTTTTAAGTAAATACAAGAAAAATAATAATTGACAAATATTAAATTATTCAAGGTATAATTAATATTTATGGAAGTGAAGAGTTGAGTTAATGACTCAATTATTATCATGTAATATATTTTAATATATTACAGGTGAGTGATAATAACATTTAGGACTCATCTAAAGAGTAATAAAATGTTGTTCGTAGTGTGTTGATTATTTGGGGGTCGGGTTGACATTTCTGGGTAATGACATGACATTATAAATATAAGAGAGAAGATCGCCACATATTATTCAAGGAACTTCTTTCTCCTATCCTATCTCCCATAATATAAAGAGAGAGTCTCTGGATCCCTGTATCATGGATCAAGAACCCTCTCATTCATCGCTAGTGAATCGACATAGTGATCGCTGGAGCGTTGAAGGCATCACCGCAATTCCGTTCTAGCACCCGGATTACAATGAATGGAGATTGAAAAGATTTCTTGAAGCACGTGTGAATGATCTAGAGGAGATCGATATTGAATTCTTCAAGAATCAATCACCAACGATGAGGAGACATTATGCATGGCTTCATAATTAAACCAGGTATTTTATGGTTTATTTTTGTGCTTAAAATCTTTCACGTGAGATCCTCAGTTTTGACCGGGCTACTCTTCACTGATGTTGACAAGTATACGTCGATCATTGGTAGAAATTTTTTAAAAAATGACCTATTCGGGGCTTCTACTACACATTTGGTTCCAACAATAAATGGGTACAACCAAGTTAGGTTATTTCCTTCCCTACTTCCTTAAATATCTCTACCATAGTCCATAACATAGGATTCAATAATATCCACCAATATGCATGTAGTATGCTTTGATTTTCCATCATTTTGAGGATGTTAATCCATACTCAATATATGTTGAATCCCTAGGGATTATAGATAGACCTTCATGAAGGGTGGTATAAAATGTGCATCTCTTTCTGATTAAATTTCAATGGAACTCCAAGATGGAACATAATCTCTTGGTCATAGATCTTTCCCATATCATCTAGTGAGTGAGTCTCTCTGATCTACAATAAGTGACTAGACTTCATTAACTAATACACAATCACCCAAACTGCATGATAAATTCTGGGGGTCCTATCGGAACCCTATAAATAATTATATTGGGACATTTTCCCAATTTCACATAGGTATTAAGAGTGGCTACAATAACTCACCATGACGCTGGTGGATAGTATTCACCCAATGACAGATAAGGAATTGGGAGGAAAAACTAGTAATGCCAATCTTAATCCCCAGCCCCTAGAATTTTTGCCTAAATTCATGATACTTACTGGTCACACTATGATGTACTTCCCATCAATATGTATGTTAATCCTTCATTAGATCCTCTTGTATGGAATAAGGGAATACTATTCTTACATATACCAATATCACATCATCATAATTCATTGACCATCTATGAATTGAGTCATCACCAGTTAGTTTTTTACTCAACACATGACACTCTAGTTATGCCAATGACCCATCTTCAACCAGAATATAAGTGAGGATGTGATTGCTACATGGTTCACAATTCATGGATCCTAGATCCGCATAAGAACACATCCTTCAGTCATCCAACAAGCTCTCTTTGCATCACTGCTTCTCTAAAGGCCTATCACCAAGATCTTGCTAATCCTATGTCTTATAGGTTAGAGTACCAAAATTATGTTACCTCTTCCTAGTGCATATATAATATTAAGGTAGTGCATTTGTGTATACTCATCCCAACACCTCTATCTCAGGTTCTGGTCCCCTTGTGTTAATATATAGTGAATCCACTTATGGTCTATATAAAAACAAATCCATCACTAAAGATATAGTGTCTCCAACAGTTCAGACTATAGACCCAAAATGACAGCTCCATGTCATGTGTTTGGTATCTCTTCTCATGGTATCAATTATGAGGAGACCCATAGGCTACTATCAACACTCTTTATATGATAAACTCTATCATAACAATACATTATGCATTATAGTACACCATATAACCTTTACTAGGCTCATGGAATGTCAGTACTAAAGCTATCATCAATATTATAATTATCCCAAGGAAATACTCTTCACACTTGTCTGAACATTGGATTTTTAGTGCTTTCATGTGTGATTATGGTCTGGTGATGTCCTAGATAAACCTTTGATAATATCCTTCAAAACCTATAATGAACATCACCTCAAACACATTTTAGGGATGTGTCCAAGATGTGACGTCCTCGTCCTTCTTTGGGTATATAGATATATTGGACTCATACACTACATGTCCTAGTAATATCACCTATTGAATCAGGATGTCACACTTCAACAACTTGCTCTAATCCATATGTTCTAAAATATTACATATGAATATATCCAGTTTCCTATAATGTTGATTTTTTTGGAATAGATGAGGATATCATCAAAAATAATATAACAAATGAGTCCTATTATGGATGGAATATCTTGTTAATGAGGTATACGAACACTGCTAGTGCATTCTTTAGCCTGAACGGTATTACCATGTACTCATAAAATCCATAATATCTTAGAAAAAACATCTTCATAATTTCCTTCTCTCTGAATCGAAGCTGATGATATCTTGACCAAAGATCAATATTAGAGTAGCACTGGGATCCCTATAACTAATCTAAAAGATCATTGATAATTGGAAATGAATATCGCTTCTTTACCATCACCTAGTTCATCTTCCAGTAATCAATGTGTAGCCAAAGAATACCATATATCTTCTATGTGAACAACACTGGTGAACCCCATTGTAATGTACCTGGCCTTATGAATCACTTCCTCTCCATGTCATGTAGCTTAACCATGATATCCTTAATCCTGGTCTGCACCGTACAATACATGCTATCAAAATGTAAGTACTCCCAACATGAGAACAATATCAACTTAATGTTTCAATCCCTTAGAGTCTCTACTAGGTCCAAGATTCCCAAAAATATTTCAATATGTTCTTTAGTATGATGAGACCCTCCGATGAAATGGAAGGATTAATAATTATAAATAAGAAAATCATCGAATATTTGACCATAGTTCTAAACTCTTATGCCCAAGAAGGAAACTAAGAGGAAGAATTCCGGTTTAAGTGTCCATTATTCATATACCATATATCAGGTGTAGGAGAAATCCCAACTATATTCTATTACATGTCCAGCGGTAATGATGAAACCTCCCACCTTGCAGAAGTATTTCATCCTACTTCCCAAGTAGTTCCATAAACTATATCAATGCTACACCTTCTATATCATGAAGGAAACACTTCAAAAAAGAAACTAATTCATTATTATAAAACCTAAAGAATCTATGGGATCACACAAGGGTTCTCATAACTAGTCAATGGGATCAGAAAAGGGTTTTCCTAGGTTACACCCTTTAACCCAAGGTATAACCATCCTACTAATGACCCTTGTCTCCATACCTACATGTCTTCTCACAGTCATCATATATATGTACTAACAAAACATTGTGTTATTTTGAACTAATTAAATTCAATAAGGATATATAACATAACAAAAAAATATGGGTATATCACACAATGGAAAATTCCCAAATATATAAGAAAAATCAAGGCATTTAATAAAATAAATACCATTCAAGAAAAAATAAAGTATATATATTTCATTTGAACCAAAATTCCAAATTATGATTCATCAATATAATTGGAATATCAGAAATGACATAAAAAATATTTGTATCACCCAAGGTGAGTTTAATCAATGATAACAGTAAAACATAAATTCACAAATTTATGGAAACTTGGAGGTCTACTGTACAGTGTTGTCCATGAACATATGCAGATCCCTTGTTTGAGTCCAAAACATTATATCTTTTATTTATCCTATCCCATATCATGGAAAAAATAAGAATAAGTTAGTGAATAATGATCATATAATACCGTATTGTAACAACTAGGCTCTACTAGTAGCATAAAAACAATACCATAACATGGTTTTTAGGTCTTATCCCTCTAGGTACCACATGTATCCCCACAAACACATGGTTGACTATTTAGGGCCCACACATATGACCAAATAGGTCATCAGACAAATGATTATCCCGAGAGGCTGACACGTGTTCTTTTTAGTGTACTTTTTTCCCACTCACACAAACCATGAGTAACTTCCCAGAAGTTCACCCATCTGAATCGGTAATCTAGGAAACTGATTTTATATCTAGATTTATGATCAGGTTGGGTCACAAAAATAAATGTTCACCTTGCTGACATGAGTCATATCACATATCATTTTAACACATTATCATTTAGGGGAGTCTCATTCACCCCCTTTAGAGCAGAATTTCCAGATTGGGGACCCTACATCTCAACCTAGGTAGTTACACTGCACTTAAGTTTAGTTTTATCCTATGATACCAATGTAATACCCCTTTATTTTAAATGTTGAAAATGACAATTGATATGAATCACGTCAATAAGGCGAGCCTTTATTTTTTGGATAATACCTTGTTATAACTCCACACTTAAGCGTGATTGGACTAAAGTAGTGACTTGGATGGGTGACATCCTATGAAGTTTTTTTAGGTGTGTGTGAGAAATAAAGGGTTAAATAAATACTTTATATGACTCACGTAAACATGTGGGTCCATTATTTGTAGGATTCTACCTGATTATAACTCCCTAGATAAATGTTTTTGGTCTAGAGTAGTGATCAGGATGGGTGACCTTCTGAACTGTTTCCCAAGGTGTGTGTGAGTGGGGAGAAAATTCACTAGAAAGAACCTATGTTGGACTATATGGAAAATCAGTAGTCTAAGGACCCGTTCAGGCATGTGGGTGGGACCTATGGATGGGACCACATGTTGGTGGAAAAACTGGTGGTACCTGGTAGTCAAGGACCCAATTTCCATGTTAATGTGGGGTGTCTTTGTTGACATTCATATCAGAGGGGGAACCCAACCTTAAGTATGGTGGAACTACCTGATTTGAGATGTAGTGACCATAATTATAACATTGTGATCTTAGGGGGGATAGGAGAATATAACACCCTAAAATAATAATGTGTTAAATGACTAATTGATATGAATCATGTCAATAAGGTGCACCTTTTTTTGGGAGCCCACTTGATTAGAACTCCATAGTTAAGCATTCTTGTACTGGTATTGTGATCAGGATGGGGGACCTTCTTGGAAGTATAACAAGTTCTATGTGAGTGAGTAAAAACACATCATAATTGAAATGTATTTTCGTAAGGGGGAATTCAATAGTTTTATGACCTATTCAGAAATGTGGGTGGGCCCTCGAGACGGTAAAACATGTCTATAGGAAAATTGGTTTTAATTTCTGGGCATGGAATCGATTAAATTTTTATCATGGGGAGTTTGTGCTGTTTGTGGGTCCCATTTGTTATGAGGAGGTTCATAAACATAACTCTAACTCTTATATGATCAAAAAAACATATCTGATAGAAATATGTTCCTAACATCAAATGACCTAAACATATTTGGTTTTATTATTGAGTCACCATGAATTTCAAAGGAATGATTCCACCAATGTAGAGAGATTTTTTGATTATTAACTGAATTCTAAGGGAATAAAAATATTTTTCAATTTTCAAATAAACCTAAAATAAAAATCTACCTCATAAAACCATTTATTTATCTTTTTTTTCAATTAAAAATGGTGTCCTCGTACTAAAATAAGTCTTATCATTGGTACTCATATTGGTTCATCCTCCTTGAACTATCCCCTTCCTAATTAATCCTCCCCTGGAAAAAATTATCATTATACTACACCTTTACCATATGAACTATGAAGGGTTATTTTCCATCATATTTGTCTAAATGTAGAGAAAAAAACTCATAATCCCTATAATATGAAAATCCTTTAAGGTTTTTTATTAAATTCAATTACCTAAAAAATAATTTTTTATTAAAACATATAAATGATTACATATGACACAAATAAAAATTATATATCTCTATCTTATAGTAAGTAAACTGTTTATTAAACATTTTTATTAGACTATCTGGGTTATTACATTGGATTAGAGGATCCCTTCAATGTATTATCAAGTATTCCTCTATAACATCACATGTAATGATTAAATGAAACTATTATCCCACCAATATAATATAATCCTCACATGTTTATACTATAAACTCCATCCTAAGATAGAAAATCTAATTCTGGTACCATTCATTCATGAACCAACAGTACAAATACTAATCCTTAGTTAAGAATAATTTTTCTAGTGACCCCCAAAAGATTAAATTCAAAAGTGAATGGGTTGGTTACATTTAACAAGGGTAAAAAAGTTAAATATTGGTTGTATATCAACATTTAATCCTATATTAAATGACTAATAACACATTAAATATCCTAACATTACATATAAGAATGGAAATTAGTCCAAAAAATACTCTAAAAAATGCATCTAATGTGATACAACCAAAATAAGTCTAAAAGAAACCAATACTAAGAAACTGAGCCACACACAAAAGAAACAATTAATTATCCTTTATCCACTAACCATAAAATAATTATCTATTGAGCTCCAACCCCATCACTAAAACCTTCCTTTAAAATTAAGAATAAGAATAAATAATTAAGGGTGAGAATATAAATAAACTTCGTAGGGTCCTCCTTAATAAATATCATGTAACTGTTAAATAATAATACTATGTTTTAAATGAATAAACAATGAAAATGATTCATAATATCAGCCTTGTTCATCCTCAACCCCATCTCATTACAACTACACTCTCCAAAATCCAAGTATAGAATATGAATAGTGAATCATGAAAATATAGAAAATGATGAATGTCTAAATCTGCTACCTCACCAAAATTGACTCTACCAAATTCTAACGACATATGTTATAACACTCTCATAACCTCCCATATCCATATACCATATAATACTACAACTGCAACCTCATAATATGATAACCACATCCTAATACACCTCATACCAAAACTATAACAAAATCCAAAACCTGAACCAAAGACACATAAAAACGTTAATTTAGAGTGGTTTCTTCAGTACCTAAATCCATATAGGAGTCAACTGTGTTATCTAACATATGTGTAGAAAAAACAGAACATAAAAATATATATACAAAATCATATAACAGTAACTTGTTTCTATATCATAATAATGTAATATATATTAATACATAATTATATATATATATATATCATTTTTGTAATTAAATTACTACTTATTCCATTAAAATTAGAGTAAATTCATAAAAAAATCTAGTTTTACAAGTATCGATAAAAATCATTCCACTTCATAAGATTTATCATCATAAAACATAATTCTTTTAAAACATTACATAATAAATACTAATATTATATTAATTGAAATCGTGTCACATATAATCTTACATTTTTCCTTTTTTACTATATTCATTCATTCCATATCGATATTAAGGGTACATTTATCCTTACCAATTTATCTATTTCATCTTTTCTATAAGACTGTACTAATACCATGTTAAAACATAATACACATCACTTCACTATTATGACCACTATAATATATGGTATATAACAAAATTGGAATGGGGTATAAAATATATAATAATATACATACATACTCTTTAGTATCCAATTCACATTATTTAATTAAATAGGGCCAAAAATGACTCAAAGAACCTAAAAAAATTTAATTATACAATAATAATTGTAAAATATACAGAGTTCTAGAATCACCTACCACAATCTAGAATTAAAATTATCTCACCATAAAATAATACACCTCAATACTCAAATATCTAAATCTTCCAAAAGGGCACATAATGATCCTATAATCCACAAATCTCGTGTTTTTTGTCTATCTCATTAAATCATTAATCACTATTTATAAACCACAATAAGATAAATTAAAGAATAATTGGAGATAGAGTAAGGAAAGGGTAACATTTTTTTTCATAAAATGAGTTTATTGGAGGAATTAAAATTAATGGTTGTTAAATAAGCACATCATGAAAACCAAGAAACTCTAATTAGCACTATGAGTAGTGCATTAGAATAAAAAGATAAGTAAAAGCTTAAAAGATAGCTGAATTTGTAAAAAAATGAATAATTGAAAACCACAATGTAATACAATATGAAAAAACATCTTCTAGGTTTGTAAAATAAATATCATAGAATCAAAAAGATAAAAATAATTTTTCCCTTAATTATTACTCACCAACTCCTTTAACAAATGATTATATCCAATAAAAAATATGGTAATGTATATCATTATTCCATAATATTCTTGATTAAAAAATTGACCCATAATTCATCCAAAGACAAAATACATTATAAAATTAAATATGCACAACCTTTTTAAATTTTATCTCATCTATATTGCATTATAATTTAACAAATAATTCCATGATGTGGTATATGAATACAAAATAAACATGGATTAAAAATACGACCGAGCCTCTATCACCAGAATACCCAATCATAGAACAAAAATTTCACCAACATATGATCACAATGTATTAATAATAGTTAGGGAAGAATTGATTACACTACAGTTTAATGAATAGATAGAAATGAATAATAATTAAAAATTTCTTCCAATTAAACACATAGATAAAATAATCCACCCCTATGACAAATCACATTGTAATGTAACCGATTATGGTATGAATTTTATATAAGAAATAATTTTATCCCAAAATCAGCTCTACAACTTCCTCCACCTTCCTCAACCTCAAAAACTCAATGTTGATTATGAAGAATCAAAAATCTTAACCATTACATGTTTTCGGTGTAATGTCATCATCATGTGGAAGTTGTTGGAGTTGAATGTTGTTATGTGCACTAAATATATATTGCGAGTTTAAATATAGTTAAAGCAAAAATGTTATATAGTGATGATGTATATGATATTAACATATATCTTGGAGTGATATTGTTTTTTGATATTCTAACACACATACCAATAGTGGCATATCTAATAAATCAAAATGCTTGTGGTATTTGATTTTGCACACTTATATATTTGGTCATCCACTATATGTTATGAAATCATCAACTTGATATTATAATATAATAATTTTGGGATAAAAAATGAAAAAAAAAATGATTAAGCATTAAAAATTCACAGTCAATTTGTTTGCTGATTGAATAAAATGCACATTGATAATACTACGATGTATAACATTTATTCAATAGACTATTGAATTTTCCAAGAATAAAATATAAGGACTTGTGATAAAATATGATCTGGACATAGTTTTTATATTTTTTTGAGATATCTTAAGATAAAACTCCAACATCCCCCTACTCATTTAGCATAAGGGTCTATCAAGTCATGATTGAGTGAAAATACTAATATATATTTTTCTTGATGATTTTAATAACTAGTGGATTCTTTTTGAGGTAATAATTTTTCTGACACTAAGATATATTCTTCAACAGTATAAGTTAGAATTTTATAATAAATATGACACATTATTATTATTATAAAATTTATCATTATAACCTCTTTTCTTTTATGGAAATGATATTCTTAATATTATTATACTACATTTTGGAATATATTTTTCCTGTAACATACACTATTTGATTCATATCCATTCCCATGATATTCAAAATGTTTTTTGAATTTTTAAAAATAATGTTTTTAAAGAAAAATGATATCAACAAAAGTGACATGTTGATCTCTTTCTCTATGGTATATGATAGGAATATATAGCCGAATCAGGTTTGTCAATCATGATATCATAGACAATGATATATGTGTTAGTCCCATGAATGATTATAGTTTATTTTTCTTCAATAAGTTATTGCTAAAATTTAGGAATTATTTTTTGATAAATATCTTCATTGTTTAACAAATTTTTTGCTTAATTTTTATAATTTTTATTTTTTAAATAGTATGACATAATTACATTAAATAATTAAATTATAATAAAATCCATATAAATAAACCAAAAAGAGAGAAAATTATTTTCTAATTATGTCCAGGAGAACCAAAAAAGAGACACACAAGCACGTTGAATGATTAAAAGATAAAATCCCACAATGTGTTTGAGTTGGGTGAGGGAATAAAAATTTCTATTATAGGATGTTCCCATGACCGAAACACATTGTGAGTATGTTATTTACATGGTTATATTTTGGACTCCAGATTATAGGGAAATCTAGTTATGGATAAGAAATATAGAATTCATTTTAAAAAGAACGCATCACCTTAGGTTTTTATTCCTTTTCATCACTCATCCACCCTCCATGTGAGTTAGGTTATAAATTTGTGACTATAGTACTAGTAATAACCATTGAAGCACCATGAAATTTGTGTTTGAATCTTGGTGAATATATTCAATTGAAAATAAATTTTAGTTATGGTGCATTGAATGGATTACATACATGAGGAATTTTCTTTTTGTATATTTATACCACATTACTATATATCAACTCGATCATAAGTGTGAAAATATAATAACACTACAAATTATTACATGTTATGAAAAAGTATTGAAGGTTTGTGCATAAAATAATCAAATGTATATTATTTATATTGAAGGTATTATCCACTCAAAATTTTAGTGGTATATGGTTCACACTATGGCATGATATGTTATTCCATGGGGGTCTTCGTGCATCAGACCCATTATAACCCATGTGAACATATTGCACCATAGATCATGAATTCATGATAATTATGATGGATGTATTTGTGTAGCTTGATGATTTAGAATAGTGGGGTGCAAGTCACCCCAAATAAGATGTTTTGTTGTTATGGATATTTGTGGGTCTATTAGTGTTGACATTGCTTGTAACATGTGGATGATACCATCATTATTTATATGAAATGTTATAGATCTTATAATGTATATTGTTTATTTCTTCATGAAATTAATTGATTCTATTGTTCTGTGTCCATGTAGAGGTAGTGATCTGAATATTGCACCATTATTTGAATCCCACAATCATGTTATCAATTTTTTACCTATATAAAAATATATTATTTTATCTATTTTATATCAATATGACATTTATAATGATTTTTTGGTGAGATATTAGATTCGTGACATCTAATTTTTAGATTATATGTACATGCTAATTGATTTGAACTTGGATTGGCAAGGATACATCAAGATATAATGATATAAAAAATTGTTGATTTTATCTATAAATGTTGTTCCTCAAAACAATTTTTAGGAAAATGTTTTTTATGAATAATTACTAAAATGGTTCAGTTGGAGTTTTAAAGGTTGATATCTCTCTTCATTTTATGGTTTTCTTATGACTCTTTCATTGATATGATGGGTGTTTATTTAACTATACTATATTTTTTTAATGAATTGGGATTTATTATTTAATATATATTTTATTTTTAATGGTGGTTTCTTTTTTGGTTTTTTCCATTCATCCATACTTTTATATCACCTCTTCATTAATTAATAATGACCACAGTCTCATTATGTGAGGGAGTGTCTTTTAATGAATTAAATTTTTCTTATATTTATTCATTACCACTAAGTGAGTTATGAACTATGTTTAAATATAGTTTTTTATTACATAATTTTTGAGCAATATGATGTAAATAACCATAAGAAAAAAAGAGTTTAGTGATTGGAGGGTGATGACCATGACTATTGATTCAGCCAGATTAGATTGTGATAGAAGCATTACCATATAAAATATATGTTGATCTCAATTAAGTGTTTCATTTTGTTTAAATGAGTCAATATCTATCTAGTATCTTTTAGATGATTTAATGATGATTGAGTAATTTTTATGGAATCATTTATTGATATTGGATTTCATTCTTGAGAAATTCCCCTTATCAACTCTGATGATTACTGAACCCTTCATAGTTTTCAGAAATTTTTTCTAATAGTGTTTGGTATAAGAACATTTTATACTTAAATAAATATTTTATATTATCCATTTAATGTTATTTTATTGGAATTGCTTGAAGAAGTTAAATTAAGGTCATTCAATAATCCAATATTTTATAGGGAGTTTTTATATAGACCATGCAAATATTTATTTTCATGTGGAAGAGTTTTGATGGACATGAATATATATATATATATATATATATTCATGATGATTAATTTTTTAGAGGGAATTTAACTATCTCGAAAATTTAATAATTGTAATTGGTAATTTTATTAAGAATATTTATACTGGAGTTAATACAAAATGGTACATCCAATGGACAATTGAGGATCACCTCAACAACACATGCGGGATCGAGGGTCAACTATATGGGAGAGGGTCAACCTAGTTATCAATAATGGTAGAGGGATTTTGGATTTCAGATATCCCATAGGGATCACACAAATAGAGGTATGAATGAATTTCACACATGTTGCACAAGGGAAGCCTGAGGACCATAAAAAGGTGTGTCATGGATTTTACAAGGAATGTGTACATAGTGTATCTAGGTATCGACTCTGGTGATGGTTATTGAAGGTTATAAAAAATGTTGATTTATTAATGATCTTGGTAACTATCTAAAAATATGTGTTGGATAAGGTGGTGTAGAGTACTGTTTATCCTCTATAAAAAATATGTAATGAAGTACCATCATCTGATTCATTTTATCCAAGAAGTTTTATCAAGATAGTTGTGTCATCTTCTACCTCAAGTTTTTTTAGGGATCTATATTCAACCAATGTATGTTTTAGAAGATTTTGAATTTGAAACAAGATTCCAAATTTGATGAAGATGATCTAATGTGATTGAGGGACACTCTGATTCATAAACCGGAGTCAGTGATTCATTTATTTTAATAGGTTGATATAACACCAAATGAAAATGAAGTTGAAAAGGGTGTTTATGGATCAATAATGTATGGATGAGTTTGATATTATAAAAAAATATAGCACGTGTTTATCGTCACATGAATGTGAGAATTTCTCGTAAAAGAATATATTGATCACAATGTAGAAGACATGATGAATCATGGCCTCATTATGATATAAAATGTAAACCAATGTTTGATGAATTCAAAATGATTAGATCTTAATGAATTCAAAATCATTCATTAACAGTGAATTAATCTCATACATTTATGTCAATTAAACTAAAATGAGAGGTGGTGGATGCCTCACCTATAAATACTAAAGGACTGAGGGCTATTATGGTTATTTCCATCTTCTATTTTGAGGTCTCCTATTTTTAGAGTGAAATAGATTATCTCTACGCACTTCCACCATGTGTAGGGTACATGATTCCATGAAGATAGTTTATTTCATGAATATAATTCCATTAACCCAAGTTGTTCTGTCCAAATAATCCATGATCACTTCTTGTTTTATTGATTATATGTACTGAGGTATTTAACCACATTTTGATACGTGAATGATAAAAGATAATATAACTTATGTGTATTGTTTCATGAAGAATAGTTCCATAAAGAACAATAGGTTCCACGAAGAAGAAATTCCATGTGGAATTTCTGTTCTAATTTCTCTAATATTTTTTGAAATCTACACGAATAATATTAAGTTCCATGTATAAAACCATATATGATGAATATAAAAGTTTCACATACAATTACATGATAATATAAAAATATCCCATGAAATCTTTTGATACACATGTTGTAGTGAAATAGTGCATAGTGAGTTACACAAATAGAAAGTAGTTTCACATGATAAAATGGTGGGAATTATTTTGGGGAAAATCTATGAGAATCACATGAATGAAATATTCATGTATGAATAAAGCATAGTGGGAATACCCTGCACAATTACATGTGATAATATGTTTCATATAATTTGGAGAAATAGAGATTTTCACTCATCTGAGTTGTACAAAGTTGAAAGATAAAATTACAAAAATGTAATATAAAAAATTCATAAAGATGACATGAGATGAGACGTTGAAAATAAATATAATTATCAATGCAGCTATGTGTTAATAAGATTTTTTAGTTGTTCCAAAAAGATTAGAGAAAAAAATATTACACTATTTCTAGAGAGTGAGTGTAGAAATTCAGTTTCATAGAGTTATAAATGAGATATTATAAGATGAAAATTTCTGATAATTGATGGTAATAAAAGAAAATAGTGATTTGTAATATTTTCTGACTGTGTGGAAATAAAAACAAAAGGATAAGGTTCAGATTCCATGACTATATAGAGGCAGTTGAATACCTATTCATGGGAGGTTGGTAAAACTATTAATGAACTCTGGAGATTCCATTATATGAAAACAATTGTTTTGGTAGATTTCTAAACTAGAGGGTGTCAATATAAAGAACACTAATGTGATTCATGTCTAAAATATCCCATCAAGATACCACCCTCTTAATCATTAGAGATCAGTAATTATGAGTGTTTTTATATCAATATTTTGTTATTTTATATACATATAGTAACATTCTTCACTAGTGTAGAATCCAAGTATCATAGAATCATGAACAAAGAAAATATGAAATCACACAAATCAGGAGAGATCCATGTAAAAATAATTTTTTTGTTAGTACATTCATTTGTTTTCATATTGGAGAGGTAATATTTATGGAATGAAAGTTCAAGGATTTAACTGGACACTGTGGTTTAATTGAAAAGATAATTCATAAAAAATAACCATTTATTCACCCCCCCCCCGCCCCTTAGTAGTACAATTAGTTTGGGGCTCTAGAAGTAGTATTAGAGGGTGAGGTTTTCTATGAAAAGATCAAACCTATACTAAAGTCTAATGATGGAGAGTTTTAATTTATTAAACAATAGGGGAGTTCCTTTCTTTTATGGAAATAACTATTATATAAGGAATAACTGAATAATTCTATATTTTCTATCATAGGGACTTAATGTTACTAATTTTGTAATAGTCGGTTTAATCCTACATGGAATACGTGCTCCCATGAAACATGCAGATAGGTTGAATTAAGAAGCATATGGGAAATTTTTGAAGTGATATTTTTTAATCCCTATAAGTCAAAGGTTCACAAAGGTGATTGTACAAAAAATATCCAAGGATAAGTGGGATAAACATTAGAATATGTATACATGGAGTTGAAGGAGATATTTTAGGTCATATTAGTAGGACAACGTGAAGAGATTTTTCCTCAAGGATTCTATGTACATCCATGAAAACAAAATAATATGAGTTCATCCCTTATGTGGCTAAAACATTGAGAATAATCCTTCATCATATTTAATTCAAGTGAATCTATAAATTCTATATATATTTCATATATGAGGTTTTATGTATGAACATTACACTTATAGACATTTTTGATGATTATATAAGCTTTACATATTAGTGGGAGGTTGTTGGTAATTAAAACATGGAGAAAATAGAAGAGATACATTTTATTCACCTAAAATTCATAAAGGGTTTTTTAAAATGAAAAAGACCACATTCTCCATGATAAATATGTTTTATACCACCCCTATATGATAATTATTAAAATTTGAGCATGATAACAAATTAAATTATATTGTTTGTAAAACATAGAAAGAACTAGTCATATCTATAATATTTCCTACATAGTTTTATCACATTTAGACATATAGTGGGAGAACTAATGTATCCTTTCTAATATAACTTTAAGGTATCATCTTTCTCTCTGAAAAATTGGAAGAAAATCATTAATTTCTGGAAATATAGAATAATTTATGAGGAAACCCTCACATTTCCTTTTTCATATTATTCTCAATAATGGTGATAAAATAATAATTTCCACCACATACCAAATTTAGTGACGTGTATTACTGTTAAAAACAAAATAAAAATGGTGGTATTTTTGATCCCATGTAAATATAGCATTTTGGTTCAGTGAGTCAATATATGTTTTTTATCTTTGATATGATGTAATAATTCTTGGTGAATTGGTATAGAATCATTTAATGTAATTGGATGTCATTCTTGATAAATTTACCTTATTAGAGTGGTATCTCTACCTTGATGCTCCGCGCTAGGGTTCCTTAGTGGTGACTAAGTGGGGGGAGGTCAGTGTGCCTCCTCTTGGGATTCATCTCCCCCTCTTCATCCTTCCTTCTGGTATCGTCCTACCTTAGTGATATTATCATGGTGATGTTTATCCTATGTTGTTATTTCAGTTTTTATCTCTCATGGTGGTGGCTACATTAGATCAGGTTTGTGGATCATTTGTGGTTTTACTTTTCTATTACAACCCTTACCCCATTCTCACTACCTTGGTTCCCATATCTTGTGTTTCTCTCCTTGTTTCTCTCCAAAAGCGGTTTCATTGAGGCTTTTGGATGTTTTGTTCGATCGTCGGACAATGGTTCAAGAGGATTGTCCTATAATGGATTAAATCATGGTTATACTTCAAACTTATCGATATTTCAAATATTAAGTTGGTGTTCTTCCCTGTAGATAGTTCCATGGGGTAGTTTTGGTGAAGATGAAGAAGGGGGATTTCTAGTGATTCCCTTGGAACTATTCCCATGCTTGGACCTATCATTTTGTAGCCCCTATCTATGTCAGATTTAGAGTAATGGTATCTGTGATGTTTTGGGTTTTTGGGATGGTGGTAGATGAAATTCTATGTGCTTTGGAAGTCATCTTGTTAATGTTATGAGTTTACAACATCAATGATGATACTGATCAGGTGATCCTAGTTCAGTTTACCCTTGTGTGGGTGGTTAATATTATGATGACAATGAAGGTGGATGTTTGGGTTAAGAGGCTTGGCTTGGGAAGGTGATGAGGAAAGTGGCATTGGGGATGTTGAAGAGGTTGAAGATGTATTATGTATTTCATTTGTTCTAGTCACTGGTTCTGGTGATGAAAGGGAGGAGATGACGACAATGGTATTTACATGAGTGATTCTGATCATAATGATATGTTGAAGTTAAAACATTTATGATGAGGATGTGAATTTGGTTTTCAAGATATCGATACATTTTTTGGTGCATGACATGTGGGTTTATGGAAAATCCTCAAGTTCTATGTTCCCATTTCAATTTCAAAATTTCAATTTTTAATTTTTATTCTTTTAGTTCGTATAGTTGTCACCGAACCTTAAAAAATATTTTTTAAAATAAAAAAATGAAATTTCCAGTCAACTCACCTCATCAACTCTAATAATTGTTGAAATATTCTTAATTATCAATAAATATTTCTAATAGTGTGTTGTTATAGGAAAATTTACTTCATCAATTTACAATGATGATGATCCATCCAATGGATTTTTTTATTAGATGAATTTTGAGGATGTTAAATAAATGGAATACACTATTTTATTATTGTATAAAGTTCTTTTATAAGGAACATGAAAATATTTTTTTTCAGGTTGAACAGTTTTCAAGGCCTAAAAAAATACATTTATATATAATTTTTCAAAATGATTCATTTTTTGAGAAGTCATTAATGTTATTGGGAAATTTAATAATTTAATTGGAATATTTACAAAGTATATTTATATTAGATATAATAAAAAATGGTCCAACAAATGACCATCTAAGGAACCCCTCAACCATACATGTGGGATAAGGAGTCATCCATGTGGGAGAGGATTGACCTAGCTATCCATTGAGGAAGAGGAATTTTGGATTGTAAAGAGTCCAAAAAGAGAACGTGAAGTGAGTTGTACATTACACATAAACATGGAACATAACGGTGACCAAGGGACCGTGAAAAGATGTGGTGCAGCCCACAAAAGGTGTGTGCATCCTGTATCTGGGTGATGACCCTACTGCTAGTTCAAAATGGTTTTATCATGAAATAAATTATTAAGGAGTGTGATAATAATCAAAAACATTATTTGGAATAAAGAGATGAGGAGTACTATTAATAATCTTTAATAAATATGTATTGTATTATCACCATCCAATTCATTTTAGCAAATCTGTGTGGTCAAGCCAGCAGCATCATATTCTACCTTCAGAAGTCCATGGGATCTGTATGAAATAGGATTATATGGAATAATATTTAGTAATTAAACCATTTTACTACCTATGATAAAGATGGTAAAATGTGATAAAATGATGCTTCATATTCAAAACCAAACATAGTTTTTTTTATTTAAATAGGATTATATTTAACTAAATGAAAATGAATTTGTAGAGGGTTTTTGTTGATAAATAATTCATGGATGAGTATGAGCTTATAAAAATAAGGAAGCATGAATTTATCATTGTTTGAATGTGAGTATTCATCATAATTAAAGCAGTAGATCCTAATAGATAAGAAACAATGAATCTTATCATCATTATGTGATAAAAAGGAAACACACATTTGATGAATTCAAAATGACAAGATCTTCAGGTATTAATAATAATTCAATGAAATGAAGTTAATCATATATATTTATGTAAAATAAACAAATAAGTGAGGAGGTAGAGGCCTCTCCTATAAATTCTTAGGGACCAAGGACGACTATTATATCTTTAATTTTCTATTTTCAGTGTTTCCATTCATTAAGTGAAATAAAGTGAATCTCTTGAGGTTTCCATTTCCTGAAGGGAATATGATACTGTGAAACTTATTTCTTTTAGGAATAGAATTCTATGTGCTCATACTATTCTTTTAAAATCCATAATTATCATTTCATGTTTTATTGATTCAATAAAAGTGGATATATCATCACCATGATATATAAAGTAGGAAAGGAAATATTACCTTTGTGTACTATTTAATAATGAATTGTTCCATGAAGTACACCAGCTTTCAGGAATAAGAAAACCCATATAATGTTCATGTTATTCTTTCCATAAAACATCATGAAATATACATGAATAATAAAAAGTTATATATATATAAAACCTATGTGAAGAATAAATAATAACTTTGTGAAGGAAGAAAAGGATATTTTGTACTATATAGATACACGAGGTATAGTGAGATAATGAAAATTGAGTTATATAAAGTGGAAGTAGTGTCATGTCATACCTTTTTCCATATGAATTTGAGAATATTATAAATGAAGAACATTTATGAATTGTACATGTTTGAATTAAACCCTATGATAAGAATAGTAACAATTACATCTGATAGTAAATTGCATGTAATTTGAAGAAAAAGTTAGTCATACTCATCTAAGTTGTCCAATGCTGAATGTAAAAATGACATGCATGTGACATACTAAATAAATTCATACAATATGACATAATAATACGAAAATATCTAGAATAATTTGTGATGTTGTTTGTTAATTAAATTTTTCATAATTGTTTTAGTGTATATTACAAAAAAACCACATTGCATTGTTTTTGGAGAGGGAGACCCGAAATTTAGTGTTCCTAAATTTTTAGTTATATATCAGAAGCTGATTTTTGTTTACTAATATTTGGTGAGGAAGGAAGTAGTGATTCCAAAAAATATTTTACTTTGTCAAATTGAAACATAAAATGGATAATGTGCACACTCTATCAATGGAGAAAAGAAGTTGAAGACCTATTCATATGATGTTGGTAAAAACATTGAAAAATGGAGGGATTCTAGTATAATCAACAAACTATTTTTGGGTAGATAGATCAACTACTATGATTTAGTATTAATAACAATGTTGGTATTCCAATTTAAAATCCCATTGGGTGAGTTCCACTATAATCATTTGGGATCATTCATTATGGTAGATTCTCTGCCAGACATTTCTGGATGATTTCTATTCATGTAATTACTTTGATTCAGTAGTGCAACATCTATGTATTAGATAATCCCAAACATGGTAATGTGTAGTAACCCACATTGCTGGAGAACAATATAAAAGTAATAATGTTCATTTCAATACTTTCATTTGTTTACAAAAGTGAGAGATGGGACTTTAATTAATGAGGGATCTAGGATTTAACTGTCCATAGTTGATGAATTAATACTGGAAATGATAAAAAGTATACACATTACCAATATCTCAAAAATATGTTTCATCATTAATATTTCATAAATATTGGATTTAAAAATATTGATTCATATTTTATTTATAATTTATGACAAAATAGATGTATATTAAATTTCATATTAAATTATTTATCTTCACTATCGAGTAAGTTTTTTCTATAATAATATAATTTGTTTCTATTTGTTGGACCCCTATACTTCCAAATAATATATTAAAATTTATTTATTTATAATGATTTGATATCATTATTTAAAATTTATACAAATTATTCATTGTAATATTTAGCATACCTCACATGTTTTAAATGTTTTTTGTGTTGTTTTTAGGGACACTGACTTAGTAGGAGACTCTAATTTTATACATTTGGAGGACTTCATTTCTCATCTCATTGAATTTTATAATTTTATTTTTTTATTTTTTTATTTTTTTTTCTTTTATTTTATTGTGTACATTTAGGTTTTTATAGAAGTTGAGGAATTAATAATGAGTGAACATGTCTCATTTTCCTTATAAGGTTTGGATCATTCATATAAAAGTGATCAAAATAAGGAGAATATATAAAATCAAGGAGGATGTGGCCAAAAACCATTGATAAGTTGTGATGAAACACACCATTATGGATAGTAAAATTCATTTATAGAGGTATTTAATGAAGATAATTTAATGTAAATAGAATATTATGAATCAAAATATGTGCCTAAAGAGGATTCCAAATTCAAGGCCAAGCCTGAGGATAAATTCAATGGTGATACTTTGTTTGAGGATGAATCAATTGTGACTTCTCATGATGAATAAAAATATAGTATATAACATATGTAGCGAACCCTTATAATTATATATCTATAGGATAAATAAGAGGAAGGACCCTTAAAAGATAAAGCCACAATATTGGAAGAGGTGCAGACTGATTAAACAAGGAATAACATTGATGATTCTAATAAATAAAAGCAATATAATGTTATAAAAGTGAAGCATTATCAGGTTTGGATATAATATGAGTTAATTATTCGTTTTTAGGATCATCTAATTTGTGGTTCTCTCTTGGATAAAGTGTTGATATAGTTTCATTGAATAAGGGGTGAAGCGTGACACTAGAGACTAGGAGGTTTATTTATGGTTAAATTCTGATTGAGTAACTTCCTTCCACACTCTTATTACATCTTCCAAAAAGGAAATTTAAATATTAAAGAAATTAATTAAATAACATATATGAGGAAACATGATTAATAATGATTTTTTGAATTAGGTTTTATTATTTATTTATAGAATATTTTTATGATTTGAAATTAATAACCCTATTACTTTTTGAGTTTAAATAGAATGTACTTTTTATTTTCTTTTGATAATTTTAAATTTTTTATTCCATAATTATGATGAAGGTCATGAGATGATGAGAGAAATATATAGGAATAGGGAAGAGATTGATTGGATATTTGAGTCATTGTTGAAATTTTTTATCTCTTGAAATTTACCTGTATTTATTCATATGGTTTTTTACTTAAATTTATTTTTAATGACATAATTAGATATATTGATTTACTTTTCAATAAATGTTGAAAAAAATTAATTTAGGATACCATTATTTCATTTTTAAATGTCATTAATGGTAAGACTGAATGTGTAATATGGGGTATGTATGGTTAAATATAAACATGAGTCTATTGATTAAATAAATCATGATTTGGTAAAAATAGTTGAATTACGTAAATAACAATAGTAACAAATTTTTATACATTGATTCTATGGAAAATATATTTATTGATTTGTTATTATTATTCATCCCATTAGTTATTTTTCAAAAAATTTTGTTTTACATTCCTGATAGAGTTTTATTATATTTTTTCAGGTTTTTTCCCACCCCTTATTTCTTGATAGATACATGGGAAATGTATACTACTAAAACATTAAATAATATCTTATATAATATATAAAAAATATTATAGAATTTATATAGTTGAATCATATTTTGATTTCATCATTTATACCTTCAATACCAATCGTTACATTTGATCTCTATATTTAGAACTTATAATCTGGGAATAAACATTATAAGGAAACTATATTACAACCCTATTTATCCTTCACACCATACTCTTGGAATTTCTTACATGACATCCAATGGGATAAGTGTGGGGGCGAAGTGGATTCAAGGTGTGAAAGTTATTTTGTATATTATAAAAAATAGGTTGTTGGTTATTATCATTTTTTGTTGGATAATATTTCATAACTTCCTTTTATTTTAAATTATTATTTACCCTATAAGGATAAAAAATTGGAAAACGTTATGGAAATAAAAATCCTTTTTGAAAAAGTTATTTCTAAAAAAAATAAATTCAGAAATAATGTATTATTGTTGAAAAGTTGGTGTATACATCATTGTGCATATTGTTATGATTTGACAGCCATGATATGTTGAATTAGAGTTCTTGGTATTTTCATTTTTAGATTATGAGTTCCTATTTAGATATATATTGTTTATCATTTATTGTACTATTGATTTTAACCTCCAATTGAAACTTGTGGTTTTTCTTCATGTAATTACCCACCAAACCTTGTCTATTGAATCAATTTATACTTTTAAGTAAACCCTCATGATTAATGTTGAATTTTTAAATTTCAGTGATGATATTTTGATGATGTTCATTCTTTTTTTGGAATAAATTTACTCAAGGTTTGAGAAGAAGCCTATTTAAAAATTCCTTGAGTGATGAGATAAATTTTTCCTTTAAAGAAGATCACAATTATAATTCATGCTAATAATAAGTTAAAATATATTAATTGAATTTATGGAAATTATCATCATTTAAATAGGGGAAATTAACTTTCATAGTTTATTGGTTTTTTTGAAAATTGAGGAGCTACAAAATATTTCTCATTTGATGCTTTAAATTTTTCCCTTTTTGATAATTGTTTTACATTATTAAATATGTTTTATTACCATTTTTAGGATTTATTTGGTTTTCAATTATTTGAATATTTTATACTTGTGGGAAACATGATTTTCTCTGTGTGTGTGGGGGGGGGGTATGATAGTTAATTTCATGAATTATTTCTAGAGTGATAGTTTCATTGTTTAGAAATTATATTACCTAATGATTTTTGTTTGTATGTTTTTAATATAAGGAAATACATATATTCAAAATTAAATCAGCTAGAGAAAAAATAAAGAAATAAAAAAGATGGAGAAAAATGTGGTATAATTATGGACACATAAATCACAAAAGATATACCTTGGTGCACAGAAGGAAAAGTATAGAGAGACCCAACATGAGAATATGATAAGGAAGGGAAGCAGAGGTCCTATTTATTTATAGAATTGGGAGAGAACTGAAATGTGAGGATGCATTATGGGGGGATTATAATGTGGCTAGAATACAAATGTGAAATTTTATGTGGGATCAGGAACATAAAACAAATTTTAAAAAATTTAAATCATGGAAAACATGTGGTTTTATGTTATGATTCCACTTGACCACCAACCATGTGAGATAGGGTTGCAGGATATGAGTGTAGGACCCATAAAAATCATTTAAATTCTGTGTAAGGAGTTGTAAAATTATATAAAATATGAAAAAAAAACCCATGAATTCCATGTATTGGTTCCCCAGAATGAGTACATATATAAAGAATATGCTACTTGTGTACATTTTTAGCAATTCCTTGAAAACAACTAGTAGATTCATAAGAAAGTATAACTTCATAGTTGTGTATTTCATGTCACAAATAATCTATAAAGGTGGATTCCTAAAATTATACAAGGGATGGTGTTCGTGTGGAAGGTCTAATCCATTTTGAAATTTGTGGGTTTCTTGGTTAATTTTACGACCTAGTATGTAACGCCCCGACCCCAGCTACCCAGAGTCGGTGCATTAATTACATAACATTGGCATGATCACAAGAAAGATCAAATCTCGAAAGACCGATTGGTTTAGTAGCCTTGGAAACACTAGATATAATCATAAAGTTTTACATTACATTTCAAAGTGAAAAACTACTACAACAACAAGGTCATCATATCCACACTATTAACCCCTCATAATATCCCTGCAAGTCATTCATAATTTACTTCTTCACTACCTGGGAAAAATAAAACATAGAAAAGGGGTGAGCTCAAATGCCCAGTAAGGATAACAATATAGCGGAACATTCAAAATAAGCATAAACATTTAAGGCAATGAATTACTAAAACAAAAGCCTTTTAAAATTGAACTTCAACATAGTATGGAAAAAGTAAAATGAAATAATGCCATTTACTTGTTCACATGGATATTCTACTAATTGAATAATCACATGCAATATCAATAACCACTTTCATAATGTTGGAATGCATAATGCCAGACTATCATAACCACATAGCCAAGGCCTCGTGCCAAGACTACAAATACGATTTTGTCAAGGCCTTGTGCCAAGACACTAGTTTGTCTCATGCGACCTACCGATGCATCGAGGAGCTATAGCGGGCTCCACCCGTCACTTATTAAGTCCAATGCATTCCCATATGAAAAGGTTTAAACATAACATAAACATTCGTATTAAAACTAGCATACAGAATGTCAATACTTTCACAATAAACTATGAATGGTATAAAAATAGCACATCCACAGTCAAACATATCACAAAACCTTCAATACAATATAGAAGTTTTGTATCATAATAAATCAACTTCAAATAATCTTAAAATCCATCAAAGGATGTTGACATAGATGAAATCAAAATTCTTTTTAAAGAAATATCTCCTTTTATTTTGAAATCATTTAAGATCCATATAAAATAAAACATTTTCTTTGAAAATATTCTTATAAGCTTGTAAGGAAAGCTTTGAAGATTTTATAACGGCGTAAAATAACCGCACCCGCCGTATAAGTTAAAAAAACATTCTTACCTCAATTCTGTCGAAAAGGTTAAAAAGGACCTTGTTTTGAAAAAGACAGAAAGATTCCTTTATAAACCTCTTATAAAAATTCAAACAAGGGTATAAATGACTTTAACCCATATTCTTGTAAATAGTAAAAATGTTTTGAAATACATTTTGAAGAAACATGGATGTGGATGATAACGAGATCCCAGTAGATTATTACGTATAAACAACCTCGGATAAAGAAGAGATTGTGAAATAACCCTTACCTTGTACTTTTTCCTTGGTTGGGGTAGGTTAACCTCCTGTATAATGGTGAAATAATTGTTATTAAATTATACAAGAATCATATATATTAATATGATATCATATATGATCTTTTAACATTGATTTATTAATAATATCTTAGAATTATCATCGTTTCGGGTGTTAACTTACTCATTTTCTTTTATATGTTTTGTTACATAAGCCATGGTTGTTGTATATTATTCATATCCAGAATGATATCTAGTCCTTAAACATCATTTTTAAATCATCAAATGATAATTATACTTGAATGGTTACGATGGAGAATGAATCTCATCGCGTTCGTGGAGACGGTAGTCCGTACGTACGCACGAGCGACAATATCATTCTTTTGATATTAAAATAATATATAAATGAATGGTATATCATATATAAAGAATCATTAACATGTTATATTTATTATTTACATGAGTTACACATCATTATTATACCCATCCAAATAATATTATATTGAATAACAATTACACCACGACGTGGAGACGGTAATCCGTACGTACGCACGTATGGTGACATGTTATTCAAAGGGTGGATAGAATACTGAATATGATTGTACCATATTTATAATAACATCACAGTATATGTGAGATACTGGAGTTATTATTTCAGAATGGTAAGAACAAAGGAAGAAGAAGTGGAAGAAGAAATGAACTTAGAAAAGGGTGGTGAAATCATTACCTCTTCTTCGGGTTCTTCCTTTTGATTTGATCAAAAGGGCTCCTTAGGTTGGCTTTCTGATCAAACTAAGGCCTCTAGGTTGTAGTGAGGGATGTTGGGAGAGTATTTGGGCAGAGTTTGGCCGAACCAAAAGGCTTTGAAGGTGTGAAGAAATGAGAAGGAGGAGTGCCCTTTTATAAGAGGGGTGAGGGGCACCTTTGGAAAAGTTAGAAATATTAATTCATAATAAATTCATATTCGGTTTCTAATGGCTCCAAAATTGACTATTCAAAGGTTAAGGTGGGGATAGGTCGAAAACCACTCAACCAATAGAATTTAGACAGGTTTGGGTACTTATATTAACCTTATCTTTAAGTATTAACTCTAAGTTAATTAGTTTCACTTTTACAATGTCTCTTTGTATTTTTATATAATATGGTTAATAAACTTACTATATACATCCAAGCGACCCCCAAGTGGTCCATTAATGATTAACCTATCATAATATAAGTCTCTTGGCCGAACCTTAGATTTTTAGGAATTTAATATCAATTAATAATATAATATTTGTTTTAAGAACTCTTTTATGTCAATTTTGACACTATTCAATAGTTGATTTTTGTGAAACTCATAACAGATTGATTACTTCGAACAAAGTCCATTAAATCAATCCTAATATATCATATTATCCTAGAAAATTAGTTTAATTCATTAAAAGTTTCATATTATATTTATTTGGGTATTTATAATATCAATTATTTTAATTTTTCACTATTATATTAATTACTACATCATCATTGTGTCATAAATAAAATAACTTATTTAATGTCTAAAAATTATAAATAAAATATCATTATGTAGGAAATCTTTTTATATTTCTAATGAATATTTATAATCGAAAATCCAACATGTATAACCCTATGTAAAAATTGTTGTTCTAAAAGATATATGCTTGTGTCATTTTTGTATTCATTTTGACTTAATTAAAATAAAGTGTCATTATCACTTACAAGTGGATCCATGGGGTCCCAAAATAGACCCAAAGATGCCCATGGTCGACCATGTATCAACCAATAGGGTTAAGACACGTGTTAGGGTAATTTAGTATTATTATAATATTATTTTTTTTAACCCTTATTTACCGGATTTACCCTTTAACCATGGTAAATAAAATATTTACCGCAGTAATTATTCAAAATGTGTAAAAATAAAAGTTACCTATTTACACAATTTGAACATCCTGATTCCAAATATGGAATCCATTTTCCTAAATTCAAAACACAGAAGTGGCAGAAATTAATTTAAAATTAATTCCCGCTGTCAAAACAAAAAGCGTGTTTTTAAGAGATAATAACTATCAAAAGATTGACACTTGTTTATGTTCGGTTTAATTGTAAAATTATGTCCAATGGTAAACATTAAATTGAATGGTAAAAATATATTCTAAATATACTTTAAAACTACTAAAATTCATAATTTATCACTATTAATTATTTTGATTAAAAAAGTTGTTTTTAATTAAAATTTAGTAATTTTCACTATTCATCAAAATATGAAAGTTATCCGAAAAGTACCAAAATTTCACCTTAGGCTAAATTCGATATTCCGAGTCCAAAAATGAAGTCCATTTTCAAATATAAAATATATATAATTTCAAAAATTAGGTATTACTATTCACAACGGCTAGTTTAATTAGTTGTGGTGTGTGTTAGAACTCGAGGTTGCGTACAACACACGCTATCGCATTATTCAAAGGGAAACGTACCGTAGAAGCTTGGGGTGTTACATTCTCCCCTCCTTCAAATAATTGCGTCCTCGCAATTTCTAGGGTATTACTGCATAAAAAGACTCGGGTGGTTCTTCATCATAAGTTCCTCGGGTTCCCACGTTGCCTCTTCCATCTTATGATTCCTCCACAAAACTTTTACCAGACGCGTCATCCGGTTTCTCAACACTTGTTCTCTCGTATCAAGAATCTTGATGGGCTCTTCGCAATAAGACAGATCGGGTTCCAGTTCTAAATCTTCATAGGTGAGTACATGCGTTGGGTCAGGCATGTATTTCCTCAACAGAGATACGTGGAATACATCGTGAACTTTGGAGAGACTTGGCGGCATTGCCAATCGGTAAGCTACTGCCCCAATTCGTTCTAGAATTTCGAAAGGTCCGATGTACCTGGGACTCAATTTACCTTTCTTACCAAAACGTATGACTCCCTTCCACGGAGATACCTTCAGAAAAACATGATCACCGACTTGAAATTCCAAATCCTTCCTTCGATTATCGGCATAGCTCTTCTGCCTACTTTGAGCTGCTTTGATGTGATTTTGGATTACTTTCACCGTTTCCACCGTTTCCTCCACCAGCTCTGGGCCTAAAAGTTTTCTTTCACCAACGTCATCCCAACAGGTTGGTGTACGACATCTCTTTCCGTATAACGCTTCATATGGTGCCATCTGTATACTCGAATGGAAGCTATTGTTATAGGAAAATTCTACCAGTGGTAAATATTGATCCCACATACCCTGAAAGTCAAGTGAGCAAGATCTCAACATGTCTTCTAAGGTTTGAATAGTCCGTTCTGATTGTCCGTCTGTCTGAGGGTGGTAAGCAGTGCTCAAATGAAGTTCAGTATCCAGGGATTTCTGAAGACTTTTCCAAAACCTTGAAGTAAAACGGGGATCACGATCCGAAACAATTGATAGGGGTACTCCATGAAGTCTCACAACTTCATTAATATATAGTCTTGCTAGACGTTCCAGGGGTAGATCTTCTCTTATAGCAAGAAAATGTGCTGACTTGGTAAGACGATCAACAATAACCCATATTGCATCTTTCCTTCTAGGAGTCTTTGGTAGCCCCATGACAAAGTCCATCGTAATATTGTCCCATTTCCACTCCGGTATGGGAAGAGGTTGCATGACTCCTCCAGGCTGTTGCCTTCCAGCTTTCACTTGTTGAAAAACCATACATCTTGATACAAAATCAGCAATCTCCCTCTTCATGTTGTCCCACCAAAAATGTTCCTTCAAATCTCTATACATTTTGGTGCTCCCAGGGTGTATAGAGAAATTGGAACTATGAGCATCATCCAGCAATTCCCTTTTTAGATTAGGTATATTGGGAACACAAAGTCTCTTCCCGAATTTCAAAATTCCACCTTCATACGCAAAGTCTCTCAATCTCCCATCATTCACAGCTTTAATCTTCTTTTGGAATTCTTCATCATCAGTCTGAGAACTCTTAATCCTTTCTAGTAAAGATGGTTTGTCAACCATTTGAAAAAGCATTGATGTTTCACCTTCCCTGGTTATTCCTATGTCCATCTTCACTAGCTCCATGAAAATTGGATCCCTTTCAATTCTCATATTGTTCAAAACTCCATGGTCTTTTCTGCTCAAAGCATCGGCCACCTTGTTTGCTTTCCCTGGGTGGTAGTGTATCGTACAATCATAATCCTTGAGTAATTCAAGCCATCTACTTTGCCTCATGTTGAGTTCTTTTTGTGAGAAAATATACTTCAAACTCTTGTGATCAGTATAAATCTCACATTTTTCACCATAGAGGTAGTGCCTCCATATTTTCAAAGCAAAGATCACTGCTGCTAACTCGAGATCATGAGTAGGATAGTTTTGTTCATGAATTTTCAACTGTCGTGATGCATAGGCAATAACTCTATCATTCTGCATAAGGACACAGCCAAGTCCTTTCTTTGATGCATCACTATAAATAACGAACCCATCATTCCCCGATGGTAGAGTCAATATAGGAGCATTGACTAATCTTCTCTTCAGTTCTTCGAAACATTCTTCACACTCTTTTGTCCAAACAAATTTAACCCCTTTACGTGTGAGCTTCGTTAATGGGTTAGCCAATCGGGCAAAATTCTGGACGAAACGTCGATAATAACCTGCCAAACCAATAAAACTACGTACCTCAGTTATACTCGTAGGTGCTGGCCATTCTTGGATTGCCTTGGTCTTAGAAGGATCAACAGAGATTCCATCTTTAGAGACAATATGGCCAAGAAAAGAAATCTCCTGAAGCCAGAATTCACACTTGCTAAACTTCCCATATAATTCATGCCTCCTCAGAGTCTTCAAGATAATGCGCAAGTGATTTTCATGATCTTTGTAGGTTTTGGAGTATACCAAGATATCATCAATAAATACCACCACAAATTCATCGAGATACTCCTTGAAAACTCTATTCATCAGATCCATGAATACAGAGGGTGCATTAGTCAATCCAAACGGCATTACAGTAAACTCGTAATGCCTGTACCTGGTTCGAAATGCTGTCTTCGGAATATCTTCCTTCTTCACACACAACTGATGGTATCCAGATCGAAGGTCAATCTTTGAAAAGTATTGAGCTCCATGCAGTTGGTCAAATAAATCATCAATACGAGGTAGGGGATACTTGTTCTTTATCGTTATAGCATTGATCTCCCTGTAGTCGATACATAACCTCATAGATCCATCTTTCTTTTTAACAAAAAGAACAGGGGCTCCCCATGGAGAAACACTAGGGCGAATAAATCCCTTATTACTCAATTCCTCTAGTTGTTTCTTTAGTTCGACTAACTCTACAGTAGCCATTCTATAAGGGGTCTTCGATATAGGCCTTGATCCAGGAATCAAATCAATGGAAAACTCTACTTCTCGTTCTGGAGGATGTCCAGGTAAATCTTCCGGAAATACATCTACAAATTCTTTCACAACAGGTACATCCTCTATTTGAACATTCCTTTCCTCACCGATAGTTACTTCATTCTCTTCCTCCCCAATAATTGAATTAAGTTGAGCTACTGGGGGTGGATCTAAATAAAAATTAGGTGGTGACGATTCTGCTCTAAAAATAAGGTGCTCCTTATCATTATCATCAAGAATCGTAACCTCTTTCTTCTTACAATAAATCTTCGCATCATAGTCTAAAATCCAGTCCATACCGAGGATTATATCAAACTCAATCATAGGTATGACGATGAAATCAGCAGATAAAGAAAATTTATGTGCTCTAATGGGGACTGATTCACAAAACTTTGTTGCAACGATACTTCCCTTAGTAGTTTTAACTGACAACTCCCTTATTAAATCAAATTGGAAATATCTAATTTTCTTAGCAAACTGGGAAGATATGAAACAATGCGATGATCCAGAATCAAATAATGCATTTGCTAAACTTGAGGAAACCATTAAATTACCTGCCACCACGTCTTTCGGAGCTTCTACCTCAGCAGTAGTGATAGCATAAGCCTGGCCTTGATCCCTTGGCCTTTTCTGAGGTAAGTTCTCCTGACGCTTAGGACATGCATTTGCATAATGCCCCATCTCCCTGCAATTGTAGCACTGAACGTTGGTAGCTTCCTTCTTCCCCTTGCAATCATGAGCTTGGTGGCCTTTTTCACCACACTTGTAACAGACTCCCATTCCCTTCAGGCAAGCACCGGGGTGTTTCTTCCCGCACTTACCACAAGATGGATATTCAACCTTTCCCTTCTTCCCCTTATTTCCATTCCCAGATTGATCAGCAGGTCTCTTCTTCTCTTGCTTTGCTTTAAAGTCATAAGACTTAGAGAATTCCTTTTCGGTCTTGATAGCACATGAGACAATGTCTTCGTACGATGAAAAGGATTGTGAGACTAATGCTCGACGGAGAAATGGTTTTAACCCATCAAAGAAACGATCAATCTTACTTCTTGGGTTGCGAATATAATCACCAGCGTACCTCGCTAACCTTGTAAAGTTAGCCTCATACTTTGTGACATTCTCATCCTCCTTTTGTCTCAGACTCAGAAATTGTCTTTCCATATCTGCTCGATGGTCGCGAGGAAAGTATTTTTCTAAAAACAGATCTTTGAACTCCCTCCATTCCATATTTGATACTTCATCATCTTCCTTCGTATTTTGAATCAATGACCACCATTGATCAGCATCTCCAGTGAGGCGGTAAACTGCCATGGTAACTTTTTCCCTTTCACTACTCCCCAAAGCCTGAAATATTTTCTCTAGGGAAAATATCCATTGCTCAGCTACTAAGGGATTTGTACTCCCATTGAATGTTGGTGGTTGTTGTCTCATGAATCGATCTAACATTGATCCTCCACGCTGCGGATCAGGGTGCTCCATACGGGTAAGGTTATTATTCATAACCTGAGTAAGTTGTCCCAGTACGGTGATTAGCTGATCAGCACCAGTTGCATCACCAGCCCCACTATAATTATCTTGAGCAGGAGGGAAATCCCTACATGGAGTGCGTGCATTGATACGGTTTCCATTTCTTCCACTAGGCGCCATTTCTAAACAATGGCATAAACTAGATCAGTTTATGAATCAAAATACATAATCCCATACTTATAAAACACTTAACATAAATTGAACTATTTATGGATATAATCCATAATCATAAAAATGTTTTCTTTGAGGAAGTATATACTCATAAACCCTTCATAATGATTTGTAAAGAAAATGAGAGTTATCCTAAGCATATCCCCCAGGAGTGTCGTAACCAAGAGTGCAGCAAGGCCCGTTGTCGTGCACCAGTTCTCGTTCGAGTCTAGCTCAAAGCGGTGTTTTCAGGTTTTACCCCTAGGTACATCTGTGCCAGAGCCGCCTCTACCTGCTTGTATCCAGACAGGGATGTATTTCTCGGAAAACTCACAAAGTATCTACAATACCAAAATTCTAGGAAGTTCTTCTATACTAATCCTCAAAGTTCATCTTAGGTCTATGTGCTCTAATCAGAGTTTATCTAAATCTAGCTTCCAAGGTTTGTACTAAACTTCCTCTGATACCAACTGTAACGCCCCGACCCCAGCTACCCAGAGTCGGTGCATTAATTACATAACATTGGCATGATCACAAGAAAGATCAAATCTCGAAAGACCGATTGGTTTAGTAGCCTTGGAAACACTAGATATAATCATAAAGTTTTACATTACATTTCAAAGTGAAAAACTACTACAACAACAAGGTCATCATATCCACACTATTAACCCCTCATAATATCCCTGCAAGTCATTCATAATTTACTTCTTCACTACCTGGGAAAAATAAAACATAGAAAAGGGGTGAGCTCAAATGCCCAGTAAGGATAACAATATAGCGGAACATTCAAAATAAGCATAAACATTTAAGGCAATGAATTACTAAAACAAAAGCCTTTTAAAATTGAACTTCAACATAGTATGGCAAAAGTAAAATGAAATAATTCCATTTACTTGTTCACATGGATATTCTACTAATCGAATAATCACATGCAATATCAATAACCACTTTCATAATGTTGGAATGCATAATGCCAGACTATCATAACCACATAGCCAAGGCCTCGTGCCAAGACTACAAATAAGATTTTGTCAAGGCCTTGTGCCCAGACACTAGTTTGTCTCATGAGACCTACCGATGCATCGAGGAGCTATAGCGGGCTCCACCCGTCACTTATTAAGTCCAATGCATTCCCATATGAAAAGGTTTAAACATAACATAAACATTCGTATTAAAACTAGTATACAGAATGTCAATACTTTCACAATAAACTATGAATGGTATAAAAATAGCACATCCACAGTCAAACATATCACAAAACCTTCAATACAATATAGAAGTTTTGTATCATAATAAATCAACTTCAAATAATCTTAAAATCCATCAAAGGATGTTGACATAGATGAAATCAAAATTCTTTTTAAAGAAATATCTCCTTTTATTTTGAAATCATTTAAGATCCATATAAAATAAAACATTTTCTTTGAAAATATTCTTATAAGCTTGTAAGGAAAGCTTTGAAGATTTTATAACGGCGTAAAATAACCGCACCCGCCGTATAAGTTAAAAAAAAACATTCTTACCTCAATTCTGTCGAAAAGGTTAAAAAGGACCTTGTTTTGAAAACGACGGGAAGATTCCTTTATAAACCTCTTATAAAAAGTCAAACAAGGGTATAAATGACTTTAACCCATATTCTTGTAAATAGTAAAAATGTTTTGAAATACATTTTGAAGAAACATGGATGTGGATGATAACGAGATCCCAGTAGATTATTACGTATAAACAACCTCGGATAAAGAAGAGATTGTGAAATAACCCTTACCTTGTACTTTTTCCTTGGTTGGGATAGGTTAACCTCCTGTATAATGGTGAAATAATTGTTATTAAATTATACAAGAATCATATATATTAATATGATATCATATATGATCTTTTAACATTGATTTATTAATAATATCTTAGAATTATCATCGTTTCGGGTGTTAACTTACTCATTTTCTTTTATATGTTTTGTTACATAAGCCATGGTTGTTGTATCTTATTCATATCCAGAATGATATCTAGTCCTTAAACATCATTTTTAAATCATCAAATGATAATTATACTTGAATGGTTACGATGGAGAATGAATCTCATCGCGTTCGTGGAGACGGTAGTCCGTACGTACGCACGAGCGACAATATCATTCTTTTGATATTAAAATAATATATAAATGAATGGTATATCATATATACAGAATCATTAACATGTTATATTTATTATTTACATGAGTTACACATCATTATTATACCCATCCAAATAATATTATATTGAATAACAATTACACCACGACGTGGAGACGGTAAGCCGTACGTACGCACGTATGGTGACATGTTATTCAAAGGGTGGATAGAATACTGAAAATGATTGTACCATATTTATAATAACATCACAGTATATGTGAGATACTGGAGTTATTATTTCAGAATGGTAAGAACAAAGGAAGAAGAAGTGGAAGAAGAAATGAACTTAGAAAAGGGTGGTGAAATCATTACCTCTTCTTCGGGTTCTTCCTTTTGATTTGATCAAAAGGGCTCCTTAGGTTGGCTTTCTGATCAAACTAAGGCCTCTAGGTTGTAGTGAGGGATGTTGGGAGAGTATTTGGGCAGAGTTTGGCCGAACCAAAAGGCTTTGAAGGTGTGAAGAAATGAGAAGGAGGAGTGCCCTTTTATAAGAGGGGTGAGGGGAACCTTTGGAAAAGTTAGAAATATTAATTTATAATAAATTCATATTCGGTTTCTAATGGCTCCAAAATTGACTATTCAAAGGTTAAGGTGGGGATAGGTCGAAAACCACTCAACCAATAGAATTTAGACAGGTTTGGGTACTTATATTAACCTTATCTTTAAGTATTAACTCTAAGTTAATTAGTTTCACTTTTACAATGTCTCTTTGTATTTTTATATAATATGGTTAATAAACTTACTATATACATCCAAGAGACCCCCAAGTGGTCCATTAATGATTAACCTATCATAATATAAGTCTCTTGGCCGAACCTTAGATTTTTAGGAATTTAATATCAATTAATAATATAATATTTGTTTTAAGAACTCTTTTATGTCAATTTTGACACTATTCAATAGTTGATTTTTGTGAAACTCATAACAGATTGATTACTTCGAACAAAGTCCATTAAATCAATCCTAATATATCATATTAGCCTAGAAAATTAGTTTAATTCATTAAAAGGTTCATATTATATTTATTTGGGTATTTATAATATCAATTATTTTAATTTTTCACTATTATATTAATTACTGCATCATCATTGTGTCATAAATAAAATAACTTATTTAATGTCTAAAAATTATAAATAAAATATCATTATGTAGGAAATCTTTTTATCTTTCTAATGAATATTTATAATCGAAAATCCAACATGTATAACCCTATGTAAAAATTGTTGTTCTAAAAGATATATGCTTGTGTCATTTTTGTATTCATTTTGACTTAATTAAAATAAAGTGTCATTATCACTTACAAGTGGATCCATGGGGTCCCAAAATAGACCCAAAGATGCCCATGGTCGACCATGTATCAACCAATAGGGTTAAGACACGTTTTAGGGTAATTTAGTATTATTATAATATTATTTTTTTTAACCCTTATTTACCGGATTTACCCTTTAACCATGGTAAATAAAATATTTACCGCAGTAATTATTCAAAATGTGTAAAAATAAAAGTTACCTATTTACACAATTTGAACATCCTGATTCCAAATATGGAATCCATTTTCCTAAATTCAAAACACATAAGTGGCAGAAATTAATTTAAAATTAATTCCCGCTGTCAAAACAAAAAGCGTGTTTTTAAGAGATAATAACTATCAAAAGATTGACACTTGTTTATGTTCGGTTTAATTGTAAAATTATGTCCAATGGTAAACATTAAATTGAATGGTAAAAATATATTCTAAATATACTTTAAAACTACTAAAATTCATAATTTATCACTATTAATTATTTTGATTAAAAAAGTTGTTTTTAATTAAAATTTAGTAATTTTCACTATTCATCAAAATATGAAAGTTATCCGAAAAGTACCAAAATTTCACCTTAGGATAAATTCTATATTCCGAGTCCATAAATGAAGTCCATTTTCAAATATAAAATATATATAATTTCAAAAATTAGGTATTACTATTCACAACGGCAAGTTTAATTAGTTGTGGTGTGTGTTAGAACTCGAGGTTGCGTACAACACACGCTATCGCATTATTCAAAGGGAAACGTACCGTAGAAGCTTGGGGTGTTACATAATATGTTACGCCATGAGGGTCTACATACATGAGACATGTTGGATTTTGTAATAACATATTTACCCATATACCATTATGTCCTGGTTCTGATGATATTGGTGTTGGGGAAGAAAAAATTATAAAAGAGTAGTGGGGTACAAGTCACATCATAGATGATGTTGTTTTACCATGGATGTTTGATGTTTTACATGGGAAGAAGCTACTCATGAAATGTAGATGATAATTTCATGATGTGTATGAAAAAATCTGGATCTTATGATGGATATGGTTGATATTTCATACTATGGATTTATTATATTATGTCATGTCTATGTGAATACAATGGAAGGAACATTTTTTTATGTTTGGAAGTCCATATTTATTCCATGTGTTAAGTATTTACAATAGATATATGAGTTTCCATATTCTCAATCCTTGCAATATTTTTGAAGATTTATGTTAGAGAGATAATGTATCTAGGATTCAGTATTTTTCAATAATATATATGTGAATTTAGAGTTTTAATTTAATTTGGATAGACACATGAAGATATAATTATCTAGGAAGTGTGGAATTTTGTTTATTAAATGAGGCCATCACAACACAATTAAGGAAAATATTTACTGGTGAGGATCACTATCATGGATTGGATATAGGTTTGAAGGCTTTCATATCATTTTAGTTTTTCTTTTCATATTTTCATTTTCAATGCGTATATTAGTGAAATTTTCTTATTCCACTGACTTTGTAATGAGGTGGGATTTATTATTTGAAACATTGTTCTTTAATGATTTTTTGTGTTTTTTAGCATTCATTCATCCTTTTAGAGTTTTTCTTCATTCCTTGAGCATGGCCATTGTATATTTGTTTAATAGTGTTTCTTTTAATGAAATAAAATTTTATTAGCTTCATTGTAAAGATGTAGTGAGTTATATAACATTTTTAAATATATATTAAGATTACCAAATTTCTATTTTACCTATAGTACATAAATATACAAAAGGGGAGCATACTATTTGGAGAGTGATGGCTAAGACTAATGCTTAACTCAGACCTGATTCCAACATCAATTTTAATTTCAATAAAATATTTTTTCTTTAATAATTTATTATCCTATACTTTTAAAATATCACTATATATTTCATTCAAATGTTATTATAAAATTTTACTAGATTCCATTTCATGTTAATTTATTTCTTGACTGTTGGTTTTTATATTTCGGTACTAATAAGCCCTGTCTATGTTGGTTCTACCTCAATAAAAACATATTTTCAACTATAGTTTAGTAGTTTTTTTATCATGTGGAATGATTACAAATTAATAAAAATGATTCATCATGAGAATTAATGAAAATTAATAGGAGGTCAGACTATTTTGGAAACATTTATGGGGAGAAAGACTTAGTAAGGGAATTTTATTCGATAGATTAAAACCATGAAATTTACAATAACATTAAATTATTTGTTTTATGTTATGGTTATTCATTCATTAATTTAATGTTATTGGATATTTTTTCTTATGATATTAGATGCATAATTAATTATGGGTGAACACATCCCCTTTTCCATACAGGTTTTTTTTATCTTGCATATAAAACCAATCAACAAAAGAAGGATACGTAATTGAAAGGTGGATGTGGGCCAAATTTATGAACAAGTAAAGATAAGATACTCATCTACATCATAGAGAATTTTTTCAAGGAGGAAATAAAATAACTAGAGATAAACTATAAATAATATTTTCAATAAAAATAGGTACCCATTTAGATGTCATATTATAGTCTAAACATGAGGATAAATCAAACAGTGATAATGAGATTAAAGAAGAATCCAATGTGATGTATAATGATTAAGAAAAATGGAGACAAAACCTAGGGATTACATCCTCGTAATTGATAATTTAGAGGAGATAGAAGAGGAAGGATCCTTAGTAGATTACGAAATGAATGTGGAATAGGTGGAACCTATTTAAAAATGGAATAACATTGAATATTATGAATAAAATTTGCAAGAAAAAGTTATAAAAGATTAGTATTATCATATTTGGATAATACAAGAGTTACCTATTAATTCATTATATCTATTTAATACATGGTTCACAAATTAATAAATATTTAATTATGTTTCATTGAAGAGAATGAAAACAATCACATCAGATGAGTATGAATTTTATTGATGGATAAATCCAGATCGAGTATCTTTTTTCCATAGATCTACTGTGTGATCCAAAGAGGTAATATCAAGAAGAAAGACAATAAAAGTGATTATAAGAGGAAACATGAATTTTCCATGATTTTCTTTGAAATAATTTTTAGTTTTTTAGGAACATATGATGTATATAGATTCAACCACCCTCATTATTTGGTTGTGATTAAATTGAAGGATTGTTTTATTTTTAGTTTGTTATTTTCATGTTGTAGGTCCATGATGATAATAAAGAAGGGTGACTCATGGTGAGTATATAAATGAGAAAGAAAGGTAAATATTTTGATTTTATGTGGGATTATTTATTAAAATTTATTCTCACTAATATTTTCCCTATATTTTTTATATGATTTTTTAGATTATGATAATTTTCATTCAACAGATAGATGTGATAATTGTTTTAATCTCTAGTTAAAAATTCATCACAGGAATACCATTGTGAAATGTTTTAAATTAATTTTTGGTAATATTAAATGATTAAGACATAATATGGTCAAGTAAATATTAACATGACATTATATAATTAATAAAACATGATTTAGGAAGACTGTATGATTTATTTATGAGCAATTACTTATACAATTTTTGTGATTTTATCTTCAAAATTTAATGTTGATTTATTTTTTATTGCTATTAATGACATGAGTGACTGTTTAAATTTTTCTAATTCCCAATCCCAAGAGAATTCCAAACCATTTTTTGATATTATTTCTTAAACCACATTTATGGAGGTATATGTGGTGAATGTAGACTATTATGAAATAAATTAATATATTTTAGAATCTATAAAATAATAATTTCATATTCATATGATTTATTTGGGTTTTTATTTGATCTTATAAAAATTTGAGACCAAAATTTAAATCTTATTTTTCTTTTAATCTTATTTAATACATTAATGACCTCGATAGGGATGCTACATTACAATCATATTTATCCTTAATATCGTATTATTTTCATTTTTTCATTAGTTACAAATGGATATTTTTCATGGTGTATAGGGCATGTTGTGTATCTTAAAAGTGAGGATGAGAGGTATTATATATGGGTATGTGAGAAATGTTCTTATTTATTCCATTATGACTTATTTTTAACCCATTAAGAATAATTACGAGGAAAATTAAAAGGAGAGATAAAATTATAGTTAAAAATTCCTTAGTAAAAAATGAATTTGATAAAATAATTATTACTGAATGGGGGTGTATACGTAACTATTCTTATTGTTATGATTTTTGATCCCTAGGATGAGGAAGGTGAGTGTTTAGTTCTATCATTTTTAGAGGAGTTATTAGTGATATTCATATTTTTTATCAAGTGTTGTACTATAAAGTTTAATATTTTCATTTATAATTATGTTATTTACAAAAATTACATAAATGTACTTAATATTAGATTAATTTGACCATTTTATTTAATCCCTCAAGATTTATTTTCATTTTTGGGTTTATGGTGGGAGATTTATATGTTTTGAAAGCCTATTTTTAGGATGTATGTACTTGTGATTTGAGTATAACTCTAGTAAAATGTTCCTTTACTGGTGGGAGAAATTTATATGGTTAGGTAGATCATCAGTGGAATAAAAACTAATAATAATTTTAAAGACATGAACAAAATTTAAGGAAAGTGTCATAATTTCATGATAGGAATGTAAAAGTAATGATTTTTTCTACTGAATCCCAGTTGAGCCTACATATATACATATTTGAGTAGCTTGATACCATAATTTTACTCAACATAGAATTTTTAGAATCCCAAGGGAGCTGTGTAGAATATTGAATACCAATTTTCAAGACCAAAATTTATGTTCAAGGTCCTTACGTTCCCACTGCAATGTCAAATACGATCATTCACTCTGGACTCCAAACGATGGCTAAGGAAAGTGTACGGAAGCTTGGAGTTCAATGCCCAAATGGTTAACCTTCATTTAAGCCTCTTATGCACCCAATGCGACATCAACTGGCCTCTTTTTCACTGACCCAGTTATACGCTACCACAAAAATTTTTTCTTATTAATATAAGGGAACCTAACCCTTATATGGATAAAGCTCTAGAAGTCAAACTATTACTCTCCTATACACTAGATGACCCCTTCCATGATCTTACGCAAGTCATGACTTCATGTTGTGGGATATGACGTGATAGGGTTCCAATTGGTGTGCCTTCGGGTGGCTCCATAAGGGAATGAAAATATCTCATTGTTTTTTTTTCAAGGCAAGTGTGCACAAAATATTCTGCTTCCATGCAAGATTGACCACTTATGTAGTACCACTTTTGGTCAGACCCCTCCATTTTCCATGAAATCCCCCAATATTACCTTCAACCCTTCCTATAGACTCCATGGGTGTATTTACCTCAATGCACTATGTTTTATCCATTCTTGCATGAAACACCCACATCTTGTGCACACCTCATTTGTGCGGCCCTCTAGGCTTACATGTAATTATTTCCCCGTTCCTTATATGGTGTGTCGTGTTCCCTTGCTCAACTTCATTCTTATCCATAGAGGTATCTTAATAATTATTGATTATTCACATAGTTATGCCCACATGGACCCCTCAAATGAAAATTCCTACACCCCACTATTTATCTGAATTGACGTTGAGATCCTTCAGAAAGGGTTAGAGGATGATAGTTTTGTATGTCCAAGGGGTGAGAAGTGATCACCCCATATTCAAGATATGGGATGTTAAATTTCCAACCACCATATTAATCATCAAATGACATTAAACTATAGCCTCTCCCCCACACAATGTACATGGGGTTCCCCACATTGGGCATTTTCCACACCCACTCGTCTCTATGGGAGTGAGATCACCCTAACATGGGATGAGATCCTCCTCATATGGAATGACATATGCCCCTGAGGAAGGGAAAACATTATGGTGTAAGACTATATCCTTTCTTATATGAGGTATCAACCTTGCTCCTCTTTTCCCAATCTCTATATCCTTGGGCCTCTATCCATGAATAACCTTGTTTCATCTGTCACTAATGTATCTTCCACAATGCAACTATCTGGTCCACTAATTCCTATTGTTTCTCACATGGATCATGACTCATATAGTATTAGAGGATAGTAGTGATTGTTACACCAATCCCCAGGCATCCATCACGGAGTAAGATCCAGTTTCCACCTTCATGGGCCATCTCAGTGTGTAAGCCTTAAACAACCAAACTACATGGGTTTTGATCTCTGTATTCTAAATAGGGTACAGAAAAAGCCTACTATAGGTTCGATACCAACCAATGGTAAACTATGGTTCCATCCTCATATGAATTTATCTCCTAGATCTCATATTATACCTACATCTATTCACATCCTGGACTTTCTCTTGAGCCACCATATCTCGAGGGGATCATGCCCCACCCATAGTCCACATCTTCTTCGGGTACACTTGGGAAGCTATCCATTTGTAAACTCCAACCACATGCCCCATTTTTATTGGGCCTCTAACCATGCATAAACCCTAATTTCCCCATTATAACTACATAGAATTTGATCTCTACCAGCTTGGATACATAGGAAACATCTCTGAGTTCCAAGCCCTACACTGTCATATTCCAATCACATCTATCCCATTTATTACATCCACATAATCAAATCCTCTATCATCCATCCTTATTCTTACTTGTGTTAACACATCTCGGTGCGATCATGACACTACTTTGAGTAGATAAACATGCATAAGCCCCAACCATCTTCTCTATCTCATCTCCCTTATCACGACAAGGTCACAATATCCAAATGGGTCATCTTAGTGCATAGTATCCATCCATCCCATCACTGCTCTAAGTTATCACGTGGTTTGCCTTAGTGTATAATCCCCATTAATCCCATTACTGCTCATTGTGGAACTCATTTAGCTCACTATGGGTTAGCCCTACACAATCCAACCTCATTCAACTAAGGATAACCATATTTAAATGGGTCACTAGCCATGTGTAATCCCTAAACAGGGCCCTCTCAAACTATGTGGGTTTTAATCCCTATATTCTAAATAGGGTACGTAGGAAGCCTCCATAGGGTTCTATCCTAGAAAATGGTAAATATTAGTGTCTCCCTCATTGGGGTATACCTTCTCCTATTTTCCATTAGTGGTATCTAGGATGGCCTTTACGGTGTGACATATTTCCTTTAAGGGACACACCACTCTTAGGACTATCCTCATTGAGCATTCTGATCTACTAATCCGGAAAACCATCAATGTGATCCTCCCAGGGATGTTCTTATCTATTAAACATTCATACGTGTTTCATTCAGTCTGATCTATCTCTAATTGATGTTAATCTAATAGATTACCCCTATTAAACATCTAATGCCAAGGAAAACCTCATATGATTTCCATTGTTATAATATACCCTAATATCAACATTGAAATCATTGGGTTTATATTCCCTTAAGAATCCCTCTAACAAGGAATAAAATTTGTCTTCTATTGTTTCAGTATCTATACATTCCATCGATTACCAACATGACTACTCTCCTAAATGAGGGTTTATACCATGACATAAACCTTTGGAATGTCTTGGAAGAAGTTGTGTAATTAACATGCATCCACAAAGAGAGGACACCAAGAATAGGTTTCATGAACAATGTCTTAATCTATATGGGACATACAGAATAGGGGAAGAATTCTGACGTGGAACCCATGGAAGGAGGGACTAACATCCCATCATTCTATTTCATTCAAGGAGTAGGCATCTCTAAAGAGGGGATGAATGTCACCCACCCTTAGAAAGTGATAATTTAGTGTATAATGAATCATTCACGAGTGTAGACATCATCAATAAGGTGGGAATTCCATTTACAAATACTTATAAATAGAAACAGAGAACCCAAAAAGAACTACTTATCTCAAAACTATGGGGCTTGGTAGTTACCAAGACATAAACAGATGAGAATGACACTGAATTCAGCTATCTGACACTAGGTCAAACAATGCAAATAGTAGGCCTAGTGTGAAAGTCACTATAATTTTGGGTAGTTAAAAATTGGGAATTCTGATCTATGCAATTTTCATCAGGGATTACTCTGCTAAACAATGGAAGACTAAATGTCATTGGTGCATTAGGAATTCTCTTCCTAATATCAATAATGATGGATGAATATTCCCACATTACAAGACCCAAGCTATAGGATACCAATCTCCCCTTCCCAAAGATGCAGGGGTAGTGGGAATGATAATGTTGTAGTCCCACATGGTTGCACCTCCGCCATGATGTTATCCACAACCATGGCTACTGGACACCCATGCCCTGTCTCACCATCTGAAATTATTTCATAGGAGGGTGATGGACATTCTTGTTCAAAGATACGAGTAGGAGGGGTAATTCCCACAAGGAATATAGCCCACCAGAATCTAGAGGTTTTTGCGCCATTCCATCACCGCCTTACTCAATGGATGCGTAGGGAGCTAATACTCCCTCAGCGACATTCAACCGTTTCGAGATCCTCCCACTGGAATGTCTCTATGACTCACATCCCTATTCCAATTGGGTAAGGGACATCTGATTCATCCCAGTGATGACTATGGCCTAGGAGATACAATGTATGGCTCCCACCATGCCACATTAATTCCACCAGTTATTAGTATATTAGGCTGAAGAATGGGTGGTTTACGCCCCTACTCCACCGGCCCCAATCCAGATGACCCGATTCTTATATCGGGAGCCATTGTAGGAAGATTCCCATCAAGGGACGTCATTTAATATAGATACAGTGGAATGTGCCACCACCAACACATAATACATGTTCCCTACTTCGTAGAGTTGGGGGACTGTAATTCCCGACCTTGATCGAGAACTCTGCCATCCAAAAGGCAGGTTGGGTTAACTCTTTTTGTGGCCAGCACGATCCGCAACCATCATGGGCTAACCTATGATGATGATATTCAGTACGGAGGTCATCCTAATATTGTCATCATCCAGAGTGGAGGTTTTCTTCACTCTTCCACTCAACATGGAGGTCCTCCCCATGTTACCAGCATCATTCCAAGCGAAGGCCCTCCTCATCTTGTCAACACTCAATATAGATATCCTATATGTGCCTATTATTCCAGATACTAAGGTCCTACCCATGTCTTGGATTTTCAATATGAAGGTCCTCCTCACATCCTTCCTGGCTCAAGAGGAGGTCATCCCCATGCCTATGATTCTATATATGGAGGTCCTCCTTGTGTCTTAGATCATGAACAAGATGGAAATCCTCATGCTACCACTTCCAAACAGTGTGCAGGCCCTCCATGTATGTCTAGAAATCATCATGGAGGTCCTACACATGTTCCATTTGACATATGACTAAGTGATCCTCACATGTCAATGCAACCAAGTGGATGTATTAGTCACACTAACGACAACCAATACAATGGTGCTCCTCATATCACAATTAGATCATGTGAAGGTCCTCCCTGCTCCATCCCCAACGTGAACTGAGGTCCTCCCCATGTTCATGATTTACCCTACCATAATAAACCATCACGGGGCAGAAGGGATAACCATCAGTGCCAAAGGAAGAACTATCAGAAGCATCAGATCATTGTCAATCAAGTCTGATTATCATATTCTAAAGTGGAATGTGACTCGATAATGGAGCCTTCAACCCGATCCTCTACATCAGTGTCTGGGGTAGAAACCCTACATATGGGTTTTATATTTCCATAAAGTGAGATGTACTAGATCCCCAAAACTCTCTGTAGGTACATGAAGGTGGAGGAATATTTATCTCCCTTCTAGGGTCTTGCTATGGAGTCCACTCTATCGTCACTAGTATCACTCTCTACCTCAACATAAGATCATGGAGAGTTATTATGGGATTTGGTAGATGATGATCACCAACCTGATCCTCTACCAACATCCATCACCTTCAGACATTAAGTAGTGGCCAACACCCCATTCTAAAGGGACATGATGGTGTGGTTGGAACCATCCCTAGGAGACAACCTAGTATGAAGTGGCCTATAATCTCATGTAGTGTTCTATACACTAACCAGTGCACTGCTGAAACGATCTACATTAGTGTTGTCACGGGTTCCTCAACCACTCCCAATCCATGAATGGGAAAACCAATATTCGAAACCAAATTCTAAGTGAAGAAATCTATGGGACATTCTTATGATAAACCATTTATCTGAGATTTTATGGCTGATCACAACTCCAGACACTGAAAATACAGAATATGTCACCCAAAAAAAATCATTTTCTTCTACCAGACTATATGGGTGATGTATTTTTGGCTCTGGAAATGTTAGTTGGTTTATTTGAAGATTCGAGATCACTTTGATGACCATGGACAGCAGTGTCGCGTGGTTGACCTAGAAATGCTTCTTGTGGCTCAACACCCTGCATCAACCAAATTTCAATAAACTATTAATAAAATATGCATCCATTATTTACCTATGCTCCATATAACTATCAATTAGGGGTCTCCTAATGTTAAGATCTAGGGTTAGTGGCAATATTTTTCTCTCCACTTCATCCTGATCAAGCGACAACTGGACCTACCTAGTGATATTGAAGATATGCCTCTGGGCACCATCTCATTAAACATGGTTGTACCTAATATATACCTACAAGGGGGAGTTGGTCCACATTCTAAAGAGGATGATCGACCACCTTGGGTAGCACAACACATGGGGGACCCTACAGGTGTTAACACTCAACAACCGAGATAATTGGTTGGACTTGGGGACCATTATGCATCATTACCCATTGGTCGGAACACCAACATGGGGAAAATAATACTAAGATCCTTAATCCCTCTAACCCATCTGGTTAAATGAAAAATATAGAGGATGATTCCGATAAGGATGATTTTATCCAACAACTCACAGAACAGAAGAAGCTCATTGACGAGCTACTCAATTAGCACCTTGTAGAATTACATCCAATCTATGGTGTTCCTTGGTACCATCATGTCTATTATCCACTAGGGTAGTGGGGTAGGCAAAAAGTTCTTCCTAGAAAGTTCCCATTTATCCCGATATCCCTCAACATCCCAATATGGTTGAGGTAGAAGCTTATAGAAAATTATCTTGGTATGAATCACATAATCCATCTAAATTGTGAGAGAATAATCCTCTCACCCCAACTTCGGTCATTCCTCTAGTGACTCCCCAGGTTATTCCTCCAGTGGCTCCACTAGCTTCTCCAATTACTCCATGAGATACTGAGCTTATATATCATGTTGAAGAGCCTACTAACACACTGGTAGTTAGGAATCCACACCAGGGTGATCAATGGACACTATCATAACCTGCCTTAAGGGCCCTGAAATATGACAGGTGGAAATCATGCCTAATAGAAATCCATATCTAGCATGGGTGGATGATATGTCGACACCCCATGATTTCCGAAACCCAACCGTTTCCCCTTTAAATGAGATTGGAAACACATTTAAACATATGGACCACTTTATTTCAATGTGTGGACTGACAATGGGGACTCTATCATGTACGAAGAATCTAAGTTGCAAGGTTTTGTAGAGATTCTAGAAGGTTCTGTGTTTGTCTGATACATCCAGTTAACCATTGGGTCCATAACTAGTTGTGATGATCATTGCAGATAGTTTTTGTATCAATTTTCCTACACCACTTACAAGACCAGTATTTTTTAACTCTTTAAGGGAACCAACAGCCAGATGAGTGAGTCGTATACTTTGTAGCCATATGGAAGGGCCACACCTATTCAGTCGATATGACACTGACTCAAGATCATCTAATGACGATATGCATCAGGAATATATTTATTTAATTGGTTCCCTCTATTATAACTCAAAATTTCCCAGGTGGGTTCTAGGATTTTTTTTGATAAGGCTCAGCACTTCGAGGAGGCCTTGGAGAAAGCTAAACAAGAAGGCATGTTCCCTCCCACAACTCTTGCAAGAAGATCCTTCAGTTTAGAGACTACTTATGCCACCAAGGTATAAGACCCTGGACCACTAAAATTGCTGCCATAAGGGCCTCATCTACAACCTCACCAAGGAAAATAGCCTCAGGCCCAGCCTCTGGTTCAACATTTCCAACCTATGAATCGGTCTCCACCACCCCATCAAGCACCACCGCCAAGGAGATACAATCAGGATAAAGCCCCTCATTAGGCCCCATCCCATCATCATGGCTAAGAACCCAGTGTCTTTTTTCCAGATATGATAATCCAAAACTAATAATTCCATGAATCATAGGTCCTTGGTTATTTTTGAACTTCCTTGGATTAGGGAATCCTCAAATTTCCTAAATGAAGGATTCCTTAGGAGGTTGATCTCGCGGATTGTCCTGAAAACTTCACTTATCAAAGGATCCTTACAAACACTATCAACTGATGATTTGTCTTTAAGGATTAGCTCTAGGCCCATATTGACAATAATTAGTCATATTGGTTCCTACCTTAGAATAGGCGGTGTGTGTTTCTGCAAATCCTAACAACAAAATTGAAGGTGAATGGTACTAGGTTTCCAACCATGGGAATTATAATTATGATGAATGGTTATCCGATATAGTACTTTATCACACACATGGTGTCATTCGTACTCATTTGAATCTTTCCAAGCCTCTTGATGTTTCATTGCCTCCTCTTACTGCCACTTTTTCTTCCATGTCTTAGACTTTCACTTCTTAGAAGAGAGGGTTCCAATAGTGAAAGGGAAGCAGAGCCCCCACCATTGCTAAATCCATCTTTTACACTTAGATAATTCATGAACTCAGACATGGGAGTCACCCCTATTATTATCCCAATATTTTAGGATTACTCAATAGATGATTAGGATTATTCCTGAGTGAGTACTATCGAACTGGTCTACCCTTACATGGTTCTCAGTGACAATGAATGTCTGGTAATTCCTCCTAATTCTTCAAGTCGATGCCATCATCAATGCGGTCATGGATATGTGAACTATCAGAATGCTCCAAATAGTGATTCCAACCAATATATGAACACAAATGAGACTAGACAGTAGGTTCAACTTTGTTATCAGGATGTGTATCCTGGTCATCATGTCTCATCATGTTCACTACCATCGCCATTCGTAATACTCGATCATGTAGAATTGTTTCAACCGCATCATGATCATCCATGTTTAGACGTGGCCTGACATCAGCCATATAATAGTCATAAGGTAGTAGTTCAGTGTCTTTATATATTCAGAAATGGGATATCCCTAGTAATATATAGAATCTACCAGTTCATCCAACCATAGTTCCCATTATAGCTTCTTCCTAATAGAAACCTACTGCATGCCAAAATGTTCATACAACACAAAAGTACGATTTGATTAAGCATCTTTCCAACATTCCTAAAAATTTATCAATACTAGAGACCCTTCTAATATTAAAAGATATGTGTGAGTACCTCAATTAGTCTTTGAAAATCTTCCTCCAGTTAGAAATAGAGGTAGTGGCTACAGATTCCCTTCATGGTGGTGAATTTGAGAGAGTAGAAGGCCAAGCCATCATCTCATTCTGAGGATGTGATGAGGGATCCCCTGTATAGGGACACATCTTCCCATTGTACATAACTAGCTATCTTAATGGTGTGGATGTCTGTAATTGTCCTTTCGATACAGGTTCTTGGATCAATGCCATACCGTCCCAGATGCTCGACAAGCTAGGATTGTTTGAAGCATATCTGAGTTCCTCTAACCTAAAAATTGAGGGTTATGATAGGACCGAGTAAATACCATGTGGAAAGATTCACTTGAAGGCCCATTTTGGTGGCATGATTTCCAGCACCGAATTCTTTGTCATCTCACAGGACACCATATGCAATACATTTATGGTTATCCCCTACCTCTATCTGTAAGTAGTAGTTCCCTCCTCATATCACCAATTTCTCAAGTACACCCTTAGTGGTCAAGTGGGTGTGCTCCAAGGTGATGTGTCTTTTTTTCCTCTTGTGAATACCACTATTTAGATTATGAATATTAAAATAGAAAGGTCAAGTGAGTTCAAACCAATGAGGTTGAACACACAACTAGTGTATCTAACCCGTTGATGGATTTTGTTGATGCCTTCTTCTCCTGATTCACCAGTTAGAGGCCACAACCCGAAACATGGGACACTGCTTTGTCATTTCTAAGATAAGGGGAAGACACATTTCTAGATATTAAAAAAACTTTGAGATTACCTTGTACTCTAATATAGTATAGGATAGGGTGATACCAGAGCCTCCTACCCCTATAAGGTGTCGAGATGTTCTCCTCATAGCCAGAACAGTACACCACACCTACTTGTTTCACTGGTCTGAGCTTTTTTGACACAGTCTAACCCACCACCACATATTTGAGATCATCAAGTGTGAGTCCCTCACTCAATGTCCTAATGGAATCTGTTCGAAAACTGTTGTTTCTATGGTTTCAATAGTGAATGATCCTCCTAGTGAATATTTATCCACTGCTCAATCAGGAACCAACAGTCATCCATAGTAAGTTAACTCGAGAGATTTTCTTCAAAATTCCATTATATTAGATGATGTGGATGGTCTATAGGCTTCTCTTCCCACAATTGAAGAGGTAATCTCCACCACTATCGATGTGTTGGTATAGGTGAATCTTCATACTGAGGAAAACCTAATGCCAACATGGATCAAGGCATCCATGCCTATAAAAGAACAACCACAATTGGTAGTTTTCTTAATGAAGCATCGGGATGTATTTTTCTGGAATTATAAAGAGATGATGGACTAGATCCTATGGTTGTTTTCCATAACATTGGTCTCTTAAGAAGTCATCTCGGGTTCAAACAGCCTCCCAGGAAGATGCACCCCTCTCATGGTTCCACAATTATGCCTGAAGGTGATAAGCTCATCAAATCCAACATTATCAAGGAAGTCCAATACCCCATGTGGTTGGTTAACAACTTTCCTATCATGAATAAGAAGAAACATATCAGAGTTATCATAGACATTCAGGATCTAAACTATAACTATTTGAAGGAAGTGTTTCCCTTTCCTATGATAGAGAAATTGATCGATGCCACCACAAGATTACAAGACCTCCCCTTCCTGGATGGATACTCCAGTCATAATAAGATATGGATGACCCTAAAGATAAAGAGTATAATACCTTTAGGGATTTGTATGGGTTATTTTACTATCATGTAATTCAATTTGGTTTGAATAACAAATGATACGCCTATCAGCATTCCATGCACCACATATTCAAACTGAACCTCAGGATTCTAGTGGAATTCTATGTGGATGATCTGGTGGTGAAATACCATCATCGTCAGGACCATCTCAGATATTTTGATAAAGTATTTGGCTTTATCTTCTCCCACCATTTCATGATAAACCCCTTGAAATGTTCCTTAATTGATACATCTGAGACATTTCTCAAATTCATTGGCAGATAAAGAGGCATCGAGATTGTCCCGGAGAGGACCAAGTCCATCAATCATATGACTCCAATGAGAAACCTTTAGGACCTCTGAGGATTTCAAGGACACATAGACTATATACACCTGTTTATAATGAGTATTTTTGGAAAGTGTAAGCCATTTTCTAGACTCATGATGAAATTTTTCATATACTATGGAGATGAGGACTTCTAGGTCACTTCTCAATAGATTGAGCAGTATCTTCTACAGCCTCTGGTTCTGATGCCACCCATATGCAGAAAGACTCTTGTCTTTTATGTGAATTCCCTAGAATAGTCACTCAACCTCCTTCTAGTACAGACGAATAATTAAAGGACATATAATAGTTTTTACTATCTCAATCACATGATCCTCGACGCATATACCAAATATTCTTCAATCGAGAAGAACTGCCTCGTGCCAGTTTTCACAGTGCAGAATTTGCGACATTTTCTGCAACATCATGAGATACAATTGGTGCCCCACACAGATATTCTAAATTATATTTTGAACCTCCCTATTTTGATAGTCCATCTATATTAGTGGGTGGTGATCCTTCAACTGTTTGACATTAGGTTCTTCTTACAGAGGACCGTCAAGAGTAATGCACTGGTCAAATTTCTAGACGTCGATCTGGCCATAGAATAGCATTCAACGGATCTTTCTTTTCAAGATGAGGTCATCCAATCTGTGGATCAAGATATGTTGTGTTGGTATATTCATTTTGATGGTACCTCTTGAATCCTGACTGGAAGGAATCTAAATGATCCCAGACTCAATAGAGTGGGCATGGGGGTTGCCTTCATCACATAGACATAGGATATCATTCCTTATTCATTATTGTTTTCATAAGGCTACACCGAAAATGACGTGTAGTATCAGGCTATCATCACTGGTCTCTATTTAGATAAAATTACTAATGTTCCCCACCTACAAGTGAAGGGGTACATCAAGATGGACATCATGAAGATGAATAGTGATTATATCATCTGGAAGCCAGATCATGTACCCTTTCTCAATAATGTTCCCCAACTGATGGCCTAGTTCCCTTCTCCACTAAAGGTAACTCATGTTCCCGGGCCCCAGAATCATGGATCTGATGCCCTAGATGGTTTAGCCTATTCTCTTATAGAACCTTACCAATAATATTTTTTTATCCATGTGGAACATCAAAGTTTCATCACAGCCATCACTCTTTATTAAGATGAAAACTAGTAGGTAAGTCACCATACATTAAATATTTCCACATTAGGACCTTTGGATCCCCTAGTTATAGTAGAAGAAACCTATGATTGGGAAACTCATTTTTTCGTGTATCTTCATCGTGGAAAACTCTTGTAAGATAGATCTGAGTATGAGTGAATCCATCGGCATCTAGTGTAGTTTACTCTTCAGATTAGTCCCAACCTTGAATAGATCCTTTACAAATGCATATTTGATGGAATTATTTTCTATTTCATTCAGGGAGATTATATTCCCCTTGTTATATAGGATGATAATTCTAGTTCATGTGGATCCCATCAGGAATTGTTGAAACTCTCCCACCAGATTCAAAAGTTAGACTACTTTTGGTCCATCATTGTCCATGACTGTATTGTATTCACCAAGAGGTGTCACACGTGTCAAATTCAGGCCAACTTTGTGCATATTCCATTGTATCCCCTCTATACCACCATTTATTATTATCCTTTAACAGTCCAGGGAATTGCTTTCATGGGATTGTGTTCACTAGTAACAGCTCGTCAGTACATTTGTATTCTGACCACAAAGTATTTCTTTTCCAAATTGGTAGAAGAAATGTTTCTCAAGGAGGTCAATGACAATTATATTATTTTGTTCATGAGATTCAACAAAATCCATCGATTTGATGTCACTCATGTTGTTCTCACTGATAAAGAAACAAATTTCTGAGATGTTGAACTAATGAAATTGTATTCCAAGTACAACATGTAGTCTAACCACACTTATTGCTTCCATACACATGCAAATGGACAAATCGAGGAATTTTACAAAAACCACTCTAAAATTATACAGAAGATGGTTGGACAAAATAGAAAGATATGGTTTTAAAGCTTCACAATGGTCTCTCTAGTTATCCAATGACAACTCAAAACTCCACTAAGGTGACCCCATATTCTTTGTTGTACAAAAAATAGACAGCCTTTCCCATTGTGATTCAGTTAATATCACTCTGTATATTTTTCTATGATTAGAATATGCTAGACTAAGTAGTAGAAGTCTGTCTGGCTATGTTGGAAGCCTGTAATGAGAACATGATCTAGGCCTAAAAAATCTGGAGAGGAGCCAGAACCAGATATTCAGAGCTTTCAATAAGAAATTTCATCCTCACTAACTCTTTCAAAGTGATTTGGTATTGGCTCATAGGATTACAATGATACCTGGTAGGAATCCACTGAAATTATAGCCCAAAATAAATGGACCCTCTACCATTCACAAGGTGTACCCTAATGGTTAAAACTTTTTGGTCACTATTGATGGAGAGTGAGTTACTCTTCCAAACAACGCTATGTTCAAGAAAAATTACTTTTCATGAGTGGGGTTATCATGTCCTACATTTCTTTAAACTATTGTTACATCCTTCATAATGATTAACTGGACATGGTTTGTGTTATACAACCATAAACTGAAATCTCTCTTTTCCTGCATGATGTTAAACTATTGATTCCCACCTTATTGAATTAAATTTCATAGTATTTATGATCCTTTCTACATGAACTTTAAAGTAAATTACCCTATATCCCACATAATTTTAAACTACCCCATCCCACATGATGTTGAAACTATCGCTCTATCCCAGTTTTATCATGATAAAATGAACAACACCCCGATGTCCTCATCTAGGAGGGTGTCACCATTGGCAATGGTCACCCACAATTCTATTTATAAAACTACATTTGGATTTATTCCCATATTTATGGTATATGTAGGAATTCCCAAACATTTAGTCTTTATGCCCAACTGTATTTTCAACCTTCTGTGCCCTTTTTCAGAGATATCTCTTAGGAATGCATGGTGTGGTGTATATTTCCCATGATCCTCCATTACGTTGGGTTTGTTCTATTGCTCTTTGATCATCCCCATTGGGTTAACAATCCCATAGTTTCCTTGTTACATGATGTTAAACTGTGTAACGACCCTCATCCTTAATGAATGTTGTCAAACTGCATGTAATCTTCAAGAATTATGCATGGCCTGATTCCCACCCTTATTGGATACATAGGGATTCCTATACATTTTTTCTATTGTCCAACCAAAATATTTCATCAAATTCTCGTCCTATATTCCTCTTGGGAGTTTTTGGTGTAGTGATGAGACCTCCATGGTTCTCATTCACATTGGTCTATAACAACTACATAGTGTATTTCCCTCCAGAATGCCCATCATCCTTATTCCTTATTGCATGATATTGAACTACATGGAATATTCAAGAATTATATATCTATTGATTTCCATCCTTATGTGATACATATAAATTCATATATTCTTTCTATTTAGGTCTATCCACTAGTTCATTAAACCCTCTTTTGTTTCTCCTCATCCTCTTAATTTAGAATTGGTTCATTTCCATTCCATTTCCAAGATCCCAATTGAGGATTATTCCGTTTATAATAGGTTACGATCCTTTTATTTGATATAACTCATTAACATGCTCATATGTGATGTGGTGTAGGGATTAGAGTGATGGGTTCTGTATGTATATTCCCTCATTGTGCCTCTTGGCTTCATGTTCCCCTTTTTTGGGTCTCCATCATATTTCACATCTGAAGGGACCCCCTAAGGGCTTGGTGATTAGCCTCATGGATCACATATCATCTTGGGAAAATGCCCTAGAAGAGTTTGAATAGAATTTTGAGACAATCCAAACATTTAAAACATGATTAGTGGATGGACATAATATGTATGTTCCCATTATAGGTTACAAGATATGGATGTTGTGTTTCAAACAAGGTCAGAATTTGTCCTCCATCATTATGCTACCACCATTATGTCCAAAATATTGGACATTGTGATTCACATTCCTTTGTAAATCCTTATGTCCATACAGAACTCCAACACCCTCAGTGTTACCCGTCAACACACATTTTTACATTGGGAAGGCCTGTTAGAATCATTGTGACATCATTAACCTTACATCCCCATTCTCTTACTATGTTTCTCCATGCATCCTAATAATCCTCTCTACCCCTTGTTTCCCACAAAGAGCATGGTTAACATGGGTTTAGGGGTTATAGTAGGGTTTGTACATGCATGAAAAAATTTCACCATCTTATGGTCCAAACTATAACCATAAGCTATGAGTTCAAGTCTTGAGATCAGGATGTTATACTTAGCATCCAATTTCAAGCCTTATGACTTCAAACTGTGAGTGGGGTTTCCATGCTGAATGTGTGTTGTGGTGTGGATCTCTTTGGTTTTCATTCAAGTCGGGTTTCATCCTTGAGTTTTACTACACATTTATCCTTTGGATGCCTCATTTTCTAGTCTAAACTTTAGGACCATAAACTATGATCCTTAAAATATTTATTTCATGATGGTAAATGGAATAATTTCCCTCTTCCTTATTGTATGATGTTAAACTACACATTATACATCTCAAATGTATGACTCTAAACAATAAAACACTATGACTTCTTCATCAAGGAAGACCTTTATCTTTTTGGCATCAGTTTCTTACCATGGAACCTATCAAGAACTACATGTCACTTGATTCCCATCTTTATGGGATATGTAGTGATGCTCAAATATCTTTCCCTTGGGAACAACCATAGAGTCACAAACTCACCCATTTGGCCTTTTCGCATGTATATCATCTAGAAATGTGTCTTGTGGTGTGGATATCGTTTATCCCCATTGATATTGTGTTTCCTCATGGCACCACAGCACACATATGCCCTATATGTTGTCTAAACACTATTACCTCAAGATATGTTTTTATATATCCTAGTCTGTATAATAGTAAACTGTGTAACAACCCTGATTTTCACATTTTAGAGGATATCACCCCTATTGGAACTATCGATACACCATTCCATTTTTAGACCTATGTGTGGCTTTATTACCATCCTTATGTGATATGTAGTGACACCCAGACATATTTTCCCCCAGACCAGCCATAGAATCATGAACCTTTTTGCCCCCTATTGGCCCAGGTTCCCTCGTAGGGGATGTGGGGTGTGGTGTGGACATATCTATTCCCCATTCACATTGGGTTACTTACTACATTAAACACATTTACTTTGGGATTTATATGTCCTAGTCACATGGAAATAGACTACATGACATTTTCATTCTGACCTTATGATGTTAAAATGGATGGGTACCTCCCATGCACATGATTGTAAACTGGGAAACTATGGTCCACACTCGATGACCGTAAACTGAGAGATTTCAGTCCAAGCATAATGCACTTTAAATTTTCAACAACACCACTAAAGAATGAAGATAGATTGGATCCCTCTTACAGATGATCCACACTGACAAGTTTGAATATGTGGTCATATGAGTCTTGGAACATTGTATTTAATAGGGATACTCTATTATTCCACATCCACACTTTGTGTGTTCCTTTATTTGGGTCTCCATCATCTTTCAACACTGAAGGGATCCCCTAGTGGAATTTTTCTTGGCCTTATGGATCACAAACCCTCTTATACCAATTTCACAGATGATTTCGAATGGAATTTTTATATAGGTCCCACATTTCAATCATGTTCAATGACTGACCTTCATTTTTTTATTCCCATACAATGTTACACAATATGGATGATGTGTTTCAAATAAGGACAAATGTTATCATCCATCAATGCACCACCTTCATTGTGTCCAAGGTATCAGATGATTTGACTCATATTTTCTTGATTTTCTCTTGTTCTTGTTGATCTCCAATGCCCTTAGTTTCATCCCTTTGTGCACCTGTACATGTCGCACTTGAATGTTTGTGTGGTTGGAATTTTCTAGCTATGTGTTTTTTTCCATTGTTGTGATCTCCCTTATGATGGGGAAATCCTTACATCACACCTTGTTTCCCTACACTAAGCATGGTACACATGGTAATTCGGCTCCTGGTAGGGGAATACCAACATAGAAAAGTTGTGCAACCTCATGGTCTATGTTCTACAACCATAAACTAAGATCTCTTCTATCCCAGATGACGTTAAACTATTTCATCATTACTAAGTGATATTAAAGTGAATAGGTCAGTCCTATCATATGACCTTAAACTATGGTATCATCATTTTGATATCATGAAAAAATGGAACAACATTGGGGTGTTCTCATTTGAGAGGGGATCACCCTTGGCACCAGTCATCCACCATGACACTTATCAAGACCTTCATATAGATTGATTCCTATGGTGACACCAGGACTTTTGATCCCAGTCCAACTGGTAAAAAAATTAACAAAAAAAGGTATCTAATGTATCTTTTCTCTATGGATATTATAGACCTTCACGGTTAAATTAACCTTCCAGAACTACATCTATCTTGATTTCCATCCTTATGGGATAAATAGTGCCACCCATACATTTTGTATTTTGGTGCATCCAAAAAATATATGGTCTAAAATCTATGACCTTAAACTATAAACTCATCATCTTCAATGACATATGATAAACAAAATCTATACACTAAGAAAGTTCAGTATACCCCATGATAGTTATAGGATGTTTCAGCCTCCTCTCCAAAGAGGAATTCCCCCATCAATTTTGTTCTCCAAGTACACTATGTTCAAGAACTATGTGTAGCTTGATTTGTGCCCCTATGGGATATGTAAGGATGCACAAACATTTTTTATTTGGGTTTAGCCACAGAATCCTATTAAAATAAAATAGGATCCCATCAAGGATATGTGGGGTGATGGTAGATCTCCATGGCCTTCATTCCTGTTGGTTTTTATCCTCCACCACATCACATATTCATACTTTATGTATGTTTGTTATTATATTTATGGTGTTTAAGACTCTTTTGGTTCATTCATGTCTAGTTCATATCCTTCATACCATGAAAATGATGTAGGAATAGAAATGGAGTTCTAAGACCTACGACCTTAAACTAGAAGCCCAAGTCTAGGTGGTATGACCGTAAACAATTTTAAAATGTCCTAATCACATGATGTTAAACTATGGGATGTCCTAATCACATGATAGTAAACTGTACTATGAAAAGACCTCACATGTATCAAGTAAAACTACAGAGCATCTCATGCCCTCATCTGATAGGTCCTATCCCATAATGTTGGTCATCTACTGTGTCATTCACATATTTAATTTTCACTTTCCATCTGAGATGACACCCCCTTAATGATAGGATTAATTCCTGCTCAGACCATTATGCCTACACCAACTTTCTCCAAGCCACGATGGTATAATTTCAAGAGTGTTTGAATCCTTTTGAACATTTCATCACTCCATATTATCTCATTTCATTCTATTTATTCAAATTATCATACCCTTTTGTGTTTGGAGTAGTCCCATAATGACCCTATCCCAATCCGCTTTAGCTCACCTATAGTCTTGGGCCAACATTCCAAAAGTCATTTGATATATATTCAGGATAGGTCTCGTGTTTTGAAAATGGTCAGTAGTTGAACATTTATTGTTTTTCACCTTCTCATGTTTGGGGTATAGATATTGTTCTTTGAATATGGTTATTGGCTGTCCTATATTATGACACTACTTTGATTTTATTCCATATTTTTGAAATTATGATTCACACATTATATTTATCCTTCATTCAGATTGATTCCAATTCCCTTGAAATTATCTCGGTCAAGTGTAAAATCACATTTGGAACGGAAAAATGGCTATTCTGAGAGCCCTCTTCTCTAGAGATAGCCTATATCTATCAAAATTTTATGGGTGGTTAGTCAAAAATATAAGTCCCTGATTATTTGATGATTAGTCAGTGCTCTCATACAAAGTGAATGATTATGAGGTCATCCCTCGTTTCTCAAACCAGGCATGCCCCATGTGAGATTAAGGATTTATGGTTAATTTTTTTCACATATATGATTGAGATGAAATAATTTTAGCAAGAAATGTGCACGTTCAAGTAGTTCAAAACAAACACGAACAAAAAGAATATTGTGTCATAAGTTTGGCCAAAACATGGACCTTGGGGATCTGTCCCTTCAAAGGAATACATCACTACCACCACATTATATTGTGTGGTTTCCAGAATATCCAATCGCTTCTGGATCTCCTTCTCCTAGTCAATGGCCATAGAGATAATCTCATTATCCCTGATCTACATATGATCCTATTAGGCTCAGAGCTCACCAATTTGTGCCTTGCATGTTTCAGCTGCTCCTGGGATTCTATTATTTGGTCCTTTAATCATTCAATGATTCCCAATTGGTTGGTGAGGAATATAAAATTTTTATTCTTCTACTCATCGAGAATCTGGATTTTCTACCCAGTTTCATGGATATTTTTAATGTTATTATATTTATTTTAGTACAAGTAAGCATATAGGTATTGGATACCCACTCACATCTTTCTGGATAGATATTCATGAATTATCCCATGAAGATTGTGAGCATCCACACCTCCAATATAGAGACTGTACAACCATGTATGGAGTGACGCTATACAACTAAACCATTCTTCCTTAGGGATGTGAAGGAAATTTTTAATACAATTCCAAACCTTGCGTCTTGTCATGCATCTCTCCTCAGCTAAATCTAGATCTGATTCATCCAGTTCCTCAGGAAATGTAGGTATTTATTCATGGAATATAACCAGAAATTCAATGAAATGATCTTCCTCTGGCATCATGTCTGAGGGATTGTTCTCTATGACATGTGGGGGACCCTTTTCACTCATTTCTTATTTGGAAATATCACCTCTCGGAGCTTCTAGATCCACCCTGGCATTGGAATCACCTGTAGATATAACTTCCAGCTCACCAAGTACCAATACCGGATCGATAAGAATAATTGGTTCCTCAAGGATAGGAATTACTACCAAAATATCCCCAACAAATATCCTGAACACTCCAGTTTTTCGGGCTTATAATCTTACAAGCACTTTATGGAATATAAACTCTAATCAGATGGGTTCTTATATAACATGTCTGTGTATGTGAAAATTAGATACTTACAAGAACTAAGAGCAGTCGGGTAAGGTTCTCGAGTCACTGTGGAAACTTCTTCCACCATAGATACCCCAATAAATGTTAGCTTGATGATCGACACTAGCTCCTTTTGAAAAATGGGAACAACATGGGATTATAAGGACTTCACCCTGACCCCTTCTGTTGTATCACCTCTGGATGATTTGGCTATAACATTTCAATTACCTTTTTCATCATGAGATGTAGACTCAGGGACACATATCGCTATTTCCATTGGAACATTGTTGTCTCCTTTAGCAGGATCCCATTGGTCACACTAATTTGTTCGTGAATAAGAATTATTTTGGTTAGATTATTTTAATTAAAGCGAAAAAGGGAACCAAGAGAGATATTAGTTGAGGCACACTTCAAGATGTTCGAGAAATATCCTAATTAAAGCTTTAGATTTCACTACTCTCAAGTGGTCTCCCCTGAGGAGCTCTTGTATCGTGAGGTTACTCTCCTCCAGGATCTTCATCCTCAACATTGTATTCTTCTTATTCATCCAAAACTTACAATTTCTCCACTCCTTTTTATTCTTCTTAATCATCTTCATCATCTCGTGGTGGTAGTTCCACCAGTTCATGCTCTTGGTGGAGCATCACTTTCACTAAAAGATGTGACTCTTCATATCACCCCCGTTTTCATGGAGACATGTACATATATGTCAGATATGTGTGTCTTCGATGAAAATACACCATGTCTTCCACCCATATAATCCTGATTTATATTAGTTGGATTGTGTCTCACATCAATTTTTCCCATAGGCTTTCGTGACTTACAAATTTCAACAGTGTTTTCCAGGCTAACCATTGTGTTAGAAAAATTGTGTCTGCAGTGGGATGAAGCGGGTATATAATTTTTTTCCCAGGATCTTATCTGGATATACAATTTTTTTCCTTTCGGACCATCCCTCCTTAGTTGGTAGTTGTTTTTCCACACCCTGTGACATTCCTACCACTGGTGTTCCAACTCAGGCTACCCTAGCTGACTAGATTGTCTCTGGCCTTGTATCTCAAGAACCAGCTCACCTATTTTCCCACCACTATGACTCCAAACTTGGCTCATTGATTTACAAAATGTTCTTTCAAAAACTTTATTTTGAATATGACACCACCCAGTGATTAGCCTCTTCCTTCACTAGGATGGCATCGACAATAGTGGGGGGTAGTGTTATTGTTTCACAAAATCTAACATTTGTAATCCTTAGACATAACATGTGATAAATATAATGGTGATTCTCCTCCCAAAACTCTGTATGAACATTATTTCACATTTATTATAGGATGTCAAGATGTATAAAAAATCATGATGGCATATAGGGTTTTCAAAAGATCTTGTCATCAATCTAGGACACTAGCACACCATCTGTGATACTCTACAGATATTCCCTCTCTTCCAGTGGAACTTATAGCCATCTGTCCGACCAGGGTGTGGAATGGATGGATATTGATGTTTTCATGATTTCAAATCCAGATCTTAACCCCTCTTTGTTTAGTTTTAGCTACCATACCCCAACAATATTAATTAAATATGGTCGTAGGTTGTTTCCTAGATGACATATGGCATCTAAGAAGTCATATGTACCATGGTGACCTACAACTTAGCCATGGAGGTTCATTAATGGTCCATAGATTCTCCAAGGAATACAGCCTCTTGAAATTCTTTATAGGATACTGTATAAACCTTCTAGTACATGCACTCTGAGATTAACCTTATTATGGGATTCCATGATCCCAACCATTATCAACATCCTCAAACTGCCCCCATCCGTGTGTCCCTAACAAGCAGTAGCCACCGACTTAGGAAGGCAACAAAGAAGCTAGCCTATCATACCTATGGATCCTAGCACTCATTCACACTAAACCCCCATGAGTGGTATTGACCTATTTCTAGGATCACCTAGTATGATCCTACATTTCCCCTCTGTGACACATTTGGGAAGTATTATCCTTGGCCTAGCATCCTCGCCACCTTATCCATCTTGATGAACTGATAGAACCATGATGGGTATGATATTTCCATCGGGATTTAATCAATATTCAGAATCTCCTTCTCCAAGTCCAATAAATCCCATGTTGAAATGGAAGATTGTGCCAAGTCTCCATAGATATTCTATATTGGTAGGAAATAATCATACAGAATTCCCTCTAGAGGAATACATCTGACGAAATGTAAATCCAAAAGACTGATATCATCCTCCCCATGGTTGAGGTAGAATGTATTTGTGTCAGGGGACCACCATCTAACAAACTCCTGTTCTAACTCTTATTGATGATAAAAGTGGAATTCTGATGTCCACAAGAATTCAAAATCTCTTGATGTTTGACAAACCTTTCACAAAATACATTTAGGTTTGGTGCACCTAGTATGCTTATTAAAATTCACTTGTAAAATTCCCCCAGACCACAAGTACCAGTCTGACTGCCATCCCTTTCTTCCATCAGTAATGTTGTTCTAGAAGGTGCTTATGTAATGGGTGTGAAATTCTTTAGTCATTGGTTTGTTCCTAATGACTATCTTGGTTTTTGGATTCACGGAATAGAAGACCATATCCTGAAACTCTCTAACTAGGTGTCCATTGTTTGTGATTGTATACCACTTAAGGATGTCTTTATGTGTGACCCATGACTACGATGAGTTAGTCTCCATGCTCAGAATGGGCACTACCTTCATAATTCCGAAGTTACAAAGTGATAGGCCATTACTCAGGATGAAATCCATCGGCACTTGAATTTTCATTCTTATGTTCATAGAATTATAATACAACCCTCTTTTAACATGGTGTATATGAGGGTTGACAATAATCTCAATCCTCCATGAAGAAACGGTGGCCTTCCTCTCAACAGTGGTCGTTTCACCAGCCATGTTGGTCAAGATAAGAAAGTACTAGTGGATTTACATGAAATATTGATATTTTCTATGAAAACAGTAGGTTCCCTATTTGATCGAATTATGGTAAGGGAAATTTTAGCTATGTATGAAGCACATAAGACTCATTAGTTGCACAAAAAATATCAACTAAACTAGGGAACATTCGTGAAAGAATCAAAAACATACACACATAATAAAAATATCTTATCATATGGAATGTGGAGGTATTGTACCTTGGTCCCCCATGGATTTATAGTAATGGACTAGGTCCTATGCATGTGAAAAGTCTCATTATTCCATATATTTGACATACTTTATGAACCTCCTATAAACACATCATTATATGTATACTTTCCCATAGAACCCAACCTTCTAGTCCCCTTTTATCTCAGATTCCAAGAGGTGCATTTGTTTGGACCAAATCCGACTTGAGGTTGTATATAGACATAATTAAGCTTTTGGGAACTATAATATGACTCATCAAACAATTTTGAGAATCCCATGGGAGTCAAGCATAATATTGGACACCTTCATGCAATACCTCATTCTATGTGCAAGAACCTTACATTCCTAATGCAACGTCAAATGTGACTTTTCACTACGTCCTCCCAAATATGGCCAAAGAAAGTGAATGGAAGTTTGGGGTTTACCATGAAAATGGTCAACTTATATGCACAGTTTTGATTCCAATAATGGGACTTCAACCATCCTCTTACACACCGTCACTATTTTGTGATTCTTCTGACATTTTCTCCAATTAATAGAAGGGCACCATTCCCTTTTCAGTGTAACACTTTGAAATTAAAACTGTCAATCCTATTCACAAAACATGACTCATTCCATGAACATGTAGAAGTTATGACCTTAAGGTATAGGATCTTTCATGATATGCCCCAATGGTTCACCCTTTGGGTGTTCCCACAAGGGCTTGACCCTCGCAAGTTTCTTTTTTTACCAAGGCAAGTGCATAGAAAAGATTCTTCTTGGACACAAGACCAACCCGTTATGCGGTACCACATCCAATCTGACCCCCTCCCACATTTTTTATGAAATCCTCAAATATTATTTCCACACTTAATTAGAGGTTTTATGAGTTTTCTTTACACCAAAGCATCATTTTTTATCCCTTTTTGTGTAGAACACCTATATCTTGTGTGTGCCTCCTTTGTGTGGCCCTTCAGGCTTGCACGTAGTGATTTTCATGTTCCTTGTGTGGAGACTCATGTTGTGTTTTTTTACCTAATACTTATCCGCATAGGTACACTAACAGATTTTTATTCTTCTCATAACTATTTTAATGTGGACCTCTTGATTAATCATTCCTCTACGCCGATAACCATGTGTAATCCTTGTTCCATCCCTCATTGATGCTTCATATGTGAAATGACGACCTATTTCTCACACATAGAAAGCATCATGTGGTCTTATAGGCTTGTAGAAGCTATGAAACCACTCCCTAGGAATCCATCATAGATTAATCCCCAGTTTCCACATTCATGGGCCTATTAGTGCATAATCCCCAAACAACCAAACTGCACATGTTTTGAACCCTTCCTTCTAAACATGGTATGCATGAATCCTCTCAGAGGTTCAGTCCAAACCACTGGTAATCTCTGGTTCCCTTCTCTTACGGGTGCATATCTTGGATCTCAGAATCCACCCTCATCAATTCACATCCTGGTATTTCCCACAAGACATAATATATTTGGAGGACCCGGCCAACCAGAGGTCACATCCCCTTTGTTTCCACTTGGGTAGTTATCCATCCATAATCTCCAACCACATGTCTTGTTTTGACAGGGAAATTAACAATTCGTAAGCCCCAATGTCCCAATCAGAACAATGTGGACTTTGATTCCCAAATAGATGGGATACATAGGAAACATCCCCGAGGTTTGATCCCAAAAACATCATATTCAGGTTGGTTCCATCCCATTCATTCCATCCACTTCATCCAACCCTCCATCATCCCTCCTGATTCTTACATAGGACACCACATCCTAGTGTGATCATGTCACTCATTCAATAATCTAACCATGAATAATCCCTAGCCATCTTCTCCACTACCTAACCTTTATCATGGTTTAGTCACAAAATCCAAATAGTCTATCTCAATGCATAATCTGCATTCATCCCTTCACCACTCCCAGCATCACATGGGTTGGCTTAGTGCATAAGCCCCATTCATCCCATTGTGTCTCCTTGTGGCACCCGGGAAACTAACCATGGGAAATCCCCACAGAATCTATACTCATTCAACCAGGAGTATTACTCTTATGATGGGATTCAAGCTATGTGTAATCCCCAAATAGTTACCTCTCAAACTATGTGGGTTTTGATCCATGTCTTCTAAACATGGTACATAGTAATCCTCGTCGATGTTCAATCCCATCCAATATTAAACCTTGGTGTCCCCTTCATTAGGGTCCACCTTCTCTAATCCTCCCTCGAAGGATTCTAGGTCAGCCTTCATAGTGTGAAATATTCTATTTATAGGACACTCCACTCTCAGGTTCATCCTCATTGGGAATTCTAATCCACTCATCTGGTGAACCTTCCATGAGTTTCTAACCAAGGGTTTTCCTTACTGGTCAAACTTCACTAGTTTTCTAATCAGTCTGATCTATCTCCACTAGACGTTAAACCGGTGGAATACCCTGTGTTGAAAATAGGAAGATGAGGAACACCTCAGAGACATGCGTCTTGGATAAGATCCCTCATAATCCTTGTGGTAATCCTCTGGTTTCTTCCTCATTGAGAATCCCTATGATGAGGATGAATACATGTGTTCTGGTGTTTCAGTATCTAGACATACCATTGATTCCTAGTGTTACCACTCTTCTTACCAAACATTGCCGAACCAACATAACCTTTAGAATGTCCTGGAAGAAGTACTAAAATTAACCATCATCCATAATGGGATGGCACCAAGAAAGGGTTTCACTAACAGTTTATTAATTTATAAGGTCGACCCAAACTATGTGACGAATTCTAAGGAGGAATCCATGGATAGAGGGACTGACATTACATCATCCCATTTCAATCAAGGTGTATATATATGTAGAAGTGTTGATTGATACCCACCCTTGTAATTTTGGAATTAAGGGTATAATTAATCATCCGCAAGAAAAATAAGACGTCCCAGGTAGGCATGCCCGGACAAAAGCGTTAGAAACTATTGTTTACTTTTTTTCTTGAAAAATGAAGTGATGAAAATTTATTATTTTTGGATGATTTAAATTTTATTACTTGTTGATAATTATATTATCTTTTTTACTATTATATTTAAAACATGATAGGATGTGTTTTATTTATGTTGATTTAGAGAATTTATGTCCATGGAAAAGAAAGGTTTTATATATGTGGTGGTGTGATAACAAATATTCATGATATTCTTTTTTAATAATGTAATGGTTTTATAATTTTTTACCATAATTTTAGTGTTATATTTTCTTTAATAGTAGATAATACTTTTTCTAAAATAAGAATAAAATTAGAGAAAAAATAAATAAATAAACATGAATGGAGAAAACTATTACCTCATACCGACTAGGGGAACCACACAAGAGGCATGATGGCTTAGATAAGGCATAATTGAGTAAAGCCAACATGGTTCAATACTGAGTTGGGGGAATAGAGGTCCTAGAATAGGGTGAAACTAGTAAATTACAATGATGTATTGATTAAATACACTATCTTATCATGTGGTCACAAGACTAAATGGAACTCTAATGTAGGTTGAAAACACTATAATGCATTTTTTTTTAAAAATCACTTCAGGCCCATAGTTCTCATGTAGTATAATCACTCAGTTACCCCCGATGTGAGTTGGGGTTTCATGATATGAATATTAAACCCATAATGATCAATGAAATGTCATGAAATATGTGTTGTAAGCTCGGTGATAAATCACTATACCCATTTTTTCTATGCCACATTGCACATGAAGGTGTTTATATGTGACGAATACACTACAGTCATATTAATTTCTACTTTTCCATGAAAAAAGATGGTAGATACATAAAAAGTGTAATTCCATATAAAGGTATGTAATTTTGTGATATATTCCAGGAAGTTGATGTTTAAAAGTATCCAAGGGATGTTGTTTGTGAGAAAGGTTTTATCCTTTGCACAATTTTGGAGTTGGATAATTTGAATCATGACCTAGTGAATCATGTCCTATGGTTATTCATACCTGAGACAATTTTATAGAATATATAAGAAATTTCAATCATGGATAATAAATTTTTGGTCATGTTGATAGAGGCGTTGACGTAGGGTAAATCTTAAGGGTAGTAAGGTGAGAGCCACAATGTGGTTGTGTTTCTGTTTTGGATATTTGAGTCCATATATCATGATCCATACCTTATATACCTAAATATTACATATTTTAGATTAATATTCAATACATAAAATTATGGTTAATTCAAAAACCCTAAACATTTAGAGTCTTTGGAGACCAGATACATAATCCACTTATTTCATGAATGGTTTTCAATGTTTCTCATATAGAACCCCTATTAGGTATACACTACACAAAACCTTTCATCATATCATGGGGACAGAAAATACAAGAAAGTGTGAGAAGAGATTATTATCAAGCATTAACATAGGAGATATCAATCACTGTGTATATGATATGTAAAATGGTATGAGAAAATGATCATAAATTACAATGTTCACAAAAAAATCTATCAATGATCATAAACATGATTCATGTCATAGAACATGATGGTAATAAAAGAAAATATTATAAATAGTACTGATTCATCAATAATTTTTCATGATCCATGAGTGTATAATATATACATAGGGTGTGGAAAAAAATAATCTTAGAGCACATTAAATAAGTAGAAATATAAAAAAATTCACTCATAATGATAAGTAATTGAAATTAGACCCTCATATAATCTTATGGAAATGAATCTTGGTCCAGTTATAATTTTATGGATTTCAAAATATGGTCTATTAATAATCATATGGACATGAAAAGTAGACCCATGTATAATTTATTAGATAAGAACACCTGGTCTAAGAATAATATTATGGATATGAAAATCAAGTCCATGCATAAAATTTGGAACATGAAATTATTTCCACACATAAAATATTTATCTCACGATGAATACATCATTACGAAATGCATTAGAGGTTTGTAATAGAATTATCCATCACATAATCATAATCCATTCAAATGTACACCACAAGAGCATTACAAAATTTATAATTTCATCATAATTTAACCTGTGGAAAATAAAATGTGTTTCGTAAATATCTCATAATAAAAAAATATACCATCAATGGAATGAATAATGTCAAAATCATAGAATAATATCCCAATTGAAATATAAATTATGTCAAATAATGACATCATTTCTAAAAATTCCATTATAAAAGATATCTTGTAACATTTCTAGTGAAAAAAGTGTTTCTATTTTGAAACCACTTTAATGTCTAAAATTTTAAAAAAATATTAGGACTTTTTTTAACTTAATAGAAAATTGGAAAATTGTAAGGGAATCATTGAATAATTAAGTGTCCATCATTATGGTAAATTTTTTTCATTCCATGTATGTTTAAAAAAATATTAAATTCACATTTGTTTTGAAAATTAAAAATAACATTTTTTAGAAAATTCTTGTAGGATAAAATATTCAAACATGGGTATAATTTCCATGTATGTTAAAAAGGTCATTGTAAGTAGAAAAACATGGGTGAAATTGGATTTAAAAAATCATAGGGGAAAAGTAAAATACATTCTTGGAAACATGTTTATAAAACATAGTTATGAAAGTTAAATGTTTTTCGACTTATGTGAGATATAAAGTCGGTTATCCTTAAAACCCTTATTTTGGTCTCTTTATTACTTAATAAGAGGAAAATGATATGAAAACATGTGATATTTAGAAATAAGTTGAGGATAAAAAAATTAAATGTATTTTTTAGATATAGATAATAAAACTTAACCATTGAAAACATAATCATAAACAACTATAATAAATAATGAGAGAGTAACATAAATCTGTTACCACTTTGGTTACATTCAAATAAAAACCTCATGAAAGAGAGAAACATTTATTAATATGTTATGTATATTATTTTCACTAGAGTAGTCATAAAATATATTCATGGGAAATATACATAACACATATAAGAATCAAGTGGGGAATAGTTAATATGTCTCATAGAAGTAAAACTGAGTTGAAAATCCGCTTCTTCAAGGATAACATGCTTCATAAGTGCTCTAAAATCCTAATATTTGGTATAATTTCATTATATAACTTATTAATAACCCATGTAATTACAGTTTAATATACTATTACCCCTAATTACTAGATAAGAATGTTGATAGGAGAACTAGGAGGGTTTTATTCAAGTTAGATGGCTCAGAGGGTGTGAAGAGGCGAGGAGAGAATATTCCCTTTTATAAGTGTAGGGAGGTGATTTATAATATTAATTTTACATATTATATTATTATAAATCATCTTTTATGTTAAAGTGGCTCTAAATTGATATATTTCAATGATATGGTGAGTATGAGTTGAAATCCATACATCCAATAAAATTTGGAAGACATTAGGTGATATTTTCACCCATATATCATTACCTTAACCCCACATTACCCATTTTGAAAATTATCTGTGTTAATATTTAAGGGTTGTTAGAGTTACCTTGAAAATTCATGTGACCCATAAAATAGATATGGTTAATATTTTCAACTATATCCCATTCAATGGGCCAAATATAATATCTTTATGAATTTTAAACCATTTTAAAAAATATTAATTATTTTAACATTTCAAAATTTTAATTTCTTGAATTACATGAAATTTTTTAATAAAATTTGTATCTATTTAGCTGAAAAATATTTTTATTTATAAATGTAACATCTTCTTATATGAATATTCAATTTATAACATTTTCATCCATGCTAGAAACATAAGGGTTTATAGTCTTTGGAGACTAGATATAGAATCTATTTATTTCATGAATGATATTCAACATATACAATTAAGATAATACCACAGAGAACTATTCATAGTAGTAAACTACATAAGACATTGATGATAAACTATGGAATGGAAGCATATCAAATGGTGAACTAAGATGTGCAGTAAGGGTAAACATGAGAGATTTTAATAATTGGTCATATGAAATTATATGATAATCATAAGGGTATTAGATCATGACCATGATATGAAAAGTTAATACCAAGTTTTAAAAATATCATAAACATGACTCATGTAATAAAACCATATCATTTAAAAATAAATTAATTGTTATAATGATAAATCATCATAAATTAATCATGAACCATACGTTCATGTCAGAAATATGTGTGGAACCATTACAAGTATATAAAAGATTTCATATATCAAGGGTAAGTACAAATATAATAAGATTAATCATCGACACCTATTTCACATATTGTATCAATCAAATAAATTAGTTTCCCATAACAAACCAATCACATCAACCTTTTTTATATAACAGATTATGCTCCTCAACTTGTTTCCCACAATAGATTAAGTTATTTTACATGGGTCTTGTATATTTATCTAGAGATATAAAACAGTACCCAATAAATTAATGGGAGATATAGGTATAACCTATCACATATTGAAAAAAGTACATACATGTTCCACACAATCATAAAACATATATAATATCATCATATCATAACCTATGAAAATAAAATGGGTTCCATTTTTCATTAAATCATTGAATAACCCATAAAATGGGTTTTATAAACATCGCTTCATCATAAATATAAATAATATAGAGAAATAACAGAGATGGTATAATTGGATCACATCCCCAGTAATAAATAAGAAACACCAAATGTTATTGTTGATAATTAATAGTAATAATATTAAAAGATCACTAAAAATAGTCATAAGGAAAATACACTTTTCATTTTAAAATAAATATTCCAAAACTAAAAACATGAAAAATTATATTGAATTTTTTTTTCTTTTAAATCCATATAGGAATATTTTAAATTAATCTTAAATGTATTTAGTGATCACGAAATCATGAAATTCTACTCATGTCATATAAGATAAAATAAAACATTCCTTTCATAATTATGTCAAAATGTTCCTCATTCAGAAGATGACAAGAGTAATCATTGTAAAACACATTGTAAAAAGTCAAAAATGGGTTAAATTTTATTTATAAAATAATAGTCATATACTAATATCATTCATTAAAAAAATTAGAAAATATGGATATGGATAAAAAGGATTTTATACAGAAGTTAGATAAAAAGTATATTTTCATTAAAAATACACTTTTGATATCATAAATAATTAAATTCAGTAAAATTATAGGAAAACATATATTATAAATAAATAAATAGTTGATAAAAAAATCAAATGGATTCATCATATAAGTATCATATACTTTTCTTAAGATAAATTCAATTATAAACAATCCTGATTAAAATATGATTAAAACATAAATCCCTTACATCAAATATATCCCTTCATCATTCACAATCAAACCACTAGTATAAAAATATATATTTTTTATAAATCTATGAAATATCAATAATTATATCTATCATACTATATATGAATTATTTATATAATCTTAGAACCTGTTTATCAATAATGTTTTATTAAAATCTATATTTCAGGTGATAACTACTTCTTTTTAAAAGAATGTTTCTGTTCGATAGTCCTGATACATATACATTGATCATGGTCCCATAATTTACTAATTGTTAATCTTGGTATAAAAATAAAAATAAATCCTTTATTTACATATTCAATTTAATTCATCAAAATTAGAGAGATAAAAAGGTATTTCACTATTTATGGAATGGTATGTTGTACGTATGCGTAAACACATTTTCCATTTATCGGCTGATGGAATGAAATAAAAGTAAATAATAATGACATATAAATAATAATAATTATATATTTTATATCATATAAATTAATAAAATATATACTTATTACAATTAAATTATAATGGAAATGAAAGAAAATAACATCGCTTCATGGAGGTGGTAATCTATATGTACGTAAAAGAGACATTATCGGTTTCCAATAATTTAGAAGGTAAAAAATTAATCATGATAATTTTGTTATAAATGTATAATTAATTCACAAATATAAGTTATAAACATTAAATAAAACATAATATACATCCATGAAATATGGTGATAGAAAATGAATATTGTCACTACTTGGAAACGATAAGCCATATACACACATGATCATATACTTTCTCTTCCCTTCTGATGGGTAGAGGGTGCATAATCAAAAAATTCATATTAATAATAATAATTCACTATATTTAGGTTAAAAAAATTATTTTTTTATGATAAATACCATGTATTTAAAGGAGGTATATAATAAGTAAAAATAATGTGATTGGTTAAGGCCATTGTCTATTCTTTGAAAGAACTCCATTTTATCTACACATATGGGTAAACAGTTATGTATTTTGGGAAATAAATAACATATATAATGTTTATGTATAATTATATAATGTATATTTTTAGTTTATGTTTATGATATAAGGATCAACGTGTTGTAATTATGTGTTGAAGTACATGCTTATAAATTATATGAGGGACACTTTTGGAATTTCTTAAACTAATAAATAATAATAAATTCATTATCATGCTCAAATGACTCTCAAATGAAAATTATTAGAATATAATAAGTTATATGATTTTAATACCATAATTAAATAAAATTTGGATACGTTTTGATTTTATTTAAAACCTCCTCTTTTTTATTATCTACATGGTTAACCTATTTTAATTGTAACTACAGTAACATCTTTTTCACACATAATGTGTTATAATTATACATATAAGGTTACAAATGGATCATATATGGAATAAGAATAAATTTTATTCCATATTTTATCCTCCTTTCTCTCATTAGATATTTTTATGTTTTTTTAAATAATTTAATAAAACAATATTTTCATAAAATATTATTAATTTCCATTTTAACACTTCTCATTTAATTTGAATTAAAAGACATAAATAAATTTTTTAATTGGAATATAATAACCCAAAACAATAATAATATGTCATATTGATCTATAAATTTCATGTAACACATTAAATCAGTGAAATTATATCACTTTTAAAATTTGTAATATCATTTATCGGTTTCCATTAATTGAATTAATGCTATTTTGGTGTTATGTAAGAACATTGAGTAATTGTTAAATATATTAAAATTATAAATAAAATATCATTATTAAAATAAGTTTATTTATATTAAAATAGAAATTTTTATTCATTCATAGCATATTTTTGTCTTTATGAGGAACCTAATAGATATTTAATACTAAGAGAGTGAAATTTATAACATTATTTGATATAAATAAAATATGGTTCATTTTAATTGAAACGTTTCCAATAAAAAATAAAAAACATAAATAAGTGATAAAGGACTAGTTTAAATAATGTAATAATAATTAGGATGAATAATTATATCTTTATCAATTATCTTTATCCTATATTCTCTAAATTTACTGTTGATTGAGGTGATAAAATTCAATAAGGATACTATTGATATTGACAAAAAATAATGGGGCCTTTTTTATGAATTTTTAAAAGTATTATTATAAATATGGAATCCATTTTATAAAATTCAATAAATATAAGTAGAGTTTTTTAATTTTAAAATTAGTGTATAAAACATGAAAAACATTGTTTTTTTGACAAATACATTTTTAAGCATAAAACATGTTTTTTTAAACTATGCCTAGAAGAATATTAAATGAAAGTTAAATCATTTTATGGAATATATAATATATAAATTTCATTTATAACATCAAAAAATATTTATTTTTTTAGTTTTTAATATAAAAATATATTGTGTGAATAAAAATTAATTTTTCAAAAAAAACACTTTAATTTTAAAATAATTTTTATTTTCATTTTTGACCATTTGAAAAAAATTGAATTATTTTTACAAATATATAGAAAATATTTTTAAATAATTTCTTTATTACTATTCTTACCCACAAATCTATTTCCAAGATGATAACCATTAGCTGATAATATTTTAATAATATATCACGGGTTGTTAATACAAAGTGTTTTATTTAACAAAAGCTATTTAAAAAATAAAATTATTTATTGTGAGATATTTTTCAAATATATTAGGTAGTTCCATTTTACCCCCTTAGAATGATTTTATCTCTTTAAATTCATTACTCTTATATAAACAAATGAGGATATATTTATTTCAATACATCCTCATCTTCCCAAGTAACTTCTCCAAATTTGTGATTTCTCCATACAACTTTATCCATGATAATACTATTATTCCATATTAATCTATCTCTACATTAAAAGATTTATATCAGTTATTCCCTATATGAAAGATCATTCCCCAATTGTATGACCTCTTATTTCATCACGTGTGAAGGACTAGGTATGTTTTATCTTTGGAGAGATAAATGGAACATGTTGTAAACTAGAGAGACATTTGGTGGAAGCACTAATTGATAAGAAATCATTCCTACTCAATAAATAATATCTAAGGGGACAATATATATAGGGGTAAAAATTTATATTTTCTATATATCACAGCCATTTTCTATATCGAAATTAATAGAAAAACCTTCTCACCTACTTCAAATTAAAGATCATTTTGATTATTTTCACTATCACTCTTCTATCGACTCTTAGATTCCTTGATATGCTAATAAATTATTCTAACATTGTCAACTATTTTCTAATCTAGCTCAGGTCTCTGTTTCATTCTTTCACTTATTTTATCCTAGTATGTTGGAGTTCTACACTTCTTTCTATAGTAGGATTCATAAGGAGCTATCTGAATTCTTGACTGAAAAACTACTATTGAAATAAAACTGAACTAGATGAAGGTGTTAATTACAGCCACCTTGGAAATATATAGAATTGTATTTTTCAAAACATTCTAAAGTTTCATTGGTTCCCTTATACTGACCATCTTCCTAAGGATAATACACAATAATGAAACTCAAATCGTTATCCAGAGCTTACTGAATACTCATCTAGAAATATAAGGTAAACCTATAATCCCCTTAATATATGATGAAAAGTGTTACTCCATTATTTCTTACCGAATCATTAATTAATATTATAGAAATATGATCAAGATATAACACATATCTGATTTGAATGATGTATGCTAACTTCCAAATGAGATTGAGTATAACACTTATAGAATTATGGCCTTTAGATGTTTTGGGGAGTCTGACGACAAAATCGGTGGTGATGTTTTCCCATTTCTATTCTGGTATGGGTATTGGACGTAACATAACCTTATAATTTTAACTAATCGACTGAGCTTTTTGACATACTATGAATCATGAAACATATTCTATAATATATTTCATCATTTTTCCCATAAAAATACTCTTTCAGGTCTCTATACATCTTTATAATTCCACAATGAATAGAGAAATATGTAATGTGAGGCACATCCAATAAATCCATTTTCAAATATGGTTTTTATGGATTATATAAATGGTTCTTAAATCTTATCCTTCAATCAAAATAAATATTGAACTCAATAACATACATCATTTTCTTTTACAACTCCACATCTTTATTTTGTGCCTCTTTAATCCTCACATAAATAGACGGTTCAACATTTATTTAAGAAGGATAAATATGTATTCCATTCCATCACTATTTATAGATCCATCCTTTGAAAATATAGAAATATTGGATATTTTATAATCCTTATCCTAGATATATTTGCATGGTCCTTTCAATTCAAATCATTTTCCAACTTTTTCTCTTTCCTAGGGTGGTAATGTATTGAGTAGTCATAATCTTTAATTAGCTTTATCCGTCATGTTTGTTCATATAAATATATTTATGAGTGAATTTATAATATAAACTATTATTATTATTATATATATCACACCTTTCTCTATAATGACCATGCCTTCATATCATTATGAAAAAATTACCAATGCTAAATCCAAGTCAGTATTTTGGTAATTTTTCTCATTAGCCTTTAATTGGATTTAGTTATACACTATAACCATATCATTTTTCATGAGAAAACATCCTATTCCCTTCATTTATGCATCATTATAGATCACAACCCATTCACTGTTATAATATAGTGTCAGCAAAGGTTTACTAACTATCTTCTCATATTCATACATCCACAGGAAATTAACCCCTTTCTAAGTCAACATGGTGAGTGTATTAGATAACCATGAGAAATATCTCAAAAAATGTTGTTAATATCTATACAATCTAAGAAAACTATAGATTTTAGAAATTTTGGTTTGTCAAAGACATTTCCCAATAACTTCAATCTTTTAAGGATCTACTGATATACCCTCACCTGAGGCTATATGACCTGGGAAAGAAACATTCTAAAGCCAAAAAGTACACTTTGTAATTTTTTAATAATGATTCTCCTTCCTCATGGTCTTTGACATAATTCTAAAGTGATATTTATGATCTTCCATGATCATTTAATATATAAGAATATCATCTATAAATACTAACATATATTTATCAAGTAAATATCTAAATAATATATCCATTAAATTCATGCAGATAGTGGAGGAATTTGTAAGACCAAAATGCATCACTATAAGTCTATAATTTATATAACATGTATCGAAGGCCGTATTTGGTATATCCACTTTCTTGACACACGATTAATAATATCCTGAAATATGTTCAATATAATTAAAGTTAATATCTCAATCTAGGTCATCATATAAGTCATCAATACCGGGGAGAATATAATTTTCCCTGAAAGGGATCTTGTTAAGTTTTCGATAGTCAATGTAAAGGTGTATTAACCCATTTTCTTCTTAAAAAACTAAACAGGTTCACACCATGGTGACAAGATGGGGTATATAAATAATTTATCAATATTCTCATGGAGTTAGTTATTTAATCCCTGCAGCATAATTGGTTAATTTTACTAGGGGTATTTAAAATAGTAATAATAGCATCTATGAGTTCTTTTAAAAAAACATTATGATCTGGAGGTAGATCAGGTAATTTTATAGAAATACATAAAAATTTATTATATAATAGGTATATCTTTAATGATTATTTTTCTAAAACAATGTGGGATAGATAAAATAAATGTATATGAAATAAGACCCAAAATATAGAAACAATTTCCATTTGACGTCTATATTCAACCTCACATCGATAAATGATCATAGTTCCATTTGGAAAATAAAATGTCACCTATGTTCCATAAAAATTGATATGGGATACATATAAATAAAGCCCATTATGTGCCCAAAACCCCCCATTAAATTAAACTAAAGGGATGATCAAAATATTTTTAGGAAGCACATTTCCAAAAACATCAATCATAGAGGAACTCACGTCATGAGATGTGATCATCCAACCATTATTAGTTTTCTAGCTAACTAATATATAATTGTTGATGTGATAATATAATACCACTATAAAATTAATTAGATATGAATGAGTGCGTAGATATAAAATCAAAAAAAGAAATTACATATTATGGAGTTCTTGATATGTATTCCATTAAACATGTCATTCTCATAACCCTATTGAATAGACACAATTTCATGAGAATTACCTCTGTATTTGGGTTTAATAAGTTGTTGAGATTGATAATATACTATAGATTCTTTCACTAGTTGTCATAATTCCTATTTCACTTTCATTTTTAGAGAAGGATCCTGGGTGGTTCACTATTTTTTATATTCTTTTCTTTAAATACATTAACTATCATATTCATCCCCTTTTGACATTCACAAATATTATGACCCACCATTGAACATTTAAATAAAATCCTAGATACAGTGAAGAAATTACATTTTTGTTTCCTCAAATATTTCTGGAACATAGATGTCTATATTTTATTTCCACCTTCTGATTTATTTGATTATTCATTAGGTTCCACCTTCCATTTCTTATCAAAATAATGAGAATGGTGGGAATTGACAATTCTAATTTCTACTTTGAGTTCACATAGAATGATTTATTTGTATATATTAAAGTATCTTATATCCAATTCCTATTGAATACATGTTTTTACAAAAATAATGGATCAATAAATTTTACTTCTTGGGATAACAATTAAGAAAAATTCATAACTTTCAAGTGTTATAAAATTTTCCTCTTGGGCACTAATGGATTCGTCACACTTTTTCTTCAGCTCAAGGAATTAATTATCAATATTCTTACATATTATATAAGGAAACTAATTACTGAATAATATCATCATAAAATGATCCCATTTTATAAAATAAATTTTTTCATTTTCCTCATATTCTTAATAAGATCTACCCATTGATGATCGTTTTCTTATAGATTATAAACATCGATGAAAACCTTTTCAGGTCCCGAAGAATGAAGAATAAAAAATATTTCCTTATTTTTGATGATCCATCACTCAAAAATTAGTGAAAAGAGTTCCCACTAAAAGAATGTGAATGTTTTCTCATGAAATATTTAAAACTATGTTCTTCCATTCTATTATGATATATAATATTTAAATGATTCATAACCTAAGAATTTTCGTTGATATTAGTAGCAATATTCTACATTATAGCTCCTATTACCTTCAGTTTCCTAGGTGTATAATAATTTAATTTCTAATCACATTCAACATTTATATGATTCGTTTAGGATCTATCCTATGAATAATACAAGAAATAATACTGATAAAAATATTCTTAGTGTAAAACCACATAATCATGAAAAATATCAAAATTATGAAACATTATTCTATGAAACATTATGTTTAACCTATTTCATTTATGATCCATAAAAAATTAGTATTTTATCCTAAATATAGACATGTCCTTAGGATTTTAAAAAAATATTTCTTACCCTGTGCACCAAATAATTACTACACCCTACTTTGATACAAACTATAGTCACTCGATCTTTTTATACACAAATATAACATCATTTTAGATAAATACTAAATTTATAGAATTTTGATATATTCCAAAACCAATAAGTGTTAGAGTTATTAGAGAATATATGATCAATATTCTTATTTCATGAAATATGTTAAACACCTGAAAGACTAGATTCCCACATAGTACTCTTCATAAGAATTCCCTACTTAAAAAAAATCCATCTTAACTAGTGGAAAGGAAACATAAAAAAGGGAGACCTTAGATGATCGGTATGGGTATGCATGATATATATCAATAAATGATAATAAGAATTGTTAAGAATATCATAATGTTATAAGATCATGACCATAACATAAAATGTTTATACCAAATCTGAGAAATGATTTTAAACACGAGTTATGGCTTAAAACTTTATAATTTCAAAGAACATGAATAATAAGAGTGATAAATCACCCTAACTCAATCATGAACTATAATTTCATGTTATAAATGTGTGTGGACCCATCACACTTATAAAAGAAGTTTCATAGGTGAAGGTTAGCTAACAAGACCATCAGATCAACCATAAAAACATCTTCCCATATTGGATCAAGGACATTGAATTGTTTCCAATAATAGATGAATCACTTCAAATTGATTACCATAACAGATCTTGAATATGAATTTGTTTCCCATAATGGATCAAATACATAAACATGGTTCCCATAAATATCTCATGCGATATAACAATTTAACAAATGAATCGGATGGAAATTTAGGTTATACCCAACATATAATTAATACCATACATATGTAGTTCACAAGATCATGAATCATCCATTATATCACCATATCATTACTTATGAAATAAAATAGAGTCCCAAATTTCTTCAAACCATAACATAACCCATAAAAATTTCTTTCATAAACATCTCATTATTACAAAAATAAACCATCCAAATAAATAAAATTAATTGTATTATTGGATCACATCCATAGTAAAACATAAGAAACAACAAAGGGAGTTATCATGGATACATATAAATACTATTATAATATCATTTAAATCATTCATGAGGAAATACCATTTTAATTTGAAAATCATTTTCCAAAAAAAAAATTAAAAATACTATGGAGGAAATATTATTTCAAAATAGTCATCCCAAACGTTAAGGTAATAATTAGTTTATTCAGTATTCACGATGATGGGAAACTCTATTCATTTTATATATGTTAAGAAAAAAACATTCCTTTTTATTTTTTTGCAAAAGTACCTCATCCAAAAAATAAGAAAAATATTCCTCATTATTTTTTTAAAAGTCAATAAATAGTAAAAATATCTTCAAAAATAAAATTATAATATTAATTTCATTCTTTATATAATATTTATAAAATATGGTTATATAAGAAAAATGATTTTAGACCGATGTGGAAAATAACGCTGTTTTTTCATAAAAAAATCTTTTTATTTAATTAATAATTGATGTGGGTAAAATGAATGGAGAACATATATTCTCATGAAAAAATAGAATAGAATAAAATGAAATTGATTCATTATATAAGGACTATATAATTTCATTAATTTATATTTATGTATATATAATCCTATTCAAAATTGGATTGAAACATAAATCTATTACCTCAAATATCAAATGTCCCCATTCGCATTCAAAGCTACTATATAATATATATAGATTAATAAAATATTTATAAAATAACCATATTCAATATATCATAAGATTTATGATTTATTTATGACATATTGTAACTATTTTATTAATAATTTTGATTAAAATTTCTATTATAGTTGATAACTACTTTATTTTCAAGGCATTCTTTGGTTCGATAGTCCAAATACTTATAATTTGATCAAAATTAAATCATTAAAATTATTTTAATTATGTTATTAACATCATATATATCAATTATATACAAATTCATAATCAAAATCATTTATAAAAATTATAGATAGAAAAATGAATTACCCCATTCATTGATACAGTAGGTTGTATGTACACAAATACATTATTTCCGTTTTTCAATGGATAGAATGAAAAAATGTTAAATAATAATTCTCCAATAATTTTCATAATTATATAAAATATATAAAATAAATTAATTAAATTTATCCTTACTAATATCCTTATAAAATGGAAAGGAAAAACAAATCACATCTCTTCGTGGAAGTGGTAATCCACATGTACACACAACGGATGTTATAATTTTCTAAAAGTTTGGAAGGTAAGAAGGAAGGTGTGATATTATGATTTAAGAATTATAATTATGTGACAAATATCATATATGAATTTTAAAATGTTCATAATAACTATCATTGAAATAGGGTGATGTAAAATGAATTATATAACTATGTAGAGAGGATAGGTCGTACATATGCACGAGCAATACTTTAACTTATCATTTGATTGGATAGAAGATGGAATGATCAATTAGTAATCATTATAAAATTTCATTATATTAAGGAAAATTAATTTATTTATTTTTTGTGGTAAATATCGAGGATTTTTAGTAGGTAAATTAATTGTAAAAACAATGTGATATATTATGGTGATTTCCTATTCATTGAATGATATACATTGGATATCCTCTTAGGAATTGTATGGATGGTATTTTTGGAATACCATAACCACACGAATGTGTATAAATAATATGATATGTATTTTTTCATGCTAAAGTCAATATAGAAGGATCAATTATTTTTTCCACAAGTTAAGGAGGAAATTTCCTTTTATAATTTTGGTGTGGGATAATTTTGGGATTTCATAAAATATGAAATTATAATAAAGTTATTATCATATCCAAATGCATCAAAAGGATAGTTATTATAATATATTATTTTATGGGATAATAATACCATCATCATATGAAATTTTGACAGTTTTTTTTCATTTTAATCCTTATCGTTTTGATTAACTACTTAGTTAACAAATCTTATCCTTAACCACAATAACATCTTTTTCACCATTAATGTTTTACAATTTTACATATAAGGTGAATATTATCTCCTAAATATGAAATTTTTTAACAAATATTATCCTATTTTTACTCTTTAATATTTATTATTATATTTAAACAAATTAAAAAATATTGTTGAGATAATATATTGTTAATATCCATTTTGATACAATGCATTTAATTTGAATTAAAATACATATATTAGAAGTTTTAATTCAAATATAATAATTAAAAACCATAATAATATGTAATATTAAATCATTATATTCATATAACCCATTAATAAAATTAAATTATATCACTTTTAAAAATTTTAATATCATTTATTCTAATTTTCCATTAATTAAATAAATATTGTTCTATCATTGTGTAAGAATATAAGGACATTATTTATTGCATAAAATATAAAAATAAAATAGTATAATGAAAATAAGTTTATTTTTCAAAAAATTTACATCTTTATTTGTTTATAACTTACGTTTCTCCTTATGTGGGCACATAATAGATATTTAAAACTAATAGAATGAGATTTTGTAATATTCTATGAAATAAATATATTTTTTCTTTTCATGTAAAAGTGTACATTAAGAAAATTATAAAATAATGTGATATGGGTCGTATTAAATTAATCCAAAAATAATTCAGATGAATAATTATATCCTTGGCCCTTAGTTTTATCCTAGATTAGCATGATTTTCCCATTACTGAGGTGATAACTTTTACCACATTTACATTTCATACTGGAAAAAATAAAAGTGGAATATTTAAATTTTTTAACCAATTTAATATAAATATGAGATGCATTTTATAATATTAATTAAATATAAGTTTCAGAAATTAATTTTAAATTACGTTCATAAAATGTAATAAAAACTGCATTTTAGAAAATAATAAATTTTAACCATATAATTTTTTATTATTCATATCACATGGATCAAATAATATTAAATGAATGTTAAAACATTTTATTGAATATATAATATATAAATTTCAATAATAATTTCTCAAATATTAAATAACATAATTAGTTAATATAAAAATGAATTTTACAAAGTAAAAACAATTGGTCAGAAATGTCATCACTTTTAGTTACAAATATCTTTTATTTTCAATTCTCACCAATTTATAACCAATGAATTCATTTTATAATTGTTTAGATGGTATATTTTTCATAATTTAATTATTAAAATTCATACTCTACAGTCCATATTATAGGATATGACTGTCACATGATAATATTTCAATAATATATTTTTTTCAATCAAAATAAGTGTTTCATGTTATACATGTCACAACCCATCCCCCGTGGCCCATGTCGTGACTACCCCAAGATCACCTTCCATAGGTGAGGGGCTGGTGTCTAGCACCAGAAAGGCATATACCTAAAACCATAAAGGCATTTCCTTTTAACCTGGAAACTCACACAATCCAAGCACACAGAAAGATACAAGCACAAAGTAAACTATATAGTAAATAGGGTGAGTATAGTAAGTAAAGGGGCCAGAATACAAGCTAAACTGAAAAGTACAAGTAAAACTGAAAATAGCTCCTCTGAACACCCACCAAGGATCCTACCTGAATGGTAGGTATAGCTCTCGAACGGTCATCTTTGTTATTCATCTTTTCTAATGGTTCACCTCTGAGAAGCCTCCAATCCTGGCACCCATAGCGTCGATCAATGTTGTCCATCATCTGCACAAGACACAGCAAGGTGTGGGCGTAGCACATACAGGGGTGAGTATAACAATACTCAGTAGTGACCCTGAGACCTCTGAAGGTCTCTTAGAATCCACATAAAATAAAACACAAATCAAGACCACATTTACAATGCACGAATCAAAAATTAACCCTACTTAGGTATATGCCCATACATATACTTATATTATTAAGTAACCCAACTCATTCAAGAGGAACACATAGCCCAACTCTTTAACCAAAATTACAACTATTCCGTGATGGAAATAATAACACATAGGTACTACCCCATAGTAGAATACCACAAAGGTAAAGAATCATCTCACACATGGTATAACATAAGTACAGAAGTATAGATGATTAACTGTATTGCTAGATCATCTTACTTAATCGAGAATCTCTAATGTTGACCCACAGAGGATCGAAGATGACCCACACAGGATCATAAGATGATCCACACAGGATCTAAAGATGATCCAATCATGATCCATAGATGCTGACCTACACATGATCCGAATATGACCCACACAGTATATAAAGATTCTTCAAGTACAGCCAGCCACAGGCTTCCCACACTAAGCATGCTTGTTTCAAGGAGGATCTTCCTCTCAAGCCATCGATCGATACTTAAAATACCACAAATTCCCACAATGATGTATCATGAAGGTCTTTCTTTTCATAAGAGAGCCAACGTGACTTATGGTGTGTTAATTGGATGCCCGGTCTGTAAGTTATTAGCGTTTCTGTTCTGACAGCCCGGTTGGATTTGGGTTCGATCCAACCTGTTCGTACACCAACGTTATCCAAAAATCAAGTGCAGTATACCAAAAGTACCGTTTAAATCCAAGGTTTCTGGCTCCATAGACAGTTCATCAAATGGACTAAAGTTTCTCATGATATAGCCAAAAAGGTGTAACTGGGTTCAGATGGGCCCATGTACGGTCAGAATCGGTCATTCCGACTCGGCCGGCCCGGTTCGGGTCCGGCCGGGATGGGCTGGACCGTGGCGGGCCCGGCCCACTGGGCCAAGGTCTGGCCTGACCTGGAAAGGGGGTGGCCCACATTGTAGCCCACTGGGTGGTCCGCGGTGTGGCCCGTTGTGCAACCCACCATAGCCACTACCTGGGAGAGGCACCCCCGGGGAATCACGAACAGCTCTATGGCCATTCGGTTCTGGCCAAACAGGCGGTGGGATGTGATGCCGCCTGCTGGCATGTGGGACCCACCGGAGCATAACCTACTTGGAATGACGCGACCGGTAGGGGTTTTGACCAGCTCCCTTTCCAGTGGTACTAGCATGCGCCAATGTTGTCTCCGTGGCCAGTCGGGTTTCAGCCACCCTCCAGGTGCGCTGCCGCGGCTCAGCACCTGCGGCCTCAAACTCTGGGGGCGCAGACGTGCGCCACCCCGGCTTCTACGAGGCCGGCCAGCGTGCATTCCAGCTACTACCGTCCTCCGTCACTGCCTCTTTTGGTGGTGTGGTTGCGCCATCAACACCATCGTGGTCAGCCGGTGTGCTGGCTACTACTTGTACCCTTTCGGCGCTGGTCGCCAGCGGACTTCCGCAGGTCACTGAGTGAGCTCTGATGGCATGTTCTTCAATCTGAAGGAATCGTTGCGTGTCTCAAGATGTTTCCTTTGCATCTATCCCATCAAGGTCGACTTCCTCTCAACCAGAAGTTTCTCCCGTGAAGAACACATCAAACAATAGAGTAGCCAAGGGATTGGTCTGTGTTCATTTGGCCCGCACCCTCCATGATAGATTGAAAGCAGGTAGTTCATAGATTGAAAACAACAATTCATCATGAAGAACAAGATGAACTATTCCCTACCTCGACCATTTATTTGAGAGGGTGTGAGGAAGAAGATGGAGATGATGAAGACACCAACATTCGTCTCTCCTACAACACGCTTCTAAACCATGCTCCAACGTCGGTTCAAAGTTCTTGATCCGGAGAAGATGTCCATTCATTGTTAAAGCTTCCAAGTTCCTTCCACTGAGAGTACTCTAGACAAAAATCTAGGAGGTTTGACAACCCAATTCAAAAACTAGGATTGGTGAGGATCCCCTCTAATTTATGTTAAAATATTATATTTAACTTAACCATTAATGTCACCACATTAAAAGAGGGGTTTCAAGGTCTGGTGGTCCCCACCACCAAATCCAAAAGGTGGTGGAGAGATTTTAAATAAAAGTAAAACAATTGTTTTACTTCATTCCATTAAAAAACCTAGAAATTAAACTTCTACCATCGACCTACTATAGATGAAGTGAAGGTCTCCTTAATCGAATATCGGCGCTGCAAGTTCAACGGTGTCATTTGATTTCAATTCCATGTACCGGTTCAAAAGTTACAATTTACCGCTCACATGTTAAATGAACGTACTTAAAGAATGTTCAGAAATTCATTCCATCCACTCTAGGCCTCAGAATCATGTGCCTTCAAATTTACCAGAATCATAATATTCACCTAATAAATATTTATAAAAATTCACATCGAAAAAAATCCAGGTCTTTACATTCTTCCCACCTCAAGGCTTTGCAACCCTGAAAGCGACAACACAAACCAGGGAAACAAAAGGGGGTACTGAACACGAATACAAGCCTACTGCTCCCATGTGAACTCCTAGATGTTCCTATGCTACGAACGTACGTGCATGATAGGTACCAATAACCCACAGTGGACTCTCTCCTGTCGATCCTCAATCTTTATTGGAACCTATGAAAACGTCACCACATTCTCTGATACCAATGTTTCACAACCCATCCCTCGGGGCCCATGCTGTGACTACCCCAACCCCGCCTTCCATAGAAAAGTGTCTCGCGACTAGAACCATAAAGGCATATCCCTAAAACCAGGAAGCCATTTCATTTTAGCCTACAAACTCACACAATATAGGCACAAAACAAGATACAATCACATAGTAAAATATATAGTAAATAAGGTGAGTATAGTAAGTAAAGAGGTCAGAATACAAGAACAATTAAAAATTACAAGTAAAATTAAAAACAACTACTATGAACACCAGCCAAGGATCCTACCTAAAGGGTAGGTACAGCTCTCGAATGGTTATATCTACGATTCGTCTCATCTAATGGTCCCCCTCTGAGTAGCCTCTAGTCCTCACACCCTCAGCCTCGATCAATGTTTTCAATCGTCTGCACAAGACACAGTATGGTGTGGGCATAGCCCATGTTGGGGTGAGTATAACAATACTCATTAGGGACCCCAAGACACCCGAAGGTATCTCAGAATCCATAGAGGATAATCCACAAAGAAATACCATAATTACAAAGCATTAAGTAACAATCAACCCTACTTAGGTATATGCCCTTACATATACCTAAGTTATCAAGTAACCCTAATAATTCTAGAGGAACACAAATCAAAACTCTTTAAACGAAATCACAATTGTTCCATAAAATAAAGAATACCACGTAGGTTTCACCACACAAGAAGAATACCACAAAGGTAAAGACTCAGCTCACTCCAGGTATAACTTAAGTACGGAAGTATAGATGATTAGATGTTTTTCTAGATCATCTTACTTCGTAGAGAAGATATACTGTTGACCCAAACAGGATCGAAGATGACCCACATAGGATTTGAAGATGAACCGCACAGGATCTAAAGATGACCCACACAAGATGCGTAGATGTTGACCCACGCATGATCCAAATATTACCCACACAAGATCTAAAGATTCTTCAAGTAGAGCCAACCATTGGCGTCCTGCACTAAGAACGCTTCATTCTGAGAAGATCTGATCCTAAAGCCATCGGTCGATACATCAACATCCATCAAGTCTCATAAAGTCCCACAAAGAAGTATTGTGAAGGTCTGTCATGTCATAAGGGACCCAACGCGAATGACATCATGTCAATCAGACTCCCAGTCTGTATGTTATTAGCATTTCGATTTCGAGGGACTGATTGGATTCGGGTTCGATCCAACCCGTACATACACTAACTTTATTCAAAACTTAGGTGAGTATATCAAATGGACATTCTTGATCCAAGGATTCGGTCACCATAGACGGTTCGTCAAACGGACGCTCGGTTCTCAAGATATGGCCAAAAAGGAATATCTGGGTTCAGATGGGCCCTGGTCCAGTCCAACCCGTCCTTGGCCGACCCGACCCAGTTCAGGTCGCCTGACCTGGTTCGGGTCTAGCCCACTGGGTAGCAGTCTGGCCCGGCCCGTTGGGCATGGCCCGCTGGGGTGGCCCGCGGCTGGGGTGTTCCTCCGTGGTGGGGCCTGCCCTAGTCACCACCTAGGGGATGCACCCACCTCCCGAATGGGCCAAGGGTCGTTCGGTTCTGTCCAACCTGGTTACACCACTTGGTGCCACCTTGTGGTACGTAGGACCCTTTGGAGCGGGTCCTGCTCGGCATGACGCGGCTAACAGAGGTTCCAGACGGCACCCCTTCCAGCGGTGCAGGTGTGTGCCGCCACTGCCTCCGCAGTTGGCCGGGTGTCGGCCACCCTCCAGGTGCACCAACGCAGCTCAGCAGTCGCGACCTCAAACTCTAGCGCCGCAGGTGCACGCGAACCCAGCTTCCAGGCGACCAGCCAGTGTGCCAACTTCCACCCTCCTCCACTATGGCCGACGGGTCATAGCCTGCTTCGATGGCACGGTTGCGCCGCCACCACCATCACAGCTAGTTAGTGTGCCTGCCGGCACTGGTACCCTACCGGCGCTGGTCACCGGTGGACTTCTGTGGGTCACTGAGTGATCTCTGGTCGCCCATTCTTCAATCCGAATGAATCATTGTGTGTACCAGGACATCACCTTTGCATCTATCTCATCAAGGTCGAGTTCCGCTCAACACAAAGTTTCTCCCATGAAGAACACATCAAAAAACATAGTAGCAAAGGGATCGGGTCATGTTCATTTGGTGTGCACCCTCCGCGTTAGATCGATAAAAGGCTATTTATAGATTTAAAACAATGATTCATCACGAAGAACAATGTGAACAATTTCCTACCTCATCCATTGTTTGGAGATGGACTGAGGAAGAAGATGAAGATGGTGAAGACTTCGATGTTCATCGCTCCTGGAACACGCTTCTGAACCGCGCTCCAACGTTGGTTCAACGCTCGTGATCCAGAGAGATGTTCATTCTTCACTGGAGCTTCCAAGTTCCTTCCAGCAAGAGTTCTCTAGACAATAGTCAAGGAGTTCTTCCAAGCCAACTAAAAAACCAGGATAGGTGAGGATCCCCTCTCATGTAAGTTATGTTATTAGATTTAACTTAACCATTAATGTCACTACATTAAAAGAGGTGTTTCAAGGTTGGGTGGTCCCCACCACCAAATTAAATAAATGGTGAAACGATTTTAAATAAAAATAAAACAATTGGTTTATTTTATTCCGCCGTAAAACCCGAAAATTCAACTTCAACCATCGACCTTCTATAGTGGAAGTAAAGGTCTCCTTAAGCGAATATCGGCACTACGAGTTCAATGGTGTCCTCAAATTGCAATTTTGAGCACCAGTTCAAAATTTACAAATTCCCACTCACATGTTAACTGAATGTACTTAAAGAATGTTCAGAAATTCTTTTTTTCCACTCTTAGCCTCGGAATCACGTGCCGTCAAATTTTGCAGACTCGTAATATTCCCGTAATAAATATTTATAAAAATTTACATGGAAAAAATTTCTAGGTCATTAAAATACAAGCTATCTGAGAAATCATATTATTTAAAGTGAAATATTTTTAAAAAATAATGGGGTTTTACAATCTCACTCATTTAAATGGTTACAAATATGAATTTATTTGAGGATATAGAAGATATTATCTTTATATAATTATCCATTCATGTTTTTATAGGATTAGATATCATTTTAAACCATATGTTTTAGATTAACCCATTTTTTAACCAATTTTATCCTTAACTATAGTAATTACTTTTTGATAATAAATGGTTATAAGTATAATTATAAGGTATAAATTATCCCATAAATAGATAAGGTCTGAAAATATTTACCATTTATCATCATAATTATCCTATTACTATTTTTTTAAATAATTTAATAAAATATATTTATCATAAAATACAATTAATGTCATTTTAAGAACTATTCATACAATTTGACTTTGAAAATAATATTACAAAAATTTAATTATACTAAAAACCTTTTAAAAATACCTAATAGGAAATATTTATTTATAAAATTCATGTAAAACAATAATTCACCAAAATTGTATTCTTTTTAATATTATTAAGATAGTTTTTTTATGTTTCTATTAGTTGGATATATATTGTGGCAGAGTTATGTAAACATTTATGGAAATTATTCAATGAATAAAAAATAAAAAAAATGATAATAATAAACTATGTAATTGTAGAGACCCTAAGCTTATCGTACATGGACATTACATTACTTTTGCGGAATACTTAGTACATAACAAAAACACACACACAAGGATCGTAATAGTTTAGTGTCTTTGGAAACTCGGAACGTAATCTTCTAAACGTGGTGAAAGATCTTCAATATCTCCCATAATGATCTTCCTTTTTTTTTACCTAAAACCTTTCTTTATATCCTGGGGAAAGAAAAACAAAAAAAAGGGTGAGCTCAAATGCTCAGTAAGGGTAAACAAAAGAAATATCAATCACATCATATACACAAGAACGTAGCTTTTGGAAATCTTGACCTGCAAAAGAGCTCATAATATCATAACATGGGATAAATCATAGAATTGAAAATGAGATCCCCATAATCATAACATAAAACTTGAAACTTTGTGGCATGCACACATAATCATGGAAAATCATTTCTTGTTAGTCATGACTCATTGCCAAGACTATCTTAGTGGACAAAGTCCCTTTCTGAACCGAGTTCACTCCTCGTTTCAGTCCTGTATCACTGAACCGAAATAACCTTCCGTTCCATCCATGTCTATCTCATGAGATATAAAATCATTACCCAATGAATTGGAGGGAGATATAGGTCCCACCCATCTTATAATGAATCCTTTCTTATGTGTGCCACATAATCATAAAACATACATCATCGCATAACACATATAACAAAAATGGGATTCTTGAAACATCATGACATCATAAATCAATTCATATATGATAAAGGAATTCATAAACATAATTCCATCACAACATAGTCAAACCAATGTAAAAATATGGATAGAAACAGAACCCTTTATTATCTTAGATGGAAAATAATTTTGATAAAACACTTGAATTGAATTCTTGAGGAAAATATCCTTTCTTCTTCAAAAACATTTTTCCTTTCATAACATGTCATACAACTTTAAAATAAAAGAAGTTGATTAAAAATAAACTTGAAAACTTGTAAAGGAAGCTTCTTTGAAGTAATGTTTTAAAAATCCATTCATGTCGTATAAGTTAAAAAAACATTCTTCGTACTTTTGTCGGAAAAGTCAAAAAGTACCTCGTACGAAAAACGACAAAAGATTCCTTTCATACGTATTACTAAAAACTCACCGAAGGGTAAAAATGGATTTAAACAATTTTAGGTGGATGGAAATAATATTACATATTGATAAAACATGGATGTTGATGATAAAATACACCCCAGTAAATACTTACGAATAAACAATCTCGGATAAAAATGAGATTGTGATATTTCCCTTACCTTAGGTCCGACTTGCTTTGTAAGTGTCCGAACCTCCTGTATAATGATTTAAATCATGTTATTGACTTATTACAGAATCATATTCATTGTTATGATATCATATATGGTTCACTTATGACATTATATTACCCGTTCTTTTGTAAATTCCATGTTAAAGAAGCGTTTTGGGTAAAATCGTTTCATTTATCGTAGGTGGTTTGACTTGTTGTTCTTGAAATCATTATTACTTATATCATGATTTACTTACTTCCAGAATATAAAATATGATTTATATATCATATATATTCAGTATATATATATATATAATAGGTAGATAAATAAAATGGAAAACACCGTTCATGGAGACGGTAGTCCGTACGTACGCATGAACGCTGTTTTCCTTTCCTTATTGTCTTGAAATGGAAGTAAGTAGATGACATACATATATATATACATAAATACAGTAGCTTTATAATGTCATATATTTCATTATTATTTCTTATATATACTTTATAATCATTCTTAAATGGTTAACATGGAGAATGAATCTCATCACGTCGTGGAGACGGTAGTCCGTACGTACGCACGAGCGATGATATCATTTCTATAAATATTGAATTGAAATGGAGTGGATTATACAATATATCAGAATCAATATGATGTTGTAATAACTATGTATAGTTATTCTTTAAACCATTATACCCATCCATGTAAGGTGGTGGTGGAAAATAGATTACACCACGGCGTGGAGACGGTATTCCGTACGTACGCACGCGCGGTGATTTCTTTTTCCGTAGGATGGATAGATGGTGAAATAGGGTTGTTTCATACTTATAATAACATATCAGTATATGAGTGATACTGATGTTATTACTTCATAATGAAACAACCTAAGAAGAAGAAGTGGAAGAAGAAAGAAATTGAAAAGATCGGTAATGGATATTACCTCTTCTTTGGAACGCCTCTTTGAATCCTCCACTTAAGGAACTAAGATTGGTCTTTGGAGAAGACCAGGACCTCTAGGATTATTCTAGGGAAGTGGAGAGGAGAAAATGGCAGGGGTTGGCCGAGCTTGAGTGCTCAAATTGGTGTGAGGAGGAGGGGGAGGAGGTGTCCTTTTATAAGGGAGGAGAGGGGCACCTTAGGAATATCTCAAAATATTATTTTATATTAAAGTCAAAAATCGGTTTATAATGGTTCCAAAGGGTCTTATTTCGAAGCTAAAGTGGGGATGGGTCGAAATCCTATCAACCAATAGAATTTAGACAAGTTTAGGTTATTATTTTAACCTTATCAATTAGATTTAACTCTAAGTTAAATAATTTAACTTTTACCGTGTCCTTTTGTTTTCTTACACTATATGGTTAATACACTTACTATAACATGCCAAAAGAACCCCAAATTGTTTATTATTAATATATATATCCTTATCTAAGTCATTTGGCCGAACCTTAGATTTTTAGGAATAAAATAACAATTAATAATATAATATTTGATTTAAAAACTATTTTGTGTCAATTTTGACACTATTTGATATATGATTTTTGTGAAAGTCATAACAGAATTATATGTTCGAACCAAGTTGATTAAAGCAACACTAATATATAATAGTAACCTAGAAAATTAGTGGAATTCATAAAAAGTCTCAAATTATATTTATTTTGGTGTTTATAACATCAATTATGTCAATATTTTATTAATAAGATAATTACTGCATCATCACTGTGTCATAAATAAATTAAATTATTTGATGTCTAAAAATTACAAATAAAATACCATCATGTAGTAAATCTTTTTAGCTTTCTAATGAATATTTACAATCGAATTTATCTTATGTATAACCCCATATTAAAAATGTTTTAGTAAATAAACATTGATTTTAACTCTTTTAACTCTTCTTTGAATTAAATAATAATAAATGTCCTAATCTAATCCAAGTGGGCCTAAATGGTCATCTTTTATTCCTAAGTTTGTTTTTGGTCGAAATACACTTGTCCAATAGGATTAGGACATGTTTTAGGGTAATATTAATATCATATTTACCCTTAGTTACCCTATTTACTATTAACCGTGGTAAAAAAAGTAAAAAGTTACTATTCACCAAAAAATTATTTTTATCTCATTGAACCACATTTTAGTCCTTGATATTAACCATGTCTCTCGGATTTTCGAAATTCCATTCACAGAAGCGGTAAAATTAAGTTTTATGCAAAATTCAGTTTTTTAACCTACCACTTAGTGGTTTCACTATTCATCAAAAATTGAAAGTTTTCAAAAAAATACCAAAATTTCACCCTAGGCTAATTTCGATATTCTGAGTCCAAAAATGAAGTCCATTTTGAAAAATAAAATTTATAAAATTTCAAAAAGTGGTTATTACTATTCATAACGGCTAGTTTTAATAGCATATTGTTGTTTAGTGAAACTCGGTATTGCGTACGACGCAAGCTATCGAGGAAGGTCGCGATTGCGTGTAATGCAAGGCAAGTCAAGGATGCGTGTTGTGCAAGCTCCTTTTGGTGTAGCGTACAACACAAGACATTAGTGAAATAAAAAAGAATATTTTTCATAAAATCTCGGGCTGTTACATTCTACCCCCCTTAAAATGAATTTCGCCCTCGAAATTCGTCGGGGTTATAAATGGTTTACTATTCGAAAGTTTCTTTAATAGAAACCCACATCGTAAAAGGGAATACCAAAACTTGGATTTAAAAACTAAAGTATGAAATGTAAAGATTACCCAAATAAACTAATCACTGGGTTTCCACATAGGTGAAAATATGGATATGGAAGAGAAATCTAACCATCATGTTCTGATGGAGAGTGGTAGAGAACATGGCTATGGAAAAGCCAGTAATCACAAATCCATAAATTTGTGACGATCTAAGGTACCATCTGATTCATCAGGTATAAGAGAACTAGGACAACATTTTTGGTTTTCAAGATCATTTCCCTAAAGTTAAAGAATTTGAATTAGAATAAATACTTACTTTATTTTGGTACAATCTCACTGTTGTTCGTGCCTTTAACAATTTCTACCTCATCTCTTAAATAAATGAAGTTGAATTTGTTATTCGTGAAGTGTTAGCAGATCATGTGATAGAATGACGGGTCATTCCATCTGTCTCAAACAAAAGGTTAGCAAAAATTATATACATAAGTCGATCTATAGTGAGATTAATCACATATGGTTCCTAAAATGGGCTTATACTTCATATATCATACTGCTTAATATAATAACACTAGTTTCTACTAAACAGGGACTTCCTGTAGGTCAGTGGTAGGCGATAAAGGCCAGTCGCACTTCGGTTGTGGGTTCGATTCCTACAGCCTTGTCCGAAGTGATGGGCTGTCGCCTGTCCTGCAGGTTGTCCCTTTTTCTAAAACTACGTTACTATAACATCCCATCTTCTATCCTTAAACAATACTAACTTATGTCCAACATAATCCAGTCTAATCTTTAGGCTTATACATAATACTGCAGTCCACTCTCATAATATAGTGACATCGATTACTAGAGATTTAATACTGTCGTTGATCCCCACATATCATAAGATATGTCTTGTTGGTCACATTCCAAACATTCAAAGTCCTTAATCGTGTATTCTCTTGAATACCTTAGTGAAAACATGAGTGCAGTTAAAAGTTAACACTTTCTACATACCAAAATCCTCAAAATTCTATATACTTAAACCATGATATCACTTAGTCCTTATATCAATCATGAGCTCATGAATACTATTAAACATTTCATTTTCTTGTCTTCATTATGCGCATATCATCTTATTTCCAAAAAAATATCTCAATCACTTTGAATACCACATCAATAAATATTGCAATACTCAATGATACAACATTATTTTGGAATCCCACTACATAAACACTTAATCATTCCACCACATCGTTGTTATATTCAACATTGCCAATAGTGATCGCATGTGATTTCCCTTTTTCCTTTGCCTTCAGTGGTTGCTCATGTTGATCATCACTAACCCTTGGATTAGGGCAATTATTAGCATAATGCCCCATTTCCTTGCACTTGAAGCATTGAAGTGTTGGCGGTGCGTTCTCTGCAGTGTTTGCTTTATTCACATCATTAGAAACCCTTTTTCCATTACTTCGACACTCAGCTGCTCGATGACCTTCTTTTCCACACTTAAAACATTTTCTAGTCCCTTTAAGACAATCTCCACCATGCTTCTTTCCACACTTTGTGCATAAGGAAACATTCATCTTCTTTTCACCATTATTCTGAGATTTCTCCTTGAACTCCATCTTTCGTTTCTTGTCAAAACCATGAGATGGATATGTAACACCAACTTCCATTTCTACCTTGATAGCACAACGCACAATTTCTTCATAGCTACTGAAGTCTCTTATAGCTAATGCCCCTCAAAGACTTGGTTTTAAGCCACTGAAAAATCGATCAACTTTACTTTCAGGTTGGATGATAATACCAGAAGCATACCTTGCAAGTCTTGTAAAATTTGCTTCATAGGTACCAACAGATTCATCGTCCCTTTGCTTCAGTTCAAGAAACCCTTTCTCCATCTTTGTTCGAAGAATACGAGGGAAGTACTAACTGAAAAACAAGTTCTTGAACTCGTCCCATTCCATGGACTCAATTTCATCTCTTGGCCTCGTATTCTTGATAAGATTCCACCATTGATCAGCTTCAACTTCCAAACGATATACTGCTAAGATGACTTTATCATGTTCAGAACATTGAAGAACTGAAAATATCTTTTCAGTAGTACTAATCCATTGTTCAGCAACTAATGGATCAGTAGACCCACTGAAAGAAGGTGGGCGTTGCCTCATGAAGGACTCAATAGAATATTGTTCCCTTCTCTGCTCATTTGGAAGTCCAGAATGATTCATAGCTTGTGTAAGTATAGCAATAAGATTTTGCACTCCATCTCCCATAACATTTGTTTGTTCAGGAGGGCAATCATTGCATTGTCCATTGCATTGATCAACACGGTTCCTTCGGGTTCCAGCCATCGTCTAAAACCCAAAAAGAATAGTGTGAGAGGCAAAAATCATGCTAGGGAAAACAACATAATAAAGGGGGAGTACCTTCAATATCCAACATCTTAGGTTTAATTCTATGATCGTTAGCATAATTCTATTACTATAACCTATACGTATACTTATCCCTAGGGACATCCCTAGACATACCTTAGAAATATCTCTAGGGATCTCACTAAAGTTCTCGCATCCTAGTTTCCAAAGGTTGACTAAACCTTTCCTCTGATACCAACTGTAGAGACCCTAAGCTTATCGTACATGGACATTACATTACTTTTGCGGAATACTTAGTACATAACAAAAACACACACACAAGGATCGTAATAGTTTAGTGTCTTTGGAAACTCGGAACGTAATCTTCTAAAGGTGGTGAAAGATCTTCAATATCTCCCATAATGATCTTCCTTTTTTTTTACCTAAAACCTTTCTTTATATCCTGGGGAAAGAAAAACAAAAAAAAGGGTGAGCTCAAATGCTCAGTAAGGGTAAACAAAAGAAATATCAATCACATCATATACACAAGAACGTAGCTTTTGGAAATCTTGACCTGCAAAAGAGCTCATAATATCATAACATGGGATAAATCATAGAATTGAAAATGAGATCCCCATAATCATAACATAAAACTTGAAACTTTGTGGCATGCACACATAATCATGGAAAATCATTTCTTGTTAGTCATGACTCATTGCCAAGACTATCTTAGTGGACAAAGTCCCTTTCTGAACCGAGTTCACTCCTCGTTTCAGTCCTGTATCACTGAACCGAAATAACCTTCCGTTCCAGCCATGTCTATCTCATGAGATATAAAATCATTACCCAATGAATTGGAGGGAGATATAGGTCCCACCCATCTTATAATGAATCCTTTCTTATGTGTGCCACATAATCATAAAACATACATCATCGCATAACACATATAACAAAAATGGGATTCTTGAAACATCATGACATCATAAATCAATTCATATATGATAAAGGAATTCATAAACATAATTCCATCACAACATAGTCAAACCAATGTAAAAATATGGATAGAAACAGAACCCTTTATTATCTTAGATGGAAAATAATTTTGATAAAACACTTGAATTGAATTCTTGAGGAAAATATCCTTTCTTCTTCAAAAACATTTTTCCTTTCATAACATGTCATACAACTTTAAAATAAAAGAAGTTGATTAAAAATAAACTTGAAAACTTGTAAAGGAAGCTTCTTTGAAGTAATGTTTTAAAAATCCATTCATGTCGTATAAGTTAAAAAAACATTCTTCGTACTTTTGTCGGAAAAGTCAAAAAGTACCTCGTACGAAAAACGACAAAAGATTCCTTTCATACGTATTACTAAAAACTCACCGAAGGGTAAAAATGGATTTAAACAATTTTAGGTGGATGGAAATAATATTACATATTGATAAAACATGGATGTTGATGATAAAATACACCCCAGTAAATACTTACGAATAAACAATCTCGGATAAAAATGAGATTGTGATATTTCCCTTACCTTAGGTCCGACTTGCTTTGTAAGTGTCCGAACCTCCTGTATAATGATTTAAATCATGTTATTGACTTATTACAGAATCATATTCATTGTTATGATATCATATATGGTTCACTTATGACATTATATTACCCGTTCTTTTGTAAATTCCATGTTAAAGAAGCGTTTTGGGTAAAATCGTTTCATTTATCGTAGGTGGTTTGACTTGTTGTTCTTGAAATCATTATTACTTATATCATGATTTACTTACTTCCAGAATATAAAATATGATTTATATATCATATATATTCAGTATATATATATATATAATAGGTAGATAAATAAAATGGAAAACACCGTTCATGGAGACGGTAGTCCGTACGTACGCATGAACGCTGTTTTCCTTTCCTTATTGTCTTGAAATGGAAGTAAGTAGATGACATACATATATATATACATAAATACAGTAGCTTTATAATGTCATATATTTCATTATTATTTCTTATATATACTTTATAATCATTCTTAAATGGTTAACATGGAGAATGAATCTCATCACGTCGTGGAGACGGTAGTCCGTACGTACGCACGAGCGATGATATCATTTCTATAAATATTGAATTGAATTGGAGTGGATTATACAATATATCAGATCAATATGATGTTGTAATAACTATGTATAGTTATTCTTTAAACCATTATACCCATCCATGTAAGGTGGTGGTGGAAAATAGATTACACCACGGCGTGGAGACGGTATTCCGTACGTACGCACGCGCGGTGATTTCTTTTTCCGTAGGATGGATAGATGGTGAAATAGGGTTGTTTCATACTTATAATAACATATCAGTATATGAGTGATACTGATGTTATTACTTCATAATGAAACAACCTAAGAAGAAGAAGTGGAAGAAGAAAGAAATTGAAAAGATCGGTAATGGATATTACCTCTTCTTTGGAACGCCTCTTTGAATCCTCCACTTAAGGAACTAAGATTGGTCTTTGGAGAAGACCAGGACCTCTAGGATTATTCTAGGGAAGTGGAGAGGAGAAAATGGCAGGGGTTGGCCGAGCTTGAGTGCTCAAATTGGTGTGAGGAGGAGGGGGAGGAGGTGTCCTTTTATAAGGGAGGAGAGGGGCACCTTAGGAATATCTCAAAATATTATTTTATATTAAAGTCAAAAATCGGTTTATAATGGTTCCAAAGGGTCTTATTTCGAAGCTAAAGTGGGGATGGGTCGAAATCCTATCAACCAATAGAATTTAGACAAGTTTAGGTTATTATTTTAACCTTATCAATTAGATTTAACTCTAAGTTAAATAATTTAACTTTTACCGTGTCCTTTTGTTTTCTTACACTATATGGTTAATACACTTACTATAACATGCCAAAAGAACCCCAAATTGTTTATTATTAATATATATATCCTTATCTAAGTCATTTGGCCGAACCTTAGATTTTTAGGAATAAAATAACAATTAATAATATAATATTTGATTTAAAAACTATTTTGTGTCAATTTTGACACTATTTGATATATGATTTTTGTGAAAGTCATAACAGAATTATATGTTCGAACCAAGTTGATTAAATCAACACTAATATATCATAGTAACCTAGAAAATTAGTGGAATTCATAAAAAGTCTCAAATTATATTTATTTTGGTGTTTATAACATCAATTATGTCAATATTTTATTAATAAGATAATTACTGCATCATCACTGTGTCATAAATAAATTAAATTATTTGATGTCTAAAAATTACAAATAAAATACCATCATGTAGTAAATCTTTTTAGCTTTCTAATGAATATTTACAATCGAATTTATCTTATGTATAACCCCATATTAAAAATGTTTTAGTAAATAAACATTGATTTTAACTCTTTTAACTCTTCTTTGAATTAAATAATAATAAATGTCCTAATCTAATCCAAGTGGGCCTAAATGGTCATCTTTTATTCCTAAGGTTGTTTTTGGTCGAAATACACTTGTCCAATAGGATTAGGACATGTTTTAGGGTAATATTAATATCATATTTACCCTTAGTTACCCTATTTACTATTAACCGTGGTAAAAAAAGTAAAAAGTTACTATTCACCAAAAAATTATTTTTATCTCATTGAACCACATTTTAGTCCTTGATATTAACCGTGTCTCTCGGATTTTCGAAATTCCATTCACAGAAGCGGTAAAATTAAGTTTTATGCAAAATTCAGTTTTTTAACCTACCACTTAGTGGTTTCACTATTCATCAAAAATTGAAAGTTTTCAAAAAAATACCAAAATTTCACCCTAGGCTAATTTCGATATTCTGAGTCCAAAAATGAAGTCCATTTTGAAAAATAAAATTTATAAAATTTCAAAAAGTGGTTATTACTATTCATAACGGCTAGTTTTAATAGCATATTGTTGTTTAGTGAAACTCGGTATTGCGTACGACGCAAGCTATCGAGGAAGGTCGCGATTGCGTGTAATGCAAGGCAAGTCAAGGATGCGTGTTGTGCAAGCTCCTTTTGGTGTAGCGTACAACACAAGACATTAGTGAAATAAAAAAGAATATTTTTCATAAAATCTCGGGCTGTTACAGTAATCTTTCAAAGAGTCGTGCATAAGTGAACTTATCCACAATTTATCCTTATGTAAACAAATTTGAGATATTAAAGTCAAAAGAGAAAAATTATGTATTTATTCATTTCTTTCAAAAATATAAAGGACATAATCAAATAAAAATGGGACAAAGTTTCCACATTTTTGAAGCATGGCTTGACCTTAACAAAAAATACTCATTAAATCAGATAATGAAAAGTGTTAGGGAAATTATCAATTTGTATCCCAATTTTTTAACAATGTTTTACCCATATTATAGTTACCATAGTGAAAATATTTACCAAGGTTACTATTCATAAAGGATAAAAACTAAAAGGGAGATATATATCAAATTTTATCCTTACAATTAAAACTATGAAATAAATTTTTCAAAAAAAATTGATAGATTTGGAAGAATTTAATTTTAAATTTAACTCTAAAAATGTGATAAGAAGTAGTTTTCTAGAAAAATGATTTATGTAGTGTAAAATGTTTCTATTTCAAAATAAAAAAAATTAATTCAAATTACATAAATTGTATTATTCACAATATAATTGAACTATATTTATGAAAACCTTTTTAAAATTGAAATTTATAAATTCTTTAAATGAAAAGAAAATTTTTAATAAAGATCAGTACATTTCACTATTCATCAAAACAATAAATCTTTTTTGAAAATTATAAAAAAATAACTCTAAGATAATTGTCACATGATATTTTTAAACATTAATTTCATTTTGAAAATTATATTTCTAAATTTATCATTATGTAATTATAATTTTTACATACAAAATGAAATAAAATCAATTTCGGAGAAAATGAATTTTTGCAGCATAAAATGACATCACTAAAAATTAAGTTCTTATTTCATTATACTTAATAAATAAAATTGTATTGAGTTGTATTATTATACAACAAATTCATAATTCAATTACTCATATTCAAACACTATAATTCAATGTCTTGGTCACCTTTAAATAAATTTTTTTTTATAATAAATCTATGTTTAGTATAATATCATTGGTGCATGATAAGAAAGCCTTCAAACTTATAATTATATTATTCTAAATATTCAGGTGGTTAATTTATCCCCCATTAAATAAATTACACCCTCTACATTTTATCTCTGTTATAAAAGGTTCAATTTTTATAAACACCTTTATTTACATTCTACATAGGGATAATAAAAATCATTTGAAAAAGGGAAGAGGCAATGATCAAGGTTATATTATAATTATGTTCTAAGATAAGTGGAATATGAGTGGGAAGAAAAAATATAGACATATAGGAGAGAACTACCATTCAAGGACAACTATAGAGTGAAAGAGAACATGGTTATAAGAATGTTAATGACCATAAATCCATAAATCAACGTGGGGTGAAGATACCATAAAATCATTTAAAATGAAGGTTAAAAAGATAACATTTTATTTCATTATCATTTTCACAATGATGGGGGATTATTTTACTATAAATATACTGTATATGAGAAAATATGCGTACATGATTTCTTTCAATTTTTAAGAATAATTCCATCCTTTATTATTTCTTTGAGCAATTTCACTTCTATGTCATCTCCTATTCTAAAAAAATGGACATTCAAGATGACATTTTCATGCATGAGGCATTAAAATTCACTTTTAATGAATCATACGATCTATAAGTCTATACCTTTTCCACTAAATATATAGATAAACCAAAAAAATTTCCCTAAGTTATCCAAGATTGATGAATATAATAAATTAATCTCTAAAACCATTGTAATAATTTCTAAATTTTATCTTAATACATTATATAAATAATTAACCTTAAGGATCCTACAGAATATGTCTCACAAAATTTAAACTCAAAAATTTAAATGATTTTATCCATCATTTTTACATAAACAATAATGACATATACCCAACATGTTAATACATTTATCAAATACTAACTTAATACATACTGATATCATGATTTAGTATAAAACATTATTGAAATCACAGACTATCGAATATAATCCATAAATCAAAAAATGTAATAGGATTCATAAAAAATAACCCAAATCAACTTTTTCGTCAAATAACTAACCATTTTTAATTTCTTCAATACAATCTTATTTACATCATCAATGCCAATAATATATTTATTACAACTAAAAAATACAACCATACCAATAAATCTTGTTTCCTGGTTATTAGTACACTTCAATATTTATTTTCAAATACTTAATGAAAAAATGTTATTCTACAACCCTTTGATTTCTCATGATCCTTATATCCATAATATAATTGATTTAACACTTTAAAAATATAAAATCCAACTATATAAATAGTTGAATCCTTTCAATTAAATTGCTGGAATAACATACATCTTTTATTGGTCAAGGAGAGAACCCCAGTATTAGTGAATTTTCATTGATAATTTCCTTATTCACCACACATAATACATTAAACTATAAATTTAACTTATGATGAAAATAATTTCCATCAAACACACTATTTATATTTTTGTGAAAATTACTTTTTATGTATCCTTCATTTTCATATAGAAAACATCTTCCCATTCATTTAAGCCACTACCTTCAGTACCTCTTCCCCCATTATCATTATATAGGAATATTAATGTTCATTATTCCTTGTTATTCATGAAAATACATTTTCACTTATTATGTGTGTTAAGAAAGTCACCCATTTTGAGATTTTAAATCATATGATGAGATATCTAATTAGGAATAATCAAAAAAATTCACCATTCACCTCCCATTTCATTTGGTTTTTGTTGAGAAAAATCATTCCATTATCCTTCATATTCTATGTTAAAATGAATATACTTAGTTCCAATCATTAAATAAAACCAAATCATTTAGTTTCATAAACAATAGTAATATTGATGAATCATATATTCATGAGAAATAATTCATTGGATGTCTAAATCCGGGAACATTATTCACAATCTATGACACCATAGGTTTAACTGAGGCTATCTTTGGTTGTCATCTATCAAATAATTCATGAATTTTCATAATGAAAATTTGATCTTACACAAGAATATTCCCTAGGTGTGTGAAACCATGTGCATTGTAAGAGAACACTCGCTATGCCACAGAATGATGGAAAAAATATACTCTGACTAAATAATTTTAGCATTATTACCTCAAGATTAAACTATGCCAAAAAATGTCCATTTGTATCCTAGATATAGGGTTTTATTTCTAGGAAAACACATACTATCTATTTGACCATAGCTTTATGTTGTCATCCAATACATTTGATTATCCCAAGTGTTTTCACCAAAGTTCTCTAATCATTATGTTGATTAATTGTCTAGAACCTACTTTGACATTAAATATAGTGATCCAAGATTTACATACATAATAATTAGATATTTTTAGATGAAAATTCAACTCATAACATTATGATCCAGTCAAGAATCATAAAGGTTTAGTGTCTTTAGATACAAGATATATAATCCTCTTATTTTCTGAAAGATCTTAAACGAGTCCAATATAGAACACTTCTTTGGTATACACTACATAAAATTTTCTTCATAACCTGGGGAAGAAAAACATAAGAAAGGGTGAGCTTAGATACCCAGTAATGGTAAACATAGAAGATATCAGCCACTCAACATAAGATAATCATAAGGGAATGAGATCATTATCATTAAATAAGAAGTTACTACCAAATAATCCATATATCATGAACATTATTCATGTAATAAAAATATATCATTATAAAATTCAATATTTAAAATAATGTAGACTTAATTATCTAATCATGATCCATGAGTTCCAAACACAAACATAGGATTTGAAAAAAAAACAGAAGATTATAAAATTTTAAAAATTTATAAATAGATGAATGTTCACAAATAATGTTAGGTACATGAAATCATGACAACACATAAACTTATAGTAAGGAAACTAGGTCCATAGATAATCTTATGGACATAAACATAGGTTCATACATAATCTTGTGGATAAAAAATATTGGTCCATTCATAATCTTAGGTACACATAAACTATGTCCACATATAATCATATGGACATGAAAATTGTGTTTAACCACAAAATTGTGAACATGAAATCATGTTCGTACATAACATATTTATATCACAATTTGTCTATATTTCCCAATGAATTGGAGGGATATAATGGACCCACCCATCAAATTATCAAAATCTATTCATATATATTCCATAAGATCATGTAAATATTTAACATTTTATCATAACTAAATCCCTAGAAAGAAAAATGAATTTTGTAAATATCTTTCCACAATAATAATAAACCATCTAAAAAATATTTATAATGTTATCAGATAATCATATCCCTATTTGTATATAAATAAAATCAATGATGTTAATATAGAAGAAAGTTAATTTAAAAGATATCATTGTATATTCCTAGTGTAAAATACCCTTTTTATTTTAAAATCACTTCTTTAAAATATGAAAATATCCAAAAAATATATAGAAAACATTTAAATTGGAAGAACCCTTGTGAAAATTGTAAAAGAATCTTTGATCCATTGACAAGACATGATGCTACGAAATTCCATTCATGACTTTTATGTTAAAATACTGATTTATGTCATAGTTTTGGTAAAAATTAAAAATTATATCATTCATAAAATGATAATAATATTCCATTTAAATCATTTAATAAAAAATTAAACATATCTAAAAATTAATTTAAAAAGTCATTGGAGATTAGTAAAACAATTATTGAAAATATTTTGAGAAAACATGAATATGGAAGATAATTACCTTTTAAACAAAGAGATAAATAGTTTAGATATTCCATAAAAAATTTATTCGAACTCATAATTACATAAATAGAGGAACATGAAAGTAAAAAAAGTAATCTATAGAAATAACCCACAGAGAAGTAACATCATCGAATATTGAGATATAGGTCAAAAAATATTTTCATTGGATTTTAATCACAAACAGTTTAACTAAATAATTTGATTGTCAAATAAATAACATTCAACTTTAGTACCTTTCAAATAAAAACATTTTTAATGGGAAAACCTTAGTTAGATATATATAAAAACATAATTTTTATGAGTGGTATCATAATAGATATTCATACACAACATATACAACTCATAAATTCAAAAAAAATATGTAATGACTAAAATATTCTCATTTCTATTTTTATAAAATTATTTGGAAAACTATGAGACTAAAAATAGAGATTTCATGCGATACCGAGGCCTAGTGTTCTCGGAAAAATCCATAAAAAAATGTTATGTTTTAAAATTTAACACATGATTGGTTTTCCTAAAAAGGTGGAATAACACTTGAAAGGTGTCCAGCTCTGAAATCAGAGGGCACCATTGTGTCCAGAACACCAACTTTACCTTAGGAAGTTCCTAACCTCAACAGATGTAGGTCGAGGGATAATGTTAATTTTTGGATGTGAATGTCATTAAAATATTTATTAAAAATATTTTTAATTTATTTAATGTGAATATGCATTGTTATTTTCATTTTTATTGAGATTTTTTAGGAAATCCTAGGTTATTTTCATAACCTTGTAGTTTTTATGAGGCATAGAGGAGAAAAATTCACGTTGGAAGATAATAAACGACGGCGAAGACCGAGGATCGACGAGATGGAGGATTATGGTATCTCTCAATGGATTGCCAATGATGATCTAAACCTGACATCGACCAATCAAAAATATAGGTAGGATTTTTTTATTTAAATATTGTATTTCCCCATTCTTTAATTTAAATGAAAAATGTGAATCAACCTATGAATAGGTTAACCCGCAGTTCCATCGTTCTTGTAGGACGCTTCGACATGCAACTTTTAATCTAGGGAAATTATTCTGCGTATATTTGTTTTCTTTATCCTTATATCAGAAGTGGATCTAGGACCAAATGAACAATGACATAGTGTATTTACTCAATTTTTTATTTCATGTTTCTTCCCACAATCACGTTCTTCATAGGGTAATGAGTATATGATACTTACACAGAAATTTCTTAGCACAATGATTTTAAATCAAAGATCCAGCCTCATGACGACCTAGAATAGGAGTGACATAAACGAAAATTGATTGATTGATGAAAAATTAGAGTTACAACCATTCAATAATTTTTCAGATAAGTGATTTGTAATGTGGATTAGAGACTATGATAATGAATATGTGGACATAAGGATTTCGGATTGTCTCCCAGATCAAAAAACAGAATGCCAGAGTGAGTCTAGTGGCCTGTGACGGAGACTACGTGCGGGAGATGGCATTCCACAGTGGCAGAAGAAACCTGCATCATCTTTTGTGGTCAGAGAGCAAAGTCCACAAGCATACAGTTGGTGATAAGCCACAACATACATGGCAATCATGCCATGTAACGTGACTGGAGGCTGCAGTCCAGTTGTACTATGGAGGCGACCCGTGAAAATGGACGTGTGTGTGATGTGATTCCCATCGCGGGTGGGATGCGACACCTACCACGTCCTCGATGGACCACATCGACCCACACAAGCGGGTTGGGCTTGGCAGGTGGGAAGACCTCAGGTCAGGACAAATCGGGTCGGGTCAGGTCAGTTCAAGCCCAGACCCAACCAACCCCTTTTTAATAAAAGGATCATACTTCTAAATCATATATTCGATTAACTTTATGTTTCTACTTTTGGGATCCTTTAAATTATTTGGTCCTTTTAACATGGATTAGTGGGGTTTTAGTCAGGATAGAAGTGGATGGTGGTGTTCTCTTTGTCTTTCCTATGAGGGATCGATGGAGGAACCTGATCCTGTCATAGAGGGTGATAGTATATATTGAGACCATACGCCTAGGATTCTATATGATGTTTTGATGTAGGATCCCATCCCTTTTATAGAAAACATACATTGATCCAAAGTGATTTGGCTCACCCCTGTTTTCTTATGGACTTAAATGGATAGAGTATGGATCACACTGAGAGGTCGAGTAAGTCCTCACTTCTCTTAGTTGTACCTTTGATAGGGGTTGTGTTTTTTGCTGTCACCAATATTTACAAGGGTAGACCTCCCCAATCTAGGATGATTGTTTCAGTAGGGATAGGATGTCCCCTAGTGAGCCCTGGGTTGATGACCCCCAATATGGGTATGAAGATATGATTCTTTCCTTTGTGGTTTGGCATGACCAGTGTTCTTTGAGTAGTACTCAGTGTGTTCTCTTTAGGCAGGGCCCAAATTTTCAAGACCTATTTGCAAGGGTATCTGATAACTTCATAGCTCGGTGAGTGAGATCTCCTTGAATGAGCATGCCTCGAGCAGAATCATGTGACTACGGATTGGCTATTATATGGAAACTCCTTTTCTTAGTGAGACCAGATGTCATAGGGAAACTTTTTGATGTATTGAGACAATTTTTTCTCTTAGATACTTTTTTTATACTTGTTCTACATTCTTTCGTTTTGATATCTTGAGGAGTGGGATCTCTTGGAATCGAGCCTGCTATGAGCAGAACCATGTGACTGAAATTGGATGAGACACTACATCTTGGAATCCCTTACAAGTATAACAACAAGTTCTTATTATATGTGTTGTTGACATATACCGTTTTGGAGTTGACTGTATCTTCTTAGTGATGTTTACTTGGTGGTATTTTATTGGTGTTTTAGTGCACCCTACTAAGTATTTCTTCAATCACCCATGCACGGGATTTTCCCACATGTGTCGTGTCTTGTGGAGTGAACTGGTGCTTTGAAAGACTCCTAGGAAGAGCAGAACCAGGACCTGGACAAGATAATTCCCTATGAGTTCATACAAGACGAGGTGTTTGCGAAATCTTCTACAATAGCTTCTGTACGTTTGTTTGATGGTGGGATTTGCAATTGTATTTCTTTTTTGGGATTATATCTGGTCCCAATTGTACTTTACATCATTAATTTCTGTCACACTATGTTTTTGGGTTTTAGTGGTATGAATGCATTTTCTTAACATAATGTTTTCACATTCCAGCCTCTATGGCTTGGAGTTGTGTGCATGTGTATAGGTTCTTAGGAAAATTCCTCCCATTTGTGGGATATACTTTCTCATCACTAGTTTCCAGCTGCTGTACTATTGGAGGCGGGCCTGGGGTAGTCACGTAATGGGCCCTGAGGGAAGGGGCATGATAGAGTGGTATTAGAGAGGGTTCAGTTCTACATTGGGATAGGAATACTGTGAGTTTTTTGGGCAATATTGTTAATTTTTTTGAGTTTGGATTTTAGGATAGGGACCCTAGTGTTGGTGCGGCAGATGATGTATCCATAAACTAGGACTCTGGGCACTTTCTTTCTAAATTGATACATAAAAACAGTAGTTGTAAGGAAAAAATAATGATACATGAATCATATAGGAATGGGTTGTGTTTTACATGTCCTTCTTGAGTTAGCTCAACAGGTATACTCTTTAAACCGTGATGCATCTTTCTTTACTTGGGATGTGTTCATGAGAGTAGCCAATGAGGTTTTTGTAGTAGGATTGGGAGTTTTTCTTGATTCTTGATGTGGGATCCTTGATTGGATCCACTCATAGAGAAGTTCTTCTTTAGGATGGTTAGTAGGTGATGGTTTCTCCTGATGATCAGTTAGGTGACCCACCTCTAGTCATTCAGGTGGATGCATCTTGCCACACTGAGTGGTGTATGGAACTTTTGTTGCTAGATGATGAGGTGTAGAGTTTTAACGTGTGTGAAAAGATTTTGAGGTAGTGATTTCTTGAGATGTAGTCTCAGCAGAACCTATCGATTGCAATAGTGAAATGTAAGCCACAGAACAGGAGGTGTTGTTAGAAGATCATGTGATGTGCTAGTACCCATAAAGAAATTATTTTCTATGTGTTTTGTAAAAGTGGTAATCTCATGTGATATTGTCCTGCCATTCATTTTGTAGTCATAGAGGCAGTTGACGAACTACCACGGAAGATGCAGTGGAAAGAACAGTCAGATCTTTCAATAAGAGGACATGGAAAAAATGTTGTGGAACCAGTAGGAGGTGGCCACCTTTTTGATGTGTTTCTACCATGTCCTCTAGGTGGTCCTCACCAAGATCTAGGAACTGGAGGATAGGGGAATATATAGTTATAGGCTATGGAATCTTATGACTGCATGACTCTAGGAATGATTCAAGGTGTGATCTGTGTATTTCTACCTTAGCTACAGTATAGATAGACCCTTGCACCACTGATTTCTATTCCTACCACTTTTCTTGTTTGACACCTAGAGGTTCTGGTTAAAACCATTAACTTGGTCCTCACATTTATAAGCTAGTACTGGAGGAGACCCAATGACCACACACTAGTTCTGATGGTGTGATCTGTCTCTTGAAGGTGGGAGTATCAGTTGGGGATCTCTTGGTAGTGGTGTCGAGGCCTTACGATATCCTTATTAGTACGGACTAAATTCACAATTCATGCTCAGATTGATTGTTTTTGGAAAAGGGTGTGGTTTTTCTACTACGATAGAACAATATTTCTATCTATCTATAGGGGTAGAATCCTTTCCGCTATTGATGGACTCAAGGAGAGGATGGTGCAATCGATTTCTATTCAGTTATCCAGTCCAACCCTCAGTGTAGTGGATGTTATGAGTCCTCACGTTTTATAGTGGTGGTAAAGTATAAGGAAATATTCCATTAATATCATCCAAGTTTACCTCTCTATCAACAGTTATGATTCTACGTTGGTCTACACCTCGAGGTGGCACCGATATTTACATCAGTATATCGGATGGATCCCAAAGAGCTTCATGAGATGGGGCTGCATATGGGGGACCTGTAGAAGAAGGGCTTAGTAAGACCCAATGTTTCACCCAAGGTATCCCCAAGTTATCTTTTTTAGTTACATGTTAGTGTAGTTGACATCCAAGGAGGATCCCTCGAGACACTTAAGAATGGTCCTAGACACAACCCAAGAGCACCACCTTTAAGAGGATCTCTTGAAGGGTGATTTATGGTTTTAGATGGTCCCTTTTCCCAGAATATTCCATCTCAAATACTGGAGTTTTAGTGAAACCAATGAAAGTTGACATGGAGTTTTATGATTAGAACTATGAAACCAATAATATGGAATTAGTATTGGTGGTCTTCACGTTAAAGCTGTCATGATACTACATGATGAGCGGGTGATTCATCATCTACATTGATCACAAGATTATCACGTTCGCCTTCTCTAATAATGATTGAGTCTTGATATTGAGGCGTTTCCTAGAGATCCTTTAGGACTATGACTTATATTTAGTCTATACTCTTGGTAAGATGAATGTGGAAGAAGATTCTCTTAGCTAGAATCCAGTTAGTAGTTACTAAATAAGACATCAGAGCGGTTGACATCATTAAGTTTATCCTTCGCGGATGAAGATGGAACCTCTTATCTCCAATAAGTAGTTGTCACCCATACACTCTTAAATGATTTAGGTATTCACAACTCTATGATACCAACTATGAGTCATTACATGCTCAGTTGTCTACAGGTAATTCCTCTGATTTACATTCGATAGGTGGGGATCATGTCGTTCTTTTTAGGAGAACTTCAGTTGTAGAAGTGGACGATTTGAGTGGAGAGATGCATTAGAGTATGTAGCTAGGTGTCACGGATGATACTAGGGATGATGTAATGGGTGGAATCTGGGATTACATATTTAGATAAGAAGAATAAGGATTGTTTGAATTAGTTTCATGTGTTTTTAACTCACTCTGTCAATCTTGTTAGCTTGCTAGGGGTTAGCCCTCCCCTTTCTTGGGGTACGAGGAAGGAAGTGGGAAGGGATATCGATGGAATTCATGAAAGTTTTACCATGAAAATCTATAATACATGATACGATATAGGTGATATTTTTCCAACTCACCGAGTCTTCCCACTTCTTAACTACCCAAGAACAGTGTTTAGTATAAGTCTTGGCATTCCTCTATGAGCAGAAGATAGTTTTAATCAAAGGAGTTTCATCAATGATTGATTCAGATCAAGATGATCACTTTAAATCCCAGCTGTGGATGGGATTGTTGGAGGCCTTCACATAGAATGTGTAGTTCATGTAAGAGTAGATGAATAATGAACAGTTTCATCCGAAGTTTTTTTTCTGGCAGACAGAGGAGACCTTTGGAGTTTAAGGAAGGATACCATGTCTTCCAATGGGTCTCACCTCAATGAGAGTTACATATATTTTTTCTGGGGTGGAAAGATATATCTGAGTTTAATAGTCCCTATTTTGGGTACTACATTGAATTGGTGAGTTAGAGTACTGCTTGGATCTACCCCACATTGAGTCCAAGTACACAACATCTTCCCTATGTCACAGCTTAGGATATTCATGCATAACTCATTGAACATCATAATCAAATAAATGATGGATATAAATGTGGTAGTTTCTTGGTATGAGTACCAATTGATGATTTAAGATCCTTCATGGATGATATTTTCCCTCAGTGCGTTTCTGGAGGCACCACGTGGATATTAAGAAGAGAACATGGGAGCAGAAGGCTCAGATTCGTGCTTGGTGATCTCATCTTTTTTTCGAGTAAACCTTGCTTGGATTTTCAAGAAGTAATTCCTTTATGTGGGGAGAATTTTACAACTCATATATTATTGGTTCTATTTTTATAAAATTATTGGAAAATTTATGAGACTAGGCATTGAGACGGAGTGCAATTCTGAGGCCCGGTGTGCCCGAAAAAAAACCATTGAAAAATGTTATGTTTTTTAAATTGAAGATGTGATAGTTTTCCAAGAAAAGTATAATAACTCTTAAATAGTTTCATGGATTTTAAATATGAGGGAACCATTGTGTCTAGAACATTGACTCTATCATAGTCAAGGCCTATCCTTGACTGACACAGGACAAGGGTTAAATTTAAATTTTGGATGTTAATATAATTAAAATATTTATTAACAATATTTTAAATATATGTAACATGGTGACATAGTATTGTTTTATTTTTAATTGAGACTTGTCAGAAAATACAGGGTTAACTTCATAACATGAGAGTTTTCCAGAGGTTGGGAGTCGAAACCTTCCCACTAGAAAATGACGAACAACAATGATGATCGAGGATTGACAAGTGATGGATCGTGACATCTCTTAACGGATCGTCAATGACGATCAAACCCTGACGCTAAAAAATCCAATTTCTAGGAAGAGGTTTTTATTTAAATCATTTATTTCACCATTCATGAATTTAAATGAAAAACACAGATCAACTCAAAAACTAGTTGACCCACGGTTTGTTCATTCTTGTGGGAGGGTTCGAATTGCAGGTTTTAATCAAGGCGTAACTGTTCTTCTTAATTTTATTTTCTTAGTCCTTCTAGCATGAGTGGATAAAGGTTATAATGAACAATGAACGAGGTTCTTTCTTTGATTTTCTCTAGAATATTAATTCCCCCAATCATGTTCTTCACATTCATTATGGAATAATGAGAGGATAATAGTTTCACACATATTTCTTGGAACAACGATACAAAATCTAAGATCTAGCCTTGTGACGACCCCGCGGAGGTGCAATAGTGACAGAAATAGACAGATCAATGTGGAACCAGAGATACTTCCATTTGATCATTGTTGGGTGAAGTGGTATGTGGTTTCAATCCCATAACAGTGAATATAGGGACCCAGGGATTCTGAACCGTCTCCTGGATTTGAAAACGGACCACTGGAGCGAGTCAAGTGGCACATAGAAGAACCTGCTGGTGTGGCGGCGTTAGCCAGGTGTGGGAGGCGGTGCACCTCTCCGGTGGAGGAAACCCTTGGAATCTTCTGTGGTTAGTGTTCCACAGTGAATACAACAAGTGGGCTGCATCACACGACAGAAAGCTGCAGTCCAGCTAGACTGTGGAGGCAACCAGTGGTGCCCGCCGCATCGAAGGTGGACCACAACGACATAGAATCAACATATCGCTTTTTACTAAAAGGCTCATATATTCTAAACCTTATGTCTGATTTATGTTCCATTTGCAGCGTTGCAACCCTTTCAACGGTTTGGTCCCTTTTAGAGGCTTAATCAGGTTTTAGTTAGACCAGTAGGGTCTAGTTTCAGTCTCTTTGTCTTTCCGATGAGGGATTGATGCAGGACCCTGATCCTTTCATAGAGGGTGATAGTAGATATTGAGACCATACCCTTTCTCTTCCTTAATATTGTTCAATGCATGATCTCTTTCCAATCAAAAATAATTACCAGTTCACCGAAGTGAGTTGGCTCAGCCCAATTTTCTCAGTGACTTCGCTGGGTGGAGCATGGATCCCACCAAGAGGCCCATTTGGTCCTTGCTTCTCTTCAAGGTACCTTAGATTAGGTTTTTTTCATGGGTGGGACCAATATCTACATGGGAACCCATAACCTATCTAGGATGATAATTATAGTAGGTTCAGGATGTCCCCCAGTGAGCCCTGGATGTAGGACCCCTATCTATGTATCAAGATATGATTCTTTCTTTCATGGTTGACCTGACCAGTATACTTCAAGTAGTTCTAAGTGTGTTCTCTTTGTGAGGGGCCCAAATTAGTGGGACCTCTTTTCATGTTTCTCTGACAACTTCATAGCCTGATGAGCGAGTTCACCCAGAATGAGTGTGACTTGGGAAAAATCTTGTGACATTGGATTGGTTGTGGTATCAAGAATTATTGTCTCACTGATACCAAACATCTCATGGAATCATTGTGATGTACCAAGACCATATGTTCTATTGGATAATTTTGGTAGACTTATTCTACATGATTTCATTCAGATAGATCATAGAGTGGGATCTCCTAGAATTGAGTGTGCTACGAGCAAAACCATATGTCGGGAAGTGGATGAGACATTGCATCATAGAATCATTTATGAGTATACATGGATTTTCTTGTAATATGTGTTGTTTAAATATACCTATGTTGATCTGAATGTATATTATTTTTGGTGTTTCCTTGGTGGTATTTTACTTGTGTTTTAGGGTTCCCTACTAAGTATTGTTCAACTCAACCCTACACGAGCATTTCCCACATGTGTTGTGTCTTGTTCATATGACCGACATTTGGCAGAGCCCTAGATGGAGCAAGACCCGAACCAGGACTAGATAGTGCCTTGTGAGATTAGGCGATCTGAGGTGTTTTTGTCATCATTCTAGAAAAGCATTAGTACCCTTGTTTGCAGACCAGACTTTGTAGTTGTCTTTATCTTAGTGGGTTTGTATTCTGGACCTGTTATACTTTACCTCTTTACTTTTTGTCTTACTCTATTTTTGGGATATAGTGGTATGCATGCATTTTCATTACCTATTGTTTTCACTTTCCATCCTCTGTGGCTTGGAGTCACGTGCATGTGTACAGGTTATTATACAAATTCCACTCATTTGTGGGATATTCATACTCAGCGCTAGTCTCCATCCCCTAGACTATTATAGGCGGGATTGGGGAAGTTACGACATGGGCCTCGGGGGACATTTAATGATGATGAATATTTAATGTGTCTTATTTATGTAAAATTGAGTTGAAAATATCTTACCTCACGTACAAATATCTTTATAAGCACTCAAACTTACTCTTCTATGGCATACCATTTTTAGATACCTTCATAAGGACACATGGAATGGACTTTTATGGACACTAAGACATCTAATTAATTTATAGGTATATTTATAGTATAATTGGATTGGGGTTAGTCTAACTAGATGGCTCAATGGGTGTGAGGAATAGAGGAAAAGATGTTCTCTTTTATAAGTGAGGAGAGGGGAACACTTAGAATTATATAAAGTATTAAATTAATATTAATTAAGTTTTTGGTTCAATTTGATCAAAATTGGTATATTTAAAATATATGGTGATAATGCGTCAATATAGAATAATACAATAAAATTTTTAGAATTTAAGGTGATGTTTCACCCATATCTCTTTATTTAAACCCCTATTACCCCTTTTAAAAATTACTAAAATATTAATGTTTTTTCTATTTCGATTTAAAGGGGTTTTCCATAAAATAACATGTGACCCATAAATGGACTATGATTGATATTTTAAACCATATGACTTTAACTATTTATAATATAATATTTTCAGTTATTTTAAATCATATAATAAAAACATTGTTATAAAATATCATTAATGTAATTTATGGTATTAGAAAAAATATTATTTTATAATATGTGTCGACCTCATTTAAAATTGTTAAAAATGACATGAATTCGTTAATAAAGGATATATAGTCTAAATGAAATCATAAAATCAAATTTTTATAGGTTGAGATATCATTTTAAACCCTATCTGTTTGTTTAATCCCTTTGTTAACAAATTCTAACCTTTACAATGGTAAGGAGTTTTTAAATGTTAATGTGATATAATTATACTTTTAGGGTTTAAGTTGGATCCTAAATGGTCATGGGATGAAAATTCAACCATCTACGATCATACATGTCCCCTTGATATTTATATATTTATTTATTTATTTAATAATTTATTAAAATATATTTATCTATAAAATACTAAAAAAATTATTTTGATAACAATTCATATAATTTCAATTTGAAAATATATTATTACTAGAACCGAATTCAAATATAATAATTTTAAAAATACCTAATATGTTATATTTAACTATTAAATTCAAAGAAAACAATAAATGACCAAAATTTTATTACTTTAAATATTTTTAATATATTTATTTTATTTTTTTGTTAATGGAAAAAAATACTATATTGGGATTTCATAAGGATTTTATATAATTATTCCAACACTAAAATTTAAATATAAAATTCTATGATAAAAATAGTTTATAATTTATTGAATAAAAATTTATAACTGTACTTATCCATTTTAATCCTTATGTAAATTTTTATAGATATTAAAGTATTGAGAGTGACATTTTGTTTTTATTCTTTTCTTCAAAAAATAAAGGTTATAATCAATGAAAATTTTAAAAAAGTTACCATATTTTGGAAACTTTAATTGAAATGGGTGAACTATATTCTTTCAATATGATAATGGAATGTTTTAGAAAAATTTTAAAGCCATATCCCAATGTTTTAATCTTGTTTAACACATTTTACCCTTACCACGATGATAATTCTTACCAAGGATACAATTCAAAATGATGAAAAAAATAAGAGGTTACTATTTAAAAAAATTTATATTATTGATTCCAAAAATGGGGAATTTTATTTATTATTCAATAAATAGAAGTGGTAGAATTAAATTTGAAATTATAACTGAAAATGTTAACAAAAATATTTTTCCGGATTTTTTTTTCAAAAATAGGAATAGATTGTATATCAAAATCGAAAACAATATATTCCAGTGGATATAAGTGGACTATTAATAATATAAAAGAACTAATAATACTTTTAAAACCATATTAAAACAATTTTCATTTCTTTAAAATCATTAAACAAAATGAAAATTTTCAGTAAAAAACTGTTTTTCAATTTTCATAAAAATGATCATTTTTAGAAAATTATCAAAAATTAACACCATGATAATTTTGAAGTTTTTATTTTAAAAATTATGTTCTTTTTGTAATTTTTAATTTATAAATGTATTATAAATTAATTATAATTTCCAACCAAAATATTCAATATTTTTTTTTGTATTAAATGATTATTTAAAGTATAAAGTGACTTCACTAAAAATGGTATTCTTATATCCTAATAATTAATCAATAAATTTGTACTGAGTGGGAATACTATAAATATATTTCCTAATTTGGTTATTCACATTCATATCTACAAACTCAATAGCTTGGTCACATTTTTGTAATAATATTTTTTTAATATATCTCTATTTACATAAAGCTTTGTGTTGCGTGATATGATAGATATCAATATTATCATTTTTTAAAATAATTTTGTGCGGGTTTTACATTAAACATGGGAAGAGTTCATTCATGGAATGTTAGTTTTTTTTTGCTTTGTGTTTTTAAATGTATTTATCTTAAGAGGGATGTCTTGGATCTATCATGGTGTGTTTGTATTTTGTTGGGATATGGCTATGAAAAGATATTGACATGAGTGTTGTCTCGTGACATGAATCCCATATCTATATTGTGAATTTAGTATCTGCAATAGATATATGAATTTGGTTATTATCGATCCTCATGATATTACTGATGATTTATTTTTGAGAGATAGTGCAGTTGTACCACATGTTTTTTGAATCATATCTAAATGAAGCTAGAGTTTAGCTGGGATTGGAAAATATATATCAAGATATAATGAGATAAAGTGTAATAAATTATGTATATAATTGGAGGCCACTAAAACACATTTGATGAAAATATTTTCCAGGTTAGTTTACTATTGAGGATTTGATTTAGGTTTGATGGATGAAATCTCTGGTTAGTTTAGGCTTTTCTCTTTCCTCCCGAATGGTTAGTATGAGAAGATAGTTCCTTGTGTTGTATAATTTCTTGTCAAGGAGTATTTATTGTTTGAATAATTCTTAAAATTAACCGTGGTTTATGTTGGTTTTTTAATTCATACATCCTTTTAGGTCAATTCATCATTTCGTGAGCATGACAATTGTCTCTTTGAGTGATGGAGTGTCATTTAATGAATTAACTAGTTCTTATCTTTTGTCATAAACATTCAGTGAGTTATATACCATGGGTAAATATAGTTTTGGATTACAAAATTTCTATGTAACCTAATGTACATGCCCATATAAAAAGATATCATAACAATTTAGGAGTGATGAAAAAGACTCATGTTTCACTTATATTTATTTCTATGAACAAAATTATAGTTTATCTTATATTTTATGACTTCATATTTCATCAACATGGACATATAAAAGTTTGGTACATCATTAACTCAAATTTTATTAAAAATATTATTATAATCCCATTCATTTTAAATTTCATGTCTTTAAAATTGTGTATGATTTTTCCATACACAGATTCCTTATATTTTTGGCTTCGATCTCAGTACAAACATATAATACGGTATGATTTAATTGTTTTACTGATTCAATGGCTTGGTTATAAATTTATGAACATGATTCTATATAAGAAATAATGAAACCTCATGGGTGTTCAATAATTAGTGATGTCAATATGTTTTTAGATAATAGTAATTTATTAAGAGGAACTACCCATTAGGGTGATTAAAATATGTTAGGTCATGATTGGGATGAATAAGAAAAAGACACAAGAGTGTGGGGTGAATTTTGTACTTTAAAAAAATTTAAAGATCAAGAAACATATCTTGTTATGTATAAAACCATTCCTTTTCTCTCAAAGTTGAATGATTAGTGGAAATAAATAATGGAAAACAACACGATGATGAATAGTTTTTCAGGTCACAATGATCCCCTAGTCCACTCCACCAATGTTCATCTCTATGAGTTTGGTGATTTTTACTAGAAACATTTCTTACCCGAAGAACATTAAATAAAAAATGACTATAAGAATTTATCACCTTTAGAAGAATTTTTCAGGGCCTTCTGGTTATTTTATAGGGAATAATAGACCCCCATCATAGTGAAATAAGACGATACTTTATAATGAATAATAATAATGAGGGGAAACTCCAAAAAAAATCAGCAGTTTGATTCTAATTGAGAACATGAGTTATAATTCACCATTACTTCATAAATTAATAGATTTTATTCATCTTCAATAACAAAAAATATAAAATATATCGTCAATATTTCATAGGATTTATTCATAATGTCATAGAGAAAAAACCTAATAGATGTTTAAACATGAATTTCTATAAATTTTACCTCTAACCAATTCATTATTGTTCTTTTTAGAAGAAGATGTAATAATAAAATGTAGTAAAAATGATTGAAATGGTATTGAGTTGATTAGAGGGATCTAAACATGTATTTCTTCAAAGTATAGATCTGAAGGTACCGAAACAAAACATTTCCTTATATATACCTTCTCCACTATAATATATATATACATGAGTATTTTATGATGAAAGGAATTTCAATATTTATTCAGTGGGTTGAATAGATTTTAGTCAAATTAGCTCCAGAAATATCACATCAAAAATCATTAATATTTGAACTAAAAGTCATTCAAGAGAGTTTCAACATTCCATAATAATATTAATGATTTACTCCGTTGAATATAATCCATTAGAACAATCATAATGAGACATTGAAGAGGTCGTAAAATAGCAGTTAATATTTACTTCCATCATGACCATTGATAAAATCATGGATACTATCTTTAATTAAAACACTATCATTGAATAGTAAAACATAAGGTTTTTTCATATAAATAAAAAACCTAAAACATGGGTTTTCTAATGTATAGTTGATCAAAAAAATTAGTGTTGATGAATCATATTTTTGTTTCTTCAAATGTAGGGTTATTCATAAACATATTGTTCTTTAATGATACATTCCTAGTAGTGTAGGGTACATGATCTATATATATTGTTTCAAACATAGGGTTTATGAACAATATATTACTCTTACTAATGTAGGATATGAACAATGTTTCTAGAATATGATTCAAAAAATCCCAAATAATTCAATAAGTATTTCCACAGGATTAATGAACTGAATATAATTATAGAATAAATATTTCAACAAATATTAATTTCCTAAAAATAAATTAAATACAAATTCATCAGTAACATAAATGTAGTCATTTGTGATCAAAAAACCAAAATGAAATTAATGAAATGTTGAATCAACATATTATAAAAAATATCATCCATTTTTATGATCGCAAAACCAATGAAAAATTATATAAAATTTAATAATAAATAAATTATCCCACCTCTATAATAATTTTCTCATAATGAAAAATTCTACCCATAATTCACTTATCCACCATGACATGGATATTAAGGATAAATTATATTGATTATTTTAAGATATATTCTCCCCCATTAAGACACTCATGTAAACTAAGACTATAATATTCTCCCCATATCATGTAAATTTCTATAATATTCAAACATTAAGATACAATTACAACTATAAACTTCTTCCCCTTTTTATGACATAAAAAATATAATAGTTGTAAAATTAACTCCCCATAAATTCATGATTTCTTAAAAAGATATAAAAATTAAATAGAAGGAATATAATAACATATTTAATGAATAAAAGTAGTATTTTTTTAAAATCTCTTTGAATAATAACATATTTAATGAATTAAAATGTTAAAAATAGTAATTATTTACATTTAATAAAATGAAAACTATTTATTATTATTTTATTTTATCTTTCAGATTTATTAATGAACTTATTTGTGATATTTTTTAAGTATTAAATTCATTATTACATAATATAGCATAAAATATTTGAAAAACAAATTAGGAATAAATTAAAATACATTTTTTCCCTAAAAAATACATATATTGGAAACAATATATATCATTGAATTTTAGTGAAAAAAATAAAATCTAAGGGTTAATATGGAGTATAATGTTCCTATAAACATTCTAAACCTTGATCCTTTTCACTTAAATTATCCAAAACTCTTGAAATTTCATCTAATATGTTCTGATCATTTGTTGTTATTTGATACGAATAAGAAAAACACAATTTAATTAGAAACAGCTTAATCTTATGAAGATCAAGATTGGTAACAACTTCTCTTATCAAAATATCTATTTGCAATTGAAATTCAATATTGAATGATTCTAAGTATGCTCTTGATATTGAACTATTCTTCAAATTTTGATATTCCTTTAATAATGAATAAAAAACCACTTTTTGATATAGATTCTTTCCGGACATATTCAAATGAATTTTTTGAAGCTTCCCACTCAGCTTGCAGCTTTTCTTTTTCTTTACATAAGGTGATGACGCTAAACAAAAGCCTTTCATAATAATTTTGAGATAAATCATTTTCAAGTTCATCATAACAATGAAATTACTTATTTATTTCAAAATATTTTTCAAATTAATATTCATCATATGAAACTAAATGTTCTTTTAACAAATCAAAATGATTACCCTTTTTACTTTTGTAAGAAATATTTTCTTTAGAACCTGAAGGACTTAATCACTTCATCCTTATATTACTGGTTTTATAGAATAATTTTAGCAAGATATTTAAATGAAGAGATGGATAAACAATGGTTTAAAAATAAGATGATTTGTTCAGTTCTGGCCATTCAAAAAATGTTTCATATTCTTCAGATGAGAATTAATAAATAATCATTACATAATTTAACTATTGAAAAGGCAAGTTATGTAAAAATATTTTCTCAGATTACGTAAAAAATAATTATATAAAAACCTAAAACATTGATATTTCAATAGGAAAATATAAACTTTTCATAATTTAAATAACTACTCTATTTATCTAAATAGAAAAAATAGTGAATAAAAGGTATTTGAATCTTTTAAAAAAATTAATTTTTTAATGAAAAATAGATTAAAAATTGATTCAAGGAGCAAAGAAGAATCTTAACTAAATTGTAAAAGATATATTTATCCCCTATATAAAAATTTTAATAAACCAAAATTATATAGATATGAAATTGAAATAAATCATAGATATGTGAATTTAATATTGAGTATTTTTTAGATAAGAAACTACTACATAGTTGTTCGGTCCGTTGGTATAGATTTTCATTTATCAATAGATATACCACTTTAATGATTTGATGATACATCTTAGTGGTGTAATCATATAAAACATCAAATGAAATTTCATTTTTGATCCCATTTAATTTTGTGTCTAGCAGTGCTAAAATTTTAATTTTTAGGAAACCAAATTAGTTTATTTTGAGTTTGAATTGTACTATTTAAGTTAAAAAATTATTTTGATAAATAAAAAATTTTAAATCAACAAAAATTTGGTTTTCTGAAGATTTTATCATTCTCATAATTTCCATTAATATAAGAACAAATAATTTTGAAACTTGATATTTTTTTTATTCAAACTAGGGAAAAATATTTTTTATCTATATTTGGCGTTCACCATTACTTCGTATTCAAAATTTTATTTCAGTATTAAATTTTTTCAATGTATTTGATATAAATATTTTTATTATTTTATTAACATACTAGAATATTATTTTAAATTATCAAATTCCACAAATAATTCTTTAATATTATTATCATGTAAAGATTAATGATTTTTGGAATAATTATATTTTAAATCTATAATTTCTTTTGACAAATTTTCATTATTTAATAAAAATGTATCATAATATTTTTTGATTATTTTGTGGTCATTTTTTAAGGATTCATATTTTTATTATAGAATAAAGTAATAATTATTTAATTCATCATAAGATAGTTTTCCACAACTATAGTTTTAAGAGGAAGAGGATTATACCTCATCATTATGAGCTATACAAAATAGCATTTACTTTTTATGCTAATTCAAAGAATCTATAGAGGATTCAACATGTGAACTAGAATAATTACTATATATAACGTTCAAAACATTATTTGCTTTTCTATTTTAATTATATTATCATTGAAAGTTTAGTAAATGATAGTTATCCTTTATATGACCATTTTCCATACATTCATTAAGTCTATTTTATTTAGAAACAATATTTTTATTTTTGAATATCTTTTCAAAATATTCAACAACATATAATAAATATTTATATAAATCTATAAAACATGACTCATAAGATTCATATAATGTTGATAGTAACTTCTTTATATTTTATAGGATTTACAGATTTTGCATGCATTTGAGGTTCATACATCATTAAAGTACCAATCAATTTATTCATACCAAAAGTTTTTATTATTTTAGATTTAAGTATGGATGTAGATATTCCATTAAACATATAAGGTTTTAATTTGATTGTTTTTAATTATTGATCTGATTGTGAACTTGGATCTCCCAATGAAGCAATATTATTGACAATGTCTAACAATATCTCATTCATTTGAGTAATAGATTCTTCCTCACACATTCCGAATGTATCAATTCATAGTTTTAAAGTAGTTTATATTAATTTTATGAAATTTTTAGTTCCATTGTATGTAATGGAAATAGTATTCCACAAATTATATGCATTAATAAAATTGAGATACTATATTGAATTCATGAGTTCCAAAAAACACACATGATAACATTCATTGCTTTGGAATTGAGATCATATTCTCTTTCTTGACAATTATTACAATATTCCAAAAAATCCTTAAGAATCTAATAAGTCTTGAAAACCTTTAAATAAATCGTTATTACATGAATTTTAAAATAAATAACTATACATGATTTCCATCATCCTTAATTACCACCATTAAAATATGGATCATATACCATAAACATTTTTCTATAGAATCAACCATATCAAGATGTGTACATGTAAATCATTAACTCATTCTCATTATAGAAAAAAAATTATGATTTATACACAAGAGCACAAATAGTTGGGACCTAACCCTTTGATACTAGTTTTTAGGTATTAGATATAAAACAAAAGAATATAAAAATTACTTACTTTGATACCATTTTTGGTATGAAGTCGCATTGAATATCTAGAAAGAGAAATATCTATATCAGAGATCAAACATTGATACCAATTGTTATAAATTGATGGTGATGATAAAGACAAATACACAAGATGGAGGGTGAAATGTGTTCTAAAAACATTGAAATATTATTGCACATATCTGTTTATGAAGTGAACCATTCTATTTCTCTCAAATATTAATGATCATTGGACATAAATAAAGGAAAATAACACAATGATGTATAGTGTTTCGAGGAAAAGAAATTCCCTAGTCCACTCCACCAATGCCCAACTCCATGAGCTTGGTGATTTTAACTCATATATCCTTTTACCCTAAGACCATCAAATAAAAATAGAGTACAGGTAGTTTAAAAATTTACAAGACTTCTACAGAGCCTTCTAGTTCTTTTTTAGGGAACCCTGTGTCCAAATCCTAGTGAAAGAAGCTGAAAATTAACCACGATCAAGAACGAATAGAAGAATCTCTAAAAAGTCAAAATAGATTGACTATAATTGAGATCATGAGTAATAATTCATAGTTGTCACAGTAACTGACAGATGTAATTGATCTTTAATATCACAAAACATCAAATATATTTTCATCATTGCACAAGATTTATTTAGAAATCGACAGATAAAACACCTAAAAAATGTTTAAACATGAATGTTTCCAATGTGTACCTCAAACCAATTTCTCTTAATTATTTGAAGAAGAAGATTTAACAATAAAATGTAGCTTCAGTGAAAACAACAGTAGTGATTCGATTTGAAAGATCTCAACATGTATGTCTGTAATGATTATCTCTAAAGGAAAAAACACAAAACTTTTCTTTGTATGTTCCTTCTCTTATATATTATATAAATTTGGGTATTTTCCAATGAATAGAATCTCGATATTTGTACACCAGGTTCAATGATTCATGTCAAACCACCTCCAAAAATATCGCATAATAAATCATGAATATTTGAATTCAAAACCATTCAAGAGAGTCGTAACATCCGATAATAATAGTAATGATTTACTCTCTTGAATATAAACCATTAAAATAATTATAATGAGCCTTTGAATCCTTCATAAAATAGCATTCAATCCTTACATTGATTTAGATCATTGAAAAAAATATTGGATAATATATCTAATTAAAACTATGTCAGTGCATAGTCAAATGTAGGGTTCATTCGTATGACGACAAAACTCCAAATGTATGGTTGAAAACTTACAGTTGATTACAAAATTAGTGTCTAAGTACCATAAGTTTGTTTCTTAAATTTTAGGATTCTTTATAAATGTAGGTTTTCTTAACCATACATTCCTGACAACATAGGGCGCAAGATCCATACATTTGTTTCAAATGGAGGGTTACTGGACAATACGTTGCACTTGATAATGTAAGATATGAACAATGTTTCTAGAATATGCATTAAAACGTCCCAAATACTTCAAAAAATATTTCCACCACATCAATGTATTCAATATAGTTATATAATAATTATTTCAATGAATATTAATTTCCTTAAATTAACTTAAACAAAAACTCATCAGTCTCATAATTGTGGGAATTTCTGTGCATAAAAATAGAAAATAAATTAATGAAATTATTGAATCAAAACATGCTCAAAAAAATACACACTGAATTGAGACACATAATAGTGCTCATGTTTTCTATATATTATACTAATGGTGGATTGTTAATGAGAATGGAATGATGGGTTTGTTATAAATATATATGTGGGAGCATGAAGAGTTTTTTGGACTAGTGAGATACTAGAATATTGAGATATTAACAATGAATTTATGCTTTTTATTAGAGCTTATTACATTCTATATTTTAGAAACCTGATGAGTTTATAAAATATTAATTAAATATGATGATCTTGTCGATATTGAGTTGATAAAGTAACTTTATTTCTAATTTATCAAATTTATTTAGAAGGATGGGGATTTTAAAGAGGATATAAGGAGATACACCTATCATGGAAGGAATATAAACTAGTAGACATGATTTCTTATCTCATTAATTCAAAAAGATTTTATGATAACATAGGATAACTATTATGTGTTTCATGATATATAGATCCCAGTAAAAACTATGTGTCAATGAAGAAGTTGGTGAAGCATTTTTTAATAATTAATATTATATTTTCATGAGGAATTCTGTTGAGAATCCATCAATATTTTATTAAATATTCATTTGGAAATAAAAACAAACATTCATGGTGATAAATATTGAAAGATGAATTTTTATTAACTTGATAAAGTAACATTATTAGGTTGATTAATAATGAGTGAAATATAAATAATATGAATAATTTATAGAAGTGATTGTTGAGGATGTGTAAGATTCATTGAATCCATAATAGAAATTTTTATATGCTTTATTTTTTAAGGTATTTTTTTGATATGATTAAAGGATACCTAATAATATTATAATGTGTATTGAGTTCTTTTAAGATTATTTGATATGAATAAATTTTATTAGAGAATTTTATTGGATTCTATAGTACAAATATATGAATATATAGGTTTCTATTCTATCTAAGCACTATTAACTCTAGGCTTTGTAAGAGAAATAGATATGTTTTGTACAAGTAACTTAAATAATCTATAGGATACATATGGTTTTTTTGAAGTGGAATAAAAATAATTCAGCCTGAATTTTAATAAATTTTTAGTGATCTAGAATTAATATATTCTTTTATAATATTAAATCAATGAATTTAAAGTATATCAAATAGAAACATGACTCTCACATACTATTAACATGGAGTTGACATATGGATGTATTTTTTCTTCAATGATTATATAAATCATTTTAGAGATCATGTAAGACAAACTCGGTGTTTTCATCGGAGAATAATTAATAAATTAAGTGATTCTATTATTATCTTCATGGGTTAATTATAAAGATTATTTTTTGTATTTTTGATTCATGTTGAGGTGATTATATGATATAAAGAAGATGTTACATGAAATTCTATATGCAAGTGACCATGAAGATGTAAAAAAAGATGTGAGTTCTATATAAGCTCATATGAATAATGAAGTTTAGTTTCATGTAGAGTTGATATAATATCTTTTATATTCTTAATTTAATATATATTTAATTATTTTGAATGAGAAATAAAGATTGAAGATTATGGGCATTTAAATATTAATATTTAATCCATCCCGTATGATCTGAAATTGAGATCAACTGTGAAGATTATAAATATGTGTAAAGATATTTGTGGGGTATTTTAAGAGATTAAAAAGATAATATTTATCTCTCTATTAGAATATAAAAGATGAATTTTTTCATAAAACAATATCTCACTAGTTTCAAATCCTAATAATATTTTTTCTATTTTCATGGGAGTTTCTAGATTTAAATATTTGGAAATATCCACATGATCATGCTATGTTTATAATGTGATGTACTATTGAAGAAGAGGTAAAATGGGGAACTATGAAGTCATCCATTATTTACTGAATATATTGAGTTTCAAAGAATAATTAACATCTAAGATAAATAAATTTAGAGGGGACTGTTTTGAGAGTTTGGTGTGATACTAACACTAATAATAAATATTATGGATGTCGAGTTTCTTGAATGATAGAGAGAGAGAGAGAGGTATATGGTGATTAGTGCCCCACTAATGATGAATTATGGCCTTGGTCAGTCTAATGGTGACTCAATATTATTTTGTTGACCAATAATATAGAGCTAGTTTTTGTTATGGTGATGAGTCTTGAAAGATTTTTATCTAATTGGGTAGTTCAAAATCTAGATTTAAAGAAATAATCACCCCATATTCTACTTTTGTATAGTGATTATCATCATAGGAGTACCTTTATCATCTAATGTTTATGAACAATCTTTTGTAGGTTGGCAGAATCCAATTGAGAAGGACTGGTTATCATAAATGCATTATAACGTGTTAAATACCATTCATTTTAACTTTATTGAATTTGAAATTGAATATTAGTTGTGTGTGGGGGGATAAGAACCACAATTCACTAAAGATATAGTCCCCTATTTTGGGGGAGAACCTCATGAAAATATATGTGATATTTTCATTGTTGTTTTTTCTGACATACCTTTATACAAATCAATGATAAAATGTGTGATCATGATCCAATCACCCAAATAGGTACAAAGTTAGGATAAAGATATTTATGTATGTATGTTATTTCCACATTTATTTAGCACCTCATAATGAGACTTCACACATTCTCTTAGAATAAGTTAGTACAAGATCAATTTTTGAATACTTTATTAGCTCTATAATGTTTACAATTATTTTTTAATTATCTCACATTTAGTGTATAATTAAATAAATTAATGGGTTCCATATCAAATAATATATAGATGTTTTATCTACAAAAAACATAGAAGAAAATAAGAATGTGAAAATCTAGGAATTTAAAGAAAATATTTTCTATGAAAATAGAAGAAGGGGATTCACCCATTTTTTAATGAAATCAAAGTAGAGAAATATTCTATTATATATATTTATTACTATCTTCTATAATAATTAAATATATTATTTGATGAGTTTTTTCCTATTTAATCACTTGGTTATATTTATTATGAAATAAAAAACTACATTATTGTTATCCATAAATATTTTTTTCTATAATATTTGAGTCTAACAATGGTTTATAGTATGTCAATTCATAGATAGATTTGAATAAAAATGAAATGGATAAAACATTAATTTAGAATTTTTTTGTATGGATAATAATAATAAAATATATTTAAGTTATAGAACATTATTTATTATTTAGTGAAAAAAATATTTATTGAATGAAGAATAATTAAACATGGGATTTTTGATAATATAAGGAATAGTTATTTTTTTGAGGAAAAGATCTACGTATTGGTGTAAATAATTTCTATCAATAATTTTTAGTTGGAAATAAAAATAAAAGGAACAAAGTATATTGAAAATTCATTGTAATAGAAAAATAAAATGCATGAATATTATGAATGGAGTGTTAGGAATATCAAATAGGAATGTGAATATAAATTAAATTAAATTAAATATGAGAAAATATTCTCAATATTAAGAATCTTGAGCCTAATGTGAAATTGAAAAATTTTAATGTCATTCAAGATGAATATTTAAAAATTAATGAGAATTTACTTTTATCCATCTATATATCTGATGGTGGTCGTATCACTAAATTTCTTTGGTCTATTGGAAAGAATGGAAAATATTATCTAGAGATATATATATTCTATTCCTAATAAATAGTAAGTTAACATTTTCTCTTAAATTTTTTTCAATAACATAGTTTTCAATAATAATATAGGTTACAAAGTAAATTTGAAGATAATATAGTTTGATAAAAGTGATGATAATCCCACCTCCCCCAAAAATGTCAATATGAGTAGTTACAAAAACATGGTTCCAAAAAGCAAGATAAATTTAAGGGTTTTTTGTTCTCAAAAATAGTTAGAGGTTGAAGCTATATAGATTCAGACTCAAAGAGAACAATAATTGTTTTCCAAATTTTGGTACTATGAAAATCTTTGGCACAATGTATTTTATTTTTTCTATAATATATAAATTCATGACATATTAATAAGGCTTACATCAAAGGGAAAATTTCTACGTTAGATTAATGGAAAAAATATTGATTCCTTATTCATATTTTTAATATTTTTAATATTTCAAGAATTTAATGGATGTTGAAATAATATTTTTCACTAGGATGAATAATGATTGTTCAAATCATCCATTTATGTATAAAATTATTTTATTTAAATAATAATAAAAAATATAAGAGAGAATAAAATTAATAAAAAGGTGTTTTCACCATGGGGTATGTATAAAAATAATGTATTGAAGAAAACACACAAAATATGGCTAAGAAATATTGTACACCAATGAAGTGATTATATCTATACTATAGAGGAAAAATACATAATGTTGATTTTTGAAAATAAGTCATGACTGTTGATGTTAATACAAGAAAGATGTTGGAATAATTAATTTTATCATTCAAATAAAGAAAAAATTATTTATTTGGATTAACATAAATATTATAATAAATAATAATCTGAATTTAATGAGAAGTTACCAAAATTTTGTCACTCTAATATTCTAGAGATATTATGTGGATGGTTCCAAAATTGTGGAAACATTTATAGTGATTGTCTGAATAAAAATTTATCTTAGTTTGGAATGGTGATGAAAAAAGTTAGAGATAGTGATAAAGGTGAAAAAATAATGGAAAATTTGTCTCTCATAGATATTATACGATAAAAAATTAAAACAAAAAGTACAAAGTTATCTATTAAAATTAGTGTTGAAATAAAATGAGTTTCTTAGTTGAGATGAAATGATTTACATTATTTTAATTATTAAGAAGATAATAAGAATCAACCTCATTATGAAATATATTATTTTTTTCTCTATCTTTAGAATTAAAGGTTATTCATATTGGGAGGAATGTGAAATGTTATTAAAGTAATATAACAAGTGAGATATTTCTATATTTAAGTGATTCATCATGTTGAAATAATTCATGAAATCTACTTAGTAAAAGGATACATGGAGTTTATCTACGCATGAGATCATCCATGATGAATAGAATATGAAGTTAACCACTAATAGGGATATGTGTTGAGAATTTTTCTAAGTATCATTATTTTATATGAATATAGAAGTCTAGAATGTTCTTAAATTTGTTATTATTGAGACTTTTTGATCATATTTTTCTATTGTTGCATTAATAATGTTTATTATGAAATTGAAGAGTAAAAATTTTATAGATTTAATGATAAAAAATTTAAAATTATATTAAAAATATATGGATGTTTTTTTGAAAATTAATTATTCAAAATAATTTTATACATTGGGAATTAATCAATTACACTTTGGGTAGATTATCTAATAACTCACAAATGATATCAAATTTGTTTTAATTTCATTAATTATGGAGATAAGGATATTTCAAAATATATCAAAAAAATTTATGAATTAAAAAAAAATAAAAGGGGCCTATTTCTAGTCTCATGGATCATTATGATGTATATTTTATCAACAAGTAATAATTTCAATATCTGATGGGTTAACAATATTTTTAAACACATAATAACCAATTGGGGATATTGACATAACGAAAAAATTGAGACAGAGACTATAAATTATTATATATATATATATATAATTTTTAAGGAATATTGTAAATAAGGGGGAAAATTTTAGTTGGTTATTGAATATATATATGTGAGGTTTTGAGGAATTTGATGGGCTAGTGAGAAACCATAATGACGAGATTCTACTAATTAATTACTATAATTTAAGGGAGATCTTTATTTATTATATTTTAGTATCCTAATGAGTTTTTGGAAGTTTATTTTAATATAATGAACTTTTAATGACTTAAAAATTTATGTTTTGGTAAAAATTTGTGTGTATTTTAATTTCTTAAATCTAACCAAGGAGAAGAAATTGTAATCATTTTTCAAATAATATTAGGATTGTTTTGGGGTCATGGTTCTATGGATGTATTCCCAAAGTGATTTCATATGTGGTGGTGAATGGAATTATTCAGTTGAAATAAGTTTTGACATATGCAATATTAGTCACACCACAATAGAGTTATTTGAGGATTCATGCCCTCTACCATGGAAAAGTCGCGCAGTGACCTAGGATGGTCATGTCACGAGGATGCTTGGCTAAAGGGTAACACATATTATTAGTGGTGGTCACATCATGACCTATATGGTATATGTTGTGACCTAGATAGTAAATGTATCCCCACAGTGTGACCATCATGGATTCTCTATGACCTTGCTACATGCCATTTTTTAAAAGGCGCATCTTGGTAATTTTCTGAGGGATCCTATTTTGGATTACCTTAGGATCCCCTCATCTTGGACCATACAAATAGAGATAAAGAGCCCTTTTCTCTCTCCCAGTCCCCTCACATTGTCTCCAATTGATCTTTATTTATCCGGAGAGGCTCTTGATGTAGATTTCAATTAATATTACTCACGATTTTCTATTTTCTCTCTTCCCATTTATTTAATTCAGGTTTATCTCACTGAGTATGATTTTAGAGAGACCATTTCATTGGATCCTACATAAATCATCCTTCATAATAGGGTTTTCAATTTAAAATTACAAAGTATATCCCTAAAGGAGGTGTTGAAGCCTATATTAATTTTTTAAATTGACTTATTTTTCTTGAGGTGTATATTTAGGGTTTTTGTGTCGTTTGTATAAATTAACTATTTATTCAAGAGTTTAAATTTGTTATTTTTTCTATATTAGGCCATTTTTTGTGTTAGGAGTGGACCATAACTTATTTCTCATTATTTCAGCATTATGATGGAACTAGGGTAGTTTGGTAATGGTTATACTAATCTGGATTTTTGGTTTTGAATATTTTGTTTCTTAATTTAATGTTTTTTATTGAATAAGTTTTTATCATAGACTTAGAGCTGGTTGTTATGAGTGTGGAATTGATTTATAGATTTTCAATTGAGGTTTGTAAACTTAAGATTACTATATTTGCTATTCTTTTAGGGATTTTGTCTTCCTATTCAATATTACAATTAATTTTCTATAGGTTTTATAACTTATGTTTGTTTTAACCATAAATAGGGACAAACTTGAATTTGACTAATATTCAATGTGGACTATATATCTTCTAAAATGGTATGATGATGTAAACTTGGTGGAATGAGTTTTAGTGGTCCACATTATAGTTTTCTTGGTGGAATGGTATAAAATTCAAGTCGAAATTTTTTTCTTTAAAAGAATTTGATTCAATACGAAATATAAAATTAAAAAATGTTGATTTTAGAGATCTTGTTTGAAAGGGAATTTCAAAGCTATTTAGGGATTCTATAAATGATATTTATATATAATTTTGACCAAGGGATTACTGTGATCAAGAAAGTATGTGATATATTTTATAAATGGAATAATAATGAGAATTTACATGGATTTAAAATTAAATATGAAATTTATTAGTTTGTGATTGGTTTTGGTCTATTTAGACCTTGGTGTTTGATGAACTACTTTCTAAAATCATAAATGTCAAGTGGTTTGTACTAATTTCATAATTATGTACTATTCTGTGTGTTGTCCAATGATATTTTGATTTTAGTATCGAATACATGGTTATTTTGAGGTGAGGTATTTAACTAACTTAGATGATATAATTTGGTACAGAGGGCCCTAGTGGATTCCCTTATTTGTGGGATGAGAATAATTGAGTGATTGTCATGTTGTGTGTATGATAATAAGGTCTTATGGGGAGTTACGATTTAAAATATAATTGGATTATGATATGTATAAGACTGGGTCATAAGGTAATACATTCCAAATGATGTTTTTGTGAGATTTTAAGATAGTATCTGTGCCATATTTTTTTATTGTATGGGTGTTATGGATTTTGATTATGATTGGAGATAGATACATGTGTGACAAATATGGATCCAGAGACCTAGCAACACTTTTAGTGAGAAAGTGTTGAAAAACCCTAACATAAGTGAGAATGTAGAGTCCTAGTTTTTCTTATGAGATGCTACCTTGAGTGATAGGGTATAGGTTAGGATTCATGGTCAGTATTGAGTGGGAATGTTGTCTGATTTGGTTGTGTGACTATCCTTGAGTTAGATGTCATGGTCATAGCCATGATGTCTTAGACAAACTTGAGTGTTAATGTGATAATTGATATGGGATGTTTTGGCACTATTGAGTGATAAATAATGGATAGGGTACCTTATGTGAGATATTCGTTGAGTGAGGAGGGATGACTATACTACTTGATGTGTGGCTTCCCTTGGCTGAGAATGGAAGATTCAGGACTTGAGCAAACCATATCCTGTAACTATGGGTAGTGGTCTGAGATTGGTGTGAAACCCTACCCTATACCATTTACCCTAATTATTTAGACACATGTTAGGTTTCTTAGTATTATTTCATTCTCTTCCTTCCATAATGGTTACAAAGGCAGTATGATCAGTTTTCATGGTGGCATAGTTAGAAAATGATGACCTGACTTGTATACTTGTTTATGAATTGTGTGTTTTTTTTCTTTGAGGGTGTGTTGCATGATCATGTATAAACTTATTATATGTATTTCTAAAACCTCCCCATTATCACAATCAATATTTTTATTATTGAGTAATTTGGTATTCTAACCAATTAACTACATTCACCCTTAACCACTTACATGACATGGGTCCTGATATACATCGATAGAACATCATATTTTCACTCAGGGCACAGGTATCTCTGGGATCTTGAAATATGGTTTTGTTATTAAGCATGGGACTGGTGAGTTATTTGTTTATATAATATGAGTTGTGTAGGAGTTAAAATTATATTTTTGGTTTTATTTAGTATATGTATTGTCATGTGTGTCATTTACTTACATGAAGCATGTTTTATTTTATTATCTGCTAATGATATTGTGTTACGTATTGATGCATCATATAAATAGTTTAGTTTATGTTATTCATGAGTGTGGGTTCCCTCTTAGATCTTTTATTAATTGTCCATAACTCTTGAGTTGATCATTATATGAATGGGTAATGCTAAATTTTTGGTATGTTTGAGCATGAACATTTGGATCTATTTTTTAGGGAATACTCTCCTCATGACTATTTTAGTCCCTCACTATTATTAAGAAGCATTTTGTATATAATGAGGCGTTCATGAGGTCAACTAATGACCCCCAATTTTGTGTCATTTGGGTGACCCAATTCAAGGATTTAGAAAATACACCCGAGTGTGTTTTGGGATAGGATACTGTTAGTGGTAGAGATAGGTTATAGGGACATAAATGGTATATCCAGATAATACCTGATATATATGGAATCAGTTGGAACCCATGTTTGTATGGGATGTTTGATGTGAGGACTAGGAACTCTAGGATGAGTGAGGTGTTTTATTAATTCGAGTGTCTTGATGCATGATAAAAAGAGGCTCAAAATCATTGATAGGGATCAACCGAGATCTAGTGATATGTTCATGAAACATGAGAGTGGAATAGTTTTGGTATGATACATACACATGTGGGGAGTGTTTTATTACTTATTTCCTCATTATAATTTGTTATTAACCGAATAAACATATAATATAATCATTTTTTTCTTAAATATATTATATGGGGTGATTAAATTAATATGGTTTTACGGTCATGATTTATTGATTGTTATTGTAATTATTTGGAAACCATGGGGAATTTATTCTTGGGATGGTTGAATTTTCAAAAAAAATATAATTTTAAAAAAACACTTTTTTGTGTGGAATGAGGTGTGAAATATTTTTTGTAAGTTGGATTTACTTAAAATGATTCATAGAGGTGGTGATTTTAAGGTGGGTTGATATTTTCTATTTTCTAAAAAATACTATAAAAATGTATAAGATATGTGATTTCAAAGTGGTATTTAAGAAATGTGATTCGATTTTAGGAAAAATGGACCAGATTATCCATGGATTATGGTGATTTCACTTATTTTTTTTTTGAAAAATCTTTTTATGTGAATGTATATTTTGAAAACTCAAGTGACTTTTGGTTGGTTTAAATGGGATGAGTTTGTTTCAAAATAAGAAATAGAAACTTGTGTAAATAATATTTCTTTGGTTTCAATTGTTTCATTAGGGTGACAATGGTGTTTGAATTGTGTCCCTGTCTTACATAAGATATTTTTAGGAAAACTCCAAGCGATATTAGATATTTCAAATTGGGTTCAATTTGATTCTGTAAAATAAATAGATGACTACATAGATTGTATTTTCTTGATTTTATGTGATGGATCAAGGATATCCTAAATATATGGTTTATGCATTATGTTGGTGTGAACATGTTTCATTCAATGATCCATGTTTTTAGGATCATGGGATGGAAATTTTGTGTTGGGATCAAGTAGCCAAATATAGGTTTTTTTGACTTCAAAGATTAAGATGCTTGAAGTATGTTTTCTATAGGTTATTCATATGTTATGGAGCACCATCAATCAAAATTTTCCATTGGTAGTGGAGTCTTTGGATGGGAATAATTTTAATCAGCGAGATGAATTAATGGTAAACAATTCAATTTTTTCTAATCAAAGGGTGTGGTTGAGAATTGTCTTAGAATTTACTGGTCATTTATATTTTTTCACACAGTTAGAAGAAAGGAGGTTACATCCAATGATTTCATGTGGTAATGGATGGGAAATGAGCTAAAAAGATAAATCATTTTGGTTTAGAGAGGCAATGAAAGAGATAAAAATTTTCTATAGAGTATTTGATTGGTTGTGAGAATATAACCATCATGTTCATCTAGGTCATGGATGTGGTTGAATGTATTAGTGAGTAGACTTGGATTCACTACTACTCATGGGTGGAGAATAATGGTAACTAATGTTGTATGTGGTTAAAATACGAGAATTATATAGATTTTTGTGTTTAGTTTTTTCAGTGGATGTTTGTATAAATCGATGATGCCTATAGAAGTTAAGGAATCTTGATCATGTGATTTAGAGATGTGTTTATGGGTGTGATTGAGAATTTTTATATGTGTTTTTTAGAGGATGACTGACTAGTGTTGTTTCATTGAGGTGGATGCGAATGAGTATAATCCACATCATGAGTGTGTCTCTGACGCTTTCATCGGGGTTCATATCTATCTATGCTGTGATGCGCTGGTTGTTGTGCCAGATTCACAAAAGGTGTTTCTAGGAAAAATAGAATGGTTCTTATGCATGGTTACAACCCATGGAGATGTATATTGGGACTTACTCCATGATGGAGGCCTGATGTTGATAAATCCCAAAGGGAGAGGGATGGGGTATGAGAGGTCCTTGTTCCCATCTCTTTTATATACTCTGCACATGGAAGAAGAGAGGAGGAGAAAAGATGCTACCTCCCACAAGAAAGGCTAGGGGCTTACACCAAGATGGTTCCCCAACCCAATGGATATATGTCCTTCCATGCAAGGAGGATCTCATTCCATGTGAGGAAGATCTCACTCCCACCGAGACTAGTGGTCATGGAAAATGTATGAGGTTGGGTTCCATGTGTATATTTAATGGGAAAAGTCCACCGTTTAACGTCATGTGATGGGGATGATGGTGCTTGGTAGTTTAATGTCCTATATCTCAAATGATGATAATTCACTCCTCACCCCTAGGATATACATAGAAGTTGTTCTTTGACCCTTAGTGAAGGGAAGGCACAAAAAATGCCACGTGGACATGGGGTTATGGAGTGATCCATTGAGGGATCAAGTTAGAATGGCTATGCGAAGAATCAAGAAACATTATAATACCTATGTGAATAGGCATGAGGCAAAGCAATGAAATATGAAGCACCTCCCAAGGGACCTTGAAATCACTTCATAAAAACTTAGAGGGATATACGAGAGAACGGTTTGTGAAGAAAAAGGGTTTATTGGAAGGGAACTTGTGAAGATATGGTGCTCCACAGAGTGGAGGGACTCTGAAATGAGTTATTCTTTGTGAAGTGGAGTGGTGTAGACTAGTTGTGGGGTATAATTTTGTATAAAGGGTGCTTCCTGAAGTGAATGTGCTTTTGTAGAGTAGGACTTTGCAGAACATGGGTGCCATGCAAAGCACGACACTACGAAGCGATGTATTTTGTGAAGCACGGTTATCCTGCCTTATAATGGGTTCCACATTTTCATGGTAGTTACTTCATGAACACTGAGTGCCTTGTGATGACAAATTTCCCTTAGGGATGTCCTTCCTTTACGATGGATTGTGGGATTCACAAAGGGAATCCATGCTTGAAGAGGGGTTGTATTTGAGCTAATAAAAAGGTATTTTGCAATGCTCAAATATCTTGAAGATCCCATTTTTTTCAATACTTTGCAGATTAGAGGGTTCTTCAAATTTTTAGAGTTTATAAGGTGAAAGGTTGGGGTCCATGTCATTTGACTTTGAGAGAATCATGATATCTATAATCGAGTGGTGGCACAAAGCTCTAATAGCACGTTGCGAAGCCACGGGTGCTGTACCACTGGAAGCGAATTACGTTATGTTTTTCATAACCATGGAGTCGACTGTTATCCCCTCCGTGGTGTAGAGTAATCCTTCATTCCCTCTACAGTGCTTGTAGAGGATTTCTTCAGTTTCCAAGATATCACAGAGGTGATCCTGTTCCCTCCATAGCTCTAAGAATTCCATCAACTATGTTGTAACCACAATGTCTTTTGCCACTTTCCTCTGCGGTGATCACAAAGGGGGCCATGGCTTTGCACTGGTTGTGGTGCTGAAAGGATTCATGCTGGCTATAGTGGTGAAGGGATCTGCAAAGAGGCTTCATGAATAAAATCCTTTTTTATTGGTGTTATCTTTGAGTATTTTTCATATTCACACATTTTGGCACTAACAAATTCACCCCCCCCCTTATATATAGAGACGAGGAGAAAACGAGGGTCAAATTGTTAGGGTATATCACCAAATATTTTAGTCTAATCCCAAATCAGGATAATGAAGTAGGTTCACGATGCGGATAGGCAATGCGTGGGTTGATAATGGCCTAAATCTTGTCATGGCTAGGTGTGCTGTGAATCTTAGAGATCATTACATATAAATAGGGGAGGAAGAAACCTCTTTTTTATTTACTTATATCCTCATTTTGGTTCTTGGATCTAAATTTTCAATGATCCGTACGATATATGACCGCTCTTTGTGAATTGAGTCCTATTTTCACTATGGTGTAGAGCGAGTCTTCAGACTCTACGATTGTGCACTCTGTGGTTTGTGCTCATGCGGTCTATGGTAGGTCTATGCAACCTATCACTATGATCTAGCTCTACGGTCGAGCTATTTGATTGAGCTCTGTAATCCAGGAAAAACAATTCTAATGTTTTGATATGGAATGTCTCACCAAGAAGCTGCTAGGGGGTCCTTGTAGATGATTCCTAGAGGGCAGAGATAGTGGATAACATAAACATAGAGTAATGTGTGCAGAGCCATTCGGACCATGAATCCTTATTGGAGCTATTTTCAGATATCTAGATAAACTACCCTCTATGAAAAAGACTTCACCTATATGGATATAGTCTGAGGGATGATGTCCTCATTCTTGAAGCAAGTAGGGAAAAGCCAGCCTATTGCTTTAGGAGTATGCCATACCATCTCCAGTGGTTTAGGGTTGTTGATCTTCATACTTGGGTGGATCATACACCCTTAAATTATTACTTCTTTTATATTCATGTTAAAAACATTGATTGAAAGGTGTTACAGCTAGAGGTATCTCCCATGTAGTACAACACCATTCTAAAGGCAGCTTTTGGGAACCTAGAAAAGGGGTGGAATGATGACTGGGATCTGTGCCAGGGTGGAAATTTCACAGCTGACTAGGCATGGGCTTACGGGGTATGTGCCACCTGTGAGGATTTTGGGGTGGATCTGATGTGAGTGAGCATGTATGAGGTAGCATGGGTCTCCCAATTCCATATCTACCACCCAAAGAAATTAATTCCAGAGTTATTGAGTAAGTGGTCGTCGAGGACCAATATTTTTCATCTTCACCATGGGGAGGTTGGTATTAGAATCTGTGACCTTCACAAAATTTTGTGGATTATGATATTTGGGGCAATGTATGATGAGTTCCTCACTACCATGAATACATAGGAGGACCCGAAGCAGATGTTTCCATTGGAAAAGGTATTGATGGACCTGGGGTAAGAATAGGACAAGTAGTCTGTGAGGGATGTCCACTTTATGTTGTGGTGAAGGTGGATCCGGAATTCCCCTTTAGATGAGAAGTTTCCTGTGATGCCTCCCACTTTCCCGAAGGGGGTCCATCATAACAAAGAGCACTCATACTAGAGACTTGTAGAGGATAGATTTTGGAAGACATGGGGATTCAGTGCCATCAATCAGCAGCAACCGATTGTTCAGTTGGCTGCATTTGTCTCGGTGCTCATCTATAGCTGGTTGTTTCCAGTAAGGGATACGAACATGGGAGTACAATTGAGCACATTTATCATGGAATCCATGTAGGTGATGGGGGAACATATAAATCTATGGATACCGGTGTTTCCTAATCTGTAAACAGTATTATGGAATATCAGTGAGGGGAATAATCTTCATATGGTGTCTGGGAAACACTATATTATTTGTTGGTGGAAAGCGGCACATATGAGAACCTATGAATACCTAAACCCCATTTCCCCTCCAGGGTAAAACTTTAAACCAGCTATTCTGAATGTGGTGGGGAGTTTCCCGACCATGTTGACCCCGCCGCTAGGGATGAATTGAGTTTGGAATTCAGATGAGTTTAATTTCCATTTATTCCCATTTCCAACAAGTGTGTTCACTGATGATGGCTAGGTAATAGAAGATCATTTTTACAACCTCGTAGACATTCTAGAAAGAGTCCTAGTGCAACAGGTTGACCGCGAGCTTCACTGTGATCCGTACACCTAGCACCGCTTTGAATGGTTGTTCATGTGCATGCAGAGGTTGACTTCGCTGGTCTACATGGGTGTTAACCATGAGGACCATCCATGTGTGATGAGGAAAATATGGATCATGTTCACATCGGAGGATGGGAATATGTGGAATGACTTGCCTCCACCCACATCTATCTATGGGTAAGTGAAAGAATATGACAAGAGTTAGGAGGTAGCCTACCCATGGGAGATGTTGAAGTGGCAGACCATCTGTGCTAATGATGGCGTACCTACTCAACCTTGTGGTTGGGGCCCAAATGTGACAAGAACATCCTATAGTGGTGGGGTTGAAAAAGTAGTGAGACCTACACCGATAAAGAGGAAGGCGGTTGCAGTGGACCCGGTGGTCTTGGAAGAGCAAAGTAAGCAAGAAGGGAGGACACCCAGGGGGTTTCCTAGGATACCCACTCAGGCTCTATCGAAGTGGCTACACCATATAGATATTCCCAAGGATGATCTTTTCTTAGCGTCTTGGGACATCTAGGATGTTAATAGAAAATTCCTTAATCCTTCCCAGATTTGGCATCATCTAAACCATCATGGGATGGATTTGTGAGGGATTGGTCATCCCAAGGCCATATTTGCAGTATCTCAGGCTGAAGGGGAATAATACATCGTCGAGCTGGAGCACTTCGTGCACACTTTCATTACTCCACATCCAATGATGGATCAAGTGAATGTGATGATCAATCGAATAGTCTCTCCTTAGTTATATGTATCTTAATTTATGAAGTGGTTTCTACTACCGAGAGAATCATAAGAGGCCTCCTGGGGGGAAGAGGCTAGTAGAGTAAACCTTTTGGAGGAAGGTAAGTTCGCCAAGCTAGAGTTGGAAGTGTTTGTTGAGGATCTTGAGGTATACCCTAAACCATTTTCTTATTATCCACATTTAGGTCTCATATGCCTTATCAATTATCATTTTACCTTTTCAAGAGGGCCTCATACGTAAAACCCGCTCTCGTGAAATAGTAGATGTAGCTCTGGGATCTACACCCATGACAACGATGATTACCACACCTAGTGGGGTCGAGACACCCAGGTTGGTTCTCCTAGAGTCTTTGGATTTCTCAACTAGATATGGAGGGCCATGAATTGGGGTCCCAACAGCAACAACTTAGAGGCAAGACTGACTATTTGATCTCTGTAAGTATTCTTCACAAAATTTGAAACTGTCATCCATTGAATCAGACCAACTGACACATGTTTATTTTCATAGACATAGTTATTCAAATAGCATGGGCTGCATTGGATAGGGTAGATGGGGCCCCTAGCTCTTCCATTCCTAGGGTAACATCGATGGTTGTTTAAGTAGATTCCCATACTGACCAAGCCACAGCACTCCCGATCACAGGAGGGACCATCAACAGGATGGAATTAGAAGTCATCAAGGTGGAATCTGATGACAAGGATAAATTGAATGACATGAGACCTGAACTACCCGACCATACACCATATGAATACCCTGCCGATGAGTTCCTAGAAATTATCCCCACATATGATCCCACCGACCCCAAGGAGCAAGACGAGATAGCTTCGGATGAAAAGGATAGCAAGGTCATTCATTGCCAGTCAGGGAAGCTGATCAAGAGATTAATTGGGGAGACCCCACAATATCAATGGTTAGACCATATGGGGAGGCTTTGTTCCTGGATACATGAACTATGCACTGGATTATTGGATGCCAAGTGACCACATATGATCATCTGAGACTTCATGGAAGAGAAAATTCTACAACATGACCATGGGATCAGTGTGGGATGGTAGTGAAAGAATTCCATGAACATCAAGAGACTCCAGGAGGCTGATCATGAGATCCAAAAATTGAGGGCAGAAGTGAATGAGTATTCTACTCTCCTTGACACACAATTGGGGCTCATATTATGACAGAAGTCCCAGCTAGAAGAGGTTTAAGAATAAATGAGGCCAGCCTATGAAGAGATGCATATTATCTAAGATGACGAGAATTGACCATGGGTCAAGGATTATGAACTATGTTCCATTTCCATCGAGGAGGAGTGGGAGCTTAACAAGCGAAAGCAAACCCGGGACACTACAAACTAGAGATTGGAGGAGCTGGGACGCTCCATTGAAGTGGTCAACCCATCTATGGGAGGGACTAAACCTTGGGCGTTGTAATTTGTGAGAACTAATAAACCTAATTTCATTATTTGATTTTTTATGTTATTGTTTATCATGAGTACTGTTATTTGTTTTGGTTTTCTTCATTTCCATCTGATTCATGAAATATCTAGCAATCAATCTATATGCTTATCTGGGTCATTCTTGATGTGATAAACAAGGGATGGTTGCTTCGTTAATCTGTTTGAATATGAGAGTTCTAATCAGGCTCTCAGAATCTAGGTTCTGAACAACTAATCAATATTTCCTGGAACAAAGAGGGAGGCCTGACTGGAGAACAAAGTTCCTAGGGAATTCAAATTACTACTTCCCCAATGTGATCTAGTGCAATAGTGGGGTAATGTTAGGGGCATCAGAATCAATCCGAATAGAGGGGAGTAGAAAGTGTGAATCACGATACCAAAAATTAATAACACTATATGTATGGAATGAAAATGAAGGATAACTATTGACAATGTTCAAAACATATTATCCGTATTGTGTTAGCCTGAAATCGGGATAACAAATGAGGGTTGATCACTGACCATGTTCAAAACATGGGTCCTCATTCGAAATTCTATCCATTAGTCTTCCAGAACATTAGACCATGATAGTAAGTGATACATATTCTGAGCAATCATACTATTAGGGGGATCCTTCTGGCATGAAAGAGGATGAGGATCCAAATAAATGGCATGGAAATCATGGAGGGTGGAGTGGTGGGTTATTTGAATGGAGTCCAACACTCTTGAAAGTATGCCACAATGATAAAAACTCATTAGGTGAGTGAATCAGTTTGACTTGGGATCATATTCATTTCTTGAAAGTATTTCTCTTGGGAGATCCTAGAGTGGCCCGTAGTTTTACATCATTCTGATAAGGATGATAGACATGTAGTTTATCCTCGTATGGTGAGGATGGAGGAAATGAACACCCTCGAAAGGGCGGACAAGTCCAAGATGATTATATAGAGTGTTTAAAAGTGAATGGATGGAACTAGGAACTAGACATCTAGATGTCACTATGTATCCTTCTTAGGCAGGAATCAAGTCACACATAGTTCATGAGTACCCTCACAGTTTAAAGTCATGCAGCAAAGATGAAAGCAGTATGGGATCTCTGATGGGGTATGTGATATAGAAACTATAAACCTGATGTGAATGAGGACAGAAGGATGTTTTACCCATATCACAAGACTCCAATAAAGATCTCTGGAAATGGGTTCAAAATGGATAATTTTCAGGCTGGATCCGAGGCGAAATGCCCAGGTGTTCCTACATATCCCATGAAGATGGAAATCAAGCCGTAAGTACTTTTTAATGCACCGTGTGGTGAGAGACCCAAATTGGCAAGGGAAAACCTCTCTGGTGGAAAAGTTAAAGAATCCCATAATTATCATGGGGAATCATAAACTTATCCAGGGTAGAATTGTAGTTTATAGTCATACATTGAGGTTGTGATTACATTGAATGGAAATGTGCGGTGTGGTACATATCCCGACCGGAATGAGGACCAAGCAGTCCACACAGCACCATAAGTTCCCCATGGTATTCTTTAGGCCATAGACCAGGGGTCGCATAATTTGGGGATGGGCCCGAGGAAAAGTGCTCAGAAATTCCTACATATCCAATGATGATGGGGATCAAGACATACATAGTTATAAAACTGTCATGTAGTTTAACATCGTATGGTTGGAAAGAGAGTGAAAGGGGAGATCCCGTAGGGGGAGTGCACGGTACGGTAGTTGTAGACCCGATGTGAAGGAGGACAAAAGTAGCCCATACCTGACCCCATAATCTTAAGGTAAATTTAGGTCGAGAAACCAAAGATGGTGAAATTTGAGCTGGTCCAAAGGCAAAGTGTTTGGGTGTTCCTACGTACCTTGTCATGATAGGAATCAGTCCATACATAGTTCTCAAATTGTAGCTTAATGTCACGCGGGATGAAAGGCATGTGTAGTTTGGCTACACCAATACATATCCTACCAAAAACACTAAGCCCATCTGAGTCTTGCTCGATGTGGGAAATTAGAATTAGTGAAGGGGGTTTACTGGTACAGGGAGGTATGCATTAGGGGAAATGGAATACTGGGTGAATGATGTCCCAATATTACTGATCTGCCTACACAATGAACATATATGTGCGGAGGGGTAAAACCAAGTGTGTTGGAATTCCACCTAAGCATAAGGAAGTGGAATGATGTGAATCATGGTGCCCAAGATCTGGATCTCAATGATGATGGCATGACAATATTTGATATCTATTAACCAAGATTGAAACACAACATCCATTTCAAATTAGCCTGGTATGGGGACGGACAAATGAGGGTCGACCGCTGACCATGTTTGAAACACAGGACCTGTCACAAAATTTCGTCTGAGGTCTTCTGGGTTTTTATCCCAAGATGATAGGCGATCCAATTTGGCATGACACCAGGCTGTAAAGGGGTTCCCATCAGATGTGGAAGATGATGGGGAGCCAAATAAAGTGGTTATAAAGTGTATACACGAAATGAGGGAATGTACATGTGGAATCCAACACTTTTGTCTCTACTCCACGACCCATTTCAATAGGCCAATGAGATTTGTTAGATAGATGGTCTCGAATACCTTTCCAAAGACAAGGGTCCGGGGATGCAAAATCCTAGTGTAAGGTAACCGAGTGGATCATTGAGAGGGGATTCAGTTTAATTGAATGCGAATAGGGTGTAAAAGTAGAAAAACCAGACATGAATGACGACCAATGAGGACATCCATCTTATGACACATTCTTGGGGAAAACAACACAAAGTTTAAATTTATGATGCTTGCACTAGGGGATGAAGTTTAACGTCATGTGAGTGGATGAGTGGAGGATTCAATGTATTTGGGGCCAGACCTAAAGACTAATCGTCCATGCATTCCTATATATCTCGTAAGGATGGGAATCAAGAAATATGTAGTTATTGAGTATGACATGGTAGGGTACCAATTCTAGGGGAAATACTATCATGCAGGTATGGACCATGCACCAGAAGAAGAGGCATTTGATAGATCTTGTTTTTGTTAGGGTGGATGTTTTTTTTGGGAGAAACAAACCTAAGACTGAGAATTCAGGCATCACTGCACGAATCAAGTCATATGTAGGCCTTGAAAAATTTCATGGTGTATAAATGTTACCAAACATGATGTCCCATCAACTAAGGAAAACAAAACACGGTGACATTTTTCATTATTCGGCCAAGATGATAGTGCCAAAGATTTAGGTCGAATGATAGGACCAACCCATGTCGTTTAAGATCATGTGGAAAATATGTAACAGTTTAAGTTCATGTGGGACCCAGGAGTATATTTTAAGGTCCAAGGGCTTAGATTCACACAGAATAATGAGGTTCTAAATGGAATTCACAAGGGGTGATAAAGTATACCCGATAAAAATGAGCACATCAGTCCACATCACATTGCATGAAACCCTAGAGGGAGGGAACATCATGACAAGGGGCCATGAAAGATTAGAGAATATGGGACTAGACCCGAATAGGAAATTTTTGGGCATTCCTATATATCCCATGAGGATGGGAAACAAGACATACATAGTTCTGGAAGATTTCATTCATTTTAACGTCATGTGAAAAGGATGGGGTCAGGAGAGACTACCTCCTAAAGGGGGAGAATCTGTTGTGGCTATTTTAAACCCAAAGTGAATGAGGAAATAATCCCACATTCTCCACACCACACAATCCTATAAGAGTTAGGGTCAAATGGTTGAAAAAGATATAATTAGGGGATCCTGGCATGGACCCAAAGACAAAATTTCTGAGTGTTCCTATGTTTCCCATAAAGATGGGAATAAAGCCGTAAATAGTTTTGAATGTTCCATGTAGTTTAACATCAAAAAACAAGGATATGGGTAGTTCTTAGTTTGATGCCATAGTGCTTGGACTGAAATAAGAGAGACTCTTCCAAGTGGGAGTAAACTTTAACCAAACCCCTAAGCCCATGTGAGCCACACTCCATGTTGGAATCAAGGGTGGATAAGATCTTACCAACCTGTGGAATACATAGAATGGGGAAATAGCATGGATCCTAGAATGACACCACACTGTGAATTTGTTCTGTTAACGCACATTGAGGGATATCACCAAGAGTGTTGAAGTTTCACTTGGACATGACGGTGTGGAAAAGGATATGAATCATGAAACCAATATTTAAGGCTTAATGGGGGTGGTATAACGATGGAGGATAACTTTTTACCATGCTCAAAACAAAACACCCATATCATGAGACCTAAAATGGGAAAAAACAATTGAGCATCAGCCACTGACCATATTCGCAATGCGGGGATTGTGGCAAACTATCATTCGAAATCCTTCGAGATATTGTCAAAAGATGGTAGGACAACACTGAGGCCTAGTATCCATGCCATTTAGGGGTCCTTTAAAATGTGAAGGATGATAAAATCCTAAATAAAAGGAAACATGAAGCAATGAAATGGATGAAAACATGTCTATATGGAATCCAACACTCTAGGTCCAACACTAGTGTGCTTCTAGGCACGTTGGTGAATTTCTAATGAGGGTAAAGGGGCCCAATTTGAGAGTAGGAAAGTCAAGAATATGAGTGGAGGAAAGGGGGATGAAGATACCTTAAGATAGAGGTACATGTCATGGCTACTGAAAACCCACCGTGAATGAGGACATAATCCCACACCCCACCATAAACCCCCTTAGAGGACTTAGGTCAAGTAGCCGGATGAAAAAGATGGTTTCTAATAAACAAGGTTGGACCTGAAGACTAAATGTATGGTCATTCCTACATTTCGCATTAGGGTGGAAATCAAGATATACATAGTTATAAAGGGTAGTGTGGTTTAATTTCATGCGAAAAGGACATGGTAGATCTTAGTTTATGGTCATAAATATCTGACTATAGATGCCCAATTTAATGTCATGTGCGTGGGATATATGGTAGGCAAGACTGCATCATTATGACTATCATTTGGCATACCAAAAAAAAGACAATAATGACTGAAGATAACTACTGACCATTTTCATAACACAGTATCCCTCTCATGTGGCCTAGAAAAGGAACAAACAATTGTACATCAACCACTGACCATATTTATAATGTAGGACTTGTGTCAAATTACTGTTCAAAATCTTTGTGGATGTTTGCCCGAGATGGTAGGACAGCCCTGAGGCCTAGCATCCATGCTCTTTGAGGTCCATTTCAGATTTGAAAGATGATGGAAACCCAAATGATGGTATGCGTAAAGCATGATTCTACTCATGTAGTTTAATTTCTTGAGGAAATGATGATGGATAAATGAGGGGTGTCTCAAGGGGATGTGTGTGGCATGGAAAAAATAGAATGATGTGAATTAGGACAGATAGAACATACCACACCACACAATCCTAAGTGATATCTTGGGATAGGAGACCAGAAAGGTTGAGGGACTTGGGGCTGGTCCACAGATGAATGGTCCCAGCTAGTTTATAGCTTATCATCATGTGTGATGAGTGCTGAGTAGTTTTATATCTTTCATCTTGGATAGATCACACAGTTTAATGTCATTCAGTGAGGAAGGGATAGTTTAAAGTCATGTGGTACTGTTTAAGAAAAATACTTCTTGGGGAATTTATCATTGGTGGGAAGAGTAATATACTCAACATTCATGGTGACCAGGGAGTATGCACCATTTGGTTAAACCTTGTGAATGATATAAGGTCCCTCCCATTTGGGTTCTCACTTGGGTGGCTTAATGATGGGTGTTATTAGAAATCTTAGGGACAATACCATGTCACCTTGTAAGAAATAGTGGAGGTGAACATTTTTTTAAAGGTCCGGTTATCTAATTCTAGAGCCTCTGTAGATTTTGCAGGGCACAAAGAATGTTCTCTTCAAGTGATTCCTGTTCATCCATATGTATTCTGGCTACTTTGTCAGGTGTCTTCTGATAGTATAAAGATGTACACAATTAAGGAAACTTAATCTCTATGGGTTGGACTACCTTGGTTCTATACACTAGGGAGTATGGGGTCACCTGAGTGGAATTATGATTCGTCATCCTATAAGACCAGATATCATGGGGGGTTTTATCCGGTCAACTCTTCTTATTCAGACCAACCATCTTCTATATGATATTAGAGAGGGTTTTTTTGAACGCCTCGATCTTCCCATTTTCTTGCACATGATAGCATGAGGTATGGTAATAATGGATGTTGTACTTGGCATACAACTTATTTAGTTCGGCTTCCCGGATGTTGGTGTTGTTATCGGTGAGGACAACATGAGGGAATATGAATTAGTATATGATATTGAAGCTCACAAATTTAATGATAGAATGGGCCTTGACTACCTTCAACAGAACTGCCTCTGGGCACATGGAAAATAGACTATAGTGGTCAGGATGAACATGCACTAGCCAGCTGTCACTGGTAGATATGGTCCCACGACATCGAGTCCCCTGACCAAAAAGGTCAAAGAGTACTTAGTAGTGTATAGAGGCTCTAGAGGCCAATACACAAAATTATTATAGATTTATCATGCATGGAACCTCTTGTAAAACTCAATACAGTCATAAATCATGGCATGCTAAAAATACCCCAATATCTGGATCTAATGAGAGAGTTTCAGCCATGTCTCATGAGTTCTATAGGAACCAGCATAAAAATCTTGTATGACCTGAGAAATCTCACCTACCTAAATGTAACATAGGATAATCCCATCAAAACCGAACCTATAGATTATCTTCTCAAGACTAGGAACACTTTCGAGGGTGAACTAAAATGCGCGTCATCGGATTCGCTCATGCTTATCTTGATATAATGGGTGATTATCCTACTGAATATACTTGTTAACGGGGGTCCTCCAGTCAGGAGTCACTTCCAACACTACGGCAAGGGGACCTAGGGGTCCTGATGAGGAGGCACCTGTTGTAAGGTTGCTTAACTATGGGCTATCATTGTCGTCCGAAGTAACATGAGTGATGAATCTCTGATGAACCACATGGATAATCAAATAATCCTAATCAGGATCTACAAGGGATGTATTCAAGCATGAAAAGGCATTGGTTCGACCATTCTGGGACCGAGGGACATGAGTAACTTCTTGCTCAAATGGGAATTAGGCCATCAGTTGGAGGGTATGTTCTAACAGTGGTATGAGCTATGACTTCCTTACGATGTAATCACTGTTGATCTTCGTGATGAAAGTTCAAAGTACCCTTCCACATGAAAGTGAGGAATTTCAATTTCAAGGGCCATATCAATACCAATGATGAGAGCTTGGTACTCTACCTCATTGGTGGTACAACCTTCTAAAACCATGAATGAATATGGCAGAATAGCTTGCACCAGCATGATGAAGACATTATCTAGGCCCACTCTATTGAGTATAGGATAATTGAGTCTTATTTTATTAGGGCTTTAGTAAGCACCTTCAGAATTCATTTTCCAACATGGAATGGCTTGATCTACCCAGAGGATTGACTCATCTAGAAAATCAAGATCCAGATAATGGTCCATGGAAGCGGGATGGGAAGTAAGGAAGTATTCCAATGATTATCCCTTGATGGCCATCTAGGGGGAGAAACTATATGTTGAACTTATGGAGGATCACTTCCCACCGATCTATAAAACCTTTCAACATTGGGTAGTTCATAATGTACTTCAGCAGATCCACTCAGGACACTAGCTGTATCTCATGGTGCTGAAGTAATGTCCCAATTTTTACACTGTGAATATTAGCGTAAGGTAGCTCTTCTACAAAGAGGAATATCTAGTCCCTATATCTGGGAGCATGCGACTGAGATAGTAAAAAAATTTCTACAATCCAACGTTATTATTCTGTGTGAGAAGGGCACTGAGAGATCACTCTAGAGCGGTCACGTAATGGACGAGCGGCATTTCAGAAATAGACAGAATTTGAACGAGAGGCTGAAATAGGTACTTCTTGATTTCATCAAAAGAAGTCTGACACTCCTCATATTATTGATAATTGTCACCTTACATCATGATCCAAGAAAAGGGATTACACTTTCCAGCCAGATTTGAGATGAATCGGTGTATATAGGCTAAGTGGTCTTGAAATCCTTGGAGCACTAGAATGTTTCTCGGAGGATACATATGACTGATGGACCTGATCTTATATAAATAAATCTTGATGCCTATATATCTGATAATTAATCTGAGAAACGTTCCAGAGGATACCTTGAAGTCACATTTCAAGGGTTTCTTCTTCAGATGGAGGGATCAGAGGAAGTTGACCACTTTATTGAGATATTTGAGATGGTCCTGGAGTTAGCGAGATATAACCACCAGATTGTCTATGTAGCATTCCATCAAGTTCCTAGAGTTCAGTTTAAATATGTGATGCATGTAACTTTGAAAGGTGGCACCTGAATTCTTTTGAAATCAGAGAATTACCTAGTAGAAGAAAGTACCACGTGGTTCCCAGTAGGCTTTAGACTCTTCATCCTTGGGGTATATTCGAATTTGGTTATGCTTATAATATTTATCGATGAAGGAGAGATCCTAGAACCCAGTAGTGACATCAATAAATAGTTCCATCACAGGAAGGGAAAAATCATACTTCGAACAGAGATGATTTTGATCCCAAAATTCAATGCAGAATCTAATCTATCTATTCTTCTTCCTCATGGGAAGAATGTTAGCTAAACATCTAGGGTAATGAACTTCCTTGAATAAGTTGGATCTAATGAGCTTATCAACCATTACCTCAACCATGGGACCATGATAATGGTGCATATTTTTGGGAGGCTGTTTGAACCTACGATAATTTGTTGGAAGACTGAGGTGGTGAACGAAGACTTAAGTATATATTCCTAGCATCTCTTCAGAACTCAATGAAAATACATCATGATTCCACTTCAGTAAATCCATGTATCGTTGTTGCTCTTCACCCAATATAGTGGTGCTAATCAATGTGGGTTTAAGATCTGTCTCATTAAAAAGGTTCTTCTATACCAATTAAATGGCCATGGTGGAGAAACCCTCTTCAAAAGTGGTAGGAGAATCCTTTAAATCCTCTTATTCGTTTACAGAGGAGGAATCATATACAATAGGTTGTTCTTGCGAGTCGACTGATTCTGATGAGGCACTGGCGCCAGCCTGAGTGGCAGTGGAAACCTCGTGGGGGGGGGGGGGGGTTCCCTCAATGCAGAAACCATGGTGATGAAAGTTGTTGACCCAATCCCTTCTGGATTTTGACCCAAGGTCCATGCTTGAGGATATCAAAGAAATAGTGGCACATCTACTTGAGATGGTTTATCCCAGCCCGTTGAAATAGGCATGTTTGGAATATTATCGTTTCTATGGGGAAACATCATGATACCTTATGAGAGTAGGGAGCTCTAGGATCCCCCGAGCCAAATTTTTATAGGAATATGAGGTGATCTTCTGGAATCCCTTAGAGTTAGGAATGCACTTCCCCCTCATTCTAGAGAAAACAAAGCATTTCCTTTAGTCCCGGGTCGTGGCCTCCTATCGGTGGATCAAGAAAACAAAGGAATCATCCAAGTCTGTCCTCATGTTGATAGAAGCCACATTGTGTTTGAAATTTTTAGCTTGAATCTACTTTTCCTTGCTCTTATAGTTGTTGACATCTAGGTAGTGGGATTCACAAGAGGTAAATGGAGATGTACCACCTTGCAGAACCCCTACTAAACCATTAAGGGAGTACTTAAGGCATTGGTTTTATGAATATGGGATCTTCGCGTGTAGGTGGATCCATGGCCTACCAATCAACGCGTTGTAAGACGTGTCGTGCAATAAAACCATGAACTCAGTGTTATAGACTAGGCTACCAAACTGTGTCTTCAGGTCGATATTTCCTACTGGTGTCTATTATGTCCTTTCATAACCATGATTTTTCAGTTCAGAGGGACTCAGATCAGTCATGGAGAATCCCATCTGGTGAAGTGTCCGTGTTGGGATAAGGTTAATCCCTGAGCCTGTGTCAACAAGACAACAATGAACCTCCACAACATTGAAATGTATAGTGATGTAGAATGGGAGAATGTGGCCTATATGGGAGAGTTTTCATCTTCCCCGGAGAAAGAGATAATATCCTGGCATTCTTTATGCTCGACTGCCTCAACATGGAAGGCTTCTGCAGTTTCTACCTTCGTCTCAAACAGAAGGGGCTTCTTAAAGCCACAGCAAGGGATTATAAAATATCCACTGATAGGTGAAGATACTCAAGGATAGAGATATTTTAAAGAATACTGGCATGATTCTTAAAAATATCATACATCCTGTCCAAGTGTGAACTTCTACTAATAGGATAATATTCTACAATTTGAGGTATGATGGGCCCTTCTGGTTGAACCAGTGACTGAATGGTGTAAGGATTGACCCACTATTCACTAGTCTAAATGTGTGGAGAGACTATCAGATGAGGTCTAGATGGTTGAGGCTGACCTACAAAAGAATGTGGCTGACTTTAGCATGATCATGGTGGATCTGGTGAAACAAGATGAGAAGGTTGTGCATGCTGAGTTCTAAACTAGGAATATTGTTTGGTTTCTATGGAATACACATCTTGGCAGGAAGCACTAAAAAAATACATCCTACTGAATCATATAACCATGGCTCTATCGACGTTGGCGTCAGTTGGGGATGTTGGGACGATTTGTCTTGCACTCTTCGTCATCAAGAACCATGTTGGGGTTTTCTAGATCCATGGTATTAACCGAAGCATACCCTTGGTTGTCACTTGAATAATTCTCAATCACTAGATGGATTATGGGGGCATTGTCAAACTCTGGGGGCATGAAATTTCCGAGTGTATGGGATGATGATGGCATCTATGTTAGACTTTATTTTCCCTTGAACTATTAATGCTTTCCCTTTTGGGAAGAGGAAGAATGAAACGTCGATTCAGAAGCATTGTCTATAGGTAATATGGTGATTTCTGAAGGTTTGGGTCGATTCAAATGTGCACAAATAGTGTCATGGGCATGAGAAACTAATTTACGAACCATCTGGTCATTGTATTTTTGAGACCCAGGACTGGAATGCTGTTTCCACTCACCTTCATTGTCAATGTCGCCATCAGAATTTATGACCACACATGACACTTATGCTAGGGTCGGGCCTAACCTGACTAATTTTTTATTAACATGGTCTTGAAGACAGTTTTTAAACACATTGAACTTATTGAGGGTGTGCCACATGATCCAGTGATATGGGAAGTAATTGGGCTGATTAGTGAGATCTTCCTCTTCGGGCCTCCTGTATTCTGGAAACCGTAGAATTCCCTACACCAAGGAACTTTAGAAATAACTAAGTACATGAACATCATTAAATGAGTAGGTCCAGTTCCTTTTATCTAGGAAGGTCGTTTAGGAGCCTAGACCTGATTAGGGGTGGAGGATCCTATCAAGGGAGTGGAATATGGTTATCTCACCTAGGTGGTGTCGGTGCGTTACACAGGGGCGCCTGTGGATTCTGAGGCGGGAGCTACTGAGCCTAAGGCTACGCCTGAGGTTCCAGTCCTCTACAAGGATATGGATGTGGCTCATAGGTAATAACTCCATCTTCCTAAAGGCCTTTATTTGGGTTACCATGGTGGGATTGGCCTTAGTGGATCTTCCCGCAGGAACTATAGGAGGCAACAAATATGCCTACTTGGCATGTCACAAGGCTTCCTCTAGATGTTTGGTTTTGTCAGAGAAATCACAAAATACCCGAGGTAGTTATGTGTGATGTGAGAGGTGACCAGTTTGGTATTGACATTCCCCACACACATTTTCAGTATCTCTTCCTAATTTAGTGGCTTTTCTAGGGAATATTTGAGGCCTTTCCACCTAGCAACAAAGTCTGCAACATGCTCTTTAGGCCTCTGCTTGCAATTGAATTGGTATAAAATACCCATATTCAATGTGGTGGAGATGAACTGGTAAGAAAACTACCAATGAATATCCTACATGCTGGCTACTGACCCAATGGGTAGCTGGTTGTACCGGAAAAACTTGAGCCCTTCCAATTTTTGTAAGAAACACCGGATTTTGGCAACCTCCTACTACGATGGATTTACCAACATGGGTCCACATCTTGAGATGAAGTGGATCAGATGCTGCAATGGATCACCCGTCACATTAAAGGAGTAAAAGGTAGGATTTTTAAAACAAGGGGGTGCAAGAATATCTTTCACCCATTCCATATATGGCTTTTCGTCAGGTGGTATTTCCACATGTCGAGTTTTTGAAGCCTCGAGGTGGGAAATGAGTGTTACCCTTGGATTATATGGTTTGGTATTTCTATACTGTTGTAGATCCCTAACCACCGGTGTTTTGGTAGGGTCTTCAAAATGATAAGAAGGCCTAGCGGCTCATTGAGCAGTTGGTGGGATGACCCACAGGACTGCTAGGGGGATGACCTGAAGATTGGTTGGGGGGACCTGAGCTGGGTTTCGAGGTTTATCGCGCAGCTCAGTTGATTTAGTGATTCATATCATACCCTATTTCCATAAAATTTGGAATCTACCATGTCTATGAGGGAAGGTTGTTCAATTTCACCTGGAGGCAACTCATTGGGGGGAGGGTGTACCTGCCCATGCTGCCCCGGTCGAGGATTACCATAGTCTGGTCACCGTTATGTGGCACATTCCACGAGAAGGTAATTGAACATATTTTTATTCTCTACGAGCTATTGACGCAACACATCATGTCCCGGGTCATATTTCGTATTTTGTAATGAGCCGGATGGGTCAAAGGGTTTGACAATTCCAAGATGCTCGTTGACCTTATTAGGATTCTGATTGAGGTGAAATGACATTGAAGGTGGAAGAAGGCCCGGTAAATTTCTCTACATGTGAATAACCATTCCCAATTGATCCAATAGGTGTGACACCCTCTAGGGGTAAGTTCTCTTCATTGATATCTAGCCCATTCTTTTCCTCTAATAGGTCAGCCAGGTTTACCACAACTGTACCTGAATTCATATCTTCAATATTACCTTGATATTTGGGTTGGCGCTGAATAGAACTGAAATAAAGTCCAGAATACTACTCCTAACCACCAATATAAACGTGGGAAGGAAACCTCCTTAATAATTATACAGATCACTTTCATGCTCTGGATGCATCGCTTCTAGGGGGACCAATGGAGAATGGGAGAATCAAGATGAAGGGCCATAGGGTGCGCAACCAAGACAACCATGTGGAATTGTTGGCCAATATCTTCAAAGAGTTCCTGGCTCTTGGGGTGAGGAACCCACTGATAACAGAGATAGAAGTGCATCACCCATAGGAATTGGAGAAAAAATGCGACCTCCTCTAGGGTAAGAGATTATAGCATACTAAATTCATAGTTGATACTAGTTATGACATTTATGGGGAATGGACCACTACAGGGATGCCCCATAAGCTCCTCGGCTCAGACTCAGGATCTAGCCTTGGTTTCCCCATTCACCGACTAGGGGTGGCTAAGGGACTGGTAACGGTACTGAAGTGGACCATTGAGGTGGTAGACTGACTGTTGACAAGCCGATGTATCTTGGGCTATCTTCCAAAGAATGCAACGACTGAACCACCACATCCTGGTAAGAGAGACTAGTGGCCACAACATCCAGTGCAGGGGCTATAGTTGATGATGGTGGGTCATGACATTGCACTTACTCACTCTTCATTATCTCGGGATGAGGTATAGAATGATACTATTGACGATAGAGAGGAATGCATGTCCAGGACCTAGAAAAAGGCCAAGTCATCCTCCTACTAGATGTATCTTTAGAGGGAGGAGGGGATCCAGTGGTCCTCACTTTCTGGAAGGATGAGGCTTATAGGCCTTGTTCCTTCCCCAGCCCACGACATAAAGGATCGGGATTAGGGTTCCATTACTGAGTCACATTCCTCCTTAGAATCTGAGAATCAAACAGTTTTAATCACGATCTGAAACTTCTCAAAATTCTTCCTTTGGTGGTGGCGACCCTCCCTCATTCCTCAAGATGGTTCTTCAAGAGAGGGTAGGTTTTCAATGTGAGGAGGACCTTCAGCCAAACTAATACTGGGTAAAAGAGGACTTTCTCCAGGGTGAGTTAGGGTGCGAGGAGCACCCGAACAAATGTCAAAAAGAACACATGGAGTGTCCACTAGTTGGTGCATGGAGGGAATCTCCACGGGATGTGTTCGAGTGGGTAGGACCTCCACTGAAGATGGTGGGATCATGGGCAGTACTTCCATGTTGGTTTCCCTTAGCAGGGGAGGTACGAGGGTGGCCTTCATATTGGTCAAACTGAACACGAGGAATTCCTCCACGTTTGATTCCAATGAAGCGAGGAATACCTCCTCTTATCTGATTTCTAGGGTGAGTATGACTTTTTTCGGTTGTGTTAAGAACATGGGTAAACCCACCACACTGATGGTTGACTAGATGAGGAGGATCTTCACATCGGTGACCTAAGATAGGAGGAACAACTCCATACCTGAGATCATAGGTGTGAAAAAACCTCCATTTTGGATGTCAGGGCAGTGGGGAGGGCCTTTCCTCAGACTGATTATGGCATGGGGATGACCTCCATGCTATACTTGGGAGTAGGGATGACCTTTTCTCAAATTTATTGTGGAATGGGTATGACCTCCATGTCATGCTTGGGAGCGAGGAGGACCTGGTCACTCATTGGTGGTGGCACAAGGAGGACCTCCATGTTGGATTTCATCATAGTGGGTCATCCCACAACGGGCGCTACCTGTGTCGGCGACCAAGATAGTCATCCCCACCTACCTGTGGGCTATTTGGGGCCCTGATTCGTGTTGAGTGTATAAGTTCCCCTTGTCCAATATAAGAAAGGCATTAATAGTATGTGTCGGTAGTGGAACGATCCATTATAGTTGTTAATAATGACGCCCCCTGTAAGGTACCCTCCTCAGCTTGAACTCGATATTGGTGTCAGGTTAACTAGAATGGATATAGTGGTACAAGTGTGTAACTCACCTACTCCTCAGCCTATGGGATTGTGTGGTGGAGTTTACATGACCTAGTGGGATCCCTCCTTGGTGTCCCCTCGAGACGGGATCATAGTGGGGCAATCCCAGACTTCACTTACCACATTGGCATAAGGAAGAATGTCGTCAAAGCGTTCTGGGAAGAGGCTCCCAAAATTTTTGCAGGTTGGAGTGGAGAGCAGTGGCTCCCTACGCGGACCTTGGGGGCGACGATGATGTCAAGGTGAAGAAGTATATAGATCCTTGTAGGCCATATCCCGAGTTGGTATAATCTCATATTACTCATACCATTGAATTAGGTTGTTGATCACCCTCCTCTGAGCGTTTTTAGATGGTGAGATGGGGCGTGGGTTCCCGACAGCCATGGATGTGGAGTCCATTGTAGAAGAGATAGAGTCACACAAGATTTATGTGTTGTTCCCCCCCCTGCATTAGTGGGTGGGTGGTGATCAATTTCCTACCCAAGAAGATGGGGTCCTGTAATACCAGGAGATTCAACCATTTGCATTGCAATGAGAAGAGCAACGTCAAGTTCCCCAGTGTTGTTCCATCTCACAAGATTGGTGATAAGGATCCATACTGACAATATCATAGACCGGGATATCTAATCTTCAACTACCCTAATCTCTGGTGAGTTTTACGCCATAACCACTATTTTATTGGTTGGACCTGGCACTAGATATCTAGATCCGGGGACAAGATTGTCCACTGATGTCTCAAACACTAATAATCTCCACATAAATATGAAGAGGTTCACGACAAGTTCACCATTTGTGTTTCTGATGCTTTCGTCAGGGTGTGCATCCAGCTATGATACGATGCACTGGCTGTTTCCCCACATTCATGCTTTCTAAAGGAGGGTTACATTCGTCACTTATTTCGGTATGTTTAATCCTTGATCGAAATGGGAATATGGGATGTCAGTCTCTCATTCTATGGATTCCTCCTCGCAAAATTTTACCTAGTGCATGTCTCCATTAAAGATTAATATGTTGTTTGTGAAACTCTTCCCTGGTGCCGTATCTTCATGGATGCTGATTAATTACACGCATTTTGTCAGGACATTCTGAGGGGTCAAGTATAGGAAACAACCTTCTATCGAGGGATTAGTTATGTTGGACATTTCTAGCATGTCTTGAAATTGAACACGGATCCGTCTTAGTTCCTTCTATTTATGAAAGGGCTTCTTGAGAGAGCAGACGCCCAAGGAATCCCACATAGAATGAGGGAAATTATATTCCATAGGAATTTCCCTATGTTTTTCCTTATCTTCCCATGTTAACATGGGGTATGTTGTGGGTTTAACATCTAGAATAGATGGATATGGCTGATCCGAACACTAATAGGAGTGGATTAGATGGGTACATCCCTAAGAGGGAGCATCTAAGGGGTTTACTGGATGAGTGGATCAAAATGTCTAAAAATGAAGGATATAAGGATGCTTGGGTCCCGATAATGGGGATGCTAGGGTTTACCGTTAACTGGGATTGAGCCTTAGGGAGTTTTTCTATGTACACTATCATGACAGATAGGGATCAGAATCCACATAGTTCGAAGGGGTAATGAATGATGGGATCAGGGTTTACACAATAGAAAACAACATGAAGACATGATTGGGCTTACACATGGTTAGAATACCACATCAAGAAAGACACTCTTGGTTGGATGATTATGGATTTTCCTGGGGCTTATGCATGGTTGGCTGCCCTGGTGGATGACATGATCTTACTGAGATGTGGTGGCCCGAGTAAGAATCAGGATGAATGAGTGATGGTTGAATAAAGTGAATGAGAGGAATGGCTTGGAACCGATGTAAAGACAATGTTGATCTTGGGATTGAACCATATAGAGGCTTCATATGTATCCCTATGGTAGAGAATCAAAGTTTTCATAGATCAGTGGGGAGAGGGTGCTTGGCAATTTAGCATCGTATTTCTTGAACAATGAGGATTCAGTCCTCACCCTAGGACATACATAACCAAGATTTTTTAACCATTAGTGAAGGGAAGGCATCATCAATGTTTTGTGGAGATGAGGTTATGGATTGATATATTGTGGGTCTCATGTTAGCATGGCTATGAGAAGAATCAATAGCCATTAGCAAGCCTATGTGAAGAAGCAAGGGGAAAAGCAACACAAAATGAAGAACCACCCAAGAGACCTTGAAATCACTTCATTCAAACCTAGAGGGACATCCATGAGAAGAGTTTATGATGAAATAGCATCCACAGGAAGGGAACTTGTGAAGATTAGGTTCTCCACAGAGTGGAGAGACTCCACGAATGGGTATGCTTCATGAAAGAGAGTGTCCTAGACTAGGTGTGGGGTATATATGCATATAAACAGTGCTTCATGAAGTGAAAGTTCTTTTGAAGAGTAAGAAATTGCAGAGCATGGGTGCCTTGTAATGTTAGAAACTATGAAGTGATATACTTCATGAAGCACAGTGATCCTACCTTAGCATGGGGACCACATATCCATGGAAGGTACTTCATGAAGCATGAGTGCTTTTCAAAGACCAAAGTTCTCTTAGGCAGATTCATCCATTACGATGGCATGTGGGATTCATGAAGGGAATCCATGTTTGAATAGGGGTTATATTTGAGCTAAGGAAAGGGTATTTCATATTACTTAAATACAATGAAGAGCTCATTTTTCTCATTTCTTTGTAGAGTAGAGGTTGCTTTGTGATTTGAGAGCTGAGAAGGTGAAAGGTTGGGGTCTTTATATTTTGGGTTCGAGGGAAGCCAGGTATTTATAGTTGAGAGGCACCGTGAAGATCTAATAGCACTTTGTGAATATATTGGAACTTTTCCATCTAAAGTACATTGTATCATGATTTTCATAATCACGGAGTTGACCGTAATCCCCTCTGTGGCGTAGAGGCCTCATTTGTTCCCTCTGTGGCACTCACAAAGGTTTCTTTCAATTTCAAGGGATCATATAGGGGATCATGTTCCCTCTATATTGTGAATATTTCCTTCAATTATGTCATAACCACATAGTCTTCATCCTCTTTCCTCTCCAGTGATTATAGAGGGGGACACAACATTGCACTGGCCATGGTGCTAAAGGGATTCACACTGGCTGTGGTACTGAAGGGCTCTGCGAAGGTGATTTGCAAAGCTTCCCCTTTAGCATTGGTGTGCTCTGTGTATTTTTATGATGCACACATTTTATAAATAACATAGTGTTTATGAATACCTCAATAGGAAATAGTTCTTGAAATGTGATGGAGGTCATGGGTAGAGCTGTGGGAAACTCAATGAGCATGTAGGTCATTTTTTGGTGAATTAAAAACATCGGTGTTGGTAGTTATGAACTGGAAGTACATTGGGAATTTAGGGATCGGAAAACATGTTTTCTTAGTAAATTGAAAACTGAGGTAGGTGGTAATTTGCAACTTTAGGACCATCATGGATCCTTAGGGATGAAAAACATGTAGTGAGGAGTTTGTAATGACTTTTCTTATTAAATAGAAGATAAAATTTGGGGGTATTTTTATATTTGGATTCATATTAAAGTTATGATGACATTATCAAGTTTTAAATGATGTTTGGGATGTTTTAGGGGTAGTATTTTGGTGAAATAATTCCCGAAAAATGTTCTTGAGCATTTGAATATGGGATTCTATTATAGGTAGATATCATGTGGTGGCCCAAAGGGGTCAGACCATGATGGTGTTGGTTGAGGGATTATTCCCTCTGCCTAGAAGCAGTCATGTCATTACCAAACTAGGTTGTGCTCTAATGGTTCATTGGTGAGGGGCTATCCCTATACCTGGGAGAGGTCATTCCATGTCTCATGTGGTCCATACCATAACCTAGATAGGTGATGTTGTGATTCAACATGACCATCATGGTTATCCCATCACTAGTTATAGTCTGTTTTTTAGAGCATCCTTTTGGTAATTTTTTGAAGCTATTATTTGGGACCCCCCTCAAGATCCCCTTATCTATGTCATTCAAAAGAGTGGGAAATATTTCCTTTACTCCCTTAATCCTATACCATTGTCCCCCTCTGGTCTATCTTTTCCAAGAGAGTTTTACCCCTACATTCATGATAAGATCACTTGACATATTTTCCATGTTATATTATTTTTAGTTTATAGTAACTTTGGTTAACTGAATATTGTTTCAGAGAGACAGTTTCACTAGATCATGGTGAAATCACCCCTCTTCTTGGGGATTTTATGTGACATGTGTAGAAGAGGTACTAGAAGATTTTATTTAGGAAATTTTTAGTCGTTCTACTTTAGGAATTTTTGGCCTATATATTTATATAGGTTTTTCAGTAATTTGGGTGGAAATTGAACATTGATTAAAGAGTTAAAATTTGGGAATTTGTGTGGACTAGGATTTAGTGTTTGTCATTATTGGAAAACACCTAGTTTCTAATGGTTTCAGAAAAATGATTTATCCCTATTTGTTTGGCCTCAGAAATTTTAATTTTGGTTTTGGTTTTAAATGTTTGGCTTGTTAATTTTTTGGCATCTATTGATGAGATAGATACTTTTGGACTCAATTGTGGTTGATAAAATTTTGATTGATTTATATATTGCTGAATGTGTAGGTGGCCTTGAACTTAGAAAACCTATTGTTATTTAGTCAATTTATTTTGATGTTACATTGTTATCATTGATTATATGCTTTCTTTATGACTTGTGTGGTTTATCTAAATATATATGGAAGGATTTGGGTGGGACTAATGGTCCATATGGACAAAATAGCTTTCCAAACAATTTGATGGTATAAACTTCTTCAAAAGAGTGAAAGTGGACTTATTTAGATTTTTCTTAGTGGTCTGAGTTGGATTTCAAATAGAGTGTCGTTTTCATCAAAAAACTAATTTTTAAAAGGCATTTATTTAAATGTAAATTTCAATGGAAAAGGATGATTAGAGAAATGGGATTTGAAATGAAATTTTGAAATTAATGATGGGGGGTTTTTAAAGATCATTTTGATTAGATTCTAGAGATTAAACAAGTACGAGTAAGAAAATATGTCGTAGATTCTCTAACTGGTTCAAAATAGGAGTTTTAATTGGTATTAAAAGTAAAACAAAGAATAATTGGTTTGATATTGGTTTGAGAATATTCTACCTCATTTAGAAAATAACTTATTTTCTAAATGCATAAATTCATTCTAGTTTTCATTAATTTAATGAATATTCATGATTTTGTGTGTTTCATGATGAGGTTTGGATTTTGATATCAAATATAATGTTAGATTTTGGTGATGTGATTTACCCCCATAGTGAGAAGATATGTTCCATGGGGGCACTAGCTATTGTAATGTTGTGAAGGATGAGAATTACAAGGGGTAAAACAAGTTGTGTGTTTGAGAATGAGGTAGTTTGGGGAGTTAATTTGAAAAAAGATAGATGGTTGTTCAGATTTTAGGGACTATATCACAAGGTTCAAGGGTCCCAGATATGAGTCAGTGATATTGTGAGATGATCCTAATGCCCTATTTTTTTAATGGATGTGATGAATGTGTGCTTGTGATTTTGGATGGATCCTAGTGTGCTTGATTTGGATCCCAATTCTTAGCCACACATCAAGTGTGAAGGTACTGGAAGGACCCTACCTTTAATGATAGAGTAGTTTCCTAGTTGTTATTATGAGGCCCAACATTGATTGATAATGGATTGTACAGGATAACAAAACATCCTCGAATGACTAGAGGGTATGATTTGGATGTGTGAATGACCTTGAGTGAGAAGTCTTGGTCGGATATGTGATGTCCTAGATAATCATGAAGGATAAGGTGTGGCCTGATATGGGATGTGTTTCCTCCATTGAGTGAGAAGAATAGGAATGGAACCTTTTGTTTGGTATCTCTAATTGAGGTGGGATGACTTGAATACTTAGTGTGTGATGTCTATTAAGTTTTAAGGGATGGTTTAGGACTTCAGCACACCATACCCAACATCTGTGGGTAGTGGTGTGATCAATGTATGTTAGCCTACTTAGCATATTTGGGGTGTGGTTAGGGTTATATAAGAATCCCTACATGGAGACTTTAGTTATCGATTAGGTTTTATGGAATGAGGTAACTCTATTTCTTATGGTATGGAGCTGAACCAGATCTGGTCTTGTTTTGTGGTGACCTAGTTTACACATGATGACAAGGGATGTATGATTGTTTGAGAATTATGTATTATGTTTCTTTTTGGGAGCGTTTCATGAGCATTATTATATTTAAATAAACTTGATTATAATAAAACTTTGTATTTTTATGCATTTGGGATTCTAACATGGTGGTTTGACTCACTTCATACACAAGAAAATGACACATGTTTTGATTCTTATGGTTATAACATCCTATTTTATCTTAAGGAATAGGTTTATCTTAGATTTGGATATGTGGAACAGTAATAAAACCCTATAAAATAAGTATTCTACAAGTTGGATTATTATTTTTTAGTCTAGATGCCAAATTATATTTTAAGTTTTGTTTAACAAGGAAATTGTACAATCTAACATTTTAATATAAGATGAATGTTTTATTAGTTTATCTAAATCAAATTCTATGTTATGTTTTGATGTATTATTTAGATAACTTACTACCTTTTATTAACGCTTGTGAGTCTATATGAGCTCCTTGTTTAAATTTACATGGGCCTTGGGATTTCCATCATATGGATTGGTTATATTGAATTCTTGGTAGGTTCACACATGAACCTTGGTCTATTTTATTGAGTTCATTTTCTCCCCATGATTTTTTCTATATCACGCCACTAGTCGATATCATCTGTCATATGAGTAGGTTCACTTGAGTTCAATTGAATACCCCCACTTGGGTGCCATTTTGGAATTCCATGCTAGGGTATTACAGAACCAGTTGAGATTGAGTTAAAAATTATAGTTGATGTGTCATGTATAGAATCTATTTATTATGTTAAATAAGCTAAAAATAAGATGATAAATTTTTCATATTAGGAAATGGTTACACAATACTAAATTGAATTTAATGTATCATAAAACTTGGAGATATTAATAATACTTGAGATAAGGATGACATGTTTCTTGGTCTATGAATCTCGGTAGACATTATTTCTATAGGATGAATATGGGGAGTTAGTTATAAATAATAAACAATTAAGAGGTTTCATACAAAGTTAATATTGGTGCTGAAATGATTAATACATTTTGAATGATCTATGAATAATTTAAAGAATATGTATATGATATTTTTGAGTTAGTATAAGATTCATTAAATCACAAAAGTAAGTTTTTTTATGATGGAATATCTTTGGGATCATTCTGTTACAAAAATAGAATATTTAATGAAGTAATAAAGTGTCTTGAGATTTTTTTAACACCCCAAGACATTAAAATGTTTAAATTTTATAATAAAATTAATTTTTTATATCTTTCTTTATGTGCAATACCATGTTAAGATTATTCTATATAAAATATGGGATTAGCTTGTATGCAAGACCGAGTTTTTCTGCCTTTTAATGGCGTAAATTTTTTAATACCAAATTTTAAAACTTTTATAAATATTATTTGTCAAAATAAATATTATTTTTTATTTGTAATATCAAAAATACATTAGAATGAATTTTTGGTACTTTTTTGAGAAGTTTCATTTTTTGATGAATAATGAAAAATAATGTGTATTTGTATAAATGTTTCTTTTAATTTAAATAATTATTAATGTTAAACTATATTTTAAATTGGATTTTTAAGTAAAAAATGGATCCATTAAAAATATATTAACCAAATGTTGGTCATTGGAATCATTATTATATTAAAATTGGACATAAAAACTTATTGAACTTTTGAACGTTGTTACTTTAAATGAACGCTCGCTCACCACATCCGTGGGATTATCATTAATATTAATTTTCCCACTTATATGATATGAATTTTGAAAAATGGAATTACATGGTTTTAATTAGTATAATTTTTTTATAATAAGACCAACTTAGTTTTATACCAAATTTATTTGTGATAGTGATAAAAACTAATTACGATGATTAGCATAAATTAATCTTGATAAGGGACTAAACCTTAATCTTAAGGGTCAAAAAGACATGGAAACTTGTCAAAAAAAACATTTTTCAACCAAATTTTAAACCACATCCACTATTGGTTCGAATTTTATGGGTTATTGGGATATTATTACATGTAATTTCCCTATATAAAAGGTTAAGTAAGAAAAAAGACAAAAACAGAACATTATTTACCTTTATCGTTTATAAAACATTGAGATATGTAAAAAATATCGTATTTTTAATTATACGTTAATTTTTGAAGGATAAATTTGTTATTGTTATCATAGTAATTTATCATCAATTTTTAGAGATAAGTTAGTTGCTGAAAATGCTTATGAAATGCCAATATAGTGATTTTTTAGTTAATAATTAACTAAAATATATGATACTATAAATACTAAAAGTGAAGTATATTGATTGATTTATTTTCTTTACATGTTTTTTAAATAAAAATACCATGATAAAAAACATCAAAACTAATATATTTTAATTCCTTTTTTTATATTTTAAAATTAAATTATATAAAAAATGTCATTATTTACATTATTTTTATCTTAAAATAAATGATAATATATAAAATAATTTAGAATTAATAAAAAAATTATATGTTATGTAAAGGTATTTTTTAGTGTTAATAAATATTACATATGTTCTATTAATTTCTCAATTGATCTTTTATAACAAACATTTTGACCCATATAGTATAAAAACATTATCAACACTGTCAGGGTTGAAGTAGTGTTTCTGCGCATCACATTCGTTTGTATTAAAATTAATTTTGAAAAAAATATGAGATTTTAATTTTATAAATTAGTTGTAATATTAATAATTTAGTGGATATATATTATATAATAAATCTCAAAAAAAATTGTCTTAATGGTTAAACTTATTTTGTTAGAAAACTAAATGCATTAAAAAAAACCAAAATGATAAAATTGGGGGATCATAGAGTTAAGGAACCAAATTATTAAAATCCAAAACAATTTGTGTTTTGGAGGTTTTTTTGACCATTATTACCATTTAATGAATTATGTTTCCATTCTGGAGACACAATAGGTAATGTAGACCTCCCATTATTGAATACCTTTTGGTATTTACAAGAGTTCCACTCCCCCTCCACTATAAAAAGACAAGAACTATACCCCATTCTCACACATCTCATTCCACATTGGATAGAAAAATTTATACCCATATAGATCCTAATCATCCATTCCCACAACCTATAATACTAAACTTTCTGAGAAAGACATCCAAGGAAGCCCTTTGGTTAAATCCAAAAGTAGTTACCCAATTAAGAGGTAGTGTCTTTTCTCCAGCTCATTAGTTTTATATCCATTATCAACTCGCTAAAATATTTTTATTCAATTATTATATAATGAAAAATTTATCCTAAATATACTAGGACGTTTTTATGTTAATATTTATACCTAAATATACACAAAAATCAATCTAATGGGTAATAAATATATTGTTTACGTTCACGACAAACTATCGCCTCACGAAACAATGTTTGTTCATTTTTCATTTACAGCCTCTCATGGTGCGCATTATTAAGTAAATTATATGTATATTTTTAATATATTATATTTAATATTTAAAAATTATTATTAGATTCTTTTACAACACATACCCTTATACATTTCATTTTTGGTAAGTACGATAACATCATTTGTGGAAGTGTGGACTACCGCCTTCGCAAAGCAATGTGATTCATTCACGCTACACATGGAATTTATGAAGGATATTTTTAATTAAAAAAATGTGACATATACAATATATATTTTATAATAATGAAAGAATTACATTTATATATATATAATATATAATTTTCATTACTACCTGTTTCATAGATAAAATAATTATAATGTCATTTGTGGTTGTGGGGACTATCACCACCTCGATGTGATGCGATTACTTTTACATCACAAGAATTATATATATAAGTATATATGTATTGAAAAATAACATTCATGTCATAATTATCATTATTGAATTATATAGTGTTTCTTAACTTCTTTCCATAATGATCATTGAAAAATGGGAATGTTATTCATGCGTGTGTACAACCTATCGTCTCCATGATTGTAACGTTGTTTCATTATTCATAACCAACATTCGTGATTGGTTTTTAAAATAAAAATTATTTATAAATATGATAATTTTTATTATTATGTTTCTAGAGATGTTTATATGGTAACCCCTTTGACCAATGTTGACAGACCATAGTTGTTTTTGACACATGACCCAAATTTTTTCAAAACAACCAACATAAACTTAATTTTTTAATTATTTGTATCTAGCATTATAATAAGTAATGTAATTTTAATAATAATCATAAAATAGTTTATGAATAAATTAAATAATTAATATAAATTTATTATTTAGGAATAAAAAGACACACAAGACATGTTATATTCAAGGTAAGGTATTTTCATCTCTATTTACATTCAATTGAGTCTTAATTATTATTATGCACCTAGTTTATTTTATATGATGTGTATAATAACTTTTAAATGTTATATCCCAAATCTCATTATTCTTGTGATATTATAAGTTTCATTTAAAGTTATTCATTTAAGGATATTATGGTTTTAAGTGTTTCAATATGGTACCGGACACTTTTGGATGCTTAAAGATTATTTTCCTCAATAATGTTTTAATGGTCTTTCAATTGAAGCTAATTTCACTAAATATCCTCCATTGGGGATTATTTGATAAATTTGTATCCTTTATTCAAAAGGTATATTTGATAAGTACTATTATTTATTCGATATGAGTACTATTTTTGGTATGAAATACATGGGTTGGGGACCATTTATGTTACGACCAATGGGTTGGGGAATAGTTAATAAAAAATAATTGATGCATTGATAGCCACAAGAGAAAAAATTAGGTTGGACATACCCTTCACATTTCTAAATAGTATGTTATAAACTCTCTTGTAAAAGGTATTTATAGTATAGATAATTTTGGGAAAACCAAATTGGTTTGTAACTAGTATGTTTTAAAACGTCTTATGAATGGTATTGGTGGTAATGGTTCCATATAACTAGGAAACAAGGAATGAAATAATTAAGAATTTCCCTCATTTATTTTCTGTTATTATTCATCCGTGATATTTTTCATCGAAATATTTGTGGATAAGTATCATTTTCAAATCATTGATTAAATAGAATGTGTTTCATTTTCTAACCTTGACAAATTGATTTTGTGTTATCTAGTTATTTTAATATAATACCCTATTAATTATTTACATTTCTAGGTTGTTTTATCTCTATTGATTAATTTTTTCATCCACTATAATTTATCCAAATTGAGTATTTTAGCTCACCCTTATTATGTTTCATTTCCTGAGATTATGAAGAATAAAACATTGAATAATCTTTCAAGTAAACAATTTATTTCATTTTTTATGTATCATTTTTATAATATATTTCCCAATTTATTATGGGTATCATGTATGTAATATGGATTTCCAAAAGTTCCAAATTCATTGCACCTTTGGGATTGGATTCCATGTAATCATGATAAGGTAAAAAACAATGCACTGGCTCTGAGTTTCTGGGTTTGGGGCATCATAGTTAGTATCAAAGAAGTTTAGCCGCAACCTTGGAAAAATATATAGAAAACATTGATTAAGTAACACAAACCTAATAAATAATTTTGGGAAAAGTATAGAGGAACATCCTAAATTTTTTTTAGGCAGAGATTATGTGGGAATGCATATAAATACATCCCTTTCTGGATAATATATATGGACTTGGTTCTAGAATAAGTGTATCTAAGAGTAAAAACACTGACAAGGTTTGTCGAGCCTGACTTTGTGTATCTTGGTATATGAAAATTGGCCTTACTGCACATTTGGTTGGAATATATTGGGGGATATTATTAGGATAGTTCAAATTATATTTACCTGCCATTATAAAGGATATGAAAGTAATAATGTCCGTAATGTAACCAAATTTTATGATTTTAGGATTTACGATGAATAAATTTATGTTATGTTATATACAATTTTGAGAGTTACAAAATGTTCATAATTTTAGAAGTTAATCTAGTATATTCCATTATTCAGAAATTTAACCTGGCCAAAGTAATGAGAACTCTTCAAATGCATGTGATACAAAGAGTAATAGGGATCATATCTTCCATGTTCTTATTAAAACATTTAGAGGGTAAATACTCTCCCAAGTAATCTCATCATATGAGAAAATATTTATCATTTACTAATGAGATAGGTAAATAATTCTCCAAGTCATATGAATTTGAAGGGGAGAAATAGAATAAGTTGATGGCATAGAAAATTATGGATAAATGGAATAAGGGAAATAAGTACTTCCCCACATTTATAATTGTGGAAAGAAGCTCCCTGGTACTTTTGTAGAAATAATTAGAGGATTCTAAAACATTGGAAAGAAAGGCCACCATGACTGTGATTTAGAGAGTAAGAAAAATGTTTCCACTATGCAATGAATCAACTATAAGGAGATGTGACACTAAGAAAATAAATTTCTCAAGCATCAAAATAATATTCCCCAAATGATGAAATTATATAATGATCATGTTATGTTACTTCCACTAATGAATAAAAATGATTAATATTCCTATTTATGAATTATGTAATTTGAATATTTTAAAATAAATGTAATGCTTATAATTTTAATGGAATATATAAGAATTTTTTTGTATAAATTTTCAATTAAGGATTCAATATCTTTTCTTGAATTCCACCAATAAATGTTATTAAAAAGATAGTTAAACTTTACATAAAACACATGATTGAGGGAAATACAACCCTTAATATGCTCTTGATGTTGAGATAATGATGAAGAAATGATTAATTTTGATATGTTTTGAATAACATACAATAGATTAATCACTTGTCAAAAAGTGGTTTATGGTGTCATTGATGGACTTTAGAATACTTTTGGATCTAAGGAATATATCCACTAACATGTGACTTACTTAAGGAATAAAGAAGAGTGCATGTTTTTAATATGGTTTTATGGTAATTCATTTTATTATCATGTTTCAATAAAATACTTGTTGATGATATTCACATGTTTGTATGTGATGATTATATAACTACTTTATGTTATGTGTATTAATAATAAGATCATTTTTGAAATTCAACAACCTTCATTAAAAAGTATTAGATCTAAATTGTTTATAAAAGTTGACCATTCATAAAATAGTTTATGTTGAAATTTTGATCTTGTTTAATAAGTTTATATATTAAATCACTATACGATGAATTTTGTTATAAGATATGAAGTATAAATAGTTCAAGGCATGGCCAAAGGATAAAATTGTGCTTATAGAACCGTACCATGTTAGTATATTTACTTATATTCTTAATTAGTGAAAGAATTCCTCAACTCTATGAAAAATTATCTTAATACAAAAAAATTTGTTCTAGTACCTTTATTTTTGATGAATCAAATGGTATCTTCAATCATTATAGATATATGGTCTTATGATTATTAACTTTCTCCTAACCATGCTCTCTATCATTCTCTTGCAAAACATAATTGTTATATTTTTCTTCTATATCCATGTTTCCATTTATAAATCATGTTATCTTAATAGGGAAACTAGTGACATGGCCATTGTAATTTTCTTTCCCAATTATTAATAATATATATTATTAACCCTGTTTAATAATAGTTTAACTTAAAATAGTAATCCATTGATTACTGAGATAACATTTAAATTGTGTGGATGCTATTTAAATAAGGTGATGAGAATGTAATACCCCAATAAAATAAAATTCATTATTTCTATAATAAAATTAATTTTCATTCTATATTTCTTTATATGCTACACCATTTCAAAGTTACGGTTTTCAAAACACAAGATTAGCTTTTACACAAGATAGATTGTTTCCATATTTTAATGATGAATCTCTTTTAAATTTGAATTTTGTAACTTTAATAAAAATTATTTTTGTAAATAAACTTCATTTTTGGATTCAAAATAACAAAATTATCTTAGGGTGAATTTTTCATATTTTTTTTGACAAGTTTCATTTTTTGATGAATAGTGAAAAATAATGCAATTTAGTTAAAAATTCCTCTTCGTTTAAATATTAAATAATGTTAAATTATATTTTAAATTCAGTTTTGAAGTAAAAATAGAACAATTATAAATATATTAACTCAGTTTAGTTCAATGTAATCATTTTTATATTAAAATTGGTCATAAAAACATAATGAACTATTGAACATTTTTACATTAAAACCCCGCTTTCTAACTATATCTGTGATATTGGAATTAATCATAATTTCCACAATTTAGTTATTTGAATTTGTAAAAATAGACTGGAAATATTGTGATAATTATAATATTTTTGTCCTAATCATATAAAATTAATTTTTTACCAAAAATATTAGTGAAAGTTTTTAAAATTAATGGTGGCGACTAAGGTATAATTAAGCTAATAAGGGACTAAACCATAATCTTAAGGCCCAAAAACACCAAGAAACATTTCCAAAAATTATTTTATACCAATATTTAGACAAAATTCAATATTTCTTATAAATTTAAGGGTTATTGGGATATCATTAAATTGATGTGTCTTATATAACAGGTTATGTAAGGAAAACGAAAAAAGGGAACTTTCGTAACATTTAACATTTATATCAAATTATTTATATGTAAAAAACATCATATTTTTAGTTATACATATCATTTAAAAAGATAAATGGGTTATTTTTATCATAATAATTTATCATTAATTCTTATATATGATCTAGTTTCTTAAAATTCTTAAGAAACACCAACATAATGATTATTTATTTAATACTTGACTAAAATAAATGACACTATAAATATTAAAAGTGAAGTATATTGATTAAATTATTGACTTTAATTATTTTATTAGATTAATATATCATTATACATAAATTTATACTTAATATATTTTAATTCCATTATATTTTTGATATTTTGAAATTAAAATTAAATAAATAATGTCAAAATTGACATTATTGATATTTTAAAATAAATTATATTTTATTAAGTGATTTAAATTTAATTAAAAATCATATATTTTTCAAAGTAAAATTTAACTTTGAATGAATATTAAATATATTCTATTAATGTAATAAATTAGCTTTTATAATTAAAATATTAACCCATATATTGTAAAAACATTAATAAAATGGTTTGAGTTTAATTATTGTTTTAGCGCGTCACATGCACTTGTTTCAAAACTAATTTTCATAAAACATAGGATTTTTATTCAATAAATTCCATATAATTTTAAAAAATCAGTTTACTTATATTATCTAAAAATTATGACTTTATTTTAGTGTTAATGTTTAAATTACATGGGTTAGGAAACTAGATGCTTTAATAAAACCCAAAAAAATAAAATTGGGGAATCTTAGATGATAAGGAAAGAAATTATTAAAATGATCATATTAATTTGTGTGGAAGTTTATATGGACCATTATTAACCTTTAAAACATTATTTTTTAATTTTTGAGACAAATTAGGTAATGTAGACCTCCCATTAATGAATACCTTTTGGTATTTACAAGTGTGCCACTCCCCTCTTCACTATAAAAAGGAAAGCACTCTACCCCTTTATCACACCTCTCATGACATTTCGAGTCAGTAAAGATATTACAAGGTATCTCCTCACCATCTCTCCCCTCAATATATAAGCCTCACCTTGGTCATAAATCCATCCAATAATTCCCTTTGGTTCAAACTAGAAGGAGTTAACTAATTAAGAGGTAACGTCTTTCTTCAAGATCTTTATATTTATTTTCATTCTCCGCTCTATAAAATATTCATATTACATTATAATATAATAGAAAATTATCCTTAATATACTAGGATGGTTTTATGTTAATAGTTTTACCTTCACATTCACACACTTCCATCTAATTGGTAACAAACATAATGTTTACGTGTACGGTGAAGTATCACCTCGCGAAACGATGATTGTTCATTCTTCGTTTTCCACCCCTCAAGATAATCATAATCATGGACACTCTATTTAAATATATTTTATATTATATTTATTATGTCTTCATAATTGTTTCATTATTTTATTAAACATACCCATATACTTTCCATTTTGTGTAAATATTGTAACATCATTTGTGGACATGTGGACTACCACCTCCTCAAAGCGATGTGATTCATTCACACTATTCATAGAATGTATAAAGAATGGTTTTAATTAAAAATATGGGGCATAAAAAAAATATTATATTCATGACATAATTACCTTTCCAGAGATATAATATATAATTTTATTTATTACCCTTTTTATACGTAATAAGTGATTGCATTAGTCAAGGATGTGTGAACTACCGCCTCCTCAACACAATGTGATTCATTTTACATCATAAGAAATATATATATATATATATAAGTATATATAATTAAATAAAATGTTATTCATGATATAATTAACATTATATAATTATATAGTGTTTATTACCTTCTTTCCATAATGATCATTGAGAAATGGGAATATTACTCAGTCGTACATACGGCCTACCATCTATATGATTGTAATATTGTTTCATTTTCCATAAAAACCATCCATTATTGGTTTAAAAATTTATAATTTATGTCTAAATTTGATAAATATTTCACTATTATGATTCTGGAAATGTTTATATGATAAACTCGTTTACTATATTTTCAATACCATAGTTATTTTTGACACATGGACCAAATTTAGTCAAAACACCCAACAACACTTAAATTGTTTATATAGTTGTATAAAACATTGTAATAAGTTATGTAAAAGTAATAATAATCATGAAAAAGGTTTTGAATAAAGTAAATAACTAACATGACATTATTATTCAATAGTATGAAGACACATGTGACATGTCAGATTCAAGGTAAGGGATTTTCGACTCAATTTAAATTCTTGTTGGGACTTAATTGTTTTTTTACACCTAATATATTTTATATGGTTTATAAAAAATCTTTGAAATGTTATATGATTAATATACTTATTATTATGATATTATAATTTTCATTTTATGTTATTCCTCTGAGTATATTATTTTTTTAAATGTTCCAAAGTGGCATGAGACACATTGGGATGTTTAATGATTATTTTAAGAAAGAATGTTTTTAATATACTTTCAATAGTATATAATTTCATTAACTATACTCCACTAAGGAATATTTGTTAAATACACAGCCTTTATTCAATAGGTATATTTTATAAGTCATATTTTTTATTCTATGTGAGGAATGGTTTGGATAGGTAAGACATGGGTTGGAGACCTTTTAAGGAAAGTCCTACGGGTTGTGACTGGTTAATGAAATCCCCAAGATGCATCAGTAGTCTCATGGTAAACAATAAGGTTGGAAAAAACCCATCATTTTTACAAATATTATTATATAAACTTTCTTTTGAAAGGTTCTAAAAATATTGATAGGGTTGAACAATCCAAAATTATTTGTAACTAGTATGATTTAATCCTTCATGTGAAATGTCCTTATAGTAATGGGTCCATATACCTAGGAAACATGGTGTCCAATAATTAAAAATTAACCTCATCTAGTTTCAGTTATTATTCATCCATGAGATTTTTTGTCGACATATCTATGGATACATTTCGTTTCTAGTTAATTTATTAAAAGGCATGTGTTTTAGTTTCTTACATTGCCATATGGATTTTTCCTTATCTATTAATTTGAATGGCATGTTATATCATCTATTTAACTTTAGATGTTGGTTTGTTTCCATTGATTCATTATTTCTTCTGATATATGTTACCCTTACTAAGAATTTGATCTCATCCTTAATATGCTTCCTTCTCCTGAGTTATGAAGAAGAAAACATTGAATAATCCATCAAGGATACAGTTTATTTCATTTTATTATGTGTCATGTTTTATAATCTATTTACCAATGTATTATGGGTATCATGTTTGTAATATGTCTTTCCAAGACTTCTAAACTAATCATTCCATTTTTATTTGATTCCATGTATTCATGACAATGTAATAAAATAATATTCCATCTCTCGGCTTCTCAGGTAGGGTCGTTACATTTTTTTGATTTGATTTGAAGTACGTATTGATGAGTTGGGAATATTGGACTATTATAGTGTATAAATGTATAAAAAATATAATTATATACTATTTACATTATTTTACCTTCAATCTATATTAGTGTAATCTAGAATAATATTATGAGTGACTCTAAAAATTCATAGGCTATGTAAGGTTAAATTGACACTCATGTAATATTAATTGGCAGTTCGTATAAAAGTATAGTGTTGTTTGAATTCATATTGAATATCTTTTATAGGTTATATAATATTAAAATAGTGTTTTATAAAGAGTAGTATGATTAAATTTACAGATGTTGTACTTATTTTCATGGGGTTAATATCTTGATGATTTGTGGTATTCATGATTCAATCTTAGTTTATTATTTATTATCATAAAATATGGAATATGCACTACTATGTGAATGTGACCATGTAGACATAAAAATGATTTTTTTAGTTTTTTAGGATATCTCATAATGGGTGATACAGAGATTCCAAGAGAGTCTGTGATAATATTTTTGTTATTATTAACTGAATAATCATTTGAATAGATTGAATGAGAATTTAAGAGGGAAGATTTAAAAATTGAATATAAAAACCATCCCATATGACGTGATATGAGGATCAAATGTAAATATCATAAATATTAATAAAAATATTTTGGATATATTTTTTTAAAAATTTAAAAAATAAGTTTTGGAATATATTTAAAAATGTTGAAGGTATAATATATCATAAAAGTATATTTCTCAAGATTCAAATATTGAAGATCATGTAATTATTTTCATGATATCATAAAAATTTGAATATTATAGGATATATCTATGATCATAATGAGTGTATAAATAAAATATGAGTCATATTCAATGTAAATTGTGGAATTGAGAGACCGAACTATGGTTAATGAATATCTTGAGTATTAAATAATTATACATGTAAAAGAAAATAGAAGAAGGATGAGGGGAATATTTTGAGTGGATGAAGTGATACTAGTTCAAGAATTTAATATTTTATATGTTGAGGTTCATGAATAAGAGGGGGAGAGAGAGATAGATGTAGATATAGAGAGTGGTAACTACAATTATATTTTTCTACAACTATAAAAGAAAATATGAATTAATTGGGTTAAGAGCGGCTCGAGCTTATTTTTGGACCATTATTTAGGAGTACCAAAATAATTATTATCAAAGATCTTAATTTTTATAATAATTTAATTGATCCTTATAAAAATAGTGAATCTTCAAATAAATATTATTTTTAGGGATTATTATTATTGGAAGATCTCTATTATTTGGTGTTTATACCCATGCTTTTAGAGATAAGAGGATTCCTATAGAGGATAAATTGTAGTATATATTTAATTTGAAATGGTTGATGGAAATTCTATTTCCCTTGGTTTATTTTGATGATAAATGACTAGCCATGTGTGTGTGGTTTGAAAACCACTATACACAAAGGATTTAGTAACTAACATTGGGGATGAACTTTTTAAATTTCTATGTAATGTGTTGTTTTTTTATTTTTTCTATCTCCAATCTCTAAAAATTTAGGGTAATTGTTTTGAGAAAAATCTATTCATCCTAATAGTTGGAGATGAAAAATAAAATGATTTATGTTGGTACATTATGTCCACACTGATTCACCCCCATCTTAATGTGCATAAACTTGTTCTATGGGCACAACAATGTGATATTATTGTCCCTGAAATCTATTATTCATACATAAATATTATATATAATCATATAATAAATGTTATATGGGATATTTATTTCAATAATATAGGAAAAGCATTGTTTTTAGTGAAACACAAGGTGTGATAAATAAGTATTTTCTTATCTGATTCATAAAATGACTAATGATAGGATTGTGATTACTATAAAAAATTATCATTCAATATATTGTATAAATAAATATTAGATAAAAATTTATGAAATAAATCTAGGTATATGTAGATATCATATCTTGTGACTTGTTGGTGATATTGGTTTTCCTACATCACATGTAGAGATAGTATATATCAAAACCTACAATATAATTGATTTCATTATTTATTTTATGTTCATTTACAATGTGATTATATGATTTATAAATTTTTTATAGATCCTAAAAATATTTATTTAAATAAATTTTTCTAATTTATGAAGGGTTTATAAATTAATTATATAATTATTTATTGTTTTTAATTGATTATTAAAATTTATAAAAAAATTAATAAATGAATATCTCATATTAGGTGTTATTGTTAAAGCTTATAAATTTTCATTATATCAAATTTTTATTTTTTTTGTAAAATATTTATAATAAAATTATAAACTAATTTATAGTGTGCTTATAAATTTTGAAATAAGACTAATATAATGTGTTTATGATGGATTTAAAACAAGTTCAGAAATAATAACATAAAACATTTATATATATGTATCGCTTCAAAAATTTATTAAAATCACACAAAAATTTAAATTTTTAGAAATTATAAAATTTTTAAATAGATATAAAATATATAAAATATAAAAAATATAAAATATTTACATTTTATATAGTCTTTATATGATCTAAAATTGAGAAAACTGTATAATTTTTAAAAATATTAAACTTTTATAAACCATACATTATAATATGATGGAGCTCATATTCATAACATGTAAAGGTGAAATATGAGGGGTCTATTTTTTTACATAAATATAAAGTGTCTATGTGTATATTTTATGGAAGTCAAAAATATTGTTAATGAATTATAAATTATATATATTTGTTATTAATGAAATTTTCATTAGATCTTATGTTTAAATTTATAAATTAATCATTTATTTATTATACTCCCTTATTAGTTAATATAAATTGTTTACATTATGAATGTTTTCAAGCTATTTCTAAATTATAAAAATTGATTTTTTGAAATGTCATTCCATGAATTTATAGAGCTTCATGATAAATAAAAATATTATATTTGATTTATTTCAACCATGGTTAGTAGATTTATGATTATAATTCAAAATAAAAATATTTATTATTTTTAATCATATATTTAACGAGTTAAAATCATATTGAAACTCTAAATCACTATTAAATTTTGTTTGTTTATAATGGTACTTTGACTCCAACATACCCTTGATCATGGACTATGATTTTAGCTATGATGGTTGGGTTTGATACTTCTCACACCATATACAATCTTGAATACCATTTAAGTTTCTTATGATTTTAACCCTATGCAAGAATGAGTTTCATGTACAATTTTCATAATATTTATAAAAATTTATTTTGAATATTACTGTTAATATTATATTATGGGTGTATAAAAATCCTTGATCATATAAATAGTTATAAATTAATGTTAATAGATCGTGTTGATTTAGTTAAATAACTTTATATATATAAATTAATCTAAATATATATATGCATGCATATAGATAAGACACAAAATAAAATATACATACTATGTGTATTGATAGTGAGATGAATTACATTACTCAAAAGTCTAAGTGTTAGATTCCTTTCAAACCTAAAATTATTCTTGATCTTAATTGATCGGTATTAGTGAGTGGTGCCAAAACATAGTGATGATGACTTATCTTGTGTGAGGGTTATAAGGTAAACTAGTTTTTCTTTGAGAGGCCATCTAAGGTGGGATCAACGAATATTAATAAATCTAAATTTAAGATTTAAGATATACTTATATGGTTTTTCCTATTATCTATGTAACTAAAGGAATGATTTTGAGAAAATACATTAGAATAATTTGGGTGAGTTGTTATCTATTCATCTATCCAAAATTTATATATGATATATTTGACATCATGGTCATCCAAAATAGCTAAATGGTAATGGAAATACCCAATAGGACTCAATTATTTGTGGAATATAGATATTTTACCATTAATATATCAAATTTTAATATAGGATTATTAATTTAGTGAAATTATATTAAATAAATATTCTTTCTATATATTTTTAAAACCATACAGTCACATGAAAATATATTTTTTAATAGATTAAAAGAAAAAAAAAATCACTAGTAAAAACATATCTTTGACATCTATTTTAGATAAGGAAAAACTAAACAGTAAAAATTTTAAATAATCATATTGAAATTTGAGAATAATTGTTAAATAATAGAAAGAATTCTATTGTTTAGAGTAACCATTTCTTGAGGGAAAATTTATAGTATCTTTTAAAGTACACAAGGTTGATTATAGAAAGCTTAATAAATATTATATTAGAATCATAATATTTTTTATTATTTCAATGTATCCAAAATTATAAAATAAAAAATAACATAGATATCTGTGTAATTATACATAAATAAAAAGGATTTACTAAAAAAAATTTACCATGTCAACATCATTTTACTCCCTTATAATCGATGTAATTAGGTATGTAAATGACTTGGAAAGACTGTAGTTTCAAGTCAGGCTTAATCTGGATAGAAATTTTATCCTGAAATAATTAGCAGAAATCATATTTCAAATCACAATTAATTAAAATTTTAATTTGATAGAAAACATAAACTAATCCCCTAAATATTTATATGGCATATAATATTTACAAGGTAGGTTTATCACATATTAGTGTTTTTTAGGTATGAATATTATTCAATCTATATTTTTTATCTTAAAATTTTTATTTGGAAACATCATGGGTGATCGGAATCTTTGATGGGGTTGCAACAATACTACTGTAGTGTTTCATGGAATGACACATATGTTCGCACCAATACCTATTTTGGGAAGAATATGGAAATCACTAGGTAGAGATCAATTCAAATTGTCCATTCCATGAACACGATCATCCTTAATTGATTCACAGTGTGAATCATATTTCACATCATGGACATGTTGAGCCCAGTTTTTTAAAGGTGTTTTCCATATTTTCACTTGGTGTAATTTACCCCTATTATTACCTATTTTTTGAAAAATATGAACCTAGAAATGACACTATCATTTAGACTCTTTTTTCTTCACCTTTGGTGATATTTTGGAATTTATTTTACCCAGATCATTAATGGACATCATGATAAGTATTTTATATCATATTCCATTTTCTTTTCCCTTATCTATTATGTTTTCCAATCACTATGGGGATATTACAACCTAGGTTTTGTTGGATTCAACCTCTAATGATGTTGGTTTATGTGTTAAGTATTATTGTCATCTTTTAAGGGTTATATCTTCCCTTTTTTAGGGTTACATATGATTATTGAATTTTTTTAGATTTTATGGTAGTTGGTTTCATAAAATAGGACTTCTCAAATGAATCATTATTTATTTATTATTTAAAACTCAGTTTAAATTTTTTAAACACATTGGTTTTATTTCCTGAAATATATATTGAAATTAAAATATGAATTGCTGAAAGAATTTTTTTTTTGAAGGCATGTTTCTATCCATTTCTGGAACATCTTGAATTTTATTTATAAAGATGTATGTTTATTAATGAAACTACCCTTTAAAATGGCTTGAATTTTGAAAATGGTAATATCCCATGGGAGTCGGTGTATTAGTAAAGTAGTCTTGGACAGGTATAGAAGGTATGGTTGGACTATATAGAATTGGATATATATATATATATATAAACACTATCTAAACACTAGTAAGGAAGAGAGAAACATGATGGGGATATATATATATATTCTTTAAAAACTGTTATGATATGGACAATTACCATGTTCTACATTAATGGTATGAAAACATAAAATTCATGCCTTTCTTTTAAAATTCTTATAAAGTGGGTATTTTTACAGTCATATACAAGAATATGAAAAGTGTATCTCAAAGTTATTTATTTCTAAAAATGTAGGATAATTTAATTCTTTAACAATTTCTACTTATGAAATACATAGTGAGACCTTACTAGACTTATGATCTCTCACCATGCACACACCTAATGGGTTTAGGTATCATTTTTCATATTTAATTCAATAAATGGAAAGGAAACAATTGGTATTAGTTTGTATTTAAGCCATTTTTTGTTCTTGTTACACTTGTTTCTTGGTAGGATATTGATCTAAATGTCTTCTATTGATGTGTTTTAATAATTTTATTAATTTCATTTAACCCCTTGAACAATAATTTTTTCTATTATATAACATCTATCTTTGATTTCATTATATTTGTATCGGTATTATTATGTTATGTACTTGTTTTGAGTTTCTTTTTTTTATGACATATTTTGGGATGTTTTTTGTTCCCCTTCTTAGTAGATCATGGTTTTTGTATTTATTTTTTGAGGAATTCGTTCACAAATGTGATTCTTGGATGCATAGGTACCTATCTCTATCTCATTGGGGTCAGTAATTACATTTATGAATTTATAAGGGACATCTCACTTATCATGTTTGAGGGTGACATGGTATTTTTCATTAAAAACTTGTATAAAATTTTTTTTCCCTCACTGTCATTTTGGATATCCTCATAGGTAGGATTTAGGAATTACGGGACTTAATGGGTAGGTTATGAGGAATATCATGACCATTAATCACTATGGATACCCTTATGCTTCTATGGGATGTATATGAATGTGTTTTATTTATTATTGTTTTTAATTAATATTATATTTTAATCAGGGATGATACCTTATTTGATGTCTTCTCTTATTTCTTTATTATTTTGCAGTATAATGCCTCCTTGAAGTCTCCTAATGAATCCTTGGGAGGATACAATTGATAACATTCAATAGGAAAATACATTGGTTGATTAGATTCTTATTTACCATACTGTGTAAATGGTCCATGCTATGGACCAATTTGCAGCTCATGTTCATAATCAAGCTAGTGATGATAATCCATAGAGGGATTGGGATATGAATCAATACCAAGAGTTTCTCCATCTAAAATCTCTATAATTCTAGGGGATGAATGACCATTAGTGTAATTGTCCGACCATAGTAACCCGAATATGGTGTATTATTTTATTACATTGGAATTATTAAGGGTAATAAAATCCCAAAGTACTAAACAATTTAGCAGTTTTGGAAACCTAGATTACATACATAATACCCATAATACATTGTGAAAATAAAATAAACCATAATGTAATTAAAAACTCAACTTCTTTGAAACTAATTCAAAATATATTTAATCATAACCTAGGGAATTGAAAATTAATAAGGGCGAGCTCAAATTCTCAGTAATGGTTGGTAAAGTGTAAGTAATAATTAATCAATAAAGTTAATTCAACCTGTCAAGGTAAATAACTGATAACACATGAAATTTAAATAATTGGATAAGTCATAATCAATATGGAAAGGTAAATATCTAAAACACATGCCATTTAATCAATAAACTGAGAATGAAGTGGATCTATTAATTTTATCATAGAGAAAATATAATGGATAAAAATGATATGAGAAATGAAGAAAATACGTAATTATCAGATTTCATGTCCTAGGAACATGATAACCCCAACTATCAAGATCTATCATTTATGCAGTTTATCACCACATGTAGAAAACTATTTAATTTGGAAAACAAATTTGTCTTATAATAACCTATCAATGCATCAAGGGGATATGTAATGTATGGACCCCACCCTTCACTACATCTACAATTTTTTCTTCATATCAAGTAATAAATTTAATTAATAAACATCATTCCATATAAAATATTTGTATTGAATAAAAAATTCTAATTTATAAATATTTACATAGATAATAAAATAACTATCAAAGTAAATAACATATGTAAAAATAGTTTTTGTTTTACAGAATAATATTATCCCACACCCAATAATTTGGATATTTAAAGAAATATCCAATGAAAATTTATTTCAATGAAGTGATTACTTCAAGAGAATGTTAACAATCCCAAAATACAGTAAGGTTAGGAAGATAACCTTTACCACTTGGTAATTTTGAAGATAAACCTATTGGGTGAGATAGTTTAAATGGAAACTTGAAATAACATGAATTATTAGTTAATAATGATATTAAAATATAAGGGTATATATATACACCACACTAAAGTTATTTGGTGCATAACAACACATAAGTCTCAATGGAATGTAAATTGAGACGAAATCTCATACTACCTATTAGCTTTTGAATTATTATCACAATGACAAACATAATTTCAAATGAAACTATAAATAACATAAATATAAATTTATTCACGATATCAAGTACATTATGGTAATTATATACAACACACAAGAGAATAATGTAGTGAAAATGGTGTATGCCTCACAAAAAGAAAAGTGAGACATGATTGTGTTACTTTATTTACGACTTCTCATATCTGTATTTATATTCTTAAATAATAAAGTTATTTTAATTATTTAATTGATTCAAAAAAAATTCATGTTTATTATTAATTTTACATTAATTTTTAAGATGTTTTTTACAACTATTAAACAAATAATTTTACATTTTCTGTTTTGATCAAATTTGATTCATCTGTTAAAAAAAGAATTTTATAGGTCCAATATGGTCAAGGGGTTCATTATACAAACATATATAGAATTATAATCATGAAAAAATCAACAAATTTACACAAAATTTTTAATTTTAAAAAAAAAATCATTACAGATGGTTATGAAAAATTAACCACTATTACAATCATGGAGACAGTATGTGGTATGTACGCGTGAGTAATGTTCCCATTTTTCAATGATTGTTATGGAAAGAAGGTAAGTAACCTTATAACTTTCCAGAATGTTTATTGTTTCATAAAAATTTATATTTGATTATATGTACTTAAATAAAAAATTCTTGTGACGTAAAATGAATCACATCACATTGTGGAGGCGGTAGTCCACACATCCACAAACGACGTTATCACTTTTTTAGTGTGTGAAAAGAGAAATAAAGAAAATTAAATATTATATTTCGAAGAAAATTATTATTTAATTAATATCATATATATGTCATTTATGTCCCATTTATTAAATTAAAACTTTCCATAATAAATTCTATGCAATGTTCGAACAGATCATATCTCTTTGAGGGTGTGGTAGTCCACACATCCACAAATGATGTAATCATATTTACAACAAATGTAACACATGAAGATATGTGTCATTTATAAATTAAATAAGAATAAATATGTAAAAATATAATATATATCATGTAGAAATAATCATTCCATCATAATTCCCAACCAAGAAAGGAGATAAAAGAAAACAAACAACATTGTTTCGTGAGGTGGTAGTTCTCTGTACACAGACGATAAGTTAGTTACCCATTTTATGGAATTGTGTTTAGGTGTTGGTCAATCCAATAACATAAAAAATTTAAGTATATTTATGATACTAAATTTATTATATAATAATGTAATAATATGAATTTAATGGGATGATAATGAAATAAAACATAAATGAATATTGAAGAATATAACCTCTTTTTCCAGTAACTTCTTTTGGTTTGCACAAAAGGGTTTCCTTGGTTGGATTTCTACAAAATTTAGGACTCTAGGTTTAGTGGAGAAATTTGTGGTTATAATTTGGGTAGATTTTTCTTGTTCCAATGTGGATTAAGTGGTGTTCGGATGGGGAAGAGTGAATTATTTTTTTAGGGGAGGATGAGTGGCATTTTGGTAAAAACCAAAAGGTATATGTTCTTGGGTGGCCTCCATTGCCACTTGTGATTAAAAAATTTGATAAATGATGGAGTAAAGGTAATTTATGGTTGATCAAAATCTCCACCACACAAAAATATGTATATTTTTATAATTTTGTTCCTTAGTCTAAATGGTTAGTTATATATTTCATTTTTGTTTTTCATTTAGGAATCTAGTTTTCTTACCTATGTAATTCAACCATTAAGACTAAATTAATGTGAGATTTTTTTTAAAATTTAGACCCATGGGATTATAAATATTATATATATTTAAAAATTAATAAACTCATAAATGTTAGAAATTATTTTTATAACAAGTGCATGTAACGTGTAAAAACACTACTTTAACCCGGACTATGATAACAATGTTTTTACCATATATGATAAAATATGTTAATTACAAAAGATAAATTGGTTCATTAATGGATCGTATTTAATATTTATTAATACTTACAAATAATTTTTTATAAGATATAATTTTTATTAATTTTGATTCAACTAATTAAAAATATAATTTATTTTAAACCAAAATTAATTTCAATTTTGGCATTATTTATTTAATTTAAATATAAAAATATAAAAATATTTTTTACTTAAAATCAATGAATTTAATAATTGTGAACCAAGATATATTCTTATCTAAAAAAAATTAACTCAATAATTCATTAAATTTTCTTTTAATGTTTTTATCATCTTTTATCTTATTTAATTATTAACTAAATAATCTATGTATTAGTGTTTATTAAGTGTTTAATGTAATTATATCATCTTTAAAAATTATAGTTAAATTATCATGATAAAAACACTCATTTACCTTTCAAAAAAAGTTATAACAAAAACTATTTAGATTTTTATATACCCTAAATCATTATAAATGTAAAAGGTAAGGAAGGTTCCTTTTTATCTTTTCCCTTACATAACTTATTATATTGGTCAATTTCATGAAATAGTATCCAAATAACTCATAAAATATAAAAAATAGGGCACAAGGTCAATATCATAGAATAAAATGGATTTTGTAAAAGTTTTTAGGTCATTTTGGCCCTTGAATATAAGGATTAGTCTCTTGGTAGGCTTAATTTTACCTTTATCTAAGTAGTTAATTTTGATTACATTCACTAATATTTTTGGTAAAAATATAAGTTTATAATATTAGACTATATATTGTATAATAATTACAACTTTTTATGTGTATTTTTCTAAATTCATTTTATATATGTGGACAAATTATGATTCGAGATAATCCCAGAGACATGGAAAGAAAGCTGGTTTTCAATGTTAAAATTTACAAAAGGTCATTATGTATTTATATAGAAATTAAATATAAAAATGATTATAATTAAATAAGTTTTATTAATGGATATAAAATTGATATATTGTGTCTTTAAAACAAAATTAAAATATAATTTAACATTAATAATTATTTTTTTGATAAGGAAGTTTTTGACTAAAATGTTGTATTTTTCACTATTCGCCAAAAAATGGCACTTCTCAAAAAAATATCAGAAAATCACCAAATGTTAATTTTGATGTTAGGAATTCAAAAAAAATTATCTTGACTAATATAACTTATTAATATGTCACAAAGTAATATTAAAATATGTGCACTATTAAAAGAATATAAAATTTACGCTTTCATGTAATGGAAGGTAACTCGTTATTGTGTGTAACAGAATCATAACATTGTGATGCATATAAATAAAAAATATTTATCTTTATTTTAAAATTAAAATAATATAAATCCTTGTGGTGTTACATTATCCCCACATTAATTAAGTTATTCCCTCACAATTTAAACTTAATCTCAACAATCTAGGGTTTGATATTTTAAAATACTATTGTTGGAAAAACCACATCATAAATCGGGCTTCTTACGCATCCTATTAATATTATGAAAAGTAAAATGATAAGTTCACTGCAAAACTAGTATTTAAAAAAGGAAAGCATTAGTAAATACATGGATATGGAAGAAAAATCTAAATATCACTTTTTGATAGAGAGTGATAGAAAAATGTTTCTTGAGTTTGTTGTTGACCGCAATTCCATAAACTAGATGTGTGAATAAAGTTCAACTGTATCATCAAAAATGATTACAATAGGAAAAAAAATTAATTCCAAATCCTTTTTCCTACTGTTTACAAATTCTTTTACACTGTATTAATATAATCAAATCTATGTTTTTATAAACATAATTTTTTTTATTATGCCTTGGACTATTCCCACTTTATCTCTTAGGACAACATACTCCAAATATTGAAGTAATACATTAATCTATAAAACCTCATTCAAATATCAACAAAAAATTCATAAATGGTCACATTTTCCAAATGGTTTTCATCCATCACATTCAGAAATAAGGTCACTGAATTTCCAAAATGATATTATTATTAATCCAATCAACATGAAGTAGCTCCCTAATCATCACATATGAAACATGTGAACACCATAATTATTTATTCTTTTAAAATATGTTAATTAAGAATAATTACCATAAAAATTTAATGAAAACATGAATTATTCCTTATTCTTTAAGTAAGACACATGTTATTGGAAATATTCAAAAAGTGTTTTAAACTCCCTAAGTGTAGGAATAAACCACTTTTTCAACATATTGTTAATCATTTACATTGTAATCTATAATATCTAATTGAATTTACCGATATTAATCATCTATTTATTCCAACATCATTATCATTGTATTAGGAAAAAAATTAACGTTAATATTTCCCTCAACCTTGTGTCTGCCAAAAATGTTCAAATTGCTACTAAATCACTTTTATTGGTTATTAGTACTAATCAACACACACTTTCAAGTCCTTGATGAAAAATAACTGTAGTACAATCCATATATATTTTATAATTCTCATTACCAATAAATTAAAGAAAAAATATTCAAATAACATAATTCTTTAATCCAAACATATCCACATAAATCATTACTCTTCATATGTGGTTGCTGCATAATCTTGACCATGAACCGTTAGCCTCTATTGGGGTTTATTCCTTTAAAAATTGAGACATTTATTTGTGTAGTGTTCAATATGGAATCCAATTATTAATTTTATTGAAAATACACTTTATGGTAAGTGGAAACCTACCGAACAATTCCTCGAGTATCAAGACATAACTTTAAAACACCCATTAAAGAGACAAATCTCAACATAACAAACAAAACAATTCACCATTGAATGACCGTCATATGTATAATGTTTTAAAATTAAAAAGATACCAACATGAAAAACCCAAATAAAGTTAATAATACCACCATAGAAAGAACCATTTCAAAAAAATTTTAAAAAAAAAATTAAACCATCATCATGATATTGTCACCATCACCTTGATATGCACAAACTAACACTAAATCCATGAAATCATTGTACCAATGTAGACCCACAATCATCGTTATTGAATGAAATAGTTGGATACCATCATCACTGATGAGAACCCATCATCATCGCCACCGAAAAAAACATGTCGTCGATGTCAAAACGAGACCCAAACCACAAATCGGAACACCACTGAACAAGAATCAAATAGATCATCCACTAGGAAGAATCATAAAAACCTTTAATGATAGGATAGGGAAGAAAACTGAAAACCCAAATCCAAAGTAGATGTGGTCATTCATGGAAAATTGAAAATCATCAAACCACACATCCAAAAACCCCTTTGTAACCCCCACTCCAGATATGACTTGTATATAAGAATAGGAACATAGGGTTAGAGCAATGGTTTAAGAAACTGAGGGCTTTGTTCGAAGGCATCGTCAACAAGGACAAAAAATTGGGGAGCATCAAATCCAAAGCGAGGAAACCCAAGAAGAATATTTCATTGATATGAAGACAATCGAATAATATATAGTCAAATCAAGGGATACTAAATAAGATGTCATCGATTTGAGGAATGATGAAGAAGACTTAGTCGATTCAAGGAAGACCAAAGTGGTTTCACCAGAGATAATGAAGAAAATAGTACCAAAGAGGAAGAAATACAGATAAGCCAAAGGCCATGGGAAGAGGAACCTTGGTTGCTAAGATAGAGAAAACAGGACAAGGAGGAGAGTAGGGGAACAAGGAGAGAATATAAGGATCACTAGAGAATGAACTTTACCACGAGGGGGTGAGGGAGGGAGTGGTGGCAGTGGTGCTGGGAAGAAACCCTAGCGTGGAGGAGAGTGGAGACCTAGAGATTAGGAGAACATCGAATATGGTTTCCTAGCTACTATATTTTAAAAATTATACATTTCTGATCTTTTTATTATTCGTGAAAACACAAGAGTATTGGAATTTTATTCCACACTTTTAGGAAAATCCCATTTGTTTCAATCAAGTACTAGATTAATTATTTCCACAATTATAACATGTAGTAAAATAATTTTATCCCTTTTACCTTTATCAATATTTCTTCCTAGTTGTCCTATTATTATCATGCTTCCCTTTGAATCTATAATAGTTAATGAATTCTTTCACATCATCATTAGAATATCATACTCTGTCATTATATGATGAGAATGTTTGTGAGACTATTTCCTGTTGAAATATTTTCTTAAGACTATAAATGAAATGCAAATTTTTACTCTTTGGATCATGTGAATTGTTCATGCTCACATTACACATGCTATTTTCATTTTCTAAATGACCAAATATACTTTATTATATCTTATCATTTAAAACCCCAAAACTAGTGAAGTGCAAAAAATAAATTTAAAATTTTATGTGTTTCTAGTCTCATAATCATAAACAAGGATTATTTTTGATGTTCCTCTATACTTATCCTCAAATTTTATCTTATTTTTTTTCTAGAATCTATGTTTTTGAAAAATATTTTCCATGGTCACTACTAAACCTCCTTTAATACCAACTATAATTCCCCAACTCTAGAAGACCAGAGATAGTGCATTATTTTATTACATTGGCATGAATACAGGGAATAAAATCCTGAATGAAAAAATAATTTAGCATTTATCAAAAGCCATATTACATACATGATAACTATAATCCATTGGTAAAATAAAATAAATCATAACATATATAAAAGCTCAGCATATTTGAAACTCATTCAAATGATTCTTCTTTACAACATGGGGAAAGGAATCATTATAAGGGTGAGCACAAAATATCAGTACGGATATGTAATGTTAAAACAACTATTAATAAATAAGTAAATATAAAAATTGAATGGTTAATAAATCATAAAACATTCCATTTAAATATCTGGATAATGAATAATCAATATGGAAAGGTAAATAACTGAAAATTGCCATTTAATCAATAAACTGAGATTTTAGTGCATCCATATATTTTTATAAATGTGAAAATATAATGGATAAAAATTATAATGTAAATTATGGAAATTCATAATTGTTGGACATCATGTCTAAGGCATAGGGGAACCTATAAAATCATGATCTATCGTATAAGAAGTTGAAATCTACTGGAATCAACCTGTTTAATTTTTACAACTGATTTGTCTTATTATAGCCCCTATATGCATCTAGGGGATATAAAAATTATGTTCCCACACATCCCAACATTTAAAAATCATTCCTCATATTGAGTAAATGATTTTACTAATAAACAATATTCTTTATCAAATATCTATTTTGAACAAAGAATATAGATTTATCAATACTTCATCATATAATCAAATAATTTTTAAAAGTAAACACAATATGTAAAATTGGTATATGATTTAGGAAATATTAATATTCAACACCCAAGGATGTGGATATTTAAGTAAATATTAAGTCCAAACTGACTATAATAAAGTGATGGTTTCAAAATAAATTTAACAATCACAAAACAATGTGGGATTCCAAAGATAAACTTTACCAATCCATAAATTTCAAGATAAATATATTAAGTGATATAACTAAAAGGGAAACTTTAAATATCGTGAATTATGAGTGGATCATGATATTAAATTACAAGGGTCAGTTAATAGACCACACTAAAGTTAATTGGTGTATAACAACAACTCAATGGAATATAAATTGAGATGAAATCCCTTACTACTTGGTAAATGATGAATTATAATCACTATGAAATAAATAATTTCAAAATAAACTCTAAATAAAATTAAGAAAAATTTATTCATGATATAAAGTAATATAGGCCTATAATATACACTATATAAGAGAATTAAGTGGTGAAAATGGTGTATGCCTCACAGAAAAAACGTTATCCAAAAATCACTTACATTGAGTCCAAATTTTCACATGTGTTATTATCTTTTTGGAAAATAAACTTATGTTAATTATTTAATTTCTTCAAAACCTTTTTCATTTTATTCATTAACTTTACTTTACTTATTATAATATTGTATATAACTACTTAAAAATATGTTTATATTGGGTGTTTTGACCAAATTGGTTCACGTGTTAAAAACGAAATTGGTAGGTAGACTATGGAAAAAGGGGTCATCATAAAAAACACCATAATAATTGTCATGAAATAATTATCATATCTATAAATTATTTTTAATTTTAAAACCAATCCTGAAATATGGTTATGAAAAATGCATCAATGTTATAATCATAGAGACAACAAGTTGAACATATGCATGAGTAACATTCCCATTTTTCAACGATCGTTATAGAATGAAGGTAGGAAACTTTATATATTTATAGAATGATAATTATATCACAAATATAATGTTATTTAATCGTATATAATTATATATATAATTCCTATGATGTAAAATAAATTGTATTTCATTGATAAGGAAATATTCCACACGTTAATGAACAATGTTATCACTTTTTTAGTGCATGAAAAGGGTAATAAGGAAAATGATATATTATATTTACAAATAGGTAATTATGTCATTAATATCATTTATATCTCATTTATGTCTCATATTGTTAATTAAAAACACCCTAATAAATTCCATGTAATGGGTAAATGTATCACATTACCTTGAGGAGGCGGTAGTCCACACGTCTATAAACAAAAATATCATATTTACAACAAATGGAATATAAAAAGGTATGTGTTATATAAAAATTAAATAAGAAAAAATAAAAAATTAATATACCATATTTCATATAGATATAATTTATTTATCATAATTATTAACCATGTAAGGTGGTAAATGAAAAATAAACGACATCATTTCGGGAAGAGGTAGTTCGTCATACACGAAGGTAATGTTAATTACCCATTTTATGAAAGTGTGTGTAGGTGTAGGTAGAAACCTATGAATTACAAATATTTAAGTACATTTTGGATAAATTTTTATGATATAATCATAGAATAATAATAATTGAGTGGTTTGAGAAATTAAAAAAACATAAAATCATGATAATAAATGTTACCTATTTTTCAGGTAACTTCTTTTGTTTTTCACCAAATGGATTTCTTATATGGATCTATATAAAATGTGGGGACTCTAAGACAAGTTTATTGATATTTGGATATAATTTGGGATGATTTTGGATTAGAAAAGTGTCATAATATGTGGTAGTAAGGGGAAGTTTAATTGATTTTTTAGAGTAGAGGAGGAGAAGAATTCTTGTAAATCCCAAAAGTTATATACTATTATGAGATCTAAATTACATAATGTGCTTAAAAAATTGAAAAATAATGTATTAAATTTAATTTATTGTTGAGTTAAATCTCATAAACATAAAAATAAGTGCATTTTTATAATTTTGTTCATTACTATTTAAGTGTCCTTATTTTTTTCATTTTGGATTTTCTTTTAGGAAACCAGTTTTCTAGCCTATGTAATTCAACCATTAGGAATAAATTAAAGGGATAAAAATTATAAAATTTATACCCACATTATTATAAATATTATATCTATTTTTTAAAAAATAAAAACCCCTTATGTGTTGGAAAATAATTTTAAAGAAATCATATTTGACACACAAAAACGCTTCTTTTACCCAGAACCTACTAACAATGTTTTTACTATCAATGGATCAATATTTTAATTATAAAAGAAAAATTTGACCATTAAAGGATGATATTTTATTTTTATTAAAAAATAAAATTCACTTGGTAGAATATATTATTTTTTATAAATTTAAATCATTTAATAAAATATCTTTTATTGTAAAATAACATTAATGTCAATGTAGACATTATTTATTTAATTTTAATATAAAAATATAAAAACATTTTATGAATTGAAATATATTATGTCAAAATATTTTTAGCTTTATTTATTCTTCTAAAAAATAGTGTAAAATAATAATTCATTAAAATTTCTTTACTTTAAATTTTTTTAACATCATTTATCTTATTAAAATTTTAAAAAATAATACATATACTAGCGTTTGATAGAAATTTAATGTCATATCATCTCTAAAATTTACTGTTAAATTATCATGATATGAAAAATCAATTTTGTTTCAAAATAATTATTATTGTCAATACTAATTAGCTTCTTTCATATTCAAAATCTTTATAAATGTTAAAGGTGATGAATGTACCCTTTTTTATTTATTATTACAAAACATGTTATATATGTAAATTTCATAAAATAGTATCCAGTTACCTTATAAAACAAGAGACTGGCTATTTTGTGGCTAATCTCTTTGAATCAAATGGATTTTGGTCATGTTTTTAGGTCATTTTGGCCCTTATGATTATGGTTTAGTCCCAAGTTATGCTTAATTTTACCTTAATTATTATATTTAATTTTATTTACTTTCACTAATATTTTTGGTAAAAAACTAACTTGATAATATTAGACAATAAATATTATACTGATAAAAACCATTTTTTCCTTTTATTTCAAATTCAATTCACATATGTTCCAAAATTATGTTTAGATATAATCCCATAGATGTGATGAGAAGATGACTTTTTAAAGTGAAAATGTTCAAAATTTCATTAAGTCTCAATATCTAAATCAAGTATAAAAATGATTCTAATGACCTAAATTTTATTAATATATATATAATTGATATATTGTGACTTTTAAAAAAAATTAATAATTAATAGTTTTTTAGATGAAAAGGCATTTTCAACTAAAATTCTATATTTTCCACTATTCATTAAAAAAATGATTCTTAAAAAAATAGGTAAAATATAACCCTAAGATAATTTTGACACACCAAATTAAAAAAATAAAGTTTTTTTGAAATGAAAAATTTATAAAAGTGTCTAAATTTGTCTTTAAAATAAGTGTGCTGTCAAAAGGGTAAAAACTCAGTATTACATGTAATGTAATCAAACTTAGTGTTGTGTGTAGCGTAATATGAATTTGGTGTTTCATATAGAAGAATGTTGAAACAAAATTAATTTTATTCCAAAATTAAAAAAATATAAATTATTGGTGGTTTCACTTAGTAATAATAGGACTGGTTGGGGCCGATTTAAAAGATCATTGACTTCTTAGAGACTTTGGATTCCATTATAGTAAATCGTGACATCTTAATGTTTAAAATCTAAAGTCAATAGTGGTAGGGATTTGGGGTTGAAGGAAAGAAACATGAGGGTTTGGAATATAAATTTTTCAATTACATCTGTACTTTTTATTTTTACATCTAGATGATGCTTTTGAAAATTCCATGGAGTTATTCACTCTTTCGTAGGTTAACCGAACAATAATGGATTTTTCTAATCAGTTATAAAAAACATCCCCTTCATCACCATAGGTTGTGTAAAATGAAATTCTAAAGTCTCAGGGGATTTAAATTTTATTTTGACCAGATATTAATTATTAGGTGTTTATACTCAATATTTTTACTTATATTGATGTTTTTGATAGTTTTTTTATAGAATAAATAGATCAAGTATCTACGTTAGGTTTGGTTGGAATTCCTCCCACATATAGCCGTAACTATAGTATCTATTATGGAAGTAATAATTAAATAAAATGTGGCTACCAAGGGAAATGGAATTTTTTTATAATTATACTCATTTTATTCTCTTTATAGTGGCTAGAAGAGTTCCCTTGACTTACTATCAGTGTGGAAAGACAAAAAATAGATAACATTATTTTTCAATAGAACAAAAAAAATATCTATTGTAAAAAAATGGGTAATCTAAAACATTTCTCTTAGGATTTCACCTCCTAGTTATGTGTTTCAATATCATTATCACTAATAGAACCAGTGGTTCATTCATATGCTTCCAAGGTAGCTAGTTTTTTGCTGCAATCTTATGGGTGTGGTACCAAATCATATTCTCTTGTGAAATAGCTTCATAGAGTGTATGAGTTTCTAATGGTGGTCAATGATGTCCCTATGACTATGAGAGATACTATTTTATTTTATTTGATTATAAAAACTAATTTATTTGATTCAAGTTTCTCTAAATAATTTATACACATCATGATTTTTGTATATTTTAAATACCCCTAAGAAACTCATGCTTTGTGGTATTGAGATAGTGGATCCTCATAAAAAATGGTGTAGGGTCTCTGATACCCCTGTTGAAAATTTTATTTTTCTTAGGATGATCATTCTTGGGACTTATTAGTTCTCAATGTGGAGTTCATTGATGCTATTATCAGAATAGACTCGATAATTTCCCATAGATATGATTAATTTTTATCATCAATGATTGTATTTTACTACATCTGTTTGTAACTCTAAAATATTTCATAGAGAATGGGATTTGAGGTCCCATCAACTAGGAACCTCAATATTAGATCTCAATAAATCATTATATTCATTTGTATATGAACTTGATATGAAAATCTTTAGTTTTGAACTTTCTACTGTGGTTAAAGTGTTTGATGAGGTGTTTCTAACATTATTTCATGGTCTACCTCTAGAGAGATATGTACAGTTCTCCGTTGGTTTAATAATAAGAAACGAGTTGATATTTTTTACATTATTACAGTTTGGGATTTTTTGAATATACAGAGTTGAATATTTAGTAGAACAATTTCTAATCCAAGGGATTCATCCATCCAAGTTTATAACTATGGAAAACCACAATGTTTTTTCCTAGAAGGCTGATGGAACTCTTAATTTGTGCATTTATTATTCTAATATCAAGTATGTGATGATGGTGAATAAATTTCCCTTACAATGATGAATTATTTGATCAATTAAAGGTTGACATGTGGTTTTTTAAATTTGATCTTTGGTCTGAATACTTCCAAAATATGATTAAGGGGTCAAATATTCCAAATAATGCCTTCAAATTTAGAAATGGTCACTAAGAGAATATCATGATTCGATTTGTATTGTATAATTCAACAAAAATATTTTTGGAACTGTTGAACTAGATATTCCATCATCTCATTTATTCTTTCAGAGTGGATTTAGGGATTAGATTATTCTAAAACTGAGGAATACCGTGATCATCATCCGAGAACTCTCTTTGGGGCTTTGAGAAATCCAATCCTTTATGCTATGTGATCAATGTTTGACTTCTAGATCTAATATGTTAAATTATTAGGACAAGTGGTATTAAAACAATAATTCTATGTTTCCATATAAATGGTGAAATAAATCTTCTACTGGGTAGAGTCAAAAAAATTAGTTTTATATATTCTTGAGGTAGGTAGTGTAATATCAATGGGCTGCAATAGATTTATAGAATATGGATTTTCCATTAAAATCTCTTACAATAAAAGTTTTTAAATTCCATGTCAATTGAAGATAAAAATATTCCATTAATGAATTTATGTAACCATTGAACTCCACCCATATCCTTCCCTTTAAAGAAGATGTAAATGGTTATGTTGTTTAATTTGATGAATCATGTGTGTAGATTTGGGCTCTGTTATTATGAATGAAGATCATGTGGTGTCACACTATTCTCATAAAATTTAGATAGAGGAGATGAACTACCCCAATACTAATCTAAAACATGAAACAATCATCTGTGAAATTATTAATTGATGACACTACCATTTTATGGAAATGTAATCCATCTTTTATTGCCATAATATTTTGAGCTATATATCTTCTCATAAGCACATAAACCTCTGGTAGAGGTGGTGGTTAGAATAACTTAAACCATTTTATTTTGATATTACCAATACCATGAGAAAAGGGAATGTTGTCTCCAATGGACTTATTAAGAATTTCCCCCTAAATTTGTGTTGGATTCAAAGATAAAATTGTACCTGATGGTAATTTCCACTAACATTTACCTTGATGCATGGGATGAAGGGACTAATATATCCCTACAGAGTATATAGTTGAAACTATATCTTCTGAAGTTTATTATTGAAGAAAAATATATGGATGAGTAATTTGATAGTATCAGGAATTTTTTATTTGGCTCGGAGTCAATCATCAAGTGGCCTTTATCCTCATATGGTATTCCTTCCTTCCATAATAGAGTGTTGTTCCATCACATTTACAAGGTTTTGTGGTAGAGGAGTTTCATTTTCTCAGGGGTCTATTCACCAAGAAACTACTATGATATATTAAGACATTAAGAATCAATTTTGGTATCCATGATTGAAGATTAATGTAGATAATTTTTTATCTCATTATCACATATCCTAATAAGTTAATAATAAACATGGAAATCATTGTGGTTTACTTCAGCCACTCCTTATATTTATAGTTAAGTGGGATGAATTGTTAATGTATTTCATCATTATATTACCATGGACTACCTGAAGGAATAATTCCATATGGGTAGTGATTTACTGAATAATAGAGTCAACTCAATTTAATCTGATCCCTACGACTAGTAGGGATGAAGACATGTGAAATATTAATGTGTAAGAAATTATAAGGTTTTAAAAGGTTATTCATGATATCATTGTAGATAGATACCCATGATTTATATCTCTATTTTGAAAATTTATTTTGGAGGTAATAAATTCTCATGTTAGGCTGAGTATAGCTTTCTATGCTAAACTGGATGATCAACCTAATTAAGAAAATGATATTTTGGACAACATTATTAATGCATATTTCATGGAATTTAGAGGTACTTGGTATTTTCATTAGGGACTGGTCAAATTTTCATACAATAATAATTAGTAGTCTTCCATAATAATGGATACATTTAACTCCATGTATGATTATACTTATTGATCACACATTTATTGGTCTATGGTCATCGAATTTCCATTCGGTGTAATGAGTATATTTTAAGATATTATGGCAAATATCATGACTATTAATCATTGGTTTATGATATCTTAGAGTCGACAAAAATATTATATAGATCATTGGATCCACCCCCTTGGAGTTTGTAGTTAGTGAACATGAATTCTTGGACATTTCAATATGGTTTAATCATCGGTTACTCAGAAATAAATGGAACATACCTCAAAGATACATGGGTTTTTATGAGATCATTAAGTGTATTGGAAAGGTGTAATAACATTTTCATAACCCCATTAATTGACTTTTACCCTAAAATTGTTCCATGTATCTCAAGTTATGTGTTATTATACTAAACCATATCAAATTTTGAATTGGAAGGAGCTTGACTTAGAGAAGAATGTTTATGTGGTTGAATAATCGACTCTGAAAGTCTATTAATAAGACAAGATACTATATTAGAGTTTTATTCCACTAGTTTTTTTGTTATGGATATCTAGATTATATTCTCATGAAACATTAGAGAGAGAATATTTTTGAGAGAGTTGTGGCCTCACCTATTTTTGAACAAACCTTATTCTTCTATGATATTTAGGGTCCTTAATAATTATCATGGGGGGCTTATCATATACTACTATTTCTGTGAGGTGAAATAGTATTTCCTTTTACATTGTTTTATATCTTTTGGTTTCTCTTGAGAAACATAAGGTGTGTTCTAGATCATTGAATGAGATGTGACCCAACCGTTACAATGTTTAATAACTTGTAATATATGTTTTCAAAGTGAAATTTTTTGGGTAGAATCTGGGAAACTTGAGGTTATGAAACTAAGTTACTTAAATCATGGTGTTTTTACTAAACTAGATTTACCTGATGTCAACATTATCAGGATTAAATGATTCAGTATGAGAATAGTTTTTCACATTATGAACCTTTCAATCCTGGTTTTTAATTTTTTTTCCTTATTTACCTTCAATGTGATAAACCCTATTGTTTCCTCCTTTTTGGATAGGTGAAAACTGTGAAGCATCCCTCTTGAACATATACATTTCTATATTCATCCATGATGATATTTCAGTAGTTATTTACCCAATATCAGTATGGGGAATCATATTAAGTGGTTTCTCTCATCTTCCAATATCTTTTCACTTATCAATTCTATTTTCCAATCACTATATGGGAGATTATAGTATATGGTTTTTTGATACACACATAAATGATATGGGTTTTTGGTTTACGTATTCCTTTCATATTATAAAGGAATTATCATCTTTTATATTGTCAGATCTCTCAGATTGAAATATTTTATGAGTGTCTAACATAGGTGGTTTCATAGAAAGTAAATTTCAAATATGGATATTGCATTTTTTCTTATTTTAAAAATAAATTTTAAATTCATAATGTCACTATTTTGATTTCAAGAAATATTTTTTGAAGGAGTAAAATCAATTGATGATGAAAATCTTTTCTTCATAAAAGATTATGCTTGATTTTGGGTCTGTCCAAATGGATTTGATAAAGATGGATTTAGACTGATAAAATTCTTTTTTAAATTTATTTAATTGTTAAAATAGAAACATCCTATGGTAACATGGGTATTAAATGGGTTGTCTTTGAAATTAATGACTAGGTATATTGAACCTCTTTTGAATTGGACACATATAACAATTTATACACACACACACAAAAACTCTAAATAACACTAGTAATGCTATGAGATCCAATAGGGTGATCTCCATTGAGTGACCAACAATTTGTTTTATTTTCATTGGTCACTTTAGGTATGAGGATCTTATAAATCATTATTCTGATTTACTCTAAGACACCTTATATGGGTGATAAATTATTTTAAAATGTTTTCCTTTCAAAATTTTCATTTCATCTTTTTTTTGAACTGATTTAGTAATTTATTCTTTCAAAACTATTATGAAAGGGTTGATTATTGTGTTATATTTTAATATTATGATTTTTTTCTTCATTCGATTTCTATAAAACATTTTCAAAGTTGGTACATTCATTTTTTATGAAAAAATATGATGTTGTTTTCACATACTACTTTATTTTTTAAATTGAGTATAATTGGTTAATTTAAAAAACCCTACTATGTAAATTTTGGAAGAAACATTCTTGTATTTTGATTTTATAACATGTATTCACCCCATGGGTGTCTGTGGACATCGTAATGTCAAATAGAGGAAGGGTAAATTCAGCACTTAGTGGTGACGGTATTCAACTTAATTCATGTCCTTATTAGGTTTTTTTCATTGTAGGATACTAATCCACATGTCAGGTGGAGATGTTTTTTAGTATTCAATTTATTTTTGTTTTACCAACTAACAATACATAATTTTATTCTATGTAACCTATTTTTTCATTATTTATATATAGAACTATCTTGTTGTGTTTACTTAATTGTTTTATGTTTCTTTTATTTATAAATGGTTTGTGTTCTCTATCTTCCTGACATATGAAGGATTTTATTTTTTTTCCTTGTGGTATAAATCATTCCAAAACATGATTTTTTGATTCCCAAGTGCTTATCACTAGCCATGGGGATCAAGAATTCCCTTTGAGACCTTCTATATGCCAAATATAGTGTCCTGTTCAAGGCTGGATCAAGTTGGTTCATGATAAGATATAGTCTAAATATTTAAATTTATAATTATAAAAGGAAAAAATAATTTCTCATTTCTAGAGGAATAAGACTAAATATAGTGGAGAGTCCACCTAAATATTTAAAACTAAAATATTATTTAACTTTGGAAGGGATGGGGTTCTATTATGGGAAGTTGTAAAATTAGTTATGGAATTTCTTGAAATATTGTAAGATGGTTTAAAAATATTTTCTGAGGTGTAGATCAGGTATTAATGTCTCAAAAAATTATGTATTCTATATTTAGAAGTATATAATAGAAAATATACATAAATACTTATAGACCATATGTTTAAATGTTAAAATAACACGAATAATTAGTGAATAAAGCTACATCATCTTGTATAAAGAGCTTTAAATAATTGTTACTTCAATAGAAGAGATAGTTTTTAATCATTTTTCATAAGATTGATAGTGCACATTTGATGTAATTAAAATTTAGAAAAATTATCAATGAAAAAAAGTTTTTTTAAGCACTTGGTTTAAAATATTATGTAATCTATAAAATAGTATAAAAATAATATACAAATGAAATATTAATTATTTTCATCAGATCAGAATAATATATAGTATTCCAAAAATAATATTTAGTAGCGATTTAAAATACTATGAAATGATTTTCAACATTTTTTAAAAATCACCATGAATTCATGTGTGAGGTATCATTTCCAAAATTCTTTTAAAAAACTATTGTGAATAATTTCATGTTGGGTTTTTAATGATATTTTTAATGTATATAAGCAGTTTTATATTTTTTTATTTTTTTAATATATTTTTTAAAAATTTATTATTTATATGTTCTTTCAAATACCATCAATTTTTAAAATTTCGTTATTAGGATTTCTCAAAACTGGCCCCGCCCTGGATAAACTATTCTAGTCTAACTATGCTTAATCTATTTCTACTCATCATAGGTATAGGGTCATCCCATGATTATTAGTCACATTACTCTTATCTCAAGTCTACTTAGACCCAGTCTACCCCGAGGCCCAAGCCATTCACACCATAGTCCCTCTAGACCCTCCTAGACCACATTAGAAAATCATGAACAAAAATACCCACACACACAAGCATATATATATATATATATATATATATATTCATAGGGTGACATTTGTACTCCCTACCTCATGTTTATTTATAAAATCTTTTACCAATCCATCAAACTCATCCTATGGTAACTAAATGGACATTAATATACTTATATATATATATGATGAATAAAACTAATTACACACACCTATATATATGAATAATTAAAATTATTTTTAATTTATAAATACATATATATATATATATATATATTATCAAGGAACATGTTAATACACCAAATCCCTTTGGATTCTTCACCTCTTTGTGTGAACAGAGAGTATGTGATACATATGGTGGTATGATTAATGATGACTCAATGATAGAACTCCATTGAGAGGAGATCTAGTCTAATGATGTTCACAACACCATTGAGTAGCGGAAACCCAGTAGATAAGTTAACCATGATAATTTCATTGGATGTGGCTCAGGTGAATCAAATGATACTGAGGGAACATTGCAACACATGAAAACGTGGGGGGAGTGGGCATCAACTAATAAGTCATTGATGATGGTGAAGCTGAATTTATTTGTGTTCTCATCACAATGAAGATCAAAAGTATGATTATGATATTATCAAAACCTTTTATATGCCACTTTTTCTTATTTATGAGGGATATTTTTCTTATTTTACCCAACCCTCAATGATTTTTTTTATTTTAAAAAAGGGCCCTTCCATTAACTTTTATAAAATCAAAATACACCCACACACATCAAATTATATATATTCATAGATATATATATATATATAAATAAATATAAATATATAAAAAACATAAATAAATTATTATGCACAAACCCATAAAAATATCTATAAATAAACAAAAACACACATAATTCTTTACATTTGACATCGGACTATAAGTACTTTCTATGAAAACTATGGAAGTCCTTAACGCAGAAGACACATCAAAAAAAAAATCATTAAAAGATAAAATTCAACTAAAATGTCTACACTATCACATAAATATCAATGTAAAACCAATGAATAAATTCATTACCAACCCAAAAAGGAAACTAATTCTCTCTTATACAATGAATTAATACGATATAATGATCGAAACATAGGGTACTTTAAAATAAAATTCAGTTTTGATGTGCTTTTGTGTAACACTCAGTGTCTTGATGAATTAATTTTTTTTCAAATAAATGAAATTTATTTGGTGACATGGAATGAAGAGTAAAACTTATAATTCCGTTTAATACAAAATTCAATGTGAAGCTTTCACTGCACACAACACCAACTTAGCTTGCATTACATGTAATAATGAGTTTCTATAAAACAACCCTTTATTATTATAATAAATTAAATAAGATAGTCATAACCTAGCCATTAAAAAATGTAACATGAATAGTAATAAATAATTTTTAAATATTATTTATAATTATTTGGTATATAGAAATCATTTTCATAATAAAATATATAATTTTTGATAAATTATTTATATTTTTTTTAAATACTATTTTCTCAAAAAAAGTTCTTTTTATGTCATTATGCAATCAATAATAAAACTAAATTTTAAAACTTTTAAAAAATTAAATTGGTTTAATAACATTCATGGTTTAACTCATAATGTAAAAATTAGTTTAAGGTGAGATTTTGGGATTTTTATGAAATATTTCGTTTTTGGATGAATAATGAAAAATGTTGAATTTTAATTAAAAACCGATTTTCATCTAATTTTTTTATGTAGTAAAACTATATTTTAAATTTTATTTAAATAATATTTAGTTAAATTTTAAATGTATTAATAAAATTTTACCATTTTTGTAAATTTGAAATTCAAATTGGATTTAAAATTATTTCAAACATTTGAACATTTTCACTTTTAAAACCCGCTTTCCAAACACGTCGATGAGGTTAATTTTAAATTGATTTCTACCAATTGTCTCATTAGAATTTGGAAAATGGATTAGATATTTAGAATATGAATAATTTATATTATCTAATAATTTCATCTTTGTTTTTGAATAAAATAGTAGTGAAATTAATTAATATTAATTACAGCGATTAATGTTAGAAAGTGTTTACTTAGTTGATAAACTTTAATCTTAAAGGGAAAAAATACCAAGAATCTTGTCCAAAATCAATTTGTTTTCCATATTAAGAACCTTGCACCTATTTTCAACAATTGGTTTCATTATTGATGGAACATGATGTCAGGGAGACCTATCAATATTATTTACCTTTTTATATTTACAAGAATTCCACTCCTCTTGTAATATAAAAAGGCACACAACCCCTTGATTATTCATACCTCTAATACCATTTTGGATTGTCCAACACCTATACAAATATCTAAAAAAATCCCAAACATCATACTATGGGCCTCCGTTTCAGATGGAATCCAACCAAGGATGTCCTTTGATGCAAACCTAAAGGAGTTACCCAAAAAGAGGTAACATCCTTCAAAAAAAACTTTTGTTTTATTTGGTAATCCACACCTTTGATTTATTTTATATAATTATTATATAATAACCTCATTTTAATTAATATAATTAGATGTTATTATGTTAAGGGTACAACATACACTATCAAACACTTCAGTCAATCGACATACAATATCATTATTCTTGTGTATGGTGGACTACCACCTTGTGAACCGATGTCATTCATTCATCCATTATGGTAATGACCTGACCCCAGATGCCTAGATACAATGCATTATTTTTTTAAATTATAATATATAAAACCATAGAATACAATGGTAATGAATATTTTACCATTATTGGAAAATTATATTACATACATAATATACATGATACATTGGGAAAAGAAAATAAAAACATATTACATAATAGAATTAAATAAACAGCATACTTGAAACTCATTAAAAATATACTTATTCATAACATGGGTAATTAAAATATAATAATGGTGAGATAAAATTCCCATTAATTCAATTAAAGTGGAAGGAATAATGAATTAATGAAAATAAATACACATTGAAAGGTAAATAACAAATAGCATGTGCCATTCATGTAAATAGACAAAGAATAATCAATATGGAATGGTAAGAAACTGAATAAAGTTCCATTTAATAAATAAAATAAAAATAAAAATCATCCATAGATTTTATCATGTGAAATTTGCATGGATAGTAAAAATAATAATAATAATTGAAATATCTATGATAGAAATTCCTAATTATTGGATGTCATATCTGAGGCACATGATAACCCATATTGACAAGACTATTCACAATACAGTTTTAAAATACATGTAGAAACCCATATAATTTGGAAAAATTATTTGTCTCATGAGAACCTAAAAATTCATCAATGGGATATTAATGTCTGGGCCCACCAGTCATTACCAGTACAATGTATTCCTCATAACTAATAATCAAAGAAAATAATTTACCTTACCAAATATCCATATTGAATAAAAATAATAATGTATCAATATTTAAATAGTGGAGGATATGTAACAAGGGTTTTTTATGTTGATCAATATAAATACTATTAAAATATCATTAAAACATTCTTGAGGAAAGTAATATTTAAGCACTCCAAAGTGTCCCATACCACTTTTAAACATTTGAATCATAATCCTAATGAAATAATAAAATTAAATGAAACATTGAATATAATTATAATGAGGATATCCATGATATTAAAATTAAAATGAATTTATATACACCATATTAATTTTATTTTCTGTATAACAACAAGTATGCCTCAGGGGAATGTAAATTGATATGAAATTCCTTACCTTGAGTCTGAATTATCACATGTGTCTTTATATTCTTGAATAATAAACTTATGTAAATTACTTAATTTATTCATAACCATTTACATGATTATAATTACTTTTATTTAACTTATTAAAATTTTGTAAAAAACTACCTAAATAATTAAGTTTATGTCAAGTGGTTTGACCATATTTGGTTCGCATGTTAAAAAACATTGGTAGGTTGACTACGGTAAATGGGAAATTATATAAATGTATCTATAATAACATTCCTGAAATAATTTTTATATTTATACACAAATTATAATTTTAAAAACAATCATGGAATATGGTTATTAAAAACTAACCAATGTTACAATCATGGAGGTGGTAGATTGAACGTATGCATGAGTAATGTTGCAATTTTTCAACGATCATTATGGAAAGAAGATAAGGAAAATTATAACCTTCAATAATGTTAATTATAACATGAATACCATGTTACATAATCTTATATACCTATATATTTATAATTATTTTGATGTAAAAGAGAGTCACATCATATCGAGAAGATGGTAGTCCACACATTCATGATTGACACTATCACTTAATAGTGTGTGAAAAGGGTAATAATAAAAATGGAATATTATATTTATAAAAAGTTAATTATATCATTAATATCATATATATTTAAATTATATCACATATTCTTAATTCTATAAATCCTTTATACATTCCATGTATCACATGAATGAGTCACATCGCATTGGGGGGGTGGTAGTCCACCCTTCCACAAAGAATGTTATAGTGTTCCCACAAAATGGAAATTATATAGGTATGTATTATATAAAAATTAAAGAAGAATAATGGAATTGAAAATATCATATATAACATATATATGAAAATAATTTCCATCAAAATTCCCACCCATTATATGTGTTAAAGGAAAAAATGAACATCTTCATTTCGTGAGGCGGTAGTTCATCGTACACGAGAATGTTAAGTTTGTTACTCATTATATAAAAGTGTGTGTAAGTGTAAGGAAAAAATTTAACATAAAATTATATCATTATATTTAGGATACTGGTGTTGTTAAATAATCGAGGGATTAGGATAATTGAAGGTGTTTAGAAATAAATAAAAACTATAGAGATTGGGGAATAAAGTCACCCCTTATTCGGGTAACTCCTTTTTATTCCACTAAAGGGATTAATTTGATGAATTTATAACTGAGGTGAGTCTTATAGGTTTATGGGATGGATTGTTTAGAGCTATTTTGTTAGATTATTTTTATCCACTGTGGATTGAGAGATGGGAGGAAGTGGAAGTCTTGAGTGCCTTTTATAGTGGAGGAGGAGTGCCACTCATCTAAATTTTTTTAAAGGGAATTCCACCAACGTTTTTACCTGTAAATGTTTCTCCAATATTGTAAAATATTTGATATAATGGAGTATGTGATAAATATATGTATTGAAAATGGATTTTGGACAAGTTTCTATGTCATTTTGTCCCTCATGTTTAATGATTAGTCCATTGTTGATATAATTTTTCTCTTACTGATGTAATTAATTTTAATCACATTCACCAATATTTTTGGTAAAAAATAATTTTTTATTATTAAAAATTAAAAAATATTATTATTCCAAATATTAAGTCTGTTTTTCCAAATTCTAAAAATATAATTGGAAAAAATAATTTAAATTTATTCCTATAGATTGGACAACAATGGGAGGTTTTAAAGTAAAATTTTTCAAAAGTTTGTTATGTTTTTATATCCAATATTAAAGTGAAATTGATTATAGTGAATTAAATTGGATTAAATTATATATAATTGATCTAGTGAATATATAAAACCAATAAAAATAGAATTTAACCACGTAAATTAATTTAATTAAAAGGGTGTTTTGAATTTAAATTTAGTGATTTTTATTATTCAACAAAAAATGAAACTTCACATAACAACACAAAAATATAAACTAAGCTAGTTTTTATGTTCTGAATTAAAATATTAATTTTATTTATAAATATAATATCTATAAAGTTTCTAATAAATTATTTAAAATCGATTATCCATTAAAAGGTTGTAAAAGTATATTTATTAAAATATTGATTTTTATGTTAGATATTGGGTTTATTCTTATCTTATTATTATGAAATATATTAGATGAATATGAATAATAAATTATTGAATTTATAATAAATATATATATATATATATATATATATATTTCATTAATATCACTCACAAATTTTAATTAATTTAATTTCTTCGGATAAAAAAGCACTGTGAGCCAGAATTTTTTTTATATAAACATTCCCCTAATATTAAACTGGTTCTAATATTCATTAATTTGTAACCAATTAATTCATTTTATATTTTTCTAAACCTTACATTTTAATAATTTAGTTAATAATTTTCACAACTTCTAATTTAACATCTAGGTTATGTCTTAATATATTAAATAATAATATATTAATAATATATTATTGTTCAAAAAATATGGTATTGTGTGTAACGCAAGCTATCGAATTAGGTCGTTCATCCATGTAATGAAAGATAACGTAGTTTTTTCATGAATTTAAAGCAATATGATAGTTTGAATTTATAAAAAAATTGTAATTATTTTGTATTGGATAAGTATATTGTTTTTCCTTCCGTTCTTGATGTTGTGTTTTATACACTCGATCCAAATACAATGTTCTTACTTTAGAATTTATGGGTGTCAAATTCTACCCACATTAATTAAATTGCATCCTCGCAATTTAAAATTGACCTCATTAATCCAGGGGTTTATAATTGAAAATATTATTGTTGAAAACCCCATATCTTAAATAGGGTTAATAACGCATCTTCTTAATTAAAATAAAATGAAAATTCAAGGGTTGCTGCAAACTAGTCTGTTGAATATGAGAATGTTAATGAAAACATGGACAAGGACGAGAAGTATAACTATCATGTTTTGATGGAGAGTGATAGAGAATATTTTAAAAATAAATTTTTTATCCACAAAACCATAAACTATAGGTGTGTATTAAGCTCATTGATATCATAAATATTATGATAATAGGACAACTCTTTCATTTCAAAACATTTTTCCTAGAGTTGAGGAATTCATTAACTCTCTATGAATATAAGTAAATAAACCTTTCGATAAACACAATATTTTCATTTGATTATGCCTTGAACTATTTCTAATTTATTTGTTAGCATAAGATGCATCATTTTGTGATGCAACACATTGACTTCTAAAACATCATCCAAAGCTCAACTAAAACAATAAATGAATAACTTTTCCAAAATATTATGATCCAACACATTATAAGGAAGTTTATTGAGTTTCTAAAATGAACATATCAATAATATTTCTATAACATGAAGCATCTCTTATTTTTAACATTATAAGAATGTGAATACCTTCATCATATATTCACTTAAAACATCATAATAACTTTAATTACCATGAAATGTTATTGTAAACATCCATTTTTTGATATTCCTTAGGAAAAAACATGTTTTTTAATCTATTTCATATATCCAAAAGTTTTGTAAATTCTATAAATGATAAAATGATCCATTATGTCGACGATAAATTAATCAGTTTCAGGGGAGTAAGCACTTATCCAATCTATGTTATCAAAATCAATCACATATTTATCCGAATTTTTTTACTTCAACATTATGAACCTATTAATGTTTATCTTTAATTTAATCATGTGTTTTAAAAAAAATTAACTTGCTACTATATCACTTTTCTTTGTACCACTCCATATATTCTCTCAGATGCATACGAAAAAGGTATTGCAATACAATAATCATATAATATATAAATGATGATAGTGAGGGTTTTGGGGTAGAGCTTCGATGGCGGCTCTGGTGCGTAGGCAGGTTTGCATGATACCTCCATAGGAATCGCTCATTTCATTGGTTCCATCTTACTGGGCGGTGTGGATTATGATGGCGTAATCTATGCTATGGTGGAAAACCAGTGAGATCGACTAGCGGCGCTCAAGGGTACTAGGATGAATAGATCTGAGTAAAGGGATAATGCGGCGTTGAACGAATCAGCACCAGTGGTAGTAGCCACTGTGGGCAGTGCACGTCTTCAAGCTTTGCATACAATGGATGACGCGGCTTTGACTAGGACAGGTGTTTGTAGATCCACATCGGTTGGTTCTGCATCGGCGGTGTCCAATGTGAGCGGCATCGGCTTGGATCTAGTCGGATCTGTAAGGATGATTACCGGAGCATCTATCGGAGCGATTAGTGAGCATGTTTCCGCAATGGTGTCTGGTTCGAGGCTGCGTGAAGCAGATGTTGCGGGGGTGACTAGTGTGGGTGGAACACATATGGTTGATGTCGTGCATACTGAAATAGGAGTTTTGGCTGATTTTATTGCGGTCACGATGAACAAAACAGATAGCGCGCATATGTATTTGGTAGGGACAAAATATAGTGTGGTTGCAGGGGAAACCGAGATATTAGAAGATGGTGCAGTTGTGGCAGAAGCTGAACATTCTACCTTAGTGGATGATGCAGGAAAATGTACACCTGGTCCTCCCATGGCTAAGAAATATGGAAAATTGAAATCCCTATTTGGTACTGTAGATGTCAAACAGGTCCCCAATGACAGATATTTTTCAAATGTTAAAGACATTTCTCCAGAGTGAACGGTCAAGAAAGGTGACACTGCCCGTGTGACTGCTAATAAGGAGGTGATTCTTGACAGATTCAAATTTTGTGAATACTCTATAATCATGAGACTTTTCTTCCTTCTAGAAGAAAATCTTGGACAATTGATGAATTAGTTCAGAAGTTGACTTCTATATGGGGTTTCTCTGGTTATAGATGAATTCTTTTAGGTTGGGGTTTCTTCCACATCATATTTTCATCAAAGGATCTAAAGCGCAGAGCATGGGGTATTGGATCAATCACCTTAAAACCGGATATGATATGCTTTTAAGAGTGGTACTTTCGGTTTAATCCATTCACCATTAAAAATACTAGAGATCAGGTTTGGATCAAAATTATTGGTCTTGATTGGGTCTTGTGGCATCCCATGATATTATTTTATATTACCTCAGCTGTGGGAATTCCGATCAAAATGGATAAGAATACTGAGATTGCTAAATTTGGTAATTTTTCTAGGGTGTTGGTGGAAATTGATCTAAGCTCTTTCTTGATTCATAATGTTTTTCTCTCGGTATTGGATGATGATATCTCTTTGAATGTGATATATGAACAACTTCATGTTTTTTGTTTGGAGTGTTAGACTATTTTTCATGTTAAGGGTAAATTCTTTAAGGATGTGGTTTTCTCTTTTTACTCTTTAAAGTGGCACCATGAGGATTCTTGCAGGAAGAAAGTGAACAAACAGAACACAAAAAACAATGTGTACCCACTAGGATACAAACAGTCTATTCATGAAAAGTCATTAAAGGAAGCACATGTGACACATGGGTCAGGGTTAGGAATGACCCTGACGTTGGTGCCAGATCACGGAGAGCATTCTCAAGATGATGAATGCGGCCTCACACCATGAGTGTCTCCTAATAAGTCTTATCCTGTAATTGAGGGGACACAATATTCAAATGATGATGAGAATCTATCGAAGATTCAAGAAGAAATTAATAAATTAAGGTAAACTTAGGGTATTCGTGGAAAGTGGGATGATGTTGAGGATGACTCCCCCAAAAAACCATTATATAGTCAGGCTTTGGTTAAAGGAACAAATGTTGTCATGGATGATGATGGTTTTCAATCAGTTCCTTCTTGGAATGAGAAATGTAGGAAGGACTATTCCTATTTGAATCCAACAATGGTCACCAGATCTCATGGTCCCTTACCTGATTATGATTGGTATGGTGATTGTGATGATTCTTATGATTTTGATATTTGATCTTTCTTGGTTTCTTTTGGCATGAGGTCATGAATGCTTGCATGACCTCATCCATCTCCTTTATGTTGTTTTCTTTTACCTTTTTAATAAAAGGTTTAAGACCTATCTTTTTGATATATTATATAATTATAATAACCAGAACATCATTGATAAAATACTCAAATGGAATAATTAATGAATCCAAAAAATAAACAAATTATTTATTCCTCTTCATTTGTGGTAGTATGATAATATTGAACATAATCCCTTAGTTTATTTTTTGGTATATTCTTTTGATGTATGAGACATTAATTAATGTATTTTCCCATATACATAAAGATGAATAATTGAACATTGGGTATTTTTTTCAATCTATATGAATCACGAACTTGGTGGCCTTTTTATTTACACTTATAACAACCTCAGATTCCCTTCAAGAAAGTAGAGGGGTGATTCTTTCCATAATTATCAAATGTGGTAAAATACTTATTTCTCTTCATCCCTTTATACATATTTTGACCAAAAATCCTGTTCATTTATTACTTTCCATAGAATCCATATGACTTGGATAATTATTTACCAATATTTTTATCACATGAAACTATGTCCTTATATGATGAGAATTCATGGGAGACTATTTTGCTTCGAAATATTGGCCTATGACCATAAAAGATAAGATCCATTGTAATATTTTGATCACGAAAAATTGTGAGTTTCACGTTACTTATTGAAGCCTCCATTTTTAAATAGTGACATACACTAAATTAGTTCATATCAATATAAAATATAATGTATAATCCTAAAACAAGTAAAATAATTAACATAAATTGAAAAGATAATTCCTAGTTAGTATAATAATTATAAACATGGTATATTTTGGTACATTTTTACTTTTAAATTCTTCCTAATGGTTTGTAAAGATAATAATAATTATCTTAAGTTTAACCCCTATGAGTTAAAATATGGGTGCACAGTAATGTTCATTTTCATTTACTAGGTCATTCTAAATCAGGATTGATGCACCTTGTCAGAGTTTCTACCCCTAGGTACATTTATACTAGAACCACATCAACTTGTAGTATCCAGACATGGATATAATTATTAGAATAACCAGAAAATCTAAACCATACCAAAATTATAGTATATTATCCAAAACATATCCCCAAAGTCTGTTATAGGGTTATGTTTTCTAATCTCTATTTTCTAAATATAGTTTACATGGTAACTGTTAAGATTGATTTGATATGAACTGAAAAACCCCAACCCTATAAGTTTGGAGGCGTTGCATTATTTTATTACATTGGAATAGAAACATGATTAAAATCCCTAAGGGCCTAAAATATTAAATGTTTTGGGAGAACGTATTATATTCATAATTCCCATGATACATTGTGAAAACAAAACATAGTACATACTGATATGAAATAAAAAAACGTCCTTGAAACCCATTCAAAGGATTCTTCTTCATAACCATGGGAATGGAATCAAAATAAGAGTGAGATCAATTTCTAAGTAAGGGTAGTTAAATAGGAATCAATAATGAATTAATGAGAATCAATCAACATGGTGAGGTAAATAACTGATAACACAATCCATTAAAATAACTAGATATGGTGCAATCAATATGGAATAGTAAGAAACTGAAAAAAGTTCCATTTAATCAATTAACTGGGAATGAGATGCATACATATAATTTATCACATGAAATTTTCATGGATCATAACATTCATAACTAAAATATCTTTAAAGGAAATGTTTAATTATTGTATATCATATTTGAGGTACATGAAAACCTATATTATCTGTACCTTTCATAAAATGGTTTAAAACTATGAGTAGAAACCTTTTTCATTTTAACAACTTATTATTTTCTTGAGAACCTGTCAATTCATCAAAGGGCAATATAAAGTCTAGAACCCACCAGTCACTTCCAGTCTAAATCATTCCTCATAAAAAATAATAGAAATAAATAAAATTCCATAAAAATATCCATATCGAATAAAAATTATATATTTATCAATATTTACTTCGTTAAGGATAAGTAACAGGGGTTTATTATGTCAATGAATGGAAATACAATTAAAATATCATAAAAACATTCTTGAGGAAAATAATCTATAAACACTCCAAAGTGTCCCTTAACAGTTTGAAATTTTTGAATGATAATCCCAATGAAGGAATATCATTAATGGAAAATTGTAATGTCATGAGAATAATTATATTCATTTTATAAAAACTCAGTAGGATGTATATACACCATATAAATGTGAATTGTTGAATAACAACGTATAAGCCTCAATGGAAGGTAAATTAAGATTAAATCCATTACAATGAGTATGAATTATCACATGTGTATTTATATTTATAAATAATAAAGTTATATTAATTAATTAATTGATTCATAATATATTTTCATGACTATAATTAATTTTATTTCAATTATTACAATTTTTTAAACAACTACCTAAACAAATAAATTTATGGTGTCTGTTTTGACCAAATACATTTAATGTGTCAACAAAAATTTGGTAGGTCAACTACGGTCAAAGGGGTAATTATATAAACATATCCAAAATAGAAATAATTACATAGTTATCATATTTATACATCAATTATACTTTTAAATCCCATCATGAAATATGACTATGAAAATTGAACCAGCGCTTCAACTATGGAGATGATAGGACATACATACACATTCGTAACATTCCCAATTTTCAATGTTATTATGAAAATAAGGTAAGTAAAACTATCTCTTTATAGAATTATAATTATATCTTAAATACCATTTAATTTAATAATATATGATTATGTATATAATTCTTGTGATGTAAAAGGAAATCACATCGTGATGAGGAGGTGGTAGTCCACACATCCACACCTGAGGCTATCACTTTTTACTGTGTGAAAAGTGTAATAAAGAAAATGCTATATTATATTTATAGAAATTTAATTATGTAATGAATATACTATATATATAATATATATCACATATTTTTAGTTCAACCCATTATTTATACATTCTATGTATCCCGTGAAAAAATTACATCACTTTGGGGAGAAGGTAGTCCACACTTCCACAAACAATGTTATCAAATTTCCACAAAATAGAAAGCATAAAGGTATTATATATATAAACTAAATAGGAATAAAAAAAATTGTAAATATCTTATGTAAAGTTTATAAATATAGTTTCCATCATAATGTCCACCAATGGTTATTCATAAAGGAAAAAAATTAATAACTTCATTTCATGATGCGGTATTTCACTGTACACAAGATAGATAAGTTCGTTACCAATTAGATGGAAGTGTGAGTAAGTGTAGGTAAAAAAATAACATAAAAACATATCATAATATTTAGGAAAATGGTTTATATATATATCTATAGAATATGGAGAACTAAAAGATTGGGGAAATAAAAAAATATATATATTGAAGAAGGATGTTTCCTCTAATTCGGGTAACTCATTTTTTGCAACAAAGGGCTTGAATGGATGGCTTTATACCCATGGTGATGATTATAGGTTGATGGAAGGTATATTTAAGATATTTTTTGGATGATATTGGTTTAGAAAAAGTTTCTTGAGAGTTGTGAGTAAGTGGGATGCTTGAGTGCCTTTTTATAGTTGGGGCGGAGTGGCACTCTTCTATATTTTGGAAATGGGAATTCCACCCCTATTTTTTCAAATGAAAGTGGATAGAACAATAGATAAAAGTATAAATAAGGGATTATTGGGCCTAAATATGTCTATAAAATTTATTTTTTATAATTTTATGGATCATTTTGGCACTTATGTTTAATTTTTAGTCCATTGTTAAGTTAATGTTTTTCCAAATCGATATAATAAAATTTAATCACATATATAATTATTTCTTGTGAATTTTTTTACCTTATAATACAAAACAAATTATTTTTATTAAAAAAATATAATAAAATTTTAAAAATAAAATTCACATAAATAGGATAATGTAATTTAAATTTAATCTCATAGATGAGACAACAATACTAGTTTTTAAAGTAACAATTTTCAGAAGATTGGTACGTTTTTAATTCAAATTTCATAGTGAAATCGATTACAATGAAATAAATTGGGTTAAATGATATAAAATTTCTCTCATGAAATTTTAAAATAAAAAATAAATGTAATTTAACTTTATAAATTAATTAGATGAAAAATCAGTTTTGAATTAAAAGTTATTATTTTTCACTATTCATTAAAAAATGAAACTTCATAGGAAAGTACCAAAAAATAACCATAAGATAATTTTTATGATCTGATTTAGAATATGAATTTTATATTTATATTTAAACTATATAAAATTGTTATAAATTTTATTTAAAATAGGATTTCTATTAAAAGGCTGTAAAAGTTCGGTTATAAAAATATTGATTTTTATGTGAAATATTGAGTTTGTTATTATCTTAGGTTTATCAAATATATTGAATTAATTTCAAAAAAAAATTGATTTAATATATAATATATATATTTAATTAATATCACTCGATAATTTTAATTAATATAATTTTTTAGCATAATGATATTTTATGATCATAAAAATAGTTTCTTGTAAAAACATTCCCTTTATATTCATTTGGTTCTTATAGACAATAAATTGTATCTAATGACTTTATTTGTTATTTATGAAAACCACATATTTTTATAATTTATTTTATAATATTCATAACATCTAATTTAACAACTAGTTAAGTCTTATTATATTATGTAATAACATTTTAGTAATATATAGGTGTTCGATAAAACTTAGCATTACGTGTAACGCAAGCTATCTAAAAATGCCATCCTTGTGTGTAAGGAAATATAGAATAGTGTTTTCATCCATTTAAATATATATGATAGTTTGTATTTATTTATAATTTTAGTAATATTTTAATGTCTTTGTATATTTTATTTTCTAACATGCTTGGTGTTGTGTGTTATACGCACTATTAAATACTGTGTTCTTACATTTGAATTTTGGGGTGCTGTAATTACCCCCTATAAAGGATAGGAATAATGATATAATTAATATTTTCATATGATATTTATGATTTATTCATGATATTTTAATTTTTATATAACACATACCTTCATGATCTCTATTTAGTGGGAATAAGATAACACTGATTGTGGATGTTTGGACTACCGCCCCCTCAAAGGGGTGTGATTTATTAATAATTTACACGGAATGAATTAATAATGTATTTATTAAAAATATTTTTAATTTATTAAATAAGAAATATAATTTAATGAGTATATATATATATAATTTAATTTTCTCTATTTCAATACAACATTAAAATGGAAACAATGTTTATGTGTATGTACGACCTACTGTCTCTATGAACTATGTATTTAATTTCATATAAATATATTCAATAGATTATTTTAAATACATATATAATTAGCATATATGATATTTCAATAATTATGACTTTATTTAATTATTTAAATCATGATATTTATAATAGGACCAAGAATAATAATTCAAAACATATACAAAAAACAAAGTGGCCATTACTCAAAATGTAATTTTGACATGAACTTATTTACTAACAGGTAATATAATGTAATAATAAAATAAAATATATTATAATATATATTAATATGTTTCGGTGATAGATTTATAAAACACTTATATTTATTATACATAAGGTTTGAATTTGTATGATTAGAGTGAAGACTTAAATTACGGGTATTTCATCCAACTTTTTATATCCCTGAGATGCATTCCATATTCACCACTAATTTATTTTATGTGGTGTATATACTATCATATTATAGGTTATATAATGAATTTAATTTATTTAATTATATTAGAATTTTAAATTTATTTTATTCTTTCATGGGTATTTCGAATCAAGGGCTACTCAAACAGTAAGGGGATTTCTAGTCTCACATTTTTTTACGAGACTTATACCATATTCACCACTATTTTATTTTATGTGGTGTATATAGTACACATGAATGTATTATATTAGTAATATCCTCAATTTTATTGGAATTTTTATTTCAATTTTATGATATACCTTTCATGTGGTATTTCAGTTCAAAAGTTACCAAATCGGTATGATAACTTTTGTCTCCATTTCCCTTCTTTCAGACACATGTTATGTTATTCACCTATATTATTTTACGAGGTGTTTATACTACCATTTTAAATTATTTTACCATGAATATATTTATTTTCATGTTATTTTACCTTCCTTTAGTGTTATTATTTCATGGGGATCATAATTAAATGTTACCAATGTGGTAACAGTATATTACTACAATCTCAATATTTATTGGGATTGTTTATGAATATGTTTCCATTGATGAAATATTATAATACACCTCTAATGAACTATCATGAATTTTTTTATACTATATTATTTCATTATATCGTAATGTAATGGTACTGTATTTTCACTCACTATCATTTAGGATAATTCAGAAAAAAATTTATGAAATGTTATCTTTATTTCACTCTTTGATTAGAAATATGTTTTATTCAAAAAACATGTTTCTTAAAAATGTTTTCAATTTTTTTTCAAATTTCTTTTTAATGTAATTATAAAGGAAAATTATTTTTTAAAATTTTTATGTTTTCATTTTTTTTCCAAGCATCATTTATATTTTTTAAAATATATTTTCAAAGAAAACATTTTCAACGAGTTTTCAAGTTGCCATTATTTTTTTCAATGATATTTTCAATAAAAATGTTTTCAAAATGTTTCTAGGCTGCCTTTATAATTTTTCAGTGATATTTTCAAAGAAAATGTTTTAAAAATATTTTCAATATTAATTTATAAGTATTCAATGAAATTTTGTTGAAATGGTTTTCAAAATGTTTTAAAGCATATTTTATAGGTTTTAAAAGATATTTCAATGAAACTATTTTCAAAGTGTTTCAATCTTCCCTTATAAATTTTCAACGATATTTACAAAGGTTTTCAAAAAAATTCTTGATTCATTTATAATTATACAATGATATTTCAAAGAAAATGTTTTAAAAATATTTTCAAGATTCCATTATAAGTTTTCAATTATATTATTAAATAAGAGGTTTTAAAAACGTTTTCATGATTTCTTTATATATTTTCAAGGTTATTTTCCAAGAATAACGTTTTTAAAAATATTTTATGTTTTAAAAATAATTTTTTTATATAATAAATATATTTTTTTCAAGAAATTTCATAAATGATATTTCAATATTACTTTACATCTAATATATAATCTCTTGATTTCAAATTTTCCCTACTATGGTTATGATATAAGGTTACCATTGTTATTCTTTAACTAAATGGTGTTTTATTTTTATGAATTTTTTTATGAACTCTGTATCACTTCCATGAGGTGTAACATTATTAAAATCTTATAAAACCCACTAATTTTCCAAAGTTATTATACAACTGAAGGGTTATGAAACATGTATCTCTTCCATAGATTATGGTATGATGATATGTTTATTATACCCATTTTCATTTCTTGGGTTATGATATGTTAAATGTTTTATGATCTTTTGTAACATATTTTTAGTATTTCATTATGGGATATGCGGGACTTATATATCCACCCAATTCATTGGGTAATGTTTATAAGTCTCATGGGATAGGCATGAATGGAACAAGGGGTGAAATTGGTTCAGTAAATACTTTTTCCACTAAGATGCTAATGAGAGTGAACCTTAACTACTAAGATGGACTCTAGAGTGAACCTTTACTATAATTATGGTCATGGGAGTGAACCTTGACTACTAGGATAGGTTGGGGGTAAACCTATTCTACTAATATAGACTTATAATTAAGCATTGTCTATATGGAACACATTTTATATGTTTATGAATCTACCACAATTATATATCTCATTTCTATGTTTTTCCTCCATGGATTATGCTTTTAATTCCATTATTATTAATATCTTTTGAACTACTAAACTTCATACCGTGAATCATGTATATGGTCATTGATATACAGGGTATGATATTCTAATATTGTGACCATGCTCTAATATTCTTATGTTAATGATTATGCTTACGTATCTAACTTGTTTCTGCTTATAGGGAATCTGATATCACCCTTTATTATGTTTCCTTTCCCCATGTTATGAAGATTATTTTTCAGTTAGAGTACTAAATGGGAAGATCTTTGAGGGAATCATTGAAGATAATTCAACATTTTTGAAAATTTTGTTCCATGATTACAAAGAAACTAAATTATTATGGTTCTCAAGCATGTAATTTTGTAATGTGCTAAATATTCAAATAAAATGAGGTAATATCCAAGTATGTTAATCTTGGATCACTATTGTTGGTAAAAAAAATGGAGGTTTAGTGAACCTTTGGAAACAAGTATGTGAAAACTTTAGTGATATCCCTATGGATAATTCTAAGGATATGTCTAGGGATGTCTCTAATGGTAAGAATGAGGATAAGTCAAAGTATATGAAAATGTCCTAGATTTTTGGTAAAATGTTAATTGAAAGATATACGATAAATTACATCCATGTATGTATACTATAAGTGGAAATGACTCTAGAATAGATTCATATAGTGTTAACAACCTTGAAAACACCATATTAAGCAAGACTCAGTCGAGAACTCATGCATGATAATGGGTGTTTCTGCACACCTTGTCTGAAACTCTTAGGGGATATTTTTTTGAGAATCACAAACTCCTTACAAACAAATAAGAAGCATTTAAATAGAATATAACTATGAATAACATATGATAAAACTATGGTTTCATATATTAAAGATGAAGGTGCCATGATTTAGACACCCTATAAGTGTTTTTTCATGATTATATAGGTTTACACTATGATTTTTGTTTCTCAAACTAACCTTTTGGGTTTTAGTAAATGGTGGAAAGAAAAAGGAACTTCATTGACATTGAATGTGAACAAAAATTTATGATGAGATACCAAATGGGATGATGATTGGATAAAAGGATGTCATAATATTTCCTAATAAGATTTCATAGAACATGATTAATAATGTGTAACTTAAACAAATCATAGAATCATTATAGAATATAAATAAAGAGTTCAATTAGCGTATCGGTAATGGAGACTAGGGAGGAAAGAAGATTCAGTTTCCTTTATGTTGAGAATTAGGAAAGAAGCACCCAATTGGATATTGTAGAGGAAAACGAAGATGTTTTGACTATGGAAAATAAATACTCAAATAAAATAACTAGAAATGGAAAAAAGAAATGTTTGGTTAATGAAATAGATGAGAATAATGGACTTCATAAGACATTATTGATGGTTTAGTGCTTAAAATGCGGGAAAATAGGTATTACTCAAATCTATGTCTTAAGTGGAAAGCACACGAAGAGAATTAAAAAAGTTGAATGAGTAATGTTTATATTACAGTTGATGAAGTGACCATAAGGGAAATAAAAATGAAAGTAGGTGTTAAGGAATTTGAGGATGATTCCTAGTTAATAGTTTTAGAAATAATTGGTATGATTAAATTATTTTGGTATTAAAATTATAAAATATAATGATTGTTTAGTATATTTTTTTGTTAAGGATTTGAAATAATATTTTCAATGATTATAATGACCAAAAAAATTGATTTAATCGTAAGGTTATTTTTTATTTAAAACACATGAATAATTGAACGTAACCATTAATATGTTTTTCATGCAATGAAAATGGTTTATAGTATGGATAAAGAGATGATTTACTTTAATAAAGTATATTCGATAAAACTGATGACCTTGGGACTGATATAGGATTTGATGAAAATTTGTTTGTGTTATCATTGATTAATTTGAAAAATTATTTTAGATTTAATAAATATATCCAATATTGTGTATAAATAATGAGTAATCGTGCATGTTTTCAGTAAGTATTTATGGTAATTTATTTAATTAAAATGTTTCATGAGAATACATGATGATTATATTCACATTTTTGGTATGTAAAAACCAGGAGATACTTTATGATATATGGGGGATCATTGTTAAGATGATTTAGAAAAATTTGGTGACCTTACTTATAATGTTTTGGATTTGCAACTTTCAGAAGGGTAAAATTTTTAACAATTTATAAAAAAAAATTTGTTAAACATTGATTGTGGTTTTAGGGGTCAATGTATTATTATTTATATATTAATATTTATGAATGTTTGATATCATATTCTCACCATTTTTCATCAATGATAATGAAAGATAGATGAAATTACTTATTATTCCTTATATAAATCTTATGATATGGTAGTGATTCAGGCATAATAAATTCACCTTCATTGTAAGGAATTATATTTTTACATGTATTATTACCAAAAATTATATAGAATTATTTAGATACTAGGATTTGTAAAGGTGTGAGATTCTGTGGCTTAGAGTGCCTCGAATAAATGTCTGAAATAAATTAAACTTCAAAATAGTGTGTGGGAGTGGTTTTTCCTAAAAAAGTAGAATATTTTTTAAATGGGTGCTTGGATCAAAAATAAAGGGGAACTATTACATTTAGAGTATCTACTTTATCTTAGGCAGGGCATAACATCAACATGAATGGGTCGGTTGCAGAAGATAGTTTTTGGGCATTTATGGAAATAAAATAAATTAAAATTTATGATTAATTTAATTTGTGTCAATGTAGTTATAAAAACATTTAAATAAGATATTAAGTGATATCTTCATGGTTATACCCATAACCCTGAATTTATTTCGATTCATAGAGAGTATAACTCTTTTAGAAACCTCTCAACAATAAATAAAGGCGAATCAACCATTCATGAATCATGGTACCAATAGAGTTATAGAATATCATCATCGAGGGCAGCACAATCCCTCTTTGTCGGTGATAGATCTTAACCTGAGGTAGGGGTTATTGTTTTGATTTTGTTTTCCACATTCCTTGATTAAAAAAAGAAATTGGATCTACCCACAAATCGGATAACCTGTGAATTGTTCGTTCTTGCGGGATAGCCTTTTATCCAGTTCATTTTGGGGAATTAATCCATGCTTGATTTGATTTATATTTGATTTATTTCATTTGATCCTTATAACTAGAGTGGATAAACTCCATAATGAATGATGGATGGGGTTCATTCCTCTTTTTTGATATTTGGATTTCTTCCCCCTTTTTGACCACGTGTTCTTTATGTTCTTTTCAGGGTTATGAACAACAGATCGTTGTACATCTGTTTTGTAAGGAAAAAAAATCCCAAATTGGAGATCTGAAATCATGACAACTCAGTGGAGATGCGACGACGATGATAGAGGATGAATTTACACAGATCGTAAGAAATCGTTCTTCAGCTATTCTTTGCACTGATTATTGCAATGCATTTTTGGAGAATATCGAAGGCCCGAGACCTGCTTTTTCTATGTTATCATGGTGGGATGACCCTAAATTGTTGATTTAAAGGTGATTAGTTAGTCAGATCAAATATTTGACAATCACCCAAGGCATTATAGTGAAGAACTAGATTTCTATTAATTTGAGAAGAACCTGGCATGTTCTTCGAAGAACAAAATGTGGGGGGTCAACTCAGCGTCATTTGGGTTTCATGATATAGAAATTTATGACACGACATGTGATAACTATCACACAGTGTGTGGGTATTTATGTGGGACTCATCATGTATCTCAGACAATACATGGACATGGGTTGTGGCACACAGAATTTACTCCACCACAGGACCAGATTTGGCCAATTATGTGAAATACCCTCTGTACCGGTACATAATTTGGAATACATAGCTCGAATCTGGGTATGTGAACATGGCTAGACTATCCAGATAAAACCTTTAATAATCAGACATGGTGTTTTAACATCACTGCATGGTGTGTGTATGCTTTCTACATGACATCTCTTCTAACCTTGGTTGTTTCACATGGGCAGTACCCGAAGTCAAGGGACATGACATGTGCCCTTGATTCACAACTTTTACTCTCTTGTACATGGTTTAATATCCTTTTCCATTTTTCCTTGGACAATTTTGGTTGGGATTAGTCCCCCTTTTCTCATTCCCCTGAATATCAGGTATCATTTCCATCCACAAAAGTTTGATCCCTTCAGCAAGGATTTCTAGATAGAGTCACAATCCCTCTGAGAGGCCTATAGGGAGAACCTATACCCATTCTTGACCCTAGGTAGATTCAGGTATCAACATGAAAAATCCTACAAGATGTCGATCATATAATTATCAAGTGAATTTAAGTGAGTCATGGTATACACCATGTCCATATAAGTGTTCCTCATCCGTGTATCGTGATCTTTCCTCACTCAGGAGTCAGTTCTCCTAGAATAAGTGTATTTGTTCTCTATTTAGTTTTATCAGTGCGTTTATCCCTCCTGTGAAACATCCCAATGGACATACTTCTTGGTCCAACGTAATCAGAGGTATCAGACTCAGGGAGTGAGTTCTCTAGGACAAGTGACTCATGGAATCTTTGAACTGAATCACTAGTGTAGAAATGCATTCATTGTGACATACCTCTAGATTACGGGTCTGGGTTTCGAGTAAATTTGTATATGTTACTATTTTTATATGTTTTATAGACATATATTGTGTAGATATGACTATACCTTTACATTGTATATTGATTTGGGGGTTTTCAGGTTCCTCTACTAACTACTGTTATACTCACCCCTACATGGATTTTTCTCACATGTGTCGTGTCTTTTGTAGGCAAGAAGAATTTTGATGGAGTTTAGGGAAGACCAGGACAGAACTGAGCTTTGTGGGATTCCTTAAAGGCCTAGGTGTTCCTACGGATATAAGTTGGAGTTCCAATATCTATTTCTTCATTACAGGTTGTACTTTGTAGTTTTTAAACTCTTTATTTTGGTGGGATTGTATTCTCGCCTTGTTTACATTCCACACTTTAGTTTCTGTTGAACTCTGTTGGTTAGGTTTAGCTGTATGTGTGAATTTTTTTCATTTGTGGTTTTTATATTTCAGCATTTTTGGTCTTGGGGATGTGTTTGTGTGTGTGTATAGGTACATAGGTAATGCCTCTCATGTTAGTGATATGCCAACTCGGTGCTAGTCACTAGCCCCTGGCATATTGGAGGTGGGCTTAGGGAGTCACAGCACAGGCCCTATTGGGACAGGTCATCAAATTCATTTCATGGAGTAAACAAATAAAGATGAAATTGATCTAAGAATAACAACATGATGAGATTGTGATTATAAAATGAAACAGAATCATGTAAGTATATCTTCTTGTAAAAATTCATCTACTTTAGAAAATGGATCATAAAACAAGTGTTATCATAGTACCTTCATTTATGATGAATCAATTGTCTTTTTGATCATCATAGATTTATTCTTTTGAGGCCCTTAACTATGAATTTATCATTGTATTACCATTGATAAATGACCTCAATCATGCTCTATAATTATATACACATTTCTTCCAAGACCATATCTTGTCCTCCCGCCTACATTTTTTATATTTGGAAACCAAGTTATTAGTTAATTTTGGTAACTTTTATGTTTTATACTTTCCCTTTTTAAATGATGATTTAGTATTAATATTTTCATTATGGATTTCTATGAACGAAACTTCTGATTATTAAACCATTAATGACCTAGATGAATTTTGAGGGAGAAATTCATTTTATGTGGGGTAGAATATATCACCTGCAGTTTTTATAAATTAATTTTTCCCAAATAAAAAAATTAATTTGATGACATGAATTGCATGATACACCAATTTATGATTTTTTTTTATTCTACACGAGGTTATGTTTGTTCTACACACAACACTGACTTATCAAGAATTGCATGAAACACATATTTTCACCAAAATAATACTTTATTATTATAATTATTTAAGTAAGAAAGTTATAACTTAGCCAGTAAACATTGTAATATAAATTGTAATAACTAATTTATAAATATTATTTATAATGGTTTTTATAAATATTACATACTGATATTGAAAAAAAATTGTAAAGTCTTTACATGTTTTGAAAACACTATTTCTTAAATAATGTTGTATTTTTTATGTCATAATATGAAAAATAGTCAAACTAATTTTTTTTCACACCCCAATAATTTAAAATATTTTTCTTTTGGAAACAAATATAATTTTTTTTCTACATTTCATTATATGGAACCCTAAATTGGATTATGTTACACACAATATCGAGTTCCTTCGATAGATTATAAGACATGAAAGACCAATATTGGAAGTTTATATAATATCCCAGTACATTATGATATATTTATTTTTATATTATATATTAAATTAATATTTTTTACATTCATCCAATAAATTTTGTTAGTTTGATTGAGTATCTCAAGAGGGGAGTGATTTGAGTTCCGAATAAAAATTTCAACTTAAAATTTATTAAAACGATTCTGCAATTTTTTATACAAACAACCCAATTAACCAAAATAGTAGATCGTCAAATGTTTTAATCTTGTAAAATATTTCTTAGAAAATTTATTAGGTCTTGGTTAAATAATATACCATATTTCTCAACCCTTGGAAATCAATTTACTAAATTAAAATCTTATGAAAACATTAATTAATGTTAACTATCAAAGTATATATTTTTTATAGTTTAAAAAAATCAGTTTTAAATAATAGATTCATGGTACAAAAATAAAAAACACAGAAAAAATTTGAATACAAGAGATTCAGTATCTAGATGATACTTATTCATGCCCACTTGGTGATCACCCACCACCAAGTAGTTATAAAGAATAAATAGTTGATCCCAAACCAAGATTGGGTTTTATAGCAGTTTACAATTGTCCATGTCATACACTACCTCTTCCACTATTATACATGGGAGTTATGAAAACATTCCATAGATGGACCTCTACCACTATTATCTATGTGAGTAAATATGTAATAAGAATTTTGAGAATATATCTAGGTAACTTCTAGTTAAATAAGAAGATAATGTGTGTAGTAAAATAGATTGTACATACACTGCTCATAATGAAATAAAGATAAACAGAAAAGAGACATCTTAGTGTGTGGGGTTTAGAAATGCTTGTTCTATGGTAGTGCAACTTATGACTCTTGATTTGATTAATAGTAATGCTCAAGTTAGGTTCTATAGAAATCTTGAGAAGAAGAAAGTGTCGCAAACACTTATTATTTACTTGAGGAAAGTAGTAGATGTGAATGAGCTTCAGCTTCCTTAGTCGAGTGATTACAAGATGTATGAGTTCAACTCTTCAACATTATGTGTTTTTCTGTATGTGTGAGGAATTATCTTTAAATATAACTACTTTTCCTGATAATTCCCCTCTACACATGATGGACTTTACTTCCATTCTTAATAGAAGTAGTAGGAGGAAGAATGTCCACATGAATCTGAATATTTTACTTCCTTATATATAATGTTTGACTAAAACTTCAATGTATTCTGTTGAGAATTTAAGATACAATCATTAAAATATTACATGGAATTAAATTTAACAAACTATCCATTAGTTATAATTCAAAATAACTAGATGTTAAGAAAACATTGATGGTGTATTAGACTTGAGGTGAGTCGATATAGTGGTGACTCATGGTCTAACGGTATCTCACTCTGGAAGTGTCTCAAATTTGTACATTTCTAAATTTACGTTATGGTGGGATGAAATCTTGATGGTGAGATATCCTAGCTGTATCTCACACTTCATTGATTTTACACTTTGGATGTATCTTATATTCAAAGGCAAAACATTACGGATGGGGTCTCAGACTTACCTATCTTTCCATGCTTGTAGTGAGTCATAGACAACAGTGATACATACTTCAGGAAACTTTTGATCTCAGTAGTGTTAGTATTAATGGTGTCTCGTATATAGTAGTGACTCGTGGTGACTCATACTTATTCAATTTCATCAATTTTATAATATTATGGAATACTTTCAAAAAACATGAAACTAATTCATATCATTAGAATTATGATTTTTGTTATTGTTAAAACACGGAATTCAACAATATAACTATTTTTTATAATAAAAAATCATGGCATCAAAAGTATCACAAATACAAAACACGACATCAAAGGTAATATAAAAAATGTAAATCATGAAATATAACTCATAGTATGTGCATATTGTATCAATGATAAATAATAATAAAATAAATATAATAATATTTTATCAAAGGTAAAAAAGATAAAAAATAGTATCAAATGTGACATATAAAACTTACTATAATAAATCATAAATAAATTACGTACAGTAATTTTATTCTAACCAATTATCTAAATGGAAATTTTATAGGATTATACCACTTTTTGGATTATCAAAAGGAATAATATAAAGAGTAGTAAAAAAGGAAATGTAAGAAAGAAAAATATGAATAACATATTAATATTCATCAAAGAAATGTAAAGAAGTTTTTATCACAATGTTATTATAGATAATCTCATCAAATTCATAGTCTAATCTAACAACATGTCAAGGCTTTGGTGAAGGATTTTTCAATGTCTTTTCAATTCTATTGGATTTCATCTAGTCTGAGGCAACATATTTATATCAAGGTATAGTTGAGGGAACACCATTGGAAAATATAGTACTAGATTAAGGAGGATGAGGCTCTTTGATGAAATTTATCCTGAGTTGTATCATACCTTGTGCAGGGGGGAGAGGGAAAGGATGAATCTGGGAATATAGAGGTGTAGTTGGATATCTTGTAACTCTTACCCAGAATTATTATCCTATTATAATTGGAATGTATTCTTGAGACACTATAGTAGTTCCATGAATATGAAGAAAAAACATCTTTGGGTTTATAAAATCCATAATTATATGACCAACTCTTTCCATTGCACTGAATAAATCACCCTACCCTTCCATAAACTAACTCAACATAGGATTCATCTCCTTCAATTGTATAACTTGTTATTTGAACGAAAGATAGACATGATGCATCCTTAAATTTTCACCCAAAAACATTATGTTAGTATCCATTTCATTCTTTGTATATATCCAGTAGAGATTTTATTTGAAAGTATTAGTGATTGTTTATCGGTCAGCATTTATATCTTACGCATACTTCTAGATCATCATATGATCATGATCAGTTCCTTCCTTAAACATCCTCAAACATTAGAATAGCATGACACATTCTCTACTAATAGGCGCACTATACATTATTGTGACTTCTTCTCTAACCACATTTCCAAATTGATCAAAATCGACTATAGGTGTAGCACTTGATGTGCCTGAGGAGTCAAATTTAAGGATTTTTTAGAAATATATTCATGTAGGTACTGAAATATGACTTTAATTATTCAATAATATCCCTTATAGATTCCAACTCAATACAAAACCTCTAATGTTTAGCATTAATCTCTTGGATTTGATGCATCATTTTAGGTTGTATGTGATGAATCGCCAACTCAAAAGATATCAAAAATCTGTTTCATTGATATTTTTCAAGAGAGGTGCTTGAATATTCAAAAACATATCAAAATATACTAAAAATTTCTTACTAAAATAATCCATGTCACATCATGTAATTAAATAGACAGGTACAATAGAAATAGGAGCAGTAGGTGCAGGTTCAGGTAATATGATTGAAAGAAGCTATTCCAATAATCCTTTAACATCTATCTAAGCCACCATAGATCCTTCAGGATATCTTTATTTTCAGACCTTAGGTCCAACCTATCGGTTTGAAAACTCAATAATAGTAGGTGTAGTGGTAGGAGGCATGACAAAAATATGTACAATAGGAAACTCATCATTATTCTATCCATTTGGACTCTATGTATCTATATTGTGTTCAACATTAGTAGGCTCTTCTTCTATATGTTTACCAATAATATGTGCTTCTAAATTCTTAACATCCTATTTATAAACAACAAAAGTAGATTCACCTTCTACATTCGTGTCTAGAGGAGGCTCATGAGAAACTATATTAAAAACATGTTCATTTCCATCTTATTCCTAAATAAGATCATTTTTTCATCATTTCATCTCCTTGATGATCAAAAATAGTAATCACATATATATTTTCAACCATCATAGGGTTAGACACAATGTGATCATCACCAAAAAATTTGGTTTCAACTCCATAAACAACTGTAATGTCATGAAAGAGGTCCGTGGATGGAGATTTCTCCCCCTAAACATGTGAATCATTCAATTTAATATCTAACTCCACATATGCTGCAAAATATGGTTTCCCTTTATATCCATTAGGTTAACCAATAAGTTCTTCAGATATCTCTTCTTATTTTATTTTGATATCTCCAGCTAAAGCATCAGGTTCAGAATCATCACTATCATCATAACTTGCATTTCAATTTCTATTTTCATGTTTCTCATCCTCATAATCATCATATTCATGATCATAATTTTATATTCTTTTAAATATTCTTCCATATAAACCTTTATTTCTTATTCCTCACATTTCAAAGACATTTCTATTTTTTAAAGCATCCTAGGTGGGATAGGAGATCCATAAGTAATTGGTGGTGATTGAGGTGGAAAATTTGGGTCACTACCTTCGTAAACATAAGCCTCATTTTCCACTTCTTCATCTATAATAGATTCTTCAACATCATCTGGGTACTTATAAACCACATCTATCTCCATGATAGGGTCAACTACATCACTCGGTCTTATGGGATGACCTACCAGGATAAACTCAACATATGATTTGTCATTTTTTTCTACCCACTAATTCATCTAGGGGTTCCAAATGATTTTCATCCTTGAAAAAATATCTCCTGAAATGGAAAGACCACTATAATCGACAACTATTTCCTCATCATCTAAAACAAATAAAAATCTTTTTAAAATAGCAGAGATAATATTTTGATAAATCAAGGAATTGGATCAAGATGAAGGCTTGATCATTTTATAAAAATGAACCATAAGATACCTTCATAGACTGATCATTATTCCTCGTTTCATAATACTAAGTAAGTTAGAAATCCTGATACCTTAGATTATAAAAATCACTCTTTCTTGGGAAAATAAGATGTTGAATATATTTGAATAACAATATGTAATATCAATAAAGTTCTAAAGCTATATACCTTTTAGATATCCCATTAATGGTAATCTATTCAAGTGATTTCTCATAAATAAATAATTCATTGTCCATAGGAATAGATCATTGGTAGTCATCATAAAAAACTTTATTAGGAACTCCCAATAACATGGCCCACTATTTTTAGGAAAAGATTATTTGGTGACCATTAACTCCTTGTCTCATCCAATATTGTTATTAATTATTAAAACCAAACTCGATATATTAGAAAAAATAATGTATCAATCTAATATAAAAAGAAATGTTATTCGAGGAGAACCACACTAACTGGCCTTGATCATGATGTACATGAACACTAATTTCTTATATAAAAACATCCACTTTGATTCCACTTCATTTTCGAGTATAATATCCTTTTTCAGAGTCCTGTATTCACTGGTGCAACAGGATCAGGTACACTCGATTCACCTTTTCACTTATTAACTGATCACAAACTGATCATAGAAGACATAGAATCACACCTCATTCTTGGCGTGTAGGTCATTTTGGTTTTCCCAGGTGAATGAAAAGGCAAAAGAATGTTGGAATATGAGGGGTCATATAAGGATTGAGGGAGAATGGTGGGAGATTAGAGGTGTATTGGAAATATATAAAGTGTAATTTTAATCATTTTGGAATTTGGGTATTCTGAAATTGAAATTGATATTTAATTTATTATTATAAAAATATATGTATCATGTCACAAAAATAAAATGAAACAGAAGAAAATAAACTAACCAGTTCAAAATATTAAAAGTAGAGAAAATTTACAAAGGCTTGAAAAACCAATAGTGTGACAACCCAAGAGTGAGACAAAAATGACGGTGTGTCAACCAAAATAGCATGTTAACTAAAATGGTGTTTCAACCATAACGGTGTGTCAAGAAAAAAAGAGTGGCAACCACAATGGTTTGTCAACTACAATGGTGTTCCAACCATAATGATGTGTCAACTAAAAATTAAACATAATAAAAATTTATCATTATTATTTAATGTTTTATATAACTCTTACTCTTAGAATTTAATGTCATAATATAAATATGAGCTAACTGATGTTATTTAATAATAATGTGAAGTGTGATATCACCTTTCCGAAAATGTTATCTCAAAAAGTGATTTCATATATCAATGTTATTTTTTCTAAAATGCGATACTAGATTCTTATAATTTTTTATATCTATTTTATTATCACATTTATGGGGACATGTTGGAATTGATATCCATAGTCTAGTAATGTGTGTTTCATCCAAAACAATTGATCACAAAAACTACCTACCGCTATGAATCCAGCTTTAGTAGTAGAAAACAAAAAATAATTTTGTTTCTTACTACACCATTAAACTAGTGACCTTCCTAAAAAGTTACATGTTTCAGTGGTTTTTTTCTGTGTAACATATGTCCAACTAAATTAGAATCCAAAAAACTAAATAAATAAAATACATGACCACTAAGGTAAAAAAAATAAATTTTTAGTATACTTTAGGTATTTGAAAATTATTTTTATATCAATGAAGTGTGACACATTTTGATAAGATTGAAAATAATCACAAATACACACACTAAACATTATATCTAGTTGGAAAGAAGTCAAATATAGAATACATCCAATCATAAATCTTTAATTAGTTTCATCCACTGGTTTTTTAGATTCATCATGATCTATCATATAGGTGGTACTCATAGGAGTATCACTACTCTTAGTGTTATCCAAGTTAAAAAAAATTGGAATATCTTTAGTATATTTTCTTTGATTTAAAACAATTCATTTTTTATATTGAAATACTTGAAATCTGGGAAATAATTAAGTCCACCCATAAAACTCATTTCAAATTCATTTTCATCGTTTTAGAAAAACCAGTACATACAGAATTTATTGAAGATCCAAAATTAATAACATCAACATAGATTTTGACTACTACAACATATTTCGAAATTCATTTTATAAAAAGAGTGGTTTCATCTATTCCTTTTTAAAATCAATTTGAAATTATAATGTTTTAGATCCTATCATAACAAGCTCTAGGTGCCTATTTCGAACCATATAAATCATTAGTTAAATTGAAAACATGATTTGAAAAATGGAATTTTGAAAACCAGAGGTTGTTCAAAAAAACATTTTCAACTATAAAACCATTAATGAATGTACTCTTTACATCCATTTGATGATGTTTCAAATCTAAATGTTATATATAGGAAAGCAGGATAATTATAGATTCACGTATTGAAACTATTACAAAGGTTTACTCGTATTATATTCCATCTTCTTGACTATAACCATGTTCAATAAGTCTTACCTTGTTTCAAACTATAGTTCCTCAAATATCTATCTTGTTTTAAACACCCATTTAGTACCAATTTCCAATGTGTTATTTGTTCTATCTATAAGTTCCCACACATTATTTCATTCCAACTGATTTAATTTCTTTTTCAATTCCATGACATATAATTCAAAATTAAAAGCCTCTTCGACTTTTTTTAGGTTCAAGATGATATAAGAATGCTTGATGTTGAACCTGATTTCTAAGAGAATATATTGTCTTTGTACCTCTATCAAGATCACCTATAATAACATCTAATTAGTGGTACTTTAGAGTTATGATAGATCAAGAAAAAGTAGGACTGGTCGCTTCAGGTTCTACAGGTTCAGGTTCTAGAACATCTAGAAGTGCTTCAGAAATGGAATTTTTTTCCAACAGTTTGATAGTATAATCAGAAGGATGGGAATTTATGTTCAATGCTTAAAAATAATCCTAACGGTTTTATAGGGAGGTATTAGGCTCATTTGGATCAATCTCAACAAATTTGACATGGGAAAATTATTCCATAGTTGTGGTCGTTTTATTAAAAACTCTATAGGCTTTGCTAGTGGTTGAATAATAAAGGAAAATTACTTCATTAGTTTTAGACGAACATTTTTCAAGATTATCTCTAGTGTTAAGAATAAAATCATTTCCACTAAAAACTCTACAATAATCAACTTTAGGATTTATATTATTCCAAATCCCCTAAGGTGTCTTATTAAAAGTTGATCTAATTGAAACTCTATTTATGATATAGAAGGTTGTATTCACAGCCTCTACCCAAAAATAGATAGGTAAGTCATACTCATTTTACATGGTCCATACTATCTATTGTAAAGTTATATTTCTCTTTTCAACACCTCCATTTTTTTATTGGGTCCTAGAAATTGAGAAGTTATGAGTGTAGCCATACTATGAGAAAAAAATATTCAATGTCTTGATATTCAAACTCTTAGATATGGTCACATATTATGGACTTCATTTTAGGTACACTTATGTTCTCTACATATCTAGCATACATGGTAAAATTAGAGCAAGATTCTCTCTTGTGAGCTAAAAAGAACACAAAAGTATATCTAGAAAATTCATCTACCAGTACATAGACATATTTCATACCATTTAAACTGGAAACTATAGATGGACCAAATAAATCCATATAAACCAACTCGAGAGGTTGAGAAGTCGACACTTATTTCCTTGGTTTAAAAGAAACTTTGTGTTGTTTCCCTTTTTGATAGGGGCTATAGACTTTATCAGTTGGGAACTAAAGCATTGTTGGATCTATAACTAACCATTTCCTAGTATTCCTTCTAAGTGATTAAATGATAAAATGGCCTAGTCTCATGTTCCAAATCCAATATTCCTTGTGAAAGGAACTCAATAAGGAAGCATTCTGGGAAAATAAAGAGTTGAAATCAACAACATAAATATTTCATTCCTTAAATAAGTAAAAATTAAAGCTTTTTTATAACCATAATCTTGTCATGAATCATTATGAAATTTAACATAAAAATAATCATCACATAATTATGAGATTCTAAGTAGGTTATAATTCAAACCATTAATAAACAAGACATTTTATGTTAAAACGGAATTAGTATTACTGAATTTCACAGGGCCGATGAATTTTCCTTTTGAATTGTCAGAATAGGTGACATGACCACCATAGATCCTAATAATGATCTTGAAGAATGAATAATATATTATCATATTCCTTGAAAAACGGGTGTCTGTGTACCATAGAATGTTATAGCAGGTCTTCAAATAGTTTCCTATAAAATGATATTTATTCATGAAATGACTTTGGTAACAAGATTTGGTTGGGTCTAGATATGTTAGTAATTAATGCTCTGGGAACCCAAAAATTCTTTTTGGATGTCCAATTAATAGATTGATTACTTTTTGAAATAAAATATTTATTAGGTATTTTATAATGATAATTGGAATAATAACTTTCTAGTATGGAATTAGGTACAATAGTGTTCTTTGTTACTTTTCTCTGTCGAAGTTGGTATCTAATTCTAGTTACATACCCATGGGTAACTTAATTTCCAAGAATTTATGTATGTTTTTTTCTATGATGTTAAAACTTATATAGGGATTTCTTTAACTTCTCATTAGAAAAAATAATAATTTAATTATTTTCATTTAAGAGTTGAAAATTTTTTACTTTTTCGATAGACAATTCAGATTTACTCTTAGTTATTAAAGCATGATGTCTTTTGAGTAAAAGAGATACAACATGTTACATAGAAATTTTTCCCAGAAAGCATGTGTTTTCTCTATTTGGTTTCTATTCATATTATGTACAAAAATCATTGGATCTATCTTTAGATGCACTCTATGAATCTTTCATTTGTTTCATGTATCTTTGGTATTTTTAATTATATTTTTTTCTATACAGTAACTTTCGAGAGTCATCATTGACATGTCTTTTCCTCTTAAATTAATAGTAGAAAACTTATTTGGATCATTATCTCTTATACTATTTCTTAAAATTACCTTTACTATCATATTTTCCTTTATAATTGAGCTTTCTGAAAACAAATTTTTCCTATAAAATTTCTTGAATCTTATGGCTAGGTGAACCATATCCTCATTACTATCTAGTAGAGATTCACTACCACTTGAGTTGGAAGCAAGAACTTCATCTTTTTATTTTTCTTTCTCTTTTTATCTAGATGTATTAGTCTTAAATGCTAATTTTTTCCTCTAACATTCTTCATCAACTTGTTGGTATATATTTAACCCTTCCTCATACATCATAATCTTACCAATAATCTCCTTGATTGAAAGCTTACTAATATCTTAAGACTCTAAGATGGAGATAGATGTGCCTCTCCATCTTTCAGGTAAACGCCTTAACAGTCGCATGACATGATCCTTGTATGAATCAATATTTACAACCAAGCTCATCGTGTTGAAAAATTCATTGAACCGAAGATACGTGTCAAAAATTGGTTCATTAGGTCTCATACAAATGGTATCATATTTAATTGAATAAGTATTAAAATCATCTCCCAGACGACATAAGTTCCCTAATGAGAAACACAAAATTTATCCCAAATTTCATATGTGGTTTGGTAAGATGAAATTATATTAAAATATTCATCTCCTAAAGCAAAGTAAAGGGAATTAATTTATTTACAAGTATTATTGTAAGCATGTCTTATAGCATCATCCTTGTCTTTTCTAGTAGTAATAGGTATAACATGTGGAACTTATATAGCATTCCAAATTTCAAAACCCATTCTCTTAATGGCAATTTTCATATTAATTTTCCATTGTGAAAAATGATAACCATTGAAAAAGGGAGTTCTATTAGTAGCAGAAAATTATTATCAAGAAACCATTTAATTAACTAAATTATTAGATAAAAAATTATTATAAATAAATTAAAAATAAAATAGTATTTTAATTTTTTTTAAATCTATAATTCCAAATAAAAACTCCTCTCATACCAAATGTTGTTCTAAATGATTATCGCAAGAAGGGGGGATTGAGTACCAGATTTTTTTTTGTTCAAAATGAATTTAAAAGATACCCCCAATTCATGTAAAAATAGATCAATTAACCAAAACAATAGATCATTATAAGTATTAATATTTTAAAATAATTTTTATAAGATTTATTAGGTCTTGGGTAAATAATTTGAAATATTATTCAGTCATTTGAAATAAAATTACTTAATTAAAATTTTATAAAAATAGTAATTATGAATAACTATCAACGTATATATTTGGTTTATAGTTTAAAAATATATCAGTTTTAAATAAAATAATCATTTTAAAATAAAATTAAACACACAGTGTAATTTTGAATACAATTAGCGGAATATCAAGACAAGACATAGTCTTATCCACACGGTGATCACTCGCCACCAAGTAGTTTATAAAAAAATAGTTTGATCCACAAACTTGACCAGGTTTTACAATAGTTTATAATTATCTAGGTAACATGTAACCTATTCTAATGTTATACATGTGAGTTAAAAAAAGAGGCCACATAGAGACCTCTAACACTGTTATCCATGGGAGTACATATGTTAGAATGGTTTTGAGAAGATATCTAGGTATCTTCCAGTTAAAGTATGAGATAGTGTGTGTAGTAAAGCAGTGTATGTACACACTAATCATAATTTAATAAAGATAAATAGAACATATCAATATTAGTTTGTTAGGTTTATAAATTTTAGATCTATGGAAATGAAACATATGACTCTTGATTAAATACACTGAAAATCTCGAGTGGTATTTTCTTGAAATCTGTAAAATAAAAGAGTGTCATCGAATTTTGTTATTAACTAAAGGAATGCAGCTGATGTGTATAAACTTTAGCTTCCTCAGTCAAGTGATTTAAAGAGCTAGAAATTAATCTCTTCATCTATATGTGTGTGTTATGTAATCATGAGTTATTAGATTTCTATCTATCTAAATCACATGATCATTCACCTCTATGCAAGAGGGATTCTACAGCTTTTATTTATAGAAATAGAAACATAAAGAATATCCAAATGCATCCAGTTATCTTTCTTCCTTTTAAATCATGTGTAACTCACTCTTTAATTAATTACATCATTAATTTAATAGAAAATAATTAAAATATAATTTAGGATTAAATTCATTAAACTAGCCATTAATAATAATTAAAAATATGTTAAGATAAGAAAATAGTGGTGCTATTTTAGACTGGTGGTGAGGCGATCTGGAAGTGAATCATGGTTGAATGAGGTCTCACTCCAGCGGTGGATCATATTTGTAAATTACTAAATTTATGTTCTGGCGGAATGACTTCCTAATGATGATATTTATTTGAGGTATCTGATACTTTATGATTTTTTCATCTGGCAGTATCTCATCTTAAATGGTGAAACATTACTGATGGTGTTTCTGTCACAACCCGTCCTCAGGGCCCGTGTCGTGACTACCCCTAGCCCGCCTTCCATAGGCTAGGGGCTGGCGACTAGAACCAAGGCATAAATCCCGGTAAAAAGGGAAGGCATTGCCTTTGTAAAGTAAACAAGCACCATAGAGTAATAAAGCGGAAAAGTGAACACTAAGTAAAAACTGGAACAAACTGTGCTGAAAGTAAAGGGGGCCGGAAATACAAGCCCAACTGTAAAGTACAACTGAAAGGGGAAAAACAGAAACTGAAAAGTAAAGCCGCAACGTCGAGCCGTCCACTGGAAGTCCCACCTGAAGGGTGTGTACAGATAGCCCCCACTGCTCCTCGGGTCCACCTGACCGCTCCGAGTATGTCCGCCCAGTGGTCCACCTCCAGGTACTGTCCTGCTCCGCAAGCCTCCACCACGATCAGCGCTTTCCGTCGTCTGCAACCAACACAACGTAGTGCAGGCATATCTCGTGCAGGGGTGAGTATAAGCTACTCAGTAGGGACCCCAAGACCCCCGAAGGTCTCCCAGAATCCACAAAGGATAATCCACAAAGGAAAGATACAATCATGAAGTAACATCCAACACGGCTTAGGTATATGCCCATACATATACCAAAGTCATCAATTCTATCTCGGCTCCAACATCCGAGCTCAAGTACAACCCAGTCCACACAGAAAATAAAAACGTAAAATCCACACAGGATAACTCAACACAATCCACTAAGGAAAGTAAAACGTAAATCTACACAGGATAGATCAACATGATCCACAAAGGCAAGTAAAACAGAGTTTCAGCTCACACAGGTACACATCATTTGCAAAGCAAGAGAGATGGTCATATGTAGTCACTGATTCATCTTACTGGGACCCACATAGGATACAAGCACTGTTGACATCGTCGTCGAACCCACAGAGGATTCCGATACAATTTTCTTCATCGTCGAACCCACATAGGATTCCAGTACGATAGTCTTCATCGTCGAACCCACATAGGATTCCAGTACGATTGTCTTCATCGTCGAACCCACATAGGATTCTAGTACGATTGTCTTCATCATCGAACCCACAAAGGATTCCAGTAAGATTTTCTTCATCGTCGAACCCACATAGGATTCCAGTACGATTGTCTTCATCGTCGAACCCACATAGGATTCCAGTACGATTGTCTTCATCGTCGAACCCACATAGGATTCCATTACGATTGTATTCATCTTCGAACCCACATAGGATTCCAGTACGATTGTCTTCATCGTCGAACCCACATAGGATTCCAGTACGATTGTCTTCATCGTCGAACCCACATAGGATTCCAGTACGATTGTCTTCATCGTTGTCGATGTAGCAGTCGCAGCCAGCTCTAGGGTTCCCGCACACAGAAAGCTCGCTCGAGAGGGTCCGCTCCACGAGCCGAGAGGCTGATACATCAACTGACGCCTAGTCCAGAGTTGATGTACCAAAATGTTCCGTATCGTCAACAGGAACTCAACATCGCAGACGGCGTGTCAATCGGACGCCCTGTCTGAGAGTTATTGGCTTTTCCGTCCCAAGGGCCCGGTTGGTTTTCAAGGAAAAACCAACCCGACCGTACTCCACCTACGTCCAAACCTCGGGCGGAGTATGCCAAAAGATCCGTCTCACTTAGAAGAATCCACCAAAGTTGACGGCACGTCAATCGGACGTCCGGACCTCAAGATATGAGTGTTTCCGGTCCGAGGCCCCGGTTGGTTTCGTGTACGAACCAAACCGGCCAAAACAAAAGTATTCTGAAACCTTGAGTGCTATATAGCGAAACGACCGTCTTGATCCAAGGATCGAATCGCCGCTGATGGCGGGTCGTTCGGAGGCCCGTAGCTCAAGTTATGAGCAAAAGACCGAAAAGGTCCGGAAACGGGGGGTCAGGGCCCGGACCGACCCGACCCATCCCCCCTGGGTCGGCCCGAACAGGGTCGACCCGACCCGGCCCGGCAGGTCGGCTCGGCTTGGCTCGGTCGAGCCGTCCAGGCGGAGGAAGCCTCGGGGTGGCGCTGCCCCCGCGGGTTGGAACACCGCGGCCCCAGGTGGGGCCGCCTCGCCAGTGGACGCAGCGGCCGGGCCACGTCCCTCCTCCCGGTTCCGCGCGGCTGCGGAACCATCTTTCCACCGCAGCTTCAGCCGCGTCGGGTTTTTCCAGCAGCGCGTCGGCCGCCGCCTCCGGCCGCCGCGCTGGTGAGATCTTCCGCGGGCCACCAGATGCGCTCCGGTGGTCCGTTTTGCGTGCGGTCTTCGCCAAGTGTCCTCCCGGGACTCGATCTTCACTGAGAGGCCCTCGAATCGCCTTTGCGGCCCTGTTTGTCATCGTCTTCCATTTCACGCACCAAGAACAAAAAGGTGCAGTGGGTTCGGACTTGTTCGTTAGTCTGCACCCACCATGTTAGCGATCTTAAAGGTATTCACCCAACAATATCTAAATGACCGGGGATTAAATCACAAAGATTTAAATAATCAAACCCCTACCTCACCGTAGTCATCGAGCGTGCGTTCTTTGCGTAATTGATCGTCGCGGAAGAAAATAATCGTCGCGTTGCGGAAGAGCATCGTTGTCACACAGTACTTGGCGTCGCGTCGACGAACTTCGAGGATCAGAAACATATAGATTTAATTAATAATAATTAAATCTATATTGTTGTTAATAATCCACAAAGAATTTAAAAAGAGCGCAACCCCCTACCTTGTCGTTGTCGATCGAAGGTTGTCGCGAGGTTGGATTGTCGCGGAAGAAGAATCGTCGGTGTCGCGGTACTTGGCGTCGCGTCGTCGATCTCCGAGGGCTCGGTGTTCTTCATCGCCCTTCGTCGAAGGTCGGTGTTCTTCGCGTTCTTCGCGTTCTTCACGAAGTAGGATGAAGAACTTGAGGTTTCTGTCAAATCCTCTCAACGAACAACACTTAAGAAGAATAGTGTTGGTCTTATTTTATTAACATGCCAACAAACGAAAAAAAGGAGATAAGTTAAGTAACGACCCATTAATTCATAGAATTAATTCAACAAATAAAACCGCCCAATTAATTGGTGTGTTAAGAATTTAAGAAAACACATCAGTTGAATTTCATAATGACGGGTTTCGCGGGTGCGTTACTTAGCGGAAAAGAAACAGTGGGGCTCGTGCGGGCCCCACCTCACAAATATCCTACCAAGATGGTAGGATATTTTGAATTCCACCCTATCCGCTTCAACTCATCTTAAGTGGCTTTAAGTGGATTTTAAGCGGCTTAAGTGAAATAAAAATAAAGTTGTCGCACCACTTTATTTTATTTCTTAACTTAAAGCCTAAAAATTAAAAACCACACCTGAGCAAACACAACTCCGGAATAGGCGTTTCTAAGCAAATACCGGCGCTGCGATTCCATCATTGCCCTCGGAATTTGATTTCGAGCACCGGTTCAAAAGTTAGAAAAACCCACTTGTTCGTTCACTGAACGTACCCGATCCAAACTTCGGAAAATGATTCCGGTCACACCAGGCCTCGGAATCAGGTGCCGTCAAAAAATGTGTTCTTGTAAAATTCCAAAGAAAATTAAGAAAAAAAAATTCCTTGAAATTTACGGGTCTTTACATTACTCTCACCACAGGTCTTTACGTCCCCGTAAAGCTTCACTACAAACTTAGGGATACAAAGGTGCTACTGAGCACGATCTGAACCTCCCTCTCCCAAGTGCTCTCCTGGAGGTTCACGTGCTGCCATCTGATGCGCACTAGAGGAATCGATCGTCCACGAAGGACCCGCTCCTGTCGATCCTTGATCTCCACCGGGACCTCTGCAAAAAGTTTCCCCATAATCAACGTCCAACTCCCCATGGTCAATGATGTGTGTCGGGTCATGCACATATCTTCTCAGCTGAGATACGTGGAAGACGTCGTGCACCCGGTGCAACTGAGGTGGTAGAGCCAGGCGATAAGCCACCTCGCCAAACCTGTTGAGGACCTGGAATGGTCCGATGAAGCATGGAGACAACTTGCCGCCTCGGCCAAATCTTCGTAAACCATATCGAGGTGAGACATGCAAGAAGACGTGGTCTCCATCCTCGAAATCTAGTGGACTCCGCCTCCGGTCAGCATAATACTTTTGTTGGCTTTGAGCTGTCCTCATCCGCTCCTGGATGATCTGGACCTTCTCTGGTCCTACAAGAGCTGCTGTGATTTCTTCTTTGCCGATAAGAGAAATCCGGTCTCATCCCTTGGATGAACCATGTTCTTCGCCTAATACAGTCAATCCCATCATGGATGATACAAACCCATAGCAAGGATGACGTCGTAAGGCCTCGACGCTACTACAAAGAGATCCAACCGTTACTCTCGCCTCCAATGGTTGAGTCACACTGTCGACATCAGTGTGTGGTAACTGGGTCTCCTCCAGTAGGTATCCTCCAAGTGAGGGTCAAGTCAACAGTCTAAACTAGAACCTCTTAGTAACAACACAAGAGAGGACAGGAAAGTAAATGCCACAAAAAAGGGTATCTTTTATTATTGCAGCTCAAGTACAAATACACAAAGCATCTACAAACATACAACAACAAAACTAAAAGTAACATGAAAAAAAAGTCTCCAGGTCTGGAGCTAGTCTCGCTCTTGTCCACCTACTCCCGAAGCTCTATGGTCGTAGGCCTCAGCTGCCTGAAACTGAGCTCTCCCATGTCCTCCTATCCCCTGCCGTCGGGGTGGACCTCCTGGTGGTGGTGGTGGCAACACCCCGAAGCGTTGTCCACCTCCAGCTTCATGGATAGCTCCTCTGCCTCTCCCGCCTGCTCCCTGTGGACCGTCACTATCGAACCTCTACTTGGGAGGTCCCTCTACCGCCTGTTGTTCATCAGTAGGACGAGTCGGGCAGTCTCAAGCTATGTGACCTTCCCGCCGTATGCGTAGCATTGCCTGCTCCTTGAGTAGCTGGCTCTCCTTCGTGTGCCCCACACAACCGAATCATCACCCTAAGATTTCTCATCTGAAGGTCTTGCCCGCTTGGACCTCTGCGTCACCTATCGACTGCCAGCTGCAGAAGACTCTGCTACGGGTTGTCCTGCAGAGGGTCCTGTCGCTGGTGCCTGCTCGGCGAGGAAACTGTCTGCTAAAATGGCTCTCTCCAACACCTCTGCCTGCGTCAGAATGTTGAGGGAGATCATCGAGGCCCTGATCTCATGCCTCAGTCCCTGCTCGAAGGTCCGGGCCCGGAAGAACGGATCTCGTACCATATCGGTGGAGTAGCGTGAGACATCAGTAAATCTTTCCGAGTACTGGGCAACACTCATGCTACCCCACCGCAGCTGTAGTTGCTCCTGGATGCGCACCGCACGGAGGTTGGCTGGGACGAACTCCGAGCGGAAGATGCTCTCAAAGTCCGTCCAGAGGATAGATGCCTCATTGTTCACCTAGAGCATCAAGCTCCTCCATCTACCTGCCGCCGCATGCAGGAGGCTCGCTGCGAGGATCACTATGAGGTCTGCTGGTGTCCTCACTAATCTGAAAACCCATACAACTGCCTCCATCCAGTCCTCGGCGGCCTGAGGGTCCGTCTCCCCGTGGAACCTGGGCGGTCGCTGGCGATGGAACTCATGCGGTGCACTAAGGCGACGTGCATCGTCAGCGGCTGGGGCTGGTAGCATCGGTGGCTTGGCGGGTATAGGTACTGCCAGTGCCTCACCTGTCAAAGGGCCCTGTACCGAGTCCTTGTCACTCAGTGGTCTCTCGCCATGCACAACACTCGGAACTCTAGCTGGCTGCCATCGTGGGGCCATCCTGAAAAGAAACAGGTGCACCACGGTCAGAACAGTATACCAGGTAAGCTGATACAAGTAATCATAAGGAAAACTTGAAACACACACGCAATCAATGTTTTCGTGCATTAAGTCGGAAATCAGAAGTCAGGGTCCTGGTGTACGGATACGTCGACTGCCGCACCAACACTGGACTCCCTGGACTAATAACCACACCCAATACGCATAACACTATTGCTTCACATAGAAAATGATCAGAGTCCGCGGTAGAACCGAACCTCCCTCTGATGCCAATCTGTCACGACCCATCCTCGGGGCCCGTGCCGTGACTACCCCAAGCCCGCCTTCCATAGGCCAGGGGCTGGAAACTAGCACCAAGGCTTAAATCCCGGTAAAAAGGGAAGGCATTTCCTTTGTAAAGTAAAAAAGCACCAAAGAGTAAGAAAGCGGAAAAGTGAACACTATGTAAAAACTGGAACAGGCTGTGCTGAAAGTAAAGGGGGCCGGAAATACAAGCTTAACTGTAAAGTACAACTGAAAGGGGAAAAACAGCAACTGAAAAGTAAAGCCGCAACGTCGAGCTGTCCACTAGAAGTCCCACCTGAATGGTGGGTACAAATAGCCTCCACTGCTCCCTGAGTCCACCTGACCGCTCCGAGTACGTCCGCCCAGTGGTCTACCTCCAGGTATCGTCCTTCTCTGCAAGCCTCCACCACGATCAGCGCTATCCGTCGTCTGCAACCAACACAACGTAGTGCGGGAATAGCCCATGCAGGAGTGAGTATAAGCTACTCAGTAGGGACCCCAAGACCCCCAAAGGTCTCCCAGAATCCACAAAGGATAATCCACAAAGGAAAGATACAATCACAAAGTAACATCCAACATGGCTTAAGTATATGCCCATACATATACCTAAGTCATCAATTCTCGCTCGGCTCCAACATCCGAGCTCAAGTACAACCCAGTCCACACAGGAATCCAAAACGTAAAATCCACATAGGATAGCTCAACACAATCCACAAAGGAAAGTAAAACCTAAATCCACACAGGATAGCTCACCACGATCCACAAAGGAAAGTAAAACAGAGTTTCAGCTCACACAGGTACACATCATTTGTAAAGCAAGAGAGATGATCAGATGTAGTCACTGATTCATCTTACTGGGACCCACGTAGGATACAAGCACTGTTGACATCGTCGTTGAACCCACAGAGGATTCCGATACAAATTTCTTCATCGTCGAACCCACATAGGATTCCAGTACGATAGTCTTCATCGTCGAACCCACATAGGATTCCAGTATGATTGTCTTCATCGTCGAACCCACATAGGATTCCAGTACGATTGTCTTCATCATCGAACCCACATAGGATTCCAGTACGATTGTCTTCATCATCGAACCCACAAAGGATTCCAGTACGATTGTCTTCATCGTCGAACCCACATAGGATTCCAGTACGATTGTCTACATCGTCGAACCCACATAGGATTCCAGTACGATTGTCTTCATCGTCGAACCCACATAGGATTCCAGTACGATTGTCTTCATCTTCGAACCCACATAGGATTCCAGTACGATTGTATTCATCATCGTCGATGTAGCAGTCACAGCCAGCTCTAGGGTTCCCGCACACAGCAAGCTCGCTCGGGAGGGTCCGCTCCACGCTCCGAGAGGCTGATACATCAACTGAAACCTATTCCAGAGTTGATTTATCAAAAATTTCTGTATCGTCAATAGGAACTCAACGTCGCAGACGGCGCATCAATCGGACGCCCGGTCTGAGAGTTATTGGCTTTTCCGTCCCAGGGGCCCAGTTGGTTTTCAAGGAAAAACCAACCCGACCGTACCCCACCTGCATCCAAACCTCGAGCGGAGTATTCCAAAAGATCCTTCTTACTTAGAGGAATCCACCAAAGTCTATGGCACGTCAATCGGACGTTCGGACCTCAAGATATGAGCGTTTCCGCTCCGAGGCCCTGGTTGGTTTCGTGTACGAACCAACCCGGCCGAACCCAAAGTATTCCGAAACATTGAGTGTGATACACCGAAACGACCTTTTTGATCCAAGGATCGCATCACCGGTGATGGCGGGCCTTTTGGAATCCCGTAGCTCACGTTATGAGCAAAAGACCGAAAAGGTCCGGAAACGGGGGGTCTGGGCTCGGAACGACCTGGCCCAACCCCCCGGGGTCGGCCCGAACCGGGTCGACCCAACCCGGGTCTGGGTCCGACCCGGTTGGCGTGACCCGGCCCAGCCGGGGCGGGTTGGCCCGGCTCGGCTCGGCCAAGCCGGCCGAGCGGAGGAAGCCGCGGGGTGGCGCTGCCCCCGCGGGTTGGAACACCGCGGCCCCGGGTGGGGCCGCCTCGCCAGCGGACGCGGCGGCCGGGCCGCGTCCCTCCTCCCGGTTCTGCATGACCGCGGAACCGGCTTGCCACCGCGGCTTCAGCCGCAGCGGATTTTTCCAGCGTCGCGTTGGGCGCCGCCTCCGCCTGGCAGCTGGGCTTCGCCTCCGGCCGCCGGCGCCGCCGCACCAGCGGGAGCTGCTGCGGGCCACCGGACGCGCTCCGGTGGTCCGTTTTGCATGCGGTCTTCGCCAGAGGTCCTCTCGGGACTCGATCTTCACTTCCAGTCCCTCGAATCGCCTTTGCGGCCCCGTTTGTCATCGTCTGCCGTTTGGCGCACCAAGAACGAAAAGGTGCAGTGGGTTCGGACTTGTTCGTTAGTCCGCACCCACTGCGTTAGCGATCTTAAAGGTATTCACCCAACAATATTTAAATGACCGGGGATTAAATCACAAAGATTTAAAAAATAAAACCCCTACCTCGCCATAGTCGTCGAGCGTGCGTTCTTCGCGGAATTGATCGTCGCGGAAGAATAGAATTGTCGCGTCGCGGAAGAGCGTCACTGTCGCGCGGTACTTGGTGTCACGTCGATGAACTCCGAGGATCAGAAACATACAGATTTAATTAATAATAATTAAATCCATATTGTTGTTAATAATCCACAAATAATTTAAAAGGAGCGTAACCCCCTACCTTGTCGTTGTCAATCGAAGGTTGTCGCAGGGTTGGATTGTCGCGGAAGAACGTCCTGGAAGAAGAATCGTCGGCATCGCGGTACTTGGTTTCACGTCGTCGATCTCCGAGGGCTCGGCATTCTTCGTCGCCCTTCGTCGAAGGCCGACGTTCTTCACGTTCTTCGCGTTCTTTGCGTTCTTCATGAAGGGGGATGAAGAACTTGAGGTTTCTGTCAAATCCTCTCAACGAACAACACTTAATAAGAATAGCGTTGGTCTTATTTTATTAACATGCCAACAAACGAAAAAAAGAGATAAGTTAAGTAACAACCCATTAATTCATAGAATTAATTCAACGAATAAAACCGCCCAATTAATTGGTGCATTAAGAATTTAAGAAAACGCTTCAGTTGACTTTCATAATGACGGGTTTTCGCGGGTGCGTTACTTAGCGGAAAAGAAATAGTGGGGCTCGTGCGGGCCCCACCTCACAAATATCCTACCAAGATGGTAGGATATTTTGAATTCCACCCTATCCGCTTCAACTCATCTTAAGTGTCTTTAAGTGGCATTTAAGTGGCTTAAGTGAAATAAAAATAAAGTTGTCGCACCACTTTATTTTATTTCTTAACTAAAAGCCCAAAAATTAAAAACCACACCCAACAAACGCAACTCCGGAAGAGGCACTTATATGAAAATACCGGTGATGCAATTCCATCGGTGCCCTAGGAATTTGATTCCGAGCACCGGTTCAAAAGTTAGAAAAACCCGCTCGTTCATTCACTGAACGTACCCAATCCAATCTTCAGAAAATGATTCCGGGCACACTAGGTCTCGGAATCAGGTGTTGTTAGAAACTGCGTTCTTGTAAAATTCCAAAGAAAATTAAGAAAAAAAATTTCCTTGAAATTTATGGGTCTTTACAGTTTCATACATTGTGATATGTCCATTCGGATGCTGAGTTGTGGAAAATAATGACTCACACTTATGGAAAATTTCAATCTTAGTGGTGTCAATCTTAACGGTGTCGCATCCTTAGAAATGGATGGTAGTGACTCCTACATATTCAATATCATCACCTAACTCAGATTATGGAATACTTACAAAAAACATGAAATTCATTAATATAATTTAAATCATGAGTTCTAGATCATTAAAATAAGGCTTTCAACATATTTGACATAGATATGATAATAAAAAATATGGTTTTACACATAAAAATTTGTATTTTCCTAAAGGTAGTTTTGAAGCCTTTTAATGACGTAGATATTTTAAATCAAAATTTTAACACTTTTAAAAAATTTATTTTTCAAAAATAAAATTAATTTTTAAATTCATAATGTCAAAAATTATTTTGAGGTTACTTTTTGGTACTTTTTATTGATGTTTTATTTTTTAATGAATAGTGAAAATACTACATTTTAGTCGAAAACTACCTTTTCTTTTAAATAATTATTAATATTAAGTTATATTTTAAATTAGTTATAAAGTAAAAAAATATATAAATAAGACATATATTAATCCAATTTAGGTAATTAAAATCATTTTATATATGATTTAGATATAAAACATAAGGAACTTTTGAATATGTTTACTTTGAAAACTCGCTTTCTCACGGTGTTTGCGAGATTACCTTTAAATTTAATTTGTCTACTTCAGTGAATTGAATTTAGAAAATAGGATATAACTAGTTGGAATAAATATAATATTTATAGTATAATAAAAGAAACATATTTAGTGACAAAAAATATCACTAAAAATACTTAAAATTAATTACAATAATTGAGGTAAAAATTAGTTTACTTAGTGGTTAAACCTTAATCTTAAGGGTAAAAATGACATAAACACTTGTCCAAATTCCATTTTCTACCCATATTTTTACCATATCACCTCTTGGTTCAAATTTTATGTGTCTCTTGGATACCATTCCTATAAAGCGACCTATATCATAAGTTAATTAATGAAAAATACAAAAATGTAATCTCTCATACCTTTAACATTTATAAAGCCTTGAGATATGAAAAAACATCTATTTTACGGCTATACATATAATTTTGAAATATAAATGAGTTATTATTATCATAATTATTTATTCATGAAATTTCAGATATGAATTGGTTACTTAAAATGTTGAAAAAGTGTTAACGTAGTAATTATTTGGTTAATAATTAAATAAAATAAAATTATACTAAAAATTTTAAAATTGAGGAAAATTGAATGAATTGTTATATTGCATTATTTTTTAAGATGAAAATTCCATTTTATTTTTCTTTTTAAATAATATACATGAATTCTATCATTTTATTTTTATTTTTAAATTTAAATTAAACAATTAATTTCAACGGTGAAAATAATATAATGTTATAATAAATAACATTTTATTTAAAGTGTTAAAATTTATTATAAAACATATCATTTAACAATTTATTTTTAAATGTTAAATATTTTATATTTATAGACAAATTTGTCTTTTATAATTAACATATTGACCTCTAAATAGTGAAAACATTTTTAGTATGGTTCAGGTTAATATAGTATTTTTTGCACGTTACATGCGCTTGTTTTAAAATTAATATAAAAAACATGGGGTTTTTATTTTTTAAATTTAGATATAATATTTTGAATTCAGTGGGTCTATATTTCTTAATAAATATAACTTTAATTTAATCACAATTCCTAAATTACTTATGTTAGAAAATGATTCGCCTTAATAAAAACCAAAATTGGAAAAGTGGGGAAACATAGAAGTTAAGGAACAAAATTATAAAGACACCACTTATTTTTGTGATTTAGATGTTTTTATAAACCATAAATTCACTTTAATTCATGATTTATCAATTTTTTCCACATTATTTAATGAAGACCTCCCAGTAGTGTTTTCTTTTTTATATTTACTAGAATGCCACTCCTCTTGCATTATAAAAAGGCACTACCCATCCCACTTATTCATACCTCTCAATATATTTGGATTATCCATTCCATATACATATAATATATAAAATTACATCCCCTCATCATAGAATCATCTCTTTGGGATGAAATCCAACCAATGATGTATTCTGGCATACATTAGAAGGAGTTACCTAAAAAAGAGGCAATATTATTCAATGATCACTTTTCTTTCATTTTATTCTTCACCCATTCAATTATTATTATGTATTTCATATATATTAACATTATTATAATCAATGTAATGTAATTTTTTATATACATGATATGACCTACACTCTCACACACTTTCTTGAAATGGGATACACAATCATCATTCGTCTGTATGGTGGACTACCGCCTCACGAATGGATGTCGTTTATTATTCAATTACCACCTTTCAAGGTTGGGAATAATGATGGATTTATTGTTTATATATGATATATATGATATTTATAATTTATTAATTCAAATTTAACTTTTATATAACACATACCTTTATGATTTCCATTTTCATAGAATACGATAACATCGCTTATGGACGTGTGGATCACATCCTCCTAGAGGTGATGTGATTATTACACGCATTACATGGAATATATTAAGGATGGTTTTAATAAATAAATATGATATATATAACATAAATATGATTATATGATGATAATATACATTTATATATATTTTACTTCTGTGTTATATATGATAATTAAATGGATGTAGTGTTAATGTGTACGTACGACCTACCATCTCCACAAACTGTGCATTTCTATTCCCATCTCCAAATTTTATGGATAATTATAAATAAATATTTATAGAATATATTTTATTTTACATCATTTTTTAAATCCTGTAGATGATTAAATCATCATCAAAATAAGAATAAAAAAATTACATGTCAAAACATACTTGAGAAACATGCTATTTTCACCCAAAACAATGAAAATAATGAATGATTATTAACAAAAAGGTAATAATATATTATAAGAAATAATAAATGATATTATATATATTATTATAGTTCTCATATATGTTACTAACAAGATTAATACTATTATACAAGTGTTTAAATTGTGTTCAACCAAAGGGAGTGTATGGTAAGGTATTTCGTTCTAATTGACATTCCATTGAGACTTTTTTGTTCTTATGCACCAATTCACATTTATGTGGTGTATATTCTACCCCATTTAAATATAATATCATGAATAATTTATTATTAATTATTTTTTAATCCTGAACATTAATTATCTCATCCAATGGGTTTTTACCTTAAAATTACAATATGGTAAAAGTTATGTTCATATTATCCCATTCTTTTGTGATTGTTAAATTTCCCTTGAAACAATCATTTTATTATGATAATTTTTTTCTTACATTAAATTTTTAATAAATATACATTTTCTCATGTTAGTAATATTATTATTTCCTAAACCAAATAACATTTTCATATATATCATTCACTTTGAATGTAATTTGATTAATTGGGGAAATATAGATAAATCGGCATCATTTACTCAATTAAAATATTTGATGATATAGAAAATTATTTATTAATTTAATAATTTATTCAATATATAAAGAATTATTTGGACTAAAAGACATGGGAGGGTCCCAATTAAAGATAACCCCTCGAAGTATTAGTTTTTTCGTGATACAAATCATTTAGACAAATCATGGTGGTTTAAATTGTATTGAGAATAGATCACAATGGTATAGTGGTTTATGTACCTGATAGATACAGTAAAATATTTCTGATTTCCCTCCATTCATTATTTAGTTATTTTTATCTAGAGGATTTTGACTAGGAAAAACATACATTGATGCATTTCAATATCATCTTATTGATTAAATGGAATGGGTGTTCAGTTATTTACCTTTCTATATTGATTTTATATTAACCATTTATTTAAATGGAATTTGTGTTCATATTTTTACCTTTACATATTGATTATTCATTATTAAATAATGATTTTTTCTATACTTAATGCTCACTAGGAATTTTATCTCACCCTTATTTTGTATCATTTCCCTCAAATATCATGAAAATATATTTGAATGAAATTTGAGGGATACAGTTTATTAGATTTTGCTGTGTATTGTGTTTTATTTTCTATTCCCAATGTATAATGAGTTTCATATATGTAATATATTTTTTCAGAACTACTAAACCAGTCTATATTTTTGGATTTTATTCCTTGTAATCATGCCAATGTGATGAAATAAGGAACTAGCTCTGGGCTTCTAGGGTTAGGTCATAATAGTTGGTATTAGAAGATTTTTATTAGAAACCTTGGAAACTAGATTTAAGAAATCATAGATTAGAAAACATAATCCAATGATACACTATCAGTATTATTATAAAAAACCTCCCAAATAAAAGATTCCATTTATTATAGGATTAGATACACGTAAAATTTTGAATTTATGCTATGAATTTAACTAGTTTTTTGATTCAACATGATAAGATCTAATTGAGTCTATGTTGTCATTTTGAAATGGTACATAACAGAAGGAATGTGAACCTTACCAATTATCCTGATCCAAAGAGTAGGAATGATCATTTCTTTTATGTTCTAAAGACAATATTTCCAATGGAAGTAGTCTCACAAGTATTCCCATCATATAAGGACACTGAATCATTTTTTAAAAAGATGGAGAAAGTATGATATCATTATTAGGTATTCGGAGGGAAGCATGAGAAAAAGAGGAAAACAATGAAAAAGATGGATAAATTGAATAAGGGAAATATGTATTTTAACACATATAATAAATATAGAAATAATTACCCTATTACTTTCCTAAAAATAATGAGATTTTCATACAATTTTGGAGAGAAAGGCTAATTTTATAGTGCCTTTAAGGAAAACAAAATGGGTTCTAATGTACAATGCTTCAATTGAAAGGATATGGGACACTACACAGATAAATGTCTCCAACATCAAAGGAATATACCGAAAATATACTAATATATCATGGTCAAGATTATACAGCTACCACATATGAAGTGTAATGATTAATGTACCTCTGTATTTGGATCCTTGAGTAATGTTATAAATTATTTTATCAATTATTTCATGGTTATAAGAATTATTAAATATATATGTATTATACTGAAGAACCATTTTATTATGTATTTGATAGAATATGTTAAATGGTTCTAAGAAAATTGATTCGGTGTAAAGTTAAAATTTTGGAAAACATGTGATTGAGGGGAATATAACTCTTAACAATTTCCTGATGTTGAGACAATAATATTTGGATAAATAATTTATTGATTTGGAGAATGTAAATTGTTTATTACTAACTACATTGGAACTCATTAATGATTTATTGACAAAATGGTTTATGCTATCACTAATATAGTAGAAAACATTTTTGGATTTAAGGAATAGATCTAAAAACATAGGTTTTATTTAAGGAAAAAAAGAATCATGAATGTTTTGAATATGATTTTATGGTAATTAATTTTATTTAAATGCTTCAACAAAATAAATAATTAAGGTATTCACATGTTTTGTATGTGACAATTAGGAGTGGATTCTTGTTATCGAAAGATAAAGGATAAGTTCATTTTGGAAACTTAGTGAAATTCTTTCAAAAGTGTTGGATCATAATATTATGGAAAAATTAACCATTTATGAAATTATTTATGTTTATATTTAGTTGAGTTGTTATTTAAAGGCTTAGAAATTTCAAGGAAATTTTTTTTCTTAAATTAATTGGAATTTTACGAGTCTGCAGTTTCTGACAGCACCAGATTCTGAGGCCCAGTGAGCCTGGAATATTTTTCTGAAGTTTTGTTCGGGTATATTCAGGGAACGTGTGAGCGGGATTTTATATCTTTTGAACCGGAGCTCAGAATTGAAATATGAGGACACCGATGAACTCGCAGCGCCAGTATTCGCCTAAGGGGACCTTTACTATAATTGTGTTTGATTGGGAATGGAAGTTAATATTTTCGATTCTTAATAAATTGAATGAAATTATGTGTTACATAATTTTATTTTTAGTTTGTGGTTATTATCTACAAAGGGAGGTTGGTGGTGTGGCCCACCCCCACATAACCTCTCATTAGAGGATAATGTGTGGTGGGGACCACACAAAATTAAACTTTTCACCTCCCCTCTCCTAAACTCTCCACCTCCCCTTTTTAATTTTTTAAAACCTCCACCTTCTCTCAATTAATGCCAACACCTAGGATTAATTAAATGCCACATTTAATTAATCTTTTTGAATTCATTTGAAATTTCATTGGCCAACATTAAAAGAAGAGAAGGCATTTTTTTCTTTTTTTGGAATCATCTTGTATTTGTGGAGCTTGGGAGAAGAGGGTGAGCCTTCTTCCAATGAAGAACGACGTTCTCTCTCGTCAAAGAATGGAAACACCCATGAAGAACACCCATCTCTTTTCTTCTTCCTCCGCGTCAAGGGAGAAGACACCATCCACGAGGAAAGTCGACTACACTTCATCCTCGGATGCACCCTGATGTTAACAAATCGACGTCGTCTTCGGATTCTCATTCCGTGACATGAAAATAGAACATCAGAATCAAGGTAGGGGGTTTTGTATAATTTTAAATGAATGAAATTATACCTCGTATTTGATGAATGCATTGGATTTTCTTCAGCCATTAGGTAGCGCCTAACACGGAGGGTGTGGGATTAAATAACACGGCCCGATGACCCTCCGTTGGTTCTTGATTATTTTTTTGGCAGTGGAAACTAGAGGCACAGGTGACCGGAGCCAGCGGCGACCAGAGGCGGCGGTGATCGGAGGTGCCGGCCGCGCACCGACCACGTAGAGAAAAACCGCGGCCTGCAACCGCGGGCCGCTTAGGCTGAAGAACCAGCCGGCTAAAGTCGTTCGGGCTGGGGAACCACGGAACCATCAAGTTATATGCGAAGGCAGTGCAGTCCGCATCTGTGAGCCTCTTGTTGGATGAACCATCTGGCTAAAGCCGACCGGGCTAGATAACCGCAGCGCCTCTCGGAGCTGCGCTACGGAGAAACCTCTGGCCTCTTCAACGGGAAAACCAGCCGAGTGGGTTGAAGGCCATGACGCCGCTTGGTACCATTTGGGAAAGACATCAGCCCTCTGTTCGGGCCGCTCACGCAGGACAAACCGGCAGGCTTCAGCCGGTCGGGCACCATGGACGGGCGTCGTCGGGCAAACCGAACCGGCCAGCAACCGCGGTCCGGGTTTGTGGGTGGGTCGAGTCCCACCGGGCTAGGCTGACCCCCCCCCCCCCCCAATGGGTCTGACCCGTCGGGCCGAGTCACTAGGTGGGCCACGCTCCACTGGGTTGGGCCGACCCCCTGCCGGGTCGTACCAGCCCGTCAGCCCACTGGGCTTGATGGGCCGGGCCTGTTTCGCTTAAACACGAATATCTTCTAGACCACATGCCCGATTGACGCGCCGTCTACGGAACTGGGACCCTTGAGATGAGGCGGTCCTTTTCCATTACTCTAAGTGAGTTTTGGATGACTTTGGAAAATGGATGGGTTTGGAATGAGAGTAATTCCAACTAGGCCCCTAGAACGGAAAAGCCAATAACTCTCAGACCGAGCGTCCGATTGACGCGGTATCTGTCACGTTGTGTTCCTTTTGATGAGATGGAACTTCGGGATACATAAACTATGGACTTAGTGAGAGTTTATGTATCGACCCCCTTTTCTCGAGGAGTGGACCCTCCCGGAATCAAGCAATCTGTGTGTGGGAACCCTAGAGCTGGCTACGACTGCGACGACTACTGTATTATGATCCTCTGTGGGTTCGACAATGATGAATACCATACTGAGATCCTCCATGGGTTCGATGGAGATGACTACTGTTCTTGTATCCTGTGTGGGTCCGACATTATTGGCCTCTGTACTTGTATCCTGTATGGGTCCGAAAGAGTAGCTGGTCTTCTATCCTGTGTGGGTCCGACAGCTTAGATAAATCAGTGACTACATCTGATCATATCTATTACTATACCAATGATGTATACCTGTGTGAGATGAGTCTTGACTTTCAATCATTATCATCGATGTGATTGACTTTACTTCTTGTGTGGATTGGGTTGTGCTTGAGCTCGAGAGTTGGAGCCGAACTGAGATTGATAACTTAGGTATATGAATGGGAATATACCTAAGTAGGGTAAGTTGATACTTCATGATTTTATCTTTCCTTTTGTGGTTTATCCTTCATGGATTATGGGAGGCCTTCGGGGGTCTCGGAGTCCCTACTGAGTATCGTAATACTCGCCCCTGCATGGGCAATGCCCGCACTTCGTTGTGTTGGTTGCAGACGACGGATAGCACTGATCGAGGTAGAGTGTTGTGGAGCTAGATGGTACCCAAGGGTGGACCACTTGGAGAGACTCACACGGAGTGGACGGACGGACCTGATGTGCTGAGGAGGCCATATTTACCCACCCTTCAGGTGGGATTTCTAGAGGACGACTTAGTAGTTTTTGTTTACTTTTCTGCAGTTGTACTTAACTGTTGGGCTTGTATTTCCGTCCCCATTTCCTTTTAGCACATTCTCTTGTATTCAGTTTTACATAGTGTTTATTTCCAGTTTTTTCCTCTACTGATTTTGTTCAAACTATGAGTGTCTATTACATGTTAAAAGGTAATGCCTTCTCTTTTTATCAGGATTACACCTCTAGTGCTAGCCACCAGCGCCTGGCCTATGGAAGTTGGCCTTGGTTTAGTCACGGAACAGGCCCCGGGGATGGGTCATGAGAAATTGGTATCAGAAGAGTCAGTTCTACCACAGAACTCCGGAATCTGATCATTATTTGCTATGAAGCAATAGTGTTAAGATTATTGAGTGTGGTTTTCAATCCAGGGAGTCCAGTGTTGGTGCGCCGGCCGACGTATCCATACACCAGGACGCTGGCCTCTGATTTGTGACTCAGTGCATGAAAACACTGATTGCACGTGTGTTTCCTTTGAAAAGGTTTTCTTCGTGGTTACTTTGTGTCAGCTCACTAAGTATACTGTTTTAACTGTGGCGCACCTGTTTATTTTCAAGATGGCCCCACGAAGGTAGCCAGCTAGGGTTCTGTGTAATGTACGAGATGGTAGTCCACCGAACGATGAGGCATTGGTGCAGGGCCCCATCATAGAGGAGGTACCAGTAGAACAACTGCCCTCTAGGCCACCAATACCACCAGCCCCAGCAGCAGAGAGTGTAGGCCGCCTAAGTGCGTTACATGAGTTCCAACACCAAAGGCTGCCCAGGTTTCGAGGAGAGACGGACCCGCACATAGCTGAGGATTGGCTGGAGGTTGTCATGAGAGTTTTTAGATTGTTAGGGACACCATCCGACCTCATGGTGATCCTTATCGCGAGTCTCCTTCTTGTGGCAATAGAAAGATGGTGGAGCTTGATGCTCTAGGTGCATGACCAGGCATCTTTACTCTGAAAAGACTTCGAGAGTCTCTTCCGCTCAGATTTTGTTCCAACCACCCTTTGTGCGGTGTGGATAAAGGAGTTAATTCATCTGCAGTAGGGTAGCATGATAGTATCTCAGTACTCAGCGAGGTTCACTGACCTCTCACACTACTCCACAGATATGGTACGGGACTTGTTCTTCAGGGCCCGGACCATTGATCATGGACTCAAGCATGAGATCAGGGCTTCAAAAATTCCCCTCATCATCCCAAAGCAGGCGGGGTGCTGGAGAGAGCCCTCATAGTGGAGTGTTTTCTCGCTGAGCAGTCACCAGCGGCGAGACCTTCTGCATGAAAACACGTAGCGGAGTCTTCTGCAGCCGGTAGTAGATATTTGATGCAGAGGTCCAATTGGACCAGACCATCAGGTGGGAGACCTCAGGATATAGGTTCAGTTTTGCAGGGCACACGAAACATATCCAGTCTTATGAGGAGTAGGCAGTGTTATGCATGCGGCGGGCAGGGCCACATGAAACGTGACTGCCAGACCCACCATGCAGATGAGAAGAAGACAGTAGAGGGACCTCCCAGGAAGAGGCAGAGGTTTGACCGTGGTGGTCCACTGGGAGTAGGCCGATGTGGTAGAGGAGCAGGCCGATCAGTGGGTGGTGTACGGAATTTCGAGGCTCTACCACCACCACTACAAGGAGGTCCACCCAGACCACAGGGATCTGGCTGACAGAGGTGGGCCCATGTCTAGGTAGTCGAGGCCTATAATCACGGTGCACCTGAGATAATTCTAGATACTATCTGTGTCTACTCCACCCTTTCTTCAGTACTTATTGACACATGAGAAAGTCATTCTTTTATTTCCACTACCCTCGTTCGGAGCTCAGAGATTCTGACAGAGCCGTTGGATTTATCCTTATGGCTATAGACTCCTACAGCAGAAGACTCGACGATTACGCACTGGTTCTGGCAGTGTGAGATTACTCTTGGAGGCGAGAGCTTTGTCTAGGATCTTTTTGTAGCGGCGTTGCAGCCTTACGATTTCATCTTGGGTATGTACTGGTTATCCACAATTTTTGCTCAGATTGACTGTATTAGGCGCAAAGTATGGTGTGTCCACACAAATGGGACCAGGTTCACCTTCACCGGAGAGAAGGGAGCCTTTGCAGTGTAGGATGGACTTACGCAGAGGAGGGGATAGCCGATCACACAATAGTTTTCTAGTCTCTTACTCGGATCGGTTGATGTGTAGAGTCCAAGTTTTCATGTTTTGGTGGATCATTACGTGGTTGTTTTTCTTGAAAACATTCCAGGACTACCTCCTTGCATAGAGGTTGACTTCTACATTGACATGTACCCCGGGATAGAACTGATATCTACTACAGTATATTGGATGGCCCCCGCTGAGCTTCGTGAGCTGTGGGTACAACTGGAGGACATTCAAGGAAAGGGATTTATCTAACCCAGTGTTTCACCCTGGGCATCTCTGATTTTGTTCACCTGGAAGGCGGATGGGAGGTTACAACTATGTGTCGACTACCATCGCCTAAATCAGGTGACCGTGAAGAACAAGTATCCACTCCCGAGTATTGATGACCTCTTTGAACAGCTCAAGGGAGCACGATGATTCTCAAAGATAGACCTCAGGTCAGGCTATCACCATCTCAAAGTTTGAGATGAGGATGTGCAGTAGACAGCCTTCATGTGTCAGTATGGCCACTACGAGTTATTGGTTATTCCCTTCAGCGTAACCAACGCTTCAGCAGTGTTCATGAGTCTCATGAACAGGATCTTCCAGCCTTACCTCGATCTCTTTGTCATAGTCTTCATCGACAACATACTAATTTACTCGACTACTGAGGAGGAGCATGCCTACAATTTGTGGGTAGTACTGGACACACTCCAAGAGCACCATCTTTATGGTAAGCTCTCGAAGTGCCAGTTCTAGATTCGAGAGGTTCACTTCTTGGGACACGTCATCTTGTAGGTTGGGGTAGCAGTAGATCTAGTGAAGATCAAGGCAATACTTTCTTAGGATCCACCTAAGAGTGTGCCGGTGGTTCGGAGTTTTCTAGGTCTGGATGGGTACTATCATAGATTTGTTCCAAACTTCTCCAGAGTTTTATCACCACTTTCATCATTGATGAAGAAGGGGAAACCATTCGTGTGGTCAAAGAGTTTCCAACAGAGCTTTCAGGAGCTGTGGCAGAGATTGACCAGTGCGCCCATATTGAGTCTACTGGAGGAGGGTGTTGGGTATGTAGTTTACTGAGATGCATTAGGGACCAGACTCGGGTGTGTCCTGATGCAGGAGTGATTAGTTATCACCTATAGTTCGCGGAATTTGAGACAGCATGAGAAGAACTACGCTACCCATGACCTAGAGTTAGCAGCAGTGGTCTTCTCCTTGAAGATTTAGTGGCACTATCTTATGAGTGAGCATTTTATAGTCTACTCTGACAACCAGAGTCTCAGGTACATCTTCTCGTAGAAGGACCTGAACATGAGACAGAGGAGATGGCCAGAGTTCTTCCAGGACTATGTCTTTGAGATAGTCTATAATCCTGTGAAAGGGAACATTGTAGTAGATGCTCTCAGCAGGAGATCAGGCATTCAGCTGCTAGGAGAGGCGACAGAGTAGCTAGTCACGTTGTAGATATCCTTTGTGGATAGGGATGGAGCAGCCTTTCTGTAGTCTCTCACAACCACTCATCAACTCCTTCAGTGAGTCAGGGAGGCACAGCGTGGAGACGTTGACTGTGAGACATGACTTGCTCAGATATCCTCAGGGCAGGCACCTGAAGGGTTTTCTGAAGATGGGGAGCATGCCATCCTCTATAGAGGACGTACCATGGTACCAGTTTCCCTACAAGAGGAAGTTTTGAGGGAGTGTCACACTTCCCCTATAGAGGTACATCTAGGAGTGGTGAAGATATATCAGGACCTCAGACGACAACACTGGTGGCCGGGTATGAAGATGGCTATAGTAGTGTTTGTCTCACGATGCCTCACTTGTCAACAGGTGAAGGCGGAGAACCAGATACCAGAAGGCTTAGTACAACCCTTAGAGGTCCCCGAGTAGAAGTGGGATGGAATATCCATGGATTTCATGATGGGGCTTCCACGTACATCCAGAGGACACGACTCTATCTTGGGGGATTGTTGAACAACTCACCAAGACATCCCACCTACTACCGATCAGAGAGCAGGGCTCAATAGAGGGATTGGGATGCCTCTACATACAAGAGATCGTACAGCTTCATGGAGCTCCATCGACGATCATGTCCGATCGGGACACATGCTTTACTTCCCAGCTTTGGAAGGGGTTGCAAGAGGCATTTGGGACACAGCTATGTCTAACCACCGCCTTCTATCCTCAGACGGATGGCCAAACTGAGAGGACCATTCAAACTCTTGAGGACATGCTCTGTGCATGTGTTCTTGACTTTGGTCGCATCTGGGAGGATCATTTACCCTTGGTGGAGTTTTCGTACAACAAAAACTACCACTCCACCATCAGGATGGAACCTTACGAGGCACTATATGGCTAACCTTGCATATCACCTTTGTGCTGGGATGACCCAGGGGAGTCAGCACTTGTAGGAACTGAGATGGTGCAGGCTACGATGGAGAAGGTGCAGATCATCCAAGAGCGGATGAGGACTGCACAGAGAAGACAGAAGTCCTATGCTGATAGGAGATGGAGACCACTGAAGTTCGAGGATGGAGACCATGTCTTTCTAATAGTCTCACCTTGATGAGGTCTACGGATATTTGTTCGAGGTGAAAAGTTATCTCCACGATTCATCAGACCATTCTAGATCCTCAGCAGGGTAGGGGAGGTGGCTTACTGCCTGGACCTTCCACCTTAGTTGCACCAGGTGCACGACGTCTTCCACATATCTCAGCAGAGAAGATACGTGCATGACCCATCTCACATCATCGATCATGGTGAGCTGGACATCGATGATGGGGCAACTATCACGGAGATCCCAGTGGATACTGAGGATCGACAAGAGAGGGTCCTATGTGGATGGTCGATACCTCTATTGTACATTCGCTGGAAGCACGAGAACCTCCAGGAGAGCACATGGGAGTGGGAGGCTCATATGCATGCTCGGTACCAATACTTGTTTCCCTAGTGTGTGTTGTAGTTTTATGGTGACATAAACACCTAAGGTAGGGTAATGTAAAGACCCAAAAATTTGAAAGAATATTTTTTCTTAAATAATTTGGAATTTTATGAGTCTGAAGATTCTAATGGCACTTGATTCCGAGATCCGGTGAGCCCGGAATATTTTTATGAAGTTTTGTTTGGGTACATTCAGTGAACGTGTGAGCGGGATTTTCTATCTTTTGAAACGGTGCTCAGAATTGAAATAAGTGGACACCGATGAACTCACAACACCGGTATTCACCTAAGGGGAACTTTAACGTAGTTTTTTTTGATCGAGAATGGAATATAATATTTGGGATTCTTAATAAATTTAATAAAATTATGTGTTACATAATTTTATTTTTAGCTGGTGGTCATTATCTACAAATAATGGTTGGTGGGGGGCCCACCCCCACATAACCTCTCATGAGAGGATAATGTGTGGTGGAGCTCACACGAACTTAAACTTTTCACCTCCCCTAAACTCCCAGTTAAACTCCCATTAACCCCATTAACTCCTAAACTCTCCACCTCCCCTTTTTTATTTTTAAACCCTCCACCATCTCTCAATTAATGCCAACACCTAGGATTAATTAAATGCCACATTTAATTAATATTTTTTAATTAATTTGAAATTTTTCTGGCTAAAATTAAAAGAATATATGACATTTTTTTTCTTTTGTTGGCATAACCTTGTGCTGGTGGAGCTTGGGAGAAGAGGGAGAGACTTCTTACAACGAAGAATGAAGTTCTCTCACAACGAAGAATAGAGACGCCCACAAAGAATGCCCATCTCCTTTATTCTTCCTCCGTGTCAAGGGAGAAGACACTTCCCTTGAGGAACATCGACTATGCTTCCTCCTCGGACGCACCCTGATGTCAACGAATCGACGTTGTCTTTGGATTCTCTTTCTGCGACACAACAAGCGAATATCGGAATCAAGGTAGGGGTTTTTGTATAATTTTAAATGAATAAATTTATACCTAATACTTGATGAATGCATTCGATTGTCTTTGGCCATTAGATAATTCCTAACGCAGAGGGCACGGGCCGAATGATCACGGCCCAACGACCCTCTGTTGGTTCTTGATTATTTTTTTGGTGGCGGCAACCGGAGGTGGAGGAAACCGGAGGCGACGGAGACTAGAGACGGCGGCCACACACCAACCGTGTAGAGAACAACTATGAACCATAACCACAGGTAGATCAGGCTGAAGAACCGGACGGCTAAAGCTGGCAGGGCTGGCGAACCGTTACACCCGCAGCTGCCGTGCAAAGGAGGTGAGGCCCGCATCCATGAGCTGCCTGCTGGATGGACCGTCTGGATAAATCCAGATGGGCTAGATAACCGTGGTGCCTCCCGGTTCCGCGCTTCGAAGGAACCGCGACCCGCTTCTGCGGGCTGCTTCTGTGGGCGAATCGGCCGGCCTCCTGCCCGCCGGGTTGATGATCGCGGTGCTGCTTATCATCGCGTGGGAGAGATAGAGGCCCGCTATGTCTACCGCTCACATAGGACAAACCAGCTGGCTTCGACTGGCCAGGCAGCATGGAGGGGCGGCGTCGGGTGAACAAAACGGGCCCGCAACCACGGGGTCGGGTCCGTGGGTGGGCTGCGCCCCACCGGGCCAGGCCAACCCCCAAATGGTTCGGACCCGCTGGGCCGGGTCCCTGGGTGGGCTATGCTCCACCGGGCCGGGCCGACCCCCAGCCAGGTCGGTCTCGCCGAACCGGGTCCGGCCGACCTTCCATCCCACTAGGCTTGACAGGCCGGGCCCATTTTGTTTAAACGCGAATATCTTCTAGACCGCGCGCTCAATTGACACGTCGTCTATGACACATGGACCCTTGCGATGAGGCGGTCCTTTTTGGTTACTCTAAGTGAGTTTTGTACAACTTTGGAAAATGGCCGGGTTTGGAATGAGAATAATTCCAAACGGGCCCTTGGAACAGAAAATCCAATAACACTCAGACCGGGCATCCGATGGACGCACCGTCTGTCATGTTGGGTTCTTTTTTATGAGACGGAACTTCAGGATACATAAACTATGGACTTTGTGATAGTTTATGTATCGAACCCCTTTTCTCAAGGATCGAACCCTCCTGGAATCAAGCGTGATGTGTGTGGGAACCCTATAGCTAGCTGCGACTGCGACGACTATTGTACTGGGATCCTCTGTCGGTTAGACAACGATGACTACCATACATGGATCCTCCATAGGTTTGATGGCTATGAATACTATTCTTGTATCATGTGTGGGTCAGACAGTATTGACCTCTGTACTTGTATCCTGTGTGGGTCTAACAGAGTAGCTAGTCTTGTATCTTGTGTGGGTTCGACAGCTTAGCTGGTCTTGTATCCTGTGTGGGACCAACATCTTAGATGAGTTAGTGACTACATCTGATCATCTCTATCACTATACGAAATATGTATACCTATGTGAGATGAGTCTTGAATTTCAATCATTATCATTGATGTGATTGACTTTTCTTCCTGTATGGATTGGGTTGTGCTTGAGCTCAAGAGTTGGAGCGAAACTAAGATTGTTAACCTAGGTATATGTATGGGCATATACCTAAGTAGGGTTTTTTGATACTTCTTTATTGTATCTTTCCTTTTTTGGTTTTTCCTTCGTGGTTTCTGGGAGACCTTCGGGGGTCTCGGGGTCCCTACTGGGTATCATAATACTCTCCCCTGCATAGGCAATGCCCGTATATCGTTGTGTTGGTTGCAGATGATACACAGCACTGATCGAGGCAGAGTGTTATGGAGCTGGACGGTACCCGGAGGTGGACCACTTGGTGAGACATACATAGAGTGGACAGACGGACCTGAGGTGATGAGGAGGCCATCTTTACCAACCCTTCAGGTGGGATTTCTAGAGGATGACTCAATAGTTTCTGTTTACTTTTATACAGTTGTACTTTACTGTTGGGCTTGTATTTCCAGCCCCCATTCCTTTTAGCACATTCTCTTGTATTCAGTTTTACATAGTTTTTATTTCCATTTGTTGCCTCTACTGCTTTTTTTCAGACTGTGTGTGTGTTACAAGTTAAAAGGCGATGCCTTCCGTTTTTATCGGGATTACGCCTTTGGTGCTAGTCGTCAGCCCCTGGCCTATGGAAGGCAGGCTTGGGGTAGTCACAGAATGGGCCCCGAGGATGGGTCGTGACATGTTATTGGTTAATATATTACTTCACCATATGATGCAACATGTGTTAATAAATGAAGTATAAATAGTTCAAGGAACATCCAAAGGATTAGATTTCTTTATAAAATATAATGGTAAATTTACTTATATTCATAAAGAGTGAAAATATTTAAAAAATCAAGGAAAAGGTTACTGAAAAAAAAATGTTTCCATGTTATCATAATTTTTTATGACATCAATGACATTTTTAACCCCTTTAATTTATAGAATTTTGGTTAAAAACTTTCTCATGAACATGATCTCTATAATAATAAATCAGAATATTTTAGTTAGTTTTTTTATTCTATTTACATGTTTTCACTAATGTTCTCCTATATGAAATCGTAGTTATGTGGTGACCATTGAATTTTAATTCCCTTTTATTATAAATATATGTTATTAACCCTAATTATGATTTGGGTTTTTGAATTATATTATTTTCAAAAATCAAACTCTTGATTATGAAGTTCAATTTCAAATTTTGAGGACATAATTTATTTAATATGGGGATAATGTAACACCTCAGTACATTATAATATTTTCCTTTTAGAAAAAATTTAATTTTGTTTCTAGCTTTGGTTATATGCAACATTAGGTTTGATTGTGTTACACACAATACCGAGTTCCTTCGATGGATTATAACACATGAAAGACCAAGAATATAAGTGAATATAATAACCCAAAAAAATATAAACTATTTCATTTTATATTTTATATTAAATAAATTTCTTTAAAATTAATCTAATATATTTTATCGGAATATGATAAAAGCAAATCTAGTTTTATGTATAAAAAATAGTATTTTTCTAAAGGTATTTTTGATACCTTTTAATGGGGAACCTATTTTAAAACTAAATTTTGACCCTTTTATAAATTTTATTTTTTAAAATAATATTAATTTTTTATTGTGAAATTTCAAACTTTTCATAGGGTGAATTTTTTATATTTCTTTGAGAACTTTCATTTCTGATGAATAGTTAAAATTCTGCATTTTAGTTGAAAAATGCCTTTTCATTTAAATTATAATTAAGGTTTAATTATATTTTAAATTGGATTTGAAGTCACAATAGATCAATTATAAATATATTATTACAATTTATTTCATTTTAATAAATTTTATATTCAATTTAGATATAGAAACATAATTACCATTTAACATTTTTACTATAAAACCCCACTTTCTTACCACATCCATAGGATTATATTTAAACATAAAATTACCACATTTATAAAAATAATTTTTAAAAATGGTTTTACATAGTTGTAATAAGTATAATAGTTAAATTATAATAATATCAACTTAGCTTTTGACCAAAAATATTAGTTAAAGTAATTATAATTAATTATAATAATTAAGGTAAACAGTAGATTACTTAGTCATTAAACTTTAATCTTAAGGGTCGAAATTACTAACACACTATTAAAAAATCCATTGTATAACCATATTTTGACCATGAAACCTATTAGTTGTTATTGTATGATTTTTTGGGATAATATCCCATGAAAGTGACCTATATTATAAGTTAAGTTATGAAAACTAAAAAAAGAACATCCCTTGCATTTAACATTTCTTAAGGCTTGAGATATGGAGAAAACATCATATATTATGTTAAAAATATAATTTTTAAAGATAAATGAGTTATTTTTATCATAATTATAAATAATTATTATTTAGAGATGAGCTCATTAATTAAAATTCTTAAGAAACACCAAAACAATGATTATTAATTAATATTTAAAAAATAAATGATACCAAAAATATTAAAAATGAATGAATTATTGTGTAAAATTAATTTCAAAAAAAATATTTATTTTTAAATATATTTGAAATTAATATAATTTAATTCTATAATTGTATTGATATTTTTAAATACAAATTAAATAAATGATTTCAAAATGTACTTTAAGGATATTTTGTTATAAATGAAATATTATTTAAATATTCAAAATCTACTAAAAATACTATATTCTACGAATTTATTTTTAGATGTTAAGTGTAACGCCCCGACCCGAGCTACCTAGAGTCGGTGCATTACTTCGTAACATTGGAATGATCACAAAAGATCAAGTCTCGAAAGACCGATTAGTTTAGTAGCCTTGTAAACACAAGATACATTCATAAGTCTAACATTACATCATAAAGTAAAAAAAACTACAACATCTTCCCTCCATATCCCCTTATATTATCCCTGCAGGTCAATCATATTATACTTCTTCACATCTTGAAAAATATTAAAACATTGAAAGGGGTGAGCTCAGATGCTCAGTAAGGATAACAATATTGCGGAAGCTTTCATAAATAAACATTAACATTTAAGGCAATGTATAACTAAAACAAAAGCCTTTTGAACATGAACTTCAATATAATATGACAAAAGTAAAATGAGATAATTCCATTTACTTATTCACATGGATATTATACTGGTCGAATAATCACATGCAATATCAATAACCACTTTCATAATGATGGAATGCATAATGCCAGACATTCTGAAACATTTTGTCAAGGCCTCGGCCAAGATGTCTAAAATGATTAAGGCCTCGGCCAAAACCATAAATCAAAATGGGAAATGGCCTTGGCCAATTCCACGTCTAGTTGTCTCATGAGACCTACCGATGCATCGAGGAGCTATAGCGGGCTCCACCCGTCACTTATTAAGTCCAATACATTCCTCATATGAATAGGTTTAAACATAACATAAACCATAACATAATCATATCACATAAAATATGCATAAAGGAAACATAACATTTCCACATTTCAATCATAAGATATAAATAAGACACATTGATATAATAAAAAGACTTTCAAAACCATTTTCAATACCAAAATAAAATAAAAGTAAAACTTTGTATTTATTTTTCATTAAAAAAACGTGATGGCTTGTAGAGGAAGCCGAAACTCAAATAATGGTCACGGCAGCGGAGAAGTCGTTGTCGCCGCATAAGTATGGAAAGAAAAACATTCCCTTTTATCGTTTAGCAAAACGCTTCGTATAAAAAGATTCCTTTTGAATAAACGTAAAAGTCAAAGGGGTTTATACACCGTATAAAAGAAAGTTGTGTATAAAACCAAATATGCCTCAATGAAAGGGATTGAGACGAAGTCCTTAAAAAGATATTTTTTTAAATAAAGTACATCTATAATGTGTATTCACTATATGTACACATAAATAATGTAAAAATACAAGATAGGACATAATAATATCATGACATAATTTGAAAGTAGGAGATTAACCCAAAGAATAGAAGTTGGGTTAAGAAGTTCCCTTACCTTGCGTCCTGTCCTGACTCGACCGTTCTTTAACCTCCTGAATAATAAACTAGAGTTAATATATACCTTATTAAGAACCATTTTCAATTTCATTATCCTTTTTATATCACTTATTACAATGATATGAACATTATGTAATTATTTAAGTTAATAACGGTCGTTTTGTCGATCTTTGGTACTTGAGTCAACAATAAACATCTTATATTTACAAGTTGTTTATGTGGTAGAATATCCATTATATCCAGAATTATATTCATGATTTAGATGTCATATATATCATATATATCCAGTATATACATTCATTTATAATATTACGTAACATTTAGAGGTAAGAAATGAAATGCACCGTTCATGGAGATGGTAAGTCGTACGTACGCATGAACGCTACTTTCATTTATATTTCATATTTAATGGAATGAAATCATAATGATATAAATGTATAATATAATTCCAGTATAATATAGTGTATAATACTATTTAATCCATCCTTTATACATCCCACATATGGCATTGACGATCCAAATCACTTTGAGGGGGCGGTAGTCCGCACTTCCAAAAATGAAATTATCGCGTTTACCCATAATGGAAATCATAAAGTATGCCATAAATGAGAAATACAGAAGCATAAGTAAAACATAAACATATTATATATCATATATAAATATAGTTACATCTTAATGGCCACCTTTGAAGGTGTTATATGAGTGTTTAACAATCATCGTTTCGTGAGGCAGAAATTCACCATCCACAGAAACCGTATGTTCTTTAACCATTAGATGTAGGTGTGTGTAAGTGTAGCTCTAATCTTTCTTATAACAACATCCTAGTATATTTAGGATACTGGTTTTGTTACAAAAGAAATGAATAAAAAGAGTTTAGGGGGTTGGAGAAGAAAAATAAAACAAAACAACATTAGAGAAGACATTACCTCAAAATCGGGTAACTCTTTTTGATTTGAGACAAAGGCTTCCTTGGGAAGAGTTCTGCCCAAAGTGAGGCTGCTAGGAGTAAGAGGGGGAAGTTCGGAGAGTATTTGGGCAGATTTTGGCTGATCCAAATGGCTTGAAAGTGTGAATGAGGTGGTAGAGGTGGGGGCCTTTTATAAGAGGAGAGGAGGGGCACTCTTGGAATGTAAGGAAACTTTACATTATTATACAATGCTTTTCGGATTCTAAAGGACCCACACTTATATAATTCGTGGCTAAGGTGATAAGGGTTCGAAATCTACCCATCCAATAGTCTTTGGAAAAGTGTATGCCTTGTATTGTACATTATCTTTTCATTTTATTCAAATCGTTAAATAATGAGGTCATCGCTGCATCATAATGATATCATAAATAATTTAATTTATTTAATGTCTAAAAATTATAAAAAAATACTATGATTTATGAAATCTTATTATCTTTCCAATGACTATTTATAGTCAAAAATATGACTTGTATAACCCCATGTAAAAATTGTTTTTGTAAAACATTTCATGTTTGTGTCTTTTTTTACTTTAACATTAAATAAAAGGTATTTATGTAATTTTCTAACTAAAGTGGATCCATGGGGTCCCCAAGTTGACCCATGTATTGTATCGGTCTACCATGGCACATCCAATGAGGGTAGAACATGTTTCAAGCTCATCTCATATTATTAAAACATTATTTTTACCTTAAACTACACTAATTACCTCTAATCGCGATTAAGAACTTAAAAGTTACTATTCACAAAAAATTATTTTAATCTCATTGAACCACATTTTACTTCTTAATGACAACCATGTATGCAGGATTTTTGTAAATCAAATCACAGAAGTGGTAATATTTCATTTAAATGAAAAATCAGTTATTTAACTACCACTTAGTGGTTTCACTATTCATCAAAAATTGAAGTTTTTCAGAACAATGCCAAAATTTCACCCTAAGCTATAATTGATATTCCGAATTCAAAAATGATGTCTATTTTACAAAATTCCAAAAATATAAGTTGCATTAATTAATTTTATAATTAATTCCCGCTGTCACAATAAATAGCGTGTTTTTAAAAAACAATTTATATCAAAATATTGGCAATTGTTTATGCCCAATTTCAATGTTAAATTAATTCTAATGACCACCATTGGATAAAATGGTAAAAATATATTCTAATTATACTTTAAAACCACTAAATAGGATAATTTATCACAATAAATTATTTCTATTAAAAAAGTTGTTTTTAAGTATTTTTCACTATTCATAAAAAATTAGAAGTTCTCAGAAAAATACCAAAAATTCAACATACGCTAATTTCAATATTACGAATACAAAAATGAAGTCCATTTTGAAATATAAAATTTCTATAATTTTAAAAAGTGGTTATTACTATTCATAACGGCTACTTTGATTAGTCGCGGTGTTTTATAACTCGAAGTTGCGTACAATGCAAGCTATTGCATTATTGAATGAGAAGCGTATCGTGGAAGCTCGGGGTGTTACATTCTCCCCTCCTTCAATAAATTGCATCCTCACAATTTGAAATTTTTCTTGGAAAATAAAAGGTAGAAAATAAATTTGTAGAAAACCCACATCGGAAATAAGGTTAATAAAAATATAACTTTAAAAGAAAGAAAGATAAGTACAAAGGTCACCCGAGATAGCCCATACTAGGATTCTATGAAAATATGGATATGGAAGAAAAATAAACCATCAAGGTCTGATGGAGAGTTATAGAAAACTGGATTAGGAGAAAGTTAACAATAAGAAAATCACAAACTTGTGATTGGTTAAACGGTCATTGAATCCCCAGTTGGAAAAGTTAACCGGCAACGTTTTTGTTTTAAGTTACCTTTTATAAAGTTAAAGAATTTATTTAGGAGATTTACTAAGAATGTAAGGGAATATACATAATTGTCATGTAGACTTTCATTCTTTGATAAATATTTACCAAAAACCCATCTTTCACTCTAAAAGGTAATAGAACTCAAAAATATTATAATTATCCTAATTGTATAAGGTTCCAAATGTTAACACATACCATTTAGATTAGTAAAATTATTTTGTAAAAACTAGGGACTTCCTATAGGCTAGTGGTGGGAAATAAAGGCCTGTCGCACTATGGTTGTGGGTTCGATTCCTGCAGCTTTGTCTGATGCGACGGGTTATGCCCCACCCTGCAGGTTGTCCTTTTCCCAAAACTATAGTATTATAATATTCCAAAAATTATCTTCATAAATTTTTTAACCTTAAACAATACTATCCAAAGATCAACTTAATCCACTCCAACCCTTATAGTTATCCAAAATACTTCTGTCCAACTCACAGTCCAGATTTTATGAGGAAGGTAAACATAATGAAGCTCTTTTTTTTCTGCGTAACAACATGTGAACACCTTCATCATGTATTCTTTTAAAACACTGCAACATAGTGAATTACAATAAATTCTTATTGATTACATTAATGATCCCTTATTCCTTATAGAAAACTAGATATACTCCTTCTATACAAAAATGTATACAAATCATTAATCAATTTCAAGGATGTTAAGAATATCCAACATAATTTATCCGAATCAATCATGTCTTATTCCAAAATCACTATCTCGGTATCAGAACCATATTATGGTTTATATTTATCTCAACCATATATTTTCCAAAAGTGTAACCTGATGTGGAGTCCCTTTTCTTGGTTCCACACAATCTCAAGTCTTAGATGAAATAGTACTGCAGTACAATCCTTATATACTCCATAATTATTATAACCAGTACATCATTGATCCAACACTCAAATTACAAAATTCTTTAATAACAACATAAGAACACTAATCATTCCCCCTCATCTGTGGTAGTATCATAACTTGATTATTATCCAATAACATCATTTGGGGCATACTCTGATGATTTTAACATTGGTTTGTGTAGTGTCCCCACTCCTTGCAGATGAAGCATTGTACATTTGAAACCTTTTTCTTACCCTTGCAGTCACGCACTTGGTGTCCTTTTTCTCCACACTTATAAAAAACTCTCATTCCCTTCAGGAAAATTCCAAGGTGTTTCTTCCCACAGTTATCACATATTGGAAAATTCTTCTTTTCCCTCGTCCCTTTATCCATCATTCTCTCTTCCATCCTTTTCTTCTCTTTAATCCCTTCAAATCCATAAGACTCAGAGAATTCTCTACTTATCTTATTAACACATGATACTATTTCATCATATGTTGATAACACATGGGAGAATATTTCCCTTCTAAATGTTGGCTTAATACCATGAAAGATATGATCCTTCTTACTCTTTGGATCATACCTATTGATGGAGTTCACATTCCTTCTACTGGGCTCCATTTCTATACAATGCCATAAACTAGGTCAGTTTATGAATCGAAATACATAATAACAAACTTGAAAACACTTATAATAAATTGAACTATTTATGGATATAATCCATAATCATAAAAAATGTTTTCTTTTAGGAAGTATATACTCATAACCCTTCATAGTGGTTTGTAAAGAAAATGTGAATTATCCTAAGCATATCCCCCAAGAGAGTCGTAACCAAGAGTGCAGCAAGGCCCGTTGTCGTGCACCAGTTCCCGTTCGAGTCTAGATCAAAGCGGTGTTTTCGGGTTTTACCCCTAGGTACATCTGTGCCAAAGTCGCCTCTACCTGCTCGTATCCAGACAGGGATGTATTTCTCGGAAAACTCACAGAATCTCTACAATAACAAAATACTAGGAAGTTCTTCTATACTAATCCTCAAAGTCTATCTTTGGGCTATGTGCTCTAATCAGAGTTTATCTAAATCTAGCTTCCAAGGTTAGTACTAAACTGCCTCTGATACCAACTGTAACGCCCCAACCCCAGCTACCTAGAGTTGGTGCATTACTTCGTAACATTGGCATGATCACAAAAGATCACGTCTCGAAAGACCGATTAGTTTAGTAGCCTTGGAAACACAAGATACATTCATAAGTCTTACATTACATCATAAAGTAAAACAAAACTACAACATATTCTCTCCATATCCCCTTATATTATCCCTGTAGGTCAATCATATTATACTTCTTCACATCCTGAAAAATATAAAAACATTGAAAGGGGTGATCTCAGATGCTCAGTAAGGATAACAATATTGCGGAAGCTGTCATAAATAAACATTAACATTTAAGGCAATGTATAACTAAAACAAAATCCTTTTAAACATGAACTTCAATATAATATTACAAAAGTAAAATGAGATAATTCCATTTACTTATTCACATGGATATTCTACTGGTCGAATAATCACATGCAATATCAATAACCACTTTCATAATGACGGAATGCATAATGCCAGACATTCTGAAACATTTTGTCAAGGCCTCGGCCAAGACGTCTAAAATGATTAAGGCCTCGGTCAAAACCATAAATCAAAATGGGAAACGGCCTCGGCCAATTCCACGTCTAGTTGTCTCATGAGACCTACCGATGCATCGAGGAGCTATAGCGGGCTCCACCCGTCACTTATTAAGTCCAATACATTCCTCATATGAATAGGTTTAAACATATCATAAACCATAACATAATCATATCACATAAAATATTCATAAAGGAAACATAACATTTCCACATTTCAATCACAAGATTTAAATACGACACATTGATATAATAAAAATACTTTCAAAACCATTTTCAATACCAAAATAAAAGAAAAGTAAAACTTTGTATTTATTTTTCATTAACAAAACGTGATGGCTTGTAGAGGAAGCCGAAACTCAAATAATGGTCACGGCGGTGGAGAAGTCGTTGTCGCCGCATAAGTATGGAAAGAAAAACATTCCCTTTTTTCATTTATCAAAACGCTTCGTATAAAAAGATTTCTTTTGAATAAACGTAAAAGTCAAAGGGGTTTATACACCGTATAAAAGAAAGTTGTGTATAAAACCAAATATGCCTCAATGAAAGGGATTGAGATGAAGTCCTTAAAAAGATCATTTTTTTAAATAAAGTACATCTATAATGTGTATTCACTATAATTACACATAAATAATGTAAAAAATACAATATAGGACATAATAATATCATGACATAATTTGAAAGTAGGAGATTAACCCAAAGAATGGAAGTTGGGTTAAGAAGTTCCCTTACCTTGCGTCCTGTCCTGACTCGACCGTTCTTTAACCTCCTGAATAATAAACTAGAGTTAATATATACCTTATTAAGAACCATTTTCAATTTCATTATCCTTTTTATATAATTATTACAATTATATGAACATTATGTAATTATTTAAGTTAATAACGGTCGTTTTGTCGATCTTTGGTACTTGAGTCAACAATAAACTTCTTATATTTACAAGTTGTTTATGTGGTAGAATATCCATTATCTCCAGAATTATATTCATGATTTAGATGTCATATATATCATATATATCCAGTATATACATTCATTTATAATATTACGTAACATTTAGAGGTAAGAAATGAAATGCACCGTTCATGGAGACGGTAAGCCGTACGTACGCATGAACACTACTTTCATTTCTATTTCATATTTAATGGAATGAAATCATAATGATATAAATGTATAATATAATTCCAGTATAATATAGTGTATAATACCATTTACTCCATCCTTTATACATCCCACATTTGGCATTAACGATCCAAATCACTTTGAGGGGGCGGTAGTCCGCACTTCCAAAAATGAAATTATCGCGTTTACCTATAATGGATATCATAAAGTATGCCATAAATGAGAAATACAGAAGCATAAGTAAAACATAAACATATTATATATCATATATAAATATAGTGACATCTTAATGGCCACCTTTGAAGGTGTTATATGAGTGTTGAACAATCATCGTTTCGTGAGGCAGAAATTCGCCATCCACAGAAATCGTATGTTCTTTAACCATTAGATGTAGGTGTGTGTACGTTTAGCTCGAATACTTCTTATAAAAACATCCTAGTATATTGAGGATACTTCTGTTGTAACAAAAGAAATTAATCAAAAGAGTTTAGGGGGTTGGAGAAGAAAAATAAAACAAAACAACATTAGAGAAGACATTACCTCAAAATCGGGTAACTCTTTTTGATTTGAGCCAAAGGCTTCCTTGGGAAGAGTTATGCCCAAAGTGAGGCTTCTAGGAGTAATAGAGGGAAGTTGGGAGAGTATTTGGGTAGAGGTCGGCCGAGCCAAATGGCATGAAAGTGTGAATGAGGTGGTAGAGGTGGGGGCCTTTTATAAGAGGAGAGGAGGGGCACTCTTGGAATGTAAGGAAACTTTACATTATTATACAATGATTTTCAGATTCTAAAGGTCCCACACTTATATAATTAGTGTCTAAGGTGATAAGGGTTCTAAATCTACCCATACAATAGTCTTTGGACAAGTTTAAGCCTTGGATTGTAAATTATCTTTTCATTTTATTAAAATCGTTAAATAATGAGGTCATCGCTGCATCATAATGATGTCATAAATAATTTAATTTATTTAATGTCTAAAAATTATAAAAAAAATACAATGATTTATGAAATCCTATTATCTTTCCAATGAATATTTATAGTCAAAAATATGACTTGTATAACCCCATGTAAAAATTGTTTTAGTAAAACATTTCATGTTTGTGTCTTTTTTTACTTTAACATTAAATAAAAGGTATTTATGTCATTTTCTAACTAAAGTGGCTCCATGGGGTCCCCAAGTTGACCCATGGATTGTATTGGTCGGATATGGAACATCCAATGAGGGTAGGACATGTGTCAAGCTCATCTCATATTATTAAAACATTATTTTTACCTTAAACTACACTAATTACCTCTAATCGCGATTAAGAACTTAAAAGTTACTATTCACCAAAAATTATTTTAATCTCATTGAACCACATTTTACTTCTTAATGACAACCATGTATGCCATATTTTTGAAAATCAAATCACAGAAGTGGTAATATTTCATTTAAACGAAAAATCAGTTATTTAACTACCACTTAGCAGTTTCACTATTCATCAAAAATTGAAGTTTTTCAGAACAATGCCAAAATTTCACCCTAAGCTATAATTGATATTCCGAATTTAAAAATGATGTCTATTTTACAAAATTCCAAAAATATAAGTTGCATTAATTAATTTTATAATTAATTCCCGCTGTCACAACAAATAGCGTGTTTTTAAGAAACAATTTATATCAAAAGATTGGCAATTGTTTATGCCCAATTTCAATGTTAAATTAATTCTAATGACCACCATTGGATAAAATGGTAAAAATATATTCTAATTATAATTTAAAACCACTAAATAGGATAATTTATCACAATAAATTATTTTGATTAAAAAAGTTGTTTTTAAGTATTTTTCACTATTTATAAAAAATTAGAAGTTCTCAGAAAAATACCAAAAATTCAACATAGGCTAATTTCGATATTATGAATACAAAAATGAAGTCCATTTTGAAATATAAAATTTCTATAATTTTAAAAAGTGGTTATTACTATTCATAACGGCTACTTTGATTAGTCGCGGTGTTTTAGAACTCGAAGTTGCGTACAATGCAAGCTATTAAATTATAGAATGAGAAGCGTATCGTGGAAGCTCGGGGTGTTACATTAAGTATGATATATTTATGTATCAATTTATCATTTATAATGAAAATATTTACCTGTAAATAGTGAAATTATTATTAGCATTGTTTGGGTTATAGTAGTGTTCTTGCGCGTTATATGCGATTATTTTAAAATTAATTTCCAAAACACATTGGATATTTATTTATTAAATTGGATATAATATTTAAAATTAATTGGGGTTATATTTTCTAATAAATATAACTGTAATTTAGTCTTAATTTTTATATTACTTTGGTTAGAAAACTAGTTACCTTAATAAAAATTAAAATGGTAAAAGTGGAGGAACTCAAAAGTTAAAGAACAAAATTATAAAAATGAACTTACTTTTGTGTGGTGGATGTTTGGATGGACCATAATTTCATGTTAGTAGATTATTTCTAGATTTTTAAGCCATATTAGTAAAGGGATACCTCTCAAAAGTGTTATCCTTTTTGTATTTACAAGAATGTGACTCCCCCACCATAAAAAAAGGCACTCGCATCTCCCAATTATTCACACCTCTAAAGAAATTTATATCATCCATAACCTACGCAAATAATATATAAAAAACCATACCCTCATTTTATAAGACTCACTATGCGCATAAATCTTACCATGGAATTATTTTCATATAATCCATAAAGAGTTACCCAAAAAAGAGGTAATGTTCTTTAATGATCACTTTAATTTCATTTCATTATCCATATGATGAATTATTATTATATATTTAATATATAATAAAGTAATTATCCTTAATATAATTTAGTGTTTTATTTCATTTTTATGAAATAAAATCACACACTTCCATTAAATGGCTTAGTCATTCATCGTTCATGTGTATGAAAGACTACCACCTCACAAACTGATGTATGATTATTTAATTTTTATATGACATATACCTTCATGATTTCTTTTTGGTGAGAATATGATAAAATTGTTTGTGGATGTGTGGATTACTTCCACCTCAAAGCGACGTGATGTAACACCCCAAGCTTCAACGGTATGCATCTCTTTGAATAATGCAATAAGTTTGCGTTGTACACAACTTCGAGTTCTAACAGACCATGACCAATCAACTAGCCGTTATGAATAGTAATACCCACTTTTTGAAATTTTATAAATTTTATTTTTCAAAATGGAGTTAATTTTTGAATTTGGAATATCGAAATTATCTTAGGGTTAATTTTTGGTATTTTTTTGAAAATATTAATTTTTTTATGAATAGTGAAAAACCCTGAGTTATTGTTTAAAACCGAATATTTATTTAAATAATTATTTATTTAATTTAAATTTATTTTAGGTCAAAATAGATACATAATACCTATATAAATTCAATGTAATTAATTGGAGTCATTTTATAATAAGTTTAGATATATAAAATTTTATTGAACTTTTAACCGTCTTTTACCCACCTCCTTGGAGCATTTGCAAATTTGCATAAAACTTAATTTTATCGCTTCTGTGAGTTGAATTTCGAAAATATAAAAGACACGGTTAATATTAGTAACAAAAATGTGGTTCAATAAGATGAAAATAATTTTTTTTGAATAGTAACTTTTAAATTTTATTTACCACAGGTAAAACTAAATAGCGTAATCAAAGGTAAAAATGATATTCTAATTACCCTAACACATGTCCTAATTATATTGGATAAGTATAATTCGACCAAAAACTTGCTTAGGAATAAAATATTATCCTTTAGTTCCACTCGGATTAGATTATGTAATTTATTATTATTTAATTTAAAGAGGTGTTAAAAGTGTTAAATTTAAGTTTTCATAACTAAAACATTTTTAATATAGGGTAATACATTAGATAAATTCAACTATAAATATTCATTATAAATATAAAAATATTTTCTACATAATGGTAGTTTATTTATAATTTTTAGACATAAAATAATTAAATTTATTTATAACACAATGATGATGTAGTAATTACCTAATTAATGAAAAATTAAAATAATTGATATTATAAATATACAAATAAATGTAATTTGAGGATTTTGATGAATTACACTAATTTTCTAGGTTAATATGAGATATTAGGGTTGATTAATGGAATTATTTTCGAAGTAATCATGCTGTTATGACTTTAACAAAAACAAAATACCAAATAGTGTCAAAATTGACATAAAAGAGTTTTTAAAACAAATATTATATTATTAAATGTTATAATAGCCCTAAAAATATAAACTTCTACCAAAGGACATTAATAATTATATATATTTCATTAATGAACCATTTGGGGTTCTTTTGGCATTTTATTATATGTTTATTAACGAATTATTATAATAATACAAGAATACATGGTAAAAGTTAAACTATTTAACTAAGAGTGAAACATAAAAGATAAGGTTAATATGGTGACCCAAACCAGTCTAAAACCTATTTGTTGAGAGTTTTTCTACCAATTACCACATTATCCTTTAAATAAATCATTTTTGAGACATTAGAAACTGAAAATGATTTTATTATAAAATAATATTTCAATCTTTTCCTGAGGTTCTGCTCACCTCTCTTATAAAAGGGCACTTCCACTTCATTCAAATTCACATGTCCAAATCCATTTTTCTCAGCCAGCCCCTACCCAAATATCCTTTCGAATTCCCTCACTTCAACCTAAAGTACTTAGTTTGATCATAAAGCCAACCTAAGGATCACTTTTGATCAACTCAAAAGGAATCACCCGAAGAAAAGGTAAATATTTCATCACCTATTTAAAGTTCTTTTCTTCTTACACTTCCCCTTTATTTGTTGTTTCCATTCTAAAATAACAACTCCAGTATATTCTATATACTATGATGTTATTATAAAAATGGTACAACCATATTCATTATTCTATCCATCATATGAATGACAAAATCACCACACGTGTGTACGTACGGCTTACCATCTCCATGTCGTGGCGTAATTGTTATTCAATACATTATTATTTGGATGGGTAAAATAATGATGTACAATTGATGTAAATAAAAAAATATAACATGTCAATGGTTCTATATATATTATGTTCCATCCATTTACATACGATTTTAATATCAAAATAATGATATTGTCGCTCGTGCGTATGTACGGATTACCGTCTCCACGAACGTAGTGACATTCATTTCCCCATCGTAATCATTCAAGGATAATTTTCATTTTATTATTAAAAATAATATTTAATGAAATTAATTTCATTATGGATATGAAAAGAATACATCCAATCCATAACAAACATGACTTATGTAACAAAACATATAAAGAAAAATGAATCAGTTAACACCTGAAACGAGGATAATAATAAAATATTATTAACAAAGCAATATTAGAAGATCATATATGATATCATGTGGGTATTTTATAATTTAATTACAATTATATATCTATTATGTAGGATTTAAATGTACCCTTAACCAAGGAAAAGTACAAGGTAATGGTTAATTCAACAATCTCTTTATTATCCAAGGTTGTTTTTACGTAAGTATCTACTGGGACCTCTTTATCATCCACATCCGTGTTTTCTAAAAAATTTATTTCAAAACATTTTTATTATTTACTATAATATGGTTTAAAATCATTTATACCCTTATTTTACCTTTTATTTATTGAAAGGAATGTTTCTGTCATTTTCCAAACAAGTTACTTTAAGAACTTTTCGACAAAATTAAGGTAAGAATGTTTTTTTAACTTATACTATGGGTGAGGCTATATTTCATCGTTATAACATTGTCAAAACTTACCTTACAATATTATAAGAATATTTTCAAAATAAATGTTTTCTATTATAATTACAAGACTTTTAAATGATTTCAAAATAGAAATAGATATTTCTCTCAAACAGTTTTGATTTCATCTATGTCAACATTATTTAATGGATTTTAAACATGTTTGAAGTTGATTTATTATGATTGAAATCTTTCATATTATTTTGAAGGTTTTGCAATATGTTTGACTGTGGATATGTTTTTTTATACCATTCATTGTTTATGGATAAAGTATAGACTTTTCCTATGCTAGTTTTAATAAGAATGTTTATGTTATGTTTAAACCTTTTCATATGAAGAATGCATTGGACTTAGTAAGTAATGGATAGAGCCCACTATATCTCCTTGATGCATCGGTAGGTCTCATGATACAAACTAGTGTCTTGTCACATGGCCTTGAACAAAATCTTATTTATAGTCTTGGCACAAGGTCTTGACTATGTGGTTATGATTTCTGGAATTATGCATTCCATCATTATAAATTTGGCTACTGATATTGCATGTGATTATTCAACTAGTAGAATATCCATGTTAATAAGTAAATGGAATTATTTTGATTTATATTTTCCATATTATGATGAATTTTATGTTCAAAAGTCTTATGTTTTAGTCTTATACATTTCCTTAAATGTTTATACTTATTTATGAAAGTTTCCGCTATATTGTTATCCTTACTGAGCATCTGAGATCACCCCTTTATATGTTTTATTTTTTCTAGGATGTGAAGAAGTAATTTATGGTTGACCTACAGGGATATTCTAAGGGATATAAGTGTGGTCAAAGGGGAAAAAATGTTTTTGTTTTTATCTCATGATGTAATGTAGGACTTTTGTATGTATCTATTACTTCCAAGGATACTAAACTAATAGGTCTTTGAGACATGATCTTTTGTGATCATGCCAATGTTATGTAATAATGCACTGACTCTAGGTAACTAGGGACGAGGCATTACATATGGTATCAGAGGAAGTTTTGTATAAACCTTGGAAGCTAGATTTATAAAAACTCTGATTAGGGCACATTACCCTAAGATAGATTTTGAGGATTAGTATATAAGAACTACCTTGAATTTTGGTAACGTAGATATTTTGTCTATTTTCCGATAAATACATCCTTGTCTTGATACGATTAGGTATAGGTGGCTCTGACATAGATTTAACTAGGAGTGAAAACTTCAATAAGGAGTTTCAGGCTTAACTCGGGGTATCCTAGTACACAAAAATGGGTCTTGTTGTACTCTTGGTTACGACACTCCTGAGGGATTTGCATATGATAATTCACATTTTCTTTACAATACATTATGAAGTAATTTTGAGTATATTCCTCCTAAAAGAGAACATTTTTATGATTCTAGATTATATCCATAAACTGTTCAATTTATGTTAAGTGTTTTACAAGTTTGGTATTATGTATTGTGATTCATAAACTAATGTAGTGTATGCCAATGTTTAGAAATGGAACCTAGTGGAAGTTATAGAAATCGTATCAACACACGTAATCCATGTAGGGATTTCCCTCATACTCAAGATAATTATAGTGGATCTAGTGATACAACTGGTGCTAATCAGCCTATCACCATACATGGAAAACTCACTCAGGTTATGAATAATAACCTTACCCGTATGGAGAACCCTGATCCGTAACACGGAGGATCAATGTTGGACCACTTCATGAAGAAACAACCACCAATGTTCAATGGTAATACAAATCCATTTGTATCTGAGCAATCGATAAGTTCCTTATAGAAAATATTTCATGCTCTAGGGATTAGTGAAAGGGAAAAAGTTGTCATCGCAGTTTATCGCCTCACGAGAGATGCAGAACAATGGTGGTCATTGATTCAAAACACAAAGGAAGATGAAGAAGTATAAAATATGGAATGGAGAGAGTTTAAAGAGATATTTTTAGAAAAATACTTTCCTCATGACCATCAAGTGGATATGGAAAGACAATTTCTGAGTTTGAGGAAAAAGGAGGTTGAGAATGTCACAAAGTATGAGGCAAACATTACGAGGTTAGCAAGGCATGCATCAGATTATATACGTAACCCAAGGAGTAAGATTGATCAATTCTTTGATGTGTTAAAACCATTTCCCCATCGAGAGTTAGTCTCACAATCCTTCTCATTGTATGAATATATAGTCTCATGTGTTATCAAGACATAAAAATAATTCTCTAAGTCATACGACTTTAAAGAAAAGAAGGAGAAGAAGAGATATGTTGAACACTCAGGAAATGGAAATAAGGGGAAGAAGGGAAAAGTTGAATATCCATCTTGTAGTAAATGTGGGAATAAACACCTGAGTACTTTCCTGATGGGAATGGGATTCTATTCTAAGTGTGGTGAAAAAATCCACCAAGATTTTGATTTCAAGGGGAAGAAAGAGGTTGTCAATGTTGAATGCTTCAATTGTAGAGAAAGGGGGAATTATGTAAATTAATGTCCAAAGCATCAGGGAAAATTACCTCAGAAAAGGCCAAGGGGGAAAGGACAAGCTTATGCGATCACTACTTCTAGGGTTAAAGCACCTAAAGACATGGTGGAAGGAGATTTAATGGTTTCCTCAAGTTTAGACAATGATTTATTTGATTAAGGATCATTACATTGTTTCATATCTTCCCAGTTTTCTAAAAAAATTATATATTTCCAATTTGATTTAACAAGGGAGTTTTCAATCAAAACTCTTAAGTGAAGTATCATTGCAACAAATTTTTGTCAATCAGTTCCCATTAAAGCATATAAATGTTATTTATCTACTGATATCATCTTCATACCCATGATTTAATTTGATATAATCCTTAGTATGGATTGGATTTCAGACCATGATGCGAAAATTTATTGTAAGAAGAAGGAGGTTACAATTTTCAATGATTATAAGGAGTACCTTAATTTTAGACAAAAAAGTCACTATATGATTCTTATCTAGATCCACCCCCAGTAGCTCTACTAAATTCAATTATTGGGGAGGAAGAGAATGAAATAACTGTGGGTGAGAAAAGGAATGTAAAAATAGAGGATGTACCTATTGTGAAAGAATATATTGATGTGTTTCTAGAATATTTAGCTAGACATCCTCCAGAACGATAAATTGAGTTTTCTATTAATTTAATTCTTAGTTCAAGGAATATATCAAAGTCCCCTTATAGAATGGCCACTGTGGAATTAGTGGAACTAAAGAAAAAACTAGAGGAATTGAGTAATAAAGGATTTATTCAACCTAGTGTTTCTCTATGGGGGTCCATTGTTCTTTTTGTTAAGAAGAAGGATGGATCTGTGAGGTCATACATTTACTATAGGGAGATCAATGCTATAACAATAAAGAACAAGTATCCCCTACCTTGAATTAATGATTTATTCGACCAACTTCATGGAGCTCAATATTTTTCAAAGATTGAACTTTGATCTAGATATCATCAGTTGTGTATGAATTAGGAAGACATTCCGAAGACGGTATTTTGTACTAGGTACGGCCATTTCGAGTTTACAGTAATGCCTTTTTGGCTGACTAATGCACCCTATGTCTTAACGGATCTAATGAATGGATTTTCAATGAATATCTTGATGACTTTTTAGTGGTATTTATTAATGATATCTCGGTAAACTCCAAAAGCTATGAAGATCATGAAAATCACTTGTCCATTATCCTAAAGACTCTTAAAAGAAATAAATTATATGGGAATTTTTCCAAGTGTGAATTCTGTCTTTAAGATATTTCTTTTCATGGCCATATTTTATCTAGGGATGTAATTTCTACTTATCCTTCTAAGACAAAAGGCAATTCAAGAATGGCCTGCACCAATGAGTATAACCGAGGTACGCAGTTTTATTGGTTTAGTAGGTTATTATTTTTTTTGTCCTAAATTTTTCCTGATTGGCTAACCCATTACCCAAGATCATGTGTAAATGTGTTAAATTTGTTTGGAAAAAAGAGTGTAAATAATTTTTTTAAGACTTAAGAGAATATTAGTCAATGCTTCTATCTTGAATCTATCATCAGGGAATGATGGATTTGTTATTTATAGTGATGCTTCAAAAAAATTACTTGGTTGTGTCCTTATGCAGAATGATAGATTCATTTCCTATGCATCACAGTAGCTAAAAATTCATGAACAAAACTATCTCACTCAAGATCTTTAGTTAGAAGTTGTGATCATTGCTCTGAAGATATAGACACACTATCTATATGGTGAAAAATGTGAGATTTATACTGATCACAAGAGTTTGAAGTATATTTTCTCACAAAAAGAACTCAACATGAGGAAAAGGAGATGACTTGAACTACTCAAGGATTAAGATTTAACCATACACTACCACCCAAGGAAGGAAAATAATGAGGTAGATGCTTTATGTATAAAGAATCATGGAGTTCTGAACAACATGAGAGTTGAAAAGGATCCTATATACATGGATCTAGTAAATATGGACATGGGAATAACCATGGAATGAGAAACATCAATACTATTTAAGATGGTTGCCAAACCATCTTTACTATAAATGATAAAGAGTTCTCAGAATGGTGATGAAGATTTTCAAAAGAAGATTACAGCTATGAATGATGGGAGATTGAGTGACATTGTGTATGAAGATGGTATTTTGAAATCTGGGAAGAGACTTTGTGTTCCCGATATACCTGATCTAAAAAGGGAATTGTTGGATGACACTCATAGATCCAATTTCTCTATACACCATGGTATCACTAAAATGTATAGATATTTGAAGGAACATTTTTGGTGGGACATCATGATGAGATAGATTATGGATTTTGTGTCGAGATGTATGGTTTGTCAATAAGTGAAAGCTAGACGATAACATCCTAGAGGAGTAATGAAAACTCTTCTTATACCTGAGTTGAAATGGGATGATATTACGATGCACTTTTTCATGGAGCTACCAATGACCCCTATAGGGAATGATGCAATATGGGTCATTATTGATCGTCATACCAAGTCAGCACATTTTCTTCCTACAAGAGAAGATTTATCACTTGTGCATTTAGCAAGACTACATATTAATGAACTTGTAAGACTTCATGGAGTACCCCTATTGATTGTTTCTGATCATGATCCCCATTTTACATTAAGATTCTGGAAAAGTCTTCAGAAATATTTGGATACTGAACTTCGTTTGAGAACTTCCCACAACCCTCAAACTGATGGACAATTATAATGATATATTCAAACCTTAGAAGACATGTTGAGATATTTATCACTTTAATTTCAAGGTATGTGGGATCACTATTTACCTCTGGTAGAATTTTCCTATAATAATAGCTTCCATTTAAGTATTCAAATGGAACCATATGAAGCACTATATGGAAATAGATAACACACACTAACTTTTTGGGATGATGTTGGTGAAATAAAACTCATAGGCCTAGAACTTGTTGAATAAACAATGGAAAAGGTAATGGTTATACAAACCCACATCAAAGAATCTCAAAGTAGAAAAAAGATTTATGCTGATAACCGAAGGAAGTATTTGGAATTTCAGGTTGGAGATCATGTTTTCCTGATGGTATCTCCATGGAACGGAGTTTTACATTTTGGTAAGAATGGTAAATTAAGTCCCAAGTACATCGGACCTTTCGAAATTCTAGAATTAAATGGGGTTGTATCTTACCGTTTGGCGATGCCACCAAGTCTCTCCAATTCCATGATGTGTTCTATATATCACTATTGAGAAAATACATGCCTTCCCCAATGCATGTACTCACCTATGAAGAAATAGAACTGGAACCCGATCTGTCTTATTGTGTAGAGCATGTAGATTCTGTATACTAGAAAGCAAGTGTTGAGATACCGGATGAATACTCTGGTAAAAATTCTACGGAGAAACCATAAGATGAAAGAGACGATGTGGGAACCTGAGAAACTTATAATGAAAAACCACTCGAGTCTTTTTATGCAGTAATATTTGGGAAATTTCAGGGATGAAATTATTTGAAAGAGTGAATAATGTAACACCCCAAGATACCATGGTACGATTCTCTTTGAATAATGCTATAATTTTGTGTTGTATGCAACTTCGAGTTCTAACACACCACAACCAATCAAGCTAGCATTATGAATAGTAATACACACTTTTTAAAATTTTACAAATTTTATTTTTCAAAATGGACTACATTTTTGAATTCAAAATATCAAAATTAGCATAGGGTTAATTTTTTGTATTTTTCTAAAAACTTTTAAATTTTATAAATAGTGAAAAATACAAAGATACTGTTTAAAACCGAATTGTTATTTAAATAATTATTTATTTTATTTAAATTTTTTTAGGTCAAAATAGATTCATAATACCTATATAAGTTCAATGTAATTCATTTGAGTAATTTTATAATAATTTTATATATATATAATTTACTTTAACTTTTTACCGTCTTTTACCCTCCTCCGAGGAGCATATGCAAGTTTGCATAGAATTAATTTTACCACTTCTGTGAGTTGAATTTCTAAAATCTGAGAGACGCGGTTGATATAAGTAAGTAGAGTGTGTTTCAATAAGATTAAAAGAATTTTTGGTGAATAATAAATGTTTACTTTTAATTACCACGGGTAAAAGTAAATAGGGTAATTAATGGTAAAAATAATATTATAATTACCATAACAGATGTCATAATTATATTAGATAAGTATGATTCAAACAAAAACAATCTTAGGAATAAAATATGATCCTTTAGGTCCACTTGGATTAGATTAGGACATTTATTTTTATTTAATTTAAACAAGATTTAAAAGTGATAAATTTACGTTTTCATAACTCAAACATTTTTAATATAAGGTTATATATAAGATAAATTCGACTATAAATATTCATTAGAAATATAAAAATATTTCCTACATAATGGTTCTTTATTTATTATTTTTATACATGAAATAATTAAATTTATTTATGACACAATGATGAGGCAGTAATTACCTTGGTAATGAAAAAATAAAATAATTGATATTATAAATATCCAAATAAATGTAATTTGAGACTTTTGATGAATTCAAAAAAATTTATAGGTTAATATAACATGTTAGGGTTTATTAATTTAATTTTTTTGAAGTAATAATGTTGTTATGACTTTAACAAAAACAAAATACCAAATAGTGTCAAAATTGACATAAAACAGTTTTTAAAACAAATATTATATTATTAAATGTTATAACAGCCCTAAAAATATAAATTTCGGCCAAAATACTTAAATAATGATATATATGTAATTAATGAACCACTTGGGGTTCGCTTTTCATTTTATAATAAATTTATTAACCAATTAATTTATTAATGCAAGAGTACATGGCAAAAGTTATACTATTTAACTAAGAGTTAAACCTAAATGATAAGTTTAATATGGTGACCCAAACCTAACTAAAACCTATTGGTTGAGAGGTTTTCGACACATCCCCACCTTATCCTTGAAAAAAATCATTTTGGATCCATTATAAACCGAAAATGGTTTTATTGTAAAATAATATTTCAATATTTCATAAGGTTCGCCTCACCTCTCTTATAAAAGGGCACTTCCCCGTCCTTCAAATTCACACCTCCAAATCCATTTGGCTCATCCAAAACCTACCCAAATATCCTCCCAAATTCCATCACTTCAACCTAGAGGCCTTATTTTGATCATAAATTCAACCTAAGGGGCCCTTTTGATCAACTAAAAAGGAATCACCCGAAGAATAGGTAAATATTTCATCACCTCTTTTAAGTTCTTTTATTCTTCCACTTCTTATTTATTTTTTGTTTCTATTCTAAAATAATAAATCCAGTATCTTCTATATACTTTGATGTTATTATAAAAACAGTACAACCATATTCATTATTCTATCCACCATATAAATGACAAAGTCACCATACGTGTGTACGTACGGCTTACCGTCTACACGTCATGGTGTAATTGTTACTCAATACATTATTATTTGTATTGGTATAATAATGATGTACAATTAATTTAAATAATAAATATAACTTTTTAATGGTTCTGTATATTTTATGTACCATACATTTACATGCTATTTTAATATCAAAATAATGATATTTTCGCTCGTGCGTACATACGGATTACCGTCTCCACAAACGCGATGAGATTCATTTCCCCATCATAATCATTCAGAAATAATTTCAATTTGATGATTAAAAATAATATTTAAAGAACTTAATATCATTAAGGATATGAATCAAATACATCATATCCATAAAAAACATGACTTACATAACAAAACATATAAAGGAAAACAAATCAGTTAACACCTGAAACGATGATAATACTAAAATATTATTAACAAAGCAATATTAGAAGATCATATATCATATCATGTGGTTCTTGTATAATTTAATTACAGTTATTTAACTATTATATATAAGATTAATGTACCCTTGACCAAGTAGAAGTACAAGGTAAGGGTTAATTACACAATATCTTTATTATTTGCGGTTGCTTTTACGTAAGTATCTACTATGACCTCTATATCATTCAGATCCATGTTTTCTTAAAAATGTATTTCAATAAAATTTTACTATTTACTAGACTATGGGTTAAAGTCATTTATACCCTTATTTTAACTTATACGTTTTGAAACAAATCTTTCAGTTATTTTCCAAATAAGTTGCTTTATAACCTTTTTGACAAAATTAAGGTAAAAATGTTTTTTAACTTATATGGCTGGTGTAGCTATATTCCGCCGTTATAACATCATCTAAGCTTCCCTTACACTCTTATAATAATATTTTCAAAATAAATGTTTTCTATTATAATTACATTGTGTTTAAATGATTTAAAAATAGAAAGAGATATTTTTGTCAAATAGTTTTTATTTCATATATGTCAACATCCTTTAATGTATTTTAAACTTGTTTGAAGTTGATTTATTATTATACAAATATTCCATATTGTATTGAAGGTTTTTGGATATGTTTGACTGTGGATGTGTTATATTTATAACATTCATGGTTTATGTATAAAGTATTGAAATTTTGTATCCTAGTTTTAAAACTAATTTTTATGTTATGTTTGAACCTTTTCATATGAGAAATACATTGGACTTAGTAAGTGACTAGTGGAGCCCATTATAGCTCCTAAATGCATCGGTAGGTCTCATGAGACAAACTAGTATCTTGGTACAAGGCCTTGACAAAATATTTTTTGTAGTCTTGGCACAAAGCCTTGACTATGTGGTTATGAAGTCTGGAATTATGCATTCCATCATTATAAATTTGGCTATTGATATTGCATGTGATTATTTTACTAGTAGAATATCCATGTGAATAAGTAAATGACAGTATTTTGATTTATATTTTCCATATTATAATGAAGTTTATGTTTAAAAGGATTTTGTTTAAGTCTTATAAATCTTATTAAATGTTTATGCTTATTTATGAAAGTTTCCGCTATATTGTTATCCTTACTGAGTATTTGATCTCACCCCTTTCTATGGTTTATTTTTCCCTGGATGTGAAGAAGTATTTTATTGTTGACCTACAGGGATAGGCTAAGGGATATAAGTGTGTTCAAATGGGACAAAAATGTTGTTGTTGTTTTTATCTCATGATGTAATTTAAGACTTCTATATGTATCTAGTACTTCCAAGGATGCTAAACTAATCGGTCTTTTAGGACTTGATCTTTTGTGATCATGCCAATGTTATGTAATAATGTACCGACTCTAGGTAACAAGGGTCAGGGTGTTACACGTGATTCGTTCACACATTACATTTTATGTTTTAAGGATAGTATTAACAAAAATAAATGATATATATAACATAAATGTGATACTGTATTGATATCATATACATATATATATATATGTGGTTTTTTATATATGAAAAGGAAATTGATGTAGTGTCCATGTGTACTTATGGCCTACCATCTCCAGGAACAGTGCATTTCATTTTCTATATCCAAATTTTTGGATTATTCTAAATAAATATGTACTAAATATATATGATATTTATATAATGGTTTACATATTTCATATTATTAAATAAATACTGGCATAAGAAGAACAATAATAACAAGTGAAAAAAAATCGAAAAACCTCACAATTAACACCTGAAACGATGAAAATAATGATATATTTTTAACAAATATGTAATAAGATATTATATTAATATAATTGATGATATTATAAATATTATTATGGTTTTTTTATAAGATAATAACATTATTAAAACCATTATAATGGAATTTATAGGGCATTCAACAAAAAGGGGGCTTAAGGTAAGGGATTTCGTCTCAATTTACATTCCATTGAGACTTATTTGTTATTATAGAACAATTAAATTTTATGTGTTATATATTTTAACCCATTCACATGTAATATCCAAAATAATTAATTATTCATGATATTTTAAATTTGAACTTTAATTATCTCATCCACAGAGTTTTAGTATGAAAATACAAAGGGGTAAAAGTTATGTTTGCAATATCACTATCTTTTGTGATTGTTAAATTTCTCTGAAAACAATAACTTCTTTATGAAAATTTTTATTATAAATTAAATTTATATTGAATATCTATATTATAAATATATTATTATTATTATTATTTCCAAAACCATATACATTTTTTACATATGATGTTCACATTGATAGTTATTTTATTAATTGGGGAAATATTTCTAAATTCATATCTTTTACTCAATATAGATATCTAATGATAAATAATATTGTTTATTAATTAAATAAATTATTTGATATTTTTTGAATTCCTTAGACTGGAAAAAATGGATGGGGCCCTGTTATAGATAGTCACTTGATGCATTAGTACTGTCATGATATGAATCGGTTGACCAAATTAGAGTAGTTTAAAATTTATTAAGAATATATCATGACAGTATAGTAGTTCATGTGGCTGATACATGAAATCCAATATTTAAGTGTTTCATTCATTTAGAATTCAGTTATTATATTCACTATCCTAGAATCTATTGATGCGTTTCATTCTTAGATTATTGGTTAAATGGCATGTGTGGTAAGTTATTTACCTTGCCATAATGATTTTGACTTACCCTATTCTTAAAATGGAAATTCTATTTAGTTTCTTACCTTTCTATATTTTTTATTCATTTTTTAATAAAGATATATTCCACTATACTTAACCCTTACTGAGCATTTGATCTCACCTTTATTTTATTTTATTTCCCCAGGTTATGAAGAATATATATTTGAATGGGTTTTTAATGATGTGTTTTGTTATCTTATTTTTATTATGTTTTTTTATATTATAAATTTATAATAGGTTTCATGTATGTAATTCATTTTTCCAAAACATCTAAACTGATCAATCCTTCAAGATTTGATTCATTGTAACCATGCCAACGTAAAAAATAAAGGCACAGACTATGGGCTTTTAGGGTCAGGGCGTTACTTTTTTGATAATTTTAATAGTTGAACGTATTGAAATATTCTTTTTTAAATTATTAATTTAAAAAAAATCTTATGGTGAAATTTTGAGAATTTTTTGAAATATTTCATTATCAGATGAATAGTGAAAGTGGTGAATTTTATTTGAAAAATACTTTTTTGAAAAATTTATTAATATGGTTAAACAATATTAATTTTTTTAATATATATTTAGTTAAATTTTACATCTATTAATCTAATTTAGGTCATTTTAATCTATTTTAAATTTAAATTGGATATAGAAAAGTTTTAAATTATTCAACATTTTCACCTTAAAAACATGTTTTCTCAAAATATATGGGAGATAAATTTTTCATTAATTCATGAAACATCAATGATTACAATTAGGAAAAATGAATTATATATTTGGAATCATCACAATTTATAATTTATAATAACATTAAATTAGTTTTTGACTTAAAAAATTATTGAATGTAATTAATATTAATTAAAGTGATTAAGGTAAAAATGAGTTTACATAGTGGTTAAAAATTAATATTAAGGGACCAAATGACCTAAATACATTTAAATAAGCCAATATATGTCCATATTTAAACCATTAACATTATTTTCAATAATTTTTATCATTATTGGATTGAAATTATGTTATAAAGACATCTATATAGTGTTTTCCATATTCTTTTTACAAGAATTACACTCCTCTTCCACTATAAAAAGCCACTCACCCCTCACTTATTAAAACATATCAAGACATTTTTTGTCATAAAACCATTCATAATCTCCTCTTAAATTATCTATATTGATCCTATAAGCCTCCCTTTGGGTAGATTTCTAACTAAGGATGCCTTTCGGTGCACACCAAAAAGAGTTACAGAAAGAAGAGGTAACATCCTTCAATAAGTACTTTTGTTTAATTTCTTTCTACACAACTTAAAATTGATTTATATAATTCACACACAATAAAATAATTTTCCTTATTAAACATATATGTTATTATATTATGTTTATGTCCTACACTTTCACACACTTACATCACATGGGATACATCATAATCGTTTGTGTGTACAGCGGACTACCGTCATGTGAACTGATGTCAGTTTTTCTTTCATTACCAACTATAATGGTTGGAAATAATTATGGGATTAATAATTTAATATGATATATATGATTTAGTAATGATTTTTTAATTATTATTTTACATATACCTTCATTCTTTACATTTATTGGGACTATGATAACATTGTTTGTAGACGTGTGGACTACCACCTCCTCAAGGATATTTGATTTGTTTATGATTTACATAGAATTTATTAAGTATGGATTTAAAAAAATGATATATTATTGAAATAATAAGTCTACTATAATGATAATATTAATATATATCATGTAAATTTATTTTCTTCAACAGTAAAATAAAATGGAACATCGTTCATGTATACGTACGACCTACCATCTCTATGAATGGGGTATTTCATTTCCTACTAATATCATTTTTAGATTATTATAAATGAATAAATTAATAATAAATATGATATTTATGTCATTTAATAATTTTTTAAATAACAAAATCATGGTCTTTGTTAGAGGAACACAAATTATAGGTCAAAACTTATATAAAAAACAAATTCGTTATTTACCCAAAACGTAACGTTAACATGAAATTGTTATTAAATGGGTAATATTAAATTATAAAAAATTAATAAGTTTTATTATATATTGGAACAAGGTTACTTGTTAGATTTTTTATAAACTTATATTTATTTTATTGGAGGTTTTAATGTGTATGAAGGAATTCATGAATCTATATAAAATAATTTCTTGTCAATTTTTATATCTTTGATTTACATGCCATATTCACCAATAGTTTATTTTATGTAGTATTTATACATACCTAAGAAAATTTATATCATTAATTTAACTTATTACATAATATTAAATGTTTTAATTTATGTTATTATTTTATGGGAATCATGATTCAAAAGGTACTCAAGTAGTAAAGGGATTTCTAGTCTCACTTTTATTTTTGCGAGACTGATGCCATAATTACATATTGTTTCTTTTGTGTGGTGTATATACTACCTATTAGTATACTACATGAAAATTATCTTTAATTTTATGGTCACTTACGTATTCATTTTATGAGCTATATTTCATAGGGTTTATGATTCAAAAGCTACCAAATCGATATGAGAATTTTGTCTCCATTTTCCTTCTCTCAGAGACATGTTATGGTATGCACATATATTTTTTTATGAGGTGTATATATGTAACATTGATTTTTTTTATCATTAATATATTTATTTTCAGGATATTTTAATTATCATGTAATGTAATTATTTCATGGATATCATAATACAAATTTACCACTATGTTAATAGTTTATGACTACAATCTTATCGTTTATTGGGATTGTTTATAATTATGCATTCATTGATGAAATATTATGATATATATCTCAAGAAGTCTCCTGGATTTTATTATAAATTTTTGGATCAGGATATCTTCATGTAATGGAACCATTCAATCACTCTTTGGTACATAAGATAATTAAGATAAATTTTTCATGAAAATTCGATGTTATTTCTCTCCACAACTAAAAATCTATTTTATTCAAAAATTATGTTTCCTAAAAATATTTTCCAAATTTTTTAAATGATATTTTAAGTTAATTTTCTTGGAAATTGAATTTAGAAGTATATTTATTTTAAAACTATTTTTAATTCATTTTCAATCTTCTATTATATGTTTTTAAATATATTTTTAAATAAATGGTTTTCAAAACGTTTTCAACAATCCTTTATAAGTTTTCTCTGATATTTTTAAAGAAAAGTTTTTCAAAAAAAATTTAATCTTAATTTATAATTTTTAAAATATATTTTCATATAAAACTTTTTCAAAATTCTTCTAAACTTCCTTTATATATTTCCCATGATAATTCAATGAAATGTTTTACAAAATATTTTCAATCTTCCATTATAAATTTTCAAAAATATTTCAAAGAAAAGTTTTTCAAAATGATTTCAATATTCCATTATAATATTTCAAATATATTTTCCTGGGAAATATTTTTAAAATGTGTTCAATATTTCTTTATATTTTTTCATGTATGTTTCAAAGAAAATGTTTTTAAATTTTTTACAAGCTTCCTTTATAATTTTTCCAAGATATTTGCAATGAAAAGGTTTTCAAAACATTGCAAAGATTCCTTTATGATTATTCAAGGTTGTTTTAAAAGAAAAAGGGATTTAAAATGTTTTATTTGTTAAAAATAACATTTTAAAGAGGAAATTATATTTTACTCAAGAAATGTTTTAAATGATATTTAAAAATTATTTTTTATCTAATTTGTCTTCCATTGATGTTTATTATGCCTTATTAGGGTCATGAGACAAGAATACTATTTTTATTCTTTCTGTGAATGATTTATTATTTTGATGATATTTTTTTAATAAATCAATTTTTCTTTTATGGGTTATTCCATGATTAAAAACATATGAAACCCTATCTTTTTGAAGGGTTGTTATATTATTAATGTATTATAAATACGTTCTCTTTCCCACAGGGTATGATATGGTTTTATGTTTATGATACCCATATTCATTTCATGGGTTATGATATGTAAAATATTTTATGATCTTGTGGAACAAATATATATGATTTTAATATGATATGGGTGAGACCTATATCTCTTTCCAATGAATTGGGTAAATATTTATACCACATGACACAGACATTGCTATAATAGGGAGTAAAATTAGTTCAGTAAAGGTCTTTGTCTGCTAGGATAGTGGTGGGAGTGAACCTTGACTTCTAATATGGATTGGGAGTAAACATTAACTACTAATATGACCTTGGGAGTGAATATTAACTACTTATATGGTTTGGGTAGTAATATAATTCCACTAATATGGACTTGGATGTTAACCTTTACTACAATGAAAATTATTTTATATGTTTATGTGTCTTCCGAAATTCCATGTCTTATTCATGTGTTATGATTTCATGGATTATGCTTTTGTTTCCATTATGATTCTTATATTATAAACATCCAATCCTTATACCATGAAACATGTATATGATCTTTGAAATGCAGGGTATGATCTTATAATGTTATCATCATGTTCTCATACCCTTATGTTCATGATTATGCTTAAAAATATCTTTTGTTTACCCACATTGAGCATCTGATCTCACCCTTTATTTTGTTTCCTTTCCCCATGTTATGAAGAATGGTTTTAAATATGGGTACTAAATGGGATGATCTTCAAGGGAAAAATTTAAGATCCTTCACCAAGTTAGAATATTGTGTTCTATGTTCCTAAAGACACTAAAATATTATGATCCTTTGGCATGTGATTTTGTAATTTGATAAATATTAATAAAAAATGACGTAATTTCCATGTATGTTAAGATTGTGTATCTATTTTTCTGTCCTCTTTTGGCCAAGAAAAATTTGAGAAAAGAACCCTTAATACCAAACATCATAAATATCATCATGATATTTTATTTGATAGATTTTAAATCTTAATCGGATACCCGAATCAAAAGATATGATCATTTGAAGTTGATGTCTAGATATCAACTCCTCTCAGAACACTACTAAATTTTTAATTTTTAATTACTATAATTTTTTATCTAATATAATTTCATTTTTATTCATAAGCTTATATTTTATAGAACAAAAATCATAAAAACCAACTTAGATCAAATGTTTTGGTCATTTGAAGCTAATTTTAAATTTTTATCTTCTCTTAGAACAACTTTTAAGGAATCTTCAACCACGGTTTAGATATATATATATAGTTATATATATATATATATATATCTTTTTGAATGTGTTTTTGTATGTATTTATATATATATAACAAATTATTAAATAATAAATAATTATTAATAATTAAGAATTAGTAAATAATTTGTAATTACTAAATAATTAATAACTAATTAATAGAAATTAATTTAATTTTTAAATAATAGCTAACAAAATATTATAAATAATTAATAATTTTCAAAAATTAAATTATTAAAAAATATAATAATAAAAAATAAGTTATTATGTATAATAAAAAAAATTAAAATAAAAAATTAAAGATTGATAATAAATAAATAAATAATATTGTATAATTGATAAATAATATATAGTTAATAATTATTAATTACTAATAAATAATTAAAATATTAATTAATTATAAATTATTATCAATTTTACAGTGGGTTTTAAAAAGTCACTACAAAAATTAAATAAATAAAGAAATAAAATTTTAGATTTAGTAATTAGTATAACCACCACTAAAAGACTATTTGTAGAATGGTTTTGATTTTCAATTAATCTTCATGAATTTGAAAGGGTTTTAAAATACCAATGCTAAAAAGATAAATTGAACTTTTATTGGTGGTTTTCAAAACAACCTCCAAAAAACAACTCTTAAAAAGTTTTTATTCTTACTGTTATAATTTATCTATATAATAAAATTTGAAAATGATTCATAGTTTAAATATAATTTGTTATTTTTTATCTAGATAATCAATTGCATGTTTTTTGATGACATAAATTGATGTATGGTTTTGAATTTTTTTGAAGAAAATCTCTTAAATATAATCATATAAGATTTGTTTCCCGTATACTGTGTGTATGTATCATAAAAATACTATATTTGAGAAATATATTTTTTTAATAGGACAATGAGAGTTATTATTGGTGTTGGAAAATATTAAATTATTCAAAAAATGAAATAATTTATAAATTTTGGTAGTTTTGATACTATCTTTTTCCATGTGAAAGTCATTAAAAATGTATCCAAAATAAGGGACAAGAATTCGACATATATTCAAGGAAAATAAGAACATAAAATAATATTTAATATGTTTTTCAATATCAATAATATAAAATTATTATTGAATTAATAGAATATTTTTATCATATTCCATTTTTATAATAAATATTAATTATATTATAATATTTGATTTTTTGATGTAATGCTATTTGAATAAAAATTTCAAGAGTTGAATATAAGGATTAATAATTCTAATCTCGCCATTATCAAAATATTTTTATTTAAAGATTCATCCTCATTAAAGAATTTATTTAGAGATTATTTTTTATATAAAGATACTCAAAACTAAAAAAAGATTCCATGACCTTGGCTTTTCCCATGGGTGACCTTGACCTTAGACATCAATGTCTTATAGTCACCCTATGACCATAGTGGGTTGTAACCATGGTGGTAGTCCCCATTTGGCCACGTTTATAGTTGAACATGGGAATATGGTGGTATATACTTATCACTTCAATATTTAATAATTACAGTAAGAATAATGTAATAATTAAAAAATAATAAATAATGATTACTAAATTAAAATATAAATTAAATATTTATGAAACATTAATAATGTTAAATTATTAATTATTTATTTATTATTTAGTATGAATTTATTTATTTTTTAAAAAATTTTAATAATTTTTATTCATTAATCATAGATTTCGAATCAGTAATCTATAATTAATCACAACTCAATTAATTATAAATTATTAACTTAAAATAATTAATTAATCATTAATCATTAATCATTAATGATTAATTATTTATAATTTATATTCCTTGAAAATGGTGGGATGTGGAGGGACCATTATTAAATAAAAAAAATCTATTAGGGAAGAACATGTAAGAAAAGAATGTCCATATAAAAAATAATAAACAAAAGCCACCAAGTGACTCGAGATCAAGAACTCATACTGTGGTGATTAGAGCATCGATCCTGACCATGAGGATGTCTTCATATTCTCCATGTTTTGACCTATAATAATTATTGAAAATATATAATTATAAACAATTAATTATTTTTTATTAATTATTTTTTATTTTTTTATTATACATAGTAATTAGTAATTAGAAAATAAATTTTAGTAGGTTAATATTTACTATTAATTAATCATTATTTAATATAGATAATAAATTATGAATTTTATGAATTTTATTATTAATATTATTTATTAATGATGAAGTATTTATTATCTAAATTCCAATAAATATTTAATTATTAATTTTATTTTTTTAATATAAAAAATTAAAATTTTAAAATTTTCAAAATTATAAATTTTTTGTTAATAATTACCAAATAATAGTCATTACTGATTAACAATCATCAATAAATAATTATTACTGATGCATTAATAATAAATACTAAATAATTACTAATTATTAACTATTAATAATAAATAATTTATGAATACTAATACTTAATTTATATTCCAGAATTTTTGTTCTATTTATTAGGTTTTTAAATTATATTTGATGTTATTAAAATAACTTTACTAACATTATAAAATACTAATTTTAGTATAAATAATTTAGTACAATTGGTAGGATGTTGGAGAGTTAAGTTTTATTTGTAAGTAGTTGTATAAAGAATGGAGATCTCTTGAGAAGTAACTAAAATGTATATATATAAATATAGAAAAATGAAATACAATAATTATTATAATTTGTAAATAAATAAATAATTTTTTTAATAATTAAATATTATTTAGGAATAAATTATTATAATTAATTCTTATCAAAAAACTAATATAATAAAAAAAATGGTCATTATCACTAACCATGGTCATAGCCTTAGTGCTATAGTAGTTTAATTAGCCACATGGATAAAGACACAGTTGATGTTCTGCATGGTTAAAGTCACCTACAACCCTACCCTGAAAATGGATGTTTATGGCAATGACAACAATGGTCATGGGTCACATGACTGTGGTCATAAGATATGACCATGGTCATAGGGGTTATTTCCATGGGTTTAACCCATGAAAATAAGTCAATTTTTAGTAGTGATAATTTTGTAGTAAGTGTTACATGGATGTAACATGTTTTGTTAAAATCCTTCAATGCATCAGAACATAAGTTTGTTCAAAGTATATATGTGTTATGACACAGTAATACTAACACTTATAAATATTGTTTTATTATTATTTCAATAAAACATTTTTTAATATTATATAATCTTGTCGTGCTATAGAAAAGAATTTCCATGATATAATTCATTCATGCTTGCTGTATATATTTGGAAGATAGAAAATTAATCAAATATAAAGAGATAGATCTCTATGTTATCCTTTGTCAATGGACATCATATAATGATATGTGTTATGATGAGATGGTAAGACCAACATTATTATGGGATCATTTGAAGGTATAATGTTCCCCATGAGACATAAGTGGGGCGTGTGTTCTAGATTGCCTCCCTGAGTTTTTCACTTGTAATATTATTCATAGTTTTATTTTTATGATTTGGGTTTTTATTATAGTAATCCCAATCACATGAGGTTAATAAGTAATTCTATATAACACCATAATACATTGATACATTTCATAGGTTAATAATTAGTCTAAGGTAATTAAGGTGTTGTTATTATGTATGTGATCATGTGGTGGATTTTTTTAACCACTGTAAGATTTTTCCTCTTAGATATCTGCAATGACACTAGTTCCTTTAATAAAAGTGATATTGAATGTGTGTGGCCAAACCTGATTGAGTGAAATTTTATGTAATCTCTTAGTTAGATGGATTACATTCAATGTATTCATCAAAATTAATGTCATGTGATGTCACGAGCCAAGCTGAGATGCCACCCAACCCGAAATCTGACCTAGTCTGAGACATGGTCCAAAGGGCGTTCCTAATCCCAATGGGATGGAACCTAGTGTTAGGGATCAAAATAAACTAATGATAATGATTTATAATAATTAATAACAAGGATTAAATAGCCAAAAATGAATATGAAACATGACTAACAATAACCAATTCTCCATAATAAACAAACTGATCCAAATACAACAACTGAAAAAAAATTACAAAAGTGAGACTGATCCACGCAACATGATCTATATGTGATCTGTTGATCACCACCAATCACAATACCAACTTACTATAAAGTTGAACTAAACCAAAAACCTAAACCTTCAAAATAGTTCAGGTCTATCGATGCCAAGTGGCACAAGAAAAGTGTGAACAAAATCAACTTAGTTGATAATCTCCCCAGAATCCAAGCATTTAATTTGTCAAAACGTTCCACAAAATATATATTAAAATAAATTATGATAATATGTTTTAATAATCATAAAAAAACTAAACAAAACTTTTCACATTTTCCCTTTAAAAACACACACAATTTTCCTTTTCAAAAATGGTTTCACTTTTCACATCCCATTTCAAAACCAAAACCCAAATACAAGGCAAAAAAGATAACCAAAAGGGTTTTGTGCAGAAAGTAAAGGAAACCAAACAAGTAGACACAACTAAAAAGTCCAATGTTTAGCATGTAACAGAAATAAATAGAACATATAGATATAAATCTAGTGAATTTTTAATAAATACCTTGATGAAATCATTAGACGTACTCAGTTTGGACTCACATACTTACATATAGTGAATCTCCACATATAATAACAAACTGGATGCTCCAAACTAGACAATCCAGTGGCAAGTACCACATGGCCCCATAATGTCTAGGGGGAAAAACTAGTCTAATTGGGGTCTAAAATAAACTATCACTCAAACCTTTAGATGATGCCCCAAAATCCCATTATAAAAGTACTCGATAAAACATCTTATAGAAATAAAAACTCATAGTGTTCCCATGCATGAGCCACTAGAGGGGAATGCATCCCTAGATATAGGGGTTTCCCACCCGTTCCTATGAATAAGACACTAGAGGTGATCTCATCCCAAAGATCCAATATTCTATATATCATAATCCAAATCATTACAAAAATACATTGGAAGGAATTTATTTCATAAGCATAATCATCTAACAAATAAAGAATACATGGAATCAATGATTTTTTCATAATAAAATCCACTTTCCAAATCATTTTAAAATAACAATAAATAATTTTCACTACCCAAGTTCTCAACACATTTTCCAAAAAATGACAACATTGCCACTATGCCCATACATTACATGAATTATGAAACCAATTACCACTACATGACAAGCTTCCAATCATCCCTTCACATCACGTCACATAAAAAATTGTTTTTTAAAGACAACACTTTGTGAAATCTGAGTCATTGATATTACCAACCCAAAATACATTTACAATCTACTTCCACATCATTTTCAAAGTAAATATGAACCACCACTTTAATGAACTCAATGCCAAGTGAGCCTTTATATTTTATAATCCAAACATCATAAAAAATGTCAAAAATGACAATAAATCATAATTCTTACCGAGTGTTTCTAAACTTCCAAATTGGACTTTGTGTAAATCATTCATCAAGACAGATCATAAAAATTCCAAATAAGCCAAGCATTGAAAAACACATTTGAAACCAAATTTAATGTCACATGAAGCACCAATACACCATTTAGAGATCAATGATCCATTTTGTAAAAGAAAGTTAGAAGGGTGGATAAGTATTTAGAAACCATGGTTTAAGGAAGAACCCATTATAAATAAAGTGCCAAATAGGCCTCACACAACCATTAAGAACAATACATATTAACAAAATAACCCAACATTTCCTTTATAATCCCAAAACCATTTAAAAAGTCATTTTATAAAATTGAAACCAAAATTCAATGAAACTCTTCATGTCCCCTTCAAAGCATTGATAGAGTGATCAAGAATCAAAAAAATGTTCTAGAAATGAAATTGATAGAGACACCTACCTCAACAATGTGAGAATGTAACCAAAAATCTGGAAAAGGAAGAAGCGTGATTGAGAAAAAATTTGAACTCCCTAACATCCAATAGAAACAAATAACACATCAATCATAACCCTTAGGGTTTAACCATGATTAATTCAAACCTAAGAAGAACCACAAAATCATGAGAGAAGGAGAAAAAGATGATAATATGGACAAAAACCTAAATGAAACTCACGAAGGAACCTTCAAAAAGCTTCAATGGTGGAAGGAGTGAAAGGGAGGAGGATCTTGGAGGCACCCATGGTGGGAATTGGTAGAGAAATGGAGGAGAACTCTAAAATAGGGTTAAAACACTGGATGGGAAAAGAGGTAATTTCCAACATTTAATGATTTGGGCCACTCGTACAGTTTGGCCACATGGGTATCCAAACAGTGTTCCAATCATGTGCCCCTCACTACCCTAGAGAATATGTTACATAGTTAACCTACATGGTTTTCCTTACTAAATGTGAACCATGCATTCAACACTCTCTAAAAATGAAAACTTCCTCTATAGTTTCCTAGGTGAGGGTGAACAATTTCACCTAAAAGTGTTCCAACCGTGTTCCAATTTATATGAATTCTAAATTGTCCATTTTTTCAATGGAGACTCATCTTAAATAAAAAAAACTGAATCATTTAAGTCTATAACAAAACCTAAACCTCAACCAACGGATCCAAATCGAAGAAAGAAAAAAAATAGAATTTCCATGGTCGTATTTTGAAATATATCCACATAAAAAGCACTTTATACCCTTAAAAGTCACCTGGTGAAAAGATGAATTACACTTGATCAAAAAACCAAATAAAGCCAAAAAATTCCAAGATTCTCAGGGTGAAATTTCACTTTAAAATTCACACATGACCATTTCTAGAGGAAACCATAGCACAAAGAACATTGGGAGAACATGATAGGGTTCTCCCCATTGAAAGAACTGGACTAACACCATGGAATGAAATCAGATCAGTCCAACCTGGGAACATGAAATATGGTGGCACAAAAAGGGGAACTCTCAACCTAGACATAAAATCATTAGTACAAGATGAACAACACAGCCATATAAACTATATACTCCCCACACAATCTAAATACCCCAAGACAATATGGGAACCCATGAAAGGAACTAAAACCAAATAGTGAACCCAAACACAAGAAACAAATATCTATCTCAACAAGCACGTATATCACAAAACATGTGAAACATAATACTAAAACTAATTCACAAAAGGATAAGAATTTAAAGCCCCATATCCATTGCACAAAATTGGACTACATGGAAATAGGATCACCATTCCCTGTTATAAAAAACTCACAACAGGAAGGAAGATATTATATGAAATTTAAATAGTCTCCACTCCAACACTAGAAAAAATAATTGGGTCAAGGTTCCCTACACCCCTAGTGATTCTTAATAGAATAAAAGCATCACTCATAGGCCTATGACTGGAGCCCTAATGTATGAATTATATTCTACCCCAAAGTTATGAACTAACATCCTCGAATAAAGACTTATTATTTGAGAAACACTTCACAAAAAACATCTCCTGATAACTCAAATAGCCATAATGATGATTGGTATTTGGAGGATTGTGACAAGATATCTAAGGATTCCCAAACCAACTAAACTAAAAACAAATGATTTAAATAACTGAAAAATGAGAATCTACGCTTTATGAAAGAGGCTTCTTATAAAAAAAATCCTATGGAACACAGCTCTCGCTAGATGGGGAACCGTCATGCGTGGAAAGATTTACCATATTTCCAGCTTCCTAAGCTATGGAAGCTTACTGAGCTAACAAATCTTCATCCACCACCTTTTTGAAATGAATATCCATGGGGGATATGGATCTCTCCTTGATATATGGACAAAGGCTCAAAATTTAAATAGGATATTTCTGTGAATCTTGTGATTATACCTCCTAGGAAAAGGAAACAAGCTCCTTGAAGTGGTCAGCATCGGCCTCACTATCCACTGGCCCTGCTAAATACTCATGAGCCCTTCAAATTTCATCATATTCACCTCCTTGGTTAAAAACCATTAGACGAACGTGGTCTTGAATGCTTCACATTTCATACCAACTTCCATAGATGAGAGGTACATCACCTTCCACTTATATAAATAATAACCCTCTAACAAAGCTAGAACAACATGCACTCTCATAGATTTGGGAGTTCCTAACAATCTGAGGACACACTCAACTACCTCAAGTTATTCCACTCCCTCGAAAGACCCCTGATGACCATGAAACAAGGGAAACAACCGAGAAGAACCAGAAAATGGAGAAGACCCACTAGAAAATTTGGGGACCTTTCTGTGTGTCATATTTTGAACAACCCATGTAACATAAGTCCATAATCAATGACAATCCAAAACATAATCGAAAAAAACATCTCAATCTAAAATAATAGGATCACAAGATAAACATCATAAAAAAAAGAAAAAAACTCTATTCTAACCCACCATTTAATTTCTATTCCAAATCCTCCTTCTCCCAATTCCATTATCCAAACACCAAAATCTATATTTAAAAATCAATAACCCACTTTTTAAAGAAAAACCAATCTCAATATCATATTCCCTTTCAGAAACATTTTTGGAAAAACCATGCGGAACCTTTGACTTTAAATACTCACCCATGGCATAATATGAATTGTTTCATATTCATTCATCCTAATAATGATTACATCATCCATTAACAAATTACAACATTCAATACATACTCATACAAATGAAAACGTCCATGAGGAAAACTAAGGGCCACACGTTCCATTTCAATAACAAAACCAATAATTCACCCAATTTTTAATTAGAATCACTTTTTATTTTAGAATCCTTTTTTCAATCTGAAACCACTTTAATGAAACCATTTCAATCTCAAAAAAAATCATTTTAAAAGTACACTCACATCATCGAGGAAAAAATCAACACAAAACATACACTGAACTACTAGGATGAGGAACTAGTGGCCGCGCAGAGCCTGATGACATAGTTAGGGTATCATGCCACAAGAAATTACTAACCAATATGAGAACCTTGAATTGTGAACTCAGATTTAACCTGGGTCACTAATCCATGTTAGATCATGACATGACCCCGACTCACTTTTATTATCATTCCCCATCAATTCAAGTCAAAACCAAAAATAAAAGACTCAAATATCATAATACCCCTAGAAACTCGAGGCTTAGGATGAATAAGGGTTCATGGAATACTTCTAGTAACTACTACCTAAGTCTAAAAATACCTAATATACAATCTACCTAACACTTAAATTAACAAGGTTCTGATCCGATACCATTTTTCCACAAACCAAACAAGGATACCACTCGACCCGACACTCGACCCCATTTGAGACATGCCCTGAAGTGTATTCTCAATCCACACAGTTTGAAAATTAGTGTCAACCATAAAAATAATCCAATGGTAATGATTTATCCCAATAAATAACTAGGTTAAATATCCAAAATATAATATGAAACACAACGAACAATACCTCATTCTCAATAAATAGTCAAACTGATCTAGATAGAATAGTTGAAAAACAAAAACAAAGATGAATACAAAACTGAGACCAAGTAATGAAACATGATCTCTATGTGGCCTCTTGGTCACCACTACCCATAAACCCAAACTGAATTAAATGAAAACCAAACAAGAAACCCAAAACTTCATAATATCAAGATTCTATCGATGTTGAGTGGCATAAGAAGGGTGTGAGCTTAAAAAACTTAGTTGGTAATCACCATAGAATCCATGAATTTTTTTTATTAAATTAGTCCATATAAACTAATTTAAAATAATTTCCAAAAACAGGTTTTTAATCATTTTAAACAAATAAACACAACTTTCCACAACTTTAATTTTTAATACAATAGAAAAAAAAATTCCTTTTCAAAAACGTTTTTACATTCCACTACCCATTTCAGAACCAAAAGTCGAATGCAATCCCAAAAAAATAACCAAAATGAGGTTTTTCAGAAAGTGGATGAAACCAAAAAAGATGGTATGAATATAAAGGCCAATAATAGACATGAAACATAAATAAATAGAACATATAGATAGAAATCATGGGATTTTACTAGAAATCCCTAGAGGCAATCCCTGAATATACTCAGTTTGGACTCACTTGCTGAAATATGGTGTAGTTCCACAGAAAATGACCTACTGGATGCTCTAAAGTATCCAATTAAGTGGTACATCCCACATTGAACCATCATTTCTATGGGGTATCAACTGATATAATCATTGTCAAAATGAAAATTTCACTCCACCCTCAAGATGACCCCATGAATACCATGATAATAGTACATAGTAAAACATGGTATAGAAACCATAACCCACAGTGTTCCTATTAATGATCCACTAGAGGGGAACACATCCCATTATCTAGTGGGTCCCAACATATTCTAGTACATGAGCCACTGAATGAAGAGCTGGTCGTGGTGATTTATGAAAAAAATGCATTATGATGAGGATTTCTTTAACCTTTCATTGGTGGCTAGATTCAGCCCTCAGAAACCACTGGTGAAGGTGTTCAGGGCATTTTTGGATTCCAAGGGACTACAACATCCTGTAGTGGTCTCAGAACTATCTCATTTTTTGTTTTGTATCCGTCTCTCTAATAGATATGATTTTGGGTGATTTTGGGTGATGGAGGAAAGGAATTGAAAATCCCTTCGCTTATCCCTTTAATGTTGGTCTTGGGAGTTCCACTATTGTAAAGAATCATGTTTGAGCATGGTGTGGATCAAGATTCCAGGTTTTCCACTTCCTTTCCATAACCCTTCAATTCTAGCAGTGGTGGGAGACTCTTTGGAGAGCTTTCTCTACTCGGACGAGGCAACAGAAACGTTGTTGGACACGGTGAACCTGCGGATCTATGTCGAGATGAATCTTGCGGTGAAGTTCCCTCCTCGAGTTCTTATCCGATCACCCAAAGGGTTTAAGTGGTGGAAAATTCTTGTGTTTCAAGCACCTCCTAGTTTTTGTTCCGCATGTAGGTTTTAAGGCCATGCGATTGAGTTTTTTCTGAAGGAAAGGAAGGTGCTCAGGTCTAAGGGACAGCAAACATATAGTGCTTCCTTCAGCCGAATTTGGCATATGAGTTGGTAGAGAGTTCTGATGTTAAGGTAGGGTTCCAAGATAGCGTTGGCATGATAACGATGTCAAGGGACTGGCCATCTTTATCTTCTTCGAGGGGGGGAAATTCAATGGCCCAACAAGTTCGGTTGAGTATTCAAAATTTGTCGGAACTGAGTCTGAAAAGTGGATCTCCTTTTCTGAAGGGGCATAGGGTTACATCCCTTTTTTAGAAGTTATCGAGACCCCAAAAATATTAAGGAGACGAAAGGTGGATTGTCTGAGGTGGTTGCAACTTTGGTTTATTCTTCGCATCTCATAGGAAAGGACAAAGTCGTTGCACCTTTTTTTCCTTGCATCCCTAAAGGGTTATCTCTCCCAGATTCTGAGATTTGGATTTCCTCCCTATTGTCTCCTAGTTCGTTGAAGTTAATATCTGTTATCTTTGATTGGGGTCTCCAAGGATGTGGATGTGATGGCTCTAAGGAGTCAGTTATCTGAGGGGGTGGTGAAGGAAATTTATCATCCTACAGCTCATCGACCCGGTTGGTTCTAGTTTATATACTCTAATAGGAGGTATCTCCATTGTCTCCACATGCCATGGTGGGGAGCATACTCTCTCTACTATAGTAATCGGATAATACATTGAAGAAGAAGCTTATCCTCCCAAAGAATGTTTAGTCCTTTAAAGGTTCTTCTAGACTGCTTACTCTCTCCATACCCAAGGAGGAGTACAGAAGGATCATGTTTATTCGAAGACTAGGTAGCAGTGGCCAAAGGGCCAAGAAATAAATCCTATAATGTCTTCTCTCATTATCTGAAATTCTCGGGGTCTTGCGAGCATGAAAATGAACCTTATGGATTCTATTTCTAGGAGATCCAGGTCTTCAAGGATGGTCGTTTTGTAACCTAAACAAGATCCAAGTAGGATCAGCTTATTCGTAAAAAAATATGGAGTTCAGTCTTCACTTTCATAGTCACCCGGTTAATAAACACATACAGATTATATGGAAGAATTTTATGCATGTGGACTTGGTTCAGGTTAGGGAATAATATATCTCTGTGAAACTTAGGTTTTGAGGGATGGAAGTTTTTTTCTCTTTTATTTATGCCAGCAATTATGCAATGGAAAGGATAATTTTGTGGGAAGGCCTTAACTCGTTTGATGCGGATGGATTGCCTCGGTTTATAGGTGTGGATTTCAATACTATCGTGGAAATATTATAGATGAGGTGTGGAGCAGGGTTATACAATCATGGTATGCTTGATTTTAATACCTTCATTTCTATTAAGGGGTTTTTGGATTTGGGCTTTAGTGGGTCCAAATACACCTGGTGTAATAATCGCAGTGGTGGAAGTCATATGTGGAGTAGACTGGATATATTTCTTACTAATTTCTAGGGATTAAAGTCTTTTCCAAGACATAAGTCACTCACTTAACTCATGCTCTGTCAGATCACACTCCACTACTGGTGGAACTTAATCAAGGGAGTGTAGAGAATAAGGCATTTATGTACTCGGTTAACTGGAATAGTGTGGATGGGTTCATGTAGATGATGAAAGAATCATGGGATCAAGGGATGGATGGGAGAGCCTGGGTCAAAATTTATGGGCGTCTAAAGTGCCTCATGGTTGATATAGGTAGATGGTTCATGAAAAAAACCTTTAGTGGATTATTCGGTGGAAGCGTTGTAGGAGTAGATCAGCCGGTTGGAGGACGGGATGCAACAAATTTGGGATGACTCTATCTTCATGTTGGTAAGTGACAAACTTTTTTTCCTGGATTAAAGGCTTCTGACTATTGAAAGGGAATTCAAACAAAGTTCCAGGGTCAGAGGGCTTGAGGAGGGGGAATAGAATAGTTGTATATTTTATGCTTGTTTGAAAGAATGTCAAAATAAGAATCTTAACTGCAATCTTGACGATGAATCATTTTCTTCTGATGTTAATCTTTATGGATGGATGTATTTGAATCACTTTGAGTTTCTAATGGTGGGTGATCATCCAGGTCCATCTGGGGAGGGTGCTTCAGCATTGGAATAAGTAGTTTTATTGGAAATCATTTCCATCAGGATTGATTATGATGATAATAATACGTTAAGAAGTATACCATCTGAAGAGGAGGTATGGGAGGTTGTTCACAATATGTTGTTGGATAGTTCACCCATCCTGGATGGTTTTCTTGGAGCTTTCTATGTGGTGGTGTGGGAATTTTTTGGGTCTCAGGTTATTTAGGCGGTCCAAGATTACTTCCAAGGAGGTTCACTTAATAGGATTACATGTTCCACCAGGGTGGTTCTCTTACCCAAGGTTAAAGATCTATCTTCCATTAATTATTATTGACCAATCTATCTTTTCAATGTTTTTTACAATATCTTGGTGATTATACTGGCTCGTAGGGTGAACAAGGTGGTCCTGAAGGCTGTTTCTCCAGAACAACATGGATTTATGAATAATTATTCAAGGGGTGGTGGGAATCGCTTAACAATTGTTGGAGGATATGAATAATAGGGTGGTCGGGTCTAATGTGATTATTTAGGTGGACATGGAGAGGGCATACTAAAATAAGGAATATAGTTTCATAATCTGGGTGATGAGGAAGATGGGTTTTCATGAATGGGTTTATGATATATGCTTTTGGTGATTCTCCTATCCTTGGAATACAATCTCACGTATGGAGAAAGTTCTTAGGTTCTTCAAGAATGTGAGGGGTGTGTGACAAGGGGAACCCCTATCTCCCATCATGTTCATTCTTGCACAAGAATCTCTCTCAGGAAATTTACAAAGATTCTTGGTGGAACGGAGAATTTTTCCATATCATTCTCAAGATTCAGATGGATCCCTCTCCCATCTAATGTTTGCTAATGATATTATCATCTTTTTGAATGGAAGAAGGTTATACCTTGTTAACTTTATGCAGCTTATGCTGATTTATGGTAACCTAAGTGGCCAATGGGTTAATTCTAGTAAGAGAAATGTTTTAATTTCAAAGAAATTCCAATTAGAAGGATCCAATGTATTCAAGACATCCTGGGGATCAAGAAGAATCAGTTTCCTATGATTTATCTTAGGGAACCTATTTCTAATGGTCAAGTGAAAAAGATATTCTTTTAGGATATTACTAATAGAATTATTGGGAGGGTTCTTAACTATAAAAAATATATTTTCCTCCTTCGGTGGTCATCTGGTGTTTCTTAATAGTGTTATTTCTTCTATTTTGATTCATGTCATGTCCATTATCACTTATCGTAAGGGGATTATAACATAATAGGAGAAACTAATGAACATATTATTTTGGGATGCCAACTCTTTGGGAAGAGATCATTGGGATTCATGGGATCGGGTGGAGAAACTGATGGAGGAAGGAGGAGTTGTTCTAAGTGATATCACAACTATTATGCATTCCAGGCAGGCTTACCTGGCATGAGATTTAATTGTTGGAGAGTTGATGTGGACCAAAAATCCTAGAACTATATATAGAATGAACTGAGAGGATCGGGGCTATAGGAGGCTGTTCAGGTTGGGGAAAATGATGTTGTTCCACCTGGAAATTATTTAGGGCAGTTCTCACTGGATGGTCGGATGAGGGGACATAAATTTATGGAGGGACAATTGGGTGCAGGAGAAGCTATTTTTTCGGAACTTCCAAAGATTGAACATGTCAGTAAGAGAAGCCAACCCACATCCCAGTCTACTTGACACCATATTGAGCCCGGAATAGATGAAATTTTTTAACAAAGATATTCTTTCTGAGGATGTTGAATGTTGCTGCTTTACAGAGTTGAAAATTGGTTTCTTCAATGGGCAAGATCACTGCATATTGATTCGGTAGGGAGGGGTTCACGAGGAATGGGGGACATTCTTGTGGTGTAAGGAGGTCCCTATGAAGTCTATTTTTTTAGTTTGGAGAGTGCGTAATCAATCCATTCTTACAGAGAATAATATAAAAAATAATGGCATCCACCTGGCCTCATGTTGCTACTATTGTAGTAATCACCAAGTAAAATCTGTGTTTCATCTATTTTAAATGGTGAATGGGTGGTAAGACTTTGGTCAATGTTGGATAGATGTGTTAATTTCAATGCATCAGGTACATCCCTGAATAAATTCTTCAAGAATTGGTTTCTGGGTGTGGAACAACATGATATGGAGTGCAAGACCCAATGTATCACTATTATCACAATATTCTGTACCCTTTGGGAGGCAAGAGACAATGTAAGAATGGAGGTTCAACCACTGATTTCTTTTCTGCATGTGAGAATGAAGACATTCTTTCATGAACTTGTCTTGCTAGTTAAATGTGGACAACAGTCTAGCCGTCTTTGAAGTCTTCTTAACAGACCAGTGGCATGTCCAAGATCACAGCGTTGTTGGTTTATATGGAATCCTATAGGTAATGGTCTCAATACCAATGTCGATGGGTCACTAATGAATGGTTAGATGTGTGGGGGATGCCTAGTGTGGAATATAAATGGTTTGTTTATGTTTTATCTTAGTATATTCCATGGGTTGGGAAGTTCGTTATGGGCATAATTTAGAGCGTTTCACACCAGTGTCAGGATTTTCAAATGATTCTCGTTGGTGTTTTCAGAAGTGGAATCAGACTCTGAGGTGATGATTCAAGATTTACATGAAAAAATTAATCCACTTTGGTAGTTGATCTAACTTGACCAAAGTGGTGGATTAGATATTCTTAATGGTATGTGGTCCATCATATTCCAAGAGAGTCCAAATTTGTTGCGGATACCCTTTCTCAGGTGAGTAGTCCTGAGGAACCCTTGGCAATTTTCTCTAACATGGGTTCATTACCTATGGATTGTAATGAATGTGTCCAAGGGGATGCCCTAGGGCTTCATCACTTTAGACCTCCGCGATTGATGTCTTCTTTGTAGGGAGCCATCTTCTTTAAATAATAAAAATCAACTTTCGATCAAATGAAAAGCCATTTCATTCACAAGTTTTCCCATCCAAAAAATAAATCTTACATGGAAACCAGTATTTTTCCATAATCAAATACACTTTAAAATAATTTTAAAATTCCAATTGGGCCTTCGCACTACCCCAGTATTCAACCCATTTTCCAAAACATGCCCACATCCCACTAGGACTATACATTACATGAGTTCCAAAACCAATTCCCATTACATTACAAAGTTCCAATTAGGCCTTCATATCAAATCACATTAAAACTAGATTTTCAAAGACAACACAATGTGCTAACCAAGGCTTTGTATTTTCCATCCCATAATATATTTTCAATAAAATTCATATCATTTCCAAAGTCAATATGAAACAACACATTCACGAACACAATTCAAAATGGGAATTTATATTTTAGAAACATTGACTCATCATAAAATATCAAAATCTCCCATAAATCATCTTAGTTACTAAGTGTGTCCGAAGTTCCAAATGAGACATTATGTCAATCAATCATCAAGAAATATCAAAGAAATCCAAATGGTCCAAGAATAGACAAACACATTTAAGACCAAATTTTAAGTCATATGAAACACCAATTCTCTATTTTGAAATAAAGGAACCATTTTTTAAAAAACAAATAGAGGGAGGAGAATTATATGGAAACCATAGTTCAAGGAAGAACCCATTCTCATCAATGTTCTAAATAGTCCTCAAGAAACCATTAAGAAAAACACATATTTCCAAAATAATCAAACATGTAATTTACAATCCCAAAACCCTTTAGAAACTCATTTAAGAAAACATAAACCAACATTCAATGACACTCTTAAAGTCCCTTTGAAAATAAATTTCAAACATTTCACCCAATATAATGAACACATTTATTAATAACAATAAATAGGAACAGTTAGAACACAATAAATTTCTTTTAGAAAACCATAATCCATGTATAGGCATTCAAAATCACTTTGAAATAACCTTTTTAAAGAACATCACTTGTGTTTAAACCAACACAACAAGTCCCACATAATAGTCATAATGTAAAAGTCAAAAATCTCCACATGTATTTCCCAAATCACAATCCAACCACATTACCAAAACACAGAAAAAAAAATTAAACACCATATAAAACAACCAATTCCACTTTAAAAATACAATTGGCATTTTATCAAACACCTTGAATGCATTTAAACATTGGTATAATTAAAGAAACCCTTTGAAACCCATTTTACACCCATTTTACATCACCAAAATACTAAAAAAAGTTATTGTTTCCCATCAAAATAATGGTTATAGAATTTTGAAATCAATACAGGAAAGATCAAGCATCAATATGGATGGAAACACCAACCTCAGTGATGTGTGGATGCAACCAAACATCCTGGGATGTAAGAACTAATCTCGAGAGAAACTTTTCACACCCTAACATCCAAAAGAAACAACTCTCACATCAAACCTAACCCTTAGTTTTCGACCAATATGAAACCCAACCAAGGAAGAACCAAGAAATCGAGAGAGAAGGGGAAAAAGATGACAAAGTAGACCAAAAACCAATGATAAACCCCATTATAACATTCAATAAGCCTTATGGGTGAAGGTGAAAAATGGAGGAGGAGTTTGGAGTCTCCTAAGATGAGAATAAGTTGAAAAGGTGAGGATAAACCTGAAATAGGGTTAAAACATTGGAGATGAAAAGTGGTAATTTACATAATTCAATGATCTGGGAAACTTCCATGGTTTGGCTGCACTATATTCCAAACCGTGCACCCACCATGTTCCCCTGACTGCCTAAGAGTATATTCCACATGGTTACCCCACATGATTTTTCAAACCATACACCAACCACAAGGTCTCCACTATCAAAAATTAACCATTTAAGGAGAATTTCATGGTATAGGGTGCACAGTTTCCCCTAACAATCTTCCAATCATTCACCAACTTCTATTAATCTCGAAACATCCATTTTCTCACTGAAGACTCATCAAAAACATCCAAAACTCAATAATTTAGACTATAATCTCAACCTAAACCTCAAATAAAGGATCCAAAGACAAAAATAATAAAATAAAATAATTTCCATGGTTAGGGTGTGACATGTGATGCATTCATTCATTTAGATCAGTATTTATCAAGATAATCGACATTTTACGAGTTTTCTTATATAAGATTTTAGTGAACAACATATTTTGTAAATACACTTTATATTTGAAAAAGTGATTAAATGATTATCTATGATGTGTGAGATATATATATAAGAAATTTATAATGAATCATTTTGAGTTGATTATCTTATCGTTATATTAAAATGGAAATATTTCATTATAATATATTCCCAAGAGATTTTTAGTTTAGGTTATTGGAGAATTAGTAAAAAACATTAACAAAAAATCATGTGTTATTTGTTTCAACTGAACACATTTCTCATTATATAAAAAAATATATAATCTATAATGAGTCTTCAATATATCCTATAAATTTTCTATATAATAAACTCTTCTATCTAATTCATACTTTTTCTGTCATTATAACTATTGAAAATAAAACACAATAAAGGGGTGAACTCAAATTCATATTAAGGGTAATCATTTACGTTAATATTCAAATATCAAAATTGACCATAATATTAGCATATGGGTATACTCCATATATATAGAAAAACATACACCCAACAAATCAAATATTATAAATAAACCCCTAAGTATTATATTATAATGAGACATGAATCAAAAGAGTGTAGCAACATGAGTCAATAAACATGATCCATTCAAGGATAAGGTAGTCAAAAAAATCACAAAACTATTAAACCTATTTAAAATATGGAACACGTATTAGTATTGAAGAACATTAAATTAAGGAGCCGCACCATCAGTTCTCATTCTTATAAGAAACTAAAATTTACTAAAAAAATAATTATCTCATGAGATATAAAATTCAAAATAATGAATTGGAGGGTGATATATGACCCCGCCCACCATTTATCGATAGATACATCTTCCATATTAAATTAATTCAATTATAAAATTTTAATAAATCTAGGGAAATATGATGGGTTTTATAAAATTTTCAAGTGATAATCATTCACATTTTATAGAATAAGTAACCTATGGAATAAAAATGTTTTTCATTCAACACATCATAGTGAACCCATCAAATTAAAATGGGTTTTATATCCTTTTTAAAGGGGTTCACTGAATGAAATCCCAAATAATTTCACCAATAATAAAAATAGGATAAACCCCTAGAAAATAAATTGGTATCCAATGTCATCATGTAGCATTATATGTAAATACTATTCAATCAAGATAATAAATCATATGGTTTTTACACCATATAGATAAACGGTATTTGGTTAGGATAATAATTTTAGCAATAAATTTTGGAATGAAAGCTACGAAAACACCTTTAAATCAAATAAATTAAAAAGATATTGCCCAAAAAGGAATGGAATTGGGTGAAAAGTTAAGATTATACATGGTGTAATATTAGGCAAGAAAAAAATAGTTATAAAACATTTTTAATATAGATATTTCAAAATAACTCTAACATTATCATAAAAATATGATTTTATGGGTCATATAAAAAAGTTGTTTTTTTTTTGAAAAGGATATTTGAAAACATTTGATAGTATTTTATTTTTAAAAATTTACTCAAAAATGGGGCCTTGAAAATAAGAAATAATGTTTTTAAAAAAGGTAAATGAAATAATTGAGAATATTTACTTTCGAAAATAAACAATCAAAAATTTATTCTTTAAAATACAAAAAGGATATCAAAATAAATATGGGGTAGAACATATACAATTAATTTAAAAGGATGAAAAAAAAGTTACTATTTTTTAATATCATTATGGAAAAACCAAAAAATAAAAAGAGTATCCAAACAACCCTTTTAAAATAGGATAATAAATATATATAGGTATAATGATATAATTAATATTTTTTCAAATATATAGGTGAAAATTGTAAGGAACGATAATATAGAAGAGAAATTAATATTAGAGAATGATTTGAGTAAAAATTTAATTTTCACCATTGTGGAAAATTGAATTTAATTTATATTCAATCTTATTTTGGAAGAAGCCAATATTAGGGGATAGAGGTTCATGAAGAAGAATTATAACTTAATGATGAGAGTTGAGTTGAAACCCCATATTAACTTTAGTAACTTTTGAATAGAATGAAATTTAAACTAGAATATGATATGGATCTTCAGACCAAATGAATATCATAAAATAAATTCATTAGTTATTAATCACACAATTGTAATGATATCATGGTTCACAATAAGAAATATGAGTCAAGAAATTTTTTGTGAAAAATAACCCCTCACCTCAATTCCATATTAATAGAAATGTGTTATAACCTCAAATATATCAAATATAAAAAAATTAAACAACCATTTAAAATCATTTTCTAGTTATAAACCTTTATAAAATTCATTTAAAATTACTCTCTACATGTATATTTTTAGTTGTTGTCTATATTTTTCATACTGGGTGTGAGTAATCTTGATCTTTTTGAACTAGTTTCCTAAGAGAAGTGTTATTATTTATTCTTATCCAAAATTTCATCATACCTAGGTATTTAAAGGTACTTTAATAGATACTTTATAAGTATTTATAGTGTTATAATTTCATTCTATTTCTTTTTATTTTATGATCCTTAAATTTTAATTTTGCGACAAGCCTATTTTGATGTTTCTAAGGGAAAAAATTGTGTCTAATTAAATAATTATTTAATATTTTATAGTAAAATTAAGGATAAAAAACATGCATTATTTACTTATATATATAATATATTACCCAAAATTAAATTCACATAGTCATCCATGATATAAATTTCTAACATTATTCAGCTATGTGGTAAAACTAACCTACACAATAACATACCCTAATTAATGGATGTTTATATGGTGATTTAAATGTAAAATAAATATTAATAAAGATTAATGATATAATTCAGAGTTTATTAGTGTGATATATTATAATTTCAAATAATTATATGAAGAAAATAACACATACAAATTTACTTTATTGTATGGAGAAATCATTTTTTTCATAGAATGCTCTTTAGGATGGTTGAATTTACCACAGTTGTTTGTTTCACATATTGTTAATAGGATATCCAAATTGTATTTATAAAACATTCATATTTTCATAGGCATATTATTTTTTTAATGAAAATCATTCTAATTTAAATCCAGGTAAGGCCATGATGAAATGAAAAATGGAAATCAATTGTTCCATAGAGGCGGTAGTCCACACGTATGCTTTTATGTGTATTTCATGTTCCATAGAATGGGGAAAATATTAATGTATTATATCATTTCATAATATTAAATATTTCATAAATATGATATTTAAATATTAAAATCCATACTTTTATCTTCTTTATAAGTAATTTAAGGAAAAAACAAACACATTGCTTCATGGAGGTGGTAGTTTGCACAATGCATTAATGAAAATTTAGTATTTATTTATGTAGAAGGAAAAGGTGGTTGATGATTATTAAATAATTATAATAAAATAAAAGTATACTAATTATACTAATGTTATAATTTTAGGATATTGAAATTGAATAATTAGGAATAATGAGTTCAGAAAAAATGAGAAATGTGTTGATATAAATTTATCACTTCTTAGATTATCTCAATTGTAAAAGGTATTAAGACACTAAGGGATAGAATTTTGGGGTTACAAAAACCCTAATAAGATGTATTTGAATTTTTATTACACTTTTTTACAAATTTTTTAAAGAACTATGTTTGTTGGGGGGGGGGGGTAGAAGTGTCGTTCCCTTTTATTAGTGAAAATGAAATACATTTTTCTAAATACCTAAAAAAATTTAATAATGCGATGTTACCATTAAAGAAATTAGATCCCTAATTTGGAAGTAATTGAGTTGGGGAAGGTGTAGGTCAAGAATAGTCTTAAAGAAACCACACCCATACATGTTATAAACATGTTTTCTTTTTCATTCCCTTTGGTTAAACCCATTTTACACATTTTGATTTTTGATGAGGTTACCATTTTTTACTGTAATTTATCCATTATGTTTGAAAATAAAATAGTACATATTACATAATTTTTACATAATGGTACTAAATTTTAAATCCTTCTTATTGTATTAATTTTCTAAAAGGGATATAAATTAATATTCGAATACTTATTGTATAATGAAGATTTTTGTTTTTGAAAAATACAAATTAAGTTATATAAAGTTAAATATGGGGTTTTGAATGAAAACAGAGATTTCAAAATTAAGACATCAGTTAAAAAATATGAATATTTTTCCTTAAGAAAAATTTCATTTATAATTAATAATTATATACTAATAATATCTTAAAATCTTAATATTTGTAAAAACTAAATTCTACTAAAAAACAATTGTTTAAGAAAAATATCAAAAATTACACATACAATAATATTATGGTGATAATTAAAAAATAATTTTATTTTTTAAAATTTACATTCTAAAATTGATAAATTTAACTTTATAATAAAATCATAAAATATAGAGAAAATAGATTTTTATAAAGAATGAGTTCTTAGTATATGAACTATTATTATAAATTTTTTTCTAATCATAATTATACCAAATAAATTTATAAAAGAGATGGTGAGGGTGAGGAGGATGGTATGGGAGAACTGTGTTGATAGCATCTCCCATATCCTGGAAGCCTTGATTTGATCTATTATGGTGTTAGCTCATTTATTTGGATCTATTCTTCTTAATGGAGATGCTCTTAATGATGACATCTATGATCGGTTGATGTAGTTTTTTGAAGAACTTGAATTAGGGTTTTTGGATCTAAAACCACTAGATTTTTCCATCCCCTGGTGGCTGGGACAAGTAGTGATGGGTGGAGAATAGAGATGATTCATGCGATCAATGGGAATAGATTTTATATGGTGGTGATAGGGAGGATCAATTTTTTCTTTCTATTGAGATTGAATTCATTTGAGCCCTGCAAACCACGAAGAAGATGTCCGAAATGAATTGAGAGTGTATAACATTTTTTGTGAATCTAGGGTTGAAGGATCGTTGTTGTGCTACAACAATAATGATTTATCTGAAAGGGTCACTCCGGGATAAGGAGGTGGTGTAATCTTCTATTGATGTGTGTCATTTTGAAATGGTTCCATTAGAATCTGAGGCTAGTGTAAATCATCAAACAGGTGATATAATGGTGGTGGAAGGTCTAGGTCAATATCCTGCTGATAAATCTATTGATCAGAAAACTATTTTGAGTATTGGTCTTTCAAAAGATGAAAGGGATTCAAAAAGAATACATTTTACTCATATGAAGGATGTTATTCCTGATCATATTGTGAATAAGTGAGATAATACTCATTTGATAGCAAATAAGGAGGCAATATTTGATATATTTAATATTTGGATGTATTTCATTATTGATATGTTGGTTCTTATTGTTGGTGGAAGGCATGGTAAAATTGATTATCTTGTTAAAAAGTGAAGGTCTATCTATAATTATTTTGATCAGATATGTATACCCATGGCTAGGGGCTTCTGCCACATTAGTTTTCCATTATAGGAAATAAAGTGCTGGTCTTGGGGATCAATCAATTTATTTAAATCTAGGTATGATTTTCTTTCAACAATAGGCTTCTCAATATAATCCATTTCATTTAAAAAATACTAGGGCATTGGTTTTGATCAAATTTGTTGGTCTTAACTAAATTTTATATCATCCTAATATCCTATTTTATATAGCCTCTAATGTTGGTATTCTAATCAAAATGGAAAGAGCCACTGAGGCTACCATGTTTGGGAATTTTTCTAGGGCACTAGTGGAGATTTACTTAAGAATTTTCTTAATTAAAATATCATTATATCTACATTAGATGATGTCATCCCTTTAAAGGTAGAATATAAAAGACATCATTACTTTTTCATATATTTTCAAACAATTAGTCATGTCAAAGACACATTATATAAAAATGTGGGTTTCTCCTTTTTATCCTTAAAAGGGCATCATGAGACATTATGTAGAAAGAAGATGAAGAGGAAAAAATTGTAGAATAATGTGGATGGCGACAGACATGCATCTCATAAGAAACTCATGTTTTTGGTTGTGGTTGATGATTTGAAGGGGAACGCCTCTTCCTCAAGGATAAGACATGGTCTGGAGTCTACAATTAGAATCGGCACTCTAGCTGTTATCATGAATGCTACTCTTAAGGCAGGTTCGCTTCAAGTTAGGATGGTGCAACAAATAGGTATTAATACTATCTTGGATGGGAATGTGTAGGTGGATACATTTTATACCGATCTGGGTGGTGATGGTATGCAACAAGATAATGTAGTTGAATAAAATCTTCAGACCCATGAGGATTCTTTAGAAGATATTAGACAACCTCATTAGGGGTGAGAATGAATGTAATTGGTGGTTTCTTTGAAACTGTATGATGATTTTTTCATTACAAATAAATCTCATCAACATGTTTATTATTAGTAAGAGATCCATCAAATCTTTATTTCCACTATAATATCTGAGAAGTGGGGGTACATATCTAATTATTAAGTGTTTAATGTCAGTACCCACCTCGAGGTAATGGGAAATTGTGGACATGCTTCTTTTAAGGATGCAATCTGACATGGAAAGACAAAATGGTATGGTAGTGAGGGGTTCACTCCTGCTTCTTTGAAGAGAAGTCCAAGGAAGGACTACTCTATCATACCATATATTGTGTCTATAAAATCTTTTTAAATGTTTTTAAAGAAGGAAAATATTGAAACCCTTCAGATCTTTAATCAGAGTAATTCTAAATATGAATTGGAAACTTTTTATGACTCTGAATTTGTAAATTACATTTCCTATTATGATGTTAACTTTTTTTCTAATGGATGAGGGAAAGTACCTTTATTTTACCCCATATTTTTCCTTCTGTAATTTTTATTTAATTTTATTAAATTGTCAGAATCTTTTCTTCTAGATTGACTTATTTGGTCAAATTGTATCAAATTTTCAAAATAACCATTTTATAAAACAATGTTGAAGCAAAAAAAATTAGGTCATTAGATCTTTATCCACGCATTTTGATACAATATTAAATGGGTCCTTTATTTCTTATGTTGGTTATAACTATTTTTAATCCATTATTCAATGTCTACCAAACATTGGTGAGTATCTATTTTTAAAATAATGATTTTGGGCCCATTAGAGTTATTTTAATGTGAAAATGGTATTAAAATAATATTTATTTAAGGAAAATTCATTGTGAATCTCATTCCATTACATTATCCCCCTTAAACAATTTATATCCTCAAAATATTAATTATTAATCTCTTAAAGTATAATAGCTTTAATGACACTAGTTTTAATTTATAATTATGTTTTATCTTCACTATCATTTGTTTTAATAGTTACATCCCATTTTCCTCATAATACGAATATGAATAACCTTTAGTTTTTAGGTAATTATTTGTGTTACATAACCAAATATAATTTTCGTAATTTTTTATAGGTATTTTATAACCAATATTATCTTAATATGTGATCATGTTTGGATTTTTAAATTCCATTTTCCAATCTTATAATTTATCATTATTAATAGGTCGAATCTATGCCTAATTTCAGAGAAAATTTATTTAAAGGAAAGATAATAGGATTTTATAAGGAACAAAATACCATATAAATCTATTTGAGAGGAGTTATATTATAGTGAACTAAAAATTTTTATTAATAATTGAACATATATATATCTTGGTGGAAATTTCATATCATTAGTAAAAATATTAGGTACAAATAGGTGGGTTGAATAAGATACAAATACAATACTCGACATTTCTCGATTGGATAGTCAGTTTTCCTCACTCCACATTATCATCAGATATCACTTCAATGGTTGTGGTTATATAAGAATTTCCTTATATTGGAAGTTTTTATTTTTTATCATCCATGTTAGACATTTGATTAGGTAACTGACTCGGATAATGTAAGAGTTCGCCACACTTAAGATAATGAACTATCATTTTTAAATTTGGATGATTTCTTTTCCATTCAATATGACCATTGAGCTGTTCACTTTTCCTTGGAAATTAGTTGATTTATTCTCTCCATTTACACATATAATACACCAAAAAAGTCCATTTAAGACATCCCCTTGATGATTTATAAAACATTTTCAACATAATGAGATATAAACATCCATTACTTCATAATATTCATCACCTGAATATTCATTAGACTATATATTTCTCTTTTTTAATTTGTTTTGAAGATATACAATGTTAATATTGTTAATCATAATTCATGAAATCACAATTGGAATAATTACAAGGTTTCTCACTCTCTCTCAATATATCTCTTATCTCGTTATGTTTCTCATTGGGTAAATCTATAGATTATCCATGGAATTCATTATTAACATGGTTCTATTAGGATTTATCCATTACTAAAACCAAAATTAGTTAATTATAAGTGATGAATAATTACCACCATAATGTTGTTATTATAAGATAACTACATGAAAAATTAAACCTTAACATGTCTTAATTTTTGAAATTATTATATCACCTTTTAGTTCATCCTAAATCACTCTTGGATAAATAAAGGTTTCTCTAGGTTGGGATCCCTCAGAATTCTTATCCTAATTCCATAACATAAAAAATAATTCATAATTAAATGTAAATATAATTTTATTACAATATCATATATCTCAAGAGTGTCAAACTAGGTGTATATTTAGGCCTATTTTTATGAATGAAGTGGCGATTGAGTTAATACCCAATACACACTTTTCAGTGTTATTAAACATAGTTACATCAACCAGAGAGTGTGAATAAACTTGTACTATCCAAAAATGGATTTCATTTCTTGGAAAACCACAAAATATCTACTTTATAAAATATTTATAATGTTATCTATTTTATAGACTTATCCTTAGGGTTTTTAGTAATGTTATGTTATCATAATCCATAGAGTATTTCATCAACCCACCTAAAGGTTTATTTATAAATTTGTAAAAATAATAAATCTTATATTATTAAAATTTGATTAAAATTTTAACTCCTAAATTTTAATCAACTAATACTATTGTAATATCCAAAGTTATTTACACCCCCATCAGATACAAACTACAACAGCCTATAGAAATTCCCACCTAATCTACATAACCAAAAGAAAATATTTAATTTCAATACATTATCATGATGTTTTATGTTTAATATTTTAAACAATTATAAAAAAACAAAAACAAATAAAATCCATTTTATTTATATAAACTATAATTTTTTATCATTATATATGAAACTACTTAATCCATAATGAGTCTTCAATATCCCCCACAAATTATACATATAATAAACTTTTCTATAGAATTCATACTTTTCCAATCTATATAAACTGGAAATTTAATCATAATAATGGGGTGATCTTAGATCCTTTATAAGGGTAAAAATAAGAGTTAAAAAACAAAAAATCAAAAATGAGAATAAGATGAAAATATGGGTATAATCAAGATAAGTTAGAAACTAATATCCAAAAAATCAAGGATCATAAATCATTTAATATCACTTAGAAAAACATAATACATGAATTTAAATACTGTGGAAACATGATTCAATAAATATGATACAAGATATCATAATATAGTAACAAGAACAGGTATAAAACTATGGAATATCATTCAAATATGGAATAAATATTAGTATGGGGAAAATTACATTCATGAGGAACATAATTAGATCCCATACTTATGAGAAATTAAAATATAATCATGGATAATTATCTCATGAGATATGAAGTTTAAAGAAGTTAATTGGAGGTCAATATAGGATCTCGCCAATCATTTATCTATACTTACACGTGCTACATGAAAAGAAGGCAGTTATCAGATCATAAAGAACCCATTTAATTAAATATGGTTTTTAAAAAGCATTGAAATTAAAATCATTCACTTTTTATATCATAATGAAACCAAAAAAATAAAATGTGTCATATTAAACACATCATGGCTAACCTATAGAAATAAAATGAATTTCAAATCCTTTTAAAACTGATTCATATAAAAATTAATTAATAATTCCATCAGTAATCATAAGAAGAAAAACACATGGAAAATAAATGGGTAACAAATCACATCAATCAATTCTTTAGTTGTATAATATTCAATAGATATAATATAGAACATGGTATTCAAACTGTATATATAAATTGAATGTGGTTAAGATACTAATTTTCAAAATAAATTGATGTGTATAACCTTGTTGAGAACCGTTAAATCAAAATAATCAAAAATATATTTTTCATAAAGAATGAAATTGTGTGAAATGTTAAGATTTTATATTAAGGATGATTAGGTTTAAAAATAAAATTTATGGACCATTTAAATTATAGATATTTCATTATAACATTAATATTATAATAGAATAGGAATTTAAATCTTATATTTAAAAGATATGTTTTCAATAAAATTTTATTTGAAAATCTATAAAATAATTTACATTTTATTATATTCAATAATATTGGTTCCATGAAAAAAATACATTAATTTTTTAAAATAGTTGATGTGAAGATTTGAAAGCATTTAATTTTGGAAAATAAACTTCATTAATATATCCTTGAAAATATATAATGGTTATCAAAATTAATATGGGGTGGTTGATATAACATTTGATGAAAAAGGATGGAATTTTTTTATTGTTTTCAAATACCACTGTTGTGAACCCACATCATTAAAAGAGTATCAAAACATATTTTTTAATGGAGGGGAATGAAAATATAGAGGTAACTAAAGAAAAAATTTAATTAGGATTCCAATTATAATGGGTAACATTTTTGTGAAGGAAAATATAGAAATTTAAGAAAAATAATGGTTTAATAGAATGAGAATAATTATTTATAATGATATACTTTTTATGGGGGAGAAATTATATTTTTTTGAATATTTGAATAAATACATTCATTTTAAATGTTAATAAAAATAAACTTCCATGTAAAATATTTTATATTGGAATGAAACCATACTGGAAGAAATAAGTTCATTAAGAAGCATTATATGTCAATTAATGGAGTGGTGTCAACACAAACCCTCTAAAACATGGTATCTTTTAAATCAAATGTAATTTAAAATAGAGGGTAAAGTCAGGTTTCTTAAAAATACTTTTCCTATTATATTATGTAACAAAGTATACAAAAATGGTACCAATACATGATTATATTATTAATATCTAAAGGATAAAAAATTAATTAATTTTATTGAGTTATGTAACATAATATTTCATAACATAATCATAAACATAAACAATCTCAAAGAGCGAAGATATTGTTTCAAAAAACTCTTATAAATCGGTAACTTGGTATAATGTTATCCATGTAAGAAAAAAGGAAATTAAATGAATCAAAAAATATAATGAAAATTAGGATATTCATGATGTTACATGTACACTAGAATTAGATACACCTTGAAATATAATTTAGGTGCATAAAAAACATGAGTCTTAAAGAAGGAAAATTGAGACACAATTATTTCATCGATTTGGAATCTTTTTAAACATAAACATGAAAAATGAAAGATCATACAATGGATATGTGAATACCAATAAATTTATGTATATGATACTAATAATTCTATCAAGGTAAGTACATACACCACACAAAAGGAAAGAGTAGTGAACATAGCATGTATCTCACAGATATAAAAAGTGAGATGAAATCCCCTTACATTGTATATTTAGTCTCATCGTACTAATTCAAACCACTTGTATTATAAATATAAATTTTCTATAAATTTTTTATGGAACCATATTCTTATATCTAATATGATATATTCTTTTATTATGACCTTATATTACCATTTTTCTAACCATCCTATGTTAAGGTTTCACTTTGAATAATATTCTCTTTGTTTTTTTGTATGTGTCTTAATTAGTTATGTTGACAATACTTATACTTATATAAGTATTTCATAATTTAAACTATTATATAAGTATCATTTATAAACATTAAATTTTTGTTATAATAATCTAACTAATATATAATTATGAAATGAAATACACCGTTCATGGAGATGGTATGTCGTACATATGCATGAACGTTATTTTTGTTTAATTCTTATGTTGAGAGAAAGAAAGTAATATAATATATGTATATATATATATGTAATTTCTAAAGAAGATTTATTATATCACATATATTCACTAAATTCATCCTTAATACATTCCATGTAGTGTGTGAACAAATCACATCACTTTGAGTGGGCGGTAGTCCACACTTCCTCAAACTAAATTATCGCATTTAAACCAAATAAAAATTTAAAAATATATGTTCTATAAAAGTAATAAATAATTATAATTAAATAATAAATAAAATATATAACATATATAAATATATTTTTCATCATAATGTCAATAGGATAGGTGTTAGTGAAAAAATGAACAATCATTATATTGTGAGGTAATAGTTCACCGTACATGGAAACAATACATTTGTTACCTATTAGATAGAGGTGTGTATAAGTGTAGGTAGAAACATTTAGAAAAAACATCCTATTATATTGATTATACTGGTTTTTTATATAATTATAGAATAAAATGAGTTGGAGTGGGTGGATATGGAAAATCAATCAAAGGACTTGAGAGTAGACGTTACCTCTTAATCAGGTAAATACTTTTGTTTTGTACCAAAAGGTATCATTGGATTGCATTATGTACAAGGTAAGCATTCTAGAAGGAAGATAGAGATATTTTTAAGTGCATATGGTAGGTATTTTCCTATCCTAATTGGTTTGATAGGTGAAATGATGTGGGAGAGGTGGTGGCCTTCTATAGGGAAGGAAAATGACTTACTTGGAATTTTAGAAAACAAGTTAGTGTACACATATTATGACCTAAAAAGCTCAGAAAAACAAAACAAATCAATAATAGAAGTTTTTTGGCCGAAATATGGACATAAAATGGGTTCTATACAAGTTTAGGCATCATTTGGGCTCCTAATATTACAGTTTAGCACCTAAATAATCCTAATTTGACCTTAATCATTGTGATAAACTATGATCACTTTTATTGATCATTTTAGTCAAAAATCAACATGATTTAATATGAATATTAATAGTATATGGATTGAAATGGTTTATTTCAATTTTTTTAAATTGAATTCATATAAGAAACAAAATAAAAATTAATGTTAATCATGTAGATGAGATGAAATTACAGGTTTGTAAAGTAGACAGATGTTCAAAATTTTATTATGTTTTTATATTCAATTTCAGAATGAAATTGATTCTAGGGACATAAATTGTATTATTATATGTATAATTGATCAAATTTTACTATAATAAAATTATAATAGAATTTAACATTAATAATTATTTAAACAAAAAGGATGTTCTTATCTAAAAAGTTGTATATTTTATTATTAATCAAATAAATGATGTTTCTCATAAAAATATGAAACATTAACCCAAATATAATTTCTAAATTATAAATTAAAAAAGAATTTTATTTTATCCAATTTAATTTCTATATGTGTATAAAATTAATTTTATTATTAAAATAGGTTTATTAGAGATAATGGAATTTTTAAAAATAATAAAGACTTTACCAAAAATTATATCTTTCATTTTCAATAAGGTTTATGTCTTTAAAACCATTATAAAAAATATTTGAAAAGTAGTTATTAATATTAATAAAACTAATTTTAATGTCTATTTTATACTTATATCAATTAAAAATATTGATAATAAAATTATTCCTTGAAGAAACTCAGTATTACATGTAATATATGCCATGTTGGTGATGGGTGTAGCACAAGCCAAGTTAGTATTGCATGTAGCACAAGACAAGTCTGTATTATGTGTTAAAATAATTTTTTACATAGTGTTTTAATATATATATATATATATAAGTGACTATTTTTAGTGTCACATCAAATGAAAAATATCAAGAAGATAAATTATTTTGAAAAACTAATAATTCACAAAATCTCGGGGTGTTACATTCTACCGCACATAAAATGAATTTTGCAATAGAAATTAATTTGGGTTATAAAAATTTGTAACACTTAAAAGTTTCATTCATATAAATCCTCATTATAAAAATGAATACTAAAACTTTCTTTAAAAGGGGAATGTTGGAACCATAATGGTTACACAAAGTAATATATAACTATGTTTACACATAGAAGAACATAGGTTGAGAGTGAAGATTGGACATGGACAAAAAGTATAAATTTTTATAGGGAGTTATTTAGGTCATAAATAAAAAATAATTGAATGATAAAAATAAAATTTTAGGACCTAAAATTCATAAATATGTGATGATTTAAAGGGACATCGATTCTACAAAATTAATGTATTAGGACAACACATTTCCTTTTCATAATTATCCTAATATTGTGTAATTATTTTATTGACCATAAATATAATGAAATATACTTATGTGACATATTTTTATAAAAAAACTCACTATTTCTGATTTTATCAATTTATAATTCATCCAATACTTAGTGTAATGGACATCTAGAAATTTAATTTTATGTCTGAAGTTCTACATTTCACTTTTAGAAGATCTTAATGCACAAAAAATAATAAAATGTATAATTATTTATCTATATGTATTAATAAAAATGAATATGGTTAATACCTTAATCTTTAAACCTAAATATTAATGCTAATGTTTTATCATTAATAGTTATTCACTGAAAATAATTATACATAAACTATGACATTTCATAGTCCAGTGGTAGGTTTGAAATCCTTATCGTCCTTCGATCATGGGTTCAGGACCCGCGACCTAGCCAAATATGATTGTTTGTCACCATTAATATATGGTGTCCTTTTATAAAACCATACTAATATAATTTCTAAAATATAAATGACATCATTGAAATAAGTTTAATCACTAAATAGACATTTAGCCAATTTGTTCAATACAATCTGAATATATAAATACTTCCTACGAAGTTTGACATAAACATTTAATGAATTTAAAACCTTATAAACCTTCTAAGAGATAAAAAACCACAGAAATAATGTCATGATACTAGCTTAACATTGATCCCAAATATATAATTAATGATCTCTTGGTTTTCACATTCCAATCATGTGAATACCCTCGCGGTAAATTCTCTTGGAACATGGTAACAAACTGAATTTCCATAAGTCCTTTTTAGAAAACATACATGCTTCGTTATTACATATATTGTTGGATATATTCCATAAATATAATAAGTTTTAATCTTTTTCCCTGATATCATGGAATACTTGTTACCATTTCCATAATTAGTTCTAAGGTAATCAGTACCTTTCAATTTAATTATTCATATCCCATATATCAATATCCAAAAAAATTACCATAACAAAATGAAAATATTAAGGGTTATGTTCCCCTTTATCATATTCTTTCTAAGTAAATCACCGTACCATTATATCTCTTTTTTATTCCATCAAAACCATTCAACGTGTTCTTTTAAAACCATAGAGAAAAACATAAACTGAACAATAATTATATGTTTTACCTTTCAAATAACATAATTCCTCAATCCAAACACATAAAATCTTTTATTATTCCACTTCATCCTTATGATATTTACAAGGATACATCATCCTATTATAAAATACCTCTACCCTTTCACATTTTAGCTGTAGTCTCTTCATCATCAGCAATGTAACCACTACTCTCACCATATTGTTGGTTCCCTTCAGGATCATTCATCTTGGCACATTTAGTTTCATAATGACTATTTAACCCACACTTAAAACACTTAACCTCCGATGATGTATTAAGGAGGAAAATATTCTCATCCATTTTGTTAATCAAACTCTTCATTTTTACCTTAGTCACTTTCTTTATTTCCTTCATTTCCATAATCAAAACATCTTCTTGTTCCTCTAAGACATTCACTTTAGTGATTCTTTCTGAATTCATGACATAGAGGAAACTGAATCATCTTTCCTCCATTGTCTCATTTACCCAAAATCTCAACAAACTCTTTCTTTATGTTCCTTAGTGAGTCCAAGATTTTTTGAAGGTAAAAATTATTGATAATGTTTAGTGAAAACTGATTAGCCATGATCACAAAATCTCTTACTCTAGCGATCATCCCACTTGAATGATCATTATAAAATCAACCATCACATTCAGTATTAATCCAGTTCCTTCCAATTCCTTTCAATAACTAAAACTAGAAGTATAGTGTGAGAATTACTTATCATAGAATAAAATCACATAGTCATGAAAATAATTACTTATAGGATTTCTAAATCCGGACATATTCCTTAATTTGTGACACTATAAGTTCATCCAAGGTTATTCATATCAAACCTATATTTAAATCCTTTACAATTCTTCATCATGGGTTTTTATAACTTCCAAATCATATTCCCCAAGAGTGTCAAACCAGTTGTGCTGCAAGCCCCGTTTTTATATACCAGATTACCCTGAGTTAGGCCTGAAACATATTTTTTATGGTTATTAACCCTAGGTAAATATATTCTGGGGATACATCCACTTGTAATATCAATACATGGATATATTTCTAGGAAACCACTCACTCTACCCTTTACCAAAATTCCAGGACATTTTTCTAAATTTTAATTCATTTTTACACTTCTCCTTAGATACATCCATAGAGATATCCTTAGAAATATACCTACGGTTCTCACTAATGTTTTATTATCCTAGTGTCCAAGGGTTTACTAAAACCTTTCTATTGATACGAACTATAATTACCTAGGCATAACATACATGGATATTACATCATTTTAGATGAATATTCAGTATATTAAAAAAATAAAAGACTGGGGAATCTAATAGTTTAATGTCTTTAGAAACATGGAAAAAATATTTTATCTTAGTGAAAAATCTTCAACATCTCCCATAAAGATATCCACCTTAATTAATTTTACCTAAAACCTTCCATCATAACCTGAGGAAAGGAAACATAATAAAAAGGTGATCTCAAACACTTAGTAAGGGTAAACATGGGAGATATGTAAGCATAATCATGATCATAAATTTATGATAACAGGATCATGAAAATAGAAGATCATACCATACATATCAAAGATCATATACCTGAATTATGGAATAATGATTTGTAGTTCATAATTCATGAATCTTAAAGAAATAATGAACATAATCCATTAAAGCATAGCATAGGAATAAAACATGGAATTTTGGTTGACACATAATAATATATAATGATTTCCATAGTAGACAAGGGAATTTTTTTGATACTTTTTTAGATGAAAACATCCTTTATAGAATTAGGTTCACACCCCATTATAGCACTATATTACTAAACTAAATTCACCCCTTATTCTAGCCTTGTATTACTGAACTGAGTTCATTTCACATTGAAACCCTGTAATACTGGACCATGTTCATTTCTCATTCCAGTCCTACAATACTAAAATTAGTTCATTTATTATTCCACTCATGTCTCTATCATTTGATATAAATAATTACCCAATTAATTGTAAAGAAATATAGGTCCCAACCATCTCATAGTGAAATCATAAATACATGTTCCATAAAATCAAAAACAGTCATATCATAACCGATGAAATGAAATGGGTATCATGAACCTGTAAAAATATCATAACCTATAGAAAATATATAGCTTTTATAACCATTTTATCTAAAGGATAACCAAAGAATGATAAATGAATCTTATAAACATATAACCCATGAAATAGAAACAGATTTCATGAACTTATAACTAGTGAAATTGACACAAATTTTATAAACATATAACCTGTGAAAGAGAAGTGGGTTTGATAAAGACTATGACACTAATCATAACCCATTCATATAAATAATATGAATTTAACCTTTAGATCATTTATTAAAAGGGAATTACTAACATCATCAGATGTCATCATAGATGGAAAACAATTTTTAAATATCTTTCAAAAATATTTCTTAATAAAAGTATCATTTGTTCATTGAAAAAAAAACTTTTTATTGTATAAAACCTTTTGAAAATAATTTTCATAGAAAATACAATGAAAATTTATAAAGAATAGATGAAATAATTTTGAAAACCATTTTCTATGAAAACTTATAAAGTTTTCTTCTAAACATTCGAAAACCTTTTATAAAACAGTTTAAAAACTTATGAAAGAAGCTTGAAAACATTTTTCAAACATTTTACCTCAATAACTTATAAAATAATATGGAAAAAAGTTTATAACCCATTTCATTGAAAATTTATTTTTAAAACATTTTATTAAAAATTATTTTTAACCATGAAAATAAATCTTCAATGGATTGATGATGGATATATCTGTACATGTCATACAAGGTAAAAAAACATTCCCTTTTGCATGGTAAAAAGATTAGAAAAATGCCTTGATCAGAAAGAGAGAATATGATTCCTTTGAAAATTTGTAAAATAAGAAAAGAGTAAAAATATCTTTTAACAATCATAAAATTTTATAATAATATTCTTGTAAACTATTTTTGGAAAACATTTTTTTAAAGAACAACGATTTCTAACCGAAGAGAGGGTAAAGTCAAGATTTCCTAAAAACATTTTCTTAACTATATTATGTTCCAAAGAGTATGAAAATCATACCAATACATGAATATATTATTGATATCCTTATGGTAAAAAAATCATGAATTTTATTGAGAAATGGATAAAAACATTTCATCAAATAAAATGTAAACATAAATAATGTCGAAAGGTTGTGTGATTGTTTCAATAAACACTTATAAATTATTAACCTGTTATAATACTCTCTATGTAATAAAAATGAAATTAAAGTAATATAAAAATATCTTTAAAATTTTGATATTCTTTATATAACATTTAAAATAGAATTATTTACACCTTGAAAGAGAATTTAGGTGCATAATAAAACCAGTGTGTTCAAGAAGGAAAAATGAGACAAAACTATTTCACCGATTTGGTAACTTTTGAAACATAAACCCAATGAATTAAATATAATACAATGTATATGTTAATATACATAAATTTTATGTATAAGGTGAAAATAAAATTATTTTTGGAAGTAAATACACCACACAAAAGGAAACAGTGGCGAACATTACATGTATCTCATGCAAATAAAAAGTGAGATGAAATCCTCTTACCATGTGTCTTGACTCTCATCGTACTCATTAAAACCACCAATATTATAAATAAAAACTTATTAAAAAATTTGTATGTAACCTTATTAATATATCTAATACCATATATGGTTTCATTATGACCTTGTATTACCCACTTGTTAACCATCCTATGTTAAGGTTTCATTTCGAGTAATATTCACTTTATTTTTTGTATGTGTTTTAATTTTTTATATAGTTGGTACTTATACTTTTTTCATAATTCCATAATGTAAATCATTATATAATTTTCATTTAAATAAATTATATTTTTATTATAATAAAATATATAACATATAAATAGGAAACAAAATACACTGTTCATGGATATCGTAGGCCATACATATGCATGAACACTATTTATATTTAATTGTCGTGTTGGGAGAAAGAATGTGAAAGACATATATGTACGTATATGTGTATATATATAATTATAATATTTTATTTATTATATAATATATATCATATATATCATATATATTCACTAATCCATCCTTAATACATTACATACAGTTTGTGAATGAATCAATTCACTTTGAGGGGGTGGTAGTCCACACTTCCTCAAACGAAATTATCATAATTACACCAAATAAAATGTAAAGTGATATGTGTTATAAAAGGAATAAATATGATTAAAGAAATAATAAATATAACATATATAAAAATATAAATATATTTTACATCATAATGGCCACCATGATAGGTGGTAATGGAACAATGAACAGTCGTCATTTTGTGAGGGAGTAAATATCCATACTCAAAAATAGTATATTTGTTACCCATTAGTTGAGGGTGTGTATAATTTTTTTATAGGAACATTAACATAAAAACATACTAGTATATTTATGATAATATTTTTAATATAATAATATAATAAATAGATTTATAGGTGGTGGATAATGAGAATAAATGAAAGTACTTTAGAGAAGATGTTACCTCCTAATCACTTAACTCCTTTTGGTTTGTGGAAAAATGATTACTTAGATTGAATTATTTCCAAGGGAATGACTCCAGGAGTAAGGTATAGATGTATTTATGTTTATTAAGAATATATTTTATGACACTAAGTGGTTTTAGAGGTGTTAGAATGTGGGATATTTGACGACTATTTATAGGGAAGGAGTGGGACTGACTTGGAATTTTTGAAAACAAGACTGGTGTACACATGTTCTTAGCTAAAAAAAGTCATAAAAAACATACAAAAATAAATAATGGAGGTTTTATAGCCGAAATATATCCATGAAATGTGTTTTGTACAAGTTTCTTGGTCATTTTTTCTCCTAAGACTATAGTTTACTCCCTAATTAAGCTTAATTTCACCTTAATAGCTGTGACTAATTTTATTCACTTTTGCAAATAATTTTGGTAAAAAACATGATAGAATTACACTCTATATACTATACATATTAAAATTATTTATTTATATTTTTTAAAATTTAATTCATAGAAGTGGAAAAATTAAGATTAATGATAATCTCATAGAAGGGATGAAATAATGGGGTTTTAACGTAGAAAAAAATCAAATGTTTATAATTTTTTTATATTCAATTTAGAATTAAAATTGATTATAATTACATAAATTGTGTTAATATATGTATAATTGATCTAATATGACTTTAAAACAAATATATATTTTAATTTAATATTATTACTTATTAAAATTAAAAGGTAGTATTTAACTAAAAAACCGTATTTTTCACTATTCATAAAAAATGATGTTTCTCAGAAAAAATCCAAACAAAATCACCCAAAGATAATTTTAACATTAAAAAAAATATATTGAGGTGTATTTTATCAAATTAAATTTATAAATGTCTATAAAATTAATTTTATTAATATAATAGGTTTGTTCGAGAAAACTGTACATTAAAACATAAAAAGGAATTCACAGAAAATTATATCATTCATTGTCAATATATTTTATTTATATAAACCAATTATAAAAAATATTTGAAAAGTATTTATTAATATTAATGTCACTAATTTTAATTTAAATGTTATAATTATAACATTAAAAAAATGATGCTTTATAGAAACTCTGTGTTTCATGTAACGTACGCAAAGTCAGTGTTGCATGTAGCGCAAGCTAAGTTAGTAATGTGTGTATCTCAATCCATGTCGGTATAGCATGTGAGATGAATTTTTTACTAATATTTTAAATATGTATATATATATATAATGACTATTTCCAATGTCACGTGAAATGAAAAATATCATGAATATAAATTTATTCGGAAAAAAATTCCCAAAATTTCAAGGAGTTACATAAACACTTGTAAAAATCCATTGGATGCCAATAGTTTGATCATATTCCATTTTTATTATAATTTTATGATTTATTAAGACACATGTTCATGAAAGTGACCCATATAAAGTGTTAAGAAATATACAAAAAAGTAAACTTTATTGCCTTTAACATTTTTAAATCCCCTCAGTATGTATGAAGCTACATCGATTCATTTAAAAACATTATTTTGAGAGGTAAATGATTTGGTTTTATCAAGATAATTTACATATAATTTTTAGATATGAATTAACTAAATTAAATTTCTATAAAAATGTTATTTTAGGGATAATTTAGTAAATAATTCAATAAAACAAATAATGCTAAAAAAGTTAAGTAAAGTAAATTTAAGGAATTATTATGTTCTATAATTTTTATGGATAATTATACCATGATAAAAAGATCAAAAATTAATATCTTTTAAGGAAAATATAGATTTTATATTTCTGAAATTAAAATTAAATAAATAATGCACAAATCGACATTAACAATGTATTATAATAAATGATCTTTATTTAACTAAATTGAATATAATAAAAATAATTTCTTCTGTAAAGTTAATTATGAGTTATAAAAAATATAAAATATGTTCCATTTATGGAATTATTTATCTTTTATAATTTCTATATTTACCTATAGATAGAAAAAAACATTGTTAGCACGGTTCGGGTTAATGAATGGTTTTTGTGAGTTACATGCGCCTATTTTAAAATTAACTCCCACCACACATGCGGTTTCTATTTTTTAAATTATATATCATATTTAGAATTAATTGGTTCTATTTTTTCTAATAAATCACAATTTAATTTATTCTTAATGATTAAATAACTTCTGTTAGAAAACTAGATACCTTAATAAAAACTAAAATGATAAAATTTGGGAAAATTAGAAGTTAAGGTAAAACAATTATAAATATGCATTAATTTTTCAATGGTGGAGGTTTTTATAAAGAATAATACCCCTTTAAAACATTATTTTTCCATTTTAGAGGGACATGTTGTAAGGGATACCACTTAATATTGTATACCTTTTTTATTTACAATAATTTCACTCCCCCTACATTATTAAAAGGCATTAACTCTTCCCCTTCATCACACCTATCAATACACATTGGATCATCCAACCTTAGGAAAAATATTATACCAACCACCACCATTTTAGTAGCCTCACCTTGGTCATAAATAAAACCAAGGATTCCCTTTGGTGAAAACCAAAAGTAGTTCCCTAAAAACATGTAACATTCTACAATGTTCATTTATGTTTCATTTGTTTATCCAACAATTAATTTACTAATATTTCATGATTATAATAAAACATCAGTGTAAAAAATATACTAATTTGTTTTTATTTTAATTTTTCAACATAAAAATATAAAAATATCCATCAAATGTGTAACGAACATACCATTTATGTACGGAGAACTACTTCCTCGTGAGATAATGTCGTTCATTTTTTCTTCACCACCTTTCATGGCCAGAAATTATGATGGAAACATTGTTTATATATGAAATATATTATATTTATTATTCCTTTATTGTTATATAATTTATATATAACAAATACCTTTATGTGTTCCATTTTGTATAAATACAATAACATTATTTGTGGACTATGGACTATTGCCTCGTCAAAGTAATGTGATACTTTCACAAATTAAATGAAAGTATTAAGGGTGGGTTTAATAAAACATATGTAAAATAAATAAAATATATTATATGTTAATGATAAAATTAATTTTTTGGAAATGTAATATTTCATTTTCCCCTTTCGCACATAGAAAATGTGATAACGTCTTTGATGGACGTGTGGACTACTACCTCCTTAACGTGATGGGACTTCTTTTATATCATAATAATTATAAATATAAGTATATATGATTAAATAACCTGTTATTTATGATTAAATTATAATTTTATTAAGAGATAATTTTACTTACCTTATTTATATAATGATCATTGATAAGAGGAAATATTACCCATCCATAGTTATGACCAACTATCTCCATGATTATATCATTGGTTCATTTTTCATACCCATATTTCATGATTTTTTTTAAATTATAATGGATGTATAAATATGATAATTTTTTAATTATCATTATTTTAATATGTTTATATAAATACCCCTTTGACTATAGTATACCAACAAAAGATGTTTTTGATAAATGAACCAAATTTGGTCAAAACAGATGACATAAACATAATTTTTTAAGTAGTTTTATAAAAAATGTAATAAGTGAAGTAAAAGTAATAATAAACATGAAAAATGTTATGAATAAAGTAAATAATTAATGTTAGTTTATTATTCAGAAATATAAAGACACATGTGACAAGTTAGACTTAAAGTAAGAGACATTTTCTCAATTTACTTTCATTTGAGATATATTTGTTATTTTCATAAATTTACATATATCTATTGTATATACTACCCATTTTTATTTTTATAAAATGATACACTATTATTTCATGTTATTTTATATTTCACATATAATTATCCATTATAATGGGTTTGAATTGAAAATTAAAAAGTGGTATAAGTTATCTTTTTTAATATCACATTCTTTTGTGATTAATGAATTAATAACCTCCTTAAGATCATTTTTTGTACATTACATTTATCTTTAATATCCATATTATCATGAGATGTATATTATTATTTCCTAAAAATTATACCATTTTACCTAAGGTTTTTACTTTGATAGTTATTTTATTGACAGCGGATGTATTTATAAATTTGTTTCTTTTGTTTAATACAGATATCTTATAAGGGACATTGTTTATGAATTTAAATTGATTATTAGATATATGAGGAATTATTTAGAAATACAATAAATGATTTAGGCATCGTTTATAGAAATCCCTATATATTGGGGAATATTTAATGCAATCCCCTCAATTCATCAGTAGTCTCGTGGGATGAAATCAATTGGTGAAAAACCCATCATTTTTGTTTCCAAAAAGTTTTAGATTGTCTGGAAGATAGATCTTAACATACATTAGATAGGTTTCTACCCACATAATTAAACTCTCTTGATGATAGATCTTGATAGTCACTATCTTGAGGATGGATCTTAATAGTAGTGACATCTAACATTATTCATTCCATCATAATTAATATTTATGTGATTATTTCATTAGTTATAATATCAATGGGAAGCTTATGTGATTATTTATATGTAATTATTCTATGATATTTTATTCTTTCCATGTTTACTATGACTTATCCATCAGTTTAGTGGAAGGATTTCCCAGTTATTTACCATGACATTATGCTTATTGGTTTAGTATTTCTTCTATTCTAGTTACCCTTACTAAGTAGTTGATATCTCCCTTATTATGTTTCCTTTCCCCAGGATATGAAGAATAAATAATTTAATAAACTTTAAAGGACATAGTTAATTTTATTTTATTATGTATCATGTTTTATTTTATTTTCCCAATGTATTATGGGTATCATATATATAATCTGGTTTTCTAAAAGTAATTTATTGTGCAGTCCCTTGGGATTTTAAGATTGTATCTATAATAATGTAATAAAGTAAGGCACTGACTCAGAACTTCTGGGGTTGGGGTGTTATATTTAGTATAATATAAATTTTATTAGTAACCTAGGAAACTAGATTTATAAAACTTATATTAGGTTACATAATCCAAATATAGGATTTAAGGATGTGTATATATGAACATTATAAAGAAATCATGTTTAGGATTATGAGATTAGATATATAATAATTTAAAATTTTTGTAAAGTATTTTTATAGTTTTTTTATTATAAAATATGATTATTAATGATTTTATCTAACCTAGTGTAAGTCATAATATGAAAAGTGTGCATATCATAATTAATTTTAACCACACTAATGCAAATGATCTAAAAAATAAGAACGGTCATATCTTTTATGGTCTTAAGACAATATTTTGAAGGGAATTAGTATCCTAATAATGATCATTATATGTGGACATAATATTAAGTTTTAATGAGATAGATAAAGGATTCTATAAGTATTATGGAGTTGGAGGGAGGAATCAGAATAAAAGTATAGCAGTGTAAAATATAGGTAAAGGGAATAAGAGAATGATTAATTTTCCCACATGAGATTATTATGGAAGGAAACACCTTGGTAAATGCATAAGAGAAAAATGAGTTTACTTAATTTGTGGAGAAAAAGGACACCATGCTCATGATTTTAAGGTTAATAAATAATTTTCCAATCTTTGATGCTTAAACATTAGGGATATGGGGCAATGTACATATTAATGTCTCAACTAGAAGAGGAATATACCCCAAAAAAGGATAATTAATCATAGTCATACTTTTTCTACTACTATCGATTAAGATTAATGACTAATATGCATAAGTCTGGATTCAATAATTATGTCTTTTTATTAGTTTATCAATTATGTGATGGTTTTTGGAATTATGGAATATATGAGGATTATACTATAGTACATTTTTATTGAGGATTTGAGATCATCTGTTGAATGGTAAAAAGAAAATTTGTTTAGTATCAAGATAAACTTTTTAGAAAACACATGTTTGAGGGAATGATAATCCTTAATTTGACTTTAATTTTCATGAAATAACATTTGGATAATCTATATTAGATATTATATACTATCTTGGAACTGATTAATTGTTTTTTGAAATAGAGGTTTATTTCATCATTGATGGGGTTTAAAAAAATTTGGGTTTATGAAATGTATACAATAACACCTGTCTTACTTAATCAATAAGGAAGAATTCATTTTTCTAATGATGATTTATGGTATAAAAAAATATTCCCATATTTCTATATAATATGTGATGAAGGTACTCACATGTTTATAATGTGACAATTTAGAGATTCTTCATGATGATTAAAGGCTAATGATAAGTTCATTTTATAAAATCCAGTGGCCTTATTTCTAAAGTGTTGGATCATAATCTTCTTAAAAGTATATCCATTTCGTAATTGTTTAAGTAGATATTTTTATGTGGTTTTAGTGATTGATATATTACTTCTTTATATGAATCATCTTGTTCTAAGAAATGAAGTATAAATAGTTCATGGTGTAATTAGAGGAAAATATTTTGTTAATTGAAATGTATATTTACTTGTATTATAAGAGGTTGAAAGAATAGAAAAACTATATGAATTGGATAGTAAAACAAAAAACTTTTCATATTATAATCATTTGTTATGATATTAATGGCCTTATTTACACCTCCGATTTAGGGATTTTTTTAGTAAAAAACATTATCATGAACATGTTCTCTATCACTCTATCAGAAAATGATAGTTTTATTTTTCTTCTATGTCAATGTTTTGAATAATATTAACCTTTTTGAAATCCTAGTTTTGTGTTGATCATAAGATTTCATTTTCCCTCTTATTTTGTAGTGGTATTTTATACACTATTTAATATGTGGATTTTTCCAATAATAGCATTTTCAAATATCAAACCCTAGATTACCTAGATAAAGTTTGAATTAAGAAGAAAAAAACTAATTAATGTGGGTAGAATGTAACACCACAATAATTTAAAATATTTTCCTTTTAGAATAAATTTAATTTTTTATCACGTTTTGTACAGAATGTTAAGCTTAATCTACACACAACACTAAGTTTTCTTGAATTACACAAAGACCAGGTTTTACAACTTTTTAATGGGGCATAAATATTTAAAACTACATTTTGACTCTATAAAAAATTTCATTTGTCTAAATAATTATTAATGTTAAATTATATTGCCAATTTATTAAGTCACAATATCTCAATTATATATATTTATCCAATTTAGGTCATTTTAATCATTTTTACTTTTAATTTTGATATAAATACATAATGAACTTTTGGGCTTTTTCACTTTAAAACTCTACTTTCTCAATATGTCTGTAGGATTAGCATTAAAATTAATTTCCCCACTTTTGTGAATTAAATTTGAAAAAATGGATATACATAGTTGTAATAAATAGTTTTTTAGTATAATAATTACAACATAGTTCTTGACTAAAAATATTTATAAAAGTAAATAAAATTTATTACTGTGATTATGGAAAAATTAGGTCTAACAAGGGACTAAACCTTGAACCTAACGTCCAAAATGACCTAGACACTTGAAAAAAATAAATTGGTTTCCAATAGCTCTTCCATATGCACAATGGTTCTAATTTTATGACTTATTGATTCAATTGTTCATAAAAGTGACCCATATAATAAGTTTCATAAGGAAAAAAAACGAACCTTCCTTTTCACATTTTAAAAGTATTAGAGTATGGAATGAGCTACATAGATTCAGTAAAAAAATAATTTTAAAGTTAAATTAGTTTTCTTAATTATAATTTAACTATCATTTTTAGATATGAAATAATTACATTAAATTTTTAAGAAAACACTAATGCATGGATTTTTTCAGTTAATAATTCAATAAAATAATTCATTCTTAAAACATTAAAAGTAAATTAAATTTAATGGATTATTATGATGAATTATTTTTTAAGTTAAATATATCATTTTACATAGATCTTAACTTAATATATTTTAATTACATTGTTGTTTTTATATTTATATAATTAAAATTATATAAATAATTTCAAAATTAACATTAATGTTATTTTAAAATAAATGATATTTTATTAAATGATTTAAAATTAATAAAAATACTATATTTTACCAAGTAAATTATAAGTGTTCATAAATATAATATCAGTTCCATTAATAAACCAATTATGATTTTATAATTAACATACAGGCCCAAGTATATAAAAAAACATTATTAGCACGGTATGGGTTAAAGTAGAGTTTTTGCGTGTTACATTCGCTTATTTTAAAATTAATTTCCAACAAACATAGGATTTAAATTTTGTAAACAAGATATAATATTTAGAATTTATTGGGACAATATTTTATAATAATTTTCACTTTATTCTAGTCTTATTAGTAAAATTATATATGTTATAAAAATAGGTACTTTAATAAAAACCAAAATGATAAAATTTTGAAAACATAGACATTAAGAAAAAAAATTATAAAAATGCACTTATTATTTAGTGGTAAAGGTTTTTATAGACCATAATAATCATTTAATACATTATATTTACATTCTCATGTCACATTCGGTAAGAGAGACTTCCAAATAGTGTATATCTTTATGTAATTACAAGAATACAACTCCCCCTACATTATAAAAAGGGATTATTTTTCCCCTTCCTAACACCTCTCAATCCACTTTGGATTTTGAAAAATCTTCCCAAATAGTATCCAAAAATATATTCACTAATCCTATTATTCTCAACTTGTTAATAATGAAATCCAAGGAAGCCCTTTGGTGAGTACCAAATGGTGTTACCCGAAAAGAGGTAAGATTCTATAATGTAGATTTATGTTTTATTTTTTGTACACTCATTAATTTATTATTATATCATTATTATATAATAAAATCACAATACAAAATATTGTAATATTTTTTAATTTAATTGATACACCTAAACCTAAAAACACTTCCCTCAAATGGGTAATGAAATTACCATTCGTGAACAATGAATTACTGCCTTGTGAGATGACATCATTAAATTTTCCTTTACCACCTTTCATGGTGGGTAATTATGATGGAAAAATTGTTTCTATATTATATATATGATATTTATTATTTCTTTATGCTTATTTAATTTTTATATAATGCATTCTTTTATTCTTTCCATTTGGTGTCAATATGATAACTTCATTTATGGATGTGCGGACTACCACCTCCTCAATGTGATGTGGTATGTTCACACATTACATGGATTATATTAAGGATGGTTATAATTAAAAAAAAGTGAATTAAATAACATATATATTATATTAATGACATAATTTACATTCTATAAATATAATATATCATGTCTTTATTACCCATTTAAACACTAAAAATTCGATAACGTCATTCGTGGATGTGTGGACTATCACTTCCTCAATGCGATGAGACTCCTTTACTTCATAAGAATTATATATATAACTATATATTATTAGGTAACATGGTATTTATAATATAATTATCATTATGGAAATCAAAAAATTTATTTTCCTTCTTTCCATAAAGATCATTGAAAAATTAGAATGTTACTCATGTGTATGTACGGCCAATTGTATCCATTTTTGTAACATTGGTTAACTTTTCATAACCATATTTCAGGAATGGTTTTAAAAGAATAATTTTATTAAAAATATAATTATTATTTAATTATTATTATTCTTTATATTTTTATATAATGACCTTTTTGACAATTGTTGACATACCAATTCATTTTTTGACACATATACCGAATTTTATTAAAACACTCGATGTAAACTTAATTGTTTAAGTAGTCGTATACAATACTGTAATAAGTGAAGTAAAAGTAATAATAAATAATAAAAAATTTATGTAGTACTTTTATAATTGACATAATCTTATTATTTAGGAATATAAAGACGCGCATGACAAGTGAGACTCGAGGTAAGTTATTTTGTTTCAATTTACATTCCATTGAGACTGATTTATTATTAGGGACCAATTCAATTTAATGATTCATATATACTAATAGTTTTATTTTAATATCATGATACACTCATATATCATGGAATTATACATTTCACATTTAATTATCTCATCTAAGGGGTTTTATTTTAAAATTTTCATGTGGTAAAAGTTATATTTGCAATCTCAAATTCTTTTTTGATTGAAAATTTTCTCTTGAAAAAAATCACCTCCTTATGCTGATTTTTTATAAATTTAATTTATCATGAATATCCATATTCCTATAAAAATATATATTATTATTTCAAGAAATTTATACCATTTTTACATATGTTTTTCACTCAGACAGTTATTTGATTAATTGGGGAATTATTGATAAACCCTTATCTTTTACACAATACCGATATTTTATAAGGAATATTATTTATAAATTTAAATAAATTATTTGATTTATGAAAAATGATTTTTACATAAAAAATGGTTTGGGGACTATTTAATACAATCCTTATAGATTAGAGGCCATTTACTGCAAGCCCCTTAATGCAAAAGTAGTCTCATGGGAAAAAGTTAGTTTGTGAGAAACCCTTTATGTTTTTTTCCAAGAAGTTTCATATTGTCATGGGGATAGATATTTGAACAAAATAGATGACTTTATACCCACATACATAAACATTCATTATGATAGATCTTGATAGTAACAATATTTATGAGGGATATTTATAGTGCATACATACAAAAGTTTTCATTCCATCATTATTATTAATCCGTGTTATTATTTTATTAGTGAGAATATCCATGGTCATGTTTTATGCTCATGGAATTATTTATATGGTATTATTAGATCAACTTTTATTATTTCCCTATTGATTTTGTATTATCCTCTTATTTAGTGGATTGTTTTCTCAGTTATTTACCATTCTATTATGCTTATTGATTCATTATTTTTTCCTCTTTACATACCTTTACTAAGAGTTTTAGCCCACAATAATTATGTTTAATTAACCTAGGATATGTAGAAGAAATCATTGAATGAGATTTCAGGGATGTAGTTCATTTAATTTTATTATTTATCATGTTTTTTCCCAATGTAATATGGGTATCATGTATGTAATATAGTTTCTGAAAGCTACTAAAATGAATTTTCCCTCAGGATTTGAAGATTGTATCTATGCCAATGTAATTAAGTAAGTTATTGGCTCTTGGATTCTAGGATTGAGGCATTATATTAACTCTTAGTTAAACATTATTGACCCCTTTTGATTTTTACCAAGTTAACTAGTTCTTTGAAAAGAAATTTATCATTTATTCTAGAAAATAAATTTTTTCATATTAAATAATTTACACATAATGATTCTAAATTTTAGAACTATTTTAATATATTAGTTGTATAGAAGTGTTAAAAAATTATTCCAAAATAAAAAATGCACAACATATTTTTGTTTGAAAAATATAACTTATGTTCTAAAATGAAAATGTGAGATTTTAATTTTAAATAAACATTTTAAAATTATATATTCATTTATGAAAAATATAATTGGTGTTCCAAAAATGGTTTTATAAATTTTTAATTTAATATTATATAATTATAATTTCTTAAAATTCTTTATAATTGAAAAAACAACCATTTTTAAAAATCTCCTAAAAATCAATATTTTTAAAAAAAAATACCAAAAATTAATCTTTTATTAATATAATCATGTTATGTGAATAAATTAATTTTAGTTGGTCAAATTCACATTCTAAAATTTATAAATTTAACATTAAAGTAAAATTGTAAAATATAGTGATGAATTTTATGTCATAGGAAATAATATTTTAGTATACTAACTCTTCTTGTAAAATTAGTTTTAAGAATAAATATATTATACATATAATATATACAGTTTATAAAAGAAATTTTGAGAATAAAAAAATATTTTCTTATATTCTTTTTCAAAATTTTGTAATAGTATTAAAAGGGACCATTATTTCATAATTTGGTTATAAATTTTTTCACATTCTCATTCAGTGGCTACCACACATTGGTCAATATCAATATTAATTAAATGAGTTATGGTTCATTAGGCTTCACTATTGTGTGTGGAAATAGCAGTGAAATAATAGTTAGTTAAGTAAAATACATAGAAAAATCATGGGTTGTTACAATGTATATTAGGATACATATGTTTGGTGATAATCATAATAGTTACCTTTTTAGAAAGAGTAAAATAAGTATTTTTAAGATACTTATATTTATACAAGGTTGTGAATTAAGAATTAAAAATCATTACAAACATTATTATGGACCATAAGGCCACTCAAGACATTTTTTGATTGATGACTTAAATTAATACAATGTATTTTTATAAAACAAAGGAATTTTTTTAAAATGTAATAATAAAATAATTTTTAGAGGATAAACTAAAAAGGTCTTGTAAAATTTTCATAAGTAATTACATATGATGTGATTTGAGGTAAAATACATATAATATCAAATATCATTTAGTGAAAGATGTAATTTTTAAATATATTAGATACCCTTATGTTATACCATTGGTTATGATATAATTATGTCATTATGCACGAAATAGTGTTGACACATAGGATATAAAAAATCACTTTGAAAAATATAGTTTCATGGATTCAATTTAGGTTGGGGATAAAAAAATATTTCTTGGAGTTAAATTCATGGAATATTAGATTTTTCACACTCCAACATTCCTTTATTCTCCTTATGTTATCAAAAAATAGACTTAATATCAAGAGATGATATGAATGGGATTAGAAATGTATGATAATTAATTTTTATGAATTAAAAATTCATATTTAATTTTTCATCGAGTAAATAATTGTCAAAAATATTGAAAAATATAATTTTATTCATTATACCTTTGGACTATCCAAGGGATTCCTATATATAGAGAAACAAACCAGGATGATTTATAAATGATTTATATCTAGTTCAAGACATCTTATTTCAAATAATTTCCTTTTATCCTACCCTTTAAAAATGACATTCTATTTATCCATGGAGTGAGTTAAAAATAATACAATGAATTATTATTAGTGATTATTATAACTATTAAATGCATTCAAGGGTGATAAGTCATTGCAGGTCATGAAGGAACTACTAAGAAATGATGAAACAACAACGAGCTAGAAATTTTGTTATAGCGCGAACGAGTGTGGACCCTATTATCAAAAATATATAGGTAAAACCATGAAAATATTAAACCCATATAATTAATTATATGTTGAGCATATATTAATTTATAAATATGTATAATACATGGTTTATTCTAATGATGATAAGATAGATAAATGAGCAATGACTGTGGTTGTAGGACTATAGTGACGGGCCTCACCCATGTGAGTAGTATAATATAAAAAAATAAAATACATAATAACTTATTTTTTAATCATAATATAATATTTTTTAAATCAAAATTGATTCTCATAATTGTTTTAAATAACATTTAAACCTTATATATAACCCCCACCGCTTTTTTCAATATGAACATATCCCATAAAACACCACCAATCCATAACAAACATCATCTGTTACACTACAACCATCATCATTTTTATTATAATTACCATCATCATCGACACATAAATAATTATTGAGGTTTTTATTTTACTATTAATGTTACATATTCAGTGAAAACATTCATTTACTCATATGTAACTATATTGTAACTAGTGAATGAAGAAACACTATTTCAAGATCTATATCGAGATTTTATATGCTTATTACTTGGTTAAAAATGAACACTTACCAAATAGTATTATCCTAACACATGATTCAGATGATCCTTTAAAATCATTATATCATTTTTCATTTATTTGCAATTAAAAAATTGTGTTCTATTGACCAATATATTCTAATAATTGAAATTTAAAAATAATTTAAAGAATGAAATTTAATCAAAATTGGAATATTTGAAATATATATGTAATTTATATTAAGTATGGATGGTTATTGAAATTTTAAAATTCTTTTTAATGATCTAATAAAAAAATATAGATTAACGATCATAACCCTCAATACTTATTACAAATTTCTAGAAAAATAAATATATAAATAAAGATAAAAAAATTACTTGATAAATAAAAAAACTAGGTTTCCTATATCTATTTTCAATTTAATGTAAAATATAAATTTTATTTAGTTAAAACGCTATATTATTACAATATAATGGAGTTATAAAATACATAATCATATAAATAAAGAAAATATATTTCAAAAAATAAATAAAAAACAAAACAATAATAGTATTATTTAAAAAGAAACCACATTTAAAAAAATCAACCTTTTAAAATTAAAAATAAAATAATAAACCCTTAATATTTAATTTTTTGTGTGATTAATTCATTAGGATCACATAAATGAAATTTAATTGAAATTTCATAAAACCACATATAATTAAATCATTTATATTATGGAATTGGTATTGAAATTAGCAAAATAAAGTTGTTTGAATGAGTGTGTTTCCTATAAACGTACACTATATTTTAGTCATTAACATTAATTAAATTAATTCTTAGTTATTAAACTAATTTAAGAAATGATATAATCAAATTAATTGTTAAAATTCTCACTCTCTAATTGAAAAATATTCTAAATTAACTTAACCATTATTTATAATTTATCAAATAAAATAAATCTATAGTTATATATATATCACTTTTCTATCCAACAAATTAAGTTTATGATAATTAGACATAAAATTTTAAAATAACATTAATTTTTATTGTGGGAAATATAGTAGTAAAATAAATTTACCTAATTCTAAAATAATTATGTTCATAATTTTTCAACACAACAAATATAAAATGGAAAAAATACTAGTATAAAAAGGTTTTGATATTATAATAGTGTCTACAATAACTTTATACAACACAAACCATTACACTAAATCATCATTAAATAAAATATCTATTTAAAATATAAAACAAATAAAATATAATGAATATAAAAAATTTCAAAAAAACATTAATATACCAAATTACTAGTTAAAATTGATCATGATTGGGAAAATTTTGAACATTTAAAATCATTAAGAAAACAAAAATTTTAGAAAATATATTATCTTAAAAAAATAAAAATATATGGGTTAAGAAATTATCATGGTAACTACTTACCAGGTTCAATTTTTTGAAATATAATTTCAATCCCTAAAAATCCATTTTTACTAAAATTTACTTATGTTGTTTTATAAAATAGATTTAAAATATCACTAAACAAGTTCCAATTATAAAGAAATTAATTTTAAATATCTATTTTTAAATCCAATATTAAATGTGAAGGAAATATTATTTCATAAAATCCTAAAATGGGATATTAAATATACAAAATATCATTAAATATTTTATGCTTCATGATAGTAGTTTTCTATAACATATAAATAAAAACCCATAGTTCATCAAAATTATACAATTTATCAACTTATTACAACAAATTATAAGATTGTGTCATATCATAAAATTATACATTTACCTTTGGAAAAGAAAGTCGGAATACAAATTTTGATACTTGATAAGTTATATAAATTAAATATTTTATGTGTTTAACCAAAACAATTATACAATAGTATTGACATTCAAAAGAGTTTTATAAAAAAATTAATAAAAGTCAAACCACTAATCATTAAAAGTAAAAATAATAATAATTCTTTATATTTATTAAAATTTAAATAATGGATCATTACCAATAAAAAGAAGTTTCATCAATATTACATATTAATTAAATTAAAGTAAATATTTATATACAAATTTTAATTAAATATACATTAAACTGTATTGATTTACTAATGAAATTTACGATATATTTAATCCCCATTATTATAATTCAAGTACTATAAAAATTATTGTGGGTTAATAGTAAAATTTATTGTAAACAATTAATATAGTATAAAAAATTGAAATCACAAATTACATGTGTTTGATCATGATCTGTAAGAGATGTGCATATAACTGTATAAACATATTTCAAGTAAATTTTATTTATCTTGATTATTTGAAATTTATCCAAAAATAATAATCATATAATTACTAATTATGTATTATATTAGTTACACAAGTATTTAAAAAATTAAAATTAATTTTCAAATAAAAAATGATCATTTATAAATTTAATTATTCCTTAAAACATAGATTATTACAATGTCTAATCATCTCCATGTACTAGGAAACTAAATAATTAAAAAAATAGGCACACCTTTAAGCCTAGTAGTAATTTTACGTTTACAACTTACATGCAAGTCATACTTGTATTCTCTAAATATTTCTATAATATTCATTAATTGTGACCTCCTAACATTTTAGCAATAAGAGATGTTATATTAAAGTTTCCTTGAAAAATAAATTTTCCAATATAGTGTTAAAATTTAATATATTTAATAGATAATAAATATTAATTTCCTATATCAAATACTATACATTTTTATATTTTTACTCTCAATCATATCTCTTTATTATTCCTTGAATATAAAACATGTTACTATAATATAAAGGTTTCACTATAAAACACTTCCATTCAATACCATTATTTCAAATTATAGCTATATCCCCATTATAATCAACTATAATATACATATTCTTATTCCAAACATCTAACTTTTTTATAGAACCCTAACTATTAAAATATTAATACACTAATGGGAAAAAACATAAGTACAGAAAAATAATCTTGACAAATTTATCAATGATTTATTTCATTTCTTTTAAGAAGATACCAGAAGTATAGTGATTTAATATACCCTAAACTACTGCATCATAAGTAGGAGTACTAAAGTACCATGTACTAAAAGTGGTGGGATATCCAGATCATTAATACTCTATATAGTGGATGAATTGTACTGAAAAAATGAATAGATTAAAATTTGAGGAAACCCCTATAATGAATATGGTGGATATATAAATGTAAGAATAATCCATGAAAGAGAAATACCCTGAATAATAGACATGGGTGTGAATGATATGGAGGGATAAAAAGATATTAACTATCATCTTCGTTGGTCATGGTTGAAAAGGGAGATGGAAAATAAATGAATAATCAATAAATACATAGAAAAGGTGATTACATCACTAGATAAAGTTATCTTGGTGGTCAAAGTGGTAAAGTGGGAGAATGAACTATATAAGTCGGGGTATTTCTATAAAAATAATTAGTTTAATATATCATCATATACTATGTAGTACCCTATAAAACCTCTAGAAAATTAATCAATAAAGTATATAATGATCAATAACATACTATAGACAATGAAATATATTTTAGTTTTACAAAAATAATGTAAAAATGGATTATTTATATACCTCACTATACTCATACATAGAAACCATTCCTTTCTCATAGTGGTGATAATTAGATAAAGAATCATATATTTTATTGAATTGACCAAATGAAATTTTCCCTAAATCAATTATTTGTTACTCATTCATATATTTTTTTAACATACTTATTTATATAAAGAAACAGTGACATGAAAATCCTATAGAAGAATGTGAGAAAATTATAAATATTAAAAATATTTACTATATTTATTATATGATAAAGAAACAATTTAATAATTTGAATAAAATTTTTAGTGAAAGGGATTATAAATTTAAAGAAAAAAATTAATTGTAATATATTCATTAGTTAATAATGGGAAAAATCATATCATATATTCTTATTTGAATAGTAAATACGTTTTAATAGACAAACAAATATATGTATTAAATGGAAAAAATTGTTAACATATCATGTACCAATGTTTTTAAAAAATATGTACCATGTGTCAAGTATAAAAATTAAATACTCATATATATGCCAATTAAATGAATCTTCCATTAAATTTTATATTTCATAATCTATACTAACATATGTAAATCAAGCATAAATAAATTTATCTATACCAATTCATTCATTTTATTCTATTTCATTATCTACTAGAAATGTTTCTTCATTGTGATACCATACATGTTTTTTACTTTGAAAACCATTTTTAGTGATATGGTAACTCAATTATTCATGGGTTAAGCATGGTCTTCAGTAAAAATCAAAATAGGGGTATCCAATGAGTCCTCTATATGATGAATTTCCAAATAAAAAATTTTAAATAATTAAAATTCAATATAAAAATCATCGGTTATTTGAGCAGCATTTTACATCAACTTTTTTCCCATTTTAATATTGAATAAAAATAGTTATTAAAATAATTGAATTCCTAAAACAATATTGAAAAAAAAAAAGAAAACACCATCACACATTGATTAATATTTCATGTGCTAATTAATTTTATATAAAACCATCTATAGTCTCTAGAATGAATATAAAAAAATTATAGATGGAAAATTCCTATTTTAACTTCAAATGAGAAATTATATTGAATAATAATAATATATTTTATAACTATTATAACCATATTGTTCAATGAAGACACCAAAAAAAATTATTTTATATTCATATTTATTATTATAAATTACTGATTAGAGTTGTTTATCCATTTCCAAAACCCAAAAGTTAATAACAAAATATTAATATGTATTTAATCACTAGTCTCTCTATAAAACAACTAAAATAAAATATAGTTTATAATAAAACACTTTCAAATGTCTCATAATTTTAATTTCACCCAAGAAAAGTTTTTTGGAACGATTTTCTAAAATCACATACAAGGGAAATTGAAATATATGATGATTTATCAATTATATATTTTAATAAAATTGAGAATGTTTTAGTATAATGATAGGTAAAAGAGAAAACTAAAAGAATGAAAGTGGTCAAATGACACATTAATATAACTTATAAAAGTAAAAAATATAGATAATTAGATAACAACTTATAATTCTTATTATAGTATAAAATAATACTTGTGGAATTACAATGAAAATGTGTAATGTTGTTTTAAAATAATGGGATATTAAAAATAATTATGATTAAACTAATAAAATTAAAATGGTGTATAATATTTTGACATAAAAACTATGTTTTAAATATATCATAAAATATATTATTGAAACATTATTTTTTATATATTATTGACATAAATTCTAATCCCAATCATATTCTAAGTATTATGGTAGTAAACATTAATAAAAGAAAAAATATATGTTTAATATTATACATACAACGAAAAATAATTTATGTAAAAGATATTTTAGAATACTTATATACTAATGTATAATAAGTAAGACATATTTTGTAAATAAAAATGGTTTTGTTTTAATTATTAAAATCAATAAAGTATATATTTCATGGAAACTTTTTAAGTTAAAAAAATATCTAATCATAACATTAAAATATGTACAATTATAACATATATGAGTTTTTTTGGATCAATTATTTTTAATATCTAAGGGTGAAATATTATAGTATTATTTCCTAATTGAAACCATAATATGTTATTAAAAAAACTATTCTACTACTTATAGAATTCAAATTATTAGGCTTGAGCATGGATCAATATGAAATTATAAATTCTTCAATGATTATATTCAAAAATTAATTCAAAAATATTAACCAAATGATAGAGAATTAAACTAAGGGATATGGGTTTAATGATAATATATCCACTAAGGGATATGTATTTAGTGAGGAAAGATATTCATGAAGGAATACCCATGATAAGAACCTAAAAAATTAGAGAGGGTTCATCAGAATAAGGGGAAAATCATGTTGGGTATATCAACTCCACATTTTTTAAATCATCGAGGTTTTGATCAAATGAAAGAAAAAATTATGGTAGGTTGATTGGATCCATTCTTGATAAATTAAAACCATTCAATGATTATAGGATGTTTAACCTAATTGTAAAAATCATTTATAAATAGAGAAAACTTAGGGTGTGATAAAATATTGGGGTAGAAGGATGGTTTAAATCTGTTATTTTAGGTTAGACCTATTCTCATGAGCTATTAAGACTATGGAAATAGTGCTTGAATCCTCAAAAGATTGTTTTCTTGGGGAAATATACTATAATCAAAAGGGAAATATCCATGGTAATAATAACCCATTGATATAGGTTTCCACTAAAAGGATAATATCCATGGACTATATTTGAATGTGGCTATATACCCTATTATATCCATCAAAATTTAAGACCATGCATATTGGTATGTTTCAATAAAAATAATTTCTAGCTATGAGGTGTCTTCTTTAATAACTATAAGTTAATATTAAACAATATATAAGGTGTGTAATTCTTGTAATTTTACTTTCTCATTTTAGATGACTAATGGTAGATCATATTACAATGAGTTTTGTAATATTATAACACTATTTTTGGATGTAATGCTGACATCATAGGAAATTGGTGGTTAAGATGTTGAAGAAAATGGTGGATATATCAGGCGATGACGATATTGGTAGTAGTGGATATAGAGTAGGGATTAGGGTTTGATGTTTGTGATAAAGTATTAATGCAGAGTGGTGGTAGCAGGGGGTGGTCTCGATGGAAGGAATTAAAATAACTTGGATTTGTCTAATCAAACTAGAATCAAAACAAATATGAAATTTGACCTCAGGTACACCTACCTATAGACTATTAGATGCTGACTAGTGGTTAGGGGGACAAACATTCAGGAGGATATTATACCCTCAAATATGAAGAATATTTTTTCTATAAAATTACAATTATATTCACACATTAAGGACCCTATAGTGTCGTGGCATACAAATAATTTTGAATTAATTATTCATATAATATATATTACTATAACTCCTAAAATTAAAAATAAGGACCGTAGATAGTGTCTCATAATCTTGGATAAAACAATTAAAAGGTCTAAATGATGTTTCCAATATAATAGAGTAGTACTAAAAGATAATATATATATAAGGCATCGTAAAAATAAATAAATTGTCCCCTTGTTCAATTTATATATAGTACAACTAAAATATAATTACATAATAATTGACATTACCCAACCCACATGTTATTATTAAATCATCAACATTTGAAACACTTCTTGAACAAAGAAATCTATCTATCTCACTAGATGATACTTATTCAAAAAATTAAACATAAAGGTATACCTATATATATTGAAACAATTTCATGTTTCAAGGTTGGTTTTGAGTTAAATTACCGAGTAATATTCTTCTAGTCACCTTAACTTGTGGTTTTTTATTAATCAAGTGGATGCCTATGAAATTATCAAGTGCATATAAGTCTACTGTGAATGTATCTCATCCCACCTAGAAATATAACCCACGCATTCTCATAAAAGTCCATATTTGTATACCATTTTTTAAAGAAGACACATGTACCATAATAACTCATCCCATAGCTACCTAACTTAGGATATGTCCCACCTACCTATAATTCGTGAATTAAAAGCCCTCATGTACCATTGAGGAATACCATAGTATCACCCGCATATCAACAAACACATCAAGAGGTCCCACCGTAAACATAATGAATAGATCAATAGATTATCTCCTAACTGATTGTTCATTTCATTACCACCAATAATATAAACTCAAACATTCATGAAAAATAAAAATTATAAAATTAAAACTAATAATGAAAAATCAATGAGTTTCTAACCATCAAGAAAAATTGTCAAAAAACAAGGAATAAAAATAACAGTCATAAAGGGAAAATTACCTGAAATATGAACACAAAAATCATATGATAAAATAAAAAAATGTGTAATGGTTCCCAAAAATATGAAATTACAATCCTAGAACCCACACACTTCCCTATATTATCTCATATGTCTCTACTGGGGATATTTTCTATACTTCCCATAGATCACTGATGATTATATCCAATATATTCCATGTTTTCATAAGGTCCCACTCCCATGAAGTTATAGTAAAAAAATATTTATATTGATCCCTCGTATTTTATATCACAACATTATTATCATATTGATCCTTCAGATCATGTATTAATATTATCATCAACAAGCGTGATCCATAGATATAGGTATTTCGAAGATGGTTCCCAAGAGTATGAAAGGTTTCTCTATCAAATATATATGAAGAAACATCGAAATAACCCTATAAAATATTTCCTAGAACCTCTTTAGTCTCCATGACACATCTAGACTATAAATAAAACGGTCACTTCTAGAATTGACATTTCTCAATTTTGAAAACAATTAGAACATAAAACCTCCCAAGTAAATGCTGTCCTGGTCCTAGAGATAAATATTGATACATTTGGATATCTATGAAGTCCACACTTATAGGTTCATATCAAAATAAATATGTATATCATAATGAAACACTTCCTCATAGACCATATTCCTAGTTCTTCTTCCATATACATTAAAAAGAAAATATCATTATGTAGGAACCCACAATCCTCCTATCAATAAAACCAAGGATGGAATCTGCAAACTTCTTAGTCCCATATGTTGATCCATAATGAGGACAAACACAAAAAATGTAATACCTCTCAAGAATATATTCTTTTAAATTTATAGAATCATCATAGGGAATATCATCTACCTCCATTAATAAGGTAAATCAAGGTAACTTCTATAAGTAACTAGGGAGGCCAATAATTCATCAATAATAGAAAAAAACCTAAAGGGTAATGATATATGTTTTTATATATTATTGGTGACTCATATTCATGCCACAATTATGGTTTACATGATGTATTTATTACTATTATCATGTTGGGTTTTATATAAACAATGATTATGTGGAAATTGGTAGCTTTATTAACATTTCTTTAAAACTGGAAAAGCTAATTTTAAAAAATAATTAAATTAATAGAATATTTTGAAAATTTACTTATAATTTTATTTTTTATAAATATAATTCTATATGTATGAAGACATGTTTTACTAATAAATTTATATAATAAAATAAAGTTTATATGTGTTTAAAAGATTAATTAGGTGTTAAACTTCATTCAAAAGTGATTTTGAATTATCCATATATTGTTACTGTAAATACACATGTGAAAAAGTTTTAGAACATTAAAGTATCATACACAACTTGAATTAGATTTTACTGATTTATATTATTCCATGAGTTGAAAATTGGATAGTCATGGGATACGAGATATTCTTGTTATCCCATTTTTCTATAAAGGTCCCAACATCAGGCATCAACAATTTTTTCATTAGTGAAAACTATTACATCCTTAAGTGTAACATATCATCTTTACTATTTAGAAACCTTACTGCCCATTTTACTATATATTTCTCCCACAACTCATATTACATATTCATTTTTATCATTTGAATCCTTCTTTCCATGTTCATCAAACAACCATCTCACCTTCCAATTGAATACAATGACTATTTTTACATATTGTAAAATAACAATTTCATTATCCATTTTTTAAATTACTAATACTTGTTTAAATTTATTTTGATAAAGTTTTGTTCTTAACAATGAGAAAATCAAAAAATAATATATGAAACATAATTTTATGGGAGTTCTATACATGACACACTTAATATTGAACATGAGTTGAACTATTAAATTAAATTTGATATAAATTTTTTTTATATGAAACATTCTTTTTTCTCATAACTAAATAAGAAAAAAATTATAAAAATTATCTAATTTTTTTATTGATTTTTATTTTTTCATATTTTGTTTATTTGTGTTTTGTAGCTAGTATTGTGATTAATTATTGTTTTCTCACATTATTATTGTGTACTTTGATTATTATTTTCATTATTTGTTAAATGGGTCTAATATCATTATTCATTATTAGTTTATAATATTAGCTAATATGAATCATTCCTTTTAGGACTCTTCTTATTATATTAATGATAGCATATAGTTCCTCCCCAAGAATGTATCTAATATGTTAGGTTTTCCTATTATAACTGAGAGTATAAATTGAAATAATATGACTAATTACCCACTATATAACATGTAAAATTTAAAAACCCATTATATAAAATCTCAATAAAAAATTACAGATGAAGAAAAACAAAATCAACTAATGATAATATAAAAAAATATACATATATATCTTCAAATACCCTATCAATTAATTTTCATATTATTTTCAATAAGAAGGAATATTTTATAAATATAAAGGACTAATGAAAATAATAATATTTTTCTTTATTATTGACCATAATGGGATGTAAAAAATATTTTGATATAAAGGCTAATAAGTGTAGGAAGTCACTTCATTACATACCATGTAAATATTAAAAAAATCATGATGGGTTAGCTATGTTTATGAGAATAAAATGACTTGATTGGTATGAATGATTAATACCCTCAGATAATTTAACTCCATGATACAAAAAAAATATCAATTCATATATGTAAAAATAAAGATTTCTCACCAAGGAATAAATATTTTTCAATAATATTACACTGTCACATTGTGTGGTAGCAATAACCTTTCTATGAGAGTTGGGTATGCATTTTTCTCAATGATGAGTGTAAAACTATATCTTAATTAATGGTAAGATATGTTTTATTTTTATTAAATTTCCAATTTACCTTTGGTTTTATCTCTATTATTAGTGTCTTAGAGGATGGTATTTATGTGAAAATTTTGTTAGAATTTATGAGTGGAGAGGTGAGTTTAGGTTAGGCCAAATAGTTATTGTAAACTTCCACTGATTGGGCGGTGGTATTCCATCAACCCACCTATAGAGTTACAATGGATATAAAAACTAGAGACACCACCTAGATGGTGTGGTTGCACAGGCTAGTTTATGGTGTTGGAAGAATCTAGGGGATTTTTAATTTTAAAACTTCTAATATAGAGCTAGTCATTTTCCAACCAGTGGTGCTATCATCTAGCTAGTGAGTCCCACTATTTCATCCATGGACCTTGTCTAAGTATGCCTTAGATTAACCCTATTTCCTTTTAATTACACTAATTTTCCCCTTTATTAAGACCTAAATTTGACCCAATCACTTTCTTTATATCATAATATATCCACCCTCAATTATTGATCTCTCTAATCCATCACCTAATGTTTTTTCAATGTTATATACATCAAGTGATGCTACATTGGTGTGTTTTTTTTCTATATTTACACCAAATTCCTCTTTTTTATTGAGATAATATTATGGATCTACTATATATCAATGAATTCTATGAGGATCTGATAAAAAATTCTTCCCTCCACTATAGAGCTATGATGGAACTAGCGAGTTGATGATGTATCTTGATTAGATAAAGATATACCTTTGATTATGATAATCTTTTAGGTACATGATTATGGATCTTCTACTTAGACCACTTATTGGTGGTAAAATAAAGATAGTAATAAATCCCAATGGAAAAAATTTGTGTGTCCCTTTTTTATCTAATTTGATATTGGTTATCCTATGTTATTTTGATTTTGATTTCAACTATTTGATAACATCCCCTTGATCAGAGCCAAATCTATTGTGAACTATGGACATTTCGAGTTTGTTTATCATAGGTTGATCATCTTGAGATCTTACTATTTGATAATATCACATTAGATATTTATTATGATGATGTATCAATGATGGATGGATATATGTTGACTAGAGCTGAAGTTATATTCAAAATTTAACAAGGAATTCATGATCTATTATTTGATCCATGATAGATCTGGTGAACAAGAATCATCTTATTTGACATAACACAAAACTAGATATATATTTTTTAAATTATGACGTATTTGATTCTATAACTATCCTTATTTTCATGGAATCTTCTTGGGTCACCTTTCTAAACATCATATTTGATGAACATAAGACCGAGAATTTAATTCGTGACATGTGATCTTGTTTTATAATGGTACACAATGTTATTTTGGATTCTATCTTTTGATAATTTTTGATTTTTTTTAAAAAAATATTAACATAGGAAGTTCCTTATATTTTTGGGAACTTATGTTCACTAGTTGTCTTGGCGTGATTATTTTCTTATCATATCTTGTTTTACCATGATTGAGATTGATGGAATGTGTATGTGTCCCATGGGATCCTTTTATAATGTTTTAATCAATGATTATGCTTACTTTTCTGGTAAATGATGATTAATATTTATCACATGCACTGGTATGTTTCAACTCATGTTCATGATTCCATGCTATGTTCTTCCTTTGTGTGATCCACCCAATTATATGTGATTGCTATATCTTTGGAGGTATTGATCTTGGTACCTGGAAAAGGTAGATCCTAGTGAAATGGTTATACCTTTTCGTTGGAGTCATCATGACTTACGATGATGATGAAAATGGACCTAAACATAGTTTAGGGGAATTTGGGATTTTAGGTCAGACCCATGGTTGTTGAATATTTGGTATGAAAACCCTATTGCTTGGCCAAAGGAATAGACTAGGTATGATGGTCTTGAGGCATGACTTGTAAGGTAGATGTGATGTGATGGCCTTGTTCTTCGATCTAACTCAATGAATTGAGACTGAAGAGATATAAGTTAACTAGCCTTGTGGATAACTCTTGGTTGTTTATTACACCCATACAATTAGGCTTCAATCATGGAACCATCGAAGGTATGACCAGAGATCATAATGGCTTGGTTGACACATGATTACTTGACAGAATATTTTTTATTTTTTTATTTATATTTAATATATCATTGAATACACCTATTATACCAATTTACACATGTTATTGATGTATTGGTTTTTTCCTTCTAGGTTTATTGCTCACACCCTACATAGGAATCTCGATGCAAGTGCATAAATCGTGATTTGGGATCCAGGTAAGGTCATGGTGCCCATGGAAAATAGAAAATATATAGAGCGTATAGATGGGGGTGGTAACAAGATAAAATCTATTTAATTTATATATCATTTAAATTATTTATTTTTTTATCCTTTTCATACTCTTATTTGGATTTCCACTTTGGGATCCTAGTTTATTTATTTTAATGGCATGCATTCTATTTTTTATTAATAAATTATATTACATAGTCTTTCTCGTGATATTATTATTGTTATTATTATTTATCTTAATGGTTAATGGATATGATTATGAAGAGTGTATTCTTCCAATTTATTATGTTATGACCCTCCCTACTAGAATATAACATTTGGTGTATGGGGATTCATGCCTGATATTGTAGTCCCATATTGTGATAAATGATTCATAACATCATTCCATAAAATAATATTCAGTTAATAACATCGAAGGACCTTTTTAAGTTTAGTGTGTTAGAAAATAGGTACATAATACATAGATTACATATAAATATAAATGTTATTTAATTATCTTAAATGAATCATTTATTTCAGCATCATATTTACCTCACAAAATGTTATTTTCTGGGGATATACATTAATAGAAAACGGTGATCATAATTTATAATATGGCATAAACATAGGAGTTGAACATGAATGATCATTATGAATAAAACATGAGGTATAAAATAATAGAGAAATAAAAATTACATGATACACAAGAAGGAAATTTTTCTACAATATAAAAATTATACATTCATAGGCTTATCAGCATGGTTCAATACCATGGTGTCATAAACTAGTTTTTCCATGGTTATTCACCAAGGTATCATAAAAACAATATCTTATAGACATTATTTCTACACACGATTCATTATAGAAATATTAGTACACACCCTTCATATATATTAATTCTTTTGTTCCAATAGATCACATTAAAACATTTCATTAAAGCCATGGAAAAAAAGAATCAGTTTCACATAAAATCAATAAGTATATAAATGTTTTAAGACATGAAATTTTAATCATTCCCTAATAATGGAATTCAAATTTCATACATGTAAATATCCTACCAATTGCTGACAATTAAATATATATGAATAACTTTGAATGAAAACATGGTTGGGTATTCATAATATAAAGAGAATGGCATGGAAAATGAAATGATGCATTTGGTAGCCTAATGGGTATAAAAAGTGATTTAAAAAACCTAGATAATGAGAGATAAAGGAAGAATACCATTTATAAAAAAGATAATTTGTATATTAATGGAATAAACATATGTTTATGAGATTATAATAACATTGAAATTAGAAGGATAACTACAAAGGAAGTACTTAGATAAAAAGAAGAGGAAGAGAATCACTTACCCTATAGAATAGATTAATAAACCTTAAGGATATTCAATTAGATCCATAAAAATATTTGGAATGGTTATAAATAGGGGAAATGAGGGGAAATTCTTGAATAATAGATTGGGAGTGAATTAAATGGGTTGGATAGGTGGTTATTTATTAGGAATTTTGGTGGATTATTTATTAACATTCAAATATTATCATAGGAAATATAGGTTGTGGAAAATAGAAAACCAATATATTAGCCATGGTTTTTGCTCATAGTTTAGGATATTAAGTTGATATTTTCTATATATTTTAATAATTTATCTAAAGATAAATATTTTATATTACTTTTTACATGAGAAGTTAATTTTTACAGAAAATAATATCATTAAAAGATTAATATATGCTTTAGACTTTGGAAATTTATTTATAGGATAGGAAACTCATTTTAATTCTTCAAAATAATTTTTTTTATTAAATAAATTATTCATAGATGTGTATTTTTTTATGTATTATCAAGTAATTATTACATATTTATAAAGTAATAAAACATACTAAAAACAAAAAAACTGTAATTTTACAATTCACTAAAAAATAAAGTATTTTTTAAAAATCCTGATAATTTCACCCTATCCTAATTTTGACATGCCTATTTGAAATGTATTATCAATATTATCAAAAACATATCTAAATATGATATATTTTAATTTTAAATAATAAAACTATTTTATTGAAAAATTATTTTTTACGATATAGTTGAATTTTTGACCCTTATAAAAATTATATAGGACATTATAAAATTTTATTTTCATATATTTTTAAATAAATAATGTTTTATGATTCTATTTCTAGTAAATAAAATTTAATAAGATTACATGAAATTACCATAAAATTGTATATATTAAAAATATATAATTGTTTTTTATTTGTATTCAATAGTTAGTTAATAATATTTATCTTATATTCATGTGTATTTGATTAAAAAAATTATAGTTGAAATAAAATTTAAGAAAGAACTATTTAATTTATAAAAATAAAGTTACACCTTTATAATCAAAAAGTATAGATACATATCCCCAAATTTTACTGACATACACCCTTAGGGTATGGTGTGAGATTGTGATACTTTTATGGGGTGTCTTAGATAATATTAACACAGAGATGATCTTATCTAACATGAATTCATCTCATAGTCAATATAGATCATGCAGTGATTGTTGATGGTCTTCTTCGACTTGCACAATGATGAACCACATGGATTATACCTCCATCCTGAGTTCTGATAAATGGGATTTTAAAGTAATAATCCTATAGTTTGAGGCCATTAATTCTACCTTATTCATTAATTATATTTTTTCATTACCCTTATGAATACTAATTCCAATGACAATATTTTTACCAATGGTTGTAATGACCATTGACCTATTGACCTAAAGTTGGGTAATGGTCATATCCTAATGGTAACTTTTCTTTTTATATTATATATACTCCACCATTATCATTACTCAAAATTCATTACATTGATTATAAAGGTTCCATACTTCCCTTGATAATGTCAATAATAGTCCCCACTCTTCTATTTATTTTTACTATTTTTATACCAAAATCATTCATTATTAGAGAATTTAATCCTATAGAGTTTAAATTAGTGTTTACATTGTTCATTTTTATCTGCCATTATTGTTTATAGTTATTATAATCACTATTAATTCATGATATGTAATGTTCAGAAGAAATTAAATAGTGTTTAAATGTGCTCATAATAAAATAATAATTTAAAAATAAGAGATCATAATAAGATAAATGATTTTTTTAAGGTCATTACATTATACCCCTATGAAATTTCATCCTCAAAATTTGAGTGTGTTCTCAAATAAAATTGGGTTATTTCTCCTTAATTTTATTTCTTGGTTCCCATGTTTATTCTTCAATCATTTTATTTCCCTACAAGACTTTCACACATCGGGTTGTCTTATTCTTTAACACTTTTTTGAATTCATCATGAATCTGGATCAATTTGTATTCATGTGATAGATTAGGTTCCAGTTATATACCAGGTTTTTTTATAATATACTTTGGGACTGACATATACTTTCTTAATAGATAAACATGTAAGGTATTATAGACATTATAAAGATCTTGTGTTAGTTTTACATGACAGGAAACATCTCCAAAATTCTCTAGAACATAAAATAGTCTAATATAACTTATAATTAGTTTCATCTTCTTTACAAACCACATGAATTCTTTATATTTAGATATTTTGATTAATATATGACCTCCTCCATGAAACACTATTTCTTTCCTTCAATTTTTTTCATAAATAATTTTTTGAATATGAGAAATAATGATATTTTTATAGATTAAAAATACAATCTATATAGTGTCATTCCCCAGGTTTTTTCCTAACAGTTTTCTTTATCTAACTTTGTCTCAACACATTGGAGTTCTATATCTATTCCTATAATTTTTTTGATAAGGAACCATTTCAATTATTTAGTGAAAAAAAATTTTATAGTATAACAAGACATGTGGAAGATGATGATCCAAACTCCATTGAAAATTGAGAAATCAAACCCATGATATTTATTCCAATTTTTGAATATTACTCTTAATCTCACATATGATTGAGGATGATAGGTTGTTTTATAGTTTACATAAATATATATATCCTTTTCAAGAATCCTATATAATATATAATTTAATCTTGGATAACAGTCTATAAGAATTGATAGTGGAACCCCATGAAGTCTCACCACTTTTCAAATATCATGATGAGTAAGATGATCAAGGGAGAAATATTGATGATAAAATGGGAAGACATTTCTATTCATTCAATGTTTAACCAAATAGAATTTTTTCTCTTTGATGCCTTTAGAATCCTCAAAATAATGTCTATAATAATGTTTTCCGATTCCATACAGGTATGTGTATGGGTTTTAATACTAATTTGGGTATAGTTTTCTTAGCCTTCACTTATTAACATACCAAAAATATTGTTATATAATCATAAATTTCCCTTTATTTATTATAAAACTAATTATGATCTTGTATATCTCTATACATTATGGTGTTTCCAACAAGTATAAAGAATTAAGGGCTTTTAAATTCATCCATAATGTCATTCATTTACTCTGTATCATATAGGATGCATATACATGTACCAAACCTCAGTACTACCTCTTTATTAACATTGAACCCATAAATATTTCCATTTTTTATATATTACATCATCTTTTATAAAATAGAATAATCTCTTTGGTATTTCTTAATATTCTACAGTAACGATGGTTAGGAAAACACTTAGGATAATATCGAATATTTCTATTATATTATAAATTTGGTGTCTATCATTACTATGTCTTTGAGTAATAGATATCCTTCAATCTTCATCATCACAAGATCTTCGATATCATTCATACTCAATAAATCATCAACTTCGCTTTCTTTTTCCGGGTGATAATAAATATAAAAATAATATCAATTCATATGTTTCAACCTTCTCATGTATATCATGATAATTTTGTTTTTTTCAATATATACTTTAGAATATATTAGATGGTGTATATATCACATTAATTCTCTTAGTGTTAGTGTATCAAAATATTTAATGCAATTATAACTATAAATAACTCTAGATATTGGGAAATATATTTATATTCATGATGCATTAAATGTAATTATGTATAATAAATCACCTTTTAATTTTTAATGAGTATAACTCCATTTCTTTTTTATTATTCATCACTATAAATGAAAAATACACCACTATTAGAGAGTAAAGTTAGCATAGGTGGACTAACACATCCTTTTCTTAAATTATTGGAAACCTTATTCATAGCCCTTTATAAATATAAACATAAATACCTTTCAACTTTACATGGTTATTGTATTATAATGTAACTAAAAAAATTTCCAAAACCCTTCTATAGTATCCTGATAGACAAAGGAAACTATGAATCTCAATTATTATTTTCTGATTTTTCCACTCTTATATGGTCTTATTCTATTATGAATCTACTAAGATTTATTCACTAGTCAAAATGTGTCTCAAGAATAAAAATTCTTACAACCAAAATACATATTTTCTGAATTTACCCAAACTATTCACTTTCTATAGTGTTTGTAAATTGACTATTTGATGATCCTCATGTTCTTTTTTACTTTGGAATATATCATAATATCATCAATAAAGACCAAAACAAATTAAACAATGTAGTCTCTAAATACATCCTTAATAAAATACATCAATATGGAAAGATCATTATTTACATGGAAGGGCATAACAACAAACTCATAATATCCATATATTGTACAAAGGGAATAATTTGAGATATTTTCCTCCTTTACCCCCAACTAATGATACCCTGATTAATAGTCATCCTTATAGAAGTATTATAACCCAAAAAGATGATTGAATAAAATATAAATCCATGGAACATGGCATCTTTTATTCATTTTTTTCCATTATGTTCTTTATAACCAATGCATAGACAATTCTATCTATCATTCTTATTTGTAAGGAGAATGGTATCTCCCCAGGGAGACACAACTGGTTGAAAGAAAACCATTTATAAAATATATTAATTTTCTTTAATTCATTTAACTACATATATTCCATTCAATATGGGGTGTTTAATATCAGTTTGGATATATGTATGAGTCCAACTAAGAACGCTACATGACTTTTTGGGCTAGGTAAAAGTAAATCCATATAAAATACATCAATTTTGTCCCAAAAAATATATACATCTCATATCTTTATACATTCACTTTATTACCCTCCTTTAACAATCATTTTTATAAAGAAGGAAATATGACGTGGTTCACGGTAAGGCTCGGGCATGGATATCTCCCATTTGAGGACAAATAACGGTTTTACCTCTCTTAAAACTGATATTTTCTTTATTCTCTAATTGACCATGGTATTATACATTACTAACCAATTCATCCCATTTTTTAATTCATATTCCACCATTGGAGTGACAACTAGATATGTAGAGAGATTGAAATTATCAATGGAAAAGGGGAATCCCTATATATCTTCAAATCTTGAATATTACCTCTAGGAATGTTAACTAACAACTCTACCACTAAAAGTTCCTGGATAAACATGATTTTCATTACAAACATAAAAAATGAATGGTTTCATAGAACCAGAATAACAAATTGTAATTCTTAGTTTTGAGTGATAGATGAGTATAGTTTCTACAAAATTGTTTGGAGACCCAAATTTAATAGTTTTGATTTCATAATCACAACTTTACCTCATTCCCTCTACAGGTGGTGAATTTGATTTCCATACATTATCTTTTGATTTTGACATTGAATAGTGAAATGTACATACTCCCTAAACATGAATCATTTCATAGATAATTTTACATACACTATATCCCCTTTTCATAGGCACTAAAATATTTAGGCTTAACATATGAATAAAATGTTCATGATAATGGGATATATCTTCCACACTTGTATAACATTCTATATACTTGCAGATATCTACCTATATAGTTCTTCCCATATTTCTTCCACCAGGGATGTTGTACTTCTTCATGTCCAGATTATTTTCGAACATTTTCTCCATAATTATCTATTTTTTTTAGGAGTCAAATAATATTATTTATAAGCTATTTCAACTTTTATAGAAAATATTAATATCTATTATGAACTCCAAAAATCTCATATATCCAATGATTTATAGTGATGGGGTTTGATCCCACCAAATAATCAACTGATCTTTCAATCAAAATCAATGAACATTATTGATTTATATTAAAACATCCTTATAAATATTATCTCATAATTTCCTACTAATTAATTTACTCAATTACATCAACTAAATTAACTCTTAATCCATCATATTTTATCATGTACATGGAAATAGTTTTTTAAAATGACCTTTCTGAAGTGTTCCCACTCCATGGATTCCACCTCTTCCCTTGACATGATGTTATTGTCCAGTTTCCTCCACTAAATAGCTTATTCATATAAGAAATTTAATTACAACATAAAATTATGTTTCTTAGAATAAAAGAGTACAAAAATATTACTTTTATTTAGTATTGATCCATTTTTCAGTAGTCAGAGGATTAGAGGTTCCAACAAAAAACCAGTGGTCTTTGGTGCATAAAGGACTCGACTACTATTTATTCCCTCATATGAAACTCTTGACACTCCACATGTTTTAGGTTATTATTCATGAACCGACTTAACTGATTCATGATCATCCTAAAGTTTTTATCTCCACTTTCCACTACATTTAGAGGACCTTCATTACATTATCTATGGAACCTTTTATTTATTTGAGTCCTTTTATTTACAACCACTATTCCATAAGAAGAAATTAATAGTGAGAAATTTTTAAATACTATAAATATTTTCATAATTTTAATGTAAATTTGAATCCTAAAATTTTCTAATATCATTCTTCTATGATGTAATAATTAAATATTTAAAAACTAATTATTATATTATCTATATATCATTTATAATGGTTTATACAATGTATGTGATAAATAAAATCCTATCTCATAAGTTTGTTAATCCTAGTGTGTATAAATACCCATTTACTATGCACTAGGTTATGATCAAGTTAATACCCAGTGGACCCTTTTAGATTTAGTACCCCTATGTACAACATTTCTAGATCCACATCCTCAATGAGTTTCCATTCATAAATTTTATTCCATAGAAACCACTTGATTTATAATTCACAAAAATTTAATTATTTTTTCATTTATTTATAAATATCCCTAGGTTTATTACTAATTTAATCAAGTCATAATTCCCATAAATAAATAAAACAATCCTCTAATATAGACTATAATCGCCCAACTTTTTAATAAAATAATATTAAAATAATTCATTGAAAAAATATTACATTAATATCTTAAATTGACCTTTTGAGGATTGGTGTATTGGATACTTTTTATATAATAAATAGAATAAATATAAAAACAAACTTTATTTAATCATATTAAAGGACTCTTTTATTATTAAATCCTAGTTCACCTCGCTACAAGTGATTTCTAGGGGACAAATATCAATGGAAAAGATTGGTCATAATTTCCAATAAAAGATTAAAATGGAATGGAACATGAGTGATCATAACGGATAAAATAAGAGTCCTAACATGATAGAATAATCATTAGTACATGATAAATAACATAAAAATTTGTTTACAACATATAAATGAGATATCCATAAGCATATCACCCAGGTTCAATACTACGGTGTCATAAAACATATTATCAAGGTATCATAAAACATGTTATGTCAAGATATTAATATTTTACCAAATTAATTGGATCACTCTCAAGGAATAACCATCATGGATATTAAATATTGTTTTACACATAGATCATAACAAATAAACTATGTAAAATAATGAATGGGTTTCATATAAAATAATTATGTATAGAAATGATTAAAGACTTGAACATTTAATCATTTTCATCAACTGTTTAGGTAAGGTGGGTTTAATAAAAGTAAATACCCCATAAATTATGTATAATTATATATATATATATATTAGTACCCTTTAATGAAAATAGGTTAGTGTATTTATAATATATACAAGAGGCATGAAATTAAAGGGATGAATAAATTAACATAATGGGTATAAAAAGTGGTTTACGAAACATTCTTAATGAGAGATAATTGATGTCTGGAATTGATATTAGAACATTTTTATATTAATTTAATGATAATAAGTTATTTTGACAATAATATATTTGATATTTTAAGGTTACCATAAAAGGAAGTACTTGGATAAAAATAATAGGAAGAAAATCCCTTACATTACGGGATAACTTCTCAAAGATTTTGGAAACTTCCATAGATCCTGAGAATCTCTTTATAATGGATCGAATAATGTAAAATTAGGGTAAATTAAAACTTAATTCATCATTATTAAGTTAAATAGGGTTTATTGGATGGTATTTATCAGAAATGTGGGAGGGTTGTTAATTAATTTTTAAATATAGTCCTTGGAAATCTTGGTTGTAGAAAATGGAAAACAATTGGATTAATGATGGATTTGGATCATGGTATGTGAAATTAAAAGGGGTTTTTTAAAATATTTTATTCTCAAAACTAAAATTAAATATTTTATTCTAATTTTTTCATAGTAAGATAATTTTTTCACAAAATAATGTTTTTAAAATCTTAATTCCCACTTTAGAGTTTTGGAAGTCATTTATATGTTTGAAAACATATTTTTAATTCATTAAAATACATTATATTAATAAAATAAATTATTTTTGTTAATGGATTCATATTTATTAGTCATTATATAATTATTACATACTTTTTAATTCACAAAACATACTGAAAACCCAACGTCATATTTTTACTACACACTAAAAAATAATGTATTTTATAAAATTATAAAAATTTCACCATAACCTAATTTAAACATGTTGATTTAAAATATAATGTTAATTTTAAAAATATAATTCTTCAAATATGTAAAATTTAAATTTTAAATTTATAATGATTTATAATATTATTTCATAAAAAAAAATTGTTTTAGATTACGTGTTTTTATAATAATTTTTACTATATTTTATAAAAATGAAATTATGTTTTATTTGTATTGCAAAGATAATTTATCATATTTATCTTATATTCATGTATATTTCATTAAATATAATAATAATGATAATTGAATTAAATAAACCATTATTTAATTTTTAAAAATAAAATAAATCTTTTATAATACTAGGATCTAGATACATATTTCCTCGTTTCTCCTGCATACACCCCGAGGACGTAGTCTATAATTATAGTACTTTCCTGGGGTGGCTCAGCTAACATTTATATATTGGTGATATTTACTTGCATTAAAATCTCCCTTAGTTGATGTTTCCTAATTCCTAATTGATTAATCTCTATATGGGTTGGTTCAAGAGTGAATTTCAATGACACTGCCTCCCACATATGTTCTGATAAATGGGCTTCAAAAGGCATTATACTTCTGGTTGAATCCATAGTTTCTACCTTTTATATCAATTATTTTTTTTATTACCCTTTATAAACACTTATTTTAATGGTAACATTATTACTAATGACCATATTTCCCAACATTAAAATTCTCTAATGGTCATATTGACCAATTATTAGATATTGGTAAGATCATATTGGTAAAATATCCTTTTAAACCTTATATGTACTCCATAGTTGTCATACCTAAATATAAATTGTTTTTATAAAAATTATATACAATTACCCTAAAATGGAAATCATATTCCTAACTCTTATCTTTTTTTACATTTTTTATTTTAGGAGCGATCTTTAATGGAGAATTTAATCATATTGAATTTATATTAGTGCCTTCATTGTTTGTTTTTTATCTCCTTATGTTTTTTCTATCTATAATAACCAATATTAATTCATTATATGTAATTTTATTAGGAAATGTAATATAATTTCTAAGTGATCATAGTAAAAAATCATGATAAAATAAGTGCTCTTAATAAAATAAATAAACATTTTTATGCATGTTATACATGAGGTCCTGTGGATCTCTGTATAGGTCCCTATCATTCTAGGTTGGGTGCTAAAATTGGTTTCATAGATAGAATTTTCTTTCATTTTTTGGATGACATGGGAATTGGTATAAAGGTTATAGGATATTTGGGACTTAGGTAGGGGAGTTTCCATGTTCCTCGTCATCTCATGTGTAATAGACCTATGAGTTCTGTTGATGGGATTGGTATTATAGTTTTATGGGATTTTTTAAATTCCTACATCATGAGAAGGAATGTTGGATCAGGTGTCATTTATATATATACACCCATATTGTTCTTCATAGTATTTATTTAATTATGTGACTTTATTTATGCTATCTATTCAGGATATAATTTTATTCTATATTGAGTGATATATTTTTTTAATCTACTAATGGTATATATTTATTTTGGAATTAATTAGATAAAATTGAGAATTCAATTATGTTTTTGTATATCTATATTATTGTGACTAATGTTCTAGTATTGAAAAGCTTCGGTAGTGAAAATAGATATATACAATGGTTTATGGGTTTAATTATAGGAAAAACATTATGTGATCTGATAGACTAATTTTCATATTTCTTAATGGATTTAGGTATTTCAATATTTGATGAAATGTTTTTTAAAAAATACCCCACAGAGACTAATGAATTAAATTTCTAGGGAGGAGGCACCATTTTTACCACAAACAATTCATGATTATACTCTCTCATGATACCACCCCACCTCAAGTGGTTTGGAAATTAAATAGACTCCAACATAGAATCTTTCTTTACTAAAGCTACCCATTGAAGAGAAGTAAAAAGAACCATGGTTGACTATGATCTTGACTTCTAGATCTAGTATCCAAAAACTGTTCTAGTCACTAGAGGACCACATAATGATGATTATGTGTAATATATCATGGATCACATATTGGACTTGGTTTAGACACTAGAGGACAAATGGGTCAAGCTAGTGGAATTCATGCTTTAGGGACCCGCTAGGTGATGGTGGGGTGTTAGTGGAAAAGTACGTATATGTGAGGGAATTTCTTGGGATATATTTAAGAACATATTCTTCATAAAAATATTTCCCAAAATTATAAAGATAGGTTATTCCCAAATAAAATTGTGTCTTCATCAGGGATCCTTAACAGTTATCACATACTTCCCTTTTTTTGACTAAATATTGTTTTTTATTCTGTATTGGTAAAAAAGATTCATATTAGGCTAGTAATATCTAGACATATCTTCATTATGATATTGGATGGTAGGTTAGGATTTTCATCCCATAAACATACATGGTGGTTCTGTGTAGGGCCTTAAATTTGGAGAACATTCTTAAGGAGGATCAAGTAGTCAACCATATTCAATCATTTACTATTTAGGAAGGTGGAACATCTACTACTATGATCATTGTCTCTTATGGTGGTAGGTATAATAATAGAGATTATTTTTTGCATGGTAGTGGTATGCAGGATGAGAGGTGTATGGATTTTTTGGCCCCTTTGGAGGAGTTCCACATTTATTCTACTGTGGGAAGGTGGAATATTATTAAATTTTCTCTACAGAACCTTTGAGAATGTTTCTATAGTTTAGAAATAAGGGTAATAAACACTAGTTCAACATCTTATATAAAAATGAATTTGGTGAGTCATGCACCTTAGGGTTAGTTCCGTGGACCTAACAAAAGTTGATTTTATGCAGTGTAGAAGGTTCAAGAAGATGGGGGGACTTCTTTTTGAGGTACTATGTTGATCAAGTATATATTTTCCAATACATTTATTGATATTGGCTTCTCTAATTCATTTATATCAAGAAAAGTTATTATCGGGCTTGACTTGTTAGTGAAGTTATTTTCTATGATGTTTTCACATGATAAACTATTGTATAAGAAAGTACACCATCCTCAGTGATTCCTAGAGTGTCCTTTAGTCATGGTAAGTTATGGATATATTTGGGACCAAATATTTCTAAATATGATATGATTTGATATGATTTTATCATGGAATAGATGAAAATTTATAGATTTTTTTTAAAATTAACAAGAAGGATTAATTTTATTAAAAGACAAAGCTACAAGAGTCGGGAGGAGGGAAATTTACATCTATCACGTTGAAAAATGTTCATCAGTTCACCTGGTATGTTGGAGTAATGTATGGATGTCCCTTCCAAGGATACTTTATTAACAATAGAATCAACAAGTTGATTTTCTCCATGGTAGATGTTCGTGATAATATAGTTCATTGAAGCCAGGGTAGCCAGGCATCTATTCCATTTGGTAGTAAGCTTCCAGGCAAGATGTATTTGACCCAACCTCACCACTTTAACAATTTTGGTTGAGTCACTCTCAAACCAAACATGATTCCAGCCTCCTTTCCGAGTAAACTCAACAGCTTTAATTAGGCCCTGCATATCTACTTCAAGTGCTATAGTATGACCACATGAGCCATGTTACCCCTCCAAAAAATCACCATTGTGATCTCTAAAAGTAATACCATATCTAGTAGGTCCAGGGTTTCCTCTCGAGGCTCCATCCATGTTGCATTTTATCCAGCCTACAAATGGAGACAACCAGAAAACTTCAATGGTTCCAAAAGTTTTAGAGTAATTAACTTGAAGGTGGAGTTTCCTAAGGACCGCAAGATCCCTAACCGAGTTATCATAGCAATCATCATGTAGAAAATTGTCTTGTTGAGTCTCAAACAAGATAGCAGAAAGGTAATTCTTGTGATTGAGAACAGGTAATCCATGCTAACATTTATTTTTTTCTGTTCGATACAATATAAAAAACCTCTGCATAGGCAGCTAGAAAAAAGGATATGGACCTGATTTGATAGTTGGACAGCAAGTAGGTCGAGCAGAAACTAAGAGAGAGAGCGGGTTTGCAGGTAGGGTAGATCAAATATATCAAACACAACATTACATTGGGATGCAGATGTATTACAGTAGAGGAAGATATGGTTGATGCACTCTCGGTGTTACTAGTATAGAGTGCACCTGGAGCATAATGAAATCCCCACCCGCTGTAAGTTCACATCAACCAGGAGTTTGTTGAGATAAAGGCACCAGAGCAGAGTAAATCAGGATGGCATCAACCATTTTTTATTGAAGACCTCTATCCCTGTACTCTCACCATGGATAAGGTGATTATAGTAGCCCTTCGAGTCTAGAATTCCATCAGAGCTAGGATCTCACTAGAGGAGGTACTGACTGTCCAGGAAATCATAGTTATCAATAATGTGAGAAATGTGCAATGGTATGTCATTACAATTCTCAATCTGGTTCTTAATGGAGGAATCATAGTCAGTATTTTGATCATAAGAGCTAGCTCAGTCAATGAGTGGATCACCAGTCTAGTTATGCTTCCAAAATTTGAGGGAGGAGTGAGCACTAACCATCCAGTGATAGTGGAAACTAATATTCTGGAAGATTTTGTTTCATACCAGGCCTGATAGAAGATTGAAGATAAGACATATTCCCTTCAATGAGTCTTTTAAGGAGTTTGGATATGAGGAAGTCTACATACTATTCCTTATTTTTAATAAGCCTCCAAATGAATTGTTCCAGTAAGGATTGGTTAAATATCTCAAGTTTCTTGACTCCAAGACCTCCTTTAGCATGAGGAATACAACATATTCTCCAATAGGTAGTAATAGATTTCTGTTCGAGGATAATACTGCACTACACAATGTTTTTCATGATGGAATTCAGATTCTTGATCACTGAGGCAGGCCAAGAATACACAATAAAAGAATAAACCAATTTCTACATGGCCACATTTTTTATAAGATAATTACTTGTTGCCATTTAGAACACCTATCCCTTTTAGGAGGATAGAATTCTTCTGACTTTTCCCACAAATTCAACAAAATGTGAAGAACGCAGTCTACCAAAAAACATAGGGACTCCAAGATACGTGAAGGGGAGAGTGCCTTCCTGAATGCCCAGGTCACTCATCATGCAATATTTCCTTGAGGAAGTAATATTTTTTCCAAAATAAATAAAGTATTTTTTCTAGTTAACCTCCTATCTCGAAACATGTACATAATGGAGAATGGACTTCTTGAGATTTTGAATATTTTTCCTATCACCCAGAGTGAAAATAATGATTTCATCAGAAAAAAGAAGGTGAGAGGGTTCATATATACCTCTTGCAGCCCTGATTGTTTTGAGTTCACCTATGCATGTCATGTGCAGGAGGAGTCTACTAAGGTAGTCTTCAGTGATAGAAAAATAATTGTAGAGAGTGCATCACCTTGCCTAACACCTCTGTAACACTTAAAGTAACCCTACAGGTATCCATTAATGATAATGGAGATGTGGGAAAAGATGATAAGAGTTTTTAACCATTTTATAAACCTCATAAAAAATCAAAACTCATGGAGAATACAGACAATGAATTGCTAGTCAATAGTATCGAAGGCTTTTCTAATGTCCAATTTAAGAGCAATATTTCCAACCCTTGTATATTTATGGAGGAGGTTCACACACTCGGAAGCAGTGAGAAGGAAATCCTGAATTTTTCTCCCTTTGACATACCCGAATTGATTCTAAGAAATGATTTTTCTAGAAATTTGATCAAGATTAGTGGAAAGAATTTTTATGATGATTTTATAAAAAAATTTACAAGAGAAACTGTTCTGAATTGAGAAATATCACTAGCATTCTCCACCTTAGGGATAAGAGAAACAAACTGGGCATTGAAGCATTGAAAGGTAGAACCATCAGTGAAGACGTGATTAACCATTTTTTAAACATCAAAGCTGATGATATACCAATATAACTAAAAAAAGTGATTTGTAAAGCCATTCGGACCCATGGAATTTTCTTTATTGAGACCAAAAATAGAATCTATAATATTATTGTCTAGTGGAATAAAAGTATGAGATTGATTATCATCTTCGGTGACCATAGTGTGAATGATTCCATCTATAATTTCCTTAGTTCTCCTAGGACCATTGAAAAGGTTCATGTTATAGGAAACAATGTGATTTGAGAGGCTATGTCTGCCATCCAGAATAGTATCACCATCCTTCAACACAGATAAGTGCTGATTGGATTTTCTAACTCTTTGAAGTGCATTGAAGAATTTGGTGTTGTGTTCTCCCTCTATAATCCATTTAACTTGAAAGAGTTACTTTTTAATGTTGTCCTTATTCTTGATGAGGGCACTAAGTTCAGATGACACATTGGTCTCTTGGGAAAGATCTCTAGAAAATTTTCCTTTAGTGATGTCTTTTAGGATTCCATGAAGGGATCTCTCGAGAGCATCAATTCCTTGATCAAGCAAACTAAATTTCTGCTTACTCCATTGTTTCATCCTATTCTTAAGGTCCCTTTTCTTAAAAATATAGGCAAGAGGACTGTTATTATAATCTTTCATGGTCCAAGTATCCTTCACGATATGAGAGCATTCGGGAATAGTAGTCCATGCATTATTAAACAGAAAGGTAATGGGATGACTATCTCATTTGTCAATGAAGGTTGTGAGAATTGGGTGATGGTCTGAATTATGCTTCACGAGAGTGATACATGAGATCATTTTACAAAAACCAAGAAGATATTCATTACCAAATGCATAATAAATTATGCTTTCTCTCATGCCACAAAGATGCTTCCTATACCAGGTGTATTTGGCACCAATACGCTTAAATTCAATTAGGTTGGACTCGTCAACATAGGCTCTGAATTCCCTCATAGAAATAGCACTAGAGGCATGTCCCAGCTTCTCATCCACATTCTGGATGGCATTGAATTCACCCATGAGAACCCAGGGTTCAGAGATGGTATTTGATAACTCGTTGATAGTAAACCATAGAGGTCTTATTCCAATGTAATTATTGTGTTCATAAATAAAATAGAATAAATAGAGATGACCTGAGTGGAGAAATCTACAAGTGAGTATTTTCTCATCCACTCAAACTACAGTCAGATTGCTAATACTATGATGAAAAAAAAATGCAGATTCTATCCGGGGAAGAAGAGTCTTGCACAGAACTGAGGAGGGAGTAACCATTTCATTAAAGATAAATTCTTGCATTTCTACCATTGGTTTTAGGCTCAGAAATTCCAATGAGAACTGGTTTATACTTGGACACAAAAATCCTTAGGAAACTCATGGTTCTAGGGTTGTCCAGCCTCTGGAAATTCCAAAAAAGGATTCTCAACATTGATCAATGATGGGGGAATTCCCCCCCTCTTCAGTTTTCTCTCGAATCTCCTTAGTTCCCTTTTGGTTGCACTATTAAGATACATGACCTACTTTGGAGTACTCTTCATACCCAGCATACCCACCTAATGATTATGCCCCTTCTTATTTAGAGGGTATATCTGACTAGGGGAAGAGATTTATGGTTGTATTTATCTATGTTTAGGAAGGGAAGGTTTATAATTATGTTGAGATGGGGGGATCAGAATCGATTCAACTTAAATATAGGTATCTAGGCTGCTGGAATCAATCATTTCTGAATAAACGACGTTTAGAGTAAAATCTATAGACAAAAAATTGAGATCAAATAAAAATATATCATAGAAAAGGATTTGGAAGATGAGAGTCTCATTAGACCTTCCATACAGCTTGTCTGTAACTTTTGGAATGACATGTGTAGCTTTGTATCAATAGCCACAGGTGAGTCCTCCTCTTTCACTAGTTCAGCCCAAGAATTTCTGGATTCTGCGATGTTGTCCCAGTTGACTTTTTTGGGGTAATCCTTATTAGTCTTTTTAACATATTGCTTTGTGGTGGAATTATTGCCTCGTAGGACTTCCCTCGGTGTGATGGGGGCAGGATTTGCGAGCTTCTGGACCATTCGACACCTATCAATAGCATTCCCAATCATCCTACAATGCCCACAGTATTTGGTAATGTTTTAAAATTCAAATTTTATATCAATTATATGTCTATTGACATCCAGTGAAACCCGATATAAATAAGGTAACTCTATATCAATCTCAATAACAACACGTGCATAGAATCCAAGGTCTCCATTGAGCAAACTCTGGTCAATTCTAAAAGGATTCCCAATTCTAAAAGCCATATCATTTAGGATTTTCGGATGCTAGTAGATCTGTCGGAGTCCATGTAACCTTGCCCATAACTGAGAAATAGAGATCTTTTTGGTGAAAGGATTAAAATTCAGATCCCATTCTAAGAGTTGAAGAATTTTTGGTTTCAAATTGAGTGTTCCCAGCCACCAGATCGCATTAAGGTCTTCTTGAGTTTTCAATATAAGTTGGAAGTAACCCTTAACAATTGGGATGAGACGCCAGGTGGAGAAATTCTAGCAATGAGATATGAAATCCTTGAGGTTATAATAAGCTCATGGCTTCACCCCACATTCATAAGATATTTTACCGATAATAGAAAACTTACAATATTCCATCCATTGCTTAATCACATTTGTGTCAGCCACAACTATGATTTCTCCCTCCCCTGAATACTTAATGATAGGGGGATTTTGTTGAGTCTCCAATGATATAGAAGATCCTACCAGGGCTTCCACAAAGGAAATCCCTTTATGGGAAGCAGAAAAAGAGATTGATCCTTGCACGGGGTCATTGTGATGAGGCGGGCAATATCTTTCCCAATCGCGGTTAAATGAATCCATCCAGTTTCATCTCCTATTCATCACACTTTTGATGTTGTCTCATAGATCCCATATTGATTTATATCAAATACTAGTATCATTTACGTCACTCGTGAGAAATTAGTACATGGTGACAGATGAGTGGGATTTGGGAGCAGGTAGAGTGGGTCATGATATGGTCTCAAATAAGACAATTATGAAGCATATTGTAGGACTGGATTAGTCAGTGGGATTAGTGGTACCCCTGATCCGTTCCAGCAATTGGGGATCTCTATCAGGATGTCTTCCTTGAATAAGCTACTCCCCACCCCCTAACTTAGAAGTCAATTTTTAGATAAAACTAATGCAAGGTGAGTAACTGATTTTGATACCCCTTATCATATGGATCCATATGAGTTTAAGGAGGTCTACGTATAGTTTTAGGATTTGTAAAATAAGGATATTATTTTTTTCATGTACTTCATCATGGGTGGAAAAAAATTGATTAGAAGGAAGATGGATTTCTTTAACTCTATAAAGATTTTAGGAAGATGAATATGGTGACTTTAAAGAATTAGTAAAATTTCCCTGGGATCAATGTTCTCTTTGATTGGATTTGGGGATAATGGTGGTCTTCTAAGATATATATTCAATTATTCTATCACTAGATGAGGGTTAAAGTGGAGTCATTTCCAAAGAATATGTTTAAAAGAAGGTATGGGCTATACTAGTACATGGTGATTCTCTTTAGACAAACAAATGATCTGAAGGACTTCATGGATCTCATGAATAATATTTTCAACCAAAACCTTCACTCACTCAATATAGTATTCAATAATTAAATCCTTATTTATTTTTAACAATATAGAAGCATGTTAGTCTTCTAGAGATAATTATAAGTACAATTCAATCACATCATATTTATGTCATTCTCCTGAAGGGTCACTTTAGGGTTCAAGAGGTTAAATTACTAAGGAAATTTGTTTTTTTGAGTGGTATATTATTGGACCTGGATAATGAATAGGTAGTGATATCCTGGAAACATCCCCAAAATGTGTTTGAGATAATGGGATATCTAGGATTTGTGGGGTAATATCAGCATTTCATATAAGAATTCTAATTTTTATCACCAACAATGACCATACTAATGAAAAGGGGTTATATTCTAGCAATAGGACTAGTATGAGGAGGTTTTTCATGTGCTGAAGAGGAGGATAACTAAATCTCTATTGTTGATTCTTCTTGGTCCTGTGATTGGACATTCCATATATTATTGTCTACCAGGAGTTAGTTTTAGGGTGGTTTTGATATAGAGAAATTGGTTAGTATCATATGGGTCACATTAGTTGTGACCCCATAAGGGGAACTATCATAACCATGACATATAACTCTACTATATGGTAAAAAAATTATGTTTTGATGATATTATCTATTTGGAAAGAGGTGTATTGTTTATAAAGACCACAACAGACTCCATTATATATTATCATTATGGAATTTAGACATAAAGAAGAGGTTATGGGTAGACTACCCACATGAGTTGAAATTTGAGATAGACTATTCCCCAAGTAATGGTAACATCATTGAAGATTCTCTTATCATAAGAAATAGGTATCTCAAGAGCTTGGTCAATGACCTTTAGAGGAAAACTCATACCTAATGATCTTTTTGGATGACTAGTGGATGGATTCTTTTATGGAGTATAGATTTATGACATTTTAATCATTAGAGATAACATATTCTTTAGTTTACTGAGTGAATGAAAATTTGGAATCTAATCCAGAGTGTGATATGTTGTTAGAGAAACTAGTAGGTGGTGACATAATACCTAGTTTTTCATTGGATTATGATGAATTGATCTTAGTACATGGGCTATGTTGTAGTATCTAATTATATCAAGGATGAATTAATGAGAGATTTACTTAACTCAAAGTGTGGGGTGAATCCTAAAGATACAAGGATGTATCATGACTTTATATGGTAGTTTTTCTAGACAAAGATGAATAAGGACATTACTGGATTCATTTCCTGATAACTTACATTCCAAAGGAAAAAATGCTGAGTACAATTGTCTTGTTGGTTTTTTTAGCCACTTATTTTCCCCATTTGAAAGTTATAGGATTTTAGGATGGAAGTTTTGATGGGGTTACCTAGGACCTTATGAATCCCTCATTTTTTTTGGGTGATTATAGGATGACTGATGAAAGTTTATCATTTCTTATCAAATAGTGATACTCACTAAGAAGATTAGATAGCAGATATGTATGTACATGATACAGTATGAATTAATGGATTTAAATTTATCATTTAATCTAATAAATATTAACATTTTACATTTTTATTTTTAAAGGATTTAAAAAAGTCCCTAGGGACTCAGCTGAGATTCAAAACAATGTTCCATACATTGGAAAATAGACACATGGAGCAGACTATTCATATATTGTATGATATTCTTTAGTCCAGTATTTTGGATTTTGGAGGAGCATGGGATTATCACAAATCATTGGTTGATTTGACATACATTTTTTTACAAGAATTTATTCAATTGAAATCTTATGAGGATCTTTATAGTAGGCCATATGGTTCACCACTATTTTGGCATGAGGTTGGTGAGGTAACTATTATGAGACTCAATATTGTACATGAGACATTAGAGAGACCGCAACTGATTTAGAATATATTTATCATAACTCAAAGTAAGTAGAGATCTTATACCAACTATAGGAGGATGCCTTTTGAATTTTCTATAAGGGGTTTGGTGTTTATAATAGTGACTCACTGGTTCATTATATTAAATTTCATAAACCAAGATAAGATAGAACCTAAATATGTTGGACCCTTGGATATCATTGAGTAGATTAGAATAATGGTGTACCCTCTAGATGTTTCTTCTTCATAATAAGGAATTCATAATGCATTCTATGTGTCCCATAATTGGAGGTACATTCTCAATCTTTCACATGTCATGTACGATGGGGATACTTAACTAGATCATGATGCATCATATGTAGAACACCTGGTGATGATCATAGACTAGAGATATAAAGTCTTAAAAGGTAATAAAATATGATTTTATAGATTCTACGGTGTCATCAATGGATTAAATAGGATACTTGGGATGGGGAAGTAGTTGATCAAGTTCAATGGCCTAATTTATTTGAGAAAAACTATTAAAGGTACTTCTCATGGATGTGAAATCATTGTAGGGGGTGTTGTAACATCATCAATTAATTAAAGGAAAATGATGCCTTTCTTTTATTGAATTCTATATTTATTTCACGGTAAATATATGTTATGGGTTTTTTATAGGTTAGGGTTTTATGTGATAATTTTCTTGTAATTTTATATTATAGATGTGATTTGATCTAAGGTCGAATGGTAGCCACAAAATTATGAAAAATGGTTGGTGGGATTCCACTTTCTAGCTGATGGTTTTACTATTGGTATGTAGAAAAATGAAGACACCAACAGCTACATTACAATGCTATAAAAATGATGGTATTCTTCATTGCACACCTTTTAGATGGGGGCAGTCATTGGCTAGTTTTGGGCTAGTTATATGCTAAACAGTGGTTCCACTAGCCAAATTGTGAGGCTCCATAGATTTACGATAGAGCATGGTTGAGTATGCATTAAATACACCAGGTTTCCATTTAGTTATAGTTATTTTCTATTTTAAATAATTACCAATATAACCCCAACCATCATATTTTGGACCTAATACATCCTCTATTTATTCTTCATCTCTCCCATTCTCCTCCACGGTTTTTCAATGTTAGATTAATGCAGTGATGCAAGATTGGTATGTTTTTTAAAAATCTATACCAAATTCATCTTCTTATAAGAGATATGTGTATGTATCTTTGACACATATCTATTAATTAATTTAGGATTTGATGATAAATTCCCTACTCCTTTAGAGATCACTGATAGATCTAGTGATTTGATGACGTCTCTTGAATATATCAAGATTGGAAATCAACTATGGGGATCATATGAATATTTGATTATATATATTCTTTCAATAACTCTTATGGATGGTAGATTTTTTATAGAATTTTAATCCAATGGCAAGATATAACTTCTAAATTTAGATCTAATGTGTTATTAATGGTATTTTGGCTGTAGTTCTGAAAATCAGACCTATACCAACACTTATATAGTAATAGGTTGAAAAAACTGTTGGTATAGGGAGACAATACCAAAAGTTTATACAAATCGTTGGTATGCTATGTATAATATCAACCTATCCCAAAGGTTTAAGTAAAACATTGGTAAAATATCTTATTTAAAAACATTTCCCAATGGATTTAAAAAACGTTTGGGAATGTTTTCCCCTCAATGGATATCAGGCCTCATGTTCCCCCTCTGCTCGATTTCTTCCCTAAATCGAAGATCCCACTTCCTCAGCTTGCCTAACTTCTTCCATCGATCAATCCATATTCAATTAAGCAATTTTCTTCTTCTACACTTCATATCTGTAAGTGTTGCCTTAGTTTTTTTATTCTCTATCAATTTTTTTTTGATTTGGCAGAAAAGAGAGCTCTGTGTGGTCATTCATCAGCCTTGTGGGTGGTCCTTTGGGATGTAAGATAGTATGATTTAATTTTACTTGATATATCCAATAGTATTATTTATTTATGTCCACTTTGATTATATATGACTAATGATGTTGTTTAATAAGTTGATATTAATGGTTATAATAATGAAGGAATGGTATAAGGGTTCAAATGGTGTGTAAAAGGGTTCAGATAGTGTCTACGATAATCTAAGGTCCTGGGAATGTACAAAAAGTAGATGACATGGATATTCATGTAAATATACATGGCCAATCCCTTATGTAGAAAGGTTTGTTTAGCCAAATGGGGTGCTAAAAATGGCCCATTAGAGCATGGATTTTTTTCATGGGTATGATCACATGATATTTTTTATGTACTATAGGGTGGGTAGTAATTAGATCAGCCAAAAAACTTCCATCCCTGAAATCCCAGACAATAAGGAATGTGTTCATTCATGATACATGGAGTGTAGTAAATGATTTTTTAGAACCCGAAGTATCTCCTCACACATGTTACATATATATGATTTCACCACCTTAATTGCTATTTTAACACTAATAATATTCATATTTGATGGGGGTGATTTTGAAATATTGATTTCCGGCCCCCATTGGAAAAAATATGATCTATAATTACATGATCAGTAATCCATCATGCCAACAACTTATTTTTGAGGGTCCATACATCTAATTAGTTACCCTCCACCAAAAATAATTCATAATCAATCCTCAAGAATCAAATATATAGGTTATTCAAACATCCTCCATGAATTTAAGGTATTATTTGTGCTCCAAAACATACAAAAATGTAGAATAATGGCCCCATTGGATGAAGAAAATGAACATAAAGAACAGTGTTCAGAAAAGTACATGGGTGATGTGAAAACCTATTATGGGATGGTGTGATCCCACTAATTATATCATAATTTAGAACATAGTTGAAATCATGGAATAATTAATATAAATATATGGGCACAAAAATATAACTAAATTCGGGCTCATGCTAAGATCAAAAAATGATAGAAAGTTACAAATACAAAAAATAAATGCCTAAAAAATAAATCGAAAGATATTAACCAATGACATAATATGAACTACCTGAAGAACTAAATGATCAATAGTGTTGGATGCTCTCTTCTGGAAAATAATAATATGATACAGCTATATTTATCATTTGTTTAATGATTCTCCTTTTCCATTCATCGTTGACCCTCATTCATGCCCTATTAATTCCAAATAATCTCTCCTCCTCCTCTCTAGTACCCCAGGATTATGAATATAACTTGGTGTACCCAATGTATGATTGAGTATCTTCCTACTAGTTGATAGTATTTTATATCTATGGAGGTGAACCTAAGGTGTTGTTGTGAAACTATTTGAATTATATTGTTTTTCTTCTATTTTGGTCATTAAAAATCAATATTATAGTGTTTTTTATTTTTCTTAATATTTCTGGATAATTATATGGTAATAATAATGGGTTTGAATTGTGATATTCCTAAAATAGGTGATTCATGAACCCATCTATAGTGGTAATTATTAGTTAATGGGATTATGAAATTGCGCTTCTTGATTATCAATGTTACAGTTGAGATATTTACTCAAGTATGATGTGCTGATTTGATATTGTAATTTGTGTTTTTGTAACTTGGACCATACAGGAAAGAGGATTGTGTACATTCATCATATGTGGCATGTAGGATTCACATGACATTTATATTATTATGTGTGACTGAATTTTCTAATGACATGGGGATTAGTTATATAAAGTGTCCATAATGAGTTTTATATGGGTTTCCTATATAACTTGTTAATGTAATTACACCCAACCAAAAAATAGTGTTTCTTGAGGAAAGAACATGTGGATCTTATATTGTGATGTTCTCTGATGATGTAAATAAATTCCATTGGTGGAATGGATTTATTTTAACACATGGGGGTTCATTTATTAATTTTATGGATTTGTAATTATTTAAAGTATTAAAGGTAATCATAAAAATATGGTTCATGATGGGAATGATTCACCTTCATTATTCTGATACCCTAGTGGTGGTAAAAGTGAATAAATATAGAATTATTTCATTATTTTTAATTTAAATTACTTGAAGTAAATTCAGAATCATGATTATATGAAGAGGGAATGTTTTATTAGATGCCCAGAGCTCTTGGTTTTGGGTGTGGTTTTTGATGAGACAATTGATTATGATCTGATATGGTTGGATGTAGTATGGATAGATCATGTGTATGTTCTTTGTGGTATTGTAGTAATGCATGAGTGATTAGTGGTCATTTAGTAATCAATGTAATGACTGTGATTACTTAGTATTTTTTGGAAGGAAGCACCAAGGGATATTTTTTCTAGATAAATTTGATATGGATGAGAATCATGGTCACTTTTTAGTTGAATGATCATATGTTTTATGTCATATGAATCATTATAAAACAAGCCTGGTGGTGTGATCAGATGATATGGGAGTGTACCCTCATTGGGTTTGTAACACCTTGAGTTTTAATGAATTATTATTATTTTTGAATAAATTAAAATTCATTGTTGGCCTATATTGAATGATACACGAAAATATTGTCAATATGAATAATGAATATATTACCATTTAATACATTCAAAAAATATTATCAATATGATTAAATAATTGTGATTGTTCCTCAGTGGATAATTTTTTAGTAGTTTTGTATAAATTTGATAAAGCCTTAAATGAAATGGGTGTATAGAACATATGAGGGTACTATGATACTTACTTCTCCACATAACACATTTATTTCTGAGATTTATTACCACATATAAGAGAAAGATTCATTGGATCGTTTAATCTTATATGAGGTATATATTTAATGATAATTCATCAGCCAAAGTTGATCTAATACTGAGTTGCATAAAAAACTCAATACACTATTCAACCTCTGTGTTTCACTTTACGTTTGAGTTTTTCCTATGTTTAATGTATATTTACATATCACTTATCTTATTCTTTAAAGGGTTTACTCCGATACTCCTTGTTCTTTCATTTTACATATTTTTCACATGAATAACTACAATAGAGACCAGTTGTATCATAGACTTCCTAGTGTGTAGTTATTGCATGTAAAACATGATCCATGTTATAGTTCATTTTAATTTAAATAAATGTTATTAGTAGTGGATTACTATCATATGAAGAGGAATCTATTATTTATTGAAACTAAACCTTCTATTTTTTTTAATTCCACAATGTTTCATTTTTTTTCTCTTACAAAGTCTAAAATTGATATTAATACAATACTATAATTTCCAATTCTATGTTTCAACATGTATCTAAATATTGTTTCGGTTATGATTTTATATAAAGTGAAAAATTCCCATTTACATAAAAATATTTTCTATTTAACTTTAATATTATTTAATTTCTTTCACAAAATGGGTGATTATAATTTTTTTATAGAACGGATAGAAGTTGAATGTATGAAACTGATCAGATCTCAATCAATTTTCAAAACATTTTGAATATCTTTTTAGATTTTTCATTTGAAAATGAATCAAATAGTGATCACATACTCTTCTCATGTTATAATTGTTTTGGAAGACTTTGGTTGATAGGTGAATAAGTTAACTACCATATAACCAAATATGTTTTTCCAACAGACTATTATGTGTGGTGTCACAATGGGGAGAAAATGGAATCTCAAAATTTTGATGATCCAAATGATAGGATTAGATTGGAGAATTTGATATATGACCATTTTCTTTTTCTTTTTCATCATGAGAAGGAAAGGATATCGACCCAAGAAAACATCGATACAGTACACATGATGAATCCAATGAAAATTATGATGATGACAGAGTGAAAAAATGAATGATGTTGTAACAACTCCAGTATATCAGAAATGTGGTTAAAAGAAAAAATCTGAAATTTTTAATTTGATTGTTTCACCAGAAAACCATGTATGGGATTTCTAATACTACCATTGAAGACATTCTTACATTCATGAAGGAATTTTTTTCAGATGATTCATATATTCCCTCAAAACACTATATGGTAAGGATGTTATTTGAAAAGCTTAGATTTTCAAAAAAAAATCATGCTTTCCCGAAATATTGTAGCTTATTCTGCAAGGAAACAACTGAAAGAAATGATTGTAGAAAATGTGTAACATCCAGATGGAATCCAAAATATAATGGAGCACCATCATGTGTGCTATAGAAAGTAATGTGGTACATTCCATTGATCCCCAAAATCTATAATCTTTTTATGTCTAATGAAATATCAATAAAGATGTAATGGAATGATACTGAGAGAATGAAGAATAATGATGAGTTGGTTCACCCTATAAATGGATTTTCATGAAATAATTTTTAGGCTAAATATCTTGATTTTTTAGATGATGTGTGTAATTTGAGGTTGGGTCTATCATGATATGTTTTTAATCTGTTTGGGAATATGTTTACTTTGCACAGAACATGGCTCATTTTCAATCAAATTTACAAAATTCCCCCATGGTTGTGTATGAAAAAACCTTTCACTTTTATGATTATAATTGTATTTATCTCTTATGATCCTGAAAATGATATAGACGTATACATGTAACCTTTAATAAAAGAGTTGAAACTTCTTTGGGATGTGGGTGTGTGCACATATGATGCTTTCTCAAAAGAAATATTTCAGATGCATGCTGAACTTATGTGGATGATCAATGATTTTCCTACTTATGCAATGATATATAGATGCAACATGAAGGTAAATCTATCATGCCTTATTAGTATGAATAATACTCGATATAGAAGACTTAAATATCACAGTATTTTTAGTTTTATAGGTCATCGATGATTCTTGAAAATGAACCATCCATATAGAAACAATCATTGAAGATTTGACAATACCATGGATGACACCTATAGAAAGAAAATCAATTTCTGGAAGCACTAGATACTATTAAAATTCTTTATGGCTATTCAAGAAATATATCAAAATGGGTTAATATAAGAGATTTGAAGTTGAAATATATGGAGACTCATGATTATCACGTTCTTTAGAATGATTTAATTATAATAGCAATACATCATATTTTGTCCAATAATGTAATAGTGTAAGTTATTTGGTTTTTCCATTTGTTTATAGATCTTTGTGCTAAGAAATTTTCCAAATCTTTCTTGAAAAAAATGTTTGGAGAGACACCATTAATCCTGTATGAGTTTGAGAAATTATTTCCCCTTTAATTTTTCACATGTATGTTGCATCTGAATATCCATCTTCCAACTGAAATAATTCATGGAGGACCTGTTGCTTTTCATTGGATGTATCCAACTGAATGAAATATGTAAACATTAAAATCATATGTCAGGAATAGGAATCATCCTAAAGTTTCTATCGTGAATGGTTACTTGGATTAAGAATGCATGTATTTCTTCTCAATGTATTTGTATGATCTTACTACGAGAATGAACAGACCAATGAGAAATGAAGAAGAATAGTATGATAAAATTGAACCCAGTTCTCCATCACTTCCTCAAATTGAATGGATTCCCAGATCATATACATTGATGATGTTAAGCCTTGAATAGCAGGATATGGAACATCACCTAGTGTTTTTCAGTTGTGATTTGTTTGATGACTACATCAAGTAAGTAAATTGAACATGTATATCTTATCTTCTCTTGTAATTTAATATTTTTGTTAAACTATTTCTATTTTTATCTACAGATAACATAATAGAATGATAAATAGAAATCATTGTTCTTTATCTTTTATAATGAGAGATATTTTTCATAGAAAAGTGTATTCTACATGGTCGAAATTAAAGGTAGAAAAATTTATGTAATAAATATATAAAATATATATTTAATTAAATTTTAATTTTTTTATATTTTAGGAATTGATTTTTCCAGCAGACTCTGTTTTTTAAGAAATAAGTGCTTTTGATTTTGGTCCTAACACCATGGATCATGAATGTAAATCAATTTTGATCAATGGGTCTTGATTTATTATCACCTAACGAGAACATAACATGAAAACACAACATTATGGTGTTATTCTAACTACCACAATAGACTGTAATGACAGTAAATTAGATATTAAACCTCATTTTGAAAATATATCTTATTATAGAGTCATTGGTAAAATAGTAATATTATATTTTTACTCTCATGGTCAAGTCACGATGTTGAAATATCTGTGGTTTGACTCAATGAAGAGGTAGGGGAACTTTATTGATAATTGTGGATTTCGAGTTATTGACATGACTCACACTCTTACTACCGATGAACCCTATGTATTGTTATCAATGAAAAAATATATTTTTTATGTAAAAGATCATATTAGAACACAATTTGGTTTCATTATTGAAGTAATTCCAAGACATGTATTTGGTGATGGTGATGATATAATTGAAACCATCCCTAATATCATTGGAACCAATCTATTTATTACTTATGATGAATCTAATAGCTCAATTATCAAAGTTGATTGTGAACCAGTAGTTGTTGTGGGAAATATATAGAATCATCCATCCATGTTCTTAATTATTTTGGTCTAGATAGAATTGGGTTGTTAAGGATGGTACTATTCAAACTGATTTAATATTTATTACAAATATGTTGTATCTGACTTGACCTTAAGGTGAATTTTCAATGTTTATTGGTTACAGTTTTATTTGAGTTTCATTTTCAAATTTGGAATTGAACTATATTCAAACCTATGAAACCAATATTTCTGACTTGGTGAACATTTTAATGCTTTATTGACCATGTATAAAATTAGTATAACTCTAAGACCTCCCTCTAACATTTCAATGCTTTATTGATCATGGCTTCTTGACCTCATAACCAATGAATCCCCATATCCCCTCTCATATATTTTTGTTTTCTAGGTTACACATTAGTTAATCATTTCTAATTACTTCCATATTTGTTTTCAAATGTAGCAAATGAAACTCATTGAAGAGATGTGATGAAAAACGATGACGAACAACAATCGTCACATGGCTGAGATGGGCATTCCTAAACTAGTGCATGTAGTGAGTATTTTATTTCCAATATATATATTTAAATAACATATAATTTCATGTGATTAATTTTTATTTAAATTTTTTTGTAGGATCCACCACTTGGCGATAATTATTTGGAGATCAGTCTAGTAGCATTCCCAGTATTGAGGCTGGTGGTACAAGGGAGGTTGGTATGAGATCTAGGAGATCTAGTCGGCGTACTTGATTAGAACCTGCCCCTCCCTCTGAAATACCATCTATCCCACATTATGATTCTGGTGTATCATTACAAACACACTTGATATTTAGGCCTCCCATGATTTCACAACCCTTTACATCTAAGCCTACTCACCTGTATTTACCATATCTGGTGATGATTCCCACTCCTCATCTATATCATACATTTGGCCAGCCATTCATGCCATCTTCTTTTACTTCTACTTCCTTCTATCTAAGAATCTATATTCCATATTATTTAACTTCTTCTGCACTATATTTTGTGCCTACAGAGCATACACTGAGACCCACTCCACCTATACAGGATGTCCCTTTAGGTTCTGTGGATCCAGCAGCACCCATTGATCAGACTGTCATAGGTATATTTATAGAACCCTAATAAATTTCTATACCATTATTTATCTTTATTATAACATGTGTTGATATAATATTTGTTTTTATTTCATAACATATACATCTACTGATAGGAGGTGGGGAGGGGGAATACACGTATGGGTGCGGTGGGGAACTGTTGTATGCAGTTGATGGTGGACTACAACAAATACAATCAAATTGTTGAAAAAACAGGGCAGTAATGTCGGTGTTTTTTAGATATGCTTGCTAAATACTCCGACATCATTCCCGCCAACCCACTCTCATGGAGATGGTTGCCAAATGAAGTCAAGGATAATGCTTGGGCATAGATACAGGTAAAAAAATCAATTTTATTTAATGTAATATATTTTTTTATTTATATGAATTAATATTTTGGTGTCAGCATCGGTTTAATTTCCTAATGGTGAGGGTGCACGACCAGCATGTCTAAAGGAGTTAGGTGAGCATTGGAGAGCCTATAAGCATGAGTTGTATATTAGATGGAATGATAGATTTGTAATAGAGTTAGAGGCAGTACTTTTAATTGATTATTGTCAGATAGAACATTTTTGGGAAATCATTACTCAATGGATAACTATCAAGTTTAAGGTATTAATCACATTTGAGGTATTTAAATGAAAAGTTTCAGGTATTGCATTAATAATATATTTTTTATTATTTAATTTTATTTATGAATCATCTAGAAAAATAAAGAAAAAAGATGCTAAAAAATACCTCCACGCTTTGGGACATACAATTATTTCAAATCATGAGATGAAGAAGCTATGATATTTGTTTATAATGTTTCTTTAGGACTTGCAGTTTCTATTGTTTCCTCCATTATTTATTTGATTTATAATGTTTTCATGTAATTTATGTTATGAAATTCATTATTGGTAACCTATATTTAATTATGGTTTTTTTCATTAAATTTCATTGTATAGGAAAGAATTGAATATTAAAGGATGTGTGCCTCGAACAAAACTATTTTTCTAGAGTATAAGGAAAAAAGATAGAAGTGTGGTTAACGAACCGACACAGCAGCAGATTATAAGTTTTAATTTGTTGATTTAAAATTTTAATTCCTATTTTGAAACACAATAATTTTTTTATATTTGTTATAGGATAATTTATAGACTCTAGATTCCCAGGAACCTGAAAATTTTGGGACAAATGATCACTTAAATTTGGAGTTGGGAGATGAGCACCCTAGAAGTGTATGATGTCGACCTGGGAGGAGTATAGTACCAATGATGTATTTGACATCTTCAGTTACCATTTCTATTGCCACTGAGTTCAAACAAGTTAAGGAATGAGTATATTAGGCTAAAAAAAGAGCCACACAGGTGGAAGAACGGTCTGCTAGGGAAAACACTAAATTTATGAAATTGATGAAAGTTTTAGGTCTACCACTTCCACCAGAGGATAGAAAAACTTTTGATGAATATATTTCATCAATGAATTCAATATATATTGCACTAGGTAGAATTTATTGTGGTGTTAAATAATATTTTATTACAGAAGATGATGATGGAGAGTAAGAGGCCAAGGATGAGGATGATGCTGAGGATGAGGGTGAGGAGGATGCCAAGGCAGAGGACGAGGACGAGGAGGAGGGAGAGGAGGAGGCTGAGGATGAGAATTGGGATGAGGGTGGGGAAGATGATGGGGACATATATGAGGATGATGATGAGTTTCATGATGATAGTGATTATGGTGATGGTGATGAGAGACAGATTAATCTGGTACATTTTTTACTAATATTACTAACATTTGATCTAGTCTCATTCACAGATCATGTGGTACTTGGTACTTTGTGTTGTTGTATTTTTTTACCAAAAATATTTTTATTTGATGAAATATTTTGAATCTTATTAATATGTTTTTTATTCATACATCATTTTTTAATCTTTCATGATCCTAGAAGGTGTTTTTTAGGACAGTTTTAGAGTCATCTGGAGAGGCTATGAGTGAATTTGAGTGAAACATGTAACCCATAAGTTTTCTTAAATAAGTGTTTTAAATTGGAATCAAGTAATCCCTTCAATCAAGAAATCCCATATCTTACTTCATGGTAAAATATTCCCAAGGTATATAAGTTCACATCAGGATCCTTACTCACTATTATTCCTTTAGGCCATAGTCTACTCACTTGAAGATAGATCTATATGTTTATAAATTACATTATAAAATCCTTTGAATCTACCCATAGAGTAATGATATCATCACTATCAACCCACTATACTTCACTTGGGTGGGGGTGTAGGTGGGGGGTTGTGCAGGGGGGGATGTTCATATAGGGAGGGGGTGTGTAGCTGGGGAGGGGGTTGTACAGGGGGAAGTGTGGGTGACATGGGGAGGGGTGTGGAGGTGGGGAGGGGGTCTGAAAGTGGGTGGGGGTGTGGAGGTAGGGAGGGGAAGGTCGGGTGAGGTGGGGAGGGTGGGGGATATGTATGTGGTAAGAGGGGTGCAGGTGGGGAGGGGTGCAGGAGGAGAGGGAAAGAGGGTGTACTGGTGGGGAGGGAGCTGTGAAGGGGGAGGTGGGGTTAGGTGGGGAGGGGTGTGGAGGGGGAGTTGGGGTGAGGTGGGGGAGGAGGATGTGTAGATGGGGAGGGGTGTGCATGTGGGTGGGGGTTCAGGTGGGGAAGGTGGGGGTGTGCAGGTGGGGAGGGGGGATGTGCAGGGGGAGGATACTGAGGGTGGGGGAGGGGTGATGGATTCCGCATGGTTTTCACAAATGGAAGAGGAAAAGGGGACCTACCACTTAAAAAATCATAAGGGGAAATGTTGTAACTTTTTTCATCAAAAAGACCACCATTGGTATGTTGTAGTTTTTCATCTACCTCCTCCACCCCTCGATGCTCCCAAAAGATCTTGAGCTACATCTCGAGCCCCCATTCTCATATCCAAAATTTCTTTTAGGTTGCTTCTAACCCTCATAAATAGAACTCAAACAACTATTGAGAACCTGAAAACTCTAGTAATTGAAAATTTAATGTTTTCCTCAAATTCTAAATGCCCTTATGAACACAATGTTTCAAATACCCCCACTATAATTTTATCATCCCCAAGAAGTCTCAGTGGCCAATCAATCCAGATATACTGACCTATGTTGGTCAATAATTTCAGACTGAACAACCTAATTCCACTCCCAAATGCTCAAAATATATCCAATTAATTTCAATTAATTTAAGGTTCTCTGATCGGAAAACCAGATCTAATGCCTGTGTTCATAATTGCAACACCAAGATGTTGATTAACTAATCCCATATATCTAAAAAAATTGATAATGTCATTGTTCAATGCCTTTTAGGCTTATTTTTCTCCCCACCATAAGCTTAATATTACCCCCCACAAATTCATATTCTATGGTTCATATTCCTTTGAATATTCATATTGAAACATTTTTTCCATGTTCTAATGAAATGCCTACCTCAGTTTCTAACTCACCACACATAAACATAAACTATAACATTGGTTTAATGCAATAACATATCCTAAACATGAAATAAAACATTGTTTAAATAGAAGAACCCATCCTCATTAATTAATTCCATACATGGATGGAAAACCCCCATTATTCATTAACATCCCTATAATGTATAGGCTTTTCACAAAACACATATCCCTTAAATGTCATGAAATTCCAATAGGCACTGATTCAAAGCTATCATGTTTACAGGTTCATTCATGGTTATAGGTTCTGGAAGATTGAAAGAGAAGTTGTCATGTTTATAGAAGGAATTTAAACTCTGATTCCAATGTTAAGGGATTTATATCCTTCTCACCCCCTTCAGTGATAATGAAATGGTAGTGGAGTTGACCTGGATGAACATCCAGGATTTTTTTCATGTCACTTTTTCTTCACTATGGATATCAAATGTGTGTAAATGTGGTATTATACATCCCCTTAGCACATCAAACGACCATTAAATGCAAAATATCGTCTTCCTAGTGTATGTGTAATTGTCAGATATTATTCAATATTGTTACCACTACTCTAATGATCCACCCCTTTGATATCTCATCATATATCCCAAAGGTTCTTATCATATATAGATATGTGACTCAAAGACTCAAATTATATATCTAATGATCCAAATGGTGATAAATCCAAAAAGGTGGACCTTAGGAGATACATATAGTTTGAAATCATTACCCCACTATTAATAGTGGTATCTTTCTTGCATTGGATAATATATTCTCAGAACATTATAGGGGAACCCCATTTGGTGTTTTGAGGTCAACCCAACTCCACACATGAGAAAGAATATCTTTATCCATCAATAAAACCAATGTAAATATATAAATGGGGATTCATATCAGTATCATTCATATACTCCCTTATGAATCCGTAATCCATTAGAGTATTCTCTTGATATCTCCCTTGTTGGATTTCAAGGTAAGACAATAATCATATATGGAACCAAGTATTGGAACCTCAATTATCTTATATGTTTCCCAAATACTAATTCTCTATTATTCATGTTCCATGTATAATGTGTTAGTCTATACAATATACCATCTTAGAAATATTGAATGATATGATAGATCATGTACATGAATGTTTGTGATATATGGATACCCTCATAGATCATCAGTGCATGTAGTTGAAATAGAGGTTCTCAAATTCAATAAGATTTAAGAGTGTGACTTTGGTGAAATGAGAAAGTTAAATATTCCGGATTAAACAAGGTTGAGTAATAATTGAATATGAAATGGTCCCATCTATTTTCTTTAGTGGAGATTCATCTCATGTGTATGTACCAGGGTTTACCTTGTATTCATCATTATTTTATATATTCATGTGGCATTACTTATTTCTAGTGTGGTCATTTTCCCTGTATATTTTCTTGATGAGTGTTTTTTTTAAATTGATTCACTATTGTGAAGAGGGGAGTTAGGGTGCTAGGAAACTTTGTGGCATATTTTGGAGAGGGGAGGTAGGGTGTTGTTGTGTTCTGTTTTGTCGAGGGGAGGTTGGCTTGTTGCTATGTTTTGGAATTATAAAACATTATACCAACAGTTCAAAAATCATTGGTATAGATATGGAGATTCGAAATATACCAATAGTTTTCAATAACCATTGGTAAATGAATACACCAATGGTTCACAAACCATTGGTATATATCTGAATATGCAAATATACCAATGGTTTTGTAGTTACCATTTGTAAAAGTCTAGACCAACGGTTTATCAAACCATTGGTATAGCTTCAATCCTAGATATATACCAATGGTTTCAAACTATTGGTAAAAATAGTTTCCAACAATTTTCATAAAATCTTTGGTATATTGTAATTTTAATTTCCTTGTACCAATGGTTATTTAGTAAATGTTGCAAAAAGGATATCGCCAAGCCTCATTATCTAATAGTTTGGGAAACCATTTCTATAGTGTATACCAATAGTTTCTCAGCCTATACCAATGGTTTGAAACCATTGTTATATTATTAGTTTCCAATAGTGTTTTTTCATGGTTTCTTTTACATGACAATGACATACCCATGACTTTAGTAAGATATCTCATGAACTATGTATATTTCATGGTATGTTATCATAGATCAATTATATTGATACTATTTTCTTCTTGAATGTCATCATTGATATTTATTCTAATGATATATCAACTATGGATCAATATTCCTTGACAAGACCAAAGGTTCTCGTCTAAATTTGATAAGGAATTCATGATCCATTCTTTGATCAATGATAGATATGGTGAATTAACATTATTTTATTTGAAATATCACGAAACTATTTCCATTTAAGGTATCTATGAGGCATGTGATTGTATAAATACACTTCTTATCATTAAGTATCATTGGATATCATTTTTAAACCTCTTCTGTGATAAACCTGAACTTGAGAAATGCATACTTGATATGAAATCATGATTTGCATGGGTAAGAAGTGTTAAACATGCTTTAAACCTTGGATGAGTATTGGATTACTTTATCCAAAATCATATGGTAAGATTTTACATAACCTTTGGGACCTTGTCTACACAAATTTAATTTATTTGATTCTTGTGTTGGAATAGCTTGTTTCTCCATGTATGATAGTGGTCACATGGGTATGCATGTGTAACTCATGAGATAATGAGACCCTTTTAGAATGTTTGATTCCAAGAGTATGATTAGGTAGCTTGTTATCCATGTTTGATTTTGGTCAAATATATTTTTATGTTTCAACTAATTCTTATGATGCCATGTTATATTTTTCATTTGTATGCTCTACCCTATTACGTGTGGTTACAATGACTTTGGAGGCATTTTTATTGGTACCCTAAATGGGTGGACCATCATGATATGGTTATCCCTTATAGGAGAAGTGTGGATGACATGCGATGATGATGATATACATGAACATAGGATATTTACATTACATCATTGTAGAAAAACTCATGGAAATGACTTTTGGGGAATGATGACCTTGTGGCTTGACCTAAGGAATTAATAGGATATAAAGACCTTAATATATGACCTATAATAAAGGTCATATGTAGTTAACTTGTTGACTGATGTGACTTGATTACTTGAGATGAATGAGATGTATATTCACCATCATTTTATATAGTTGTTTATCACTTCCAACATCCTTATGATTTTTCTTATAACATATATATAAGGTAGGTATGTTCAGGGCTAATAGTGGCTTAGTTATCACAATAGTTCTCAAAATATTATTGTTTATGATTTCTTTCACATATATTATATCATGAAATACACATACTATACCTATGAACACATGTTAATGATACATTGGTTGTTCCCTAACTGGTATTTTACTCACATCAAGAATAAGAATGTTGATGCATGTGAAACATTTATGATTTAGGATCTAAGTAAGGGAAAGGGACCCATGATAGATAGCTATGTTTTGGAGCTTAGATCTAGTGGTCGTATGAGGAATGACATTAGAGAATTTTTTCAGTATTTACTTTATTTATTTTCTTATTAATTTCATACTCTATTTTGATTTTCCAATTTGGGATCCTATATTATTTATTCATATAACTCTAATTTCATAAGTTTTTATATAATTTATTTTATTCTTCCATGAGATATTCTAATTACTTTTACTCTTTATGTTTATGGTGTACAACAAGGATTATTATGGGTATAGTCTCCCCTCTAATGGAATTCAGAACCTCACTACTAGTGGAAAGTCTCTTTCATACAAGGAGGCATACATGCGGTATTATGGACCCTCACTTGAGGCTCAGTTATTCAGGTTAGGGAACTAAAATGAGTTGGTAATAAGGATTAAATATTTTAATGAAGACATTATGGTAACTGAAGAGAAAAAGGGACATTAGAAACCTGTATGAGATTGTTTTAATACAAGAATAATTATGATATTAAATTCTATATCCACCAACAAAAACATATTATATAGATGAGAAGGTTTCAATAAGGTTTATAAAAGTTTTAGATAACCTATTCAAAATTAATAAGGGGTATATCACATTTAGAGTACTATTGATGACCGTTTTCTCAATATATCTGAACTATAACTATAATTTAAAGAAATGAAATATCATATTATATTAATGAAGCACTAAATTTTTTTCATGGAACAAGGGATAGAAATTTTAAATGATATAGAGTTAGGTATTATATGTTAAAGGTTGTAATTTATATTCTATAAACTGACATTGGGATGTGTTTTCAAAATGATGCACAAGTTGAAAGTAAAATTCATGTCATGTGAGTTTCAATTGATAATAAAGGTTGTGATTACTACATCCACATTATGAATATGATGATGAAAATGATTGATGATGTCTAATTCTGATAAAAAAATAATTATTTGTATGAGAATAAATTCACTATAATATGACTGAAAAAGATGACTGTCAATGTGATACACACTATCATAAGTGAATCTGAGGGGGATAATAAATTTAGTTGGGAAAATTGACCCACTTTATTTCCTATTTTAATAAATGTTCCATGTTTATGTTACTATGTGAATAATTTGATGGAAAAAATATTTGGGTGTGTATAACATGACTGAAGATAATTTATACAGTGAGTATTATCACATACTATTGAAAGATATAGTAAACAATGATACTCATGGAAAAATAGTTGGAGTGATACAAACATGAAAATATTCATGAGATAAGTGAATGAGAATACTGATAGTGGTTAAGGTACACATGAATTACATGAATTCTTGAGATCATTAAACACACATTCACTTAAAAAGGAAAGGGAAAATCATTCTATGTTTATCATAAATATAAATAGTATATGACTTTAAGAAGTGTATCACCATGAAATCCTTCAGAAAATAATGTTCTTAGAGATTTATTTGAGATACCTACTATAATTTAGTGATATGTTAGGAGCATCATGGGTCATATGTATAGAAACCCAGGGTTAACATACATGGATCTTACACAATTTTATGTGAATATTCAGGACAATATAAAATTACATTCCTACGGATCGTAATAGATTAGTGTATTTTGAAAATTGGAACATGTTATTCTAATTTAGTGAAAGATATTCAATATATCCCATAAATATCTTTCCCTTTAGTACTCTTACTTAAAATCTATCTTCATAACATGGGAAATAAAACATAAAAAAGGGTGAGTCTAGATGCTTAGTAAGGGTAAAGAAGGGAGACATGCAAGCACAATAATGATTATAAGGGTATTGGACATTATCATTCCAATAAAATATCATTATATGCATAACAAAGTTCCGAAACATGATTCATGGAATAAATATTGGATGTTAATAATACATTAATCATAAGGAAATCAAGGGAATAATCCTTGAGAAAATAATATTGGAATTAGACATAGAATTGTTTCATACACATGAGCATAGAAATTATTATGTTATGGGTTCCTATAAATACCTTCATAACATGATAGTTTTGGTATAATAACATGTATACCTACTTTAGTATCATTATAACAACTAGTGTACCCTCTTTTTTTGGGCATGGTCTTTAACCAATGTACCCTACTGTTTTCATAAATGGGATACAACCCGTATAACCTTTTTTGGGGGGCATGGTCTACAACCTTTATACCCTATTATTTTTTATCCTAGGCTTCAACCCATGTAGCCCCTTGTTTTTGTACCTAGGATACATCCCATGTAACCTCTTTTTTTGGTATTGGGCTAAAACCCATGTACCCTGCTGTTTTCAAGTATGGGATACAACCCCTGTATAGTACTATTTTCAGGAATGGTCTACAAACCATATACCCTTTTATTTTTTGGATTGGTCAACAACATGTGTACCCTCTTTTACCATTCTTGGGATGCAACCCAGGTACACTCTTTTAAGGGCATGGGATATAACCCATATAGCCTCTTATTTCTATTCTTGGGCTACAACACATGTACCATCTTATTTTAGGCTTTGTCTATATCTTGTTTACCCTCTTGGTTTTTCTCTTGTTCTACCACATAGTACCCTCTTATTTTTGGGATTTGGATATGACCCATGTTCTTAGATGTATTATGTCTTGGGTTATAACCTATATACCATCTTTTTTTAGGAAAAATCTATAACATGTGTTCCCTGTGATCCCATATGCCATTAATCATTACCCACTTAATTGGATGGAGATATAGGACCCACCTATCACATAATTAAAAAAACATATCTACGTGTTCCAAAATATTATAAAAATTCATCATATCATATGCCATGAAATGAAATGGGTATTATAAAAATATCATAATATCATTACCTATTTTAAATATATAGGTTTCAGAATCACTTCATCACCATATATCCTATGAAAATAATTTTGTTTCGTCATGGTATAACCTGTGAAACGGAAATGGGATTCATAAAAAACTTGTAATCATAAAAACATACCATTTAAAGAAATAATAAGAATTGTGTACATGGATCTTATCCCCATTAAATAATAAACTATATAAATAGTTGTGATATTATAAGGAAAATAACTTTTAATTATCATTTAAATCATCTATCGGGGGAAATACCCTTTCCTCTTTAAAAATATAAAACATTTTAAAAAAATCATTGAAAAAAACCTATAAAAGATATAAGGGAAGCATTGAAAATCATTTTAAACAAATTTTAAATAATAAAATATTTTGAAAACCTTTTTATTTTAAAATATATTTTAAAACATATAAAGGAAACTTCTAAAATCCTTTAAAATATTTCATGAGGAAAATATCCTTTCCACATTAAAAATATATTATTATAACAAAAAAAATTGAAAATATTTTTATTTCATAATAGATTTAAAAAAATAACGAAATATTTGAAATTAAAAAACCATTTTTCAAATACTTTTCATTGAAAGTTATATTAAAATATCATATAAAAATATTTTTTGAAAACCTTTTTAGGAAACATTATTTTGTATGGAAAAGGGTTTCGGACTAAGAAGAAGGCTTTTATTAGGAAATTTTTTTGAACTATTACATATATAAAGATAGGAAATAAATGTGAAAACATGTATTGTCATGACATAAAACAAGTAGAATAAAATTAATTAGAATTATTGATAGATTGATAATAAAATTTCATTAATGGAAGCATAATTATAAACAATCTTCATTAGTGATGAGATTTTTGTAATAAAATTTTACCACTTTGGAAATTTGATTCAAAATCACCATGAAATAATACCATTAAATGAAACATAAAATAAAATTTAATATAATATATTCATAATATAATTTTTTAACAAAATTATATACTTCCCTTAAAATAATGTTGTTTCATAACATAACATGTGTCTCAAAGAAGGAATATTTAGACAAAATTATCTTAGAGATTGGTAAATTTTAAACCTTATTCCCAATAAAAGTGTGATCATAAAATTTGTATGTAAATATTCAAATATTTAAGGATATTTATCATACAATACATTCATATGAATTATATACACTGTAAAAAAAGTAAATAGTGGTGAATATGGTATAAGTATTGAAGAAATAAATGTGAGACTAGTAATCCCCTTACTATGTGAGTAACTTTTGAATCATGGTCCCCAAGAAATAATAACATAAATTAAATCATTTAATGTAATGAAATAAAATATATTAATGATATAAAATATCATAGGTAATTTTATATACTCCACACAAAATAATTGAGTGGTGGATATGACTTGTATCTCACCGAAATAAAAAGTGAGATGAAATTCACGTACCTCATGTTATGAAATTCTTCAAACATTTTAAAAACTCCTATATAAACATATAAGTTTATCATAAATATACCAAATAACTATATTATTATATATCATACAATATATGAGTTTATTATTACTCTTTATTACCTGTTCATTAACAATTTCATTTGAATGTTTTTTTCGGATTATAACCGCTTTATTTTTCGTATATGTTTTGACATGATATTCATGAGTCACTTACTTAGATCATGATTAAAGTATTTATAGAATATAAAACATTATATAAATATCATATATATTCATTATATTTGTATTTATAATTATCCATTAAATATATAAATGTGAAATGAAATACACAATTCATGGAGATGATAGGTCGTACGTATGCAGGAACAATATTTCCATTTTATTATCATATTTGTAAAGAATGAAAATTAAATGATATAAATATATATATCTTCTTTATAGTATAATTATTATTCCATATAAATGTAACATATTTTTATTAAACAAATCCTTAATACATTACATGTAATGTATGAACGAATCACATCGCTTTGGGGAGGTGGTAGTCCACACCTTCGCAAAAGAATTTATCGTATTGCCAAAAAATGAAATGCATGAAGTTATGTGTTAAATAATAATACCATAAGCATATAGAAATAATAAATACCATGTATATAATATAAAAATAGTATATACTTCATTATTCCCAACCTTGAGAGGGGTTCATGGAAGAACGAACACCATTGGTTCCCGAGGCGGTAGTTCGCTGTACACATGAACAATGATTGTGTATCCCATTTTATGGAAGTTTTTAATGGTATAAGTCAAATAATTATTATAAAAACATCTTATTATATTGAGGATACTGAGGATATTATATATTCATTGAATAATAATAATTTATTGGTTGGAGAAAGAAAAAAACACAAAAATTAATGTTGAAAAATGTCACCACTTTTTCAGGTAACTCCATTTGATTTTCAAAAAAGGACTTAATCATTTGGATTTCTAACCAAAGAGTGGATTATAATATTATAGGAGAGATGATTGGATTTTATTTTTAACAAAAACTTAAACCTAGTATCCCCAAACTCATACATTTCTTTATTTAATTGGTTTCATGACTAAGATATTGCATCCCAAAGGGGTGAATATTTTAATAGATTTAGAAAAACAAATACATAAATATTTTCTACATTACCACTTGAAAGGAAAAACAATATAGTAACTATGTTGGAAGAATCCATAAAATCCAAGATTAAAATTTAAATTCATTCATAATAAACATCTTCATAACCTAGGGGAAAATAAAACATAAGGGGTGACCTCATATGCTTAGTAAGGGTAATAAATACAATATAAGTTATTAAAAACAATGCGGAATGGTGAATAACTAAAAACGCATGTTGTTAAATCATAATCTTGTTCATAGTATAGAAGGAAAAAATATGAATAAATAATCACATGATAATGAAACATAATCATGGATATTATACCTATTTAATAATCCTAAGGGTTTTCAATGTATAATATCATAATTAGGGAATGAATAATGTCTAATTTCATTAACATACCTTAAAGGCCTTATCCAAGACACCATACCTAAATGGGTAAAACCACAGTTTATTTTTTCTCATGAGACCTATTGATGCATCAACAGGTTCTATAGGGACCCTTCCATCACTAAATAAGTCTAATTAATTCCACATATGAATGGTTATAAACATATAAAACATATAAATATGAAATTTAAACAACTTTTCAAACATAATCTTTAACCATTCTGAGTAATATGGTGAATGGTGTCAAGATAGAACATCCATAGTCAAACTAATACTAACCCATTTAATAAAATATATAAGATTTTATAATAAAATAAAAATACCAATTAAACATAATATTCAATTTTTTTTTAAATTGATGAAAATTATTTGATAAAATCATCGAGTAATACCTGAGAGAAATACCCATTTCACATTACAAAGAAGAGTTCTTTTGAAAAAATCATTTGTATTTATCAAAATTGTTTATATGAAACTAGAAATGAATAAATTTATATTTTCATAACAAAATTAGTGATTTTATAAATATAATGGTTTCTTATAATATATTATGCATGGTACTTGAAAATTGGTATCAAATTGTGAAGTTCTCTTAAATCAGGTTTTTTTATCGGGGATAATTGAGAAGTGGACCTTATAAAACATGTATTATCCCATAAAATAAAGATAAAATGATTGGGATATATAATTTTGAAACCTAAAAACTAATTTTTAATATGCATAATAAAAAATTATGCATTTAATTGGGGTAAATAGATAGATACTGTAAGATGAATGAAAATGGAGGTTCTGGAAGAAACCCTTACCTTATGCCCGAAAGTATTTTCCACTAGTGCTTAATATACTGGACAATAAAATTAGATTAGTTAATAAATTAATTTATAACCTATTTAAAATTTATCTTATTTAACAACATTTTATTAGGTTCTTTTATAGACTTTTTTATGAGTTATAATATTAAAAATTGTCATTCAGTAGTGTTCTTTTCCTTGGTTTTTATGATCACTTTACTTTTATACGAATATGAAATATAATGTAAAATGAAAATAATAGTATAGAATTAAATTTATATGTTAATAATTATATTAATTAATATTAAATGGTTAAATAATACATTTGGTTATTTTTGGTGAGGTTGAATCATTAGACAAGACATTTTTTATAATCGTTTATATTATTTTGGCAGTTTTTTTATCATCACAAGCTTGCTTTATTTCATTAATTAATATTATGTATATATGTTGTTTATATAACATTAGATAGGTTTTAATTCATATATAATAATATATTTTAACTATAAATATTATTTTATTACCACCCTTGAAGGACGAGTTGAAAAATGAAAACAAATCGTCCAGGAAGGTAGTAAATCGGCCACTCACGAATAATGTTTTCATCTTTAAAATAAAATAAAATAGAGAAGAGAATTGGGGGTGTATTTTCCATTGACATAATAAAATTCCATTATATAAAATATATTGATGTTAAAATGTTACTTTGGATAAGGGCGGTGAGGGAATGATAAGACAAGAAAGAAACTAAAAAGAATATTAAAGAAAAGAAATAATCTTTTTTTCTTTTGAATTATTCTCCTTGAGAACCTTTTTAAAGAGATTGGTTTTTGTATTTTTTGGGGGAAAAATGCTCTTAGACGTGGGGGAGGGTCTTAGTAATATTATTTGGAATAAATTGTAAAATCATAAAATCATGGACAGTGTGAGGAAAAGAGGTGGTGAGGGGTGCTATTTATAGTGGAAGAGATGGTTGTTTTCTCATTATTTTAGAAATTGGTTTATTATTTTTCCTCAATACTATGAATAGTTTTATAATTATCACAAAATATATTAAACTAATGAATAGGAGTTTGATATTATTTCACTTACATCAGGAATTACTCAAGTAATAGTGTATTTAATTTATAATGTATATATAATATAAATTACCATATTTTACAATTCACAAAAAATTCATGTACTTCATAAAAATCCAAAAAATTCATAGTAAAAATTTTCAAAAATGTATAATTAAAAAATTTACTCCATTTTAGGAAATTATTTTTCAAAATATGAGAAAATAACTTTTAATTAAAATCATCATTTACTTGTAAAAGACTTATTTTTAAAACATTACTCATTTTATAACACATTGAAAAAATAATCAAGGTATCATAAAATTATCTCGCAATAATAAGACAAGAAAATATTAATTTATTAATATATATTATGAAAAATAATTTTCATTTAAATAATTATATATATTATAAAATTAAAAATGAACATTTATGTTTTATTAAAAATATCAACACTAAATTAATAATTTCTAAAATACATATTTAATTATACTATTATATAATTATATAATATTATCATTTATCAGATACCTAAATTTTATTTATACTTTCATGAGTGAGGTTACTATTAAATTGGTAAGATTATTATTAATTAGGGTCATATTACTATTTAAATGGTCATGTTACTTTTCCACTAGTATAGGTTCCTTAACTTCTATAAATACCTCTCATTACATTAATTCTTAATTTATAATGTTTCAATTGTGTTATTTATATGATTTTACAGATTTTTACTTTATAAATTAATTATAAGAATGGAATTTCATTTGATAAATATTTGGGTCATTATATTCTTTACTCCTACAAAAATTTCTTTCTCAAGATTTCTAGAAGCCCCCCAAAAAAAATGGGTAGTTCTTCATCATAACTTAATCTACTTCCCACATTGACTCATCAATTTTATGATTTTTCCAAAGTACCTCTACCATCCGAGTCATCTGATTCCTTAACACATATTCTATAGTTAAAAAAATCTAGATGTCCTCTTCACAGTAAGATATATGGCGTTTTAATTTTATTTATTCTGAATTGAGAACATGTGTTGGGTCTGGAATGTACTTCCTTAACAAAGAGATGTGAAACACATCATGAACATTGGAAATTCAAGGTGTAATTTTCAAATGATATGAAAAAAATTATACTCTCACCAAAATAACAAAATATCCAACATACTTGGGGCTAAGATTCCCTTTCTCACTAATCCTTATGACAAACTTCCATGGAGATACCTTTATAAAAACATGATCTATCACATGAAAATACTAATCTTTCCTCTATTTATCAGCACAGATATTTTTCATACATTGAGATACTTTGATATCTATGGGAATAATATTTACCTTTTATGTTTTTTCCTTCACATGTATTGGGCCTACAATGTTCCTTTGAAACGTCATCATAACTTGTTGGTGTACAACATCTCTTTCCATACAATGATTCATATGGTGATATTTGATTACTTTAATGGACACTAAAATTGTAGGAAAACACTAAAAAAGGTAAATAATGATATCATATTCCATGAAAGTCAAGTGATAATGATATCAACATGTCTTATAATGTTTGGATCATCCTTTTGGACTACTCATCAGTTAGAGGGTGATACGCATTACTCAAAAAAACCTCAGTATCCAAATATTTATGAATCCTTTTCAATAATTTTTATGTAAATCATGGATCACGATCCGACACAACATAATGAGGTTCTCTATAAAGTCTTAATACTTCATTAATATATATTCATTCATGGAGATCCATTTTAAAATCTTCCCTTATAGTGTGCAAATGTTTTTATTTGGTAAGTTGATCCAAAATTACCCATATTACATCACTCTTTCATGGAGTTTTTCTAATACATTAACAAAATACATAATAATTTCATCTCATTTCCTATATTAAAATACATAGGTTGGATGCCTCCTCTCGGTTGTTGTCTTTTAGCCTTCATTTATTGAAATACTAAAAATTTTGATACATTATATGCAATTTTTTCTTAATATTGGCCCACAAGAAACATTCCTTCAAATATCTATACATATTAGAGATACTAGGGTATATAGAAAAATTCTCAATATGGGAATCATCTAATAACTCCCTGATTAGATTGGCTAAATATGGAACAAATAATGGCCTCCCAAATTTTATAATTTCATCTCCATACATGAAGTCTACCAACTTCCCATAATTCACAACTTCAATTTTATTTTTAAGATTTTCATCATCACATTAAAAACATTTAATCCTTTCTAATAAAGATGGTTGGAAAACCAATTGAAAAAGTAATGATTATTTCCCTTCCTTGATAATTCCAATATCTATATCTATTAGATCCATAAGCACATGATCTTTGTCTACAAATTTTTTTTCAGAACTCAATGATCCTTCCTTCACAATTCATCTACTACCTTATTCTCCTTCCATATGTGATAGTATATTGAATATTAGTAATCCTTGAGTAGCATGATCCGTCACCATTGCCTCATGTTGTGTTCATTCTATGAGAACATATATTTCAAACTCCTCTGATTTATATATATCTCAAATCATTCACCATAGAGATAGTTTCTCCATATATTCAGAGAAAAGACCATTTCTTCTAATTCAAAATCATGCATTGGAAAGTTTTGTTCACATTTCTTATCTACCTTGATACATAGGAAATAAATATATCATTTATCATAAGGATATAACAAATTATTTACTTTTATGAATCACTATAAATCACAAATCCACCATTTCCCGATGGTGGAGTCAAGATCGAAGCATTCACTAATATCCTCTACAATTCTTCAAAAAAATTCAAATTCTTTTTTCTGAATAGATGTGAAAAAATTATTACTAATATTTTATAATGGGTAAGAAAATCATGAAAAGTTCTGAAAAAACACAAATAATAACCTACTATACCAAGGAATCTACATTCCTAGGTTATGTTCATTGGTGCAGTACAATCTTAAAAAACTTGTGTCTTTATATAATCAACTGATATTCCATCCTTAGAGATAATATTTCTAAGAAAATAATGTGTTTGAATCTAGAATTCACACTTGATAAACATTACAAATAACACTTTTCCTCTAAGATCCTTGCGAGAAATCCACAAGCGGTTCTCATGCTCCACATGGATTTTGAAATATATCAATATATCATTAATAAATACCACAAAAAATAGTCAATATATTCCTTGAACACTCTATAAATTATATCCATAAAGGCATAGAGTGCATTAGTCAGTTCAAATTCCATTACTATAAAATCAAAATGTCTATACTTCGTTTGGAATGATGTATTTGGAATAGTTTCTTTCCTCACCTACAATTGATGATATCTAGATCGAATGTCAATCTACAAAAAATATTGATCTCTATGAGGATGATAAAATAAATAATCAATGTGAGGCTTATGATAATTGTTATAAATTGTAATTAAATTTATTTCTCTATATTTCATGCACAACTGCATGGATCTATTTTTTCTTCTTGAAAAAGATAATAAGGTCTCCTTATAATGAAAATCAATTGAGGTTAAATTCTTTATCACTCAATTCCTCTTGTTTTTTCTTTAGCTCAACTAATTCCAATGTTCCCACTATATAAGGTGTCTTTGATATTGAAATTTCATCATGGATTAAGTCAATAGAGAACTAAACTTACCACTATAGAGGATGTTTAGGTAAATCCTCTTGAAATACATCAATGTATTACTATAAAATATGTGCATACCTAGTTTGAATATTTACTTTATCATCCATAGATGAAATTTTCACTTCCTCCCAAAGAGTTTTATTTAGTAGATCTATTGGGGTGGATCTAGATAAGAATTGGATGATTCTGTTTCTACTCTAAATATAAGGGATTTCACATCTTCCTCACCAATCATAATTTCTTTCTTATTGTAATATATTCTTGCATTATATTTTGAAATCCAATCCATACTAATAATTATATAAAATTTAATCACAGGTTTGATGATAATTTCAGTAACTAAAGCACATTTATGTGTCATAAATGGGATTTGATGACACATATTTATTACAGTGAGACTTCTCTTATGAGTTTTGACTCATAAATATTTTTCAAATCAAAATATAAATACACAATTTTCTTTGAAAACATGAAAGTTATATAAGAATAAGATGATCCAAAATAAAATAAACCATTGAATAACATCAAATAAATTATTAAAGTTCATTCCACCACATCATTTAAAACATAAACCTATATATTTTTTATTGCATAAGTATGAATTTTCTCCCTTGGCCTTTTATGGGGAAAGTTTCCTTGAATATTAGGAAAATCATTTGTATAGTATCCCATATCATTAAAATTATAGCACTGAACATTGGTAGATTATTTATTTCCTTTGAAATCACTGCCTTGGTTGATTTTTTCTCCACACTTTTAATATACTCTCATTCCCTTTAGGCACGTACCAAGGCCTTTCATCACACAATTTTCAATAGATGGAAATTCAACTCTTCCCTTATACCCCCTTTACTCATTTTCTTTTCTAGAGAGTTCATAATCCTTCTTCTTCTATTTCTTTTCTTTAAATTCATAGGATTTAGATCATTATTTTTATTTCATGATTTAAGATGAGGTTGTTTCTTTATGTAATGAGAAATTTTGGGATAATAATTCCCTTCAATATAATGGTTTAAACCCATAAAAGAATCAATTAATATTTCTCTCTATATTGAGTATGTAATATGAAACATTCCTTGATAACCTTGAAATTTTAGGTTCATACTTAGTGACATTCTCATCTTCCTTTTACCACATATTTAATAATTGTCTCTCTGTATTCACTCACTATTTGCAATGGAAATATTTTTCCATGAAAAGTTCCCAAAATATTTCCATTCCATGTTGTATATTTATTCCTCCTCCTTCATGTTTTGAATCAATGACCACCATTGATCCTAATCTTCTTAGAGATGATAAATTTATGTGAAAACATTCTCCCTTTTGTTGCATCCCAATTCAAGAAATATATTATTTACGGAATTTATCAATTTCTCAGCTACATATGTATTTGCAGTCATATTGAATGATGAATCTTGTTTTCTCATCAAGCAGTCTAACATTGTTCCTATAAATGGTAGATCATGTTAGTCTATATATGTTGGGTTATTTTTCATAACCTAATTGATATATTCCAATATAGTTATATGTTTTTTAGCACCAGTTGAAACTACATTTGCAACATTATTATCTTTTATAGTAAGGAAATTCGTACATGGTTTATGTGTGTTGATTTGATTTCCATTCCATACACTTGTAACTATTAGTAAACAATTCCATACAATATATTAGGGTGTGGATGATAATTAATAATTTCAAAATATAGAAACACTTAACATAAATTGAAAATTTTTTGCATAGCTAATCTAATAATCATAACAATGGTTTTTTCGGGACATATTTACTTTTAATTATATCATAATGGTTTTTAAATAAATTGTAAATTATCCTAATAATATCTCCCATGAGTGTCAAACCAAGTGCATAGTAAGACATGTTTTCATGTACCATGTTAACTTGATTCAAGACTAAGACACATTGTTATATATTTTACCCTTAGGTGCATATATGCCAGAACCATGCCCACAGTTAGTACGAAAATAGGGTTGTGTTTCTAAGAAGACCCAAATAATCTATTCCTTAAAAAAATTATAGGATGATATTCTATGATTATACTAAATGTATATATTATGGTGATGTTCCCTAATATAGTTTTTATAAATCTAGTCTACAATGTCTCTAAAAAACATTCTCTGATAACAACTGTAAGGACCCTAACCCTAATAGCCGAGATCCAGTGCCTTACCTTGTTAAATCGTTACTATGAACACAAGATCATGTCCTAAAGGACTGAATAGTTTATTATATTTGGAAAATTATATACATACATAAGTTTTACATTACAACTTAAAAGTAAAAACAACATAAAAACTCTATTTGAAACATCCATAAACTCCTAGATTATCACTGCATGTGTTTCAAAATAAACATCTTCACAACTTGGGGGAAAATAAATAATAATAAATGGGTGATATTAGATGCTCACTAAGGGTATAAAATACCATTGAATCTATCATAAATAATAATTCATGTTGAATAAATAAAAAAAGTTGTCGTAAAATCATAATCTTGAGCACAATATGGTGGGAAATAAAAGATGAATAAATAATTCCCTATAAATTTTCAAGTGAGAATGAAACTTAACCACAGATATTCCACTAGTAAAATAATGAAATTGGTTATCAGTTTATAATATCATAATAAGATAATTTATAATGCTGACATCATAAAAAAACTATCAAGGTTTTTTCCAAGACACCCTATATAGGTGGGTAAAAACATAGTCTAATTTGTCTCATGAGGCCTACCGACACATCGAGTGGATATAGTAGGCCCCTCAAATAACTTAATAATTCAAATTAAATCCTTATATTAAATGTGTGAAAAATTAAAAAAAACTAAAAATGAAATATAAATTACTTTCCCAATTAAATAACCATGATAACTAACCATTCTAAGTAATATATTGTATGGTATCAAGATAGAACATCCGCAGTAAAACTAATAATAAATAATTTAATAAAATATGCATGAAGATATCATAAAATATTTATCCAAATTAATATTTTTATTAATAGAGGTTTTGAAATAGATTAAAATACTCTGGTAAAATCATGTGGGAAATCCTGAGAGAAATACCCTTTTCACTTTACAGAGAATAGTTCTTTTGGAAAAAATATTTTTATTTTTCATAATTGTTCTTATAAAACCTGAAATAAACTACTATATATTTTCAGGAAAAAATAATTTATTTGATAAAAATAATTGTTTCTTATAAAATATTATGGGTGGTATTTTAAAATGGGTATGAAAACAAGATGTTCCCTTAAATCGGGCTTGCTTATCAGGTATAATTGAGGAGGGATCCTTATAAAACATGTATTATTCGATCAAAGAAAGATGAAAAGATATTAATATATGATTTTAGAACATATAAACAGAATTTTTAATAATTATATTAAAAAAATGAATTATTACATGGTGGTAAATAGAGAGATAGCCTAACTTAAATTAAAAATGGATGTTCAGGAAGAAACCCTTACCTTATTTCTGAAAGTGTTCTGCACTTGCACTTAATTTCCATGATAATAAAATTAAATTCATTAATAATTTAATTTATAACCCATTAAACAAGAATTTAATTTATTATATTTTTAATAAGTTTATTTATGGAATTTTTCATGAGTTATAAGATTAAATTTCATCATTTGAGAGTGTTATTTTCCTTATTTTTCAGGATGAGTTTATTTCTGTACGCATATAGAAGATCATGTAAAATGAAAATAGTAATAAATAATTGAATTTATATGTTATTAATTATAAAATTAAATATTAAATGGTTAAATAATTCATTTAGTAATTTTGGGTGAGTATGTATCATTAATTAAGACGTTAGTGATAATCGTTTAGATTATTCTAGTGTTTTTTCGATCCTCACAAAGTAGTTTTGTTTCATTAATTAATATTATGTATATATTCTAGTTAAATAAAATTATATATGTTTTAATACATATATTATATTCTTTTCTAACCATAAAAATGGTTTTATGTCTAGCTATGAAGGTTTCAATGAAAAATGAAACAGTTCATCCAAGAAGGTGGTAAATTGGCACCTCACAGATGATGTTTTTATATCAAAAACAAAAGGAAAAGTCTAAGAGTATTCATTGTGGATTTTCCTATTTTCAAAAAAAAATTATACAATATGAAATATATTAGAGTTATCATGTCTCTTTGGATTGTGGACGTTAGGGAAGGATATAAAAAGAAATAAAATTGAAATGAAAATAAAAGAAAAGAAAGAGGATTTTTACCACTTGAATTATTCTCCTTGAGAACCAACTTAAGGGGATTGGTTTCAGAATTTTTTTGTGAATAAAGGATCTTGTACATGGGTTAGGGTCTTGGGATGATGATTTTGTATAAATTATACATGTATGAAATCTTGGAACGTCTAAGGATATGGAGTGGTGAGGGTGGTATTTATAGTGGAGGAGATGGGAGTTTTCTTATTATTTTATACATTAGTTTAGTAAATTTCATCAAGAGTATGGAATGATTTAAAATTATCAAAAAATATATTAATTTAACTAATTATAGTTAAATATTATGTTTAATACACCATCCATGACTCAATGAATATTGTATTTAATTTATAATGTATATATACCGTAAATTACCATATTTTTCTATTCACTAAAAAATCTATAATTTCAAGAAAATTCCAAAAAATCATTTTAAAATTTTTTATTGTGTAAAATTAAAAAAAATAACTCCATTTTTTTAGAATAATTTTCAAAATATGATAAATTTAACTTTTAATTAAAATCATCATTTATATGGAAAATACTGATTTTAATCTGAGTTTATAACATCTTGAAAAATTAATTAAGGTCTCATAAAATTATATTGTAATCATAATACAAGAACATATTAATTTATGAATATATTTAATGAAAGTAATTTTTATTTTATATATTTTTATTAATTATAAAATTAAAAATAAACATTTATGATTTATAAATAATATTAACACTTAATGGATAATTTATAAAACATTTATTTACTTGTGCAATGATATAATTATATCATATTACCACTTATAAGATGAATAAATTTTTTTATAATTTCATGGGTGAGGGTACTATTCTGCTAGTAAGATTAATATTCATAAGGGTCATATTACTATTCAAATGGTCACATTACTATTTCATTTGTGTAGGTTCCTTAATGACTAGAAATACCTCTTCTTGTATTCATTTTTCATTTATAATGCTCATACTGTCTTCTTTGTGCCATTTTATGTGATTTATAAATTATGAAATAATTATAATAAGGGAATTTCATTTGATAAATGTTTAGTTCATTATAATTTGGGATGGTTTTTTATGATCCAAATGACATGACAGGAGTTGAGTGAGGGTGAATGGTGGAGGCCTTTTATAAGGGAGGGAGAGTACACACTTGGAATCTTTAAAAACAATGTAAAAATGTTTTTTCCAAAAATAACATTCAAAAAGCCAAAAAACTCAATAATGTAATCTTTTTTGTCAAAAAATGATAAGAAAATGTGATTTTAACAAGTTTATATGTCATTTCGGACCTTATTTTTATGGTTTAGACCCTTGTTAGGATCGTTTTAATCTTAATCACTATAGTTAATTTTGATTTCATTAAATAATATTTTGGGCCAAAAATTAGACTTAACATATTAGAAATTATTAATTATAATGATTCAAAATATGGAATACATTTTTCTCAATTATAATCATATAATTGGTAGAACATAGCTTAAATTTAATCCCACTGACGGGACGAAATAACATGTTTTTCAAGTAAAAAGCTCAATATATTGAAGTGTTTTATATCAAATTTCATTTTGAAATTGATTCCATTGAAATATATTGGGTTGATTTATTTATTTTATAACAAATTATTATTAAAAACCTATTTAAAATAATCTTTTACTATGTAAATAAATTAGAAGAAAATGTAGTTTTGAATTAAAATTTAATATTTTCACTATTCATCAAAAAATGAAACTTATCAAAAAAATACAAAAAATTGACCCAAAGTAGAATTTTATATTATTATTTAAAAATGAAATTTATCATTCAAAATTAAAAGCATAAATTTTTTGAAAATTATATTTAAAATAGGTGTGCCATTAAAATATGGTAAATATATATTTTATAAAAATACATATTTTTATTCATAAAATTAGATTTATCCTTATCTTATGGAAATCTAATATATTGGATGAGTTTAAAAAATATTTAATAATTAATATATAAATTTTATTAAAAGAATTCATCAAAATTTATTATTTTATTTACTATGATAAAATTTGTTTGTACATATAAAAAAAGTTTTCTTAGAAAAAGAATTTATTTATTTTCAAATAGTATTACTTTAGTTTCTAAAAAATTGATAACCAAAATATAAATTTTATATACATGTGTAAACCCTATATTTTAAATTTAGTTAATCTTATTAATTACTTCCATTCCAACATCTAGGTGATAACAATATAATATTTTTGTAAAAAAAATAATAGTATATTGTAGTTTGATAAAACTTGATCTTACATGAAACAAAAGATTTTTAAGGAACGTGGTATTGTGTGTAACATAATCTATACATTATTTTGTGTTCACCTCAATCTAATATATATCTTGTGTGTAGCACAATATTATCTTGGTTTTTTGAATAAAGAAAGTAAAACTTGGTGTATTGTTCAATGTATATGATCAATAAAAATTAATTTATTTGAAACCAATTAATTTATAAAAACCTCGGGTGTTACATCTATCACCCATAAAATTAATTTGAGCCTTGATATTCCTTTGGTTAATCAATTTTTTAATATTTTAATTTTCTTTTCATTGAAACCCATATCATAAAAAAATAATTCTCAAACTCTTATTAAGAAATAATGTCTTGAATTATATAGTTACCTAAAGTAACTCATAACTAGGTTTCCACATAGTAGAACATATGTGGAAAGAGAAAACATGGACATGGAATAATAATCTAACTATCAATCTATTATCAAGAGTGATAAAGAACATGGTCAGGATAATGTTAATAATCAAACATCTATAAAACAAAGAGGCTTTAAAATTTTCATTGATATCATAAAAATGATTATAGTAAGTCATAATTTAATTTCAGGAAAACTATTTTCCGAAAGTTGATGATTTTTTCCTAGGAGGATATTATTACTTGATTTTATTCCATTTCATATGAAGAATATCATCCTTAGGTTGTACCTTTTTAAATTTCCACTTTATCTCTTACTCCATAAAATGAATGAGAATTTGTTATCCTTGAAGCACTAATAGATCAATATATTTTAAAACAATTATAAGTAATTCCATCTTTCTTTAGTTAACATCACAAAAAATGGTTATCATAGGTTATCCAATATGCATAAATCCATATGTGGTGATAAAATGAATTAATCTCTAAAACTGCATACGAAGTTTAACTTAAACCATTATATAAATGGTTAAACTTGTAACCATTCAAATAAATGAAAAAAAATAGAATAAAGGTAACTTAATTTCTCATAATATTCTTAACATTGATCCCCTAAATATCATAATGTAGCTCCTAGTTGTCACATAAAAACATGCGAATACCATTATCATGTTTTCTCTTAAAACATAGTAATAATCTAAATTAACCGAAAACTTTATTGAAAACATGTATTCTATCTTATTCCAAATATTATTGGATATATTCCTTATGTAAAATAATTTCAGAAACTCCATCCATGATAATATAAACCTATTTCCCATCAAATCATTAATTTATTTCAATGTTTACTAGTATTATCTAATTTAATTTATCCAAAAAACATTATCTTAGCATTAGGGTCATTTTAAGTGTTATCATTACCTTAATCTTTTGTTTCCCTAGAATTTCTCATTTTCATTAAATCACTTTTATAGTCCATTAGAACCATTAAATATATTCCTGTAAATCCTTAGAAAAAAATATAAACTAAAATAATCCTTGTGTATTAAACCATTTATATAACCTAATTGATTAATTAGAATATATATACACTTCAATCATACATCATTATTCTTGAACCATTACTTAGGAATCGTTATCTAATTTAGTAATACACATTTCTTTGATTTTGAAATATGAATCATGTCTTAAGTTCCCTAAACCTCAATTTAATCAAGCTTCTTACGTCTAATGTAAACAATAGTCTTAGAACATCTGATACCTTTCACATGTTATTCATGATCTCTTTACATTCAGTGGTATAACAAATACTTGTTCCACCTTCCTCATTATATTCATGATATTTCCACTAAGGACATTGATTTTCATAATTCACATACATTCAACATATGAATAATTCATGCTTAACCCAGTTCTTTCTAGTTCCCATGATTTAATAAGACTATAAAGCATAGTGTGAGAGACACCAATCATAGGATAAAACCATAGAAACATGAAAAATTACATATATGATGTCTAAATCATGACACCTTCATTTAAATATATGACAACATAGTCTTATCCTTAGATAAATATCTATAAATATTGTTAGAAATATCCCAAGGTATCTCACTAAAGTTTTCTCATCATACATTTCAATGGTTGACTAAATTTTTTCCTTCGATACCAACTATAGAAAACCAGGGTTAACATATATTAATATTACATCATTTTAGATGAATATTTAGTAAATTTTAAAAGGTAATGACCATGGACAATAGTTATGTAGTGTCTTTGGAAACATGGAATGTATTATTCTAATTAAGTGAAATATCTTCAACATTTCCAATAAATATATTCTCCTATATTAATCATACTTAAAACCTTTCTTCATAACCTGGGGAAATGAGAAATAGGAAAGGTTGATCCCATATGCTTAGTATGGGTAAACAAGGTGTATATTCAAGCATAATCAGGGGCATAAGGGTATGAGACATGATCATAACATTAGAATATCATACCATGCATATAAAATATTATAATAAATTGTCGTGGAATAAATATATGTAGTTCATAAGAAATGAATCATAAGGGAATCAAGAGCATAATCCATGATAAAATACTATAGGAATAAGACATAGAATTTTATTATACACATCGTCATAGAAAATATAATGTTAAGATTACCTACCATGTCCTTCATAACATGTTAGGTCTAGGATAATAACCTATATAGATTTTTTAGTATTGGGATAACAAACCTATGTTACCTATTCTTTTTAGCTTATTCTACAACAAATGTAACCTATTTTTTCAATCATTGTATATAACCAATATACCCACTTGTTTTTTTGGATTGGGATACAAGCCATGTAACCTCTAGTTTTAGAGAGTATGCTATAACCTGTGTACCCTATGGTTTTTATGCTTGGGATATAACCCATGTATCCTCTTAATTTTTGGCTTTTGGAATAACCCATGTGCCCTATTGTTTTGGGGATTGGGAAACAACCTGTGTACCCTATTTTATTTAGTCTTGGGATATAACCCATGTACCCTAATTTTTTTAGGCATAAGATAAAGACCATATACCCTCTTATTTTTGGGAATATGTTACACCCCATGTACACAGGAGCAATCAGGTGATCTAAACGATCGTTGAAATGCCAATAACGAGGCTGAAGAGGGGCGCTTCTCTTCATGGTTGGATTATCTGATCCGAGGAGCAAATGAAATTATTGATCAGATCATGAAGGCCTCACTCTAAAGATTGAATTGGAGGCCATATTTATATATCATATACATGGTACCCTCTGGTTTTCAGTATTGGGTTACAACCAATGTACCCTCTTGTTTTTGGGATTGGGCTCAAACCCATGTACCCTCTTATTTTCAGGCTTGATCTACAACATATATACCATTTTCTTTCAGGTATAGGCTAAAACCATTATACCCTCTAATAACATACATAATTTATCATTAACCAATGCATTGGATAGAGATATAGGTCCCACAAGTCCAATAATGAAAACTATATTTATGTGTTCTATAAGATCATAATAGATTAATCATATCATAACCCATGAAATTAAATGGTTATTGAAATATATTTATAATATCATAACCTAAGAAAAGTTATAGCTTTCAAAATCATTTCATCATATCATATCCCATGAAAATAAGTCAATTTCTTCATGTTATAACATGTGGACAAGAAACAGGTTTCATAAAAACCATTTCATCTTAAAAATAAACCATCAAAATAAATGATAATTATGGTGTACTTAGATCATATCCCAAGTAAATAATATACTATATCAAATTATTTAAACATATATGGAAAATAATTTTGAAGTATCATTTAAAACATTCCATGATGAAAATATCATTTCCTCCTTAAAAAATAAAACATATTGAAAACCTTTTTATTTGAAAAAAATAAAAAATTATGAAGGAATCATTGAAAATAATTTAAATTTTTTAAAAAAATAAACCATTTTGACAAATATTTACATTGAAAATATCTTTTAAAATATATAAATTAAGCTTTCAAAATCCTTTAAAAACATTTATTGAATAATAGAAAAATTCCTCTTTTAAAATTACATTATGAAACATAAATCATTTAGAAACATTTTTCCAGGAAAATAGATTTGAAAACATATAAAGGAATATTTTAAAACTAAAAAAATAAATTCTATTCATTGAAAATGATATTAAAATAACATTTAAAAATAATTTTGAAAACAATTTTAAAAACATTCCTTTGGAAAAAAAGGTTTTTGAATGAGAAGTTGGGTGTTTTTAAAGAATAATTATTTATGAAGTCTTGAATGCCTAAATATAGGAAAACTATGGGAGAATGTTTTTTTATCGTTACATTAGTAATGTAGGAGAAAGGAAATGAGAATTATTATGATATGGACTATAGTATTTAATCATTGGAAGCATAATCATAAACAATCTTGATAAAAAATGAGATTATAGTAATAAACTCTTACCACTTTGGTAACTTTGAATAAAAATAACCAGGAAATAATAAATTTAAATATAACTTAAAATATCATTTAAATATGGATATTCATTATATATCATTCCAAAGAGAATTATATACTCCTCCTAAAATAATGTATGTGCATAATGTAACATTTTCTCAAAGAAGGAAAATTGAGATAAAATTCCTTTATTGATTTTGTAACATTAGAAATGAAACCCCCATGAAAGAGATATCATAAAATGGATATGTAGAAAATCATAAATTTAATGATATTAATCATAGAATAAATTCATGGTAAGTAGGTATACCACAAAAAATAAACATGTGGTGAATATCTATAAGTCTTGCAGAATTAAAATTCTAACTAGAATCCCCCTTACTACATGAGTGACTTTTGAATAATGATACCAATGAAATAATAACATCAATTGAAGATTTTAATATCATTAAATAAAGTAAAATAATCATTTGACATTTAATAGGGTAGCATATACACCACATAAAACAAGTGAGTGACAGATATGACATGTATCTCACAAAAATTATAATTATGGTGAATTTTCCTTACATTAAGTCTTTCCATTCTTCATGCATGTTAAAAAATAATTTATAATAAATGGAACATTATTTTACATATAAAACCCCATTTTTTATATATCATACCATATATAACTTTTTATTAATTTTTATTATCGTTTATTAAAAATATCTTGTTAATGTTGTTTTTTGGGTATTAACCACTTAGTTTTTCTTAAATGTTTTGACTTGTTATTCATGACACACTTAATTAGATCATGATTTACATATTTAAAGAATGTAAAACATGATATAAATGTCATATATATTCATTTTATAAGTATTTATAATAATCTATAAAGGACATAAATATGAAATGAAATACACCGTTCATGGATATGGTAGACCATATGTACGCATGCAAGTCGTTTCAATTTTATTTATGTATTTTTATATAATGAAAATTAAATAATATATATATATATTATTTAATTTATAATTATTAAGTCACATATATAACTTATATTTATTAAACTCATCATTATTACATTCCATGTAAAGTGTGAATGAATCACATCACTTTGAAGAGGTGGTAGTCCACACGACCATAAATAAAGTTATCATATTCTCAAAAAATGGTAATCCTAAAGGTATGTGTTATATAATAATTTAATAAGAATAAATAAATCATAAATATAATTTATATTGAATAAAAATAAGAATAACATCATCATTAACAACCATGAAAGGTGGTAATGGAAGAATAAACAAGATCTATTCGCAAGGTGGTAGTCTGTTATACACATGAATGATGATTGGGTATCCCATTTGATGGAAGTGTGTGAAGATTTAGGTATAACACTTATCATAAAAGAATATAAGTATATTTAATATACCATGTAAATTATATAATCATGTAATAATAAAAATTGAATAGGTGGAGAATGAAATAAAACAGAAATGCATTTTGAAGAATGTTTCCTCCTTTTCGTGTAACTCTTTTTGGTTTGAACCAAATGTATTAGTTGGTTGTATTTCATCAAAAAGATTTGATTATTGGATTATATTAGGTATTTTTTAATATTATTTGGGCTGTTTTTTTATGATCCAAATTTCTTGATAAGTGTTAAGAGAGGGGGATAGGTAGTGGTCTTTTATAAGGGAGAGAGAGGATACACATGGAATTTTAGAATAAAAGTTAGGTGTGTCCACGTTTTTACATAAAAATAGTCATTAAATACTCATGAAACTCAATAATAAAAGTTTTTGTGCTGGAATGTTAACAAAAATGGTTGTTAGACAAGTTTCTAGGTCATTTTCGCTCTTAGGTTTATGTTTTAGTCCCTTATTATACTAGTTTTTCTTTTAATCGCCATAATTAATTTTAACAGACTTCAAAATTATTTTTTTAAAGTAATTTGAAATTATATATCATTATTATTACAAATAGAGAATAATTTTTTTTAAATTCTAATAGCCAAATTTTTAGAAATTAATTTAAAATTAATCCCAAATAAGGGATGAATCAACAAAATTTTAAAGTAAAAAAGTTTAAAATCTTAAAATGTTTTTGTCCCTAATTTTAGTGTGAAATTTATTCCAATAATCTAAATTGAATTTATTTATGTATAATTTAACTAATTATTCTTTAAAACCAATTTATAATATAATTTATCTGAAGAATTAAATTTGATTAAAATGAAGATTTGAATTAAAATACAGTGTTATTTACAGTTCATGAAAAAGTGTAACTTCGCAGAAAAATACCAAAAAATCACTCAAATTAAATTTTTATATTCTTATTTTAAAAATTATCATTTATTTAAAATAAAAATCTAAAAATTGAATAATAATATATTCAAAATAGGCTCACCATTAAATATTTTTAAATTTTCCTTTTCGAAAAATACATCTTTTTATTCATAAAGTTGGATTTATTCTTATCATAAGCCTAGAAAATATATCGGATTAGTGTCAAAAAACTAATTTCAGATATAATATATAAATTTTATTTAAAAATAATCATCAAAACAGTTTTTTCCATTTATTGAGTTAAAACATGTTTGTACATAGAAAAATCGTTTTCTTAGAAATGGAATATCTTTATTTTCAATTAGTATTACTGTCATTTATAACCAATCGATAACCAAATGGTTCATTTCCTATACATGTGTACAAACTAATTTCACATTGTAAAATCTCAACTTGGGTTCCACATATCATTTCCCCAAGCCTGACTACAACATAACCTCAGGCGTACCTCCCTATATTCTAGAGGATGATGACTAGTAGTAATGGTCTAATATTGATTATGGGGACACTATACTATCTTAATCAGAGTAAAACACCAATATAAAATATATAAGATATATTAAATAGTATAACCATAACCAAAATAATAAAAATATCACAAGATAATTGAAATTGGGAATACAATATCAAAATTGAGCTGTAGATATGTCATGCTAAAGTACGTGCTAAGTGTCAGAATTAATCCCAAAATAAAAGACACTAACATCTCCCAAGATGGTCCTAATACCATTTTTGGTTCCCACATCCATGCTTCATCCCATACCATCCATTTAACATTGGTATTTTTATATAATCATGTCCTACAAACATAAATTCTATTCAGTTACTAATAAGAAAACTCGAGTAGGGTGTGAGTGTAACTTAGTAGGCCACCACCAACAGCATCTAAAATAATATCCATTCAAGCAATTTTTGTAGTTTTATAAAAAAAAATTAATTAATTAATTAATTAAATTTTTTAAATTACTCATTATTTTACCACATAACTCTTGGGTTCTTAGGGACACCCGAACTCTCAATACCAACGTCATCCTGTGTCGGAGCCTGAACCACCCCCAAGGGATATCATATATCAGAATGCCATTATTACCATCACTCAACTAAATTTATACATGAATTACACTCTTACCATTCATTGTCTGAATTCACATATAAATTCCATTGTCATCATTTATCATTTCAATGCATACCTAAATTCCATTATTATCATTCATCATTTCATCTCACATATGAATGCCATTATTACTATTTTTCATTTTAAGTCAAATATTCCATTTTCACCATTCATTATATCAAGTCACATATGAATTCCATTTTTATCATTCATCATTTCAGGTAAAATTTGAATTCAATTTTTATAATTCATAATTTCAAGTAACATATGAATGAAATTGTTACCATTCATCATTTAATTCACATATGTCACAATATCAAAATATAACATTTAAATAATTAACCAATTAATTAAAAAAATTTAAAAAAAATTAATATTCACATCATTCTGTTAATTTATTCAACAATTAATTAACACAATTAATTTCATTAATAATTCAACAGTTAGTTTATCACATCAATCCCCTTAATTAATTCATCAATTAATTAAGAATGTCAATCCCATTAATAAGTTCATCAATTAATTATCAAAATCCACAATCCCAATATCAAATATTTAACTAAATAATTAATTACTCAATTCACAATCCCAATATCCCATAATTATATAAAAAATTAATTATTCAAGTTCATAAATCTCAATATCCCCAATTTTACAATTCCTTAATTAATTAATTAATGAAATAATTTAATTAAATTAAATAAAATAAATTTCTAATCAACCAAAAAAATCTACATTTACATAAATGTAATTGAAATCAAGACATTGGGATTTTAATAATAGATCACCTACCTCGAGATTGAAGAAGAATACCTTCCAAAAGAAATCCCCAATTTCAGCCGAACATTGAAGAAGAATGAGATATTGATTCAATTCCTAGCTCTAATATTTAAATGAATTGATATATAAAAAACCTATATATATATCTATATCCAAAAATAAATAAACTTACCAATTTTATCTAAAAATAAGAGTGGGAGAGAGATAGTGGTATCTAAATGGGAAGAAATCACTTACTCAAGGAGGTGAAGATCATCAATCCACCATTTTATTTGCTAAGACAAGTGGTTGGGTTGGATTAGGATCTATCTAGGAGACTCCAAAACAGATAGAAAATATTATGGACCAAATGGGGTCAATATTTGGTTAATTTGGGGTTTCAGGTATTTTTAAAACTAATTTTCAGGTTAATTTATATCATGTTCACGGTTTTTTGGCTAAGCCACATGGTTTAAAAAATCATGTTCCATAAACCTACACCACTACTGGTGGGGGAGAATAGTTTCTCTTAATTTGGATCATGGTTTGATGAACCATGTGACAGCTAGAAAAACCCCTCTATTTTTTTCACAAAATATACTCGGCTTGTGTGCACGTTTAGGGGAAAACGTACACCAACTGTGTGCTTCCATGATTCTTCCATTTTTCTCTACTTATCACCCAAACACACCACTAGTTATAACCCAAAGAAAAATTATTCTATGCGAGGAAGAAGAGTAATTATAAAAAATCCTGATAAATCAATAGAAAATGTTGGGGTTTTATAATCTACGCATCTTATAAGATCTCATCCTCGAGCTGTACTCCCAAGTATCTCTATGATTCAAAGCCAAAAATATTTGGCCACTACGCCCTCATATCGGCTTCTCTCTCACAAGTTTCCCCTTAAACATGACCATGTTTCCATAATACAAAAACATTCAACATAGTATTTCCCCCCAATAATTTCTCAATGTGATCCAACCCATTTCTTTGATGCTCTTAAAAGGACACATTTTTCTCAAGCTCAACATCGTCCACATCGATCACATGATTAGGTTTGGGGAGATACCTTAAATTTTGTGACACATGGGAAACATCATGAATAGAACTATATCTCTATGGAGGAGTCAATCGGTATTCCACCAGCCTGATTCTCTCCACCACTAAAAACTGTCCAAAAAACATGGGCATCAGATTTCCCTGTCTCTATATCCTGTGGTGATCCAATATAGGAGAAACCTATAAGAATAAAAAATTATCCTCTATAAACTATATTGGTCATTGATGTCTATAAAAAAATTTATTATTTATACTCTATGATTTATCCATTTTCTTTCAAGTTAGTTAAACCTGCTTCAACATCTCCAGTATGAGACTCATCTCTAATATCTCAGACTCACCTACCTCCATACAGTATAGAGGTGATATTCATGGCCTACCGTAAAGAGCCTCATATGGTTCCATCTATATAGTTTCCTGATAACTAGTGTTATAAGAGAACTTCACAAAAGTTATGTGAATTTCCCAAGACCCACCAAAATCTATGACACCTACTTGAATCATATGCTTAGGCACCTATAGAGTACACTACGACAGCCCATCTGTTCATGGGTGGAAATCCATAGTCAGTAAAACCTATGAAATAAGTGCCTTCTTTAAGACCTTCATGAAGCACTAGGTAAAGAATGAGCCGCATTTTGAAACTATAGTCCATGTCACCACATGGATATGGACTAGACCTAAAACATACAAGTCTCTCAACCTATCTACTAATAAAATCTCCAGTATATGCATGAAATGTGATACCTTTGTCAGTCACTCCACAACAACCAAAATTGCATCATTATTTTGAGGCATCATTGGGAGGACCACTATGAATTCCATAGTAATTTTGTCCCACTTCAATTACAAAATGATAAATGACTATAGAAAACCTCAAGTTCATTAATACTCAGCCTTTAACTACTAACATGTGTAGCATCTTATCACAAACCTTGCTATCTCATTTTTCAAGCATGGCCACCAAAACTATCGATGTAGGTCATGGTACATTTTGGTCTCACATGGATGTACCGCCAACATAAAGGAATGAAATTACCACATCATTTAATCCTTCATAATCATAGTCACAACAACATTATTCTAGATATATATGATTTGATCGTCATCTATTCTCCAATCGGAAAGTGACTCCCCACCTTCAATACATTCCATTATGGTCAAACATTACAGATCCTCATAATATCTATACCTGATCTATCTCAAAAGTGTAAACTCTACTAAAAGTGATACAAGATTAATCTAATCCCAACACTCCTAAACTACCACAAGCATCTTAGCCAGTACATTCATCATTTTTGACTTAGTACTAGAATCTTAAACTGCCCGAGTCTGTGTTTTCCTATATAAAGTGTCATAAAAATTGTTTTCCATGTTTAGTGTAAATGAAATCTCAAAATCAATTGACCTCATACACTCAACCCAACTTCACTACTATATATTCATATATCTCTGTGAAAATATGTACTTTAATATTTTTTGATCTTTATACACAAAAAACTTATCACCCAACAGGTAATTCCACAAACATTTAAAACCCTAAACCACTGTATCCAACACGAGGATATGTGTAAGGTATTTTTGTTCATGTTTCCTCAACTTATAAGACCCTTAAACCATAACTCAATCTCCCTACATAAATAATTCTTCATTTCCGTCCCCACAAGCATCAAAAAACTCTGTATACACCTCACCCGGCTCAGGTAGGATCAATATCGATGATGATGTCAAGTGCTTATTCAACTCCTAGAAAGCATTCTCACAAGATTTTGACCATCCAAACTATATCCCTTTCTTGTTCAATCCATAAATTTATACTTCCAAACAGGAAGTGTTTTGGATAATCCTTTGATAAAATCCTCATAACCCCATAATGCTACAAATATTGAAAATGTTATTTGGTTTCTCCAAAGAAACCACATCCTGAACTTTCTATGGGTCCATTTCACACCTTACATTGAGATAATGAAACCCATGAAGTGTACCCTATAAATCCAAAACAAACACTTACATAGCATAGAATATAGTCGATTCTCTCTCAGTGTACTCAGGATGATGTCAAGATATTGGGAATGATTGTCATGAATCTTAGAGTACACCAAGATTTCATCCACAAAAAACAACCACAAATTGATCTAGGTACATATGGAATATTCTAGTAATCAAGTCCATTTACCATTATGGTGTGTTTTACAACTCAAATCACATTATAAAAAACTCATATATTACATACCTCCTTCTAAAAGCAGTCCTCTATATATCCGAAGTTTGAAATCTCAATCAATGATACCCAGATCTCAATTTGATCTTGGATAAAACACAATCACCCCTAAACTGGTCAAAAATATCATTGAAACATTGAATAGGATTCCATTTATCTACATTTATCTGGTTCAACATCCATTAACTAACATAAAATCATAAACCCCCATTAGACTTCTATGCTAAAAATATCGGAGAACCACAAGGTGGTGTACTCATATGGATAAATCCCTAATCAACCAACTCATCTAGTTGAGTATTTATCTATTGAAACTATTTCAATTAAATTCATTATGGTGGAATAGAAACTGGCTCAAAACCATTCATGATATCAATTGTAAACACCATGTCTCTCTCAGGTGGAAAACCATAGATGCCTTCAGAAAAAACATCCAAAAACTTGTCCACTACTGGTGGAATGAAATCCTACTTCACACCCCCATTATCCAGCAAAAGACTTGAATACTGGGCAGTATTATCTACTAGTTTCTGGTGAATTGGTATTTCATAGAGCCCCTTGATATCTCAATATCCATAGTGAATGTATTTATCACCCTCTAGAGAGGTAAAAGTCACTCTCCTCTAGTAAGAATCTATGTGGACTCAGTATGATGCTAACCATTCTAACTAATAATTAGGTCAAATACTAACATGTGAATAATATAGAGATACCCTATAAAATGATAATCCCCAACCTCTATAGAACACCCCTTTCACAATTATATTACACTATATTGTACTCCCAATTACATTTCTACCGTCAAAACCCCGCACAAAAACTCCATCACTAGGATCAAGGCATTCCCGTGTTTTGAAGAAATAAATCAATTAGAGGCACAATTATCAAATAATGCACTATATAAAAAATAATCTACTAGAATAGTACCTCTAAATGTCAATGGTCTAGTATCACTATCCACAATTATAGGATGAATGGAATGTAATTGTCTTGCACCACTTCCTGGTGATGCAGTCTCATTTCTTTGAGTTGAACCACTCTACATATATGGTTACTCTTTCCCATAAGAACCTCACCCACTTCCTCTAATACTATTGATAGTAGAACTAAAGATTCCAAACTGATATGGTATAGAATATCCCCTTTCCATTCCTTTGTTCTCTCTAGATCCTCTATCACTATACATCTATCATGGGTTCCTACAAAACTTCTATAGATTTCCCATCCTACAGTAAGATCATCAAAATACTGGTGGTTAAGGAAAATGTATATGATAGTGACCCAACCTATTATATTGGATATAGACAATCTGAGTGAGGTCCAAAGTAACTAATCATTCCCCCATGGTCAGTCTTCCTATTATCCCTTATATTACACCCTTGTAGCAATGCTTCCTAATCTTAGAATACATACCTATTGATCATTCAGTAGAAACCACCTATACTAAAATAGAATCCTCCTTCAGGTTCCCCTCAACTATGAGAGTGTGATCCCTACCTCAAAAAACATCTTTAACTGAAATATAGTAACCTAGGAATTAATCTCACATTTATGTCCGTCTTGGAAATACCTCACCGTAGTTATCTAATCCCTTTCCAATGATGGATAAAAACACTTAAAATATATAAATATTCGATCTAGTCCACCATAGACAAACTCCCCTGAGTCAACCTCATAAGATCATCTTCTATCTATTGCCTCAGCATCTCTAGATAAAAGTGCTCTAGGAACTTCTCCAAGAAGTCCTTCCATAAAATACCATCAGCTTGTCCAACCCAAGCCTGAATATCCCACCAGTGCTTCACTGATTCTCATAGCCTATTAGTATCCATGTTGAACCTCTTCTTATTTGGATTCTCCAAATGGTAAATTATTATCTAGATTATCAGCATCCATGACTATTCTGCCTAAGGTCCACCCTCTCAGTTCAATGTCACAGGGTGCTATAACTGAAACTCCCATGTTCGATCAGACATGATTTTCCAACATTACCTTGGTCTATTTCTATAAACTACATGATGTGAGTGATTTTCTCACAAAACTTCTCTTTTTCTTGCTCACCCAACACTATTACTTCCTCTGGATCCTCTACTAGTGGATCATCTCTATCCATTAGCTCTTTTCATCCTCTAAACACGGGTCATCATGGAGGTATATATATATAATTACAAAAAAATGTCTTAGGAAACATAACACCACTTTATCATGTGTATGTAATAGGAAAATTAAATAAGGCACAACAGGTCTTTTTCCCAACCCCTCCACAGGGTAAAAACTAAGGCGCTATGAATACCCTTAACAATCGTACATCTAGAAAAAGTTTAACAAAGGGTAAAATAATTCTCATCATTAAAATTTCTCATTAGACACGTATTTATTCATATTATAACTAATTTTATAATATTTCTCAATTTCACATTAGGAACCTTTTCATTTTAATTTCAAGATCTAGAAACAAATATTTCATTTTCAAAAAACTACCCAAAAATATTATAACTGTGCATTCCTAAGATGATTCATATCAAAAAATAACCCTAATTACCTAGAATGATTCATACATACACAACTCTCATGACATACCAGGTTGTGAGTAAAATCTCAGAAAAACTCAGAAACACATTTCACATCACAAAACAACTATGCCACCCAATGTGAGATAACATTAAATTGTAACAGAAAATACCAACAAAAATCATCCCACCTTGGGTACATGGGTTTTCCACCATTAATGGGTTAGCTACTTCCATGTACTATTTCGTAACCAAGGATTAAATCTTCATAATATCTTATATACCCCTCCCAAATAGTAAGACCAAATAAAATAAAATAGAAGATGGATTTGATACCACATTATAACATCCCAACCTAGGTGTCACACACTAGTGACCAAAGCATGATTATTACATGACATCAATCATGCATACCTATATGCGAGAGTATTCTGACTAGAAGGGAGGGTCAATATCCATCATGGGAATACTATAGCCTCAGGATCAATGTAATACACTATTGGAAAATAAATAAGTAATAACCAATAATATAACCATAACTGAAATAATAAAAATTTCACAAGATGATGAAAACTGAAATAAAATATCAAAACGGTGCACTTGACATCCCATGCTAAAGTATGTGCCAAGTGTGTGATTGTAAACCAAATTCAAGGCCACTGGAAACTACCAAACTAGTCTCGATACCAAGTATAGTTCCATTATCCATGCTCTGTCTCATACCATTCATCTAGCTAGGGAATTTATCCCAATCCTATCCGGTAAACATAAATCCTATTTGGTTACTGGTCAGGAATCCCGAGTAGGGTGTGAGTAAAACTGATTATGAAACCACCAACATTATCTAAAATAATATCCTATCAAACACTACATATAGTTATATAAATAATAAATAAAATAGGTAGCATAAATATCTTACATTTATTAAATTACTCATTATTTGACCACATAACTCCTAGGTTCCTAAGGACACCTAAACTTTGAATACATGCATCGGCTGATGCTAGAGTGTGAACTATATCAAGGGATATCGTATCTCAGAATTCCATTATTACCATTCCCTAACTCAATTTACACATGGATTACACAATTAATATTCATTGTCTCAATTCATATATGAATTCCATTTTTACTATTCACAATTTTAGTTCACACATGAATGCAATTTTTACCCTTTATCATTTCAAGTCACATATGAATTCCATTGATTCCATTAATCATTTAAAGTAACATATTAAGTTCATTGTTACAATTAATTATTTCAAGTCAATTATGAATACCTTTTTTATACTTCATTCTTTCATGTCACATATGAATATTATTTTTACCATTCATTATTTCAAGTCACATATGAATTCCATTATCTCTATTCATCATATCAAGTCACATATGTCACAATATCACAATATAAAATTAATTAATTCTCTAATTTCTTAATAAAAATAAATAATTAAATATAAACAACATTCTGTTAATTAATTCAATAATTAATTAACCGCACCTATTTTGTTACAAATTCAAAAAATAGTTTATCACATCAATCCCCTTAATCAATTCATCAATTAATTGAGCATGTTAATTCTATTAATCAATTAAAAAATTAATTATTTGAAATAAAACATCCCAATATCCCATAATTAAATCAATAATTAATTATTCAATTAAAAAATCAAATACCCTATAATTAATTCCATAAATAATTATCTAAGTTCTACAATCTCAATATCCCCAATTTCACAAGATAATAATTAATTAATTAGAGAAATTAATTAATTTAATTCAATAAAATATATTTGTAATCAACTTATTGAAATTCTATAATTACATACATTTAATTTTAATCAAGACTTTGATATTTGAATAATAGACTACATATCTCAAGATTGGCGATGAAAGCCCTCCAAAAAATCCAAAATTTAAGAGGAACAATGATAGAGAATGATATGTTAATTAAATTTGTAGATCAATGATTTCAATGAATAAATATATAAAAAATTATCTAGATATAGAACCAAAAGTAGATAAACATATCTCTTATATACGGAAAGAGGATTGGGAGACAAAGAGTTCTAAATAGGAATAAACCACTTACCCGAGGAGGTGTAGATCCTCAATTTTTCATATGATTCACCAATAATGGAGGTTGTGAGGGATTGGGATCTAATTGAGTTCCTCCAAGATAGAGAGATAATTATATGTGTCCAATGGGGTTTTATTTGGGGTTAATATTGGGTTTTAAGTATTTTTTAAACTAATATTCAGTTTAATTTAAATTCCATGCACAATTTGCTTGGTAGAGGAGCACAGTTTTCCAAATTGTGTGTGTTAACCATGAAACTCTCTTATGTGGGGGAAAAGTTTCACCTAATAGGGTTCATGGATTTTCAAACCATGCTTAATCCATGTGAATCTCCTCTGTTTTTTTTTTGCCTAATTTGTTGGGTTAGGGTGAACAATGAGAGAAAATTGTTTTCAATCATGCATTGTCCTATTTCTTCCATTTTTCTCAAATTTTCAACCAAAAATACCCCAAGGTAAAATCCAAAAAAAGTACGCAACATAATTCAAAAGAGTTTCTATAAACGAATTTGATACATCTAAGGAAAAGTCCATGGATTTACACACATCTTAGTTAATCTTATTTGTAACATCCATTCCAAAAATTAGGTGAATATTATAATTATATTTTAATAGTAATATTAATAGTATATTGTCATTCATTAATACTTATCCATGCATTTAACTCAATATATCAAAGAAACATGTTATTTTTTGTAACATAAGCCACATATAATGTTTCTTTTACATCATTATAATTTATAAGTTGTGTGTAGTGAAAGATTAACTTGGTGTTGCATATAAAGAAAGTATAACTTGGTGTAGAATGAAATGAAAGTCATCAAAGACATTTAATTTGTTCAAAAATAATTAAATCATAAAAAATCAAGGTATTAAAATATGGAAATATTTGGAGCCCAAATAGAGAATAATTTTTTAATTTAATATATGTTCCAGAAATCTAATTTGTGACTATTGGAGAGATAAATTTTTTGGTGCATTATAAATGTTGATATAAATTTTTATTGTAACTAGTGAATTTTTTTAAGGGATATTATTTTTCCAATTTAAGTAAAATTAGTTCAATTAATGACATTTAGGATAAATTATGGCTATTTTTTCATAGATTAGAATATACATATTTTGTAACTGGGTATCCATTGAAATTTTATTTGTAACATAGTTGAATTATGTTGGGTAAAACTATAGAATTATTGAAAATATCCCCAACATGGATTATTTTCTAAAATTAAATATAATTGTATAGGAAAATAATTGGATATGAAATGTAAGGATTGAAATTTATTTTTTATAATCAATAATCCACCTAATAGTGACTAAATAATAGATATAATCGTCCTTAATATATGTGAAGTTGATCTAAAGCTATATTTTATTGTATATGTGATGTGGTTGATCCATTAAGTAACAATCCTTTATTTCATGATTTTTAATGGATGAAAATATTGTAATAACTAAGAAATATAGATAGATTTATAGTTAAGGGTGAGAATATGTATGCACCAATCATGAAGATCTATTTTTATATAATGTAGAATAAAGTAGACTATTTAATTGAGGGGGTATTCCTCTGACTATTATTAATAAATTCCAATATTTTTTAAAGAATAATACTTTTAAAACCATTAAAAATGTTTAATGAAGTATTGGGGGTTAATAAAGAAGGCATTATCTTGTGTATGAAATATTTAATATTATTATAATCTCAAGGAGGATGGGAAAAAATAAAACACATACGGTAATATACTATCCCATTTACCCATCATCCAAACTAATTCGGAAGTCCATATGTCTTTATTTATGATTTTCCATATTCTACTGGATAATGAATAGTAATGGGATACTAATCTATATCATGGTGAAACAATCCACTCAATTAGATTTCAATAAATAATAATAAACATTGAGAAAATTATGATAATGTAATCAATGTATGAAGAATAAATAATTGATGAAGGCTAAAAATTTCACATATATTACTATGAAATTTAAAATGAATAAATTTCATGTTACACAACAATAGAGTGATCCCGTGATGGGGAAATCATATACATTGTATATATAAAAAAGAGAAGAAATTATAAAATTAAGACACTACAAAAAATTCCTCAACCTCACCTCAGAACTATCTATAAATTTATATAGATATACTTTGAACTCATCTTATTCTACTAGTTAATTTCTCTTACATTAAATTAAAACAAAATTACTAAACACCAATTAAGTTTCTCATGTAGGGTGTATGTATAAAACTCAACAGAACACCATCAGTGGGCCCCAAAATAATCCAGTATTTATACATATATATGTTTATGAGAAATATGATATAAATTTATTAATTGAAAAAATGGAAAACATATAAACATTATCATTTACCTATCAAGACACCTTGATTATCAACTCTACATTTTTTGAAAAAATATTTGAGTTGGGATAGGAATTCCTAGATTTAAGAGTTAGGATGGGAATTCAGAATGAACATTTAAAAAGTTACCATGAAAAAACTCAATATAAGTCTTTCCCATGATATTAACTGAAAATACACTTATGGGAGTTGACATGTGTGTTCCAATATTAAAGGTTTCATATTATCACATTTATCTTGATAAGAGTAAGTTTATCATTGAAAAATTATATATTATAGTGAGTTGATATACTCATGTCCTCTAACTGGTAATTTACTCACAATAGTGAAATGGAATCAATGTAACCAACTCTATGAAATATTCTTAAAATGATGAGTTTCAATGTACATATACAACAATTAGAAAATACTCATCAAAATAGGTCAATTTATTAATCCAATCATGAGAAAATTTCCTATGAATAACATACCTGAAATCCAAGTATCCACCCAAAATTATTAATTGATTCAGCACATAAATAATATATGATATTAGGATAAAAAATAATAAATATTTGGGATTACAAAACCCACATTATAGATATCACAAAATATCCATCATAGATAGTATGAAACAAATTCCAATGTAACAACACCTTGTCCTTTAACTAAAAAGAATCATATCCCATGCATAATATATCCTCATAAACAGAACTCATAGATATTTCATAATATGAATAACATATAATGATAAACTATTATATCACTCAAATGAATACATGGATCATAAGATATAAATAATATTTTCTATATAAAAAATATCAAGTTAAAATTATCACTTGGAAGTTAGTATGATGCCATACCCTTGGTAGGTCATCCATTATAAGAATACTAGACAACATTGGTCTCTTGTCATTCATTCCAAATTCATCACACAATAAATATCAATGGTGATTATATAGTCTGTAAGGCTCATCACTATTTTTTGAAAACTCTAATTTTCAATGTGAATGATTCATCGAGGGATAATCCCACTAGTATACCCTCAATAAAATCAACCTTAGGGTTATACTGAAACTCAAAAGGTTTTCATTAAATTATCCTAATCACAATTCATTGTTCACTGCTCGAAAAAATCAATGATTATCTGACCACAACATATATCCCTTATCAGTAAATATAATAAGGTAAATGAATCCCCTATATTAGAACATCGATTATAACTATCATAAAAACATCATATATCATCACATAAACCACATAAGGTCTCTCAAGTTTTCTCATATCAATATTGTAGCACCCCCCAGTTTGAGGTATGTAGCCTTTGTTTATACATTTTTTATGTGTTTAAAGTGCATGGTATGAATTGGGAAGAGGTTGGGAGAGTTTGGAATGGTTTTGGAAGAGTTTGGAGGCTTTTAAAGGGGTGCACGGTTTGAGTACAGTTAGTGTCAACCGTGTGGATGTTCGAGGAACCATGCAGGGAGAGACAGTACGCTCCACACGGCCTGCGCACGGTTTGCCAAACCCTGCGGGTAAACTGTGCGGACCCTAGCTCTTGATGCAGTGGAGTGGGCACGGTTAGCGCATGGTTTGCTAAATCGTGCGGGCTAAACCGTGCGGCCACTTAAAAATAGGGTTTTTAAATCCGGGATCACTTGGGATTGACCTATTTCACTCCTCTCTTCCTCCCAGTCGAGCCTCACTCGGGATTTTGGGTTCTCAGGGGTTTTTGGTGCTCTCCCACTCATTTTGGAAGGGTTTCGAAGGGTTTTCAAGGTGGATTCAAGGTGATTTCTCCTGGGTAAGTCTCTCCTCTTGTTTCTCTTGTGTTTTCCTCTAGATATACATCCCTCTCTTTCTTGGTTTTCAAGATCTACACTTGTTGTGTGTAGATCTATGGTTGGGGTTGCCTTGGATGTTAATATTAAGGCTTGTTATGGTTAGGGAAGGTGATCTAGAGAGGTGTCGGTGGTGCGTTCACCGAATTTTGTGCTGTGGTTGGTTGTTGGTCATTTTCTTGGGAACCCTAAAGGTAGGTGGCTTCTCTCTTGACTCCACTTGGGTTTAACTAGTAGTTACATGTTACAATTAATTCGTTTTGATGGAAATTAATTGTGCAATGATGTGTGATTTTGGTTGGAAATCCATTTGGGGGTTTTTCGAGGAAAAAAGGGGGTTTCACGGTGAAATGTTTTTATTGTGCATTTTAAAATGGAGATTTTAAAATGATATTGTTGAGGTTGATTTGGGAAAATGGTTGATGAAAAATGGGTTTCGATGAAGAGGTTGTTTTATTGAAATGTGGCTTTGGCATGGAAAATGATTTTCAATAAATGGTTGATTTATTGAATAGGATTGATTTGAAATGGAATTGGTTGATAGCATGATGTTGTGATCTTGGTTCGGATTGTTTGAAATGTTGTGAAGATGTGTGCGGGAAGTACCACTATAATGAAGGGGATGGATAGTAGACAGAAGGGACACCATCAAAGAATAAGTGGACAGGAAGTGCCACTAATTGTGAATGAGTGAACGGGTTGGACGGAAGCGCCACCGTTTGGTTGTTTTGGTTGTTGTTGTGCATTGTTTTTCAAGATGGAATTATTGTGAAAATATGTGAGTAATAGAATGGCTTATGGCATGTTTGTTTGTCTTTCCCTTGGTGGTTTGTTTTGGGGTGGAATGGCTTGGTAAGGGTGTGGTTGGATTATGGTAATGGTTACACTTGTGATTATTTTATATAAATTGTTTTATATAAATGTGCTAACAGTTTTATCCTAGTGGAATGTGTAGGGAAGTCATTTGGGAAAAACTTACTGAGTTTTAATACTAACCCCCTATTTTGGCACTGTGGTGTCTTTGTAGATGTCTTTTTCCGTGATGTGGGAAAAGGTAAGGCATCAACCTCCTTTGGTGGAGCTTTGTGATTCCTAGTTGGAGCTTGGAGCTTGGAGATTAGTGGGGAGTTGTGGTGGTGTCATGGCTCATGGTGTTTCTTGTCGAGTCTTCCACATTGTACTCTGATGTTGTATTGGTTTGTGTTGGTATGGATGATTATGGATTATCTGGTTGTCTTGGTAATGTATGAGTTTGTCTTTGTTGACATGCATCATATAGTGGTGGTTGTTTGGTTGGTTTTTTCTCAAGGGAAAATCCTTCCCCAACTTGATCTTGAAGCCCTTGGTATTTATTGCCAAACTTTGGCATCTTGGGAACGTCGCTTAAGGCCTAGTATCCCTCACCGCCTCCTCAATCCAATGATGTAGGGGTGGGGTGTTACAAGTGGTATCAGTTTGTTTGGTCCTTTGGAGTTGATCCTCGAATTTGGTGTTGACATTCGGTGTGGTACATTCCTTGAGTCGGGATGGTAGCAAGGTGTAGGAATGTAGGAACTTGGAATGTATAACATAAAAGCACATATCTAACCCTTTTGTGTTGAAATTCAAGTTACCAAGGAGTTGGGTACATAAGTGTTTTGGAGACACTTATAGGCATAGGATATCTCATTGTCGTGGGTGTAGCCAGTGAGATGAGCACGACATGCATGGTAGAAATGACTTCCCTCTATGATGAAAATTTCATTGGGGTATAATGATTTATGATGTGATAAGAATATGAGAAATTGTAATGGGAATAAATTGGTATTTTGAAAACGGTTTGGTTTTCAAAATGGTGAAACTTGGCACATGTGGAAAAATGTGAACTGGTGGAAAGCCTTGTTGGGATAGTGTTGTGTAATGTGATTTGAAATGGGATTTTGTGATGTCTACGGAAGTGAGACTCATGGTTATTTGTTTTCTATTTATAGAAATAGCACCAGGTAGGCATCGTAGAGACCGACCAGAGGAGGCTGCTGAGAATGTGGTTGCACCTGACCCTCAGGTGAACCAGCAGCTAGTGCAAATTATAGTGCAAGATTTCCAAGATGTGGGAAGTGGAAATAGAGGGGATTAAACAAGGCATATGGATCATGCAATTCAGTTTCAAAGGCAGAATCCACCCATCTTCAGGGGTGATTCCAATCCAGAAAAGGCAGAATCATGGTTGAATAAAATGAACAAGATCTTTGAGTTTTTTGGAACACCGATAGAGATGAAAGTGAAGATGGCCATGTATATGTTGGAAGATCTTTCCCTTCAGTGGTGGGAGTTGGTATCCCAAGTGGGAACGGACTAGGGTATGACATGGGAAGGCTTTGAGGAATTTTTTAACAAACAATTCTACCCACATACGTTTAGAATTCATCGTATGACTAATTTCTTCAGTTTGAAGCAAGAGCTGATGTCTCTGACGGAGTATGCAGTTATGTTTATGAACATAGTGTCATTTGCACCTGAGGTGGCGGGTAGCACGTCTTTGAAGGCATGAATCTTTGAAGTGGGGTTAAGGCAAGAAATCCATTCAAAGATAGCAGTGTTGTGTATAAATGATTACACAGAGATGGTGAATAGATCCTCGGTGGCTGAGCGGGATTTGTTGGGCGCTTCGGGTGGAGGAAGCATGGTGGTACCCATGGAGAATAGTGGTAACTCTAACACTGGGTTCAAGCAGAAGATGGACACTTATTCCTAGGGTGGGAATATGGCATACAATCAGATGGCAGGATCAGTGAATCTTTCTCTAAAGCCCCAGAGAAAGTTGGGATGTTTTCAATGTGGTTCTACTGGCCACATTAAGTGGGATTGTACAGCACAACCTCGATCATGTCATAATTGTAAGCAGATGGGCCATCTGTAGCGTTATTGTCGGAATTCTCCAAGGTCGAGTGCATGTGACACTCCTCAGGGATCACAGACGTCATATGCTTCGACAGGATGGGGGCAACATGATACCCCTCGACAGCAAAGTAAATTGGGTCATGGTGATTCTCAGAATACCATGACACCTTAGCAGGGCAATAAAGAACAGAGTGTGGCAAGTTAACATGTGTTTTGAGCTAAGAAGGTTGTGTTGGATGATCAGTCGGGACCATCCACGATACGAGGTACTATTCCTTTAAATTCTACCTTGATGCAAGTGTTGTTTGATACGGGTGCTTCACACTCTTTTTTTGTTGCATGTGTGGTTGATTTTCTGGGTTTAAGGTTAGAAATGATGCCCTTGGTTTTGAAACATCAAACTCCTCTGGGTCGAGGAGAGTGTCAAGCCTTCTTGTGTAGAGAATGTTGTATCGCTGTGGGAGAGGTTGAGATAGTGTGGAACTTCTCAGTGATTGAGATGGATGGGTATGATGTAATCCTAGGAATGGATTGGCTAGTGGCGTTCAAGGCTCGCATTGATTCTGAGGCATGAACAGTGGCTTTTACGACACATGATGGTGTTAGGCATCTCTTTAGAGGAGAGAAGCATGAAAGGCAGGGTGCAATGAGTTTGTTGGCACTAGCAGTGGGTACGTTATCGTATCAGTTGGCTGTGTTGTAGCTAGAATCGGTAAAGAGTGTTGAGCAGATTGTTCTTCCAGCAATGGTGGATTAGTTCATGGATATTTTTCCTGAAGAATTTTCTGGGTTACCTCCCGTAAGAGAAGTGGAGTTTATGATTGATCTCCTTCCGGGGACCAGTCCTATCTCACATCCGTCTTATCGGATGGCACCAGCTGAAATGCGGGAATTGAAAGTCCAGTTGGAAGATCTAGAAAACAAATGGTTTATCCAGCCTAGCACGTCTCTGTGGGTGGAACCGATGTTGTTTGTGAAAAAGGCGGATGGAACCCTGAGGCTATGTGTTTATTATCGTAGACTTAACAAAGTAACAATAAATAATAGATATCTACTTCCATGAATTGGTGATTTGTTCGACCAGTTAAGGGAAGCTTAGTGGTTCTCCAAGATCAACCTCAGGTTGGGATATCATCAATTGCGGGTGAGGAAAGAGGATATTCCTAAAATAGCTTTTAGAAGTAGATATGGCCATTATGAATATATGGTTATGCCCTTTGGTCTAACGAATGCGCCATCGGTGTTTATGGCATTGATGAATCAGATATTTCAGATATATCAAGATTCATTCATGGTTGTGTTTGTGGATGATATTCTGGTGTATTCAAAGACAAGGGTAGAGGATGAGCAGCACTTGGTGATAGTGCTGGGAATCTTGAGGGATCATCGATTGTATGCCAAGTTTTCAAAGTGTGACTTTTGGATACAGGAAGTTCGTTTTCTTGGCCATGTGATTTTTGAAAGGTTTGTTTTAGTGGATCCGAAAAAGATAGAGGTTGTTGTCTTGTGGCAACCGCCAAATAATGTGTTTGAGATATGGAGTTTCCTTGGTCTAGCTGGGTATTATCGGCGTTCTGTTCGTGATTTTTCATGTTTGGCTTCACTGATGACAGCATTGAAAAGAAAGAATGTTCTATTCCAGTGGAATGAATAGTGTCAGTAGTGTTTCGAAGAACTAAAGGGTCATCTTACATCAGCACCAATCTTGGTTTTTCCAGAACCAGGAAGAGGGTACGTGGTGTATTGTGATGCATCGGGATCAGGGTTGGGGTGCGTTCTCGTGCAAGGGGATCATGTGGTTGCATATGGCTCATGGCAGTTGAGGGTGCATGAGAAGAACTACCCAAATCATGATTTAGAGTTGGTATCAGTAGTGCATGCTTTGAAAGTGTGGCGTCATTATCTCTTCGGTGAGAAGTTCACGGTATATATGGATCATAAGAGCTTGAAGCATATTTTATCACAAAGGGATTTGAATTTGAGGCAAAAGAGATGGATGGAATATCTCCAGATGTTTCATTTTGACTTAATGTACACACCAGGTAAGGGAAATTCGGTGGCAGATGCATTAAGTAGAAAATCATATGCTCAGGTGGTGAAACAGGCATCGGACCAGTGGCAGTTGATGTCGGTTATAGCCGATATGTAGTTGGAATGTGAGGATCAGGGTGATTGAGCGGTCTTTTTTCCGGTTATATTGATTCCTGACTTGGTTGGCCTAGTTAGAGAGGCACATATATCCAATTCAGAGTGTGTGACCATGGGGTCGAGACTCAATGGTGGGGAGACCATTGAGGGTTGGCAACTGAATGGAGATTCAGTTGTGTATTTTCGGAATCGGATGGTTGTACCAGTTGATTTTCAGGAGGATCTTATAAGGGTGTATCATCATTCCAGGTGGGTTGTACACCCTAGAATTCAGAAAATATATAAATCATTGAAAGCACAGTTCTGGTGGGCTGGTATGAAAAAAGGTGTGGCTGAGTTCGTTTTGAGATGCTTGACTTGTCAGCAGGTCAAGGAAGAGCATCAAAGGCTAGCGGGAATATTTCAGTCTTTACCAATTCCTGTTTGGAAGTGGGAGTAGATAGCAGTGGATTTTGTCACAGTTCTCCCAAGAATGGTTAGAAAGCATGATGCCATTTGGGTGATAGTGGATCAGCTAACGAAGTCGGCCCATTTTATCCCGATTCGTGAATCTCATACGGTAGAGGATCTGTCCAAAATCTATATCCAGGAGGTGGTAAAGAGACACAGTATTACAGTTTCGATCGAATCAGATAGAGATCCTAGGTTTACATCTCGTTTCTAGAAATCCTTACAGCAAGCCCTAGGAACGCAGTTGACTATGAGCACGGTGTATCACCCTCAGATGGATGGTCAGTTTGAGAGGATGATACAAACTCTGGAGGATATGTTGTGCCCTTGTGTTATGGATTTTTATGGCTCATGGGAGGATAACTTGTCGTTGGTTGAGTTCTCATACAAAAACAGTTACTAGGCATCCATACAGATGGCTTTGTTTGAAGCATTGTATGGGCGGTTGTATCGTTCTCCACTATGTTGGGTGGAAGCGGGTGAGTCTTCGATAGTTGGACCAAATCTTGTCCAGGAGACTACCGAGAAGATCAAGTTGATCGGGAAGAGAATGGAGACGGCTCAGAGTCGTCAGAAATCGTATGCGGATCATTGTCGACGACCGTTGTTGTTCGAGGTGAGTGATCATGTTTTCTTGATGATCTCTCCTAGGTTGGGATATTGTCGGTTTGGGAAGCTTGGAAAGCTATCTCCGAAGTATTTTGGACCTTTTGAGGTTCTTGAGCAGGTTGGTGAGGTGACTTATCATTTGGATTTTCCACCACGGTTAAGTGTAGTGCACAATGTGTTTCATGTGTCGTAGTTGAAAAAGTATCAGCTGGATCATTACCATGTGATTCGTTGGGATCATGTTGAGCTAGAACTGGATGCTTCATTGGTGCACATGCCAGTGCAGGTTATGGATAGGAAATATAAATTCTTGCTTTTTAAGAGCATCAGTTTAGTTCGTGTTTTGTGGAAACAAGGTCAGATTCAAGAGGAGACTTGGGAACTGGAGAAAGAGATGGTCGAGCAGTGGCCTGAGCTCTTTCAGCAAAGGGCGGGTTCACTGCTTTTCGAGGACGGAAAGTCCAATGGTGGGGAGAATGTAGCACCCCCAGTTTGAGGTATGTAGCCTTTGTTTATGCATTTCTTTTATGTGTTTAAAGTGTATGGGATGAGTTGGGAAGAGTTTGGGAGAGTTTGGAACGGTTTTGGAAGAGTTTGTAGGCTTTTAAAGGGGTGCACGATTTGAGAACGGTTAGTGTAAAATGTACGGATGTTCCAGGAACCGTGTAGGGGGAGACAATACGCTCTGCACATCCTGCGCACGGTTTTCCAAACCGTACGGGTAAACCATGCGGACCCTGGCTCTTGTGGCAGTGGAGTACACATAGTTAGCGCACAGTTTTCTAAACCGTGCGGGCTAAACCATGCGGCCACTTAAAAATAGGGTTTTTAAATACAGGCTCCCTAGGGATTGACTTATTTCACTCCTCTATTCCTCCCACTTGAGCCTCATTCGGGATGTTGGGTTCTCAGGGGTTTTGGGTGCTCTCCTACTCATTTTGGAAGGGTTTCGAAGGGGTTTCAAGGTGGATTCAAGGTGATTTCTCCCGGGTAAGCCTCTCCTCTTGTTTCTCTTGTGTTTTCCTCTAGATCTACATCCCTCCCTTTCTTGTATTTTCTTATATACACTTGTTTTGTGTAGATATAGGGTTGGGGTTGCCTTGGATGTTAATATTAAGGCTTGTGATGGTTAGGGAAGGTGATCTAGAGAGGTGTTGGTGGTGCATTTGCTGGATTTTGAGGCGTGGTTGGTTGTTGGTCGTTTTCTCGGGAACCCTAAAGGTAGGTGGCTTCTCTCTCGACTCCACTTGGGTTTAACTAGTAGTTACATGTTACAATTAATTTTTTGTGATGGAAATTAATTGTGCAATGATGTGTGATTTTGGTTGGAAATCCATTTGGGGGTTTTTCGGGGAAAAAAGGGGGTTTCATGGTGAAATGTTTTTATTGTGAATTTTTAAATGGATATTTTAAAACGAGATTGTTGAGATTGATTTGGGAAAATGGTTGATGAAAAATGGGTTTCAATGAAGAGGTTGTTTTATTTAAATGGTGATTTGGCATGGAAAATTATTTTAAATAAATGGTGAATTTATTTAATAGGATTGATATGAAATGGAATTGGTTGATTGCATGATGTTGTGATCTTAGTTTGGCTTGTTTGAAATGTTGTGCGGAAGTGGGTGGGAAGTACCACTATAATGAAGGGGATGGATGGTGGACGGAAGGGCCACCATCAAAGAATAAGTGAATGGGAAGTGCCACTAATTGTGAATGAGTGAACGGGTTGGACGAAAGCGCCACCGTTTGGATTTTTTGGTTATTATTGTGCATTGTTTTGCAAGATGTAATTGTTGTGCGAATATGTGAGTAATATAATGGCTTATGGAATGTTTGTTTGGATTTCCCTTTGTGGTTTGGTTTGGGGTGGAATGGCTTGGTAAGGGTGTGGTTGGATTATGGTAATGGTTGAACTTGTGATTATTTTATATAAATTGTTTTATATAAATGTGCTAACGGTTTTATCCTAGTTCCATGTGTAGGGAAGTCATTTGGAAAAAACCTACTGGGTTTTCGTACTCACCCCTTTATTTGGCACTGTGGTGTCTTTGCAGATGTCGTGTTCTGTGATGTGGGAAAAGTTAAGGCATCAACCTCCTTTGGTGGAGCTTTGTGTTTCCTGGTGGGATCTTGGAGCTTGGAGCTTAGTGGGGAGCTGTGGTGGTGTCATGGCTCATGGTGTTTCTTGTTGAGTTGTCCACATTGTACTCTGATGTTTTATTGGTTTGTGTTGGCATGGATGATTATGGATTATCTGGTTGTCTTGGTAATGTGTGAGTTTGGCTTTGTTGACATGCATCATATAGTGGTGGTTGTTTGGTTGGTTTTGTCTCAAGGGAAAATCCTTCCCCGACTTGATCTTGAAGCCCTTGGTATTTATTGCCAGCCTTTGGCATCTTGGGAACGTCGCTTAAGGCCTAGTAGCCCTCACCACATCCTCAAGCCAATGAGGTAGGGGCGGGGTGTTTCAAATATACACCCTTAGTGGTAGCCTTACTAAATTATAACTAAGGATTAAAATTTCAATAATGTCACATAGAGATTAAAACTTTTTGGTGTCATAAGTGGGACATTTTCTTTTAACATAATCAATCTGACATATTTTCTTATAGAAACCTAATCCCTTTTAGTTATCTTTATTGTCCCTTTCATCCACTTACCCAAGAACACATATCACACTATACATAAAACATGTATAAAATGAAAAAAAGTTAAAGGAACACCTAACTTATATAAATATGATTCACCTATTCTAATATAATTTCTAGATTTATACTTAATTTACCAATATCACAAATAATTATCCATGTTTTTCATAAGTTATTTCTACTTACAATTTATGAAAAAGATTATGAATATTATTTGTAGAGACAAATAAAACATAGTAGATATATAAAGAAATGTAAGGGAGAGGTGATCTTGTTTTGGATGGTTGTGAGGGGAACAAGTTAAAACCTAATTTTAAAGAAAATCCTTAGTGAAAATATCAAACTTCCCTTACACAATAGTGGGGGCTATTCATTCCACTGAATTATTTATAGACCACCATAGGGATTTCATTTTTCAACTGAGATCCCAGTGGTTTTCCATAAAGCATCAAATGATAGGGGTTGTAAAATATATCCACCCATTATACCACTGAAACAACAATATACTACCACTAAGGTTCCAATGGATACTAGTAAAGATTACCCAAAGTCAATATTTTATAATGAAAAAAAAAACTATCGGTAATTATACCAATATTTCTATCTAAAAAACATCCCTCTAAACAATTCAAAATAATTAATAATGCTCTCATATCAATATAAATTTTATTACATCTCAATTTAATACAACATATTATTTTCTAAATTCTACTAACACGTGAGAATGAAAAAAATTATAAAATCCCCAATATAAAACTTATCATTCTATATATGTTTTATCAATAATATCTAACAACAATCCCCAGCCACTAAGATCATATGACTCAAACCCTCCCAATGAAAATGATGATGCTACAATCACAAAAAAATCTATAGGTTTTTATATTCTTAAAATTATTATTACCCAAATCAGTCACATAGATTGGTCATTCCATGGACTTTGTTTACAAATAAAGTTGAATTTTATTTTTACTAATTAGTTATAATTAAATCTAAAATTATAATCAATTATAATAACTTCACACTAAATCTTTATAATCCTATGTAATTTAGTGTTAACTATCTTAATCTACTCATAAAATTATTTCCCACATTATAATCTACTTTTTGGTGCCCTCGATCATCAATGTAAAACTCCAAAATTCAATATTAATACTGCATGAAAAATGAATATCTACTCTGAGTTGTACTGGATTTTCTCATAATCAAACAAATCTAATTCCCAGTCTCATACAAGTAAATTCAATCTACTACACAAAATCTCTATATATTAATTCTATCATCTTACCCTCTATGTGAGTACTTATATTCCTCAATCCCAATTCAAAAATAGACTATTCACAATAATATACACCCCATTATTTACCATATGTAGAAATTATAATTTAATTCCATAAATTGATTCTAGAATATATTGTTCTATAGAAAATTATATATACTTACCCATTTGTAATCTTGTATTATAAGTGACACATAAACTAAAACCTTCCCCAGTTCTCTACAGAGGCCACACATGAAATTCACAATAATTTAAGAAAATGTTTTTTATAATAAAACATATTTTAGGGTTATCTTTAACATATTATTACCTTTATTATCATTTTACTAACACTAAATTGGTATAATTCTAGTGTCACTTGAAAATCACCACTCTTGATCCATTCTCAATGTAACTCAAAAGAAATAATTCATAAGAATCACACAAGGGTTTAAAATATCATGGGGTAATGTGTCATTATAATATATCATCAATGAATATAAACCATCACAACACAAGAGTTCTAATTTTCATATCACATTAAAATCACACTGGAAATACAAAAAAAATATTGTTAAAAACATCACAAAAAATACCATGTAAAAATAATTATCCCAGAAAAGCCTAAAAAATAAGTGACTTCTTATTATTATTTTTTCCTATGTGATTATATAATTCAATACCAATATAGACACCATGAATTCCCAAAAAAAAGTCTAGGAAAACATCCATAGAATACCCATCTCAGAACCTAACAGATAAATACTTGTTTTCCTTGAACACTTAGATGATACATACCCTATCCTCATAAATTCAATTTACTATAAACCACTCTTAATATAAGGTCATGTAGGTTAATAAATTGACCTCTAACAAGAATAACCCCTGTCATCCTGATGCTTATTAACTTGTTTATAATTTTCCCCCTAATCAATTTTCTTTATAAAATTAAAAAATGTTAAGGAACTTTTGATTACATTACAAATGATTTCTCGATTTACTTAGAGTAGATTCCAAGCCAAGAAGATACCACATAAAATCATAATAGATCATTAAATACCTCCCCAAAAATAAAAAACATTCCCTAGATTATTTCCTTAAATAGTTTTGATAATAAAAAATTATTGATTGAATTTTATAAATTATTCAATCATTTAATTCATTTTATATTAAAGCACTATGAAGTCTAAAAAACTTTTTGTGTATAATTATTATAAATATATTTATTCAAAAAATATATGGTGAAAATATATCTATGATACTCCATCAATTTCCCTCTCTATTTTTGTTGATATCCACCATTTTTATGGAAAACCTACAAGTTTATATACCACTATATCCACTTTCATTTCCATTATAGTATTGATTAATTAAAGAAAAAAATTGAATATTCAATATATAATTACAATAATCATATAATCCTCAATTATCCCAAATGATTGAGCACTATTTTTAAAAATCAATAAAAAAATTATCTAATAATAATTATCTTTCTATGTGACCTTTTTCAAAATCTCCACATACGTATAACTTATATGCTTTAATTGTTAAATAAGCTAGGGAGATAAACCTTATAAAGATATTTATTATATTTTCCTAATTATCAATATGTGACTAATACATAGGAATTGTTATATAAGCACTATTTTATATGTTAAATAATTATTCTATAATGATTCAACAATAATAAATATTCTCATATAATTTGAAAAAAACATAAACTGTTTATAAAAATCCAAAAAATAATTTACCACCCATTAAAATCATATAAAATCCTAAATGTTATTTTAAATTTAATTCAAAAGAATATCCTTATCTAAAACATATACTCATCACATAAATATCATCTTCCACTACATTAAATAGTTTACAATAATTAATATCCTTAATTTATAATAACATACTTTACAGAGTATTTATATCATGTTCCCCGCTTTCAATACTCACTTGATGTTATGAACCTTTAAATCTATCTTCAATATTATATATATTATTTCACATACCATAATCCCTAATGTTAGTAGAATTAGATGATAAATCACAAAAGATTTATCGAGTATACTACTACAAGAATTAATCATTTTATACAATTTTATGTTCGTCATATTTCACATGAACACCCCCCCCCCCCTATTGACTATATAGATTAAAAACACCCATAATGTTAAATATGGAAACAATCCATAACCATCATTGATATATAGAAACTTTTATTCAAAATAAAGAAATAAATTATATAATATACTACTATTGAAGTACATGCACACCAACATGAGTCTTATGTCATCAGTACAAGTATCAAATGACACTATATCTAGGTTAGGCATCCAAAAAAACCTAACCACTCATACTAATAAAAAATTAACCATAATCACTAACCACATATCTATTTTTATATATACCCTAGACATTCTAAATCATATTCTCTTCATTATGGGGATATCATCATTCATCTCAATATTAAATAAAATTATTAAAATAATAGATTTCCTAGTTTGGTGAAACAATATAAATTAGTCATTCCCCATTACTCTAATATCATAGTAAACCCATTAAATAAGGGTGATATGTATTATTATATAATATCAAAATCCTATAAACTAAACCACACACTACACTCATGTCATTAACATCTCACAAAGAAGTTTTCATGGTTACGTTCTCACATAATCTCCCTATATCCCATACTAATGAACATATCCTTAGGTTCTTATCAAAATTAGTTAAACCCCATTAACATACCACCATACCAAAGTTCTAGTGTGGAACTTTTGTACACTTTGCATCTATTTCAAAATAGGGTTGTAACCATTGAGGAAAAATCATCACTATATTTTAATTTCATAAATGAAAAACTAACAATCTTTTCATGAAAACCACATTTTACCAATCAATTTTATATTAAAATATAACAATACATATTTATTGTGAACTAATGTGTCATATGCGATGGATTTCCACACACCCTATTATCATATTATTCTGATATTAAATTAATAAATAAGAACATATAAAATTACACTTTTCCATATCACATAACATTTTGAAGTAAAATCCTTAAAATAATCTCACTCCTTAGTATAATTAAAATCTTCCATATAGGTGAAAAAAAGGAATAAATGTATTTTACATCCCATTTTTTGGCATCTAATCTCTGGTAACCCCTCTTCTAACACAAGGTAAAAAAACCAGATGAAATCAAGAATGCATTTTAATATGATAGAGACTATTGACTAGTGATGATGTTTTGACCCATATTGTGGGGAGATTATACACTTAAATAGAAAACCATATGTAATAATAAATAAATAAATAACCATAATAATATTACTAGATAATAAATATAGAACCACATTATGAATAAAACAATATAAAGTATAAAACCATTATGAAGATAGATAAAGGTCACCAATACCATTGTTAAATGACATTACCATGGAAAACTGATGAAATTTAAAGAAAAGGGAATTCCTATGTAAATGTTTATAGTTCTACAAATAAGGGGTTCCTCATGTATATGATTATCCTTTAAAAGAATTTTCTAACTTAAATTGGGATATATAAGGTTTTTCATTATGCCTTTTACTTAAAGAATTATTTATTTTTAATAACTAATTCATATGATTGAAAATTTATCATATGAAAAGTTTACTATAATACATTTTATGGCTATAAGGTTTTCACAAAACACATTCTTGAGAGTTCTTCTTTACACTTAAATTTGTTAGTTCACCTATTATAATTGGTTTTTTCTTACAGAGTTATGAACCTCTATTCATGTAGGTGAGTCTTACTTTAGAATCCTCAAATTAGTTTTCCTAATTCATATATACATTAATATATTTATATAGAATCTATGCAAAAATATGATCATAACTATCTATACAGTTTCATAAGATGTATGAAAATAAAGGTTTCATTTTCTTCGATAACATATAATGGAAGAATGTTCAAGTAACACCATAATATTTTATTCTATATTTATCGTAAAATAAATTTAATTTCTCGATTGCTAATAAGACTTGAAAACCCGAATCTAAATGTACCATAATATTGTATACCTTTAAAATCTAGCCATTAAATTATTGGAATGAGTATGAATATTCAAATTTTGAATATTATTTGTAATTATTTTATATAAATAAAATATATTGATAATTAAGAACATAAAGTTTAGAAAAAACTTCAAATGAATCAAAAATACATTTTCCCTCAAAAATGTTATTTATTTACTTTATTAGAAAATTATATTGAAAAATTAAAACACATATAGAAAGTTTGTTTGAAAAAATAAACATAACATTTTAAACAATAATTTCAACATTATCATTGTATGAATTGTTGATAATTTTCTAAAAATATTTTTTTTTTGATGAATAGTGAAAAATACTACTTTTAATTGAAAACGACCCTTTCATTAAAATCATTTAAAATTTTAACATTTTTAAATGGTAATAAATGTAAAATTAGGTGATTTATATTATTAATATTATGAATATGATAATTATAATTAATTTTATGTTATATTTTTATATTAAAACCTTTTATATTTGAGAAAACATTTTTCAAGAAAAATGTTATTTATAACATTTTCTAGGTTTCATTTTAAATTATATTCTCCCACTTTAGTAAATATAATTATATAAAATAGACTCAAAATTTAGAATCATTATGTAAATTATTTTAATGAGGTAATTTCTTTTGTTATAACAAATTGTAAAAAATATATAATTTATCATCGTGGTTAAGGATAAAATGATTTTATCGAGGGTTAAACCAAGATAGAAGGAAACTTTTTACAACTATATTTGTTTAAATAAAATTTATGGAAATTTTTTTATCTCATCCTATCAAAAAATAGAAATTATTTTTGTTTGTAATTATTAAGATTGTGTATGAATTAAAAATATTTTAAGCTTTTAAGATATTCCAAGTGTGTTCTCTGCCCCACTTAAAAAAGGACACCCATAATTTCTCTCATTTACAAAAATTTTAGGAATATAGCTAAACCAAAACCTTCCCAATATTCTTATAAATATATTTATCACTGAATTAGTGGTCTTGGTATTCTTAAAATACCATTCAATGTGTCGTTAGGAACAAATTTACAGGAGGCCTACCGAAGAAGATGTTGTCATCATACATGACCTATTTCAATTTATTTCTATTTATAGCTCCTCTAAATTTATGTTATTAATTATAAAATAATAAATAATGTCTTGTAGATTTAAATAAATATTATTATTATTATGTAATAACCTTCATTCCCTCTATTTTCTTTTAAATGGTATGTGAATGTATTGCTCGTGCATACACGTGGACTACCACCTCCAGGAAATAATAAAATTCATTTTCCATATCCTTCTTTAATAGATTGTTATTATGATGGGTTTAATGTTTAAATGTTATATTAATGGTATTATTATGTTTCTGGAAATATAATATCATATCTTTCTTGTTACCTATTAATCTTTTAGAAAATGATAATGTCGCTCATGCGTATGTGTGGACAACCAAATTTGTGAAGTGATGTGATTCGTTTTCATTTTTGATTTAAATGTATGTTAATAAGATTATTTTTAATTATTATATATTATATGTGTAATATAGTAATTATTCATTCAATTTTAATCATTATTTACTATTCTTTCATTCCATCCATCGAAAAGTGAAAATAGTGTTCATGGGTACGTACATCCTACTACCCCCGAGAATGGTATAATTTATTTTTATGTGTCTAAATTTTATGGATATATATTTATATAATGAATATATATATTATTTCTATCATTATTACCATTTTATAGATGATGGAACGTTCATCAAAGTAGAAGGACTATAACTATCGAATTGAAATTCTCATGAAAAATGAAACAGTTAACACCAGAAAACAAGGATTATAATAAAAAAATTATTGATAAATTGATGTTTAAATGTTATAAAAGGATGATATATGATATTTTAATCATCTAAATTTTTCTTAAATCTGTGTATATGAAATTAAAAAAATTACAGGATTTTACATCACTTTTGAAGAAAGTTGAACTCGAGGTATGGTATTTTATCACAATTTTATTTCAAGAGACACATATCATATTCACCATCTATTTATTTTATGTGGTTTATACACCTATGAATAATTTATTTAATTATTCTTATGAAAAAAATAATGGTGATATTAATATACAAATAAATTTCTGTATTTTATGAGGAATTCATTCGATATTTACCAATATGGTGAGGTAGTTATGTTATAATCTCATTGTTTATACAAATGTTTTAAGATTAAGTTTATAATGATGAAATTTAATGATCAAAATATTGAGAATATAGTGACTTTTATTATTTGGTATTTATTTTCACTATATTAAATTTTATAATTTTCTTAAACTATACTTATGTAACTAAGATACTAAAAGAAAGTTTTTAAATAAACCTGACATTATTTTTCTCTTCGGTCAAAAATTCATTTTCTACTATATCCATTTTTTTAAAAAAAATAAGAAATATTTTTTTGTATTATAATATTATTGTTTAAAGTTATTTTTATCCATGTTTTAATTTTTACAAAATGGTTTTAATGAAATGTACTTTTCATTTTCCAAATGATGTACTTTTTAATTTTTACTAAAAACATGAAGTGAACATTTTTTACATATATAACATCAACCTAAATTCCTCACCTCATGATTGGTTAATAATTTGAGGCTTCCTTTAATGGGTTCTAAGGTTCATTTCAAATAAAATTTATTCCTTAATATTTTGGGAATTTTTTGATTTTAATTACATTATGTAAAATTGAAAAGGTTATTTTTATGAATAAATATTCCAAGTGATATTTCAAATTAATATTCATTTAAGATAACATCCAATATATTTACATATGATTTATAAGTAATATGACCCAGGGATACAATCCTTATTATTTCTATGGATATTTTATGATTATGATGATTATTTTTTTATGAAACTCATTTATTTTAGATGGTTTATGCTATGTTAAATTGTGGAAATGTTTATAAAAGTCTGTACTTTTTTAAGGTTTATGATATATAATGAATGATTAATATACTTATCGAATAAATTTTAATATATTATAATTATGTCACTCATGGGGATGAAATTATATATCCATTAAATTCATTCTATAAATATGGATATCTCATGAGGTAATATGGAATGAAATATTTAGTGAAATTAGTTCTGTATAGGATTTTATATGTAGGGATAGTCTTTAGAGTGAACCATGACTAAGGATATGATGTAATTGTGAGTTAACCTTTTACACTATGATAGTCAGGGTAGTGATCCTTTACAAAGGAAATTATTCTCTATGGTTATCTGTATTCCATAAAATTATATATTATTATAATGTTAAACTTTCATAGTTCATATTCTTTGGTTCATTTATAATTAATGTATTATGAACTATTATGATTTATTCCATGATTCAATATTATGATCTTTGATACACAGGGTATTTTGTTTAAAAAAGTATTTCCATGTTCTCATACCTTTATGCTTATGATGTGCTCCATATAACTCTCTTGAAGAAGTATATACCTGAAAATTAACATGTAATAAACTCAAATTTCAAACCACTTGAGTAAGATATTTTCTATGAATAAAAAACATTATAAATCTTTGAATGTAGAGATAAATCTCTATTTAATAGTACTAATCACATAGATAAATTTCTCTTAAGGATTCATAAATTTGATGAAGCTATATGGGAACCTAAGGGTGTCATAAAAATAGAGATATCCTCATGAAATTCTATCAAATTTAAAAAATACAAGGGAAAATCATTTTAAAGGGGGTAGAATGTAACACCATGATACTTTCTGGTATACTTTCTACGAATTAATTTAATTTCTTCAATAGCTTGTGATACATACCAACCAGAATCTAAAATAACCATAACATAGTATAATGTTTCAACCTAACTTTTAATTTTTTTAAATTTAATAGTAATACAAAAATTATGAATATTAAATATAATGGGTATAGATAAAGAATATATATTTAAAAATAAGAATTCAATTTATTATAAACCATTTTTATGATTCAAAAATATTTTTTTTTGAAAAATAAATTTTATTACTTTTGTGGGGAAAAAATATAATTAAATTTTGATGCATTTAGAAAATTTATTTTTCAAAAATAAATGAATTTTTGAAATCATCATATCAAAATTATCTTAGTTTGAATTTCTGAGAATTTATAGAAAATATTATTTTTCTAATAAATGGTGAAAATATTAATTTGTATAGAAACTAGTATTTTCATTTAAGAAATTTTTAAAGAGATATTTTTGTTTTAAAATTATTTCAAATTAAAATTACTTTATTTATAATATTAATGATCTAAATATAATCATGAGAATTAATTTTATGATGTATTTTGGTATAAAATATTTTTCATAAGAAATGATTTTTTCTAGAAAAATGCATTACGTCGTGTTTTGTAGGATTAATTTTAAATAGAGTTACATGAATTATATAAATAAAATTTTGAAAAATTCATTCCATATGTTTAATAATAAATTCCCAGTTTATTTATGTGGCCAATTTCATTTTTGGTCATAATTAGTCATAAAATAATTAAAAATTTGTCTTCGTGGTTCAGGTTAAAAACAATTTATAGGGGGAAGATAAACCAAGAGATGGTGGTAATTATTACAAATAACATTTTATATATTATATTTTATGACCATATTTTTACATCATTCTATCACAAATACATTATCTAACCTTTTGGAATAATTTCTCTTCAGTATGAATTTATTTTATTTTATTCTTTTAAAAATTCCAAGTGTGTACTCCTCCCTAATTATAAAAGGACACCCCTAATTTCTATCCATTACACCGCATTGATCCATATATCTTGAACGAACCAAACCAATTCCCTTAGAAAATTAAATATCCATGAATTAGATGTGTTGGTATTGTTGAATGACCATTCAAAGGGTTGTTAATGAAGGATTAATAGTATTAATCCTGAAATAAAAATGTATATATGGACTACCACCTCCACATAGAGATACAATTAATTTTCAATCACCATATTTAATGGAAGGGTATAATGAATGGTTTAATATGTATTTATTATATTTTTTTAATTTTTTTAATGAAATTATAATATCATATATACCCTCTAGACTTCCAATCCATTGGAAAACAATAATGTCGCTTATGCATACGTGTGGACTACCACATACACAAAGCAATGTGATTTCTTATTTTCCCTATAAACATGGATGGTAATAACGATAGAGTTAATTATGATATTTGATATATAAAATATAATAATGTTTATTTAAAGTTGAATTATTAGTTATCTTTATTTATTTCATTCATCAAAAAGTAAAAATAGCATTTATGCATACAGACAACATACCATCTCTACAAACTATGTTATTAATTTTTATCTCTCTACACGTTATGGATAACTATATATATATGACAAATATATCTGATATTCATATCATTATTAATGTTCTAAATATAATGGTAAAATTATCAATGTTTATGGACTACTACTATCAAAATGAAATTCTCATATAAAATGAAATAGTTAACAATAAAAATCATAATTTAAAAAAGGAATTATTAGCATATGGGTGTTGAAATGTTATAAATGGTTAATATATGATATTATAATTATTTAAATGACTCTTTTATATAAATAAAATAAATTTAAATATCTTATTAATATGTTGAGATGAATTTTTATGCAAGTAAAACTCAAGGAAATTTTCATCTATGATTTATTTCTCTAAGACACATGCCATATTCACCACTTTTTTAATTTATACTGTGTATATATTGCCTGTGAATTTATTTTATCATTATTATCCTGAATATTATGAGGGTATTAATTTCTATATAATTTTCTCTCTTTCATGTGGTTTTGATTTGAAATTTATTAAATTGGTATGGTATTTATGGTATAATCTCATTTTTTTATAAGTAAGTTTCTAATAAAGAATTCCAAGATCAACCTCTCAATAATGTCATATATTTTATTTACCAATGGTTATTTCAAGGGATTAACTTTTTTTCATTAAATTTTACTCTCTTTAAGTACACAAGATTCTAAAAGAACATTTTAAGGAAAAAGGATTTATTTTTCTATTTTTCTAAAAATAATTTTTCATCTTTGTCAATGTTTTATAAAAAACTCAATAAAATTTTCACTATAATCATATAAATATTAAAGATAATTTTTCCTATGTTTTACTTTTTATAGAATGGTTTAAATGGAATCTTAATGTAATTTTCCAAATGATGTACTATTGATTATTTATTTAAAATGTGAAAATAAATATTTGTTTTTACACACATGACATGAAAATAATTTCCGACTATAATGACCAAAAAATTATTTTAAACTTACATTACAGGTTTAAAATTTTTAATGATAAAAAATGTTTTCAATAATATTTTGTATATTTTTAGATTTAAAATAAATTATTATTAAATAAATGGAGTATTTTACCCACAAAATATTCCAAGTATTATTTTCAAGTAATTTTTCATTAAGATAAAATCCATTAATGTTACATATGTTTCATTGGGGATGTGATCGAGGGATACAAACCTTTTATTTCCCTAGATGGATTATGATTATGATTATGAGAGTTTTATGAGAACCATTTATTTTCAATGGCTTATACTATGATTAATTGCTGAAATTTTTATGAAACCTGTTATTTTTACACAAGTGTTGATATATGATTTATGATTTATGATCTTACGGAACAAAAATGAATGGATTTTGATTTTACGACTATTGGGAAAATAATTATATATCTCACTAATTCATTGGGTAAATATAGATATATCATAAGATAATAGGGAATACCATGGGGTTAAAAGCTAGTTTATTAAATGACTTTGTCCACTAAATATAGTCTTGGGATTGAACCTTGATAATAGATAAGATGGAATGAATATTTAACCAAACCCACTGTGATTGTATTGGTAGTTATCCATGATAAATGAAATTATTTTCTATGATTATGTATACATCAAAAATGATAATGTTATTTTTTCATTACTCATCTTCTTTGATTATTTTACAATTCATTTTCTTATGAACTTCCATTCTTTATTACATGATTCAATATTTAGAATTATGATATGTTGAGAATTATTTTCAAATGTTAATATCATGTTCACATACACTTATACTCATGTTAACTTTATATGGTAATTTATATCTCTATTTGTTACCCTTACTAAGCATATGAGCTAACCCTTTCTTATGTTTTTTTTCCTATTTTGTAAAGAAAATTTTTAAGTATGGTATGTCATAATAGTGTTCTAGTTGTAACGAGCATAGTGGGATATGATTTAAATATCTTATGAGGAATTTGTTTACATATATATGTTTCTTGAGACACTAAAGCTATACAATTTTGGATTTTATCATAATAAAATGTATCAAATATTCATATAATAAGATTTAATATTTATTTATGATAATTATCTAGTTCAATATTTTTAATATGAATGTACACTTTCCTTTCATAATTTTCATGAAGATAAACTTATAAAAAATTCATATTGACTTTTTTCTTAATATTTTACTTAATCCTAAAGTGTTTAAAAATTATTTCACTTATAATTATATTCATTTAGAATAAAAATGATCATAACTTGATGAAAAAATGGATTTCATTCTACTTATATACTATTTGTGTAAATAGAAGTTGAGTGGTATTTTCTACCCCTATATATAAGGGTGGGCATGATCAAAGGATGATATAATATTTTTCACAAATCCTAAATAAAAAAACTGAATTTTTATAAACACCTGACTTATACTCCCATGTTATTTTAATTTATTTTCATTCAACTTTCATATATAAATTGTTACATATAAGTTTTAAGTGAAGAAATCATTAGTTGAAAACTATTTAAATGGGGTGTATAGACATATCTCTATCAAAAGGATTAAGAGTAATTCATTTTAAAAAAATATACTTTTTTAAATCTTATCCCTTTTTAGATTTTTCTCAACTATATTCATATATCAAAGAAATGACTACCATTACTTTTTGATGTGGTGATCATAATTCTTTAGAAAGTTATTAATTTCTTGTTGATAATATCGATATTGAATTTCAAAGAGAGATATACACTCAACAATGATCACCACCAAAACTATTAGAAGTAATTCTTAAAAACCATGCATTGTTAGAATAAATTTCACTATATGTATTTTTATTTTTATATTATTCACTAATTCCCACTCTATGTTATAAATTTATAATTGATTGGTTCATATACATTCTATTAATAACACATTCTAATGTGTTTTTAACTGAATAATCCATTATAGAAGTAAAATATATGTCTGTATACAACTTATCACTATTGGAATTCTTGGTAATTGTGATGGTCTATTTGCGACGGGATCTCGTCACAAATAGGCTTTAGGGATGGGGCCCCGTTGCAAATGACCCATTGTAGAAAACGCTGTCACAAATACAATTATTTGTGATGGTCCCGTCGCAAATAATTGTATTTGCGATGGGAAACATCTCCATCGCAAATAAGCCTTGGATTATATGTATTATATATACATAAACATTTTCGTGATGGGCCCGTCACAAAAACTATTTGCGACGGGCTCTTGTCCCATCACAAAAAAATATATAAAAAAAACTTTTTGTGACAGGCCCATCACAACAAAGGATTTGTGACAGGACTAGTTACCTATAGCAAATAGGTTTAAAAATATTTAGTTAGACTATTTGTGATGGGGTCCCATCGCAAAAGGCCCCTTCGCAAATAATAAATTAATTTTGAAAAAATTAAAATTTAATAATATTATGATTAATGAAAAAAAATATAAAAAGATAATAAAATATTACATATTAAATTATGTAATATTTTCACCGATATAAAAGACAGAAAATGTAAATAATTCATATTTCAATGTTAAATTCAAATGTTTGTAACATAAAAAAATCACTGGGGGGTCGTCTTCTGGAGGAGGTGGAAGAGCTGAAGGAGTTGTTAGAGGAAACTCCATCCCTAAACTATGAGTCAAAGGGTGCATGTACTCCATCTACTCGTGATGATGCTACTACCATCGAAGCATCTCCTCCTCGTGCTGTTGCTGCTATTGTTGCTGCCGCTGACACATCTCTTCTTGATGCTTCTACAAAATCTCTATATGCTCAGCCTGAGCTCGCAACTGCTTCTGATACTGTGAGCCAGAAGATAATTCCTCTCCATGAGCTCCTCTCGATTTGGACGCTGACATCGCATCAGTACCATAATAAGTACCGGGAGTCAAATGTGAGCCGATGCCAACTACTCTGTCCTTCTCAAAGCCATACTGAGTCGCCTGCATCCATGTTGCCTCATCGAAATGGTGAGCACTAGTCTACTTAGTCGTCTCGTCCTGACCCTCAGCCTGTGTCTGAGAGGTCACAGCCTCATATGACTCCTTCAATTCCAATTTAAAATTAAAATTATAAATATATTATATGCAGTTAATTGTTAAACTGAAAAAGTAATACTAACCACAATCTGATGCTAGCGATCACCTCTAATCTCTCCAGTGGTTGGATCACTATACATCCTCTGATAAACGTCGAACTCCATAATATCGGGATGCTCGACTGCCTACAGAAATATAAAATAAAATGTTTATATTTATAGTTATATAAAATATTTAAAAAATATACTTACCAGATACTCTTTATGTGAACTGAATGTACGGCTACCAGCTCGAAGTGTCACCTCTTATCTCCCCCGGTTCTGTTATCCCACTAAAGATCTCCTCTCAAATCCACCACCCAACCAGTTTAAACATAATCCATCCCAAACATGAGATGAAATGCACTATGGTCGGTGGGCTCTACATGACTCATCAAATTCTGTCACCCATGCTTTCTTAATGGTTGTCCTTCTCAAATTGTGCAAAAACTGGCGGAAACAGTCACGCATAGAAACATGTCATGTCGTGTGGATAGAGTCATGCATGATATCATCGATAGGATACCACAAACCCTAAAAATAATTTATAATATCATGTTGTTAATAAAATAAATTTCAAAATAAATACTATTTATTTATGTACCATCCAATGATGGAACATGTCGTGCCACACATCAACGGGAATCTGTTCCAATGTGATCTATGGCTGAGAAAAATAATTGTGCAATATAGTGCTCCCCTTTCCAATAGATACATGCTGAAAACTATGAATAAAGAATAAATAATCAAACAATTAGTATATATATAGATAAATTAATGAAATCTAACTAAAATATAGAGGTTACCATACCTCCGTGTGCATAGATCGAAACCAAGATGTGGACGTCGCTTGGGGATAGGGTCAGGAATCATCAGTCGTGCAAGACCGCACCCCCTTCATATACCTCCTGAACCACCAGTAGGATGAGGGTCAGCTGATCCCACATCCTCATCATCCAAAGGTAGATCAACCTCCTGCAACTCACGAAATAAATCATCATCCATCTAAAACACAAAATTATTTTTATTAGCAGATAGTTGAAAATAACTATTATATATAGATATATATTAGTTATAATTATAACCATCATTTAATTGTTTCAATGTGCATCTTCATCCTCCTCCCCATAGTTGTCAATGTCAATGTCTTCATCTTCCTCCTCAGCATCATCAATATCCATATGAGTTTCAGTTTCATCATCTCTTGTCATTTCAAATTCATTTATAACATCATTAACATTTTCATCATCATCGATCTTTAATTGTGGGGTGTCATAGTCGATATTCACGTCTCTTTGTGAATTAGATGGATTTTGAGTAGTCTCTTGAAAAAATTTAATTCCTTCCACTTCAGCAGAACTACATTCAATTTGAGTAGACTTATTTTCCCGAGATTTTATTTTTATTATACTCCACCAATTGCTCAAGTCTCTTGAAGTAGCATAGTACTTTGTATAATAAATTTTATGTGATTGTTGAGCTAGTAAAAATGGTTCATTTACTGCAATAAGACTTTTATAATTAATATCGGTGATTCCACGAGTCTGATGAACATGAAAACCTCTTTCAGTATCCAACCACAGACATTTAAACATTATTATATAATTTTTTCCTAGATAATACAGTTCAATAATTTCATCCAAAATTCCATAAAATTCAAAAAACCATTGAATCCAATCGGCATAAGTCTTTCCATTATAACATGACAATAGTGAGTTTTTAATCCAGTAATATAACCATTCTTAACGCATCTTCCCAAATTAAAATCATAGCCATCTGGAAGTCTCAAATCTACAATCCACTAAAAAAATAATAAGTGACTCTCTTTGGACAGTGTATAAGCAGCTTTTGGCTTCATTAACCTCTGTGATCTGACATTTTAAAATAATTCAAGTTCTGGTCGCCTGCAAGTTTGGGAAAGATCCAATCGTGCCTTTACAATATCTTTAGTCTTACCTGGTATATCCAAAACTGTATGAAATAAATTATCAAAACAGTTCTTCTCAATATTCATAACATCCAACACGTGGAGGACCAACAAATCAGGCCAATACGGAAGATCCCAAAAAATTCTCCATTTTATCCAGTTATGTTCTTTCCCAAAGCCATGAATTTCTTGTTGGTTTACTATTGGTCCAAATGTGATGGGGGTAATGAAAATACAACTGATTTTAACTCTGTACCTGAGATCATCTTTGTAGGTTCATCTCTTTCAATTATACCTTTTCTAAAATGAGATTTGTTCCTCCGAAAAGGATGACCGGTTGGAATAAATCTATGGTGACAATCAAAATATCAAGTTTTTTTTCATTAAACAGCATAAAGTATTTTTTTCTTTCATATAGTAAGGACATGATTTCGAACCATGTGTACTCCAACCAGATAACATGTCATATGTTGTAAAGTCACTAATCGTCCACATCAATGCAGCTTTTAATTTGAAATTTTGTTTCGCAGCAACATCATATGTATTAACACCATCACTCCATAATAAATTTAACTCATCAATAAATCGTTTCAAATAAAAATCAATATTCTTTTTCAGATGCCCTGGGATTAATATGGTCAAAAAGATATAAGGCTCGCTCATCAACATCCATGGAGGAAAATTATACGGAGTTATAAAGACAGGCCAGCATGAATACTGAATACCATAAGAAACAAATGGACAAAACTCGTCAATAGAAAGACCCAATCACACATTTCAGGATTCTATTGAAAAAGACGGATGCAGACGGTCAAAATATTTCCATGAATCGCCATCAGATGGATGATTCAAGCTTTTATCAGTTGAAATATTGGTTTTGTGCCATGACATCATTGACGTTGTGTTCTAAGACATAAATAAACGCTACAACCTGGGTGTAAGGGGGAAATATCTCAACTATTTTACTAGAATCGATCTAGAATTCCCCGGTTGAGCTTCTTTATACATTGATTTTCCACATGTGGGAAAAATATCCAATGACTCATTTTCGCCAGAATATAAGATGCAATCATTTGGATATACATGAATCTTCTAATAACTAAGGCCCAAATTATGAATTAGCCTCTTGCTCTCATAGTAATTTGTAGGTAACACATTTCCTTTAGGTAATGGTGTTTTAACCACAGAAAATATCTGATCAAAATAGTTGTTTGACATTGCATTATCTGATTTAATAGCCATAAATTTTTCCACCGCTTCTAATTTTCTTATCTTGCAACCAGAATATAATACATCCCTAGCAGACCTCAACAAATCATAAAATTCAGATGGTGCCAACTCAGGAGTTAAATCAATATCATCGTGAGTTTCTATTTGTTGCGCAGATGGACGTGAAACATCATGTACTAAATTTTGAAACCATGATGGATCTGGAATCATGTTATTAGAATCTTCTTTGGAACTACCTTCACTGTGTTGATACCAAAAAACATAATCTGGTTGAAAACCAAACCACAGGAGATGTCACCAAACTTTATCAAATGTGTCAAACATTCTCAGAGCACATTTTTTACAAGGACACTTAATTGTGCCTTCTAAAACATATTCTAGTTTTGATGATGCAAATGCTAAGAAAGCTTCAACACCCTCAATATAGACAGGACTTAAACCAGAACCATTTGGATTTCTGCACTGATTTTTCCAAGCTCGATCATCTAATAATGACTGTTGTCGACTTCCTTGTTCCATATTTTTCTGCATAAATTATAAAATCATCACTGTTTTTGAATAGTTTTAAATTATAAAAACACTATCTGAAAAAGACGATAATTAATTACAACTACTTAATAATTATCATTAATTAAGGGCGACACAATTTCTAGTGGATTGACGGCTACTCTTTTGTCTGACAGCTCATTTGATTGCATCTTTCTCAAACTTATTATTTCTAATTATTCCTAATTATTCCTAATTATTCCTAATTATTCCTAATTATTCCTAATTATTTCTAATTATTAAAAATTATTACAAATTGTTATAATTATTACAATTTATTACTAATTTAGCAATACTTATCAATACATAGAAAAAGGAAAATTGATTGTATAATGAAAGGAAATTTGGTAATCATCATTGTGGAGATGATTACAAAGTTTCCCTTCATTATCCTAGCAGATTTTGTTTACTAATTATTAGTAATAAAAAAATTATATTATCAATATTTATGAAAAAACAATATTAATATTATTTAATTAATAAAAAATTTATAAAATATTAAAATTATCAATATTCACAACAGACATTCTTCTATTCTTAACATGTTCAAATCTCAAAGGGTCATCAATTGTCAAGTCATGCGCAATAAAAAATTTATGTCTGTCATGTCCAATGTAAACTCTATAATTGTACTTGCATGGTTAATCACCTCACAAATAGTATTGTAATAGGACGACCAAAGTAATGACGTTCTCATCTCTAAGAATCATCTCACGTGACACTTTACATAGATCATTCTTCCTTCAAAATTTGAGGGGATATCATTATTTTTCCCTTAAATTTTCAAGGAATAATGGTCTATGTAAAGGTTCATGTGAGATAATTCTTATAGATAAGAAAGGCATGACTTGATTTGTTTGATTTGAACACTACTTGCGAGGTGATAAACCATGCAAGGACAATTATAGAGTTTACATTATACATGACTGACACAAACTTTTTATTGCGTATGACCTAACAATTGGCGACCCTTTGAGATTTGAACATGTTGAGAATAGATCAATGTCTATTGCGAATATTGATAATTTTAATATTTTATAAATTTTTTATTATTTTAATAATATTAATATTGTTTTTTCATAAATATTAATAATATAATTTTTTTGTTGCTAATTGTTTCTAATTGTTGCTAATTGTTGCTAATTGTTGCAAATTGTTGCTAATTGTTGCTAATTATTGCTAATTTCTGCTAAGTGTTGCTAAGTGTTGCTAAGTGTTGCTAACTATTGATAACTGTTGCTAACTATTGCTAACTGTTGCTAACTATTGCTAACTATTGCTAACTGTTTCTAACTATTGCTAACTGTTTCTAACTCTTCCTAACTCTTTATAACTCTTCCTAACTCTTACTAACTCTTCCTAACTCTTCCTAACTCTTCCTAACTCTTCCTAACTCTTCCTAACTCTTCTTAACTATTCCTAACTATTCCTAAGTATTACTAAGTATTACTATTTATTACTAATTATTACAAATTATTACAAATTATTACCAATTATTACTAATTATTACCAATTATTAATAATTATTACTAATTATTACTAATTATTACTAATTATTGCTAATTATAACTAATTATATCTAATTATATCTAATTATTACTAATTATATCTAATTATTACTAATTATATCTAATAATTACTAATTATATCTAATTATTACTAATTATTACTAATTATTACTAATTATATCTAATTATTACTAATTATATCTAATTATTACGAATTATATATAATTATTACTAATTATATCTAATTATTAATAATTATTACTAATTATTACTAATTATATCTAATTATAACTAATTATATCTAATTATTACTAATTGTATCTAATTATTACTAATTATATCTAATTATTACTAATTATATCTAATTATTACTAATTATTACTAATTATATCTAATTATTACTAATTATTACTAATTATATCTAATTACATCTAATTATTACTAATTATATCTAATTATATCTAATTATTACTAATTATATCTAATTATATCTAATTATTACTCATTATATCTATTTATTCCTAATTATATCTAGTTATATCTATTTATATCTAGTTATTCCTAATTATATCTAGTTATTCCTAATTATATCTAGCTATTCCTAATTATATCTAGTTATTCCTAATTGTATCTAGTTATTCCTAATTATATCTAGTCATATCTAATTATTACTACTCATATCTAATTATTACTAATTATATCTAATTATATCTAATTATTACTAATTATATCTAATTATTACTAATTATATCTAATTATATCTAATTATTACTAATTATATCTAATTATATCTAGTTATTACTAATTATTTCTACTTATTCCTAATTATATCTATTTATTCTAATTATATCTAGTTATTCCTAATTATATCTAGTTATTCCTAATTATATCTAGTTATTCCTAATTATATCTAGTTATTCCTAATTATATCTAGTTATTCCTAATTATAACTATTTATTCCTAATTATATGTACTTATTTCTAATTATATGTACTTATTGCTAATTATAACTATTTATTGCTAATTATAACTATTTATTGCTAATTATAACTATTTATTGCTAATTATAACTATTTATTGCTAATTATAACTATATATTGATAATTATAACTATTTATTTCTAATTATATCTAATTAATATTAATTATAATTAATTATTCCTAATTATATCTAATTAATATTAATTATAACTAATTATTTATAATTATAACTAACAATATCAATTTCTTAGTAAAACTAAATATAAATAAAAATCAATTGAAATCTAATTAAATTACAACTAATAAACAACAATTAAAATTAACTTAAAAAAATAAAATAAATATAAAAAAATAAAATATAAATACCTTAAACTTTGATATTGACGCTCTCTGATTGCACTTGTATAAAAAACTTCAACTAAAAGAAAATTTTTCTTTAAAACTGAAAAATAAAGAGAGAGAGAGAGAGAGAGAGAGACCAAGATCTGAATGATTTGGAGAAAAAATGGATGGGGGTATATATAGGTTATATTTTTTGCAATGGGGTTATTAGCGACGAGATTCCAGTTGCAAATGGTGGTAATTTAGACGGGGCCCGTCGCAATTAACATCGTCCGCATTAATTATTGTCGTCGGTTAAAAGGTTATTTGCGACGGGTCCCGTCGCAAATAGTACCTGCCGACAGTCTTTTTACGACGGGACGGCATCCCGTCGCAAAAAGTTATTGACCACTGCTGGGTATTTGTGACGGGTCCCATCGCAAATACCCCTGCACGGTTTGGCGTCGAAGCCATGCGTTTTGGCACGCAAGTTGCGCCAAACTATTTGCGACGGGGGACATCTCCCCGTCGCAAATGATATTCGCACAGTTTGGCGCACAAGTCGCGCCAAACCATTTGTGATGGGGGAAGAAATCTCATCGCAAATAATTGGTTATTTGCGACGGGCACTTTTCCCCGTCGCAAATAGCTTCCTGGACGGGTTATTTGCATCGAGCTTTCTTCTCGTCACAAATAGTCATTTTTCTCGTAGTGTATGTATCTTTTCCCTAACAATTAAAATTGTGTATCTAGTATGTGATATAACCATCCAAAATATCCATAAATTATCTATTCTTCAATAACTAATCAATCCAATGGTCAAAATTTAAGTTCTGATGTTACCATTGTAGTAATTTTTAAATAGTGTGGACCTGTACATATTGAACATTTCAGAGATGTACCAAATTTTCATAGTTTCTAATGGAATCTAGGTTATGTAAATCCATTTAACCCCAATGATTATTTAACAATTGATAGGTATATTTGATTCTAGATCCCACCATGATAGTGAATTTCAATGAATAACACATTTCACTTAATTCATAATGATGTGAGGACCAACCTATTGAATTTTGATAGGATATGAAGTATTTTCTAACATGCGATAAATGTATGATTAGTTTATCCCTCCATCAAGTTATTTTGGGTGACATCAAATAGGATCCCATAATGGATTAGGGGTTGTTTCTGGAGTTTAAATCCATTATTAAGAAGAGGTTTATTTTTTTATATATCTCATATGATGAATTGGTAGAGAAATTCTTGGGGAATTAAGGGATTTCACTAGATTTAAAAAATTCAAAATAAATACTAGACTATTTATATCCATGGTTTTGATGTAACATACTAAAAAACCCTTAGAGAAGGAAATTATACCAAATACAACAAGAGACCTCATCCACAGGCTATAATAATTATATTTTTATAGGTATTTCTCATAATATTTATGAGTGAAATGTTATTATTGATTTGAGACTAGAATACTAGTTTCATCTTTAGATCCATCATTATAGAGGAACATTTAACTTGGGGAAATACTGTCAATATATAAATACATATATTAATAATGATTTAAAAAATGTTAGTCTATGTCCACAATTAAAGTTATATTTATGATAATTATATCCAATTTTTGATATTTTGTGGGTTTATGGTAGTTCACCTTAGAGGCTATAAATTCAATATCCCCACACTAATACCTCACTCAAGTTTTAGGTCAATCACAATGAAATTTTATAAATATAAACTAATACCAAATAATTATTAAGACCTTAAAATCACCCTTATTGAACATATAATGGTCACCTATATCCTATTTGATATAGTCACTATAATGGTAATCGACAATGGAATCCAAATATATGTTCAATGAACCCATATAATGTTTTTTTGAGATGAGGTATTGGTGGAATTAATAGACTATGATTCATTATTTTTGTATTTCACTACATATATATTAACCTATCCATTGTATTGTATAAAAAATGATAATCCTTTTTCAATAATATGGATTTTATCATGATAAATATCCAAGGGTCAAGAACTAATTTTGGATGATGTTTTCTTGTATTGATGCACATATCTAGATTATTTTACCACCTATTGATTTTTATACCAATTAATTCCCTATGTATAGATATAATTTTATTAACTTATATGATGATAGAATTATAAATTTATTTATTCATATTAAAGTATCACTTTATATAATATTTAGTTTAACACATGACCATTAGGAAAATATGCAAACCATGATAGAGAACACCCATAAAAATTTAATTTTAGAGGAAGAAAGTCTAGAAAATTATCTCATGATTCATATTTTAACACTGTAAATATGACTTAGAATTATCTAATCATACATTATAAATGGAATGATTTTTCATGTATCTTTTTAGAAATGGGACAACTTTAGAGAGGACGTTTTTCTCACAGAGTTGTGATGTGTTCTTTACCATGAGATTAAAATCCCAAGAATTTGGAATGCCATATTTATTTTGTATAAATGGTCCAATTCTATTTATAATAAAGAAAATCATATATATATATATAGGATCTAGATTCCCTGATCTGGTACTTTTATAACTATAGAATATATACTAGTGACATTATAACACTCCTATGAATAGATTAAGTGGAGGATGAAGAAAATGAAGAAGCTGAACTGATAAAGGTAGAAAATAAGATGATAATTATGATGGGTTCAATGAGAGGTTATTTTAATTGGTAAAGTCAATTCCCCTATAAATTTTGATGTATTAAAATTTCCACACATATTATTCCTCTAATTTTATAGGAACATAGATATTTATACTCACATTCAATTATCATTAGACTATACCCCAAATATTGAGGAAGCTTAGTCTATAGAATATTTATTAGATTATAGAGGTAACCCCTATATAACATGAGTTACACAGTTACAAAACATAGTTACCATGCCTCTAGTAGTGGGGAGTTCCCCCTAATAATTCTAGTGATATGAGCCTCACTGAGTGATACTCATCATTATTAGTAGAATAAAGGGATTAAAATATATTTAAAAGATTGGTTATCTGGTTGGTTTAATGTTAATCTATAATTTTTAATTCATTATAATTGATTATACCAATATTTTATATTTCTTGATTACATGGTCATCTATACAAAAGGGATATCCATCAATGATTCATGTGGAAGATTCCCACATCATGCAAGAGGATTATGTAATCATTGAGAGTGATGTTGATTGTAGGATACATAAGAAATGTATAAAATAAATATATTTACATTTTCACCTAAAATTTTTCTTAATTTTAACTATTTATTTGACATACTTCTCTACATACATATAGTTCTGGAAACCACCATAGTCCAGGATTATGTGATAATAGATATTGATGGTATGATTTTCCATAAAGATCAATCATGAATCATAAATTTCATTTAGAGTATGATATTTTCATTAGATGTTTACATTTTTTTAATGTAATAATGACTAATGTTTTTATTCATTTTTTAACAATAAATTCTATGTCCCCTTTTCAGCATTTGACCTCATAAGGGAAAGAGGAAACACTACCCATCTCTTCTAGGACTAAAAAACTACTTCACATTGGTAGTTGGTGATGCACCTTATATCATTAGGGGTAAACCTAATAATATTTATCAATATAACTTATAAATTAGATGATATATCACCATTAAAATATTTTCAAATTATAGAAAATGAGATGGAAATTGATGTCAAAGTTGTTGGAAACATCAAGAGTAATTATAAATCCCAACACCCAATATTATATGATTGGTATGTTTTCAAATTTCAAGAAATATTCATTATATTTTTTTGGTGATAATAGTAATCATAATTTCAAAGAAATATCCATATTTTATAATCCATTGGTTGATATTTAAACCAATATAAACTCTAGTAGTCAATGAATAATCCTCAATGGAACCTTTGATCGAATCACCTATCTCTTCATGTGAACATATTTTAGATTATGTTATAGTTATGTATGATAAAATATATTAAAACCAATAAGATAAAATATATAAATAGGTTTTAACATAGTGTTCTTGGTGTAATTAAATTATTTGATAACCTGAACCAATCTATAAGGGATGGGAAACTAGACGGATCGTGAGTTCTAATTGTTCACATTTCTAAAAAAATTATATTTGATAATAATTTACCTAATAATAAACTTAAGGGAAATATAATTTCTAAAGATTAGATATAGGAATGATTTGTGGAACTTATAAATTTCTAAGATGTATCCATACATGCCAAGTCATTGGAGTTGGATATATAATAAATGACCGAATAGAAATCGGAGAAGTATCAATTTCTAAATATGAGCAATTAAAAAAACAATTATATTTTTTTTATGAAAACAGATTAATTTTTAGATTTATATGGTATAATAATTTATAAGAATTGAGAACATAGGTAAGAGGGAATGATATTTGGTGGAAATGGGTAAATATATTTTAATGGGATTAGAATCTATGAATTTACCATCTATAGATATGTGATAAGTGACCGACTTTTCCCTCTAATCATTGAACATTTTGAAGAATTCATCAGAGTGAATCCATTTATAGTGACTAAATCATTTTATATCTTACTTTCATAATGTATTTTTTTCAATCAGTGACTCCAAATTATAGAAAAACCTCTGTATATAATGATAAATAAAATGACTATCCTTTAATTTTATTTTACCATAAATAACCTTAAATAAATGAACATTTACCACTATGAAGTGATCTTAATGTAAAGTCATTTGTTTCCATGAAGTGTATTTTTATTTATAATAGGATCATGCATTTATATTAATAAAGGAGTATTTAAATCCTATATAATTTCTCACAATTTCATGGAAATGGAAATTGTATCTTAAATTTTTACAGGGATAAGTTTTAACCTCAAATGATCTATGTATTTTTTTCATGATCTAACATTTTCCAAAGACCTGTTGAAGAAGCTAAATGAGTGTTGACTTGAAATTTGATCTGTATGCCAGTTAATATTTTTTTACATAATGAGTTTTAGTTTTCATCCATCACTTATGAAAGGGGAATAGTAAAAAATGAATGCTATAAAGTTTAAATCTTATAAATCACACTAATATATCATGAAATTTATTCTATCTTAATTTAGAGCATGGTTTTTAATAGGAATTTGTTGTTCTTAAATAGATTATTCAACTAATGTGAGATATTGTGTATCGTAATGATATACTTGGGGTAGATAAGACTAACGCTGAAGGTATTTAGATCACCATGAATATAGGAAAGCATAAAATGTAAATCATGAACTATGATAATTAAATAATGAATTATAGAATGATTATTGAATGTTTAGGATGATCACTGGATAAATTTTTATGGTATGATCATCACCATACCACCGGGCATAAAAACTTAGGAAGCATGTTAACAAAATTTGAAACACGGGTCACGCTACAATTCTATTAAATGCATGTATAGTGAAAGTATTTTTTTCATTAAGATGTTTATATTTACAGATATGTATTGATATACTATATTATGGGTGTATGTGTGATGACTCTACTAAGGAGATCATGTTACATTATACAAGTCTGTAACCAATAATAATGAAATGTTTATAGGATTTAGAAATTTAAGACTTATAGTGGGTTGGAAGAAAGAGGGGATATTCAAAAAGGGTTTGAATTATCTAAAGTTATACTTCCATTAATTATATAAATTACAAAGATAAAATAGATATAAAACCCAGTATAATGAAATGAAAACATCAATTGACATGAAATGATAATAATGGAAAAACTCTCATTAAATGAATATTAATGTTAACTTTGTAATTAATTTTTAATAAATTTTTATAAAATCAAATTAAGTATGTAATTTTTAGAAATTTAGATGGTCTCCCTAAATGTAAATTTAGGGTGGGTTTTTTCAAAATTATTGTGGTAGAAAAACACACCGAAACATGGAGGTTAAGAAAACAAATAGATATTAAAATGGCTGATAAGGGATAACCCATATATTTTCTGACCATACTTGGAACAAATGTTCTTTGGGAATAATTAAGTTTAATTTACAAAAACAAAGACAGACATAAATCCTAGTGAAGCCTAATTGATAAGGGTGAATTGAAATTAATAGATAATAAAAGGAAACCTTGGTGAAAAAAGGATGGGAAAGAAGTAATATTAAATAATAAAAATTAAAATTGTAGAATATAATGGGGTATTAAGTGGAAACAATTCTTGTTTTTTTTAAATAAGACATAAATTTTAATCAATATATGGTACCTTATTAAAATAGGAATCTAACTATGCATGGTTCTAAAATTGTAGGAACTTTATTTTAGGTTAATCAATCCATTTTTAGTAAAATATAGACTACACTAAGACACAAGGGGGTTGGGATGAATTGAGTTATTGAAATTTTATTGACATAGAAAACCCACCCTCTATAAATATATGATAACATATGATATTTTCTAAATATAGAAATATTTTATAAATAAAAGAATAATGAAAAGCGCAAAATACTATATATTTATAGTTGTTCGAGGGAAAGAAATATTATATTTCACTCCACCAACACACAAAAATCCATGAATTTGGTGATTTTCAAAATATAATTCCTATTACTAGGGATTTACAGTCCTTTTTCTAGGGATTGTACAACTGAGTACACATAGTTAAAATTTTTTACTATAGCATAACCTTTCAACTAAGATCCAATAAGGCTAAATAAATACCAACCTTCAAGGTTCTTTTTATAAAAACCTTCACAATAAAATAGAGAACAAAAAGAGAATTTACAGTTAAGGATCATAGTTATAATATCCAATTGATAGTGGATAATAGATCTCTTTGAGAGATGCTTAGAATAAAATACTACTTAGGGAGATACTTCTAAAAACAAGAAATATAATCTTGATAACACAACTAAATAGTTGAATCTTCTTCTTCGTTATCTTATAAAATAGTTTAGGATAAACAGAGATTCTATAGAGTTGAAAGATAAGAGTTCATATACTTTTATTATTGTGTATATTCAATTAATCACAACATAAAAATATAAGAAACAATTCGTAGATAATTTCAAAATATTAAATCCATATAATCCATGATTTTAATTAATTCGAGAAGTCATTTTCTTGATAAAACCTTGGCAATAGTATTGTCTACTAACTTATCATTGTAATTATTTTTTCTCTTAGAACATATAGTATTACATTATTTTTTTCATAAATTATCAATTCAATAGTTTATGCATGGAAAAAATCATTAATTTCCACTCAAAGTAAAACAATGATAATAAATAATAAGTTTCAGAATGGTGTGGGGATTATAGATCACTATGTACCTAATATCCATTGATTTGAATTTATAGAGAAAAATTAATCTATGTAGTCATAATTCACATAGAAAAATTATATATATAGATTAATTTACATAATACTTCCTCACATATCCAAATATATTTATATATATTTTTTACCCAAGTAGAAAATTTTGATGTATCCAAAATAATTATGTAGCCATTTGGAACCACATAATCTATTTCACCATCTATTCAAAGCACATAGTTGATTATATAGAATAACTAATTAATATATATATTTCATCTCTTTTTCCAATATAACGATGTAGCCATTTCATGTAGAAGTTTTCTTCACATGGATGATTGAGTAGTTAATTACACACTATATAAATTTATACATCTAGCTGAATTCCTGATGTAGCTGATTTTCCAAATGTAGGAAAAAAATTAGAAAACATATAGAACATTAAAATTAAAATTTAATGAACTAAAATAATGATAAAACCTGAATAAAACACATAAATGGAAAAATATTTAGTAACATATGAATATTATTTCATATCATCAAGTCTTAATCTATATGTCATATGTTGTAACATCGTTAATTATCTAATAACCTATTCTTTTTTAATGATAAAAAAACTTACTAAACATTAAACAATAATTTTTTAATGGACTGAAAAGATTTTATATAAAAGAAATGATCTTTATATATTTACTTTTAAAATATTAGGTTATTCATTTGATATCCCCTTTAATGATACATTTCCTTCACTTTGGATTACTTTTCCCCTATGGGTAAACTTCTCTCGATAAGGATACTTTTCTCGATCTTCATGCCATTAAAAAAGGGAATAGAGATAAAAAACACATTTTATTTAACACATGGAGTAATGAGCTATTTAAGTATATTTCTGAAACTAAATTTTAAATTTTGGAAGGAGTGGAATATTTTTAAAGAAAATAACACATCAAAAAATGGATAAATAAAATATTAAATAATAAAATAAATGAGAAATTTATAAAAAATTAATAAATAAGTATATAATTAATGGTCAATATTTGTAAAAATATACATTGACTTAAACCCATATAAGTACATATACAAAATAAAATTCAGATGACTTGATCTTTTGTATATGGTAAAAATGATAAGGATGTTTTTGTGAAGGTATCATGAAATATTGAGAGATTAGAGAGGTATATGGAGGGTATATAATTGATGGTAACTCTAATTTTACAATATGAGTGGTAGCATAATTATTAGATCCATCAAATGATATATCCCTCAGATCCGGAGAAATTGTTTAATATTTCCTAAAGCAATACTGAAATCTTAAGATCTAAAAATGATAAAATATATTTCCTTTGAGGTGATAAAGATTAATCTACTTTACTAGATCATTCAACAGTTAAGGAATCATCCACATAGTATTTCTCTTTTCTAAAAAAATTCACTATATCGAAAAAAGAATCTATTATTTATCTATACATCTGATGGTGTGTGGAGGAGATATTCTAGCATTCCATATTACTCTATGATAACAAAAATATTCTAATAACATACCAATCCACATAATGATATGTGACATGAATTAATCTAGAATTACCTTATATTCATATCTATACTTTTGAGAAACTATTTAGCGACCATTTTTTAAATTCCTTTGAAAGAATCTATTTGGATCACTAAATAGGGGAGGATGCTAAGAACTGGGTAAAGAAATTGGATGGCTCAAATATAACATCTTGAAAATTTGATCTATGTATTATTGCACACAAATCAGTCTTCAATTCATAGCATATAGGTTCCTTTCAACATTGGCTAGTTGTACTACCAAAACATTAGCTACCAACATAACATCATTAGGAGGTTGAGACATTAGAGAACTAGTAGTAGGAACAAAAAGACAATGTGCAATTGGATAAGTTACTATAGTAGCAATAGTAGTAGGTTGCACTGAATGAATAATCCTGATAGGATTATAGGTAGAAACATTCATTATCTATAGGTGAAACTTGAACTACTAGTGTGTCATCAGACTCTAAGAAACTATAATCCTCTTTTGATTAATATTTTTACAACAATTCAACGACCTCATAATCCTTTTCTAATAAAGTTTTCAAGAATTGATGAATCCTACTTATAGGATTGATATACTTAGAAACCACACCTTAAACATTTTTAGAAAAATACATGATATCATTATGTTTTCCATCAACTTATTCCTTAATGTATCTAACTATTTCATTTAGTGACATATCAGTCCCAATTCCAAGCCTCCTAACAACTTCCCTTGTGTATTGTAACTCACCTAAAAGATCTTTAATGAAATGTTGCATCAATATAGTTGTCAACATGTCACACCACATAGATTTAATCTAAGACGCCACAAAATTCAAGTTATTTAACAACTAATTAAATTTATCCATGATATATGGATCCATATAAGGTTCTAATATGACGGTATATGAGTAAAAACACTACTTCATAAACATAAATTTAATTATCCCAACACATATTAAAGTTTAAAATATCTCCATCATATCTGACAGAAAATACTAAATCACATCCATTACATTTTGAGACATGTTTGATTCAACAATAAGAATATTTAGAATCATATTCATTTGATATGAAATTATATCACCTAGATCATTCACTTAATACATTATTTCATAGACATATCTAAGTACATATTTTAGAGATTTATGGCCTTCAAAACTTTTAAAATTCACAAAATATGTAACTAATTTCATAGGAATAAATATTTAAATATTTTTAATCAATTATGCATGAGTTTCTATGAAACCTAATTTCTTGTCAAAATAATATTTTGAAGCAAAAGATCCCTTAAGTTATCTGATCTCATACATAGATAATATTATTTATCACTTCAACCCATTATAATATCCTCGGAGATTATTGATCTTAGTCATAATGGAAGATTCAAAAGTTTATATACTAGAAAATTTTGTACTTTTACAAACTGAAGGTGCATCCCAATCCATGTTAGTACCAAGAAACTATGGAGTATGAGAAAGAACTCATTGTTCATACATAATTGTATCATCATCGCCATCCCTTGTAGAAGGTGATACATGAATTATTGGATAAACTGTATTAAGTCTAACCTCATCTTCTACTCACTTCTTAGTGGATGACATGCAAGGAAGAATCTCAACTTGTGACTCCTTGTGAGAAAGCATAATTTTCTCAACGGATGGTTCCTTATGTTGAACAGTCTCAAAAACTCAAAAAACATTATATTCCTATCTATATACTATCTATTTTACAAAATATATGTTCACTAAAAACTAATTCCATAGTCAATAAAAAATTGAATCATGAACCTCCCTAGATGTCGCTATATCTATAAGTACTACATCCTTAGGTGGATAGGATTGGGATGACAATCCCTAACCCATCCCTTGAATTACATCAGGTCTTATGGAGTTTTCATTTGTATCCCCATTGTATAAAAATATATTTAAGAGCATGGAAGAGAAATTATTACTTTTATGGAATTTTACAGCCTCTCTCTCATTGAGATCAACCTCCACCTTATTTATTACTATTAAGATATGCCTACCATATAGGTTATAGTTTAGCTTCCCTTTACCTTTAAAAATGTGATGCATAAACCGGAACATATATAATGGAATATTTATATTAACTTTATTAATACTTTTATATAAGAGTTACATTTCCTAAATCAACACATTATCCATTTCACTATCTCTTTAGGAAATATCAATCTAAAATAAATTACAAAAAATATTCCATTCAACTTCTAAATCCATTATGGTATTCTTTATAAAATAAGAGGTTCCAAAATGAAATATGAAAACTATATTTATTCTAACTAAAGTCACAAAAATGAGAGTCTGTCTAAATTTTAATTCCCCCTAATGTGGAAAATTATAGACTTGGGGAATTTACACTTATGAAAAAATCACAAATTTTGTATTGACATTCAGTGATAGCACATCATATTCTTTACCGAATTAGAATTTTACAATCCCCATGAATTCATTCAATTATTCTTAAAATATGATAATAGATTTATTTTAATTTAAATTTAACTACCAACCATGAAACTTAAAGTTTATCTTCAGAAAAATATTTATTGACTTCAACAAACCAATATCGAGGTGTTTTATAGAAAAAACTATGTGTGAAATACAACATGACATAGATTTCTTGGAATATCTTGAGATTACATCATCCCCGCACATATAATTCTCTATAGAAGAATGTGGTTAAGAGGTTTATAGGAAATCAAGGGATATAATGAGTAACAGTGTGGTGGTTCAGCTTTTATGTGAAGGGACTCAATCAAAAACCAAAAGGGTTTGAATCTTGATTCGAACATCTAGGTCACACACCATGTTGATCAATAGGGTTAAGTAGCCGACTTGAAAATTTGTGTTGATTTCAAATTAGAATAGAAATAAAAAAATTATATATAACACCCCAAGACTTTAAAGTATGTATCTTTTTAAATAAATTCATTTTCTCTAATAGCTAGCGTTGTACGCTACACTAAGTTTGAGCATACCATGATATACAAAATTGTCCATTTAAATGGCTATTATGAATAGTATTAACCACTTAAAGAAATTTTTGTATATTCTATATAATTTTATCATTCATATTATGATTTTTATAGATAATTATATAAGAACAAATAAAATTTTATACATAAAAATACTATTTCTCTTAAGGGTAATTTTACCGTCTTTTAATTGTGCACCTAATTTGAAACTAAATTTTATAAATTTTATAAATAATATTATTGAAAATGGACTTTTTTTAATTAATATTATCAAAATTATTTTGGGGTTATGTTTTGGTATTTTTTTGAGAAGTTTCATTTTTTTGATGAATAGTGAAAAATACTGCATTATAGTAAAAAAAACTGACATTTCATATAAATAATTATAATAATTAAAATTTATTTTAAAGTAAAAATAGATCAATAATACACATATTAATATAATTTATGGTATTGTAATAATTTTTATATTGAAATTAGATATAAAACTTTTTTAAACTTTTAAATGCTTCTTTTAACCCGCCTTCTTGCCACATCTACAGGATTAACATTAAACGTAAATTTCCCAATTTTTTGAATTTAATTTAAAAAACATACATAAATGGTTGTAATTAGTATGAAATATTTTTCCTAACATGAGAAACCTAATTTTTAGTGAATAGTAACATTAGTATTTTTTACCACGGTTAAGGATAAATCGTGTAATTAATGATAAAAATAATATTATATGTATTATAAAATTACCCTAACACCTATCCTAATTTAATTTTATGAGTTAATATTGACCAAAATAAACCTTGGGTTTATTATTGTCACACATTTAGAAACATAGATAACTTTAATATATTTATGATATTATACTTAAATAAAATCCAATTTTGTTATAGTTTTATTTTAAAAAAGTAAAAAATTATTAATATGATGTTCAATAAGTCATATAGTAGATAATAAATAGTATTTATAAAGATAAATATTGATCTAAATCATGTTAATTTATTTATAATTTTATATAATAAATAATTAAATTAAATTATGGTATAATGATGATGCAGTAATTGATTTATTAAAGGAAGAACCAAATAAATGATATTGATAATATTAAAATAAATATAATTTTAAATATTTGATTTTATAAATTTATTTTTCATATTACTTTAATATTTTAGGCATGACTTCAAATATTTTTTTAAGGAATCATGTTTTTATAATTTTTTAAAATGTCATGTAATTATTAGTTTCAAAATTGACATAAATGAGCTTTTAAAATAAATAATAATTTATTAAATTATATAAAATTGATAAAAAATATATATTATGTCTAAATTACTATGGTAATGTTAAATAGGTCATAAATTATCCAATGGGTTTTTTTTTTGTCATTTTATAGTATCTATATTGACCCTAAGGAGTAAAAAAGTCAAGTTGTCGTGGTAAGAGTTAAAGGGTTTGACTGAGTATAAAATCCAAAAGATATGGTTAATATTGTGACCTAAACAGGTATAAAAATATTTTGATGAGATTATAACGAAATATATTCATCTTATATTCTAAATAATTCACTTTTTATCCTTTTTTTATTGAAAATTAATTTATATTAATTTAATATTTTAATATTTTCTTAAATTAACCCTCCTTACACTTATAAAAGGGAACCTCTACTTTTCTTTTATTCGCACCACTAAAACCATTTGGCTTATCCAACCCTACCCATTTACCCTAAAAAACCATAACATCATCCTAGAATCCATAAATTTGTATGAAATCCAACCTAATAAGTACTTTTGTAAAAATCAAAAGGAGATACTCGAAGAAGTGGTAATTGTTTTACCAACTCTTTCAAAGTTATTTTCTTCTTCTACTTCAAATTTCTGTGATATTTCCCTTATAAAGTAATAAATATAGTATAATATATATTTTATGATGATATTATTATGGGACAACTATATTCTACTTTTTATCCATCCTACAAAAAATAATATCACTATGCATGTGTATGTACGACTTACAGTCTCCATACTTTGGTGTAGTTTGTTTTTCATTAGTACTTAATTTAAATGGGTAAACGATGGATATAAATAATAAATATCATATTATATTGAATATTTATAATTAATATACTATCCAATTCCATACCTCATTACCATTAATGAAATGATATTGTCGCTTGTTTGTATGTATGACTTACCATCTCCACGATGCGATGAGATTCATCTTCCACATTAAAAATCCATGAATGATTATAAAAATCTATATAATGAATAAATATGAAATATATGACACATTATTAATACTATAAATATATATATATATATATATATATATTTCATTTAACTTCTTCCATTCAATATGATAAGAAAAAAGAAAAAATGTTCATGCATACATACAGACTACCTTCTCTGTGAATGATGTATTACATTTCATATATATATAATTTATATATATATATATATATATATGGAATTAAAATCATTTTTTACATTATGTAATTATTTAAATCATGATATAAGTAATATGGTCAAGAATAACAAGTCAAAACATGTACGATAAACAAAGAAATTATTACCCAAAACATCGTTTTGATGTGGAATTTTTAATAAATAGGTAATATAAAGTCATAAATGAATAATATATGATATTATAAATATAATTATTGTTTCGATATAAGTTAAAAACATGTTTAAACCCATCATATAGTAGTTTAAAAGACATTCACCAAAAGGAAATGTAAGTAATGGGACTTCATCTCAATCTTCTTTCATTGAGGCATAGTTTGATGTTATACACCCACCTTATTTTTACTAGGTATACATATATCCCATTTGAATTATCATATAATTAATTTATTTATTATCAATATATTAATTATTTTCATAAACATTATTCATTCATTAGTTTTATGAATTAAATGTTCAAAGTTGTATGGGATGCTTTGAATGTTTAAAGAATTAGTCTTTTATCCATTTCAATATTCATAAAATTGTTTTATATATTTATATATAAGGATATAAAAGGGTTATAAATAAAATTTTATGTATATTTTCAATTTTATTAAAAAAATCAAAAGTAACCATTTTATGGTTTTATTCAATGGTTAATGTCTCAATCTCGTTATTATCTGAGGTTTTTTATACATAAGTATGTAATTGGGAATATTTATCATCTATATCCAAATTTATTTAAAAAATCCGAAATATTCTTACTACTTCTCTAAAAAAATTAAATTCATTTCTACCCATGTTTTTATTTTTTACAAAACATTTTGAAAGTAACATTTTTTTCTTTTTCCAAATGAGGTATTTTCTGACCTTTTTGAAAAAATAAAAAAAAAGAATTTTTTTAACTTATACGACATGAGAAATGATTACTTTACAATCTTAGAATATTTTTTCCACTAAAAATATTTTCTTTTAAAATGGTGTTCCCCATTAAAAAATAATTTCAATAGAGAAGGGATATTTCACCCAAAAAGTTTTTAATTATTTTATTATATTATTTTTATTTAATGTCAACATCCTTTGTTAGATTTTATGTTTAATTATGGTTGATTTATTATGATAAAATATATCGTATATCATTGAAGGGTTTGTGATATGTTTGACTGTGGATATTGTATTTTGATACCATTCATAGTTTATGGTTAATGAATTAACATTCCATATACAAGTTTTAATATGAATGTTTATGTTGGTTATGTTTCTCCATTTTTATATGAGGAATGAAGTGGACTTAGTAATTGATGGGTTGGGGACCATTTAATGAAATCCCTATGGGTTGGGGACTAGTTAATGAAATCCCCTTGGTGCATAGGTAGTTCTTATGAGACAAACTAGTTTGGGTTTTGACTAACATCTTACCCATTTATGTATGGTCTTGGAACGATGCATTGATGGTGTGTTTGTGATGTTGGACATTATGCATTCCCTCAATATGATATTATTTTTTTATATTAAATGTGATTATTTGACTATTAGAATATCCAAGTGAGTTTTTTTATTGAATTATTTTATTTATTCTTTCCATTATATGCTCAATATTATGTTTAAAAGGCTTGTTTTAAAGTTTTATACCTTTCCTTAAGTGTTTATTCTTATTTATGAAATCTTATGTTGTATTTTTTACCCTTAATAAGAATCTTATTTCACCCCTTTCTTATGTTTTATTTTCCCCAATAACCCATGATATTTATTATAAATGATATGCAAGGTTCAGCTATAACAATTAAAGTGTTCAAAAAAGATTATATATGTTGTAATTTATATTTTGAAATGTAATGTAAGGTTCGTGTATGTAATCAATTTTCTAATACTACTAAGTTGATCGGTCCTTAGGGATGTGTTTCCTTATATAATGTACCAATTTAATAAAGTAAGGCACTCACTCTAGGAAACTGGTGTTGGGGCACTACAGTTTGTATAAACAGAAGTTTACTTGAAACCTTCAAAACTATATTTATAAAACATATATTATGGAACATAACCCAAAGATAAAAATTGAGGATAAGTGTTGAAAAACATACTAGAATTTTGGTAATATAGATATTATGTGGGAATTACTTAAAAATACATCCCTTCTCAGATACTTTAAGTGGATGTTGTTCTGGTACAGATGTACGTACGAGTAATTACTCTAACAAGGTGTTTCAAGCTTGACTCAGGGAAACCTAGTACATGAAAAAATACCTTACTAGGCACCTAGATTAACACTCCCAAGGGAAATACATAGGATAATTCACATTATCTTTATAGGAAATTATGAAGGATATATAAGTCAAAGTTTCCCTAATGAAACCATTTTTATGATTATGATACTTGATACACATAAATTTTTCAATTTATGTTATGTTCTCTGCTAGTTTTTGATTTCTACATTATGATGTGATCTAACATAGTGCATGCCATCATTTAGAAATGGTTCCTAGTTTAAAGAATGTGAACCTCACCGAAGAACATGAGCCAAAGAGTAATAAGGATCATATCATTCATGGTCTTAATCTATTATATTTTTGGTAAATAGTATCCCAAGTAATCTCATCATAAGAATATATAATATCATGTGATAAAAATAGGTATAAAATTATAAAAGTTCTATGGATTCAAAAGAAATCATGAAAAGAAGAGGATGGATGGTTAAAATATTTATAAATAGAATAAGGGAAAGAAGTATTTCCCACATGTGATAATTGTGGAAGGAAACACCACAATGACTACTTAAAAGTAAAATGAGTTTTATTAAAGTGTGGTGAGAAAGGACATCATTCTCACAATTTCATGGGAAAGAAATAAACTATCAATGTTCAATATTACAATTGTAAAGAGATGATACACTATGAAAATAAATGCTTCTTGCATAAAAGGAATATAACCCAATATAGGATAGTGGATCACAGTCAATATTATTCAACTACCACATATTAAGATGAATGATTAATTTTATTATGTTGGGATTGAAGAATTATGTAATTTTAGTATTTTATCAATTATTTACTGGTTATATGAATTATGGAAAAAAATCAGGATCGTATTGAAGTACTTTTTCTTTGAGGATTTGGAAGCATGAACATTTTTATTAATATTTTTAAGGTGATAAAATGTTAGATATGTGACCATAACAGCTACATTAAATTATTTGAGGAATTCAATATTAATATTGATTTTGTAAATTTAGAGACCTTATTGGACAGTTAATTTGGACAGAATTATTTTGGATGAGTCTCAAATTTGGAATGTATTATGTTAAAAATTTGATATGATGGCATGAGGATGAAACATTTTTTAAATTTTGAATATACTAAGATTATTTCTAGAATGTTATAATAATATAGTTTATGGAAATACACAACCCTCAAGCTGAGCAACAAACTATCGCATCCAGAAAGGCCATAATACTTGAACTCGCAACTGAAGGGAGATAGGGTTGAATCACCAACTACTGAACAATGTGATGTCCTAGTCAGTATAAAAAAAATTTATAAAAAAAAGTATGATATATGATGTACAAGTTAATTTTTTGAACCCTATATGATTAATATAATATGAGAATTTTTGAATTTTATTATCTTTTGGTGAGAAAAATGAGTTTGTGGTCGAGATTGATTGTAGGATGAAACTCTACTTATCAAGTAACTATTTTACCTTATGTTATTAATAGATAATGTAAATGAATTATTCAACTCTAGTTAAAGGATCATGAAACCAAAAAAATTATCATATTACCTTCCTTTCTGATGAATCAAATGGTCTCATAGATCATCAAAGATTTAATGATTTTTTATTTTTTACATTATCCTAATCCTATTTTCTTTCACTATCCAACATAATATAATTTTTAAATTATTATTTCATGTCCATGTTTTCCTATATGGAACCCTATTATGTGTTATCTTGGGTGACCTTCATACTTCTCTTTCATTATTTTTAAATAGAGGTATCATTTATCCTTTTTACATTTTAGAATTTCAATAAAGAGATTTTGAAAAGTCAAAACCCTTGGTTTTGATCCAGATTTTAAATTAAGAGAACTCATTTTATTGAAGTTAGGGATAATGTAACACCACAAAATTTTATAGTATGTCTAATCTTAATTAAATTAATTTTCTTCAATAGCTTGCATTGTATGAAACACCAGGTTCGAGTGTACCGTGATATACTAAATTTTTCATTCAAATAGATTTTATTATTATTATTAACCAACTTATGAAATTTACGAATATTAAATATAATTTTAAAATTCATATTATGAGTTTTATAGATAATTATATAAGAATAAATAAAATTTTATGCATAAAAAAATCTTTCTCGATAGGGTAATTTTACCACCTTTTAATAGAGATCATATTCTAAAACTAAATTTTGGAACTTTTATAAATTCAATTTTTGAAAAAGTAATTCATTTTTAATTTATAATATCAAAATTATGTTAGGGTTAATTTTTTGTATTTTTCTCTGAAGATTCATTTTTTGATTAATAGTGATAAATAATACATTATAGTAAAAAACTGACTTTTTTATAATTAATTATTATACTTTAAATTTATTTTAATGTATAAATAGATAAATAATACAAATATTAACCATATTTAGGTTATTGGAATCATTTTTATATTGAAATTAGATATAAACACTTATTGAACTTTTAAATGTTTCTTTTTACCCACCTTCTCAATACATCTGCTGGATTAATAGTAAACTTAATTTTCCTATTTCTGTGAATTTAATTTCAAAAAACAGACTTAAATTTTTTTAATTATTATGGAATTTTTTTTAATAAGAACTACTTAATTTTTTATTAATAGTGACTTTAGTATTTGTTTTACCACGATTAAGGGTAAAAATAATATTATAAGTGTTATAAAATTTCATGAACACTTTTCCTAATTTAATTGAATGATTTTTTTTGACAAAAACCATCCTTGTGTTGATTTTGTGACCACATGAATGACTTTAATATATTTCTTATATTATGTTTAATGAAAATATAATTTGGTTACACTTTTTTTTTACAAGTAAAATATATTTAATATGAGTTTATATAAGATATATGGTCAACTATAAATAGTATTTGGAAATATAAAATATTTATATACATTATGGTAATTTTTTTATAATTTTAGAAAATAAATTATTAAATTAAAAGGTGACACAATGATGATGGAGTAATTCATTTATTAATGAAGAATGAAATAAATGATATTGGTAATATTAAAAATAATATAATTTGAAATATTTTATTCCATAAACTAATTTTTTGGATGAATTTCATATGTTAGGGATGATTTTGTGTAGTTTTTTTCCAAGTAATAAAGTTGTTATGATTTTTAAAAAAGTCATATAATAAATAGTTTCATAAATGACATAAATGAGATTCTAAAATAACAAATATTTCATTAAATGCTATAGATTCATAAAACAGTGTATTTCTTACAACTAATATTATAATATTAATTATGACATAAATGATCCAATTGGGGTTTTTTGAAATTTTATAGTAACTATAGTAACCCTAAAGAGTAAAAATCCAAGTTGTCATGGTAAGAGTTAAAGGGTTTAACTAAAGGTAAAATCTAAATGATAAGGTTAATATTGTTACCTAAATATGTCTAAAAATAATTGGATGATAGGATTTAGAAATATAATTATTTTATATTCTAAATAATTTATTTTTGATCAATTTGTAAAATAAAATTAATTTATATTAATTTAATATTTTAAAGTGTTTCCTAAAGTGCCCATACCCTCTCTAATAAAAGGGAACATCTTCTTTTCATTTATTCACACCTCTAAAACCAGATCATCCAAAACATAAACATTTATCCTCACAAATTCCCTAAATTCATCCTAGTAGTCTTACATTGGGAATAAATCCTACTTAATAATTCCTTTGGTTCAAATCAAAAGGAGACACTTAAAGAAGAGGTAATTGTTTTACCAACTCTTTCAATGTTCTTTTCTTATTCTAATTCCAATTGAAACCTTATTTCCACAATAAAGTTGTAACTCTATTATAATCTATATTATTTTATTTTATTATGATTATGGGACAACCAATTTTATCATTTTATCTATCCTATTTAAGATAACATCATCATGCATATATACATACGGCTTACCATCTCCATATTATGGTGTAATTTGTTCTCCATCCATAATTTATTTAGATGGGTATAATAACGGATAAAAGGGATATAAAAAATAAATTTTAAATTATATTGAATCTTTATAATTAATTTAGCATCCAATTTCATACCCCATTTCCATTAAGAAAATGATATTTTCGCTCGTGCGTACATACGGTTTATCATCTCCACTACGCGATGAGATTCATCTTCTATATTGACAATTCAAGAATGATTATAAAAATGAATATAATAAAAAAATTAAATATATGACATAATAATTCTATTGGATATATATATACACACACACATTTATTTCATTTAACTCCTTCCATTCAATGTGATAATAAAATGGAAACAATATTCATGCATACATACAGACTATCATCTCCATTAATGGTGTATTCTAGTTCATATATATATATATATCATTTATATACATTTATATACTAAATATATATTAGATATAAATCGTTTTTTACATTATTTGAGTAAGTAAATTAGGATCTAAATAATTTGATCATGAATAACAAGTCAAAATAGGTATGATAAACAAAGCGTTTATTACCCACAACATTTTTTTAATGTCGAACTGTTTGTAAATGGGTAATATAATGTCATAAATGAATCATATATGATATTATAAATATAATTATGGTTCCTATAAAAGTTAAAAACATGTTTGAAACCATTTCACTTGAGGTTAAAATATGTTCTCCCAAAAGTAAACCCAAGGTAAGGGACTTCATATCAATATTCTTTCATTGAGTCATAGTTTAATGTTATACACCCACCTTCTTTTATGTGGTGTATATATAGACACATTAAATTATAATATAATTAATTAATTTATGATCAATTTATTTAATGTTTTGATACTATTATTCTTTAATTAAGTTTATGATTTAAATTTTCAAAGTGGTATGGGATGCTTTGAATGTTTAATGAATTAATATTTTCTCCATTTAAATATTCTTCAAATTATTCTACATATTTATTTATATGGATATAAAAAAATTATAAAAGAAATTTTACGTCTATTTTGAATTTTATTCAAATTTATTAAATTAATTTTTACCCATGTTTGACATTTTTATAAAACTTTTTGAAATGAAATTTTTGGTCATTTTCCAAATGATGTACTATATGACACTTTCGAAAAAAATAGGAAGGAAATTTTTTTAACTTATATTGAATGATCAAAGCTTCCTTTATAAACCAAAAATATTATTTTCACTAAAAAATGTTTTATTTTAAAAGTGCACACCCCATTATAAATTAATTTCAATAGAAAATGGATTTTTCTCTTAAGAAGATTTTAATGATTTTATTAGTTTATTTTTATATATTTTAACATACTTTTCTGGATATGTTGTTTAATTATGGTTAATTTATTATGATACAATATACCATATTTTATTTAATATTTTAAGATATGTTTGACTATGGATGTTATTTTTTGATACCATTCATGGTTTATGGTTAATGAATTAATATTTCATATGCTATTTTTAATATGATTGTGTATGTTGGTTATGTTTCTCACTTTTCATATGAGGTATTAATTGGATAGAATAATTAATGGGTTGGGGATGTATAATAAAATCCCTACTGGTTAGGGAAAGGTTAATAAAATCACCTTGATGCATCGGTAGTTCTCATGAGAGAAACTAGTTTGGGTTTTGACTAAAATATTACCCATTTATTTATAGTCTTGGCATGAGGCCTTGATGGTATGGTTATGATATCTCTCATTATGCATCCCCTCATTATAAGATTATTTATTGATAATACATGTGATTATTTGACTAGTAGAATATACATGTGAATTATTAAATGATATTATTCGATTTATTCTTTCTATATTATGCTCAATATTATGTTTAAAAGTCTTGTGTTTTTGTTTTATACCTTGCTTTAATCATTTGTGCTTATTTTTTTAAATCTTGTACTATATTTTTTACCCTTTCTGAGCGTATGAGCTCACCACTTTCTTATGTTTTATTTTCTACAGTATTCTAAGATATGTATTATAAATTATACATAGGTTTAATCTAGAAGAATGAATGTGTTCCAAAAGGATTTTATATGTTATAGTTTAGATTTTAAAATATAATGTAATGTTCATGAAATTAATATGTTTTTCAATAATGTTAAACAGATTGGTTTTGAGGGATGTGTTTCCTTGTATAATATACCAATGTCATGAATTAAGGCACAGAATCCGGGCAACTAGGGCTAGGGCATTACATAATTTATAAACAAAAGTATGAAAATTAATTTGTTTAAAAAAAATATGTATAAAAAATTATAGACAAATGAAAAAAAAAATATAAAATTTATAAGTAATTAAAATAATATTCAATGAGATAAAATAAATTAAAATTATTCCAAAAAAATAACCCCTATTTACTTTTAATAAAATAAAAAACGTTTGTACATAGGTAGATTAATAAAAAATTCTACAAATGGATTCTATATAGAGATAAACTCAAGAGTAATATCACCATTTTTAATATGATCTCTAAATAAATTATGCCTCATGTCTATATGCTTGGTTTTAGAAGGATGTATAGGATTATTTTAAATGATGAAATAATTAGTGTTATCCCATTTGATTGACACTTTATTGTAATGGAATAAAAAATATAACATGGTTTCTTTCATCCACAACATTTTTTTTAAAAAAATTACCACTAGAAATGTATTCTAATTCAGAAATAGATAAATCAACATAGTACGATTTTATACTAGACCATTATACATAGGATTTTTCAAGAAAATAGTAGCTTCTTGAAGTATTTTTCCTTGGTATTTTCATGAATTCTAGCATATAGGCATATTGAAAACATAATTTATGGTCTAATATTAGTTACATATAATAGAATCCCAATTATTCCTTTATATATTTCATTGTATGCTAGTTACCCAACTTCATACAAGTCAATATTTTCATTAGAACTCATTTTAGTTTCTTTTACTTTACCAAATTCATGTCCAAATCCATTAGGTAATTCAAGAATCTATTTACTTTGATTTAGAACATTCCCAAATACTTTTTGATAAATATTAAATCTGAGGAAATAATTTAACACACCCATCATTCATATTACAAATTCACTTTACATGAGTTTTAAAATTTCATTTCATAATTTTTTATTTATAAACAAAAAAATAACATCTTCAATATATTTGAGACATAAAAAATATATAAAGAACAATATTTCTTAAAAATGGTATAAAATAAAGGAACTAAATCATTCATAGAAACCAATAGTTTCTTGATTATTCCCATAAATATATTTGGTATGTTTGAAATCTAAAATTATAAAATGTGTATTTTCAAAAATATGAGGTTGTTTAACATAAATGTTATCCATAATAAAGCAACTTTAATGAGTTAGTTTTACATCCATCTAAAGTAATTTAAAATTAATTCACGATGTATGTCATAGGATAATCCGAATGGATTCTTATCAATCTACAGGTGAAAATTTCACTTCATAATCCATATGTTCCTCTTGGTGATCCCCTTTAGCTACAAATATATCCTTATTCCTATTGATCAAACCATTATCATCTTATTTTTTCCTAAACATTCAATTTATTCCAATAATGGGATACTCAGAGGGTTTGTAAAATAATTTTCAAAATTGTCCCTCTTGAATTAGATTAATTTTTTAACATTATTAAAACTCCACTCACATCTACTAATAATTATTCTATTGTTTTAGGTTTTAGTTCAAATACAATAGTAAAAAATTAAAGAAGATTTCATACAATTAATGCAGTCATAATTATTTCATCTAAACTTCTATAAAATTTTCTAATATATGGTTATTTAGTGTTATAGGATTTCTAAGTAGCATAATTTATAGTTCATTAGTATCGATCCTTTTGGGGTTTGATTCACCAAAATAAATTTCAAAACCCGCATCCATTTTTTCATCAAATAGAGGTTCTGGGATCTTATTTTTACAAGAATTTTTTATCTCATAAACTTTAGTTAATTTGTAATCAAAAGTTTCACTTTAATCAAATATCACATGATTTTATTCTTTAACAATATTTGACATTTTTCTCAAAAAAAACAATATTCCTTTGAATTAGTATAATAACCAAAAAATATTATTTAATTGTCCTTTAGATCAAATTTTCCAAAAATATACATGTTATTCATAATGTTATCTTTGTACCAAAAACATTAATGAATCCATCTTTTGGATTTATATTATCCCATCATTCACAGGGTTTGTTATTCAAAATAGTCCCAATAAGAACTCTTTATAATATAACATGCTCTATTTATATATTTATACTAAAAAATATTAGTCATGTTATATTCACATAACATTGTTTGGGAAATTTATTTAAAATTAAAATTCCTCATTTCAACAACAACATTACATTAAGGTTTCATTGGGGTTAAAAAATTCTTAATTCTATGTTTTGAACAATAAAAATCAAACTCATGGTTTTCAAATTTCATCTATGGAAACATCTTAAAGAAATAATTTTGGCATAATTCTCTTTTTAACCAATTTAATTATTTTTAATAATAGAGGAGGCTTCAATCTTATCACACAAAATTAATACCTAAGTAAATCATGAAAATACAACAACTAACATATAAATAAAAAATTTCCGCTTATACATGGAATTATAGATGGCCCAAAAAATCTGTAAGAATAAGTTATATGGGTATAAAACCAGAGAACTATTCAACTGGTTTGAATAATGACTTTTGTTTCCTACCCATATGGCATGCATCACATAGTTTCTTTTTTTCCAATTTATGTTGAGGTAAATATAAAACTAAATTATTTATTGGAAACATTCAAAATTCCATAGACATAAAAATGTACCAGTTTTTTATTCCAAATCCATAAATCATTGGTTTCAACATTTAAGTAGTTTAATTTTTTTTCAACATAATTAATTTATATTTAAGGAATAAATATTCTCTACTATAGGTCCCTTAATTTTTAGAATTTCACCTTTAAAAACAAAAACAAATTTAGAAAAATATAAAAAATAAACTTCCTCGCACTATTGTGAAATAATTATCATATTTTTATCCAGTCCTTCAACATAAATAACTATTTTTATGTGGATTGAATTTTGAATTCCAAATGATCCAAATCCAAATCAATTTCTATTAAAGAGTAGAAATTAGAAAAATATCCACTAATTTTTCTTGATCATCCATTATCCATGTAAAGTTTATCTTTGATACTCTTTTAACTTTTTCCCTGAAAAAAAAAATTAAACAATAAAATGTTTTTGTTCCCATTTTTATTTTGGTCTATACCTATTATAAACTAAATATTTGGGATCAAGAATCAATTTTTTTGTCTTGAAATTAAGAAATTAATTTATTTTTTAAAAGAAAAAAAATTTCAATTCCTTATAATTTTGGACTTATAAAAGTATAATTATTATCATATTTCCCTAGTTCTATATATTAAAAAAATTAACTTTGGAGATTTTTTTGTTCTTATAACTAATAAAAAAATATTTTTATAAAGAGTTGGTTTTTCATCTTTGATTCTTATTGAAAATGTATTTTTAATGACTTCATTATTTCAATGAACATCATTTAAATATTTTTCAACTTTTGTGAAAGCACTTGAGATATAATTAGATCCTTGAACTTATTTTTGTACGATTTTAATCTTGAAACCATGTTTAATAAAATATGCATTAGTATTTTATATCATGGTTTAAAAATCTAAAATCTATTTATTTATGTCATCGTTATCATTAATAATATTATTTTATAAATATTTGTGGTATTTGTTTTTCCTTTTCATGTTTCCATATTTTGTTCGAAGCATGTTGAAATATTAATTTAATTCATCATTAGTGGTCTGGTATTTTTCTAATTCAAAATCGTTCTTTTAATAGTAAAAAGAATGTACCACATCTAAATTCTCAATAAATTACGTATAATCCTTTTGATTTAAAATTCCATCTTCTAAATTTGAAGGTGTTTCATAACTATAATATTCTGATGAACTCCATGTTTCTTTTATATAAATCTTTTCTATCTCTAGGTACCCATCTTTCATGAAATCCATCTTCTCATATTTCTTTTATTTCTAGAAAATGAGGGTAGACTATCCTGATGTGTCTGAGCTTATTATAGTTATAATATATAACTTCTTTAGAATTTACCTATTGATTGTTGTATTTATTGAAGAGTTTCATGAAACATATTCATTAATTTTATAAATTTTATCACCTTTTTGAAAAAAAATATTTCTATTTTAAGTATAACTATTTAATGTATCTTTATCTGAAGACTAAACCATTTGTATCCTTTTAGTTTTCTAGTCGTCTTTTGATATTGAATATTTTAAAGTAGTATCATCCTTATTAACTAATCTATGCACTACATATTTATCTTCCATATTATCCCTATAAAAAATTAGAGTTTTTATAATATCTTTTATTTTATATTTTTAACCTTTATTGATTTTCAAATAATAGGTGATATTCGACTCCAACTTGATGTTAAAATTTTGAGGATTCTTAAATATTTTTCTTTTTCAGGAATGGGTGTTCCTATTTAAGAATAATTATTTACAATATTATTATGTCTTCTATTCATTTGGGTGATATTTCTCCATCCATATATCTAAAAGTACTAAACATAAGCCTGGAAGTATCATATAGAAGATCTATCACATTATCTGTTCCATTATAAGCCACGGATATAGTAGTCCAAAATTCCTGAACTTTTTTACATTGTGAAACTCAACTGAACTCGTCTAAAACTAGAAAACTTATTATATAATTTAATGATTTAGAATTTAAAATAGAGCTAGATTCAGTATCAGAATTCTAATTTTTAGGTTTTTTATTTGGAATCTTATTAGGTTTCATAACATTAAGATAATCCTTTAGACTAATGTTATTCAAATACATTATCATATATGCCTTCCATAAATTGTAATTTTAACCATTGATGTGTTTTTTTACTGTTTTTATAGAATCTCTGTTTTAGTCATAAAAACAATTTTTAAACTGATATGATGGCTTAAACCACTAAAAAATCAGAACTCAAAATCCACTTCCTCTGATAACAATTTTTGGTTAGAGACTAACATCACTAAGACTGCATTGATGTGGGGGTGAATTGAGTTCATGAAATCTCTTGAAATAGAAAAACCCAAAAATTAATGATATGGTTACATTTAATGATTTATTAACATTTAAACATAGTATAAATATGAGTAAAATGAATGTGATCAGACACTAGAGTTTAGTAGTTGTTTAGGGAACTGAAATACCATAGAATACTCACCAATAATCAACTCAAAGAGTTAGGTGATTTTTGATATAACCATCCTTTTATTGAGGACTTATAGTCCTTTTCTAAGGGACTATATGACTGAGTGAAAGAAATCACCACTTGGTAAAATGACATTATATTTGAAATAGGATCTAACCAGGCCGAATAAACACCATCCATCATGGTTTTCTATATGATTCTTCATAGAGATATGTAGAATAAATTGAGAGTTTACAGATAAAGATCAAAATTTCAAGATAAAACTAAAAAAATATAAGTGTTCTCTATGAGATATGATGAGTATAAAATGTATCTCAGGGATATTACACTAATTCACAAAAATGATTATATTTATTTCACTACCATTGATTCAAATCTTTTTCTAATTTTTCATGTAAAATATAGCATCACACGGAGTGGTTCTAGAGATATTATATCTATGAATTAAATTACATTTATTCTTGTGTCAATTGTCGTCTTCACAAAAATTAAAAGCATATAAATATTTTTGGTGACGTTCTCAAAATTATAACCACAAAATTTGTCTTGGAGTTAAATTACAAAATTTATTTTCTCAATAATAACTCAACAATAATAATGGCCATTAAAATATCCTTGTATTTATTTAATATATCAATACTTGTATCTCTTTATAATTGTTTTTATCATAATGAGTCTATATAATAGTTTATGTATGAATGATATCATTAATTCCCACTTAATTTACTCTAAAGGTAATAAATATCAAATTTCTGAATGATGTAACTTATTACAGATCACCAAATAGTTGAATACCAAATATTTTAATTCATATAACCAAATTTATCAACAAATTCATTCCTTCCATATTCAAATTATCTATGAAATATAATTTTCATAAGCCTTCTTCACATAGAAAAATATTTTCACACTATCTTCTTATTCATGTAAAAAAATTTATGTATCCAAAATAATTTCATAAACATTTGGAACTATGTAGCCAATTTCACAATGTTTCCAAATCTTATAGCCAATTACTCTACATAAAATATTCACATAGATTTTTGATCTACATATCCAATTAATCACGTAGGTGGTTTATCAATATAGGTTATTTCCATGAAGCTAATATCAATAAGGTGCTATCTCACATAGGCAGTTTCTTCACATAGTCAATTGACATAGCTGATTTCTCTATAAAGAAATTTCTCTGCATAAATAATATCCCCACTTACCTGATATTCCATATTTATAAAAAAATTTAGAAAACATCATAAACCATCATATTTTAACAGAATGAACTAAAATAATTATAAATCATGAATAACACACTTAAAATGAAAAATCATTAGGAATATATGTAGGTTATTTTAGATCATCATAACCTGAAATATATAGGGTATGTTGTAAAAAATTAGTATTCCAACACCACTGAAATTAAATGGGTTATTAATTGAATTTCATATATAGAGAATAAATCATAGCATTTATCCATAAATCTCATCTTTGTATGAGGAAATATATTTTCTTCATATATAGTGATTAAGGGATATACACCATTTCAGTAAAACATTTTTAAAATTAAAGTTCATTCCCATTTATATGCAAATGTAGAGGTATTGTTCACCAATATCATTGATGGTACTAAGGAGTCATCTTTGAATTTATGAATAAAGGTGAACCTTGTCATTAGATTCCTAGGTTATATGGCTTTTATTAAATTCCTTAATATGAAATTATTATATCTTCTTTTTATAATGGGTTTTCAACATACCCAACAAACCATCCAGCAACTCATATATTATCCTTTGGTCATATATGAATGTTTTTAGTGAGGATATTTGATCAACAATGGTAAATAATACTTTAGTTCCATATAGTATAAATATAGGGTTTCCTCTGTAGGTTTTTTTTTGTTTTGGTTTCATAATACTATAAACCCCTATGATGTTTATTGGGATACCTCTTATTATTTTATTCCCCTATAATAAATAGGATCCTCTACATGATTTTTTTAATTATTATGAATATTCATTAATAAAAACATGGTAGAATGATGATTTATTGGACTATATATTATACATTGATTAAAATGATTTCAACTTATATGCATAAGATTTTATCCATTATGCATAAGGATATTATGACAATATCTAAATTTATTTATGATGTTGTGTTTAATGAATGCGATCATGAATTTTAATCCAACCTCCATAAAAGGTATAAATTAAGTTCAATTTTATAATAACACTATGATAGTAATGAAAAAGTAGAAGTAATATATGGTCACTAACGAATAAGTTCCCATGAAATAATTATTCCAACTAGAAATGGGAAAAACTATATGGTCAAGTGAAACAACACTATTTGATGGAAAATAATGGTATTATATATTTTAAATCCATGAAACTCATTTCTGAGCTCTATGAAATCATAAATTGTGGGTGGAAATTAGTATCCAATACTTCTAATTTGGGGAAAGATCTTGGTTCCCTTCTAATGAGAACTACATGTATTAAAATTTACATCCTTAATAACCATGAAAATATCTTATATTTTGATGCATATTAATAGAATATTTTCAACGATGTATTTATAAAAAAATACAAAAATGGGACTATTAAATATAATTTTTTTATCCATCAATAGATTTCCTCCTTTATAACATGATCTTGTAGTATTTTTCCATTAATGAGGTAGTCTAATATTTTGGTTATCCACTAGATTGTATACTTGACTTTGCAAAGTGATGATCTCAGCTATGGGGAATTAGATTAAATTTGACCAACCCATTCCAACACCATACTATCAAAAGGGAGACCACACTTATAAGGGACCCAAAAATGACAATATGATCTTAGTCTATGTTGGAAATGGATAATGATAGTTTGGAAGAAAAAATCTTGGTCATTTAAATTCCATAAAATATAGATACCATTGGTTTAGTGTAGAAATGCATGATCTGTTCTTATATATGATTTAGAAATTCTACCAATTCTTATTTCTTAATAGTATAATCTTTATTTACTTTCTTAATAATATATTTTCAATTTACCTTTATACATAACTAGATTTTTTGTGTGTAATGGACTACATCATTACATTTTTATGATTTTGTAATAGGGTTTAATAATATAATGTTAAGATCTATATAAATTTTAAATTTGTTAATTTTCCATGGGGGTCTTTTGGTCATGTTTAGAGGTAAAAGTAGAGGTTTTATAGGTGTAAGTATAGATAAAAAACCCTAGGATAAATATAGAGTGACCAAAAAGGGTTCCAATCCCAGTGGGCTATAGTAATTCTTATAATATTCCTCATGGAATCCTATTGGGAGTATAGTGGGAAAGGTATGGGCGTATTTTCCTTTCCCATACTAATAGAAACCTAGCCGAATTCCACCGAGACTCTAGAGGTTGACCCTAACCAGCTAATTAATTGTGGTGGGTTTTCTTCCCATTTTGGGATTCTCTAAACCCACATTATTTATTTTGGGTGTCCAATGTCTAAAAGGTATGGGTTCCCCACTCTTGCATAACCACTACTTCACATCTCCTCCAGCGGTCCTGAATGATTATATAATGGTTTTAAATGATGGATTGATGTTACATGTTATTATTTTCTATACCCTTTACTTATTATCTCTCAGTTTCATTTGGGATGATTAAAATTAAAAAAAAAATATATTTCACAAAATCATGCTAAAAACAGTCAACTAATAAGGAAATGTTTCAAGAAGTTCCAATAGGATATCAATTAAGGATGAATGCACAATGTTTCTTTCCATTTTGATGAAGGTAAATTAACTGATGAGCTTTTCTTAGGCATTCCATCAAATTTTTTATAGATCTACAATTTACTTGGTTTGAAAACATAAGTATTTTTCATAATTTAATTTTACTGACAATATTTATAACATATACATGATTTTGGTTGTGGTTTCAATGTCATTGTGCCTCTAGGTGAGTTTTTTGGAATTATTAATTCAAAATTAATTATGATCTATTAATTATAAATGTTTATAATTAATTAATTTTGATTTCTGTTGTGATTTGGTTGATTAAGAGATTGATTAAACTCGTTTTAGGATAGAGGAAGGTTGGTTAATAGTTCATTAAGAAGTTATGACTTCGATAATGACATAGGTGGTCTCAAAATCATTAATCCATGGATATTGTGTGTTTTCTATATAAGGTGCCATGAGTGTAAGGAAACATGATTATGGGTAACTTGAGTGGTAATTAAGAGAGTGTGGATTTTTTTTGAATAATAGATATAAAAAATTATACATAAAATGGAAGTTCAAATCACAATTGAATAGATTTATAATTACTTGGAGATCATTTAATCTTGTGATGATAAGGTTAGTTATTTCGAATGAAACATGATGGTTATAAATGTATAAAAATGAGTGTATATGGGGCTAGGTAGGTATTTTAAGGATATGTAATGTGTTATATAGGAAGTTTGTTTTTATGATTAATGAATTAGTAAAGGGATTATTGAATTGGTTCATGTTTATAATAAAGTTATTTTATAGTCACATGATCATTGGTAACTCGCCATGGTGGGGATTGACTAGTGTGACACAAGATCAATGGTTTGAGTCCAATTAAGAATAATTAAGATGATGTATGTATAGAAGGGAGGTTTTGGGGTAACACATACATATTAGTGGTAAAATGGGATGGTTTGGGAAATTAGTAAGTACTTAATAACTTAGTGAGATAGTCTATGGATAGGGGATATCTTATCTTTAAATTCATCATGGTTTTATGTAAGGTTCGATGTGTATAGAGAGTGGGTGATGACCAACAAATGAATGGATCTTATAGGAATGATCATGGAATAAGAATAGCAGTTCCTTTGATTTCTAGTGTTTGGTATTTGGCATTAGAATGTGATGTAACACTATTCATATTTTATAGGTATTAATTTAAATTAATTTTCACCAAACCTCATGCATTTTAGTGTTTCTAAAAATAAAGGGTATTGTGACGGGCCTCAGAGTTGGGTTTCATGAGATTTTCTTTAGTTTGGTCTAAAATTATGTTTCATGTGTATCATCACACCACAAAAAAATAGGGGTTGTTATATAAAAAGGGCCTTGATAATGGGTGTTATAAAACAAGGATTTGGTTTTCTTCGTAATGTCTTTCTTATGGGGGAGTTTACATGTGGAAGTAGAGAAGTAATACACATTGATTCTTTGTTACATGACACAATTGGTGGGAATTATTATTTGGTGTTAATTTAGACAAGATCATTTTCATTTTAATAGGGTGGATGTGACATGAGAACTCCAGTCTTGGGGTTCCATTTTTATATTGGAGTATTGGCTTTGGCTATTATTATAGGGGACACATAATAAGGGTGACCTTGGGAGTGGTGTTTTAAAATGACTATTGTGGTAAGAAACACATGTTATTTTTTTGGAATTATTTTTTAAAAAATTTAAAACCCTAATTAATGGTGTTTCTCTTATTCTATTTAGTACTATCATATTACTCTCATATTCCTCCTCTCCATTAATCTCCATCTAAATAGTGGAAATAAATTTTTCTTGGATAGAATCAGGTGCCATTCATCAATGTCAATAACTATGAAAATTTATTATACTCTTCATTGATTCTATCTCTATTTCTATCATTATTTTACTATTGATCCTTAGTTATTCCATAAGTTGAAAAATAAATTATATATTTTTTGGAATTTACTGATTGGGGTCGAATAAGCTAGTACTATTCAATTATAATAACCCTATTAGGTCATGGTAGATGGTTAATAACTTTCATGTTATCTTTGAAAATAATAACATGTTTCATATGAAAAACCTTATGTACCAACCATGTGAAAATTTACTAAATTAAATAATAAAGTCTATTCTCTATTTTATTGGACTTATTTATATCTATTAGGCCCAAGAGGGGTATTGGAATATCTTTTTTAACACTATTTTCAAAGATGGCCATTTTTATTATATATTGTATTATAGAAATTTGGATAGAAACCTAAATTGGGTATTTCAGGTTGATTTGTGTATATCAGAGCCTTTTATTGTTTCTTGGAACTCCCCCTAGTAGGGATTAGCATAATAAGTGATATGATTGTCATGAGAGAGTATAGTCATGATACCTTGAGTTTGTTAGTTTCTTTGATAGGATAACCCTTTATGTACTAAATAATTTTAAATGTTAAGTATTTTGTATAATTGATAAATCATTTTCTATGTATAATACTTAGTGGTATGTCATCCACCCTTGATATTTGGAAGTATATTGTCTTGATATAGTCTAATGGTGGAATGTTGTAGATGTTTCCTTATTTATATACATATTTCTCCCAAAAACTAATGAGTAATAATTCAGTTTTAAAAGACAAGTTGTACTCTAAATGAGAGATTATTAAAGATTTTTAAATCTAATATGAAAATATTTTTCTTTTAATATCATGATGGAAATATGTGTTTATGGTTCTAAATTTATTATTATATAGTTCATTAATTTCCATATATATTTAAAAAATATTTTTTTTGTTTGATGAAATAAACTTTTGAATATAATTCTTAATCATTTTTAATGATCATAGTTTGATGGATTTAATATTTTCATGTTAAATTTTTAATTTTAAAATAAAATCTATAGAAACAATTATACTTTAATTTATTGAAGTTTCTAATTTTCTTATAACTCCTTAGAAAACGGAATACTCTTTATTTTTAAGTCTTTTTTCAAATGTATGTTTGTTTTAGTTTACTTGTCTCTAGTTTTTTTATATATTTAGTATGAATTTATTGTATCCTTTATTTTTTTTCATTGTGTTTCTTAAGAATTTATTTATTAAGACTTCATGAATTTTTTAATTTTTTGTAAGGTGTCCTTGATTACCAATTAATACTTGGGATACCTAATCTATATAATTGAAAAATCATAGTCAATGTGAGGAGGGAGGTGTGAGCTCAATGAAGTGAAGTGTATGAGAAGTTTCTTGAGATCATTGGAGATGCTTCAGTTGATTTAACCAACCTGGGATATCTTCCAGGCTCATCACAATTATAGCCGAATAAAGTTTCACTTAGGGGTGCATAATTTTTTAGGGATTTTTTAAAATATTACATGTCGAATATGATGAATAGTGATTGAAATGCCACATAGAAACTAGATGAATGAGTCTAAAGTTGTTTTTTTAGACCTCAAGGATAGGAATTTTGGGACAATAAATTTTGATGAAAAAACATGGACTTTAGAAAAGTAGGAGACAGACTATTCCTTATCATAGTGGGATCACACATCGATTATATGGGATGATTGGGGAAGAACTAGGTGATTGGGAAATTACTTGAGCAGGAAGTGGAGATCCTTAATAAATAATATTCTTTTTTCATTATTCCTACTTTCTATTTTTACTTTTAATAAAATATTTTGGTATTTTTAATTCAATAATTTTCATCAACTAAACTTATTTGGGGAATAATATTATGTTTTTTAACTATTTGTACTTAATTAATGATTTTATTTACATATATTACTATATTATACACTCACATGTAGTTACTTATCCAAAACATCAATTTTTAATGATAATTATAATTGATAGAAGGAAATTTAAGCTATTTATTCATTTTTAAAATAATTTAATAATATATTATCAATTAAGGGAAACACAATTGGATTAAATAACAAGTTGACCAAAGTAAAAAAAATCTATTCAGTTTTATGATTGAGTGAGTTTATAGTTGAAAAGAAATTGGATTAAGTCATCAGTACATTGGTAAACTAATCGCACTGGAAAACATCATTAATTTCAATTCTAGAATTCTTTTATTTATATACGAGGGATGGAAAAAATTTATAAAACCACACAATAAAATAATTATTACTCCTTAATTATATTTCTTTACAAATATACGGTATTTTTTCTCTATTAAACATCAAAATTCTATAAATAATACTTCATTCATTACTCATATAGCTTTCTATCATAAATTTTCTACTTTTGATATTGTTTTATAGTATTTTTGGCCAACACTTACATCCCCTTCCATGTGGTTTGGACCTTAATCATTATTTTACTAGTTCTTAGTATAAAAATAAATAGGAAATTTGATTAGTACAATGATATTTCGTAAATTTTGGAGTTGTTTCCAAGGAGTTCATCTATGACCAAGTATAGGAGAAAACATTATCAATAAAATTATCAAAAAATAAAATACCAAATATGTATTATGAAATACAAATTCTAAATATTTTCTTGAATCTTATCTACTACTACTAAGGACATTTTTTTGAAAAAGTGTTAAAGTTTATATGGAATTAAAAGATGGTCTAGGATTGAAAATCTACATCCATTGATGCCTAATGTAGATAAAAATCTGACTACTCTAGTGAAAAATAAAACTAAAATAAATTATTTTAGAGAGGTAGGGAATAATTTTAATGACAATTTAAACCGATGTTAACCTAGAAATTAAGTCTTAAATAGAGTCAAACATAGGGAGTCTCATGTGTTTTATATTTCTATTGGTACATCATGCAATAGAATAAACCTTCGATACAAAAATTATGTTGAAAAATAGTCCCATTTTTCTATACTTCCATTGTGTAATGGATTTACCCTTTAATATTACCATGTTTTTATTAGGGACTTCTATAGTGTGATAAAAAAGTTTTCACATCATAGACCAAGTGAGGATGAGTCAAAATATACTGTTCTTCTATTTTATTAAATTAAATTTCTAGAATATGTTTTAAACAACTATGTAAGATTATTTTTAATGTATTGGATAATTTTTAATTATCTTATGATTGTGTTTTGTTTAATAATAATTAAATTTACAAATATAAAATAGATTATTGGATTTATTCCAGATAAGGGTGGGGTATAACATGTACTTTGGTATGTATTTAGATGTATTGTTCATCAATCTCAAAACCAAAAGTGTATTCAATATTCTCTTATGGATTACTTTTATAGTATAAAAAACTCATATCATCATACTTGTAGATTTGTTTATGTGATGAGGTTTATCTGAAGAAAACACTAAAGATTAGAAATTAATTTTCTAAAATCTAGAATAAAATTATTTAGTATAGTTTCAAAAAATAAAAAACATACATTGTTAAAATAATAATTCATAAAAAGTATATGATGTTAAATTTTTGATATTTTTATAATGAAAATCATCAAAATTATCTTAGGGATGAAGGCCACCACTATGGTATGTCTTTAAATTCAAAATATTATTGTCCCAACATTGATACATCATCCAATCCCTATAAAAATGTTAATTTCTCAAGACATAGAGCTAGGATTCAGCCTAGAAATGACACTTTCTCTAATAATGACAACATGGGAAAAAGAAACCATCCACACCTTTAATCGAAAGAAAAAAGAGTGTTTACACTAAAAAACTATATATCCCAACCATTTCATAAACAACAAAGGGATGAGATATATAAAATCCAAAGGAATTTATATGGTCTAATTAATCAAATACTAACCACAATTGACTCTCTAGAGGATAAGAAAAATATTATGTGGAAACTAAAAATTCATCCCTAAAAAATGAAATAGACAATATAAAAACTCAAATCAGTCGAATGGTTATAGAATTGAGTGGTTTTGACTAAAAGGAAACTTCTATCTAATATTTAATTGAATCATAGTAATAATTATATTTCAAACAAAGAGTGGTCTAAAAACTATTTACGAATTTAAAAAAGACCCAAAATATTCCCAAAATAGAATACTAAATGTAACTAAAAACAAAAATCTTGAAACCATTAAATCTGAAAATTCATATAAAAATAATGAAACTAAAATAAAATATTTTGTTAAAGATGGAATTAAGAAGGAAAATAACTATAAAAATAATGAATAAAAATTCATTGAGGATGATATTAAAGGTATTCCAATTATATTAAGGAATTTTACTTGAACTCCACCCTTTCCTCAATGAATTAAGAAGAAGAATCATGAACTAGATATACAAAAATTCTATTATAATTTTAAGAAATCTAAAATTAATATTCCTTTGATAAAGTGTTATTAAAAATTCAAAAAATAAATTATAATTGATGAAAATTGTATGAAATAAAAAATATCTATAATAATTTGCGACCTAGATTTTAATATAGGCATGTAGAACTATAATTCTGAATAAGATGCCTCTAAAACATCAAGATCCAATAAAAGTTTTTTCCCCCCAGACACCTTAAAATATAGTGGTATATTTAATTTTTTATTTGATATTTATTTCATTATTATATTCATTCCATTATCATTTTCCCAATAGATTAAATTTGGAGTAACAAAAGCCATCACTATAGTATTTCAAATTGTAGATCGATTTGTTAGTCATTTAATGAATTACTTAGATATATCATCCCACTTAAACTCTATCACCTCAAGGGGGTGGTAAAAACCCACTGGAACCTAGTGCTTATCCTTAACCAACTATAAAATGTTGCATTTATATACAAACTCCAATATAGACTTCTTCATTTTCATCCATCACAAAAAAAATAGATGGTCTTGGGGAATATTTTAGATATGAGGTGTAATAACAAGATGGGTATATGAAATTGGATTTAAACCACCTCTAAAAAAATCCCTAGTACCATCATCCATCCTCAGAAAAAAGATTACATGCTCCCCACCTTCATAAAATCCATCAAGATCTGTATAGTGGATATCTCGACATGAGTGGTCCCATGGTTGGTATCTCCAGGTTGAGCCTCCCTAACACACTAAAGAATTGTAGGGGTATCTATAAACTTAAGGTAAGCTACAATATCTCATAAAATATGTACAACTAGAATGATGGAAATGCTTCGGTCAACAGCTGTGAAAAAGATCTCATACTGAGAACATCTTCCACCACATTTTCCATACCAATACAATAGAATATCTCAAAATGATAATATTGAAGGAACTATATCTTCCACCTATATCATAATTTTTGGTACTAACAAAAAATTATATACTTGAATCTCTTATTTTTATAATAAATTTAAAACATATCACCCAAAAGATATTGATGCAACATCCTTAAGGTGAAGACCACTACAGCCAGCTCCAAATCATGGGTTTCATACTTTTTCCCATGTGTTCTCAATTATAAGGACCCATAAGAAGTCACTAACAATATTTGTATCAGAACATAACCAACCCCATATTATATTCATCTATGTACATTACATACTCAACACCCTCTTCTAATAGTCTATAGAAGGATGCACTTTTCAACCTTTGTCGAAACTCTTAAAAATCCAACTGGAACCTATCTGTCCAGATGAAAATTTCCCCATTTAAGGTAAAATTTTGGAATATTTTAATGATATTGGTGAAGTAAGTAATAAATTTTTTAGACTATCATTCCAACCCAAGGAAATATAACCCCTTTATTTTCAATGCAGTCCGGATTGTTATGATATTTGAGAAATCGGGTAGGAATTTCTGAGAGTATCTTGTCAACCAAAAAAAGCTATGTACCTAAGTCATGTTCGTGGTTGGATCATAAAAATTAATTACCTTTACAATTTTTAGGTCTAAAATTAATCCATCCATTGATATGATGTTTTTGAAGAAGTGGATATCTCAAATCCATAACTATAACATCGATATATTCCCATAAAACATGTTCTCTTGGAGTATGTCTAATACCATTCTAATGTGTCTCGGGTGCTCCACCTTAGATGCTGAATAAAACAGGATGTATTCAATGAACTCCACCATGAACCACTATTTTAAGGGATGAATAATCTAGTTAATGTGTCTCATGAACACTTTTTTGGAGTTTATCACACATAAAAGCATCATCAGGTACTCATAGTAACCATAGTGACATTGAGATTCCTTCATTTGTACATCCTCATTCTTGACTCAGAGCTATTGGTAGGTTGATCTAAGGTCAATATTTGATAACCATATTACCCCTTTAGCTAGTTTAAGATTTATTCAATCTATTTTAGTTTATATATATTCTTCATCACCACTTATTTTAGGAAACTATAAACCATACACAACTTCAACCCTTCATATTCCTCATTGAAAACTAAAACAAAAACTATAAATGGTTACACATTGGGTCTGATGAATCCCATCATCTATAAATCATCCAGATTCACCTTTATATCATGAATATATATGTACGCTATATGATATGTTGGTAATTATACAATATTATTACCAGGTTGAATGTTTATTTATAAGTATATATCCCATTTCGTAGGTAATTATGATACGTCTTTAGGTAAGACTTCATCATACTCCACCAACATTATAGGAAGTTCAAATATAATAAAATATAATGCTCCAAGGGTAATTCTACCCAACATGTGATTTAATAGATGTTTCCTACTATGTATGAGACAGTCTTACTCCATATAGACTTACTTCTGAATATACATTGAAGAATCCATCCAATAAACATAGACTCACCACTTCCTCCATTTAAAATAGTCAATATCTTCATAAAATGTATAAAGCCAGTCCAAACCATGTATGATTTCTCAAGGTCCCATTACTACTATAAAGAGATCCTAATGGATGAAATATCCTACAATACATGATCAAAAATAGTGTGTGGCCACTAAATATATTCTATTAAGAGTCTCATAATTAAATCTTCGAGCTAAAGGCTCAACTAGAATCTCTAGGTCTCGAAAAAGGAAAGTACTGAAACATTAGTGGCTCACACATATTTCTATCAGTAATGAAGCTCAACTAAAGAAGACACAAATCATACCTCTAATCATCCATGGACTTTATGGGTCATTAGAATCTAATTCATGTATCTATCCTAATCTGGGACTACCAGCACTCTTAGAACGGTACATACCACCTGGTGGTGGTGGTGGTAAAAACTCAATTCATCTTCCACCTCATTCTTCTCTTTCTACACCTCTTTCACATACACCACACAATGAACCTCCTAGATCCTTACACTATCTATTCTCATGTGTTATATTTACCATCTCTCTATTATTTATATGTAATGTCAAGAAATTCTATTTTATATGTCCCCATCTATTGAAATAGTAGTGAAGCCTCTCCATTTTCTAACTAGAACATCCCCAGAGCACTGAACTACAAACCCTCTATCTCGATCCCATATCTCGAAGAATATCTCATTTTTTGAATCCCATTTCCAACAATAGGATACCATCTATTTAAGCCTATTCTCCTATGTTCCCACTACCTACACCAACTATCGGCATTTTCTCAGCCAGAAATCACCCCTCTACCAAAGCTTTCTAGAACACTTCAACAAAAGTGGGAATTTTAATAGTTATAAAACTAGCCTAGAATTATATATAGAGACTAAAATGGAATGTTCATTCTTGGAATAACACATCATGAACCATATCCATGGATTATTGTTATAGGTTTTTGAACCTTGATAAATAATCTTCAACCATCATGCTACTTTTTGAAGTTGAAGAAGCTCCTATATATGCACCGCTCATAATATAGTTGGAGGGAAATGTTATCTAAAAATATTATCAAATTATTACTATGAAAGATTCACCTCATCATGAATTATAGTCACAATAATAAACTATAGACCTATGGATCCATGAAGAAGGATCATCGCTAGGACCACTATTTGATCTAAAGGTGTCCTAAATATGCTGAAAAATAGGTAACTTCATCAAGATAGTACTCATCTACCAAGAGGTTTAGATTTCCATGAAACCTGAGAGGTGTCTTCACAAAATCTCATGAAGTGTTATCATCTTGTGTTCATCATTCTCTGATACTTCTGGAGGAACTTATATCTCATTGGATGGTGTAAAGATTAGAAAATCACCCAAAGGTACCACCTTATGAATAGGTCCCTGAATAAAAGCCTCATCACTAGTAGGATCATCCCCTGGATTATTCTACGGAATCCTATTAAGAATTATTATAGAAGATTCTAATAATGGATAATATATACCTTAGTCAAGAGTGTTTCTAGTGATCTAACACAAGAAGTAAATGAAAACATCAACTAATTCATATATGATTCATGTACTAATTTTTTCCTTATAGAAAGTGCCTAAATTTTCTAATATAATAAGTTGATTATCAGATTCATGGTTAATGGATAATTTGGCCACCGCACTAAAACTAAATTTCTTAGTTTTAGAGAAAAACTCTAAATATTTTAACATTGTTTCATTAATTCTCAAACCAACCTCAAAGATAAAAAATATCAAAACTCTAGCCCTATGAAGAAAATGGTCTTGATACATCTCTATCATGAATTGATATGCTAGGTCCCACTTATTTAGCGATAAGCCAAGAGTGAAAAAATATTCCCACCTCTAGTTTTCTAGGGGATTATGAGAAGCAGAGAATATGTATATCACACACATGGGAGACATTATCCTAAGGTACTTGTATGAAAAAAAATACCTAATCCACAAACACCATATTGAAATATATAAAAAACTGATACCCATTTTATAAATATATTTATATCCCACAATCATAGTATAAAAATATTACTAGAAAGAATAAAGGAAAAAATAAAAGCCCACCCAAAATGGTAAATGAAGTCTGACCTATTAGAGTAAAGGTACATGATTTAAAATGAATCACCATGTATGAACTATAGTTTGACTAAGTCAACTATGATCCTTATACTCCCGGTCCACCTCAGAACCCCTCGAATGACCTTTTGTTTTCATAAGCACAACATGTGTGGTAGAAAACCATGTTGGGGTGGGTATAAAAATGGCATGTAGGACAGATCGATATCACCAAAAAAATTAATTGAGAGAGTAGTCCTCTCATCATCATAAAGTAATTTTAATCAGAATATGTGACATAATAATAATAACCAAGATATAATCAATATGGACACTAAGTCTCGAGGTATGGTTACCACTGCACTGACATCCCATATTTATTCTTAAGGTTACAAAGTAACACTTTTCTAGGAGAACTCGCTCTACAAGCCTAATAACTATAATGAAGCTCATCCAAGAGGTTGTGTTCAGCAAGCCTCAGCATGAATAAGTACATGCTAAAACATATAAGAGATAGATATATATATTGGGGATATCTCCCTAGTCTTGTGGGGTATACCAGAACATATATATCATATCTCAATTGGTATGGGTTCAATGATCGGGTATGTTGGTGGTAATGATTCCTAAATGCTAACATGTGGAAGAATATATGATAGAGGATCCCTCTATGGGCCACAAAGATATATTCTTTAACCTTTATCAAAGACTAATCACATAGTGGGGATCATATCATATTTCCAATATGTGATGCCTTACTATACCCTCAAGGGTATATTTAAATGCATCTAACCATATAGAAACCAGTGTATACTAAAGAGAATGAGGTCCTCAAAATTCCCTAGAGAAAGTACATGGATTATACTTAGGGTAAACAATAAGTATTGTTTACTATGGTTCTCACCATTTTCTTTATCTCGAGATCATATTCCTTGGGTTGTGCCTATATTCCATGGATGTGCCCATGTTCTTTTTTATGTCCATGTATCGGGTGAGGCCAATGTACTTTGTCCATATCCATGTACATAGACAATCATATTCCCATATACCTCAATGTTACATGTTGGGTCACTAGACATGGGTCAAAAAATGTGTGGTAGATCCCCCACGGCATGTGATATTATATATTCACTAAAACCATAGTTACTAAAGCCATGGTACTACATATAATTGTTTTTCAGAACAAATGACTTGAAGTCTTGATTTTTTATGAAACCTCTATTTTTATTAATGGTTTTGTTCATGCCACTTATTCCTTTTCTATATAATCTAATATCACATTAGAATTCAGACCTAGTATTAATCAAGACTTTTTATCATTGGAGGATGGATTCCATCCACCAAATCCACTCAATAAATATCTTCCATCACATAACATCACCAGAACTCCAAAGTCATAAATGGTAACACCAGATCCAACACTCGATTCATCTATCATTACTTCCAAACCTCAATCATTCCATAAATCCCAAAACAAAAACTTTAGTGATGATGTGTTTCAATAAATAAATGTTTTACAATGATCTTTCACTAGGTATTTATCAAAACATAATCCAAATGGAATACTGATGAAGAACACAAGACAAATGGGAGAATTAAATGCACAAAAACCATAGGAATGACCCTTATCCATTATTTTAGTTTTCTTTAATATGTTTTTGTTATAATGGATAATCTAGAAGAAATTAATAGGATTCATTAAAATAATATCCATTCCTAATTCTAGGATGATGAAAAAATACCAGTAATTCAACAATCAACTTGTGAATCACTTTTTTATGAGGATTATACCATGTATGACAAAGGATAAATAGTAAAGGGATTAAATCTAAAAAAATGAAACCCACCTAAATAATAGATAAATCTCTAACTTGGAATGGTTTTTTGATGCTATCATTGGAGAGATCCAAGAGCACCATCAGAACACCAATTCCCATATAATGATTTGATGACGTTTATACATGAACTCTTCCAAAATTTCCCCTCTCAAACCCTAGAATTATGAGGATAACCTTATTATTTTTCCATAAGATCTATTTTATATGAGAGGATTAGGATTATATTAAATAATGAATAAAAAATAATGAAATTTATTTATTTAATTTTCAATCCTCCCATAATGATGCTAAATAAAACCACATGATTCTCACAAATGTTATGTCAAACCTAGGGTAAAACATATATTCTAGATTTTATGTTTGTATCAAAATTTCTATTTGAGTCCACATTAATTATCTATTACATTATTTCAGAAAAAATGTATGTATATGATATAATATATTTAACAATTTAATTGTATAAAAATCAAGCCTCCCTGAGCCATGAAATGTCACATTGACTCAATGCCTAGATTCTAAAATATTATTTAAATAATTATATAGTTTAGAAGGAAAAAATAGATTTTTTACAATTTAAAATCTACTTAATATATAAGATTTACTAAATTTAGATTATAGTTGATGAGGAAGAGGATAAGTTTTTTATGTTTAATAATTAGATTTATAGAAAATCATTCCCTATAAAATCTTATATGGGAATTTACCATAGAAAAGGAGAATAAATTTGAAAATTGTATTAGGGAAAGTTATTAGAGAACCTAAGAGAGTTTTATTATGAATTAATTCTAAATAAAATTATAAATTTAGAATATGAGCATCATTTTTTATTGATAATCATATTCAAGAAGATGCTTTATATGCGACCTTATTTAATAGATAGATTATGTTCATTGGATCGATTAGGCCCAAGTCTCTACCATATACTAAAAATAAACCCATGTTTTCATTGAACACCTTCCAATTCACCTAAAATAATTTTTATTAGGTGAGGAATATTCAATACCACTTTTCATCTCATCTAAAATTTAAGGAAGTCAAAAAGGGGATTTTTTTAAATATCATAAAGAACCTAATATCAATAATGGGTCGTACCATAACTAATATTAAGGGATAATATATTAATACTATAAAAATTTAATTCCAATGGGTCGTGACCAAAATATATGAGTTTATGGGAATAGATGACATAATTACAACATGAATTAAGTTTTCAAGGTATTTTTGGTAAGAATTATAGATAATGGAATTTTATTTCCTATTTTAGATAGCCCATGGGTACTCCCTATCATAATAGTCCCTAAAAGAGTTGAGTGACTACTATTATAAATTAAAATAACAAGAAAATATGAACTAGGATAATGAACAATTGTAATGAATGCATTTATTATATAACATAGAATTTAAAAATGAGGAATAACTACATTATCATTCCATTTTTTGGAACAGATACTTGTGAGGTTGGATATAAATGAGTATTTTAATTCTTCTAATGGATATTATTGTTTCATCTAGATTCTATTATCTCCTAAAGAATATGAAATTAATACCTCTATATGTCTATTTGGATCATTTTCCAGTTGGTGAATTCCTATTAGTTTGCATGGTGCTCTGGATAACTTTTAGAGGTGTATGATGGCCATTTTATAAGATATGACAAAAGGGATAATTGAGGTACTCATTGATGATATATTAATTATGGGAATAAATTTTTAAATTTGTCTAAATATTTTGGATTTTTTTATAAATATGTTAGAAAACATTGTTTTAAATTGAAAGTGTGTCAATAGATGGTTACCAAGGGTATTTTTTTAGGTCACAGTGTTTCTAGGATGAGGATATAGGTATACAATGCTATGATTTATGTGGTCCTAATGTTACTACTTCCCCAAAATTTCAATGGAATTCAAGGATTATTTAGGAATGGTATTTTTTATCATAGGATCATCAATTATTTCTCAAAAATAATTATGTCCCTTTAAACATATTTAGTCAAAGGTACACCCTTTTCATTTTATTAAATGTTATTAGGATCATTTAATATTGTTAAAGAAAAGATCACTGATTTATAAATTATTACTTCCCATAATTGAAAATTTCATTTTTAATTAATTTTTTATTCTAGTGATGTGGTTGTGGGAGTATTTTTATGGAAAATAAGAGGAGGATATATGTGATTTGAAATGCTAGTAAACTATTATATGATACCCAAAAACACTACACCATAATAGAAAAGAATTTTTTTATTTTTTTCCCTTGAACAATTTAGGAAGTATTTGATTTTGTCCAATATTATATTTTTCATGAAAAAAATGAAGCTAACAATTATACTTTTACCATGAAATAATCCATGTCATGTATTATGATATAAACTATTCTATTATAGGAACTTGATTTAGAGATTAGGGATAATAAGTTTACGAAACCATGGTAGTGAGAGGAATTCCCAAAATGTATAGAAGGATAGTTTTTATAGGCCTACATTTTATTAAGAATTCTTGGAGCCTTGTATTATTGTATGAAATGTGTTAAAAATTATACAATATTGAAATGAATAGGAGTTACCACAAAATAGAAATTTAATGTTATAAATCAACACTTTTGGGGTTTATGTTTATAGGACCATTCATATATTCCAATGGGAATGAGTAAATTCTTGTGGATATATATATATATATATATATATATATATATATATTTGAGTGTGTAGAGGTTATGACACATCAAAATAATCAATCCAATTATGTTTTTAAATTAATTAAAAAGAACATATTTTCAAAATTCATAGAAACCAAAGAACTAATAAATGTCATCTAAATCCATTCTAATAATTTCATGTTCAAATATTTACTATAAAAAATGGTAATGTTAATTTAACTTGAACATCATTACACACACATTCCATTGTAAAATATGAAATATAGAATAAAGATATTAAGAAGATTAAGATAAAAATAGAGTCTAGCTCTAGAAACTATTGACATTTCCAATTTGATGAGGATTTATGGGAATATAGGACACCATATAAGTCCCTTATTGGGGTGTATCCTTATTGTATTCTCTTCGGTAAACATGTAACTTTATAGAAAAGTTTAATTAGAAGTCCACTTAGGTTGTAAATCCCAAAATATTTATTTCAAAAATGCTAAGAAAAGGATGCAACTAGGGTTGAGTTATATAGATGAGATTGGAATACAGTCTTATGAAAATTTAATGATTTTCAAAGAAAAATAAAATTATTTCATGACATTGTCATTTAATATAATAACATTAAGGTTGGATAGAGTTTATTTCTTTTAAATTATAGGCTTACTATTTTTTTGGGGAAACATAAGAAAAATTGGCCTATTCCTTTCACTATTTTGAGGGGCTTGTTAAGTGATATTTGAAATTAAGTGAATTGGAGAATTGAAGAAATGTTTTAGGCATTCTATTAATATTAACTATATAATTTAAACATAGTACTACATGGGAATCAACTAATTTTCATTATTATTGAAATATTTCAATTGAATTAAAATAAAAATTCCATTATAAAAAAATTATTACGGGTTTATCCCCTTGTATTGTGGGAATTGATCCTACTATTTAACAATATGGATGTACCTTGAAGTCGACCAAGGATATTCTTGTATTTGGTTACACCACTTATTATTGTCGATCTAACACATTGTTATTTATGCGTGGTTCCATGACACAGTATGTTAGTGTAGTCCCTAGTCTTATTATATTTTATCCAAATTTATTGTGGTTTATTGTCTCCACTTTCAGCCAATCTAAACATGTTATGGTCAGTCTAGGACTTGTAAAATTTCTAGTTTACTTGTGTGGTCAATTTTTTCCTCATTGTTGACTAGATTCTATTCTAAATATTAATTATGAGGAAATGAACAATTTCGAATTTTGTCAAATTAAACTTAAAAAATATCTCAGCTGATTGATAGACCATAAGGGCCCCATTATTGATTTTATGCATAGTAATTTGAGTAAGTTCACAACTAGTGGATGCTCAGTGACCCACTGAACTCCTAGAGAATAATTTGTATATATTTTTGATTGATTGAAGGATATTCTAGATTAAGCTAACTAAAACATATTCCCATTATCACAAATTGGTTTTATCTATTTAGATTGAAATCTTTTCAATCATTTGTTAGTATTTTTGAATTTATAGTTGCTAAAATTAGGTAAACAAAGAATATATTCATAGAAGTTGATAGTTCTCATGTAACATCCTGAAAATTTATGAAATAAATTTCCATAAATTAATTTAAATTATTTAATAGAATATTTTACATGAAATATATATTTTATCTTACATTATATGGAACTTCAATATTATCTTACATTATACAAAACATCATTTTCTTCAACAACTTGTGCTACATGCAAAACTGATTTTTACTGGAAAACAATATAATAATATTATTATTATTATATAATGTTATAGTTACCACCTCACTGTTGGATTGGCATGAATAAATGAGATTAACTAAATTATGATAATAGGGTTTAAACATGTTTATAAATTAAATTCATTTAATACCAATTAATTAGAATGAAAATAAAAAACCATTGAATAAAAAGGAAATTTTTTTATAAGAAAAATATTGTTATGCCAAAAAAATTATTTTATATTAATAAATATAAATTAATACTAATTAGTGATATATATTAATTAAAATTATATATTATATAATAATTAAATTTTTTAAAATTCATATAATTAGTTTTATAAGAATAAAATAAGAACAAATCCAATTTAAAGCATGAGAAAATGTTATTGTTCTAAAAGACAGTTTTGTCACCTTTTAATGGAAGAGTTAATTTAAAAATAAATTTTAAAACTTTCAAAAAAAATTAATTTTCCAAATAAAATATATTTTTAAATAGAAATATAAAAATTTACTTCTGGTAAATTTTTGGTATTTTTCTAAGAAGTTTCATTTTTTGATAAATAGTGAAAAATGATGAATTTTAATTGAAAACAACTTATTTATTTAGATAATTATTAATTATTAATTATATATTTAATTGCATTTGAATAAAAATTAAATCAATTAAATATATATTAATCTATTTTTTTAATTTGAATAATTTTTATATTGAATTTAGCTACAAAAGCATAGTAATATTTGGAACCATTTTTCCTTCAAAAACCTACTTTCTCATTATGTCTGTGATATTAATTTTAAATTAATTTTAGAAACTTTCATGATATGAATGGAGAAAAAATATTTCAATATTATTATTCATTGTAATTTATAATTTCTATTATTTTCAAAATATTTTTCTACCAAAAATATTAGTGAGATAAATTCAAATGAATTACAACGATTAAGGTATAAATGAGTTTACTTAGTGGTTAAACGTAAATCTTAACAGGACAAATGACCTATACACTTGTACAAAACCCATTTAGTATCCATAATGCACCAATATAACCTCTTTTGTTAATGATTTTTCATTATGTTGGTCACATTATGTAAGGTAGACCTTTCGATAGTGTTTTCTTATTGTTATTTACAAGAATACCACTCCTCCATTCTAAAAATCCATTCACTTTACTCATTATACACACCTCTAAATCTATTTGGATCATCAAAAACCAACCCAAATTAGATTCTAAATTACATTATATATTCCTATAATCCTTAATGTTTTTATAATTACAACCATGGATGTTGTTTTTTTAACCAATAGAAAATACTAGAAGAATATGTAACATTCATCAATAAACTTTATTATTTTATTTCTTCCTAAAAACCCTTTAATTTTTTTTATATCATACTTATATAGTAACTATATTATCTTAAATATACTAATATGTTTATATGTTAAGGTTATGACCTAAAAATAGACACTTCCATCAAATGGGTGACAAAATGACTATTCATGTGTACTGCAAACTAGCACCTCATGAATCGATGTTGTTCATTTTTACATAAATTCCTTTTAGGGTTGGGAATAATGAATGAAATACTATTTATACATATATATATATATGATATTTCAGGTATTTGTAATATAATTATACATATTGAGTCATTATATCATATACAATAATTTTACATTTCAAACCGTATGGGATACGTTAATGTCACTCGGGTGTATGGCGGACTACCGCGTTATAAAACAATGTGAAACGTTTTTCACTAACATGTTATATGGAAGGTAATAAGTGTGAAAGTAATAAATATATGTGATATAAGTTAAATAATTATTATATTCATAATATAATTATCATTTTTTTAATTATAATATAATATTTTATTTATTACCATTTAACACACTGTAAAAGTGATAGTGTCGTTCGTGGATGTATGGACTGTCATCTCCTTGAAGCGATATAAATACATTTTCATCACAAAAATTTTATATATAATTATATATAATAAAATTTAATTATATTTATGATATTATTATCATTATTAAATGATAAAATAATACTTACCTTCTTTCCATAACTATCATTGAAAAATAGAAATGTTAGTCCTGTGTACACATAGCCTACCATCTTCATGATTGTAACATTAGATCATTTTCCATAAAAATATTTAATGATTTTTTTTAAAATAATAATTTATGTATAATTATGATAATTGTTTAATTGTTATTATTTTTTATATGTTTACATAATGACATCTTTGACCTTAGTCATCCTTCTGAAGTCGGTATAGACCCACATGTCAAATATGGTCAAAACATTCGAATTAAAATTAATTGATTATATAATTATATTTAACATTTTTATAATTGAAATAAAATTAATAATAAACACGTAAAAGTTTATAAATAAAGTAATTAATTAACATAAATTTGTTATTTAGGATGAAATAAAAAAGCATGATGAATCTGACTCAAATTAAAGGGTTTTCCCATCTCACTTTTATTTCTATGACATACATGACATATTCACTACTTATATTTGTTTTGTAGTGTATATACTGACCAAGAATGTATTTTATGATTCATATAAATAAATTTATGGGGATTAAAATATATATTTTAGGATATCTCTTTCATGGGTTTTACGGTTTCAGAGTTACCAAAGTTGTAACATATTTTTGTTATAATTTTCATTATTTGAGGCGATAGTTATGTTATACACCTATATTATTTTATAAAGTGTATATACATAAACTTTTTCATTTTATATCATTCTTACTATAATTTTTCATGATATTATATGTTTCATTCAATGTTATTATTTCTTGTGGATCACGATTCAATGTTATAATAGCAGTAAGAATCTTTTGTTACAACCTCATCATTTATCATGATTGTGTATGATTAAGTCTCCCATATTGATATCCTATAATTATTATGAAATATATTATCATATAGTTATTAATAATTATTTCAAGTAATTTTAAAATTTTTACATTATTTGCAACAAAAAATGTTTCATAAAGTGTTTATCAGAAAATCTGACTTTATTCTCTCTCCGGTCGAAAATTAATGTTCTCTCTAAAAAAAGACTATTAAAATTATTTTTAAATTTTTTTAAATGATATTTTAAAATTATTTTCAATGTAAATATTTTAATAATTACTTATTTTTTAAAATAGTTTTAAATTATTTCCAAAGCTTCGATTATAATTGTTCAAGGTTAGTTTAATTGAAAATGATTTTCAAAAAAAATGTTTTAAGAAAGTTATTTTCAAAATGAAAAGGGTACTTTCATAAAAATGATTTTATTGATAATTTAATGTAATTTCCATTCGTCAACTTCCACAAACCGTTTTATTTATTATCCTCCACTGGGATTATTTGGTATTGATACCATCCTTATTCTCTCACTGGATGAAATAATAATGTTTCAAAGAGATTGTTATGAAACTCGTTTATTTTTAATTGGTTAACCATAATTCAAAGAGATTGTTATTGAATACATTTCATTTACATGGGTTAACCATGTTTCAAATATATTATAATAGAAACCATTTCATTTCCATAGTTTTATTATTTTTTTAAATAATTATTTTTTTCAATGTGTTGTGGTGAGATGAATTATCTATGTGATTTATTCATTATTTAGTTTTTGGATATTATAAATGATGGGTGCACCTAGATAGCATCAGGAAATTACATTATTGATTAAATTATGGGTGCACCCAGATAGAGCTGCAATTCATTAGTAAATTATTATGTTATCTATAGAAATATATTGAATGTCATTTATATGCTTATTAAATTTGTAATGGTTCAATAGGGGTTTTATAGGGGTTCAGTATATGTACTATAAAGATGATTTTCCAAGATAAAAATTTGTTTTATCATTTATTTATATAGGATTATAATGTATCATATGATTATTATTGATATCATATGACTCATGATTATTGATTTTGATGAATCTTTCATTTTCTATGTTTTTATATTTGATGATCCAGGTATTTATGGGAATGAGTTATTTTATGATTCTCTCATGAACTTTGATTATATCAGTATACTATTATTCACTTATAATTCTCATTGATGACAGTAAATTGTTAATTCATATGTTTACCCTTAATGAGAATATGAACTCACCCTACTAATTTTCCATTTATTCGATTTTATAGATAATAATTTTGAATGAATTATGTAAATAATTGATTTCATATGGATTATGATGTTGAATTAGCGTGAAATAAGAAAAGAAAGGTTAAATGGTAAAAATTTTCATTTGATGACTTATGTATTATTTATGTAGGTGTTGTCCTAATTATCTAAATATATAAACCAAAAAGATCATCTACTATGTAACGGATCCAATTCTTCCTTTTGATGTTGTATGGTTTGAATGGAAAAAAATGGTCTCCCTTATCGGCATCAAATTATGAAATGTAATTTTATGATTTTAGCACTAAATTTGGGAGTGCTGGTCCTTGACTATTATAGTTAGTAGTAGTGGTCATATTATATAGCTATGGAGTTTGGGATGTTTTCATGTGAGGTTATATTAAGAGTTATTTATACCATCATAATTATATAATATTAATTATCCTCATAAATTCAAAGTCATATACACCCCATAGAATTTTTAAGTGATGAGATCGTAAAGTGATTAATGAAATTTCTCAATAGAGGGGTTTAATTGGTTATTTGTATTTGTAACCCCTAGTATCATCATAAAGTACTATTTTGGTATGGAATATTTTTTCTGTTTAAAGAAAAAAAGGAACAATCAGTATGATGGGTGAGAACCAGTCAGATCTAACTAGGAGGTGGAGATTGAATTCATGACCGAAGGATGATATGGGTTTTTCACATAATGATAACCTACATGATATCCCAGATAGTATAAAATTTTAAAAAGTTATTATTATTTTTATTTAATAAAAATATGGGAAATTATTTGATGAATAACGGCTAATTTATCTTATAATAATATATGATAAAATATTTCTAATCATTTGGTTTCGAACTCAGTCAGGAAATATCTAAATAATTTTATGGATTATTTTTTTGGGATTTTTTTTTTGAAATTTTAGTATTAATGTTTAATTTGTAATATTAATATATCATATGAATGTACATTCCTATTTGGGATTAGATTACCATTCTCTAACCATTTTGGTTTTTTGTTAATGTATAAAGATAGGAGAAACAGATTTTTATCCCCTTTATAGTTATGTGGGCTTTAAAATTTTATTATTGTGGTTGAGGCATAATAAAGTTCATCTGGAATACTCATGATATGAGGAAAATATTATAATATGGTATTAATTGGATAAATAATGATATTTTACATGTTTTTTAAGTATATTTTATTATGTTTTTAATCTAGATGGTGAAAGAATCCCTCAACTTTAGGAAAAGGATCTTGAAATAAAATTTTATCCTATTAAAATATTTTTCAGATTATATCAATAACATTTTACACACCTATCTTTCTTGTGGTTTTGTTTACATTTAATTCCTCTTGACTATTTTTTCTATTACTCTCTATTAATCCATGGAAATTTATTTTCCCTTCCAAATCTATCTTTTAATTTCCCACCAATGTTCTTCCAATGAAGAATCATAGTTATGAGTAATAGTAGTTGACCATTATGTTTCCCACTTTACCTTTTTAAGGGATGTTTTCATTATATAATTTTTATTATGTGGGTTTCAATAAATGAATTCTATAAATGTTAAACCTTTAATAACTGGGATGAATTTCGATAGTGAAATTAAATTTAAGGGGGTGGGATGTAACATTTTAAGATTTTATTAAATATATTATTTTAAATGAATTAAAATTATTTAATATATTAAATTATCTTAAATAAAATGTTTACATTTAATTACTTGAAACACAATGTTTACCTTTAATTACCTACAACATCGAGTTTCTTCGATAACATACATTACAAGAAACTCTAAGTTTAACTAAAAAATAATATACTATTAATATTATTATTTAATGTGGTAGTTATCACCTTGCCTTTGTAATGGAGGGAATGAATGTGATAAACTAAATAATAAAAATATGTTTTACACATGTTTATAAATGAATTCATTGGTTACCAGTTAATTATAAATGAAATTAAAATCTCATTGAATATAAATGAAATGTTTTTATAAAAAATCCATTTTTATGCCCACTAAGTTGTTTTATATTATTAAATTAAATTAATCACTATTAGTGAAAAATATTAATGAAACTTATATATTATATATTAAATAATTTTTTTACCTTCATCCAATATGTTTGAAAAGAATAAAATAACAACAAATCTGATTTTAGGCATGGAAATATGTATTATTCTAAAAGGTAGTTTTCAACACGTTAATAGAGGTATTATTTTAAAAATAAATTATGAAATTTTTATAAAAACAATTTTTTAAAAATAAAATTTTATTTTTAAAATTTTAATAATAAATTTTACTTTGGGTAAATTTTTTTTTTTAGAAGTTTCATTTTTTGATGAACAGAGAAAAATATTAAATTCTAATTGAAAGCATCCTTTTCATTTAAAGAATTTATAAGGATAAATTATATTTATAATTGATTTTAAATTAAAATATATCAATTATAAACCTAGTAATAATTTTTTTCATTGAAATCGTTTTTATATTGAATTTATATATCAAATATTAGTAACCATTTGAACATTTTCACTTAGAAACCTGCTTTTTCTACCCATCTATGACAATAATTTAAACTAATTTTATCCACTTATATGATTTGAATTTGTAAAAATTGAATTTATATTTTTAATCAAAAAAATTCATAATTTATATTATTTTAAACTTAGTTTTTGACAAAAAAATATTAATGAAAGAAATTAAAATTAATTACTGTGATTGTGGTAAAAAAATGAGTTTATTTAATGGTTAATATTTAATCTTAAGGGGAAAATGACCTAGAAAGTTTTTTGAAACCAAATTGATAGAAATATTTAGACTATATACAATCTTTTATAACAAATGGTTCATTATTTGAGGCACATAATGTAATGGAGACCTCCCAATAGAGTTTTCTTTTTGGTATTTACAAGAAAGCCACACAATCTTCATTATAAAAGAAAATTTATCAAACCCCATTATACACAACTGTAAATCCTTTTTGATCTTCCAAAACCTTACCAAATAAGACAAAAACATCCCTTATATATTCCTATAATCCTTAATTTGGGCATAAATCCATCAAATTATGTCATTTGGATCAAACCATTAAAAGATGCCTAAAAAATGTAGCATTCATCAATAAACATAATTGTTTTGTTATTTCTCCAAAACACTTAATTTATTTCTATATAATACTTATATAATAACTTCAGTATTTTAAATATACTAATATTTTTATATGTTAAGTTTACTAGCCAAAAACATACACACTTCCATCAAATGGGTTGCGAAGTCATCATTTTTGTATATAGGTAACTTCCGCCTCACGAATTGATGTCGTTTGTTTTTCCATTACAACATTTCAAGATTGGGAATAATAATGTGCATAAAATTTATATATTATATTTATTATATTTAAAACGTAATTATTCCTCTATATTCATTATATAATATACAACCTTTTTACAATTCATATCATAGGTGACACTGTAATGTTGCTCATGTGTACGGTAGACTACTACCTTCCGAAGCATTATAAAGTGTTTTTAATAACATGTTACATTTAATGTGATAAGGATAAATATAATGAATATATGTTATATAAATGAAAAAATTATGATATTAATGACATAATTACCATTCTGTATTTATAATAAAAAAATCTCATTATTACATTTTCAAATACTAAAAAAGTGATAACGTCATCAGTGGACATGTGCACTACCACCTCCTTAAAGCGATGTGATTCCTTTTACACCACAATAATGAAATATATGTATATATAATTACATTTAATATCATTTAATAAATATTTATCACTATTTAATTATGAAATATTACTTTTCTTCTTTCCATAATCATCATTGAAAATGGAAACGTTACACTTGCGTATGTACAACCTAATATCTCCATGATAATAACATTAGTCCATTTTCCATAGACATCATTAATGATTGGTTATAAAAGAATAATTTTTGTATAAATATGATAATTATTTCATTATTATTATTCTTGATATTTTTAAATAATGATCTCTTTCACCTTAGTCGACTTTCCAAAGATTGTTTTGAACCATTAGTCAAATATGGTCAAAACATCTGACTTAATATTAATTGATTAAGAAATTATATATAAAATTTTTATAATTGAAATAAAATTAATACTAATCATTGAAAAGTTTTTCCATTAAGTAAATAATTAACTTGAATTTATTATTCTGTATAATAAATAACAAACCTAATGAATCAGACTCAAGGGTTTTTTCTCGTCTCACTTTTATTTCTGTGAGATACATGCCATATTCACTAATATTTTTTGTTGTGTGATGTATATAATAAAAATTAATTTATCTTAAGATTATTATATTTAAATTTAATTAGGATTTATATATCCATTTTAGGATCTATCTATAATGGGGTTTATGGTTTCAATGTTACCAAATTGATGTGCTATTTTTGTCACAATTTGCCTTCTTTTAGAGATTCATTATGTTATACACCTATATTAATTTATGAGGTGTATATACTACCAATTTAAAATTTATTATTATTAATATCCTTATTTTTTATGATATTATAGTTTAATATAATTTTATTCTTTTTTTTATTATGATTCAATGTTACAATAGGGATGAGAGTATATTGTTACAATCTCATCATTTACCAAGATTATGTATGATTAAGTATCCAATGTTGAAAAATTATAATTACCATGAAATATTTTATCTTATTTTTATTCAAGATATTTTAATTTAATTTTACCAATTTACTTTTTTTGTTCTTAAAATCATTTTGAATGTTTTTTTAGAAAATATACCATCATTTCTCTCCTCGGTTGGAAATATGTGTTCTTTATTAACAATGCTTTCAAAAAATGCTTTCAAAATGATTATCAAATAAATTTTAACCTAATTTTCAAGGGAAATTATTTTATATTTTTTATGTTTTGAAAAAAAAATTAAATGATTTCAAAAGATTCATTTATAATATTTTAAGTTTATTTATAAAGAAAATGGTTTTCAAAAGGCTTTATGTTTTAAAAAGTGATTTAAAAATTAAAAGGGTATTTCCCTCAAATAATTAATGGAATTTTATGGAATTTACATTAATAATGTTTAAAATCCATTTTTTGTTTCTTATCCTCCACTATAGATTTTTGGTGTTGATGCCATTTTCATTCTTTATATAGATGGAATAATATTGTTTTAAATATATTGTTATGAAAATTGTTTCATATCAATGGGATAATCTTATTTCAATGATATTTTTAAGGAACCTATTTCTTTTAAATGGGTTAACCATGATTCAATGAGATATTTATAGACCCATTTTCAATTCCATGGTTTAATCATATTCTGAAAATAATAAATTTTCATTCAATTAGTTATTGTGGAATTAATTTTCTATATGTTTAATTCATTATTTGGATCTTGGACATTATAAATGATGGGTAAAACTAGATAGTGTTTGGTCATCCCATTATAACTTAAATGATGGGTGATCCTAGATAGTGCTCAAATGCACTGGGTAATTGATACATTCTTCATTGACTTATATTAGATGTTCGACATATGTTTATTTCAATTTTCAAGGGTTCTATAAGTGTTATGTAAGTGTTCTATGAAGATGATGTTCTAAGTAAAAATGTGTAGATTCTATGCTTTTTATCTATTTATAATGTTTCTTATGATTAATATTGATATCACATGGATCATTATTATTGATTTTGATAACACATTTCTTTTCCTTATTTTCATATTTGATGATCCAGGTATTTAAGTGTATGAGTTATTTTATGGTTCCCTTGTAAACTCTTATTATGTCATCATATCCTAATTTATCTCTCATACTCACGGATGACATTCAATTTTTAATGATTATTTTCACCCTTATAGAGAATCTATGCTCACCCTTCTTAGGTTTACATTTCCCCAAGTTTATATAGAATATTTTTGATTTAATTATGTCAGGAATTGATTTAATATAGATGATGATGATGAATTAATGTGAAATATGAAAATATGGTTTAAATGGGATAATTTTTCATTTTATGAATTGGGTATTGTTTATGTGGGAGTTATCATAATTCTATAAAACTATAAACCTAAAAGGCCCTCTAGGATATAACAGATCCAATTTTTCTTTTGATATTGTAAGGGTTGGATATAAAAAAATGGTCAACCCTTATCGACGTCAAAGTCATAAATATATAGTTTAATATTTCAGCACTAAATCCAGGAGTGTGAGTCCTAGTATGTTATATCATATGGAAAAAAATAAATGATAAATTCATCTATTTTTAGTGTATATATTACCTAAAATTTTATGGTTTTAATTATTCTAATCCATTATTAAGATACATAATATTTGAAATTAATTGCGGGTAAATAATATTCATTGTTGGTGATTAAATTGATGTTTTATCAATCTTATTCTACTAGGTGTTAGGATGATTTAATATATTTATTCAAAATTTGAATGTAAAAAAAATTAAATATTTTCATAACACTCTTAAATTTCACTGAATCTTGGGAAATTTTCAAAAGTGCTACTATTTGAGTTTGATATGTTTTTTAAAAAATATAAAAATTTGAACTTTATTATAAATTTATTCTATATTAATTTATATAATTTTTTAATATTTAATTTGGATACTCAAGATTTTGTGGATATATTATTTTTTTAGTTTCATGTGACACATAAACCATTCATTAAACAACTAGAAGTCAAATTATTTTAAAAGAAAATTATTTTAAAAGAAAATTATTTTAATTTTTTCATCCAACTAAGGATTAAACATTGTGGATAATTATCTATTTTAATTGTATAGTATGTGTATTAAAAATTTTTAAACTATAATTTAATATTGTACACTCCCAAATAGATCAATTTTTAAAAAAATTAGTTATTCCTGTGTAACAATTTCCACAATTTGTGGGCATAAATGTTTCTAATTATTGAGGGATATTTTATCCCTATTAGTTGTTAATCTTTTATGTTCAATCAAGGATTAAATATTTAAATGAAATTTATATTTCCCCCATTATAAAATATTATTTGGTCCATAATTTTTGGGTATAATTGAAAAAAATCAATGGTTTTGTAAATTTTGATTGAATCTAAAACTCAAAAGCCTTGATTATAAGTAGGTAATGCAATACACTCATAATTATTTAGAATTATATATGATTTAAGATAAAACTCATATTTGGTTTCATGGTCAACTTTTTTTATTAATTATACTAAATTTTCCTTAGATTTTGGTTATTTAATCTATGTTAATTTTGTGAGTTTATTCAATTAAATAAAAAAGAGATGTTTGGAATTATAGTTATGTGAAAATTTATGAATAATTAAGTATATTCAAAAAAATCATCTCAATAAATTTTTTTTAAAATAATAATAACTTTTTAGCTAAATAATTAGTTTTATAAGAGAAAATAATACCTAACTACTTGAGTAATTCCATGGAATAAAAAAAATGAATGTTAACTCATCGATGGTATTTAAATTATTTATTCTCGTGACTTATTACCTTTTACTAAATTTTTATAATTAATTTATTCAGGATGAAAAATATTTTAACTATGTAGAAATTTAATTTGAACTTATTTGGATATACTTTTTTTCCAATTATTTTGGGCAATAATTATGTTTTTAATATCAACATATAATATATATGATGGATTATTGTATATTTTTAAATTAATGATGATTTTTTTTATCATTAAAAATATCTTTGGAAATTTTAGTTTCTTATTATTTAATGATTATTTTTTGGTTCATTAATTTCATTATATTTTTAGACACACCTTTTTTTATGGAATAATAATTTATGTATAAATCTTAAGTAATTTTGATGACCTCAGTTTACTAGATTTAAAATTTTGAAGTTCCATATTTTATTTTTAAATGTCATTTGTGGAAAAGATTCTCATTTAATTATGTAGAGTTTATAATTTGTTCATAATTACTTGAAAAATAAAAAAGTATCTATTTTTATTTTTTGTTTCGAAAAAGAATATTTTTTTCAGTTTTTAGGTCTTTTGGTTTCGTAGTCCTCTTGCATCCATTTAATAGGTATTTAAATTTTCATAATCCATTGTTTTCTATAAGCCTTTATTTCATAACACTTATTGAATTTTTAAAATTTTCAAGAAGGGTACCTTGATTAAAAAATCAATCATGGGTACCTTATTTTATAAAAGTTAAAAAAATCAATGTTAAAGAGAGGATGGAGGCTCAGGATCAATTAATTTACACTCCTAAGAAGATTTTTTTTATTGTTGGATATACTTGAGATGACTGAATTGTTCTGGGAACTTATACATGTTCATTACACTTAGAGATTAAGCTTTTTTTATGGGATAAATCCCAATTTTTTTACGATTTTTTCTTGATTCATGTGAGGAACTTGATGAATAAATATATGGGTATAATGTGGAAATTTTATAAATGTAACTGAAGTATCATTCATTGAGGTTGAGTCTTAGAATTGTGCGGTAAATAAATTTTAAATAAAGAACATAAAAATTAAAAAGGTAGATATATAATGCCTAATTAGAGTGAACATATACCATGACTACGTGGAGTTATTCAGTAGGAACCATGATGTTTTTATATAACTTGGGTTAGAAGTGAAGATCCTTAATAGAAAATATTCTTGTTTATTTGATCCTTCTTTATGTTATGACTTGTAATGAGATACTTTGATACCTATAAGTCATGAATATTATATGGATAATATTATTTGGGTAATTATAATGTATTGATTGACTATTATAATTAACTCATACATTAATTTCATGATTCTACTCTTTTCTTCACTCCTATGAAGTCAAATTTTATTAACAGTGAGAGGTAATGATAATTGAACTTGATAGAATTAAATTTAAGTTGCTTAATCATTTATACATTAATATGATTGATGATCTACTCTGGGGAGTAACACATCAAGATATAATGAAAAATTATCTTTCTAAAACATGGTTCTCATGGTTTTTTATTGAGTAGTTCTAAAGATTAAAATTTATAGGATTCATTCTCCTACACATTTTTTAACTACCAAAGTTGGATAACATCATTAATTTCATTTTTAGATTTCATTTATTAGTCCATGATTGGAGAAAAAAATTTCAAATCCATCCAATCTAATCAACCTCCCTTGTTTATTGTTTTTTTCTTTTATATAGTATGATTTCCTCTCTATAAAAGCTACCTACTTTCAATAATGCTTCATTAATTACTCATGTTGATTTTTTTCATCACTGTTGAAGCTTTTAAATAATTATTTTTTTTATCACACTCTTCACATTCCCTAGGGGTTCTTCCATACTCATATATTTAATATATCATAGTAGGAAAACAAATTAAAATTTTATTTTTATATCGAAATCTAGCCCTTCATCCACCTTAAGATAGTTAGAGGTGGTATACCATCCATGCCAAGAGTTTGATATTAGTGGTGTCTCATCTACCCATAGTGTTCCATGTTTGTGGTGAATCATCCACCTAATATGTGAATCAATAGAATATCATACACATGAGAATATATAGTGGTGGTATATCACCCACTAAGAGTTGGTAGTTCCTCATCCACTCAGAGATGCCCCCTTATCCATTGATATTGGTTTGGGATTATATTTCTCACCTAGATAGGGCGTGAAGGTGATACCTCTTTCACTTGGAGATATCTCATTCACCATTGATATTGGGTTGATGACAGTTCATTATCTTGGATGGGTTGTAATGGTGATACATCATTCACCTAGTGGTACATGAAAGTGATATATTGTTTTCCATGAATAAGAGATTAGGAGTGTTTCATCAATCATCATTAAGGTGTGTTTAAACCATAGATATATCATCCCATTATGGTATTGTAAAATTAAGGAATAGATACAAATGGTTTATCTATTTTTAATTACATAATTTTCTAAGTTTTTTATTTATTTATTTTCTTTATTATCATTTTTTATCAATAATGGACCTATATTTACTTGGATTTAATGGAACACTAATAGCAATGGACTATTGAGTTATTCTCATATATTTCTAAATAAACATGGTACCTAAGATCAAAAAAAATTCATTATGAAGGTAAGTTATGGGTTCCTCTATTGGATGGTTGAATTGGGATCTATTGTTATTGTTGGTATATGGAACCATGATAGTACTTGGGACTAGTTCTATGGATATCTCCATTATTTTACAAGTTTTGGATATTTATTTTTATGATATGACCATAATAGATAAAGTTATTTATTTTATAATTTTACTAATTGTATCATAGCATATCATACTACAACTGGATAATAGTTTTTTACTTTTGATAGGCACATAGCTATGATATATATTTTCAAGTTGTTGTTATATTGTCATGAATATTTATTAATATTGATTCCATTATGATTTTTGGTTCAATATAACAATAAGGGAATAGTATCCCTATACTATACATAGAACCTTCCCACTATTTGGTTTCCTATTTTTATATGGGTCGGTGTACTTGAGGTATGTAGTAATATGACTGTCTCACAGTATAGGTGATTCGAGTCAAGGATATTACAAAGTAATATTATGACCTAGTTGATTTTATCTTTATCTTTAAGATAGGGTATATAAAAGATAGTATATTTTATTTAAAGGTTCGGGATGAAGCCTAAATTTATTATTAAAGCAAAGACCTCTTTAGACTGGGTAGAGGGTGACCCATTACATAGCCCGAAGGCCCAAGGCCAAGTGGCCTGCATACAGGGCTAGAAATCCCTTTTTTGGCCCAAAGTACCCCTCAGTGAATAGTACTGCTACAGTACCCGCACAGCTACAATATCGTCGCCACTACAGCACGATTCTACAGTCCCTCCGCCACTACTGTGCTACCGCTACTACAGTCCGCCGCTACTACAGCACTGCTACAGTGACCTTCTACAGTACCCTGCTACAGTAACTCGGGAATTCTCTCCTGCCCGGATTTGATCCTGGTCCTTTTGGATGCTAAGCAGGAGCCTGAACCACTAGGGTACAGGCTCGTTGGTGAAGATAGTATATTATCTAGTAATATTATGGATCTTATTCTTGGTAGTAGTTATCTCATGTATAAGGGATTTCCATGTTATAATAGATGAGTTTTATGTTATTTTTTTGAGTGTTATGGATTTGAGATTTTTATAATGTGATATGTGATATAAGATTTAGTGTGTTTTAATCTTTTCCTAGGATGGTAAGTGGTGTGAATTGCTCCATTATAATTTTTATTTAGAGCTCAAATGACATTAGAATTCTTTTTCTGTGATAGATACTCTAGTTTGGATTTTGGTTTGTTTTATCTAAAGTATCAAAAAAACAAATTTTATGTTTTCTTAAATAAATTCTTGGTGGGGATTTACTTAATAAAAACATGGATTTTTGGATTATAGCTATAACATGTGATATTTTACCACTTGTAACTACATGATATTTCACATATTATAATAGTTGTAGGTTGGGATAGACTCTAGAATAGATTTCAGATCCCCTTAGGTTGTTAGGTGAATGTTTAGGGTAGTATAGATTATTCCTATTATTTATTAACCTATCATCTGATATGTTAACATATAATAACCTTGTGATTTGAGTAATTAAATGGAATTTTTGTGACATGCCACCATAAAGGCCTAAAATAAATTATAAATAGGGTGGGGATGTGTATACAATACCAATAGATAATATGGTACCACTTATTGGACTTATTCCTCCTACTGATTAGCTTATTTAATAGAGTTTTCTCTAGATGTTATAGTCTAATATTTTTGGGGTTATGAGTGTTGGGATAAAATTTTTGGACATTACCATATAATTCAATGTGTACTATATACTACTCTTATTAGGTGAGGATATCCACAAGATGATTACTTTATCATAGATTCTATATAGACCTTTTTCAATCATATTGAGAAAACCTTAAGAGGAAATTCAATCCTTTCACATGAAATATTTTCAGACTAGTAGAGAACTGGTGGGATGTTTTTAGTTGTTATTCTAGCTTGTGAGGTTTTCCTAAAAGGATTTTTAGACTATATATTTTGAGTATTTATTTCTACAGAACCATATAAAAGATAGAACAAAATTCGTTATGAATTTTTTTCTTATGTAGATGTATAAGATGGATGTTTCATAAATTTTTATCAATGCATTACTATTTTTAATTACACTGAAGAGTGATCAGAACCTAGGTTTAGATGTTTTTAGGAAATCATGAGTCATTACATTTGATTTTAGGTTACTCTATTTTGGTGCAAATAATTCATTAATTTTGTGAATTAGTACCTTATTATAGAGTGGAAATATAATGATTATAGATTATATGGGTATAATACTTCCTATTATAGTGTTGGGAGTGGGTAATTGGGATGTAATAAGAATATATATGAGTATTATTTCTAGGGAAGATATATGTAGGGTAATTAGTGTAGGGTTTAATTTCATAAATCAAGATGGATAACCTTAAATAATTTTTATTAGTTTAATAAACTGAGGTATACTCGGATTAATTATGATAGACCACTAATGTCATGCTACTCCTATAGGGAGATGATTTCTTCATTATCAATGATTTATATAGGAAAATGTGTCACACTATAATGGTGAAGAAATACACCATGAGGTTTCTATATTTTCTATAATGTGTGTCCATGATTTTTTTTCTGTTTCCATGGAACTTATCATGACATCCTGAAGGTGATGGTTAAACCATTAGGTTTATGGGATCATGGTTTTGGTTCTTCCAAAGGGTTATGAATTGTGTCATGACCAAATTTTCCATAACTCAAGGGCCACCCTATCACAAAAGTTAATCTATTTCCATTATAGTAATTCATCAACATATTTCATGTGTTTTTTTAGTTTCTAAATTAATTTTTCTATATAGAAGTTAATAACCTAATTGAATATGTTCCCCTCCATTTCCTCAGTAGTGTTTCATTAATCTCCCCTTCCCCCTCTCCATTTATCTCATTCTAAATGGTAAAACTCTATTATTATTGGTCAAAATTAGGTGAAATTATTCATAGAGGATTTTAAAAGATAAGTTTAATAATCCTCTCAAATTACATCTCTCATTAACTTTTTATTTTTACATTTATCATCGGTTATTCCAAAAATTATTCCTTTTTTCATATTTTAGTAATGGATAATTTTTAGAAAAATAATCTAGTGGTTTACAATGATAAGGACCTTCCAATGTTTATGCATACATTCCCTTGCTTTTAAAATTATTTCTCCAAGTTTTACATGTGTTGTATGAAAATGTTGATGTGATAGACATATGCACAAGTCCCAAAGTAAATTCTAAAATTGAATCTTTGTTTTTTCAAATCGATTGAGATTTGTTACGTCCCTAAAGTATATTTAATTAAGTGTCTATCGACACCATGGTAACTAATTAAAATTTTTCGTATGTGGTATATTATTAAATTGTGGATATTAAAATAGGGTTCATACTTTTGGATGAGTTTCTATCATAGGATCCCGATGTGGTATCCTAAAACATCCCTTAATAAATATTATCTTAAAATCATGATATGATTGGGGTGGGTTATTCTTAGAAATATAAGTTCAGTATGTTAGTCTCTATAATAGAATTTCCCTTTTATATATTAAATAAATTTTAATTTTATGTGTTTTCTATAAGTAATAAATTTTTATCTATAATAAACACTTTGTGGTAAATCATCCACCCTTGGTATGTTGGTGGTATACCTTCCACCAATAAAACTATGGTGGTATATCATCTATATAGGGATGGTTAGAGTTTGTATATCATCAACCTGGGTGTTTGATATTTGTGGTGATTATTCCACCCATGGATTTCTATATTAGTGGTGTATCATCCACCAAAGATAATAATATATGGTATACTAACCACTTAATCATAGATATGGGTTGTATATATCTACTAGGATTTGGTGATACCTCATTCATTAGATGAAGGCTCATTATCCATTTATATTGATTTATTGATAGATTGGTCACATATATGGTTTTGATGGTGATTCCTCATTCACATAGTGATGTCTCTTTCACCATTTGTAGTGTGTTTTTGATAGATCATTCACTCGGATGGGTTGTTATGGGGATTCATAATTCACCTAGGGGTATTTTATTATGATAACTCATTCACATTGATTTTGAGATGAGTGGGGATTCATCATTCCTCTTGAATGTGTGTTTAGTATAAGGGTATATCATTCCATTATGGAACTTTCCTAAAAATGTATAGTGACATGTGGCCTAGGGCTTGTAATCCCAAGTTGTTACGGGTTATTGATTTACTGTATTTATTATAATTTCATACGGATCATGGAGATGTATATATTCAGTTTTTAAAGAAAAATGTTGTTGGTATCATATAGTATTATACCCACACCTTACTTTGGTACCTTGCTTCCTAGAAAAACATTAGGTTCATGATGTAGGTAAGGGAAATAACCCTCTATTTTATGGTTGACTTGAGATATTTTATTGGAGTCAAGATACAGTTGAAGGACAAGACTATGATCTAGATTTTGAGGACTTACCAGTATTTTATTATTTTTGGATATTAATGTGTATGATCTTCTCATGGGATATCCTATTGTTACTTTTATAACAATTTTTACTTTCATAATAGATAATTTATCTATAGCATGATGGTCATTATTTAGTTCTAGCTGAAACATAGAAATTATTCTTATTATCATATTGTAATTATATTGTGATGATGATTTATTGTTATTTCTTTCCTTGTGATTTATATATTCATGTATCAAATAGATTATAGTCTCCTATTTTACACATAAACCTTTGGAATTTATTGGTATCCTCTAGTGTATCAGGAGTTATGATTGAGGTGTAGAGTGACCCGACTAGGTCATAGTGTATGTTAATCTAGTTTGGGATGTTATATGGGATGTCAATTATTCAAGGTATCAGATTGATGTGAGTTGTGATACATGAGGTATATATTTGGATATCATCAAGTTATATGTGTTGGTATCAATGAGGTCACGGTTATTATTTTTATTCTCATTGGGTGTTGAATTATAGAGTTCTAATTGGGATTTTTTGGTTTTTCTTGAATGTTACTTCATATGAGAGATAGAGAATCCCATTATTTGGATTCATCATGGATAATTATGAAGGATATAGTAACTCCCATTATTTATTTACATTAAGGTGATTAAAAAGGGATTTATAATATCAAATAATTTGGATTTATCATGTACAATTTCTAATGGTTTTAGTGACTCATTTTTCAATGATGTAACATGGAAAATTACCAAGAGAGTATGAATGTCGCATTATTTAGATACAAAATGTAAGATTCCAAAGGGATCTAGTGACTCACATTTATTCAGATATAGTCTAATACACTATTTTTATAATAACTCATGGATGATTGATGTTACTCTCTAGAATTTTTCAACACATGTTGAGTTAAAATTAAAATTGTATTAGTTGTCATAAAATAGATCAAATTGTGTGTTAGATATTAATTATTATCAATTTTGGTAATTAATTTTTACAAATAATCACATAGATGAATTTTGGAATCCTTTATGGGACCCATTTGTGGGGACCTACTATGTTTTGAATAAATACCTTGAACAAAAACCATGGATAATATATATATATATATTATGGATAATACATTGGTTAGGGATATGTTAGATAATAGAAATTGGTGTTGTGAAGTTTAACATGGATTAGTTTAGGGTTTTGAGGCAATCCAAAGGTTAGAATAAAATTGTATATTTTGTCTTATCTATTCCAATATCTTTTATTTTATATGATTTAATTACTAGGATAATCTTATGTTTCTTAACTATTGAATTTTTATATCATATGTTTTATTTTATATTATATGTGTTATGTTATTTGTGAAATATGGATTTTAACTATTATTCTTTATTATGTCTAGAAATACTATTTAATATTTTTATTATTTTATTATTTTATAGCTATGATTCATGAGGGTATAGTCCCATTATTTTATAGATTGGACCATGTCCACTAGGAAACTTCCACTAGTATATAGAGAGGCATGCCTAGGGTAATGTGAATACCTTGATCGGTTGATGTTTGGGTGAATCATATCAGGGATTTAGAAATTTTTATTAGTTCCCCTATGTTTCACTAACTTTTGATTTAGTGGAATGGTGGATAGAGGTAGGTTAAGCATGAAATTTTGAAATATAGTATCTTTTTGTATCAAAAATACTTATATGGTTGACGTTTATGTTACTAGGGTTATGAGATTGTGTTTATTTCTTCTACTATTAGGGATGTTGTATTTTTTTATTATAATATGATGCCTATGTGTTTTAAAGATTTAGTATTTTCTTGAAGTGGTAAGAGGGTCTGTTCAAGTATCCCACTTAACACACAGGATCACATGGACATGATCCTGATTTTGTGTGATTGGACAAATCTATTTTAGGAAATTATTTAAATAATGGTTTTTTGAAATGGGTGTTTGGTTAATTAAAATCCAAACATATGTTTTTTTTAAAAAAAATTATATGGAAATTCTAATTATATAAACTGTATAGGTGTTTTTTTCTAGGTGTTTCTATTTTATAATGTCGACATGTATGCACATGTGGTTTGATTAAAACCCTTTAATGGGAAGGGAAATAATTCTATGCTTTGGTATATAGATAATGGGATGCATGATATATCTATAGTCTGATTATCATAATAAGTATAGGTTTGGAGTGTGGATTAGTAAAACATATTATGACTTGGTTATTTATGACATGGACATGTTATTAATTTATGGATTAAAAACCCCAAAAAGGGTATATAAAGGATTTTGGGGAACCTTGGATGTATATATGTGTAATAGTATTGTTATGTGTTTGAGGGATTTGGATGAGGAATATGGAATATGAGATCATTTGGATCATTACCTAGTAGATTAAAAGGGTGGGATAAGTTATTATATGATGGGTTCAAGCTAGCATGGGTTGGATGTGATAGCAGCATTGTGAATAATTCAGGTTCTCAACCACATTTTTGACTTGATGGATCGGTGTGAAAATCACAATGTCAATATTTTTATGGATTTTTTTCATTTATAGTGAAATATTCTATTTTGAGATTTAAAGTGAATATTTTGAACATTAGGGGGGATTTTCTAGGATAAATGGTTGGGGTACATGGTTACGATAACCATATATGTTAGGAATATATTTCTAGATGAAAATTAAATATTAGTGAATAATTAATCTAACAGTGAACCCACACCAAGTGCATACTTAAAACCTAAATAGTTTTCTTCACTAAAATATAATTTAAATAAATAGATTCATCATTTCTGCATCAATTTTTTAACTACACTCCTACCATTGGCCCCTCTTTGTTATCATATATTTTATGTCACATATTTATACCTTTTTCAATAAATTTGAGTTATTTGTTATGGTAAATCACTCAAAAAATCCCCAATTCCAATTTTTCTTTCCTTTATTCCATGATCTTTATCTCTTATAACCATGAAATCCTAGGGTTTATTTCTTAATGAAATTGATCTTAGGTTTTATTATTTTTGATAATTTAATATTATTATAAGGTCGCAACCTTTTCTAGTTTGTTTGTATTACATTATCCATAATGGATTTCATAGATTACTGAAAGGTAGATCAAAATACATTCCTTTATCAATGAATCCATGAGTTCTTGAATGTTTAAATTCATGTTTATAGTTATGTAAAAGTTATATTTTACACCAATAATTATGAGAAAATAATTGTTTTATTATTTTATTTTTTAAAATTCAAGGTTTTTATAGAAATATTATAAATTTTTTTCCTTAAATTTATATATATGATGTTTGTGAAATTTAAAATAAAGGTTTTGTGATGATGAGATAATTTTCATGGAAGGATTTATTATGATTTATAAGGAGTATGTATTATATTTTTAGTGTATAATTCAATATATAAAGTCATGTTCTTTTATTTCATATTGAATTCACTATATGATTTATATTTAAATTTTTTATTTTTCTTTTCATTACTTCTAATGGTTTTAGTTAATCTTGAAAGGAACTATTATTACTTCAATTATTTTTTTCTAAATATTATAACTTATCATATACAATTTAAATATTTATTTTATGTTGATATCTTTTTTACTTTTGAAGATATTCTCATTTCATATTGATTGTGTGATGTTGGATAATATTGTGATTTGGATGGGTTATGAAACTATATTATTGTGATAAAATCTATTTTATTAAATGCATTCAAGGTGAAGAGTGATCCAATAAAATGTGATTTTAAACTTTTACATTGTATTAAATTTTCATATCTACTTAGTAAACATCATTATAATTTTTGGGTATGTAAGTGGGAAATAAATGGATGAGTGTTATAGTAGTTTAAGATTTTTCTATAGCTACTATAGAAACAGTTGATGATTATGCTATAACTAGAGTTTTTTTCACCTAGGGAGTCTATGTGAGAGAAATCTAGGTGTAAGTATAGTTAGGCTCATATTAACTAGTGATTAGATGAATTTAACCCCTTCCTATTGAAATATTGTTTCATTAGTTCTTTTGTATTCCCTTCATGAAGGATAAGATATTTTTTTCAATTAGGTTCACGCTAATGAAAAATTAGCCTATATCAATGGTTTGGAACAATTAGTATATGCCCCCAAACCATTGGTGTAGGCTAAACCAATAGTTTGGAGTACCATTGTCTTATATTCCATAGGAATATACGTATACCAATATTTTTGAGAAACCTTTTTCATAGGGATATATAAACTTTTTCCAAAACCATTGGTAAAGGTAATTAAAAAAAGATTGGTAGGATTTGATCCGATCACTTATGACTTATATTACAGTGACCTAACCACTAAGATACAATAAATTTTTTTATCATAATATGATAATTATATATATGTATATTAAAATATAATTTAAATTTTTTTGTATTAATTATTATTTGATAAAATCATATGGTAAAAATATGAATACCTATACCAATGGGTTTTGAAAACGGTGGTATATTTATTTTGATTTCTGAGTCCTATACCAATAGTTTTTTTCAAAACTATTTTTATTGGAAATATTATTGAAGCTATACCAACAGTTTTTGATAAAACATTGGTATAACTAATACCTATACCAATATTTTTTCCAAAACCATTGGTATAGGGTATTAATATAGAAGTTATACAAAAGTATTTTCCAAAACTGTTGGTGTATGGTCTTATTATGGAAACTATAATGATATTTTTACTGAAACCACTAGAATAGATTACACTTATACCAACAATTTGGAAAATAAAATTGGTATAGGTTCTTTCTAAGAAAAATATTCCAACAGTTTTCACCAAACTGTTCGTATAGGTTCTATATAGCAATGGGTTTCTAAACCCTTAGTATTTAGCCAGTAGTTTAGGACCAATTTCTAGTAGTGTTTATTTTTTGGTACTCATTATTATTATTAATGCTAGTTTATATTTTCATAAGTAATGATTTATGTTAATATAAAGAAAATATGGATTTTTATTCTAAAGTGAAGATAATTACTAATAAAGGAAGTATCATCCTTATTATTTATTTATCTTTAATCCAAAAGTCATTATTTTCTAAAAAATTACATTGTTTCAATTTATGTCTATATTTGTGAAATATTATTATATTTTTTCTTTTAAGACCCTTATTCTATTGAATATTTTAAAAAAATATTGTATAAATAAAATCCCAACTTATCCTTTATTTATCATTTTATAAAAAAGACATATATTTTATATATATGTATTTCAAACTAGCATTTCATGGTTTATTTTAAAAAATATATAGAGAGAGAATGTGGTGGAATCATAATAGGAATATTAAATAATACCCTATATACACAGGTTTATGTTTATGTAGACTTATTCTCCTTTGATATAGGAAAATAAATACCCACATTGAGATAGAGGATGTTAGAGATTCTTTGGTTTCATTTTGGAGGATTTAACAAGTGGGGAGACTCACCCTTTTCACATAGTAGCATATTATATTTCCCACCTTTCATGATGTATCATGGTAATAATGTATATTCAACCTCATTAGCGTCCCATTAACTTTTATTTCTCATTTTAGGTTTCATTTTTTATTTTTAAATGATATATGGTTTAATATATATATTGATTGTAATGTTTATTTGGGAATATTTATGTTGATTTGGTTTATTAAAATTCTTGTATTGATGATATAAATTTTTTTGTTTTTCTTATATTTAAAATTTTTAATTTTATTTATGTGAAATATACAAAATATAGAGTGGTCATAAAGAATATAATTTTGGAAGACCTCTACTTATTTTATTTATAAATAGGAAAAATAATTTCTAATGATTAATTATCGATGTCCTCTAAAAGTTATTTAACTACTTGAGTTTTTATAAACCCTTTTCCTTAAATAAATTAAATTTTGATGATGGGATTAATTTTTCTCTATAAAAAAATTAAATTTATTTATATGCTAGTCTACATTAATCTTGTGCTACATGAAATACTAGCTTACCATGCTTTACACGAAGCATAGAGTTTCTATGAAACTACATTTATTAATATAATTATTGAAATTAGAAATTATACCCTAGATATAAAAAGAGTAATATGAATAGTAATAAATAATATTTAAATAAAATATGTGATGGTTTTATATAAATAAATCATATTAATAATGAAATATATAATTTCCAGTAATTTCTATTTATATTTGAAAATACAATTTTCTCAAAAGAACTACATTCATGTCCTTTTATGAATAATTGTAAAATTAATGTTAGAAAATATGAGAAATTGAATTTTATAACATAAAAATCATATTCAAATTTATAATATCAAATTAAATTATGTTTAACTTTTGGTATTTTTCTTAAATATTTAATTTGTTAATGAATTGTGAAAATACCAAATTTTAGATAAAAACTATGTTTTCTACTAATTTATTTATATAGTAAAATTATTTTAAATTTTTTTTAATGTGTAATTATATCAATTTTAAATTTTTTAGCCTCATTTAGTTCATTATAACCAATTTATAATTTTAATCGGATATAAAAAATAATTTCAAACTTTTGAACTTTTTTACTTTAAAAACAGCTTTCTCATTCTGTTTGTGGGGTTAAATTTAAATTATTTTCTACCACTCATATCTTTATAATTTTTAAAAAAAGGATTCGGTATTTTTAATCCTCGTAATTTATAATTTCTAATATGGTCAAATTATTTTCTTACCAAAATTATTAGTGAAGGTAGTTAATATTAATTATAGTGATTAAGGTAAAAACAAGATTACTTAATGGTTAAACTTTAAACATAAGGAGTAAAAATGAACCAAAATCTATCCAAAATACATTTTATTGAAATATTTAGAATAATTAGCCTATTTTATATAAAATTTACAATTATTGGAAAACATGATTTAATGGATAGCTCTCATTAGTGTTTAGCTTTTTATATTTACTAGAATGTCACTCTTCATCCATTATAAATAGGGAACTCACCCCCTCATTTATTCAGACATTTAGAGTCATTTAAATATGAAAAAAGGTTCCTAAATATCCTAAAATCATTCTTAAATTCATCTGATAATCTTAATTTGGGAATAATTCCAACTGTGGAATCCCTTTGGTCAAAATCAAAAGGAGTTACCCAAAGAAGTGGTAACACCCTTCAATAAGAACTTTTGTTTTATTTATTTATCCACCCCTAAAACCTTATTATTACATGATTATATAATAACATAAATATCATAAATATAACTATATTTTTTTATAATAAGGTTACTACATACACTCACACATAATTCCATCAAATGGGATACGTAGTCATCGTTCATTTGTATGGCAGACTCTCACCTCACGAACCGATGTCGTGCATTCTTCCATTACCACCTCTGAAGGTTGGTAATAATGATTTAATTTATATTTTTATACTATATATATGATATTTAATATTAATTTATTATTATTGAATTATTATATACACAAATCTTCATGTTGTTTATTTTTTCAGAATATAATAACTTCGTTTGTGGACCTGTGGACTACCACCTCCTCAAAGTGATGTGATTTGTAAATACATTACATGGGCTGTATTAAGGATGGGTTTAGTAAAAATATATTATATATATTAAATAATAATGATAATATAATGATAATATATGTACAAATAAATATACTTATTTAACTTTATTTCATTCAATAATGTAAGAAAATGGAAACAACGTTCATGTTTATGCATGACATACCGTATTCATGAACGGTGTATTCCCTTTCATATTTATATATTTTATAGAATATTATAAATACATATATACTGAATATATATAATTTTTATATAATTTTTATCATTCTGTAAATGATGAAATCATGATATAAGTAAGAGGAAAAATATATAACAAATCAAAACACATGTAAAAAACAAAGTTATTACCCAAAACATAACATTAACAAGGAATTCTTAATAAACAGGTAATATAAAGTCATAATAAAATAATATATGGTATTATATATAGAAATATATTTTTTTGGTATACTTATAACAATCATATATTTAATATAAATGATTTTTGGACATGTATGATGAAGTCAAGACATAAGGTAAGGGTTTCTTTGTCTCACTTTTCTATTTATGAGAGATTTTCTACATTCACCACATGTTTTTATTTTAATGGGTATATAATAAAAAATTAAATTTTATATAATTAATTTAATTTGTGTAATTATATTAAAATTTTTAATTAAGTATATTCTTTCATGGGGGTCATGATTCAAAAGATACTCAAGTAGTAAGGGAATTTCTAGACTCGCTTTTATTTATGCGAGACTTATGCCATTTTGACCAAAAGTTTATTTTTTATGTGGTATATATTAAAAATGAATATATAATATTACTATTATACTCAAAAAATATTTATATATCTATTTTATGATCTATCTTACATGGTGTTTATGGTTTAAAGGCTACCATCTCATTAAGGAAACTTTATCTATATTTTCCTTCTTTGAGACACACATTATGTTGTACACCGACAATCATTAATGAGGTGTACATTCCACCATTTGGAATGTCATATCATGAATATTATTATTTTAATGATATTTTAAGCTTCATGTAATGTTATTCTCTCATGGTATTTTTGATTCAAAGTTACTAAATTGGTAAGAGTATATTACTACAATCTCATCATTTATCTGAATTGTTTACAATTATGCTTATATTGATGAAATAATATGATTGATATCTCATGATATATATTTAATTTTATTCTCCTATGATATTCATGATATCATCATGTAATGGTACCATTTTCCCACTATTTTTTAATTAATATGATTAATAAAATGTATTTAAGAAAACCAGATCTTATTTCTCTCTTTGGTTGAAAATATGATTATTCAAAAACCATATTCTAAAAAATTAAATTTTTTTAAAGATAATTTAATTTATCTTTCATGGAAATGGGATATTAAATTTTTTTATGGGTTTCAAATATTTTTTCCAAAAACAAAATTCAATAAAAAATATCTTTTAAAAGAATTTTTCGAAGAAGAAAATATATTTTCCTCATGAAATGTTTTCAAAAGTTATTTTAAAATTATTTTCCAAATAAGATGACATTAATTGGTGTTACTCATGTATTTTTTGGTATCTGATCCAAGGTTAAAATTCATATTCTCTATCTGAATGGTTTTTTATAGAATTATGTATATGACACATGTTTCTCTTCCATGAGTTATAAGATTGTTAAACCTACTTCTTTTCACAGGTTATAATTTGATGAATTGAATATGATGCCAATATATTTTACATAGGTTATGATATTATGACATGATTACGATACCCATTTCATTTAATGGTTTATGATATGATGACTTTTTATAATCTAGTGGCACAAATATGTATGTTTTTATTATGTGGTGGGTGGGACATGCATCTCCCTTCAATGAATTTGGTAGAGATTTATATCTTATGAGATAATGATGGGAAATAAGTTGATTAGATTGATCCACTATGGTAATAAGTGTAAACCTATTCCACTTTGGGAAGAAGTTTTAACATGATACACTTTGAGCAAATGATTGTGATTGGGTATGGTGGTGTGTCCCTCCCAATAGGTGTAATCTCCACAAAGTTACCTGACAAGTCTTGGTAATGAGACAAGACTTATAGGGAATGATATTAAATGTTTATATACCTACAAAAATTCCATTTCCTATTCCTATGTTTTTATTTCAAGTCTTATTATCCTGATTCCTTCACGGTTAATGTCTCATGAATGTCCAATAATTATTACATGACTCATGTATATGATCTTTGATATATAAGGTATAATATTTAAATATTATTCTCATGTTCTCATACCCTTATTTTAATGATCATGCTTATGTATCTCACTTGTTTACCCTTACTGAGCATCTGATACCAAACATTATTATGTTTACTTTTCATAGGTTATGAATATATGTATTATATGTGATGTGTATATGACGGGTTATAGTAAAGGAGTACCTAGTGGGATATAATGTAGCTCACTTATATAAAGGTGTTAATGTTTCCATGTTTCTTATAACATTAAACTAATATGGTATTTTGGAATCTATTAGTATAATCTGTTAAATATTCTTCAAAAAATCATGTAATATTTATGTATGTTAAGAGAGGGTTGATAAAGTTGGTATCAGAGTAATAGTTTAGTCAACCTTTGGAAACTATGATGATTAAACCTTAGTGATATCCCTATGCACATAACTAAGGATATGTCAAAATACAATGTTAAAGTATATGAAAATGAAATTGAATTTTGGTAAAGGATAGAGTAAGTGGTTTCTAAGAAATAAATCATTTCATAGATACTACAAGTGGATGTGGATCTAGCATGTATGTACATAGGGCTAAAAACCTTGAAAAACACTACATTGAGTTAGAATCAATCATGAAATGGGGCACAACAATTAGATTTTCTGCACAACTGGTTTGAGAATTCCAAGGTATATTCTTTGGGAATTCAAAAACTCTTTATGAACCATCATTAAGGATTTAAATAGATTATAATTATGTATGAACTAGGATAAACCTAACGTGAAATATAATAAATAAGGTATTGTTTTGATTCCTTAATGAGGTATTGTATAGCTTCTTTCAATGGGTCCTCTAAACCACTTGTTTCTAAAAAATGGATCAGTACCATGAGAATGATATTTTCTATCATCCAAAGTTCAGAACAAAATAATTTCATTTTGGTTGTTTATCATTTAGAAGGTAAAGTGGACCAGTGGTGGAATCTAATCAAGAATACAAGGAAGGAGGATGGAATTGAATCTATATATTAGGATGATTTCAAGATCATATTAGTCAATAAGTACTTACCTCGTATTCTTTATACAAAGAAAAAAAATATTTTATTGAGTTAAGAAAAATGGTAGATGAGTTTGTTGCTACCTATGAGGGTAATTTAACAAGACTTTTGATGTACACTTCTGGTATTATAATTCAAACATAATATAAGTTTGATCAATTCTAATGTGGATTAAATCCAAGTCTCATAAGGGTGTTAGCTATAACAAAAATTAATAGCTATAAATAGATTTATCATTGTGAAATCATGTATAAAATGGTGTTTAAATTTACATAATAATCTCATGGTTCTAATAAGAAAAGGAAGATGGATTTCAATAGAAAATCTAAAAACTATGGAGAGAAGAAGATGTGGTTTTCTTTATGATCTAGTGTGGAAAGAATCATGTAGTAATTTGTATTATGGGGTCTAATAGATTTTTTCAGTGTCTAAGAGAATCCCATTGTGTAAATGATTATCATACTAAGGGGATGAAATTGGATAATGATACAAATATATGGAAAGATTCACAGAATGAACCTCCCACACTTTAGTGATTAAACTATAAGGGGAATAGGAATTATGATAAATAGTTCCCAAACCCAAGGGTTAATCATGTTGACTAATTTCAATGAAATCTTAATCCAAGGGACAAAGGAAAATTTCATGCGATCTCTATTTTTTATGGGGGTGTGATAATGACATGGGGAAAGGTATACGTACCATCCAATCGAGAACTAAAAATGTCTTATTTGATTCTGTATATATCAACTCTTTTGTATCAAATGAATTTTCTAAGGGAATTAAGACTCCACAAAAATGATTTGATGTGTAATTATCAGTGAAAACCCTTAATGATACAATGATTTCATCTCAACTCTAGGGTTCCTCTCTATTTTACATTTGTGGTAATGTGTTTTTGGAAAATATATTCATTCTTCCTCAAGATGAATTTGATGTCATCTTTTGGAATGGATTGAATTTATTAACATAAGTACCAAATAAATTTATAGGGAATGGAAGTTAAATTTTATATTTTAAACCAACATATGGTCATCTATCAATGTAACGATAATTATAAACATACTATAGACACTACATACAGTGTATCGGTCTTAATTCCCATTCTTAAAGAGTGTTAAATAAAATGGTTGTGGATAAAATTGATATCGATGATATTCCTATTGGTCAGGATTTTTTATGTATTTAAGGAATAATTCCCTAGTCTTGAACCAAAACAAGAGGTTTAGTTCTCAATAGAACATATACTGGGTTTCAAACCAATTTTAAAGACTCCCTATAGAATGGTACCAATTGATTTTCATGAATTAAATAAGTAACTCCAGTAAAACCTTGAAATGGGATTCATTTGACCAAGTGTGTCAAGTGTGGGTTCACCTATACTTTTTTTGAAAATTAAATATGGATCAATGTGACTCCACATTAATTATTGGGATTTGAAAAAGATCATGATCAAGAACATATATCTTCTTCCCCATATTGATGGATTGCTTGATCAACTCCATAGAGATCAATCAATTTTCAAGATTAACCTTCACTTTGGATATCATAAAGTGAGGTTCAAGAAGTAGGATATACCTAATAAGAAAATATATTCAAGGTATGGATACTATGAATATATATTAATGACTTTTGGTCTTATTAATTCCCTAGTTATATTCACAGAATTGATGAATAATGTCTTTAGATATTACCTTGATAAGTTCAAGGTAGTATTTATATGTGATATTCTTATTTACTAAAAGAGAAATATTGAACATTAAGACCACTTGATAACTTTTCTAAAGAATCTAAGGAAGGATATTCTATATGAAAAAATTACAAAGTGTGAATTTTGGATAAAAAAATATTCATTTTTTGGTTACATAATCTCAAGAGATGGTATAGTAATATATCCATAAAAGATAAATTCTATTGAATGTTGGGCTTGAAAAACCATGGTGACCAAGATCATTATCATTCATGGTTTATATGGATATTATTAATCATTTCAAAAAAAAATATTATGAATATCTAGTCATCTAACCATATTTACTCGGTAGGGTTCCAATATTCTCTGGATAGATGAGTGTAAGGAAAATTTCATGAAACTAAAGAGAAGGTTGGTAAATGAAATTGTTCTTACATTACCCTATAGTAGATAAGTGATTATAATCTATATTGATGCATCCAATAAGGGTTTCGGATTTGTTATTATATAGAATAACATGGTTATCACATATGCCTCACGAATGGTGATAATATACAAGAAAACTTTTCTAACTCATGATTTGAAGTTATCAATGGTAAATTCTTTATTAATGATATGGAGGAAATATCATTATAGAGAAAAGTTTGATATATATAATGATCATAAAAGTTTCAAATATATATTCACATAGAAGGAGTTTAAAATGATCCAGGGAAGTTTCCTAAAGAAGATAAAGGATTATAAATTCTCAATACATTAAAATCTTGGGAAACCAAACAAGGTGGTTGATGCTCTATGTTGAAAGGATCATACCATATTATCCGTAATTAGGATAAAAAAATATCTAATATATATAGATATATAAAGGACGGATCTATACATCTTGATGGAAGTGGAAAATCTTATCTATCTCAAATGAATGTTCAGACACCTCTGGAGTAAAGGATTAAGAGGCACAAAAGGAAGATGTAGATATAAGAAATAAGGTTAGAAATGTTCCCGATATTAACATTTATTATGATGTAATGATAAGGTTCAAGAACCATGTATACATTCCTTCCATACCAAATATAAAGAAGTATCTGTTAGTGTAAGATCATGGCTCTTCATTCTCTATTCATCCTAGAAGTATGAAGATGTATATAGATTTTATATAATACTTTTGGTGGGATGGTGTGTAGTGTGATATCACATAGTTTTTATCTTGGTGATTTGTATGAAAACAAGTTAAGGGTAAAATAAAAAATTATAAGAGTAGGTTTCATCCCTTACCCATACCATAATGAAAATTGGGGAACATCACTATGGATTTTTTAGTTAGACTCACAAAAAAATCTAAATGGAATAATTCAATATGGGTGATAGTTGGTCGCCTTAATAAGGAATCACACTTCATTACTATAAGATAATACTTCTCTCTGGATTAGCATTCCAGATTATACATTAAGGAAGTGGTAAGGTTACATGTAATACCACATTCCACTGTATCTGATCAGGATCCAAGGTTTACTTCAATGTTTTGGATAAGGATTTAACAAGACATTTACATATAATTGAGTTTCAATGTTTCTTATTATCCTTAGAAGGGTGGTCAATTTGAAAGAAGAATTCAAACCCTAGAGAATATCTTGGTATCTTGTTTGTTGGATTTCAAAGGTGGTTGGGATAAACTCCTTCCTCTAGTTGAGTTTTTTAAAACATTAGATTTTACTCAAGAATTCAGATGGATCCTTATTAATTTCACCATGGAAATAAATTTAGAGCTCCAACATGATAAAAATAAGTTTGAGAAATAAATCTAATGGGACCTGAGATCACTGATGAAATGGAAGAGAAATTTATAACCACATAGAAGCATATCAAGGAAGCTCAAAGTTGGAAGAAAATATATGATGATAACTAATGGTGTGATCTATAATTTCTTGTTGGTGATAATATGTTTCTATAAATTTCTCAATCAAATAAGGATACAATATTCAAGAAGAAAGGGAAACTAAGACCTAGGAATATCATTCCCTTTGAGATTCTTGATTATATTGGGATGTTAGCCTACCAATTAGAACTTCCACCAAACCTATATCAATTCCATTATGTGTTACATGTATCTCTATTAAAGAAGTACATACCTCACCCTTCACATGTACTGAACTAATAGATCAAACTATTGGATCTGAATCTTCCTTATGAGGAACAGCTAGTTGAAATTCTGGATAGTACTGAAAAAATTCTATGAAACAAGACCAATCACCTAGTCAATGTTTTTTAGAGAACCCACCAATTATAAAAAGTTACATGGGAACTTAAGGATATGATGAGGAAGAAGTATCCTCATTTTTTTCTATCAAAATGATTAATTTTGAGGGTGAAACTCATTTTAAGGAGGTTAGAACGTAACATGTCATGTTTTTATGACACTTTTTACTAAAAAAATAAACTTATGTGATGGAATTAATTTCATGTTGTATGATATTAATCATCATTTATATGATACACTATTTTAATATTGTGTTACAAGAAACACCATTTTAACTTGTGTTACATGCAACATTGAGTTTCTATCAAATTGTATACTACAGTTATAATTATTTAAATAAGAAAATTATAATCTAAGTTTTATACATAGTAATAGGAATTATAATAACTAATTTTTAAATATTATTTATAATGGTGTTATATAATTAAAACATATTAGTAATGAAATATATAATTTTTAGTAAAGAATTTATATGTTTAAAAATACTATTTTCTCAAATGAAATACTTTCATGTCCTTCAATAAAAATTAATAAAATTAATTTTAGATAGTTTTAAAATTTTAATTTGATAAAATAATCTTTATATTTTTAATTTAGAATATCAAAATTATGATATGATGAATCTTTGGGTTTTTTCTAAAATGTCTCTTTTTTGGATGAATAGTGGAAAATAGTGAATTTTAATTGAAAAATGATTCTTGTATAATTTATATATATATTAAATTTATATTTTAAATAGTTTCTAATTTTTAATTAGATAAATTTTACATCTATTAATTAAATTGAGTACATTGGAACCAATATCATATTGAAATTGGATATAAAAAACATTTCAGAATTTTAAACCTTTGTACTTTAAAACCCTCTTTCTCTATCCATCTGCAGGATTAGTTTTTTAATTAATTTATTACACTAATATGTTTATAATTTGGAAAAATTGATTCCTTATTTTCAATAATCATAATTTCTAATTTCTAAAAATTTCAAAATAGTTTTTTTCCAAAAATATTATTGAATGTAATTAAAATTAATTGTAGTGAGTAAGGTAAAAACAAGATTACTTAATGGTTAAAATTTAAACATAAGGTGTAAAAATGGCCCTACACATTTATAAAATCCATTTTGATAGACATATTTATACCATGTAAAATATTTTTTAGAGTAGGGAAAAAAAATTTAGGAACCTAATTTAAGGGATACCTCTCAATAGTAGTTACCTTTATATATTTACAAGAATGCCACTACTCCTTCACTATAAAAAGGGCACTCACCCCCCCCCCCCCATATTCACACCTATCAAGCCCTTTTGTTCAACAAAAAACTTCCCAAATATCTTAAAAAAATCACTCCATTAATTCTATAATCCTATATTTTGGCATAAATCCAACTAAGGAAACCCTTGGATGAAAACTAAAATGAGTTACCCAAATAAGATGTAACACCCTTCAACAAGCACTTTTTTTCTTTATCCACCCCCTAAAATATTATTATTCCAAGAATATATAATAACCACAGTATCCTAAATATAAAAATTTGTTTTTATTCTATGTGTATGAACTGTACTCCCACAAACACTACCATCAAATGGGATATGAAATCACCATTTATGTATACGGTGGACTACCACCTCACAAATTGATGTTGACTATTCTTCCATTATCACCACTCAAGGCCAATAATAATGATAGTATTTCTATTTTTATATGATATATTTGATATTTATGATATATTTATTCTTCTAGAATTTTTTTATACTACATAGCTTCATTATTCTCATTTTGTGGGAATGTGATAACAATAGATTTTGGATGTGTAGACTACTGTCTCATCAAAGTAATGTGATTCATTCACACATTACATAGAATGTATTAAGGATGGGTTTATGAAATGAATATGATATATATGAAATATTAATGGTAATTAAATTATAATATATATATATATACTCATATATGAAATTTAGATTATTTCATTCAATACGATAATAAATCAAAAACGTTGTTCATTCATACGTACGACCTATCGTTTCCAGGAACAGAATATTTAATTTCATATTTATATATTTTATAGAATATTATAAATAAATATATACTAAATATATGTGATATTTATTTCATTTTTATCATTCTTTATATGATTAAATCTTTCTATAAGTAATAGTAGCAAAAATATAACAAATAAAAACACATAAGAAACAAAGCAGTGATTCCCTAAAACGTATCTTTAACATGAAATTGTTAATATAATGGTACTATAAAGTCATAATAAAATAATATATTGTCTGAAATTTATTAATGTTGTTCTTTGGTAGATATATAATAAGAATATATATATTATATAGGTGTTTTGAATCTGTATAAAGAAATTCAATTCCTAAGGTAAGGGATTTATCATCTCAATTTTATTTTTATAAGATACAAGCTATATTCACCACTTATTCTTATTTTGTGGTGTATATAATGACCTATGAAATTTTATATCTTTAATTTTATTTATTTTATGAAATTTGATATGATTCAAAAGTTACTCAAGTATTAAGGTAATTTTTAGTCTCACATTTATTTCTACAAGACCTGTGCCATATTCAATAGTAGTTCTTTTGTATAGTGTATATACTACCTATAATGTCCCAGATTTCCCTATTTATTATTTTTCAATATTATATGGAATTAATTCAAGACCAGGTGCTGATTCAGTGTGTGATTTCAAGGCCTGAGGTTCCTAGAATAAAATTTAGAAGTATATTAAACACATTAAATAGCATGGGTGAGCAGTTTTCTTAAAAAAGTGAAATAACATCTAAACAGCTTCCCGAATTAGAAATCTAAGGGCACCACTGCTTTCATAGAAGAAAATTTACCTTATGTGAGGCCTAACATTGGACGGAATGGGTCAACTGTGAAAGTTTGTTTTTGGAAATTTCAAATAATAAAATAAATATAAGCTTTATTTTATTTTAATAATATGTAGCGATGAATTTTGTATTTTAAATTAGCATCTTGTAAAGGGACCTAGGGTTAGAGTTCATAACCCTAGAGAAATCTATAAGATCTCTGGATAAGAACCCTAGAGAAAACTCTCGATGAACGATGAAAAATGGCAGATCGAGATCATTCTTGATGGATTTCCATTGGCAATGAATCCTTGACCGAGAATGATCCAAATCCCAAGTAGGGTGTTGTGATTTCAGTTATTTCTTTCCATGTTCTTAGAATCAATGATGAACGTGGATCAACCCATGAATATGTTGACCCACGATTCAATAATTCTTGCAGCATGGGTTTGATTTTAGAAAAAATTTGGGTTTTATTATTGTTTTCATTATCTTTTTTATTATTATTATGAGAACATATCGGGGTCTCAATGAAAAATGACAAATGTTCATTCCTTGGGTTTGTTCTATATGAATTTTCTTCCCCCATTTTCCTTTGTGTTTCTTTTTCTTCATACTATATGAATGGGTGATTATTTCTACTTTTATTCAAGGTGCAAAGATCTGATATTGTAGATCTATCATCGGGATGACCTAGAGTAGGTGCAGCGGTGATGACGATACATGGATCAACGAATTTTGAGAGATATCATTCTTCTAGTGTTCTTTGTGTGGGTGATTAGAATCAGATTTTAGAACCTATTGAAGCCCCAAAACTAACTGATTTGGTTCTATGACAATGAGGTTACCTTTGATCTTTAGTTTTGGGATGAATAGACTAATGGATTGAGCACTGCAGGATTGGATGAGGCGTGCAGAGGAATAACTGTGATTATATAAAATTGTGAAGAACACGAAAAGTATTCCATCATACAAGCCATGTGGAAACCTCTGAGTAGTATATAGGGTTTTGGTAATCCTTAAAGTGTCACACGGGGTGTGAAATCTATCACACACATGTGTTCCCTTCCCCGAGACTCGGCATGTATCTTAGGGATGCACATACATGAGGTGGAGTACACAACACGTAATCCACCACACGACCAGACCCAGGTTGGCTACATGGGATACCCCATGTATTGGTAAATGGGTAGGTAGACACAGGTTGACGTAGTGTACTATCACGTGGTTGGGGAACATGGGTAGACTCCGGATTGGCGGACCCAGTGTGTAAGTCTTTCTACATGTCGTGTGTACCTTTTCAACACGACATATTTTCTTGACATGGGCTATTGTACATGGGCAGTACCCAAGGAAAAGGGATATGACGTGTGATCCTACTGCACTTTTTTTATCCATTTCCATATGGATTAGATTCATTGTCCACAGTATCATGAAAACATTTTGTTAGGGTTCATACCCTTGATCATTTCCTTAGAGGTTGGTGTGTATCGTTTCATATACAATGGATTATAATCCCTTTAGAAGGACCTCCTATATAGAGTTGTTGGAATCCTTTTAGAGGCTTGGTTAGGGATCCTTTATCCATTATTCATGCCCTATTTAGGGTTCTTGGTATAGACGTGACCAATATTAACAGGCATCAATCCTATACATATTGGGTTATTCCAGATGGATTTTTTGGTATCACCATATGGATCAGGCTATGATCCTCATCTGATGTATCATATATCTCATTAAATCATGATAGTTCCTGATAAACAATACTTCTCAGATGGATGTCATCAGCGCTATAGAACTCAAGAGTAGATTCTCCTATTTTAGTGCACTATCGAATCATCAAGTTGGATACCTGGTGGTGGTATGCGATAGTTTTGACTTCTATTAAACTGTGTGTATTGTTTGAGTATATCTTGATGTCCTTATTATATGTTGTAGACATATACTTATGTAGAGATGACTGAATCTTCCCTTCTGTATTTCATTCTGGTTTTAAGGTGTCCTAGTGAGTATTGTTACACTCACTCATGCATGGGTTTTTCCCACATGTGACATTTCTTGTGTAGATGAGACACCCTTTGAGAGAGTCTAGGGTGGGCTAGGACCGAACAGAGATTTGTGTGTCCAGGTAGGCCGAGTTTTTCTTGCGTCTTTAAGCAGTAGCCGCAGTACCTATTTTTTTACATGTTGGACTTTGTAGTTTGTATAATATTTCATTTATTTGGTTCTGTATTCTGGACCAATTTACATTACTGTACATTACATTCCCATCATACTCTGTTGTTTGGTTTTAGTGGTATGCATGAATTTTGTTCCTTAATGGGTTTTAACATTTCATCATTTTTGGTTTAGAGTTGTGTGCATGTGTATATGTACATAGGCAATGCCTCCTATGTTAGTGATATCCCTAATCAGTGCTAGTCACCAGACCCTGGCCTTTTGAAGGTGGGCTTGGGAAGTTATGGGATAGGCCCCACTAGGACAGGTCATGACAGAGTGGTATCAGAGGTGGTCAGTTATACTATTGGACTGGGAGTCTATGGGATTGGTATGGGGAAATAGTGACAAGGGTTTTGAGTTTGGTTTTTATCAAGGGACTCTAGTGTTGGTGTGGTGGCCAATTTATCCATACACTAGGAATCTGATAACATTATTTTCGACTTAGTGCATGAAAACACTAGTTGTAGTTAAAACAATGGTACATGTATCATATAGGAATGGTTTTTTGTTTCAATGTCCTTCTTGAGTTAGTTATCTAGATATACCCATTGATCAGGGAACATCTTATTTTTCTACATGATGCCTCTGTGATGCATACCAACTAAGATCTAGAAGCTTGATCATGAGGATGGCCCCCTCAATGATGGGTCTTTTGTATAGGGACCGGTTTCCCATATGTACTACCTCCAGGTGGTGCACACTCTATACTGCCACCTATATGGCTACCCATGGTACCTATAGTATTAGAAAATGAGGACCACAGGCTGAGAACACTTCATGAGTTTTAGAGACAGAGACCCATAAGGTTCTGATTTTAGCCTGACCCTAAGACGGTTGAGGACTAGCTTGAGGTAGTAACTCGGTTTTTTTTCTCGTCAGGACACTATCCAATTAGAGGGTGATCCCGGCAGCAAGCCTTCTGTAGGGCCCCATAGAGTGATGGTGTATTTTTCCTATCTAGATTCAAAAAAAGTAAAAAATCTCATGGAAAGAGTTTGAGGACCTCTTCAAAGAAGATTTATCACTGGTTAGACTGAGATATATGCATATACAGGAGCTTATTCATCTCTAGCAGTTCACTATGATGGTAGCTAATTATTAATCATGGTTCATCAACCTCTCCATATACTCGATGGATATGGTTAGGGATCAGTACTTCAGGGATCAATCTTTCAAATGAGGTCTGCCTAGAGAAATCTAAGCCAGTATTTTCCCTCTGATCATTCCTAATTTTTTTGGGAGCTCGAGAAAGCTTTGGTGGTTGATAGATTCTTGGATAAGCAGAGACAATATGAGATAGTTAGTAGTGTACAGGAAGGTGCATAGACCTCAGTAGCAGGGATCTGACATCAGTTATAGGGATCTAAATGTGGGATATGTTTTTAGAGGAGGTCCCAGGATAGAGTATCTTCAGTTTAACATTCACAGGGTGGATCCAATTAGCCTAGGGAGAGTAATTGCTACTATTTTGATGGTAGGGGGCATCTCGCTCGAGATAGTACAACTCATCATGTTGATGACAGCGAGAGAGTTCATGGTCCATAGAGACTGAGGAAGATGCATGAATAGAAATATCCCTAGGGTGGAGAATGTGAAAGAGGTGTAGGTAGAGAAACTGAAGATGGCCAATGTTTTGAATTGTTACCACAACCACCATAAGGAGGTCTATTCTAGGGTTAGGGAGATAGAGGACAGGGGTAGTAAAAGCTGAATGTTATCAAGGCTTACAACATAGGATATTGAGAGATTATTTGAGGTATGATTTTTGTATTCTCTTCCTTAGTTTTTGTACGTATAGACACATCTTATAGTAATTATTTTCTCACCGGTTACCTTCTACGAGACCTTGAGATTATTTTTGAACTGTTTACTCAACTCTTATTCTTGGAGGCATCTACAGGATGATAATAAATGATAAAACATCTATATCGATAGTGTGACCTTACAATTGGAGGTGAGAGTTTAGGTTGTAACCTCTTGTTGGTAGTGTTGAAGCCTTACAATGTCATTCTAGGTCTAGATTGGTTATCTTCGGTCAATGCCCATATTGACTATTTTATCCAAATAGTATAGTGTGTCTGCTATGATGGGATGTTGTTTTAATATATTGGTGAAAGGGAAACCCAAGCAGTATAGGTTGGACTCATGCATATTAGTGTGTATCTGATCACTCATTAGTTTTATATCCTTACCCTCAGAGCAACAGATGTTATGAGCTTTTAGTTTCCAATAGTAGTGGTGTAGTATGAGGATGTCTTTCTAGAAGATGTTCAAGGATTACCTCCTCATCGATAGATTGAATTATTAAATGATTTAGACATTAGGATGAGACCTATATTAGCACCAGCATATAGTATAGCTCCTACATATCTTTGCATGCTAAGGGTGTAGTTGGAGGACTTATAGAGGAAGGGCTTCGTAAAACCCAGTGTTTCGCCCTGGGTGGCCACAGTTTTGTTTACCAGAAAGGCATACGAATGCTTGAGTTAGGGTGTGTAATACTGATCCTTTAACTAAGTGATGGTGAAGAACAAGTTTCCACTACCAATTATTGATGACCTCTTCGATCAACTGAGAGGGGCATGATGGTTCTTGAAGGATAACCTCAGATCAGACTATCACCAACTATGAGTATGGGACAAGGATATATCGAAGATGGATTTTAAATGATGCTATAGAAATTATGAGTACATGTTTATTCTATTTGTGTAAGAACCTAGATCTTCATTTCAGGTATGGGTTTTCTTTTCTTCTGTTTTTGAGAAAAAGAGGAATATCTGGGAATTTAAGGAGTACACGCCATATACTTTGGAGTACATGCCATGTACCAAGTTGTTATGGGTGACTGTGTAACGGCCGAGTACATGGTCGTGTGGGGTGACCTGGAGACCGCATAAAGTAGGGGCCAGTTAAGGAAAGTACACATCATGTACTTTCATTTATAATTATTATATCGGACAAGGGTTTCATCTCTTTAACATAAACCCTTTCTTCGAAAGACTTCTCGACCAGGAGTGACTGAGAAGTGAGATTCTTCCTGGAGCCCCCGATTGATCATTCGTTCTCTGATTCAACCACCTTTGGCTTTGTCTGAATCACATCGATGAGTTTTTCCTTCTTCTATAGCCTCGTTCATTGGTTTCTTCTCTTTTATGAGATATCCTTGGTTGAAAATTTTATATGTTTTGTAGATCTATGTTGTTCTAGGACAATTCAAGGGCCAATACCATAGTATATCAATCGTAAAATGATGAGGTAGGTGGTTTGTGTATTTCTGTAGTTATTCATTGAATTTTATGTGAAAAATTTCCCAATAACCAAGATTGGGGTATTGCATGTTTAAGGATTTTAACCCTGTTGATTCCTGTTATGCTTGTTTGGTTGATTTAGGTCTATTGTTTGTGAATATGGTTATTTTTTCATTCTATGGAGGTGTTTTCCCATGTTTTGTTGATATTGACCATTTTTTCTAGTTTTTTCTGCTATGATGCTTGCTTTCCATGCCTAGTTTTGATAGGATGGATTGATTTTTTTGATGATGTGTTATGCTTTATAGCTTTTTATACAAGTAGTACTTTGAGGTTTAATTTGGCTTCTGAACATCGTTTGTGCATGATTTCTTTACACAGGGTTGTGGGAACCTACTGTAGTGATACCATAGGGGGAATTAATGTTGAGGGATTCCCCAGAGTGTGTTATTTTATCATTATGTGATACCATGTGGGGTTTGACATTGAGTTCTCCCTCAGAGTGTCTATAGTTACCATTATAAGACTACAAGGGGAATTGGTGTTGAGCGATTCCTCAGAGTATCTGTAGTTTAGCGTTAAAATGATATCGGGGGAATTGATAGTGAGCGATTACTTAGATAGTATTTGTTGCATGAGAACAAGGGGTTAGATCATGTGATATATCCCAGAGGTCGTTATATCCTTGTTTATGTTGAACCAGAGGGGTTAGGCTATGAGAACTTACCCAAAGGGTTACTTGAGTATGATTGGTTGAACCAGAGGGGATAGGCTATGAGAACTTTCCTAAAGGGTTGCTTGTGAATGTTTGGTTGATTAATAAATAAATGTAAATGAATGTAGTTGAAAATATAGGATTGTTTACTTTTGAGTACTTCCTTTTTTATTACTTCATTTTTTATATTGCCTTCCATATATATTCACTGACTCTTAGGCATAAATATTTGGGTGGTTGCCTACTGGCATTTATCTATCACCCTGTATTGGTCGTGCTTTTGGGACCAAACAGATTATATGTTTGTAGGTATAGATAAGGGTAAGTGCCCTTCTACTTTAGGTACTTGATTGATGTAGAGCTGGAGAGCATGGGACCAAGCTGAGGCTTGAGATGCTGTTGGAGTTGTTTACTTTTTTTCCATTCTACTTTGGTTTAGTAGTGTATTCTAACATTGTGACTTGTTTGGATGCTTTCCAAGATATTGTGACATGAATCATTATTTATATATATATATATGCTACAGTCGTTTATTTACTATCAGTCTTCTTATGTTTATTATTGTATGGTATTATTACTGCTTCTGTTATTATTATCTGATTGTCATTCTATTTAGTTACTCTACTAATAAGGGCGTAGTTTCCCCACTATCACACCCAAGGCCCTCGATGCTAGTTAGTAGCCTCTTGCGTTTGGGGAAATGCACTTGATTTCATGTGACTAACCGGGTACGGGGCACCTTTGGGTGGCACCCAGAACCAGGATGTTACAAAGTGGTATAAGAGGAATTATTTTCTCCTTGACTTACTATTTAGAGCCTATAGATAGGGATAGGAAGAAATATGTAGTTAGAAATAAGTTGTGACCAGGAATATCAAACCCGTGTATAGGGAAAATCTAATTTACCTCGATTATTGAAATTTTTATGGTTTTTCAATTTTTACAGTTGATTTTTTTTAACTGTTGGATGATTCACATGTTTTATGTTGTTATCATTGATATTATTGAGGTTCTATTTTTGTTGAAACTTGATGCGATGAGTGTATGCCATCTCATTCATCATATAGGCACTTTCTAGGGATCACATGACATGAATTCTTTCCATGCCATTTAGGGTGCATCACTGATTTCATGTTATTGTGATAGATGTCATGCTATTTGTGCATGTTTTTGTGATATATTCCTTGATATAATACCTTTTATTTGATAGGGTATTGAATTATGTACAGTTTCATTTGAATGAACCCCAAACTTTGGTCCTTGAGGTTTTATGGGCCCTCATGGATCAGAATTTGGTGGGTTATGTGATTGATTTCACTATTATACCTTGTACTTTACATGAATAAGATGTCAAGATTTGATTTGCGGAAATTATGGGCTCCCACAGATTGTAATTTGACATTTTAATACTTTTTCTACTGATTTAAGGGTTCCGTGGTAGTTTTTGATGCTTACTGTCTGGAAAAACCCAAAAAACATGGCATGTAATGATAAATACAAGCCATGTATCCTTATGTTCGGGAAGGAACAAATTTTCTTAAGTACACATCGTGTACTTTATGTACACATCATGTAATATCTAACCGTTTTACTACTTGTGTGATCATAAACACAGAGTTGGAATATCTTTAGTGGCACATGTCGTGTACCGGACGTACACGTCGTGTTGTAAGGACTGTCTGTCAACCCGTGTGACTAATGACATGGATGGATGAAAACTATGTTATACATGTTGTGTCCAGCTTGAACACACCGTGTATTGTAACCCATGTATTCGGTTGTGTGACTAACAACATGGGTCCGTGAAATCCCACTAGTACACACCGTGTCTAACACAAACAAGCCATGTAATATTGTTTTAGGAGAACCGTGTGGCTTAGTCAGGTAGAAGAACTTGGGAAGGGGAAAACAATTCAAGTACATTCCATGTATTGGGGAACACACTATGTATATGGGGTGTTACACGACCAGTTCTGGCAGAAGTACACTCCCATGTAAAGTCTTAAGGGAAAATGTGGTGTTGTACCCATACACACCATGTATCATAGTTTTGTAAAACTTGATTTTTTTTTCTTCTTCAATTCCTTTCTTGAACTTATAAGATTCAGTCCTTGATAATATTGAACTAAGGTGTGCACTTGACCTTGTAGAGTCACTCCATAGATATTTCCTCTGGTTTTATGCCATATACAGGGCAGTGATCAGACACCGTACATGGCTGATTAGGGACTACCAACAGATCCTTCAGTCGTTCCTATCTTGGCACCAGCCATTATCCTAGATATAGGTGTTGATGCATAGTTCCAAGAGGGATTCATGAGGTTTATGCAGACCTTCCAGGGAGCATCGTCTCCTGCCCTATCTGTGGATGAGTTTATGTGGTTATTTCAACAGCAGCATCCTCCCACTTTCTTGGGGGGTGGAGGACCTCAGGATGCTGAGTCATGGTTAAAATCCATGTTGTCTATCTTTGAGCATTTGGAGAAGCCTCCAGAGAGTATGGTGAATCTCTATAATTATATTCTTTGGGATTCCACCATGAGATGGTGGGATGTGATCTCACGGGTAGGGTTCCAGTAAAGTATGGATTGGGATGAGTTTTAGTGTACCTTTTACGATTACTTCTACCCAGAGACTTTGAGGGCCGACTGAGCCCGAGAGTTCATGAGTTTAGAGCATGGTACTCTATCGGTTGTGGAGTATTATTATTTATTCATAGAGTTGTAGTTCTTCACACCGATTCTAGGGGGTGATGAGATTTTCCTAGCAAGGAAGTTCGAGGATGGTCTGAATCATGACATCTGATATTAGGTGAACATCTTATAGTTGACTTCCATTTCTTCTATTGTCAACCAGGCACTGATCACATAGCACAACCTGAGGGATTCTGGAGCCATTATCCAGGGCGGTTCGGCATCTAGATCTAGTTCTTCTCTAACTGATAGTAGGAAAATCCATAAGTATTCTACACGTGGGGATTCAAGTAGGCGAGATACACCTTCAGGTAGCCAGGTGGTATGCTACCAATGTGGGAAGGGAGAGCATATGATTCCAGTTTTCCCAAGATACCCAGTGGAGTGTCAGTCTTGCAGCTAGATGAGTCATCTTCAATGCTTCTACCAGTTTTTCTCACTAGTAGATAGTGATATAGGTTCTTCTAAGACTCCACGTTTAAGAGCATCACCACTAGTTTCTCATCAGTCTAGTAACTTGAGTTTATCTAGTCATTCAGGCCGAGATGGAGGTTGTGGCCATGGTAGTCAATCGCCAGGCTTTCAGCGATAACAGGGTGGATTAGCTCATGTTGGTCAGGTAGGGTCATTAGGTTGTGGTACAAGTCATACTTTTACAATAGAGAAGACCTAGTAGGAGTAGGATCTCAGACCCTCTATAGTTCGACGTACGATTCTAGTTGCCTTAGTTTTATCTTCTGCACTTTTTGATATGGGGGATTCTCATAGTTTCATATCTATTTATATTTTGGATATCCTTGGGATCTATATCTTTACATCTATCGATATCTTGATGCTGGACACTCTATTGGGAATAATAATGGCTAGTGTACGTCAGTGCAAGGAGCTCCCTCTTGAGGTTGGTTGGTGCCACTTCTCATGGGACCTTTATGTCTTAGAGATGATGGGCTATGACATCATTCTCAGAATGGACTGGTTAGTTCTGTTCTAGGAATTTTTCAACTGTTATCATCGTAGGGTGAGTTTCACATCACCAAAGAGCGGTTTGTTCTTACATAATAGTGAATGGGATGTCCAAGGAAGTAGAGCAGGACCTGAGCATCATGGGTTGGGTGGAGTTGCAGCCCATATTGATAGTCTATATATGGATAACGTAGGGACTTCACAGTTGAACTTTCCTCCAATGTTGGATCATTTTAGGGATATCTTTCTAGATGAATTTTCAGGTTTTCCTCTAGATGGAGAGGTAAACTTTTCTATTGATCTTGTTCTAGGAGAGTCATCGATGTCCATTCCTCCTTATAGGATGGCTACACCAGAGTTAAAGAAGCTCAAGAAGTAGTTGGAGGAGTTACCGGTACTGGGATTCATCCAACCCAATACTTCTACTTTGGGTTTTTCTATCCTGTTTGCAAAGAAGGTGGATAGTACCCTCAATCTTTGTGTGGATTATTGAAAGTTAAAGCATTTGATAGTCAAGAGATGATATCCCTTGTCAAGAATTGATGATCTCTTTGATCAGCTTAAAGGATCCCAGGTGTTCTCAAAGATTGAATTGAGATATGGTTATCATCAGTTTCATGTTATACCATTAGATATACCTTGTACATATTTTCTGAGAAAGTATGGTCTATACGAGTATTTGTTTATGCCTTTCAGTCTCACGAACGCGCCTGCAGTTTTTATAGCACTAATGAACCTAGTGTTACATCCATACTTGGATTCTTTTGTGGTGGTTTTTGTGGATGATATCTTGGTGTACTCTCACACTCAACACGACCATGCTACCCATCTAGATATCATTTTGAGTACACTGATAAAGTATCAGTTATATGCTATGCTCTCAAAACGCCACTTTTGGATGGACCAGATTCACTTCTTAGGACATGTTATCTCAGAGAAAAGAGTATCAGTGGACCCATATAAAGTGAGATCAGTAGTTTCCTGGGAGAAACCAAATAATTTATTTGAAGTATGAAGTTTTATAGGGATGTCTGGTTAATACAAATGTTTCATACAATACTTTCATGCTTAGCAACGCCCCTGATGAGCCTGACTAAGAAGGGTGTGAAGTACCTGTGGACGGATTTTTGTGAGTCAGCCTTTCAGAAGATTAAAGGGAAGTTGAATTCAGCATTGATACTAGTGTTTCTAGAGATGGGAAAGAGTTATATTATTTACTGTGATGCTTCAAGTATTGGGATGGGAGCAGTACTTATGCAGGGGTAAGGAGTCATTGGTACGGGTCTTAGTAGTTGAGGCCACATGATAAGAATTACCTGACGCATGATCTTGAGTTGGCTATTGTTGTTCATTATTTAAGTTTTTGGATAAATTATTTATTGGGAGATAATTTTGTGGTTTTCACTGACCACAAAAGTTTCAAGTATATCTTCACTCAGCATGAGCTGAATTTGAGACAGTGAAGGTGGGTTGAGTACCTTCAGACCTTTGATTTTGAGCTTTCCTACACACCTGGGAAAGGTAACTCAGTAGCTAATGTGTTGAGAAGAAGGAATTAGATATAGTTAGTTCATGAGGACAGTAGTGAGTGGTACTTTATTTCTATGTTCTCTAAGGTTCATTTGGAGGTGCACAACAGATAGGGACAGATGTTTCTTTCTTCTATAGCGATTACCTCTACTCTACATGATCGAGTGCGATTGAGGCAGCTATTAGATTCGGAAGGCCTAGTCATGTGGGAGAGTGTGTATGGAGGGGACCCTATTCCTGGATGGATAGTAGGCGAGGATGAGATCTTGTGTTTTCATGGGAGTGTATTTGTGTTAGCAGACATATGCAACAAGATGATGCGGGAATTTCATTCCTCAGTTTGGGCAGTTCATCCTAGTGTCACCAAGATGTATCAACACAGTCACTGTTGTGTACTTTTCTTTTTAATTTTTATATCATACTGGGGTCGCGTCTTGTTCATAGAAACCCTTTCTTCTAATGAAGTCTTGTCCAGGAGCGACCGAGAAGTGTGATTCTTCTCGGAGCCCCCAATTGATCATCAGTTCTCCGATTCAACCGTCGTTGACTATGTTGGAATCACATCGGTGAGTTATTTATTATTCTAGATAATTGTTCCTTGGTTTCTCCTATTTTGTGAGATATCCTTAGTTTAACTTTTTAGACGTTTTTGTAGGCCCACATCATTCTTGGATTATACAAGTGTTGACACCAGAGTATATTTCTCATACAACACCGAGGTAGGTGGTTTGTGCCTTTCGATAGTTGGTCTTTCAATTTTATGTGCAAAATTTCCCAATACCCAAGATTGGGGTATTGTGTGTTTATGTATTTTAACCCTGTTGATTCCTACTATTCTTGTTTTCTTATGTTAGGGCTCTTGTTTTTAAATAGGGTTATTTGTTCATGCTATGGAGGTGTTTTCCCATGTATTGTTGATATTGACTGTTTGGTCTAGTTTTTTCTGCTAAGCTGCTTGCTTTTCATTCCTAGTGTTGATAGGATGGAGTTATTTATCTGATGTTGTGTTATGATTTATAGATTTTTATCCAAGTATTACTTTAAGGTTTGCTTTGGCTATTGAACATAGTTTGTGCATGATTTATTTACACAGGGCTAAGGGAACTTGGTGTAGTGAGACCATAGGGGGAATTGACATTTAAGGATTCCCCATAGTGTATGTTATGTTATCATGATGTGAGACTATAGGGGGATTGAAGTTGAGTTCTCCCTCCGAGTGTCGATAGTTACCATTACGTTACCACATGGGGAATTAATGTTGAGTTCTTCCTCAGAGTTTTTGTAGTTTAGTGTTAAAATACTAAAGGGGGAATTGACAGTGAGTGCTTCCTCAGAGAGTCTTTGTTTCATGAGACTATAGGGTTAGACTATGTGAGCTACCCAGGAGGTCATTATATCCTTTTTTAAGTTGAACTAGAGGGTTTAGGCTATGAGAACTTACCCAGAGGGTTACTTGAGTATGATTAGTTTAACTAGAGGGGATAGGTAGTGAGAACTTTCCCAAAGGGTTTCTTGTGAATGTTTGGTTGATTAATAAATAAATGTAAATGAATTTAGATGAAATTTTATTATTGTTTACTTTTGAATACTTCCATGTTTATTACTTCATTTTTCATATTTCCTACCATATACATTCATTGACTGTTAGGAACAGATATTTGGGTGGTTGCCTACTCGGATTCATATCACACCCTATTTGGGTCATGATTTTGATCCCAAATAGATTATATTATTGCAGGTATAGATAAGGGAGAATGCCCTTCTAATTCAGGTACTTGATGGTTGTGGATCTGGAGAGCATGGGACCAGGCTGAGGCTTGCGATGTTGCTGGAGTTGTTCACTTGTTTTCCTTTTTTACTTTGGTTTAGTAATATATTCCATTATTGTGACTTTTTTGTCTGATTTCCTAGATATTGTGACATACATCATTATTTATATATATATGCTACAGTCATTTATTTACTATCAGCCTTCCATTGTTTGTTGTTGTATGGTATTATTATTGCTTCCTCTATTGTTATCTTTTTATCATTCTATTGCGTTACTCTACCAATGAGGGCATAGTTTCTCCACTATTACACCCAAGTCCCTCTCTATTAGTTGGAAGCCTCTGGAATTCAGGGAAATGCGCTTGAGGCCATGTGACCAATCGGTTACGGGGCACCTTTGGGCGGCACCTAGAACTGGGACATTACAATTTGGCATGATGAACTCCCCAGTAATGTTCATCTAAATCACAAATTTAATCTTATATCCATACTTAAACTAGTCCATGGTAGTCTTCATCGATGATATCATTGTGTACTTGGCATATGAGGAGGAGAAGATGAGACACTTACAGATGGTTCTGAATGTACTCTAAGAGCACAAACTTTATGAGAATCTCTTCAAGTTCCAATTTTGGATTCAGGTAGACCACTTTTTGAGACTTGTTATCTCAACAGATGGAGTGGTTGTAGACCCAGCAATGGTTGAGGTAATGTTATCATGGGATCCACCTAGGAACATGACAGAGGTGTAGAGCTTCCTTGGGATAGCAGGCTATTACCGTAGATTCATACCTAATTTCTCTAGGATATCAAAACATATGATAGATTTGAATTTAAAGGGGAATACTTTTGTATGGAAAGAGAAGTTCCAATAGTATTTTTAGTATTTGATGCAGAGTTTGACAATCACTCTGATCTTGAGATTTTCAGAGCAGGGTGTTGAGTATATAGTGTTCTAAAAATCATCAGGGATTGGACATTTGTGTGTCCTAATGCATAGTCAAGTGGTGATTTCCTATGGCTCGCACTAGTTGAGACAACATTAGCAGAACTACGTGACCCATGATCTTGATTTTGTTGTGGTAGCCATCGCGTTGTAGATGTGACAACACTACCGTATTGGCGAGGGGTTTATCATCTACTATGACAACAAGAGTATCAATTATATCTTATATTAGAAGTAATTTAACTTGAGATATAGGAGACGGCTACAGTTCCTCTAGGATTATGACTTTGAGATTTTCCATACTCTTGGAAAGGGGAAGATGGTGGAAGATTCTCTCAATATGAGATCTAGTTCATAGTTTTGGAATGAGGCATCAGAGTAGTTAGCCTCCTTACAGTGATCCTTCATGGAAAGAGATGATGTAGCTTACCTCCAGTCGATGGTTGTCACCCCTACACTCTTATAGTGAGTCCGAGAGGCACAACTTTAGGATATTTACTATGAGACTCTACATTATCATATATCTATAGGATATGTTTCTAATGGATATTAGAAAGGTCTTGAGAACATTGTTTATTTTAGAAAATGCAGAGTCGTACTAGTGGTGTTGAAGGAGGAGGTTATGAGGGAGTTTCATACGTCCCCTATAGCAGTACATCTAGGTTTGGAGAAGATGTACCAAAACCTTAGATGTCAGTTTTGTTGTCCATGAATGATGAAAAGAGTTGCAGAGTTTTTCTCTTGATGCCTTAGTTGTTAGTAAGTTAAGGCTGAGCACTAGGTTCCAGTGGGTTTGGCTCAACCCCTAGAGGTGTCAGAGTAAAAGTGGGATGGGATATCCCTAAACATCATGGTGGGTTTACCATGTACATCCAAGGTACATGATTCCATCTGGGTTATCATTGACCAACTCACTATGTCTTTCCACTTCCTATCAATTCGGTATCTGATTTTGGTAGATAGTTTGGCACACCTCTAAGTGCAGGAGATAGTTCATCATCATGGAGTCCCATCAAGGATAGTTTCTAATTGTGATGATTGTTTTAAATACTAGTTTTTGAAGGGATTACAAGAGGTTTTTGGGACCCAGTTACGCTTGAGCACAGTGTTTCACCCACATAAAGATAGCTAGATGGAGCAGATCATTTAAGTCCTATAATAAATATTGTGGGATTTCATGTTGGACGTCTCCTATAGTTGGGAGGATCAACTAACTTTGGTGGAGTTCACATACAAAAAAAGTTTTCATTCAACCGATGATATGGAACCATTCTTGTTTTTTACAGGAAACCCTTCCAGTCACCACTTTGTTAGAATTACCTAGGAGAGTCATCACTCATGGGCCCAAAGTTGATGTGAGATACTACCGAGAAGGTGCAGATCATCTAGGAATGGATGAAGAATAAATCGACCTATCATAAATCTTATGTTGATAGATAGAGGATACCTTTGGAGTATAAGGAAGGAGACCACATCCTACTTCGAGTCTCACCCCGATGAGGGTTACCGAGATTTTTCCAGGGCGGTAAGTTATCTCTGAGGTTCATTGACCATTTTAAGATACTATGTAGAGTTGTAAAGATGGCATACCGCCAAGATCTACCCCTATAGTTTCACCGGTTACACAATGTCTTCCACGTGTCACAACTGAGGAGGTATGTGCATGATCCATTGCATGTCATCGACTGGGGAAAGTTGGACATCAAGGATGTAGTGAATTTTTTAGAGTACCCATTAGAGATCAAGGATTGATTGGAGATGATATTTTATGGGTGGGAGATTCCCTTGGTGTGTGTCTGGTGGTAGCACGAGAATCTTTATGAGAGCATATGGGAGTGGGAGGCTCAGATTCATGCACAGTACCCACATCTTTTTTAGTAGCCTTTTATTTGGGATTTTTGGGGACACAAATCCCTAAGGTGGGGAGAATGTAATTTCCTGTATTTTTACATGTATTATTTTTTAATACTATATAGAATTAATTCAAGAACATGCGCTGAGACAGCGTGCGATTCTGAGGCCCATGGTGCTCGAAATAAAAGTTTGAAATATTTTAAATATACTAAATAGAATATGTAAGCGGTTTTCCTAAAAAAGATGAATACTTATAAATGGGTTCCCAAATCAAAAATATGAGGGTGCTATTGTATTCAGAGTAGTGACTTTACCATTGTCGAGGCTCAACATCGGGTATTGCAGGTTAGATGTGAATGTTAGTTTTTGGAATTTTTAAAGAATAAAAAAATAAGATTTATTTTATTTTAACATTACACAGCAGTGAATTTATATTTTAAATTACCAACTTGTAAATGGACCCAGGTTTACAATTCATAACCCTGGAAAAATCCCTTATAGCTTTTGAGAGGAACCTTGGATAAATCTCTCGATGAAAGATGACTAATGGTGGATCGATATCATTTATAAAAGATCACCATCAGAAATAAATCCTTGACAGTGAATGATTCAAATCCCAGGTAGGGGGTTGTGATTTTAGTTCTTTCTTTCCCCATTCTTTGAAACAAATGATGAACGTGGATCAACCCTTGAATAGGTGGACCTGCAGTTTGATCTTTATTACAGGATGGGTTTGATTGCTATAGATTATCAAGGTTTTATTATATTGTTAATCATTCTTACAGGAAAAAATTAAGGCCACAAAAACAATGACTATGGTTTCTTCCTTAGGACTATTCTATATGAATTTTATTCCCCCTTTTTCCCACACATTTTTCAAAGGATAGGAATAGGTGATCATTTTACCTTCTATTCATGGTTAAATGATCCTAGATTATATATTTGGCATCAGTATGACTTAGAGGAGGTGTGATAGTGATGTAGATAGATAGATTGAATTATTTTGGTAGATATCATTCTTTGACTGTTCTTTGTGCGGGTGATCAAAATCAGATTTCAGAGACTATTGAAGGCCTAAAACTCACCAATTCAGTCCTATGATGATGAGGTGACCTTGGATCATCAGTTTCAGGAAAAATGGACCAAGGGATAGAGCACCAGAGGATTGGTCGAGGCACATGGAGGAAGAATTATGGTTCTAGAAAATCATGAAGAACACGGTGTGTATTCCATGATATATGCTATGTAGGCCATGATAAGTAAAGGAAAGGTTTTAGGGAATCCATAAAGTGTCACTCGATGTGTGACATTAGTCACACTACATTTGGGATGTGGTATCGTTGGCGATTCGTTCTGTCTCTGTTTTCTTGGTTATGCTCTGTGTCAGGATTCCTCTATTCTCTTCTAGGCGGAGTAGCACAGTGGTCTTCTTGATCTTGATGTGAGTTCAAGGGGTTCAGCTCTATATGAGGATACAGAATTCATCTGGCATGACCGTTTGGATTTGGATGAACAGCTTTGCTAATAGTACTAGACCCGTGCAACTTTGCGCTGGACAGTTTGGTGAGTGGTCATATGAGCTCGAGACTTGTCATAACAATGTAGTAGTTGGGGAGGGGGAGTTCCTACTAGTTTTGATCTGGGTTTACTCTTTGGATGATTTTCTTCAAGGTTTCCCACTTTTTCTACTTTTTCCTTAAAAGTTATTTTGAAATAAAAATTTAATGTTCAGTCACACTACATTTGGGACCTTTTTCGTTACTTGGTGTGTATCTCAGGGCATATACAGACATATGGTGGAGTACATGGCATGTACTTCACCATATGGCCAGACCCAAACTGGATACACGGGAAACCCTATGTACTAGTACATGGGCAAGAAGACACAGGTAGATTTCATGTACCAAGACATGGATGGGGAATATAGGATGACTTAGAATGGATAGACACAGCATATAAGACTTTATATACTCCATGTATACCTTTTCTACATGACATTTTTTCCTAACATAGGCCATTGTACATGGGTAGTCCCTAAGATCAAGGGACATGGTGTGTGATTCAACTAAATTCCATGTATCCCTTTCTACATGGCTTATATCCCTTTTACACCATATCTTATACAATTATCATTAGGGTTTGTTCCCTTGATCGTCTCCCTGAAGGTTAGTGTGTATCTTTTCCTACACACTAGATTATGATCCCTTCAGCAGAATGTTCTGGATAGATTTGTTGGAATCCCTCAAGAGGATTGGTGAGGGATATAATATTAACTATTCATACCCTAGGTATATTTATGGGTATAAACATGACTAACTTTTCGACGATTTGATACTCTACTTAGTGGGTTATTCTAGATTGAGTTATTGGTATCATCCCATGGACCTAGTTGTGATCCTCATCTGATGTATCATATCTGTCTTCAGATAATTTGGTGTATCTATATCTCATGATGGTTCCTAACAAATATTAATTCTCTAACAGACATCATCGATGCTATCAGACTCAGGAGAGCGTGCTTCCATATGAGTGTTGTGTGGGATCTTTGAGATAGATCCCTAGTGGTGGTATGTGGTAGTTCTGACTTACCTCAAGCTTGTTTGACTTTTTTGAGTATATCTACATATTCTTGTTATATATTGTATACATATACCTGGGTAGATCTAACTATATCTTCCTTTGTTTATTTATTTGGGGTTTTGGGGTGTCCTAATGGGTATTTCTATACTCACCGAGGCATGGGCTTTTCCTGCACATGTTGTGTCTTGTGAAGACAAGCAACCTTTTGACGGATTCCAAGGCAGACCAGGATTGAAAAGATAATTGTGAGTTACTACATGCCAAGTTGTTACTACAAAATTGAGAATCATTCCCCATACCTATTTTTTTATAGGTTGTACTTTTTAGTTTGTAAACTCTTTCTTTTGGTGGGCTTGTATTCTAGCCCAGTTTACTTTACTATACTTTCCATTCTTGTCATACTCTTTTGGTTGGGATTAGTGGTATACATTCATTTTGTTCCTTATTGGTTTTTACATTTCATTATTTTGGGTTTGGAAATGTGTTCATGTGTACATGTTTATAGGAAATTCCTCCCATGTTAGTGATATCCCTACTCGGTGTGAGTCATAATGCCATGGCCTATTAGAGGCGGGCATGGGTAGTCGATGCTTGGGACCCACTGGGACAAGTCTTGAAACTACCCAAAAATGTATTCTATTATTATTATTGTTAAATATTTGGGTATTTACAAATCCATTTGATGATCTCTATTTCATGGGATTTACAGTTCAAAAGTTTCTAAATTGATAAGGAAATTTCATCTCAATTTTCCTTCTTTGAGACCCATATTATGTTACACATCAAAATTATTTTACCATGTGTAAATAATTCACATTGGCATGTTATATAATGAATATAATTATTTTTAATTATTTTTTAATCTTTATTTAATTTTTTTTCTCTCATGGGGATTATGATTCAATGTTACCCAAGTGGTAAGATTTTATTGCTATAATATCATCATTTATTGGAATTATTTATAATTTTTATTCCATTGATGAAATGATATGTTCCATATATCAATAAATCTCATTAATTTTATTATAAACATGTTATTAATGATATCCTCATGTAAATTTACCATGTTTCTACTCTTTTTTACTTAATATTATTAATAAAATGTTTTTTATAAAACCCATCCTTATTTTTCTCTTTGGTCAAAAATATATTTTATTCAAAAACCATGTTTTCAAAAATGTTTTCTTAAAGGATCCTTAAGATAAATTTCATGGAAAAAGGATTTAAAATTCTTTTTATGGTGTTAAAATATATTTTCAATGAAAAATCTTTCAAAAAATGTTTTATGTTTGAAAAAATTGTTTTTCAAAGAAGAAATGTTATTTTTCTCCATAAATGTTTTCAAAAGTTATTTCATTATTATTTTCCATATAATATGGAATTTATTTGTGTTACTCATGCCTTGTTTGGGATATAATATAAGGGTACCATTTATATTCTTTCTTATAATGGTTTATATTTTTATGTAAGGATGTCTATGACACCCTTTTCACTTTCATAAGTTATATGCAGATGAAACCTGATTCTTTTCATGGGTTATTATTTGATGAAATGATTATGAAACCTATCTATTTTACAAAGGTTATGAGATGATGTTATGTTCATGATAACCATTTCATGTTATGGGTTATGATATGATGAACCTTTATGAACTAGGGGTACACATATGTTTGTTTTTATTTTGTGAAGTATAAGATTTATATATCTCTAAAATGAATTGGCTAAATATCTATAACTCGTGAGATAATGGTGGGAAATATGTTGTTGAGATTAATCCACTATGGGTTGAAGGGGAAACATGGTCCATTATGGGAAAAAGGTCTAACCTGGTCAACTATAAAGAAAATACTATGATTGGGGATAAGGGTGTGTCCCACCCAATATGTATAGTCCCTAATAAGTGCCCTGATATTTTTTTTAAATGATATTTGAATTATAGGGAATGATATTTCATGTTTATGTGCCTACCAAAATTCCATGTCAAATTCCTATATTAGGATTTCATTGATTATTTTCTTGAATCCCTCATGATTCATGTCTTATAAACTACCAATATTTATTCCATGACTCGTGTATTTTTTCTTTGATAAATAGGGTATGATCATATAATGTTATTCACATGTTCTCATACCCTTATGTTCATGATTATGATTACAAATCTCCATTATTTACCCCTATTGAGAATCAGATCTGACCCTTTATTATGTTTCCTTTACTCTGGTTATGAAGATATGTATTATGTATTATGTTCTTAAGAAGGGTTCTTTTCATAAAAAATCTAGTGGGATATAATTTAGCTCACTTATGTACTTGTTTTTATTTTTCTACTTTTCCAAAGGTACTAAACAAATATGGTCTTTGGGTGTCTATTTGTGTAATTTGTTATGTATTTTATAGAGATTATTTTATGTTTATGTATGTTAATAGAGGGTTTCTATTCTTTTTGGTATCCCATTTAGATTAGGAATGCACTTTGGGCCTTTTCATAGGGTGAATTGGGTATTGGGATTGGGTAATAAAGTTGGGTTTTCTAAAAATGGTATTAGAGACCAATTTTGGTTTATGTTATTATTTAAATGAGGTATAAATGTGATAGGATCATCAAAACACATTAAGTAAATTATATGTAAGTGTTAGGGAAACACTTTCATGACATAACTAGAGTTTCTATGGGAAGACATGAGTGTATATTTTTGGTTTGGAGATAGATTCATTATTTTCAATGAGGAATTTTAACCTTTAAAATGAAATTCTTAGAGATTTATAAGGCTACATGGTTAGGATGCATTGGATACAAATAGTGAATATTGAGAGTACATGTTAATTTTTAGATTTATAAATAAAAATAATGGTTGATGATTGGTTTAAGTAATCATCTTGTTAAATAATGTATCTTTAAAAATATACTATGTTTAATCCATTTGCTCTTCAAATAATAGTAGATGACCATTCTTAGGTTTATAATATACGTATGATTTAAATTGATGTTTTTCTATAATTTTTTAATTGTTATAAATGATATTTAAGGGTTTTTATGAGTGGTTTACATATTTTTATAGATATTATTAGGTGATTTTAATTAGACTGCAATGTTTTTTATAAAGAATCATTTCTTTTTTACAATTTCATAAATCCATATAGATTACTACATCCTAAATGTGTCCTAATGAATTCTTAGGAGATATATATGGGTTGACATGAAAAAGATAATTCTCTTATAAATCATAGTAAAAATATAATAGTTGATCAAACTATTAAGGTGATGGAAATTAGTATTGTTCCAGATCTATATCACGTATGATATTGGATTTAAGGATTCCAAGTCTTTAATCTAGTTGACTTTTGATGTGATCAAGGTCTTATAGAGAGAATGAGTGGATGGAGGAAGTTTATATGGTATTAAAACTTCATGAAATTCAAGATACCTATTATATCATGTTCTATGCATTAATTACTCTAGTAAGGAATTTTAAATTATGGAATTCCATTATTTAGATTAATCCATATACGGTCCAGTGTTAGTATGGTTTTAAGGATTTTCTTAGTTAAAAAAATTGTTCAAAAACATTGATGTGGGAAATATAATGTGGTTTTTCGGGGTGTAACAAAAAAATAGAGGATTATGGAGTACTATGAAAATGTATCTATGATTGTAAAATTCTATGTTAGTATCATAAGGTTATATAAAATTTATATGTTCTGAAAGAGGTATCCATTAGGATATATATTTGAAGGTGTCTTAGTCAGGCCTAACTTATTACATAGATAGAGTAACACATGTTGTGAGGATATGGATAATCATGGATGGACTATCTAGAAATGATAATATTTTAACTATTAATATATATAGTTAATGGGGCCATATTTATTAAAATAGTAAGTGTGTCCAGACCACTCAGGAAATTGGTAGATTCAATAAATGACCACCCTAATTTTAATCTTCAACATCTACTAATTGAAAATATTTTGTGTAGCATCAATTTGAGAATCTATGGAATTTTAATCCTTTATGATTAGAAGATACTAAATCATTTAATGTTAATGGATTGGTTTTTCTTCTAGATATATTTTTCATTATATATTATTAAAGGAAGGGTAACTGTAGTTATACCCTATTGATGGATATTTTATCCTTGGTTTATTCTTTAGAGAATAATCAAAATCATCCTAAAAAACTTTTGGATATCAAATTACAAAGTTTAAATGAGTATTCATGTGATAATTATTTTCCTAAAACAAAATCTTGGTTGGTGATTACAATCAATCATGAGCCAGTTTTATCTGATGATGGAATAGCTAAACTTGGAGGTACTCAAATAAAATCGTCCATTGAGGTATTTTCTTATTGATGAATGATTCCCTATTTATGAAAAAATATTACATGAACTGATTCAATTATTTGGGACTTTTTATAGTAAACAGTGATGATTTTTGATATCAATGTTTCATGGAAGTTTAATATACACTATAATGAACCTTTGGGACTATAAAGATGTTTATTATTTCATAGTACCAAAAGGAATTAATCTCCATAGACTTTCTAGTTTTCTTCTATAAGGTAATAAATAAAATCATGACATCAACCCTGGTGTCATATTCCATATTTTTTTAAAGGTTATATGATTATCAAAGAAATGTGTTATTTTTAGGTTTAGGGTTCCAAGTTTTTGAAATGTGGTAATATGGAGGAGTGTGATTTTCAGTAACCAAATCCTTATAAACAATATATCAAACCCTTAATCCTATACCAACAACAATTATGCACACTATAAATTAATGGAATCACTATTTTTTCAAAGAAAACTTTATATAATTTACCCTATATGATAATATAAGTTATCATATCTTATCATGATAAATATTTTGTATTGATTTGTTTCGTAAGTACCATTAGACTTCATGATTCCATTTATGTTATTTTCATATAGCTACTTACTTAGGTGGTGAATGATATCAATAATTAATTGAAATTTTTTAATATTTTCCTATTTTTTTAAAGGGAATGGAGGATAGGGGTTAACCATAACCAATGTGAAGGGTGAATTTTTCCTCTAATTCTAAGTCATCAAGATTAACTATTCAATCCTAATATTTAATAATGAAGTGAAATTATAAATGTTGGGGAGACTTGTAATGTATGATTCTTCCCATTTTATGGGGTCATTTTTCTAATAATTTCATTATGATTTTTACTACACTCAAGGAGAAAAGTAATGAAAGGCTAGTATGGTTCAATATAGATTATTAATCTAGGTCAGTCTAGGATATACTATAACATGAAACATCAGTATCAAGGGTCTATAATGATGGGAAATAGTGGATCATGGTGTCATTTTCACTCTTTATAGTAGGTGAATGTATTATAATTGAAAAATAAAAATTTGTTTCTCTCCCTACCCATCCTTACCCAAAAGGAGAACAAGGTGTCTATAAACCTAAATAACATATTTCCTTGAACATACACTTATTATATTACTATCATGTTATAATTTATGTATGGATATAAATTAGTTCATTTCCTTGTGTAATAGGAATAAAAAAGGTTTAAAATCTCATGACTTGATCAGTATAAAAGGGTATGAGGTTACATTATGTGCCCTCATCAATTGAGTCTAAAAGATAATCTAAGAGTAATGAATCTTTAATTATATTATTTCATGATGAATTATACATAAATTTATGGTAAATGAAAAAGGTATATCTAAACTCTTACAGATTTGTTTCATGTTTTAATTGTCAAATTTTTGGTTTAAAGAAAAATATTAACTATTGGTTGAGTTATCATGTGATAATGGTTAACAATATTCGTTAAAGATAAGTTTACCAATTTTATAGATGATTTAATTAGTAATATACATTAAATTGTATCATATGTAATGAATCATCTTGTGTAATAGAGTAGATTTCAAAAAATAATAGAAAAATATCAATTGATTTGAAATATTTTTGACAATTCAAAGTCTCCCTGATTTATACATTGAGTATCATCATAAACCATTGAGAATATATGGGTGATTGAGTTATATGATATTTTCATTTATATTAGGTTATAAATGATATTGTAAAATAAAATTAAGCTTATACCAAGGTATATCACTCCATTAAATATTATTAAGAGATTTATAATGGTTGTGTTCAGGTAATGTTACATTACCTAATTGAAAGTATCATAAAAAGTTTCTTGCATTCATTTTAAAGAATTTTCCCATTTTTTCTCATTATATTAATCATATAATATTGACACTATAAGACGTTACCTATTTAGTATGTTATTCAGATCATGTTCTCAATCATTTTAATGATGTTCTTCAAGGAAGTTTTTTCTATCATATAAAGTCATGTAGTTGCATAATAATGGTTGATTAATTAGTTAGAGAGAGTGTATTCAACGTGGAAGGTTTAACCCCATATTTTCATTGAAAATGATCCCTATATATACTTTCATTGGTAATAAAGTGATATTGTGGGGAGAATTTTGATACCCATTCTATCACTATTCTATATTGATATTTTTATGTTTTTTATTATATTTATTTTTTTAGAATTGGAATGAAAAATACGTACTTTTAGGGAATTTTCTTGGCTTATTGGTTAGGGTATATGATTATACCACAGATGTATAAATTTAATAGATGTTAATAATATATTTATAGAGTAAAATCTATAGCTGGTGCATTGTTTTTCTAACCATACACCCCTTTAAAACCTAAGAAATTTTTTTCCTAAAATCTCATGTCAAATAAAACATGGCCCCATTTATACATTGATTATATGGATATAAATAAATAATTGAACCCCATTATCATCCTCAATTTCATGTCATCACCTTGTAGGGAACATATAAATTTATAGTGATTATTCAATCTGAATCACTAAAAACTTGCTTCACTTCATTTTTTTTCTTCCCCTACTTCTGTGATCTTTATCTCATGTGGACATGGAAGCCTTGGTATTCAAATTTAAACTTAAATTTATTTAGTTTTTATTTTTTTATTTGTTTATTTCAATAGTCTTATTAGGTCTTAATTTCATCTCCTCCTTTTTTAAATAACATCATTCATCCTAGATTCCAAATATTATCTGTATGTGGATCTTGTATTTTTCTTTTTCAATTATCCAATGGTTCACTACAATTTAAATTATAATTTTGAATAATATAAAAGGTATATTTAAAACCTATTATGACGGAGGAACAATAAATATTTAGTTTTCTATTAGTTTTTATCTAAAATCAATGGGGTTTTCTATATAAAGTATAAACAATATTTTCTATAAAATATTCACTTAAGGTGTTTATCAGAATTCAAATCATGTTTTATATTAATTTGAATGGTTTTTTTTCATGTAAGGATATATTATGATTTAAAAAGAGTATGTTTCATGTTTTCTGTAATGTTTTTAAAAGATGAAGATATTTTTGGCTATTTTAAAATGAATTCATTGTGTAAGGTAAATCTAGTTTTTCTTTTTATTTTTATTAAGTTAATTTTTTTCAATTAATATATAAAATATATAATTATTAATTTTATTCTAATTTTAGAACTATTATATATATTTTTATATGATTTAATTATTTACATGATATTGAAATATTATGCACTTGAAATACTTGTCCATTAAATACTTTTCATGTGATACTGAATTATATTATGATATGTATTGTTGATGGAATTATTTTATTCAGAAAGGTTGTCATCTAAAAACCAATATGTACTAACTTGGATCCTATAGTTATTTTACTACAATGGTACAGAAGAGAAAAAATCACATTACATAGGTTCCATTAGTAAGTTAGTCTTAGGATATAAGACATATACATTTCCTTTGAAATCATAAAATATATTATAATGATTTAAAACATGGTTATTATCCATCAAATAATACCATTAGATCATTCATAGTACTCTTTTTAACTTCCTAGGGAAGTGGGAATAAAAATAAATGGGTGACAATAGATTCCAAATAAAGGGTAGCGTGTAATGAAATATAACACAGAATAATCATGGAATAATTAATTTGAAATGAATATATGATAAAATTTATTACAACTAAGCATAATATTATCCTAAAATTTAAAAAAATGGAATAAAAAACAATAAATTAATACATAGTGATGGAATTCATTTTTTGGACATTGTAAGTATACCTCTATGACCTTGTTCTAGGAATATATATATATATAATAGGGTTAGAATGTATCAAGTATGATAAACTAGTTTTCTATGAGAAATATCAATGCATCAAGGGGAAATATATTTTTAGGCCCACCCATCACATAGTAATAACAATGTGTCTGTCAAATGATAGTGTTTTCAAAAAATACTTTTAATAATGTTAAGAGGAACAAATTTCAAACACATATCTTAGTATTCAATACTTTATCATATATATGCAATGGGTATTAAAATTATTAATTTTTACCTTGTAAAATTAATTACATGGATATATAGGTGAATATACATCAATCTAATAGGAATTATATAATATTAACAATGAAGTGAAATGTATCGTTGATAATGGCATAGCAAGGTGGAATATATTCATCATATAGTGGTATTAATATGAGAGAGTCAATAAATTAAATGGTATGATAGGAAAACAATGATAGAAAAATAACATCTTGAAAATTATGACATGGAAATATTTTTGGCATTATAGTTTCATATGATACTTGAATAAAAGGAGTCAGAGTTAATTTCTTGATAAAATCAGGGATTTGTAATAATGAATCATAACATCAATACATAAGGAAATGTAAAGTAATTTAAAGTAATTTAAAAAGAGATATAATTGAAATTGTATTTGAACCCTTGTATTTTTATTTCCATTCCCAACCATTGATGATGATATCCTTATATCCTTAAATTTATTGGGATTTCAAAATAGAAATGTATAAAATGGTTTGGAAATCGTTACCTTACTCACTTTGTTGAAAAGCACTCTTAGGAATAGCTTTGAGAGATAAATGGAGATATATTTTGAAACCATTATCTTCTAAAGTCATTACCAAAGCATATACATAGGTAAAATGATATAAAATATATTCTCAATTATTTTAGAGTGGAGATAAATTATAACATCATTGTGTATTTATAGAAAATGATGGGGAATTTTTTATTAATTTATTAAACTACTCCATTGAATTTTTTTTAAATAGAAAACCATTAGAATTACAATGTTATAAACCAATGTATGTTTTATTTTGGGATTGGATTATGATTTTAGATGTTTAATAACAAATCTAATTTAAATTATATTATTTTATAATGGAAAATATATTTATTCATAATTGTTTCTCAAATCATAAAAAATAAGTTCGGATTTGGAAACAAATATATTGGTTTGGAAAAATTGTTATTTATATTTAAATACATTATTTTTTTGAATAGTTTTTTTTATATTGAATCATTATTTAATTTTTTACATCATTTTTATATAATCAAGTCATAATTATTACTGTATATACATACCTTAATTTAATATCTACATGAAAAAATTATTATAAAAAAATTATGAAAACTTCACCATTGGATATTTTGAATGTGATAATTCAAAATTTGAGGTTCTTTTTATGTAAAAAAATTTATATATATGAAAATTTTAATTATTAAATAGAAATAATTATGCATTGTAAATTCACCCATTTCAATCGAAAAACTCAACTATTTTCTAGGGCATAAGCATATTGTTACATTTTTTTCATTAATGAATATAAATTATTAAAAAGTTATTATTATTTTATTTCGAAATGATTTTATGAATTTTATTATGAACTTATATCTATAAGGGTTACAATATTATTACCCCATTTATATATGTATGTCATTATTCTTATGGTCTGATTATTAATGTTCACATTACAACAGTCACCTTACCCATCTAAAATCATATTACCCATTATAGATACACTATAAGCTAACTTATAAAAGAACTAAAATCCTTTTCTAATAATCAATACTATATATACTCTAAAAATTGTATTTTTGTTCATAATAAAATTTTATCATATATATCTCCCATTATTTTTAGAGTATGATTCTCCAGAGTACCTGATGTTGGTGGTTCCTTATATTGTAATGTGTTTTTTAGCAGTATTTGTTTTCATTTTAGTGAATTTAATTCTCTACTATATCTTTTGTGGGATATTTTTCCCTAGATACATGTTCTATGTACTTTATAATTACCTTTATTCATGAAATTTTATTATAAATAAATGTTTTATCACATCATGATAGTTCTTCTGCATGACATTGCATATGATTAAGTCATAAGGGAACCTATAATACTAAAAGATCATAATAATTTTCCCTATAAAATGAGAAACTATAAATTAAATGTATGTATATTTAAAACCATTATATTTTAGAATATATTAATTAAATTTCATGTGTTTAATATCTTTATTAACATGTAACACAAAACATTAAGGAAACTATGATATTCTATAAAAAGAATATTAATAATATGTGAATGATATAACCTAGTTGTTAAATTGGAATGTATGAATAATAATAAAAAAAAGATAATAAAAATATTTTAAATGGTTTTATAAAGTTAAAATGTATTTATTTATTCATAATAAATAAATACATAATTTTCACTAAATTCATTTTATTTTTCAAAAAACGTTTTCTTGAAAAATGGGTTTTATTTTTTTTATACGGATATTATAATTAATTTATAACATTTATAAAAATTTATTTTCAGATAATTATTATAATTTTTTAAATCATCTTATAAATGTTATCTTTGGGTGAATTTTTGGGATTTATTTTAGAAAATTTTATCTTTTAGTGAATAGTAAAAAATACCGAATTTTGAAGAACTGTAATATATTTTCTTTAATTAAAGTAATTTGAAAGTAGAATTATATTATATATTTGGATTTAAAGTAACATAAGATCCATATTATTAGACATAATAAAAATAATTCGATAAGAATCATAATTATATTTTATTTAGATATAAGTTTATTTTTCTGTTTAAAATTTTAAATTTTATAAAAATTGAATCTCATTTATTTATTTTCAATTAAAATTGAATTATAACATGACTATAAATTGAATCATGAAGTAATTATTACTTATTCAGAATCTAGAGTTTCAAATTTGGAAAATAGTTCTCTTTTAGTTTTCTATCTTTACCAATAATAATGGTGGGGAAATTTATCACACTGATAAGGGGTAAAATGTGATAATCAAGGTTAAAACTATAGAATAAGTCATAAAAATCATCCATAAACATTAATATATTTCATTTAATGAGTTTAATTTGACTACCCATATATATATATATATTCTAAATTATGGAATCTTGCTACCATTTTTTATTGAAAATGTCTTTTATATTATTTTATGTAAAGGAAAATTCTAAAAGATCACTCTCTCGCTTCTAATTTCTCTTTTACGTTCATATAGTGATATGAAGGTGTCATGAAAGAATATAATAGTTTATATTTAATATAAAAAATTAATTTTTTTATTTTTTTATTTATGGTATAATTAGACTACATTCTTACACAATGTTGATTCAATGCTTGTGCAAGTAGTATAAAAATCCAAATAAATTATTTTAAAAACATAAAAAGTAATATTGTTTTGATGAATCATTGTGTCACATGAATTTTAGGTTTAATTATAATGTATATTTAGTGGTTAAATAGTATTTATTTTAATTAAATTTCTATCTTATTTTGTTAAAATTTGAACTCTCTGAATAGTTCATAAAATGAATATTCTGGTATTTTTTGTTAAATAATATTTTATTAAAAGATTTTAAAATAATAAAAACATTAAAATAGTACATGGAGATGATATATAGTTGAAAATTTCATCCATCGGCCATTTTGAACTAATTTTTACGTTATTAGTAAATTCATAACCCTTTAACATTGGAAAAGTTATCACCATAGTTAATGTTAAAATTGATTAATAATGGTCCTAATCAGTTTGATATGAATTAACATGACACATAAACCTATCAAAAAAAATTTTTAAGGTATTTCAAACATAACCTATTTGATATTTTAAATTTAATCCACATGAACCCAAATTCACATGAAAACGAATTTATTATAATTAAATCTTTTAAGTAATCCAAAGTTTGTCATTTCCTTCACTATAAAATAATAGAACCAATCCTCTATTCTTCGCACCAATTTTATCTTCCTATCTCAGCCCTTACATACCATAATACCAACCTAGATTCATTAAACACATATTATATTTTTTCGTACTTTTTTAATACCATCCTTTCAGGGAATAACGTTTAATCCAAGGGATATTTATCAATAAAGAGGCATAATTCTTCCCCAAGTAATTTCACATTTGTTTCTTCTTATATCTCCTATAAAACTATTGTATGTGCAACATCCAGTATTTTTATGAGGTTAGTATCCTTTATGATTCAGTATGAATCTTACTTTTTATCCTTATTAATGTTCTTAAACGATTAAACATGGGTTCTATAGTGTTTAGGTCCTGTTCGGATCTCAGAGCTCCGGGTTTTAGAGAAACATCTTGATGTACATGGTTGGAACATGGTTGGTAGTAATCGTGAAACACAACCCTATGTCATCACTACAGGAAAACGAGTGTTTTGCGGCAGTTTTTTCACGACAGTTTTAAAAACCGCTGCTAAATAGTTTTCGGGCCGGTTTTTAGCGGCTGTTTTTTCGCGGTGATTTTTAAACCGCCGCAAAATGTGTTAATTTTTTTAATTTTTTATTTTATTTTTTCAAAGATTAGTAGTAGTTTTTTAAAAAACCACCCCAAAATAGCGGTGGTTTGGGTAAAATCGATGCAAAATGAAAAGAAAAAAAATAAAATAAAACATGAGGAACCCTGAAATCACTAAAACGACCATAACTTTTGATCTGGGCGTCTGTTGGAGCGCCATGACTAGTCAAATCAAAGATCATGAAGCGATATAGAGGCATGTATAATCAAACTTGTGAGACAGTCTAAGGTGCAGAAGATATGAGAGTTATAAGAAAGTTTAAAAAATTTATCCAACTTCAAACGGCCATAACTTTTGCTCCGGGTGTCCGTTTGGGCTCTACCATGTATCAAATTGAATCCAGCGAAGAGAGTTATGCCCTAATTTGACAGAAGAAAGCTTCTGTCATATTTTTTTAACCCAAAAAACCCCTCTTAAGGCCTCCAAAACCCCATTTCTGTCACTGGTGTCCTGTCGAACTTGTCTTCAAACGGACCTAACTTTCGATCTGCGTGTCAGTTCGGACTCCTCCGCCTGCCAGATCGTAGTTTGTCCCATGAGCTTCAGTTTGACTAGTCTCGGCACCCACATGGACTCCTGTATCATAAGTTATGACCTTTTTAGTGGGTATCAGGTTTGTTATGTTTTTTAATACCTCATTTCTAGCACTCGTTCCCCGTTATCTTTTTTTTAAATAGTCATAACTTCTGATCCGCCGGTCCATTCGGTCACTTTCACCTATCAAGTCGAAGATCGTTTCAGGATCTTTGATTTGACTTGCTGTAGATCTAGAACGGACTCTTGGATCATAATTTATCTCCATTAATGTGAGTCCAATTTTTTTGTCACTTTATGACCGTTTTGACATGTTTTAATGGCTACTCCATTTATTACTGTTTATTTGGGTTTTCATGACTTGTTATCTTTATCAATGGTTTTTGTGGGTTATTATGATGATTATGTTGAATTCATAAGGGGTTTTTCAGAGTTGTCATGAGTTTTGATGCGTTCTCATGCTTTCTAATGCTTCCTTCTTCATGCTTCTCCATCCGTTTTTATGCGTTTTCATGATTTTTCATCCCTTATCACGCCTTTTCATGCTTTTTCATGTGTTCCATTTATTATTTATTATTTATTATTTATAATGTACTTTAATTTATTTATTATCTATTATTTGTTACTGGTTATTTATTATTTATTATTTATATTTATTTATTATTTATTATTTATTATTTATATTTATTATTTATTTATTATTTATTATATATTATGTATTATTATTAATAATAAAATATTATTATTATTATTATTATTTGTTACTGGGTATTTATTATATATTATTTATATTAATTTATTATTTATTATTTATTATATTTATTATTTATTATATTTATTATTTATTATTTATTATTTATTATATTTATTATTTATTATTTATTATTTACTATTTATTATTTATTATTTATTATTTATTATTTATTATATATTATTTATTATTTATTATTTATTATTTATTATTTATTATTTATTATTTATTATTTATTATTTATTATTTATTATTATTGTTATTAATATTTTATTTATTATATATTATATTTAATATATTATATATTATGTATTATTATTTATTTATTATTATTTATTGTTTATTATTTCTTATTTCTTATTTCTTATTTCTTATTTCTTATTTCTTATTTCTTATTTATTATTTATTATTTATTATTTATTATTTATTATTATTATTATTATTATTATTATTATTTATTATTATTTATTATTTATTATATATTATATATTTATTATTATCTATTATTAATTTTTTTTTTTTATTTATTTTCTATTTTTTATTTTCTATTTTTTATTATTTATTATTTATTATTTATTATTTATTATTTATTATTTATTATTTATTATTTATTATTTATTATTTATTATTTATATTTATTTATTATGTGTTGTTTATTATTTATTATTTATTATTTATTATTTATTATCTAATAATTAATATTTTTTTATTTAGTATTTATTAATTTTTTATTTTTTATTTTTTATTTTTTATTTTTTATGTTTTATTTTTTATTTTTTATTTTTTATTTTTTATTTTTTATTTTTTATTTTTTATTATTTTTTATTTTTTATTTTTTATTTTTTATTTTTTATTTTTTATTATTTATTATTATTTATTATTTATTGTTTATTATTGTTTATTATTTCTTATTTCTTATTTCTTATTTCTTATTTCTTATTTATTATTTGTTTATTATTATTTATTATTTATTTGTTGTTATTTATTGTTTATTATTTATTATTTATTATTATTTCTTATTTCTTATTTATTATTTATTCTTTATTCTTTATTCTTTATTCTTTATTATTTGTTTATTATTTTTTATTATTATTTTTTATTATTTTTTATTATTTTTTATTATTTTTTATTATTTTTTATTTATTGTTTATTGTTTATTGTTTATTGTTTATTGTTTATTGTTTATTATTTATTGTTTTTTATTTATTATTTATTATTTATTATTTATTATTTATTATTTGTTATTTGTTTATTATTATTATTTATTATTATTTATTTTTTATTTATTTTTTATTGTTTGTTTATTGTTTATTATTTTTTATTTAATATTATTTTTTATTTTTTATTTTTTATTTTTTATTTTTTATTTTTTATTTTTTATTTTTTATTTTTTATTTTTTATTTTTGATTTTTCATTATTTATTATTTGTTATTTGTTATTTGTTATTTGTTATTTTTTTATTATTATTTATTATTATTTATTGTTTATTATTTATTATTTATTGTTTACTATTTGTTTTTTATTATTTATTTTATTGTTATTTTATTTTATTATTATTTTAATTTCATAATTTTATTATTTTATTATTTTATTTTCATAATTTTATAATTTTGTTAAATATTATTATAATTTATTTGTTATTTATTATAATAAACATTAAATAATAATAATAAATAAATAACTCAATAAATAACTAATAAATCATTAATTATTAATTATTAATTATTGATTATTGCTTATTGTTTAATTATTATTGAGTTTATATCTATTAGTTATGTATTATTTGTTTTTTCAATTAGTATATATAAGTATATTAAATTCTGTTTATTAACCACAAGATGAGCTTGCTGGAGTGGCAAAGTCTTTGGAAAATATGTAAGAAGTTAAGGGTTCAAATCTCACCAAACGCAGGATTTCTTTATATTGAATGGGCATGGGCATGTGCATGGGCATGTGCATGCATGGATAAAGTAAATAAAGTAATACAAATTAAATAAAATAAATAATTAAATAAAATAATTAATTAAATAAATAAAATAAAATAAAATTAATTAATTAATTAATAAAAATAAAAAATAAATACGAAATAAATAAAATAAATTCGAAATAAATAAAATAAATACTAAATAAATAAAATAAATATGAAATAAATAAATAAAATAAATAAATAAAATAATTAATTAATTAATTAATTAATTAATAATAATAAAATTAAAAAATTAAATAAATCACCACTAAAAAACTGTCGCGAAACATTCTACGATGGTTTTGAAAATCGTCGCGAATAGTTTCCTGACGAACAATTTAGCGACGGTTTTTCAATACCACCGCCAATCGATTTAGTGGTGGTTTAAACCGCCGCGAAACGAAAAAACCGCCGCTAAATATGCATTTTGTCGCAGTGCTTAGTAATTGGAGGTGAATAGTTAGTTTTACCATGAATGGGAGGCCTAAGTTCCATGGTGAGAGCTATAGAAAACTATAAAGGGTTGCATGGGATACCCATAGGTTGCATCGATCCCAGAACTTTAGTGCTAATTAAGAAGCAAAGTTGCATGGCTAGCACACAATTTGGAAAAAATGTGTTTCTAAAACATGGTAATACTTTATATAATTTTAAAATTACCCATTTTCCCTTTATTATTTTAAAATCTTAATCCATAATTTTTCATCATTCCATGCACAACACCCCTCCACCATGAGAGCTCCCTTCCATCTCAAAGCTAGGAATTAACCCGTCTCCCTCATTTGGACTCCATTTCATTAACCACATATCATGTTGTAATTGTATCGGTAAGAGATTAAATCAATAAACATCCTTTAATGGTTTATTATCCACCATCAATGTTATTTGTATATGAGAAAATATGCCTCATTTTCATGGTATTCTTCAATTTTATTGATTTCATCAATTCTAGATTGAATCTGAAGTTGATACTAGACGATTGTTCTTATACCTCCATAAGTGGTCTATAAAATTTACCTCAAAGTATCACCATTTTATAATTGTTTATGTTGTGATTCACATAATAATATTTGTGCGTTTCTTTATAATTATTAAATTTGTTAAATTAATTGTGGGAACTACAACCTAGACCTTCTATGATACTACATGACCATTTTGGTAGTTGTAACCCCACCAAGGATCACCCCTTTTGGTGAGTCCATAATTGCATAAGCCTTTGAAAACTATTACACATATTGGATTGTCTTTTGAAAGGGGATTGGATTAAGTAACAATTAAAGAGTAATTATGATATAGCATGGAAAGTATATTTCACTTAATCCCTTTTAGTTTGTATATAACTTGATTAAAATGAAATGATGATATTATGAACCTTGTAATTTTTAAATGAAAATTTGATGTTTTAATTAAATATAAAGGTAAATGGTCATGGATTAAAATTTGGAAATTTATTATTTTTAAATTATTCCAATTGATTGTGGACCTTTTTCCTATTAAAGGAGTGTCCAGGCATGATCCAACTTTCGATTCATGATGAAATTCCTTGAGCACTCTCTGTTTGACACCCTAATCCATTTATTTGTTTTCCAAGGGAGATAACCACCATTAAAACCAGTAGTTTTCTTATTAGTAAATTATTTACTTATCATAATAATGATTACTCATTTGATTTATATCTAGAAATTAGAATGCCTTGGATTATCTCCTTGGATTCAGCTTGATGTATTAGGATACATGACACCTCTAATCATCACCTTGGGCTCAAGTCATTATTAGACCATGATTTACATTGGATTTACTCTATGTAAATAGTTAGAGACATTTAATTAGTGTAATTCCAATGGTTTTTCCCTTATATTTCCCTTAGGCCCATTAGCTAGGCTGTATATTTATTTATTATGAGTTGTTTGGGACATATAAGGTCATTGATGCCTTAGTTTCACCATGAATACTCCATTATTATTATTCTAATATTAAGAATATTATCATATTCTTGTTCCATAAATTCTTATATGTTACCTATTCAAATACATCTAATATAGACTAAAGAATATATAGTCAGTTGGGATTCCCATGAGGAACTCATGTCTGACAAGGTTTTTATTCCAACTTCCAATTTTTTTATTATCATTTTTCCTAGAGTCTAAAATATTTATACTCACAGACTAAATTTCTTGTAGAAACTTTTTATTGGCACCTACTCTATTTTACACATAATCGGTTCATGTTTTTCATTGGTACGTAAACATACTTTTTGGTTACAGGTTAAGATAAGGGAAAGGGTCCATCCATGGATGTTTGATTCATATTAAATGATGGTGTATGGGATTATAGGTTTAATCGTAGTATTAGTAAGAATTTAGAGTTTATCCTTTTGGAATTTATATGTAAATTTTTATTGTATTTATAGTTGTTTGTCTAATTTATGTATTTATAAAGTATCATGACATCAACATCAGTTTATTATGTCCATATGTTTTACTTATTCTGGTCATATTAATATCGTAGCTTCCATTGTTTTTCTATTTATCATTTACTACTATTATTCATTATGACATGTGATAATTTTCTCCCCATATACACCCCATTCCTTCACTGCTAGTCAGTATCCTAGGGAATATGGGGAGGCATGCTTGAGGCCATGTGTCTAACATGAGTTTGTTACTTAAGAGTGAACCGATCCAGGAACATCAAAATGTATAATCATAGGCTTATATTGATTTTTTACAATTTGGAGAGGTTATACAATACCATAGAAAATATAATAATTTTGTAATGAGTCTATTCCTAGTAGCATCTAACCCATATAAAGGAAAAAATCCAAATTTCCTTGAATGGGATTCAATTTTCTGGTTTTTGATTATTATAGCTGAACTGATTTCAACATTGGGTGACACACTTTTTTTATGGAATTATTATATTATGGAATTTATTCCTTTGATCATTATGGAAGTGAAGAATTATACATGAATAATCATATGCACATGGATATTTACATGGCATGGATATTACATGCTATATTTGAATATTTAATTGCTTGAATCTCTTACACTACATGTGGTTACTATATGTGCCATGATGGTTATAAATAAACATGTTCTAACATTTCATACATGGATAAAAATAATTATATTAATTAAAGTGTTTTAATCAACCTAAATAGTGCTTTTGTTTATACCTTTAGGGTTTCGCCTTAATTAACCAATTATGTTATGCTTGATCTATGAGGCTTTGGTTTCATTATTTGAAACAATTTGTTGTTTTGATTATATGAATTCCAATTGTAATTTATAAAGCATGTAATTTTCGAAACTAACAATGGTGATGCATCTAATAAAATAATTGTCTATTACATGTTACATTATGTGACATGATGATATAGTTTGGTTGTAGGTACATGAACTAGCTATTGTAACTTATAAAGATTATGAATTTATAACATGAAAATGCTACTTCATCTAACTAGAACATTATATAAATATGTGTATTTTTTAATTCCTAAGTATGGAAGTGAATTGGTATTCATTAAATGGGGATTCTATTTTCAAATTTAAGTTTGTTTTCCTTTATAAATTTTAATTGATACTCCATATAATGGAAAAACACAACTTAAAAACAAGTGAGCTTGCCAATACCCTAATTTTGGACTTGGGTAGTAATGTTAGTATACCATTGGTAGTGATACCTTATTATTGTGTTGTTACCATAAGTAAAAGAATTTATCAATCATTATTTTCTAAGGGTTGTTCTTGGAAATATAGATATATGCTTCCTCAATGGCCTCAATTCGAATATTTTGAAGGTGGTGACAACCATGTTCCTAAAGTTGGGGGACCTAACCCACCAATAGTGCCAACTAAGGCACCTCCAATTATACCTCATGTTGTATATAGACTGGGAACTAATGCCTAGTTTTGGAAAATGTCACCATTCTTAGTGCAATATATAGTGGGAGTTCCATGAACTACACAAATTATGTCAGATATGATGTGGGAATTCATGTAGTACAACTCACCTACTATCTATGGGAAGGGTGGCCTTGGGTTGCTAAATCTTGGCTAGAGGAAATATTGACATTCATTGAGAATATAGAGATTCCTCTAGAAATTAGGGTCATTCATTCCACCAATATGCTTCAAGGTTCTTCCAATCACTATTGGATTGTTATAAATAAGGTTGATCAACATCATTATATGGTTTTCTGTGATTTTCAATCTGTCTTCTATGATTACATCATTCATGAGACACTGAGGGACAACCGAGTAAGAGAGCTCATGAACCTTAATTAGGGAACAATGCCTTTTATGGACTTTAATTCTCATTTCATAGAGCTATAGTTGTTTTGACCTACTTTTCGAGGTGATGAGTTGTCCATAGAAAGATATTTTGAGGATGGGGTCAAGAATTCCATCACATGTCTAGTACATATTTATTAACTGATTACTATTTTAGATATAGAAATACAAGCCAGTAATACCAAGTGAAACCTGAGGTAATTTGAAAGTACATAGAATGAAGGTTCAACACCATGATGGGGTAGTTCATTAAGTAGTAAGAAGATTCATCTAGAGGTTTCTCAATAGATTATTGGTTGTGAAGGTATTCACACTCATAGTTTTTCTATTTTTTATCAGTGTTGGTGAATGGGTCTCGTGAAGACTTATTATGTCCAACACCCAGTTGAGTGTTGAGCCTATGGAAGATTGGTTCATATTTAGAGGTTTTACCGATCCTTCCCATCTATTCATAGAGGGAAAGGATCCACACTAGTTCCATATTCCAAAGTAGGATCAGTATCACCATGTATAGTATGGAGTTGGAGTACCATAGGCAGTACATATCGAGGAGGTGGATGTGGATGAGGAGGCCAATCACATGATGTATAGTTACAAATGGGTGGACCATTTAATATTGTCCATATTTTGAATATGGTATGATGATCAAGACAAATATATTCAATACAGCCTATATCTGAGGAGTAATGTCACACCCAGGTTTTTGGATTTTTTTTGTCCCGATTCAGGTGAGGTTATCTGTTATTATTCTCATGAACCGAGTGTGATAGGTTTTAATTTTGAGGTATTACTCTTGTCTATCCTTATCCTAGTTATTTCCCATGATTTATCCCTTGAATTTCTAAGAAAAAGTTTAAAAAATGGGTGGAAATACCCTAGATCAATTTTGGCGCACAATTAGTATAAACCATGAGCCTGGCCCAGGTAACCATGTGGTAGGTCTGGGTCATGGCTAGAAGCGACTGCACAGCTTCTACACCAAAATCCAAACCATGTATATTTCCCATATGGTAGGTGTCTACCTCAGAAAAAATTATCACATAGTCTCAGCACAGCTTTATAAACCAAGTGGATCAATCATGTAGTCATGCTAGCCCATTAAAAACATTTTCCCTCTTGTCTCTCCCTAATTTTAACCACCTTAACCCCTCATTTCTCTCATCCATTGGGATTTTAGACCCTAGGCATACCTCCCCTTATAATCTCCTCCCTTGGGTATTAGATTTTAATTTATATTTGGGTGGTTCTTCCTTGATTCATCAGGTAAGTGTCCTCTCTCTCATTCATTCTCTCAATTTTAGGGTTTATTCCTTCTTTTCTTGGGGTTCCTTTTATCCAGCGGATAAGGTTACAATTTTTAGGGTTCAATATTTAATTTTTGAGTTTGATATTTATATTTAGGGTTCAATATTGCCTCATTGGGGTGAATTTGAGGTACAATTCAAGATCCACATCAGTTTTAAAGGATTTTTAAACCTGAGGTAGGTGGTTCCATGTCGTAACATTATTAGATAAAACTAATATTATTTTTTGAATTTATAATTATGTTATATGGTTTAATTGTGTGGTGTGAAAGGATTTTTTCTATTTTTTTGCATGATTATGTGGTGGGAATTAATTTTTATAAAGTAAAATGCCTAGATTTTGTGTATGCTTTCTGTAGGGTTTTCTAAAAAGGGTTTTATACCTTTTGTGAAAGATGTGAACTATGTTTTCATGGGAACATGTGGAGCATGTGTGTTGGGAAAGGATTTTCAAAGGAAAATGGATAATTTGAGAATTTTCTCGTTGTTGTTCACTTTTGATCATGAAGTTTTATTTATTTAAATGATGAGAAACATTTTTTAAAAATGATATTATTATTTTTATGATTTTATAAAGGGGCTTGGCCCAAGGAATTGTTTGATAAATGGTGTTATTTTCTTGTGTTTTGTAAAAAGGGGAAACTATGACTTTTGTAAGTGATGGTAAATATATTTAAAAAGGGTTTTAAATGGAAAATGGGTTGGGCTATAGAAAATGGTGATTTACTTGAAATTCTTGGCATTAGTTTTTTAATGTAGTGATATGTGAAAATTAACATGAGCACAAGGGAATCTTGAGAATATAGGTGGTTTAGCTTGTTCTAGTATGATAGATGATATGGAAGTGGTTCATCCCAATTTCATCTATCAGGATTGATGCTTACAACACTAACTAAACTATGATAATGTTTGGAGTCAATTGGGCCATTGGGGTATCCCCTACTAGTGTCCCATGGATGAGAACTCTATTTTTTTGTGGTTTCTAAACTACATTTCACTGAGGTAAGAGGATATAGTGTCCCACTTGAGATAGATTTACCTTATATATTTACCCATGGTGCTCATTTACAACTTGTGGATTATATGATGAGGTTCCATCCATCATCATACAATGGACCTTGAGTTTATTTTATTTCAATTCAAGTATATTTTAATAAATTATCCTTTTAAAAATGTTCTCTTTATAGGTGTATGCTAAAAATGGTATTTTAACTATAAAATGTATTATTTAAAAAATTTCAAAGGTTTATATTTACATAGATAACATTTTTAAATTATATTTAAATGTCATGGAATGTAATCTTTTTATTTGGATGGAATACTACTGGGCTTTGGCTCACACTGTACATACACATTTGGGTGTATGTATACCATATTGTATGTTTTCATTCAGGTTAAAGCATGGTGTAGCAGGATGGTGGTTTGGGTTTCTAGTGGTCTTCCACTATGGATCTTGGTGGCGGTGGCTTGAGGATGTTTCACCTCTCGTTATATGGTGGTTTAATATGGAGTTATAGTCCCTTTTTTGTTATAGTATCTATGGGTTTTGTTCCATGTTGTAAACACTAAATCTAGAAGTTGGTTGTGCCATGTTTGGTTATGCACATTTGGTTTGGATTATTTATTATCATTGGTAATTTATGTTTATGTGTTGGCGTAAAATCATTCAAAAAAATCATTGATACCCAAGAACTAGTTTCCATCTTATGGGGATCTATAATGCTCATCGGACCATGCCACAGACCAGATCAAGCACCAGGTTGGATGGCTACCTGGCTCAGCTCTTGACAAAATGATATGAGAGCAGGTTTTCTCTTTTGGTTCATGTTCCATGGAAAAGTGTCTAGGTTGACCAGAGCTAGGGATCTCGAGACATGATGTTCTAATTAAAATTAATTTGTGTGGCTAGAAAACCTCATTATGGGACTCAATTTACCAGGGGAATTTGGGTTTTGTTTGGGTCATTTGGTTCTTATGGTTCGTTGATGTTTGGGGAATGAAATAAGAATTGGTCCAATTGTTTTAGTGAGATCACTAGGCCTAAGAAGCAATGTAGATCTAGGGACATGGTTCTAGAAAACCCTTCGTGATGGTGGTGTGACTGGTGTATGACCACCAACCATATGTCCATGTCTCCCATTGGCACTATTTTCCTCTTATATCTTTTTTTTTCTCTGTGGGCGTTGAAAATAATTTTTCAAAACCCTTGTTTAAAAATTAAGTAAAAATATATTTTAAAGTGGAAATGGTTTGATTTTCCAAAAGGGGAAAGTAGGTTTTCATAAATTATTTTAAATAATGATTTGAAAAATGGGATTTTTATGAAACGGTTTTGAGTAAATAGGATGAGTTTATCAAGAGTGTATTTTTAATGGATAAAGTGTTTAATTTATCGAATGTTTATTTTCTGAGAAAAAGGAATATAATGTCTGAAATAGTTTTGGAAACATTTTTTAAATGATAATAAATAATTTTTTAATTAAATGGGTATTGATGAAATTGGGTTTTTATGCAACTGGAAGTTTTTTTGAAAAGGGTGAAATGCTTTGGAGTTGATGTGTATAGTTTGAAAACAAGTATTATTTGAAATGAGTTTTGATTTGGTGGTTAGTTAATTATTTGAAGTTTTTTGAATTTTTGAAATGGGAAGTAAATTGGGAAAGGTAAGGATGTGGGCCAAATGTTTTTTTTTGAAAAATGGAAAGATTTTTTTTAATCTTGGGTATTCTCATGGGTGACCACATGCATGGGTTATATGTGAAAAGTTTATGAGTTCCTAGTTTTTTATGAGAAAATGAATCTGTGAGGCTTTATTAGGTACCATTGGTAAATTCACATCCCACCAATCCTGTTTTGTTTTCAAATGTGATTTTAAGGAAGAATATGATGTTTTGATAACATGTGATTGTGCATTGTGTCCACTTTGTATTTTGGGAATGTTTTTTGTGAGGCATTCTTAGCCTGGAAAATTATTCCTGGTAGACTGGTGTTTTAAGTTGTATTTCTTATCGGTTAGTGGATTTTGGGATAGTGGTTAGGGTCTTTTGTTGATGGGTTGGGGAAGACCCTGAGTTGATCCCCTCTATGTGATTGGTTCTTGTTTGGGTACGTTAGAGCCAATGGACTAGTTTTATTGGGTCCTTGGTTTTTTATAGTTGGATAGTGTATAACCCCATAAAGAATCAGTTCACATTCAAAATCTAGCCATGGTTGATTTATCATTGGTAGACCCTCCAGTTGATCAATGTAAGGACACTCTCCTTGGATTTTTGGAAGGAAAAACTTCCTAAATTATATTTTAGTTAAGTGAATCCTCTTGCAGTGGAAGATTGGATGTGGAAGGAGTTAATAGAAGCTTTGGACTCTTTGATCTTCTTGAGTCTTCGAATGTGAGGTTTGGCCCCATTCTGTATTAAGGTATTATCTGGAAGCGGTGAAGGGTATTCCAGAGAGGAATGATTTTTTTGGTCTGGAGCTATCGGTTCTATCTAATTTTCTATAGTTCATTTGGGTATCTTGTAGGCTTCTTCCAAGATAGGGCCCATGCTAGGCCACCATTGTGGAATATTTGGTCGTAAGAGGATGATATGGTCGTATACAGGAATCATGCACTATTTAGGAATCGATATAAGATTCCTTACCTTGAAATATTTCTTTTGGGTTCAAGGGTCATGTTCGGTGACGTATTGTGTTGTCTTTTTCTCATTAAAATGAAAAGGTGTGTGTTGTGGAACCATTAAAGAGACTTTGTTTTAACAGAAGTGTGTTCTTCTTTTGGGGAATTCCAAATTTCACCTTTTTGAGTGAAGTTGTCTTTCTTGTGCCCCTAAATCCTTTGTTTCTTGTTCATGTTGAAAGGTATAATGAATTTCCATATCCTAGAACCCTGTATTGGTGAAAGTTTCATGTGGGAGTAAGTATATATCGGGGTGTGAAATGTCTTCTAGTGCGGTCTAAATTGTGGTGTGCTTCTTTCTGGAACCAGAAGGAGAAGTTTTGATCAAAGGTTTTTCAATGCCTGACTACAAGGCAGAAGATGATTCAAATGATAGAGCTCTGTCCATTGGTCCCATAGTGATGCTGACGCGCAATTAGAAACCCCTAGAGGTTTAAAGGACCTTGTTCTAGTGATTATCCTCGATATGGGAAAAGAATATCATTTAATCTCGGGTATTCATGTCATTTTGAATGGTTATTTTTTGTGGAAGGAGGTGTAAGGAACTTTTTTCCATGTTGTAAACTGCATAGATGGTGGAATCCCTTCTTCGTTATAAGGAGGTGTGACCATCCTTTTTTCATAAAACCCTAGTGGTTGGGTCTCGAAAAATGTGAGTCTACAGTTGATGGTCCTCATATAGCCAGTTTTTTGAATTGATCCCCATTCTGGTTTGGTCTCATTAGAGGATTGTAACGCCCTATGAGAGTAGTGAACCATTTGGTGTTTTCCGTTTCGTTTAGGGTCTTTTTCGTCAGACCCATTACAGTGGGGGTTTGGATGGGGTTGGGTTTTCTTCATTGGTCGATGTGGGGTGTTCCTTATGGTAGGGAGACCCACTATGGCTCTCAATAAAATTCCTCTAGAAGTAATTGATCTTATCCTCTTCTTTATAATGGGGAGTCTGTTCGGGACCCCCCGTGTTGGTATTCTGGTTTCATCTTGGGTGTTAGTTTGTTTCTTATAGTGGGGAGTTCATTCGGGCCTCCCTCTGTCCGTAATTTGGTTTCATTCCTCGTATTTTCTTGGAAATGGGTTTTCTCATTATGATCTATCTATCCACAAGCTTTTCTCTTGAGTAAACATTAGGGTTGAGGCATGACCAACATTTTTTAAAGTAAGTCTATGGTAACCTAGTTTAGGTTAGTTTTTCATTTTTGTTGAAGTGTAATATCTTCTTTGGAAATGTTTAAGGTTTTTGTATCAAAATTTGGGATTTTATGTTGTGGGAGATTCATTTCCTTTGACCGATAAACTAGAGGGGTTTTAGCTTTTGAGGGTAGGGGTCACATAGCGGGGAGTCTGTTTCGGTCTCTGCAGTTTATCTTATGAACATCTTTCCATATTGATGGTGTTCTTATATTCTTATCATTATCATTCATTGATAATCTCTTTAGGTTGTAATGGGGTAGCAGTTTTTTATTTCGGACCCAGCCATGTTGAGTCTTTTTGGGGGCGGAAATCATTATGGTGGGGAGAATTTTCACACTTTGGTTTTTCGATTTTCCTTTGTTCCGGTTTGGTTTAGGTCCTTGATTTTTTTTTCTTAGTAACAAGGTGTGACGGGTTTAAATTTTGAGGTATTTCATTTGTAAATTCTTATCCTAGTGCATTACCATGATTTTTTCCTCTAATTTTTATGAAAATGTTTGATAAATGGGTTGATATACCCTGGAACATGGTTGGCTCATGGTTAGTATAAACTGTGTACCCTACCTAGGTAATTATGTGGTAGGTCTAGGTCACATCAAGAAGTGACTGCTCAAGTTCCACATAGTAAGTCAGACCATGTAGATTACCATTGCGGTAGCTGTATTCTTTTACAGATATGATCTTACATTCATCGCACAGTTTGATAAACCACGCAGAATAACTCTGTAATCGTTCGAGGTCATTAAAAGTGTTTTCCCTCTTTTCTATCTCCCTTATTTTAACCCCCCCTCCACTAACTAATAATTTCTCTCATACTTCAGGATTTCAGACCCTAGTCATGCCTCCCCCTCCAATATACTCTTTGGGCCTTTGATTTTGATCCATATTTCGGTTTTTCTTCCTCGATTCAGCCGGTAAGCATCCTCTCTCTTGTTCTTTCTCTCTATTTTAGGGTTTCTTCCTTCTTTTCTTGGGGTTCCATTTCTCTAGTGGCTAGGGTTCTAGTTTTCAGGGTTGAATATTAAATTTCTTAGTTCAATCATCATGTTTTGGGTTCAATGTTACTTCCTTGTGGTGTGATTGAGGTGATATTGAAGATCTACACCAGTTTTTATGGATTTCTACACATGAGGTGGGTGGTTCAATGCCCAATCATTACTTGATGAATTTAATATTATTGTTTGAATTTATAAATATGTTCTATGGTTTAACTATGTGGTGAAAATTTGTTTTTAAGTGGATTGGCATGCATATGTTGTGGGAATGAATTTTTATAAATGAAATTGGCAATATTGTGTGTATGCTTTGTGTAGGGTTTTCTAAAAAGGGTTTTATGCCTTGTATAAATGATGAAAAATATGTTTTCATGGGCACTTGAGGTTCTTGTGTGTTGGGAAAATATTTTCCATGGAAAATGGTTCATTTTAGAGTATTTCCCTTGTTGTACACTTTTGAGTATGAATTATTAATTGTTTAAATAATACAAATCATGTTTTAAAAATGATCTTAGTTTTTGAATTATTTTACAAAGGGGCTTGTACCATGTAATTGGTTGATCAATGGTGTTCTTTTCTTGTGTTTTGTAAAAAGGGGAAACTATGACTTGTGTAAGTGATGGTAGATGTATTTGAAAATGGGTTTTGGTGTGAGTAAAATGTAAAATGGTTTGGGCTATGGAAAATGGTGATTTCCTTGAAATTATTTGAGTTGGCTTATAAAAGTAGTGATATTTGAACATTAACATGAGCACAATGGAATCATGGGAATCTAAGTGGGATGGCTAGTTCTAGTACTCTAGATGGTACAGAAGTGGATCGTACCTATTTTTTCTAGAATGATTGACGCTTATAAAACTAACTAAACTATGATAATGTTTAGAGACCACTAGGATATTAGGGTGTCCCATCCTAGTTTCTCGTGCATTAGAATGCTATTATTCATGGTTTCTAAGACATTTTTCAATGTGTTACGAGGTTCTAGTGTCCCACTTGTTCTAGATTAACCCTAGGTATTTACCCATGGTGCTCATTTACCACTTGTTCTTTATATGATGAGGTGAAACCCATTTAAATATAGAGGACCTTAAGTTTATTTTATTTAAAGGAAAGTATATTTGAATAAAATTTTCATTTTAAAAATGTTCTCCTCAAATGTGTATGCTAAAAATGGTCTTTCTACATTAAAATGTATTCTTTTAATAATTTCAAAGTTTTCTTTTTTATATAGATGAGCATGTTAATTTTTATTTAAATTTCGTGGAATGGAATATTTTTATTTGGGTGGTATCCTACTTATCTTTGGCATACACCCTTCTTACACCTTTGGGTGTATATAGACCTTGTTGTATGTTTTGATTTATGTAAAAGCATTTTATATCATTCTTAAGATGGAATTTTTGGTTTCCTAACATCCTCTTATTGATTATTATCACTAATGAGTGTATTTCAAGTCACCCAAGGGTGGTTATTATGTTAAAAATGGAGAATGGTATTTCCAAATGATTCAATTAGACCTGAGCATCATGGGATGTGGGGGAGTGTCATCCATGATTTCTAATCATCTATTAGATGACCAGGGGTTGTGAAAAAACTAATTTTTATATAGATGTATATTAGTTTAGAGACATATTTGGATAATATTTTTCTAGACTACCTTCTATGAAAGAGGTAGAGTTTTCCATCAGTTAAGTTTCAGGAGTAGAACCGGTATCCATTCCACTTTATAAGTTTGCTACTACTAAGTTACAAAACATCAAGAAGTAGCTCTAAGACATGGAATATAAGGGTTTCCTACAACCCCTTACTTATCCTTAGGGTTCATTCATGTTTTTTTCTAAGAATGGGGATAGGAACCTCATGATTTTTATGGATTTCCATCAGTTAAACCAGCTTATAATAATGAAACATTATCAATTGTTTCATATAAAGAACCTTGAGAAGTTGGATGGGACCCTCAACCTCAATTTTTTTTACTCACTGTTCTTCTTTTAAATATGTGTAGGTATAATACCATAAAACATTAATAATTTTCTATTAAATTCCCACTCCAAAGTGGAAATGGGACAATTCCACTATGAAATTCATAATGGGGTTTTTTAGATTACCTCGAGGGAGTGAGTTTATGTGCATGATTTTTGATAGTTTAATAAAGGGGACACACTTATTACCTATCAACGATACCTTTTATATGGATTATCTCATAAGGATATATGTTTAATAGATTATACACCTTCACAAGGTCCAAAAAAAATATTATCATACAGAGATTACTAGTTCATAATGAAGTTCTAGAAGGGGTTTCTAATGGAACTAGTTTCATAGGTACTTCTGGGGAAAACCTATCACCTACAGACTAATGTGTAGTCTGAACATACTATTTAGGTGTTAGGTGATATGATGAGATCATGTGTTCTCACATTTAGAGGTTCTTTGGAGAAAGTCATATCTCTAGTACAGTTCACCTATAATAACATCTTTCATGTGACAGTACAGATGTATCCTTATGATTCCTTTACGGTAGGTCATTCTGATCACATTTTTATTGGTTAGAGGAATGATAGGAATCACTACTAGGACATCATATCATTTAGGATACTTCAATTTAGGAACAACATATTCAAAATAATATTTCTACAGCACAGTCTAGCCAGTAGTCATATGAAAACCATCATGAATGACCAATTGATTTCAATGTTAGGGACCATGAATTTGTGTCTATTTCTCCTAGGTTGGGGCATAAATTCATTAATAGACACAGAAGGTTATCTCTTAAATTCATCAAACCTTTTGTGATTTTGAAGAGGGTTGGAGTAGTGGCTTTTCATATATTACATTAATAGTGATACAAAGTTACCCATGATTTATTTTATGTTTCTCAATTATTTATGTATCATTATGATCAGGTAGATGTGATTCTTCCAAAAGAGATAGAGTAACATGTAGATTCCTCTTTTGAGTAGTATCCTATTTTGATTTTTTATTATAATATAAAAGGCCTCTAAGGTAGTTCAGTACCTCTAGTTTAGGTGCTATGGAAACCTGGATGTGTATAATATTAGACTTGGGTGAGAGAGGTTGACATATGTTCTTAATATCTAATGCTTTTTTCCGATGTTGATCAACCACCCTTAGGGAAATATTTTGATGATTTTTCATAAGGAGAGGTGGTTTTAACGTCCTAATTTTTTATCAGGTGTGGATCCTTTATGTTTTAGTTTGAATTTTTATTTTTAGCCTTATTCTTTTGAATAAATTATTAAGTAAGGTTTTGGGGTTATTAGAGTTCAATTCATAGTTCGGAGCTTCAGTTTTTGGAGAAATAGCATGGGGTTCCATGTTGCCACACAATTACTTATAACTGTGTCACACAAACATGTATCCCAGTAATATGAGGATCATTTTCACATTTGTGTCATAATTTTTAGGTATTTATTCAATTTATTTTGATCATATTTATATTCCATGTATTTTATTTTAGTTTCTTAAGAAAAATGTAATATTTGGCTATGGTAGGGGTAGTGCACAGCTTACGCATGTTAAGGGGAAACTGTGTGCCTTTCCGAGGAAATAGTGATCCAAGGTGTCATTTTTGGAATAAGCTAAAATGAATGGTAAAATCATGGTTTTTAAAACTGTGTGACTAATCATGTGACATGTCCCTTGTGGATAGTGGCGATCACACGGTTACCACACAACTTAGAAAACCATACAGAAAATATGTGCGGACTCTCAAGGTAATTAAAATGTTGATTTTACCATTCCCCCCTTACAATTTAATCCCAAAACATCCCATTCCATTCTCGATTTGGATTTTTATCCATATTAACCTTACCTCCCTCCTCTATCCTCTTAGTATCCTCATTTTTGTGGTGGATTTGGCGTGATTCCTTCAAAATTTATCAACTAAGGATACTCTCATTATTTGTTCCCCTTTTCTAGGGTTTTCCCCACATTCTGTGGGTTTTCCCCTATCTAGTGTATTGGGTGTCCTTTTTAGGGTTTAATATTTTTTAATAGGGTTCGATCTTGATTTTTATGGTTAAATCATGTCTTTATAAGGTTCTGTTGAGGTGTAGTTGTCATTTTTCACCATTTTCTGGAGGTCTCTTCAATTAAGGTAGGTGATTCTGTGATTAAACATTATTTTATGGTTTTAATTTTCTTTATTGAGTTTTTAAATATGTTCAATGGATTGTGTGTGAGGTGATAAATGGATTTTTAACATGATTAAAGGTTATTTAGTGTTGAAAAATGGGTTTTCAAAGGAAATTATTTATATTCCATCTGTGTTTCATATGTGCTTCCTTAGTTTCTAACTTGAGGGTGTTCGCTAAAATGTGTAAGTGATGTGGACCATGTTTTGAAATGTTTTTTCAATGAATTTGGAATTAAAAGTGGTTTTGGTTTTGAAAGTAGTGATTTATCAAGCATGGTTATATTTTTTGGAAGATGTTTATATGAAATTTATGTTAAATGTGACATGTGAAATGGTAATTGGGAATAAAGGGAAAATAGGGTATCTAGGTGGGAGGACTAGGACTGGTATGCTCGTTTAATTAGAATTGGTTCTTTCGGGATTCAACTTGTAGGATTGATGAGAAATCACTAACTAAAAGATAATGATGATTGGAGACCACTAGGCCTATGGGGTGTCCCCTCTTAGTTGTTTATGCACGAGAATTTTGTTGGTCATGGTTTTTATACCACTTTTGAATAATATAGGATGTACATATTATCCCACTACTATCTATTACTAATACATTTTTCCCTTTATTTAGTGATCATTGAGATATTGTACTTAACATCATCATACAGTTCTCTTTTTTAGTTATTTGAAAGAAATCATGTTTTCCATTAAAAAAATTTCCATAAATTTTTTTCTAGTTTTCCTTCATAAAACTTGAATGTTTATTTATCTTATAATGTATGTATCATGGAATCTCATTTATTAGGTTAAAACCTATTGGGATTTGGAACAAACCCTACTTACACCATTAGGTGTAAGTATATTTTCTTATGTTTGACCAAGTAAAGGAAAATGTTTAGTGATGGTGGTTCGGGATGCTAGTGGTCTTCCATTGCAGGTGTTGTATTAGTGGATTGATTACAAAACTCCTCTTCTCATATGGTGGTTTTTGGGATAGTTTCTACTTACATTTTTGTTGGATACCTTTTTGGTTTTTTATTTAACTTGTAAACATGAATATAAAAATTTAGTTATTCCATTTTTGGTTATGATTGTTCAGATTTGGTTTATTTATTATTTTTCGTTATTTATGATTTTTTACATAGTTCAAATCATTTCCATGTTTTATTTTTTATATCTAGGAACTTGTTTCAAGACCTTGGGGATTGTGAACACCCTTAGTCCCATGCCAATGACCAAGTCGAGTCATCGGGTTCATGAAAACCTAGATTAGTCTATGAAAAAATGGTATTAAAGCATGTTAAGATCTATTATGTCATCGTATTTTGGATGATTCTGGATAGACTGGAGTTAGGATCATCCGGGATAGAGGTTTTGATTGCGAGTAATGTGCCTAGACATCAAACACCTTGATAGATCTAAAGTCTCCATGGGATGTTGGAATTTTTTTTGACTCTCCCTAGGTGTGACGTATAGGTTGCAGACTGTACGCGGATAATGAGTGGGGTGGAGTGGTTTTTTTTGGGCTTCTTATTATGATGGATTTGGTTATATTTCTATATAAGAAATATTTTGAATTTTGTTATTGTTGCTCAAAATATTTTAGAATGGTTTTGTTGATTGATTTCAATATGGTTATTGCTTTTTGTAGAAAGATGCCTCTCCAGATACTTCATGTGAAGCCATGGGAAGAATTTGGAGAGATTTCTTCCTCACTAATTGATCATAGATTAGTAAAAGCTGTGGATTGGGCTATCCAAGATTTGGGATAGGGATCAGTTCTTTATGATGCTCTGTTAGAGAAGCTGCACTTCATCCTTGGAAGGACAAAGATTATGAGTTCCTTAAGAACAAGCCTCCTTCTTTTCAAGGTAGCACAGATCATTAGGAAGTAGAGGAATGTAATGGTATGATAAATATGATGTTTTAATTCCTTGAAACTCCTAAGGAAGTATAGTTTTAATGTTCTTAGTTCTTTCTAGAAGGTCTCGGTCGGAGGTGGTGGGACATAGTGGTACAAACTGGAACGCACGAGTTGATGAACTGGAAGGAAATCAAGGCTATTTGATATGATAAGTACTATACTAAGGTCTTAGACTACATAAGATACTAGGAATTTATGGATATTGTTTAGGGGGGCCAATCTGTGATGGATTACACCAATCACTTTAATAAGATAGATCGATACACACCAAAAATCATATCCAAAAAGAAGATGAAGGCTTAGTGGTTCAAGAAAGGATTTCATCAAGTGATCAATTCTTATGTCTTTATATGTATGTTGAAGACCTATGCCTAAGTTTTTTATCATGATTGTATGGTAGATATTGATTGAAAGGGAAACTATGGTTCCTATGGGGCTATGTCGGCAATGGGAAGTGGTAGTTCATTTAGGAAATAGAGGAAGCAGTATGAGAAGGGGAATAAGGGAGGTGGTAGTTTAGGCCATCCTTCCCGATAGTCTTCATTTTTTACTTCTGATGTTGGGTCAGTTATGTGATACCATTGTGGTAATGTGGGACAGATAGGTACTACATGTATATCTCATCTAAAACCATTCCACTGATGTGGAGTTATGTTACACTAGAAGAATTTGTACAAAGTGATGGGTCCATATTATATTGGTGTAGGATCTGTAGATTCCAGAGGAATTCCATCTCGGTTGAATCCATCCAGGTTGTTGAGATCTCAATTTGGTGGTAATAGTGATAGGATGGGATCCTTGTATGGCCAGATTCAGTTCAGAGTAGAACTACAAGTCAATGGTCATGTTCAGACCTAGGCAGAGACAAGGCATCTTCATGCTATAGATTATGCACCAGTAGACCAAGATGCAGTGGATTCAATAGTTCTAGGTACTATTTTGATTACATCATCTATAGCTGCAATTTTTTTTTGATACTGGTGATTGTGTTTCATTTATTTTCACCCATAATGTGAATTTCTTTAATCTTCTAGTTTAGCTCTAGTCATATGTTATGGAGTTGGTAATGCCTCTTAGTATGAAACGAGAGAATGGTCACGAGTATTCATCTTGTGCACTCATCATGTCAAGCATCAAGCTATAATGGGATTTCCTAGTCATGTATATAGACCTATTTTTTGTAATCCTAAAAATTATTTGATGGTGAACATCAATGTGCATGTCGCTTTTTATATGTGGTGGGTCTGTTTCATGGAACCTGATGGAAGTACCTAGGTTTTTTCATGGATAATGGATCCTCAGTCGACTTATGTTGGACCTCCACTTCTATAATTAGGAAATATTGTATTTTAGTTATCATCACTTATATTGGAGGATGATGGTGGTGTTTTTTAGGGTGCATTGCCTCCAGTGGTGGATGAGTTCCCAAAGGTATTTCCAGATGATTTTCCATGCTTTCCTCCAAAAAGTAATGTGCAGTTCTCTATAGACTTGGCATTGAGAACACAATTGATATCTCTTCCCTCATATAGTATAGTTCCCACTGAGTTGAGGTAATTAAATAATCAAATAGACTATTTATAATCCAAAGTATTAATTCTAACAAGTATCTCTCCTTGGGTCACACCCGTACTATTTTCTAAGAAGGCCAATGGATATCTCTGATTTTGCATTGATTACTAGAATCTAAACAAGGAAACCATCCAAAAAAATATCATTCAAATCTAATTGATGAATTTTTTTACTATTTAAAGTTGTAAATGTGATTTTCCAAGATATATATTCATTCTAGTTACCACCAAGTAAGGGTAAAATAAGCATATGTCCCAAAGACGGCTTTCCGAAGAAGAAATGGCCATTTTGAGTACTTGCACATGTGCTTCGGGGTAACGAATGCTCTAGTGGTATTTATAGTTCTTATGAATAGGGTTTTTGAGTAGTATCTTGATTTTATTTATTGTGGTTATCATGGACGAAATCCTAGTTTATTCTGAATCTGATGAGGAACATGGGTGGCATTTGATAATTGTCTTGGGCACTCTTCAGGACCATCACATTTATGTCAACCTTTCAAAGTGTACTTTTTGGATTAAATAGGTAATTTTTCTAGGTCATGTGATCTCATAACAACAGGTTTTAGTGGACCCTAAGGAGATCAGTGCAGTTATTTCATGGTAGGAACGGATGAACGTGTTTGAGATCAGAAGCATTCTAGGTTAGGTTAGATGTTACAGGCAATTTTTTTGGGATTTCTCTTAGATTTCTTCATCCATGATAGTGCTCAATCGGAAAAGGGTGAATTTTTAATGGAGCTGAGAGTGTCAAGTGTCCTTCAAGGAGATCCAGTGGTGGCTGACTACCACTCATGTGTTTATCTTTCTAGAATCTAGAAAGGGTTATGTGGTCTATTGTGATGCTTCAAGTGTGGATCTTAGATGTGTTCATATGAATAATGACCATGTGGTGGAGTATGAACCTCACCAACTTCAACCACATGAAAATAGATATCCAACCCAATATTTAGAGTTTGTAGTGGTGATTCATGCCCTGAAAACATGGAGATATTATCTTTTTGGAGTGAAATTTGTGGTTTATTATGATTATAAGAGCTTAGACTACATTTTCTCCTAGAAATAATTGAACTTGAGGAAGAATTTTTTGGTGGAATACTTTTAGGGGGTTGAAATTTAAATAGTTTATACCCCAAGAAAATGGAAGGTTGTGTAAGATGATCTGAGAAAAAAATTACTAGTGCAAGCTTTGAGGAGTTTCAGTGATGAGTGGACACTGATGGGTATTTTTTCCAATCGCTCTTGGAGACCATGGTTCACAGTGAAGGTGTGTTCTTGGAAAATATTGAGTTCACTCCTCTTATGGAGTTGATTCGGTAGGAGAACCTTGGTGATGACCTATTACACCAGTCTATGCAATTTCTTCCTTGTGGGGAGATAGCTTGTGATTGGTCATTATGTCCCTTGGAAATCTAGTTATTTAAGGTATGATTTCTGGTCACATGGTCGATGAGAAATGTTGTGGTGCAGAATATCATTCAGTCTCAGTGGGTCTTTCATCCTGGTGCCACCAAAATGTATTATGATGTTTTTCGGTCATTCTGGTGGGCATGCATGAGGTGGGATATAGCTGACATAATATCGAGGTGCTATGCATGTTAGTAGGTGAAAGCATAGAACCAAAGTCCCTCATGTTTTCTTTATCCACTACCCATTCCTATATGGATGTGGGATGAGATCTCCATGGACATTATTATTGTCTTTACTCATACACCAAGGGGGAATAATTCCATATGTGTAGTGATCAATCATTTGACCAAATAATCCCACTTCAATCCTATCAGATATTCGACTAAGGTGGGTGAGTTGGGCATATTGTATGTCTTGGAGATAGTGAGGCTTTATAGTGTGTCATTAGAAAAAAAAATTTGACAGGGACCTCTATTTTACATCAAGGTTTTGGGAATTCCTTCAGAAGTTTATGGGGTAGCAGATTATGTTAAGCATGATATACCATCTTCAGATGGATGGTCAGACATAGTGGACAAATATAATTTTGGAAGACATGCTCTGGGCATGTGTATGAGGTTTCAGTGGTTCTTGGGATAACCATTTGGGTTTGGTTGAGTTTTCATATAACAGTATCTATCAGTCCTCATTCTGAATGGATCCATTTTAGGTGTTGTACAGTTAGTTGTGTCAGTCACCACTATGTTGGGTTGAGGTGGCTGAGGCATAGTTTTTGGGACTGATCTTAGTGAAAGAGACTTTTGAGAAAGTTAAGTTAATTAGGTATTGTCTTTTGATATATTAGAGTCGTCAAAAATCTTATGCCAATTAAAGATTCTAAGATCTATAGATTTTTTTGTGTGACTGGGTGTTCTTGAAAGTGGCACCTCGCTTGGGTTATCACTGTATGAGAACAAAAGGGAAGATAACATTGAGATATGTCAGAAGTTTCGATATTACCGAGCTGGTTGGTAAGGTGGGGTATAGGTTATATTTTAAATTGTAGTTGACATCAATTCATGATGTGTTCCATGTATCCCAATTGATAAATTATAATCTGGATATGTTTTATGTGTTGAATTGGGATGAATTAGAAATAGTGCCTGATTTATGTGTGTTTGAGCATCCATTATAGATTTTGGATTCCCAATAGAAGGTCCTTCAAGGGAAGTCAATTTTGTTGGTTCATGTTTTTTGAAATCCTAGAAATGAAGAGCTTGAGACTTAGGAGCAGAAGTCATGGGTTGAGAAAGAGTATCCATTTTTATTCCATGATCAAGCTTCGTTTTGACTTTCTGATGGTGGAAAGTTTTCATGGTGGGGAAAATTGTCACATCAGTGCCTTCATTTTTAGATATTCATTCTATTTATTTTGATATTATGTTTATTACTTGGGTTTTATTTTAGTTTCTTAATAGAAATTGAATATTTTCCTTTGGAAGGGGATGGCGCACGGCTTGTTCACAATTATGGGAAATCATGATACTTTCCCAGGAAACCATGCACCAAGGCATCGTTTTGGGAAAGATATAAAACTCATAGTTAATGCACAGAATGTCAACCCATTCGACTAATCGTGTGACATGTCTGTTGTGGATAGTGGAAACCACACGGTTGCCGCATGATTTGGAAAACTATGTAGGCAAACTGTGTGGACTTTCCATGTCATTAAAATGTGTATTTTACTATATTCCTTTTCTAATTTAACACCAAAAGTCCAATTTCTTCCCCAATGGGATTTTCAGCCCTAGGAACCTTACCTACCTCCCTTTCCCTCATTGTATCCTCATTTTTAGGTGGATTTAGTGTGATTCCTTCAAGATTTCTCATGTAAGTCTCATCCTCTCTTAGTTTCTTCCCCTTTTCTAGGGTTTTATATTTCTTTCTTTGGTATTTCCTTTCACCATCAAGTTGGGTGTCATTTTTAGAGTTGAATATTCCATAATAGGGTTCTATATTGATGATTATGGTCAAATCACTCCTTTATTGGTTTCACTTGAGGTGCGGTTCTGATTTTGCACCATTTTCTGGAGGTCTCTTCACATGATGTAGGTTATTCTATGAATAAACATTATTTGATGATTTTAATATGCTTTCTTGAGTGTTTAAATATGTTATATGCATTGTTTGTGAGGTGTAAAATGGATTTTTTAAATGGTTAAAGGTGCTTTAGTATTGAAAAATGGTTTTTCAATGGAAATGAATTATGTTACTTGTGTGTTTCAAATGTGCTTCCTTGTTTTGTGCCTTGAGGGTGTTTGATAAAATGTATAAGTGATGAGAACCATGTTTTTCAATGGTTTTGGTGTGCATTTATATTTAAAAGTGGTTTCGGTTGTGAAATTAGTGATTTATCAATCACGGTTATATTGTCTGGCATATGTTTATATAAAATTGATGTTTCATGTGACATGTGAAATGGTAATTGAGCACAAAGGGAATCCTAGGTTTGTAGGTGGGATGACTAGGTCTAGTGCTCTAGTTCACTCAGAAGTGGTTCACCCTAGATTCACCTAGTAGTATTTATGACACAACACTAACTAAATGATAATGATGATTGGAGACCACTAGGCCCAAGGGGTGTCCCCTCCTAGTGTCTCATGCACAAGAAAACTATTGGTCATTGTTTCTATACCACTTTTCACTAGATATTATGTACCTAGTGTCCCATTCCGAGATAATTCCAATATGGTTTTCCCATGACTTAGTTCTCTTTGATATATTGTACTTACCTTCAGCATACTGTACAATTTTTTAGTTATTTGAAAAGTAAGCTTGTTTTCCTTTAAAAAAATTTCCTGAAAAATGTTTCTAGTTTTCATTTATAAAAATTTCATGTTTATTTATATTATAATATTTGTATCATGGAATCTATTTTGATGGTTGTAATATTACAGGGATTTGGATCACAACCTACTTACACCTTTGCGTGTGAGTATTCTTGGTTATGTTTTATATAGGTAAGGGCAATATGTTTGGAGATGGAGGTTCGAGATACTAGTGGTCTTCCCTTTTAGGTGTTGTAGTGGTGGATTTAGGATGGCACTTCTCTTGTTATATGGTAGTTTTTGGGATTGTGTCTAGTTCCCTTTTTATTGTAGACCTTTTTGAGTTCTTATTTAATATTTTAGACTTGAATCTGAAAATTTGTTATGCCATGTTTGGTAATGATTTTTCATATTTGTTTTTTATTATTGTTGGTTTTTATGATTATTTACATGGGTGGAATCATTTCCAATGTGTAATTTCGATACCTAGGTACATGTTGTTATCCCATGGGGATGGGGAATGCCCTTTAGGCCATGCCATGAACCGGGTCGGGAGTCAAATTTCACAGCAACCCAGATTTGTTTGTGACATTCATGATTTGTTTAAATGTGAACAAGAGGCCTCATAGACATTTGGGGTGCTCTAAAAAACTATAGAGGGGTGAACCATATTCCCATGGTTAGGAAAAAAGTGATCCTATCCCACACCATTAGTTCCACTTAGAAAGTTCAGACATACGATTGGAAAATGGTTCGGGAAAACTATGCGGTCAAATTACGAAACCCCTTTAATAAAGGGTAAAATGATACATTTCCCTCTATTCTATTAAACTCTTAACCCCTCTTTGTTTTTAATTAAATGCACAACACCACTCCATGATGATAGAACCCTTCCACCTTAAACCTAGGCATTGATTTATCTCCCTCATCCATATTCCATTTATCTCTTTGTTGAATGTGTACTGGTAAGAGATTAAATCCAATACCTTCATTTCTTAGTTTACCTTTCCATCTTAGGTTCTACTTCTATGCGAGCTAATATGCTCTATTTTTAGGGTATTTTTAAATTTCATAAATTTCACTCATTCTAGATTTAACATGAATCCAATACTAGATGATTATTCTTCTACCACCATATGGTAGGTGGACCATACTGTTTCCCTAATATTATCACCCATTTATAATTTTTTCTATTGTGTTGCACAATGGAAACTCAATGTGTTACCATATAATTATGAAACATTTTAAATAAATTATAGGAACAACAACCAAGACCTCTTATGATACCTGTTTACCTTTTTAGAGGTTTGAACCTCACAAAGAATCACTCATTAAGGTGATTTCATATTTATATAATCCTTTGAAAACCATTACACATTTTGTAAGGACATTTGAAATGGAATTGTATTTATTTATAAAAGCAAAATAACTATGATATAGTGTCAAAAATACCTTTCACTTGGTCCATTTTCATTTATATGGAACTTGATTAAAATGTATGAATTCTCTTGTGAATGTTGACATTTATAAATTAATATAAGATATTTTAATTAAATATATAGGTAAATAGGAATGTATTTAACACATGGACTAAGTTATAAAACCTTTCTTATTATATTTTCAATATGAGAAACAATGAGGACAAAATGTACTACAAAATGTGTTGCAAGAAAACCCCAACTCCCATCATGACTGTCTGAAATAATAAAGACCCAAAGTGCCCGCTTTCATGAACTTAAGCCCCTCTCTAGGGAAAGAATTTGTGTTGGAATAATGGGAGAGTCTCTCATTTGGAGTCACCATAGAGGCCAGTATGTCCACAACCATGTTACCCTCATGCCATTTGTGAGAAATCTCCATTTGATTATGCAAGAGCTCTTTAAACCCTCTAATTGGTTATATAATTGTCCATGGGATATTGGTACGGTTGGAAAATAGATTTAAAAAGGACCAAAGAGTCAGTCTATATGCCTTTAAGGATGATGTTTAGCTGGATACACAACCATAAACCTGTAACCATTGCCTTAGCCTCAGCTTGAAGAGAGTCACCACTGCCATAGAAATCCGCGAAGGCCTAAATGACTGATCCCCACTTATCCCTAACCACCCCTCCACCTCGCATGTCACCCATGTGATAGGATCCATATGTGTTTATTTTAAAGCCCTCACTAGGTGTTTTCCATCATACCCAACATCCTTATATAGTTCTATTAACACTGTTGAGTGATATGCACGCCAGGAGGGTGTAATGGAGGGGGTGTCTCGCAACCTTTGCATAACTTGATCAAATCAAGAATGGTGTTCTTCATTTTAAACATTATTCATGTTCTAGTACTTACTATGTTATTGTGTTTCCTATCATTCCTTGCAGACCATACACTCCAGCATCCAGCACTGAGTAAAATCACTCGAGCCTTCTTTTCCGAACCACTGTTGCTATCACCTTCAATTCTGAATACACAAGGATACACTCCAGCATCCATTACTGAGTAAACGTGCATTAGTATGGAGGTTAAGACACTGTTCACAAGCACAATTCTCCATCCAAATGATAAAAACATTTTCTTCTAATTCTGAATACACCTGGATATTTTTCTTATTAGCTTTTCAAAGTGGTGAATGTGGGGATTATTAGGGCCAATCAGAGGATGGATATATTCCAATTGAAAGTAACCTCTACCGGTGACTTTCTTTACTATATAAAAAAGGATTTTACCTCGATTGATAACCCACCCACTCCACATACAATAATCCTCCATTGTTTTATTGATACCTTACATTGATTGCCTGATGCCATTTATGAACATAATGGTGTCCTATGAAAAACATCACATACGAGATGCCCCTGTTTGCTGCGGTATAGAAGTATTCATCCTATGTTTGCACCCTTAATAATATATTGACTGAGGACGTGCTGGGATATAATGAAGAGCATGGGAGACAATAGATCCTATTGTCTGAGGACCCATGCAACATTGAAAACTCCAAAATGATTTCCCACAAAGGATATGGTAATCCAATCCAAACAAAAACATTAGAAAATTTGATCAATAACCCATGATAAAATCCGTATACTGGATGGATACTTTAAGAGAAAATTCATTTCCACCCTATCATAGGCCTTGCTCATGTGCAGTTTGATGGCCATGTTCCTCCCAAATGTTTTGAGTTTGATGTCACTGATAACATCATGCATCACTCCCACCACCCCCTGAATAGTACCACATTTGATGAAGTCATGGTGTTCAATAGCTATCCACTATGGCATGAAATATGCAAGTCTTCTGTTGAGTATATTTTTAAGGACCTTATAAAGAATTTTTCACATATAGATTGGTTGGTATTCTCTAGAGAGTGAGGGTTACTTCCTTTTGGAACCAAAATGATCTTAGTTGCACAATAAATTTGAGGCAGGTATCCCCTATGAAAAAAAAATCATAAACAGATGACACAGGATCCCTCTTGATAATGTCCCATGAAGATCTATAAAACAAGACTGGAATCCCATCAGGCCCCGGAGCACTATCTAGGTTTAAAGTCCAGATTTCCTCGCACACAACAACCTCATTTGGGATTCTCTTATGATACTCGTTATCCCCCCCCCCCACTCACCTTGGAATACACCGAGTCAAAAAAGTCCGTAGAGCCACCCAAGTAACCTCCAACCATGAAGGGGTTGGGTCCAACCAGTCAGGCATTAAAGTGATCATCTACAAGGGACCCTACCACGTCTCATTCTCTGTAGTATGTTCTTTCCTCCATGAGAATATTTGAACTTTGTAACTGAAATTTATCCTTGATACACATGGAATGTGATTATTTATAAATTATTCCAACTGATTATAGACCTATTTGTTATTAAAGGAGTAGTTAGGCATGATCCACCCTCATTTTACCTAGGAAGTTTCTTTAGAAAATTAGAGTATAACACCATGATTCTTTGATCTGGTTACGAAGGGTGATACCCAACTTAGAATACAATATTTTTCTTATTTTAAATTAAATTCCATAGTGTAATACCAAATACTCATTCGATTTATGTAAGTAAATTAGAATGTCTTTGATAATCTCTATGGATTCAGCTTGATGTATTCGGAAATGTGATAACTTGGATCATCACCTTGGTATCTCTTCATTATTAACCAAATATCTAAATTTAAATTACTCATCATACATAGTTATATGAATTTCTCAAGTGGAGTTCCAATGGTGTACCCCTCTGATTATATGTACACCCTTTGGCTATGCTACTTTATTAGTTACTCTGAGTTTTCCCAACCCTCTATGGTCAAGGATCCCTTAGTTTAGCCTTGGTTAATCTATCATGATTATTATATCATGTAAACTCTTATTATATTCATGGGACAAAACTTTTTACAGGTTACCTATTCAGATATATTCGATATAGGCTAAAGCAAGTATGGTTAGTTCAGCTTCCCATAAGGAACACAATCTCAATATGGTAATTATTTTAGATGACTATTTTTTATTATAATTGTACCTTTAAACTAATATATTTATACTCATAGAATGTATTTTTTATAGATACCATTGGATTTGGAATAATAAGTTTTACTCACACCTTGTTCAGTCCATCAACTGGTACATGGAAAAAATTCATGGTTATAGGTCAGTATAAGGGAAAGGGTCGGTATTTAGATTTTTGATATATGTGATGAGATGAGGTATGGGATCCTAGGACCAAGCATAGTATTTAAATTATTTTTTATTTTATCCTTTTTCTATTTATATGTATTTTTAATAGGTTTCACTGATGTTTTCCTTCTTCGAGATTTTTATAGTATCATTACAGCATCATCAGTTTATTATGTATGGATGTCTTAATTCCACTACTCATATTGTTATTCCTAATTATTATTTGTATATATATATATATTACCACTATTAACATATCTTAAACTATTTAATAGTCTCTCAATGGGTACACATTAGTCCCTTGTTGTTATTTAATAACCTCTAGTATACAGGGAGGTGTGCTTGTGGCCATGTGGACAACGCATTCAGTCACTTATAATTGAATCGAGTTTAGGGAATCATAGTATGATTTCTAAAATTAATAATCATTTATATTCAGTATACTTAATTGTTGTTATCATTATCTAATAAATATAATCCACTTCTTTTTTAACCATTTGTAAAGAAAACATCTCTTGTTTGTATGTGCAGACTGCAGCCTCCCAGGGGGGACATGTTTCATTTTTCATCAACGCTTCACATTGATGGTTATAATGATGGATTTCCTGAACATATATGTCATTTATTATATTATTATAGTTTTTGGAAATAAAATTATTATTTAATTTTCCTTCATTCCATCCATTAAAAGGTGCAAGAATTACTCATGCATACATATTGATTGTCGTCTCCACAAATTGATGTGTTTCATCTTTCAACACTTCTTTATATAAATCACTAAAAAACTATATATAATTATTAAATATTATAATAATTAAATTATTATAATTATATATATTATTTATCCCTGATAAAAGAATAAAAACTAGGACTAAAAAATAAGACATGCATGGAAAAAAGATGATATCAATTAGAATGATGGTCTTAAAAAGAATTATTAATAAATTAGTGGTATGATGCTAAAAGTAAATCACATATGGTATGATATATATTGTATGATAAATACTATTATGGTTCAACAATATATTTATAGTAAATATATATTTATTAATTATGATGTTTGAACATGTACAAGGAAATATATGACTTTTGGTAAAGAATTTATGTTTCAATCGCATTTTAATTGGGATTGTTTATGCTTGATTTTAAATTGAGAGAAAATATATGATCCTTATATAATAAACCATTTTATTTTAATCTAAATGGTTTAATTATGAAATTTTTATATTTAGAACCATTTTACTCTCTTTGGTAGTCAAAATAATTCAGTAATTTTTTTATGATAAGTCAACTATATTTTCTACTCATTTGGTCCAAAAGTTTTATCATATGTATCAATGTTCTATAAAACGTTTTGATAATTTTTTTAATATTCCCAAATGATTATTTCAGTCCATTATAAACAATATTTTAATTTTTTGAAAAATATTTAAAAATAATCTTCTTATCGATTTCAGAATAAGGTATTATTTACCAATGGTGTGAGCATAATCTTTGATTTTAATGATTACAACAAGAATAAAATTTCTCAATTTCATGAATACAAAATGATTAGAATAATAATTTAATTTATTCCATTTTATTTCAAATTAAAATTTTTTTGATAATATTTTGAAAATATTTAAGCATTAAATATGTTATTGCAAAATGAAAAGGTTATTCACTTAAATAAATATTCCTATGATCATTAAAGTAATTTTATATATTTGAAAACATCCTTTGAAATTGCTTATTTTTTAATGGGTATGTGATCCAATTATACCAAACTTATTCTATCTCTAAATGGTTTGTGGTTATGATTCTAATATGTTTATGAAACCTATTTTTTCAATGGGTTATTAATTGACCATATGATGAAGATTTTACCATTTTTTGACATATATATTAATGGATTATGATTATTTGAAGGGAGGGACCAAACTTCTATAGCCCTCTGATGCATTGTGTAATGATAAAGGAGTTAGAAACTCCAAATATAATATGGAGTTAAGAAAATCATAAGAGATAATGGAGTTAAAAAAAATCCTAATAGAAATAGATTTAACTTGGTATAAGTTTCTCATAAGAGAATATTGGATTTATCCTTTTTAGTTAAATCCTTAAGGAATGTATGATACCCAAGATATTATTATGATTATACTTATGAATGAGACAAAATAATTATGATATATTCAAATTTTTATGATATGGTAACATAGTTCATGATTTATTCCTGATGATTCCTCAATCTTATGATTCATAGCTTTTGAAATTCTATAGTTTTATGCCCAAAATCATGTTTATGATCTATGACTAATTGGGTATTTTCCTTTTATGTTATGATCATGATATCATTCTCTTATAGTTATATTATTCTTGAAAATAATCATTGATTGATATCTCATATATTTACCTTTATTGAGCACTTGAGATCACCCTTTCATATATTTCCTTCCCACTAGTTATAAAGAAATTTAATAATTTGGTTATATATAAGAAAGGAATTATGTGAAAAGAAATTTGTGGGAGATATTTAATATATTTTACTAATTAGTTTTTTTATGTATCTAGTCTATATGGAATCTAAATGATTTGGGTTTTTTTGGAGTGTATTTTCATGAGATGTGTTGAATATTTATCTAAAATGTTGTAATATTTAGGTATAAAATGATCTGGCTGATTCATTTGATATCAAAGGTTTAATTGTTTTTGGATATTAGAATTAGAAATATTTTTTGAAAGCACTAAGGTTAATTATATGTATAGGAAAACATCCTAAAGTGAAGGTAATATAGAGATTCTTTGTTTTCCTAGAAATTTCATCCCTATCAAGAAACTACACTACTGGAAAATGGACATATACCCACAGTTTTGGGGAAATCTGTGGGTATATGTCACCCTATTCCCATAGTTTTGGGAAAATTGTGGGTATAGGCATTTTTTGATAGCCTATGCCCACGGTTTCCCCAAACTGTGGGAATAGGCTACCCTATACCCACGGTTTTCTCCAAACTTTGGGTATAGGGTATCAAAAAAATGTATACCCACAGTTTGCCCAAAACTATGGGGATAGGGTGACCTATACCCATAGTTTTCCCCAAAACCATGGGTATAGTCATCAGATAAAAAAAACCTATACCCACAGTTTTGACAAACCATGGGTATAGGTTTCCCATGTGTGCACGGGAAATTTATTTTTTCCACGGGAACAAAAAAAAAATTGGTGGGAGTTCTATACCCACGATTTATTCCTCTATACCCACAGTTTTAATAAATATATTTAATAAAATTTATATATACATACATATATGCAGTGATGGGTTAGTGGTAAGGCCGCTCCTGAATGGAGAATTGGTCGCAAGATCAAATCCTGTGGGCCGCTATTTTGTAAAATATGTTATACCCATGGTTTCCAAACCGTGGGTATAGAGTTATGACATGATGGAAAAACCTATACCCATGGTCTTTCCAAACCGTGGGTATAGGTCATGGACCTATACCAACACCACCAATGACCATGATTCCCTAAACCGTGGGTATAGCCTATACCCATGGTTTTGGGGTCTATACCCACGGTTCAAAATCATGGGTATAGGATCATTTTCTAGTAGTGACTAGAATGTGGATGTGGTTGTAGCACTGATGCACTAAGGGGTACCAAATCTGAAAGGGTTGGATTGGGATTCAACTCGATCATCACCAGTGCATGATTAGTGGGCCTAAGAATGCACACCTGGATATATACTTTAGCAAAATATGATTGGGTAAATTCACATTTTATTTATAAACCATTATGAAGGATTTGAATTTATGATGATCATGGATGACATAGGTTATAACTAAGGTTTCTTAGATTGAAAATAAGGTGGAATCATTTATACACCATTTACATAATTTTACATGATTACATGATTTTCTACTAAGATTATTGTAACTCACAATATTATTTTTGGTTTTATTCAATGCCAGGATCTAAGAGGAAGCATGTTAATGTTGAATGTGAGATACATTGGAATGATTTTCTAAATGAATAAAAATGTAAAGACCTGTAAATTTCAAAGAAATTTTTTTCTTCATTTTCTTTGTAATTTTACAAGAACGCAGTTTCTGACGGCACCAGATTCCGAGGCCCGGTGTGCCCGGAATCATTTTCCGAAGTTTGGCTCGGGTACGTTCAGTGAACAGACGAGCGGGTTTTTCTAACTTTTGAACCGGTGCTCGGAATCGAATTCTGAGGGCACCGATGTAATCGCAGTGCTGGTATTTGCTTAGAAACGCCTCTTTCGGAGTTGCGTTTTCTTGGGTGTGGTTTTTAATTTTTGGGCTTTAAGTTAAGAAATAAAATAAAGTGGTGCGACAACTTTATTTTTATTTCAGTTAAAGCCACTTGAAAGCCACTTAAAGCTTCTTAAGCTGGGTTGATGCGGATAGGGTGCTATCCAAAAATATCCTACCCTCTTGGTAGGATATTTGTGAGGTGGAGCCCCCACGAGCCCCACCGTTTATTTTCCGCTAAGTAACGCACCCGCGAAAACCCATCATTATGGAAGTCAACTGACGCGTTTTCTTAAATTCTTAATGCACCAATTAATTGGGCGGATTTAGTCATTTAATTAACTCTATGAATTAATTTAATCGTTTCATAACCTGTTTTCAATCCGTTGGCGTAATAATAAAATAAGACCAACGCACGACATCTTGAGGATTGCTCATTGAGAGGATTTTGATAGAAATCTTGTGCCTTCATCCTCCTTCACGAAGAACGCGAAGAACGCGAAGAATGCGAAGAACGCGAAGAACGCCGTCACCCTCAGAGATCGACGACGCTTCTTTCGAGACGTTATTCCCCACAATGATTTCCGATCACCAACTGCTTGAGGTAGGAGATTTCGGGTTTCTTCTTTTTAATCTCTTTGTGGGTTCTAACAACATCATGGATTTAATTAATTAAATCTACATGTTCTTGAACCTCGGAGTTCGTCGACGCGACGCCTTCCGCGACGACGTGACGCCCTTCCGCGACGCGACGATTACCTCCTTCCGCGACGATCAATTCCGCGAAGAACGCGCATGCGACGACTTGACGAGGTAGGGATTTTTATTTGAGAACAATATTTAATTCCCGTGATTGTTTCTTTTAAAACAAGGAACCCGGTTTCATAAGAACAATTTTAATTTATTAAAATTGTTATTTTTTATGTTTTCATGTGATGATTATTTCTCCCAACTGTTATCATCTAATGCGGAGGGTGCGGTCCAAACAAACACGGCCCGACAACCCTCCGTAGTTCTTCATTGATGTGCGGATTGGCGGGCGACGAAAAAACATGCCGCAGAGCCGATCCGTTGTTTCTGCAGTGAAGAACGGGACCCGGGAGGATCTTCGGCGCAGACGGGAAGGAAATCGGACCACCGGAGCAACTCCAGGGGCCCGCGGAAGCCACTGGCGGCTCGGGTCGCCGGTGCGGCGGCTGGAGGCGGCAGTGCCCCGGCGCACCGCCGGACAGGGCCGTCGCGGCTGTAGCCGCGGCCGCCCGGGTCCGGAACGCCCAGGACGCGGAAAAGTCGCGTCCGCTGACTCCAGCGTGGCCCCACGTGGGCCGCGGCACCTTCATCCCGCGGGGGCAGCGCCCCGCGGCTCCCACGCTCGACCGCTCGGCCGAGCCGAGCCGGGCCGGCCCGACCGTCCGGGTCGCGCCCTGACCGATCGGTCCGGGCCCAGACCCCCCGTCTTCGGACCGTTTTCGGTGTTTTACCCGTATCTTGAGCTACGGGCCTCCGAATGACACGCTGTCAGTGGCGATGCGATCCTTGGATAGAGACGGTCCTTTCGGTATATCGCACTCAAGGTTTCGGATTACTTTGGGTTCAGCCGGGTTGGTTCGTACACGAAACCAACCGGTCCCTCGGAGCGAAAACGCTCATATCTTGAGCTTCGGATGTCCGATTGATGTGCCGTTGACTTTGTTGTTTTCCTCTAAGTGAGACGGATCTTTTGGCATACTCTGCCCGAGGTTTGGACACAGGTGGAGTACAGTTGGGTTGTTTTTGCCATAAAAACCAACCTGGCCCCTGGGACGAAAAAGTCAATAACTCTCATACCGGGCGTCCGATTGACGCACCGTCTGCGACGTTGAGTTCCTGTTGACGATACGGAACTTTTGGATACATCAACTCTGGACTATGTGTCAGTTGATGTATCATCCTCTCAGCTAGTGGAGCGGACCCTCCCGAACGAGCTTGCTATGTGCGGGAACCCTAGAGCTGGTTGTGACTGCTTCTGTGACGACGATGACTGTGCAGAGATCCTCAGTGGACTGTGACGACTACAGCACTCAGCGATCCTTTGTGGGTCAGTGCTACCGATCCTGTGTGGGTCCGATCCTGTGTGGGTCAGCACTGAGCGGTTCTGTGTGATCCAGCGCCTACAGGTCCTGTGTGGGCCCGATCCTGTGTGGGTCTTTGCGGGGGTTAGTTACCTATCGATCCTTTGTGGGTCAGATCCTTTGTGGGTCATTGCGGGGGTTAGTACCTATCGATCCTTTGTGGGTCTGACGACTTAGATGGATCAATGATCATCTCTATCGGCATTTGAAGAAGTACATGTGTGAGCTGAAACTCTATTTTACGTTTTACTTTCCTTTGTGGATTGTGTTGAGCTATCCTGTGTGGATTTTACGTTTTTCTTTCCTTTGTGGACTGGGTTGTACTTGAGCTCAGATGTTGGATCTGAGCGAGAATTGATGACTTAGGTATATGTATAGGAATATACCTAAGCAGTGTCGGTTGTTACTTCGTGATTGTATCTTCCTTTGTGGTTTATACTTTGTGGATTTCGGGAGACCTTCGGGGGTCTCGGGGTCCCTACTAAGTAGCTTATACTCACCCCTGCACAGGCTATGCCCGCACTTCGTTGTGTTGGTTTCAGACGACAGACAGTGTTGATCATGGTGGAGGCTTGTGGAGCAGGAAGGTACCTGGAGGTGGACCACTGGGTTGGACGTACTCGGAGCGGACGGCTGTACCGAGGAGCTGTGGAGGCTATCTGTTCTCACCCTTCAGGTGGGACTTCCAGAGGACGGCTCGACGCTGCGGCTTTTCTTTTCAGTTGTTTTTTTCCCCTTTCAGTTGTACTTTACAGTTGGGCATGTATTTCCGGCCCCTTTTACTTTCAGCACAGCTTGTTACAGTTTTTACTTAGTGTTTACTTTTTCCGCTTGATTACTCTATGGTGCTTGTTTACTTTACAAAGACAATTCCTTCCCTTTTTCTAGGATTTACGCCTTGGTGCTAGTCGCCAGCCCCTGGCCTATGGAAGGCGGGCTTGGGGTAGTCACGGCACGGGCCCCGAGGACGGGTCGTGACAAATTGGTATCAGAGGTGGTCGGTTCTACCACATACTCTGATCCTTCTTCTATGTGAAGTAATAGTGTTTATCATATTGGGTGTGGTTATCAGTCCAGGGAGTCCAGTGTTGGTGTGGCGGCCGACGTATCCGTACACCAGGACCCTGACTTCTGATTTCTGACTTAATGCACGAAAACATTGATTGCATGCGTGTTTTAAGTTTTCTTTGTGATTACTTGTATCAGTTCACCAGGTATACTGTTCTGACCATGGTGCACCTGTTTCCTTTCAGGATGGCCCCACGATGGCAGCCAGCTAGGGTTCCTAGAGTGGTACGTGATGACAGCCCGCCGAGCGACGAGGTTTCGGTGTAGGGCCCTTGACAGCAGAGGCACCGACGATACCTCTATCCGCCAAGCCACCGATGCTTCCAGCACCAGCCGCTGACGATGCACATCGCCTCAGTGCACTGCATGAGTTCCAGCACCAGCAACCGCCTAGGTTCCGCGGGGAGACGGACCCCCAGGAAGCCGAGGACTGGCTGGAGGCAGTGGTGTGAGTTTTCCGGCTAGTGAGGACACCAGCAGACCTCATGGTGATCCTCGCAGTGAGCCTACTACACGCAGCAGCAGGACGATGGTGGAGCTTGATGCTCCAGGTGCATGATGAGGCATCTATCCTCTGGATAGAATTTGAGGTCATCTTCCGCTCAGAGTTCGTCCCAGTCACCCTCCGTGCGGTACGCATCCAGGAGCTTCTTCAGCTGCGGTAGGGAAGCTTGATGGTCGCCCAGTACTCATCGAGATTCACCGATCTCTCACGCTACTCGACCGACATGGTATGGGACCCATTCTTCTAGGCCCGGACGTTTGAGCAGGGTTTGAGACACAAGATCAGGGTATCTCTGATCTCCCTCAGCATCCCAGCCCAGGAAGGAGTACTGGAGCAAGCCCTTTTGATCGAGAGCTTTCTTGCTGAGACTTCTCCAGCGGCGAGACCTACCGTAGGGCGGCACGTATCAGAGTCTTCTGTAGCAGGCAGTCGACGGATGACTTAGGGGTCCCGGCAGACCAGACCCTCATGCAAACGACCTCAGGACACTGGCTCAGCAGTGCGGGGCACACAGCGCGGAGCCAGTCTTTCGAGAGGCAGGCAGTGCTACACTTGCGGCGGGTAGGGTCACATGGCTCGTGACTGCCCGACCCATCGTGCCGAGGAGCAGCAGACAGTTGAGGGGCCACCCAGGCAGAGGCAGAGGGTCGATCGTGGCGGTCCGCAGGGAGGAGGCGGATGAGGCAGAGGAGTTGGCTGAGCAGCAGGTGGTGGGAGACGCTTTGAGGCTCTACCACCACCACCACCAGGAGGTCCACCCCGGCCACAGGGAGCTGGCGGGAAGAGATAGGAACAGCTCCAGGCAGCAGAGGCCTACGACCACGGCGCGCCCGAGATGATTCGAGGTACGATCGGTGTCTATTCCACCCTTGCTGAAGTTATTATAGACATAGGAGTGAGTCACTCTTTTATAGTCGCTGCCCTTGTTCGGAGCTCAGAGATTCCGATAGATCCGTTGGCTCGATCCTTACGGCTAGAGACTCCTATGGGAGCAGACTCGACGATTACACACTGGTTCCGGCAGTGTGAGCTTAGTCTAGGAGGCGAGAGCTTCAGTTGGGATCTTCTTGTATCGGCGTCGAGGCCTTACGATGTCATATTGGGCATGGATTGGTTATCTACAGTCCATGCACAGATTGACTGTATTAGGCGTAAGGTGCGATGTGTACGCACCGACGGGAGCAGGTTCACCTTCAACGGCGAGAAGGGAGCCTTCGCAGCACAGTATGGACTTCCGCAGAGGAGAGGACATCCCATCACTCATCAGTTGGCTAGCCTCATCCTAGGAGCAGTTGACGTGCGGAGTCCTAGTTTTCCTGCAGTGGTGGATCAGTATGCGGGCGTCTTTCCCGATGACGTTCCAGGGCGACCACCTCGCAGAGAGGTATACTTTCATATCGACCTGTACCCTGGGACAGCCCCGATATCGACTCCAGTATATCAGATGGCCCCCACTGAGCTTCGAGAGCTACGGGTACAGTTGGAGGACTTGCAGGGCAAGGGTTTCATCCGACCGAGTGTTTCACCCTGGGCTTCCCCGATATTGTTTGCCAAGAAGGCAGATGGGAGCTTGCGACTGTGTGTCGATTATCATCACCTAAACCAGGTGATAGTGAGGAACAAGTATCCGCTACCAAGGATTGATGACCTCTTCTATTAGCTCAAGGGAGCACTGTGGTTCTCGAATATAGACCTCAGGTCAGGCTATAATCAGCTCAGAGTTCGAGACGAGGACGTGCAGAAGACGGCCTTCAGATGTCAGTATGGCCACTATGAGTTCTTGGTTATGCCATTCGGTGTAACCAATGATTCAGAAGTTTTCATGGGCCTCATGAACAGGATGTTTCAGCCATACCTCGATCGATTTGTCGTAGTCTTCATAGACGACATTTTGATATACTCGATGACTGAGGAGGAGCACGCCTATCACTTGTGGGTTGTACTAGACACACTCCGAGAGCACCAGCTTTATGGAAAGCTCTCGAAGTGTCAGTTCTGGATACGTGAGGTCCACTTCTTGGGGAACGTCATTTCTGAGGCGGGAGTTGCGGTGGATCCCATGAAGATCGAGGTAGTGCTAGCTTGGGATCCACCCAAGAGCGTGATAGAGGTGCAGAGTTTCTTGGGACTAGCTGGATACTACCGGAGATTCGTGCCAGACTTCTCCAGAGTTGCGGCACCACTCTCATATTTGACGAAGAAGGAGAAACCCTTCATGTGGTCAGACAGATGTCAGCAGTGCTTCCAGGAGCTGAGACAGAGATTGACCAGCGCACCTATCTTGAGGTTGCCTAAGGAGGGAGTAGGGTACGTAGTCTACTGCGATGCATCAGGGACCAGACTCGAATGTGTCCTGATGCAAGAGCGGGAAGTGATCGCCTATGGATCATGTCAGTTGAGGCCGCATGAGCAGAACTACGCTACCCATGACCTGGAGTTACCAGCAGTGGTCTTCACTCTGAAGACATGGCGGCACTATCTGATGGGTGAGTGCTTTACAGTCTTTTCTGACCACCAGAGTCTCAGGTACATCTTCTCTCAGAAGGACCCGAACCTGAGACAGCGGCGATGGCTCGAGTTCCTCCAGGACTATGACTTTGAGATATTCTATACTCCTGGGAAGGGGAACGTGGTAGCCGATGCTCTTAGCAGGAGGACGGGCATTCAGCTACTTGAGGAGGTGACAGAGCAGCTAGTCGCTTTGCATATATCCTTCATGGATAGAGATGGAGCAGCCTTCCTTCAGTCTCTCACAGTCACTCCTCCACTACTACAGCGGGTCAGAGAGGCACAGCGTGGGGACGCTGACTGTGAGACGCGGCGTGCACAGATATCCTCAGGACACACACCTGATGGCTTCTTCTTTGGAGTAGAGCACGACATCCTTTTCAGAGGACGTACCTTGATACCAGTCGTTTTACGAGAGGAGGTGCTGAGAGAGTTTCACACTTCTCCTTTGGCGGTATATCCTGGAGTGGCGAAGATGTACCAGGACCTCAGACGACAGCACTGGTGGCTAGGCATGAAGAAGGTTGTGGCAGAGTTCGTTTCTCGATGCCTCACCTGCCAGCAGGTGAAGGCAGAGCACCAGGTACCAGCAGGCTTGGTACAGCCCTTGGAGGTCCCGGAGTGGAAGTGGGATGGGATCTCTATGGACTTCGTGACTGGACTTCCACGCACTTCCAGAGGACACGACTTCATCTGGGTGATTGTCGACTGACTCACCAAGTCGGCTCACTTCTTACCCATCATAGAGCAAGGCTCAGTGGAGAGCTTGGGGTGTCTCTACATTCATGTGATTGTACGGATTCATGGAGTGCCATCATCTATCATCTCCGATCGAGATGATCGCTTTACTTCCCGGCTTTGGAAGGGGTTGCAGGAGGCGTTCGGGACGCGGATATGTCTGAGCACCGCCTTTCACCCTCAGAAGGATGTTCAGACGGAGAGGAACATTCAAACTCTCGAGGACATGCTCTGCGCATGTGTCCTGGGTTTTGTTCGCAGTTGGGAGGACCACCTACCCTTGGTAGAGTTCGCGTACAACAACAGCTACCAGTCCACCATCAGTATGGCACCATACGAGGCGTTGTACGGCAGACCTTGCAGATCTCCTTTGTGCTGGACAGACCCTGGGGAGTCAGCACTTGTGGGACCAGAGATGGTCTGGGCCGTGACAGATAAGGTCCAGGTCATCCAGGAGCAGATGAGGACAGCTCAGAGCCGGCAGAAGTCTTATGCTGACAGGAGGCGGAGGCCACTAGAGTTCGAGGATGGTAACCACGTCTTATTGCATGTCTCACCTCGACGTGGATTACAAAGATTTGGCCGAGGCTGCAAGTTGTCTCCACGCTTCATTGGACCATTCCAGGTCATCAGTAGGATTGTCGAGGTGGCTTATCGCCTGGTTCTACCACCTCAGTTGCACCAGGTGCACGACATCTTCCATGTATCCCAGCTGAGGAGATACGTTCACGACCCGACGCACATCATTGACCATGGGGAGCTAGATGTGGATGATGGGGCGACTTTTGTGGAGGTCCTGGTGGAGATCGAGGATCGACAGGAGCGGGTCCTACGTGTATGATTGATTCCTCTTGTGTGCATCAGATGGCAGCACAGGAACCTCCAGGAGAGTACTTGGGAGCGGGAGGCTCAGATGCGTGCTCAGTACCCACATTTGTTTCCCTAGTTTTTGATGTATCTTTATGGGGACGTAAATCCCTGAGGTGGGAGTGATGTAAAGACCCGTAAATTTCAAGGAAATTTTTTTCTTAATTTTCTTTGGAATTTTACAAGAACGCAGTTTCGGACGGCACCAGATTTCGAGGCCCGGTGTTCCCGGAATCATTTTCCGAAGTTTGGCTTGGGTACGTTCAGTGAACGGACGAGCGGGTTTTTCTAACTTTTGAACCGGTGATCGGAATTGAATTCTGAGGGCACCGATGGAATCACAGCGCCGGTATTTTCTTAGAAACGCCTCTTCCGGAGTTGTGTTTGCTCGGGTGTGGTTTTTAATTTTTGGGATTTAAGTTAAGAAATAAAATAAAGTGGTGCGACAAATTTATTTTTATTTCAGTTAAAGCCACTTGAAAGCCACTTAAAGCTGCTTAAGATGGGTTGATACGGATAGGGTGTTATCCAAAAATATCCTACCCTCTTGGTAGAATATTTGTGAGGTGGGGCCCACACGAGCACCACCGTTTCTTTTCCGCTAAGTAACGCACCCGCGAAAACCCGTCATTATGGAAGTCAACTGACGCGTTTTCTTATATTCTTAACGCACCAATTAATTGGGCGGTTTTATTCGTTGAATTAATTTTATGAATTAATTTAATCATTTCTTAACCTGTTTTCAATCCGTTGGCGTAATAATAAAATAAGACCAACGCACGACATCTTGAGAATTGCACATTGAGAGGCTTTTGACAGAAATCTTGTGCCTTCATCCTCCTTCACGAAGAACGCAAAAAACATGAAGAACGCGAAGAACGCCATCACCCTCGGAGATCGACGACGCTTCTTCCGAGACGTTCTTCCCCGCAACGATCTCCGATCACCAACTGCTTGAGGTAGGAGATTTCGGGTCTCTTCTTTTTAATCTATTTGTGGGTTCTAACAACATCATGGATTTAATTAATTAAATCTACATGTTCTTGAACCTCGGAGTTCGTCGACGCGATGCCTTCCACGATGACATGACGCCCTTCCGCGATGCGACGATTCCCTCCTTTCGCGACGATCAATTCCGCGAAGAACGCGCGTGCGACGACTTGATGAGGTAGGGATTTTTATTTGAGAACAATCTTTAATTCCCGTGATTGTTTCTTTTAAAATAAGGAACCCGGTTTCATAAGAACAATTTTAATTTATTAAAATTGTTATTTGTTATGTTTTCATGTGTTGATTATTTCTCCCGACTGTTATCATCTAACGCGGAGGGTGTGGGCCAAACAAACACGGCCTGACAACCCTCCGCAGTTCTTCGTTGATGTGCGGATTGGCGGGCGACGACAAAACATGCCGCATAGGCGATCCGTTGTTTCCGCAGTGAATAACAGGACCTAGGAGGAGCTTCGGCGCAGAAGGGAAGGAAATCGGACCACCAGAGCAAATCCGGCGCGGCCCCACGTGGGCCGCGGCACCTTCACCCCGCGGGGGCAGTGCCTCGCGGCTCCCACGCTCAGCCGCTCATCCGAGCCTAGCCGATCCGGGCCGGCCCGACCGGCCGGGTCGTGCCCTGGCCGGGCCGGGCTGCGCCGAACCGGGTCCGACCCGGTTCGGGCCGACCCAGGGGGGGTGGGCCGGGTCGGTCCGGGCCCAGACCCCCCGTCTTCGGACCGTTTTCGGTCTTTTACCCGTATCTTGTGCTACGGGCCTCCGAATGATGCAACATCAGCGGAGATGCGATACTTGGATCGAGACGGTCATTTTGGTATATCGCACTCAAGGTTTAGGATTACTTTGGGTTCGGCCGGGTTGGTTCGTACACGAAACCAACCGGGCCCTCGGAGTGGAAACGCTCATATCTTGATCTTCGGACGTCCGATTGACGTGCCGTTGACTTTGTTGTTTTCCTCTAAGTGAGATGGATCTTTTGGAATACTCTGCCCGAGGTTTGGATGCAGGTGGAGTACGGTCGGGTTGGTTTTGCCTTAAAAACCAACCGGGCCCCTAGGACGAAAAAACCAATAACTCTCAGACCGGGCGTCCGATTGACACGCCGTCTGCGACGTTGAGTTCCTGTTGATGATACGGAACTTTTGGATACATCAACTCTGGAATATGTGTCAATTGATGTATCAGCCTCTCGGCTCATGGAGCGGACCCTCCCGAACGAGCTTGCTGTGTGCGGGAACCCTAGAGCTGGCTATGACTGCTTCTGTGATGACGACGATTGTGCAGAGATCCTTAGTGGACTGCGGCGACTACAGCACTCAGCGATCCTTTGTGGGTCAGTGCTACCGATCCTGTGTGGGTCTGATCCTGTGTGGGTCAGCACTCAGCGGTTCTGTGTGAGCCAGCGCCTACAGGTCCTGTGTGGGCCCGATCCTGTGTGGGTCTTTGCGGGGGTTAGTTACTTATCGATCCTTTGTGGGTCAGATCCTTTGTGGGTCATTGCGGGGGTTAGTACCTATCGATCCTTTGTGGGTCCGACGACTTAGATGGATCAGTGATTATCTCTATCATCATTTGAAGAAGTACCTGTGTGAGCTGAAACTCTGTTTTACGTTTTACTTTCGTTTGTGGATTGTTTTGAGCTATCCTGTGTGGATTTTACGTTTTTCTTTCCTGTGTGGACTGGGTTGTACTTGAGCTCGGATGTTGGAGCCGAGCGAGAATTGATGACTTAGGTATATGTATGGGCATATACCTAAGCAGTGTCTGTTGTTACTTCGTGATTGTATCTTCCTTTGTGGTTTATCCTTTGTGGATTTCGGGAGACCTTCAGGGGTCTCAGGGTCCCTACTGAGTAGCTTATACTCACCCATGCACAGGCTATGCCCGCACTTCGTTGTGTTGGTTGCAGACGATGGACAGCGCTGATCGTGGTGGAGGCTTGCGGAGCATGACGGTACCTGGAGGTGGACCACTAGGCGGGACGTACTCGGAGCGGACGGCTAGACCGAGGAGCTGTGGAGGCTATCTGTGCTCACCCTTTAGGTGGGACTTCCAAAGGACGGCTCGACGCTGCGGCTTTTCTTTTCAGTTTCTGTTTTCCCCTTTCAGTTGTACTTTACAGTTGGGCTTGTATTTTCATCCCCTTTTACTTTCTGCACAGCTTGTTACAATTTTTACTTAGTGTTTACTTTTTCCGCTTTCTTACTCTGTGGTGCTTGTTTACTTTACAAAGGCAATGCCTTCCCTTTTTCCGAGATTTACGCCTTGGTTCTAGTCGCCAGCCCCTGGCCTATGGAAGGCGGGCTTGGGGTAGTCACGGCACGGGCCCCGAGGACGGATCGTGACAAAAAAAATGAAACATGAGCTAGATTTTAAAACCTTTGGATGATTTCTAATCATATATCATGTTAACTGACTAACAACCTAAACTTGGGTGGGTTTGTTAACACACCTAATAAGATACAAATTGATATTCATGGTAGTTCAATTTATAATGACCATAGAGGGAATTAGATTAAGATTCCTAGTGTTGTGTTTGTGTAAAGAATCACCTAGAGAATTTTATCAACAGAATGAGAAGATGTTTTCTATGTGGAAAAGAAGGGAATAGAGAAATTTATTTTAAAGTATAAATAAAGTTTTTAATGGAGGAAAATTCAGTTCATCCAATGGTATAATTTATAGTTTGATATCTTACATGTAGAGAACTCGGTCATTATTTAATTTTAATTCTATAATCCAGGGCTAACTCTGAGAAAAATAAAGGGAATATGATATACCAATCATTATAGAGGAATGATTGATGTGTTTTTTGATTAGGATTTTATAATTATTTTTCAGAATTATTTTATCAATGATATTATTGGATTTAAAATCATGAAACATCAAAGGATTATTATGGAAAATATTTTATTTAAGGTTTCAAAAACATATGTTGAATGGATCTAATAACATAAAAAAGTGATTTAGTAGTAATCTGAAATTTTTAGAAAACACAAGACTGAGGGGTAGATGAACCTTATCATTTGCCTAATATTTTGATAATAATGTTTAGTTTGTATAAAATTTTAATGATATAGATAAAAAAAATAGGATAATATCAGTGACCTTGAAATTGATTAGTGATTTAATGAAAAAATAAATTCATGTTGAGGTGTATTGATTTTTTTTATTTATATAATATACTTATTTTTTTTTATTGTTAACTCATAGATATTTTATGTTTTAATTGAGGTTTTATAGAGATTCACGTTATTTTGGGAAAAGGGATTGAAATGTTTTATGAAAATATATTATTAGTATAAGAACCCAGTTTTTCTTTGAGCTGTGAAACATATTTATTTTAGGTTTAATCCCTTGGTTTTGACATAATATTGAATTCATATTAGGAATATAGAAGAAATTTTGGTGTCCATGGATTTTTTAGATCCTAGAGACCCACTTTTTGGAAGAAAAAATTGGGTTTCATGGTTTTATTAAATGATGTGTGTTGTTGAGTGCACAGAAGAGGGCCACATGATCTTCTCTGACCATGTGTTTTTATAAAAACATTTAAATTAGGGAAAGCATATGGTTATTGCATAATTTATCTAAGCATACACCATAAACTTTTGGGAAGGGGTTCTTGAAGATGAACGATGCATATTCGGTTCATGGTTTGGCCAATCGTGCTGCCAAACCACGTGTCGTTTAAAAGATGAGTAAAATGAACCCTTTTTCCAAACTACATTAAATTAAATTCTCCCATTTTCTTTCTCTAATTCTCACACATATGGGTATACACAATACAATCTCTCATTTTATTTTTTGTTTAGAATTTGGGGTTTTTCTTCCATTCGGACATCGATTTAAACATCATTGGTCTTATTGGATAGAAATTGATGGTTTCTTTATTCCTCTACCAACTTTTGTCATTTTCTTATTATTAATGGTTCTATTTCAATGTAATATAATATTCCATATTTTCATTTCATTCATCATTTATTCTATTTTCCTATGATCTTGTCCATACTAAGGGACTATACTAGAAGATTCTTCTACTAAGGGCATATGGTAGGTGTTCTATACCTTTTCTCTCACCATTTGGTTATTTATACCATGTTGTCGTCATTCCACATTCCACAATTTTTGGAAATTTTTTTGAAATTGATATATCCTTAAAAAAATGTTTATTTCTTGTTAAGATATTCCCTGTTAAACTTATGTTAGGTTGGAGGTCATGAACACAACCTAGACCACCCATGGGGTGGGTGTTTTTCTTTGTTCATGATTTTTTCAACCTTAGGGTGAGTTGAGCTCATTATTCATTATGGGGAATTGAATGTGGTACTAAGTGGATTGTTAAAGTATGTAAGAACCTTAAAAAACTATGTCATTTGTATTTGAATGTTATTATATGTATAATACCATGGTATATATATGATTATGAAATGATTGATGAGATGATTAATGAAATGATTTATGAAATGGTGAATGTTTCAATTTTTATGATAATATAGGGTTTGTGGTATGACACAGGTGACCTTCTAGAATTCATTAGACAAATCTACTTCTTTTATATAATGACCTATAGGTATGACTTTTAATTTTATACTTCTTATATCAGATGACCAACTAAGATGCCTTATATAGTTCTACTCCATGGATGTGATGACCTACTATAATTCCTAGGACATTTCTACTCATTGGATATGATAACCAACTAAAATGCCTAGGAAATTTATACTCATTGGATTTGAAGACCCACAAGGAATCCTGGGACATTTCTACTCCTTGTATGGTACCCACTCGAATTCCTTGGACATTTGTACTCCTTAGTTCTTGAACTCCATTAGTATGATACTTGATTACACAGTGTAGGACATTGATAATTCTTAACATTCTTTAAAGTTGTAAATTATGATTTAGATTCTTGATCAAACGAGGACTCGATAAGATGGAAGTTATCACATTACTTTTTATAATTTTATTTCATCTATACATACACATTGCTTCAAATTATATGTAGAGACTAGACTTGTAATAGACACCATTGGTGGTGGAATACTAAGTGTTATCTCACACCCTATTTAGGCTGCGGTTTGGTACCCATATAGAATTCATGGATGTAGGTAAGTACATGGAAAAGTGTCCACTTGGAGATTATTAATTGATTATTTCAAATTGTCAAGGGAGAACATCACCATGATATATCTTTTGAAACAATTTGGAGATAGTTTTATTTTTTATTTTTTTACTTTGATACATGTATTGTACTAGATTCCTATTTCAATATATTTCATGTCTTTGGTATATGTCCATGACATACACATCATTTTATATATGACTCTTCCCTTGGATTTTATGATTATTATGATTATTATTATTTGGATGATTTATCCTCATTTTCCAGTAGATATTATGATTTTCCATTGTATTAATTCATGATATTGACATGTTACACTTATTATGAAGGTATAGTATCACCAATGCACCATCACAAAACCTCATTGCTAGTCAGAATCATCTGGTGTATATGGAGGAATGCATGAGGCCCTGTGACCCACCATCTCATGGCACCATTTAGTGGCTCTCGAGATGGGATGTTACAATGTATCATTAGTATGGATTTCTTTTTTTTTGTCCTTCTATTTTTGAATTTTATATAGAAGATTATGAATGATTTTATGTTTCATAATGATCATGTTCCTAGGAGTAGCTAACCCATGTATATTGGAAAAACCCAATTACTTGGGATAGTATATGTTGCTCTAGTTCATGCATGTTAGAGTTGATTTAATTCCACCATTGGATGAAAAACATGGTATGTGATTCTATTGTTATTTTGATGTTGTATTACATTTTTTCTTTAGCCGGTACGATAAGGAATCATTGATCATGCATCATTTTAGGAACTTTATGGGAATTAATATTTCACGCATCATTCCATGCTATATAGAAGGCATTACCTAACTTCAAGATATCTATTATATGTGCCTTTAGTGATATATCTAGTATTTGACTAATTTTTCTTAAAAGTAATGTAGAAACATAATTGGTTAATTAATGTACCTACATTAACCTAACAGTATTTTCCTGTATAGATTCATCTAGGTGCCTTATGTAGTTAATTATAGAATGTTGATTCATGCACCATTTTTCACATAGGATAGAACATGTATTGGTTGTGATTAAATGGATGCCATGGTTCATTTTATAAAGTGTAAGGGCATTTATAAAATAGAAATGGTCATCTATATAATTCAATCATTTAAGAAGATATATAATGGAAATAAATAAAAATTTAAATGATTTTAAGCTATGAAAATAAAGGGTTTCCATTAAATGGAGGTTCTAACTACAACATAAGGGGTGTTTCCTCTATAACATGAAATTGAGAATCTGTATACCGAAACCCATGGTTTATAGTAGAGAACATGAACCTGAACCGACCTTAGTAGTGGTTAGTATCTAGTATCTCATGTTTTCTTATTATCCTTATGTCCCCAAGACCTGGATTTAAAGTTGGAAGTTGAGTGTGACCCATTTATAGGAAGGATTATACCATTACTATTTGTATATATGTGATATAGTCATTACCAAATATTTTCTTAGGAGTGTACATGGAATTTTAAGAGACATGTCATCCTTAAGACCTCTAGTTGTGTGCTAGGAGGGTGGCGATGACCATGCTCAAGAGGTGGTGGGCCCTATCCTAGTAGTAGAACATCATGTAATCCCTCTTATGCTACCTCATTTTATACCCGATTTGGGTGTTGATACCTAGTTTTGAGTCAAGTTCCTACACTTTATGAAGACCATTTGGGTATCCCTGTGACCTTCTCCAACTGTGGAAGAGTTGGAACATGAGTTTTAATAGTGTAATCCACCAAATGTTTTTGGGGATAGTGGTCCATAGGTTGCAGAGTCATGTCTAGGACACATGCTATCAATTTTTTGATCATCTTGAGATGCCTCTAGAGAAGAGAGTGAATCTCACCATATATATGCTATAGGGTCTCAGCAATAGATGGTGAGATGTTATTACTTAGGCAGATCATCCTTTGAATATAGATTGGATGGATTTTCATATAGTCTTCTATGATTATTTGTATCCATATATATTGAGGGCAAATAGATCTAGAGTGTTTGTGCACTTGGAAAATGGAACATTATCAATCACAGACTATTCTATATATTTCATGAAGCTCCAACACATTTCACATATTATATTAGGCAATGAGTTATCCAAATAATGATTATTTGAGGATGGGAATATGTATGATATCCAATCACAGGTGAATGTATTTCAACTTCATACTATAGTTGAAATAGTGAATATGGTGCTTATTATTGAATGTAGCTTGAGGGTAGCTGGGGTGTAGAAAAAGGTAGTCTAGCTTCTCAACCCAATGGCATAGTATCATGAAGAAGGAAGTGACACATAGAGAACTCTAATGAGGGGGATACCATCCATAACATCGGTGCTAGTAATTATGTTTTCTATGAATAGTGTGTGAGATAGGGATACATGAGGATCTACTATGAAAAAACCATGTGGAGTTACAAGACTATTCTAGTATGGGTTATCTATATAATTTTTGTTGGATATTTCTTCCAACAACTAGTGAGAGAGGTCCTACATAGACTCTGTGTTCAGGATCAGATTCAACAGCTTCTTGTCAGGTAGGGAGTTAGAATGTGGATAACCAATCAAGCCAAAGTGTTTGTCTTGGTTTGTGTGTCCAGACACTATATTTACAATGAAAAAAAGTGATCCTTCTTAGAGTAGTCAGTTTTTTACTCAAATCTGGAAATCATGCCATATGTATGTAGTGAAAATGTTACCTGAGGAGAATATAATTATTCTTTCCATAGTGAGATATACATCCATATAGATACATACAATTATGGTAGCCACTAAATTACTTTATTCTCTTTTAGATATGAGTTATTCTCATTACATCATATCTATTTACTAATTTTGAGGTCATTAGGCTCGATATTCAGCATTCCAATGATGTTATGACACTCAATACACTATTGGGGATTCTATCGGAGAGTTTACACTAGTGAATTAAGCCCCCCCCTTAAGATAGGTGAGTGTTGCTTTGTATGGGACCACTTTTACCTAAATATGAGAGACATTGATATCATTTTTTGGATGGAGTGGTCTAGTTCCCGATCATTATTATATTTACTTCTGTCACTAAAAGATGAATTTTACGTTACTATAGGGTGGTGTTTTTATTTACAAAGGTGATTGTGATGTCCAGGTTAGAAGACCTGAGCATCGTGGGTTGTGGGGTGGGGTGTCTTTCTATATTGACAGATTAAATTCGTATGATTAGGGAATACATCAAAAAGATTTCCCTCTAATGGTAGATAATTTCAAGGATGTTTTCCTAGATTAATTTTTAGGAATACCTCCTAAGAGAGGGGTAGTTTTTTCCATCAAGCTAGTTCCTATAGTTTCACCAATATCCATTACTCTCTATAGTATGGCTAAAACCAAGATTTAGGAGCTTAAGAGATAGCTAGAGGACTTGGAATTAAAGGATTTTATATGACTCGGAACATCCTTTTGTGTTTTGTTGTTCCTTTTCACCAAGAAGTTGGATGGTACCCTCAGGCTTTATGTGGATTATCATTAGTTGAACCTTTATATAGTTAAGAACTAGTATTAATTTAATCATATAAACGATCTCTTTTATTAGCTTCAAGGAACAAGGGTTTTCTCTAAGATTTATCTAAGATCGGGTTATCATCATGTTCATGTTTGACCATAAAATATAAAATGGACAATATTCCATAGAATATGAGTCTTGTATAAGTATTTTTCCATGTCAATCGATCTCACGATTGCGCCTATAGTTTTCATGGCACTGATGAATTGGGTTTTCCACCTATATTTGGATTTTTTTGTGGTGGAAGTAATGGTTTATATATTTTTTTATTCTCAAACTTGAAATGAACATGCTAATCATATTGTTTTCATATTAGATACACTGAGAGAGAATCAATTATATGATAATCTCATAAAATTGCACTTTTGGATGGATAAAATTCACTTCCTAGTTCACATTATCTCATATATAGGATTATTGGTTGACCTAGATATGGTGAGAGCCATAATTTTCAAAGAGAATCCCAATAACATCATTGATATATGGAGTTTTTTTGATATAGATGAATATTACAGGTGATTAAAAAATGATATATCAATCTTAAAAACACCTCTTATGGGTTAGAATGAGAAGGGTGTGATGTTTAGATGGTCAGAGGCCTATGATACATCCTTTTAGGAGTTTAAAGGGGCTTTGACATCAGCACTAATCCTTCTACCAGAACCATGTATAATCTATATAGTGTATTGTGTTGAATCTGGTATCATTATAGGAGTAGTTTTAATACACGAGGAGTGAGCCATGGAATATAGGTCTAATCAGCTGAGGGAAGATGAGAGGAATTTCTTGAAACATGATCTTGAGTTAGCCACTATTGTAATTTCCTTGTGCCATTGGAGGAACCATTTTCCATGAAATAATTTTTTGTTGTATTAGGACAACAAAAGTCTCAAGTTCATATTTACACAGTGAGACTTTAATCTTAGGAAATGAATATGGGTTGAATATCTATAGTTCTTTGACTCCAAAATTTCTTATATTCCTTGAAAGGTAAATGTGTTTACTGAAGCACTTAGTAGGAGTAATCAAGCGCATGAAGTTATTGATGGTAGTAGTGATTGGAATCTTAGGGACCTATTTTCTTATATGCAAATGGAGGCTCAAGAACATCACATATATTATGTAATTTCATCATTATCAATGACCTCTTTGCATATGGGGATAGTAAAGATGATACCACTATCAATTTATGAGGTCTTGGTCCTACTGGAGATCATGTTAGGAGATTACCCGACTCCTGGTTGAAACATTGATGAGGATGATATCATATGCATCCATGGACATGTTGGGTTTCCAATAATAACATGATAGGAGTTGATGCAAGAGTTCCATGTCTCTGTTGGGATGTACATACTGACCTTACCATGATGTATCATGACCTATTCTTCCAATAATAGTGTCTAGGGATGAAAAGTTAGATAGTTTTGTTTGTTACACAGATATACACCTTTCAACAGGTGAAGGGAGAACACCAGAAATCGGTGGGGATTTTACAACCATTACCTATGCCTATTGTAAATGGGATGACATAATGATGGATTTTGTGACAAAATTTACAAGATATCCTTCATTTGGTGACACATATGTGTTATCGTAGACATATTGACAAATGTCACCCCTTTTTGGAATATTTGGGAAACTCTTTCAATGGATGATATTGGGAGGCTCTTAATTTTTTAGATTATAAGCCTCCATGAATATCTATGTTCTATCATAGCAGAAAGAGATGTTGAATTTACAATGTGTCTCTGTAAGGGGTTGTATATGGAACTGTTTTCACAGGTACAACTAAGTACAACCAATTTTTAGTCCATGTGTATGATACATGTTTTAGACGATATTATCCAAGAATGAATCCTTGATTTTAGAGCATCTTGGGAGAAATACTTACCTCTTGTAGATTTATCATACAGTAATAGCTTCCAATTTACCGTACAGATTAATATTTATGAGGCCCGATACGATATTACATATTAGTCATCCCAATACTGGTTAGAGGCAAGAGAGGTAGCACTACTAGCTCTTCATCTTGTTCTGAAGACTTCAAGTTAGGATCAACTTATTAGGAAGTATATTTATACAACTATGTCTGGAAAAAAATAATATTCTGATCATCACCTTTGACCAATGTAGTTTGAGGTGGAGAGTCAGTTTTTCTTATGAATTTATCATAGAATTGGTAATAAATCACCTTGTTACATCAGGTCCTTTGAGATTTTGGGGATATTCTATCTGATATCCATTTGACTGAAATTACCTCATAGGTACTGGGATATGCACACCATCTTACATGTATCTCATCATTTCCAATATCATTTTCATATTTACCATATTATTTATCCTAAGGTGGTTGAGTTAGAGATAGATACATCCTTTGAGGGGAATCCTATCTGTATTATTGATCATAGCATGAATTCTCCTGAGCCTAGTCAGTTCCTCTGGTATAGATGCTATAAAGGCACAACCATGTATAGGATGAGACATAGGATTGGGAGGCTGACGAATGTTCTTAGTGTCTAGAGTTATTATCTAATTATACTTTAACACCCTTGTAAGGGAAAATCATGGATGAGTTCCTTTAAGGGGGAATATTTTAAGATCCTGGGTTTTATTCGAGGTAAAAACCCTTTTCATTTTAGTTTAATTCTATTGTTTCGACCTAATAAGAATTCCAAATAAGGATATAGAGGATACAAGGGGGTTTGAGGATTTTTTAGAACCTAGATCCCTGCATTTTAAAAGAAAAATAAGGGCCACATAGTAAGTATAAATTATTCCCCTCATGCTACACTATTTGACTAAACTTTGTAGGGTGTTAAGTGCATAGTTTAGGGCCACACAGTTTTCCCTAACTATGTGACATAGGTTGCATGCCCGTGCATTTTTTTCATAATTTTTAACATGGAAAAAAACATGTTTGGTGGATGGACTATCTAACAATGCACCATGACTATGTGTAAAGGTGTGCTCTGTAATGATCCTTTCATGGATGGCACAAAATTTTGGAAACTGTGTGGTCAAATCATTATCTATTTTAAATTTGGGTCAAATAGACCTTTTTCCTTAATAACTTAATTGAAATTATCTCCTTTTCATTATCTCATTATCAGGGGAAGGCAGTCAACTACATGGAGATATCATTTTCCACATTGGATAGGATTTTAGGTATTCTTCCATCTAGACTCTTCGATAACTATTAGACTCATTGGATATCCATTAGAGATTTCACGATTTCCATTTAACCATTATTCATTTGTAATTATATTGATGATGTTATTTTGTTGGGAACTCATATGCTTTATTTTCTAGTAATTCATCCATTCATCCATTTTCTTCTAATATAGGCTAAACCAAGGGAAAATATTGGATGATGAATCTATTATGATCATAGTGTAAGGTTTCAATACATTTTCCTTTAATGTCTTGTTTTTTATACCTTGTTATCTTCATGCCACATTCCAAGCCTTCTAAGAAATATTTTATAAATTGATTGATCCTTAAACAAAATATTTAATTCTAGTTTAAGACATGTCATGACACCCTTATACTAGATTTGAGGTCATGACCTCAACCTAAACCACCCATGGTTTGGATTTTTATCCTTTTATCATGATTATGTCACCCTTGGGGTGATTTAATCTCACTATATTTCATGGGGAATTGAATGTGGTAAGAAGTGAATTATTAAAGGTTATAAGCACCATAAAACACCTTCTCATGTGTATATTAATTCTATGAAATATGAAATCTCATTAAATTTATATGATTATGAAGGGATTCATGAAATTATTAATGAAATGGTTTATGAAATTTATAATGTTTTTGATATGATGATAATGGAGCGTTCATGGTATGGAACCAAAAACGTACTTAGATGGATTGGACAATTATACTCCCTAGATCAAATGGTCTACTAGGATTACAAGGACACTTTTACTCCTTTGATTTGATGACATACTAGGATGAATTGAACATTTATACTCTTTGGATATAAAGACTAAGTAGGGTGCCTTGGACATTTCTACACCTTGATCTGATGACCCACTAGGATGCCTTGGACATTTATCCTTCATGGATACAACCTACTAGGAAGATTTCAAAATTTCTACTCCTTGTACTATAACCTGTGTAGGTATGATACTTGATTACCTAGTGTGGGCCTTTTTTAATTCTTATAATGCTTTACAATTAGCCATTATAATTTAGTTTTGTTATCATGTTGATCCTTAATAGGATGGATGGTATCACTTTACTTTTTTCACTTTTATTCCTATTATACATGAACAAGGCTTCAGATTATATGTAAATACTATAATTATTATAGACAATGTAGTTGGTGTCCTACCGAGTGTTACATCACACCCTGATCAGGATACTATTTGGTACCCAAACAGACATTATAGATATAGTTTGGGATAGGGGAAATACCCGCTTGGTGATTCTTGATTGATCATTTCACAGGATGATGGTATAATTGGAAGGTGATATGAATCATGATGCTATATGGATTTTGTTTTACTTTGATACATGTATTTTATTATATTCCTATTGGCATGTAATTAGTCTCTTTTGTATATATCTATGATGTAAACATCATTTTGTATATGATTTCGGCATTGGAATATATTATTATTGTTATTGTCTGGAAGATTTATCTCATATTTGTGGTTTATATTATAATTCTTCCTTTTATTCATTTATTATACTATTATGTTACTTTCATTATGATAGTATATTATTCCCAATGTACTATCCCAAACCCTTGCTGGTAGTTGGTAGCCTTTCATTATGTTACTTTCATTATGATAGTATATTATATTGTTATGTTACTTTCATTTATTATTCATTTATAGTATATTATTCTTCCTTTCTTGTTTAGTGTCTCTCAAGTTGAGACCTTAAAATATGGGTCTTCATGAGTTTTCTATGTGAAATTATGAGCTACATTTATTTGTTTTAGTATTAACATTAAATTAATTTTTTAAACAATGTGATATAATTTTTGGGTTTGGAATTCGGTGAGACATATTTTGGAGGAGTCTTATAGTTAACTATATAAATAATTGTTTAGTATTATCTTGGGGTGTTATTATTTATGTTTTAGGGATTAATGTATTAGTTTCATTATATGAAGATTAATCTATATTCAATAAATTGTGTTAACCATGTTAATTTTAGTAAATATCTTGAGGCAAGATGAATGACTTGTTGTTATTTTGGGGATATTATGACCCATTAAAAATTAATTTTTGTTCATGGGGGATAACAAATTTTATAATGGTTATTTATCATAAGAAATATGAGATAAATCAAGGATGAAAAATAACTCGAAACATAATTGAAGGATGAAATTATTCTGTTGGTATGTGAAGAAATAAATTTAGTATATTATATCATATTCTCTACCCTGATAGTAAATTATTTCCCAAACTAAATTTATAGTAAGATAAATCTATCAATAAATATGTGTAATGTATCAAAAAATATCATGATATGTTATTGGTAAACTATGAATAATAAAATGATACGTATTTGTTATTAGAAATACTTAATTAAGAAATACTATGTTTCATAGATGTTATATAGAAATTATTTATCATGATATAATCAACATCAGATGATATTTCTATTTTATGATAGACTAATTTTAATTAAAAAAATGTAAATAATAGGGAATAAATTTATATAAGTTATAATGTGACACCCCTATATTTTATAATTTGTTAAATAAATTGTTAGTGTTTAATATATTTCTTGAAACACAACACTGAGCTTTATGTAAAACGTGATATACTATAAAAATAATATTTTATAACTATGCCTATTATAACTAAGACATTAAGTTGGAAGGAATGTATATTAGAAACTAAATTATAAAAAATAGGTATATTGACCTTTTAAAATGAATAGTTGATGAATGAATCATAAAAATAGTTAATTAATTTTTAGTAAATTAATTATATTCTTCAATAATATGTTTTCATGTGAAATGGTTGTTATTTAATTTTGGGTAATGAAATTATAATTAATTTTTACCATTTATAAAATTTTATCTAATGAAATGATTATAATTTTTGAAATAAATATTATAATATTATGTTATATTTAATTTTTGGTATTTCTTATAAAAAGTTTATTTTTTTTAAAGAATAGTGAAAAATACCAGTTTTTGTAAAATTGTTATTTCTTTTCTTTACATCATGTAAATTAAAAGTCATATTCTAATTTAATTTTAAATTTAAATTAACATTATATCCAGTTTATTAAACAAAATATAAATATTTCCATATGAATCAACATTATATTAGATTTTAGTATAAGTTCATTTTTATGTTTGAACACATGATTTTCTAAAAAGAGATTTTAATTGTGTTGTATAGATTTTTATTCAAACTAATTTATTCTAATTTGAGATATTTAATATGGAAAATATTAATTCCATATTTGGAATCTAGTGGTTCAATATTTATAAATAGGTCCTTATTATTTTTAGCCTTTATGAATTGTAATTATGGTAAGATTTATCACCATAGTAAAGGGTAAAATGAATAAATAATGTTAAAACATTAGAATAAGGACTTAGAATAAGAAATAAACATCCCTCTATTTCATCGAATGGGTTCCATTTTACTACCCATTAATATAATATAAAATATTAAATATTGGTATATTTTTCTTTAATAAGTTCATTTATAATATCTGAAGTGGGGAGAATTCCAAAATATAACTATCTTACTTATAATTTCTCTTATATGTTCACATAATTCTATAAAGATTTTCTAAATGATTAAAAAATATTATTTTGAAAATAATTAATTTTTTATGATTATAATTTTTTTAAATTTTTAGTGATGGTATAATAACCTAAAAGGCATGCACAACACTTGAAAAATTTTGGTGTAAGTAATAGAAAATAGGAAAATGATTTGAAAAACATAAAAAGTAATGTTTTTTAGTTTAATTATGGTGTCAAATGAGTGTTTTGGTTAATAATAATTTATAATTAGTGATTAAAGAGTTTATATTCTAATTACATTTATATAGTAAGGTCTCTGAATTCAAGATATGTTAATAGTTATTAAAATTAAATTAGTGTTGTTTTATGTTAAATAATATTTTCATAAATAATTTCAAAATCCTGGAAATCACAAAAGAGGATAAGGGGGAGGGTATATAGCTAAAAATTTAATCCCTTGATTATTTTTGAACAATTTTTTCCCTTAGAAGTAAATTTATAACCATTTAACATTAAAAACTTTTTTAACACGATTAGGGATAATATTTATTAATGGAGTGGTTAAACTACAAATAAGGTTTAAAATGAAACCTAAACCTGTCTAAATTTTAATGGTTTAAGGGATTTTAACTTTAACCTATATTAGATTCAATTTTTTTAACTTTTTTACACCTCATGAAAAACTATTTATTTTGTATAAATATTTTAAAAACTCCATATGTTCTGGTTCACCCACAATGAAAGAAAACCACATATCCTCTATTATTATCACTGACTTATTACTTATATATTATCCAATACCAACCTAAAAATCATCCTAGATACCTTACTCATGTCCTAAAACTTATGTTATTTCCAAAATACCTTCCTTTTAAGGTTTAAATATTAAGATAATGAAGGTTTATCAATGAAGAGGTATAACTCTAAATCGAGTACTTTAAATTGTATTTTTTTTATTATACGTAAACTAAATATATGGTATCTATTATAGACTAATATGTTTATTATATCAAATGTAATGAATTTTTATCATGATGATTGAACAACCATTTCACACCTCATGTTTATCTATGGTAAAAGAAAACATCTATCGTGCGTACAAGTGGACTACCACATCCACAAAGTGATGCATTTAATTTTTCATCATCACTTCAGTTTTATGATTATAATGATGTATTTAATTGATACATATGATATTTATGATATTAATATAGATATTTAAATAAAAATTATTAGTTACATTTCTTTCATTTTGTCTATCAAAAAGTGGAATCATCAATCCTACATATGTACATTCTACCATCTCTATGAAGTGATGTAATTAATTTTACATAACCATTTTATATGAATGGTTATGAATTTTTATATAAATATTATATATGAAACTCATGAAATTTTCAAAATTCTTGATATTGTGGAAGTATGATCAATGTATAAGGACCAGGACTGTTGAAACGAAACATTCATAAAAAGAAAAAATGCATCTCCCTAAATAGTGATTTTAACAATGAATTGTTAATAAATGGATAACAAAATGATAAAATTAAATAATATATGGTATGATATATATAATTATAGTTATATAATAGATTTATAATAAATATATATTTATTATACAAGAGGTTCAAACATTTATGAAGCAAGATGAGACATGTGCTAAGAGATTTATGGTTTCATCTCATTTTAATTAGTATTGTATATGATTGAAATTATGTTGAGGGAAATTTTATAATAATTAAAGGATAAAACCCCTTTATATTATTAATATTTTGTTATATTTGGAATTTTTATGTTTTATTACTGTTTTACCCTCAATAGTACTCAAAATTCCAAAAAAAATGTTTTTATGAAAATCCGGTCTTATTTCTTCTTCTTTTGTCATGAATATATCTCCTCGATATCTATATTTTTTCTAACGTTTTAAATAATTATTTTATATAATTAAATGATTATTTATATTCATTTTAAAAAATATAGTTTATATAGACAGGCTTAAAATTTATATTCTCGTCATTTTCTGAATGTGGAAATTTTTACTTAAGGATTGAATAAAATAATTTATTTTAAAAATTATGAAATGAACTAAATTTATAGGAATTATGACTAATAAATTATTTAAATATTCCATTATAAGTTTCCAAGTTATTTTAAATGTAATTTATCCTTAATATTTTGGGATTTTTTAGATTTTATATTTGATATTTCAAAATGAAAAGGTTATTTTCCACAAGAAATATTATAGTGATATTCTGAATAATGTTTTATCTATGATAACATCTTTTAGTGTTACTTATAATTTACTAGGGATATGATTCAATTATACCATCCTTATTTTTTCTCTGTACTATTTATGTTTATAATGATGAGATTTTTACAAAACTGATTTATTTTCCACGGGATATTGTAAAATGGTATGGTAATTGTTTTATTATATTGTGACAAAAATAAAAATGTATTATGATTATGTGAAGGGTGGTAATGGAATTATAAAGTCCTAAAATTTATTAGGTAATTATGGTAGAGCTAAGAACCCCCTATGAGATGATGGAGTTAGGAAAATACTAAGAGATAACAAAGTTAATAAACTTCCAAGATATTATGGAGCTAACTAGATATAAGTTACTCCTAAGAAGACTATTGGAATTATCATTTTTAGGTAATTACATAATTAATTAATGATTCAAAATATATTATTATGAATATATTTATAATGGATTTATAAAATTTCTCTAACATTTTTAAATGCTTATGATATTCTAACATGGCTCATGATTGATTTATGATTATTCCTCACTATTATGATTCATTTATTTTGAAATGCTTATGTTTTATTCATTATATCATGATTTTGATCTATAAAAGTATAGGCATTATCAATGTAAGTTATGATTATTGTATCATAACCATATGATTATTTTATTCTTTAAAATGATTGTCATATTATATCTCCCATATTTACCCATAATGAGTATCTGGGATCACCCTTTATTATATTTCCTTTACCAAGATCATGTTTTTTTAAGTAGGGTTTTTATAATAAGGGTAATATGTGATAATAAATTTTTAATACATGTTGATTATATTTTATGAAATGAGTTGTTTCTGTTTCTTTTACCCAAATACACTTAACCATTTTAGTTCTGGGGTGTGTATTATTATAAGATGAATTGAATATTAATCTGAAATGTTGTAACATTTTTTATTGCAAGTATTTGGTTACTTCACTATTCTTGAATATATATTTTATGTCCAGATGATATCATTTGATAGGACATAAATGATATAGTCCCTTAGGTTTTGTGGGATCAGATGACATGGATTGTTATTCTTCATAAGTTCATACATGATGACCTCAAGAAGGTAGTTTATGAGAACATGACCAACTAATTGGAAGTCCATATTTATATATGTTTTTGGATATTACTATATGAAGATATGTGTACATGTCCTTATACATTATGGTTATTATTAATTTATATCACTAGTCTCATGGTTTGACGTGTTTATATAAACAATGATGGCATATATATGTGGTGAAGTATGGTGCATCATGTTTGATATTGAACTAATGTGTAATGTGGGAATGGATATTTCCTTGATATATTTTATAGAAATTGATATCCCATGCCCTTTTATGAAAATGGAATTTCCTGATTTAGTTGATGAATATTAAGTTTTCTCGAAAAGTTACATCTTTGGAATGCTAATAAAATATATTTTGAGGATTTAATTTGATGGCAATACTATAAAACCCTCTTGATTAATGATATCATGATAAAGGAATTATAATACACATCTAGAATTATTAGGAGTATTTATGTCATTTTGATGTTAAATCCCTTCTCTATGAGTGCCTTGGTGTATTGTGAGATGTTAACTATGGACTTTAGGTGCTGCGTCCAAATACCATAGAGAAAGGGGCCTAGATTTTGAAAAATTAATTATATACATAACCTTATTAAAATTATTTATGACATTGACATGTTGAAAAATTATTATTCATGTATATGTTATAATAATTATTCAATTTTTCATTCACATAAAATATAAACTCTACAATTTTTTAAGAGAATAAATGTGAGTTGAATATATTAATAAATATTTATGTATTATTTTGGTGAGAATGATAATTATATATTTATTGGTGAATAATGAAGTGATATTTATTATTTTAAATAAATATTAATGTTTAAATCCTATAAAATATTGATAAGAATAAATAGACATAGTGTAATGGTTGGGTGAGGAATAATATATTAAATATTATTTGAATAAATTTTATATTATTTTTTTAGAAAATAATATTTATATTTCTGGATTCTATAGTAGTTAATGTGAATAATTAATAATAATAATAATAATAACAAAACAATAATAATAATAATAATAACATTTATACATGAGCTTCTCAATAGGTTAATAAAATAATAAGGTCTTATGTTTAACTGTAATTCTCTTACCCCAAATCTATTTAAACCTAATTATAAAATTCTCAACCTTGATCATCATTTTAAAAAACAATAATTTTGAAATAATCCCTCCAATACCTAGAGTTAACATACCTTATAACACTCTGAATAATAGAGAGTCGTCCACTATCTCTAATCAATTGAATCTATAGGTAAAAATAAGAATCCATGTGACCTCAAAGAAATTCTTTTAGCGATCATCAATTAATGACACAAGAATCATTATCTTCTGCGCATGAACTTGGGGATTTCTATGAAAACATTCATTATTTCATGGTGTATATATGTATCACCACTGAAAGAAATTTACCATTTAATTATCTAAGGATAATGATGGTAAAAAATAATTTTCTACATAATCTTTAAATGAAAAAATAATTCCAAAGCAAGTTAATTATTTTTTACACGAAATAAATTATAAATTATATGTGATGATACTCCCTTAGTTGATATGAAGTTTATTTTAATTAATATTATAATTAATTTCATTGGTTATGACATTTATTGTCATATAGATCTCATATTATTAAATTACTATAAAAAAGTAGAGGTACCTACTTCCCTTTAGGAACATTTATTGTTCCTTTAACCATTAGTCAGTATAAGAGTAGTTACATAATAATTTTTAATTATTTTTTAATTATTGATTGATTTATGAATTTTTTTTATTTTTATTTTCTAGTTTAATTATTATATAAATCCAATGTTGAGATATTCTCTCCTCTTTATTCATTATAACCAATATAATCAATAATTGAATAATTAAAAAATAACATCAAAAGAAGTCATCCAATGGTAGTAAGGATTTTGGATGGATAGAGAAATAATACATGATATGTATCCCAAATATACATGTTGTATACTTGTGTTCACCACACCATGATGAGCCCTTAAAATAAAGGGTGTAATATATTTATGGACAAGTGATGTTCATTAAATATGTTTCACATGTTGAAAAGGAAAACATGTCAAAAGATCATTAATAAAACACCTTGTGTAACCTACTTACTTTTCATATAGTCTATATATTTTCTATACAAAAAAAAGAACAGTTAAGGATTTAATATGTTTTTATTACACGATTTGTGTAACTAAAAACCAAGAAACACAAAGTACATATGATGTGTTTCTTATTAATACTCCATGCACATCATATTTATCCTTCACTAGATAACAAACCCAATCCCTAGGAATTTTTTATATATAATAGAGAATCGATGTACATAATGTGTAGCTATCTCATACATTCAATGTACCTTACCTATTCATAGAGAATGAAAAATTAATTAATTATTCCATTTAAACCTATTTAACATGTGTTCAAGTGTCATTTAATAATAGTAAATACCATGTGATAGGATATATATATATATATATATTACATTATTCATTAATTTTTGTGTAATATTTGAAACGATATACCATGAATAGTCAACATATTCTAATTACTCGATACATATTAAGATAATTACAAGCAATATAAATATCATGTGTTATTATGTCCTTTACTGATATTACATTCCATGTAATCACATAAGAATACATATATACTATATTCCATATGCATATATATTATATAACCACAATGCATTTTGGTAGTATGGACAGGTGCTCTTAGTGTTTCTTAAGAATACGTAATTTATAATTAGTAAATTTTAAATAAAATTAATTAATTACTTTGTTTAAAATTATAATTAATCGGAATCTAAAGTATAATTTTGATGAAAATTAAGATAAATTAATTGATTAATTAATAAATATAATCAATTTATTTATGTTCACTTTATCTTAAATATGAATTAATAAAATTAATTCTAGTTTAATAAATTTATAGTGGTTCAAGTGTGTGGATAAACATGGGTTTTGAAAGATTCATTTGTGGAATTTTTTTATTTTAATTTAATTTTATTATATTTTTTTATAATAATATATTAAATTAAATTTATTACATGTGTGTTATACCTCCTTATCATTATGAAAGGGCTTTAATTCCCATGGTTTCTTCTATGTAAACTAGTAACCAATCCTTTGGTTACCCTCACCCATGCATGAGTAATGGTTATGTAAGATATGAAGATCTTGGGTGAGGAGAGTTGGTTCATGTTCAAAACCAAGGTGAAACAAATCCCTCAAATATAGGTGTAATGTTTCATCCTGAACCTTGTGTTGTTCCAAGAGTTTATTCCCTCAAGTCAAGGGTTGATTTTTTATCTTGTTTATAAACCAAAAAAAATCTCATAACCATACCACTTTATTATTTTATTTTATAAGGTTGATTTTTAATTATTTATAGATTCTTTACTATGATGAAATAATAAATTAAATAAACAACATGTAAGATGAAATTAAAATAAATTATATTATGCATATATTTTATCTAAGAAATGATAAATCACTTAACTATAATCCAATAAATATTAATAAACATGTAACAAGATAAAAATTTTAGTTTATAAATAAACCTAAAAAATATCTTAATTAGAATATTTATTGATTTTATCCTTCTATTACTAGATTTATAATGGAACATCAAGATCAAAGTGTTTTAATGGCCCTCGTTAAGAAAATTTCATATAAGGAGGATTTATAATGAATTTTTTGGGTAGAATTAACAAAATATAAATTGGATGTAATGGAGTTTTCTATCCAAAAAAATGGAGGCATGTGTTTAGGAAATAAAATACCATTTTTTTAAGATTGGGGAGTCTACTCTATAGTTCAAGGAGTTTTCAGTTAATATAATTAGTAAGACACACATACCTAAATACCTTCAAGTAGATTTCAGGGACCTCTATGGGTTATAATAAGGGGAATAATGATCCTTTTCACTATAATATCCTAATTAAATGACATTATAAAACAAGTTATGAGTGCTATTGGGTTTTGATAAAATAGTAGTAGATTAATAAATCAAATTTATTATCTAATTTTTAACAAGAGAAAGTACTTAAAATATTCCCTTATTAATTGTAGAAACGGAATACCATGCAATATTGATTATATCATTGTGATCTATATTAGATAAATATAACCTTCTCATTGACATTAATTTCTAGAAATGGTGCATCCCCTTCCATGTTATACTCGTCCATGAGAGGAAATAATACATGTTGGAATGTCTTTTTCTTAACAATTCTGGTAAAGAGACTAATGAGGAAGAACTATTTATTCACATGAAACATTTTAATGATGCCAAAAATTTCTAATGATTGATTCTCTCATAAATAAAAATTTATCCTCTAAATAAATATGAGGATATGGATGTATGTACTATAATATATCACCTTCATTATGTTTATCAAGAAAATGAGAGATAAGATAGGTATGAGATCTCTAATTCCCTATTCACATGAAATCATAGAGAGTTAGTGCTAGCTGGGTATTATGTATTGTATATGATTAGCTAATTAGATATCTTGGAAATATTGAGCTTCATGATCCATGATGAGATTCTAAAAAGTTTCATTTTACCCCCACTATCCAAAATCATCTCAAGTTTCATTATAAATTATAATATATGGAATAGTGGTAAGGCTCATTCAGAAATAATTACTTTGATTCTATATGTTGATAAATACTTTGGGTGTGAAATTCTTATAGTGCATATGGTAAATAAAATGAAGATAAAGGTAAAATTCCCCATAAAATTCTCTGAGTCTAAGGATTATAATCACAACCCTTCAATGAAAAGGATGATCCAAAAAAGATACGGAAAAATATGTAGTGTGTTTTTCATGTGGTAATCTAGGGCACTAAATATTGATTCAAACAACATTAAAGAAGTACAGGGAGGCTTCGGGTGCATTCATTATTAATTCATATATTTATATATCTACTAAATAGGAATTTATAAAAATAATGGTGGTATTCACATATGTATCTAAACTTAATAACCAAGTATATTTTGAAATATTTCTAGAGAATAGGTGGAACTTAGAGCAGGAAAAGGTGCACAACTTGTTGCCTTGGATATAAGAGACTATGAACTTTTATTTTAAATAGGGTTAATCTTTATTTCAAGATATTATTATTATTTATCCTCTATAATGAATACATTATTTCTATTTCCTATATAGATATACATATATATATTCAAATTTTTAAATAATATCTCTTTCTTTTACAAAAAAATATGTTATGGTATGGTGAATAAAAATAAGGTTCTAAATGTATTGGAGTACAAAAACTCGGTTTTCAAAATTGAAAATATATTAGGTACACATTAATAAGTTGACTCCCATTAATGGAATCCACTTCATGGACAAGTAAATGATAATTATTTGAGAAATCTCATCTAAGATGGTTATTGAATTGCCTTTGAGAAAAAACACTTGATAGATGTCACACCTGTTTACAGTAGAGAACGAAAAAGATATCATTTATTGGAAAATATGGAAGAGAAATAGGGGTTCTAGATTTTTTTTTAGATGTTTTCATAACATTTCCTATAAATGATAGAGGCTGGTATTCTTAAATCATTACTTTTACTAATGGATTAAGTAGATATAGATAAATCTACATAATGAGGAATAAGTTTGAGATGTTTCATAAATTGAAATAATATAAGGATGAAATAAGCAATCAAGTTATTAAGATGAGAGATAATATTTGATATGATAGAGGTGTTGAGTATCCTAGCCAAGATTTTATCAACATTGTTGTGGAGTGCAGGATCCTATCCCAATATACTCCTCCATATATCACAAAGTTGAATTATGTTAGTGAAATGAGGAACCATACCATTCATAACAAGGCCATATTGATGATGAGTAATGAAATTATTCCACAATAATTTTTGGTATATAAATTAAAAACAATAAAAATAAATTTAAACCAAGTTCTAAATAATATAGAAAAAAATATATGATACAAGTAAATTTGTAGAAAGAAATCTGTTTTGCCTAAATTTTTTGTATGGGGATAAAATATATTTTTAAGTATTATTAAATAAAAAAAGCATCACCATTAGGAAGAAAGTGTATCTTTATAGGATATATTAAAGAAACTAAATGATATTACCCATAAAACCCTTTAGAGGTTTGAAATTTATTTGACTCAAATCCAACCATTATAAAGAGGTATCATAACCTTAAGAGGGGAAGTGAGAGAAATATTCACATCGATGAAGTTAATTATCAAGATACATAAGAGTTTGTGTAGGAATAAATTCAAAATGACCCCATGGAATTGGTTGTTCTTGAATAACATGTTATTTATAGGATGAACGTTGATTTTTATGAACTAGAAAGATAATATTTTTTGTTCACCAAGGATGGTGACTCATTTTTTTACAATAATGACACTCTATTTGAAAAGAAGGAAGTACAGATCCCAAAAGATGAAAATTGGTAAGAATCCATGAATTATACAAAAGAATCAATGTATCAGAACAATGTGTGGGTTTGGGTTAACCTATGAATTAATGTAAACCCCTTTGAGTAAATACTATTATTAAAGAAGGAACTGGACATAAAAGTTAAAGTGATTAACTATAAAGCGTGATCAATTTATAACTAGTGTAAAACATGTAAAAAATTGAAAAAAAAACATTACTATTGCATCCATGTTTAAATCCATTAGAATTTTACTTGATATAATAAATTTTCATGACTTTTAGATTTAGAATATAGACAATAAAATATAATTCATTAATGGGAACCTTCTGGATGATGTCTATATAACATATCAATAATAGTTTGTTACTCTAGGTAATTCCAATCGATTTTTCAAGTTACAAATATCTTTTTACATATTGAAGGAACCATCTTGTTCATGTAACATTGGGTTTGAATAATATATTAACAGATTTAATTTCATGAAGAAGGAATGGGAGCCATGTGTTTACACATGGTTTAATAAGAGTGTGGTCGTTTCCCTTATAGTATGTGTCAATGATATATTATTTTTTGTAAATTAAATACTAGAATTACATTCCATTAAGTATTTATTAAGAAAGTGATACTCTATGAAGGACTTAGGTGAATTAGCCTAAATTATAATGATCAAGATAATTTTTTATAGTTCTAAGAGGTAGTTTGGATTAAGCCAGTGTTCATGTATTGAAGGGATACTAAATATATTCATTATAGAAAAATATATGAAGGAATTATTATCAGTGTCATGTTGTATACATATTTATAATAAAATTAATCAATAGACACAACAAGAAAGAGAGATGATGATTAGGATACCTTACATATTTTTGATTGGTTCCATAATGTATATTATGTTTTTTACTAGGGTTGATGTTTCATAAACATTTAGTATGATATAAATATTTCAACTTGACCATGGTGGACAACATCGGATTACTGTTATGGTTATCCTTAAGTATGTGTTTCATAGCAAGGATATGTTCATCATATATGGAGTAGATGAGGAACTATCAATTAGAGGTTATACTGATTATAGTTTCTAAATAAATAATAATAAACTAATTTCATAGTCATATTATATCATGTATCTCAATGTAGGAGTTATGATCTAGAATAGTTATAAGAAATCAATTTTAATTGATTCTACAGTGGATTCTGAGTTTATAGTATCTTATAATGTCTCCAACAAAACAGTCTAGACATGAAATTTTTTCCATGATCTTAATATGATTTGTAGAAGTAAATACCCTATCAAAATATGTTGTGACAATATTACTATATTTGATCTCAAAATGGAGCAATAGATACATCAATAGACAAATAGCATACTCCACAAGTATCAATTTAGGAGTTACTTTTCTCATGGTGTTAAAGTTGGTGTAATAAAATTTTTCACAATGGATAATGTGGTGGATCCCTTGAGTAAAGCCTTATCTCAGCAAAAGAGTTACCACTATATGAGAGCTAGTTGACTGATAGTTGTTAATAACTGGATCTAGTTAAAGTGGGTTTTTATGGTAGTAAGTTCCCTTAAAACAATATCTATGTACTTTATGATTACCTATATTCATTTAATATTAATATTAATAAAGGTTTTATAACATTTCAATTATTGTTCTATAATACATTATATGTGATAATGTTCCAATGGTACCTATTGCAATGAATGTTTATAAAAGTTCCCCAATATGATGATAAAATCAGTGTGCAATGAAAATATTCTTAAACAAGTGTTCTATGGATAGAGGATGTCATGTTAATACATGTAAATGTTATTGTTTATTAGTGGTAGGGTGCTCACTAGACATTGATGTTTTTTCATGATGTTCATCGTTAGAATCCTAAAGTAATGAGATTATGGTAACAAGACCATTGAGTAGGAAATGCACATTATAATATTTCATTGGATTTTCTTATCTTTGTACATGTTTAATAGTCTTTATACATTAAGGTTATTGTTAATTTATATCATAAAATGAATTATTTTGCGTATTTACTTAAACCATGAGGATATATGTTCATGGTGAAGATGGGTGCATCTGTACTAATATGAAATTAATGAATGATGTGAGAAAATATGTTAACTTTTCCAATTTTATAGAAGTTGATATCTTGTGACTTTTTATGGAAATGGAAGTACCTGATAAAATCAATGTCTATGGCATTTTTCAAAAAATTCCATATATAAAAACTAAAAAAAATAGACATTGATCACATAAGTTGATGAAAAGATAATTTTACCTTATTTATTAGATATATCATGAAAAATGGATTATATGACACAATTATTGTTCATTTTAGGTTTTATGTCTTTGTAATATTAACTATTTTCTCTATGGGTGAGTTGGTATATTGTTATATGCTAACCTTTAACTTTAGAAAATGTTTCCTAATTCCACTAAGAAAGGGTTCAAGAGAGACAAAAAAAATGTACATCCATAACCTTTATTAAATTATATTATAATTTAGCATATTGAATAAATATTTGTCTCATACATGGTGTAATAATTATTCATGCTTGGATTGATTACAAATATAAAGTTTCATATTTTTTAAGAGAATAAATTCCCATTGAATATTTAATGTTTTTCATCTACAATTTTTGTGAAAATAGTATTTATATATTTATTGGAGAATAGTTTTGTAATATTAATTAATAAAATAAATAGTTATTATTTGAGGCCTGATAAAAACTATGACAGATTAACAAATTGTGTGTAATGGTCTGGAGAGAAATAATATATAAAATAATATTTGAATAAAGGATAATTTATTTATTATAGAAATAGTAATTTTTATCATTGATTCTATGATATGTCATAAAAATAGTGATAGAAATATTTTTATGTAAACATGGATTTATTTGGATATTATTAACATAATAATACCCCTTGTTCAATTACTATTTTCTAACATCAGCTCAATATAAAATTGATTATAACATTCACAACCTTGATATTTATTACACACAATGAGACTCCATAGGGAATTTTACTAATCCCTAGAGAGAAATTCTATTTGCATGTTCTTAAGAATGATTAATGATCCTCCTCCTCCACTCTTTCAAATATATAAAAAACAAGAACAATCCTTCCAACCCTAAAGTAGTTCTTGGTGTTATCGTTGGAATGAGTTGGGAAGGAGCTTGGGTAGATTTGTAGTGGATTTATCATTAGGAAATGAACATTAAACAAGTATCCTAATAGTAACAGGTGATTTAAAAAAAGGAATTAAATCATATAAAATAGTTTGGGGATATAAAGATCCATTTACTAGTAGTTCCTTGGTGATAATACCCTTGGAGTGATCACATTTTAAATATATATAACTTTTGATAAAGTGCTTTTTAAGGCAAACCTTTATTGCCTACTCTTATTAGAAATTTCCATATAATCCTCTAAAATTTATGGTAAAATTATAGGATTAAAAATACTCAATTGTAATGTTCCATTAATGACTAATAATATTTATTTTATGATTCAAAAATGATAATGGAGTGGGATTTTAAAAAGTTATAAAATATGACTATAATGGTCTATAGGACCGTTGAATTAATAGAGAAGGGTATAAGAGTGTCTCAATAGGGATTATTTGGGAGCCCAAGGTAATTTTAACTAATTTATTATTGAGATGAATTGTGGTTTTGGAAGGTGATACTCTGGAATCAAATTTTAGTGATTTGTAAAACCCAAATTTGATCCATCTAGGTGTTCCAGTAAGTTTATGGTTTATCCATAGAGACTCAAGCATAGGGTTAGTTGATTTTGGTTACTAATATTCAGAACTAAAATATTTTGGTTTCATATAACGCCATGATATTATATGACTCTGTAAAAATGATATTTTTTTGAGATTTATGGGTTTTTACGAGAATGGATTATGGGTGGTGGTCCTTGAGGAACCTTGGTTTTGAGTCTTTTTTGTGTTAGAAATATGATGATATAGGAAGTCCTAAGGTAGTTTTCCCCTATCCATCACTAATATTTAAGGACCTTATGAATGAAAATATTCTTTATTTACTAAATATTATGTTTTTGGGAACATGTTACAAGAATTTTAGTTCATAGGAATTTAATAAAGAAGAAACATATCATGAAATCATTGATAAAACAGTCAATTTATTTTCAATTGAGGTATATAGTTTTGTTGATGAATGGTGTGATGACATATAATTTTGGTTGATTGAGATATATATTATGATTCCAAATGTAAATGAAGAAATTTTATTTAGGTCCTGATAGACTACCTAATAGGGAAAATTTACCCCCAAAAGTGGGGGGGTAGTCAGTGTGTGTTGACTGATGGACTATGAATTGTAATAAACTACATGTTTCCTCATGTTGACATGAGGATCTATGTACTCATAAATAGATTTTTAAAATTTCATTGATAAATTATGAAATCATGTGATGTGACATATCTTGAATGATATATTTTGGGATAGTGTAAATGATTTGTGTGTCACAATAGAAGTAAGGTGGGTGAATATTTACATGTGGGGAGATTCCTTAACCAAGTCTCATATGTCAACTGGTGTTGTTATTTTGGAGATAAATTGTTTCAATGAATTTCACCATGGTAAAAAGATTGTAAAATTAGAAATTAGTGATAGTTGTCACCATTGTACATTGGTTGGGAGGAATTTAGAGGAAATCAATAATATTGAGTAATGAGTACATCCTTACATGAATTTATTGGCATGGAAAGATGATATTGTATTTAGACATGTTGTTTGGAACATGAATGGTACATCTAACACAACAAATCATGTGTATATTGAATAAAACCCAGTTTACATTATCAGTAGTGGTGGTGAAATGTTGGTATCTAGGACATAGTTACCATAATTCTTCACTAAATCTTCATGATGAAGGTTTTCAGAGATAATAAGTAGTATATTGGTGTGTATGTTATGAATTATGTTATTACATGTCTATGGATTTTTAAAAAGTCTAGGTATTAGATGATCCTAATCTGGGTAATTTTGAAATTAAATATTATGGCATGAAGAAGGATCATTTGGTTATGTTTTAATGGTAATAGTAGAGTTTTTAGAGTATATAATGTGGATAAAAAGGAACTAAATAGGAATTTGAATGGTCAGTCAATAGTATGTTCCCTAATAGGTCATGTAGGGGAATAATTTCCCTACCCCTAAAACTAAAAAATAAATGGTAATCTACTAGTATCATTGATATCTCTTTCATTCTGTAAAGAGTGGGTTATTATTTGGGATACTTTTTGTGTGTGGATGAGGATACCATGAGCCTACATACATATTCAATATCTTAGATCTCTTTATAAAAGAACATCTTGGCTCCATCATGTGTTATAATCCATTCTAGTGACAATTTCTCTTGGTGGTAGCCAATTTTTTATCAGGGCATTCCAATATTTTTTGAGGTTTTTCAGCTTCATAGTTATTCAACGTTCATTTGTAGGCATAGAAATTTTGGTCCTTTGAATGTGGAGGTGGTAGATGATGGGGTATCACACACTCATTATTTTTTGGATACACTAGTTTTTTGTTGGGACCTGGCTCAGAGGTGTCAATCATCTTCAGTGTTTCCTCTAGAGGTTAGGGGTCCGGATGTTTTTATCCCCCTCATGATTCTCCAATGTTTTCCTCTCTAGATAATTATTCTTTACTTGGGAAGTTTAATTTGTTGGGTTCTAATCTTATGGTTTTTTGTGCCTCTAGTGTTGTGGTGGAGGATGGGGTGGGGCATGTCTTCCTGGAGGCTATATTTATTGATGAATCTGGGGGAAGAAGTGGGGGTTCCTGCGCCTTATCCCTTGGTGCCCTAGGGATCCTATTTTCTTATTCATAGGGAACAGATATGTCCGCCTCAAAGTTTTTTCTTCCTGAATATAGCCTTCCTGTATAGCATCATTCTTGTGGGGCCTCTCTCTCTCTCTCTCAGGATTCTTCCCTACCCCTAAAGAAATAATTTTATACACCTAACCATTTTAATGACTTCTCTAATTTTGAGGCCAAGGGGTGAAATTCACTAGCCCCCATAATATTATAACTCAGATGGGAGTGACCAAAACTACTAATGGATGTCATATTACTCTAGCCAAGATAATGGGGGTGACTAGTGCTTGTCGTTTAACTTATCAGTTCTTTAGATCCACTGACTGCAAGTCCACCATAGTTTTTTTTCAATGATCTCATTCATTATTTAAAATTATATGGGTTTTAAGGCCTATGTGAAAGATTTTTATCTATTTACTGACACTCATATATATAAATCTTCTGTTTTGGATATTATAAAACCCAATATAAAAGTGGATAAATTATCTTACATCACCAGGAGCATCATTTTTCTTAGATGTCCTTTATGGAGCCCCATGAAACTCTCATAATTGGATTATTTGGAGGAATAATGTGTATGTTGATCATTTTTATACATATTCAATTCATATTATAGTCATAGATAACATAGGGGGAGGGTAAAGCTTACTCTCTTTCATTTATGCTAGTATCAATGCATCATAAAAATGATCTAATGGGAAAATCTCTCTATCTTCAACCTAATGAGTAAAGCTTCATTTGTGGGGGGGATTTCAACTCAATAGATAAGGATTTAGATAATAATAGATGGGAATATTTCTTGATCTTGGAAATGAATGATTTTCATGGTATTATGGATAATAATATTATTCTATACTTGGGATTCTTGGATGATAGGTTTAATTTTTGTAATAACCATAATGGATGTATTAGGATCTGAAGCTATCTTGACCTCTGCATAGATAACATTCAAGTAAGCTATTAATATCCCGTAGCATATGTGAAGCACTTGAGAAGATCATTGTCATATTATTCTCTTTTGGTGGTGATATTAAAGGGATGTGAGAGGATTATATATTTTTTCTTCCAATTAGTTTTTTGGACAAGGGATAAGAGTTCCATGCAAGAGTTTCATGATTCCTGGATAAAACCAGTGAATGGGTCAACATGGATAAGGCTCTCTAATCATATAAAATGCCTAAAAAGGGCCTTCATTAATATGATTCAAAGAAAATTAATAATTTTTATAGAATTTAAAATATCAAAATTGATATTTATAGGCTTTAAGATAATCTCTAGGTGTCTTGGGATAATGATTTTGTCACCATTTTTTAACAAAAAAACACTATAGATAAAAAATGTTGGAAATTGTAATAAACGTTAGAGAGTGATCAAAAATTTATTGGTTGGTGGATATTAAAACACATATTTCCTTCCGGAAATAATGAATGAAAACTATGTGTTAAGGATAATGAATATTACACTTGTTGATGGTTTTTAAATAGATGATATATATGTGGTAGATAATTTTGCAGTGGATCATTTTTAAGATCTTCTCACCATACCAATAGGTTCTAAGTGATAGAACTTATAGGTGAAAATGATGATTACCATTTTCTTCTTAACTTTCCCATCTTACTGGAGGAAATTTCTAATAATGAAATGGAGTACATTCCAGATAAGAAGGATATTTGCAATGTAGTTTCCAATATGAGTTCAGAATGTGAACCAGGGCCTAATATGATCTCGAGATCATTCTATGTGGTGGATTGGGACATCATCAATGTCAAGGTTATTGATGTAGTAAAAGGTTTAGAGTATTAGTTATAACTAGGGTGGTGTGTGCATCGATATTGGTCCTAATCCTGAAGGTGAATGATCTGAAGTCTCACATATAGTATCATCTGATTTGTCTATGAAACTTATCTTATAAAATATTTTTTAGTATTTTGAACTAAATATTGGGGATTTTTTGAAGAGGATCATCTCCAAGGAGTAGAATTAATTCATTAAAGGGTGAATATTTCATGGGGTGGTTGTTATTTCTAATGAATTGTTTGATGATATTAACATCAGACCATATAGATCCAATATTATGATAAAGGTGGATATTGATAAGGACTATAACTATATAGAGTGGGGTTTATTTCAATGTCCATGGGAATTTTTGGATTTAGGGAATATTTATTCGATTTCTCCATTAGGTTATTTTCTTCTCCATGGATTACTATTTGGATTATAGGGAAAAGAATTGGGTTCTTTTAAACAATGAGAGGTATCTGGTAAGGATAATATGTGTTGCATGGCCTCTTCATTATGGTATATGATGCACTCTCTCAGAATTTGAAGTATGGTATCAATAAAGTAAGGTTCATTCCTTTAAAATATAGATTAGGGGATAGAGTCGTGCCTCATTTGATGATTTCCGATGACATGCTATTTTTATCAAAAAAATAAGAATTCAATCGAAATATTCTTTAAAATCATGGATGATTATGGATTATACAGTGGGAATCATATTAGACTTGGAAAAATTATCATGTATATATCAAAAAAATCTTGATCTGGTATGGTAAGGCATGTAGGATAGACTATAGATCCAACAATGTAACGTTCTTATTGAGTACCTTAGATCCATTATATCGAATGTAAGGATTAGGAATTATTTCATTTATAGTATCATTATTAGAATCATCGGATGTATTCAAAACTAGAAGAATCATTTTTTATCATTTTTTAGGAATAATCGCTCTAGTTAATGGGATCCTCTAGTCCATTCCCATTCATATTCTTTTACTAATCAATGTACCTAAGGGTACCATCAACCAGTTAGATAAAATTATGATGGCATTCATATGGGAGGCCAACTTGTAAATAAATTTTCATTGGGCATCCTAGGAAAGAATGGAAGGGCCTATCGAGGAGGGGAATTGGATTGTGCAGTGTGTTAGAGTCCATGTATTTTATTCAAGTGATGTTATCATTGGATATCATCAATGTGAACTCTTTGTGAGCTATGTTCATGAAATTATGGTACCAGATAGTCTATAATGTGTGGATATATTGTTCAGGTAGGATTTCCTAGCTTTCGTGATGTATGATGGATCGTATGTATTTTCATAAGGAGTAGATGTTGTGGGTTTTGGGACATATAGATGTCATTTTTTATAATGATAATTGGCTAGGAAAGATGTTGTCCTGGTTTGGTTTCCTTGCACCGAAGTCATCTTTGTGTATTAAGGTTTATTAATTTTGTTTTCATATTAAAATTGTTTAATATGTTTTCAACCATATTATTACATGTAGGATTTTATTTTCTATTGGGATATCTGTTTACTAGGATGCTTGTTTGAGGCATCTTTATCTATCCTACTTGACATGATGGAAATCCATGTGTTGGATGGCTACTTATTTTTACACCATTGATCTTTTTTCTACCCCTCTGTATCTAGTCTTCCATCCATTTATTTGTTTATTTGAATTGTTGAGGGTATGTTTGGCTGGATTTTTTTTTTTTTTTGCTTCTTTTTAGAACCCATGGGTTGGGAATTTTGTTACAGGAATCAGGAATTGGAAGGGGGTTTTATCACCCATGTACATTACTTCCCAAGGGTTTGATCATTCATATCCTATCGATGTGGTGCTCCTTATCTTTGCAAGATAAACCCTAGAACCTTGGTTCACTGGTTCTTTGGTTTTAGATCTTCCTCATAACATCGTCTAGGCCTATCTCTCTCCCTCAGCCTCAACTTGCAATGGGTGCATGGTAGAGATGACATCCTTCCATAATGGAAGAAGTGTGGCTTCTTGTTGACAATTACAATAACCTTAGTAGTATTAGTTCACAGATGTTTCAGTAGATCTGGGATGATACATATTCAACCTTGACTTGAAGATATTAGGACTGTTGGACACCTTTTTGTCTGGCACTATGAGTATAGTTTTATATCTTCAATTTTTGGTTTGCAACTTGTAAATATCTGGAGGTTTTTTTTGTTTATTCTTCTTCTCACTCAGCTACATCATTTGTATCATTTCATTCTTTCTGTTGATATTAATAATACGCATGTGTATGTGGTGTTAATGATGTGTAGTGGGACCCCTTATGGTTCAAATCACATTAAATAATTTTGTTCATTTACTTTATTTAATTTTTTATTCTATTATGTTTGTATCATTGTCAAACCAACAATTTTGGATTTTATTTTTTTCAATTTGGTGGTTGTTTAGTTTCATTTTCACATCCCTCCGACATAACAAGTGGTATGATAGCCTCCTGGGGATAATTTTTTTTCGATAATTTTCTTACATGTATTCTGTTTACAGTTTCTTCAAATCTATTTTGTTGTATTCTATTTATAAATTTCTATAAATCTATTTTCTTATGATTACTATCTCTAGTTTTTTTAACTCTTACTACATCATTGATAAAATTGGTTCATCGTATTTTGTCTTTAGTTTAAATCATTTTATTTATAGTTTCATTAATTCAGGTTGTCTTTCCTTTAGTTTCCAAATTTATATTTCTGTTTAATTTTTCATGTTTATTGATTTATATTTTTTTTATTTAAACCATTGTATTAATAAAAAAATCCCTACATTTCATATCTCGTGGTTCATGTTTACCCAGTGAGATTGGTTGGTTCTTGGGGTCGTACACCTAATGTTGTCCCTAACCCCTCTACATTCACTCATCTGGATAAACATGTCTACAATGTGATACAAAATCTAGAAATTTGATGGAGATAATGATTTAAATAAATAGTGAATTAAAATGAGGTCGTTTCTTATTCAACAATTTTTAATTAATTCCCTATTTGGGCCTATGAAACCAATTACAATTTTCAATGAAACTATCCAGAAAAATATAGAATACAAAAAAGTTAACTATGATATACTTGTTAAGGACCATAGTTCCCTTTTCCTTTCCTTTGTAGATAAGGTCCTTATAGAAGTGTATTATGATTCTACCTCTCTAGGAATATGACTTAAACATGAAAAATTATATATTAATTCCTCCCTAGTAGGAAGACTTTACAAGAAGAATCATATATTCACATTTTAAATTAATTTTGGTAATTCTGTAAAAACCTATTTAGATTAATTTAATAAGTTCATGTTAGACTTATCCAATATCAATGTTTCTGTAGATGAAGAGGATCAGGTGATGATCATCTTGATCTATTTTTACCATAGCTACAACATACTATTTGATACCATGAAGTGTGGTTCAGACTCTCTAACATTATAAGATGTTAAATCATCCCTTTTATCCAAGGAAATCCATTCTAATACTAATATAAAAGGTAGGGGTGAGAGTTTTTTTATGAGGGGAACACATCAATATAAAGGTAAAAAGAAACAGCTCAATAGAGATAAAAGTAAGATTAGTAAAGAACCCAAACTGAAGACTAATTACAAGGTTTTAAAGTCATTTGTTTTCACTGTGGTAAAATTGGGAACATTAAGCCTGGGTATAGGAATCTCAAACTCAAGTTAGAATACAAACAAACCACTAATCGGTCCCTTATAACTGACTCAGGCTATGAAACTGCTGAAGTCCTGAATGAGTCCTGCTATACACTCACTAAAGAGTGATTCCTCTGCTCCAGTTATTCTTTTCACATCTTTCTATATAGAGAGTATTTTTTAGAGCTGGTTGAAAATGTATAAGGGGATTCCCTCTTAGGGAATAATAAGAGGTGCAAGGTTGAGGGAAGAGGCTCTATTCTAATAAAATTAGATGATCAATGTAACACCCCAGGATTTCATAGTGTGTTATTTCTTAAAAATAATTCAATAACTTGCACTACACGTAACACCGAGTTCAATCACACCATGACGTACAAAAAAAAAGCAAGCCATTAAAAGAGTTCATGAATAGTATTAACTACATTTTGAACTTTATATAATCCTTATAATTTTAGAATCCCTATTATGAGTTTCTTAGTCATAATGCAAGAACAGATTCATTTTCAGTATTGCACTTTTATCAACTTTTAATAGTGAAACCTTTTTAAATAAAATATTTTAAACTATCTGAATAAATTGGGACATCAAAAAATTTAAAATTAAACATCCCAAGCTTCCACGGTACGCTTTCCTTTGAATAAAATAGTAGTGTGTGTTGTACGCAACCTTGAGTTTTAACACACGCCACAACCAATCAAACTAGCCGTTATGAATAGTAATACCTAAATTTTGAAATTATATATATTTTATATTTTAAAATGGACTTCATTTTTGGATTCGGAATATCTAATTTAGCCTAAGGTGAAATTTTGGTACTTTTCGGATAACTTTCATATTTTGATGAATAGTGAAAATTACTAAATTTTAATTAAAAACAACTTTTTTAATCAAAATAATTAATAGTGATAAATTGTGAATTTGAGTGGTTTTAAAGTATATTTAGAATATATTTTTACCATTTAATATAATTTTGGTCATTGGACATAATTTTACAATTAAACCGAACATAAACAAGTGTCAATCTTTTGATAGTTATTACCTCTTAAAAAACACGCTTTTTGTTTTGACAGCGGGAATTAATTTTAAATTAATTTCTGCCACTTCTGTGTTTTGAATTTAGAAAAATGGATTCCATATTTGGAATCAGGATGTCCAAATTGTGTAAATAGGTAACTTTTATTTTTAGACATTTTGAATAATTACTGTGGTAAATATTTTATTTACCATGGTTAAGGGTAAATCCGGTAAATAAGGGGTAAAAAATAATATTATAATAATACAAAATTACCCTAAAAACGTGTCCTAACCTTATTGGTGGACACATACCCGACCATGGGCATCCTTGGGTCGATTTGGGGACCCCTTGGAGCCACTTGTATGTGGTAGGGACACATTATATTAATAAAGTTAAAATAAAAATAAAAATGGCATAAGCTTACATCTTTTAGAAGAACAATTTTTACATAGGGTTATACATGTTGGATTTTAGATTATAAATATTCATTAGAAAGCTAAAAATATTTCCTACATAATTATATTTTATTTATAATTTTTAGACATCAAATAATTTAAATTATTAATGACACAATAATGATGCAATGTTTACCTCATTAATAAATCATTTAAATAAATAAGATTATAATGATTAAAATATTATCTAAAAACTGTCCAATTCTTATTGGTTGATGTTATTTAGAATATGAGTCATCTTATATTCGACCTCAATTATTTTTGGACCATTATAAACCGAATTTAATTATATTATAAAGTAATACTTTCACTCTTTCCTAAAGAGCCCCTCCTCTCCCTTATAAAAGGAGACCACTTCTACTCATTCCTCACACCTCTCAAGCCACTTGGATCGTCCAAACTCTGACCAAATAAGCTCCCCACATCCCTCTCCTCATCCTTGAAGCTTCCCCTTAGGCAGAAAGCATTTCAAGAAGTCCTTTGGTTCCAACCAAAGTGAGTTACCTAAATTAAAGGTAACGATTTCTCTTAAATTATTTTCATTTATTTTGCTTCTCCAACCCCCAAACTCTTTTTACTTCCTTTCTTTTGTAACAAAAAAAAATTATCCTCAATATACTAGGATGTTTTTATAAGAAGGATTCGAACTACACATACACACACCTCCATCTAATGGATGATGAACATAATGTTTCTGTGAATGGCAAACTAACGCCTCACGAAACGATGATTGTTCAAATACATCTTACCGCCTCTCATGGTGGCCATTATGATGGCACTGTAATTAAGTGTGATATTAATGATACATATTTTATATATAACCTTCTGTAATTCCATTTTATTTCATACCATTATTCGTTTCATGTTTTATATACGTATGATAATTTCATTTGAGGAAGTGCGGACTACCGCCCCCTTAAAATGATATGAATCGTTCATACCACACATGGAACGTATAAAGAATGGTGTTAATGAACATAAGTAACATATATAAAATATTATCTTATACTGGAATAATAATATACCTATGTATCATTTGGATTCAATTCTTTTAAAATGAAAAATTAAATGGAAGTAGTGTTCGTGCGTACGTACGGACTACCGTCTCCACGAACATGATGAGATCCATACTCCATCGTATCCATTCAAGTCTTATTCTCATTTTAGGGATAAAAATAATGTTAATATCATTCTGATTATGAATAAGATATAATATATCCATTACAAACATGTCTTACGTAACCAAACATTTAAGAAGAACGAATCGATTATCACCCGAAACGACGATAATACTAAGATATTATTAATAAAGCAATGTTAAAAGATAATATATGATATCATATTGATGTATATGATTATTTTATAATTTAATAAATGTTTTAATTATTATACAGGAGGTTAACATACCATCGACTAAGGGAAAGTTCAAGGTAAGGGATTTTCTTATCTCACTTTCAACTCCGTGAGATTTCCATTGTTCGCCACTAAATTATTGAAAGTGGTGTATTGTGTACAGCCATTTGATATATATTATCATGATTCTCTTTATATTCATGTTATTCTGTAAATAATTTTGGTGGTTATTAACTTTTGTCCATATGACTCAGTTGATTAACGTGGTAAGGAGTTTCTTATCTCACTCTTAATTTTGTGAGAATTCCATTGTTCACCACTTAATTATTACATGTGGTGTATGTGTACTGCCCATGATTGTATTCATTGTGTAATATACATTAATTTATGGGTACTTACATATTCATGGTATGATCCTTCTTTCATAGTTGTATGTTTTGTAAGTTACCAAATCGATAAGGGAATTTGACATTTCAATTTCCACTCATTCGGATTTACGCATATTTCATTGATTATATTACTCCAAGATTATGTGTGGAATCATTATTCATTTGATTATGTCATAATTTCCACTCCCCTTCCTGTGGATATACTTTTGATACACATAATCACTCTATTGATAATTCTCAAGTCATTAATATGAATTTGATAAGAGTAATTTTAACTCTTTCACAATTTGTTGAGTTAAACATCCAATTCGTTGGTGTTGTTTCTAAAAGAATATGTGTGAATGTCCTTTGATTGTTTTACACTAAATATTCAATCATATATAGTGTATTTATATTTTCACACATAATTATGTCATTGATTTATCCTTAACCTAAGGATACGACCTTTATGAGAGATTTCATCTCAATTTACATTCAATTGGGACTTCTTTGTTGATATACACCAAATCACTTTTATGTGGTGTATATAATGTACTTTGACATAGTATATCATGAATCCCTTTATTCTCATGATATTACAAAGTTTTGATTACCTCAATTATTTGTACTCAAGTGTCTCTCTTTTGGTTAGAATCTCTAACAAAAATACCATTTTAAAATGTTTTAAAGACTTATTCTTCTAAATCTTGCTCATTAATGTCCATGTTTTAAAAAATGGTTTTAAGGATTTATTTATATGGACATTAAAGTTTTAAAATTAAAACTCCTTTTAAAAGTTTCAAAGTGGTATGGGACACTTTGATTCAAAAATCTATTTTTAAATGGCTTCTTGACAAATAGTGTGACTTTTAAATGATTTCAAGAAAAGGGGGATATTTCCCTCAAATAGTTTTGATGATTATTTTCATCTATGTCAACATCCTTCATTATTCATGATTGAGGTTAATGTGATACAATAAAATCTTCCATATTGTATCAAATGAGTTATGTTTGACTGTGGATGTTCTATTTTTATACCATTCATGGTTTGTGGTTAAAGTATTGACATTTCGTATGATAGTTTTAATACGAATGTTTATTTTATGCTTAAACCTATTCATATGAGGAATGCATTGGACTTAATAAGTGACGGGTGGAGCCCGCTATAGCTCCTCGATGCATCGGTAGGTCTCATGAGACAAACTAGTGTCTTGGCACAAGGCCTTGGCAAAATCTTATTTGTAGTCTTGGAACGAGGACTTGGCTATGTGGTTATAATAGTCTGGCATTATGCATTCCATCATTATGAAAGTGGATATTGATATTGCATGTGATCATTCGACTAGTAGAATATCCATGTGAGTAAGTAAATTGCATTATTTCATTTTACCTTTTCCATTTTATGCTGAAGTTCAAGTTTAAAAAGGCTTTTGTTTTAGTTATAAATTGCCTTAAGTGTTTATGATTATTTATGAAAGCTTCTGCTATAATGTTATCCTTACTGAGCATCTGAGCTCACCCCTTTCAATGTTTTATTTTTTTTCCCAGGATTATGAAGAAGTAATTTATGAATGACCTGTAGGGATAGTATGAGGGGATATTAAGACAAGATGTTTTTTTATGATGTAATGTAAATATTTATGGATGTATCTAGTTATTCCAAGGCTACTAAACTAATCGGTCTTTCGAGACTTGATCTTTCTCGTGATCATGTCAATGTTATGTAATAATGCACCGACTCTAGGTAATTAGGGTCGGGGCGTTACAATCAATCCATCATTATCTTGCTTAACGTAATGTGGGTCCCCAACCTTCAATGAAATTTGATCTCCTTAGGGGTCCTAGATAATAAAGGAATCACCTTTAAATATGAAGAAGGATGTCTCAAGATCTCTAAATGGTCAATAAATATCCCTAAGGGATATCTTAACAATGGGTTGTGTATCTTGAATATAAAGAACCATTCAAGACAACCGGATAGTGTATAGAATACAAACACTGATAATATTATGCTATGGAATAGAATATTGGGTCATGTAAGTTCCAAAGTCTTATAGGAACTCAAAAAGTAGGGGATGTTGAGTGACATCACACCTACTAATCTTTTATTCTATGAAAATTGTGTGATTTGAAAATCCAAAAGGGAAAGTTTCAATAGGTTCTCCTTTAAAGAAACTATGCCACTTGAATACATCCATTTAGATTTGTGGGGGCTAGAATGGACTACCTCTCATGGTGGAGGATCCAATTTCGTCACATTTATTGATTATTTCTACACGAAAGTTTGGATTTACATCTTAAAAAATAATTCTAATTTTTATAAACCTTCAAGACCAAGAATGATTTAGTTGAAAATCAAAATAGAAAGAAAATTAATACCATGAGATCAGAAAATAGTCTTGAATACCTATCTATAGAATTCATTAAATGTTGTGAGTCTATTTAGAGGCATATGACTGTTAGGTAAACCACTGATATAATGGACTATATGAGAGGATGAATAGGACTATACTTGAAATAGACTGGAGCATGCTTTCATTCTCAGGCCTCCCCAAATCTTTTTGGGTCGAGGCCACCAGTATGACTTTCTGACTCATCAATAGGTGTCTTGCATCTACAAATCAATTCAAAACTCCTAAATAACACTAGGCCGAAAATCCCCCTTTTAATTTATACTTAAGGCTGTTTGGTTCTTCAGTCTATGCTCATGTCAAGATTGAAAAATTTTAACCATGAGCCCTCAAGTGCATTTTCATTGGTTATACTAAGGGTTTTAAGGGATACAAACACTGGGTTGATAATACAAGATACTTGAATTGTATTATTAGTAGGTATGTGGTCTTTTATGAATCATATTCTCATAATATAAAGACATCCACATCAGGTAGTAGTGAACCATCCCTTGATAAGGCTGATAAATATGAACCCCTAAATTATTTTGAGGTTGATGTTCAGCCTAATCCACCTCTTCCTCTACCCACCGATGTATCTGATTCTAGAACTAGCTCTAGTACAGATTCAGATTATGAACATCCTACAACTAATTAGAATTATCAATTGACCCATGACAGGAAAATAATATTCCCTAGACCTCCTTCTCGCTTTAGCTAGTATGATATGGCTTCATATTCTGATGTGGCCTTATTTTTACACAATTTTCCACATCTTTTTATTTTATTTTTAACAATTTAATTAATTAAATTTACACTTTTTGATAATTATTCATACTTTTGTATTTTTATAATTAATTTTATTAATTAATCAATTTTTATAATTAATTATGTATTTATAGTCTTTAAAACAATTAATTTAATCTTACTTTACTTATCTAGAATAATTATTTATCAACTAGTTTTGTTAATTTTAATCTGATCACTTTTTAATATGTCACTTTTATTAAATAATCATTTAATAATATTTTTTGTGTATTAATTAACTTGGTTTTTAATTTAATATTATATGTTATAGATTAGATTGATTAAAATAACTTTACAATATTAATTTAATTACTATGTCAATTAATTTTAGTTAAATTTTTAAGTTCTAATTTGATTAATTAATGTGTTTTTAGTGTATAATTTGTTATTTAATTAATTATTTTAGTTTATTATAACTTTTTTATTTTAATTTTTTTTATGCAGTTCTAAAAATTTAATTCATTGACTTTTTAATTTTTTACCATCAGTTCCATCGTTCTTTTTCCTTCCACTGATGTATACCATCAGTGTCACCCTTTTTTTCTTCTATCAATGAGTCATTTCACTGATACACCCTATTTGTCTCACCGTCTACATGCAGTTTAAATTCTTATTTTGTTATTTTTAATTGTTTAAATCATTTAATCGAATTTAATCTCTTTTAATTTAATTAATCTTTACTTTATTTCAAAACCGTTAATGATTTGTTTACTTAATTTATTTAAACTTTATTTTATCAATTCTAATTTCTAGTTTATTAACAATATTTAATTTAACCCTTTTTAATTTATTGTTTTAATTCAATTCTTTATCCATACTTTAATTTTTTTTATTAGTTTGATTAATAAATTAATTAGTTTTTAATTTAATTTAACTATTTAGTCTTTATTAGATTAGTTAAATTTCAATTGGTAATTATTATTTTATTTTATTTGATAATTTGTTTAATTTATTTTTTCAATTTTTGCAGTTCACTATTTTTTTGCACTATTGGTGAGTCGACTCACCGATCACCCATAGGTGTCAATATCACTATTTTACACTGTCGGTGTCACGCACACACCAATATATTTTTTAATTTCATTGGTCTCACAACACATTGATCACTATTTATTTTCTTCTATCAGTGTCTCACACATTCTGCTACTGATAGCGTTGCCCTTGTTTTCTTCACACCAATGTTTCCCTATTTATTGCTATTGGCACTGCCTTCTCCATCGGTTTCACTGATACCATATTGTCTCACCAACAGCCTCACCAATTTGGTCTCACCCCTCAACCTACCAATATTTACATCTCATCAACAACACCTTCAACCGACAATTCTTTCCCTTCCCCGGCACTCACCTACTCGGCCAAATCAGCTTCTTTTTCACACCGACAGTTTTCCATCACTACACATAGGACTCAACCATACCAAAATTAGACACCGATACAAATCAAAATCAAACTTGAAACTCAATCTCGACTCTGTGTGCAGATTGAACAAAGATTCAACAACCGAAAATTAAATCACGTATCTTGAGCTCGCTCTCTGGGAAAGAGGTTCACATTCCACTGGAAGAGGTTCGTCACTACTAAAGATCCAAGGAGGGAAGTCATTGCTGCTGGCCTTGAAAACCCACCACCCACAATCTGGACCACCGCAAATCCAAACCCAAAACCAGATCTGAAAGTTGAGACCGAATCTAGCCAAATTTGATCGATCACTGTAGATCTGATCCAAGGAAGAGGAGACTCACTACTGTGCTGGAAGTGTTTGTAAAGACCCAGAAATTTCATATAATTTTTTTTAAAATTATTTGGGATTATTATGGGTCTAATAAAATTGATGGTGCTTGATTCCAAGGCCTGGAGTACCTAGAATGGATTCTTGAATTTTTGTAAGGTTCGTTTAGTAAACTTGTCGAAGGCATTTTCTAACTTTTTAACTGGTGCTCGGATTAAAAATCCAAGGGTACCATTGAATCTACAGTGCTGATATTTGCTTAAGGAAGCCTTAACTTTGACCATAATAAGTTGGGAGAAAAATTTAGTTTTGAGGATTTTTAAATAATAATAAAATAACATAAAATTGTTAGTTTATTTTTCTACCAATGATTGAGTGGTAGTGGTGGGACCGCTGAGTTGTCAATTCATTTAATGTCTTGACTCTTTAGTTTTGTAACCACACCGTTGGGATTAATAGGTTCATTCATTAATGAACCACATAAATATTTCGTTGTGTTACTCACCCTCCCCCTCTATTTAAATGAGGATTGAGCTTGGTTTTTTGACACAAAATGGAGGAACCTCTGACGAAGTACCACGACGTCTTCCACCAGCAAAGGATGAAATCTTGGGCAGCAATGATCCAGGATCGATGAACGCCAATGGCTTCATCAAGCATGGATTCTTCTTCCACAACTGTGACATAACCTCTAATTCTAATGTAGGGGTTTTGTTTAAATTCATGTGATTTTTTCCCCTCATTCTTGAAAAGAATGACAAATTGCAGAAGTATTGAATGAGTTATAGTTTATCTATGTTGAATTAATTACTATCGCTTGTTAGGAAGCTAACGCGGAGGGTGTGTGCCAAACGAACAGGGTCCGAAGCCTCCTCCACTTTGGTTATTGTTTCATTCTTCATGGATGAATTTCCAACTCGATGGAAACTTGAATCTGAGATCCACGCAGTGATAGAAGCATCCTGGGAGGCCCGTAGGCATATTCAGAAGGGAAAACGGACCACCGAAGCTCACCCAGTGGCCCACGGAAGTTCTGACAGCACGGCACCAATGACCGATGCTAGAAAATGGTATCGGAGGGTGACAGCGGTGGATGGCTATCTCTATCCATGGAGAATAGGAAGAATTCATAGGCACCGTAGTGGACTGAAGGGACGGAAGGTGGGGCGCCATCACGCACTGCAGGGAGGAGGTCGCGGCTTCGAAGCCGCGGTGGAGACGAAGAGGACATGCGCCCTACGGGTCATGCTGATAGGGAGGTGGCTCCAAGTGGTGTCATCATTATAAAAATTGAACCACTTTCAGTCATTCAGGAAGGGTGAGCAACCCTCGCACGGCCACCCAGCTGGGGGTCGTGCCAGCTAGCAAGTTGGACCGCCCGACGGGCCGTACCCAGTCGAGGCGGGTTGGACCGGTTCGTGGCATAGTAGGTCGAGCCTACTATGGCCCAGCCCTGTCAGTTCGGCCCGGGTTAGGTCAGACCTAGACTGGGTCGAGTCGGCCTAGGACAGGGCGGGTTGAGTCGGTTTGACCGAGTTGGATAGGACCCAGACCCTTTTCAGACCAGATATGCTTAAAAGGTCATATCTCGCAAACCAGACATTCGTTTGATGAACCGTCTATGGAACTGGAATCCTTGGAAAGAGACATTACTTTTGAGATACTCCACCTGAGTTTTGAATAAATTTGGAGTATGTCTCAGTTGGATCGAACCTAAATCAAACCAGGCCCTCGATACTAAAATGCCTATAACTCACAGACCGGGCATCTGATTGACGCGTCGTCTGTCACATTGATACACTTACAACATAGCGGTACTTTGGGTTATTCCTTTGTGGAACTTCATGTCAGTTGTGTCATGACCAATATCTTGAGGAGAAGATGCTATGGAACGCAAGCACATGAGGTGCGGGGAATCATGTGGCTGGCTTTCATTTGAATAGCGAGCCTCTATGGATCAGTATCATAGAGACCCTGTGTAAATCATCATCATAGAGACCTTGTGTAGATCATCATCATAGTGACCCTATGTGGATCAGCATCATAGCGACCCTGTGTGGATCAGCATCATAGCGACCCTGTGTGGATCAGCATTATAACGACCATGTTTGGATCTGCATTCTAGCAACCCGGTGTGGATCAGCATGCTCGCAACCCTATGTGGATCAGCATCCTAGAGACCCTATGTGGATCAGCAGTGCACATCCAAATGAAGACCAACCTTATAGTGGCCCATCATGGAACAACAATGTACGACCCTGTGTGGATCGACAATGGAGAAAATTCTTCATGGTTCAGTTGTGAATGGAATAAAATGATATAGCTTAAGACTAATCATATTTATTACCGATCTCTAAGTTGTATACACGGTTTGAGATGAGTCTTTTTCTTTGTGTTTTGTGATTGATATCATGCTTTGTGGTTTTCCTTATGTAATTCTTACAGACCTTTGGGGGTCTTAGGGTCCCTACTGGGTATTGTTATACTCACCCCTGCATGGGCTACGCCCGCACCTTGTTGTGTCTTGTGCAGACGACGAGCAGCTTGGCTAAGACTTTAGGATCCAGGACCAAACGGTACGTAGAGGTGACTGGTTGATTTGGAGAGCTACGGAGATGATTTGTACCAACCCTTCATGTAGGATCCTTGGTGGATGATCTCAGGAGATTTTTTTTTGTATTTGTATCTTTCATTTAGTTTTGTATTTCGGCCCCTTTACTTTCAGTACACACTTTTACTACTATAGTTTTACTTTGTGGTTTCATCTTATTGTGTTCTTAGACTGTGTCTTTGTATAGGTTTAAAGGAAATTCCTTCCAGATTTAGGGATACACCTTTCCGGTTCTAGTCGCCAAGCCCTGACCTATGGAAGGTGGGCTTGGGGTAGTCACGGAATAGGCCCCGGGGGTTAGGTCGTGACAAAGTGGTATCAAAGGATTCAGTTCTACCGAAGAACTAGGACTCTGATCTTTCCAATGTAGCAATAGTGTTAAGTTTTTTGAGTGTGCTTTTTAGTTCGGGGAGTCTAGTGTTGTTGCGGTGGCCGATGTATCCATACACCAAGACCCTGAATTCTGATTTCTGACTCGGTGCATGAAAACACTGATTGCATGTGTTTTGGAAATGTTTTACTTTTGATATCTTTTGAGTCAACTCACCAGGTATAAATTTTTAACTATGGCATACCTGTTTCTTTTTAGGATGTCTCAACATAGACAGCCAACCAGGATTCTAGTGAGAATTCACGATAACAACCCACCGAGCGATGAGGCTTCGGTGCAGGGCCCTCTTACACCGATAGAACCTTCGGGTGGTGCACCAGTAACACCTCCACCCGTTGGGTAGTAGTTTCCACCAGCCCCACTAGCATATAGTGCATTTCGACTAAGTTCATTGCATGAGTTGCAGTAGTAATGGCCTCTAAGTTTTTGAGTCAAGACAGATCCCCAGGCAGTTGAGGATTGGTTGGAGGTTATGGCATGTTTTTTACACCTAGTTGGGACACCAAAAGATCAAATGGTGATCCTAGCTACTAGCCTCTTCCATGGTATAGTAGGGATATGGTGGATCCTGACCCTCCATATACACAATGAGGTGACCCTTATCTAGATGCACTTTGAGAGCCCCTTTAGGGCGTAGTTTATTCCAATAACACTATGCTTTGTGCATATTCAGGAGCTCCTGCACTTGTAGTAGGTTAGGCTGATAGTAGCCCAGTACTCAGTGAGATTCACTGACCTCTCGCACTACTCCCCCAAAATGGTACGGGGACCCTTTCTTCAGGGACTAGACCTTTGAGCAGGGTCTCCGGTGGGAGATCAGAGCATTGATGATATTTCTCAATATCCCAACATAGGCTAGAGTGCTCGAGCGAGCATTATTGGTATAGAGCTTCTTTGTTGAGCAGGCACCGATAGTGAGAGTCACCACTGGATGAAAGGTAGCCGATTCATCTGCAGTAGGAAGTAGGCAGATGACACAGAGGTCCAAGCAGACTAGACCTTTTGGAGGATGACCCCAGGACGTAGGGTCAGAGCTCACGAGGTAGAGCAGGCCAGCAGAGGAGCAGACTGTGCTTCACGTGCGGCGGGAAGGGCCACATGGATCGTGACTATCTGACCCACCGTACCGATGATCAGTGGACGGTCAAGGGACTGCTGAGGCATAGGCATATATTTAAGTGAGGAGGTCTATAGGGCAACAGACGTGTCATAGGAGCAGGTTGTGCAGCAGGTAGTGGGTGGCGATTTGAGGTTCTACAATCACCACCACCAGGTGGTCCACCCCGACCTCAGGGAGCAGGTGGACAGGGAAAAGATCATCTTTAGGAAGCTAAGTCCTATAACCACAGTGCTCCAGAGATTATTCAAGGTACGATCTGTGTCTACTCCACCCTAGCTGTAGTACTTATAGACACAGGTGTCAGTCACTCTTTCATTTCCATGGATCTCATTTGGATCACAGAGATTCTGGTAGAGCCATTGGCTTGATCCATATGTTTAGAAACTCTTATGGGAGAGGATTTAATGATTACACACTAGTGCCAATAGTGTGAGATAACTCTAGGAGGCGAGATCTTTGGCTTGGATCGCCTAGTAGAAGCTTTGAGGCCTTACGATGTCATCTTGGGTATGGACTGTTTATCCATGGTCCATGCTCAGATTGACTGTTTTAGGCGCAAAGTGTGGTGTGTCCATGAGGATAGGATTAGGTTTTCCTTCATCGGTGAGAAGGGAACCTTTTCATATCAGTATGGACTTACTCAAAGGAGGGTATAGCCGATCAATCATCAGTTGGCTGGCCTTACCCTTAGAGTAGTTGATGTGAGGAGTCCATGTTATCCTATAGTGGTGGACCAATATGATGGTGTCTTTCCTGATGATGTTATGGGACTACCTCCTCACAGCGAGGTAGAATTATACATTTTCTTGTACCCAAGGATGGCACCGATATCTACACCAGCATATCGGATGGATCTTGTGGATCTTCGTGAGTTGCGGGTACATTTGGATGACTTGTAGAGGAAGGGGTTCATAAGGCCCAGTGTTTCTCCATGGGAATCCCCAATTTTGTTTACCAAGAAGGTAGATGGGAGTCTGAGGCTTTTTGTAGACTATCGGTGCCTGAACTAGGTGACCGTGAAGAACAAGTATCCACTCTCAAGGATTGATGATCTCTTTGACCAGCTGAAGGTAGCATGGTAGTTTTCGAAGATAGACCTCATATCAGGCTATCATCAGCTCAGGGTACGGGATGAGGATATATCGAAGACAACCTTTAGATGTAAGTATGTCCATTATAATTTCTTGGTAATTCCCTTCAATGTGACCAATGCTCTGGTAGTTTTCATGTGTCTCATGAATAGAATCTTCTAGCCTTATCTCGATTACTTCGTGCTAGTCTTCATTGACGACATCTTGGTGTACTCAGCATCGGAGGAGGAGCACGCCACGCACCTGCAGATAATTCTAGATACACTCTAAGAGCACCATATTTATGGAAATATCTCAAAGTTCTAGTTATGGATATGAAAAGTCTACTTCCTAGGGAACGTTATCTCGGAGGCTGGAGTTTCAGTGGATCCAGTGAAGATAGAGGCAGTGCTTTCTTGGGAGCCACCTAGTAGTGTGACCAAGGTGAAGAGTTTCCTAGGATTGGCTGGGTACTACCAGAGATTTGTACCTAACTTTTCCAGAGTTGTGACAAACATTTTATCTTTGACAAAGAAGGGACAATCCTTCGTGTGGATGGAGAGATGACAACAAATTTTTCAAGAGTTGAGGCAAAGACTGACGAGTGCCCCCATCTTGAGGCTACCAGAAGAGGACGTTGGGTATGTAGTCTACTGTGATGAATCACGTACCAAAATAGGATGTGTCATGATGCAGGAGAAAGTGGTGATCACCTATGGCTCATGGCAGTTGCGATAGCATGAGGAGAACTATGCTACCCATGACCTGAAGTTAGCAGTAGTGGTCTTTGCGCTGAAGATGTGGTGACACTACTTGATGGGAGAACATTTTACAGTCTACTCTGATCACAAGAGTCTCAGGTATAAATTCTCACAGAAGTATATGAACCTGAGATAGCAACAATGGCTAGAGTTCTTCCACAACTACAACTTTGAGATAGTCTATACTCTTGGGAAGGGAAACGTAGTAGCAGATTCACTTGGTAGGAGGTTTGGTCTACAGTTGCTGAGTGATGTGATAGAGTAGCTAGCCACTTTGTAGTTATCTTTCATGGATAGTGATGGAGAATCTTACATCCAGTCTATGACAATCACTCCCCCACTCCTTTAGTCAGTCAGGGAGGCACAGCTTGGGGATATAGACTGTGTGGCCCAATGTGCTCAGATATCCCCAAGATAGGCTCTTGATGGATTTTTTGAGGTTGGGGAGCACATCATCCTCTTCAGAGGGCGCACTATGGTACCAGTGACACTACGAGATGAGTTGTTGAGGGAGTTCCACATATCCCATTTGTTAGTAAATCCTGGTGTGGAAAAGATGTACCGAGACCTCCTACATCAGTATTGGTGGCCAGGGGTGAGGAAAACAGTGGTGGAGTTCATATCGTAATGCCTCACTTGTCAGAAAGTGAAGGCAGAGCATCAAGTACCAACAGGCTTAGAACAGCCACTTGAGGTACCAGAGTGGAAGTGGGATGGTATATCCATGGACTTTGTGATAGGGATACCACATACGTCCAGGGTCCATGATTCTATCTGGGTGATCGTTGAATGAAATGCCAATTTGGCCCACTTCCTGCATAACTGAGAGTGGGGATCATTAGATAGCTTTGGATGCCTCTACATACAGGAGATTGAACGGATTCACGGGGTTCCATTGATGATCATCTCAGACTGCGATGCTCGTTTTATATCCCACTTGTGAAAGGGATTACATGAGGAATTTAAGACTCAGTTATGTTTGAGAACCACCTTACATCCTCAGATAGATGGTTAGATGGAGAGGATCATTCAGACACTCAAGGACATACTTCATGCTTCTTCCCTTGGTTTTGGCCATATTTGGCAGGACCACCTTCCAATAGTGGAGTTTTCTTACAACAACAGTTATCACTCCACCATCGGCATGGCTCTGTTTTAGGCCATGTACGGGTGACCTTGTAGGTCACCACTATGCTAGAAAAACCTAGTGGAGTCAGCACTTATGGGTTCAAAGTTGGTACAGGCTACCACAGAGAAGGTTAAGATCATCTAGGAGAGGATGAATACTGCACAGAGCCGGTAGAAGTCCTATTCTGACAGGAGATAGAGACCCTTAGAGTTTGATGAGGGAGACCAGTTCTTCCTATGGGTCTCACCCCAACGAGGATTACAGACGTTTGTTTGGGAGGTAAAGCTATCTCTGAGGTACATCGGATGTTTCTAGATCCTTATCAGAGTAGGCGAAGTGGCGTACCATCTAGTTCTTCCCCCATAGATGCATCGGGTGCATAATGTTTTCCATGTGTCGTAGATGAGGAGGTACGTGCATGATCTATCACACGTTATCAACTAGAGAGAGCTGAACATCAAAGATGGGGCAGCGTTTGCAGAGTTCCCAGTGGAGATAGAGGATCGATAGGAGTGGGTCCTTCATGGGCAGTTGATTCCTCTAGTACGGGTTTTTTGTCAGAAAAGGAACCTCCAGGAGAGAACATGGTAGTGGGAGGCTCAGATACGTACTTAGTACCCCCATTTATTCCCCTAGATTTTTTGTGGCTTTCAGGTATGAAATTCCCTAAGGTGGGGAGAATGCAAAGACCCAAAAATTCAATATAAATTTTTTTGAAATTATTTGGGATTATTATGAGTCTGAAAAAATTGACAACACTTGATTCTGAGGCCCGGTGTGCCTAGAACAGATTTTTGAATTTTTTTATGGTACGTTTAGTAAACATGTTGGTGGCATTTTTTGAGCTTTGAACCAGTGCTCAGATTAAAAATCTGAGGGCACCATTGAATCTGCATTACGGTGATTCACTTAAGGGAGCCTTAACTTTGACCATAGTATGTCGGGAGAAAAAGTTAGTTTTGGGACTTTTAAAAGAATAATAAAATAACATAAAATTGTTATTTTATTTTTCTACCAATGTTTGAGTGGTGGTGGTGGGACCACTAAGTTTTCAATCCATTTAATGGCTTGACTCTTCGTTTTTGTAACCACACCATTGGGATTAATAGGTTCATTCATTAATGAACCTTATAAATCTTTCATTGCATTAATCAACCTCCCCCTCTATTTAAATGAGGATTGGGCTTGTGTTTTAGACATGAAAGGGAAGAACCTATGACAAAGTGTCGTGGCGTCTTCCACCAGTGAAGGATGGAAGCTTGGATGGAAATGATCTAGGATCGACGAATGCCAATGGCTTCATCAAGCGTGGATTCTTCTTCCACAACTGTGATGTCACCTCTGAATCCAAGGTAGGGGTTTTGTTTAAATTCAAGTGAATTGTTTGTTTCCCTAGTTCTTGAAAATAATGATGAATCACGGAAGTATAGAACGAGTTATAGTTTATCTATGTTGAATTAATTACTACCAATTTTTACGATGCTAACGCGGAGGGTGTAGTCTAAACGAACAAGGATCAAACCCTCCGCTGCTTTGGTTATTGTCTCGTTCTTCAGGGATGAATTTACAACTCGATGGAAACAAGAATTTGGGAGCCACATAGTGATAGAAGAATCCTGAGAGGCCCATAGGCACGTTCGGAAGGGAAAACAAACCATTGAAGCTCACCCAGTGGCCCGCAGAAGTTCCACCGGTGCTAGTGGGCGATGGTGGTATAGAAGAGGCAGCACCCGAAGGTGCTACGGTGGACCGAAGGAGTAGCTGGCCCTCGGCCGGCCGCATTGGCGGAAGTCACCGAGTCGTCGTACGCCACGGGGAGGAGTTCGTGGCTTCGAAGCCGTGGTGGAGATAAACGGGACCTACACCCCGTGGGTCCCGCTGACAGGGAGGCGGCGCCACGTGGCACCGCTGTTTCAATAACCAAACAGCTTTCAGTCATTTGGGAAGGGGGAGTGACCCCCACGCAGCCGCCTGACTAGGGGTCGTTCCAGCTGGCAGTCCGGATAGCCTGGTGGGCCGCGCCCAGCTGAGGCAGGCCGGGTTGGACTTGGACCGGGTAGGGTTGACCCAGGACGGGGCAGGTCGGGTCGGTCTGACTGGGTCGGACCGGAATCGGACCCTTTTTGGCCCAGATACACTCAAAATCTTGTATCTCGCAAACTAGATGACCATTTTATGAACCATCTACGATGCTAGAATCCATGGAACAAGACGGTACTTTTGAGATACTCCACCTGAGTTTTGGAGAAAGTTGGAGTATGGCCGGGTTGGATTGAACCCAAATCCAACTGGGCCCTCAGTACTAAAATGCCTATAACTCAAAGATTGGTCATCCGATTGATGTGTCATCTATCGCGTTGATACCCTTACGATATAGCGGTCCTTTGGGTTACTCATTTGTGGAACTTCGTGGTAGTTGAGGCATGATCGATATCTTGAGGAGCAGATACTATGGAACTCAAGTGCATCGGGTGCAGGGAATCCTATGGCTGGATGTCATTTGAATAGCGACCTTGTGTGGATCAGCATCATAACAACCCTGTGTGGATCAGCATCATAGCGACCCTGTTTGAATTAGCATCATAGTGACCCTGTGTGGATCAGCATCATAGGGACCCTGTGTGGATCGGCATCATAGAGATCATGCCTCTATGTGGATCATCATTCTAGCGACCCTGTGTGGATCAGCATCCTAGTGACCCTGTGTGGATCAGAAGTGTGTGACCTAATGAGGACCATCCTTAGAGAGGCCCATCATGGATCAACAACATATGACACTGTGTGGATCGAAAATGGAGAAACTTATTTGTGGTTCAGTTGTGAATGGAATAAAATGATATAGCTTAAGACTAATCATCTTTATTCCTGATCTCTGAGTTATATACTTGGTTTGAGTTGAGTCTTTTTCTTTGTATTTTGTGATTTAGATCACACATTGTGGTTTTCCTTGTGGAATTCTGAGAGACCTTGAGGGGTCTTAGGGTGTAACGTCCTGACACGGCTCACCACTAAACCGGTGGTCAGACTGGTAGCCACATGACCTCAAGCGTGTCTCCCCATACACCAGAGGCTGCTGACTATCAGTGAGGGTCTAAGGATAGTTAGTGGGGAGACTATACCCTCTTATTAGAGTTTCACAGTGGTATATCAGAGTGAATAAAAAACAATAGTATAATAAGTAATAAATAATTTAAAAAATAGTGGAAGACAAATAGTAAACATTTTATAAAAGTGTCCAACACCAATTATACAGCATATGAATTCATGACATTTTATGGATACATAATTGAAAGTGATAAATAATACATCTTGCTTTACACAACATGTACAATACAAATAAAATACAACCAATCCCTACGGGCTTTAAACTCAAGCATCTCGAGTTCCCGCTTGGTTCTCTTATCCAATTTCCCAAGTATTTTCTAATAGCACAATCCTGAAACCAAATAGAATCTACTCAGGTACCCTAGTGCAATAGCAGTCCGAGTAGGGTGTGAGATATAAATCTCATTAGGTCAGGACCAACAGTGTCTACCCCAAATCCAGACATTAAATATATAATTTAAACAGCATCAAAAACATGCATAATTAAAGTAATCATTGCAATGTATATATATACCCAAGTACCTCCTTCAGCTCTAATCTAGTGTCAGATCCTACATTATACATTTTTCATGTATACAGAATATTCATCACACATTCTTTTTCATTTATCATTTATTAAAACCTCAATAAATTACATAATTCTTGTGATCTGGCCTAAGCCTGACATCCCCCGTATAAGTCACTCACAACAGATGTCTTTAAAGACTATCTAAGTAAACAGAGAAAAGACTGAATCCAAGCTTGTACTTTGGATTGGATAACGCATCATAAGATATTTAATTTAATCTTTCATATAGTATTTCTGAGCCCATCCACTAAAAATAGTGATTTTCTCCTGGGTCTGTCAACTAATAGTGATTTACCCAATTTATTAATAAGTTTGAACCACTTCTCATAATCAATTCACAAATCATATTGTCACAATAGTTTTCAATAATCAATTCATTCATTTCATATATGACCAATTGGACCCATAGTTCAAGGTCAATTAATGTGCATAGAACATCATGTCTAGAACCCTCATGATTATTTGGAGTGTCAGTCCTTTTCTCACAACCCATGGGTATTTGGAGCATCAGTCCATGTCCCATAAAAGAATGTTTACATGAAAGCTAGGAGTAGAATGACGTGTTTAGCACCTCGTGAGTATTTGGATCATTAGTCCTTGTCTCACAAACCGTTCATAAATCATACATATACTAATCATTGGTGTAGAATGTCATGTCTAACACCCCAAAACCATCCATTAATTAATTCATAAATTAATTAATCCAATCTACTAATTAAATCAACAACTAATTAACAACCTAAATTGCCCGTAAAATAAGTCGACAATTAATTAACCATTCAATATTTCAATATTTAATAATTAATTAAAAATTAATTATTCTTAAAAATCCAACTAAATAATTAACTCAACATTTAATTATCTTAATTCTTTAACAAGTTTGAACCCATCCACTCAAACAGTGATTCGTCCATGACTTAAACAATTTACATGCATGTCATAATCATCTCAAAACATACTGAACAAGCCCCATATATTTAGCAACCATCTTACATAGCATAACATAATTTTAAAAAACTCCATCCTAAAAAACTTAAGGCATGGAAAATAAATATGTACCCAAAGGTATTATTGGACAACAGTCATAACAATAAATCAATTCACAATCTAAAATTAATGCATGAAAATTAATTAATTCCAAAATTAATTAATTAAATCATGTCACTTTAACTATTTCATCAATTAATTAACCATTTACCATTTATCATGAAAAAATTAATCCATCCATTAATTATTAGGAGTTTCCGATTTATATTTCGAACATGTCAAAATATTCAATATTCTTAATATTCAGTAAATTCCATTACCATCATCCAATAGTTTATCTTTAATCATTGTTTAAAGAAAATATAACAGTTTCATAATCAAGGAAATTTGTATTCTAAAATTATTTAAAGAAGCAACTAATTCTTAAATAAAGTGAAAGAGATTCTGGACCCTACCTCAGGGTGGAACCATTTTTTTCCACAACACTTTAATGTACTTGGAGGCAACTAGTCCACAACTAGTCCGCAGTCGCATGTGCGCACACCTTCATATATATATGTTTGTGTGTGTGTGTGTGTGTGTGCGCGCACACACATTTTCTATATTGATAAAAAAAAATTAAATATATTAAACTGGTACCCATAATCAAATTAGTAATGAAATACACACCTCTAACTTGGTACCAGGGACTCATAAAAAATTAACAAGCGTTAATATAACTAGTGAAAAACTTTGGAAGCTTACCTGAACCAATGGCAGCAAAACAATTCGAGACCATCTTCCTTGCCATTGGCGGTGGATGCCGGATTATGGATCAATGGGTCCTGAGTCAATATTCGCACATCCTAAAAATTGAGGAACACAATGATAAGATTAAACATGGATCTTAGGGTTTCGGCTGAGAAAACAAGGAAAGGGAGAGGAGTCAAATAGACTATGTGAATCATAATTTATACACAGATGGACTCACATTGACGAGGTGAACAAGATTTTTGAAGAGTCTGAATGGAATTTTCACGCGCAAAGTGGAGTCTAGAAGAGGGTGTGGTGCGCCTCTCGGTACTACCTGGAGGGGGGTCGCGTGCTGCTGTCATAGGCTATCTGGGGGTCACGCACTATTGGGTCGCACCATAGGGAGATTTTTCACACTGTAGGGGAAAATATATGGCCATGGAGGTAGAAGGGATAATTCCTCACAGAGAGGCATGCACACCCGCTGTGTCGCACCTTACAAGAGAGGAAGAAGAAAAACCAAGTGGGGGGTCATGCCTCCCCTGTACAATGCCTCCCCCTCTTTAATAAAAAAAATTATAATATACTAAATATATTAAAAGATAAAAATAATACTCATAATAATATTATTAATTATAATTGTCATAATATTATTATTTTCCTTTCCATTTATATCATTATAACCAAAACAACCCATTTAATTAAAACAGTACTTTGATAATACCCATAATTAAATTGTATTATAAAACACTCCTTTTTATTAAGTCTAAACTCCCCATTTAAAACCACACTAAATATTATTTAAATAAAAATTTGTCAACTAATTATGAAACTCCCCAATTAATCCTACTTAAAAGAAAATGTTTCATTGAAAAGATCAAAAGCCACATTAAATTATTTTAACATTTATTTAATTAAATAAACACAAAAAAAATAATAACATAATTATTAGTATTATTCCAAATTTCATTAAAACCCAAGCCCCCAATTTATTACAATATCATTAATATGATAAAAACTCCAACCCATAACCCCTAATTTAATTTCCATAAAAATAAAAATTATTACATTCATAAAACTAAAATAATATTATTATTTTTGAAACCTTTGATAAACCCAACACCTCTATTTAATAACAACACTTTATTAAATATGGAACTCCTCATTTAATTAGACGTTTGTTTGAGAAACTCAAAAGCAACATTAAATTCACATAAATGGTACACTCCTTTTACATGAAATTAAAAACTCAAATCATCAAAATAATTTATGACACCACAATAATAATAATAACATTATTATTATTAGCACATTCCTCTATTTAATAATAAATGTTCCTTTAATAATTATGAAACTCTTTATTTAATTAAAACAGTTCCTCGATAAATCCCAATACACATTAATTTCTTCAACCGTTATTTAATTAATTATTTATCATTAATTTAATAAAACAATCACAATAATAATAATAACTTCATTATTATTATTATTATTAAAACTTTATTTTAATTAATCACAATATCTCAAATAATATTCTTTTATTAAATTAAGTAATTTATTAAAAAGGTTAAACTTTGTGGGTTGGACCACAACCATGCGCTTTCTGTGCATATCCATTAAAGTGGACTTTTCCGGATCTGGTGCTCCCGAGACTCATTAGGAAATCCGCTAAAATTATAGGATAATTACGCAAATCTGAAGAAAAAAAAATACCTTTAGCTGTTCCAACACTCAGAATAAAATTTTGGAGCTCGGTTTGAAAAAAAAACGACCCGTTGATAAACCGAAAAAAAAATAAAAAATCTTCATATTTTAACCCGGTTCAAAAACACGGGACTTTACAAACTACCCACCTTAAAAACTTATCCTCCCTGAGAATCCATAGGGAACCACTACTAAAAAAACCGACCTACCAAGTTCATTTAATCTTGTTAGAATTGACGTGTTGCATTCCCAATGCCAAAGGCACCTTTAACCCTTTTTAAGACTAACGGCTAAGCCTTTAAAACTAGAGCCAAAGCTCACTTTATATCTTAAACATCGAAACGGAGATTATATATTAGGCCCTTATAGGGACCTCATCAATGAAAATAGTTGAATCTTGATCAATCAACTGAAAAAGTTGCACATTCTTCCCTTGAAAGACATCGTGGACCAAAAACCCACATTCACATTTATCTGGTGGCGTTCCTTTAAAACTATTCCAAAACCATCCGCATGTATAATGAAGTCCTTACCTGACCGCTGGTGAAATTTCTATGTCAAGGCATCGCAAGGCTATTTTAAAAACAATTGTTCCTCAACACGAATAAATAAGTAGCCCAAAGAAACCACACATCCCATGTACTACCCAGATGAAAACCACATATCAATCCTAGCAACATTTAAAATGTAGCGCGGCGTAAGACCAATGCCATATTAGTTTCTCTATGATGAGTTCAAGATAGGGTACATGCTCATCGTATTCAGGAGAGCGCACTAAGAGAAAACTGGGGTCATAAAGAAGATCAGTTGAACTACTATCGGATGACTTTGTTCAAAAATCTCGGCATCACCTGGCAACACATTTACCGAAATCGATGCGACACTACGTACCCACCATGGGATTGTCCATGAAGTCAAAATAAAAGTTCATCCACTCACCATCATTCTATATTAGAACACATTAACACATGCGTGTGACGTTCCTCGAACCACGATCACCGCATCAAACATTGTTCATAAAATTCATAGCATAAACCTATTGACGTCCCATAACACCCGAGTACCATGAAGTCTTCCCGAGCTATGGCATAAACTTACTTTAATGGCCTATAACATTCTAAGGGTACTACCTACCATGGGTTAGCCCCTTAAGAAACATAAACGATGACCCTCTCTCTTAGTCACATAAAACCAAAATAATGAGGTTCAAAATCCCCCATTTTAGGCATTTTAATTAATTCATTTCAACCTTTTAACATTTGAATAAATTTTAAAAAACACACAAGTACTTTTCAAAACAAGTCACTTGGTTTTCAAAACAACTCCCTACAAAAAAGGAATGTTATCACAAACATCCTATTTAATCATTTAAAATTCAATTTTATTCAAATTTAAACAAGAAATTTAGCATCTAAATTAATTTTACCAAGAATTCAACCTCTGAGGGTCCCATTTATTCAATCTGTGTTCTTCAAAAAGAAACCCAACAAAAGTTCATTTCAATCAAAACTCAGCAGTTTTACATTTATAACCATTTTCAAACATACTATGGTTATATAAGGTTTAAACACATGGGTTGACATCTACCAATCGATAAGGAACACATACAGCTTATCGCTAGTATTTGGCTCTCATTCATCATAATCAATATTCATTTAACATTTTAACATTAGCATCCCTTTCACACATCAAAACATCTCTAGCATGTTATCATAAGAAGTAACCCAATAGCATACTATAACACATAATCATAGCACAGCAACAAAAAAAGATAATAACTAAGGTAGTATGCCATATAATCACTCAAGAATGTTAAATCTATCATTGAAACTTTCTATCTACAGAGGCGTTCTAAAGTAGATCAAAACACGTCATTGCACTCATGGAACACAATCCAAATTAGCATGCATCCTACTAATGCAACTACATGGCATATTATATGCATGACATATGAATCTATAAGTTCCTAAGATGATGCATGTATGAAACTTCCTTGCCATATCAATCCAAGAAAATTATTTTTTCAAAATTCTAAAAATCAATTCGCTGTAGAAAATACATCAGTCACTCGAGGTGAAATCATATCAACTGTAATATCGAAAAGCATGAACATCAATTCCCAGCCCTGGGCACTTGGTCATTTCCCATACATGGGGTGATCAGTCGCAAGAATGGCTATTAACCCAAGTGCTAACAATTTACTAGTCTCATGTCTACCAACCCAAAACATAAAGACAAAAGGAAAAGTAATAAAACCTAAATCCTCTGATACCACTTTGTAACGTCCTGACCCGGCTCACCACTAAACCGGTGGCTGGACCGGTCGCCACATGACCTCAAGTGCATCTCCGCGTACGCTAGAGGATACTAAATAGTAGTGAGGGTCTAAGGATAGTTAGTGGGGAGACTATACCCTCTTATTAGAGTTGCAAAGTGGTATATTAGAGTGAATGGAAAACAATAGCAGAAGCAGTAATAAATAATTGACAAAACAGTGGAAGAAAAATAGTACTCATTTTATAAAAGTGGACAACACCAATTATAAAGCAGATGAATTCATGACATGTTATGGATACATAATTTAAAGTGATAAAAAAATAGAAAGTTTTACACAACATGTAAAATACAAATAAAAGACAATCAATCCCTACGGGCTTTCAACTCAAGTATCCTGAGCTCCTGCTCGGTCCTCTTCTCCAATCTCCCAAGTATTTTCTATCATCACAATCCTGCAACTAAATAGAATCTACTCGGGTACCCCAGTGCAATGGTGGACTGAGTATGGTTTGAGATATAAATCTCAGTATGCTGGGACCACCGGTGTCTACCCCAAATCTAGACATTAAATAAATAATTTAAACAGTGTGAAAACATGCATAATTAAAGTAATCATTACAATTTATATATATACCCAAGTACCTGGTTCAGCTCTAAGCTGGTTTCTGATCCTGCATTACACATTTTTCATGTATATACAACATTCATCACACATTCATTTTCATTTATCATTTATTCAAGCCTCAATAAATTACATAATTCTCATGATCTGTCCTAAGCCTGACATCCCCTATATAAGTTACTCACTATATATGTCTTTAAATACCATCTAAGTAAACAAAGAAAAGACTGAATCTAATCTTGGGCTTGGGATTGGATGATGCATCATAAGATATTAAATTTAATCTTTCATATAGTATGTTCGAGCCCATCCACTAAAAATAGTGATTCGTTCCTGGGTCTATCCACTAACAGTGATTCACCCAATTTATTAATAAGTCTGAACCATTTCTCATAATCAATTCAAAAATCATATTGTCACAATATTTTTCATTAAAAAATTAATTCATTTCATGTATTACCAATTGGAACCACATTCCAATGTCAATTAATGGGTGTAGAACATCATGTCTTGCACCCTCATGAGTTTTTGGAGCGTCAGTCCTTATCTCACAACCCATGGGTATTTGGAGAATCAGTCCATGTCCCATAAAAGAATGTTTGCATGCAAGCTGGGAGTAGAACGGCATGTCTAGCACCCCATGAGTATTTGGAGCATCAGTCCTTATCTCACAACCCGTTCATCAATCATACATATATTAACCATTGGTCTAGAAATCCATGTCTAACACCCCAAAACAATCCATTAATTAATCTATAAATTAATTAATCCAATCCGTTAATTAAATCAACAACTAATTAACAACATAAATCTCCCTTCAAATAAGTCAACAATTAATTAGCTATTCAACATATCAATAGTTAATAATTAATTAACAATTAATTATTCTAAGAAATTCAACTAAATAATTAACTCAACAATTAATTATCCTAATTCATTAACAAGTATGAACCCGTCCACTCAAACAGTGATTCGTCCATGACTTAAACAATTTACATGCACGTCATAATCATCTCAAAACATATTGAACAAGCCCCATATTTTTTGCAACCATCTTACATAGAATATCATATTTTTAAACAACTCCATCCTAAACAACTTAAGGAATGGAAAATAAACACGCACCCAAAGTTATTATTGGACAAAAATTATAACAATCAATCAATTCACAATCTTAAATTAATTCATGTAAACTAATTAATTCAATAATTAATTAATTAAATCATATAACATTAACCAGATCATTAATTAACTAACCATTTACAATTTATCATGTAAAAATTCATCCATCCATTAATTATTACGAGTTTCGAATTTATATTTCGAACATGTCGAAATATTCAATATTCATAATATTTAGTAAATGCCATTACCATCATCCAATATTTTATCTTTAATCATCGTTTAAAGAAGATATAGCAGTTCCATAATCAAGGAAATTCGTATTCTCAAATTATTTAAAGAAGAAACTAATTCTTAAATAAAGTGAAAGAGATTTTGGACCCTACTTTGAGGTGGAACCATTTTTATTCCATAACACTTTAATGTACTTGGCAGCAACCAGTACAGAACTGGTCCGCAGTCGCATGTGTGTACACCTTCATATATATATTTATTTATTTATATATGTATATATTTATTTATTTATTTATTTATATGTGCATGTTGTCTACATTGATCATCAAAAAATCAATATATTAAACTGGTACCCATAATCAAAGTAATAATGAATAAATAATCGCTAACTTGGTACCAGGGACTCATAAAAAATTAATAGACCTTAATATAACTGGTACAAAACTTTAGAATCTTACCAGAACCAATGACAGAAAAACAATTCGAGACCATCTACCTCGCCCTTGGCAGCGGATGTCGGATTATGGACCAATGGGCCCTGAGTCAACATTTACATATCCTAAAAATAGAGGAACACAACGATTAGATTAAACCAAAACCTTAGGGTTTCGGATGAGAAAACAAGGCAAGAGAGAGGAGTCAAATGGCCTATTAGAATCAAAATTTATACATAGATGTGTTGACTTAATAATGTTTCCTTATGAATTTTCCATTACTTTATGTTTTGAAAATCACAAACACTCTATCTTAAGGAAAAATTTATTTTATCTTAATAAGGAAAATTTCCTTCCCCAAGGAAAATTTATCCTTACCTATTTTTCATTGTTCATTCTTTAGTCTCTCTAAATCTAACTCATTTTATTTCTAAGTCTAAAATTCGGTTTCATACTCTAAAACTTTGGAATTATATAAATACTTATATATAGAGTATTATTTTTTCCAGGTTCCGAATTCAGGTTAAGAATTCTCTAAAAATAAGACTCCGAATTCTTTGAAATTCAGACTTTGAATTCTATGAAATTTAGACTCCGAATTCTTTGAAATTCAGACTCCAAATTCTTTGAAATTCAGACTTTAAATTCTTTGAAATTCAGAATCTGAATTCATCAGAATTAAGACTCCTAATTCTTTATAATTCAGACTTTGAATTCCTTATAATTCAGACTCTGAATTCCATATAATTTAGGTTTCGAATTCCTTAGAAAACAGAATCCGAATATCCATGTATTTTAGACTCTGAATGTTTATTTTCCTAAACTCCGAACTTTATTTCTTTTCTTTAGACTCCGGAAAATTAGATTTGGTTAAGCAACCATATTTTTCTTACTCTTGTTTTAGTTATAAAATGATTTCTTTCATTATGTTTCTAACCAATCGTTGGTTGAGTGACATGTATATAGGTCCCTCTGAGATTCAAGGAAAAATATGATCGTTGGAGGAGGGAGATAACCTTTGGATATTTGCCAATAAATATGATCCCATTTGAATGAGCTCCATATTAGTTCCATATGTGTTGATCACTAGATATCGTATGCTATTGAAGTGATTTCTAGAGAGAGAGGCTCTCATGCTTTGTGCATACTGAACATATTGTTCAGATTGATTTGTGCGATTCAGATTGTTTCTATGTACAATCAAGGACTTCCGGGGATAGGAAGACAGAGGTATCGACTACCTTAAATCTTGAGGACTTCTGTGGATAGGAAGACAGAGGTTTCGACTACCTTATAGTTTGATGGATTGTGGGGATAGCAAGATAGACTCTGATATTCTTATTGAGGGATTACCCTAGTTTGGGTAAGATAGACTTTCTTGAAAGTATAAATCAAGTGACCTTTATACAAGGTTATTGGATACCCTTATCTTTGGGTTAAAATATTTCATAATTGTTACTTGGTTTGTTTCAAGTTTATTTCAACTGCATTTTGATTAATAAGGAAAGTATAACTTTCTTATACTTCCTTGTTCTTTTATGTACTCTAATTACTAAGATTCTATATGCTTTAAGGTAGAATATTTTCCTTGTAAACTTTTCTTAAGTTTCATTTTCGGAACCATATTTTCAGAACCTCGAAATTTTGTAGAACCAAGAGGTATTGTGAATTTACTTTGTTTAACCTTGTTAAACATAGTTTTCCTTAGTATTAAAAATGAATGTTTTATACCAACTTTAAAGGTTCCAAAGTAATTTTTAAAGAATAAAATTCACCCCCCCCCCCCTCTTTTATTTGAGCACCAACATCATATTTAGATCCTACAATTGGTATCAGATCCAGGTTTCTAAAATAATTATATTCACATATAAGTTTTCCTTGCTCAAGTTTTTCATTGTCCTAATTTTTCCTTTTCTAGGAATCTTTATCTTTGATAATAAATTTTCTTCTATTAACAAATTTTCTGTGGAAAGAAATTTTCTTTTAGAATGACAGGAATGAATATTGGATCGATTGAAAATCTCAATCCTACTAGGCCACCGATCTTTGATGGTAATGATTACAAATATTGGAGAGATCAAATGAAGACATTTGTTATTAACACTGGAGTAGACAATTTTTTCATTCTTACTGGAGGATACAAAATTTCTGATAAAGAAGTCAGTACTTTCACCAATCTAGAGAAGCATGAATATCAATTGAATTACAAGGTACATAATACTTTATTGTGTTCCATGACTAGAAATATATATAGCCAGATTTCATCTTGTGAAGAAGAAAATAGCATTTGGAAAAATTTCTAAGTAACTCACTTTGGAACTTCAAAATTCATTGAAACTAGAAGAACCATGCTCAGAGCTGAATATCGTGGCTTCTACTTTCCTTATGGAGAACCCATATGTAAGTTACAATAAAGGTTCATGACTATTGTCAACAACTTACAATCAATGGGTGATAAAGGATTAGATGATGAAGCCCTTGTAGATAAGATTATAGACATCATGCCTAATGAGTTGGAATCCAAGAGGACAACTATAGATGAGAATAGGAAAGTTACTCAGATTTCTCTTGATGAGATGTTTAGAACTCTTCTTCAACATGAAACCAGAATGAAGAGATGTGTTGATAATGTGAAGAAGAAGAATGGAAATGGCAGTGTTGCTTTTATAACAACCTCAAATCATATGAAATCCAAGACTCATAATATAGTTACAAGATATAAATCAAAGAAGGTTGTTATTCAATCTGAATCTAGTGAAAGTGAAGCTTCAGAAAATGAGATGGACAATATTGCTCGAAGGATGAACAAGATTTTTGGACAGAAGAACTTTAAATAAATATATAAGAAGAATGAAATAAAATACAATAAAGACTCTGAAGTCACTTTTTATGAATGCAAAAAAGTAGGGTATATAAGGCCAGATTTTCCTATGCTCAAGAAAAAGGATAGAAAGAAAAATCATTCTGAAAGAAATAGAAATAAGTAATTCAAGGATAAAGCTAAGAAATTATTGAAAGAAAATGAAACATGGAGTGCTAGTGGTGGTGACTCTTCTGATGAATCTACAGAGTATGAATCTTCTGGTCAGAAGAATCTTGGTATACTAGCAAATCTACCTATTGAAAATCATTGTCTAATGGACAAGGTATGTCACGACCCGTCCTCGGGACTCATGTCGTGACTACCCCAAGCCCGCCTTCCATAGGCCAGGGGCTGGCGACTAGCACCAAGGTGTAATTCCTGGTAACAAGGAAAGACATTGCCTTTGTAAAGTAAACAAACACCACAGAACAAGAAAGCAGTAGAAGTAAACACTAAGTAAAAACTGGGTACAACAGTAAGTGCGGAAAAGTAAGTGGGCCAGAATAAAAACTCAAACTGAAAGTAAAGTACAACTCGAAATGGAAAATAGCAACTGAAAGTAAAGCCGCAACGTCGAGCTGCCCACTGGAAGTCCCACCTGAAGGGTGAGTACAAATAGCCTCCACAGCTCTTCGGGTCCAACCATCTGCTCCGAGTACGTCCCGCCCAGTGGTCCACCTCCAGGTACCATCCTGCTCCGCAAGCTTCAACCACGATCAGTGATGTCCATCATCTGCAACCAATACAATGTAGTGCAGGCATAGCCCGTGCAGGGGTGAGTATAAGCTACTCAATAGGGACCTCGAGACCCCTGAAGGTCTCCCAGAATCCACAAAGTAAAGATACAATCATGAAGTAACATCCGACACTGCTTAGGTATATGCCCATACATATACCTAAGTCACCAATTCCAGTTCACTCCAGCCTCCGAGGCCAAGCACAACCCATTCCACATAGGAAATCACAACCCAGTTCACACAGGAAATCACAACCCAGTCTACACAGGAAAGCAAAACGTAATCCACACAGGATAGCACAAAACAATCCACAAAGGAAAGAAAAACAGGATTCATCTCACACTGGTATGCTTCTTCGTATGATGATAGATATGATCAGATATAGGCACTGATTCATCTAAGTCGTTGGACCCACAAAGGATAGATAGGTACTAACCCCCGCAATGACCCACAAAGGATCTAGCCCACACAGAATCGATAGGTAACTAACCCCCGCAATGACCCACACAGGATCGGACCCACACAGGATCTGTAGGCGCTGGCCCACACAGGACCGATGAGCGCTGAACCACACAGGATCAAACCCACACAGGATCGGTAGCACTGATCCACGTAGGATCGCTGAGTGTTGTAGTCGTCGCCGTCGAATCCACTGTGGATCTCTGTACAGTCGTCGTCGTCGTCGCAGTCGCAGCCAGCTCTAGGGTTCCCGCACACAGCAAGCTCGTTCAGGAGGGTCCGCTCCACGAGCCGAGGGGCTGATACATCAACTAACACAAATTCCGGATTTGATGTATCCAAAAGTTCTATATCGTCAACAGGAACTGAACGTCACAGACGGCGCGTCAATCGGACGCCCGGTCTGAGAGTTATTGGCTTTTTCGTCCTAGGGGCCCGGTTAGTTTTTAAGTCAAAACCAACCAGACCATACTCCACCTATGTCCAAACCTCGAGCAGAGTAAGCCAAAATATCCTTCTCACTAAGAGGAATCCAACAAAGTCGATGGCACGTCAATCGGACGTCCGAAACTCATGTTATAAGTGTTTCCGCTCCGAGGGCCCGGTTGGTTTCGTGTACGAACCAACCCGGCCGAACCCAAAGTTCTCTAAAACCATGATTGTAATATGTTGAAACGACCGCCTCAATCCAAGGATCGAATTTCCACTTACGTTGCGTCGATCGAAGGTCTTTATCCCAAGATATGGGCAAAAGAATGAAAGAGGTCCGAAAACGGGGGGTCTGGGCCCGGACTGACCCGGCCCAACCCCCCTGGGTCGGCCCGAATCAGGTCGACCCGACCCGGGTCCGGGTCCGACCCGAATGGGCGTGGCCCGGCCCGGTCAGCGAAGCCCGGCCCAGCCTGGGTGCGGCCCGGCCTGGCGGTCCGGCCGGGCGGCTCGGTCCGGCGCGCTGGCGCTGGCCGAGCGGCTGTGTAAGGGGGGACCGTCCCCCTGGACGAAAATGCGGGCCCCGCACGGGGGCCGCTCTATTTCAACGGATGCGGCGCGATGCCGCGTCCCTCTGGTCCCGCACGGCCGTAGGACCAGCCGCCCGCCGCCGCTGCGGCCCCTTCCCGGCGGCGCGCCGGCGGAAAACTCCACGGACCACCGGACGAGCTCCGGTGGTCGGATTCGCCTGCCGTCTTCGCCAACGGCCCTCCCAGGACTGGTTCTCCACTACGGGGACCTCACAATGCCCGCACGGCCTGCTTTTTCGTCACCCACCAATCCTCTCTCCAAGAACAAAGAGATAGTGGGTTCGGACTTGTTCGTTGTTCCGCACCCACCGCGTTAGCGGTTTTAAAAAGAAACATCCGATAGTTTTTAAAACACATCCGAGGATATAAAAAATCACACAGATTTAATTACACCATTTAAACCCATGCTGAGGATATAATTCACAAAGAATTAAAAGAACTGCAACCCCCCTACCTCAATCGGTTGTTGATCGAAGATTGTCGCGGGGGAAGGAACGTCGTGGAAGAAGCATCGCGGAAGGAGGATTGTCGGCGTCGCGGTACACGGCGTCGTGTCGTCGATCTCCGAGGGTTCGGCGTTCTTCATCGCCCTTCGTCAGAGGCCGGTGTTCTTCTTCGGCGACGATGCGTTCTTCGCGTTCTTCGTGTTCTTCACATTCTTCAATGAAGGAGGATGAATATCTTCAAGCCTTAGAGCTTTCTCTCAATCCTCTCAACAAGCAACCCTTCAATAAAATAAGTGTTGGTCTTATCTTATTTCCCATACCAGCGTTTTGGAATTCATAAAAATAATCCAACAATTAATTGAATTAATTGCAACGCTTAAACTATTCCATTAATAAGGGCGTTTAATATTTAATTAAACGAACAGGTTGACTTTATTTAAAAAGAAGTTTTCGCGGGTGCGTTACTTAGAGGGAAAGAAACGGTGGGGCTCATGCGGGACCCACCTCACAAATATCCTACCAAGTGGGTAGGATATTATGGGTCCCATCTTATCCTCCTAACCTAGTTTAATCCACTTAAGTAAAATAAAAATAAAAAGTCGCACCAATTTTATTTTTATTTCTTAACTTAACCCCAAAAATTAAAAACCACACCCGAGCAAACGCAACTCCAGAAAAGGTGTTTCTAAGCAATTACCGGTGTTGCGACTCCATTGGTGCCCTCAGAATTCGATTCCGATCACCGGTTCAAAAGTTAGAAAAACCCGCTCGTTCGTTCACTGAACGTACCCGATCCAAACTTCGGAAAATGATTCTGAGCACACCGGGCCTCGGAATCAGGTTCCGTCAGAAATTGAGTTCATGTAAAATTCCCAAGAAAATTAAGAAAAAAAATTCCCTTGAATTTTACGGGTCTTTACATCACTCCCACCTCAGGGCTTTACATCCCCATAAAGATACATCATAAACTAGAGAAACAAATGTGGGTACTGAGCACGCATCTGAGCCTCCCGCTCCCAAGTTCTCTCCTGGAGGTTCTTGTGCTGCCATCTGATGGGAACTAGAGGGATCGATCATCCATGTAGGACCCGCTCCTATCAATCCTCAATCTCCACTGGGACCTCCGCTAAAATTTCCCCATCATCAATGTCCAACTCCCCACGGTCAATGATATGCGTCGGGTCGTGCACGTATCTCCTCAGCTGAGATACGTGGAAGACGTCGTGCACTTGGTGCAACTGAGGTGGTAAAGCTAGGCGATAAGCCACCTCACCAATCCTACAGAGGACCTGGAATGGTCCGATGAAGCGTGGAGACAACTTGCCACCTCGGCCAAATCTCTGTAATCCACGTCAAGGTGAGACCCACAAGAAGACGTGGTCGCCATCCTCGTACTCCAGTGGCCTCCGCCTCCTGCCATCATAAGACTTATGCCGGCTCTGAGCTGTCCTCATCTGCTCCTGGATGACCTGGACCTTCTCCGTCGTGGCCTAAACCATCTCTGGTCCCACAAGTGCTGACTCCCCAGGGTCTGTCTAGCACAGAGAAGATCTGCAAGGTTAGTCGTACAATGCCTCGTATGGTATCATCCCAATGGTGGAGTGGTAGTTGTTGTTGTACGTGAAATCCACCAAGGGTAGGTGGTCCTCCCAGCTGCGACCAAAGTCGAGGACACATGAGCGGAGCATGTCCTCGAGAGTCTGAATGGTCCTCTCTGTCTGACCATCCGTATGAGGGTGAAAGGCGGTGCTCAGGCGTAGCTGCGTCCCGAACGCCTCCTGCAACCCCTTCCAAAGCCGGGAAGTAAAGAGAGCATCTCGATCGGAGACGATAGATGATGGCACACTGTGAAGCCGTACAATCTCCTGAACGTAGAGACGTCCCAAGCTCTCCACTGAGCCCTGCTCTCTGATGGGTAAGAAGTGTGCCGACTTGGTGAGTCGGTCGACAATCACCCAAATGGAGTTGTGACCTCTGGAAGTGCGTGGAATTCCAGTCACAAAGTCCATAGATATGTCATCCCACTTCCACTTCGGGACCTCCAAGGGTTGTACCAAGCCTGCTGGTACCTGGTGCTCTGCCTTCACCTGCTGGCAGGTGAGGCATCGAGAAATGAACTCTGCCACAGCCTTCTTCATGCCCGGCCACCAGTGCTACCATCTGAGATCCTAGTACATCTTCACTACGCCAGGATGTACCGCCAAAAGGGGAAGTGTGAAACTCTCTCAAAACCTCCTCCCGTAAAGCAACTGGTACCAAGGTACGTCCTCTGAAAAGGACGTCATGCTCTCCTCCTACGGAGAAACCATCAGGTGCCTGACCTGAGGATATCTGCGCACACCGCGTCTCACAGTCGGCGTCCCCATGTTGTGCCTCTCTGACCCGCTACAGTAGTGGAAGAGTGACTATGAGTAACTGAAGGAAGGCTTCTCCATCTCTATCTATGAAGGATATCTGCAAAGCGGCTAGCTGCTATGTCGCCTCCTCAAGTAGTTGAATTCCCGTCCTCCTGCTGAGAGCATCGGCCACTACGTTCCCCTTCCCAGGAGTATAGACTATCTCAAAGTCATAGTCCTGGAGGTACTCGAGCCATCGCTGCTATCTCAGGTTCAATTCCTTCTGATAGAAGATGTACTTGAGACTCTGATGGTCAGAATAGACTGTAAAGTACTCGCCCATCAGATAGTGTCGCCATGTCTTCAGAGCGAAGACCACTACTGCTAACTCCAGGTCATGGGTAGCATAGTTCTGCTCATGCGGCTTCAACTGACATGATCCATAGGCGATCACTGCCCACTCCTGCATCAGGACACACCCGAGTCTGGTCCCTGATGCATCGCAGTAGACTACGTAACCTAGTCCCTCCTCTGGCAACCTCAAGATAGGTGCGCTGGTCAATCTCTGTCTCAGCTCCTGGAAGCTCTGCTGACATCTGTCTGACCACACAAAGGGTTTCCCCTTCTTCATCAAAGCTGAGAGTGGTGCTGCAACTCTGGAGAAGTTTGGCACAAATCTCTGGTAGTATCCAACTAGTCCCAAGAAACTCCGCTCCTCCGTCACGCTCCTGGGTAGCTCCCAAGCTAGCACTGCCTCGATCTTCGCAAGATCCACCGCAACTCCTGCCTCAGAGATGACGTGCCCCAAGAAGTGGACCTCACGTAACCAGAACTGACACTTCGAGATATTTCCATAAAGATAGTGCTCTCGGAGTGTGTCTAGTACAACCTGTAAGTGGTATGCGTGCTCATCCTCAGTCATCGAGTATATCAAAATGTCGTCGATGAAGACTACGACAAATCGATCGAGGTATAGATGAAAGATACGGTTCATGAGGACCATGAACACTGCGTGAGAATTGGTTATGCCAAAGGGCATAACCAAGAACTCATAGTGGCCATACCGACATCTAAAGGTCGTCTTCTGCACGTCCTCGTCCCGAACTCTGAGCTGATGATAGCCTGACCTGAGGTCTATCTTCGAGAACCACCGTGCTCCCTTAAGCTAATTGAAGAGGTCATCAGTCCTCAGTAGCGGATACTTGTTCCTCACTGTCACCTAGTTCAGGTGACGATAGTCGACACAAAGTCGCAAGCTCTCATCCGCCTTCTTGGCAAACAATATCGTGGAATCCCAGGGTGAAACACTGGGTCGGATGAATCCCTTGCCCTGCAAGTCCTCCAACTGTACCCGTAGCTCTCGAAGCTCAGCGGGGGCCATCTGATATGCTGGAGTCGATATCGGGGCTGTCTTGGGGTACAGTTCAATATAAAAGTCTACCTCTCTGTGATGAGGTAGTCCTATAATGTCGTCGGGAAAAACGTTTGCATACTGATCCACCACTGCAGGAAAACCTGAACTTCGCACATCAACTGCTCTTAGGATGAGGCTAGACAACTGATGAGTAATGGGATTTCCTCTCCTCTGTGAGAGTCCATCCTGTGCTGTGAAGGCTCCATTATCTCTAGTGAAGGTGAACCTGCTCCCGTCGGTGCGTACACATCGCACCTTGCGCCTAATATAGTCAATCTGAGCATGGACTGTAGATAACCAATCCATGCCCAAGATGACGTCGTAAGGCCTCGACGCCGCTACAAGAAGATCCCAACCGAAGCTCTTGCCTCCTAGAGTAAGCTCACACTACCGGAACCAGTGCATAATCGTCGAGTCTGCTCCCATAGGAGTCTTTAGCCGTAAGGATCGAGCCAACGGCTCCGTCGGAATCTCCGAGATCCGAACAAGGGCAGGGGCTATGAAAGAATGACTCTCTCCTGTGTCTATAAGAACTACAGAAAGGGTGGAATATACACAGATAGTACCTCGAATCATCTCGAGCGCACCGTGGTCATAGGCCTCTGCTTCCTGGAGTTGTGCCTGTCTCTACCCGCCAGCTCCCTGTGGTCAGGGTGGACCTCCTGGTGGTGGTGGTGGTAGAGCCACAAAGCGTCTCCCACCACCTACTGCTTGTCCAGTTCCTCTGCCTCGTCTGCCTGCTCCCTGCGGACCGCCACGGTTGACCCTCTGCCTCTGCATGGGTGGCCCCTCCACCGTCTGCTGCTCCTCGGCATGGCGGGTCGGGCAGTCACGAGCCATGTGGCCCTGCCCGCCGCATGCGTAGAATTGTCTGCCTCTCGAAAGACTGGCTCTGCGCTGTGTGCCCCGCACAGTTGAACCAGTGTCCTGAGGTCGTCTGCCTGAGGTTCAGGTCTGCTTGGACCCATGAGTCATCCGTCGACTGCCTGCTACAGAAGACTCTACTACATGTCGCCCTGCGGTGGGTCTCGCTGCTGATGTAGGCTCATCAAGAAAGCTCTCGATCAGAAGAGCTCGCTCTAGTACCCATGCCTGAGTCAGAATTCTGAGGGAGATTAGAGATTCCCTGATCTCATGCCTAAATCCCTGCTCAAAGGTCCGGGCTCGGAAGAATGGGTCTCGTACCATGTCTGTCGAGTAGCGCGAGAGATCAGTAAATCTCGTCGAGTACTGGGCGACCATCAAGCTGCCCTGCCGCAACTGTAGAAGCTCCTGGATGCGCACTGCACTGAGGGTGGCTGGGACGAACTCCGAGCAGAAGAGGCTCTCAAAGTCCATCCAGAGAAGAGATTCCTCATCGTGCACCTAGAGCATCAAGCTCCACCATCTGCCTATTGCCGCGTGTAGTAGGCTCACTGCGAGGATCACCATGAGGTCTGTTGGTGTCCTCACTAACCTGAAAACTCGTACAACCACCTCCATCTAGTCCTCGGCTGCCTGGGGGTCCGTCTCCCTGTGGAACCAGGGCAGTCGCTGGCGCTGAAACTCGTGCAGTGCACTAAGGCAACGTGCATCGTCAGCGGCTGGGGCTGGTAGCATCGGTGGCTCGGCGGGTAGAGGTATCGTCAGTGCCTCTACTGACAAAGGGCCCTGAACTGAGTCCTCGTCGCTCGGCGGGCTTTCATCACATACAACTCTCGGAACCCTAGCTGGCTGCCATCGTGGGGCCATACTGAAAAGAAACAGGTGCACCACGGTCAAACAGTATACCTAGTGATCTGACATATAGTAATCACAAAGAAAACTTGAAACACACATGCAATCAATGTTTTCGTGCATTAAGTCAGAAATCAGAATTCAGGGTCCTGGTGTACAGATACGTCGGCCGCCGCACCAACACTGGACTCCCTGGACTAATAACCACACCCAATATGCTTAACACTATTGCTTCACATAGAAAAAAGATCAGAGTTCTGAGTTCTGTGGTAGAACCGAACTCCTCTGATACCAATTTGTCACGACTCGTCCTTGGGACCCGTGCCGTGACTACCCCAAGCCCACCTTCCATAGGCCAGGGGCTGGCGACTAGCACCAAGGTGTAATTCCCGGTAATAAGGGAAGGCATTGCCTTTGTAAATTAAACAAACACCATAGAGCAAGCAAGCAGTAGAAGTAAACACTAAGTAAAAACTGGGTACAACAGTAAGTGTGGAAAAGTAAGTGGGCCAGAATACAAACCCAAACTGAAAGTAAAGTATAACTCGAAAGGGAAAATAGAAACTTAAAGTAAAGCCGCAACGTCAAGATACCCACTGGAATTTCCCCCTGAAGGGTGAGTACAAATAGCCTCCACAGCTCTTCGGGTCCAACCGTCCGCTCCGAGTACGTCCCGCCCAGTGGTCCACCTCCATGTACCATCCTGCTCCGCAAACCTAAACCACGATCAGTGCTGTCCGTCGTCTGTAACCAACACAACGTAGTGCGGGCATATCCCGTGTAGGGGTGAGTATAAGCTACTCAGTAGGGACCCCGAGACCCCCAAAGGTCTCCCATAATCCACAAAGGATAATCCACAAAGGAAAGATACAATCACGAAGTAACATCCGACACTGCTTAGGTATATGCCCACACATATACCTAAGTCACCAATTCCAGTTCGCTCCAGCCTCCGAGCCCAAGCACAACCCAATCCACACAGGAAATCACAACCCAGTCCACACAAGAAATCACAACCCAGTCCACACAAGAAAGCAAAATGTAATCCACACAGGATAGCACAACACAATCCACAAAGGAAAGCAAAACAGGATTCAGCTCACAAAGGTATACTTCTTCGTATGATGATAGAGATGATCAGATATAGCCACTGATTCATCTAAGTCGTTGGACCCACAAAGAATCGATAGTTATTAACCCCCACAATGACCCACAAAGGATCTGACCCACACAGGATCGATAGGTAACTAACCCCAACAATGACCCACATAGGATCGGACCCACACAGGATCTGTAGGCGCTGGCCCACACAGGACCGCTGAGCGCTGACCCACACAGGATCGGACCCACACAGGATCGGTAGCACTGATCCACATAGGATCGCTAAGTGTTGTAGTCGTCGCCGTCGAATCCACTGAGGATCTCTGTATAGTCGTCGTCGTCGTCGCAGTCGCAGCCAGCTCTAGGGTTCCCGCACACAGCAAGCTCGTTCGGGAGGGTCCGCTCCACGAGCTGAGGGTCTGATACATCAACTGACACAAAGTCCGGAGTTGATGTATCCAAAAGTTCTGTATCGTCAACAGGAACTCAACGTCACAGACGGTACGTCAATCGGACGCCCGGTCTGAGAGTTAATTGCTTTTTCGTCCCAGGGGCCTGGTTGGTTTTTAAGTCAAAACCAACCCAACCATACTCCACCTGCGTCCAAACCTCGAGCGGGGTAAGCCAAAAGATCAGTCTCACTAATAGGAATCCAACAAAGTCGACGGCACGTCAATCGGACGTCTAGAACTCAAGTTATAAGTGTTTCCGCTATGAGGGCCCGGTTGGTTTTGTGTACGAACCAACCCGGCCAAACCTAAAGTTCTCCGAAACCATGATTGTATTATGTCTAAAAGACCGCCTCAATCCAAGGATCTCATCACCGCTGACGGTGCGTTGATCAGAGGTCTGTAGCCCAAGATATGGGCAAAATAATGAAAGAGGTCTGAAAACGGGGGGTCTGGGCCCGGACTGACCCAGCCCCACCCCCTGGGTCTGCCCGAACCGGGTCGACCCGACCCGGGTCCGGGTCTGACCCGGCTGGGTGTGGCTGGGCCCGGCCGGCGCGGCCCGGCCTGGCGGTCTGGTCGGGCGGCTCGGTCCGGCGCGCTGGCGCTGGCCGAGCGGCCGCGCAAGGGGGGACTGTCCCCCTGGACGAAACTGCGGCCCCCGCACGGGGGGCCACTCCCTGTCAATGGACACGTCGCAATGCCGCATCCCTCTGGTCCCGTGCGGCCACGGGACCAGCCGCCCGCCTTCGCGGCCTCAGCCACAGTGGCCCCTTCCCGGCGGCGCGCCGGGCGCCGCCGTGCTGGTGAGGCTCGCCGGCGGAAAACTCCGCGGACCACCGGACGAGCTCTGGTGGTCGGATTTGTCTGCCGTCTTCGCCAACGACCCTCCCAAGACTGGTTCTCCACTGCGGGTACCTCACAATGCCGCCTGCTTTGTCGTCGCCCACCAATCCACTCCCCAAGAATGAAGAGACGGTGGGTTCGGACTTGCTCGTTGGTCCGCACCCACCGCGTTAGCGGTTTTAAAAAGAAACATCTGACAGTTTTTAAAACACATCTGAGGATATAAAAAATCACATAGATTTAATTACACCATTTAAACCCATGATGATGATATAATTCACAAAGAATTAAAAGAACCATAACCCCCCCCCCACCTCAATCGGTTGTTGATCGAAGATTGTCGTGGGGGAAGGAAGGTCGTGGAAGAAGCATCGCGAAAGGAGGATCGTCGGCGTCGCGGTACAAGGCGTCGCGTCGTCGATCTCCAAGGTTTCATCATTATTCGTCGCCCTTCGTCGGAGGTCGGCTTTCTTCGTCGGCGACGATGCGTTCTTCACGTTCTTCGCGTTCTTCAACGAAGGAGGATGAAGATCTTCAAGCCTTAAAGCTTTCTCCCAATCCTCTCAACAAGAAACCCTTCAATAAAATAAGTGTTGGTCTTATTTTATTTCCCATGCCAACATTTTGGAATTCATAAAAAGAATCCAACAATTAATTGAATTAATTGCAATGCTTAAACCATTCAACTAATAGGGGCGTTTAATATATAATTAAACGCATAGGTTGACTTTATTTAAAAAAGGTTTTCACGGGTGCGTTACTTAGAGGGAAAGAAACGGTGGGGCTCGTGCGGGCCCCACCTCAAAAATATCCTACCAAGTGGGTAGGATATTATGGGTCCCATCTTATTCGCTTAACCTAGGTTAAGCCACTTAAGTAAAATAAAAATAAAAATTCGCACCACTTTTATTGTTATTCCTTAACTTAACCCCAAAAATTAAAAACCACACCCGAGAAAACGCAACTCTGGAAAAGGTGTTCCTAAGCAATTATCGGCACTATGATTCCATCGGTGCCCTTGGAATTAGATTCCGAGTACTGGTTCAAAATTTAGAAAAACTCGCTCGTTCGTTCACTGAACGTACCCGAGCCAAACTTCGGAAAATGATTCCGGGCACACCGGTCCTCGGAATCAGGTGCCGTCAGAAACTGCGTTCTTGTAAAATTCCCAAGAAAATTAAGAAAAAATAAATTCCTTGAATTTTACGGGTCTTTAAAAGGTACACAATGATGAATCAATTACTAATGTTTCCTTAAATGAAAACTATACTGATGATCGATATTATTAATCTTCAGATGATCAGTCTTCCTCATCAGAAGATAATACTTTACCTTCCTATGAATAAGTATCAATATTTTCTAAACTCCTTGAGAATGAAAATTCCAAATTCAAGAAAAGGCTTGATAAGGAAAATTTTAGAATTTATGTTTTAGTTAAAGAAGTATCAGATCTTTCTAATGATCTTGATAAGAAAACTTATGATTTTGAAAGAATTTAAAAAAACCTTGAGAAAGTAAATTCTGAGAAGGGTAAACTTTCTAAGGATCTTGGAAATGTAATTTCTAGTAAAAATATTTTAGAGACTAACTCTAGTTCTAAAAATAATGTTTTTGAGGATAAAAACTTGTTTATTAATCTAAAGTCAGAAATATTTTCCTTGAGGAAGTGTTTTTTAAACTTTAACCTTGGTAAGGAAAATTTTGATAAAATGTATTCCCAAATTAGACCTTTAAGGAATCGTTTTGGTTTTGGTTTTACCTAATCTAAACCTGTTTTCAGTAATAACTATTTTGTTCCTCGAATTGCTTCTTTCTTTACTAAATGTCAGTGTGGTGGACACTGGGAAAAAGTTGTTCCTTAAACAAAACTCAATCTTTGGGTTTTCATAAAGCTTATTTTTCTAAGAAGATGTTGGTTCCTAAAATATTTATTTCTAAAATTTCCGGATCCAAGCAAGATTGGATTCTGAAAGTCTAATATTTTTTTTAGGAAAATAAGGAAAGTACCAACATAAATACATGGTACATGGATAGTGGATGTTCCCAGCATATTATTGGTAACAAAAACTTCTTTGAAAATATTATCAAGACAAAAGGAGGAAAAGTAACTTTCGGAGATAATGATCAGAGAGAAATTATTGGTATAGGTAAAATTGTTCTTCTTGGAAAAACTTTTATTTCAAAGATCTACCTTGTATTAGCGCAATTGAAGATAATGAGTTTATTCTCTCAGCCCATAGGCAGGAGAATGTATACATAATAAACTTAGAAGACCTTAGAATCCAAGATCTACCTTGTATTAGTGCAATTGAAGACCAATCTTGGTTATGGAATAGAAGTTTAGGACACTGTAACCTTAGGAACCTATACAAACTCTCAAAGAAAAGACTAGTTAAGGATCTACCGGAGCTTATATTTGATTCATAAAAAGTTTGTGATCCTTGTCAATATATAAAGCAACATAAATCAAGTTTTAAATCAATCGGTGAAGTCTCAACTTCTAATGCACTACAGTTGGTTCATATGGATCTTTTTGGTCCAACACAAATTGGAAGCATTGGAGGCAAGTATTATGTATTTGTCTTAGTTGATGATTACACAAGATTCATGTGGGTCTATTTTATAGAAAAGAAATATGAAGATTTCTATTATTTTAAAAGTTTTAGAGCCCAAGTAAAAAATGAGAAAAACCTTCCATTGATAACTATTCATAGTGATTATGGAGGAGAATATCAAAATTCTAATTTTGAAACTTTTTGTAGTAGAAAAGGTATTACTCATAAATTCTCATCTCTGAGAACTCCTCAATAGAATGGTGTTGTTGAAATAAGAAATCGAATTCTTCAAGAGATAACTAGAACCATGTTGAGTGAATATTCTATTTCTAAACACTTTTGGGCTGAAGCTGTAAGTACTGCCTATTATACTATAAATCGGGTTTTAATTAGACATTTTCTTAATAAAATCCCTTATGAGTTATGTAATGGTAGAAAACCTAGACTTTCCTAATTCAAAGTAATTGGTTGAAAAGTATTCATCCTGAATACTAAAGACAATTTACATAAATTCACACCTAAATCTGATGAAGTAATTTTCTTAGGCTACTCCACAACTTCTAAGGATTATAGATTTTTTAATAAAAAAATTTGTATTATTGAAGAAACAGTACATGTCAAATTTGATGAAAATGATTCCTTTGTTTTCAAACAACCTCAACCTACATCTTCAGATGTGTTTTAAAAAACTGATTATCAACCATTGATAGAAAATCCTTCTAATAAGAAAAATGTTCAAAAAAGTATTTCTAAAGAATTTACCCCAGAATATTTCCTACCATATGTTGATGAACATATTTTACAAAACCTATATCAGTTTTTTCTGAAGAATCATCCCAGTGATAGTATCATTGGTGATGTAAATCAACCTGTAAGGACTATAAGTTCCTTAAGAAATGAAGTAGAACATCTAGCATTACTTTCTCAATTAGAACCAAAAAGCATTGATGAAGCTTTAGGTGGTGAATATTGAATTAAAGCCATGAAAGATGAGCTAAATGAATTCGAAAATAATAAAGTCTGGAACTTAGTTGAAAGACCTAAGGAAACTTCTATTATTGGAGTAAAATGGGTTTTCAGAAATAAATGTGATGAAAATGGATTCATTGTGAGAAATAAATCTAGATTATTTGTTAAAGGATATAATCAAAAAGAAGGAATATATTATGAAGAAACATATGCTCCAATCGCCAGACTTGAATCTATTTGTATTTTACTTGCCTTTGTAGCATTCTTCAATTTCTAACTTTTTAAAATGGTTGTGAAATGTGCTTTCCTTAACGAATATGTTCAAGATGAAGTTTTTATTGAACAATCTCTTGGATTTTATGATTCAAAACATCTTGAACATGTTTTCAAACTTACCAAAGCTTTATATGGACTTAAACAAGCCCCTAGAGCTTTGTAAGATAGACTTATAGGATTTTTTCTTCAAAACAATTATATTACAGGAAATGCAGATCCAACCCTCTTTATTAAGAAAGATAATAAAAATGTTTTGATTGTTCAAATTTATGTTGATGATATTATATTTTATTCAACTCAACAATATTTAACTAATTTGTTTGCGAATCTAATGAAATATGAGTTTTAAATGAGTATGATGGGTAGTTAACATTTTTCTTAGGTTTTCAAATTTCTCAAAAACCAGAAGGAACCTACATATCTCAGTATAAGTATATTAAATATCTTATTAAAAAGTATGTATATAACAACACTAAGAGTATAAGTACTCCTATTGGTACCTCAAATACTCTTGATCTCGATGAAGCTGGGAAACCAGTGGACCAAACATCATTTAGAGGTATGATAGAAAGTTTACTATACTTGACAGCTAGTCATCCAGACTTAATGTTTTCAGTATGCTTATTTGAAAGATATCAATCCAATCCTAAGGAATCTCATTTAATGGCAGTGAAAATAATTTTTTTCTACTTAAAGGGAACCATGGATTTCAGACTCTTTTATAATTCTGGAAATGATTTTTTTTAAATTTTTTCGAATGTTGACTTTGGTGGTTGTAGAATGGATAGAAAAAGTACATCTGAAACTTGTCATTTCTTAGTAGATTATTTAGTTTCTTGGTCATGAAAAAAGCAACACTCAGTAGCACTTTCCACTATTGAAGCTGAATATGTAGTAGTTGGAAGTTGTTGTGTTCAAGTGTTGTGGATGAAACACACACTCACATACTATGGCATGAGTTTTACTAAAACACAAATTTTGTGTGATAATAATTTTTCCATTTCCCTAAGTAAAATCCATTCACATCACTCTCATGTAAAACAAATATATACTAGGCATCACTTTCTTAGGGATCACACACTAAAAAGAGATATTATTGTTCAATTTATTGGAATACAAAATCAACTTGCTTATATTTTCAAAAAGTCTTTACCCTTCGATATATTTGAATACATTAAACAGAAGTTAGGAATGATAATTGTAAGGTAATCATCCATGTTAACTTCCTGTTTAAACCTATCTCCATACAGTAAGAAACTCCTTTTCATAGAGGGTACATTTTCTTATTATATAAAAGAAATTTTTTCGTAGTCAAAATTTTTTTTAGTCAAATATTTTCATAATCTAAAATTTTTTCATAATCATTTTTTTGAATCAAAAGTTCTTCAAGAAAAATTTTCCTCATTATAGATAATTTACCTAAGTAATCTGGAAGGTATTATTTCTCTCTTAAATTATCGTAATCATATTTTTACATGTTGGTATTTTCTTTTTTCATTTAAAATTTTTTGGATTTACTTTTTCTTAAATCCAAATTTTTTTCTTAAAAATATAAAAATATTGGAATCTACCAAAAATCCTTTTTCGGCTATCATCTCAATCGTCAGAGTTGATCAAAAGTATTTCAACTGTTGGATCAACCAAGGAAGTTGAACTATCACCTCACAGTAAGTTTAATTGGAAATCATTATGAAGGAGAATCATAATTTTGTACTCACAAATTACCTAATGTATCAGGGTGTTTTGATAAAGATAAGTCTCTATCTTGTCTTGGTATTTTAGAGGTAAAGACTCCGAAGATTTTTCATCTTTCTACAAATTTCCGGATTCTTGAATTGTGGGTTCAAGGTTTTGCTATACTAATAAAGGAGATAAGGATACTATGAATAAGAATGATATATATATTTTGGATTTCTTGGTGAACCTAAGGAAGATAAACTTAGTTAAGTATATCTTTGTTATGATTGAGAACATCAAGAATGGAAATTTGAAATCTCAAATCATTATGTACCTGACTATCCTCTCAAAGATGATTGTCCTTTGTCTTAAATCTTTTAAAGTTCCTTGCAGTTCTAAGCCAAGAAATTACAAGGTGATTTTGTTAAGTGATGATAGTATAAGGAGAATGAAAATTGGTTTTTCTAGTGATTTAGGAAAGTTTTATGATTTGTCAGAAGATGAAATCCAAGCTTTAGAAAAGCAAAAATAGGTGGCTGAAACTTCCAAGAAGGGTGGAAAGAAGAGAAAGTCCAAATAACCGTAAGAAAAAGGAAAAAACCCTATGGCTAAGGAATCTCAATCCGCACCCCCAAAACCAAAGAAGAAAAATATGTATACTGATGAAGTGGTTTCCAAGTGGAGAGAGGAAAAGTAGAAAAATAAAGCAGGGGAGCCTAGTTTTGGCATGAATCATGTTAAGGAAAAAGCCTTGAAAATAAAGGCTGTTGAGAATATGGAAAAGTAAGATAAAGATAAGAAGAAAAGGAAGAAGTTGTCGGAGGCTGAAATTGTTCAGTCCCTTCTCAAGGATGCTGAGAAAGCATCTGAGCTAATTCTGGTACCAAAATCGTTTCTACTAGAAACACTTCCTGAGACTCTGGGAAATAAGTTAGTAATTACAGAAAAACATCAAGAAGAAGAAATATTTGAAGAGGGTCACAAGGAGTTAAATAAGTTGAAAACTATTTCCAAGAAGCTAATATTGAATGAGAAAGATGGATAATTTCTTTCCATTCCAATCTTTTGTTGTATTTTTTTCCTTGTATAATTTATTTCGATCATAATGGAATTTTGGTTGCTCTTTATATACTTGGTTGTTTAGTAATAAATTTTCAGGTACCATATTTTTTTTATTCCCTATATTCCTTTTTGAATATCACTAAGGGGGAGAAAGGAAAGTTAAAATTAATATTAAGTAAAGAAGAAATTTCCCTAAGTAAGGGGGAATTAATTTAAGGGGGAGTTCTAATCAAAGATGATTTTCATATGCAAGAAAATGCTAAATCTCATTCAAGAATTCAAGAATACGATCCTTAGGGATTTCAAAACCTAAGGGGGAATTAGTCGTATCCACTATTACTGATATGTAAATGGAGATAAGTTTTATTTTCAAATTCCATAAAGATATTTTCTAAGTCCTTATATTATTTTTTGTAAGGATGTTTGTGCTTTCCAAAAAGGAAGAGATTTTTGAGTCAATAAGGTTTCCTTATGACCTTTCCATTCCTTTATGTTTTAAAAAACACAAACACTCTATCTTAAGGCAAAATTTATTTTATCTTAATAAGGAAAATTTTCCTTCCCCAAGGAAAATTTATCCTTACCTGTTTTATATTGTTCACACTTTAGTCTCTCTAAATCTAACTCATTTTATTTATAAGTATAAAATTCGGTTTTATACTCTAAAACTTGGGAATTCTATAAATAATTAGATATAGAGTATTCTGTTTTCAGGTTCCGAATTCAGGTTACGAATTCTCTGAAATTTAGACTCTGAATTCTCAGAAATTTAGACTCCGAATTCTCTGAAATTCAAACTTTGAATTCTCTGAAATTTAGACTCCGAATTCTTTGCAATTCAGACTCCGAATTCATCATAATTAAGACTCATAATTCCTTAGAATTCATACTCCAAATTCCTTAGAATTTAGACTCCAAATTCATCAGAATTACGACTCCGAATTCCATAGAATTTAGGTTTCAAATTACTTGGAAAACAGAATCTAAATATCTATTTATTTTAGACTCTGAATGCTTATTTTTTTAGACTTCGAACTTTATTTTTTTTCCTTAGACTTTAGAAAATTAGATTTGGTTAAGCAACCATATTTTGATTAATCTTGTTTTAGTTATAAAATTATGTCGTTCATTCTGTTTCTAACTAATCATTGGTTGAGTGACACGTGTACAGGTCCCTCGGAGATTTAAGGAAAAATATGACCATTGGAGGAGGGAGTTGACTGTTAGAGATTTTCCTATAAATAGAATCCTATTTGAACAAGCTCCATATCAATTCCATATGTGTTGATCACTAGAGATTTCATGCTGTTAAAGTGATTTCTAGAGAGAGACACTCTCATGCTTTGTGTGTACTGAACATCTTGTTCATATTACTTTGTACAATTCTGATTGTTGTTGTGTACAATCGAGGAATTCTGGGGATAGAAAGATAGAGGTACCGACTACCTTAAAGCTCGAGGAATTCCATGGATAGGAAGACAGAGGTTCCGACTACCTTATAGTTCGAGGGCTTGTGGGGATAGCAAGACAGACTCTGATATTCTTATCAAGGGCTTACCCTAGTGTGGGTAAGACAATATTTCTTGAAAGCATAAATCAAGGGACCTTTATCCAAGGTTGTTGGATACCCTTCCCTTTGGGTTAAAATATTTTATACTTGTTACTTAGTTTGTTTCAAGTTTATTTATGCTGCATTTTGATTAATAAGGAAAGTATAAATTTCTTATACTTCCTTGTTCTTCTATGTAATCTGATTAGTAAGATTCTATATGGTTTATGGTAGAATCTTTTCCTTGTAAACTTTTCTTAAGTTTCATTTTCGAAACCATATTTCTGGAACCTAGCAAGTTTGCAGAACTAAGAGTTATTGTGAATTTACTTTGTTTAACCTTGTTAAAAAAAGTTTTCCTTAAGGTTAAAAACAAATGTTTTATACCAACATTAAAGGTTCCAAAGGAATTTTTAAAGAATACAATTCACCCCCACCCTCTTTTATTTGAGAATCTATACCATATTCCTATCCTACAAGATGGACTCACATTGACAAGGTGGACACGATTCGTGAAGAGTCTGAGAGGAATCGTCACGCCCAAAGTGGAGTCTGGGAGAGGGGGTGGTGTGGCTCTGGGTACTACCCAGAGGGGGGTCATGCACTACTACCACAGGCCGTTCGGGGGTTGCGCACTGCTGGGTTGCACCGCAGGGAGATTTTTCACACCATAGGGTAAAAGCTATGACCATAGAGGTAAAAGGGAGAATTCCACGCAGAGAGGCCTACACACCTGCTGTGTCGCGCATCACAAGAGAGGAAGAAGAGAAACCAGGTGGGGGGTTGCGCCTCCCCTGTACAGCACCTCCCCCTCTTTAATAAAAAAATTATAATATACTAAATATATTAAAAGATAAAAATAATACTCATAATAATATTATTAATTATAATTGTCATGATATTATTATTTTACATTCCATTTATATCATTATAACCAAAACATTCCATTTAATTAAAATAGTACTTTGATAAACCCCATAATTAAATTGTACTATAAAAAATCTTTTTCATTAAGTCCAACCTCCCCATTTAAAACCACATTAAATATTATTTAAATAAAAAAAATTCAACTAATTTTGAAACTCTCCAATTAATCCTACTTAAAATAAAATGTTTCATTGAAAAGCTCAAAAGCCACATTAAATTCTTTTAATATTTATTTAATTAAATAAACACAAAAATAATAATAACATCATTATTATTATTATTCCAAATTTCATTAAAACCCAAACGCCCAATTTATTATAATATCGTTAATATGATAAAAACTCCATCCCATAAACCCTAATTTAATTGCCATAATAATAAAAATTATTATATTCATAAAACTAAAATAATAATAATCTCATTATTATTATTTTTGAAACCTTTGATAATCCTAACACCTCTATTTAATAATAACTCTTCATTAAATCTGAAACTCCTCATTTAATTAAACATTTCTTTGAGAAGCTCAAAATCCACATTAAATTATCATAAATTATACACTCCTTTAACATGAAATTAAAATCTCAAAGCATCAAAAAAATTTATAACACCATAATAATAATAATAACATTATTATTTTTAGCACATTCCTCCATTTAATAATAAATGGTCCTTTAATAATTCTGAAACACTTTATTTAATTAAAACGGTTCTTCGATAAATCCCAAATACACATTAATTTATTCAACTGTTATTTAATTAATTCTTTATCATTCATTTAATTAAACAACCACAATAATAATAATAATAGCTTCATTATTATTATTATTATTAAAACTTTCTTTTAATTAATCACAATATCTTATATAATCTTCTTAAATTAAATTAATTTATTTATTAAAAAGGGTAAACTTTAGGGGATGGACCGCAGTTGTGCGCTTCCCATACAGATCCATTAAAGTGGAATTTTCTGGATCCAGTGCTCCCGAGACTCATGAGGATACATGCTAAAATTATAGGTTAATTACACAAGTCTGAAAATAACACCTTTAGGTGTTCCAACACTCGTAATAAAATTCCAGAGCTCGGTTTAAAAAAAGACCCATTGATAAACTGAAAAAAAAAAATTGAAAACCTTTTTATTTTATCCTGGTTAAAAAACATGGGACTTTACACGGGGTCCCTACTCAGTATTATTATACTCACCCCTGCACGGGCTTCACCCGCACCTTATTGTGTCTTGTGCAGACAATGAGCATCTTGGCTGAGACTTTAGGAGCCAGGACCAGATGGTACGCGGAGGTGAGTAGTTGATGTGGAGAGCTGTGGAGACAAGTTGTACCTAGCCTTTAGGTAGGATCCTTATTGGATGATCTCATGATCTATTTTTTATTGTATTTGAATCTTTTAGTTGGGATTGTATTTCGGCCTCTTTACTTTCAGTACACACTTCTGCTACTGCAGTTTTACTTTGTGGTTGTATCTTGTTGTATTCTCGGAATGTGTGTTTGTAAAGGTTTATAGGCAATGTCTTCCTATTTTAGGGATATGCCTTTTCTGGTGCTAGTCACCAACCCCTAGCCTATGGAAGGCGGGCTTGGGGTAGTCACGGCACGGCCCCCAGGGGACGGGTCGTGACAGTGTTGTTGCGTCGCTGGGCTTAAGAGGAGGAGAGGGCTGAGACAAGGGGTGTGTCGTTGTGTGCTGAGGACGAAACAGAGATATTGTCGCATCATCGTTGTGCCAGGTCTTGAAGTCGCCACCACTATAGGAATCAGAGGCAGAGGCCGAACAGAGCTGAGCCGCACTGAAGGAGAACCGATGTTGTGCCTCCATCATCATAGCAAAGGTAGGAGTTGCGTCATCGCTTGGAGTCGATCCGTATTTGGAGAAGGTCACCGCTTTACCTATTTGTAGCGCAGAGAGACCCCCCCCTATGTGCCAATATTGGGGGGGAGAAGATTATAAAAAAAATAAAACTAAATAAAAACATAAAATAAAAACTTAGTTAATTAAAAAATAATTAAACTAAAATATTAAATAATAATACTTATAATTAAATAACAAATATAAGATAATTAACATTAATAAAACAGAATTATTAAATTAATTTACTAAAATAAAAATTTTATTTTAAACTAAAATAATTTAAAAATATATATATAAACTAAAATATTTAATAATTAATTAGAAAAAACTAATTTAATTAATTTAAAATAGAAAATATTTTAATAATAATAATCTTAATATTTATAACTAACTTTAATAATATTATTAAATAAAAATAATTAACTTAATAAAATAATAAAATTAAAATTAAAAATAATTAAATTTTAAATGTTAATAATGATTTATAAAGTTAATTATTAACTAACTTAATCAACTTAATAATACTTAAATATTTAATTATTTATTATAACTTAACTTTTATAATTAAATAATTATTATTTTAATAATAATATTAGTTCATCTTAATTAATAATAATAATCTAAATTGAAAATATAACTACTAGTTATTAATAATTCTAATAACATATATTAATTTTAAAACTTATTAATTATATTAAAGGCTTTTTAATAAATTAATAACTATAATTATAATTATTTATTTATTTATTTTCTTCGTGTTTTTTTTGTTTTGCTTTTTGTTGTACAGGTTCATGCAGGAGACTAAAACACTTTCATGTTCATTTAACTAACTGCCGGGAAGTTAGTTACGATGGAATTTCTAAAACGACGTGTGATGGAGTAAAAAATGCACGTGTGTGGTGAAAAATTGAAGAACAAGGCTATGTCGGTGGATGGTGTGGGTGACGTATAGAAAATGACAGTAGAATTTAAAAGGAGGAACAGAGCAGCAAAGGAGGGGACTCTTATTTTTAATACCATGCCATACTTTTTGAGAGTAGAGACTCTCGGGAGATCCATGAGAAGACCTAGAGGTGAAGGAGCCTGAGAGTGGAGCATCATTAGAGGAGTTCTTCCTCCCTCTATGTTTAAATATTTTGTACTCTGTTTTCTTGTTTTTTAGTGTTAAAATCAATATGATCAAGGTCTAATATTTTCTCATCTTGGGAATTTTATTCTTCTGTATTTTCATTTAGGTTTCATCAGATACTTTACATTTTTAAGAATCATAATCAATCGGTGAGATTGAATTATGATTCTATGTTAAATTGTTTCACTTCTCATTTGATTTAAAAATTCACAAATTCAAGATCAACTGGAGAGGTAGATCTTGAATACATTTATCGAAGCTTTTAATGTCATTAAATTTGGAAATTTTATGTTGAGTTTATTTCCAAATGTTGTCTTTTTTACTTTCTTAAGCAGTTTGATTGATTCTATAGTGGCGAACTCCAAGAATCAAGTGTCTTCTTGTTGAGTCCCCTGGCGAGTGGGATTATTTAGAATGCCTTTGAGGAGTTATTAAATACAAAGTAGTGAAGAATTCAATCCTGGTAACCAGCAGTTTAGAATTACTGAGTGACTTTATTTGATCTATGCTCCCTTGCCTTTGCTGCTTTATATTAGTTCATTGTATTTCTCTAGTTTATCAGTACATAGTGTAAATTTTAGTTTCTTTTTTCAATTTTATTTCCTCATTTCTGTTAGATAAAGAAAATCATAAAAGAAAAAATATAAAAAAACCTCCTCCATTGCTGACAATAGTGGAGTTTAATTTCAATAAAACCTTATAAAACTTACTTTCCTTCCCTATTGATCGACCCTACACCACTGTGCTAGTATAGGTTTATAAATGTAATTTCGAGGGTTGTGATGACCTTTTTCCATATAAAAATTTGGCACCGTTGTCAGGGAAGGCACGCACTGGGTGTTCTATATTTTGAAAAAAAATAAAAATAAATAAAAAAACATTAAAATTTCATATATAAAAAAATTGCTAAAAAAAACTGAACTTCACTGATTCTTGAACTGAGTTAATTTTTCTTCTGGTTCTTTTTGGAATTCAGGCGTGTTTAATCTGAACACATTAAAAATGGAAGGTGATGAGCATTAGACACATCCTGGACTTATTTTTGTTTTTTGTAGAGGTTATGGACACACTGCCTGGTAGTGTGTCTATAACCAGCCATAACAGCTTGATTACATTGAAGAAAATGAACACTTTGAATCGAATCCTAAATTTTTATCTAAACATGAATTCATTAAAACAAAATTGGATTCTAGGGAGGATGTTTGGAATTCCTGGTTTAATCAAACTCATTAAATTCAACTTATATATTCTCAAGAGAAAGATCAAATAATTAAAAGATTAGAAAACATGCTTTTATAATTACAAATAAGGGTTAAAGAATAATAATATATTGGAATTAGTGAAAAAAAATGTCTATAAATGATTTTAAAATCAAGTTGAAGAGGATGGTGATTCTGAAACTGGGAAATAACACTTTTACATTGAAGAATCTAGTTCTATTGAACTAAATTTTGAAATAACCAACTCACTGAATCAAGTAAATAACATTGAAAATTACATAAAGAACATTAATGAAGATGAGTTGGACAATTTTTAAATTGAACTAAAAAAGATTGAAAAAGAGATCCCAGTTCTCTTCATGATTCCTACTTAGGAGATAAATCATTTTTTAGGAGTTTTGAAAATGAAATCACTCCGGTTGAATAGAACTTGGAAATTGAAAATTTGAATATCAATAACTCTTCACCCAACTTTATTGAAATCATAAACACTAAACCTGAACTTGAAATTGGGTATAATATGGAAGAGAATGATAAACTGGAAAACATGGAACCTGAAGTTTTTGAGCCTAAGTTGAAAACCACTCTTCCATGTTTTGAAACTATAAATGTCACGACCTGTCCCCTGGGGCCCATGCCATAACTACCCCAAGCTCACCTTCCATAGGCCAGGGGTTGGCGACTAGCACTGGAAAGGCATATCCCTAAAATCGGGAAGGCATTTCCTTTATAACCTGTAAACTCACACAACCAAGCACACAGCTAGATAAAAGCACAAAGTAAACTATATAGTAAACAGAGTGAGCACAGTAAGTAAAGTGGCCTGAATACAAGCCCAACTGTAAAGTATAAGTAAAACTGAAAAGTATAAGTAAACTGAAAAACAGCTCCAGTGAACACCCGCCAAGGATCCTACCTAAAGGGTAGGTACAGCTCTTGAATGGTCGTTTCTTCGGTACACCCTGTCTAAGTTCCACCTCTGAGTAGCCTCCAGTCCTAGTACCCTCGTCCTCGATCAATGTTGTCTGTCATCTACACAAGAAAAAACAAGGTGCGTGCGTAGCCCATGCAGAGGTGAGTATAACGATACTCAGTAAGGACCCTGACACCCCCAAGGTCTCTCAAAATCCACAAAGGATAAACCATAAATCCTAGAAACAATAGTTAACCCTACTTATGTATATGCCCATACATATACCTAAGTTATCAAGTATACCCCTCTCTTTAATGAGGAAACACAAGGCTCAACTCATTATCCCAGTCTCAACTATTCCATGAAGAAAAGAATACCACGTAGGAAATACCACATAGGTAAGTACCACAAAGGTACACCACACAGAAGAATACCACAAAGGTAAAGAATCATCTCACACAAGGTATAACTTAAGTACAGAAGTATAGATGATTAGTAGTAAACTAGATCATCTTATTCTATTAAGTAGCACTGCTTCTAACCCACACAGGATCGATAGGTAACTAACCCCCCATTGACCCACACAGGATCTGACCCACATAGGATCGATAGGTAACTGACCTCCGCTGACCCAAACAGGATCTGACCCACATAGGATCGATAGGTAACTAACCCCCACTGACCCGCATAGGATCTGACCCATATAGGATCGGTATGCGGTGACCCACACAGTATCGCTGAGTGCTGACCCACACAGGATCTGACCCACATAGGATCGGTATGCACTGACCCACACAGGATCACTGAGTGCTGACCCACACAGGATCTGACCCACACAGGATCGATATGCGCTGACCCACACATGATCGTTGAGCACTGACCCACATAAGATCTAATAGAAGTTGACCCACACAGGATCAATGTTCTTTCTTCACATTACAGCTAGCCACAGGATTCCTCACACCCGATGCGCTCGAGCTATATAGAATTTTCCCCTCAAGGTATTGTTTATACCTTGATCTCCCCTAAGCTCCAAAAAGGAGTAACCCAAAGTACCACCATGTCAAAAGGGACCCAATGCAACTGATGGCACGTCAATCGAACGCCCGGTCTATAAGTTATTAGTGTTTTCGTTCTGAGGGCCCAGTTGGATTCGGGTTTGATCCAACCCAGCTGTACTCCAACTTTATACAAAACTCAAATGGAGTATACTAAAAGTACCGTCTCAATCTAAGGATTCTGGTGATACAGATAGTTCGTCAATCGGACGCTCGAATCACAGGTTATGGCCAAAAAGGTGAAACTGGGTCCAGTTGGGCCTGGGTCTGGTCCGACCCGGGTGAACCAACCTAGCCCGACCCGACCCGGTTTGGGTCCGGCTCGGTTAACCTAGGCCTCAGAGGGCCTGGATCGCTGGGTTGCGGTCCGGCCCATCATAGCCCACTGGGTGCGGCCCGCTGTGGTGCGGCCCGCTCGGTTTGGTGGTCCTCCGTGGCGGGGTCCTCCCTAGCAGACACCTAGGGGGAGGCACCCCCTGGTTTTCCGGAATGGTACAACAGACCGTTTCGGCTGGGTGGCATGCGGGACCCACCGGAGGGGTCCCACTCAGTGTGGCATGGCCGGTCAAAAGGCCGGCTGGACTTCCTCCCAACGGTGCGGTCGCGCGCCGCTGCTCCACCGCGACCGGCCGGACGTTGACCGCCCTCCGACCTCTGTCGCGGCTAATAGGTCGCGGTCTCCTACTCAACAGTTGGAGCGAATGTGCTATGATGCCTCGCAACGTGGTCGTCTAGGGTGTCGGCCGCTGCTCTGCACCTCCGCGGCTGACGGGCCACGACCTCTTGCTCATCTAGCGGCTCGGACACACGCCACCCTACCTCCACACGGTCGGCCGGTGTTCCAGCCGCCCACCTCTTCCATGGGTCACCGCAACTTCATTCTAATCCCAAAAAATATGATTATTGCATATTTGCGATCCTCAGGTTGAGGGCTCCGCATCCATATGTCGATCTCAACAAAAAATATCGTGTTTCTAGCGCTGTTAATTATTTGGCATTGAAGAACACATGAAGAACGCACTAAGATTCAAAAGGGAAGAGGCAAGGTATATGCGCGGAACGATGGCCATGTTTGTTTGGTCATTATTTTTGTGAATCCAGAATATGAATAATCAATAAATAAATTCAATTATATATAAAACCCCTACCTCATTCACCTGTAGAAGGTGTCGTGAGGAAGAAGACGAAGTCGATGAAGATGGTGACGTCGGCATTCGTTGCTCTCGCAAGATGCTTCTGATCCGGTCTCAAGAGTCATCCTCGTTCTTCAATTCCGGAGGATGATCTTCTTTGGAGAGTGTGTTCTTCGTTGAAGAGTGTTCTCCCAAATCTCCTCCCCTCTTCCAATCCTTTCCCCCGCAAGAGATGAGGTGCCAAATTAATAAGATTAAGTTTACTAATTAATCAATTAATTTGTTGGCACATTAATTGAAGAATTCCAAAGGTTACCCCATATTAAAGAGGGAGTTCAAGGGTCGGTTGGTTCCCACCACTAATTTCAAATGGGAGGTTTCAAGCTTGGGTGGTCCCCACCACTAAATTCAAAAACAAGGTTTCATTAAAATAAAATAAAACTTGTTTGTTTTATTTTATTATTATTTTTTTAACTCTCCCACAAAAAACATGAAAACTAACTTTCACCCTCCACCTACTACGGTCGAGGTGAATGTCTCCTTAAGTGAATATCAGCACTGGAAGTTCAATAGTGCTCTCAGATTTCAATTCTGAGTACTGGTTCAAAAGTTACAAAAAACCTGCTCACACATTTACTAAACGTACCAAAAGTTCAGAAATTCATTTTGGGCACTCCGGGCCTTGGAATCATGCGCCGTCAATTTTTTCAGACTCACAATATTCCCATATAATTAAAAAAATATTACATGGAAAAAAATCTGGGTCTTTACATTCTCCCCACCTCAGAGATTTGTGTCCCCAAAAGTCACAACACAAACTAGGGAAACAAGTGGGGGTATTGAGCATGAATCTGAGTCTCCCGCTCCCATGTGCTCTCTTAGAGGTTCTCGTGCTGCCAACAAATGTGCACCAGAGGTATCGACGGCTCACGAAGTAATTTCTCATGTCGATCCTCAATCTCTATTGGAACCTCCATAAACATCACCCCATTGTTATTTTCCAGATCACTGTGGTCGATGATGTGAGATGGGTCGTGGACATATCTCCTCAGTTGGGATACGTGTAAGACGTCGTGCACCTTCTCCAATTGCATTGGAAGGGATAGGTGGTATGCCACCTCGCCAACTCGGCTAAGGACCTAAAAGGGTCCGATGAACCTCGAAGATAACTTTTTTCTATAAGGACCCAACCTTATTACATACATAATATTGAATTTAGTCAAGAAAACGCTTCCTTTTACATTGAGGATATTTTCAAGTTTAGAGATTTAGAGAATTGGGACATAATACATTCATAACATTACACATTGTTACAGAGTGGATACCATAAAAACAGTTTCCATTTTTTTCAAATTATAAAACATTAAAACTTAAAACATGACTCCTTAACAATTCTTCAACATTTAACATGGATTCCTTCTTTGTCTTACACATCCATTAACCTATGAAAATTGTTTAAAACTTGGGATGAGCAGAAAGACTCAGCAAGGGATATAAAAATAAGGGAATAACACATTAGTCGTATGAAATCATTTTCAAAAGGCATATTTATCACCTGTACATATATATACTTACTTTGTGAAACATGAGATTTCCACAATAAATAAGAACATAAGTAGAACTATAAAGGTATCTTGGGGAATTACTTACATAATCCTGTAACCCTCTTGGCTACTTTATAATTTGTAACCCTCACGGCTACCTTAAATTTTGTGTAACCATCACAGTTACACTTGGATTAACCATATGGCCGACCTCCAACTTACACATACCCAATGCATTGGAGGGAGATATAGGTCCCACCCTTAATCATAAACAATTACTAATAACCAGAACATAATCATACAACATGAATAATTACATAAAAACATTTATTTTTAATTTTGTAAAATAGAATTCTAAAAGAAGATCTTTAAAGAAAATCCCCTTATAAATATCATAAAATTGAAGAGAGACTTAATAGAGTGGATAGAGTATGTATATATACTGTAAATACACATAATAAAAAATAATATAAACAGATCCCATCACACACAAAAATTTAATAGCACATAAATAATTACATAGAAGGTTAACCCAAAGAATGGAAATCGGGTTAAGAATTCCCTTACCTCGAGATTGTCTTACTTCCAACTTGTTTAAACCTCCTGTATAATGGTTAAAAGAGTGTTATTAATATTTTACAGAAATATTTTAATGTTTATAACATCTTATATGATCATTTTATAACTTCATTTCACCCTTTAATTGTTAGTATTTTGTTCCTTAAATTGTTTAGGGTGAGTTCTTTAAATGATTTTCATGATTAGTTCGTGGTGGATGTTCTAGTCAATTGGAAGTGAAACTCCAGAATTATAATGGAGTGGTATTTAAATATACCCAGTAACATAAATTATACCATTTATCATTTTTAATTCTTACATGAGGATGATTCATAAATTAAAACATTAATGATGTTCGTTTAGATCATTTTAGTGGTTCTTTGATAATAACGACCTCATTTGTTTTATAAATTAAAACCATGTGTACAAAAGAATTACAGAACCATGGATGAGACATAATACATATATTATAACCTATTTCAACCATAAAAATTTTTGTATGACCAGACTTGAAAGAGTTAATGAAAATTGAAATCACATCGTCCACGATGTCGGTAATTCGACACATCACGAACAATGTTTTAATTCCTTGAATAATTGGGAGAAGAGGAGAATAATGATGATGAATTTTCCATGTAAATGAGAACATACAGAAAATACAAGATTTTGGAGCTTCCATGCCTCTTGGTTAAGAGGAGATGAGTAAAGAAGAAGAAAAGAAAGAAAACTTGACAAATTTCTCACGAAAATTCGGCAGCCTTATGGCGTCTCTTAAAATTTCATAAAAAAAAGTTTGATGAGAGAAAGGGGATATCTCATCACTCATACATAATATGGAAATTAAGGGGGGATATGGAATGAAATATCCCAACATGATCCAAAGTAAAAGTAAGATAATAACATAAAATTAAAGAAAAGAAAGAAAATAAAAGAGGATGTTTACCTCTTGATCTCTTCTCCTTGAGATCCTTCTTAAGGGATTTGGTTTTGGTCTTTTGGGTGAGACCAGCAGCTCTAGGAAGTGGGAAAGAGACTTGGGAGGAGTATTGGGTAGAACTTAGGCATGGCTCAAAGCTTGAGAGGTGTGGGAAGAAGAGGGGAGTGAGGGTGGTATTTATAGTGGAGGAGAGAGGGTATTTTTCATTATTTTAATCATTATTATAATATTTTTTCCCAAGACTATGAATAATCTCAATTCATGTGACCCTAAATAGTAATAATGGCATGTTAGTTTGAACCAATTGGGATTACATCATCCTTGCATCACCTATGATGTAATAAATTAAGTATTTAGCATTTATCATATTTTATCGTATTTTACTATTCATCGAAAATTCAAGAATTTCAGAAAAATATCAAAAATTAACCCTTAACATTTTTCGATGTGTAGAATCCCAAAATGAAGTCCATTTTTTAAAAATAATTGTCTAAACATTAATAATTTAATTTTTAAATAAAAGTATACTTAATTCAAAAATTAACAGTTTTAATTCTATAACTAATTTTATATCACATTGAAAAATTAACCAGGATGTCATTATCTTAAATCCATAAGAAAATAAAATAATAATAAAATTTACTATTCATTAGGGTCATATTACTATTCATAATGGTATGTTACTATTCACCAAAAAAACAAGTTGGTTCTAATAGAATCCAAATAACATACTAAACACAATTATAGATGACCATTTTTCAAAATTCAAAACATATAAGCAGTAAAATTATGTTTAAAGGATGCTTATAAATATCTACTTTAAACAAAATTTCAACCATTTCAATTTATTTTTCGAAAATGTTGGGGTGTTACATTGTCCACACCTTCTAGAAATTGCGTCCTCGCAATTTTATTTACTTACTAAACAACTGAGGGTACTTTTCCCTCATAGAATTTTCAAACTCCCATGTTGCTTCTTCAACCATGTGGTTTCTCCACAAAACCTTTACCTGGTGGATTACCTTATTCCGCAATACATGTTCCCTTCAATCAAGAATCTGAACTGGTTTCTCTTTATAAGAAAGTTTCTCTTCCAACTAAACTGCTTCTGGGATCAAAACATGTGATGAATCTGGCATATACTTTCTCAACATCGAAACATGAAAAACATTGTGTACCTGAGACAAACTTGGAGGCAAATCTACGCGGTATGCAACTGTTCCAACTTTATCCAAGATTTCAATAGGACTAATGAACCATGGACTTAGCTTCCCTTTCTTACCAAAATGCATCATACTTTTCCAAGGAGAGATTTCAAGGAAAACATGGTCACCTACATCAAAAGAGAAGTCTTTCCTTCTATTATCTACATAAATTTTCTACCTACTCTGAGTTGTCCTCATGTGCTGCTGAATCATTATCACTTTCTCAGCCACTTCCTCTACTAATTCTGGCCCCATTAACTTTCTTTCACCGATTTCATCCCAAAATGATGGATTCCGACACTGTTTTCTATATAAATCTTTAAAAGGTGTCATCTGTATACTGGAATGAAAACTGTTATTATAAGAAAACTCAACTAAAGAAATATGTTGATCCCAACTTCCATGGTAGTCCATTGAACAAGCTCGAAGCATATCTTCCAAGGTCTGAATCATTCGTTCCGTCTGCCAATCTGATTAAGGATGAAAAGATGTACTGAAATTTAACTTTGTGCCCAAGAAACTTCTGATATCCCTTCCAAAAGTTAGAAGTGAACCTGGGATCATGGTATGATACAATGGAAAAAGGAACTCCATGCAACCTGAAAATATCTTTGAGGTACAATCGAGAAAGATGATCTAAAGACATTGTATCTCGAAATGAAAGAAAATGTGTAGATTTTTTCAGTCGATCAACAATAATCCAAATTGCATTGATATCTCGAGAATTATTTGGTGGTCCCACCACAAAGTCTATGGATACATTCTCTCACTTCCAATTTTACACTGGCAAAGGCTGAAGCATCCCCTTTGGTAACTGCCGCTCTGCTTTAACCTGTTGACATGTCAAACATCTCATGGTAAAATCAGCAATATCTCTTTTCATTCCATCCCACTAATAATACTCCTGAAGGTCCCTATACATCTTAGTACATCCAAGATGAACTGAAAATGGAGAACTATGAGCTTCACACAACAAATATTTCTTCAACTAAGAATCAATAGGCACACACAACCTTTTTCCAAATCTTAAAATACAATCTTTATCAAGGTTAAATTCTAGAAACTTACACATTTTAACCAATTCTACCTTTTTCTATAGCTCACAGTCTTTCTTCTGTGTTCGCTTAATTCTATCCAACAATGAAGACTCCACTGAAAACTAAAACAAAATAGATGTATTCCCTGCACCAATAACTTATAAGCCAAAATTCATAAAATCATTAATCAAGGAATCATGTTCCAAACGTAACATGGTTAATGTTGCATGATGCTTCAGACTCAAGGCATCTGCCACTTTGTTTTCTTTTCCAGAATGGTAATTGATCATGCAGTCATAATCCTTTATTAGTTCAAGCCATCTTCCCTGCCTCATGTTTAATTCCTTCTAAGTGAATATATACTTTATACTTTTATGGTTAGTATATATTTGACATTTGGTTCTGTATAAATGATGCCTCTAAATTTTCAATGCAAAAACCACAGCTACCAATTCTAAATCATGTGTAGGATAATTTAGCTCATGGGGTTTAAGTTGTCTCGAAGCATAGGCAATTACCTGATCATTCTATATCAAAACACAACCAAGTCCCTTCAATGAAGCATCACTATAGATGACAAACTCACCATTCTGGGAAGGTAATGCCAAAACTGGATCATTCACCAATCTCTTCTTCAGTTCCTGAAAACAAACATCACATTCTTCTATCCAAACAAATTTAACCCCTTTCCATGTTAACTTAGTTATCGATCTAGATAACTGTGCAAAGTTATTAACAAACTGTCAGTAATAACCTACTAATCCAAGAAAACTATGAATCTCTGTAACATTTGTGGGTCTTGGGCATTCATCAACCACTTTTGTTTTGGTAGGATCAACTGTTATTCCATCCTTATTTACAATGTTCCTAAGAAAATAAATATGTTGCAACGAAAAATTACACTTTCTGAATTTTCCATACAGTTGATTTTCTTTTAAGGTTTGTAAAACAACCCTTAGATGTTTTTCATGCTCCTCTTTATTTTTAGAAAATACCAGAATATCATCAATAAATACAACCACAAACTTATCCAAGAACTCATGAAATACTCTATTCATAAGATTCATGAATACAGCAGGTGCATTATTTAATCCAAACGGCATAACAACAAATTCATAATGCCCATATCTAGTATGAAAGGATATTTTCAGGATGTCATCCTCCTTCACCTTCATCTGATGGTATTTGGATCTCAAGTCAATCTTGGAAAAGTACTGAGCTCCCTAGAGCTTATCAAACAAGTCATCGATATGAGGAAAATGATACTTGTTTTTAATAGTGATTCTATTCAAAGCTCTATAATCAATGAAAAGTCTCATGGAACCATCTTTATTTTTAACAAACAAAACAGGGGCTCCCTATGGTGAAGTGCTAGGATGAATGAAGCCTTTTTCAAGCAAATCTTGCAACTGATTTTTCAATTCAAGAAGTTATATTTGAGCCATACGATATGGGGGTTTTGAAATTGGCTTAGCATCAGGAACTAACTCAATTGTGAATTTGACTTCCTGGTCATGTATGACACCAAGTAACTAATCGGGAAAAACATCAAGGTATTCATTTACCACTGGAACATCATTAATCTGAATAGTTACCTTTTTTCAACAATATGATCAAGATAACTTTCATTTACATATTTCAATATTTTATTAGCTTCCTGACATGTTATCAATTGTATGGGTTCTTTCATGTATACAAATAGATACTCTTTCTGAAAAACAACTTATTTATCTCTATAGTCAATCTTTGCATGATAAACAGAAATCTAATCCATTCCTAGAATAACATCAAACTCGACTAAGGTTAAAACAACAAGTTCTGCAGGTAAATTCTTTCCACATACCACAATATAAATATTCTTATAATTCCTATTTGCAATAATATTTCCCCTTGGTGTTTTAACAACAAGTTCGGGTCTTATTTATTGATTTTATATTTCCAATTTACTAGAAAATTTCTCAGAGATGAAGGAATGTTTAGACCCCATATCAAACAAAACTTTAGAAAAATCTAAGTGAACAAACAAAGTACCTGATACAACTTTATTGGATGGCCTAACATCTACTGACATAGTCTCAAAGGATCTCACTACACCTTTCTGCTTGTAGTATGGCTTATTTGCATCATTTATATCTCTCTTTGGGCAGGCATTTGCATAATGACCCATTTCACCACATTTAAAACACTTTACAGTCTGCTTATCATGATTAGTATTAGGATCATTTTCATCACAATCTCGGGCCATATTTCCAAACTTACCACATTTAAAACACATCCCAGTTTTTATAAGACATTCCCCAGGGTGTTTCTTGCCACACTTTTCACAAACTAGAAATTGGATTTTCTTACCATCAGATTTCTTTGATTGATTATTACCCATCGCTTACCACCTAGACCTCTTCTTCTCCTTGTTTCCAAAATGCACATGATCATCAGAAAACTCTATTTCTACCCTCTCAGCAGATCATACAAGTTTCTCGTAACTTTTGAATTCACAGGAGGCCAACAACCTCCAATACCTTGGCTTCAATCCTGAGTAAAAGCAGTTGATTTTTCTATAAAGATCCAGAATACGTCGCCAGTCATGTGAAGTTCACTTCATACACAGCCACTGAATCCTCCTCCTTTTGCTTCAATTCAAGGAATTTCTTATCCATCCTAAGCCGCACCACCTTAGGAAAATATTTTTCAAGGAAAATACTTTTAAATTCATCCCACTCAAAGGCATCAATATCCTCTCTATCCCTGATATTTCTTACCATTGACAACCATTGATCAAATTTACCTTCAAAACAATAAATGGCAAGACTAAACTTTTGATTGTCTGAACATCCCATAATATTGAATATCTTTTCAAGGGATTTAATCTATCCTTCAGCCGCTACTAGTTCAGAATATCCATTGAAAGAAGGAGGGTGTTGCCTCATAAAATGTTCCACTATTGTCATGTTCCGTTGTGGTACCTCTGGTTGTTCTTTTTCATGGATTCCACAACCATTTATTGCTTGTGTTAGCTATTCCATTACAGTCACAAACTGCTCAGTTCCAATCCCTACCATTCCGGGCTGCAGATTTGGAAGGATGTCATTCTGTCGGTGCCTCTCCTATTCGGCTTCCCTGTTTCATCTACAGACAACCATTCTGAACAAACATATCTTAGATGAAACAACATGGTAATATTTAAATTCTATAACATTTCAAATTAATCATAGAGTAAAAATCATTTATGATATTCTTTTAACATCATTCTAACCCCTAAAGTTATCTAAACCATTTTCTAATACCAACTATAAGGACCCGACCTTATTACATACATAATCTTGAATTTAGTCAAGAAAATTCTTCCTTTTACATTGAGGATCTTTTCATGTTTATAGATTTAGATAATTGGAACATAATACATTCATAACATTACACATTGTTATAGAGTGGATACCATAAAAACAATTTCCTTTTTTTCAAATTATAAAACATTAAAACTTAAAACATGACTCCTTGACAATTATTCAACATTTAAAATGGCTTCCTTCTTTGTCTTATAAATCCATTAACCTATGAAAATCATTTAAAACTTGGGATGAGCACAAAGACTTAGTAAGGGATATAAAAATAAGGGAATAACACATTAGTTGTATGAAATCATTTTCAAAATACATACTTATCACCTGTACATATATATACTTACTTTGTGAAATATGAGATTTACACAATAAATAAAAACATAAGTAGAACTATAAAGGTATCTTGGGGCATTACTTAAATAATCTTGTAACCCTCTCAGCTACCTTATAATTTGTAACCCTCAAGGCTACCTTAAAATTTGTGTAACCATCGCAGTTACACTTGGAGTAACCATACGGTCGACCTCCAACTTACACATACCCAATGAATTTGAGGGAGATATAGGTCCCACCCTTCATCATAAACAATTCCCAATAACCATAACATAATCATACAACATGAATAATTACATAAAAACATTGCTTTGTAATTTCATAAAACATAATTTAAAAAAGAGGATTTTTAAAGAAAAGCCCCTTATAAATATCATAAAATTGAAGAGAGACTTAATAGAGTGGATGGAGTATGTATATATACTATAAATACACATAATAAAACATAATATAAACATATCCCATCACAAAAACAATTTTAATATCACATAAATAATGAAGTAGAAGGTTAAGCCAAAGAATGGAAATCGGGTTGAGAATTCCCTTACCTCGGGTTTGTCTTACTTCCAAATTGATTAAACCTCATTTATAATGGTTAAAAGAGTGTTATTAATATTTTAAAGAAAATTTTTCATGTTTATAACATCTTATATGATCATTTCATAACTTCATTTCACCCTTTAATTGTTAGTATTTTGTTCCTTGCATTGTTTAGGGTGAGTTCTTTAAATGATTTTCATGATTAGTTCAAGGTGGATGTTCTTGTCGATTGGAAGTGAAAATATAGAATTGTAATAGAGTAGTATTTAAATATACCCATTAACATAAATTATACCATTTATCATTTTTAATTCTTACATGAGGATTATTCATAAGTTAAAACATTAATGATGTTCGTTTAGATCATTTTAGTGGTTCTTTGATAATAATGACCTCATTTGTTTTATAAATTAAAACCATGTATAAAAAATAATTCCAGAAACATGGATGAGACATAATACATATATTATAACCTGTTTCAACCATAAAAATGGTTTCATGACCAGAATTGAAAGAGTTAATGAAAATTGAAATCGCATCATCCACGATGTCAGTAATTCGACACATCACGGACAATGTTTTAATTAATTGAATAAGTGAGAGAGGAGGATAAGAATGATGATGAATTTTCCATGAACATTATAAAATACAGAATATAAAAGATTCTGGAGCTTTCATGCCTCTTGGTTAAGATGAGGTGAGGAAAGAAGAAGAAAAGAAAGAAAACTTGACAAATTTCTCACGAAAATTCGGCAGCCTTACAGCATCTCTTAAAATTTCATAAAAAAATCTGATGAGAGAAAGGGGATATCTCATCACTCATACATAATATGGACAGTAAGGTGGTATATGGAATGAAATATCCCAACATAATCCAAAGTAAAAGGAAGAGAATAACATAAAATGAAAGAAAAGAAATAAAATAAAAGAGGATGTTTACCTCTTGATCTCTTCTCCTTGAGATCCTTCTTAAGGGTTTTGGTTTTGGTCTTTTGGGTGAGACCAGTAGCTATAGGACATGGGAAAGATCCTTGGGAGGAGTATTGGGCAGAACTTAGGCATGGATCAAAGCTTGAGAGGTGTGGGAAGAAGAGGGGAGTGAGGGTGGTATTTATAGTGGAGGAGAGGGGGTATTTTTCATTATTTTAATCATTATTATAATATTTTTGCCCAAGACTATGAATAATCTCAATTCATGTGACCCTAAATAGTAATAATGGCATGTGAGTTCGAACCAAGTGGTCTTACATCAGCCTTGCATCACCTATGATGCAGTAAATGAAGTATTTAGCATTTATCGTATTTTATCGTATTTTACTATTCATCGAAAATTCAAGAATTTTAGAAAAATCCCAAAAATTAACCCTTAAAATTTTTCAACGTGTAGAATACAAAAATGAATTCCATTTTTTTAAAATAATTTTCTAAATATTATTAATTTAATTTTGAAATAAAAGCATACTTAATTCAAAAATTAACAGTTTTAATTCTATAACTACTTTTATATCACATTGAAAAATTAACCAGGATGTCATTATCTTAAAGCCATAAGAAATTAAAATAATAATAATAAATTTACTATTCATTAGGTTTATATTACTATTCACATTACTATTCATAAGGGTATGTTACTATTCACAAAAAAAACAAGTTGGTTCCAATAGACTCCAAATAACATACTGAACACAATTATAGATGGCCATTTTTCAAAATTCAAAATATATAAGCAGTAAAATTGTGTTAAAAGGTTACTTATAAATATCTAATTTAAAAGAAATTTCAATCATTTCAATTTATTTTTCTAAAACTTGGGGTGTTACAGCCGCCTCGGCTAAATCTTTACAATCCTCATCAAGGTGAGAACCATAGAAAGACATGGTCACCATCCTCAAAATCCATAGGTCTTCATCTCCTGCCTACATAAGACTTCTGCCTGCTCTATGCAGTCTTCATCCGCTCCTGGATGATCTGCACATTCTCCGTGGTAGCTCGTATCATCTCTGGTCCCATGAGTGCTGACTCTCTTGGGTCAGTCCAGTATAGAGGTGATCTACAAGGTCGATCGTACAACACCTCGAATGGTGCCATACCGATAGTGGAGTGATAGCTATTTTATGCGAACTCCACTAAGGGAAAGTGATCCTTCCATCTGCGGATGAAATAAAGGACGCAAGCACTCAGCATGTCCTCAAGGGTCTATATGGTCTACTCTATTTGACCATCCGTCTAATGATGGAAGGTGGTGCTCAACTGAATTTGTGTCCCGGATGCTTCCTGCAACCCCTTCCGTAGCTGGGAAGTAAAACGTGTATCACGATCAGAGACAATCATAGATGGAACTCCATGAAGTCGTACAATCTCCTGCATGTAGAGGCATTTCAATCCCTCTATTGATCCCTTCTCTCTGGTAGGTAAGAATTGGGCCGACTTGGTGAGTTGGTCAATGATCACCCAGATAGAATCATGTCCCTTAAACGTGCGTGGAAGTCCTGATACGAAGTCCATGGAAATTCCATCCCACTTCCACTATGGAACCTCTTGTGGATGAACTAAGCTTGCTGGAACCTGGTGCTCTGCATTCACTTGCTGACAAGTGAGGCACCGTGAGACACACTATGTTACTTCCTTCTTCATTCCCAGCCAACAGTGCTAACGCCGAAGGTCCAGGTACATCTTCTCCACTTCTGGATGTACCGCTAGAGGGGATGTATGGAACCCCCTCAACACTTCCTCCCTAAGTTCCACTAGTACCATAGTACATCCTCTAAAGAGGATGACGTGCTCCCCACCTTCATAAAACCCATTAGGTGCCTATCCTATGAATATATGAGCACGTCAAGCCTCGTAGTCAGTGTCCCCAAGCTGTGCCTCCCTGACTCATTGAAGGAGTGGGGGAGTGACTATCAAAGACTGAAGATAAGATGCTTCATCTCGATCCACGTAGGATATCTACAAATCGTTTAGTTGCTATGTTTCCTCACTCAGCAACTGTATACAAGATCTCCTACTAAGTGCATATGCTACTACGTTCCCCTTCCTAGGAGTATAGAATATCTCAAAGTCATAGTCCAGGAGGAACTCAATCCAATGTCGCTGCCTCAGGTTCAGGTCCTTCTAAGAGAATATATACATGAGACTCTTGTGATCAGAGTAGACTGTAAAATGTTAACCCATCAAGTAATGTCACCATATCTTCAAGGAAAAGACCACTACTGCTAACTCCAGGTCATGGGTAGCGTAGTTCTACTCATGTTGTCTCAGCTGTCGAGAACCATAAGTGATCACTGCTCGCTCTTTCATCAAAACACATCCAATCCCGGTCCTTGATGCATCACAGTAGACTACATACCCAATTCCTTCCTCTGGTAGCCTCAAGATAGGGGTACTCATCAGTATCTACCTCAGCTCCTGGAAACTCTACTGGCATCTCTCCTACCACACAAATGGTTTCCCCTTCTTCATCAACATAGATAAGGGTGTTAAAACTCTAGAAAAGTTAGGCACAAACCTCCGGTAGTAACTGGACAAACCCAGGAAACTCCGCACCTCCGCCACACTCCTGGGTGGCTCCCAAGCAAGCACAAACTCAATATTCCCTGGATCCACCGCAACTCCAGCCTCTGAGATAACGTGTCCCAAAAAGTGAACCTCTCAGATCCAGAACTAGCACTTCGAGAGCTTACCATAAAGTTGGTGCTCTCGGAGTGTGTCCAGAGCTATCTACAAATGATAGGCATGATCCTCCTTTGTCGATGAGTAAATAAAAATGTCGTCGATGAATACTACCACAAAGCGGTTGAGGTATGGCTAGAAGACCCTATTAATGAGTCTCATGAACACTGATGGGGCGTTGGTTACGCCGAATGGCATAACCCAGAACTCATAATGGCCACAACGACATATGAAGGTCATCTTCTGCACATCCTCGTCTCATAATCTGAGCTCGTGATAGCCTAACCTGAGGTATATCTTCGAAAACCATTGTGCTCCCTTCAACTAATCAAATAGATCGTCAATCCTAGGGAGTGGGTACTTGTTCTTCACGGTCACCTAGTTCAGGTTCCGATAGTCCACACAGAGTCTCAAACTCCCATCTACCTTCTTGGTGAAAAAAATCGAGGTTGTCCAAGTAGAAAAATTGGGCCTAATGAACCCCTTTCTCTGCAAGTCCTCCAACTGTACCCGCAGCTCTCGAAGCTCCGCGGGAGCCATCCGATATGCTGGTGTAGATATCGATGTCATCCCGGGGTACAAGTCGATATAAAAGTCCACCTCTCTACAAGGATCCAGACCCGAAACATCATTTGGAAAAACATCAGTATACTTGTCCACCACTACAGGATAGATCAGACTCTCCACATCAACCGCTCCGAGGGTAAGGATATCCAACTGATTTGTGATTGGATGCACCCTCCTCTGGGTAAGTCCATCCTGTGCTGTAAAGGTTCCCTTATTTTTAGTGAAGGAAAACTTGGTCTCATTCGTGAAAACACACCGCACTTTGTGCCTAATACAGTCGATCTAAGCACGGACTGTAGATAACTAGTCCACACCCAAGATGACGTCGTAAGGCCTCGACGTAGCTACTAGAAGATCTCATCCGAAGCTCTCACCTCCTAGAGTAATCTCACACTGTTGGCACCAGTGTGTAATCGTCGAATCTACTCCCTTAGGAGTCTCTAACTGTAAGGATCCAGCCAACGGCTCCACCAGTATCTCTAAGCTCCAAATGAGGGTCGTGGAAATAAAAGAATGATCGAAACCTGTGTCTATGAGTATTACAGCTAAGGTGGAGTAGATACAGATCGTACCTCGTATCATCTCTGGAGTGTCGTGGTCGTAGGCCTCAACTACATGGAGCTGAGCTCGCCCCTATCCACCTACTCCCTATGGTCGGGGTGGACCACCTGGTGGTGGTGGCAGTAGTACCTCGAATCGCCTCCCACCACCTGTTGCACGACCAGCTCCTCTTCCACATCTGCCTCCTGCCTTTATACCTCCTCGATCGAATCTTCACCTCTACCTAGGTGGTTCTTCGACCGTCTGTTGGTCATCTGTACGGAGGGTCAGGCAGTCGCAAGCCATGTGACCCTGCCCGCTGCATGTGTAACACTGACTATTCCTCGCCTGTCCTACTCTATCTCGAGATCCACGCACAACCGACCATGTATCCTACGCTCATCCACCAGTAGGTATGATTCTCTTGGACCTCTGCACCATTTGTTTTCTACCAGCTACAGATGACTCTGCTACGTGACGTCTGGTGGTGGGTCTCACTACCGGTGACTGCTCAACAAGAAAACTCTCCACTAAGAGTGCTCACTCTAACACCCCCCGCCTGCATCGGGATGCTGAGAGAAATCATAGAGGATCTAATATACCATCTGAGCCCCTGCTCGAAGGTCCGGGACCTAAAGAAAGGGTCCCTCACCATGTCAGTGGAGTAGCGCAAGAGGTCGGTGAACCTCGCTGAATACTGATCCATGATCATACTACCCTACTGCAAGTGGAGAAGCTCATGTATACGCACTGAGTGTAGAGTCACTGGGATGAACTCTACCCTGAAAAGGCTCTAGAAGTCCGCCCAGATGATAGTGACCTCGTCGTGAACCTGGAGCATCAAGCTCCACAATCTTCCCATTATTTCCTGAAGAAGGATGGCGACAAGGATCACCATGATATCTGATGGTGTCCCTACTAGTCGAAAGACTCTAACCATAGCCTCTATTCAATCCTCAACCGCCTGTGGGTCCGTCTCACCCCGGAACCTCGGTGGCCTCTAGCACTAGAAATCGTGCAACACGCTCAAGTGGTGCGCACCCTCTGCTGCTGGGGCTAGTGGCATCGGCTGCCCAATGGGTAGTGGTGCTACTGGTACACCACCCGATGGTAAAACTATCATAAGGGGTCCCTACACCGAAGCCTCATTTCTCAGTGGGTTGTCTTCATGTACTCTACCCAGAACCCTGGCTGGATGTCTACGTGGAGGCATCCTGAAAAGAAACAGGTTCTCTACAGTCACTAAGTTATACCTGGTGAGCTGACTCAAAGAGTTCACAAAGAAAACTTTTCAAAGACACACATGCAATCAGTTTTTTCACGCACTGAGTCAGAAATCAGAACTCAGGGTACTGGTGTATGGATACGTCAGCCGTCGCACCAATAATGGACTCCCTAAACTGAAAACCACACTCATTACACTTAACACTATCACCGAGTCAAAAGATCAGAGTTCTAGTTCTTCAGTAGAACCGAACTCCTATGATACCAATTTTTCACGACCCATCCCCCAGGGCTCATGTTGTGACTACCCCAAGCCCGCCTTCCATAGGCTAGGGGCTAGTGACTAGCACCAGAAAGGCATATCCCTAAAACTAGGAAGGCATTTCCTTTATAACCTGTAAACTCACACAACCAAGCACACAGCCAGATACAAGCACAAATTAAACTATATAATAAATAGAGTGAGTACAGTAAGTAAAGGGGTCGGAATACAAGCCCAACTAGAAAGTATAAATAAAACTGAAAAGTACAAGTAAACTGAAAAATATCTCTAGTGAACACCCGCCAAGGATCCTACCTGAAGGGTAGGTACAACTCTCGAAGGGTTGTCTCTGTGGTACGCCTTTTCTAAGGTCCACCTCCTACCAGCCTCCAGTCCTGGTACCCTCGTCCTCGATCAACGATGTCTGTCATCTACACAAGATACAAAAAGGTGCGGGCGTAGCCCGTGAAGGGGTGAGTATAATGATACTCAATAAGGATCCCAATACCCCCCAAGGTCTCTCAAAATCCACAAAGGATAAACCACAAAGCATAGAAACAACATTCATCCCTACTTAGGTATATACCTATACATATACCTAAGTTATCAAGTATACCCCTCTTTCAAGAGGAAATTCAAGGCCCAACTCATTATCCCAAGCTCAACTCTTCCACGAAGGAAAGAATATCATGTAGGTAATACCAAATAGGTAAGTTCCACAAAGGTACACCACACAGAAGAATACCGCAAAGGTAAAGACTCAGCTCACACCAGGTATAACTTACATACAGAAGTACAGATGATTAGTCGTAAATTAGATCATCTTATTCTGTTAAGTAGCACTACTTCTAACCCACATAGGATCGATAGGTAACTAACCCCCGCTGACCCACATAGGATCTGACCCACACAGGATCGATAGGTAACTAACCCCCGCTGACCCACATAGGATCTGACCCACATAGGATCGATAGGTAACTAACCCCCGCTAACCCACATAGGATGACCCACACAGGATCGGTATGCGCTGACCCACACAGGATCGCTGAGGTCTGACCCACATAGGATCTGACCCACACAGGACTAGTATGCGCTTACCTACATAGGATCACTGAGAATTGATCCACACAGGATCTGATAGAAGTTGACCCACATAGGATCGATGTTCTTTCTCCATGTTACATCCAGCCACAGGATTCCTCACACCCGGTGCGCTCGAGCTCTGTAGAATTTTCCCCTCAAGGCTTCGGTCGTACCTTGACCGCCACTAAGCTCCACAAAGGAGTAACCCAAAGGACCGCCACATCAAAAGGGACCCAATGCAAATGATGGCATGTCAATAGAATGCATGAATCACAAGTTATGTCCAAAAAGGTGAAACTGGGTCCAGATGAGCTCGGGTCCAGTCCGACCCGACCCGGTTCAGGTCCGGTCCAGTTGTCCTAGGCCTCGGCAGGCCCAGCCCGCTGGTTCATGGTCCGGCCCGGCCTGTGAAGGGGACGAACCGCTGGGCGCGACCCGCTGCGGTGCAGCCCGCTCTGCTGGGTGGTCCTCTATGGTGGGGTCTGCCCTAGTAGACACTCGGGGGGGAGGCGCCCCCGGTTTTCTCAAACGGTCCAACAGACCGTTTAGTTGGGTGGCACACGGGACCCACCGGAGAGGTCCCACTTAGCATGGCGTGGCCAGCCAAATGGCCGGCCGGACTTCCTCCCAACAGTGTGGTCGCATGTCGCTGCTCCACCGCAGCCGACCAGATGTCGCCCGCCCTCCGACCTCCACCGCGGTCAAGCAGTCGCGGTCTCCTGCTCAACTGGCAGCGCGGACGCGCGACGCCGCCTCGCCATGTAGCCGCCCAGTGTGCTGGCTTCCACCCTGCACCACCGCGACTGATGGGCCGTGGCCTCTTGCTCATCCGGCGACGCAGACGCGCACCGCCTTACCTCCACGCGGTCGACCGGTGTTCCAGTCACCCACCTCTTCTATGGGTCACTGCAACTTCGTTCTAAGCCCAAAATATATGAAGATTTCATATTCACGATCCTCAGGTCAAGGGATTCGCGTCCATATGTCGCGCTCAACAAAAAATATCATGTTTTTAGTGTTGTTAATTATTTTTCATTAAATAACTAACGAAGAATGCGCGAAGAATCAAAAGGGAAGAGGCAAGGTATTTGTGCGGAACGACGACCATGTTTTTTTGTCCATCATCATTGTGAATACAAAATATGAAGAATCAATAAATAAATTCAATTATATATAAAACCCCTTCTTCTTTATCCTGTAGGAGGTGTCGTGAGGAAGAAGGCAAAGTTGGTGAAGATGGTGACGTCAGCGTTCGTTGCTCCCGCAAGATGCTTCCAATATGGGCTCAAGTGTCGTCCTCGTTCTTCGATTCTGGAGGATTCTATTCATTGGAGAGAGTGTTCTTCATTGAAGAGTGTTCTCCCAAATCTCTTTCCCTTTGCCAATCCTTTCCCCTGTGAGAGATGAGGTGCCAAATTAAAAATATTAAGTTTACTAATTAATCAATTAATTTTTTGGCACATTAATTGAGGAATTCCAAAGGTTAACCCATATTAGAGAGGGAGTTCAAGGGTTGGGTGGTCCCCACCACTAATTTCAAATGGGAGGTTTCAAGCTCAGGTGGTCCCCACCACTAAATTCAAAAAAGAGGTATCATTAAAATAAAATAAAACTTGTTTGTTTTATTTTATTATTATTTTTTTAACTCACCCATGAAAAAAATGAAAACTAAATTTCACCCTTGACCTACTACGGTCGAGGTGAAGGTATCCTTAAGAGAATATCGGCGCTGCGAGTTCAACGGTGCCCTCGTATTTCAATTCCGAGCATCGGTTCAAAAGTTACAAAAACCTGCTCGCATGTTTACTGAACGTACCTAAAAAAAAGTTCAGAAATTCATTTCGGGCACTCCGGGTTTTGGAATCACGCGCCGTCAATTTTCACAAACTCTTAATATTCACATATAATTAAAAAAATACATGGAAAAAAATCCAGGTCTTTACAGTAAACCCAATAATTTTAGAAAAATAATTGGATAAAGAAGTTGAGGTAATGTGTCTTGATGAAAAGTTTATTGATGAAGTTTCACTTCCTTGTTTACATAGTAAACGCTTTTCTAAAACTTTGTTATTTGAAATGGAAAGTAGTGTTGTCATATCTGTGGAAAACTGTTTAAATTTGAATACTCCAGAAAATGAATTTCTTGAAGCTGGATTTAACATATCTCCCCCTGAATTGAACATTCTGGAATACTCAATAGACATTATTGTAGAGGATGAAATATTTGATAGTGAACATGAAAAATAAGTTGAACACACACTAGAACTTGATATAGGCAGAATTTATTTGTTAGAAGGAGTAGATGATGAGTATTTGTTAACTGATGAGGATCTTTTGGAAGATATTTATAACATTGTTAAACCTGAATCTATTAGTGATAAAATTAATTCTCTTCTCTGTCTGTCACTTCAATCCTCAACTGAGTTGGGTACTGAATCTTTCCTTGAATATGATAGTAGTTTAGAGGGTGAATTATACTTGAGCTCCAATGTACATGATTCTGTTCAGCAATTAATTGATCTCCTTCATGAATCTACTAATCAGTACTCACCCACATGCACCCCAATCTTTGAATTTGTTAGTGTTGAAGTCAAGATAGATAGCTGTGAGGACATGGCCATACCCCTAGGAACACCTAGTTCAATGTTGTCCCTTCATGTGAATTCAAATCTTGATAAATCTGAACATAATCCAGAAGTGTACAACATTATTCCCACAACTATCAAGGGGTGCCTCTAAGTGGTTAATTCTGGCTATGATAATTCAGTTTTTTTTGTGTTGAGTCTTGGTGCCAACAAATTTCATTGTTCTATTAAAAACAATTGGGAAAAACGTTTGTGGTGGTTTCTACTTAGGAAACCACATCCACCTAGTGACTATGGTTAGTTCTAGGTGAGTCTGGCTGGGGACTATAAATCTAGCGCTGCATGGGAGGCAACCCATGGTTTTTCTTTTGTTTTTAATAAATGGAAAAAATTGTGATTAAATAATGACTAACTGAAGACTTTAAATTTAGTTCTTCTTAAGAGTCAACCCATGTTCTTTCTTTGTTTTCATTTATATATTAGTTTTTCTTTGAGTAAAGTGTTGTTGTGTTGTCTTCTGTTTGCTCTGTCTTTGCTAATTATTTGTTTTTGGTTTACATGATCTGTGTTTTTAGGATGGTGCTACTAGTTTCAATGGAGGAGTGGAATTCTAATGCTGGATAATAAAAAAGTCAGGGAACTTCTTTCTTTTTTTTCTCTACATTTATTTTCGCTCCTTGTTACTTTCACTGTAAAAATTCATTGATAAGTCACATTTACTCATATCAACAGTGATTCATTGACCTGCTATTGTTCTTGAACCATTATTCCACTACTAACAGTGAGTAATCTCAATAGTGACTCACTGATAAACTGCTAGAAGTGAATTAGTGACTGTTTATTTGGAAAAAAATTTCTTGGTAGTGAATTTTTTTTTCTTGAACTAAAAAGTCTACTACATGTCTTGAGATGTTTAAAAAATCTGTATGCACCCTTTTGCTGGAAATTGAAACTCACTAGTTTTAAACCATATCACTTCTTGAACTTAAGTGTGAGGGGTACATGCAGACCGGTTTTTTTTTGTTTTTGTTGAATTTTTATACCTAAGGGGTGTTTGGAATGCTTGCTTTCTACTTTATTGAATATCCAACTGAATAAATTTTTTATGAACTTGATTTCTCCCAAATTCATTGTGCACTTACACCTCACATGCTACTTTTGATATTTTTTGGAAATTTATTCACTAGCCTTTATTGATATAGAATGTGAACCTGTTAATTAATTATTATGGCAAACAATATTTTTGAACTTTAATGTGACCCTTAAAACATGTCATAAATCTACTTAATTGGAAATCAGTTTTGAACATTAAGTTTATAATAGTTCTTCTCCACTATTTGAATTCAACTTTGGGGACAAAGATGGATTTTAAGTGTGGGGGAGGGGGTCAATTATTGACTGAGCTAAACTATGTTTAATGAGAATTCCATCAAATCCCACTGCATTCAAACTACTTGTCAAAAAAATGGTTAAATTTTTCCAAATTTCTTTTACAATTTAGGTTGTATACTTTCCTCAAATGAGTCTTTCCTTAGGATGATGCTTTATTGGAAGTTAATATATGTTTTGAATCTAAAATTAATGATAATTTATGATTGATGAGTGAACTTACTTATTGATTTTATGAAAATTTGGTTTAGGAACTATTTTTGAGAGTGATGTAGGTAACATGTTTTTGGATTTATAATCATAACCCTTGGAACTCGAAGTTTGAATTTGATCCTAAGGAACTCATTTTTCTTTTAATTATCTGAATAAATCATCTTAGTGATCCAATATAAATGGTTTTTTGAATATATCTTTTGAAACTGGAGTAATTTGGGCACTTGGGATCCCATGGTGAATCTCTGTGACCCTAGATGTTGGGTGTCTTTCTGTTAATTATAAGCCCTCTGTACACTTTGAATAAGTGCACATGCACAGTGCTTAGAACATGTTACATGGCTTGGGAAAAATAAAATAAAGTGTATAGGGTCAAAAATGAGTTCACTAAGGTGAGGGGAATAATGAACGCCAGATGAAGGATGGGGAAAATTTGTTTATATGGGAATCATTTAGGTTGTATCAATAAGGTGATATTTTTTTTAAATAAATATTATTTATTTTTGGAACCAAGTTCATGAGTCAAAGTACAAATTTCCTTTTGTAAGTTCTTAATTCCACATATATTTAACCTACTATCACTCTTAGACATAGAACTTAAGCTTGGATTGAAATGAATCATTAAGTAAAATCACATAAGAGGTAGGACATCTTCATTTCTTGATGATTCATATATTTATAGACTACTGGTGAGAGTTTGATTAAAGGCAATATTCATTTGAACAATTCATTTTTAAAGATTTTTGATAGTCCTCTGTTTTAAGTGTTGGACATGTTACTTTTTGAGCTGATTAATAAAGATACATCTTTTTTTCAATAATAATAAAACATGGGATTGTTTGAGGACAAACAATGTTTAAGTTTGGGGGAATTTAATGTGGCATTATTTTTACACAGTTTGCCACATATTTTAATTTAATTTTCAATAATTTAATTAATTAATTTTACACTTTTTTATAATTATTCATAATTTTGTATTTTTATAATTAAATTTATTAATTAATCAATTTTTATAATTAATTATGTATTTTTATCTTTAAAACAATTAATTTAATCTTACTTTACTTATCTAGAATAATTATTTATCAATTAGTTTTGTTAATTTTAATCTACTCACTTTTTAATTTGTCACTTTTATTAAATAATCATTTAATCATCCATTTTGTGTATTAATTAACTTGATTTTTAATTTAATATTATATGTTATAGATTAGATTGATTGAAATAACTTTACTTTATTAATCTAATTATTCTCTCAATTAATTTTAGTTAAATTTTTAAGTTCTATTTTGATTAATTGAAGAGTTTTAAGTGTATAGTTTGTTATTTAATTGATTATTTTAGTTTATTATAACTTTTTTATTTTAATTTTATTTATGAAGTTCTAAAAATTTAAGTCAGTGACTTTTTAATTTTTGACCATTCATGCCACCGTTCTTTTTCCTGCCACCGATGTATACCATCAGTGTCACCCTTTTTCTCTTCTATCGATGAGTCATTTCACTGATACACCCTGTTCGTCTCACTGACTACATGCAGTTTTAATTCTTATTTTGTTAGTTTTAATTCTTTAAATCATTTAATCAAATTTCATCTCTTTTAATTTAACTAATCTTTACTTTATTTCAAAACATTTAATGATTTATTTACTTAATTTATTTAAACTTTATTTTAACAATTTTAATTTCCATTTTATTAACAATAATTAATTTAACCCTTTTTAATTTATTGTTTTTGTAAGAACCCGAGTTTTTTCGGACTGTCGTTTTGAGCAGAAATATGAAATTTTTGCTGTTGGTTGCTCATGAGGGGTAAAATGGTCTTTTTAACCTACCAACTGATCTCGGATAATTTTTCAGACAACTCTGTTGGTCTCAAAACAGGGAATTTACCCTAGGATAGGAATTTGGTGGAAGTCTGAGCTGTTCGAATTTTGGCGAAATATTTAATATTATTAAATTAAATATTACTTTATTCGCGCTAGTTCATTTGGAAATAGCTTTTAAACAGAATGTAGGATTGAAATTCTGTCTGTGCCATTGAGTCCGTAATGAGGAGTTTAGCCTAGGGAAGGCATAAACTCATGTCGGGCGTTGGGGTCGGCCCAAGCCCCCTTTTTCTTCTTTTCCTTTTCTTTTCTTTTCTTCCTTCTCTTCTTTCCTCCTCCTCCTTCCACACGTCCCCTACACCTCCTCATTGGCCGTGTATTTTGGTGAGAATTGTAGTTTTATAAAGAGATAGAGTTAGGAGGCAAGAGGGGTACCGATTCGAAGCTCTCGACGCGGTGAGTCGGCGTGCGGCAACCGTGAGTCGTGAAATCAACCGAAGCTTCGGCGGTTTCCGCCCGAAGGTAGGGCCATTTACGTTTTCGCCATATATTCACTTTTAACTTGTTTTTTAGGTTTTTAATGCCTTATATTGATTTCTTGTGGCCTCTTAAGGCCGAATCTATTGTCTCGGGGGCAAAAACGGGCGTTTCTGACGTTTTGAGGGATTTCCCGTCGGAAAACCCAGAATACACGGCGTGTGTTCCAAGGGAACACGCCGTGTGTTCTTCCCGTTCAGGGAAGATGAAGTTTTCCAAAGTACATTTCATGTAATTTGAGTACACACCGTGTAGTGGTGGCCGTGTATCCGACCGTGTGCAAAAAGGACATGGAATAGTGGTTTTTAAGGAGTACACGTCGTGTACTATAAGTACATGTCGTGTAGTGGCACATGGGCATGTGTTCTGGTGAAAACACACACTGAGTGATGTTTTTTGAACATTAAATTCCATGTACAATAAAGTACATGCCGTGTACTATTACACAGGCAGACCCCATGTGTCTGGTCATGTGCTCTGGCCATGTACTACTTCAGCTTAGTAGTTTTGGGATAACTTTTGCCCTGAAAGTCAGAATTGGGCGTGTGATTAGTCCATTCTGAGCATTTTTTCATGTAGATCGCAATGGTGGAAACCTTTTGACATTTAAAGGTCATATAAATGGGGTTTGGGGGTTTCTATCTAAATGGAGAGATTCTTCCTCCAGTTATCGAGTTCAGTTGACACCTGAGAGTGAGACTTGGCGTGGATGATAGGTTGGGTGTTCAGACCAACTTAGTTGAGACCTTTAATATGAGATGAGTTGTGAGATATCTCCTGTAACATATGTTTTAGAGGATTTTCCCCTTGTGAGACGTTCCATTCTGGCCTATGAGGCTGTGAGACCAGACACTTCCAAGGATCCCCTGAGGGATGCCTTTACTTATGTGCTGACCTAGGGAGTCCCTTGTAGGATCTATCTCCTAATTTTCCTTTAATAGGACCCATGTTATGAAATGCCTATATTGTACTTCATTTAGGATCTCGTGTAGGATTCCTCCCTTACTCTTCGATAAGGATCCTGTGTAGGATGCCTTCGCTAGTGTTTACCTGGGGGATCTCGAGTATGATGCCTCCTCAATGTTTGACTTGAGGGACCCTGCGGGTGCCCGCTGTTTGACCGACCCTGAGTTGTTACGTCGGGTTTGGGTAGAGATGGTGTTCGGGTGTCACCTAGAACCCGTACCAAACTGGTAATCCCATGGGGCAATGGATGTAGTGTTGGGTTGGGCATTCGGGCCACCCCCACTCATTTGTTTATATCTGACTTGGTTTGCTGATGCAGTAGTGGTTACCAGAGGTGCTTCCTGGTTGGTAGCTGTTGAGCCTGACGCGAGGTGTCTTTCATGCTTGTTGGGATGCCTACTATGCCTTGTGTGCCTGAGTAGAGGTGGTTTGATTGTAAATAGGGTTATTTACCTTGTTGTGGATGTGTTTTCCCATGTTGCTTGATATTGATCGTTTGGTCTAGCTTCTCCTATTAGGATGCTTTGTTTTCCATGTCTAGTATTGTTAGGATGGAGTGATTTTATCTGAAATGTTGTGATATGTTGTAGACTGTTAGCCAAGTAGTTCTTGAGATTTACTTTGGCTGTCATATATCGTTGTGCACGTTTGACATACACAAGGTCGTGAGAACCTGGTGTAGTAGACCATATGTGGAATTGACGTTGAGTGCTCCCTCATAGTGTCTATAGTTATCGTTACAAGACTATAGGGGGAATTGACATTGAGTGCTGCCTCAGAGAGTCTGTAGTTATCGTTACGAGACCATAGCGGGGATTGGCGTTGAGTGCTCCTTCAGAGTGTCTGTAGTTATCGTTAAAAGGCTATAGGGGGAATTGACGTTGAGCGCTCCCTCAGAGTGTCTGTAGTTATCGTTAAAAGACTATGGGAGGGATTGACGTTGAGTGCTCCCTCGGAGTGTCTGTAGTTATCGTTAAAAGACTATAGGGGGGATTGACGTTGAGTGCTTCCTCAGAGAGTTTGTAGTTATTGTTACGAGATCATATAAGGGATTGACGTTGAGTGCTCCCTCAGAGCGTCTATAGTTATCGTTAAAAGGCTATAGGGGGAATTGACGTTGAGTGTTTTCTCAGAGAGTCTTTACTAAAGCTGAACCAGAGGGGTTAGACTGTAAGTACTGCCAAGAGGGTTGCTTGTGTTTGATTGGTTGACCTATAGGGGTAAGGCTGTGAGTACTTTCCAGAGGGTTACTTGTTTTTGTTTAGCTTGTTCAGAGACATAATTCTGACGTTGGCCGAAGCAGATACATGTCGATGGGATTACGGACTCAGAGATCAACTTAATGATACACAGCTTGAGTGACACGACGTCCAGCTCAATGCCCATGCATAGGATGTCCAGGAGATCGGGCTTATGGTCCCATGGATCTACTGCTGATGTGGTTTCTTGTTATTTGATTCACCTAATCATGAATATTCATATTTATGTATATGTGTATAGGTATGGAACTATACATGTGTACGTATATAGATATGGACGTCCATGGTGGCACTTGCCCAGTTGGCAGGGATTGCATACCCTGAGTTCGACTGTGATTGCACGTTTGGTTTACTTTCTTTTGTTGTGTTCCAGCTAGGCTGAACACATTGATGTTGCATACACTTTTAGCATCATAGTTATAGGTTGTTTGTCGGGGTGCCCAATTAAGATTATTTATCACCCATGCATGTGCACTTTGGTGTACGTGTAGACCTTATGTGTGCTTATCATGTTGAGCACGAGTTGCATGGTGGATTGGACTGAGGCCCAGTATTGCATGATCGAGCGGAAGTACTTGAATGGTTCTACTGATCGGTCTCATGACACAACCATCACTTTTTATTTTCTTGTATGGGTGTCTCACACATGGTGGTACCAATAGCTTTGCCCTTGTTTTCTTCACACCGACCCTTTCGTATTTATTGCTACCGACACCACCTTCTCCGTCGGTTTCACTTATACCTCATTGTCTCACCGACGGCCTCACCATGTCGGTTTCACACCACAACATACCGATCTTTACATGTCACCGAAAACACCTTCCACCGACACTTCTTTCCCTTCCCCTGCACTCACCTACTTGGCCAAATCAGCTTCTTCTTCGCGCCGACAGCCGTCCATCGCTGGCTGGGAAAGAGGTCCGCGTTCTGCTGGAAGAGGTCCGCGTTCTGCTGCAGATCTGAGGAGGGGAGTCCGCTGCTTCGCCGCTGGCCTCGAAAACCCGCCACCCACGATCTGGACCACCGCAAATCCGAACCCAAAACCAGATCTGAAAGCCGAGACCGAATTCGACCGGAGCCGATCTATCACCGCAGATCTGATCCGAGGAAGAGGAGACTCGCCACTGTGCTGGAAGTGTTGCTGCGCCGCTGGGCTTAAGAGGAGGAGAGGGCCGAGCCAAGGGGCGCGCCGCCGTGCGCCGAGGACGAAACAGAGATGTCGCCGCGTCATCGCTGTGCCAGGCCGTGAAGTCGTCGCCGCTGTGGGAATCCGAGGAGGAGGCCGAACCACGCTGAAGGAGAACCGACGTTGTGCCGCCGTCATCGGAGCAAAGGCCGGAGCTGCGCCGTCGCCTCGAGTCGCGCCGCGTTTGGAGAGGGTCGCCGCTGGACCTGTTTGCAGCGCGGAGAGAAGCCCCCTCTGCCCAGATATCGGGGGGAGAAGAAGATTATAAGAAAATAAAACTAAATAAAAACATAAAATAAAAACTAAATTAATTAAAAAATAATTAATCTAAAATAATAAATAATAAATATAAGATAATTATCATTAATAAAAAAGAATTATTAAATTAACTAACTAAAATATAACTATTATTTTAAACTATAACAATTAAACAAAATATATAAAAACTAAAATATTTAATAATTAATTAGAACAAATTAATTTAATTAATTTAAAATAGAAAATAATTTAATAATAATAATCTTAATATTTATAACTAACTTTAATAATATTATTAAATAAAAATAAGTAACTTAATTAAATAATAACATTAAAATTAATAATAATTAAATTTTAAATGTTAATAATGATTTATAAAGTTAATTATTAACTAACTTAATCAACATAATAATACTTAAATATTTAATTATTTATTATAACATAACTTTTATAATTAAATAATAATTATTTTAATAATAATATTAGTTCATCTTAATTAATAATAATAATCTAAATCTAAAATATAACTACTAGTTATTAATAATTCTAATAACATATATCAATTTTAAAACTTATTAATTATATTAAAGACTTGTTAATAAATTAATAACTATAATTATAAATATTTATTTATTTATTTTTTCGTGTTTTTTTAATTGTTTTGTTCTGTTTTTTGTTGTGCAGGTTCATGCAGGAGACTAAAACACGTCCATGTGCATTTAACTAACTCGCAAGAAGTTAGTTACGAGAGAATTTCTAAAACAACATGTGATGGAGTAAAGAATGCACCTGTGCGGTGCAGAATTGAAGAACACGGCTATGTCGGTGGATGTTGTGGCTGACATACAACAGATGACAACAGAATTTAAAAGGAGGAACAAAGGAGTAAAGGAGGGGACTCTCATTTTGAATACCATTCCATACTTTTTGAGAGCAGAGACTCTCGGGAGATCCATGAGCAGACCTGGAGGCGAAGGAGCCCGAGAGCAGAGTAGCATTAGGGGAGTTCTTCCTCCCTCTATGTTCAAAAATTTGTACTCTATTTTTGTGTGTTTAGTGTTAAAATCAATATGATCAGGGGATAATATTTTCTCAGCTTGGGAATTTGATTATTCTAGACTTTCATTTAGATTTCTTTACATACTTTACATTTTTCAAAATCATAATCAATTGGCGGGATTGAATTATGATTCTCTGTTAAGTTGTTTCACTTCTCAATTGATTTCAAAATTCACAAATTCAAGATCAACTGGCGAGGTAGATCTTGAATACATTTATCCAAGCTTTTAATGTCATTAACTTTAGAAATTTTACGGTGAGTTTATTTCCAGATGTTATCTTTTTTACTTTCATAAGCAGTTTGATTGATTCTAGAGTGGTGAACTCCAAGAATCAATTTTCTGCCTGTTGAGTCTCCTGACAAGGGGGGTTGTTCAACATGTCTTTGAGGAGTGATTTAATACGAATTAGTGAAGAAGTCAATCCTGTTAACTAGCAGTTCAGAATTCCTGAGTGACTTTATTTGATCTCTTCTCCCTTGCCTTTTCTGCTTTATATTAGTTCACTATATTTCTCTAGTTTATCAGTACTTACTGTAAATTTTAGTTTCTTTTTCAATTTTGTTTCCTCATTTCTGTCAGCTAAAGAAAATCAAGAAAGAAAAAAATATAAAAAAACCTCCTCCACTGCTAACAACAGTGGAGTTTAATTTTAATAAAACCATATAAAACTCACATGCCTTCTCTGTGGATCGAGTCTGCACCACTGTGCTGGTGTAGGTTTATAAATTTAATTTTGAGGGTCATGACAACCTCCAACCACATCATATTCCTTTCATGTGTCCCATGATCTTATTGATTATGATCCTTAATCTTATAGGCAAGATTTAGAAGACAAAGACTCAATGAAGTGGGTCTTTGCTATGAATGATGAAATTCAATCCTTAAGTGAGAACCAGACTTAGGATGCTATAAACAAACCAATTATTGCTAAAGTAATTAGTTCCAAATGGATCATCTTAATAAAGGAGGAAAACACTGAGGTAAGTAAAATCATGTTCAAAGTTAGGCTAGTTTCCAATGGTTTCCTTCAGATAGAAGGAATTTATTACTCTAAAAAAATTTCTCGTTGTTGTCAGTCAATGAGATGCTCATTGTATGCACTGTTTTAAATATGATTTATTTTATTAAATCCCAATTGAAATGAAAATTTGAAATAAAGGACTTAGGGGTACCCAAGTAAATCATAGGTGTTGAAATCATAAGAGATAGACTGAACAAATTACTTTATCTATCTCAGTATTCTTATGTTTTAAAACTTTTAACAAGGTTTATGTATGAAACTCTCAATCTTGTTAATATGCCTCTTTCACAACATTTTAAATTTTCTTTGACTCAATCCCCTTCTACTGAATAAGATATTGAATTTCTTTCTAAAATTCAGCATGTAAACATAGTTGGTAGGATAATGTATTCTTTGATTTGTACTCGCCCTAATATTGCATTTGTTGTCTGCACTCTTAGTAGGTTCATGGCCACTCCAAGGAAGCAACATTGGCATGACCTTAAGTGGCTCCTTAGATATGTTTCATGTACATCTAGTATTTATTTTTCCAATGTTAGAAATATAGATACTAATAAACTTATCTATGTTTTTTATGATGACTATGATGAAAATGTAGATACTCATAAGTCTTTAACTAATTATGTGTTTACAGATTTTGGAGGTTCCATTTCCTGGAAGTGTAACATGAAATCTATTGTTTCACTTTAAATAATAGAATTTCAATAAATTTCTTTACCTGAGGCAATTAAAGAATCCTTGTGGTTTGAAGGTATGTCTTCTAAACTTAGCATTTACGGTTTTGTTATCAATGTTTATTCTGATAGCCAGTCAGCAATCCATTTATCTAAAAATTTAGTTTTCCATGGTAAGTCTAAGCACATAGATTTTAAATTTCATTTAGTTGTTGTAGAATCAGGAACTGTTTATATCAATAATATACACACTGACATAAACCCAGCTGGTAGTTTGATTAAATATGGGGTTCTATCTATGTTTAAATTCTATTTACATAGGATAAAATTAGTTCTGGTTCTATGACCATAGGTGCACGAACATCACCAAATTTAATTGAAAGTGGTAGAGATTTTTTAATTAAGTTTTCTTAATTTTGTTTTCATATTAATTTTTTTTAATATTTTTTCTACCATTTTATTACATGCTATATTTTATTTGATATTTGGATTGTTTTTTACTAGGCCGCTTATTTGAGGCATGTTTATCTACCTCACTTGACATGCTAGAAATCCTTGTGTTGGTTGGATTCTTATTATCCACCATTGATCTTTTTTTTCATCCCTCTGTATCCATCTGTCAATCTATTTCTCTATTTGTTTGAACTTTTGGGGGTAAATTTAGTTGGGATGTTGTATGCTTCTTCATGTCACCCATGGATTTGGCATTGATTTTCAGGAATCAGTCATTGGTGAGGGTTTTCTTCACCCATGCATGTTAGTTCCCAAGGGTGTGACTATTTGGATCCCATATGCGTGGTGCTCCATGTCTTCTCAAGAGAAACCCTAGCACCTTGGTTCATTGGTTCTTTGGTTCTAGATATTCCTCAGATAATTGTCTTGGCCTGTCTCTCTCACTTGGCCTCAACTCGTGGCTGGTTCATGGTGGAGATGACATCCTTCCCTAATGTAAGATGTGTGGATTCTCATTAGTGATTCCATGAACCTTGGTAGGTACGGTGTGTAGACGTTTCATTTGATCTGAGAGGCTACACATTCAGGCTTGACTTGAAGAGATACGTACTTCTATACACCTTGTTGTCCAGCACTATGAGTATATTTTTGCAGCATTGTTTTTTGGTTTTCAACTTCTAAATATCCTGTGGTTGTTTCCTGTTCATCTTCTTCTCTCTAGGTTACTTCCTTTGTAGCATTTCTTTCTTTCTTTCAAGATTAATAATATGTGTGTGTGTTTGGTGTTCTTGCTATGTAGTAGGACTCCTAAGGGTATGAATCATGTTAAATCCTCATGTTTATTTACTTTCTTTCAATTTCTATTATTTTTTTAGGTTTAGAATTATCAAACTGAAAGTTCCATATTCGATCCTTTTTCTCTTCAGTGGTTGTTCAGTTTCATTTTCACTTCCCTCCAACCACAAAAATCTTTTTCGGATGCATTTAATATCCATATTTTTATCAACTCAATTATCAATTAGTATCATAATATTTTCTTCGGGTCTATTATACTAATATATGATCATGATAGTTTTTTTTCATAGTCATTGAATGGGGACTTCAATAGCTAGTATTATCATGCATGGATACTTACAAGTTGTGTAAAGGATGTGTGGGATGGCATGGTTTCGTGCATGGAATTCATGGAAAAGATGAAATTATTTGTTTGTAATTTAAGTAATAATTCCATTACCACTATTGAAAACTTTCAATAGAAGGGAATCTCCTTGGTCTCACAGTACATATGTTGTGAGGCCCCTGGTTTCGAAATGTCATGGCACCTTTTTTCAAAGTGGAATGGGAAAATACTGTATAGGATTAGACCATTCAGTTCATGGGTTTTTTAGTGAAAGGAGACTCATTGATGGACTTCTTAGAGTCTTGGATTTATGGGATAGTTCAAAATTGAAAGGAAACTAAAATATGTGGCATAGTGTTTCCTATTGGGCACTCGGTGTTATGAGAGGCTAGGAATAGAGTTGGAGAAGGCAGCCACTGCTCGTTAAAATTCATCTCGGTTCATGTGAGGTCACCTATGATTAAAATTGTTTTTATTTTTCAAGTTTGGGTGCCTTTTATGTATCTCAGGGGGATGATTCTATAGCGTACATTTCCTACTCATCCAACAGTTTTCGGTAATTTATGGAGATGTGTCTTTTGGATCCCCCAAACATATGTCTACTTCATAATTTCAATGGATTCTATATTACAAGGGTGATTCAAGGAGGTGGAATGGTTATAGATGATTGGGGCTTGGTGGTTCTTGGATTTTGTTCATGTTATGGTACACAAAAATTCCCTTGGTGCGAAGGCTAGGGTTATGTGTAGTGGGCTCACTTTGTGCAACCTATATGACATTATTATATCTATAGTGGAATCTGACTCTAAAATTTTGGTAGATCCTATTTATAAAAACCAAGAACTTCATGGGACCAGACCTACTTTATCATGAAGTACATGTTGATCATAGACTGGGGCATTTAAGAGTTACGAACTTGGTTGGAAGGGAACTTTTCTATGGACACCATGGCCAGTAATGGATGTTCCAATAATAGATTCATTATTTATAATTTCACTAGATCCTTAACTAAGGATTATAATCCATTTGAAATGGGGTAGTGGTCTTGGATTTAATCATTTTATCCCTTCATGAGTCTCTTCTATCATTCTTCTCTTTTGGAATAAAAATTATCTTTTGAGTGAGATGACTAGATTGGGAACCAAAAAGGATTTGGTTAGACTGGAGTGAAATGTATTACATTAGGATAGTCCACTGAAATTTGACTATGATGTTAATAACTAATGAGTTGTTTTATTAAGGGGATTATGATATAGTATTTATATAACAGATTCAATGGGTTTATACACTCACATTAATAGAGAATATAATATTGCATGGTAGTTGATTTGTTCCTCTATGAATGGGTGATTTGGTCGAAGAATAGTGGGATATGTTATCTTAGATTTCAATATAGTTCAACTTAAGGTCCAAGGTGCAGAGAGAGTGGGTTATGACCTGTGGGTTAGGGGTTCTTCTTTGTGATTATTACAGAATAATAAGTCTAGATCATTGGATGATTTTTCTCACATACGTGGTGTTAGTAAGGAATGCATATCTTTGGAGGTCTTTGATTGATGTGATTTATGAGATGTGGGGGATTTTTCATAGTAAGATGGAGGGATATGTATAAGTGTCACTAAGGATGAGAGTTATGTTGTTATTCCATATGGGATTTGAATTATATTGAGAAAAATTGAACATCGTGGTGCCCAATAAATTTTCATTTATGAGGGATTTGGAGACTCCAGTTAATTAGATGCATCCTAGATGATTCCTAAGGAAGGTGGGGACTCCCATTATATGGATGTAGTCAAAATGATTATTTGGGAAGTTAGAGACCTCTATAATTTAGATGCACCCTAAATGATTTTCGAGGGAATTGGTGACTCCCATTAGTCAAATATATCTTAGAGAATTCTTGTGAGATATGGTGACTAAAAATATTTATATATGACCTAGATGATTATCAAGGGAGTTGGAGAATCCCATTATTCAGATATAGCATGAAATATTTATGAGGATCTTCGATACTCTAATTATTTGGATGCATACTAGATAGATTTTTAGTAAATTGAAAACTACCATTTATTCTTACATTACCATGGAAAATATTTCTCAAATAAGTGAGATAATTGATTTTACTCTCTAGAACATGCTTAAGTGGGTTGTGTCAAGGAGCATGATTCCCTGGGTAGGATATGATAACCTAACATGTGTGTAACTTGTTGAGTGTTACAACATTATTTATTTATTTTTACATATAATTTTATATATACATTTTCATATCTTTTAGTTTATAAATTGGTGGTGCCCTATTATATTTCATACTCACACCTTTTTCATGCACCTTGGTGGGTGTGAGACTCCTATGGATGGTACAATGATTTGGGAAATAAAAAATTGATGTAATTATACTTAGGTTGTTTAGTAGCGATGAGTTGAGGGTTCCATGTTGAGTCAAAGGAATTTATTATCATCAGATATTATTTATTTGATTTTCATACCATTTATGTGATTAACACTCAAATATTAATATTATGTTGTATGATTTTTCAAGTTATAAAATAGGATACATTTAATATAGTAATAAACATGTAATGTTCCGTAATTTCTGTGTATTTTTTTTAAATTATGTGGAATAATTTCGTGGCCAAGCACTGAGAAGACATATGATTGTGAGGCCCAGGGTGCCTGGAATGTAATTTTGATCATTTCTTTAGTTCACTTAAGTAAACTTGTGAGTGTATTTTTCTAAATTTTGAACCGGTACTAAGATTGAAAATCTAAGAGCACCCTTGAACTCAAAACCCTGAGATTTTCCAAGAAAATACTTAACTTTAACCGGCAAGGGTCGGATGGAAAAGTTATTTTTCGGACTTTTCAGAAAATAATAAAATAATTTAGAAAAATTTATTTTATTTTCTTTTTCACCGTTGAGCGGCGGATGATGGTGCAATGGTGCGATGATGAGGCACATTAAATGAGGATTGTTAATGGCACACTGTGTAAGCGTATCTGCTACACTGTTTCATAAATGAAATAGTGTAACAACACAAAGTCGCAATGTAATAGAAATGCTACGACATGTTTATTTTTATTAAAATAACACGTTGGAGAGTTGATAATTAAACCCTGGGAATTCTCTAATGAACCTATGGTCGAATTCCTCTCTAACGATGAACATCGAATGCCAGAGAAACCCTCACCAATGAAGAACTCTAGAGGATCGGAGAGCGACGACAAATCTTGTGGAGAATGAGATCAGATATGGGAATTGATGAACGATGAAGAATGACAACGGATCATGGGTTGATGACGATCGAGATCACCATCCATCGTTAACGACAGATCTGAAATCCAAGTAGGGGTTTATGCTTTCTTTGTGATTGTTGTTCTTTCCCATTCTTCATTCTAAAACAACGAATGCGGATCAACCCACAAACATGTTGATTCACGGATCGTGTGTTCTTACAGGAGGGTTGTTCAATTAGGGGACCTGAATGGTGGGGTAGATACATGTATTAAAATCCCAAACCTCCCCTTTGATTATACACCTCTAATGTAGAGGGAGCAGAACAACACGAATAAGGCTCGAGTCCCCCCACATTGCGTGTTTTTATGCTTTCTATGTGGCTGAACTTTCAAAATAGTACCAAGGTGAATTTGAGGCCTTTGCAGTGAAGACGACAGCCCATGGAGGCCAAAGGCGCAGACAACGTGAAGAACAAACCACCATTCCGGACCCGGTGGCCCGCAAAATAAACCTTTGCTGGTGTCCCAAGGCAGCTACTGAGGGTGGGGGCGTGCACCAGGAATAAGTTGTAGCCCAATCAGTCGCAGCGGTGGGGCAAGGACCGCCGGTAGGGGTCGACGGCAGGAGGGAGTGGCGCATGACGCAACGGAGCAGCAGAAGGCTGTGACCCATCGGTCGTGGTGGTTTGCATGATATGTAGTGCCACCTGGCACTATGGTCCGTGTTTGGATGAAGGGGGTGGCTGGGTTGACTGGTCGCGCGTGCCCCCAACAGGATCGGCCGAATCGGTTCGGGCTACATCGGACCAGCTAGGCTGAACCGGTCGGCCCACCTGGCCGGGACGGGCCAGTGTACTGAGCCACCTAAGCGTCTCGGCTGGTTTTTCGAGCCGGTCTGACTGAGTTAGATAGGGTTGGGGGGAAATGACCTGGTCGTCGAGCGACCCGGGTCGGAATTGGACTGGGCCGCCAGTACGAGCCGTGGCAGGTAATTTCGGGTCACTAGGTGACCCAACAGATTGGACCCATGACCAACCTGGTTCGGGCCCAGTGAGGCCCAATGGTCCAGGAAGACAAGATGGGTCATGCGGGACCCCGAGTTGGGATTGGTCGGGTCAGTCTGACCGAGTCAGACTGGGCCCGGACACAACCGACCCTATTTACAAAAATAACGATATATCTCAAACCGGGCGTCCAATTGACATGATGTTAGTGGAATTTGGACTCTTGCGATGAGATATTCCTTTTTACATACTCTAGTTGGCCCAACTAAGTTGGATTGGGCTGAGATACGGTCAACCCCAATTTATAGAAAGAGTCGTAACTAACAAACCAGGCGTCTGATTGACGCGCCGTCTGCAGAACGATGACCCTTGCGATGAGGCGGTCCTTCTGAGACAAATTATGTGAGTTTTGGAAGAGGTTGGTGTACAAGAGGATTGGATTGAACTCGAATTCAACTGGTCACTTTTTAAAAAATCCCCATATCTTCCAGACCGGGTGTCCGTTCGTCGCGCCGTCTATTGCATGGGGAACCTTACAATGAGACGGTCCTTTGGGTTACTCTATGTGGGACTCAGTGAAAGTTAAGTTATGACCAATGGATTGAGGATAATATCCTCCCAAAATTAAGTGTGCTAAGTGCGGGAATCCAGTGTCTTGCTGTGACGTGAATAATGTAGAGCGACCCTTCGTGGATCAGCAGTAGAGAGACTTTTCATGGATCAAAAGTAGATAGACCCTTTGTGGATCAGAAGTAGAGCGACCCTTATTGGATCAACAGTAGCGCGACCCGTCGTGGATCAAACGTAGAGCGACCCGTCATGTATCAGTAGAAGAGCAACCCTTCATGGATCAATAGTAGAGCGACCCTTTGTGGATCAGCAATAGAGCCTCTCAACAGAATTAGATGATCTAGATTTACAACTAATCATATTTACTTATTTACTTATGTCATACCTGATGTGAGATATGTCTTTTTATTGGTGATTCACTTTGAGATATTACTTTTTGGTATTTTCCTTTGTGGATTTCTGTGAGACCCGAGTTGGTCTTGGAGTCCCTACTGAGTATTGTTATACTCACCCATGCACGACCTTTACCCGCACCTGTAGGGTCTTGTGCAGATGATAAAAAACTTTGACTGGGACTTTGGGGATCCAGGGAAAGATGGTTCTCAGAGGTGGATCGATAGATGTGGTGTGCTGTGGTGACATCCGACAGTGAGTTGTACCTACCCTTCAGGTCAGACCCTTAGCGAATGACGTCCAGAGATTTTACATCTTTTGTTGTACTTTACTTTTAGTTGGTCTTGTATTCCGACCAATTTTACTTTCTATAGTACTTGTAATTTTTATTGGTTCTAGTTTTATCATAATTTTCGTAGTATGGGTCGTGTGTGTACAGGTTGAAAGGTAATGCCTTCCCTTTTGGGATATTCCTTTTTGGTGATACTCACCGGCCCCTGGCCTATGGAAGGTGGGTTTGGGGTAGTCACGACATGGGCCCTGGGGGATGATTCATCACAAAGTGGTATCAGAGGGCGGATGGTTCTACCAGAAAAACTAAGAGTCTGTATTTTTTATGAGAAAATAGTGTTAAGTGTTTTGAGTTTGGATTTCAGTCTAGGGAGACTAGTGTTGGTGTGACGACTAACGTATCTATACACCAGGACCCTGAATTCTATTTTCTGACTTGGTACATGAAATCACTATTTGCATGTGTTTTGGTAATGTTTTTTTATCGATCTCTTTGAGTCATCTCACCAGGTATAAATTAACAGAATGTGGTCCATCTTGAATTCTATCAAGATGCCTATATGTAGATAGCCAACTAGGATTCCAGTGTGGGATCATGATTATGGTCCTCCGAGCGACAATGCATCAATGTATGGACCCGTTCCAAAGATAGCACCTTTGGGTGGTGTACCAGAGGCACCACCACCCATCGAGAAAAAGTTGTTACCATATTTTCTAGGAGAGGATGCATGCCAATTGATCACATTTTATGAGTTCCAGAGGAAAATACCTATAAGGTTTCGAGGCGAGATAGATCCTCAGGCAGCTAAGGATTTATTGGAGTTGGTGACATGAGTTTTTATCCTAGTGAGGAAACCTTTAGACCAGAAGACAGTTCTAGCCTCTAGCCTACTTTATGGCATAGTAGGGAGATGATGGAGCTTGACACTCCAGACCTTCTAGAGGACAACCCCAGGACTTAGGGTCGGTGGTACTGAGCTTCCAGAGTAGAGGGAGCTATCAGGGGAGTAATGTTTGTTACCCATGTGGTAGAATAGACGGTCAAGGGACCATTGAGACTGAAAAAAGGGTAGAAAATCAAATAGGGCGGTCCATAGAGAGGCAGACATGGAAGAGGAGTGAGATGAATTACAAGAGGTGGGCATAGATATGAGGTACTACCACCACCACCACCACCAAGTATCCCACCATGAGCTCCAGGAGCAGGTGGATAGGGGCAGGGCTAGCTTCAGGCGATGGGGGCCTATGATCCCGACATCCTAGAGATGATCTGAGGTATGACCTGTGTCTTATCCACCTTAGCTGCAGTTCTTATAGACACAAGTTCCAATCACTCTTTCTTTATCACAAACCTTCGGATCTCAAAGATTATGATCAATTTTTTTATTGAAGTGATTTTTTCGAAAACACAATTCACCCCTATTTATTATTCCACTATAATGAAAAAAGGATGAGGTGTTATAAAAAATTGAGTTATCCCCATGGATTCCATCTCATCCCTCTTCCATTATACCTCCCCTATAATAGCACAAATTTATAGGTCAATTGGTGATAATGATGTATAGAAAGAAGTGGTGGTCACATGATGATGGGATGGAGTAGTAAAAAGGACGGTATATATGGATGATATTTGAAATAAAAAATTTCATGATACAATACTATTATATTTTCCATGGTGAGTATTTTCTTGTATTAATGATCTAGGGGAAATGTGACTTGGTGAAAGATCCATGTCATTATTTTTAGTTCATAATCTCAAAACCACTATATTTTATTTTGGTAGCTCAGTGATATAGTTGACTTTATATACAATTTTGTACTAATTTTTCACAATGTGATCATAATAAGGTGGATGTGGATGATTGGTAGTACAATAAATAAATAAAGGCCCATGTGTCTCAGATATTGGTGCCCATGATTTCTCCTCTTGATCAAGAGTATTTATATTATATCTTTTCAACATATATTGTTATCACAATTTAATAAGAATCTATGTCATATTCATGGTGGATAAATCATTGAATTTAAGATTACCAATGGGATTAAACAGTAGTTAGGGCTTAAAAGACATCCGATATTCAGCCATTTTTGGGATAAATTGGCCTCTGATGATGGTTATTTCCACTCATATTTTCATCCCATAAAATATTAAAATCAACAAATGTGATAAAATTTGTTCTATCCCTTTCATAGTATAATATTTAATTTAATAATATATCTAGCTCAATAAAATTTTCCATATGATTTGGATAGCCAATATGTAGTTATACCTTTGTGAATAATCATCATATCATCATCCTTATTTTGCAAGTTCTTGGAATTTATAGGATCATGTCACTCTTTTTGGTCTTTTATCAAATCATTCTAATATTTTACATTAATATTTTTTATTTATATCACGAACTAAAAATGTGTACTCTTCAAAATTTTGAAATATTTCTAAATAATTATTATATATCTAAGAGAATTTCGTAGTGGAAATTTTGAATCATTTACCATCCACTTAGAAGAAGATATTCCAATGGTCATATATAAGAGTATCAATAACTCAATTATAAGTTATCTATGGGAATCCAATTCAACCACCACAATTTCATTTAAGTTAAATTTCTTATGTTTATCACACACATGTGTTTCAAAACTAATCACTCTATACATGTATGTGTCTATAAGATTTCCTACCTCTATTTTCTTATTTTATTTAGAAAATATTGTTCCTATTTCTCTCTGGGTTATATAAACTCAACACTTATAGAATGTGGAAGAATCAAATGTTTTCGAGTATGAAAATTATCCACTTAGTGATAAATAGGTTGATGGGGCTATCTATTTTGGAGGTATGGGCGACTGGTTAGAGGTTGAAGTTTGTGTTTGGGTTTTTTTAGAAGCTAGATATATTGTTTTGTGGGTGTTTGATATGGGATTGTTTAGTTATTGGGGGGTATCAAAATTAATTTATAGAGGCTTTAGGTGGAGTTATATTATTTTTTTCATAGATTCATTCTTAGTAGAATCTTTGTGTAGCATTAGAATTATAGACCATTAGGAAGATGAGATGGATTTTTGAAGGAAAATAGTGTTGAATGGGAGTCTATAAGATGATTAAGTATTGGGTGAATGGGTGTTTGGGCCAATTTAGGTTATTGGATTGGGTTTGGGTGGTCAGGTTTTAATATAGAGAAGGATTTATGATTATTGGGGATGATTCAATGGGGAAGAATACAATATTGAGATAAGTGTGTTTATTGGTGAAGAATAGTGAGATAAAATTAGTGATTAAATGTGATTGAACCTTTTTATTATTATATCTTTTACTTAGCTATAATAGGGCATTTAATTTTGAGTGTGAACCATGATGTGTTCAGATTAATTTTTAGCAAAAATAATGGACTACAACATCGCGGTAGTTTAGGGATGGTAACTATTTGATGGATGAGTTTTTTTTTGAGATTTTTGTTGATGGTTATGATATAGTGATACAATCTATTTGTTTAATAGGATTAGTGTAAAATAAAATGGGATGGTGAGATGGAATAAAACATATTGAAAATAATATTTTTATGATAATTACTATTCGTTTTAATGAATGTGAAAACAAATATTGAGGTAGTCATAGTTTGGGTGGTTTAAAGTGGAAATGGGAAATGGTTTAGGAAAATACTTATATTGAGTAGGCATGGAATTTTGGTTTAAATTATATATGATGGATGAAAATTTCTTGTTTTTTAGGTTTGGATCAGGTAGTCATTGTTTTTGTGTTTTGTTTTAGTGATTATGGTTTAATATATCTATATTAACGTTATGGGATATATCATTTTTATTTTTATGTGTAATACTAAATGGAGGAGTTTATGTTACCATGATATAATTAATGTTGTGCTTATAAATTTTTTTATGTTGTGAGATAGGTAGATTACTATGTAGTGGAGGCTAGGTTGGTAATTTTGATCAAATAGTTTATGTAAATGGGATGGTAAAAATTGGGATCATTGTGGATATGGAATTTGGATTGGAAAGGCTAAGGAAAAATGGGTTACAATCCATGGGTAAAGAAACTTAGTCATGATTGGAAGGAGTTTAATTTCCTATATTGAAAATGAAAACTATGAAGTTACCTTGGTATAATAAAATCACATTTTTTGGTTTTATTGGTGAAAATACTTGGGAACAGGTCAGGGTGGGTTTTTTTTTGTAGTTTTCATATCTATAGAGTTAATCTTGCATGATTATGACATGGTTTGGTAGGGACCACATTATGATTTCCAAATTCCTTTAAAAACAATTTATTTTCATTTTTATATTGATTTCTCTTAAATTCAACCACTCCCCCACTAATATTCATTTCAACAAACAAGTGGGTTTGTACTCCATTTGAATCTCTATGGTGTGAGTACGTTTCGATCACTGTGAAGGTTTCTGACTAATATGACTTCAGATTCCTTTATAATAATTTCATACTTGAGTTAAAAAAGTGTACATTATCTTTGGTATTTAATATTCTTCGATTGATATGTAAACTTTTATAATTATTAGCTTTCTCCTTTTAAAAACATGAATTCTCATATGAATCTCTATAAATTTTTCCTAACTCATACAATAGTAATAACTTCTTCTACATATTTTGGTTTAGATTTATTTTTACATTTATTACTAACTAATAAGATCTATTATTGAGCACCATTGAAAAGTGACATGTATTTCAAAAGGTGAGCTTGAATATGGATGTACCAATTAGTGTTTTGAAGGCTCTATTGTACTTATATAATGTATCATCAGGATTATTGATCCAATCCTTCTGGATTAAGAAAACATTTTCTCTAAAAATATGTCTATCTCTTGGTTTGGAAATTCCACATAACCTTTTTTTGTAAGATAAGGGGTTCATTTATTATACCAAATTATATAGTATTCAATTATTCCTTTCCACAAGTGACTGTTCATGTTATTTTATCATAAACCAATAAGTAATAAAGAGATTCCAAATCATGAAAAAATGTTCTTCTTCTAAAATTTGATAACCACATTTTTTTACTTAAAATTTCATTATATTTCAAAAAATGAGACACATAGGCCACATAATATATATATATATATATATATATTAATAAATGTATTTAAAGAAATGTCCCATGAAATTTATTCACCACATGTCAAACCCATTGAATTTAGATTATGGTTGTTACAATATATCATCTCAGTTTTTTAATGTTTCTGGAACATTATCTTCAAACAAAACCTCACAAGTATTCCCTTACCTCTCTATGGGGATTGGGATTAATGAAATCCACATTTAAATGTCTTAAAAATTATTCTTTTGGGTGTATGGTGTCAACCAATAGTTGATGCATCGAATTTTTTTAAAATTCCTTTCATATCAGACTTGGGTACACATCACCAAATTATTCTTCCCCCACAATACTATAATAATAAGGTATCATCATAAAAATAATTTTCTGTATTATTAAAGAACCTTTTACTTTGTTGATAGTTTATTTATGGGTCAATTACTCCATTTTAAAAATAATCTCTATCAATTCCAACCCATAAATAATCTTGTAAATAAAAATGAAATAGTTACCCATCTAAGAACAAATCATCAAAATCAATATCTCCCTTTTTCCACACAATCTTTGATATTATCCTTGAAAAAAAATAATGACATTTCTTGATCCCTTTTAATTCTTGGTGTTTATATAAAAATATTGTAATAAGAAAATACACTGAATCATCTATGAATCCATATAATTTTCATTTCTAAATTACCTCAATGTAGTATGATTTGTATAAAATAGTACATTTTATGTTAATCAATATGATATAAACTTATAAAAATAAAATATAACTTCTAATATAACCTTATCTATGGTAGTCTAGTTTATTTTGGATTAATTGACAATGTTGATTGAATAATAATTGGGTTGAAAAAATTGATCAAATTTGTATAACACTCTATTATTTCATGATATATTCACCATTAAATGAATTTAATTTATTTTATAACTTTATTTACATGATATATTGAGTTTAAACGAACAAAAATATATTATTAAAATATTATTATTTAATCTAAAATTTATTGACTAGCCATTAGACTGTAGGGTATGAATGGGAAAAGGTAAATAATGAAAATTTTATTTTCTAGATAAATATAAAATTAATTCATTATTTTTTATTCTTTTTAAAATTAAAATAATAAAAATAGTTACAATTAAAAAATAAATGTTTTTCTAAAAGAACTGTTTTTACTAAAAAGATGTGAATTTATCTTAATAAAATAAATTAATTACCATTGATGACTGATTTTAATGAAATATATAGATTATATACTAATTTTTTTTAACATTCATCATATAGTTTTTACATGGGAATCATTGAATATAAAATTAGTTTATTTCCTAAAAATTCATGTCTGCTAAAAATAGGTTTATTATGTGTTATGCACTAATTTTAAAAATAATTTCAATCATATATAGATATTGAATTTGATAAAATGGATTCTGTCTGTGGAGTCATTATTATAAAATTTTTAATGAGCCTACATTCATTTTTTTCCATAATTAATTGTAAAAATTTGTTACCACATTTAATTTTAAAACGAGGGGCAGGGGGTGGAACAAGATACATGGTTATGATTATCACATAAACTCTTCAAATTATTATTTACTAGATATATTTAATACCTATATTATACTACCTTCTAATCTATTTTATTTTTAATAATTATTATTTAGAAATATATTTAATGATATTTAAATATTTTATGTAATTCCATGTGTGTATACTCCCCCCATTATATAAGAAAACCACCTCTTATCTGTCCCTCACACTTTAAGAGCATAATACATTGGTCAATAACAAAAAAATTACTTCCTTACATCCCTTACCATGATCTAGGGGTACTATTTTGGCCAAAATAAACACCTTATAAAGATCAATGCGTATGATAAAGGAGGTTTTCCATGGAAGATGCATAGATCTTAATAAAGAGTTTGCATTTTACTTTTCCTTATAACCTCTTAAATTATATGGTAACCATTATTATATAAAAACATATTTATATTAAATATATTTATATGTTATTATATTTATGGATGAAACATTATTAATCTACTTTTCCACTAAATGGGAAATGAAAATATCACTCAACCATACGTGTAGACTACCGCCTGCAAGTAGTGACATGATTCTTTTTCTATAACCATAATTCATGGTTGTTTTTATGATGGATTTATTTTTTATATGTGATATTTATGATATAATTTTACTTATTTAATTATAAAATTTTATCAGCCTTATTACCTTCCCATTCATTGGAAATCGATAATGTCTTTTGTGCCTATATGCGGACTACCACCACAATGAATCAATGTTATTTGGTTTTAATTTCCACTTTAAATGGATGGTAATAAAGATAAATTTAACAAATATATAATATAATTATGATATAATTATGATTCTATAAAGGTTAATTATTTTTTAACTTTCAATCTTTCTATACATTAAAATGTTAGTTAAGTGTACATAAAGATTACCATCTCCATGACATGATGGAATACATTTTTCATCACCACTTTATATGAATATTTTATAGAGAATATATATTAATTATATATGATACTTATTATTTGATTACAATTTTAGATATGATGGACCGATGATCAATTTACATGTACTACAACTTCATAATCGAACCACACATGAATAATGAAATAGTTATCACTTAAAGCAACGATTATAATAAATAACTATTAATAAATAGGTGATAAGTGTTTTTAATTGAATAATATCTGATAAAATTTGAATTAATATTGTTCTATTATATATTTATAGTGACTTTATATTTATTAAGAAATAGGTTTGAACTCATATGATGAAGGATGAGAATTTAGGTATGGGAATTTTGATATAATCTAATTTATTTTTGGGATTATTTATGAAAAAATATCATTGAAGGGAATTATAGAGATCATATAATGTAAAACCGATATATTTTATAATTATTTGGTTATTCATGGTATTTTCATGTAACATTACGATTTACCTCTCTTTGTTATTGAAAATATTTTTAATTAAAATTCATCTATATTTTTACTTTGGTCGAAAAACATTTTCATGCCTATCTATTCTCCTTCAAACCATTTTATGGATGTTTTTACCTACCCATAAAATATATTGAAATGGACAATTTAATTAAATTTTACTTCATTTTAAAATGATTAAATGGAAAAATTTTAATGATTTTTTTTCCAAAAAAGTCATTTTATACCTTTCTACAAAATCGTTAAAAGAATTTTTTTCATTTAATGTATACAACATGAACAGATATTCCCACCATTATGAAAATTATTTACATTGAGGATTACTTTATAAACATCCTTGGTTATTTTACTAGATTTTTTTCTCCATATTACTAAAAAAATTATATTTTAAATAAGTGATTAAAAAATGAAAAATGGAATTTCCTTATGAAAATTTCCATTAATATTTCTAAGGTATTCCTCCTTATAAGAAAATACATTTAATATACATATGATTCACCTTAGATATGATACATTGATAATTTTTTTTCTCTGTATGGTTTATGATTTTGATAATGAGATATTTATGAAACATATTTTTTCCATGGGTTAATCTATGATGAAAAGATAAAAGATTCCATGATTTTTTAGAATATATTTGAATGGTTCATGTGATGGGTGGGTCGTATATATATATATAATGAATTGGGTAATGATGGATAACTCATGTGATAACTATTTTATGAATTTACATGTATTCATGTTTACAACATTATTCATAGACCCAGTATCATGTATATAATTCTATGCATAGACAAGTTTTAATGTCTATAAGTTTTTGCAAGGACCTAATTTCATTGCTTTAACTTATTTAACGAATCTATTACTTTCTATACATCTTCACAATGTTATAATATTTTTCATGTTCTGAATAATTATGTTATGATATGATCTTGTGGATAATTATTGATTATTGATGGTTTCTAATTCTTCTAAATTTTTATTTTTTTGTGATAAAGGCTTATTCCTTGACTCACAATTTAAGATATTTAATTGATTGGGTAAGACTTTCTTCTGTTATTATATTTTTCTCATTACCTTATTATATTTTATGATCTCTAATTAATATATTCTATATTTACACTCAAACATCACTTGAGGTGACCCTTTCACATGTTTCTATTTTCCCTCGGTTATGAAGAATGGTTTTAAGTAGGGTGTGACTAAGGAGTTAAGTATGATCGAATAATGTTTTTGGAGATATTTAAGACCAGTTATGATATATGATTTTTATATATATAGTATTTAAATAAACTAAACCATTATGATATTGGGGTGTGTATAAATATGTTTTTTAATATTCATCTATAATGATGTAATATTTTTGTAAGTAGTTCTTAGCTCACCATAGTTGGTATCAAAGAAGTGTTTATTATTATTTTTGGATATTTGAATTACAAAACGTTATTGAAACCCTTATGGAAAATTATATGTATAATATAAAGTTATGAATCACTTGTAATATAGATATTTCAAGTTTTTCTATGAAAATACATCTCTATCTGGATACAGGTAAGTAGATGTTATTACAAAAAAAAATTACCATGGGATAACAAATATGAAAGGGTTAGATTGGGTATTAACCCATTCATCACCAATGAATGATGAGTGGAAGTATGGATACACAACTAGATAGACAATCCTAATGGATACACATGGGTTAATTAATATTTTCATTGAGAACCATTATAAGTATTTTAATATTTGATGTCCACAAATGACCTAGGATATACCTAAGGAGACATATATTAAGAAGAAGTTTTCTAAATATAAAAAATAATAGGAATGATGTTGAGATTTTATAATTAATCACTTAGGTTAGTGGTATGTGATGGACATGGTATCCATTTTGGTATTAGTACAGGATTGAAGATAGAATGATGAAGTTCAGGTGTTGACATGCATGCTCAAATATTGAATTATCTTACTTTAGATTAGTCAAATGAATTCTGTTATATCATAAAAAGTATCTACTAATGTTTAGTCATATTTAAATGATTATATGTTGATTTAAAATTAAAATATTATTATGGTGTGATGATCACATCTAGTGTCTATATATCCTCTAGGATAAATGTTTGTGGGAATATAATTCTATCAAATTTTGTGATTCTACATGTAGTTTTAATTTTATGTGATTATAGGCATGGATTTGATCTCTCTATATAGATCCAATATATATATCCAAGGATGGTAATTCAAAATTATTGTTCATAACCAACATATTATATTATTTTATTAAAAGGATGAATATAAACATACAATATAGGTTACTTCCATTTTATGGGTCTTAATGACTATTCAAGGTGTATATTTATCACAATTTGTTAAGGATAAAATCATTATTAAAGATATTCCTATTATTAAGCATTATAAAAATTTATTTCTTGAATACATTACTAGTATTATCCCAAACATATAAAATTATTTTTTAATAGAACTAAAAAATTGTTTTACACCTATTTAAAATATTCCATATAGAATAATCCTGATTGAGTTGTGAGATTTTAATATGAATCTCCTAGAGAATCTTGGTAAGGTATTTATATTCCCTATTAGATCACCTTGGGTGCACCAATTCATTCTATTAATAATAATTATGGTTCAATTCATATTTTCATTTAATATCAAGAAATTAACAGCACCACTAACAATAACAAGTATCATCTACTCTGTATCAATGATCGGTTTGATAAATTATGAGGAGATCAATATTTTTCCAATATTTCTCTTCGATCTAGATATTATAAGCTAAGGGTCATAAAGTAGGAAATAAACAAGAAATACTTTCATAAAATTTATGGTCAACATGATTTTATAGTGATTTCATTTAGACTTACCAATGTTCCGTCTCTCTTCATGGATTTGATGATAAGATTATTTAGAAATTACCATGATCAGTTTGTGGTATTATTTACTAATGATATTTATATATATTCAAAGATAAAGGAATAGAGTGAAGTAAATATGAGGAATGTTCTTATTACCCTGAGCAAGGAAAAATTTTCTAATAAATTTACCATGTGTGAATTTTAGTTACCTAATATTTCATTAATGGGTTGTAAAATCTCATTTGAGGGTATATAAATAGATCTTTCAAATATGTATGTTATTGAACAATATCCCATGGAAAATATATTAAATATTATCTATTATTTTCATAGGTTTATAGGATAATATTGAATCATTATTAAAGATTTCCCAAGGATTTTTAATCCAATAACCATGTTAACTAATAAGGGACCAAAGTTCCAATGGATAGATGAATGTGGTGAAAATATCAAGGATATGAAAAGAAGATTTTCTAATGAACTCATGTTTACAATAGCCTACAATGGAGAAGGGGTTGTGATCTGTAGTGATGTATCAAACAAGGGACTTAGATATTTCATTATTCATAATAATATGATGATATATAAGCCTTTTTCAAATTGAAAATACATGTGAAAAATTACCCATCTCATGATTTGGAGCTGGAAATGGTAATTTTTATGTTTAATATATGAATTAATTATATTTATAGTGAAAGGTGAGATATATATAGATAATAAACTCATGAAATATATATTAAAAGAAAATAATTTAAATATGTTCTAGATAGTATGGTTTTAGTTGATAAATGATTATGACAGATCAATACATTACCTCTATGGGATTGTGAACAAGATAGTTGATGCTCTACAATGGAAAGACCATGATAATTTTTCCATGATGTGGATTTAATGAGATCCAATAAATATTTATTTGTATAATATGGATCTTGAAATCATAAGGTATGGGGACATTTCACATCTTTCTCATATGAATTTTAAAACTTCGATCTATGTAGTAATTAATGAAGCATAGAAATATGATGTAGATAAACATAATAATGTGTCAAATGTTTCATATTTCAACCATGATTGTGATGGAATGATATGGTTCTAGAACTGAGAATCTGTCTTATCATTACCATACATGAAAGAAATGTTGGATAAAAATAAAATTCTATAATTATTTATTAATCCTATATGTATGAATATATATAGATATATGAAAGAGATTTTCTTATGGGATAACATGAAAATGGATATTTTAGAGAATATAATTCAATTATTGGTATGATAACATGTTAAATATGAGTTAATAAAGTCTAAGGTTATGTCAAAACCATTATAAATACCTCAATGGAAATGGTAAAACATCCCAATTGATTTTTCTACAAGACTCCCCAATACATCTGAAGGGTACAATGCTATATGGAATATTTTTTATCACAATAAAAAATTAAAAACATTTCATTTAAATCATAAAATATTTTTCTTTTGATTTTTGTTCCAGAATATACATTAAAGAAGTGGTAATTTTGAATGGTGTACCGAATTATATTCTATCTAATCAGGATTTGTGGGCTACCTCAATGTTTTAGAAAATTATTTTACATGAATTTAACATAGATTTGATTTATAGTATGTCATATCATCCTCAGATAGATTTTTAGTCTGAGATGACTATTAAACACTAGAGGATGTAATTAGATCCTATTATTTTTTATTTCAATATTGGCTGGGATCAACTGATTACTTTTTTGGAATTTTCATACAACAATATCATTCACTCGATCATTCATATGCCTCAATAATAAGAACTCTATGGAAGGAAGTATAGAAATCCAACATGTTGGGATGAATTCAGAGAAAGAAATATATTGGAACATTAGATATATGGGAAATTGGTAGAAAAGGTTATAGTTATTCAATATTAAATCAATGCAACTAAGATTCAAAAAAAAGAGTGTTGCTAACAATAATCAGAGAGATCTAGAATCCGAAGTTGGTGAGAAGGTATGGAAGAAGGTTTTGAGATTTTAAATAATGAAATATTGAATCCTAGATATATCAGACCCTTATAAATTATTTATAATTTTTGGAATGTTTATTATCACTTTTACCTTCTACTAAATCTCTCTCAAGTTCATACATTATTCCATGAATCGCTCTTGAGGAAGTATATACTTGATCATGATCTTTTACTCAAGTGATAGATCATAAAACTGGATCATGTTCTCTCATATGAGGAATAATTTGTTTAGATTATTTATTAATGAAATAATTTTCCAAAAACAAGACCATTCCCATGGATAATGTTTTTTTTGGGGAAACAGTAAATTTAGAAAATCTACACGGGAACCCGAGGATAAGATGAAGCATTGATATCCTCATTTGTTTGTATTAGGGTTGCCGAATTTCAAGGATAAAATTATTATAATAGTATAATAATGTAACAAAATAATATTATATGAAATTTTTATTTTTAAATTAATTTTAATTTCTTTATTGGAATAATTTACATCCAACACTGAGTATGAACAATCCTTGATATACTATTTAAATATATTTATTTAATATAAAATTTATCACCTAGTCATTATATTTAAAGTTTTCATTATAAGTGGATAAATTATGAAAAATAATTTTTTACATATTTATAAAATGATTCCATTAATTTATAATTTGTTATAAATTAAAATAGAATCATTTCATGGTAAAAATATTTTTTTTTCTGAATAAAAGTGTTTATGAACACAATAAATTTTTACCTTAATAAATTAGATTAGTTAGTATTGATGAATTATTTCCATGAATTTTGTAGATAATATATAAAAAAATAATATTTTACATTCATATAATTGCTTTAAGATGTTAGAGAATGAATGTGAACTTAGTTTCATGCATAAAAATGTATTTTTTCTAAAAAGGGTTTTATTTTGATTTATGCACTTATTTTAAAAAGTATTTATTATAATTATAGATCTTGAATTTTATTAAATAGTGTCCATACTTATAATCATCTTTTCAAAATTTTGTAATGATGCCACTTTCTATTTTCTAGTCATAATGAATTATAAAAATAGTAAAATTTTGATACCATGGTTATGGCTGCAAATCATTTTTTCCCTTTTATAAAGCCGGCTTAGGGGTTGTCCGGTTCACAACAAAAAAGATCCAGCAAACCAATACAAAGAGGAAAGCAAAAAGCCACAAAGTTAAAAGTCATAGTACCTGAATTCTTCACCGCAACCCAAACTAGATTTCTCTTCCCCAGTGTCGGATTCCCACTCCAGGATTCTCAAAAAACTCGCACTTTGAACACAATTTCTAAGTTTCTTCAGGGCGTCTATGTCTGGTGGAGTCTTTTTAGTCCCACTGCCCTTCTTGACTACAAGAGTCACCTGGTTATTCTTTTTTGCAGTAGACCTGGTCCGCATTGGTCGCGGAAGGTAGGAATAATCCTTCCTTGATCTCTTAGTTGCAGTTGCAGTCAATAGTCCTTCCCCTGCATTTTCTTTCTGCATCCCCTGTTGAACAATCTCACTGAAGGACCGGAAAACCAGAGCACTCAGGATCTCCTTACCCTTATAATTTTCCTTTCCCACCCTGGGCTGTTCAAAATTGTAGTCCCTCCTTTGATCTAGCATTTTATTCTCTCTCAATGGAAGACGCACATCCTCCAGAGGGATAATCTCCACAACCGTGGAGTGTGTTTCCGTCCCTACGCCACCATCCTGTGGAATTCCTGACCTCTGGTCTGCACTTGCCACCAGAGGGTCGCTCTTGACCATACTTGGGATGTTCAGGACAACAGGATTCTGCCCCAAGTCATCCCCTGGTTGAACCTCCTCCAGCTCCTTACCTTTCCTAGTCTGTTCAATTACCAAGACATCAGTCTGTTGATTCTCTATGGCCACCACCTCATCCCCCTTCTCAGTAGTATCCTCCACCTCCATTTCTTCAGCCAACAAATCCTCGAACAATCCATTAAACCTGTTACTTAATGAAATAAAAGTGGGAGCCAAAGGATCCAAACCTGTTAAATTCCTATCACCATGGTTATGGTAAAACAGGTTTACCATGGGTGTTAAACCAAGAGGTAAGGGTAATATTGTCACATAAAAATGTATAATTATTATTTAATATATATATTTATATCCTATATCATATTAAATTAGAATAAATGAAAATTAAAAAGAATTATAATTTATAAATACATTAATCATGTTTAAATATTTTATGTAATTCTATGTGCATCCTCTCCCTCCCCTAATAAAATGATTCCACCTCTCATATATTACTCACACATAAATAGCCACATATATCATCCAAAATCAATCAAAATCCTTCATAATATACCTCCCCATGATCTAGTGGTCCTCTTTGGATAAAAATACAAACCTTATAAGTCTTAATGTTTAAGTCAAAGGTGGTTTTCTAAAGAAGAGATATAGCTCTTAAAAGAATGTTTTCATTTTTTTCTTCTCACACCTCCATCAGATATATAATAAAAATGAATATATGATAAAAAAATTATATCAAATATAATTAGATGTTATTATGTTGATTCTATATCCTTTATTCATATCCTTTTCCACCAAATTGGGAATGAAAATAGGGCCCACGTGAACGTGTGGACTACCGCCCCTATTTAGCAATAGGAATCATTTTTAATCACCATAATTCACGTTCAGTTATTATGATGGATTTAATATTTTTATATTATATATATGATATAATTTTTATTTTTAAATTAAAATATATTGTCCACCATCATACCTTCCCATCCGTTGGAAAATGATATCATCGCTCATTTGTACGTGTGGACTGCAACCTCTTTGAAGTGATGTGATTAATTTTTTTCATTTTTTATTTACATCGATGGTAATAAGAAAATATTTAATGAATATATATGATATTTATGATATAATATTAATTCAATAATGTAAAATTATTATTTAATTTTTTTATTCCATCCATTTAAATGTTGAAACATCACCTATGTGTAGGTATAAATTTATATTTCAAGAAGTGATGTAATTCAATTTTCATCACCAATTTATATCAAGTGTTATGAATTCATACATAATTATTACATATGATAATTATGAAATTATTAAAATTATGGAGATGATGGAACCAATATCAGTGTACAAGGATGAAAATATTTTAATTAAAATGTGAATGAGAAATGAAACAATTATAACATAGAACAATGATTTTAATAAAAAATGTTGATAAACAGGTGAGAAGATGTTATAAGTAAAAAATATATTGTATAATATGTATGAATATGGTTATTTAATATATTTATGATAAATCTAAATTTATTATAAAGTTTTTTTAACACATACAATTAAGGATGAGACTTGAGGTATGGGAATTATTATACAATCTCATCACTTTTATAGATTGTTTATGCTAAATTTTTGTTGATGGAAATTACATGAATCTAATATTATATACCCCATGCATTTTCTATGATTCATTTTATTCATTTAAATTTAAATTAATAGTAATATTTTCTTCTCTTTGGTAGTTATAATAAACTATAAAAAAATTAATGAAAATTTTCTCATATTTACTCTTTTATTGAGAAACATTTTCTTCCATGTATTTTCTCCTCAAATTTATTTTTTGGATGTTTAAATTATACATGAGATTTTTTAGAATGTCCATTTCAATTAATATTTATATAATTTGAAAAGGATAAAATGGAATAATTTTTAATAATTTTTTTTAAAATAGGTTACTTTATGTCTTTCTACAAAAGTATGAAAGGAATGTTCTATTTTAACATATATGACATGAACATATAGTCTCACCATCCCAACCATTATTTTCTTTGAATATTATTTTATAATCTTCCATGGTTATTTTCAAAGAATTTTTTTCTATAATATTCTAGAATGTTTTATATTTTAAATGATTTATTTTAAAATGAAAAGGGTATTATCGTCAAGGAATGCTTCATTTACTTTTAAATAAATTTCTATTTATAAAAAAATCCATTAAAAGTACACATAATTAATAGGTGATATTACCCAATGTTTTCATAATTATTCATTCTCTCCATGCATTATGATTATGATGATGTGATATTTTTGAAACCCATTTTTTCCATGGGTTGAGCTATAAGAAAATGATAAATGATTCCATGATATTATGGCGTAAATTTTAATGAATTATGTGATTGGTTGGTATATTGTAGTTCTCAAATTAACTTGGTAAATATGGATAACTCATGAGCTAACTATTTTATGCATAAACCTTATTTCATTAACTAAACATTATGATTGGACAGAGTTTCATGTAAAAAGTTTGTCTGTGGGCCTTTTTCATGTCCATAAGTTTATGAATGGATCTGGTTTCATGTACTTCACATAATGAGTAAACTTGTGACTGTTTATACTTATTAATAGTGTTATATGTTTATGTTTCTTATATATTATTATTTTATGATATGGTCTAACAGCTCATAATTGATTATTAACGATTTCTCCCTCTTTTGAATTTTATCTTTTGTTATAACCAAGAATTATACTAGGACACATGGTTAAAGACATTTAAATTATTTATTATTACTTTATCATGTTATGATCATGTTACCATACCTTTTTTTATCATGTATGATCATTGACTGATATCTCCTTTGATTACTATTATTGAACATCTAATATCACCCTTTCTTATTTTTTTCATTTTCCCTTCACTATGAATAATTTTTTTAGATAGGGTATGTATGAAGAATGTACTATGATGGAAGAACATTCTATGGGATATTGAAGATCCATTATGATATTAGATGTTTATGTATCTAGTGTCAAAATACACATATCTTTAAAAGTTATAGAGTGTGTATTAATGTGTTATATATTGAATTTTAATCTAAAATTATGTAATATCTATGTTTGTTATTATTTGGAATCCTCACACCCCCCCATGGAATCACCCATTGAAAAATATCTTGGATGACAAAATTTCTCAATATTATTCTCTAAATTCTAAGATTTCATAATTAGGATTGATATTAAATTTTTTTTTGGAAGTATAGGTTTCTTTAAAAAATATATAAAATTTCAGTGTAATTTCCTTTAATATTAAGTGGTTGAGTTACTAAGAAATCCTATAAAAATTCATGATACAGTGATGGAAAGGGCATCAATATTCATGAAATCATTGGAACCCTTTCACTATGGTTGGTTAAAGATTTTATTGTAGAAAATTTATTTTCATAGGGTAAACCTCAATTCCTTTCTTTAATATTTTTTCCTCAAGAATATTATTTTTAAATCAATTTAATTTACCTTTTTATAATCGATTACTATGATTTTTTCATTTCATTTTGTGAGTACCAAGTCATAAATTTTATTTTATACTTCAAAATATTTCCCCAATACTAAATATCTATAGCTGAAAATATTCATGAACTCTTTAATCATGTCATGAATAATGTGATGGCGTTATAATGATCAAATAAAAATTATTCATACAGTTGACGAAAGCATGAAACCTAAAACCCAAGATCTCTATACTAAAAATATAAAATAATTTATAAAAAAATCTTGAACTTTATTACCTGTAACTATAAATGGCCAATCCTATTATCCTTATCCAAACTTTTGATGATGATCCTAATGAAGAAACTAGAGGAATTCATCTTCAATAGTCTGCCCATGTACTGAAAAATCACTGAACACTTGGGATAGGATTCACCTTCTATCCAGGGTATTCTAGTATGTATGTGGGAAGTAGAAGAAAGATAAGATAACTTCTTGAAAATCAATAGAAATATTGTAGAATCTCAAAGACAATTTCCAAGGAAATTGGCCTCTTTATATGGTCCTTGAGGATGCACCCTAATCCTCCATATATTTACTCAAACATTCATAATGTATGAATAAATAAAATACAATTACAAATGATTTGTAACCCTTGACCTATCATCCATTTATCATATAATTTTATTCTAAATTATCCTATAAATTTTATTGAATAACAAATCTATTATAATGATCAAATTACATTAATAATTATTTTAAAATGTTATAATCCTTAAATAACTTATCTGTAATACAATTTGATATATCTGTATCACAGACTATGATATAAACATATCACATAGTATAATATGGATAATTTTATGGACTGATATCCTATATCACTTCCTATGATATGTCTAAATAAAAAATTAATATATACATTTTTTATATATATTTTATTCCATATTACATAACCTTATATTATATTATGATAAAATATAAAATAAATCTTTTATGTAATGTATTTAGAGAATTTCTCTATCAATGATCTCCCACATTAACTAAAGTGTTATAAACATTGTGCCTTTTTACCATGTATTATATCATATATATTAACTTCTGAAACCATATCCAAAAGTCATTTCAATTATTTGTTAATTTTTTTTGAAATTTATTATCAATTTCACCATGTATCACATCATATGTAATATCTTGTGAATATCCTCCCAAAAATTATTTGGAATATGGTTTGAAATATTAATGCATCTCTTTATGTTTTATAAAAATAAATTTTCTTTTAGTCAACTAAAAATAGTGTCCCCATGTGGTTTTCTAGTATTTAAAAAAACATTAATTTGCAACTTCATTAATGTAAGAAGATATAGGACTTTAGCAAATATTCATACTACTTATTCCAAAAAGGGTTCAGGCATAATCTCTATCAAACACATGTATCTTGATACCAATTTCCATCAGATGTATCATATATAAGAATTCATTTTCATATGACCTATTTATACAATACATCAAGTAACCATGAGACATTATATATATCATTGCCCTATTTCTACCTATATATTCTCAATTATCCTTGAATGGACTTATCATTGTGATGGAAACATTACATGTTTTTCACCCTTATAGATGAGCACATCACATGCCCCTCATCCAATAAAAAACCACATCATATGTCACTTATCTATGAATGACTATAAAATCATTTTTTCTATATAAATAGGGTACACCAATGAAATAATAATCATATAACAGGGAAAACACCATATTGATTATGATTAACCAATGATATTATTAACAACATACCCAACCAAGCATGATTCATACATCTACAAGGAAAACATAAGAAATGTGTATAAGTTTAAAGGCTATGTATCATTCCTAGCCATAGGTTATAAAGGAAATTAAATTATTAACGATACACCCATTTCATATTTCATTCATAGTGTATGCCACTCTATGTGGTATACTTTAGGGTGTATCTTAACAAAAAAACTCATTTTATGTCTCTTGAGTATATTCTATATCCAGATATAAAATCTTAACCATGATAACATTAACATTTATTTATGATGTATAGTACTGCATGATGACCATTGGGTTGGTATAACTCAAATTCATACATTTAGATGCTAATTATGAATTCATTTCATGTATAAGATTCCAACAATAAGAATGAATGTTAATGTGGAAACTATATCTGAATAACAAGATGAATTTAATATTCTTAAAGCTCTATCATAACTTCAATTTTTTTCTTGTATTTTCATAAAAACCCACTTTTAAGTGGTTAAGTGGAAACCCACATGCCTAAAACCCAAAACCTGGTTACATTAATAGACCCATCAACCTTGATTCAAAATTCAAACATTCAAAATTCAAATCCAAAACCCATTACCCTCTAATGATTGGATACATTGAGCACAATGAAACCATTGACATGGATTGCTAAGTCCATTTTCAGGAACTCCCATCACCACTATCATTGAAACCCATCAATACCTTCAAAATCACTTCAAAAGAGTAATTTCTGGTGCAAACACTCTAGCAAGATTGAACCCTTTGTTGACACCAGCACATCTTCAAGTATTGGAAAACCTAACAACTTAAGACTTCAATAATATAACTAGAACAAAACTATAAAAACCAAAATGCCATTGTCATTGATTTGAAACACCAACACCAAGTCATTGAGTTAAAACATTAACACTAAATGATTTAATTTCTATTGATGATAGAATACCAAAAACCAATGAAACAAAGAATAATGAAAAAAATAACAACCAATACCATAGAATGATAAACCACCAATAGATATGAAACAACTGAGGCCAATTTCCAATCGAGACTGAACCACCCTACCACAATTATAGGGACACCAAAAAATAGAGAATACCTAAAACACCACTAGTGATAGAACATTGAAAAAAAAGGAAGAAAAGGAACCGACACTAGTCATGAATCATGAAACACCAGTGAACTCCCTACCAACACGTCCCACAAACCTACAATAACCATTGTATTAGACCAAAATGGAGTCTAGTGAAATAGATCCGGATATAAGAGCAGAGGTTGACATAAAAAAGGCCTCAAGACCGAGCAGTGATGGTAGAGAGGAAACTGAAGCATCCAAAGACAATGATGAAACCCACAAAAAAAATGACACCAAACACAATAAAAAGATAATCCCAAACCACTGTGAAGAATGGTAGACATGAAAAAAAGTGGGGTCTAGCATGACAGATCCGTTGGGCTAGGCGGTCATAGTTATAGATCAATGTCTTGAAAGTAAGAGAAAGAAACCCATATGATTATGGGAAATTAGAGGGACACACATAATAGAGATGAGGAAAAGTGTTGAGAAAGGAATTGGGGCATGAGGAGAAGAAGGAGTGATCACCTTTGAATAATCACACCAGAAACCCTATGAGAGGGTGATTACGAGAGAGAGAGAGTAGTCAGTTAAGTTGGGTGCCATTTAATATCATCCTTGAAACTCTTTTATTAATCCTATAAAACAGTAAATAAGTGTTAGTCATATACACATTATTAAATACTCCTATAATTCCATATTTTTTAATATTTTTAGGTTTTTTAAACTCATTATATCTCAATGTAATTGATTAAAAATATTTATATGACTATATAATAAAACCATCATACAAAAATATTTAGTGGATAAGATCTATAAGGAAATATATATTGAGTAAATGTGTGATTAGGAAACATATTCTTGATGTTAAAAAATTTTAAAATTTAATTCAAACTCCTTTACTTCATAACAATTTTTTTTGATAATGTTTATCACTAATACTCTATACGTGGAAACCATTATAATTTACTTATCATATTCTTATATAACTTATTCAAAAATATATTTCTCCCATATCTATATGGTTACAAAATTTTACTATTTACATTGATTCATATTTACTAAAACTCACTAAAATCATCGAGGATATAAAGTAACATTCACTTTTAATATTGATTGATAAAAACATTTATTTGTATCATTTGAACTTATTAATGTTAAAACATGCCCCCACATTCATATTAGAAACTATATTCTCATCAAAATATTATGATATAAAACAAAAATACTTTTGGATCAATAAATTACCCTTACTTTTTTTGTGGGAATATTTAACAAATAAAATTTTTATATTCATACTATATATGGTATTTTTTGTGTATGGAGAATTATTATGAAGAAAATACTTAATTCATTTAATTTTTCACTAATGATTATGGATCTCATTCATTTATATTTTAACAAATATCCTAGACAAACTATTTTATCCCAAATAATTTTTTTTTATCTTTGTCACATTTTGAAACCATGTTATATATTTTAATGAATCACAAACCATGTGTATTAAAACATCATCCAATTTTCTTCATAAGATCTATTTTTAATATATAAAGTTTCTTATAAAATTATTGAAATTAGATAAGAATATAAATAATTTAACCAAATATATTTGATATTGAATGTTCAATTTTATTTAATATATTCCTAAATGGATAATTTTCTACTATATTTGAATGAAAACTATAAGATCCATAAATTATTAACATTATTTTGAACTCATATATTCATTTATCATTCTTAATTTTTACATTTGGTATCATATAACCTTTAGATCAATGAATTTATTATATAAAAGTAATAGATGAAATAGACTCTCCATGGAGTTTTAAAATATCTTTTGGTGTAATGTAGGAAATTACTTGACATGGAATCATACACCCTTCTTATTAACATACTCCTTGGGAATAAATGATTTTTGGTGATAGTTAGACTATTCCATATTTTATTACGGCTTAAAATTTACGCATTTATACTAAAAACACAACATGAGATCCTAAAAATCACATACACAATTTAGTTATCCATATCAAGTTGAGGAAATATGGTAAATTTATTTTTAACTAATATACATTTATATAAAATTTTAAAATATTTTTGGAAAATGAATTCTATGTGATTATCATAAGAATATAAATTTTCTAGTTGAATAACTTAAACATTCAGTTACTTAATATGGTATTTATCTATAATATAAAATTTTACTACTAAAGAAAAATTCATATGTTTTTATAGTAGTTTAATATTTTTTTCAACTAAATTTCCATTCTCAAGAAATGATATCAAAGTCAATTTCTATGATGACGATTTCATTTATCTAAAAATATATATTTTACAATATGTGTATCTTATTTTACATTCATTTAATATTAATTATTATTAAACTTGATCTCATTATAATGATTCCCAATTTTAAATTCACCACTTTTATTAGTGGTCCAAGATCCATATTTCACGATGATTTGGTTCAGCATTAGAATTTATCCTATTTCAGAGTTAGTTGGGTAAATAATTACATTAATCATATCACAAATGACTCTAGGATAGTTTAGGGGACTTTTATTTTCCCAAATCCATCATATTGATTTTCCCAAATATATTCTTCCAATATAATAACCTTTGAGGAATCCCAATAATGTGTATACTCAAGAATACATTATGAGTTTTTTATCTTATATTTAGAGTTATCCATTTCTGTTGGTCCTTATACAAGATAATCCAAAGGAACATAACCTTTAGGGTCACCCAAACTAAATGATTGAGGTTTATTCATATTTTTCTTTAAATGAATATAACACATAATATTTTTATTAGCGATATTAATATCTTAATATATTATCTCATGTATTACCTTTACATGAATGCATACCTCTAGTGATTAAGTTTTGAATCCCTATTCATTAGACTAAATCAATATATTCAATACATATTGATGTATAACACTTTACATAAATGATTGTTTGTGTGGCTATCCTAAATTAAATGCTAACTAATAATTATACACAATTATATTCATCTTATGCTTATGGTACATGAATACATTTAATGTAATGGCATATAATCATATGAATTCAATAACCCCCACAAACAATAAACATATAGTGATAGGTATCCAACCTTTACTTTTATATATAGAGCCTAACCTCCCAGACCAGTGAGTAGTCCAACCTAAAGTCAATCTATCAATGGTTTTTTATGTAACAGGTTTCCAAATTCTATAAAATTTTTAACACCTAATATATATAAACTATAAATAAATTTTTTATTCAATCCCGTGACATAAAAAAGTCCAAAATCAAGGTAGAATAAAACTAAATCAATTATCATACCTATCATATAAATCTTTAAATGATTGTATGATAATATTAAGAATAATTTGAAAAAACTAAACCAAATAAAATTTGTATTAACAATATAAAATTTATATTTATGAATAAAGAGGGTAATAATACTAAATAAATGAAAAAAACCTAAATTTTGACATGAGATAATCTTTTATGAATAAATATAAATAAAAAAATTATAAACACTTTATAATTTATCCATGTAATTTAGAAATTAAATAATTAAATTAATATTAGAAATTTTCCTTGAAATTTAATGATTTAATACACATAATATTTTTAAAGGAATTATATCGTATTTATATTTTTGGTGTGTGTATTTGGAATTATTGTGAAAATTGATTATTAATGTATTTTTATCTGTTTCTTATCATTTATTTATTTCATTCATAAAGTTTATACACTGATAAAGTTTATAAAATTAGTTTTTGATGGATTTTGTTGTTATTGGGTTCTATTTCATTCAAATAGACCTAATACTCAATCAAACATTATTAGGCCCAAATAATGAATTAAAATTAAAAATCATTTTAGATGATAGAATTTACCAATATTCCATGAAAAAGGCATTACATGAGAATAATTACACAAAATGAGTTGTTTCTAGTGGTAGATAAAAGAAACCAAAATGTATGATTTTTTAATTAAATATCATGTCCATATTCAATCATAAAAATAGTTATTGGATGAATTCATGTGTAGATAACATAAAAATATTTTTGGCAAGAAATTTTTACCTTTGTAATTAACACATAAAATATTTTCCAAATGTTAAATGAACCTGATATTTCTTGGTATATAATAAAATACATAGTATAATTTTTTTAATTAAAATACTCTAGTGATTAGGCCTTTTATTGGGTAGAAATTGTTTAGTTAATAAATGGATATAAATGGATGGAAAATTAACATCAAGTCTACTTTATAAATATTAGTATCAATTAAAAATAATTGATAGAGAGGCCACGAATGTATAAGATAGTAGATTGGAAATACATGATTATATAGAGAGGATTATTTTTAATTGAAATGTTATATCCATGTGGGGATAATCTCACATGTGGGTTTGGGTAGTGGATATCCAAGGAATCTTCCCTTTTGAGTTTTTTAGCTCATTTTAAACCATTTTGATTTCTCTGAAAACTATACTTTTGAATGAAGGCTATAATTTTATTCTTTAATTTATATATTTTCTAAATTTTTCTAGATTTTTATCAAATTTTGGAATTAAATTTTTTTACATTTTTTAAAACTTATTAAGTGAGGTATCACTTTTGAGAATAGTAGGATAAACTGGTTTTGCTTTCTTGGAGGTTATTGGTTAAGATAATCACATTGATAAAGATATTAATGACCATAATGGGAGTTCAATATTGCTTCCAAGAAATTATAGGTGTTTAATTATAGGCCTTTATGTGTGTATTGAGTAATTAATCTTGGAATCATTTCTAGACAATTATAAAGGGAGGCTTTGATGGGTCAAAGATTTTCTACCACTGTTGTCTCAAATATATCATTTCATGTCAGTTCTAATTATGTTTTTTAATTTTATCTCCATGTTTTTTATAATATAATCTATTTTATTTTTAATTTAAAATATTTTAGACTTTATTTAATCACCAATGTTGGTAAACTATATAAAAAATGAACAAAAGTGAAAATTTTAAAGTTAGAATACAATATCCTCATGAGAAAAACATAGGGACCAATATAATTAATTCATTGGGGATAATATTTATAGATAATTGATTCATGACAATTACTAACATCAATTGATACTAGATCTAGGAGTTTTCTAGGATTTGTTTATTTTTGTATGTTAAATGGATTTCTATAAGGATTACACCTATGTTTGGAATGTTTATAATTGGTCCCTTATGTAATGTAAGTAAGTTCATTCTATTTAAAATGTGGATCAATATTATCTAATTATTAAATAAGTGGTTAAACAAATATAAATTATTTTCAGTTATATTTAGGGAATAAATGAATTTTCTTTCTAAAATAATCTTATGGAAAGAGAAAATTTTCCCAAAAAATTTATATATAGAAAATCAATTGGTGGAACCTAAGATTATAACATCTTTAAAAGATATTTTTACAAAAAACCATCCACTCAATAATAGAACTAGATCCCAGGAGAACAAAGGTAAAATCCTTAAAAATATAATTATTTTCGTTTGAATATATTGATAGAAATTTTCTAACAAATTATTTTAGTGTATATTTTATTTTTACTTCTTAAGAATAGACCAATTTGGATAATGAACAAGATGTGTCCAATGAATTGATGATAGAATATATGGAGAAAATGAAGCATCCAATTAGTTTTTTGAATCAGTTTACTTTAGGAATAGGTTACAATGATGATTTTCAAATAATAATTTATATTTCAAGACAAAGATGAAGATTAACCACATTTTAAAATTAATTTCTAGCAAATAGTGGATCTCCCACCTAAAAATAAAGTGTGGTAGAGGTGCCCTTATTTTTTTCCTTTATTTAATACTATGTGGGGGAAACATTTTCATATAGTGGGTTTAAATGAGTCATTATATAGGATCTTCTATAAGATATTCCAGTTGAAAAATACTAGAGAAACTTTATTTTGGTTTATTTTAAGTGAGAAACCTTTTCCTCTTTCATATTGAGCATATAGCACTGTCACTATCCAGTTGTTGGTAATATGAATATTGCACTAAAATGGGGGTTTGATCCAAAATTATTTTCCACCATTATAATTTGTTTTATTTAATTTATTTTTAATAAAATTATAATGTTTTTTTCTACATTTTGATATGCAACACCCTGAACCACACTACAGGAAAAATGCAATTTCACGACAGTTATTTTTGGATATGGAGGCGGTTTCCAAAAACCACCGCTAAATTTCATTTCGGGAAACTATTGATGGTGGTTAAATCAGTTTAGCAGTGGTTTATGGGAACCATCATAGTTGGTGCATTTTCAGGGCGGTTTTTCCAGGAAGGGGATTACTTTTTTTAGCGGCGGTTAAAACCACTGCTAAAAAAAGTAATGGAATACCTGGAAAAACTTCCGCGAAAAACAATATATGTGCCACATAAAAGCATGGAATATGGGCACTGTAGTTACGGTTAAAACCACCGCTAATAGAAAAATATTGACATTTATCGGCGGTTAAAACCGCCGCTAAAGAGCAGATTTACAAAAAAAGAACCAGTTTCTGGAGCCCCTGCACCAGTGACCTAAAAAAACCATTCCAAGAATACCAAAACACCAACAGAATACATACTATAGTCAATATGAAAATAGATTCTTAACTAAGAATAGGAAAATGCATCATTCAGTGAGTAAAGGAATACAGTTAAACATATCACATGGCCATTAGACCTTTAAACAAAATTATAAACAAGCATGTATGTCATATTTCATGAAAAAAGTTCCAATTCGAGGTTCAGCCTATTCCATCTATACCAATTCCAACCCTGACATAACCATTAATATCAACATACATCCCACTATCATTGGTGCTAACTATTCTAAAAACTCAGGCCTCCCTACCCATACCTCATCAACTGATAGCCATCCCATGTAACACCCTAGGTAAATAAAGAATATGATATCTTTATATTTATCCATATTTGTGAATCAAATATTAATATTACTTTAAAGGGGATGTTATGCTTGATGGCGTACCCAATACGCAACAACGAGTTTCTTGGGAATCTTACGTTGCACTCTAATAATAAAATAATATTATTTTAAATGATAGTTAACATGTAGCCGTTGTATTGGAGGGAATGGATAGAAATAACTAAAATATTATTATATATGTTTTTAAATGTTTTTACATTTATCCAATAAAAGATAAAGGCTTAAAATATGGAAAGAATTCAATTTTAGGCGTATATGCCCTAGTTTTTACTAAAGGTTCACTTATCACCTTTTGATGGAGAACCGTCATTAAATATAGTTTTGTTCACTATTATACATTATATTGGACCAAATAAAACTCTTCTTAAGAATTGGGACATCAAAATTTACTTTGTGTAAATTTTTGGTATCTTTCTGATAAAGTTCATTTTTTTAATGAATATTGTAAAATGTTGTATTTTAATTCAAAACCTATTTTTAATCTAATTTATTTATATTATTAGATTATCTTTTGAATTGGTTTTAAAGTGAAATTAGAATATATTTTTATTATTAAATCCAATAGTGGTCGTTGGAATTAATTTCACTTTGAAATCAGACTTAAACTAGTGTCAATCTTTTGATACTTATTGTTTCATAAAAACACGCTATTTTCTCTGACAGCGGTAATTAATTATTAAATTAATTAATGTGACTTATATGTTTTTAATTTTGTAAAATAGACTTCATTTTTGAATTCGGAATATCAAATATAGCTTAGGGTGAATTTTTGGGATTCTTCTGAAAAACTTCAATTTTTGATGAATAGTGAAACCACTAAGTGGTACTTATAAAAACTGATTTTTCCGTTTAAATGAAATTTTTCCATCTTTGTGTTTTGAATTTCAAAAATCCGACATAAATGGTTGTAATTAAGAAGTAAAATGTGGTTCAATGGGATAAAAATAATTTTTTGGTGAATAGTAACTTATTAAGTTATTAATCGCGATTAGAGGTAATTAGTGTAGTTTAAGGTAAGAATAATGTTTTAATAAAATGAAATGACCTAGACACATGTCCTACCCTCATTGGATGTGTCATGGAAGACCAAGAAAATCCATGGGTCAACTTGGGGACCCCATGGAGCCACTTTGGTTGAAAAATGACATAAATACCTTTTTATTTAATGATAAAGTAAAAATGACACAAACATGAGATGGTTTACTAAAACAATTTTTACATGGGGTTATACAAGTCATATTTTTGACTATAAATATTCATTGGAAATCTAAAAAGATTTACTACATCATAGTATTTTTTTTATAATTTTTAGACATTAAATAAATTAAATTATTTATGACATCATGATGACACAACGATGACCTCATTATTTAACGATTTAAATAAAATGGAAAGATAATGTAATATCTAAGACCTACACATGTCCAAAACCTATTGGATGGGTGGATTTAAAACCCTTATCACCTTATCCACGAATTATATCAATGTGGGACCTTTTAAATCCGAAACTCATTTTCAAATAAAGTAACATTTGCTTACTTTCCAAGAGTGACTCTCCTCTCCTCTTATAAAAGGCCCTCACCTCTACCTCCTTAACCACACTTCTAAAGCCTTTGGCTCGGCCAAACCCTGCACATTTTGTCTCTCCACATCCCTCTCTTACTCCTTGAAGCCTCACTTTGGGCAGAATCCGTTCCAAGGAAGCCTTTGAGCTCAAATCAAAGGAAGTTACCCGATTTTAAGGTAATGTCTTCACTTGATTCATTTTGTTTTATTTTGCTTCTCCAACCCCCTAAACTCTTTTTATTCATTTCTTTTGTAACAACTCCAGTATATTCCATATACTATGATTTTTTTATAATAAGGATTCTAGCTACACTTACACACACCTACATCTAATGGTTAAAGAACATACTATTTCTGTGGATGGCGAATTTCTGCCTCCCGAAACGATGATTGTTCAACATTTTTCTAACACCTTCAAAGGTGGCCATTAAGATGACACTATATTTATATACGATATCTAATATGTTTATGTTTTACTTAATCTTCTATATTTTTCATTTATGGCATACCTTTATGGTTTCCATTATGGGTAAACGCAATATCTTCATTTAAGGAAGTGCGGACTACCGCCCCCTCAAAGTGATTTGATTCGTTAATACCATATGTGGTACATATAAAGGATATATTTAATGATATTATATATGATAACATACTAGAATTAAAATACTATTATGTATCATTATGTTTTAATTCCATTAAATATGAAATAGAAATGGAAGTAGCGTTCATGCGTACATACGGCTTACCGTCTCCATGAATGGTGCATTTCATTTCTTAACTCTAAATGTTATGTAATATTATAAATGCATGAATATACTGGATATATATGATATATATGATATATACATGATGAATACAATTCTGGATATAATGAACCTTTGACCACACGAACAACATGTAATTGTAAGAAGTCCACTTTCGACTTAAGAACCAAGTATCGACAAAACAAACATTATTAACTTAAATGATTACATAATGTCTATGACATGGTAATAAGTGATATAAAAGGAATAATGAACTTGAAAAAGGTCTTTAAGGAAGTATAAATTAACTCAAGTTTATTATTCAGGAGATTAAAGAATGATCGAGTCAAGTCGGACCCGAGGTAAGGGATCTTACTCCTCTCTTTCTTTTTAAGTACACTCTTTTATGTCATTCCTTCTAAAGATCATCTTTATTGTTATTGGGATGTTATTTTATATTAATATTACTGTAATTTTTTATGTTCATGTGATGAGAGACCCTATTCTCTCTCATCAATCCATTTTGGAAGTTTTTAGTGGCGCCGTTAGGCTGCCAAATTTTCGTAAGAGATATAACCTCTCTCTTTCTTTTTAAGTACTCTCATTTTTGTCACTTCTTTTAAGCTCCTATTTGTTATGTTGGGGGATGTTATTTTATATTCCTCTTTCTATAAACTTTATTTTAATATTATGATATACCCTATTTGATCTCATCAATCCATTTTTGTAAGTTTTATGTGGCGCCGTTAGGCTGCCGAGTTTTCGTAAGGGATTTTTCATCTCACTTTTATTCTCATGAGATTTATGCTACATTTGCCACAATTTCCTTTGATTGGTGTATGTACTTCCCATTATTCTACTCTTTGTGTAATATACTTTCTTTTATGAGTATTTACATCAATGATGTAATTGTCCTTCTTTCATGGGGTGTATTCTTTGAAAGATACCCAAGTCGGTAAGGGAACCTTTCACCCTCCTCTTTTTAAAAGACTTCTTTTGTTGGGTCTTTTAATTTACATATTGTTATGTTGGGATATGTTCTCATATATCCTTATTTATGTAAATTTTATGTCCAAGTGATGAGATACACTTTTTATCTCTTTTCAACTCATTTTGATGTGATGCCGTTAGGCTGTCAAGGGAACTTCTTAACCCAATTTCGATTTCTTTGGGTTCAACATGTAGTTATTGAATATGTCATCCTTTGAATATGTGTGAATGAACTTTGATTATTTTACACTTAATATCCACTTATATTTGGTGTATTCTTTTGTCACACAAAATTATGTAATTGATTTATCCTTAAACCAAGGATACCGTCTTTGTAAGGGACTTCATCTCAATCTCCTTTCATTGAGGCATATTTCGTTTTATACACAACATTATTTTATACGGTGTATAAAACCCTTTGACTTTTACTTTTATTCAAAAGGAATCTTTTTATACAAAACGTTTTACTAAATGACAAAAGGGAATGTTTTTTTCGTACGTATGCGGCGACAACAACTTCTCCGCCGCCGCGAGTATTATTTGGTCTTTGGATTCCTCAACAAGCCGTAATGTTTTTAAAATAAAATAAATACCATATACTCTTTTATGTATTTTGGTATTGAAAATGGTTTTGATAAAGGATTCTATTATGTCAATATATTTAAATTATATATTGTGATTGAAATGTAGAAATGTTATCATTCCTTTATATTGGTTTTATGTTTTATGATTTTATATTGGTACTTGGACATTTGACGGGTGGTTAAGTGATAAACCATATGACGGGTGGTGTCGTGAATACCAGGACGGGTGGTTACATTATAACCTCCAATGCATTGGGTATGGAAGTCGGCCGTATGGCTATTCCATTAAGTATGAATGGAAGTTGGCTGAATGGCTATTCCATTAAGTGATATGTGTGGAAGTCGACCGTATGGTTATTCCACTTAGGTATGTTTATGTCCCAAGTTACCTTTATATGTTATTTGATCTTTATATGGGTTCTATGGTAATCTTTTGGTTACAAAAGGGTAAGTAATGATCTTTTATTCAGTGAAGAGTTTTTACTACTTCATAAAGGTGAAAAGTATTACTTTGATAAAGTATACATGGTTTACTTGTTGTTTTGATAAACTAACAGTTTTCATTCTTTGTGTATCCCTTACTGAGCTTTTTATGCTCAACCCAAGTTTTTTTTGAAATGTTTTTCACAGGACTTAATGTGGAATAGGGTCAAGGATGGGATTAAGGGAAAGTCATGCTATCTAAAACATGGAACTAGAAATGTTTCTTTTTAAGAGTTTTTATTTTATGGAAACTTAGTAGAAGTGTCTACTTTGTAATCTTTTGAGATGTAATAGTTATGTTCTAATTCTCTAAAACTCTAAACCTGAAAAGATCCTCAATGTGAATTATTCATTTAATTCAATATTAAGTAAGGTTTAAGGCCCGGGCCTTATATCCCAAGACAACATAACTTTATATATAAAGACCTACATACAGAGAAATAAAAAGACAAAAAACATCAAAGAGTCAATATGGAATCTAGTCCCTAAAATAACAATCCATCCATTCTATACTTCTTTAATTGTTTTTGAGATATTATTTTATAGGGTGAATTATTAGGTTGTTTGTTTTTGGGTTTTAAGCTTTATAGAGGCCTCTAAATGGTTTCATGATAGGAACATGGTCATGGGAAACCATGTGGTTCTCCCCAGAAAAACATGTGGATTAGTTGAAGAAGGATACTAGGTGGGGCATTGTTAGACCACAGTTAGAGATGATCATGAATCATTTACCTTGAAATATATGTGTCTCAGAATAGAGGAAAAAATAATTGTTAGCACACAATTTACCAAATGAGAATATTCATTCATTGATGATGTGCTAGAATCTCATATTCACATAAGGAATAGTGGAGAGAAATGAGTCTTAGGGAAAGTATAAAATACCAAGAGTATCATGAATACCAGGGAAAGTAGAAAATTTTGATGTTCAATATTTTTAAATGTTAGAAATGGAAATGTAGTAGTAAATGCATTGGTGTAGAAAATGTAGGATAAGTTATTATAATTAAAAAAATGAATTTATGAAAAATGAATCATCACAATAAAGAGCCGACATATATGGTGCATACCACTCTCGAGAAATCAAGACATAAAAGGAAACATCAGAAATAAATAAAATACATAAAAGGAAACATAAGAAATCAAGAAAATGTTACGTCATAAAAATGTTTGGAGGTAACTATGTGCCACACGTGATACATATACAAACTATCTGTAACAATATTTGTCCACATATCAACAATACTACTAATCACTATCCGATGATGAAAAAATATCATCACCCTCTCCACCTCTATATCCACTTCCTACTACCCCCTGTAAGAACATTATATTGAAAATTAAATAGTGTTTAATATTTATATTTAAACATAAAACCAATAAATGTTTTCAAACTAAATGATTTTGAATTTTTGTGATTTACCTGCTCACCACCAGTCGATGCAATAACACCGGGGGGATATCTTCTCATCTTCTGACATATATCAGTCAGCAATTTCTGCAAAGCAGATATCTGAGCCCCCTGGTCTTGAACTATGTTTCGTAGAGAAAAAATCTATTTCTGAGAATCTCTGGGTATGGACTGACTACAACCAGGAGTAGATGCATCTACAATCCTTGATGGCCTTCCAAATACCTCAGATGGTATGGGTCCCAAACTCATCCCACGCACTCTACCAGGATGCTCCTTCCCAAGGAATTTAGTAATCAAGTCATCTTGGGAGACTGAGTAGGACTTCCCAGGATTGACATCCCATATTTATTTAATTATTACCTATAAATCAAATATAAATATATATTAACATAGTTAAAACTGATAATATGTTATTATAATGAAAAAATGATTTCATACCTCAACTTCTTTGGTAGGATCATTAACAAAACTTCCATCATATTTTTTGTGAACATCCAACCACACTTTAGTTATGGATTATTTGTGCCCTAAACACTATGAATGCATTAAACAAAGATAAATCAACAATTTAATATATTAAACAGATAATATTGTCTTATAAATATTTAAACTAATGAAAATATTACCAAAGTCGATCGGCTTCTAGAAAATCTTTTTAACCTCGTAGTGTGAGAGATGACTTGCTTAGCCTGGCATGATGTATTATTTCTTGAGAGATCCTAAAATAAATAAAATGAAATTTAATAGTAATGTATTCAATGTAATATCCTCTTTATATACATTTATAAATGTAAAAGGAGGTTAATATAATAATATATATTTAAATACCATCTGCTTCTCATCACAATGTCTATCACCAAAGACTTTACACTGTTCTTTGGGTACCCCATTGGGTAGATTCTCATACATTTGTTGGATGGTCAATGAAGTATCATTGAAATCGCTCCACAATCTCCATTTGAAGTCTTTCCATTTCATACCAAGATTTTTCAACATCCACTTTCGTGCTATCACATCAGCAACTGTAAATTGGAAAAAAATATGTATAAATAAATTCCATTTGAACATATTAATAACAAGATATTAAATTACACCATAATGTATTAAAATTACCTTTATTTGGGAATCAAAAACTTCATTTTTCTAACTTGGAGACATATATATCCAATCATCAAAAGAATTAGGAAGGGAAATGGAATCCGCTACTAGCTATCCAAGAATTTGGCCAAGTAATCCCGCGGCATCATCCGTAGGAACCCCATATGAATCAAATGGGACAACTATCTTCTCTCTATTCATATTCCACACATCTGCACTTTTTATATTTTTCTCCATAGTTTCATTTTTTTCATCTTTAATGAACAAATAATTAGTAAAAAAAAGTGCAATAAATTTATTTATATTAAAATTTGTACCTATAATAGTGACCCTCCAGTATGCTTGTAATGAACTAGAAGTGGTGTGCCACTGCCCCATTGTTGAGGCTATTGAAGGGGGATTCGACGAATCATCTTCTAAAGGTACACTCATAGAGGGTGTGAGAGATGGTGCTGAGGGAGATGGTGTTGGCAGCTGGTGGCTCAGATACCATAAGAAGGGAGAGAGATGGATCGTCATTTGTCGCAATAGTGGATGAAACAGTGTATCACTTCCTCCTTATCATTCCTTTCATTTAATCAAATAAAATTAAGTTCAAAACATATATTTCAAAAAAATATACAGAAAAAAAATTTAAAAATGATAATAGATTCCCAGTACTAACAAACAAAATATATACAACAATGATAATGAATCACTGGACAAATAAAATAAGTTGTTGCTGAATGAATAAATAACTGTACATAAAATCATTTTCCCCTTCAATAATGTCAGTTTCCTGATCCATTAATTCATCCACTTCATTCATCATTACTAGAATAATATTTTCAATATCATGATTGATAAATAATTCTTCTTCTTATTGATGATGAGATTCAATTTTAGAGGTCAAATCTTCCACTTCATCACCCATATCATACAAATCTATTTGTATTACGTGAGAAAATACACTCCACCCTTCATCCACAATATCATTCACATAATATACCATTTTTTCTTGCGATGATAAGATATATGGATCATGCAGTTCACTATCAACAACATCCATCAACCGAGAGAAGTTTACATAAGTAAATTGCAAGGAATCTCTTTTAACACCTCTGATAATATCGACCCAATTTCATTTTAATAAAACAACTTAAAAATTCCTGTGGTAGTTTAATTCAATAATGTCAGTCATATTTCCATAGTATTTCACTTCATAAAATGTAAATATACCACTATTCTATGTTTTCAAACCCCTTTATCGATCAAATTTACAAAATCTAAAGCCATTCACGTTGTAAGCGTCGAATTTTCTAACTTGTTTTTGAGGACCTCGAGCAAGAAACTTCAAATCCTCTAACAACTCTACTCATGTATCATTATTCATGATCTAAAAAAAGAAATATACTTTATTATATTTACAAAATATATGTGTCAAACTAATATTCATATTTATTGCAATATTTATGAACTTACACGTCGTGTAAACCATTATAAAAGATCTTTATTAATAACTTTCATTATATCTTTATCATTTCATGTTCGACCTCTCATTCGTCTCTTTGTTTTTATCCTTAAATCTTCAATAAATGGATCTTCAATTTAATTATTCAGCAGTACATATCTATGTGCCTGTAATAATTCCAATATGTCAGTGTCACATTTGAGGTCATCCCAACAAATCGGCCAATAGCAGGAAATATTTTTGATTTATGATGTATTTGAGATTGATTTGATGTATCATCAACACATCCAACTCGATTAAATCTTGTCTCAATATCATCCAAGTATCTAGAACAAAAGGTAAGACACTCCTCATCCAAATATCCTTCAGCAATAGAGCCTTCTGGTTGATCTTTATTTATCACATATGATTTCAAATGCCCAAGATATCTATGAAATTAAATAAACATAATAATGCACTTAATTAAGTTCCAAAAATCATTTAATTAATTGAAAAACATATAAATAAAGTACCTCTCAATTGGATACATCCATCGATAATGAACGGGGCCTCCTAATTTAGCTTCCTCAACCAAATGCATAGTTAAATTCCTCATAAAAGTAAAAAACGACGGAGGGAAGATCATCTCCATTTCACAAAGAGTCAATACAAACCTCTTATGGAGGTTTTCAAGCTAAAATGGATGTATATATTTCTCATATAGTTGTCTGAAAAATGTGTAGAATTGGAGTACAACAGCAGTAACTTTTTCAGGAAATAATGAATGCAATGCTAATGGTAGTAACTATTGTAACAAAATATGTGAATCATGACTTTTCAATCCATGTAACTTATGATTATTCAAGTCAAAACACCTCAAGATGTTACTTGTATACCCATCAGATACCTTCATATTATTTAAGAATTCAAGGTATGTATCTTTATCCATATTTTTCATTGCAAAAAATGTCAGAGTATACTTTTCATTCTCATCTAGCCAGAGATCACATTTTATGTTCATTACTTGTAAGTCTTTACGATCATTGAGATGATCCTTCAACTTTCCATGCTCATTAAGAAATGTGAAAATAAAATTGTCACAAACATTCTTCTCAATATGAATCACATAAAGATTTTTCCGCAATAAATTAAATTCTCAATACAGAAGTTTGAAGAATATACTTTTTTTTCTTCTATTGTTGTATTCTGATTTCACCTAAAGAGGCACTTCAAACCCGTTTCCCTCTATCATTCAAATGATGAACCTTCCCAAATTCTGTTTCAACATTTTCAAGTTGTGTCAATATTTTAGAACCAGTTAACAACTTTGGAGGTGGTCTATGATCAATGAAACTGTTAAATTTTGATCTGTTCAACCGAAATCTATGAGATGCATCGAGAAATCTTCAATGGCATAAGAAACACCATTTTCTACTGTGAGGTAGCCATTTGGGCTCAAAATCAAAGTTACAAATAGGACAAGACAAACCCATGTAAATGTTCCAACCGGATAAATTTCCAAGCCTAGGGAAGTCATTAATGGTCCACATTAAAGCAACATGAATTTTGAACATTGTTTTAGAAGAAACATCAAATGTCTCAACACCGTTTCTCCATAACTCCTATAATTCTTTAATCAAAGGATGAAAGTATACATCAATATCATTTCAAGGAATTTGTTTTCCAATAATAATCATTTAAATAATAAAATATGTTTGTTTCATACACATCCACAGAGGTAGATTGTAAGGGATCAAAAAAAACTAGCCAAACGCTATAACTGGTACTCAAAGTCCCAAATGGGTTGAATCCATTGGCATCCAATCCCAATAGAACATTCCTAAAATCAGATGAGAAATCTGGATGTAATGAATCAAATGTCTTTCATGATTGTGAATCTCATGGATGTCTCATTAAACCATCATTTTTATTATCTACCAAATTCCACTTCATGTGTTCGATGGTTTTCGATGACATGAATAATCTTTGCAATTGTGGATTTAAAGGAAAGTAACGCAAAAAAATTTTCTGGTGTGTTACCTTTCTTCTTCTTCATGAAATTATGTTGAATAACAATTCCAACACCACCCATTGACTTCCATCTAGAAGAAGAACATTTTTTTCAATTCTGTCTACTTGAATCCTCTCACCAATAAAGCATACAATCATTGGGACGCACATGTATTTTTGTATAATTCAGAACAATCCTTTCAACAACTTTTTTCATATCATAAAAAGACTCAGGTATTTTTTCTTCAGGAAATTCCTCACATAAAAATTTTAATATCATGGACATTTCCTTCTTTATAATTACAAATAGACATTTGATATGGTAAAACTTCAATAGAAAAGAAAGCTTTGAATATTTCAAACATCCACTATACAACTATTGATTTCCATCGTCAACTAAATCATGAAACATATTTTCCTCAATGAAGTTTTCTATTACATTTGTCTCCATAGAATCAAGAGGAGGATCCAATGATATTTTACAATCTTGATCTAGTTGTGTTACAGTCTCAAAAACATCACTTGTCAAATTTCAATTTTTAGCACCCTCATATGGTTATTTTGTTATGTTTTGATATTGATAGTGGTGTCTTGTAGTGCCGAATGCATCATTTATGAGGTTTTTCAATTCATTTTCCATTGTCAAAAAAGTTGGGAGCTCATTCTGTGGATTAACATCAGTGCTAAACCTTTCTGTAACATTAAATTCTCCATGCCAAATCCAACACAAATATTGACTAAGGAATTGATTCAGTATTAAATGTTCATAAACTTCACCTCTCTTCAACCATCTTCTAAATTTACATTTATGACATGGAAATCTTATTCTCCCTTCAACAGATTGATTGGAAATTGAAAAATATAAAAACTCATTCAAACCCTTAACATACTAAGGTGTGTTCCTCAGTAATGTGATCCAGCTTTTATCCATGTATATCATAATGTGCCTACACAATATTAAAAAAAATTAAAACACAGTTACTATTAAATAGGGAAATATATTCATATATACTAGTTGAAAAAATATATAAATATGTTACATAAGGTTTTCCTATATAAACACATATGGTAAATCACCCACTAGAAAACCAAAGTACATATGTGCATGAATGTGTATGCTTATACACTTGTGATTACAAAATCACTGGAAGAAACCAGAAGATAGTGAGTATTTTCTTAGGCAATATACATTTTAAGAAGATAGTGAGTATTTTCAAATATATTTGAGAAAGTTCAGCATTAGTAAAAAAGTTAAGAGTTAAGATGAAGAATTATATTATAAGTCAACTTATAGAGCATTGGGATATTTTCAAGTTGATCATTTTGATATAGCAGTTAGTTTAATTGGAAGTATTATCTTCTACAATTCATGAGAGTATACCGAACCAACTTTCATGAAAAGTTATTAATTATATTCAGTGTAAGTCATTGAATTTTATTCCTTTTATAAGAGGAACTATAATTTCTAGTTTGAGAATAATATAGAAAAATAGGTTTTTTCCATTAATATGATATATAAATAAATAAAATATAAAACATGCACTTTATCTATGCACAACATTTATAAAACATGGATTAAATATGTTTTTCCTGAAACAATTCCAATTAAAAACCCATTAATTTATCCTTAAAACATCACCCCTTTTATAAAAAACCCTTACACGGTTTAAAAACATATCAAAGGAATTTATAATAATGGCTAGAAAATTTAAAAAATCCCCCTCAATTGAAAGATTTAACATAACAAACTCAAAGTAAGTAAGGAAACAAGGATAAATATTAAGAAAAATTCGCTATAGAAAGTCATAAAGTATGCCAATAAACAAGTGGAATAACACTAATCAATATCGGTACTAAATCATTGGAGTAACAATGCTTCAATGAAATTCCATCCAAGTAAAAAAGCAATACACAAGCTAATAAATAATTAAAGGCATAAAAAATTATAAATATCATGAGGAAACACATTAGGAACTAATGGGACAAGTATAATACATGAAAAGGTGGACCTAATTACATTTGGTTAATGGTCACACATTCATCAAACAAATCACTCTAAACCCAATCTCATCTGTGACACCCCACTAGCTCGGTATTTTGTATAACTAGTGGTAACTAGAAAGTGTGTAATCTCAATGTTCCTAGAAACATCCCAATACTTCCCAATTAGTATCCTATGGTTCCCTATAAAATAACTAAATGAGGTGATACACTTTTAAAGTGAATGTCATACAATGAAAATAATAATAGCTAAAGGCTAGCATAATAATGAAATCCTTCCCACATCCCACATTTAGCTTATAATGAGCCCCCACCCATAAGAAAATCATGAATCACATCAAAAAATACCATCACATGGATACACATGACATTATAAATAAATTAAAAGGGGATCAACAAGGGAACAACGAACCAATCAACTCAAATATCACATCAAAAAGTGCCATCAAAGACTTACAATTATCACATATAATATATACATTTGTAAATCCCTTTTTAAAATGTTTTGGAATCCAAGCACCAATATAAGGGAAATCATAATCATTTCCAAAACACAACCAAAATAACCCAAATGAATCAAAATTCCATTTCATAAAATAACATGTCCCTTTGAAACATGGAAACCATTTAACCCCCAAAGGGTAACCCACTTTGAAAAACCAATTTCCCTTAAAATCAAATGATCGTGTGTTTTTCTTATATAAAACCATTATTTTAATTTTATCAAACATGTCGAATGTATAAAATACAAATTTACATAAAAATTTCATTTAAAAATGAAATTAAAACCTTTAAGCCACATGAAAACAAAGTTAATTTATATAAAACCATTATAAACCAAACCTATATAACCCACACCCTCATTATCTGGATTAGAAATTAATTTATAAATCTAACCACACATAAATCTGTTATATAAAATTCAATGAAATTGAAACACTAACCTCATGTGGTGAAATAATGTCACCTTCAAAGAAAACCACTGTTTTATGCCATAATAAATGAATCAAAACTTTTGGAGACCAAAAACCCCAATCTAAAACTACCATAACAAAGCAAATAATCCATCCAACTTTCAAAAACCTCAAAACATATAACACATGGCATAATAAAACCATTCCTTGAGATAAAAAATTATGAAAAATTAATAATAATCTAAAAAAACTCACTAGGAGCCTTAAGAAGTAGGTGCCTCGCTGAATGAAATTGAAGATACAACAAATATGTTGTTGGGATAGCCACTCCTATGATATTATTTAAAATTAGGAATATAAAAATTTACAATACTACTCCTAAGAGCCTCATGAATTCTAAACTAAACCAAATGAAAAAACATAAAAACTAACTCTAGATTAACTAAGGTCACTATAGCCAAACTATAACACATCCCAACCAAAGGAATCCAAAATAATCACGCCACAATAATTGGAATAAAACACAGAGAGACTGATAGTGGGTATCCCAATCATTTATAATTTCTCTATAATGGTGAAACAATAGATAGGAAGACCCAAGAGGAAAATCATCACCAAAGTGACATGATTCCACTAACCATGAAAACCAAATTAAATCAATAAAATAGAACACATCCTAGAGAACAATTTATACTTCATTAGACCTGATCACTAAGAAAAGAAACTCCATGAAATAAAATAAACACCCTTATATGCATGTTCCTCAACATGGAATGGCATGGCTCTAAACCCGGGTCATGAAACTACATGAATGTTAATTTAAGGCTGAACACATGGAACACCACTCATGGAAATACTGAAGAAAACATTTAGACTATAACTCTCACAAATTCATACCACAACCACACTATAATGGTATACAAACCTACTTGGTGGGGTGGAAAAGGTAGTCAATAGTGGCGATGGGCAGCGAGGTGCGCTGATCAGTGGCGAGAACCGTCACCAACGGTAGGGAGGTGGGCTAGGGTTCGGGTCTCATGGGGGTCGAGGGAAGAAGGTGGGGTCATGGGGGTTGGGGGGAGAAGAGGGTTCAGGTTGGGTGTTGGGGGGAAGTGGCGATGATGGCCGGTGAGAAATGTCATTGGTGGAGGGGAGGTGAGCTGGGGTTCAGGGATCGTGGGGATTGGGGGAAGAAGGTAGGGTCACTGGGGTCTGAGGGAGAAGGGGGTTCATGGTCGGGGGGAAGTGTCGCCACTAAAAAAATGGGGTTTATTGGCGGTTTACAAAACTGCCGCTAAAGGAGATTTATGTTGTAGTGCAAAATGACCAGGTTAGAGCTGAAGTGAAACAAAATCTCATGTGTGAATCCCTACATGCATGTAGCTTCCAACTAACGGTGATGGTCTAATTTGGAATGGTGAGAAATGCACTCAGTTATATTGACATCATTAGAAAATAAAAAATAAATATATTAAAATCAAAAACATAAAAATATATCATTGTAAAATTCTATGATAGATGAGACATCAATAATACATAAAAAACCAATGACCCCCATTGTGGAAGGTCAAACCAGGTATCATGAAATTTAAATGTAAACAATTATAGACGAAATATTTATGAGTATGTCCCAACATCAACTTTGACACCAGGACTCTATCTCCTTAGCTCCCTATCATAGGGCCCTTTCCCTTTACCATATACTCTGTCATGAAATCTATACACACATAGAGATTCCAATGCAAGGTGTGAGTATAACCTAGTAACAAAACACAAATAAATACAAAACATAATTTCACAAGTATATTCATGGGTATGAAATCTTAATAAAGAAACACATAAGAAAACAATACCATAAAGAGCATTAGTGTGCTAACTAAGCCCCCTACAAACCATGACTGTAGTCAATTTGGATCTATTCTCGACGAATAACTAAATTATTAGGTAATTTTATTTAATATAGGATCAAACTACAAGGTTTATCAATAAATCAAAGTCCTAAGTCCATAGCTCCAGCCATATAAGGATATCATTCCCCCTATATACACCCATGGCACAAGTCAAGCCACATAAGGCTATCGTACCTTGTGTCTAGGCCCAAGGTAATTGGTCAACCAACATATGTCCATCATGCCCCAACTATAATGCTGCCCTATAGACCATTAAAACCCCAGGTTATACCACATATGGAATGAATCCCCCATTATCTAACTTGGTCGAATCATCATGTCACATGAAGCCTCTAAACACATTCCTCCTCTTGCGAAATTGATCCATGATGGGCCTACCTTTCACATTGGTAACATTCATAAAAGAAAAACAACATAAAATATAAAAAAAACTCTCATGTAAATATTTTCATAATATAATGAATCACACAAAAATCATCCGTCTCATGGGAAACACATGAACACAGAGACATACCATAACACAAAAGGTATATTTATGTTAGTTTTATACAATGGATAACATGTCATTCCACACAAGGAAACTATGTATATTCATTCACATACAATATAAAATTGCAACCAACTCAAGATAAAGGCCCAATATCATTAATACTTCCAACCTCAATCTTTTCAACGTCAACATCATGACTCTCTAAGAGTGTTTTCCTTGAAACCATTTTTATACAATACTTAGAACAAGCTCGTACTCCAAGAGGTTGAAAAACTGAATTAAAATCAATATGACATGGTTGTCGAATGAGATTGTATAAATCTTCATGTAATGGGTTATAAATAATACTTATCTAGTGATAATTACTATCAATTGTAATCCTAATGTCTCCTTAAAGGAAGGAGTAATTGATCACTCAAGGAAAGGTGATCAGGGATGAGGGATGAGGATTCTATGAGTCTGAAACTAAAAGATACAACTCCACCATCCTTGGTTTGATATTTTATAAAGTTATAATGAGGATAGTGAATTATAACAATGTTATCCAGAGAATAAACCTCATTGTATGAAGGGTTGAAAAAACACACCCAAGTTTCATCTAAAGAGATTTTAGATTGAAGGAAATAAAAAGATAGTAGTATAGATACATTAATAATGTATATAATTATATTAAAATCACATTCAAGGTCCCTTATTAAATTTTCATGTATATTTAATTTGAAATAGTAGATATCCATGAAAAACTGTAGCTGTTTCATCCATTTGAAATCTACCCTAACCATTACCATAGGTTCCACTACTATCACTGTGTCTTCAAACACACCAATCCTTGGTAACATTACATGAGCACACCATATAATGTTATTTGTTGTTCTTTGAAGTATTTTCCTCCACACATAACACACCACATGTGTGGTGAGGTATATTTGACCATGTTACCTATATATCTTTCAACATTCATCGCATGTGGACATAACTTGGCTTTAATATTTTCCTTTCTCATTTTATACACTCAGAACTAGAATAGGATTTACAATTGGCATGGTGTTGGATGAATTGAATAAAAAGTATCCAAAACATTCAAAATATACTCAAAAGATCACAAGATCCCATCCAAGTAGAGATCAACCCAAAAAAACAAAGGATAAGTGGGGGAAAACACTAAATATATCAGAAACAAAACACTATGTAAATAAAATATTATTTTAAATCAAGGGTTTTATGGGAAAAGCATTATGACACAACTAAATAAAAAGGGTTTTGTCCTTACCTCTTACATGTTTTTACCCTATATATAATTTTATATTATTATTTCCTATATGAATTATTTCATAATGAGTACATTATATAAAATGTATGTGGGGGGGGGGGGAGAATAATTTTCATGATTATGATTTTCAATTTTTATTTTAACATAATTTTTTTGGGTTTTTTTTGATTTTTTATTGTTTTTGAAAATATGTTACCTAAAAATGAATATATTTATATATTCTTAATCCCATATCAATGAGTGAATTTATATTCTGATGAAACTAAATTTAATAGAGTTCTTAAATTCAACATATTTTAGATTCAACCTTTCAGTTAATTCATGAAACGGCATATGAAAATTTGAATCACATTCCCTAAATCACTATCTAAATATAAAATTCAACTTTAGTATTGTATGAACCATCTTGAAGTACTATTCACTTTGACCTCATTTCTTTAGAAAATGAAAAACATATTATAATGAAATGTGACTTTTTATGTCAAATCATTAGAGTTTAAGGAACTTGTGTAGAGATTATTGAGATGATTATTCAATTTTAAAATCCCATATTCACAAAGAGTATTTTTATACAGAGCTACCCTTTACATTTTCCCCATGTGATCCCTTTTTATACATGAAAACCCAAATAGTTAGTCACATTATGAGACTCAAACCTTAATCCAACATACTATAGATGTAAAATTACATGATCTAGTTGAACTCAAGTATGGGGTAATGTTGGATTCTAGTTTTATAAATGATTTGTGAATGCTTTGAGATGAAAATAGAAGGCTGTAAAGTATTTTTCCATTTGTATTTTCTGAATCATTCTTTAGTATAATTATGAAAATAAATTATTTGAAGAAGTAATTGAGAGAATATTTCTATGAAAAATAATAAAAATCAATTTTTTTTAAAGATAGAATGAAATGTTATTTTCTCATTAAGTTATAGGATTTCACATTACTATTTAATGATTTAATGAATCCTTACTAACTTTATAAAGTAGTCTATACTGAATTTGAAAATATTAAAAAAAGATCATTCAATTATAATAAAGGTAGTTGAGTGGATTAAATTATGATGTTGAAATTGTGAATTTTTGAGTTGTATGTTGTCATTTTAGGTTTTTCATAGATGCTTCAATTCCAAGTATATTTAATTAGATGAGAATTATTGAGTGAAAATTTAATTATGAATTTTTTCATCAAAAAGAAAAAAAACCTTCTTATTCTATCTCAGATATTTATCACATATAAAACAAAACAAACCTAAAACATTAACAACCCTAAAATTCCATATTGTAAGAAAAATACATAACTCAATTAGGTAATGATTTAGAAACTTATCATTCATGTGGTTGTCCTTCAATGTGTTTCAGATGAAAAAACATCGCATAAAAATTGAAATTTGTTTGATGATGAAAAAATAGGACAAGGTAAGTGATTGTATGTATGGGAGGATAAATAAAGTGTAAATTGATTGGATAAATAAAATAAATAATTTTAATAATGGATTTTAAGGATACATGATAATTTACAACTTAATGTTATTGAGTTAGGGGATATCATGGGATTGTGATTTGAATTTAATTGTTTGTTTTCTATGGTTACATGACTTGAGTTCCAAGTATTAACCATGTGGTAATTAATAGAGATAATGCACCACCAATCTATTAAAATATACCAATATCCTTTAATTTAATACTATGTTTTATAGTTTATGGTAAATACAATGCCTACCTGAAATGAACCACGATATACTATAGAAATATTATTAATTAAACTTGAATATCATAACATAGATATTTGTTTTGATGATATGTATTAGAATAATAGTATTATAAAATTCATATAGAAATTGTTTCCTTAATGAAATTAATAATCATTCATTCATTGATTATAAATTGTTCAAAATTGAGGATAAAATATTTTGTAGGTAAAAAATCTCTATTTTTAGACTTTATCTATGAGAAATGTGTTTTTATCACAATATAGTAAATTAATTACTATTAATAAATGATTTCAACGAAATTATTAGATTATATTTCTATGAAAATTAATCAACATTCTGCTAATTATAGTAATTATGCAACATATGATGATCATGTCATTTTATTATTCCAAAAAAAATTTTCTTCAAAAATGTTTTTCTATTGTGTTTTATGAAAAAATATTATATTTATCTTCTAAAACATTAAGAACATTTTTAAAAAAAAATTGACATCAATTATAAAATTATTATTTCAAAATTATCTATGATTAAATTTTGGTGAACATTCTAAAATGATTTATTTTTTTGTGAATAAAGGTAAATGATTATATTCACAAAACTATAATTAATTTTATTTATATATAGTTATTTAATAGTATAATTATAATAATTATTTTTTTAAAAAAACCCCATTCATGAAAAATAATATTTTTTTTGAAAAGGTGACGCTAAGAGTCTTTAATAAGTAGGAAAAAAACATGGAAGATGATAGAAATGAGGTTTTACATGACCACCTTCCCTCTTTAAACAAAAAAATACTGAGAATAACATATGAAATTAATGTAACTAGGATCATCATCATCATAATCCTTGTAAAATTCATCATCTAATGGACTGAAATAATTACGTTGATCCTTTCTCCCACCTAAGGTGGATCTAGTTTTCTTTATTGGATTCAGATGCGAGTAGTCATTCCTTATCCTTTACTACTTTATAGGGGATGATTAAAAGACTTAAATGTATACTAAATTACCTTTTTTAGTATCATCCCGATATGATATTTTAATTGGTGATTCATAATTCTCCATACCTCCCTAATTTTACCCAATGTTATTTGAACACCAATGATTTTTAAGTTCATGTATTTTCAAATAACCTAAAACAACTTAGTCACACACATCCATGTTGGTATTTTTCATAATTTCTCTCCCCCTACCAGTTCCCCATAAGAATACATAGCCTGACTAGAGTCATTATCCCCTCATTGGTGAAGGAATGGCCATCTTCTTCTCTGTATGACCAGAGGACATGTAGAGTGGTTAATCAGGCCCTTATAGTTTATAGGTATTGTCACCAGTTTCCTATATCCCCTTGGCCTGATAGTGAGGCACCTCTTACTGAAATTCAATATTTCCACTTAGTTGGACATCCTATAATCACAATTTATACCTAGAACAAATAGAAACATTTCATGAAAAACTCACCTGCACTTCGTCATCACTCAAATGTCATGCCTCTAGACTTTTTTGTCTACTCCTCTCACAATGAGTTGTGGATGAACCATCATTTACCTATAATTTCTATAGCATCCTGCATACATTCTGGTTATGTACTTTAATAGAAAAAAATGATAAAATATCATTATGAAGGCCATTTTCTTAAAGATATCCAATAGACTAAAAATCCACATAAAATGGAGGTAAATTATCACACGTAATAAAATCATCTGATGTAAAAATAAAAAATTGGTCTACCCAAGCTGAATTGAGGTTAATTTCAACTAATATCCTAGAATAGTAACTAGAACTACCAATTTCAGTAGTTCAATCCATAATGATGCAAATACCCACAACCAATGAAATATTGAACAACATAAAATGATTCTATATGATCTAGTTCATAAAGAGAAATTTTATCCACACCTAATCTCTAGTGTTAATAGTGGATTAACAACTGAATTGGACATCACACTACTAGATGGGGACCATGCTTAACATTAAGGAAATGAAACCAAGTCTGCAGGACCTCTGGTTTAGCTCCTTAGTCGGGAAGAGAATATGTAAAAAACCCATACGGATAGGAATTCACATGTATTCTGAGAATCTATAAACCATAGTGAGTATTGATGAAAAATAATCTAACTTCAGACCTTATCCCCAACTAGAATTATCATTCAAGCAAGAATCAAAAATCAAGAAATCCTAAACCTATTAGAAATAACATCCTCATTATATTTAACATGCGCAATCATACCATTAATGATGATTATTTCAGTAGTGAATATATTTAGAGATTAAAAATATCTCTTAGTAGTTTTTATGACATAAAATTCCCTCCATAATCATAAATAAATGATTGGGTTTCCATATATTTAATTAAGGTAGGAGAGACCCCTTATAAGTCTAATTGAACTCCAAATCACGGGGAAATTACATGCTTAGAGAAGAACCCTGGACCTTATCATCATCTCCAATAAAACTCCTATATGCATCTCATATCCTCCACCACCTTTTCCATCCAAAAATAAAAAAATATAATTAATATTTTATGTATCAATTTTATAATTTATTTTTCTATAACTTCAATTTTATGCTAAAAATACATTTCCTTAAAAAACTGTTTATCATTACATTTTATGACGTTATATTTTTTAAAAAATTATTCTACTTATAATAATTGAATCTTGAAAACTGTATTTAAAATTTATAATTATGAGGTTCTAATTTAGTAATGATTTCAATTTCATTTTTGTTCATTATAAATATCAGTCGTTGTAAAAATTTATCACCACGGTAAAAGGTAAAATCAATTAAACAAGAATAATAACTATGAGGTAAAGTATCAAAATCAAAATAAAACATTCCTTTATTTTATTATATGAGTGGATATCTACCATAATCATCCTATCTTTGAAATTATAGAATTTTGGTATCATTTTCCATTGATTATGACCTTATTTTATTAGAAGTTATGCAAAATTAAAAATGTCACTTTCTTTATTTTAATATATCTAATATGGTTTAATAGGGGTAAAAGGAAGATATAAAAGGGTTTTAATGGTTATTTTGAATATGAATAAATTATTATTTTTTCATTAATTTATTTTTAAATTTTAGAGATATTTAATTTCCCTAAAGTCTTATGTATGGTTGACACAACTCTTGTGCAAAGAGTATAAAAATTAAATAACTGATTTTAAAAACATTAAAAGTAATATATTTTTGATTAATTGTGTGAAAATAAGAACTTATTAGATAATATTCATATATATTTGATATTGAAGTATATTATATTGAAATTCTCTTATTTTCTTGGTATCATTAAATTTTAATTTTGTGAATAGTCCTGAAAGAGACCTTTAATGGTATTTAATGATTAAAATATTTTTTTAAATCATTATAAAATTATAATTAACTAATATTGACTCAAGTAGATGAGAAATTTTTGATAAAATCATTTCTAGTTCATTTATGCGCCACTTCGAAATTTTAAAATAAAATTCATGACTCTTAAAGAGAGACAAAATTGTGATAATGGTTAAGGTCAAACAGGTTGAATGTGGGGGTTAAACCAAAAGATAAGAATTAAAATTTCACCTATGATTTTTTTAATTCAATTGTTTGATCATATTTAGATTTTATCCTCCTTATCTTATAATATATTTTACTTTGGAACTATTTTAATGGGTTAGGAACATATTATATGTTAACTTTTCAACTATTCGCAAGATTTCCACCCATCTCACTTATAAAATGATACCACCTTTCCTCCCATAGTTACACATAATAATTCTTATATCTTATCCATGGTAAGACCTAAGACATTTTTATCTTACTTATACACTAATTTGATCTCATTTTCTATCCCCAATATTATCCTATGAAGAATTAAGTTTTATACCAAAGGAGGATCTCCAAAGGAGAGTTATATCACTTAACAAAGTTCATTCAATTATTTCATCTTATACCTCATTAAATTGTATACTATCCATTCCAATATGGTTAAATAAATATATTCAATAGAGTTAATTTTTTTATGATGATGTAATTACCCTTATTCATCTTTTATTCTATTCTATGTGAAATGAAAACATCCCTTCTACGTACATGTATACTACAACCTCCACAAAGTGATGCTTTTAATTTTTCATAAGTGACCTAGGAGGTTTTTCTTGAAGGTGAGTTTAATGAATATATATAATATTCATGACATAACTATGATTCATTAAAGATAATATATTACTTACCTTCTTTACCCTGTAAACCATTAAAAAAAATATGTCACTTATGTGATGTGTGGACTACCACCCCCACAAATAAATGTGATTCATTTTTCTTGTCTTAATTTCGTTTATGATTATAAAATTGAATTTAAAATATAAAAATTTTAATTATTTCATGATTAATATTATAGATATTATTATAACCATGAACTAATTGACCATGATCAACCTAAAACATTTGGTTTGGGATTATGAACCAAACACCCTCAAAACATCCCATATAAACTTAAGTGATTTAGTAACTAAAAAAGTCATAAAAATAAATAAAATAAATATAATAATGATAATGGAATAAAAATGGAACAGTATATTAAATATTTATAAAAAAATATATTTTTATTATTCAGGATTTATTGAATGTAGAAAATGATCTGGAACATGAGGTAAGGGATTTTCCTTTAAAACCCTATTTTTATGTGTTCTTTTCATATTCATTCTCCTCAATGACCATGTTCACCAAATGTTTCTAGAATTTTCTTATTAATTTTTAAACTATTGTTAAAGGAAATTTTAAAACACTATTTTTACTTTATTTAGAAATGATTAAAATTAATCGTATCAAATTTTTTTCCATTCAACCCACTTTTTAATTTTTTACATGATTGTGAGAAAATTTCTTCTTTTAATGTGTATTCCATGAATATACTTTCCCACCATGATGACCATTAATTTTTCTATATATACTATTATATGTTTCCATATTTATTTTCAATGGAATTCATTATCTCAATATTCTATAAATTTTTATTTTAACTATTATCAAAAGAAGAGAATATTATTCTCGGGCTCTTAAAGAGTGGTTTGAATTATATTTCAAATGTATTTTTATCTATGTAATCATCCTTTGATTGTAATTATTATTTATTGGGGATATAATCTAATGATTCCATCAACTTTATTTCACTAGGTGTATTATTATTATTTTGTTCAACTTATTGACTTGGAAAAATATTAACATCTCATATGCTAGTTTTTTAAAGTAAATTTTTATTATTTTAGAACAAAAAAATCCTTATGGTTTTTATTGAATTTAAAATGGATTACTAGGTTTTCTTTATTTTTATACCCCATAAAAATCTTTGTTTTTATCAACCCACATTTTAAATTATTATTCATAGGGATTAATGATGATTGGTAACTATAACAAGGACTATCATTCCATAACGTGTATCCTTCTTAAAAGTAGTGGATGTGATTTTAGTGAAATACAAGTTTAATTTAAGAATCCAGTTTTTGTGAAAAAAAGACATTGAGTGGATTTTTTGACATTATATTGTTAGCTTTTGATACGTAAGATTTTTTCCTAAATCTTTATAACTATATACTAGAATGATCCCAAATATTTATGAAAGTTAATTTTATTACAATTCTTTCAAATATGAGTTGTTTATGTTACGATGCATTATAGTGTATATGATTGGAATGGTTTTCGTAAATTTAGAGATTTTAATGATTCTAATAAGGATATTTTATAAATTTTAAATACCATCAGAGGTTAATAAGTCAATGTTTGATCATAGGTTTAATTAAAAAAACCATTTGGATGTTTTAAATGATGTGGGTTTAATATGGTTAAGGATATTTTGGGAGACATTTATGAGAATACTCTACTTAGATTTAGTATTCATTTTAGTGAAAATGTTTTTGTGGATGAATGTTTTTATTGACATGATTTTAAAGATATAAATTTCTTTTAGGGTTAATATGATCATTGTTGTAGAGGCAATTATGAATAATTGGGATATAAGTGTAATAAATTTTTTGGAACATATGTTTTATCATAAGATAAATATAAACTTTAAAAGAATTTTGGTCACTTAGTAATTAAAACTATTTTTGAAGAAGTTAACTATATTGGAAAAATATAAGGTAAATGTAAATATTATTGTTCAATATGGGTGTTTATATTAAGAATAAATATTTAACTATATTTTGAAATGAATAAATGATTTTATAAGGTCATTTTGATGATTCGAGATATTTATGGAAATGACTAGTATATTTTTTTGATTATATGATTAGGGAATATTATTATTTTTTGTATATAAATTTATGAGTGATTAATATTGTTTGGAGATAAATTCTAAATTTATTTAAAATGAAAATGTGATACATAATTTCAATTTTTTGGGTTATTAACTTTATCAGGACCATTTCTAAGCATTTTAAGGTTTCTTACCTATGAAATGATCAAAGTTGATCATTGGGTGTAATTTTGGAGTTTTTAGATTTAAATTTACTATTTCTACATATGAAGTTTTATTCATATTGAATATTATATTATTTATTGATAACCATTTTGGTTTTCATTATTATATTAGAATAATATAAATAAAATTTCCCCCACTTGTGGATATTGGGATCTATAAAATATTTTATAGTGTTTTAGGCATGAATAATTCATTATGATCATGATGATACACATCAAATGATGATATCATGCTTATAGTATGGGAAGAAATTAGGTCAGTAAATTTTATCATATTTTATATCCAAAGGGTAATATAATTTCTCTAACTCAAGAGAATTGAATACTATTCTATTAAGACTTATATGGAATGTAACAATCATCTTTGAAGGTAAATTTTTAGAAACTCATTTGAATTTATGAGTCATATAGTGGTTCATGAGTAATAAGATTGTTTGTCTTTTGGAATAAATTAATGTTCATGAAAAATATATATTTTTTATTTTTTTTACAATGGTATTAATAATTCATTATGAGAGAATGAAATTGAAATTATGGTGTGTTAATAATTATAAGAGGGGTATAATGGGACACACAAATATTTCAATATATCATTATCCTTTAAATAAATAATATGTTTGACGATGTGTGGTATACAAAACAATGAGCTTAAACAAGCAACAATAAACTATAAACATATTATTATGTATACATTATAATTATAACCAAATGTTTAAAATGATGGTTATGAATAGAAGAAACCATATTATAAAATATATTTTAAATAATATTCCTTTCTAAAATTGAAATTAAATCACACATTTATTATCAATTTGATAGAAATGAACATATAATCTTTTGTAGGTAAAAGTTATGTTTTTTCATATTATTGTTTTTATGTGAAAAATATATGTATATCTTAATAGAATAAATTAATCACTATTTATAAATTATTATAATGAAAAAATTATATTTAATATCCAATCAAATTAATTAACATTCAAAAATTTTTGGTTATTAGGAAAGAAATGAAGAAAAAGTCCTTTTATTTTCCAAAAATACATTTTCTTCAAAAGGGTTCTTATTTTATTTTGTGTGCAGAAATTATATTTAATTTATGAAACTTTTATAAATTTTATTTGAAATACTGGATGTTATTTCTGAAATAAATATGTCATTATTATCTTAAATTGTGTAATTGGGTTTTTTTGAAAAGTTTATATTTTTAGTTTATAGTAAAAAAATTCATTTTTTGAAAAATTGTCATTTATTTTCATTATATAAAGTAATATGAAAGTATCATTACATTTTATAATTGGTTTAAAAATAAATTAATATCCATTTTATTGAAAATAATCTAATTAATTATATTTAAATCATTATTATATTGGATTTTGTAACATGTTTATTTTTATCCCTAAACAAGAATTTTTCAAAAAACTATTTTTCATTGAGTTTTGTACACATTTTTTAAAAGAAAAATATTTATTTTATAAAAAATGAATCCATATAAATTTATTTAATATTTGTAATCATGAGTTTAAAATTTATTATTGAGGACAGTTTCACTTTTTGTCAATATAAATAAAAATCGATGCAGAAGTTTACCACCACGATAAAAGGTAAAATAGGTTAAATGAGAAAACAACTATGGGATAAGGACTAAAAATATAACTAAAATTTTCATTTTTTAGTGGATGACTTTATTTCAACCATAATAATATTTAAATTTATATTATGGAAATTTATTATTGTTCTCCTTTTATAATGAAATTTATATTATTATAAGCTAGGAAAAATTACAAAATGTCACTCTCTTTCATTTAATATTTATAATATTTTTTTCATTGGGATAAATAGAAGGTATGAATGTTTTTAAATGTTTATAAAAAATATTAATATATTAATTTCATTATGTTAATTTTTTTTAATTTTTAGAGATAGTATAATTTATTTGAACGCACAGACACCACGAATATCGTGCTTGTGGACGTAGTAGAAATACCAAATTAATGATTTCAAAACCCTAATATTAAAATATTTTTTTATTAATTATGATTATAAATAAATTTAATAAACAATAATTATGTATAAGTTTTTTCAAAAGAGTTTATGTCTGAATTCTATTTTTGTCTGGATGTCATTAAAGTAAAAGTTTCTGAATAGTACCCAAAATGACTGTAAATGGTATTTAATGTTTACAAATCACATTGAAATCATTGGATAAATAAAAACTCATATATTAAATCAAGTGTATACATGTTTCATGTATGTTCCACATGAAATTTTAATAATTACTATCATGTCTCTTAATTAATGAAATATATGTCACAATGGTCAAGGCTACACATAGTTAATGAGGGGAAAATGGTTATGGATTAAATTGGAACATAAACTTTTTGAAATTGAAATATTTATTCATATTTATAACTTATTCTACATATATTTTATTATATGGAACATTGTAAAAATTTTACATTAGTTATACACATATTATATATATTAATATTTCAATTATTTTCAAGATTTCCACCCACCTCTGTTATAAAAAGGAACCATGCCTCCACTCTTCCTCACACATCATAATCCAATTATCTCAAAAATTATATATCCAAATAGATTTTTATCTTCTTTATAAACTTCATATAAATTATTTTATTCCCCTATGATCATCATATAAAGGCTTATGGTGTAAGCAAAAGGACAATTTCTGAATAATTGGTATAAATCTTAACTGAGTTCATCCATTTTATTTCTTATTCTACCTCCTTCAATTCATTACTAAACATGCCGATATAATAACATAAGTATATTTATTATATTCAAATGTTATTATTATTATTTCTCAACCCCTATTCATATTTTTTATCCAATGAGAAATTTAAACACCTCTTGTGTGTATGTGTGGACTACCACATCCACAAAGTGATGTGTTTTGTTTTTTACCACCGCCTCATAGGGCTTGATATTAGGATGAATTTTTTGACTATATATGGTATTAATGAAAATAATAATAATTAAATATAGGTAATATATAACATAACTTCATAAAAATCCACATGATAAAAAATTCTAATGTTGCTTGTAGTTATGTGTGGACTACCACCTCCATAATGTGATGTGATTCATTTTTCATGCCAACCTATCTAAGATTATTATAAAATTAAATTTAATGTATAAATATGAAATTTATTACATGATTAATATTTTTTAGGTGATTTAACTATGATTCATTAAACCGTAGTCAACCTCCTGATGTTGTTTCAGGATTATTAACCAAACGTACTCAAAACAACCATTGTAAATATAACAAATTTAGTTACTATTTTAGTCTTTGCAATAAATAGAATAATATGATTAATTATAATGTAATATTCATGAATGAGTATATTAATAAATTATAAAACTAATATAATTTTATTATTCAATATTTAAAGAGTGTTCAAAATGAATCTGAACATGATATAAGGGTTTTTCAATTAAAAACTAGTTTTAATGATTTCTATTAAAAACCATTTTCCTCCAAGACTATGTTCAACAATTGTTTGAAGAATGTTATTTTTTTATATCTCAAATATTTTTATTGGTAATTTTAAATCACTTATTATTTTCTTTACATGAGATTAAAATGTGTCATATGTTCTCCATGTGACTCACTTTTTAATTTTTACAATAGTGTCAAAATAATGTTGTCACGACCCAGCCCAATCCATGGATCGAGCCAAAACTACCCCAAGCCTACCTCAATAGCCCATGGGGAGGAGAAAAGCACTGAAGGAACATCTATACTTGGCGATGCCTTTGACTAATTACCTAGACACACACACACACACAATCAACTCAATGAAAAAGTGCATAAGGAAATAGGAAAAGATGGAACCCTCATATAAATAAACCAAAAAATGAATAGACCTATAAAAAATATGAAGTGTGGTAGTATAAACTGAAAAGAAAATGGAAAAAATACATGCCCAACCAAAAATGATTCCCAACCCAACAATAAACTAGAAAATTAAAACAATTGAGAGATCATAGATCCTAGATCCCACACTACGACCACTGTACATAGTCCAAACACCTAGTATCCATATGGTCCTCTGAAGTCTCAGTCAACCTCTTTACTGTCTAGAAAAGACATGACACGTGTTGGAAAAATCCCATTTAGGTGTGAGTATATACATACCCAATATAATTCTTTGAAAAGGTATAAGGGGAAGAAGAAATAGATACAACCGAAGAGGAATGAAGTAGATAGAACAAGGTACAATAAAAAGAGTACAACTTAACCCTAAAATAGAGTGAAAGTAAACTTTTCCAAGCACAGGGAGCTTGAAAAAGTGAGAATATGAACTTCTAATCGAATCTTCACTACCTATAACAAGATAGTAGACTCATCTAACCATGAAAATCTAGACACAGAAAGCACATGGAATACCCCATGTGTCTTTGCCTTTCCTGGAAGGAGAGTAACCAAAGCCCAAGGAGTGGGTACTAAATTAGGATATATATGTATATATGCTCATTCAAAGAATCAAAAAGAAGAGAGTAAGGGGATATCTCACTGCCTAGCCCTAGAAGAAGAGTAGCTAATAGTTCCAAAATATGTCCATCTACAATGCCCAAAATCTTACACATCTTCCATGAACACAAAAGTCTAAGGGAATCAATCACCAAACCTTGATATGATCAACTTTGGACAGTACTGACTCACCCGCATTTTTTAGGTCACTTTACAAGGATGCATCTTGTTGGTGTAAGAATCCCTCTTCTATGTGAGTCCAAATCTATTTCAAAACTTGTCTCATCACTGTGCTATAAAGTAAGGCTATAAATTCTATGTAAGGATCCCACACTCGGGTATGGATGGTGGGGTCCTACTCTGATAGTCACTAAGGTACTCCACGACTATCACACCCCAACTTTTTAATTTAATTTTTTATTTTTATTAAATCTTGGCTTCGGGTTCTCATGCCAAGGTCCGGGCTGGGTACCAGATTAAAATTTTTTTGTTTAATATTTTAGCGGGTTTTGGATCCATACGTGGTCACCTCATGGTGGGTGGTAGACACGCGATTACCCCACGTGTTTGTGCGGATGCCCAAGTGGTCTGGGTTGGGGGTGTAACTTGCGCGCGATTTATTAAGTCGTGCGACGAGCGCACGGTGACCCGATTTTCAGAATAAGATAAATAAATGGATTAAAATTTAAAAGAAAAGAATGTTCAATAATAATAATAATATCTTGTTATTTTTACTATTATTATGATTATTATTAAGAAAATTAAAATTGTTAATGATATTATTTTATTCTGTAAATATTATTATTAATCTCATCATTATTATTGGTTTTATATCATTATTATTTAAATTATTATTATTATTATTAGTTTTATTTTTATAATTATTGTTATTATATTAAAAGGAAAAAAAACTAATCCTAACCCAAGACTACCGTGCCCCCCCCCCCCCCCATTTTTTCCCATCTGCTGCGCGCCTTCCCTGCGCATCGCTGCTCCCTGGTTCTCCCCTCACCCAACCGACTGGCCTCCGCATTGACCCCCACGTCCCACGCTGGCCCTCTCCTGCTCCGTCCACACCCCGGCTCTCGCCTCACCCCACCGCGCATCCGTCCAGCCACCTCGCCCCGCCGCACTCTGGTTCCCCAACTCCAGTAGACCGTCGCACCCATCCCCCTCCTGCCTTCTCCCCTCACACAACCTTTTATGGACCATTGGGCCCCCTCCGGACCGCTTCCTTCAAGCCGGCTCCAGGCCTCCCCTCCGCCCGCCGGGACCCCACACCCTCCTGCTAACGCTCCGACCACCCACGGACCACCGCTCCGACCACCTGCGGAACACCACTCTAGCCACCCGCAGCCCGACGCTCTGGCTCTAGCCAGAAACCACTCCAGCCAGCCGCCTTCTTTCTAGAGCTTCGGCCTCTACGGGCCTGCACCCCGCTGCTCCGACCCACTGCACTGAATCCCCCTTGCGCATGTTGTTTCCGACAGTCTTCCTACGTGATCGTAGCACCTCCACCTACCCTATGGACCGTGGATTCCAGTTTTCCAGTGTGTTCTTCCTCTATTTTTGTGTTCTTCCTTCAAATTTATCAATCCCTTATGTTCAGTTTAGATTTTTTGTGTTTTTCTATTGGTTTTAGGTGGGCGTTCGGTCCGCATGGTGTTGATCCTCATTCCATTGTTGTTTCGTCACGCTCACTCTGTTTTGAGGTAGGTGAATCCGTGTATCCCTTTCCGTTTAAGTCCATTTGATCATGAATGTTTTTAATAAATTTTTGAGTTCGTTATAAAAATTGTTTATAAATTGTTTGGTACGTGTATTAAATTTTTTATAAATTGTTTCGTCTGTTATAAATGTTTTTAATAAATTGTTTAGTTCGTTATAGAAATTGTTTATAAATTTTTTGGTACGTGTATTAAATTGTTTATAAATTATTTCTTCTGTTTATAAATGTTTTTAATAAATTGTTGAGTTCATTATAAAAATTGTTTATAAATTTTTTGGTATGTGTATTAAATTGTTTATAGATTATTTCATCTGTTTATAAAATTTTTAAATGAACTGTTTGACATTGAAAAAGAAGAAGTGGTCTTTGCGTAATATTTTGGGTAATGTTTTGGCCATGTGAAACTAAAGGTCCGATTGACAAAACTTGTGTTTTAAAAGAAGTTATTTAATTTTTTAAGTAATGTAATGACCTGTTTGGTACCCTTAACTTAAATAATGATGTTTGTACAAACTTTTAGAAAATATTGTGTTCAAAACTGTGCACCTTCTTGACAGTCTTATTATTTGTCTTAAATTGTTTTGGAAAGTTTTTATAGATTATAAGGAAATGGTTTTGTGGTTCCAAAGTAATGATTTTTTCTTCTTAAACAATGTTTCTATAAAGTATGGTCATTTCCTTTGAATCTTGTTTTGACGTGTGTTTGAAAATGATAAAGGCACATTCGGTAGTTGTGAAATTATTTGGTGTGCATTTTGGAACTTAAGGGCCCATTTGGATATTTAAATATGAAACAATGTTTCTGTGATATTTTGAAAATGTTATAGATATGTCGAGGTTATGGAATGTTTGGCACATCCAGCTTTAGTATGATGTTTATGTTGATTCCTTGAAAAGAATGGTGTTTTGACAAATGTGTGCCGTTTGGAAACTTAATGGTTTTGAAAAAAAATTCAAATGTTTTTAATGATTGTATGACATAAAGGCCTGGTTGGCACCTTCGTGTGATATGAAATCTATAGATATAAATATGGGGCACCTTTATAGGAGGGATTTCTCTTTTATGGATTATTATATACTGGTGTTCGTGTTTTGGGTAGGCAAGTGCGGTGAGATGAGTAATGTGTGCGAGGGCCTCCTACTTACACCATATTATTATAACCACTATGGGTTCCTGGGCGTCTTTTAGATGATCGAGTGATGGTTGCTGATCAACCCCGATTAGACGGGTTGGTACCCCCTGAATTTATTGTTAGGCCAGGCGGGATTTGCCACTGGATTAGTCAGTTTAGGGCGGCTAGTTGGTTATAGAATTAGGAGTTTCACCATATGCTGGAAGGTGGTTCTAAAACCGAGTACATCCAGGGGTCTTCTAGGGATGTTTAGGATCACCCATGGTTACTAGATTATTTTCATTTCTGGTTTTCTTTTCATGCACTGGTTTCAGTTTGCACACTTACTTGTTTTACTCTAGCACATCATTGGTATATTCTGTTTTGGATTTTATTTATAAAATGACAAATGATTTTTTTGGAAAATGGTATATAGTGTGTGTTGGGTTTTTAAATGGGGAAAAAATGTTGCTTATTTTCAAATGTGAAAATCCTACTTTTATAATTGTATTTTCAAATTGTGTTGGTGGATTGTTTCGGGAAAGGAGATATCAGATTCTGTGGTTTACCCTGGGCAACCCTACTGAGCATTTTTAATGCTCACGCCTATTTATCTTTTCAGTTGCAGGTCCAGTATCTTGTTCAGGTTTTCTTGGATGAGTTGCTCGTTATAGGAACAAGGTCGGCCTTTGGTCGGGAGGTGATCTAGAAGGTCACAAGGAGGTATGTTCAGTTTTATTTTTTCTTTCCGCTGCTAGTTTTTACTTTTTCTGCCAGTTATTTTTATCTGGTTATCTATTGTTTATGGGCCAAATTGTACCCAACAGTTAAACTTAGATTCCCGACACTTGTTTCTAGCCTGTGGGGATCAGGAAAGCCCTTCGGGCCATGTCACGGACCAGATCGAGTGACCGGTTCAGGGTCGACCTGGGTTGGTTCGTGACAAAATTGTATGAGAGGAGCCCTTGTTATTTGGGGTGTCCGGTAGATAGAGATTAGGTTTTTTGGGACTTGAGAGGTAGGTACGGGAAGGACGTCATGAACCCTCTCTCATTCCGAACCTCGAGTCGCCTGGGGTAGTTCATGAATTGAGTTCTTGTCTCGTTCTGATTTGTTTTGGATTGAGAGATGACAACATAGGAAAACCAATGTTACATCATGATTTTACATGGATTAGTGACCCATGTGGAGTTCACGTACACGGTTTAAGTTCCTTATAGTCGCTGGCGCTTACCTGGGGCATGGCCCACAACCATGTCTCTAGGTTAAGCATGATTACTAGTCCCTCCCTTTGGTGATTTGATGAAAGTTAAGTGTCATCTTGGTTCTGGTTGGTGTGAGTGCACTTTTAAAAAAGAAAAAGGATTTTTGAAATGAGAATGACTCATTTTAAATGGATTTAAATTAGTGAAATGGGTTTCAAAACTGAATGATTTTGGTCAAAAACATTTGATGTTTTCTTGGAACTGGTAGATGAATGGTTTGGGTACAACCTCAGGTACTCTATATGAATGTTCGCACATGTGAGGGAATGCATGATAAGTGCATGTTGGTATGTATGGATGAAAGCGGATGAAGACATGTGCAATGGTTCATTGGATTACTGGGGTGTGTGCTTGGAATTAAAGGCTTGACCTTGTTTTTCTAAAGTGATTTTAAAAAGGGATAATGATTTTTGGAAATTGAATTTGGTTTGAAAAGTGGGTTTGGTATTTGGAAAGTGGCTTTGATGGAAGGTAGTTTTGAAATCTAAAATGGAAAGGGGGTTTTTGAAAGAGGATTTTTTGAGTTGTGTTTGTGTTTGCTTGTTTCTTTTGAGTCAGTTGTTTTGGATGAGGGCACATTATTTGATATTGCTTCGGCTTGATATTGGTTTTGGCTTTATGTTTTATATGTTGTTCAGATTATGCCACCCATAAAGGCCGCCAAGGTTTCCGATAAGTCATGCCCAGTTTTTGGTCCTTTTCGGACGTTGCCTGTCCTTCATAGTGACCGAGGTCTGTTAAAGGCAGTTGTGTGGTTTGAAGAGGTCAAGCGTGGTTTAGGATGTTGGGAACTCCCGAGTCCATTAGAGTTCAAGCTGTCTGGGGATTATTTGAGGGTCTAGCATCAGACAAATGAGAGTTATTCGCCCCGCTGTCAATGCAATTTGGGATGACGTGGGATGTCTCTAAATCTGTCTGCTTCTGATGGGTTATACATGAAGAGGTGATGACAAAGAAAAGGAAATAACTCATGCGTATTCAGCAAGGCCAACAGACGTTGAAAGCAAATATTGACCATTTCAAGGAACTTATGTCCTTTTCTTTGGAGGTAGCATCAGAGGATCTAATGAAGACTTCTCTCTTCATTGGGGGTCTTCGTCCAGAGATCAAGGAGCGGGTCCTCCCTTCTAGGGACCATTATTTTAAGAAGTTGGTGGATGAGGCATTCTTAGCTGAATTGGTCTCTGGAGAATAGGTGCTTGGAAATCCAGCATATCTAGTTACTCATGAAGGTTCCCCATCTGGTGAGCAGGGTGTGCCAGAGGGACCTGTTTCTAAAGAGTCATCTACAGTGATTCTGGCTTCCAGTTCGTTGGACCGTTCAGTGGTGTGCCACTAGTGTGGTTGGTTCGGGCGCGGGAAGCCGTCTTGTCACATCCCTCCGAAGACGTTTCATTGTTGCGACTGTCTGGGTCACTTGGAGAAGTTTTTAGGAAGCATCTCCTGAAGAAGACATTGCCTGGATGTGAGGTAGGAGATGCTTCAGCCATCAGAGCCCCAACTTCATATCTTGGGGTGAAGCTCGCACACAGTCAGGAGTTTCAAGAGGTGTGAAGCCTTGGTCTGGGTTTTGTGTTCAGTGTTGGTAGTGAAAAATTTAAAGTTTTTTTGTCCTTGATTTTTTCTGCTATTAAAGTTTTGACATCATTGTATGTTCATTGTTTCATAGTGGAGTTATAGTATACATGTTATGTTGTAATCCAATAGTTTTTTTGCCTGATTATGGTTTTCTGAATCACGCGTTTTTCTTAAAAGTCATCTGGCCCTTGTCTGGTTTGATCCAGTTTATCTATGTTCGTTCGGAGATGTAAGTGCCTATGGAAGAGCTGATGTTTGTGGTTATGCTCGAGTTCACTGTTTGGGGTAAGTTCTGCTCGAAGGTTTTTCTCTAGTGTTCAGTCTTTCTTTGGTATGAGTCAAGAGTTCCAAGTTTCAGCAGATGTGTTGTTTTCTTGTGCTATATAAGTTGGTTTGGATCAGTTGGGAGTTCCTGCATCGCCCCCCTTTTTAGGGTTGTATGTTTGGGTGTTAAATTTCTGCATTAGTGGAGTTCTTGTGGTGGGAAGAACCCTCTCGTGTTCTCTCATTATCTTATGTTGTGTTTTCTTTCGGACTCAGTCGAGCATGGATCCTTGTATTGTCTATTGTTTAGCAGGGTGACTTTCTAGGGACAGAAAGTGTCTGTGGTGGGGAGAATTGTTACACCCCGACTTTTTAAATTAAATTGTTATTTTTATTAATTCTTGGCTCCAAGTTCTCACGCCAAGGTCCGAGATAAGTCCCTAATTAAATTTTTTTGTCGTTTAATATTTTACCGGGTTTCGGACCCGTGCGTGGGCACCGCACTGTGGGTAGTAGCCGCGCGATCGCCCCAGGTGTTTGTGCGGATGCCCAAGTGGTCTGGGTTGGGGCGCGCAACTTGCACGAGGTTTATTAAGTCGTGCGGCGAGCACGAGGTGACCCGGTTTTCAGAATAAGATAAATAAATGGATTAAAATTTAAAAGAAAAGAATGATCAGTAATAATAATAATAATAATAATATCTTCTTATTTTTACTATTATTATGATTATTATTAAGAAAATTAAAATTGTTAATGATATTTTTTATTCCTTATATATTATTATTATTCTCATTATTATTATTAGTTTTATATTATTATTATTTATATTATTATTATTATTTATATTATTATTGTTGTTATTATTATTATTATTAGTTTTATTGTTATAATTATTGTTATTTTATTAAAAGGAAAAAAAACTAATCCTAACCCTAGACTACCGCCCCCCCCATTTTTTTCCCATCTGCTGCGCGTCTTCCATGTGCAGCGCCGCTCCCTGGTTCTCCCCTCGCCCAGCCGACCGGCCTCCGCACCGACTCCCACATCCCACACCGACCCTCTCCCACTCCAGCCACGCTCTAGCTCCCGCCTCACCCCGCCGCGCATTCGGCCAGCCACCTCACCCCGCCGTGCTCTGGTTCCCCGGATCCATCAGACCGTCGTGCCCAACCCCCTCCTGCCTTCTCCCTTCACACGGATTCCCGTGGACCGTCGGGCCCCCTCCAGACTACTTCCCTCTGGCCGACTCCCAGCCTCCCCTCCGCCCAACGGGACCCTGCAACGTCCTGCTCATGCTCCGACCACCCACAGACCGCCGCTCCAACCACCAGTGGACCACCGCTCCGGCCAACCATGACCCGACGCTCCGACTCCATCCAGAAACCACTCTGTCCAACAGCCTTCTTGTCGGAGCTCCGGCCTCTACGCGCCTGCACCCTGCTACTCTGAATCCCCCCTACACACACTATTTCCGGTGGTTTTCCGGCGTGATCGTAGTTCCTCCACCTCCCCTCCAGTGTGTGGATTCCACTTTTCCAGTGTGTTCTTCCTCTAGTTTTCTGTTCTTCCTTCAAATTTAGCAAACCCTTGTGTTTAGTTTAGATTCCGTTCATTTTTCTCTTGGTTTTAGGTGCGTGCTCGGTCCACAGGGTGTTTCTCTTCATTCTATTGTTTTTTCTTCACGCCCGCTCTGCTTTGAGGTAGGTGAATCTGTGTATCCCTCTCTGTTTAAGTCCACTTGATACATGGATTTTTTTAATAAATTTTTGATTTCATTATAATTTTTTTTATAAATTGTTTTGTATGTTTATTAAATTGTTTATAAATTGTTTCCTCTGTAATAAATGTTTTTAATAAACTGTTCAGTTCATTATAAAAATTGTTGATAAATTGTTTGGTATGAGTATTAAATTGTTTATAAATTTTTTCATATGTTTATAAATGTTTTTAATAAATTGTTTAGTTCGTTATAAAAATTGTTTATAAATTGTTTGGTGCATGTATTAAATTGTTTATATATTGTTTCATCTGTTTATAAAATTTTTAAATGAACTGTTTGACATTGAAAATGAAGAAGTGGTATTTGCGTAATATTTTGGGTAATGTTTGGGCCATGTGAAACTAAAGGTCCAATTGAAAACACTTGTGTTTTCAATGAAGTGATTTAATTGTTTAAGTAATGTGACGACCCTTTTGGTACCCTCAACTTAAATAATGATGTTTGTACGAACTTTTAGAAAAGATTGTGTTTAAAACTGTGCACCTTCTTGACAATCTTATTATTTTTGTTAAATTGTTTTGGAAATGTTTTATGGATTATAAGGAAATGGTTTTTTGGTTTCAAATTAATGAGTTGTTCTTATTAAATAATGATTTTCTTAAAGCATGGTAATTTCCTTTGAATCGTGTTTTGACGTGAGTTTAAAAATGATAAAGGCTCGTTCGGTAGTTGTGAAATGATTTGTTGTGCGTTTTGGAACTTAAGTGCCCATTTGGATTTGTAAATACAGAACAATGTTCTTGTGATGTTTTGACAATGTTATATATACATCTAGGTTAGGGACCGTCTGACACTTCCAGCTTTAGTATGATGTCTGTGTTGATTCCTTGAAAAGAATGGTGTTTTGACAAATGTGTGTCACTTGGAAACTTAATGGTTTTGAAAAAAAAATTCAAATGTGTTTAATGATTATATGACATAAAGGCCCGGTTGGAATCTTTGTGTGATATGAAATCTATGGATATAAATATGGGACAACATTATAGGAGGGGTTTCTCTTTTATGGGTTATCATATATTGGTGTCTGTGTTTGGGGTAGGTAAGTGCGGTGAGATGAGTTACGCGTGAGAGGGTCTCCTACTTACACCGTATTATTATAAGCACCACGGGTTCCTGGGTGTCTTTTAGACGACCGAGTGATGGTTGCTGATCAACCCTGATTAGAAATGTTGGTATCCCCTAGATTTGTTGTTAGGCCAGGCGGGCTTTGCCACTGGATTGGTCAGTTTAGGGCCGCCAGTTGGAAATAGAATTAGGAGCTTCACCGTATGCCGACAGGTGGTTCCGAAATCAGGTATGTCCAGGGGTCTTCTAGGGATGTTTAGGATCACCCATGGTTACTGGATTATTTTCATTTCTTGTTTACTTTCTGTGCACTAGTTTATTTTTAGTTTTCACTCTTGTTTTACTCTAGCACAACATTGGTATATTCTGTTTTGGATTTTATTTATAAAATGACAAATGTTTTTTTTGGAAAATGGAATGTAGCGTGTGTTGGGTTTTTAAATGGGGAAAACTTGTTGTTATTTTCAAATGTGAAAATCCTACTTTTATAGTTGTATTTAAAACTTCTGTTAGTGGATTGTTTTGGGAAAGGAGATATCAGATTCTATGGTTTACCCTAGGCAACCCTACTGAGCATTTTTAATGCTCATGCCTATTTATCTGTTCAGTTGTAGGTCCAGCCTCTTGTTCAGGTTTTCTTGGCTGAGTTGCTCGTTATAGGAGCAAGGTCAGCCTTTGGTCGGGAGGTGACCTAGAAGGTCACAAGGATGTATGTTCAGTTTTATTTTTTCTTTCCGGTGCAAGTTTTTACTTTTTCCGTCAGTTATTCTTATCTGGTTATCTATTGTTTTTGGGACAAATCATTCCCAATGGTTAAACATAGATGCCCGACACTTGTTTCCATCCTGTGGGGATCGGGAATGCCCTTCAGGCCATGTCGTGGGCCGGCTCGGGTGACCGGTTCATGGTCGACCTGGGTTGGTTCGTGACAACTGCCCTGCCCAGCTGGAGGGTTATGCTCAGGAATGTCATTGGGAAATGCCACTGCCCAATACTACTAGAGGGTATGCCTGATAAGTCATTAGGGGACTCCACTACCCAGCTCAGATAGAGGGTTACACTTGGAAGATGTCATCAGGGAATGCCACTTCCCAGCCATATTGGAGGGTAATCCTAGAACCTCGAGGAACTCGACTACATTGTCCTACTGGAGGGTAACTCAAACAGATCATCAGGGATTTCAACTACCCAATCCTATTATAGGGTATTCATGGTACTATCTTTGGGGGAACTCCACTGGCCCTCCCTACTAGAGGGTTACGCCCAGGATGCTCTGGTGATTCTATATGATCATTGTTGTCATCGAGGGTCACCTCAATGCATTCCAAGATCTGGACATTTCACAGCATATATCAATTTCTATAATGAAGGGAATCATCGCATTCTATGTGAAAAAACACTCAGGATAGAATATTTACAATCCAAAATCCATTTTCAAATGAATGAGATACATGACCTACATGTTTCTTCAAAAATAGGTACACGACATGTCAGGGACCCACACGTTGTGTGGTCCTGCTCTGCTACCTGGTCGTGTCCACGCTAGCACACAACTTGATGGATATGTTTTACTACATGTTATGTAGGGGTACTAAATGATGTGCCTCAGCCAAAAGTTTGACAAATGCATCATTGTCAGTCTGAAGGGTGAAAACATCATTTCACTAATATTCTTCTTAAAATGGAACTGAATAGCCAAATAGATTACACCATTGTGATACTCATGGAAAAATGTCATAGATAGGATATTCACTTGTGTCAATAAAATACCTAGAGAAAAATTTTCATTTCTCCGAATTACGATCAAATGGCGTCTTGTGGGTCTGATTCATGAGTTAAAAATAAATATTTGATATTGTTCATTAAACTTCCGTCTTAAAATTAGGGTCTTAATACCACATACGGTTCTCCAATCTGATGTCGTATGAAGGAGTTATGACAGATGCAAGTTTCTGCAACAACAACAACAACAATAATAATAGTATTTTTTGTTCTTGAATTCAAGCTACGAACCTGAATTTAATACTCAACATGGGTCTTGAATTGACTTTCTTAATCCCTGGGTCACTTTTCCACATATGATTTTGCAATATGGTGTTGTATCGAGAAGTTACATCATAAACAAGGTTTAACAATTATAACAATAATATTTATAATAATAATATTATTATAATATACAAATATATTAGAGGAGGTGTTTAGACACTCCCCTCCCCATGCATACAATGTTTTCTTATTCCATTTTTATGGTTTAAAATAATAATTGTCATATTAATATTATATTATATAAAAGTAAGATAAAATAAAAAGGGGTCACGCTCACCACCCCCTCACCATCCACGCCCAGTCTGGCCTATCATGCAGGAGTCTCTTTATTTTATTTTATTTTTATATCTTTTATTGTTTCTTTTCCTATCGTACATAACCGAAAATCATGCTATCCCCTTTAGAGAAGGAGGGTCAAACCACCTTTCATTGCGCTGGTCAAACCTCCGCGCGCTACCACTTCGAGAAGGAGGGTCAAACCACCTTTCATTGTGCTGGTTTCTATCTCCATCACGTTCGGTGGATATGAGGCATTCCAGGTCATAACTAACTCCATTTTATGTTCAAAATATGGTTTCACATACCAACCTAGGAAGAATTCTATTCCAGTCTCAATCAGTGATCATTAAGTTTGATGCTTCATCCCATAGTCAATATCAAACCTAGATTGGAGAACCAAATTGTTGTGTCAAAGATTGGTTATGCAATGATTTATTAGTGGGTGTTTGTCGAACCGTTGGGCCAAATAAAATCAAAAAAAGAATAGGCAAAGAAAGAAGAACAAAATCATAATTTACAAATTTGGGGAATGAACCTCGAATGTTGTTTGGGCAAGCCTTGATTCATCATCATTAGAATGATGAATGAAGAAAAATGATTATAATCAATAAATTACTGATCTCATGTGATGAATAATAGTCACATATCAAAGGTATAGGTAAAATCAATAATCAGTATTTTAACAGAAAGGGGTGGAAACCACAATTGATGAGTCATACCTTGAGTTTGGATCAATCAATGATGATGAATGAATTTATGTCATTGGTGTTGGCGAGATCATTGATTTCTGTTGGAACACCAATCACCAATGTTTGAACCATTGGTGTTTATCCACATAAGCTCCTCAATGAGTTCCTCTCTCAAATTCAAAGGGTATAAGGAAAACCATGAAATTTTTTTATAACCAGTTTTAAATAAGAGTTTATTAGTCTGATGCATCAAAAATTAAAAATAAATAAATTTATTTAATTAATCTATTATTTATGCAAGCGGTGAATTTTTCACAAACACCTCGTTCTGAAAAATGTTATGTCTTGCTTAGGGTAAAACCAACATTGGAAACTCAATGATGGTCTTATATTTCTGATCTGAGTATCTATATGTGAGTTATTTGGTTATAGCTAATTTTAATTAATTAATTAAAACAATACACCTTCCAATGGCCGACATATCCGAACTTCCCACACCGTCCAACTTTAGGTCACTCTTAAGGATCACTCCATGTTTCAGATTCAACTGTGGTATCCGATTTACAATCATAGACTTTGATTAAGGGATATTACACTTTTTCATGAAAATTGCATGCTTGAAATATAATATATATATATATATATATATATATAATTTTTTAAAAAATTAATTTTATGCCTAGAAGGACTCAAAATCGCACGCCATCTTAGCACATGGATATAAAAATATTCCTAGAAATATTCTGAAGTATTACCGGACAAAAATAGATTCTCTACATTATTCCCCTCATTAAATATTTTCATCCTTGAAAATCAAAAACTATGAAAAGAGATGGGGACACTAAGCCTCTGAGAGGGCCAATTTGGGATATTCCTAACACTGAGAGGGGGGTGAATCAGTGTTTAGGATATTTTAAATTAATTTTAACCTTTTATCCATATAAATCTTGACCTGTTAGGATCTTGATTCTCTTATTCTCTTTTCTCGATCACATGCAATGAAAGAATTAAAAATATGAAAACAATATTTTTACAAGGTTCACCACTCAATAAGAGCAGCTACGTCCTTCTCATTCATGGGAATGACTAGTGCATGGATTCTCCACTATAATATGATATGCTATTACAATGGGATAACTAGGAAAACAATCCTCTAGTCAGTGTGGGTCCATACACTTTGGATGGTGTGGGAAAAAATCCTCTTCCCTAGACTGGTGATAGCCTAGTCCAACTTGCAGCCTCTAGTTGGTTCTTTATAATACCTGTGGAGACAATCTTCTTCCATCTTCAAAAGGTAGGGTCTACTCTTGATCTATTCCAGTACTCTTTACTTGATTACTTTCAAAGCAGTAAGAAAACAATTCTCTTCTTTCTTTATCTTCTTCTTTAGCGCAAAAACCAACCTCACTAGTTCTTCTTTCTTCTTCTTAGTGCAACAACCGACTGCACTAATCTTCTTTTTTTCTTTCGCTAGAATCACATACACCAATTTAATTATTCAAAAACTAAGGATTAGATCACATAGCATCATCTGAATTAAACTGCCTTGAATAATTGTTATCCTTCAGTTGAGCGTACTATGTTCTTGTTCTTCTTCTCTTCTTTTTCTTTGACACAGTATAATATGGAATTATACTGTACTGTCTTAATCTCTTTCTTCAATTCTCAATAACAACACACAAGGGTATCAGTATACTACCTTCTTCTTTTGTGCATATGTGAGTTTAGTTTCACGTCTAGTTCTTCTTCACTTCGTAAATCATAACGAGGGTGATAAACAATAGTCATGTGAGTGCGATACAACTTTTCTTTGTGAAATCAAATGGTTCATAGTACTTCCTTCTTCGTAAATATGCTTCTAGAATTCTATACACCTATCGAAGCCCTACGGGACCCCAAAATTTTTCACACACCCTTTTATGTGTCTTGCACACAACTTTTATGCCATGCTCACGAGATTTAAATTTTGTCACAAAACACCACTTGCGTGCAACTTCAATCTTGCATGAAGCTCTCTTCTTGTGCCCAACTTCTCCTTCTTGCACGCAACTCTATTTCTTTCACACACTCCCCTTTATATAAAATTATTTTGAGCCTCAGAACTCGGGATTTCTATAAGTGTTTTTCTTAACAATGTGAGGGGGTCACCTCTTATTTATAGAGCTCGTCGACCCCCACATGAAAAAACCCCTATGTGTTGCACAAGATCCTGACGCGTTGTGAAAAACCCCATTTGATGTCACATTGGGCGTGTAAGTATTTTTCGCACCAACCTCTTATTTCGCACAATTCATGAATCTTTTGTGCACTTATTTCCTTTTACATTTTTTGATGTTCTGACCTCGAATCATGAATTGTGTGAAACATTCCAAACACCCTTCAATCTTGTGCACAAAATCCTTTTCCAAATGCACATTTCTGCATCTCCCAATTTTTAGCCTAAAAAATTTGGCAAACACTGGGAAATGGAGCCACCTTAAAATCTTCTTTGGTAAGAACACCAATGATCCTTCATTTTCATCTAGATTAATCAAAAAACAACTACTTTCATCACGAACTGTAACTTATATGATATATTGTCATTGATCAAACACTAGCATCATCATTCTTTCCAATCAAAATTGAATATGAATGGCATCATATTTTATCCCCCTTTCCTTCATAAGGCTTTCATCACAAGTTCATATAACTTATGATATTTGTGAAATAAAAATTAGAAAAGCATCGTCTGATTTTATGCAATGTGAAATACTTGGCCATCTCAGAATTCCAAGACATTCCATATTCTCTCTTCTTCTTCAACCATCATTATCTACTTTATGAGAATCATATGATTCTTTTCTTTAAGTAAGCTTGTGAATGATTCTCATGAAATCATGAAGCATTTCATGGTCTTCATAAAATCCTTATTCTTCTTCAATAATCCTCAGATGGATGATACCTCACTATTCTTCATTGTTCTAAACAATGTGTCACCTTTGAAATAAATATTTTGAACATAGGATCAGTGTAACAATCATCAGAATTTCCATTCCTCTATTTCATTATAGTTCTTCCTCATATCTATCATTTTCATCTTCATTGAAGAATATTGACAAAAAATACAACCTTATACACAATGTGGTCCCAACAGCCTCCACCTAGTTCTTCCATACACCGGGACGCATAACCAAAGGAGATATGTGATACTCCTTCATCACCTACACTCGTATCGTGGATGGAACCACTATTCTACCCATGAATAAGATGAAGTGATTCCCTCCATTATAATATCTATACGATGATTCTTTAATGGATATATAGTCCTACAATATCTCACAGTCGATGCCTCCCAGTTGGGACTCTCTCACACAATTTAGGAGTGAAGGAGTCAACACCATCGACTGAAGAAAGGTTATACCCTCCTGCTTCACCAGGTTCAGCTATAGGGAAGCTAACTGCTTCGAAGCTTCCTACACTATATGACACAGAGACTACATGTTAAGACCATCTGGTACAATGTTTTCCTTATCTAATGTATAGACTATCTTATAGTTCTATTCCTATAGGAACACCAACTAGCTCCTTTTTATCAGGTTCAATTCTCTCTATGTGAAGAAGTAAATTGGATTCTGATGGTCTGAGAAAACGAAAATGAACTCTCTCAGAAGGAAGTGTCTTCAAATACCTAGGTAAATGACTTCCACTTCCATATATAGGTAGTGAGTTGCGTAGTTCTATTCATTGGGTCTCAACTACCTCAACCCATATATGATAATTTTCTGCATCTGCATCAATGGTTGACACCAAGCACAAAAAAGGTACCAATTAACATGGAATGTGAGTAGATTCTTCCATCCAAAAGACTCTATACATAAAGATCACATAGAATACCCCATGCATTTTTGCATCTCTTGGAAGGAGAGTAACCCCAACCCAAAAACTCTTCCACACCCATGGGTGGAATTTTAAGAAAAAGGGTCAAGAATAAAAACTCTACCATCAATCCCAAAACCTTCTACAACAGTCCATCATGACCCCCATGTGGTCCCACACGAACCTATATCCACCAAGTGATTGCTCTCACTACTTGAAAATGAACGATACAGTGGAAGTGTTCCATATAGGAACCTCAAGACAAAGTTGTTGTGATAGCATCTCTACTGATAGTTCTAGATATCACACCAAGAGTAAAGATAAAAATGACTGACTGGGATCTATATCTACTAATACATAGGTAAGAGTATAATAAACATAGATCGTACCTTGAATCATCTCATGTGTTGTAGGATCATTGATATCCAATGCTTGCAGCTGTCTGCAGCCTATTAGCCGCTCCCTAAGCCTGGCGCGGTCTAACTGGTGGTGGTGGAAGGATATAATAGTGCCTTTCACCACCTATAGGTCATACTACTCCTCTGCTATCTCTGCCTCCCTAGGGACCACCATGTCCTCTCCTAGTAGATCCCGGTTCACTACGTTGTCTCTTCCGTGGCAGTCTATCAACTATCTACCTTGGCTACTTTGTACATATGATTGGGTATTACTATTCCATGTGACCTCACTCTTCACAAGAAATTAATTTACCCTATTTGGTATTCTCTAGTTCATTGCGCTATCTTATCCTCATAAGACCATGCACCTAATCCTGTTCGCAGAAGAGTTTGTTGTTTCGAGATCTCTAGCACCTGCCAGATGTTGCAGACGAATCCGCTCTATTGCAGCCACTGTGAGATCCCTAGCATCCCTCTGATAAAAATATTTCTATCACTAGTTCCCAATATAACACCCCGAAATATGTGGGGATTCACAAGGGCACTATGTTGGCTCAGATCTCTTTGTAGAGTCCCTTCTCAAACTTTTGTGCTAAGAAGTAGCCATTGCGGGTCATGTCCAGAGAGTACCACATATGTTCTGTGAACCTAGATTCACAATCATCCACTTTCATCCCTCCCTAATGAAGATCTAGAGGCTTCTGTGTTTGAACTAAATATAAGTAGGTGGGTAATACTACTCATGGAACAACTACTAGAATTTATCCCATGAAAGTGTTAACTCATCGTGCATCTGTGTAACCAGGCTCCACCAATTCATAGACACTCCATAGAAAAGGATGAATGCCAAAGACACCATCTGATCCATCAATTTATAGAAAATTTTGAATCTATAGACCATTGACTCTACCAAATCCTCCACTACCCGAGGATATGGCTCACTGCAGAACCTCAACAGTCTCTGATGTTGGAACTCACAGAGTGCGCTTAGCCTGCACATGTCCTCAACCTACTCGGTTGGGACTCACTACTTCTCTATAGGTGAAGGTACTGGTACCTGTCCATATAGGGAAGGGGGTTGCATGATGGACATTGAACTGAGACCTTGTCGCTCATAGGGTCGTCATCATGAACTAAAGCTAGTATCCTAGATGGATGTCTTCATGGAGGCATCCTAAAAATTATCAAGGAGTACCACTGTCAAATGAGCATATATATATATATATCAATAATAATTGGGAGATAAAAAAAGAAGGGTAATCAATGAATCAATCTAATATGATTCATCTACCATTTAATCCCTTAAAAAAATTCCTCGACAAGCTGAGTTGACAAACATGGGGTCAAGGACCTTGTGAATGAACATGTCATTTGTTACACCATTTCTAGATTCCCTAGTCTGAGTGTTTCACTTGAGACACTTTGAAACTTTTTCCATAAACTGAACCAATTCTATTTAAGGGGATATGTCCGAATAATGTCCTAGGGAATAAAATTTCTCTATTACAAATCTGTGAAATCCCAACCCAGGTTGAGGCTTGAGCGACAACTACCCTAGGACTAACTCCATAGGCCAGGGGGTGGTGAAACGCATTGAAGGCACAACTAAACTCATGGAGGCCTTTTAATAATTACTTGTACTCACATACACAACCAACTTAATGAAAAATTGGATATAAAATGATGAAAATAGGGAACAATGTTATAAATAAAGCAAACATGCATGGACCTCTAAATGGTAAAATTATGGTAGTGTAGACTAAAAAGAAAATGGTTAAATACACACCCAACAAGAAATGTGTCCCAACCCAATAGAAAACTGAAAAATTAATATAGCTGAGGGATCCTAGCTCATAGATCCCAATCTATGAGCACAATATGTGGTAAAAGAACCTCATATCTCTAAACCCCTCTAAAGTTCTGGTTGACCTGTAAACTGTCTCTAAAAGAAATGACACGTTTTGGGAAAAGACCATGCTAGGGTGAATATATACATACCCAATATAATTCCCCAAAAAGGGTGAAGGGGGATATGTATGAGATACAACTGAAAAGGAATGCAATAGATAAAATAAGGTACAATAAAAAGAGTACATCTCAACCTAAAAAAAGAGTGAATGTAAACTCATCCAAGCACAAGGAGCTCAACACGGTGAGAAAATGAACTTCTCACCATGCCTTTGTAACCTATAGTAGGTTAATAGAATAATCCAACCACAAGAATCTAGAAACAGAATGAACGTGGAATACCCCACAAGCCTTTGCCTCTCCTTGAATGATAGTAACCAAATCCCAAGGAGTGGGTACTAAAGTATGATATATATATATGCTCAGTCAAATAATTTCAAATGAGAGAGTATGGAGATCTTCATCTAACAGCTCATTCCAAGTAGAAGAGTATCCAAAAGTTCCAAAAAAAATTCATCTACAATGACTAGAATCTCACACATATTCCCTAAACAAATAATTCTATGGGAATCAATCATCACACCTTGATACTATCTTCATGGGTGACACTGAGTCACTCGCATAGTTTTAGGTCACGTCACAAAGAAACTTCTCGGTAGGGAAGGTACACCAATTTCTTGTGAGTCCAAAGCTATGTCAAACCATATCTCATCAATATGTCATGTAGTTGCGGAAAAAAGTCTCATTAAGGATCTCCTGCCCTGGTATGATAGGAGGGTCCTACTCTAATTGTCACCAAGGAACTTCACTGCCTTTCCTGGCTGGAGGGTTACTCTCAATAATTTCATCAGGGAATGCCACGGCCAGTCCTACTATAGGGAAAGCCTAATAAGTTCTCAGGGAACTCTAATACCTATCTCAATAGGAGGTTTATGCCAGGAAGATGTCATCAGGTAATGTCACTACCCGTCCCTACTGGAGGGAAAGCCTAAAACTGCCATTGGGGAATTCTATTGCCCAGCCCAGCTGGAGGGTAATCCCAAAACATCAAACTACACCACTTCCCAGTCCCAATGGAGGGTAACTCGAAACAACAATAGGGGAATGCCACTTCCCAGTCCTACTGAAGGGTAAGATCGATACTGTCTTCGAGGAACTCCACTACCCTGTTGGGGAGAATCCCATATCCGGGCCAAAAATTGCTTGCCAAAAAATATCGTGAGAAACCTGAAGCGATATAAGCATAATGAAGAAATAAACATGCAATATTTTTTAATTTGGAAAAACCCTCACATACAGAGGATTAAAAAACCACAGGGAAATTCCTAAAATATCCACTATGAATCAGAGAATACAAGAATCCAAGTAATTCCTGAACTTGAATTACAAATAAGAGAGTGTATAAAACCTGTGTGAAAACCACACTCCGATACACCTCTGCCTTCTCTCTGATAAACATCCCACTGACGCCATGTATTGGAAGATCAATCTATGACAAAATGTCACCCTTCTGTCGATGAAATATCACTACATCGGAGATCTTCAACTGAACATGCATCAACCTCGCACCAGCTTGCGACACCCGAATGATCTCGCCATCATGATGTAACATCGATCTCCAATCAGGACACGCCACATGATCACCTCTATCAGGAAGAATTTCGATATGTGGCCTCTATCATCAATTGTGTCGCTGCTGCTCCGCACCTGTCAAATTCCGACTCACCGCACATGCTACCACCGACGTGGAAACCCTCTTCTTGCTCCTAGTGGAAAGAATCTTGAACACCCTGCTAAGAACATCGCCACACGTACAAGATAATTGTGTCGTCGTCATCGTGCCACACGGGCCACCGCAAACACGGTGACCCCTTCCTGGGTCTCCCTTTCCCACTAAATCCTGTTGGCACACCCTTTCTCTCTCAAAATATGTTTCTGCATCCTCCTTATAGAGACACCAAGTCCATAATAATCAATTAATGTAGTCAACATCCATTATTCCATCTATTAATATTGAGAATTAAATATCCATTAATGTTGGGAGAAAATCATCAATTAATGGTGATATAAATCTCCCCATTAATAATTATCCTCTCTCATAAATAAATGTGATGAATCTCAACATACCCAACCTTGCTGGGGGGTTACAACTAGAATGTTCTGGTTATTCTATATGATCTCTGCCTTCACCGGGTATCTCTTTATTGCGTTCCAAGCCCGAAACAATTCATATCGTATCCTGAAAGTCATAACCAAGGGAACCATCATTTTCTATGCATGGAAACACTCAAGATAGAATATTTTTGAGCAAAAATCCGAGTTTAAATGAAGGAAATAAGGAACCTCGATGTCTCCTCAAAAATATGTACAGGACATGTCGAGGACCAACATGTTGTGTGGTGCCACTCGACTGTCGGGTCTTGTCCTCTCCATCACATGAATTTATTACTATGTAGTACTACATGGCATGTAGGGGTACTACACGATGTGTCTCTCCCAAAAGTATGACGAATGCATGAGACTCGTCATCAGTCCAAAGGCTTATTATGTAATTTGAATAATATTCTTCTTCGAATAGACCTGGATTTCCAAACAGATTACACCATTTTGATCCTCACAAAAGTCACCCGAGATAGACTATTGACTTGCATCAATCAGACACACAATGAAAAATTATCATTTCACCACATTACACTTTAATGACATCTCATGGTCCCAGGTCATGAGTACAAATTAAATATCCAATTTTGTCCTAAAACTTCCACCTTATAATTAGGATTGTAATTCCATAAAAGGTTCACCAATCAGATGTCATATGAAAAAGTTATGACATATAAAAGTTTCTGCAACTACAATAATAATATTATTATTGGTTGTTTTATGGATTCGATCCACGAACCCAAATTTAATATTCAACATTGATATTGGGTTGACTGTCCTAATTTCGGGGTCTCTCTACCATAGACGGTTCATCAATCTGGCATTGTATGGAGAAGTTTCCTCATAAAAAAGGTTTAACAATTATTACAATAATATTTTTAATAGTATTAATATAATAATATACAAGTATATTAGAGGAGGTGTAAAACCTCTCCCCTCCCCATGTGTAAAGCGTTTTCCTCATCCATTTGTTTGGTTAATAAAAATTATTTTCATTTTAATAATATATTATATAAAAGTATGATAAAATAAATTGTGTTCATGATGAACACCCCCATCCACGCCAAGCCTAGGCCCTCACACGAGAGTCTATTTTTTATCTTTTATTGTTTATTTTTATTATCACTTTCTTCTTCCATGGGTTTCAAAAGTAAACCCTAATTGTCCCTGCCTCCCATCACACACAGTTGGAAATCGCACCACCCCCACTTGAAACTGTATCTATGCCCATAGATCTTGGATCTATGATGATCGAGCCTTACCATAGACTCCTCACCATCAACCTATAATAACAGATGACACCACTTCAAATCACCATTCACTGCCTCCTAGAAAGTCGAAGACCGCCAACTGGACCGCCGCACATTGCCGCCTAGACCGTCATGCACTACCACATGGACCACCACATGCTGCACAAGGAGAAGGAGGGTCGAAGAACCTTTCACTGTAGTGGTGGTTGTCTCCAACACATCTGGTGCCAAGAACCAATGACGACCTAGAGAATTTCGTTTCCCCATACCAACATTAAAATTTTTCCCCTAAATACATTGAGAGATACAGTAAACTAATAAAATTGATGCCACTTTCTTTTTATTTTTTTTCTTTCTTGTGTGTTTCCCTAGACCATGGGCTCTTTGGGCTTTCCCTAGGGCCAGCCCTGCCAAGAACCCATAGCTGAGACATTCCATACGATATCCGACTCCGGTTCATGTTTTTACTTCTGTCGCAATGACCAACCCATGAAGAACACTATTCTAGTCTCAATCAGGGATTGCTGAGTTCTAAGAACCACCCCATATTCAATCTTGAAACTGGATTAGAGAACCAGATCATTATGAAAAAGACTGGTTTCACAATGATTTATTATTGGGTGTTCGTCGAACGACCGACCAAAAGAAAAGAAAATGATGAACAACCAAATAATGAAGAACAAAAGCACAATTAATAAATTTGAGGAATGAACCTCATCTATCATTCAGGTGAGACTTGATTCATCACCATTGGAATTATGAATGAAGAAAAATGATTATAACCAATAAATTATGGGGCTCATGTGATGAAAAATAAGCAATGATCAATGGTAGGTAAAAAAATAATCAATATTTTAATCCAAAGGGGTGGAAATCACAATTGATGATTCCTACCTCAATTTCTAATAAATTTATAATGAAGAACAAATTTATGTCATTGGGGTTGGTGAGATACCCAATTTCTATTGGAATACCAATCGCCAAATCTCGATCCGTCGGTGTTCATCCACGGAAGATGCTCCATTATTTCCTCTCTCAAATTCCTAGGGTATGAGGTTAACAAGGAAATTTGTTTATAACCTAGTTTAAATATATGTTTATTAGGTATATACACCATCAAATAAAAAAAATTAATCTAATTAATTAATATAATATTTATACCAATGATGAATTTTTCACAAACACCTTGTGTTGACAAATGATATGTCGTGCCTAGGTAAAAATCCACATTACAAACTCAATAGTGGTCTCAGATTTCTGATCTAAGTCACCATCTATGGGTTATTTGGGTCACAATTATTAAATAATTTTTTTATTGATTAATTTATTCAATACATGTACCAATGGCTGACTCATCAAAACGCCATGTACTAACCAACAATAGGTCGAATTTAGGGTAAACTCTATGTTTCAGATTCAACTATGGTCCCAAATTTCCAATCAGAGACTATGTTTAAGAGATAATAAACTTTTTCAGGAAATACATTCAAGTATAATATAAAATATATTTTTTATTTTAATAAAATTTATTCTGGTCTTACCAAGTATTAGAATCACGCACTGGCTTAGCACATGGCTCTGAAAATATTCCTATGAATATTATGAAGTCTTACACACCTAAACCAAGTCTCTAAAAATGTTATAATTTAATGTATATGACATGAAAAGATTTCCCAACCCCCATGAATATTCATTTATTTGAAGAATATTTTATATGTTTCAATGATTATTTTAAAATAAAGTAATTATCTCAACATTCTGAATTTTTTAAAAATGTTATAAAAAAATATATATTTTCTCCTGTTTTGAAATAAATATTTTAGATAATCATTTAAAGATGTTTTTATTTATGTAAACATAATTTGATTATTCATATTCTTTACTAGGGATATAACCTAGTGATTCCATCCAACTTATTTATCTGGATTGCTTATAATGAGGTTCTTCTTTGTGTTAAATTTTAAAAATACTATCATTTCTTGTTCTAGTTTTTCAATATGATGTTTTATATTGATTATTTGTTGAATTATTATTCATTTAATTAATATGATGAATACATTGGATATAATAAGTGATGGATAGAGCTCGTTAAAGATTACGATGAATTAGTAGGTCTCTTAAGAAAAACTAGCAAGAGTATTTGGTGTATTCCTACCCAATTATTTATGATGTCTTGTCATGAGGCCATAACATTATGTTTATAATGTCTTGGAAAAATTTATTAGTATTATGATAATGATGTCTGAAAAAATGTAATCCAATTTTATGAAATAAATTATTGTTATCCAAGTGATTATTTATATTTTTATCCTTGGATATATATCATGTTTTATTTATTGATGTGTTTTATGGAAATAATTTTATTTAATAAGATATGAAAATGAAATTTGATTTAAAATATTATTAATGATCTCATAAGGGTAAAAATTTTCATTTCGTGGAAAATATTTCACGTTTTTTCAGAAATGATCATGAATTATTATTTTTTACTTAATGATTTATTATTAAATATTATATAAAAAACATTGTGAAAATAATTGATTTTAAGAGTAATTAAGTGATTATATTAAACTCAATGTTTATTATGATAAATTGAAAACAAACTTATGGGTTTTCATGAATTTTAAAAAAATTAATGAATTTATTTTCCTTTTCTATCTCTTATTGATAATTTTTTTCTCAAATAATGTTTTCAAATGATTATCATAGGGGTGGTGGATGAGTGGGAACTATTAAAAAGAATATCATTCTTTTATAGTGATGCATCATCAATGAAGTGAAAATTATTTGAATGAAACATGATTTTAAATTTAATAATCATATTTTTTGTAATAAGATTGAAATTTATTTGGACTCTCCACTTTTTATAATAAGGGATTTATATTTATGTTTTTTACTTAATTCTATAAAAATTTAAATTTAATAGATACATAAATTTTATGAAAGTAAAAAACCTGTAATATATTAGTTAATTACGTGTTCTTTATGTTTCTAGTTATTACAAATAACAATTTTATCTCATTTCCCTTGAAATTCAGTCAGTTATTCCCCTATAATTTTTATATTTCCATTGTAATTAATTTCTTGATTTATTTTGTAATTAATGGGAATTATTGTGAAAATGGATTAATTATTGACATTTATGTGTTTTTAATTTATATAAATATTTCATCACATTAAATACATATAAAGTTTACATAATTGATAATTTTATCATAATAAAAAATTTCAGTGTAAAAATTCACTATTTCAAAAAATTTGTTTTAATCATTTATTGTACCAACATTACAAATAAATTTTATCACCACTAGAAATTTTATTTGGAATAAATTTTTTCATATATGGAATAATTAGTTACCAATTATATAATATGGAACATTTTAATTTTAATAAATAAATTTAAATGACTTTTGTAAATATTAATTACGATAGGAAAATCCAAAAATGGTAAAAGTGAAAAATCGAACTACAATAGGCATAAAAACATGTTAGAATCATATGTTAAAATGAATGTTTTATGATTTATCTAAATTAACCCTTACCCACTCTATTATTTTCCACTTATTGTATCCATTTAACCTTTGAATTGTGAATTTTCATCAAATTTTATTATAGAAATACCACCCACTTTACGTAAAAAGGGAACCATCACCACCCCACATCTCATTACACCCCAAGAATCATAAATCCAACTATAATATATGAAAATAGCTCCAAGAACTATTATACACATCTTATAGAATCTTTTATTCTCAAAATACTACTAATAAAATTCATAATCCAATTTAAAAAGAGCATTTCTATGGAGTAAGGTAAAAATTCTCGATAACTCCATTATTATTTATATCTATTTTTTCATATTATAACTCCTCAAATTATACTATTACCATTATAATATAATTTAATAAATATTATTATCCTAATTAATTATATCATGTTAAGGGAATTTTTAGTATATACCCTTTCCCATTTTTACATAAATAAAGGAAAACGTCAATTGTGTGTATGTGTAGACTACTGCCTCTATAAAAAACCTATTTCATTTATCATATTTTAGTAAAACATATTGACCTAAATATTTAAATAATAAAATAATATTTTTTATAACATTAATAAGATTCATAAAATATAATTAATTCATACCTTCCTACCATTCCATAGAAAAATATTAAGCGGCCTGTGTGTAAGTGCAGACTACAACCTCCATGTAGCGACACATTATTGTATTCATAATCACCATACATGAATAGTTATAATATTAAATTACATGAATAATAATTATAACTATAAAATTAATATTTATTTTAGTGTGGTATATTAATATTTTACATGTTATTAATATAACATCTTCAACTCATTAAAAATTACCAAAATAAGCTCCTCATCGGTTCCATGTTCAAAAATCATAAATAAACATTCATATAATATAATTATAACATTATAAATAATTATCAAACATATATTTTAGTACATTTAATGATATGGGGTGATGAAATTCCATCTAAGAGAAAAAATTGACATTATCATTAAAACCCTTTTGATGTAGAGAAAACTACCAACATCTGATGATGAAAAAAGACACTAATAATATAATAAATTAATAAGTAAGGATTATAACTAATTGGAATTAATGGTATTACATATTAATAAGGTTATGAATTTTTTTATTAAGATGGTTATGTCTATAATATATGATGTTATTTCACTTTTATGGAAGTTCATAATTATGTTAATGGTTTCCATCTCAATTTCCATTAATTGAGGCATGTTTTCATGTTAAGAACCAGCTATTATTCTATATTATTTACCTAATATACCATTGGATTATAATATTATTTTTAATGTTTCAGTAATTTTATTTATACTTTTTTTCCTAAATCCCCCCCAATTCATTCGATTCAATTTTTTAAAATTTTTCATAATATTTATCACCTCAAATTTTGTTCATTGAGACTTTGTAACAAACAACACTTTTTTTATTTTCTATTGTGTATATACTAAAATATGGTTATTTTTATAATACTTTAATTAAATTAAATGGGATAAAAAATACACCTTTAGTTCTCCTTTAAATGGATTTTGATTCATGTTTTTAGAAATACATAAGTGTTTTTAATATCTGTATTTCTTTTCATTGAGTTATAATGATTATTATTGAATACATTTATTATAGACTAAATTATTCTTTATTTTTTTCATAAAATTTTATTAATAATTTAATTTCTATGTATTTATAATTCATTCTCATGAGATTTTTTTTGAAGGATTTAAACTTGAAATGTTGTGATATTCATAAGTGTTTGTATCCAAACATAAAAATATTGAGAAAAGTTTTATATTTACCTATTTCTATTCACATGGTGTATATAATAGATCTTAAATATATTATACCTTGGCTCCATTTATATTAAGAATAATTTATTCTATTTATCATTATCTTTATTTTAAGAGAATTCAATACATTTTTTACCCAATACGTAAGGGTTTTCATCTCATTTTCACTTCATCAATGCATGTTTTCATATTATGTTCCAAATATTATTTTATATAATGTAATTAATATTACATTTTATTATATTATTGTTATAATAGTTTCTTTAATGGTATTAAAAAGACCTCTCTAGAATCCATCCTTCATATTATTTTGATTCATTTGATACCCAATATGTAATGTTTTTCAACTGAATTCCCCTTTATCATGTCATGTTGTAATGTTATGCACTTATTCTCCTTTTTTATAGTGAAATTACTAACACATGGGATTATATTAAAGTTATTATAGAATTATTAATATGATCTAAAAGTTTTTTCATGAATCTATCCATCATATTCATTTTATTTGTATGTTAAAATATTCACAAGGGGGTTTCTTAGCTCACTTTTATTTCTTTGTGGAAAATCCGATATTCACCGCTTGTATTATTTTTTGAGTGGTATATAAATCCATATGAATGTTTTTTCATATATTTCAGGAAATTTAATAGATTTAAATCCCATATCATGATTTATCATTCATGGTCTTTCAATTTAAAATATAACAACATTGAAAGGGTTTTCCTAACTCATTTTCAATTATTTGAGTTATTATCATTCTTCTTAAACATTATTTTTTATGTTGGATACATTATAACTTATTATTGAAAAATATTTCCACTTCCTTTTAAATAAATTTACATTCCATCCTCAAGAACTCATTTCTGAACCATCATTTCTAATTGATATCCATACACCATAAAATTACTTCTCACAATTAACTCGTCATCATTACATTGATAAATGTAAATTCCAAAGAATTTTAAATATTAGTATTGGTGTATATTCACCTAGTTATCAACATTATTCCATTGATTGAATAAAAATTGGTATTTTTTATATCTTCCATTTGTAAATGGATAAATATTGACTACTTATCAATGATTATTTATGTGGTTCCTTGGGGAACATTAAAATATGCATTCTTTAACAAACCACTTTCATTTCATTGATGGATTACGATCATGTTATTCTAATTATTAACTATAGAGTTTATAGACGTCATGCTTGACTATTATTTTAGATACATATTTTTAATGATTACTATTAATGTTCATTGATCATTGTATTTTTATTCATTTCATTTATATGGTTAATGGATTTGATTTATTGTGTCATGGGTATGTCCTGAAATAGCCCCTTGATGGATCAATAAGTCTTATGAGACAAACTATCCTGATTATTTGGTGTATTCTCGTCCAATTAATTATAATTTCTTAGCATGTGGCCTTGATTTTACTTTTGTGTTGTCTTATCTTGAGGCCCTGATGGTAGTATTTATGATGTTCAACATTATACATTCCTTCAATATGAAATATGTTATTTTTATTCATACAATGGTTTGTATTCTTATTCATTAATATAGTTAAATCTCATGCCATTATTTATTTGGAATTAATTGATTATTTTTTATTCATTCTATATTATTCATTCCTTTTTTTATTCCATGATATCATCTAGTTTAAATCTTACCTTGAGTAATATCATAGCTCACCCATTTATTATGTTTTTATCCCCAAGGTATCTAGAAGTGAACATTGAATGATCTTTATAATATACATGATGAAATAATAAAAGTTTCAATTAAATTTATATTGTATTTCATGTTTTCAAATGTACTGTGAGAAACATTTATATGCCTTTTCTCTAAAGACTACTGAATAATAAAGTACTTTATTATTTTGTTTCATCTATCTCATACCAATATAACTTATTGAACACCATCTATGGGTTACTTGAGTTAGAATGTTTTAAATGATACATATCAGACCTACTAAAGGTTCTCTTGGCGACATTTTGGTAGAGGCGGGTGATACATTTAGATCTATAGACAAGGATATTGCTATTTTTACCCTTTATATGGCTCAGATCCTTTAACATATTTTTTTATGAATGCGGTGGAGTGTTTTTTCCCCATTGAGATATGATTAACAGAGTCTGTAGACTCTATGGAGACTGGTGGATATGTTGGGTATATTGACTAACCTGAGATTACATGGGACGATAATGGTCTTATAGAAAAATTCATCGTGCAAATTTCCTAGAAGACTAATGAATAATCAATGAGACTTTGGCGATGTTGAGGGACATTATGAACTCTAGAGTGAAAGGTGTTGACTTGAGATACATGTTTGAGATAAAGAAACCCATAAAGGGAATCAATCCTTGATTAAAACTTACGGAACCTAGTGGGTGCCTTCGTGAAATGTTATCCCTAAAGTGGTTGTGTATGGGAAATGATTAGATATGATTGGGGGTATCTCCCTACCACCTAAATCCATAATGAGCACTATATTGATGTTGTGGTTTGGGTGTGGAGATTTTATCACCAAGAAATATGGTTATTCATTGGATTCCAATGACATGCTCCTATGATTAGTCCTTCATGCATGAAATTAGTTTGGGATGTTGTGGATATTCTCCAATTATTTGTATGGAGAAATCCATAGTCCAGTGAGACATACATGTAACAGTTGCAGATTACATAGAGATAGAAAATAGATCTAGATATTCTACAATGTGGAAAGATTCCTAATAGTGAAATCCCCTAAGTTTCCAAATTAAATTTCATTTCATTGGGAATAATTCGAGGAATCAATAGTTAGTAATTATTTTTAATGTTGGGGATACACTCCCTAGATTTGAATTTGATATAGATTTGGGATTCCTTAGAGACCCTCCTTGGATCCAAATGTGATTCCTTGTGATTAAATTAATAATAAGGAAATACCTTGAGTTTTCAAATGAGAATTTATTTCCTAGGAGATAATACAATGAATTACAAGTTGATCATGGGTTGGAATGGTTGGGATATATTCTAAAAATGTAGAACTGATTTTATTTGTTGATTCCTTGTACACACTTCTCAATTCCAGAAGTGTTACTATGTGACTATATCAACCGAAACTCCAATCCCCCATGTTTCTGGATGAGATTGGATTTACTTTTATAAATTATGTGGAACCAAATAAGTGGATTTGAAACTCCTAGTTGGATAACAATCATAGTTTTAAATTCATTGGACATGGTTGTTGGATTGAAATGAGACATAGTTTGGAGTTATTTGGACCTAATCCTTGGATTAAAAATTTACATTTTTTATAATTCCATTAACATATTCCCTGAATTTAGATAATTCATATTTTAGAATTCCATGGACAGAGTCTTTGAATTCATATGTGATATGATTTGGAATGTATTAGACATGATAATTATATTTAGATAAGGAATTGTTTTGAATTCCATGGACATGCTCCTTAGATTCATGTGTGTTATAATTTGTAATTAAATGGATATGCTCATGGTATTTAGATGAGAAATAGTTTTTAATGCCTTGGAAATTACCATTATATCCAAAAATGATATTATTTGGAATGCCTTAGACACACTCTATGCATTACAATCTTGGTTAGTGGGATAATATTACTTAGTAACTTCTCTTAGGAATAGACTATGATAATGTCATGGGTAGTCATTGTTATTTGACATTCCCATAGATACTCCAACACTGGACAAAGCAGTTTTGGGTAAATACATGCTTAAAAAGTCAAGCCATAGGATCTATAGTGGTTATTGATTATTCTTTTATAATATTTTTTATTTAATTTTTTAATCAATTCACATGCACATACACTACATTGAATTTTTATTTGTGGGATTGTATTGGGGGTGACCTACTAAGTTGTACTCACACCCTACTCGCGTGACCATAGGATATGTGTATACAAGAAAACCTCATTGTTTATCGGTTTAGGTTGGGAAGAGTCTTGAAGTAGCTTTATATTATGGGATAGATCCTATAGGGAATATACACTAGGTTTAGGTGAGGCTCAAGGTGGATATAGAGACTTATTTATTTATTTTTATTTATTTATTTAATAATAATGTTTTATTGGAACATTGGGTAATAATTATTGATTGAAGTCAATATAGATTAATATTTATTTTCATTTATCATTGACATATGTAATGGTTATTTAATTGGAATACTATTATGATTTATTATACAAGGATATTGTTTTTTTACTATTATTGTACAATCTGATATGGGGGATTAGACTACCCATATTTACAACTTATACCTACAATCTTTGTCATTAATATGTGTCATACAAAGAGGTATGCTTATGGTCACATGGATACCCAATTTAGTTACTGTCATGAGTGAACTAGGTATGGGAAATTAAAATGTGGCATCAAAGGTTAATGTTACTGATATAATATAGTACATTAGAGTTTTTTTAATACTTGGGGATATGGATTACATGTAAAATATGAATGTTTTAGAGCTTGTGATTAATATTAAAATGGTTTACCCCTAACACCTTCTTGATAATATGTCTATGTTTCAATTGGTTTCAAATTTTATGATTGTGTGATTTCAGCAATCATGGTGCATTTTTTTCGTAGATTTATATTTTATGATTTATTGGTTTTTGTCTCTTGGAATATTTTAAAGAGGCTTTGTTCATAGATTATATTTGAAACATAGGATTTTAATGACATAAATGAGTTTGTGTGATTATTATCACTACTAATAGTGGGTTTAAAAGTTTAAAGTGTTAGAAAAAAATTATATGGTTTTTTCTTGTATAACATGGTGGTGGATTTATACTTTGTTAGGCCACAACATAGTTTAGTTATTATTACATGTCGTGAAGATATATAAAGAGATAGTAATTGATAATGAATTTTAAATTCTTCATATAAGGGATATATGGTGATGCTTAGTATGTCTGTATATATTGTATATACATTAATTTAAGACCCATGATAGGTGTTCATGGTACTAGTTCTAAAAATAAAATATGTTTAGCTATTAAACATGTCAGTGAAAATCTATATTATTTTTTTCCCTAATATATTATTTGTGGAATTATACTTAAAATAACTATCTAACTATGGTTACTTGACACAAATCATGGTAAGATGATTCCATCATATACATTTCTACTTGGATGTGAATACAACCATTCAAGGGGTTACAATTATGTGTGAATTCCTAGTGAGGATCATTATAGGATTATTATTCTTTAGGGGTGGCCTTTTATAAAGATTCCTGATGATAATTAGTTCCCTAGTAGGCATACAAGTTTTCATGCCATAGGAGGTGTGGACACATGTAAGTGAGACCCAAGAGTGGGTAGTTGGTCTCATAAGTGAACATGTGATATTTGAGATGGCAGTAGAGGTGTGTCCCATGATCTGTGATTTATGTTATATCTGACTTATGGGTTTATTGGGAGATCCAAGTACTTTGTTAGGTGTATTAGGACCCTATTAAGAATCATGTTATAGTTGAGATTATGATGACATACAATGGAAACTTGAGAGAGGAGTTAGCCCAGTTTTTTATTTCTTATATATGGAATGAATGGGAAGATGCTTCATATTTTGGGTATTATAAAAACTAGGTTATACATTGTATGTGGAATAGTTATGGTGATTTCTTGTGCTTCTATTATGAGAAAATCTCCATAACAACTATCAATTTTGGTATTAATCATGTTTTTAATGGAAGGTTCAATATTATATCTAGTCCTAGGTATTTTTGATTCATTTTTTATTAGAATAGATTTATATAATGGATTGATGCTATTAATTTTGAAATAAATTTAGTTAGCGGGTGATTATATGATAGAAATTTTTATTGGTGAGCTGCTTCATATTAAAGAGAAGAAATTCAAGTGGCCTAGATTAATTTATTTGATATTTGTAGAACCATGATCAAGGATTTAGGCATCTGGTTCTAGGTAAGATGAGGTATAAATATTTAAGGGGGGAGGGTTGTGTTACCAAGTGGTCTGTGAGTCTTCACTTGTTTATTTTGGATGTGATCGAGTATCACACACTAGATAAGATATATGTTGAAAATTTTTGAATTGCAGAGTGGTTTTGTGTGATATGAGGTATGATGAACTTGATGAAACTCTTTTGGGACTGGTTTTCTATTGTTTTTACAAAAACTTGAAATGTCCCTTTGTGTTAGAGGGGACATTGTAACTGGATTGGGTGCAATGGAATTGAAAACCTAAGGTTTTACCTTGAAATTATTGTAAGGAAGATATGGTGTCAGAGATAAAAGTGGATAAGAATGTATTGGGAATAGAGATATTTTCATGAAGATAGAACATACTAAAGTTTTAATTTAGGAGTCGTAAAATGGTAGTTACATGGTGGTGGATTTAACCTTTGTCTATATGATGGTGTGATCCCAATACTAAATAAAATTTTGGTAGATTTCTAAGGGTGGTGTTCCTATGATCTAAGAATATGTAGTGTTTTTAGTTTTACGTTGTCAATCAGATATAAGATTGATGATAACATCTAGTCATTATGTGAAGTAACTGATTTAACATGGGTCTCATAGGTGTGAAGCCATGTTGGTAGGGTAATTTGTTTATAAGACCAATTATAATATTGTTTTTGTGACTTTATATGCCAATGAATACGGGAACTCAATTTTATCTAGATCTATATAAAATAATATATTTGAGGTTTGGGTGCTGTATTTGGCCAAATCCATGCATTTTCACTAGTCATGAAGTTGTTTTGACTCGATAAATTGTTTATTTAGATCATACATATGTCAGTTCTCATGAGGGGATTACAATTATAGATTTGGTTAGTCAAGAATACTATTGGGGAATTTCACTGAATTTCTATTTCAGAATTTATTGTGGGCAGTTTGGATAATTATGGGATGCCTTCTCTAGTTAAGGCACCATGATCAAGTAATAAGATAATGTGTTAGTGGTAAAGGTCGATATTTTTTTAGAATGGGTTTCTAGAGGATGTTCAACTAATGATTTTACATATAATTTGGTGCATTGAGATGGAAAATGTACTTATTTTTTCATTGAGATAATGTATATGTGTTTCAATTGGTAATAACGAGGGTGTGAAGACATATAGAATGGAATTGAAATTTATGAGATAAGTTATATTATCAGGGGGTCGCAATCACAGATATGAATTAATCAATAACATCATGGTTTTTTCTAATAGGTGAGTGTAGGTAAAAGAAATATTATTATTTCAATAATAAATCTGAGTGTTATCTTGGTTTTAAATGATCCAAGAACTCTATGATGAGATATTCATTGCGGAATCACATTCACACATGTGGAGATAGAACATGGTGAGATGGTGATAAAATGGTGGCCTAATTGGTTCTATAGTTATTGTTAAAATAATTATTTCCATTTGCTGCAAAATGAATTATTAAGGTGGGAATTTTTAAAAACATTATCCTATATGTGATAATAATTTCTATGGGAATTTAATTTTTTCAATTCGTGAGAATGATTCATTTTGAATTTTGAGGATCATATTTTTGTTTTGATAGTTAGATCCTCATAAAGTGTTTTTTTGGATGGGGATTTAGGTTGAGGAAGTTCATAGTGTGATAAAGTGATTTTGACATGTTTTGAGATCAGAATTTAGAAATTTTCAAAGGTGTTTTCCCTATTCATGGATAATGTACATTTTGGAAAACTACTGTGGAAAAAACAAGTTATTGAAAATTGTGAAGGGGGTGGAAAATAATTGTTGTGATATTTCTAATAAACCTTGTGAAATATTGAAGATGGATTCAATGGTGTTGTGCATTTTTTTTGAAAAATCATTCATACAAACCTTACATAATGAGATTTCATGGACATTACTAACTAAATGGATGTCATATATTTTTTTAAAACATGTATAAAAAAACTTCAAATCTATAAAATTATAAAATTTATGTTTCAACTCAGATCATTTAATGAAAACTCTCCATTATCCAATTTAATCACACACATGAGATAACCAACTATCCTCATTCTTATTCCTCTTTGGTTTCCCCTTTTTTGGGGGGGAATTAGGTGTGTTTCATATAGATTTAATGTAAGATTCCACCTTCTCCATCCCCACTGTTACTTTTCCATAGGTTTCCTATAATTTAGTGCAACTCAGTGTGGGATTTGAGTGATGATTCCATAGAATCATGGTGGAATCATCTTGTCATATTGGGTTCATCATATGAAATAGATAAAGGATGTCCTGAGAGGATGATTTCACTCCATCACACACTATTTTAGTCCAAGTACATCACTTAGCGTTTTATTGTTTATTTTAAAAAATTGTATGAGACGTACTATATGATTACATAATTAAATTTAAGGGATTGATAACATAGATATGATTTCATTTCAAAAGTGGGACACACACTATTTCTCAATATTTCAATGTGTAGTAGATCTCTAGTGATATTTTAGTCATTATACCTAATTATTTTAAATATAAATAAGTTACAAACTATTATAAATGAGTTTAATAATTAATTATAAATAATTTATAATAATTTATTAGGTATTTTCCTTATGAAAAGGTGATAATATGTTGATATGAGATTTTATGTGATTATATGATGATAAGGGGTGTTTATGTTTTATGACACCTATGGGACCCTCATGTGTGACTAAGTGACATGTTTACCTTAAAGAGGCTGTGTATTGGAAATTAGTACTAATGATTGTAGGTTTCTATCTAGAACATGAATTGAAGATGATCATGATGTAAAAGGTTTGGTTTAGGTTAGATTATTTTCCTACTAAGATGTATTGTGATACATGAGATGCCTAAGACCTGGTTATAAGATCCAAAATTAAATCCTAATATTGGTTTGGGATGCTTGGGATATGCTCCTTGGATCTATATGGTGGGATAAATATTTCACCAATATGTAAATGTTACATTTTGGAATGCCTTAGAGGAACTCCTTATATTCTGATGTACTACTATGTGAATGGATTTCAAACAAGCTAAACCAAAACATTCCTAGATGCGATTATATTTCCTAAGAAATTCTCCTAGGAATTTGAAGTTGATCTTAGTTTGTAATATATGGGATATATTCACTAGATTAATATGTGATACTAGTTTGATATGCCACAAAGATGCTACTTGGATCAAGATATGCCACTATGTGACTTGCTTTCCTATAAAGTAAATCCCATGGGTTTTTGAATGAGATTGTATTGCCCTTGAAAAGTTACATGGAATCAGAATAAGGGATTCAATCCTACCATGTATCCTATGGGTGTGGTTTGGAATGGTTTTATAATGACCCATACTTTTCATACATAAATTTTATATCTTATTTTATGAATGTTAAATAAAAAACATTGTTATTCGTTTTAGAATTGTATTGGTTTAGTGTATTTGTAAATATGGATACATGTTTTTTTTCATATGATAACTACATAATATCCCACTATGTTATTTATAGAAACAACCCTTCTTAGATATATCATAATTAACCCCATTTTTCATAACATAGGGAGAGGAAACATAAGAAAGTGTGAGATCAGATACATTATAAGGTTAAAAAATAGTGATATCAATTATTACACAAACATAACATAACCCTAAGGTATGAGAATATTTTTTTTTGAAACCATACCCTATATATAATAGATCATATCTTTGATTCATCACATAAATCATGGAATTTTATAAGACATTAATCATAAAAGAATAAAAAAACATGATCTATGAGAGTATAACATAGTCATAAGAGATAAGTTTGAGGAATACAAATAATCAAAGAAAATCATTTCCTCAATCAAGGATTAATAATAGGAATATCATAATGGATTGGGCTCAATCCCCATTAAATAATTTCATTTTTCATGGTTCACACCCAAGACTATCATATTTGAAAAATTCTATTAATTAAATTGGTTCACTCCCCATTCCATTCCTTATTATCTCATAAGATATGCAACTTTACCAAATGTGTTGTAGGTTTATATAAATTTGGGCCCAGCCATCACATAATCATAATCCATTCATTTTAATACCACAATATCATAAATAATTCATCATATATCATAACTGATGTGCTATAAATAAAGTTCATAAACAATTAAACACTTATTCATAACATAACCTATGTAAAATGAATAGGTTTCAAAATAATCTCAACATCATTATCATAAACCATACATAGAAAGAATATAGATGACATCCTATTTTCATATCCATAGTTATTTATAAGTTAAATCAAAATATGTAATCATAGATGAAAATTCATTTAAATTATATTGGGGAATATTTTATGAGGAAAATAACCCTTTCAATTTCAAAATCACATATCTAAATTATAAATATTCCCAAAATTTTATGGAATTTTTTTCATTGAAATGAACACTAGAATATTTTAAGGGAAGCTTCATAGTACTAAGATGTCATGATGTAATGTTATTCTATTTATATCGTGAATGTTTGAATAATGATTATTTTAACATTTTTGGTAAAAAGTCAAAAATACCTCATTCAAAAAATCATAAGAATATTAATTTTAATTTTTTTTGTAAAAAATCATTCATTGATAAAAGTTACATTAAAAAATAATTATAGGTTAGTAAAATAATTCTATAAAATAGTTTATAAATCATTAACATGGAATAAAAAATTGATCAAATAGTTAAATGAAATAATTTTTCCATAAAACATTTATTTTGGTACCTTTATTACAATAAGAGTGTAAAATTAAAGGATCATTTTTACCTAAAGAAATAACTAGTGCGGAAGAAAATTCATAGTATTTTTTAGATATAGATCATAAAATTTCTTTATTAGAAACTTGATCAAAAACAATCTCGACAAATAATGAGATTATGATATAATTCCCTTATCACTTTTGTAATTTTTGAACCGAAATCACCTTGAAGGAATAAATTAAATAGAAATCTAAATATCATGATAATATGTATATTCAATTTATAACATGTAAAAATGAATTTATATACACCTTTTAAAGAAATATTGGTGTATAACATAACATATGTCCCAAATAAGATAGATTGAGATGATAAAACATTACCTTAAGTTTGTATTGCTTTGAAACACCTCTAACCTCTTTTAGAAAAAAGATAAATTTATTATAATTATATAATTCAGTCATGAAGGTAATTTTAATATAAAATGTGATTAAATTATAACATTTCAACACCCATTTTTTAATTATTCCATATTAAAATCATTATTTCTAGGAGTTAATTATTTCATTTTCAAAAGAATTTTGGTTTGATAGTTTCAATCCTTGCAATTCGATCATGTATAAATAATATAAAATTAGTTCACAATTATATAAATATAATATATATATATATTTTTATTCATATATAATGGATATAATCATAAAAAATAAATACACAATTCCTGGAGATGGTAGGTCATACATACGTATGAACACTGTTTCAATTTTTAGATGGTTAAAATTGAAGGTAAATAATAATAAAAATATTATGAATAATTATTATATAATATATATAATATATATAATATATATTTATCCTTATTACCATTCATGTAATGAGGAAATGAAATACGAAGCACATTGCTTTATGGAGGTGGTAATACACACGTACACACAAGTAACGTTACCATTTTACAATAGATTTAAAGGAAGTGGATAATGGTTGTTCCATAATAATAATAAAAGCTGATTATATTTTTTATAATGGAGACATTAGAGGCATAAGAAGTTATAAAACTGAAAACACTCGTTTAATAGTCATACCTATTCATTGATAAATGCCTTTTAGAATAAACCTTAATCCTTAAAAGGATAGTATTTTAGAAATAAAAAAAGATCTAATATGTATGTAAAGAAGACATAAAGGTATTAATTTAGTTCAAAGACAAGTTATAAGGATTAATTTTTTTGAATAATGATGGAGAGGGGTCCCCTTTTAGAAGTGAGGGGAGGGTAACTCTTGTAATTAAGTAACGCATTAAATTAATATAAAATAATTTTCATTTAAAAATGGATCAAAATTGATATAATTTTAATTTAAGATAATTATGATTCGAAATAATCTCATTAAATAAAATTTGGACAAGTTTTTTTATGTTATAACCAATATCTCTTTGTTTTAACCTCGATTAACCCTTTTTGGGAATTATCATGAAAACATTGATTTCTACCATTAAAGGGTCATAAATGTGACTTTAAAAGGAATAGTGACCCCAAAATGGACCACGATTGATATTTTATACAATATATCATTCATTTGGGTGAATATAGAATTTTAATGAACTTTATATCATTTAATAAAATGTAGTTTATTAAAACATATAATTAATGTAGTTTTTGGAACTATTCATTTACTTCAACTTTGAAAAAGAAATGAAAGTAAAGGAATTCAGATATAAAACATAAAAATACTCTTAATATGTTGTATTTATATTCAAAATCATTAAAGGACTATAATTATCCCAAATTCTTTTACCATTAATATTTCTAAAATTATTTGTATTTTTATAGTAATTGAATAAATATTATGTCGATGTTGCGTAAGAATTTAAGATAATTATTCAAAAATAAAAAAATATAATGAATTTATCATGATAAAACCAATTAACTATTCATTTAAATATAAATTTATAAATGATATTATCCAGCTATTATACTTATTTTAAAATTTTAATTTGTAATAGTAAAGAGAGTAGAATTCTGTATTTATCCATTCATTAAAATAGTTCAATGGTAATAAAAAATGGAAATAAGTGGCCATAATTTATACAATTGGATGATAATGGTCCATATAAATTCATAAAATAGGATAAAGGAACATGTTATTGGAATTTGAAATCATAAAGACAATGTTTTAACCCTGTTTTACCCTTAACAAGTTGACAAAAATATTTCATGGTTATTATTCATATTTTCCAAAACTTAAAGAGACCTATTAATTTTTTTACCAAATAATTAAAAATATGGGATACATTTTTCTTGATTAAATTATTATATGTGGAAGAAATGATTTTTAAATTAAGTGTGTAAAATATGATGAAAATCTTTTTTTTATAATAGGACATTTGTAATCATAAAATGGTTTTATTGATATCATTTTCCTAGATAAAATATGAGATGAATATTACAAAATTTGTTAAATATATAATATATGAATTTATAAATTTCATTCGCAATTAGAGGTTGGGGTTTAGGAAGAAGGATGTGACTATAAGGGGTACATTAGTATTAGGGTTTCCCTCATGGTCACACCTATTCCTTCACCTTTGGTTGGGCCATGTTTCTCCACCTAAGTGATTTCTCAGCGTGTTCATGGTGTGGTGGCCTCTCCCTTAGTGCAACGACAAGGTTCAATTGGATGTCTTCCTTGGCGGTGTGGTGAAATCCTATCCTCCATGATGTGGGGTGGTCAATACCTATATTCTGTGGAAAAGGGTGTTGGTTATCTTCCTTGGTGGTGCATCAAAGGGATCAGCGAGTTTGCGGTGAGGCTTTGTGTGGCAACGTGGTTCCACTGGAGGTCTTTCTTGGTAGTGCAGTGATTTCTTGGTCTTCTTTGGCACATGGTGGTTGTGATTTTTCTTCTACGGTGAAGGGTGGTGAGGCTACCTTCCTTGGCAATGCAATGAAGGGTGGTTGAGATCCAGTCCTTTATGGTTATGTTTGTTCAGATCCAATACTACTGGTCATCCATGGTAGTGGTGGTTGTGATCCAGTCTACTGTAGCGTTGGGGGTGGAGATCCAGGTCTTCTATGACATGCTCCAGTGGGTGTGTACTATGGGGTGATTATTGTGGTCTTCTCGAGTAGGTTTGATGGTGGTGAAAGGAATTCAATGATGGGTTTTTTGATCTTTTAACTCATTAATTGGCTTTGGATGTGGGGATCATTGATGTTAGAAGGACCTTTGGCAGTGATTGTCTTTGTGGTTTTAATTCCTAGGTGCTATGATTTTGGTTTTGGCCTTGATGGTCTGCAGTTCAAGCGATTCTGCAACCAAATCATCTATAAGTTGTTGATCCAGTTGAGGTTTCGGGCAATGAGTTTTCTCCATACCATTACAATTAAGAATTGGATGTTTGAGAGGGTATGACTTTTTCCATTAGTTATAGGCCCATGAAATTTTTCACGGGAAAGCTAGTCGAGTAGCAATGAGAAGGTGGAAGCTGGACTGAATGTTTTTTGATGCTGGGAGGGGATTTTATCTTGTAGTGTGGGTTGGTTATCATCTTTTGATTTTGGACCGTTGGGTATTGGATTTCGTTTTAGTATGTGATTTCATGATGGGTTCCCCCTCATCCCTTAAAATGGGATCTATCTTAATAAAAAACTAATTTTTAGTTATTTGTAATTTGTGATTAAATTAATTTATTAAGAAAATTTAAATTATGTAAATAAAGACAATTTTTTTTAAAAAAACCTCTTTTATGTTCAAATAATTTTAATTTCCATTTCAAACCATTTGGTAACTAATGAATTCATTTTATACATGAGTAAACACTAAATATTTCATAATTCAGTTAGTCCTATTTATAGCCACCAATCCAATGGTTGAGTGATTCATATCACAAAAAATTATAAAATTTCTATAAAATATCATTGTTTTGTTAAAGTCATTATTGAGTGTAAAGAAATTAGTCTTTTTAATTGTGAAATGTCGTAAAATTCATGGGTGTTACATTCCACACATATTAAAAATTAATTCTCCCTCAAAATTTGATCACTCTAATATAACTAATTCAAGACAATTATTCATCATCACATCCTTAGGTTCCCATGTTGTTTCATTTAATTTTTGATTCCTCTAGAGAACATTAATAAGATGAGTAGTCTTGTTTCATCGAACTTTATCTCTATGATATAGGATTTGTGCTAGATATTCTTTATACGAATGATATTTCTCTAATGATAAAACCTCTGAGTTCAGTTCATGTGTTGTATCATATATGTAATTTCTCAAGAGAGTTATATGTAACACATCATTAACATAGTATATATTTGGTGGAAGTGATAAGAGAGTGATTCTATCCCAACTCAATCATGAATCTCAAATGGAATAATATACAACATTCATTTTTTTATAAATCTTAAAACCTTATCCTATTATAAAATTTATAAGAATACCTTCTCAGAAACTTTGAATTCAAGATTTCCCTAGTTATTTCCATCATCAAATTTATTTTGACTCTGAGATTTTGTGATATAGTACTAAATTGATATGAAAATACATTCCATTTTCTTAGCAAGCTCAGTTACCAATTATGTTTTCTCCAACTTCCTCTTAGTATGGTGTAATTTCACACTTATTTTTATATAGGGATTTATAGGGAACCTTTTGAATATTTTCGTGAGATCTATTATTGTATGGAAACTCGACTAGGGGGTGGTGTTTATCCCAACCACATTTGAAATCCATAGAAAAAGACCTCATCATATCCAATGTTGTTTGAATGTCTCTCTCAAAATGAAAATATTTTTAAGGATGACAAGATGTATTGAAAAAAAACTCTATATATAGGGCCCACATAAAACTTCTATAGAACATTGTGGTTATCGTAAAATCCTTATTAGACATAATATAATTTGGTACTCCATGAAAACATATAACTTCCTTAATGTATATTCAGGAAATCCAATCAAGAGTGAAATCCTTTTAGAAATTAATTAAGTTTACTAGTTTTATAAGGAATTGAACCACTACCCAAATAGAATTATGGCCTTTAGACATTTTCGGGGATCCAATGATAAAATTCATAGTTATGTCTTTCCATTTCCATTGTTTTATGGGTTATAGTTATAACATCCTCTTAGAATTATATCTCTCATCCCTAAATTTATGATATAAAAATCATCAAAATATATTCTCTACAATATCCTTATTTAGGTTTTCCAAATAGAATTACTCATTCATATCTCTATACATCATTGTAATCCCGAAGGAATATAGAATTATGTACTATGAGAATCATCCAATAAATCCTTCTTTAAATATGGTATAGATATAATACATACAATGTTTCTAAACCTTTTCATTCCATGGAGGTCATGGTTGAATTCAGGAACATTTTGACCATCTTATGGATTTCCAAATCTTCCTTATGTTCCTCTTTAATTATAATATGGATAAATTATTGAGAAATAATTTGAGAAAGATAATATTTTTCTCTTTGATCAAGATTTCCAGACACATACTATATAAATAATGAAACATTGGATCTTTTTTTGATCCTCTTCAAATATATGCTTTCATGAACCTTTATACTTAATGCACCATTCCTAGGGTGGTAATGTATTTAGCAGTAATAGAATTTAATCAATTCTAACCATATCCTCTAGTTCATATTCACCTATTATTTCTTGAATATATACTTTGAACTATTATGATCAATATATATAAAACACCTTTCTTTATAAAGATAATGGAACCATATCTTGGATGAAAATATTACCTTATCTAACTTCAAATCATGAGTTAGTTAAAATTTCTCATCAAACATCGATTGGTTTGAGGAATAAGATATCACTATATTATTCTAGATGATGATGCATCATTGTATATTATTTTAGGAATCATTATAGATCAAAAAACCATCTCTACTATAGGGTAGTGTGACTATAGGTGCATTGGGTAATTGTCTATCTACATCCTTGAAAATTTTCATCGCATTCATCTGTCCAAAGGAACATAGCTCCCTTCCACATTAACATGGTGGGTGTATTAGATATATATCAAACATTATAAAAAAAATCATTGATAATTACCAGTGAAATAAAGAAAACTATGGATCTCAGTCATAGTGGTTATTGGTGTCTCCCAAATTTACCCAAGTTCTAAGGGTTAAGCGGTCGCTAGTAGTGTATCTTGGGTTGTCAAATCCTCAGAGACCTAAGAAGAACCTTTAAATGCACAATACAAAGAGATGGATTTTTGGATATGAATTGGCCAACTTGGGTTGATTTTAGATGGTTTTAAAAGATCACTGAGAGATCTATGTGAATTCAAATTATGAGAAAATGAGTTGATCCTAGGTTATTGCTCGAGGTGGATTGGATGAATTCCTTTTTTTTATGATTTCAATTTAATTAACTCGAGAAGGATTCATGCAATGAATTCAAACTAACCTCATCACTTACTAATTAAACACCTTCACAATCACATTCTAATTACTTATACACTTGTATGATCATTTTCATGATCACTCCAAGGTAAAGGATCTAATTAGCACATAAAAGTGGGGAAAATAAATTTAATAATGAAGAGGAATAGGAAAAATCATTGAATGAAAGAAACTCAAATAAAAGAAATTAATAACATTTAGAGAGTGATAAATGACATCCAATCCAGCCCCTTTCTAAATCCTGATAGTGCCTCGGGGCCCAATGGGTTCAACAATGGGTTTTACCAGCAGTTTTGGGAGGTCATTCACCTTGATGTTTGTAAACTTGTCAAAACCTTCTTCGCAAATGGGGTTCTACCTCATGGTATTAATGCCCAATTTCTTACCTTAATTCCCAAAGTGGTTAATGCTTCTGAAATCCATCTCTTTAATCCTATTTCTCTTATCAATTCCCTTTATAAAATCATCACTAAGCTTATAGAAAATAAGCTCATACCCCTATGAAACAAAATTATTTCTTGGAATCAATTTGGGTTTATTAAGGGAAGATCCATCCAAGATTACATTTTCCTGGCCTCAGAATGAACTAAATCTCTTAATAAGGTTTCTAGATGAGGAAGTATTGCTATTAATCTTGACATTAGGAATTCTTTTTATACCATCGATTGGATCTTTATTTTTAAGGTCCTCCAGGGCTTTGGTTTCAATGAAATTTTTATAAGCAAGATCCACACACTTTTTTTAAATCATCCTTTATATTCATCCTTGTTAATGGATCCCCTAAGGGTTATTTCACATGCACCAAAGGTGTTAGGAAAGGAGATCCATTATCGGCCTTTCTTTTTGCTTTTACCAAGGACTACCTTAGCAGATTCCTCACACGCCTGGTTGAACAAAACAAACTGAAACCCATTAAGGCGGCCAGAAACCTAAATGTCTCGACTCATCTTTTATATGATGATGACATCATTATATTCCTTAATGGAGGAAAAAGGAATATTCTAAACATAAAAAATTCCTTAGCTCATTATGAAGAGATATCTGGTCAAGCTATCAGCTGGAATAAATATCTTGTTTTCTTTAGTAAGAATTTATCTCTCACGTGTAAAATTATCATCATTGAATGTTTAGGAATTAATGAGGGATACTTACCATTTACATATCTAGGAGTTCCCATCTTTTGGGGACGGTCTAAATCCATGTTATTCAATGCTTTTGTCGATCAAGTTATCAAACAACTGTTTGCCTGGAAAGGTAAACCCCTCTCCATGACAGGCATGATTTGCCTTATGAATTCCACCATTGTCTCCCAAATGGTTTACTCGATGATGGTTTATAAATAGACTATTGGTCTTCTTAAAAAGATTAATGTTTACATTAAAAATTTCATCTGGACTGGTAGCATTCTAGAGAGGAAGGTTATTAACATCCCCTGGTCCACCTATTGTAAACCCCTTGAGTAGGGTGGTCTTGGCATTAAAAATCTCAAACTCTTCAATGAGGCCCTTCAAGCCAGGCTCACTTGGAACCTGATTAACAACTACTCAGAATCTACAAAGTTTTTTAAAAACAAATTCCTTCCAAGTCTAAAAAATGGAATCTAAACCATTTTAATTCTTCAATATGGCCTTCCATCAAAATATCCTTTTTTAATATTATGAACAACGCTTGATGGATGGTTTGAATGGATTCTTCCATGCGCTTCTGGATTGAAAATTGGACTGGAACCCCCCTTATTTCCATGCTACCGCCCAATTCCCCTCCTGATAATTCCAATGACACTATAAAGGAGGTTCTTCAATCCCGCCATTATAATATTCTGAATAACATCATGCATGTGGTCGATAATTACACCTTCTCTATATCTGATGACTTCCTAGTGTGGGAGCCTTCCCACAATGGTGTTCTTGACTCTAAATGATTTTACAATCACAAATTCTCAACTTCGTATTCTATTTTTCATTGGTTAAATCATTTTGATAAGCCCTGGATTAAACCCTCAAGGCTCAACCTTGTTTGGTGCATTGTGCACAACCATCTCCCTACTGAGGTCTGTCTCCAGACCTTCGGTATCCAACTCTTCTCAAAATTTCATTTTTTTCATAAATATAGAGAATACACAAATCATTTATTTTTGTCTTGTGCAATGACTTCTACTCTCTGGAATTTTATCACTGACATGTTTGATTGCAGATGGTTATTCTATGACTCTATTTACACACAGCTAAAACATTGTGTTGAGCTTTCCACTTCAAAGAAAATCAATAATATTTTACTGAGTGTTGTGGCCGAGATCCTCCACATCATCTGGTATGATCTAAACTCTATTATTCACAACAAATCCTCATTCAAGCTTAATGTAGGTCAGATGAGAATCCTCATTTCCATTAAGGATGCCGACTCACTGCAGAAAGTTCATTGGGAAAAATTGGTTGGAGACTTTGTGATTATTCGTCGGCTACAGATTAAGGGTCTCTACAGACAACCAAGACACATTTTGGAGGTGTTCTGAAAAGCCCCATTGCCTGGATGAATCATGATAAATGTTTATGGGGCCTCTAAAGGGAATCTGGGACTTGCTGGATGTGGTTCCATATTCAGAGACTGGCTTGGGCATTATCATGGCTGCTTCTACGGCGGCTGCGGGATTGCCTCTTCTCTTGAAGCTGAGATGGAGGTTGTGATTCATGCTATAGATTTTTCTAAAAAAAAGACCTAAAACAACATCTATATTTAAAGTGATTCGACCACCATTTTCTAATCTATATGGAGTGGTGAAGTTCACCTTGCCTGGTCTCTCACTCCCGTTTGATGAATTGCCTATCTTTGCTCTTGGAAATCAGATACATTTCCACACATGCATACTTAGAAGTGAACATGGTTGTTGATGGTCTGTCCAACAAAGGGATCAACCAAAGAATTACTTGCCAGGATGATTTTCCGGTTGATCTGCATCACATTTATGAAAAAGATTGTAATAATATCCCCTCCTTAAGACTTTTGTAGCTTCTTTTATCTATTTAATAAATTGGGTCTTGGTCTTTAAAAAAAAGTTCACACCTTGAGGCAATGATATAAAGTTTATATGAATAATAACATAATAAGATAATAATAAGAACTTTTATTGAACACTAAGGTGATTCAAACAAATTACATGAGAAGGAAGAACGTTACAAAGACAATTTGGCATAATAACATTGCAATGAAAAAAAAGCTCAAAGATCCCTAAATAATCCACCACTACTGCCTTAAATATGCATTTAGTAAGACTTTGTCCAAGACACCATCTTCCCATATCTCTTTAATTAATTTTGGTGGGCCTAGGTGGGTGAAAATTAATGTATATGAGACTTTTCCACTCTTTCCCTGAAGTGGAAGCCAACTTGCATCCACCAAAAAGATGCGCCGAAAGGACATTCTTTATGAAAGAAATAGAGTGGTCCATAGAAGGATAAAATGTATCCCTAGATGTCTTCTAATATCCTGTAAAATTTAAGCCCAAAATAGTTTTCTTTTTACGAGATATTATTTAAATGGTGGGTTATTTTTCTGGGCCTCAGAATCTGGCCCAGAATTTCATCATCAACTTGGGCAGCCTGGAACACCATTAAAACATCAAAATTATCCTAGTCCACTATTTAATGAAATATTCCCCATATTATCCTATATCTGCATTTAAAGTTTCAGAATCATTGGGTTTGAATCCTGTCTGATATAGTACTTTGATTGGGCTGTTGTCCAGTTCACTTCGTCCAGAACCTTGTTGGTTCAAGGCCCACTTTGGTGGTCTTCCAATTTGAATCTCCAAGTGCTCCAAAATAATGAATTGTTCCTTATAGCATGGCAGACCTGAAAATAAAAATGAAAATAAAATTAATACCATTATGTGTTTTATGATATGTTCAAGAATGTACCAAGTAATAGTGCATTTTAAGAAGAAATTACAATCATAATGTGAAATAATGTTCAAAGTGTAAAATGCACTAATAATGGTGTCTATGATTAATGAAGAACATGAATATTAGCCTCTTTTAGGGGATAATCAGTTATTCGAGGAAAATTTTCAATAACTTAAACCTTATATGGATCTTCTATTATACCCTCACTTGAGATTATATGACTTAAAAATGAAACATTATGTAGCCAAAATTTGTACTATTTAAATTTTTCTAGAAAATTACCCTTATTTAATTAATTTAATATAATTCTCAAGTAATATTCATTCTCTCCCTTAATATTTTTATATATATGAATATCATCTATAAAACTACCACAAAGTATAGATTTCATAAATCCATGAAGATAATGGATGTATAAGTGTGAACAAATGGAATCACGATAGATTTATAATGTTCATACAATATATGGAATGTTGGTTTTTACTATATCCTTCTTCTTGACCCTCAATTTATAATATCAATATTGAATGTAATTCTTGGAAATTATTGATCTATAAATAGTTGATCAAACACATCATCAATACATGGAAACGGTACTTGTTCATTATTATATTCTCGATAGTCAATGCAGAGTTGCATTGATATATCTTTGTTCTCAAAATAGTAATAGGTTCAACCCATGGTGGTGCTCTTTTACAAATGAATAACTTTTAATATTCTCATGGATTTTCTTCATCAATTCCTACAACACAATCAGGTCCATTCTATATGGATTATTTTAAATAGCTGTAGCACTATTCATGTGTTCAGTAGAAAACTCATCCCAATTATATTCAAGAAGATGAGGAAATTTTTATGAAAAAACACTAAAAAATACCATTCAATAGGAATATCTTAGATGTTGACTTTCTACCTATCCATTTGAGATAATGACCTATTTTTCATAGGAATTATGACTAATATAGTGAATGAAATTTCTTTTAGAAGTTAATATTTTTCATTTCACTAATAGATGATCATAGTATTTCTTGAAATGTCAAACGTGACTTCCCTTCATTCACAATTTATTTTAATATTTTTTAATGAAATCCAATCTATACCTATAATAATATTAAATTAAACTAGGTAAAGAATAAATAAATTTTCTAGAATCACATTCTAGAAATAAAAATCAGAGAATAATCATAAACATGAGGTAAAATGATCATAGAATTCAGCTATTTCATTAATAATTAACAATTAAATCATCAAGGTTTCATTATTAAACTATTAGTAAATTTTTCATATATAAAAGAGTTGGTAGGTCCAAAATAAAATAAGACATTATTAGTTTTATATTGTAGGTTATGTGTAACTTTTTATGAATTCATTATATACATAAGTTATAGTGATCAAATGATATTTTCCATTGCCTATAGGCTTAAGAGGTTTTTGGCATTGATAATCATCATTAAAATTTTGATTTAAGAATTTTATAGCATAATGAAAACACTCATTGAAATTGAAACACTTGAGTGTGGGTAGTTTATTCTATGGTGTTTTTTCTCTATCATTAACTAAATTCTTCTTCTGATCACATCAATATTCAGTTTCTTGGTGATCGTCCCTTACACACATAAAAAATTTTCCAGTCAAATTATGATTATTTCTTTAAGGTTTCATTCCACATATTTATGATATATGAAGTCTCATCTGATTTACTTAATGGTTTTTAGAATCTCCTTTGAATTTTATATTTCTTTTCTTATCAAAACCATGATATTGATAAGTAACTTCAATAATCATCTCCACCTTGATAGAACATAAAACTATTTATTCATAAATACTAAATCCTCTTATGGATAACTTTATTTGGATACATTGTTTAATGTCACTAAAGAATTGATCAATATTACATTCTGGTTTGATGATTATACTAGAAGAGTTCCTTATAAGTCTTATAAAATTTTCCTTATATGAGCTAATGAATTTTCAAGACTTTTTATTTTTAAAGGAATTAATTCCCCATTTTGATTTATGGAATATGATGAAATTACTTATTATAAAATATGCTCTTAAACTCATCGAACTCCACTGAGTCAATTTTCTCCCATTTACTCTTATTATTAGTAAAATTCTACTATTTTTCTTATTATATTTTGAAAAGATACATTTACAAAAGAAACATTTCATGTTCCAAACACTAGAGAATAGAAAATATCCTTTCATTGGCACTATTCCATTTCTCAACAACTAGTGGATCAATAGGTCTGCTAAAAGAAGGTGGATGATACCTCATGAATAATTTGACACAATTTTTTTTCATTATTTTTTCATTTTAATTCTCAACATGATGGATAACATTGGAAAATTGTGGAAGAATAGAAACAAGATTTATCTTTCTATCTCCAATGACATTTGGTTTCTCAGTATGATAATCACTTCACTATCCATCACATTCAGCATTAATATAGTTCCTTTGGGATTTATCCATTGAAAAAATCACAGAGTGAGAAAAAATAATCTTAAAGGGAAGATACATACTCATGAATAATCATTTATAGGATTTATAAATCACGAAACACCCTTTTAATTAAAAACACCTTAGGTTTATCCTAGGTTATTCATGGTCATCATCGACTTGAGTCCTTTATAATGGATCCTAATGGAAATGTGAATTATCAAAATCATAACTTCCAAGAGTGTCAAACCAAGTTATCTATAATGACATACTTATCATGAAACAAAATTATAGATTTTATATACTTGATCAACAATTTTTAAAGTTATTACCCCTAGATGAATCTCTGCCAAAACCACATACACTTATAGTATCTAGATAAATATTTTTTCTTGTAAAACCACAATCCTTTATTTACAATAACATAAGACATTTTCTTTCACATAGTATTATCATAAGGGGTCTCACTAATTATTCTCATCCTAGTTTCCAAAGGAAATGAACAATTTATTTGATAATAACTATAGAAAGACATACTTTTCATATATAAATATTATATTGTATTAGATGAATATTCAACATATAACATTAATATACATGATAGAATTATATAGGTTTAGTATATCTGGAATAATGTTTATATAATCAACTTGATCATAAGATATATACATCAAATCCCACTATATTATTCATTACTAGGATCCTTCTTAAAAATATCACATATAAAACCCTTCTTGATAACCTTTGGGAATAAAACATTAGAGCGAGTGATCTCAAAAGCTCATTAAGGGTAATCATGGGGGATATCAATGGTAAAATAAATATAATATGATAATATGGTTATGAAAACATGATTTTATTATTTAAAATCCTGACACTAAACATCATAGATCATAATCATGTTTCATGGAATAAGTTTTTGTAGTTAAAAAGACATGAATCATAAAGTAATCAAAGTACATGAGCCATGAGATCCTAATATTGTACTAGGAAAAAGTTTCCTGAATACACAGAATCATATAACAATTTCATTAGTGAAGGATACAAACCAAGAAATTCATATTGGACTAGGTTCACTCCACATTCAATTATATCATTAGTCATGTATTACTCCCAAGACTATCATAGTGGACAATGTCCCTTACCAAACGAGGTTCACTCCACAATCTAGTTCTTATTATTTATTATGATATGCATATTTTCCTATTATATTAGAGGGAAATAAAATTTATTTACCAACCATATCATAATAATTTTTTATTCATATGTGTACCATAATATCATATTTCATTCATCATTTATCATAACCTGTAGAAAAGAGACATGTTTCATAAAAAATTTAACATTTTATGATAACATTGTATGATCCTTGTTTTTTTCAAAAAGTAGGAATCCTTTTATTTTAGATAAAATCTATCATTTTACTCTAATAAATGTACATAAAGGTTTAATAAATGATTTTGGAGAGTTCAAGATTATTCAGATCCTAGAGTCTTAATCTCTGGTGAAACAATCTGAGGCGTATGATTGGTGCGTAGTTAGTAGTAACCATGCGACACAATAGTGAAACCAAAAATTAAAAGACTACAATTTGTTTAATAGAGTGATAGAGGATGAAATAATATATGAAACCATTAATAAATTAAATAGATATGTTTCATGGTGTGTACATGTTTTTTTCTTTAAATTTTGAGCCTTTCCATGAAGGTTGTTGTGCTTCAAACAAAGCAGAGAATAAGGTTTGTCTAAGTGTATGCATAGACCATGCAGGGGACTTGTCCCTAGACAGATGAAAAAACATGGTTGGAACATGATTTTTCAAACTGTACATCAAAACCATGAAACCCATTAAAATGGGTGGAATTAAAATTTTCCCATATTTTCATTAACTCTTTTATCCTCCTATTTATTCTCTCATTCATATACATCAGACTCACACATGGGAAGCTTATCCGTTTCTTCTCCTAAGGTTTTAACGAATCTCATATATTCGATATTATATTTAATTATCATTAATCTAGTTGGATCCACATTGGTAATCATCTGAATCCTCTTTTTCATTTCTTATATTTTTTTTCTATCTTGGATGATATATCAATATGTGCTAATATTACCATTTTAGGGAATTTGACTAATTTATCCAAATTATCTAATTATTTACCAAATACATGGATGATACTATATGAGGTATCATCTACCAGTATATGTTAGGTGTCCTATTATTTTTCAATTAAACATTTTATGTCTATAAAGTGAATCATTGTGTTGTGCATCATACCATCCACGTGTCACTTCAAAAATTTAGAATTCCTTTAATTTAATTTCTTGACAATGGGGAGATACTCACATAGACCTCTTTTATTATAGAAGGTTGAGATATGGAATCGAAACAACCACTATGTGCATCTATTAAATTTCATTGACACTTACACTTATTTTTTCTGATGAATCCACATCCTATGGTTTGATTTACTTTCCTCCTTAATGAAAAAGGAAAATTAATTAACTAAAATTTTAATAGAGTGACCAAGTCACTTGGAAATTTTTTAATTGTGAAGTAAGCACATGATTAAAGGAGATTAAATGAATTCTAAAATTGAATAAATGTGTCAGATGTCCCTTGACATCTTTTGAGTATTCTTGGAACTTATTATGACCATTATATACTATTATTGGATGTCCTAACTGGGGATAGTTTCGTATCCCCCACCAAGTTTTTCTTTGACTTCCCCAAGGATGTAACCCAATTAATTGATTTGTTTTTGAATAATTGATACCTCTCATAGATCCAATAGTTTTCTTATATTGATGACTACATGGATGTACCTGTATGGACTCATCCTTTATATTATCTGTAAATTTGAATTCCATGGATGATCTCCTTGAATTCGTCTTGATGTCTTAGAATGAAGAATATCTGAGATTACCTCCCTAAGATCCAATCAAGTATATCCCCAATATATATAAGAATTTTTCCAAGAGATACGAATCATTATTATTAAAGGATTATAATGTCGAGGTAACTCCACTAGAATTTCACTCATCCCCCCTTTTACCAACATCTCCATTGATAGTTGTGAGTTAGTTTGACCTTATGAGGTCATTTTTTTACACTTATAATATTATAATTAGATTATTAAATTCTATTACTTGACACCCAATAACTAATTAATATATATATATATGATGATATATGTTCAGATAAATTTCATCTTTGGATAAAGTTGGTATGTCATCACGGTATCTGACGACGAACTTGATCTCAACATGGGTTATATTTACATCATTGCATTATATTTTTTAAACCTAAAAATTATTCATCATATATCAATTGGCTATATTATATTTGATCTTGTTCATGGTAGCCTACTATGTTTTACTCACACCCTTTTTGGGCCACCAATTGGTACCTAAATAGACATCATGAATGCAGGTAGAGTTAATGGGAAACACCAAATTATAGATTCTTGAATTCAATTCATGGATGTGGTTGATAAAAAATGAATAATTGAAGTGCTTAGGATTATCTTAGAGATTTTTTGGGTCAACTTTGTATATTTGTTTTATAACACATATTATTTTATTCTATCTTCACTATTCAAATTACTCACATTTTTCATTCAACATCATGACATTATATTTATATATATGTTTATAGTTATGTTTGATTATATTTATCTAGATGAATTAATTTTGTTTTCCATTATTATACTTCTTACACTATTGTTTTATATGTACATCACTATTGTTCTCCACTCTAGTAAATATATTATAGTTTCCCCACCTTACTATCATAGACCCTCATTGCTAGTCGACAACCTCTGGTGTATGGAAAGGAGCACTTGAGGCCATGTGGCTATCCAATCCTAGTTACTTATGTGTGGAATGGGTACTGGATGTCATAGTGGAATTATTACTTTCCTTTATTACTTTACTATTTGTGGATGATATATAGGGGATTAGGATGTTCTAGCTTTTGGAAATGAGTATGTTATTGGGAAGTTCTAACCCATGTATGGGAAAAAGCTATGTTTCCTGGGATGGGACTTCCTATTTATGTTTTTTTCAATTATAGTTGTTATAATTTCACCATAGGGACATGCACATTATTTTTTATGTTTTTTATATTCATGGATTTTTAAGCATGTCCTAGTACACTACTAAATCATTGTTCATGCATCATTATAATAACTTGACTATTAATATTTCATGAATATTTAATTCCTTGTGTATTTTATTATGTGCATTTTCTAAAAAATTTCATATGTTCCTTAATTGTTATACATATGATTTTACTATAATATCATTGATGGAAATGTAAAAATAATTAGTTACATAAAGTTTTCACATCAACCTAAAACACTTTTCCCCACAAATCATGATGGTGTCACCTTATCTAACCATTTATTACATGTTTGAGCCATGAATAATTAGTTACATGAGTTTAAACACTATTTTATTATGATTATATAGATTCTAAATATTATTTATAAATTTATTCCATTATACATCTATAATGGAGATCCATAAAATCAAATCCTTTTATATATATTTTTACATTCTAAGATGGATGTAAATATTTGGTCACAGTTACATGATATGCCTATTGTTTTTTATAGATATTATGTATTTATAACATAGAAATCTTGAATCATCTAATTGAATCATTATATAAATATAAAATCAGATAATTTAATACTCATAAAGGAAATTATTTCAATTAAAAAGGTATTCCAATTGCAACTTAAATAGGATTTTCCTCTAAACTTGTAATTTACACTCCATATAATGGAACCTATATTTTGATATTTAGAACCATAAATCTTAACCAAAATCAGAATTATTATATGAAAGTTGGGAGTTTCTCTTATGTTTATTTATAATATTATATGTTACCTAGAACCACCTCTATGAGAAGTTATATGGGTATTAACTCTTGTATAGGAAGGGTTTGTACATGTCATATTCCTTTTTCTGAAATATTTTTTTTTTCAATTCACAATTTGAGGTGTCTTCTTGGGTTTTTTAGATATATTCCTCCACAATGAACTCAGGTCAAACACCATGAATATGTCAATGACCATGATCCATAAGTGGTGGGACCTAAACCACCTATGATACCTCTATTAGTGAAACTTACATAACATCTCATTATTTGTATCCTTGGTATCAATTCCTAGATTATAGTGGGTTTCCATAATTTAGTATAGTCTATGAAGGGAAGCTCCAGAACCTTGAGAAACTACATCCCAATTAAAAAAATATTTATAGTAGTATAACCCTATTACCTTTTCAATTTAAGGTAGTCCCCAAGCTCTAGAGTCAGGGCCATAGGTTATGCTTAGATTATAGTATACATGCACAAAGGTTATTCAAAAAGGTTTTAGGATGATTTTACCAAGGTATATAATCATTGAGTTTTTGATTTTATGCATTTAAAATAGATCTTCAAAAATTATTCTTTTACCGATACATTGATGGTCGATTGATATAGAGTTTTTTTCACCTTGAGAAGAGAACTTTATCCATTATGGACTAATCATCCCATTTGACCAAGCACTAACATTTCATTACTAATATCCTTAGTGATGTTATGTATTCAAATAAATGATTCTAGGATGGTCTTGGGTATTCCATTTGAGCAAAGATTAATGTCTTCCATTTTGACTAGTGTTTTATAAAAATTCATTTAAGGCCTCATCTATAAGTGCAACCTGTTAAAAGATGAATATGTAGGCTAGTGTAATTAAATAACTAGGTAGTGAAATAGTTCATAAAATTGTATGAATATCCATATTGAGGTTTCCCAATATGGTAGTGGTAGTTAGAGTGACCATCTGTGTATCCATATGGTATGCCACTAACATGGGAGGCTGAGAGACATGAAGCCCTAGTGTAGTAGAGACCCATCATATTTCTGATCCTTCCATTGAATGATAATTTTTTAGAGTTTATGTTAGACTTTCCCTTTATCCCCCATGAGAGAGTATCTACACCAAATCCAGGCTCAGTAGTAGGATTTGTAGCTCCTCACAAGATAGGGAACTAGACTACCACTGGAAAATAAGGATTAAAGGTTGTCGTGTCCAAGGAATCCATAAATTGGACATGTAGTTCCAATATAGTGGACCTACTCTTGTAATTTAGGTTGTATATCATAGTTTTAGATTAGTATAGATATATGTAGTGTATCTATCACCTGTGGAGCATGGAGTCAGTCCATCAACACTTGGAGGTATGATCTTAGTAGGATCTACTTTAGTGTCTAATTTCTTTTAAATAGGCCCTTCAAATTAATTTATATATTTTTCTATCATGTAAATTATCTTATTTTAAATTCATCATTTATATGTGGTGATGACTCTTGATAATCCAATTGGATCCTGAATGAAAAGTATAATCCAATGCATGGAATTACCCCTAGAGATTTGACACTATCATTTCTAATGGAACCTTTTCATCCTCATGGTGATTAGATTTGATATCATTCTCGAATTATAATGGTTGGTTACCTATTTCACCCATATTTATTTTAATCAGAAAAGGGTGTAATGAAGGAAGTTGATTTATTTTCAAGGGTGAATGGGATATCCTAGAATATCAAGACAAACCTAAGAATTGTGGGCTAGGTGGAGTGAAAACCAAGATTTATAGTTTCTTTCTAAATGACTAGGGAGTCCACCAAGTAGTATTTCATACAGTGGTGGAGTTATTAGTATATGTTTACCCTCATTATTTTTTTGACTACCTATTAAGAGAGATTTAATGATTTTCATCAATATATTTCTAGAAAAAGTACTTGTATTTATTCCTTCTTTCATAATGGCTCATACTGAGCTTTAGAAACTCAAAAATAATTTGGAGGACCTAAAAGCTAAAGGGTTTTTATGATCGAGAACCTCTAATTGGGGTTTTCTGTTCTTTTTTTCCCTAAAAGGCATATGTGACCCTCATACATTGTGTAGATTAATGGAATTTGAATCATCTTATGGTAAACAATCGGTACCCACTTTCAAAAATAAAAAATATGTTTGATAATATTTGAGAAGAAATAATATTCTATAATAGTGATTTGAGGTCAATCTATCATCATGTGAGATTTTGGAGCTCTATAGATGAATTCCAAGTCTTCCCAACCTCTATTATTCACGATTCAAATCCCAAATCGAAGATCATCTCCTCTCCTGGTAAGTCGATCCTATTTCGTTGCTTTCTCATTAATCCTACTTCACTCTATCATTATTTTGGTGGGAATTAATCTTCAATTTTTCTATATCAAGATCTATATTTGGAAAATATAGATACAAGATTTTGGATATAGATCTAGATTAAAGATATCTTGATTTTGTTAATATTGATTTAGGGTTTTGAGATTCGGATCATGTTCTATGTCATTATGAGACACAATTTTGGAGATTTTTGTTGGGTGGTAGTTTATTAATGAATTTTGGTAGGTGGTCTAATATTAAAATATCATAGTCATGATTTTTATTTTGTGTATACAACTGTTGAATTTCTAGGGTTTCTTTAGAAGTTGAACATTATTAAATTGAATTAATTAATGCAAAAAATTAATTAATTAAGGAATTTATGATTTGATTGAATGGTTGAATTGTGGAATTAATATAATTAATTTATTAATTTATTGTAAAAGTATTGAATTGGGAAATTGGTAAAATTAATCTATAGATTAATTATCGTAATATTGAATTGTGAGATTAATGATAATTAATTTTCGAGTTAATTATCAGAATATTAAATTGTTAATTTGTCAATAATTAATTTGTGAATAAATTTTTGGATGTTGAGATGTGAAATTAATAATTAATTAATAGACCTTATGTGATTAATTAATTGGTGAATTAGTTACAGAATATATGTGATTATCAATTGTCATTTAATTAATGGGTTAGATGTGATTAATTAAGGGTTGAATTAATTATTGGAAATATTTGTGATTAATTAATTGTATAATTAATTAAAAGATTGGGATTCATTAATTTATGAATTAATTAATGATCTATTATCACAACTAGAATAAATGAATACTTAAACACTTGTATTTCCACAGTTTAATTAACTGTGGAAATAGAGAAGTATTCCCCAATGGTTTTTATCTAAACCATAGCCACATCCCACTACGTAATTAGACTGAACCTCACCTCTCGCGATTCTCTCCGACTCTCGCGATCGAAGCCTCTACCTACCTCGCATGATCAAATCCTCTGCCCACCTCAGCGCGATCGAAGTCATCTCCCTGCCTACCCTGATCGAATCCGTATGCCACGATCGAAGCCCTCCGGATGATCAAACCCCCCACTGCTCTCGTGAATAACCCTCTCTCAGACAATCGCTCCCTACTCTCAAGAAATAGGTGCACGCAAAGGAAGTATACCCATTCCCTGCTCTCACGAAATCCTACCCTCTCCAGATTTATTGAAGGAACCCTACCTGCACCTACTTTTGCGGATGGACCCTATTCGCTCCCTTCTGTCGTGCTTCACCCATTCCAGCAGGTGAACTGGTAAGGGTTACTCTAAACCAAGAATAACCTAATTTGAACTTTTTTCATCTTAAATACACTTTTGGAAGGATAATTGTAATCCGGAATCAATTCACACAAACATGAATCATATTTTTTTACATGTAGTAACATCACCCTCTCTATAAGACATTGGTAGAGTAGATATGGATACCACCCCCTATGATCCGGCTACCGGTGTCCATGGTAGTGAAAGATAAATATAGGAAGTTGTTAATATTGGTTTAGGATAAATAGAGATATAAAGGAAACAATAGATATATTTAAAAATATTTACTTGTTGATTGGTTAAGAACATGATTGGAGGTGTCACTTTCTATCACTGTTTTAATATCCTGAGTATGGAAATACATATGAGAGACACTTACTTAAATTTTCTGAGAGAATAGTATAGAAGGATCTTGGGATGTCTCCACACACAATTATAAGATTGTAATTTACTTCACCTGAGAATGATGTGGAATTTTTGTTCCCTTTGTCCAAATGATTTAATAAATATTATCAATTAAGATAAGATACATAACTAGACATGTCATGATTAAAACATCAAACATAACGAATAAGTTGTGGGCCTATAAAGGATCAAGTATTTCTTACTTCTTATTGCTATCCTCAATCATCTATAGAGTTATATGAACATTAATATATGAAAAAATGTCACTAATATTCATATCTTGAAACTTCATTTCATGAATTTATTTCCTTTTCCCTATGGCATCCTCACTTGTATGGATATCCAAGACATTGGGAATATGACCAAAATTGGATCTTATATGGCCTTAAATCCCCATTATTTCCACCAACAACTTCTCTCTATTCCCCATAAAGTCAAAAACACCATATCCACCACCATTTGATGGCCTATGGTTCTGATTGGATTTTTTAATGGAATTAACGCATCCAAAAATGGTCACTAAAGGGTCCCATGGTGTGTGTGGAAGATATGAAATTTCATGGAGAGAAAAATCATTAGTTTCCATATGACTTTGTGTTATGCATAAATGAAATTATTAGGATATTATTCTAACACTATAGTAATAGGAATATATGAATATTGTTCCCATAAACACTTCATTCATCAAGGTTATAGTCTTGATGAAAAGTTTCCATTCCCCATCTAGAGTGTCTTCTTCAAATAATGAGGATCTGTGCTAGATTTCATGATAATGAAATGTGAAGTAGATCATGAAATGGAAAGAATGGTCATATGGGTATTTTAGGAAAGTTATAGGACTAATTTTTGGGTCTTATCACTCTTTTACATTGTTCATATAAATTATTCTATCTTGAATAATAGTTTCAAACTTTCACATGTCTCTATTTCGAACTACATGAATATATATCAAATGTAGCAGCACTAATTTCTTATTTTTCAGAATTCACTAACCACATGAATATTTTGGATTCAAATAACCCTGAATTACTAGATCTAGAATTTCACACTCCATATCTTCATAACCATCTGATAACTATATGTAATAATATCAAAGAAGTTGGGGTGGGGGGGGGGGGCAGAGGGGTTGAAGGGGGAGGTCAAATGAGTTGGGGTGAAGGGTGGGGGTGCAGTGTGAGGTGGGGGGGGGGGGGTAGTGGGGGTGGGGGGTAGTGGGGGTGAGGGGGGGTAGTGGGGGTGAGGGGGGGTGGGGGGGGGGGGGTGTGGGGGAAGGTGGGGGGGGGGGGGTCGTGTGAAGGTGGGGGGCAGTGTGCAGGTGGGGGGCAATGTGTAGGTGGGGGGTGGGGGTGTGTGCAGGTGGGGGGAGATTACTCAATGGTTTTATAAAATTGATCATCTTTTTTGAAATCAATAATTTTGGGTAAAATTATAAAAATACTAAATATGTCTTTTCAAATTCATTATGTCCATTATGATCCTTTTGTGATTCCTAATTCTATCACAAACACATCTATTATGTTCATGGATTTGTATAATTGAATCTATAACAAGTGTTTGAGAAGATTTTGGGTAGTGTTTATGGTTAATATCTTGAATTTATCAAGATCGATGGTGAATCATGTAGGAAATATTGAATTTATTTCAATAATTTTTTATGATATTAATTTTTAATTCTTTCATAAGTGTGAAATTTGGATTTAGGAGATTAATTTTCTAATGCATTTTTTATAGAGGAGTATACATATTTATATAAAAAAATTGGTAGTTGTGATTTAATTTTTTATCCAATAATGTATTTTATATCAATTGATTTTCTCAATTTTATTGAAATTATTATAATTGTTTAAATATTTTTCAAAAACTGTATTTGCTAATGGTGGGTTTTCCCTACCTCTTTCGCGATGGAACCCTCCCCCATGCCCAGCCCCCTCCCCCTCCCCCCCCCCCACTAGCCACCTCCCCCCTACCTAGCCCCATCCCCCTCCCCCTCCACCCCTACCCAGCCCCTCCCCCCCTACCCAGCCCCTCCCCCCTCCCCCCCCTCCCCCCTGCCCAACCCCCACCCTCCCAGCCTAGCCCCTCCCCCCTCCTCTCCCTACCTATACCCCTCCCCCTCCCTGCACACTAGCCCCTCTCTTATACACATATTGAAACCCAATATTCTTAAAAAAACTATCTTTAATATATAAACCCCATGGTCCACTCTAATTGTGTCATTATAATATGCTGCATTGCACACGAATCCAACATTTGATTCATTTTCCACTATATAAGTATCTAAGAATGATACCCTTTGTAGGTATTATTATATTTTCATTAGGATATAAAATGTTACCTCCCCCTTGTATCTCATGTATTTTACTTTCTCAGGTATTTTAGTATCTTATTTTTAGATAATTTAAATCACTTATGATTATGATTGACCCATTTAGAATATTTACCAATATCTAGAAATCTAGGAACTTGCTAGAAACCCATGGTTGACCTGTCATGGTGTAAAAATTTATAGTAAGATATTTTTTTTATGTATTCTCTTAACATGAGATAAATATTAATTAGTGGATATGGGTATAGTTCTTATATGATTATGCTTTAGAGATCTCATATACTTTAGTAAATGATAATGTTATACTTGATGCATTTAGCTTGAATATTTACTTATGTTTCTCAAGAAGCATGTAAGGAATATAAGCTTATGAATTAGTCCATATACTACTTTTCTTAAGCATGAATGAGTTTCAATGTTGTTATTTACAATCAAAAATTTTAATAACTGTTTGTTTATTCATATTAGAATGGATAGAATCTCGATGTATAATTTTGATTGGATCACTGATGAGTTTCAGAAGGAGTAGGGAATATTTTTTGGATTTTGCATTCAATAATGGTTCAGACGGTGGATTGATTTTATGCCCATGTTTTGATTTCATTGGAAGACTATGGTTAACACGTGAGGAAGTAAGTTACCACATCACTAAAAAAGGTTTTCAAAAAGGATATCATTTTTGGTATCACAATGGAGAAAAAGTTCAAACATAGAATAACGTTGATTCAGTTGAAATAATCGGAATGGAAAATTTGATTTCCAATTGGTTTCCATTTTCTTCTCAAGACAACACTTCATGTAGAGCAGTTGAAGAGGAAATGAATACGGGATCACAGTTTTCATCTAATGATCAGAATGATGACGTTGAGCGTGTTACAAAGTTGTTAGAAGACGCGAATACCGTAGTTTACTAATCATGTGAAAAAATGACCAAACTAGAGTTTTAATGCGACTGTATCATGGGAAAACAATGTATGGATTTAGTAATACTGAGATTGACTATCTACTTACTCTTTTTAAGGACATTCTACCTGATGATGCATGTATTCCTGAAAATGATTATATGGCATCAAAGTTGGTTGAAAATTTTGGATTTTCAAGTACAAAAATCCATGAATGCCATAATGATTTTTGTCTATTATGGAAGGATAATGTCGTGTTAAATGAGTGAAAACAATGTGGTAATTCTAGATATAAGACTAATAAAGATGGAACTCAATCCTGTGTGCTAGAGAAAGTGATGTGGCACTTTCCATTGATTCTCAGGCTTTAGAAACTTTCTATGTTAGAACAAATGTCTAAGAATATGAGATGGTATGAAGATGAAAGAAATAAGGATAATGATGATATAGTTCATCCTTCTGACAGGTTATCATGGAAAAACTTTGATAGGTTACATCCTAATTTTGTAGCTGACCCACAAAATTCTAGATTGGGATTGTCATGTGATGGTTTCAACCCATTTAAGGATATGCATACTACACATAGTACTTGGCCTGTTTTCATTCATATTTATAATTTTCCGTCATGGATGTGTATGAAAAATCCAGTTACTATCATGAGTATATTGATTTCTAGACCCAATGATCCTGAAAATGATATCGACATATATTTTCAACCTTAATAGATGAGTTGAAGGAGCTTTGGACTATTGGGGTGTAGACATATGATTCATTTGGAAAGGATTACTTTATGTGTTGTGCAACATTATTATGGACAATAAATGATTTCATTGCATATGGAATGATTTCTGGTTGGAGTACCAAGGGGAGATTATCTTTCTCTATATGTATGAAAAATACACGTTCTAGGAGATTAAAGTTTCGACAAACTTTTAGCTTCATAGGGCATCGATGATTTCTACAAATGGATCATCCATACAGAAAAAATCAAATACAGTTTGATAATTCCATAAAGATAGATGAAATACCTTAATGAATGTCGGGGGGTGATATCCTTAAAGAACTTGATAGTTTAAAATTTTTTCTTATAAAGGGTCAGTTAAATTACAATAAGCGGAAGAATATTCCTTTTAATTCCAATAATAATTGGAGAAAGAAAAGTATATTCTATGAGTTGCCGTATTGGTCATCAAATTTACTGCATCACTGCTTGGATGTAATTCGTATTGAAAAAAATGTGTGTGAAATGTTACTTGCAATTCTTTTAAATGTAAAGGGAAATACAAAATATTATTTGCGCTCAAATCGTGATTTAATGGATTGGGGTATAAAACCAAGACTTCATCCTGAGTTAATTTGTATGAATTAGTGGAAAGTCCAATTTTCTTGTTTTTCGATGATTAATTCACAGAAAAAACAATTTCTTCAAGTCTTGGAATGTTTAAAGGTTATAGATGGTTATTTGAGTAACATTTCGAAATGATTGAATATAAGAGATGTGAAAATAAAATCCCTCAAAACCCATGACTACCATGTCCTATTACATGAATTGATTCCTATTTCCATTCGAAATTTACTATCACATAATGTCAGGGTTTTTGTGATTATATTATGTCACTTTTATTGAGATCTTTGTGCTAAAATATTAAACAAAAGTGTTGTGAAAAAACTACAAAAAGATTCACCTATCATTCTTCGCGACTTGGAGAAAATATCCCCCCATCGTTTTTTACATGTATGTTACATATGACTGTGCATCTTCCAATATAAGTTCTTTTTGGTGGTCCCGTTTCTAGTCAACAGATATATCAAATAGAAAGAATGATGTTTATATTGAAATATTATCTGAGAAATAAGAATCATCCGGAAGGATCTATTATGAAAGGTTATTTAGCGTAGGAATGCATGGATTTTTGTTCAATGTATTTTCCTAATGTTACCACTAGATCTAATCGGCCCATGAAAACTAAATATGAGTAATATAATCCCATTGAGCCAATATTTCCATCACTGCCTAAAACTAGAGGGATATCTGGATCATATAAGTTGTTTACTTTGAATAGGGATGAGTGGGAAATGGCTCATCGTACGGTATTATTTAACTGTGGCATGGTTGACGATTACATCAAGTAAGTAAAATTATAAATATATATATTATTGTTGGTTATTTTTTTCATAGTTCCTAACATCATTAAATTTTTATATTTACATAGAACATAGTGAAATTATAAAAAAATCACATCGCTCTTTATCTATTAAAAGGCAGGAGCAATTACAAAACAAATAATTTCCTGATTGGTTGAATTCAAAGGTAACAAATTCTTTTGTTTACATAACCAAATCATTGGTAGTTGTTCTTTATTTTTTGTCGATATATTTCAGGTCTAAAGTTTACCAATGGATGTTGTATCTGCTAAAATAAGGGCATTGTAGTTTGGTCCGAACAATGTGGTTCATGATTGTAAAGAAATGGTTGTCAATGGTTTTAAATTCATTATAAATAGTTTTGCAACAAAGATAGAAACATAGCATGACAGTGTCACGATAAGCGCTACAATGGATTGTTATGCTAGTGTATCAGACAGACAGCCTCGATCAGAAAATATGTTGTATTATGGGGCTGTTGAGAGATTTTTTTTATTAGATTACTATGCACATGGTCGTGTCTCTATGATGAAATGCAAGTGGTTTGATTCAATGACACGACAAGGCTTGTATATAGATAATTTCAGTTTTAGAGTGATTGATATGAAACGTCAGTTGTGAACAGATGAGACTTATATTCTTGCATCACAAGCTAGACAAGTATTTTATGTAAATGACCCTTTAAAACCGAAATTTGGTGTTATTGTTGATGTTATTCCCATACAAAATTTTGATGAAGGATTAGATTATGGTGATGTTTTGGATGAACCAGTTGGTATTCAGTCAAATATATCATTTGATGATACAAATTATTCAATTGTGAGAATGGATTATGAACTAGAAATTATAACAGAGAATGCCTAGCATTACATGTTTCAAAGTATTCAGATTATATTATTTTGACCTGGTGCATGTTTTTTTAAACTTTTAAAGTATCATCTTCTTTTTTTTGTAATGTTTTCATTTAGCGAGTAAACAACATAATGATAAAAACTTAATGGAAGATGTGAAGTTTTCAAAATTAATATGAATTTTCTTGGCATATTTATAGTTATTTAATGCTTTGTTATATTTTTAAAATTTTCACATCAATTTTGGAATTTACAGATTATTATGTCTTACGAGGAGGTTCGAAGAAAAAAAATGGAGGAAACTGATCGCCGACTTAGAGAAGCTGGCCTGACAAATATGGTTGTTCTGGTGAGTCCTTTATTTATTTATTGATTATGTATGAACTTTATACAAATTATATTTTATATGAACAGGAATAATTGAGGAGGCAATTTGCATTCACTGATGATGGTTCAGGCACTCCAGAGTATAGGACCGACCCTAGATGAATCCTCCCTACATGTACTGCCTCACAGTCCATGGCTCTGTAGTCACCAGGATGGTTTCCTCCCATCATGCCCCCCACTTATATGCCTTATCCATACATGGGAGGTCATCCTTTTTATCCATTTCCTCCTCCTACCGTGTAGGGTAGTCCATCTACTTCTATCCCTCATCCTTTTTACCCTTATCCACCTTCATCTCTACAGGGTACACCTGCATTGGTTATGCCCCCTGTATACCCGTACCCTCCTACCCAACCTCAGCATCCATAGTCCACTATGGAGGGTACACCTCCATTGGTTATGCCCCCTGTATACCCGTACCCTCCTACCCAACCTCAGCATCCATAGTCTACTATGGATGACACTTCTCCAGTTTCTGCCCCTCAACATAGTGTGCATGATCGAGAAAAAACAAATAGTCTACTGGTAAATGTTTAAAAAGTAATGAAATGAAATTTTTTTATTATTAAACTTCAGTTATATATTTGTAAAATATCTGTTTATTTTTTTAGGATCGTCTTCTAATAAAATACATGGTCGTACAAAGATGCATAAAGTATGGAATATACACACGAAAATTATGGTTCAGTATAACAAAGAAATAAAAATTATTGAAGAAAATGGTAAAGAATTGCGGAGTTTCATGGGGACACTCAGTAGACATAGAAATATTGTTCCAGTTCAACCAATCATGTGGATAAAATTTGGAAAAGAAATAAAAGACAAGGCTTGGGTGGAAATTTGGGTAATATATTTTTTAAAATTAGTTTGAAATTTATTTATTAATTATTATTGATAATTTTTTTTAATATTCAGCTTTTCTATAACTTCTCGGATGGTCTCCATGCTAAGAGAGCTAGGTTAATGGAACTGGGGGAGATGTGGTGGGCCTATAAGCATGACCTGCATGTTGGCTGGAAAAAAAGAAGAGGTACTCCTCTTGAAAATGAACCGATCTTCAATGAATGCCCAATTTCACAATACAAAGAATTAATTGCATATTGGACTTGTTCCTCTTTCAAGGTAATTTAAATTCTTATTGTTTTTAATAAATTGATTTTTTCAGTAATCATAGTTTTCTGTAGTGGATGATTTTATTAGATGTGATTGTGTTTGGTTTTATTTTTCAGACTTGGTTATTTCAGTTATGTCTTGAACTCATTGAGTTGTTAACTTGAAATGATGATTTTTTTATCCATTTTGACTTGTTGAAAGGCTAGTTTATTTTTTTACTAATAGGATTCATCTGAAAGACACATAAGAAATAAGGGCGCCATGATATATAATCATACTCTAGGGTGAGCTACACTGCTCGATCATGAACTATCACAGGTAATATATGATTTAACATTGAATATACATTTATTTTTTCAATGATTTATGTTCAATTTTAATGTTGAAACAGGAATTAAATTTCGAAGAACATGTTCCCTGATAATTATTGTTTTATTCTAGTAGGAAAAAGAAAGATAGAACTGCTGTGCATCAGGAAACGTAGGAAAAAATTATAAGAATGTTTTTAAATTTTTAGCTTTTAGTATGCAATTTCATTCATTGATAATTTTATGAGTTGTGTTTTCCTCATAGGGAATGAGAATGCTTGAGTCAATTATATCACTTGTTCCTATGGTATTATATAGGACAATACATTATCTACCACTCTCTTTAGTATTCCTAATGATAATTTAATAAGATCAATTATTGATAAGGATTAAAAAGGACATATGAAATCCATTCATTTCTTGATAAGGTTTAGACTCTCAAATAGGTCCATAACCACTACTAATATATCTGTAAACCCAAACAACATCCCATGATACTTATATAAGTTATAACAACTCTTAAAAGTAGTATAAATAATATAAAAGGACATACACTACTTATGTTTTGGTCTAGATTTCATCAAAAAAGGAGGTTGTAGAAATTTTACTCATAACACATATGAGAATTTCAATGGACATATAGTTTCACTTATTATTATTTTTGAATATCCATTAAAATGGTAACACCCTTTTATAGGATTCTCTTCAAGATCTAATGGAAAAGGAACCAGACACATTTGGACCAAACAATTATTTACATCAAGTTCTTGGCTATGAGAACAGTGGCAAAGTTCCTTGTAAACCCAAAAAGAAAATTGTGCCATCTAAATATTGGTCATCAGGTATTGAATCTTCTGGAAATATTACAATAATGGTTACCAAAGAACAGTTACATTCTACTATTGAGACAGTAAAGCAAGAAGTTAGACAAGAGTCTCAAAAGACATGGAAAAAATAAAATGAACAATTGTTCAAGTTGATATCAGCTATATGATCTTCACTTCTGCCAGAGGGTGCAACAATAGTGGATGGATCTTTATCGATTTTGCGCTTGATGTATGAGGATGTCGATGATTGCGTAGCTGAAGATGCTGGTGGAGAGGTTGAAGATGCTGCTGATGGTGGAGAGGCTGAAGATGCTGCTGATGGTGGAGAGTCTGAAGATGCTGCTGGTGGTGATGATGATGATGCTTATGGTGGTACACATGTTGATGCTGTTGATATCGGTGATGATGATGATGAGGATTCAGATGACATTTTTGAGGGACATTATTGACAGCTTTTGTATCTATCATTTTGTTTTCATTGTTTATAAAATTTCAATTTTATATGTATTAGTTGTTTTTTATTTATGTGTAAATGAGATGTTGCAATGGTTTTTGGAATTAGTTGTAGTTGTATGTGTTTGATGTATTTTTATATTGTAGGTTTGTGTAGGGGGATGGGGGGGACTTGTAGGGGGAGGGGGGGACTAGCAAAGGGGACGAGCAGGGGCAGGGGGGACCGGCAGGGGAAAGAGGGGAAGCACGTCTAGAAAAGATAGATGTTAGAAAGAATTGGCTTCGGCAGTTTGAGGTTCAGAATTGACTTTGACAGGTGATTTCTAGGGTCGTATGTTTCTTAACTTATTATATTATCTCTTTTTGCAGGCTGATATTTACCACAGGGAGACTAGCCTTGCTGGTACACCAGAGCAAAGTATGCTCACCCTCAAATCCCATTTTTCATTTTTCAATGATTATTTTCAGGTATTTATGCTTCTATTTTCTTTGCAGTTTGATGGAATTTCACCTGAATCTAATTTTTTTGAGAGCTGTGCAGGATAATCTCTAAGGTGATGGTAGATATGGGACAACAGCTTCCCAATCAAAGAATAATGTGCACCTTGCTAATATCTAAGCATCAAAGGTAAATATTGTATTCATTTTTTTTGATTCCATGCTAGTTACGATGAAAGAAAAAATCTTCTATTTTTAGTTCTTGGTGAAAAGGTGGAGGGTAGGGGTGGGGGACTTGAAGGGACACGGGGTGCAAGGGGGAGGGAAGGGGGGAGGGGTGAAAGGGGGAGGGCAGGGGAAGGGGGGGGACTGGAAGGGGCATGGGGGGACTGGTAGGGGGGACTGGAAGGGGGTAGGGTGGCTGGCAAGGAGGGGGGAGCAATGGGCGGTGGGGTAGGGGCGGGGATGGGGGGACTGGCAGGTGGAGGGGGTGCAAGGGGGAGGGAAAGGGGGGACTGGCAGGGGCTGGGGGGTACTGGAAAATGTGAAACAGAATATTGAATGATGATCAAATTGTAGATTATGTTCGGTATTTTGAACTTCCTGATAATGTTTACTTCTCTCCATGCTTAACTTGTAGATATTATATTTGCTTGGAATTAATGTTATGGTATTCTTGGAATGTGCATGCTTTATGCCATGTTGATATCATTTTCAAGTTTTTATGGAAACATTACATGTTTTGTTTGTCGAAATTCAATTTGAATTTTAATTATTTATATTCATGTGCACTATCAAGATGAATTATAATTTCTAAATCCTGAGTTTGTTGTTGGTTTCAGCTATTGTATATATGGGAATATGATTATAATAGGTTTTTATTTCCTGGTTTATAGGTGATTCAATTTTTATACCAGATTTTTTCAAGAAAGATAAAGAGGAAAGATTCTTGGTATTAGAAGCTGTAACTTAAGGTAGTATTCTACCTCATTTAATTGTTTACTCTATTCTTTACGCTTAAATTCATAATGCATGCTGTGTTTATTTTTCACTGCTTTTATGTGTTATTTTGATTCTTTGTTTCCATATTCTTTTACTATAGGTTGTGTGTTTATAGCATATTGAAACTGAGTTTGAATCTATTTTCTTTACTGGATTTTTGTTGATAATGGCCTTTTTCACCCTCATTTTTTTAAGTCATCTGGTACTATAGTGGATAAAGATTGATGTTTATATTTTTTTTCTGAAATAAGTCAAAAATTTCTCTCTAGGGGGGTAGGGGAAAGGGGGAAGGGTGTAGGATCGAAATAATGATGTAGTGCTCAATATACAAGAGGGGGGGGGGGGGGTGAATTTTATTCTTTAAAAATTACTTTGGAACAATTAAAGTTGTTAATGTTTAACAAAGTTAAACAACATAGATTTACAAAACCTCTAGTTCTACACACTTGCTTGATTCAGGAAATATGATTCCGAAAAAGAAATTCCAGAAAAGTGAATCCCAAAAGGAAACTTAACAAAAGTTTAAAAAGATATAGATTCTACCTTAAAGCATATAGAATCTTACTAAATCAGTGTATATAAGAACAAGGAAGTATAAGATAGCTATACTTTCCTCAACAAACAAAATGTAGTGGAAAACTTGAAACAAACAAGTAACAAGATGAAAATCTTTTAACCCAAAGAGAAGGGTATCCAACAACCTTGCATAAAGGTCCCTTAATTTATAATTTCAAGAAAGTCTGTCTTACCCACACCAGGGTAAGACCTCGATACGAAGATCAGAGTCTGTATTTCTATCCTCCCAAGCCCTCAACTTCAAGGTAGTTGTCACCTCTGTCTTCCTCAGTAAGGAATTCCTCGAGCTTTAAGGTAGTCGACACCTCTGTCTTCCTTTCCCCAGAAGTCCTCGAATGTAATCAGTAACATTCAGAGTCGCATGAAGAAAAACTGAACAAGGAGTTCAGTATGCACTAAGCATGAGAGTCTCTATCTATAAATCAATTCAACAGCATGTAATATCTAGAGTCGTAGAATAGTAAGTCCAATGTTGTGAGCTCTTTCAAATGAGCTCCTATTGATAGGCACATCTCCAACGGTCGACTCCCTCCTCCAACAATCATATTTTTCATTAAATCTCGGAGGGACCTATACATGTGTCACTCAAACAATGGTTAGTTAGTAACTGAATTCACGACATCGTTTTATAACAAAAACAAGTGTAAGAAAAAAAGTTTTACTTAACCAAATTCATTTTTCGTAATGTAAGAAGAAAATGAAAGTTCGAAGTCTAACCAAAAATAAGATTCAGAGTCTAAGAAAATGATATTCAGAGTCAATAAAACATGGATACTCATATTCTATTTTTTTAGGAATTCAAAGATTAGAATTATATATAATTCAGAGTCTGAACTCATAGGAATTCGTAATCAGAATTCGAAGTCTGAATTCATAAGACTTTGTATTCAGAATTCAGAGTATGAATTCATGAGAGTTTGGGGTCTGAACTCATTAGAATTCGTAACCTGAATTTTTATCCTAAATTCGGAGTCGAACTTCATAAAGGTTCATAACCAGAATTCATAGTTGAACTTCATAAAAGTTCATAACTATAATTCTTGATCGAACTTCATAAAAGTTCGTAACTAGAATTCGTAGTGGAACTTCATTAAAGTTTGTAACCAGAATTCGTAGTGGAACTTCATTATAGTTTGTAACTAGAATTCATAGTTGAACTTCATTAATGTTTGTAACCAGAATTCGTAGTGGAACTTCATTAAAGTTCGTAACCATAATTCGTAGTGTAACTTCATTAAAGTTCGTAACCATAATTCATAGTGGAACTTCATTAATGTTCTTAACCAGAATTCGTTGCGGAACTTCATTAAAGTTCTTAACCAGAATTCGTAGTGTAACTTCATTAAAGTTCGTAACCAGAATTCATAGTGGAAAAAAGAATGATCTTTAGCTAGTAATATTTGATTCCAAGGTTTTAGATATGAAATAGAATTTTACACTTAGACAAGATAATGAACAATGAAAAACCTAGTAAGGATAAATTTTCTTGGGGAAGGAAAATTTTCCTTATAAAAGTAAAACATAGGGTAAAAAGAAATTTTCCTTGAGATAAGGTGTTTGTGATTTTCAAGACAATAATGGATTGTAAAGTCATAAGGGGACCTTATTGACTCAACAATCTCCCCCACACATGAAGGAATGAAAAATTCATAAGGAAAGCCTTATTGACTAAACAATATCCCCCTTTTTGGAAAGCACAAACAACCTTACGAAAAAGAATATAAGGACTTAGAAAAAAAATTTCTAGACTTTGAAATAAAAATTATCTCCCTTTACACATGGACATTGATGAATATGACTAACTCCCCCTTAGGCTTTGGAACTCTATGGATCATATTCTCGATTTCTAGAATGATATTTTTCATTAACTTGAGTACGGAAATCTCTGTAATGAAAACTTCCCCTTATATAAACTCCCCTTACTTAGGGATATTTCTTCTTTACTTAGTATTCTTTTTCCTTTCTCCCCCTTTACTTAGAGTTCTTTTTCCTTTCTCTCCCTTTTTTATTTTCAAAAATAATTTAAGGGAATGGAAAAGAGATTATAGTACCTGAAAGATTAGTACAACACACCCAAAAGAAATGAGCAACCAAAATTTCATTAAGATATAAAGAATTTTTACAAGGAAAGAAAATAAAACAAAAGATCAGATTTGATCTATTTTTCTTTCCTTCTCATTGGGTATCAACTTCATCACTATGGTTTTCAGCTTTTTGAGTTTCTTATGGTCTTCCTATGCTTTCTTTAAGAGTTGATCCCGATCCTCTGCTTTCTTCTCTAAGGATTTGATCTTTTAATCCTGAGCCTTCAGAGCCTCTACCTGAGCCTTCAACAACTCATCTTTCTTAACTATATTTTCTTCAATCTCGATCCGAATATCTTTTTTCCACTTCCAACTTTGGGCAACAAAATGTAATTTCCCATTCAGATCTTTTACTTGCTGAATCTGAGTATTTTTCTCAGGAGATAGATTTTCTTTAAAACTACTTTTTAGATCCTTGATCTTACTATCTTCTAAGTAAAAATCCTCCTTGACACCATCTTGGAACTCATAAAGTTCTTTCATTTCTTATACTGACTTCTTTGACCAGCTGGCTATTTTCTTATAAGATTTTTTTGAGCTTCGTAACCTATTAGGAAGGTTTTGAAATTGGCCTCTATCTTTACACACTTATCCATAACTATGGATACAGAATTCGATTTATGGTTCAATGTGTGTTGAAGAATCTGACATCTAGAGTCTATGATTGAAAAGGTGGGAATGGACCTAACAAGATTCTTTAAGGATTGTTCAACAAAATCATGCCCTAAGGAAGATGACTCTGAATCTAAAACTTTGCTAAGAGAAGGCTCTTTCTCTAGCTCAACAAACTTCCTCTTCGAAGATTCACCAGCTTCCTTATTTTTTGAAACAATTTTAGAAGGTGTATTCTTAACCACCTTTTTCCCTTTACCAGTTCTTAGAGTAGCTTCGCCATCTAGAGACTGATGCTCACTGTCAGACAACTGAACAATTCCATCCTCATCAAAAAAAATTTCTCAGCTCTGGACTCAGCATGCTATGGATGTATGAAATCGTGATTTGAGCTTTCCTCCTTAGATATCTTATTTACTTATTCTTCTCTATTTTCTTCATCCTTCCCAGGAGTAGCTAGCTTTAAAGACTCATCTTGTGAAGTTTGGATTGATAATTTCTCAGACGGAGTTCCTTTGTCCTGATAATCTTCAACTTTATTTATCAGGTCATTTGTGTCCCCACTGCCTTCTTCTTCTTCTTCTACCACTTCTTCAACAAGTTTTTCTTTGATCTTTTTGAGAGTGACATAATTTTTACCTAGGGTATTAGGTAAGTCTTCTTCCAAGAAGGATTTCAGCACTGAAATGTTCTAGGATGCTACTTCAGTAGACTTTAACAAAGATTGAACTATCTCGACTTCAGTTATTTTCTTCTTAAGCTTCTTTTCCTTAGCTTGCTTCTCAATCTCATCAGTAGTTGATTCTTTCAAAAATTTTGATTTTGTAGGATCCAAACCAAACTGTGGCTCCCCTGCTTTCTTTTTTTTCTTATCCTCCCTCCATTTTTTCTACAACTTCATCTGGATAAATTTTTTTCTTCTTGGGATTTGGAGGTGCAGATTGGTCTTCCTTAGCTTTTGGGGTTTCCTCTTCCTCTTCAAATTCCTTCAGATTTCTTTTGTTTCCTACCTTCTTGGAAGGTTCATCCTCTTTCTTTTTCAGATCAGCTTCTGCTTCAGCCTCTAGAAAATCATAAAATTCTCCCAAGTCATTGGAAAATCCAACATTCATTCTCTTCAGGGTGTCATCACTGACTAACATAACATTACAATTCTTGGGCTGAGAACTACATGCAATTTAGAAAGACTGTAGGGACCAAACTTTCAACTTGGAGAGTATTTCTGGATACATGATTATTTGAGCCTTCAAGTTCCCATTCTTAATATTCTCAATCGTAATGAGAATGTGTCTCATAAAATTTATCTTTCTTAGATTCACCAAGAACTCTAAGATGTACATATCACTTTTCTTTAAGGTGTCCTTATCACCTTTCCTTAGAATGATTAAGCCTTGTACCAATAACTCCATCATCTGATGATTTGTAGTCAGGTGGGAAATCTTCGGAGTCTTGACATCAAAAATTACAAGACACTCCATAACTTTTACTTTGATAAAACTTCCTTGTACATCTGGAAATTTATGTGAGTAGAACTCAGCCTCACCCTCATAAGATAACCCTACCAAGCTAGTATCCTTGGTGTATGAAAGGGAGTATTTCTTCACATAAGACTGGGAATAAAACTTACTTCTATCATCTTCCATGAATAAACTTACTATCCCAAAGAATTCAACCAGTAAATCTAGATAGACTAAGTCTTGAGCCCCTAGCTTTGATATACAAACATCTTCCCATCCATTTAACTTAATATTCTTGGATATAATTGAATCATACTTTTAGAAAATTTTTGGATGCACCAACCTTTCTCTATATACCTACTACTCCTAAATTGGCTTCACAGTAGACATATCTTGAGAAGGAACTTCAATAGACATTCAGATTTGAAGAGACTCTGAGAGATTCAGAACGACCTTATGTAGAGGGTCAGAACATGAGAATGTGAGAGCTTGAGATCGATGTGGGACAACCCTTCATGGGTCCTTTATATAGGTTATTGAGGAAATAATTCATCTTCCAAAACCAATCCAATGGATGAAAAACCTTTTGATCAGATCTGACGGTTGATATGATAGCCGCATGAAAAATTTGGTTGAATCCGATCTTTTGAGGTTTGAAAATTATTCAGATTTAAGGAAAAGAGAATCTGAAGGTTTTAGAATAAAAATACCAATAAGTAAAATATGATTATGAAGACTTAAGAAATGAAATCATACCTTTTGGATTTCCAAGAAGAATATTCGTAACGGATAAAATTATTCTTAAAGAACTAAAGACTATAAAAATTTTGAAAAACTAACTATGAAAATTTTTATTAAGAAAAATTTTAAAACTTCATTACAATTTTTTTTGAAAACTTCTTTTTTAAAAATTTGAAAATTTCATTATGAAAAATTTGAAAACTTCATTATGAAAAATTTGAAAACTTCATTAAGAAAAATTTGAAAAATTCATTACGAAAAATTTGAAAAATTCATTATGAAAAATTTTAAAACTTTATTAATAAAAATTTGAAAACTTCATTAAGAAAAATTTTAAAACTTCATTACTAAAAATTTGCAAAAAAACCTCATTACGAAAAATTTGAAAACTTTACTATGAAAATTTTCATTAGACTTACAAACTAATTTACTCCCCTTATTAAAAGAAGTTTATTACTATAAAAATATTACTATGAACAGAAAGTTAATATGGAAGATTACCCTATGGTTATCATTCCTAAATTCTGTTTAATATATTCAAATCTATTAGAAGGTAAAGATTTTGTGAAAATTTCAGCAAGTTGATCTTGTGTTCCGATAAATTGAAGAATGATATCTTCTTTCTGTGTGTGATTCCTAAGAAAGTGATGCCTAATATCTATGTGTTTTGCATGAGAGTGATGTTCAGGGTTTTTACTTTGGGAAATGGAACTAGTATTATCACACAATATTTTCTCTTTGGTAAAACTAATGCCATAGTCTATGAGTGTGTGTTGCATCCACAACACTTGAGCACAACAACTTCCAACTGCTACATATTCATTTTAAGTAGTGGAAAGTGCTGCTGAGTGTTGCTTCTTTCATGAACAAGAAACTAATGAGTCTCCTAATAAATGACAAGTTCAATATGTACTCTTTCTATCCATTATACAGCCACCAAAGTTAGCATCTAAAAAACTTTTTAAGACAAAATCATTTCTATAAGAATAAAATATTCTTAAATCCATGTTTTTATTTAAGTAGAGAAAAATTATTTTCCCTACCTTTAAATGAGATTCCTTGGGATTAGATTGATATCTTTCACATAAGAATACTAAGAACTTCAAGTCTGGACGACTAGCTGTCAAGTATAGTAAACTTCCTATCATCCCTTTAAATAGTTTTTGATCTACTGGTTTCCTAGCTTTATCAATATCAAGAATATATGAGGTAAAAATGGGAGTAATAATACTCTTAGGGTTTTTATATCCATACATTTTTAGAAGATCTTTAATATACTTATGCTGAGATATATAGGTTCCTTCAGGTTTTTGAGAAATTTGAAAACCTAAAAAGAATGTTAACTCACCCATCATACTCAATTCAAACTTAGATTTCATTAGATCCATGAACAAATCAGTTAAAGATTGCTGAGTTGAACCAAATATAATGTCATAAACATAAATTTAAACAGTCAAAACATTTTCCTTATCTTTCTTAATAAAAAGGGTTGGATCTGCATTTCCCTTAACATAATTGTTTTGAAGCAAAAATCCTGTAAGTCTATCATACCAGGATCTAAGTGCTTGTTTAAGGCCCTATAAACCTTTTGTAAGTCTATAAAAATGATTAGGATGTTTTTAATCTTCAAAGTCAGGATCTTGTTCAACAAAAACTTCCTCTTGAACATAACCATTAAAGAAAGCACATTTCACATCGATTTGAAAAAGTTTGAAATTGAATAAAGCTGAAAAGTCAAGTAGAATACGTATAGAATAAAGTCTAGCTACTGAAGCATAGGTTTCTTCATAGTCTATTCCTTCTTATTAATTATATCCTTTAGCAACTAACCAAGCTTTATTTCTCACAATGACTCCATTTTCATCACATTTATTTTCAAAGACCCATTTTACACCAATAACAGAAGTTTCCTTAGGTCTTTCAACCAAGGTCCATACTTTATTCCTATCAAATTCATTTAGCTCATCTTGCATGGATTTAATCCAATCATAATCACCTAAAGCTTCATCAGTTCTTTTAGGTTATAATTGGGAAAGGAATACCAGATGTTCTATTTCATTTCTTAAGGAACTTCTAGTCCTTACAGGTTAATTTACATCACCAATGATGCTATCCTTGGGATTATTCCATAGAAATTATTAATTTGGGTTTTATAAAACCTATTCATCAACATATGGTAGAAAGTATTCTGTGGTAAATGTCTCAGAAATATTTTCTTGGACATTTTCCTTATCAGAAGGATATTCTAACAAGGGTTGACAATCAGTTTTTGAAAACACATCCAAGGATGTAGGTTTGGGTTGTTTAAAAACAAAGGGATCAGTTTCATCAAATTTAACATGTAATGTTTCTTGAACAGTACAAGTATTTTTATTAAAAAATCTATAAGCCTTGGAAGTTGCGGAGTAGCCTAAGAAAATTCTTTCATAAGATTTTGGTGCGAATTTGTGAAGATTATATTTATTATTCAAAATGAATACTTTGCAACCGAAAACCTTGAAGTAAGAAAGTCTAGGTTTTCTACAATTCCATAACTCATAAGGGGTTTTATTAAGAAAATGTCTAACTAAAACACGATTTATAGTATAACAAGAAGTACTTACAGCTTCAGCCCAAAAAAGTTTTACTATCGAATATTCACTCAATATGGTTCTAGTTATCTCTTGAAGAATTCTATTTCTTCTTTCAAAAACACCATTTTGTTGAGGAGTTCTTGGAGATGAAAAGTTATGAGTAAGGCCTTTTCTACTACAAAAAGTTTCAAAATCATAATTTTGAAATTCTCCTCCATGATCACTATGAATAGTTATCAAAGGAAGGTTTTTCTCATTTTTAACTTGGGCTCTAAAACTTTTGAAATAATAAAAAGCTTCAAACTTCTTTACTAGAAAATAGATTCATGTGAATCTGGTGTAATAATCAATTAAGACAAATACATAATACTTTCCACTAATGCTTCTGGTTTGTGTTGGTCCAAAAATATCCATATGCACCAACTGTAATGCATCAGTAGTTGAGACTTCACCGATTGACTTAAAGCTATATTTATATTGCTTTCCATATTGACAAGGATCACAAACTTTTGAAGAATCAAATCTAAGCTCCAGTATATCTTTAAATAGTCTTTTATTAGAGAGTTTACATAGGTTTCTATGGTTACACTGCTCTAATTTTCTATTCGATAACCAAGATTGATCTTCTATTGCACTAAGGCAAGGTAGATCTTTGCTCCTAAGGTCTTCTAAGTTTAGTGTGTATACATTCTCTTACCTATGGGCTAAGAGAATAAACTCATCCTTGGAATTGTGTACTAAGCACTTATGATTCCTAAAATTCACAAGGTAGCCTTCATCAAATAATTGACTTATGCTGATGATGTTGTACTTAAGACCCTTTACAAAAAAAAACATTTGAAATCAAAGTTTTTCCAAGAAGAACAATATTAACTATACCAATAATTTCTACCTGATCATTATCTCTAAAAGTTACTTTCCCTCCTTTCATCTTGATTATATTTTCAAAGTAGTTTTTGTTACCAGTCATATGCCAGGAACATACACTATCCATGTACCAAGTATTTTTGTTGGTACCTTCCCTATTTTCCTAAAATCAAGGAAACATTAGGTTTTTAGAATCCAGAGTTTCTTGGATCCAGAAATGTCATAAAGTAAAATTTTAGGCGCCCACATTTTATTATAAAAGTGAGCTCTGTGAAAACCTAAAGACTGAGTTTTATTTAAAGAACAATGTTTTTCCCAGTTCCCACCATACTGACACTTAGTGCAAAATGAAGCACTTTGTGGAACAAAATAATTGTTACTAAAAACGGGTTTAGAATGGTTATAACCAAAACCATAACGATTCCTTAGAGTTCATATTTGTGAATACATCTTATCAAAATTTTCTTTACCATGGGTAAAGTTTGATAAACACTTCCTCAAGGAAAAAATTTAAGATTTTAGTTTGATAACCATGTTCTTGTCTTCTAAAAAATTTGATTTTGAACTAGAGTTAGGATTGAAAAATTTTTCTTAGAAATTACATTTTCTAGATCCTTAGAAAGTTTATCCTTCTCGGAATTTTCTTTCTTAAGGTTTTTTGAAATGTTTTCAAAATCATCATTTTTCTCATCAAGGTCTTTAGAAAGATATTATATTTTATTGGTAAGAATAAAAATCCTAGAGTTTGCCTTATCAATTTTTTTCTTAATTTTAGAATTTTCATTCTCAAGAAGCTTGGAAAACCTAGAAACTTATTCATAGGTAGGTAAAGTATTATCTTCATTAGAAGAGGATTCTTCATCTGAAGAGTTATAATATTTACTATCACTATAGTTAGTATTTAAAGAAACATTCATAATGGATTCAAAATTGTGTACCTCATACATAAAGTAATTATTTTCAATATGCAATTTTTCTAGAAGTCCAAGATTTTTCTGTACAGAAGATTCATAATCTGATGATTCATCTGAAGAGTCACCACCACTGGCACTCTAGGTGTCGTTAGCTTTAAGAACTTTCTTATCTTTATCTTTATAATACTTCTTCCCATTTATCTCAGAATATCTTTCTTTTCTATCTTTCTTCTTGAGAAAAGGACAATTAGGCCTTATGTGTCCAACTCTCTTTCATTCATAACATGTGACTTCTGAATATTTCTTTTCTTTCCTTTACTTATTCTTATATCTGGATTGGAAATTCTTCTGCCCAACAATCTTGTTCATTCTTCGAGCAAGATTGTCTAACTCATTTTATGAAACTTCACTTTAACTAGATTCATATTGAATAACGACCTTTTTAGATTTTGATCTAGTAACTCTCTCAGGAGTCTTGACATTCATATTATTTGAAGTTGTAGTAAATGCAACACTACCATTTCCATTATTCTTCTTTACATTGTCATCATCTCTCTTCATTATAGTCTCGTGTTGAAGAAGAGTTCCAAAAAGTTCATCAAGAGAAATCTGAGTGACCTTTTTGTTCTCATCTATAGTTTTTCTCTTTGATTCCCACTCATTGGGGATAATTTCTATGATCTTATCAACAAGAGCTTCATCATCTAACCCTTTCTCACCCATGGATTGTAAACTATTCACAATAGTCATGAATCTCTATTGCACCTTACAAATTGGTTCTCCATAAGGAAAGTTAAAACCATGATACTCAGCTCTGAGCATGGCTCTTCTTATTTCAATGACTTTAGATGTACCAAAATGAGTAACCTCTAATTTCTTCCATATACAATTAGCTGCTTCACAAGAAGAGATTTGGCTATATATATTCATAGTCCTGGAACAAAGTAAAGTATTGCGTACCTTATATTTTAGTTGATATTCTTGTTTCTTCTGGTTGGTAAAAGTTCTGAATTTCTTATCTGGGATTTTATAATCACCAGTAAGCATAACAAAATTATCTAATCCAGTATTAATCACAAAGGTCTTCATACGATCTCTCCAATACTCATATTCATTACCATAAAAAATTGGTGGTATATTAGGATTTATGTTGTCGATGGAACCAACATTGATTCTTGCCATCTTAAGAAAAATATATTTCAACAGAGAAACTCATTAATAGAAAAATTTCGTAATAAAAAATATATCTTCCTAAGAAAGGAAAAGTAGAACAAGGAAAAACTAAGCAAGGAAAACTTATATGTGAGTATAAGTATTTCAGAGACCTTCTCTGATACCAATTATAGGATTGGTATAGAGTATGTGGTTGTCAACCTCTGATACCAAATGTAGGATCGAAATAATGATGTAGATGCTGAATATACAAGAGGGGGGGGGGGGGGTGAATTGTATACTTTAAAAATTCATTTGTAACAATTAAAGTTGTTAATGTTTAACAAAGTTAAACAACATAGATTTAAAAAACCTCTAGTTCTACACACTTTCTTGATTTAAGAAATATGATTCCGAAAAAGAAATACCAGAAAAGTGAATCCGAAAAGGAAAATTAACAAAAGTTTACAAAGATAAATATTCTACCTTAAAGCATATAGAATCTTACTAAATCAGAGTATATAATAACAAGTAAGTATAGGATAGCTATACTTTCCTCAACAAACAAAATACATTGGAAAACTTGAAACAAACAAGTAACAAGATGCAAATCTTTTAACTCAAAGAGAAGGGTATCCAACAACCTTGGATAAATGTCCCTTGATTTACACTTTCAAGAAAGTCTATCTTTCCCACACCAAGGTAAGACCTCGATATGAATATCAGAGTTTGTCTTTCTATCCCCACAATCCTTAATCTTCAAGGTAGTTGGCACCTCTGTCTTCCTCACCAAGAAAGTCCTCGAGCTTTAAGGTAGTTGGCACCTCTGTCTTCCTATCCTAGGAAGTCCTCAAATGTACTCATCAACTTTTGAAGTTGCATGAAGCAAAACTAAACAAGGAGTTCAGTAATCACTAAGCATAAGAGTATCTCTCTAGAAATCACTTCAATAGAATGTAATCTCTAGAGTCGTAGAACAGTCAGTCCAAGGTTGTGAGATCTTTCAAATGATCTCCTATTTATAGGAAAATCTCCAACGATTGGCTCCCTCCTCCAACGGTCATATTTTTACTTAAATCTCAGAGGGTCCTGTACACATGTCACTCAAACAACGGTTAGTTAGTAACTGAATGCATGACATCTTTTTATAATAAAAACATGTGTAAGAAAATTTTTTTTACTTAACCAAAGTCATTTTTTGTAATCTAAGAAAAAATGAAAGTTAGGAGTCTAACCAAAAAGAAGATTCGAAGTCTAATAAAATGATATTCGGAGTCTATAAAACATGGATATTCGTATTCTATTTTTCATGGAATTTGAATTTTAGAATTCTATAGACTTCAGAGTCTGAACTCATATGAATTCGTAATCGGAATTCGGAGTCTGAATTCATAAGACTTCGTATTCAGAATCCAGAGTATGAATTCATGAGAGTTCGGGGTCTGAACTCATTAGAATTCGTAACCTGAATTTTTATCCTGAATTCAGAGTCGAACTTCATAATGTTTCATAACCTGAATTTGTAGTCAAACTTCATAAAAGTTCGTAACCATAATTCGTGGTCGAACATCATAAAAGTTTGTAACTAGAATTCATAGTAGAACTTCATTAAAGTTCGTAACCAAAATTCATAGTGGAACTTCATTAAAGTTCATAACCAGAATTTGTAGTGGAACTTCATTAATGTTCGCAACCTGAATTTGTAGTGGAACTTCATTAATGTTCGTAACTATAATTCTTAGTGGAACTTCATTAATGTTCATAACCAGAATTCGTAGTGGAACTTCATTAAAGTTTGTAACCAGAATTCGTAGTGGAACTTCATTAAAGTTCATAACCATAATTCGTAGTTGAAAACAGAATGCTATTTATCTAGTGTTATATGATTATGAGGTTTTAGATATGAAACCGAATTTTACACTTAGACAAGATAATGAACAATGAAAAACCTGGTAAGGATAAATTTTCTTGGGGAAGAAAAATTTTCCTTATAGAAGTAAAACATAGGGTAAAAGGAAATTTTCCTTGAGATAAGGTGTTTGTGATTTTCAAAACAAGAATGGATGGTAAAGTCATAAGGGGACCTTATTGACTCAACAATATCCTCCACACATGATGGAATAAAAAATTTATAAGGAAAACCTTATTGACTTAACAAAGGGGGGCAGTGTGCAGGGGGTGAAGGTTGTGGGGGGTAGTGTGTGAGTGGGGGAAAGGGGCAGGGTGGGGGGGAAGTGTGCATAGGGTAGTTGGGGTGAAGGGGGAGGGGGGCAGTGTGCAGGGGGTAGGGAGGGGGGGGGGGCAGGGGGTGTAGGGGTGTAGGGGGAGGGGTGGGCTACTACAGGGGGTAGGGGGTGCAGGGTGTGAAAGGGGAAGTCCAGGGGGTGCAGGGGGTGTCCAAGTGGGGGGAAGTTTGTAGAGGGTAGTGCAGGGTGAAGGGGGCATGAGTTTCATGGAATTTGAAACAATAACACACTTGTTTATATGTTCTATTACTTTATGTGTCATTTAAAGTCTTGTTCTGGGTATCTAAATTATGCTTGTATGGATTTCATGGGTAGCATGGGTTGCATTCAACCTTTATCTTCCTTTCTTCTTCAGTGTATCATGCAAAGTGAATGATCTAAGAAATATTATGTGATCTGTTGACTACCTTCGCATGACCCCAAGTGTGGATCACCAAATTTACTCACATAAAAAAACAGATGCTTTATAGGATCTCAAGAACACTATATGCGGGTTCTATTTCAATCACTTTGCAAGATCTGGCTATTTGGAAGGTTTCTCATCAAGTGCTTCACGAGAAAAGGGGTGTCACCTCAACCCATTCATGAGAAATGTATGGCTTTCATGTTGTCTTTCACATGAAATTGGGTGTGTTTGCGGTTGTCTCCACAAACACCTTTGTAAGATCAGAAGATTTCTTTCATAAATGCTTTGCATGACATATGGTGTCTCTGTGAGTTCTCCTTCACCTCTTCGCAACACCCGACATATTTCAGGTTTCTCCTTTGTGAGACAGTAGATATGTCTGCAGGATCACCATCGTGGGACTATGTTTTGTCCGCGGTTTCCTCCTTCTTAAAATCATGTAACCAAGATGGTTTTGTGAGATCTTCTTCACGTGATTGAATCACGCGAGCTCATTAGTTTCGAGAGTTATTATTGAGTTCTCAAGAAAACCAAAAATAACCAAACTCTTAGTGTTTACTTGGTTTGTATAGGTGGTGTTGCTTCTTTTTTTAAGGTGTGTCAAGGACCTCTCCAAATGTCCGAGGATCTCAGGATCTTATGAATGTAGATATTCTCAGCATCTCTATAATTGCTAGAATGATGGCACAATCTGTGTGATGAATACTTCTTCACATGATCACTATGTTGATCATGTGATGCCTCATTCGACATCATCTCAAGAAATCATAATAATCCACATGATAATTCATATAAAGGAAGGGAGGGGGTGGGGGTGCAGGGGGCTGTCCAGGGGGGGCATAGGGGTATGTCCAGGGGTGCAAGGGGGATTTCCATGGGGAAGGGGGGAAGTGTGCAGGGGGAAGGGAGGGGGGGGGGGTGAAAGGGGTGAAAAGGATATTTCTAGGGGTATGGGGGTGCAGGGGGTGCAAGGGGGTTGTTCAGGGGGGCAGTGTCCAGGGGGCAGTGTGCATGGGGCATGGAGGGGGGTGGGGGAAGGGGGTGCACGAGGGGTGTCCAGGGGGTGTAAGGGGGCTGTCCAGGGGGGAGGGGGCAGTGTGCAGGGGGTAGGGGGAGGGGTGGTCTACTATGGGGGGTGCGAGGGGGTTGTCCAGGGGAGAAGTGCCCAGGGGGCAGTGTGTAGGGGGCATGGGGGGGGGTAGGGGGTGCACGGGGGGTGTCTAGGGGGGGTAAAAGGGGCTATCCAGGGGGGTGCAAGGGGGAGGGAAGGGGGGTGGGTAAAGGGAATGGGGGACTGGAAAATGTGAAATAGAATATTGAATGATGACCAAATTGTAGATTATGTTTGGTATTTGCAACTCCCTGATAAGGTTTACTTCTCTCCATTCTTAACTTGTAGATATTATATTTGTTTGAAATTTATGTTATGGTATTCTGGGAATGTGCATGATTTATGACATGTTGATATCATTTGCAAGTTGTGATAGACACATTACATGTTTTGTTTGTTGAAATTTGAATTGAATTTTAATTAGTTATATTCATGTGTACTATCAAGCTGAATTATAATTTCTAAATCCTGAGTTTTCTGCTGGTTTCAACTATTGTATATAAGGGAATAAGATTCTAATAGGTTGTTATTTCCTAGATTACAGGTGATTCAATATTTATACCAGATTTTTTCAACAAAGATAGAGTAGGGAGTCTTGGGATTGGAAGCGGTCACTCAGGGGAGTATTTTACCTCATTTACTTTTATACTCTCTTCTTTCTGATTAAATTCATAATCCATGCTGAGTTTATTTTTCACTGCTTTCATGTGTTATTTTGATCTTGTTGGGTGAATAGCATGCTGTTTTCATATACTGAAAGTGAAGTTTATATCAATACAAATGAAATTTTATTTAATTATTATACAAGCTATTTCTACAGCAGGGTGCAAGGTGGCTATCCAGGGGGGCATGGGGGTGAACGGGGTATGTCCAAGGGGTGTTCAAGATGGTGCAAGGGGGTTTTCCAGGGGGCATAGGGGTGCAAGGTGGATGTCCAGGGGGTGCGGGGTGGGGGGGGGGGGGGGGGGGGGGTTCCCAGGGGGGTGCAAGGGGTTGTCCGGCCGGGGAACTATTTTTTTTATAAAAACTTTATTATATCTCCATGGTTTTAACTGTGGTAGTAGGGGTCTATTTCCATGGTTCAACCATGGCATTAGGGGGTATATTTCCACAGTTTTAACCGTGTTAGTAGGCCCCTACTTCCACGGTTTTAACCGTGGCCTTAACCATCCTAATTCCATGGTTAAACCATGGCACTATGGTTCTACTGTCACGGTTAAAACCATGGCGATATGCCGCTACTTCCACGGTGAAAACCATGGTACTAGGTAAGCCCTACTGCCATGGCGATAACGGTCATAGGTTTTGGGCCTATAGGCACGGTTTGGAACCCCGACCTTGGGTTAATTTTCTAGTTGTGTATGATAATATGATTAATGTTGATTAATCATGATTGATGTGATATTGGGATATGTTTTGATAAATATATGTGGTTGATAAATGGTGGATAAATGGGGTGTTGGACATGACGATCTATGATAATGATATATATGCATGGTTTATAAATGGGGTGCTAGACATAAAGATCTATGCCAATTATATTTATCCATAGTTGATAAATGGGGTGCTAAACATGACGGTCTATGATAATGATATATGCATGGTTCATAAATGGGGTGCTGGACATAAAAATCTATGCCAATTATATATATCCATAGTTGATAAATGGGGTCCTAGACATGAGTATCTATGCGAATGACATATATGTATGATTGAAAATTAGGGTTCTAGACTTGATGTTCTATGCCCATGATATACATGCGTAGTTGATAAATGGGGGTACTAAACATGAATTTATACACTAATAAAATTAGCATTGGATTGTGGTTTGAAGTGGTAGTAATAAGGAAATTAATGTGACATGGATAATGTAATCCTATATGCTATAATGAAATGTGAATTTAATATGTAACATGGTTTATACACACCGTGGGCTAAAGTGGGTATTTAGGTACAAGTTTCCATGAGAAACCAGTAGTCTATGTGGTTTTCAAAAATATTAATTAATAATGTGATAACTATTCAATTATGCATCATAATTATTTCTTTTTAAAACTTCTTACACCTATTATTGGCTGGATTTATTTTATACATCTTTAGTGGTGTCCTACTGAGTTTTTCTCAACCTACTCAGGATACCTGATCAGTACCTGATTAGACATTATTTTTTTAGGATAGGTTAAGGGAAAAGTCGCTATGTTATATGGATAATTTAGGTATGGAGCTTGGTTGTGGGACACAGATGTGGTTCAATGCCCTCTAGGAGTCGTCAATATATTTCTTTTGGGTTTAAATTTTAGACACATGACATTTAAATTAGCATTTCATGTTTTCTACTTAGTTGTATATTGTATTTTCCTACATTAATTATCTCAAGATATTGGTATTGTTTATGGTTATATATGATTTTACTATTGTTTATTAGTTTTGATGGTGTGTTACTCTATTAAAAGAGGGTATAGTCTCCCCATGATCGACTTTTTTGACCCTTGATACTAGTTGGAAGCCTTTGGTGTTGGTGAGGTGCGCTTGTGGTCAAGTGACCAACTAGCTCGGGGAACCTGTGTGTGGAACCTAGGCCGGGATATTACAAAGTGGTACTATAGCCAAATTTTATTTTTTCTTTTTTCCCTAATATTTGGGAAACATAGATAGAAGACTATGATGAGTCCAACCTTGGTATTGATCTTGTGCATGGTAGTTGAAAACCTATGTATGGAAGAAAACCCAAGTACCCATGGTGGGATTATTGTTATTAAAATTTTCTATGATAGTTGAATATTATTTTACATTCGGTGATGCACTTGTTGTGTGGTGTGATTATTGTTTCTGAAAATTGGAGAGAATTGACTCATGGTCAAGTATGGTACAAGAGTTGAGTTTCTTGCATCTTTCTAGATTCTAAGGATTATTATGGCATGCATCCTTATAGGCATGCATGGGAAAACCATTTTTGGGTAAATTTTTGATTGTGAACTACTTTTACTACCTTTTTAATTTGAAAATGGCGCCTAATATTAAATTGAAAGTGGTAAAATGATTCAAGATGAGAATAAAGGGGTGTCTAAATATAAAATTGAACAATGAGATGAGAATACCCTTTGATAACTAGGACCTATGTGTAGGGTGGTTAAGGGTAGTGATATTACCTCAGTTTTGACTATGTGGTGAGGTTTTGGAAAGAAGACTTATTGTGACTTGTTGTGATTTTCCTCTTATGTAAATGTGATAATGTTGTGTTATGAGTCCTAAGACTTGTGATTTTCATTTTAGAGATATTCCACCATCACAATTCTTATTGAGGGGATAATAGGAGGTGATGGATGGAGATGGTTTTCCAGTATTGGAACTTGAGGCTTTGATGGTGAAAGTTGAGGATGTAGTAGAGAAGTTTATAGATAAATTTGATTTCTTCATGAAATTCATGGAAAGAGACCCATGTTTGTTTGTAAATAAAATGTCTGTTTGGATGAGGGAGTTCCAGTTTTAGCACCCTTTGAAAATTACTAGAGAGGATGGAATTGAGGGAGATATGTTTTTGATAGATTCTATCTAGAATATACTTTAAACTTTAGAGAATTTAGATGATAATAGAGTAAATATAGCTACTTATATGCTATGAGGATCAGTGTAGCATTAGTGGGATTTCTAGAATTTAACTCGATAATCAGATGGTATTCTATGGAAGGACTTCATGGAGAGGTTCTTGGAGCACTTCTACCTAGAGATGATAAGGTATGAGAGAGTAATTGAGTTGATGATTTTGACTCATGGGATTATGTTAGTGATGGACTATGATGGGAACTTTTACATATTTGTAGTGATTTGTTTCAGAATTGGAAGGGGATGAGTCTACTTTAGAAAAATTATTTCATGATGTAATTAGGAGTGAAATTAAGTCCTAGGTGAATATCTTCACGGTGAAGAAGTTTTTTAAAGTGGTAAATTAGGATCTTAGATTGGAGGGGAACCTAAATAAGGCTTCTAGTAGAGCCTGTCTGTTTTCTTCTAGATGATCTTGAGGTTTACCTTTTGAGATAAAAAAGATTCATTATGAGAAAAGTAGCTAGAGTAGTGGGAAGAAGAGTGACCAATCTAGGTTAAGTTACATAGAATATTACCCAAGTTCTTTCTCACCAGTGTGGTAAGTTGGGACACATTCATAGACATTATCCCAAACCAATAGTAGAGTATCGATCTTGCAGTTGGATAGGACATCTAAAGAGGTTCTGTAGGAACTTAAGACAAATGGTTAGTGATGTAGGAGTGATAGAAAAACCAAATTGTGGGAATAGGGTCTTCTACACCATATCATTATGGTATCTAGAGTTCTTCTAGTGGAGGTGGTAGAGGTAATGGACAAGATACTTCTTAGAAAGAGAGCATGTATTAGTATAGTGGTGAAAATCATGGGAGTCATATGGAATCAAAATAAATAGGGGCCATAAATTTTTATGTGGTATAGCCTACAATTGTGGATAACGAGGCTGGGCCATCAATAGTGAGAGGTACTATTATTGTAGCTTCTATATTTGATAGTGCATTATCAGATATCAGTTCCTCCAATTCTTTCATATCTAAAAAAATTGTTAATGGTTTGAGCCTGGTGGTGGAGTTTTTGAGAAGGTCAATGAAGATAGATACACTGTTGGTAGTACGGTCTAGAGACATCTATTTTTTCAAGGTAGGATCTCTCGAATTCAGGGAGTATCATTTTCTATAGGATCTCTATATCATTGATTTTGCTGGATAAAACATAATTATAGGTATGGAATGGATGGAAATATACCAAGAACACATTGATTTTTACCAGAGGAGAGTGGAATTCAAGTATCATATGGGTCACAAATAGATTCCCTATATAAAGTGGGATATCCAGGATGGATGAGGGGGGACAATAAATTAGTAATAGAGAGAGTTCATAGACCTTGTTTTTATATGGTTGCTAGACTAATAAGGTGTGAAGAAAGATGTTTTTACAGTGGTAGTGGAATTGTGTTAGGATGTTTTTACTAAAGAGTTCTCAAGGTTTCCACCTGAGAGATATATGGAATTCACTATTGAGATCATGTTGGGGGGTTGAACCAGTTTCAATTCCACCATACAGAATGGGACCTTAATAGATTCAAGGGGTCAATAATCAGTTGTACGAGTTTGAGAATAATGGATTTATCTATCTGAGTATGTCGCATTGGGGCTCTCTAGTGCTATTTTCTAAGAAGGCTGATATGACTCTACTATTGTGTGTTTATTACTAGAAGTTGAACCAGATGAAAGTGAAGAACTAATATAATTTTCAATGAATCGATGACCTCTTTGACTATTTGAGAGGAGATTGTATGTTTTTTAAGATTGACTTGATGTCGGGGTATCATCAGCTAAGTGTTAGGTATTCTGATATACCGAGGACTACTTTTAGAAGAAGGTATGGCCTTTATGAGTTCATTGTAATGTTTTATGGGTTAATGAATGTACTAGAAGTGTTATTGATGAATTGAATATTCCATCTATATCTAGATCAATTTGTTGTAGTATTTTTGGATGATATATTGGTGTACTCCAAAACTCATGACGATCATACCCAACATATTGACATCTTCTTGAGTACACTAAGAGAGAATTAGATATACGCCAAGATATATATGTGTTAGTTTAGGATTGATCATGCAAACTTCTTGGAACACATCATCTTATATGAAGTCATGTCATTAGACCCAGAAAATTAGTGGTTTCTTATTAGCATCCCAATAATTTTTTTCAATATATGTAGCTTTCTAGGGTAAGATGGAAATTGTTGAGGGTTCATCTTGGAATTTTCACATTTTGTAGTGCCACTTCCAGGATTTAAAAAAATGGGATAATGTTTGATTATATAGAATCATGTGAGAAGGACTTCTAGGACTTGAAGAAGAATTTGACACTGACACCAATATTGATTTAACCTAAGCCAAGTGAGGATTACATGGTGTATTGTTAGGATTTTAGGGTTGGGCTAAGAGTTATGTTGATGGAGTAATATCGAGTCATAGTGTATGGATATAGGAAGATAAGGCCACATGAACATTAATACTCTATACATGACATCAAGCTAACAACTGTTCTTTATACTTTGAAGTTTTGGTGGCATTATCTATTCAGTGGAAATTTTACTGTGTACATAGATAATAAGATCTTAAAGTACATTTTTTCACAGTGAGATCTGAATCTTCAATAGTGAAGATAGGTTTAGTATATGCAGTCTTCTGATTTTGATATGGAATATATTCCCAGCAAAGGAAACAGTGTGGGTGATGATTTGAAAAGGAAAACTCAGACTCAGATGGTTCAGAAGCCTAATATAGAGTGGACGATGATGAATTTTCTAGCTGGAATGTATGCGGTTGTTCAGGAGAGTCATGATAAGATTACTCTCATATCAATTTAATCAAATTCTACATTTTTGAGATGTATTAGAGACAAGTAGTATGAGGATTAAAAATGTTTGACCTTGAGGTAAATCCATGAAGGTGGGGATTCACCATTAGATTGGATCTTAGAGGAGGATGATATCATCTTTTTTAGGAGTCAAGTTGTTGTGCATACAACTATGTGGGAGTATATAATGTGGGAATTTCACTCATCAAAGTGGTAGGTACATCCAAGAGTGAACAAAATGTACCATAACCAAGGAAACTTGTTTTAGTGGTTGGGAATAATGAAGGAGATAATAGGGTTCATGACACGTTGTCACACCTATTAGTAGGTGAAAGTAGATTATCAATGACCTGGAGGCTTCCTGTAGTCATTTACCATTATGAAATGAAAGTGTGATGATGTGACAATGTATTTTGTGGTGGGTATCCTGAATATTCCAATAATGAATTATGCTTCCTGGGTTATTTCTTATCGAATGATGAAAGTAGTGAATTTCTTGCCAATATAGCATACTTTCTCAGTGGAGTGATTATGATGATTGTATGATCGGAAGATAGTTCATATCATGGGATGCCATGGAATATAGTTTTAGATCATGGATCACATTTCACTTCATGCTTCTTCCAGTATTGTATAAAATTTACGATTCATATCTTTTGTTGAGTATGGGTTTTCACCCACAAACAGATGGGAAGTTTGAGTGTACTATACAAGAGCTTCAGGATATGATGTTAGCATGTATTCATTACTTCAGTGGGTCTTGGGAGAAACAATTGTCTTTGCTGGAGTTTTCATATAAAAATAGTTATTATGAAACAATACAGATGGATCCACATGAGGTACTTTATGGTAGGCTATGCAGATCGCCACTATGATGGATGGAGGCAAGTGAGTTAGAGTTGCTGGGATCAAGTCTCGTACATGAGATGTCAGGACAAGTTCAACTAATTTTTTAATGTATTCCTATAGATCATAGTGGATATAATTCATATGACAATAGATTTCAACGACCCTTAGATTTTACAGAGGGTGATCGTGTAGTCCTTCGGGTGTCGCCTAGACAGGTCACCACATGATACATATGCAGGGAAATTTGGCACCCAGGTTTGTTGGATCATAGTAAGAAAGTGTTGCAGGGAAAGTTCATGATGATAGTTTGTGTATTGTCGCCACATGGGCCTGTGTTGGAGGAATCATTGGAAAGGGAAGAATATATACTGGCTCAGTGGCATGTTATTTTTAACATATAATCTTATAGATTCTTGGGAGTCCAACTCAAGGATGATCTGTTATAAGATGGGGATATTGTAAGATCCTAACCTTTAATGGGGTTGAATCGGGATTGTTTTCAAGTACTATTTTGTATTTATTTTAGTTATTTTTGTTTGGGATAAAACATGGGGTGTGTTTGGGAGGAGTTTTGAGAAAAATGTAAGAAAAAGGGTTGTACACAATAGGTGCATGTATAAGGAAAATTGTTCACCCTTACCCTGCAAACTATGAAACCTTTTATAATGGGGGTTCACATGGCTAGCACATGTCTTATCCAAACTTGTTCCCTAAAAGGGGAAACCATGCACCACTAAAATAATAGGTTCACTATTCCGTACAGTTAGAGAAAATCACGTGACCCAACCATGCTAACTGTGTATATGAGTTAATGTATCCTGAAAATTAGTTTTAACATTCCCCAGGACCCTAAATCTCACACATTTTGACCCCCTATTCGACCCTGGGAGGTCTTTCAATATTTTGGAGCTCTCTAGAAGAATTCCAAGCCTTCCCAACCTCCTTTCATTGTGATTCTAATCCTGAATCAAAGATCTTTCCCTCTCCTGATAATTGGATCATATATATTTACTTTATTGTTCATCCTCGTACCTTCTCTCATATTTTTGGTGGGAAGTAATCTTCTTTTTTTCTATATATATGCTTATATATAAATCTTTATTTAAGAGATCTTTATTTTTTAATATTGATTTAGGGTTTTGAGATCCATATCCTGTTCTATATCATTGTGCTGCTCAATTTTGGTTATTTCCATTGGTTAATCATTTTTCAATGAATAGAGGTAGGAGGTCTAATATTTAAATCAAATTTTCATTATTTTTATTTAATAAATACAATTTTAGAATTTATAGGGTTTTCTTAAAAATAGAAAATTCTTAAATTGAATTAATTAATGTGGAAAATTGATTAATTGATGAATTGGAGATTTTACTGAATGGTTTAATTGTGTAATTAAGATAATTAATTGATGAATTAATTATCAATTTATTTAATTGTGAAATTGGGATAATTAATTGATAGATTAATTATCATAATTCTGAATTGTGGGATTAAGGATAATTAACTGGTGGGTTAATTATCATAATGTTAAATTGGTAATTTGAAAATAATTAATTTGTAATTTAAATATTAGATGTTGAGATGTGAATTGGTTAATTAATTTTCTAATTAATTAATGGAATTTATATAGTTAATTTATTGTTGAATTAGTTAATGGAAGCGATGTGATTCATTAATTGGTGAATTAATTAATGTGTTTGATATGATTAATTAATTGTTAAATTAAATAAATGAAATCATAGTTATTAATTAATTATAAATTTAATTATGGGAATGGTATTAATTAATTTATGAATTTATTAATGGTTTATTGTGATAAGATGATTAATGTTGATTAATCATGATTGATGTGATATTGTGATATGTTTTCATATATATGAATGGTTGATAAATAGGGTGCTATACATGATGATCTACACCATTGATATATATATATATATATATATATATATATATATATATATACGCATGGTTGATAAATTGGGGGCTAGACAAGATGATCTATGCCAATAATATATAAGAATGGTTGATAAATGAGGTACTAGACATGAAAATCTATACCAATGATATGTATGCATGTTTAATAAATGGGGTTCTAGATATAATTATCTACGACAATTATGTATATGCATAGTTAATAAATGGGGTTCTAGACATGACGATCTATTACAATGACATATATGTATGATTGATAATTGGTGTGCTAGAAAATATGTTCTATGCCCATGATATAAATGCATGGTTGATAAACGAGGTTCCAAACATTGCATTCTACACCAAAAACATTATAATTGGATTATGATTCCAAGTGGCAATAATAATTAAATTTAAGTGACATGGATAATATAATTCCATGTGATATTATTAAATGGGAATTGAATATTTAATATGTTTTAGACTTAATGCGAGATGGGGTAGGTATTGATGTATAGGTGTCTATGGGATCCCAGTGGTCTATGTGGTTTTAAAAATATTAATTCATAATTTTATAATTTTATAATTATGAATTTTAATTGTTTATTTTTACAACTACATAGACCTATTATTGACTGGATTTATTTTAGGAAGCATTGGTGGTGGCCTACTGAGTTGTACTCACACCCTACTCGGGTTTCTTCATAGGTACCCGAATAGACTTTATTGTTGTAGGAAATGTCAATGAAAAAGGCCCTATGTTAGATAGATTATTTGGGGATGGATCATGCTTGGGAGAATAAGATTTAGTTAGGAACCCACTGTGTGTCATCCATATCCTTATTTGGGTTTTTAATTTTTGACACCTCACATGCACACAAGCATGTCGTGTTTTCTGCTTAGTTGGATATTCTATTTTCCAGATTTGATTATCTTGGGATATTGTAAATTTCAATGGTTATATATGAATCCTCTATTGTTTATTTTTTTTATACTTTTTTAATAATCTGATGTAAGATGGTATAGTCTCCCCATGAGTGACTTATCAGACCCTCTATGCTATTCAGAAGCCTCTGGAATATGGGGAGGTGTGGTTGATGTCATGCGACTGATCAGCTTTGGGCAACAATGTGTGGCACCCAGTCCAGGACCTTACATTCTTAGATTTCATATCATAATATCCTTTGAGTGACTATAAAAATTTCTCCACACAAGACCCTATATGGTTGACCATGTATATCACTTATTTTCTAGTTAGAGTCTTTGGATATAACGCTAGTCAGACCACTTCTTGTTCTAGATACATCATAGTAGGTAAAAACTATCAGAAAGTATATAGATACAAATTAATCAAGGATGAAGTAATATTTAAATCACTGATACTAGCCTCTATAGTTTGAGTTTTGAAATCTGGTATTCATGTGTGTTTCACCTAGTTACGTCATTGAAAAATTTGGGGACATGGAAAGTTAATTACAACATTGAACATACATTTTTATGTTTTGGAGACGACTATACCAGTGTATTAAAAAATATATATTTGTTATAGATACATGTTGATTATGAAATTTTCCACATTTCTTAGTAGTGTTGTTATCCTTAAAACCCATATCATGTTCTTTTACTAGATGAGTTTCTGTTTTATGTTAATGATTCTATTGAGGATTATCTTATTAGTATCATTGAAAATAATAAGAAATATCATTGAGGCTGGTCGGTTCATCTAGTTCGGATGTAACAGTACAATGATTGTGTATAGAATTAGACCCAGTTGAAAGAGGTTGATATATGTGCATAGTGGCTAGAGTTATTATTGGATGTAGAATAACCACTTTCATGTCAACTCAGGTATGAGTTTTTAAGGAGAAATTCCTTGATAAATATTTCCCTCATGATAAACAAATTGAAATGAAGATAAATTTTCATAGTTTAATGAAAAGGGGACACAAAATTGTTGATGAGTATGAGGATACATTTACAAGTTCATATAGGTATGCAATGTATTATATAAGAAACATGGAATATATGATTGGAAGCATATTTGTAGGGATTAATCCAGGTCTCTGAAGGGAACTGGTGTCTCAATTTTGTTTTTCATATGATGAAATAATTATATGTGCCATAGAAATAGAGAAGGAATTATCTAGATCATACATATTAAAAGGAATACAATAGAATAAGAGGAAACTAAAAACTATGAAGAAGGGAATTACAAAAATAAGAAGAAAATGATGAAGGAATTTCTATCATGTGATAACTATGGATAAAATAACATTGGGAAGTGCCAGAAGGGCATGAGAGTTGGTCCCAAGTGTGGTGATAAGGGATGATTGTCTCATGAATTAAAGGAGAATAAGAAAATACATGGTTGAAGGTACATTAATACTATCTTCATATTTAGATAATTATTATTTTATTGATTATGTATCATTTCATGATTTTATAACTATATATTTTTTAATAAAAATTAGAAATTTCTCCTTTAATTTAATATGGAAGTTTTTATTCGAAACTCATAGGGGAATAATCACCATAATAAAGATATGTTAGGATGTACCTATTATAACAAATAAACGTTCATTATTTTTAGACTTTATTTTCAAACCTATGGTGGAATATAATAAATTCTTATGTATGGAATTGATTTGAAAATATAATGTAGAAAATTATTGAATGAATAAGGAGATTATGACTTGTGAGGAAGATGCAGAATACCATTTCTTTAGAGAAATGAATTAATTATATGAGTCATATCTAGGTCCACTCTCAGTAGCTCCACTAAAGGTGTTTCTTGGTGTAGAAGAGAAAAAAAATCTAAAGATAGAGAAGGTAACCTCCAAAATGAGGATTTACCTATTGTACATGAAGAAATTGATGTATTTTTTGGAGGAATTACCTGGACATCCACCAGAGTGTGATATTGAGTTTTCATTTTATTTAATCCGTGATAGATGACCAATATCAAGGAATCCCTATTGAATAACCACGACGGAATTAGTAATGTTTTGTAATCAAATAGAGGATACATATGATAATGTATTTATTCATGCTAGTGTATCACCATGGGGAGACCATGTTCTCTTTAAAAATAAGAAATATTGATCCATAAAACTAGGTTTATCTAGTGTTAGGGTTTTAACAATTCTATCTAAAAACACTTTAAAGACCCCATTTTTTAGTGCTAAAAAAGCGTTGTTAAAGGGGTCTTTAAAAGTGCTATTTTTTAGCGCTGTTAAAGGGGGTCTTTATCAGTGCTAAAAAAATCATGTTACAAGGGGGCCTTTATCAGTTATTCTTTACAAGTGCTGAAAAATGGGTTCTTTTAGCATCACTTACAAAAAGGTTCTAATAAGGGAGGGAGGGGGGGGTCATCTGCGCTTTTTTTGAAGAGCTGATAAAGACCCCCTTTATTAGTACTTTTTTACAAGTACTGAAAAAAGTATACTTCAAAAAAACTATATTTCATTAAAAATAATAAATAAATAAATAAATATATTTATATTTATATAAATCCAATATATATATATTGAAATATGTTTTACATAAGGTAAATTGTAATTTATACTTAAAATATTACATATTTAGTGAAAATGGTATATAAAATAACTAAAAAATATTTTTAATTCATAATTTTATTATTATTACCAAGTAATAGTCATATGATATTCATTTGATGATAAAAAATCATAAAAATAATAAAAGATCTAAAATAATTTGAATACATAACTGAAATTTCAAATGGCTATAACTTTTGATTTGAGTGTCTATTTGGTCTCTAACACATATCAAATTAAATTCTATGATGAGCTCCATGCCGTATTGACTAGGGGGACCTTGGTAATTAATTTTTAAAGGAAATAAATGCAATAAGGCCTCCAAAACTGAGTTTTTAGTTGGGGTACCCCGATTTTTTAACTTTTGATGGAGTTTAAACATTGTTTATATGGGTCTTTTTTCCCTTTTTTTAGTGGGAACTGAATTTATTTCCAGGTATTACATTCAAATTAATATTATGGATTTTAAATTTTATGATTTTTTAAAACGTAATTTTATTTGTAATAAAATATATAACAATATATACATATTTTTTATATGTTCACACATAACAATTTAATTTTAAAGATAAATAAAATAAATAAAATAAATAAATTTAAATATAAAATATATTTATTAATATATAAAAATATATATAAAAATATATAAAAATATATGGATAAAAAATAAGATGAAATATATATAAATATATAGATATATCATAAAATGTAAAAAAAAATAGTATATGGTAGTGGTAAAGGCGTTGGATATATAAGCGGGGAGGTCTTAGGTTCGAAACTCGTTGGAGGCATGGGTCCACATGGGAGGCTGGGATTTTCTAAAGCACTAATAAAGTGGTGGGTGGGTGGGAAGCACTGAAAAAGGGGGTGGTTGGAGAGTGGGAAAAATTTTTATATACCCTTTATTAGTAGAGCCTTTATCAGCACTTTTTTATCACTCTTAAAGGCCCCCTTTATTAGTGCCAAAAAAAGTAGTGATAAAGGGGGCCTTTAATAGAACTAAAAAAGAGCTATTAAATGACACTTTAATATCTATTTTTTATGTCTATTAAATGGGGCCTTTAACATCCCTTTTTTAGCACTTAAAAAAAATCAGGCTTTTAACCACGCTTTGATTATCACCACTTGTTTATCACTGATGAATACCTTTTCTATCACTTCTAAAGGATGATTTTGTAGTTGTTAAAGGAGCATATATTGATAGTTTTTTATTCATACCAAATTACACTAATCTTCACTTGTTGTGGAGTAGAAAAGTTTAGTATAGTCACTCTGTGCATGACACACTACCTTTACAAGGTTTTAGGGATAACACACTGCATCCCACAGATCCCTTATATTTAATCCCCCTTACTCACTGCATTGGTATGAATCTGAACTCAGTTTATCAACATGGAGGTCACTTCAATGGTTTGACATTAAATCATGCATCCTTAACTATAGATAAATTATTTGTTGAAGTCCCATTTTCCCCTTCAGATGAAACCTAATTTTCAGTGTACTGTTCATTCTTGAACTTGACCTCCACAAACTAACCTTCTTCCTCCATGTACTGGAGTGCTCCACATACCAACTCCATTTATCGCCTCTTCAAACTGTGCCTATGTACAGAATTTGTGAACTTATTTTACTTCTTCTCTTTCATGTCTCCATCCTTTGCAATCTTCCTTGCTCCACATATTACCTCACTTTCTCTGCATACAAAAATAGAACCACCGACTGAGTTCTTCCTCCATGTATAGACTCTACTCTGCATACCACTTCCTTTAGCAGACTGCTTATTTTGTGAACTATTTCTCCTCCATGGACCACTTCTCCTCTCATGGAATTCTCCTCATGATCCTCTTCTCCATTGTGGGATTATTTTCCCATGGGCTATTCTAGACATCATCCAAATTCTTTTAGATTTTTAATTAAAGTCATTACTGCGTTGTATTCTCACAAACTACTTCTATATTTATCCAAATTTATCTCGTATTTTTTTATCTGAGTGCCTATCCTTAATTAATGGTTTAGTTCTCCTTATATAGGCAAATAGATCTGTATTATCTACTAAACTGAGATTTACCAAATCATTAACACATAACTGCATTTTCTACATACCGTGCATCTCCCGTGAACCATTTCCCTAAGCGGTGCGTGTACTTCCATTCTCCCTATGTAGTAGTACAAATAACCATGTTGTTTCTACAAAAGAACCCCTTTGCATCTTCTCAAAAACTCCACCCCATTTTTGTGAACAAAACACCATATTGTGAACTGTTTTCCTTCCACGAACCATGGGCCTTCCGTGAACCACAAGCTTTCACTCCGCAAACCATTCCTCCTAAGTGGTCCGCATACCACTTTCCGTTCTACAAACTGTTCCCACTATGTGGTTCGCAGTTCAAAATTTTGTGTACCAAAATTATTGATCTGCAAACTGTTCCCAGAAAACCCATTTTGCATACTAACTTTACGAAAAACATTCCTTTTCCAAAAAAACTTCATATTTTGAGGCCTAAAAATTTGGAAAACGCTGGGAAGATGAACCACCTTTAATAATGTTTTCAGCCTTCTTCATAAGATAACATTCCTTCCTAACTCCTTTATCAACCCAATATAGATTAAAAACAAACATAAACTATACTCCATTACCAAAAAAGAATAGTCTTGGTTCCAAAAATCTCTACCTTTGGGTTTGTTGGCAGTCTGTAGATAAATCCAATAAAACAGCAGTCAAAACCTGATAAATGAGAAACAACATAGCCAACTCTATAGGTCTATGTGATGAATGATCAGTTTAGAAAAAAAAGAGGAGAAGCATTAATTAGGTGACCTTGATACCAAACTCTGAATTATTTTCTCTATTATCATTGTCTCCAAACTGTTTCCCCTTTGTAACTCATCATTCTCCCCCACTATAATATTTTTGAATTCCTCTATTATCCATTATTCTCTTTACTAAAATTGATTTTATCCATTCTCCCCCTGGGAATAAACCCACATACCAATATTTGAACATGGTAGAGCTCACCACACACTCCCATGGATCGTATCTCCCCCATAATCCTGCATCACATTCACAAACAAATTAAAATAGTTAATACAATTGGGGAGATGGTACATTCATAACCTCCTCATGCACAGGGAGGTGGATGACACCATGGTTCAACCGATGCTTCTTGAACACATGTGATGACAATGGCTTGGTCAGTATATCAGCCAATTGATCATCATCTCTAACATGATCCATTTTAATCATTCCTTGTTCCAAATTTTCCTTAATGATGTTATATCTAATTTTAATGTGTTTCGTATGAGAATGTTGAATAAGATTCTTCATAAGATCAATTTCTTGCTTGTTATGATAGTGAATCACCACTGGCTATTTAAACTTATCACCAATATCAGTTATTTTTTTCTTCATCCAAAGTAGTTGATTGAAAACATTTGTAGCAGAGATATATTCAGCTTCAGCAGTACTGAGAGAAGTGATTTAATATTTCTTACTCTACAAGACCAAACATTTTCTTCCAATGAAGAAAGATCCACCAGTTTTGTATTTTATACCCCCCACATATCCATCCCAGTCAGCATCATAAAATTATGAAAGTTCATTATCTTTTCCTACAACAATGTATAAGAAATAATTATGAGTACCTTGAATGTAACTCATTATTATTTTAATTGCTTCTATATTTTCTTCATTCATATTAATTCTAAAGCGTGCTACTAAGAATGTTTCATTTACAATATCTATCTGCATTGTAGTCAAGTATAACAGACTTCTGATGATTCTCTTGTACATGGTGGGATCCACAAATAATCCCATCCTCATGATTTCCTAGTTTAGTTCCAACCAAAATCATAGTTGATATTGGTTTTGATTTATACATATTGAATTTCTTCATCAAATAACCAGCATATTATTCATGTGAAATGAATGTGCAGTCTTTAATTTGAATCACTTCCACCGCCATGAAGTATGTGAGTTCACTAATCATAGAAATTTCAAATTTTGATTTCTTGTGATTGAAAAATTAATCCACTGATCCCTAACTACTTCCTCCAAATATAATATCATCTACATACAATAGAACCATGAACTAATATTTATGATAATTATTCAGATAAATATTATGATTCACTCTTTCTCTTTTAAATTCAAGCTTCTTTAGAAAAGAATTCAGCTGGGAGTACCATGCCCATGGTTCCTGTTTCATACCATATAGATCCTTCTTTAATCTACAAACCTTCATTTCATCACTAGTAAGAACAAATCCCATTGTTTGTTCAATATAAACATATTCTTCAAGAACACCATTTAAGAAAGATTTATTGACATCCATTTGATATACTTTGTATCCTCACTGAATTTCCATGATAAGATATATTCTGATTGACTCCAGCCGAGCCACTGGAGAAAATGTTTCTTTAATATGAACACCATCAATATGTGAATAGTCTTTACACACCAGACATGCCTTATTTTTGATTAAATTTCCATGTTCGTAAAATTTATTTTTAGAGATCCACTTTGTATGAATAAAATTGTGGGTTTTGGGTCTCTAAACTAGATCCGATGTTTTGTTCTTATCAATCTAATCCAATTCCTCATTCATAGCCTCAACCCCTAATTCATCCTTTGCAGCTTCTTCAAATGAGGACGGTTCAACAATTGAATGGAATATAGATTTTTCACCATTCCTCTTTCTCCTTGCCTTCAATGGATCTTTCCTATCCCCAAAGATGTTAGATAAATCAATTTTGGCTCTTCGATTTCTCCTGTGAGGTTCAGAAGAATTTTCTCCATCCATGATTTTCTCTTCTGATTATTCTTCTAAGTCAAAATCATGATGTGATTACTAAGTGTTTTCCATATCTTCCACTACCTTTTTATTTCGATATGTTCCATGTCCACATATTCAATCACATAAATAGTCAAATTTCTCAAGTTTTTTCTAGTTTTATCTTCAATGATATTTACATAACTACTTTCCACAATTTTTCCAAGATGTTTTTTTAAAACATTTGAAGGATTTTCTATTCATTTAATATCTAAGGAATATTCCTTTGTCTGCAGCATCACCATACAATACTTGATTTCATTCTATGTTTTGAATAGAGTATTTACCTTTGAAAACATGACATTACTTCAAAGAGGGCTTCTATTCCATAACTCACAGGGTGTCTTGGTTTCCCCCCATATAAATCCCTATTCAATTTTGAATATAAACTACAACTTGAACAACCTATTTATAGTGATGGTGAGAGATAAGACTCTCAATATGTATAGTTCTAGAAATACATTCCACCTATCGATTATGGCACTCAACAACTCCATTTTTTTGCAGAGTTCTCACAACATCCACCTAACATTGCATCCCATGTTTCTCCAGGTAGTTTTCAAACTCAATGGATAAATATTATCTCCCATTGTACGACTATAGAATATTTACTATCCATCCATTATCATTATCAGCTATCCAGTGATAAGTTTTCATGCAATCAAGCACTTACCACTTCCTACTTATAACCATCACACAAGCCATTATACTACAATCATCAATGAAAATAATGAAGTAACTTTCTCAATGAGTTCCAACAACACTTATCGGACCACATACATCTGTACGAATAAGATCAAGAATATTTGACACCCTTTTCTTATTTGGCTGATATGAACTACAGACCAACTTCCCTTGAATGCACACATCATAAGCCTTTTCCCATTCATGATTTAGATTGAGGATACCCATGAATATCTTCAGCTTAGATATCTTTTCAATGTATTATTGATTGATATAACCCAAACTTTGGTTCCATAAGTTGTTTTATTCTTCAACAGTTATGTAGAAAATGTCCACTTAACTATCAACTTGATATAGGTTGACATATGTTATACAACCTATCATTAGATAATTCCCTATTCTTACTTTTATAGTGCACCCCTTTTGATTTAATGTCACTATAAGTCCTGAGTCAGAGATGAATCACACTTAGGAGATTGTGAAACAACCCATCCACATAAAGAACTTCGGTCTTCTTCAGCTCACCATTGGCCAGTTTAGTACACCCACATCCTTTAATCTCTAAAGAACCACCATTAATAAATCTCACTATTTCATCAACCTTTTTATTAACATTTATTAATAGGTTTTCATTTCCCATTATATGGTATGAGCATCCATTATCAATAATCCAAGTTCTACTATTCTTTATCGCTTTAAAAGCTACTTTGTAAAGGTTAGATTTTTTAATTTTATTCTTTTCCAACAATGAAATATTAATTTGAGTGAAGGATAAATAGGAATTATCAAATTGTTTTTCCATTTGCATAGGTTCATCATACAAATACTCTTCTTACAGAGGAGGGAACTTGATTATAATAACAACATAGATCGGTTGGCGAGTATTGACACTTCTATGAGTTCTGTATGAATTTTTCTTACCATTTCTATGCATACAATAAATATCATTATGGGAAAAGTTATAACAATGAAAACAATATCCATAGAAACTATTTATTCTATAATAATTAGGATATGATTTCATTATACTTTATTCTCTTCCTATATCTTCCCTAATCAAATTGTTCCTTGCTTCTTCACAGTATGACATGGTATAGACTGAATACCCATAGAATTGACATTTCATAAGTGGAAATATATTTTCACTTATATTACACTTCATGTAAACTTTATTATAAGGATTGTATGAATTTATTTCATCTTGTGAAACTCAATGACATTTTTTGGTCCTCCTTTCAGTCTGATTCGAGACATTCCTTGTGTGGACTTCAGGTGTCGTTTTGATATGTCTAATTTTCCGCTTACCTTTAATTTGGTCCATTTTACTTCCAGCACTTGATGTTTTATCATTACAAACAATTCCTATGTTTCCCCTTAATGAGGGTCTTTGATCATTCAAAACCCTTTAAAACCCATCATAACTACGCTTAACTCTCTCTAACAGCTCAACATTTGAGAATTTTCCCAACTGAATTTTCTTCCTTGTTTCTTTTGGAATTGTTTCACTTTAAATTTTAGTCCTAAGAGTAATGAATTATTATTTAATTCCCTCAAAACTTTTGGAATTCTCGCCCAGTCTTGTGGTAAGGTCATTAATGACCTTTTCTTGTTATTCAATTATGATCTTTAGTTAAACAATATCATCTAACCTTCCAAAGTTGATGAATGTTCCTTTAGTACTTCCTCAAGTAGATAGATTTCATCTTCCATTATATCAACATATTTTTATTACTCTCCCAAAATTTATTTCCAATTTTTTCTTATCTTGCATTGATTCTAAAGCATACCAAAAGAATCCTTAAATTGAAACTTGAGATTGACAAAAGTGGTCAACTAATTATTTCTAGCTTCATCTTCTGATGGTTTTGATTTTTCAATGGTATACCTCATTGACACATGGGTTCAAAATTTAAATTTTGGTTATTCATCCTCTAAGAATTAACTATCATCATATTCTTCTCCACAGACAAACACATTTATCTATAATTTCTTACCAGGCTTTAAGTCTCTATTTTTGAAAAACCTTTTCTATGTCTTCTGCATGCCTCTAGATTTACTTTCTTCATTATCGAACTTTCTTGCACACCAAGAGGAAATGTTCTTAACTCTGCCATAATTAAAACCAGATAGAGGTAACTTGCCTTCAAATTTCCCTTTTACCTTCTTTAATTTCTTGGAAACGAGATAAAGAATTTCATTTTCCTCATTATATTCATCAACACTATCACCTGAGATTTTAAGTTTTTCAATTGATTTGAATTACATTTCCTTGCTTACTCGAGTCATTGCTTCTTCTGGTTTGACTCTCATCTCATATTCCACCAGGCTGCTTAGAAAACCATCTATAGAAAGTTTGGAAATATCCATTTCTTCAAGGTCTAACACTTTTTCATTGTAAAGAGGTGGATGTCTTCTGAAGATTTTTTATAATATCAATGTCCTTTGATTTCTTCACCAAGTCCTCATATTGATCCAATAAATTCAGTGATTCAATTGAAAATGGTATTATCATTTTCATCAAGATGCATATTCAGATCATTAATCATTTTGTGTAAAACATGTAGTTTTCACCCCTTCACTTTGTTTTCACCATCATAATTATTCTCCAGTTTTTACCACATGAAATTTTATAATGTACCACTTATCACCTTTAGATATACCTAATCAAAAAGAGCTATATTGATGGAATTCTATGATTTTCCATCTACATAAATCATTTTCTGGTCTGTATGAGTCATAGACATCCCATTTGGATCAGTGAATTGTATTCCTAGTGCAGTAGAAAACTATACTTCCATTCTAAGAGATATTTCATGAGATCTCATCCTATTCTTCCATATCTAAATGTTACTTCCATTAAAGAGGGGTAATCACCTTACATTTTCTGTATTATCCATTTTATAAGTGATATGAAGATTTAACACTTGTAAAATTTACCCTCTCATACCACTTGAAAGACCCCGAAACACCCTGAGAGGGGAGGGATGAATCAGGGTGTCAACTTCTTCATCTTAAGTAATGGATCTTGTTTCCATATTGGTAGGAACCTGCTAAACCAGTCTTATGAGAAAGCACATAAAACAAACAATCACATGAAAAGTGAAGAAAAAAATAATTTTACATGGTTCACCACTAAGGGATACGTCCAAGGAGCATACAATAATAGTTTTTTCGGTCATAAAAAAGTCCACTAATCTTTACTAGTTTTTGAGTAAAATGTTTATCCTAGTCACTCTGTACTAAGAGCACTTCCTTTATAAGGTTTTAGGTATAGCACACTGTGCCCCTTGGTTCACTTTCATTGACTCCCCTTTCTCACTGCGTTGGGAAGAATCTGAACATTGTTTATTGACTTAAAGGTAACTTCAATGTGTTGGCATTAAATTATTCATCCTTAAATGCAGATAGATGCTCTATTGAAGTCCTATTTTCTCATGTAGATGTAACCTACTTTTCTACATACTATTCATTCTCAAACATTACCACCACAAACTAGCATTAATTATGCACATAATGGACTGATCTACATTCCACATATGTTAATTACCTCTGCAAAACGTGACCACATACCACCTTAAAAAACTGAGTTCGCAGACTACCTTCACTTATATTCTCAAGTACCTCCTTCCTTTATATACTGCCTTGCCCTGCGTACTTCCTCACTTTCTCCACATACTGCAAGAGTACTAAGGAAAAAGTTCTTCTTCCAAATACAAACTGTGTTCCATGTACCACTTCCTTCATTGGACTTCTTCTTCAACGAACTATTTCTCCTTCGTGGACCACTTCTCCTTTCACAGAATCCTCCTCATGAACCTCTTCTCCCTTGCAAGATTGTCTTCCCACAAATTGTTCTAGAATTCACTGAAATTCATTCATATATTTAATTAAAGTCATTATAGGGTTTTATTCCCATGAACTAATTCTATATTTCACCAAATTACTCTCTACTATGTAATATTAGATCCATTTCTTAATTAAGGGATTATTTCTCCTTATATAGGCTAATAGATTCGTATAATCTGCTAAATTGAGATTTACCAAATCTTTAACACAGAACCGCCTTTATAGTGTATCGTGCATCTCTCGAAAATCATTTCCCTATGTAGTATGTATACAACAATTCTCCCTATGTGGTGGCACAAATCTCCATCTCATTTTTTAAAACAACACCCTTCACATTTTCTAAAAAACTCAGCCTCATTTTCATGAACAACATTCCATCCCGCAAACCATTTTCCTTCCAAAAACCGCAGGCCTTCCAAAAAATTTAGTGTTTAACTCTATAAACCATTCATCCTACATGTTACAAATACCATTTTACATTCCATGAAATATTACCTCTATGTGGTTTGTAGTTCACCATTTCACACACCATAATTATTGTTCCATGAACTGTTCTTAGAAAACCCATTCCACGTACTGACTTTATGAAAAAATATCCTTTTCCAAAAATAACCTCCATATTTTGAGGCCCAAAAATTTGGAAAACACTGGGAAACTTTTCCTCCTTCAATACTGCTTTCATCCTTTATCATAATACCACATTTCTTTCAAACTCCTTGATCATCCATATCAATTTTGAAAACAAACACAAACCAAACTCTATTTACAGCAATGAAAAACCTTGGTTCCAATATTACATTGGTAATTAAAGATTATACAAAATAAATGAGTTGTAAATTTCATCCTTGATCTCATTCAAACATTTCATCTTTGTATTATGGTAAAATGAAGAACAAATGAATGGGTGAGCTTAGATGCGCAATAAGGGTTACATATAGATGAAGAAATATTGAATCAATAAAGCATACTAAATATGACATGACAAATAACTAAACACACATTCCATTTAATCAATATATTTTCTATAATGAGGGGATAAGGCAAAAACATTTATGGAAATGAAAATAAGTGGAAACAAATGTCATTTAATCAATAACTTCTGCACAATATGAATCCACATATAATATATTCATGAAAATTACATGGATAAACCATAATAAAGTTCATACTAAAGGAAATAATTACTATTATAATCCATGATCTCATGCATCATGGTATCTATACTTTCAAGACCTTTCACATGATAGTTTAATCCTTATGGGTAAAACCCATTCAATTTGGCTAACTTATTCATCTCATGAGACTACCGATGCATCAGGATAATATATATTATTGGGCCACTATCATGTATGTATGTCCAAAGTGTTATTATTATATCAAAATGATTGATTAAATTCATTAATGAATATCCCTTATAAAAAAAATATCGTTATTGAATAAAAGATATAAATTTAACATTATTTCTGCAATTAATCAAATTACATTTAAATTAAACATCGTACGTAAAAATGGTATATGGAATTAGAAATAATAATATCCATATTATAAGAAATATAAATATTTATTGAAATATTCAATAAATTATGATCATAAATAAAAGGGGTAGTATACACACTATATATAATAAATTAGGTTCATAATATTAAATTATGTCTCAATGAATTAAAATTGAAGCGAAGTCCCTTACCTTAAGATTCCTTTTGGTTATAAATGATTTAACCTCTTATATAGTAGTTATAAATACATTATTAACTTGTATTAAGACCATAATAATACATATAATATCATATATTATCCTTTTATAATATATTATCACCCATTCATTAATAATATTTCATTATTTTCAATATTTTTGGTGTTAATTGCCTTGTTTTCTTATGTTTTTTCCAAAATGTCATGGTTATTTTATATAAGATATAAAAACGTCCTATCCAATATGATATAAATTTTATAAATATATTATTTAATCATTAAATACAACTTTAGAACCATTATTTAATGTTGAAAATTGAAAAATAATCACATCACATCGTGGAGACGACCTTCCATACGTACGCACGAGCGACGATATCATTCCACTAATGGGTGAAATGGAAAAGAAGTGGATGAAATATTAATTATATAGTAAAAATATCATTTATAAATTATCATATATATTTATAAATTCCATCATCATAACCATCTAGACAATTTAGTGATAAAAAACAGATGATACTACTGTGTAGAGAGTGTAAGCCTTACGTACGCACACATGGTGCTTATGTTTTTTATAGGATGGGTAAAAGGTGGAATATGGTTGTCTCATTATCATAATGTCATATAATAATATATATTATATTATTTTTATGAATTTATCATGTAAAAAACTCATTAAGAATATGTGGAAGAAGAAATAGACTTGAAAAGGTTGATAAAGATGATTACCTCATCTTCAGTAGACACCCCTTAATATCTTCCTAAGGGATCTAGGTTTGGTATTTTGGAAGGAACAATGTAAAAAGAACATAAATAATTATGTTTAAAAGATAAGTGGATAGAGTTTGTTCGATATATAATTCTCAATTTTTTGTGAATAATTAAGGTAGGAGGTTCCCCTTTATAATTGATGTGAGGGGCACTTTTGGAAACACTCTAAATATTAAATTTATATAAATTAATTTGCAAACAGAAATAGCTCCAAAATAATATTATTTTAATATAAGATGATTATGGTTCTCAATCCTACAATAAAATAATTTTTATACATGTTTAGGTCAAATTCATACACTTATCTTTTGGTTTTGACCTTTATTTACTTTCTTTAACTCTTACCGTGACAACATGGATTTTTATACCATAAGGGTCAATATAGATAATATAAAAACAAAAAGTACCCATAAATGGATTATTAATTATATTTTAATCCTTATTTAAATATTTTGTTCAAATATCAATTTTTTATAAAATTTATACCATTTAATAAAATATTATTTAATTTAGAATATCATTAATATCAATTTTGGTACTATTCAAAACTTCGACTTTTAAAAATATAAAAAAATAAAATATAAATTAGAATAAATTATTTTAATACATCCCTAAAATATAAAATTATTCTATAAAATTCATGTATGACAATAATTATCTCAACTTATATTTATTTTATATTTTTAATATTATTTATTTGATTTTTCATTAATTGAATAACTAATCCATGAGCATTGTGTCAGCATTTAAAGTAATTTTACTAGAAAAAAATTTATAAATAAATTAAAATAATGTATATAAACCATTTTTATTTCAAATTAATATTTATTATTGAATTTATATTTTTAATAATTTTATATTAAGAAAGATATATTTAATAAAAATATGGGTATTTCATATTTGACTTTTCTTTAAATAAATTCTTATAAATATAATAATATAATTCAAGTGGGATGAAAAGGTTATAATTTCTACCCATTAATTATTATTGTTTAATTTAACTCATACAATAAAATTGGGGCAAGTTCTTAGCTCATTTTATAGTTCCTTTTATTTAATTTTTAACCTTTATTACCCAAATTACCGTTTACCTGGTGAAAAAAATTATCAAGGTTAATATTCACATTGGTAAAAAATAAAAGATACCTATTTAATAAATTTGTGAATTTTGAATCCAAATATATTATCCATTTTTTCATAATTCAAAACATGTAATTGGAAGAATTTAATTTATAATTAAACTGGTAAAACGCAACAAAAAGATGTTTTTCTAGAAAATAGCCCTATTAAATATAAAAATGTTTTTATACCAAATTTAAACTTGAAATTGATTTAAATGAAATTAATAAATTATCATCATTCAATATAAAGAATATCAATTTTAAACCAACATAATATAAAAAATGTAAAAGGTTGAAAAAATACAGCTTTCAATAAAAATATATATTTGTCACTAATCAATGGAAATAAATATTTTCCAAGTAATACCAAAAGTTAACCCTAAGATAAATTTGGCATTATAATTTATAAAATTATGTTTATTTTTTCATATAGAATTTATAATAGTGTAAAATTTTCATTTTAATACATTTGTTCCATCACGAGGTAATAAAATTACCTTTAGAAAGAATATAACTAATTATGCATAAAATTAGATTTGTTCTTATAATTTTAACATCTAATTTATTAGATTAATTTATAAATATTTTATATAATATATAAATTTCATTAATATCATCCATTAATATTAATTAATTTAATTTATTATGATAAAACACCATTTTCATATCAAAAGAGTGTTTTTATAAAAACATTCCCTTTAAATTAAATTAGGTTGTATATTAATATTTAGTTAATCGATAACCAATGAATTCATTTTTTTTAAACCATATATTTTTATAATTTAGTTAATATTATTCATAATCTCCAATATAACTACTAGGATATAATAAGAACCTTTAAAAAATAATATGTAGTTTTTCATTTAATCTTGATACGGTGTATCTTGTACCCTATCAAACATAGTGTTTCATTTTATGAACTCAGTATTATATATTCTACCCACCTTAAATAGGTTACATCCTCCCAATTTAGAATTTATCATAAAAAATAATCAGTTAATAATTGAAGATTTATTTTTGGGAAACCCATAATATAAATAGGATTATTAAACCATCCTCTTAATAAGAGTGAAAGGGAATTATAAAGGTCACCACAAAATTTTGCATTAGAATAGGATAATATTAGTGGGAGATGAAATCATTGACATGGAAGAGGTATATAAATATCATTTTCTTATAGTGAATGGTATAAATTTTTTTTATTAGAATATTAACCATCATAAAACCATAAATCTATCATCGATTAAAAGACTGTTGATTTCTGAGAAATAAAAGTAAATGGATAATTTTTTTTCACAATTTCATTTTCCTTGATTTGAGGTATTCTATTATTATATAGATAAGAAATTTTAAAAAAATAATCTTACGTGATTTTATTCCATGTCATAATAATGATCTCATCCTTTTTATATTCAAACTATTTTTACTTCATTTCATACACCTAGAGATGGATATTAATGATGAATTTTATGCCTGAAGCACTTTTAAAAAATCATAAGATTCACAAGTAATTACTTCATTCAATAAATGTTTAATGAAAATAATAATTTTATCATATAGTATCCAATATAATAAATCATAATTTAATGTCAAACAATATGATCCAACTTTCAACTTAATCCATTCCAACCCTAGGACTCATCTAAAATACATCTATCCAAATTCAATGTACAAAAATTTAGAAGCAAGGTCACTAAATTTCAAAAATCAACATAGAATTATATTCCACAAAAACTATAATTTAACTCTTAAAGTCACATACTAAATATATGAATATTGTGATCACTTTAAATCCATAATGAAAACATGCACGATTCTACTAAAAACCCCCCAGGTTTAGTTCCTAATTCTAAACATACTGTAAACTCTAAAAATAATAAAAACAATAACAATTTACATGATCAACCATACTATCCCATAATCATTTCATTATCGTTGGTAACATTTTTAGGTTAATTATCCCCAAATCATGTGTTTTCTAAACTATCAACTTGCAACAGAATCACTTCTCCTGGTTATTGGTAATATTCATTACATTCTTCTAAATACTTAAAGAATAGGTATTGTAATACAATCCTTATATATATCATTATTCTTATAATTATAGCATCATTTATAAAATAATTCTTGAATAAAAATAAATAACCACTTTAATCATTCTACCTCATTAATTAAACCATTAACTATGATTCATCATCAAGATTATAACCAATACACATATAACCTTGTTGATTCACTTCACATGAATTCACCCTAGAACATTGATTTTCATAATGTCCAGACTTTACACTTTTCAAACATTAAACCATTGATGATTCCTTTGGGATTCCTTTATTATCATCCCTCTAATTAACAAAACTTTTCATTTTACCTTGGAAATCACTTAATTTATGTCCTTTTCTACACCAAAAAAATTTTATAGTTCCTCTAAGACACTCACTTTGGGGTGTCTTCTCTTATTCTGAACATATAGAAAAATAAATCATCTTTCATCTTGGGTTTCCACCACCTGATCTCTCAATGATATCCATCTTGTTTTTCCTCTAAGACATTCACTTGGGTGTGTCTTCTCGGCAAGCTCCATCTTTCCCTTCTCATCAAAAAATTCTCTATTTCACTCATCATTAACCCTGTTAATTCTAGTTCCATAAATTGAGTTAAAACAAAAAGCATAGTGTGAACAAAAGTAGTCATAAAATGTTAGGATGAATCATTTATAGGATATATGAATCATGACCCATTTTTTAAATCTATGAGTCCATAAGATTAAACTAGGTTATACATTGTCATTAATAAATCTATAGAATGATATCCTATTCTTATAATTGTCATAAATGTCAGTCCTAGGGGTATATTACTGAATCTATTTTTTTCCCAAACATAGTTCCCAAGGGTTCTACTAAACATCCCCTCATACCAACTATAATGACCATAACCCCAATAACCCAAATATAGTGGTTACATTATTTTATTGGTATTAAATACTAGTAATTTCCTCCATAAGGACTATATAATTTTTTAGTTTTGGAGAAAAATATACAAAATTATTACCTTTATTACATTGATAATTAAAAATAGCACAGAAAAAAAGGAATTTAAATTTCATCCTTGAGTTCATTTAAACATTTTATCTTCATATATTGGGGAATATAAGAACAAATAAAGGGGTGGGATCATATTCTTAGTAAGGGTTACATATAGAGCCCCCTATCTTGAATAAATAAAGCTTAATCAATATGGAATGATAATTAACTAAAGAACAATTATATTTAATCAATCTATTTTCCATCATGAGAGGGTAAGTCATAAACATTATGGAAATGTAAATAAATGGAAAGAAATATAATTTAATCAATAATTGTGAACAATATGATTCCATGAATAATATTATAGTAAAAATCACATTAATAAACAACAAGAGAGTTATTACTGATGAAAATTATTAATATTGGATACCATGATCTCAAACATCATGGTATTTGTTCTCCAAATACCTTTCACAAGATATTTTATTCATTATGGGTAAAACCTATTTAATTTTTCCAACTTATTCATCCTATGATACTAATAATGCATCCAAGGGATATCTATAACCATACCCCACTACTGTTGGCATGTCCAAAGTGTTACTCATATATAAAAAGGATCAATTTAATTCATGTATCAATAATAATTACCAGTATATATATATATTGAGTAAATTAAATAGATTTAATAGTATTTCTCCAGTTAATCAAATAAGTTTCAAAGTAAACTCCGTATGTTAAAATTAAACATGCATTAGGATATAATCATATCCATGATATAATAAATATGGATATCTAATTAAATATTAAATTAATTATTATCATAAGTAAAAGGGGCAGTATATACACCATAGAATAGAAATTAGGTGCATAATATTAAAAATTTTCACCAATGAAATGATATTGAAGCAAACTCTCCTAACTCATACTTCCTTTTGGTTGTACTTAATATAACCTTATGTATAGTGGTTTTAATCATGTTATTAAATTATTATAAGGCCACATTTAAATTTATAATATCATATATTGTCATTCAATAATATCTTATTACCCGTTCATTAATAATATTTTATTATTTTCAATGTTTTGGGTGTTAATTTTCTTGTTTTCTTATGCATATTTTGTCATGAATATCTTGTTTTGTTTGAATAGGATGAATATACATAATATAAATTATGATATTAATTTTATAAATATCATATTTAATTGTTAAATTTATTTTTATAACCATTATTTAATGTTTACCATGAAAATGAATCACATCACATCGTGGAGATGTCGATTGTACATACACATAAGTGATGATATCATTATATTAATGGGTGAAACCGTAATGAGGTTGATGATATATTAATTAATCAGGAATAATATCATGAATCAGGTATAATATATATTTATCATTTCCATTATCATAACCATCCATACAATTTGGTGATGAAAAAAAAATTACACCACTATGTGGAGATAGTAAGTCGTGTGTACGCACATGCAGTGCTTTTGTTTTTCATAGGACAGATAAAATGAAGATGTGGTTGTATGATAATAAAAATAACATCTATAAATATATATTATACTAGATTTATTACTTTATAATTGAAACTACACATGAATAGGAAGTGGAAAAGGAATTAAACCCGAATGATTTGATAAATAAGATTACCTCTTCTTCAGCAGAGTTCCATTAGTCTCCTCTTAAGGGATCTAGGGTTGGTCTTTTGGAAGAGCCAAAAATTCAAGAACATAATTAATGATTTTTGAAAGTGAAATGGGAAGATTTTTTTTCATATAATAGGATCGAAGTTGTGGGAATAATTGAGGTAGGAGTTTCCCTTTTATAATTAAGGTGATTAACACTTTTGGAAACTCTATAAATATTAAATTAATAAATATTATTCAATGAAAAATGGTTCAATTTTTTTATTCAAATGATAATATTAGGAAGGGTATAAATACACAAATTAAATAATTTTTATAAATTTTATGGTCACATTATAACACCTATAATTTGGCTTTAACCCTTATTTAATCACTTTAACTCTTACAATGATGACATGGAGTTTTACTCCTTAAGGGTCAATATTGATACTATAAAATAAAACAAAAGACCCATAACTGGGTCATTGATGACACATGAAATATTATCTCAATAATTTGGACAAATATATGATTTTTTGGAATTTTATTTCATTTAATGAAATATTATTTATTTTACCATTATTAATCTAAATATTATATCAATATTTCAAAATTCAAAACACATAAGTGGTATAAGTTAATTTAAAATTAAATTGGAAAAACGTAAAGTAAAACAATTTAAAAAAACAATCTATTAAATAAAAAAATGTTTTTATAAAAAATTAAAAAATAATATTGATTATAATGAACTTAATAATAATAATAATAATATAATATAATGAATTTTAATTTTAAATCAATAGAAAATAGAGCTTTTAAATGGTTGATTTGTAAATATAGTTTACAATAATAATCATGATTTTTCACTATTCACTTGAAAATAAATATTTTCTGAAAAATAAAAAAAATCCACACTAAGATAATTTTGAAATTATTATTTTATAAATAGAGTTTATTTTATAAAATATAATTCATAAAATTGTAATAATTTAATTTTAAAACAAATGTTCCATCATACGGTGACAACACTACCTTTAGAAAGAATACAACTTTTTATGCGTAAAATTGGATTTCTTATTATATAATTATAATAAAATCTACTGGTTGACTTAAAAAAATATAAAATATATAAATATAATATTAATCAAAAAATTATATTAAATAATTTAATTTATCAAGAAAAAAATGCTTTCATGTATTAAAATATTTTTTTATAAAAACAATTTCTTTTATATTTTATTGGTTTTTATATTCATTTATTTTTAATAGAAAACTAAGGAATTACTTTTATTTTTCATTAAAACATATATTTTCATAAGTTATGTATTCATATTCATACCCTCTAATATAACAACTATGATATAGATGTATAATACAAATAATAATGTTTTGTTTTTCATTTATGCTTGATGTGACATAGATTTTATGCTATAAAACACTACATTTTATTTTAAAAACTTAGGATGTTAAAATAGTTTTTTTGAATGAGGTATGAACATTTTAAGTTTACATTAATGAAATTATGACTTAATAATGAACCATTTATTTTTATGGATCTAATGAATAGAGTATTCAAATAATTCCTTGAAGATTTCAGTCTGGAATTCATTAAAGATATTTTTTTGTACTCTAAAAGATTTAAGGACCATGATAATCACATTCAGATAATTCATGAGACTCTATGAAGGAATAGATTAAATGGAAAGTTTAGTAAGTGTGATTTTTAGCTTCAATAATTTTCTTTTCTTGGCCATATTGTCATCAAGGATAGAATATTAGTTGATATTATGAAGATAAAGGCGGTCAGAGAATGTCCTATACCAATGAACATAATTGAGGTATATAGTTTCATTTTTTTGGTAGGTTACAATTGGATATTTTTCCAGAATATTTCCATATTAGATAACCCATTAACCAATATTACACATAAATGGGTTATGTTTGTTTGGACAATAGAATGTGAATAATGTTTTGATAAACTAAATAGATGATTGCTCAATGATCCAATTTTGATTGTACAATTCAGAAATGATGGGTTTATGATATATAGAGATTCATAAATAAAGGGACTTTTTTGTGTCCTAAGTAAAAATGATAACGTTATTACATGGACATCAATTCCATTGAAGAATCATGAATAGAACTACTCAACCCATGATCTGGAGTTGGAAGCTGTAATATTTACATTGATTATATTGAGATATTATCTCTATAGTAGAAGATGTGAGATATACACAAATCATAAAATCCCTAAATACAAATTTTCAGAGAAAGATATCAATATGAAATAGTGGCGATGGATCAATCTACTCATGGATTATGATTTCTCATTACACTACCACATGATAAAAGAAAATATGGTAGATGATGAATTGATATGGGAATGTCATGGAATTATAACGTAAATTAAGAATAACGGAGATCTTATGATAATGGATATAGTAGATGGATATGGGAATTATTATGTAAGGAGGGGGGAATCAATCAGTTTCCAAATTATTCTAAAACCAAAATTATTAAAAAAATAACAATTTCTCAATTTGACAATGAGAACATTCAGATGAAAATTAATGTTATTAATGATGTAAAATTACTAGATTTCATTTTTGAAGATTTTATTTTGAAATTTGAAAAGAGACGAGGTATTCCATTTATAACAAAGCCAAAAATGGAATTTTTGGTTGACACTCATAGATTATCTTTCTTAATACACCCTGGTTTCTCAAATATGTACAGGAATTTGAGGGAACAATTTTTTGTGATAAAATTAAGAGGGATTTTTTTATTATGTGTCTATATTTTTGGTTTATTCAATAAGTGAAGGCTTTGAGGAATAATCCTAGAGGAGTCATGAAACCTAATTCTATTATTTTGTGGAAATGGGATAAAATTACAATAGACTTTGTCACAGGACTACCAATGACTCTAATAAATAATTATGAAATATGGTTTATAATTGATCACCTAGAAAAATATGCACATTTTGGTACTAAAAGAGAAGATATACCTCTAGAGAACCTTGAAAAAATCTATATTAATGAAGTTGTAAGACATCATGGTGAACCACTAGCAATTTTATCTGATCGTGATACCTATTTTAAATCAACATTCTCGAAGAGTCTTCTGGAGGCACTTGTTAATGAGATTCATTTGAGCAACACCTACCACCATCAAAATGATGGAAATTCTGAGAGGAAAATTCAGAAAATGGAATACATGTTAAGGTCATTCTCAATTGTATTTATAGGTATGTGGGATTAGTATTTACCTTTTCTTTACTTTTCCTATAATAATAGATTCCATTAAATTATTCAAATGGAATTGTATGAAGAATTAATGGGAAAGTGATTTCGTACTATAACATGATAGGATGTAGTTGGTGAAAGGAAACTCATAGGACTAGAACTTTTTGAGGAGACAAAAAAAATGATAAATGATATTCAGTCTCACATCAAAGCTGCTCAATGTTGGAAAAGTGATTTATAATGATAATCAGAGGAATGATTTGGAATTACAAGTTTAAGACCATGTTTTCATGATATTATCTCCATGGAAGGGTATTATAAGGTTCAATAAGTAAGTTAAACTGAGCCTTAGGTATGTCAGACCATTTTAAATCATTGAAAGGGTTTCATTTTTTTATTATATTTTATTAATTCCACTATGTCTCTCAAAAAGTAAATGATGTGTTCCATATATCATTTTTAAGAAAGTACATACTAGAACCAAAACGTGTGACCATATCTAATGAAATTGAATTGGAAGATAATCTATCATATTATGAAGAACCCATATAGATTCTCAATACTATAGAGTATGTGATGATAAATCCAACGACACAACTCATATAGGTACACTGGATAAATCACAAAATAGATGAAGCAACATCCGAACCATAAGATACTATGAAGAAGAATGAACTGAGTCTCTTTAGAAGGTCATATAAAAAAAATTAGGAATAATGTTTTGTCTGTGGTTTTAATGTGACACCCCAATAATTTAAAATTTATTTATTTTAGAATAATTTTATTTTCATTGATAGCTTGTAATGAACTCAATACCTTTTTTGAAAAAATAATGGTTTAGTCATGATGCTTGTATTTAATTTGAAACTATTTTTTTAAAATTTTAAAAGAATTATTTTTAAAAATGAAATTTTATTTTTGAAATCACTATATAAAAATATTATTATAATGATTTTTTGGGATTTTTATCAAATGTTTAATTTTTTTATGAATAGTAAAAAATACTGAATTTTAATCCAAAACTGTCTTTTATTTTAAACAATTTATGATGATAAAATTTATTATAAATTGGTATTAAAATTAAATTATTTAATTTTATATCAATTAATCCAGTTTATTTCATTGTAATTATCATGATATTTAATTTGTATATAAAAACATTGTAAACTTAAGAACATTTTCTCTTTAAAAACTTTCTTTATCATCTTATCTGTTGGATTAATTTCAATTTAATTTTTTCCACTACTATGAATTTTATTTGGAAAATTCGTTTCAATATTTGGAATAATAATAATTCAAAATTTCAAATAATCTCATCATAATTTTTAACCAAAATGAATTGTGAAAAGTGTAACAATTATTTTTTCACGGTGAAGTTAAAAACTGATTTACTGGGGGTGGTGCCTAAACTAAGAGAATAAAGGTTAAAAATTACATACCAACTTTTATAACAATGGTTTAATGGACATATCTATACATTAACTCAACTAGGTTTGATAATGGACCATTTTGGAGTTTTTGGTATGATAAATGTAACACCCGAGACTTTTATAAGAAATATTTTGTTTTTATTTTATATAAATCATCAAAGGAATCTTTCACTACACACAACACTAGCTTGGCTTTCTTTACATGCAATCATGACATTCCTTGATAGCTTGCATTGTACGCAATACCGAGTTTCACTAAACAACGATATGCTATTAAAATATTATTAAAACTAGCTGTTATGAATAGTAATAACCACTTTTTGAAATATTGTAAATTTTATTTTTCAAAATGGACTTCGTTTTTGGATTCGGAATATCAAAATTATCCTAGGGTGAAATTTTAGTATTTTTCTGGAAACTTTCAATTTTTGATTAATAGTGAAAACACTGGGTTATTATTTAAAAACTGACTTTTTATTTAAATAATTATTTATTTTATTTAAATTTATTTTAGGTCAAAATTGATACATAATACCTATATAAGTTCAATGTAATTCATTGGAGTAATTTTATAATAATTTTAGATATATAAAAATTTTATTGAACTTTTCACCGTCTTTTACCCACCTCCTAGGAGAATATGAAAATTTACATAAAACTTAATTTTACCACTTCTGTGAGTGGAATTTCAAAAATCCTAGAGACACGGTTGATGTCAGTAAGTAAAATGTGGTTCAATGTGATGAAAATAATTTTTGGTGAATAGTAACTTTTTACTTTTATTTACCACGGTTAAAAGTAAATAGGGTAATTAAGGGTGAAAATGACATTATTATTTCCCTAACACATGTCATAATTCTATTGGATAAGTGTAATTCGACAAAAAACAACCTTAGGAATAAAATATGACCATTTAGTCCCACTTGGATTAGATTAGGACATTTATTATTAATTTATTTAAAGAAGCGTTAAAATAGTTAAAATCAAAGTTTAATAAGTAAATAATTTTTAATATAGGGTTATACATAAGATAAATTCGACAATAAATATTCATTAGAAATATAAAAAGATTTCCTACATAATGGTATTTTATTTTTAATTTTTAGACATTAAATAATTAATTTATTTATGACACAAATATGATGCAGTAATTATATTATTAATGAAATATTGACATAATTGACGTTATAAATACCCAAATAAATTTAATTTGATACTTTTTATGAATTACAATACTTTTCTAGGTTAATAGGACATGTTAGTATTTATTTAATTAACTTTTTTTGAACTAATCATTCTGTTATGATTTTCACAAAAATCAATTACTAAATAGTGTCAAAATTGACATAAAATAGTTTTAAAAAAATATATTATATTATTAATTTTTATATTATTACTAAAAATCTAAGGTTAGGAAAAATGACTTAGATAAGGTTATATATATTAATAATAAATAACTTGGGGTTCTTTTGGCTTGTTATAGTAAGTTTATTAACCTTATAGTTTAAGAACACAAAAAGACACGGTAAAAGTAAAATTATCTAACTTAAAGTTAAATCTAAATGATAAGGTTAAAATAGTAAACTAAACTAGTCCAAATTCTATTGTATGAGAGGATTTAGACCCATCCCTACCTTATCTTAGAAATAAATCAATTTGGAGATATTAAAAACCGAATATGGCTTTATAGTAAAATAATATTTTTAGTTTTTCCAAAGGTGCCCCTCTCCTCCCTTATAAAAGGGCACCTCCTCCCTCTCTTCCTCAAACCACTTTGAGCCTTCAAGCTCGGCCAACCCCTGCCAATTTCTCCTCTAAACTTCCCTAGAAACATCCTAGAGGTCCTGGTCTTCTTCAAAGACCAATTTTAGTTCCCTAAAAGGAGGTCTCAAAGAAGCGCTTCAAAGAAGAGGTAATGTCCGTTACCGATTCTTTCAACTTTATTTCTTCTTCCACTTATTCTTCTTTAGTTGTTTCATTATGAATTAATAACATCAGTATCACTCATATACTGATATGTTATTATAAGTATGAAACAACCCTATTTCACCATCTATCCATCCTACGGAAAATGAAATCACCGCGCGTGCGTACGTACGGAATACCATCTCCACGCCGTGGTGTAATCTATTTTCCACCACCACCTTACTTGGATGAGTATAATTGTGTAAATAATTAATATATATGATTATTGTAAAGTGATATTGATTCTGAAATAGTGTACATACACTCCAATACAATTCCATGATCATGGGAATGATATCATCGCTCGTGCGTACGTACGGAATACCGTCTCCACGATGTGATGCGACTCATTCTACATGGTTTTCATTGCCTAATGATTACATAAATGAATTGAGTGGATAAATATGATATATATTACACTAATACCATTCTGTAAATGAGGTATCTATAACCCAAAAATAAGAAGAAGAATTTATTCGACAAAACACGCATAAGAACAAAAAGTAATAAACACCCGAATAACAAGTAGCAATGAAATATTACTAATAATAAGCTAAGAATATGACCATATATGATATCATAACAATTATTATGATTCTGGAATAAGTCAATGACATTATTTAAATAATTATGCAGGAGGTTCAGAAACTTACGAAGCAAATCAGACCTAAGGTAAGGGAAAATATCACAATCTCATTTTTATCTGAGATTGTTTATACTTTGGAATTTACTAGGGTGTATTTTATCATCCACATCCTTGTTTCCTAAATATTTAATATTATTTCCATCCACCTGCAATTTTTTAAATCCAATTTTACCCTTCTGTGAGTTTTTTGTAAAAGATATGAAAGGAATATTTTGTCGTTTTTCATACGAGGTACTTTTTGACTTTTCCGACAAAAGTACGAGAAGAATGTTTTTTTAACTTATACGACATGAATGGATTTTTAAAACATTATTTCCAAGAAGCTTCATTTACAAGTTTTCAAGTTTATTTTTAATCATCTTCTTTTAGTTTATAATTTTATGACATGTTAAGAAAGGAAACGTGTTTTTGAAGTAGAAATGATATTTTCCTCAAGAATGGAGTTCATGTGTTTTATCAAAATTATTTTCAATCTAAGATAATATAGGGTTCTGTTTTCATCCCTATTTTTACATTTATTTGATTATGTTGTGATGGAATTATTTTTATGAGGTCCTTTTATCTTTTATGGATTATGTTATGATGACGTGATGTTTAAGAATCCCATTTTTATTACATGGGTTATGCAATGATGTATGATTTTTGATTTTGTGGCACACATAAGAATGGTATAATTATGATACGGGTGGGACCTATATCTCCCTCCAATGCATTGGGTAAAAATTTTATATCTCATGAAATAGACATGGATGGAACGACAGGTTAAATCGGTTTAGTGAAACAGGACTGAAACGAGGAATGAACTTGGCTTCGAAATGGACTTTGTCCACTAAGATAGTCTTGGCAATGAGTATTGACTAATAAGAAATGATTCTATATGATTATGTGTGTATGCCACAAAGATTCATGTTTTAAGTTATGATTATTGTGATTACATTTCACTACCATGATTTATCCCATGTTATGAAATTATGATCTCTTTTGCAGGTTAAGATTTCCAAAATGTTATGTTCTTATGAATATGATGTGATTGATATTTCTTTTGTTTACCCTTAATGAGCATTTGAGCTCACCCTTTTGCATGTTTTCTTTCCTCAGGTCAGGAAGAAGGTTATTAAGTAGGATATTCCAAAAGGGACTCTAGATATGATGAAATAAATGGGAGGCAATGTAGACGCTTTATGAACCAGTTGTTTATGTTTCCCAGTTTATAAAGAAACTATAACTATACAGTCCTTTCATGGTTTTTTTATATGTTGTAATAAGTGTAATTTAATTTTGAAGTACTAAAAATGTATGTAAAGTATGGGTCTTTATAATAAAACCTGGGTTTTATTGAATCATTTCAAAACATTACATGTGTCACACTCACCCTACATATAAAGGAAACCCCCTCTCCTCTGTTATTCACACAGTTTGAACTCTATAGTTAGATGATCCCTAACTGAATCACTTACCAACATCCCTATTATAACTATATAAGCCTTAGTTTGTGAATATATCCAATCTAGGAAGGATTTAGTGAAAACCAAATGAGGATACCTGTATAAGTGGTAACATTCTTTGACAAATGATTTTGTTTTATTTGTTTCTCCACCACTATAAATTATTACAAAACAATGATGATATCATATTCTCAGTATCTTATATAAACTATGATATTTTTACAATAATATATTTATGAGTATCCTTCTCTAATTATATCAAATTTATTATGTAATCATCATTCATGTGTACTGTGGACTACCGCCTTGTGAACTGATTGTATTCATTTTTCAAATATCACTTTTAAAAGTTGGGTATGATGATAGATGTAAGGTATTTATATGAGATTTACAACAAAATTATACATATTTAGTCATTTAGTCACATATATATTTTTAATTTCTATTCTGTTGGGGATACAATAACATCACACGTGTGTACATTGGGCAACCAACTCACAAAGCAATGTGATTCATTTTTCACTAATACATAAAATGGTTGGCGATAAGGTTAATTTTAACGATTATAAGTGATATAAATGAAATTAGAATCATATTAATGAAATGTTAATCATTATTTGAACATAGTTTATTATTTAAATTATTACCTTTTCATTCACTTAAAGATGATAATATTGTTTATTTATATGTGGACTACTGCCTTCACAAACTGATGTGACTCTCTTTTCATCACCAAAAACATGAATGATATTTATAAGTATATAACATGGTATTTATAATATTATTATTATTATTAAAATATAAAATATTACTTACCACTTTTCCATAAGGATCGTTGAATAATAGATTCGTTACTTATTTGTATGTATGACCTACTGTCCCCCTGATCGCAATACCCTTAATTTTTCATAACCATATTTCATGATTGGTTTTAAGAGTATAATTGATTTAAAAATATGATAATTATGTCATTAGTATTAGTATAGATATTGTTGAACTATATAATATGTTCAAGATTAATTTCTTCCATAAAAAAACACGAATGAGAAAAAATGGAAATTAACACTCGAAATAATTAAAATAACAAAATATTATTAACAAATAGATTGTTAGATATTATAAAGGTGAAATATGATATTATAAATGAAGGTTATGGGCGTAGCAGAAGCATGTTTGGGATGACACCCAACATTGATTTTTACCATGATCATTGATTATTCCAGGATCAATACGACAATGAACGTCTGTCTCCATAGAATATAATCGAAGATTTAAATAAAGACGAAAGAGGCCTGAAACCTTAGAGAGGATATTGCACATCATGTTTATAATTAATTTAATTAATTTCATAAAGGAGAATAATACCTGTGTCTTTGGTATTTTTCTTCACTGATGATGTTGATTGTCTGGATTGACCCTTCTGGATTATGTTATTTTGATAGTAAGGATCCAAACTAGAATCCCTATAGCAGTGATCCACACGTGCTCTGATGGCCTCCAATCGACACCGCTCGTTCTCCTAGTGCTAGCGCGACGAAGCGAGTGTCTTATGTCAGTTGTTCTTGATTTCTTGTTCTTCACCCTTGAAGAACGTCTCTCATTCTTGAGAGGGGAGAGAATAAGATTCTATAGAGAAATTGTTTTTCTCAAAAATTATCAATTCACCAGGTGTGTGGTGTGGTCTATGGCACAATATGCCTACTTGTTTATTTATATACATGGAATTTCAGTTACAATATTTAATTTTATAGCAACAATTAAATAAATTCATGAACTTAGAGAAAAACCATGCATTTAAAAATAATACCGCGTCATTATTTATGGTACGCCAACTTGCACAAAATGAAATTATAAATTCCACATCATAAAATAATAGCAGCGTTATTTTAATTTGTTCCAACTAGTTAAATAATTATTTAACGTCTTTCAAATAATTAATTTACTACCAGACCGAACTTGGTCCACCTGAACTCCACTTTATTTTATTTAACACTCGAATAAATAAATAAATAATTTATTCTCTTAAATAAATATGTTATTTACAAACTAGTAAATAAATATTTATTAAATGTTTAATAAAATAAATAAATAAATTTTATTTAATTTATGAGATCATTTTAACTTGAATAAAATTATTCCACGCTATTGAGAATAATATTTATTTCATTAATAAAATTCAAATTGAATTTAACCAAGACCACCAAAAAAACATAGTGTGTGACCGTCTTCGATTCTTTCTCGTTGGTATTAGGCGGGCTTGCCTAAAGTCCAAGAGTACTATCTAGAAATGGGTCATGACACCAAAGAGAAAGAACGTAAAGTCGCAATAATGAAATCCACATATGAACACTCATTGTGTAATATAATCACTTTGTCACAATATCTCATCAAGCAGATTTCATGATTGTGTCATCAACTTTTATGCTTGATACGTCATTCCTTGACTGCCTCAAATAAACTCGTCATTACATCATGGCCATGGAATTTCGTGCGACAGTTCTATTTCAATCAAAGGGATGAGATATCAACTTCCATAAATGGAAGGGACAAATCCTTCCTTGACTTATCCATTAATAACATGTCACTCGTGACGCACCCAACGTACCATAGTTCCCGCCAACTATCCACGTGACAGTTTTCATCAGTAAATGAAAGTGCAGAAGTTGTGACACATATTTATGATAATATTAAAGTCTAAGGATCATTACATATGCTCGCAAATATAAATATTCGATGACACCAAAACATGTAGAATTCATACTAGCGGGTCTGTTCTCATAATCTCTTATGTCGGAGATTACCAAGTGAAAATTTTTTTAGAGGAAGTCTCATCTGCTTACGAGTACTCACACCTGACAGTCTGCATGCTATATGTCCCATCATAGCATGTCATCCAACCGCTGAACTATATTTAACAATATTTTTATAGCATTTTAAGGTTCTCATCATAGCAGGGAACTACCATGACATTATCAATGAAAAAAATACTCTAAGACATTATTACATCATAGTCAGGCATAAAAATGAACAATATGTAATAATACAATAATTATCCATGTAATAAAATTAAAACTAGTTGATTCTAGGATACAAACTCTTACAAACTCCCACTTGGACTAGAGCCAACTACCTACGACTTTCAGTCTGTTGGACCTCACATGATGATCTTGTTTCTGATGAGTCAAGGCATTAGTCAAGGGATCTGCCACATTGTCTTTCGCGGAAATACTGCTCACTTCAACTTCAACTCTCTGAGAAAAATCCCCCAAGAGATGATACTTCCGAATTATGTGATTCGTCCACTGATGTGACCTTGGCTCTTTTGGGAGAGCTACCGCTGTAGTATTATCAAAGTAAAGTGTGATGAGATCTTTACTGCTAAGTATCACATCTATCTCCTGGATGAATATTCAGATCCAAAATGCTTATTTAGCTACCTCATAAGCTGTGATATACTCAGAATATGCTGTAGAATCTTCGACCACACTCTTCTTTGAGCTCTTCCAGCTCACTACACCTCCATTAAAAGTGAAGATGTATTTCATTTGTGAATTCATGTTATCTTGACCAGTCTAGAAACTAACATCTACATACCCTTTGATGACTAGTTCCTCATCTTTTCCATAAACTAGGAACATATCCTTAGTACACTCAGATACTTTAAGATAGTCTTGAATTCCATCCAATGTTATTCACCTGGGTCATCTTGATATCTACCTACCAATTAGTAGGCAACATCTATCCTAGTATATAGCATGTCATACATGACTGACCAAATTGTTGATGCGTATGGATTCTTTGCCATTATCTTTCTTTCGTCATGTGTCTGAGGACACATTTTCTTGGAAAGATGAATGCCATGTGACGCTGGAAATAATCCCCTCTTGGATTGTTCTATACTGAATCTCTTCAGTATCTTATCAATGTATGTACTTTGACTTAGGCCCAGCAATCTATTGCATCTATCACGATGTATCTTGATCCCAAGAATGTACACTTACTCTCCCAAGTCTTTCATGGTGAAGCATTGATTCAACCATGCCTTAACAGCCTATAAGACTGGTATCTCATTTCCAATAAGTAATATTTCATCAACATATACTATTTGGAAAACGACTGCACTCCCACTAAACCATTTGTAGATACAAGTCTCACATTCATTCTTGATAAAACCAAATTCTTTTATGACTTCATCAAAATGAATTTTTCATGACCTAGATGCTTGATTTAATCCATAAATGCATTTTTTTAACTTGTATACCTTATTGGAATACTTTGGAGTAAAAAACCCTTCAGGTTGTTTCATGTAGACATATTATTGAAGGTTCCTGTTAAGGAATGATTTTTTAACATCCATTTTCCAAATCTCATAGTCATGGTAAGCTACAATGGCAAGTAGAATTATGATGGATTTCAGCATTGTAAATGGAGAGAAGGTTTCATCGTAGTCAATTCCTTAACACTGTTTAAAACCTTTTGAAACTAGTCGTGCCTTATAGGTACAAACTTTTCCTTCCGTTTCTAGTTTCTTCTTGAATACTAATTTTCAACCAACAGGCTTTATATCAACTGGAGGATCTACCAAAATCTAGATTTGGTTTTGGTACATGGAATCCATTTTAGAATTCATGGCTTCTTGCCACTTGGAAATGTCTGTGCCACTTACTACTTCCTTGTAGGTTATAGGATAATTAATATAAACTACTAAGGAGTCACCATCCTCAGTAACTATAAAACCGTACCGTTCCAGTTCTCTAACCTCTATTGTACTCCTATGCAGTACTTGTGTCTCTAGAACATGTTCTTCTTCCATGAGGATTTTTGGAATCTATTCCTGTACCAACTCTGGTGTACCTTGAGCCTCGACTTCATTGAAGTCTATCTTTCTCCCACTACATCTTTTGGAGATGTGCTCCCTCTCAAGGAATATGTCATGTATTTCCACTGTAAACTTTTTGTTTAAGGGGTTGTATAGGTAATATCCGTAAGTTTCCTTACGGTATCCTATAAAGGTAGAATTTGTGCCTTGGGGTGAGAGTTTTTTACCTGAAAAGGCCTTAACAAATGTTTCACTACCCCACACATGTAAATTCGATAACATGGATTTTCTTCCACTCCAGAACTTGTATGGAATACCATTTTTTGATTTAGTTGGTACTTGGTTTAGTATGTGTGCCACTGTTTGTAAAGAATATCCTAAAAAGGATAATGGAAGACTCACATGACTCATCATTGATCTCATCATGTCCAAGAGGGTGCAGTTCCTCCTTTTTCTCACACCATTCCACTAGGGCGTGTTTGGAAGAGTGAGTTGGGATATGATCCAAAACTCCTATAAGTAATCAATGAAGTCTTGATTAAGATATTCTCCACCTCGGTCTAAGCAGAGTTTCTTAATATTCTTACCAAGCTGGTTCTCAACTTTATTCTTGTATTCTTTGAACTTATCAAAAGAATCCGACTTATACCTCATTAAGTAGATATATCCATATCTACTAAAATCATCAGTAAAAGTTATGAAGTATGATTACACTCCCCTTTATTCAACTGGAAATGGTCCACACACATTGGTATGAACCAATTCAATAATTTCATTAGACCTTTCACCTTTCCCACTAAATGGGGATTTGGTCATTTTTCCTTGTAAACATGCATGACATACACCACATGGTTTTTGTTCAAATGAATCTAAATATCCATCTTTATGTAACTTTGTCAATCTTTCTCATTTATATGACCTAGCCAATGATTCCAAAGTTGGGTGTGGTATGAGTCATGTGAAGTATCTTTGTTATCAATCATCATTACTTGGTTTGTGTAATCTAACACGTAAAGTCCATTATAAAAATGTGCCCTACCATAACAAATACTATATTTGTAAAAAATCAACATTCATTTCCAAACTTGAAAACAAATCCAACTAAATATAATATGGATACATAAATAATGTTTTTAGTAACAAAAGGCACATAATAACAACCCATTAACACCAAGATTATCCCAGTTGTCAACTTGAGGTGGTAGTCCCCGACAGCTACAACAAAAAGTCTAGCTCCGTTGGTTACTTGTAGATCTAACTCCCCTCAATCAATCTTCTTGAATCTACTTGGTTCCTATATTTGGATAAATATGTGAGAACCAAAAGCTGTATCTAATAACCAATTTTTAGAAATATATATATTTCATTCGATAACAAAAGCACCTGAAGTTTCCACTTGCTTCTTAGGGTGGGTGCAGTTATTCTTCCAGTGGCCCTTCTTGGCACATGCGAAACAAACAACCTCTTGTTCCCTCGACTGCCCTTTGATCTTACTTTTCTTGGAAGTCTGTGAAGAAGATTTAGGCATAAAGGTATTTTCCTTCCCATTACTCTCATTCACCATAAGGACATAAGGCTTTTCGTGCTTCATATCATTTTCCACTTGGCGAATGAAGATAAGAAGATCAGATAGAGACTTCTCAATTTTGTTCATATTGAAATTGACAACAAAGTTAGAGAATATCTAAGGGATTTATGTGAGAATTAGATTAGTACTTAGTTCTTTAGGGAGTTTAAACCCTAGAACCTTCAGGTGCTTAATGTATCCAATGATCTTGACTACATGAGGCCCAGATGGGGCACCATCTCTAAGCTTACTATGAAAAAGTTCCTTATATATCTCAAACCTTTCATGTCTTTCTCTCGCCTGGTAAATACCACAGGGGTGATCAAGCATGCTATAAGAATCCATGTTTTCATGAGACTTCATGATCCCACTATACATTGATGATAACATAAAAAATTGAATGTTGACCATGTCATTCAAATGTTTCTCATAGACCAAGAAATCCTCATCACTCACCTCTTTGGTGGGTGGATCAGGTAATGCTGACTCCATCATGTAATACTTCTGTTCATGGCATAGGATAACCCAATGGCGTCTAAACCATTCTTGGAAGTTACTTCTGGAGAGGATGTTGTCTTTATCCAGAATTGATTGTTGGGATAGTGTGGTTGATGAGTTTGTCATTTTTATTATAAAATTAAAAGAGAAGATCATTAGTACTTTCTTGATTACATTTTATAAGAATTAATCAATTTTATTATTTATCCCACTATTTTATCAAGTCCCAATAGACCTCACCATTGAACTCAGAATGTTTAGTTTCCATGACATTATAATGAAAAGGATCCATATTCCCCTTCGCATAACCCTAACAAGTGTTGGTCAAGCTATTAGAAGGTATTTAGTTAGGGAGGTCTTTGCCAACTACGGGCTTGCAGCTCCTTGATATGTTGAGTGGAATCCCCAATCCTGAAATCATGACTTTCAATTTCCTCAACTCTTGCCTCCAATATTACACCAAGTCTAGCAAGGGCTACCCCTCTTGATATAATATGGTTAATTAAACCTGAAACATTTTATAAGGGATTCCTGTATAAAATTAAGTGTCCCAATAAGGGTTGGTCAAACACATAGTTTTATTGAGTTTTTACCTTAATCAATTAACATAAGTCTTGTTCTGACTTAATATTTTATTTGATGGATTTTTATCTCTTATGAATGAATTTCTTGTTATCATTATCACACACTTGTTAATATTAAGTGGAACTTACTTAAGTGATTAACCATGTCTTGATAATATTTACACATAAGTTTGGTTTATTTTAGTTCCATATTGCATGCTTGTTTAATTCATTAATTACTTGACCATGACAACAAATCCATAATGATAAAACATGCAATTGACAGAAATAAAATAAAGTAAATGGAATGATCACGAGCTTTTCTAATGGTTAGTTTATCTAGCAGTTGATAAACTAACCCTGACCTATTAAAGAATCACCTTGAACCTTTTGGGTTCGTGTTTACATCTTCCACCTATCCACCTCTGTATCTCCTGGGATTGGTTTTGTCTCAGCTCCAGCTTGAACCGCCTCCACTAGCATGGTAGTTCCATCCATTACATGTTACTCTTTTTACTCACATGTAGGTGAGGGGTAAAAAGGGGTTTTACATAAAATAATCCTTGGACACACAGGCCCTACATATTAATGAGGATAAGGCTCACAGATAACAAATTTAATTCAAATAAATAAATTAAAATATACCATCCACATACAAAGGTCTTGATCTAGCTCATGATCATCCATACATGAAACGATATTTACGCATAAATAAAAATAACAATCATTTATTTAATCATTATTATTTAAGATAAATCATGTTTTAATCAATTAATTATCATCTTTAATTAATCAATACTTTTATCTTAAACCCTTTTCTGAATTTCCTTGAGATTCTCATCCATCATAATTTTAAACAAATAAATTCATTTAAAATTATCTTTGTACGTAACTTGTACCATGGAGGAAAACTGGTGAATTCTTATTCACAACTACCCAATGAGTAGAAATGAACATTACACAAATGATAAATTAAATACATATATATAACACCTATCACTTGTTGTGCCTCAGCTTTATTCCCACATGATGGTACAAGTCTCAAGGGTTTATATAATATAATAATAAATTTTAATAAATCTAAGTAATTTGTATGAGTACAGGACATGTAGTTACAACTATATGGAGTGTATTATTTTTCACCATCAAACCAAAGTACACGGCTGGAGAAAGGACGTGTGAGTATACTTTAAAAATCTTCGGAGTACACGGTGTGTCCTGTGGGACACACGTCGTGTAGTTCCTCACTACACGGTCTCCAGTCGGGAAATCCATGTACGGGGTACACGGTCTAACCCTAACCCAATGGGACTAAACGCCGTGTCCATTGGGACACACGATGTGTAATTCAGAAACTGTGTGCCACCTGTTCATAGTCAACACACAGAGTCATTTAAGACTTAGAAATATTCCAATGCACTGCTTGGTTTGGCGGACTGGTCCGATGCATTGAATCTTGACTACACGGTGTGTACTACTGAATACACGCCATGTGTTCTAGTGTTGTATGACCAGGAATATTTGGCACCTCTTAATGAGATCCCCTATTTTATTTTAATCAGAACTAAAAGAAAAGATCGTTTCTGTAAGGTGAACAAGAAACGAAAGAGGAGGAATATATATCGAGTTTCAGATTTTCAAAATGATTAACTTGAATTGAAATAAATAAATTATTAAATTTATAATTCATAAACGAAATATTTAAATAATTATAAGCTATGATCTAACCACTATGATACCACTTGAAGGTTCCGGGCACATCGGAAGCATGGTTGGGATGACACCCAACTTTTATTTTTACCATGATCAGTGATTATTCCGGGATTAATATGACAATGAAATCCAGTCTCCATGGAATATAATAAAATATTTAGATAAATATGAAAGAGGTATGAAACCTTAGAGAGGATCTTTCACATCATGTTTATAATTAATTTAATTAACTTCATAAAAAAATAATACCTGTTTCTTTGGTATTTTTCTTAATTGATGATGTTTATTGTCTGGATTGACCCTTTCGGATTATCTCATTATTCTTGTAAGGATCCAAACTAGAATCCCTCTAGTTGTGATCCACACGTGCTCTGATGGCCTTCAATCGACACCGCTCATTCTTCAGGTGCTATCACGACAAAGAGAGTGTCTTATGTTAGTTGTTCTTAATCGCTTGTTCTTAGGCCTTGAAGAATGTATCTCATTCTTGAGAGGGGATGGAAGAGGATTCGAGAGAGAAATTGTTTGGCTCATCAATTCTCAATTCACTAGGCGTGTGGTGTGTTCTGTGGCACAATAGGCCTACTTGTCTATTTATATACATGTAATTTCAGTTTCAATATTTAATTTCATAGAAAAAATTTAATACATTCATGAAATTTGATAAAACCCATGCATTTAAAAATAATACCATGTCATTATTTATGACGCACCAACTTGCGCAAAACAGTATTATAATTTCCGCATCACAAAATAATAGCAGCGTTATTTTAATTTGTAACAACTAGTTAAATAATTATTTACCATCTTGAAAATGATTATTTTACTATTAGACCAACCTTGGTCCTATCGAACTCCACTTTAATTTATTGAACACTCGAATAAATAAATAAATAATTTATTCTCTTAAATAAATATTTTATTCACAAACTAGTAAATAAATATTTATTAAATGTTCAATAAGATAAATAAATATATTTTATTTAATTTATGGGATAATTTTAACTTGAATAAAATAATTCCACGATCTTGAGAATAATATTTATTTCATTAATTAAATTCAAATAGAATTTATCTGAGACCACCAAAAACACTTAGTGTGTGACCCTATAGGATTCTTTCTCATTAGAATTATGCGGGCTTGCCTAAAGTCCAAGAGTAATATCTAGAAACGGGTCAAAGAACCCAATACAAATAACTTAAAGTCGAAAAAATGACATCCACATACAAATGATCATTGTGTAATATAATACCTTTATCTCAATATCTCATCAATCAGGTTTCATGATTATGTCATCAACTTTTATGCTTGATATGTCATTCTTTGACTACCTTAAATAAACTCGTAGTTACACCATGGACATGGAATTTTGCATGACGGGTCTATTTCAATCAAAGGGCCGAGATATAAACTTCCATAAATGGAAGGGGAAAATCCTTCCTCGACTTATCCTTTAATAGCATGCCACTCATGATGCACCCAACGTACCCCAATTCCTTCCAACTGTTTTCATGACAGTTTTCATTAGTAAATCAAAGTGTGTAAGTTGTGACACGTATTAATGATAATATTAAAGTCTAAGGATCATTAAACATGCTCATAAATATAAATATCTGATGACACCAAAGCATGCAGAATTCCTACCAGCGGGTCTGTTCTCATAATATCCTATCTTGGAGATTACAGAGTGCGAAATTCATTAGAGGAGGTCTCATCTTCTTATAAGTACTTTCACCTGACGTTCTAGATGTTATGTGTGCCATCATATCATTTCATTTAACCACAAAACTATATTTAAGAATATTGTTATATAATTTCAAGGTTCTAATCATAGTGGGGAACTTCCATGACCTTATCAATGCAACAAATACTCTAGGGAATTATTACATCATAGTCATACAGAACAATGAACAATATGTAATAATACATTAAATATCCATGTAATCAAAGTAAAACCAGTTGGTTCTAGGACACTAACTCTTATAATAAATAATAATATGGTTCTGGAAAAAGTAAGTAAATTTTTTAAATCCACTATACAAGAGGGTAAATCACATTTATCAAAAAGGAAGCATGAGGTAGGGTATTTCATCTCAATTTGAAGTCCTTTGAGAATAATTTGTTACTCTACACGAATTCACTTTTATTTGGTGGATATTCTACCCATTTAACATGAAATATCATGATTCATTCATATTTCATGGTATTTTATATTTATCATTTATTTATTTGATCTAAGGGGAGTTAAATTCAATACTACCAAGTTGGACAAGTTGTTGTTCAACCTGATTTTATTTTGTGATGGTTAAATATGTCTAGAAACAATCACATTCTTATGATCATTTTTCATTTTACATTAAATTTATCTTAAATATCCAGATTATTTTGTGATATATATGATTATTTCCTAATTTTTATTTCATTTTTACATACAAAGTTGAATTTTATTGTTATTTAATTAACTTGGGAAATATTGATAAATATTTATCCTTTATTCAATTAGACATTTGATGATAAGGAATATTGTTTAATGAAATAAATAAATTATTAAATATATGATGAATTACTTGGACTTGTAGTAACTGGTGGGGCCTATAATTATATAGCATCTCGATGCATCCGTATTTATATTGAGATAAATAAATGTTGGACCAATTAGATAGGTTTTTGCCGGTAGTTTTGAACCTTCTTGTAAAATTTCTTAATAATAGAGGATCATATGTCCCTGATAGAAAATAAAATAATTAATAATTTCCTTAATTAAGAATTCATTTTTCTTTATCAATAATATTTTTATAATGATATTATCTTTGGATTCAAGTTATTATGTGATTGTTGATTAAATGGAATGTGTTGTCAGTTATTTACCTTTCCATGTAGATTATGTCTTATTTTATTATTTATGATATTTTTACGATGATATTATATATATATGAATTTAAATCATAGAATATTGATTAAATTTAATTTTTTATTATTTATTTACATTTCCATGTTTATTATGCTTATTGATTCATGATATATTTCCTTGTACATAACCCTTACTGAGCAGTTGACGTCAACCTTATTTTGGTTCCTTTCCCCAGAATATGAGGTGGAAGTATTTGAATGAGTTTTCAAGGATGAAACTCATTTTATTTTCATATTTATTATGTTTTATTTTATTTTAATAATTTAAAATGTGTATCATGTTATTATATGGTTCTCTAAAACTTCTAAACTGATTAGTACTTCATGATTTTATTCTATGTATATATTCTAAGGTAAGAAAGAATACATTGAATCCATGATACTAGGGTCGATGTCATTACAAAAAACTACCCATGTATTGATATTGAGTTGGTGGTAGTGATTCATGCACGTAAGACTTGGTTCCACTACATCTTTGGGGGGTGGATTATATTTTCTTCATATCATAAGATTCTAAATGTATCTTTACTTCAAGGGATTTGAATGTGAGATAGAGATATTGGTTAGAGTACCTTCAGACCTTCTATTTTGATATTGCTTATAGCCCCATAAAAGGAAACTTGGATGAAATTATTTGAGTATAAAATTTCAATCTCACATAGTGAAGGTAGTAATGGAAGAATGATTCTTGATGGGACTATTTTCTGATATGTTCTTATATGAGCATAGAGTTGATAACTATTTGTTCTAAGATTGTTTTTGTGTTGGATCATCAATGGATAGTAAAATTGAACATAGATAGGCTGATTATGAATAGTTTCAACACATTAGTGGGCTTTTTTGTAGTGTAGAGACCTCAAGTAAGTGGTATTGGTCTCCAAATATGGATTTATGCTTTCTAGGTAGGATTATTATCTCAATATAACAAATACATGAATTGATGGATAATATACACCAATCAAATTGGTTTATGCACCAAGGAGCCAAAAGATATATCATGACCTGAGACATAACTATTGGTGGATGAGAATGATATGGTCAATTGAATATTTGGTTTCTCAATGCCTTATATGTAATAGAATTATGGTGGAACATCAGAGGCCTACTGGTTTACTACAACCCTACCCATTCCATTATTGAAATGGGATGTAATATCCATGGAATTCATGGTTACGGAACCTTATAATCCATGTGATATGGATGTTATATGTGATATTATTAATAAAAAAATATGTCATTACGACCTATCATGGAGTGAATAACAGTAGTGGATATTTCGAACTTATACGCATGGGTGGTTGTAAGACTCTATGGTTTTTATTTCATATAATTTCAAATAGGGGAAATTGCTTAAAATATCAATTATATACTTGTTTTAATGTAGTTATGGGTTTTTAGTAGAGGTGATCATTGAATATTATCCATAGATAGATGTAGAGACTGATTGAGGTATACAGATTTCTGATGAAAAGATTTAGGCGTGAGTGCTTGACTTCATTATATCATGGGAGAACCATCTTCCCATTTTTATAACCAAGTTGGGTTTTGATTTTATTTTTTTAAATATTTCAAACTTTTTATTATATTAAATGAAGAAATAATTATGAAAAGGTAATTGATATTTAGATTGAAGAAGAGAGAGTAAAGTTGTCTATTGTGTTTTGATTGTATTAGTTATCAATAGAAATCTGATGATTATGTTGAAGGAAGAAAGAATATTGAAAAGGTAATTGAAATTCGAATTGTAGAATAGTTAGGGATTTTTTCTATTAGATAAAAAATCATAATGATGAGAATCATATTTAGCGTTGAATCCAAGACATAGATATGAATCAATAGATTTATAAAAACCATATTCAAGAATTAAGACTCAAAAATTGTATTTAGGAATATAAAATCAAAAATAATATTCAGTAATTCTGAATCATAAATTTTATTAAGAAATTATGACTCAATAATCATATTCATAAATTTATACATGGTTTTTATGATTATAAATAAACAAAAGATGCTATAGGAATTGGAAGTTTTAATGCTTTCCACTACAAATCTAACAATTCTTTTCGGTTCTATATTTATCACAAATCATAAGTATGTTATGAACCTTTTGATGTAATATTGATGAAATAAAGGAGAGATAAAGTTTTTTTAATCATACATAGATTAATCGTATCTGGGTGGAAAGATAAATAAGGAGATGCTAATCATATTCAATCTAATTGTAATCAAGATAATCATATTCGGGTTCAGGAAGAAAGAAATATATTGTTAGGGATTCTACCATACATTCCTTAGTAAGTCAAACAATGCTAAATATGAATTTTAACATATTTAAATACATGAAGGAATCCTTGATACTGGATGAAAAATTGAAGAATATGAATGTCGGTGAAGTCAAATATTTTTAGTCTCAGAATCATCATAATTATTTTATCGGATTCATATTTGTTTCAAAGGATGAAAATTTGGTGGAAAATGTTATAAAACAAAGGTACTGGTTTTTAGTTTTACCAAAAGCCAAAAATATATAAACATTTTAGAAAGAAGTTGAGGAGTTTTGAAATGGAGAATAAGTAATGTTGTGAAAGATCATTAGTATAGTATTTAGAAGAGAAAGAAATACTTTGATTTTTTTCATGTTTTTTATTAGTTGTGTCAAGATCCATCATATTGTAATTTATACCTGATAATCTTTCTAAAGAAAAAGAAGTATAAGTGATTGAATAAGATTGAAAGTATCTGCTGTCTTCATCACAATGAAGAAATCAAAATAGAAGTCAGTTATAAAAAATGTAATGAGGAAATTAGAATGGTAGATATTCATTCATTTAGTGCATAGAAACATAATGATTAAATGTTATCTAGAATTCATAATAGATAAATAGAATCATACTATAGTTTTCCAATAATATAAAAGATGTTTATTTCTTTATACATAAATTTTTTATGGAGAATCATAATGAATAAATCATATTGGTAAAATCAGAATCAAACTGATGTTTGTGAAGAAAGTCAGAAGAGAGATGACGTTTTTATAAGATTCAATAAGGATCAAAAAGAAATGACAAGAGTTGATAAATGTTTATGAAAGTCAAGATTCACCCAAAATTCTATGAAATATGAAAATTCAAGTAATTTGGTTGAGAGGGAATGTTTTTAGAAATCCCACCCAAAGCACATTTGGGGCGAGTATAAAAGGTAAAAGTACTTTTTTCTTTCTGATAGATGTATTGTTTAGAATGGAAGATAGAAAATATCATCTTTTATAGAGAGAATATCTTTTCGTATTGGAATTTGATGAAAAATCCATGTTGGGAAGAAGATAAATTAGAAGAGAAAATATTTCAAGGTATTTATCTGATCATTGTATTCAGTGGTTCATCATATTCACCTAATTATCATATTTATATTTTTATCATATTCAGTTGTTCATCGTATCTTTCTGGATAATCAAACTAATAATTTCATACTTAGTTTTCCTGACTTTGGAGGAACATGTTCCATAATTATCTCAACCATATTCTGATGGAGATATATATTTTCTTTATTGAGCAATTGGACTAGGAAATTTGATTGGGAAATCATACTGGGAAATCAGACATAGTTTTATTACAAAGTCTAGGAAGTTATTACAAGCTTTGGGGTAAGAAAGGAAAGTACTGTTTTGAAATTTTATATTTTTAAAATTGATAAAGAAGCACCGTAACATGTTTTGTTACCAAAACATTTTATTACATCATTTGATATAGAAAGAGAACATACACTACTGAATTGTTTTCATAGAGCTACTTTAGGGAAAGGTCATATCCTACTCATGTATTCAACAAAAAATGATTGTTTTCTAGTGGATGGTGTGGTATTGGATTATATCATAACCATACCAAGGAAGTAGATATTCCTGTTTAATAGTAAAACATTGAAAAACTTGTGATCATGTGGATGTCTGTATGATTTGTTTTTAGTAGGGAAAGAAATCATTAATAGGAAGTGAAGGTTGTTTCTTAGGATTGAATCTTAAAATAAAAAGGTATTATTGATTCACCCCCACCCCCTCTCAGTGATACAAGTATCCTAATAGGGAACATTCAAGTGGTATCAGAGATGAAGGTACCCTTGAAGAGCTGTTATAGATACTTACCCTCATCATATTGAGAATTCTCCACTCACAAATTATGATAAGGAATACATTGATAATGATAGAATATATAATAATGATTTACCCTCATCACTATCTAAAAGTGAGTTTTTGAGAGTAAAAGGTGTTTCTACTGGAAAATGTATCTGAGATTAGCTGAACAACATTTATGAAGGTAATAAAAAAGTAAAAAAATGAAAAGTTACAAATATGGAGATTAAAGTATGAAGATTTGAATATGGGTTAGCATGATTCTATTGGTGACTTCTTTACCAGGGTTAATGAAATTGTTAAATCTATCATAGGTCTTGGTGAAAAATTATATGATTATACTATTGTTGAAAATATATTGAGAATTATTCCTGATAAGTTTGATCCCAATGTTTCTTCATTGGATGATATAGATCCTAATATATTATCTCGGGATGATTTATATAGTACTATATTCACATATGATATGATAAGGGAAAAATTTATGAAGGAAAAAACAAAAAATAGTAGAGAAATTTCTTTTAATGCTACCAAAAAAGAAAAAGTTAATAATTTTTCTGAGGTAGATAATTTTGCTGAATCTGACTCAATAAATGAGGTATGTATAAATCTTAATGAAATTTTATCCTTGTCTACAAAAAATGTGAAAATTGGTACATGAAGGTATAAAGGGAAACATCCATTAAAATTTTTGGAATGTAGAGCCATTAGAAATTTTGTTTCCAATTTTCCATGAATAGGTGATGAAGAATTAAGTTATGAAGAAGAAAATGATGAAGAAGAAAGAAGGAGAAGAAGATATTGGAAGAAAAAAAGTGATAAATAACAATTCTATTCCAAGAGGGAAGATAATAATTTTTCCAAATCCAAAAGGATAAATTTTTTTCTAAGGATAATGATAATGAGGAATTTGTAAATGGTGTTGATGATAACATGTTTATTCCAATGGACAATAAGGGATATTTTTATAGTAGTGAAATTAGTTTTTTTGAAGAAGCAGAAAGTGAAATTGAATATAAAAAATATAATGAGCATACTGGGGAGAATAATTTTATTGAAACAATTAACAATGAAAAATTCAGAGGCAATAGTTATGAAGAAGAATAAAATCAATTATAATATCACCTAAATGAAAAATTGAAATAATGTGTGAGGAAAATTGAGAGACATGAAAAAGAGATCAGAGAATTGAAAAGTGAAAACCCTTCAACAAACAATCAAGAATGTACTCCTAATGAGAATGTCAAGATGATGTAAGAGATTTATGATTTAAAGAAATATATTGAGTAAGAAAATAATCATAATGAACATCTGAAAGTGAATATTAATACAAAAGAAAAAGTCTTGGAACTTATCCAATAAAAAATTTCAAAATATTATTAGAAATTTACACGTTTCAGAAACTCAATCTTTGAAGTTAGTGAAAGTTATCATAGGGAGAAACCATAGAAGAATCAAAAAACGATACCATAAAATGTTGAAAAGAATGATGTAATTAATTTTTAAAGGAGAAAATCTGAGAAAATTTTGTATAGAGACAATAATTTTTTTGGGAAATCAGAATTTACTAAGAATTTGGAGTACTAAAAAATTTCTATTACTTTTGTTCTTAATAAGTATGAAAATAAATAAATTAGAAGATTATGGTTCTGATTGAAAAATGGCTGGTGGTCCGGATAGTTTTGTTAAGAAGGCTGATGAGAAACATATTCACAAATCCTATCATAATAGAAGTCAAAGAAGAAATTTCTATTTCAATGGATACTATTGGCATTATGGTGTATTTTTGAATACAGATAACATGTATTGGTTTGACAAATGATAATAATTATGGGGGATTCAATCCCCTCAAGGGAAGAAGTCTGAGAAAGTTTTTTAAAGAAACTTGAGTTGGTTGGTGTGAAAATTTAAAATAGGTTCCAACTTATGGAAAATATTTGTGAATGATGTGAGAAACCTATAAATTTTTGTAATGAATTTCTTGTTTTTTTACTAGCACAAAAAAGTTTTGGAAGAACTCTCAGAATTCAGATGTTGTGGAAGTTAAGAAAAATATATCTACTGAGTCCAAAAATAATGAGTTATTAGTTATCTGGATAGAACATGATGACATGGATATAAAGTAATATGAAGTAAAAAAATTTATAGAAGAATTGGGGATGAAATAGAGTTCAAAATATATAAGAAATCTTGGAAAAAGTTTTTAATAAATTTTTGATATAATAAAAAACAACATTATATAAAAAGTTGTTCAACTATCTTGCTAGAAAAAAAGGCAGACATGGAGAAAATGTTACAAACTGATATTAACAAATATGGTCCAAAAGATGAAGAAAATTCAACATCCTCATCATAAAATTCTATGTATATGAAGAAATTTATTAAAAAACCAAAGAAATATGAATATAAGGAAGAAAGAATGTCTAATGTGAAATCCAAGAAAAAGAATAAAAATTCAAGGCTGAGAGAGGACTCTCAGTCCAATTTTTGTTTCTTAGAAACAATTTAGGGCCATCATTCCCAAATTTTTGTATATTTATAATGAAATGTATGTAATTGAAGGAGTCAAAATAGGGAAGATAGAATTTATGTGTCTTTTACTATTCTATGAAAAATATTAGTGTTTGAAAAGTTGTGTTTCTATACACCAGATTGTTCTAATATGATTATTGAGATAGGTGCAAGTTACTTTTCTGTTAAACATATTATTTCAAGGATTTACCTAATAATGTGAATGTTGAAAGAATAATTAAAAGGGTAACAAAATAAAGTTTATTTATGGAAAAATTGATTAAATTGATTATACACTCTTGTTTTCTACACTAGGTTCACCCACATGGAATTAGAGTTGTTTTGTTAATGTTTCATTATTAAGAAACTCATGTGATACCATTTTTGAAGAAAAATTTCAATATTCAGAGAAGAATAGTTCCAACCACTAAAAATGATATCATTTTTGAATAATGGGGGAATTTTTCTTCATAACCCCTTTGAATTTGATTATCAATAAGGGTGAGAGAAAAGAGAAATAGGGAGAGAAAAGAAATAGGGGGAGTAAGAATATAATGGAGAGAGGAAAAATTGAGAAATTAAAACAACACTACTTATTGTTCTAAAGTGGTTGATGTGGTTGAAGTGGGTATTGGAAACAAACATAAAGGGGGGGAGGGGACTGTTAGGACCAAGTTGTGTTTTGATTGTATTTTTTTTCAATAGATCAATATGCTAATTATGTTTATGGAAAAAATAATGTTTAAAAGTTAATTGAAATTAAAAATAAAGAAGTGTGAATAAATATTTCTATTTCATTTTTTAATAATTTTTTAATAGAAAATCTACTTATTATGTTGAAGGATGAAAAAATATTGATAATTTAATTGAAATTTGTATTTAAGAAGAGTGAGTGAAGTTTTCTACTAGTTCAAAAATCATAATTATGAGAATCATAATCACTATCAGATCCATGAAAATGGCATGAGTGAATAGATTTAGAAAAACCATATTTAGGAATTCTGACTCAAAAATCATATTTAGAAATATTGACTCAAAAATCATATTTTGGATTTCTAACTCAGAATTCATATTTAGGAATTATAACTCAAAAAACATATTCATAAATTTAGACATGGTTGGTATAACTGGAAATAAGGAAACATGATGGGGGATTTAGAAGTTATAATACATTCAATTATAAATCTAATGAAACTTTTCTATTTTTTAATTCTCACAAATCATATGTAAGTTGAGAAATTTGTGATGAAATATTGATAAGAGAAAGGGGATAATTAGTGTTTCTAATCATACATAGATTAATTATATTTGGGATGAAATATAGACAAGGGGATTCCAATCATATTCAGTCTGACCTTAATCATGCTAATCTTATTCATGCTGATATGGAATGAAATATGTTAACAGTGAAGTTACAATAAATTTATTGATTAGAAGTATATTTCTAAATATGATCTTCAATTCCTTCAATGTCATGAGGGAAGTCATGATACCAACTAAGAAATTGTTGAAGATGAAAGTTGGTGAAGCAAAAGATTTCTGGTTTTAGAATCATCATAATGAGTTCTTTGGATTATTATTTGTTTTAAAGGATTTAAGGTTTGAGTAAAATGTGAGAAACAAAAGGTACTGGTTTTTAGTTGGACCAAATCCAAATGATATAAATCTTTAGAGAAATAAGTTGATGAGTCTTAAATGGGATAAAAAGTGATGTAGTGAAATCTCATTGGTATCATATTTAAAAGAGAAATAAATTCTCTAATATTTTTTTCACGTGTTTATATCAGTTGGGTCTTGAGACATCATATTGATATTGATACATGATCATCATTCTAAATAAAAAAAAGTTGATATGATTAAATAAGTTTGAAAGGATCTATCATTTAGATGATAATGAAGATATCCGAATGGATGTTTTTTCCACGAATATTAATGAGAAAATTAGAATGGGTGGATATCCTTTCATTTGGTGCAGAGAAACATAATAAATAAATTTTATTTGGAAATAATAATGGATAAAAAGAATTGTATTAAAGTTTTTCATGATTTTTAAAGCTATGAATTTCTTCATACATATAATTCTTACGGAGGATCATAATGAAGAAATTGTATTGGGAAAATTGGAATCATATTGATATTTGTGAAGAATGTTAGAAAAGAACTTTTATTTATAGAATATTCAAGAAGGATTTATAAGAAATGAGAAGATTTAAGAAACATTAACAAAAGTCAAGATGCACTTGAAATTCAAGGAAACATGAAAATTAGGGTAATTTAATTGAGCATGAATGTTTTTAGGAATCCCTCCCAAACAACAATTTGGGTGATTATAAAAGTATAAAGTACTTTATACATTCTAAAGGATGTACTATTTAGAAAGGAAGAGAGAGAAGATCTGCATTTGTAGAGAGAAGAAGTTTCCATATTGGGCTTTGTTGAAGAAGTTGTACCGTGTAGAAGAGAATAGAGAATATAAAAGATTGAAATGTATTTAGTTGATAATTGTGTTCAGTGGTTCATTATATTCAGGTGATTATTGTGTTCATCTGATCATCATATTCAACTGTTCATTGTATGAATCTTGATAATCAAACTAAGAATATAATAATGGGTTTTCTAAACTGAGGAAAAAAGTGTTCCAAAATTGTCTCAACTGTATTATGACAAAGATATATATTTTTTGTATTGAGAAATCAGACTAGGAAATCAGACTGAGAAATCAGACAGGGAAATTGGACTTAGTTTTATTATAAATTCTATAAAGTTCTTACCAGCTTATGGGTATGATTTTGAATAATTTTTTTGAAAGTTTATATTTGTGAATGTTGATAAAGAATCACTATAACATGTCTTATTACAAAAAAAATTATAATATATCATTTGTTATAGAAATACATAGACACTATTGGATTGTTTATGTAGTTCTACATGAGTGAAAGGTCATAACCTACTCATTGTATTCCACAGAAAATGATTGTTTTCTAGTAGATTGTGTGGTATTGGATTATTTTCAAACCATACCAAAGAGATAACTATTATTTTTTAATAGTGAACCATGTAAATACTTTTGTTCATATGGATGAGTGTCTGATTATTTTTTAATTGGGAAATAAATACTTAATTGGATATGAAGATTGTTTCATAAGAAATAAACATAAAAAAAAATGAAACACTGATTCACCCCTCCCCCTATAAGTGATACAACTGTCTAGACTGGACACTTATAACCCTTGTGTATTTTTCCTACAAATATGGTTTTCAATATTCCATCAGTTCGGATCCATTTTAGGTATTGTATTAGAGGCCATGTAGATTGCCTATTTGTTGATAGAATATGGAGAACGATCCTTGGATAGATGAGGCATTATCCTAAAGATGAAGGATATCATATAATTGATCATGAAAGGAATAGTGAGAGATCATAGTCACCAAATACCGTATGAAGATATGAATCATCATCAACTAAAATTTCAGTAATGTGATCATGGATTCCTCAGAGTTTCACCTTGTTTAGAAAATAGATGTGGGGGGGGGGGGGTGTTGGGTAAGTTAACAGCTAATTGTGTCAGCATGTTTGAGATTGTGGAGTGAATCAAGAAGGTATATTAGAAATTGTACATACATTTTACATTTTTATTTATCCATGATGTGTTCCATGTTTCCCATTGGAAGAAGTATTAGTTATATAATTCCCATGTGGTTGAGTGAGTGTATGTTAATAGTGAACAAAAAACCTCCTTAATAAGAACTATTCCAATAGTGTATTGATATGATAAGGTGCTCCATGGAAAGATAATCCCACTAGTTTGAGTGAGATGATAGTGTGGTAGGGACAAGAATGTGACATTGGAGTGTGAGGCCTTGATGATCATGTAATGGGATTATCTCTTCTCAGTATCATGAACAAAATCCTTTTGGGGATAGAAATCATCATTCTGTATAAAATTATGACACCCTCTGGGTAATTGTTATGTTTAATTTTCATCACACTTTAGCAATTTTTAGGTTCATTGGATTCCAGGATTCGAGGATTAAAAATTTTGAGTTCAAGGGAAAAAATTCCATTAGCATGATTTATGTGTATGATTAGTGGTAACCATTCAATAACCATGTGATATGTATTTGTTGTTTCTAGTGATTATTTATATATATTGATCTTTATTTTTATAACCATGGAAGTCTATAGGAAAACCATGATGATTTTTAAGATTCTTTCCAATGGATATTTCATGGATTACTTTTTGTATTTATAAAAATGTTGTTATTACCAAGAAACAGTGTGTCCAGTTTTTTCAATGGATAGTGGCCACCACATAATTAATAAGCAATATTTCTAACCATGAGGCCTAACCATGAAGTCCAATAAAAAATTCCTAAAATGGGAAATTAACTGAATGATGTCTTTCAAATATAACTCTAATCTCATCATCCTCAATTTCTCAAGCTATTCCTTCCATGATTATCTATAAGACTCCTATCTTGATTAATTGGCGATCCTTAATCGATTTGGGTTGACCTATTTGTGGTATGTTCAGATGTCCTATTATATTCAATTTTTTTAGATATTTTATTGATCTAACTTCACCTTGAATCATTGAAACCCTAATAGTCTATGATTTTCATATCATGAAGGTTTTATGGGGAATTTATGGTTTTTTCATGGATCTAGTCTTGTGAGGACCTGCTCTATTTATTCCCCATCCCCAATTTGGAAGGAAACATTGTTCTCTATATTTGTGAGTTATGTGTCTCTAGAATATGAAATATCCCTTGAAATTATTATGTTCTAATGATGCTGCTTTTTTAAATAAATAAATTTATATTTTGATTCCCATTATAGGTAATATGATATTTGATGTATTTTTTTTAAATGGACTTGATTGGAAAGAGGATTTTTACGGTTATAACTGGGTTAGATGGAATGCATGAGATAAAAATATGAGTCAAAAATGGGGTTACATTATTGGATTTGGTTATATATTTTCCTTAAAAATGATGTATAAAATGTGGGTCACTTTTATTTAAATGTAATTATAATATATAACACATTGGGGTATTAGGAAAAAATAAACATAAAAAATGTTAGATGAGTAATTTATCATTAGAAAATGTTCCCATGATGTCATTATTTTTAGTGGGTATACTTATAGGGGAACTGAGGTTCATAGACTTTAGGAATCAATTTGGTCAGCTAGTGTTCCTTGGTGTGTCCTAATTGTGTACACCATTGTGTCATAGATTACCCTTTGGTGATTTGTCGATAAATTATCTGATAGTTTTTTTGATATTCTTATTTTCTAACTTGATATAGATATTGATCCTTGAAACCCTGGTTTATCTATCTACTTATTCCTCATGGATATATTTTAAATTGTATTTTTTTTCTTACTATAATAATGAATTTTTTTAAATGATAACAAAAGGATGATTCTATATGAAAAAATTATTCCTTTTAAATTTTTTTTTGAGTCTACAATATACAAAAACTATAAAAATGCATGTGGGTTAAAATTGTAAAGATTCATGGTGGTATCTTACTAGGATAGTTTTTCTCACACCTTATATATTCGTTTAGGTGTATTTATAATTTTTTTCAATATATAGTTGAAGGGAATAGAGTCATGTAGAGGATGGATCTTCTAGTTACTGTTTCTTTATTGTGGATTGGGATGTCGGTGGAATATGTTCATGAGGAGTCATACCCAAGGGTTACATAAAGTTTCATATTGATGGTATTTAATATTATTCTCCCTTACTATGTTATTATATTGTTGGATATTATCTTTATGGATTAGTGGTATTGACATGTGATGTGTTATGGATGTCTTTTTCACTACTCTAAATGTTTTTATCATATTGCATGTCACTAGGATGGGGGAATCATTTACAAATTTCACTTTATGATACCCATGTTTTTATCATCAGCTTGTGAAGAATGAGAATATTATTTTCAGCATGTGGATGGCCAATTCTGGTAACATTATGAGTCGACATGGGTTGGTATAGTACAAGTAATAAGTGTGATAATATTTCATTATTATCTCAATTTGAACCTAAAATAGTAGATGGTTACCTAAGAGATGATAGCTGGATGAATTTTATAAAATAATAACATAAATAATTCAAATAGAAATTGGTTTTCACTTATGAATTTCTTAATGAACTTCTAGTTATAGGATATATATAACGGTCTTCTAAAATAAGTATGATAAAGAAGAACCATTGTTTAAAATAATTCCAGACTCATTACTAAGGGTTATAATGAGAAATAGGGAATAAATTATGATGAAATTTTTTCAACAATAGATAGAATTTAATCAATTCATATTTTGTTTGCATTGATAGATAATATGATTTTCCTTCTATTACAAACAAAAATAAAGAGTTACATTCTTAATAGTTATGTTATGGTGGTTGTTTTTACTGAAAAACATCCGATTTTTGAAGTTATTAATTTTCATGAACATATTTTAGGCTTACCAAGAAATATTATAGATATAAACACATCGCAAGAGCCTTATATAGTGAACTATCATGAATCATGATTCAAAAATAATGTATTAAATTAATTTTAGATCCTAATATTTCATCAAGGTATTTTTATGGAAACTATAATATTTTAAATCTATTTGTATTTCACTATTTCTATATGGTCCCAAAAACCACATGTGAATTTTTTTTGGAACAAATGCAAAGTTAATTTTTGATGAGTTTGATGGGATAACCTAAATAATTTCATGGATTCAAGATAAATCAACAACTAAAAAGGCTTGTATCTAATTACTAAATTTATATAAAATATTTACCTAAATGTATTTGTTTTGAAAAATATTATACTATATGTGTTCTGTTAAGAAACTCAAATAAGTACGACCTTAATTTATTTAGTAAATAGACAAATCAGTAAAATTATATATATATGATATTAATTTTACTCTATTTGATAGCTAATCTACCTGATTATTTGATATTCATTTATCTATGTGTGAGATTTCAATACAACCCAAAAGTGTCGAATCTTAAATTAGTCAAATAGATCTTCTACTACTTTAAGGATATGTCAAAATAGAGACCATTTTATTCTTTAGAAACCATTTTTGTACATTATAGTTATAAAGATATATAATTTTTCGGTTTTAGAAAGGTATGGAAGATTAATTGTATAACTTCCACTTCCTTAGTGAATCTTTTCACTCTTGGAAAAAATGTTATATTCAATTTCCCTTTCCACTATCGATACATAATATATTATAGATGAAACTTTTTGTTCCCTATTATTATTGATACAGTAGAGAGTGAATAATTTTATAATGAAATTTATTCAAATCATGTGTCTTTATGATATTATTTGTGATACTTATTAATATATGAATAAAAACCATAAAACATGAGATAATAATATAGATATAGGTTTCCATTTTCATTGGGATCTTATATAAAAAGTAGATAGTACTATTAAATTTAACATAATTGGAAACTAACTTGTAGGTATATTTACCAAACAATTAAATTATTAAATATTTGAATATATTAAAAAACATGGGTATTATTAAGTTTAATTTATCATTTTAAATTTCATGTTTTTCATTATCATGACTTTGCAAAACTCTTCAGAAAATTGGTATAACATTTGTCTATATAGAATTGAACTCACTTTTTATGGATGTAAAAATAATATTTGGGTTGTTTTTTTGAATTAATTTTCTATATATACATTTTTAGAATAATATATTTTAGATATAGGATGATATATTCTAGAAGGTACCATTTTAAAAAATAAATATGTTATGGTGTTACTCATGATAACCCATTCATCGTGGTTTGATTTATTATTTTTTGTTTATATACTATTATGTTCATTCTTATATAGAATTTTTTATTAGAAAATATCATTAAATAAGTACATACATTCTATAATATACACTTTTGAAGCTATATTATCATTCTTATATGGATTATACAGTTTGTATGTGTGTTTATCCTTTCAACACTTTATCATCAAGTTCATTCCCCTATGCCTATATATGTTTCCTTGTAGGATTAATTCTTATTATATTTCCTTTATTATTATATATATATTTATTTATATTTTCATTTTATATAATCCCAAAGGGTTATATGAAATTTTATATTTATGATATTTATAATGTAAGGGGGAAAAGTTTATGTTGGTGGAGAAGAGGATGTTTAACTAGTAAATCATAAATGAAGAAGCACTGTGATGGGGGAGAAATGATAAATAAGATGAAATATTATTAATTTTTTTCCAAGGGGGTAATATTCTAAGAACATAAGCTCATATCAAAAGGGGGACAGTTGAATTTCATGTAGAAGAACATGCGATTTTCATATATTCCATCATAGTTTATCTAGTTATTTTTTTATTATAAAAAAGGGTAAACTACTAAGTCATTTTATTAAAGAGAGTTCTCACAAACTTATTATTTTGATGAATCACAACACAAAATTTCTTTTACATTTGACATAACTATTAATTTTATTACTTATATTTTATATAGATTGTATCTTTTGAATCCCATGTTCTTGATGAGATAATTATGAAGCATAACCATTTAAAACATCATGAGTTCAAACAATTGATCCAACTATAAGATTGAGTGAGATATTTTATGTTTTATAAAAAGTAAAAGATATGACCAAGGTCTATATTTTTCAAAATTTTAGTGACTTTTATGAAAATACCTATAAATGAATATCTCAAGCACTAGGTAATTATTGTTAGAACACAGTTAAATGAATATCTAAGAGTGGAAAAGGATTTATTTTACAAAATAATTTTGTTTAGGGATTGTTTATAGTCATATTTCAATTTGAATAATTATATGACCCTAACCTCTTAAACATATTATATTTTATTTTATAATGGATTTTTTTGGTTTTACATGTTTATATTCAATTTCATCATTTTATGGAACAATAATCAACTAGTTCATTACATGTAAGGGACTATATTTTAAAAACCTAGTTTTGATGATTTCATTCCAACAACTTTTCTATCATATGTATATTTTCATTAAAAATATTTGAATGTTATTTTTATTATTGTCATATTTTTTATTAGAGTAAAATTTTCTAATGTTTTACAGTCAATTAATTTTTTTAAAATTATTGTTCTTCTGATTTTTTAACTGAGGTACTTAAATTATTTTTATAGAATATGTGATAGGAATCCGTGATTTAATGCACATGGAATGAGTGGAATTTCTATATGTAATAACTACTCAATGTGTTGAATATTTATTTATAATTTTCCATTTTTATTTTTTAAAAAAATTCTTTAAATTTTTTTATGTATTTATATTTTAATAAGTTATTTAAAAGTAAAAAAATGGTATTTTTCTTCAAGAAATGTTCCAATGATCCTTTAAAGGTATTTTTAACTATGAAAACACCAATTTATGTTAACAAGGATATGATCCATTGACATAGTATTTATTATTTCTCTGGATTATTTATGATGACAATGTACTAATGTTTTGCATTCATGATTCTATATAGATAATTGTTGATTATAATGCATCATGAGAATGAATATATTGATTGTTAAAATTATAATCAATGCATCTGATGTGAAAGTGATAGAGGGACCTAGTAAGAGATATCCCCTCGATGTATCAATATTTTAGATGAGTTGAAATAGGATGGCATAATGGGTTGAAGCTATATGATCATTTAATAATAGTTAGGTATTTATTCAAGATATCCTTGTTGAGAGTAATTTATCATGAATTTACGGAATTATGGATTTTCTTTATTAAAATTTTAGTTTTGTTTATAATTTTTTTCTAGTATATTGGTATTATCCATGGATTCTCATTAAACTCAAGTTATTTATTGAATGGAAGGTGTTTTGATTATCAATGTTTTTTGGCTTATGTATTTTTTATTTACTCAGCGAATCCTATATTATCCATAACACTTAATAAGAATCTAATCTCACTCTTTATTCGTTTATCACTCCCCATGATATGAATAAAGATATTATGAATGATAAAAATGATGAAATTTTTTTTATGATGTATTTTTATATTTCCTATTTAATATGAGAATATTGAATGTATTTAGATTTCCGATAATACTAAACTATTCTATCATTTCAGTCATGATCAATTATATCTAGTGCCAATATAATAAATAACCCACTAGATTTGGGTTACTAGAGTAGGTTATTTATATTTGGAATCATATAAAGCTTAGTAGAAAATATGAGAACTATATTTTAAATGAATTTAACCAAAATAAGAATTGTGACTATACCTTATAGCAATTGAAAACATTTATCATATAGGGATATTTAATTTATGGATGAATTTTCATGATGATTATTAGCTAAATCAATGTGTTCCATTGTTTAGTAGTTGAACCTAATAAATGAAAGAAAATCAACACCCATAGTCAATGTAGAGATTTCCATATTGATAAATCTAGTAAAAATAGTGTTTGAACTGAGTAGATCATGTCCATATAAGGGAAGTTCACTTAGGTTATCAAAAATAACCTTTACCATATGTAATAATCTATTGTTCCATAGTGTGATTAACCTACATTAGATTGTTTCATGTGAAAGGAGACTCTATATTTTTATATAAATATTAATCCAGTTGTAGCTTATCAATGTATTAAGTCCCTCAAAAATTATTCCTAGATTTCAGATGTAATGAATGTGAATAGGATATTTAGGAAGTTTATTTTTGTAAAGGACATTCCAATCAGTGGTTCTCATTAATTTCAAACTCTAAGGTTGTTGATTAAATCGATATGATAGAAGGGTGAAATTTTAATGTCATATTCTTTGAGAAATACTTTCCTCATGACCAATAAGATGATATGGGATATATATTAATCAATCTATGATTGAACAAGAGGAATGTATTGTATTGTATGTGGATATATTACAAGATTTGGAAAACATCTTATTGACTACATATTTAAACTGAAAATTAAGAATGAACATTTATTTAGTTGGATTAAGACAAGCCTAACAAAGTCATTATTCACTCAAAAATTTTAATTATATCATTTTATAGTATCCAATACCATCAAGATAGTGATAGAATTATTCATGTAATATATTTTAAATGGATATAAAGAGAAGAATAGGATGACTGAGCACTATGGAAAGATAAATGAGGAAATGGAAAATAAGGTAAGGATGGAATTCCCCACCTGATAACTATGAAATGGAACACCCTGATGATTTCATGGTGTGAAGGAAAGTTTACATGATGTGTGGAGAGAAAGGAAATCAGGAACATGGGTTTAAGGGAAAGAAAGATTCTTTGAATATCTAGTTTTTCACATTTATGTAAAAAGTGTAATATAAAATTAAATGCCCCTAGTGTCAAGATAATTTACCTAAAAAAGATAAGGGGGAAAGATCAAGAGTATGCAATTTCTACAGTTGAAGTTGAAACCCCTTAAGTTTTTATAATATGTACTTTAACCATAAAAAAATGCTTTATTTTATTTCTTATCTACTCCCTATTTAATATTTTTCTTGGATATCTAACCCCTTAACACTCTAAGGAAATAATTATCAATCAAGACACCTTGAAGGAATATTGTTATCATTGAGTTTCTATTAAGAAGAACAAAAATTCCATAGATGTAAAAAAGGTTGTTATATTTATGTTTGGATTTTGAAATAATATTGATTTATAGGGACTATTATAATTTTGAGGATTCATAAATATATGAGAATTAGCTTTAAATAGAATTTTTATTTATTTACCTTCATTTAAAATAAATTAATGATCATTTTACCACCTCACTAAGTTAAAGTTTTGTGGCCATTAACAATATCATGACCATTTTCTCTATCAAACTATATTAGTCCTTAGATATTAGTTTTATCATAATTTTCTATATTTTATGTTTCAAGATATGTTCTCTTTATCTAAGAACCTGAATATATTATATTTCATGTAACATTTATTTTTCCCATTTTCCCATTCCAAAAGAATTATTATTATCCATTTATACAGTGTGAGTTTTAAATAATGGTATTTTCCAAATTTAAACCATTTTTTTCTAGATGAATAGTGTGAGGGTAATTTTTTTTTAAGGGGGTTGAATTTGACACATGATATTTTATAATAAATTTCCTTTTAAATTAATAGTAACTGATCGATAGTTTTCTTGACACAAAACACCGAGCTTAAAATATAAAGTGATATATTATAACATTACCATTAAATTGTTAGGTATGAATAGGATTAAACACATTATGAATGATATATATAATTTTTTACTAAATTCAAATGAATTAGTTATTGAGTAAAATATAAGTACTCAATTTTTAGTAATGTTATTTATGACATATATATTTTATTAAAAAACATTTATTTCATTTTGTGTGAGAATATTATAATTAATTTGTTCCACTTTTAGTAATTTAATTTAATAAAGGGAAATCAATTTTCAATTCATAATTACAAAATTATCATAGGGTGATATTTAAATATTTTCCTGAAATGATTTATTCTTTACTGAATATAGAAGAATATAGAGTCTTCAAATATAATCATTTATTTTCATTAAATCAATAAATATAAATTTCCAATTAATAGTTATATTTGGTATTTAATTGAAATATGCTAAATTTTATTAGAAAAAATATAATTAGTTCTATTTTAATAAGAAATATTCATTATTTTGATACATGTTTTTTTTGTGTGCTAAAAATCCATTTTTCAAAAAACTATTTTTTCTTGCATTCATATATTCATATTAGAAATGATTTCATCCACTTATATATATTTAATTAAGAAAAATGGAAACCTTATTTAGAATTAGGAGGGTAAATAGTTACCTTTTGTTTTGGTAAATATTGATAGTAATTAAGGAAAATAATGGTGACCTTATTAAGGAAAAAATGAGTAAATTAGTGTTTACACATAGGGAAAAGGAACTAACATTTATATAGCACTATAATTTATATCATTTTATGCTATAAAATTGTTCATATTAATCCATAATTTGAATATATGTAATTTTGGTTCCATTATCCCTTGATAATGAAATTTATATTATTTTAATTAATGAAAATACCAAAACATATCTCTGTTGACTTTTATATCACTATTATTTTTTTCGTATGGATAAAAAAATATTTAAGGTTATAAAAGTGTATTTGAAATATGCATTAATTTTTATATCATTGTAATTTATTTTAAAAAAAATTATTGAAAAATTTCCTGAATTTATTCGACAACGACAACTAGTATTTTTTAATTAACATAAAAATAAAATATATAATATTAAATTTTTTAAAACAAATACAATTTAGGTGAATTAATGCGCTCCTTGAATTTTTTAGGATAAATATTAAATTTTATGTTTGTGTGATTGGTTTATATTATAAATCTATAACTATATTGATATTATTAAATTCAATTTAAATTAATAGTTTCAAAAATAACATTAATGAAATTTTTAGGAAAGATAGTTTTTTATTAATTTTTTTTAAAAATCCTAATAAACATTTTAATAGAAAATATATTAAAATTATTGGTTTCAAATGTAATATAGTATCCATTTATGAGATAATTTTAAATTTATAAGTAAAATTATATCCCTTTAACATTTTAAAAATTCATTATCATAGTTAAAGTAAAAATTGGTTAACGATGGGGTTTAACCAAAAAATAAGGTTTAAAATGGAAACAAAACCTCTCTAAATTCCATTTTATGATTTTATTTAAACCATATCCTCTATTTAATTGATTTAAGGGATATTTGGATGCACTAAACATGGTTATGTAAATAATTATATTTTAATCTTTTTTTAATTATAATTGTCTTCTTTCCATCCCTTATAAAAGGACACCCATTTCATCTCTTATTTACAGAACATTGACCAACCTATCTCAATAAAAACCCACCCAATTATCTTTCCAAATTTATTATCCATCTATTATAGTTTATTGTATTCTTAATATACCATTATAAGGGTATATAAAAAGGGATATAAAGGATTTTTTACTAAAGAATTTGTAATCATATTTATAGAATCTTTCAAATTCAATTAATAGTTTAAATAGTATAAATATGTTGAAACCATCATAAAATAATTACTACAGTATCATAAATATAATAATATGTTATTTTTATTCTAGTAAAACCATTTTCTATCTCTTTTACATACTATAGAAAGTGAAAACAGTGTTCTTGCATACCTATGACATATAGTATCTACATAGTGGTGTAATTCATTTTTCATCACTATTTTACTTGGATGGTTATACATATAGAAATAATGACTATATTTTATATTTATTATATAAATTATTCTATAAATTTATGATTTCATTTACCTTCCTACCTTTCCACCAAATGGAAGAAGACAACATTGCTTGTTTGTATGTGTGCACTACCACCTTCACAAAGAGATATGATTTATTTTTTGATTACACATTATGTGGATGATAATAAGGATTTATTTAATGAATATATATAATATATGTGATAAAATAATTAATCTTCAAATTTGAGTTTTTATTTACCTCTTTTCCTTCCATTCTTTAAAATGTGAAAATAGAAGTAATGCATACGTACAACCTACCATCACAAAGAATAATGTATTTCATTTTTATATTTCTACCTTTTATAGTTAAATATATATATATATATATAATTAATATATATTATATTTATATCAGGAATATAAATATATAGATTATGTAACCATTATCAAACTACAAGGACCAAAAAAATAATGCTGAAATTTTCTTGAACAAATCATTTAACACTTATAGATGATGATTTTTATAAAGGATTATTAATAAACGAGTGTTGAAATGTTTTCAATGGATAATATATGATATTATAAGTATGAATATGGTTCTATTAGATAAATAAAATAAATTTAATTTATTATATAAGATAATAAACATACATACAAAGAATGTCAGATTTGAGGTAAGGGGTTTCTCGTCTTATTCATTTTTCTATGAGACATATACCATAGTCACAACTTATTTGTTTTATATGGTTTATATAATATAATAATGATATGTTATATAATTAATTCATATTAAATTAGGGAATTTAGTGTTTCATTTGATTTTATTTCTTTTGATGTGGGCTATGATTCAAAATATTCCAAAGTAGAACGTTATTTATTTTACAATCTAATTTTACTTCTAAATTGTTTATATTTCGATTTAATTTGGGAAAAGTATATGATACTTACATCTTATACCCCATATATTTTTTTCTTATATTTTATTATTTTGGTTTACATATTTATATTCTATTTATTCTAATTTTCGACAAATAATCCACAAGTAAGTCACATGCAAGGGACTCTCTTTTAAAAACAAGGTTTTTTATATTTCATTCTAACCATATTTATTCCATGTCTATATTTTAATTTAAGTTTTTTTAAGTATATTTTTACTATTCTAATATGATTTTATACAGAAAATTTTACCCATATATAGATTCTAATAAACAGATTTTATAGGAATCTTTTTTCATTTTCATAATGTGGTACTTTTTAATTTTTACCCAAAATGTGAAAGGAAAAATTGTTTAAATGTACAAAACAATATAAAATTTTCTACCATCACGAATAATAAATGTTTTAAAAAATACCTCAAAATATTATGATTATTTTTTAAAAAATAGTTATTAATATTTAATATTTTTTTTGATTTTAATAAGTTATTTAAAATAGAAAAGGTTATTTTTCATTGATAAATGTTCTAGTGATGATTTAATGTTATTTTGAACTATGAAAACACACATTTATTTTACTAGGTATAAGATCCAATGATACCATATTTATTATTCATATAGATGGTCTATGATTATGAAGTATTGATGTTACAGTTTCTTGATTCAATAATGTATAATTTTTGACATATAATTCATTTTGAGATTGAATTTAATTGATTAGTATACATAAAAGGAATGAATAACTTGTAAAAGTGACATGTTGGTACTAGTTATAGATATATCCTAGATGAATAGATATATCCCAAGAGACAAAACATGTTAACTTGATGCATTTTTTGACTCTATAAGATAATTTTATAATAGGTGGGTATTTTTTGTATGCCTTACCCTGTAATGATAATGTCTTATTTGAGAGGAATTTCTGGAATGAAAATGTCTTGGTTTAGAGTAATCAATTGTAACAATAATGATTTCTTGGTTGGGAGGGGTTGATCATGAATATAAAGAATTATGCATTTTGTTTACTAGGATTTAATTTTTATTATCCATGTGTTATCTATGTGGATATTATTTGTGGACTCTAATTGAAATCATGTTATTGGTAGAGTATCATCTTTTTGGATTATATACAATTCCATGTTAACTATTACTTAATTAATCATGATATATTCTCTTATACATAACCCTTACTGATCATCTGGTTTCACCGTCAATTGGTTTTATATTCCCCAAGATACGAAGAAGGATATTATGAATGATATCAAGGTTTAAATAGTGTTTCCTATGAAATGTTTTTACACATCCATTGTAATATGTTGGTAATGTATATATTTAGTTTACCAATAATAATCAATTATTAAGTCCTTTTAGATGTAATATCTTATATCTAGTTCCAATGTAATAAACTAACAATCAGATATGGGATACTGGAGTTGGTGTCCTTATAGAATTTCCCAGAAATCAATATTAGTATTAAATCACCTCAAATATCTAATAATATAATTTATAATAACAACTAATTCTAGAGTCCTATATTGAAGGATTAGTTTAAACCCTTTAATAATGTGATTAAATTTTACACCCATTCATTTTGAAACTATTTATAATTTTAGAGATCTCAAATAGTAGTTGTCATTGTATTGATCTCAAATGGTAGGGGAATGGTTCATGAAGATCTCCATAGGATGTGAATGGTATAATTTATAGTTTTTTACAAAAAATAAAGAAGACCAATTTTTTTAGAAAAATCATATGATCATGATTACACATTATTCTTAAAGTTTCCCTAGTAATGGGTGATAATGAGAAGTAAATTGTGAGATATGCTACTCTAGGTAACCTATATAAATTAATTATGTTAAATTAGGATTTCTACATTTTAATAAGGTATTTATAAAATCCACCCACATGGGGGAATGATTTACTCTTAGGCTATACCAAATCACATTGATCCTTAGGGGTTTCTAATCATGATATTATGTTATTCATTTTTAACTTTGTGATGTGAATCTTTGAGTTTGGGATGACTCTATAAAGATGTTTGGTTATTGGTTTGGAGGAATGTATCTTAAATCTATAGTTAAAGTGATTATTAATAAGTATTGATCATGTTTTTTACTATTTATAAGTGTCAACTAGTAACTTATATTCATGAAAAATCTACTTGTCAGATGTATTTTAAAAAATGAGCCACTTAATAGGAAACAATAACACCATTTATACATATTAACCCACCGTTAAATTAAAAAATAATTCATTAAAGGACTTTATTCTCTTAAATAAACATGATATTATTATTATTCATAGGTTTTATGATAATATATTCAAGTGGTTAAGAAATAATGTGGAAGAAACACACTTTTACTTATAAAGAATTCATTAGGGAGGTAGAAATTCAAATTAAATAAAGTACTTCAATTCTTTATTTTTCCATTGGTATTGGGTTTGTACCCCATATTCATATTACTCAAGTATACAAGGATCTCCCAATGATTTATTATCTTTAAATATGTCATTCCTAGAATTAAAACTCAAGGAATCAACCTTTCTAGTTTTGGTGATGTTTCCTTATGTGGTTTATGAGGATCCCAATTCATTTTTTTTAAATAGGGGATACCATTATTGTTCAGTCATGACCTAGTTATTTACCACAAACTAGGGGAACTAGCACCTAGTGAGGATTATAATATTTTTTGATCTTTTGATGAATTGTCTTATTTCCTATGAAATTTTATCCTAATATTGGGGTGAAAGTCATAGATCTTGTCTTTTTGTACTATGTGACAATGAGAGAATAAAATTAAGTCACAAATATCTATTTATTAGAATGTGATGAGTGATAATATGAAATGGGGTCCCATAAAAACACTAAATTTATTTATAATAATTTTATGGTTCTTATAGATTTCTCCAACTAAATGGATTCTATATGCAAGAGACATCAATAATTGTTTTTACCGATAGAGTAAAATTGGGTTTCCACAAAAACATCATCATGGGTGTTTCCCAATATTATTTTACCTGAGAAATAATCATGTGGATAAGTTATTGAAAAATAAATTCACCAAACCCAAGTGAGGGATACCTATAAATATTGTCGTGGTCATTGCCTCTGTAAATTCTAATAATAATCTTATAACTTCATCATAATTCTAATCATGAATCCTATTAATTTTGAAAAATGGGAGGAATGTCTTAAAACCTAATAATCAACCTCACATCTCCCACTTGAAATCTCTTCATGTTTAATGACATTTAATGTATCATCAGATGAGAATTCAGAAGGTGTTATAGAGTCTAGGCTTTTAAAATCATCTTTTTATAAAAGAAGGTTATATGTGTGTATTGTTTTTTACATTATCCAACCTAAAATGTGTAAATATAGTGAATATTTATTTGATATCATGTTAATTTTACTAATATTGTATATGTTCACAATACATAATTATTCACAGTACTTTCTATACTCTAAGTGTAGTGTAATGAATATTTTTTTAGTTCCAACTTTCTAACACTACTCCTGAATCACCTTGATATGTTCAGAGAATATATAATATTTCATTTATTGATAACCAAAGGGGTAGAATATCACCAAAATTTCGAATAAAATATATGGTATAACCTCCTCATTGAGTAACTAGGTAATTGATACTAAAGGGTACTGCAATGAAAATACATCACTATTGTTTACTCATAACCCATTACTACCCACATCTTATCCCGAAAAGATTCATTTTATATGTAATGAGAATAAATGTGTTTATATAAAAATTATCTTCATAGTTTACTTATTAAAAGTACATTGTCCATCTTTTGATTTTCTAACCTCTACTAGGATCAAGTAGTATAAATTTACTAGGGAAAAAATATAAAACTATTTCTATTGATTATTGTAAAGACCTGGACTTAAATAATACATATTATAATTATTTTAGAAATAGAAATCAATTTATTTTCCAAAATATATTTTAGGATTAATGTTTTAGTGAATTAGGATAAACTATTACATAGTAAACCCATAAATTACAGGTGGACACCTTTACCCAATATCCCTTTTCCCCCAAAGGAAACACTTTTAATATAAAAAGTTTTTCTCTTCATGTTAAATCATCATAGTTTCCCCCTTATTGCTATCCTTATCTATATTCTCTCTTAAATCCTATGTTTTTTTTAAAATGTAGGATGATTATAGAATCTCATTAAGGGATACAAAAAAAGGAAATATTTAGATTAATAAAATCAGAGAAACACATAAAACGCTTAACTTTATCTTCAATTTACATTTACAATATGAAATAAAACATTTTTTTTCACAAAAAAATATACTTTGGTAAAAGATAATCATTAAAACCGATGATAAGAAATTAAATCCATTTTAGGTGAAATAGAGAATCATATAAATAAAACCCTTTCAAAACCCTTTATTTGGAAGAACTATATGGCCAACATCCAACATTATTATTACACATTTCAATAAAGATATAAAATTTGAGTCACCCTCCATATAAGTTATATCGGCCTCAGTTATGAGCAAAAATGTAGAACAAACCTTCATATAAGCTATATTAGGCTCACCTGTGAGCTCTAATCAGGATCAAACCATCATATAAGCTATATTGGGCTCACCCATGAGCAATAATATGGATAAAACCAATCCTATAAGCTATATCTGGGCCACCCACGAGCTTTAATGGGGATCAACCCATCATATAAACTGTAGAGGTCTCACACGTTTCTTATATAATTCTCAATTAACCTATCATGAATAAAAAACTTCATAATAAAACCCATATATAAAAACTTTTAATCCCATATGAAAAACATTTTCATATAAAAATTACCTTTTATTTTTAAAAACATTTTCAATAACAAAACTCTATTTTTTTTGAAAAAAATCTTGAATTCCAAAATACCCAAAAACGAAATAATTATTTTCATTTAAGGAAACATGTAATAATGAAAATTATTCTACAAATTAAATAATATTAATGAGGTTGGAAAAGTCATTGTATCCTTGTACGTTAATAATAGAACATTAATTTTGTCATTTGTCAAGACATTTTGTATAAAATACCTAAAAAGATTTCTTTTGAAAACCATTGAATAAAATTAGAAATATACATAGAATGATTATTTATCAATATATAAAATAATTTCATGAATATTTACATGGAGGAATATATTCAAAAATTAAATATTTACACATTTATGAAGATATTTTTAAATAAATGTGTCCCATAACACATTGAATGATTTAAATCCTAAAACCCTCTGAAGGAATAACACATAAAAAACATTAAATAACAGGATAACCATTAAATTAAGGATATTAAATTTCAAAAGGGATGTATATAAACTTCATAAAATAATGTGGGTGTATAACATCAAAATATGCCCCAATGGAAGGATATTGAGACAATGTCCCTTGTAAATTTAATGTCTTAGAAGTGGAGATTAATCAAATGAATCAAGCATACGAATCCGCTATAAATAAAATTTAAAAATTGGGAAATTAATCCGAATATATTAAAAAGTTATATCACACATAATCATATAAATACATAATTATGAAGTATAAATTTAACCAAAAAAATATAAATTGGGATAAAAAACCCTTACAATATTCATATCACTAATTTGAGAGTTAATAAATGGGGTAATTATGTGTAAAAAAATTATATCCACAAAAATAAATGTGGGAATAAAAAATAATGAAATAAATAGTGTATTTCACATATAATCATTAAATAATATAATCAATGAAGTAGGCATATAATTTTTTTTATTAGAAATTGGTTTAAGAAATCCCTTACCTCACATTCAAAATTCTTAAAAAGTTTTAAAACATCATTTATAATGGTTTAAGGAATGTTATTTCCTCTTTATAAAACTATACTCATATTTATAATACATTATGTGATGAATTTATTTCATCTTATTGCCTATTCATTAATAATATTTCAATATTTTCCCAGTTTCAGGTGCCTTCATTTCATGGTTTCATCATTAGTTAATTCTTATATAATTATGGATGTTATTGTAAAATGGAATTAAAACTCAAGAATTTTCTTGAAATAGAATTAATGAGATTGAATAAGTATGAATGGTCCCATATATAATTTTTATTTCTTAAATTATGATGATTTAGTAGAAAAATGTTAATCAAAATTTTTAGTTTATTATTGTGGTTTTTCTAAACACCACATACTAATTTCATTTAATATAACATTATGTGTATATATTAGTTCTATAACATGAAATTGGGTATAATATAAATTTTATTTTACCATAATTATAGTTTTTGGACCATCTATGAAGGTGGTGATGGAAAGAGAACAAAATCATTATTCACGTTGGTGATTAACTAGCATAACATGTAAAATAGTTTGATTTATTTTAATAAGAGGAGATGAAAAATTAAATGGATATGAAATATTACATTAGAAAAACAAAACCCCATTATATAAAATATTATGTAGTTGTAATTAATTGAGGGATTAAGTAGGTGAAGATAATGTAGAAAAAGAAAATATTCTAAGAGAGGTAATTTGAGAAAATTACCTCTTGAATATCACCTCCTTGAGAGACACCTAAGGACATTGGAATTGATATTTTGGTGGTAAAAACAATAATTTTATATGGGTAGAGTGAATAGGAGAGTAATGTGATTATATTTTAGGATATACAATTCTTATGAGTCAAATATTAGCGGTGAGGGGTGGTATTTATACTTGAAGAGAGGTGGGTTTACGTGATTAAAATAATTATTAATTTATATTTAAATCCAACAGCATTGAGGTGCATTAGTTTCTAGGAAATTTTTAGAAAATTAATATTTTAGAGTTTTTTTAGGGTCAATAAATACCCTAAAGACAAAATAAATTTCGTATTTTTTAGATATTTAAAGCCTTTACGTTTTTAACATTACCATGTCATTTTTTACCTATACCACAGTAAATAATTGTTTTACCATGGTAAATTTTTTTATGAATAAAAATGAAAATGACCTAATAACCTTATTGGGATCTTTTTATTCCAAATATTAATTCCATTTTACCAAATTAAATTTACATAAATTTAAAAATTCGATTTAAATTTAATCTCATAGACACCATGGAAAAGTAGGTTTTTAAAGTTAAAGGATAAACAGTTTGAAATGTTATTAAATCCAATTTCAATTTTAAATTTATTTAAATGACATAAATTGGTTTTATTGATGTGTAATTGAACAATTAATTATTTAAAACCAATTTAAAATATATTTTATGTAAATAAATATTCTCTAAAAAAATCGTTTTTCAAATAAAATGCATTATTTTCACTATCAACCAAAAAATAAAGCTTATTAGAAAAATTTAGAAATTCACCCTCTGTAAATTTTGAAATTATTATTTCAAAAAATGAAGTTTATTTTGTAATAATGGATTTATAAAACTTTAAAAATTTAGATTTAAAATAGTTACTTCATGAAAAGGCCATAAAATTGTCTTTTAGAAAAAGATATCCTTTTTTTATTATCAGAATTAAATTAATTCTCATCTTAATAATATAAAAATTATTAGATGAATTTGAAAATATTTCATTGAATATATAACATATAAATTTAATTAATATCTTTAAATAATAGTTATTAATTTATTTTATTAATATACAATTCTATTGTGGGCATAAAAAATATTTTTTTTAAAAAAAAAGATCCTTTAAATTAAATATGTTTTTATTTTCATTTTAAATTAATTAGTAGCAAGTGAATTCATTTTAAAATCATGTCTAAAATATATTTTCATGATTTAGTTAATCTTATTCGTTCCTACCATTCCAATAGCTAGGTGATAACAATCACATTTATATAATAATATTATAGTAGTCTGTTTATGTTTGATGTGGAATATCTTATATGACACTGTGTATACTGTTTTATTTTAAATTATCAAGGTGTTAAATTCCCCTGTTTTATAAATGGTACAATTGAAATTTTAACATGGGATTTAAAAACTATGGGTTTGAATTTTTAAAATACCTTTGTTTAAATCCCACATTATAAGAATGACTAATTAAAGATTCACTTGAAAAAAGAGAGTGGAATGTACTAAGGTCACCTGAGATAACATATACACAGTTTCCATGTAGAAAAAAATGTAATGGATGAGAAGATATAACTATCAAAGAATGAAAAATATTGATAGAGAACATGGTCATGATAAAGTTAACAATCATAACATAGTAAATCTATGATAGGTTAACTGATCATTGATTTCCCATTATGAAAAGAAATCAGATAACGATTTCTTTTCAAATTTTTTTTCCATATAGTTGAGGAATTACATTTCAACCTAAATCATGGAAATAATGAAATATACTTACTTCACATGTAGATTTTTGTCCTTATATTTTCACCAAATTATGATTATTCAAGAAGAATTTTTATACATAAGGCATTAGAATCAACTTCTATAGATCATAAAATCCCTAAAAGTATAACTATATATTCCTATATTTTTGAATTAATCAACCCAAAAAATGTTAGCACAAGATAAAGTAACTCTATAAAATAGATAAATCTTTATATTATGAAAGACTAATTTAATCTACAATATATTCTAACTATTCAGATAAATAACTAGAATAATCATTATTTCAACCCGAACCATGTGGTTTATCTTGAAAAAAATGATCCTATGGGGATTGGGTAACATATCTTTTTTTTCATCCAAAAGTGGACCCATAGTTAACTGTTTCACATCAAACTCATCATTTTATTTTGACCTAAAAATTATCATTATCATGGGGGGACATGAATTATTTCAAAGTTGCAATCAAACCCAAAATATGGGATTCCGACATATCCTTGAGAGAGGAATCAGAACCCATGTTTTTTAGTGAACTGCACAATTTAATGTCATGCGGTCAGGAAAAGAGTGGATCAGAGTGAGAAAGACTGCGACAAGCTTGAACCTTGGGGAGGTTTTCTACATATCCCAACTTGTTTGGAATCAATGTCCATGTAGTTATGAAGGTTGACACTTACTCTTTAAATCATCCGATTTTAGGGGGAATAATTGGGGGATACACCTAATATGAGGCCCATTTACCTTTGGTTGGGACTATATCTATGGATAAGGTCCATTGAGATCGGGACTTAGATATGCCTCATACTTATCCTAGTTTGGGTAGGAATATGAGTTCTCATAGTTCAACTAGTTGAGTGAGTCATGTGGATGTCATGATCTCTACTAATATCTAAGCCCACATGAGTCATTATTGGTGTGAGAAACAAGAGGAAGCGGTAGATCTGGAAAACCACACACTTTCCCCTCTCCTCTAGTGGAAGAGGGGGAGAAAAATAGTGGAAGAGACTAGGGATACAACACTTCCCTAACAAGAGGATATGGGTTTACCTCCGATGGAGTCCCCTAAGATTGGTTCTTGGAAAAGGGAGGAGCATGAATCCTCATCAAAGGGGAAATAAGGTGTGATATTCCATTGTTTATCATTGGAACTCATAAAATGGAAAGGAAAATGATTACCCACAATCCCCAAAATGGGGAGGTACATGTGAGGATACCAAGGTTAGAACCCACATTACCATGGGAATGAAAACTTAGGGACAGTATGGGGGTCCTCCTTATTATAGGGATTACCCACATGACTCCACTTATCATGGGTATGTAAACTCAGAAGGGTGTGCTAATGCACTTGATGGTTTTATTATATGGGTCTAGAGAATTTGGAATATGATTCATCCTAGTTTTGTTGGACTCGTTCATGGAGGGGGTATGGATAGTGCGATGGAAACAAAAGGAAATGGTTTAGTCCAAATGGTGGAATGATTGAGAATACCCTATTATGTGTACCATTTCTTTATTTGGGTGAAGGGTTTGTCTGAATATTATGATGGTACGAAGACCTAGACTCAGTTAGCATAACAATTTACTATGTAGAACCATGTTCCCTCTACATATCACTTTGATACATAGAAATGAGTTCCTTCAATGTATCATGATGCTATGGGGAGCTGGGATACATCAGCATAGTGATTTTCTATGCAGTGCAGGGTTCCAACCGCATAGCATATGACTATGTGGCATGCCATATTGATGAAGTAGAATTGGTTCGCAAGAAATTCATCCACGAAAGAATCTAGGTTCATAGTCTTCAAATTATAATTATATTTCATACGTTAATACTACATGGTAGGCTATACCAATAGGGAATTGTCAAATGATTCCATATTTGGTGGTGCTCCCTTCTTCCATGACTTTAATCACTCAATTCATCCAAAAAGGGTCATCATATTTAGTCTCCCTTAGGATCCTTTTATAAAGATGCAGAAGAGATGGATCAGTGGGCTGTAGGGCATCTTTTTTAGAGGCCCATGGGAGTAAACAGGTCTATGGATGACTTGGTCAGTGGAGAATGAGGTCATCATTTTTGGTAGATAAAATTAGCACATCATTTTAATGAATGACTTCATTTCATTTGTGGGAATTTGATATCTCCACCTCACCCATCAACTATTTGAGTTCACTAGGGATTTCATATGTAGTATGGATTTCCCTGCCACCATCCCACAAATGATTTCTCTTATAGGGGTATTGGAACCAACGTCACCATACTACGAACTTGTTAGTTTTTGGATGCTTTATGAAACCACAGAATGCCATATGGAGCAGTGGTCTGAAAATGATTTATTCTTTGCAGTTCATGTTCCATCCTTTTCCAAATTTGTCTTCTCTAACCTTCTTATCCAATAATTTTTTCAATTCATTTTCCTACCTTTTTCAAATCCCTAGGAGTATTTGATTTATCTTTTCAATGTTTTTAGGACCCAACAAATCCCCCCATTAGAATGGGTTCTGATCGAGATGAAGAGGAATCTATTTCAATGTATAAAGTGGTCCTGACATGAACTTGTTTAGGGTGTAAGGGTGGACCTATAGGGACGAACATGCCTATATATATGGGGCCCATGTCATTTTTCCTTTAATCATATTTCTCAATGAACAATATACTCCTATGATTATCTTGTCCACTTCATTTCCACGATGCATTTCATTTTTAAAAGCCATTCACCCATTAAATGAAACTTGCATCCACAAACTAAAGAAATTCAATCTATGAAAATTGAATTTAGGATTCTTCATAGTGAGGATTTTAATGTGGTTATATTTCTCTATGAGCTATCGGTTTTCTAGTCAATGCTTTGTGGGCAAACACCTCATGAGATTTTGTGGACATTCATTTCATGGACGGTGCTTTCTGTGGACAATCGACTTTTGAACCTTTCAGTGTGAAGAATAATTTTATTCTTTTTTATAGTTTTGTGACTAAAATTTTCATATAATTTTGATTTAGACTGGAATGTATTCTTCACAGGTTACTCATGTCTTTACTGATGCACCCCTTTTTGTTGTTGATTAATGGAGAAACTACATGATATAGTCTACTGATATCATGGTCATCATAGTTACATTACATCAATCATTATATACACTCCTTAGTGTAGTTTATGTAGAATATCCAACTTTAGAGAGGCTTCCCATTTATGTATTTGGTCTTCTATCTGACATGAAAATTCCAGAACTATGCCAGGCTTGCCAACCCATGGCCTTGATAATTGATAATAACACCATTTTGAATGCTCTTATATTGGTGAAGGGACATTTCATATGAAAATACACCACTATTAGATCTTTTCTAAAATATTCCCCTCAGTCATTAGATCATACATTGTGAGGATCATAGAACAAATATCATTTATATCATAGCATTGCATAGAAGTACATGACGAATGAGCAACATGGATGGTCATCGAAGTGGGATCATCATTCCGGAGGTTCATTTGTCCTAGAGTGGGGGTGTCCTTTCTGGGTACTTCAATTTGGTAAGGAATTATGACTTGAATTACAGGTTGTGGGATTATATAAAGCAGTTTTGATATCCCACACATACGCTCATGAAAACCATTCTCTCATTCTATAGTTTTTTAGAAGATGAAGCCCAGATGCCAACACCTTTCATTTAGTTCATGGGTAGGTCTGTGTCTATCTTTGGGATATATAGATGATATCAAGAGTTCCTCTCATTATAGATATGTATGTAGAATTTCTACCACCTTCCTCCACCTTAGATGATGAGGAGAGGACTACTCCTCCTGGTAAGAAGCTTATTAACCAAGTAAAAATCCACTAAAATGATACCTACCCTCACCCAAAGTAAGAAATACCAGTTCTATGACTGAATTAATGTATTTTCTTATAAAAATGGTCCATATATTCATGAACATAGGCCATGGTATTTTCCGACCATTGAAACTCAGTAGAAAATAGGTTCCTCCATGCTTATTTTCAAGGAGGGCCAATTTCACCAATGGGGATGAGAACTAGTTCCTGATGTCGTCTGATTGTTTTAGATTTAGAACTTCTAGGCCATGTTTATATGTGGATTGATCTTACCAGTGCATGGATTTGGAAATGAGGTGATATTAAAAACCATAATTATGGTGGCTCAGCTGGCCACTCATATATGCATCAACCAGGACATTCTAGTACTAGTAAAAATCTACCTTTTATTGGGCCGGATCAATGAGGGGAATATAAATCACCAGTAGGTTAGTCATTTCCAAATCCTATGGGGTTGGATTGGAGTCCATATATGAGTATATATATTTACTAACCCTCTACCAATTCCAAGTGCTGGTATCTAACCATACCTTCAATCCATTAGTTGGGTAAAGTCGATTGAATGGGTCACACCAGATAAGAAGGATGCACATGATGTGCAAGAAAAGAGGAATTAACAGGAACTAATGGACCATATATATTACCATGTACTCTTTACTTATAATATTTACTCTTCCCCCATCGATGTTATATTGAATGCTTAATCAAAGAACTTTTTTAAATGAGTCTACCTCTTTTTCTTGAGAGAGGGTGTTTTGGTTTCTCAAATTGATGGGTGGATTATTTGTTAGGGATATGCTCCCTATAGATTCAACCATCAATTCAATTGTGTCTAAATGTTGTTACCCATTTCTCTCAACATTTCATGTCTAGAGAAACATTTTTTGATATCCTAACAACTTTGGCTAATGTTCACTCAGGAATACACACATTGTAAGATTAGGCTTTCATATTCTATTGGTTTAAAACCTACGCTCACAAAGAGTTATGCTGATATTTGGATTAAGTCATACCCAAGAAGTCATTTTTCATGTATGATTCCTATTTTCACTGTTCTTAAGGTTTCTAAGGATATAGGTAAACAAAATAAATACATTATTCATCCTAATCTGAGAAATTTTCCATGGAAATATCTTATCTCTAAACACCCAAGGAAGGATTTGAGAGCCGAGGGTTCAAACTCTCATTCTACCAGCACTGCTATTGAAGACCAGACATTTATCCCTTCTGATGTCGTCTATACCATGGCCTGGAGGTAATGAGATGTTTTGAGGAGTAGTGAATCTTTTTATGCTAAATAACCAAGTGCTTTGGGGTGATTTCTTCAGGAGAAGAAGGTTACCCTTACAAGATTTTGAAATGTGTCAGTGCCCATTGGAATCTCTTATGATGATAATCCTAAAAATATGGAACAATACCTATAAGGGCTTGAAACATTGATCCATGCTTGAAACAATTGTTATAAATATTCTTTCCAAGTACTTTCTATGGTAAGGAATGAGTTCAATGGGGACGATGGTGATGATGATGATCACACATATGGGGGTGAAAATATTGCCAATTTTCCTACTGTGACTAGAGCAGGGTAAGTTCTTCAACCACATCTAGAGTCTTGAAATTTTCCATACCCCAAGAGTTTGAGGGCTGTAGAGGCACCAAGGAAGTAATTATGGTTAATGGGACCCAATTCAATTCCCTGGACTAATCAAATTTCACTATCAACCCCTATTATGGTTGTTTTTCCGAAATCTTGGAGGGTTTGGGATGACTTGAGGGAGAGCGCTTCCAAGGAAGATGCCTAGGAGTTTCTTTAAAAAGAAATATTTGATCTTATGGGTTTTAGAGCATACTTTTTCCCACAAGGACTTATTCTCATGAACATCTAGGTGAAGTAGATGTTTATTTGAATGAGATGGACACCCACCTTAATTCTACCAAATGTAGACCTTATTCATCTGATCAGGTAGCATGCATGGTGATAATCTCAGAGTCAGAAGATACAAAAGGATATGTAGTCATATTTTCTAAAGAAAACTATACTCTCCTTCATTTTTAGTATCCCAAACCCTAATCCTTACTCTTATAGTATTTTGAGGAGGCTCGGGAGAAGATTATTTCTATAATGTATACCCCTAGGTGCACTACATATATGGATTGTTCCCCTTAGAATGTGGGTATTTTTGTAGAGGGATCCCCTAGATCTAGAGATAATATAGATTTAGTCATTGTGAACCCCACTAGAGTATTTACACCTTTGGTTTTTCCTACTACTTCTACCCAAGGGTCATCTCCTTGGCACACCATGAAGAGTGGACAAGAAAAAAATATATCAATACGTATAAAATAAGGTATTATAGGTAACTTCCATACCGTTTTATATGATTTTCATACTTAGATGTTTATATTTTTTATTCAATTGTCATAAACTTTTCATGATGAAGGTTCGATAGGCAATCAGGTGGCCGCTACCTAGGCATCCGTGGATTATACTCCAAATATTTTTTTTTTAATTTTCAAAAAACCCCTTTTTGGATTAGTGGGAACATCAAAAAATTGATATCACATTCACACCTCACATACTATAAAACCATGAAATATCCATTCTTAAACCCAGAACCACATTCAAATTTCAAAATTCAAATTCAATGAGGACACCACCATCATCACAACACCGACCTATTAACAAATCATCACATCACCTACTATCATCGCATCATTGTTACTTCCATAATGTTGTCCCATCACCATAGTCGTCATTCTCATAACCTCTTCATCATTGGACTCTTCTCTAACATCCATTGCATTCATCAAACACCATCGTCGTTGTCTCATAGGACCTTCTTCATCATGAAAATCATAAACGCTGATCCACCACCACCATTGTTGTTGATTTTAGAATCCCACCTTATCCTGAATGTTGGTTGGGTCACCTTGAACCCCCCACTACAGCACAACCGAAAGATTCTTAGAAACCACTACACTTGACTAACCTATAAGGGAGTGGTGGATCTGGAGGCCAAAGAGGTACGAGCGGCCAAGAGTTCCATAGAAAGACACGACTGAGTAGACACTATCCAAATCACAACACCCCAATAGAAACCACAGATCTATTGGAACCCTCACCATTAATTAACCTTAAATAGAAAAAAGAAACCACAACCCCATCGGATCCCCCAAACAAAAACATAATCTCAACCCATATCCACCATGGAACAAGGAATAGGAAAACTATATTAAAACCCTAATACAATCAGAGAAGAAGATTTGTAAAACCTGAATAAGAAAAAATGAAAGTAGGAAAAAAACCAAGGATATTTGTATTGAAACCCTATGAAGAGGAGCCAACTCTAGTAATGCCTATGAATATATCATCTTATAAGTTGCATTCCAAAACCCTTAGCATATCCTGTACTCCAAATATTTCCTAGAGAGGAGATAAAGAATGAAAGAGTACAGTACAAGGAGAAGGACGGTGAGAAAAATATAAAACCAACATAGGGTATGAAGAGTCAAGCGATAGATAATGAACAGTTGAAAGATATTTTTTTCCAGAGTGAGAGAGAGAGAGAAGAAGAACATAAGATGAGCGGTGTAGAGGAACTATCACAGCTATGGAAAGCTAAAACCCTAGGAGATGAGATAAGAGCTTGAGAGAATCCAAGTGAGTGAGGTTCCATATTAAAATTTGTGGATCATACTTATTCTAAAGTAGATGAGGTACCATCGATAGTTATGGCCTAACAGGTTGGAGAATCCAGTCCTACCAAAGCCATTGATGGTCTGCCTATACATCAAAGGGAATTTATTCAGGATGAAATGACCCTTGTACCATCGAGGAGAGAATCTTTGGAGGTAGAGACATTAGCTTTTCATGGTGATCCTACCCTTGTAGAGATGACTGAGAAAATTTTACCAGCAATGGTTGAGCTAGGTGTGGATAATAAATTATCAAAGAAGAAAAGGGAAATTCCAAGTCTTGAGATACTGACCTTCTCGAACCTAATGTATTCTATCCTCATAGAAGGGGTATATTTGGTAGTCGACACACCCATTGAGCATATATATCCCACTCCTCTATGGGATACAACCATGGAGGAGAAGGGAGTTCCATTCAAGAAATCCTAGAACTACTCATCGTTTCTTATTCCAAAATTGTCATTCCTGTAGGCACAATCTCGGTGAGCGACCTTCAATGGTTTATCGATCCGACCAAGAAAAGTTCTTTTCTATGGGAATATTTGGACAATCCTGAGGTCCATTTGTATATTGAGGGTGAAATATATACTTTTTTAGGTGGTGATTCTATAATGCTTGTCAGAGATGTTGGTACTTAGGAAAGTGGAGGTTATTTTTAAACTTATCCAACCATTTTTTTTCTCTCAGGATTCAAACACTTGTTTTTTACTTTATCTTTGATTTTAGGATAAAAAACCTGAGTAATTTCAACTACAGTTGATTCTTTGATCCTGCCTTCTACTGATACTACCAGAGATATGATGACTGAGGGGTCAAATTTCACTATGGCCATTGAATCAAGACCTTATCTAGTGTCACTCAAGCCTGAATACATTCCTCCCTCTAAGAGTGATTATGATGTAGACTAGGATGACTTAATTAGCCTCCACCATATTCTCCAGAAAGTGTAGGGATACATCTGGAAGCTAATTTCACATACCCCCTAGTAGACATGTTGACAATGTTTTTCCTGTTATTCCATCTATTTTCATTTTTTGGGTATGGGGGGTTCAATTATCGTGTTATCCATGACATTGTGAAGAAAATGGTTACTACTAGAGTGGAAAATGGGACTCTTGAATTTATTCATTCCATTGTAGAGTCCATGGATCATCTTTTCACCGCTAGAAAAATTCTTACGAATGAATTTGTCAATAAATATGGGGAATTTGTGAGGTTATAGGGTGAACTCATGAAGTAGAGGTCTTTAACAGAGTAGTTTGGTCAGGATTTGGAGTAATGGAGCTAAGAAATGGACTGACTTAAACAAGAATGGGCATGTACCATCCCATTGGTTGATGATGGGAATCAACTAGTGGAGGATGGGGAAATGTAAATACTTGATTTGGAAAAGTAGGCATAGGTATTACAGGCGGGTGCAGAAACTGAGACTAAAACCTTATCAGATCTCCACAAAGCTATCGAAGAATCGAATCATATGTTGATACAATTTTGTGACTCCATTGAAAATTTTCTGTAATTATCATGCCCTTCTCATATGGAGAGGATCCATATTGTGGATTCCATTATTATCATCATTAAATATAAAGAAAACATATTTCTCACCAGTTATCCTCCTTTATCTTCTCTTGTAATGTCAATTAATTGTAATTGATTAAATTTCGAATGATAATATTTCACATGATATCGGTCTGAATCATGATCCAAGATAATTGAATTAAAATAATAAAATCATGCTCAAATTGTATCCTAATCTAGGGGACTCAATGATCATTTTTTTACCAGTTCTAGGGTTGTCTGTAAGACCCTACAAACTTTGTTCCTTTTCTATTATTACCCTAAATTTTTCCTAAACACGATTTCATGTGGGATTAGAAGGTATAAACTGAATTTTTCTTGGGCCTACCTTTGTGGGATTTCGAATTAAAAATCTTTGTGTCTCTTTATATTTATGATTACTCAATATTTATTCTAAAACTTACAAAGCTAAAACATACAAAGAGTAGGTTTAGCGATCTGGTACTCAAATTTTTTCTTAGATTACCTTTACAGGAATTCATCATGGTGAGTTTTGTCTCTTCTTCATGGTCTTTTTAAAGTCTTTCAAACTATAATATCATTACTAATATTTTAGGTTGAAAATATTTCACTGAGACTGATGTTTTAGGTTGATCATTTTGACCAAGACTTGCAGGGAAAGGGATGCAATTTAGGACTCATTGACTGAGGATGTCCCAATATCTTTTAGACATAAATGAAGGATTTTTCTTGACCCTAATTTCTTGGTTTTAGGACATAGGATATGATATGGGTAATTAAAGAAATGGGGTGTACAAAAGTATGAAAAGAATATCTAGAGGACTAAATTGCCTTTGGTTGATAGGCCATTTCTGTGGTCATCATATACCGTGCCACTGAGGCATTGTGCACATATTCAAAATAAGGATTTCTCATAACACTGTTCATCCATTTCCTATTTCCAAGAAGTTTTATGTGAATTTGAATTGATTTTTTTGTTCAATGCCATTGTTTTTTTATTTTTTTAAAGGGAATTCCCCAATGTGGACTTTTCGAACCCTCTACACAGAGAAACCCCGTCACCCATGAAGGGATAGTACCTGCAGGCAGCTCCCCAGCCGGGGAAGGAGCCATTGAAAGCCGAGATGGCAGAGCGTCCCGGAGGTTAATGGCCCGAAAATGATGGTTCGTCACAGAAATCCATCAGTAATTGGGTCGTGCCTCATTTTTCCCACCCGGAGGAGTCCGGGCGGCCCGATAAGGTGGGTGGATCTCGAGGTAGAGGCTCTACCCGAGAGGGACTCCCAAGATTTGAACCCTTAAACTCACAAAGAACGACCTATTTGGGCAACTCACCTTCACCACCGCACCACCACCCAAGTGGAATTGAATGCCATAGTGAGTGGTATATTGAGGGAATGATGTCTGAATGTAGTAGGGGTAATTTCATTGTATTTGAATGGAAATGCCACTCCTACACTGATTGGACTAGTGTAAAGGAGTGATAAAGTGCGGTGCAATTTAACATCCTACAACCAAGACAGTTGAGATTAGTGACTTGAAGTCATTTTACTCTAACTAGAGAAGGGAAAACGTTCATCTTTTTCATGGTAGCCTAACCAAAAATGTTTTATCATCTTTAGTCATGAAAGGGGAGAGAGGATGTAGACTGTAATCTGGGGGTATTTAAAACCAAGAATATAGTGAGATGTAAACATCATATGGGTGTAAGAAGGTATAAAAATACTCTTCTGATGATGCATTTGTCTTTTAATGACAATAATTTTCTATGAGTAACTTATGTAGAGCGACTAGGAAATTTTCTGCATAGTCAAACAAAGGTGTCCTCTGGGTGTTGATCTTCTATTTCCAATGGACATGGATGGTCATAAATATTCAAACCTTTTTGGAAACTATGTATGGTTTGTGAAGGGTGGTGGGGGGTACCCAAACATGAAAGAGGACATTTCAAGTAGATTTTTCCTAGGAATGGGTAGAGACATTCTTCCCATACAGGTGTGAGGAGGTTCCATACATAGGTCTAACCCTTGTGCATGAAATGTGGAAAAAATTTGATTCATGGCTAGACCAAAGATATGATATTTGTGTATCACTACGTATCCTATGATGGTAGGAATCAATCTGGACATAGTTATTTCAAGGTTTAATGTTAATACAACTATGGATCTAGTTTACGGATATGAATGAGGAATTTGTGTCCAACATACGAGCTCACCAATGAGGCGGGACTCTTAGAAAACTTCCCTTTGCAGATTTATTTTTCCGACAGAAACATGGGGGGATATATTACTTGATGTGTCTAGACCCAAGAGTGGACATTTGGTATCAATCATCAAGCAATTTTACTGTAATTCAATTAGGAAATTGATATTGAATCCCCAAGTAACTAGAGGATAACCGAACTAGGATATCCAAACATGTACAAGACATGGGTATGAAGGAATGTGTAAATCAATATTATGAGGTCTATCAAATCAGGAGAAATGGTAATGGGCTTAGAAGTCAATGGGTATATAGTTTTAAGAAAATCCTCTCATGAGGAAAAATTTTCCTTAGGTTGATAGTCCATTTTTTTAGGAAACTTATGTAGATCCACTGGGTAATTGTGTGCATTGTTAAACAAAGGTGTCCCTAGGACATTGAAATTCCATTTCCAATGGCCAGGGAGGTTTTTGAATATCTTAGATTACTCAAATCATGGGTTTTGATGGATGGGAAGGATGTGTTTTGACATATTATAAATATTTAGGCCATTATTATCCATTTAATTGAATAATTCTGTATATAGATCTCACTCATATGTAGGGTGTGGTATTTCGATTTCTTTATTGGAGATGGACCTGGTTTGATGATCCAAGAGTCCTAAAATTAGACTCTCTGCCAAGGTCTAGTCCACACACAAGGAGTGAGGAATTTCTGGTATATTTGATTTCTTTTGAGGTGGCTAGGTCTAATATCCATCATCTAAGCATCAGTACATATCCTGCACACACTCGAATAAAGATAGAAATAGTTCTTGGGGTACCTCACAATTTAATTTCATGCGGCTAGAACATTGGGTTTCCCAAAATGGAGGGGAGAAATCAGCATACCTATTAAGGCTGTGCCTCCAAGACCAACTATCATGGAATGGGTTTCCATGGATTTGTGGTGAATCCCCTACTGAGGCCCCTAAGACCACATGATCTATGCTCGGAGTGAGAAGCGAGGAGAAATAAGAATTTAATCCACCACCTAGAGATGGTGTGATCAAGGAAATAATCATTTTATATTCTAGGTGATACTGTGCAGTTTTAACATCATACACCTTGGACGTTTTATAATGTAGTTTAACGTCATGCGATTTGGAAAATTACAATAATGTTTAACAATTTGGGGAGAGGATGTAGATGAAATGTATTTTATCATCATGCAGTGAGGAAATGGATGACTTTAAATGAATGAAGGGACATGTGATTCTTCTTGAAATGGTCTCGCAAATAGGGAATGCGTGGAATCCACTTACTTTAACTTAGATTATATGAAGAGAAGGGAACATTTTTATACATTCCATGGACAGATACAGGTCTTAGGATCCAAGCATCACTATGTATACCATGGGATGATATGAATCAAAACACACATTTTTCTTCACTGAAATAACCATGCATAGGTCCAACTCATACGTAAGGGGAATGTTTCACTTTTTAGGGTGGATGGATTGGGATGAGAATCCAAGCATCACTAGATATCTTATGTATATAGGAATCAATCCATACATAGTTCTGTGATGTGGCATGGTAGGTGAACAATTCTAGAAGTGGCATCCTCTCAGGTGAACACTATTATGTTGTGTGACGCCCCAGGTTTTATGAACTAGTTCAAGTGAGCAATGTTATGCCTTTAATGATGTCTCTTGTTTTATTTGTTTTATTTTGTGTGCTAATAAGGAATTTGAAATGAAATAAAACATGGTGAATAAGGTAAACTGATATATATTAAAATATTAAATTGCAACAAGACCCAACTAATTGAAAATACCATGCACAAGACCTAACATAGCCACAATGAGACTACTAAGAATCACAACTCAAGTAATCGGATAGTCGTCGTCTTCGGAGTCCATCAGTGTGAAAAATATAACAGCCATATCCACAACACACATACTCAACACCAATGGTATGAGGAGAGCCATCCTTTCTGGTTCAAGTGTTTTGATTTTGTAAAATGCTCCCTGCTTTTATAATGGATCTTAAAGATATTACCATTTAATATATATAGTTGTTGGATTTTCAAAACGAACTTTGGGTTTCTGTTGATAAAGTTTATCTTTATATTAAAACTTGTTTCTAATGCTCTTATTATTTTATAATATTATAATATGTATAAAGTATGTTTCACAAAAGAATCATAGTTTTAAAATTAAAAGAGTATTCTTGGAAATAAATCCTTTTGTTTTCACAAAATCCCAATGGATACTTATATATTGAAAACTTAGTATTCTTTTTATAAAAGATATGTTTAAAGGGTATCTATAATAATAATATCTTTTTATCTCTAAAATTATGAATTAGTGGAATTTTTTTTGACTTTTAAAACTTATGAAACGAATAGTAGTGTATTTTAAAGATCCAAATAATTATGATGGGTTTCATGTAAAATATAAAAAAATATATCTTTTAAAAGGTTTATGTATGAAATACATTAAAAAAGCTAAAAGGGATTTAGATTTTTAGTTAAAACTATTTATCAACTCATTTTGAACAAATACTTATACTACACTTTTTTTAAGAATACTTATTCTAGTTGTGTTGTAAATTTAAAATTTTTTTATAAAAAAATTAGGTTGCGGCCCGGCCAAGCGGAGGGACCCTATTGGGACAAGCACTCTAGGCCGAGACCAGGCCCCAAGCGACCAGAGGTGTCCAACAAGGTCCTGATGCCCGGTTCGAGTATGGGTTTTTCCAGTCGCACGCGGGCCCATGTGTAAGGACCGCGGTGTGCGTTGCTTATGGGTGGGCCAAAGCCTACATGGGGTCCGTGTGTAAGACCCCCGTGTGTGTGCGTTTGTGTTATCAAACCGAAGCCAACGCACTTTGTTTTATAAACCTCACCCCAACCGCTTTCCGTTTCGATGTGGGACGCGTTCTGTTCAAACAAAACTGTCCGATCGAATCCTACTTCGATCTTGAGCATCCATCCCATTTAGCTGCGCGATGGCCCCCACCCACTTCTGTGGCTGTTCGATCTTCCCCGAGATCTAATCCCGGCCGTCCTTTCCTTTACCGCGTTGACCCCTGTCATCTTCTTCCTCGCAGCATCACCCGACCAGTAGGCATGCACAAGGACACCTCGACCTCTCCTCCCCCGCACTGCTCCCCTTGACTTCCGAACACCCCCCTCACAGGGATCTGTTCCTTCGTCTTCCCCACGCCGGTCTAGCCTCTTGGTTTGAGTCACCATTGGATTCCGAGGGCTATATAAATGCCTCCGGCCTCATGAAACTGCTGCAGTTCCTCCTCCTCCTTCCCTCTCACGAACTCCCAACAAGATCAGCGACGTACCCTGGTCCGAGTTCTCTCCTCAAAGCAAATTAAGGGTTCTTAAATTCATTCTTTTGTAGAAAACCTTCGTTCTTTTTTTTACCCCCTGGGTGTAGATATACAGTTTATATACTTCATAAAATCAAATTTATAACCCTCGGGTTTGCCTTCAAGGAGTTTTTATTCATGTTTCCAGTGGGGCACATATGTAAGGGTGCGTATAAACCTTGTTTTCATTTTGAAAAACCTGTATACAGTATATACTACATATATATGTATATAATACAAATCCATCGGTTTGTATATTGTGTATATACAGTTTCATATATATGTAGATGGTATATGCAGTTTATATATTCATATTGAAAAATTCCCCGGGCTGTATATTGTTTTTTTAAACGGTATAAACAGTTTTTTTTATGGTTTTCTAAAAATCTCAAACTTATATTTAATGTATATGGTATGTATATATATAGTTTCATGAATGATTTCTCATAACCTAACCCGACCTATTTTGGGTATCAATCTTTAAATAAATTTTTTATATATATATTTGCAAACTATGTTGTTTTTGGTTTAAGTGGAGTTATATTTGTTAAACCAAAATTTTATACATATGGTTACATTTATGACAAACCTTATATGGATTTAGTTTTCAACCATGTAAGCAATTTATGGTTGGAAACCTTTAGTTACCTAAGGGATTTAATAGACTTTGTTTTTGAATTATGTAAAACCCATATACACACTTTGGGTATATATAGTTACGTGTATATGTATTTATAGGAATAATTTCCAAACCCCATTATATTCATTTATAAATAACAGGACTTAATTTATTCCTTGATGTAGGTAAGATTTTATTAATATATGATTTCTGTGATTGCTAAACCAACATGTTTTTTTAATACACACAAATGGGCATGTTTTATTCAAATGGTTTATCTAACATTTTCCCTAATGAGTTTTATGATAAAATATATATTTTGGGTTCAAGGGCCTATTTACCACCACAACTGATTTCAAGTGTTTTCCTTAAGAATTCCTTTTTCTATGGATTTATAATGACAAAGATTCATCATTTAGTATATCATTATTTTATATGCTTTAGTGAAAAGGATGTTTTACTAAGCTATGTATGACTTTGATTAGTTATTGACACATGTTGCAAAGTTACCTATCATACCTTGTATTAGAAAAATTTGTGGTGGTTCATTATTTATTATTGTACATAATGCATGCTTACGACATATCACTAAATGAGCTAAGAAATTAGATTTCCCAAAGTGGTATGGGACACCTTGGGTAAAATGAAAATGAATGTGATATTCAAGGTGGTATGGGACATCTTGAATATACGAATGGTTTAAGTAAATCATGAACGATGTGGATCACATTATAATAAAGGAAAATTTAAGGGTGCACCCTGATAGCACTCCAATGCATTTGGTAAAGACTTAATCTCTAGAGATGACCTTTTAGACTGATACCTTAGTGAATAACCTTGGTAATTTTTAATGACACCTTGGGGATGGACCTTGGTTAAACGAAATTATTGTCAATATTGAATGTTGATGCCACATAATTCAAGTTATGTAACACGTTATTTCTAAAGATAAAGTTCTTTCATGACTAATGCCTTTAAGTTTTCATAAAGTTCTTATTTCACTGGTATAAGCTTGGAGAATGATTGGTGTTATAACTTAATAGTATAGTAACCAGCATATGAAAATTTAGTTGTTTCCTTTATGCACAACTCTGATTATGAATTACTCTTAACTATTTGATTTTATATAATCACATGTTGTACTTGATATGATTACTCCTTAGAGAAATGACACACAAGTTTCATACACTTTTGAAATCATTGATTTTGCGTTTTGATGTTATGTGTTACAATATTCCTTTAGTGAATGTTCAATTTCTTTTAAAAATAATAATTTTAAACAAATGATTTCAAAGGTTACACTGTTTTGATTTTTAAAAACCCCTTACTGAGTATTTCAATGCTCACCCTATGTTTTGATTTAAAATTTTCAGGTATCAGCTCTTAAAAGATGAACTGTTTCAGAAGTTGTCGGTTTCCTAGAACCCGAACCGCACATGATCCTCTATATGGGGAATGATGTGTTGTTAACCAAGTGAGTTTTATTTTAAGATAACACATCATGTTGAGAAGGCACCGACTCCCGAGTTTCTGGGGTTGGGGTCTCTACAGTTGGTATCAGAGGTTCAGTTTGGATAATTATGGAAATCCAGAAACTGAAACAAAAATATATATATGTATATGTACTTCAATTTTATTAAAAATTGGGTTTTCTTAAATTTCAGATGGAAAATGAAGGCACAAATCTCTTATGTCTCCCCAGAGAGGCCCTAGAGACCATTGGGTCTTTAGCTAGCCGTGAGGATTTTCTAAACTATTCCCATATTCGCATGAAATGAAAACACCTTTACGATGTATCCAAATCACCACAGGTGCTTCAGTTACACCAAGGGGTAGGAATAGATTACCTCCTTATGATGATAACTTAGTTTCCATCCTATGTGCGTCGAGGAAGGTACCATGAGGGACTTTTCCAAATTTTCATAGTAGGTGAGAGCTTTGGAACTATGATTGATAACCCTTTTGAAGAATTTGCTACTGACGGAGACCTCCGAGCGGGCTACCTTTGTCAGATTTTAAACTATGTCTTCTAGGTTCAGTTGATGGACTTCGGAAGGTTAGAAGACGAGTCCACTCGACTGTCTTGTAGACAACAAGTGTATGAGGATGTCTCTCAACTTCATACCCCTCATTATAGACTCATAAGACATCATAGGTGCCCCCATGAGTTTTCCCCTGAATGCTTGGCCTGTGTTTGGTTCGAGGAGTTGGGGAGTTTTTCTTCTCTGTGTAGAGTTTGTTTAGTCGGTGGATAATGGAAACTCAAGCACTAATAATAATAAATGTATGTTTATTGAAATGTTGTCTTTACCCTTCCTTGTCTTTACTTTGTGTATACCTTTGAATAGTTTTCAAGTGATTGAATTCCCATCTTAAAACTTTCAGATGGAAGGAAAAAACCACCTGTTATCTCTTCCCACTGAGATTATGGAAATCATTGCAATCAAAACGTGTGAGGATGAGTATGACCCCTTCGCAAATTTGCGAAAAAAGTGCAAGTAGTGGTTTGAGGTAAAAAACGGTCTGAAGATTCTCCGCACCTTCTAGGGGAATGCCTCCATCTATTACTACATTGGATCTGCACAACTAGCCAGACATGAACAACGAGGAAGTTACCACGAAGGGCTCTTCTGGTGTTTCACCCTAGGCTGGAACTACATATCCAGAGTAAAATTTCAGGAGGCTGCGTTAGAGGGAAATCTTTATACGACTTATATGCTCCAACTTTGCAGCTTTAGCTTGTTTGACTGTATCTATCGCTTCAATGTCTTCGACCGATACATGATTTGGAAAGTCCTTCGTACTTTGTTCTGCAAATACATTTCAGAACTTTGTACTGTTCGAGCTTCCCTCTGAAAGCCTGAAGGCCCAGAACATAGGTGCAACCCCTACTGTCTTAGGTGTATCTATATTAGGGAGCTGGGAGAGTTGAGCATCGCTATGGGGATTCTGCTGAATGCACCTGTTGACCCTATATGTTGGTGGAGGTGGTAAGAACATTGTAGAACCTTGTAGTGTTGTGAAATAAATTGTGAGGATGCAATTTTCAAAAGGGGGGAATAATGTGACACCCTAGGTTTTATGAACTAGTTCAAGTGAGAAATGTTATGCCTTTAATGATGTCTCTTGTTTTATTTGTTGTGTTTTGTGCGCTAATAAGGAATTTGAAATGAAATAAAACATGGGGAATAAGGTAAACTGATATATATTAAAATATTACATTGCAACAAGAACCAACTAATTGAAAATACCATGCACAAGACCTAACACAGGCACAATGAGACTACTAAAAATCACAACTCGAGTAATTGGATAGTCGTCGTCTTTAGAGTCCATCAGTGTGAAAAATATAACAGCCAGAGCCACAACACACATACTCAACACCAATGGTATGAGGAGATCCATCCTTTCTGGTTCAAGTGTTTTGATTTTGTAAAATGTCTGTGCTTTTATAATGGCTCTTAAAGATATGACCGTTAAATATATATAGCCGTTGGATTTTCAAAACAACCTTTGGGTTTCCGTTGATAAAGTTTATCTTTATATTAAAACTTGTTTTTAATTCTCTTATAATTTTATAATATTATAATATGTCTAAATTAGGTTTTACAAAAGAATCATAGTTTAAAAATTAAAAGAGTATTCTTGGAAATAAATCCTTTTATTTTCACAAAATCTCGATGGATACTTATATATTGAAAACTTAGTATTCTTTTTATAAAAGATATGTTTAAAGGGTATCTATAATAATAATATCTATTGATCTCTAAAATTATGAATTATGGGAAAAAATATTGTCTTTTAAAACTTATGAAATGAATAGTAGTGTATTTTAAGGATCTAAATAATTATGATGGGTTTCGTGTAAAATATGACAAAATATATCTTTTAAAAGGTTTATGTATGAAATACTTTACAAAAGCTAAAAGGGATTCAGATTTTTAGTTAAAACTATTTATCAACTCATTTTGAACAAATACTTATACTACACTTTTTTTTAGCATACTTATTCTGGTTGTGTAGTAAATTTAAAAGTTTTTTATAAAAAATATTAGGTTGGGGCCCGGCCAAGCCAAGGGCATCCCATTGGGACAAGCCCTCTAGGCCGAGACTAGGCCCCAAGCGACCAAAGGTGTCCAACAAGGTCCCGAGGCCCAGTTCGAGTATGGGTTCATCCAGTCGCACGCGGGCCCATGTGTAAGGCCCGCGGTGTGCGTTGCATAGGGGTGGGCCAAAGCCCGCATGGGGTCCATGTGTAAGACCCCCGTGTGTGTGAATTCGTGTTATCGAACCGAAGCCGGCGCGCTTTGTTTTATAAACCTCGCCCCAGCCACTTTCTGTTTCGATGTGGGACGCGTTCCGCGCAAACAGAACCATCCGATCGAATCCTGCTTCGATCTCGACTGTCCGTCCCTTTTAGCCGCACAATCACCCCCGCCCACTTCCGTGGCCATTCTATCTTCCCCGAGATCTAATCCTGGCCATCCTTTCCTTTACCGCGTCGACCCCCGTCGTCTTCTTCCTCGCAGCAGCACCCGACCAGTAGGCCTGCGCAAGGACACCTTGACCTCTCCTCCCCCGCACTGCTCCCCTTGACTTCTGAACACCCCCCTCCCAGGGATCTATTCCTTCGTCTTCCCCACGTCGGTCTAGCCTCTTGGTTCAAGTCACCATTGGATACCGAGGCCTATATAAATGCCTCTGGCCTCATGAAACCGCGACGGTTCCTCCTCCTCCTTCCCTCCCACGAACTCCCAGCAAGATCAGTGACATACCCTGATCCGAGTTCTCTCCTCAAAGCAATGTAAGGGTTCTTGCATGCATTCTTTCGGAGAAAACCTTCGTTCTTTTTTTTACCCCCAGTGTGTAGATATACAGTTTATATACTGTATAAAATCAAATGTATACCCCTCGGTTTTTCCTTCAAGGAGTTTGGCCTTCGTGTTTACAGTGGGGCACATATGTAAGGGTGCGTATATACCTTGTTTTAATTTTGAGTAACCTGTATATGGTATATACTACATATATATGTATATAATACAAATCCATCAGTTTTTATATTGTGTATATATGGTTTCATATATATGTAGATGGTATATGCAGTTTATATATGCATATTTACAAATTCCCCGGGTTGTATATTGTTTTTTAAATAGTATATACACTTTTATTTTACGGTTTTCTAAAAATCTCAAACTTATATTTAATGTATATGGTATGCATATATATAGTTTCATGAATTTTTCCTCATAACCTAACCCTGCCTATTTTGGGTATCAATCTTTAAATAAAATTATATATATATATATATTTGCAAACTATGTTGTTTTTGGTTTAAGTGGAGTTATGTTTGTAAAACCAGAATTTTATACATATGGTTACATTTATGACAAACCTTATATGGATTTAGTTTTTAACCATGTAAGAAATTTATGGTTGGAAACCTACAGTTACCTAAGGGATTTAATAGACTTTGTTTTTGAATTATGTAAAACCCATATACACACTTTGGTATATATAGGTACGTGTATATGTATTTATAGGAATAATTTCCAAACCCCATTATATTCTTTTGTAAATAAGAGGACTTAATTTATTCCTTGATGCAGGTAAGATTTTGTTAAGATATGATTTGTGTGATTGCTAAACCAACATATTTTTTTAATACCCACAAATGGGCATGTTTTATAAAAAAGGTTTATCTAACATTGGCCTAATGAGTTTTATGATAAAATATGTATTTTGGGTTCAAGGGCCTATTTATCACCGTAACTGATTTCAAGTGTTTTCCTTAAGCATTCCTTTTTCTATGGATTTATAATGACAAAGATTCATCATTTAGTATATCATTATTTTATATGCTTTAGTGAAAAGGATGTTTTACTAAGCTATGTATGCCTTTGATTAGTTATTGACACATGTTGAAAAGTTACCTATCATACCTTGTATTAGAATAATTTGTGGTGGTTCATTATTTATTATTGTACATAATGCATGCTTATGACATATCACTAAATGAGCTAAGAAATTAGATTTTCCAAAGTGGTATGGGACACCATGGGTAAAATGAAAATGAATGAGATATTCAAGGTGGTATGGGTCATCTTTAATATACAAATGGTTTAAGTAAATCATGAACGATGTGGCTCACATGATAATAAAGGAAAATTTAAGGGTGCACCCTGATAGCGCTCCAATGAATTGGGTAAAGACTTAATCTCTAGAGATGACATTTTAGACTGATACCTTGGTGAATAACCTTGGTAATTTTTAATGACACCTTGGGGATGGACCTTGGTGAAACGAAATGATTTTCAATATTGAATGTTGATTCCACATAATTCAAGTTATGTAACAAGTTCTTTCTAAAGATAAATTTATTTCACGACTAATGCCTTTAAGTTTTCATAAAGTTCTTATTTCATTGGTATAAGCATGGATCATGATTGGTGTTATCAATTAATAGTATAGTAACCAGCATATGAAAATTTAGTTGTTTCCTTTATGCGCAACTATGATTATGAATTACTCTTAACTCTTTGATTTTATATAATCACATGTTGTACTTGTTATGATTACACCTTCAAGAAATGACACACAGGTTTCATACACTTTTGAAATCATTGATTTAGCATTTTGATGTTATGTGTTACAATATTCCTTTAGTGAATGTTCAATTTATTTTAAAAAGAATAATTCTAAACAAATGATTTCAAAGGTTACACTGTTTTTATTTTTAAAAACCCCTTACTGGGTATTTCAAAGCTCACCCTACGTTTTGATTTAAAATTTTCAGGTATCAGCTTTTAAAAGATGAACTTTTTCAGAAGTTTCCGGTTCCCCAGAACCCGAACCGCACACGATCCTCTGTATGGGGCATGATGTGTTGTTAACGAAGTGTGTTTTATTTTAAGATAACACATCATGTTCAGAAGGCATTGACTCCTGGGTTTTTGGGGTCGGGGTCTCTACAGTTGGTATCAGAGGTTCGGTTTGGATAATTCTAGAAAGCTAGAAACTGAAACAAAAATATATATATGTATATGTACTTCAATTTTATTAAAAATTGGGTTTTATTAAATTTTAGATGGAAAATAAAGGCACAAATCTCTTATCTCTCCCCAGAGAGGCCCTAGAGACCATTGTGTCTTTAGCTAGCCGTGAGGATTTTCTAAACTATGCCCATATCCGCTGGACATGAAAACACCTTTACGATGTATCCAACTCACCACAAGTTCTTCAATTACACCAAGTGGTAGGAATAGATTACCTTCTTATGATGATAACCCAGTTTCCCTCCTATGTGCATTGGGGAAGATACCATGAGGTACTTTTCCAAATTTTCACGGTAGGTGAGAGATTTGGTACTATGATTGATAACCCTTTTCAAGAAGCTGCTGCTAATGGAGACCTCCGAGTGGGCTAACTTTTTCAGATGTTAAACTATGGCTTCTAGGGTCAGTTGTTGGACTTAAGAAGGTTAGAAGACGAGTCCACCCGACTGTGTTGAAGAGAATAAGTGTATGAGGATGTCTCTAAACTTCATACCCCTCATGCTAGACTCATAAGACGTCATAGGTGCCCCCATGAGTTTTCCCCTAAATGCTTGGCTTGTGTTTGGTTCGAGGAGTTGGGGAGTTTTTCTTCTCTGTGTAGGGTTTGTTTAGTCGGTGGATAAGGGAATCTCAAGCACTAATAATAATAAACGTATGTTTATTGAAATGTTGTCTGTCCACTTCCTTGTCTTTACTTTGTGTATACCTTTGAATGGTTTTCAAGTGATTGAATTCCCATCTTAAAACTTTCAGATTGAAGGAAAAACCCACCTGTTATCTCTTCCCACTGAGATTCTGGAAATCATTGCAATCAAAATGTGTGAGGACGAGTATGACCCCTTCACAAATTTGCGAAAAACGTGCAAGTAGTGGTTTGAGGTAACAAATGGTCTGGAGATTCTCCTCACCTACCAGGGGAATGCCTCCATCTATTACCGCATTGGCTCTACACAGATAGCCGGACGTGAACGACGAGGAAGTTACCACGAAGGGCTCTTCTTGTGTTTCACTCTAGGCCAGAACTACATGGCCAGAGTGAAATTTCAGGAGGCTGCGTTAGAGGGAAATCTTTATGCGGCTTATATGCTCCAACTTCTCAGCTTTATCTTGTTTGACCGCATCTATGGTTTCAATGTCTTCGACCGAGACATGATTCGGCAAGTCCTTCGTACTTTGGTCTACAAAGACATTTCATAACTTTGTACTATTCGAGCTTCCCTCTGGAAGCCTGAAGGCCATGAACATAAGTGCAACCCCTCCTGTCTTAGGTGTATCTGGATTAGGGAGCTGGAAGAGTTGAGCATTGCTACAGGGATTCTGCGGAATGCACCTATTGACCTATATGTTGGTGGAGGTGGTAAGAACTTTGCAGAACCCTATAGTGTTGTGAAATAAATTGCGAGGATGTAATTTTCAAAAGGGGGGAATAATGTGATGCCCCAGGTTTTATGAACTAGTTCAAGTGAGAAATGTTATGCCTTTAATGATGTATCTTGTTTTATTTGTTGTGTTTTATGTGCTAATAAGGAATTTTAAATGAAATAAAAAATGGAGAATAAGGTAAATTGATATATATTAAAATATTACATTGCAACAAGACCCAACTAATTGAAAATACCATGCATAAGACCTAAAACAGCCACAACGAGACTACTAAGAATCACAACTCGAGTAATCGGATAGTCGTCGTCTTCAGAGTCCATCAGTGTGAAAAATATAACAGCTAGAGCCACGACACACATACTCAACACCAATGGTATGAAGAGAGCCATCCTTTCTGGTTCAAGTGTTTTGATTTTGTAAAATGCCCCTGCTTTTATAATGGATCTTAAAGATATGACCGTTAAATATATATAGCCGTTGGATTTTCAAAACGACCTTTGGGTTTCCATTGATAAAGTTTGTCTTTATATTAAAACTTGTTTTTAACGCTCTTATAGTTTTATAATATTATAATATGTCTAAAGTATGTTTCACAAAAGAATCATAGTTTTAAAATTAAAAGAGTATTCTTGGAAATAAATCCTTTTGTTTTCACAAAATCCTGATGGATACTTATATATTGAAAACTTAGTATTCTTTTTATAAAAGATATGTTTAAAGGGTATCTATAATAATAAAATCTTTTGATCTCTAAAATTATGAATTTGGGGAAAACTTTTTGTCCTTTAAAACTTATGAAACGAATAGTAGTGTATTTTAAAGATCCAAATAATTATGATGGTTTTCATGTAAAATATGAAAAAATATATCTTTTAAAAGGTTTATGTATAAAATAATTTACAAAAGCTAAAAGGGATTTGGATTTTTAGTTAAAACTATTTATCAACTCATTTTGAACACATACTTATACTACACTTTTTTTAAGCATACTTATTCTGGTTTTGATGTAAATTTAAAATTTTTTTATAAAAAAAATTAGGTTGGGGCCCGGCCAAGCCTAGGGCATCACATTGGGACAAGCCCTCTAGGCCGATACTAGGCCCCAAGTGACCAGAGGTGTCCAACAAGGTCCCGAGGCCCGATTCGAGTATGGGTTCGTCCAGTCACACGCGGGCCCATGTGTAAGGCCCGCGGTGCCCGTTGCGTAGGGGTGGGCCAAATCCCACATGGGGTCCGTGTGTAAGACCCTCGTGTGTGTGCATTCGTGTTATCGAACTGAAGCCGGTGCGCTTTGTTTTATAAACCTCGCCCCAACTGCTTTCCATTTTGATGTGGGACGCGTTCCATGCAAACAGAACCGTCCGATCGAATCCTGCTTCGATCTCTACCATCCGTCCCTTTTAGCTGCGCGATCGCCCCCGCCAACTTCCGTGGCCGTTCGATCTTCCCCGAGATCTAATCCCGGCCATCCTTTCCTTTACCGCGTCGACCCCCGTCGTCTTCTTCCTCGCAGCAGCACCCGACCAGTAGGCCTGCACAAGGACACCTCGACCTCTCCTCCCCCGCACTCCTCCCCTTGACTTCTGAACACCCCCCTCCTAGGGCACTGTTCCTTCGTCTTCCCCACATCGGTCTAGCCTCTTGGGTCAAGTCACCATTGGATACCGAGGCCTATATAAATGCCCCTGGCCTGATGAAACTGTGGCGGTTCCTCCTCCTCCTTCCCTCCCATGAACTCCCAGCAAGATCAGTGACGTACCCTGGTCCGAGTTCTCTCCTCAAAGAAATGTAAGGGTTCTTGCATGAATTCTTTCAGAGAAAATCTTCGTTCTTTTTTTACCCCCGGTGTGTAGATATACCGTATATATACTTTATAAAATCAAATGTATACCCATCGGTTTTTCCTTCAAGGATTTTGGCCTTCGTGTTTCCATTGGGGCGCATATGTAAGGGTGCGTATATACCTTGTTTTCATTTTGAGAAACCTGTATACGGTATATACTATAAATATATGTATATAATACAAATCCATCGGTTTGTATATTGTGTATATACGGTTTCATATATATGTAGACGGTATATGCAGTTTATATATGCATATTCACAAATTCCCCTGGTTGTATATTGTTTTTTTAAACGGTATATACAGTTTTATTTTATGGTTTTCTAAAAATCTCAAACTTATATTTAATGTATATGGTATGTATATATATAGTTTCATGAATGTTTTCTCATAACCTAACCCGGCCTATTTTGGGTATCAATCTTTAAAGAAATTTTTTATATATATATTTGCAAACTATGTTGTTTTTGGTTTAAGTGGAGTTATGTTTGTAAAAACAAAATTTTATACATATGGTTACATTAATGACAAACCTTATATGGATTTTGTTTTCAACCATGTAAGCAATTTATGGTTGGAAACCTTCATTTACCTAAGGGATTTAATAGACTTTTTTTTTGAATTATGTAAAACCCATATACACACTTTGGGTATATATAGGTATGTGTATATGTATTTATAAGAATAATTTCCAAACCCCATTACATTCTTTTATAAATAACCAGACTTAATATATTCCTTGATGTAGGTAAGATTTTATTAAGATATGATTTGTGTGATTGCTAAACCAACATGTTTTTTTAATACACACAAATGGGCATGTTTTATTAAAAAGGTTTATCTAACATTTCCCTGATGAGTTTTATGATAAAATATGTATTTTGGGTTCAAGGGACTATTTATCGCCATAACTGATTTCAAGTGTTTTCCTTAAGCATTATTTTTTTCTATGGATTTATAATGACAAAGATTCATCATTTAGTATATCATTATTTTATATGCTTTAGTGAAAAGGATGTTTTACTAAGCTACGTATGCCTCTGATTAGTTATTGACACATGTTGCAAAGTTACCTATCATACCTTGTATTAGAAAAATTTGTGGTGGTTCATTATTTATTATTGTATATAATTCATGCTTTTGACATATCACTAAATGAGCTAAGAAATTAGATTTCCCAAAGTGGTATGGGACACCTTGGGTAAAATTAAAATGAATGAGATATTCAAGGTGGTATGGGACATCTTGAATATACAAATGGTTTAAGTAAAGCATGAACTATGTGGCTCACATGATAATAAAGGAAAATTTAAGGGTGTGTCCTTATAGTACTCCAATGCATTGGGTAAAGACTTAATCTCTAGAGATGACCTTTTAGACTGATAACTTGGTGAATAACCTTGGTAATTTTTAATTACACCTTGGGGATGGACCTTGGTGAAATGAAATGATTGTCAATATTCAATGTTGATGCCACATAATTCAAGTTATTTAACAAGTTATTTCTAAAGATAAAGTTCTTTCACGACTAATGCCTTTAAGTTTTCATAAAGTTCTTATTTCACTGGTATAAGCTTGGAGCATGATTGGTGTTATCACTTAATAGTATAGTAACCAACATATAAAAATTTAGTTGTTTCCTTTATGCGCAACTCTGATTATGCATTACTCTTAACTGTTTGATTTTATATAATCACATGTTGTACTTGTTATGATTACTCCTTCGAGAAATGACACACAGGTTTCATACACTTTTTGAAATCATTGATTTAGCATTTTGATGTTATGTGTTACAATCTTACTTTAGTGAATGTTCAATTTATTTTAAAAAGAATAATTTTAAACAAATGATTTCAAAGGTTACACTATTTTTATTTTTAAAAACCCCTTACTGAGTATTTCAATGCTCACCCTACATTTTGATTTAAAATTTTCAGGTATCAGCTCTTAAAAGATGAACTGCTTCAGAAGTTTCCAGTTTCCCAGAACCCGAACCGCACACGATCCTCTGTATGGGGCATGATGTGTTGTTAACCAAGTGTATTTTATTTCAATATAACACATCATGTTCAGAAGGCACCGACTCCTGGGTTTCTAGGGTCGAGGTCTCTACATGTTGTGCAATTTAAGGCATGCAATGAGGATGTTTTGTCCCTATAGTTTAACATCATATAGTGAGGATGCTGGTATCATAGTTTAACGTTATGTCAGGGGGAAAAATCTTCATAAAAATAATGTGTAAGTATGGGATAATTGGGTCAGGATATTATGCCATTCCCAGGATCTGAGGGGGAGAAGAAAGTGTAAACCATGATCCCAGATACCCTTAGATCAGGATGAATGATACGAGGTATGGAATCTATTGGGATTATTGAGGTAGGAACAAAATATCCTAATGATGAATTTTCCTTTGGTTGATAGGACTTTTCAATGTCAAACTTCTGCAGAGCCATCAATGCATTGTGTGCATAGTCAAACAATGGTGTCCATAGGGCATTGAACTTCCATTTCCAATGGATGGGGAGGTTTATGGTGATCCATGATTTCTCGAGGCCTAGAGTTTGATGGATGGAAAGGGTGTATCTAGGTACACAAGAAATCTATAGTTTGTGATTAGTTGTAAATTATGGAATCCCAAAAATAGATCTGACTCGTATATAGGGGGCATGATCTTTCGATAAATACTTGTTGTAGGAATCAAGGTTTGGGATCTCCTGTATAAGTTTCATTTTTGTACATGAGATGAGGGCTGTTTTTTTGTTGATGGTGGCTAGACCAGGATATAGAATCCAGTTGTTGCTATATATCATGCGAGGGAAGGAATCAATCCATATGTAGTTCTAAAGGTACTATTCAATTTAACATCATGCCATTATGACTTCCAGTTCCCAATGAAAAGTGTTAATTCATTGTGTCCCTTTTTAGGTCTTGTTTCTTGGACCATGGATATCCTGTTATAGATTGCTACACCTTGAACATGTGGGAAATCTCCTTACAACACTCTTAATATCATTTAATCTACACTTAGTGTGATAAACAAGGGATAGATATGGTTTATTCAACCACACAGGGGGAATATAATGAAGGATATGATCATTTTATTTTTAATCCCATTTCTCAGCTAGTCCCAGATTGGAGATCGGGATGTATTTATTTGGATTTTTTTGTGCAAGTCTGACTCATATGTACTAAAGGGGGATTTTTTATTTTAGTGGTGGTTGTGCCCAAGAATGTAGAATCTGGGCATCTCTACATATCCTTCAATTCCAGGAATCAAGCCACATAGTGTTCTAAAAGGAAATCCCCTGTATAGGTTTGGTCTATACATAAGGAAAATGGGAATTTATATTTTGGTGGTGGATGGGCCCAAGGATGTAGAATCCGGGTGTCATTATGTATCTTGTGAGTGCAGGAATCATACCACACATAGTACTCCAAGGAAATTAATTGCATAAGTCTGGTCAATACACATGGAAAAGAGGATTTTATATTTTTTTGATGGTAGATAGAACGGGATTTAGAATCTGGGTGTCACTAAGTGTACTATGATGGAAGTAATCAGTCCATACATAGTTCTATAAGTATTTTACCTATATCAGTTTTGTCTATGAACATTGTGGGGGAATTTTTAACTATTTTTTCAAGGTGATGGACCTATAATGTACCTTACTCTTTTCTTGTGCAGGGGAAGCCTTTATCACCATTACTAAGCACACATGATCTATGCTCGGTGTGAGAAAAAAATTAATAGAAAGGTTTTTCCCTCCCTGTAAAGAGTTAGTTGAGGGTACAATAGAGGAATTTGGTATCATGTGGCATTTGGACCAAGATCTAAGTTCAAAGAGTCCCTATGTATCCCATTGACATTGGGGAATCAAGACATACCTAGTTCTGTGAAAAGACCTCCCTATATCAGTTTGGTCCAAACACAAGGAGTGGGACAATTGTTTTTGATGGTGGTGACTGTGCCTGGGACATATAGTCTAGGCATCACTATGTATCATGTATAAAATGGAATCAATCCATATGTAGTTATGGAGAAAGAGGGTTACTATGTTGATGTAGCTATAACATAAGAATAGGGGAATTTTACCTTTCTCTAGCACATATCTAACTCATGTGTGACGAGTCATTGATTGGAACATAATGACCCTAGTACAGTTTAGAATCATGTGGTTATGATGACATATACTATACAGTTTAACATTGTGTGGTAAGGACAATTCATCCTATAGTTAATGTCATGTGATCAAGTCATTTTGGCCATGCAGTTTAACGTCTTGCAGTTAGTACGTGAATCATCCGACATTAAAGGAAAGGCATGTTATATCATGTGGTTTAACATTTTGTGGTTAGTCCATCCATAATATCTTGTTTAATGTCATGTAGTAAGTTTGTTTTATCATGCAGTTTATTATCATTAGATTAGGATGTTTTGGCCATGTAGTTTAATGTCATGTTGTGAAGATGATTTCATCTTTCAATTTTACGTCATGCGATCCAGATGTGGTCTTTTGGCTTCATGAAATATTTGTTCAAGAACCTTGTGTTGGTTAGAGATGTGGTGAACTATCTGTCCATTAAAATTAATGAATATGCTCCATTGGAGTAGACCTTTTGTATGACATATGGTCCTTCCCATTTTGGATCTACCTTTGGAGGTTTCTTCTAAATTGTCATCAGAGCTCCATGAACCAACACCATTTCTCCTTCAAGGAATTATCAGAGGAAAAGCTTTTTGTAGAAGGCTCATGTAGTTCGGTTATGGTAAACATCCAAATGGTGAAAAGTGTTAAATATGTTCTCTTCCAGTCACATGAACTCATCAAGAGACTTTTGGGATTTCTAGTCGATGGATAGTTGATCATAGATGGCGACACAAGGAGGTGTTAGTTTAACTTCAATGGGTATAACCACCTCTATCTCTTATACTAATGAGCATGGAGTTACCTGAGTGGTGGTGCAGGTTATTGTCCAGTAAACCCACATAGCATGGATGAGCTTATATAGTCCTGATTTCTTATCCTTTTTACCATTTTCAATAGTATATTGGATAGGGTCTTGTTGAAGGCCTCTATCTATCTCTTGGTTTCTACATGGTAGCGGGATAAATAGTTGAACTTGATTCCATACTCCTCACAGAGCTTATCCAATCCAATTGAGTAGAAATTGTTTCCATTTTACATTAGTACTATATTAGGGACACCAAATCTAGTGATGATGTTGGATTTCCAAAAACTGATAATGCTTCTTGCACTGACCACTTTAAGCGGTACATATTCTACCCATTTAGAAAATAAATCAATTACTGTGAGAATATTGTTGGATTTATTGGAATTAGAGAGAGGGTATGGTCCCAAAACATCCATTCCCCACATGAAAAATGGCTGAGAGTACTTAGCTTTGTGAATTAACTCTAGAGGTTAGTTGTTGAACTTGACAAGAACAAGACAGGATTGGAACTTCTTGGTGAATTGAGTATAGTCTTGCATCATAGTAGTCCAATAGTACCTAAGACTTTGAATTTGGTGAGAGATCATGGATGCTGATTAATTTTCACCCATAGGATCTGGCATGCACTTCCTTCATTATGGTAGAATTCTCTTCTCTATAAATTCTCTTGATAAGGACCCCATCAAAGCCATGCTTGTAGAGGACCATTTGTTGGTTTGTGCCAGTGTACAGAACTAAGTTGATTTCTTGCCTTCAAGTCTTCTCTATTCCAGATCTATCTTGTAGTATTAATCCCTATTTAAGGTAGTCCACAATGGGATACATCCACATGGTGGTAGGAACATACAGCTCAGGTATGGGACAAAAATCTTTGATTTCTTCTATTATATCCTGAATGAATGTTTGGACCATCCAACAATAGGAAATTCTCAAGATCTTTTCATCCTGGTCTGGGTCGGCTAGAGTTGTGGATAAATTTTCTAATGCAACAACCTACACATTATGGCGATAGGGAGAAATGAGTTAATGTCAGATCTAAGGGGAACTCCACCAACAGTTCTCAAACATGATCCATCAAATGGATTAGATCCCCTTTCTTAATAGCATAGTCACCCTTGAGATTTTTTATGATCAGTTCCGAGTCGGCTTTTATCTTCAACTATTCGGCATGTACTTGAAGTGCTATATCTATACATCCAATGAGAGCCTAGTAATCCACTTCATTGTTTGTGCACCCCTCTGATAGTAGGAAGTAATAGGGTATTATATCCTTTTCGAGAGTTAGAAGTATGGCTCCTAGACCTACTTTGTTGGGCTTGGGATATTCCATCATTTTATGGGTCAGGATTTTGTATGTGCCTCAAAAATTCATTTCCCATATCTAGGAATCCACTAAAACAAATAACACCTCTTCATTAGGTAGTTTGACATCCAATGAATCCATCTCTATAGAGGTTTTTTCTTCCTACCACCTGACCCTTGATAGTTTTCTATGGTATAAACTGTATATTGAACTACTATAGAATGACCGCCCATCATGATAAACATCTAGTCAAAATTTAATGGATGAGAATATACTTGAGAGGGTTTCTACATGAGACTAGGTGGACTTGGTCACACTGTAGATAATGTCGCAAATTCTGGGCCACAAAAATCAGGGCAAAAGAATTCTTCTCAATATTTTATTAATGAGTCTCAGCATCAATCATAGTTTAGATGATATAATTGAAACTATTCTCACTACTGGCATCAATATTTTGTGTGAGTAAGGGGACTAGGGATTTCTCCAAGGTAGTAACATATATAATGAGTGGTCTTTCATTGATAGGCGACATTAGCACTAGCAGTCTTAATAGATATTTCTTAATATTGTCAAATGGTTCCTGAAAATCATCAGTCCATTGATATTTGACCCTCTTTTTATTGACCCAGTGAATGGAAAACATTTTTATACAAGTTTGGCTATGAAGAACTGAATGTAGGTGAAATATACTAAAATTACTCTTAACTCATTGAGTTTGTGAGGAGGTGACATTACCCAGATGTCCCTTGTCTTCCCAGGGTCGACGTCAATGCCACGATAGTGTATGAAAAAACTGAGGAATTTCCCAGAGGTAACATAGGAAGCACATTTTATGGTGGTCATTTTCTGACTTTGTTGTGACAGTTTGTTAAAGTCAATTTAAAGATTTGTTAATTTGTCCAAGAATTGTTTGGATTGAACCCTCGGATAATAAACATAGAATTTGATGAATCATCCCATGAACGTTTGAAAATGAGATGCATGGCGTGTTGTTATGTGGTGTTGTCCTTTTTCAAACCAAAGGGCATTACCTTATAGAAAAATAATACCTATGGGAACTTGAAGGTAGTAAAATCTTCATCTTATTAGGCCATTTAGATTTGGTTATATCCTGACTTGTTTTCCATGAAGGATAGAACCTGATATCTAGCAGTTTCATCAATCAACAATTCTGTAATCGGGACTTGAATGTCATCCTTTAGGTTATGTCAATTGAGACCCATAATATCAATAAAGACTCTAATTTTCCCATTAATCTATTTTATAGGGATAATATTTTGTAGAAATATAAGAAATTAGACCTCCCAAATGAAGTTTTTTCTGATTATCTTTCCGAATTCAGCCCTTATTTTGGAAGTATGTGTCAAGTGCGCCCTCCTGGTGGATTCCTTGTAGCCACGATGGTCTTCTGGCATGCCCAGGTGGTGAGTGTCCGCCTCATGATTGAGACTTGGTATCTATATTTAATTTTAGGAGAAAAAAATAATTCTCCCTTAGGAAATAGGTTTATACCTCTTTCTCTTCAGAAGTCATGGCCGCACTAATCAGTGTGGGTCACATATCAGGTTCGGTACCCAGGTTTATTTCTTCAGTTCATCAATGGGGGTAGGTAAACCCTCCTAAAATGATAAATTATAATACCTAAGGTATTATTATTCATGAAATTATACATCCTCCTCATATTATACTTCTTCTGATGGGAAATAATTCTTCTTATGAGCTCTCTAGAGTTGATAGAAGAATCACTATTTTGGAATTTAGAGGCTGAGGAGACTTCTTCTGACCTGACTGAAAATGAGCAATTTTTTTGAGAGGATGGTGTAAGGGAATGAAAAGTGTCTTATTTATCTTCCTAATTAATGGATAAGGTAGGTATTATGTGGATCCCTAAATATGGATTGAGGGCATTTCCATTCGAGCATTCACTATTGTTTTGGGGTCCAGTGGATGTTTGTGCACTATTAGAATCAGTGGTCATGAATAAAATAATGAGAACTATTGAATAAATTTCTTAATTTGGACTCATTCACTCCCCCTAATTGATGTCTAGTACATAATATTCCCTAATCTACCTGAAGGGGTCATTTGGGACCACTTCCAAACCATTTGGATTGGTGGCCCAATTAATCCCATTGAATGAGGGTTACTTCCCTTCCATCCCATTGAATCCTACATCGATAGAGTGCGACTCAAAATATTTGAATGGATCCTTATCAATTTGAAATGTTCCAACCATTCCATTAGTGAAATATTTGATGCACTGATGATATGATGAAGGAATCGCTGCGTGATGATGCAAGACATTGAAGGTCGTGTTCTGACAAACCACCATAAATTCAGAGTCAACCATGAGGTCACCAAATCAAGTTTTGAGATTGAATGGGCATAGTGGTTTCTGATCGCTCTTGTTAAAAACGGATAGGGTTGTGGTGAAAGGTGTCAGGTTATCCACATTACAGCCTAGCTGATGAAGTGTCCACAGTTTATTGAGATTATCTCCGGAGCCATTGTTTGTCACACCAGATTTTTTTTCATGTGTTGGTTCTGATCTAGTTTTTTCGAAATCCTGATACTTTTATTGAGTTTTTAGTGATATTAATGTTGATTTTTTAACTTCCATCTATTTATAATCATTCTACCATGGTTTATCTAGAGCTTGTTTGGGATTTTTGGAGAAAAGGGTGGTAACTTTAGGTATTGGGCCAACCCGTGAGCCCATTTCCAATTTTAAAAAAATAATTTTTTTCTTTTATATCATATTAATTTTCTTATATTTTCAGTGATTCCACCTCTTACACGAGATAAAGGAACCTAGGATCACCCTGAAGATCCATTTTCCTTCTTTGAAGCTCATATTTGTTTCAGATTAGGGCGAAATTTCTGAAGGCTTCTCAAATCATCCATATTTGGTAAGGTAAATTGTTTCATTTATGAATCATTCATTTTTTTTCTATTTCCCCCCCAAATCTTATTTCCTTGGTTCTTCCAAACCTAGGGAGACTCTCCAAGCAGTTCCAGTCCATTAACTTTCCTCTAAGGGTGTAGATATAAGGGAAGATGAATATTTCTCTAGTTTGCAAGGTGAGATTACTTCTCCTTTCTCATCCCTCTTCCTTATCCTTCAACATTATTTTGGTTTCCTCTTCTCCCATAGTCATTAAAGACATATGGTTATGTTATATAATATTTTTGGGGTTTTGGTTTGTTTATGGATGATATTTATATATCTATAATGTTGGGAATCATGGCCGGTGATATCGGGTGTGCGGTTCCTTTCCGCCATAGTTTTGAGGTAGGATATCAATTGAAAATTCCTTTATCATTTATGTTTCATAATTTTAATTCTTTTATAATATTATATATATGTTTAGTATGGTTTTTCATCCTTTTTATAATTTTATTGGTGTGAATTTTTTTTTTAATCCTTGTTTTTTGAAAAGTAGTGTTGTCTTGTTATAAATGTGTACACCGCTTGCTTACTTAAAAGTTATGTTAGCTTACACACTTGTTTTATGGAATTTTAAACATGTTTCAGTAGGTTGAATAAATTTATTTCATGAAAATGGTATTTTATCCCTTTTCAAGTGCTTAAAATAATTTGTTTGTTTAAAAGTGCATGTCATGCATTCGGTAAATTGCCCGGTTTTCTTTTATGTGATTAGTGTGATTTAAAATGATTAGTTTAGATTTATAAATACATTTTCCGTATGAAAAATGGTATTTTGGGGTATTTTTATTGTTTTCAAGAGTAGTTTTGGTTTTAAAAAAATGGGTTTTGGTGGTAAACATGTTTTGGATCGAGTTGATGGAAAATGCCCCGTTAGGCATCCATATAAAAGTGGTCATGTCTTGGATGTGTAACCTGAATTTTTTAAGGTATTTATGAAATTGGTTTTCTTCTTTAAATGGTGTGTATACACATCTTTGTTAAAATTTAAATTTTTTACATTTGGAAAATGTTAGTTTTGATAAATTCTTAAAGGCTAGTTTTTCATTTTTCCTATAAAAATGGATTCCATGTGTATTTCATGTTGTATTATTTGGGGCCATTTTATAGTCAATAAAATTGATTTATTAAATGGTTTTGGGGCTACAAAATCTCGTTTTATATTTTATTGATGGGTTTTTGTCCTTTAAAGATCATTTCTGAATGAATTTTATGTGTAAGGCCTCATTATGCTTCTTGAAATTGTTTTATTAAAATTTAAGTTGTTTATTGATCTGTCAAGGAAATGTGAGACATGTGTGTGGGATGTTTTATGTGTGATTTATTTTTAAATTTAATATTCATGAGAAAATGGAATTTATTTATATGTAACTTTTTTTAGCATAAAAGGGAAAACCAGGGTATCTAGGTGGACGGACGTGTACTAGTATGCTAGTGATCCAGAGGGTTTTGTCCGTATTTCAGATAGAAAGTTTGATGATGAGAAAACTATCTAAAATCTAGTGATGATGGTGTTGGGGACCAATATGTTATGGATGATTCTCGTACTAGTGGCTCATGTGAATGAGAGAATATATGTTTTATGGTTACATTCACACTGAGATATAATGTACTTGGGGCCCACAATGAACAAGTGCTGAGGGTTTTTCCCTTGACTTGTGATCATTGGCTATTTTGTACTCACCATCGGCATATAGTGTATTTAGTTGGTAAATTAATCATAATTTGTGTTTTATTTATATTTTTACATTATTTAAATCACCCCTCTTGAAAAGTATTTTCATTTTGAAGTTTCACCTCTTTGACAAAAATTGTTACTAGCATTCTTATTTATAAAACATGAATGTTTTTGTCTGGTAATTTTTATAGCATGGAACCTCATTTGGAAGAAATATTTTTATATATTTTTCTCAAACATTAAATTGAGGTTTCTTTTTTTAGAGTATGTGCATTATGAATAAAATATTAGGTGAACCTACTGAGTTTTAATACTCACACCTATAGTTTTCTTCTATTTTTAGCCCTTATGTAGGTTTCAACATGAGTTAGGTCGATTTGGGTTATGACTATTCATTTTGTTGGTGAGTGACCAGTGGGGTCACATGTTGTTTGTTTTGTCATCAGGTTTGGTTGGTTGGTTGTATTATTTAGTTGTACTTTTAGTTTCTTGTATAAATAATGTTCAGTTAAAATTTATATAAATATATGTTGGGCTATCTCTTTCTTTACATTGCTTAGTTCTTGATTATATTTGGGAGAAATCATTCCCTTTTCACTCAATTTATTTCCTTGGTGCTTTTCATCATCCCGAGAGAATTTGGAACACCTCTCAGTACTTGTCATGGAGCGGCCTAGGTGATCAGTTTAGGGTTGACTCAGGCTGGTTTGTGACAAAATGGTATTAGAGGAGGTCAGATCCTAGCAGAACTTGCTTTTTTGAGTTCCCTTATTATTTTTGAGGTGTCAAGTTAGATAGAGTAGGATTTTTGGGACATGACGGGTAGGTACAGGAAGAGGATCGCAAACTCTTGCTCGTTCTGATCCTTTGGTGTCCATGGGAAGTCCTGTTTTATTAGTTTTTTTTTCTTGTCGATTGTTTGGTGTTGGGATACAATAAGGGGGTTGGACTAATTGTCTTTATGAGATCACAGGGCCTATAAATCCATGTGAATATGGGTCATGGTTCTTAGAAGTCTCCATGTGTTGGTGATGTGTTTGACATATGGCTACCAACCATATGGTCAAGTCACCCACCAACACTAGTTCCCTTTTGAGGGTCTCCTAAACCATTCTTGAATTCTGAATTTCCTTTAAGAATTTGTTAGATGGTAGTTTTAATTTAATGGTGGGGATCCCATTCCACCCCCTAGTCATTGGGTTTCATGAGTGAACTTTGGTTTGGGTGATCGTTGGGTTCATTGTGAGAAGGCCCAACGATCTAGTTCTGGGCTTGGTTGTAGAGGTGGTGGCTTGATCTTTCCGATGATTCTCAGGAAGTGGTTGTGAATTGGTGTTTTCTTTGGGAAAGAGGCTTAAGTGATGTTGAAGTTGGACGATATTTCATTGTATTGAGAGGTTGGACCATGTGTATAAGGAATCCTTAGGTGTTGTTCTTTTAGCTATAAAATGTTATGGATTTCCAGGGGCAGAAAGCTTTAATGGTGGGCAGAATTCTCACACCCTGTTTTTTTCATGTCTTGGTTTTGATCTGGTTTGTTGGAAATAACGATCCTTTTATTGGGTTTTGGGTGAGATAAATGTTTATTTTTGAACTTCCACTTATGTATAATCATCGTACCATGGGTTCTCCATATCTTGTTTAAGAGTTTTTGGAGAAAAGGGTGGTTAGATCAGGTATTGTGCTAGCCCATAAGCCCATTTCCAGTTTAAAAAAACATTTTGTTTATTTTATATATTATTAATTATTTTATAATTTTTAGTGATTAAACATCTCACTCGAGAGAAATAACCCTAGGAGCACCCCCCAAGTTCTATTTTCTCTTTTAGTAGCTCATCTTAGTTGTGGATTAGGGCGAAATATCTGAAGGCTTCTCAAATATTCCAGATTTGGTAAGGTAATTTGTTTCCTTCATGAATCATTAATTTTTTTTTATATTTTCCCCAAAAATATTCTTTTCCTGATTCTTCTAGACCTAAGGAGCCTCTCAAATAAGTTCCAAGACATTACCATTCCTATAAGTCTATAGATCTAATGGAAGATGAAGAGTTGTCTAGTTTCCAAGGTGAGATTCCATCTCCTTTATCCTCACTCTTCCTTCTCCTTCCACATTATTTTTGTTTCCTTTTATCCCCTATTCATGAACAACCTTGGGTTTTGTTATCCCTTGATTGTTTATGGGGTTTTTGTTTGTTTAGGGCTGGTATTCTTAGATCTAGATTGTTGGGAACCGTGATAGATGATATTGGGTGTGCAGTTATTTTCCACCATGGTTTTGAGGAAGAATATCCCTTCAACATTCCTTTATCATTTAATTTTAATCATATTATTGCTGTTAGAACCATATATATATGTTAATTATTGTTCTTCATTATTTGGATAATTTTATTATTGTGAAAATTTGTTGTTTAAGTCCTATTTTGTGAAAATTAGTGTTGTTTTTTTATAAACTGGTCCACCGCTTGCTTAATTAAATGTTATATTAGCTTATATACCTGTTTTATGATATTTTGAACATGGTTTAGTAGGTGGAATAAATTTATTGCATGAAAATGGAATTTTATCCCTTTTCAAGTGATTAAAATAAGTTGTTTGTTTAAAATTGCATGTCATGTGTTCGGTAAATTTCCTGGTTGGATTTTATGTGCATAATGCTATTTAAAATTATTATTTTTGGAAATATAAATAAATTTTAAGCATGAAAAATTCTATTTTTGTGTCATTTTATATATGTACATAGTAGTTTTGTTTTTATAAAAAAATGGGTTTTTGGTGGTAAAAATGTTTTGGCCCGGGTTGCCGAAAAATGGCCTATTTGGCATCCTTATAAAAATGGTCATGTTTTGGATGTGTAACCTGAATATTTTAATGGATTTATGAAATTTGTTTTCTTCTATAAATGGTGTATATACACCTATTTATTAAAATTGAAATTTATACCTTTGGAAAATGTTAGTTTTGAGAAATTCTTAAAGGACCATTTGATATTTTTCTTGTAAAAATGGTTTCATGTGTATTTCATGTTGTATCATTTGTGTCTATTTTATAGTCCATGAAATTTATATATTAAATAGTTTTAGGGCTTCCAAATATTTTTTGATATGGTATTTGTGGGTTTTTGGCCTTAAAAAGAGCATTTTTGAATGTATTTTATGCGTTAGGCCTCGTTATACTTCATGAAATTGTTTTATGAAAATTTAGGTTATTTATTGATATATGAAAGAAATGTGAGACATGTGTGTGGAATATTTTATGTGTGTATGATTTTTAAATTTAATCTTCCTGATAAATTTTTAATTTATAGATGTGTAACTTGTTTGATCACAAAAAGGGAAAACCTGGGTATCTAGGTGGGCAGATGTGTACTAGTATGCTAGTGATCTGAAGGGGTTTTGTCCCTGTTTCACATAGAAAGTTTGATAATGAAAACACTAACTAAACTATTATGATGATGTTTTTGGGGAACACTAGGTTATGTATGATTCTCCCAATAGTGTCTTGTATGCATGAGAAAGTATATTTTTTGTGGTTACTTTTACATCGAGATACAAGGTACCTAGGGCCCACAATGAACTAGTGCATAGGGGTGTTCTCGTGACTTGTGCTCCTTGGCTATTATGTACTCATCATCTAAATATGGTTTGCTTATTTAGTAAATTCATCAGAATTTATGATTTATTTAAAATTTTAAATTCTTTAAAGCATCCCTCTTGAAAAATATTTTCATTTTAAAGTTTCACCTCTTTGAGAAATAATTGTTACTAGCATTCTTGTTTATAAAACTGGAAAGTTTTGAATGGTAATTTTTATAGAATGGAACATCATTTGGAAATCATATTTTTATATATTTTATCTCAAACTTGAAATCTATGTTTCTTTTATTTTAATGGATTTTCATTGGGGATATAATATAGGGTGAACCTACTGAGTTTTAATATTCACGCCTATAGTTTTCTTCTGTTTTATCCCTTGTGTAGGTTTAATATTGAGTTCAGTCACTTTGGTAGATGAGTATTAATTTTGTTGGAGAGTGACCAGTGGGGTCACATGGTGTCAGTTTGGTCATCAGGTTTGGTTGGTTTCTTATATTGTTTAGTTGTACTTTCAATTTCTTGTATAAACAATGTTCAGTTTAATTTTATATAACATTATGTTGGGATGAATTTTCTCTCCGTTTGCTTATTTATTGATTATATTTGGGATAAATAATTCCCTTGTCACTCTATTTATTCCCTTGATGCTTGTCTCCATCCCGAGAGGATCGAGAACACTTCTTGAGACCTATTGAGAAGCGGCCTCGGTGATCGGTTTTGGGTTGACCTGGGCTAGTTCGTGACATTGTCGATAAAGGATTTTTGAATATCAACATCATTTATCTTGTTGGACACATCTAAGTGTGTGATGTATCCCTATATAAAGGAGTCTTCATCTACATCTATGAAAGAGATAACAAAACAACATTATGAAGGATTAGTCTCTATCCAATATACTTTAACAACAGTTACTTTAACTTCAAACTCCTGGGGGATTAGCGAAGCATATTTAAGTGATTCTATGAGATCATTTGAAAAATTCAAGGAATCTAGTGTTGAAAACATGGTGGGTTATAAATCCAATTGTTTTATAATGTCATATTTGTGATTTAAAGGATGGAGCTTCCCAGCTTGGGGATTCTATTTCACATGTGCTTTAGGGGCATGGGCATTGGATGAAGATGGACTGGCCCATGGGAAAAGAGTTGGTGGTAATTTTTTACTTTTTGAATTTGGAAAAGTAAGTCTTCCTGTATGTCATTGATGATTAGAAAATTGTTCCTCTTCTGAAAGATATTCCAGGATGATTGATCCAAATTATCTTTTGGTGGGGGCAGGGTAATTTCCCAATTTCTATTGGGTATGCTGAAGGGATCTACCACGAGTTTCCATAACATTGACTGCATTAGAGGCAGTGCATCCAAGAATCTGGTTTCTTCCATGACTGTGTCTTCCTTGGTATCTACGAATCCTAGGGCAACTTATTCTTGCTCTATAATTGGATACAGGGAACTCAGGTTCATTACCATGTTCTGCATAAGAGATGGGGTCCATTAAGTGGATGACCTTAATAGATAAAAATATTAGTTTTTCATCTGATGATGAGTCTGCCTGATTAAATTCATCCAGTAGAATAGTTTGGGGGGGGTGGTCCCCATTTCTTCAGACTTGACGGCACTAAATTAGATAGAGTCAAATCCGACTTTGGTCTTGGTTTAGTTTCTTCTTCTTTAACTTCCACTCTAACTTTTTGGTTGGACTACATTTTGGATGCTTGAACCTTAGAGGATTGTGGGTTTGATGATTTCAGTTGCATTGCATCAAAAGAATTCAGAGGCTTAATCAGTTTCTTTAACTAATCCTAGAGTATTCGATGAGATCATTTGACTATTTTCCAAGTCATCCAACAATCAATCTTTTTTCCCTTTTTCTGACAACATTTTCCCACTCCACTCCTTCATCTTGGTTAGTGGTGGAAACATATGCCACTTGGTTTGAAGGTGCTCCTAATTTGAATTTCCCAAAATCTATCATTCTTTTTATGAGGTCATTGAAGATGAAACACCCATGAATGATGTATCCCAGTATTCGGTGGAAGGGATAATAATTTGGTCGGTCATCGATACCTACTTTATCATCCCTCCTTTTCTCTGGTAGATGGAGCAATTTGTATTTCATAGAGGCTATAAAGTATCCATGAACACAGTCATCTCAAATAAAATAATTTTTATTCCTTTTTTCCTCAAATTGATTTCTCTTATACCCCCTCCATTTATCATGATGAGGCAAAGGGTATTGTTGACGTCTAAGGGGACCTACACGATTCATTGCAGTTCCTGGAGCCAGGGTTGGTGTAGGGGTTTCTTAAGCATAATAGAATCCAATTAAAATCTTATCACACTTTTTATTAGAGATGATAGGGATTCCTAAGACTTGGAATTGGTGTACTTCAAGTAATCCTCTATTTTTTTAGAAATTTAAGAGAAATCCCGAAACTCGCCCATATATTTTACTGGGATGAGTGGCATTCAAAGCTCATCACAGAGGTTATTGATTCACATAGAAAGCATCTTGTTATTGGAGTTGGTTCCCTAGAAATAACTTCTTTGAACTTTATGATAAACATGTATTCATTTTTTTTGAATATTAATAAAATACTTATCACATCATGATTTTCCTTCTGTGTGACATAGTATGTGATAATTTCCTAAGAGTAGCTGCCGCACTAAAAGATCATAGCAGTTCCCCAATATAATGGGAACCTGTAAGTCCTATGACACTAGTCTTTAATATACGTTATATATCATGATGATATCTTTTTTGGGACAAAAATGATTCAATATATAAGGGTTTGAGATTCATAGGTCTTCGAGGAAGCTCATCATTGTGCATGCCCTTAGTAATATCCAGTATGATATTATGAGAGAAAGACCCACTAGTAGTAAATACACATTTCTATGTTTAATTTGATATTCCTATCTTCACACACATTTATTTTTACTTAAACTTTATAATTATCATTAATGAGTATTATGAGTCATTAAATTTGATGTATTTACCAAAACCGTGATGACATATGTTTGCATCGAGGTATGATATGTTGGGGGCATCATGAATAATATTGCATTAATTAATAAAGAGAGAATAGATTTACCCATTCTCTTCATTGAGGTAATTTAATATCTTAGTAACTTTAATTGAAATTATATAGCCTAAATAAATCCACAACCACGGTGTTCTATAGGAAAGTTCTCTTTTTGGAAAGTTAAAGAATGATATATTGAGAACATAGGTTGATGACACTAGCATGCAACCTTCTCTATTATAGATATTGTGACAAAGGTATTATATCACACACTAAGTGTCCTTATGAGGTGACATGTCGTTGTGTCATTAACTTCATTCTCTAGGGGTTCCTTAGTGTGTTTCTAGATGCTAACCTTGGCCTTATGCTGCTTTGCCTAATACCACTGAGCAAGATGCCTAGAGGGTCACAAAGTAAGTGTATCAAAAATCTTAGTTAAATAATATATTATTATTTAACAAGTTGAATAAATAATATTCCCACATATGGTTTAATAATTACTCATGTTTGATTCATCACATTTATTTCATTAGTAGTTATACAAGACAATATATTGTGAGTATAATATTAAGTTAATATTTATTTTTTTGTTTAGTGAAAATAATATATATATTTATTTATTGTAAAATAATGAAGTGGTATATATATTTAATAAATAAATAGACATTATTCAAGTCATGATAAATATACAAAGTAATGGTGGATCATTTTTAATGTTTTGGTGAGAAATAATAAATATTTAATATTATTTAATTAAATAATATTTAATTATAATTCGCATGTTATGTGCATGTTGAGAAATAATAATATCACTATTATTATTCGACATGGGGTTTTTCTTAGACTAAATAAATAATTAAGGGAACTTGTGAAATTATTTTATTTTACCCCTTGTAATAGTGAAACCCAATTAAGTTATTTTATCTATATCAAATTCAATTGTTCACAAAAAATCTTGGAGGTCCCTTTTAATCCTAGAGATCTCCCTTCTCCAAGAATTCTCCCATGAATGGTGAGAAATCCTCCTATATTGGAACAAGGATAACGTTTTGGAAGCAATTTTCGAGTTGATCGAGGTGTATGAATCTAGCACAAGGATCTTCCATGATAACATTTGGAGACTCCATCAATGACATATATAGATTCCTAGAACATGTGTTGGTCACCACTAGAATAAATCTATACAGGGTTTCTACAATGTAATGACAATTCATGGTAGATCTATAATTGGATTCATCAATGAAGAAATAATTATATAGAGGGAATTCTTTATCTAATTAAATTAATTATAACCAATATGTGTTGATATATTTTATTTGGTTTTGGGATGATTAATGTTTTATATATTTGATTAAATTCCATTGATCATAGAAATTCAACGTCATATAGATCTTGTATTGACCATTAATCTTGGAAAAAAGAAATGTTGGGCACCACCCATCACACACCTCCACTATGATCAAAACCTAAAATTGGTATCAGAGAGGGAACATAATTGTTTATGGTTATTTAAAAATAATTGGTAATTTATGAATTTTTATTTAGTTTTTCAATTCAATTTTTTTCATTATTATAATATGAATTTCAAGACCTTATTCTTCCTCATTCATTTTTCATTGATCTAATTGAGAAATTTAATTTTATGATTAAAATAAAATTGAAGAACTCATCCATAGGTTCCAAGGATTCTACCCAAATAACAAATCTATGCATTCCATGTAACTTGAGTTATACATTGTGAAGTTGTGTTCAATTCACCATGACTTAATTTAGAAATTACTCAAACATTGTGCATTAATGACATGCATTGTAGTTAATTCTTACAACGCGTACTGATCCAGATATAATGGTCTATGGTTAGCTGGACTACATGCCATGTTTCCTATGTACACAGTCTATAATACCTTTGGGTTCGAGACAATCCATGTATTCCAGACACGGACTACATGACTAGTGACCATGTAACATGAAGTCAACACAGCATGTGTCCCATTAGATGTGTTGTGTACTCAAAATTTTTGACGTACATTTTACATGCTAATACCTTAGCCATGTAACTCAGATATATGGTGAAAGGTGTACAGACTGTGTATATGAAATCTAAATGTCATGTACTTATTCAAATTTACAATTTTTTTTGTTTTACTATGTAATCTTTGAGACATGTACTTGTGTGTGGCCATAAAGATAGGACACACCATGTGATAGGTTTTTATATACATAAATATTAAATGTTTTGTTAATATCTATGTAATGTTCATATCTTCATACCATGTATTAGTTGTATTACAATGTTTTACTCTTTGTACATTTATGCATAACATATGACTAAAAAATCATGCAATTTGTGTAATAATTCATGAAGTACACATCGTGAAAGTACATGATAAGTTGTGTATGACACACGTTACATGAGTAAAATGGAATATGAGTATAATACATGTTGGGATGAATCAAATGGGTATTCAGCATGTTACCTTCAAGGTACATCTATGTACAAAGTTAATTTTAAAAGAATTTATTTAATTTGTTCAAAATTATAATGGATGATAATCTTAAGGAAACTCAGATAAGAATTAAGATTAAAAGATTTACTAATTAAAGATAATAATTTATTGATTCAATGATGATTTATATTAAATAATAATGATTAATAATTGAATGATAATTTAATTAAATGTGTAATTAGTTGAGGCAAGTGGATAGTTATGAGCTAGAAAAAACCTTATGTATGTGATTGGTATAATTTAATTTGTTATTAAATTAAATTGTTGGCCTACATGTATTCTCTCCTAATTATTATTTTTGGCCTATATTCCCATGGTTTCTTTTATTTAAACCACTTTACACTTACATACATGTGAGTAAAAGACATATGTATGATATGTAGCTCCCAAGCTAGTGAAGGTGGTTGAAGTTCGGAGTTGAGGAGGAACCAATCCAAGGAGATACAAAGGTGGATATGTGAAAATTTGTAAACACGAACCTCAATTGGTTCAAGGTGTTTCATCACTAGGTAAACAGTTAGTTTATCAACCACTAGAAAAACTAACCATTAATATAATCTCATAATCATACCCTTTATTTTATTCTTTCAACTTTCATAGTTATTTCATTATGGATGTTTTTTCACTATCACATAATTAATGAATTAACAAGCATGAATATTGAAACTAAAATATATAAGATTATGTATAAATATTATCTATGACATGGTTAATTACTTAATTAATCCAACTTAATATTGAGAATAACAATATAAAGATTATAATTGTATATTTTTTTTGAATAAAGGTATATAATTATTAAATAAAATATTAAGTCGGTATAACCTTCCATTACATTGGTTAGAATCAAATCATAGATCAAAGTGCTTGACCAACCAAAGTTGGGATGATTTAAATTATAGGGGAATTATGACATGAGGGTTTGGGTTGACATAACTTGGATCACATCAAGGGTTGATTTCCAATATAGGACATATTGTAAGTAAAAGGCAAGGTTGAGGAAATATAAATTAATGAGTTTAGGATTGGGAAGTTCAGTCAGCAGATCAAAGAACTATGAGATAATGCAGTTTGTATTTTTAATTACTACATAAAACCATTTGAGTTTATTGACCAACAAGTGTTGGGGTAATGAAAAGTGGATTATGGATCCCTGTATCTAGGATATTCAAGAAATAGGATATTCTAAAGCCAATGGATAGGGCTAACGAGTTTCGATAAAATAGTGGGAGACTGATAAATAAAATATTTATTTATTTTCCTAAATTTATCAGTTAAAGTAAAGAAATTATGCTCATCTTAACTTTTAGAAAAAAATAAAATGACATCCAACATATCGTTTTCATCTATAACTGAGAAGGAAAACCTTATCGCTGGCATAGATTTCATAGAGTGGCAATAACACATACATGTCATCCTTCGCCATGAATGGAAATTGTTTGTGTTAGAAAAACCTTTACTAGTTGTGTCTTGCAATGAGGAAAGTGATGAAGATCTATCTCTCTATGAGAAACATCTGAATTATTCTACAGATTTTTAGTGATTCATGCTATCATCCATGTTCAATGAGATTTATAATCAACATGAGGATATGGATGCCTATAGAATGAAGTCTCACCTTTGGGATCTATATCAAGAGAAGGTGATACAATAGAGGTATGAGATCTCCAATACTTTGTTCACAACCAATCTTGGAGAGTCTATGATATTTTGAATTTATGTAGTGAATCTCATTGTATTCATTGAATGCCTTGTCATCTTAGGGATTAAATTACCAGATGTGTTGCATACATATCTCATACATTCATCACTACATAATAAATTCTCTAGTATCATTGTTAATTACATAATTATAAGTAATAAGAAGAGTCATTTAGTACTTCTAACTTTAGTTATCCATGTGGATAAAGACATAGGGAAAAACAATCCTTCATTACTTATATTAAATAAGAAAAGGATGGACAATGAAAAAGGGACCAAGACTTATAAATAGTATAAATCACCCGATATTTTTCCTACCATGAAGAATAATATATAGAGGTAGGGAAAGGAAAAGGAGGAAATATGTTTTTCATGTGGTAAGTTAGGCCACTAGAAGAGGAACTGCACCTAGAAGCAAGGGGAATCTTAAGGTGTGTTCATTATTGAGTGAAATCATTCCATTTATACACATTGGATATTAGATATAACTTTTGGTGCTCACATCTATATCAAAATACTGGAACCAAGTAGATTTGGGAAGATTTATTAAGGAGAGGTGGATCTGAGAGATGCCAATATAGAAACGTTGGCTACCCTAGCCATTGGTGACTACCACCATTCATTCCTAATGGGAATGATTTTGGTTTTAATAGATTTTTTTATGTACCTATAGTTACCAATAATATAATTTATGTGTCATTTTTAGATACAAATGGGTTTTTTATTCAAATTTGGAAATAAGAGTTTTTTCTTTTATAAGGACAACATATTTTATGGTATGAAACATTTAAATAACAGTGTTTAGATATTAATTAATTTACCAAAACCATGTGTTCTCAATTGATTATGAATCATGTTCACATGACTCATATAACACCCTACTATGGGATCACCGACTTGGTCATGTAAATGATAATAAATTGACCAAGATCTATCAAGATGGTTATTTAGACTCTTGTCAGATAAAACCACTTGATAGATGTCATGTTTTTTACAAGAAAAAATGACTAAACCAACAATCAGTAGATAGGGTGAAATGGAAAAAAACTTCTAGGATTGGTACACACTGGTCTGTGTGGACCATTTACTGTAGATGCTAGAGGTAGATATCCCGACTTCATTACTTTTAATGATGACTTGATTAGATATGGATATATCTTCTTGATGAGGTATAAGTCTGAGTCATTTGAAAAATTAACAAAATTCAAGAATGAAATAAAAAATCATTATGGTAAGAAGATAAAGAATATTTTATCAGATCGAGGTGGTGAATATCTTAACCAAGAGTTCATTGAATTTCTATGGGAGTTTTGGATTTAATCTCAACTCACTCCAACTTATACACCAGAGTGGAATACTGTAAGTGAAATGAGGAACTTTACCTTGTTAGACACTGTAAGATTGATGATGAATCATGAAGATCATATATTATCATTTTGGGCATATGCATTAAAAACTATGAAATACACATTAAACCGAGACCCAAATAAAGAATAAAATAGAATTCATTTTGAGCTATGGAGTGGAAAGAAAGCCATTTTATCGCATACATGTTTATGGGGTGGCAAGGTATTTGTTAAGGACTTCTCAAGCAATAAACTAGAACCACAGGGAATGAAGTGAATATTTATAGGGTATCCCAATGAAATAAAGGGATACTACAAATACAACCCTCTCAGATAATAAATTGACTATTGATAGACAATCCATCTTTCTTGAGATGGAGCACATCCTCATAAATGATAGTGGGGGAAAGATAGACTTTGATGATATTAATGCTCAAGATACACAAGAGTTGGTATAGGAATAGATTCTATAGTCCCCTATGGAAGAACATTTTCCTAAAACAATTTTACTGCATAGGATCATAAGAGAAGTGTTAGGACCAAAAGGGGCCCAGATACCCTGAGAGGGGGGGGGGGGGTGAATCAGGGTATGGATATTCTTTTCAAAATTATCCCTACCCCACTAGATCTTGACCTCTATTTTATATGGGCCACTTTTTTTGATTTTATATTTTTAACGTTTATCTTGTTCTTTCCTTATTTACCTAATGATGATGCTATGTATGCAATGCAGTGAAGTAAGTAGGCATACATAAAGATTTTTACTTGGTTCACCCTCACTAGGCTACGTCCATGGAGTATAAAACAACAATGTACCGTTGTACCAAATCCACTAAATATCACATCCAATTTATAATGTTCGGGCTAGATCACTTCTATGCCCAGGCTCACTGCCTTTACTAAGTTTAGGGTCTACTCACTGCATTCCCAAGGGTCACCCCCTTTACCTCTTTCCCTGGCTCACTGCCAGTGTAAAGGGTCACCTTTTTCTTCTTCCTTTTCTCACTGATCTTGAAGGGATCCACTCACAGTTTATAGACCTATAGGTCTCTTCAATATCACTAATGAAATATGCATCTTTTACCATTGATAGATGCTCTATTGACATCCAACTTTCACCCACAGATGAATCAGTCTCTACATTGGGTGTACTGGGAAGCCCCAAATTTTACGCACAGCCTTTACACTGATTTTCATGTAATCCCCTACTTTTGTGCGAAATTCACTTTTCATGAAACACCTCTTTTACATGCAAAAAATTCTTTTACGCACAGCCCCAATACTGCCTTACGCGTAATTTTCTACTTTTGCACGAAATCCACTTTTTGCCCAACAAACTTTTTTTGCGTAGCCTCTTCTTTTCACACAATCAATTATTTTATGCGTAGACTTGTTATTTTCACGCAACACTCATGTGCACTCCAGTTTCACATGATAGAGATCAGATACTCTCTAATTCTTGAGCTTTATCTGATGAAGGGGGGTCACTCCATATTTATAGGCAAAATTGACCTTGTGTGAAAACCCCTCCTTAAGTGCAAAATTCACATCGAGCATGAAAAATAGATCTTCTGTGCAATTTTTTTTCTCACATGGATCCAATATTTTGCACACCTCATGGATTTGAGAATTTTTGAGCTTCTAATCTCAAAACACCTCTTGCGTGAAAAACTTCATTCCACTATTTAGCGCATCACAAAAATATTTCGCACACCACTTTCTTATTTTTCACACCACACAAATATTTCACGCACCACCTTAATATTTCATACACCACATTACTTTTTCATGCACCCTATTTTTCCAAAAACACATCTCTCCATTATTCGATTTTCAGGCCCAAAAATTTGGAAAACATTGGAAAATGGTACCACCTTGTATCTATTGTTTTGTACCACCTTAAGATCGTCCATTCCTTTGTCGTGGTTCTTTTGTAAAACATGGATAGCCAACAACATCTCTTGAACCCAAAAAATCCCCATGTAATCCACCTTTGTTAAAAAATTGGACATCGTGGTCTGCTTTGTCAATAAACACAACATGGAGGCTCACTTTTTCAACAAACAACCCTGAGGGATTTTTGTCCAATAAGAAGTAAGTTAACCAGAGAGATATGGTTTTCTGGTTACCGAGGATGGTGAATCATTATTGGTTGACAATGATGAATGTCTATACTACAACGAGGTAGCAGTGATATGAGAATCTAAAAGATGGATATGAATTCTAAGATGGATTCCATGTATCAAAACAATCTTTGGATTCTTGTCGATGCACCAGTTGATGTAAATTCAATCGGTTTCAAATGGGTATTCAAGAGAAAAATTGATATGGAAGGCTAAGTAAGTACCTATAAAGAAAGGCTAGTGTCTAAAGGGTTTAAAAAGCGTTAAGTTATTAACTACAAAGAAACATTTTCCCTAGTTTCCAGGTTTAAATACATCAAAATCATACTTACTATAGAAGCTTACCATTACTATGATATTTGGAAGAAGGATTTCAAAAATTCATTGCCTAATGGGAAGCTTCAAGAATATTTCTATATGACAGAAGGGTTTCTGACTCCAGATGATTCCAAAAGGATTTTAAAGTTATAGAGATCTATTTATTGGTTGAAGAAAACATCTAGGTTATGAAAACTTTTATTAGATGAATCAATAAAAGTATTTTGTTTTATTAATAATGAATCTGAGTTATATGATTATAAGTTGTTTAGTGGGAATGTGCTCATTATCCTTGTAGTATATGTTGATGACATATTACTTATTCGAAATGACATATCAGTCATGCAATTTATTAAGGACTGGTTAAACATGTGTTTCTCTGTGATGGAATTAAGTGAATTAGCCAACATTCTAGGGATAAAGATCATTCGTGATAGATACAAGAGGCTGCTGTGACTATGTCAAAGTACGTATGTTGACCATATACAAAATATATTTACTATGGAACAAACCAAGAGGGTATTGGTTCCACTGTTTCATGGTTTAAATCATTCCAATAAAATGTTTCATGAGACACAACATGATAAAGAGATAATGAGTAATATCACATATGCCACAGTGATAGGATCAATCATGTATGCCATGTTATGTACTAGACTTGATGTTGCCTATGCACTATACATGGTAGGAATAAATCAAGTAGATCCAAGAGAAAAACACTGGACTATTATTATAAATGTATGAGTATATAGAGGCTTCTAATGTGGTCAAGTAATCCATTAGGATTCAGAACTTTGTCCTGGTTATTTATGTGATACATAACAGTAAATACCCTAACTTATTTTATTGTGATAATACTACAAGAATGGATCTTGAAAAAGATCCAACTTCACAACAAAAGATAAAGAATAAACACCATTTGTATCACCTATTAATGGATTTATATTTGAGGGGTAAAGTTGCAGTGACCAGATTAACTGAAGAAGAGAACATGGTAGACAACTTGATTAAATGCCAATATCAACAGAAGCATTAATATCATGTGAGAGCTAGAGTATTGAAGGTTTTTAACATTTTCCTCCAGTGCAAGTGGGAGTCTATGGAGTTGGATCCCTAGAACCAACTTTGTTGTAATTTATGATAATAATGTCTTCACTATTTTTAGTATTAATATATATTTATCACATCATGATTTTTAGTATTTGTGTTATAGTATGTGATAATTTCTTAAGAGTAGTTGTCTCACAAGAAGGTCATAGAGGTTCTTCGCTATGATGGGAACCCAGAAGTGATGCAACACTATTCTTGAATATATTTTCTATATCCCAATGATATCATTTGGGAGATGAAAATTATATAGACTATAATTAGTGGAAACTCATAAGACATTGAGGGACTTTCTAATGGTGAATACCGCTGGTAATATCAAGTAGGGTATTATGAAAATGAGACCTACTAGTAGGAAATCCAAATTTATATGTTTCATTGAATGTTTCTATCTATGTATGTGTTTATTGTTCATTTGAGTTTAATATTACTACAAATGAGTATTATGAGTCTCGCACTTTGATGTATTGACAAAACTGTGACGATAGATGTTCACGGTAAGGTATGACATGTTGGGTGAGTCATGAATAATAGTGCATTAATGAATAACGTGAGAAAGGATTTATCACTTCTTTTCTTTGATGGAAGTTAATATATCAGGAACTTTGATGTAAATTATATATCCTAAATATATCAATGGACATGGTTTTCTATAATCATGTTATATTTCAAGAAATTCAAAGAAAGAGATATTGAGCACCTAGGATGATGGAACTGACATGCAACTTACTCGATTAGAGATATTGCGATAAATGGATTATATTACACGATAAGCATCCATATGAGGTCACATGTAATTGAGGAATAAACATATTTCTATATGGGTTATTTGGTGGGTTTCTAGATGCTAACCTAGGACTTTAGGCTGCTTCACCTAATGCCACTGAGAAAGTGTCCTAGATGGTCACACACTTAGTGTATCCAAAATCTCAATTAAATAATATATTATTATATGATAGGTTGAATAAATATTATTCCTACATGTGGTTTAATAATTATTCATTTATTCTTGATCACATTTATTTCATCACTAGTTATTCAAGAGAATATATTGTGAGCATAATATTTAATAAATATTTATTTTTTTATTTAGTGTATATAATATTCATTTATTTGTTAGTAAATAATATAGTGATATTTATTTAATAGATAAATATAAATTATTCAAGGAGCAATAAATATTGTGGATGAATGGAAAACTGATTTTAATGGTCTGGTGAGAAATAATAAATATTGGACATTATTTAACTTAATAATACTTAATTATAATTCGCAAGTTAAACACATATTGAGAAATAATAATATTTCTATAATTATTAGAAATGGGGTTTTCTTGGATTAAATAAATAATTAAGGGCACTTATGCAATTATTTTATTTTAACCATAGAAATATAAATACCCAATTATATTATTTTCTCAATAGCCAATTTAGTTGTTCACAAAGAATCTTGGAGGATCATATGAATCCTAGAGAGATTCATTCTCTAAGAACACTCCTAAAAATTGAAAGCAATCCCCCCATCATATCAAGGAGAATGATTTGGAAGTGATTCTTGAGGTAATCAAGTTGGAAAATGTAAGCACAAGGATCTTCAATGATATCACTCAAGGACTCCTTCAATAACATCTAGAGATACCTAGAACATGTGTGGATCACTGTGAATAAAAATATATACATGGTTTCTACAACATAACGACGATGAATCACAAATATACCATCAGATTCATCGATGAAGAATGAATTATTTATAGGTAATTCATTATCAAATTAAATTAAATTTTAAAAATATGGGTTGATTTTCTCTCTCTTGTTTCGAAATGATGAATGTTGTCTATATTTGATTCAATTCCATTGATCACAATGATTAAACATCATATAGATCTTGGATTGATCATTGATCATGAAAAAAATAAATTTTGGGCACCTCCCCTCACACACTTCTTCTATGATCGGAACATACACTCACCTGGGTGAAATAGTAGGTTCATAGAGTAGGTCAGACCTTTCTATATGAAAATGAATTCTGAGAAGTTTTCATTATACTATTGTTTGTAATTTATAAGTTTGTTGACTATTATTTTTCAAATGATGAATTGAACTGAAAGAATAATTATCGCTGAAGATCCTCCCATCTTGTTATTGACTAAGATGGCCAAATGGTATACCATAAAAAGGTTGAAACTTGAAGGGTTTGCACAGAGAAACTAAGTTTCACTACTTCTTGTTGTTCTGGGGTTCTAATCATGGGATCTCAATAAGATGTATAATACATTAGATATTTTTTAGGGTCACCGGATCCATTGAATATTGGGAATATTATGTTCTAAAAATTTGGTGGTGGGAGAACATTACTCAACTATTCAGGATAGGGTTTCCTTCTTGGATTTATCGGATCACTCTATCCTTTAACGACTTGAAACCAAGATACTAATGGCTCAATGGTATTAATTAATCCTTAATGCATTTCCTACTGAACCTGAGCATGGGAGGGTGCTGTAGGGGGAAAATTGGTAAGACTGGTGCTACAGGAACATGAGGAGGAAACTTGTCCAGGGTTAGTCTTTGTGTATATGACTAAATATGTTATAGTTGTTTCCTAAAGGGAGCTAAATCTTGATATCTAGCCGGGATGGGGTTGGGGTTGAATGATGTTCCCAGTACAACCATGGAAAGATTTCTATCATTTATTAATTTTTTGGAATAAGCCATTGTGGTTGAAAAAAATCTACTAGAAGGCTATGATGAAGCTCTATATAAATAACATATTAGAAATAATGGATTCCTCATAGAATCTCACTATTGATTCAACTCTACTATTTAATTTCTTCCTCATATCGAGAGAATCTCTCTTCGAGCGTCAAAGATTCATTCTCATTAGGGGGAGGCGATTTGTGTATGAACCTGTTTTTTTTATTTTGATTGATTGGGATTCTTAATGGAGGTAATGAGAGATATATTAAGGGAGCACCCAAATTTAGGGCTGCCCTCTGGTTCCAGGTATCCACACCTCCAGGTTTGTGGTGGATCAAATCCTAGGCAGAACCGTCTTCTCCCTATTTAACTTCATTTTCATTATTCTTGGTTTGGTCTATAATATTTAAGTCCATAACCATCACTAATTTATAATGTGTGGTGGGTGTCATAACATTTGCTGAAGGATAGGATATTTTTTTATATCCTCACTAGATTTTATACTTCCATTCTGAGATCCTCTTCGAGTTTCTTAGTGAAGGGTAACTCAGATGGAACCCTTATATGAATTTGATGTACACTTCCCTTGTGGGGGGAAATGAATCATGAGATAGAATGGAATGGTCTACCTCTCTATTAATTTCCCTCCTTAGGTGAGAAAGGAATAACGTCCTCTGGGCGGGTGGTTGAGGGAAAAATTTCCCCAGGCCTGCGGGCTGGGGTTGCTCTTGTTTCTCTATTACTATGCCTATGACAAGATTTATTGGTATTACAGGTGAATTTTATGATAAACATTCCGCTATACCTATAAACTTAGGATAATACTATACTATAGTAGTTTCTATAGGTACTTCTCCTTTCCTGATCTTGCTCATTCCCTTTCAGGGGTGATCTATATGGAAATGAGCATTGATTTATGATTGAATTACCTGAGGTGAGGATATTTTTGAATTTTCTTGGTTTCTTATTTTAGGAGTTTTCAATTTCTCATTAGCTTTATTAAATATGCTTTTGAGACTTACTTAAGGTCAGTTATGGTTAAGAATGTTTCATTTTCTGAACAATGATTTCACTAGATCATTGTCTCGAGAAGATGGAATTATAGGATGTCATTTCCAATGGGTTTTGTTGGAAAAGAAGTGGGGTGAAGTGTAATGATCCATTCTATATCCAATACTAGATATGAACACCATCCAGTGCATCAATGATAAGGCAATGCAACTTGTGCAATGGGTGGTGGAATACCAGTTTGAGGTCTTTCTTTCACCTCTCAGATTGTGGATATCATGCAGATAGAAGGTCCTTTAGGTCAATTTTTTGGTGAAGTTCCCTCAATATATTGGCATGGTTTGCATACACATCATAGGGAACATATTTTTCTTTCAAATGCCATACAATTTTCTAGATATTGAGATGAATTTTTTTCATACATTCTTCCAAAAAATATCTTGGTATATCATACTCAGAAGTGGTTATGGGATATGACATGAATGGTATTTCATCCCAATATAATATTCATATTATGAGAAACAAATCATTTTGTTCATCCACCAGAGACTCCTCTACTTGGTATTCCCATATTGAATGTTTCTTGATGTTTTTGTTCCAATAAGTGGGGATATATGGAGTCTCAACAATATATGAATGGTATGGGGGGGTCTAGAAGATAGGCATGGCTCCAAAAAATCTTCTAATTGATAAAGGGTGTCTCTTTTCATTGATAAAGTATCTAAAATGAACGAATACATATTTCTAGGCACCTCAAAATATAAGGAAATTATTCTATTTGATTCAATGAGTGGAAGACCTTCTTTCTGATGTGAATTATGTCTTCATGGAGGGCCTTTGTATCTGATGTCGTGGTGGTGAGGTCTAACATCATGGATTTGTATCTGGTCGCATGGATACTTTCTATGGTGTGTATCCTGGGGAGGGACTTCAGGATGTGCTTAAAAAAAGGTGGACCTTCTAGTTTCTTGATTTCAATATGGGGAGGACTGTTGCAGTGAATGATATCATGGTGAGGACTACTATCATGGCTTAATGTAAAACTAAAATTAGAATATCTGCAGCTTATACCCTGGGGAGGACCATCAGGACGGATGAAAGAAAGGGGATGAGCTTCTTGTTTTTTGATCTTCTAGTCAAGGGGAGGGCTACAAGGATGATCATCAGGATATACTCTACAATGTTCATTTGTTTCTTTCCAACAAATTAAGTATATGTGTATGCTATAAGGAGGAACTTCAGAACTATGGGTAATAATATTGCGGGGATGACCTTTTGAACTATTTCTTTTACTCCCATAATTTTGTAATGGGTTGAAATGACCACGAGCCTCTATTTATAGGTGTTTGATGGCACTAAGAACTCCATATTCTAGTAGATAAGGATCAAGAATGTGCTCTTCATTTTCCAGTTTCCTTTGGCGTGTTTCATTTTGGGGGTTATCTTGTGGGAACTAGGGCCACATGTTATTAGCAACGACCATCATATTTGGTTTCATATTTGGTTAGTTCCCATGATTCCATTGGGATATGCCAATGGGTATCTTGATTTTTGATAGGGATATATGCCTTCAATGGAGTAGCCATTATTGTGGATTGGTGTCCCCCAGTTGGAATAGGTGTTTGTTCCCAATCCAGTATTCCTTGTATTGTGGAATATGGTTGTAAACCATCTAAAAATGGAGCAAGGATACATGTCCTCTCTTGAAAGGATATCTTATTCTTTGGATGAGTAACCCACTTAGAGAGATGGGTTTGTGTTCCCAACTCTTTGTTATTATTAGGGATGCAATTATGTATTGACATGTCCTAAGGATATGATCTAGAATTGATGTATGGTACCCCATCATTGTAAGGATGTTTTAAGATACATCTTTTGTGAGAATGAGGATAAATACCCATTTTGATGTCAGAGTAGAAATGTATGAAGGTCACCTGAGATAACACATTCTATGTTTCCATGTAGGAAATAATATAATAGAACGGAAAAGATAACTCTAAAGGAATGATAGATATTTATAGATAACATGTCCATGATAAAGTTGACAATAAAAAATAGTAAATCTATGATAGTTTAATTGGCCATTGATTTGATGTTATAAAAAGAAATCATATAATTTTTTTGTTTTGAAATATTTTTTTCCTATAGTTGATGAATTATTTTTCTACCTAAACCAAGAAAATAAGGAAATATACTTACTTGACATGTATATTTTCTTCCAAATATTATCCCTAAATGATGAGTATTCAAGAATAATTTTCATAACTAAATCATTAGAATCAACTTATATGGATTATAAAATCTATAAAATTATAATAATATATTCCTCCTTTATTTAGGAATTAATCAGCACCAAAATGGTTAGTGTAAGATAATTTTACTCTATAAAATGGATAAATCATTTTATGATGAATAACTAATATAATTTACAAGATACTCAATCTACTACACAAATAACCAAAATAATTGTTGTTTCAATTCAAAGTGTCTTTTGTACACATAAAAAATGGTTTGATGGGGGATAAGAAGTATAAATTTTTTATCTTATGAAGGAGGTTCCACAGTTATGTGTTTCCCTTAGGAATCTTCATTTTGTTTTGAGCCAAAGAATTTTGGGTCCAATGAGTGATTAGATGGGGTTCTATTTTCATGTAATCACTCCATGATGGGTACTTATCGATTCCAGAAACACCCAATGGCTTTCAAATCCATGATTTGAGGACCTGAATTTGAAAGGATGGCATTCGTTGGATGATTTGGCCAACAAAACTTAAGAACTCACATTGTTTGAGAGGATGAGAACTTGGGCTCATCACACCATTTTGGGAGGAACTATTTCCTATTTCAGGACTCTTATATATTTAAAACCTATTCATATGTTCGTGAATCCTTAGTTCATTCCCAAGCATGTTTCCACAAACTACCCATGGGTAATATTAGCCATGAATGAACATAGGTTCAGAATTATCTAAATGAATATGAGGTTCTCCACTAATTAAGACATCTATATGTATATGAGGTTCTTCCTCAATGATACACTCTTACAAATAAATCAGGAATTAATTATTCATTCACTAAGACAATATTTTTTTTGAACCATATGGGATGCTGCTCTGGAGATTATTATCATCTAGGGGGACAAGAATTGTTTCAATATTGGGATTGAAACTGTAAGATGGGATTACTATGTATCCTTGTGATAGGATTAAGAACTCATTTAGTTTAATGACCTATATAGTTTGACATTGCACGGTCAGGACGAAAGTGGACCGACATGAAAATGATGGTGTCAAGCTTGAACCTCAGGGAGGTTTCCTATATATCTGAGCTAGTTGGGAATCAATGTACACATAGTTTTGAAGTTTGGGACTTATTCATTGAAGAAGACCATTTTAGGGGGAATTATTTGGGCCTAAAATAAATTTTATTCTCGTTTACCTCTTATTTGGACTCATATCTGTGGAGAAGGCCCATTAATCTTAGGCCTCAGATAGGCATTCTACGTATCCTGGTTAGGCCAGGAATCGTAATTCTGGTAGTTCAACTAGTTTATTGAATCATGAAGATTCCATGTTCTCTAAAAAATACCTATAACCATGTGAGTCATTCTCAATATAAGATACAAGAGGAAGTAGTATATCTGAAAAATAAGGCACTCTCCCCTATCTGTTGGTGGAAAAGGAGGAGGATGATGGTAGAAGAGGATGGGGACACAACACCTCACTGAAGAGAGGATAAGGGATTACCTCATATAGAGCTCTCTAAGATTGGTTCTGGGAAAGGGGAGGAGCGTTATTCCTCATCACAGTAGGAATAAAGTGTTATTTCCCCTTCTTTATCATTGGTCCCCATTAAAGTTAAAGGTCACCCATTACCCTTATTCCCTAGAATAGTGAGGTACATGTGACTATCCTGAGGTCAGAACCCACATTACCATGGGAATGTACACTTTTGGACATTCTAAGGGTCTACCTTATTATGGGGATTACCCACACAGCTCTCATTACCACGGACATGTAAACTCTGAAGGTGAGTAGATGCACCTAATGGTTTTATCATATGGGTTTGGAGGATTTGGGAGAGTTTTTGGCCCTGTGTTATTGGACTGGTTCATGGAGGGGATATGCATAATGAAATGGAAGAGGAATTAAATGATTAAATCTAGATGGTTGAATGCCAGCGAATACACCGTTCCATGTTCAATTTATGTATGAAGGTGAAGGGGTCATCTGTGTACCGCAATAGTACGTGGACCTAGACTTGGTCTACATAGATTTTTTTTATACAGAACCATGTTTCATCTTAAAAGTTATTTTCTCTATGGAATTTAGTTTCATCCTAATATAATGATGCTAAATATGCCTATGATCCATCTATACAGTAATTCTCTATGTAGTGTAGGGTTCCACCCACATATCATATGGTGATGCTGGACACTAGATTGAAGAATACAAATTGTTTCATGGGAAATTCATCCACAAATGAAGCTGGGTTCATAGTCTACCAATTAGTATTATATTTCCTTATCTATTGCTACGAGGATGGATATACATGTAGGGAATTTTTGAAGCAGTTTGTCTTTTGTGGTGATCTCTTCTTCCATGCCATAGATCGATCCAATCCTATAAAAATGGTATTCATATTTTTCCCCCTTGGGGTATCTTATAGAGAAGTGGAAAAACTGGATCATTTGGCCATATATCATCTTCTTTATAGGACCATGGGAGTAACCTGGTCTGAAGATGACTCGGTCAGCGAGGAAAGGGGTTGTTTTCCATGGAAGTGAATATTACCACCTCATTCCTATGAACAACTTTGTTTCATTCATATGAATCCACCGTCTCTACCTCACCCATGAACTATTTGAGTTCTTTGTGGAGTTAATATGGGGGGAGGATTTCTCCACTTCTATCCCAGAAATGATTTCATTTGCTGGTGGACTGGTACCAACGTCATTATCATGAGAATTGGTTAGTTCACAGATGATTCTCAAAACCACATACCTCCATGCATAGTGACTTTCCAAAAAGGATTTCTCCTTCATAACACATGTTCCTTCCTTCCCCAAATTTGACTTCTCTAACATTCTTCTTCCATTAATTGTTCAATTTGTTTTCCTTCCATTCTAAAATCCCTCTGTGTTTTTTATTTTCCTTTGAAATATTTTTAGGACCTAAAAATCTTAAATATTATATGCTTACAAAACATAAATAATTCTTTATTTATCAAATAAAACCCCATAATATTAAATTTACCTTAATCATATAAGTCCCCCAAAATGGAAAATGTATTACAAAATAACTTCAATCTCTTACTCACCAATTAATTTTCTAATCCCATAGCTATCAATATGAAAAAAATATGTCTCAAAAATCAACTTTATTATTCATCCATCATATCATTTAACTAAAATGAAAAAAATCAGTCTAACCAAGACTTCACGTAGGCCAGTGGTAAGTGATTCACACTTACCGCCCATCAGTTGTGGGTTCAATCTCTTTGGCCATTCTAGAAAACACATTTTGAAACTGATCTCGCAGGACATCATTTTTTTAATAATATATTTTTATAATCCTTATAAAAATTTTAAAATACCCATAATATAACCTTAATACATTTTAACATAAAAGGATATCTTTTAACTTTAATTTTTTATACTAAAATGTAAGAACCCACAATGTCCTAAAAAATAAGTGCCTCCAAAAACACTATTAGTCAACTAAAATTTTGATTAACTAAATCTTAATAAGGGTTTCTAATACACTGAACTTATTATCAACCTTAAAATAATAAATCCATGAATATTAAGAATACCTCTTAAGAAAACATCATAATGTCAAAGTTTTTCTAAACCCAACATTGATACCAACTATAAGGAACCAACTATAAAAAACATATTATAGATACTCTATAAATAGAAATCAATTTATTTTTTCAAATATCATTTAGTATTATATTTTTAGAGAATTAGGATAAACAATTACATAGTAAACCCATAAATTAGAAGTGGATACTTATACTAAGTATCAATTTTCCCCACTAAAGGAAACCCTTCTAAAATAAAACAGGTTTATCTTCATGTAAAATATTCATTTTCTTCCCATGATCTTATCCCTTTATATATTCTCCCTTAAATCTTATAAAAATAGTTTAAAAAATCAGTTGAAAACATAATCCTTATAAAAGATATAAAAAGAATGGAAACTGTTAGTTTAGAAAAAAAATGAAAACAAATATAACATTTTCCTTTATCTTCATTGTCAATTGAGAATATGTAATAAAACATTTTTCATGAAAAAATACACATGTTTCTCAATGAAAATCATTAAAAACCATATAAATCAATTAAAACATATTTAGATGATTTAGAGCACCAGATAAATAAATCCCATTAAAAACTATACAATTTTAATAATCATAATGATTACATACAATATTATGATTTCCCCATCAATTGGAGATCTATAATATGGATCACCCTCCGTATAAGCTATATTGAGATCACTCGTGAGCCACAGTGGGTATAAAACCTTCATAAAAGATAAATCAGTCTCACCCATGAACTATAATGGGGCTCAACCCTTCATATAAGCTCTATCGGGCTCACTAATTTATAATATAATGGTCATTACTATTTCATGAAAAAACTTCCTCACAAAACCATTATTAATACCCTTTTAATCTCATATGAAAAAAATATTTATATAAAAATACCCTTTTAATAAAAAAATATTTTCAATACCCAAACACCGTTTTCTATGAAAAAATATTCAATTCCAAAATACCCAAAAAGTAAAGGCTTATTTTCATTTATGAAAACATGTAAGATTGCAATGGAGGTAGAAAAATTAAATAATAATCAAGGTAACATAAAATTCACTGTCTCCATGTATGTTAAGAATAGAACATTCCTTTTTATGTTTGTAAAAACATTAAGTGTAAAACACAAAAATGATTCCTTTTCAAGAACAATGAATGAAATTAAAAATAGACACATAATTTACTTCATAATTATTTTATATGGACACATAGAATAATTTCATGAATATTTACATAGATGGAATATTTTTTATTTACATAATTAAAAATTTAATACGTGATTTTGAAATCAATTTTCCCCATACCGCATTGGAATATTTTAATCAAAAATCCCAATATAGAACATCAAAATATGCCTCTTTGAAAGGAAACTGAGATGAATCCCCTTATAAATATCATATCCTGGAAGTGGGAATTAATCAAATGAATAGAGTATGTGTATCCGCTGTAAATCCAAATAAAAAATTGGAAATACAGGCTAATATATTCAAAAGTTATATTACACATAATCTTAAAAATATATAATTAGGAAGTATAAATTTAACCTATAGTATGAAAATAGGTTAAAAACACCTTAAAATGTCGGTATCATTGAGGTGAGAATTAATCAATGGGATGATTATGTGTAATTAAATTATATCCCCAAAATTATAAGTGGGAATAAAAAATAAAAAACCAATGATGTTTTTCAAACATAATATTTTCATGATATAATCAATGAATTGTACATATAACCGAATAAATGTAAATTGGGTTAAAGAATCCCTTAAATCACATTAAAATTTCTTAAAAAGTTTTAAACCCACCTATATAATGCTTTAAATAATGTTATTAACTCATTAAAGATATATATTAATATTTACATACCTTATGTGATGTTTTTTAACATCCTATGAACCATTCATTTGTAATATTTCATTATTTTCATTGATTTTAGTGCCTTCATTTCATGGTTTCATGATCAGTTCATTTGTGTATAATTATATATGTTACTATAAAAAGGATTTACAAAACCATAATTTTCATGAAATTTTATTAATGAACTTACATAGTATTAATGGCTCCAGATATCATTTTTATTTCATACATGAGTATGATTCATCAGATATAATGTTAGTGATAAATGTTTAGTTTATTTTGGTGGGTTTTCCAAACATCACAAACTAATTTAATTTTATTAAATACTTGGTGTATATATTAGTTTTATAACATGAAATATGTCATATTATAACTATTATTTTACAATAAATATAATTTTATGACCATACATGAAATATGTAACGGAAAATGAACAAAATCATTATTCACGGAGGTGACTGGTCGATATAAGTTGAACAATAGTTTCTTTTCTATTAATAAGAGGAATTGGGAAATGAAATGGATATGAGATATTCCATTATAAACGTAATAATACATTATATATGATTCTATAGTTATCATGAATTTATCTATTAAGGCGATGTGGAGTAATTTGAAAAAGAAAAGAAAATGATAGAGGTACTTTATGAAAAATTACCTCTTGAATATCACCTCCTTGAGAGACCATTCATGACCCTGAATTTGGTCTTTTAGTGAGACCATAAGAACATTAACATGGGGAGAGTGAGTAGGAGAGTTTTAGGATGTTATTTAAGGAGGATCATAGATTTTTATTGAATTATGGATGGTGAGGGGTGGTATTCATACTTGAGGAGAGGTGGGTTTAAGTGATTAAAATAATTACTATTATATATTTAAAGCCAACCACATTGAGGTTTCATTGATTTCTATGAATTTTGAAGAAAATTAATATTTTATATTCTATTTTGGGTTAATAAATACCTCAAAAAGCCATTAAAATTTGTATTTTTTTAGCAATTTTAGGCTTTTACCTTTTTGACTTTAACTCGTTTAACTTTTTACCTATACCATGGTAAATAATTTTTTTACCATGGTAACATTTTTATGACAAAAAATGAAAATGAAAATAAAACCTAATTTATATATTCTGATTAAAAATAATTAATACATTTTACCTAATTAAATTTATAGAACTCTAAAAATTATATTAAAAATTAATCTCATAGACACAATGAAAAAGTGTGGTTTTAATGTGAAAAGTTCAAAAGTTTTATAGGTTTTTATATCAAATTTTAATATTAAATTGATTAAAACGGAATAAATTGATGTTAATAATGTATAATTCAACCATATATACTTTTAAAGTATGTTAATATATAATTTAACTACATAAATAAATTATAATAAAAATATGTTTTCAAATAATTTTTTTTATTTTTCACTATAAGAAAAAAAATAAATCCTATCATAAAAATATTAAAAATTTACCCAAAGTTAATTTTGAAATTAAGTGATAAAAAAATAATATTATTTTGTCAATATATATTTATCAAAGTGTCAAAATTAATATTTAAAGTAGTTGCGCCATCAAAAGGTAGAAAAGTTATCTTTTAGAAAACTTTAGTATTTTATGCTTAGAATTAAATTTATTCTTATCTTAACACAATAAAATGTATTGGATAAATTTAATTTATATTTTATGGAATATAAAACTTATAAATTCTATTAATTTATTTAAATAATAGTTATTAAATGAATTTATTAATATAAAATACCATTATGATCCTAAAAAATATGTTTATTATTAAAAACATCCTTTATATAAAATATGTTTTTATTTTCACTGATAATTAATTAGTAGCCAATTAATTAATTCTATAAACATGTGTAATGTATATTTTAATAATTTAATAAATCTCATTTATTCACTCCATTCTAATATCAAGGTGATAAAATTCACATTTAAATAATAATATTTTAGTCACTTGTTTAAGCTTGATGTGGTATATCTTGCATAACAATGTTCAAATTGTTCTCTTTTAAAACCTCAGTGTGTTCCAATTATAATATTTTAAATGGTAAATTATCAATTTATGATGACATATAGGATGATACTAGCTCATATTTTCAAAATAAACTTCTGTTAAAATGGAACTCTATTATTGAATTCGATATTCATTATCCTAGAAGTAAATGACATTATCTGGTATGTTTTAGGGAGTCTTAGTAGTCTTTGTTTAAAAAAAATTCTTACTTGATGAAATTGACTAAGAAATGGACTTCTCCAACCTAAAAAATCATGTATCTAAATATGATGGTTTGTACCTAATGTAAATGTTTTTATAGAGAGTGTCTAAGACTATGTGTATCACCATATTTTTTATCATCAATAGAAACAATCATGGATATTTCCCCAAGAAATCAGTTATGAGAGGATTATTGAATTTTTCAGATCACTTTAACTATTATGAAACATGGAAATCTTCGAAACTAACCCTTTAGATCTTTCATTTGTTGAATATTCTATATATATATATGTCATAGTATTTTATTGGTTTTTCAATAATATTTTAAATTATTATATATATTTATAGTTGTTTTTTAATAGTTTGTAAATATTAGTATCTTTTAATAGGGATATGTATTTTGAATCCTTGAGTATTGCGCCATACACACCATCATTGTTTTTGATTCTCTCAACCATTTCTCTCGATGGGGGGATAGATCTAGCCCTTCCCTATTCTTCACATCCATGTGAGTCTCCTTTGATCTGGCCTCCAGGAACCCCTTCTTTCAAATATGTTCTTTTTTATAACTCATTTAATCAGAATGGTTTCAAAGTATTTTTAGATACTTCGTAGGCCTCTTCTTCAAACTCTAATGATGGTATTCGGAATTATTATGTCCCGTATGCATCCTTCCGTGATGATTCAGATCATCTTCAATGGACCCAATAAGTGAGGTTTGGGATTGAAAAACCTCCTTTTGTGATGTTCTGATGTGTCATCAGCTCATGAAATCTAGATTCCCTAGCTTGGGTTTTGGTTCTTAACTAAAAGGCCATTTTCATTATTATCTCTTCTCTGGATGATTTCATCTTGAATTGGTGCAAAATCTCCCATTCATTTGGTAGGTGGAGGTTCTCTATTATCTTCTGGTCTAGGGATGCTCAACTGGGTAGAGATTATTCAATTGTTGTAGTGTAGATCACTCTTTCCATCTTGCCTCTTCCTTTCATGTCTCTTGGTTTCCTTTAAGGTATTGGGAACTCCTTGTATTCCTTCCTCTATGAGGATCAAAGGTCTCTTTACCATGAAGATGTTGTGACTATGAGGATATATGAGGAGATGGACTTAGAGACCCCTCTCTCATCTAATATGATTTATACAGTTCAAGGAATAAATGATTGGCTACGGTCCTTGATATATCCTACCATGGAAAACTTCTTCTCTAGATTCCATATTCACGGACATGCCTCTATAGAATGTTGAAAGTCCAGATAGTTGATGTTGTAGGATTAGTCAAAGATTCACCACATGGTATCTTTTGTGGTATCTGAAGCTCCTCCTCGATCAATTATGGGTCTTGGAGATCTAGGGAAGAACGTTTTTATTCCTCCCTCTCCTCTGAATCATAAAGCCTCTTATTCTCCTAGAATCACCCTTATGGAAGTCTTATATCCTCCATGTCAGGACCTGATTCATGTCCCCCACCAAAGGTCCTAAATTCTTCATGATATTGTATTGCTTCATGTTGTGAATTTTCTCCCAGCCTTTCAAGGGAACCTTTCATCCCACATTATACCCTGCATGTCGCGACTTTCCTTAAATTAGATGGCATGTATGAGTTTCTTGAGAACCTTATGCAGGTGTATTCTCCACTTATAAGCTCCTCTCATAGGAGAATGGATGAGATCCCCTCATTCACACCTACTATGGACAATATTTTATCCACTCCAAAAGAACTGAAGGTCAAGCACCATTATTTATCATCTTAGCCCCATTACACTCACATTAGAGTTTAGACTAGAGCTCAGTCAAAATATTACTATAAGAATAGATATTATATGAAAATATAGGTCTATGAGTCTGGGTATAGTGCCATAAATCTTATCTTCTAATGATCAATATCCACTTTGGGAGTGATTGTGGATTGGGTTGTTAGGAAAAATTGTACATTATCTCCAACTAGTTTCATTTTCAATATATTTCTATCGCTGCATTACTTGAACCAAAATAAGATTCAATAAAGATCAAGGTCTTTGATCAACATCTGAGAGATCATGAATTCCTTAATATTTCCCTAACTATCTCTCAGATCTGGCTATTTTAAAAGTCATGATTTTCAGTTGACTTGATATCTCTCTCAAAACAATGTATCAATATAAAAATCTATCCGGGGGGGGGGGGGGGTCTAAGGCTTTGGTTTCAGTTTTTTATGCTAAGTGTGATTCTCAAGCCCTAGAATCTTTATAGGATGCTCTAATTGTTTTCAACCAAGGTTATGTGGCCTAGTTAGTTGGTGGGGAATTCAATATTGTGACATTTCTTGAAGAGAAAAATGGAAGTGTCCTATTCTCTATAAGAGAAATTCAGGCTTTCATCACATTCGTGGAAAACAATGGAATTATTGATGTTGGTTTCGTAGGAGATTCATTCACTTAGTGCAACAACCAGTATAGGTATCAAAGATCATGGAGCCACTTGGACCGATTCATGGTGAATGTAGAAGCTATATTTTACATCACTAATACCAATGTTTATCCTTTAATGTATGACCTTTTAGAACATTTACCCCTTCACATTAGATTGATGTCCATGAGAAATAATGAGCACTTCTTCTATTTTACCCCTTCATGGGTGCGCAACTCAGAATTTATTGACATCATGAGGAATTACTGAAACCTTAACATTAGTAGTAACTCATGGCTCTTCTTCCATAACAAACTAGGTAGCTTAAAAGTCACATGCGATCAAGCATCAAGAACTTTCCTCATGATGATTTTGAATTATAGGATTTAGGTATAGACATTCAACGTCTCGAGTCACAGGTAGAGAATTCTTGGGATAACAGTACATTTTTAGAGAAACGGTTAAAGAACACTTGTTACGTGATTTTATTCTGAATAAGGAATGTGTTTCTAGAGAAAAATCTCAGATTAAATGGATTATTGAAGGAGACTGAAATACAGGGTATTTCCGTGCCTATATTAAGGAAAAACATAGTTTTTATAATCTTAAGCTACTACTGTAGGATAGGTCATACACTAATAACAGAGACATCATTGGGAACATGGCTGATAACTACTTCATGACTATAATGGGTTCTCCAAACCCCCACATGGTAGGTGGCTACATAAGAGGACCCTCTTATTTGTTGGACAACATTCCCTATTCGGTGTTTGATATAGTGAAGGGAAGCCTGGAATCTATTTTAGATGAGGAAGAAATACAAGATAAGCTATGGTCTATAAATCCTATTAGTTATCCTAGTCAAGATACTTTACTAGATTATTTTTTACAGATTCTTGGGATATTGTGAAAATGAGTTTGATTAGTGCAGTGCATAACTTTTTCCAAGGTGGAAATATTCCTTATGTGGCATATGAAACTAAACATGTAATTATTTCCAAGGTCAAGTCTTCCCATTATTTGAATCATTATCATCCCGTTAACCTATGAAACATACCATATAAATTCATGACTGTCATTCTTAATATAGGGCATGGACCTTTCCTTTTGATATGGGTAGCTGAGGAAAAACATGGTTTTGTGAAAGGAAGATTAATTAAATATGATATTACCATGGTCTAGGAAGTCATTAGTGAAATCAAATTGAAGTTTTTTATTAGCAACATGAAATACATCTTGATAGGAGAAATTTATATGATAGATTTGAGGGGATCTTTATCATCATGGTCCTCATGAACATGGTTTTTAGCTTTGGTTGTTGATCTTCTCTTTCATTGTTTTAGTTCTCCATGGTTGGATACTTACTTGATGGGTAAATTTTTTGGTTTTTTCAAAGATTTCAAAGGAATGAGATAGGGGAACCTTATTTCCCCCTCTCTTTTTATAATGGCTCAAGATATCCTCAGCAGTTATACTAATCATTGAATTATAGTGGGTAAAGCTACCCCCTACTACAACTAGAATTCCTTTGGGTGTATTTCTCATCTCATGATTGTGGATGATACCATACTCTTTTTTAATGGTAGTAGAAGGTCCATACAAGGGGTTAATGAGGATCTTGATGTTTATTATTCTTGGAGTGGGATAGTTGTTGATCATGAGAAGAGTATTTTCTTTTCTCCTAATAAATTCTCTAATAGACGAACAAGGGATTCAGATATCAATCTTGGTATGCAAAAGGATCCATCACTATGAACTATTTGGGTGCTCTTGTGTCCCCAATCACCCTTGTCATCAGACACTTCAAAATATTTATTGATAAAATCACATGTCGTATTCTAAATTGGAAGAATAGATTCTTGTCTTTTAGAGGGAGAATCACACTGATAAACTCTGTTATTTCCACTATACCCATGCATATTTTTTCCACTATAAAGGTTCCAAATAAGGCGATTTAAATCATTGAGTCCACTTTGATATCCTTTTTATGGGATTGTCACCTTCAAGGTAAATTCCACTGGGTTTTTTGGAATAAGTTGGAAGAAACTCTCCAATGAAGGAGGAATTAGCATAATAAGTGTTTCATGTTTAATGAATGGTATTCATTCCAAGAATTCATGGGAGTTAATCAAGGGTAAACATTGTGGGGAAACACATGAAATGAGACTATAGGATTAATGGGAGCACAAGGTACAAACCTTCCAAAATCTAAAAAATAGGCCCAACTTCATCTTCTTTTTCTTTAGCAGCAAACCTAATGGTTAATTTGAAAATGGGACATCATATTTTGGTATAATACCTACTTGGGGAAAATATTTGGCTTCATGAGCAACCATACTCCAAACATCAGTTTCATGAAGGCCAGTGATCACCCATCCTCATCCAGGCCACCTTTTAAAACAACCTAAAATGTTTTTTTTGAAAGAATAATGATGATCATTAACCCAAATAAGTGTGTATTCATTGGATATGTGGCTAGTACTTTCTCTAACAAAGACTTTAATAAAATTTAAGTTGTTTCCACATCACAGGTTCACAAGGGTGAAATTATATACTACAATCACATCCCTTCAAAATTCTTTTTACTACATTGGTGTGTTCAAAACAATGTTATTCCTTCTGATGATAACATACAACAAAGAGGGATTAGTCTTGCCTCAAAGTTCATTTGGTGTAGGGTTCCAAAACATGAATCTAAGGACTACCTATTATTTAATAGTGTTTGGGAAATAGAAATCTATAATTCATTAGGAAAACTTATAGTTTGGTCTGATTGGGTTTTCCTTAAAAATTTGTTCCTCCAGTAGTGGTTCTAGGAAGCAGATAGACCCAGTCCAAAGAGAAAGTATAGTGCGATTGTTTTTATTGTTGGATGTTGGATTATATAGTAACATAGAAATGATATACAACATAAAATTATCCTAACATACACCTTGGGTATCATATTCAAAAGTAGAAACATAATAATGGAATTTTGTAGGCTATAAAAAGACTTAGTGAATGGGCCTTCTCTCATTCCTCTTCTCCCCCTACATTCCCCCTTAATTCCAATTCTACAGATTGAGAAAAATATTTTTTTTGAAACCACCTCTTATAGGAAAAAAACTAAACACTTATGGTTCAAGTTTCATGGGTTACATGCATGGGGGTGGAGTTACTATATATTCCAAGGGTTCATTCATTGCTACCTATTCATGTTTCTATGAAAGCGATGATTCCCTTGAAGTTGAATACCATGCCATGTTGATAGGAATCTTTCTAAAAAATTAAAGGAGCATCCCTATCATTGATATTGAGACTAATTCTCTCACTATCTATAATAATATCTATGGTAAAGGCCTTATTACTTGGACCATTGAATATTCTATTAGTAAATCCATGTTTCTTAAGAATAATCATATGGTTATTCTTTATACCTAGAGAGAGGGGAACATTGTGGTAGAGTATCATCTTTCTAAAGCATTTCAGAATAACCAGATCATTATTTTCACTAGTCCTGGATCATTTACCTTAGAGGTTACATTTTTTTTTGAGTTTATGCTCTTGGGATCCACTATTTTAGAACCCCTTATTTTCTATTTTTTAGGCACATTTTCCATTTCTTATTTTAATAAAATAAAAAAGATTTTGGTGGTAAATATTAGTAGTATAGGGAAAATGATTTAATGATTAAGTATTCCCTTACTAATTATCATTAATTAATATTTTTTTAATATTCATATATTTTGGGATGGAATATTAATATTATATTTATTTTGATATAAGGAATTAGGTTAAAAATTAAATAATAATATATAATTACTATTAAAATAGATTCACATTTTGATTATATTAATATTTTATATGGAACACATAACATGTGATAGAAACCTCAAGGATATATGACCCAACAATATAGTCTCATCCCATACTTTTTGGAGGTATTATGGTTCTATCAACATCTCATAGAAAACCCAGAAGATCCATCAATTCCAATATAATATTTTGGAATTATTTTTGAGAATAGGTCATGGAAAATAGAGCCTCATATTTAGTCTTGAGAATATATGGGAACTCCAATATAATAAATTTTCCATGATGAGACTATGAAAGATACTCAAAATACAATGCATCAACTTTGTAAGACTATTTTAGACACAACATTTCGTGGGGGAAATACCTAAGGATCCATCGCTACCAACACTACCTCACAAAAAACAATCCAACATAAATTTTAAACCATATCTAACATTTAGAACCAAATCATGTTATATACTCAACAAAATAAAATAAAAATTGTGTCACTATATTGGAAGGAAACTAAAAGTTTATGAAAAGAAAGATTCATTTTGAAACCAATGCAACTGAAATCAAATTCCCAGGATACATCCACACCAACATGACCTATGTCACACCATGGAAATGAATCTTCTCTTCAATGAACCAAAAATTAGCAGTGCCTAATACAATTTCAATCTAATATAGAAAAAATAGAGGAAAAATGATATTATGTTTCTATCATAATGAACTATTGGGAAATAATATTGGATATGTTATCTAAAATGGATGTATAGAATAATAAATTGAAATTTTGATACATTCAAACCAGTTTAATACAATTTTTTTAAATATGTTCATATTTCCTTTAAATGTTTGAGATTAATTATACCTTTTTAATTAATAATATATAAATTGAAATAGAGAAATAGGTTCTATTGAATTAGGGATTTTCCTTAATTAGGACATACATGACTTATGGAGACAATTTGAATACCAGTACAATTTTGTGTGACCAAATCATGCAATGAAATAAAAATGTAGAAAAATGGTAATAGATCTAAGGAAAATGAAAGGGGCGCTATATTAGTTTGGAATTGGAACTTATGTGAGGTTATATAATTTTATATTACATATGAGATGATTATAACATACACTACCTATTTATACAGATCATGTATGGTATGAAGAAGTACAATGAGAAGAACCCAAGCTGAGTGATAGCAGGTTTTGTCTTGCAATAACTTTACATTGAGATACTGGAGAAAGAAGATCTATATAATTGAAGATGTTTCCTAGTGGATCACCACTAGGGAATAATTTTTTTAATAATTCTAATTTTCATTATTTTATCATGATCATAAAATAATAATCAACTAATCTAGTTTGGGTGAGATATATTTTCAGAATACTAATTAATGCTTGAATGAATCTGTTCATGTCTATAACATTATTTTTCTATAAATTCTATTGATAACCAAATATATTATTTCAAAGTAATATGATGATGTAAAGTAAGTGGAAGTCCAACCCATGCACTTGAATAAGGGACTTTGTTCTCAAAATCATGTGAGTATCCTAATAGGCTATAGAAAGAAAAATTCAGAACCCATAGAGAAACTTTCCTCATAATTTGGTTTTCACATATAAAATTATGGAGAGTTCTTATTATACTAAGGAGATAAATAGTATCTCAAGAAAGTTATTGAAGGATATATATAGTGTGCCAAAAAAATTTCTAATGATATTTAGCATAATATATATGAAACAATGAAACCAATCCCAACACCAACATTGCTTACCCCTATATTTAAAAAAAATAGATTCATTACTTTTATTACCACCTACATTAATCAACACATTTCTATATATTCATTCTAATGTTACTTGGATACTCACTTCAAAACAGATCTCAACACTCTATTACATATTTTCAATAAGAAAACATTAATTTGTAACATTATATTAAATTCATTATAGAGATTACCTAGGTACAACCCATGGAACTTTATAGGATCCTATACTTATTATACTATATATTATTCAATTAATAATGAATTTAATACCTTAAATAATTATATTCACAAAAAATACAAGAAATTGCGAGATAAAGAACATTATCCTATAATAGTTACCATTTTTATAGACTAACAATACAATGTACTTTATAATTAATTGTGGAATTCCTTACAATAGTTAAATACTTCCCACTCAATAGATTGAGTGATGATGAGTTTAGTATGTGATTATTCCCATATTTTTTAGAGATAAATGAGAAAACAAGATTTTTACAATGAGAGGATAATACCTTAAAAACAAGTGAAGATATTTTAATAGAACTAATTAAGAGATTCTACCATACTTATTGGACTGTGGATTTAGCCATGGTACTCTCTAATTATATTTTTAAGGAGAAAAAATCATTTTCTAAGAAATTATAATGGAATAAGAACTACTAAAACATTTTCCTCATTAATAGTTTTGATACTCTATATTTTATGTTTTAAAATATCATAGATATACCTTTATTGACATTGTATAAAGTAGTCACTATGTTTAAATAATAGATTTTATGATTTGAAATATCTAAGAAATCCTTAATATTACTTATTAGAGTAAGGGAATTATAGGATGAAATGTGATTGTTAAATAAGTGGTAGTAAAGGATTATGAAATTTTTTAAATTGATGATTTGTAAAGATATATCAATGGTTTTGTATCTATGAACAAAGGGGAAGTGGAACAATCAAATTATTTTGGTATGTATAGAATATTTTCCATCCTTTGAGTATTTTTTTCATTCCAAAAAAATAATAATAAATAAAATATGTTCATGAGGCATGATACATGGAATAAAATATGAGCCATCCCATGGGAAATGATCCATTCTCTAACACCAACAACCCTTGATATATTATTCACCAAAATCTATCTTGGAAAGGGAATATGATTTTAAAAAAAAGGAGGAGAATATAAATTTCTCTATAATCACTAATATAACTATAAATAATTAAACAACTAAGGATATTATTAGATACAAGACTCTACATTATTGAATGATGATTCACATATAGATTAAATCAATGAGGAACTCAGGGATATCAAACAGAACTCCATGAAGATGAATTATTATTTGTTACAAAAAAATTCTTCCAAGGATTGATTAAAAGATATACATATTCTTTGATAATATAAAATAATATGAAATATATATTGGAAAAAATTTCATTTAAAAAACCATGTGATATAATGGAAAATCTTAGAGAAACAAAAAAATAATATAGAGGGATCTAAGAAAATAAAAACTATATGAGGAATAATTATCAAGGGAAGATATTAGGAGAATATTTTATAAACTAATGTGTAAATTGAACTAGTGAATGATGTTAAATTACTAAAGGATAAACATAATGATTAAAAAAATTAAATGAAAGAAGACTTGACTCGAAATGAATGAAAAAAATGAAAAGAGACTATGTGAGAGTGATACTTATTATTGATGGAATTGATTAATTGGATTATGAACCACATTCAATATTTCTTGAAAGAGGATGATAACATGATAAGAAAAGAATATTTTGTTGGAAAACGTTGAGCTATACACTTCAAAAGATCAAAGATAAAATTCCATTTTTAGAGGGAATTTAAAAAATATTATTCTATTCCATATTCTTGGAGAATAGCATTTAAATAAAAAAGGTCAAGTGGTGTTTACAACACCATAACTAAATGATGAGTGTATTTACATTATTCTATGCATCATTTGAAGGTGTGTAGTGATCTTCTCTCTCTCTATAGAGGGAAATCCCCATGATCATATTCTTCTTTCACCAAGGGTTTCATATCTCACCATCAGCTTCTGCCCTTCGTTCTCATCTTCTCTCCTTAGCTCTCTGCTTCTCCCCTCTACTCTCCCCCTCCCCTCTTGTGCTTGCTGTTGTGGACTATCTTCCATGGTTCTCTTGTTTCTTCCGTCGAAGTTTTGTGTTTTGGTCACCCTCGAACACCTTAAACTGCTCTGGTCTTAAATTTCATCGCGCCTCTTTGGGTTGGGGATGGTGTAGAGTTTTTCTAAGACTTTGGGATTGTGGTTTTCGTGGTTTCTAGGTTTCCAGATTCTATATGAGTCGTTCTTTCTTCCTCGGCCGCCGAAACCCACTCTCACCTAGGGTTCCACCGCTTCTCTCCAGGTAGGAGTTGGAGCGATAGGTAAATAGGGTTTTGGGTTATACGGTTTATGGTAGTTGAGGTTTGTTTTGCATTTTATCCCCGGCCTTCTTATGGGTTCCATTTAGTATTTATTTTCTTTCTTGATGGAAGGTTTTTTTATTTTCATTGGAGATCTCATTCGGAGACACTGGTGGATGTTTTTCTAGATCTGGTGGCGAATTTAGATGGAACCGAAGACGTTGGTGTTGAAGAGACGAGGATGGTAACGACGATGTCGGAATCATCGATGGTGAATTTCAGTGTTTGTGATGTTCTGGTTTATGGAGACAATGATGAAGTCCTCAAATGAAGTTTTGAATGATGGTGACTTTCTCGGTGACAGAGGTGTTGATCAGCACTGGTGGTGAGTGGCGGGTGACGATGGTGGTGTATCAGCACTATGTGTTCTGATCATCGTCTTTAGCGGTGATGTAAAATGGCGACAATGAAGGTGGTTTACCGACTTCAATGGTAGAAAGTGGTGAAGTGACCGGCTGATTCGGTGCTCACAGTTTGAGGCTCCTTTGGTAGGGTGGAGTCATGATGGTAGTCGATACATGGATCAAGGAGGGCACGTGACACGTGGTGGATCTGGTTTTTTGAATTTTGAATTTTGTGGAGTTTTGGAAGGCCGTATTGGCGGTATAGGATCTGAAATGTGTTTAATTTTGAAATTTGAATGTTGTATGCTGTAATTTTTTTGTTGGGTTGTGTTTTTTGTTAGGGTTTACACTTACACTTAAAAGTGTCAATAGAAAATACAAAAAAATGGATTATGGTAGTTCTATTATCTAGAAGAAGATACCATAAAAACTCAATGATTCAAGATGTATTTCAATTTCTAATAATTTTTAAAGTAAAAATATCCACATGATTAGTGGATATGAAAGAATTTTCCAAAATGATTACATTATTGTTTATAAAGAACAAGGAATTTGATATCTAAATCCCACAATTGTTCCATTAAAATTGTATGACACATCCATTACATTTCTATAAATTGTAAGTGAACATTTACTTATTACCACGTTAAATCTTAGTTTTCCATCTAATTTATTGGTATTGGATATGGAAAGTAATAAAGAGTTACCTTTTATTTGTGGAAGTCTATTTTTTTCTATTGGGGGTTACGTTATAGATATTACCCATAGTAAATTAACAATTTAATTAGGTGAGGATAAGTATATAATGAAATCATTTCTTATTTTTAATAGTCCACATGTCCTATATGAATACTTGTGGATGGCACTGATCAGGAGGAGAAAATTAAAATTTAGATCCAAATGTGTTGCGAGTTGGCCGTATTTAATGAGTTTAATGATAATAGAGATATGCCCACTATGGTATGTGTCAAAAAAAATAATTCACATAGTAATGTGTCATAAATACTCAAGTGGGATGTTTTTAAGAAAAATTAGATGATGATAAACTAATTTTATGATTATCTTTACAAAACACCAGCATATGAAATTGATAGAATTGACTCAATAATAAATTTATATACTTTTGGGAGGTAAGGTGACATGTATTATCACTATGGTAACTTATTTAGAAGCTATATAGAAGAAAATAATGTTGTATGTGTTAATAAGTCATTAAACTAAAATGTTATATGCAATATTTGATATCAATGGGATTTAACCAATAATATATATGGAAAAAATCACATAAAGGTGGTAGTTTATCCAAAGAATATGTTTAAATGTAAGTTCATTAAAAATATATTGAATGAATAAATTTATTGGATAATCAAGAGTCTTTATATTTGAATTTTTTTCCCATATCTAATAGTTCTTGGTTAATGTAGATACTTGACCTGAATAGCCACCTGAATAGTGTTTTCAGGTTGGTGGGCCACTAGACATAGGCAGACCTCCCCAAACACCAATGAATTCTGACTAGTAGTGTGGGTGTAAATAAGTATAGTGGGGATGATATAACCAATTGGAAAGATCATATACTGGTCTTGGTAATACTACATGACATGTAGTGAAATAAATAAGACTTGACAGACTCAAACCAAACCCGCAAATTTGAAGTACATGAAATAAGAATAAATAGTGAAATTAGTAGTAAACAGAAGCAGTAGAAAAATTAACAGATCCAAATGATAGAAAAAAACTTATAAAAAAAAGAAAAACATATCATGCGTATCAAAATATTTTGTACCTATCAATATACTAAAGAGGGTCACCCATGGAAGACCACAATAGATACATACAAATAATAAGATAACATGATAATACAAGGCATAATGAAAGGAAAATAAAATAGAAATATCCAGCTAGGCATGACCTCTAGGTCCCATTCCAACACCCCCTGCAAAACAACACCATGATCTTGTTCCTAAGGTGAATCATTTATATGAACATAAATTCACAAAGTCTACACACATCCTCAAGGACCAATGTAGGGTGTGAGAACAAGTCTTAGTAGGATTCTACCAAATGGTGCATACCTAAAATATGTTTTTAACCAAGAATGATAAACCAATTAAACAAATAATCTCAATGTAATAAATTAACAAGGTTTTCTTGGTTATCAAAATCACACATGAAACCATCACCTACCTCATTCAACACCATAATCCAGAAAATAAGAGTTTCCTTGGACCATTGGCCATGGTACCTCTGATGTCAAAACCCAGGTGAACCCTAAGGTTCCACCACAAACAAGTAACCCAACACCATGTTCCTCCCAACACCTCATGTCCAAATAATTACCGACATCCCGAGGGCACACTAAAGAAAATAATAACTCGGTCCCACGAACCCCTTCTTGAATGAACACGTTGGACCAAGGCCCAAAAACTGAATGAACAATGATATCAATCCTCAAATAAGAGTCTATGACCATGACCACAATCTCTCTAGGCCTCAGCCGCCAACAATAAACCTCAACACTGATATTAAGAGGCTCCTTACCTACCATGTGGCTTTCTACATCACTCAACCCTAAAACATTTCTTAATATACACTACCGGGGGCTTCTACCCACAGAATTGGTCAAAACCACCTCATCATAGAGTCATCTTGTGCGCACACAACTGAATTCAGTGCTTTGGCAATCAAAGGTGAGTGATAATCACTAATAATAATACCTAAGAAACATCAACACTAGAACCTCGTGCCCATGAGACCATGTATCTCAAATCTAATGGCCTTTCCAACCCAATATCACATGCCATTCCTAACCTAACAACCTCACCTCCTCAAAACAAAATCCATGATGCCCAATCCTATGGTCAATACCACTCAGGAAAATTTGGGCCAAGCCCAACCAGTGATTAACATCACTCAATCCTGAGGGTCATGCCATCTCAAACTCGAGCCAAGCCTGTCACGACCCAATGGGCATGAGCAGTATATCACAAGTAATTATATATAAATAATTCACTTAAATAAATAATTCAATTCACTAAAACTAAATTTATCCAACTAAAAAATCTTATAAATTTAACATGGAGGTCTTGAATGACTCATGATCGATTAACAAACTAATAAAATTCATACAAACAAATTTTAATGAATTTTAAATCCTTGAACAAACCATCCCAAGTAGAAATTCCTTCCATCCTCCATCCCAAACTTCCTCAAGTAAAATTGTTAAATTGGGCATATCCAATGGAACCACATGAGTCCCACAATCATTTTAATATGAAGAAATAGATATAATTATCTCCCACTCAAAATACCCAAAAGCACCCTAAAGTAAAAACTAACAAAACATCCGTAAAAACAAAAAACAAGATATCCGCCACCTAACTTTGACTCATTGATATAGGCACATCTGATATCAAACACCATATTTTTTTATTTATTTTAAAATTATTATTAATTTATAAAAATTATAATTATTGAATTAATAACCAGGATATTATCAAACAAAGACCAATTTCACCATAGTCAACCTACCAGTCATTTTAGATATATGAATCAAATATTATCCAAACGTATGATGTGAACACAATATATTAAGTAATTAAATATATCATTTTAAAAATTAAAATAAATGGAATAATAAACATGAATAATGTTCTTATGAATTTTTAAAAATATATTATTTTTATTATTTAGGATGATATAAAATGTACATCGTGAGTCGTACATGAGGTGAGATAATTCTGCTCAATTCCACTCTATTGAGAAATATTGTAAAAACCGTAAAATTCAAGGGAAATTTTTTTCTTAATTTTCTTTGGATTTTTACAAGAGCGCGGTTTCAGACGGCACCTGATTCCGAGGCCCGGAGTGCCCGGAATTAATTTCCGAAGTTTGGCTCGGGTACGTTCAGTGAACGAACGAGCGGGAATTCCTAACTTTTGATCCGGTGCTCGGAATTGAAATCCGAGGGCACCGATGAACTCGCAGTGCCGATATTCGCTTAATGAGACCTTTTCGGGAGTTGCGTTTGTTGCGGGTTGAAAGATACGTTTTGGGGTTTTTCAATTAAGTTAAATAAAATTGTGTAAAACAAATTTTATTTTTAACTTATTAAAGAAAACCTACCTAAGGGGGTTGGAAGTGGGACCCACACCCACTTAACCTCCCTTGGGAGGATTAAGTGTGGTGGGGCCCACACGAACCCCTAAGACTTTTCTTTTTCTCTCAACGTTCTTAACCCCCAATTAATTGGCCTACGTTACCCTTATTTAATTAAGGAAGTTAAAGCCCTTTTTGAATTTCAAATTTTGAAATTCTTTTGTGTTGTGTTAATAAAATAAGAGGTAGTCTTATTTTATTTAGGGTTCTTTTTTTTTTTTTGCCTTTGGAGAGCCTTCTCATCTTCAAGCTCTGACGAAGAACGAAGAACGTCTTCATCCTCGACGAAGAACGACAACACTTCGTCAAGGATCATCGACTCAGAGACCTAGTATCTTCGGACCTCTGCTTCCTCTTCGGACCTTCTTCGTCGGCAAACGAAGATCCGCCAACAACGTGTCGCATCGGAAGTAAATCTTCATCAACGGATTTGACGAACGACGACCGCGACGCCTGACTTCCGCGACGCCGTCTTCCGCGGAACGTAGAGGATTTCTTTGAATCTCAAACCCGAGGTAGGGGATGTTTTTATTAATTATTTTATTCCATTCCTGAATCGTGGATTTTAGCATGACTAAACGTGAGACTTTTTAGTTATGTTATTTGTTAACGCGAGGGGAGTCGGACCGCACGAACACGGCCGAAACCCCCTCCTTCGTTCATGTTGATTTGCGGGTGGAAGCAAGAGGCGTGGTGCCGTCGCACCACGCGGATGAACATGCTTATGATTTCCGCAATACCGTCGCGCTTCGCCGAGGAGAGACTTCAAGACCGCGACGCCGACACGCCGCGTTGGGAGGATTCTTGGCATGGCGAAAGGGGCGCGGTGCCGTCGCACCGCGCCGGACGACGAACACCGCGGCCGGTTCCGGGCCGCGGTGAGACGAGGAGACCGCGGCCGGTTCCGGGCCGCGGCGGAAGGAAAGACCGGCGGCCGGGCCGCCGGCGTCGGAAGTCAAGGGCGGGACCGGAAATTCCGGTCCCGTTGGTAAAAACCGGCCGGCCAGCAGGCCGGCCGGATGTCATAAAAACCGGGGGTTTAAACCCCCGGCCGGTCCATCAAGACCCCCCTCTTAATGAGGGGGCGGTTCTTTTAAGGAGGGGGGGGCAAAGCCCCCCCGGTTTTACTCAACCGGCCCCCATTTGCGGGGGCCGTTTTGTCTCAAACGGCGCGGCAAAGCCGCGCCGCCTTCGGAAGGGCGGGGGCTTAGCCCCCCGCGTGAGTCGCGGCCACCGCCGCCAGCGCGGTCCGCCGCCGCCAGCGCGGCCCGCCGCCGCCGCCACGCGGCCCGCCGCCGCCACGTGGCCCGCCGCCGCCGCGCCACGCGGCCGCCGCCGCCACGCGGCCCGCCGCCGCCACGTGGCCCGCCGCCGCCGTCCGCCGCCGCCGGCCGCCGCCGCCGGCCGCCGCGCCACCCAAGGGGGGGGGTCGGGCCGGGTCGTTCCGGACCCGGACCCCCCGTTTCGGACCAGATTCGGTTTTTGGCTCATAACTTGAGCCTCGGACCTCCGAATGACGAACCGTCTGCGGCAACGCGATCCTTGGATCGAGACGGTCGTTTCGGTATATCGCACTCAAGGTTTCGGTTTACTTTGAGTTCGGCCGGGTTGGTTCGTTCACGAAACCAACCGGGCCTTCGGAGCGGAAACGCTCTTATCTTGAGCTACGGACGTCCGATTGACGTGCCGTCAGTCGCGTAGTGTTCCTCTTAGTGAGACGGATCTTTTGGCATACTCCGCCCGAGGTTTGGACGCAGGTGGAGTACGGTCGGGTTGGTTTTGCCTTAAAAACCAACCGGGCCCCGGAGACAAAAATGCCAATAACTCTCAGACCGGGCGTCCGATCGACGCGCCGTCTGTTGCGTTGAGTTCCTGTTGACGATACGGAACTTTTGGATACATCAACTTCGGTCTTCGTGACAGTTGATGTATCAGCCTCTCGGCTCGTGGAGCGGACCCTCCGTACGAGCTTGCTGTGTGCGGGAACCCTAGTGCTGGCTGCGACTGTTCTACTGCTACGACTGCTACTGTGACTGCGACGACGACAGTACAGAGATCCTGTGTGGATTCGACGACGACAGTATAGAGATCCTGTGTGGATTCGACGACGACGACTACAGCACTCAGCGATCCTACGTGGATCAGTGCTACAGGTTCTGTGTGAGCCCGATCCTGTGTGGGTCCTTGCGCTCAGCGGTTCTGTGTGAGCCAGCGCCTACAGGTTCTGTGTGAGCCCGATCCTGTGTGGGTCTTGCGGGGGTTAGTTACCTATCGATCCTTCGTGGGTCCGACGACTTAGATGGATCAGTGATCATCTTTATCGTCCCTGAAGAAGTATACCTGTGTGAGCTGAATCCTGTTACTTTCCTTTGTGGAATACGTATACTTTCCTGCGTGGACTGAGTTATACTTGATCTCGGAGGTTGGAGCGTATTTGAATTGATGACTTAGGTATATGTATGGGCATATACCTAAGCAGTGTTGGTTGTTACTTCGTGATTGTACTTTGCTTCGTGGTTTATCCTTTGTGGATTTTGAGAGACCTTCAGGGGTCTCGGGGTCCCTACTGAGTAGCTTATACTCACCCCTGCACGGGCTTCGCCCGCACTACGTTGTGTTGGTTGCAGACGACGGACAGCGTTGACCTTAGCTGAGGTTCGCGGAGCGGGACGGTACCCGGAGGTGGACCACTGGGCGGGACGAGTACGGAGCGGACGGTGGGACCCGTGGAGCAGAGGAGCTATCTGTACCCACCCTTCAGGTGGGATTTCCGGTGGACAGCTCGGAGTAGCGGCCTTTACTTTACAGTTGCTGTTTTTCCCTTTTTGAGTTGTACTTTACTTTCAGTTTGGGTTTGTATTTTGGCCCATTTACTTTCCCGCACTTTCAGTTGTTCTCTGCTTGCTCAGTGATTACCTTCCGCTTGTTTACTCTGTGGTGTGTGTTTTCTTTTCAAAGGCAATGCCTTCCCTTTTTACCGGGATTTACGCCTTGGTGCTAGTCGCCAGCCCCTGGCCTATGGAAGGCGGGCTTGGGGTAGTCACGGCTCGGACCCCGAGGGCGGGTCGTGACAAATTGGTATCAGAGCAATTCGGTTCTACCGCGAACTCTGATCTTTTCTATGTGAAGCAATAATGTTTAGCGTATTGAGTGTGGTTATCAGTCCAGGGAGTCCAGTGTTGGTGCGGCGGCCGACGTATCCACACACCAGGACCCTGACGTCTGATTTCCGACTTAATGCACGAAAACATTGATTGCGTGTGTGTTTCAAAGTTTTCTTTGTGATTACTTATATCAGCTCACCAGGTATACTGTTCTAACCGTGGCGCACCTGTTTCCTTTTCAGGATGGCCCCACGACGGCAGCCAGCTAGGGTTCCGATGGTCGAGCGAGACGACAGCCCACCGAGCGACGAGGCTTCGGTGCAGGGCCCTTTTCCAGTAGTGGCACCGGCGGTAGCTTTACCCGCCGAGCCCCCGATGCTTCCAGCAGCAGCCGCTGACGATGCACGTCGCCTCAGCGCACTGCATGAGTTTCAGCGACAGCGACCGCCCAGGTTTCGCGGGGAGACGGATCCCCAGGCAGCAGAGGACTGGCTGGAGGCAGTTGTTCGAGTGTTTAGGCTAGTGAGGACACCAGCAGACCTCATGGTGATCCTCGCTGCGAGCCTACTACACGCAGCAGCAGGACGATGGTGGAGCCTGATGCTCCAGGTGCACGATGAGGCATCTCTTCTCTGGACGGATTTCGAGAGCCTCTTCCGCTCTGAGTTCGTCCCGGCCACCCTTCGAGCGGTGCGTATCCAGGAGCTTCTACAGCTGCGGCAGGGCAGCATGACGGTCGCCCAGTACTCGGCGAGATTTACCGATCTCTCGCGCTACTCGACCGACATGGTACGGGACCCATTCTTCCGGGCCCGGACCTTTGAGCAGGGTTTGAGACACGAGATCAGGGCATCGCTGATCTCCCTCAGCATCCCGACTCAGACAGGAGTACTGGAGCGGGCTCTTCTGATCGAGAGCTTCCTTGCTGAGTCTACACCAGCACAGCGACCCACCGCAGGGCGGCACGTGGCAGAGTCATCTGCAGCAGGCAGTCGACGGATGACTCAGGGGTCCAGACAGACCAGACCTTCAGGCCGACGACCTCAGGGCACTGGCTCAGCAGTGCGGGGCACACAGCGCGGAGCCAGTCTTCCGAGAGGCAGACAGTGCTACTCATGCGGCGGACAGGGCCACATGGCTCGTGACTGCCCGACCCGCCGTACCGAGGAGCAGCAGTCAGTAGATGGACCACCGAGGCAGAGGCAGAGGGTCGACCGTGGCGGTCCGCAGGGAGGAGGCGGACGAGGCAGAGGAGCTGGACGAGCAGCTGGTGGTGGCCGACGCTTTGAGGCTTTACCACCACCACCACCAGGAGGTCCACCCCGACCACAGGGAGCTGGCGGGCAGCGACAGGCACAGCTCCAGGCAGCAGAGGCCTACGACCACGGCGCACCCGAGATGATTCGAGGTACTATCTGTGTCTATTCCACCCTTGCTGCAGTTCTTATAGACACAGGAGCGAGTCACTCTTTCATAGCCGCTGCCCTTGTTCGGAGCTCGGAGATTCCGACTGAGCCGTTGGCTCGATCCTTACGGCTAGAGACTCCTACGGAAGCAGACTCGACGATTACGCACTGGTGCCGGCAGTGTGAGCTTACTCTAGGAGGCGAGAGCTTCGGCTGGGATCTTCTTGTAGCAGCGTCGAGGCCTTACGACGTCATCTTGGGCATGGATTGGCTGTCTACGGTCCATGCACAGATTGACTGTTTTAGGCGCAAGGTGCGATGTGTACGCACCGACGGGAGCAGGTTCACCTTCACCGGCGAGAAGGGAGCCTTAGCAGCACAGGATGGATTTCCGCGGAGGAGAGGACAGCCCATCACTCATCAGTTGGCTAGCCTTATCCTTGGGGCAGTTGACGTGCGGAGTCCTGGTTTTCCTGCAGTGGTGGATCAGTATGCGGACGTTTTTCCCGACGATGTTCCAGGGCTACCTCCTCGCAGAGAGGTAGACTTTTATATTGACCTGTACCCCGGGACAGCCCCGATATCCACTCCAGCATATCGGATGGCCCCCGCCGAGCTTAGAGAGCTACGGGTACAGTTGGAGGACTTGCAGGGCAAGGGATTCATCCGACCCAGTGTTTCACCCTGGGCTTCCCCGATATTGTTCGCCAAGAAGGCGGACGGGAGCTTGCGACTTTGTGTTGACTTTCGTCGCCTGAACCAGGTGACAGTGAGGAACAAGTATCCGCTACCGAGGATTGATGACCTCTTTGATCAGCTCAAGGGAGCACGGTGGTTCTCGAAGATAGACCTCAGGTCAGGCTATCATCAGCTCAGAGTCAGAGACGAGGATGTGCAGAAGACGGCCTTCAGATGTCGGTATGGCCACTATGAGTTCTTGGTTATGCCTTTCGGTGTAACCAATGCTCCAGCAGTGTTCATGGCTCTCATGAACAGGATCTTTCAGCCATACCTCGATCGGTTTGTCGTGGTTTTCATCGACGACATTCTGATTTACTCTACGACAGAGGAGGAGCACGCCTATCACTTGCGAGTTGTTCTTGATACACTCCGAGAGCACCAGCTTTATGGTAAGCTCTCGAAGTGCCAGTTCTGGATACGTGAGGTCCACTTTTTGGGACACGTAATCTCTGAGGCGGGAGTTGCAGTGGATCCCGCGAAGATTGAGGCTGTGTTAGCATGGGAGCCACCCAGGAGCGTGACTGAGGTTCGGAGTTTCTTGGGACTAGCTGGATACTATCGGAGATTTGTGCCGAACTTCTCCAGAGTTGCGGCATCACTCACAGCGTTGACGAAGAAGGGGAAACCCTTCGTGTGGTCAGACAGTTGTCAGCAGAGCTTCGAGGAGCTGAGGCAGAGATTGACTAGCGCACCTATCTTGAGGTTGCCTGAGGAGGGAGTAGGGTACGTGGTCTACTGCGATGCATCAGGGACCGGACTCGGATGTGTTCTGATGCAGGAGCGGGCAGTGATCGCCTATGGATCACGACAGTTGAGACCGCATGAGCAGAACTACGCTACCCATGACCTGGAGTTAGCAGCAGTGGTCTTCGCTCTGAAGACATGGCGACACTATCTGATGGGCGAGCGCTTTACGGTCTTTTCAGATCATCAGAGCCTCAGGTATATCTTCTCGCAGAAGGACCTGAACCTGAGACAGCGACGATGGCTCGAGTTCCTCCAGGACTATGACTTTGAGATAGTCTATACTCCTGGGAAGGGGAACGTAGTAGCTGATGCCCTCAGCAGGAGGACGGGCATTCAACTACTTGAGGAGGCGACAGAGCAGCTAGCCTCTTTGCAGATATCCTTCGTGGATAGAGATGGAGCAGCCTTTCTACAGTCTCTCACAGTCACTCCTCCACTACTGCAGCGAGTCAGGGAGGCACAGCATGGGGACGCTGACTGTGAGACACGGCGTGCACAGATATCCTCGGGACAGACACCTGATGGTTTCTCCCTTGGAGCAGAGCACGACATCCTTTTCAGAGGACGTACCTTGGTACCAGTCGCCTTGCGAGAGGAAGTGCTGAGGGAGTTTCACACTTCTCCTCTAGCGGTACATCCAGGAGTGGCAAAGATGTACCAAGACCTCAGACGACAGCACTGGTGGCCGGGCATGAAGAAAGCTGTAGCAGAGTTCGTTTCTCGATGCCTTACCTGTCAGCAGGTGAAGGCTGAGCATCAGGTACCAGCAGGCTTGGTACAGCCCTTGGAGGTTCCGGAGTGGAAGTGGGATGGCATATCTATGGACTTCGTGACTGGACTTCCACGCACTTCCAGAGGTCACGACTCCATCTGGGTGATTGTTGACCGACTCACCAAGTCGGCACACTTCTTACCCATCAGAGAGCAGGGCTCGGTGGAGAGCTTGGGACGTCTCTACGTTCAGGAGATTGTGCGGCTCCACGGCGTGCCATCATCTATCGTTTCCGATCGAGATGCCCGCTTTACTTCCCGGCTTTGGAAGGGGTTACAGGAGGCGTTCGGGACGCAGCTACGTCTTAGCACAGCCTTTCACCCGCAGACGGATGGTCAGACGGAGAGGACCATTCAGACTCTCGAGGACATGCTCCGCGCATGTGTCCTCGACTTTGGTCGTAGCTGGGAGGACCACCTCCCCTTGGTGGAGTTCGCATACAACAACAGCTACCACTCCACCATCGGGATGGCACCGTACGAGGCGTTGTACGGCCGACCATGTAGATCTCCTTTGTGCTGGACAGACCCTGGGGAGTCAGCACTGGTGGGACCGGAAATGGTCCAGGCCACGACAGAGAAGGTCCAGGTCATCCAGGAGCGGATGAGGACAGCTCAGAGCCGGCAGAAGTCATATGCTGACAGGAGGCGGAGACCACTGGAGTTCGAGGATGGCGACCACGTCTTCTTGCGGGTCTCACCTCGACGTGGTATTCGGAGATTTGGCCGAGGCGGCAAGTTATCTCCGCGCTTCATCGGACCTTTTCAGATTCTCAGCAGGATTGGCGAGGTGGCTTATCGCCTGGCTCTACCACCTCAGTTGCACCGGGTGCACGACGTCTTCCACGTATCACAGCTGAGGAGATACGTGCACGACCCGACGCACATCATTGACCATGGGGAGCTTGACGTTGACGATGGGGCGACTTTTGCGGAGGTCCCAGTGGAGATCGAGGATCGACAGGAGCGGGTCCTACGTGGACGGTCGATTCCTCTTGTGCGCATCAGATGGCAGCACGGGAACCTCCAGGAGAGCACTTGGGAGCGGGAGGCTCAGATGCGTGCTCAGTACCCCCATTTGTTTCCCTAGTTTTTGTTGTATCTTTACGGGGACGTAAAGCCCTGAGGTGGGAGTAATGTAAAAACCGTAAAATTCAAGGGAAATGTTTTTCTTAATTTTCTTTGGATTTTTACAAGAGCGCGGTTTCAGACGGCACCTGATTCCGAGGCCCGGAGTGCCCGGAATTAATTTCCGAAGTTTGGCTCGGGTACGTTCAGTGAACGAACGAGCGGGAATTCCTAACTTTTGATCCGGTGCTCGGAATTGAAATCCGAGGGCACCGATGAACTCGCAGTGCCGATATTCGCTTAATGAGACCTTTTCGGGAGTTGCGTTTGTTGCGGGTTGAAAGATACGTTTTGGGGTTTTTCAATTAAGTTAAATAAAATTGTGTAAAACAAATTTTATTTTTAACTTATTAAAGAAAACCTACCTAAGGGGGTTGGAAGTGGGACCCACACCCACTTAACCTCCCTTGGGAGGATTAAGTGTGGTGGGGCCCACACGAACCCCTAAGACTTTTCTTTTTCTCTCAACGTTCTTAACCCCCAATTAATTGGCCTACGTTACCCTTATTTAATTAAGGAAGTTAAAGCCCTTTTTGAATTTCAAATTTTGAAATTCTTTTGTGTTGTGTTAATAAAATAAGAGGTAGTCTTATTTTATTTAGGGTTCTTTTTTTTTTTTTGCCTTTGGAGAGCCTTCTCATCTTCAAGCTCTGACGAAGAACGAAGAACGTCTTCATCCTCGACGAAGAACGACAACACTTCGTCAAGGATCATCGACTCAGAGACCTAGTATCTTCGGACCTCTGCTTCCTCTTCGGACCTTCTTCGTCGGCAAACGAAGATCCGCCAACAACGTGTCGCATCGGAAGTAAATCTTCGTCAACGGATTTGACGAACGACGACCGCGACGCCTGACTTCCGCGACGCCGTCTTCCGCGGAACGTAGAGGATTTCTTTGAATCTCAAACCCGAGGTAGGGGATGTTTTTATTAATTATTTTATTCCATTCCTGAATCGTGGATTTTAGCATGACTAAACGTGAGACTTTTTAGTTATGTTATTTGTTAACGCGAGGGGAGTCGGACCGCACGAACACGGCCGAAACCCCCTCCTTCGTTCATGTTGATTTGCGGGTGGAAGCAAGAGGCGTGGTGCCGTCGCACCACGCGGATGAACATGCTTATGATTTCCGCAATACCGTCGCGCTTCGCCGAGGAGAGACTTCAAGACCGCGACGCCGACACGCCGCGTTGGGAGGATTCTTGGCATGGCGAAAGGGGCGCGGTGCCGTCGCACCGCGCCGGACGACGAACACCGCGGCCGGTTCCGGGCCGCGGTGAGACGAGGAGACCGCGGCCGGTTCCGGGCCGCGGCGGAAGGAAAGACCGGCGGCCGGGCCGCCGGCGTCGGAAGTCAAGGGCGGGACCGGAAATTCCGGTCCCGTTGGTAAAAACCGGCCGGCCAGCAGGCCGGCCGGATGTCATAAAAACCGGGGGTTTAAACCCCCGGCCGGTCCATCAAGACCCCCCTCTTAATGAGGGGGCGGTTCTTTTAAGGAGGGGGGGGGGCAAAGCCCCCCCGGTTTTACTCAACCGGCCCCCATTTGCGGGGGCCGTTTTGTCTCAAACGGCGCGGCAAAGCCGCGCCGCCTTCGGAAGGGCGGGGGCTTAGCCCCCCGCGTGAGTCGCGGCCACCGCCGCCAGCGCGGTCCGCCGCCGCCAGCGCGGCCCGCCGCCGCCGCCACGCGGCCCGCCGCCGCCACGTGGCCCGCCGCCGCCGCGCCACGCGGCCGCCGCCGCCACGCGGCCCGCCGCCGCCACGTGGCCCGCCGCCGCCGTCCGCCGCCGCCGGCCGCCGCCGCCGGCCGCCGCGCCACCCAAGGGGGGGGGTCGGGCCGGGTCGTTCCGGACCCGGACCCCCCGTTTCGGACCAGATTCGGTTTTTGGCTCATAACTTGAGCCTCGGACCTCCGAATGACGAACCGTCTGCGGCAACGCGATCCTTGGATCGAGACGGTCGTTTCGGTATATCGCACTCAAGGTTTCGGTTTACTTTGAGTTCGGCCGGGTTGGTTCGTTCACGAAACCAACCGGGCCTTCGGAGCGGAAACGCTCTTATCTTGAGCTACGGACGTCCGATTGACGTGCCGTCAGTCGCGTAGTGTTCCTCTTAGTGAGACGGATCTTTTGGCATACTCCGCCCGAGGTTTGGACGCAGGTGGAGTACGGTCGGGTTGGTTTTGCCTTAAAAACCAACCGGGCCCCGGAGACAAAAATGCCAATAACTCTCAGACCGGGCGTCCGATCGACGCGCCGTCTGTTGCGTTGAGTTCCTGTTGACGATACGGAACTTTTGGATACATCAACTTCGGTCTTCGTGACAGTTGATGTATCAGCCTCTCGGCTCGTGGAGCGGACCCTCCGTACGAGCTTGCTGTGTGCGGGAACCCTAGTGCTGGCTGCGACTGTTCTACTGCTACGACTGCTACTGTGACTGCGACGACGACAGTACAGAGATCCTGTGTGGATTCGACGACGACAGTATAGAGATCCTGTGTGGATTCGACGACGACGACTACAGCACTCAGCGATCCTACGTGGATCAGTGCTACAGGTTCTGTGTGAGCCCGATCCTGTGTGGGTCCTTGCGCTCAGCGGTTCTGTGTGAGCCAGCGCCTACAGGTTCTGTGTGAGCCCGATCCTGTGTGGGTCTTGCGGGGGTTAGTTACCTATCGATCCTTCGTGGGTCCGACGACTTAGATGGATCAGTGATCATCTTTATCGTCCCTGAAGAAGTATACCTGTGTGAGCTGAATCCTGTTACTTTCCTTTGTGGAATACGTATACTTTCCTGCGTGGACTGAGTTATACTTGATCTCGGAGGTTGGAGCGTATTTGAATTGATGACTTAGGTATATGTATGGGCATATACCTAAGCAGTGTTGGTTGTTACTTCGTGATTGTACTTTGCTTCGTGGTTTATCCTTTGTGGATTTTGAGAGACCTTCAGGGGTCTCGGGGTCCCTACTGAGTAGCTTATACTCACCCCTGCACGGGCTTCGCCCGCACTACGTTGTGTTGGTTGCAGACGACGGATAGCGTTGACCTTAGCTGAGGTTCGCGGAGCGGGACGGTACCCGGAGGTGGACCACTGGGCGGGACGAGTACGGAGCGGACGGTGGGACCCGTGGAGCAGAGGAGCTATCTGTACCCACCCTTCAGGTGGGATTTCCGGTGGACAGCTCGGAGTAGCGGCCTTTACTTTACAGTTGCTGTTTTTCCCTTTTTGAGTTGTACTTTACTTTCAGTTTGGGTTTGTATTTTGGCCCATTTACTTTCCCGCACTTTCAGTTGTTCTCTGCTTGCTCAGTGATTACCTTCCGCTTGTTTACTCTGTGGTGTGTGTTTTCTTTTCAAAGGCAATGCCTTCCCTTTTTACCGGGATTTACGCCTTGGTGCTAGTCGCCAGCCCCTGGCCTATGGAAGGCGGGCTTGGGGTAGTCACGGCTCGGACCCCGAGGGCGGGTCGTGACAAATATTTGGTATTATGATCATATTTAATTTTATATAGTGTATATAATTACAATTTGAGGAATTTAACGAAAATATAAATTTATTATATATGATTGATGTTTAAATTCATGTTTTTTTGGTTAAGGGGTTAAATTTTGAATGTCACCAAAGAAGAAAGAATTAATATTAAAAATTCATTTTTGGGATTGCACTTATTTTATCTAAAGGAATATTATAATATATCCCTTATAAAAACCATATATTTTCTTATCAAATATATATTTAAGGATTTTTAATATTTTTTTCAAAGTATTTAAATATTGAGAACTTGAATCAAGAAAGAAATCTTTCAAAATAAAAGTTGATCTTATTTCTATTTTTGATAGGGAATTTTTTTATTGTGTGTCAATATTTGAAAAAAAATGTTTATCAAAAGACCTTTTTATTAATAAAATTATTTACTAAAGATGTTTTATGTTAACCTTGAATTTTAAAATTGTTTGAAATTATTTTTTCATATGCATTCCCACCATGGTATTTTTCAATATTCACAATATAAAGCTAAAAGGAAATTTCTCTTTTATCAAATATAGCATTAACAAAATTTCACTTCACCATGAATGTTTTAATCCCTTCATCCTATTCTAATCATTTTTAGTAATTTTATAAATAACTTAATTTATGATAGATTAATTTAATATTTTTATTCCATTTTAATTATTTCTCTAAAAGACAGAAATTATTTTATAAAAACTATATTTTTATGAATATATGGTTATATATTATCTATTTTAATTTTTTATTAATTAAACTTTTCATGAAACATTCACTTTATTGTGACCATTTTTCATTAAACATTACATTTCTCTTAAATATAAAAATTATTTTTATCATGGATATGATTATTGCTTAAATAGTGTATGATTTCTATATATATCATTATAATATGAATGTTATCTATTTGAATGGGGAAAACTTTGAAAAATCCATATTATTTAATCAAGTTAGATATTTTTGGATATATAATATTGTTTATTAATTTTATTGATCATTAAATATATGAGGAATACATTGTAAATTCAGTTATGGGTGGGGTTTTCTTATACATAGCCCCACAACTCATCCACATTTCTTATATGAAAATACAGTTTTCCAGCCTTATTTAAATGGGGTTTTGGTGTATTCATACCTATAGATTATATCATATTTTTGAAATTCTTTAACGATAGAGATATACCGATGTTTGATATCATGATGCCCACTAGTATATATCTTCCTCATTGAGAATTAAGTAATTAATATCAATGAGATTATTTCATGTGATATAATCTATGAATAAATTTCATAATAAAATTATAGATTAAATGACATGTGTTTCAGATATTTACATTTCCATATTTTTTATTCCTTATTGATTCATGATAGCCTATGTAATACATAACTCTTAATGAGCATAATTGATCACCATTTTTTACTGTTTTCTTTTCCACATGATATGAATAAGGTTATTATAAATAAAATAAATTATGAAATTGTTTCTGTAATAATTATAAAATATGGGAATCATGTATGTTTCTAGTTCATCAATAATACTATACTAATCATTCCTTCAAGATGATATCCTTTTAATCTTATACCAATGTAATAAAGTATATAGTAGACCTATGTTACTTGATTTGGGGTTGTTATAGTTTGTATCAGAGGATGTTTTTTGGAAATCTTGGAAACTATATTTAAAATGTACATAGCTGAAAAAAGAGTTATTATATACTAGTATAGTATTTGGGAACAATTACCATTATTTGGTTTTATTTTATGGCTCATCATTCAGGATGATAATGAGCTAAACCAGTTTGTTCAAAAATTTATTGATATCACCCACTATAAAAAAGGTAATCAACACCAATACAGAAGGTAGATATTTTCTTATCAATCAAGTCAATATATATTTTATTGGAACTAAGGATATCATTGACATATTAAGGTGGATACCTTATATTATGAGGAATATGTTGGGAACACTTTGAGTTTGAAGATTGTATTTATTGTCAATGGGTGTCAATGTATGCCAATGATGATCAACATGAAGAAAATAATTCTCCTAAGCAAAATGGAGATTGGAAATTCAGATGATTGATGCACTGATACTAAGTTGAAAATACGTGTATTAGGAGTGATACATTGTCTACAACAATGAAGGATGGTTGGAGTGTTCTTTTAAAGGATTAAAAGAATAAGAGAAGAAGAGGGTCTGGAGAAGGCTTGGAATTCTAAGGTGGTCATGCACGAGTATTGAGATAGAAAGTGGCCATACATCTAAATGAATAACTAGTTGTATTCTAAGTATTTTTATAAGCCTTAGATAAAAAAATAGGGCCAACCTACTAGCCATCCATCCTACCTCAACCCGAGGCTCATGCGGGACCACAAGGGTTGACCGTACCCACGGGGAAGCCAGCCAGGCTTGCCCACAAGCAGCATAGTGGGTGCAGAGCACACCCGTGGGGAGCAGAGGGTAGGCGCAGAGAACACCCATAAGGGAACATGGTACGAGGTGGTACAATGGATGGGGAAGGAGTGATATGGAGGTATGGCCGCACACCTTGGTGAATAAACTACGTCTTCTCCACAGTTATGTTTCGATATGGGGAAAAGGATGAAGGTACTATTCATTGTTTAGAAATCCTAGATATAATATTGGACGTCCATCTCATCAATGATCTATGATTTAATCTCTATCCTTTATTGCATCTGCACCTCACATGTTTGAACCTAAGTCATTTGATCCTCTCATAACATTTGAACCGGCACGAGTCGTAGTCTTCCTCCTCCAGCGCTTGCCGGTGCCACTGCATCTTGCCAGAGATAACGAAGAACCATGAGCCGATCATCATGTAATATCATTTCTGTATCATGAGGAGCACTAATGATGTCAAGTAATATGATCTTCATTGCTTGAAAAATCACAAAAGTACTTATAGTGCATTCATTTTTTTCTCTAAAGAAGAAGTTTGAACATAAAAGAGCATCAACTCTGAACCATGATGCAAGAAAAGAGTCATACTGAATAGAAGACAAAGAATTTCACTCTTTCCTGTTGAATAGAGATTCACATCTATAAACTAAGTGATACTTCACCCAAGGTAGTGAGCTAGGGGGAGTCAATAAAAGTGATCCAAGGGAAGCAACGAGATATCCATGAACCTTTAGGAAGTGTGCCTAGGACAAAGTGCCAATGCCTGAACCTGTATAATCCATAGTTATTTAATTTTAGTGGAATTTGGTACGACTGGAATCCTGTCGGTGTATGCTCCTTAGACATATCCCTTAGTGGTGAACCAATTAAAAAAGTATTTTGTTTTCCTTCTTTATGTGAATGTTTTAATTACTTCACATATCCATCATACATTTTTAAAAAAGTTCATACCAATGTGGGAAGAAGATCCAGTAAAGAAAATAAAAAAAGACACCCTAATTCACCCCCTCAGGGTGGTCTAGGGTCCTTGAATTGGTATCAGAGTGAAAAGGTTAAGGTATGTTGGATACTCTACAATAATTTTATTCAGTGGAGGATTTATGTTTTCTTTCCTATGTCAATAATGAAGTGCAATTTTGTTGAATATTCAGTTACCGATGAGCAAAAGTCTATATCCTTCAAGACCTTGATGAATAGGAAAAAGAAAGAGAATAAGTAGTTGAAGAATTCCATCTTATCAAAAGAAGAGGCAGCATCCGATTCTCCATGTCCTTCCAATAATGAATAAATATCAGGCTTGGAACATAAAGAGGAGGTGGCTCAGGTAACCACCAAAAATAAGGATTCCAGCATAAGTGGTGTTGTTGATCAAAATATTACCCCACATGAGCTTGGAAGTGATTAAAAGAAATTAAGAACCAATCTTCATGATATTCATAAATAAAGAGTTGTTTCTATTTGTAGAATATTTCAATGCAAGTAGTTTGAGATCACCTGAATAGAAATAGAAACTGAAAATGTAGAAAAAGGCTTAGTAGGAAAAAATTTTAGAATGTTTAAAGCTCTCCAGACAAATTGAGGTCTTTGAAAAGAACAAAGGGGCCAATAAGATCTAGAATAAAAGATCCATGAACTTGATGATGAGCTAAAGAAGATCACTGAAGTCAAGATTTTATATTTGGAAGAAACTTCCAATAAATTCATGGAACTTGACTCTTTGTTACAAAAAAATGTTAAGTTACATGAAGTTGAAGTTAAAAGAATAAATGAATCTTGTGAAGATAAGATGACTATGATTGAAGACCAGAAAGTCAACCTAAACATGAGATGTCTAGAGTGAAAAGCTTAGTTGACCAATCATTAGCTGACACATTTTGATTCTCCACAGAAGAAGAAAACAGTTGCTAATAGAACTCAATGTTCATTGGAGGATTCTACTATCAAATAACCTCCAACATGTGATAAGAAGATCTTGGATTCATTCAATGATCTATCACAAGTAGTTGATAAAGTAAAGGTACCATCCATACCATCTTGTACTAATGTTTCTAAATCTATTTCTAAAAAAAGTGTAGGGTGGATGAAAAATTCTAAACAATTATGGATGAGGAAAAGTGATGAGATACCTAACACCATGGCTAGGGTGGATAGGAAGAACAAGAAATTGTAATATGGTTCCCCACAGAGAGCACAAAAAATCAATAAGAATTCCCAAAAACCTTATCCAAAAGATATTAAAAAGTCAAGATTTGTGGGCCAATGCTGGTGCTGCAATAGGTTTCGGCATTGTGTATTAGATTGTTGGTACCATCCTCAAAATGAAAAGGCCCAAAGGAAGCCCATCTCAAGGGGGATCATGCCAGAGAAGAGGAAGAAGCATCTTTAGGTGAAAAATCATTAGTACACTACAAACAAATTTGGTCAACATTCATCAAAATCTAATAAGAAGAGAAGACCACAAAAGAAGCCATGTGAGAGATCTAATATTGATTCCTCAATTCCTAATGTCATATTAGTTATCTGGACATAGTATTTGGAAATAATGAGGAAAATTGAAGTAGTTAGAACCACACAAGAAAAACCATAACTGAAAATCAAATGTGAAAGTATGATGAGTGGATCAAATGGAGCATATTGGTTGGGAAAACCATCTCAACCTAGATATTCACATGGATAAAGCAAAGAGGATACACATTATTCCCTTAAATATTTGTGTATTGTATCTATTCTTATAATACAATGAATAGAAGGTGAAGCAAGATCTCAGGGGGATAACATACGATGTGTTCCCTTGAGGGGGAGACACATAAAGAATCTGAGAGAGTTATTATTCCAATTAGTATCAACTTTAGTTGGTATGAAATTCAATTACTCTGAAGATTGTCTGAAGATCATGTCATTGGAAAAGGTATTTCATTTCTCAATATCTAATTCTTGGTTACTCAAAATAGAAATTATTTTACAAAGGGGGAGTAACTAAATCAATCCATGATATAAGAAAATTGGAACAACCTCAAGGTCACCTGTCATGCTTATTGCACTTGAATGTTTTGATCTATATGTTGAAGTGAGTGTATGAGTTTCCAGGTTTGTTGTTATAAAACAGATCTCATCCCTTTAACCTGGAAGGAAAATGGAAAGGCCCTTGAATAAAACTATATGAGTTCTCATCTCATGAGGTATCATGATCAGTGGCTAATGGATAGCTTTGTTGTCTATATCAAATCCTCTTGTTTTTTACACCGAGTATTGTTCAGGTAGAACTAGAAAGAAATGATTGATGGCACATGGATTACGTATGGACTGATACCCTCTCTACCATAAACTCTATATTGCTTGTATTTGATGTCAATGGGTGTCAATGGATGTCAATGATGGTCAACATGAATAAAATAATTCTTCTAAGTGAAATGGAGATTGGAAATTCAGATGATTGATACACTAATCCTAAGTTCCAAATACGTGTATCAGGAGTGATACATTGTCTACAACAATGAAGAATGGTTGGAGTGTTCTTTGAAAGGAGAGTAAAATAAAATGAGAAGTGGGTATGATGGAGGCTTCGAATTATGTGGTGGTCGTGCCTGAGTATTGAGATAGAAAGTGGTCATGCATCTCAATACATTCTTAGTTTTCTACTAAGTATATTTATAAGCCTTACATAAAAAAGGGCCAGCTTACTAGCTTTCCATCCAACCACAACCCGTGGCTCAAGCGGGACCACAGGGGTCGACCGCACCCACAAGGAAGCCTGCTAGGCCAGCCCACAAGTGGCATAGTGGGTGCAGAGCGTGCCTGTAGGGGGAAGAGGGTGGGTGCAGAGCGCGCCCACAGGGGAACACGGTACGGGGCGATACCATGGGGGGGGGAAGGAGTGATCTGGATGTATGACTTCACACCTTGGTGGATAAATCGCGGCTTCCCTACATTTATGTTTGGATGTGGGACAAAGGTTGTAGGTAATATTCATTGTTTAAAAGCCCATCTATAATCCTGGCCATCCATCCCATCTGCGCTCTGTGATTTAACCTCCGCCGTTCACCGCATCTGCGCCTCATGTGTTTGAACCCAAGCCGTTCGATCCTCTCGTGATGTTTGAACCTTCCCAAGCCATCACCTTCCTCTTCCAGCGCTCTCCGGCGTCGCAGAATCTCGCTGGAGATAATGAATAACCATGATCATATCACCATGGATGATCATTTCGGTATCATGGGGACCACTCGATCATATCAAAGGCATGCATGCAACATATTTTGTTCATGCATGCGAATATCTCGAAGGGGATGTTTGGGCAAGGAAAACAGAGTTGCTCAGGCCACGTGGATTTGTGCGAAGATTTAAAACAAGATACATTGGTTCTCGAATGCATGAACGTGATCAAGGAGAAGGACATGAGGTTGAAAAGGAAACACCCACAAATCTAGGTGGATGTCATCCGTGGTTTGAAAATCTTAAATGTAGAATATCTCTGGCTTTCAAAGCTGCGATCTTCCTGGAATATCATGTGGATATTTGGACACGGAAAAGGAATTATCCCTTGCTTATCAAAGGAGCCACATCGAGATGAAGAAACAACTACCGTCCACGACTTGAGAGCTCTCCTTTGAAAAACAGAGCATCTCAGAAGTTCCTGTTTTGCGAAGGACAAGCAGACCCCACAGGCCTTTGACTATTGAAGATCACCCTCGAAGTGTCTCAAGAAGAAGGGAGTTCCGTGAGTCATCCAGACTCCGCAAAGAAGAATCAGAACCTTCAGTGCGAAGAGGTTCATCGCATAGCGAGAACCATGTTACCGTGAGCACACGATATAGGTGATTCAACACCCTCATTTGTGCTTCGTGAAGGCCACTGTTCCTGAGTTTCGGTATCCAAGTCTTTCACTCTCACTGTTCCACATGAAGACCCACACAACCAGTGCATTTGAGCACCACAAACACCTTGCACGAAGAAAGAGATTCGCAAGCCATCAGGCCTCGCCAAGGAAAAGAGTACTTAGAGCCAGAGTGCATTACGTAGAGGAGGAAGAGAAGGAGCTTGACCTCCCATCTCCATGGTAAAAGAACGACACATTTGGCATGAGAGGCTTTGTGAAGCAGGTTCAAGTAAATACACATTCATGCTCCCATGCATGCACATGCACGCGTGAAAGAATTAATCAAAGGCACTACATGTGTGTGCACATGTGAAGAAAGAAGAAGAAGGGAAGAATAGAAGAGGTAGTGTGTATGGGTGAAATGATTTATACCCATTGGGGTTTTTTACAAAATTGAGAAGAATAGGATTGTACATGCACTCTTGCATGCACATGCACAAGTAAAGAAACTTAAAATAAAGAACCAAGATTGTGAGTGCAAGTGTGTAAATAAGAAGAAGAAATGAAGGGAAGAGTTAAACCTAATTAAAAAAATGAATGATCTCATTCATTAATGAAGATAAGAAAGGAGAATTGATTATGATGATGTCATATAAGCTGATCTTCATTGCGTCAACAATCACACAAGTACTTTTAATGCATTTTTTTGTTGCACTAAATAATAAGTTCGAACATAAAAGGGAATCAACTCTGGACCTTGATGCAGGAAAAGTCTCATGTTGAATAAGAGAAAAAAACTTTCACTTCTATCTGTTGAAGAGACCTCCACATCTATAAACTAAGTGATTCTTCACCCAATACAGTGAGCTAGGGGGAGTCAATGGAAGCGATCCAAGGGAAGCAGTGAGCTTTCCCTAAACCTTTAGGCAGTGTGCCTGAGACAAAGTGATTGTTTTTGAAGTTTTATAATTTACAGCCAGTAAAGATTAGTTGAATTTGGTACGACTGACAACCTGTCAGCGTGTGCTCATTCGACATAGCCCTTAGTGGTGAAACAAGTAGAAAAGTATTGTGTTGTCCTTCTGCATTTGAATGTTTTAATTACTACACATATCCATCATACAAGTTTAAAAAAGTTCCTACCAACTTGATAACAAGATCTAGTAAAGAAGAGAAAAAGCTGACACCCTCATTCACCCCCTCTCAGGGTGGTCTAGGGTCATTCAGAATAAACATGCCTAAATGGAGAAACTTGTTGTTCTACAACATGATTCTTATATGATAGATCAATTTATACTGTAAAATCCCCAATTTTTAGTGGAACTACTAATCTATTAGTAGCTGAGAATCTGATCAAGTCTCATGAAAGGATATTAATCTATTTAGAATTTAATAAAAGTTAAAAAGTTATTCTATTAGTGTATGGTTTTAAAAGAGATTCATATCAATGGTTTTAATTTATTGAAAACACTAAAAAGTTCGAATAAGTATAAATAAAATATTGTAGAACATTCAATGTGATTTCTTTAGAAAAATATTTCATGAGAACAATGAGATGAAGTAGAGAAGATGTTCTTCACATTAAAGTAGAAGGATGAGTAATGTTTTTAAGTGTATTAAACGAATTTTATAGCATTACCCATGTAATATTAAACTATGTTCATAATCAAGAATGTATGAATGGAAATTTCCTTGGTAGGATTGATTGGAGTCTCCAAAAGGTACCAGTTTCTCAAAAACATTCATCACATTATGATACAGTATCATATTCCATTAAGATAGAGAATGAATTTTATATATCTTATATATTCATGGGAAATTAATATAATTTTTATTTTATGAACACCAAGGAAATTTGAATAGCTTAAAAAAGAATAATGGAAAAAAGTAATTCCAACATATAAAAATTATGGAGTGAAACATCCTGGAAAATGATTGAAGGAAATGATATTTTGTAACAATTTTTGGGAAAAAGGTATTGTAGTTAATTAATTTAAGGAAAAGAAAGATACCACTATTATATATTGATTAAACTATAAATAAATAGGTAATTATTGAATAAATTATTGCACATGTCAAGGAAATCTACCAAAGAAGAGGATAAGGGGAGAAGGCCATGCCTTTATGAAAACTATAGCTGACGTTGATATTTTTAATGTTGGGGTGGAAGGTACTCCAATCATAGCATCAAATTCAGCTAATGATATATCTTATTTTCTATCATCATAGTTTTTTAAATATTCCATTTTTTCCAAGAAAAATAAATATTTCCCTAACAGCATATGCAGGGAGTTTTAAGTCAAAACTCTAGCAAAAATATCACCACAATAAGTATGTATAAGTTATATCCCATCATGAAACATAATGTGCCATATTTACGGAAATTGTTATTATACCTATGATTGATTTTGATATAATATTTGTTATATATTATTTTTTAAAATATGATGAAAAATATTATAGAAAATATAATGAAATTATTATTCAAGATAAAGATGTGGAATTAATTATCTATAGAAGGGATACTACATCATCTGAGTCATATCAACATCCACCCATATTAGCTCTTCAGAATGAGATTCCTAGTGAATAAGGGAAAACACAACCTACCAATGGAAAATGTACTCATAAAATTGAGAATGTATATATATTTTTGGAATAAATTCATGTATTTCCTATGGAATATCCTTAACATTCACCAAAGTGTTATGTTTTGTTTATTCATTATTTTAGTCACTGATGCAAGACCTATATAAAAGACTATATATCAATTTACCACTATGAGTAGAGTTAATGAAACATCTACAAGTGTTGTTTGGTAAGTGATTTATATGACCTAGGATTTCTCCTAGGGATACCATGTTATTCTCATTAGGAAGAAAAATAAATCTATGAGGATATGAATTGATTATATGGAAATCATTTCTATTAAAAAAAGAAAAGTATCCTCTTATATAAAGTGATGAATTATTCGATTAACATCAAAGAGGTTAATATTTTTTAACGATTGAACTTTTTTATCAGAAACATCAATTGTGTGTAATGAAAGCATATATTGCAAAGAAACATTTAATATGAGTTATGAACCATTCAAATTTATAGTAATTCCATTGGGATTGACCAATTCAACCTATGTGTTGGTGAATCTAATGATCATATTATTCATGGAATATATTCATAATTTTTTGATGTATTTATTGATTATGTCATGGTATATTTTATTAACTATGGGGACTATGAGAATCAAATTAAAAAATCATGAGGATCTTAGATAAAAATAGCCTCATGGGAAATTTAAGTACTGTGAATTCTGTTGGTTTCACTTCTTAGCTATGTTCTCATAAAATATAGAATCTTAGTTGATCCTGTAAAGAAAAATGAAGTGAAAAAATTCACTAAAACAATGAACAAAATCAAGGTTTGTATCTTCCTTCATTTGTAATTTTACTACTGATGTTTCAGTCAAAATATTTCCCGATTAGATAACCCATTATGCAATCATATGCATAAATTTTTGAAGTTCACAAAGAAAAATGAATGTAATGATTGATTTGATGAATTAAGGAGGATATTTTTCAATTCCTATATTATGAATCTTTCATCCAGAAATGATATATTTTTTATATAGAGTGATGAATCAATGAAGGGACACAATTGTGTATTTTTTAAAAATTATAATGTTATTTACTATAAATTGACATAGTTAAATACTCATGAACAAAAATATCTAAAACATGATCTTGAGTTATAATCCATAATGTTTTCATTTAAAATTTGATGACATTTTCTCAATATTGAAAGATGTGACATATATAGAGATCATAAGAGTATGGAATATATATTTTCATTGAAATATATCAATATGAGAAAAATAATATGGATTGATATATTCAAGGATTATGATTTATCGACACATTACCTCCTAGGGAAGAAAAATAAGGTAACAGATGCATTGATCCCGAAAGATCATAGTGTTTTGGAAACAATGATGATTGAAAGGTGTCCAAAGTTCATGGATTTAGTAAGGATGGAGTTTGAAATCATTATGAAAGGAAAATAGTCACACCTTTTTCAAATTATTGATAAACTATATTTATTTTAAAAGAAAAAAAGTTTTTATCTTTATGAGAAGAGTTTTCAAACAAAAATAAACGTCATCAATGATTGAAAATTGGTAGGATTTTTATATGAACATGTTTTTATGAAATTTTTATTGAGGCTTTGTGTTCCATATATGACTAAGCTAAAAATAGAATTATTAGATAATAATCATAGATCTAATTTCTCTATAGACCCTTGATGTACCATGGCATATATGGATTTGATGGAAAATTATTTTGGTGATAAAATGAATTGGGAAATTTCATATTAGGTATCATGGTTCTTGGTTTTTCAACTAGAAAAGTCTAATAGACCACATCCTATAGGATTTAAGAAAACTATACTGATTCCTATATGGAAATGAGAAGGCATTACTATAGAATTTTTAGTTTGATTACCAAATTCTAATAGAAATAATAATGTAATATAGGTTATTGTTGATCACCAAACTAAATATACATATTTGATCATAATAAGAGAAGATTTACCTATTGAACATATTTCCCACCTCTATATTAATGAATTTTTATGAATTCATAGAAAATATATTTCAGTTTACTCTGATAAAGATCAAAAAATTACATCCATATTCTAGAAAAGTCCTCAAAGGCCCTTGATATCAAGCTTCATTTGATCACAACCTATCATCCTCTAACTAATGGGCCATATAAAAGAACTATTCAAATATTGAATGACATGTTGAGGTCAGGAGCATAAGACTTTTAGGGTATGTGGGATTATTATTTATTATTGGTAGGGTTTTTTCCTATAACAATAGCTTACATTAATGTATTAAAATTATGTTGTTTGAATCATAATATAGAGGGATATTTCATATTTCAACCTGTTGGAATAAATTTGGTGAAAGAACACTTGTAGTCCTAGAACAAGATGGAGAGACAATAAAAATTGATATTTCTATTTAGACTCATATAAAATAATATTAAATTATTCAAAAGATTAGTTATTATAACAAAAGTAATTATTTGGAATTTAAAGTGGAAGACCACAATTTCTTCAAAATTATCTCCAAGGAAATTCATTATAATGTTATAAAAGAAGGAAATACTATGCCCTAGGTATTCCAATCAATATGAAATTTTGGAAACAATTGGAGAAGTGGATTATTGATTATAAATTCCCCCAGGACTCTTGAAATAACTTGATGTTATCCATATATTTTTTGAAATAATTATACACCAGACCTAAAATATGTGCTCACCTATATATAAGTAGAACTAGAACATAATCTAACTTAATATGAGTAGTCTATCCTGATTCTTGAAACTAGAAAATAAGCGTGGATGAATTTCAAGACGTTACTGGTAATGGTACATTGTAGAAATAATAAAATAGAGAAACCAATATGGGAACTTTATGATTTTATGAATAAGAACCACCCTCTTTGTTTTAGAAACTAATATCAATGAAAATTTCAAGAATGAATTTTTTATGGGGGAAGAACGTAACATCCCAAAAAAAGTTTAAATGAATAATTTTAATGTCTTACTAATATTATTAAATTTTAGTTTATATATTTATAGTAATATTAGGAAATTTTTCTATAATAAAAAGTATAATTATTTCTAAAAAATTAATTTTCAGTGAATTGTGAAAAATAATGATTTTTATTGAAAAATATCTCTCTATTTCTTGAATTTAAAAAGTTACAGTTTTTTCAAATAGTTTGAAGGGATTTTTTTCAATAATAATATTAATAGTACAATTATTTTCTTTTCAATTAATTTTATAATTTATTTTGTTAGAAAAACCTATTTATACTCTAAAAGTCATTTTTCCTAAAAAACCATTTTCATCTTGTTTTTTAGAATATATTTTAAAATAAATTCTATAACATCATCGAATTGAATTTGATAAAATGGATTGCATGTTTAGAAATATAATAATTACTATTATGGAATTATTTAAACTTAAATTTTAGTCATAAATAATAGTATAAAGAGTAAAAATCTTTTAGAGAAACTAATGTTAAAAATAGTTTTTCAGGGGAGCTAAACTAATGATTTAAGGGTTAAAATGTGATAAAAATGTATAATTTCTATTAGAGTAATTTATTTTTACAATATCTCATCTAAGATCTGGAAATGGTCCATTTTAGAGCCATTTATATTTAGTAATACTTCAATATTTTTTATTATTTTTGAAAATTCCATGTTTTTCCTATCCCCAACTTATAAAAAGACGCCAACTCCCCACTCCTCTCCATAATTCAAGAGACTATTTTATGGGACAATACCTTACCAAATACCTTCCTTATATATATCCCCATGACCTAGATTTTTTAATCTTATTACAAAACCATCCTAGGAAGTCTTTAGGTATAAACATAATGTGGTTTTCTGAATTGGAGGTATAGTTACTATATTACTTAAATTGATATTTTATTACATTAATTTCATATCCAATGTCCATATACTATAGAAGAACCAAAAATTTTTATCTTAGGTATGGATCTTTTAAATTTTGGTTTAATTCATTATTAAAGACCTAATATGGATTAAATTTTAGGTTATAAAGGTTGAAGGGGTATTAGGGACTTGTTCAAATACAGAAACCCCAGATAGTGGAAAAAACAAGAATGTTTAATGGTTTAGATAAACCTTCTTTTGTAGGCTGCATAGTTACCCATAAATGTTTGAGGCTTGAATGTGAGGTATATGGGGCTGCATAGTTTAAAGAAACTGTCTGCCTAGGGATGCATGGACATCCCAAAAATCTATAGTTTCTAGGAGAAAATAATGTAGTGGTTGGAACATGGGTTCCAAGACAACATGGCCTAACCATGTGGGTTTCCTCTTAAGGTAGTGGCCTTTGCAAGGTTGGGACACAGTTTGGCCAATCGTGCAGCCAAACCATGCACCTATGTTTTTCTGGATTAGAAGACTAAAATTCCATTAATTTTTGTTTAAACCTACCCATCTACTTATTTTCTAATTCCAACAAACAACATAGTCTCTCCTTTCCCTTTTTGATGATTTCAAGCCCCTAATAATTTGTTTTCTCCCATTCTCCAATCCGAATTCTGATTCAATCATCATTTTTCATGTTAGATGTGTATCTGTAAGCACTTGATTCATATTGATCCATTTTTTATTTTTTATATCAATAATTCTATTTAGATACAATCTCATATGCCATATTTTCAAGGTGTGGATCCATTCCTTTGATTTATTCTAATCTAGGCCAAACTATGGACTAATACTAGATGACGAGAGTTGTACATGCATAAGGTAGGTGGTTTATGACTCATCCCTCAAGTATCTCTATTTTATAAACTTCTATTATAATTCACACATTGATTTCATCATGTTTTTCTTGTGAAATTCATATCCATTGATTATATTCATCATTCTCATATTTTAGGGCCCATTTATGTCATATCATCACATCATTGGATGCTTAGATCTCAACGTCTCCCACCCGATGTAGAGTGTCACTTAATTAATACTTAGTGGACCTTTACAACAATCTTTGCCACCATTCGGGTGTGCCTTCACTTGACCACAATAAAGGGATGTTTTCATAATTAAATAAATCAGTCACCAATTCATATAACATGTATTCCATAACTTTCCCCTTCTAAGGAAAGTTTTTAAATACATTAAATGATTCATTAAAGGTTAAATTTAAAAGTATATTACCACATATCACATATCCTAAATAAATACAATTCAATGTCTGGTTTCATGTCTCTAGAACTTTTTTTATACATAATTTAATGAAATTAGTGAACCTAATGAATTTTTTATGACTTATATGACTAATGAATGGTTGCACGTCCCTTCAACATTGTCTCTTGTATAAAAGGTAATTTAATAGAAAAAATGGATTATTAAATGGAATGAGAAATAAATATCCTAATTAATTAAATAAATAAATTATAAGGTGAATAATATAGATGTATGTTTATATATTTATAGGATTTTTTAGACTCATGCTGGCCTTGGATTCACGAGGGAATGACATGGCACTTATGGATGCCATTCCAATTTAGAGATTCCAGTTGCAAAGCATGATACCCACTTTGGAACATGATTCATGTATACTAGTTGATTCCTGAAATGATGCCATAGGATCCACCTATTATCATTATAGGAGGACTTGGATACAATCCTCATATCTAGTGTGATGTCTATATACTTGTTCCACAATGGTTACACCCATCGGGCCCAATCATTTCTTATTCATATTACCTTGGATGAGATCCATGGACACAATTATCATTACATTATTGTGAAACTACTTGAGATATTCTCCTTTCATTACACACATACACCTTATTTCCATGTTTCATGTTATATTAGTTTATCTATTTCTGAGGTCAAGGATGCATTTTCTATTACATTGGATTATGTGTTTCCATTATTTATATAGGTTTCCTTATTATATAATGGATTATTTGTTATCATTATCATGTTATATGTTTAGTGTTGTTATATCACAAATGACTTAATTATATAAACTCTACTTAAATGAACAAATTAAATGATATCATGATCAAAGACAATATCAGTTGTAGTTGAAGTAGGTATATAGGTACTTACATTCTTGTACTACTTTACATTTCTATATGAATAAATTTAGACTATTTAATTTTATATTACATGGACTATATTTCATAGAGTCTATTGGAAGTGGCATAATGATATTTATCTCCCACCCTAGCCAGGATTCCATTGGTAATCAGGACAATTGCTCATTTACATGTGTCAATTAAGGGAAGTGTCCCACATTGGACACTGGATCACGACTGATTGCATTAGGAAGGATCTTGGTAGCAGATAACTAAGTTGGAGATCTATATACATGGATATCTTTTCTCATATCTTTTTATATAATTGATTGTACTACTACCTTACAATAACCCTATATTTTCTTACATAACTATTAAATAATTTTAATGATAAAAAACATAATAGCATTATAAAACTAGGTTCCAAAGGATTAGTATCATGGGAAAATTATGTCCATACATAAATGATTCATAATATGAAGTAATTAATTTAATTCTAGCTTCTCTATCTTCTTATTATCCCTTGTGTTCTCCATAGTACAACTAATCAGCTGAGGATATACATTAAGGAAATGGTTTATCTAAAATCCAAGTAAGAGGATTGATTATAACATGAATCACTATTACAAGGGGGAGAATAATAATAATCATCATAACATTATCACTAGATCCTAATAATAATATTTATAGGAAACATTTTATAAAGACATGGAATTTGGTAATTTATAAAAATGAAATATCTTTTCTCAGTGGTAAAATACCACACCTAGTTGTGAACAAAGCTAGAATCATGCTCACAAATAACATATGTTCATAATAATAATATAATCATTAAAAAAATATAGAATCATTTTTATGCATATTGTACATTATCTATTGAGATTCTTAACACTTCCTAATTCTTTGGATCTTTATATGATCTTGGGAGCACCTGTCACATCGTAACATTTACATAATCATGCATTCCTCCTAGAATGTATATCAATCAATGTCATGAAGTAAAACATTGAATGGAAATGAGTTTAATTAGAGTTTCATAAATAATGTGTTCATGATTACATATTGGGGTTCCCATAATGTAATAATATACTTGGTATAAGAATCATCAATCTTGAGTGGTGAAAAACTATATCAAGGGAGGTACATAATGCATTTTTTAGAAAGAAGGGTTATTTTTGAAAATATTTCTATTTATCATAAAACCATATTTGAAACATATATATCCTATAAAATAAACTGTAAGAACAATTAAATTATATTTTAGAATTATTAAATGAACAAACACACTAAAATTTTGCAGGAAGGTGGAATAATCCAATTAAAGGAAATTGGGCTTGAGAATCCCCTTTCCTTATGTTCAAATTATTTTGTCACTTTATAAAACTAGATAATAAAATTAGATTCATTAATTATGAAATATATAAACCTATTATACATTAATTTTATTTATTATAATTTTACTATGTTTTTTTATGGCCATTATGATGAGTTATAGAGTTTAATTATATCATTCTGAGGGTGTTCTCTTGGTTGGTTTTCATGATTGGTTCGCTTTTATACAAGTATGGAAGTTCATGTAAGATGAGAATAATTATAAAACATTGAAATAGTTTGTTAATAAGGAACTTAAAACCTTTTAATTGGTATTATATATCATTTCTTTATATAGTATGAGGATTATTCTTTTGATAATTGGTTAATGAAAATGATTTAAATTATTTTTGTTGTTTCTTTATAACCATCATGAACTTATAAAATTATACTTAATATCTTGTTAATATTTTTGTTAAATAATATTAAATAACATATAATATGTATTCTAAAATTTTATTTAACCAAAATAATGTTTTTATGACCATCCTTGAAGGCATTAAGGGAAAATGAAAATGCATCATCTACGATGGCGGTACATCAACATATCATAGACGATGTTATCATTTTTAGAATAAAAGGGAGGGAAGAAGAGGTTGGATGATGGATATTACATTAACAAAATAAATTTACAGTATGTAATAGATACCAGAGTCATCATTCCTCTTTTTGATATTTAGGTGAAGAGAGGATAATAAAAGAAATGAAATTGAAAAGAAATTAAAGGTAATCGAAATAGGATTTTATATCTTGATCTTATTATCATTGAGAACCTCCTAATGGGAATTAGGATTGGTCCTTTGTTGAGAAAAAAGGGATCTTGGATGTGTGGGAGTGGATTGGGAAGATAATTGGGTAGAATTTGGACAAGCTTAAAGGCTTTTAATGTGTGAGGAGAAGAGACGGTGAGAGGTGGTATTTATAGGGGGATATGGGTGTTTTTTGATTAATATATTCATTAGTTTATTTTTTTGGCTTAAGGATATCAATAAAATTGATTCTTGTGACTAAATAAACTAAATATAGAATTAGATATTGAGATAATGGTGCTTACATCTTCCATAAATTTAACATAACTAAAAATTTCATGTTTTTATCTTATAATGTTAAATACTATAAATTACCATATTTCACTATTCAAAAAAATTCAACTTTTTTAGAAAAAACCCCAAAAATTAAGCCTAAACATTTTTAGATATTTTTAATTAAAAAATAGACTCAATTGTATGAAAATGATTTTCTAAATATGAGATATCTAATTTTTTTAATAAAACCATCATTTATATGAAAAATGTCGATTTTAATATTATAATCAAGTTTACAACATTTTTAAAAAATAATTCAGGTATCATAAAATCATCTTCTAATCCTAAGAAAAAAAAATTAATTTATAACTATTTTTTATGAATATAAATTTATATTAAATAAATATATTAATTGAATAATTGTAAATAAAAATTTATGTGTCACCAAAATACCAACACTTAATTTATCATTTTAAAAAACTATTTACTTATTAAATGATATATTTATATCATATATTCATTAATAAGATTCATAACATTAATTTATACTTTTATAAGTGAGGTTACTATTATATTGGCCATATTACTATTCCTAATGGTCATGTTACAATTCCAAGGGTCAAGTTACTTTTCCATCAGTATTGGTTCTTTAATTTCGATAAATATCAATTATTTATTTATAAATTTATGAGAATATTGTTTTTTGGTCTCTCTATTATATGTATGTGTTTTATACCATATAAAAAAATTATAATATGGGAAAAAATTCTTGTGATAAAAGTTTGGGTCGTTAAATTCTTCCCTTATTATGGAAATTTTCCCTTAAAATTTCATTTCACATAAACTAGTGAGGTTATTTATCCTTAATAACTTCCTATGGTTACCTTATTTCTTCTTAGTATTGATGGTTCAACCACAATACATTTTTTTAAAGGTTGGGCCTGAAGCCTCAATTTTTATTATTTAAAAGCAAAGACCTCTTTAGACTGGGTAGAGGGAGACCCATTACATAGCCTGAAGGGCCAAGGCCAAGTGGCCTTAATACAAGGCATGAAAGCCCATTTTTTGGCCCAAAGGACCCCTCAGTGAACAGTACTGCTATAATACCAACGCTGCTATAGTACCTACTATAGTACCGCCACCGCTACAGTATCTGCTACAATCCCTTCGCCGCTACAGTGCTGCTGCTACTACAGTGCCGCCGCTGCAACACTACCTGCTACAGTACTGCTACAGTACCTGGGAAATTTCCCCCTACCTGGATTGGATCCTCGGTCTTTTGGATGCCAAGCAGGAGCCTGTACCACTAGGTGATTAGTCTTGTATTGTAGGTATTTATCAACATGGTTCATGATCTTCACCGACTGCTCCTGGTAAGAGGTATCAATTTCTAACTATACCACCAATAGATTCAGTACATGTTATAGATATAGTATTTTCTTACTCAAGAAGGATATGTGGAATAAATTTTATACTTGAGACATGCTATGTGGAAGTGGTAGTTGATAGGTCACAACACAAAAATGATCAAGAATCTTGAAGGGATTGATATACTTGGGACTTGGATTTTATTTCATCTAAAATATAATGATCCTCTTCCATAGAGATATTTAGAGGAATACCATGTCTCCAACAGAAAAATCCATATTCAGTTTCTAATTGTCTCTTTCACTCTTCTATTGACTTTGGGTTTCCTTTATGTGCTACAATATGTTTTTCGGCATTTCTACCATTTCTTCGACCATTTCTAGTCCTGACATATTATGTTCACCAACTTATTCCCAACATACTATTTTACTACATCTTTTCCCTTAAATATATTTATATATAGCCATTTGGAAACTTTATTGGAAACTATTGATGTGTTAAAACTCAACTAGAGGAGGATTCTAGACCCATCATCTTTTGAAGTCCATAGAACATGCTCTCAAAATGTATTTTAGTTTCTATATAGTCTTCTTGGATTAGCCATTAGTTTGGGGATGAAAAGTCATACTCTAGTTTAGCTCAGTGTTTAGAGAATGTTGGAGTCTTTTCAAGAACATGGAGATGAATTTTGGATGTCGATCAGATACAATCTATAGTGGTACTCCATACGACCTTCCCACTTCTTTGATGTATTTTATTGAGAGTTGATCTAGTGAAAAATCATCTTGAATTGTGATAAATTGAGCTAAATTTATAAGATGATCCATAATAAACCATATATAATTATTTCCTCTGGATGTATTTGGAAGACCAGTGACAACATCCATAGTCTTGTGTTTCGCATTTCCTTGTTGGTATATGTAATGGTTTCATCGTACTGTTAGAATTTTTCCATTTATCCTTCACTTGTTGGAATACCAGTCACCATGATTTATATTAAGTGATATATTTATTTATATTGTCCCACCAACAGTTCTCTCAAGGATCTCATTCCATGTTTTTTCTCCGTAGGTGAATAGAAAATGTTGAGCCATATGGTCATTCATAAACTATTTCATTATATCTGGATTGGATGATACACATAGTCAAGACCAAAATCATAAAAATTATTCCTCATCAATTTTGAACTCTAAGGGTTTCCCCTTTCTTATATCTTCCACCTTCTTAATAATTTTAACATAAATTCTTTAAGAATTATTTATTTTCTCCATGAGGGATAATTGAGAAATCATTTGAGAAAGGATTGATGATGTCCCTTATTTAATGATTCCCATTTCCATCCTTTTCAAATCTAAGAACAATATATTATTCAAAATTATCATCATTAATAATGTTTCGAGTTCCTTTCTAGTTAGATAATCCACCTATTTATTAACTTTTCTATGATAGTAGTCGATTGAGAAGTCATAATCCATTATAATATCTAAAATATTCTGTGGTGAAAATTATAATCCTTTTGTGAGAATATATACTTGAGTCTCTTATGATCAGCATATATTTCACACTTCTCCCCACAAAGATAATTCCAACAGATCATCAATGTGAAGATCACAGCTTCTAACTCCAGATTATGCATGAGATAGTTTTTCTCATGAATTTAACTACCTTGAGGAAAATGATATCACTTTATCAATTTTCATTAGTACAATGCCGAATCCATTCATTTATTCATCATTGTATACCACAAATATTTCCCCACATATAGTATGTGTGAGTATTATCACAATGATAAGACTCTTTTTCCTAAATCATTGAAGAAGTCTTCACATTCACAACTACAAAAAAACATGGCACCCATCTGAGTTAGATTTGTTAATGGGGTTGAAAATCATGATATGTTATTAAAAAATCATTGATAATACCCATATAGAACTCATGAACTATATATCTCCATTACAAATGTTGTTCTGGGCCACTCTTTGATTTTTATTTTCATGAAAGGTTCCACGAATATTCTTTTTCTAGTTAAAACATGTCTTAAGAATGATACACCCCCATTAATAAATGAAATTTACTATACAATTTATAATGTTTATCCCTCAGCTATGTCATTATCCCAGTATTAAACTCCTCCTTATGTTCCCCCATTCAAATGTAGTATATTAGAATGTCATCTTTAAATACTACCATTAATTTGTGGAGCTAATTTATAAAGACTCTATTAACTATGTCCATGAATATTGTTGGAGCATTAGTGAGTCTAAAGGGTATCGATATGAACTCATAGTGTTTATAACTTATTCAAAAGATAGTCTTTGTAATGTAATCCTTTTTCACCTTTGATTGGATCTATCTCAACTAGAGGTCCACCTTACAGAAATACATGGAACCACATTGTTGATTAAACAAGTCATCTATGTATGGTATGTGATACTTGTTATTTTTTGTGATTTTGTAAAGATAATGATATTAAATATAGAGAAATATTGAACCATCCTTCTTATTGACAAATTGGATGGGAGCACCCCTTGGTGAAGCACTGAGGCATGTGAACCCCTTTTCTAGACATTCTTGAGACTTATTCTTCATTTCTTCTGACTCAATGGTGGCCAATCTGTAAATAGTATTTTATATTGATAGAGATCCAAGAAATAGTTCAATTGAGAACTCATAATCTCAGTAAGTAAGAAGACTAGAAAATTATCTAGGGAACACATTAGTGTTGTACCTCAAAATGGGCATGTCTTCAAGCAGGATCCTTTCACTTGTATGAATCATTTGGGATAGATATGCTTCTTCATAGGGAATTAACACCCATAACGTTGATGGATCTTCGATAAGAGATTCATACTCTTTCTTTCATTTCTATAAGAGCATGGTATGGTTAAAAATATGAAAATATGTTTCAATTTCCACACAATTGTTGTCTTATCTATATAATAATAGCCAATCCATTCCCACTATAACATCGAATTTCAGAAAGGGAAGTATCATGAGTTTTTCTAGAAGAATCTTCCCACATACAGTAATAGGAGAAGAGTCTGACACTTAGTTTTCAACAATCACACCACCATGTGTTCTTAAATATAACTCTACTTCAAGGTTTCAGGGATTTTAATCAATAGTTCTAGAAAACATAGAAGATAAAAAGGAATTCATAGAACTAGAGTCAAATAATAATTTTTTTATTCTTGAGTAATTAGAAAATGTACCTTGTATGAATTATTTTTATTGATCCACAAAATCAATAGTGATTGAATAATATTCACCTCTCTCATTTGGATTTGGTCTTTATTGATGCTGATTTCCCTTAAATAATTGATTTTTAATGCTTTTTCTTTCATTATGACCTTACACCATAAAGTTAAAGCATTGGACCATGAGTGGTGGTCTCATTTACTCTATCGTGTTGGAAAGATTCTTCATGTATATCCGACATTCATGAGCTTTGTGGACTTATCTCCCACACTTGAAGTATTTCCCCATACCTTTATGGAAATTCCCAGGATGATTCTTACCAAATTTTAACATGTGAAGGGTTGAGTTTTCATTCCACCATTGTTTTTAGATCCCCCAGTAATAAATTCCATATTTTTTTCTTATCACCATAGCCATGGAACCATTCTCAAAAACCCATCTCAACTTTTAGAGAACATTGAAAAATGTCTTTGTAAATTATAATATTTAAGATATCTAGAGACTTTCAAAGGTGTTGTTTTAAACTACTAATGAATCAATCAATTTTGATATCATTGTTGATTGAAAAGCCAGCGGCATGACTTGTAATTTATCTAAAATTTTCTTTGTAATCCATAAAAATTCACCTTACTTTTTATTTAACTCTATAAATTCTCTCTCCATATTTGTTTGAAGCATTTGAGGGGAATAATAATTAATAAATATTTTAATAAAGTCTTCCCACTCCATATCTTAAATTTATTCCTTCAGCTTTGTGTTCTTAATCAACACCCAATATTGATCAGAATCTTCATCTAAATGATTAATGGATAGAGTCACCTTATTTGTCTCAGAATAGTGGAGCACATAAAATATCTTCTCCATAGAGTTGACCCACTATTTTGTGACTAGTGCATTGGAGGATCAACTAAACATAAGTGGTTATTACCACAGAAAAGACTCGATAGAAAGTTTCTCCCTATAAAAGAAGAAGAAGTTACAAATTATTCAGGTTATTTTTAATATCCTAAGATAACTTTGTAGTAATCACTATGAAATTTTGAACACCGCCACCCAGGGTAGTGGGGATGTCATTCAGGTAATAGTTGCATTGTCCCTCACATAGGTTGTTGGCATGGATTATCTTAGTTCCCACCATTTTATAAAATAGAAAAGGTTTGAAAAAAATATAAGTTAACAAGTCATGAATTAATAAATTATTCCTGCGTAAAATTAACTCTAAAGTAATACCTTATAGGATCTCTATGTTTAGTATTTTTCTAAAACAACATTTATTAAATGCTTACATACACTTATTCTTATAATATTTATCTTTACTATTATTATATAATCATAATTCCTAAATTAATTGAACCATGATCTAATACCAAATGTAGACACCCTACTTTTTTTACATATCTATTACATAATTTTAAAGATAAAAAGAATAATATCATTACAAAACCACGATCTAAAGGTTTAGTATCTTAGGAAAATGAGGACTATAAATAACTTATTCATAATATAACGTAAACATTAATTTAATTCCTTCTTCTCTAACTTCTTTGTATCCCTCATGTTCTCTTTAGTACAAGTAATGAATTAAGGATATACATCAAAGAAATGGGTGATCTAAAAGGCCATTAAGAGGATAGATAAGAACATGAATAAATATAACATGTATGAGGTTAATAATTATCATCATAACATACGCATATGATCATTATCATAATATTGAGAGGAAACATTAGATAAAGTAATGGAATGTTTTAATGCATAAAAACTAAACATCATTCCTTAGTGGTCAAATACCATACATAGTAGTGAAAAAATCTATCAAAATGTTCACACATAACATACGTGCATTAATAAAACCATCATTGTGAACAATGTTAAAATCATGTTCATGTATATTTTACATTATATCATGACATGAATTATATGACCCAAAGAATCAAAGTGCTATATAATTATTTTTTCACCCTTCACATTATAAAATTCACATGATCATACATTCCATATAGAATGTATATCACTTAAAGTCATCAAGTAACCCATGGAATGGAAATGGGTTTGATGAGAATTTCATAAATCATACATTTATGAATAAACATTGGGTTTCCTTTAAGGGAATTATATACTTGATATAGGAATCATCAATCCAAAGTGAAGAAGAATATATCTCAAGGTAAGTAAAATATGTGTTTATAAAAAGAAGAGTTCTTTTGGAAAATGTAGTGACCCGACCCTAGAAAACAAGGATTGATTCCCACTGTAATTACATTATCATAAAATACAAGTAAATCATGTCCCAAAGAACCAAAATGTTTAGTGGTCTTGGTAAAATAGATTCAAACAAGAGTCTTCTATTACAAATGAATACACAAATTACAAATATTTTTATTTATTTAAAGGATAACCACTTTATTCCATCTAGTGTATCCTTCAATATCATTATTAGCACACATTAGGGAATCTTGGGGAAGGAAATATAATAAGGGTAGTCTTAAATTCTCATTAAGGGTATGTAGAGAAGAAAAAAATGAATAAATGACATTAATCATTATATAAAGGTAAATATATAAAAAAATTCCATGTAATCAATAAAATAAGAAGGAAGTTTATAAAAAATATGGAAAGTTAAATAACTGAAAACAAATTCTATGTAATCAATAAAATGATAAAGAAGTGTGTAAACAATATGGAAAGGTAAATAACTAAAATCACAGTCTATTTAAATAACAGGATAAGGGAAAAACAATATGGAAATGTATGAAACTAAAAACACATGTATTTAATTCAATAATCTTAGAATGAAATGCATCCATATATTTTGTCATAGTGAAAACCTCATGGATTATAAATACTAAATGAAAATAAAATAAAATATTAATTATTGGATTTCATGTCATAGAAACATGAAACCTATACTATCATGACCATTAAGAAGATATTTTAAAACTATCTAAAGAAACCTATTTAATTTTAGAAACTAATTTGTCTCATGAGAACTTGTTGATGCATCGAGGGGCTATATAAAATCTGGGCCCCACCTTCCACTAACATTCCAAAAAAATTCATCATATCATGTAATCAATTCAATTATTAAAAAATACAACTTATGAAATATACATATTTAATAAAGGATATGAATTTTTCAATATTTCACCAAAAAATCAAATAACTACCAATGTAAACATCGTATGTCAAATTGGTATATATTTTATTAAATAAATATATATGTGATTACTGATTTTAATAATTATAGTAAATAAAATTCTTATGAAAATATGAAATTTAATATTTCAAGGGGTGAATCAATTGAATCATGGAATATAATTCCAATAATATCATTGTTTGAATAAATCAAAAAATATCCAGAGGAAGAATAATGATGATATCAAAACATCATATCCCATATTGATTAAAAATAAAGGATTTATGTCTTTTATGAATAGAAACACTATAAAAATAACATTTAAAAAATTCTTGAGGAAAATCAAATTATTATTTTTAAAAACATTTTGAGAATAATTATTATTTTAAAATAACTTTTGAAAACATTTTCTTTTAAAAGTATAATTTTAAACTTTCAAAGGAAGTTTTGAGGACAAGATAACAGGTAAATCCATACATGTCATACAAGGTAAAAATAACATTATTTTTTCTTTGTAAAATTGTTTTAAAAATTCATTATCCAGAAAGAGAAAAGAAGTTTCATTTGAATTTTTTTTAAAATAAAAAGGGGTAAAAAATCCCATAATAAAGAATTTTGAAAAGGTTATAAACATTTTTGAATAAAATATAAGACAACATGTGTTTCATAATAAAACTGGTTATCTGACTAAAGGGAGAAATGAGGTTGGGGTTTCATAAAATGATTTTGTAAAAAATGTTTAGTACCAAAGAGAGGGGAAATGATTTTATTATATGAATTTTAATTGATTACCAGCGTAGATAAAAATTAAAGGGTTTATTGAATAATTTTAATATAAATTACTAATGTAACTTCAAGAATATACAATCATGATTAAAATGAGATTATGAAATAGACCCTTAAAATGGTCATAAGTTGAAGTGAGAATTAATAAATGAATTGATTATGTTTATCAACTATAAATACACATAAAAATATTAAAATAAATCAATATATAGTCATAGTCTTTATAAACATAATCAAATAAAATTAATGAAAATGAGGAAGTAATAAAACCTAATGAAAAGGAATGGGGTTATGAAATTTATTTTCCACTAGGGTAACTTTATGTGTAAATATCATTAAACGAAATAACTTAAATTAAAACTAAAAATAACTTGATTTATTAATGAATCATGATATTAAAATTCAATGTGGTATTATGTACACCAAATATAAGAAGTTTGGTTCACAACCATAAATTATTCCTCAAAGAATTGAAATTGAGACGAAGTACCTTACTGCTTGGTCTTTAGAATTATTATCCCATGAATGAAATAATTTCCAAGAAACAATAAATAATATGAATTTAAATTTTTTTTTCATGTTATATAATACAATAGGGGTAGTACATACACCACACAAAAGAATTTAGTGATGAAAATGGTGTATGCCTCACTGAAATAAAAGTGAGACAGGAATCCATTACCTTGTGTTTTCTTTCAGGTGAATATCATTTAACCTCATGAGTAATGATTTTAAACATGTCAATAACTTATAATATAACCATAATCATATTTATAATATCATATATCAAATTCTTATAATATCTTATTACACATTTGTTAATAATCATTCATTATTGTCACTATTTCGAGTCTTAATTGCCCAATTTTTCTAGTATGTTTTGATGTGTTACTTGTTTTTATTATTAATTAGTTCATTGTTAGATAATATACAAGATAAAAATGATTTAAATATAATATATATTATGTATATATGTATTTATAATAATCCATAAAATGTGGAGATAGAAAATGAAATGAACCATTCATGGATATAGTAGGCCCTACGTATGCATTAACACTACTTTCATTATGTTGTCATATTAACAAGAATTAAAAGAAAATTATATATATATATTATGTATATTTATATTTAATTATAATATCTATGACATATATTTCACATATTTTTAATAAAATCATCATGCATATATTCCATGTATTGTGTGAAAGTATTATATCGATTTGAGGAGGTAATAGTCCACACTTCACAAACAATGTTATCATATTCCCAAAAAATTGAATGGATGAAGGTATGATTTATATAAAAATTTAAGAAGAATAATTAAATTATATATATATATATAATATCATGTTGAAAACTATTTTCCATCATAATTTCCATCCATGATAGGTGGAAAAGAAAAAATGAAAAACATCCTTTCACAAGACGGCAGTTCACCTTAAAAAAATGGTATGTTTGTTACCCATTTGATGGAAGTTTGTGTATGTTTAGGTAAAAATATTAACATAAACATATCAGTATATTTTTTATACTCATTTTATTATTTAATAATGTAATTAGAAGTAATTAGAAGTTTATAATGAAATAAAACTGAAGCAATCATTCAAGAACGCTACCTCGTTTTTGGGAAACACTTTCTGGTTAATAGAAAAAGACATACTTGTATTTTTTTTAATCCCAAGGTGAGTCATATAGTAATAGGGTATGTATGTTGGGAGAATATTTTTCTAGTTTTTAGATAAGAAAATGGGTTTATATTTTTTTATAAGTGGTAGGGGTGAGTGCCTTTTTATAGTGGATGTGGAGTGGAATTCTTTTAAATTTTTTGAAAAGGGAATTCGAACCATGGTTTTTTCCAAGTAACGTGTCTCCAATAATGAACACAATTAGATAAAGGATAATATATAGTCTAAATATTTCTATACAATAGTTTTTTTAGACTTTTTAATGTCATTTTTATATTATGTTTAAGGTTTCGTCCTTTGTTAAGATAATTTTTAGTTTTAATTGTTGTAATTAATTTTAATAAATTTCACTAATATAAATGGTTAAAAATTAAATATACATTATTTTAAAAATTAAATTATGATTATTAAAAATATATACACATGTTTTCAAAATTCCTATCATATAAGTGGATGAAATTAACTTTAAATCAATCCCGTGGATGGGACGACAAAGCGAGTTTTTAAAGTAAAAATATTTAAAAGTTTTCTATGTTATTATATCTAATTTCAATGTGAAATTGATTACAATGAAAAAACTGTGTTAATAAATGTATAATTAATATCATGTGACTTTAACAAATAATTACATAAATAGTTTGAACTAATAAATTATTTGGGTGAAAAATATGTTTTAAATTATAATTCAGTATTTTAATCTATTCATCAAAAAATGAAACTTCACAGTATAATACAAAAAAAATCACCCTAAGATAATTTTTAAACTCCTATTAAAAAAATTAAGTTAAATTTGGAATATAACATTTATAATAGTTCCAGAAAATTATTTTAAAAATATCTCACCATTAAAAAACTCTAAAATTATGTTTATAAAATTATAGTTTTCATTAGTAAAACTGGGGTTTTTATAATCATATGCCAATGAAAAATATTGTATGGATATTAAAATATTTTATTGAATATGTAATATATTTATTTCATTAATATCATTCACTAATTGTTATTAATTTAATTTATTAGGAGAAAACACTTTTATGAGAGAAAAAACATTTCCTTTATATTCAATTGGTATTTATAATCATTTATAATTAATTGGTAACCTATGAATTCATTTTACATTTTTATAAACCATATATTTTCATATGTAAGTTAATACTATTCATAACTACAAATTTAATAGCTATGTTATATCTTATTATATTAAATATTTATTTTTTATTAATATATTGTTGTTTAGTAAAACTTAGTTTTACTGATAACACAAGATATTGAAGAAAGTGTTTGTTGCATGAGACACATGATAACCCAAAATTTTGTGGATTGAATTATATGTAATATATTAATTTTATTTAAAATATTAAATGTACCATAAATTATATAGTGTAAATATTATTTTATCTATTTTTTGTTTCATGTCTTACAATCTATCGAATAAAAGTCACCCATTTATAATTTTTGGGGTGTTACACTATACCCATCTTAAATAAATTTCATTTGTGTAATTTAAACTTGGTATCCGAAATCAAGTGTTTGATATTTTAAAATTATCTCATTGAAAAACCCACATAATAAAAGTGTTTATAAAATATCCTCTTAATAAGAGTGAATGAGAAGTATAATGGTCTCAATAAAAAACTAATAAATGGGTCTCTAAGTATGAGAACATTAGTGGAAAGTGGAGATATGTACATCGAGTAAAAAGGTAAATATTTATAGGGAGCGATTGATGTCATCTATAAAAAACATGTGAATGATAAATGAAATGTTTAGGGATCAAATCCATAAATTTTGGATGATTTTAAAAAAATAAGTTCAAAAAATTTAGGTATTAGGAAAACATTTTTTTGATCAATTTAATAATTTTGAATAATTATATTAATTTATAAAATATAAGGAAATATACTTACTTTAAATGTTTCAATTTCTTATGAATAATTATATCTTTTGGTTTTTCTTTGTTAAAATTGAAATTCATCACTTAACCTATGAAATTGATATCCTAGAATGAACACTTTATAGATTAATAAAATCTTCTATTAACAGATAGAAATACCCATAAAGAAGTAATTATATTTATTTTTAACTATTTCCCACAGAAGTAATTTTAATAAATTAATCTCTGAATCTAAAAAGTGATAGTACTATTTTATTTTTAATATTTATTAAAAATATTTTTTTTTAAAAATAATTACACATTAATAAAAAAATCATGTAGGCTAGTGGTAGGAATGAAACCCTTACCATCCATTGGTCATGGGTTCAAGTCTCACGGCCTTACTGAGCATCATGGGTTGTCACTCGATATACATGTCATCATTTTTAAAAACCATATTAACATAATTCTAATAACTTTTCCATAAATAATGATGGTCATCCATGAAATTTAATCCTTAAATATACTTCTCCCTATTATGTCCTATAAAACATATTAGTTTTTACCTAATGTATAATAATATTATTTGTATATCAACCCTAAATTTTATCAATACCTTTTAACTTATGTCTATAAAATGTAAATAAATTATTCTTGAAATAAATTTTTCACTAAAACATATACATTCCATGAATTTATTCTAAAAATTTCCTTAATCTTGGTAGACCCTCATAACAGAAAACTAAAAAGAGTCTTTTATGTCTTTAAACATATGATCAACCTTAATATCCTAATCCAATAATGTTATGCATAACTCTTAATTTAATGAATACATATGTGCTTCTATGATGATCATAAATGTCCATATTAGGGTTATGTTCACTAATTTATATTTCCATAAATCTTGTTTCCAAGGATTCTAATAAACTACTATATTACCAACTATACCGACCCGGTCCTAGAAAGACCAAAGCGAGTGCCTAATACCATTAAATTGGAATAAACTACAAGTAAATTGCATCCCAAAGGAATAAATAGTATAATAGTCTTGGTAAACTAAATATATACTTGATTATTTTATTATAAATTAACAGACAAATTAAAAAATAAATTTTTTCTTTAAAGGGTAATATCTTTATTTCATCTATCATATCCTTTCATATCGTACTTAGAACACTTTAGGTAAATCTAGGGAATGAAACATAAAAAGAGTGAGATGAAATGCTCTGTAAGGGTAAGTACAACAGAATAAGTAATGAATCAATGAGAAAAATCCCGATGGAATGGTAAATATATGAACACACATTCCATGTAATCAATGATTTGAGAAAAAAATGTGTAAATAATATGTAAAGGTAAATATATGAACCCAAATATGATGTACTAAATAAAATGATAAGGAAGTCTATAAAATATATGTAATGGTAAATAATTGAAAACAAAATCCATTTAAACAACTAAGTGAGGCATAATCAATATGAAAATATAATATAATGAAAAAACATTCCATTGATTCAATAAACTAAGAATGAAATGCCTCCATATATTTTTTCATAGTTAAAAACACATAGATTATAAATACTGAATCAAAATAAAGAAAATAATTAATTATTCAAATTCATTTTTGAGGAACATGAAAACCCTTATCATCATGACCTTTCATAAGATAGTTTAAAAGTACAGGAAGAAACCTATTAAATATGTGAAACTAATCTGTCTCATGAGAGACTGTTGATGCATCAAGTGGATATATAAAGACCAGGCCTCACCCATAACTTAATGTTCAAATCATTACTCATATCAAGTAATCGATTCAATTAACAAACAATATGTTTAATCAAACATTCATATTTAATAAAGGATAAAATTTGTCAATATTTACCAGGGAAATCAAATAACTATCAATGTAAACACCATATGTAAAAATGATATATGGTTCTTGAAATAAACATATCCTTGATAAAAGATATGTATAATTAGGGGAAATTCAATTTTTAATTATTATAGGAAATTTAATATTTCAATTAGAATATCAATAGAACCAAGGAATTGAATGTTAATACAATCCTTGGACAAATAAATTATGGACTATCTAGAGGAAGAATAAGTATGGTATCAATAAAATATTTCCCAAGTAGAGTAAAAATAAATGGTTACTGTCTTTGATAAATATAAATACTATAAAATGATCTTTTAGAAATATTATTATGGAAAATATCATTTTTATTATGAAAAATATTTTTTAAAATACTTTTCATTGAGATTAAATTTTAGAAAAAAAATTATTCAAAATTTATAATTTTAATATTACAAAGGATTCTTCCAATAAAGGATGGTGGGTAAATCCGTACATTCCAATAAGGTAAAAACAAGATTCCTTTTCCTGGTAAAAAAGTTAGAAAATTTATTTATTTTGAAAGTGATAATATGAATCATTTTAAAAAATTTATAAAAGAAAAATGGGGTAATTTTTTTTCCACGGTTCATTTTGAAAAGGTTAGAAAATTATTTTTTAAAAAAACATGGGTTTTAGAAGAATAAAATTTCTTTAACAAAATAAATAAATTGAGTCAGGTTATCTTAATAATTTTTTTAAAACATTTTGAATAATAAAGATTGGAAAATTTAAATATTACTCAAGATGGGTCATCAATAACCATAACAGATAAAAATTAAATATTTTATAAAAACAATGGCCATATAAATTCCTTTAATTTAACTTCATGAATAAGCAATCTCTATTATAAGTAGATTGTGAAATAAACCCTTAAAATGGACATAAAGATGAAGTGATAATTAATCCATGAATTCATTATGTGTATAAAAATTAAATAAACATAAAATAAGTTTAAATAAATAAATAGATATTTATAGTCATTAGACACATAATACTATAATATTAACGATAATGCGGAAGAAATATACCCCAATTTAAAGGAATTGGGGCATGAAATTACTTTACCACTTGGGAAACCTTATGTGTAAATCTATTTAGATGAAATGATTAAAATTAAAATTCAGAATATAATGAATAATAAATTAATAAGTATATTTCATGTCAAATTTTAATAATTTATAACATATATAATAAATTAGTTTCATAACAATAAAGTATTCCACAAAGAATGGAAATTGAGACCAAGTCACTTACTACTTGGTATCTTTTGAAATATAATAACCATGAAAGAAATAATTTCAATTAAACTCCAAATACCATGATGATAAATTTATTCATGATATAAAATGAAATTTAATAAGTATATACACCACACAAAACATTTAAGTGTCGAAAATGGTGTATACCTCACGAAAAGAAAAGTGACACAAAAATCCCTTACCTTGTGTCTCCTTCTAATTGAACGTATTTTAATATTCTATATATTGGTTTCAAAAAAGTCAACATCTTATCCCATAACCATAATCATATTTATAATATCATATATGATCTTCTTGTCATATATTAGTAACTATTTGTTAATAATATTTCATTATTTCCACTATTTCAGTTGTTAATTGCTTAGGTTTTAGAGTATGTTTAGACATGTAAATTGTTTTTAATATTAATTAGATCACAGTTTCATCATTCCATGAATTTTAACCATTATTTAAATATCTTATTTATTAGGTATATATTTATTTATAGTAATCCACTATATTTGGAGATAGAAAATGAAATTCACCGTTTATGGAGACGGTAGGTCATACGTACGCATCAACGCTACATTAATTTCCTTGTCATATTTGTAAGAATGAAAAGTAAATAATATGTATATATATGTATATTTACATTATAGTATCATATATACATCATATATGTCACATATTTTCATTAAAAACATCCTCAATATAATCCATGTATAGATTGAACACATCACATCACTTTGAGGATCCAGTAGCCCACATTACCACAAACTATGTTATCATAATCCCACATAATAGAAAGAATGAAGGCATGTTTTATATAAAAAATATATAATTATAAATAATTTATAAATATCATATTTATCATACAAAAAAATAATTTCCATCATCATTCCCATCCTTGAGATTAGGTAAAGGAGAAAACGAACGACATCATTTCATGAGGCAGTATATCACCTTATACGAACGGTACGTTCATTACCCATTTTCAGGAAGTGTGTGTCGTTGTAGGTAAAAAAATCAACATAAAACATCTTAGTATATTAATTATAATTATTTTATTATATAATAATTCCAAAATAAGAAATTATGGAGTTGATAAAGAAACAAAACAAAAGAGATCATTGAAGAACATAACCTCATTTTGGGTACCTCCTTTTGGATTATACCAAAAGAATTATTGGGATTGATTTATTCCAAATTCTAGGATTGCAGGATTAGAGAAGGTATTTTTAGATAATATTTTTTTAGGTTTTGGTTGATCCATGGAGATTTATAGGTGTGGATATTTGGTAGGGGTGAGTTTCTTTTTATAGTGTAGGAGGAGTTTTATTCATGTGAATATTTTGAAAAGGGAATTCCACCCACATTTTTTCCATATAACGTGTCTCTAATAATGAAACCAATTAGGTAAAAGAGAGCTTATGGCCTAAATTGTTCCATTAAATATATTATGGACAAGTTTCAAGGTCATTTCTTCCCTTAAAGTATATGGTTTAGTCAATTATTAAAATATTTTTTCTCTTAATCATGGTAATTTATTTTAATCACATTCAAAAATATTTTCGAAACAAATTAATGCACCATTTTTATGATAATATAAATTATTATTATACAAAAAAATAAATCCATTTTTCAAATTTCAATCATATATGCGGTAGAAATTAATTTAAAATTAATTCCACTGACTGAATGACAAAGCTGGTTTTTAAAGTGAAAATGTTCAAATGTTTGGGAAGTTTTTATATCCAATTTCATATTGAAATAGATTACAATGACATAGATTTTATTAATTTATGTATAATTGATCTAATTTTATATTAAAACAAATTCAAAATATATGTTAATCATGTAAATTACTTAGATGAAATAGGTGTTTTCAATTAAAATTCAGTATTTTTCTTTATTCACCAAAAAAGAAACATCACAAAAAAATACCAAACATTAACCATAATTTAATTATGAAATTATTAATACAAAATATATTCTTTTAAATATAAAATCCATAAAATTTCCAAAAATTGGATTTAAAATAGGTTCACACTTAAAAGGTGGTAAAATTGCTTTTATAAAAATATATATTTTTATGTGTAAAATTGGATTTGTTCTTATATTATGTCTATCAAATATATTATATTAATATAAATTTTTTTTCATGAATATATAACATATTTTTATCATTAATATCTTCTAATACTAGTAATAAATTCAATTTTTAAGATAAAATACCTTTATGAGTATAAAAACATTTCCTTTATATTCAATTGGTTTATATATTTGTTTCAAATTAATTAGTAACCTCTGAATTTATTTTTTATTTATATAAACCATATATTTTCATAAGTTAGATAATAATATTCATAACATCTAATTTAATGGCTATGTTATATCTTAGTATATTAAATAATAATATTTTAATTATATATTGTTGTTCTGTAAAACTCGGTCTTGCATTAAGCAAAAGCTATCAAAGAAAGTCATTGTTGCGTTCGATGAAAAATAACTCTGTATATCATTTATTTCATGATATATAATATATAAATTATATTCCAAATATTAAATATACCATAAATTCTTAAGTGGTTATATTGATTTTTATTTTTGGTGTTGTGTGTCACACACAATATCAAATAGAAGTTACTCTTTTAGAATCTTTGGGGTGTTATAACTAATCTATGTATTAGTCATAAAACAATAATAAAAACATGTATATCCCAAAAAGTAAAAGTTATTGAAAATGAAATTTTATTTTTTGATTATTAAATGATCATACACATCGAAATTTTTCATGAAAGGGGAATAACCCCAAGAATGGAAATTTGATTTGAGAATCCCCATACCTTATGTCTGAATGATTTCATCACAATAATATCATGGGTATTGAATTTACATCATTTAATTACTAGATAAGAAACCTCTTATAAATTAATTTTATATATTATAATTTTATTAAGTTAATTTACGGCCATTATGATGATTCATAAGGTTCAATTCAATTGTTTTGGAGTGTTGATTTTCCTTGTTTTCATGATTGGTTTGCTTGTAAACAAGTATGGATGTCCATGTAAGATGATAATAGTTCTACATAATTGAAATTTTATGCTATTAATGAAAATACTAAAGTTTAATTGGTTTTATATATCATTTTTATGTATTATGAGGATGATTCATTAGATAAAACGCTAATAAAAATGATGTAAACTATTTTGGCCATTTCTTTACAACCATCACAAAATTATAACATTTTATTTAATATCATGATTATATTATTGTTCAAAATTTTTATATAACTTATTATATTTATAATAAAATCATATTTAAACATAATAATGGTTTGATGACCATCTGTGAAGACGATACTGGGAAACATAATCTCATTATCCATGATGCTTGTAAATAGACACATCATAGACGATGTTTTTTTAGAATAAAATAGATAGGAGAAGAGGTTTTATGATGGATATTACATTAAAAAAATAAAATAAAATAAAATAAAATAAAATATATATATCATTCCACTTTTTTATAGGGATCTGAGGATAGGACAAGAAAAGAAATGTAATTAAAAAAATTTAAAATAAAATGAAGGAGGCTTTTACCTCTTGAACTTCTTTCCTTTAGAACCTCCTTAGAAAAATTTCATTTCGTATTTTACTAAAAATAAAGGCTCCTAGATGATTGGGGGATTTGGAAGAGTACTTTGATGAATTTTTACATGATTCAAGGCATAGAATATGTGAGTATAGTAGGTGGTGAGAGGTGGTATTTATAGGGAAAGAGAGGGGTTTTTTTGATTATTTTATTCATTAGATTTTTATTTTGGGTCAAGAATATCAATTGTATTGATTCCTATAAATAAATACAGTATGATGATAATAATATTTCATGATAACGGTGTTTACATCATCCACACATCATACATGACTAAAACATTATTTTATTTAAATTATAATTTTAAATACCGTAAATAATCATATAACACTGCTGAACAAAAATTCATCTATTTTTGAAAAAATCACAAATATTCACCCTGACCATATTTTAATGTGTATAAATAAAAAATCGACTTAATTTTATAAAAATAAATTTCAAAATAAGAAAAAATAATACTTAAATTAAATTATCATTTATTTAAAAAATATCGATTTTAATATTATAATAAATATTAAAACACATTGGAAAAATAATTTAGGTCCCATAAAATTATCATATAATCATTAGAAAATAAAATATTAATTTATTAATTTATTTTATGAAAATAAATTTTATTTTAATTCTTTATATTAACTATAAAATATGAAATCAAAATTTATTTTTCACAAAAATAATAATAAGTAGTTTATCATTCTTAAAAAATTTATTTACCTATACTATGATATGATTATAAAATATTTTTATTTATACGATGCATAAATTTTATTTATCCTTTCATAAGTGAGTTTAGTATTCTATTGGCCAGATTATTATTCATAATGGTCATTTTATTATTTCAAGGGTCAATTTTCTATCCCATCAGTATAAGTTCTTCAATTTCTATGAATATCAGTTATATCATTGTTAATTTATTATAATAATGTTTTAATTGAGCTATCTACTATATTTATGTGTTTAATACTATATAATATGATTATTAAAAGGGAAAAAATTCCATTGATAAATGTTTAGTTTGTTACATTAATGCTTCGATGTATCCATGTTTTCTTTCTTTATGGATACAAGAAATATATTATCTTAATCTTTGATTTTGAATACCGGTCTATTAGTTATTTATTAATTCTGTCATCTTCCACTACAATGGGTTACAGATCCACTATCCATAGTGTTTTCTTCTTCTATGTTATTGGTTATTATCTTGATTCCTATATTTACCGTTTGTATTAAATTTATCCGCTATGATAAACTCTTTTAATGAAGGAACAATCTCCCCATAGACACACCCTAGGACCTCTCTACTAGTCGGATGCCTCTAATGTTTAGGGAGATGCATTTGAGGTCATGCAACCAACCAGGCTCAGGATACTTTTGAGTTGAACCCGGGTTTAGGACATCACAAAGGGGTATCAAAGGGGTTACATTCATGATTTAATATTTGGATACAACAAAAAGGATAATATGAATTATTTAGAACTTTGTTATAAACCATTTTTCACTTTAGCTAATCCATATTTTGGGTAAATTCTGAGTTTCTGGAAATGGGAATTGTTGTTCTATATTTTGGTTTTTACAGTTGAAATCAGTTCACCATTGGGTGATGTAATTGAATTTTGATGTAAATATTGCTATGATTTTTGATTTTTTATTATTATTGGGAATGATGAGACGAGGGTAAGGAATCATCAATCATGCATTGTTATAAGCACCTATAATTCACATGTTATAAATATTCCATTCCATATAGGTTTATTTCACAACATGCATCTGCCTGTATTTCCTGTGATTATTGAGTGAACTACTATTTTTACCATCAGTTATGCTTAAAACATCATAAAAAGGGTATGAAGTTAGTTATTTAAAGTTATAACCTCAATATAAGCAGTTTTTTTCTTCATAGGATACTGGTGGCATTATAAATAGTTTGTTTCCACCCATTTCACTATGTACCTTGGGTTATATGAGTAGTTGATTAACTATTTTTGATTTATTTCTAGTTTCAATTCATGAAATGTATAGGATTTCATGGGTTGTAAGGGGTGATTTCCTAAGGTGATCCATTAGAATGAAATTAGATTGGTGTCAATTTCAGTGATAAGTTGTTTGGACCCAAATTTACTGGGAATGAAAATTTATTTCATTCAGACCCTAATATATGTTTTTGAGGAAATGAAATATAAAAAGTAAACCATCACTTATAAAATCAAATGTATGGTTGTAAAATAAGTGGAAATATATAGTGTACCCTTCACATACTAGAACCCCTATGAATTAAACTTCAGCACTTACAAATACTTGGCCTTCATAGAGTGTAGTTGGGGTAGTATACCACACGTAGTTATCCCATTCGTTATGTTATTATTCCTCTATTTTATCTATGTATTATTAAAACCTATTATGAGTGATTTAATTTTCATGTGTAGAGATATGACACCATGATGACCTCATGTCATATGCCAGGAGGGTGGAAATGACCATGATCTAGACATGGTGTTCCCTAAGCTACCAGTCATACAACTATGATTTCCACTTGAGGCACCACCTTTTATAACTAATACAGGAACTAACATGTACTAGAATTAAAATTTTCTTCATATGATGTAGTCCATGTAGGGTTCTCTATAACCAGCACCTACGATGTCTTATCTAACATGTGAGTTTCAATAGTAACATCCCCTCACCTTTTGAGGGGATTCCGATCCATAGGCTGAATAATCATGGATGGAGGCCACTCAATGAATCTTAAATCATCTAGATACACCTATAGATTGGAAGGTCATTCTTTCCACCTATATGTTGTGTGATTCATCCAAGCGATGGTGGGTTGAAATTTTCCTAGTTGGTCATCACCAGGGCATGATCTGGGAAGATTTTCAGTCTTATTTATATGATCACTTATTTCCTTATATGTTGAGTGCTCCCCAAGATTGAGAGTTCATGAATTTAGTGTAGGGTGATTTTCCATTCTTGGATTATTCAGTTTTTCTTAATAAGTTACAGTGCCTAGAACTAATTCTATCCAGTGATGATAAATCGTGTGCTAGACATTTTGAGGATGAGGTCTAGTATTACATAAATAATCAGGTGGAATTGTATTTCCTACCAATCTTTTCTAAGATACTCAATCATGATTTTATCACTGAGCACATCCTGAGGGAAAGAGATTATACCAGGCATAAATTATTAGTTCCAAAACTTGCTAGTAGTTATTCTTGTAGTGGGAAGCATTCCCTTGAGGTTTCTCATCATGGAAGTGGAAACCAGAGTACCAGTACTGTTAGCTCTATGGTATGACAACCATCTGGATGATAGTGGAGTTTTAAGCCTTAGTGTGATAGAGACTATCCGGAGTGCCCAAATTGTGTTCATATGGGACATCATCGTAGATTCTATCAGACCTTTCAATCAATTTTCAGTGGAAGAGGATTTGTACCATATTCTCCTTCAGGGGGAGATTCTTTTACTCTATAACAGGTAGGGAGTTGGAGTAGCACCGATAGGACTGACCGAGTAGGAGGTCATGGACATTGTATCCAGAACTCATATTATCATATGCAACAACATGAATGTCATACTCACTGTAGTTTAACTACCCTACAAGATTGTGGACTAGGATAATTGCATTCCTTACATCCAACTATCAAGGATTATAATGGATATCCATCTACAGTATGAGGTATTATTCTAGTAGCCTCCACTATTATATATTCTTTATTATATACAATTTCTTCACACTACTATATTTCATTTGAAATATAAAATTTATCTGGTTGAAAATCCAATATTACCATGCTATGATGACCCAAGATACTCCATTGGGTGTATCATCTAAGTGAATATATGAACATTAGAACAATTCCTTTGAGGTATGTAGTTATCCCTTATTATAGTACCATATTGTTCTAAAAATGGATGGTTTCACAGTCATTATCAGGATAGATTGGTTGGTTCTATATCACATCTTCGTAGACTATTATCTCCAAAGGTTATCATCTACATTACTAGATAAGTAGTTATATACAGAAAGGGTTATTCAAATGTCCAGGATAGTAGAGTTAGACCAGAGCACCATAGGCTAGGTGTAGTGACCTCCTATATTAGTACTCTTTTTATGCATAAGCATGGGTTTCTTTATAATGATTTTCCCCTTATAGTGGAGCATTTCATGGACATTTTCCCAATGATTTTTCCAGCTTATCTATTCAATAGGGAGGTATATTTTATAGTTGAGCTCATCCCATGAGTATATTTTGTTTCCATTCCTCCATATATGATACCACCCACCAATCCCTTGAGGAATTAGAATCTAGTGGCTTTATTAGATCCAATACATCTTATGAGGGACCAACCTTTCTTTTCACTATGAAGTTTGATGAGTCCCTTCGTGTATCCATGGATTACCAATGATTGGACAAAATTAAAGTTATGAATTAGTATCTACAACCTCAAATTTATTATCTATTTGACCATCTATTAAAATATAGGATATTCTCTAAAATTGACCTAAGATATGGCTACCATCATGTGTGATGCATACCTTTAAACATACCTCATACAGCTTTCTGTAGTAGGTGTAGTTTGTATGAGTATCTCATTATACTATTTGTTCTTATGAACTCACCAATCATTTTCCAGTCTTTTATGAAAAGGGTGTTCCACCCCTATATGTATTTTTTTCATTGTATTTGTAGATGAAATATTTGTGTATTCTCACACTCATAGTGACTATGCTATATACCTTGAGAATATTTTGAATATGCAAAGAGAGAATCAGCTTTATTCAAATATATCTAAGTTTCACTTATGGATCTACAAAGTTTGCTTATTAGGTCACATTATCTTCCAATTAGAAGTATCAATTGACCTAGAGAAGGTGAGTGTTGTGGTTCCTTTGGACCATCCCAAGAATGTGTTTGACATAATGAGTTTATTGGGGATGTATGGATATTATAGGTGTTTCAAATAGAACCTCACATCTTGCATCACCTTATACTAGTCTTAAAATGAAGGTTTTCAAGTTCCTATTGTCATAAGTGTTCATGAAAGACTCTCATGAGTTAAAAGGAAGGATTGTTTCTTCACCTTTTAAGATTATCCAAGAGCTTGGTATGGGATGTACAATATTTTGTGATTCATTTTTATTATCTTTAGTGCATTATTGATATAATAGGACTGAGTCATTTTGTACAGATCAAGGAAGTTAAGGCTTCATGAGAGAAAATATCTAATTCACAACCTCGAGCTCGTGTTTGTTGTTCATGACTTACATTATTGAAGACATTATCCATTGAGTGAGAACTTTATAGTGATTATAGACCACAATATTCCCAAATATATCTTTTCACTGTGTTAATTTAATCTTAGATAGTAGAGATGGGTCGAATATCTTCAATCCTTCAACTTTAAGAATTCCTACATACCTTGAAAATGCAATTCTGTTACTGATGTGCTGAGCTAGAAAACATAGGACTACTCCATACATGAACACATTGATGAATGGAAATTAATGTCCCTATTTGATGGGATTCATTGATAGTTTCCTGAGAATCACATACAGTCTTATCTCTTATCCTTGATAGTTACCTCTTTTCTCCTTGGTAGGGTAAAGAGTAAACATTTTTATGATCATAATATCTTATTTCTCTAGGAGAGTATTATAGGTGAGGAACCTCTTATGGATTGGTCTATGGAAAGAGACTATGTTCCTCATATACATGGGAATGTGTAGGTTCCTACAAATATTATTAAATAACTAATGTGATAATCCCATTCTTATCAATGAGATGTTCATCCAGGAATCTTCTTGTTGTATCAAGATATTTGACGCTAGTATTGGTGTCCTGGGATGAATATTTAGATACCAATCTTTGTTAGTAGGTGTTCCACTAATCAGTAGGTGTGACACCAATGGACTTTTAGATAGTTATAGATGCTTTCAATCCCAGAATGGAAATGATAAAATGTTCCCATGTATATTGTAGTCTACAAACTGAGGTTTCCTCAAGGTAATGAAATTGTTTGTGTAGTCATTGATAGATTGAAAAAATCAACTGTAACACCCGAATGTTTTTATGAAACATTTTCTTTAAATAATTTTAATTCTTTAATAGCTTTCATTCCATGAAATCACGAGTTCAAACGAATCTCAAGATGCCATTAGTATAAAATTACCATTTTAACATAGTATTTATGCTAGAAAAAATAAATATATCTAAATTATGAAAATGTATGTAGATTTTATTGACTATAAATTATTTATGAAAAATATAATCCAATGTAAAGGAAATAGTTGTATTTTTGTACTAATAATTTAAGTGAATTACAGTTAGTAAATAATTTAATGAAATATATATCTTATATATTAAATAAAATATTTTTGATATTCATCCAATATATATTTCATTCATAGGATATGAATAAAAGTATTTTATGTATAAAAACCATATAATTTCATAAAGGGAAATTTTACCGCATTTTAATGGAGAACTCATTTTAACTTAAAATTTTGTCACATTAATAATTTTATATTAAATAATAATCATCTTATTCAGTATCAGGATATAAAAATTTACTTTGGTTTAATATTTTATATTTTTCCAATAACATTTATGTTTTGGTAAATAGTAAAGATATAGTAAATTTTAATTGAAAACAAATTTTTTCATCAGAATAATTTATATGGTTAAATTATATTATTGAATCACTTTAAAGTACAAATATATTATATTTTTATCATATAATATAATATATATCATTTTTAATAATTTTAAATTTAATTTAGATATAAAAACATTTAAATCTTTTGTAATGGTTTAACTTTTAAAAATTGTTTTCTGATTCCCAAAATGAGATTAGTTTTAAACTAATTATTGAAATTTATGTGTTTTGAATTTTTAAAAATGGACTCCATATTTGGAGTTAGTGTGTGAAAATTATATAAATAATTTTCTTTTATTTATTATATTATGAATATTATCTTCAGTAATTTTTATCAATATGGTAAAAGGGTAAATCTGGTAAACAAGGGTAAAAATAATATTATAAAATTATCCCAATACTTTTCCTAATATTAATGGATGATAGATCTTCGACCCAAATCATCCTTGGGTAAAAATGGTATTGTTTGGAATCCACTTGGATTAGATTAAGACAATTGATTTATTTTATTTAAAGAAAAGTTAAATATGTCATCTCAAAATTTTATGAGTATATAATTTTTAATATAAGGATATATAAATGATAAATTGGACTATAAATACTCATTTTAAAGTTAAATTTATTTTATTTATTATGATTATTTTTTTTAATTCTTATGAAATAAATAATTACCATAAAGTCTAATACATTTATGATGTAGAAATTATTTAATTGATGAGAAATGATTTTTTTATTAAAATGATAAAAAATATTAGAAAACAAAAACACATGACCAAATCTTATTGGTCAATTATATTACAACCATAATCATACAAGGGTAGATTTATTGACCATTTGGAGCCATATGGAAATGAATATGTCACTATAATATTATATTTAATGTGATGTTGAAGTTTCCACATTCATGTTTTAATAAATATAATATTTTTAATATTGGATTTTCTAGAAGATATATTCTACTATAAGTATTATTATAAAATATATAGGATTTAGCTTCATCATAGTATTTTATTTTAAATTTTTATTCAATAGATAAGTATATTAAATAATTATGAAACAATAATGTAGTAATCTTTTTATTTATGGAGATAACAAATAAACGTTATTAAAATTTTTACAATTAATATAATTTTTATAATAAATATATCCAAAAAATTTTCTAGATGATATAGACCTCTTAATAATATAATAAAATATTTTTTTTCTGTTATCCATTTATATTTATATTTTTAAAAATAAATTAATTGAATAATGTTAAATTGACACTATTATTTGTTTATCAAAATTAAGTATTATTAATTTATTTTCAAATAAGAAAACATTTTTAAAAATATAGAATAATTATTATATATTCAAAAATGTTATAAATTATTTATTTATTATATAATTGACATCAAATAACTAAATATTTCACCCTTTTAATATTGAAATATTTGTTACCTTAGTTAAAATTAAAAAGTATAACTGAATGTTAATTGAAATGATAAGATATAAATTGATCGAAACACTTGTATAAAATTTATTTGTTTATGAGATTAAAATATTATATCATCTTATCTTAGAAACTAGGACACATTGGAGGTTTTTTTGATTGGATATTATTTTATGATAAATTAATATTTTTGGAGATTCCATAAGTGCCCCTCACCTAAATTATAAAAGGGCACCTCATCTCTGATTTATTCACACCTCATTGAGCCTCCAATATTAGATATCCCATACCATTATCCATTATAAACTTACCTATTGAAATACTATAGGTTATTTTCTTCTCTTGTTAGGACCAATAGGGGCCTATATACCCTAAAAGGGAGGGGGGGGGGGGTGAATTAGGGTATGTATATTATTTTCTAAATTCTTCCCACCCCACTGGATCTTGACCTCTTTATTACAAGGGTCACTTTGTTTTCACTTGTGTGTTTATTATGACCACTTATTTTATTAATTATCTGATGATGATGATTTAAATGGAATGTAGGGAAGCAAGTAGGAAGACATAGAGATTTTTACTTGGTTCACCCTCACTAGGATACATCCAAGGAGCATACAATGGCGATGTGCTGCGGTACCAAATCCACTAAGGCTCACTGAAAATAATGTTCGGTCCAGATCACTTCTATACCCAGGCTCACTACCTTTACAATGTTTAGGGTCAGATCACTGCTTTCCCAAGGGTCACTCCCTGTTTCTCTCTCTCTGGCTCCCTGCCGGTGGAGAGGATCACCTTCTTCCTCTTCCTTTTCTCACTGCACTTGGAAGGGATCCACTCAAAGCTTATAGACCTGTAGGTCTCTACTTTTGCATGAATTCATTCATCCTCAACTATTGATAGATGCTCTGTTAAAGTCCTACTTTCATCCACTGATGAATATCCCTTTGCCTCTTAACCCTGGGCAATTAACTTTGGAAACACCTTCACAAAGAACCCTACTTCGCGAGGATCCCAATTTCACGAAGCTCAAACAAGCCTTTGTGAGGCTCCTTCCTTTTCATGAAGCTCACAATGTCGTGGATCTTAGACCATCGCAAATCTCAAGCCTTCGCAATGATTAGGCCGTCGCAAAGCTCAATTCATCACAAAGTGACTTCCCTCGTAAAGCTCACTGAGCCAACACGGAGCACACGACTTTTGCAGAGCTAGAATAGCCACCACGAAGCTCTTCTTTCATGAAGCACACTGCCTTCACGAACTTCCTTTGCAAACCGAGATCAAATTATTTTCTCTGAAATTATCTCTAAATCCCTCGAGGGGGTCGGCCTCTATTTATAGGAAATTTCACCGACCCTCGACTCTTCCGCACGATGTCAGCGCCACATCATCGCCAATCGTGAAGCTCTGAAATTTCTGCCAGAATTATATCAAAATTGCGAAGCACCACAGAAATGTTTCGATCACAGAGCTCATCATAATCGTGGAGCATCATCGTCAACATTCCTTCTCACCTTCTCCAAAAAGATCCCTCATAAATCCATTCACCGACGCAATGTGATTCAACTCTGCTGTTCACGATGCTTTGATGTAATCACAAAGAATCACTGCCATCATTCTTCTGGTCTTTGCGAATTCCAAACCATGAATCCTCTCTTCGCGAAATTCATGCCTTTGACATATTAAAATATGATCTTCATGGATATACACTTTTCACGATGCTCACCAACTTCCAAATTTTGGACCCCAAAAATTTGGAAAACACTGGAAAATGATGCCACCTTGTACTGCTCTTTTGTACCACCTCCATATCATCCTTTCTTTTGTCATCATTCTTTTTTCAACGTGGATTGTCAACAACTTCTTTGGAACTAGACAATTCTTCATGGAAAGCTGATTTTTCAACAAACACAATCAACCCAAAAAATACTGCAATGTTACCTTGAGGGATTTTGCCCAACAATCTCCGCCTTTGGGTTTATTGACAACTCTTCAAAACTTTTCTCAGAATGATTTTTTGCACGTTGATACCTCTCTGAATCTCCTTCCATCCTCTACCACCATTCAACTCTTGTGATTCTGATAGCATTCAAGGATTCACATAACACGTACTCTAAGCCCACATGAGCAATGCTCATTATGAGAAAAAAGAGTATTATGAAAAGTTCATCAATGAATCACTTCATGTTAGACCCCAATTGCTGATTTCCAAACTGATACCAATTGCTAAATTGATACCAATTTTTGAACCATACCGACACCAATTGGTGATAGCTGGAAACCTTCTCTCACCATTCCAAACTCACTATTCTGCTTTTATCACGATCCTTAGCTGTCGTGATATCTAGTCCTTGATCGATCACTTCTAGCATCGTCAGATTTCATACTCTCCCCCTATCTCATTGCTCTCCCCCTATCTCACGGCTCCACCTGTCAGCTTCTCCACATATCAATCATGATTTATCAAATCAACACACTGTCTCCCCCTTGAACAATCACTATTTACTCCCACTTTGTCAACGAACCCAAAGGTCACTCCTTTGTAGTCTGTAACAGAGTAGAGAAAACATATCAGCACATTAAGGAATAACACACCATACCTCGAGGAGAGGGGGGGTGGGGTGGGGGGGGGGTTCCACATCCACACTCTTTAAAGTGTGGGGAGTTGAATGAACTCCTAGATCCAGTCAATGCCTCTCAAAATCATCCTTGGGTAAGGCGTTTGTCATAATATCTGCAACTTGTAGCTCTGTAGGCACATACTCCAACTTCACGATTCCCTGCTAAACCTTCTCCTTGATGAAATGATATTTGATCTCACTGTGCTTTATCCTTGAGTGATGGATGAGATTTTTGATAAGATTTATGGCACTTGAGTTATCACATTGGATTCTGATTGGAGACTTAACTTCATCTCCCATATCTTCAAGCTGCTGCTTCATCCACAATAACTGTGTGCAAGATTGAGTGGCCGCAATATACTCAGCTTCTACGGTACTCAATGAAATGAAATTTTGCTTCTTTCTTAGACAATAAATACACAATCCACCAAGATAGAAAGCACCTCTTGACGTTGACTTTCTATCATCCGCTGAACCGGACCTATCTGCATCAGTATATCCCAATAATTCTGACTGAGATATTCCACTATACATCAAGCCGAAGTCCACTGTGCCCTTGATATACTAGATAATTCTTTTCACTGTAAGCATTTGGCTTTCCTTGGGATTACTCTAATATCTCACTTCTTGGAATGTGGAGAATACAATGTCAAGCCTTGTTGCAGTAAAGTATAACAAACTTCCAATAATTTTCCTATATTCTATGATATTAACTGCCTTACCATCCTCATCTTTGGACAATTTCATCTGGGTAGCTACCAGAGTCTTCATCTCCTTGGAATTTTATATTCCAAATCTTTTCAAAACCTCCTTGGCAGATTTGGATTGTGAAATGAATGTTCCATTCCTTCCTTATGTCACCTGTACACCAAAGAAAAATGTTATCTCTCCAATCATTGACATTTTGAACTCACATTTTATGAATTTGTAAAACTATCTGCACTGAGCTTCATCTGATCTGCCAAATATTATGTCATCGACATAACCCAAGACCATCATCATTTGATTACTATTTTTGTTGAAATAGAGATTGTAATCAACTCCACCATTCTGAAAACCAAGCTTCTTCAATAATGATATAGCCTTGAAAACCATGCTCTTGGTGCTTGTTTCAGCCCATATAAAACCTTCTCTTCTTCCTCCAGAACCCCATTCAAGAATTATGATTTAAAATCCTTCTCGAACACTTTGAATTTCTGTTGCACTGAAATGGATGAGAATAATTTGACTGTCTCTAGCCTTACAACTGGTGAAAATGTCTCATTGATATCTATTCCCTATATCTAGGAGAATCCTTTGCGCACTACTCGTGCTTTGTTTCGGATAACTGTTCCATCTTCATTCATCTTGATGCAAAACACCCATTTAGTCCTGATGAAATTTTTATCTGTTGGCCTCCAAACAATCTGTTGGCCTCAAAACAACCTCCCATGTCTTTTTCTTTTCTGAATCATCATTATTCACTTATTCTCCCCCATAGTCTCTTACAACTTCCTCACTTTTAACAGAAAATTTGTCACTATGTCATTTTTTAGTGGCATCATTTCTTTCAACAACTCTTCTAATCTTTTTGTTGATCCATTTTTGATACTCTCTCACAGCTTCTTGGTATCCTAAAAATAGTTAACTGATACGACATTGTTAGAAAAAAATATATAATCATGATATGCATGATTATTGCTGATTCCCCCACAATATTTCTTCTCTCGATGGACAACACCTGAGTTGGGTCATCCAATAATTGCTTTGATGGCTCTTGTATCAGTTTTTTATTGAATGATCCCCTTATGCTATGAAACAAATGTTGTGGTTAAGCCCAGTGTTTAGACCCATAACCATTATTCTCCACTTGGTTCATTTATACCAATAGGACACTCGACATTGAGCCATTAACAAAATCTCTAAGCCTACTTAGTTGGAACTCGGTGTAGAAAACAAGAGATGAAGTTAATAACACAATCTCTTCTTATTATGCTCTGTTTCTCCAGTTATTTTTCAAATTTTGTACATGATTTGAGTCAATTAAAACTATGAAGCATATCAATTCTCTACTTTTCATCTTTAGATGCAACTTCCCCTTGGATTGTATCTCCCTAAAACCTGAAACACATGAATCATCAGTTAATAGAATTTATATACATAGGGAGAGGGGGTGTTTCTGGGATCCTCAAGAAGAGGATTGAAGTTGATCCTGAGAGGTCAACCCTTTCATTCTTTCTTGCAGATCATCACACTCTTTCCTTGCTTCTTCTAGCTACCTAGCCAACTTCAACTGCTATGGCCATATGACTAAGCATTCATTACTCACATGCTGAGTCTTTTTCTGATATGAAGATTCTACAGGCCTGGCCTTTCTCACCATTTGGGGTTTAAACCCACTAGTACACATTTCTTCCTTTGATGTTCCACCAAAATTCCATTTCCCTTGATTTCTTCTATGATCAGGAATATCTCTTCTTGTCATCGTCCCTTTCTTCTTCCACCATTGCAAGGATCTTGCACCTTCTTCCACTTTTCACTGTGGAACACAAAATGAGAATTTTTCAATACATTATTTGTTCATATTACTTTTATCAGATGTTTGAGTCACCACACTCTTTTTCACTGATAGTGAGTCCTCCATTGAACATTCATTCTTCATTATAACAGCTGAAGTAGATCTCCCATTAATCTTCAAGTTTTGTTCACATTCTCTCCTTGAGATCTCTTGTGAGTATGACCAAGGAGGTGACTGATACACCTTTGTTTCATATCCATGTGATTACCCTGAGTCTCTAAGGCCATTCTTCTCTTTACCGCATTGTCTCCCAGTGTATAATTTATCATTATGCATCACTGGAGTTGAGAATCTCCTTTCGAGTTCCTTTTCCTTTATTGCGTTCTTCTTGCTGCAATTTCTTGCCAAATGCCCATAATCTGAACATATAAAACATTTTCCATCAAAGGCATACCTCGTTTCTTCATTTCTATATCGAGATGCTGATACACCTTGAGTTCTTCTTCTGACATGGGGCTCTTGAGCATCCTGGAACATACTCATGGTGTGTCCCATTCTTCCACATTAATAGAATCTAATGGATGCTTTCCTCTGAGAGACTCTTCTCTCTGATTTCTCATGATGCTTCTTCTTATCCACATATTTATTACAATTTCTGTCTTCACAGATTGAAATGTATTCCAGAGCCTCTGAAAAAATGTAGATGTGTGGCCATGAATCTCACAAAAATAGAACATCTCGTCACTTCTTTTTGTAACTATCCTCTTAGGCCTATCTCCAGCACCTACAGGTTTCTCTCTACTCCTGGAATTGTTCATGACTTGTATTCCATCATGCATGGGAGGGGATTCATCAAATACAATGCCAGATTTTCCCAAACTATATGGTCCTTGAGCTAAGAAAATATTTTTTTGTTTCTCCTTAGAAATCTCATACTTCATTTTCATCTTATCATCACCTTTTAAAGGACAATCGAATTGTAAGTGTAGTGCATCCTTCAACTTAGGTTTTCTTTTGTCCTTTCATATCTCCATTCCTTTCTTGTATTTCTCTATCACATCCTCCAATTGTTGAATCTTCTTATTTTTTGATTCAATTTGAGCATTGAGTTCTTTTCAGAGATTCTTCCCGCTACTCAACTCACCTTCTAGTTCCCATGTGAGATTTTCCACCATGTCACTTTTCTCCTTCACATTCAATTTTTCTTCTTCAACAGAATCAGAATAACATGTGTTCTCTTGTTTTAGCCTTTGATTCTTATAAACTAGTTCAGATAGCTATGTAGCAAGATAATAATTTTTAGATTTCAAATTCTGAATCTCATCTGTGTTCATATTCTTCCCCTTGTCACTAGCTTTTGATTTTTCCACCTTTGCAGATCTCTTTCTCAATTCTTCTTCTTGAGAATCATTTTTCTCCTTCAGATCAGTAGCTATGTCAATAAGCCTTTTATTCAAACCTCTTAGCTTGTTGATCTCAGTTTCTAGTGCTTGGATCCGAATATCTTTAGTTTTTATCTCTTCATCGAATTTCTGATTCAATTCCTTTGACTTGTGGAAAACTTCTACTTTTCGACTTCTTGGTGTTTCTTCATCATCAGTGGTTCCAAAATCACTTGGAAAATCAGGTTCTTCACTCTTTCCTTCAGCATCATTGAATGAGTAAGTATATTAATAGTATGATTCATCCAAACCATTCTTCTATTCACTACATGATTCCTTTAACTGAATCACACTCTTTGCATTGACACTTCCATAGTAGGAAATACCACAAGACTTCTACTTCTTCTATGATGTTCTAACCTTCCCCATGGAACAATATGATAAGATTAGATTGGATCTTTAACTTAATCAATTTACTGAACCAAGTTAGAGAAAACAAATCTGATAAAAGAAACCTTCCCTCTGATACCAATTGTTAGGACCAATATGAGCCTATATACCCTGAGAGGGGGGGGGGGTGAATCAGGGTATGTATATTCTTTTCTAAATTCTTCCTGACCCACTGGATCTTGATCTCTTTATTACAAGGGTAACTTTGTTTTCACTTTTGTGTTTATTATGACCACTTGTTTTCTTCTTTATCTGATGATGATTCTTTTAATGCAATGTAGGGAAGAAAACAGGCAGACACGAAGATTTTTACTTGGTTCACCCTCACTGGGCTACGTCCAAGGAGCATACAATGGCGATGTGCCGCTGTACCAAATCCACTAAGGCTCACTGCCAATAATGTTCGGGCTAGATCACTTTTATACCTAGGCTCACTACCTTTACAATGTTTAGGGTCAGCTCACTGCTTTCCCAAGGTTCCCTCCCTATTTCTCTCTCTATGGATCACTAACGGTGGAGGGGATCACCTTCTTCCACTTCCTTTTGTCACTACACTTGGAAGGGATCCACTCACAGTTTATAGACCTATAGGTCTCTTCTTTTGCATGAATGCACGCATCCTCAACTGTTGATAGATGCTCTGTTAAAGTCCTACTTTCATCCACTGATTAATATCCCTTTGTCTCTTAACCAATGGGAAATTAAATTTGGAAACACCTTCTTAAAGAACCCTACTTCACAAGGCTCCCAATTTCGTGAAGCTCAAACAATCCTTTGCGACGCTCCTTCCTTTTCACGAACCTCAAAATTTCACGAAGCTCAGACCATTGCAAAGCTCAAGCCTTCTCAATGATTAGGCCATAGAGGATCTTAACTCATCACAAAGCGACTTACCTCACGAAGCTCACTAAGCCAACACAGAGCACACGACTTTCGTGGAGCTAGAATAACCATCGTGAAGCTCTTCTTTCATGAAGCACACTGCCTTCACAAACATCCTTCATGAACCGAGAGAAAATTATTTTCTCTGAAAATTCTCTCTAAATCTCTCAAGGGGATTGGCCTCTATTTATAGGAAATTCCACCAACCCTCAACTCTGCCATGAGATGTCAGCGCAACGTCATCGCCAATCGCGAAGCTCCGAAATTTCCGCCATAATTCTCTCAAAATCGCGAAGCACCACGGAAATTTTCCGGTCGCGGAGCTCATCATAATCACAGAGCATCACCATCAACATTCTTTCGCACCTTCGCCACGAAGCTCCCTCGCAAAGATCTTCACCGACATGATGCGCTTCAACTCTGCTGTTCAAAAAGCTTTGACGTAATCGCGAAGAATCACAACCATCATTCTTCTGGTCTTCGCGAATTCCAAACCATGAATCCTCTCATCACAAAATTCATGCCTTTTCCATATTAAAATATGATCTTCATGGATATCCACATTTTGCGATGCTCAGCAACTTCCAAATTTTGGACCCCAAAAATTTGGCAAACACTGGAAAACGATGCCACCTTGTACTGCCCTTTTGCACCACCTCCAGATCATCCTTTCCTTTGTCATCATTCTTTTTTCAACATGAATTGTCAACAACTTCTTTGTAACTTGACAATTCTTCATGGAAACCTACTTTGTCAACAAACACAATCAACCCAAATAATATTGCAATGTTACCTTGAGGGATTTTTTCCCTACATCTCCAAAGGCCAAATCTAGTTCTTTAAGAGGATATTTAGAGGGAGCATGTTGAATAAGGGTAATCTCCTCTACCAATTATTTCAAACTTATTTCTTCTTATACTTCCTCTTAATGATTTGTTTTAGTTAAAATGTTATAACTTGAGTATCACAAAATATTGAGATGTTATTATGATTATCTAATTACCATATCACACCTTATATCCATCCTATGAAAAAATCACCATGCATGCATACATACAACTTACATACATAAGAAAATGATGGCATTAATACCCAAATAAAGAGTAATAATAAAATGTTATTAATAAACAAATGATAATATGATCATAAATGATATCTTAAAAATTAAAATGATTCTATAATAATTAAATTGAATTATTTAAATCATTATACAGGAGGTTTCAATACATACAAAGGATATCATACCCATGGTAAGGGGTAATTTTGCAATCTCATTATTATCTGAGATTGGTTATACATAAGTATTTACTAGGGTATATTTATCATCCATATCTATGTTTTCTAAATATGTATTCCAAAAATATTATTTTTATCCTTTTACAATTTTTTAGTTTCAATTTTACCCATTGGTGAAACTTTTTTAAGTTTTATAAAAGAAATCTTTTTTTGTTTTCGATACAAGGTACTTTTTGAATTTTTGAAAAATGTATGAGAAGAATGATTTCTTTCAACTTATATGGCATGAATAGATTTTTACATTTTCATAAGACCTCATTTCCATTAATCTTTGTTCAAAATATTTCATGTTTATTTTTAAATAGTTTATTTTTATTTAAAAATTCATGTAATTTTATGAAAAGAAATCATTTTTAAGAAGAAAGGATATTTTTTTCAATAATTAATTTCAAGTGTTCTATCAAAAATATTTTCCATCTAAGATGGATTTTTTAAATAGGTTTATTTCTCAAATATAATATCCTATTTATTATAATGGATTTATTATGTGTATAATGGAATTATATTTATAAAATATATTTGTTTTACATGGATTTTTAATGATGAATTGATGTTTAAGAAACCAATTTTATTCTACGGGTTATGCACTGATTGATAATTTATGTTTTTTTGGAACATGTAAGAATGACTTAATTATAATATAAGTGGGAATATATATCAATCCAATGCATTGGGAAAATATTTATATCACATGAGATAGATATGGTGGGAAAAGGAAATGATATAGTTTAAGTAATACAGGGATAGAACAGAAAGTAAGCCTGGTTTAGTAATAAATGGCTGGAAGGAGGAGTAAACATGGATTAGAAATGGAATTTGTCCACTATGATAATATTGGAAATGAGCCCTATCTAATATGAAATAATTTTCTATGATTATGTATATTCCAAAATTTCCATGTCTTATGTTATGACTTTTTGTAATATGTTCAATGTTTATTTATGAACTTTTATGATTTATCCCATGACATGATATCATGATATTTTATACAAGGATAATATTTTCAAAAGTTATGATCTTATGTATTATGATTATGATATGATTTATATATCCCTTTTCACCCTTACTGAGAATATGACCATACCCTTTCTTATGTTTATTTTCCCAAGATCATGAAGAAGGGTATTAAGTAAGATATGTCAAAAAGGGTTTTAGTTATGATGAAATATGTGGGAGACAATGTAGATGTCTTGTGAAACATTTTTTAAGTTTCCAAATTTCTTAAGACACTAAAAATATAAGGTTATGGAGTGGTTTTTTTATGTTTTCTAATAAATATACTTCAATTTTAAATTAATATCTATGTATGTAAAGTATGGGTCATTATACTAGGTATCAGATAAAAGGTATAGTAATCCTTTTAAAAGTAGGATGAGAAAACCTTTATAAGAACCCTAAAGACATGTCCAAATATAGGTTACAAGAATAGTTTTTTATAAATGATCATGAATAACATAGGATAAAACCTAAAGTGTCTTAAATTGATAATTTTGTTCATTATCATGTGATTTTCCCATTATGATTAGTGTTTCTGACATAATTTTTCTTAGTTTTAGTCCACTGCTAGAATATGAAGGAATTGTGTTAATGCAAAATTTGAGGTGTAGTGCAATGATTTTCTTCCTGAGAAACATAATGTTATAGGATCTGGAATGAAAAATATTGTCGCTATGATCACCCAACATTCTCAAGATATGAATAATTCTAAACTGCCAAATGAGAAAAAGAGGGAACAAAATTTTATTTAGTCCTTGATAAGTCATTTTCTGTGTTCATTAAATGGTTTTATTGATCCATTAATAGATAAAAATTGTATCAGTACCAATAAAAATATATTCCCAGTTATCTAATGTTTAGAGGATAAAAAATACATCTTTGTAGTTTATCATTTGGAAGGTGTTGCTAATCAATGGTTGAATCTTATCAAAACATATAGGAAAAGAGATAAATTGAATCTATGTAATGGGATGATTCCAATAACATAATTTTCAAAAAATACTTTCCTCGTATTTTAGAAAAAATATGAATAAGGAGTTCCTTGAGCTAATGCAAAAGGATGATGGATTTGTTGGTACCTATAATGAAAATTTTACAAGACTTGAAAGGTATGCATATGGAATTATTATCCAACCTAAGAGTAAAATTGATCGTTTCTTTAGTGGCTTAAAACCATGTCTCTGAAGGGAGTTATCCCTAAGGGACTTCAATAGCTATGAGGAAATAATTTGACGTGCTCTCAATGTTGAGATAGAGACTGGGGTAACCCATCAGTCCTATGGGTTTGATAAGAATATTAAAATGGAATTCATGGGAAACTATAAAGATCACACTAAAAAGAAGATGCATTTTACCTTATGATCAAAGTGTGGAAAGAATCATGGGGGAAATTGTCTTAAAGGGACAAGAATATTTTTTATATGTGGAAGAGAAGGTCATCGGGAAATTGAATATCTATGTGATTGAAAAAAATTTCTAATGAAGAGAATAGAGAAAAGGCTATACAAAATGAACCTCCCATACTTCAATGATACAAGTGAAAATAGATGGGGCATTATTCCAACCAATGACCTAATCAAAGGGTTATCGATGACGATCAACGTTAAAAAACTCTTAAGGTAAATGAAAAAGGAAAGTCACATACAATAACAATTAGAGATGTGGAGTACAATAATGATGTGGTGACAGGTAAACTTACCATCCACTATAAAGTAGAATATGTTTTATTTGATTCTGGATCCACCCACTATTTTATTTTTGAATAATTTTTTAAGGGTATAACTTTATTACCTAAAAAAATAGATTTTGAGTTTTTTGTGAAAAATCCTACTGAAAAAACGGTCACATAAAAAGATAATATTCTTATATATTATATGTTTATGGGAAAGTACATCCTAAGAATATTTTGATCCTTTATTTTGTGGAATTTTATGGGATTCTTGGCATGGATTGGATTTCTCTATATGGATCTCATATCAATTTCCAAGGATGGGAAGTCGTATTTCATATTCGAAATCAATCTATAATCATGTATCGATGCTAGGATGAATATGAAATTCTAGTGTAAATTTATTCCATCTTATAGGTCTTGGTTCCTATAAATTAAGGCTATCAATCTCAAATGGTTAGAGAGAAACTCACCATTAAGAATAATCCTATTTTATTGGAATAATTTGTTATCTTTCCGAAATAATTTCCAAGTCTTCCACCGAATCTTGTTATAGAGTTCTCAATAGAACTCATTACAGGTTCTATACCTATTTAAAATACACTTTATAGAATATCCCCAATTGAGTTGCAGTAATTGAAGAAGAAACTCTAAGAGAATATTGAAAATGTATTCATATTCCCTTGTGTTTCACCTTGGGGTTCACCTATTCTGTTTGTTAAGAAGAAATATGGATCAGTGGGACTCTTCATTGATTATTGAGAACTTAAAAAGATTACTAATAAGATAAAATACCCTCTTCTCTAAATTTATGACATATTTGACCAACTATATGGTGCTCAATACTTTTACAAGATTGATATTCATTTAGGATATCATCAATTAAGGGTCATAAAGGAGGATTTACTAAATACGTCATTCGGTACAAGGTATGGACACTATAAATTTATAGTGAAAAATTTTGGTCTTACTAATTCCTCTTCAATATTCATGGATCTAATTAATAGTGTCTTTAGATACTATCTTGATTAGTTTGTCGTAGTATTTATAGATGATATTCTTGTATATTATAAGAGAAAGTAAGAGAATTAATATCACTTGAGAATTGTACTAAAGATCCTAATAAAGGGTAATCATTATGTAAAATTTACCAAGTGTTAATTTTTTATTCAAAAAGTTTCATTTTTTGGTCAGATAATATCATGATAAGGGATAACTATGGATCTAAGAAAATGTATTTATTGAATGTTGACCTAGACTGTAAGTGTTAACTAAGATGTGACGTCTTCTTGGGTTTTATAGATATTATAGACAATTTGGTAAAGATAGTTTCATGAATATATAATACACTCACCATATTGAGGTGGAAATGAGTTACGTTTTTGTGGATGGAGGAATTTGAATAACATTTTAAAGAGATAAAAACAAGGTTAGCCAGTTCACCCATGATCACACTACCATGTAGTAGAGAAAGGTTTGTAATTTATAGTGATACATCCATGAAGGGCCTAGGATGTGTTCTCATGAAAAATGATATGGTGGTATCTTATGACTCATGAAAATTGAAAATCAATAATAAAAATTAACTCATTATTTGGAGGTAGGTGTAGTAATAGTTTCATTAAATATATGAAGGAATTATCTTTATGGTAAAAGGAGTGAAATTTATAATGATAATAAAATTTTAAAGTATATTTTCACAAAAAAGGAGTTGAATATTATCTAAAGAAGATTGTTGGAGTTGGTTAATGATTATTACTACTCAATGAGTTACCACCCTTGGAAATCAAACAAGGTGGAAAATGCTTTGAGTCAAAAGGACCCTGACATCCTATTCATGATGTAGATCAGAAAAGATCCAATAATTATGGATTTCTGAAGGATATATCTTGAAATTATAATTGAAGTGGAGAAATTTTATATTTCTCAAATGAATGTTCAAACATCAATACATGTAATTATTAAACAGGAATAGAAGGTAGATATATATCTAAAAAATAAGGTGAGGAATGTTCCTAAATTCAACCATGACTGTAATGGAATAATAAGTTTTAGGAATTGTGTTTTTATTCCTCCAATAAAAGAATTAAAGAATGAGATATTGGATGAGGATCATAGTTCTTCATTCTATATTAGTCCTAGAAGCACAAAGATGTATAGGGATCTGAAAGAGTATTTATGATGGGATGGTATGAAGAAATATTTTACTAAATATATATCTCATTTCTTGGTTCATTTGAATGTTAAGTCAAAGAGACAGATGCCTAAGGGTATGTCACAACCATAACCCAAACCAAAATGAAAATGGGAAAACATAATTATGAACAATGTCATTGGCCTTCCCAAAACATCTCAAGGCTATAATGTTATTTGGGATATATTTGTTCTCATTATGAATTCTACACACTTCATTTCTATTAGGGAGGATTTCTATACTTTTCAACATTATAGGATATATTAAGGGAGTGGTAATATTACATGGAGTACCAAATTCCATTATATCTGATCGGAATATGAGATTTACCTTGAAGTTATGGAGAAGTATTTAGTAGGCTCTAGATACAGAGTTATGTTTCAACACTACTTATCATATTAAGATAGACAACCAGTCTGAGAAGACAATTCAAACTCTCGAATACATGGTAATAAATTGCTCTATGGATTTTAAATGTGGTTGGGATCAATTCCCAAATTTGGTAGAATTTTCATACAAAACTAGATTTCACTCAAGTATTTAGATGGATCCTTATGAAGTCTAGTATAGAAAAAAGTGAGGAACTCCAACTTTGTAGGATGAATTTGGGGAAAGAATAAAATTAATACTAGATCTTGTTGATGAAATAATATAGAAGTTCAGATCAATTCACCAACACGTACGATCATATCCGATTCGGAAAAAATGTTATGCTAAAAAATTATGCAAATATCTAGAGTTTTAAGTGGGTGAAAAGGTGTTTCTATAAATATCTCCCTGGAAGAGAGTTATGTGATTTGTACGAAAGGTAAATTTGAGCCCTAATTATATGGTTCCTCTTGAATTTATTAGTCATGTTGGGAAGGTAGATTATAGATTTATGCTTCCACATAATTTATTTCAAGTTCATGAACTATTCCACGTATCTATCATAAGAACATACATACCATATCCTTCACATGTACTAAACATAGAAGTCATACAACTAGAGAAATATATTTCTGATGAAGAATAACCGATAGAGATTCAAGTTCACAGTGAAAATGTTTTAAAAAACAAGACCACTCACTTGCTTTAAGTTTTATAATAGAACCACCAATTTTATAAAGCTTTATGGGAACTAGAGAATTTGATGAGGTAGATGTTTCCTCATCTTTTTGTATCCAAGTGTTTAATTTAGAGGGTGAAATTTAGTTTAATGGGGGTAGAATGTAACCCCATAATTTTTTTATGAAATATTTTCTTTAAATAATTTTAACTCTTCAATATCTTGCATTGCACACAATCCTAAGTTTAAAAGAACAAAAAAATCCCATTAGATTAAGATGACGACTATAACCAAGTGGTTATGTTAGTAGGAATAAATATATCTAACTTATGAAAATGTATGGTGAATTCTTTGGCCACCAATTATTTATGAAAAATATAAACCAATGTAAAGGAAATAATTGAATATTTTATTAATAAATTAAGTGAATTATAATTATTAAATGATATTAGTGAAATATTTATGTTATATAATTAATAAAATATTTTTAACATTCATTAAATAGATATTTTAGTCATAGGACATGAATAAAATGTATTTTATATATAAAAACCATATATTTTTAAATGGGTAATTTTATGGAATTTTATTGCTGACCCCATTTTAAATTGAGATTTTGGCTTGTTAATAATTTTTATATGAAAACATAAACTTATTATTTATAATCTGGACATAAAAATTTCCTTTGGATTATTTTTTTGGTAGTTTTCCAATAATTTTCATGTTTTTATGGATAGTAAAAATATACTAAATTTTAATTGAAAAAATAATTTTATTAGAAGAATTTATATTGTTAAATTATATTATTTAATTTGTTATAAAGTATAAATAGATTATATTTTTATCACTTAATATAATTTTTGTAATTAGAAATATTTTTACATTGAATTTAAATGTAAAAATATTTCAATCTTTTGCAATGTTTTAACTTTTAAAACTCATTTTCTCATTCTAAAAATGAGATTATTTTTAAACTAATTACTAAAAATTTTGTTCTTTGAATTTTAAAAAATGGGTTCCATATTTTGAATCAATAGATTCAAATTATTTAAATATATTTAATTTAATTTTGGACAATTTTAATGGTAACTTTGGTAATTTTTATGAATACGGTAAAAGGGTAAATCAGGTATTTAAGGGTAAAAGTAATATTATAAAATTATCCCAAAACTTTTCATAATATCCTAGGAGGAGGGTGTTTCAACCTAAATCATCATTGGGTTGAAATGATATCCTTTGGAATACACTGGGATAAGATTAGTTCATTTAATTTTTTTTATTTAAAGAACGATTAAATATGTTTTCAAAAAATTTAAAACTCTATCATTTTTAGCCTAAAGTTGTACAAAAGATAAATTAGATTATAAATATTATTTTGAAATTCAATTTTTTTCTTTATCATGGTAATTTATTTATAATTTTTAGGAAATAAATAATTTCTTTATGGGATTATACATTGATGATGTAGAAATTATTTAATTGATGACAAATCAATAAAATAGTTTTTATTAAAAATATAATAACCAATAAAAGACAAAAACACATGATGAAATCTTACTGATCAGGTATATATCAACCATTATAATCTAATGGTCTAGTTATAAACCATTTAGATCCATATGGAAAATATTATGACACTTATAATATTTTATTTATTGTGATGTTAAAGTTTTAACATTAATTTTTTGATAAATAAAACATTTTTAATATTTGATTTTATAGAAGATATACTTGACTATAAGTATTATTTTGATATATGTAGGATTTATCTTAATCATGGTATTTTTTTTTGAAAATTTTTCATCAACAAATTACTATAATAAATAATTACACAGAATTGATGTAGAAATTATTTTATTAATGGAGAAAACAAATAAATGTTATTAAAAATATTAAAATAAACAAAATTTTGGATAATTAATATATCCAACAAATTTTCTAGATAACCCTGACCTATTATAATTATAATAAATTATTTTTTTAGAATTTTAAATTATATATATTTCTAATAATCATTGAATTGAATAGTGTCAAATTGACAATATTCATTATTTATCAAAATAATGTATTATTAAATTAATTAAAATAATAAAACGTTTTAAAAAATATATAATAATTATGATATGGTCTAAAATTTTCTAAAATATTTATTTATGGTCTAATTAACATAAATTAAGTAAATATTTTACCCTTTAAATATTGAAATATTTGTTACCATAATTAAAATAAATAGAATAACTAATTGTTAATTAAAATTATATAGTTTAAATTGAAACAATATTGTATAAAATTCATTGGATGATGATATTAAATAATTATATCATATCATTTTATAAATTATAACATTTTTGAGGTTTTTTGATGTGTTTTGTTTTTATTATAAATTAATATCTTCAGAGATTCTGAAAGTGCCCCTCACCTCAATTATAAAAGGAATCCTCCTCCCTCATTTCCTAAAAAATCATTGAGCCATAATTATCAGCTATAGACCACCATTTTCCATTAAAAAAAATTCCCTAATGACATAATATAGGTTATGGTCTTATCCAAATACCAACTTTAGTTCGTGAAGAGGAGATTTAGAGAGAGTAGGTTGAAGAAGTGGTAATCTCCACTCTGGATTCTTTCAAAAATATTTCTTCTTATTCATACTCTTCATGAGTTGTTTCTATTAAAATATAATAACTATATTATCACTTAAATACTTAGATGTCATTATGATTATTTAACAACCATATTCCACCTTATATTCATGCTACAAAAAATGAAATCCCCATGCATTAGTAAGTACGACTTACTACTCCACATCGTGGTGTAATTTGTTTTTCACCACCACCATAGATGGATGGGTATAATTATGTAAATAATAACTATATATTTTTATTATAACATGATATGAATTTTTTAACAAAATAAATACCATCCACTTCCTTAACATTTCACAATTATGGGAATGATATCATCGCTCGTGCGTACGTATGACCTACCATTTCCATCATGTGATATGATTCATTCTACATGATATCTATTAATGCATGATGATATAAATGTATAAAATAAATAAATATCATATATATTATTTTAATAGTATTTTATAATGATATATCTTTGACCTAAGAAGGTTAACCAGAAATTCTTCTAAAAAACATTCAAAAGGAAACAAATCCCTTAATTCCCAAATAATGAGTAATAATGAAATGTTATTAACAAAAGGATGACAATATGGTCATATATGATATCATAAAAATCATGTGATTCCATAATAATTCAGTAAAATTATTTAAATAATTATATGGTAGGTTCATATACATACAAAGTATATCATACCTAAATAGGGATAATTTTTCAATATCTTTATTATCCAAGATTGTTTATATATAATTATTTACTAGGGAATATTTATCATCAATTTAAAGTTTCACTAAATATTTATTCCAAAATATTATTTATATCCTTATATAATTTTTTATAGTCAATTTTACCCATTGGTGGATTTTTATTAAATGGTGTGAAATGAATCTTTTTTATTTTTTGATACGAGGTACTTTTTGAATTTCCGAAAAAAGTACAATAAGAAAGTTTTCTTTTATCTTATATGGCATGAAGAATTTTTTTAAAATTTCATAATTCCTTATTTCTATGAATTTTAATTTATAATATTTCTAGAATATTTTTAAATAAATTATTTTCTTTTAAAATTGCATGGAATTTTGAGAAAATAATTTTTTTTAAAGAGGAATGTTTATTTTCCCCAGGAATTAATTTCAAGTGTTCTATCAAAATTATTTTCCATATAAGATGGAATTTTTTTAATAGGGTTACATTTCAATTATAATATCCTTATTATTCATATCTATTGATTATGTTTATGATGGAATTATATTAATGAAATATATTTGTTTTACATGGATTATGTTATTATGGAATGATATTTAAGTAACAAATTTTATTCCTTGGGTTATGTTTTGATGAATGATTTATGTTTTGTGGCACACGTATGAATGATTTCATTTTGAGATTGGTAAGACCTATTTCTCCCTCTAATGCATTGGATAAATATTTATGTCTCATGATATAGATAAGGATCGAATGGGAAATGATCTGGATGCAGTAATACATGGCTAGAATGGAATGTAAACCCCATTCACTAATATATAGATGGAATGAGGAGTGAACTCAATTCAGTAATTGAGTTTGTCTAATATTATGGTATTGGGAATGAGACATGATTAATATAAAATTATTTTTTGTGATTATGTGTATTCCAAAAATTCCACGTCTTGTGTTATGAATTTTGGTAATTTTTTCATTTTTATTTATGAGATTTTAAGATTTATCCCATGACATGATATCACAATAACTCATATACATGATAATATTTTCAAATGTTATGTTCATATGTATTTTGATTATGATATGATTGATATCTCCCTTGTTACCCTTACTAAGAATCTGAGCTCACCCTTTCTTATGTTTCTTTTCCCCATGTCATGAAGAAGGTTATTAAGTAATATATGTCCAAAAGGGGTCTAGTTATGAAGAAACAAGTGATAGACAATATAGATGTATTTTAAAATAGTTGTTTATGTTTCCTATCTTCTAATGAAATTAAGCCTATATGGTCATGGTGTGGGGTTTTTATGAGTTGTAAGAATATTATTTAATTTTGAAGTAATATCTATGTATTTAAAGAATGGTCTATTATAGTTTCCCAATTTCACCCCATCCAAAAGACTTTCAAAATTGATGTTATGGGAAGAATTTATGTCCGTGAGATCATTCAACTAGAAAGGGTACCTTGTACTATAATTTCTTATAGGGACATTCATTTCATTTCATGATTATTTTTGGGGTTACCGAGAGCTATGGGTACACAGGTGATTCTGAGCACAACCTTTAACCGTCAAACCGATAACCAATCCGAATGGATGGTAATTCTTTTTGAGGTAATGATCCAAGAATGAGTCCTTTATTTTGTTTGTTCTTGGGATAAGAATATCTCTCTCACTGATTTTTCATATAATAATAGCTTTCAGGGGATGATTCAGATGGATCCCTATAAGTTCCATTATAGTAGGACATTCCACTAACCCTTGTGCTGGTTAGAGGGAGGTGCAGATGCACTATTTGGTCCTCGTATCATACAAGAGAATCTAGAAAGGTTTAGTTTATCAAGAATATTTTCTATGCTATTCAGTATAGATAATAATCTTATGTTGATTACCACTGATGACCATTAGAGTTTTAGGTCATGGAAGATGTTTTCTTATGGTTATCTCCCAGTATTGGGCATAGATGGATATAGAATAAATGGAATTTTAAACCTCAATATATAGGGATGATTTAGATTCTGGAGAGTGTAGGGAAGGTATCATATAAGTTACTATTACCGGATAGTTCCTATTCTATTCATGAATTCTTCCATGTTTCATAGATTCACCGCTATTAGGTTGACCTATCCCATGTTTTTGATCCCTAAAAGGATTAGTTAGATGTCGATGCTTCATTTGAGGATTATCCTATACATATCGTTGAATAGATTAAGAAGGATATCCAAGGTTAGTATTTCACTTTAGTATGAGTGTTATGGTAGCATGACTATGTAAATGATAAGAATTTGGGTAGGAGGCTGACATACATGCCTAGTGTCCAAAGTTGTTTTCATATAGGGATTTGATACCCTAGGAAGCTGAATTGGGGGATGAGTTATTTTAAGGGGGGAAGATAGTATGAACATGGTTTTTATCTCAATTATGGATCCTTTATATTTTGATCTATTTCATTATTATTGACCTAATATAGATTCCATTGTATGATTAAAAGGTTATGGGGGTGTCTGAGTATTGTTCAGATCTCAGAACCTTGGCTAGTGAAAAAATAATTTGGTCACACTTTTTGGAGAAACCGTGTGAGGAAGGCCGAACCGTTACCCCTAAATATGTTGGGATAGACAATGAGAAGTAGAGGTATTAATATTTGATAGAAACTATGTTCCCATAATTGTACGACCATACAGAAACTCTTCAATTTTTATTATAGGAGAATGGAATGGTTGGCACAAAATTTCTCAAACCTTATGGCCCAATTGTGTGGGTCTCCCTTAAGGTAGTGGCCTTCACACGATTGGCGCATGATTTTTCCAACCGTATGACCAAACCATGCACCTATGTTTTTTATAGGTAAAAGGGCCAAAATACCATTAATGAATGTTTAAACCTAACCTACATCTCCTTTTCCCATTCTAGTGGGAAAAAACCCTCTCCCCTCACTTTGTTCACCTTTCAAGCCCACATTGATAATTTTTTCTCCTGTTCTATGATCTTAAGTCCAATTTTACCCATGTTTATCATGTTGGATGCACATTGGTATATACCTAATTTATATTAAGCCATTTGTAATTATTATTTCTATCAAATTCAGTATTTAGATGTAGGATCATATTCCCTATTTTTAGGGTTTAAATCTATTATTTATATTTCATCCAATCTAGGCCATTCTAAATGGTGATATGTGGTGTATGACTCATCCATCAACTCTCAATATTTTATAAGCTGTAGTTTTTGTGTACACCCCAATTGCATTAGCAGTATCCTATAAAATTTACATTCACTGATTAAAATCATTAGGTTCTTATTCTAATGACAATTCAATGGCATATCATTAAGTCATTGGAGTTTGGTACCTCAATAAATCCCATCCCATATAGGGTGTTCCATTACATATTCCTTAGTGTTACTTTATGATTATATGCACCATCGTTCAGGTGTTCCTTCACTTGAGCATCCTAAAGGTATGTCTTCCTAATTAAATGAATGTGTTTTTAAGGCATATAACTTGTGTTGTTTCACTTAGAACTTATAAGGTAAGTGTTTAAATAAATTAAATGAATCATTAAAGGTAGAATTGGAATGATACTAATATATATCGACTGGATTAAATGAATATAATTAAATGGTTTGTTACATGTCCATAAAACCCCTTTTCATAAATAATGGATTCTAGTATAGTGAACCTAATTAATTTTGTTTGACTTATTTAACTAATGAATTGTAGCATTCCCCCTTATCCATGTATCTTGTATGAAAGGTAATCGAATAGACAAAATGAATTATAAAATAGAATGAGGAATTAATGGTATGATTAATTAAATGAATCAAGTATACAACTACTAATACATAAGGACCATGAAATATTAACAGGAGTGGTAAGATTAAAGCTATCCTTGGATTCTTGAGGGGATTCCTTCATCTCCTTTGGATTCCATTCCAATTTAGGGATGCTGGTTGTTAAGGGCAAGACCCACCTTGAAACCCAATCCTTTCTTACTAGTGGATTCCCTATATGATTCCATAGGACCCCTTCATTATAATTATATGGATCATTAGATACACACGTTGGATATATCATGATATCTACGAACATGTGGCGCCATGGTTACTCCCATTATTCCTATTCCTTGCTTACCCATTTTACCATGGATCAGATCATTGGCCTCCATTAGAATTACATTATTGTGAAATACCTTGGGAACTACCCCATGGATTACAATCTTACCCCTAATAGACAAGAATTGGGTTATTACTATGTTAGATCGAACCCTAAGGTCAAGGATGCTTTGTTTATTACCTTGGATCCTCTATAATCATTATTAACATACGATGCCCAGTTATATCATGGATACTTCATTATCATTATCATGTTATGCAGTTAGTGATATTATATCTCATTTTTCCTAATTATGTAAAGTGAACATAAATGAACTAATTAAATGTTATCATGTTTAGAGACATTACCAAGTGAGGTTAAAGTAGGTATCTAGGGATTTACATTCCTTTAATAATATACTTTTTTATATGCATTCTTGCACATTGTTTTAGTTAATATTACATGGAATGGATGTCATAGAAACTATTGGTGGTGGCCTACTGAGATTTATCTCACACCATATCTAGTCATTGATTGGTTCCTGAGATGATTCTATGTATGCAGGTTTTGAAAAGGGGAAGCATCTCCACTTGGAGCACATGGTATGGACTGCTTGTATTAGGATGGATCAAAGTATTATATGACCAAACTAGAGCTAGTGATGATTATAGTGTTTCTTTTGACTTTTTTGAATATCATGTGTAGTACTACTTCTTCCTGATTTGTAACCACTTTTTCTAGCTTCATAGATACATGACATATACTATCAGCACATTTGTTTATTATTATCAATTTCTTAGTTATTTATTATTTATCATAGCTTACACTATGGAGTGTTACTATTCATGTGTCCATTATATCTACTTATTCTGTGTTTATGGTCATTATCTTTGTTACACTATTTACCTATTTTATTATATTTATACATTTTCCTCACTTTGGTAATGGGGGCATATTATCTATACAGATACACCATTGGCCCTCACTGCTAGTCAGTGGCCTCTAGAGTTCAGGTAGATATGAATGAGGTAGAGTGTCCAACTAGGCATAGGGAACCATTGATTGGCACCCAGGTTTGGGGCATCACATCCTATTAAATTAAATGGGAAATAAAACTATCATTTATGTGTATGGTGGACTTACTACTGACGAACTAATGAAATTCATTTTCTATCACCACGTCTCACAATTAGCTATAAAGATGGATTTAATGTATATATAATATATTTATGAATGTTGATGCTACTTTCCATCAAAGAGTCTATACGAATGGAAAAGGGGAATACCTCAAGAAAAGAAGATTCATCCTTTGAAGAAAAATTAAAACTTTAGAAAGGAATGAACAAGGAAATCCTTAAGCATGGATCACATAAGTTTCACCATGGTCGCACAAGTATACTTGCGTGCCACATTTTGGTCGCACAGGTGACTTGCGTGACCTATTGTATTTTCACTCAAGGTCTTCAGTGGCCTATAAACACCCATGGTTGGCCCCCCATTTCGGGGACAAAAAATCCAAAAGTCAGATTTAAGCTCTTAGCGCCCTAGTCTCTTCTTGACGTCTTCCGAACACTTCTAAGGTATTTTCTTACCTAGAATAGAAGATCTAAAGAGGGGGAAAAGGCCTAAGTGTAGAAATTCATCAACACTTGCACACCTAAGTATCTAACCCTTAAGGGAAAATGACCACACTTGCACGCCACCATATCCCTTCAATAGAAATTGCGCACCACCCTTTTGGAAGCCTTTAGGGATAATACTAAGGGCTTGAGCCAAGTCTCACCCAAGTATTAACCTTTTTTTTAACCATCTCCCAAGTACACCCATGTGGCGCAAGTATACTTGCGCGACCAGGACTTGTGCTCCAGAATTATACTTGCGTGTCTCCTTTCAATTCACTTCCTTTCTTCAAATTTACTTATCCTATTTAATAAATAGCCTTCAAAACCCTCTTCCAAGCCATTTATGGCATGGTTCCATTGTTGGCTTCCTTATCTGAGATGAATTCTAGGCCTCCTTCTCAGGAGTAAGCCCCAAATCCCAAACCCTTTTAACTTGAGCCTCCTTCTTAAATGTAAGCCTCAAGTTAGAATTCCCCTAAATTATAGGAATCCCCCTTAGGAGTAAGCCCCAAGTTCCCTAATATGGGCCTCCTTCTCAGGAGTAAGCCCCAGTCATAATTTCTTTTGATTTGGGATTCCTTCTCAGGAATAAAACCCAACCATCAGTCCCCTATTATTTAATTTGGGAATCCTTCTTAGGATTAATCCCCAGGTTATAAGTCCCCTTTAATTGGGAATCCTATTTAATACTAATCCCCAAGTTCCCTAATCTAGGCCTCCTTCTCAGGAGTAAGCCCTAATCATAATTTTTTTGATTTGGGATTCCTTCTCAAGAATAAAACCCAATCATAAGCCCCCCTATTATTTTATTTGGGAATCCTCCTTAGGAGTAAGCCCCAATATTATTTTATTTTGATCTGGGCCTCCTCTTCAGGAGTAAGTCCCAATCATAAGGTAATGTTCCCCCTAATTTGGGCCTCCTTCTCAGGAGTAATCCCCAAGTTAGAGTATCCAAAATCTCTATAAAGCACATACGCCTTTATAGACCTTATTCCTAGGCTTCTTTCTTGAAGTAAGTCCTACTCTTCATCTACTTGGGATGTCATACATACATAAGCCCCATATCATTCCTTGTGACCACATCTTTCATGGAACAATACTTAGGTTAACTAATACCTCTTTTTTCTCACACTGATCATGAATCAAGTGAGCTTAGAGTGTAAAAGTAACCATTACACATCTTCATGGGCTATCAATCCTACTTAATCCCCACACTTCTTTAATAGAACTATGTGGACTTTGATCTCTTCCCTTAAAGTAGAGTATGTAGAAATCCTTTCTAAGGTTCAAGCCCATCACCCATTAAGTCTCATCCGTCCCATATAACGTTAAACTATATCTTAAATTCCTGAACTACGTGGGTTCTAATTCCTTTTTTAACAAGGATACGTAGGTATCCCATCTTCGGGTAAGATCCCAACTCTAAAATAATCCATGTCCTTCGGAACGACAATATACTTCAAGTGCCCCACTGAGTGGCTTTAAAACTAGTATGGTCATCATAATGACCAAGATATTCCTATATAATTTATTGAAGGATACCGTTGACTAAGAATCCCTAACACATACAGATGATTTTCTATCAATGGATAACCTCAAATACATATAAAGGATTCTCTAAATCCCATACATACCAATCATTGATTTCCAAATCTAAAGGAAAACTCATTTACATGCTTGGTGAATTAATAAGGATTCGTGAACATACATTAAATTTATAAGAGAGTCTCGGAGTAAGAAATAATTACCCTAAAAAATGTGTGATGAACCTGAACTCCCATCCTCTCGACCAATGAAAATTTTAAGCCTCATCGGTCCACAACTAATGAGAACCTACCTTTGGAAAGTAGGTCCAAATGGATATAGAATCATTGGGTGTTTCCGGTTCTAAGAAAAAACCCATTAGAAACCAATTGGAAAGTTTTAACCTTAAACAAATGAGGTCATCCACATTTCCAGCACGAAACAAAAATGGTGAACCTGACATGAATCCTTAACCAAGTTAAAATGATGTTTTACTTATTCACTGGGCCCCTATTAAACTCAATATGTGGGCCAAAAAAGCAATCAATCACATATGTGTTTGTCCAAAAGATGTATCCTATCCAAGCCTATATTGATTATGTCTTTTATATCAAACAGACACTCTTTACCAAGATCTCTCTGCAATACAGAAATGGCTTCTCTAAAGTTCAAACCTGTGAATGCCCCAGCTGCTGCACCTACTGGATCATCATCTGATCTGAGGACGATATCACCTACTAAACATCTGCAACGCTGGGTATCAAATGCACTGGTAAGGGAATACCATAAACAAAGTACCATCCCAACTCTGGAGGATGGTCGACAAGCCCTCTAAGTTAATAATTCACCTTGGTTGTCCGGACAGTGATGACTAGTGATCAAGAAGCAAGTGGTTCCAATCACCGTTTCCAACCGTTTCGAGTCGTTATCCCCGTAACATAACAACAAGTCCCTCCCATACTATAGGGAGGTGGATCAGGAGGTCACTCATGGCCTCAATTCAAAGAGACATGAGTCCTTCCCAAGGGCTCCCATCAAAAATCACTGCCAAAATTGTGCGGTAGTGCACCCTCAACATGATGAAGGTGTCGCCTTTAGACATTCGGCTCAGGTCCCCTAGACCCGAGCATGCAAGATGAATCACCATAGGCAACATCCAAACAACAGGGAGTAGGTTCTTATCTCTTCCCCCTCTGAAGAAGTCCATCATCCTAACATGATGGAAAGAAATGAGCGGACACACACACCCGTCCGTCCCAATTTCGCTGCCCAACATACTCGTCTGGAAGCAACCCACCAATCCCGTCAGGAAATTATGATGATGTACTATAGGTAGGTGCATACATCAGTTTATAATTAATCATCCAGTCAGTAGGCTCGTCTGACTATATCCAAAGGATCTCATCCACCAAATGTGTTGACCACCTGTAAATAGACACATACACCTACTTACAATCACCAATTCTGTCAGCAGTCTCGTCTTCCAGTATTGATGGAAACCCATCAGCGATACTTGATAAGGAATACATAGAAGGCAAATACACATTCTAATGTTCATCAAGTCTGCCAACAGTCTTGTTTGGTAGCACCCAGAGAAGTCAGTCGGAAAGATCCGACGACAAATTTGGAGCAGACTAAACTCTCTGCCCCTATACATAATTACTGTTAGAATCCATTGATAGGAAAAGGAGGGAAGGAGTAGGCACATACACCTACTCCAAACCAAGAATGAACATATATTCCTATTACGGTAGCTGAAGTTACCAAGCACATTCTGTCAATGGTGAAAGAGAAGAAGTAAATACCTGCTCATATCCTGGATTCTTGTCAGGATATTATAACAGCTTCAACAGTATCTCAGGGAAAGGAAAATAAATCTATACCTATCAGTGAAGTGACTCATCATCATGTCTCCCCAGAGCAGATACACACCTCTGTTCAAGTCCATGAGGGTCGTGAGGCATACTCCCCCATTTCATATGGACAATCAAGTCAGGAACATACACCCAATTGGAAAGAGGATCGTCAGCCTAACCTGGCCACTTCTCATGAGCAGGCACATAAACCTGCCCATAATGACCACTTTCATCAACAAGTGGTTTCCAAAGAGAGTAAGAAGGCATCTAAGAAAAAGACTCGTTCATCACAGTTGATAAATCAAGAACCAATCTATAATAAGGCCTTGCTCAACGCTGGAGTTCTTGATGCACTCAGACAATTATCTTTTGCAACTCAAGATTCTACTCTCTCATTTCCCAATAGTGGGAACATTTATTCTAAAGGTCTGTATCAGAAAATTTCTCATGAAGGCTTTCTTTCTGACAATTTGATCGATCTTGAAGTTTTATCTTCATATGAGAGCTGCGATAACCCTCTACCTAGCCAGAAGACCAAGGAGAAATAGGTTTCATCTCTTTCCGTAACCCACCATGGTGGTCCTCCCCATGATGATGAATTTCACTGCGAAAGTCCTCTCTGCAGTAGTAACTCACATTGCCTGGAAAATTATCCAATGGAAAATGTAGTAATGAGAAAGCACTCTTATCTTGTGGAACTTGAAAATGTGAATCCAACCATGTTTGATGACTTGCCACAAGCAGGTGTAATTATTTCTCAATCAGAAGATAACCCGGAGTGTCGGTCATTCTCTGAACCACCCCTGGATCATTCATCTTTTAAATTGGCAAATGAAATCTCTAGAAATATTTTTGAATATGATGAAGCACTAAAGAAGCACCGACTTTAGTCTAATCAGGTAGAAGAATCTTCAACAAATGATAAAAGGAAGTGCTGAATATGAGAAAAAACTGGAAAAAGGTGAAATACCAGTCATGTTTTGGCCTTTGGCTGACTCTTAGTACGATATTCAAGAAACGTTGACCAAAGATTGTATTCACGATATTCTTCACAACATATGGAAAACTGTTTTTCAGTTAAAATAGAAAATATTATCTTTTTATGAATATCAAAATCACGTCAAGATATTAGAAGGGTTGTAATGCCAAGTCGACTTGGCATCTCTCTTAGTTTCCCGAAATCCAAAGGTTGAGAAGTAGCAAAGAACTCTTCAATGTTCATGCCTTGGTGCATTAAAAATGTTGCACTAATTAATTTCCAATGCCCCATCTGGTATTTATATCAGAGTATGGGGTGTTCATGGAGCACTGCATTTCACTGTTCTCTCCACTCAACAAAGCTCACCAAAAGTGGTCTCATGTAATGTCATTACCCATGGCCGATGACATCCAATTGGTTTTGTGTGTAATCAAAGGCTCGCTCAGGAACATGCCTCAACTAGTTCTTACCAAAGTCAGGAATACAAAGAACAATTTGTCGAATTACTCTTGCATCAGGTGAATGGTAATATCGAACAAGACTCTTGTTTAGAGCATGCGCATCATCAGGTGATAGAAGTTTAATAAATCATCTAATGGTTATTTAGGCCAGGTGATTTGAGTGGATGTAGGTTGATGCATCCAGCCAATTTCTGGACTAAAGTCCATAAAACTAGGAGAGATTTTAAGAAGGTCTCAGATGTAGCAGATCAAGAGCTACCTCAAATTTCCTGACTGGGGAATCTTGTAACCCAACCCTAAAAATCAACAAATAGGATTTGTGGAGTTGAGCAAGCACAATAGGAACAGACGTAGTCCAATAGACTGAGGAATTTTTCAAATCCTCAACCACATCCTCAGTAAAATTCGGTCTTCTCTCGATTGGGGAAGAATACACAAGAGAAATGCAGAGCTGAATTATCAGGAGATTCCCTCCAAATTACAGTTCATCAAGAAGTTCCTAATGAATCAACTCAACAAAAGGTAATGTCTCATCAAGGACATGGAAGAAGACAATATCGTAGAAATTCCGATAGAAAGGATGCAATGTGTTATGCATCAATAAATGTCATCAATGCCATTGTCACTGATCTTCCAGAACATGAGGCTCACTCATAGGAATCAGAGGAAGAATTTCCTATTCAAGAGGCTATATGCACAGAGACAAATGAAGGTGTGTGTACCCGAAATCAAAGGCTTACCCAGAATTTGGGTATTCCTTCAAATAACCAACTCCCTCCTCTTCGAAAGATGTCCAACAAGGGAAAATGAAAAAAGACAAGTTACATTCCATCCTACCTCTGGAGAAGGCCAATCACTCTCATTAGAGGAAAGGTTTGTACGTTAAGAAGAGGAAATGAAAAACTTAAGGAGATTAAATGCAGAACTACTTCAAGGTAGTATTCCTCCGAGGAAAGATGGAGTCAGTCAGTCATGGGAATTTGTTGCAGCTACTAGGATGGATCAAGAATATCCTCGTTTACCATTACACCCTCACAGGACTAATCTTATGGGTCATGCACAAAAACAATCGGTGGTGTTACCGTCAGTTGCAGCACCAGCCACCATACTTGTCCAAACTCCAGTTATTGCTCCTGCTCAAGTCAAAGCTCAACAGGATGTTTCTCAAAAGTTAATAACTACTATTGAGTCACTAACAACTTAGTTGGAAGCTATGGAAGGAAAGTGTGCACATGTTCAACTGGAAAAGTGGTCTTACCCTGAATGGGTAGATACAATCCCTCCCCCATCAAATTTTGGGAGCCCTTTATTCCCTATTTTCAATGGATCAGGCGATCGAGAATTGTATTTGATGTACTATGAATCTTTTTGTGACCCTATGATGGGAACTCCAGAACAATAAGAGTTAGTAAAACTCAGATGATTCGTACGAACCTTGCAAGGACCTACTCTTTTCTGGTATACAAGTTTTCTATCTCAGTCAAATACTGGATGGGAATATCTCCGTCAAATGTTCCTTCTTCAGTTTAGCTCAACATTACCAAAGACGACTGTCATTGATATTACTAATTGTAAGCAAAGGGACAATGAAAGAGTTTCAGATTTCATTTCTCTCTGGAAGGGATTAACATATTCCTTAAGATTAGAACTCCCTCAAGAAGAGTTGTTGCTGATCTATGTGGAAAATTTGCGTGATGAATTACGCACACCATTGATTCCTATGAAATACACAGGAGGGTTTTGAGACCTTACATAAATCGCTCTGCAGATTGAAGACTCTCTTATATAGACTTAGTCTAAAACTCATGTAATTCCATCAGTTCTAGGAAGGAGAATAGGGAAATTATAGACAGCTATAGTTACACTTAAACAAGCACCTGTACCTGCTTCCACTTAAAAACCATCATCATATTGAAGGGCTCCGCCTACTCAGCCCCAAAAATAATGTAAGAATTTTCAAAATTCTCAAAGAGATAAGAGGAGAAAACAATTTGATGATTTAAAGAAGAAATTTTATTCCTTCCAGAATGAACAATTTTTTGGTTATTTCATCTTGGCTCTAGAAAGTAATCTGGTTCAGTAACCGAGGCCTAAGAGGCTGAACAAGGAAGGAGATGAAGACCTTCCCAACAATTTCCAATTTCATCATATGTTGGGGCATCCCATCTAGGAGTGTTTTGTTTTCAAAGACCTCCTGCAAAAGATGGTGGACTCTGGACAAGTAAAGCTGAAAGGCTCTTTATCCCAAGTAGCATGTGTAACTGCTATTGATCTAGAGAAAGAAGGTGAGTGGCATGAAATTAAAAGTAAAAATGCGTAGAAATATGATGATTGGATGGTCAAGAAAACAATCAACTGAACTCATGCCAATTTACAAATACAATTGAATCAACCAATTGTGTCTTCTTCTATGAATGCCAAAGGAAAATCCTCAAATAAGTAGCATAATTAAATGAAAGGTGAGCAGTCAGAAGAAGACGAGTTCATGTCAAAGCCTTAGTTTTCTTTGACTTTGGAAGATTTTAGGGCATCTACTTCAAAAGCACAGGTACCGCCCCACCAAACGACACAGCCTGAACTGGTTAATCGGGAAAAATCTTCATCAAATAAAGAATTGTTTTTTGGTTCTATTAACATGATTCATTTAACAAATCCTTATGCCAATAAAAGTTTTGATTTTTATGAGACTAAGTTCCCTATATCAAACAGAGGAATTAGAGGAATAGGTTGAGGTCTAGGATACAGGGTAATATGTGGATATTCCAAAATACACAATTTCAATTCTACCCCTGCTAGAACTGTATATGCAGCTGAAACTCATGGAAAGGCTCTTCAACGTGATCAACAAGAACACGAAAGTTATTCTACACCTAGAAGATTCAGTTATATCACAGTTATTTTGGAATAAGAGTTGGAAGTTACACCTTCTTACTCTTAGCAAATAGATAGAACTAGTAGGTTGAGTCTACCAAAGTCAGGGGTATTCCCAACTCCTACCCCGATACAAGATGCATCAACTTACAAAGCATCAACCTCCAAGGCACCTGCAAGACCACATGTTCCTATTGGGAAACACAGACCTTTGGACCAAAAGTATGATTTCTTGAAACATTTGTCCCAATTACTGGCCATGTTATCAATTCTGGATGCCTTGAATCTATCAAAATATCTTCGAGAGGCACTCATTGAGGATTTGTCAAGTCCTTAGGAATTTGAAACTGAAATTGTTGCGGTTGATGTCTATCATATAGAGAATGATCCTGCAGAATACCATGCAGTGATATATTTTACAGATAAAGATGAATATGATTTTGTACATTGATATATCATACCTTTGTATCTATCTGGAAAAGTCAATGAAATAGACATCCGACGAGCTTTCATTGATAATGGATCTAGAGTCAATCTCATTCCTATTCACACACTTCATCGATTAGGCCTCACCAAATTCGATTTATCTCCTTCTATTTTGATATTGCAAGGATATGATAAAAATGAATAATAACCTCTGGGTGAGATCACACTCAGAATTCAGTTCGGAGATCTTGTATCTAATGAAGATTTCATGGTTGTTCATCAGGACAGAACCTTCAACATTTTTCTTGGAAGACCTTCGCTACATCAACATGAGGATGTACCTTTATCATACCATAAATGTCTCAAATATTGTTTAAATGGTAAAATTGAGACATTATACGGTGACAAGGCTCCATTCAAAACATGTGAATCTCAATACATTGAGTCAGATTTTTATAACATGGAGGGAAAGGAAAAATCTACATCTAAGAAGGTCACAAAAATTAATGCTCCATATGGTTTAGAAAAGATTCCAGTAAACCCATTCATACATGTGAGTGCAGATTATGTGTTTCCTATCAGTCAAATTGACAAGGTAGACCTAAATCAAAACATTCTTATGGAAACTTCCATAATGTCAATTACGGAAATCGATCCAAACAGAATGGGAGAAATTATCGATTCACCAAGCAGTGACGAAAGATAAAATAGAGATGTCTTTATTTCATCCGCTGAAATCCAGCGAGGTTGTCCTTCATCAACCAGGACAGAAGAAGTTAGAGCATTGTCAGAGGTTAATAATGATGTTGATTTTCAATTCATCATCCCCTCTTTATTACCCAAAAAAGACCCTTCATCATCAATAGGGTCAGAAATGACAGCTTCTTCTTCAGAATGTTCAAACTATAACTTCTCTCCCGACTATAGTAATTTTGCATCATCATCTACTATGAAAGTAGAAATAGAATAAGTAATACATATTGAATAAGAAGAAGATCTTAGGGATGCTTCTCCAGTATTTGAAGAGGGCATCTCTACCACTTTGGATGAACTCAGAGAAATAAATTTGGGTACAAAAGAAGATCCACGCCACACTTTAATTAGTGAGGCCATGACTATTGATGAGTAGGAACTATATACTTCATTTCTAAAGAAAAATCGAGTTGTATTTTCTTGGAATTATACATAAATTCCATGTCTTGATCCCGATGTTGCCACTCATCACTTGGGGTTTCAAGAAGAACATCGAGGATTCAAGCAAGAAGTAAGAAGAACACACCCAACTTATGCTTCCAAAATTGATGATAAATTTGATAAGATTATCAAGGCTAACTTCATAAGAGATGTTCAGTATCCTAAATGGATGGCTAATATTATCCCTGTGAAAAAGAAGAATGGAAAAATTAGAGTTTGCATTGAATTCAGATATCTTAATCGACATTATCCTAAGGTTGATTTCCCAGTTCCAATCACATAACTCTTGATTGATGCAACAACTGGTTATGAAGGTCTTTCATTCATGGATGGTTACTCTGGGTACAATCAAATATGAATGGCCCTATAAGATGAAGAGTCTATAGCCTTTAGAGCTCCTCAAGGTGTGTTTTGCTATCGGGTAATGCCCTTTGGCATGAAGAATGTTGGTGCAATGTATCAATATGCCATGCACCATATCTTCAAACCCTTTTTATGGAAATTCATTGAATGTTATTTGGAAAATTTGGTAGTTAAATCCAAACAATGTTCTAATCACTTTGCTGATTTGGAAATTATATTCCATAAACGTCGACAACGTAATTTGAAGATGAACCCCTTGAAATGTGCTTTTAGGGTAACCTCAAGAAAATTCCTCAGATTGTTGTACTCCATCGCGATATTGAAGTTGATCCTAAGAAGGAGAAATAAATCCTTGGTATGTCACCTCCAAGAAATCTGAAGGAATTAAGAGGACATCAAGGACACTTGGCCTATATTTGGCATTTCATCGCCAATTTAGAAGGCAAATGTTTACCCTTCACCTAATTAAGGAATAATGGAGTCACTTACAAATGGACCTAAGATTTTCAAGAGGCATTTGATATCCTCAAGAAATATATTTTTAGTCCATCGGTATTAATGCCACCTGTTGAAGGAAGAACACTTATTCTCTATGTGACAACTTTAGAGCGATCACTAGGTGCCTTCCTCGCCCAAAAGAATGATGCTGGGAATGAAAACAGCCTTTACTACCTCAGTCGGACTATGATTGAGGCATAAAATCGATATTCAAGTATTGAAAAGTGCTACATAGCATTAATCTTTGCAGTTTAGAAATTTATACACAACCTACAAGATCATGAGGTCCAATTGGTATCTCACAATAACCCGCTCAAATTTATCCTTAGTTGTCCAATGGTTACAAGATTTCTGGCAAGGTGGGTAGTTATTTTGCAGCAGTTTGATATCCAGTACGTGTCTCAAAAGGAAATAAAGGGCTAGGCTCTGGATGATTTCCTTGCTGAACACCCATCTATAGATGATACATCTTCAGATATTGAACTTCCTGATGAACTTCCTGATGAGAAAGTCTTCTCTATTCAAGATAATCCGCAAATGCGGGAAATGTACTTTGATGGTGCTTCCATAAGTCCAACAGGGAAGAACATGGAAGATCCTAAATTCAACAAAGTTGGTTTAGGAATTGTGCTTATTTCCCTAGAAAAGGTAGTACTACCCTATTCCTTCTTATTATTGGGAGGTAGTATAAACAATGAAGTAGAATATCAAGCTCTCATCACAGGCTTGGAATTGGCGCTTCATGCATAGGTGAATCACTTAAAGGTTAAATGTGATTCATACTTGGTAATAAAATAAGTCAATGGGGATTATGCCATCATAAAGGAAGAGTTAATCCCTTTGTGTGATTACGTCATAGAATTAATGTCAGAATTTCCTTCAGAACCTATATTTTTTTATGTCTCGTGATCTCAAAATTCCCAAGATGATGCACTGGCTAATATAGCCACTGCCCTGGAAGATCCAAACTGGGACGAGAGAATCATCAGTATTTCCCACCTTCGTGTAGTTTCACCTTTTTTTAAAATTAGAACAGAAGAAATCCATGAAATTAGTCCTATTTCTGAACTATATGGTCATACTACAGGATGAATGACACCTATCAGGGAATACCTTCAAAATGTAACACTTCCACCTAATAGAGATGAGAAAGAACCAGCCTGGTGACATGTGGTCTATTTAACTCTTAATGATAGCCTAAATCACAAAAAGATTCTATATAATAGAGGAATTGATGGAAGTCTCTTCAGGTGTGTTGATGGTGAAGAGACAATGACTGTCATGAAAGAAGTACATGCAGGAGTTTGTGGTTCCCACCAGTATGGACATAAACTTTCTGATCAAATTCAAAATTTGGGATACTTCTGTCCTTTAATGATACAAGATTGTGTTGATTTCACCAAGAAGTGTCATTCTTTCCAAGTATGTGACAACTTCATTCATTAACCCCCAGAGTTGCTTCATACATCTAAATACTCTTGGCCATTTGCCACATGGGGAATGGATGTAGTAGGACCTTACCCTTCGGCTACAGATAAGCAGTTTAAGTATATTCTTACTGCTACTAACTTCTTTTCCAATTGGGCAGAGGCAATAACTCTCAAAGAAGTTAGTTCTAAAAGCATTGTTAGATTCATAAAGTATAACATCATTACTAGATTTGGTGTCCCTCATACCATACTGATGGACAATGGCACCAACTTCTATTCATCTGAGGTGAGAAAATTTTATCAAGAATACAACATTAAATCCAACCATTCATATCGGTATCATGCAGAAGCCGAATACCAAAAAGAGGCCTTCAATAAGACTCTTTCAAACATATTGCAAAAGATGGTGGCTAAAGATAAGAAATCATGTCTTGATAAACTTTTTCATGCTTTATGGGATTATCGGACCACCACCTGCACTGCTTCGCGGTCAACTCTTTATTCGTTGGTATGTGGAAAAGAAGCAGTTTTTCCCATTGAAGTTCAATTACCTTCACTCAGAGTAGAAATTTGTGATTAGTTATCCATATATGAACAATATCAGAAGTGATTTGATGAATTGGAATGTTTGGATGAGAAAGGATTGTGCACCCTTCACCACTTGGAAGTCTATCAGAATCAAATAACACGAGATTTTAATAAAAAAGTTCGCCTTCGCTCATTAATTCAAGGAGAATTGTTATTGGTCCTTAGAACTCTGATGATACCAGGAAAGAAACCTCCAAAACTTGAGCCAAAGTGGGAAGGACCTTATTCAATATATAAGGTGTACTCCAATGGAGCTTATTTTTTAATCTCAATGGATGGAGAACTCATTACAACTCCAACCAATGCCAGATTCTTGAAGGAGTATTTTTGTGTAACAAAAATACATCACCATTATCCTTGCTGCAGGACATTAAACTGCATAGCAATATGGCATAGCTATATGAAACTAAATTGTGCAGCACTGGTCCATACATATGACCTTAAACTATTCTTAGTCCAGCAAGACTTTAAACTGCATAATCCCTTAAAAAAGTCCCTTATGTCCAACATGACGTTAAACTGTGTCCCCCTAACGTCCAATATGACATTAAACTGTGTTTTCCTAGCTACATGACACTAAAACTATGCAACACCATTTAGTCCTACAATACATTAAATTGCATAATTCATTTAGTCCTCACTGTAAGACTTTAAACTGCATTGTCCCCCTATCGTCCAACATAACGTTAAACTGTGTCCCTTTCATCCCACATGATGTTAAAATATAAAAAATTCCCTTAATACATCCTACATGACGTTAAAATGTGCATTGTCCTTGCTACATGACACTAAACTGTACAAAATCCTCATCCTACATGACGTTAAACTATAAAAGTCCCTAATTCATCCTACATGACATTAAACTGTACATCATTAGGTTTGTTGCTACCTCTTATTTCTCACACCGAGCATGACTCACGTGAGATTAGAGTAAGCTTCAACCATAACCGTTTCTCTGGTCCGCTAACCACACATATGTCCCAACACCATCTTCCAGTTATCCTCAAGTAAAACTTGACCACCAATTCATTTCTAATTGAACTACGTGAACTTTGATCCTTGCCTTCTAAGCTGGATACGTAGGCAACCTACCGAGGATCAAGCACAAAACCAATATCTTCACATTGGTTCACCTCCATCTCATTCGATGTTGATCCATGAAAATCCCAAAACCAATCTCTTCACATTGGTTAACCTTCGTCCCACATGACATTAAACTGTGTACGTCCCTTTTGTCCCTGCTACGTGACACTAAACTCTGTAACACCATTGTCCTTGATATATGACGTTAAACTATACAATACCTCATTGTCCCTCGCCTAAGAGGGAATCATCATTGACATTGATCTCCAATCATGTCATATTTCAAGGACCACATACATATATGGAAATTCCTGAACCTTTAATTTTGGGTCCAACCATCATTGCACTAAAGTCCCCTTTCACCCTTCACTTGTATGAATCAAATCTGTACATAGGGTATTTCAAGAACTATGTGCGTCTTGATTCGAATCCTTATGGGATACGTAGGAATGTTTGAGCATCCCTCGAACCTAGCCCCAAGCCTTTGGGCCTAACCTTAAACTCCACTTCCAGTACCTTGGATGAAAAGTCCCCTTGTGAGCACATGAATGTGGTATGGAAACTATGATATTTATTTACATCAGGTTTATAACAAACACACGATTTGTCTCCCTTATTATGGTCCGAGTTCTATGACCCTAAAATATGATTTTCTATGCTCTCATCCCACATGACGTTAAACTATATTTCAAGAACTACGTATGACTTGATTCTCATACTATTGAGATACGCAGGGAAGTCCATCATCTCAATTCAGGACCCAACTACAATATTATTATGGTTAACATTGGTCTGTGTATCTTCTTCATGAATTGGAAAATACCCATTTTCATGTGTCATACTCTTAACCTTAAATACTTTCAGGTCTCCATAACCCTTTTCTTGACTTCTAGTCATAAAATGTTTTATACCCGAGAATTATTTTGTCTGACCATGCAGTATGTGCCCTTAGGAGGCCTTTCATAAACAAGTATACATAACGGATCTGTCAGCCAAAAGATGTTATTATTTGACTATGCAGCCAATGCCTTTAGACGACCCTGAATAATTCAACCCCTAACATGTTTGTCAAATAGTGGTAACTTCATTCTTGGGAAGAAAACCTTTTTATCCTTATTGGTCTCAATGACGATGTGTAAGGATCCGCAAAAATAGCCATCCTCAACATATTTGTACCATACCCCTTTTAATGATCTGAAAGTATTCAAGTCTATGGTTTATATTTCCCTTCCCTATGTTTGGGTTAGACTTTTGCAGGAGTGACATTCATCCAATTCTTTGAAAATATTGATTGGGAATAGCCTCTCCAGATTCAATTACCTCTCTCCATACAACAGACTCTATGCTTTGGAAAATTTGAATCTCCATAAACTTTCATTTGCTTTTAGCATTAGAAAAGTAAAATTTCTGAGAGTTCTTTTTCCTGAATATACAGCATGTGCCCTTACGTGGTCTTGCATAAACAATTCTACATAACGGACCTATCAGCCAAAAGATACTATTATTTGACTATACAGCCAATGCCTTTAGACAACCCTGCATAATTCAACCCCCTAATAGGTTTTTCAACTAGTGGTAACTTCATTTTTTAGGAACTAATTTCTCTAATTCCTTTTATCCCTATTCCCATGTCATTCCTCAAATTCAAAATTTCTTAAGTCATAGTTTACAATTTTTTCCCTCCATACTTGAATGTGGTAATACGTTTTCAAAAAAATTATTAAGTAATTGAGTCAATTTTTAATCCATTTGGTCAAATCAATTTAACCTTAAACATTATCCTTTTTTATGTTTGACATACATGACTTTAAACATCCAGTAAGAGAATAAAAGTACAGATGATTGAAGATGAAAGTGTTTTTCATTGATGCACAAGAGTTAGAAGGACATCCACCGATTAGAGTATCTTCTCTTTTTCAAGGAATTGCAAGAGGCTTTCAACATAAATTCTCATTTGATTTATGACATTCCAAACTTCATCATCAGCCACCTAGAATTCATTCATTCAACTGGATACAATAAGAGACGCGGTGATACCGGCTCTTCTTGGAACAATTGTAAAGGAATGTTCTTGAGTGCGGTTTGAGAAATTTTTTTTGCTAATCAAACAATGACTCTGTTTCTGTCTAAGAGACTTGGAGGATGGGTATATGGATTTGAGAATGGAGTGTTGAATGTAAAGAACCATTTGGAGAGAGTAACCTTTTCAGATATTTCTCTAATGTCATGATAGACTTCTCTCCACGATCTGGAAGTGGAAAACATATCAGCCATGGGTTTTCCATTTTCTTATCTGCAAGGAAATGGCATGGAGAAAGAATTTGAAATTTCACACCATTGTTTTTGCTCTTAATTCACAACATAACCAAAATATAGGAGTAGCAGTGTGGCTGCATCTCGGGCATATGATTCTTCAGCTCTAGGATGTTGACTCCTTGAACATGACCATGGCCATACAGAGGCAAGTAAATGCTCTGTGGGAAATTTACATGATATTTATTCAAGTACTTTGCCAAATATGGGAGAGTGCTATCGAAGATATCATAATAATCATATCCAACAATGTTCATCATATCATCAATCAACTTTGTAGCCAGTTCATCAGCCATTCCATTTCTTTTGGGATCCATTTAATATACACAAACATTAGATAATTAACTTTTATGTAAGTTTATTTTTCATAAAATTTGTGAAGAAATTTGAGAAAAATGGATAAGGAATTAAGGCACACAAGTCTCATGTTGGCGCGCAAGTCTAAAGTGGTCATGCAAGTATGGTCACACAGGTATAACTGCATAAGTCCAAATACCTCTACATAAGCGCGAACCAACGAAAGCTGAGTAACTTGCACGAATGGGAGCTCACTTGTGCAACGATAGAAAAGTGCGTTCAAAAGCTAGGTGCTTTGCTTAAAGTGGTGCGGCATATATATAGGTGAGGCTGTACCCCTTCGCGCCGGACCCTGAGCACCGGAAGCCTACCTGAATGCCCAAATTCCTTGGTTTTCTCCTTTACCTTAGAGTCAAATCCTTCTTCCATTTTCAGATCCAACTCTGAGGGGGGACTTTTGTTGATGCTCCTTTCTGTCACAAAGTCTAAACGAATGAAAAAGGGGAATACCTCAAGTAAAGAAGATTCATCCTTTAAAGAAGCATAAAAAATTTATAAAGGCATGAACAAGGAACTCCTTAAGCATGGATCGCGCACGTTTCAACATGGTCATGCAAGTATACTTTCACCCCACATTTTGGTCACGCAGGTGACTTGCTTGACCTAGTGTATTTTTTCTCAAGGACTTCAGTGGCCTATAAATACCCCTGGTGGGCCCCCCATTTTGGGGATGAAACATCCAAAACATAGATTTAAGTTTTTTGCGTGCTAGTATCTACTTGATGTCTTCTGAATGCTTCTAAGGTAATTTCTAACCTAGAATGGAAGATCTAAAGAGGGGGAACACAGCCTAAGTGTTTAAATTCATCAACACTTGCACGACTAAGTATCTAACCCTTAAGACAAAATGGCCACACTTGCGCACCACCTTATCCCTTCAATAAAACTTGTACGCCACCCTTTTGGAAGCCTTTAGGGATAATAGTAAGGGCTTGAGCCAAGTCTCACCCAAGTATTACCCTATTGGTTAACCGTCTCCCAAGTACACCCATGTCCTAGAAGTATACTTGTGCGACCAAGAATTGCACGCCAGACTTATAATTGCACTCCTCTTTTCAATTCACTTCCTTTCTTCAAATTTACCACTCCTCTTTAAGAAATAGCCTTCAAAACCCTCTTCCAAGCCATTTATGGCATGGTTCCTTTGTTGGATTCCTTATCTAAGAGGAATTCTGGGCATCCTTCTCATGAGTAAGCCCCAAATCCCAAAATCTTTTAACTTGAGCCTCCTTCGTAAGAGTAAGCCTCAAGGTACAAGTCCCCTTAATTCTAGGCATCGTCCTTAGGATTAAGTCCCAAGTTCCCTAATCTGGGCCTCCTTTTCAGGAGTAATCCCCAGTCATAATTTCTTTTGATTTGGGCTTCCTTCTCAAAAATAAAACCAAACCATAAGTCCCCTCTTATTTAATTTGGGAATCTCTCTCAGGAGTAAGCTATAGGTTATAAGTCCCCTTTAATTGGGCATCCTCTTTAGGAGTAAGCTCCATGTTCCCTAATCTGGGCCTCCTTATCAAGATTAAGCCCCAGTCATAATTTTTTTGATTTGGGATTCCTTCACAGGAATAAAACCCAATCATAAGTCCCCCTCTTATTTGATTTGGGCAGCCTACTTAGGAGTAAGCCCCAATCTTATTTTCTTTTGATCTGGGCCTTCTCTTTAGGAGTAAGTCCCAATCATAAGTTAATGTTCCCCCTAATTTAGGCCTCCATCTCAAGAGTAATCCCCAAGTTAGAGTATCCAAAATATCTATAAAGCACATACACCTTTATAGAACTTATTATTAGGCTTCTTTACTGATGTAAGTCCTAGTCTTCATCTACTTGGTCGATTATACATACATAAGCCCCATATCATTCTTTGTGACCACATCTTTCATGGAACAATCCTTAGGTTTTCTGATACCTCTTGTTTCTCACACTGAGCATGGCTTATGTGAGCTTAGAGTGTAAAAGTAACCATTACACATCTTCATGGGCTGTCAATCATACTTAAGACCTACACTTCTTCAATCGAACTACGTGGACTTTGATCTCTGCCTTAAAATTAGAGTATGTAGGAAGCCTTTCTAAGGTTTAATCCCATCACCCATTAGTTCTCATCCGTCCCATATAACATTAAACTATATCTTAAATTACCAAAATACGTGGGTTCTGATTCCTTTTTTAACAAGGATACATAGGTAGACCATCTGCGGATACGAAACCAACTCTAAAATAATCCATGTCATTCTAAATGACAATAAAAATCAAGTGCCCCACTGAGTGGATTTAAATCCAGTATGGTCATCATAATGACCAAGATATTCCTATATAATGTATTGAAGGATACCATTGACTAAGAATCCCTAACACATACTGATGATTCTCTTTCAATGGAGAACATCAAATACATATAAAGGATTCTATAAATCCCATACATACCAATCATTGATTTCCAAATCTAAAGGAAAACTCATTTACATGATTGGTAAATTAATAAGGATTCGTGAAAATAACTTCAATCTATAAGAGAGTCATAAAGTAGGCAATAATTCCCCTCAAAAAGGTGTGATGAGCATGACCTCCCATCCTCTCGACCAATGCAAATTCTTAAGCCTCATCAGTCCACAACTAATGAGCACCTACCTTTGGAAAGTAGCTCCAAATTGATATAGAATCATTGGGTGTTTCCGGTTCTACGAATAAACCCATTAGAAACTGATTGGGAAGTATGATCCTTAAACAAACGAGGTCATCCCCATTTACAGCACGAAACAATGACATATCTAGACATACTTAAAAGTAATAAACTCCAAATTTCCATACATTTAATTCATTTAAAAATGATAACATCATTCATGAATATGTATGAACTACAACCACCATAGAGTGATGTGATTCATTTTTCCCCACCGCATCTGATGGCTGGTATATAAATTTTTATTTTAGAAAAATATAATATTTTTACATATTTTAATGTTATGGAGAGATAAAATAATACATACCTTTTATCTAAAAGGATAGTTGAAAAAACAGAAACATTACTGACACATACATATGACCAACAATATCCATGATTATGACATAGTTCATTTTTCATAATAATATTTTAGATTTATTTTAAATGTATAAAAAAATTATATAAATTACAATTATTTCCTGAATCATTTAAATATGATTGAACAAATATCTATTCTACAATATTTATCCTACCAATGTCATTTTAGACATATAAATAGAAAATATTCAAAAATATCTAATGCGAAATTAATTAATTATGTAATTAAATATAAAATTTGACAAGAAAATATAAGTAAGGATAAACATATAATTTTTTTAAAAAAATTAAGTAATTGAAATGATTTTTAATTCTGGAAGTTAAATAACATATTTGACAGGTTAGACCAATAGTAAATAATTTAATCTCAATTTTAAATCTATTAAGATATATTTGGTCTAATGTATCTTTTTAATTTTATGTAGTGAATATATAGACTTTTTGAGACTTTTAAAATGAATTTAAATTTACTCATGATTAATATAGTTTCAATTCATGTTTTCTTATTCAAAGAGTTTCATTTTGGAGGTATCCTAAGAGGTAAGAAATCATTCAACAAATTTATTTTTTTGGATTTCTATTATTTTTTTGAAGGAATTTTATAATATATCATTCTAAAAAATATTTTTTTAATAATTTTGATATTGAAGGAATTTTCTTCCAAATTTTCTACTTTTGGAACATTAACCAAGAAAACAAATGTTTAAAAGGAAAGTTGATCTTTTTTCTCTTTTGATTGGGGATATTTTTCTTTCATGACCATGTTTATCAAAAATTGTTTAAAAAAATACATTTTATTACTCAAAGTATTTATTAAATATATTTTATGTTATCCATGAATTTTTATGTGGATTGAATGTAATCTTCCAAATGTTTTTTGTAGTGTTCGATTTCAACTTTATTTATAAAAATTCAAAAGGAATGTTTTATTTTAATGTATATGATTTTAATGGACTTTCTCATTGTGAAGACTATTTTAGTCATTTTATCTTAATCTATAAGAATTCATATATCTTTTAATTAAAATTATTTAATTATGTATTGTTTTAATATTTCATTGAAATTTATTTATTTATCTAAAGGACATTATTTTATTAAAAAACTAAATTTCTGATGAAACTATGGTAATCTCATATTACTTGTTAGTTTTTTGTTTTTATGTTTCTCTTGAAATATTCACTTTATCATGATCAATATTCAATGGAAAATAAATATATATTAAATATACATATTCTTTATACTATTTATATAATTATTGTTTAAAATAATATATATTTTATACATGTGGTGCTTTACAATTAATTTTATCTAATTGATTGGAAAAAACATTAATAAATCAATATTAATTACTAAATATACATATTTTTTGATAATTAATATTTTTTATAAATTGAATTTATCATTCAATATATGAATAATTCATTTGATGCGTAGTGATGGGTGGGTGCAGTTATAGATATCCCCTAGATTCATCAATAGGTCTCATGAGACAAAATTGTTGGCTAGCCTTATATAAATGGATTTTTGGTAAATTCCAACACATATTTTAAACTATATTACCAAATGGACTTGATGGTAGATATATATTAATGTATGAGATTATGAGGTCAAATATTATGAATTTTCTTCATTGATTTTTTTTAAATTATTACCCAAGAGATTTTTAATTTTATATTCTCCTTAGATGCATTTATTTCTAAAATTATTGATTAAAAGGAACATATTTTAGTTTTTTACTTGAAATATTATGTATTTCATATTTATTCATGACAAATTCATCTATACATAACTCTTACTGAGAATCTAATATCACTCTTAATTTTTTTCATTTACCCAATATACAAAGAAATATATTATCAATAACATCATTTATTTAAGAATGTTTTCATACATCTAATGTAACATGAGAATGATTAATTTATATGGTTTTAGAGAATAATAAACTAATCAGCCCTTCAAAATGAGGTCCTTTATTTCTTATATGATTATAATTAACTAGGCACAAACTCTAGGTTACTGGATTTGGGGTTGTTAGATAACACCTAATATCTACCCCTTTACATTGAGAAATTTCATCATGCATGTCCTTGTAATTGTGATAATACCTTTAATGTATCCCTTTGGTTTGGGATATATCATATCATGTACCATTGGTATTGGGATAAAAAATACCATGTAATCCTTTATATTGGGATAAATCCTCATGTGTACTCTTTTGAGCTCAAGATGCGTAACATAAACCAATTCCTTCTAAGTAGATATATCACCCTACTAATAATGACCCATACATATGACTACCACTAAAAATAATTCATTAAATTAATCATAAGAGAACCCATGGAAAGAAAAATGGGATTTATATAATTTCTAGATAGGATCATAAAAATTGAAATGAAGAAGATAAATAGTAGAAAACTAAAATTAAATAACCCTAAGAGAGTATTTCGTACGATAGTTTTGTGTGGGATTAAAGAAAAATACTTTCAAGTACATAATGTTTTTAAAAATAAAGAGGAAAATGGATATGAATCCATTAAATAATTTTTATAATACATTTATTTTATCATGATAAAATAAGCAGCTATAACCCACATTAAAAAGGAATTTTTGGAAATGAGAAGTTAAAACATTTGAAAAGATTTTATTTTAAAAAGAAAAAAAATTTACAGATCCTTGAAAATAACATCAAGATTATAATATATGATTTTAACACATTTATATTTAAAAAATATTTTAATTTTTCTATAAATATTTCCATATATTTTCAAAATGGTTATGTTAGAGGTCTAAAAAAAATTATGTTTTTAGAATGAAAATTATATAAAAAATCCTTGAATATTAATATATATTATTGAAAATATATGTGGATTTGTTATTATTAACAAAATATCCTAGTAAAGAGAACCCTTATAAATATTTTAAAACACATTTTTTGAAAACCCACATTATTACAATTATTACAAATCTATTGTTTTAAAATTATTAAAGGTGAATAATAGAATTAATGAATATGAAAATAATATATGTGTTTAATAGGTTAAATATAACATTTTTTTAATGTAAAAACATTTACATACAAGAAAAATTCATTATTAAAAATTAGATATATTCCTAAAAACAATTAATTTTCAGAAAATAATAGATTTTTCAGGGTAGAATACTAGGGTGTTAATCCATATTTCTATATACAAGAGGTAAAAAATCAACATAATATTATAATAGGTTAGAATATATTAATTTTAAAATATAATAGTTGATAAATAGTGATTATAACCATTGAAAAATATTTGATTCATGATAAACCCCATACAACTTACGAAATATTCTAATAAAAAATCCTCAAAAGAGAGAGATTGAAATTGAGATCAAAATTCCCTAAATAATTATGAATCTTGAGTTTATATATCTAATAGGTATTATACACACTATTTATATGAAATTATGTTTATAAAATTAAATGTTTCTCAAATATGGAAATATTTAGACAAAATCCTAGCTTTGGTCCTGATTCGTTATTCACTTGAACCAAACATTTAGAATAATAGATTATATCTATTAATTATATAACAAATAAAATTATTCCAAACTATATCAATTTATACTCTATGTTTCTAATAATTATATATATATATATATATATATGGTTTATCATTTATTCATACATGGGTTGTTTATAATTTTAATGGTTTATAATAGTCTTGTAAGAGCGTTGTTAGCATTTATTTTTCATAAATTGTTAATATTTTACAAAAATACTAATACTATAGGGGATTATTTAAAATTATTTATTTGGTTTAATGCATCATTAATGAGTACTTTAATCTTTTTCCTAGAAGACGAAATTAGTAATAAGATTATTTCGATGATTATTAACTAATAAAGGGTGTTTCTTAAATAAATGAGTCAAATATTCATATAAATATTCCATAATGAAATAAAATAGTCATTTGAATATTTATATCATTTTATAGAATTAATTATAATATCATATCCATTCATTGTATACATTTATTTCATTTTTCTAGTTGGTGGAAAAACTGAACAAAACATTAACACACCATCCTGAATTGATGATTATGAGGTGATTTAGTTGCAATATTATTATTCAAGTTGTATAACAATATAACATGTTTCTTATTTGGGTGGTATATAATATTATATAATATATGTATAATAGTAAGTAAAAGATATGAAAATATTATATAATTTGAATAAAAATTTTCATATTAGCACTCTTCTTTTAAGCGATTGAATTAACAATGAAGGATTATTGAAAAATAATTAATGGTTTATTAAATTTTGATTACCCAAAAGGTTATAATATCATAAAAATAATATTTTCTCATTAAATAAATACTAATTTTTTTAATGATATATTGAGATGAAAAATTAATTTTTTTGCTCCTCGTGGTAGTAGACTTCATGTATGCCTGAATGTCGATTTCATTTTCATAATAGATTGGATAAGTGAATAAATAATGAGAATAACCTTAATATTTTTACAATAAATTTATAATTAAAAATAATATCACAATATAATTATGGATAAAATATATTTAAATGAGGATAATGAAGAATAAAATATTATTAGATGATAATACACACATTAGAGACTTTAATTTTCATCGAAGTTATCATTGAAAATAAAGGAATCATGATAACTAATGGTGGATGGAATATTTTGAATGTTTGAGTGGGTTTTCTGAATAGTAATTTTGTAAAAAAATTAATTATAAATCATAAAGATAGGTGATACTTAAAGTGGTGTAAATGTTACCATTTAATATGATAAGGGAAGTGGTGTTTTGGAAGTTACCATTATATTTTAAATAATGTAATTTTACTATTCAACGGTCATTGAAATCAAAGTGGAAAAAAGTATAGAAAAATTATATATTGGTCTATATTATTATAGAAAACCATTATTAACATATGTTGATATTACTTCATTCTAGGAATATTTATTACATTACACTAACACATCCCTAAGGACTGTAATATTTTAGTGTCCTTGGAAACATTAAAACATACACACAGGTCAATAAGAGAACAATATCATATCCACAACATTATTCAAAACTAGAAACCTACTTATAAATATCATACTTAATACATATCTTCATAACCTAGGGAAAATAAACATTAGATAGTGTGATCTTAGATACTCATTAATGGTTAAATAGGTTGGTTCTTAAGAATAAAATGAGCATAAGGGTATCCGAACAAGAGCATAATAGCTAAAAATTATACTAGGTACACTAATGATCATAATATTAAATCATACCATCAATATTAGAAATTCAAAAGTCATGAATCATAATGATATAAGAGAATATGAGTCTTGGAAGAATAAAATTGGCATAAGACATGGAATTTTTGGTATATATATAAGCATGAAAAATCATTTTGTATTAGTCAAGGCTCACTACCATGACCATTATAGAAGAGAAAGTCCTTTACTAAATGGGGTTAACTCCTTGTTCCCACTCTATATTACTTAACTAAGTTCAATACTTGTCCCAACCCTATATTACTAAACAGAGTTCACTCTTCATTCCATCCCTATATTATAGAACTAGGTTTACTCCCCATTAACGTCCTATATATATCTTGAGATAAAAAAATATATACCCAATGCATTGTAGGGATATATTGGTCCCACTCATCACATAATTAAATCATATACATATGTTCCATATGGTCACAAAAAATTAATCATATCATAATCCATGAAATGAAATGGGTATTATACAAATTTTATCGTATCATAAACACTAGAAAGTGACATGTTTCATAATTATTTCATCATATAAAAACTATTTAAATGAAGAATGTTTCATAATAATTTATCATGGTATAACCCTTGAAATAAAAACATGTGTCATGAAAAACATGTCATCATAAACATAAACATTTTACAAAAATAATAATAATGATATCCTTTGATAATTACCAAAGTAAGGTATATGTGACATCGAAAGATGAAATTATATATGTACCATTACTTTGAAATATAATTTAAAACATTTATTGGGGAAAATATCCTTTCACATAATACATTTTGAAAAAAAATCATTTAAAATAACTTTTAAAGATTATAATTGATATTTGAATACAATTTTAAATTATTTTTCATTAAAAATAACTGTTAAAACACATAAATTAATCTTATTATCAATGATATATCATGGGGTAAAGTAATTCATTTCATGTATTACTTGTTAAAATGAATGTTCCTTTCACATTTTCATTAAAACACAAAAGATAATTGTTTGGGAAAATTACATGAATATTCCTTTCAAAATATTATTTTGAAAAATTAAAAATTGGGTAAGAATTTATTTTATGAATCACAATTGAGAAATAAAAAATTTTTGAAAACATTTTCAAAAAACATTGTTTTGGAAGAAAATGTCCTTCTGACCGAAGATAGAAATAATGTAAGATTTTTTTTAAAAAAGTACTAGTTATATTAAGTACTAAAGTTTGGGAAAATGTTAGTATTATATGATGATATTATAAAAAAAATGGAGAAGAATGAAGTTTATTTGAATTATTGTGATATGGGTCATAAGATTCCATCAATGGATGTGGAATCATAAACAACCCTGATAAAATATGTGACTGTAGAAATAATCTATTATCACTTTAGTAACATTTAACTGTAATCCCAATGAAGTAAGGACATTAAATGAAACATAAATTTTAATTAGGATTATTAAATTCAGGATATTACATGTCAAATGGGATGTATATAATCCTCTAAAAAGGATATTATCACATAATAAAACATACGTGTTGAGGAAAGAAAATTGAGAAAAAAAGTTCCTTACTTCTTGAGTAACTATTAAATCATAATACCCATGAAAAAATAAAATTATTGGAAAAATTAATTATTTTTTAATTATTTATATTCATTATTAATCTTTCTATAGGGTATTATATACAACACACATATTCAAATAGTGGTGAATATGGAATAAATCATCATAAAAAATGGAAGACTTGAAATCCCCTTACCTTAAGTCTTAACATCCATCATACTCATTCAAACATCTTATATAATACATAAAATTATATTATAAATATATCACATAGCCTTATTCATATATATTATATCATATATTATTTTATCATGACCTTTTATTACCACTTAATTAAAAAATCTATATTGTCGTTATGTTTTGGGTAATATCCTCTTTGTTTTTTCATATATGTATTAATTTGTTACATTTTTGTTCCTCATTAATTAGTCATGTTTTAATAATATATAGAATTATAAAAATGTTATAAATATCATATATATTCATTTTATATGTATTTATGGTGATTTATATAATTAATAGGTAGAAAATAAAATACAGCATTCATGGAGATTGTAGGCTATACATACACATGAACGTTGTTTCCATTTTCTTATTCTATTAAAAGAAAGTAAAAAATTACTATATAAATATATATATATATATATTATAAATTTAGTATCATTTTTAAATAATATATGCCACATATTTTTTTCAAACATATCTCTAATACATTCCAGGTAATGTGTGAATGAATAATATCGCATCGCATGACCGTAGTCCTCCGTACACACGAAAAATGTTATCATATTCCAAAAAAATGAAAAGCATGATGGTATGTTCCATATAATAATTACAGAAGTATAATTACATAACAAATATCATAAATATCACATATAAATAGTATTTACATCATTATGACCAACCATGAGTGGTGGTAATGGAAAAATGAATGACATTGTTTCATGAGTTTGTAGTTCGCCGTATGAAAAAATAATGATTTTTACCATTTTGATGGATGTGTGTGTGGTTGAGGGTATTAAAATAAAAATAAAAACATCTATGTATATGTATGATAATGAGGTTATTATATTATAATTATAAAAAAAAAATTTAATGGATTCAAGGAATAATTAAAACAAAAACATTCAATGATGAACTTTACTGATTCTTAGGGTATGTCCTTTATTGTTTCCACCAATAGTCTTGGATGGATTTTTCCCAACATAATGATTCTAAGATTTTGGGAGGGAAGCTGGGAATATATTTGGAATGTTATTGGAATATAAAAATTGATTTATAGATGTGAATAGTGGGGGATAAGGGGTGACCTTTTATAAGTGAGGGATAAGAAAAACATAGCATTTTTGAAAGGAAATTAGTCATACCCACATTTTTACAAAACTAAAGGCTTCAATATTTTACTAAATTTTACACACGAAGGTTTAAATTATAAATATTTCCATAAAAAAGGTTTTGGGAAATGTTTATAAGTCATTTTACCCATAATATTATTGTTTAGTCCCTTGGTAAACTTCCTTTTGTCTTAATCGTCATAATTAATATTAACTGCTTTAACTATTATTGTTTGAGAAAAATAATGTCTCCAAAAATTTATATAATAAATTATTATTATTAAAAATATGTAAATTTTTTTCCAAATTTTTTTCACATAATTTCAAAAAATTGATTAAAAATTATTGTCATAGGCATGTCGAGAAAATGAGGTTTAACTACGAAAATGATAGAAGGTTTACAAGGTTATATTTTCAATTACATTATGAAATTTATTCATATGAAAAAATTTCATTAATAGATGTATAATTTAACTAAATTTACTTTAAAAAAAATTAAAATATAATATAACTAGGTAAATAAATTAACTGAAAAAGATGTTTTCAGTTAAAATTCATACATTTTCGCAATTCATCAAATAATGAAATTAAAAAAAATTCTTGAAAAATACCCTAAGATAGTGTTGAAACTATGAATTGAAAAATTATAATTATTTTATCCAATTAAATTTATAATAGTGTAAGAAACTACTTTATTATTTTTTCTAAAAAAATAAAAAAATTTCTTTGAGAAAATATTATTTCCAAAATATATAATGACATTATCATAAATTATGTATTTTAAATATATTTATTAATATGAATTATTTTATGTTTAATGTATAGTTTTATAATGGTCATACTTGAATAATATCAGTAATATATCATGTTTTATTGAAGGATTCCATTAGATTTTATTTGGAGTCTCTGGACCCTAGTCGCGATTGCTCGATGTAGATCCTTGAGCAAGAGCGTAATGGTGTAATAAACCAGCTATAGATTTCATCGACTCTTCCAACCCCCATTTATATAGATTCATCCAAACCCCCATGCATGAACCTTGTCCCCTACATGGATCTGAAACATATCTACATTCTGCTATCCTCTTTTCACATTGTATTTTATCCCTCATCTCTCCCTCTAAACCCAGAGTAATCTACTTGCATGGTACTTTTCCCCTTATACCCCCAGCCTATCTTCACCTTATCAAATATATCCCATCATTACTCCCATCATCAATCGGTCTGGTCATAGTTCCAAAGAAATGTATATTTCTCACTGTGACTCCCCACCAACTTATCTACATATTAATTTAGAAAAAAAGGCTTGTCACACAGGTCTAGTTATCAAACAACTCTAGCATGTTATCATATGTTCTTGAGAGTCCCTATTCTATTAAAATGTTTCATAGTTATGCTCAGAGATCCTTCATGTATTCTGAACCAGCGATATCCAAGTCCTCCTTGCTCGACTCTCCCATTTTCAGTGTTTGTACTCGATCCCAAACCAATAAAATGAATGTATCTTTCTGTGAACAACGCCGAATACCTGATATGTCTCAGGATAGTTTTAGTAAATCTATGTTTTAATTATGTAAGTTATAATATGGAATTATTGGGGACATGGTTATTATGTTAGAACATATTTTTTCGCACATGAGTCATCCAAGTACTAAGTTCCTCTTGTGGATGTTCTCGAACAAAATAAAATACCCAACCGAATCAATAAGTTTTATAAAATAATTAATATGAGTTTCTTCAGTCATGGAAAGACAATAAATTTTTATATATGGATTTTTGGAACTCATAAATTATATTGGAGATGATAATTCCCATAGAAAAAAACTAATCATTTAAGTTAGAAGTGGGAAATCAATTGTACTTTTTCTTATTTGTGTATGCAAAATGTTATGCTCATATATGGGAATAATTATGGACTGACCTCAGCACATTTAATCTGGGTGAAGTACCTTGGATGGTTGGGGGTGACCTAAACTCTATTATAGATGTCTTTAAAAATAATGATGGAATATACTTCCCCATTAGTTAGAGTGCATCCCTCTCAACCTTTTCACCTGATGAGGGGAATCATGATCTAGGTTTATTATTGAATAGTTTACCTAGTGAAATAAATAGAGTGGATATATGTAGAACTAGTCTGGGTTGGTCAACTTTTTTTTGGTATCTTTAATGAAATATCTCTATTTCTAGGTACTGAAGTTTACCACTTGTTTTGGGACCTCTTATACGATTATCTTTTACATGATCACATCAAATCAGGTGCCCCCAAAGGGCGGTAGTTTTTCTTATCCAATAGGTTGAAGCTACATCCTGACTTCTTGAACACAGTGAAATCTACATGTGAGGTCCTGATCCATGGTGATGGGGGGGTGGGGAGTGGGGGGGGGGGGGGGGGGGTACTAGAATCTCTTTAACAATATATTGTGTAGACTGGAAAAAAACTTTTTTTTGGAATGGATTTCCTCTTTTCCTTCTATCCAACCAAGATTGGATTATATCTTAAGGGATATTGATATTTTTGAATATAGGATAGAGGAGACTTGGTATAGGAATTCATTGGGAACCATTAGGCTCATGATGAAAAAAATAAATGGACCGTTTCTAGAACAAAAAAAGGCCTCCATGATTGATCCTGAGTTAGATAGCTTAGATAAGGGGACCCAAACTATTCCTTCTTCCATTCCTACTTGAAATATAAACACCACAAAATTTTTTTGAATATTTTTTCAGAGTATTGGATCTTATACTAGGGAAATGGATGTTATTTGTATTATGGATAATGATCATTTATCTTCCCTTTTGTGTGGTCCTAACCCCTGTATGCATAAAAACCTACCGAATATCCAAGATGTAATTTTTTATTTCATCCAAACAATAACTTCTGATAAAAAACATTCCATTTTATGGGATCTTATATAAGAGAGGGAGGTCTGGGAAGCTATAAATTCCATAAAAAAAAGGAAAGAAAACTCGACCCCGATGGGTTTCCAAGGACCTTCTATTTTTGTTTCTTGGACATTATCAAGTTTGATTAGATGATGATATAGATGATTTATTATGTAGAGTGGAGGTTCCAAGAGTTACTTGTTCCACTAAAATTATATTTATTCCCTATATAAAATCACTATATTCCATTAATCACTTTGGACCTATTATCCTATGCAAAATTTCATACAAAGTTCTGGCTTAATTATCAACGTACACATTACTCATTTTTATGCTATGATGGATATGAGAGGAGAAACATGCTTTTATTCAGGGTAAGTAAATCTAAGGAGCTATTGGGATCACCCAGTAGATAGGTTGAGATATTAATAAAAAGGTGGCGGGATCTAACATTGTCATAAAGGTTGATATAGATAAGGCATATGATTGGCTTTAGTGGAGCTTCATGATCCAAATTATGAGATGAATTGGATTCTTGGAATGGGTTATTGATCTAATTTTTTGCTACTATAGCTCTCCATGGCTAAATATAATATGTATTAGTAAGCAGTGAAATTTCATCAAATTGGTGAGGGGACTCAGATCAGGTGACCCCTTGTCAGTATAATTATTATCATCATCCTAAGATGCTCTAAGAAAATATGTGGTACCATGTTTTCAGAACAACACTCTCTTTCCCATCCATTACAGGGCTCATTTCTAAAATGTGTATCATCTACTATTTTCATATGAATTAATATTTTTTATCATCATTAATATTTCTTCATCAAAAAATTTAGTAGAATATGGAAGATTACACTTCTTATAGTGGGAAATTTATCAACAGATATAAGTGTTTTTTCCTTCCACTATCCTGTCTAGACAGGCGCAATGCCACCATTGGGTTCATTCTAGGAATGTGAAATAAGAGCATCCTAATGGATTATTTAGGGTATCTCATTGTACATGTAAAAGTTCATATATGTAACTTTAATGGACTAGTAAAAATGTTAAGAAGCAATATATGTAACTAGGAAAACTGTTTTCTCTCATTTGAAGGAAGGATCACACTTTTTAATTGTTATATTTCCTCATTTACGATGAAAATTTTATCTTTTCATAAGGTACTGAAGTTGGTTATAAATTAAATGAATATTGTTTTGAATTCTTTCATATGTGATTTCCAAGGATATGGAAAGCTCTTCTAGGCCTCCTAGAGTAATATATAGAAACATGCATGGGAAGTCATTAAGGGTCATTCACTTTGGAGTGAGTTGATTAGGGAAATATATGGGTTTGACAAAATGGAGAAATCTATGAAAATTTTCACCCCTTTAGAATTACTTTTTTATGCATATTCTGGCTCCCCAAAATCATTCACAGTGGATCATCATCTATAGGGATATCAACTTCTCAGAATGTGATTCGGGAGGTGCGATCCAAGGGTATCTAGTGTGCCCAATTCGAGACATTACCTTTATTTGTTCTGTACACTTCCCACCATCACCTAAGAAATTGGTAACCCCTCCCATAATATAGACCATATAATAGTTCACTTGGATGATTCTAATGACTAATTAATTTTCACAACCACATCATCATGTAACTTCACCACTAAGGATTTAAAGAAGCTAACATTCATGCTACTAGCTAGTGATCCATGGAGTAGTATTCTATGGTGTAAGCACATTATATCTAAGAATAATTTTATATTGTGGAGGATTATACACTTTGAACGAGGAAGATAAGGGTAAGGGTAGAAGCCTAGCATCAAAAAGTACCCACTTCACTACCTCTAGGGTGGAAACCATGTATCACATATTTTTCCAAAGTGATTAGGATGTTTTAATTTTGAAGGATCTATGAGAGATCACTGGTGGATAAATATGTTAGGTTTATTTTAGGGAGTTTTTTTAGAAATAGTTTGAGGGTTCTAATAGAAACAAATTAGAGGAGGTTTCCTATACTTCCCTTATTGCAGCTAGATTTTGGTTCCTGTGGTAGGAACCTAACTAGACTCGCCACTCTGAAGCTCCTCCATCAAGTTTAGATCTGATGGAAAGAGTCAGATATCATTCCACATATTTTGTGGGTCTACTAAAGCATTACAAAGATATACACTCAATAAAATGATATATTGAAAGTATCATAACTTGTGAAGTGTCTTTAATTCTTTAAAGGGGGAACCGGGTATGTTGGATTCCACCAAACCATGGTTTTAAGCTCAATACAGATGGAACATGCAACCAAGGAGGTATTACAGGGGGGGAGTGGTATGGTACACTATTGGTCCAATTCTATTTTCCTTCAACTCTTACAATGAGCCCAGAGATTCACTAACAATGGAATATGTAATCTTGCTCAATGTCCTTGAGTTATAAAAAACTCAGAATATCCAATTATCCTCTGTGGAAACAACCTAAAAAATTATCTATAATTTTATTAAAAGTATATATACCACCCCCAGTCCATCCACTTAACTAATTCACAAGTTAAAGGACATAATTTCCATTAACATTGAAATCACCCACACTTATGGAGAGGGGAATTTAGTGAGAGACGTTTTGGGTATACGTAGCTACTCTAAAACTTCCAATATGGGTGTTTTCGTTCTTAGGGTCCCTCCCTCTAGGATGAGTGGTCACTATTATCAAGGATGTGGTTGGTCTCCATTTTTAGACCACTTTTGATGTATTTTTCATACTCTTTAATCCCTCATACTTTTCCCTTATCAAATAAAAAATATTTGTTTGCATTCTCCTCATTAACTCATTTTGGGTTATCCTAGAGTATTTATTGGATTTTTTATCTTTTTATCTTTTACCAAATTAACTTTTACATTAGTAATTTATTTTTATTCTAAATAATTAATAATAATGAAAATAATTAAGATTTTTTTTTTCAATTTAAACCTCTAGATGTCAAAGTATTAAATCATTTTTGAAAAATAAATTATTATGGGTTTGAAATGTTAATTTTAAAATAATCACAAATAATATGTAAAAATGTTTTTTTAGGAAACATGTTTTATAAAATTTAAAAATTTATATACAAGATAATATTTTCATTGTAATCAATTTTAATGAAATAAATTGGTATATTATAAATAATATTGACTTTTGGTGAATTTTTAAAAAAAATAGAAAACTATGTTTCACCATCAAAACACTTATTTTCAAGAAAAGAATTAAAATAGTTTTTATTAATGTAATATTTTAATTAGTTTTAGAAAACTTGGACATATGATTTATATGTTAAAATAATATTTTAAAGAATTAAATTTATTCCATAAATACATATTTTAAAATAATAATGGTAATTTATCCTTCTATTATATGTTCAGATATAGATTAAAATTATAATTTCTGAAAAAAGTATATTTTTCATAAACAAATAAAACTTTTCTGGAGAACAAATCATACAAAAATTGATGTTCTAAATAAAATAAATGTTCATTTTTTAATTAGTATTATATTTTTTTTAATTCTTTTATTAAATTAAAATAAAAAATATAATTAAAATTTTCTTTTATAGATAAAATTAACATTTTTATATATTATGTTTTATTAAAATTATTTCATATCAATTTAACATTTATGTTTTATTTAAAATATTAGTTAATATATAATTATATTTTCAATGTCTAAAATTCAATCTATTAGTGTAAAATATACAATACATAAAAACAATGTTTATTGAAGAAAATAATATAACTTTTCTACCAAACAAATAATAGGTTCTAATGAAATTATTTATTTATATCCTTAGAAATAATTTCTTTATCTATTTATATTAAAACATTTAGTTGAATATTATACATAAATAATATCATATTTTAATAATAATTATATTTTTTAGGCATAATGCACATATATATATATATAATTTTAATATCATATAATGAGTTATATTATTTTAAATTCACTACAAAACATTACACAACTTTAGAATACCAATTAGAAATATATCCAAGGACCATATATGAAAGCACCATATTTACAACAACTATATTTCATATATATATGTATATATATAGTAAATCATCCATTCATTCCACTATCACTTCACAAGACACATTTCTTATTTAATATTATAGATTTTGTATAATGGTTTCTCCTTTCATTGTTCTATTCCTCATTTTGGAATTTGATAGGCTATTTAGGATCATCATGAATGATGATAATATTAGAGATTTACTATCTAGGAATATTTTATTCATATATATATATATTTTCCCATTTTTATTTATGCACTTTTAATGGATTTTATTTATCCATGGTGAGTCAAAATCCATTGTGTGATTTACTTAGTTTTATCTTCTTTTATTGCAATGTTCTACTTATGAATGATTAACATGTCATTAGTTTGGGTTATATCTTTAATATATTATTTAACAAACATGTTTTAATCATTTTTATTGAATACATAATTATTCTTTAAAATCATAGACATAAATAATAATAATAATAATAATAATAATAATATAAAAATGGATCATAAAACCTACGGTATTAAATTCTCCCCCCATAAATAAATTATTTCCTCACATTTTTAGTTATCACTTACTAACAGTAATACTTAAGGGTATCTAGAGGTAATCATGACCTAATATATACATTTTATGAGAAAATAACTATTCTCCCTCATTGAAGACATAGTAAAAGTTCTTCTCTCTCATAATATGTATATACTAACATTATGAACCTTTTATTCCAATCATGCCTCTATAGGTAAGTCTGAGGAGTATCTAGAGACTTACCTTGTACAGATTCATTTTCGAGATGCTATTTCAATACAAAATTTAAAAACAATGAGACTATGATAATATCTATCCAATTTAGTGTATACGATCATATGAATACAAAATATTTACCCTAATATGTATTGTTAAATGACACTCTTAATCTCGAAATTATCTCCTTTTTTAATGATTATCTTGGAACAAAACTTCCCGCATACCCTTTTGGATTAAGATATGTCCTCTTGAGAAACCCTTTGGATTGGGATAAAAACTAATATATACTCCCTTTTTGATGGGATATATCCTACAATTTACTATTGATCTTATGATGAAACCTCACATGTACCCGTTTGTCTTGGGGAAAATACTCCTCGGTATCCTTAGGATTGAGAAAAAACTACCCTTATAAATCATTGGTTTGACATAAAATTTATTGTGTAACATTTTAATATCTTGTGAAATAATTATAAACTAATACAATAGAGGGTTATATAGGACAACACACATCATCATCCATATATAAGAGTACCATTGTAAAATGTTTTTAAAAACATCATCAAAAAAATATGAGAAGAAAAACAAATTTTATAATATTTCTAGATGTAATCACCAAAATTGAAATCATATAGGTAAATGGTAGATAACCAAAATTAAATACAATAATAAGTTTTTTTATAATAACAGTTAGTGGGTGGTTCATGAAAAAAAACATAAATGCAAGTGATATAGTGAGGAAAATACTAGAAAATAAATTAATTAGTATTTATATAATGTTTATATCATTATCATAAAAATAATGTTATGAATGAAATTAAATAGATATTATTTAATAGGTTATGTGATTGTTTTTGTAAAAAATTATATTAAAATTAATCATAAATAATTTATCAATTATAATAACATTAGGATTTAAAAAACAAGTGAAAATATTTACCTTTAACTTAAAAAATTCATCAAAAAAGAAGTCATGAAATAGATAAAATGTTTTCAAAAATTTGACATGAATATTTTTGAAAAACATTAATTATTTAAGATAAATCATCAATAATTTATCATTAAAATAAAAATATTAATGATTTTTACCCAAGAAAAAGATTTGATTCATAAAAAACCCATTACACCTTATTTTTTTTGTAATAAAAAACTAATGTTAGAGTGAACTTGAAATTGATATTAAAATTAAATGAATAATGGAAATTCATGATATTATATATCCAATGGTAAGTATATATACCATTTAAATTAAATTATTCTAATAAAAGACAATTTATCAAAAATAATGAAATTTGTAGACAAAACATTTATATTGGTCCTATTTAGTTCTGCACTTTCACTGAACATCCTAAACAATTAAATTATGTTTCCAAAAAAAATTATTCATAAATATAACCATTTACACTACAAATTTATAATATTTCCATATATATATTATTTAGTTTTTATTTATTTCCCCACATTGGGTGTTTATAATTTTTCTGGTTTTTAGTAGTTTTGTTAGAATGATATTGGTATTTGTTTTTTATAAAATGTAAATATTTTTTAAATAATTAATATTAATAAAAGGAATGATTTATAATTATTTTTTATGTTTAAATTTACATTAACGAGTACTTTAGTTTTTATCATAGAAGATTAAATCAATAATATTCTTATTTCTATGATTATTAACCAATCAAGGGAGTTTTCTAAATAAATGATTTAAATTATTAGATAACCGTAATAGAACAAAAATAAAATCCTTATGTACATATTTATATCATATTGTCTTAGTATGTATGTTCTCACAGTCATCCATGATATAAATTCATAGTATTATTTCAGTAGGTGGTCAATCCATACAAAACATGAATATACCATCCTTAATGGATGATTATGAGTTGATTTAGTTTTAATATCATTACATGAGTAGAATACTAATATTGTTATCTTACTATTAGTGTGATATATTATAATTATAAATTAATTATATGAAGAAGTATTGGATATTAAAACATTACAAAATTAAAATAAAACAATTTCCTCTGTCCATGTTTCTTTTAAATGAGTTAATTAAAAATAATCATTAATAGATCATATAATTAATAAGACTACAAAATTTTTATACCAAAACTTTAATTATATCATTGAAATAATATTTCCTTATTAAATATGTAACATCCCAACCCCATTAAGTCTAGAGATAGTGCCTCACTTTATTATATTGTTATGATTACTGGGAATCAAATCCCAAGGACTGATCGATTTAATAGTTTTGGATAATCAAATACATACATTATACAAATATTATATTGTGAAATGAAAATAATGTATAAAAAAATTAATTGCTCTGCATATTTGAAAGTCATTCTATGAATTCAACTTCATACTCTGGGAAAGGGAAAAATAAGAGTGATCTCAAATGCTTTGTAAAGGTTATTTAAAGTGGATGATATCCTAAATCAATAACAATAATATACATGGAATGGTTGATAATTGAACACAAATTCCAGTTGAACACATTGATAGTAAATAATCAATATATAATGTGAAATAATAGAAATAAATTCCATTTAATCAATAAACTGATAATGAAATGAATCCATTAATAATGTTAAAAAAATATCATAGATAAATAATAATTACAACTAAATTATCAATGAAGGAAATGATTAACTATTGTACATCATACTTGAGGCATATGAAAACCAATACCATAAAGAAAATTCCCAAAATAGTTTAAAACTACAGTTAGAAAACCGTTTAATTTGGACAACTGATTTGTCTCTTGAGAACCTATCGATGCATCAGGGGGAAATATATTTTTCCTCCCACACCTATCACTTCGATTCAAAATAATTCAATATATATCCAATATTTGATTTAATTAATGAAAAATATTCCTTCTCAAATATCTTTATTGAGTAGAAGATACATATTTATCAATATTTCCCTAGTTAATCAAATAACATTCAATTGAATAAAAAAAAGTTAAAATGGTATATGGTTTAGTAATAGTTACATACATTATAAAAAAAATATGGATATTTAAGGGATTTTTAATTTAAATTGAGAAATTATTACAATAAAGTGATTGTTATAAGATAATGTTAAAAATCACCAAACAAATTTGAGATTCCATAATAACATTTATCACTTGTTAATTTTCAAATAAAATTCACATGGATGAAATAATTAAAATTCAAACATAATATAAAATTAATAATTTTTTATAAATTATATTACTTATCAAAGGATATGTATATACACTACATAAAATTTAATTGGTTCAAAATAAATAATACGTTTCATTGGAATGTAAATTGAGATTAAATTCCATTTCAATTTGGTAAAGTTCAATCTGTAAACCTCATGAAATATACATCCCCAAATGGATATGTAAATAAAAATTATTTTTAGTACAATAATTATAAAATAATTTATTATGATTTATAAATACCACATCAAATAAATAGGTGGTGAAAATTGCACGTGTCTCACAGAAAATAAAATTGGGAAGGAAAGTTCATTATCTAACACTTCCTTTGGGTGAAATTCCAATTAAACTCAAGTATAATTGTTTTAATAATTTTAATAAATAAAAAATAACTATATATATATTTATTATATTATATATGACCCTTTTATAACATCTTAGTACTCATTTGATAGCAATTTTTTTATTTTCATTGTTTTTGGCTGTTAATTCCTTTTTTTAAGAATGTTTGGACATGTTATTTTTGCCTCTTATATTGATAGTGATGTAAGAATATACATAAATTAAAAAATGATTTAAATATCATCCATATTAATTATATATATATTTATATTAATCTATGAATTTTTGTGATAGGAAATCAAATGCACTATTCATGGAGATGGTAGGTTGTACGTATACAAAAACGTTGGTTCCATTTTATTATCATATTGAAAGATACAAATGTAATTTATATATATGTATATTATCATTTATTTAGTATGTTTTTTCATATATATCACTTAATTTTATTAAAAACATCTATAATACATTCCACTTAATTCGTGAATAAATCACATCGCTTCGTGAGGCAGTAGTCTGCTATACACATGAGTGGAATTATCATATTTCCAAAAATATAAATAAGGAAGTCATGTGAGATATTATAATTTAAAAATAATTATTATATCATAAATATCGTAAATATAATATTTATAATATTGATTCATCATTATTCAGAACCATGGAAGGTGGTAATGGAAGAACAAATGACATATGTCTTCATGATAGTAGTTTGCTGTACACATGAACGATGATTGGATTTCCCATTTGATGGAAGTGTGTAAAATTTTAGGATTTTATATTTACATAAAAAAATATTACTAAATTATTTATTCTTAGATTTTTATATATTTATAATATAAAAAAAATTGATGGAGGTGGAGAAAGAAATAATTTGAGAATTCTTTTAGAAGAACATTATATCTTTTTAGGGTATCCTAAATAGGTTTTCATTGAAACCTTTGTAGATTGTATTCATACAAATTTATGAAATATATGTTTAGGATATGGATACTGGGGTGTTACTTGTACAAGTTTTGGATAATAAAAATGGATTGATATATGTGAATAAGTAAGGGGGTGAGTGTCTTTTTATAGTTGAGGAGAAGTGACATTCTGGTAAATACTAAAGGGCGAACACTATTGGGAGATCTACCTTACCTCATGTTCCTACAATACTGAACTATTCTCGATCCATGAAGAAGTGATGTAAAAATATGGCCATCCAACGGGTTTCTTAAAAGTTTAAAAGTCATTTCCCCCTATGTTTAATGTTTTTTCACTTAGTATGCATAATTTTACCTTAATCACGTTGATTTACCTTAACCTATTTCATTTATAATTATGGTATACAATTAAGTTAACATTATTATCAATTATAAATTATTCTTATTAAAAATATTAAATCCATTTTTCCAATGTAAACTCATAAAACTTAAATAATTTAATTTAAAATTAATCCCAGAGACACAATGAGAAAGTGAGGTTTTGAAGTTAAAATGTTCAAAACATTACTATATTTGTATATATAAATTCAATATAAAAATGATAAAAATTTCCTAAATTGAATAAATATATGTATTATTGAACTATTTTTATTTAAAAAAAATTAAAAATTTAGGTTAACATTATAAATTAATTAGATGAAAAGTCCATTTCAATTAAAATTAAAAATTTTCACTATTTATAAAAAAATAATGTTTCTTAGAAAATACCTAAAATCTATCTCAAGATAATTTTTACATTACAATTTAACAAATAAATTTTATCTGTTCATATAAATTTTATATAATTTTTAAAATTTAGATATAAAATAAGTGCACAAATAAAAGGCTACAAAACTACCTTTAAAAATATAGTTTTGATGCATAAATTGGATTTGGACTTATCTTATGATTATCAAGATTATTAGATAAATTTAATATTTTATATTGAATATATAATATATAAGATTCATTAATTTCAACCATTAATAATAATTGATTTAGGATAAAATTAATTTTTTCTATAAAAATAGTTTTTTACAAAACTATATCCTCTAAATTAAATTGGTTTTTATATTAATTAATAATTTATTGTTTATCAAGTAATTAAAACATATATTTTAAAAATTTATTGAATCCATTTCTTAAACATAAATTTAAAATCTTCGGGATGATTTTCATTTAAAATAATAATATTAATAGTATTTGGTAAAACTTGGTCTGTCCATGTATCTTTTTTATCTTCTATGAAATAGTTATCTTTCTCACATTCATTTGAATGGAATTATACTTGTTCCAATCCACTAATTTGTTCATCACAAGCCTTGTTTATATCATCATCCCTAATAGAAGCTTCATTAGGGTGATATTTACCTCCACTCTTATCAATGTTAACATCAACATCATATGCCATATTCTTTTGGTTGGAAACTATATTCACACGGAAATAATTATTTGAAACCTATAAATTCATCATAAACGATGAAGGTGAATTAACATTAGAGTGTATCCTCTTTTTATTTCAGACACCCATCTTCTTAAGACTATCATAGAAATGAAATTCATATTTAGTGTTGTTGATGGATGAAAGAAAATTAAAGAATTTGAGTGATGGAGAACCCTCAATCATGTGACTTATATATATACTTACTCTCTGAAATGAATATTCCAAATTTTTTATGCATGATTTAAAAAATTTTCATTCATAAAATCAAAAGATCCAAAAAATCGTGAAAATTATTTATTCTTATCTCAACCTATTTTTTAAAACAAATATGATTAGCACATAAATATTAATAGGTTCAAGTAATATATTAATCTCTAAAACCTTATCTAAATATCATATTATAATATTTAATAAATTTTTATATTTTCAAAAAAATTATGATTCAACACTTAATAAATGATGTTAATAAATTTCCAAAATGAACTAATTAATCTTCACAAAATATGAAGTACCTATTAATTATCGCATACTAAAAATTAGGATACCTTCATAATGTATTTTATCAAAAAAAGATAGTTATGTTAATCACCATATATCCTTATTGAAAAAATACATGATTACTTATTCATTAAATAAAAAAATGTAGTTTGAAATGTTCCTTAAATCCAAAAAATATTGTAGAATCCGTTAATGATAACATAAATTGATTTGTCAATAAATCGTTAATTAGTTCCAAGGTAGTCAACAATTATCGAATTTAATTTAGCCAAATAAATCATCTATTTATCCCAACATCATTATCTCAACATGAGGAATAGATTAAGGTTTATAATTACCTTATCTATGTGTTTTCCAAAAATATTACCTTCTTACTAAATCACTTTTCTTGGTTCCATTCAATACATACTTTCAACTCCTTTAAGAAATAGTACTACAATATAATCATTATATATATAACAATTTTTATGATGATAATATCATCAATAAAATATTTTTACAACATCTTTCATGGATCCAAATACACAATCATATTAATCAATTTTCTACAGCTCTACCGATAGAATATGTTTGACCTTCACCCCTAATCATCCACTAAGGTATATTTTATTATTTTTGGAGGCATTCATTTACGTAGTGTCCAATATCAATAAAGATTAAAATTTTTATAGAAGTGTTTTCTTTCTTACAATTTCCTTTTTTTCTTGGTTACCCATTTCTCCACCCTTATAAAAAACTCCAAATCTATTCATATATTTCCAAAAATTATTATTTACATAGTTATCACATTTGGGAAATTACTTATTTCCATTCATCCCTTTATTCATGATTTTATATTCCTTTATATTCTTATCTTTATTCTCTTTTAAGTCATAATACATGGGGAATTATTTCTCTATCTTTAAATCACATAAAATTATTTCATCATATAAAGAAATGTTTTAAGAATCTAGTTCACTTTGGATATGTGAATTATTCACGTAAAATAAGGGATCAATCTTCTACTCAATGTTTCATATGAAATCCTTACAATACCTTACTAACATTGTAATGGTACCTACATACTCCATAATAATTTCTTCTTCCATTTCTTTTAATCTTAGGAATTATATTTTTTTCTCATATTATTTATCATGAGGGAAATATTTAATAAAAAAATTCATCCTTAAAACATTTCAATACCATGATTTCTATTTTCTCTTCCTCCCTATTATTTTGGGTCAATGGCCACCATTGATCATCATCGCCAATGAGACAGTACACCACATATGTATCCTTTTCCTTTTCATGACATCCTAAGGCCATAAATATCTTCTATATAGACATAATCCATTTTTTTGTTCCTATTCGATCAGTATTCCCACTAAATGATGGGGTCCTCTATTGTATTAATCAATACATCATCAGATAATCATGTTTTGTAATAGATTTATATATTTAGGAAATTTTATGTTTCACAACATGATTAAGATAACCAAATTTATCCATAACATTATCTATTAAAATACTAGCTATACCGGCTTTATAAAAAGGATAAAATCTACATTGGCCATGATTATTGATACCCTTCTTCCTTCCATATGTCATTTATAAGAAAATTTGTATTCTATATTATGTCATAATATAATTAAAAGTAATGTATAATCCCATAACATGTGATATACATATCATAAATTGAAACATTTATGCACATATAATCTCATAATCATAAATATGATTTATTTTGGATGGTCTTTTAGTTATCCTTATAGTCTAACTTTGATTTATGACCCTTAATTATTTTTTTGTAAATCTAGTGTGCGAGGGTTCTACTAAAATTCCTCTAATAGCACCTGTAAAAACCTAACCCTAGTAATCCAGAATCCAGTAGCTTAGTTTTTTATATTTTCATGATTAAAAGGATTAAAATCACAAAATACCAATTAATTTATTATGTTTTGAGAACTAAATACATAAATAACCCCATATTACATTGGGAAATGAAAATAAAGCATAAAAAAATTAAAATATTAGAATCATTGCAACTCATTCCATGAATTCATGTTTGAATCCTTGGGAAAGGAAATAAAATAACTGTGAGATCAAATACTCAGTAAGGGTTATGTACAATGGGTGATATAATTAATTATTAAGAATAATAAAAATGGAATGGTTTTTAACCAAACAATTGTTCCATTTAAATAGATGGATATGTCATAATTAATATGGAAAGGTAAATATCTGAACCACGCAACATTTAATCAATAAACTGAGAATGAAATGATTCCATTGATAATTTTAAAAGAAAAATATCGTGGACATATAATAATAATAACCAATTTAATAGATAATTAAATGATTAATTATTTTATATCATGTATAAGAAATAATAAAACCAATATTGTTTAGAACATTCACAAGATAGTTTAAAAGTATAGGTAATGACCAGTTTAATTTGTCTAACTGATTTGTCTCATAAGAACCTATCAATGCGTCAAGGGGATATATAAATTATGGGACCCAACCACTAATTATATTCAAAATCATTCCTTATATGTTGAATACACAATTTAATTCATGAACAATATTCCTTCTCTAATATCTGTATTTCGTAAAAGATAAATATTTATCAATATTTCCCTAATTAATAAAATAAAATTTCAATTAAAAACCATATGTGAAAATGGTATATGGTTTAGGAAAGGAACATATCCACCACCCAATAATATGTATTTTTAAAATAAATATAATTTCTATAGAAAAATTATTATATCAAAGTTACTATTTCAAGAGAGAGTTAACAACCCCTAAAACAAAGTGAGATTTCAAACAAAAACTTTTATCTCTTTGAAATTATATAATCAAATCTCCTTGGCTGAAATAATTACTATTTAAACATAAAATAACCTTAATAATTAAGTTTTAATTATAATAAATGTTAAATTGTTAGTATATACGCCACATAAAAGTTAATTACTGCATAATAATTAATAACTCTTAATGGAATGTAAATTGAGATTAGATCTCTTTCCAATTTGGTAACTTATGAACTATAAATCCAATGGAATACATATCGTAAAATTTATATTTAAATACCATTAATTACTATTATTATCATTATAACATAAATTAATGGGTATTATACACACCACATTAAATAAATAGGTGGTGAAATTGGTGTGTATCTCATAGAAAATAAAAGTAAGATACAACGTCTCATACATTACAATACCTTTTTGATTAACACCCATAAAACTAATTTATGATAGTTTTATAATAATATTAACTTACACTATTACCATATTAATATTTATAATTTTATATATTAACTTTCTATTAGATCTTATGACCTGTTAGTTAATAATGTTTAATTATTTTCATTGTTTCATGTATTAGTTGATTATTTTTTAAGGATGTTTTGGCATGTTATTTTTCAATTAATCTTATTTAGATAATTATTTCATAATATTTATACATTAGATAATGATATAAATATCAAATATATTCAGTATAAATGTCTTTATTACAATCCAAACAATTTAGTGATAAAAATAAAATTCATAGTTCGTGGAGATGGTAGGCTATACATACACATGAATGTTGTTTACATTTTATTTTCATACTAAGTGAATGGAAATTAAATTATATATAAGTATATATTCATTATTGTATCAATGTTTTTCCAAATATATCAAATATTTTTATTCAAATCATACTTAATACATTCTATGTAATGTGTGAACTAATCACATCACTTCACGAGGATGTAGTTTGCTGTACATACGAGCGACATTGTCATATTCCAACAAAATGGAAAGAATAATGGTATTTTTAGTTTAATAATTATTATTTTTAATAATATCATAATTATAATATATAAATATATAAAATATAGATCCATCATTATTTGAAATATTGAATGGTGGTAATGCAAGAATGAACAACATGAGTTCATGAGACGGTAGTCTACCATATATGTGAATGGTGATTGTGTATGAAATTTTATTAAATTGTGTGAAGTCATATTTATTACCCATAACTTAAAAATATAATTATATTAAGTATATTTTTGTTTTTATATAATAATTATATAAAAATAATCGAATGAGGTGGAGAAATAAAACAAAGGAATTTTTTAGAAGAGCATTACATCTAATTCGTGTATCCTCTATAAGATTTCACTAAAACCATTAATGTTTTTATTTATCAACATATTAGGGAATATAATATGAGTATAGGGGTTTTGGAGAGTGATTTTTTTAGGTTTCATGTAAACAAAATTGATTGTGTGGTGTGAATAAATGAAGGGAGTGAGTTCCTTTTTATTATGGAGGAGGAGTGATATTTTAGAAAATACCAAAAGGTAAACACTATTGAGAGGTCTCCCTTACCTCATATGATTTCAATAATGATTAATTTTTGATAATTTAAGGGTTACGATAAAATATTTACATAAAATTGGTGTTGTAAATGTATTTAGGTCCTTTCCCCCTTAGGTTTAGAGCTTCTTCCCTTGGTAAGCTCAACTATACCTTAATCGTAGTGATAAATTTTAACTATTCTATGTAATAATTATGGTAAAAAATTATGTTAAACGTATTAGATATTATTAATTATGATTATTAAAAATAATTAATCCATTTTTTACTTTTCATTTTATACAAGTGGAAGAATATAATTTAAAATTAATCCCGTAGAGCCAACGAGAAAGTGAGTTTTTAATGCGAACATGTTCAAAATATTACTGTGTTTTTATATCTAAATTCAGTATTAAAATGATTTAAATTACCTAAATAGAACTAATAGATGTATAATTGAACTCTTTTTACTAAAAAAAAATTAAAAATTAAAAATATAAAATAAAAATAATAAATATTTATATGAAATGGCCATTTTCAATAACAATTCAGTAATTTTTACTATTCATTAAAAAATAAAACTTTTAATAAAAGAAAAAAAATCATCTGAAGATTAATTTAGTATTTTAACTTAAAAAATTAATTATATTTTGTAATATAAATTTATAATAGAGCCAAAATTTTGTTTTAAAATTGGGGTATCATTGAAAGGCAGCAAAACTACCTTCAGAAAAATATAGTTTTCTATGCATAAAATTGGTTTTATTATTATCTTATTACTATAAAATCTATATCACGACTGATTAAAAATATGATTGAATATATTATATATAAATTCCATTGATATTATCCACTAATATTGAATATTTTTACTAAATTACTTTGGCACATAAAAATAGTTTTTATAAAAACATTTTTTTATATTTAATTGGTTTTTATATTCATTTCTAATTGATTATTAATCAATGAATCTAGACATATATTTTCATAAGTTTTTAATATTATTTATACCTTCAAGTTTAACTTCTATGATATAATTTTCATTTGAAATAATATTATTAATATTTTTAGGTAGAACTTGGTTTTTCAGGTAACTCAAGCAATTGAAGAAAGTCATTACATGTAACATAAGATTACTCAGTGTGGTCTGCATTGTATTATATATCATAGATTTAATTTATTACAAAATAGTAAATATATCATAATATTTATGGATGTTATATTCACTTAAACTTTTGGTGTTCAATCTCACACAATTAATTGAATAAAATTATATTCTTTTAGAATTTAAGGGTGTTTAAAAATCCATTATAAAAAACCATGAATTATGGGTGGTGAGGAAAAAAGAATTTTTTTTGCTCCTGGTTTCAGTAGTCTACATGTACACATGGAGGATGATTTATTATTTTTAATTGATGTTATAGATTAGTAGAAATTGATAATACCATTAATATATAAATATTAGAGTAGATAAAAGATATCAATATCATTATATTAGTGCGGTTAAAATAAATTTGAATAATGGTAATTAATAACAAAGGCTAAGTAGTCGATGATACCCATATTAGGGACCTAAATTTTCCTTGGAATTATCCTTAGAAATGATGGAGTTATTATAACTAACAATAACCTAATTATTTTTAACTTTGGAGTGGGTTCTATGGGGAGTAATTTGGTTGTGTCTCATGAATTTTTTTTAAAGATAACCGAGCCTTGAAGTTGTTCTAGAGTTACCATTTTCTATGTGAAGTGAACGTTAGTTTTTTTGGATGTTTTAATTAAATTTTCAATAATGTAATGTTACTATTTAAATTTTAATGGATCTAAAATGGAAATAAATATAGGGTACGTATGTATGGATAGATAATATCTTTATGTATTCATTCTAGAGATGAACTAGAGTGTTTTAGGCATTTTATTTAACCTTTTTTTTACATTTTCCCTAATTTACATCCTTAGTAAATAAATATTTAACCATGAAATTTAATAATAATATAAAAATTAATAAAAATTTATTTACCTAATATGAACCTTATGATTTTAAATTTTAAAATAATGTTATCAAATAAAACTTTTATGGGTTTTAAATGTTAATTTTTAAATAAATGAACCTAACATGAGAAAACATTTTTTAGGGAAAATGTGTTATTATATTGAGAATTTTTTGGAAATAATATAATTATAACATATAATTGTTTTTATAAAATATTTTTTTTATTATAAGACAAATAAATTTTTTTATTATATCAATTAAATCCAGAACTAGATTCTACTGTTAAAAAAATAAAATAGAAGAAAATATATAATATTGTTATTATTAAAAAAACATTTTAATTATATATCAAAATACTAGACATATGATTTTTAAGTTTAGATAATTTTACAAAATTTACAGTTTTATTACATAAATATATATTTTATTTCTAGATAAATATATTTAATCATCTAGGATACACTTATATATTGATATAAATTATATATATATATATATATATATTTGAAAAACCCATATTTTAAAATAAAAACAAACCATTCCATAAAAAATAAAAAAAATTAACATTAATAAATTTTTTATTTTCTAGATCTAGAAAATATTTTTATTCTAGTTATTATAAAAAAATTAAAATATAGTTTTATAAAAAAATTATTAATATAAATTAAAACTACTTTTGTTGAAAAAAATATGATTTTAAACATTATGTAGCCTTAATATTATTTCATATCAATTTAAAATTTAACATCTGTTATCATATTAGTTCAAATATAAAAATATTTTAAAAATGTTCTATTTTATCTACTATAAAAAATATAAAATAACTAGAAAATGGTTCTTTTAAAAATTATTACTTTAATATTAAATACACTTTAATAAATTCTATTAAAATAAAATTTTGATATTATAAAATTTAATTTTACTACTCCATTAATATGAAAATATATTTTTTAATTATATATATATATAATATTATATTTCAATATTTATATAAATATTTATATAAATATTTATATATAATTGATAAAAATCTATATTTAAAATATTATAATATAATTTTTTGAGTTATATTATTTTATGTTTACTACTTAACAATACAATAATTTAGTATACTAGTTGGATATATGACCTGGAACTATATTTGCAATATATATATTTTTAATGACCATGTTTCACTTATATATATACTTATTATATCCTTAATTCATTCCACTCTCACTTTGCATGGAACATTTATAATTTTATATTAGGCTTGTTGCATAATGCCTTTTCTATTCATGGTGATCTTCTTTGTTAAAGATTTTGTTTGGATACTGGGATCCTCAGGAATGAAGATGATTGAATATATTTTTTATTCTTTAAGATTTTATCCATTTTATATACTTTTAATATTAATTTATCAATCTTTAATCAGTATATTTCATCCATGGTGAGTGAAAATCCATGATGTGTAATACTTAGTTTTATGTGATTTTTATATAATGTCAAAATTATGAATGAATACAGTGTCATTTGTTTTTTTATATCTTATAGGAAACATTTTATAATCATGCTTTAGTACTTATTAAAGAATATAAATATTTTCATTAAAAATATAGTATAAATAATAACCATAATAATAAAAAATATGATAATAATAATAATAATAGATTGTGTTCACTATGGAGTTGTTCTAAAAATTTCCAAAGGCATGTAAATTTTTTCATGGTTTTTCCAACTTAGCGACTACCCAGTTGCACCCAAATGCTCCCATAATGTTACCTTGGAAGTTCAACACAGTTTCTATTAACCATAGTCTAATCGTGAAGCCTCCCACAGATTTGTAAAATATACAACAATAGTAAATAACCATTTGAGACTCTATAAAACCATTTAGTAACTTGAAAGAAAAATATAAAATTGAGAACTCCCTCAAATTGTGGGTATCACATTCTCCCCATAATTCATATTTTTTTCCTCATAAATATTGAGTATGTAAATGTGTTGGAACAAATTTTCACATTAATGAATCATATGGTTCCCTTATTCCTATGTCTCTTCCTACAGGTGAACATGTTTTTATAAAACATGGACCAATGATATCACCCAGCCACATATGATCATTCCTTTATTATCTATAATAAAAATCAATTGGTGATTAAGAATTACATCAGGATATAGATCCATATGATCCCAAATAATTACATGGAAAGTATTAGGTTTTCACTTCTTTAATTACAAGACATGAAAAAAATTTTGAGCTAAATTGAGTCTTAGTGGTAGAGATGGTCACTAAGAAACTTCACTAATTCATTCTTTAATTTCTTAAAGGAAAACATACCAAGGATCCAAATTATCTTGATTCCCCAAAAAATGATTCCAAAATGTTTTTGAAACATATAATAATAAATTTTTGGATACATAAAAATTTAAATCTCAATGAAAATGATCTTCATATGATTTTAAACGTCTCTAGGATAATATTTATATTCTGTTGATCATTAGTACCATTTTACTAGTCTTAATGGACCATATGTGGTCTAATTTTTCAATTTCCCTATCACTAACCAACCCACTAGGGCTATCTTAACTAGAATTATAAGAAGAATGACACCCCAGGCTTTCCTATAATAGGTCAAGAGCTAGAAACTAACACTGAGTAGGCATATTACCCATATTGAAGGCCTTAGCCTAATGTACATATACACACAAACTTACAATAGTATAAATGGTAAAACATAAAAAAATAATACTATAAATGCATTAATAAAATATATTCCACACATGAGTATAAAAATAGATAAAATGGAAAAATATAAGCCCACCAAAATTGAAAAATATTCTAACATGATAAAATATTAGACTACTACGGAGATGAATAATCCTAGAATCACTTGTATTAAATCTAGGAAAACTAATATCTAACTATTCTTGGTCCTCCTAGGGCTCCTTTTAAAGACCTAACATCTTCATAATACATTAAATGTGTAGGTAGATCCCATGCATGTGTGAGTATAAACATACCTTTTAGGACTCTACAAAATCACCAAACTCAAAGCATCATATAGGGGGTAAGATATAAATCATAAATCTAAGGTAATAAATAATAAATCCCATATATTCTTATAGATAAAAACCAAAACCAAATGAGTTCACAACCTCATTGCGAGTATAACATTCTACTTGAGTATCAAAGGGAACATCCTTCCGAAATAACTCACTCATCTGGTCTCGCTGGACTAATAGAACTCATCTGATATTACATAGTCACTGAGTCTTTCCATGAATAATAAACAAAAACATTTATATGATCAACTGAGATACTCACTCGATTTGATTATAACTTATTGGGAGAGATTGAATTTCATTAAACAAACAGAGGATCACACCTAGGGTTAATAGGGGACACATGAACCTAAATAAATTAACCCACTAGGAGGGGGATAAAACTCCCAAGTATGTTTCTCATTTGATATCTGATCCAACCTAGGGACATATATGGGAATGGGGATATAACCCTAGATTGAAATAGAGGGATACCTACAGTAATCCTATGAGGGGATGTTAAGTTATGTATATAGGATGAGATACCACACAAATAACTAATTGAGGAATAATGAGAAAACTCAATCCAGAAAACATTTTGAGGCAACACACCTAGAGTAATGAAATTCAAGGGAACTCCCAAAATAACATACCATGACCAGTATAAGAGAAACATGGATTATACTTTATCTTGGATAATTATGCATTATATCCTAGTGGAAACACATCGTCTCACTTTTTGTATGATAGTACCTATTCCCTAACATTTTACACGACATGGATTTCTCCAGTTGCATGGTGTTTCTGCTAGGGAACATGTCATGTAGAGTTTGGGGCTATACATGGTGTCTTCCATCATCCCAAGAACATATTATTTCTGAAGTTAATGGGGTGTAATCTCCTTCACATAATGTGTCGGGGCCAAGAATACACTCAAAATATTCCATCTACCAAATATTATGTACCTTTCGAAGAAGACATGGTGTTTCCCATCACACATGGTGTGTGGGAAAACATGGATTCCATGTCATTTAATCATTTTACAGGTAAATATGGTCAGCTAAGTCTCACATTGTGTTTGAGTAAATCACATAGAATGAAATATTTAACTCAACATGTAAATCTTAGAAAATATTAATGGGGACTACATAGTGTGTGAACATATTAATTACACACCATGTATATTGTGATTTCAGAAAAAATTCATCCTATTAAGGATTCAAAGTATACACCTTCTCCGTTTTATTATATTTCACATACAATCATTCCATAATGCATGGATTTAGGTTACCTATATCAATGACAACCTAAAATTATGGTTATAGTCATTATTTTCTGGTAAAATGGTCTTTGTCTCCATCTCGAGGTGCTATATAGACAAGATCCTAGAAACATAACTACACATGATATTATTGGACCACTGCTGTCCCTGATGGCTGGATCCCGACCACCCATTTTTTGAAATCACCAGTCATTTCATCTATGGAGATACCGATTCAATCTTCTTTGGCCATCCACAATCACCCGAACCATCATTAGTTTCCCATATTCACTACCATGCCTATGTCGCATCTGAAAAACCTATAATTGAAGCCATGATGATGATCTATTTTACTGAATAATTTAAAAATAGTTATCGGTTCTCTTGAGTATCATCAAACAAATAGACAAATGAATATTATTGATGGACATCAAAAAATAGAGGTATAAATTCACATAAAAACTGAGATTCAATTGATGGATGTGTTCAATTTTCCGTAATCATCTAAAGCCAAAGAATGGTTGATTATCAAATATTCATGAATTAATGAGTAATCAATATTGAATTTCTAGATCAATCAAGAGAAAAAACTATTGAAAAAACAAAAAATGAATGTTTCATGAATTAATTTAGAGAGGATAAATTTACGTTCTCCTCAAATGATAAAATAGGAATAATTCAAAAAAAAAAAACACCCTACCTTAGTTTTGGATTGATTGTTGGTGAAGGAAAAATATATAACAATTCTACTGATTAAATCCACCATTTTTATCATTGCAAAAAAAATTCCATGATTGTTATTTTCTGATCGTCAATGCTAAGATCACCCACCAACACTCTCTCCACTAAGAACAATTTATAATCTCATCACCACTAGGATTAGTGGCTATCCCTAGGTAATTCACCAGTGTGGGGTTTATAGAGTGTTATACATTAGGGTTTTATGATAAAATGAAAATTAACTTAATATATTAATTTAATTCATTTAATGTTCCCATGATGAGCTCTATTAAAGAATCTGATGACGATATGACTTATTCCATGCATAGTGTAAAAACCATGCTATAGAATTAACTGTGGTCTTGGTTTTCTACTCCTAGTCACCATTCAAGATTTATTGAATTATTTTTTGAAAACATCACAACCATGAAATATTACATTTAATATTTTTAATGAATCATCTCTAAGGGTCTAAGGGCCCCAAAATCCCATGCCAAATCCATTTCTTTCTCAAAATATATTCATTGAAATATTCCAATATATCAAGTAGAAAATTTGAATTTGTCAAATTCACCCCACTATCAAGGATTATTCATCTCGAAATGTGATAACCTACTCAAATGTCACCTAGCCCCATGAAAAGGCAACTCTGTCATTGATGTCCATGGAACTTTAGTTAAAACATGAAATGAATCAATCACATATCTTCTTATACAAGACATGTGGAATATATCATGAACCTTTTCTAACTATAATGGTATGAAAAATCAATATGACACTTTTCTAACTGAATATAGTAACTATAAAATGGTCTATCAAACATAGAGTTAATATGTTACCTGACTAAACCTCTGTAACCCTCACTAAGGTGAGACCCCTGTGAATAGTTAGTATCAATCATAAAAACCTATAAACCACAATCTTTAGTCTAAACATGACTTATGAAATATATACATAGAATTCATCAATCCTTGGATTAACTACACTCTCACTACCATCGCTCCCACAAACTCTAGGCTAATAAGTAATGTTCCCCAAGCTCTAATAAGTACAATAGTGAACTATAGGGTCTCCTATACATGGAATAAAATATATTGAAAAATATTTAGGAGTATTAACTATTTTTATACATAAAATCTACCAAGGATCATTGATCCCCCCATTTAAGACAAATAATAACTTGAAATCCCAGAGCATGTTCTCTAGGACCAGAATTGACATATTTTCGTGGACATCTATCTAGGGTTATAAATAAAATGATCAAATGTAATTTATTTCTAAAGACCTCATGTATCCTATCAATAATAGCAAAATGAATAAATAATGATAATATAAATCAATCATAAAAAGAAAACTATAAGGATAGAATACCTCAAACACACATAATAATTCCATACTCTCCAATAATATTTTCTTTTAGGTTTCTAGTTAGTGTTTCATCTTGATGATTCAATATATTAAAACTCAGATAGAATCAAAACCATTACCTAATATAATAATTCCTATCATGAGAACCATGATGATAAAATCTCATTTCCACTCCCATTTGGGAACCTGTGACGTCAGCTATTGGTTGGTGAGGCATCAAGATTTAGACTCAACATAATTCTACTACAATCTTGAACACCCAACATGATTCAAGATTATATTGATACATCCACTCCTTTCCTACATGAAATTCTTTGGGAATTCATGAAACCTCCTAAGAATATCCCTTTACAGCATGGATAGTGTCACTGCACATCCTCAAACATGGATAACATGCTATTGAATTTTAAAAATTCCATGAAGAACATGTCTAGTGGATATCTGGTCATGGAAGGTCTCTCAATCGATATTTTAATGTTATACCTATTTGACATGATAATGTATTTGAGTGGATAAAACCACTGATAGGAGATATGCTACACCACCGAGTTATTATTGGTCTACTATAAAGTGGTAAAATACTCTTTCAAATATCTCAAAAAAAGTTAGTAGAAATTATTTCTATGATCTACCATGAACACACTCTTGGGTGGCTCCCAATTCAGCACTACCTCAACCTTTTATAGACCCACTATTAATACCTTGTATGAGAGACTTGTCCTAGGGAGTGAAAATTCCAAATTGATAACATAATCTTTTAGAGAGTCCCTTTAAGATGGATCTCTTATAAAATGTAAAAAACTAACCTCTAGTGTCTCTTCTGGTCCTCCATTAACAATGGGTACATGATGACTTCATATTTGAAGAACATCAGAAACTAATCTAAAAAAATTTGAATGACAATGTTCATATTCCCCTTTAAAACTAATGGGACATCCTCCATGCCATTAGGATTAAAAAAGAAATCATAGTGACCATATATACTCTTGAAATCCACATTTGGTATATCCTTCTCTCATACCTAGAGCTAGTGATAACCCACGCCAATATTAGATTAAGAGAAAAAATCCATGCCTGAAAACTGGTCTAAGATGTTAAAAATTATAGTATGTAAACCCTCCATTATGATAGTATTTTTTCTTAGGTAATTACAATACATGCCTAACCTCAAGATCTAATCATCCTTGTAGGAAAAAATATTTTAGCTTCCCAATGGGACAAACAAGGTCTAACAGATCCCCCATTCTCTATAAATCCACAAACATCACCTCCAGTTATCATATATCTATTGGGCCATTTGTTATAATAGCCTTGATGGAGGGACATACCTGAGTGTAGGTATATGAAAATGTAAAAAATTAGATGGGGAGGTATGTTAGGAACATGTTAGGGAATATTACCTCATATTACTCAACCACTGTAGGAAACTATAACCCCATTGAATCTGCTACTCCATGGGTTATACTAGCCAATAGATAGGGATTCAGCTACATCCTCCAACATATGAGCGCATCCAACATTAAATGGGATATATTATCATAAAATAAGTAATGTTAAATTTAATTAAATCATATAAACTGAATCGCTCATTGGTTATTGTCAAATAGCGAATGACCGACTGACTGACAATTTACTTTTTTATTATAGAAACACTTTTATGGAAAAAGTGAGAAACTAAAGGAAGTTACACCCAAAAATCATCCTGATACATAACTTCGGAAGCATCATGATCCCTCTCAGAGTCGAGAGATGAATCCTCTAGCACGACACTTGATTGGCTGCTAAAGGAGCGAGTTCGCATCCTACCCAACCTGCCTGTCACCTCCTATCTACCAAAGTCCTTCGAGGAAACATCATGGTTGGACAACTCTCTTGCTTGTCCTTGCTTTTTTGGCTTTCGTATCGTCTGAATGTCATCCCCAAGGGTGTCAAGCTGATTATGGGAAACCACAAGTGCATTTGATTCAGCCTGAGCCCCCATGCCACCAGATGTGGATAGGGGCAAAGTGAAACCGGCTGCAGCAATTTCCCCAGGCGAACCGACAACAGGAACAACATTCTCTTTGGTGGTAGGTTTAGCCATCGCACCACACACAAAATTGGCATAAGAAGGTCCAACACCCCCTAAAATAAAAGCGATGCCCTTACCTATACTCTCACCACTCAGCACCTTCAGAACAAAGGTAGGAGCAAGAGCAGTTGAACAAGGTAGACCACAAGCAGAGGGGGGTTTGACAGAGCTCGACATGGTTGAATCCCATTGGATTCCTAGGGGGAGTGATGACCACCCGGACATGGACTCATCCTACCACCAGATGGAGGGGTTCCAACAACAAGTGGGACCGTGGGGGTAAGAGCACCAGTTTCCTGGCCCGCTGATCCCTTTCGACCTCTCCTCCCACATCGAGAGCAAAAAGATGTCTAGTGGCCTTGACGATAGAAAAGTGAACAAAATACAAAGGTTTCTTCATAATGAATATGCTACCAAAAAAATCTATCACCAATACCTTTTTCAAATAGGGAATGGATAGTAGAAAACCAATACATACGGAAGAAGAAATCACAGGGCCTCACCACTGTGATGGAAATATTCCATGCAAAGATCTCAAACCTCCTAGAGCTAGGCCACAATATTGGAATAAGTTTTTGATCACTAAAAATTATATGATGAAGATATTAAGGAAATTATTTAAGCTAAAAGTAAATAATGAAATCACTAAAAATTTTACAAGGAGTTTAGTTAGGGAAATGAGTTTATTGTGTCCATGTATTAAAATTGTATTAGGATCAGATAATACATTAGTCATACTTTGAAACACACATGGAGCCTCTAGGTCACAAGTTCCAATAAACTAAAGTCAAACTTCCCTTTACATCTCATCCTCTAAAACCATGTCTCAATCTAAATAGTTTATAACATCATAAATGTTCAATACATTCAAATAAATTGAGCTCATCAGCCACACCTCACCAATATATACCTTGACTCGCACTAAGTCCACCACAAAGCTTTACATTGTGTCTTTAGAGAATGTGTCTCTATGGGGGAAGTGTAACTATACATTTCATATATAAATCCACATTAATCATCACCAATACATGTAATCTTTAACACCTTACATCATAGAAGTGAATTATCTACTCTAAGACCACCATCAAGATTGGTCCTAAGCATGGGGAATACTCACGCCACGAATTTGACCCTGTCCTCAACCACATGAGGTTGGGGTCTAGCCCAATAAGTTTACTAGGATGTTTATGTATACAAAACTCAAAAAGCACACCCAACACAGGTGTATTATATTCTAGCACTACAAGGACCAACAAATTATCATCATTATGGGGATCATCCACCAAAACTACAATAATTTTGTCAACATACTTTTTAATAGGTGGAGAAATTGCTCTCCATGACCTTAAGTAACAACCCATTACATAATTCCCCATACTGAATAATATTCTCTATGTGTACAATAATAATTATAATTTTATGAAATCTTATTGGGATTTCATAATATAGGAATCCATTAATATCCAATAAAAATCATTATTAAAAAAGTATATATAGAGAGCAGCCTCAAGAAAGACATGGAAACCACAACCCATTCTTATATGTTTTGTGTACCAATTTTTACCCTATAACAAGATCATACATGTGTTGAGTCAATTAGTAGGTTATAAAACTCATGGTGAATGGATACATTATCCTCCATGTCATCAATGGGATCCATGGAATGTGATCTGAACTCGATACATTTTAGCCGTGTTCCCGTAGTTCCTAAACCAATCCTCATAGCTATAGAATCTACAAACTCCTTTCCTAAGAAAAACATTCTTTGATACCACTATTTCATGATCCTATAAACTAGGGCCTTGAAGGATAACAATAATCTAAGACTGAAAACCCAATCCCACCTCTAATAGGTCAGGGTTTTCTGACTAGCACCGAGTAGGTGTATTACACACATGTGAGGCCTTATCCTAAAATTATTATTCGCATGCACACATTAACATACACTAATACAATGAGTAAATGATAAAAAAAAATCATAGTATAAATGCATGAATAATATCTATCCCACATAAGAGTTTTAAAAAATAAAAATGACTAAATACAAGCTAATAAAAAATAAAAAAAATTCAAATATATTTAAATAGCATACTATTATCTATATGAAATATCTTATAAAAGATTGTGGTCCATATAGAATAACAAAGAACCACCTTCTCTTTTCCCATATAGGAATTTGTTAAAAATCCTTTTATATTCATAATACACAACCCGTGTGGGTATAACCCATGCTGAGTTTTGTGAAATCATACCTAACAATAGCCATGAAATCACTAAATACAATGAATCAAAGAAAGGTATGACTCTAAATTATAAATCCAAGGACAACCCAGATATTCTCATAGGTCTAAAACAAGTCTCATGTTGATGAAATGACATTAATTCCATCTTAGTATTCTAATAGAGGATCAAATGTAACATCCTTTCTGGAGAACTCACTCATAAGGTATTTCTATAGTGGTGAAACACATCCAAGATTACAAAATCATTAGGGCATTCCATGATGGAAAAGAAATAAATTCTGATAATCATTAGATATACTCACATCATCAGATTACAATATACTGGAATAAAACAATGTTGATAAAAAGATAGGTTATCATGCCTAGGGCCAATGAGAGTTTATTAATCCTAACTAGATTAACAAATTTGTAAGGGAATCAAATTCCCTGGTATTCTGTTCACATGATACATAACCATACAAATAGATAAATATGAAAATGAGGATACAACCCCTAGACCTTAGGGATGGATACATTCTATAATCCAATTTTGGGATATTATGTATATTACTTTGGACTAGATACTGCAAAAAACCCTCATGGACGCAGGATGATAAAAATCACTTCAAAAAGAGAGAGAATACACCCTTAATGACATAATTTAAGGGAATTCCTCCAAGTGTATACCACATATTTTACTGTAATAAAAAAGAATTAGAATTCACTTTGAAAGGAAAAATACATATATCATGTGGTATATGATGTGTCTCTAGGAGCTTGACATTACCCATTTCATTTTCCCCACACAACATATCTTTCTTTAGATACATGGAATGTCCAACAGGGTTGAAGGTCCATATAGGTAGGGCCATCACTCAACCTATGTCAACTTCCTAATCCTGTGTATTTACCAAAATAAACAAGTTATACTATAATTCATAGGACATGTAAGGTAAAGGACCACACTCGATGTGTTCCTTATATCCTGGAACAAAAACCTCCGGATGTACACAAGTTATTCCCCATAACACATTGTATATGGCGAAACATGATCTCTTGGGCATATAATCCATATAGAAGTCAAGTTGGTCAAATAAGGGTCACATGGTTTGTTAGTAAAATGTATCTTAGGTGATATTGATCTCAATGCATAAACCCCATCCTTCATATAGAGGGGACTTCTTCACTTGTGTTCTTCTAAACTAAAGGATGTGTACATTGGTATTTCTTTGACACTCTCACCTGTTCATGCTTCTTCACCCACACCTCTAATGTTTTCTTTAGTTTCACTAAAAATAGTGGCACAACTCCCATATTTTGGTTTACCACCCACAATTTATAGATGAGTGTCCAATTTTGGATATTCTTTATTTGTAAAATGATCATTATTATCTTCTTGAGGTACCAAATGGACCGAATATTCAAAATGGAGCTGCCCATGCTATATGGGGATGAACGTTGTCATGGGTTGTCATATTTCAATAATAAATTTCTCTAAATAACCTATCATTTCATCTATGGAGATACCATCTTGATTCGGTTTGTATATCCAACATCACCCAAACCATCATCATATTATCATCATCATCACCATGCCTCTATCACATATCCAAAACCCAAATATGAAAACATGGATGTGATCCGTTGTTCCAAAGAACAAAAAATAATAATTATTGGTCCTCACGGGAATCTTCAAATCACCTTACAATTGAAATTCCATTGATAAACACTAATTAATGGATAAAGAAAGGAGCATAATGCAATATCAAATTCAATTGATGGTCATGTTCATTTTTCCATCATCATAAGAATCTAATGAACGATGGGTTATCAAATCATCAAGAATCTACTAAAAAATAAATATCAAATTCAAATATCTATGAAGATAAAACAACCATTGGACAATAAATATAATAATGAACCATTAATTAATTGAGAAGGAAATAATTCATGTTCATGTTAAACTGTAAATGGGGATTAAACCATGAAAAATAAACTATATACCATGGGTTTTGATTTATTGTTTGTACTAAATGAATATGAATTATTTTCATTCCTGAAATACACCACATTAACCATCGGCTCCACAAAATTCCATATTCGTTCATTATTGATCCTCAGTCATGAGATCACCTATCAATACACTCTCTATCATAGCATGCTCTATATTCCCATTCCCTTCATGTTTATATGGATAACCGAAGAGAAATATAAAAATAGGTTTTTATAAAGGGGTATCCATTAGAGGGTTTCAATTAAAATAAAATTTAATCAATAAAGTAATTTAATTCATTTAATCTTACCACATCTACACTCCACCAATGTGTCTGATTCCAAAAAGGGTTATATCATGATACAGGCAAAAAATACCTTATAATTTTCACATCTATCTCATTTTATATATTCAATAAACTATTAAAGATTTATTACATTATTTATAAAAAACATCAACCACAAGATATTTTATGTTTAATATTTTTAATATATCTATACCGAGTCTCAACGGGCTAGAGAATCCCATGCCAACTCTTCAACATACTTAAAAAATATTCCTTGAAATATTTAAATGTTTCAAAAGATTATTTGGAGTCATTACATATTCCTAGTATTGACCATACATGGTGGATAATGACATTTAAAACCTTATAATTCCTTATATTGGGTCACATATTTCACAACCTGAGAAATGATTTTATAGGTAAATACACTAAATTCAAATGGTTTTCCCATGAACCACCTATGTCTACCACATAATCTCTAAGAATATATTTCAAAATTTGAAAATTATGTTTTGAAAGCATATATATTTGGTAATGATATGTTGTGCTCATTGTCAACATGGTTCTGAAGTCTAGTTTCAATAAAAACCAAAACCATGAGGTGAAGCTTGGGTCATGGTTAGACACTATATATAATAGTACACCAAATAATTTTACTACATTACTGATATAGATCTTTTCCTATTCATCTTTTTTGGTGTTATACGTGTTTTGAAATAAGTATTCCAATATCATAATTTAGTCTAAAATAACCCAAATGGTTTAATTATTCCAATGTATTCTTGTTCGACCAATGAACAACCCAGAGAAATATCCTTCCATTTTTATATGGGTATGGGTAATGATTGACACACACTGACTGGTCGTTGATGATTGGATTTCACTTATTTAAAAGTAAGGCATATCATAACATATTTGACCAAATATCATTTCATATAAAATAATTATAAGTGATTCCACATCTCCCAATACTTTTTTTGGGTACGATAGAGGATTTCATACTTTCAATTTTGATAATCATGAATTAGTTGGTATTAAAATATAAGAGGAATTATTAATTGATCTTGAATAAAATAATCAAAATTAAATTTTATTATAACAATATGTGGTCTCCCAAACATTGATGATTGAAATCATTTCTAAAAAGGGTATTTCTACGGAGTCTCCTTGAATAGTTCAACCATGTTTGAAATAAGGGAAAATTGAAATAAAATTGAACCTCACCTTCCTTATCACATTTCATGTTTACCGAAGCAATCATAACCACTAACATTCATTTGTACTAAGCCTCCAAAAAGTCATTATTTTATGAATTATCACTCAATGATTTGACCATTAAATTTCAATTCCCGACTATAAAAACCATGTCAAATACAAACATCTATAGATATACCATATGTTTCCATTATCTCAATTGAATATTACCTTTTGAAAATATGTGTTTTTTAATTTTTATATCAGTGAACACCAAAAATTGTTCACTAAAGAGGTAGTGGTTACATATTTGTTACGAATAAAACACTATGGAGATTACTAGGAAATGTGTTATATTGTTATTCACATTTATAGTCAATTTTAATCATCCATATGATAAGATATGATATCACTGCATGAGAAAAAACATAGTAAAGATTTTAAAGCATCAGGAAAGATAAAATAGACCTCAAATAATTCCGGAAATAAAATGATAGGTGTTGAGATAAGTCGAGACTTATGTCTTTTGATTGATTTATGGAAATCATCACTCTAATAAAAAAAATACCCTTATTTTTTTAATGATGTAATAATACAAAATATAAGTAATAATTCTTGTAAAAGGTAGTGATAATACCTTCATAAACCTATGATATTTTATATCTCAAATATATTCATAGGTGGTTGTGAAAAAGTGATTTACTTAATATTATTAGGAATGACCAATATTCCTTTTCCATAAATGATTTTCCCATGGAAGAAAACATTTTGTGTCAAGAAGTTAAATAATTGGAATTTGGCGTAATGAAGGTGGTTTGAAAATGTTCTCAGTAAGAAGTCCATGTTACTTTTTTGATCATTTTTCCTACGAGAATCTACTAAGATGACATCAATAAATACCCTAAAGAAAGAAACCATGTATCATTGAATGATATGGTTCACTAATTAAATAATGAAAATTTCTAAATTAGTTAGATGAAAGTGAATGAAAAAGTATTCACAATTTCCATAATGGATTCTAAAAGATATATCTAGGGTATCCTATTTCTCGAAACACAGTTGGTAGTACCCTAATCAAGGATAAATTTTGGTGAATCATTTTTCTCCCTTCAACTAATAAAAAATATCTTCACCATAATAAAGTGTCTATTTATTATTTATCATACTCTGATTCATCTTATGATAATTAATAGAAATTCAAGGTTCACTATCTAAGTTCTTAAAAAATATAACTGAATCTATGCATCGAGACACACATTGTCTTATAATACCATTTCTTTATAAATCCTCCAACAAGAGATTGAATTATCACTAATCTATTTATTTAATTCTATATGATGGAATATAAATGGGATTTATTCTAATAATTATGTTAATGAGAAGTTACACTTCCCTTTAAAGTGGTAGAACAGAGAAGATATCATGAATGATGTCTTAGTATTAGCATACAATGTTAGAAAAATCCATATTTTTAGAAGAATAAATATACCTGGAAGTTATCAAATTCAACCGATATAAGATAATACCAAACACTATTACTAAAGGTCCTTCACTGCCCCCAGTCACATCCCATTCTCTTGTGAATAACTATAACACTCCATCAAGAGATCTAAAAATCATTTACTATGTTTTGCATTCAATGTGATCCTTAAATTATAAAATCAAATCAATTCACAGGATGTGATTAAATATATACATATCCAAGATAATAAAATTCCACAAAAAATGAATTTATTTGTTTGTGATGGAACATGGAGAGCATATAAATCCCTGGAACTCCCATTTCCCAAGAGATGTGATGAATATCATAATAAAATTATTCATTTAAATTATAAATCTTTTGTATTTTATTAAGAGATAAGGAATAAAATAAATGGAATCATTAGTGTTAAAACAAAAAAGAAACAAGATATATTTTAGTAGATATTTACTTTTAACTATTTAATTACCAACCTATTCAATTGTAATATACTACTCTATTTAAAGAGTTATTGATCCCCGCCAAATGACTGAGTAAAACTCCTCTGCTGAGGTAGTTTCTTGATAATTATTTATGGTATTTATGGAATCACAATAAGTATGTTGATTATAAGAGTGAGAAATTATCCAAATAGGGAATCCTCATTGATCATTAGAATCCCAGGACATAGTAAAACTTTAAAAACCCATAAACATTAGAAGATTTGTGAAATAGATATTGGGATTACACTAACAAAAAAATTGTTCCATCATTAATGTGTTTTAGTTCATTCATTATTCATATATTCCATTAACCCACATTGAAAAAATACTCATTGGTTATTAGGATGTGAAGGAAATATAAATGATCTTGTGGAATAGTTTTCTGGAACAGTACTGACATGAGAGTAGTTTCCCCTTCTACACTAACTCGCTACATAAGAGTGTTTTTTTGAAAGGTGGTTCCACAATCAAAGACCAAGTGACAATTTATTGAATAAAGAAAAGACAAGTTACATGAGTCCGAAATACAGAATATTGTTACAATCTTTTTCATATAAAAGAAGCAGGTCACCAGGTAAATCATCCAACCAAGTAATACCCTGGTTGACTCCCTTGTTAAAAATAACATCAACAACCGTGTTTGCTTCATGAATGTCATGAGTGGAAATGTAGTTTATTTCCATGAGAAAAGCAAGGAAATTCATCCAACTAGATTTAAGCGGCCATGAAAGGTGCACCACCCCTTTCCAAATAGCATAGACAATAGTGGTTGAATCAATTTCAATCCAAATATTGGTCTAAACCTTTTGTTTGGAAAATTCAATAGCATAGATCACACCCATCATTTCTGCTTCTAGAGATGAGGCCGTACCACACTCGCCATAGAATAATCTATGAAACCTACCAAGATAGTCCCTAAAAATAGCACTGCATCCTATAGGACTCAGGTTTCCTTTAGAGTCACCATCGACAATCACTTTTATACATCTTAGAAGCAGGGCTTTCCAGAATACCTCTATGTTTTTTCTAGGTTGTCTGTACAAACCATCAATCCTGAGTCATTTAAGGATCTCAAAATAATCAATACTATTGTTATAATATGCTTCTGAATAGAGGTAGAATCACGAATGGAAATAAGAATCCATATCCTACCTGCATTAATCCTGAATGAGAAATTATTATGAAGAATATTATTTCTATCATAACAGATCACATAGAGGAGCTCAGTAGGAACAAACAATAAAATATTCTTCATTTGTTGAGAATATTAAAAATCTACACAACGTTGCAATTACAATCTAATAGAATCATGAAGTAACCATCTTCAACAAAAACTATCAAGAATGTAATTATAAAGAGCTTCAGAAATAGCACAAGACATAAATAGGTGATTAATATCTTCTCTATGTTTATTGCACATTTGAAATTTAGAGAAAAGTTGGATCCCAAACGATTCCAGACAAACATTAGTAGGGACCCTATTGTGAGCTATATTCCAAACAAGGGTATGTCTCAAGGGTTTAATCCAATATTTTCTAAAAAATTTCATCCAACATGAGCTTGAATTAGAGCTATTGAAATTATAATTGTAAAAAATTTTGGAATCAAGAACACTATTATAGGAAGGTTCCCAAATTAGAAAATCCTCAGTGTTGGAGAAGGTGTAATGGTCAATAATATGACTAATGTTTTCAGGAAGATTGATTTTTGTAGAATTAAAAACATCCCTTATAGTGGAGATGGTATTATTGGGAAGAGAATTGGGAGTTAGCATGGAGATTAAAGGAGAACCAGTCTTGTTGTCAAGAAAAAATTTCATTGGGGAATTAATACTAACCATCAATCTAGAGTTATTCATGATTATGGTGAAATAATTCCTAACAGACGACTAGATGGAAGAAGTGATGTTGCTCAATTTTCCATTATTAAGTTTAGTGATGTATATTTTATTGAGGAAAGCAGTTGAATCATAGTTATTATGAAGTAACCTCCAGGTCAACCTAGCCTAGAGAGAATCATTAAAGTGTTTATGATTTTTGATTCAAAGACCACCCTTGTCTAAAGGTTTACAAAATGTAGGACATGGGATGGTCACAAGCTTTCTTTCAATAATTCTTCTGGTCTAAACAAATTTTTTAATGAAAAAGTTAATTTTTATAAGGAGACCCACATGACATTTTTACACCATCATTATGTAGACCATTTGGGAAACAATTTTACATTTCACAAGACAAATTCCTCTAGCCATAGATATGGATTTACCCTTCCAAGAAGAAATTTGATTGGTGATTTGATCAACAATGCTATAGAAGTAACAAGATTTAGGCCTTCCCCAAAAGATAGGTACACCAGGATAAGTGAAGGGGAAATAACCTTCTTTAATATCTAAGTAATTAATGATATTACTTTTTTAGTTAGAGGTAAATATTTTCCCAAAAAACACAGTGGATTTTCTCCAGCTTATAAATCCCTACACAAGAGTTCCCAATGAGGTATAGGAGGGATTTTTCTCCATACAATGATATTCCTAGAAATTTATTTCTCTGCTATGAGATCCTCTTTCATCATATCTATGTAATTATCGATATAAAACATTTTAAATAATGTATTTCTGATCCCATTTCATCTTCGACCATTTATACTTTGAGTGTTCACTAGTTTACATATCTAGTGAAAAAAGAAAGGTATAATAAATTGTATTTATATTCTATATCCAATAGGTTTCATTGCCCTTGTTTTAAAAAATTCATACTGCAAAAATATTAGATGGAATGTTTAATGAATAGTTTATTATGAGATATCTCCAATCCATCCCACATGTGACCTAGGATTACATTAACTTGAACAACTAGGTCCCAAAATTTTCATTCAAGATCCTTGAATAAATATTCAAAAATCATTACATTGATTTTATATTTAGGTAAAAAGTATTGATAGATACTATTAAACCTCCCTAGTATTGCTTCGTCTCACTCAGGTCCTGATTCACCTTCGAATATCAATGGGTTCAACATTTTTAATTACACTAACTGATCCACTTTAAAATGTTTCTCATGTAGATTTCCTCTCATCACATCATGGAAAGCATAAATTACACATCTATATAGTCATTAGTTCACTTATAGATCCTAGGGGAACCCTATTCTTAATAACATCTTCAAGTTGGTCTTTTCAGTCTCCTGATCAGTTGAATATTCCAACTGCCATATCCAACTCAACACCAAGTCATAAATCAATTAATTTTCACATGTATTTTTCTATATACCAAAGTATAACAATAATTGTAATAAAAATATAGCATAAACAATAAAGTTATAGTGGTATGTTTTTTACTAATTAATTTTAATATAATATCATGGACTAAACCCATGATAATGTGGTGATGAAAACCTATAAGTGTTTCAAAAAATTTTATTACTAAAACACCCTAGTAACACGATGTTTAGTATGTATGGTTATGATACTCCTTTTATAATGGCATTTAAAATCTTAAAACATCGTATCTCAATATCTAAAATTCCAAAAAAAATGGACAAGACTAATCTGATAACATTTTTAAGACCCCAATCTGACACATTAGATTGGGATTAACTAGAGTGCCACTAAAGTGAAGAGAAATCCCATAGAAACCAATGTCAACAACAAAATTCCATGGAATTTACCAACATATTGAGGATTACATTCCCTTACATATATAACAACTTTTTTATTCTAAATTGAAAAACCAATATAAACATGATATGAAACCAAAAATAAACTCATGACATAATAAGATAGAATCAAATGATGATTCGAATTATTGAAACAAACACCAAATATTTTGTGTCAACAAAATACCCAAAGACACTAAGTGAAACCAATTCAAAACTGCAATACCATGACTATATCTAATATTATACATCATAAAGTTCCAAACCACATGTGAAGAGAGTGAAAATTTATGGAACTCCACTAGTAATTCATGAGACTTTTCATGGCCTGTATCATGGTAAAAAAATATGCTTATACAGCAAGAGGAATATATTGTGGGTGAGTATATCAGTTTAGTAGGAAATACCCGAGGCATTACACATATTCCTATAAAAATATAACATGTTAGTTGAAATTATAAATTTAACAAGAGTAATTGATGTAAAATAAGATTAAGAAGTGCACATGTCAATGATAAGTGATAATAACTCACACAATAGTGGTCACTGATTCCATGCATGCACACAACCAATGTAAATCACCCTAGTGATGAATGTTCTGTGATGTATTCCCACTAAAAAATCCATAGTCATGAGTGCTACCCTTCCCTATGGACCCAAGATGTTTTTAGAAGGAAAATAACTTGAATTTAAAATTTACCAAGGTACTATGTCCAAAATGATGAGTCCATTTTCATATTCATTATTGAAACACGCCAATCATTCCATTAAATGTTCTCACATTCGATACAAATCATTGAAATTTTTTCTTGTTTAATAATTTCATCAAATATGTCTTGGGTGAGGCACATAAAATAAAGATGCAATGTTATTAAACCAAGAATAATCATTATGATTTTTAATCATGGAAAAACAACATTTATTTCATTTTGGAATAAAAAATACATCATGTTATAATAAATTTCAAGAGTGGAGAGATAAAATACCGAAAAATACATATCTTCATGAATCAATCAATGACCATATAGGTTTGAGCTCCTCATTCCGTTTTTTAAAACATCATAAGAAGATTTTGATTAAAAACCATTCAATACCACATTTCCTAGAATAACAATCAAGGTTTAGGGATTCTTCTAATAGAATATGAAAAGATACCAAAGAAGAGGAAAATGGAATCACTTATGCTTAATATATTAGGACTAACACTCATTGATCTATTTCAACCAGCCATCATAGTGAAGAAAAACCCCAACATAGGTCATAGAAAACATTGAAGTCAACGATATAAATCACACAAGGAAGAATAAGTTTTTGTTGGGAATAAAACATATTTATAAACTAGTATCCATACTTAATAAATTATTTTACTTTGTGTGGTGGCATGGTTTAGAATACAGTGCACCAACAATGTTTGGGATAAAGGACTACAATTATGGCTATATAGTTCCCCACACTAGGTAGACAAATGTTTTCCCACCATGAACATATTATTTGTCAAAAAATTTCCAATGTTATATGGGGTTTTGAATTTTTTTCCTAACAATGATCCAACTTTACAGATTTTATGTTTTCTGACGACCCTCATATATAATTATCTAGGTAGCTCAACATAGTTTCTAATAACTATTTTCTAACCATGTATCCTCCCAAACCCTTACAAAACATCTAAAAACACTCTAGAAACTCCAAATACTCATCCAACCAATTTCATAACATTAAAGTTAATGATTATAATAGTAAATTACCCCCAAACTAGGGGTGTGAAATAGTCTTGATATTTTTTAGGACAAAAACATATAGCTTTATTAGTTTTAAAATGTTTGTGTGTTTTTATTGTATCTTATTAATCAAATTAATTATGATGAAAATATAAGAAAATGTTACTTTTGTTTTATCTTTGAAATTATCCATAGTAATTTTGATAATATATCTATAATTTCCATTTCTAAAAATTTCTTCTAACATTATAATATTAAGTACATTAATGTTAGATGTTAGTTTATTGAAGATCATGTTTTGAAAAGGAATATAATTCTAAAATATGTTTATATAGAAAATCAAATTGTTGAAATTTTTATGAGAAATTTATGTTTATAAATATTTTTAGAAAATAAAAATTGATAATGGAATCATGGAAATCTATTTTAGTTACAATTTTATCATGTCTAAAGGTGTTTGTGTTTTAAATAAAAAATTTATGAATCATGAATTTTTAAGATGAAGTAGGAATTTATGTTTTATTTCGTACTATTTATATCATTTAATACCATATATTGGATCCATAATACATATTTTGAAATCCTATAGTTAAAAAACAATTTATAAAAATCATTATAAAATTTTAAATTATTTCAGTTCTATTTATTCCATTTTTATCATAAAAATATGATTATAAAATTAATTTTTTTAAAAATATTATTTTAATTTTAAATATAATTTTAAAATATAAAATTTGAATATATTTTAGATTGTTTTTATTCTATAATTAGACTATTTAGTTCATTTCCTTGAAACTATTATCTAATATTGAAATCAATATTTGATATCACATTAGAAGAGTTCGTTATGGTAATAATTTTTGAATTCTGAGGGATCCTAGTACATTGTTTGTTGTGACTTTTTGGAAAGATTGTTTTTTAACATATATAAAATGAAAAACTTGAGGGGGAATGTTTTAACAAACATAGTTGATACATGAATTTTGGTGGAAATTACATGAATAAGTTTATATAAAATTTTTCGTCAATCATTTTAATTTTTTTAAAATAGATGAGAAGATTTTGAAAATATAATTAGTATTTTAATTATAAAAATAGATATAATATTAATATGTATCTTTAAAATTTTGTTTATCAATGTACTTTTAATTACAATAAATCCTTATTACATTTTTATATTTTCTCATAGATATTTTTATTTCATTAATCCCTTTACCATGTTTAAAGAAATGTTTTTTAGATTGACATACTTATTGAAGAATCTTTATTTTGGATGTTGGTAACTATGTTAATATTAGTTTTTACATTGTATTTAAATAGTATTTAGAGAAAAATATATCAATATATTTGTTGTAATTACATATACTATGAAGTCTTAAATTATTCATATTTCAAAAATCTAGAAATGTATTTGATCGATAGTACCCATCAAGTGACCGTGATGCATTCAACAAATTGATTGCGAGGAAGGTAATGAAACAATAACATGCACAATGAATCAACTACATGATAAAAAATTGACTATATATCACAATTTTTCTAAATCATCAATCGACCACATAAACTAATGGATCCACCATAATTCATAAATCAATGTAATGAATAATGTATCACTCATAGATCATTAATAAAATATGATTGAAAATTGAAAACATAAAAAAGATAACATTTTCTGTGTTAAACTAGTAAAAAAATGAGTTTCAATCAATTTTATTGATACATCGACTATAATATAAATTTTTAAATTGTGTTTGATTAGAAACATGTTGAAAACTAATTAGCCACATGTCTTAATGGACTATGCATTGAAAACAAATTGGTAATATAAATGGACTGAATACACATTAATTTCAATCAATCATGATTATCTACCATAAGAAATATGAATTCAATATAAGATATAAGATTGATTTTTAAGAATTAAAATAAGGCAGATCATCAACCATGAAGTGATCAACTATAAGAGAAAGTTACCAGGGGTCACTAGTTTTGATTCTGAAACTTTTCATGTACTGTTTTTAATATATTTTCTGGTTTTTTTATCTTCTTTGAGAAATACATGTTTATTTTTATATTATTATAATGAAAATTTATTACATATGTCCTTTTTACATGGATGTTTATTTAGTTATTCCATGTTTGGTTGGATTTATTTTGATTAAAAAAATGTTTTATTATGATGTTTTATGAGGGTGAAATTGTTCCTAATAGTTTATTATTAGTACACAAGAACCTTTTTCTAGCCCATAAGGATATAGAACATGCTTTGGGCCTACTAGCTTACTAGTTTGGGTGAAATTAGGGGTCAACCAGTGGTGGTTGAAAAAAAGTAATATTTGGGGCTCAGTTTTTTATATTGCCTATGTTATAGAATTACTCACTTATTATTTGGCTGAGGTATGGTAATAATGAGTTATGGTTGTAATTTTAACTCTATAGGTAAGTGTATGGAGTGTATAATGAGCTCTTTCCTACACCGATCTGTGAGTTTTCTTGGGAATTGTGGTTTCAATTCTAAACTTGGGAATTCATTATGATTATTGTTGATAGAGTTTTGTGACCACATTGAAATATTATGAGTTCCCATGGGGATCTTGTATTATTATTTTTAATTAAAATGAGAAGATAGTAGTGGTATGAGGTTAGTTTCCATTGAATGGTAAACCAGTAAGCATCTAAAAAACATGATCATAAATTTTCTTCAATGTTTTTTCTTAAATGGACCATGGTCCATAAAACCATGGGTCCAAGACAACAATGGTTCCATATCCATGTTGGAATTGATATTTATCTATATCTAGAGTGATTCCTAGTAATTTGGAATGGATTAAGAGGGGTCTTGTGATATTTTTGAATTTTTTTATTGGTATTTTTGTGTGATTTTTAGAATTAATCATTTTTGCATGTTTTTTATAAAATTGTATGTACAAATAAAAATGTGGAAATTTCATAGAAATTAATTTTTGTATGAATTATTATATTAGGTTTGATTATAAAAGAGTATTGGACTTTAAAAAACGTTACATGGGGGGGGGGGTGGTATTTATTCTAAATTGGTTTATTTCACTATAGAGAATGAATTTCTGTTTGATACTAAAATCTGTTTATCTTTTTAGTTAATGGAATTTTGACCCCTTTTGAGGTAATATTAAAAAGTTGGTTCTTTCATTTTTTGATAGTGATGTCATTAATCATTGTAAAATACTTCAAGGGAGTGAAGTGTTTTGTTTTTGAAGACTTTTTTAATGTTTTGAACTGCTTTCAAGAAATAGAAATTTAAAGGATGTTGAACATTTTCAAATGGTTAGTCACCATAAAAGGCACACATTATTCGGAAAACATGTTATAATTCCTCCAACAATGTTGTGGTTATTAATGAAATTAGATTGTATCATGATTTTTCAATTATTTATTTGTGTGTTCAGATCTTGGCCCCTTGTATAGATTTAGGATTACATAGTTTGAATTGGGAAACATGTCTATCTTAGAACTATGTAATTTTTATTTATTGTTTTACTGTATGACATTTATTAACTAATATTATGGAGTTTATATCTATAGTTTGTTATTTCCTCCTTTGGGTCTCTTGTTGTATAACATCCCATATCATTAATACACATTATTTCCTAATTTATTATATTATTTTTCACTTAATACAACCCATAAGATTGATTGGACTAATGTCTTTGGTACACTAGTTAAATAAAAAAATAACATAGGGATATAATTAATTTTTTGAAAACATCCATATCATGAACTTAAAATCCATCATTACTATAAATCATCATGAAATAATTGAGGGACAGACATGAGAAAGGGGTGATCTAAAAATCCATGTAGGGAATATAAAAATAATAGAATAGAGTAAAGTAAAACTTGGAATCGAAGAGGCATAACAGTGAAATATATGAGATAAGAATCATAATAAAGAATAACATGGAATGATATAAAATGATAACATAATAGAAAAATGGAAATTTGAAAACACCAAAAAATATAGCATCATAAGAATAATTAAATGTTTACCACCAATACACCATAAAATAGTGTGCTTAGAATACCATCATAATCGACTTATATGTAATATCATGATATGAAAACATTACCCAATGAATTGAATTTTTATTTGGGTGCCACCATCATATTCATATCACGACCATGCGTAAGTGTTCCAAAAATATCATATAACATAATAATGTATTTAATATATATTAACCCTAATATTGAAGAATGTGTTTTATATATATGGAAGTTACAAATAAAATAAATATAGGTACATATAAGAGAATGCCGTTGATTATAAATGGGTATGATAATTTAGTTCATTACTATTTGGCATGGAAATTTATAGTAAAATATTGGAAGCATAACGAGGTATATAAATATTCATGGGAGGTATTAATGATTATGAAAGGGTTTTATCATCACATGAATGTAAAAAGGGAAGTAAGAGACATGTGTGAGAACATATCCCAACGTGTGAAAATAGAAAATAATAGGCATAAAAAAGAGGGTTCTTGAATAAAGTTGAGAAGTATATGATCCCTTAGCTTGAGTGGTTGTTTCCAAAAGCATGGGAGGGGAATCATGAGAGCTTAGGGGCCCCTTGAGATGGTTAGAGAGAAAGAATGAAAATTTAATGATGTTTTAATATATTTTTTTGAAGAGGAATGAGGGTTTGGGTGTGTTTATATAGGAAAAGTCAGAGGATTTTTTTATTATTGCCTAACCATGGGTTTTGGTGATCCTTTTAAATTAACTAAAATACATTATCACTTATCATCCCATATATTCATTATGTTAATTTAATATAATTAATGAAATAGAGAATTAAATAAATATAATGGAATAATTAAGTTGGAACTTCTCCCAATACATATAATTTTTATATTCATTTCCCACAAGATAACACAATATATCTTCATTGAACACAATATATCCTTACAGAAAATATTCAAATGAGCATGATCCAAGACCAAATCATTGTTATCTTATTTTAAATTTATTTGAATTACTTTATCTTCCTTATTTTAATCTTCATTCCCTCATATCACACCCTAATAATGTTTATATTTTTTTTTCACATTTCCTATTTCTAAGATGTTATAAATAATTGATAATATTATCCTTCCACTTCTACAATAACCTATCCTATATTCACATATTATTATGATTAAGTATTGATACATGTTCGATATTTGGCTAAATTTTATATTTTTTCGATATTTTCTAATATGTGGAATGAAGCATTCCTTTGATCAATGTATCTGGTTCATTTTCTCTACCTAAACATGTGAAGAGTAAAAATTCCACTAATGTTCTCTAATAGTATTCAAGGCATGAGGTATGAAATAAACATTAGAACATGCACTAAATTATGAGTAATGAATAGATTTTTTGGTATAAATTAGGGAATTTTTTAAATATACAACCATGATTGAAGTTCAATTACATGGAAAAGTATTTATCATTTTGGAATAGAGATACAATTCATGTTTTGAATAAACCAAAATTAATGTTCAAGAAAATATTTTCCAACCAATGTTGGCTATTTTTGAGTCTTAAAAATCAATTTTTATGCCACTGAATATATAATTTATGTGTAATAAGTTTCACAAACATTAATCTATACAATGATTATTACTTTTTAAAATTATCATTTTCTATATTAGAACATTATGGGTTATTAGCTACCAAAATAATATCACACAGAATAGTGTAGTTATATTTTTTGGAAAACAATATATCAGGGTTTACCATTACAACATGTTGGTGATCTGCCATAACATGGGGATCCTTCATCGAATGAAACCTATTATTGACTCATACATGAAAATAAATTCGTCATTATATTTGTTTATATTAACTAAATTGGATTATTATCAGTATGGGGGCTCTATAGGCTGATATACTCTATTGGGAACCCCATCTTCTTTGAAAAATAAATAGAAACTAAAAATAAGATATTTCATTAATATAAAATCCAAAAAACATCAATATAAAATTTTCAAGGGGTTATGTTGTTATAAAAAAAAGTTTTTTTACTACATACAATGGCTCTACAATCTTGCGGGATCCAACCTCTTCCTTGATAAATTATGATGTTATCATCATAAAATTATTCATGTGAAAAAAAATAATCATATCTATCCCATTAAATCAATGTGTTCTGAATATATATATGCTCTAACTTTAAATAAACATTTTAATTTAGAATAATAGTGAATTAATTTAGGATAAATATATAATATAAAATTATTTTAATCTAATTATTCATACTATAATTTGAAAAGGATTTTAATTGAATGATTATAACAAAATAAATATATTAACAACATAAAAATTTAATATATATTTCAAACAAATGTATAATTAATATAGGATAAACTTAATAGATATTGAGGCCATATGAGAAATGGGTCATATCAGTTATTGGTTGATTAATGTTACATTTTATACAAAATTATTAGTCCTTTTATGGATGTGATCATTTACATTGAGGGATAAAACCCTAGTAGTAATTGAGAGGTTGAGGAGGATAATAATGTATATTTATCTTAAATCTAATTATTCTTAATAATAATTATTTTTATAATAATTAAACTAATCTTTTAGAATCGAAATATTGTTTTTATTGGAGTTAGAAGTAGTTTATTGTCTCTTTACATAGTCTGAAACTATAGTTGTTTCATATAATTCTCTCTATACATAATCATGCTTATATATGATATAATAATAATGGTTTTGTGTTTATATATTCTATGATTGCTGGTTTATTTAACTTAGGAAAGGTATTATTTGATAATATCCTCTAAATACCATCACTGTATTAAGATTATCTTATTCTATTAAGGTATATATTACCATTTAAATGTCATGGTGAATCTATGATGTTTTCCTTTAAAAATTAAATGAAGTATTGATCAATAATGTTGAATTATTAATAAATCCTCAAACACTATCATCATTTGGTGAAGAATAAATTATATGGTTATCATTTAATACTTAATTATTATGAATAATAAAAAATCATGATTATGAATGGGATTACATAAGAACTTTTTATCACACTAATATATAAATCACTAATAATTATCCTAGATATCATCACTATTTTCAAAATGTCCACAGTTATCTAAAAATCATTTAAAGACAAATTCAAATTTTCATTTAATTACATTGGATATATTATTATATAGTTATCCAAATATCTAACCATATGTTCTCTTTAAGAGATATTTTAAGCCTTTTATTTTAATATATATATTTTTACATCTTTGATGATATTTTTTTAAAAAATATTTTTTTTGATGAGATGGTGGATGATTCATAAAAATAAAAACTCCCTTGATATTGATTTTTAATATTATCATATAACACATATTCACCTTTAATAATTTTATATATTTATCCATCCATTCAAACATATATATAGATTAAATTATTTAATAACTTTACATTGAAATTTGATATCATTTCCTTCATTGTATTAAGGTAAATGTAATGTGATAACTATTTTTTACATCTAAAATCATGGAAAAATCCTAAAAATTCTATTATAGAAATATATTAAACCATTAAAATAAATTTAAATACTGAGATTTTTATTCTAGATTTAAAAGAATATTTTAATCTCAAAACATACCTAACAAGACATTTACCCTAATTTTTAGTCTTGTAGGTAAGGACACAAACATGAAAAAAACGGTGATTGTGTTATTTTTGAAATATTAATTACAATATCATTATATGAACAAAAACTAAATTATCAATGATTTCAAATTTTAACCTGAAGGGTAAAAATAGAAATTTTTCTACATCACCCAACTAAAAGAAATATATAACAAGGATTATATTCAAATTATATTTCACTTATTATTTTTGTAATCTTTAATGAGAACATCTTTAAATGATGAGATATTTTTTATCAAAACAAAATCTAGAATAACATTAAATGAATTTTGGGAATGACTAAAAAACATTTTTAATGCTGTCCTCCCCAATAAATCAAGAATCACCACATTAAAATTTTACTCTACCAAGGGAAAAATAATAGTTAATGGAATTTATTATATAGATGACTAAAAAAATCAATGATTAAAAAAATAATTTCTAGAAGATATAGAAATAATTATAATGATATCAAGAAATTCCTAATATTGTGGTATATGATATACAAGTATAAGAGGATTTAATGACCTATGATTTGTTTTACCACCTTTATGAAAATTTAATGTTGTCTACATAATTTCTATTTTATATAGGTGGATCTTAAGAAATCCAAATACAAACCCACAACAGTAATGAACGTTTTCCTTTAGTCTTGAAAATATTTCATAGATAAAATTATTTTAGTGTATGTAAATTATTATAATACTACAACATAATATAAAATTATAATTCCAATATCTTATTCAAGGATGGATAAATAATTTGTATGTCTAGTATGGGTTTATAAATCAATAAAATTAGTCCTGAAAATCATTTAAATAAAAATTTCAAAAATATCTAACATTATTGAAAAAGAATCATGAAACTATACCATCATAAACCCTTACAATCATGATTCTTAGAATATATACATTTATTAAATTATAATTGAACAAAAAATATATGTATCATTATTGTGTGATGTCAATCACACAAGTACCATGGAGGCCTAGTTAAAATCCCCAAAAAAAATAAAAAAAAATTCAAAGTAATGTCAGGAAGGTATAATTTAAGTATAGATGAAAATAAAATAGATAATTTAGTGTGTGAGTTAAATATTCATGGGGTAAAATAAGAGAGGGGATATTTTTACAATGATGGGTTATTTATATTGAAAAAATTTAATTCCAATCATGGGATTGCTAAAATTTAAATTTGTGTTATTATAATGGTAATTAATTATACATAGAAAATATCTATTAAAAGTACATAATTCTATTCAAATTTTAATGTAAATGATATCTTAAACGGCATAGATAAATTATGTTTTTTTGAAAAGTGAATAGGGAATTATGATTTTCTTTCATGACCGAATTCTCCCGTAACACATTGGACTTCATCCTTTAAACACCATGAATCATGCTAGAAGAATAATGGATATGTTAGTTATATATATTCAATTGAATAATAAATAATTGTAATGACACATAGTAAAAGGTTAATTTAAAATATGTCACATGGCTGATTCTACATCAATCTTAACATATATCCTGAGTTTAGCCACTAGAGCTTGAGTGGATGCCAATTGTGATTTTTCAACACATCATAGGAGTGGTAATATAACTAAAAAAATAAAAAAATTTATTGATTATGAATATAAATTTCTAATACTCCTATGAAAATATTCCATATATGAATCCCATGATGAAAAAATAAAAATTAATGGGTAAATGTTCCTCTTCCTTATATTTTTAGAAATAAAATTCATTAAAAAATTCATTACATTTGATAGATAATTAGGAAAGTGAAACAAAACATAATTGAAAATTGGATTACTAGTTCAAAAAATGAAATAAGTTATTTTATGGTAAAATGATAATTATATAAAAATATTTTTTTAAATTTAATGGGACAAAATTTACATATTTTAATACAATAGATTGTAAAAGGAGAAGTTTTAAAGTATTTTGTTAAATTATGTGTATTCTATATATTTAAATTGTTTTTTTAATAATTTAAATAAACTATTTTGATAAATTTTTATTTATAATTCTAAAACCAAATAATGATATCCATTACGTTTTCATGTTTCTATAATTAATTCAAATACAATAATTCATTTCTTGAATAAATTGTTTTTGTTTTTAATAATTTTTTATTTAATGTTTTACAATGAATGAAAGTTTAAGATATTAAAATTACTGAATTTCATAAAAAAATAATTTCAATATTTAATGTAATTATTATTTATCATGCATTCAATATCAATTTTTATTGGGAATATATAATATCATTTGATGGTAAATATATATAGAGTATATAATTTTTTTTAGTTTGTAATGTAGTTAGGTATAAATATAATAAATTAATTAATATTTGTTAATTATTAGGATGATTTTTTCTAAATATATTATATAAAATAAAATTACAATTCTCTAATTCTGTTAACATGTTATGAAATGAGAATAAATTTATTTTATGCTTCAAAAATATTTTTTTTTTCTAAAAATTTTTTTTATAAATTTAATGTGAAGATATTATAATTAATACCTTCCATGATTAGAATTTTTTTTAGAAAAATAAAAAACCTTTTTTAATTGAACATGTCAAATTTATATTTGCAATAATTTTTTGGATTTTTATAAAATGGTTAATTTTGGCTGAATTGTGAAAATTCCAATTTTAAAAACACTGTTATTTTAGTAAAATTAAAATGATATAAAGATTTATTGAATGTTTATAAATTTTTTTTGATTATACAAAGATTTATATTATATGTAATATAATAAAATTCATAAATTAATAAATTTTAAATAGGATTTTTTTTAATTTTGGAGATGCAATTATAGATTTTATTGAAAATAATAATAATAATGGTTATTATCTATTAATCATGTTTCACAAGTTTCTATTTTGTTATGGTGTTTTATAATTTAAAATAATTAACCATTCATTAAACATAATTGAGTTAATTCACTAGTAAATAATATTATCCATATTTTAGTATTAAATCATTTTTTCTTAAAATAATATATTTTCCTGATTTTTTTGTTGTTTTTTGAGCATATAATAAAGGATATTTTTTATGACCTCTATAAATTAAATTATATAAAATGTATTAAATTTTTGGGATTTACATGATAAACTTTTTTATTGAGTTAGATTTTAATTTTTTTTTGTAAAATTGAATTATTACCATGGAAAAAAAATTCAATAATAGAGTGGTTAAAGGAGTTAAAAAGGCAGTTGATCTAAATTTCAACACTTAAAATTTTTATATATTTTATCTAATAATTTTTTTTATTCTATTTTGATCTTAAATTTTATTAAATTAAACATTTTTAAAAAATGGATCAAGTTTCAATAAAATAAAATATATTTTATTTTATTTTTATTAAAATATACAAGGGTTCCACACATCTCACTTATAATAGGGAAACTCCTCACCTTAGTTTCATAGACATGTTGAGAACCCTAGATAGAATATTATCATACCAAATATATTTTAAAATTATAAGCTAATGTTTTAGTGGTCCTTGTATCACCAAAATAGAAACCCTATAAGGATCACGTAGTAGGCTAGAAAATGTTTTGAATTAATATGTTTATGTCCTCAAAAAAATATTTCGTGTGAATTTACTATTATACCTCTTTAAAATCAATAATAACCATAATAAAAAAGAAAAGCAGAGTTTATATAATTAAAAAACATTATCAAATTTATTGAACATGAATTCTATACCCCTTTTCCTTATATGATAAATGAAAACATTTCCTTTTGGGTATATATAGAGTACTTCCACCACGAAGTGATGTGTTAAGTTTCTCATCAAAACCACATAATAATGGTTATAATTATATATTTAAGAAATATATATATATATATATATATATTATTTTTATGAAATAATTTTTTTCTCTGAAATTATAATATCATCTACCTTCTTACCCTCCCATCCATTGGAGAATAATAACATTGCTCATTCCTAAGTGTAGACAATAACCTTAATGATGTTTTCAGAATTTTTATTCATTTATACAATATATGGATGGAAATAAAGATAGATTTAATGAATAAATATGATATTTATTATATGATTATTATTTATAAAATATAAACATCTTTAATTTTTTTCATTTTCATCGATTAGAAAAATGAATACATCGCACATGAGTACTTGCAAAAAACTACCACTTTGAATGTTGAATCCCATTTTTAATTATTGAAAAAAAATATTAATAAAATTTAAATATAAGGTATAAATTTATAATAATTAAAATTATATGTTTTTGGATATGATTTTATCATGAAAACTTTGACCATAGCTGACACCCCAAGGTGGGTTCTGACCAAACTATTACACCCCAGATTTTTATGAACTTCTTTTCCAAAAATTTAATGACATTATACAATGGAATGTATTGACCACTATAATATGTTAAAATTTATTTATATTCTACACTCTACTAAAAATTTTCTTCACAGAACATCGGATTCTATTGTGTTAAATGTAACAGTTAGTTTCTACGAAATTATATATTATTAATATAATTATTTAATCAAATAAACTATAACATACCCATTAAACATAGTAATATGAATATTAATATATATATTTTTTAATATTATCTTTAAAGGTTTTATATAAATAACACATATTAATAATTAAATATATATATTTTTTTATGGTATTTATATGTATTAAAATGTTTTTTTCTTAAAAGAACTACTTTCATGTCCTTCTATGAATAACAATAAAATTAATTATAGACACGTTATTAAATTTAAAATTATGAAATAAAATAAATTTTTTAATTTATAATATAGAAATTATCATAGGGTTAATTTTTTTCATTTTTCTAAAATATTTCATTTTTGGACCAGTTGTGAAAAATATTGAATTTTAATTGAATATTTATTTTTTATGTAATTTATTTATATAGTTAAATTAGGTTTTAGAATTGGTTTAAATGTATAGTTATATAAATTTTAAATATATTAATACAATTTAGTTCATTGGAACAAATTTCAAATTTAAATTTTATATAAAATACATTTAAATCTTTTTAAATTTTTTACTTTTAAACCCTGATTTTTTCCTTCGATTTGTAGGATTAATTTTAAATTAATTTCTTCCAAATATGTGTTTAGAATTTTGAATAATGGATTCCAAATTATTTGTTTGAATAAATTATAATTTATAATAATTTAAAATATGTTTTTTTACCAAAATTATTAGTGAATGTAATTAAAATAAATTTCAATGAAAAGCATATAAACATGAATTCATAATCATTAAAAATTAAAATTATTGTGTAAAAATTGTCCTACACTTGAAAAAAAATCCATTTTATAGATATATTTTGACCAATTGAAATTAATTATGAAATATCTAAAATTATTTGTGATGCATGTTATGAGGGAGAAATATAAATATTGTTTATCTTTTTTTATTTACAAGAATGCCACTCATCCTCCACTATAAAAAGGAAACTCACCCCATCACTTATTAACACCACCCAAGACATTTTGATCAGATACAACCATACCAAATATTCTTTTAAGATCCTCTCATTCAACTTAAAATCCTATATTTAGGAATAAATACAACAAAGGTAGACCTTTATGAAAAACATAAGGAGTCACCAAAAGAACTGAAAATACCCTTCAATAAGAACTTTTGTTTTATTCCTTTATAAACCCCCTAATATCTTATTATTACAATATTATATAATAAAAAATAATACTAAATATACTAATATTTCTTTATTCTATGTTTATGAACTATAATCACACACACTTCCATCAAATGGGATATGCGATCATCATTCATGTGTACGGAAGACAATCACCTAAAGAAATGATGTCGTTCGTTATTCCATTATCACCTCTCAAGATTGATAATTATAATTGAATTAGTATTTTTATATGATATATATTATATATATTTTGTATTTATGCTTCTAAAAATATTATATGACACATATATTCATGTTTTCCATTTTGTGGGAATACGATAACTTGGTTTCTTGACGCGAGGACTACTGAAAACTCAAAGGGATGTGATCCATTGAGACATTATAGGGAATATATTAATGATGGGTTACTAGAAATATATGATTTATATTAAATATTATTTCTACTATAATGATAAAATATATATTTGATTTTCATTATTTCATTCACTATGTTAAGAAAAAATAAACCTTCATGTGTATGTATGGAATATCGTCTCCATGAATAATATATTCCATTTAATATTATTAAATTTTATGTATTATTATAAATAAATTTATAATAAATATATATGTTATTTATATCATATTTATAATTATAGGTATGATTAAATCATTATATAAGTAAGAGGACCAAATATATAAAAAATCAAAACACGTGTGAAAAAGAAAGTGACTATTACCTAGAATGTTATTTAAACAAGGAATAATTAATAAATAGGTAATATAAATCCATAATAAAAAAATACATGTTATTAGATATAAGAATATGGTTAGGTGGAATATTTATAATAAACATATATTTATTATATAGTAGTTTTGAACATGTATGGAGTAATTCAAGACTTAAGGTAACAGTTCTCTCATATCACTTTCATTTTAGTGAGATATATTCTATATTTTCCACTTATTCATTTTTTGGTTGTGTATATACTGACGTATGACATGTAGTATCGATAATTTAATTTAATTATTGATATTAAACATCTTAATCGATGTTATTATATCATGGTGGTCCTGATTCTAATTATTTTCACGTATTAAGAGAATCTGTAGTCTTACATTTATCTATACGAGACTTAATCTATATTCACCACTTGTTTCTATGGGATGGTATATATAATAACCATGAATGCATTTTATTATTAATATCTTTATATTTCCAGGTATTTACATATAATTTCTACGAATTATCTTTTATGGTGTTTTTGGTTCAAAAGTTACAAAATCGATAAGAAAATGTTGTCTCCATATGTCTTCATTGAGACACATGTTATATTCTATACGTATATTCTTTCACAAGGTATATATACTACAATTTTTCATGTTATATAATAAAATATTCATTTTAATGAAATTTTATTCTCCATTTAATGTTATTCTCTCATGGGGATTATTGTTAAATGTCAGCAATGTGGTAAGAGTTTATTTCTATAATCTTATCATTTATTGGGATTGTTTATGATTATAATTCCATTGATGAAATATTATGATCCATATATCATGAAATCTCATAAATTTTATAATCCTATAGTTATTCATGAAATATTTTTATAATGTTATCATTTTTATTCTATTTTTTCAATAATATTTTTAATAAAATGTTTTTATGAAAACCAAACCATATCTTTCTCTTCGGTCATAAATCTATTTTACTCAAAAAACATGTCTTAAATAATGTTTTAAGAAATGTTTTTTTTGATATTTTAATGTAACTTTAAATGAACATGTATTTTAAAATTTTTTATGTGTTTCAAATCTATTTTTAAATGAAAACATTTTCAGAATATTTTATGGCAAAATATATTTTTTTCAAATAATCCATAACCCAACTAGAGGTAGGATCCACCGACTCCTTTCCTCTTATAGTAACAAGAGGGTAAAGAAGTGTTGGATGTGTATTAGTGATAAATATAATAGGTGTAATATACTATACATACAAAATGGTTTTATGTCCAAATGGACTAATTGTAATAGAGGTGGTCTGCAAGGGGGATGATAAAGGAAAAAATGGGATGTAGTCAAGGGGGTGAAAGGAGGTACAATGATAGTAGTACTATTAGTAAAAAATTGTCTTATCAATTAAAAAAACAAGTATTAAATCATTCATTATTCTCTATCGAATTGAAAAATTAATCCTTATCATTTATGAGTAAAATGAGAATGGATGTAATTGTCTTCAAATGAGTCATTTTCTATTTTATGGCCCTGGTTGTTGGTGGCATTAGGAAATTATTACCCATGAACATAAAATGAAAATTATGATCAAACATTTTATAAGTCCTTGAGGGATAATAATTGATATCATTAATAATTATTTTTCCTTCACTTATATACTCATTTAATAACTATCTAATAAAAATATAAATTTTCGCGCCATTAGATTTAATATAGAAAAGAAAACCCTGTTGAGAATTAGAGAGATCACCCATCACAACATATAACACTTCTCTCACTATGGATCATATCAAATCAATATCCACTAATGTAGGAAAAAAGGAGGTGGAGATCTAGGAGATGATTATATAGGAGTTCAGAAAGTCCCAAACCTATCCAAAAGAGACACATAGTCATTTAGAAACTAGAACTCATGTCATACATAGTTCTATAAATGTAATCCGTATTGTCCCAAAGAAACTTATTATTTATTTTCATATCATCCATATTGATCATCATTCTTGGTTGGAGAAGATAAATTATCAGAGAAACTATTGTTCTAGTTTAATCTTCACTAAGGTTTATTTCTAGAGAGGATAAGGATCTTTGTATCCCATTGAGATATGTTAACAAAACATTCTTCAAGGCTTTCAGATCATCCTTTTTAATATAACTACATTGAGGAGGAGATGAAGGTTGATGATAAGTACACCACACCTACCTGTACATAGCCCCATTCTCAATACTAGTCCCCACATCTGTTGCACTAGAAGGTAAGGCTCAAAAATCTCTTTTTAATCAATTCTCATAATTTGAGATCCATTAGGACACCTCTATATAACCTAAAATATAATGTCCAAAATGCTCTGCTAGACTTATCTGGTCAACATCATTAGCATCATCATCATCTTATTTGGTGTACTAAAACCCATTAATAGTAGATCATGGGGATTTATCCCCATTAGATGGTGCTCCACACCTATCTATGTCTGAGGTAATTACCAAAATATGGATTTTGGAATAATGTCTATATGAAGTAGTTTGATTATATAAATATATAGATTCATGGATTTCTTAATTATATGGAGATATTCGCTTTCATTCTCCACCTAAAAACATACAAGACTTAGTGATAGTCTAAAATGGGGTTGGATACTCATCATATTCACCTCCATCAACATCATACTATGAATCATCCAAAATAACATCTAAACATTCATGAGTCCGTGAGAATTATTTCACAAACTGATCCCCACTAGAGATATCACTTTCTTTTATTTTTACATATTATATTGGAATTATTATTCAGGATGTAAATAAAATAGGTGGACTAGAATATCCTTAAGATATAGTTGGACTCTTACCAATATCCAGATCACTACCCTCTTCCACTATATCATTAACTTACTCTTATTCCTAATATATATCATCCTCCACATTAACCTTATCCTCAAGATCTTCATTTGAATAATACTATGCATTCATGTCTATCTCAAATCCACGATCAATCATATATCTTGGCCTAGAAGGATTATTTATTGGATAGAATATTTCATAAATATTATCATTATTTACTACCCACCTTTTTGAATATGGGTTCTAGTTAAATTATATGCTTTTTCATGTTAAATAAATAAGACAAAACTTACAATACATAGTCACTTGATCTTATCTCTCAAGAACAAGAACTCAATCTTACAACATAAAATAGATCAAATTATAGAGGTTCTGAAGGATCGATCTAGTGAAGAGATTACACAACATCATTATACAATCCCTAATATATCTACATCAATTAATATTTTCTCCTAATTTCAAAAGAAACAAGATGAATATGTAAGGATACCACATTATAATGAATTCCACCTTTTGGAAAATAACATCTACTGAATAAACATGAAAAAAATGACATTATCTATTATGTTATACTATATTATCCCTTTAAATAGTTTCATTACTAGTAAACTCAAGAAATTAATCCTCAATAAAAAATTTCTCAATGTTGGAAGGGAAAGAACATTGATAGTTGAGTTTCCTAGATGTGTCATTAATTACTCTAGGCATGGATAACATTAGAAATTTGTGTTATCCTGAATCATACTAACTACAATGGAGTAGTATAGCAGAAGCGTGGTGTCAAACCCATATAGATTTAGGAAAATAGTGATGAAACCACTAGAATAAAGGCTATGTATCATGAATTTTAGTTTGATATTATTAAAATAATTAGGGAAATAAAATAAATAAATTCTAATAGAGGAACAGAAGATAGAGGAATTAGTTTCCAGGGGTCATTTTTCTAAAAATAAATCATCACATTACTTAAAAAATAATAATACTAAATGGTTGCACAATCAATCATATTTAATAAATAGAAGATATGGGAAAAAATATCAATCTGAAATAGAATAAAAATTAATGGTTGTTTTATGAATTGAAATAAAAAGAGTGAATTAATATTTGATTGCAATTACAAAAGAATAATCACAGTCAAAGGACATGAAATAATTATCTTAATCTTGTTGGTTATCATCCACTATTAAACACACTTGGTCCATGATTTAATATTAGACATTATATTAAATGTATAAAAAATGATACCAATTTAATATAATGACTATGAAAGTGAATAATGAAATAAAACATGTTGATACACACCCAATTCAACCAATTCCCCTCTCCCTAGAGATGTATCCCATCATCATTGGGTTATTACCAATGATCAATAAACCATATTCTGTAGTGAATAGAATTGATGAGAGGTATTGAGAAGGAAATGGAATAAAATAGAGATATTAAAAATAAAATATAAATTATCCAATGATAACATAAAATAATGAAATGAAAAACATAATTAAAACCTATCTATATAAGGTCGTAACCCTATAACAGCCTCCCAGTGGTCGCCCCTCTAATGTGGAATGGAATTCCTCAATATATTATTGGAAAAATTTATTTATAGTCTTGGATCAATTAATGGGGTTTTCAAGATTCATATATTGAGTTCAATGGCTATTCGGGCTATCAAATATATGAAAATCCCATCATAAGATATTCTAGAAATCAATATTTTGTATTGTATCAGGAATTTACACAACGTGTAATATTCATACAAGATGTGTAATCCTCAATATTTTATATTCTTCTCATGACCTATATGTAGTTCATTTCATGATACTTCATTTCATGAAATGATTATACACATTGTGTAATATGAGATATCAACACTCAGATCTCTATTTTATCCCATTTCATCAGTTTTGTGCCTCCAGAAGTGCTCCACGGTCATCTAAAGATTTGGTTTTGCACCACAAGTGATGTGAAGTGACATGAAGTGCATTTTTTCCTCCATGTTTTCCTTTATATTTCTCAAAATTTTAATCCTATATAAGTATTTAAAAAATGTTAATACCTGGCATATATATTATATTAAATTAATTAATATTCATTGAAAACACATATAAAACACACTAAAATATATATACAAAATTGAGATATAAAATACCCCCACAGTCAAATATTTGGTCATCCTCTAGAAAAACCTCAACATCAAATCACCATGGATCTATAGATTAATTAGCGGATTTTTAAATTATGATGCCCATAAAAACAAGTTAAAACTGAATAATATAAAAGCCCAAGACATACCTAATAATGAATCCCAAAATCATGATTCATTTAAAATATTCAATTGAAGACATTTCTATCTTTTCACACACAGTTTTAAATAATTAATTAACACCCATACAATTTATGATATACCTCACCATTAATTTTTCAACTCATCACTCAAGTTAATAATTTGATGGAGTTATACTAATACATCAATTACATGATCTTTAACCATAGGTTTTCATTGAATTTACTTCCTCCACCATGTAAATAAAAATATCACAATTAAAATCATGAGGTATTTGAAATAAGGATCAAATAACTATGTTGTGAAGGTTAGGTAGAATAAATATTGAAAATAAAGTAGGATCTAGGAGGAATATAAACCATAATGTATAATTCATGATATTCAAAATACAAGATCAATGAAATTCTCATCACCAATATGTAATGTCATGTCACACACCCTATAAAATGATACATTGAAGGTTCACAAATAGAGTAATCATAATGAAAGGTAATCCTCTCTTATTTTTTTTATCTTTTATCTATTTTTGTTTATTCAAAATTCATGATTGGAATAAACCTCATGTACACCACCAAACCACAAATGACAAAAATAAAAAATCTATAAAATAGTGATTTTTGATTCTCCCAATTCACTTCCCATTTTATTTTTTTTATTTTTCAAAGTATGACCAAGGCTAAGCATCACAACAACCATATAACCACATATGATTGTGTAATCATCAGTTTGACAATGGTTAACTTTGATCGACATGAGTAACTACCCATATAATTTTTATTTTTTAAAAAAAAGAGAGATTTGAAATGGAATATAATAAATGAAAATATGAAACCTCTACAAAATCAAATGGAATCACACCATAGAATCATCTCATGAACAATTTCCTATATCCATCATGAACAACTTACCCTTTACAAACATTCAATTGAATATCATGAAAATTAAAAATAGATTGGTTGGAATGGAAATAATGGATTTTATAGGCTAAAGAAGCATCAATGTGAAGGTGGGTATGAGGATAAAGGTCCTCTTCAATAAAATGCCTCAATAATTTCAAAATTGAATTTTTCGGTCAAACATTTGACAAGATATTAGTGCATGATCATGTTGGATTACATGAACCATGTTTCACTCAAGAAATATGCTTAGAAAAATAGATAATATTTGGTCCATAATACTCTAAAGAATGGGAATAAAATATAATTGAATTGGGACATGTAATGAAAATTAATAATCAGATTTCTCAATATATGGTTCGGGGAATCAAAATCATGAAAAGAAATCATTTCATCAATCATTTTAAAGAAATTACAAATTAATGTAATCAGGTGACTTCAAAAATATTCATTTAAACATTTTTAATTTATGAGAATTAAATTAAAAATTTTACAACATGTAAAAATATATCTCCTTGGTTCTCATTTCTTATAGATCAATATGTACAAGACAAAACATAAAGCATTTTTGTAGGAAAATATAATTAAATTATGTTTATTCAAGAATTAAATTCATTAATTTTTTCAGAATCTTATGTAAATCAAAAACTAGGGATGTAAAAATATAAATATATAAAAATAGTACACCCCCTCTATTTGATGCATCAGATTGAGTTTATCAAGTTCTTCTAACCAGGTTCAAGATGTGAACTATGATTACATGCTGTGTATTTGAACTCAGGACATGAAATGTTCCTGTTTTCAGAATTTTAGTCACTTAATTCTTCTTCCTTATAGTGTCCTAAAATTTAAAAATAAACTATTAAATTATAGGAAATTAAAAAATTAAAAAATTTGGATCAATTAAGTAAATTGTTCAACTATATGGAGAATTATTTAAACAAAAAATAAATATATAAAATGAATCTATGTCCTAGAAATAAATTTTTAAAAATTGGTGTTTCCTTTAGATAGATTCTATTTTAATGGTTGTTAAAATCAACTTTTTAACTTTATTAGCTTATTAGAACATTTATAATGCTAAGTTAATAACTTCTATCATTGTTGTGAACCAAGGGTTGTGGTTCGATTCATCTACCATTAGATCTTCTTTTATGGTGGTGGGTTACAATTTAAGTATAAATGTAATGAAAATAATAGGAAATCGAATTCTGAACACATTTTTCACTTCACCTACTCCGCCCCTCCTTAAATTTCCATAGTCTATGCTTCTGGAATGATTTTTAGAATAAGTGCATTAGTTTTACAATCTTCTTCATGAAATTATAGTTGGGAGTAACATTCCTCATTATTCTCAAGAATAATAGTGTGTTGGATGCATGATTTTTCATTATCCACTTCATTTACTTTTTCTATGTCCTCTAAATCTATGGATTGTACCACTTAGACCTCCTTTTCATCAACTCCATGACCATTGAGTAAAAATATTCCCTTATATTTATTAACTATTCTTTTAAAAGTTGTAAAATATATTCTCATTGTTCTTCTTGGTATTTATATATGCATAGAATAGAAGCCTTGGGTTCTGATATTTCATCTAAATCCACAGTTTAATATTTTTCATTGTTTTAAAAAAGATCCAGGTAATGTTCTCCATTTTATGCTTCTAATTTTTCATCCCTTGTTGTTTCTACAGTATTAAATTCCTCCACCTCATGATATTTTTCATCTTCAAACCAACCATTCCTTTCATTAGATTGTAATGTTAAGATTCATTCAAGGGAATTTAAATTTTAAATAACTTGAGAAAGGTGAGTAATAATTTTTCCATGTCCACTATTTTGGGATTCATGATCATCCATCTACTTATCTAACCTTGGAATGAACATAGTGTGAAATGTGGCTAGTCTTTCATCTAAATTTTGATTCTGATGTTGTTGGAAAGTATGGTGTAACATCCCAAGTAAATAAAGAATATGACATTTTTATATTTATTAATATTTTTTGAATTAAATAATATTTTTACTTTAAAGGGGATGCTATGTTCGATATTATACCTGATATAAAACAATAGGTTTCTTTGAAATCTTACATTGCACACAATAATGAGTTATACTGTAAATTAATAATATAATATTATTATTTTAAATTACAGTTAATGCCATTTAGTTTTAATGATGGGAATAAATAGAACTAACTACAATATTATTATACATTTTTTTAAATGTTTTCACATTTATCCAATAAAATTTAGAGGCTTAAAATGAGAATGAGTCCAATTTTAAGCATAAATACTCTAAAATTCATTAAAAGGTTGATTTATCACCTTTTAATGGAGAACCCTTTTTAAATATAGTTTTTTCCACTTTTATACGTTATATTTGAAAAAATAAAATTCTTATTTAGAATCTGAACACCAAAATTTACTTTGGGTAATGTTTTGGTATTTTTTTGATAAAGTTCATTTTTTATGAATAGTGAAAAATACTATATTTTAATTCAAAAATAAATCTTAATATAATTTATTTATATGGTTAGATTATATTTTTATTTTGTTTTAATGTTTAATTAGGTCATATTTTTACCATTTAATCCAATGTTTTTCATTGGAAGTAATTTCACTTTGAAATTGGACATAAACACATGTCAATATTTTGGTAGTTATTACTTTTTAAAAACACGCTTTTTAGTTTCGACAATGAGAATTAATTTTAAATTAATTAATGAAAATTCAATTTTTTGGATTTTATAAAATAGAAATAATTTTTTAATTATGAATATCAAATTTATCTTTAGGTGAATTTTTGGTATTTTTTTGAAAATATTCAAATTTTTATGATTAGTGAAAAACACTACTTAGCAGTCAAAAACCGACATTTTTATTTAAATGAAAATTTACTATTTCTGTGAATTGAATTTCAAAAATCTTACATACGTGGTATTCATCAGTAAGAAAAATGTGGTTCAATAGGATGAATATTATTTTTGGGGAATAGTAACTTTTGATTTTTATTTACCGCTGTTACGTAGGGTAATTGAAGGTAAAAATAATATTATAATAATATAAAATTACCTTAACACTTTTCCTAACCTTATTGGATGACTCATGTACAACCAATACAATACTTGGGTGATAAATTTGGCCTTTGAAAGTGACTTGGGTAAGATAATGACATTAATAACTTTTTATTTAAAGTAAAAATTAAAATATATTAAACATGTATTGTTTTTTTTAAAAAGTTTTAATGTGGGGTTAACAAATTGATATATTTGACTATAAATATTATTTATGAAGCTAAAAATATTTCCTATATCATTTTATTTTATTTATAATTTTTAGACATCATATAAATAAATTTATTTATGACACAATGATGATGTAATGATTACCTCATTAAGGAATGTTTTAAATAAATGAGATTCTAAATGTTAAAATAAATTTATTTTGAAACTTTTTTATGCCATAAATGAATTTTAAAGATGATTATTACTTGTTATATTTGAATTAATTAAGGGTTTTCTAATGAATGATGTTGTTTTGTATTTTTAAAAAGTCGTGATATGAATTGTATTTAAATTGACATAGATGGGTTTTTAAAATAATTATTTTTTATTAAATGATATAACAATCATAAAAATCTATGATTCTTCCAAATTACTTAGATAATATTTCAAATTTCATTAATGAACCACATGTGGTTTGATTTATATTTTATGGTAACTATATTAACCATACAGTTTGAATACACAAGAAGGCATGATAAGAGTCAAATTAGTTAACTAAGGGTTAAAGCCAAATGGTATGGTTATATTTGAAAATAAAACTTGTCTAAAACCTATTATATGAGAGGTTTTAGAATAATAGTCATATTATCTTTGAATTTAACGAGTTTGTGAGCTTTTGAAACCGAAATTTAGTTTATAATAAACTAATATTTTCCAACATTCCTAAAGAGCCCCTCTTCCCCCTTATAAAAAGCCATCACCTCTAATCCATTACTCAAACCTCTAAAGACCCTTGTCTCATCCAAAATCTACCCAATTAAGCACCGTACATCCCTATATTCCTTCTATAAGATTTCCCATAGGCATATAGAAATTCAAGTAAACATTTTGGTTCAAACAAAAGGGAGATACCCAATTTAGCGGTAACATCTTCTCTAAAGTTTTTTTCTTTTATTTTACTTCTCCAACCCCCTATAATATATTTATTATTGGTTTAAATAACAACAAAAGTATCTAAAATATATTGGGTTGTTTTTATGATAAGGATTTGGACTACACTTACACACACCTCCATCTAATAGATTTATAACATACTGTTTATGTGGACGACGGACTACTGCCTCATGAAATGATGATTATTCAAATATCCTCAACCCCTCTCATAGGGACCATTATAATGGAACTTTATGTATATATGATATATATTATGTTTATGTTTTCTATATGCTTTTGTCATTTTCATTTGTATCATACCATTATGGTTTTCATAATGGGTAAATACGATAATTTCATTTGAGGAAGTGCGAACTACCACTCCCTCAAAGTGATATGACTCATTCATGCTATACGTGGAACATATAAAAGATGGAGTTAATGAAATTATATATGATATTATACTGTAACTATAATATACTTCTATATCATGAAGTTTTCATTCCATTAAATATGATATAGAAATGAATGTAGCGTTCATGTGTACGTATGACTTACCATCTCCATGAACGGTGCATTTCATTTCTTATATTTAAGTGTTATGTAATATTATAAATAGATATATATATATATATATACTGGATATATATGATATTTATGAAATCTAAATCATGAATATCATTCTAGAGATAATGGACTTTTGACCACAAGGACAACTTGTAATTATAGGAAGTTCATTTTGGACAAAATTATGAAATATTTACAAAATTAATGTTATTAACTTAAATGATTATGTAATGTTTATAACATGCTAATAAGTGATATAAAGGAAAAAATAAACCTGAAAAACTTTCTAATGAAATTATAAAATAACTTTAGTTTGTTATTAATGAGATTAAAGACGAAACAGGTCAAGTCTGACATGAGGTAAGGAACTTCGTCTCAATCACCTTTCATTGAGGCATATTTTGATTTACACAAAACATTATTTTATATAGTGTATACACCACTTTGAATTTTAATTTCATTAAAAGGGAATCTTTTTTATATGTAGTGTTTAACTAAATGTCATATGTAATGTTTCTTTTTAACGTATGCAGTGACAATGACCTTTCCACCGACGTGATCATTATTTGAAATTTGGCTTCCTCTACAAGCTGTAATGCTTTTCAAAGGAAATTAAATACCATATATTATTTTTATGTATCTTGGCATTGAAAATTGTTTTTAGAATGTAATGATTATGTCAATAACTTCAAATGTTATATTTTTATGGGAATTCGGAAATGTTATCTTTCCTTTATGTTTGTTTTATGTGTTATGATTATGTTATGGTTCGTGGGAATTATTTACGTATATTGGTGGTTCCGTGATAAAACTAGGGTGGGTGAACCTGAGATAGCTCTCTAATTAATTGGGTAATGTGATGGAGGTAAATGTTACTATTCCTCAGAAGAGATTTAGGGAATATACTATAATGGGTATTCCAACATAACTCCCTATGTAGCTGTTATAGCTATAATGTGAGTATGATATGGATTCCACAAGTTACCTTTATGATTTATGATTTCTATGCATTATTCATAAATCTTATGATTTCAGGAGATATTTTAAAGACCTTATTCTTGGTATGTATTTATGGAATACCATTTTCTTTCCTCGTTTTATTACCCTTACAGAGATTTTTATGCTCATCCCATGTTTTTGAAATGTCTTTCACAGGACTAAAAGATGAATTGTGTCGAGGATGGGATCATGGAAAAGTCTTGTTGTCTAAAACATGGAACTAGACATGACTCTTTTTTTCAAGAGTTTTTATTTTAAGAAAAAATGGATACTGTGTAGAAGTGTTAACATGTAATATTAAAGTTGTTATGTATATTTTATGACCTAATTTTCTAAAACACTAAACCTAAAAAGATCCTCAATGTGAATTATTCATTTTATTCAAGATTATGTAACTTTTTAGGGCTGGGTCCTTATAGCTGGTATCATAGGTCAGTTTAGACAACATTAAGAGTTATAATATTGTTAAATTAATATCTATAAATAAATTTATGGAAAGATTAAAATGATATAGTATTTACAGATTTCCATGTTGCTTCACTTAAGACATTTATTTTTTTAGAATGGCTTTCCATGGAGGAAACATAGTAGCTATGATGGGATGACATCAAGAGGAATACAACCATCCAAATCATCAACCTGATATGTTTAGAATTGTATCTAAATAGTTTTTTGTAGTGATGTCATAATTGACTTAGCCTATAAATGGTGGTGGTATCCATGCATAAGATCATCCAAATCAACCACAATGGAATATGACAGTAGTGGAGCATTTCATGAGGCAACATCCCCTATCATTCAGAGGATCATCTGACCCTGTGCAAGCTGAAGGGTGGATTAAATCACAGGAAAATATTTTTTATGTCATGGGTTTTTCAGAACATCAAAATGTTAGTCTCTTTATTTACCATTTTGACAGTGAATATGATTAGTGGTGGTCGATGGAAAAAAATATTTGGGATAGTGAGGAGATTGATGCTTCTGATTGGGATGAATTCAAAGGTATGTTTCTTGATAAATATTTTCCTAAGGTGGTTTGTCTTATCATGGAAAAAAAATTCCTATAATTGAGATAGGAGGATGACTCCGTGGCTGATTATGAAGAAAAATTCACTCAGATGGAAAGGTATGCTCAAAATTTCATACATGATCTTGATAGTAAAATCAACCATTTTTACTCAGGATTAAAGCCAAATTATTGGAGGGATTTAGGTTCTCGTGACTTCAAAAGTTATGAGAAACTTTTTCGATGTGTGGAGAAGTTTGAAATGGAGTTTTATGATGATCAGGTGTTCTTTGACATGTAATAGAATAAGAGTTCAAGGTGGCAGAAGAAAGGGAAGAACACTTCAAAAAAAAACCTAATGGTAAGAAACTTAAGTTTAGATTTTGTGAATATTTTGGTAAAAATCATGTTGGAGAATGTATTTTGAATCCTGGTAAGTGCTAATTATGTGGTAAAATGGGACATAAGGCTTGTAATTGCACGGAAAAAGATCAGGTTAATGGTTAGAAAAAATCGGATTTACAGTCAGTAAAATGTTTTAAGTGTAATGAAATGTGTTATTATGCAAATGAGTGTCCAACGAAGAACTCAATGGAGGGACAACAACTCGACTACAAGCATAAAGGGATGGTGAAATCCTTTTCAACTACTTCAGTAGATGTTGTTCCATCAAATGAAGTAGTATCAGGTAAGTTGTTTGTTTTTTCAGATTATGCCAACATGTTTTTTGATTCAGGGTCTACACATTCTTTAATTTCTAAGAATTTTTCTATTAAAGTGGGAATTACATCTCAAGATATGAATCCTAAACTTATGGTAAAAACATGAAGAGGAAATGTGGAAAAAAAGAAATTACAAGAACCTTCATGTCCTTGTATGTGGAAAGAATCTACATGTAAACCTTATTGTTTTGCCTCTTGTAGAGTTTGACATTATTTTGGGCATGGATTATATTTCTATTTGTCATTATAAGATTGAATACAGAGCTAAAGTGGGTTCTTTTAAGAAATAATTTCAGTTTGTGTAGAAGAATGAACCCTTTCTTTTGATAACATATCAGGAAGCTGAGAAACTAGTAATAGGTGGAAATCAATGTTACCTTGCAAATATTTTTTTAAAACAAAGGAACTGTGCATATTAATGATGTGCCAATGGTAAATGAGCATCTTGATGTTTTTATTGATGAGTTTCTTGGTATAATACCTGATGGGGAAGTTGAATTTACTATTTACTTAGATCCGTATGCTAAGACAATTTCAAAACCCCCTTATCGAATGGCTCAAATTGAACTTTTAGAGTTAAAGAAGAAATTACAGGAGTTATTAGATAAAGGTTTCATTCGACCTAGAACATCACCATAGGGTGATCCTGTATTGTTTTTTAAATAGGAAGATGGTTTAATGAGACTTTTCATTGATTATAGAGCATTGAATAACATCACTACTAAGAACAAGTGTCCTTTTCCTCATATTGATGATGTTTTTATTAGCTCCAGGGAGTTCAATATTTTTCAAATATTGACTTGAGGTCAGGGTACCATCATTTGAAAGAAAAGGAAGCCGTAATTCTGATGACATCGTTTCATACTATATATGGCCATCATGAATTTTTAGTTATGCCTTTTGGGTTATCCAATGCACCTGCTGTATTCATGGATCTTATGAACAGAATTTTCTATGAGTTTCTGGATAAGTTTTTGGTTGTGATTATTGATGATATTTTGGTTTATTCTAAAAGTAAAGAGGAACATTAAAGTCATTTAAGGGTTTTTTTACCAACCATAAAAGAAAATAAACTGTATGGAAAATTCAGCAAGTATTAGTCTTGGTTACAGCAAATTTCATTCCTTGGTCACATTTTTTCCAAAAAGGAAAATACTATTGATCCTGCTAAAACAAACGTTGCTGAAGAATGGCCAATACCCAGAAATATAAGTGAGGTCCATATTTTTCTTGGTTTAGCTGGTTATTACATGAGGTTTGTTGATATTTTTTCATGGTTATCTCGCCCACTGACTAAGTTTACATGAAAATGTGTTTAGTTCATTTGGACAAAAGAATGTGATGATTGTTTTCTGGAATTGAAAAGAAGATTGGTGAATGCTCCAGTTTTGGCACTGCCTTCCAGAAATGGTGAGTTTTTTATTTATAGTGATGCTTCGTTAAAAAGACTTGGTTGTGTCCTAATGGAAAATGATCAGGTAATTTCTTATGCTTCATGTTAGTTGAAACCTTATGAGTTAAATGACCCTATACAAGATTCAGAATTAACTATTGCTATTTTTTTGCTTTAAAAATTTGCAGGCATCATATTTATGGAGTAAAATGTGAAATATATACTTACAAAAAAAGTTTGAAGTATATATTCACCCATAAATAATTGAGAATGAGACAGAGGAGAAGGATTGAATTAAGCAAGGATTATGATTACATGATTTATTACCATCCTGGAAAAGAAAATAAAGTGAATGATGCTTTGATTCGAAAAAGTAATGTTTCATTAACTATTATACTTTTGGAACGAGTTCCTTTGGTTTTTGATTTGATAAAAATTGGAATAGAAGTTGTGGATGCTGGAAATTCCACTATTTTTTTCATGTGTTTGTGAGATCATCTCTATGATACAGAATTAAGAAAGCACAAAAGGAAGACAATGAGTTGCATAAAAAGGTAGATTTGGTTCAGAAGGGTAAGTTTCTTGATTTTAACATTGATAGTGATTTTATTTTTAGATTTGGGAAGAGAATATGTGTGCCTTGTGACTCAATGTTGAAAAATGAGTTGTTATGTGAAGCACATAGTTCTCCGTTTTCAGTTCATTTGGACAGAACTAAGATGTAAAGATATATTCAGAAGTATTACAGGTTGGATGGAATGAAAAGAGATATTTCAGAATTACTATGAAGTGTTTTACATGTCAATAGGTTAAAGTAGAGCGGATGTTACCGAAATGGATGCTTCATTCTTTACCGATGCTAGAGTTGAAATGGGAAAATATATCCATGTACTTTTTTGTGGGATTACCAAAGACATCTTGAGGAAAAAAATCAATCTGTGTTACTGTTGATTGACTGACTAAATCTTATCATTTTCTTCCTATTTGAGATACTCTTTGTCTAGATCAAATTTAACAGTTGTATGGTAAAGAGATAGTCAGGTTTCATGGAGTTACCCTCTCAATTGTATTTTATTGTGATCCCAGGTTTACATGTAACTTTTGGAATGGAATTCAGAAGTCAATGGGTACTGAATTAAATTTTAGTACAACTTTTCATCCTCAATTAGATGGGTATTCAAAATGAACAATTCATTCCTTTGAGGATATGTTACGTGCTAGCTTGATGGATACCAGGGAAGTTGGGACCAACATCTTTATTTGGGTGAATTTTATTATAATAACAGTTTTCATTCCAGTATACAGATGGATATATTTGAGGCATTATATGGGAAGCGGTGTTGAGCTCCAACTTTTTGGGATGAAGTAGGTGAAAGGAAGTTGATGGGACCAAAATTAGTAGAAGAGATGGTAGAAAAACTTCAGTTGATTCATAAGTACATGAGAACAGCTCATAGTAGGCCAAAACGTTGTGCGGATAACCGGAGGAAGGATCATTTTTTCAAGGTAGGGGACCATGTCTTTCTCAAAGTTTCTCCATGGAAAAATGTGAAGGGTTTTGGTAAGAAGGGTAAGTTGAGTCCAAGGTTCATTGGACCTTATGAAATCCTAGATAAAGTTGGATCAGTTGCCTATAGAGTGGATTTACCTCTAAGTTTATCCTAGGTACAATTTTTTTTTCATTTTTCAATCTTGAAAAAGTATATACTGTGTCCATATCCTGTTTTGATTCCAGAGGCAGTTCAGTTGGAAGAGAATATTTCATATGAGGAACAACCAGTCCAGATTCTTAACCACAGAGAGCAAGTGTTGCAGAATAATGTAATTCATTAGTTAAAAGTTTTGTGAAAAAACCATATATTTGAAGAGGAAATGTGGGAATTTTAAAATGCTATGAGGGATAAATACCACATTTATCTGATAAGTGAATAAAATTTTGAGGACACAATTTCCAAAAGGGGGGAAGGATGCAACATCGCAAGTTAATAAAGAATTTTACATTTACATATTTGTTAATATTTTTGAATTAAATATTAATTTTATTTTAAAGGGGGTGCTATGTTTGATGGCTTACCCATTACACAACAATGAGTTTCTATGAAATATTACGTTGCACACAATGTTGAGTTATACTGAAAAATAATAATATAATATTCTTATTTTAAATGATAGTTAACTCCTATATGTTGTAATGGAAGGAATGAATAGAACTAACTACAATATGATTAGACATTTTTGTTTAATGTTTTTACATTTATCCAATAAATTTTATATTCATAAAATGAGAATGAATCCAATTTTAATCATAAATACTCTAATATTCTTTAAAAGTTTGATTTACCACCTTTTAATGACAAACCTTTTTTAAATCTAGTTTTTGTAACTTTTATATTTTCTATTTGAAAAAATAAAATTCATCTTTAGAATCGAAACATCAACATTTACTTTGGGAAAATTTTTGGTATTTTTCTGATAATGTTCATTTTTTATGAATAGTGAAAAATACTATATTTTAATTGAAAACTACCTTTAAATCTAATATATTTATATGGCTATATTATCTTTTTATTGGGTTTTAATTTGAAATTAGGTTATATTTTTACCATTTATTCCAATTTTTGTCATTTTAAGTAATTTCACATTGAAATTGGATATAAACACCTCTCAATCTTTTGGTAGTTGTTACTTTTTAAAAACACGCTTTCTAGTTTTGACAATGATAATTAATTTTAAATCAATTAATGGATCCTAAATGTTTTTAATTTGGTAAAATAGAAATCATTTTTTAATTCTGAATATCAAAATTTTCTTTAGGTGAATTTTTTGTATTTTTCTGAAAACGTTTAATTTTTGATAAATAGTGAAAACACTACTTAGTAGTCAAAAACCAAATTTCTCATTTTAATGAAATTTTATAGCATCTGTGAATTGAATTTTAAAAATCCAGCATACCTGGTTGTCATCAGTACGAATAACATGGTTCAATAAGATGAAAATAATTTTTTGTGAATAGTAACTTTTAATTTTTATTTACCGCGGTTAAAGGTAAATATGGTTCTTCAATGTAAAAATATTTTTATAATAATATGAAATTACCTTAACACTTGTCCTGACCTTATTTTATGAGTTATGGCCAACCAATAAAATATTTGGGTGAAACTTTTGCCTTTGAAAGTCACTTGGGTGAGATAATGACATTAATAACTTTTTATTTAAAGTAAAAATAAAAAGTATCATAAAAATTTATTGTTTTTCTAAAAAAGATTTATTGTGGTGTTATATAATTGATATATTTGACTATAAATGTTATTTAGAAAGATAAAAATATTTCATAAATCATGGTATTTTATTTATAATTTTTAGATATCAGATAAATGAAAATTATTTATGACACAATGATGATATAATGATTACCTCATTAATGAATTTTTTAAATAAATGAGATTATAAATGTTAATATAAATTTATTTTGAATCTTTTTATTCCATAAATGAATTTTAAAGATGATTATGACTTTTTATATTTTAATTAATGATGTTTTTTATAATTAATCAAGTTGTTTTGGATTTTTTTTAAAAATTCATGATATGAATAGTATTTAAATTGACATAAATGGGTTTTTTAAAAAAAATATTATTTTAATAAATGATAAAATAATCTTAAAAATCTATTATTCATCCAAATAACATAGATAAGTTTGGAAATGTAATTGATGAACCACTTTTTGGTTTTATTGTCATTATATGATAATTATATTAACTATATAGAGTGAATACACAAGATGACACGGTCACAGTCAATTTAGTTAACTATGAGTTAAAGCAAAATTGTAAGGTTAAATTTAAAACAAAAACCTATCTAAAACCTATTGGTTTGGAGGATTTAGAATAATTGTAATATTAACTTATAATTTAATTAGTTTGGGATCTTTTGAAACTGAAATTTAGTTTATAATAAAATAATATTTTCAAACATTCCTAAGGAGCCCCTCCTCTCCCTTATAAAAATCCATCACCTCTAACCCATTACTCACACCTCTCAAGACCCTTGTCTCATCAAAACTCAACCAATTAAAATCCCTACATACCTATTTTATTTTTAGAAGCCTTACCCTAGGCATAAGAATATTCAACTAAACCTTTCGGTTCAAACCAAAGGGAGATACCCGATTTAAAGGTAACACCTTCTCTTAAGTTCTATTATTTTATTTTACTTCTACAACCCCCTATACCCTATTTATTCGTTGTTTTCATAACAAAACCAGTATCTAAAATATACTAGGATGTTTTTATGAGATTTATTCTAATTAATCTTACACAAACCTCCATATAATGGATTTATAATATACTATTTCTGTGGATGGAAAACTTCTACATCATGAAATGATGGTTATTCAAATATCCCCAACCACCTCTCATGATGGCCATTATGATGGAAATTTATTTATATACAATACATATTATGTTTATGTTCTCTCTAAGTTTATATATTCTTCATTTATAGCATACCGTTATGGTTTCCATAATGGGTAAATACGATAATTTCATTTGAGAAAGTACGAACTACTTCCCCCTCAAAGTGATATGACTCATTCATGCCATACGTAAAACATATAATAAAGAGATCTAATGAAATTATATATGATATTATAATGGAATTATAATATACCTATGTATATTTATTTTTTCATTCCATTTAATATGAAATAGAAATGAAAGTAGCATTCATGCGTACGTACGGCTTACCGTCTCAATGAACGATGCATTTCATTTCTTATCTCCAAATCTTATATACTGTTATATATAGATATATATACTGGATATATATGATATATGTGATATCTAAATCATGAATATAATTATGGATATAATTTAATTTTAACCACATGGAAAACATGTAATTATAAAAATTTCATTTTCGACTTAAGTACCAAATATCGACAAAACAAACATTATTAACTTAAATGATTATATAATGTTTAAAACATGGCAATAAGTTATGTAAGGAGAATAATAAACCTGAAAAAGATTATGAATCTAGTATAAATTAAATTTATTTTATTATTCATGAGATTAAAGAACGAATGGGTCAAGTCGGTAATGAGGTAACAAACTTCGTCTCAATCACCTTACATTGAGGAATACTTTGATTTATACATGACTTTCATTTATATGGTGTATAAAACCCTTATAATTTTAATTTAATTCAAATGGATTGTTTTTTCTACGTAGCATTTTACTAAATGAAAAAGGTAATGTATTTATTTAACGTACGCGATGACAACGACCTTTCCACCATCGCGACCACTATTTCATATTTTCATTCATTAATAAGACATAATATTTTAAAATGGAAAATAAATACCATATACTCTTTTTATGTATTTTGGTATTTAAAATTGTTTTGAAAAAGTATTGATTATGTCAATATCTTGAAATGTTATATTTTTATTGGAATGTGGAAATGTTATCTTTCCTTTTTGTTTGTTTTATGTGTTATGATTATGTTATGGTTCTTGTTCATTGTTTACGTATATGCATGGTTCCATGATAAACCTAGAGTTGGTGAGCCTGAGATAACTCTCCAATACATTGGGTAACATGATAGAGGTAAGTGTTAATGTTTCTCCTAAGATATTTAGGGAATATACTATGATGGGTATTCTAACGTAACTCCCTCTGTAGAAATGATAGATACAATGTAGGTATGACATGGATGACACAAGTTACCTTTATGGTTTATGATTTCTATGTGTTATTCATAAATCTTATTATTTCATGAGATGTGTTAAAGAGCATATGCTTGGTATCTATTGATGGACTGATGTTTTCTTTCCTTGTTTTATAACCCTTATTGAAATTTTTATGCTCATCCAAAGTTTATGAAATGTTTTTCACATGTCTTAAATATGAATAGGGTCAAGGATAGGATCAAGGAAAAGTCATGATGACTAAAACATGGAACTAGACATGAATCTTTTTTTAAGAGTTTTAATTTTATGAAAAAATGTATACTATGTAGAAGTGTCTACATGTAATATTCAAGTTGTTGTGTATATGTTATGACCTAAATCTCTAAAAATCTAAACCTGAAAAGATCCTCACTGTGAATTATACATTTAATTCATGATTATGTAACATTTTAAGGGTGGGTCCTTATAAATGGTCTTCTTGAATATACTACTTATGAGGTTTTTATGTATTAATATCATAGACTTCGTCAACCTCTTGACACACATCATATTCAAACCAACCAATATCTACATTAGAAACCATTGGTAGGTGAAAATTAAAATTATTAATGATTTGGTAAAGGTGAGTAGTAAATTATCCATAATAACCAATATCAGCCTCAATATAGTTCATCCTCTTATCCACCACTTCAATGAAGTGGGACATAAATATGGAAACACAATCTTCTAAATTATGATCTTTAGTTTGTTGAATGTACGTGTTGTAATTAATGAACTGATCATCCCAACAATTTCATTGGTAGCCTAGATAGTTGAGAGCCCTGCTGTTGGGATAAAAGTAGGTTTCATTCCACATTCAGCATTGAAATTTATCATACTCATGAGAATAAGAAAAATTCTTTATGTCGTCCTATTGTTTCCACCTTTCTTAACTTAGTTCTCCCCATTTGGTTGGATACTTAAGATATTTAATGTATTCTAATTTTGAAGTGGGATAATAATGATATGACATGTAATACATCATTCACAATACAAAAAACTACCAGGAACATAATATTAAATAATAATAACAATGATAAAGTGAAATCCAAAAAATACTAAAAAAAAATTGTAATCATAAATGGGATGAGAAAAGTATTTTACTTTAGCAATTTGTCTTGAGTCATCAGCAACACTCCGCTACTACATAGAAATGGTGCCAAAATTTGATGCACTTGATGGCCTCATTAATTGCTCTTAATTTGGATCAATTTATAAATTTATATTATCCCAAACATTACAAACTAAAAAGGCATAGCATAGAATATGTTCAGGTTTGAACACACAGAGGGTATGGAACAAAACGATTACAACTATTGACTAAAGGTTAGGTCACTTGAATGTTAGTTTTACTATATTAATCTAATAAGTAAAATAAAATAAATTAATTAAAATTGAGGAACAAAAGATAGGGGAATCAGTTTTCGAGGTTGGTTTTTCAAAAAATAAATCATGACTGCACTTTCAAAACAAGAATACACAATGGATAAACAATAAATCTTATTTAATCGATATGATAGATGGTCAAAACCTAGAAATCTAACATAGATTTAAAATTCATGGTGGTTTTATGAATAAAAATAACTTGTCTACATTAAGATCTGATTAAATTTTTGAATAATAATCATATTCAATATCCATGAACTAATTATCTTAATCATGTTGGTTGTCATCCACTATTAAACAAACATATAAAATGATTTTAAAAAAATATGATAATAATTAGACAAAATATGATATCAATTAAATAGAGTCATTTTGAAAGATATTAATGAAATAAAATATATTGATACAAACCCATTTCGAATGCTTATTCTCTTCCCTAAGGATTTATACAATCATCATTGGGTGATCACTAATGATTAGTAAACCATATTCCATAGGAAAGAGAATAGACAAGAGGTATTTATACGGCTCCAACCTTAAACATTACTTAATCTTGAGTTAAGTCCATAATTTTAATTTCATTCACACCAAGTATATTTTCATGTTTATATCTGTAGAGAATTAGGCAATAACTCACACATAACAACATCAATTTTATAAAGTAGACACTTCTACCCACTATCAATATTTTTTATAAAACAAAAAATGTTTAAAAAGAACCGTGGTTTTGTTTCATGTTTAAACTTCATAACATTTCCATGAACCCATCCATGACTCTATTATTCTTTAATTCTTGTGAGAAAAATCTCACAACATGGGATGAGAATAAAAATTTCAGTAAGGTATACACAAAGATGTATAACTATTAGTCATGCGAAAACATGTAAACCATGAATACTTTATCATAAAGTAGTAATTTTCACCTTCAAGAAGTAGTAATTACATTTCAAAGAAAATAATCTCATTGATTACTATTTTTGGAATATAAATATTACCTTAAAACCTATATAAAGAAACATATAACATATAAATGTTACTTGGGATATAATCATACTTAAAATGGAATAACCATATGGCTGACTTCCACACATATCACTCTTCTAAATGGAATAGCCATATAACTAACTTCCAAACCCATTTCATTAGAGGTTATAACGTAAGCAACCATATTTGGATTATCATGGAACCACCCTTCATTGGTTTATCATGTAACCACCCATCTTTGGTTTATCACGTAACCACCAATCAAATTTTCAAGTACCAATATATAATCATAATACATAAAAGATTGCAATTATCAATATTTCACTCATAAAATTTGTAATAAAAAGGAGTAATTATAAGATATTTATATTATAAAACGTTTATTAAAGTTAATTTACATAAAAAAATAATTCAAAAGGGAATATGGTAATTATTTTTATTTTAAAAAACATTTTCGATTGTAGTGGAAGCCAAATACCAATTAATGGTCACGATGGCAGAAAATTTTTTGTCGTCGAATTTGTTAAAAAACAATACTTTTTTCATTTAGTAAATTGATTCATAGAGAAAAATCACTTTTTAAAACCTTTTAATGAAATTAAATGTGAAATGGGTTAAATATACACTGTATTAAAGACATTGGTGTAAAACATCAAAATATGGCTCAATGAAATGTGATTGAGATGAAGTCCCTTACCACTTGAAAAATATATGAATGAAGTTAATAAAAAATAATAACATTAAAACAACTAATAATATCATTAGAATAAAAATATTTATGATATAGTATGTCAATGGTTAGAATATACACCATATAAAAGTTAATTGTTTAATAACAACAATTAAGTCTCAATTGAATTTAAATTGGGATGAAATCCCTTACCTTAAGTCTGAATCGTCCCATAAAATATTTACATTCCTAAATAATAAACGTCAAGTAATTTATAATTTGTTGATAACATTTTTCATGTTTATTATTCATTTCATATCACTTATTATCATGTTATATCAATTTAATTTCATATCTGACATTTTGTCAATAATTAGTACTTGAGTCAAAAATGATCATGGTTTGATGTCACTAGTTCATTTGGTCATAAGTATTTCATCTACAGAATAATATTCAAGAAATTATTATAATTTTTATACCTAAATTATACCTTAATATCTAACAATGAAGTGTGGTTTTGAAAAATGGAAGATGTTATATTCATTGAGACGGTAACTCATACGTACGCATGAAAAATATTTTCCATTTTCATTGATCATTATGGAGAGAAGATAGCCTACCCAAATGATCATAACATCATTAATAAAATATTAATCATTTAAATATACTTAGATATATATCATACAAGTGATATAAAGAAAAAAAATGAGTCACATCACTTCATAGAGGTGGTAATTCACATGTACACGCGAACAACGTTATCAGTTTTAAGAGTATGGAAAGTAAGAAGGTAGTGGGTATATTATTATTATACAATTATTAATATTTCAGGAATATAAAATATTAAAATTAATTCTATTATTATAACCAGTCATGGGAGATGATTATGAAAAACAAATTAGATTGGTTTTTGGTGGTGATAGTTCACACGTACGCATGAAAGATTAATTCCTTTCTCATTTAATAGAATTGGAGGTGGATATAGGTGATCATAATAACAAAATAAAATTTTATTATATTGAGTATACTGTAGTTATTAGTTATTAAAAGATGACAGAGATTTAAGTGAATTTGAAGAAGAAATAAAATAGAAATACTTACAGAAAAGGATACCTCTTTTTCAGTTGATCACATTTAAAGAACACCTTAACACCTATAACAAGGTTGTTATACCTAAAATATGGCCTCAATAATTTAGGGAGGGATTGTATTAAGGGATCGTTGTAGATATTGTATAAACCAAAAGGGTTTGGAAGTGTGAGTAAGTGTGTGGAATGAGTTATTTTTTTAGGAGAGGGGAGGGGCACCCTTGAAATTATTAAACATATTAAATTAATATAAATTCAATTTAGATTCCAAAAAAGTATCAAAACTCATTTATTTAGAATATAATAGGATTATAATCTTAAAAATAATCATCCAATAAAAATTATACATGTTTTGTATATTTTTTAATCCTTATATTATTTAACACCTTTTAACTATTACCATTTTATCAAGTAATTTACACTATCAGAGTAAAAATAATTACCAAATCATTCAAAACGTCCAACTAATGAGTCATTAATGAAATTTTTATAGTTATCTATATTCTTTAGTTGAATTTTTTATTTTTATATATTTTATTCCATTTTATTAAATATTTTATATTTTAAAATATGAATTAGACACTATTTATTAATTGACCATTTTAAAAACACATAAAAACTTGATTCCTTATGAAAAACTATATTAACACAGTCCTAAAATAAAATATTAATATATAAAATGAGTGTATTGTATCAAATAGTTCACATTATATTAATATTAATATTACTAATATCATTTATTTGATTCTTTATTTAATAAATAAATCACTACATCATCATTGTTTCATAATTAAATTTTATTATTTAATGTCTAAAAATTGTAAATTAAATAACATGATGTAGGTAATATTTTTTTGGTTTAAAATTACCATTTATATTCTAATATATCTCTTATATAAGACCACATTAAAATTCTTTTAATAATAAGAGAGATGTTTATGATATTTTTTCCATTACTTTTGAATAAATGTTATAAATGTATTATTAACACAGAAGTGGCTTCCAAAGGCCAAAAGTTTGGCACAATTATTTTCTTGGTCATAAAAAACTCATCCAATAAGGTTTGGATAAGCTTTAGGGTAGTTTTTTATTTTATAAAATTACTTTATCCATTTTTACCTAATTTCCCCTTTAACTGTGGTAGATTAAATAATAATGATAATATTCACAAAAAATTATTTTGATCCTATTAGATTACATTCTTCATACAGATTACAACCATGTATGCCCATTTCTCAAAATTCAAATAAATAAAGTGACTAAAATTAATTTAATGTTAATATTGTTGAGGGATTTTTTAAACATGTTTTTTAAAAGTAAAAACCATCAAAAGATTGAAATGTTTTTATATACAATTTAAATGAACAAATAATTCCAATGGAAAAAATCAAATTAAATGATAAAAAATTTATCTATTTATTGATTAAAGTCATGTTAAAGGAAAATCTAACAATATAAATAATTTAGATGAAAACTTTATTTTGAATTAAAATATAGTATTTTCACTCTTCATTAAAAAATGAATATTATCAGAAAAATATAAAATATTCAACAAAAGGAAATTTTGATGTCCCTTTTCTAAAGAATGAGTTTATTTTGTTAAATTCATGATATAAAAGTGAAAAAACTATATTTAAAAGGGGTTATCCATCAAAAGGTTCTAAAAATAACTTTTAAAAATATTAGAGTATTTATGCTAAAAATTGGATTTATTCTCATTTTTATCATCTAAAATTTATTAGAAGAAAGTAAAAATATTGAATAAAAATTTGTAAACATAATATAGTTAGTTCTAGTAATTTCTACCAATACAATGGATAAGCGATAACTACTATTTAAAATAATAATAATAATAATATATTATTATTTTTCGGTATAACTTAGTCTTGTGTGCAACATATGATTTTGCAAAGACCCATTGTTGCGTGTCAAGTATGCTATCAGACATAGAATCTCCTTGAAAGTCAAATTAATATCTTATTAAAGGGGTTTATTAATAGTCTTATCATGAAGAACTAAATAAATTGTAAATTCAACCTCCCATTCAGGAACAATACCAGGAAATTCATCATGAAAAACATCTGTAAATTCATCCACTACTAGAATATCACTAATCAAAACTGTTTCTTTATTTTCTAAAACATGAGCTAAATAACATTCACTACCATATTTAATTAATTTATTAGATTCTTGGTATGTTATCAATGGTATTAAATAATAGAATAAAAATTTCTTGGATTTTCAATCTCTTTTATCACGATAAACTGTAATCCAATCCATACCCAAAATGATATCAAATTCTACTATGGAATGTTTAATAATATTTATAGGAAAAAACCACCCCTAATGATAATATGAAGATCCCCATAAATATTGGTTGATTTTAATACTTACACCCTGAGTTTTTACTAAGATTCGTATATCACATTCATGATGTGATACAACCAATTTACTTGAAAATATCTCATAAATGAATGAATGTGAATATCCAGAGTCAAATAGAGTATTGGTATATTTTGAAAAACCTGTAACAAACCTTTCACCACTTCATTTGATGGTTCCAAATCAACTATAGTAGTATAAAATAATTTTTCTATGCCATTCTTCTTCTTATCTTATTGGTTTCCACCTTGGGTAGTCAACGTGGGACACACATTGTCATAATTTCCAAACTCATTTCAGCTAAAACATCTTACCACTAATTTTTCATTATTTTCAGATCATCTAAAGAACATTCATGAGTTATGTGACCAATAATACCACATTATATGCAATTTACAATCGTTGAGGTACACCCTCCAAGAATCTTTTACCACACTTATCATAATAGGTAAATTTGGTTTTCATACCTGCAAACTTCATTGATAAACTCTTTCCCATTTCCAACCAACTAGATCAGTTATTCTGCTTTCTCTCATGTAACACATGATCATTATAAGACTACATTTATACCTTCTCATCACATACTACAAGTTTCTCATAGCTTTTGAATTCATGAAAATCACATTCTATTAATTATTTCATCTTCAATATTGAGTAAAATATATTTATCTTACTATCAATATACCAGATAAAATTTTGGACATACCATGAAAACTCGGTGAAATTTTATTCATATACTACCACTGAATCTTACTCTTTTTTTCTCAATTCCATGAATTGATTTTCCATCCTAACTTGATTAGCCTTAGGAAATTATTTATCATTGAAGATATTCTTAAATTCATCCCATTCCATGATATCAATATCTTCACTTCCTCTGATATTTTTAATCATTTACCACAACTGATTAGATTCACCATCAAAATGATAAACAACAAGACTAAACTTTTGATTTTCTGGACACCCCTATTATAAAAAGAATATTTTCTACTACTTTTATCAATCCTTTACTTTGAACAAGGTAATATGATCCTCAATGTGATGGGGGAAGTTGCCTTATGAAATTACCCACAACTAACATATTACTATATGGTTTATCTCATTGATCTCATGAATGAAAAGCACTGCCATGTATCGCCTGAGTAAAATGATCCATCACTAAAATGAACTATTCAGTTTTGATTCTAATAATCTTGGAATACTGATTTGGAAGGTTGTTTTCCTCTATATATTTTCTAAGTATAACTACCATGATTTATCTATGGAAAACCATTATGAATAGACATATATTAGAAGAAGAATCATGGTAATGTTAAAATTCTATATCATTTCAATTTGACCATAATGTAAAAATAATTTATGGATCTTCTATTAACTATATCCTTACCCCTATAGTTATCTAAATAGACCTCTAATACCAACTATAAATCCCTAACATAAAAATTTTTTAATCATAGGTTAAGATAATAATTTTACTTTCATTCAAATAGAGGATCTTTTCAGGATTACATATGTATAGAATTAGTCCATGACTCATACATAACGACTTTAATATTAAAAAATAGACACTTCTACTCACTATCCATATTTTTCAAAAAAACATAAAAAAATGTTTAAAAAGAATCATGGTTTTGTTTTATTTTTAAACTTCATAATTTTTCTTTGATACTATCCTTGAATCTATTTTTAATTAACTCTTGTGAAAACAATTTCAAATATTTTAATGAGCATAGAAAGTTTAGTATGGGATACACAAATAAGGAAAACTATTTTTCTTTCAAAAACATGTAAACCATGATTACTTTATCATAAAATAATATTTTTCTCCTTTAAGATGTAATAATTACACTTCACTGAATATAAGAATTTTTATTACCCTTTTATAATTAAAATATTACCTTAAAACACATATAATGAAACATATAACATATAAATGTAACATTCGACATAATCATACTTAAATGTTATGACCATACGGTTGAGTTCCACACATATCACTCTTACAAATGGAATGTCCATATAGGAGACTTCCATACCAAATTCATTGGGGGTTATTACATAACCACCCATCCTTGGTTTATCAAAGATCCAACCATATTTGGTTTATCAAGTAACCACTCATATTTGGCCTATCATGTAATATCTTGTCAAATTTTTAAGTACCATTATAAAATCATAACACACAAAAGATTTCAATTTTCAAAATTTTACCCATAATCTAATAAATCACAAGGTATCCTTATAGTATATTGATATAATATAACCATTATATAAAACCATTATTAATACCAAAATATCTAAAAAGGTGATATGATATTTATTTTTCCTTTAAAATCATTTCAAATTGTAGAGGAAGACTGGACTGGAAATTACTTTTTTATTAAAGATAAGACACTTTTAAGGAGTAATTGAGAAACCAAAAAAGAGAACAGAACAACCAAAAACATCCACAGAAATCAACCGGTCCTGCCCCACCCAAGAAACTGTGTCATGATGAAAAACCACCAGCGATGAAGACCCTTAGAAGACAGTCCCATGTAGATGCACGGGCACAGAACCGATGGCAATGCCATGCCCTCTCAGCATCCCAATCAGAAGGTCTTCCTTGATGGAGACTTCTTGCTCTGATCCTCATCTGAAGCAGGTCCAGGCCGAATGTGGGGAATGAAAAAAAACCATACAACCAATCCGAACATCCAGGGAGCCCCTCACAAAACCAATACCCTCAATCCATCATCCTGAGGCTAATTATTTAAGAAGAAGTTTGAAAAATAAACTTGATGTTACCTGAATCGATTTCCCTAAATAGATTCCATGCTAAAGATTCCAATAGTAAATCAGTTCCTTTCAATATCCGCTTCTCAAACTCAAAAACTAGCTGGTCCCAAGACTGAATGTACTCCTCTACACTGATCTTGCCTTGATTGAAGCCTCCAACCAAAATTTAATGAAAATTATTCCTTGCTAATACCCTTGAATGAAATTAAATTTCAAAGTGATTAATTATATACCGTATAGAATAATTCGGTGTATAACATCAAAACATGCCTCAATGAAAGGAGATTCAGACAAAGTCCCTTACCTCTAGAGAAATTATCGTATAAAAATAAATAAATAATAACATTAAAAAACTTATAATATTATGAGAATAATGAGATTTATGATATAGAATTTAAAAGGTCATTATATACACCATATAAAAGTTAATTGGTACATAAGAACAAATAAGTCTAAATGGAATGTAAAGTATGATGAAATCTGTAACCTTAAGTCTGAGTCATCATTTTAAATCTTTATATTACCGAATAATAAACTTAGATTAATTTATACAAGATTAAGATCCCTTTTCATGTTTATTATTCATTTTATATCACTTATTATCAAATTATATCAATTTAATTTCATATCGGATGTTATGTCAATAATCTATACTTGAGTCAAAAATGAACATGGTTTGATGTCACAAATGAATGTGTTCATAAGTCCTTCATCTCTAGAATAATATTTATAAAATTATTATCATTTTTATAAATAAATTATACCGTAAATCACACTGTGATGTGTGGTTATGAAAAATGAATTATGTTATATTCATGGAGACAATAATATTTATGTACGGTTGAGTAACATGTTCCATTTTTCATTGATCATTATGGAAAGAAGCTAATTATTATTTTATCCGTACATGATAAACATAACATAATTAATATAATGTTTATAATTTAAAAATAATTATATATTTAAAACAAGTGATATAAAGAATAAAAATGAGTCACATGGATTCGCAGAGGTGATAGTTCGCATGTACGCACGGATGACATTATCATTTTTATATGCAAGGAAAGTAAGACTGTAATTGATATATTATTATAATAGAATTATTAGTATGTAAAGAATATAAAATATGAACATTAATTCAATTATTATAACCAGTCATGGGAGACAGTTATGAAAAATGAATTAGATTAGTTCATGGAGGTGACAGTTCAGACGGTTGAACGAACGATTAATTCCATTCTAATTTAGTGGATGTGGACATGGATTTAAGTGAGGATGGTAACATAAGAAAATATCAGTATATTGAGGATAATAGAGTTTTTATTTCCTCATGTATGATGGATATTTAAAAGATGTGGTTGAAAAAATAAAATAGAATGCGTAAATAAAACAATACCTCTTTTTAAATTGATAAGCTTTGAAGAACACCTTAACATCTATAATAATAGATCTATGATTAAAATATGAACCAAATAATGTGGGGAGGGATTATAGGAAGGGTTTTGGGTAGATATTGGCTGAACTAAAGGGGTTTTGGGCATGTGAGTAATAGATAGGAATGGGTACCTTTTTATAGGAGAGGGGAGGGGCACCCTTTGAATTATTAAAAGTATTAAATTAATATAAATTCAATTTCCACTCCAAAATGGTCGAAAATAATTTAATTAGAATTTAGGATTATTATAAGTCCAAATATAGTCATCCAATAAAAATTATACATGTTTTGGATACTTTTAATCCTTACCTTATTTGTTTTAACCCCTTTTAACTCTTACCGTTTTATCAAGTAATTTACACTATGAGAGATAAAATAATTACCAAATCATACCAAACGACCAATTAATGAGTAATTTATCACATTTAAAGATTTATCTCAATTATTTTGTGAAATATTTGTTTTCTATATATTTTATATTTTAAAAATTGAATTATGTAAATTCGGACACTATTCATTATATGACTTTTTTTAAAAACTCGTAATAAGTTGATTCCTTCAACAAAACTACATTAACTCAATACCAAAATTTCACCTGCATCAATAAAATTCTTTGATGGTATCAAATATTTCCATATATATATATATATATATATATTTTAATATTATTAATATCAATTATTTGACTCTTTCTTTAATAAAGAAATCATAACATCAACATTGTGTCATAAATAAATTTTATTTTTTAATGAGTAAAATTATAAATAAAATACCATGATTTAGGTACCCTTTATATCTTTCTAATTACTATTTATAGTCAAATATATAACTTATAAAAGCCCATATTAAAATTTCTCTAGTTATAAGAGGCATGTTTATGAAATTTTTGCCTGTACATTAAATTAATGTTTATAAATGTCTTAATCACACCCAAGTGGCTTCCAAAAGAAAATATTTTAGCCTAAGGATTATCTTGGTTGAACATAAAGAATCCAATAAGGTTAGTAGAAGTTTTAGTGGTGGTTTGTATTATTTCCTTATTTACCTTATTAACCCTTTAACCATGGTAAAAATTATAATAAATGTACTATTCACCAAAGCATAATTTCATTCTATTAAATAACATGTTTCAAAATGATTATAACCATATCTGTCCATTTTTTAAATTAAAATTATAGTAGTGACTAAAATTAATATAATGTTAATCCCATTTTCAAACTTAGGAGATGAGTTTTTTAAAAGTAAAAACCATTAAAAGTTAGACATGTGTTTATATCAAATTTACAAAACCAAAATTACTTCCAATGGAAAAAATTGGATTAAATGAAAAAAAAATCATCTATTTATAACTTAAAACCATGTTATGGGATAATCTAAAAATAAAAATAAATTATATGATAAGTATTTTCTGAATTAAAATACAGTATTTTCACTGTTCATTAAAAAAATAATATTATTAGAAAATACCAAATATTCATCCAAATTAGAATTTGAATTTCCACTTCCATAGAAGAAGTTTATTTTGTCAAATGGAAGATATAACATTACAAAAAAAAAACTAGATTTAAAAAGGGTTCACCATCAAAAGTGTGTGAAACCACCTTTTAATAATATTTGAGTATTTATGCTTAAAATTTGATTTATTCTCATTTTAACCCTCTAAAATTTATTGGATGAATGTAAAAATATTGAATAAACACGTGTAAATATATTAAAATATTTTCTATTCTTTCCAACCATTACAACATCAATTCTAGAACTACCATTTAGATAATAAATTTAATAATATAAATTTTTTTGGTATAACTCAGTCTTATGTGCAACATAAGATTTTAGAGAAACCCATTTTTGTGTGTCAAGTACGCTACCAGGCAAAACATCGTATTGAAATTCAAATTAATATCTATTTCATAAATCTTAAAAAATATGAAAAATTATTATTCTATAAATACATGGGATGTTACATTATCGAGAATAACAAAATAAAATAGATATATTGGAATTAAAATATAATTTTTCTAAAAATTATATAGGATAAAAGAATGAAAATAACAATAAAAACTAAGTACAGTAGGTTTGAACCATACAACAATGTTTCGATGGCCATGCCTCCAATAGTAATTGTAATTCCTAAATCTATTTATGTAACCCTTTATTTATAGGCTTGTATCTCATTAATATGGTTTCACCTGTTACATAACGAGTTTAACAGATGGTCTGTCGGTCAATGTTATGAAAATACCATATGATGATATGCTGGAAAATAGTCTTTTTTTCTTATGTTAGGCATTTATATAATGTGTAATATGCTTATATGACATACAATCCTCAGAATTATTTTATTCTTCTCACAAATTTTATGTAGTTCATGGCTTGCAACATCATAACCTGAATTGATTTTACATGGCATGAAAAATTTGATTTCAACATAGGAATATCTCTTCCATATGTGTTATTTAGTTTTGTGCCTATGTAAGCTCTCCATGATCATCTAAAAGTCTGGTGTCACGATGCTTCGCTTCACTCATCACACAAAGTACCTTTTCTTTTCCTTAATTTCCTTGTTTTACTCTATATTTCTCTAAATTTCAATTTTTCTGAAGAATTATCCAAATATTAATATCAAGATCATATATTAATCTAAATCAATTTATATTCATTGAAAATACATATATATACACATAAAAATATTTATACAAAATATATTTATCAATATTACTCCTATATACCTTTGTGAGGATCATTCAATTATCAAGGAAACTACTTTGAAGATAAGTCCGGATATTTCCAATCTATCACTATTTTGATAAAAACATCCATTTTTATAAATTGATAATCAATAAATGGATAAAAATCATGATCCTACCTATGTTTGGATTCCTTATCATTTCTCAAAAACCATTCATCCCATCACTAGTCTTTGATCACATTCAAACTATTAGACGTACTAAGAGACATCTATGATGAATAAATTTTCATTTTTTTTGTAAAAAAAATAAGAGACATGTTCTACAGATTCTATGGATATACAAGTTGACTTCATTCAAATGTTTATGGAATTATGGTAAGTGATTCATTATGAGAATGACCAGGATGCACACTCTCACAATTAATACACTAGTTTAAGGAAATGATGTTGAAGATAGAATGTGTTTGCATGAGATAGAAGTGAAAGGGATCAATGGAGGCATGTGATTGGGGGTTCCTCAGACTGGGATTGTATGTAAACATTATAAATAATGGATTTGGAAATCAAAATTTAAATAATTTTAATAAGAATATTAAAAATATGTAATTCATAAAATATTTTTAATAATAAAAAATAAATGAAATAAAATTGTTAGGAATAGTAGAATCTTAAGTGTAGGTTCAATTTTAGATTATTATGGTAGCATAAAATAGTATCAGACCTCAGTAGTATCTGTATGGTAGAAAATTATGGTAGCATGTATTGACAGAATGTAATGATACTCTTTCATGATATCACTTCTTTGTTTTGTAATAATTTTAGTATGATTTTTTATCCTCACATTAGGATTTAGCAAGGTTAATATTCATGGTAACATGAATCACATTCAATTATCATGGTAGCAGGAATCATGATATATTATCATGGTAGTGTGACTAATAGTCGAACATCAAAACAACATGGCTCATTATAGCTCAACCATAGTAGTTACAACCTTGTCATTTTATTCTTCAAAAAATTATGTAAATCTAAAATTACATACTATCAATAATTTAACATATCATGTTCATGTATGATATAGAACATCATATCTTAATTATAAATATTTATAAATATGTATATAAGTCGATATTCATAAACAATGATCAAAAGGGTTATATAACCCTTTTGAAAACTATCTCTCAAAAAGTGATGTCTTATATCAATATATTTTTTCCAAAAATGATATAGAGGTTTCTCGAAATGTTAATAGAACTTATATTATCATAATTTTTAGGGTAATGTTGAAATTGATATCCCTAGTCTAGTAAAGTATGTTTCATCCAAGGAACATATGATAAACAACTACCTACATTTATGAACTTAGCATCAATAGTGGTCAATACACCACATGTTTTATTACAATACCATGAAACTAGATACATGACCAAATATAAACCTTTTCTAGAGGAGTTTTTTTTCTATCAAAATTACAACCACCAAAATCTACATTTGAATGACTAACTCTATCAAATTCTTTTCATCTAGAATTTATTAATCATAAATGCGTTACACATTTTCTGTATTTAAAATTTTATTCAATAGCTACTAAATTTCACTCATTTGTATTTTTTTAAAATCACCAAACATATACACACTAAAAATTATATCAGGTCACCTAGATGTTATGTATAGTAAGAATCCAATCATACCTTTGTATGTTCTTGATCAATTAGTTCTCATGTTTTATAATGATCTTATTTCAAGATTTTACTATTTTTATTATCACAACATTTTTACTATCCATTTAAAATAATTTTACAATATCTTTAATGATCTTATATTTATTTAAAATAATTATATATTTATTTCAAAAAATTATTAAATAAAATAAATAATTTAGGTTCACCCATTCAACTCATCTCAAATTCACTTTGAATATTTTTTGAAAAACAACTACACTATGAGTTTCGTGAAGATCAATAAATAATATCATCAATACAAGTTTTTATAATTATGAATATTTGAAAATTTATTAAAAAAATAATATAGGGTAATATATTCCTTTAGTAAATTCTTTTCAAATATAAAACATTCCAGCCCTATCATACTAAGCTATAGGAGTTTGTTTGAAACCATGTTACAATTTTGTTAATTTCAAATTATTATTTGTAATTTAAGGGTTTTGAAATTCAGTTGGTGTTCCAAAAAACACCCAAAACTATATTACCGCCTATGAATTAACTATTGACATCCATTATATATATTTTGAAATTAAAATGTGAAAAATAAAAACATGACATAATGATTTCTTCAAGTCAACCTATTGTATAAAATTCTTCCTCATAGTCAATAAATTATTCTTAAATATATCCTTATCAATAAATTATTTACTTCTTTTAAATTATTATACATTACTCAATAGGTTTTTTTCAAAGTATATTTAGTACCATTGGTTAGGTAATCCTTGTGTGTTTGAACTAGTTCTTAGACTCTATTTCTGTAAAACTCATTTTTCTCTTCATTCATAGAGATTGACCATACTTTTACATTTATTTATTCATTGATGTTCAAGGATCATGATGTGACAATAAATCTTGATGTAAAACATGGTTCTAAATAGAATCTCTTTTCTATATTCCTTTATCCAGGTTATTAACAACATTGTCTATGGTATGATATTTATAATTCCTAATATATCACTTATTATATGCATATGAAAAATCATTTTCATCTATAGGTTGATGTTCAAGATGTTCCATATAACTGGGGGTTTTTTATAGGAGTCTAATGGAATTTTTAATAAGATTATAACTTATGTATTGATTAGAATGATCATCCTATAGATTTTCTAACGATCTATTATGTTCATGTGGATATGCCAGAACAAAAATTACATGAAAAAATTCCATCACCATAATTGTCCTTTTATTAAATAGTTTGTATGATTTTGTGCTATTATAATATATATGAAATATTCCTTTATCACTATTTGTTGTAATCATTCCTAAATAATCATTTTTATTGATTATATAGACATTACAAAAAATAAATATTTGGTAAAAAACTTTTTTTTTCTATAATTCCAAAAATAGTTTGGGATCTTCTTAAAATGAAGCATATTTATATTTATAATAATTATATATTAGTCTATTGTCATATATAATTACCAAAAATAAAAATGTAAAAATACCCACTGTTAATTGTCTATGAAATTTCTTAAAGGGTCTATTTCTTCTTTCAACTACACCATTATGTTGTGGGATCATAAGAGAAAAAAATTTGTGACTATATTCATGTTATGATAATAAAGATTCAAATTATTTGTTTTAAAACCCATTACTAAGATCACATATAAAGGTAATTATTTTATGTCCACAAATATTTTTAATAGATTTATAAAATTTAAAAAGATATGAAAGAGATTCACTTTTATGAGCATGGAAAAACACCCTGGTATATATTGAAAAGAAACCCACTATAACATAGGAGTAATGTTTTCCATATAATCTATAAACTCTAGAGGTTCCAAAAATCCATTTGAAACGAATCTAATTTTGATAATTTTATAATTCGTTCATTGGTTTGAAATAGATTTCGTGTTGATTTCCATTTTGATAGGGATTAAAGAACTTTTATGTTTGCAATTATTTTTTAGGTATATCCTCAACCAAACCCTTTTAATTTAGATTACAATGAGGGTTTAGGTTTGAATATCATAGTTATCATACGTAATCCAAGATTTTTTTATTAAAGTAACATAAATAAGAGACATTTTTATAAAATAATGAATTCAAATGAATAATATTTACACAATCATTTTGAATAAGATTAAAAACTAACGAATGTTTGGCCTCAAATACATTTCATTTTTTTGTTTCAAACATATAAGGTTAATGATCATCAAATAATTTCTAAATGGTTAGAATATTAATTTTTATCCCATATACAAATAATATTTTCTCATTTATAACAGTACTAGATTAATATATTTGACCCAGTTTAATTATTTTTCCTTTGGAATTGTCAACAATAGTGACATGTCTACCATCCAAATTGATTTGATTATTTAATCTAATATAGTGCATAGTGACATGTATGGAAAATAATCTATATTATAGTTTTCATTTATATAAGAGTTTTTTATATTCATACTTGAGCCAATTCATCATGAGGGATCTTCATCATAATTTATTGTTGTTTAGGTGGTACAATTATCTATTGAGGGATAATATTAAAATAATATAGATCCTCATTCTAAGAGAAATATAAAGGAGGTATTAATATGTCCTTATGAAATCTATGGTGTTTTAAGAATATTCATTTATTATTTTTTTCATATATCTATCCTTAACATCATAAACTAGTCGTTGGAGAAATAATTTTAAAATTAATTCTAGACAGGTATGTTATCTATATTGTAGTATCTGTTCTTTATATAGCATCACCAGAAGTAGATCTTCAAATGGTTGATGATTTGATGATATTTTCACTTGTTAAACTATAATTTTATTCATTTAATTTTGTTACTATGATATAGTAGGTCAAGAATTATCTAGTTTTTAGAGATTATCCTTAAAAAAGTTAACTACCATAAAAAAATAAATTTATTAGAGACATAAAAAACATGATATATTATCATTAAAACTAGTAGGTTCTTGGAATATGAAAATTATAATAATAATAATTTTTAAATATTACATGCACCCTGTTTAGTGGAATGTCTTCATTGATTCCTTACATGAGAATCTTATAACCCGATCCCTAAAAAAATCATCAAAATAGTAGAATCTAATGGATCACTTTTATCCAATTTTTTTGGTGTTCGATAGGATGGGACTGTGGTTGTCTTGGAGAATTTTTATATTAAATATTATATTATTGGATGATCTGTCCAATATAATAGCATGATGATGTTTTTCATGACATTAGGGACTCTCTCTATGGTTGGATTACCATTAGCTAGTGGTCATTCTATTTTGAGGAAATCCTATATTTCCAAAACCGATATATCATACCTTCTCCCATGAGAAGAGTTATGGTTGGGAATTTCATTATTTAGAGTGGGAAGTGAACCATTTCACCATGTAAATGTTATTGGATATGTAATGATGATTCTAGTGTCAAGGTATGAGATGATACATCATTATATTTTTTTCTCACAGTTATACATGACCACTGATAATGGTTGTCCACCAGAAACCCTTTGAGTTTTATTAAGCCCCTTCTTGTGATGGAATGGAAATGGAATGAGATTTTTTTGGATTTCATGGTTGGGTTTTTTGTACCCCATTACTGAATATTTGAATATGGTAAGTGATCAACCTACTTAAAAAATCCTCACACATTATAACAATTCTGGATATTACTGATGTTGAGGACTTGAAAAACTTGTAGTTTCATGAGATTATTAGATTTCAAGGAGTCCCCACATTATATATTCATGTAGGGATACAAATTTCACTTTTTATTTTTGGAGAGGCATCAAAGAATTTGTGTGAACCATGGTTAGTTTAATCATGAAATATCATCATTATATGGATGGACATATAGAATAATCTATAGTGATATTAGAATACATGCTTCATTATTATGTTCTAAACATTAGTGGAGTTTGGGATTTCTAGTTAAGGATATTTAAGTTTAAAAATAAAATAAGTTACCAGTTTTCTATCCAAATTACATAATTTTTTGTATTTAATTTCCACCCATACAGATATTCATTGTTGGTTTAGTTATTTTTCAAAAATATCCCATGTTAGAATGAGTTTGGTCCAAGAAATGATTGAAAATATTCGGTTGATTAATCAAAGAAAATATGATGGATAATTGTTTTTATATGTCCTTTTGTGATCTATATTTATTACCTTTGGTGATTTTAGTTTATTACCATGTATTTTTTAAAGTTACACCTCAGTTGGGTCACTGGAATCTTGGGAAAACAAAAAAAACATACACAAAGATATATGCCACCATTTGAGATTGTTGAAAAGATATGAAAGGTGGAATAACACATGGAATTTCCAAATCAATTTAAACTGTATCACAACATATCTCACTTACTGTAGCATAAAAAATATCTCTTTGTTCAATATCATTTTTTGAGCATGGAGGACCATGATGTAGAACATGATATATCCCTGTCTTAGAAGCTATTAATTATTTTGGTTTCTAAAATGATGGTCATTAATGGAAATTCATTACCCTTGGTTCATGAATTATGGAGAAATAATTTTGATTCATATGAGGCTTGGGAGATTAAGTAACTGAAGACAGGTTAGTGGTTTCTTCACACTGATATGAAGTATTCTATATAGTATTTCGGGGTTTAGAAGAATTTATTGTGGGGATACCAAAACATCCCATTACAAACTTATAGGTACTTCATGAAACATGTTTTTAAAATTAATTATTTCGAAATTGTTCTTGGAAAATTATTTAGACTCGTGATTTTCTTTATAGTTTTTGGTGTTATGCATAGTTTATGAAATTTTATTGAAAACCATACAATTTTTACAAACAAACTATGTTCTCTACTGAGAGGGTCTGGAGGGTGGTTCGTAGTCTGTCCAAACTATGTATCCACCTCTCCAAACTATGTGAACTTTTGAAGTGGGTATTTCCATGTTTGGTGTGTAGTTAGACCAATGATGTTTCCAAACCATTCACTCTTTATAGAATCTTAGTAATGGTTTATAGTTGGGAACATATTTAATAATGATCACGTGACCTAACCAGAAAACTATATGAATTGGTATTTAATCCCTGAAAACCTTTATTTAAAATTATGATACCCCAATTATAAATACTAAATTGTTAAAATTTTAATCTAATATTACTCCTTGAATCCTTGAGGCTCTCAAGAGGTGAATTGTATCCACTAACCACTCTTCTTATCGGGTCATAGTGTTAGTGGATGCATTCGATCTCTCTCCAAAATATGATTTCCTATTGATTTAGAATTACTTATTTCTTTATTTTTTTCACCTTTTATAGTAATTAATCAACATGTCATTGAGAGATCATTTAATTCATTTTCTTAGATTGTAATTCTAGTGATTCCACTTTGATCTACTTGGCCATTCATTATCCATTGGTAGTTCCTATTTGAGGTTATTGATTGTTTGATTGTGTGAAAAAGTTAGGTGGTTCTATAAATATTTTACCTAAAAATGAAATATTTATTTATTTGATGAAATGAAACATGTTCCAAAATGTCTTCAAAACTATTAGTTCTGATAATATTAGTGGTTTCTTTCAGAGGAATGATATTTTTAAAATATTACCCCCATTTTCAAAGGATAAAAAATTGTGAAAAGTTTGTGAAGGATGGATTGAAATTATAAATTAAATGAAGAAATTATTTGTTGTTGAATGTTTAAAAATTGGAATGAAATAAATGATGATTTTTAATGTCATAAATTTTATTAAAAACTCTGATTTTGTTTTGAAATTGTAAAGGCATTTTAAAACATGATATTTAGAAATTGAACTATAAATGATTATTTTAATTGAGCTAATTTTTTTTCAAATGATTGATTGATTGAAGTACATGTGATATTTAGTAGTTATTGGGTTTCATGGTCAAACAACAATGGAATCTGACTCCATAGAACTTTATTTGATGATGAAAACTATAAGTAAATCAAGTATGGAATGATTTACCCAAGATGGGAGTGTTGACTGATTTTATTCTGATGGCCCAATCTACAGGGATGTGTGAAGGAATTTGATCTATGTTGATTGATTACATTATGAGAGGATCTTATAGTGAAGAACTAATTTAAATTAGAGATTATGGGTATGGTGCATTATTATGGATTTTCTATTTTATTAATCTTTTTATTCATATCCATAATTTATAAAAAAGTTCATTTATGTATATTTTTTTATATTCCTACTATATTATTGATTTCAAATCATGTCTTTTCCAATAAATGTGAAAGTGATTTTCATTGAAATTTTTTATTTTAAATGGATGAATAAAATGGTTAATCTGTATTAAAACTACTTATTGAAAACTTGGTGTGCTTCTACATTACTGCTTAGCACACACCGTACTTTTCCCCCTTAAGAATTTGAAGACTATGTTATTAAAGATCTAGGATAAGTGAATGTTCCACAATGAGGTGGAATGTGTTCTTCATTAACAAGATTCTAGAGTGATTTTTTTAATTGCGTAGTTGTGATCCACACATTTGGTTCCATTTTTGATTTTATGTATTGATATAAGTTGTGTCAAATTTTGGATGATGTATTTATTCAGGATGTTTATATGTATTCTTTAAGTATATTTCTCTTTGAGGATGTTTTTAAAAAATGACTGTGTTTTTTATCTTCAACTACTATATATTCATAGGTTATTCTTATTTTAAAATGGTTCCCTTTGACACTTAGATGACCCTAGGTGTTAGTCACCAACTCATGGTGATTGAGAACACCCTTCTGGCTATATTAGAACTATATTTTGAATTCGTGTTTCTAAGGTATTTAGGTTATTTTGTGACATATAATATGACATTATATTATTATTTAATTAATATATTTATTCTTTATTGTGAAAGAGTTTTATATTTTTATCATTTTTCATAATATTTAATAGATTATCCAATTTTCATTTTTTTTATTTCCCTTAATAAGTTTTTTTGATACCACATTTTTATATGTTTTTGACAAGATCAATGGATGTCTTAGAACTAAAGAATGGAATAAAAATAATCTGTTGCAAGCCATATTAAATAAAGAAAATATGTCTTGAATAGAATTCAAGTTTAAATTTAAGAATAATGTTTTTTGCTTAAAATTTTTTATGTGTTGAATTTTACACATTTTTTTATATATTTTCATAATTAACTAACACTATATACATAAAAGACACCACAAAAGTATGAATATGAAATAAATTCTATTAAACTAATTTTTTTTATTAAATATATTAGATGTTATATACTGAAGTAATATCAATGCAATACAGTGTGGTATATGTTTGAAGCAAATTTTGGACAACAATACAATACTTGTTGATCCATTTTCATGAATTATATTACTATTTTTTTCCTCCAGATTTTTACGGTAAAATAAAAAAATTATTCATTAAATTAATGTCAAATTCATAGATCTTATTATATTTATATAATAAATGAAAATTTTTTAGAACCCCTTTAACATAATCTTATAAGAACATGAAAAAATAACATAACTATGAAAGGAATAAATCTATGATATAATTTGAAAATATATCTTCTCAAAAACATTGAAATCTATAAGTAAAAAAATGTATTCTTATTCCATTACTAGTTTTTGAATTGTTATTTTATCTAATATCTCCAGATGATGCATGGATATTATGTTGTGGTGTAAAGGTACATTGGAAAAAATTTCTAGTTTCTACATTTTCAATACATCCCATAGTGTTGAAAATTGAATCATCATGCACTAAATATCTCAAAATATTATTCTTATACCATTTTGGCACATGTTTATCAAAACAATACAAGAACAATAGTATTATCCATTAGTATGATGTAACACACAATAATGAATACAGATCATCATGTTGTTTATACACATTCCTATTAATAAATGTATGATATTTTACATCACAACACATCAGGTTTAATACCCTTTGACACACTCTAATTAATAAAAATTATTTTAACAAAGTGAAATATTCATGGAACACCTTTTATTCTTACAATATCTTAATGTACAAGTCAATTATATATCATACATTAGATTGAAATTCCTATTAAAAATCAGTTGTATTTTATATTATTAATCTAAAGGAATTCTCAGACTATCTCTTAAATATGATCCTTGATTCACCATAATATATCATAGGTAATTTTGAGTCTCCACCTAAAATGGGAAATGAAAATTACACATATATTGAAAAAAATATTATATGTTTCTTGTAAACACATACATGTTGGACTCATCACTTCTATTAAAAATTAATGTCTCTTATATATTTTTAAAAAATAATTACGTATAGTAAATCAAAATTCCATGCATATCACATAATAATTTTCAAAATATCTATCATCCATTTAAAAGATAAAGGAATAAAAATTATTTACTATCAAAATGATGTTAGATATCACTATGTATAGCCGATACATTTCCAAATTCAACTAAATTATAAATAAAAATTTATATATCATATACAAAAAAATCTCAAGTTGAACTATATATAATGTTTTTTCATATGATTTCAATCTAAAGTATTACTTACTGACACCAATTTAATCTCCGTTTTCACAAAAATATTCAAAAATAACTACAAAAATACATTTTATGTTATTTATTTTAATTGAAACACTAGAATTTTGAATGAAAGAAAATAAAACAACATAATTATTATTGATTTTTTTTGAAAATTAGAGTAATCTAAGTTTTAAATACCTATAAATTTTATTTTCCCCATTATAAACATCATTATATACAAAAAAAGATCCACACAAAAAAATTGTGACATTAAAATTTAATTACTCTTAAAAATAAATTCATAGTCATTATTTTAAATATAAAAAAACTAATCCATTAAATGTGTCTCAATCAAGAATTAAATAAAATTTTAATTTCATAATCCATTCCCCTTTCATGGTCATTATTCATAATTTCATTAATATCCCTAACATTTATAATTTACTTCATATAAAAAACATTATCAACACTCAAGATCATCTAATTATTACTATTCCTGAACTCATGTATGTACTCTATATGAAATGAGTTTTAATTAATAAAAGAATAATCATTGAAATCAACACACAATAATTAGGAAGATTATCATTAAATTTCACATGTATATGAAAAAATTCTTAGTGGTCTGTAATGTGATAATTAAATTCATGTCTAAATAGTGTGTTAAAAATCATATAGTAATATAAGGACCCATACTTTACATACATTCTTATTGCTTCCAAATTGAAATCACACTTATTACATCGTACAACAAAACCATGAATGGACCGTATAGGTATAGTGTCTTTAGAAACGGGGAAACATAAACAATTGGTTTATAAATCATCTACGTTGTCTCCCATTTATTTAATCATATCTAGAGTTCCTTTTTGGCATATCCAACTTAATATCCTTCTTCCTGACCTAGGGAAAATAAAACAAAAAAAAAGGTGAGCTAAAATGCTCAATAAGGGTAAACAAACGAAATATCAAACATATCATATTCATAATAACATAACATCTTGAAAATCATATCCTGCAAAAGAGATCATAACATGGGACAAATCATAGAAGTGCAATGTAATCCCAATAATCATAACTTAAAACATTAAGCTTTGTGTCATACACACATAATCATAGAAAATCATTTCTTAGTAGTCAAGACTCATTTCCAAGACTATCTTAGTGGACAAAGTCCATTTCTGAACCGAGTTCACTCCTCGTTTCAGTCCTGTTTCACTAAACCAGTTTAACCTGCCATTCCAGCCATGTCTATCTCATGAGATATAAATCTTTACCCAATGCATTGTAGGGAGATATAGGTCCCACCCATCTCATAATGATACCATTCTTATGTGTTACACAAAATCATAAACCATACATCATAGCATAACCCATGTAATAAAAATGGGAATCTTAAAACATCATGCCATCATAACATAATCCATATAAGATAAAAGGACATCATAAAATTAATTCCATCATAACATAGTCAAATCAATGTGAAAATAGTTATAGAAATAGAACCCTATATTATCTTAGATGGAAAATAATATTTATAAAACATTTGAACTCCGTTCTTGAGGAAAATATCCTTTCTACTTCAAAAACATTTTTCTTATCTTAACATGTCATATAATTTTGAACTAAAAGAAGTTAATTAAAAATAAACTTGAAAACTTTTAAATGAATTTTCATGGAAATAATTTTCTAAAAATCCATTCATGCCGTATAAGTTAAAAAAACATTATTCCCGTACTTTGGCTGGAAATGTGAAAAAGTTCCTCGTACGAAAAATGACAAAAGATTCCTTTCATATATTTTACTAAAAACTCACCGAAAAGTAAAATTGGATTTAAACCATTGTAGTTGGATGGAAATAATATTACATATTGAGGAAACATGGATGTGGATGATAAATATTCCCCAGTAAATTCTGAACTATAAACAATCTTGGATAAAAATGAGATTGTGAGATTTTCCCTTACCTTAGATCCGATTTGCTTCGTAAGTGTCCAAACCTCCTGTATAATGATTTAAATAATGTCATTGACTTATTTAAGAATCATATATATTTTTATGATATCATATATGGTCATATTATTGTCTTCTTATTAGTAATATTTCATTGCAACTTGTTATTAGGCTGTTTATTGCTTTAGGTTCGTATGTGTGTTTTATCGAATAAATTCTTATTCCTATTTTTAGGTTATAGACACTGCATTTACAGAAAGGTATTAGTGTAATATATATCATATTTATTCATTCAATTCATTTATATAATCATTATACAATGAAGATCTTGTAGAACGAGTTGCATCACATCGTGGAGACGGTATTCCGTACGTACGCACGAGCGGTGATATCGTTACCATGATTGTGGAATTGTATTGGAGTGTATGTATACTATTTCAGAATAAATATCACTTTAAAATAATAATATATAGTCATTATTTACACCATTATACCAATCCAAGTAATATGGTGGTGGAAAATAGATTACACCACGGCGTGGAGATGGTATTCCGTACGTACGCACGTGCGGTGATTTTGTTTTCCGTAGGTTGGATAGATGGTGAAATATGGTTGTTTCATAATTATAATAAAATATCAGTATATGAGTTATACTTATGTTATTACTTCATAATGAAACAACTAATGAAGAAGAAGTTGAAGAAGAAATAAAGTTGAAAGAATTGGTAACGGACATTACCTCTTCTTTGAAGGGCCTCTTTGAGACCTCCTCTTAGGGCACTAAAATTGGTTTTTGAAGAAGAACAGGACCTCTATGATGATTCTAGGAAAGTGGAGAAGAGAATTTGGCAGGGGTTGTCCGATCTTGATGGCTCAATGTGGTGTGAGGAAGAGAAGGAGGATGTGCCCTTTTATAAGGGATAAGAGGAGCACCTTTGGAAATATAAAAAATATTAGTTTATATTAAATACCCACCCCACTTAAAAACTTCCAAAATGACTCATATCCGATTATTAGATGATATAGTTTTGTAATATCATGAAAAAATAAAATTTAGACATTTTAGGAATTTATTTTAAACATTATCAACTTGATTTATCCTTATTTATCAATTTAATTTTATTTGTGGTAATAATATTCAAAATTTTAAATTATTATAAATAATTACATATGTGTTGTGAATTTTCCATAATTTGACACTTTATGACATTTTAGGTCATATAAAGTTAATTTATAATTTTTAAATATTTTTGTGATTTTTAAAAAGTTTTATAATATGTTATTTTTATAAAATAACAATAGTGTCAATTTTGACACTATTCATTTATTTGAATTTAAATAAAATATATACAAAATATATGTTCAAAATAAAAGCTTTAATAGATCCATAAAATGTCATATGTATTTGGAAAATTAGTGGAGCACATTAAATATTTCATATATTATTTATTTTAATATGTTTAAAACAATTTATTTGATATTTTGATTAATAAAATAATTTCAACATCACTATTGTGTCATAAATAATGATAATTATTTAATCCCTAAAAATTATAAATAAATTCATATGATGTAGATAATTTTATTATAGTTCTTCATAGTATTCATGTCTCTTGTTTCATTAAGTTTATCTCTAAATTAAAATTATTATTCTTATATGATTTAAGAAAGTGACATGTTGTCACTTTCATTGGTTTTAATAATAATTAAAGTACTTTCATGGGAAAAATTCCATTAAATGAATCTAATCTGACACTTAGGTGATATGGATCATCTTTTAGTCATCCAATAGAACTTTTACAGGTGTTAGGGTTATTTTATAATCTTATATTTACCCTTAATTATCCGATTTAACTTTAACTAGGGTAATTAAAATTTAACATAGTTACTATTCATAATGCAGAAAAATAAAACGTAGCCTATTAAAATAATTTACACCAAATGATTCCAAATATGGAATCCATTTTTCAAAATTCAAAACACATAAGTTGTAGTAATTAATTTAAAACTAATCCCGTTGTTAAGAAAACAGGTTTTTGAAGTTAAAACATTACCAAAGATTGAAATGTTTTTACCTATGAATTCAATGTGAAATTAATGATAATGACATATATTATATGAAATGGTAAAAATATATTCTATTTATACTTTAAAACCATTCAATGTTATAATTTAACCATATAAATTATCTCAATGAAAAAAGTTGTTTTTAATTAAAAATTAGTGTATTTTTACTATTCATCAAAATATGAAAGTTATTAGAAAAATATCAAAAATTTATCCAAAGTAAATTTTTATATCCTGATTCCAAAGAAGAATTTTATTTTGTCAAATTGAACTTATAAACATGTCAAAAATAGATTTAATGTGGGTGCGCCATCAAAAGGCGGCAAAACTGCATTTTTTGGAAAATACTTATTTTACCTGAAAAATTTATTTTGATCTCTTAATGTGTTCTAGAAAATGTTTAAGATGAATAATAATGTTATAAAATTAAAAATGTAGTTAATAATATTAATAATGGCTATTCCATAATAATATATCATTGTTTAGGGGAACCCGGTATTGCGTAATACACACGCTATCAAGGAAGGTCGCGATTGCGTGTAATGCAAGCGAAGTCAGTGTTGTGTGCAGTGAAAGATTTCTTTTCGTATAACATAATACCTATAAAATATATAATTCTCATAAAACATTAGGGTGTTACACTCTACCCCTCTTAAAATGAATTTCACCCTCGAAATTCTTCACTTCGTAACAAACAGACGAGGATACCTCTCCCTCATCATATCCTCAAGTTCCTATGTAGCTTCTTCTAATTGGTTGTTCATCCATAAAACATTCCCCAAGCGAGTGGTCTTGTTCCATAGGAATTTTTCTCTACGATCCAGAATCTCTATCGGCTTTTATTCATAAGAAAGATCTTTCTCCAGCAGTACTACTTCTGAGCTGAGTACATGTGAAGGATCGGGTATGTACTTTATCAGGAGAGATACATAGAACACATCGTGAACTTTAGAGAGATTCGGTGGAAGCACCAATTGGTAAGCTACCTTCCCAACTTGATCCAGTATTTCGAAAGGACCAATATATCTAGGGATCAACTTTCCCTTCTTTCCAAACCTCATGACCCTCTTCAATGGAGATATTCATAAGAACACTTTATCAACCACTTCAAACTCTAGGTCTTTTCTTAGGTTATCGCCATAGCTTTTTTGTCGACTTTGAGATGCTCTTATGTGTTATTGAATAAATCTGACCTTTTCTGCCATCTCATCAACAAGATCAGGTCCTAAGAGCTTTCTTTCTCCAACTTCATCCCAGTAAGTTGGAGTTCTGCATTTCTTTCCATAGAGGGCTTGATAAGGAGCCATCTGAATACTGGAGTGAGAGCTATTATTATAAGAAAATTACACCAAAGATAAGTGTTGATCCCAACCACCTTTGAAATCCATAGAGCAAGCTCTCGACATGTCTTCTAGAGTTTTAATTGTCCTCTCAGAGTGACCGTCTGTCTGAGGATGGTAAGCAGTGCTGAAACTCAACTCTGTATCTAGAGCATGCTGAAGACTTCGCTAGAATTTCGAGGTAAACCTCGGATCCCGATCAAATATAATGGAAAGTGGTACTCCAAGCAGTCTTACCACTTCTTTTACATATATCTTGGCAAGATTATCAAGATAAAACTCTTCTCTAATAGCAATGAAGTGTGCCAACTTCGTAAGACGATCAACTATAACCCAGATAGCATTATTTCTTTTGGATGTTTTAGGAAGTCTAGTGACAAATTCCATAGTGATGTTTTCCCATTTCCACTCTGGTATGGGTAACGGTTGTAACATCCCCTTATACTTTTGTCTCTAAGATTTAACTTGTTGAAAAACCAAGCATGAAGAGACATATTCCACAATATCTCTTTTCATGCCATCCCACCAGAAGTACTCTCTCAGGTCCCTATACATCTTTGTACCTTCAGGATGAATAGAAAATTAATAACTATGAGCCTCATCCAGTAGCTCCTACTTTAATTCTGGGATGGGAGGAACACAAACCCGATTCCTGAACCTTATTTTCCCATTACAATCAATGTTAAATTCAGGAACATTTCTCACCATATTTTGTAACTCTACATCTTCTTTCTGTACCTCTTTAATCTTCATGTGTAAAGATGGTTAAACATTCATTTGAGAAAGATAAGATTTTCCCCCTTCAATTATAATTCCAAGATCCATCCTTTGTAAATCCATAAATATTGGATCTTTTGTGATCCTCATCATAGATACGCTAGCATGGTCTTGCTGACTTAATTTGTCTACTACCTTGTTTACTTTCCCAGGGTGGTAATGAATTGAGCAGTCGTAATCCTTAATCAGCTCCAACCATCTTATTTGACGCATATTCAGATCCTTTTGTGTGAAAATATAATTTAAACTTTTATGATCAGTATAAATATCACACCTTTCACCATAAAGGTAATGCCTCCAAATCTTTAATGCAAATATTACCACAGCTAACTCCAAATCATGAGTTGGGTAATTTTGCTCAGGGATTTTCAACTATAGCGAGGCATAAGCTATCACCAAATCATTTTTCATGAGAACACATCATAGTCCCTTCTTGGATGCATCACTGTAGATCAAAAACCTTTCTCCACTACAAGGTAGTGTGAGCACAGTTACACTAGCTAACCTTCTTTTTAGCTCATTGAAATTCTCTTCACATTCCTCAGTCCAAACAAACTTAACTCCTTTCTGGGTAAAATTTGTGAGTGGGTTAGATAACCTTGAAAAATCGTTCACAAAACATCGTTAATATCCATCCAAGCCAAGAAAAATTCGAATCTCAGTTACTGTTGTTGGTCTCAACCATCTTTCAATAACCTCTGTTTTTACTGGATCCACAGATATCCCCTCTTTTGAGATTATGTGACCCCAAAATGAAACTTTTTGATACCAAAATTCACACTGGGTAAATTTGGCATAAATCTTCTCCTTTCTCAGGGTCTTTAATACAACTCGCAAGTGATCTTCATGTTCTTCCTTTCTCTTTGAATAGACAAGAATATCATCTATAAAGACTACCACAAACTGATCAAGATAGTCTCTATAGACTCTATTCATCATATCCATGAAGATAGAAGGGGAATTAGTAAGACCAAATGACGTCACTATAAATTCATATTGTCCATACCTTGTACGAAAATCCATATTTGGTATATCCTTCCTTTTGACCCTTAATTAATGATACCCTAAACGAAGATCAATCTTGGAAAAGTATTGAGCTCCGCGTAGTTGGTCAAATAGGTCATCAATGCGTGGGAGATAATATTTGTTCTTGATAGTGATCTTTTTAAGTTCTCGATAATCAATATAGAGTCTCATTGATCCATCTTCCTTCCTAACAAACAGAACAGCTGCTCCCCAAGGTGACGTACTAGTGCATATGAATCCTTTATCAATATTCCCTTGGATTTTCTTCTTCAATTATAGAAACTCAATTGATGCCATTCTATAAGGTGTCTTTGAAATTGGCATAGCACCCGGTATGAGTTCTATTGGAAACTCAACATCAAGATTTGGTGGAAGACCTGGAAATTCCTCTAGAAAGACATCATCAAATTCCCATACAATGGGCATATTATTAATCATGAGTTTATCTCCAACCATTTGAGATAAATAACCTTCATTTAGTGGAATCAAGACCCATAAGATGGAAGAAATTTCCACTGGAAGGTTATGTTCATCCTTGCATCGATAGACGATCATAGATTGATCTGGAATGTGAAATGTGACTTCCCTTATTTGGAAATTGATATGACCTCCATATAAAGAAAGCCAATCCATTCCAAGAATCACATAAAATTCCACTATTGGAAGGATCACAATATTTTCAGGAAGAACTTTCCCACAAACTTCAATCGGAGAAGAATTGTAAACTTTTGATGCGACTGTTGTGCCATTAGAAGTTGTCATAGAAAACTCAACATATAATTGTTGAGGTAATATGATGATACCCTTAGAAAATTCTTCAGAACTAAACGAGTGGGTGGATCTAGAATCAAATAAAACATTTGGTAATTTAAAGTGGATGGTAAGTGTACCTCTCACCACTTCGTTGTCGTACTCCACATCACCAATAGTAATTGCATGTTACTTTCCTTTTTATTTGGCCTTAAGAGTTTGTTAACGTCGATTATCATCATCAACCCTTGGATTTGGGCATTGATTGGCATAATGCCCCATCTCCTTGCACTTGAGTCATTGAAGTGTGTTAGGTTTATTCTGTGTATCCCTTTTTTTGTTTTCATCATTAGACATCTTCTTCCCAATATTTCAACATTAAATTCCTCGATGACCTTCTTTTCCACACTTATAACATTTTATTGTCCCCTTAAGACAATTTCTTCCATGTTTTTTTCCACACATTGAGCATAAGAGAAAACTCATATTCTTTTTAGTGTGGTCTTTAGATTTTCCTTTGATTTCCATTTTCATCTTCTTATCAAACCCATGTGACTGATGGGTTACACCAATTTCCATCTCAACCTTGAGAGCACATCGAACAATTTCCTCGTAGCTATTTAAGTCCCTTATGGATAAATCCCTTCGAAGAGTTTGTTTTAAGACACTATAGAATTGATCGATCTTACTCTCAGGTTGGATAATAATTCCGGAAGAGTACCTTGTAAGTCTTGTAAAATTTTCCTCGTAGGTACCAATGGATTCATCATCCTTTTTTTTCAGTTCAAGAAACTCCTTCTCCATCTTTGTTTGAAGAATATGAGGTAAATACTTATTGAAAAATAATTTCTTGAACCCATCCCATTCCATGGACTCAATTTCATCCCTTTTCCTCGTATTCATAATAATATTCCACCATTGATCAGCATCACCTTCCAAATGATACACGGCTAAGATAAATTTATCATGTTCAGAACATTGAATAACTGAAAATATCTTTTCAGTGGTACTGATCCATTGTTCAGCCACTAATGGATCTGAAGACCCACTGAATAAAGGTGGACGCTGCCTCATGAAGGATCCAAAAGAATATTTATCCTTTCATTTCTCGTTTGGAAGTATTGCATGATTTTTATCTTGAGAAATTTGTGTGAGCATGGCTACAAGATTCTTCATTCCAGCTCCCATAACGTTTGGTTGCTCAGGGGGACAATCATTGCATTGCCTGTTGCATTCCGCATTAACACAGTTCCTTCGAGTTCCATCCATTGACTAAAACCAAGAAGAATAGTGTGAGAAACACTAATTATAATAGGAAAACCACATAATAATGAATAAAATTTCACAATTAAGGTCTTCTCATAGGTTGTTCATGGACATTTCTAAAACACTAAGATTGTGTTCTGTGCTTAGACATATCCTTCGGTTTCTTACTAAGGATTTCACATCCTACTTTCCAAAGGTTGACTACACCTTTCCTCTGATTCCAACTATAATAACCCATACTTTACATAAATTGTTATTGATTCAAAATTGAAAGCACACTTATTACAACATATAACAAAACCATGAAAGGACTGTATAGGTATAGTGTCTTTAGAAACTGAGAAACATAAACAACTGGTTCATAAATAATCTATGTTGTCTGCCATTTATTTCATCATATCTAGAGTTCCTTTTTGGAATATCCTAATTAATATCCTTCTTCCTGACCTGGGGAAAAGAAAACATACAAAAGGGTGAGCTCAAGTGCCCAGTAAGGGTAAACAAAATAAATATCTAACATATCATATTCATTAGAACATAACATTTTGAAAATCTTATCCTGCAAAAGAGATCATAACATGGGATAAATTATAGAAGTGAAAATTAATCCCAATAATCATAACATAAAACATGAAGCTTTGTGGAATACAAACATAATCATAGAAAATCATTTCTTAGCAGCCAAGACTCATTTTCAAGTCTATCTTAGTGTACAAAGTCCATTTCTGAACCGAGTTTACTCCTCGTTTCAATCATGTTTCACTGAACCGGTTTAACCTTCCGTTCCAGCCATATCTATCTCATGAGTTATAAATCGTTACCCAATGAATTGGAGGGAGATATAGGTCCCACCCATCTCATAATGATACCATTCTTATGTGTGCCACAAAATCATAAACCATATATCATAGCATAACCCATGTAATAAAAATGGGAATCTTAAAACATCGTGCCATCATAACATAATCCATATAAGATAAAACGACATCATAAAAATAATTCCATCATAACATAATCAAATAAATGTAAAAATAGGGATATAAATAGAACCCTATATTATCTTAGATTGAAAATAATTTTTATCAAACATTTGAACTCCATTCTTGAGGAAAATATCCTTTATACTTCCAAAACATTTTTCCTTTCTTAACATGTCATATAATTTTGAACTAAAAGATGTTGATTAAAAATAAACTTGAAAACTTGTAAAGGAAGTTTCATGTAAATAATTTTCTAAAAATACATTCATGCTGTATAAGTTAAGAAAAACATTCTTCTACTAATTTGGCTAGAAAAGTCAAAAAGTACCTCGTATGAAAAACGTCAAAAGATTCCTTTCATATATTTTTCTAAAAACTTACCGAAGGGTAAAATTGGATTTAAAAAATTTTAGGTGGATTGAAATAATATTACATATTGTGGAAACATGTATGTGGATGATAAATATTCCCCAGTAAATTTTGATGTATAAACAATCTCGGATAAAAATGAGATTGTGAGATTTTCCCTTATCGTAGGTCCGATTTGCTTCGTAAGTGTCCGAACCTCTTGTATAATGATTTAAATAATGTCATTGACTTATTCCAGAATCAAAGTTATTTTTATGATATCATATATGGTCATATTCTTAGATTTTTATTAGTAATATTTCATTGATACTTGTTATTCGGGTGTTTATTGCTTTATGTTCATATGTGTGTTTTGTGGAATAAATTTTTATTCCTCTTTTTATGTTATAGACACCTCATTTCCAAAATGGAATTAGTGTAATATATATCATATTTATTCATTTAATTCATTTATATAATCATTATTTAATGAAGATCATGTAGAACGAGTCACATCACATTGTGGAGACGGTATTCCGTACGTACGCACGAGCGATGATATCGTTCCCCTGATTGTGGAATTGTATTGGAGTGTATGTATACTATTTCAGAATCAATATAAATTTAAAATAATCATATATAGTCATTATTTACACCATTATACCCATCCAAGTAAGATGGTGGTGGAAAATAGATTACACCACGGCGTGGAGACAGTATTCTGTACGTACGCACGCGCGATGATTTCATTTTCCGTAGGATGGATAGATGGTGAAATAGGGTTGTTTCATACTTATAATAAAATATCAGTATATGAGATATACTTATGTTATTACTTCATAATGAAAAAACTAAATAAAAAGAAGTGGAAGAATACATAAAGTTGAAAGAATCGGTAACAGACATTACCTCTTCTTTGAGGCGCCTCTTTGAGACCTCCTCTTAGGGAACTAAAATTGGTCTTTGAAGAAGACCAGGACCTCTAGGATAATTTTAGGGAAGTGGAGAAGAGAAGTTTTTAGGGGTTGGACGAACTTGAAGGCTCAAAGTGATGTGAGGAAGATAGGGAGGATGTTCCCTTTTATAAGGGAGGAGAGGGACACCTTTGGAAATATAAGAAATATAAGAAATATTAGTTTATATTAAATCCCAACCCCACATAAAAACTTCCAAAATGACTCATATTCAATTATTAGATAATATAGAGTATTAATCTCATCAAACAATAAAATTTATACATGTTAGGGATTTATATTAAACATTATCATATTGATTTATCCTTATTTATCAATTTAATTTTATTTTTGGTAAAAATATTTTAAATTTTAAATTATTATAAATAATTACATATGTGTTGTGAATATTCCATAATATGATGATTTATGACATTTTAGACCATATAAATTTTAATTTATAATTTTTAAATATTTTTTTGATTTTTAAACAATTTTACAATATGTTATTTTTATACAATAACAATAGTGTCAATTTTGAAACTATTCATTTATTTGAATTTAAATAAAATATATACAGAAGATATGTTCAAACTAAAATCTTTAATAGATTCATAAAATATCATATGTAGCTATAAAATCATTGTATCACATTAAATAGTTCATATAATATTTATTCTAATATTTTTAAAACCATTTATTTGATATTTTAATTAATAAAATAATTTTAACATCACTATTGTGTCATAATTAATGATAATTATTTAATCCCTAAAAATTATAAATAAATTAATATGATGTAGATAATTTTATTATATTTCTGGAGACTATTAATTTTTTATGTTTCATTAAGTTTATCACTAAATTTAAATTATTATACTTATAAGATTTAAGAAAGTGGCATGTTGTCACTTTCTTTGGTTTTAATAATAATTAAATTATTTTCATGGAAAAAATTCCATTAAATGAATCTAATCTGACCCTTAGGTGATATGGGTCTACTTTTAGTCATCCAATATAATTTTGTCAGGTGTTAGGGTAATTTTATAATCTTATATTTACCCTTAATTACCTGATTTACCTTTATATAGGGTAAATAAAATTTACCGTAGTTACTATTCATAATGCCCAAAAATAAAACGTATCCTATTAAAATAATTTGGACCCAATGATTCCAAATATGGAATCCATTTTTCAAAATTCAAAACACATAAGTTGCAGTAATTAATTTAAAATTAATCCAGTTGTTAAGAAAACGAGTTTTAGAAGTTAAAACATTGCCAATGATTGAAATGTTTTTACCTATGAATTCAATGTGAAATTAATGCTAATGACATATATTATATTAAATGGTAAAGGTATATTCTATTTATACTTTAAAACCATTCAATATTATAATTTAACCATATAAATTATCTCAATGAAAATGTTGTTTTTAATTAAAAATTAGTGTATTTTTACTATTCATCAAAATATGAAAGTTATCTAAAAAATATCAAAAATTTATCCAAAGTAAATTTTTATATCCTTATTCCAAAGAATAATTTTATTTTGTCATATTGAACTTATAAACATGTCAAAAACTAGATTTAATTTGGGTGTACCATCAAAAGGCGGCAAGACTGCATTTTTTGAAAAATACTTATTTTACCCGAAAAATTTATTTTCTTATCTTACCATGTTCTAGAAAATGTGTAAGATGAATAATAATGCTATAAAATTCAAAATATCTTTAATAATATTCATAATGTCTAGTCCATAATAATATATCGTTGTTTAGTGGAACCCGGTATTGCGTACTACACACGCTATCGAGGAAGGTCATGATTGCGTGTAATGCAAGCCAAGTAAGTGTTGTGTGCAGTGAATGATTTCTTTGTGTATAACATAATACATAAAAAAAATATAATTCTCCTAAAATATTAGGGTGTTACAAGTAAAATGAAAGATATTTAATTATGAACATTGAATGGTACTATATTCATCTTTTCCATCAAAATACGTCATATCCCACTTACTTTGATCTTATATTTCTCCTTAGATAACTAATAAACATTAAAAATATTGAATAATTGTCATCCTTTTTCCTATATAGTTTTTTTCACTCTTATTTTTTCAATGGACAATGTTCATAAACAAGTATAATAAACATTAAAGTGATGCAAACAAGATATACAATCCCAACCACCAATATTCTACATGAACTATTTGAAAATTAGCAATATAATGGGAAGGTGTCATGCCACATGCCAAATATAGGTATCATATTTTATAAAAATATCAATTCTATTCATTATTTTTAAAATACAGAGGAATAAATGAGTGGTTAAAAAAATATCCTGCCAACATTTTTTAAAGATTATCATCAAGTTAATCTCACAAACAATATTATCACAAAAAAATCCCAAATGAACCACATAATCATAATAAATTACATTTTAATCCTAATTATAATAATATAACTATAAAATAAAATAGGGCATAAATTATAGATTGGGTTGTATTGTGGATTCGTGTAACAAAATCCACAGTTTCTATGGGCCTACCAAAATAAAATGTATAGGGTCTATCTTACGATTAATGAAATGAAAAATATATCAATTGATGGCCTAAATCATGATATTATCATTTCAAATTAACATTCATATTATTGATAGAAAATAATTCTCTAGTATTTATTAACATATCTAGAATATCTAGACAATTATTCAATATAAATGAATATTTTAGGATTCTTTAGGGTACTTATTTGGAATAGGAAATAAAAATATGTTGTTCAATAAAGTTATGACTTGGATAAAATGAATCAGTTTACTAAATAAAAATTTACAGTAGCTAACAAAAAAAAATTTGAATCATCTTTAAAATTATTTTAAAACAACTCAAAATTAAATTGATCATCAAGAACTCAATAATTTTTACTTATTTTGTTATTATTTATTATTAAATTTAAGTAATATTTTATAACAGGTCAAAATATATCTTCATGTTAATTATTAATTTAAGATAAGTCAAGAGAAAATCCAAATTTTATGCCCAAATAGACATTTACCAAACTGATAAAAAACATTAACTACATTTTTAACTATGTCGAGAGAGATTCATGCAATAATGAATTTATTTATAGTCATTGATTGTCTGAAAAGAATGAAATATATTTAAATGAATTCATGTTTAAATAAATATCATTTACATAACCCCATGAATGAATTAATTTAGTTACATATCTTCTATCTATTATAGGTTTTGTGTATTCTATTTTTTTCCTTTTTTCAAGATCATCCATAGTTGAACTTAAAAAATAATAATAAATATTGAAAGTGAAAGTTTTTTTCCATTAATTAAAAACATAGAAGACTGATGGAATTTACTAATAATTCCTATCCACAATGAAATTTAATTCTGATGAGACAATAAAATATATAAAAAAATAACTCTTTATATTACTTTATATTTTATGTTTTTATTGTACACCATACAAATTGATTCATGTAATAAGTGTCTTTATTGATGTTATCAGAATTAAATTGAACTATGACATCAATTTATATGAATCCCAATTAATTTGCAATCTAATTTTCTATAAAAAACCTAAAAATTTATTTGAAAAATATACCAATAGTATTAGAATATAAATAAATGAAAAGTATCTCACTAACATAGTAAACATATAAATATTCATGTCTCCCCTATTCTTTTTTCTATACTTCCCTAAACTAATTGATATACCTCTTAAATTATATATCTTTTTTATCATATCTCATTTTTTCCTTATTTGATTTCATCATTTTTAGATTCCTATTCATTCAAATATTTATCTTTATGTGTGTCTTCTTTCCCATATTATAACACAAAATAATTGAATCTACACAAGGTATTATTCCACAATATGATATCTCATCGAATTAGTCATTTCATTCTATAACATCATTGAGAGATTCCACTAATTAAGATTAATATTTTTAATCTTTCTCTTGTAGTTTACATAAGTCATTGAATTTTTGATCCATGAAATAAACAGATTCTCATATGATACATTTTAGTATTTGTAACATCCATAATTTTAATAAATTTTCACCAAGTGTTGATGATGAATTATCAGATTTATTATTGATATTTTTTGAATATATAGATCTAGGTAAATATCTTTAAATATGTGGACTTTCGTTATAAAAATATTCAACCACAACTATATCTTTCTTGTAATGTAAAATTTTAAAAAATACATAGTATTAAGAAAAATTTAAATGTAATCCTCAGTACCTTATGAACATTTCGAACATTTGGATTGGACATGTTGTATCATTAATTCCCTATGAGGGATATATTTTATAATTTATATTTTTCACAAACTAAAACTTTTTCGAATATTATATTATAGTATGTCTGTTAGGTTGATCCAAGAATGAAATATGTATTCGACTTACAAAAAAAAATGATAAATCCCCATAATACCATTACTAATATATAATTTAAATATTAAAAAAACTAAAATATCTTAGTTAGTTATTGAGTTAAATTATAATTTAGATAAAAATGAGATGGGAATTTATACTCATATATAGTTTTTATCAATAAAAAAATTCACCTCCTCACATGATATTAATGAAATTTATAGTTTTGAGACTTTTTGAGGTAATTTATTCAACATGGGTGTCACCAATTGAAACTAAATAGGTCCATTTGATTAAAATATTAATGGTAGGATAAAAAGACCTACACAAATTATGTTATATGTCAAAATAAAATACAGAATTATTTTTGGATTTAATGACTCCATAGTCCTGTAACACATTGTGGTTCATCCACTTATCACACTCACTCTCTGAAGAAAATAGTGGTGTAATATACATATCTATGTTAAATTTCATTCTAATTAATAATAATCACTCAAGATAGACTAATTTTGAGATGAAGTGATAACTTTCAAAACATTCTAACCAAATTTTTAAAATATAAATACACTTTTATAAAAGTTTACACGTTACTAATATTTTTATTTTTTAATATCATGTGCATTGTTTTCTTGGTAAATCATTTTAATGGATATAGAAATATAATTCCATCATAAATTTTTTTTCCTAAATTGTACAAACATGTAATATGTACATCAGATAAATGATTAAAAAATTAATTCAATTTATATTTATAAATTTTTTTAATAAAAGAATAATTATGTAAATAGGATGAATTTATACTAATATTACTATAAAAACATCATAGGACACAGAAATACTTCTTTTTTTGATAAAGAACTCTAAATAATATCTGATGAAGAAACTCAGTTACAATAGTTGAAAATTTTATACTATTACTGACAAAATCTATATACATTGTAGTAGTTTAGATTGTTGTGAGTATCAGATAAAGAGCATAGTCTTGTGTATCTAAAAGGAGTGGTGTTCATTTTATTTCATCACAACCACTTTCAAAATATAAATAATATGAATATTTGGGAATATTCATATAGGTAGAAGCTCTAGTAGTCATAGATGAATCTTTCGAAATAATCCAATATCTAGAGTTTCTATGATGATTTTGTAACATATTAATTTAATTGAATTCTTAATTTTATATCATTAGAATCTTTTAGTTCATAAATTATTATTGATGAATTTTTTAAATTCCTTATGTTCAATTATTTTGTAACTGTTATTTTTGATAATAGTATATCAATTTTGATTAGGTTTTTGAGGGATAGAGATTGTTCCAATCTTATTTTATCGATGCATCCAAGGAAAATGGAAATTAAATATTTTCAAATATTAGTAATTTAAGACATATTAGGCTATAAATTAAAAACATTATAGTTTTTTCAAAACCATGGAAATCCTGAGTATGGTTATCAATACCATTACAGTAAAGTTTAATGCATTTTATCTTATGAGGAATGGTTTTTTATATTTTTATTAAACACTTCATAAAATTCCACTTACTTTTTTATTCATATTATCTATATGTTTTAAATTATTTACAGTGAGTATGTTTTAGGGAATGTTTAATAATATTTGTTATTAAATTTTATTGACACTAATTTTATATAGCTTTTTGGTGTCTCTATATATGATTACATTCATATAATATGTTAGAGAAAATTTTAATTTTGATTTTATAAAATATAATTCACCCCTCCCCCCCACCAATAATAGTAAAATTATAAGATTTGAATTGTATATTTGGTATCATATGTTTTTCATCCTTATAATAAATTGTACAATAAATTTAATTTATTCAAATGTTTATCATTTAATTTTGATGGATTTTTTTAGTTGAGACATTATAAAATATCAATCAAAGTAGATAAAAAAATATTTGATGGTTTTGATTTTGAATATTAGATATATCCTAAGGATTCCTTTATTATGAGAACTATTATTGACAATTTTTTAAGTTAATGAGTAATTATTAGAGTCCAGAAAATGAAATTACTAATTTTACTAAGGATTAAATATTTTAATATGAACTTAACTGTGGAGTTATAAATATTTTTTGATAAGAATTGATAAGAAACATCTATAGACATATTTCTTTCTATCAAACTATAAATAACATATAGATAAAACTGGAGGTTACACATATTAGGACTTCTATTGTTTTTGGAACTATAATATATCTATCTAGAAAATATTATGAAAATTTTTGTTGCATAAATATATAGTTAACACCCAATATTCATCTAAAATTTATGATCATTGTTATTAATATTATATTGTTTGAAGATAAATAACCATATGAAGAAAATTATGTTAAAAAACATAATGGAATGATTCCATATAAATTGGAATCTAAGATAAAAATCTAAATGAAACAATCAATATCACAAAGATTATTTTTGATGATCTTATTTGTACTATCATGTAGTATGATTGTATATTTTTTATGGAATGAAAAGAAAGATAACAAATAATATGGTGTATAATTTTGTTCATCATATATAACAGTAAATATTTTTAGATCTCCTAAAAAAGTTACTAAATTTTTAATAAATAAGAGATTAATAGTCAATATATAATGTAGTTCATTTGAAAATAATTAAATGAGTATGAAAATATTGTTAAATGGATGAAAATTATAGTTAGGAAAATGATTTTTTAACAAGTAAAAACGTGAATTCCTTAGATTAAAGTGAAAGGAAGGATAATTTGGGGATTAATTTAAATAAATGTATAAATCTTGTACACAAAAGACTAGATTATCCTAGAAATAATTAGATGAATAATAGAGATAAAAAATTATTTTATTTTCTATAAAAATAATGGAAAAACAAGTATGAATGCTTTTTATATTTTGAGTATAAGTGGATGTGACTATTCATCTGAATATTCATCAAAGATATATATAGATGATCAAAATAGTTATTTTTATATATCTAAAATTAAAAGACAAAAAATTGATTCATGTATAATGTATATATTACATCCTTGTCCAATTAAACATTGGATGAAAATCTTCTAGATTCTAATAAAGAATATTTTACTTCTAATGATAAATAAAAAACTAATATATCTGATTATGAGGATTATTTAATATTTATTGAGGAATTTTTATGATTGAAATCTTATTTATTAAAAAATAGTTGTATTTTTTTTAGAATTTAAAACCCAGAAAAATTAGCATTTATTTCCTTTTAAATGAATTCAATCTTTTTTATAGTGTGTGATGCATGCAACACAAATCTTTAATGAAATATAATACTCTATTATTATATTATTTAAACATAATATTATAACCTAGAAAATATGTTGTTGGTTATGAATAATAATATTTATATTATCAAATTTATGTGGTTTATAAATATAAAATATAAATTAAATGGATATATATTTATTAGAAATAAAATAATAATCATTTGAAATAAAAATAAATTACTTCTGAAAAACTGTATTTTTCTAAAAGGTTGTTTCATGTGATTTTTACACACAATATAAATTTAAAATTTAACACATTTTGGAAATTTATTTGATTAAATTTTCTTCATTATTTAAATTAACTTATAAAATGTATATTAGGGAGAATTCTAAGGTTGTTTATTTTTTTTATGAAAATTGAAAATTTCTAATTTTTATTAAAATTGCATTTTCATTAATATTATATACAACTTTAAATAATATTTTAAATTGGTTTTAAATTATAAAATATTTAAATTATTTTATAATCAATAAAATTTTGGTTAGTGAAATCAGTTTCATATTTCCTTTTTATATGAAAACCTTTTATAATAATAACAATTTCCTCTTGGAAACACTCTTTTTTATTACATCTATGAATATAATATTAAATTGTATTATTACACTAATGTGAATTGAATGTGAAAAAATGTATTTAATAATTGGAATCATAATAATCTAAGTTACATAATAATGAATTTTTTTTCTATTATGAATACGAAATGTAGCCATTAATTATCGCATTTAGGCTAATAAATGATTTCCCGGGGGGTGAACAAAATGATAAGGGTTAAAATTACATAATAAATTTTAAAAAAACCCATTTATGGATATATATTTTCCTTATAACCTCAAATTGTTTATAATTAAAAAAATTGGATGCTTTTGGAATGACAAAAATGTCGGGGTAATTTATTATTTTCAAAAAGTCAATTTGTGTCCTCTCCACCTCTTATAAAAGTACATCCCCAGTTATCCATTATTCAAACTGCCATATCCATTTGGATCATCCAATACCTTCCTAAATCACATATCTACTCCAAAACCATCATCCTAGATCCCATTTTTTATCAAAATTCCATCACATTAAATATTTTTTGTGAAAAACTAAAGAAATTATTAGAGGAATAGGTGACACTTTTAAACAATTCTTTTCCTTTATTTATCCTTCATACAACTTAAAATATAATTAAATAATGATAGTACAATAAATGTTTTTATCCCATATAATTCTATGTTATTATTTTAATTTAATATCCTATATTCATATCCACTTCCATGAAATGAGAAATGAAATTATTGATCTTGTGTACAGTAAAAAACCACATTCCAAATAGATGTAACTCATTTCCCATCAAAACCTATGACAATTGGATATAATGATGGATTTAATATAACTATAAAATATTTATGATAAAATTATAATTTTTTTATTTATAATATCACATAGGCCTTATAATTTTCAATTCCATTGAGAATATGATAATGATTCTTGTGTGTACACCAGACTACCACCCCACAAAGCGATGTGATTTTTTGTTCAACACACTTTACATGGAAGGTATAAAAGATAAATTTAACAAATATATGTGATATATATGAAATTATATAATTTCAATAAAATTATTATCTCATACTCTCCTTTTCCATTTACACTGTTAAGGGAATAATATCATCGTCTGTTTGTACGTACAACCAACCATCTCCATGAAGTGATACGACATATTTTACATGAACAACATTCAAGAATGGTTATAATAATGTTTCTAATGATTAAGTATTATATTTATAACATTTTTATCAATATTAAGATGAATTATTCATATCATATGTACATAAAAAAGATGTTTCATTATAAAATAGACTTGAGATATCAAGGAAATTTTCACCCAAAACAACAAAAATAATGAAATATTATAAACAAATCTTTGGTAAAATGTTAAAGAGGATAACATATTATATTAAAAATATTATTATAATTATATTATAAATTTATCTCATGATTAATGATACTATACAGGAGGTTAATTCAACTTATACTATTGGAAAGCATGCGGTAATTGTTTTCATATAAATTTCTATTTATTTGAGACAAATTTGTTAATATGCACCTATTCACTTTTATATTGGGTATATAATGACCATTTTTATGTATTTTACATAAAAATATTTTTATTTAGGATGATTATTGTTTCATCTGATGTTTAATCTTAAATGTTTTATAATTTAAAAGTTACCAAAGGGGTATAGGTTATTGTATAATACTGAAATATTTGTGATTGTTTACCTTTTCTTAAGACAATAAATTTACTGTAATAATTTTTCCTTCAAAACTAAATTTATCTTAATTATTCATGATAATTCATTTTTTGTTTCATTTTAAAAAATAAAAAATACAATTAAGGGTTTGGTGAGAACATAAACTAAACCAACACTAAACAAACAACAACCATGAGAAAAAAATAGGATAAGAAATTCTCCCACACCAAGATTAGAGAAATTGGGTAAGTATTGACAAACCAGATGAATAGGGTAAATATTAATAAATATGTATCCTTTAATCAACATGTATATTTTATGATAAGGTAATTTTATTCGATAATTAACTTTATTATTTGATATTTGAGGAATTATTAGGACATGATGTTACTAGTGGTTCTTCATTATAGAAAGCCCCTCGATGAATCGATAGGTCTCATGGGAAAAATTTGTTTTCCAAATCAGATGTTTTTAAACTCGTAGTTTCAAAATATATTTTGAAAGTTCATGAATGTATTTGTATCTTGATGTTTGAAATATTAATGTAATTTAATTAATATTTTCCTTTATTGAGAATTGTGTTATTGTTATTATCAATGATATATTCAAATTGATAATATTTCTAAATGCATTTAACTCTCATTTTATTGATTAAATGGAATTTTTTTCAGTTAGGAATGATTGTATATTGATTATTTATTATTTTTCTAGTAAGATACAAATTTAATGGAAGGAATTTTTTGTTATTTACCTTTTCATATTTAATTTTCTTTCTTCACCCATTGTATCTTCCACTATACAATTTCCTTACTAATCATCTGAGCTCACCCTTATTTTGTTTCCAATCCCCATGATATAAAGAGGAGTGTTGAGAATGATCTCAAGGATAAAAAGTGACTTCTAATGTTATATTTTATATTTTATTTACCTTTATAAATTGGGTATCATGGATGTATTTGGTTCGGAAAAATGATTAACTGACTAGTCAATTGGGATTTGACCCCTTGTATTTATGCTAATGTAGCAAAGAAGACACGTGCTCCGTGTTACTATGTTCTGGTTGTTATAATTGGTCAAAAAGGTTGTTTACTAGAAACCATGGGAACTATATTGAGGAATACATATGTTATATAGCATTACCATGTGATGCACATTTATGATATGTATAGAATAAAATACTAAATTTATAGTGGGGAACAGATTATGTGGTGTTTATTAGTAATACATCTTTTTCTTCATACTATAAGTAGACATGGTTAGGTCAGATATGTACCTTGGGCTAATAACTCTCAAAATGTCATGTTGGCCTCGACTTGAGTGTCACCCGGTAAATGAAAATGGGGATCACTATGCACCAAGTTTGATACTCAATGTTGATATTCTTAGCATACATCAAGTTTTCTTTAAAATTCCTTATGAAGGATATCCCAAAAGAAGCAAAGTTTATAATTTTATGATAAAAAATAACCAAACATCTATTTTATTTTAAGTGTTACAATATATTTTGAATTATATATTTTTATTTAAAACTCATAATTTAATGAGGTAATTTAGTTTACTCAATTTTTTGATATTGAGCCTGGAAAAAAGATGGGTATCAATACTCATATCCAATATGTAGATTTTTCTACTGATCAAGCCAATTTAGCTTTTATTGGAATAGAGAATATCATTTATAATCATTGTTAGCTTAATCAGGTTATGAGAAATAACCTTCCATGTATGGAGAAACCTATTCCACAACATGATTCTCACATTTTTTTTATCTCTTCACATGATAGGATCCCTCAAAATTTATTAAGAAAACTAATCCTATGGTAGCTGAGAAATGGTGTAAGACTTTTGAGAAAATATTTATAGTCTTAGGATGTGATGAAAGGGAAAAAGGTTACATGTGTTATGTATTATGTCATAGTAAATGTTGATCAATGGTGGTTTCAAATCTAGAATACTGGGGAGGAAGAATAAATATAACTCATAGAATGGAAATCATAAAATGATCCATTCTTTGAAAAATATTTCCCTCTTGAGAAAACAACTAAAATGAAAATAATGTTCCACATCATAATGATAAAGGAATAAGAAAGTGTTTTTGAGTATGGTGATACATTCTCAAATGTTGAGATGGTATGCTATGAATTTTATACACACATGGAGTGAAATATTGACCATTTCTTTGAAGGGATTAATTTGAGTATCTAAACGGTGCTGGTCTCTCAATTGTTTTATCATATAATGAAATAGTTATATGTTCAATAAAATCATAGAACAAATTATCAAGATCCTACATGTTCAAGAGAAATAGTCAAAACAAGTGGTCAAATGTGGAATAAGAAAGAGGGAATGCATCAAAAAAGAATAATAGAAAGATGTTATTTCCAACTTTTAAGAATCGTGGAATGAATCATCTCAGAAAATTATTGATGGTATTGGGTGTTGGTTATAAATCTAGTTATAAGGCCCTCAGGATAAAGAATGAAAATTTAAGAAAGGAAAAATTGATATTTAGCATGTCAAGTATAGGTATATAAGAATCTATGCAACTGAATTCCCAAATAATAGAGGGAATCTACCATAAATGTGGCCAAGGGGATAAGGACAAAAAACGTGAACACTATAGATGAAGTAAAATTACTGAATATTATGGTAGAACATACTTTAATCATTGATTTAAATTTAGATAATTCATTATTTTTTTGTGGATTTTCACACTTTTATATATTCAACATTGTCCAATAAAATTAGATATTTTTCTATCACTTTAAGAATGGATTTTTAGTCAAATATCATAGTGTATGTCTCACTGCAATAAGGATATGTTAGAAAGACCACATTATGAAACATGAATAAGATTTATTGCTGAAATTATTATCATACCTATGGTTGAATTCAATATTATCATTTGTATGGATATGATTTCAAAATATTTTGGAAAAAATTAATATAAGGAGAAGGAAATTATGATTCATGAAGAATATGTATAATTCCTTATCTTTAAAGATGATACATAATCATATAATTTATATATAGATCCAATAACATAAGTTTTACTGAATGAAATTATTAGAGAAAAAGAGAAGAAAAAAATGTGTATAGAGAAAGTAATAATCAAATTTAGGAAATATTAATGGTACAAGAATTTGTTGATCTATTTCCCAAGGAATTACATATGTATCAAAAATAATTTGGAAATGAGGTTTCTATTGATTTAATAACCCATTTTAGTCAAATATCAATGACTCCCAATATAATAGAAACATTTAAATTAGTGTATCTGAATAAACTACCAGTTGATTTATGTGATATGGTATTCATTAACTATAGTGTTTCACCATAGGAATCCCATATTCTCTTCATTAATAATAAATATAGATCAATAAGTTTGTGTATAGATTATAGGGAATTCAATAATATTAACACAATGAAAATATGAAAAAAATTATCTTTATTACACATTAATTCATGATTTATTACATTAAAATACACATAATAAATGAAGAACATTTATAATTATAGTATCTTTGGGTTACTAGGTACATCACATAACAACTAAAAATAGGGGGTAAATTAGCATTATTGAAAACTTCCTTAACATGATCAAAATATTCAATCATACAAAAAACTCTATGGGATAACCCAGGGATGTACTCAAGGAAGTTGTGAGCTATAATTCCATGTATGCGAATAAATAATGAATATACTGAATAATTTATTGCATGATATAAAATAATAATATCAATAGGGCATAAAAATGGTGAGAATAATAAGCATCAATAATGAGGCTTGATATAACCTAATAGCATAAAGGAAGATTTGGAACATGGGAACAAAATTAAACATAAACTCTCAAGATGAAGTCATGGTTAAGTACAATGAAATCATAAAATAATGTGATTAAGATAACCTACCATGAACCATACATGGAATATCATGACGCTATATCAATACCCAATGTTTTGGAGTGCTACTTGGTCACACCCATCGTAACCATATCATGTGCATGCATAAGTGATCCATGTATATTATCTTTAGAAGAACATATTTCATCCCATTTAATCCCATTATAATGTAGTGTGGATTACATACATGTAGGTTCCCAATTAAATATGTATAATTTTATAATGGTTTACAATCTTGGAAGGAAATTGGTATGGTTATTCACTACACATTTGTTTAGCAAGGAAAATAGCAGCAAAATTTCGACATCATATTGGGGGAACAAAAATGTTCATGAGAGGTATTAATGAAATTGAAAGGGTTATCTAATAATTTATAAATCATAATTTAATTAATGGGTATATGGAAGAACATATCCCAGAATTAGGAATTAGAGATAAAACACATAATATAATGAACATTGTTGAATAAAGACAAGATGAATAGGATCCCCTAAAACATTTTGAATATTAATATATTATGAAAATTCTATAATTATAGGGGAAAAATGATCTATAATTTTTAGGAAATAAATTATATAGAGGAAATATATTTATAAATTAAAGACAACATAACCATTTGAGAATCTAAAGGCTAAACAAAAAGGAGGTATTTGAATTAAAAAGAAGCTAGGTCCCATACATTGAGTGGGAGACTCCAAAATACTGGTAGGAGCTTGTTGATAGCTTAGGAAACCATCAGAGGACTCTAGAGAGGGGAGGCTAGGGTAAGGACATATTAACTGGTTTTTGAGTGATCTATAATGGGGTAATGGGTGGGTCTATATAGGAAAATATATGGGAGTTCATTATAATTACATAAAATTATGTTTTAGACTATATATAATAATGTAATCAAAACCACAAACCACACCATGGATTTTCCCCATAGTTTCTTCAAAATATATGTGGTTTTTATTATTTTATTAACTACAAGAGCCAAAATAATTAACATATTATCCATGATTATGCATAAGTGAGTCATGTTCTTAAAAAATTCATTTTAAATCCATAAAATATATCATAGGTTTTGGAGGATTCATTAAAGATTAACAAAAATAATAAAATGACATTAAAATAAAATTATTTACTATATAATAAATTATTTGGTGATGGTTAAGTTTTATATCATTTATTACAAAACTTTTGGATTATTATGTTGTCATAACACACATTCTATATTTATACCATTTTTAAATTTTATGAAAAAAATTATCTATCTCAGAAAATTATGAAAAAAATTTTATTTGATTTTTTCAATTTTATGATTCAAAAAATAGTATTTATTTTATTAAATTAAATTCTAAATATTTTATTTATCAATTTTAATAGAGAATCAACATTTATTGATAAATGGTGGGGTATTTTTGAAAATTGTAGTTTTTTAACCCTTAGAAAAATTACATTCTACATCATAAAAACTATACCATAATTTATTTTTAATAATATTTATTTAATAATAATATTTTATTAAAATATTATTCATTTCAAAACAAATTAATTTATCAAAATTAATGTCCTAATTGAAATTCATTTTTACCAAGAAAATATAATTTGTGCTTAATCGAATGAAAAAAAAGCATTTATCTAGTGAAAATAATAAGAAGAAAATATATACATTATTCTATAAAATATAAATATTCATATTATTAAGATCTTGATAAGTATCCTTTTATGACACCAACAAACTCTTGAACGGTATGGTGTGTTCCACTGATATGTCTTTATTGTAGTTTAACATACACAGATTGGGTCATGATCTCAACGAGCATGAAATTATCCCATAAATGGATTATTCAATGATTTAGTTGTTGGATCTCATCTTGGGATTTACCAAGTGAAAAGTCCAATCAAGTTTTCTCTCTCATAATCTCCAAAAAATGAGCTTCAAAGGGTATGAACCTACAATTCAAGGCCATTTAGGGTTTTATCTATAACGTATAGATTTATCAAAAAATATATTTATACTCATAAAATGATCACCAATCAATAGCTATATTATTTATGGATATCATTATTAATAGTCTATTAAATATGATAGGATATAATAAAACCAAATAACTACATGGGTTTTCTATAAGCATAATAAGGAATTTAGATCAATAGAAAATGGAATTTTATTTTTAAAAGTTGTGGTCATTAAAATCAGCCCACATTAATAAAATTTACCCTTTAAATTTTCATTTCACACACTAAAGTAGATGATGGTAATTCTATTTCAACACCTCCTATGGTTCCCATGTTTCTTCTTTGAACTTGTGGTTTCTCTACATCACTTTTCCCAAGTGAAATGACATAATTCATAGAAAATTTTCTCTATGATTTATGATATTTACATACTAATCCTAAAATGAAATGTCAAACTCTAATGGTACTACCTAAGGATCTAGTTCATTCGATGGTTCTGGTTGGTACTTGACCAAGAGGGATACATGGAACACAACAAGTAATTTATAATATTTTGGTGGGAGGGATAGTCTATAGATAAACTCTATAATGCAGTAAAGAATATCAATAAGACTAATGTATATTTGAATAAGATTTACCTTATTCCCAAATCTCATGAAATTATTCCATGGAGTAGTTTAAGGGTATACCTTATATTTAAAATCACACTCTAGGTGTCATCGATGATTGTTATCATAGATCTTCTGTAAAATCTGAGCATCCATGATGTGTTGCTTAATTTACTTTAACATTTACACCATTTTCTCAATAATTTATAGACCAACTATTTGTATTCACCAACTTCATCCCAGCTTGCATGTTTTATAAAACTCTTCATTAAATGGATTCATAGGAAACCATTTGTATGCTTCATTTTAAACTATTATTATATAAGAAATCAACTAGAGGAATATGTTAACCCCATCATCCTTTGAACTGAATCCAGTATGCAATCATTATATCATTCATTTTCAATATAGTCTTCTTATTTTGGCCATCATTTTGAGGGCGATAATCTGTGATGAAGATCAACTCAATTTTTAGAGTCATTTTGAGACACTTCAATAATATAGAGGTAAATCATGGATATCAATGAGATACAATCGATATGGGTGTCCCTTGCAATATCACCTCTTATCCAAGGTATGTCCTTTCATGTTGATCGAGTGAAAATTCATATCATATTGTAGTGAATTGAGAATAATTTGTATTAAAATAAACCACATAAAATATATAATTATTTCATCTTTATCACATTGGATTACTAGTGATAATGTTTAGGGTTATATTTTCCAATTTTCATGTAGTTATGTGTAATGGTTGTATCATCACCTTGAATTTTTTCCTTCTAAACATAAATTATGAACATACAAGAAACCTTGATGTATATTATTTGATCACTTTCTTAATACTGTCCCACAAATAATTCTCTAGGATATCTTGATACATCTTTGTGCTCACTATATGGATGAAGAATTTCAAGATTTCTGTATTGTCCAATAGTTCCTTTATAACATAGGATTCTATGCTACACATATCCTTGTGCCAAATCATATAAATCAACTTAAACATCTTTATTGGTGCATATTTATCTAATAATATGTGAATATATACATGATAATATTATGATCCATATATGATTTATAATTATCCCCAATGAGATAATGATGCCATATTTTCATCACAAATATCATTATGGAAAATTCCAAATCATGCATTAGGTTGTTCTATTCATGGGTTTTCAATTAATTTTATGTATAGGTTATCAATTTTTCATTATTTATTAGTAAAAATCCCAAGGCATTCTTACCAACATTGTTATATAACAAGATGAGTTCCCCACATGATGGAAGAATAAGTACAGGTGTAGTGATAAACCTATTTTTCTACTTATTGATTCAATATTAAAATTCATAATTCAAAAAAAATGTTATTCATGTGGAATATATTTTGGATAGAGTGCTATAAAATCATTTGAATGTTCTCAAAAATTGACGATAACACTCTACTAATCCAAAAAAATGGATTCCAATCATAGATGTTGGCCTCATACATCCATAAATTTCCATTGTTTTTTATGGGTCCATATAAATCCCATTACCTTTGAAAGTATTCCCAATGATTTATAATTCTATTATCTATAAAACCCACTTTCTATACATTTCATAAATCATATCCTTTTATAAGTTCTTTAACATAATTCTTAGATACTCCTCATGCTCCTTCTTGAATTTGGATTATATTGGAAAATCATCTATATTGACTATAATTTTTTATGGTAATATATGAAGAAAATATTCATAATTTCATGAAGATTTATGGAGAATTAGTGAATCCATATTGCATTACTATGAAATCCTAGTTACCCCACCTTGTACAGAAATCAATCTTGGGGGTATCCTTATTCTTTACCCGTACATTTATAATAGCTTGACCAAAGACCCCCCTTAAAGATGTATTAGATCCACATAGATGGTAAAAAAAATTAATCATTATATAGTAAATGATTCTTGTTCGTCATGATACTATTTTTTATCTCATGACTATCAAAATCCACATTAACCCATCCATCTTATCGATGAAGAGGATTGGTGCACCACATGGTGAAGCACTTGGGAATATGAACCCTTTATTCAAATTCTTTTATAGTTGTTTTATTTGATCCTCATGTTTGAAAATATATATTCTAAATGGATTCTTGGGTAATGGATATGCAATAGGTATATTATCAATTAAAAATTGAACATCTCGTCTAGGAGGAATACTAGGAAATCCTATGAGGAACACATCATTGTATTCTATAATAATGGGAATATCTTCCAAGATGATATTTTCTTTTGAATCAATCATTTTATCTAGATACTATAGCTCATAGGAAATAATATAAAGTCTTGTGACACTAGTTCTAAATAATATTCATGAATAACCTTTAACTTGTATATAATTGGGGGATGATTCACGATATAGAGTGGTATTTCCATATTGTGGGCGTTTATGTTGGATCTATATAAGAAAAGACAATTCATACCCATAATTGAATAAAATTATGCTGAAGGGACTATATAAAGGTTCATTTGGATGTTCTACCCACAAATTTTGAAAGGGGAGGTTTAATATAATTGGGATGTAATAATTATCCCATTTTTCATTTTCATTGACATCTCTACTTCCATGATTTGTGTGGGTGTATAAATAGATTTACTAAACTTCTGTCATACAATGGAACATATAGAAATATGGATGATAAAACAAACATTCACTTCTGGATTCTATTTCTAATCATTTACATCATCTAAAATAGACATTGGGTTGATAAAATTAGAACTAATAAACACAATAACAGGAATCCAATACCATTAATTGCGTAACATATAAATAACATGTATTGCTTAATGTATGAATTTATATCTTTTAATATCTATTATCCACAATCTATTTCCTAACATAGACACCTAAGGGACTTTTTTTTCTCTTAGAAATGGTTTATATCAATGTTGTATATTTAGTAATGCATTTCCCTTAAGAGTGTTAAATGAAGTGTGCGGTGAGGCCCGTTGTTGTGCACAAGTTCCCAATTGATCCTGTCTCAATTTAGTGTTTTTTGGTGTTACACCTATGTACAAATTTACCAGAGCTACTCCCCCTTATAGTATCCATACATGTATGTATTCTTTTGGATACCACTCAATATATAATTTACCAAAATTTAGGGATTTATTCGTATGTTTAGACTTATCCATAAGGATTTTGTGATATTTTTTAACGTTAATCCCAAAATAACTAAAATTTCCTTCGATACCAATGAAAAAAAATTATTTATTAAACAATAAGTAATGATTAATTACATATTAATACACCTAATAAAACCAATAATATTGAGTGTACTAGATTCTTTGTTTAATTAGGTATATCCAATAACAACTTTAAATAGGGGAGAATCTGTATTATTGAAAACTTTGTTAACATGCTCATAATATTACACCATACATATAAATATATTCAACAACCTGGGTAAATAAATAAAAGGGGTGATATATGTAGCCGAGTAAGGGAATTAACAAATTATTATGGTATTATATTTTATATTTTAGGTATATTAATGGGAGATAAAAATAATCAGAATCCTAAAATAGAACAATGAATCATGGTATACCATGATAACATAAAGGCAACATGGTAACATTGAGAAAACATTAAAAATGATATAGTAAGCATAAACAATGTTTAAAACCCATCATAACATAACATAATGTTCTTAGTATAACCTAATACACAATATACATGGAATATTATGAGACTAAAACACTATACAATGCATTGGGACACTCTCTCGGAGCGCCCATCGTAATCATATCATGTATAAGATTATGTGTGCCACATAAATCATATACATAAGAAAAAATTTATTCAAATTTAATCCCACAATTATAGAGTGATGATAATATAGTTTTATGTCCAAAAAATATTAGTATAAGTGAATAAAGGTCAACACCCTTTAAAGGAAATGAATACAAGTATTCAATAAAATTTTGTTTGGCATGGAATATTGTAGTGAAATTTCTGAAACATAATGGGGGAACATAAATGTTCATGGGAGGGACTAATCCGATTGAAAGAGGTATATCTTAATATATAAAACATAAGTTAAGTATGGGGATATGTAAGAACAAAAAATAAAATTATTAATTAGTGAGAAAACACATAAGATACCGAACATTCTTGAATAAAGTGGAGAATGGGAGGATCCATTACTAAATTTCAGCTGAGTAAAGGCTTATGTAAATTCTATTAGGTGAAGGGATAAATTATATCTCATTTAAATTACATAAATTGGATAGTAGTAAGATATTTATACAACCATGAAAACATAACTAATTAAGATTCAAAAGGATAAACAATAGGAGGTGCATTAATTGAAATGTTGAGGAAGAGGTCCTTATATTGAGAGGGGGACTCCAAAATCATTGGAGGAGATTCTTGGGAGATTGGGGGAACCTTGGGAGGGCCCTAGAAAAGTTAACGTAGAGTAAGAAAATGACTCAATATTTTTTAGTGAAGAGGAATGGGATCTTTTGTGAATTTATATAGGAAAAGGATGGGGGTTCTTTTTTATTTCCCAAACATTGGTTTTGGACACTGTATAATAAATTAAAAAAATCATAAAATGGTTTTCACCCATGGTTTCGTCCAAATAAATATGGTTTTCATTATTTTATTCCTCCAAGGGATAAAATAATTAAAATATTACACTTGTTGATGTGGGTGTGGTCAGGTTCTTAAGGAAATGATTTTAAATCCATAAAATATACTATATGTTTTTGATGATTGTAAAATGATTTATAAAAACAAGGAAATAAAATAAAAATACCCCATATATTAAAGAGTAAACTTATTTTTAGTCGTGTACTTCCTTTATATATTATTACATCATTTTTGGATAAATATGATGTCATAAAACACATCATATATTTATATAATATTTAATTCTTAACCAAAAAATTTAACTTTCTCAAAGAATTATGAAATATGACCCATTGGATAATTTCTACATATTAATTAAAAATATATTTTTTTTTCAAAATAATTATATAAATATTTTAATTTTCACATTCAAAATATAATAAACATTTATCAAGAAATTTTTTTTTGATAATAACAATTTTCAAACACTTATAAAAATTACTTTTTACATCATAAAACATATATTATAATTTTTATTTAATAATAATATTTTTAAATATACTATTTATTTCATAATTACATTAATTAATCAAAATAAACTTCTTAATTGAAATGGAATATTACCTAAAAATATATTTTTTGTTTTATTGTATCAAAATCAAAATCATTTATAAAGTAATCAAAATAGGAAGAAAATAATATCATTATTATATACGATATACATATTTATATTATTTTGGTTTTAATTTGTATCCCATTATTACCCCAAAAAACCCCTACAGTTAAGGTGAGAGATGAGGATAATTTCATGGGGTGGTTCGATGCACATGGTTTGGTTCATTATCTAGATGAGGTTGATTTTATCCAATAAATGGTTTCTCTTATGATTTAGTTGTTAGATCTCAGCATGGGATTGGTCCTGGGAAAGAACCAGTGATTATATATCCCTTTAAATCTTTGATTAATGGGCATCATTGGGTACAATCCTACTAATAAAGGCCACTAATTATTTTTTTGTGCCAATTGGATTTATTAAAACCCTATATTTATAATAATCATATGATCACTGTTCAATTTCTATATTATCAATGATTATGATTCATAATGGTATTTTAAATCTAATTGAATATAATAAATATGAATAAGTGAAAGTATTTTCTATAACCATAATATATCATTTCATTCAATCATGAAGGGAAATGTATTTATAAATGTTCAGGTCATTATAGAAAAATAATTTTCTACCTCACATTGATGACTTATTTGATCAAATTCATAGGACAAAATATTTTTAAAACATGACTCTCATTGTGGATATCAAAAATTGTATGTAAATAAGGAACACATTATGAACATAGATTTTTGAACAAAGGATGGAAATTATGAGTTTATAGTAATTTCATTATCATTGACCAATGTAGAATCTATTTTTATAGATCTAATGAAAAAATTACTCAAGGAATATCATGATGCTATTTTTGTTGGATTAATTAATAATTTGATTGTGTATTATAAAATCAATATTGATCATTAGAATCAAATTTAGATTATTCATGATACCATAATAAGGAATGAGTTATATGATAAATTCAGTAAGTTTTATTTCTAGCTTCATGAAGTTACCTTTCTTGGAAATAATGTCTCCAAGGATGGAGTATCAGTTAATACTAAGGATAAAGAGGAAATCAGATAATGTCCTACAACAAAAAACATAACTAAGGTATGCAGTTTCACTGGTTTTGAAGGCTACATTAGATGATTAATTCACTATTTTTTTGATTTTCTAACACATCAACAAATAATACATGTAAAATGGTTAAGTTTATGTTGATAATGGCTGTTGAATAATGTTTTGATGAACTAAATATGATATTGGTCAATTTATTGATTTTTACTCTAATTGATATAAATAATGAGTTTATCATATATTGAGATTAATTGAAGTAGGTAATTGGTTTAGACCTAATGTTAAATGATAAACATATTGCATATAGATCAAGGTAATTGAATAATAATGAATAGAACTATCCAACATGTGATATAAATTTGTAATCCATAATTTTATGTTTGAATATATAGATACATTATCTCTATCATGAAAGATATGAGATATAAAAAGATCATAAAATCCTAAAATACATTTTTTTCACAAAAAGGGTTTAATATGAGACCAATGTGATTGGATGATGTAACACTATGATATTTTTATGATATATTTTTAATAATTTAATTTTGTTGATTTCATGCTTTTTACACTACAGTATTATGAGCTTGTGCTATACGCAACACCATATTAGCCTTTGTTACATACAACACTATGTATCTAAAAATCCAAATTTTCTTATAGAAATTAGTTAAATAAAAAAATTATATCCTAGTCATTATAATTTCATATATAAATAGGATTAACTGAATTATGAATATATGAATTCTTTGGTGACATATTTATTTGAGATGAAGATAGAAACCATTTGAAAATAAATGATGAAGAACTATTCCTACAAAGGTATTTTATCTTAATAAATGAAAATAATATCTATTAGTGAATGATCATAATTTAATTTATATGTTTTATATTAACTTTTTGGAAGTCATACAATATATTTTATAAGAATAAAATTAGAACAAACCCATTTTAAGTATAAAACATGATATTTTTATAAAGGTAGTTTTAAAAAATTTTAATGGTGAACCTATTTTAAATAGAACAATTTACACATTTTTATATTATATTTCAAAAAATAATTTTTTTTAAACAGAAATAAGAAAATTTAATTTTTTTAAATTTTAGGGATTTTTCTGATAATTTTTATTTTGTTGATGAATAGTGATAATAATGATTTTTATTAAAATATATATTTTATTTTAAAGTGATTATGATGTAAACTTATGTTTTTTATTAGTTTTCAATTTTAAGTATATTATTTTTATTTTATATAATTAATGTTTTTTTCTAAGAGTAATTTTTACACTAATTTATTATAAAAACATTTAATGTTCTAAAAAAGAATTTTTTCAAAAAACAATTTTTCATCATAGTTTACCGGTTTCATTTTAAATTTCATTCATCAACTTCTAAGTGTTGAATTAAAGAAAAGTATGTAAAATTTTTATTTACAAGGTACATATTTATTAAGTAATAGACAATTATTTTTTTCCCATATGAATTGTGTCCATGGTAAAAATTATTACCATGATAAATTGTAAATTTGGTAACTTAGCTTAAAACATAAAATTATAAAGACTATAAAACGAACCTAAAAATTAAAAACATTGACTGGATAAATTAAATTTTAAAATTAACTCTTAAGAATAAAAATTATGTCATTTAATGCTCACTTTTCCATGAAAATTACATATAAAATATTTAATTCAATTAAAGTCACAAAATGTCATTTTCTTTTCCTAAATATCTATTTTATGACCAGATGGGGAAAATGAATTTTATAAATTTATATGAATGATAATGTTTAACTTAATAAACATATTTTTATAAAATAATTTTTTTACATTTTTATCCACTTATATAAAATTATGATATTTATAATTTTTTATTTAATAAAAATTTAAAGATGTCACATTCATGTACTAAATAATAAATGATTTTTTATATCAGGTTACATAATATTTATATTCAACTATAAATATTATTCTAAAAGGAAGAAGATTTATCTTTTTCATGGTTTTTCATTTTTATTTTTTAGGAAAAAACAATTCTATTAAATAATTAGATAGCACTGATGTGGTAATTATTCTATTAATCGAAATATCAAGTAAGTGTTATTAAAATTATTAAAATATATTATATTTTTGAAATTTTTATATGGTAAAGGAATTATATATATGAAATTTACCTTTTTGATATATAATAAAATATACTTATTAATGTTAACTTCTTCTCTTGATATTTTAAAAAAATACATGAAAGGAATACTGTCAAAACTAACAATATTGATATTTTATAAAAAAATGTTTTATTAAATTGTTTAAAAATATTAGAAGAATATAAAAAAATTAAAAATAATTATTATATGGTGTAAAATTATTCTAAATTTTTTATTTATGTTCTAATGGATATGAAATAAATAAAAATTAAACAATTTTAATATAAAAAAATTGGTTGCCTTAGTTAAAATTAAAATTGGTTAACTAAGGGTTAATCAAAATGATAAGGTTTTATGCAATACCAAAATATTTAAAAAATATGATGGATAATGATATTAAAATATTATCTCATATTATCTTCAAATACATGTAATTTTGGAGTTATTTGGACTTATATTGGATTTATTGTAAATTTACATTTCAAGAATTCCAAAAGTGCCCCTCACCTCAATTATAAAAGGGAACCTCCTAACCCACTTATTCAAATCAAATTGAGCCTTAAATCTTGTCCATACCATAAAAAATTTCCATTCTCAAATTCAGTAGTCACAATCTAGAGTTTCTGGTCTTCTCAAAAAACCAACTCTAGTGTCCCTAAGATAATATCTAGAGGGAGCTTACTGAAGAAGAGGTAATCTCATTTACTGACTCTCTCAATATCATTTCTTCTTCTAATTCCTTTTACTATTTTTTACATTATAAAATAATAAATATATTATCAAATATATCATGAGAGGTTATTATGATTAGGTAACGACCACATTCCACCTTCTATCCATCAAATGAAAACCAAAATCAACACGCGTGTGAACATACATCCTACCACCTCCACACTTTTGTGTAATCTATTTTTCACTAATTTATTATTATGGGTATAATGATAAAAAAAATAGAAATATATAGTGATTATAAGATGATATTGAGTCTTTAACATAAAATATACCATCCACTTCCATTTTTTTTTACAATTAATAATTTGATACCATCGCTCGTTCGTACGTATGACCTACCGTATACACAACTTGATGTAATTCATTTTTTATGATCATATTTAAATAATGATTATATAAATTTATATAATTAGTACTTATTTTATATTATATACATATATAATTATTTTAATGATATAAAAATATCCCATATGTATGAACTGAGACTTATACAACAAAACATGTGTAGGAAAATGAATCAATTTACACACAAAATAAGATGAATAATGAAAAGTAATTAAAAAATGGGTGATAATATGATCATATATAATTTTATAAGTATAAATATGTTATTTTAAGAAGTTAAAAAAAATATTTAAACCATTATAATGTATATTTATACATGTACAAAGGAAATTAGACCCAAGGTAAAGGATTTTGTCTCACCATTAAATTTATGAGGCACGTGACATATACACCACTTGTTTCTTCTACGTGGTGTATATACTACCCATGAATTCATTCCATGATAAATATCCTTAATTTTATGATATTTTAATATCCTTATTTTCCTATTTAATTCATGATTCATACGATACTACTGATTATGAAGTGATGAGTATTTATTTTACAATCTATTCAATACATGGAATTGTTTCATTTTAAGTCCCTGTTGGGGAATATTTACATCAATGTACACTTTTTATAATTTTTTTGTAATGTCTTGGAATTTATGAATATTTTTTTAAATTGTATGGAATTATTTCAAGACCACACGCTTTGAGGACACATTATTTCGTGGCCCGGTAAACCTGTAACCGAATTTTGAACTTTTTTTAATTTTTACTTGAGTAAACATATGAGTGGATTTTTTTAACTTATGAACTAGTGCCCAGATCAAAAATACAAGGGCACCGTTGAACTCATAACTCTAGGATTCACCTAGAAATTAATTAACATCATCTGGAATAGTTCAGATGGAAAAGTTAGTTTTCAGCCTTTTCGGAAAATAATAAAATTACTTAAAAAGATATTTTATTTATTTTCTCACCATTGAGTGGTGGATCATGGTGCAACGGTGTATCGATGAGGAGAATTAAAGTAAGCTTCCTAGTGGTATATTTTTGTACAAAGTAATAGATACACTATTTCATTTATAAAACAACTTAATAGCGTGACATCACAACATTACAGAAACACTGAAATATATTTTGTTTTAATAAGCTATCATGTTAGATACTTCAGAATTAAACCATGGAAATTCTGATGAACCTACAACAAGGACTCCCTCCAATGACGAATGATGAATATAGGTCGGATTGCTAGAAACATCAGCGGCAGATGAAGAACGAGACCAGGAATTTATGAACTCCAACAGAGCTTTAATCCTCGAGGGTAGAGTGCTTTAATGATGAATGTCAACAAAGTAGTGGTTTGTTTTGGTTTATGTTTTCCCCATTCATATTTTTATATGACGAATGTGGATCCACCCATGAATAGGTTAATCCGCAGATCCTCCGTTCTTGCAATACATGGATGTTTCTTTGATTTCTATTCGGATTGAACTATGATTGATAGAGCTGTAATCCATGAACCTCACCATACATTAAAATTATAATGAGGAGAGTGTGGGCTGACACGAACAATGCCTGAGCCCCTCCTCTTGTGCGTTCTTCATGACCAAATTTACAAGTGGGAGGTAAGGCAGATTTGAGTCCATCGTAGGAAAGTTGGCATCCCCAGGAGGCTATAGGAGTAAGCAGCATGAAGAAAAGACCACCAATGAAGCCCTGATGGTATGCAATATGCCCTGGAAATGGAGTCGAGGACTGGTGGTGGCACTCCAGGATAAAGAGCCAAGGATAACCACCACATCCAGCTCAGACTACAGCAGAGTGGGGAGATCCAATGGCAGGTGACAGTTGGATGCGACCACCCAGCTGCATTGGTGCACCACGGATGCAGCACCACACCACATACCACAAGGAGAAGCCACAATCAATTGACCGTGGCTGGGAGACAACCTCACAGATGGCTCATGGGGCGATGGGGATCCAGACGCAGCCTCCTACCATGTCCCTACCTGGAAACAAACCGGTCTGCCCCTAGAATACCGGGTAGACAAGATTTCCAGACCCACATACCATTGATCGGACCTAGGAAAGGATGGGTTTGGGTTGGGTTAACGGACCTTGGGTTGGGTCAGTCCAACCGGGTCAGGCTAGACCTGAACCCAACATGTCCTTTTTTGGAAAAATTTCAATAACATACAAACCAGGTGTCCAATTAATGAGTTTTTTGTTTTTTTGGAACCCTCACAACAATGCTTATCTTTTGATATACTCTATGGAAGATTTCATGGAATTTGGAATTTGATGAATGTCTTGGGGAGAGGTTCTCTCGAGATCAAGCGTGCTACGTGTGGAAACCCAGCGGTTGTCTAAGACCTAAATATTGCTAACAAGTGACCCTATGTGTATCAAATACTATGCCATAGTGGAATGCATCTTCTGTGTGACTTGGGAGGCCCACGGTGGTGTGCGACTTCTCTGTGACCCAAAAGACCCACGTTACTCGACAGGATGACTACCTTAGTATGTTCATTAGTGGGAAGTGTCTCTTGTGTGACCCAACATGCACATGGCAGGGAGAAGCTTCTATGTGACCCAATATTCCCATGGTACTCATCAAGGATGAGTACCATAGTAGTCTTTAGGGTAGTAGGATGCAGTTCTTATGTGACCCGGTAGGCCCACTATCTCATTTTGGAGGAGTTCTCCAGTATCCCTTGGTGTTCGACATTCTGCCTAATTGTTCTACCATCCTACTCTAGAATATACCTAGTTTGAGCTATCTTTCTTCGTTATTTTCTTCAAGTATTTCATTGTGGTCTTTCCTTATTTGTTTTGGGGTCCCGTACAAAGTATTTTGTTACTCACCCCTACCCGGGGTTTGCCCGTACATACTGTGTTTGGTGAAGGCGATAAATTATTTGACAGAGGACCTGGTGGACTTGAAATAGGTGGGAACCAATGATATTAGATAGATAGGGATTACTCTTATAGATTATAGTAGATACACTACACTTACCATCCAATGGGGTTTCCATTAGATGAAGATCAGGAGTTTATTTTGTACTTTTCCTATTTTCCAGTTAGTCTATTATTAGGTTTTTATTCCAGACCATTTTACTTTCAGTTATACATGTATTTAGTGGTATTGTTGTTTACATTTCCAGCTTTCGGTGGTGTTTGGGTTTGTGCGTGCATATAGGTACTCAAGAAAATGGATCTCACTTTATTCTTGATGCATTCGCCACTAGTCTCTATCCCCTGGCCTTTGAGAGGTGGTCTTGGGGCATGTCATGGTACATGCCTCAAGAGATGAGTTGTGACAAATTAGTTTCAGAGGTGGTTGGTTCTACCCCAAGGACCGAGAGTCTATTGGTTTGTTTTTGGGGAAATTGTGTTGAATGTTTTGAGTTTGGGTTTCAGATTTTTGGAGTCCAGTGTTGGTGTGGCGAGTGATGTATCCACACACCAGGACCTTGAATTATGCTTTTCGACTCTATACATTAAAAAACTGGTTGCATAAGTGTCTCCTTATGATATTCTAAAATAGGATTCATCTCATGAGGTATAATCTTCTAACTATGGAATATCTTGATCTGTATCATGTTTCCTCCACACAAACAACCGACTAGGATTTTGATATGTGATCTTGTGGATAGCCCTCCTAGTGATGAGGTGTTGGTTCAGGGACTAGTGCTAGAGATGGTCCCACCGGGTGGTTCACTAGGGTTTCCACCACCTACTGATCCACATTTAATACCAAAATTACTAGTAGAGTATGAATGTATACTCAATGACTTGCACAAGTTCTAGAAATAGATGCCTTCTAGGTTCATGGGAGAGATATATCCTTAGGTCACTAAGGTATGGCTGGAGGTAGTGACATAAGTCTTCCACTTTGAGAGGACACTACTTGACCATAAGACGATCTTGGCTGCGAGCCTTCTATAGGGATCAGTAGGGAGATGGTGGAGGTTACCTATGTATACGCATGAGGATTCTACCCTCACTTTAGTAGACTTTGAGCAGATTTTGTAGAAAGAGTTTTTTCCCATGACCTTGTTCATTATGTGCATCTAGGAGCTACTTCACCTACAGTAGAGTAGAATGTCGGTATATGAGTACTTTGCGAGGTTTAAAAACCACTCTCACAACTCTATTGACATGGTGTGAGACCCTTTCTTGAGGGCCCAAATATTTGAGTAGGGAATCAGATGGGGGATCAGGGAATCCGTGGTGTCTCTCAGCATCCCCACTCAGGATGGATTACTAGAGAAATCCCTTCTTATGGAGACCTTCTTAGCTGAGTAGGCACCGATAGCTGGAGACACCAGTAGACTGTAGGTGGCATAGTATTCAGTGGTGAGTAGTAAGAATCAGACATGAGGGGCCCATGTAAGAAAATTATTTTAGGGGATGACCCCAGGACTCGGGCTCAGTAGTATGTGGATCATAGTGTAGATGGAGTCAGCAAGGAACCAGGCTATGCTTCATGTGTGGTGGGTCAGGACACATGGCTCTTGACTGGCCAACCCGCTGCACAGAGAATCATCTGATGGTCAAGTGGCCGCTAGGGAAGATGCATAAGATTGAGAGAGGAGCTCCATACGGTAGCGAACGTGGTAGGGGAGCATGCCGAGTAGAAGGTGGTGGACAAAAGTTCGAGGTGCTACCCCCACCACCCCCAAGTGGTCCACTACAGGCTTCAGGAGCAGACTAACAAGGGCGATGCCAGATTCAAGTGATGGAGGTCTATGACCAAGAAACACCAAAGATGATTAGAAGTATGATCTTTTTCTTCTATACCTTATCTACAGTTTTTAAAAGCACAGGTTCCAGTCAGTCTTTCATCTCCAAAGATCTCATTCGAGGCTCAGAAATTCTATTGGAGCTGTTGGATAGATCCTTATGATTAGATACTCCAATAAGAAGGGATTCGATGATTACAAACTAGTTCCGATAGTGCGATCTTACTCAATAAGGTGAGAGATTTGGATTGGATCTTTGAGTAGTGGCATAAAGGCATTACGATGTCATCTTGGGTGTGGACTGGTTATTTATATTTCATGATCAAATCAACTATTTTATGTGAATGTGCGGTGTGTCCTTGAGGATGGGACAATGTTTTCTTTCACCAATCTGATGAGAATCATTGTAGCACAATATGGAATTTCTCGAAGGAGGGTGCAGCAGATCGTTCACTAATTTTAATGTGTCACCCTTAGTGTGGTAGATGAGTGGTGTCTGAACTTTCCTGTAGTGGTGTACGAGTATGAGGATGTACTTCCGGAGGATGTTCTGGGACTACCTCCTCATAGTTAGGTAGACTTCTGCATCAACCTATACCAGGGAACAACACCAATATCCACACCAACATATCAGATAACCCTCAAATACCTTTGTGAATTGAGTGTTTAGCTGGAGGACGTACACGAGAAGGGATTCGTAAGGCACACCATTTCACTATAGGCAGCCCCCGTGTTGTTTTCCATGAAGGAAGATAGGACTATGAGACTATGCATTAAATTCTAGCACCTAAACTGGGTGACTATGAATAACAATAATCCATTGTCGAGGATCAATGACATCTTTCATTAGCTGAAGGGAGCGAGGTGGTTCTTAAAGATAAAACTCAGATCTGGCAATCATCAGCTTCAGGTACGGGATGAGGACGTCTCGAAGACATTATTTAGATTCTGGTATGACCACTAATATTTCTAGGTGATTCACTTCAGCATGACCAATTCCTTAGAATATTTCATGGGACTCTTGAATAGGATCTTCCAGCCTTACCTTGATCATTTCATGGTAGTCTTCATTGATGAAATCGTGGTGTACTAAGTGTCGGATGAAGAGCACACTACACAACTGTGGATAGTCCAAGATACAATCTGATATAACCAAATTTATGCTTTTCTCTCAAAGTTCCAGTTTTGGATTCAGGAGGTCCACTTTCTTGGACACATCATCTCAGAGGCTGCATTTGTAGTGGATCCGGCAAAGATTGAGGTAGTGCATTCTTGGGATCCACCAGAAGCATGACTGAGGTGTAGAGTTTTTTGGGGTTAGACAGATACTACTGGAGGATCATTCCCAACTTATCATAGGTAGAATCATCTTTATCGGCTTTGAAAAAGAAGGTAAAACCCCTTTTACGGATATAGAAATGCCAACCGAGTTTCCAAGAGCTGATGTAGAGACTAACGAGTTCCCCCATCTTGTTGCTACTAGAAGAGGGCGTTGGGTATGTATTTTTCTACAGTGCATTAGGGACTAGACTGGGTTGTATCCTAATGTAGGAGTGAGTAGTTATCACCTAAGACTCACATAAATTAAGGTATCATGAGAAGAACGACGTGAACCATGACCTGGAGTTAGCAGTAGTGGTATTTTCTTTAATGATGTGGTGGTACTACTTGATGGGTAAACGATTTAACATCTACTCTGACCAAAATTTTCTTAGGTGTATATTCTCATAGAAGGACCTGAACTTGAGATAGTGAAAATGGCTAGAGTTCCTACAGGTATATGGATTTGAAATAGTCTATAATCATGGGAAGGGGAACATGGTGGTAGACACACTCAACAGTAGGATTGGTTTACAATAGTTGAGTGAGGTGATAGAGCAGCTATCCGCGATGTAGATATCCTTTGTGGATGATTATGGAGTATATTACCTTCAGTCGATGACTATCACTCCCCTAATCTTACTGTGAGTTAAGGAGGCAGAACATGTGGATGTTGACTACGAGTCCCGACGTGCTCAGTTATCCTCAAGATAGGCTCATAATGGATTTTAAATAAGTGGGAAGCATTCCATCCTTTTCAAAGGATGCACCATAGTACCCATGATGTTACGAAAGGAGGTGTTAAGGGAGTTTTATACATCCCCTTTGGTGGTACGTCCGGGTGTGGTGAATATGTACCAGGGCCATAGACATTAGTACTGGTGGACAGGGATGAAGAAAGTAGTGAATAGTTCATTTCACGATGCCTCCCTTGTCAGTAAGTGAAGGCCGAGCATTAGGTCCCAACAGGCTTGGCACAACCACTTGAGGTACTAGAGTTGAAGTTGGATGGTTTCTCCATGGAAATTTTGATGCAGTTACCATGCACATCTAGGGTCCATGATTCAATCTGGGTGATCGTTGGCCAACTCACCAAGTCGGATCACTTCCTACCCATCCAGAATTAGGGATCCACATCGTAATTGGAGAGCCTCTAAGTTGAGAAGATAATGTGGCTACATGGAGTGCCTCCGAAGATTATCTTAGACTGTGTTGCAACATTTATATCCGGGTTGTGGAAGGGGTTGTAGGAGGTGTTCGGGACTCAACTGCGTTTCATCACAACTTTTCATCCCAAAACAAATGGTTAGATGGAGCATCCACTTTTTGAGGCCTTGTACGTATGACTGTGCAGAGCATCTCTATACTGGAAAAACCCTGGGGATTTAGCACTAATGGGTCTAGAGTTATTATAGGCTCTCACTGAGAAGGTGCAGATCATCTAGGAGAAAATGGGAATTGCACAGAGGAGGTAGAAATCATATGATGATAGGATATGGAGACCCTTTGAGTTAAAGGAGGTAGACCATGTGTTCATTCGGGTCTCACCACGATGGTGATTACAGATATTTGGCTGAGTTGACAAGATATCCCCAAGGTTCATCAGAGCTTTCTAGATTCTTAGTAGAGTTAGAGAGGTGGAATACCACCTAGATCTTCCCCAACAGATGTACAGGGTGCATGATGTTTTTCATGTGTCACAGTTGAGGTGGTATGTGCATGATCCATCGCATGTTATCAATTGGTGAGAGATAGACATTAACGATGGTGCGATGTTTGTGGAGTTCCTGGTGGAGATAGTGGATCAACATGACTGGGTCCTTTGTGGATGTTCAATTCCTCTTATATGCATTCAGTGGTAGAATGAGAATCTACAATAGAGAACATGGTAGTAGGAGGATCAAATTCATGCTCAGTAACCCAATTTGTTTGTTTAGACCTTGTTTTGGTATTTGTGGACACAAATCCCTAAAGTGGGGAGAACTTAATCTCCTAGAATTTCCACATATTTTTTTCTAAATTGTATTGAATTATTTTGAGACCACACACTTTGATGATATGTGATGCTAAGTCCTCGTGAGCCTGAAACAAAATTTTGAAATTTTATTTAAGTTCACTTATGTAAATGTGAGAGCAAGTTTTCTTAACTTTTGAACTAGTTTTCAGATCAAAATCATAGGCCATCGTTGAACTCAGAATGTTGGGTTTATCCTAGAAAGGACTTAACTTCGACCGATTACAGTCGGATGGAATAGTTAGGTTTCATCCTTTTTTTGTAAATAATAAAATAATATAAAAAGTTATTTTATTTCTTTTGTCACCGTTTAGCGGTGGATGATAGCACTACCATGGGCCGAAGAGGTGCATTAAAGGAGTCCCAATAGTGGATCATTGTTTTGTAGAGTAATAGTTACATTATTTCATAAATGAAACAACATAATGATGCGAGGTGACAGTGTAACAAAAACAATACAACATGTTTCATTTTAATAATCTAACATGTTGGAGAGTTGAGAATTAAAATATGGAAATTCTTGAGAACCAAAAACAAGGACTCTCTCCAACGATGAATGATGACTAGATAGATCACTAGCAACATCGTCTACTGATGAAGAATGGGACGAGGAAGAAACAAATTCTAATAGATCTTAAACACTAAATGGAGGATCACTTCAATAACGAATAAAGATTGAGGTAGGGGTTTTTTTAGTTAATGGCTTCCCTGTACTTCATTTTATATGAAGAACAAAGATCAACCCAAAAAAAGGATGAACCAAGGATCATCTATTCTTGCAGGAAGGTGATGTTTCTATGATTTATTTTTGGATTGATTTATTATTGATTGAACTATCATCCCTGAACCTCCCCTTCTTTAAATTTCTCACACAGAGAGCACAGGCTGAAACGAAAAGGTCCGAGAACCTCTGCTTGGGGGATCTTCATGACTGAATTTCTAAGTGGGTGGCAGGGCTGATTCTAGGACATCACAGGGAAGATGGAATACCATGAAGGTTGTAGGTGCAATATGCATGAAGAATAGTCAAAGGTTTCAGTCATGGTGGTCTGTAGAATGACCCGTCACTATGCCGCCAGTGGCAGCGGTGCTGGAGGAGTCCTCCGCAGTCGGATTGGGATGTGACACAATGGGGAGAGACAATGGCTAGGCTGACAGAAGATGGAAACAACCACCCAGCCGCATTGGCACACAACAGATGTTGCACCACACCACATCCCACAGAACAATGTCATGGTCAACTGACTATAGTTGGGAGATTGCCCTGCAAATTACTTGTGGTGAGATGGTGAGTCGGACGTGGCCGCCTTCTGTGTCCCAGCCTGGAATAGAATTGGTATACTTATAGGGGACTGGGAATACCCGTGGGCCGAACCCGCCCAATAGGTCATCCCACACCATCGGTCCAAACATTCCATAGAGGTCCGGACCAGGAACCCATTAGGCCGGACCCAGGCTAGGCTAGGTCCGAGTCAGGTCAGTGGATCGTGGGTAGGGTTGGGTTAGGTCGGTCCGAACGGGTTGGACCAGACCTGGGCCAAACCAACCCCTTTTTGGGAAAACGTCATTAACTTTCAAATCGGGTGTCATATTGACAATCCATTTACAGGATTGGAACCCATGGGATGAGAAGGATCTCTTGATATACTCGATGGTATTTTTGTGGATGTTGAAATTCTACAAATGGATTGGGGATTAGTTATCTAAGATCAATCATGATAGATGCAGAAACTCTACAGATGGATGAGACATAAAGACTGCTGACAAGCGACCCTATGTGGATCAGATAATATGTCCTAGTGGGAAGCAAATTTTGTGTGAACTGGTATTCCCATGGTGGGGAGAGGCTTCTGTGTGACCTGGTAGACCGACGGTACTTGACTGGAGGAGTACCTTAGTAAGGCCATAGGTGGTAAGCGACTTCTCTCTGACCCAACATGCCTGTGGTGGGGAACAGATTCCATGTGACCCAGCATACCCATGGTACTAATCAGGTATGTGTACAACAACAATCATATGGTTAGTGGGAAGTGTCTTATATATGAACCGGCATGCCCACTGTACTCAATGAGGAGGAGTTCTCTAGAAACACCCAATGTTCGACATTGTGACTAATGATTCTACTAACCAACTATAGAATATACCTAGTGTGAGTTTTCTTGATTCATTCTTATTCTTTGTAATTTTCATTGAGGATTTCTTTGTGGTCTTTCCATTGTGTTTTAGGGTCCCCTAATGAGTATTTTGTTACTCACCCTTGCACATCTTCTCCCACACATGTTCTGTCTAGTGCAGACGATCAACGCTTTGATGGAGGACTTGGTGGCCTAGGTCCAGGTGGGGCCAAGTGAGATCAGGTAGGTAGGGAATACACTTAAATATTTCAGTAGCTACACTAACTTACCATTATGTGGGGTTTTTAGTAGATGGTGATCGAGATTTTATTTTGTACTTTTCCTGTTTTCTAGTTAGTCTTTTGTTGGGTTTGTATTTTGGAACATTTTTCTTTTAGTTGTAATTGTAATTACTGGAATACTTGTTTAATTTTCCAGATTTCAGATATGGTTTTGTGTGTGCATGTGTATAGGTACTCTGGAAAATGCCTCCCACTTACAGGTTGATTCCTTTGATGCTAGTTTCCAAACCCAGGCCTTCATGAGGTGGGCATGAGGTATGTCCCGACACATTCCCCGGGGGACGTGTCCTAACATTTTTTAAGAAAATGTATTAATATTATCTTTTGGATGTTTATTTTCATATCAACCCATTTTTTAATTTTAACTAAATGGTTTGAAGGGAATATTTTTTTTATTTTCCCATCAGAGTAGTTTTGACTTATATAGAAAAAAGTACAAGAAGAATGTTTTATTTTATCTTATAAGACATGAATGTATTTTTACAACTTCATGTCACCCTATTTTTTCGAATTTTACCATATAAATTTAAATTTTTATTTTTGAATTAAATGTATTATTTTAATTTTTCAAAACATTTTATGAAAATAATATGTTTTCAAAGAAGAAAGGATATTCCCCAAAAAAATTATATTCTTGTGATGTCAAAAAATTATTTTTTATCTTGGATAATATTATTTGATGTTACATATTTCAAATAGGTATATATAAAAATATATTATCTCTATTATTTTAGTGGTTGAAATATGTTAATTATGGAATGATATTTATGAAACCCATTTCTATTTTATGGGTTTTTTGATTGAATGAGGTTTATGAACCCGATTTTATTTCATGGGTTCTAATATGATGAATGAATTATGTTCTTGTTGAAAACATATATACGATTTTCATTATGTGATGGGTAGGACCTATATCTCCCCAGAATGCAATGGGGGAAAATTTATATCTTGCGAGAAAGATAGGGTTGGAATGAGAGAAATCTTGGTTTTGTAATATAGGTCTGGAATGGGAGAAATTTGATTTAGTAATACAGTAATGACACTGGAGTAATCTTGGTTTTGTAATAAAGGACTAGAATGGGAGTAATCTTGGTTCAGTAATACATGGGTTGAATGGGGAGTGAACATGTTTCATTAATGAAATTTTTATTCTATTATGGTATTGGAAAAGAGCATTGAAAAATATGGAAATAATTTAATATGATTATTTTCTTAAAAAAATTACATGTTTTTTGTGAATATTTTTATTACATGATTCATGTATTATGAATTCCTAGGATTTATTCTAGGACTCTAGTTTATGAACTTTTATATTCATTGTATGATTTTCAAATTTTATATTCATATTCTTATACAATTATGTTATGATTCATATCTCCCTTTTTTATCCTTACTGAGTATCTGAGATCACCCTTTTCTAATGTTTTATATTCCCTGGGTTATAAAGAATGTTTTTAGGTAGGGGTACTGAAGGGGAAGATCTTTTTGGAATACTTTGAAAATATTGTTTCCAAAATAGATATTTGTTTTCCAAGTTTACAAAGGCACTAAACTAATATGGTATTTGGGCCATTATTTCTATAATGTTTTGTGTATTCCGAATAAATGATGTACTACCCATGTACTTCAATACTAGGTTGTTATACTTGAGCTACTCCAATATTAAGATTTCTCAATACACTATATCCTAAGAAAATAAAATAAGGTAGTGGATGAATTGAGAAGGTATGAACATGTAGTTATAAAAGAAACGAGTATTGAGATAGGTCATATGGGTTTAGATACAGTAAACATGGATAATGGAACCATTATGAAATAAAAGGAACCACTCCTTTTTCAAAAGTTTTGTAAAACCATATGTACTAGAAAAGATAAAAAATTCTCAATCAGATGATGATAACTATTAGATTAAAATTAATGCTGTGAATGTTGGGAAATTATCATACTTTGTTTTTTAAGATGGTGTTATGATATTTTGAAGATATTATGTGTTTTATGTATTCTTAATATAAAAAGGATATTTTTTAAATGGTGTTTATTTCTAGAATTTCTCAATACACCATGGTAGCACCAAGATTTATTAGGATATGAGGGAACATTTTTTTGGTTTAACATATTGTTAGAAATTATGTAATATATATTAAGTTTTTTGATTGGTATACTGGTCTAGGATGAGAAACAACATCTTAGATGAGTCATGAATCCTATTCTTATTGCTATGTGTAAATGGGATGAGATTACTATAGAATTTTTCATAGGACTACCAAATACTCCTATGAAGAATGATTCAATATTGGTTATTATTGAATTAGTTATTAAATATTCTCATTTACTCTCTATAAGATAATATTATCCACATGATATCATCACCATGATATATATTAATAAATTTATAATACATTAGGGTGCAACTCATTTGATTGTATCAAATCATGATCCCTATTTCAAATCAAAATTCTATAAGAGTCTTTATAAGAATCCTTATATTGAGAATAATTTGAGAACTTCCTACCATCCTCATATATATGGAATGTCAAAAATGACTATTCAAATTATGGAAGACATTTTGACTTCATAACACATTTCTCTCAAGGCATGTGATATTAATAATTACCTTTTATTTGGTTCTAATATAACAATAGCTTGCATTGAAGTATTAATATATCAATATATAATGAGTTATGTTATTAGATATTTCATACTCCATCTTGATGGGTTGAAGTTAGTGAAAGGAAACATGAAGGACAAGGACATGCTGGGGAAGAAAAAACATAGGTAAATACTATTTAGGTTCTTATTGAAGTATCTCAATGTATCCAAAATATAAATGATGAATATTATAGGGAGGATTTGGAATTATATGTAAGTGATCATGTTTTATTCAATGTATCTACATAGAATAGTGGATTAATTTTTTTTTCAAAATTAAAAACCGAGAACTAGGTACATCAGACACTTTTAAATCCATGAATGAATTAGAGTTCCTTCTTACCTATTTTCCATGCCAACAAGTCTTTAAAAAGTACATGATGTGTCCAATATATCATTGTTATGAAAGTTCTTGCCAGACCCAACACATATGATCACTAATAATGAATTATAATTGGAATACGAACTATCATAATATGAATAACCCATAAAAATTCATTAAACTAGAGGTAAATTATTTACAAATATTTTAACTAGACTAATAAAGGTAAATTGGATAAATCCAAAAATGGCAGATGAAACATGGGAACCATAAAATGTTATTAAGAAAAACTACACTGTCATATTACAAAAAAAATATAAAAAAAATTCAAGGATGAAATATTTTTTAGTTTAAATAATATAGCACCCTATGAATCTATAATTTATTTCAAATTAAATAAATTCAATCTCCTTGATTTCTTTTGGTGCACACAACCTCTCATTTAATTAAAACATGATACACTATTGAAATATTATTTAAACATTACCATTATAACATAGTCGTTACATTGGTGGGTATGAATAATAATAACTAAATTAAAAAAATTATTCATAAATTTATAAATTAAATTAAATGGATATGTATTTATTATAAGTAAATTATGAATCATTTGAAAGAAAGAGATTTTTTTTAAAAAACAAAATTTTTCTAGTATGCAGTTTACTCCATCTTTTTGTTCAAAATATTGAATTAATTTTTACCAATTTTAGAAAATATATTTTACAATATTTACTTAATTTTTGAAATAAACTTCTAAAACTTATCTTATTTTAAATTTTACGGATTTTGTTTAAATGATTCGTGCTTTTCAACGACTTGTGATAAATACTAATTTTTATTGAGAAAACACGTTGTTTAAATTTCTTAAAAAGTGAAATATTTTTTAAAATATTTTTTTAAGTAAAATAATTTCAATTATATTATTATAAATACATTTTAGGTTAGTGGAATCCATCTTATATTGAAACTTGACATTAAAAACTCATATTCTTTTGAGATTTTTCTGTTCAGAATCCCTTTTTTCATCGCTTAAATGAGTATAATATTAAATTGGATTATAAAAATTATCTTAATTTAATATGGAAAAAATTATTAAATATTTAGAATTAGAATAATTTTTATTATCTAATATTGTTAACATAATTTTTGATGATTATTAATAGTAAAAGTATTATTGTTATGTTAAAAACTATTTATTGGGGGGTTAAATTAAATGGAAAGGTTTAAATGTCCTAACAACTTGTCCAACACCCATTTTATGGAAATATATTAATGCAATAAACTCAAAGGGTTCATATTAACCAATTTTACATGCATTTGGCATGACATGAATCTGTGTCTAATTAATTCTTTGAAAAAATTCCATGTGTGTACTCTCCCCAACATATAACTAGATACCACATATCCACACATAATCACATTCACATTTCCATTTTTTTAGTGAAAACCCCACCAAAATCAATTCCTTACTCCCGAAAAAATATACTAGATCCCATGTTTTAATCATAAATCTATTCTATAAAGGCATTTTTTTTAACCTGAAGAGGTCATTTGAAGAAGAGGTAATGTTCTTAAAAGAAATTTTTTATTTTCTTTCTTCTTCAACATCCTTCAGATATTATTCAATTATGATACTATAATAACAACATTATATCATATATAATTATATTTTATTATATTAATTTCATATCTAATATCATGCTTCACTTCATGAAAATGGGAAATTAAATTATCCATCGTCTATATGGAGGAATATTTCCTCACAATCCAATGTAAAAAGTTTTCCCTAAACACCTATCATAGTGGGATATAATTTTGGTTTTAAGGATTTAATATTTTATTCATGATAAATTTACACTTATCTTATTATAATATCAAATATAACTTCTTACATACCAATCCATTTAAAATACTATAATGTTTCTTATGTGTATGATAGACTACTGCTTCATGTAACGATGTGATTCATTTTTCACATACACTTTACATAAAAAGTAATAAAGATTAATTTATTATATATATGTGATATATATATATATATATATATATATTAAATTATATAATTTCTATAAAATTAGTATATCAAATTCTCCATTACCCTTTCACCTTTCAAGGAATTTTTTTTAAAAATTATTTAAAAAATTGTTTCCATAATTTTAACCCTAACATTCTAGGTACACATTCTACCTCCTATAAATAATTTTGAAAAACCAAATTGGGGGGAAATATATTAAACTTTTAAAATAATGGAATTTTTGTTTGGAATATTTGGTTTTTTGAAGCTAATTTAAAACATTATTATAATTTTTGGAAGGTATTGTGAATGAAATAATATATAATATCAAGGTATTAAGTCTTATTAATATTTTCAACTTTATTCATTCCCTATAAATATCGTTTTTATGATTTCTTAAAGGGGATACTATGGAAAACATTTAAACATTCAATACATTCCTACCTTGTTTTAAAAATTAGAATACACCACATTAAAATTTTATACATTAAAATATTTTATATCTACCATAGTATTTTTAATTATTTCAATAGGAAAACTATTTTACCAATCATATATACTTATTAATATCGGATGGTGTTTTCCCTAAATCAGAATAACTTGTAATTTGTATAGTAGTCAGATGATTAATAAATTTATATAGATTGGATTTATAAAATTCAAGTAGAAAATGTATAATATAGTCCACCAAACAAGGTACTACCACAACTAATAGAAAATCATCATCGGGTAAAGAAAACATTTTTCTAGGAAATCATCTATAAATTTTATCGAGTAATTAAGGTCTATTCCACTAAATGAAAATTTCATATTTAAAATTAAAAAATATGTATACACTATATTGGTTTAGATTATAACAACAATTTGGTTATTTTGATTTTCATAGTTTCCAAAATAAAGATATATTTCATTAGATTTCATTGTGACCACTGATGAGATATGCATAATATTCCCATTGGGAATTTTCCTACAAATAGAAGTTGTATTCAAGGTGGTGGATGTTTTTTTTCATTAATCAACAATCTATAGGTTTTTGGAATGGTTTGTAACATATTTTTATGATTTAATATTTTCATAAGGCATCTATTTTAGATGATTTTTTTAAATGGACTAATTTTTTTCTTCATTAATTGATGTGTCTAATTAATCATGATAAAGATATTTTATTATTTTTAGGGAAAGTAGTTATTTTCGGATGGTTCAGTTGTGATTCCCCAGTAATTTGGAAACAGATTACTCCACAAACATATAAAGTGAGTACATAAAGTCTAGGATGAAACAACATTATCATTTGGTTAATAATTTGGATACTTGAGTCTGATTTAGACTGCTTTTACATTTATGGATAATCTGTTGTAACATTTTTAGGAATGATATTTTATGTTTTTCTTACACCCATTTTTAGAAACAATTATCATTATTGTTCCAATTAACTAAAAGATTATATTTTTTTCTATGATGTATCTATTAAATAATATTTCACACTTTTTTATATAAACTTTTGTATGATCTGATTTTTTAATGTATATTAGTGTTTCTAAATCCAATTACATTCATGTATGTTGTTGTAGAAATATTTATATTTCATTTTATAATCCAAAACTCACCATTTTTGATGTATTATAACTATAATATTTTGATCATACAATGGAAAATTTAAAACATGACACAATATTCATTTTTTCATCTTTTTTCCTTATTCTATGAGATTAAAAAATCATAGTTTATTATTTGATAATCATGACTGATCTAAAAATCATTGAATATGAAAATAAGGGAATTAAAACAAAATTATATTTTAGAAATAATCGATAAATAGATGAATTATTTTTTTTATTCTTTCATTGTGGTACACATCGTCATGCTGCGAAGTGCTAGTAGTTACTCCGCATTCTCGATTTCCAATGTCGAGCGACATCTGTCACTTATTCTAAGACATTTTGTCCAAGATCGAAATGGTATAATGGGATGTCTATTACTCCTTCTAGGGATTCCTCTTTAGAACTCATCGCCTAGTCCGAGCCTCCCTTAATGATTCCGATATTATTTGTGAAACACTTCCCAGTGTCGTATCTTTGTTGAAACCATTTAATAACAAAAATTCTTTAAGAACATTCCATGAGCTAAAGTGAGGGAAGAAACCTTCGGTCAGGGGTGTAGTCATGTTGGGCTTCACTAGTGTGTCTAGATGTTAGAACACTCGAACACCTGGATTTCCTCCCCTTATGATAGGGATTCTTGAGAGGAAAAAATACCAAGGTATCCCACATCTAGTGTTGGGGATTGTATTCCATAGATTTGTATCTATGGTTTTCCTCAACTTATCAGGTTTAACATAGGGTATGCTACGAGTTCAACATCTAGAAAGGATGAAATAGACTGATCGGAACACTAATGGGAGTGGATCATATAGGTACATTCCTAGGAGGGATCACCTAGAGGGCTTAATACATGGAAGTATCAAGATTCCCAGTGAGGATGGATCTGTTGGTGATTGGGTTCTGGCAAAGGGGACACTATGGTTTACCTTTGGCTGGGATTCAACCTCATGGAGGCCTCCTATGTACCTTGTATAGAAGATAGGGATCAAAATTCACGTATTTAGAGAGGGTGATAAATCTAGGTGTACAAAAAGGATAAGATCCCAAAGAAATGCTTGGGATTATGTGTGGTTATTGGCCTGAGTACTTCTAGGAGCAACAAAGAAGTGGATGACATGCTCTCATAGGTATGTGGTGTCCTAGGTAAAACCAGGATGGATTATAGAAGACTTGATGATTTTTATGTGATGAATGGGATGAAGCTATCATGATGATGATGGTGGTGTTGGTATTTAACCTTAGAGGGACTTCCTACATATCCTTGTGGTAGGGAATCAAAGTCCAAGTAGTTTGATCGGGAGATAAGTCACTTAATGAGGCATATCGTGAGAATGGATGCATGGATGAGACTCGAGGGAATTAGAACCCCCGGGTTAAGGAGAGACCATCATAAAAAAAAAGGCTCAAGGTAGATACTAAGATGAGACATGATTGACCAACTTGAACCTCAATAAGGATTCATATATATCACCATGACAGGGATTGAAAGTCCATTTAGTTTAGGATGCTGGATAGAATTGGGGTGTACATAAAGGGAAAGGACCCAGAAACATGCTGGGGTTTACACATGATTAGCATCCCATTGCAAGGGGGACGCACTTGGTTGGACTAGTATAGATTGAGGGGTGGGCCTTTTCACGTCTAGCTTCCCAAGAATAGGTCTGACACCGCTAAAGAGTGGACCAAGGATGTGGGTCCTAAAAAAGGGGATTCCAATGATTCCCAGTGTTTGGGGTTGAACCTCAGGGAGGCTTCCTATATACCTTCTCTTAGAGAGAGGGATAGAAACCTACGTAGGTCAGAAGTATAGAGTTTCACTTAATTCTTGAAAAAGGGGACATTAAACTTCCTATGTAGCATTCCTAGAGAGGGAAAGGGTCAAAGTCTACATAGTTCAGTTGGATGGGGGATAGGGATTACACAGTAAGATGATCCATATTGGATATCTTGGTCTATGCTTACTCCAAGTCCATGTGATTCATGTTCGGTGTGAGAAAAAAGTGGTAATAAAGGCCTGATGATCGCGCCTTGAAATGTTCATCCATGAGAAATGGAATGGGTCTTATGCATGGTTAGCATCCCATGGAGATGGAGATTGAGACTCACTCTAGGAAAGAATCCTAATGAGAAATCAGGGTGTTCGGATGTATGAAGAGGATATGGCTATGATACTTGAAACATCCCATTAGTGGATTTAGGGCTTATATGGAGATGACTGAGGTGTGCATGGCGACAAAGCTTAGAGGGAGAGGAGAGTGAGAACGTTCTGGTGCCCGTCCACTTCATGGTATTCTCAGGACTTGTCACTTATGCAGTGATCATAGTTTGACATCATGTGTTGGGACGTAGATTATTGGAAGTTTAATTTCCTGCATCTCGGACAGTGAGGATTCACTCCTCGCCCCTAGGATTTACATAACTGGTGCACATTAACCCTTAGTGAATGGAAGGAACCAGTAATTCCATGTGGATATAGGGTTGTTTTGTGATCCATTAACGGGATCAAATTATCATGGCTATGCGAATAATCAATATCCGCTAGTGTACCTATATAAAGAATCATGAGGAAAAGAAACACTATATGAAGCACCACCCAAGGGACCTTGAAATCACTTCGTAGAAACCTAGAGGTCCATATGGGAGAATTATGAACATGAATGTGGTATAGTGCATTAGAGGGGCTTGGATATGGTGCCTTAGGGTAAGGAAGATACATGGATCACACAGGGAGGTGGGCACAAGATTTTAGGGGTGCAGGCAAGATGATGGATTGCGTGGAAGATTGGGCGGTTTCTCACGAAATGAGTTATTGCATGCAAGGTGAGACCCTACACCCAAGATTGGCATGAAACAAGGGAACACATGCAATTAAGAAGAATATTTTTCGCACAAATGACTTCAAGTAAATGGAAATGGGAGTGGATCATGCCTTAATGGGCCGACCCAAAGGAGGGCTCGTCGGAGACTTATCACACAAGATCTACTACCTTGAGGCCATGTCATTCGTTTGCTCTTGGAAGGGTTTTATTTCATGTAGTTGAGTGTCAGTTCATCTTTTGTAACCGTTCCCCAAATATTGGTGGAATGTTTCTATTTATAGATGGAAACCTTGGCGGTAGCGTGCAAGATGGGCCATGTGCAAGTGTCATTATGACATCTTATTGGGAACGTAAGATCTTATGTGCATTTTTCAATGTTGCGGGCTGGATAATTTTTTTTGCCACTAACATGGTAGTTTTTCGGAAGGGTGACATGAAATAATCAATTTGATGTTGCTTTGGGAATGCATGATCTTTCACGCAGACAAAAAAAAAAATATTGCATGCACCTCCCTTAGGCATCTCGGGACTGTACTCTGACTAAAAATATGCCTTTGGTTTGGTTAACAATGTCCATTCATAGCCTTATCTGACATTCAGCACCAAAAAATTCCCCCCTAAGAATTAGGGCTGAAGGGGGACCCAAAGGTCGGATTATGAGGGACACGTCAATAATTAGAGTGTCTGACAGTTGGTTCACAGAAAAATCAAAAATTGGTGTGCAAACCACTTTTGCGTGCACGAAGGGGGAGATCCATGCCTATAAATATGTCTATCACCCCCAATTACCCTCTTTGAATTTTATGTATGACAAGTGACTTTTCTCTCATGCATGAAAGATATTCATTTATGCGTGAAATATACTGCATTTTGTCAGAGTTTTGTGCACACCCACATGCTCTTTCATGCCGCTATCAATTCTTGTGTGACATAGGCTCATCATGAATGCAACAGAATATATTTCACACAAAAAACCACATTCATTCATAAAAATACCTTTTTGAATTTAGGGATGCACATAAATGGACACTCAACTGATTGAAGTTGATAAAGATGCAACCTCTACCACTAGGATGGCCTAGATGATAAAAAACCCATAGATTAATCATGAATTAATTTTCATGCCAAATAATCAGATGATTTTTTGTATGGTAGCGCAAGCTCAAAACGATTATGTTTTGGGGGATAGTCTACCGATATAGAACTTCAGAATTTTGGAAGAGGTGTTGATTTCAAGATTTGAGTCTAATACGCCATTTTCTTGGGAAGCACAAGAGGATAACCTTCCACAGTTCAAAATTACAAGGAATGATCACCCCTCTAGGGAAAAATGGCACTTGGCCATTTATATCATGAATCCAAAGACTAGAACTATTGTAGTTAGAAATCCGGATCTTGAGGAATCTCTAGATCAATATACGAGCACCTTCAAAAGCATCATTACTAATTATACTAAAGGTTGGAAGGAATCAGACTTCAAGTTTGGAGGAAATTTCATGAGTGAATGGGCATGGGCGTTCTAGGTACACTAGGAATGCGTGGGGTTTGGGGAAGATATGTGGTATATCGATCTTTTTGAAGCTGTGTGGACAACATAATTTCACTTCTACTGTCAAAAAGACCTCATACTAGAGCTGTTTAGTCACTGGTATCCAAACAAAAATACCTTTTAACTCCACCAAAAGTAGGTATGCATCAGTCTATGGGACATTCATTACTTCAAGGTAATTCCCCTAGTAGGGTTCCAATATTATGAGTTCCTTACAACATAGAACGTTTAGGGGGATTCGATGTGCACTCTTATTCTTAAATGGAATATTTTGGAGCTAGCTAAGGAGAACCTGTAAATAAAGAACATCCTAAAGGATCTATCCTATTCCAGATTATTCAGTCTGTTTCTGATGCACGACAAGGTGGTGAAAATGCTAGGCTGAGGGAATCAGTTTCTGAACGCATCATAGAGGGGGCGGCAGGATCATATTGGATTGTCCTAGAAGTAAGAGAGTACAGATCATGGGGCTTCAGTACCAAAAAAAATTGGGATCTGATTATATGATATGTCAGGTTCCTTGATGAATTTTGGAGCAGGTGGATGCTACTAGAGAGGGATATGAGGTTTTTCCATGAATTCTAGGGATGGTTCAAATCATGGTTTCCAATATCAATGTTAATCTGAGGGTGACCATATTGGCCAGGCTGTATGGCATTCTAGGATGCATTTCTAGAGAGAGAACTCCCCATAAGATTATGCGGACTGTTCTAGATTCTTCATGGCTGGGTTTCAGTTCATTACGGTGGGTAATTCTTACTTAATGACATACACCCTAGAGGTTATGGTCTACGACCAACCTTACTGAACAATGTTGGAATTCGACCACTGATGCTTAAATAGGAAGGGATCAAACTCAACATCGACAACCACAAAAAATTCAATTTTCATTATTTTTGGTCCCCAACTGGACAGATGGTATATGACATAGTGAGGGCCATTAGAGAAGATAGAAACTTGAAAAGCATTATGGGCAGTGAGTTAGTAGCATAAACTGATGGAAAACGATTTTGCAAACTGTATATGAAAAAGTGGTCTACTACAAAATTCGGGTGCATGAAATGGGTGCCAATGAAAGTATATACATAGGTTTGGGGAGAGAAACAACTTTTAATCCTTCGCTGACTGTGTGTCATGTTCATGATCGTAGGTTTTCGGTATGTCAACACACTTACCCCTACCAATGTGAATGCTGACCTATCAACATAGTATGCTGAACATTGAATAGAAATGTACCAAATGAAAATTATATTGAAATTAATTCAGCAAATAAATGTGGCCATCATGTATTTGGGACAACGGGGAAGAATACAAGGTACCACTGGGTAGGTGAGACAAGGAATAAGATATGCATTTAGAACGAAATGGGCTAGAACTTCATTAGTAGGTGCGTCATGGGGCGGGAATGCACATCCGTCTTTTGAAGACAGGTTAGTCTCGTTGGTGGCCTCATGGGCTAGCCAGGGAATTAACTAGGAAACGACTATGGAATCTCATAAAGTTGATATCCAACACCATTTTACCTTATATATGGTATTCTTGGAGGACGCTGTGACAATTTATGACCAAAGAAAGAGCTATGGTGGAGACTGATGTGCACTGGGCTTGGCATACCAGACATAGGGCGCACTCATGTGTAGATAGGTTAAAATTTTATGTCCTATATGTATACATAAAAGCTATGGATATGTATGCATCCAACAAGGGTGAAGGTCTTGGAGGTGAGAAACCTCTTGAAATAGCCATCTACCAGGGAATCCCACATGAGAGTGGTGAGTTCATAGGCTATGATGTGGAACTAGAAGAAAAACTTGAGGTGAGTCACAACTATTATCTCTACTAGCCTTTCTATTTTTATAATTCCAATCCACTCACCAAAATTTTTCATTTTCAGGAACACATCGCAGATGATATCTAGGAAGCCTTTCCTTCAAGGGATGAATATGTACACATCGATGTGGAATAACATCCTCATGATCCAACATTAGGGATCGAGCAGGTCAGGGAACCGACCATGGTTGATAAAGATGAATGAATAGACCCGATTAAAGTGGGAAGAGATGAACCATAAGGAAGGGATTAAATGGGGAACTTAGAGTCTCAAGCTATTGTGGTCATCTAGAAGGAGTCAGTGCCGATTATTGAATCAAAAAGTGCTGAGATATATATTGTGGTGGAATCTCCTACCATGACTAAGGCACAGGACACCACTGCTCTTGGCTCTTGTATGTTTCTTCCATTGTAGGCTCACATATTTTACTGGAGGAATCCATTGACCAATTTAATAGTTCCCAATTAATTAATAAGAAGGATATAGTCTTGGAAAACTGTTGATTCTGAAACATCTACGGGACTCTATCAGTGATTACACCAGATCACACAGAGCTAACTATTTAACCACGTCCCGCCCTAGCACTCAGTGAGGATGAATCTACAATCATAGGTGATGATTCTACCATAGTTGAGCTCCAATCCAATAGGGGTGAGTTCACTGGAGTCAAAAGTGTGCCAGAAGAGGACACTGCAACTAAACTCTTGGCTATTTTTACTAAGTACAGACTTGCAGATCCTCAGGATATGGATGAATCTGATTCAGACATAGCTGAGGAGAATCATATGACGCGGTGCAAGGTGTGGAAGTTCATCAAATTATTTCTTAGTCATTCATATGTAGAATGGTTGGGCTGGATGGGGTCACTTTGCAAATGGCTATGTATTATCTATGCTAGAGGGTAGGATTCTCACCTTCTTCATATAATGATCTATGATTAAATGGTTGAGAAGATATGGGAGTGTAGAAAATGATCTTATATTTCATATTTTAGTGTAATTCATGGAATAACCATAAGTTATTTAAAGTTGATAAAGAAGTATGATGCCTTAAAGGGACAAAAAAAGAGCATCAATTATCGCGAGCCATTTGAGCTAATTGAACAGTTGATGGCCCAGCCGGCGGATGCCCAGGAGAAAGTAGTGCAGACAAGCTATAAAATGATTGAGCTCCAAGCTGAGTAGGCATGAATGGAGTCCAATTATAATGAGTTTTTCTCTATAGATACTGATAAAAAGAGAGATCTCAAAGAGTAGGAAGCATCCCTAGACACTATCTTCTAGAAGGTGGTGGTACTTGAACAATCTTTCAAAGGGGCCCATCCATAAGGTTCATGTTCTAGCCGAACTCATAAACCTATCTCCCTTTTTTTCTTTCATATTCCAAACTACATGCATGGAATTATTATTATTTTTCTTTCTTATTTTAGTGAATTTCGACCATTACTATGAACTAATTATAAATAAATCCGTAAGCTCACGTGGGCTATACCCTGTGTGAGAAACAAGAGAATATTACATAATTATTCACTATGTGTATGAGGGAACTGGATAATATTTCCAAAACATGGTGTTTGGATGACCACAAAAAGTTTTTGAAATAAGAGGGGGGTCCTGAACGGAGAATACGGTCCTCAAAACATCTAAAACTCTCACTCCCATGTAATATAGTGCATGAGAAGGATGATTCTAGGGGTGTTGGAATAAATCCAAAAAAATGGGAATGAAGAATGTAAATTAGGATAACCAAATTTTGGAATGAAGTGAAGAGGGTATGACTATAGAGGATAGATGTTGAACAAATTCAAAACACAACCTCTGTATCATGTTAGCCTAAAATGGGAACAAACAAATGAGGACTAGTCATGGACCACATTCCAAAATAAGGGGCCAAACTTGAAGTGTTGTCTGAGGTCCTTTGGAATGTTGTCCTATGATGGTAGGTAAGAGTTAAGGCCTGGTGTCCTAACAATTAGGTGGTTCCTTCAAATGCTGAAGGTAATGAGGATATAAAAGAGAGGCTATGAAAAGTGGGGTGATGCAATAAAGGGTTGTTTGAATAGAGTCCAACAGTCTTAGAATTGGGCTACCCTGATAAAAGTACCATAGGTGAGCATATCCATTTGAATCTAGACCATATCTATTTTTGGGAGCAACCTCGCTGGAAAGGAACTAAAATGGTGTACAGTTTTATGTCATGTAAATGGGATGATAATCATGTAGTTTAGAGTCATGCGGTGAACACGATGCATGAAATAGTTTAATGTCATATAACCATGACGTTGCATATAGTTTAAGTTCATACCGCCTATACCCTACTCATCAATTTAAAGACATGTTACATGGGATGGGGAAACATATTTTAGAGTCATATATTTTTGACCATAATTAAGGGAAAATAACTAGACATGAAATGGTTCTACTCAACATAAAGTACACGGGGATGGGCCCATGGTGAATTGACTGGGCTTCTCTAGGTATCCCTAAAGGCTGATATTTAAGCCACACATATTTCTTGGAGGTAGTACGACAGGTAGCCAATACCAAAAATGGAAATATCTTCTTGAGTGAAGGCATCATATGCCTATGTAACTTATCATTACATAGCTTGGGTACAGAATACATAGTTTAGCATCACACTATAAGGATGTAAGGGACTTTAGTATATGGTCATAGTGATTGGACTAGAATAAAGAGATTTCTATGGTTGAAATGTGTAATGCAGTGCTATAAATAAATCCCAACATGAATGAGGACATAAGAAGTACACACCACAAAAAAAAATTCCATGAGAACACACACAGAGTTTAGAGTCATGATGTCTAGACTTGGGAGACTAGTTTAAGATGTGAACACTTAGTTTATGGTTGTAGGATTCAGACCATAATGAGTATTGTTCATCCATGTATACAAATACCTTACCTATATCCCTAATCTAATGCAATCCATGTTTGGTGTAGGAAATAAGGGTGAATAAGATCTTCACAACACATGGAATACTCTTTAGGGGGAGATGGTGGGGAGTTGATGATGACCCTCATAATGAGGATTCATCCTCTTCAATGTGTATAAGTTCATAGAGGGATAACACCAAGGGTTTCCAAATTCCACAAAAAAATGATGGTGAGGAAACGGAAGAAAATCACATGACCAATATTTAGGGTTCAATGGGGTGGCACAATGATGGAGGATAATTTTCAACTATATTCAAAACATAGCATCCACATCACCTTGTCCCATAATGGGAACAAAAAATGGGCATCGACCACAGACCACATTCACAACATGGGACTTGTGTCAAATTGTTGTTCAAGATCCTCTATAATGTTGGTCCAAGATGGTACGAGAGCACTAAGGCCTAACATCCATGCCATTCGGGGATCGTTTCAGATCTGAAAGATGATGGAAAACCATATAAAGGGAAACATGAATCATGAAAATGTAGGCAATCATGTCCATGTAGAATCCAACAATCTATGTCCTAAACCACATTGCATCTAAGCACATTTTTAAGTCATAATAGAGGTTGAGAATTCCAAAAAAGAAGGGTAAAATGGTTTGATGAACCTAGGACCGGACCTGATGATGAAAGGTAAGGGAATTCCTATACATCCTATAATGATGTGAATCAACCCAAATTTATTTCTTTAAAATGGCATGTTATGGTACCAAAGATAGGGGAAATACTATCATGTAGGTCTAGACCATGCACCAAAATAGGCCGAATTTAATGGATCTTGTTTGTTCTTTAGGGTGGGTGTCTATTTTATTGAAGAAACAAACCCCAGATGGAGAGTCCAGTCATTGCCATATGAATCAAGCCATATGTAGGACTTGAAAATGGAACTGTGGGTGACAGATACCAAACATGATATCCCCTCAAGTGAGGACAACATAATGTCGTTTTGTTTTTTTGTTGTGTGGCCAGGATGATAGTGTCATAGTTTATGGTCGTATGACAAGACCAACCAATGAATTTTAACATCGTGCGGCAAAGACACACCAATTTAATGTAATGTGGGACCAGGTAGCATAGTTTAACATCATATGGTTTGGATGCATACAGAAGAATAAGGTTCTAAAGGGAATGAACATAGCGTGATAAAGCATTCCTGATGTGGATGAGGACATAAGTCCACACCACACCACGTAAAATTCAAAGGGATAAAACTCAATATAATGGGATAGAAAATTTCAAAGGACCTAGAGATAGACCCAAATATGAAATGTATTGGTGTTCCTATGTATCCCATGAGGATGGGAATCAAGCCTAACGTAGTTATAGAAATTCAATGCTATTTAATGTCCTGTGTAAAGGACATAAATGGCAGGGACTATCCCATAAGTGGAAGTTCATAGTGTGGCTATTATAGACCCTATGTGAATGAGGACATATGTCCACAAACCACATCACATACCATAATAATCAAGGACAAAAAGGCTGAATATAAGAGATAATTATTGTAGCTTGGGCTAGACCAGAAGACGAAAATTATGGATGTTCCTACGTTTCCCATGAGGACGAGAATCAAGCCATACATAGTTATAGAAATTCCATGTATTTTAACATCATGTGGTGAGGACGATGAGATCTTAGTTTAAGGTCATGGATCTTTGACCGTAAGATTGCGAGATTCTTCCAAGGGGGCATAAACCATGACCAAATCCCTAAGCCCATGTGAGCTATGCTCGATGTGGGAAACAAGGGTGGATAATATATTGGTGACACATGAAATACATAGAAAGGTCAATCGATGTAGAGTAAATAACAACACCACGATATTGATTCGTCCTCTTAACGCACAAATGTCTATGGAGGGATAACACCAGGGGTGTTAGAATTCCACTTGGATGAGATGATGTGAAAAGGGATGTCAATCAGTAGAATAATATTTGGGGCATAACGGGGATGGAATAACTATGGAGGATTACCATTGATCGTGTATCAGACATAGAATCCACACCATGTGACCTGAAATGGGAATAAATGAGCATCAATAGATAACCATATTTACAGTGAAAGACTTGTGTCAAATTTTCCTTCAAGACCCTCCAGGAATTTGTACAAAGTAGTTGGCAAGCCATAAGGCTGAGCATCCATACCTTCCAGGGGTCATTTCAGATGTGAAAGATGGTGAACACCCAAATAATGTGAGAGGTGATGCATAGAAATGGATGAAAGCATTTTTCACATGGAATCCCACACTCTAGGACCTATACCATGGTGCATCTATGCATGTTGGTGAGGTCAATAGGCCCAATTGAGATCAGAAGACTGGAAGAGATGATTGGAAGAAAGAGGGGAGTAGAGATCTCAAGAAATAGGTACATGTTGTGGATATTGGTAATCCAATGTGCATAAGGACATAAGTCAACAACACACCACACACCCCCATGAGAACATAGGCCAATGGTTCATAAGAAATTGGTGGTTTCTGAAAAGTAGGGATAGACCCGAAGATGAAATGTCCATGGATTCCTACAAATCCTATGTAAATTTAAATCATGGAACATTTAGTTTAGGAAATGTCATGCAGTTTATCTTCATGTGGTAAGGACATAAATGGGATATGGGGCGTTATTGAAGGAGGGTCATGTGGTGACACTATTGTAAAAATTATGCGAATAAGTACTAAAGAATTCCACATCATGCTATATGTAACCCTAGAAGAGATCTAAACCCAAAGGGGGGGAGAAGAGGTTTGTTGGGATGAACCTAAAGATGAAATATATGGGCATTCTTATGTATCCCAGGATGATGGAACTCAATCCATATGTAGTTTTGAAATTCTGTTCAGTTTAACATCATGTGATAAGGATATATAAAGGAGGAGTATCTTAAGGGGATATGTGTGGTGTGAATAAAAATATCCGGACATGAATGAGGAAAAAGAGTCTGTACCACACTACATAATCCTAAGAGAGGACATGGTCCAAGAGGTTGGAAAATGTCAAGGGACCTAAGTGTGGGCCCGGGATGAAAGGTACAAGTGTTCCTACATATCCTATAATTATGGGAATCAAACCACATATAGTATAACATATTTTAAGAAGTAGATGATAAATTTAACATCTATTAAGATGGGTGTCGGAAATTTAACATCTTACAGGACTATAATATAGTTTAACATCATATGAGATGATGATTCCTTAAATATAAGTACTACTAGAGGAATTTGACATTGGTGGGAGGAGTAATATTCTCACAATCCATAGTGACAAGAGACTATTCTCCATTGGGGTAAACATTGTGAATGATGTAAGGTCTCTCCCATTTGGACTCCAACATTGGTGGCCTCCTGCCTAGTATGATTGGAGTTCTTAGGTCCTATACCGTGTCACCTTGTAATATGGAGTGGAGGTAAAATTTATTAATGAAGTCCCTAGCCATATTGTTCTAGTGCCACTCCAGATTGATCAAGGAGCGAAGCCTATTCTTATTAAGAACATCCAGTTCAGCCAGACAGATTTTGGATACTTTATATGGTACCTACGTATTGTAGACAGCTATGCATATTGAAGGTAGTTGAGACTCAATGGACATAAATAAATTGGTTCCATCCACTAGGGAATATGAATTCAGTAGAGTAGAATTAGGATTTGTCATCTTGTAAGCCGAGAGAGCATTGAAGAGTTCGTCCAGCCAACTCTTCTTATTCTGAAAAACCATCTTCTAAAAGAAGTAGGAGATGGTTTTTTTGAATGCCTTGATCTTACCATTATCATGTTCATGATAGAGAGAGTTTTGATTAGAACAGATATTATACATTGCATAAAATTTATTCAGCTTGGCATCTCAGAAGATGGTTCCATTAGGCTAATGACAATTTGAGAGACTCTGAATCAGTGGATGATATTGGAACTCACACAGTCGATGATGGAATAGGCCTTTAAATCCTTAAGTGTTATTGCCTCTGGCCACATGGAAAAGAAATCCATAGCGGTTAGGATAAACCTACACTAGTAGGCTATTTTTTCTGGATATAGTCCCATGAAATCGATTCCCTAGACCACAAAGGGCCAAGAGTACTTGGTATTATGGAGATTCTCTTGCAGCTGATGCAAAAAATTATCAAGGATATAGCATGCATGGAACCTCTTGGAAAACTAGATATAGTCAAAGATCATGGTTGGCCAAAAATAATCCAATCTTCAAATTTGATGAGAGAGTTTCATCACTATCTGATGACCCCATAGGAACCGATGTGAAATTCATACATAACCATAGAAATCCTATCTCCTTGAATGAAATATGAGATAATCACATCAAAACAATGTCTATAGAAGAGACTCACAAGACTGGAACCAGTCTGGGTGGTGAACTTCACTACGCACAATCATATTCTCTCACATTTGGCTCAATATGTTGAGAGATTACTGTGCTAGAGATACTTGATAAAGGGAGTTGTCCAGTTATAGGTCTCTCCCAAATAGTGGTAGGGGATTGGATGCCCCTATGTGGAGGCATCAGTGGTTATGTGGATAATCGATGGATATCATCATCACCTAGAGTGGTGGGAGGGATGAATCTTCAACGTTCCACATGGATAATCAAGTCATCCAAGTCATGCTCTACAAAATATGCGTCAAGGCTGGCTAGGTCATTGGATCGACAGTTCTGTGATCGAGGGACATGAGTAACATTTGGATAAGAAGGGAACTGGACCATTAGATAGTGAGTACATTCTAACAGAGGTATAAGATCTCTCTTCTTGACCACATAGTCATCGATGATCTTCTTGATTACCATTTCAGATTTCACTTTCACCTGAAAATGGTGAACATCAATATTGAGGGCCAGCTAAAAACCAATGATAAGAGCCTGAAAGTATACCTCGTTGATAGTGAAGTCTTCTGAATATAGGAACGAATAGGGTAGGAGAGCCCATTCTGGCATAATGAAGATGATAACTAGGCCTAATCTGTGGAGTCTAGGATCGGGGAGTCTCCTACCAGTAGGGCTTCAGGAAGTGCCACCAAAGTACATTTTCAAAAATTGAATGACTTGATCCACTGAGCAGATTTACTCATTTAGAATTTCAATATCCAGAGACTCCTCTATGGGGGATAAATGGGTGAAAATAAATTCTACCAATGACTGCCACTTGATAGCATTATGGGGGAAAACGTGATGTGGAACTATTGAAGGATCACTACCCACTGAGCTAAATGACCTTTCCACATAGGGCGGTTCATAATGTACATCAGCAGATCCACTAAGGACACTAGTTGCATCTCTTTTTGTTGCAAGTAATGTCTCCATTTCTATACTATGAATTCCAGTGCATGATATATCTTCTCTATAGAGTAATATATGGTCTTGATATTGAGGAGTATGTGACTGAGATAATATAAATTTTTCTCTTTTTCATCATTGTTAATCTGAGTGAGAGGGCGTTGAGGGTTCATTTCAGAGCAGTCATATAAAGGACCAATGTCTTTATAGAAATAGGTGGTATCAGAATCAAATGATGTAGCTGGTACTTCTTGATTTCCTCAAAAGTAGTCTGACACTCATCCCATTGATAATTGACACCTTTCTCATGATCCAATAAAATTTATTACACATACCAAAAATATTTGTGATGAATCAACATATATAGGCTAAGTGGCATTGAAAACCTAAGAGCTTCTGAATATTAATCAGATGAGACATTTGGATGATGGCATTGATCTTTTCTGGATCGACCTTAATGCTTCTGTATCTAATAATGAGGCGATGAAACTTCCTCGAGGTTACCCCCATGGAACACTTCCATGGGTTCATCTTTATATGGAAGGAATGGAGGATGATGAACAATTTCTCAAGATCACTAAAATAGTCCTGATGCTGGAAAGATTTAACCACTAGGTCATCCAGGTAGCATTCCACCAATGTTCTGAGGATTGGTTTGAATATGTGGTTCATGGTATGCTGATAGGTGGAACCTGCAATATTTAGGAGAAAATACATTACCTGGTAGAATAAAGTACATTGTGTGTCCCTGAATGTGGTAGACACTTCATCCTCAGGGGACATTTGGTTTTAATAATATCTCTAATACCCATCTATAAAGGAGAGAACATGGAACCCAATAGTGGAATCGATCAAAAGTTCTATTGCAGGAAGGGGAAAAAATCATTTGAACAATGACGACTGAGATCTTGAAAGTTGGTGTAGACTCTGATCTTTCAATTATTCTTCCTGATGGGCACACTGTTAGCTAACCATCAGGGGTATTGGACCTCCTTGATGAATTTGGCTCGGATGAGCTTATCAACCTCGACCTCAAATGTGGCATTGTGATAATGATGCATCTTTGTGTGAGGCTTGTTGAACCAAAAATGATTTACTAGGAGACTAAGAAGGTGGAAGGTGGATAGAGGATCTATCCCCAGTATCTCATGATAACTTTAGGAAAATACATAATGATGTTTCCTTAGGAAATTCACATATTTATGTTACTCTTCTGCAGGAATTGCGGCACTGATCAATGTTGGTTTCAGATCCGTCTCATTAAGGAGGTTTACCTATACCAATTCATCGACTATAGTGGAGACACCCTCATAGAATGTGGGAGGGGAATGTCCCAAATACTCTTCTTTATCCATGTTGAGAGGATCATCCAAAGGAGACAACTCTTCTGAGTTGATATATCCTTACAGAACCCTGGTGCCAACCTATGTGGTGGTGGAAACTTCATCAAGGGACTCCTACACTACTGAAACCATGGTGATGAAATTCCATCAACCCGATCCCATCTAACTTTCGAACCAAGATACCACCTTTACTAATATCAAATCAATAGTGATCTTTCAGCTTGATCTGGTTTATCCCTCCTGGTGAAATAGGCAATGATTATGCATCATTGTTGTTATAGGGCAGATGTCGTAATACCATATAGAAATAGGGGATCTGAGATAGCTCATTCTCGATTTGTGTAAGAATACAAGGTGATCTAATGGAATTAATTAGACATGGAAATTTTCCTACCCATCCTTCTAGAGACAATGAATAATTTCCCCAAGATTGGGGGCATGGAATCCAATTTGTCAATTGAGAAAACATAAGCATCATTCAGGTCTTTCCATGGGTCGATCACAACCATAACGTGTTCAGCCTTGTTAGCCTGAATCTTATTGTCCTTTCTCTTATTGCAGTCTTCATCAAAGTAATGTTATTAACAAGAGGAAAAGGGAGACACATCACCTTGGAGTATGCCTAATCAACTATTAAGGGAGTACTTAATGAATTGGTGATACGAGGATGGGACTTCCGCAAGTAAGTAGAGCCATTGACTACCCATTAGTGTTTTGTAAGTGGTTTCTTCTGAGACAACCCTGAACTCATTACTGGGAAATAGGCCACCAAACTGGGTCTTCAGTTAGATATTTCAATCTTGTGTATGCTCTATCCTCTCCTAACCTTGAATATTTAGTTCAAAGAGACTCAGATCAATTTTAGATAACCCCATATTATAGAGTGTTTGAGTTTGAATAAGGATGAACCTAGATTCCGTGTTGAAAAGACAATAGTGGACCTCAATGTGATTGAACCAGAACGGGTGACCGCCTTTAAATCCATATGGTTGTCGTATTTTTGTGACTCACTATTATAATACCACTTCCATTCACCCTCGCTGTCACTTCCAGGATTTATAAACACACATTCTATATATGCTAGTATTGGAATAAACTTGACTATGTTGTTATCGACATGGTGTTAGAGCCAGTCTTTAAACTCATATCACTTCATGAGGGTGTTTCCAAGTAACTAGTGATAGGGGTAGTAATTGGGATGATCGATGAGTTCTACCACTTTGGCCCACTTGTATTCTGAAAACTATAGGATTCCATGATTCATGACACTTCAGATATAGATGGGCACTTGAGCCTCATTAAATGAGTATGTTTAGTTACTTTTATCTAGTAAGGGGGCTATGGGATCCTGGATTTAATGAGGGGAGGGAGGATCCTGATGAGGAGGAGGGACCTGATTGTCTTTCTTAGGTGGCTATGGTGCGTTAGGTGGGGCTCCTGTTGATTATGAGGTGGGCTCTGTGGAGACCAAGGCTGTAACTAAGGTGGTGGACCATGGCGAGGCTGTGGAGGTGGTTCCACTGGTAATAACTCCAGCTACCTGGGGCCTTATTTGTACAACCATAGCAGGCTCAGCCTTAGAGTCTCTTCTTGCGGGAACTACAAGAGGAAACAGTCATGCCAACTTGTCTTGGTGCAAGGCTTCCTAAAATGGTGGGCTTTGTTAGAGAAATATTTAAATCCCATCTGGTAGTTCAGAGCGATGAGAGAGGGTATTAGTTCAGTCTTCACATTCCCTAATCATATCACCATCATTTTCTCTTGTGTTAGTGGAAAATCAAGGGATTATGTGAGGCCCCACCCCTAGAGACAATATTTATGATGTACTGATTAGACCTTTGCTTTCACTTGATGAGGTTAGCAATGCTTGTATTCTAGGATGTGGAACTAAACTTGTAGAGAAACTGCCTATGAATATCCTCCCAACCGACTGTTGACCCAATAGGCTATACCAAAAAAAATTAGTCCCTTAAATTTCTACACGAAATACGGATTCTTGGAAGCCTCATACTGCGCTGGAGTTCCCAACATGGGTCCACACCTTGAAATAAAGTGGGATTGATGTTGAAGGGGATTTCCAATCCCTTTAAAGGGGGAGAACGTAGGATTCCCAAAACCCGTGGGTGATGGAATATCTTCTAGACATTTCGGATATGGCTTACCATCAGGTGGGATTTTCACATGTCGAGTTTATAGGGACTTGAGGCATGAAATAAGGGCTGCCATCGGATCATATGAACGATTATTACAACCATGAAGATGATATCATACCACTAGGGCATTATTAAGTTCTTCAATAAGGTAAGTAGTCCCAGCGGATTGTGGAGCGGCTGGGGGGATGAGTCGTGGGTCTGCTGGGGGAACGACCTGTGGAGAGGCTAAGGGAACCTAAGAAGGGTCCCAATGAGGGTTATCACACAACTCGGGTGGATTTAGGGATGCATATTGTGCCTACATTCTATAGACACCAGCCACTGCTCAGTCTATATGGGTAGGATATTCAAGGTCACCTGGAGGAAACTCATAGGGGGAGGCTATAACTACACCTACTTCCCTAGTCGATGATTACTATAATTTGGGCACCATTCTGTAGCATGTTCAGTGAGAAGGTAATCGACCATATTTTTATGTTCCACGAGTTGTTGATGAAAAACAACATTTTCATGGTCATATTATATTATTTTCATCAAGTTGAAGGGTTATAGGTTCTGACAGTCCATGTGTTCTCTTTAACCTTAATGGGGTCCCAATCATAGAAAAATGACTCGGAAGATGAAGGATGGATCAGTAAATATATTTTCTTGTGAGTAACCCTTCTCAAAGGATTCAACATGTGTGGCGCCACCCTGGGGGGGGTATGTTCTCTTCAATGAGTCAAACTCGGTTTCTTCCTTTGATAGGTAGGCCATGTTAACTACGACTGTGCCAGGAGACATATCCTCCATATCAACTGGCATGTCGGGCTGGAACAGAATTGTATTGAAATGAAGGGAAACATACTACCCTTGACCATGGATCTAAATGTGGGGGAAGCCTTTTTAATAATTATGTGGAGTACTGTAAAACATTAGATGCATCATAGATGGAGGGTATGACATTGAATGGGTGACTCAAGGCGCTGATCCATGAGGAACACAACCCATTTGATCATGTGGAATTACTAGACAATGTCATCAAAGTGTTTCTAGCTCTTGGGTTAATATACCCATCGATGAAAGAGATAGAAGTGTATAGCCCAGAAAGTTTGGCAGAAGCACATGGCCTCCTCCTAGGTGAGAGATTCCGGAATACTAAAACCTAATGTTGTAATGGGCCAGAATATCTTTGGGAGATGTTTCACCATGAGTAGGTTCCACAAACATTTAATCTCAAACTCGGGATCTAGACCTTGGTTTCCCCATTCATCGACTAGGTGTGCTTGAGGGACTGGTAATGACACTAAATCAGACTGTTGTGTTGGTTAACTAGCCAGTGGAGAGTATGATGCTTGAACTGGCAGGCCACTGCATCTTGGGTTGCCTTTCGAAGAATGTTCTGATTTCACCACCACATATATGTAGGATAGACTAATGAAAATTTCTTTTGATGCAAGGATAATGGTCTTTGGTGGTGAGTCACATTGTTTCACATTCTCTATTTGACTCCATAACAACTCTATGTACTATAGTTGAGGTAGAGAATGATCCTATTGATGATATGGATGATTGCATGACTAGGCCCTATAAAGGGGCCGAATCCTCCTCCTGTATGTTTTTGTGGAGGGATTCTTAAATTTAGTGGGCCTCACATTCTAGGAGAATGAGGATGATACACCGATTCCCTACCCCAGACCCCAACATAGAGGATCAGGGTTAGGGTTACATTATCAATCCACACTCTGATTCAAAGTTAGAATAGTGGACGATTTTGAATTTGATATGATGTTTACTAGGATTATCCCTTTGGTGGTGGAAACCCACCCTCCTATTCTAGGGTGGTTCCTTAGGACATTTTGGTTTTTTGACATGGGGAGGTCCTCTGTGAAAATATATGATAAAGTGGGAAACCTCTACCCCCATAGAATGGGATATAAGAAGGGCCTTCATATTAACTGTTGTTGATGTGGGGAGGACCTCAGATCTGATGATATGGGGTATGAGGAGGATCCAGAAACTTTTTGAATAGAACATGAAGATAACATCTATGTTTGAATGTGTTTGAGTGTGCAGGGACTCTATTGAAGCTGGTAAACACATGGGTAGGACCTCTATGGTGGTGGTCCGTAGTGCTGGGAGTATCTTCACATCGGCCGACCCTAATTGAAATGTAAAAAAGAGGGCCTTCATACTGATTATATTGGGCATGGTAAGGACCTCTATATTCACCATTGATAAAGAATGGGGACCTACAATTTGGGTATTTCTGGCATGGTGAGGAACTCCACCGAAATCAATGAGAACATGGGGAGGGCCTCCATGTTGTTGGGTGATTGGGAAATGAAGAACCTTTCATTTAGAACCTAGTATGTGATGAAAATATCCATACCTGAGATTGAAGGCATGGGGAAGAAATTAATTCTAAGTGTCAATATGATTGGGATGGTCTCCGCTTGGGTTGAGGATGGTGGTATGTGGATGGCCTCCATAATGGATGTCACTTCTATGGGTTGTCCTACGATGACTACTACTTGCCTCAGTAACCAAGAGAGACAGTTCAACCTCCTCATAGGGTGAATGGAGCATCAACTTTGTTCAATATTGGAATTACCCCTCCTATGTAATCGAGAGGTTCCCCCTATTCAATAACAATAGGGGATGATATCTCACGTCAGTGTTGGCTCGGTCCATTGAATTCGTAGACGATGATGTCCCCTGGTAGGCATAATCCTGATATTTCACCCAACATTGATGTTAGGTTAACTGGTATAGGGCTGGATGTGTCGGGGGATGGACCTCCTACTATTTGATTTATAGGACTAGATGGAGACACTGACAAGGCTAGGGGGGGGGAGCCCTCCTCTCTGGATCCCTAGGTGAAGTCCTCCCACATTGGCTCATACATCCTTTACTTCATCAGTATAAGGGATTGAGTCATAGGGGAACTCCAGGGATATGATCTTGAAGCTATTTAAGCTCGGAGTGGGGAGCAGCGACTCCCTATGTGGACCTTGGGGGTGGTGTCAATGATGGGGCACCATGGACTTCTTGTTTTGGAGGGTCATTTACCTCTTTGGGATGACCCCTTCCTGGTCATATCGTCCATCAAGAGTATCAATCACCCTCCTCTAAAATAGTTTAGCGGGTGAAAGGGGGTGTGGGTGCCTAGTAGCTTCTTGTATGAGATCTATCGTAGAGGAGAGGAATCAGTGGGGAATTGCCACATTCATACTTCCCCTGCCCCTGTTTCCATGAGTGGGAGGTGATTGGTTTCCTCTAGCTTGATCTTTGGTCCTCCAAAGTAAGAAAATTCCGTCATGGGTACATAAAATAGGAAAGCGGTTCCCAATGCCCCAACACTGTTCAATTTTCCATGGATAGAGAAAAAGATCCACATAGACAACATCACAGTCCGGGAAGCCCAACGATCAACTACCCCACCCCTTGGTGAGTTTCATGCTAGGCCCACTATTTTCTTAGTGGGACCAGATGTCAGATAGCTGAATCCCATGACATTCCTATCTTTTATTGTCTTGAATGATTGTAAACTCTATATTGAGGAGAAGGCTTCATATAAGGTTTACCATTTCTGTTTTCGACGCTTTCACTAGGGTGAACATTGTCATGCTATGACACAGTGTCTATTTCCCTGCATTTCCTAATCTCCAAAGGTTGCCATCATCTGTCACATATTTAGGGATGTTATCTCCTTGATCGAAATGGGATGATGGAATTTCGGTTCCTCCTTCCATGTATTCCACCTTGGAACTTGTCACCTAGTCCGGGTCTCCCTTAAAGATTAATATGTTCTTTGTGAAACTCTTCTGGGTGACATATCAGTGTGGATGCTAGATAATCACATTTTTTCTGTTAGGACATGACATCAGGTCAAGTCAAGAAGCAACCTTTGGTCAGTGGATTAGTCACATTGGGAATTTCTGCCATATCTCAACAGTAGAACACTAGTACACCTAGATTTCATCCCTTTATGATATGGAATCTCGAGGGAACAGAAGCCTGAGGAATCCCGCGTTGAGTGCAGGGAAATTATGACATAGGAATGTCTCCAAGGATTTCCTTAGCTTTCCAAGTTCAACACATGGTATGGAATGAGTTTAACGTCTCTCGGAGCTGGATCAGACAAATTGGAATACTAATGGGAGAAGATCATATGGGTACATCCCTCTGATGGAGAACCTGGGAGGTTTACTAGATGGATGGATCAAGATTCCCAATGAGTACAACTTTAAGTATGATTTGGTCCTGACATATGGGACACCATGGTTTACCATTGGCTAGGATTGAAAATTTTGGAGGCCTCCTACATGTCATATATAGAAGGTATGGATGAAAACCCACGTAGTTTGAGAGGGTGATGAATCGAGGTGTACACATTAGAAAACAAACCAAATACATACCAGGGATTATGCATGTTAGTGGTCCCGGTACTGCTAGAATAATTGAGGAAATGGATGAAATTCACTCATAGGGATTTGGTTGACTATGCAATACTAGGATTGATAATGGACGACTTGATGAAATGTTTGAGATCAATGGGATGGAACCAACATGAAGATGATGGTGGTGTTGTGCTTGACCTTAGAGAGGCTTCCTACATATCCCCATGAAAAGGAATCAGATTCCATGAAGTTTGATAGGGAAATGAGTCACCTAAGGAGGCAGATCATGAAAATGGATGTGTGGATGGGACCTGAGGAAATTAGAAGCCTCAGGTTAAGGCATGACCTTCCCGAAACAGAAAGGTGAAATGGAGAGATGATGATGGTACATGGGTGATGGGATTGAAACTCAATGAGGCTTCCTACATATCCCCATGGCATGGAATTAGAGTCTATGTAGTTCAAGATGGTGCATAGAGTTGAGGTGTACATAAATGCAATGACCCTGAGACATGCTAGGGCAACACATGGTTAGAGTCCCATTTCAAGAGGGAAAATATTGGTTGGAGGAGTATGGATTAAGGGAAGGTCCTTTGCAAGGTTGGCTTCCAGAGAACTGGTCTGACACCACTATAGGGAAGACCAAGGATGTGGGTCCCAACAAAGGGGACTTCAATGTTTACTATTATTTGGGGTTGAATCTTAGGGGGTCTTCCTACGTACCATGTCTTTGGGATAGAGTTCAAACCCCACATAGTTCATAATCATACACTTTAAATTCATGTGCTACAAAGGGGGAATATAGTTAAATGTCATTCTGGAATAATATGGGCCGATGCGAAGTGGTTGGGACTGATGGATAATGGGTATAAACCTCACAGAGGATTCCTACATAACCTTTCTAGAGAGGGAAAGGATAAAAGTTCAAATTGTTCAGTTGGATGGGGGATGCGGCTTACACACTAAGATGGCCCAAATAGAATGTCATAATCTATGCTTACTCTAAACCCACATGATTCATGCTCGGTGTGAGAAACAAGAGGTAAAAAAATACCTGAAGATCACTCCGCGAAAGTTTCGACCATGATAAATGGAATAGGGATTATGAATAGTTAGTGGCCCATAGAGATGGAGATCATGACTCACTCTAGAAAGGAATCCCGATGATAATGAAGGGTTCCCAGATGTACGAGGACTATATGGCCATCATACCTGAAACATCCCATCATTGGATGTTGGGGATTGCATTGAGAATGGCCGAGATGTGCATGGTGAAAATTTTTAGAGGGAGAGGGGAGTGAGAAGGCACTGGTGCTCGTCCCCACCACTGTCATCTCTAGACTTTTAACCTATATTGTGATCAAATTTTAACATCATGTGTCAGGGATGTAGATTCTTGGTAGTTTAACATCCTGCATCTTGGATGGCGAGGATTCACTTCTCACCCATAGGACTTACATAATTGGTTCATTCTAACCCTTGGTGAAGGGAAGGCACCAGTAATTCCATGTGGAGATAGGGTTGTGGAGTGATCCATTGAGGGTATCACATTAGCATGGCCATGAAAAGAGGCATTATCCTTCAGCATCCCTATGCGAATAATCATGAGGCAAAGTAACGTAACATGAATCACCACCCAATGGACATTGAAATCACTTCATACAAACCTGGAGGGACATATGGGATAAGTATGCGCAAGACATGGGTGTTTCATATAAGAGGGTATCAAACATGATGCCTTAGGATAAGGATGAAACATGGAGAACAAAAGCAGGGGCACACACAAGATTGAAGTGGTAAACACAATATTGGATGGTTTCATGAAAAAACGAGCAGCTGCGTGCAACGAGAGACCCTACACGCAAGATTGATACGACACAAGGAAGAAATTGCGTGTTGGAAGAATATTTTGTGCATAAATGCCTTGGAGTAAAAGTAAATGGGTGAGGATAAATCCCTAGTGGGCCCACCTGAAGGAGGACACTTGAGAGACATTTTAAAAAAGATATAGTACCTTAGGGCCATGTCTTTCAAACGGCCACGAAAGGGCTACCTTTCATGCAATAGAGTTTCGGTTCGTCTTCTATAAACATCCCCCAAATAGAGGGGGTATATTTCTATTTATATTTGAAATCTTTGGCGTCAAAATGAAAGATGCACTATGAACAAGTGTTATTTTGGCATCACATTGGGCATGAATGATCTTATGCACATTCCAATTTTCATTCATGCCACTAACATCGATGTTTTTTGGAAGGTCGACATGAATGAATCCATTTGACATCACATTGGGTGCACAGGATCTTGCACACAATTTTTAATCATGCATTCAAACCTTAAATTTCACACACACCTCCCTTGGGCATGTAAGGATTGTTCACTACATGAAAATATTCCTTTGGTTTGCTCAACAATTTCCATTCTGGACTTATCAAAAATGTGGTTCCAACAATTATAAGAATACATAATACATAAAAATATTTTAAAAAAAGGGAAAAATAAATACTATATAACTGGATCCTGGTGATTAATATAAAAAGGAAATACTTATCCTTGATTCCCTACGTAGGTCCCACAATTCCTTAAACACATTCTAATTTTTATCCATATCATTATATATGAAAAAATATAGGTAGTTTATCATTACAACTATAGTGAAACTCTAAGATTATGTGAGATGGTTAAAATATAAGAACATAAATTTTAGAAATTAAAAAACCTTAACTCATGATGGCATACCCAAATATTTTTATGTGGTAGGTGGTATCTTTCCATTTTTATAGTGGGAATGAAAAGATATATATTATAAAATAATATGTATATATATATTTTCATGCTATTGAAGAAAATTTGTTTTCACTTTGTCTTCATCCAACATAGTGTGTGACCAGCATGACATACCAATACACCTTATTCATTATCTCAAATGACTAGTGAGTATTTCCCCATCACACCTATTCTATTTTCCCATGTCACCAACACAATCTTCCTTAGTTCCCATCCTTAATTAATCCATGTTCTTTGATATACCCATTTATAGACCCACTGGGGTCCTTATTTTACAAACATAGAGACATGAAGTGGTATGTTAGGTGAGAACAATTCTATGAGAACCTAAGTTTCCGAAAACCATATTTGTAGAAAATACATGCACAAAAACATGTTAATTAATATGAATATTTGTTTTTTATGATACCTAAGAGATTAACAATTAACAACATTTTAGGAGGCAACATTAGCCCAACCCTACAAAACCATGGTGAAGGGCACCACAGTTGGTGACACAGCAGATATCCACTCAATCATCTCAAAACAAGATACCTCCCAACATGGGAGATACTATAACCATGTTATATAACCAAAGGGTCACTTATCCTTCTCTATGACTAGGGTTCTCTGTCAAATCACCTTGATAATAGGGAAATATATTACCAATTACCCTATTGTAAGGATACCATAATTCTATATCCTTAAAAAAGGGAGACCATTCTCCCTAGTCATCATATACCATTCAACATTAAACATATTTTATAACAACTGGGACAATTTAGCCTACTCTTTGACTAGGGTACCCCATTATCTGAAGATTCCCTTAGGAAAAAATAGCACCAAGGAATTCCTATAGTGCACAAAATATTCTTATCACTTTTGGAAATCCTATATTGAGTCCTCCTCATAACCCCATTCACATAGGATTATAAAATTGGCTATCATTATTTCAAAAAATACCTTAAACACAATCAATATCCCTAGAAAATTCAAAACAGATATACATTTTGTTGGTAATCCTCCACAGCCTCCTAAAATACATAATTAGATTAAAAACATAAGTGTTTGACTAGATAATAATGTATTACCATGATAAAATTATGTTCCATGGTATTCCTAAAATATTTATGGGATCCTCTGTGTAGAAATAATGACACAATCCCTTGATAATGAATTCTAAGTACATTTGGATACCAATGAATATTCCCCTATCTCAAAATGGACATATTTGTTATTAATGTCTATATTTTACAAATAATGTTATCCCATGGAGTTATTCATAAATAATATTACATCCATTTTATAATATATATCAATGTTGCTAATAATTATTGCATCACCAGAAGGCATCAATATTCTAAAGACATCCATTTTATTGAATCCCATTCATAATATGAAACCCATTTTATGTGGTCCTATATCCTATATGAAAATATTAAAGATTAATATAATCGTCATGATTTAGGACATACATTATCATATGTGTATCTTATTAGGTATAATACTGGACAAATAATTATAATTACTCACACTAGATGGATATCATGAATGGATGGTTTTTCATGATTCAAAAATATTTTTAGGAATCTTAGGGAAAAATACAAATAGGCCTTGCAAATATCCATTATAGTCCCTTGATAATCCATGGGCTTCATTCTAATAATTTTAATTCAAAATGCATTGATTGACTGAAAATTAATTTTTCTATTAAGATAAACTCCCTTTTAAGGATGAAGGGGGAAACCCCCATGAAATCAATGAGTTAGACAAAAAACTCCAACAATTGAAATATCCAAGACCATAAATAACCCACACTACATGAGAAAAGCCCCTCCCGACATCGAAAACATTGAATATAGTTTCCACCTTCCACCAATGTTCAACTAACTGTTTGATACAAAATTGCATGGACATGAAATTGATGGCCATATCCATACCCTCTCAGACTACCAATTCCGAATAGCACTGTAAAGTAGAAACTCATTGCCCTGAACCTCATCTATAATAGCCTCATATAGACGATCTGGTTGTAGAATCCCTTGAACCGCAGAACAATGGATCCAAACCAACAATAAACCACCAATAAAAAACAAAAATCTATCGATCCTCACTTCAAACATAAAACTTTAATGTATCCACAATTAAAATAGCAGTTAAAGACACATCCAAAACCATTCACATCCAAAAACAAGAATGAAACCCTAATCCACCAACAAAAAATGCAGCACATCAGAAGCCAAGAAAAACCATCACCAGTTGCTGTCCACGTGAACACCAAACGTACTAGACTCAGCTAAATTCCAGCAACCCTCCTCCACCATTGTTACAATGTCACAACATACCACAAACCAAGACCCCATAACAGAATAACCAGAGAAAAAATGTAGAAGCTGAATCCAACAAATGAACAACAGATACCATATCTGAAAAATAAAAATGAAGCCAAGAAATGTTGAACCTAACAGCATTACCCCAAGCACCATAGTTGCAGGAAAATCCCCATATCAAATCAGAACCTGAATCCCGTCGCCACCAACCCATCCCACTCAGAGAGCACAACAAACAACCCCACACACACACCAGAGACAAGCCTGCAACCTTCATCCATGACACTTGGATCTCGGTCATTGAACCATCACTGCGCCGCCAAAAGAAGCCATATCTGATGATGGTGGAGTGAGGCGGGAAGAGGCCAGAAATGATGAGAAATGTCAAGATGGCCGAGTCCAAGATGTCACACGATGCCACCGCGAGAGAGAAGCTACCGTTGAGATCGCCGATCCGTGATGGGGTGGAGAGACGAGCCGATCCAAGGAAGAAGGAAGGAGGAAGCGATTGGAAAAGAGATTTCAATGCATGAATACCACATAATACACTATTTTTATCCTATTTAAAACATAAATGTTCTTTTTATATAAAATATAGGTGCATGAAAATTTTTTATGTGTAAATTATAAAAAAATAACAATGTCCAAGTTGTAAGATGTTAAAATATATGAAATCAGACTTAGTGAATTATGTAAAATTGATTAGGGATTTTTATCACTTGAACATAAACTCAACATCTTAACAATATGAATGATGATTCATGGTATTTGGAAAATCTCAGATGCCTGATTGAGATCCAATTAAACTATCTTATGCATTTTCACAATATGATATATTCTATGCAAAAAAATCCTCACCAGGGTTTATTACTTTTTAGTTATTTTGATACCCTTCATCATTTGATATTCCTACAAGAATAATAAAACAAATTCTCATTGTGGATTATTTTATATTACAAATTATAGAACCTTATCATTTGATTTTGAATTTTTTTTTGTTATGATTGGATTTTTTTACCATGTGTAAACTCCACACTAAATGACTCATGGAATATATTACACAGTATTCCACTAAGTGTGAATTTATAATATGTGGATTTGTTAATGAATATATAGAAAAAATGAATTGCAAAGGACTGTGAAATATGAAATTATGAACTATGTCTTGCCTAATTATCTGGCATCAAACTATGTAGGTTTTCATTCACCTATTTGGGAATGTTGGATTCTCCACTAAAAGGACAAAACCCATCTTTATTGAACCAAATGAATCCATGGATGCTGATATTATCTATAGTTCCAAAAAATGCAACATTAAAACAATTCATAATTATGTAATAGGAATAATATGAAAACCTATTGTATATATGTAGATTCTATCATCAATTTTGATCCCCTATTTAATATAGTTGATTAAATTATTCTAGAACCATTGATAAAGACAAATGTCCACTTCATCTCATATTGTTGATCGATCATTAGATTATCTCCAATGAGTCCATGATTGTCTTATTGTGAGGATTCAAAACCATAAAATAATATATTTGATATTCATAGAGTAATAAATAATTCCCCATTTAAATGTTATGATGATTCCAACTTCTAAATGTATCGAACAATGCACATTGCATGGCATCACCACTAATGTCCATGTGATTTCCAAACATTGGAATAATAGTCCACGAAGACACTAAATTCCATACCCGTGAGTCTATCAAGGATTTTTAATAACATGAAAATAGAAACCAATGTGAATATTTTAATCACATGAGTGCTAATTTAAAAATACTATACATTTAATACTGTATTGATAGCATTTTTCTATGCATGATGATCTTTTAAGTGAGATGAATAAAATTAACTAATTAAGGACCTTCAATGAATCTTGTAGATCTCCTATTGACCAATACCGAATAATAAAGATCCACATCATCCTAAACCCATTTAATTCTAAAAATTATTGTCTACTATCATGATCCTCTGTACTCTATAACCCAATAACATATGAACAATCATACGACTTAGTAGTGATGATATTATTTTCATCACAACTATGGATGATGTTTTTTCCAAGCCCATACCTCAAGAAATGGATGAAAAATGAGTTAATACTACAGTTCTATCACAATATATATATCCCATCATTGATATAATATTATGAAATCTTCCATGTGGTGATGCTCATCCAACCATCCTCTCAAAATTGGTACATATAATGTACCATGGATTATATGTAAATAATAAACCAGATGAAAAGTATTTACCTAGAATATGATGATATAAAGATACCATAATCTAATGAGTTAGATGATGATGTGGTCATTATTACTGTTACTGTTACAATATTCCTAGGAGGATTCATGTTATTAGAAATAGAAATATTTGATGTCTTATGAGACCTATTCCTCATGACCCACCTAACTAGACCATCTATAAGAAACGAACCACGATCATGCATACTATGGTTGAATAGAAAATATCTTTTTGAGGTTATAACAACATTAAAAAATAGGAAAGTCCCACATTCTAATTCCCACTAAATTGTTCTATCATCAAAGCATGGTGTAATTTGAACAACATACTCATATTATAACTCTCACTCAATAATCTAATCATAATATCCTAGTAAAATAAAAATGAGGATGTTTGAATATATTGGAATAAAATGGCGGGAATCGTATATCTCAGATCCCACATATGAATCCCCCATTTGGTATATCAAAATAGAAAATAAAGGACAATAGTTGTCCCATACTCCAATTCCCATTGATGAGGGGTTTTAAATTTTCATTCCTATTAAATAATCCCAACAGAATATTTGAATATAATTTAAAGTTAAGTCTTATATCCCAAACCATATGCTGAATAGATATCAATTTACTCAACAAACAGTGTAAGTTGATATCGGTCCAGTTATAGTGGCCATTTGGGGGAAATATGATATTCTAACTCCCACTAATATTGATGTAGGTCATTAACATAACCCAACAACTCCTATGCGGTATAGCAATATTCCCAATCCCATTTATGTGTATTGTTGACACATCCTATCAATAATTGAAAATATTTTTTGGGATCGTACTTCTATTTCAAAAATATTTCCACACCAATCTTGTCCTATTACATTATAGAAAGGTAACATATTTTCCAATTCCCCATGATCATGTATAAATATACTAGAAATTCCAAAATAGTAAAAATATATTCCAACTCTCACTAGAGTACTAGTATATCTTTAATATGTTCTATAAAAGATAAAACTAATAGATAAAATTCCATATATAATAAACCCAGTATTTATTGATGCCCTTTTATGAATCTAAATGGGGGCTTATAAAGATATGAGGTCCTCATAAACAACAATAAGAAATTATGGACATTGAGGTTAACCCTACATCACAAACATCATCCCCTCATGGTTTCCTATCAATAGTACCGTCAATAGAGGTAATACCTATGAAAATATTTAGAATTTACATGGAGTTACTACCAATGGTGCATGATGTGGATATTATCCCAATATAATAAAGATTACCCAATAAGAAGGTCCACCCTATTCCAACCCATTATCAAATGGTTATCTAATTGGTCCTCCAGGGGAAGGCTATAGAATTAAACATGGAGTTACTCCACATATTTAATTATTATGATGTTCCATCCCAAACAAAGATCACAATATTGAATTAAGGTACCATATTTTTCAACATGACAATTATATTTTCTTCATAAAAATAGACACTAAATAGTTCCAAGATGTTAACACTATGTTCTATGTCACTAAATAGTGACATATCCTCACAACCAAAGGATATTACAAGATGATTGATATCATATAGACATAAATAACACATGTTTTTTATGATGAAACTAAGGAGGTTATAAGTTACCCTTCTTCCATTGATAATGATATCAGAAGTAGAACACTATTGTAAAATAATATTGTGAAATCCATCTCTAAGGATGGAAAAGAATTATTGAGTCATGTTGAATGAATATAATGAAGGAAATATAACAATAATTTTTAGTATCCTGGACACTCTAGTGAAATACATTTTGGAAATAATTTAAGATGAATTCATACCTTATTTTGATTTCAAAAAGTGCACAAATGTCCCCTATATCATTTTATTACCTGTATTTTACAAATAAGAGAATAAAAACACCAAGGCGATGAGACAAATCTAATATCATGATGATTTATCTACCTTTTTAGGGACATGAAATCATAATAAGTAATAGTAGATGGATATTTCTTAATAATGTTCCATAGTAACAGGATATCACATCATCAAAAAAATTTGGATCCCCCACCTGATGACCAATGTAGTATTTGGGAAAAGCACAAGGCTTTGTAATTTAGCTAACTTAATAGATAGCATTCATAATTTAGGGGAGAAATATGTAATGTTTTCTTCTCATTATAAAATGTTTAATCGATCTATACACAATCTAGTCTAATGATATAACAAAATCAAACCCTTTCAAACACATTGAAATTATTTATTTAGGTAGAGTGTAGATTTAAAGGGCTCCTCCGTCAAGAATCCAAGGATATAAAAAAAATACAATTTTAGTGAATATAAACCAATAAAAATAGTGTTTTATATAATCATATATATAACATTATTTATAAAGGGGTTTTATATGACCCATTCTAGAGTAGGGGTCTTGAAAACAATTAAATTTTGATAGCCTCTACCACTATAGAAATAAAAGAGGAACCATATACCCTAGGGATGAAGGGATATAATTTTAAAACATCATAATTATCATTGAAAATAAGTATTCTCTTATATAGGGTGGGTGCATAATAAGAATTTCTAATGTGAATCCTACACCTGTGAAATTAATATCAATATTTTGGGATACAATTGGTGAATTTCACCAGGGACACCAACATTTAGTATCTATGAAAGAGGGTATCCAAATAATAGAAGGGAACATAAGAGAAACTTTTTCACCAATACGGAAACTATTTATATAGTTAACATTATATCCCTCAGAATATATTATAGGGTTGGAAAATCCATATTCTACTATAATGAAGGTGATAAAGCATTCCATGATTGAAGTTATGAGTTATTAGATGTCATTAGAATCAATATAAGAAATAATTTCTATCATGAACTTAATGTTGAAGGATATAGTGAAGAGAAATACACCTGAATCAAGGTTTATAGAAACAAGGAAGGTTTTCTCTTCCTGAACGAGAGGGAGTCTCAGAATCTATAAGCTCTTCCAAATAATGAGTAACTAAATGGTTTGAAAGATTAAAAAAAGTTAAAGTAAACGGTTTTACTAAATACATTTTCCTCCTAAAATATTAGGAAAATAAATTTCATTTAGACTTGAAATGGTTTTCTCGATATCATGTTAATCTGGGATAATTTTTCCAACTCAATGAAAAACAAATCATAGATAATGTTGAAGTTTATTACATTTATAGGAAGAAGATAATTTCATTACACAAGTATATATTCAATGATAACAAACTAGTATAACAATAAGATAATTATACATCCAAAAAACTATGTTCTGATCCTTACCATTGGTTGATCCAAACCCTGTGTCCATTGAAAATTTTGAATTTTTTTATATGTATTTTTACTAATTTCATTTGAATGATGCTTCCCAGGTTAGATCATGTGAGGTATCAACACCCAACATATTTATGTTGAAAATATCAAGTTCCATCTATAGAACCCACATCATATTAATCCCATATAACATTACATTTTGATTTACATGACTCCATAATTTTTAGAGAATATGTTTTAACCTATAATACTTTTGAATTTACAAAGAAAATATTTAGATACAAGAGGTGAGATGGAATGAAATTCCTTTTCCCTGGGATCCTAAAATTATATTTATAAAAATGTAGAAAATATTTTATATTACAATGTGTAGTTTCCCTAAAAAAGTTGGATATATCCTAAATGGAGACTCATATGGGAAATCTGAGACCACCATTGAGTTTGGAATAGGGATTTTAACTTAGGTGTCAGCTAAATTTGTTCGGTGAGGTATTTTTTGTAAAGGAATATTTTGGTATGTAAATTTAATTAAAATAAAGAAGTAATTTATTTATTTTGAATTAAGTGACCTAAACCACTTTCATCAGTATACAAGTATCTGGAGAGAAAATATATGGTTACCTTCCTAACCCCAGAATCATATCAAGGAGAATCCACCCAATATTTTTCAGAAAAATTGATACCAGATGACAAATTGTGATCAAATAGAGATGGATCGATAGAAAACGAATGCAACAGATCACCTTCATTGGTAGAAGATGCGTTCTTCACCAACAATAGATCCATAATTGAGGTAGGATACATTAATTTTTTCTTCCCCCCATTTTGAATAAAATATTGGGAATAATAAAATTTGTTTTTGTTGATAAGAATTTAAATGAACATGATCAAGACCTCATGTATTGATATAAATTATTCTTTTAACTATTTTTTTTATTTTTTCTATGTTTCTCACCCTAGTTTAAACTCAATGAAATCATTGGGCTAAAATACTTGGAAAATGTTTTTATCACCATTTTTATTAGTGATTTCCCTCATCGTTCATCAAGTTATTCATTGCTACACTACAGGGTCATGATTTTACATTATTGGGATGGGATCATGTGCAATTAAATCCCCAGATTCATTATTGTGGAAATAATGATAGACAAATCATTGATTTGGGCATGAATTGATAAATGATTGGGATGGTTATTGTAAATAGATTGGTTCATTCATGTGGTTGTGGATTTGTGATCAGATGTGGTTTGGGATCAAATTGATGATCCCCATATTCCTAGTTGGAATGTGGTGATGACATGTGGTGTGATTGGATTGGTTCTAAGAAGAGGTTTTCCACAGAGTTTCATATAAGATGATTCTCGATATTAATATAGAGATAGTCAAACTTGGATCTCTGATGAGGTGGTCAGACATGGTTAATGCGGTGAGCTTTAATATTATTATAATTAACAATAATAATGGTGATGAGTTAATAAAATAAAATGGGTATTTGTTATTATTATCATATTAATTAATAATAATAATAATAAATGGGTCATAAAATGTGTGTGGTTAATTAAATTAAATGGTTTTAATTTAATTATGGAAGAAAAAATGTTTTATGTTTTTAATGAAATTAATAACAATATTATAAAAATTATAAAATAATAATAGTGTTGTGATTAAAGAGGAGAGATGTGGGGTGCTACCTGGGAGATGGGTATAGACATGCTGGAAGGGGTTGATCATCTACCTTGAATATGTGATTAATGATAACGATATATATAGAAATAAAAATTTGTTATTTTATTCTTATTCTCATAAATGGGTTGAATAAATAATCTGTAGAGACAAAATGGTTAGGGAACCTCCACTGTGTGTACAGCGTGTTGGAGTGGGAGAAAAATTAGTCACATGCCCCATTATCCCATGTTTTATTTATTATTTTTTATTATAATAAGAATTCAATAATAAATAACAATGAAACATGAATTTCGGAGGATCCACACACATGGAGATACTAGGGAAGGATTTAGGGAGTGTGATATCATTTTATTTAATATAAAATTCATATATATAATATTATAATAATTATTATTATTCCTGAAATCTTATTTTCAAGGTATCATATTCATTTGATATTAGATTAAATAACGTTTATTGGATGTGCAGCTCTATTATTGGGAAAATAATATCAAGGGCTGTGATGGAATCCATTTTCAGACAAGTGGTTCGGGCCCACAAAACACCAAATAATAATAATAATAATAATAATAATAATAATATTGTGGGATCTTGTATCTATCATAACTCTTTCATATTATGTCGGAATGATGAACCGCCTGCGTCTTTGTGACTCTGACATTGATGCAGACATTTGAATATCAAATATATTGTTTAATTAAGATTTCTAGATCATTCCACAAAGTACCATTCGAGCGTTATGTGATAAAATTTGACTTTTTAACCAGATGTCTGATTTGGGAATGTAAATAACATATTCTAAGTGTGATTATAGTAAGATCTCAATGGCGTGATCCATTTAGACATATGAGGTTATTTTTAGAGGCATATAGGTGGGAATATGTTTGTACCCTTTATACTGCTGGCGATTCTAATGAGTTTTTCATGCTTTTTGTTGATACATGTCGTGTAGTACACTTACATGTCATGTGGTACTATATGGCCAACAATTTGTGTGTAATAAAGGACATGAATAGACAATAGAGTGGTACCACACACAGTGTGGTTCCCTTACATTTAGTATATTTATTGATTAATCTTCCACAACTCTTATCCACTTCATTTGAACTTGAATTTTTCCCTATGGGTAGTTTATCATGAGCATTCTTTCAATGGATAATTAATTTGCATATTTAGTTGTGGATTTTGGGATATGATGTGGAATGTTTTTGGAACAATTCTTTTCTAGATGATGATCAATGATGGAAGTAATCACATAAGACCACCAGATACGTACCAAGTAGTAAACACTAGTAGAACATGGTAGTGGAGTCCCTATTGACTATCGACTTGACCCTCTTGTAGTGCAGGTTAGTGAAGTCCTCGATAGCTAATGAGTTAATCTTATAGTAGATATGTGTCATGGATTCATTGAGAACTAACGAGTTTACCCTAAAATAGATCTATGAACTGGATTACTCAATGACTATCATAGTGATTTCCTCCTATTGTTCCAGGGAACCGGTCATATTCCATGTGTTTTTAGCCCCTAGAATGTACGACATAGTGACAAGGCATGGTTTAAATTGGAATGTTACTTCCATGAAGACACATGAGATGTTGGACATCATTGATGAACATTTGGAACTCTTAGATTCAATTATTTTTGGGAAAAACTGTGAGATAAATATTCTCTTACGCTCCCATTTGGGATTTTTTGGATAAGTATATATGTATTCTTATGTATCCATACCAATGGTTTTGGTTAATCTCTTTCAGTGAGAGTTAAATATGAATGGGTAATGCCACATGCTTTCCATGTCTATATTCTCATGGTGGGCTTACTTGAATCCCATAATATAGGTGGAAAATTCATGATAAGTAGTTTATCTACTCAATGTATAAAGCCCTAATTTCTTGGATGTTTTTAATCTCTCTTGGTTTGGGTTAAGTTGTTCTATTTTACTATATCTTTCATTTACTGTATTTATATTAACAATGTATCTCTTACTTATGACCTTCATATTTAAGTGAATTGTACTGGGTATGTATATAGTCACCCTTGAAAGGTATTTTCTTGAATGATTTGTGTCTCATGTAGTTGATGGGTACTTCATTACTGAGTTCAGAGGAGCATAGGTATACCTAATAGATTAGACCACATATGGTGGTCGTAGCTTGGGATTTAGGATCTCGACTCTCCCAACAATTTAATTTTCCAGTTTTTTCAAGTTGGGACATATTTCTAGTTGGCAATGAATTTTTCCCCTATACTTTTCATTTTTTTTATTATTGTATTTTTTTACACCATAGAGGTTAAACATGACTGGTTTATATTCTAGATGTGTTGGATAGTTTACTCATTCCACCAACACTTCTTCATGGTACTTAGAAAATGTTCTCCTCATGTCAGTAATTCATTCGGCACTGGTCCCCACCCCCTGCCAATGGAGCTGGGCTTATGGAAGTAGTGCCTCTAGCCTCATCTTGGGTCTGACCATGATATATTTGTGTCAAAGAATGTTCATTCATTGGGAGGTTTTCTGGAAAGGTCCCATTATGAGGATTTGGATGGGATTAGTGAAATAAAGGAAATGTTTCTCAAGTGAAGCACTAAAGATAGGGAATATAGTGATGTTGCAGGAGGTCAAAAAACCCATTCACTCGGACCCTCACTACCTGATTATTTACATAGCATGATGAGACATTAGTTTTAGCGATTAATGGTTCATGAATCATATTGAATTGGTTCATTGACTGTCCTTCTTGATTCGGATCCCCACTGATATATATATATATATATATATATATGATCAATTGACCAAGGTACATATTGACCACTTTTCAGATGCCTCCATGATGATATCCATCTAGGTTATCTATTTTTGGATTGTGAAGATGATTTGATGAGTGACGAGGGCTCAGTTTAGGGTCCATCCTATGAGATCTTTTTCTGCAGTTTGGAATGTAGTAGCACCCCTTCCTTTTGAGGGTCATTTGGTACATGAATAGTAGTATGAGTTTGTGTGTAGGCATATATCACCCCAAAAGTTTCAAATCTAGTGTCTTATGAGGTTTTATTATGATATAGTTTCCCACGAGATAGAGGGATGGATTAAGTCAGTGATATGAGGTTTCATATTTGTGTGGTCCCTGAACAGTCAAATTATTTCACTTGAAAAAATGGTATTTATGGAGGGTAATTTGGTTTTTGTGGTAATAGAAGATGAGTACCTATGTGGAGTGCATATTTGGGGTTTTGTATAATGTAATCGACTAAATTTCATGTTTAGTCAATCTCCCTTCTCAGGTGGTTGAGGTAAGGCCCGATTCTATGGTTTGGTTATTCCACATGGATGGGACCAATTTCAATGGAGGTCCTCATGATGATATATATCTAAGGTGATATGAGGAATTGGTAGGGCCATATTTTTTTGTTTCTCAATTTGGATTCATACATACAAGAGAGAGGGACTTTTTTTCACAGAGTGGTGTTCTGGAAACCCAATCTAAAATTATGTGGGTGAGTCAATGATATCCCAAATACGGTAGTGTAGATGTCTAGTGGATGAGTTCCTATTTATTTTTTGTTTTTGGACCTTCTAGTTTGTTGAGGTTTTAGAGGAGGTCCTAGTTGAGGATAGAAATTCGGAAAGGGAAATAATATGTTTTTTACAGAAGGGGCTTTTGGACAGGAGACTAGAGGAGGATTTGACATAAGACTTATGTCTTCACTACACAAACTACAGTATATACCATAGTATCTAAAGACAAATTTAACTCTATCTATCCCATGTTCGAGATCTAGTGATACTAGTGGGGGCTATTTTTTCTCAACCAATGTGTTAGAGGCTCCTACAGAGAGTATCGGTGGTCACACATTTCTGCCGATGGGGTGACCTTACACTATGAGGAGAGGGAGAAACACAAAAAATCATACTTTAGAGTTAGTGTGAACCTATAATGTTTTAGTAATCAAGGACTCTTCATTGACCATCCATGACTAGATTATTGAAACTAGTAAGTATGGTAGTTCTTCTTGGTTGTGGTGTGAAGTTTTTATCATTTGATAAGGGGTGATCCCTAAACAGGGCCAGAATAAATCGTTCATAGGAGTTTACAACATATTTATTTTTAGTTTACTAGTTTACCTATTAGAGTAGTAAATTCCATGAGCATTTAATTTCATACAATGGTGGAGGAGTATTATGGAATCCATCATGAGGAAGTTCATTGTTTACCTCACCGTCAAGAGTTTATTTTCATCAGGTAGTTGGACCCGAGATGCCCTAATGTTCTCTCTAGCTTATCACATGACCCAATGTATCAGTGAGAGATAGTGGTCTAGTTATAGGAGTATATTGTGTATGTAATTTTTAAAACCAATTGTGTTTTCTTGGTAAGCAAGGAGTTATTATCCAAATAGGTAAATGAGATCTTTGTTTTTGGTGTGGATTAGAATCACTTGAACCAGGTGATGTGAGGAAGAGTGTCCACCACCAAAAAAAATGTTGAGTTCTTTAATGAGTGGTCTAGGGTGAAGTGGTTATTGGCACATGACCTCATGATTGGGTATCACCACCTGTAGTTTTGAGAGGTGGATTTACCGAGTGTGGATCCCTAAAGTAGCTACATTTTTATCACTTAGTGATACCCCTAGACGTATTGAATACCCCAATAGAGTTTAAAATGATAATGAGTATAATATTAATCAATTATAGGTTTGGTCCTTGGTAGCCTTTTTTATGGTACCCTCATGGACTCATCATCAGAGTTGATGCACACGAGACAGAGGATGATCGTGCTGGACATTCTCCTTGACTGCTAGTCCTGTGAAAAATCTCATAGAGTGAGTTATAGATTCTAATGTACACTTCTAAGGATAGGTATTATCATAAATGAGATTTATATTGAACCATATAGAGGTTCAGGTGGCCTATTATTTAGGGCCTCCAGGGCTTGAATGTGGAAGTAGATTCTCAAAACGAGGTTTTCCATCCGTTGTTGTCAAGATAAGTTACAGATTAGTCGACTTGTTTGATGTTAGACCAGGTGATTGGTTTTATCCACATGTCATGACTAATTAGGTATGTGAATGACTCATTTTACAATAATAACTATGGTAAGATAGACCATTAGAGTAGATTTTCCCTTTTTAAGGAGTCAGTGACTTTGAGAAATGGAAAATAATGAACCTATGTGGGAAATTGTTTTCCTTGGGTGTGTGTTTCCTGGTAGCCCAACAAACCAACATGAGTTCCTAATGTAGGATATGTGTCCCCACATTTTTTCTTATAATTTTCATTTAGGGGTTGAAAATGTTAGAAAAATTGAATAATATATAGACTGTTGTTTTTCTGTGTAAGACTTTAGAATATTCCTTGGAATATTTTTGGAGCCATGCACAAAAACAAAACATCATTCCAAGGCCCAATGAGCCTGGAATTAATTTAATGAAAATATTATATATTTTTTATATTACGTGGATGTGGTTTTCCTAAAAAAGTATAAAATATCAACAAAAGATATTCTAATGGAAAATATTATATATATTTTATATTATGTGGACGTGGGTTTTCATTGGAATAACTGAGAATGGATGATAACTAGTGATCAGATTGAAGTGGATCCAAAGTCAGTGGTGAAGTAGATCACATTTATCTCTTGAAAATGCATTCTTCTCCATAGATCATTGAAGAATTGAGGTAGGACTTGTCAATTGTGTATTCTAACAATTTTGATTAAAATATTTTGCATAGGCAATTTTTTCATTGATTAAAATTTATGGGAACCTTCGGATGATCAAATTTATCAAAAAAAATTATTATTTTAATTTATTTTTTATTTATTCAATCGTTCTCTCCATGTTTTCCCCAATATGAAATAATTGTCTGATTATTATTGGGATGTGTTTTTTAACACCTTTATTATTGGTTGATTTCCCCCTATGTTTATTTCACTATTCATTATTAAACCACAGGGTCACGATTTAGTAATGTTGGGGTGGGACTGAGTGTGATGGAACTAATGGATTTGTTGCTCTGGAACAAATGACTCATGGATCGTCGGTTTTTGGATGGTTTGATAAATGAGTTAGATGGTTCCTTGTGAACGGATCAATTCAGTATTAGAGGTGTGGGTTACTGTAGCACTATTGGAGTAGTATAGTAGTAGGCACTGTAGCAGTACTGTAACAAACACTGTTCGGTACTATAGCAGTCGGAACAATTCATCCATTTGGGCCTTCGGGCCACCGGTTTGGCCCTTGGGTCCTGCAAGGCTTTCGAGCCACCCAAGCCATTTGGGCTAGTTGTTTCTCATGTCCTTTGGGCCACCCCAAGGCCTTCACATAAATGCAGGCCCCAGACAGACTACAAAAATGGAGGAGCCCTAGAAGAGGATTTAAACCAGGTGAACTCACCAGAGCAGAGCCAAATAGTTTGTCAGAATGAGAGGGTATGGCAATGTCATCAGTACCAGCCTGTGTTTTCATAGGAAGCCTAGCCATACGGTCATGCAAAGGTGGAGAGCTACTATCAGGATGTAGATGCTGGGGAGGGGCAGTTCCTTGTAGATAGTCTTGATGAATTCCCTAACACCTTTGGGTCATGTAATCTCCTAATCCTATGGGCCATGTAACCTATGATCCTAACGGCTTTATAAGGGTTCCCCCTCATCCCTTGAAAGGGATTTACCAAAAATCAAAACAAATGACGGCCTTTGGGCCATTCAGGCAATGTGGTGATGATGCATGGTGTGATGGGTCGGTTATGAGGGATGGTCATGCATGGAGACTCATGGAGGAGGCTGATCAGAATTAACATGGTGGTGGCTGGACTCAGATCTCTAATGAGGTGGTCAGACTTTTTCAACACAATAATCATTAATATTATTAATAATAATAACAATAAAGTTGATGAGATAGTAAATTCAAAGGAGGGTTTGGTATTATAACCATATTAAACGTTAATAATAATGGCGGAATAAAATTCATGTTGTTGAAGAAGTAAAATGGTTTTAATTTAATTAAGGAATATAAATGGTTACGTTCTTGTAAATACAATTGATGATGTTTATATTAAAATGATAATGGAATAAATGTGTTTCGAATAAGGAAGAGACAAGTGGGGTGGCACCTAGGTGATGGGCGTGGAATCATTGGTGGGGGTTGAGGATCTCCCTTGAATATGGTTTTAGAGATAACAAGATATACAATAATAATAATAAAAATAGTATTTTATATTATTACTACTCTTAAAAATTGGATGAGTAAATTGTATGGAGAGAAAAATAGTTGGGGGCCACTTCTGTGTGCGCAATGTGTGGGGGTGGGAGGAAAATAGTCCACGGTCCCCCTTCACACATGTTTTTTTGATAATGTTAATTAAATAATATATATGAATAGGAACATGAAATTGTGAGGATCCATATGCATAGAGAATTTGGGGAAGGAGTCTGGGTGTGTCCTCTCCTTTGATAAAGTTTAAAATTTTATAAATATAATAATACTAATTATTATTAATATTTGTGGTAAAATATTATTTGAAATTTATCAACTTCTTTTGACATCATATTGATGAATAATTTGGAATTTTTTAAAATAATGGGAATTGTACGATTCCGTGAAAATTGATGATGCATGATTCTGAGGCCCGGAGTGCCCGAAATGTATTTCTGAACTTTTTTTCTTGTACGTTCAGTAAAAGTGCGAGAGGAGTTTTCTAACTTTTGAACTAGTCCTCAGAATTGAAATCCAAGGGCACCGTTGAACTTACAGTGCAAGTAGTCGCTTAAGGAGACCTTCACCTTGACCACAATAGGTTGAGGGTGGAAGATAGTTTTTCACTTATTGGTGAAAGAATAAAACAAAATAAAATTGTGTACCATTTTATTTTCATTTGAAACTCCCATGTTGATGTTGAGAGGTGAGGACCACCAGAACTAAACCTCCCATGTGGGGTTATGGAGGTGGGGACCACCGAACCTAAAACCCCCAATTTGAATGTAAGGGTGGGGACCACCTGAACTCTCCTAATGTGATAAATCCCTTGAAATCCCTCTTTAATGAGGGAGGTGACCTTTAGTTTTCCCCAAAAAATTATTATGCCAACCTCAATGTAATTATGATGACAATTAAATTTGTGCCAACAATTAAATTGGGGAAACATTTCATATTGGCTACCTTTTCTTTTTGGTGGAATTGGGGGAAGTGTTGGAAAAGGGAAATTGGGAGAGAACCTTGTATGAATTCTTCTTCTCCAACAAAGAAAACTCCTCCAATGAAGAACATCAACACACGACTTCGACTTCATCCTCGAGACATCCTCCAATGTGGGATGTCTTTAATCGGCAACCGCCATTCCCTCCTCATCGACGTCAACAAAAGAACTAGGTAGGGGAATGTTTTAAATTGATCAAAGTTAATTTTCCTCCCACATTGAATCATTCCCCTTGAGCCACTTGCTACCACCCTAATGCAGAGGGTACGGGCCAAACAAACATGGTCAGACCCCTCCATAAACCTTATGGTTCTGTTGTGTGTTTTTCGCAATGGTGACGACGACTGGTGCAGACTTCGGCAATGGTGGAACTCGAGAACTTTGACCGACACCACAACTGGCCATGAAGAATTTGACAAATAAAGGGCGACTGGCCAAGTTGGCCACCGGCGAAGGCACAACGCGCCACCGTGCCGCATGGCCAGACATGGCGGACCGCCGCCTTGCAGCCTCCATCATCCCAGGGCCTTGCGGCCCCCGCTACCTTGCCACCCTGTGGCCCTCCGTGGCCCCCGCGGCCTTGCCGCCTCGCGACCCTCCGCCGCCCCCACGGCCTCGGCGCCTCACAACCCTCCGCGGCCTTTTCTGCCCACGCAGCCCTCCGCCGACCCCGTGGCCTCGCCGACTCTTCCCTCTGTAGCCCTGCTGCACCTGCCGTCCCACAGCCTCACGGCCCCCACAGCCTCACCGCCTCGCGGCCCTCTGCACCGCCATGTGGCATTGCGCCACCCTCATAGAATCTACGACCCTCACAACCTCTGCGGACCTCACAGCCTCGTGCTACCCTCACAACCTCGGCACCACCAAGCGTGGGGTGGGCTGGACCTAGTAGGCCGGACTGGACCCAACGAGCCGGGTCGGGCCAGGTCAGTCTGACCGGGTCGGACCAGACCTGGGCGAACTTTGAAATTTTCACTCTATCGACCATAACTTTGGCATCTAGAATCCGTTTGACGAACTATATATGGCGCTGTAAACCCTAGAGTGAGACGGTCCCTTTGGTATACCCCACTTGAGATTTGGATAAAGTTGGGATATGGTCGGGTTGGATCGACCACAAATCCAATCAGGCCCTAGGGACTAAAAGGCTAATAACTTATAGACCAGGCGCCCGATTAACGCACCATCTATTGCGTTGTGACCCATAAGACATGGTGGTCCTTTGGGTTACTTCTAATTGGGACTTCATGGAAGTTGGAGTATTAACCTGTAGCTTGATGAGAAGACTATCCTAGAGACGAGAAAGCTTAGTGCGGGAACCCAATAGCTGGATGTGATATGAAGAATGAATAGTGATCTTGTGTAGGTCAGCACCTAGCGATCCTGTGTGGGCCAGCACTGAGCGATCCTGTGTGGGTGAGCATTGAGCGATCCTGTGTGCATCAGCATGGAGCGATCCTGTGTGGGTCAACAACTAGCAATCCTATGTGGGTCAGCACCGAGCAATCCCGTGTGGGTCAGCAACATTGACTCATAATAGATTAATATGATTCAGTAGTTACATCTAATCATCTCTAATACTGTAGCTAAGTTATATCTAGTGTGAGATAATTCTGTACCCGAGCAATACTTTCCTTTGTGGTAATACCTTGGTGGTATTCTTTTGTGTGGCATACCTGAGTGGTAATTACCATCGTGTTACTCCTTCCTTTGTGGAATAGTTGACCTTTTGGATTTTGAGTTGGAATTTATGTTTCCTCATGATTGAGATGGGTATACTTAATAACTTAGGTATATGTATGAGAATATAACTAAGTAGGGTTTTCAGTTTATTTCATGCTTTTTGGTTTATTTTTTGAGGATTTTGTGAGACCTTGAGGGTCTTGGGGTCCCTAATGAATATCATTATACTCACCCCTACACGAGCTATGCATGCACCTTGTTGTGTTTGGTGCGGACGACATACAATGCTGATTGAGGATGAGGGTACCAGGATTGGCCGGTGGTCGGAGGTGGACCATACGACGTGTCTGTACGCAGAGGAGACAAGAGGACATAGAGTGCTGAGGAGGCAATCTGTACCTACCCTTCAAGATGGAATCTCGGAGGATGATCTAGTATCTTTCTTTCTCTTTCTTCAGTTGTATTGTATTTTAGTTGTACTAGTACCTAAACTGCAGGGCTTGTATTTTGGACCCTTTTCCTTTTAGTATATACTATTTTTACTATACAGTTTACTTGTGTTCTTATCTTTCCATGTGTTTGGTTGTGTGTGTTTATATGTTTAAAGGAAATGCCTTCCCAGTTTTAGGGAATACGTCTTTGGTACTAGTCACCAGCCCCTGGCCTATGGAATGCGGGCTTCGGGTAGTCACGGCACGGGCCTTGGGGGTGGGTCATGAATAATAATTAGTGGAACTATTTCCCTATTTTTAGTTGGTCATTTCAAGAAAAGTGATGGATACTTGTTTGCAACTCATGGTTCAGGTATAAAAAATGCCCAATAGTAATTATAATAATAATATGGCGACATCTTGTATCTGTTGTAACTCTGTCATATGGTGTCAGAATGATGAAATGTATGAGTCTTTAAGACCCTGATACTAAGTTGTTCATTTTGAGAACAATATCATGGGTTTAATTAAAACTCATGTCTCAGGCCCAAGAGGCATCATTTGAGCACTATGTAGTGAAATGTGAATTCTATAATGAGTTTATGATATGGGAAATTGAATAAACTATCTAAAGAATGTTTTTCATGAGGATTAGAATGGTGTGATACTTTTATCCATCTAGTGATATTTGAAGAGGTATATCAGTTTAATTATTTATTTACCCTTCAAACCGGTGAAGATCCCTATGCATTCATTTCTATTTTTGCTGGGACATGTCGTGTAGTACCATTACACACACTTTAGTACTAAATGGCCTACAATACATGTACTGGAAAGGAAACGACCATCTTGAAAAGTTGGAACACACATCGTGTGGGTTTCTTACAAGTTTTGTACTCATTTATGAATCTTCAACCTCTCATAAATTATTCATTTCAACTCATATTTTGGCTAATGAGTAGCTTATCATGAGTTTTTTTCATGTAGAACATGCTTGTTCCATCATTTTTGGACTTTGGGGTATGATATGTAATTTTATTTGCACATATCATGGATATGAGATGCCTAATGATGGTTTTTATCATATAGGATTCCTAAATATTTACTATGTTGTACAATCTAGTAGAGTTGGGAGGTGGAGTCCTCAATAAATACTGAGGTTACCCTCTAGTAGATCATGGTAGTTGATTAATTGATTAATGTTTAGTTGACCTTCTTGAAGAGAGGGGTAGTATATTCTTTCAAAACAACTGAGATGACACTCTATTGGAGCGAGGTAGTAGAGTCCTAAAAAAATATAGATTTGAACCTCCAGTAGAGATAGGCAGTTGAGTCCTCAACAATAATCAAAGTGGATCACTCCTGTTGTACTAGGTCATGGATTCTATAACTAGTGTTTTTGGACCATCGAGTATGTGTCACATTGAATTGGCATTTTTAACATGGGTAGTTACTTCTGGGAAGATGCGTGAGATGATTAGAATCGTTGATGGAATTTGTGAAATTATTGGATAATCTTCTTCCTAGGAGGAGCTATGAGATGGATACCCCTTAACTCTCTCATTTGGGGTTTTTTGGATGAAAATATTTATATTATTATATATTCGTACCCTTGGTTTTCATGAATCTATTTCCATGAGAGGTGAATACATGAGGGGTATGACACATGATTTTTGTGTCTAGAAATTTGGATGAATTTAATCTCATGCTATATTTGGTAATGACTCGACGTGCAGTTTATTTGATCACTATGTTGAGCCCCATGTGATTAGATGAGGTAACTCACTCTTGGTTTTGGTCAAACTATTCTCTTTGATACTATCATGTATGTAATATATTTCTATACGTTTTTCATCTAGTAATTTCCCCCCCCCATCAAATTTCAGGGCTTCTTACTGGGTATGTATATACTCACCCCAACATGGGATTTTTCTTCATGTGTCATGTCTTATACAGATGACATATCAGTTGGTGGGGACTTCCGAGGATGATAGGGAAGCCTCGTTCTTTTGAACGCTTATGGTGGTCATATCTTCTGATTTAGAAATGGGGTTATGTCGGATGTTTATCTTTCTAGTATTTTCAGGTTTGGATATATTTCTGGTTGTGTGTGTATTTCCCCCCTTTATTTGTAGTTTACACTATCTTATTCTTGTACACCATAGAATTTATGAATTCTTAGTTTACTTTTTATCATTTTTCCATATTTTAATATTTCCCTCTACACTTATACATTGATATGGTATTGTGTGTTTCCAATGGTATATAAGAAAAGGCCTCCCCATATTATTTATTTATTTGGTGATGGTCTCCATCCTCTAGCCTATAGAAGTGGGCTTGGTGTATTTGCGGTTAAATCCTATTATTGGGTCGGGTCATGATAATTCATTTCTTCTGATATAGAAGCCTTAGAGGGAAATTTTGCAGTAGTATATGTTTTTGAAAAATCCATACCCCAACTGGGTAGATTCACCTGCCCCACCACCAAATTTTACCAATCCAATATTCCTTATTTTTAATTGGTAAAGATAAATGGTCGGTCATTTAAAACAATACAGTTCTTGATAAGATCCCATGATAGGAAAATTTGGGAATATTGATTTAAAAAATGGTAAATCCATTATTGGGACCCTAGATAGACTAGTTCTTATCAAATATAGAAATATGAATTCACGATATTGTTCTATTTGTATGGATCAATAAAAAAAGAATCTTTAGCAATTAAAAAATTAAAAAATGAGGAAAAATATTAAATAACACTTGAAATACATTTGATTAATATATGATAGGGTTGAATACACCATCTCTATATGGAAGGATTTGAGCTATAACTGGAAATGTAATTCTCTCAAGAAATTGTATTGGATACATATAAATAATTTACAAAATAAGAGTTTAAGGAACCGTTTATATCACTAAAATATCAATGAAAACTTATGGAGTTTCAATTTCTCACTGAAGGACTAAATGATTCCATATAATGATCATTGGAAAATTCGTAGTCACTTTTATTAACTTAGGGAATGAGGGTAGGAAAAGTAAAAGTGGAAAATTATATGATCATGCCCACTACAACGACATCTATGACTCCTAAAACCATACAATATCACTTGGTTCTTCTTTTGGAATAGAAAAATTGATAGATTTTCCCTTGGTCAATTAAAAGGGGGAAAAAGTACCATTCTATTTGTGTATTTTATTAACACTATTTTATTCTAATATTTACTGTTGGTTCTATGATGATTTATCACCACCATGAATAAAAACATAACCTAATAATAAGAGTTATAGAATATAGATGATGTTCAGCCAAACTGCTCATTAATATTATCCTTCAACTATATGTTTTGTAAATATATCTATGAATTTTATTTTAGATACATCAATAATAAAATGGTTAATTTTAGAATTTTAATACTGTGATAACCAAATGAAAATCATTCATAATTCAACCACTTCACTAGAATAATTAGAAGAATATTATGAAATATAGATCAAGTATTTAATGAAATTCAAGGATTATATGAAAAGAAATTCATTAAACCCTAAACTCCAACTCTAATATATAAATGAACTAACCAATTATACCCCAATATGACTCTTCAATATCAAAGGAAATGTGTTCATCAACTAAATATTGTAAAATTTTATATAGTCACCACCTATAAAACAAGACATAGTTGGAAGAGTCATTAATAGTATATATGAAAGTACAAAATCATTCATTCATATTATACCCATCCTTAAGAATATGGGTACCACCAAACCAAAGGAGAAAATGAGTATTACCGCATTAAACAGAATTCATTTTCAATGAATAATAACAATATTGTTTGATTGAAATCATTCCCATGGAGAAACCTCCTTGATAGTGAGTGTATATAATTTTATAAATCTTAAATTCCAATACATAATAGGGGATTAAGTGATTGTTTCAAAGGTGTCTGTGGATAAAGGGAAGAAAATATACCCAATCACTTCAGTGACCTTTTATCTAAGGTTATATATTCAACGAAAGCAAGAGGGTAACCCCTCTAAAAGGCCCCATAGAAAAAATATACTCATGATTTTTCTATAGTCTTCTTTAATCCTATAATTTTGGAGGGAAAATATACAAATATATAGTTTTCCTATAATTGTAAAACTGTAGAAATAATTATTTTTGGAAACCCATTTTCCAAAATAATTACACAATATTTTTTAATGTAAAGCTACCAATGGTATAGTCAGTGGGGACCTCTAAGCCTCATATGTCTTAATCCCACCATAATATGGAGCAATATCCTTAGATTATAGATTCCATATCCTGAAGTACGTATATATTCTTTTTTCAAAGATATCTACTTTATATTCTCTTAACATATGCAAAATTATTAGGGAAGCCCTCATTGCGGATTGTTTTAACTCATAATTTTTTATATGGATTCAACTACAACTGAAGCATATAATGTAATAATTGATCATACTGAATGGAATATCAAAATTTTAATTAATGATATTGATTAAGATTTTATAATTTATAATGTTATTATTCCACCGAACATATCTTGAATACTGGGTGGTATTGATTTTCATCAGGATTTGATTGATATTTGTTCTAGGATCAACATCATACTTACAATAACCATCGATCACATGGGTTACAATGAGTTAGACATAAAATTGTCCACCCTAAAAATTCTAGGACATGATAAAATTGATTAGAGGAAACATAGGGGTATAAAAAATAGATCCTAGTTCAATGATATCATATTTGAATGTGAACATATTATTTTTCTCTAAGAAATGGCATTTAATATTTTTCTATGAAGGTTGTGGCTTCCTAAACATGCATCAGTACCAACAACATACCACCACTACCCCCATGTAATCCAATAATAAACATGTCATGGCGTTTTGTGGTTATAATTCCCCATTAAAGTATAATTAATATGAATACATAGACATATAGTCTTTAAAATATAGTGTAAGAAAGAAAATCTAGACAATGAAATTTTGATATAAAACCATAATGGCACAGAGTTTGGCCATATTTTCCCATGGAATTAAAAAATAAAAGACTATATAACTCACATTAGTTGAAATAATGAAGTGAAAACTCATCTAGGATTTTATTGTTTCATGAATGATCTATTTGAATTTATGTTGAAGAATTCAACTATATTTTATTCTTATACAAGTTTGAGGAATTTACTTATATAATAACTTCCTTATTGAAATAATAAAACATGTTAGAAACCATGAATACCAACTTATCACCATAGTATTTTTACCTCTATCTTGGTCTGACCATTCATCAATCTCAACCAATATAGATAAGTTTCTTTAATATAGTAGATATTAATCTTAGAAGAAATTGAAAAGTATGAGGTTTGGAAAAATTTAAAATTTTTATTATTTTCCTATTTTCATCACCCATGTACATCCATATTCGAGAGTGATGTGATATCAAAAAATATTACATAGCTAAAAATGCTAATTAGCCCATGTCATTTCATAAATGCTAAGAAATTATAAAATAATCTACCCTTTATGGTAGTGATTATGAATGAAAAAATATCCATGATTCCAATTTATAAACATTATAAGGGTAGGAAAATGGATTTTTATCATCATCATTGCCAAAATATTATAATGAATCCTTAACTACAAAAATTATAGAAGGAGAAGAATAATACCTTGGAGATGACTCCAAAAAATTTGAGGAATGAAACTCAACCATTTCTAATGAACTCAGATAAAGGAATTCTGAAATAGGGGAGTAATAATGAACTATATTGATAAGTACATCCATGTCCCATATATAAAATGATAATTAAATCTACTTTATCAATAATAAAATTAATTTATTTACATGAAACTATATAGAGATGTCTGAATTTCATCCGCATGTGGATACAAAATATTTTTCTTTTCCAGAAAACAACTTTGTCTTTATATAAGATGTAAGGAGGTTGAATTTAACCCATGAATCCAGGATATTACCCAATGTTTTCAAGAACCTCATGGTCATTATCATTATTGAAGTTCAAAATTCCCATTGTATGTTTGACACAATACCCATTAAGAAATGGAAGATGAAAATTGAATCCCACATCAATATCATGGATATCAATTGGAACCTCCCAAAGAATGGTAATATCATATCTAACACATAACTACTAATTAATAAAACTAATTTTTTTATAGTAATTCTCTCCCATGTATTTGTATTCAAGATATAAAAAATTGTCATGGAACCTAATGATGCAAAGATTATTTCCTTTATATACCCAAAAGTGATGTATTTATAACATGTGATTACATTTGAAAAAAATAGAATGAGATATATACACTCCCTACAATATATATTCATGCTTCTCCACGACATGATGATTAAATTTTATGGTCAATACATGAGAGAAATATTATGAGAATGTTATAATATTCATGGTGATATAGAGGTATTTTTTAGGAGTCTGTGGAAGTATAGCTAGAAGATAAACCCCATGAAATGTAAATTTAGATAGTCTCATGAAAAATTATATGCATCAATGTTTTCCACTATGGTATTAATCTATATCTTTATAAAACTATGGATATTTTTGTATATACCTATTCAATGAAATAATAATGAGTTAAAGGGACTCAAATGTCATCTAGACTATATCAGATTTCTTAATTCCATCCTCACTTGTAAGTTTCTAAAATAAAAAACTAAAAAAATTGTTCACCTATCAACTAGAGAATGACTTTTAAATTGCAATACATAATCTCATTGGCCATCTCTTATACCCAGCATTTCAAATTATGCAAGTTGAATGGGGAAGCATTATAAACCATATGAAAACAATATAGTGATCATTCTATATACTCCATACCTTAACTAATGATATAAGAAACGTGGAAATAGTCTCTATTATAACTATATAACCTTGATGGAAACTAAGAATCAATAATCCATTATCCATTATCACTAAATCACATTAATCTTTACAAGGAATAATGTGATTCATTAATTACAACACCATGAGGTCCATATCATATCTTCTATAGTACCACTAAAATATATTCTTATCATCAAATGATAACATGTTTTCTAGAAGGATTGAAAATCATTGTTCTATGGTGTGACATCCATAACCTCTATTATAAAGAGACCAAATGTCATGTATTTTCCAATTTCCATGTAGAAAATCCTATCATAGGGACGTCACTACTAGAAATATTCCCCCCGGATAATTTGGTTTTATTTATCTATGATAATTCATAAATAATGGATATATACATTTGTTGTTCTTTTTGAAGCATTATTGGAAGAATGATGGAAACCCTATTGAATTCCAAAGTTGGTATTGGGATTCTATTGAACTACTAAGAAAAAACTATTCATTACCAATATATCATTCAATATGATGTATACACCAGTAATGAGGTAGAATATTATTCCATCATTTTATGATTGTTGATAGGTTTAATGATACCAATGTCCTATTTTAACACTAAAGGATACTTTTATAAAGTAATCAAGTTGACTAGTAGTTAATATTCCATTTTGAAAGTAGAATTTATGCACCATTCATTACTATGTTCAAGGTATGGTGGATGAATTCCTATCTAAATTGAATATGAATCACTTTTTACATTCAATTAATGTGAAATATACGGCTTTTCATAATTCATTCATATTTTATATAGATCCAAATACTGATAGGATAGTCATTTTCCTCACTCATTAAAAGGTTGTATCACCATTCACTGAGAGTGATACTGAGGAGATAAATGATATTAATCGTAGTACTAATAAATGATATATTATATCCTATATAAATAATACCATAATAGGATATGTTATTGTCAGAGTGTACTACCTTGAATGTAGGTCTAATCCATCAGACCATGATTAGAAAGAATAGATCATCCCAAGTCCATAAAAATTCACCAACTATAATGTCATGAATTCCAATAATGGCCTTTAAAAATGGTATTTGAAAAATAAATTATCCATATATGTATTTAAGTAGTTTATACCCCCACTGTTTTGAAGGATGTCCTTGTTTGACTTGCCTATATTAGGACTCATGATTCAAGATCATCCACAAAATCAACAAACATGTCTAATTATATCCATTAAGGATGGGATACTATAATGAAACCATGATTTAATTTATTGACTTTCTGATATATTCCACATATATAATTAAAACAATAGAGTTGTTTCTCCACATTATATAAAATTAGACATTTACTATATGGGAAATGTATGTCATGGGTCCAATCATGTAGCAATTATAAATAAGTTTAAGTACATCATTACTTCCTATGAATATTTACCCATGTGGGTCGAGGTTATATCAATCAAGTAATTTAGGAAATAAGTTATCATTATATTAACTAAAACTATAAATATTATTAGATTTAACACCCCCATAGAATATTTTAATAAAAATTCAGTAGAAACTACTATTCTCAACTGAAATGGTGGTATCTAGAATATAATGTTCAGTCAAACTATTAATGTCATCATCATAGAGTCGTCAAAAATAGCGGGAGGATTAAAAAAAACTATATCAAAATAAACTAAAGAATTTAGTAGATTAGGGGAAATATGTATTCGTAGGATTTATTATTTCATATATTGTTAGAATATTTCACCATTACATGTCCTAACACATAAGAGACCCTATATTTCTTTTTTTTCTATAGAGAAAGTATTTTGTCCAATTTTGTTAAACTAACCTCGCATTTCATTACAATAAAAAAATTATATGAAGATGGGTAGTCTATAAATAACATGGATTTATTAGATATACTGCATGAAAATTTCATAGATGTACATGATAAACAAAAAACAATTAGAATCATGTTTAATGAGAATTAACCACGATTGTTTGTCACTACAAATTTTTTATCCAAGAAGTTTTATTTTCTTTTAGAAGTCCAATGATAAAAACATAATCACATAAATAATTTATCATAATAGGAAACACCATACATATTATTAAATATCAAATCTAACGAAACATATTATTCAGTCTAAATGGATAAAAAGTTTATCTTTCTCAACAAAATGTGCAATTTCTTATGAAATATATAGTATAAAAAAATAAAAAGTTCTCATAAGATTTATTTTAATACACTAAACATAAAAAATGCATTTACTCTATAGATATATAATATATAAAAACTTCTTACTTATCATATGAAATTAAACTATATAACTCATAAGTCCCCCAATACATGGCTATTACATTTATTAGGAATTATAATTTTATGAAACTTGTTCCCCCCATAGGAGTTCTTTGTCTACTTGAGTATTCTCAATGTGAGTTCATTCCCAATGTTTTTCCCCAAAAAATTAGAGTATATGATAACATATAATTTAAATATGTGTGGATTGATTAATATTATCTCAGAATATATAGTGATGTTAGTATTTTCTATAAAATACCTTGGCATAAATTACTCTAACACACTGGTTGTTCGTTGGTGGTGACACTAGTACAAATTCACACCAGGATTTATTATTTTTCTCTGAATTGGAGACCCATAAATTTCACTCTAATTGTATTTCACATCTCCCAAATAAATATATAAATACTTTCCTTAAATAACTACAGTGGGTTGATTCATTTAAATAATGACAAGAAGTGATTCCTAGATAACCTATCCTTAGCCTAATAAAAGGTAATTTAATTTCATATTGCTTCCTTGTGTATGAGAATTCAATTCATGATTTTTTTCATATACCAATATCTAAAATGGGTTAAGATAGATTTTAATATATGAACTCTTCATGTAACAATTCTAATAAATAAAAGACATATAGGGATTTCTAGAACTATTATCTCATACACAATTTGAATTTCTATAAAAATCCCTAGATTCATCTAGGTGACCTTATTTATTCATTCATAACAATGGTTCTTTAACATGATCGGTGATAAGATTAATCTATTTAATTTTTCACATGAGTAGGATCTATATATAAACCTCCAAATATATGTTCTTATTATATGATGACATGTTACCCATATTGAATAGTTTCATCATAGTGTCAGATACTTACTTCACAATTAGTTTTCCTCAAAAGACTCTACATTGGGTTGAAGTTATATTATTTTCATAATGAGTATGGTTTCTATTAAATCCCCCCAGATATGACCCATCATCGAATAAACTTAAACTATACAAAAACAGTATCCACATCCCATGATGTAAAACTATATCAAATGTGGTCTATCCATTGACACCTTAATCAATATATGTAGGTCTAATATATAAGGAATCTTTCATTACATTAGAGAAAAATTTGTGTAGGATCCCCACAAACAGAGTGGTTTTATCAATAATCCCATGTAAGAATAAAATTAAATTGGGTTTTCAAGTGGTTTTTTAATGCATGGACTCTTCTTTATTATATTAGATCACTTCCATCAATGTATTTTTATTGGGGTATAATAATTTCTATCTCTCTTATTTAAGATCTATATATATAAGAGTTCTCCAACATTGGATTCTTTATTCATGAATAAATATTACAAGTGAGTTACCACTTATATTAGACTATGATATATATGAGTTTCTTTTATTAGATATATATTTGAAATCAATTTGTTTCCTTAGGATATGTATTAATACCTAGATTTCTAATTTGAATCTGAAATACATATTCAAATTAAATCACTTATTTATCTTGATTTTCCCCCTCATTAAAATTGGGTTCTCATCCAACAAGTTTAGTTTTGAGAGGAATCTACCACATTTTATGCATGATCCCGATATGTGCATAAGATCCCCCAATCAATAATTATATTTCATAAAAAACTAAACATCATAAAAAATCATACATAGTACTATGATATTAATCTTCATGAAAAACTATCCAATTAGAATGACCATAAACTGCATAGAAATGTATATTCTACAGGATCTTGATCACGAATTCATCACCCCTCTCAGGGAGATTGATTCAAATAGGAACAATTTTCTTTCATTGGGGATATTTTGGTTATAGATACATTACCCAATAATAATATCCTGGACCACCAACACTATATATGAAATGAAACCTTTTCATTTACAATGTGTGATGGTAGACATGATAATATGGGATATTTATCGATTAATGGTTCGTCGATCATAGTTCATGAATTTAATCTTGATCAACTTCATCCCATATGAAAATGGAATTTTTAACTCTTAATGAACATTGATTTTTCTTCAGTTTACCCTATAATAAGACATTTCAAGAACTATATTTGACAAAAATATTATTAAAAACAAGATATTCACCACATGAAGTTCTATTTTTCATAACCCTTTAATGTATGGTGATTTTCCATCTCAAATTCTGATAAAAAACCAAAAATTTAGTATATTCCACATTAAATTAATCTACTTTGAATGGTCCATCACCTTTAAAAATAAACTACCCATAGCGATTCATCCCATTCGATCTCATTACATAATGTATCCATTTTTATATGATATTGATCTATATTATATGAAATTATTTATTTTTATGGGCTCTACCACATTGAGATATATTTTACTCTTGAAATTTTTTATTCATATTTATATGTTTTCATGTACTTTGATCACAGATCACGTAACCCACAACCTTGAAAATTCCCACAAAAATTTAAGAAGATCATTTTTCTTGATTTATAGAATTTAAGGGTAGTTTCCCTTTCTAAAAATCAATTATTATATTCCCAACCTCAAATTTTCTTGATTTTAATCAAGGTGTATAGTTTATTATCAAAATATATGGGGTTGATATCTATATCCCTACTAGATGACATTGAAATGCATGATATATAGCCTCATTATATGACCCTAATGTTGTAGAACACCTTTGTCTGAATCACATGATAATTGAACTAAATGAAAGAATGTCCATCCTAAAAGAAAACATTCTAATTGGAGTCATCCATTCCATGAGACATGATTTTCCTATATGAGAGAAAAATCCATGTAGTGGTGTTTCATGTATTACACATATCACTTTTTTAAAGTATCTTAATAACCCCCGAATCTAGTATTTTATACATCCTTTTTTATATTTATCTGTGATTGAAGGAATTTTCTATTATGTAACCATTGAAATTATTGTATTTGGAATCCCAAATTGGATTTAAAGATTCCTACCCTTTCATTTATGCATGAACAATATAAATGATATTGTTCATATGTTCTAATTGTGTGCTAAATATTTTTTGTTTTAGGATATATTGTGATGTTCAAACCATATATGTTATACATGGACATGTTCCACTATCCTTCAATCCATCTCAATATCCCTAAATATTCGACTAATAATTTCATTTAGACCACATTTTTTCCATAATATTATTAATTCCCCATTCTTAGGAATCCCAAATATTATATTCATCAATAACATGACTATAAAACTTACTTGGATAATTGTAACACGTTCATTATAATACACTAGAAAAATTTCCTATTAATGTATGTGCCCCTAAATTTTTAACTAAAACTATTGGAATTATTATCTCGAGGTGATGGTACTCTATTGTTTGTATTCCTCAAACAATTTTTCAACTCAACCATTATTCTAATTTTGATCAAATGTTATCCCTATCATAATTGTCCCATGTAATTTTCGTTATTCAAATATATTAGATCTTGAATTAAATAATTTTAGTTCCATTTATGAGAGGTTTCGAACACTTTTTATTTTTTGACCCCCTTTTAGGTCAATGCCTAATGGAAACTTATAATATTTGTTCAAAACATCAAGAACATAAAATATGTGTTCCCATTATGAGATTGTTAAATATAATATGGGTTCCTACATTTTTTAAATTTTGTTTAGCCACTCCATTTTCATATGTGATATTATAATATTAAGTTGGACTAATCATGAAGTCACTAAACATAGTGTATACCTCCCAAAAGGGTGTTTACATTCATGGTGATAAAATTATATACACATTAGTTAACCATACCCTTAGCATTAGTAATAATTTATCATTTTTCTCTCAAATATATTCGACCTATAACAACATATATTGTTTCTCTAATAAATATGATTATAAAATATATACATCCCCTTTTAAGATAGTGTATACTATAATTTGGATCCTTTTCCCATTAGTTTTATCGATTACCTCTTTGAGTATATTTTATAACCCCATGATTATATAATATATATATTTTTTATAATAAATATTTGGTTTTTTATAATTTCTTTATAGTGAACAATGAGTTTTGAAGAACCATAATATACATTTTCAATATTATTACTAAAAATGAATCAAAATTCATAAATGTTGGACTAGTGGGTTTGAATAAGAATTTTTGAATAAAAAAAATTCAAATTCTTTCCTAAAATGAAAATAATATTATTAATTCTAAGAAAATTATTACATAAATTTTAGTGAAATGAATAAAATCTAATAATTCTACATTTTACAAGAATTGTATTTTATAAAAATTATTAATTCTTATATAAATAAAATGTATTGATAATTATAGACCATTTATTAAATATTGTGATATTTTATATTATGAATAATCAGTATAGATTTATTAATAATTGGTTATAAATGAAGATAATATCATTTGACGGTAAGATAAGTTTTTTAGAGAATATTTGTTTTTTATAATGTAATTTATAAGCATAACCATAATTATTCAAAATCACTAAATTATTTTAATGAAATTTATGTATAATTTATTCATTAAAATAAATTAAATTCATCTAATGGTTTTTACAAGGATATGAATGAGATTAAATTCATTTTTATACATAAAAATACATTTTCTCAAAAACAAAATTATGTTTTTAGGAGGTCATTAGAATTAATTTCTACCACTTATTAGAATTTAATCTTGTATCACAGAGTGAAAATATTTAATCAACATAAATAAAAAATTTTAATAAGGAAAAAAATTCCCCAAAAAGTAGTTACTATGATCTAATTCTTTTATTACTATATGGGTTGAATGGGTTAAAAGAGGGTTTAACCTGAGAGATAAAGCATAGAATAAATAAATCACATAAAAATCACATTGGATGATTTTATTTTTACAATATCTTTATTATCTTCAAACCAGTGATAATTCAGAGCCACTTTAATTGATAAATACATATATTTTATATTGAAAACTATTGTGTTTTCAAGTATACCACTAACCTTACTTATAAAAGGGAATCGATATATATGTTTCTTTTCACAACATGAGAACTATGATTAATGAGAAACAACCAAAAATCAATTCCCAAATATCTACACATTACCATAGTTTCTTGGAATCAAAAAAAAAATACCATTCCAGGAAGGCTTAATGAGTACGATAAAGGATGATACTTGAAGAAGAGGCAATTATCTACACGAATCTATCTTGAAATTATTTGTTCCTTTAAATTCTCCAAGATTTATTTAACATATTAAAATGATGGAATAAATGAATTTAATATAATAAAATGTTTTTATGTTAATGGTAAAAAAATTTCTATGTCCTTCATATGTAATGGAAAATAGAAGAATTCCCCATGTGTGTGTTTGTACTACCTTCATCATAAAGCGAAATATTTTATTTTTCACCATCATCTATCATATATGGTTTTAGTATATTTTATAGATATATATTATTTTTGAAAAATTATTTAAATTATATAAGGAAAATATATTTTCCACCTTCATAACCTCTTGAGCATTGGAAAATGATAACGTCTCTCATACGTACATGTGAACTACAACCTAAATAAAGTGATATGATTTTTTTTTTGAATTTTATCTTTAAATGAAACATAATAAGGATATATTTAGTTAATATATATTCTATTTATGAAATTATTATGATTATATAGTAAAATATTATTATTTATCCTTCTTTCTTTCAATTTGATGGAAACTAAAATCATATCCCATACATAAAAATATACTACCATCTCCATAAATCGATGTAAATCATTTTTCATGAATTCATTATATGAATGGTAAAAAATATATATATATTAAAGAAATATAATTTTTCTTACATGGTTTATCATATATATATATATGAAGAAATTATGAACAATTTTCAAGGACTGTAATCTTCAAAATAAAACATGCATGAGAAATATAGAAGTTAACACTCAAATTTAGTTTTTAATGAAGGGTTATAAATAAATATATAATTTGACATAAAATGGATTGATATATTGGAAAATAATTTTGAATATGGTTGTTTTATTGGTTTATAATAAATATAAAGTTATTATAAATGAGGTTAATAGAACATTTGAAACAAATTAAGAAAAATTGTAAGTGTTTATGTTTCAAACTATTTACTTTTTAGGGTTGTCTATGTAAAATTTCCAAAAAGATAAATTATATGATACTTATATTCTAAACCACATAAATTATATTCCTTTCTTTTTATTTCTATTTTTTATATATTTACTTAATTCTTCTCACTATGGGACTTATAATGATTTAGAACATGTTTTTATGATAACAAGGCCTTATTTCATCTCTTTTGATCAATAATAATTCTCTAATCGATCTACACTATAAAAATGGTTTTGTGGAATTTTTTCAAATAAATTAATGTTTTAAAATTATTATTTTCCATAACATTATTTATCATTATAAATTTTTAAAATTAATCTATTCAATGACATTTTTGCATAACATAGTAATTTTTTTAAAAAAGTGTGAAAATAATGTTTAATATTAATTTTTTTGATATGATTATATTATTTTTTAGTTATGCACTTATTTCATTATGAGGCATCCATTACAAGTTTAAAATTGTTTTTAGAAAAAAATAATATTACTATTTATAAAAGTTTTTTAAATATTACTAAATGAAAATAATTGTTTTCTATTCATTTTCAAAACATTTTTAAAATGATTTTAATGAAGATAATTTTTTTCAATGTCAACATCCTTTAATGATTTATATACTTTGTCGAGGATATAACCATATTATACCATAATAATTGTATGTTGGTATAAATTTTTATAATTATTATTTTATTTATAATATAATAAAACCCATTTCATTACATGAGTTAATTATATTATTATAAAAAAATGGATGTTTTCCAGATATTGTGGCACTCTTAAGTGTGGTTTTCATTTTCTGTCGTGTGGGACCAAATTTATATATCTCCATGATTAATTTAATAAGAATTTATGTCTCTTTATAAAATATGAATTATAATTGGGTCTTAACCATGTATATTAATGAAATAAATCAACAATGATAGTCTTAGTACTTATATTTTACTATAAAAATGATTTGAATGGTGGGTATACCCAACCAAATGTTATACTATTTCTTCTATAATAGTATTAGTATTGAAGTTTGAATAAAGAAATGGTTTCTGATATTTATGTACATATCAAAAACTAATTTATAAATCCTTTTATATGTTATACTAGATCACGCATGTAGAGACACATAGTTGACGTACATGGTAATTACATTACATTTTCAGAATACATAATACATGAAGAAACAAACACCCAAGGACCCGTAATAGTTTAGTGTCTTTGGAAACTCAGAATATAATCTTCTAATCATGGTGAAAGATCTTCAACATCTCCCATATAGATCTTCCCCTTTTGATTTATTACCTAAAACCTTTATTTATATCCCAGGGAAAAGAAAACATAAAAATGGTGAGATAAAATGATCAGTAAGGGTAAACATAGAGAACATAAAACAATCCATAAACATTTGAATTCAAAAACATGAACATAAAATCTAAACATCAAAATCTTGAGCAATGACATAAATCTTGGAAGTACGTAAGGAATATATCATAAAGGAACATTATTCATGGTAAAATAATATGGGAATAAAACATTTAATTGTGGAAAACCATTAATCACATGAAATGATTTCCATAGTAGCCAAGGAATTGCTACCAAGACCATCATAGTGGAAAAATTCCATTAGTGAACCGAGTTTACTTGCCATTCCAACCCTGTATTACTGAAACAGATTCACATTTCATTCCATCCATGTCTATCTCATGAGATATAAGTCTTTATCCAATGCATTGGAGGGAGATATAGGTCCCACCCTTCTCATAATGAAATTATTATTTCTTGTGCCAAAAAATAAACATAAATCATTCAACATAACCCAAAGAATAATATGGGTTTCATAATCATCATCCCAGCAAAACATAATCCATATAAAAAAATAGATATAATTTATTCATAATAAAAAATAAAACCATTTAAATAATAGTTATATTATACTGAAAACATAAACATACTAAATAATGTCATCTTAGATGGAAGATAGTTTTGATAAAACACTTGAAAAGAATTCTGGAGGAAAATATATTTTCTTCTTAAAAATCATTTTTTTTACAAAATGCCATGAAATTTTAAAATATTTTTTTATGAAATTAATAATGAAATTCTGTAGAGGAACCTTCATGCAAATAAGGAATTATGAAACTATAAAAATCTATTGATGCCATATAAGTTACAAAAACATTCTTCTCATACTTTGGCCAGAAAAGTCAAAAAGTATCTCATACTGAAAATGACAAAATATTCCTTTAATATATTTTAATAAAAATTAAATAATAGGTAAAATTGGATTTAAAAATTTTTAGGTGGATAGAAATAATATTACATATTTAGGAAACATGTATGTCAATGATAAATATTCCCCAGTAAATTCGGAAGTATAAACAATCTCGGATAAAACTGAGATTGTGAGATTTTTCCTTACCTTAGGTCAAATATCTTTCATATGTGTCCGAGACTCATGTATAGTGGGTTTAAACATATTATTAACTTGTAATAGAACCATAATAATATCTATGATATCATATATGACTCACTTATGACTTTATATTACCCGTTCTTTTGTCAATTTCCATGTTAAAGCAGTGTTTTCCATAAAATCATTTCATTTATCATACGTGTTTGGACTTGATGTTATTGATATTATTAATTATATTCTGATTTACTTAATTACGAAATTTAAAATATGATTTAGATATAATATATATTAATCATATAAATATATATGATATATCGATAAATGGAATGAAATACAACGTTCATAGAGACGGTAGGCCGTACGTACGCATAAACGCTATTTTAGTTTCCTTATAGAATTGAATGGAATTAAGTAAATGAAACATATATGTACATAAATACCATATAATTATTATTTAATATCTTTAATTATTATTTATTATATATACATTATAATCACTCTTTAATGGTTAACATGGAGAATGAATCTCATCCCGTTCGTGGAGACGGTAGTCCATACATATGCACGAGTGACAATATCATTCTTTTGATATTAAAATAGTATATAATCTGATGATATATTGTATATAAAGAATAATAATAATGTTATATTTATTATTTATATCATTTATACACATTAATATACCCATCTAAATGATGAAATGTTAGAATAACAAACTACACCACGACGTGGAGACGGTAAGCCGTACACACACACGTGTGGTGACATTTTCATTCATAGAATGGATAAAATAAGTAATATGGTTTTACCATTTTTATAATAACATCAAAGTATATAGAGGATACTGGAGTTTTTATTTTTTAATGGAAACAACAAAGGAGGAAGTGGAAGAAGAAAGGAACTTTAAATTGGTTGTGAGTTTTTTACCTCTTCTTCGGATTCTTACTTTTGATTTGATCAAAAGGCCTCTCTAGGGTGGATTTATGACTAAATGAAGGACTCTAGGATGAAGTTAGGATAGTTTATAGGTTATTTGGGTAGGTGTTTTCCGAGCCAAATTTCTTTGGAGGTGTGAATTAGAGAGAAGGGGGGGGTGCCTTTTTATAAGAGAGGTGAGGGGCACCTTAAGAAAAAACATAAAATAATTTTTTATAATTAAGTCATATTCGGATTATAATGGATCCAAATTAATTTATTTTGAAGATAAAGTGGGGATGGGTCCAAATCATCTCAACCAATAGGTTTTAGACAGGTTTGGGTCATTATATTAACCTTATCATTTATATTTAACTCTTAGTTAAGTAGTTTGACATTTAATATGTCTCTATGTATTTTTATATTATATGGTCAATAAACTTACTATATATATCAAAGATAACCCCAAGTGGTTTATTAATGATACACCTATCATTATATAAGTCTTTTGGCTGAATCTTATATTTTGAGGAATAGAATTTAAATTAATAATATAATATTTGTTTTAAAAACTCTTTTATGTCAATTTTGACACTATTTGGTATTTTATTTTTTCTAAATTCCTAAAAGAATTATTACTTAAAAAACAATTCATATAACCAACCCTAATATATTATATTAACCTATAAAATTAGTGTAATTCATAAAATGTCTGAAATTAAATTTATTTGGGTGTTTATAATAACAATTATTTTAATATTTCATTAATAAGGTAATTACTGCATCATCATTGTGTCTTAAATAAATTAAATTATGTAATGTCTAAAAATTATAAATAAAATAATATTATGTATTAAATCTTTTTATATTTCTAATGAATATTTATATTCAAATTTATATTGTGTTTAACCCTATATTAGAAGTGTTTTAGTTATTAAACATTGATTTTAACTCTTTTAACTCTTTTTTGAATTAAATAATAATAAATGTCCTAATCTAATCCAAGTGGACCTAAAGGGTCATATTTTATTTCTACGGTTGTTTTGGTCGAATTACACTTATAAAATAGAATTAGGACATGTTTTAGGGTAATAATAATATCATTTTTTCCAGTAATTATCCTATTTACTTTTAATCGTGGTAAATAAAAGTTAAAAGTTACTATTCACCAAAAATTATTTTCATCTCATTGAACCACATTTTACTTACTGATATCAACCGTGTCTTTCAGGTTTTTGAAATTAAACTCACAGAAGTGTTAAAATTATGTTTTATGTAAATTTGCAATTGCTCCTAGTAGGTGGGTAAAAGGCGGTAAAAAGTTCAATTTTTTTTATATATCTAACTTTTTTATAAAATTACTCCAATTAATTACATTGAAATTATATAGGTATTATGTATCTATTTTTACCTAAAATAAATTTAAATAAAATAAATAATTATTTAAATAAAAATTTTGTTTTAAACTATAACTAAGTGTTTTCAATATTCATCAAAAATTGAATGTTTTTAGAAAAATACCAAAAATTCACCCTAAGATAATATCGATATACCGAATCCAAAACTGAATTCCATTTTGAAAGATAAAATTTATAAAATTTCAAAAAGTGAGTATTACTATTCATAACGGCTAGTTCATAATAATATTATAATTATATCTTGTTTAGTGAAACTCAGTGTTGCGTACAACACACGCTATCGAGGAAGGTTGCTCTAGCATGCAACACAAGCCTAAAATAATGTTTCCTTATACTGAAAGCTAATATAGTGTTGCTTATAGCGCAAACTAATCTTGTTGTAGCGTACAACACAAGACATCAATGAAATTAAAAATGAAATTTCTCATAAAATCTCGAGGTGTTACATTCTACCCCCCTTAAAATGAATTTTTCCCTCGAAATTAGTCGGGTTTATAAATCGTCTATTGCTTAAAATTTTATTTCATAGAAACCCACATCGTAAAAAGGAATACTAAAACATAATTTTTAAAATGTAATGTATGAAACGTAATAGCTACCCAAATTAACTCATCACTAGGTTTCCACATAGAAGAACATAGGTGAAAACATGGATATGGAAGAGAAATTTGACCATCAAGTTATGATGGAGAGTGATAGAGAACATGGCTATCAAAAAGGAAACAATCACAAAGCCATAAATTCGTGATGATCTAAGGTACCGTCTAATTCATCGGATATGAAGGTACTGGGACAACATTTTTGGTTTACAAGATCATCTCCCTAAAGTTGATAAATTTTTGTACAAGGAGAAATACTTACATGATTTTAGTGTAATGATTTCATTGGTTATTCCATGAATAATTTCCACTTCATCTCTTATTGAATTAAATGAAGTTGAATTTATCATTCTTGAAGTGTTAGTAGATCATGTGATAGAATTATGGATCATTCCATCTGTTGTTATCACAAAAAGATTAACACAATTTATTAAATATACATAAGTCCATATATGCTGAGATTAATCGTATATGGTTCCTAAAATGGACTTATATTTCATTTATCATACCGCTTAATTAAATAAAACTAGTTTCTACTAACCAGGGACTTCCTGTAGGCCATTGGTAGGTGATAAAGGACTTTCACACTTCGGTTGTTGGTTCGATTCCTATGTCCTTGTCTAACGCGATGGGTTTTCACCCATCCTACGGGTTGTACTTTTTCTAAAACTATACTGTTATAACATAATGAAATGTTCTATCCTTAAAAAATACTATCTAATGTCTAACTTAATCAATTCAAATTTTTAGGTTTATCCAAAATACTTATAACCAATTTCATAGTATAAATAAAATGATTACTAGAAAAGCCCTCTATCAACCATTGAATGCTATAATTTATCGCCCTTATATCATAAGATATATCTTGTTGGTCACATTCCAAACATGTGAATTAATTAATAATGTATTCTCTTGAAACATGAGTGACCAAAGAACCTTAGTGAAAACATGAATGTTTTCAAAAGTTAACTCTTTCTACTTACCACAATCCCAAAAATTTAATATACTCAAACCATGATATCACTTTGTCCTTATATTAGTCATGGGCTCATTAATATTATCAAACATATTATTTTCTCCTTTTCCATTAATTATTCTCATATAATCTTCTTTAAAAAAGTATTTCAATCACTTTTCATGACTATCGATACCATATAACTGTTGAAAACCAGAATAAACCAATACATAGGTATTACAATATTCCACAATACTATAAATGAGATTTTGTGATACACTTAATCATTCCACCACATCATTGGAATACACAAAATAAATAATATTTATTACATGTGACTTACCTTTGTCCATTTCATTAAGAATTTGTTGATGTCATTCATCATTAACCCTTGGATTAGGGCATTGGTAAGCATAATGCCCCATTTCCTTACAATTGTAGCATTGATGTGTTAGTGGTGCGTTCTCTGTAGTCTTTTCTCTATTCACATCATTCACCACCTTTTTTCCATTACATCGACACTCAATTTCTCAATGTCAATCATTTACACACTTAAAACATTTTCCAGTACCTTTTATAAAATCTCTACCATGCTACTTTCCACACTTTGAGCATAAATAAACATTCATATTATTTTCACCATTGTCTTGAGATTTCTCCTTGAACTCCATCTTTCGGTTCTTATCAAAACCATGAGATGGATATGAAACACCAACTTCCAGTTCTACCTAGATAGCACAACGCACAATTTCTTCACAGCTACTGAAGTATCCTATAGCTAATTCCCTTCATAGACTTGTTTTTATTCCACTGAAGAATCGATCAACTTTACTTTCAGGTTGGATGATAAATCTAGATGCATACCTTGCAAGCATTGTAAAATTTGCTTCGTATATACCAACAGATTCATCATCCTTTTTCATAACCTCAAGTAACTACTTTTCCATCTTCATTCCAAGAATACAAGGAAAGTACTTATTGAAAAATAAGTTATTGTACTCATCCCATTCCATTGATTCAATTTCATCTTGGGGCCTTGTGTTTTTAATTAGCGTCGACCACTGGTCTGCTTCACCTTATAAACAGTAAATAGCCAAAATGACATTTTCATGTTTTGAGCATCTAATTAAGGAAAAAATATTTTCAATGGTACTGATCCATTGTTCAGAAACATGTGTATCAGAAGACCTATTGATAGAAGGTGGACGTTGCCTCATGAAGGACTAAATAGAATATTGACCACTTCTCTACTCATTTGGATGTACAGAATGATTCATAGCTTGTGTAAGTATATAAATAATATTTTACACTCCTTCTCCCATAAAATTGGTTTGTTCAGGAGGAAAGTCATTGCATCGTCCATTACATTGATCAACATAGTTCCATCAGGTTCCAACCATCGTCTAAGACCCAAAAATTATAGTGTGAGTGGAAAAAATCATGCTAGAAAAAAAATCATAATAAAGGGGGAGTACCTTCAATATCTATCATCTTAGGTTTAATTATAATATCATTACAATAATTCTAGGACTATAACTTATACTTATACTTAAACATAGGGACATCCCTAGACATACCTTATAAATATCTCTAGGGATCTCACTAAAGTTTTCACATACTAATTTCCAAAGGTTAACTAAAACTTTCCTATGATACCAATTATAGAGACCCATACTTTACGTACATGGAAATTACATTACTTTTGCGGAATACTTAATACGTAACAAAGATGAACACCCAAGGACCGTAATAGTTTAGTGTATTTGGAATCTCGGAATATAATCTTCTAATCATGGTGAAATATCTTCAATGTCTCCCATAAAGATCTTCCCCTTTGGTTCTCTTACCTAAAACCATTATTTATATCTTGGTGATAAGAAAACATAAAAAGGGTGATCTCAAATGCTCAGTAAGGGTAACCATAGAGAACATAAAACAATCCATAAACATTTGAATGAAAAAACATGAACATAAAATATAAACATCAAAATCTTGAGGAATGACATAAATCTTGGAAGTATGTAAGGCATATATCATAAAGGAACATTAGTCGTGGTAAAACAACATCGGAATAAAACATTTAATTGCAGGAAACCAGTAATCACATGATATGATTTCCATAGTATCCAAGGCATTTCTGCCAAGACCATCATAGTGGACAAAGTCCATTACTCAACCGGGTTTACTTGACGTTCTAACCCTGTATTACTAAACCGGATTCACTTGCCGTTTCAACCATGTCTATCTCATGATATATAATTATTTACCCAATTCATTGGATGGAGATATAGGTCCCACCCATCTCATAATGAGATCATTATTTCGTGTGCCAAAAAATAAACATAAATCATTCATCATAACCCAAAAAATAATATGGGTTTCAAATACATCATCTCATCATAACATAATCCATATAAAACAAATGGATATCATTTCATCATAAGAAAAATCAAACCATGTAAATAATAGAGACATTATACTCGAAACATAAACATACTCAATAATTTTATCTTATATGGAAAATAGTTTTGATAAAACACTTGAAAAGAAGTTTTGAAGAAAACATCTTTTCTTCTTAAAAATCAATTTTTTTTAAAATTCCATGAAATTTTAAAAGATAAGGATTTTTATTGAAAATAATAATGAAATATTTTCGAGGAACCTTCATGTAAATAAGGAATTATGAAACCTTAAAAATCCATTCATGCCATATATGTTTAAAAAACATTCTTCTCGTACTTTGGACGGAAAAGTTAAAAGTATCTCGTACTGAAAACGACAAAAGATTCCTTTCATATCATTTTAGAAAAATTCACCAATAGGTGAAATTGGAATTAAAAAATTGTGTGAGGAAAGAAATAATATTAAATATTAAGGAAACATATATGTGGATGATAAATATGCACCAGTAAATTCTGAAGTATAAACAATCTCAGATAAAAATGGGATTGCAAGATTTTCCCTTACCTTTAGTCCAATTTCTTCCGTATGTGTCCGACACACCTGTATAGTGGGATTAAACATATTATTAACTTGAAAAATAACCATAATAATATTTATAATATCATATATGATTCACTTAGGACATTATATTACCCGTTCTATTGTCAATTTCCATGTTAAAGCAGCGTTTTGAGTAAAATCGTTTCATTTATCATACGTGTTTGGACTTGTTGTTCTTGATATTATTACTTATATCCTGCTTTACTTAATTACAGAATATAAAATTTATTTAGATATAATATACCTTCATCTTATAAATATATATGATAGATCGATAAATGGAATGAAATACACCGTTCATAGAGACAGAAGGCCGTTTATATGCCTGAACGCTGTTTTCGTTTCCCTAGTGAATTGAATGAAATTAAGTAAATGAAAAGTATATGTACATAAATACAGTATCATTATTATGTCATTTATTTCATTATTATTTATTATATATACTTTATAATCACTCTTGAATGGTTAACATGGAGAATGAATCTCACCGCGTTAATGGAGACGTTAGTTCCTACGTACGCACGAGCGACAATATCATTATTCTGATAATAAAATATTATATAATTGGAGGGTATATCATATATAAAGAATCATCATAATGTTATATTTATCATTTATATCATTTATACTCATTATTATACACATCAAAATGATGAAATGTTTGAATAACAAACTACACCACGATGTGGAGATGGTAAGCCGTACGTACGCACGTGTGGGGACTTTTTCATTCATAGGATGGATAAAATAACTAATATTTTTGTACCATTTTTATAAGAACATCTCAGTATATATAATATACGGGACTTATTATTTTAGAATGGAAACAACAAAGAAAGAGGAAGTGGAAGAAGAAAGGAACTTGAAATTGGTGGTGAGATATTTACCTCTACTTCGGGTTCTTCCTTTTGATTTGACCAAAAGGGCTCCTTAGGTTGCCTTTATGACTAAATTAAGGACTCTAGGATGAATTTAGGAAATTTTAGAGGGTATTTGGGCTGGGTTTGGCCACGCAAAATGGCTTTGTAGGTGTGAATTAGAGAGAAGGGGGAGTGCCCTTTTATTAGAGAGGTAATGGGCACCTTATTAAAAACATAAAATATTATTTTATAATAAATTCATATTCGGTTTATAATGGATCCAAATTAATTTATTTAGAAGATAAAGTGGGGATGGGTCGAAATCATCTCAACCAATAGGTTTTATATAGGGTCGTGTCACTATATTAACCTTATAATTTATATTTTACTCTTAGTTGAGTAGTTTGACATTCTCCACGTCTCTTTGTATTTTTATATTATACTGTTAATAAACATACTATATACATCCAAGTGAACCATAAGTGGTTCATTAACTATACACCTATAATTATATAAGTATTTTGGATGAACCTTATATTTTTAGATATAAAATATCAATTAATAATATAATAGTTGTTTTAAAAACTCTTTTATGTAAATTTTGTTACTATTTGGTATTTTGTTTTTGCTAAATTAATAACAGCATTATTACTTCGCAAAAAATTCATATAACCAACCCTAATATATTATATTAACCTTTAAAATTAGTGGAATTCATTAATAGTTTCAAAATACATTTATTTGGGTATTTTGAATATCAATTATGTTAATATTTCATTAATAAGTTAATTACTGAATCATCATTGTGACATAAATAAATTAAATTATATAATGTCCAAAAATTATAAATAAAATAATATTATATAGGAAATATTTTTATCTATATAATGAATATTTATAGTTGAATTTATATTCTGTTTAACCCTATATTAAAAGTGTTTTAGTTATTAAACTTTGATTTTAACTCTTTTAACTCTTCTTTGAATTAAATATTAATAAATGACCTAATCTAATCCAAGTGGACCTAAAGGGTCATATTTTATTTCTAAGATTGTTTTTGGTCGAATTACACTTATCCAATAGAATTAGGACATGTTTTAGGGTAACAATAATATCATTTTTACCCTTAATTACCCTATTTACTTTTAACTGTGGGAAATAAAAGTTAAAAATTACTATTCACCAGAAATTATTTTCATCTCATTGAACCAAATTTTACATAATAATATCAACTGTGTCTCTCGGATTTTTAAAATTCAACTCACAGAAGTGGTAAAATTAAGTTTTATGTAAATTTTCAAATGCTCCTAGGAGGTCAGTAAAAGACGGTAAAAAGTTGAATAAAATTTTTGTATATCCAAAATTGTTATAAAATGACTCCAGTGAATTAAATTGAACTTTTATAGGTATTATGTTTCTATTTTTACATAAAATAAATTTAAATAAAATAAATAATTATTTAAATAAAAATTTGGTTTTAAATTATAACTTAGTTTTTTTCACTATTCATCAAAATTTTGATGTTTTCAGAAAAATACCAAAAATTCACCCTAAGATAATTTCGATATTCCAAATCAAAAAATGAAGGCCATTTTGAACGATAAAATTTGAAAAATTTCAAAAATTGGGTATTACTATTTATAACAGCTAGTTCATAATAATATTATAATAATATCTTGCTTAGTGAAACTCGGTACTGCGTACAACAGACACTATCGAGAAAGGTTGCTCTGGCGTGCAACATAGGCCTAGAATAGTGTTTGTGTATACTACCAGCTAATACGGTTTTGTGTTTAGCACAAGCTAATCTTGGTGTAGCGTATAAGATGAGACATCAATTAAATTAAAAAAAATTATTTCTCATAAAATCTCAGGGTGTTACAATGCATGATTATTTATGAATCCCCACTTTAATAGGTCATTACCTTTTCTATAATTGTGTTTTAGGCTATGACTAAAGATTTATGGTGTATTATATTTTGTCCATGTTTTTAAATTTTTGATCATGTTTATATACACTTATGACTATCTTATGGTCACTTATAATCAAGGATTTATAACAATCATGTTTACCCTTACTAAGCATAAAATCTCTCCCCTCCTTATATATACATTTTTCTCAGTTATGAAGAAATTTATATTCTAGGATATTCTTATGAAGGGAAATATATGAGATGAAATTTCTGTAAGGTTATGAAAATAATTCTTTAAATAAATTTATTATGTTTTGAATCTTCAATAATAGTAAATTGTTATAGCTATTGGGTGTGTATTAATGTGAGAAGTATTAAATATCATAAAAAAATGATATAATATTTAGATATGTAATTCTTAGGTCTCATATGTTTTTGTATTTTGAATGATAAGAAATCAAGTCCCTATATATATTTATCTCTTTGATATTATTTATCAATTAATTATGGTACATTACTAATAGATATTCCTCCAAACATCTCCCATAATCAAAATATGTTACATGTATCTATTTTTTGAAAGTATATATTTGATCATTTATAAGTACTAAGCTCAGTGTTTATACCAATTCAACATGATCATCTTTTATGCGGAGAAAATATCTGTTATTCTTGATCAATTTGATAATTTTTTATGAAAAAAGTCCACACTTATTGTTAATTTTATTGGGAGAAACAATAAGTTTGGGGAATCTTTGTGGGAATTGAAGATTGTGACAATGAATACGTTTATTTTTTAAAATTCAAACTAACCTAAATTTATGAGTGTAATTCCTATATTGTGGTTGAATCTTGCACCAAAATATTTTAGAATATATATTTTTCCTAAAAATATATTAATTTTGATATATATATCTTACAAAAAACATTGAGTATAGTTTTACAGTGATATAATTGTGAAATATTATAATTAAATGTGATTATTCTTGCACAATTTCTGGATTGGAGGATGTGAATTTGAATAACTGAATTATAAAAAATATTTATAACAATTTTCTATATTGGATATGTATTGACTAATTCTTTCAAAACAATTAATCAAATTTTAATAATTATATTACAATTATTTATCACCCAATTTTCCAATAATTGTATTCTATATGTATTATATAGTGATATTAAAATATGATATTTTGATCACATTAAACAAATGATAAAATATATTGACAATTTATGTATCCAAATGAATAATTATTAATACATTTGTTATTAATTGTTTAGAAATGAAGATAAAATAATTTTATTGTAAGAATATATATTTTTCTTCAGTAAACCATTTTTAGAATGTTATGATATATTAAAATAATAAATTCTATTAATAAATTTTGAGGAATAATTTTAATTAAATATTTAAATAATATATAATAAAATTATTAAAAATTTTATCACTATGGATAGAATGAGAATAAAATCATTTTTATGCCTAATTTTTTTTCTAAAACTAAATTTATGAAATTTATATACCAATATTATATATAATTTCATTAAAAAAAAGAATTGGATGCCTAAAAATTGATACCATATTTGGAATCAATAAATTTATCAATAAATAACAAGGATAACTTAATTTTTTTTAACCAAAATGAATTGTTACGCTGCTAAAAATATAGTCACCATGGTAAATGATAAAAGGTATAAATGTGGTGTTTGCATAATAGAGTTGGATTAATATAATATAATAACCTTTCATAAATATCTTTTATTATTTAATTTCAAGCCTATCACTTTTATATTTAAAATTATGTAAGTTCTGATCCACTTTATTTGGTTTATAAATATATTATATTATAATTCTTCAAGAATTTATAAATTTTCCCCAAACCTTTCTTATAAAAGGGCTCCTCCTATTATCACTTATACACAATAAATGTGCATATTATTTCATCCATGACTTACCAGAATTCCATCCCAACTTTTCTAACCATTATGTAGTGGTCCTTGTGTCTCCAAAATACCATTTTATGAAGTCTTAAATTGTATTATAAAAAAAGATTATTGAAGAAAAATCAATATTCATCGTTTATCTATTTCATGTTTCAACCTTCCATTACCACCGTCCAAATCTTCTAGAAGCATATCAAATTGATTAAATAGATATATCTGTTATAAATTAATATTTTCATGTTAATGTTACCATAAAATTTATATCTATTATAATTATAAAAAAATGAAAAGACCTCTCTTTCATACATACTTTATAAAATCTCTATAAAGTGATGCATTTTATTTTCCATCATCAACCCTAATGGATGTAAAAATATATGCATTTAATATATATATATATATTTATATATTTTGTTTACAACATAATTAATATTATTTTATCTTTTAATATTTTCTCATTTATTACCATCCCATCCTTTTGAAAATGAAAATATCACTCGTGCGTAAGGATGAACCAATACTGTAAAAAAGTGATTTGATTTATTCTTCATTCATGTTTAGCTTGGATGGAAATAAAGATACATTTAAAAATTATAATTGATATTAATTATTTAATTAATATTCTACAGTTCTATACTTTAATTTACATTTCTTTTATTTCATTATAAAATTCAAAACATCAGTTGCTCGTGCAAACAAACTATAATATCCATAAATTGATGTCATTTATATTTCATTACCACATTTTATGAATGGTTACAAAATATTATATTATTAATAAATTTTATATTTATAAAATTATTAAGGATATATATATAATTAAATCATGACCAATGTGAATGTAAAAAAACCATATAGACTAATGATGTAGGGGAAACAGAATGGTTAACACTAAATTGTTGATTTTATTGAAGAATAGATTATAAATGTGAAATTTGAAATTACCAAGAAATTATATTGTTTTGTATAAGTATGAATATTTTTCTATAATTAATTTACAAAAAATAAAAATTAATTATATATAAGGATAAGAGTGTATATGAATTAATCTAGGAGTTGGAGTAAGGGTTTATACAAAAACATATATATATATATATATATATATATATTTGGGATTATTTAGGTTAAATTTAAAATGAAATAATTGTTTCATATACTTATTTTAAACCCCAAAAATGTTACAATATTTTATTCTTTTTATTCTATCATGTTTTCATTTTCTTTCCCCTCTCTATGGTAATTAAAATAAGTGGGTAAATTATTTTAAGAAAACTTGACCTCATTTCGTATAATTTAGTCAGTAACTAGTATCTTCTATATCAGTGTTCCTAAAATTATATTATGGATTTTATTTCCTATATATAATAGTCTTAAATTTTTTACATTAACTACCTTATAATTTATTTATAAATTATTATTGTAAATCATTTCAAATTACTTCCATATGATTCACTTTTTTTATTTTACAAGAGTGTGAATATAATTTAATTTTCAATGTATACAACATGAATTGATTCCCCCACTGTCACATATTGTCATCATCATGATACATGTAGAGACCCAAAGCATGACGTACATGGACATTACATTACTTTTGCGTAATACATAATACATAACAAAAACAAACACCGAATGACCGTAATAGTTTAGTGTCTTTGGAAACTCAAAATATAATCTTCTAATCGTGGTGAAAGATCTTCAACTTCTCCCATAAAGATCTTCCCATTTTGTTTTCTTACCTAAAACCATTCTTTATATCCTGGGGAAAATAAAACATATAAAGGGTGAGCTCAAATTCTCAGTAAGGGTAAGCATAGAGAACATAAAACAATCCATAAATATTTGAATGTAATAACATGATCATAAAATCTAAACATCAAAATCTTGAGCAATGACAAAAAACATTGCAGTATATAAGGCATAGATCGTAAAAGAACATTAATCATGATAAAATATCATGGGAATAAAACATGTAATTGTGGAAAACCAGTAAACACATGATATGATTTCCATAGTAGCCAAGGCATTGCTGCCAAGACCATGTTAGTGGACAAAGTCTCTTTCTGAATCGAGTTCACTCCTCATTTCAGTCATGTATCACAGAACTAGATTAACTTACCATTCCATCCATGTCTATCTCATGAGACAAAAATATTTACCCAATTAATTAGAGGGAGATATAGGTCCCACTAATCTCATAATTAAATCATTCTTACTTTTTCCACAAAATAAACTTAAAACATTCATCATAACCCAAAGAATAAAATTGGTTTCATAAACGTCATCCCATCATCACATAATTCATATAAAACAAATGGATATTTCATCATAAGAAAATTGAAACCACGTAAATCATAGAGACATTATACTTGAAACATACACACATTAAATAATGGCATCTTAGATGGAAAATGCTAATGATAAAACACTTGAAATGAATTCTTGAGTAAAATATCCTTTCTTCTTCAAAATCATTTTCTTTTCACAAAATTCCATGAAATTTTAAAATAAATGTATTTTTTTGAAAATATTTATAAAATCTTGTAGAGTAAGATTCATGAAAATGAGGCGTTATGAAACTGTAAAAATCCATTCACGCCATATAAGTTAAAAAAACATTCTCCTTGTACTTTTGTCGGAAAAGTCAAAAAGTTCCCCATGTGGTAAAAAAAGTAAGATTCCATTCATAACATTTGGTAAATTTCAAAAGTGGGTAAAAAGGACTTTAAAAATACATGAAATCATTTTTAGAAAACATGGGAATGGATGATAACAATAACCCTAGTAAATACTTACAACTAACAATCTGGGATAAGAACGAGATTGGAATAGTTATCCCTTACCTTATGTCTGATATGCTTCGTATGTATACGAAACTCCTGTATAATGATTTAAATAATTCCATTAACTTATTAAAGAATCATATTCATTGTTATTATATCATATATGGTTTACTTATGACTTTATATTACCCGTTCATTTGTAAATTCGATGTAAAAGCAGTAATTTGGGTAAAATCGTCTAATTTATTGTACGTGTTTCGACTTGTTGTTCTTGATATTATTACTTATATCCTGATTTAATTAATTCCAGAATGTAAAACATGATTTATATATAATATATATTCCGAATATACATATATATAATATAGATCGATTAATGAAATGAAATACACCATTCATGGAGACGGTAGGCTGTACGTATGCATGAATGCTATTTTCATTTCCATATTGAATTGAATGGAATTAAGTAGATGAAATACATATATATATATATATATATACATAAATCAAGTTTCATTATTATGTCATATATTTCATGATTACTAATTATATATACTTTATAATCATTCATGAATGGTTAACATGGAGAATGAATCTCATCGCGTCGTGGAGACGGTAGTCCGTATGTACGCATGAGCGATGATATCTGTCCCATGATCGTTGAATTGTATTGAAGTGTATTTATAATATTTCAGAATTAATATCACATTACAATAATCATATATAGTTATTTATTTACATAATTATACCCATCCACATAAGGTGGTGGTCGAAAACATATTACACCACGGTGTGGAGACGGTATTCCGTACATACGCACGCACAATGATTTCATTTTTCGTAGGTTGTATAAAAGGCTAAATAGGGTTTTTTCATATTTATAATAAAATATCAGTATATAATTAATAATGATGTTATTCCTTTATAATGATACAACTAAATAGGAAGAAGTGGAAGAATAAAGAAACTTTAGAGAATCGGAAGAGGAGATTACCTCTTCTTCGACGCACCTCCTTTAAACTTCTTCTTAGGGAACTAGAGATGGTCTTTTGGGGAGACCAGAACCTATATGATATAACTAGAAAGGTTTAGAAGAGAAATATTCAGGGGTTGGCTGATCCTCAAGGCTCAAAAGGGTGTGAAGTGAAGAGGGAAGGGGTGCCCTTTTTATAAGGGAGGAGAGGGGCACCTTTGAAAAAACATAAAATATTATTTTATAATAAAGTCATATTTGGGTTTTAATAGCTCAAAATTGATTTATTTAGATTATAAGGTGGTTATGGGTTTAAATAATTTCGACCAATAGGTTTTAGACAAGTTTAGGTTAATATTTTATCCTTATCATTTAGATTTAACTCTATGTTAAATAATTTAACTTTTACCATGTCTTTTTGTTTTCTTACACTATATCATTAATAAACATACTATAACAAGACAAACGAACCCCAAGTGGTTAATTATTAATATATATATCCTTATCTAATTTATTTGGCCAAAATTTAGATTTTTAGGAATAAAATAACAATTAATAATATAATATTTGTTTTAAAAACTATTTTTTGTCAATTTTGACTCTATTTGGTACTTGATTTTTGTGAAAATAATAACATCATGATTAGTTAAAAAACATTTAATTAAATCAATAATAACATGTCATATTAACCTAAAAAATCAATTTAATTCATAAAAAGTCTCAAATTACATTTATTTGGGTATTTATAATGTCAATTATGTTAATATTTCATTAATAAGGTAATTACTGCATCATCATTGTGTCATAAATAAATTAAATTATTTAATGTATAAAAATTATAAATAAAATACAATTATTTAGGAAATATTTCTATATTTATAATCAATATTTATAGTCAAATTTATATTATGTATATCCCTATATTAAAAATGTTTTAGTTATTAAACTATGATTTTAACTATTTTAACTGTTCTTTAAATAAAATAATTATAAATGTCATAATCTAATCCAAGTGGACCTAAATGGTCATATTTTAATATTAAGGTTGTTTTTTGTCTAATTACACTTATCCAATAGAATTTTGACAAGTGTTAGGGTAATAATAATATCATATTTACCCTTAATTACCCTATTTACTTTTAACTGTGGTAAATAAAAGTAAAAAGATAATATTCACCAAAAATTATTTTTATCGTATTGAACCACATTTTACTCCTTGATATTAACCATGTCTCTCAGATTTTTGAAATTTCACTCACTGAAGCGGTAAAATTAAGTTTTCTGTAGATTTTCAAATTCTCCTAGGAGGTGGGTAAAAGACGGTGAAAAGTTCAATATAATTTTCATATATCTAAAATTATTATAAAATGACTCCAATGAATTACATTGAACTTATATAGCTATTATGTATCAATTTTGACCTAAAATAAATTTAAATAAAATAAATAAATATTTAAATTAATGGTCGGTTTTTAAATTGTAATCCAGTGTTTTCACTATTCATCAAAAATTGAAAGTTTTCGGGAAAATACCAACAATTCACCCTAGGATAATTTTGATATTCCAAATCAAAAAATGAATTCAATTTTGAAAAATAAAATATAAAAAACTGGGTATTAATATTTATAAAGGCTATTTCATAATAATATTATAATAATATATCGTTTAGTGAAACTTGGTATTGGGTACTACACACGCTATCGAAGAAGGTCTTGATTGTGTGTAAAGCAAGCCAAGTCAGGGCTGCTTGTAGTGAAAGATCCGTTTGGTGATGCGTATAACATACTCAAAACTTATTTCATTTATACATTAAACAAAATCTAAACTTAATGTTGCATAAAATAATTTCCACAAAAAAATTTAAAATTGTGTGTAACACGAGCCAAGAATAGTGTTGCGTATACTGCATTCTAATACGGTGTTGCGTATAGTGAAAGATAATCTTAGTGTAGCGTACAACACAAGACATAAAATAAATTAAAAAGAAAACTTCTCATAAAATCTCAGGTTATTACATTCTAATCCCCTTAAAATGAATTTCTCCCTCGAAATTCGTCGCGGTTATAAATGTTTTACTACTCGAAAGTTTATATAGAACCCCACATTGTAAAAAGGAATACCAAAACATATCTCTAAAAAATAAAGTATGAAACCTAATGATTACCCAAATTAACTAATCAATGGGTTTCCACATAGGAGAACATATGGATATGGAAGTGTAATCTAACCATAAAGTTCTGAAGGAGAGTTGTAGAGAACATGGCTATGAAAAGTCCAACAATCACAAAGACATAAATTTGTGATGATCTAAGGTACCATCTAATTCATCAGATAAAAGGGCACTAGGACTGCATTTTTGGTTTTCAATATGATTTCCCTAAAGTTGAAGAATTTGAATTAGAAGAAATACTTACTTTATTTCGGTACAATCTCACCATTTTTTGTGCCTTGAACAATTTCCACTTCATCTCTTAAAGAAATGAAGTTGAGTTTTTCATTTGTGAAGTGTTAGTAGATCAAGTGATAGAATGATGGGTCACTCCATCTGTTTCAAACAAAAGGTTATAAAAATTTATCAAATATACATAAGTCCTTCTATGGTGAGGTTAATCGTATATGATTCCAAAAATGGACTTATACTTCATCTATCATACCGCTTAATAAAACTAGTTTCTACTAAAGAGGGACTTCCTGTAGGAAAATAGTAGGTGATAAATGCATGTCGCACCTCGGTTGTGGGTTTTATTCCTGCCTCCTTGTCGGACGTGACATGTTGTTGCCCGTCCTGCACATTGTCCCTTTTTCTAAAACTACACTATTATAACATTACATAAATAATATATAAAAAATGTTATATCCTTAAGAAATACTATCTGATGTCCAACATAATCCATTCAAATCATTAGGATTATCCAAAATAAAGATGTCCAATCTCATAGTCTAAAGAAAACAATTACTAGAAATGTCATCTACCGAGCATGTGAATACCATCATTTATCCCTCATATATCATACGATATATCTTGTTTGTCAAATTACAAACATTTGAATACCTTAATTATGTATTCTCTTGAAAAATTAATACCCATTGAACCTTAGTGAAAACTAGAATGTTGTAAAAAGTTAACTCTTTCCACATTCCAAAATCCGAAAAATTCAATATACTCAAACCATAATATCATATAGTCCTTATATCAGTCATTAGCTCATGAATACTATCAAACATCTCATTATCTTCTTATACCTTCATTATGAACATATCATCTACCTTCCAAAAATATTTGAATAATCTTTCATGATTATCGGTACCATTCAACATATACTATGAAATACTTTAGTAAAAAAAATAGTGTAACAATCCTTAGATGTGTCTTTATTCCATAATACCATTACCTATACAACATAACTCTTGATAAACATAAATCATTCCACTACCTTCTTATACCATTGACTGAGCTTCAACAATTATTTCATCTCACATATCATTTGTAGTCTCTTCATCATCATCAACATAAATACTTCCCATACGACCATGCTGATTCTCTTCATGAGACTTTCCCTTAGGGAATTGGTTTGCATAATGCCCTTGCATTCCACATTGAAAACATTTAATCATTGTTGATGTCGTAGAAATACCATTATCACTATCCATGGTGTTAACTGAACCTTTTCTTTTTCACTTACTTGCTTTGTGTCCTTCTTTTCCACACCCAAAGCATCTTTCATTTCCATTGAAACATTCTCCCTGATGCCTCTTCCTGCATGATTTACATGAGGGAAATTGATCTTTCTTTCCTCTATGGTCATCATGAAACTCCATCATTCTCTTATTAGATGAGTCATGATACTTACCAAAGTTGAGATTGTTGATCATATTATGAGATTGCTGATTAGGCCTAATAATGATGTTTGTACTTCCAAATCCTGTTTCAGTTGGTTGCTCATGAAGAATATTATTCCATTGTCAATCATATCCTCTATTATCGTGAATCTTCCTGTTTCCATCCATTTAATAAAACCCAAAAAGAATAGTGTGAGAGGCTAAAATCATAATCAAGGGGGAGTGACTTCAATATCTAACATATTAGGTTTAATTCTAGTATCGTTTCTGTAATTCTAGGACTATAACCTACACGTATACTTAACCTTAGTGAGATCCCTAGACATACCTTAGAAATATCTCTAGGGATCTCACAAAAGTTCTCTCATCCTAGTTTCCAAAGGATAACTAAACCAAACCTCTGATAACAACTGTAGAGACCCAAAGCTTGGCGTACACGGACATTACATTACTTTTTCAGAATACTTAATACATAACAGAAAAACACTGATGGAATGTAATAGTTTAGTGTCTTTGGAAACTTGGAATATAATCATCTAATCGTGGTGAAAGATCTTCAACATCTCCCATAAAGATCTTCCCCTTTTCTTTTCCTACCTAAAACCTTCCTTTATATCTTGGGGAAAATAAAAAATGTAAAGGGTGAGCTCAAATTATCAGTAAGGGTAAGCATAGAGAACATAAAACAATCCATAAACATTTGAATGTAAAAACATGGGCATAAAATCTAAACTTAAAAATTATGAGCAATGACATAAAAAATTGTAGTACATAAGTCATAGATCATAAAAGAACATTAATCATGATAAAATAACAAGGGAATAAAACAGGTCACTGTGTAAAAACATTAAGCACAAGATATGATTTCCATAGTACCCAAGGCATTGTTTCCAAGACTATCTTAGTGGAAAAAAGTCCCTTTCTGAATCAAGTTCACTCCTTGTTTCAGTCCTGTATCAAAGAACAGGATTAACTAACCATTTCAGCCATGTCTATCTCATGAGATATAAATCTTTACCCAATGCATTGGAGAGATATATTGGTCTCACCCATCTCATAATGAAATCATGTTTACTTGTTCCACAAAATTAACTTAAAACATTCATCATAACCCAAAGAATAAAATGGGTTTCATAATCGTCATCCCATCATGACATAATCCATATAAAAAAATGGATATTTCCTCATAAGAAAATTCAAACCATGTAAATCATAGAGAAATTATACTTGAAACATACACATATGAAATAATTTCATCTTAGATGGAAAATGGTTTTGCTAAAACACTTGAAATGAATTCTTGAAGAAAATATCCTTTCTTCTTCAAAATCATTTTTTTTTCACAAAATTACATGAAATTTTAAAAGAAAAGTATTTTTTTGAAAATATTTATAAAATATTGTAGATTAATATTCATGAAAATGAGGCTTTATGAAACCGTAAAAATCCATTCATGCCGTATAAGTTAAAGAAACATTCTCCTCGTACTTTTGTTGGAAAAGTCAAAAACTTCCATGTGTGGTAAAAAAAGTATGATTCCTTTCATAACATGTGGTAAATTTAAAAAATGGGTGAAAATGACTTTAAAAATACATGAAAACATTTTTATAAAACATGGGCATGGATGATAACAATATCCCTAGTAAATACTTCCAAATAAAAATCTCGGATAAGAAAGAGATTGGAATAGTTATCCCTTACCTTACGTCCGATATACTGCGTATGTATCCGAACCTCCTATATAATGATTTAAATAATGTCATTGACTTATTACATAATCATATTCATTTTTATGATATCATATATGGTTTACTTATGACTTTATATTACACATTTGTTTGTAAATTCGATGTAAAAGCAGCTATTTGGGTAAAATTGTTTCATTTATTGTACGTGTTTCGACTTGTTGTTCTTGATATTATTACTTATATCCTGATTTACATAATTAGAGAATGTAAAAAATTATTTATATATAATATATATTAATCATATACATATATATATTATAGATTGATAAATGGAATGAAATACACCGTTCATGGAGATGGTAGGCCGTACGTATGCATGAACGTCGTTTTCGTTTACTTATTGAATTGAATGGAATTAAGTAGATTACACACACAAACACACACACACACATATATATATATATATATAAATCAAGTATCATTATTATGTCATATATTTCATGATTACTTATTATATATACTTTATAATCATTCATGAATGGTTAATATGGAGAATGAATCTCATCGCGTCGTGGAGACGGTAGTCCGTACATACGCACGAGCGATGATATCATTCCCATGATCATGGAATTGTATTTAAGTGTATGTATAATATTTAATAATCAATATCACTTGAAAATAATCATATATAGTTATTTATTTACACCGTTATACCCATTCAGGTAAGGTGGTGGTCGAAAATATATTACAACACGGCATGGAGACGGTATTCCGTACGTACGCACGCGCGGTGATTTCGTTTTCCGTAGGATGGATAGAAGGTTAAATAGGGTTGTTTCATATTTATAATAACATATCTGTATATAAGTAATACTTATGTTATTAATTTATAATGAGACTACTAAATAAGAAGAAGTAGAAGAAGAAATAAACTTGAGAGAATCGGAAGAAGAGATTACCTCTTCTTCGACACACCCCCTTAAAACTTCCTCTTAGGGCACTAGAGTCGTTCTTTTGAGGATACCAGAACCTATATGATATAAATAGAGAGTTTTAGAAGAGTAATTTTTAGGTTTTGGCAGAGCTTCAAGGCTCAAAAAGGTGTGAAGTGAAGAGGGAAGTGGTGCCCTTTTTATAAGGGAGGAGAGGGGCTCCCTTGGAAAAACTTAAAATATTATTTTATAATAAAGTCATATTTGGTTTTTAACAGCTCCAAATTGATTTAATTCAAAGATAAGGTGGGTATGGCTCGAAATAATTTCAACCAACAGGTTTTAGACAAGTTTAGGTTACTATTTTATCCTTATCATTTAGATTTAAATCTATGTTAAATAATTTTACCTTTACCGTGTATTTTGGTTTTCTTGCACTATATGGTTAATAAACTAACTATAAAAATCCAAAAGAACCCAAAGTGGTTCATTATTAATATATATATCCTTATCTAAGTCATTTGTCCATACATTATATTTTTAGGAATAAAATAGCAATTAATAATACAATATTTGTTTTAAAAACTATTTTATGTCAATTTTGACACTATTTGGTACTTGATTTTTGTGAAAATCATAATAGCATGATTAGTTCAAAAAAAGTTAATTAAATCAATACTAACATGTAATAATAACCTATAAAATTAGTTTAATTCATAAAAAGTCTCAAATTACATTTATTTGGGTATTTATAATATCAATTATTTTAATATTTCATTAATAATGTAATTACTGCATCATCATTGTGTCATAAATAAATTAAATTATTTAATGTTTAAAAATTTTAAATAAAATTATATTATTTAGGAAATAGTTTTATATTTCTAATTAATATTTATAGTCTAATTTATCTTATGTATAACCCTATATTAAAAATTTTTTAGTTATTAAACTATGATTTTAACTATTTTAACTCTTCTTTAAATAAAATAATTAAAAATGTCCTAATCTAATCCAAGTGGACTTAAATGGTCATGTTTTCTTCCTAAGGTTTTTTTGGTCGAATTACACTTATCCAATAGAATTAGGACATGCGTTAGGGTAATAATAATATCATTTTTACCCTTAATTACCCTATTTACTTTTAACTGTGGTAAATAAAAGTAAAAAGTTACTATTCACCAAAAATTATTTTTATCTTATTGAACCAAATGTCACTACTTTATATTAACAGTGTCTCTCGGATTTTCAAAATTTCACTCACAGAAGCGGTAAAATTATGTAGTGTGTAGATTTTTAAATTTTTCTAGGAGGTGGGTAAAAGACGGTGAAAAGTTCATGAAAATTTTCATATATCTAAAATTATTATAAAATGACTCCAATGAATTACATTAAACATATATAGTTATTATGTATCAATTTTTACCTAAAATAAATTTAAATAAAATAAATAATTATTTAAATAAAAAGTCGGTTTTTAAATAGTAACCCAGTGTTTTCACTATTCTTCAAAAATTGAAAGCTTTCAGAAATATAGCAAAAAATCACCCGAGGATAATTTCGATATTCAAAATCAAAAAATGAAGTCAATTTTGAAAAATAAAATATCAAGAAGTGTGTATTACTATTCACAACGACTAGTTCAAAATAATATTATAATAATATCTCGTTTAGTGAAACTTGGTATTGCGTACTACACACGCTATCGAATAAGGTCTTGATTGCATGTAAAGCAAGCCAAGTCAGGACTGCGCGTAGTGAAAGCTCCATTTGGTGTTGTGTATAACATAATCAAGTCTTATATCATTTATTCATTAAAAAAAATTTATAATTAATGTTGTGTAAAATATTTTCCACAAAACAAACTTGAAATTGTGTGTAACATGAGCCAAGAATAGTGTTGTGTATACTACAAGCTAATACGGTGTTGCGTATAGCGCAAGATAATCTTGGTGTAGCGTACAACACAAGAAATCAAATAAACTAAAATGAAAAATTCTCATAAAATATCAGGGTGTTACAATACATCCATTAAGAGATTAAAATATTCTTATAATGAAGACCACATTTTATTTTTTGTAGGATATTTAATTTTTTTTAAAATTTAAAAAATGTGAATGGTAGTTTTTTATATATTTACAAAGATCATTTGAAATTATTTTAATGTTTTTATTTTGCATCTATGTACACATCCATTTAATTTTTTTCTAGGGATATTATCTTATGATAGAATCCACTTTCTTTAATAGGGTGGCTATAGTGATGATGTGTAGAATAGAGATTTTTTGAAAACGATTTACTTCCATTGGTTAGTTAATCAATAATAAAAGGATTGATGTTTTTATGATTTCATGGTATACTTATGTATTGTTTTCCTTATATTATGGCTGTGCCCTATTTATTAAGACATAAATTTCATTCGGTAATGATTAATGCATCATGATATCACATGATCAAGAATATGGATTGATCATAGTTTATTAGTGTGAACTGATAAATACAATAGTCTTGGTAGTGATCCTTATCTAAGGAAATTATGGGAGTGGGAAGTGACCTCAATCCACTTCCAGAATCTATCAACTAAGATTATTATATAATAATGAATTTACTATGGGAATGATTTTATAATTTTTTTATTCCACTAACATATGATTCATGATTATAATGTACATTCATATCACATGCTTTATTATTCCTGATTCCATACTCTCTTGACTTGTGTATTTGGTTTTCAAAAAATCCTTCTTCAAGGACCCAAGATTTATGGTCTATGATATGTTGGGTATTTTTTAAAATGTTATAATATTTTTATCATACCATTGTGATTACATTATGTTTAACTATGATCAAATATTGATGTCTAAAATGTTTAACCACATTGATCATCTGATATAATCCCTAATCATGTTCTATTTTACCCATGTTATAAAAAATGTCCCATAAGTAATGTACGTATAAGAAGGTATTATTTATGAAAAAATTTCATGTGGATAACTAATGTATTTATTGAAAAATGTAAAATAAGTATCTTGTATTAAATTAAATTAAATAATTAGAGTACTAGAATATGTATTAATTTCAGTTTTATTTAATATACATATAAAAATATATTATTCTCATATATCTAATTTATATATAGTAAAATATCTCAATTTCAATCAATAGCTATGTGATATTAATTCCAATCCCCAAATGGAAATAATTTCAATGAAATAAAAAATTAAATGTATCTAACATGGAACTTTTTTGGCCAATAATACGATAATTGTATTTTAGGATAAAGGAATCTATCTAGTGGTATGGTTTCTATAAGTGGCCAGATCTCAGTAGCCCTTACCTTTGAGAGATTTTGGTGTTGGAGGGTCTTTGATTATTTTCCAAAGAATTTATAGGGGATGGGGTGAAAATGTAGTAGAATTGTTTGTTGAGCTTTGGTATATTCCATAGTGCAGGACTCTGTGAAGTGGAGTGGTCACTAAAACATAAGAGTAAAAAGGAGGATAAATTTGGGCTGCCAACACATTAAGTAAATAAACCATTAAGCAAGGAGGATGAAGTGTAGGATGGTTGGATACTATGTCATGAAGATATTATTTATATTGAAGGTTGTCTGGTGGGTTGGGCATAGTGAGTGGCCAATGACATTGGGGTTTTAGGTGCTTATTCATTTTGAGTGGTAGTTGCAGCATGGTGAATAATGATATGTTGTAGCCCATGTTCTCCCATTTACATTATATACACCATAGGGAGGTGTTGTGGATATCAGACATGAATTTCACCAAGTGAATATGGCATGGTGTGCTTCCCTAGAGCTGTAATCCTCCTTTTTTCACTAGGCTATGGTTTGGAACCATTGCATATATTGTGTTCTTCTAAAAAAACTCTTCCTAAAAATATCCTATAGTCACTCAATACCAATTTTCTCTAAATTCATTATTGGGATTCATGGGTTCCATGGAGTGGTTTTTATGGCTTAAAAGATCCTTTTTGATTGGGATCAAGCCTCGGATTCTAGACATCAATTACTAGTCATCTAATTTCGGTTTTCCCCCTATTTTCAAATGTTTTGTCTCAGTTTTATTCCATTACCCCATTATTTTATTCTATGTTATGGTTTTTAATATCCATTATTATAATTTATTTTTGTTTTTTGTTTTCTAATGTTTTTATGGGACAGAATTCTCAGAGGAGCATAGTTTTCTCATAGAAAATGTGATCACTAATCCAAATTGGTGTTTTATTTCCATTTCAAAAACATCATATGTTTGATGTAGGGTATTTATTACATCTACATTATTTTTTGTGAAATCATTTTTGAACAAGGTTTATCTCCCTGTATGGTTTCAGAAATAACCTAATACGTAATAAACTAGATTAAATGATGGAATTGGTTAATAATTTTACCGATCATATGTTGTTTCTTTCTACCATGATAACAGGTTTCCTCATGATTTGGTATATAGTGATCTATATATTCTATGATTTGTTTATATTATTATTATTATTGGTTAATAATGTCTAAATTAAATAAAATGGTAAATAATATAATGATTATGTCAATTGGATGGATAATAAAAACATATTCATCTTTAATAAACATGTTCTTATATTTTTATTGAAGTGAAATTGATTCTCTATGTATGATAAATTAAAAATTATGTTGTTAATTTTGTTGATGGGTTTTATAAATAACCTAATACATTAAATATTTTTGTTGATAATAAAATTAATGGAATGTAAATTTGAATTTTTATTCTAATTATTTGTTGAAACATGATATTATTATTTGTAGAATGTTCAAATAAATTATAGCTTGTAATAGGTGATATATTTTCTTTCCTATAGTTGGAAACTATGATAATTATTCAAATAATTTCCAATGTAATTAAAATAAATGTTTTTTTGATAAATATAAATGTTTGGGGATGAGAGATTCTGTTTTTTAAGAAGGAATAATTCTTTGTGTTTGGGGGCGAATGAGACAATATTCATGTAAAGTGTAAATGTATTAATTTAGGCCCTAGTTTGAACTATGGATTTCTATTGTTTCTATATACCTTATTATGTTTTCTAGATATGATATTTTATATGTGATGTGATGTACCTAGGATGGATGAAGAGATATAGGTTTGGTGGCCTTAATGTTTTTGTAGAAGTTAATTACATTAATGTTGAGATTCATTATGGTGTGCATGATGGTGATAGGGATATATCCAAGATGATGTAATGGAATTCTGGCTGTATTATCAATTTATGTGAAAAATTTGAAGTTGATGCATCATGATCAATATGTTTACAGACCATAGCTCCAAGTTTCTTTTTTTACTTTGGAAACCATTCCCTAATGTATCATCCAATTTGTACTACATGGTTATACGTATCGTTGTGTGGATGAGTATGTTTTCCTACTGTGCATAGATATATGAAATGATAGTGACAATGTTTATTAATTGTTTTAAACAATGGTTTAGTGTTTTATAGAATGAAAAGGTAAATGATAATCCTTGGAAACTATAGACTCGGTGCGAATATGGATATATGACATAAACATGAATATTAAAGTTAGAGAATATAAAATTCAAAATAATGGTTTATTTTTTTTTAAATAGATAATTAATGTAATGTGATTTATTAAAATAAAATGAGTAATTTATTGTAAGTATTCTTAAATCCTTGGGTTCTTATAGGATATCTACTCCCTAGTATCGACATTCGGGTGTCCACATGCTGATAGGTGTAGTAGAGTCTATGTATAGGTTATTACAATTCTGTGGTTTTGATCTATATTATATTAAATAATTTTTTTATTTAATATTCTACCCCGCCCATGTTGGTAGGGAAACTTACACCTACTATACTATGAGAGTGTGTTTTCCCAAATATCTTGGTGGCGAGGATGTATGGTTGAAAAACCCCTCTAGCCTTACCATATTATATTTGTAGTATTATGTATTGGTATACATGCTGGTTAGTTTCTCATATATGTGTGTATAGAGATGTAATGGATTTTCTTTATTTTGAAAACATGTTTGTCCAAATATATAATTGAAAGGATTATTATAGGTATGATGTGTATATTATTTAATTTCTTGAAGTACCTTAATTTTTGTGTTGGAGGTGATATATTGAGGTATATAAATTTATTTTTGATAATACATGCTGTAGTGGTTCCAAAAATTTCATAGTCCCAATATATAGATGTGGTATGTGATGATGAGATGATGTCGTGCATCAAATGCATGTTGTGATATGTAGAGAATATGTTTATGGGTTGCATTACATTTTTAGAGAGATGGATGAAGATGTACGACATTGGGGAAGGATGGAAAACTATTGGGGAAGTTATAGTAGGGTAGACCTATTTATTTATTATTATTATATATGATCTCTCATGTATTTATGACTTGGTTATTAATAGACATGGTGAGGTTGGGAACTTAATATAACTATTTTTGTGTTTATTTAGTTTCACTTATTGTCCAATAGGATTTAGTATACTCTCATTATATTTTACAACAGAGTATCTTGGAAGGATCCTATAGAGTATACTTTTATGGTCATCCAACATATATATAATTTTTTTTTTCAGGTTTGTAGATGTAGGTTGGATATTAGGATAAATATTACTATCTTATGGTTTCTCCAAGAGCTATATGGGCTTCATGATTGCTACTAATTTAACCTTTTTGATACTTTTAGTTCTCTGTTTAATTTTTTAGAACTATATGACATTAAATTTATTCTCTTGGGATCTATTTTATCTTTATAAGAGTTATTTAATTAATGTATTCGTACTATCTAAATCATTATCTTATTCTTTTATAGGTAAATGTGTCCCATATATATGTCTGATATAACATTGGTTATAGTCTCCATCCAGATTCTTACTAGATATGGGACTTTGGTGGTCACCATACACCTATATCATTTCTGACCCAGGAGGGGTACTGATGGGGGGGGGGGTCATGATAAAGTGGTATTAAATTTTCAGGTTGAGGGATATGATGAACTTGGAGTTTGGTACATATGATAATTTCATGGGTTAGTAGGAAAATTGTTTGATCTATGATTATAAAGTGATGAATATAATGGATTCGAGATAAGATACCGGTATTTTGGTTGAACCATGATCTAATTCAGAGACCTTTATGTTTAAAAACATTCAAATAGAAGTGATATTAATTGTAGGGTAGAGATATGGGAAATAATTATTCATTATTTTTATTTTCACCTTTTTTTGAATTGGATATAAATTGGGATAGGTCAATCCATAATATTATAAACTTTTATATTTACTAAAATAATCATAAATATTCCATATTCTTGGTTAAGGAGTTAGACTGGTTGTTCTTCTTATAGGTAAGGCCCCAGGTTGAAATCCCCATTTGGTTATTTAGTGAAAATGTTCAATTTGATATGCCAGTGGACCACCATTGTGTAGAGATTAATGATGATGACACAAGGAGGAGGACACTATGATGGTTTCATCATTAGTGTCAAGATAAGTAAGAGTTCTCTGTTTGAGATTCATTCATATAAGACTAGTTAGAGGAGGATGAGATTTATTTTAGTCATATCAATCCTTATAAGGGGAACTGGGTTTAATTAGATATAAATATGATTCATGGAGTAGTTAGGATTTGGAGGATCTTGTTCACTAGGGGACACAATGAGTCATTAGTCTCATGAGAGATTTTTTGAGACATAATCTAAGTAGAGTTTATTTCTTCAACTATGATGGTGACTAGTTGTTTCTATTTTCATACACATCGATAGAGAAGTTTTGTTGAGGAGAAGTGTAAGATATATTTTAGAACCCTTGTACAAAATGAGTTTTACTATTTTTTTAATTATGAGGTGAGGTCGATGAATTTGGATGTGTATTCTCACATAGATATATAGTTCCAGGTCACCCCATTTATGTTAAAGGAAAATATCTATGTTCTTAAATATGTAGAGAGTTTTTAGTTGATTTTGACCAAAATTGATTTATAATTAGGGGAGTTTCATTATTGTTAATGAAAAAGTGTTGTGGTTTTGGGTTCTTAGTAACCTAGGTAAATAAGATATTGGTCAACTAGGGGTTGTTCAAATTCTTGATCATCTTGTTTGTATGTGGGAGGTGGATCTTATACCTTGGTAAAATGATAAGATTCATGTTTTACTTATTTATACTATATTCATGAGTTAAAAGAGTACTCCGAAGTTAAAATTAGTCAAAATGGGCTTGGTGCAACTCTTTAGTTTCCTCCATTGTGAAAGTTTCAGATGAGGATGTAGTAGATGGATTAACCAACTGAGGATCACTATAGAGGATATGGGATAGGAATAGGATGACCTTAAGATGCACCTAATCCTATAAGAGTATATTTCTTCCATGGAGGTGGTTTTTATCTGGGTTATTGTGTCTATGAAGTTGGGCATGGGAACCTTTATACTCTAGCACTTCCAATAATGGGTGACCTTGAAATCATTTGAGGCACCCTATTCCATGTCCCCTACATGTATTCTTTCCTTGTTTGATTCATGATCTACTAACTACATCATATAATTTGCCTTTGTCTATGATTTCAGAGATGAGGTGGAGAGGCTTTCAATTTCCTTGGTGATGGTTATGATAGTTTGTGGTAAATCTTATATGTATTAAGTATGTTAAAACATTGTGATAGTCGTAAGACAACACCACTCTTGAGGATGATTCCCATTTTTATAGATATAGTTACATGAGAAAATTCTTTCTATGAACATGAAGTATTCAACATAGCTTATTGTGGATTTGTTCAAGAGGTTGGCAGTAATATATGATGTTGTTGATGAGCTGGAAATGTTCATTTTTGAGTGAGATCTTTGGATGTGTCAATGGTTTTCCCCATATTTATCTTTTTTAATGGATGATATTTTTAGGAGTTTATATTAGTTGAAGACTACAATGTTTCCTAGGGTTTTACAATTTGTCCATGATGTTGTTCCTGAGGAGGTTGTAGTGTTACCCCATTGACACAAGATTGAGTCCAAGATATAGCTATAAATAAATGTTCCCCCTATCATTATTTCTATTTATATGATAGTTACTTCATTTTTTTGGGAGATAAAAATATAAATCACATATTTTTAAAGATGGGGTTTTTTTATCTATGTGTGTCACTATGGGGTGAACCGGTTTTTTTGTGAAGAAGGATGATGTATCTGTGTGTCTTTAAAATAATTATCATTAATTAAATGAGGTTATAATGAATAAATATTGTCTTCTTTGATAGATTTCTGATTTATTCAATCAAAATAAATGTGGATTATATTTCTTGAATAATGATTTTTCGCCATGATTGCATCAGATATAGGTGAAATATGAGCATATTCCCTAGATTTCACTATAATGTCATTATCAATATGACATGTTTTTTTATTCATTTTAGTGTGATGAAAAATCAAATCATGTTCATGGGTATACTGAATATAGTCTTCATGGAGTGTCTATATTTGTTTATGGTGGTAATCATTAATTTCATTCTTATACATTCCTCATATAAGGTTGATCATATAGAGAATATTGCTTATATTTTTTTGAGTTCTTCATCATGATCAGCTATTTGTGATTTTTTCAAAATTTGATCTCTTGTATCGTGAATTCCATTTCATGTGGAATTTCATATCCCACATATGAGTATTTATGGATCCATTGAAGATATAGGTAGTCATTTCATTAGAATCTTGAAATAAAATATTAGATTTTAATAGTTTTCTTAGTCTCAAGGGATATTATAAGAGGTTTATAACTATCTTTTATTATGTTCTAAAGCCTTTAGAATACCTGAATATAAAGGATCAATAATTCTTTTCACTGACCAGTGCTGATTATATTTTCATTACATGATATAGAAGTTGGTCAGTTGTCCATTTCTTCATCTCAAAGAAGAGGGAAATCTATTTTATGTTTTCCAATAATTCTTCATGTCTTTGATTAGTATGTTTTTTGATGCAGAAGGTCAGTTTATTCTTATGGTTCTTAAATGATACGGCCAAGGAGTATAACTATACCACCCATGATTTCATGTTTTTAGAAGTTGTTTTTAAATTGGAATTCATGAAATTTTACCTCAAAACAAGTATTTTATGGGATTTATCTATAATAATAGACTAATTTATGTATTCTATAATCCTAAAATTAAAATCGTACATCGATGGTGGATGGAATTATTTCAATATTATTAGTTCAAGGTTTTATATACACCTGGAAAAATTAATGTTACAACTTATTCTCTATGAAAGAAGACATATTGTGACACCATTATGGAATACAGATATTACTTACGAGTGATGAAATATCTCTAAGTCATTCTTCATGATACAAGCTATTTTGATAGATTTTTTTTCTTTTTCAGATGAAAATGTAGCAATCTATGGTGTAGTAGGTATAGGAATTATTATTGGGGGATTCTGAGGTAGAGGTCTGGAGTGACTCAGTTCTCATGAGTGATTCCTCATATATATGATCTATGGATGAATAACATTGGGTATTATTTTAAGGGATATTTATTACCCACTGATAGATTCCTATGATGGTTCTCAATGACTCCATAGATCACCTTTTTCGGTAAATCGTGATGTGATAAATATGTGTCAATCATTGAGAGGTTTGTTTTGGTAGACTATGTTAAATCATTTAGTAAAAGATTTTCATTCATGATGTTTAATATCTATGAATGTGAAGGTCAAGAACCATGTTACATATGTTTAGATCCAGGTATTGGATATCCACCATTAGAAGTTAAATGATATCTTAATTTACATTATTTCAAGTTTACCTCAAGCCTAGGGAGGCTATGATTCCATATTTGTGAGAGTGGATCATTTGATGAAATCATCCCACATTATATATATAAGGGAGTTGATCTCATTGGATGTTTTATCAAGGATATACCTAGGAAAGGTGTCTATTCTATACATTGTTCTAAAGATGATAATCATTGATTAGGATCCCCATTTTACATCTATGGTTTTTAGAGTTCTCCAGTGTTCTTTCTTCCATTAATTATATCATAACACTAATTTTCATCTATAGATAGATGGTTAGATAGATAAAAATATCCATTATCTTGAAGAGATGTTGTGTTATAATGTTCGGGACTTTTGGGATTTTTTATGAGGAACCTACATTTGGATTAGTTTTCTTACTACAATATTTTTCACATCACCATTATTATGTCTCCATTAGATGATTTCTATCGATGACCATTCTATTCTCCATTATCTGGGACTATAGATGAAGTGGATGAAAATTTCGATCAAGATGTAGTGAAGAATATAGTAGACATGGTTCAAATATTTTTTGAGAGGATGAGGGAAGTAAAGGATCATTAGAAATTATATCCCAATTATATTAGGATACCTCTTAAGTTTCATGGAGTACATTAGCTATTCTTGAAGGCGACTCTTCCTCATGAGTGCGATGGTTTGGTTGTTGGTGTAAGATTTATCGCAGGTTTGTTAGTCCTATCCAGGTGTTGGATCATGATATATCAGTTGCATAATAGATAGAACATCCCCCAAATGTGATAAATATACACATTATTATCATGAATCATATATTTTATGTTTCTCTCTTGATTAATCTCACATTATTGATTATTTTAATATTGATATTGATGAAGATGTGACATTCAAGGATAAGCATGTGGATATCTAGGATATCTGAAATAAGGTATTTTCCAAATGAGACATTACCATGGTTCATGTATTTTGGATGTATATTGGTGTGGTGGAGATTATGTCATAATGTGAGTTTTAGATATATATATATATATATCTATATTCTCAGTTCCCTTATCATTTTTTATGCTTCCTTTTATTGAAATGATTATTCTCTATATGAGACCCTGAGGATTTATTCAAGTCATGAAAAAAGTGAAATTCAAACATGTGTCTCTGTCAGATATGATGCTCACGGTAACTCCATATAAGTGTACCAGCAAATAGACATATAGATTTCCAATACCATTTTCTATGTGAGTCTCATGGATTGGTAACAAATAATATTAATTCGTTAACTGATTGAATATTATCCACAAAGTGTAATCAATCTTCCCGGTCATGGGTAAACACCTCATTATGTATGTTATGAAATCCTCCTATATCTAAATGGGTACTATAAGTGTCTAGGGAGAAACACTGGGATGTTGGTCCTTTACATATATCCTCAAGGTTGTATGAGAATGGGCATCAAAACTATCAATCCCCATCATCATTTGTAGCCACCAGAACCATGAAATGAAATCATGGTACATCATTTTCATACAATGATGTAATTATAACTTAGTGGTAGAGAATTCTATCATTATATATTATCATACGGAAGAATAGACCTCAAATCTCCCATGTATGGTGATCACATTTTCACCACCTAATGAAAACTTGGGTACCCGGTCACCACAAGCTAGAAATTTATGGAACACAATAAATTCTCTATGGATCTCGTATTTAGAAATTATTTAGTATAATAAAGAAGATATGTCCACTAATGGAGGTCATTCCATTAACCCATATTCCCTAGAGGAATTCAAATATCATTTAGCCAACATGATCATCATGAACTACTATTCCTAATAAGGCTGTTCAAAAAGATTATGAGCATCCATTACCTTATAGATAAAATCATCTAAAATGATTTTAACATTCCCAATTAAATAATCCATTTAATTGTAAAAATTATTTAGATAATCTACAAAGCTCATATTCTATAATTACATTCCTTACTATGTGAAGTGGTAATATAGGATATTATGGTTTGTGTATATAAAAAACCTCCCAGTGTAATGATATTGTTTCCAAAAATTTCAAACCATTGATCATGGAAGAATAACATAAGTCATGGATATGGTATATGTTCTCATGGGGTATGAGATTACCTGACCCAAATGATACTATACACTTTATATACATCAATACTACTTCCAAAAACATACCTGATGCATCATAGTATACATTTTAAATGATCCATTGATTAAGAAGTATCAACTATAGAGATATAGTCAACCTCTACTTTATTTCCTTAGTGAAAACTTTATTCTAGTCCATCCACTATAAAATCACTCACATATTCATTAGTGTAGTGAAAGTTATATATAAATTAGTGATTTCCTGGAAAATACATTAGTTATATCATACTAAAAAAAGAAATATCATGATCTCAGACATATTCTTGGAAAATTTCTTGGATATCATTGAGGTAAACTTCAATATCATGACATAAAGTCAATCATGTCAATATATACATAGGTACTATCTCAATATGCCTTGAATTTCACCTTCAGGTTGGTGATTGTAGGAGGATTTCATCAATAGACACCATGAAAAATCATATTGATATATGCATTGAAGAAAATTTTGATTATATCCACAAACACTAATGATGAATTATTCAGTCCAATAATGATAAACATGTATTCTTATAGACCATATATACAGAGAAATAAAGGATTTGGGATGCACTCATCTCTAACTGAAAACAGGTGATAACCAAGCTAAAGGAAAACCCTCTAGAACCACCAAGATTCTAATAACTAATCAAAGAAATCCTTAATACTCGGTAGGGGATATGTTTTGTTACCCTTCACTAGATTATGCTTCAATTGTTTTATATAGGCTTGAAGAATACCATCGAGACTAATGGTGAATAGAATATTTTCACCAAAAAGTGAAGTAATCACTTGATAGTTCCAAGATACTCTATGTCATCGAGTAATACCTTTATTTAAATTAACGCTTCCAACACCATACAACAATGGGGTATCAAAATTGGATTCAAACCCAAAAAAGATCAATCTCATGGAAAACTCCAATACTAAGGAGAAGTCTTGTAATTTCATCTTGGAAGACATCCAAATAGAGGTCTATGAATATAGTAATATATGAGAGGCATTTTACTAATCCTTATGAATAAGAAAAGCCTTAAAAATTTGTGTCATTATCATCCCATGGTGACTAAAGTGTGAAACAATTTTACCTAATCCCAAAACCCATTCTCTATTATTAATTTATTTTACAGCAATTTACAAATGTAAACTAAAACTATCTTTTATTACATTCAATTAGATCTTAGAATTTCGATAGTTAGTCTTTTATATGAATCACATCGAATGTATTCTTTTATAATATAACTAGGTCCCATAGATGACAGTAACTAGAAATGTGTAAGACCACTATAGGAATCCCAGAAGACTATAAACATTTTTCCTTAATAGTGTATCAAGGGAATGTATGTTAGAGGATAACATGATAAGTAATTCATGTCTACCAACAACTTCTGAATATTTAATGGAATAAGATGTCACCTTTTTTAACAGAAAAAAAAGATAATGTTGAGGAGACAAAAAGTTTACATCAAAAATAATAATTTACCTTACCAACTGCTACTAGAGACCGGTCCATTCCATAAACACCACTTACCTCATCTCCATGATGTTATTCTTAAGTCTCTTTATGATTCAGATTCATCTTCATCTGAGCCTACTACAAATAACCTCATCTAGGTCACTAGGTCATAGATCATTTCTTTCAATCATCCTTATAGATCCTTAATGACATAGAGTAAAAATAATGGTGGTTCCACATCATTCCACACCATCGATAGTTTTTCTAATGTTCTATCTATAAAATTTGATAATGTCTAATATTCTCATAGTTAAAGTTCAATAAAACTCGTTATTTATCTAAATTTATTTATTATCCCTTTTTATCCCCTCATTGCCTTCCACCACTCTAGAATGAAACACCATAATTAATACTTATTCTTCTAGGTGTGTTACTAGAAGATAAATTTTAAACTTGATGATCAAAATCACTATCCTCTTCCAAACAACTCTTGAACATCAAGGACTTCTAATTAACATCCATGAAGCACACCATGTATTTAAACACCATCAATAAGCTCTATAGAATATTTTTGAACCCTTGAGCATAGTTAGAGTTCAAAATTCCTAAAATGAAATATTCAAAAAAATGTTCCTTGAATGTTATTCAAGTTTGACCATCATTTCATCCTACCATGTTTACTACACCCTAAAACAATCTGGATGGTCCCTATAACAGGAATACATCTAGATTCACCATAATGACCTTGGTCATTCCAATTAGGTCAAACAAATCCACAATGATATACATAAAATCCATTCTATCTTGGGTCCTTATATTTATCTAATTAGTTAGTGGATTTTGGAGTTGGAATCTCCCAGTATAGTAAAACATAGAACTCAATTCCACTCTTTCTTAGGAAAAAAATTAACAGATAAAATCCTAGATGATGTGGGTCCACATCATGTACTAAATGATCTGGTGAAATAGTATACTCTATGAAATCCTCCAACAATGTAGGTAGTGGAACAATGGAATCAACTCTAGCGGGAGTTCTTCTACCCACATCACCTCATAGTCCATTATATCTTCTATGAGGTGGTAGCTTTTTTACACTAAGGTTAACATTTATGATATATAAGATAGTTCATAATCAATACAGGTGACCATACAATGGTTTCCCATAGAATTTATTTATATCCCAAGGCATAACCTTCCTAGAATTAAACAATGAAATTTATTCATTCATGTTAGAGACATTAAAATAAATACATATAAAAACATAAAATCATTAAAATTTTCTACTAATTCATTGAAACATAGATATGCTAGAACATGAAAAAATAGATATATTAGACAATAGAGTGAAATTATAACTCCAAAAGATATTATAAATGAATGAATTTCATTTATAAATAATATGGAATAATAAATAGTTATATATATGGAATTTGAACCTATATTTATAATAAGGATATATAAATTCATTGAAATCATCATAAAATGTAACAGAAATACCATACATAGTAATATTGAGGTCTGTTACACATGATAATTCCTAGAACATGGAATCTCTCTTATCCAAGTTCTAAAAATATATATCCTTTATTACATTCATTGGATAGTTAAAAAATTAATAAATACTATATTATGATACCATGTTTCAATGTTATCACCTAAACCAACTAGTTTGAAATAGATTTCCACCTTACCTCATGGGAACCTCCTCATACACAAGAGGGTTCTAAGAAGTAGTGGGGGTCTAGGTGTGTTTGGGGTGTAGACTATATCTTTATTATCTACTAATAACAAAAATAAAATTATTATAGTATATAATAAAATATAATTGGAAGTGTAATTATGTAGAGGATATGAAGATAACGATATAGTTATTGAAATAAGTAAACAACACACCCATTATAGTAATCCAAACCTCATGTATAAGTGAAAGATAGTAAATAAATAAATTAATAGTTTTATACTATAGATTATATATTATTATCACACCCAACTCCATTCTCCTAGGCTAAACCATCTTCTACATTCCCCTTAACATTTCATGGATCCTTATACATTATGTCTTAAAATGAATTGAAATTCTTGAATAAAGTGCGAGTAATAAAACATAGTATGAAACCCGAAATGCATATATTATTTTTTACATGTATAATATGTGTATTAAATTATGAATATAAATTAAAAATAAACCATAAAAACATTCAAACATGTATTGAGTGGTTATAGTATAACCAATTACCACAATCCCATGATCATACATTCTTTGGTTCTATTCCTAAAAGATGATCATGGGAAATCAAAAAATAAATACAACAAGAAAAAAGGCTGGTGACATGTCACTTGGTGTCCATAAGTAAACATGTTTTCATGATATTCTATACCCACAAGGCATCATGTTTTGAAATTCCCATCAGTATCATCAAGATGTAATGTTTTGACCATGACACAATTCTAACGTGCTACTATCCCATGAACATGTCCATCATTGTTATCACCACACATTAGTTGGGGTCCCCAAATAAGGGTAGACATATCCTAAAGGTCCTCCAATGACATAGAGTAAGAACCAACCTCTAATGTCAAGATAACCCTCATCAAGAAATGTAAGGTAAAACCATTCATAATAATGAATCATGAGAAATATTGAAGAATAATATAATGACATATGAATCAATATCAAGAATTCTAATAATATATCTATCAATTCCCATTTAAATAAGGATTATAAATGGGTATGATGGAAGAGAAAACAACCAAATGAAATTTCTAATAATAATGAACTCAATACATTCCAGCACATTAATTATATCCTGGAAACATTTATATATGAGAGAATAAAATCATGATGAAAATGCCATGTCAATTTTTCACAATTTGAACTCTAATGTGCTTCAATGAGATGATGAAGAAAAAAATTTCAAACTCATAAGGAAAAAATTACATATAATGGATGTCTATATCTAGTATAGATCATCAAGGATTATGTTTAGAATAGTGATTAAACATATTTTTAATTTAATATCATAATTTGATATTAAAAATACCTAACATGCCCATAAAAACTAATTACATGATATGATAATGTAAGAAATGTCAATTCAATAAATACATTATTAATTAAAGAATATATTTTGAATTCGTAATTGAGTCTAGAAGAGGGTAATAGGTATAGGAATTCATCATTGATCCATCATGAATATGTCAATGGAAAATTGATTCAATATGATAACCATGAATAAGAAGATATAATTAAGATTTTACAATTGAATCTTACATAGAAACATCACTATTCTTGAGGGGTCACCATTGAAATGATGATGTTCCCACTAATTTATAGTGAATTAAAAAATTGATTAATGATCTACCATCAATCCACTGCCAATTAGAGTACTATAAAGATGAATCAATAACACTCCCATATTGAACACCCATTGTCTATGGTAGATCTTATTTTAAGCAGGAAACTACATAAATATTCCAGATAATCCACTGGTCTATGAATAAAAAGACTTCATCAATGAATCATAGAGGAAAATAAAAATCCAACATAGATACATCTATTACTACAACTGACAAAGAATGATTTTTCAATGAAATGGAATAAAAAATACAACACCCTTGATTCCTAAATTGGTAGAAGCCTAAATAGACAATGGAAGGATTATTATAGATTATAATGACTACGGGGTACCAAATATGAAATAATGTTATGGGTTTCATCTTTAGGTGTAAATGGATGGTCAAAATGGGTGGCATTAAATTTCATTAGTGTCCATTAATTTCACCACCGATTGGGTGAACCAGTTAGATATTGACAACCCACTAGTTTGTAGTTGGGGTATGTCATAACTAGATAATACACTGGAATACTACCAAATAGACGGTGGTTTTAACCATCCAATCAGTTTTAAATTTTCATCTACACCAATGGAAAACCCTACACTAAGACTCCAACAATTGTTTTTAGACCCTTAGCCTCCAAAACCCTTCCCCTAATTATTCCATACTAGAGAATAACAAAATGGATAATAATTAATATAAAATTGAAATATCTTATACATTAAAATATAATGATAATGTTATAAAAATTCCCAATCCACCTTATATAGTATATAAATAATTCTAGAAACAACGTTGATGAATGTTCAAAATCTATACCCATGGACTCTAACGTCACCAAGGATTATTTTTATATTATTCATTGGGTATATGTAGTCGAGTGTACATAAAATAAACTTGGTATTTGAAAGGGAATATTCCATTTATAGATGTGTATAATGTATCAATAAAATACTTGAAAATTATTGTATAGCTAGACCAAAATGCACCCCCTATCCAGTTATACTACTAACACAATACCCCTTATCCATTCCAAATTAACAATGTTTTGGATTGATAGTAGATATCTTCTTAAAAACATAACCCAAAATCATTCCAGGTGAGTAAGAATGTTTTTAGGATCGATTTCATGAACACATTCATCATAATGGCCCATATTTATCTCTTTCTAGTACATAATATGGTAACACCGTTTCTATATATGACACTAAATTTCATTCTTTGTTTATTTTATGTTCCCACAAATGATCAATATTTGATTTAATTGGTTTTGAAATATATCATCATCCATGTACTATCTCTATACTTATGGAATTACTTTCCACTCTTATCCATATATAGACCAAAGAGGGTGTTCAATGGGTATATTTCTTAGAGACATATGGGGGGAAAATCACACATAAACCCATATATATGTGCTATAGAGACCATGGATATATCCCAAAACTAATTCCAAACACTTAGTGGATGAGGTGGAATGTGTTTTTATATGAACTCTGGTGACTATAAAATTTTTATATAATATCATGGATCCTATATACATTGGTATTGGAAATTCCATCAGACTATTAAATATATAAAACCCTTAGGAAAACTTGTTACCCAATACATTTTTGTCACACTACGTATGCCTGTATCTATTTTTTATTGATACCTCATATTGGTTATATTTCTAATTCCAAAACCCATCCACTTAGTAATTCTATAGATAAATACATCAAGTCTATGTAATAACAATATATCTTAAGAAATAATGTGTAGGAACATTTATTTAGACTAGCATTGGTTTGGTAATGTATAAAGAAATGGGTGACCACCACCTATTGACAGAAACCTCCTTGATGTTATATGTGAAACAAAAAGTTAGTGCGCTTGGTAATCAATTAGTTTAATAGATTGGTGATCGGATTTTAGATATCAATATCTATTAAGATGTCATGAAATTAGAGTGGAAATATCTTTTGGACTATATAATTTCAATGGTTCTTTTGAATAAACTATTTTTGGAATGTTGTAAATTGTTTTCACTGATTACAATACAAATTAATAATATCCTCTAGATTATTATCTATGTGTTTATAAGTTCCTATAATTGAAATATTGTTCAGATTATGGGAACAAAAATTTTATCAATGATAAATAAAAATAATTTTAGACTATGAGAAAATAAAAGAGTGTACTATTTCATATAAAAGAGTTGTTATACAGAGTATATGTGTTTACTTATTTAACATTTCCATATTAATTATTATTATTTATTCATGATATATTCCACTGTACAAAACCATAACATAGAATTTGAGCTCACCATTATGTATTATTCATTCCCAGAAATCTATAAAGTGTATTATTATTAAAATGAATTTATATTATAGAGTTAGTAATGATATTAAAAAATATTATATTGTAATATGTGTTTTCTAATTTAATATGGGAATCATGTTTGTATCTAATTTACCAAGACAACTAAACTAATCAGTTCTTCAAGATGAAATTCTTTGTTACTTATGCCAATGTAAAAAATCAAGACACAGGTTCTGGGTTACTTGGGTTGGGTTTGACACACTCATATACTATACAATTATTAAATTCCCCTATTCACCCCAATCAACTAGGTTTCTGGAAGGGATAACACAATCGAAAAAAGTCCTTGTGAACACTCAATAGAGTAAAATAACTAAATCACATGTAATATTCTTCATGACCTCCTCCATGGACTCTTTGAGACACAATAAAAAATTATTCAGATAAATATCAACCATTTTATCATGTTATTAAATGATTAAATATGATATAAGATATTCCTTCATGATAAATATATCCATTTTTAATTATGTTAATATACTCTCTTGATACTAAAAACCATTGGTTAGAGTTTACAGATGATACATACCTATCTCAGGATTGCCATGTTGGCTACCAAAGTGTCATGTTGTCTGAACGGATGTACTTAATTAACCATGTAAGTATGTTACTTCTTCCTATGTATAATCCAAAACCATTTACTAATTTGTTATTTCAATAGTAGGATGAATCATTTTCTATTAGCATATATATAACGTAATTATATGGGTTTGTCCTGACCACTATTCCATGGGAATATATATCAAATGTGTCGAGTTATATTATTTATTATCATTAAGGGGAAAGAAGTAGATAGTTATATAGGGAATTTAATTAGGTGAATTCCCTCACTCATCCTCAAATTAACACATATTATGATAAATCTGTATAATTATGACGTCACATGAGTTATCAATACAGTATATAATTAAAAGGAAATTTATTCATGAAACCTACATTTATCCTTCGTTTTACCCCTATAGGACCTAGGAGTGCTCCTAATAAGTGTAATACCTAACCCATTCCTTATTGGTTTATATTACTTGTTATTATCTCAATCTAAAAGGTTCATATTCCTTGAGATACATCCTTATATAAGTTAGATATTCCTCATGGAACATCTATATTAATGGGAATTATTCTATGATAGAATTTATTAATATCCCTTATTTAATTACAAATAAGTAGGATGAAACTAGAAGGAAAAATAATGGAAAATACCAAAAATGTCCTATGTTTTCATCCCATTCTTTAATTAGGCATCCTAGTGACATGACATATAACTAACATGATAATTTACTAGATTAATGATGTAAAATTGAAGATAATTTCATTACATAAATATATAAACTATATAAAACCATTATTAGATGACTCATAATGGAATTTTACAATCATATCAATGAATTTGAACTATTAATATATATAACTATGTGGAATTTTTTGTATTATTCAATGTTTGTAGGTCTCCACATTTATATGCAATTAAAAAATATGAATCCTTTTTTAAAAAGAAAATATCCAATTTTGAACCAATCCTCACCTTTTTTGTATTCCTTAGAATATAATTTTTTAAACATATTTATCTCATACTCCCCAATTAATATTATAATCCATTATAGTTGTGTCTATATTTCCATGTTTTCTAATAACACCTAATGTATCATTTATAATAGGTACTATATACATAAATGTCTACCAAAGCATATAAATTACTCATATGATAATTAAGAATCATAATCCTTGTAGCCTACTCTTCAGGTCATAACACTTCATAGGAGTTTTCTAAGAAAAATGACATTAAAATAAACCACAATGTTACTTGTAAAATTTAATTTGAAAGAAAAACATGTCCCGTTAAGTGGATCCAAATAATATGGGTTCAAATTCTCCATATTGAGATGTATAGAAGCCTCTCCCAATGGAATTATTTAAAATCCATAACACCTAGCGCATGCCTAGATTAATATAAACCAAAAAATATATTTTTTTAATATAAAAAATGAATCTTTATCTTACAAGAGGAAGATTCATATCCTATGCTATATTGTAGCGACACAAAATCAATTACATTATTATATTGTCATATATTCATGAAATAAAATATGAAAGGACCAATAGGTTTAGTATTTTATGGTGGATATGATATATACATGATACACATTTGAAATTGGGAATAACAAATTAAAAATAATTCTAAATAATAGTCAATTACCTACATCCTCTAAAACTCATTCAATGACAAATTATTCATGTCCTGGAGAAAGGAAACAAATTAAGGGTGAGGTAAAATTATTAGTAAGTGTTAATAATAGTTGAAACTATCATGAATCAATAATAATAATAAATACATAATTTTGAATAACTAAACACAAATTTTTTTAATTAAAAAAACTAATAACTAAATGTTTCCAGCTATTATTTCAAGGAGAAAATCTAAAGGAAGCTAAGATAATTGAATTATTAATGAGTGAAATGATTAGTAATTGGAAATAATTTCTTAGGAACATGGAATCCAAAATATTAATCATATATTCTCAAGAAAACATTAAACTGCTAGATAGAATCTGACCTAGTTTTTCCAAATATATCTCTATGCTCATGACCTTTTGAAAAAAGATTTTTAAATTATTAAGTACCAAACCGCCAGGTTTGGCCACTAGTTTGTATCATTAAAGTAGTCCATTCACTAAGGGTCTATCTATAAAGGGTCCTACCCATGTCTATAAGTCCATATAATTTCTCCTATATCAAGTAGTGAATTTAATTCATGAACAATTTTACCAACCATCCAAAATCCATATTGAGTAAAAGATATGTATTTATAAATATTTCCCCAAGAAAAAAAATAACTTTAAATGTAAGAATAATATGTAAATATCATATTAAATTTTAGAAATAATCATATCAATAATTAAATAATAGGTATATTTATCAGAAATGAAATTTTTAATCCATAATGACTAAAAAAAGTGATTATTTCAAGATAAAGTTAAGAATAAGAATTTAAAAGTGAGATTGTACAATAAATTTTAATTCTTGGTAATTTTCTAGTAAAATATCTTTGGATGCAATGATTCAAAGTGAAACTTCATGTACCATGAGTTATGAATAAATCAATATATTTCATTTCAAATGTGTGGTATATACACCATATAAATTTTAATTTTTTCATGGAATCAAATATGTCTAAATGGATTGTTAATTGGAATGAAATAACATACTTCACACATCATTTTCACTGAATGCTATTTAAACTCATATGTAGTTGTTTAAAACATGATATTACATTTAAATATAATTATATTAACATTTATAATATCAAATATTATGATTTTTTAATATTTTATCACCCGTTCATTAATAATAATTCGTTATTTTCATTTTTTTGTGAGACAATTACATTATTTTCTCATGCATTTGTTGTCATAAATGATATGGTTCTTGCACATAGTATATAGTTTCATGATATCCAGAATAATAATAATGAAATAATTATAATATTTATATATAAATTATTATTTTATGATCAATCATGAATGTTGTCTTTGAGAAATAAAGTATGCTACGATTATGGAGAGGGAAATCCTAACATACGCATGATTAATATTCCCATTTTCGAATGATCATTGTGGAAGGAATATTAGAAATATATAATGATTAATGAATTATAATAATATCATATATAACATATTATAAAATTAAATATACTTATATATATCATCCATGTTGTTTGATGATGAAAAGACTGTCACTTCGTTTCGTGAAGGCGGTAGTCCACACATTAACGAACTATGTTATCATCATTAATTGAGTGAAAAGGATGGAAAAAATGTTATATATTATCTTATTATATTGATAAATACATAATTAATATCATCATTAGTTCATATATATCACATTTAATCATTATTATTATCCATACAACCTTCCATGTAAAGCATTATGGAAACACAAATCACATCACTTCATGAGGTTGTAGTCTGCCTTACACTTATCCTATGGAATGAAAGGTAAAAAGGTGTATATGATATAATTAATATATATATATTTATAATATTATGTTATAAATATCATATATATATATATATAATATAAATCATCATAACCAACCATGAGAGTTGTTAATGAAAAAATGGATGACATCAGTTCATGAGTCGGTAGTCTGTTGTACACACAAATAAAAATTTTGAAACCTATTTGATGGAACTTTGGATGGTTTTAGGTCATTAACTTGACATAAAATCATATAAATATATGTATTATACTAGTGTTATTATATATTAATATTTTACAATAATTTAAATAAGTATAGGATGAAATAAAATAAAATTGCTCGTTGAAGAACATTACCTATTCTTTGAGTATCCTCCGTAGGTTTTCACCAAAACCTTACTAGGTTGTATTTCTTCCATAAATAAGGATTATTCGATAGTAGGATGGAATTTGGGATTTTTTTTTCTGTATTTCTAGAACCATATAGTACTTATAGTGAAAAGAATATAGAAGTGTGGGTGAGATTTCATATGTGAGGTGTGTGGCACCCTCGTAATTTTTGAAAAGAATGAATTACACTGTCATTTTTTCACGTGACAAGGAAAACATAACAGAAAATTGTAGATCATATATGTGTTAAGATAAAAATATTTCTATATCATAGACATTAGATATGTTTTCATATATATTTAACCTTTATCTTTCTAGTTAAACCCCCCATTAAATAAATTTTCACTTTAATCGTTGTAATTAATTTGTAATATACTCCATATTAACTTTGTCATAAAATTAATTTTAACTTATTATTCATTCAAAATTATTTTTATTCAAAATATATAATCCATTTTTCAAAATTAAACTCATCTAAGGGAGAAATTGTAATTTAAAATAAATCCCATAGCTATGACAATAATGGATTGTTTTAATGAGAAATGTTCAATATTTAAGAATGTTTTTCTATAAAATTAAATATGAAAGATATGGAAATTAAATAAATTGGATTAATATATAAATAATTAAACTAATTTCCCAATTAAAATAATTCATAATATAATTTCACATTTAAATTTATTTAAATGAAAAATAAGTTTTCAATTTCAATTTAATATTTTAACTATTAAACAAAAAATAAAACTTTCATGAAAATTCCAAAAACATCACCATATTATTATTTTGGTATGATTATCTCAAAAAAAAATTTATTTTTATGATAAATTATTTATGTGTTAAATATTAATATTCAATAATTTTCACAATGGGTGACTAAACTATTGTATATAAAAATAAATATACTTAGAAATTTTTTTACATCCAAATGATTCATATTTTTAGATAATCAATAAATCAAAAGAAGATTCAGTAAAATAAATGTTTTTATAATTTAGTTACTAGTATTGATTCCCTCCATCTTAATGGCCATATTATACTATTTATTATTTTAATAATAATATTATAATATATAATTTTTATTTAAACTCGGTGTAAAGTGCATTGCAAGCTATTGGTGAAATTAAAGTTTTTTAAATGAAATATATTTTAATATTTTGGGGTGTTAAACTCCACCCACATTAAAAGATATTTTCCATTCAAATTTAATCTAAATTTTTTTAATTAATTATTTGATATTTGGAAATAAATATTTTGAAAACCCATATTGAAAAAATAGTTAAAAAACAACCTCTTAATAATAAAGTAATGGAAGTACAAATATATTATAGAATAACTCATACTAGGATTTAAATTATGAGAACAATAATCAGATGCAAAAACATGGACACTGAAAAGAAAAATGGAAACAGAAAACTGATGAAGAGTGATAGAAAACACAATTAGAATAAAGATAACGACAAAAAATCCATAAACCAGCGGTGTTAAAATGGACAATAATACCATAACAAGGGATGATAATAGGAAAATATTTTTGATTCAAGATATTTTTCATAGAGTTGAGGAATTATTTAAATCTCTATGAATATAATGAAATATTCATACATGATATATTTTTATTTTATAGGTACAATTTCATCCTTTGGTTGTGCTTTGACAAATTTCAACCTTTTCTTTTACACTAACAATTTAATATATCCAAAAATGATTTTTTTCATAGAGGATTGAAATTAAAATTTAACATATCATAATATCTATAAAATAGTGAAAATATATTCATCTTAACATTACCAAATTTTTTTTATCAATAGTTATCCAATAAACCCTAATGTTCAACTTAATACCTTCTTATAAATAGTTGACCTTATTGCTCATCCAAAATATGTATGAAAACATTTATAAAGAAGGTCAAAAAATCAAAATTATATTTCCTAGAAAATATAATGTTTCTATTAATGTCACATTCACAAAATTTTAATGTATTTATCAACATAAAAACTTAATTAAAATATAATTACTTCCATAAAAATTATAGTTTTTCAATATATTCCATATATCAAAACTTGTATTAAAGCCCAGAAAAGATAACATAATCCATAAAACCACTGACCAATTTCATGGTTACCAATACGATCCCATTAACATATCATTTTCATTATTATTTCAACATATAGTAAATATTAAGGGGTTTCTCCCCATAATCATGTGTTTTCCAAAAAAATCATATTTCCATAAAATCACTTTTATTGTTAACATTCCAAGAATGAGTTGAATTAATTTATAAAATAGTACTATGTTATAATTATTATAAATTTAATGATTCTTATAACATGAAAATCATCAATAAAATACTTTTAAATCATATTTCATGGATCCAAATACACAATGAAATTAATCATTCCACTTTAGCTATATCAATAACATAATATTGACCCAGATCTATTAGTCTATTTTGAGGTATATTCCATTGAATCTTGGGGAGTTAATTTTTATAGTTCCCTATATCCTTACAGTGGAATCCTTGCATAGTCGAAATTTATTTCTTTCAATTTAAATAAAAATAATGATGTCCTTTATTTTCCCACATTTCACAAACACCCATTCCCTTCAAGAAAGTACTGGGTTATTTCTTTCCACAATTATCACTTATGGGAAAATACTTTTTTTCCATTCTTATCTTTATCTATTTCTTTATATAATGTAAAATTTTTCTCTTTATTATTTTTAATTCCATAATCTTTGGAGAATTATTTAACAATCATTATAGCACATAAATAGTTTCTTCATATGAAAAAAAATATTGAGAGACCAATGCCTTCTAGAGACTTGTCTTCAGAAATTTAATAATATAGTCAATATTACACTCTATTTTGCATATGTAATCCATATAATACCTCGAAACATTATAATAGAGGATTCATACTCTATAATAAATTCTTATAAATTTTGATCTAGGATAAGGGACATTCTATTCATGACAATTTATTCATCATGGGGGAAATATTTGATGAACAACATCCCTTTAAAAGTATACTATTATGTGAGTTCTATTTCTTCTTCCTCATTATCATTCTAGATTAATGAATAACTTTGATAAAAACAATGTTTGAGGCAATAATATTGTAGTTTCACCTTTTCCTTTTAACAACAACCAAAAACCATAAAATTCATTTCTACATACTATCCATTTATCATGTTTCATTGGATTAGCTGTATGAATAAATTATGGGGGCCTCTATCATATAACGAAATCCATGGATGGAAGATATCACTATGGAATATGATCGTACCTTTGGTAAAGTTAATTTTTCATAATATTATTAAGATGACATAATATAGAAATAATTTATTCAGTTCTAATACCAGTTGTATTGGGTTCCCTAGTAAAGAAATCCATATATTTTCTATGAGCATTAATACTCTTCTTCCTTACAGGATCCATATCAAAAAAACTGTTATATACTTGATTAGCTCCCAAAATTGTAATCCTTAAATAATAATGTAAATTTATAAATAGTATATAATCTTTTATAAAAATTAAAATTCATACATTATTAATATCAAATTTATAAACATTGTTTACTAGGGAATATCTTTATTTTCAAATCTTTCATAATGGTTTGTAATGAAAATGTAAATTTTACTAATAATTTCAACAATAGTTTCAAAGTATATATGAATTAAGGTCTGTTTATATAAAATATATGATGACTATGTGTATCCCAATGTGAGCTTTTTAAATTTATTACCCCTAGGTACCTCTATTCAATAACTACATCCACTTGTAATATCTAGACTTAGATGTGTTTCAAGGATAAAAAATTAATATATTACTTAACATAACATTATGATGTTATTATATTCCTTTCCTCAATCTATAACAAAGGGTTATTATCCTTAATCTATGTTTTCCTTAATCTAGTACATAAGGTTATTGCTGAACTTCCTCTGATACAAACTATAATGGCCCTTACTCTAGAATCTCGAAGGTGGTGTCTTAAATTATTACATTGGAATAGATACAAAGAATTATCTATCAAATTACCAAATTGGATTAGTAGTTTTGGAGAACAATATATATGCGTGATACACATTTACATTGGGAATAGATAAAAAATATAATTTATACAAATAAAAATGAATTTCATACTTTATAACTCATCCAATTATCTATTCCTCATATACTCTAGAGAGTTAATAAAATAAGGGTGACCTCAAGTACTTGTTAAGGGTTATGAATAGTGGAATCTATTAGGAATCCAAAATCAGAATCCTTATGAAAAGTAAAGTAATAAAACACATAGACTATTTAATCAACCAACTAGGAATAATATGAATCTATATATAGTATCATTATAATGATCTCAGAGATAATAATATAAATGAATTTTCAATGAAGGAAATGGTTAATTATTAGACCTAAAATCTTATGAACATAGAAAATTATACATTCAAGACATATCCTTTAGATGGTTTGAAAATAATAGGTTCATACCATTCCCATTTTTCACACACTATATATATATACTTTTAAGACATTTCACATGAGAGTTTAAAACGTCTCGGTACAAACTTGATAGGTTGGACCAACTGATTTGTCTCAGGAGACATCTGGATGCATTGACGGTATATTGGTAATCACAATTACCCATTTATTCATGTCCAAATAAATCCTCTTATATAAAATAATTTATTTATTCATGAATAATTTTTCTTATAAATAAATATCCATTCTGAGTAAAATATATATATTTATCAATATTTTCTCATATATCTAAATTAATTTTAATGTCAATAATGTTTGTAAAACTGGTATATGGTTTATTCAATAATCATATACATCAAGAAAATATTTATATATGTAAGATAAATTTAATTTCCAATGATATATTATCAATATAAAGTTATTTTTTGAAGATAATGTTAACAAGCACAACATAATGTGAGATTGTACTATAACTTTCACCATATAGAAAATTTTTAGTAAATCACCCTTGGATGAAATGATTAAAAGTAAAAAAATCCATGAAATTGGAATTAATCATGATATTACATGTCCAATGGGTAGTATATGAACTATATAATTTTGAATTCGTTCATAATAACAGAAAATCCTCAATGGAATATAAATTTGGATAAAATACCATACCATGAGCTTATTTTTTATGGAACATAACAAAAAATCATATATAGTTTTAATAATAATATTTTTAATATATGAAAAAACCATATTATGATTTATAATATCAAATATTATCCTTTTATAACTTTTTATTACCTATTCAATAGTAATCATACAATATTATTTTTTTATTGTGTGTTAATTTCCTTGTGTTCTCATTCCTGTATTGCCATTAATGATCTGGTAATTTATCATATTACATATTTTCATTTTATCCCAAATAATAATTATTATATTACTAAAGTATTTATACATAAATTATAAATTAAATATCAATTATGAATGTTGGTTTTTAGAAATCATGTTTGTACTAATCATGAAGATAATTGGTCGTACATACAATCGATTATCGTTTCCATTTTCCAATGATCATTATGGAAATAAGTAAGTGATAAATTATCTACCAAAATTTACAATATTATAATATATAAAATATTTTTTAAAAAATATAATAATATATATCATCCATGTGGTGTGGGGATGAATAGAGAGCCACATCATTTTGTGAAGGTGGTTGTTCACACATACACGAAATATATTATCACCATTCATTTATTGAAAATCTAAGAAAAAATTTGACATATATTATAATTTAAGAATAATGTATATAAAGATTTCATGTATATATCATATAATTAGACACTTTATCTATATCAACTTTTATATAAATCATTATTCAAAGATAGATCACTTCGCTTTATGAGGGGGTAGTCCACCGTATGCTCGAGCGATGTTATCACATCTCATACTGAATTTAATGTAATATATATATATATGATATAATGAAAAAAAAATTAATTAGGTCATAAATATCATATAAAAATCTTATATCCATCATTACACCCATTCTTGATTGGTGTTAATTGAAAAATGACATATATGGGTTCATGAGGAAATAATACACTGTAAACACAAATGATGATTTCATAACCCAATTGATAAATGAGTGGATCGTTGTCGATCATGAGCATAAAAAATAAACAAATGAATTTATTTAGTAAAACAATTTTATCATATTAGTATGGATTAAAAATAATTTATGGGGGTGGAGAAATAAATAAAAAAATTCTCATTGGAGAACATTAACTCTTTTTTGAGTATCCTCTATAGGTTTCCACAAAATAATTACTAGGTTAGATATATGCCCAAAAAAATTTATCTAGGATGTTAGGAGGGTAGTTTGGAAGTGATTTGGGTAGGTAGTGTTAAATAAAAGGTGATTTTAGGTTTTAAAGAAGATATGAGATGGGATATCCTTTTATAAGTGAGTTGACTGGTACATTTGTAATTTTTAAAAAAAATAATTTCTACACATATTTATGTAAAACGATCCAATAATATAACCTTATAGATAATATAAAGGAAATGTTTGAATATTTTCATTCCAATATCCTTTATACAAGTTTTTATTTAAATTTAATATATATATCTCTAGTTTATCACCCATGGTAAATCCATTATCACCATAACATCAGTACATAATTTTTATAGTTATCAGTATTAATTTTGGTCAAGCACTATGATGAAATTATTATAAATTAGAAAAAAGTGATTATAAAAATGGAATAAATCTTATCAAATTTAATTCACTTAAGTGGAATAATATAATGAAAAGTTAATCCCAGAGACATGATGATGAAGAAAATTTTTATAAAGAAAATGTTCAAATGATTTCAATGTTTTTAAACAAATCTCTATATGAAAATGATGAAGAAAAGACCTATATTTTCAATGGAATTTTTTTCTAAAATACATGGGAATTTTAAGAGACTACAAAAATTGATGGTGCGTGATTATGAGGCCCGGTGTGCCCGAAATCAATTTCTGAAGTTTTGTTCGGGTACGCTCAGTAAACGTATGAGAGGGGTTTTTATAACTTTTGAACTAGTGCTCAGAATTGAAATCTGAGGGCATCGTTGATATCACATTGACGATATTTACATAAGAATATTTTCACCTCGATGGAAGATGGTAAGAAATAAAAGATAGTTTTTGGGTTTTTAATGATAGAATTAAATAAGAATAAAGATTTAGCTTTATTATTATTTGGTTTGTTGAAGCATCCATGTGGAAGTTGGAGGTAAGGACCACCACACCTTAACCTCCCATGAGAGGTTATGGTGGTGGGGCCCACCCAAACTTAACATCATATTCATGTTTAACATGGTGGGGACCACCCGAGGTTAAAAACTTATTGAACACCCCTTTAAGTGGGGATAAACCTCTCGAGCACCCCACTTAATGGTGCCACCATCCTCCACATTAATTTTGTGCCAACCCCTTGAATTAATTAATTGGAGATAACCTAATTAATTAACTCATTTTAATTTTATTCCAACAATGAAATAATATATAAACTCAATATATTATTTTTGTGGGAATTTTTCTTTTGAGAGGATGATTTTTGGGGGAAATCTCCAAACAAAGAACGCAAAAAATGTCGGCAAGGATCTCCTTTGACATTCATCCTTGGAACCTACCGGCATGGGACATCTTCAACCGAACATCCATCCACATCTTCATCAATGAGCTGACACACAAGCTCAGGATTAGATGTGTGTGGAGGACGTGATGAATGTTGATCTCCTCTGTCTTCATTCTGTGACTTCATCGTTGATCAACGAACAAAGGTAAGAGGTTTATTTTGATAATATTATTTTCCTTATTTTTCTTCTTCGGTTGGAAAGGAATCATTGCGGTGGTTGTAAAAATTGAAGTTTATCTTTCTTCTTACTTGACGAGCCAAATTTTACCACCCTAAATGCGGTGGGTGCGGGCTAAACCAACATGGCCCGACCCCTCCGCCATTCTTGTTATGATGATCTTCGACATGGCGATGTAGCAACGAGGCGACGACGGCGGTGAAGACAAAAGACATGCTACCCGCGACCTTTGTGACACGTGCCACCCCCACGGTGTCCCGCATTGCCACCAGCAAAACCGGCCCCTACCGAGTCCCCACCAGCCATACCGCTCGCCGAGCCGAGCTGCTGCCCTGAGCCGATCCGTGCCTCACCGGCCTGCCCGGCCGCCTTCTGACCTGCCCGAACGCCTCCCGGATGCCCGTCGTCCTACTTGAAAGACTCCCAGCCACCTCCTGGCTTGCCCTCACCCCGCCGGCTTGCCCACACCCCATCGGCCTGCCCACCAGCCATCCTAGTAGCCTCCCGACTACCTGCTGGGTTGCCCGGCCACCGCCCAACTGCCCACCGGCCTACCCTGTTGCCTCTCGGTTGCCTGTCGGCCTGGATGTGCCCCGCCAGCCTTCCCAATGGCCTGCCTGGCTACTTCCCGTGCACCTGGATGAAATGCGCAGGCCCGCACGCCCTATGTACTCCAAGTCGCCAATGGCCAAACCGGCCTCGGCTATTCGGGTTGAGCCGCCCGAGCCACGTCCCTCGCGGCGCTGGCCGAACCGGCCACAGCCATCTGGGCCGAGCCGCTGAGCCCTGCCCCACGCATTCCTGGAAAATCCGACCTTCGGCGCCCCTCGTGGAGCCTCCAGGCGGAACCGTCATTACATCGACAAACGGCCGGTCCACACCCTCGCGACCGGTCCACGCCCCCGCCCTACTTGTGGCCTTCACAGCCCACTCGGCGGAGCCCAGTAGGCTAGGCCGAACCTAGCAGGTGAGCCCACCTAACGGGCTGGGCCAGACCCAATGGGTCAGAATGGGTCAGCCCGGACCGGGTCGGCCCAGACGAGGTCCGTGCAGGTCGGGCCGACCAGGTGGGACTGGACCCGAGCCCACTACCGACCCATTACTTTCTTTTGGCAATATCTTTAGCACCAGATGTCCATTTGATGAACCTTCAGCAGAGTTATAATTCTTGGAGTGTGACAGTCCCTTTTTGTATACCCCACTATATTTTTTGGTATAGTTGAGATATGGTCAGGTTGGATCGAGCACGAATCCAACCGAGCCCCTACGACTAAAAGGCTAATAACTCATAGACCTGGCGTCTGATTGACGCGCCGTCTATTGCATTGAGACCCCTATGATGTGAAAGAACTTTGAGATACATCTTTGGGGATATTTTTGGTAGTTTAGGTATCGACCGTTGTCTTGAGGAGCAGACCCTCCCAGAATTAAGTGTTCTTTGTGCAGAAACCCAATGGCTGGCAGCGCTCTGACTACTGTTCCTGGATCCTATGTCGGTTCAAATGCTTTGACGACTGTTCCTGGATCCATTGTGGGTTTCGAAGCTCTGACTACTATTCCTGGATCCTGTGTGGGTTCAACAGCTCTGATGAATATTCCTAGATTCTATTTCACTACTGGAAATCTAACCTATACCAACGGGTTGGAGAACCGTAGGCATGTAAGCATTTGGGATAGGTCTATACCAATGGTTTTTGGAAAACCATTGATATAAAATATACCAAAGGTTTTTAAAACATTTGGTATATGTAATATTAAAATATATACCAACAGTTCCATAAAACCGTTGGTATATGTATTTCAAAAATAATCATTTGGAGGGATTTGATCCTAGGACCTCTAGTTTATCATTCAACGACCTAACCACTATCCTAACATGACTTTGGTGAACAAAATTTCATATATATATATATATATATATATATATATTATCATAATTATTTTAAATTTTTATTTATATAATGTTCTCGGTAAGAATATTTGATAAAAAATCAAAGGACATATACCAACGGTTTTGACAACCGTTGGTATATGTCCTGGATTTTGGGAGTGATGCTGGTGTATGGGGGACCCTTCCCAATGGTTTGGACAAACCGTTGGAATAGGTACCCACCCTTTCCCAGTGGTTTGGCCAAACCTTTGTGAAAGTGGCCTCAAAGTATAATTGTCCCAACAGTTTGTCAAAAACGTTTGGAAAGCCATACCATTTCCCAATGGTTTTAGAAAGCCATTGGAAAAAGTGGCCACAAAGTGGAATTTTCCCAATGGTTTGGCCAAACCATTGGCAAAGGGGACCTATACCAACGATTTTTACAAACCTTTGGTATAAAAGCATTGGGAAAGGTCAGATTTCCAATAGTGGTTGGGTTTGATAGCTCTTACTACTGTTCTTGGATCCTGTGTGGGTTCGACAGCTCTGATGACTGTTCCTGAATCTTGTGTTCATTCGACAGCTGTATTTACTATTCCTGGATCCTATGTGGGTTCGACATCTCTGATTTTTGAGCTAGGATTCTACATGGGTTCGATAGAGTTGATAATTCATTGTCTACACCTAGATATCTCTATCTCTCTACAAAATTTGTATACCTGTGTGAGTTGAGTCAGTTAATTTTGGTGTTTACCACATGATTGAGATGGATTACTTGATAACTTAGGTATATGTATGGGCATATAACTTAGTAGGGTTATATGTTGATTTAATACTTTTTGGTTTATCCTTTTTGGATTTTGTGAGACCTTGAGGGTCTCAGGGTCCCTACTGAGTATCATTATACTCACCCATTCACGGGCTATGCCGACACCTCGTTGTGTTGGTTACAGATGATGAATAGTGCTGACAGTGGCTGAGAGTACTAGGAATGGATGGTTCCTGGTGGTGGGTCATAAGCTGTGATGGTACACAAAGGAGATGGACATATGTGGAGTGATGAAAAGGCAATCTGTACCTACTTTTCTGGTAGGAATCCCAATAGATGAACCAACAGCTATTTTTTCCTTTCTTCAGTTGTACTTGTTTTTTCCAGTTCCTTGTACTTTACAGATTGGCTTGTATTTCCGGCCCCTTCTACTTTCAGCACACTTATGTTCTACATTTTTATTTAGTGTTTTTTATATCATGTGATTTGTGTGTGTGCATACAAGTTATAAAGACAATGCCTTCCCAGTTTTATGGAACCGCTTATTTGGTGCTAGTCTCGAGCCCCTGGCCTATGGAAGGAGGGCTTAGGGTAGTCACAAAATGGGCACCAGGGATAGTTAGTGACAAATTGGTTTCAGAGGAGTTGGTTCTACCATAAAAAATAAGACTATGATCTTTTCTATAAAGCAATAGTGTTAAGGGTATTCAATGTGGTTTTCAGTTCATGGAGTCCAGTGTTGGTGCAACAGCCGACGTATCCATACACCAGGACCATGACTTTTGATTTCCGACTCAGTGCACAAAAACACTGATTGCGTGTGTGTTTTGAAGAGTTTTCTTTGAATTATTTGAGTTAGCTCACTAGGTATAAATTTTTGATCATGGTGCACCTGTTTATTTTCAGGATGCCTCCACGCAGACAAGCATCTAGGGTTCCGAGAGTTGTATGAGATGGAAACCCACCGAGCGAAGAGGCCTCGGTGCAAGACCCTATCACAATGGAGGCACCAGCAGTACCACTACCTGTTGGGAGACCGATGCCACCAGCCCCAGCATTAGAGAGTGCACGCCACCTGAGCGTGTTTGACGAGTTCCAGCGCTAGAGGCCACCGAGGTTTACAGGTGAGATGGACCCACATGCAGCTGAGGATTGGATGGAGGCCATGGTGAGAGTCGTCAGACTAGTAGGGAAACCATGATACCTTATTTTTATCCATGCCATGAGTCTCTTTCATACAACAATAGGTAGATAGTGGAGCCTGATGCTCTAGGTGCATGACGAGGCGACACTTCTCTGGGAAGACTTCGAGAGCTTGTTTCGAGCAGAGTTTGTCCCAGCCACCCAACGTGTTGTGCATATACATGAGATGCTTTATCTGCAGCAGGGAAACATAACAGTGGCACATTACTTATTAAGGTTCACCGACCTCTCCCACTACTCCACAGATATGGTAAGGGACCCATTATTTAGGGCTTGGACCATTCAGTAGGGGCTTAGGTGAGAGATCTAGGATTCAATGATCTCCCTCAGTATCTCAACACAGGAGGGGGTGTTGGAGCGAGCCCTCTTGGTAGAGAGTTTCCTTGTTGAGAAGTCACCAGCAACGAGACCCACCATCGGGCGTCACGTATCAAAGTCTTCTTTAGCTAATAGTAGACAGATGTTATAGAGATCCAAGCGGACCAGACCATCTGGTGGACGAACTAAGGACTCAGCTTTGGTTGTGCGTGAAACACAAGACAGATCTAGTCATATGAGGAACATACAGTGTTTCACAAGCGGCCGTCAGGTTCAAATGGATTGTGATTGTCCGACCCACCATTTAGATGATCAAAAGACATTTGAGGGACCTCCCAGGTAGAGGTAGAGTAAGAGGTTCAATTGAGGCGTTATGAAGGGAGCATGAGGACGTGGCAGAGAAGCTATAAATGCATTTGGTGGTGGACAACGTTTTGATATGTTAGCACCGCCACTACCAAGAGGTCCCCCCTGACCATAGGGAGTCAGTGGATGGTGATAGCTCAGCTCCAGGCAGCTGAGGCTTACAATCACGGTGCTCCAAATATGATTTGAGGAATGATCTGCGTCTACTCCTACATAGTAGTAGTTACTATAGACACAGGTTCCAATCACTCTTTCATTGCTACTACCCTCGTTCAATACTCATAGATTCCAATAGAGTTGTTGGATCGATCCTTACGGCTGGAGACTCTTATGGGAGCAGATTCGATGAATACACACTGGTCCCAGCAGTGTGAGCTTACTCTAAGAGGTGATATCTTTGGCTGTGATCTCTTAGTAGCGGCATCGAGGCCTTACGATGTCATCTTGGGCATGGACTGGTTATCTACAGTCAATGCTCATATCAATTATATTAGGAGAAAAGTGCGGTGTGTCTACATGAACGAGACCAGGTTCACCTTCATTAGCTAGAAGGAAGCCTTTGCAGTGTAGGATGGAATTTTCTAGATAAGAGTACAGTCGATAACTCATCAGTTGGCTTGCCTTACATTGGGGAAAGTTAATGTAGAGTGTCTGACTAATCCTGTAGTGGTTGACCAGTACGCGGATATTTTCCTTGATTATTTCTAAGGTCTACCTCCTCATAGAGAGGTGGATTTTTACATTTATTTGTACCCTGGGATGGCACCAATATCGACACCAACGTATCAGATGGCTCCCGTGGAGCTTCGTGAGCTACGTGTATTTCTAGAGGACTCGCAGGAGAAGGGATTCATCCGACCCAATCTTTCTCCTAGGGCAGCCCCGATTCTATTCACTAAGAATGCTGATGAGAGTTTGAGGCTTTGTATTGACTATCTTCGCCTGAACGAGGTGATTGTGAAGAACAAGTACCCACTTCGGAGGATTGACGACCTTTTTGATCAGTTGAGGGGAACATGTTGGTTCTCAAAGGTAGACCTCATATCAGGCTATCACCATCTCAGAGTTAGAGATGAGGATGTGTAGAAGACGACCTTCAGATTTCGGTACGACCACTCCGGGTTATTGGTTATGCCATTCAGCATAACCAATGCTCCAACAGTGTTTATGAGACTCATGAATAGGATTTTTCAGCCATACTTTGATCACTTTGTCGAATTATTCATCGAAGACATTCTGATCTTCTCGACTACCATGGAAGAGCATAACTACCATTTGCGGGTAGTACTGGACACACTCCGAGAGCACCAGATTTATGGGAAAATTTCGATGTGCCAATATTGGATCTAAGAGGTTCACTTTTTTGGGCATGTCATCTTAGAGGCTGGAGTTATGGTGGATCCAGCAAAGATTTAGGCCGTACTTTCTTGGGATCCACCTAGGATTTTGATGGAGGTACTGAGTATATTGGGTTTGGCCAGTTATTACCAGAGGTTTGTACCAAACTTCTCCAAAGTTACAACACCACTATCATCCTTGAAAAAGAAGGGGAAACCCTTTGTTTGGTTAGATAGATTCCAGTAGAGCTTTCAGGAGCTGAGGCAGAGGCTAAATAGTGACCCCATCTTGAGTCTACAGGAGGAACAAGTTGGGTACATAGTCTAATAAAATTCATCAGGGACCAAACACAGATGTGTCCTGATATAGGAGGGAGCCGTGATCACTTATGGTCATCGTTATCTGAGAATGCATCAGTATAACTACGTCTCTTATGACATGGAGTTAGCAGCAGTGGTCTTATCCTTGAAGATTTGGCAACACTATCTAATGGGAGAGCATTTTACCATGTACTCTGATCACAAGAGTATCAGGTATATCTTCTCCCAGAAGGACCTAAGCCTAAGACAATGATGTTGGATTGAGTTTCTCTTGGACTATGACTTTGAGATAGTCTATACTCCTGGGAAGGGAAACGTTGTTTCAGATGCACTTAGCAGTAGGTATGGTATACAACTATTAGTAAAAGCAACAGAGCATCTACCTGCTTTTCTGATATCCATTGTGGATAGAGATGGAACATCTTTCTTACAGTATCTCACAGTCACACCTCCACTCCTTTAGAGAGTCAGGGAGGTGCAGTGTGGAGATACTGACTGCGAGACATGATGTGCTCAGATATCCATAGGGCATGCACCTAATAGATTTTCTGAAGGTGGGGAGAACAGAATCCACTTCAGAGGACTTACCAGGTTACCAGTGTCACTTTAGGAGGAGTTGTTGAGGGAGTTCCACTCATCCCCTCTAGCGGAACATCCAAGAGTAGCGAAGATGTACCAGGACCTCCGACGACAACACTGGTGGCTGGGGATGAAGAAAGTAGTTGAGGAGTTTGTTTCTCAGTGCCTCACATGTCCGCAAATGAAGAATGAGCACCAGGTACCAGAAGGATTGGTTCATCATTTAGAGGTCCCAGAGTGGAAGTGGGATGAGATATCCATGGACTTCGTGATAGGACTTCCACATACATCTAGGGGACATGAATCTATTTGGGTGATCTTTGACTGAGTAACCAAGTCGGCCAACTTTCTACCAATCATAGAGTAGGGTTCACTATAGATCTCCGGACACCTTAATGTACATGAGATTTTGCAGTTACATGGTGTACCTTCTTCTATTGTCTATGATCGTGATGCACGATTTACTTCCCAGATATGGAAGGGGTTGTAGGAGGCTTTCGTGACCCTGCTTCGTCTAAGCACCGCCTTCCACCCTCAAACATATGGTCAAACTGAGTTGACCAGTCAAACCCTCGAGGACATACAGTATTCTTATGTCCTTGACTTCAGTCACAACTAGGAGGATCACTTACCATTGGTGGAGTATGCGTACAACAACAATTATCACTCCAATATTGGGATAACACCTTTTGAGGCGTTCTACAGGTGACCCTGCAGGTCACCTCTGTACTGGTCTGACCCAATGGAGTCAGCACTCGTGGGACCAAAAATTGTATGGGCTACCACATAGAAGGTGCAGATCATCAAGGATTAGATGAAGATTGCACAGAGCAGGAAGAAGTCATATGCTGACAAGAGACGGAAATTTATCTTCAAGATTCATCGGACCATTTCAGGTTCTCTGTTGAGTTGTCAAGGTGGAATACCGCTTTGCTCTTCCACCTCAATTCCACCTGGTGCACGACGTATTCCATGTATCCTAGCTAAGGAGATACGTGCACCAACTTTCACACATCATCGACCATGAAGAGTAGGACGTCGATGATGTGGTGACTTTTACGGAGGTTCTAATGGAGATTGAGGATCGATAGTAGAAGGTCCTTTAAGGATAGTCAATACCTCTGGTGCACGTTCAGTGGAAGCACGAGAACCTCTAGGAGATAACATGGGAGCGGGAGGCTTAGATGCGTGCTCAGTACCCCTACTTGTTCCCTTAGTTCGAGTAGTAGCTTATGGGGACGTAAATCCGTGATGTGGGAAGAATGAAAGGACCCAGAATTTCCGTGGATTTTTTTTCTTAAAAACATGGGAATTTTATGAGACTGTGAAAATTGACACCACGTGATTCTGAGGTCTGGTGTGTCCAAAATCAATTTCTGAGGTTTTGGTTCATGTACATTCAGTAAACTTTTGAGCGGGGTTTTTATAACTTTTAAACCAGTTCTTGTAATTGATATCTGAGGGCACCGTTGAAATCGCAATGCCGATATTCGCTTTAGAGGATTTTCACCTCGACGACAGATGGTTAGAAATAATTGATAGTTTTCGGGTTTTTAATGAAAGAATTAAATACAAATAATGTTTTAGCTTTATTTTTATTTGGTTGGTTGAAGACTCCATGTGGAAGTTGGAGGTGGGGACCACCACACCTTAACCTCTCATGAGAGGTTATGGTGGTGGGGCCCACCCTAACCTAACCTCCTCTTCATGTTTAACATGGTGGGGACGACCCGAGGTTAAAAACCTCTTGAACTCCCCATTAAGTGGAGAGAAACTTCTTGAGCTCCCCACTTAATGGTGCCACCATTATCTACATTAATTTTGTGCCAACCCCTTGTATTAATTAATTGAAGCTAACTTAATTAATTAACTCATTTTAATTTTACTCCAACAATGAAATAATAGATAAACTGAATCTATTATTTTGGCGGGGATTTGTCTTTTGAGAGGAGGATTATTGGGAGAAAGCTCTCAACAAAGAACGAAGAACGAAGAATGCAACGAACTCCAGAAATGATCTCCTTCAACCTTCATACTCAGAACCTATCGGTGTGGGACGTCTTCAACTGACCTTCCCTCCACATTTTTGTCAACGAGGCGACACACGAGCTCAAGATTGGAATTATGCGGAAGGCATGACAAATGAAAATCTCCTCCGTCTTCTTTCCACAGCTTCGTCGTCGATCAACGAAGAAAGGTAGGTGGTTTATTTGTGTAATATTACTTTTCTTATTTTTCTTCTTCAGTTGAAAAGGAATCATTACAATGGTTGTAAAAATTAAAGTTCACCTTTATTCTTACTTGATGAGCCAAATGTTACCACCCAAAATGCAGAGGGTGCAGGCCAAACCAATATGGACTGACCCCTCTGTCGTTATTTTTATGATGATATTCGGCATGGAAATAAAGAAACAAGGAGAAGAAGGCGGCAAAGACAAAGGCCGCGCTACCCGCGACCTCCCTGCCCCGCACTGACCCCATGGTGTCCCGCACCGCCACCAACCAAACTGGCCATGTCTGAGCCCTTACCGGTCTCCCCATTCCCCGAGCCGAGCCATTGCTGGCCCACGTCCCGGTGGCCTTCCCGACCGCCTCTTGGCTACCACTGGCCTGCCTGGTCGCGCCGTGCTGGCCTGTGCAGCTACCCGCCATCCTTCCCGACAGCCTTCCAGCCTACCCGGCTGCCTTTTGGCCTTCCCGACCACCTCCAGGCTACTTGCCGGCCTGCCCGACCGCCTCTCAGCCACCTTTCACCCTGGACGCGCCCCACAGGCCTGCACACCATCCTTCTCAGCCGCCTCCCATGCTACTGGATAAACTGCACCGGCCCATTCGCCCCGCTCCACCGCTAGCCGAACCGGCCTCGACCTTTCGGGTCGAGCCGCTCCCCTCGCGGTGCTGGCCTAAACGACCTCGGTTATCCAGGCCGGCCCCCGAGCCATGACCTGCGCACACCTGGCCGGGCCGACCTTCCGTGCCCTTCGCGGTGCCTTCAGGTCGAACCGCCCTTACACCGATGTGTGTCCGGTTTGCACCCTCTTGACTAGTTCGCACATCCTCACTACTCGCAGCCTTCGTGGCCCACTCGGCGGAGCCCAGCGGTCAGGGCCGGTCATAACGGGCGTGTCCCCGTAATGTGCCTGTCCAGACCCAATGGGTCAGGCTGGGTCGACCCAGACCGGGTTGTCCCATACTGGATCGGGCCAGGTCAGTCCGACCGAGTTGGACCGGACCCGATACCACTACTGATGCTTTACTTTATTTTGGACATATCTTTGGAACCAGACATCCGTCTGACGAACCGTCTGCGGTGCTAGAATTCTTGGTGCATGACAGTCCCTTTGTGTATAACCCATTGGAGCATTGGGTATACTTGACATATAGTTATGTTGGATCGAGCACGAATCCAGCCGGGCCCTCGGGCCTAAAAGGCTAATAACTCATAAACCACGAATCTGATTGATGCGCAGTCTGTTGCATTGAGACCTATATGATGTGGCAGATGGTACACAGAGGAGACAGAAAGATGCGGAGTGTTGAGGAGATTATCTGTAAATAACATTGAGGCAGGAATCCCATTGGGTGATCCAGCAGCTATTTTTCCTTTATTCAATTGTACTTATTATTCCAGTTCCTTGTACTTTATAGTTGGGCTTGTATTTCCGGCCCCTTCTACATTCAGAATAATTATATTATATAGTTTTAATTTGTGTTTTGTTTCCATATTGTGCTCTCTGTGTGTGTTTACATGTTATAAAGGCAATGCCTTCTGATTTTTAGGGAACTACGCCTTTGGTGCTATTCACCAGCCCCTGGCCTATGGAAGGCGGTCTTGGTGTATTCACGACATAGGACCCAGGGGAAGAGTCATGACAGATTCTAGTTACCTAAAATGTAATTATTGATATATAATATAACTAATATTAGTCAAAAAAATAAAATAAATTTTATCATTAAAAATTATATAAACAAAATAGTAATTTGCAAATCAAATTCTTTATTTTTCTCTATTTTTTAATAAATGAAACTTTTCATAAAAATCACAAAAAATAACCGTAAGATAATTTTGATATAATGATTGAAAAAATTAATTTTATTTGAAATATAATTTTAATGAAATTTTTAAAATTGTTCTTAATTTATTTGTGCAAAACACAACTAAATCATCCATTAGAAGAATATTTTTTTTTCAAAAAACATTTACTCTTCTTAGAAATGATGATATTTTTATTTCTAATCAATAGATTAAAAACACACAAGTTTAAAATATTTATTTTTTATAAATTATTTATTAATATTCATACTTGAATACACAAATAAAATTTTATAGTGGTTATTTTTAAAATTTAAATACTTTAATAGTGTATTTTTGTTTAAACCTGGGTTTGCATACATTGCAATCTATTAAAAAAATAAATTTATTTTAAACAAAATATATATTAAACTATTGGATTTCTAGTATATATACATGTTATTTCAATTATGAAGACTCTATGACAAATAATAATTATTAAATTTATGGTTAACCTCTAAAAAATATATATGGTCACATTGATTCATTTAGATGATCTGTCATTTGCACTATTGTAACCCATCATACACTGGGTCTTTTAAAAGATTCATAAACACATATTAAATCTATAAATAACTCATGGATTTGTAATTAATTCCCCTAATAATGTTTAAGATGATCCCAAACTACCATAAATTCAACTAAAACACATTACATGATGTCTCATGTAATATTCTAGTGACTTCATACAATTGGAATGCACATCCATACAGACTCATGAAACTGTAACTGAGAATCCAAAAATGTGTTCACCAATAATAGTAGGATATCAAAATGTGGTGGGATAAAAATTAACTCATTTCAATTTTCATTTAATTACCTTAGTTTATGGAACATATTCATTTGTTCTCGATAGTGGTTCCAACAGTTCCTTTCACAAATTTATGAGGATCTTACAAGGAATAATTATTATTCTATGATGATCCTAGAAAAAAAATCTTGTTCTTAATTTCTTTTCAATGATTCATTTATTGGTAAAAATTTTATCATGAAAAAATTAATTTTTTAGATCATTATTCTTCCAATATAAAGAGGTAATTTCATCAATATTCTCCAACCATAGTATTATTCCTCACTATCAAGGTGAAACACACCTTGATCATTACTGAGGTTATTATTTTTTTTTCAAAATAATCCACAACATCATGTAGTTTGATTGAATAGTCATCATGAAAATGGACACATTTTTTTGAAAAATTTACATGAATTAATATTTTTAAAACAATGATAAATGGTCATGAAGTAATAGTCATTTTTTTATTTCTATAAAGTAAATGAACATTATATAAAATATCATATAATAATGGTTATTTTATGTATCACATGTCTTTGATAATAATTTTATAATGTAATAAACATAGAAACACTATATATGATACTTATTTCACCATCATTTATCTTCCATTTTTAAAACTATACACCAAAATATACAAAGGAAAATTCATAATGTATTAATGGAAAATCATACATACCGTCCATACACTAATTCATATTTTCCTTATATTTTCTTAAAATATGGTTATCCTCCTACACATTATCATGAAATCCCTATATATATAACAAATAAAACACATAAAAATCAAATACTACATTTATTTTCTACCAAAATTCATATCATTATTGAAAGAATAAATCTTTTGTATCATCCAATGGATTTAACATATCAATATGAAAAGTTGATAATTTTCCAAACTCAACTACATCCACTGTTAGATATATTATATATTATCTAATATTATATACATAAGGTTACTAATATGTAATGGTTTTCATTGAATATAATTTTTCAGATTATATAAGTACAACCATTTTCTCCACTTATCCACTCAAAATTAACAATAATTTATTAAAATCAATTATATGTTATTCCCTAAAATATAGAAATTAATAAAATTACAAAGTGAGAAAAAATAATTATTATTAAAAAATATATATAAAAATTATAGATAGAAATTCATATATAGAGAGACCATTAGTCATGATCCTCACATAACCCTTACATATCACATAGAATATATACACTTCACCTCAATGGAAAAAATAAAAACACATATAGTGTTCATAGAAATTATTATACACCATCATGAATTTATTATGTGATTTTGAAATCTCATAGGTTGAAATGAAATGAATATTATGTATCATTAAGAAATAATTTCATATTTATAAATAAATTCCACAAAAATCAACCAATATTTTTCCCAAATGCCAACATCTTTCTTAGTGAAAAATTGAAATTGTTTATATATCATCAAAAGGAAGTTATGTTTCCCTATGGTAAGACATTATATTATAACGTATCAAAATAATCTCAAATTGATATTAAAATTCAAACATAATCTCATATACATGGGTTGAATAGAAAAGGTTTTACATATTTAATTTTATGTAAAACAGTACACTAACCCCCAATGTATTTTTAGTTTTCTAAAAATGTTCACAAAACACTATAAAAAATATATTTCAAGTTATTTTACAAATTTAAATAATAAAAAAATTTAGGAAATGGGAAAAATAAAAACAATAATTTAGAAACCTGATGTCCTTAAGAAAACAACACAATAATTGAATTCCAAATCATCGTTGAAATCTATTATGTATTGGAAGTAATTTCATTTCAAATGAGAGGTGAACCATATATTTTTTCAGATATATAAGAGAAGAAATCGATTTAAATTTGACATGGAATTTTACACCATGATTTTAATTTTACAGATTAAACATTATATTTTTTAATTAAATCTTATTATATATAATTAGGAAAATTTCATAAATAAAATAAATAATATGTGAGGTTGTATCTAAAAATTGACAATATATATTGTACTTATGAAGTGAAATGTATTTGAAAACCCCCTAATAATTTAAACAGGGTTTGAGTTGAAAATTTGATAAGGTAATATTATGATGATAAAATTATTGAGTGTAAACTATAGACTATGTATATTGACTCTTTTTAGCCAAAACATCTTATATAAAATCTAATATTTTTAGCATATAAACAATCCATGAATAACAACAACAAAATCCATATAATTCCCTTATAATAATCATAATTACCTGAATAATTCAGAGGATATTTATACATATAACAAATCTATGGTGACCTCTACATGGGAATATATTGAGAATAAGATTTATTTTAAATTTATAATTTTTATGGAGAGAAATATTTCAGTAAAAGGTAGTATAAATTATCATTACAGGATAGAAGAAGTTGAAGTGAATTCAATTTATGAAATGGAGAAGAATGAATTATGAACATGTTTAATTCATGATATATTTTATTGACACGAATATTGAATGGGGAATTTAAATTATCATGTGGTTTTAATTTTACATAGTTAACATTTTTTAAAATTTAGTTATATTAGTAAAAATGATAATTTAAATTCCTTATTCAATAATTTTCAGGATGTACTGAAAAGGAGAAATGTTTATAAATAGAAAATTAGTTAAAAATGGTGATAGATAAGAAGAATTATAAACACTTCATATGTGAGGAATTGTAAATTAAAAAATCTTATATCTATATATCATGTAGGATTTATCATATATCCTCTATGTGATTAATATGATTTATAGGAGGACATCTTGAAATGTGTGTCATTCAATGGTGATACATAAGAAGAAACTATGATATATAATATTTATTTTAGTAATATATATGATATTTTTAAAGGTGCAATGTATATGTCAGGGTTTATACAAAGAAAAATTTAGATTGTAGCTATATGAGTTAAATATCATTCAATAAATAAGGTATTGTAGGTTATATCCTTTACAAAATTATAAAAGTCCTTCTTATTTATGTATAAAATATTTTCACCTAGTCATAATTAACTATACACATAATTAACAACTCAGTTTCTTTTGGATCTCATTAAGGATGATTATACCAAGATGGTGTCAAACACTATTTATGAATTAAAACATTATACAATTAATAAGAACAAATGATAAATATATTCATATAATTGGAACAAAAAATTTAAACATTTCCCTTTTTCAGGACACCCAAGAACATGATGTAAATATAAAAACTAATTATAGAGGGAATATTAATATAAATAATACAATTAGCCTCCAATATAAAAATATTGATTGATATTATATATAAAGTTTCATTATTCCATGAGGGAATGAAGTAATTTTGATTTTATAGTGAATTCTACTCTAATTTATTCTTTATTAATATAACATCAATGGTTGGGATAAATCATATGTTGGGATAAAAAGCGTTTAGTGATTGTTAGTATGGAAGACTGAACTACTTTATTGTGATTGATACATGTTATTCTTAAGTCAAATTGTTAATTTGATAATCAATTTAAATTTTCAATAATTGGATTTTTTTTTCATGTGATTGTATTTATTGTTTTATATTTTTGTTTTTTTCAAAAGCTGTTAAAAATAAATCTTATTCCACTCAGTCATACTAATAATAAAAAAATCAATATGGTAAATTTTTGGTGATATATGTACCTAATCGTGATATATTTGGGGGAATCTTGTGAATTATTATTTAATATCATTGGATTACACCCACCATGTGGGGTGTTTCCTAACTTATTATGGGAGAGTTTATTGTTGATATGGGGATTGTATAATTTTTTTTACAAATTTTGTTAGAATGATATTAAAAAAATAAAATTTATTAATCAGGAATTACACTCCTTATCTTTCTTAATTGAATGATAGGATATTGGTGTTTTTTGACAAATCAGTTTACAAAAAATTAGATTAAATATATATTTTTGAAAATTATTTAATTAAAAAAATTGATACAACATTTGGTTAAATGAATGATTATCCTCTTTATAAACCTTAAAGTAAGAATTTTTTTCTCCCAGATCCATTTTAAATTTTTTTTTGAAATAATTATTAATGGATGTTATTTTTTGCGATAATTCTAGAAAAACATTACATTCTACTATAATATACTTTAAACATCCTGTTTTAAATTTTCTATTCACATGTGACTAACTTCTATCTGAGGCCATCCATCTACACATTGAAAAATTAGACATGAAAATAAATTAATTTATCACCACAGAGAGTAACATTTTAAGATAATTTTTCCTCACTATAAAAAATGGTAGTGAACAAAATTAAGGAACACATTAATAAACATTAATTACTAACATGTTACAAATATCTAATAAAATCTATAAAAACACCACATATAAAAAATATTTATAGTATAACATAGAGTAATATGTGACAATTTATACATATATAAATTTCAATAATGCAATAGTCAGACATAAGGAAACATATTAGCAATATAATATCATTTATCCTGATTTTTTACATTAATTTATTATGTCACCCCTAATTAGGTATATCAAAAAAAGACAATTTAAACAATTATTCACTCTAAATAAATTAATGATTCATTTTGAATCAATTTTATAAATTAAATTCATATACTATAACCTATTAATCTTGGTAATTCTGAAATTACCCCATAATATTTTTTATAACTCATTTTATTGTTTACTTATCATGTCATTGAGTTCTTAGATCCATAATAATCCCAATTTTAATCATCTAGAAAACTATAAATATGGTCTGATACAATTTTTTTATTACCATGACATGGATGTAAAAATATTACCAATCTAGATATCCAGATGACCCTTAGTACACTATGAGATCAATATGGACAAGTGACTCACATCAGTGTTCTAGGAACCTCGGTGGTATATGCTATTTCAATTCCTTCTAATTAACAATAATGAAATAAATATAAATTAATCAAAATGAAATTAATTCCATATGATTAAAATTTACAACTATAATAATATTTTTTGGTAAAATTTTATACATCACACCCATGTATAAATACATTACTCAAAATACAATATCTAGTTTTAATAGTGAGGGTAACATGACCAGCACTATCACTGACGATGCACAGAATAATAATAATATTTAGTTAGGTAATACCACAAGTATCTAAATATAAAATGTTTAAAGAAACTAAAGGTTCTCTATATTAGACATGATTTTGTGAGGAGAAAACACCCAATTACTAGTCAAAATAACTAGAGATTACACTACAAATTTTTAGACAAATAAATTTAATGTTAATATATTGTACAACATGTAATTACAATATAATGAAACACCCAAAAAAACAAAAAAAAAATAAATTAAATTAATAATATAATCATTAAATTAAAAAATATTAATATCAATTAAAGTTATAAAAATTTATTATTTTATTTGGTTAATATTTTTAAATGTATTCCTTCTAAAATCGCATTAAAAAAACAGGATTTATAATTTAATAAATTAAATTGATTGAAGATAAAAGATTTTTATAGTAGGTAATATTTATATTTATAATCTAACATATCAACATTCATATATCTAAAAATTTATTTGAAATAATATTAACACATTTGATGTTTAAAAGATTTATTTACTTAAAAATATAAATTTCATTATACCTTTTATTTTCATTAGAAATGTATTTTACAAAATTTAGAATTTTAATTTTATTAAATGAATTAATTTAATATATTAAACAATTAAATACTAGTTTAGGATAATTTTTTGGGATTTTTTTAATAAAATTGAATTTTATAATAAATACCATGCTCTATAAATAAAATAACTTTTTTAAATTATAATCATATATGATTGAATTTTATATTCATAAAAATAATTTATTTGATGAAATAATTATTTTATTGGTGATAATATAATTCTAAAAGTTTTGGTTTTAATTTAATATGAAAATTTAATATTTTAGAACATATGTTATTTTTTTAAAACAATTTATTCAAATAAATTTAGCATGTAGTTATTCAAAGTGAATTTTTATCAAATTTATTATAATAATATAATAAAATTATTTCCAAATATTTAATAATTACATCAATATTAAATATGGAGAATTATATTTTCAATCATATAAGATGAATTTTTTTCTATAATCAGGACACTTGAATAAAAATTATGAGTAATAAAAAGTGTTTATCGAATTTGGAAATAGAAGAAAATGTTTAAAACATATTTGGGGATTGGATTTTGAGGACATTATCTTCATTACCTTTTACCGAGTCATATAAATTCCAATTTTTGAGAAACCTTCCTTGGGAGTAACTTACTATTTTTTTTAAAAAATGAAATTTTTAAAAACTTCATCCCTTTTAACATATAAAAGGGAACCCCTTCTCCACAATTACCCTCACATCACAACCCACATTGTTCAGAACAAAATCAAACCAAAACCATCCCCAACATTCCTTCCACCTTGAATACAATCATTTCTTCTAAAAATGTAATCCCTCAATGTATTAACCACCTTTGAATAGAGATAATTCAAGTTGTGTGGTGTAAATTTATATTTCTTCATTCTTAATTTTATTTTATTATATAGAATTATTCTTCTTAAAATCCATTAAAAGTTATTAATATGATAAAATTAGTATTATTATTTTATAATTATTTTTTTATAATGACTTTACAATAATTTACTTACTTTATATTTTCTATTAAGAAAAAATAACCCCTAAATCATGTGTTTTTTAGACTACTTCCACTATGATGTAACATGTTTTTTCTCCTTCCCCACCCATCACGGACGGTCCTATTAGTTACGTAAAACTATATGTATGATATATATAACATATTTAGTATTTTAAAATGGTAAATAATATTAATCCTTTTCCAGTTTTGTGAAAAACCAAATCATCATCAATGTGTACATGTGGACTACCACCTCTAGGGAATGATTGATTTACATTTTTTATTAATTGATGCCTAACAAGAAATTTAATGAGAACGATCATATTTTATAAATTTATTTTTTAAATTATTAATTTCCTATAAAGATAAAATGGATAACATATCAATATTTGGGGCTCTATATGAACCTTGGAAAAATTAACCATATGAAAGATTTTTCTAAGGGAAAAATGTATTCCTTTGTATTATGAGAAAAAATCATACTGGTTATCTTATTCCACAAAATACGTCCAATTATGATTTATAATAGTAATAAAACCCATATATGTTCGTTAATATTATTTTTAATGAAATAATAAATAAATCAAATCATAATCATCTATTAATTATGGTATGTTCTTTTTTTAGTTTTTATTAACAACATAGTGGATAAATGTTATAAATTTAAATAATGGATGACTGTGGGAATTAATATTATATAAATATTTGAAAAAATAAATTAATAAATTTTTAATAATTCTGAAATGAAAATATAAAAAAATCCTTATTTAGGAAAACAATAGCCATTCACTAAAAATCTTCAAAACATTCTCTACACCGAATTTATCTTTAATATTTATAACCAAAATTACCATAGAATGAAATAAAAACATTATAAACATTTATAATGAAAATTATAACACCATATATGATCTATAAAGGCATAAATTTGGAGTATAAAAAAACTTCTATATGACAAAACTAGTCTAAAATGATCAGGTTTACTTACACCATGTATCAAAAATAGAGAGTAACTAACTAATATACATGTTGAAAATAATTATAAATGATATTTATAAAGGGTTAAAAATATGAAAATGGATTTGAAATTAGTGGATAATATAGTTTCATATTTTATATATGGGGTTAGAGTTCTTTTTTACAAATAAATAATTCATTTAGTTGGTTTATTGTCTTCAATTATATTTATCAAAAAATACATATTAATACGATCCATAACACTTTTAATAAAGGTTTATGACTATAAAAAGACATTATTTGTTCGTTTTAACAAGGCATAGAGAGGCATATCATTTATATACTTTATATTTATTATTTTTAAAATATACCAATCATATAATGGTTTTTGTGAACTAGAATCCATTCGTTTAGTTATAATACCAATTCATGAATTGGTCCTCAATGATTGGTTTCTTACAATATAATATTTTATTTGACGGAAATTATTTTTATCTCTCTTGGGAAAATGATTCTAGTTAGTCAAACCATCCATGTTTATTATTTTTTCTAATGTATATGTTTTTTGAGAATAAACTACATCCAATTTATAGATTATTTCCCTATCTTGTCCTTATTTTCCATTACCACCAATAAACTAAATTGTAATCGGAAATCGAATTATGTTTTTTTATAGGTTATGACTATATTTTCATTCACTTATTTTGAAAAATATTATTATCTAATATTTTAATGATATGTAATTTCAATAAATATATTTCAAAATATTAAAAATATATTCAATCCTTTCAAAATAAAATGATTTTTCTTCCACAAATATATATTTTGATAACATTTTATTCCTTCTAGGGTCCTATTAGTGATTCTAATTTATCATGAAATGTTAAATATTAACAAATAAATCACCAAAACATTTCTAAAATTACTTTGGGAAGGATACATAACACTGCAATTTTTTTTATAAGGGTAAAACTAATCTCTAATGATTATTTTTGTTTTTATTACATGTATGTACATGTGTTTTGGTTAATTTACATTTTATTTTAACAATTCCTACATCAAATTAATGGTTCAAAAAAATAATTATTATTCGAATATATTTAATGAAAATTATTTCAGAAATATTTCAACTAACCAATTATGTATATAAATTAATTTATTCTTCAAAAAAATCATATTTTTATTTTATATCATAGAAATTTCTTTAAATATTGTATTCTTAATCATGGACATAAATTACATTATACCATCCAAATTATTAATCTAGATTTATTACATAATATACCTCTATTATGTTGAATGATTCATTACATAATTTTTAATTCATAATCATTTAATGTGTATAAAAACATGATTTTTCTAATGTTTTTTATTATTAAAAACCTATGTTTAATCCCTTTAACTGATGTGTGTTTAAGTAGGTTCTATGCATTAATTGGTTTTCAAAATTATTATCATTGATATATTTCTTTTTTATATAAGGTGTAAATGCTATATTATTTACTTCCTTTATTAAATGTTATTTAAATAGAATGTTACTTGACCTTATTGGATATATTTTTTTCCATGGGTTTATAATTGAAGAAATATTAGATTACTTATTATTTATTTCATAATACAAATCCATTTGGAAAGGATGTGGAACTGAATTTTTAAATGGGTTATTAATGATAAATAATGTTGACGAATTTTAATTGAATTTATTAAAATGTTCTTTTAATTCCTTGGGTTCATTATGATGTGATATATGAATGTTTTTATAGTGGAACAAACGAGTATGTCCATTGAAGGCGTGGGTCATTTATCACCTTCTAATGGGTTTGTTAAATATTTATATCCCATGATACAATTATTTTCAGCACATCTTGTATTCTCATAAACATGGTAATTGATGGTGTGGATAATAAGTTTAATAAGTCACTATACTAATTTTTCAGACATATTTGGATGATATTTAAAAAGTTTGGGCTTGTTCCCCGGAATAGGTTTTGATATCACATCTCATATTTATTTTAACAAGATTTAACACTATTTTTAGTCACATTTATGGTTAATCCAGTACTTATTCCATGATATATTATCTATAATTTTTTGGGTTCAAGTTTCTTTAATAACACGATTATACCAACAGGATAATATTTTTTTCATATATGAAATTTCATTATTAACTATTGTGTTTAACCCTATAAGGGATGGGAGTCATGTCATTTGTTATTATTATATATTGTTGTGTTATATAGATGAGAAATGTTTGAAATTTATAAAATATATCCTTATGTGGATATTTTTTGGTTGATGCTGATAACAAATTATATTATATATAGTTTTACATATAATACAAAAAAATATACAATTGACATAATGATCTTTTGTTTTTTTGTAAATTATTTTTTTGTTTTAATTCCAAAAATATGTAAAAAAATATGTTCATAGGAATGTATTGTAAAAAATATATTTTCATTATGTCATGTGGATGAGACAGTCTCATCTACTAGCTGCTATAGTTGGTATCAGAGAAGGGTTTAGGGATTTTCTTAGATTATGATGATATCATTTGACGTTTAAGTGGGAGTTATAAATTTCATAAATGAATGAAAAATTATATTTTTTTATAATTTTAATGGTATACATAACCCTTAATGTTGGTTTGAGTGATATTTTTTGGATTTTCATAAGTAAATTTCTGTAAATATCCAAGGTAAAAGTCTAAGTGAAAATTAAAATAATAAGATAATTTCAATATGTTTTAGTACTGTAGATATTATCTAGTTCCCCTATAAATTTCATCCCAATATGGATAATAAAATGTAGATTTTTTTTGTGAACATATAAATATGCGGTAATGAACAATAAAAAATATTGTCATAAATTGAATCAATATTCCGTTTGGGGAATTATGGGAGGTCATAATAATATACACCAAGCTATATCCTCTCAAGGGCTAATTTTTTTTTCATACAAAGTAAATTTTTAAAAAAATTTAAAGGATTTATTTCCTAAATAAAATATTGGATTAGGTTAAAACACTACTAAAAAATCGACCTTTAACAGCGCTAGAAAAGGCCTTTATTAGTGCTAAAAAACTACTGATAATCAAAGCATTTTCAAAAGATCAAAACATTAATCTATGCTAAAAACTAATGTTAAAGACCACTTTATCAGGGATTTTTAGCACTTGTATGGGGGAATTTACAATTCTAAACAAGAACAGATAAAGGCTCTTCGAATAAAGGGTATATAATTTTCCCCCACCCCTTTTATCATCACCTCACACTGACACCCCTTGATCTGCACTTCCCCCACACCTTTATCAGTAATTTAGATAATCCTAGCCTCCCATACATGCCCCTATCTTTATTGAGTTTCTAATAGTATACCTCCAATATATACACCATCACCTTTAACACTCCACCGTACTGTGTTGTTTTAAATTTTATGATATACATAAATATTTATATATATTTCATCATAATGTTTAATCCATATATTTATAAATATTTTTATATGTAAATATGTTTAATTATTTATTAATATAAATAGATTTTTCTGTGTGAATATATATAAAATATGTATATATTTTTGTATATTTGATTATTAATAAAATTATGTTATGAAAAGTGATAAAAGTTAATAACCATAATATCAATATGAATGTTAGTCATGAGAATAAATTTTTTCCACACTAAAAAAAATGGAAAATATTTCCCCATAAATGAGGATTAAGATCCTTCTAAAGGTAACAAATTTGGGTACCCTGAATAAAAACATATTTTTGCAGTGCTTTTGGGCCATTTTGGAATTGAACAAATAGTTACTCGGGTCGCTTTGGTCATGATGACATAGAGATTGTCATTGTATTCGACTTGATATATGATAGAGACCAAATAGACACCCATATCAAAATTTATGTCCTTTTATAGTTTGAGTTACGTTTTAACTTATTTTATATTTTTTATTGATTTTTGAATCTTCCAATTTGTATTAAAAGACTATTACCTAGTACTGATAAGAAAATTATTAATTAATAAAGGTTTTTAGTTATTTTGTAAGCCCTTTTTACAAAATACCTTATATTTTAAGTGTGAACACATATTTACCTTATCTAAAATATATTTCAAAAAATATATTTTATATTTATATCAATATAAATATATTTATATATTAATATATTATTTTTAATGAGATATAATTTTTTGAAGCATAATTTTATCAGAGCTTGTAAAAAATCATTGATAATGGCCCCCCTTTAATAGTGCTCTTCTAGCACTCACAAAAGAGGTATTTAACATCATTTTTATCTTCCACTATTAAATCCCTAGTTTTGGATAAACCTAGTTTTGTAGTTGTGAGATGTATATAATAACATAACTTAAGTTAATGTATATTTAAATTAATGAATAAATGGATGGAAGATATATTACATTAGGGAATAAATAATTGTATTGAAATTTTATAATAATATATTCATTTTCCTTGATTCTTTTTGATACTATTACAATGAGTTGGGATTTAGTATTCAGTTATAAAAGAATCATATGAATAAATTTGGAAAAGGTATGTTTATTATGACCACTATGTTATGTAACTTAATATGGTATCATACATAAATATAGGATAATTTTTGTATATTCTTATTACTATGAAAAAATGTGAGTATTAATTTCTTAAATATGGTAGAGAGGCTGATATATTAATAGAAATTTATTCGTGGCACTCTCATCCTTTATCACAAGGTAGGGATATTTATCAATCATATTCTTTTATATTCTAAATTTTATGGGGATTTTTTGAAATGTATAAGGAATATTCCTTAGTATTTTGTCTGTAACATTATATATAAATATTAAATGGTTTCTTATTACCCTGAAAATTTATTTTGTGAATAATTTATATTTTTTAAGAAAAATATTTGTGAACACTTGTTTGATTTATGGATAACTCATTTTAATAATATAAAAATGATGATATGGTAATAAATGGTTGATTTATTTTGAGAAAAGTGTGTTAGATATTATTCATAAACATGAAATTTATTATTAAATTAATGAAGTGGTGACAAATAATATTTTTTTGTGACGTTTGTCTCATTTTTGTATCATGCGATATATAGACAATTTGTGACTTTATGTCATAGTAGTTGACGATAAGAGTTAATTTTTAAAGGACTATATGATTTATCTATTGTTTAATTACTTGGATATTAAAATGGATTTTGGAATGGTACGTAGAAAAAAATATGTGATTAGTCTATACAAATAATGGGATTTAAGATTGAATGAATGATTAGTATTATTGGTGAATGATAAGTAACAAGATACGACTAAATACAATAAGATAGATGGAATATTAAAATATACATATGAAATGATGGATATGTTTGGATTACCTTCACCTATATTCATTTGGGAGTAATAATTAAAATTCCAATGATTAAATTTTTTTAAGGGGTAGAATGTAACGACCATGTAATATCAATATGTTTTTCTCAAATATATATTGTTAATAACTTGTTATACGTGTTATATTTAACTACAGAAACACCTAGCTAAAAATTACCTCAAAATATTAAAATTAAATGTTCATTACAATCATTAATAAATAAAGTGATATTCATAAATTACTATAATTATAAATAATTATTTTCATTGATCCATATTTTAAAAAGGATTCAATTGGATGAAAATTTATAAATAAGAGGGTACTATATTTTCATAAAATAGCATGATCATAGATAAAAAAAATTATAGTAGATAGTATTTATAATTATAAACAAATATAAAAATTATTAATTATTCAAAAATCTATAAGAAATATGATTAAAAAACATGATGTATCATGATTACATTTTTTAATAAAATAAATTTTTCTTTTATATATTTTATTTTCATTTCAAATCTAAATAATATATTTTATAATTTTAATTCCAAAAATATAAATACCTTTTTATTATATATGCTAATATTATATTAGGATAATTTTTTGTGATGTTTGTTTATAAAAAATGAAAGTTTGGTGAATCATTTTTAAAATGACAGGACTTTTTTTGATTTTCAGTATATATATATATTAATTAGGAGGTCGAAAAAGATTTTATGGAAAAAAATATATTATATAATGGATTTTATACAATAAAATTGTTTTTTTAGTTTTAAAAACCATATTTCTATATTAGAACATATGATATTTTTCAAAAACCAATTTTTAAAACATTAAAAAATTAATTTTTCTTTAAAATCATTATTATAAAATTTATAAAATTAATAAAATAAAATGAATAAAAATTTTGAGTCATTAGCTAAAAATTATATCACAAATTTCATTTAATTCATTTCATAAATGATGAATTACATCGTTAAACACTAGTTCTAATGGAACAAATTAATATACATAAAATGGGTTAAACCCATTAGGAAAGGCAAAGAACATGTACAAAACATGTGCGTGAATGGGTGTTGAGGTTTTTTTCAAACATATCTCTTATCTTATGTATTAATTAGAATTTTTGGAACCATAATCCTTGAGAGACACTTCCCATTATTAAAAGTTTCTATGAATTAACGAATTTTCCATTACTTTTCACTTAAAATTGGTCACTCTAATCCAAAATTATCCTAAAACCCATTTTTTTCTTCCAAAACGTCTACTCAAAATTCCATTCCATCTTCATGAGGTATCAAAATTCTCAGATAACCATCCATTAATGTATTATACTCTACGGTGGGGGAGATTATCATAGGGGTGAGGTATATATTTATAACTTCTCAATTATCATTCTTAATTCATTATGTTAAATTCAACTTGATAAATATCCATTAAATAGTTAATAAAATATAACATCACTACCTTTATTATAATTATATTTTTTATAATTTTCATACAATCCCTAACCACCTTTCCCATTTTTATTATGAATGATGAAGTCGTAATTTGAGCATTGTATGGACTACCACCTCCATGATACAACGTTTTTAATTTTCAATCAAAAACCAAAAATTATAGTTATAAAAGTAAATTTATTATATTTTTATGATATCTGTTACATATTTGAGATTCTAAAATTATATACAATATTATACCTTTTCCCTTTTCTATAGGAATTGAAATCATCATCCACATGTACGTATGGACTCCCACCTTCATAGAATGATTTATTTTTTGTTTTTCCTTTTAAAACATTATGATATGTCTAGTCATGAGAATAAATTTAATATATAAATATTAATGCTATGAAATCTGGTTGTTTCTATAATGAAAAAATTGAATAACTGACTAATTATAATGGAAATAAACAAACTGTGATAAAGTAAACCATAAAAAATAGTGTCCTATGGCCGATGATTGATATCATTTTTTAATGAAAAAAAATTATATAAGTTATCTAATTTGTATAATTCTATAGAATTATGATATAAATCAATAATAAACACAAAATAAGTTTAATATGCTTACAATATAATGATATTAGAACTAAATCACTTCATAATCATCCACTAATTATTAAATATTATTGGTTGGTTTAACTACCCACATGAATAATACAATAAAAATAAATCATGGATACCTGTGAGAATAAAATAATTCATAAAAAATGACATAAATAATTAAATAATTTATTGTTTTTTATTTTAGAATGGTAATAAAAATCTCATTATTTAAGGAAAAAAACATTATTTACTAAGATACATTGAAACATGCTCACCAAAAAATTAATTATTAATATCAAAACAAAAAATCTAACAAATGAAATTATAAAATTATGAATTTTTTAAAAAATAAATTTAATTACAATGTATGATCTATAAATGAAGATATTTTCTAGAATAAATAATCATAACACTTTTTCCAAGAATGTAATTTAAATCATTAAGGATTAGTCACACCTGATATAAAAAATAGATAACAATTAACTAATATAAATGTAGATAATATTTATAAAAGAATATTTTAAAAGGGTTATGGATATTAATGTTTTTTCTTGAAAGGGTGATTATAATAGTGAATTCTTTATTGGAGGTTATAGTGTATTATGACTGAATCTGAATTGTTTCATAGGGTTATTTATCTCATATTTAATATCATCAAAACTAATTCTTAATTTTCACAATAATACCATTAATATTTTCGGATTACTACTTAATTAATATTTTTTACCATATTCATGTGGTTTGATTATATATATATATATAATTTAAATTCATTAAATGTGTTTAATTCCAAATAATATCAATGTTTTTTTGATAACTCAACTCACTTCATTGTGTTATAATTTTTATCATCAATTTCATTCTTCCACGATTTTTTTCTTCCAACATATTATTTTATTTCTTTGGTATATTCATTTTCCACTCTAGAAAATATATGAATATTGATTCAAATATTCCCCTATGGTGATTTTATTTTCATCAAATGTATATCATTATCAATAATAAATCCCACGATCATTAATGAATATTTCTTCTCCATGTCTATATATTTTATTCATGTCAATACTATCCTTCATAGTTGAAATAATATTTATTTATTATCTAATGAGACCGCTATATTACACTTATTTTATTTTAAAAGTATTAATGTTATTTTTTTACTATGTGGGTTTTCCACAAAGATATTTCAAATATAAAATAAATCCATCATTTCCAAAAAAAAGGAATTATTTCACACCATAATGTTTTTTCAACAATCATTAATCTATGGAATGAATAATTTTTAAATATTTTTTTTTGTAAATTTAATTTTTTTCTGAATATTTCACTTCACATTTTGTACATAACAATTGAATATAATTATGGAATCATCTATTTTCAATAATTTTAATATTTTTTTTAAATACTATATTCACATTTTTATTTCATCTGAATACATATTTATATTGAAATTTCTATTTAAATGAATCCTTCACTCATCATGTTCAATTTCTCTAGAATAATTTAATTCTCAAATCATTGAATAATATATTTCTTTTAAACTTATTTAAAATGTTCTTAATTATTTTTTATTTCCCATATTTATATTACAAAACAATAAAAAGTGTTTTTCAACAAATAAATTATTACTTTAAAAATCATATACATGATAAAGTAAATTATTAAAATGATGTCATCCCCATTACTTCTTAGGAAGGATTATTTAATGCCCCACTATTTTCAAGAATGATCCATCAATACCTTGTATTTCCTAACTATATTATGTGTATAAATACAAGTTTTCCACCATTCTATTGGGCCAAAAAATCCCATATTAATTGTCCCTTTGATTGATGGGTGTTTAACTATTTTCTATATATCGATTCATTGGGTGATTTTTTCCTTAAATATATATCGTTTATCTGGATAGGGTAAATACAATATGATTTACTACCATGATTGAATGGTATATACCTATAATTTTACTTCATATAATTAGAGTCCCATTTATTTTCCATTAGTTTACCTTGTTGTTATTTTTTTTGAGACTACTAATGTCCTTTTTATGTTTATCCATTTGAAAATTACATGAAACTAATTTTATCATGGTATAATTATGATGTGACGAATGAAACCCGTTTTCATTCCCTGGGTACCTTATGACATAAATAGTGAATTAAATTCATTTTAATGTTTTATATTATAAATTTTGTTTCCATTGGTTCATTTTGATGAGATAATTGAATGACATTCACATGTAAGTAATAATTTTAGATTATTATAGGTTGGTTGTAGTAGATCCCTCCAACGTATTGGTTAAAAATTAATATCTCATGAGAAAAATATTCTTGAATAAATATAGTTTTATGTCAAAATGGGCATCAATGGTGTGGATAATGAATGTAATGATTATCTTGGTAATTTCTTAATATTTGAATAATGTTCCATAGATAATTGATTGTAATAATTATTATGTCATGATCTCATATATTTACTTCATTGACACATGTTTCTAGAGTCTTTTGTTTAATTTATTTTAATAATACAATCCTTAGGTGATGATTTATGATAGGTGGTTGTTGTATATAAGATTGGTTTTCATGTTTTATATTCCCATTTACCCATATTGTTCTCATTCATTATATTTATTATTAACAGTTATGATTACCCTTACAAAAAATATAAGAACTACACATTATTACATTTACGTTTTCTGAAATATTTGAAAATATGAAATTTATATAATAGTTTACAGTATGTAGAATTTATGTCTAATGTTAAAGAGTTATTATGTATTATTTAGTTTCTTAATTATTTGTAAAAATTTCAAATTTTTATAAATAACATGAGTTTTAAGTATATTTTTTGTCAAAATTCCCTAATACTCGCAACCGATGTTTTCATGGAAATGTATTTTAATGAAACATTATAATTATGATATATGTATTAGAAAATCACATAATTGATCTTCTACAGTTTCCACCATCATTAAAATATACATAAAATAGGTGTGTTTTATCAGTAAATATATTCACTAACATAAGAAATCGTTTCATAACTATTTCATAAATTTTTTGAGTAGATTGAGAAGATTATAATGATTCTCATCAAAAAAATTTTTTATTATAAATGATATCTCTTAATATAGGGAGGTTCCATACATAAGATCACTTTTATAAGACCTACACTATGGATATGAGATATAGTACTGAAGGAAACCATGATTCATATCTTAGATAATACACAATAGATGTTTAAATGTATAGTTTTATATATATATATTAGTTGTTTTATAATTTTATATGCCAATAAATATCTCATATATATATGTAATGTTTTATAATATTGTAATATTAATTTATCTATAATTTGAATTACATCTTAGTAAAAGGCTATACTAATCTCATAAAATTTCTAGCTTATGCAATTCCTCATTCCTTGCATATTGTAAAACTATTTATAATTATTATGAACTTGGTTTAACCCTATCACATATCAATCATCAATTAATTAATATCCAATATCAATGAATCATTAATATATATTAAATAATCCATACATAATATAACAGAATAACAACATGTTAAACATAACAATGTAGAAATTATTCAAATTTTACAACTCCATTATACAAATTAAAATTTTATAAGTATAAAATTGTGGAAATTCATATATAATTTGTGATATTTATCATAACAATGATTAATAAATTAATGTTTCACATTATTATCACACTTATTAAGAGAAACCAATGAATATTACATTATAAAATAAATTTTTTTATATAATCATAATGATAATCAACATATTAGATATGAATGGAAATTTTCAATGTGATATTATTTTGTGTTATAATTCATACTCTATAAAAATAATGTAATGATTGACTCATTATTCATAAAAATAATACTAAAAGGGATCCAAATTTTATATTTATAGATAAAAATATGCATGAGTTAATTACTAAATTTTTGATCAAGAATGTTATCTTCTATAACTAGTACATACCAATTATAACCAAGGTATTTAACTAAACTGGGAATATGTACTTAATTTGAAACACACATTTAGAAGTAAATTATTTTTTGTAAAATATTCATCACTATAAAATTTCAATTTCATTGAAGATGTTCATTTATGTAAAATAATCAACATTCATGATATATTTACATTAAAACATAATCTTCATTAATTATTTTGTAAAAAAATTAATTAAATATAAATGATTTATGAATTCCACATGAAATTGTATTATTTTTTATAAAATCAAATACAAGACTAATATATTTTTGAGATGGAATGAATAAAATATAAAAAATAATCTACTCTGTTTTTAGTAATGATATGAGAAAATCCAATTACATTTATATGTCACATCATTCCCTTGAAACCCTATATGCGAAAAATTACAACTAAAACAATATGAAATCCAAACTATATTTAAGTATATACCATTCATCTGTAACTTATACTAATAATATATAGATGTAACGACCTCTAAAAATATATATGTAAAAGAACAAAATCAAATTAAAAATAGTCAAAAGAACCATTCTCACCATTTTACAATAATGTAATGAGAATTTTCCATTACCCAATATATTACCTGAAGGGTTCAATATATTATCTTACAATTTATATTGGAATATCTAATCCCCTTAAAAACATTAGTCAATATCCCACAATATGAAAATTATTGAAATTTATAGCTATATAAATAAAAATTCCCAAGTCAAATAAAAAGATACAAAAATTTCAAGTCCCTAAAAAATTAAATATCTAGCTGTTATATTATCTTGTAACATCCCTCATTTATGTGGGAAAATGATATTTTTCATTCATATCTAATAAATAATTTCATCATAAAAATGTTCTCTATACATTATCTTTATAAATTTATCCTATGTCGATAAATGGATTTAATTTCAGATACATATCATTTATAGCACAAAAAATATGTTAGAGGTGATACCATTATCAAGCAGTACTAAAAATTTTTAATTAATTTTTTAGAAAACATTTATAAAAAAAATAAAATGTTTTTCTAGTAATTAAATAAATATTTAATTATTTTTAATTATATTTCTAGAGAATAGTTGTTTTTAATTAAAACTATTATATTAATTTAAAACACCATATTTCTTATATTTATAAAATGGGAAGAATATTATTTGATAATGTAGAGACCCAAAGCTTGATGTACATGGAAATTACATTAATTTTATGGAATAATTAATACATAACAAAAATAGACACACAAGAACCGTAATAGTTTATTGTCTTTGGAATCTCAGAAAATAATCTTCTAATCGTGGTGAAAGATTATAAACATCTCCCATAAAGATCTTCCACTTATGTTTTCTTACCTAAAACCTTTATATAAATCATGGGGAAAAGAAAAAATATAAAGGGTGAGCTCAAATGCTCGATAAGGGTAAGCATAGAGAACATAAAACAATCCATAAACATTTGAATGAAAAAAACATGAACATAAAATCTAAACATCAAAATCATGAGCAACGACATAAATCTTGGAAGTACACAAGGAATAGATAGTAAAGGAACATTAATCATGATTAACTAGCATGGGAATAAAAAATTTAATTGTGGAATCAATTAAGCACATGTTATGATTTCCATAGTAGCAAAGGAATTGCTGCCAAGACCATCTTAGTGGACAAAGTCCCATTCTGAATCGAGTTCACTCCTCATTTCAGTCCTGTAATACTGAACCAGATTAACATACCATTCCAGCCATGTCTATCTCATGAGATATAAATCTTTACCAAATTCATTGGAGGGAGATATAGGTCCCACCCATCTCATAATGAAATCATTCTTACTTGTGACACAACATATACATAAATCATTCATCATAACCCAAAGAATAAAATGGGTTTCCTAAACATCATCCCATCAGAACATAATCCATATAAAACAAATGGATATCATTTCATCATAATAAAAGTGAAACCATGTATGTCATAGAGACATTATAATTGAAACATAAACATATGAAAATAATGTCATCTAAGGTGGAAAATTGTTTTGATAAAACACTTGAAAAGAATTCTTGAGGAAAATATCTTTTCTTCTTAAAAATCATTTTCTTTTCCCAAAATGCCACAAAATTTTAAAATAAAAGGATTTTATTGAAAATAACCATGAAATCTTGTTGAGTAAACTTTATAAAGATAAGGTGTTGTGAAACCGTAAAAATCCATTCATTCCGTATAAGTTAAAAATAACATTCTTCTCGTACTTTTGTCGGGAAAGTCAAAAAGTTCCCTGTGTGGTAAAAAAAGTAAGATTCCATTCATAACATGTGGTAAATAAAAAAAATGGGTAAAAATTAATTTAAAAATACATGAAAACATTTTTAGAAAACATGGGCATGGATGATAACAATAACCCCAGTAAATACTTAGAAATAACAATCTCGGAAAATAACGAGATTGGAATAGTTATCACTTACCTTATGTCTGATATGATTTGTATATATCCGAACCTCCTGTATAATGATTTCAATAATGACATTGAATAATTAAATAATCATATTCATTGTTATGATATCATATATGGTTTACTTATGACTTTATATTACCCGTTATTTTGTAAATTCGATGTAAAAGCAGCGATTTGGGTAAAATCGTTTCATTTATTGTACTTGTTTCGACTTGTTGTTCATGATATTATTACTTATATCTTTATTTAATTAATTAAAGAATGTAATAAATGATTTATATATAATATATATTCATAATATACATATATATATGATATACCGATTAACGGAATGAAATACATTGTTCGTGGAGACGGTAGGCCGTACGTACGCATGAACACTGTTTTCATTTCCTTATTGAATTGAATGGGATTAAGTAGATGAAATACATATATATAAATAAATACAGTATCATTATTATGTCATATATTTTATTATTATTAATTATATATACTTTATAATCATTCATGAATGGTTAACATGGAGAATGAATCTCATCGCGTCGTGGAGACTGTAGTCCGTACGTACGCACGAGCGATGATATCATTCCCATGATCATGGAATTGTATTGAAGTGTATGTATAATATTTCAGAATAAATATCACTTTAAAATAACCATATATAGTTATTTATTTACACCATTATACCCATCCATGTAAGGTTGTGGTCGAAAACAGATTACACCACGGAATGGAGACGGTATTCCGTACGTACGCACGCGCGGTGATTTCATTTTCCATAGGATGGATAGAAGGTGGAAAAGGGTTATTTCATATTTATAATGACATATAATTATATTACTGATACTAATGTTAGTACTTCATAATTATACAAATAAATAAGAGGAAGTAGAAGAATAAATAAATTTGAAATAATCGGTAATGGATATTACCTCTTCTTCGACACACCTCTTTGAAACCTCCTCTTAGGGAACGAAAATTGGACTTTGAAGAAGACCAGGACCTCTATAATATTTCTAGTAACGTTTAGAAGGGAAATGGGTAGGGTTTTTCCAAGCTTGAATGCTCATAATTGTGTAAAGATGAGAGGGAGGAGGTGCCCTTTTATAAGGGAGGAGAGGGACACCTTGGGAATCCTCAAAAATATTAGTTTAATATAAATTCAAAACCAACATAAAAACCTCCAAAAATGACTCAATTCTAATATTAGATGAGATATAATTGTAATATAATCAACCAATAAAATTTATACATGTTTTGAGCTTATTTTGTAACTTACCATTTTGATTTATCCTTATTTAATCTATTTAATTTTAGTTGTGATAATAAAATTATAAATTTTAAATGGTTATAAATAATCACTTATGAGTGGTTAATATTCAATAATTGGATACTTTATGACATTTTAGACTATATAAATTTCAATTCATAATTTTTAAATATTTTTGTGATTTTTAAACCATTTAATAATATGTTATTTTTATAAAATAACGATAGTGTCATTTTTGACACTATTAATTTATTTGAATTTTAATAAAATACACACAAAGTATATATTCATACTAAAATATTTAATAGGTTCCTAAAATGTCATATTAATCTATAAAATTAGTGGATCACATTAAATAGTTCATATAGTATTTATTTTACTATTTTTAAAACCATTTCTTTGATACTTCTTCTAATAAAATAATTTCTACATCATTTTTTTATAATTATTAAATATATTTATTTTTGCATAAAAATTAAAAATAAAATACTAGGATGAATATAAATCTTATATATTTCATAATAATACTTTTAGTCTGATTTATATTCTAAAACACCAAACTTTTAAAATGTTATATTTATTAAATTATGAAGGTGAAAACTTTGACATCATTTAAAATAAAATAATATAAGTGTCATAATCACTTTTATAAGACTCCAAACGGTCATATATTTGGTAATTGGATTGTTATGCTGTATATATACACTAAAAATAAGTTTTTTTTGAGGTTTTTGAGCCTTTTAATGGGTAATATTATTTCAATAAAAACTATAATACTTATCTTTCACTAAATAAATAATTTCTCCATCATTAATGTATAAGCTATTAAAGTAATTAAATATCTCTTAAAAATTATAAATAAATTACCATGATAAATAAAAACAAATTATATTTCAAATGAGTTTTTATAACCGAATTTATATTCTGTATAAACTTATATTAATAATACATTAATTATTAATGTTTGAGTGAGACATATTTCACTTTCCATTAAATAAAATAAATTAAAGGTCATAATCAAATACAAGTGTGTTCCAATGGATTCCATTTTGACCAAAATATGTCATATGATGAAATATAATCATCCAATTATATTAAGACAAGTTTTAGGGTAATTTTATAATATTATATTTACCCTCAATTACCCGATTTACCTTTATCTATGGTAAATAAAATTTACCATAGTTACTATTCATAATTCCCAAAAATAAAAAGTATCCTATTAATATAATTTTCACCCACTGATACCAAATATGGAATCCATTTTTCCAAATTCATAATTTTCAGAAATTAAATTAAAATTAATCCCGTTGTCGAAAAAACCGGGTTTTTGTTTAAAACAATGCAAAAGATTGAATTTATTTAACCTAAGAATTCAATGTAAAATAAATACTAATGACATACATTATATTAAATGGTAAAAATATATTCTATTTATACTTTAAAACCATTAAATATTATAATTTAACCACCTAAATTATTATGATGAAAAAAGTTTTTTTAAATTAAAATATAGCGTGTTTTTACTATTCATTAAAATATGAAAGTTATCAGAATAATATGAAAATTTTATCCAAGGTAAAATTTTATATCCTGATTCCAAAGAATAATTTTATATTTTTAAATCAAACTTATAAACATGTCATAATATATATTTAATGTGGGTGCACCATCAAAAGGCGGCAAAACTGCATTTTTTTAAAAATAGTTAATTTACCTGAAAAATTTATTTGATTCTCATACCATGTACTATAAAATGAGTAAGATGAATAACAATGTTCTAAAATTATAAATGTAGTCAATACTATTCATTACGGCCAGTTCGTGATAACCATATATCGTTGTTTAGTGAAACACGGTATTGCGTACAACACAAGCTATCGAGGAAGGTCGTGATTGTGTGTAATGCAAGCCAAGTCAGGGATGCGTGTGGTGAAAGATCTTTTTGGTGTAGCGTACAAAAAAGACATAACTAAAATTAAAAATAATATTTTTCATAAAATCTCAGGGTGTTACATTCTACCCCCCCATAAAATAAATTTCGCCCTCGAAATTCACTGGGGTTATAAATGGGGTGCTACTCAAAATTTTCCCACATTGTAAAAAAAATAAAACCACAAAAAATCTTTAAAAACTAAATTATGAAACATAATGGTTACCCAAATTAACTAATCACTAGGTTTCCACATAAGATAACATAGGTGAAAATATGGATATGGAAGAGAAATCTAACCATCATGTTCCGATGGAGAGTGGTAGAGAACATGACTATGAAAAAGCCAACAATCACAAAGCCATCGATTTGTGATGATCTAAGATACCATATGATTCATTGGATATAAGGGATCTAGGACAACATTTTTGGTTTTCAAGATCATTTATCTATAGTTGATGATATTGGAATTAGAAGAAATACATAGTTTATTTCGATATAAAATCATCGTTGTTTGTGCCTTGAAAAATTTCAACTTCATCTCTTAAAGAAATGAAGTTGAATTTGTCATTCGTGAAGTGTTAGCAGATCATGTGATAGAATGATGGGTGATTTAATCTGTCTCAAACAAAAGGATAGAAATAGTTATATACATATGTCCATCTATCATATATCATTCCAAAAATGAACTTATACTTCATATTTCATAATGCTTAATATAATAAAACTGGTTTTTACTAAATAGGGACTTCCTGTAGGATAGTGGTATACGATAAAGTCCTGTTGCACTTCAGTTGTGGGTTCGATTCCCACAGCCCTGTCCGACGCGACGGGTTGTCAGCCGTCCTGTAGGTTCTCTATTTTCTAAAACAACATTATTATAACATTCCATAAACAATATCGAAAAAAAATCTAGCGTTAAACAATTATATCTGATTTCCAACTTAATCCATTCTAACCATTACGCTTGTCGATAATACTTTTGTCCAATCTCATAGTGAAAAGAAAATGATTACTTGTGAGGTCACATAACAAGTATGTGAATACCATCATTTATCCCCCATATATCATATTATATATCTTGTTGGTCACATTCTAAACATTCGAAGGCCTTAATCATGTATTCTCTTGAAAAATGAATACCCATTGAACCTTAGTGAAAACATGAATGCAGTTAAAAATTAACACTTTCCACATACCAAAATCCCCAAAATTCTATATACTCAAACCATGATATCACTTAGTCCTTATATCAATCATGAGCTAATGAATACTATCAAACAATTTATTTTCTACTTATCTCTTCATTATGTGAATATCTTCTGTTTTCCAAATTATTTGAATTACTTTTCGTGGTTACTGATGCAATACTCTTAAAACCACAATGGAACAATACATAGATATTCCAATATACCATAAAATTATCTCAATAACATTATTCATGAATACCAATACATAAACACTTTAATCCATCCTCTTCAATGATTGCCATGAAATAATTCCTTCCTTGATTTAGAAGTAACCTCTTAGGACAGGGCATTAAGTTGGGTAATGCCCATGTTCTCCACAGATAAGACATTGGACTCCATAATATTCTGTAACTCTTTGACCCTTTTCTCCACATAGATAACACCTTCCCCTCCATTTGTGGTATTCCTCAAGGCTCTTCTTCACTTGTTTAGAAATATCAATCTTCCTTTATCTATGCTCCTCACCATGCGAACATGCATAAAATCTCATCTTCCTCTTATTTGATGACTTATGAATAAAACAAAAGATCACCTTGTTAATCATATATCAAGATGACTGATTCGGCATAATCAAAATATCTTTCTCTCCAGAAGTTACATAATTTCATTGATCATAGTCACCAATTTCTCTATTGGAATCAATGTTAACTGAATTACTTCTTGTTCCCTCCATTGACTAAGACTAGAAACCATAGTGTAAGAAACAGTTAAAATAATGAGGAACCACATAATCATAAAAAGTCACTTATGGGGTGTTTAAATTATTAAAAATTCTTAATCCATGACACCATAGGTTCACCCTAGGTTATTCATGATCATTAACATAATTCTAGGACTCTAACCTATACGTATAATTATCCTTAGGGACATCCCCAGACATACCTTAGAAATATCTCTAGGGATCTCACTAAATATTTCGCATCCTAGTTTCCAAAGGTTAACTAAACCTTTCCTCTGATACCAACTGTAGAGACCCAAAGCCTGAAGTACATGGACATTACATTACTTTTGTAGAATACTTAATACATAATGAAAACATACACACATGGACCGTAATAGTTTAGTGTCTTTGGAAACTCAGAAAATAATCTTCTAAACGTGGTGAAAGATCTTCAACATCTCCCATAAAGATCTTCCCATTTTGTTTTCTTACCTAAAACCATTATTTAAATCCTAGGGAAAGGAAAACATATAAAGTGTGAGCTCAAATGCTCAATAAGTGTAAGCATAGAGAACATAAAACAATCTTTAAACATTTGAATGCAAAAACATGAACATAAAATCTAAACATCAAAATCATGAAAAACAACAAAAATCATGGAAGTACACAAGGAATAGATCATAAAGGAACATTAATCATGATAAACTAGCATGGTAATAAAACATGTAATTGTGGTATCCATTAATCACATGTTATGATTTCCATAGTAGCCAAGGCATTGCTGCCAAGACCATCTTAGTGGACAAAGTCCTACTCTGAATCGAATTCACTCCTCATTCCAGCCCTGTAATACTGAACCAGATTAACTTACCTTTCCATCCATTTATATATCATGAGATATAAATCTTTACCCAATGCATTTGAGGGAGGTATATGTCCCACCCATCTCATAATGAAACCATTCTTACTTGTTCCCCAAAATAAACATAAATCATTCATCATAACCCAAAGAATAAAATGTGTTTCATAAACATCATCCCATCATAACATAATCTATATAAAACAAATGGATATCATTTCATCATAATAAAATTGAAACCATGTAAACCATATAGACATTATACTTGAAACATACACATATGAAAATAATTTCATCTTAGATGGAAAATGGTTTTGATAAAACACTTGAAAAGAATTCTTGAAGAAAATATCATTTCTTCTTAAAAATCGTTTTATTTTCACAAAATGCCACACAATATTAAAATAAAAGGATTTTTTTGAAAATAACCATGAAATTGTGTGGAGTATACTTAATGAAAATAAGGTGTTATAAAACCATAAAAATCCGTTCATGCTGTATAAGTTAAAAATAACATTCTTCTCGTACTTTTGTCGGAAAAGTCAAAAAGTTCCCCGTGTGGTAAACAAAAGTAGGATTCCATTCATAACATGTGGTAAATAAAAAAAATGGGTAAAAAGGAATTTAAAAATACATGAAAATATTTTTAGAAAACATGGGAATGGATGATAACAACAACCCCATTAAATACATACAAATAACAATCTCGGATAAGAACGAGATTATAATAGTTATCCCTTACCTTATGTCGGATATGCTTCATATGTATCTGAACCTCCTGTATAATGATTTAAATAACGTCATTGACTAATTAAATAATCATATTCATTGTTATGATATCATATATGGTTTACTTATGACTTTATATTACTCGTTCTTTTGTAAATTCGATGTAAAAGCAACGATTTGGGTAAAATTGTTTCATTTATTGTACGTGTTTCGACTCGTTGTTCTTGATATTATTACTTATATACTGATTTATTTAATTACAAATTTTAATAAATGATTTATATATAATATATATTCATCATATACATATATACATTATAGATCGATAAATGGATGGAGACGGTAGGCTGTACGTACGCATGAACGCTGTTTTCGTTTCCTTATTGAATTGAATGGAATTAAGTAGATGAAATACATATATATATACATATATAAAGTATAATTATTGTGTCTTATATTTCATTATTATTCTTTATATATACTTTATAATCATTCATGAATGGTTAACATGGAGAATGAATCTCATCGCGTCATGGAGACGGTAGTCCGTACGTACGCATGATCAATGATATCATTCCCAAGATCGTGAAATTTTATTGAAGCATATGTATAATATTTCAGAATCAATATAAATTTAAAATAATCATATATATTTATTTATTTACACCATTATACCCATCCACGTAAGGTGGTTGTCGAAAACAGATTACACCACGACGTGGAGACGGTATTCCATACGTACGCACACGCGGTAATTTTGTTTTCCGTAGGATGGATAGATGGTGGAATAGGGTTGTTTCATATTTATAATAACATATAATTATATGATTGATACTGATGTTATTACTTCATAATTAGACAACTAAATAAGTGGAAGTAGAAGAAGAAAGAAATTTGAAATAATCAGTAACAGATATTACCTCTTCTTCGACACGCCTCTTTGAAAACTCCTCTTAGGGAACTAAAATTCGTCTTTGAAGAATACCAGGACCTATAAAATATTTCTAGGGAAGTTGAGAAGGGAAATGGGCAGGTTTTGGCCAATCTTGAAGGCTCAATGTTGTCTAAAGATGAGAGGGAGGAGGTGCCCTTTTATAAGGGAGGAGAGGGGCACCTTTGGAATCCTAAAAAATATTAGTTTAATATAAATTCGAACCCCACATAAAAACATCAAAAAATGACTAAATTCCATTATTAGATGATATAGGGTTGTAATCGCATCAAAAAATCAAATTTAGACATGTTTTAATATTATTTGAAGCCTTATCATTTCGAATTATCTTTATTTAATCAATTTAATTTTATTTGTGGTAATAAAATTCTAAATTTTAAATGGTTATAAATAATCACTTATGTGAGTTTAATTTTCAATAATTTTAATAACTTATGACATTTTAGACTATATAAATTTCAATTCATAATATTTAAATATTTTTGTGATTTTTAAACAATTTAATAATATGTTAGTCTTATAAAATAACAATAGTGTCAATTTTGACACTATTCGTTTATTTGAATTTAAATAAAATCCAAACTGAGGTTATATTCGAACTAAAATATTTAATAGGTTCCTAACATGTCATATTAGTCTATAAAATTATTGGAGCACATTAAATAGTTCATATAATATTTATTTTACTATTTGTAAAACCATTTATTTGATACTTCTCTTAATAAAATAATTTCTACATCATTTTTTTATAATTATTAAATATAATTATTTTTTCATAAAAATTAAAACTAAAATACTAGGATGAATATATATATTATATATTTCATAAGAATACTTTTATTCAGATTTATATTCTAAAACACCCAACATTTAAAATGTTATATTTATTAAATTACGAAGGTGGCAACTTTGACATCATTTATAATAAAATAATATAAGTGCCATAATCAGTTTTATAAGACTCCAAACGGTCATATATTCGGTAATTGAATGCTTATGGTGTATATATACACTAACAATATGTTTTGGCCAGTTTTCTGAGCCTTTTAATGGGTATTAATATTTCAATAAAAACTATAATACATATCTTTCACTAAATAAATAATTTATGCATCATTAATGTATAAGATATTTAAGTAAATAAATATCTCTTAAAAATTATAAATAAATTACCATGATAAATAAAATCATTTTATATTTAAAATGAGTATTTATAACCGAATTTATATTCTATATAAACTTATATTAATAATTCTTTAATTTTTAAAGTTTGAGTGAGACATATTTCACTTTCCTTTAAATAAAATAAACTAAAGGTCATAATCAAATACAAGTGGGCTCCAATGGATTCCATTTCGACTAAAATATGTCATAGGATGAAATATAATCATCCAATTATATTAAGACAATTATTAGGATAATTTTATAATATTATATTTACCCTCAATTACCCAATTTACCTTTAACTATGGTGAATAAAATTTACCGTAGTTACTATTCATAATGCCCAAAAATAAAAAGTAGCCTATTAATATAATTTGTACCCACTGATTCCAAATATGGAATCCATTTTTCCAAATTCAATACATAGAAGTTTTAGAAATTAAATTAAAATTAATCCTGTTGTCGAAAGAAAACATGTTTTTTTTAAAACACTACAAAAGATTGATTTGATTTAACCTACAAATTCAATGTAAAATCAATGATAATGACATAAATTATATTAAATGGTAAAAATATATTCTATTTATAATTTAAAACCATTCAATATTATAATTTAACCACATAAATTATTATGATGAAAAAAGTGGTTTTTAATTAAAATATATCGTGTTTTTACTATTCATTAAAATAGGAAAGTTATTAGAATAAATTGAAAATTTTATCCAAGGTAAAATTTTATATCATGATTCCAAATAATAATTTTATTTTGTAAAATTATACTTATAAACATATCAAAATCTATATTCAATGTGGGTGTTCCATCAAAAGGCGGCAAAACTACATTTTTAAAAAAATACATATTTTATCCTAAAAATGTATTTTATTCTCATACCATGTTCTAGAAAATGAGTAAAATGAATAATAATGTTATAAAATTCAAAATTTAGTTAATACTATTCATAACAGCTATTTTGTGATAACCAAATATCGTTGTTTAGTGAAACCCGGTATTTCATACAACACAGGCTATCGAGGAAGGTTGTGATTGTGTGTAATGCAAGACAAGTCAGGGGTGCATGTAGTGCAAGATCTTTTTGGTGTAGCGTATAACACAATACATCCATAAAATCAAAAAGAATATTTTTTATAAAATCTAGGGGTGTTACAGATAACATATTTAAAAATATAGAAAATAGTTCAATGAATTTCGTGAGTGTTTCCATAAGGTATGGAATAACCTAAAATTATTATATATTTGATGGGAATTTAATTATAATCTAATACAAAAATATCAACCCCTAAAATCGCATAAAATACCCATTTATAATAAACAACCCATTAAATAAAAAAATCCAAATTAAAAAACTAACAAAATATAAGGTAAGCTATGATATCAATTTCTCATTCTAGTACACTCAATGGAGATTAAATAAAATTATAAAATATAGAACTAAATAAATTTCTCAAATTATAAAAGGAAAAAAATAGTCAATACACTATTAACCCCAAAAAAATAGAAAACAATAATCAAATAATACCCACATTTGACCTATATAATTCCAACTAAATGTTTCAAGGTTTTTTAAAGGAAAGTTATTTTACTATTTTGAAATACAACATAAAAAACCATTTTAGTGGAAAAGTATTAGAAGGAAAGATTATATTGGATAATAATTTGATGTAAAATTTGGAATACATTGTATTAATCAAGAGAAATAACCATCAGATCATACTTAAATAATGGAAAAAATTATTACAATGTGGGGGACCACATATAGTCAAATGGGATAACATGAATGGTGGAAAAAAATAAATTCAAAATGGAGAAATCAATATTTAAAATATATAGTGGTGTAAAGACAATGATTTTTGTTTTTTTTTTTAAAAATAACTAAGATGATATCAAGTAACTAATATGGGCCACCAAATAGCTGATGTTACTCCGATTCCACTCGATATTCTATCATGTCATTTGTGTATCAGATTGAATCCCCTTAGAATTCCCTTTTCAAAATAAGTTATAAACAGAATATAAAGCATTCCTTATTACACTTCCATATATCATAATATTTTATGGTACCTAAAACAATGTCCAGAAATACACTAGATTTAGTACCAAACATAAACAATTAGTTCCAATTTATCAAATAAAAATGTACTTGTTGCAACAATAAGTAGTTATAATGGATTTATTTTTAGTTGGATTCATTTGTATAATGTTGTTTATATTGTGTGGAGATCAAAAATTGGTTTAAATTTCTAAAGGATCTCTTATGATTTTGAAAAATTTCATTAAATAATCATATTATCCATAAAGTGAAAAAATTATTAAAATGAATGAATCACGATGTTATTTTTTTCACAATATAATGATTGATATTATAAAACAATTTATGGAATACATTTATAGAGTGAACCTCATTTTTTTGGAAATTATTTTTCACTATAACTCACATATATTAAAAATGAGGGGTATTACATGATTTTTTACATTACATAAAATTGTATAATCCAATTCCACATTAATCACCCCATGATAACATCACATCCCACTATTATGGTATGTCTAAGAGATCACATTAAAATTTTTTTGGTCGTTAAAAAATTTATAAAACATCTATAAAGAATGAATGAATACTTGATTTTTTTAGAACACTATAACATAAAAATTTGGATCTCCTCTATTTTCATTGAAAACTGAACATAATGTTGTATAAGAGAACTTTATGGAACAACATGACTAGTAGTTGGATGTAACTAATCATGCACCATCTTATCATGAGATAATGTATAATGTCATCCCATGATTTATAGATAATCTACAAAATCAATCTAAATTCATGGCATGGAATTTTATCCATTTCATGATGGTTAAACAAAATCCTCTAACAACCCTAATAAAGATAAATTGTTGAAACTAATATCATATATCAAATGTTTTATTGATATTGAATTATAATAATGTATTCAAGATTATTATTTCAAATTATAATTTAAAACATATTTTTTTTCATGTGAGAGTATTATATTTCTCTAGGCTAAAGGAAAATCCATGAAGACTACGAATAATGACGGAGTGGGAGGAATAAGAAAAATATTGAATTTCAAATATTTATATATTCAATTTGTGTAGAATTTGTTTTATTCAAAGTTTAGTTAGGTGTAGAATAATTTTCTTTACAATCCTTTATTATCAGGATAATATGATTAGATATTCATAAACATCAACTATTTCTCTATGGTGTCATTTCATTCATAGTTTTAATTATATGAATTACATGAATATAATAATTTTTTTCATTTTCATGGATCATATTTATTAGAAGAGGGGAAGTGGTCATAAACCTTAGATAAAGTGTGATATTATCAAAATGAATTCAACAGTTAACTAATGATGTGGTTATTATATACACAAAGTTGTTATGATTATATGTTTTTCATTTATACAGTTTTTCTAAGATCAAACAGTATGTGAGGATTAATTTTAATGATATTAGTATTTCATGTTTTATTTTTTAATTTTCTAATATTATGTGATCACCAATGTTCTAGTACTAGGATCATATGATTTTATAGATATCATTATTTATAATACCTCTAAAATCCAAGAATTAATATAAAAATATAATTGGAAAATATAGCTTCTGTCACTGTGATTTGATCAATATAAATAATCTAAAATAGAATAGGTTCATATACCCATAACATTAAAAATACAAAAAGAGAATAAATAGATAAATAATAACTGGAAATTATAAGATCCCATATTTTTTTAGTTATGTATCGCTTCGAGAATTGGTTGATCCTCTTTTATTGAAGGTTTTTATTATTCTCTAAACCGTGGTGGTAATGTCTCATTTCGGGATGGCCAGATTTTTCTATGAAAAAAACTAATTGTAGGGGATGCTTTCTTGTTTGAATTAATAATGGTTTGGTATAAATGTGTTAATTAATAATGAGTGAAATATGTTCATTGTAATTCTTAAAATGTTTTTTGGTATTTTCCTATGGAATCTGGAAACATTCACAACATGAATGAATACATGATGTGACCTTATTGTCGGGAAGATTCATTAACTGATTTCGTGTGTGAAATTATCATACACCATGATATGGTTGATCATGATTATTTTCACCTAAGGTGAATCCTTTTTTGATTATCTAACAAATTTAGAAATTCATATCCTTAATGGGTTTTTGTTGGTGAATATCTTGGTTCTAGTGATTCTAATCCATTCTGTGTGTTTGAAATTTTTTCACCATGCATGAAGATCCCTCTCTCAAACCCTAGTGACCTTCCATGTGATTTCAGTGTAACTATGTCTCTTATTGAAATCAAGATCAAGCATTTAATCCTAGGTTATTTTTTTCATTTTGGATATATCCTTTAATCCTATATCCCTCATTATGGCAGTTTGATCCCTTGACCGCCATTCAATCTTATTTCCATCTTGATGTTTTCCTGATCTTGGTTTTACTTGTGATCACTATCACCGTTGTTCTTTGTTGTTATTTCCTATTGGAATAATTATTTTAATCACTAGATAAATTTTTTTGTGGCTATGATGAAATATATTTTGTTTATCACTAATTATTTATGTAACTGAAATATCATGTGATTGAACCATCTGAATGTGCACAATAACTAACCAAACAATGAGTGATGATAATCATGTGTTTGGACTATTCTTTGTATCCATTTGTATCTAGAATTGTTGTGACCAAGATTTGGTCTACACGCATGGTTAATTTACCCTTGAATAAAAAATAACTTTCCAATGGATAAAGGATATGTTTTAGTATGAAAATAGACCTTTTGTTATTTATTTTGATATATTAACCTTGTAAAATGTCTCAAGTGAATATTAAAATGACTGGGGATACATGGTATTAATTGGTTGTATACACTATCCTTATAATATATTAAGATATAACATTATATAGGAATAGATAGATGAATGAATAATGATAAATGGGTTAATTGAACATTTATGCATCTGATATTAAGTTATTTTATTCTTTCCATTATCCCTCTTTTGTGATTCAAGATTAAATTCTTATATAGATATCATGGATCAGTTACACTAAAATGATTACATAAAGTGATTTTATGAATTATACTGAAATTCTCATGTAAAGTTCAGGGCCTAGTTATGCAGAAATTCTAATATAAAGGGCTTGGCTAGATTATGATGAAATTCATATAAAAATGGATTTTCATGGTTAGGAGGAAATTATTATATAGAGGAAATATCCCGATTATGATAAAATTATAATATAGAGTACATTGTCTAATTATGCTAAAATGATTATACAAAGGGCTTCTTAGTGGTCACATGATAATTCTATGGACTGGTAGTTGTAGTTGGCATAACTATTCAATATTCATATTGATATTCTAATATGGTGTCAATGTTGGTTTGTTGTTGCATCATATGAATTTATTAATTAATAATTCTAATTGTCTATTTATTTTAATAATATTTTATTAGATATTTTGTTTAGACATATTGGTGTCAACCTATTCATTTGAACTCTCACAATATTTTGGTTGTTTTTTGGTAGCCATGCATATTAACTGGATACAAGTTCAAACAAGGGAAAAGGAACATGCTGTTGATTTTTTTTATCCTGGATGGGTTTGGGTATAGAGATAGGAATGACCATGGAATAGAAATTGGGGTCATTGAGTTTATTTTTTCCTCACATTTTTTTTCAGAAATAAATAATTCCTAGCATTTAGTTATAATCTAGCATGAAATTACATGGTTATTTGTTATTTGATTTACCCTATTTATCCATTATCTTAGTGTCTAATGGTGTAATATTTCCTCAATTTCAATTACTCTAATATTTATTACATGACACTATATTGAAACACTTTACAATGGTGTGTAGTATCTCTAATATTTTATCTACACCCATACTATTATTCAGTAGTCTTTAGTATATGGGTATGCGCACCTAAAATCCAGAAACCATCCAAATTTGGATATATGATAGAGTTCCATATTTACGGGTTTTATAAAGTGGTATCAAAGGATATGGATTCTATTTTTTGCATTACTATTCAAGAAATGTGTAAATGATACTTTGGTGTGGCAAGACATGGTAATGAGATTTTTCATAGGAGTTGATAACTTGTGTATGGGGGAAATTTTGAGTAACCAGGGTTGGGATTTTTGTTCACCATGTTTGTTAATTAGGATTAATATTAATTCACCATGGTAGATTCACATGTTTTGTGATGTTAATATTTCTTTATATTTATACTCATGGATGGTATTGCATGATATGAGAACACTTCCATCATGATTGGAATACAAGGATATATATGGAAAATAATTAAACATGATAGGGAAATTTTTATTACACGTGATATATATTACAATACGAACTATGATATGAGATATCTGTTATATCAAATAAATGATGAAAAGAACTATTATTCCTGATAATTCTCCAATGAAGAAATGTTTTGGGAGTCCATGAGTTGGTTTTTCTCTGTTATTATCACCTATTAATTTTTTGATTATTATTATCAATTTTTTAGGAGTTAATTTCCCTTGTACACAAAATTTCTATTCATAATTCTATAATTATACACAAGGAGAGTAGAAATCAATTCCCTCCCAATAATGATGATGTTGAAATTGTTGTATCTAGTATTGATCATATGGATTTTCATCTTAATGGAATATTCATTAGGGTGATGAAATTAATGTTAAGGGAGTTTATTTTAAATGTGAATTTTATGTTTGAGATGAATAGATTGTTTCAGTTGTAGCATCCACCTATGTTTACTTGGATGGGAGGATGCACGGTAGTTGAGTTCTGGATAGAGTCATTCCATATGATCTTTATCTTCATCGAGACACCTACATATGTGAGGGTAAATAACACTACATATACTCTCCATGGATCTTCCAAGAGTTGGTGGGAAATTATATATTAAAATGGTCATCAATAAGGGTTATCCTAGAATTATATTTATGAAAATAATTATAGCTTCCTCTATCTTAAAATGTTGAGGGATTAGAAGGATCACATGTTAATGAACTTGATGCGGGAGGGCATGTTAGTGATAGAATATGATTGACATTTCTATAAATTTCTTTTATTTTCACTATCACTAGTATGTAATGATATTTCTAGAGTGAGGAATTTCTAGGAAGATAATCTCTATGAGATCATGGTAAAGATGAACATATTCTGTTTCAGTAACTTTTTGTACATGATTAATCAGAATCTCATCAAAAAATGGAATCTAAGAATGTCCATGAGAATTGGATAGAATATTTTAGTAGGGTAAACTATGAGATATGTTTTTAGTAGAATGAATCACTGCAATAATAGTCCTCACCAAGGAAACCACATGTAGACTAGTTAGGATAGTGTATAGACATACCAAGACCATGTTTTAATTTAGTGACATCGATGTTTTAAATTCAGTCACATAAAGCCTAAGTGTATCTATGATACATTGGGGTGTCATTATGGATGTATTGTAGGACACCATCAAATTTCTTTAGGTGAATGTATTAGTGGATAAGTGGAAGGGGATCATGACAGTTACAAGAGTCTAGTAAGGACTCAACTACCCATCAGGAGACTGGTAGCTAGATTTCCACTGGAAGTTCAGTTCCCGGTTGGGGTAGGGTACCCTAATGTAAGAGTGATAGTTACAATAAGAGGGAATAAACTAGGATATTCAGACTAGTTAATTGGAATTATGGGAATGTAAGGTGAATTCTATGCAGTCTTCTTTGGTTGGTTTGGATATAGTACTCTCTAATACTAGAGGTACAATTCATGTATTATCTACCATGGATTTCATTTTGTTTAAAATACCAACATAAAATTCTTTTATATTTTTTTTCCCTTTACATATTGTTTAGAATTGGTTATTTAAATCATTTATGGTTTCTTGCACATAAATACATTGATTGGTGTGCGGTTAGAGAATATAAAAAATTGCAAGACATGCTCACTTGTTGATAGTGGTTATCATTTATTTTGGGAACCCTTTATGATCAAAATGAAAAGTTTCAAATTTATTCATTGAATGGATTTTATAGATATATACCAGAACCATAATTCATATTAATAGAAGAGGTTTAACTTTCTATCTTTATAATTATGAACTAATTGTTTCTTGGATGAGTGGGATCTTCAGACTGGACATGAGGTACCAATTCAATACAAATTGTATTGTTTCACAACTAAGATAGAAAGAATTATTATAGATGATTGAGGAATGAAGAAACATAATTTTAATCTAGTAGTAAAAAAATTTAGAATTACATTCAAATTGAGTTATATAACTTACCAATATAGTAGGATATTGAGTTCATGATCGATTTGGTGTCTGGAGAAGATCAATTTTCTGTTTGATCTTATTGGATGGAACCAAAAGTTCATTGGGATTGAAATTTTAGTTTGAAGATCTAGAATCTAATGGATTCATATGGACTAGTACGTCATGATGGGGTTCTCTTGTTCTTTTCACCAAGAAGGACTATAGGACTATTCATTTCTATGTGGACCCCGGTTGATTGAACTATTTGAAAGAATTGAACATGTTTCCCTCTCCAGGCATTAATGATCTCTCTGACCTGCTAAGAGTTTCTAGGATCTTCTCAAATATCTATTTGAGAAAAATATACCGCTAGTTGAGTGTGGGACTATCATACATACCTTGGGTTTCATTTATAAGCATGAATGAATTGTATGAATTCATATGTGTTCCATTTGGCTTGATGAATGCACCAGTGGTATTCATAGCATTGATGAATCAGAACCGCTATCCTTTTAGGGATGAATTTCTAGTGGGTTTTAATGATTAAATAATAGTGTACTCTTAGTCAAATGATAATCATGACCAACAACATTACATCATCTTGAGAACATTGAGAGAGAATTGCCTTTATTCTAATCTATCTAGATGTAGTTATTTGGATTGATAATGTGAACTTATTGGGTTATGTATTCTAAAATGATGTGGTTTAAATGGAGCCATATAGGTTTTCATCTGTGGTATCTAGATATAATCCAAATAATTTCTTCATGATTCAAATTTTTAAGGGTTTACTAGGTTATTATCCATATTTTATCCACGTTTTCTCTCATTTAGAAGCACTGATGTCTGGGAAGACCAAGATTGGGTGGAATATTTTTGGTAGGATTATTTTAAGAGATATTTTTAGTAGTTGAAGGGTGGGATGAACTCTGTTCTAAAACACAACATACTTGTCATTTCGAGGTCTTATATTGTGCACTATGACACATATAAATTTATACATAGAGAATTTATGATTTTACAGGACTATCTGGTTTCATATGGATCTAGACAGGTGAGATGGCATGAGAATAATTATTCTACTCATGATCTACAGTTAGCTATTATTGTACATTTCTGGATATTCAAGAAGCATTATATTACAGATTATTGTTTTTGGGTGTATATAGACCACAAGAACCTCATGTAGATATTTTATTAATGGGTCCTAAACCATTAGAAGGGGAGGTGGGCCAATTATCCATATTATTTTGAGATTAAACTAGATTACACACTATGAACAAATTTGTTTGTTATAGATGCATCTAGGAAGAAAATGCAGATATATTTAGTGAGATAGTCTTTCATCGAGTGGTAAATGATAGAGATATTTGAAAACTTTCATCTAAAAGTTCAAGAGTCTAAGGGATGAGTGTATTTGACATCAAAATCTATTATACATATAATTATTGACCAGATCACGATAGAGAAATTATCTTATCTATAGGGATTAGATCTGATATAAGGCCTGTTGGGTGGGGAGACACCATCAAGATGGTCTATTGGTAGTGACAATGTTTTACTATTCCATTATTTATTGTGGGTTTTTATGGGATTTCATGACGTGCATATCTGAATGATTAATGCTTATAGATGGGAGGTCCATCCTGGGCTTAGAAATTATGTATGTCAATTTTCATAGATTGTACATGTGACTATGAATGAAAAAAGTGGTAGTGGTATTCATGGAAAGACATTTCACCTATCAATAAAAAAATTCTGAGTATCATAGGCATGTTAGGATGTTACATCCATTACTTATTCTGGAAGGGAAAAATGTTGATTTCACTTCTTATTTTATAAGATGAATACCTTGGACCCCTCATCATAATTTTTTGTTTTAATTTTTATAGATATACTAATGAATTTATTATAATACTTTCTTCTTAGGGAGACCTTACCCATTGATGATTTGGGTAGTCATTAGATTAAAGAGATAGTCTTGTAGCATTGGGTTTTGCTGAGTATCATTTATAATACATATCATCATTTCATGTATACATTTTATCTGGTTCATTAGAAAGCTAATAGATTGTAGGTTCTTTTTAGTATGACATATCATCCACTAACTGATGACCAGTTTGAACAGATTATTCATATTTTGGAGGATCTATTGCAATCCTATATGTTGGATTTCAGGGTTTTATAAGAGTAAAATTTATCACTCTTGATGTTTTATTTTAAACAAATATTCTAGACATTGATCCAAATGGAACCTTTTGAGGATTTCTATTTAAGTTTATTCCATTCACCTCTTTGTTGGTTGGGGATAGGATAGTCACTTCTTGTTGGAAATATTCTCATGTTGGAGATGTGTAATAATTTTTAGGTGACCAAGAGTTGATTAGTTACTATATATGGCATTCAATACACCAAAATTTTTATTTAGTAGAAGTTTTTTTTTGTTTTGCGGCGGTTTAAACTGCCTCGAAATCAATCTATGGCGGTTTTGGAAAACCACCGCTAAATCGTGTGTCAGGAAATAATTAATAGTAGTTTTTTATCATTGGTTTAAACCGTCGCTAAATCATTTTTAATTTTTTAAATTATTTATTTCTTTATTTCTGTTATATTTGTAATTTATTAAGTTACTTATTATTATTTTTTGTTTTCATTTTTTTCGTATTTTTTTTATTTTCATAATATATATATATATATTGATACTTTATTTATTTAGGGTTTTTTTGTAATTTATATATTTATTTATTTATTATTACCCCGTACAAGCCCATCTCCATGCAAATGTCTATGTCCATGCACAAGTTAATGTCCATGCACATGCCCAGGCACGTGCCCATATCCATGCATAAGTCTATGTCCATGCACATGTTAATGTCCATGCATATGCCCAGACACATGCCCATGCACATTCCCATGCACATTCCCATGCCCATGCAATATATATAAATTCTACATTGGGTGAGATTTGAACCCCTTACCTCTTACTTATTCTCAAAAGATATTACCACTCCAGCAGGCTCTTCATGTGCTCAATAAATCGAATTTAATATACTTATACATACATATACACATATATATATATATATATATTAATTGAAAAAACACGTAATACATAACAAATATATACACACTATATAATTATTAATCAATAATTATTAATCAATAATGATTAATCAATACTCAATAATCAATAATCAACAATCAATAATTAATAATATATATTACATATTATATATTATATAACATATATTATATAACATATAATATATAAGAAATAATATATAAGACATAATATATAATACATAATGTATAATACCAAATATGTAATACATAATAAATAATACATAATACATAATACATAATAGATAATAGATAACAGATAATTGATAATAGATAATAGATAATAGATAATATTAACATATAATATATATAAGTAATGTATAAATAATAAAATAATAAAATAGTAATTTAACAAATGATAAATAAATAACAAATAAATAAAAAATTAATAAATAATAGATAAATAGATAAATAATAAATAAATAATAAATAATAAATAATAATTAATAATTAATAATTAATAATTAATAAATAGTAAATAATTAATAATAACTAATAATTAATAATTGATCATTAATAAGTTAGAATTAAAAATTAAGAATTTATATTTAATTTTTTTTAAATAATTAATAAATAATAAATAAATTATTAATAAACAGGTAATAAATAATTAATAATTAATTAATATTGAATAAATAAATAAGTTAATAAATAATGAATAATAAAATAATGATAAATTAAGATTTAGTAAATTAAAAATAAATAATAAATAATAATGAATTAATATTAATGAAAAAAATTAATAATAAAAAATTAATAATAAATAAATAAATACAAACATAAATATATAGATAAATAAATAATAAATAATAAAAATTAAATATAACTAATAACTAATAATTTATTATTAATAATAATGATTAATTAATTCATAATTAAAAATTATTTAATAAATAAAGAATAATGAATAAATATAGAAGTAAATAATAAATAAATAAAAAATGAATAACAAATGAATAATTATTAATTAGTAATTAAATAATTTAATAATTAATGTGAACATAATAACTAAATAATAAATAAATAAATAAATAAATAATATTAAATAATAGTAAATTATATAATAATTAATTAATTAATTAAGTAATTAATAATAAATAAATAAATAAATAAATAATTAAATAAATCATAAAACGTTAAGAACATCTAAAATCCCTAAAACACTAAAATGATCGTAAAATATGATCTGAGACTCATTTTCCGGTGCCACAACCATTCAAATTGAATATCATGAAATGAAGTTTGATATGATATGTTGTAAAGGCCAGACAGACACATATATCGAATGTTATAACCATTTGAATTTTTAGAAATCAATACCTGCAACTAAAAGCATTATTTTAGAGGCAATCTAGGAATTTTTGGAGGAATAAAAAGAGGTACAATACTCAAAGAGTTGGTACTAGACCTAAGTAGTGTAAATCTCCATGTATGCTTCGATTTTATATGTGGTAGAGCCCAAATAGACACACGGATTAAAAGTTATGGTCATTTAATGTTCAAGTTAAATTTTTGACTTTTGAATTTTGAATATATAATTTTCCTTTGATTATCACATGATTTAAATCTATCTTTGTTTTTTCTCATTTGATAAACATAGATTTGAATGGTTATGGAACTGAAATGGACTCTCCGATCACAAGTTATGGTCATTTGATGCTGAAGTCTTTTCTTCTACTTATTTATGATTTTCCTTCAGTTAAAAAATATTATTAACTAATAATTATAAATATTAATTAATTGACACATTTGAAATACATAAAATTATAAATAATGAACTATATTTGATTGTAAATAATAAAAAATACTAAATAAATACTAAATATTTTTTTAATTTTTTTTTAATATTTGCGGAGGTTTCAAAATAACCGCCCCTATTTAACAGCTGGTTCTAAAAAACCTCCATTAATTTTTTTTTAAATAATTTTTAAAAAAATTGGAAAATATTTTAAATAAATCAGAGGCTATTTTTTTATGGTAGTTTTAAAACTCATCGCGAAAAAACCGTTGCTAAAACACTATTTTCTTGTAGTGATTAATAAATATTGTGTTGACCATCAAATATGATATTTGGAGTTTTAATTGGATAATCTTGTTTTCCTTCGGATATCTCCTAGTTTGGGTCAACACCATATCAAGAAATAGAGAATGCTAGTACCTAGGATTTTCTGGCAGATTGATATAGTGGAAAGGGTCAATCCAGGGGTGTACTGATTAACCATTCCATAGTTCTACAATTCCATACCCAATGTGTTTCCCATATCACATCTTTAGAGATATCATCATGACACACGTCATGTGGTATATGTGGATTATTTTGATCTTGTTCTAGATGCCACATTTGATGATATTATGATCTGGATTGTGGACTGTAGTGTGAAGAATCTATAGGGAAGAACTATACATCTAGCTTCACTGTAGTGGAATCATGGGCATGTTTAATATGATACATGAGAGTAGGAATATTATATGCGAGTAGAGTGACTATAATTATTCTCCAAGACCCCATAGTGATGCATGGAGTAGCCTGTGGATAAGCTTCTTTATGGTGGAGAGGTTCTCTGTTCTAATATGTTTTCATGTATATTTCTCGTTGATCTTTGGTTGAACCTCTTTTAATTTCGGTTTCCATATTCATTAGACCTTGGTGGTTGATTAACATTTTTGTAATACCACTAGTGCAGAAAACATTTTTTACGTCGGTTATTTTTCATTATTTACGTCGGTTTTTAGGCGACGTTAATACGGGCGACGTTATAAATAACGTTTTTTACGTCGGTTATTTAAAACCCGACGTAACATCCCTAACATCACGGTGTTTATCACGTCGGTTATTTCTAAACCGACGTGATAAAACGCCTGGGATATCGTTTATCACGTTGGTTTTTTCGAGAACCGACGTGATTAACCCTTCCCCGGGCCTATTATCACGTCGGTTTCTTAAATAACCGACATGATAAAAAGGCCTGGGAAACGTTTTAGCACGTCGGTTATCCAATAACCGACGTGGTAAATCGATTCCCAGGCCTTTTAGCACGTAGGTTATATTAAGAACCGACGTGATAAAAGGCCCGGGAACGGTTTAGCACGTCGGTTCTCGAAAAAACCGACGTGATAAACCCCTACCGATTTATTTACCACGCCGGTTATAAAATAACCGACGTGAAAGCGATTTTTTTTTAAAATAATTGCACTGCTCTCACCAAAAAGAAACCAGAAACCAAACAAAAAAATAACCATGGCAGCCCTCCCCCATGCCCCAACTGAACCCCACCCTCATCTATACCCACCTAACAACCTGGCCAGCCCTCCCCCACCACATTGGAGCTCCACCACAACCCTTGGACACCCCCCACCCCTTGGACAGCCCCCACCCTCATTTACACCCCCACGACCCCTAGTACAGCCTCAAACACCCATTGGACACCCTCCCATATCCCTTGGACACCCCCCACCCCTTGGACACCCCCACCCCTTGGACAGCCCCCCACCCTCATTTACACCCCCAAGACCCCTAGTACAGCCTCAAACACCCATTGGACACCCCCCCACACACCTTGACAGCCCTCCCAGACCCCTTGGACACCCCCCCGACCCCTGGACACACCCCCGAGCCCTTGGACAGCCCCAAACACCCCTTGGACACCCCTCCCATATCCCTTGGACACCCCCCACCCCTTGGACACCCCCCACCCCTTGGACAGCCCCCCCCCCCACCCTCATTTACACCCAACCGGCCCCTTGGACAGAACTCCCAGACACCTTGGACACCACTCCCATATCCCTTGGACACCCCCCACCCCTTAGACACCCCCACCCCTTCGACAGCCCCCCCACCCTCATTTACACCCCCGGAACACTAGGACAACCCCAAACACCCCTTGGACACCCCTCCCATATCCCTTGGACACCCCCCACCCCTTGGACCCCCCCCCCTCCCCGTGGACAGCCCCCCCCCCCACCCCCTGGACACCCCCCCGACCCCTTGGAAACCCCCCCCCCCCATCCCCTTGGACAGCCCCAAACACCCCTTGGACACCCCTCCTATATCCCTTGGACACCCCCCCACCACTTGGACACCCCCCACCCCTTGGACAGCCCCCCCCCCCCCCACCCTCATTTACACCCAACCGACCCCTTGGACAGCCCCAAACACACCTTGGACACCCCTCCCATATCCCTTGGATACCCCCCACCCCTTGGACACTCCCACCCTCATTTACACCCCCCCGACCCCTAGGACAGCCCCAAACACACCTTGGACACCCCTCCCATATCCCTTGGACACCCCCCAAACACCCACCCACCCCCTTGGAACCTCTCCCCCCATACCAAAATCCAGACCAGAAAAACCATCAACAGTAGACCAAAACAAGAATTAGAGAAAAATTAAACATTCACTTATATAACATTCAAAACATACACTGTCAACTTCAAAAAAAACTAAATCCAACCTAATCGACTACGAAATACACAATTACATTGACAATATTCAAAATTACATTTTACATTACAAACAACTAAAAGTCAATCAAAACTGTAAAATAATTTGACCACTCCACTTGTAAGTGTTTGATATCTTCAGCAGTAAAGGGTTGAGGGTCATCAAAAAGCTACAAAGGAAAAGGATAGTAGTAAACGTGTATAATGAATAAATCAAATTGAAATATTATGAGAAAGTGGAAATCTTACCAGGTCAAAACTCAGAACTGTCCTAGTTGTTATTATTTCATACATAAATCTTAACATGTAATATCCGCATTCGATGATGCCTTGTTGCTCATGACATTTCTGTTTGAATGAGTGTAAATTCAATATATTATTTTTATGTAATAAATCAAAATGTACAAATTATAAATGGATATTTACCTTCGCATGTACATATTTGATCTTGAAATTCCCTCTCTTTGCGCTTTTTCGAAAGTGGACCCATGCCCTGTTAGAAAATAATACGAATGGGGTAAATTTAAAATTCATTATAATATATAAAACAATTGTGAAATTGAAACTTACGTTTCCAATATATTCTTAAAACTTTCTCACACATCATCATGGAGAGAGCATATCCAATAAAGTGCCTTCTCCCTAGGGAAAAAACCCCTAACATCCAATGATCCCTGATAAAAGGAAATTTAACGTTAGAGGTTTTTTATGTTAAAATATAATTAACTCTTTGAGAGGGATGTGTTTCATACCTCTCACAAAAAGGCATCATCCAACACTGTGTGATTACATTCTTTTTAAATCTATCAGCAATATAAATCATTCTTTGTTACTCATCCAATACACATGCTTCAGGGGAAATCAATTGTGGGTCCACGAATCCATATACATCTGTCAGCTCATTCCACTCACAAATTTTATACAGATACCTAATACAAAGCAGACATAAGTATAAATTTTTAATAAATATAACGCAAGGAAAAGGTGTTAAGACTTACATGATAAAAATTTTCACCACGTTGATGCCCAACTTATCTCCAGTGACAAACTCCATGATATCAGTTTTCATAATTCCCACACTTAGTTCATGTCCACAGACATGAGCTTCCATTGTAAAGTCATATTGATCCGCCAAAAAATTTGAATATCTTGACAATTTGTCAAGACTGCTAGTATCTGCATCTGATGTCATAGTTATCTGTCTTTGTTGTTGTCTATACAGTATTTATTTACCTTTGAAGTATTCCTGTATAAATAAATTGAAAAATATATTAGTTTTCAAATGATAAAACATTAATAAAAATATAAAATAAAAGATATAACATCCATACCTCTATGGTAATGAGTCGAAGAATTCTGGATGGCCAAAGTAAAAAATGGCCGATACTATGTCCAACTGTCGTCACCTCATCTGTAGGTAATGGTATCCGAGCTGATCTATCTATAATATCCTGTACAGTGACCCTCTGATTCTCTACCTCTAACTATTGATGATGAACTGTATCTCATATACAATATACCATCCCATATGCAACTATATGATGTTGAGGATCATCAACATACAACTCACAATAAGTAGGTAGCTGCGGCGGAGGAAGAGGATCAAAAATGGGGTCCGCAGGCTGAGGTGGGGGAGTGGGAGCTACTGGGAGAGGTGGAGTGGGAGCTGCACCATGAAATTGTCCTTGCAAGTCTGCAAACATAAACTACATCGATGCTCTAATATTTTCCTCCATTGTCGCATTAATATTATGGACTTCAGCCTCCAAGGATTCTATTTTTTTTATAAACTCCCTCAACGTTAGAAGTGGAGGAACGTGGCAACACTTTTCTTAACGATACACCTGCCAGATATCCTCTTACACGGCCAGGATGTTCGGGCTTTCCCAATGCCACAGATAAAATATCTTCCCTCCCATATGGTGTAAATGTCCCCTATGAACTCTGCTCCTCAAGAGAGTCCTGTAATAAATAATTGAACATTTCTATAATGATTGGAAATATATGATGAAAATAGTAAACTTAAATAAATAAAATAGATATCTTACAATCCTCTCAACTACGAGTCTCGATTCTTCCGAAAGATATTGTCCTTTTTTGCCCTTCCGAGCTCTTTTCCATTTCTCATGTCTAGATGGAGGGGATGGAGGGGCCACCTCTCCAGAGCTTGAAGACTCAGCTTTTAGTTGTTGAAATTTTTCTGCCATCATTTGTTCTTCCAATAATGCATACCCTCCTCGAGATAAACTATGAGGGTATACATTTTTATATTGGATCTCTTTATGAGCTTTCCATGTTTGCTGTAAATTAAGAATAAGTAATCATTAACAAAACAATAATAAGATCATTTATATAAGAAATCTTATAAAAGTTTACATTGCCCTTACCAAAAATGATTCTTTTCTTCTACTTTCAAAAAATTGTCTCCATGTGTCTTCATCTATAAAAGGATATATACGACATGGATTCTCACGACTCCTATGACCGTAAATGAAATCAGATGAGAGGGTTGATTTGAAATCCCTCCATCTCCTAGAAGCCAACGATAAGCATTTCTTCCTGACTCCTCCAGTGTCAGGAATATCAAATTTCATCTGATAAAAAAGAGGTTAAAAATATTATATATACTAGAAACATTTAAATAACAGTCAAACAATAGCAAAAGATCTTACCAAAATGGTCTCCCATAGCTGAGAAATTATCGCCTTATCCACACTTCTCCAATCATCATAGAGAATGCTTACTTTGCTCTTATCCTGAGTTGCTACAAAACCCTTAAAATCTTTAGCATTTAGACCTCTAGGAAGATCATCATCATCAAACTCCACGACTATCCTCTCCTCCTTCGTACGGGCAAGTGATAATTTTGGTAAACTTGTGCACCACGCTTACCAACCTTTGAACTCTTTTTCGTAATAGGAGCATGTGAATGTTCCTCCCCAGATGTATGACCAATATGCTCATCTCCAGAATCATGTGGCTGATCAACTGATTGATCTGTCATTTTCCTTCAAATAAAAAAAACAAACATTAGTTCACAAATATAAAAATTCAAATATTGTAATACTACTTAATCAGAAAATAGAAAAGTGTACTAAATTACATATTAGTAAACATTGGTAATATGGTAAGCATGTTAAACAATGATAAACATGGTAAACACAGTCTTTTGTACCCCTCTCTCTTGGATTTTAATGATCACAATCACTCTTATTCTGTTCTAACTTGTTTTCAAGTGTTTTTGTTTATAGGCAAAAGGTTTCCAAGGAGTTGGCCCAAGAAAGCTGAAAAGTGGACTCACTGAGTCCACCGGTCAGCCGGTGTGAGCTCACCAGCCAGCCGGAGGACCCAGGCAGTAGACTTGCCCACTGCCTGGTGTCACCGGCCGGCCGCTGGATCACCACCGGCCGGCCGGTGGACCAGACAGAGAGCCTTCTTCTCTGTCTGGACCACCGGCCAACCGGTGATCCACCACCGGCCCGCCGGTGCGCCCATGACTTCTCCTCTTTACGGTTTTTATTGTTTTATCATTTTGGTTTGATACATGTTTTAATAAGTAAAAATTTTTACAATATCTAACATTATATGAAAAAACTAAATGTAAACAAGAAATAAACATGTGTTACCTGTAATTTTAGGAATGTACAGTTGGATTGTTTTCCCAAATTCCTTCGTCGTGATCGTTCCTTATGGCACAAACCATGTCTTCAACATACTCATCATTATGTTCTGTTAATCATTCCATGGAAGTAGGTATCTCACATAAATCAGCATCTTCATCAAATTCATCCTCACCAACATATTGTTTTTTCCCTGGTAAAACAACAACCCACTGCATATCTGATTGATCTACTACATAGAAAATTTGTTTGGCATGTGTTGCCATTATAAAAGAATCAGCTGTGTCTTCCAATCTATTCAGATTAACAAGTGTCATTCCAAATTCATCGTGTCTGACACTGTTGTTACCGATAAACCATTTACAGTTAAAAACAGGAACTTTAATTTTAAAGTAATCAGCCTCCCATATGTCTTCAATCACTCCATAATATGCACTTGATGCCGAAATTGGGTTTCTGTCCTTAGCACTCGAAAAATGCATTGCTTCTGCAAACACCAATACACCACTATTCTGAACTGCACTTCTGTTGTCCTGAGCTTTCGTATGAAATGTATAGCCATTAATGTCATAAGCGGACCATGTTATCACATTTAAAGATGGACCACCCACTATCCATTTTAATGTCTCTGATGCATCTAATCTACCGAGCAAGGTCTTTTTAAACCATGATAAAAAAGTTTTGTTGTGCTCATTCAAAATCCGCATTTCTTTCTTCTTTGGATGACATTGTTTCAACTCATTAATATGCAATGTGATATACGGTTGAACATCAGCTATGTTATTCAAGATGTATGATTCTAACTTCTTCATCTGTTCAGCTGACAGTGATTTGACTTTCAAGCCACGAATCCCCTTTCCCTCATTATTATCCTGTTCATGGTGAGATGGAGGCAAACCTATGTGTTGCGCCGTAGCCAAGTAGCTCGTACAAAACTCTGCTACCTCCTCAGAAATATACTTTTCAATAATGGAGGCTTCAGGTCGATATGGATTTTTAACATATCCCTTTAATATTTTCATATAACTTTCAAAAGGATACATCCAACGAAGATATACAGGTCCACAAAGCTTTATTTCTCGAACCAGATGAATCATTAAATGCACCATCATATCAAAAAAGTTGGAGGAAAATACATTTCCAAATGACAAAGTATAAAAATTGCATGCTTTTCCAAAATGTTCAAAGCATTCACATCAATCGCCTTGTTACAAATTGAATTGAAAAAATAACACAACCTCATTATAGTCTTTCTGACAAGGATGGGCAATATTCCACACAGTGCAACTGGTATAATTTGTTGCATCATGACGTGACAATCATGTGATTTCATACCTATCAACTTCAAGTCTTGCAATGAGACAAAATTTTTTACATTTGAAGAATAACCTTGAGGCACTTTGATATCATGAAGACACTGACAGAAGTTACTTTTCTCCCTCTTCGATAATGTATGACAAGCTGGGGGAAGAAATGTTCGTCTTCCTTTAGGAGTGGGAGCTAACTCCAAACGTATTCCCATTGATAGTAGGTCTAACCTTGCATTCAACCCATCTTTTGTCTTTCCTTTAATATCCAGAAATGTTCCGATCAAAGAATCACAAATATTCTTCTCCACGTGCATGACATCAATATTATGTTTGACTTCATGATACCTCCAATATGGTAGCTCGAAAAATATTGACCTTTTCTTCCAAATATGTCTATCATTACCAGATTTCTGTGTCTTTCCTAATGTCACATCAAGGTTTTTCACCCTCTCAAAATAAAAATCTGGGGATAAAGGTTTTGGAGCAGTATCAAATTCTTGTGAGCCATTGAATGCCTTTTTTAGTCTTCTATAAGGGTGATCCATAGGCAAAAACTTTCGATGACCCATGTACACTGTTTTCCTCCCATGATGCAATTGACAATATGACGTCTTTTGTTCGCAAATTGGACATGCTTTATGCCCTTTAACATTGTATCCAGACAAATTTCCATATGCTGGGAAGTCATTTATAGTGAATAGAAGCACTGCATGCAGTTGAAAATATTCCATTTTATAAGAATCATACACCCTAATACCATCAACCCATAACAGTTTCAAATCATCAATCAGCGGTGACAAGTATACATCAATATCATTGCCGGGTTGCTTTGGACCAGAGATCATGATACTCAACATGACATATTTGCGCTTCATACAAACTTCAGGAGAGAGGTTGTAAATTACCAATAAAACAGGCCATGAACTATGTGTGCTACTGAAGGTTCGGTATGGATTCATTCCATCTGTGCACAAGCCTAGTCTCAGATTTCTAATTTCATTTCCAAATGTAGGGTACTGGGCATCAATTTTCTTCCATTGTGGACAATCAGCTGGATGACGTATTTTTCCATCACATACCCACTCATCAGCATGCCATCTTAACCTTTTTGCATCATGTGAATTAGCAAATAAACGTTTGAAACGAGGAATTATAGAAAGATACCAAAATACCTTTGAAGGGAGCTTTGTAATCTCTACATCAACTTGTGATTTTTCTTTCACCTTATACCGTGATGTCCCACATTTAGGACACTCTTTCAAAAATTCATATTCCTTCCTATATATAATGCAGTCATTCGGACAGGCATGTATTTTCCTGTATCCCAATCCCATCGGGCATAATATTTTTTTGGCCTTATAATGTGAATCTGGAAGATCGTTATCTTTTTGAAGAATTTCTTTCATCAATTGTAGCAACTCTGTAAAACTTCTGTCACTCCATCCATGTTTCGCCTTCAGGTTAATCAATCTTAACACCGCCGACAAAACTGTAAAATATGTACAACCAGGATATAATGGTTTTTCGGCATCACCATATAGACGTGAAACTGTCGGTTCTATCTCAATTTGTTCTGCTACAATATCGCGAATCATTTCTTCAATTCCATCGGAGTTACCATCTTGCGATTCATTATCATCAGTGATATTCTGTCCAGTTTCGCCATGCCAAATCCAAGGGTTGTAACTCGGATTGAAACCATGACAAATCAGATGATATTTTATCTCTCTACTTTTCAACTTCTTCATATTCAGACATTTCAGGCATGGATAGAAAAAAATGTCACTACTTGGAACATTTCGTTTAGAAAATTCCAAAAAGGCATCAACACCTTCCTCATATTCACTGCTCATTCGATGTGCCGTAATCCAACTTCGACTCATTATTACCTATAACAAATAGCAAAAATATATATTTTTTTAGATAATACAAATATATGTTTATATGAAAAAATCATAATTTGAATGTAAACAATTTTGAAATATAAAACAAATCGATGTGTATTTAAAAAAATATGCTTGAATATTATTTTTTAAACAAAATATAGTAAGATATAACACCCCCCTGGACACCCCCCGACCCCTCTGGACAGCCCCCCGCCCCTCCTGGACACCACCCCCCACCCCCTACCCCCTTGGACACCCCCTGGACATCCCCCAACCCTCTGGACAGCCCTCCACCCACCCGGACAACCCCAAATACCCTCTGGAGAGGCCGCCACCCACTTGGACAGCCCCCCACAACCATCCACCCCCTTGGACACCCCCCTGGACACCCCACCGACCCCTCTGGACAGGCCGCCACCCCCTTGGACAGCCCCCCACACCCACCCATCCCCTTTGACACCACCCTGGACACCCCCCGACCCCTCTGGACAGCCCCCGACCCCTCTAGAAAGCACCCCCACCCCTCCTGGACACAACCCCCCACCCCCGACCTGCTTGGACACCCCCTGGACACCCCCCAACCCTCTGGACAGCCCCCCCACCCCTCCTAAACACCACCCCCACCCCCTACCCCCTTGGACACCCCCCTGGACACCCCCCAACACCCACCCACACCCTTGGACAGCCCCCCACACCCACCCACCCCCTTGTAAACCCCCCTGGACACCCCCCGACCCCTCTGGACAGCCCCCACCCCTCCTAGACACCACCCCCACCCCCTACCCCCTTGGACACCCCCCTGGACATCCCCAAACCCTCTGGGCAGCCCCCCCACCCACCCGGACAACCCCAAATACCCTCTGGAGAGGCCACCACCCACTTGGACAGCCCCCCACACCCATCCACCCCCTTGGACACCCCCCTGGACACCCCACCGACCCCTCTGGACAGGCCACCACCCCCTTGGACAGCCCCCCACACCCACCCATCCCCTTGGACACCACCCTGGACACCCCCCGACCCCTCTGGATAGCCCCCGACCCCTCTAGAAAGCACCCCCACCCCTCCTGGACACAACCCCCCACCCCCGACCTGCTTGGACACCCCCCCTAGACACCCCCAACCCTCTGGACCGCCCCCCACCCCTCCTACACACCACCCCCACCCCCTACCCCCTTGGACACCCCCCAGGACACACCCCAACACCCACCCACACCCTTGGACAGCCCCCCACACCCACCAACCCCCTTGTAAACCCCCCTGGACACCCCCCCCCCCCCCGACCCCTCTGGACAGCCCCCCACCCCTCCTGGACACCACCCCCCACCCCCTACCCCCTTGGACACCCCCCTGGACATCCCCCAACCCTCTGGGCAGCCCCCCCCCACCCACCCGGACAACCCCAAATACCCTCTGGAGAGGCCGCCACCCACTTAGACAGCCCCCCACACCCATCCAACCCCTTGGACACCCCACCGACCCCTCTAGACAGGCCGCCACCCCCTTGGACAGCCCCCCACACCCACCCATCCCCTTGGACACCACCCTGGACACCCCCCGACCCCTCTGGACAGCCCCCGACCCCTCTAGAAAGCACCCCCACCCCTCCTGGTGAAAATGGTGATGTGATCCCAAATCCATGCACCTATGCCATGGTTGTGTGTGAATAAAGTAGTAACAACTGTAAAAGGGCAACCCATCCAAATGGACACGCCCCAACCCTCTCGGGGATTTATAGAAAACGATGAAAAATTAGTGAAATCATAAAATTAGTCAATATTGCAAGTCGAACTAATAGATCTAGGGATGATAAATAAGATTATGGTTCCAAAACGAGTTAAAAGTGTTCGCAATCGAAGAATCTTAGCTAGTTTCAACAAAAAAATCACAACACATATATATATACTATCCGCGAAAAAAAAAACGAACGAGTGGGAGGATTACCTGAGTGCTGCGAGTTTAGATGATTGATCGGAGGAGATTAAATATGAGAAACGATGATCGCAAAATGAATCTAAACCAACGAAATGGACGATCCAATTCGGGTTTACGCGCGAGAGAGACGAGTCACGACTGTCGAAGGTAAACTCGCGAATGACATTCCACGGTCTGGGTAAATTTTTAAATGAGTTATCACGTCGGTTATTCAATAACCGACGTTATAATTTTTTTAAAAACATTTATAACGTCGGTTATTCAATAACCGACGTAACAACCTTCCTCCGATTCTTTTTTTACGTCGGTTATAAAATAACCGACGTTATAAAGGGCTCAAAATCCGCGTTTTTTTACATCGGTTATTGAATAACCGACGTAACAAACACCCCTCGCTTCTGTTTTTTACGGTGGTTAATGTATAACCGACGTAAAAACCGAAGCCGCACGATTAATAACGTCGGTTATAAAAATAACCGACGTGAAAGGTGTACTAAACACAGGTTTTTACGTCGGTTATTAAATAACCGAGGTAAAAAACCTCGTTTTACATATTATGACGTCAGTTTTATATAACCGACGTAAAAAATGGTGACGTAAAAAACGTTTTATGCACTAGTGAATAGATATTTTTATAGGGAAAATGACATTATGTATAAGGATTTATATTTTTTCTATTAATGGAGTTTGAGAATAAATTTTTCAATGGAATAAAAGGGTTATTAGTGGTTTTGAAGGATTCAGAGGGTGTTTCGGATTTTCCAATGGAATCTGGAAACATTGATGTCATTAATGGTTATATAACATGAATGTTTTTTAGGTATATACAGTGAACTATTTTAGAGCATTTAATAGGTACACTCCATTCAATTGGTTCACAATTTTAATTAGATGATAGCAGTTATTTTATCCTTGGGGGACACATTTATCTGTGTATACTATAAATAATAAAATTCACCTAATGAAATGTTTTCACATTGTGAATATCTCAGCCATGTTGTTAATATAATTTTATTTTATCCATAATATAGGTATCTCTTTATCTATCTCTCAAACCCTAGGGTAGGTTTAGAGTGATTAATTTCAATCCAAAAATCTTGATCAATAATTTTATCCATTTTTTTCTCCTCATTGGTTTCCTATTTATACCACTATGCACTGTTATAGCATTGTGATATCTTGACCACCAATGAATATGCTTTTGATCATCATTTTTTTGTGTTCTAGGAATTTTGTCTGATCTCCATCACCTTCATTATTTTTAATTATTACCTTTTGGAAGAATTTATTTTGTGTCCATATAAAGGTGTTTAGTATAGCATAATATTTTTTGCTATTTGTAATTATTTATGTATGTGAGATATCAATACATTGTACCATATCAATGTGAGTAGAATATTACTGAATAATTATTAATGATAGTCATCTATTATGAATATTTATTGAATCCCTCTAAATCTAGTAGTATTGGGACCTAACTTGTTGCGACTCATAGGGGGACCCTACCCTTGAATAATGAATAACTAGATAATGGTTTAATGATACGTACTAACATGAAATGATACCTGATTTGATTTATTTTGATATATTCACATTATAAAATTACATAGTTTATTATTGAATTTATATTTTATAATTAGTATGAATTGGTTGTATACACTGGCTTAATAACGGTTTAAGATATTACTTGATCTATGAATGGATAATTTAATGAAAAATTATAATTCGAGGAATTGACCATTTTTCCTAATGATATTATGTAGTGTTATTCATTCCCTTAAGACTTGTGTTATGATTCAATCTAAAATGCTTATATAAAGAGCTTGGCTCAGTTTTGCGGAACTGTATATATTATGGGCTTGTTCAAGTTTTATCAAAAATATTATATAAAGGGCTTGTCCAGCTTATATTAAAATTATTATATAAAGGGTTTATCCTTTTTATACTAAATTTATTACGTTAAGATATTTCCCTAATTATGGAAAAAAAATTATATAAAGGTCTTTTCATTGTTTTTCTATAATTATTAAATTTATTACATGGTCTAATTGTGATTAAATGCTTACGTAGAGGTATTATTTAAATTATTTTATTATTACATGGACTTTAGGTCATGGTTGACATGGTTACACTATATTCAATGAGATTTTCTATCTATGTTTTGAAAGTAGTTGATCATAATATCTTATTAATTGATTAATTAATATTCCATATTAACACTTTATTTCATGTTATTATTATCAGATATTGTTTTGACTCAGCAGTATCAACGTATTGTGCTTTACTCACACCCTATTGAGGCATCCATTTGGTACTCAAAAATATTACATAGATTCTTTTTTGGACAAGGGAAAGGGGCCCTATTGTGGGTTTTTTCATTCTGGTTAGGTTGGGGATTAGAGAATGGACCAATGAGGGCTTCTGGACTAAGGTATTTGAGTTTATTAATTTCATCTTGTTATTTTATATGATTGACTTCCATAATGATATTTAGTTAAATGTCAGCCACAAATTACATGGTTCTTCATTTCTTTTGGTTTACTTTGCTCATTCCTTAATTTACATTTTTATGATGTACACTTTCTGTTACTTCTATCACTATGATATTTATTTATTTTCATTGTGTTGAAACTCCAAACGAGGGGGTATAGAGTTCCCACTATATTCTCTACACCCAAGATACTATTCGAAGACCTCTAACATATGGGGAGGAGAAAATGAGGTGTAGTAGAAAACCGGTTTTTTCTAATTGATAGAGAGTCAGGTCAGCAGATGTTATGAAATGGATAAGAGACTTACAATGAGAATCTAATCAACTCTAAATCCAATAGAATATATGAAAAAATATATAATTGACTGATATTAGATAATTTATGTGATAAATATATGTTTAAATGATAATATATTTCTAGACCCTATATTACATAATGTCTTCATCTGAATTTAGAGAATATGTTGAAACATAATTCAATTAGTGAAAAATGAAGAATTGGTGTTATTAATCAACTACATCATAATCAAACTCAATCTAAAAATTGATATTGGGTCTATCTCTATATTCTAATAGGAATTCCTTTCCACCTCTTAATGAATATTCACTATGTTTAAAAATTCATTGGTCATATAAAGTGAGTTAGACAATAGGAGGATAAAAATTTATATCTGTCAGAAAAATAATGTAAAAAAATCTAAAATTTAAATGCTTTGTATTTAAAGTCTATTATGTATTTGGTTAAAATAATAATAAGTTTCATTTGATTAAAAAATAAAATGATTTTAGAAAACTATATGATAAAATATAAAAGGCATGTTTTATGAAATATTAAAATAAAATATCATTATATTATTCTATAAGTATCCCCTACATATAACGTCTGATAAACTAAAATTCTGTCATTATGAAAAAATAGTGATTGAGGTTAAAAAAATTCCCAATATAATAACACCTCTTATTCTAAAAAAATACCATTATTAAAAGAATAGAAAATATATATCTAATTTATCGTGATCTGACATTTCTCATAATTTGAGACATGAAAAAACTCAAAATGGAAACAATATTATAGTAATCACAAAAATCTCCAATTTTTATTTTCAAAATGTAAAATAGAATCCTTTTTTCAAAAAATAAAATAAAACAGAGCCAAATATTATTGTTGAAAAAGTAAAATGAAATCCTCGATATACATTTATAGAAATCATCTATAATTTATAAACAATTCACTTTCCCACTTATTATTTTCAATTCAATGATACCCCCTAATGTTATTTTTCTCAAATGTAAATTGTCCCTCTCTTTAGAACTTTCGTTTTCTCTCTTTAAGGTGAATTTATCTATATTTTTAAAGAAAAAAATAAAATAAAATAAAATAAATCATTCTTTATAAATATTATTTGAATAAATTAAACAATGTTAGTGATTATAATCAATGGATGATAAGAATAAAATGTTTAAAAATTTCATATGTTATCTAAAAAAATTATATGGATGATCTTTTTATAAAGAATATGGTGTTATAAATATAAGTATGATATTTTTTTCTCCCACAAAATCTATGTATAGACCCATGATTTGAGATAAAGTAAATAAATCAACCATTTTTAAGGGTTTAACAGGATAATATAATATTCAAATAAATTAATATTTATTATATACATGTTAATATTTTATTATTTCATGATGTAAATTTATTAAAATAATTGTATGGGGTTATAATTTTTTCATCAATATCTTTCATTGGAAACAACAGAAGTTAATATCATGAGAACTCCCTCGATAAAATATAGCCAGACAATGAAGCATTACAATTAGAGTTTCAATTCTCATTATAAAAAAAATCTTATTAAATGTGGTCTAGAGATATCGCACTAATAATAAAATACAAAAAAATTTTGTTCTAAAAAAATTGAGATGATGAAATACCAAAAAAGTCTATAAATCCTAGTATAATTCAATGACCTTTATTCCTATAAGTGACCATTTTAATTTATATATAAAATTATAAGATAATTTGATTATAGAATTTTAAGGACAATTGGACATGTTTCACTGGAATGCGATGTATGATCTAGAATTTGATGGATATTAGTTATATCTATATGTTTTGATGAATACTTGATCATATTGTTCTCTATGTCCTCACCATAACTGTTAATTCGATAATTCATCTCAGTTCAATGGATTATAAAATGATTTTATTTTATATTTATTTATATATATATAAATATTCATTTAGACATAGGAAAATGAATAGTATATTGGGATGTTAAAAAATCATTTAAATATTCATATGAAATAATAAATACCTTAATATCATTGGGTGAATTATGGTGGAAACAATTTGAAACTATTCCCTTTAATGACCCACTTATAATATTGGGTTTTTACCCCATTTCAAGGAACAAATTAAATCTAATGTTATGTGACCATAAATCACTCAGTATAAAAAATATGTTATATTATAATGTCAGGAATAAGAACAAACGGATTTTATATTACTTACCACAAAGCTAAAGTCCAAGGAAAAAACATACAAAGTGAGGGATAAAATATTTTCTACCATGGTCACTCTAAGACAAGGAGGACCACCCTTACATGGTTAAGTAATTAGTCACTATAATGGAAAGGTCATATCCCACATCTTATTAACCACACACTATATTAGTGAAGAAAAATGATTATTTACAAACATTAAGTTTTATAACATAATTTATTATTGACAATGAATCTTTAATTCCAATCTAATGTGATAAATATATATGCCTTAGCTTATCTAGAATAGGTAATTCATCATTCTTATTTTTTTAATGTGATTTCAATTATACAATCAAAATTTTATAAACTATTTATTTGAGGTACATGGATGAATATTTTGAAATCCAAACAATTATAATAGTAGATAATTTTCCTAATTAATAATCATTTAACAATAAATAAATTATTGTTACATTATATATTATTATAAAAAATTAAAATATATAATTGATAATGTATTGATGTAATGAAAAATTCCATGAACCTGGAATTATTATTGTATCAACATTGTAAGTGGTTCTCTCTTGTCAAGATTTTTTTGATAGTGTTACCCATTACTAGCACTAAAAGTGGTTTATTTTTAGAAATTTCTATAATTATATTTGTTAAATTAATGTTAATGATTGTTATTTATTACTATAAATATCCATGATCATTATACGTGACCAATATAAATAACTATTGATAAATACATCCAATTTTACTAATTCTTTTCCCCTAATCTCATCTAAATAATTTGTCCATTTAAATTAAAACTAGTGATTCAAGGTATTATTGAATGTTATACATCAATGTTATTAATAATTATTTTTTAGAATTATTTTATTTTATTATGTTGAATTATGATTAGGTCTTCTTGATAATTATGTGAACATCAGTTGATATAAATAACTAAAAAATTAAATCAATATATCATTTACACCACTACAAAGAATAATTATTTATTATAAATTTTTTTATCAATATCATTTGATCTAAAATAAAATTAAGTGTTCTAATCTTATTTAATGTAAAATATTTCTTATGAATCTTGTTTCAACTTATCATCCACCACACTTTTTAATCCTTAGGAAACCCCATTTACTTTTTATGTACATTTTTATTTGGTGTGATTTTACCTTACACTGCCAAATATTCTACCTCTAATATAAAAATAATCCTAAAAATTATATTGATTCCAATATTTTTTTAATAGATCTCTTGATGGAATGAAATATTCAACTAAGATATGTTAATCTATATCTTATTTGAGTAATGTTATGTTACACATATAGTGGAATCCTAATAGATTCCATGAAGTATTAATCACACCATTTTATGTTTTATTTTTACATAAACTATATTTAATCTCATGTAGTTTTAGATTATAGTGTGGTTAGTACTATTTAAGGTTGATATTGTTTTCCACATAATACCTGAACATTTATCTAAAGTAAAAAAATAAACTCTCAAACATCTTCAATCACCATAGAAAAATAAATTCGACATTATAAGCGACATTAATCAATTATCAATGATAATTATTTTTTCCGACTTATTGTGTCGATCATTGTATTTAATGATATTGTTCAAAAGTATACCAATGTGCCTCCTAATTCAGTACAAAATAATGTTACTATGTAATTTAAATACAAACTTCCTCAAAATAAATGATGTGCCCAGTCAAATTTATTTGTTCCACATTTGGAATTACCTCTAACTCAATTAATCCCCCCAATTCCATTCATCTATTGAATGTAGTAATTATTAGTAAATCTAAATCATCATATATGGTTACAAAGTACTTATATATTTTATATTTTTAAATTTCAACATTAATCTTTCCCCATAATATATCTTGATATTGTATGCATACATTTATCGATTTATAGATTTATTGTTCATTTTTTTCATCACTTTGTATAATAAAATCAATTAGTCTTCAAATTCCATAATTTATTTTTTAATATTACACCATCGTAATATTTCTCCAAATGGGTAAATAAACATCTATAATACCACTTATTGAATGTTTAATTTACATAATTTTTAATTTATTTAGTCTACCTTTTTTTGAAACACCATTACATTTAATACCAGAAACTATTGGTAGAAATCCCAATGTCATAAATATGTCAATTGAGAATTATCGAATAAGTAGTTGTCTCTTTCAAACATTTTTGAATATTTCTCCATTTAATGATAATTTGTTTATGATGATGACCATTTTTCATTTATGACTACCCGAAAACATATATTATACAATGTGTGAATTTTTTAACTTCTAAATCAATTTCATTACCAAATGTGTTTCATGTAAAACATGAGTTTCAATTATAAATATTTAGATTTGGATTCTCATGAAAATATAACATAATAAAAATAGCATTAATAAATATTTATATTATAACCCAACCATTTTTTAAAATATAATTTGACAAAATAATTTCAATTTTATATTCATCATATGATAATTATCTTTGGGTTAATTTTTTATATTATTATAAAATAATTTATTATTGTGAGTAAAATTATGTCCCTAATTCAGAAAAACTATAACTTTTATGAAATTTTAAACACATAATAGTTACATAAATTTTATGAAACCATTTTTCAATAAAAAATATATTTAATATGTATTAAATTTCATATAAAAAATATAATTTTTATCATAAGAATATATGCATAAAATTTTGGAAATATAAAAAATGTTTCCGGTTAAGTAGAAACTATTTTTAGTTATTTTATATAAATAAAGTATCTTCATCATTACATTATTTTATGGTGTGGAAATTAAAACCAATAAATATGTTGAATCATTCAATTATAATCATCATTTTACTCGTTTTTTCTATAAAATATTATCTATTCTTAAAACAAACATTTTATAAAAACTGTTTTCATTAGGATTGATGAAAAAATATTAAATAAAATTTTTATCTATTTAATAAAATAACTATTTTTAAAAGAATTGAAAATTTTTAATCATCATAATTAATATTATGAAATAATTTCAACTATTTTTTTCCATAATATATAGTGAACATGGTAAATATTAATCACTTTAGTTGAGGGAAAAATTGGAAAAGGGTTTAATAGAAAGTGATAAGGAGTAAATATAATAAGAAACACCTGATTAATCCTCAGTAAATGGTTTTATTTTAAAGATACACATATCATATTATTATACCAAAATTTGGATCCACCTAATATTATTCAGTTATATATTAAATGACAATTTTTCATGAAATGATATGTTTTATACTCACCTCAGTTATAAAGGTGAACCCACTCTCCTCTATTATACATACTAAATAATCCACATAGATTATCCAATCCATTCAAAAATACATTCTAAACGTCCCACACCATGTTTTACATGACATATCCTCATAAAAAACTCTTTTTCGAGAAGTCTTAAACTATAATCCAAATAAGGTTTGGAAGTGAATAGGAATATGTTCTTACTAAGATGATTCATGTTTGATTATTCATAGACAACCTATAAATCATTAATAAATTAAAAAATTAATTACCAAAATATATTACCAGATATATATATACTTATGTTAATGATACCTCCATTCACTATCTAATTTTTAACCTATGGAAAATAAAAACAATGCTTATGTATATTTACAACATACATTCACTACAAAGAAGTATAATTCAATTTTCATTACGACTATACATCGAAGGTTATAAATATATTATTAATGAACATAAATTATATTTATGACATAATTATGATTATTTAAATATAATATATTGTCTATCTTATTACCCTTCCATCTGATGGAAAATGATAACGTCACTCCTTTTTACATGTGGACAACCACCTCAATATAAAAATTTGATTCATTTTTTCACCACTATTCAAGGATATATTATTAAACATTTTATAATGATTAAAAATAATATTTATGAAATTATTATTATACTGAGGATTGTCTAACAAATTAGCAAATAATTTAACAATAATAAGTACACTGACCAATATAATAATATATTAACTGAACAACCCTAAATGGGAAATGAATGAAATGAGTATTCAATAAATGGATTTAAAATTTTAATAAGAGGACTATACAAATGATTATGGAGTAGAATTGTTTTTTAATAACGAATTTAATAAATTTAATTTCATATAACTATATGATAAAAAACATACAACTAAGAGGAGACCCTAGGTAAGGGATTTCTATTACAATAAAAGGACATGTTGATTAATAATAGAGATTTCTACTCCCTTTCCATTTTAGAGAGGAATATAAAATTTGGATTATGTCTATATCTAAATTTGATATCAATACATAATTAGATTCATGGAGAAGAAGAGGATAAAAAACTAGTGAATTGGAATGGTATCTATAGAATAGAGTATGTACATATTGTGTAGAAATACATTACTCTGTTTCCCTAAGAACAACCAGGATATCCACCTGAGTGTGTTGTTAGGATTTTCGTTGTATTCAACCATGATGAAAAACCGATATCTGAGGTTCCCTATAGTATAGCCATAGTGGAACTAGTTGGAATGAATAAACAACTATAGTTATTTATTGATAAGGGAGTAATATTCAGTAGTGTTTCACAATGGGAACACTATATACTATTTTGAAGAAGAAGGATGGGTCTATGAAGTATTGAAATAAGTATAAGTAAACCAATTAAAAAATATAAAGAAAAATATCCTTGACCCTGCTTTGATGGAATATATAATCAACTTCAAGGTGAAAGATATTTTTAAATAATTGATATTTTTTGGGTATTATTAATTTTATTATAGAAAAGGCTGATATTTTAAAGGTACATTTCATACGAGGTATGAAAAATATTAGTTTATAATAAATCTCATTTGATTGGCTAATGGATAATCTATTTTAATTTATTTTTTGAAAAAGTATTAAAATGTTTCTTGGTAATTTCATTGTTGAAATTATTAATGATAATTTAGAAGCCTTGATAAACATAAGAGAAATTATTCAATTATTCTTAAGACTTATAGAGAAATATAGTGGTAATGATAATTTACTAATATTGAAATATTGAATTTTGGAATTTCTTTTAAAGGAAATTTTGTCTCTATGGATAAAATATTAGTTGATCATTAAAATAAAAAGGTACTTATGGAAGGGTTAATGCCTATGAATTATTCTATTTTTTTAGATTCCTAGGATTAGAAGGTAATTATATTTTATTTTATCATTATTTAACTTGAGTAGCTCACATGACAAACATGTTGAAACATAATGGTATTATTATTATATTATTAGAATAATGTAAACAATGGTTTCAACAATTAAATAGGATATTGAAAGATTCACTAATATTTTCTTTACCATCCTTAAGTGGTGTATTTTTGAGATATAGTAATTCATCAAAAAGGGGAATAGATGTTTCATTATTAAATGATACAGATTATTTTAATATGAATCTATGAAGTTAATTAATAATGAATTAAATTATCCATCCCTTGATCATAAGTTAGAATCCTAATTCATTTCCTTGAAGATATTAAGGTGTCATCATTATGGTTTCGAATTTGTAACATAAATGGATAAAAAATATATGAAATTAATATTATCATAGAAATATCTCAAAATGAGGAAATGGATATTTTGGTAACCACTCAATGAGTATGATCTCTCATTAAACAACCTCATAAGGATAGAAATTATAGTGTTTGTTGTGTTGAGTAAGAATGGTCACGGGGTTGTGACTAAATTGAGGAATTATAAATATCTTATATTAACATATTTACTTATATTTGATATTGAAATAAAAATGAAATGGTAAATATCACATCTATTACAAATTATTTCCAATTTATCATTATTAGATAATATAAAATGTTTCAATGATGATGATAAGATTAGTAAAAATAGTCAATGTCCTGAATGACAGGTTATTGGTAAACTTCATCAATGAATATGGTATATTGAAATTTAGAAAAGTTATATGTTTTATATCAGTTCCTAATATAAAAAACGAATTATTTGAAGATGATCATAGCTCAAATGTATCTAGACACACAGGTAACAAAAAAATATATTGGTATTTGAAGGAAATATTTTTAGTGAAAATATGAAATTTTGAATTTCCGACTATGTATCAAGATGTTGTCTTTAAAAAATTATAGTGGATGATATTTAATATCATAAATAATTCACGAAACCTATAGATATTGGTATATTAAAATTTTATATATTAGTATGTACATTTTCACTCAATTTAAAAAAATCCACGAATGAATTATTTCAGAAGGGTTATTGTTGATCTTCTTTCCTTGTACACACATTTCTTCTCTTAAAGGGAATCTTTAACTATTAGGAATAACCTAAATCAAAATATTAATGAGGTTGTAATACATAATGGTGAACCTTATTGGATTCTATTTATCATAACCCTAATTTTCTATGAAAATTATTGAATTGTGTTCAGAAGGTTCTTTAAACTGAGGTAAATTTGAGAACTACTTATCATCATTAAATTAATTAATAGTTTGATAGGAATATTAAATGATTAGAATACACATTAAGGATTTTTTTCACTTCAATTCACATTTTTTTCAATCAGTATTTTTATTTGGTGTTAATCACATATAATAATGACTTATATAAAATCATTCATATAACTATATATGACGTTTTATATGAAAAAAGAATTCGTAAAACAAATTATACATATGATTTTATTGGAAGGAAGTTATGAGTGGGAGAAAAATTAGAGGAGAAAACTACCTATATAAGAACTATTCAAAGTCATATAAATATATCTCAAAGTATACAAAAGATTTATAATAAAACCCAAATGAAGGAATTATAATTTAAAGTGGTACATCATGTTTTCTTGAAGGTAACTAAATAGAATATTCATTAATGTATGATAATAATGTTGAAGTATTTCCTAGTTACACAAATACTTTTTAAATTATAGAATGTATTATAGTAGTTTTTTACCATTTAAAAATTCCACATAGACTCTCTAAATTTCATGATGTTTTCAAGACTCTATATAGCGTACGTAAATTCTAAAACAAATGGGGTTTTTCACCTATAATTAAATAGAATTTGAGCCTAACTTATCTTACTATAAATATATTATATATATATTATAGAAACTAGAGAATAATTGATTTAGAATTAGATTACTTGATTGGTGAAGGTACATTGGAGAACTCATAAAATAAAAGTGGAAATATGGGAACTTTTAAATTTTATGATCAATAACTATTTTCTGGTGAGTTAATACTCAATAACACCATAAAAATTTTGTTTCAAACAATAACATGCTCAATATATTACTCGACACTCAATATTGAGCTTTAATAAAACTATGATATAGAAAAATAATATTAGCATTTACATGTTACCACTATAAATAGGATTATAATTTTTCAGTATGAATGACTATGAACATATTATAAATATACATATAATTTTTATATTAATAAAATTTATTCATTATTGGATATTAAATAAGTACTATTTTCTTAATGTCATTTTATTTTATAGAAATATGATTTCTGAAAAAGTGGGTTTTATTTGATATTAGTAACAAACATTGTCAATAATTTTATATAAATTTGGATATATTATTTTTGGAAATGAATATCATATTTTAAATCTTCCTATGAATATTTTCTACTGGTGAATATTTTTAAATTTTTAAAAATGATAATTTTTTTTTAATATACAAAGAATAAATTTTTGATAAACTACCATTATGTTTTATCATATAAAACAATGATAATAATAAAATTATTTTCTTAATTATACGAAAATTTATCCTAATCCTATACTAATTATAAATTATCTAATTAATAATATAGGGATTATAATTATATTTGATTTTGGTAATAATTTTAGTTATTATTAACAATGTATTTTTCAAAACTGTTTCTCATTGTCATTTATGAATTTATATTAAAATTTATTTCTACCAATTAAAAAAATTTATTCCTTCAAAATATATTGAAAAACATTATTCATGAGATTAATGTTTTAAAATGGAAACATTTATTTTAGGTCATTTTGAATTGTGACCATGGTAATGATATTCTAACTTGATAATGGTAAATTAGTTCTAATAGGGTTAAAAATATGAGATATGGATTCAAAAATATCATTAAAACAAACCTTATTTCTTGTTAAATTAGTTTTTTTCAAAAATATGTTGAACCATCCCATGTGCCCTATTAACGTGATAACCGAGTCGGTCCTAAAATAGACCGAAGGGAATTTATGATCCCACAGGTCGATGACTAGCACCAGACATCATAAAAACTGAAAGTGGGGACAATTTTTCCACTAAAAATGCAGAAAGAAAAGAAAAACGAGATATTGTGCACATTAAAGGAAAAAAACTCTAGGCATAACACAACATATGTTTAATAGGAACAACCACCCATGTACTATAACCCAAGTACAAATAGGGGGAAACTTTCCAAAGTCCCTAAGTAAAGAAATCACCAAGACCAATGTTTAGATTTGGGATCCACCTCAAATATATCATTTTCCTTTTATCGAACCTATAAGGAGATAATCGACAAACACCTAAAGCCCCATTTAAGGTTTGATCTAAATCGTAGTAGGATTTCACCCAAATATTTTATAATAGATTCCCATATCAATTAAACCAAAATGTGATTTCAATTTTAAAATATACTGGTTTGGCATTAAGAAAGAACATTTAATCAAATAATCATCTACATTTTAAAAGATAGAAATACCTTTAGAAAATCATGTTATATATTTCAAATGACCAAATTTTTTTTAAAGATGGAATTCTCCTTTAATCAATGGATACTTTTCATAAACTTCAATTCTCACAAATGTATTAAATCAACCTTTTATATAAAAAAGTTATATAAATTCTAGAGGAATGTAAAATAGTTTATAATAATTGAATATATAATCATTCAAAAAGTCAAACAAGAGAGTAATGTGGTCATGTGACATATAGGTATGACAGTTCTAGGTTATTAGGGTCCAACATTGTGTATAGGAAAAAGTATGTACATACGCCCCTTTAGGCCAAAGGTAAAGGGATCTCACCACCATCACCAAAGGAATAAGATCCACTAATATGATGTTTTTAAACATTTTAGAATCACAAACATCTACAAAAAAACCTCACTAACTACCCGTGGCTTGCATCTTCTCTAGTACAAATCAATGATGGGAAATTCATTTTGTAATAGAAATTAAAATTCATCCCAATTGTCATTTCAAATATTCCAATTCTCTCCTTTAGAACCATAAATGGTTTTTAGTAAAAAAATATGACTTTCAACCAAGATGAAACCCTATGGTTTCTAATAAAACATTTTAAGCCATTTTTCACAAAACTGAGGATTGAGACCAAATCAAAAAATTCCATCATTTTCATTACAAATGCCCAATTCACATGAATTGGGTTTTTTCAAAACAAAATCCCATAAGATAAAATTTTGATCCATTAAAATCAAAATTTCAATTGATTCAATTACCATAAAAATGAAAATTTAAATTAAACAATTCATATCTCACCAAATTCTAATTCCATTCCAAAACTCCATTTTTCAACAAAAACCCAATTCATCAAAATTTGGATTTTCCATCCAAAGGATTTATAGCCATTTGATTCAAATTGAATTTTTTTTATTTAAATTAAAACAATTGAAATTTATATAGTGCAATTACATTTAATAAAAAATTGTGTATCATAATGGAAGAACCTACAAAAAACTACAGATCTCACAAAGCCTAACCCTAATTAAGAATTGTCCACAATGAACTAAGATAAAAAAAATCATGAATCAAACATAATATTACGGTCCCAAAAATAAAGGGTATTAGATTCAAAAATAAATACAAAGATCCATGGAACCCTAAGGAGAATGTGAGAGATCTTGGGAGGAAGAGAACATGAGGAGGAAACTTACTCGAAAGAGATCAAGCTACATTATCCTAGCTTTGTATTACTTCTGAAAGGGGTTTAAGGGGCTAAGAAACCTTCTTTAGAGATCTATGAAATGGATAAACACATTTGGGTTGAAGGAGGTTTGTACGGGACCTAAAAAGGGGGCTCATGAAATTTTTATAAAAAATTTAGATCAAGAAAAACCCATCTGCATGGTTTCATAAAGAATTGTGCATGGTTAGGTCAAACCATGTGTAGACTATGTAGAGTACACTGTCCAAAAAAGTCACAAGCACAATATTCCATACCGTTTGAAGGCTGTGCATAAACTGTTCTCTAGCGCAGAATCCTCCAGAGTTTTCAAAAAATCACCCAAAACAACTCCAAATGAAACCCAACCAAAGATAAAGTGAAAGAGGGGTTTAGGAATATAGGAAAATGGTAACAGGATGTGACATCCTCCCCTCCATAGAAACATTTTATCCCTATAAAGCCTATTAGGAAGCCATCCAATAAAAAAGATGATGAAACTACTCCCTCATTAGTGCCTCCCTCTCCCGTGTCTCATTGGAATCTGAACTTTGATGTCATACCACATGAACCAAAGGTATCATTCTCCCATAAAGTACCTTGGTCTCAGAATAAAATATCCTAACTAGCCATTTAATATTTGATAAATCAGCTTCCCCTTCAAGATCATGCCTACTCAAAACATGAGATGGATCAGATAAATGCTTTCAAAGCTCAGATCTATGAAACAAATTATTTATCGAAATCATATTTGGTGGTAGTACTAATAAGTTTGCAACTTTTCCCAACTACTGATCAACCTCAAATGGTCCAACAAAATAGGGAGAAAAATTCCCTTATCCCCCAAGCCGTCAGTGAACCAAATGAGGTGAAACATTCCATAACACCTCATCATCAAAAGTGAACTCCAACGTTCTATGTATATGAATCGTATAAGAATTGTATCAGCTCTGGTATGGAAATATTATTTAATGAATAAAATAAATCTTTTTTGTCATCTCTTGGACCAAGCCTGGTCTGACCATGAAACTCTCACCAATCTCCGAACAACAAAGTGGATATTTACATGGATGACCAAATTAGTTCTGAAAAATATACAAAATGATTGAGGGCTGGTATATATTGTTATAAGAAATCTCAAATAGTCCTAAATGATCATCCCATACTCCACCAAAGTTGAGAATAAATGTGTATATCATTACCTCTAGAATCTGTATAGTTCTTTCTGTCAGGCCATCTGATTGTGGATTGTATGTTCTGCTCAAATGGATGTGAAATATGAGTTCCTCCTAATTCCCTCTACAAAATTTAGAAATAAATTAATGATCTCTATCAGAGAAAATTGGAGAGGGATATCCATGAAACCAGAAAATCTCTTTCACATAGAGACATCCCAACTCCTCAAAATTGGTTATATCATGAATTGGTATCAAGTTAGATGATTTTTTCAGCATATAGATCACCAACCAAATCACATTCTTCTTCATTGTGGTACTTAGAAACCCTAAAAAAAATTCCATATAGATCTCATACGGATTAGAAGTGGCTAAAGAAACCATGAAGGCTTTTGGTTCTCATATTTCACCTATTGGCTTGTATAGAAGCAAGAGACAATCTCAGCAACGTTTTGCCTCATACCTAAACGCAAGAGCTTCCACCTCAGGTTGTTGAAAAAACCTGTGGTTCCTGGGTGGATATCCCACTAGGAATTATAAAAATCCCCCACCATAGTTTAATTATTGATGATGATAACAAAAAATGATTCAGATATCATATAATTTTCTCAATGGAGAACAACCCCTAGGCAACTGTCTCCCCACCATTAATAGAGTCTCTAATACTACTGAATTCATGATCATGATGATGATCCTGAATAACCATTTCAATTATATATGATGACAACTAAACACTAGAGAAGGAATCCCTAACCCTTTTTCCTAAACATCAATATTAAATTGTATAAAGGGATCCATCAATATCCACTCCTCTGAAGAGTATTTCATAGGTTGGTCTAGAAACTTTCTGCTCAAATAATCAACAATGAAATTCCCATTCCCTGGGGTATATGAAACATCAAAATCAAAGGACTACAGGTATTACACCAAACATCTCTTGAATAGATTCTGATTTAACTATTAGAATATGTAACTAAATACTCTTTGGTTAGGAAATATGGTAAACCTTTATCCATAAAGGTAATACTGTGAAATAATAAGAGTGTGCATCAAAGCTTCATGTTTAAGGTCATGTCTTGGATAGTTCTACTCATGAAGACTAAGCTGAAGAGATCCATAAGAAACAACATGATCACCCTGCATAAGAAAACAACCTAAGACTGAACCCAATGCATAAAAAAAGACCACATAACACTGCCTAATCTATAGAAGAGTCAAAACCAACTCTGTAATAAAAAGAAAATACATCTCAAAAAAATAACTCTTAAATTTCTCATTCTAGTCAAACTTCACTCCCTTCCAAGCAAGAGAAGTCATTGGAGATTCCAACTTTATAAATTATTTTCGCAAAGTGTTCATAATATCAGGCTAAACCTAAGAAGCTCTAGATTTCAAAGACATAATGTGTTTATTCCCACGTCATAACATCTTTTTCCTCTTCATGATCAACTGAAATACCATGTTCCAACACCACATGTCCTAGGAAAGTCACTACCCTAATCCAGAAATCACACATCAAAAGATTGGAATAGATTTGGAGATTTCTCAGCAAACTCAGAAGTGTTCTCATAGGATGCACATGGTTCTCCTCTGATTTAGATTACAAAATGATATCATCCACATACAAAACCACAATGTTGTTGAGATACTCATGTAAATTATTTTTCATTAAATCCATAAAAATTTAAGGATAATTGGTTAGAACAATGGGTAGGACGAGGTACTCATAATGTCAATACCTTATCTGAAAGGTGGTTTTCTAATTTTTATATTATTTTATCCTCAACTGATGGTAACCCAAGATAAGGTCAATCTTCGAAAACCACTTCACCCCATTCAATAGATCAAACAGATGATTAATCAATATTAATGGATACTTTTTCTTTATCATTACTCGATTGTGATTTCGGTAATGAATGCATGGGCTGAGTGAACCCTCAGCTTTTTTGGAAAAGAGAATCGGCACCTTTTGAGGTGACAGGTTCAGACATATAAATCCTTTCTCAAGAACACCATCCAGGTGAGACTACAAATCATTTAATTTGGAAGGTGTCATGTGGTAAGAGGGAATATTAACTAGTTGAGTATCAAGAATCAAGTTAATAGAAAACCCAACCTCTCTTAGTAGTAGAAAACTAGAGAAGTCATAAGGAATCATGTTGTGAAACTCAATGATGACTGGATGGAGATCACTGCCCAATGGGTCCTACTCTATATCAAAAGAAAGCACTAATATTACTTTCCCCAACATCGAATAAGAAGACCTATCCCTACTCTAACTTGGGTCCCATTCTCCTTAAAACACGAGAGACACACCACATGGCATTGTGACAGAGAACCATAGAAGATAACAATCAATCTAGGATTTATTGGCCATGAGATAATTTATTCTAAAGATGGTGTAAAAATATTTCATGTCAAGAACTGAAAAGGACAAATGTAAATCAACATCTCATAGATTGAAAATACATAAGGGACTAGGGAGACCCTACTCCTTCTTCATAACAATGGATGTATTAATATACATTGAACATGATAAATGATCAATATAAAGATGATGCAGATTAACAACACAGGTTAAAATAAATTAATGAGATGAACCAATATCGAATAAAGCAGTAACCAATGACGATGTTGTATTGATGGTACTCCCACAGTTGTTAGACCCCTTTCTGCTTACTCTGGCGACTCTTGCACTGCATAAAGAAGCTTCGTTAGGGACACCAAAGGATAGAACCCTTTTTCAAATGAATAATACGATTTCTTCATAGTTTTAGGAGGATTTTATAATCTTTTACCACTGAACAGAGTGGAATGAATATGGCAGAACATTTTCAAGTCCCTTGATGGCCCACAAGAGCCATAATTCATGGGTGCATCAGTAAAAACCTTCTTATAATTATTTTTCTTTCCAAACTGGTAAAAAACCAAAGAGCATATTCCTCGTACTATTAAAGGTATTAAAAACCCCCACCGTCGAGAAATTACAAGAGAATCATCATGCTTACGTGTTCTCTTGAAGAAACGTATGATGCTACAAGGAGAAAAAGGGACTCATGATAACCTTGACTTGCTCTCCATTTCCTTCTCCACTTTCAGTGATATATCGAGTAGATCATCATAAGAGGTCAACTTCAACAAGGAAACCTAAAAAAAATATTTTGACGATGTTCCAACTCAATCCTTTCAACATTATTCCATTCATTCGATAATATCTTAGGTGTGATGTGCACAATCTCAGCAAAACAATTTTCATAATATGTTAGAGACCTATCATCCTTCTCATGTATGAAAAATTACATATACATAGACTACATCATCAAATTTGGATAGAACAAGTTTGTGAAAATTACATTAATGTCTTTCCACTATAAGACCTTTTGTTTATTCATTATCACCATACTGTCACACAATATTCTGCTCGGTCCTTCTAGCATGAAAGTGGCATACTTCACTTTGATCTCATTGGGTGTTTCCAAAAACCCAAATAATCATTCTGAACTACCCAACCTCTTCTCTCCCTTTTGACGGTCATTTGTTCCCTTAAATAGTTTTGGTTTCATGTGACGGAACTCTTGAGAAGTAATCATGAGAATGTCCCTCTGCGGTTCTACGATGGGATCATGAATGAGAACTAAAGGTGGGGCCTATCTGAGAGCATGGACAGTGCACATGATGTCCTTAATCAGATTAGGATCCACAAAAATGATTCACTTGTTGAGGATTAGTAACAGATTCCTCCTAGGTCTTATTCACATGACTTCTTAGAGGCATGATGGAACAAAACACTAGCAGACAACAAGGATGAAATTATGCAAGTATCAAGCTAAGTAATGAGGGAAATTAATCCAAATAGATTTGACATAAAATATTTGGATTTCAAGCAATCGAAATAAAAATAGGGAAAATAAAATAACTAAACCACAAGAATAATATCCCTTACTACCCTCAGTGACTTATGGTTCATTGTGGTGAGAGCTATCCAGACAATAAATCACAACTACCTTATAAATCTCAATAATATTTTATAATGCATACTGACTTTAAGAAAAAATCTCAACCTTCATTTGATACCCATTTGTTAGAAACCAACCCAGGTAACCTGGTAACTCAATAACCAAGTTGGTCCTGATATAGCCTGAAGGGAGTTCCTGATCCCCAAAAGCTTGTGACTACTACCTGACATCATAAAAACTGAATGTGGGAAGGATTTTTTCAGTAATAATACATAAAGAAAAGAAAACAACAGAGTATTCACATAAATGGAAAACTGCACTAGGTGTAATGTACCAAGAGTTAAATAGAAAGAACAAACAATATACTAAAACCCATGTAAAAATAGAGTAAAAACCCAAATTCCCTAAGGACACAACTCACTAAGGCTAAATATCATTAGAAAGATCCACCTAAAAAAGATCCTTCCTCTTTTCTCAAACCTGGAATGAGATAATCTACAAACACATGAAGGAACAAGTAGGGTGTGAGAAAAAGCCCATAGTATTTCACCCAAATATTCCATAAAAGATTCCAATATCAATTTAACCAAAATGTGCTTCCAATTTTAAAACAAACATCTTTGGAATCGACAATTCATTTTTAAAAAAATAATTCTCTATAATTTAGAAGATAGAAATAACTTTAGCTAATCATGATATATATTTCAATTGGTGGAAAACATTTCAAAAGAAGGAATTTTTCTTTAACAAAAGTATAATTTTAATAAATATAAATTATCATAAATGGATTAAACAAATATTTAATATAAATAACCAATATAAATTCTAAATCCATGTAAAATAATTTATAATAATGGAATATATACACATTCAAAAATGAAAAGTATAGAACAACATGGTCATGTGTCAAATAGGTATGATAGTTATTTGAAATAGGGATCCAACAATGTAAATAAAAAAAGTATGTACATACGCCCCTTCAGGCCTTAGGTAAAGGGATCTCATGACCATCACCTAAGGAATGGGATTTGCAGATATGATGTTTTGGAATGTTGTAGAATCATAAAGTTCAACCCAAAATAACATAGTAACTACCTAAGGACTACATGTTCTCATTTAAAAATCAATGATGGAAAATTAATTTTATAACATAAAATGTAATTCATCTCAATTTCCATTCCAAACATGTCAATATTCCTCTTAAAATCATTACATGTTTTTAATAAATAAATCAGTTTCACTAATATTAAGACCTAATGTTTTTATCAAAACATTTCAAGCCACTTTTCACAAAACTGGGGTTTGATAAAAAAATCCATCAATTCTATCATTTTCATCACAAACCCCCAATTCATTAAGAACAATGTTTTTCGAAAACATTATATCAAATAAAATTTTCTTCAATCGAAATCAACATTTAAATTGATTCAATTCCCATCAGAACATAATTTTAAATCCTATAATTTAAATCTCAACAACTTCCAATTCCAAGTTAAAAACCCATTTTCCCTCAAAAACCACAATTCATTAGAATTGGGGTTTTCAAACAAAAGGATTGAAATCCATTCAATTAAAATCTAAAAAATTTAATTTAAAATAAAATCATTAAAATCTACAAAAATAAATTAGGTTCAACAAAAATTGGGCATCATTACAGAATCACCTACCAAAAACAACGGATCTTGCAAAGCCAAACCAAAATCAATATTTCCCCATGAAGAATGATGATCACACAAACCGGAATAAAACAAAAGTTTAAAATCACATAACATATTTATTAGATCCACAAACTAATATGAATATCACAGAAACCCCAAATAGAAAGAGAGAAATATCGATTGAAAGAAAAAAAGAGGAGGAAACTAACCAGAAGGAGATTGAACAAAGTTTTTATAGATTCAAATTGACTATGAAATTGGTTTGAGGAGCCATAAATCCTTATTGTACTCTCCATATAAGGTAGAAATATGGTTTTTGTGAAGGAGGTCCATCTGAGACCTAAAAATAGGTCTTGAGAACCTTTAATAAACTTTATCAGATCTAGAAAAACCTATGTTCATGGTTTCATAGGAAACTGCACATAGTTAGGTTAAATCATGCACAAGCCATTTGAAACCTACTATAAAAAACATTGTACTAGCACACTGTTTTCCAAACTAGCACAAGTTGTGCACAAACTGTGCTTTATCCTAGAATCCTCCATAATTTTTATAAAATCACCTGAAACAAATCCAAACAAAATCTAACCAATGCTCAAATAAAAAAGGGGTTTAAGAATATCTGAAAACTATAACGAGATGTTACAAAAAAATACATCATTCATATATTTTTTTAAAATTTAATTCAATTTTTCTAGATATAAATACTTATAATTTTTATAATGAAATGATATATAAAAAATTTCACTCTCTTCATTTAAAATTTTCATATTTGCTTCCATAGTGATAAAAATATAGATGAATCAATAGTTAAGGTAATTTTGAACTGAAATAAATAATTTTTTATAACGTAATTTTTTTTGTAAGGGTATAAATACCTTAAATTAATAAGAAATGATTAATGAATAATTTTGCGAGGGGTTGGAAAATTCAAGTATCTGATTATACAAACATTAAATGAAATATGTTTTTTTCATTATAGTGTTTCATGAATCTTATAGCCAGTAATAATATATATTAATGTTAAAAGAGTATAGGTTTGAAATTCAATGATATCATGGAAATAATAAAGTCAAATTACTGGAATAGTGATAAAAAAATAATTTAATTATATTTTATTTGAAATGAAATTATATTAAATGATTTGGAAAACGAAAAATATCATGAAAGAGCATAGGTGTAACTCTAAATGATAAATAATGTGTTCGATGGGAAATTTTAAATCACATTACTACAAATAAATAAATTTTTTATACTTACTGGTCAAAAAATGCATCCCCACTATTAAGGATAAAAATAAGCAATAATGGGGTTAAATAAAATGATAATGTTTAAAATAAACCAGAAAACTATATAAATTAAATTTTATGGTGATATTTAAATAATTCACCTTTTTATTTTATTCGATTCCCCTCTTTATGTTTTATACTAAATAATTATGTTCATTATATCTCAATGATTTAGGAAATCACAAGCGTGTTCTATCATATATTAAAAAAGTAACCCCCCATCTATACTTATATGCACAATGTTTTATCCCTATATCATAGATTATATAATAACTCATACCATCCTATATTCCCTCCATTTATTATTCAGATTCTATTTGACACTATAATTATTCTATAAAGGTTTATTTTGTCTCCTAAATTGGGTCACTCAAAGAAGAGTTAATCACCTAATCCAAATCTCTCTAATTTTATTATAAATTTTACTACCACTAAATCTATTGTATGCATAACAATATAATTAATAAATTATATTATATATACTTATATTTAGTGATTATTATGGGAAAATATTTTTCCACCATCTCATAAATTTCTAAATGAAAGCATTACTCATGCATACATGAGTAATACAACATCCATAATGTTATGTGAAAAATTTTACTATAACCACATTATATTGATATTAATAGCATTGTTTTTAATTAATATATATGATATTCATGAATTTGGGCAAGGTATCATCTCTTATATATGATATTTGTGACACATTTTTTATTTTTTAAAGATAAAATATTATTTACCTTTCACTTATTCTTTTCATAAGAAATTTAATCTAGCACCAATGCATATGCATGAACTATGTTGTCCATAAATGGTGTAATCCATTTTTCTATCACAAAATTTTATGGATAGTTCTAAATATATATTCAATTAATATATAATATGTACATTTAATTATAAATAATCATGTATTGATGGACCAAAGATCAATGTTAAGGGAAAGAAAATGTATAAATAAAATATTTATGAAAAACTATATAGTTAACTCCTATAAATAAATGCTTTAATATATAATTATTAATAAATATGTGTTATAATGGTATCAGTTGATAATATATGATACTACAAATATTTTAACAGATTTTTACAGATTTATAATAAACATAAATTTATTAAAAATCAATCTTGAGTGCATACACATCAATTTAGAGATAAGGTAAGTGTTCTTTTTCTTAATAAGAATCAATTGTTACTTGATTAGTGATGTTAACTTAATTTTTTAAGGTTTATATAGTGAACCATTTAAATTTTATATCATTTATCATCATTATTAACATTATTTATAGTTACAATTCAAATTATTTTACCAAACTGTTTTTTATATGAAATTTACCAAAATATTGTAAGTATTTATCATCTTCAATTATCTTCTTTGTGAGATATGTTATGTTATAAATCCATAATTTTTATTAGGTTTACCTACTTTACTGTTGATATTTTATTCCATACATATAATTATGAACATGTAATTTAATTTTTCATTTGATGATATTTTGTTCATGTGAATTATAACTAAATTTTAACCATTGAATTATGGGACATCTTTTAACATTTCACATTTTATTAGGATGTTTGTTTTTTTAATTACTGATGGGGAAATTATGTTATAAATAATTTAAAATTTAAATCAATTATCTTATAGATAAGTTATTTTAATATTTTACTTGAATTCTAATCATTTTTTATCTATTCACTCGTAATTATAATGTAATGTTTCTAATATAAATCGACATTAATTTTCAATTAAATATGGAATATTTCCACTTCTGTATCTATGTATTATTTAAATTATTCAATAATTCTTTTAATATTCCATGATTTTTAAATTATTATTTTAAGATTATTGAATTTCTATGAAAATTATTAAAAGGAATCATATTATTATTCCCCCATTAGGTTACTATTTATTTTTTACAAAAAAAATAAAAGGAATCATTATTTCTAAAACATTATATGAGTAGTTAATCCTCACTCATTTCTATAGTATTCATTTAATCTTATTTTACATGGTTACATGGTTCATTTAGATGAAAATGTATTCCACGCTAATTATGAAAAAAATTGATCATAATTTTATATTTGAGAATTAACATATAATTTTATTCAATTAATAGTCTAGAGATATTTTAAATAAATTTTATACTTAGAAAATATATTTTTCTATTATATATACATCACTGGGGATATGATCAAATGAAAACATATTTATTCACTTTATGGAAGGCATATTTTTACGGTGATATTTTATTGATGAATCAAATTATATTCTACTTATTATGCTATGATGAAATGACAAAGTTTTTCATAATCTTTTGACATTTATAAGAATGAAATATTTGATAGGTTGGTCTGTTATATCCCTCCAATTCATTGGAAAATAATTATTTTCTATGAGATCAAATGGTACATCAATGTTTATCCATATCCTTAAATATGGTAACTAAGATGTTATCATAAGCTCAAATGAGGGTACCCGTGAAGTTATCCATTTCCTGATATAGGTTCATAGGTGGTTAGACTAAGGTTAACATTTGAAGAACATCTTTTTTGGTATCCTTTACATAATTTATTTATTATTATGAGTATTCTATAAAATTTATTCTACTCTATATGAAATGTTTATATGACTTTAATATAATCTCATATATCACGATCTATTATTCTTATATTATTCAAGAATTATGCTCTTTTTATGTATTATATACAGATTATGATCTATTAATTGTTGGTTATTAATTTCAAACTTTATTATAATGATATCATACCATTCTGCATATAAAATTCATTATTTTGTTAATTGATTGATATCATCAGTGTTTACACTAACTCAGAATTGATGTCACCATTTCTTATGTTTTAATTAACTAGGTGATGAAGAATGCTTTTATATTTATAGGGAATATAAATTTTACAATGTGATAAGAACATTTTCATGCTTGTTGAAGATATTTCACAAAATATGATGACTATATATAGTCAGAAATGAATATAAACACTATGATTCTGGGGAATGTAATACTATTATATTTATTGAATATTCATATAATGTTTTTACATTTTTATGTATGAAATGTTTGGTTCACCATAGTTAGTTTCATAGTTGTCTTAGTAATTTTTGTAGATGAGTATTTAATATATTTGTTTTAAAAAATATGGGATAACTAAAAATATATCATAACATTATTATTTTTTGATAAAATAAATATTATGCATTTATCTTATCAGTTACATCCCTATATAGATACTGAGAAGTGGACATGGGTGTGGAAACAATTAACCTATGGATAATTAATCTAGAAAGTGAGTATTTTTTATTTACTCAATACTTACTTATTCATGATGAGTGGGTATATGACTAAAAAAATACCTAGAAAATAAATGGGTAAATGAATTTGTTAATTAAAATTTAATTTATGAACCATCATATAAGATTTTAATATATATTGATAATAAATGATATAGGTGAAACCCAAGGTATCATTGACTGAAAATAAGGTTTCGTGATTTAGAAATACAGCGAATGAATTTTTAGGACTTTATGATTTCTCATTATGAATATTTTTTATCGCAATATAGGTTTTGTTTCTATCAAATGTTTAGAATAAGTATTGATCTTTCTATAATTCAATTTAACGGAAAATATAGTTAATGTTCACATGAAAAGGCAAATAAATTTAGATATTGAATGAAAAATGGTGTGACATTGAATTAATAGATATATTGACATAAGAAAAAAAAATTGAACACATTTGACTTCTAAGGTGAATGAAATATTAAAAAATTGATTTTCAAGAAGACCATGGAAGAAATAAGATTCACCTTCCTATGTGTTATAAATTTAGAAAGAAGAACCCATAAAAATGTAACATTAGAATGTAATGATGGTTTATATATTACCAAGAATGGAATAATTCATCTAATTACCAAGTAAAAATAAAAAATTCAAATAGGGAAACAAAATGTACACTATGGAACCATTTATATTTCAATTTCTATTATGTGGGGAACATGGTAGTTACCTGAGTCAATGTCTGAAAGTAAGGGAAAACTATTAAATTACGGATGGACCTATTAGAGAATTATTTTATAGAAAAAAATTAATTAATGATGTTATTATAATATGAATGATGAAAAATATATGGATTATTTAATATTAGATTTTTATTATGTTAGTTAAAGAATATTTCTATTGGTACCTATGATTTATAAATGTAAATTATTTTATGATAATACTATAAGATAACACATGATTTAAGGATGGATGAACATTAATATTTTTCTGATAGTTAGATAATTATAATTACCTATGATAACAAGATTATTGATATTGATAAAATGACATAGACAATAATATTGACCATGAAATTTAATAGCCATTTGATAATAATGTGATTTATGTTATATTTGATATGGTTTATTATATTTTTCAATTTTTAGAATATATTGGATAACATATGATTTTATTTTACAAATAAGGATAAATTTCATTTTTGGGAAAATATTTTTTTTCATTAAGGTTTTTTGTTTTTTTAATATATTTGCATATATTATAAGTGTATAATATTAAAGTATTTATTTGTTTTATTGTAACATTATGTTGTTTGTAGATAAAAGAAAATTTTCTTTTGGTAATTGTGTCAAAATTTCCTTAAATTTTATTGTTATGAATAAAAATTAGTAATGATTTGAGGAGATTTTAAATTCAGATGTTGGTGGAATTAATTTTTTAGATCATTCTGTATTATTATTAATGTAATTAGTAATAAACTTTTATTTGATAATTTATTCATATTAATTTTCATAGACTATAATTACCATTTATTATTTTAACCACTAAACTTAGCCATGAGAAATAGGTCTTTATCCATTAATTTATCTTCTAATCTATTATAAGTTTATTTTAGTTCTTCAAGTATAAAAAATTAATATATTTTTTAATTTATAATTGGAAAATGGGATAAAAACTGGTATAAAATAATTGATACACACATCCAATGGATGAAAATGTGTTTATTGATTTAATGAAATCAAGAATGTAAATTTTCAGGAATTATATAGAAAATGAATTACTCACCCATAGGAAAAAAGTTTGTTAAAAATATAAATTATTTATTTGGTTGAAATATTTAAGAAGAATTGGTTGAATTTTTCATCCTAACATTGATTTGTAGTTTTAAGGTCATTAGAATTCGGATGAATATGTTTTCTATAAATAAAATATTTATTAGACACTATCTTTCTCTTTCATATCTATATTTTTTCACATTGATAATTATTTCTTCATCTGGGAAATATATTATGTTTTATTTTAGGCCAAATTTTTTTCCCACATCCCATTTTAGATGGATGTTGTATTATTATTTTATTTATTTTGGGTCATAAAAAAGGTATTTTCTAATGTTAAATTTTTTGTTACTAAGATTAAATTTACACATATACCATTTCTTTAATTTTTGGGATATTTTAACAAAACTATTATTTAAAAATAATAATAAATGGATGGATAGTTTTTAACATGCAATACCGATATTTAATAAAACTTTTATATAATTTAAAAATATGATTACTTTAATGTTACTTTTAAAATGGTTTGTGGTAATTGGTAGAATAAATAAAAATAATAACATTTTTAATATGATAGAATATTTTCATTTTTGAACTATGTTGATTAATGAATAATAAAAAAGATCCCATTTTTCAGTAAATTCATTATATGGTTCAGAAATATATCATTTTCAATAATGGGTTCTAATTAATTTAATTAACTGAAATTATAAATAATATATACAATAATTATAAATTTTATTATTGAAAATGAATAACATTTTTGAAATAACTGTGGAAAAGTTTGATTAATATTTATTGGTTATTCTTCTGAAATTTTTTCTTTTTACGTGAATACTGGAAAATAATTATTTTTGTAAAGTAGTCATTTATATTCATTAAATATAGTAATTTAAAATAACGATTTTTTTTTGAATTTGATATTATTGTAAAAATAGTAATCCTTTAATTAAAAATATTATAATTAATTACATTGTAATCATGATTATACTTGACTTAGGTATAATTTATTTTTTTGGATTAATACATATTTTTGAAAACAATTTTTCATTAAATATCATTTATTTAAATTTAAAATTTTTTCTCATATTCTATAAATATAATCTTATCAAATATATTCCATATTTGGAATCATTATTTTAATTTTTTTAAGTGGGCTAGTTTTATTCTTGTTATTTTTAGATTTTTACCATCGTAACTATTTTTCATCTGTGTAAAGGTATTCTATTGTTAAGATAATTTGATAAGACATTATAATCTAGATAAAACATTCATTTTTTCAGTTGGATATGTGGTGTTTGAACAAATCCATCATCCATATTAAATATGGAAATTTCATTCCACATGGATTCTATTATAACATTTTCATTATTTTATGAAAAAGTTAAATAAAAAATGTCAATCTCTTAATTTTAATGTAACTTATATGTTCCTAAGGGACATGAAGATTTTAAGAATGAATCTAAAAAGATATATTCAAAATAAATAATTATTTTAATGATTTTTTTTATAATTTTTTATGATGGAATAATTCCATAGATTCATAAATAATTCTTACTCACACATTGTGAAAACTATAGAAAAAACGATCGTATATGGTTTTAAAAACATTTAATGAAATTTATATTAGTTGAATAATTTTATTAAAATAATATTATAATTACAAAAAATATATAATTTTTTGTTAATGTATTAATTTTATAAATCCATTTTTATCTTGATGACTTTAGTTCCAAATTAAATGAATTTACCCAAAAATGAATTTAATGAAATTTTATATCAAATAATATATTATTAATAGTTAGAAAATTACCAAAAAAACCTTACACAATGTTATATGGAATGGTAATTGGTATAATTCTTCATTGAAGAGCCATTTTGTGTGGCATTTGTCAGATTTTATGTATACTTATAGCTCATAGTGGAAAAAATAATTTAAAATGGTTTAGGATAAAAAGAGATTACAAAGGGGTAAAAAATAAATACATGGTTTAAAATGACACTAAAAACCATCTATAGTTTATTTTAGGATTCAATTTATACTTTTGAAACATTTTTATTTAATTTAACACCATTTGAATGCATTATACATCAAAAATTAATTATTTAAATTTAATTTTATAAATAATTCATAGTGTGTCCTATTCTCAATTAGAAAAGAAAAAAAGTTCTCTCTTGAATAATTAAAAATGTTTGATAAATTTAAATTGGAAAATATGATCCTTAATTCCTCTCTATATTCCATATATTCATTCATGGACTTTTGGTATTATCATATAATTGCCTTATTATTTATGAAGTTGTATCCTGAAGGTGGTGAATCAATGAAGAGTCGATCATCATCTCATAATCATTTAAGGTTTATTTATACTTCTACATACACAAAACATATCAAATTCACCATAAAATAATGAATCCAATATCATAAATATATTGATATGTTATTATTATAATTGTAAAACCGTTTCTACCTTCTTTTTCATCAAATGGGATGTGAATTTATTTCTTATACTTATGTGTTGAAAATGATGTCGATGAAGGGATTAGCTTAATTTCCCATCACCACATAACATAAAAAATTATAATGATGTAATTAATAAATTTATATGATATTTTTGATATCATTATTATTCAAAAACTATATAATAAAATATATCATCTTTACTATACTTTTTTTATATTCAAATGAAAATAGAATTAAATCATAGTTAAGAAATTCCTTTTCTATGAATAATGTAATTATTTTTCAATCATTACAAATAATAGATGGTTTTAAATATTTATATATTGATTATGTGTTATAAAATATCTGAGATTGGTATTTATTTATTATAAAACCATTATCAAAGGGAATTAACTAAAAAAATACAGATGAATCATTTATGTAAAATTAAATATATTACACACAAAAATGAGTATTAAAATAATTAATTATTAATTAATATGTTTTAAAATGTTTTAATTATATCATATATGATATTATATGTATTTATATTTTTTTATTAGGGTATTATAAAAAAAGTCAAATTCAAATAAATGATGATAGAGTGGTTATGAATCATATTTATAATGACAGAACATTAAACAATACATAATATAGATAATTCAACTAGATTTCACTTATTTACATTCACAAATATCATTTTGGTTTATATTTTTTGAAAGCTAGGAAATAACTCATACATTTCAACCCACAATCATACCATGTGGGAAAATTAAAACAATATACATTTCTTCTAAAACATAAATTTTTTAACACAAAACAAAAACTTGATTTCTTTGACAAATATTCATAAGATTTAACTTTACATCCTTCTTTATCATACACATCCTTAAAACCTATGAAAAAAATTAAAAAACTTGGGATGAGCATAAAAAGAGTAGTATGGGATACAAAAATAAACAAAAGAACCATTAGACCCTGTATACTTCAAAACATATGAAATCATTTCCAGAAAGACATAATTTTTACCAAAATATACTTACATTATGAAGCATGAGATCTCCAAAAAATAGTAATGAAAATATAAAAAATATAAAGGCATATTGGGGCACTACATACTTATATTGTAAAACTTGTGGCTACCCTATGATTTGTAATGCTTGTGGATACCTTACAACATAACCCTCACAGCTACGTTATGGTCTAACCATCACAATTATACTTGGAGTAACAATATGGCTGACCTAAAAATTACACATTACTAATGAATTGGAGGGAGATACATCTACCATCCTTCATCAAACATAATTCCAAATAACTATAACATAATCGTAAAAAATTAATAAATGAATAATTTCATAAAATCATTACTTTTGAATTTTGTAAAAGATGATTTTAGAAGATGATTTTTAATGGAAAGTCCCTTATAAATATCAAATAATTGAAGTGAGAATTAATATATTGAAAAGAAGATATTTATACACTATATATCCATATAATACATTATAAAAAAACAAAATTCATCACATAAATAATTTTATTACAACATAATCAATGAAATAGAGTGTTAACCTAAAGAATAGAAATTTGGTTAAGAATTACCTTAAAAATATCATATAATTGATATGAGAATCGATAAAATGAAAGGAATATGGGCAAAAATTTAGATACATGTAATATAAAAAAAATTAAATACAAAATAATTTTAGTGACACATAATCAATGAAGTATAAGTTAAACCTATAGAATGGAAATTGGGTTATGAATTCCCTTAACTTGGTTTTGTCTTATTTCAAACTTGTCTAAACCTCATTGTATAATTGTTAAAATACTATTATATATATTTTAAATAAATATATTATTTTTTAAAACATATTACATGATATTTTTATAACATTATCTGCCAAATTTATAATTATTATTTTGTCATTTCCATTGTTTTGGGTGTGTTATTAAACTCGAATCCTTGGTTGGTTCCTAACGGAATTTATTGTCAAATAAAAGAAAAACTCCAAAATAGGAATGAGTTTTTATTAATATGTTTCTATAAGTTTAAATTATACCATAAATAATTTTTTTATATGATATGATGATGATTTGGTAGAGAAATCATTAGTGATATTTGTTTAGATCAGTTTGGTGGTTATTTGATACTGACAAACTAGTTTCATTATATAACATAATATTATCTATATATGTTAACTCCTGAACATGAATGTGGATATATAATAAAACGTAAAATCTTATTCAACCATTAAAATGGTTTTAAAATAGTATTGAAGTAACTAATGGGAATTAAATACACATCGACCACGATGTTGGTAAATTGTCACATCATGAACATTGTTTTAATTTCTAGAATAAGAGGAAGAGGAGAGGAAGAATGATGATGAATTTTTCAAAAACAATGATAAAAAACATGAATATATATAATAATGGATCTTCCTTTCCTCTTGTATTAGGTTAGAGGAATAGATTAAAATTAATGATAGGAATTGAAAATAAAACACAAGAAAAATGAAAGATGATCTTTACCTCTTCATCTCTTCTCCTTGAGATACTCATTAAATACTTTGGTTATAGACTTTTGGTGAGACTAGTAGGTCTTGTATGTGGGTGAGATACATTAGAAGGAGATTGGGAAAAAGTTATAAAATGATCAACTCTTGAGAGGAGTGAGAGGATGAGGGGGGTTTCGGTGCTATTTATAATGAAATTGGGGGAGTTTTTAATTAATTTCAAAGGAAACATCAGTAGTGGTATCTGAAAAACAATGGTCTTGTACAAGGTATTGGCCACTTGTGTCTCCTCATATCATATTTTAATCCTCATGAGTCTACAAAAATGATAATATAATTATTACATCATTATGATGTCATTAAACACCTAAAAACATAAAAATGTATTTTCATTACTATTCATTGAAAATTCAACTATCTCCAAATAATAATAAAAACATAACCATTTTTAAATTTTTAGAATTAAAATATAGACTACATTTTTTGAAAATAATTTCTAAATATGATTAGTTTGATTTTTTAAATTAAAACATAATTTATTCGAAAAAATAATAATTGTAAAAAGTATAACTCATTTTATAACACCTTGAAAATTTAATGAAGATCTTATTATCTTATAAACATTGTAAAGTAAAATACTAATTGGATTTACTATTCATAAGGGTCATACAACTATTCATATTACTATTCATAATGGTATGTTAATATTCACCAAAGAACTAGTTTGTTCGACCAAACACCAAATAACTTAATTTTCACAATCGTAGATGACGATTTTTTGAAATTCAAGTAGTAGAAGCAACAAAATTACATTTAACAGCTAGTTTATAACTATATCATTAAAAAAAACTTCCATTTTATCATTATTTAGTGTTTCATATATTTTAATTTAATTTTAAAACCTTAGGGTGTAACATTCTTCCACCCTTCTAGAAATTGTGTCCTTGAAATTTTATTTACTTATTAAACAAGTGAGGCTATGTTTCCCTCATAGCATTTTCAAATTCCCATGTTTCATCTTCACCCATGAGTTTTCTCCAAAAAATATTTACCTTGTGGATTACCTTATTCCTAAATACATGTTCTCTTTGATCATGAATCTGAATAGTATTCTCTTCAAAAGAAATATTCTCTTCTAGATTAAATGTTTCTAGGATAAAAATATTAGATGAATCTACAATACACTTCCTAAATATCAAAACATGAAAATCATTGTCTACATGAGATAAAATGTGAGGAAAATATACTTGGTAGGTGAATGGTCCAACTATATTCAAGTTTTAATAAGGTCCAATGAATCATGGAATTAGCTTCCCTTTCATAGGAAAAACACATAACACTTCCATGGTGAGATTATAAGAAAAACATGATCACCTAACTTGTAAGAAAATTATTTCATCCTATTATCTATGTAGCATTTCTAACTTTTTTAGCTATCCTCTGGTGTTGCTAGATTGTCTTCACTTTCTTAACCACCTGCTCTACTAATTCTGGTCCAATCAATTTCCTTTCCTAGACTTCATCCCCAAAATCTAGAGTTTGACATTGCTTCCTATATAATGCCTCAAAAGGTGTCATATGTATAGTAGAGTGAGAAATATTGTTATAAAAAACTCAACTAAGGAAATATGATGATCCCAACTTCCCTTGTAATCCATTGAACATGGTCGAAGCATATCATCCAACGTATGAATTGTCCATTCTAGCTTCCCATCTGATCGAGGATAATAAGATGTACTAAAATTTAATTATGTTCCCAAAAACATTTTAAGGCCTTTCCACAAGTTAGAATTGAACCCATGATCACAGTTACATACAATGGAAAGAGGAACTCCATGTTACTTGAAAATATCTCTAAGGTATATTTGAAAATTTTAAACCAATGACATAGTATTTTTAATAGGAAGGAAATGTGTAGATTTATTCAGTCGATCAATAATAATCCATATTTCATTGTTACCTATATAATTATTTGGTTTTCCCACAATAAATACCAAGGATACATTTTTTCATTTCTACTCTGGAACTGGTAAAAGTTGAAGAATCCCCTTCAGTAACTACCACACTGCTTTAACCTATTGACATGTCAAAAATTTCATGGAAAAATATACAATATATCTTCTCATTCCATCACACCATTAATACTCTCGAAGATATTTGTACATATTTGTGCTTCAAGAATGAACTGGAAATCGATAATTGTGAGATTATCACAAAAACTCTTTCTTCAGCAGATAATCACAAGGCACGAACAATATTTTTCTAAATCTCAAAACACAATTTCTATCAATGATTAATTCTAGAAACATGACCATTTTAACCAATTATACATTTTTATGTATCTCTTTATCCTCCTTACATACTTTATTAATTCTTTTTGAAAATTATGATTGCATTGAAACCTAAAAATAGAGGAAATTTTGTTACCAACAGCATCTATGCAAAACTTGCACAATGATTTTTCAAAGGGTCTTGTTCCGGTCTTAACATAGTTATTGATTCAGGATGTTTTTTGACTCAAGGAATCTGCCGATTTCTTTCCATTTAAAGGATGGTAATTGATTGTGTAATAATAATCATTTATCAATTCAATCTATTTAATCTAACTCATGTTTAATTCCATATGAGTGAATATATACTTCAGACATTTTTGGTAATTATATATTTCACATTTGGCTCTATATAAATGATTCCTAAAAATTATTAAAGTGAAAACCACATCCTTTAATTCCAAATCATGCGTGGGATAATTTAACTGGAGAGGTTTTAGTTATCTTGGAGAAAAAAAAAATTAACCAGTAATTCTATATCAAAACAAAAACATATCCCTTTAATGAAGTATCATGGTAGATAAAAAACACACAATTTCTAGAAGGTAGGGTAAAAACTGGAGTATTCACCAATATTCATTTTTTTCTGGAAAACAGTGGACTAGATAATCATGAATTTTTTTTTCAAAAAACCTCCGATTATAGCTGAGAAAACCAAGTAAATTATGAATCTCAGTTATATTTTTGGGCCTTGTTCATTCTTTAACAACATTTGTTTTAGCAGGATCAATACTTTTTGCATCTTTAGAAACAATGTGACCAAAGAAATAAATTTTATTTAACCAATATTCATACTTACTTAATTTTCCATACACTTTATTTTATTTTATAGTTTAAAAAACATCCATTATATGTTTTCCATGCTCCTCCTTACATCTAGAATGTACATGAATGTCACCAATAAACACAACCACAAACTCATATAAGAACTCATGGAATATTATATTCATAATATTAATCAACACATCAGGTGAATTAGTTAACCAAAACGACATAACAAATCATTTATAATGATCATATCTAGTTTGAAAAGCTATTTTTGGAATGTCATCCTCTTTCACGTTCAGCCGATGGTACAAGAATCTCTAGTAATTCTTGGAAAAATACTGAGCTCCCTAGAGCTGATCAAGAAATTCCTCAATGTGAGACAAAGGTTACTTATTCTTAATAGTAATGTTATTCAAATCTCTATAATCAAGGAAAAGTCTCAAGGAACCATATTTATTATTAATGAAGAAAACATGAACTACCCATGGTTAAGTACTAGGACGAATGAAGCCTTTATCAAGAAACTCATGCAACTAATTTTTCAACTCAATATGTTTCGTTTGACATATTCGATAAGGTGGATTTGAAATTATCTTAGCAGCAAAAACTATTTCAATTGTTAATTCAACTTTGTGATCAGGTATGACACTAGGTAACTCATTAAGAAGAACCTAGAGGTATTCATTTACCACTATTATATCATTATTCAGAACAATTTCCTTATTTTAAATAATACGATCAAGATAACTTCCATTTCCATATTTCAACACTTTCATAGCTTCCTGATATATTATCAAATATATGGATTCATTATTTTATTCCAAATTAAACTCTCTCTGAAAAACAACTTCTTGATCTCCATATTCAATCTTAGCATAATAAACATATGGCCAATCCATACCTAGAAAGACATCAAACTCTAATGAGGGTGAAACAACTAGGTTTTTAGGTAATTTATTTCTATATGGAACAATATAATGATTATTAAAATGCCTTTTTACTAAAACATTTTCTGCTTTAGTTTTAACATTAGGTTGTGGTCTAATGTTTTGAGGTGATATCTCCTATTTACAAAAAAAAATTCTCCGAAATTAAGGAATATATAGACCCCATATCAAAAAGACTATAGAAAACCCAGAGTAAATAAACAAAGGACCTCATACTAGTTCATTGGATGTCCAAAATGTACTAACCGAGTCAAAAAGGATCTCACTAAACCTTTCTACTTATATTCTAGATACATTTCATCACTCAGATCTTTCATTAGGATGACGTTTTCATAATTACACATCTCACCACATTTAAATTACATTACATTTCTCTCATCCAGTTTAGTATGAGGATCATTTTCATTACAATCTTGAGCCATATGTGAAAAATTAACACATTAATATCACTTCCCAGTTTTAGAAATAAATTCTCCAGGGTGTGTTTTACCACACTTTTACAAAATAGTAACTAAAAATTCTTAAAATCAGATTTCATCGATTGATTCTTAACCATATCCTGTCATATGTAACTCTTATTCTCATTTTTCTCAAAGTACATGTGATCCTAAAAAAAATAATTTCTACCCTCTCAACACATCTTAAAAGCTTCTCATAAATTTTGAATTCTTGGGTGTCCAATGCCCTTTGATATCTTAGATTCAATCCTGAGTAAGAGAAATTAATTTTACTATCAAGATCCAAAATAAGATTTGGAGAATTCATTTCCTATCGGGTGAATTTTACATCATACATGGCCACTAAATATTTATCATTTTCCTCAATTCAAGGAATTTATTCTCCACTCTAAGGTGAATCACCTTGGGAAAATATTTTTCATGGAAAATACTTTTTTATTTATCCCCCTCAAGGGATATAATATCCTCTCTATCCTTGATATTCCAAACCATTGACAACCACTGCTCATCTTTACCTTCAAAATGATAAATGGAAGAATAATTGTTTTCTTATCTCAACATACTATGACATTGAATATTTTTTCAAGGTATTTAATCCATCCATCAGCTACGACTGGGTGAGAATATCCCCCAAAAGAAAAAGGGTGATTCCTCTTAAAATGTTACACTATCCTCATATTATTTTGTTGTAGCTTTGGTTGTTACCTTGCATGGATTCCACAACCATCTATTTTGTATTTAAACTAATCCATTATGGATAAAAACTAATCATTTTGAATTCCCACCATTCTTGGATGCAGATTTAAAAACATATCATCCTCTCGGTACCTTTCAACATCATCTTACTTATTTATTCAGTGAAAAACCATTTTGAACATAAATATTATAGATTAAGCAACATGGTAATATTTAAATGGTATATAATTTCAGCATAAACATAAGGTAATAATAATTTATGGTTTTCTATCAATATCATACCGACTCCTAATGTAATCTAAAGTGTGTTTTCATACCAATTATAAGGACCTTGTCTTAAGCATTTCATAATCTAGCTATTTAAACTAGATTTCACTTCCTTATATACCCAAATATATTTTTATTTTATATTTTTATAATATGAGGACATAACCCATACATATCAACCCACTAGAACACAATGTGGGTATCATTAAATTAGTATCCATTTATTTGAAAACCTAAAATTTATAACACAAAACAACAACTTGTTTTATTTGAAAAATCTTCATAATAAATAACATGAATTCCTTATTTCTCTTAAACACCATTATAACATATAAAAAATATTTAAAAACACGGTATAAGAATAAAAAATCGAGTTAGTGATATATAAATAATGAATGAAATCATTAGACCATGAATAAATAAAAACATATGAAATCATTTCCACAAAGAGATACTTAAGACCAATTTATAATTACATTGTGAAACTTGAGACTTCCTTAAAATATTAATGAATATATATAAATTCAGAAAGGTATCTTGGGGAATTAATTAATTATATTGTAACCCTCATGGATACCTTATTATTTTTAACCCTCAGGGCTACCTTATAATGTAACCCTCGTGGCCATATTATGTTATAAGCATCACAGTTACACTGAGAGTAACCCTATGACTGACCTCCAACATAAAAATACCAAATACATTGGTGGGAGATGTAAATTCCACCATTAATCTTAAAAACATCCCAAGAACCATAAAATAGTCATAAAACATGAATAATTTCATAAAAACATTTCTTTTGAATTTCTTAAAATAGAATTTTAAGAGTAATTTTAAAGGGTTGTCTATTATAAATATCATATAAATGAAGTGATAATTAATATAATAAGAGGAATGTGTATATAAAATATATATACACATAATAAAACATAATAAAACATAATTCATTAAATAAATAATTTTAGTACCACGTAATCTATGTAATAGCGTGTTAACCCAAAGAAGGGAAATTGGGTTAAGAATTCCCTTTAAAATATCATATAATTGATATGAGAATCACTAGAATGAATTGAATATGTGTATAAACTGTAAATACACATAATATAATGAAATTTAAATACAAAAATAATTTTAGTAACACATAATCAATGAAGAATAAGGTAGACCCCAAGAATGGAAATTGGGTTACAAATTCCCTTACCTTGTGTTCGTCTTACTTAAAACTTGTTTAAAACACCTTTATAATGGTTAAAAGAGTGTTTTTGATATTTTAAATAAACATTTTAATTTTTATAACACCTTACATGATAATTTTATATCATAATTCAACCAATTTATAAATATTATCTTGTTACTTCTATTGTTTCAGGTTCATTCTTCACATGGTATCCATGGTTGGTTCTTGAATAATTTCCTTTTCAAATAGAAGAGAAAATCCAGATGTGGAATGATTTTTAATTAATATATATAAAGAATATAAAATTATTATATATATCATTTTGAATATATTCTATGAGTATTAATCATTAGATAAATAATTATAAATATTCGTTTAGATCATTTTGGCAGTTCTTCGATAATCATGAAATAGTTTCATTATATAACATAATATTATGTATACATATTAACTACAGAACAAGGAAGTGGAAATAAAATACACATTATAATATTATTCAACCATTAAAATTGTTTTACATCTATATTTGAAGGAATTAATGGAAATTTAAGACAAATCGTTCATAATTTTGGTAAATCGACAAATCAAGGATGGTGATTTTATTTCTTGAATAAGAGGAAGAGGATAATAAGAATGATGATGAATTTTTCAATAAAAATTATAAAAATCTAAAATATATCTATTACTAGACATTAAATTCCTCTTGAATAAGGGTACGTGAATATAGTATGATAAAAGAAAATAATTTAAATGAAATCACATGAAACTAAAATAGGATCTTTACCTTTTGATCTCTTCTCCATGAGATCCTCCGTAAGGCTTTTTGTTTTGGACTTTTGGTGAGACCATAATGTCTTATAAAGGGGTAAGTTCCTTATGAAGGACATTGGGAAGAATTTAGGAAATGATAATATATTTAGATTTATGTGAGGAAGAGGGGTGAGGGTAGTATTTATAGTGAATGTGGGGGAGTTTTTAATTAATTTCAAAGGACCTCTCATTAGTGGTATTTAAAAAACCATGGAATTTACCATGGTGTTGGCCCATGGTATTGGCCACATGGGACACCTCATATCATATTTTAACCCCCAAGAGTCTAACATAATTACTAAATCATTATTACAACATTATGATATCATTAAATAGCTGAAAACAAAACACCAAACTATTTTTATATTCAACGAAAAATGAACTATATCAGAAAAATCCAGAAAAAAAACCTAACCATTTTTTTACATGTAAAATTAAAAAGTGAGATCTATTTTTTTTATAATAATATTCTAAATATTAATAACTTAATTTTAAATAAAACTATAATTTATTTTAAAAATAACAATTTTAAATCAATAACTTATTTTATATCACATTGAAAAATTAATCAAGAACTCATTATATTATAAACTTAAGTAGATAAAATAGTAATATGACTTAATAATCATAAGTTTTATATTAATATTCATAATAGTATGTTACTATTCACCAAAAAACATATTGGTTCTATCAGACTCCAAATAACTTACTAATCAGAACCATAGATGACCGTTTTTTAACATTCAAATCATAAAAGGGGGAAAATTATTTTTAATAGCTATTTTGTAAATATATCCTTCATATAATGTTTTATTATGTAAGTATTCAATGTATAATTCATTTCAATTTATTTTTAAAACCATGAGGTGTTACAATATCACACATAAGGTTAGGTTTCCCCATCTTAATATTTTGTCAATGAGACATATTTAAAGGTATACCAATATATATTTTTATGAGATTTGTATACATAAACATTAAAAAAGATATATCATGGATCCATATAAATTAATTCTATTTAAATTTATAATTCATATTTTTTCATATAAAGAGTTTTTGTTTTAACATTATCAAAGTGGTAAGGGATTATCATCTAAAATTGTATTTTTTAAAGGATATATAATGTTATAAACCAATATTTTATCATGAGATTTATCTATGTAAAATTTCTATTTTTAATTCTTAAAATCCATATACACATGATATTTTATTTATAATTTTATGTAATTTATCTCATGGAACTAAAAATTGAAATGTTAAAACATAACTAAGTGTGTTATGTTATTTTATCATTATTTATCAGGATTAATTACGCCCAATTTTCTGATGATGAAATTATATAATATGTCACATTAATCAAATGAAATTTCTAATAAACAAATTTATTTATATAGACTAATTGTAATCCATTTATTTTTCTTTATCTATGTAGTGAAAAATTAGAAAAAATAATTTTAGGGGAAATAGACTTTATCTCAATTTTTGATCTGTAATTTTGTCTCAACCAAATCACTATTTGATATAATATATCAACGAATGATTATATTATTCCACAATAATTGTTTAACTTAATTTTTTTCTGGTTTTACTTTCAATATTAATTTATAAAATAATACTTATATGTGTTTAATAATCATAATTTTTTTTAACATTATACCTAAAATATTATAGAATATTTTTTTTAAAGTATACCAAATGAATTTATTATCCACGCCTCATAAATAATTTTCTAATTGACTAAAAATCAATAATATTCCATGGTAATATAAAAAGAAAATGATTTCATTACATTTTTCATAATATTTTTATTTTAAATTGTGATTTCAAAATGAAAATGTTGTTTTCCTCATGGAATGTTCTTGTAATCATGTAACGATTTTTTTATATATGAGATCATTTATTGATGTATCTTATAATTCAAAAAGGAAATGATTTTATTAAGCCATATTTAATGATTTTTTTATGGTTTATAATTATTATGATGAGTTATTGATGAAACATATCTTTTCCATAGTGTATTCAAGGATGGAATGACAACTGATTTCAATATAGTATAACACACATATGAAATTAGTATGTGTTGGCAGGTTCCATTATAACCCAATGATTCATTTGGAAAAGACTTGTTTATATGAGATCAAAGAGTACACAAGAGGTTATCCCAATATTGAAATATAACACAATGGTGGTTATACTAATAAAAAAATATGTCACATCAGAGGTTATTTCAAACCCAATATGGGTACACATGTTATTAGCCCATGAATAATATGTGTTGACTATCATATTGGGTAGCTCTGAAAAAATATTTCTATAATTATGATTATTATACACAATTAATACCAAAGTCTATGACATGTCATAATTCTTATGATATGATCTTATGTATCATGTTCTTTTATTCTCATATGATTCACATCTTATGAGTTTACAAAGTATTTTGTCCAGATTATTATCATTGAATTGTTATATATTAATTTTAAAAGCAATTAACATGCTATTAGACAATTATTCACATGATATGATTACATATGATCAACAATTTTTATCTCACATGTTTACCCTTACTAATAATTTAAGATAACCCTTTCTTTTATTTATTTTCCTAGATATGGAATAATTATTTTTTTAGGGTATGAAAAATATGTGTACTATGAGAGATTAAATTTCATGAAAATGTGGAATATATTTAAATAAATATGATAATTACATATCTTAATTTTAATGATTCTAAATAATTATAGTTTTATTGAATTTATTTTTATGATATGTTTTTAATATTAATCTAAAAATATTTAATATTTATAAATTAAACTTTTGGGTATCAAGATATACTGGAAAATTAATATATGTGTTTTTTGATGAAGTGAACAATGTAATACACAATCCTAAATTATAGTATATATATTTTTCTTTATAGTGAAAAAATATCATAATGGACATAAATTTATTCACTAATATGATCAAAAAAATTACCATATATATAAAAATATAATTTCATGAATTTGATTAGGTTTTTTTAATTATTAATTTCAATATTTTCTTAGGGTGGATTTTGATGAATTTTGAGAAATTGATCATTTTTAGTGAATTGTAAATAATTATTATTTTACAAGAATTAGCAGTTTTACTAAATAATATTAAAATAATTTTTTATTGAAATTTAATAAATATTTTAAACTATATATTTATAATTAAATATAATTATAATATTAAAATAATGCTGAACTTTTGAAAATATGGTTATAATTTATGAAATATAGTTATTATTCTGTTCAAGTAATAAATGTTTCTAGTTGTCCTCCCTTAGTCATGTTATTAAGATATTCATTTGTGTATTTTTTTGATTTTATTCAATAATTTGTATACTATTATTTAACACAGACTAATTAATTCAATTGGAATTGAATTATTCTTTATTATTTTGTTATATTATTTGTATGCATTAGACATACTTTTTTTTCAAAAAATAGTTGATAACGCTTTTTATACACATATATGAGGAGTAATTTTTACCACTTCATGAAATATAATATTTAAAAATTTATAAAATATTTGGATTTATAATAACTAATAATACGTAATAGGGTAAACATAATTTTCATTCATCATGAATGGAAACCATGGAAAATATTTACCACAGTGGTTATGGGTACGATGAGATAAAAGGGTTGAAATAAATGGATACGAATTCTAGATAACCATGAAACCATTATTAAAGCTCATCTTATCGTTTTATTTTTACCTTAACCATATTATCTTTGAATCTATGTTAATTTCGATCCACTTGACTTTAGTAATACATATATTTTAATTTAACTAATGTATTTACATGTTTTCCACCCATGTTACATATAAAATAGAGAAACATGTAATCTCTTATCTCTACTAAATAATCCCCTACTATCCTCTAATACCAAAATAAATACATCCCCAAAATCCCTACCCATATTATAGAGGCATTATTCTCACTAAAATACCATTTTATGAAGGTTTAAGGGCCAATCCAATGGTGGAATTAGTTTCAATCACCAATTTACATGTATAGTAATATATATGTAATTAATGAATATAGTTTATATTTATAAAATAATCATGGTCAAAAAAATATAATATAACTTATATCAAACTACCATTGAATTTATTTGAAAATGAAAACATCATGTGTGCATACATGTGAATGACCACCTCCATAAAGAGATGTTATTTATTTTTCTATTAACAACATGAATGGATTATTTTAGATATGTATGCATGTTAAAAATTGATTTTCAAAAAATTATAAATATTCTAGATATGATTAAACCATTAATAAAAATCATTAGCATGAATAATAAGCTGATGAAATTTTAGAGAAATTAATAGAACAACACTAAATGGTGAATAAAACAAATAATTATATTCTTAATAGATTTAAAATGACTATAAATGTAATGAAATGATTCTTTATTGGTTGAAAAGTTATGGAATAATTTCATTTTTACTATAGTGTATAGTTAATTTTTTTAACCTAGTTTTTATAGAAATTTATATTTTTGAGAATTACCATAAAATTATTTTGGATGTGGTTCAGATATCTAGTGGTGGATAAGTGATAAAGATATTATAAAAAGAGTTCCCAATGTAGATGAAGATACTATAGAAGAATCCACCAGTCAATGGACATAGGAAGTATCATAAAACCCTTGCTGGGATCACCGGTTTTATCCATTGGCTTTCTAGTAGGGCGGTTTTGGGGAAATTTTTAACCGGGGAAGCACATAAATTTTATGGCCAGTTCAACTTGATTTTTGTTTGGAAATGGGTCTATATACACTCCATTCATTACATATTCATGATCACACACTCCTCACTTTTTTATCAATTAAAGAGGGTGACTTAAGATGTTTTTTGATATAAAATATAGATAACATTATCCATTTTATTATATTCAATTTAACCCTAATAATTCCCCCAAGTTGTCAGTAATTTTATCTTGTAATTTTTAGCCGGATGCACTGGATAATTGTTTAATTATTATAGTTTTATAGGAAATTCAATTTACATGTGAAGAGGACATATTAATATTTGGTATAGAGTATAAATGTATCAATTTTTGTCGATGTATGTGGAACACTGAATTTTACTAAAAAAAATTATCCAAACTAAATATATGATGGTATTAGTTAAAGAATGAGGTTTAAGGACCCAATGATTTATACGAAGAGACAATGGTATGCATCATGACCCTATAAATGGATTGATTACTCTTTATAAATTGAGGTAGGATGATAATAGGGGATAGTACCCTTGGTGACATAAAGGGAGGTCTTGGGGATCAAAATTTGTAAAAATAGTTTTCCAACTTGTGTCCTTAGTTGTATTTTTGAGTGTGTGAGATATATAGGGTTAGATGATGATATTGGAGATCATTAAATGTCTGGTGGGTGATAAGAAATCCCTTTTTAGGGATGAGGTAAGTCTTGGTGTGTGAGGTGATTAGGAGATGTCCATTGTGAAATATCATTCAATAAAAAAGTGAAATTACTCTAGATAACTGGTTGCAAGATATCTTTAATGATATGTATGACTACACTGAGGTTGGTGTCATGGTAATTGTTTGATACATGGGATTCCAATACATCATTGATATGATTATTTGTTAAATTCCATTGGTTAGGGTCATGAGAGTGTTTAGGGCCTTTGATAAGGTTAGATCAAACCTCATAGTCTGTATTGGGGTGATACAATGTGCATCAATGTTATTAACGGGTGAGATGCTTGAGGTGGTATTAAATAGTTGAGACTATGGGTGTTCGTGAAGACCTATTAGATGACATTTCTGATGAGTTGAGTTCTATTGTGTGGATGTGATAAGTCTCAAGAGTCCATCAACCTATGATAATATAGAGGCATATGTGATGGGATTTATCCCTTTTTTCTTATTCTAGAAGGAAACAATATTAAGAAGGAGTAGGTCTACGTCCATGAGGTGAGGCCCCAAGTGTCTGTAGTGATGGGTAATCATCGTGATGTACCAGCCCAGTGTACGTGGGAACGAGTCATTTTTCTAGGTTACAATGAAATAGAAATATGTTTAGTGGATTATTAATCCTTTTTCCTTATAGTGTCTATTTTAGGACATTTCCATGCATGTGCTGGATTAGTGTGAGAGTCTATTCTAATGTATATGGGTATTGGTCAGTGGGTGAACATGACATGAGGCTTGTGTATTAGGTCTATGATCTTTTTATATGATGAAGGGGTTGTTTTTAATATTTTTTACCTTATAATTTGTGAAATGGTTCAAGGAATACCATGGGGTATAGATCAAGGTAGAACAAATGATAGATAGACCTCGCAAGAGGGATGAAGGATGCTTACATGCATATTGACTATATTTGTGCCTATCATTGTGGGTATTAAGTAAATATTTTAGACACCACAATTATATAATTCTTTTGTTGTGGGTTGGCCATCATCAAGATGGTACATTTAAATGAGGTGATTTTGAAATGGTTATAAAGTATATTTTGTTGTTATTAGCATTTACTGGTTAGTAATTAATGACTAGATGGGAATGAGTACCTCATTGGGTGTCATTGATTCCTAGATTTCTAATAACAATTCAATGAAAATGTTTTTGATTATTTCTATTCCTCTTTCATACTCACACATATTTTTCTTATATGAATGTTTCATATTTATACCATATTATGTTTTATCCTCACACCCTGTGTGGGAATATAAATGACCATGTTGAAATTATGTTCTCATTTCAGGATAGAGTATTGGTTTTAAATGGGATTGTAATGGGAAGCTTAAAGAAATCAAAATATTGGGATGTAGCTTTGGGATTAAGGTCGGTTCTATGTGCATGTGTTTTATTTGTTGTTACATTGTATTTGGTATTGGACTGGAGGGTGGTAATTGTTTAGGTGTTTTTTATAACAAAATCATGATTCTTTCATCTTGGTTCTATTTCTATTGTGGTCACTAATATGTTGTGAATATTATTTTGCGACTTTTGTTATTATATATATCTTATTTAGGGTTATAGTCTACCCATTGTTGGGATTATGAATTGGATTTGAGTAAGTATCCTATTCTATATTAGTAGGTATAATTATGAACATTTAGAGACCCCCACTCATGGATTTTATTAGTGGACTAGGTATGGGAGTTAAAAAACAGAATTATAGAGTTCATTTATTTTATGATTGGTGGAGATCGTAGAAAGGTTGACCAGATATATTACAGAGACTATTATATATATTGTACTAGTTTGTTAATAATGCCTATTGTGGTAGGATGTCTAGGTTACCATGTTATATGTTTAATACTCATGGATTATGATGTTATAGTTTTATGATATCACTTTGGGGGAAAGACATTGATTTTCATGATTTGTGGTTTAGTGTGGGTTGTCACTAGGTTCATTTGAAAAGTCCAAGGTTTGACTCGTGGATTGATTAAAAGAGCAATTTCACATTCATAAAATTTGGAACATATGAATCACATAATATACATGTTCTTTCATCAATTTTATTACATGTAAGAGTTCATATATTTATTTTCTAAAAACAAAATTATATGGTGTTTAACCATATTACATGTTTTTGGAATTCAAATCAGATGGGCTGTATGTATATTATTTTGATGATTGGACTTGTAGATCATTTGGTTGGAGGTATAAAAAGGATGTACATGTATTTCCATTATCAGAGGATATTTGGAGACCCCTTGTGGGTATGTTTTGGAATTTTATTTCCTAGTGATTGTTCAATGAGGTAAAATATGCCTATAAGGATTTCTGAAAATGGTAACAAATTTCCATGTGGGAGTGGAACCCATAATTGTATTATATAAATCCATGTAGAATTGAATGTGGAGTCAAGGATAGTTTTAGAGTGTAGAAATATTTATGGTCCCAGCTTAGTAACTTTTTTTAAATTTAATCTAGTGCAGTATAAGAGATTGTAGACAGTTATGGTTATAGAATGACTCCCATGTAGTTGGTGGTTGTGTGTTATGTATGGTAATGGGTAGATTCCATGATTTTTAAAATGAGTACTATGGGTACTTAGATTTTGATTGATTCTAACATGCATGTGGTGCATAGTCAACAAGTTTGGATACAGATCCTAGGTTTGAACTCAATGAATCCTGATTTGTGTTATGTGAACATGATTCATTAGAGAATCAACCATTGTATTTGTTTATGCTTTGGTAAGGTGGTGAAAGAGAACAATGAGTAGTTACTTTTTTATTTCCATTTCCTTACAGGTAGAGAGTGGCATTGGTGAGAAATATTTCGGAATGGTCTCATTTTGAAATTTTGGTTTACATGGGAAATTCATGGTTACAATTTGTTTACGAATTAGTGAATAAGCCGTGTATAGGTCCAATGGGAAAGGTATTGGTTGTGGATGAACAACAATGGTGTGGTGGTGGTTTCTATTAAAGATCACATTTATATTTAGTTGTGATGTGTTTCTAAAAAAATGGAATCCCAATGCTTTTGTAATGAAATGTGAAACATCCCTTGTATGAATGATATAGTGTTTACATTAGATCAGGATACTGTGGTATGATTAATATGATTGGATTCATCATCATGAATTTTTTGGGAGTAAATGTGTTATAAGTTGATGAGGGAACTCATGGATCAAGATGGAAAACACATGTGCAGTGTCAGTTCCCATTTGGGGGTAGTTCCTATAGAGCAGTGTAAGTGAATAAATATAGTGGAGAGCACACCATTAGCTATTTTGAAAATTTATCCCACATTTTATTTGAATTTTTTTTATTTTAAGCATGATTTTATTAGTTAATTATTAATATGAGGTGGTTTGTGTTTAGAGATGTAATTCCTATCTATGTGGGTTGAAAATGTTATATCATTGTGTGAAATGGCTGACATAGTGTGGTGCATTGAGATTGGGTAGTTTGTTCAGTGGATGAAGATAATGATAATTCGAAGGTGGGGAGTATCATATCAATCAAATGTGGATGACATTCTCATTGGATGTAGTTGTCGATGAAATATCAGTTTTGATTAATTCAGGTGGAATCATGATGTTGATGTGTAAGTAAAACTAATATTCTCGGATTCCTCGATAGATTATTTATATGATGTTCAATTATGGTTTTTGTTGGAGTAGTAGTGTTGGTATCATTAAAGTGATTATTTTCTAAAGTTTTGAGTGTGTGTTAGACTAAAGGTGCATCAATGTGATGGTTTATGTCATGATGGGTGTAGTTTTTGGTTAGTATTCTAGTCATAGTATTACATTGATAGATAGGTTAGGAATTGAGTTTCATTGACTTGAATATTTTTTAATGATGTTGGGTGTAGGGAAAAGTGGTCATGTTTGAGGTTTTTTCAAGAATTAGTGTGAGAATAAGTAAATTTTGGAAAATTCTATTGAATTCATAACTTGAGATCTTGGGAGAATAAATATAAACTGAGGTTGGAAACATTTCAGGAGCATTTATTTAGGTATTATGGGTGTGGTTTGAGGATTAGGCTATAACTTTTTTAGGGAATGAAGGATTAGTTTTTGTTGTTGTTTTGAGTTGAAAAATGGGGGCACATTGTGTGTTCATGGATGTAATTTAGTGACATTTAATTAAATAATACCAAGGATATGGTGATAGATGTGTTTCATAATTTTCCATGATTTTTAGGGGATGAGAATCATTATAGAGTTGAGTTTTTAATGACTAATGTAGTTAATTGTTTGAAACTCCCATGGGAACTGAAATTTATCATTGGTGGATGGTTCATTTTTCAGTCCTAGGTATTGGATGGAAATGTAGTGATTTAGGACCTTAAAATAATTATTTTTGACATGGTTCAGATCTAGATTGGTGGTTTGGTTATTGTGATATTAGAAGAGGATGAACTAGGGTACTTGGTTCCACCCCACTAACTTGCAGGTGTGGTAGGAAAGGGCCCAAGAGACTTACTGATTACACCATCAAAATGATAAGGTTTTATTGAATTTTTATTAGGAGAACCATGATAATTTTTGTTTCAAAAAATTTCATTATTTTTATTGGGACTAGGGATCATGGGGAGTAATTATGGATCCATTATCTTTCCCAATCCCCTCTCTTGATTCCCCAATAAGGGTTGTTGAATCCAGATGATTTATGATGATTAATTAATTTACAATAATGTATTTTTCTGAGTAATTACCATTCGATACAGTGCCAAAAATTTCATCGAATTTCATCATTGTTTTAGGGGTTTCGTCCAATGGATCATAGTGGAATATACTATGTGTTATGGGGATTTCACTCTACATGTGATGAAGACCTATTGGGATCTTTTCTACATTTTATAAAATGATGTTTCGGTTGTGGTATTTTTCATGATAAATTTAATTGTGAAATTAAATCAATATAATATAAATTATTGATGGATTAATGTTGGGTAATGGGGATTGTTTCTAAGATAGTGTCATGGGTGTGTGATGGACCCTATATTTTTGTTTGGATGTGGTTTCGACATGGTAGAGGTAATCAGTACCGATATAAGAAATTATTTCTCTTTGGTTATAAATTTAATTATTAATTATAATTAATTATATATAAATTTATTATGTTTTTAAGATAGATTATGGGTATCATGGATGGTTCTTAGACATATTGGATGATCAAGGAGGAGGATAATGTTGGAATGGTGTGTTCTTAGAAACATATTGATGAAGCTCAATTTTAATTAGTTCCATGATTAAGGTAGGTGACCCATGTTATACAGAGAATTTTTTTTGATTATTGGAGATGCATGAATTCATATGTTTCATAGGTTCATAATTGGATTATGTGTACCCAGAGATTCCTATTAAGTGATAAGGTGCTTCCATTAGGCCCCTAGACATGGACTATTTATCTTTAGAACATTAGGTTGTTGGGGAACACCCAATCATTTCTCCACCAATATTCATGTGCCTCTAGAGATTTCTTAAGAGACCTTAAAATTATCTTGTGGTATGTAGTGAGTATTAGGAATATACTTTTTGGTTACAAGAGGGATATATTACATGGAATGTGTGGCATGGGGCCAGTCAATGATGTGAAAGATCACCATACATATCACATTTGATGGGAAACCCCTCAAGATGTTGTAGGTGATTCTTGGTGTATGTGGGGATCCAAATATGCCTTTCATGGATTAACATTGTATGATAAATCAAGATTCATATAGATTGTGTGGTAAGGTATCAACATTATATGATTTTAGATAAAACCATTGTGCATGTTTTGGAAATTTTTTGGGAAATTTCATTAGTATGTTATGTTTTCTAGGGCACAGTTGCATAGGATGTCCCTCGGGTAGTGAGAACTAGAGTGTTGTGTGACTTTGGTGTGTTATGAGAAGACCATGTGTACTTGGTTTGGGTTATCCTTTTGGAAATGATACTACTTGTATATGAGTGCTTTTGCTGGCATAAATTATCTATGAGTTTAACCTATTTAGAAGATGTATTTTCATCCATGTCATGTTATATGATATGTGTTGTGATGAGATGATTGGTCTTGAGAAAAAAAATATTACGATCAGCTAGAGAGCTAAGTGACAAGCTATGACCCTAGGTGATTATGGCTGAGGGATTTTTCCTTGATGTGTCTTGAGTGAGGATGGATGAGGTTACCACATTAGAGTATACTAGGATGGGTATGGGTGAAAATGGGCCACCCTTGTGCCTATGTGTATTCTTCGATATTATAAGTAACCTTTCATTAATGTCACATGATAGGGGATGACCATTTTCAATTTGCTTATGTATTTTTTGAGGACATTTCCATGCATGAATTGGGATAGTTTTATGTAACTCCCTATATTATTTGGGGATGTGACATTGGGTAAATGCACCATAATGATCAGGTATCATGTTTCAAGGATTTCCATAATTTTCACAAGTTGGTGTGCATGTGTTGGTTGTTTCATTGACTGTATTGGTTCAGGTAATTCCATGGGATTAGGGTCACATCATAATTTATTACCAATGGACCTCTATAGTGTGACTTGTGATTATTAAAGGTTTTTTGATGTCGATTAATTACCACTCTTGATGGCTATCTTTTCATGCTTTTGGATACCTCCCTATCTTGAGTCTTTGGGTATAGGTTGGGAATCAGTAAGATAGTTAAAGGAAGTAGGTGGATTAGGACTTGGAATCGAAGTAGGATTTTTCAGAACTGGGGTTCCCTTGTCATTACGTGATGACCTAATGTGAATGAATACATCATCATGTATCATGCTAGAATAATTAGTGAATTATAACTATAGTTTAATGTGTATTGTGATTTATTTTACTCATTCAGAGCCACCCATTTGATAGTTTATACATAGGGTTCTTTGTGAGACTAAACAAGGTACTATTCTAACACAATTCATGCATACGTTTGTATACATGCATACCTTATGTTTTCATTTTAGATCTGATAATAGGTTTTGTAGAGGATCGAGCTGGGTAAGATACAGGGTTTCATGGAATTAGTATGTGTTCTGAGGATGATAGAAGGGCCAATGATTATGTTTATTATTTTTTATTTCTTATTTAGGAGAGGCTTGGTGGGGGATTACTGTATGGATTTTTTTTGTGAAAACATCATATACATTATTTCTTGTGTTTACTTATTTTTCAATTATTTATATAACATGGATTTTTCTATGTTATTACCACTATTCTATAACATTAAATCAAGGGTATAGAATTCAAAATTTAATTATTAGGCCCTATCAGCTAATTGTATCCTCTAGTGTTTGAGGAGGAATAATTGATTCCATGTAATGACCCTAACTCTTGGAACTGAATAGTTTCAATGGGTGATTCATTATATAAAAGGACAATAAAAAATTTGAATATTGATGAAAAAGGTCTAAAAATGTCTTTAATTAATTTAAAATCATAATATAGTATGATTAACCACATTTAACTAATTAGTGATCCATGTTAATAAATTTCTATTGCAATCATTTTTTATATAAGGATTGCATACGTTGATATTTCTATTAGGATATCTATATTTTTCAAATATCATAAATCACCTCAATATTTCTCTTGTATGATTATATGTGAATTTGAAATATTAATTTAACATTTCATAACATGTTGGATCCAAAATTAATAAGGGACATACATTAATGGGAAATTCTTCTATTTTTTAATGATCTCCTTACAAATCTTTTTTTTCAACATAAAAGTTCATTTAAATGTAACAATAATATTCATTTTTGAAGGGAAATAATTATTTTTAGTCATTATCTACCATATCCAGCTTCTGTTAGAATGATTTAAATTGTATCTTGTTATTTTTAATTAAATGTGGTACATTATTCTTTTTAATAAAAGAGTGGAAGGTTTAATTTTTTTACACTTTTAGAGGTAAAAGAATTTACTTTGTTCATAACCATTCGTTACATTGTAGATTAAATTAAAAATTTCCATGGTTATTTTTAGGGAAATTATTCTACTAAATAAATTAATATCTTTTTCATATTTTTATTAAATTTATATGATATTATATTTTTAATGAAATCAAATTAATGTCTAAATGTGATTTATGACACCATTCTAACATGAAGTTACAAGGATGCTATTTTTAGTGTCTTTATTTTAATTTCATTTCAATTTATAAATGGTTTGGATTTACTAAATAAAATAGTTGGTTTTTATTTTATATAATTATTTATTATTTTATAGATATATGGTTTTTAGTCATTGAAATTATTAGGGTCACATTCCCTATCCCTCTATATATTTTTATGGGACATTTTTTCTACTCCATGACTAAATTTTATGTATCTTTGAATTATGCAACATTATTTGCACAAATTTTCTATTGTCTCAACCATGTACCATTTCTATCATTATTGTTTGTTCAAGTAATTATATTAAGAAATATACTTCATTAATTGGAGAAATATTCAATATCTGTGATTCAATATGGAAAAGGTTGATTTATATTGAATTAACAGAATGAATTATATTGACCAGTTAATATATGAGGGATGCATAAGATGAGAAGGTTATTCGTTAGAACTGTTTATAATCATTACCTTAATTAATTGATAAGTATCATGATAAAAAAATAAAATCATCCGAAATTTTTTGGTATCTAGAATTAATCAACCTTTATTATGAACATTTTTTGTGGTCTCCATGGTATTGTTAATGATATCATACATGATTCCTTAATCCTAATATCATTAACATCAATATTAAAGCATTTCATTTTTTGGGAATTTAATTTCCATTTCCCTTGTAATTTATATAGTGATATTATCCATGGATATAAAATAAAATCATTTTACTAACTAAATTTCATTTCTTTTTATTATCCAATTTCCCATATTTATTATGTGTTAATTTCTCTTGATAACTTAATCTATATGTAATCTATATTGATCATCATAACAAACCCATTAATTTTTACATTCCAATGAATTTAATGAAGGATATTCTTCTAGATTTCAATGATTCATGAATATATCTTCTACTATGATTGTATATTTATTACTTAATATTGGAATAATGTATAAAATAAGTTTTCTAATATTTTTATGCTAATTGATAATGTGTGTTTTGATCCATTATATCACTTACCAATTTAATAATGTATACACTAGCTCTAGTTTATTCTATTTGGTGTCGTTACACATTCAAAAATATTTTAGTGAGTAAATATACATCTTGTTAATGCTTAATTGAAATAATATCTATTTCTACTTTGTTATAACTCTATAATAGAAACTCAATTCTAATTCATTAACCTTGCATTTTCAATATATCATGGTTACATTAATAAAAATATACCACTAGAGATATTATTTTAATCCAAAAATTCTATATAATATCTTAGTTAGACATACACAATATCAAATTAAAATGAAAAATAACCAAACATGTGTGTGATTCACACTAGATATGGAATCTGTTGATAAACATTGTCTTAATAAAACTATAATACCAAGTGATATCAATGATCTTCCTTTATTTAAGAGGTGTTTCCTTTAAATCAAAATGTGGAAATCATCTATAAAAAATTTATCACCATATCTCAGTTAAATTTATAATTTTGTGGCAATAAATATAATGGTACTCTTTAGTAAGAGGATTATGTATATTTTTGGTAACACATTAATTTTAATATATTTCAATATCATTATAAACCTTATCACATAACACATAATTATCACAATATAAATTAATATGAATTTCAGGAAACATGATGTTTCAAATTTTGAGGTTTATCCTCTTTATTTTATGTATTAATAATCATGATATATTGATTGATAATAGTTATTGATCGAAAAAATTAGGTTGAAAGATGTTAGTTTTCTATAAATAACATAGACATTACAATAATTATTGACGAGAATATAGATATAATTTACTTTTGTGTCACATCATTCAATTCCATATTTAGATATGTTAGCATAATTAGTTTCTAAAAACAACTTTTTATTTTAATAATTCCTTGTTCCAATTTAATCATTTTGATATTGTATTATACCATTTTGGCAAGTCAATAAATAAGAAACAATGTAATGAAATTATAACATTCTAGCATTATCAGAGCGATTTCCATTAATAGTTAATAAACAAAGGAAATCATATCACCCTTTTAAAACTAAATTTCTAAAAAAATAATATATGAATATTAAGTCCAACAGTAGATGATAACATTATTATATCCTAATATTGAGTAATACGGTTAAACATGGTGAATAATTAATTTCTTAAAACTCACTTAAATATAATGTAGTGGTTCTTTATGATATTACACTCATAAAAATATACTTTTGGATATTTTATTTAATATATAAAAAATTCATGTGTTCATGAGTCAACATATTTGTGACTTGAGTCTACAAGTAAATGGATTTTCTATAAATTATTTACTGTTTCATCACTCCTCATCCTTTTATTTCTATTGGATTGTTCCTATAAACTTAATTTTTAGTTTAGTGTGTTAAATTTTTTAAAACCTTCTAATAAATCATTTAATCAATCCATTTAAATTGTTATTAGTATCACAATGTTCATGATAAACAATTATGAATTTTATCACCATGTTCATGCACAATATTTATTATAACCGGAGAATTTATATTAAATAATTTAAATTTTTATATTCAATATATCTTACTTGAATTTTATTAGTAGACCATTTTTTATCTGTGGTGATATTTGAATTTAGTTACAATATTTATTTCCTCCAGTGTGTACAAAATGTTTCCATTATAATATAATTTCATTCAATATAATAATTTTCTAAATCTTAATGAAATAGTTGATTTAGTTATTTAATTTTATGTTTTTACCTAGATAAATAATCACACAATATATCCATATATAGATAAATATTATATCCTTATATAAAATCATATTTATTCTATTAATTCGTCAATTTATAAATTGATATTACATATTTTCTCCATTAATATAATTCTTGGGGTTCTACAAATATCCCCATGTTATCTATAATGTATTTAATGTTATAGAACATGTAACCTACCTCTTAACCCTCAATAGCGAGTATCTTTATATGGATATATAAATAAATTTTATCTTCTCAATGAATTTATATTAAAGTATATTTCCAAAATTTTTATTTTTTAATGAGATCGATATTTTTATTCTTCCTATTGGTATTTAACCACCCCTTGAAATATTTTATCACACCATATATACCTATAAATTGGGAATCCATATCATTAAACCGTCACCCATATTTATTTATTGACTTCATTCACCCCAATGTTTTGTTTTGAGTGAGGTAATAATAAATTTTTTTATTCCCTCTGCATGGAAATTTTTCCAACATTGTGTACATGTTCATCAAATATGTCACAATTTCTCACAATGTTTCACCCATTATCATAGTTTCATTATTCAAATAATCCTCCAAATAAATCTAATTATTTTATCAATGTATAGATCTTTTAATAATGAATTTTACAATTTAGGGTTAATCTCTATTTAACCCAAAATCTTATATAAGGATTGTATTTTATATTGATTTCGATATAGAAATTCACCAGATTACAGACTAAAAGATACTGCTATAAAATCCATTGAATCACGATGTATATCATTCTTTGTGAAATAATTTAAATGTTTTAATTTTCTATAAATTTATAAATTCAATATTTGAAATATATATAACAACTGTATCAACCTCAAATGACTTAGTAAGAATGTTCTTAATCTCTAATGAATTATTACTTTTTGTCCACTTCATTACATTTAATATAAAAAAATATTCATCAATATTTATATCTACCTTCTTATCAAAAATAAAAATAAAATTTTCACTTGAGGTAAGGTCAACATCATTCTTCACATTCATTAATATTCAATATATTTCTTCCAACACTTCCACAATAAGAAAAGAATATTGAAAATTAACTGAATTTTTTAGTACAATTTTAATGATAAATATTTTAAAAAATTTATATGCCTTAGAATATTTAATAGATGATATTTACATTTATATGTTATAATATGGTTGGACATATTTCAATGCCTCTTCACGACCTTTTTATAGAAACCCAAAATTCCCCATTTTATATCAATAAAAGATATAAAAATAAAAAAAAATTATAGAATCATCATTGGATCCATATGAAAATCAATTAAAAACTATAATTATAGAGTAGACCCTAAACTATAAGAATTATGATCTAATACAATGTGTTCATACCAAACTTGATTTATACACCCTGAGATGTGGTGAGGGGTGAGTCATGATTGATAAAAAATAAATAATTTCATGTTAAGAATATGTTTTAATATACAAACCTTATTATATCAATTAAGTAAACATATTCAATTTTTCATCCAATAAACATTGGTCACATATAATATGGAACACGTATGATGAAATTTAAATCATAAGAACAAAAATATTTCCCTTCTTTCACCACAAAATTATAATACATGATAAATACATATAGGGATGGTATTTTGTACCGAAATCCATTATGAGAAACTATTAGGAGGATATAGTATTTTTTTACGTGTTCACCCTATTTGGAGGTCATGTTACATTAAATTGTTTAACAAATTACCATTATAGACACATGGAATACTCTCAATAAATTTTATGGAGACATATATTTCCTGGAAAAAATATATTATTTAGATATGTGTATCATTATAGAATATTAACAATTTGATGGTTTCCTATATATCATTATGAGGTGATGAATATAATTATTTATTAATGTGAAAAATAGTTTTTTCATTGATTATCTCCTTATTTTGATTTAGAATCTTTAATCTATGTGATATTAATTCCTCAATGTATGGATTTCATATTTTTATTCCAAATAATTTATTCAAAAAAATCTTTTTAATGATGAATAATTTAGAAATTAAGTTATTCTTATTGTGATCAATCATAATCTTCAATGATCATATATAAAAATGTGAATCTATTTCCGTTAGTCGGTTTTATATAAAAATGACATGATAAATGTGACTCCATTTTTTATATCTATTTCTCCACATTATTTTTATATGTCATTTACCCTATTCTTAGTGAAATGTATGTATGATTTATTAACTCTATATGAATCCAAAAATTAATTCCATCCAATGGAATAATTATTACTTATATAATGGTTTATGTCCATTCCGCATGTGTAATAAAATAAAGTGCATTCAAAGTAATGTAATTGGATTTAGTAAATTTCATTAATCATGTGAGAAATTAAACTTTTTTTAAATTCAATCCAATTTATCTGGATATTTTGGAAACATATTAATTTCAGTACATATTATGGAATTATTAAAGGTTTCACATTGGTTATTTCTAGTTTAATGTGTATTTTCCATTATTTTGACATGATCCTTAGCCAATATAAAAATCTATAATATATATATATTTTGTAAGTTAAAACTATCCATGTGATTGTTTAATGTTAACCAATATTCTCTCAAATATCCTTTTTAATATTAAACTTTATGAAGTGGAGAACTACTTCATGGAATAGTATATATCTAGTTGAACATTTCAATTAATCATCAGCAACTCCTAATTGTCCTTATACAAACATAGCATGTTCATATATAAATTTATATATTGTTTATTACTAAATTCCATGACACAAAGTCCTTATATAGTCTAAATTTAATATCCCATAACAAATGGATTCACTAAATTATTTCATCTTACATATCTTCATGGAATAATAAGTCTTCTATTATTAGGCTGTACTAGAATCTATAGGATGAATCATGTTTATATTCTATTTTGGTGAGATAAAAAATTACCTGATTGTTCTATATGAATATATTAAATTATTTTCAAATATATATAAAATCTAATATTATGAATGTTCAAAAATTACTATGGTTCCTCTACTATTTTGGTACGATTTTCATTCTTCAAAATAACTATATTTCAAACAAAAAGACCTTAGGAAATCTTCTACTTTTTTAAACATAAGGGAAAACTAATATAAATAAGGTATGCCTTAGTTATATGATAAATATTTTCAGTCTTCCATCATATCAATTTATTTCACTCTTAATTCCATGACATTTATATAAACGCACATAAATTTCAATACTATATCACATATATATAAATCCACTATATAGGCTTCAATAAATAAATCATGAAAAAATATGCATGGATAATCCATATTGATCAATTACATGTTTATAAATTCCTATTATTCCTTGAAATCCATTAATTTTATTCATCATTTGAAATATATAATTGATATAAAATCTAACTCACAAAATTAGGTAATAACTAATGGTTAAGAAGGTGGGGGTTTTCACATTTGTAAATGGAAATTGAGAGAAAATTTCCATAATTTTTCCCCAAGATCATTTGGTAATGGAATAAACACAACATATTCTTTATAATAACAATGGGAAGATTAATATGATAATAGTATAAGGAATTTAGGGTTCCATCATCCATATTGTTGATATATTTGGACATACCCAAGGTATTTTTAATGAGATGAAGTATTATGATTTAAGGAATTTGATCATTAGATATTTCTACCATCTTATAATATTAAAGTATCATCCAAATATAAGTAGAATCTCATAATATTATTTCTTGAAATTCCATATACTATACTGGTTTCATATGAGTGAAGGGTGAATCTATATGAGAAACAAAAACATCTATATAATAGATATAATAGAGAATTTATTTCTCTATATATTTAAAAAATAAAATATTTTTTCATTAAATGATTCGTTAACATGATTGACATTATGTGGAAATTAATTTTAAATTAAATAATTTATTTATCTGAATAACACAATATGTAATTTGTAATTGGTATGTGGTTCATTATTTATGGGTAAAATCAAGAATAATAAATATGATCTAATAAAAATCCTTCAGTTATTCGCTATTAGGTACACATTGATACTTACTGTCTACTTATTCATTAATATAATTTTATATAATGTACTATATTAAGGTTATAATTAAAGTAAGTGATGGACTATAAAAAATGACATTGAATATGGGTCAAAAATTAAATAGTAAAATTTGTAAATATATCATGACTTGTTTAATTGAAAAGAACACACATCAATTGAATAAAAAAAATTATTCATATAATAATGGAATATTGTATTAGTGTATTTTATAATAGCTCCTAAATAGAAGGATGTTAGTCAATGATAGAATCTCATGGATGAAACAATGTATTTGGAATTGATTTATTAGAGTTTAATTTCAGTGTAGTACTATATCAAAGTTCTAAAAGTTTTTATATACATAAAAAAATTATTATTTCCATATATATGGAGGTTAGAGGGAACCATGTTATATGTGGAATTCTACAAAACACTAATTCACTAATTTCATAATTCATCAATCATGATTTTATCCAAAAATTGAATGAAATGGGGATAAATATAGATATAATATATTTTTTTTGTATATTTATTTTGCACAAATATATATGGATAAATCTTAAAACAACTTCAAGTTGTGGTTTATAATTTGTTTTAATTTTTTATGTAAAATTAATTAATTGTAAAAATAATAATAAATATGGGTTTCCTTATTTTGTTGAAATTTATGAGGAAGAATATTGTGATTTTAATATCAGATAAGAAGAAGATCCCCCAAATTTTGTTTATCATGAGGTTGGATTTTTTTATAAACACAATGTTGAATAAAGTTACTATTTAATTAAATTAATAGTGAGAAGAATTAAATGTTCTCTAAATCCATTGTTAGTGAAAAATCAAATACAACTCATACCTAGAGAATGAATAATAAAGAAAAAAACATTACACTCATAGGTGGAACTAAATATAATTGATTAGGTTTATATGTGAAAACCAATCATGAAATATATACTTGAATAAGTGAACCACATTGATAAGAATTATGTGTAGAAACTTTAGGAATGAAAAAACAATATTATTAGCCCAAATTTGGTTATTATAAAAAATTGATTAAAATTGATGAGTGGTTCTAAATAAGAATGTTCTACTACATAATGGTTATTATCAGATTGAATCGATTTATTTTTAGGGAATTCATTTAAAAGTAGAATTATTATACTTTAATATATTTTTGTTATGTTTATCACAATAAAAATGGTTCATATTATATTAGATACATTTTAATTCTAAAATTATAAATATTTCACTAAAGAGGTGGTCCTCATGAAATAAAAAGGAATTATTATTTTTTTGAAAATGATATTAAAAAAATATTCTAGATAATAAGTAAATTACATGAACTATAGAATTAATCCAAAGATTTGTATGCATGGACTAAAAAAATATATGATAAAATTACAATTCAATAAGGTTGGAGATAAGTTTATGTTAATTTTTTATATAGTTAACATCATCATTAGAGAAAAATAATTTAATTGAAAGGAATTAGAATTTATTTTATTCTAGTATTTTTTCAGTTATTGGAGAAATAATATATTTCCATTAATTTAATTTTTAATAAAAGGAAGTGTTTAGATTCCTCTCAAAGGTAAAATCTTAAATAAAAACAATATAGAGTTATGAAATAAAATATTGAAAACTATTTTTAAGTCGAATAAAAGTTTTATGAAATTTTGTTTAGTATTATCCCAATAAGGATGTGTTTTTAACATATTATTTAGGTACTATTGGAAGTATATTGTTTCTCCTATTATCGAATTCAAATATATTTTTTGTAACTAGACTGTATACACATTTTCTAATCTGAATAAATGATAGACATCATATGTTTGTAAAAAGAATAATGAGGTATATTTATTGAATATTAAAATATTTTTATCTAATAAATTGTATTTAAATAACTATTTGATTACTTATATTGAAATAGATTTGGAAATATATTTTTTAGAATAAAATTTTATTTGTGGTGAATAATTTTTAATTAAATTAAATTATTTATATTAGATATGTAAAATTTTATAAATTGTATATTTTTTTACTATAAATGTAAGAATATAACCCAATCACTATTTATAGTAAAAAAATTATTTGGATAATTTGGTTTTTATATTATCAAAATTAAATTTTTAGACAAATATTTTAGATTATTTATGAAAATTAATGCTTTAAAAACTTAACAAACTACATGATATATGATTCTCATATGAAACATATACTAATCCTCCATTACATTATAAATAAAAATATAGAGTAGTAAATTTGGAACATTGTGTATATTTAAACTAAACATCACGTATCAAACATATTATAAAATATCCCAAATAGTTATTTTATCTGGAATAATTAGCTGATCATCAAGGTCCATACATTTATCTCAAGTTGGGATTTTGAGAACGTAACTTATTCTTGATGAATATAAATTTATAATTGTGTGTTATATATTTTCCAGGTGTATATAATTTTTTTTGATTCTATAATGATAATAGGATAAATGAACCATGTGTAATATTATAAAAAGATGGGGTTATACAAGATCATGATAGAGAAATAAAATATGATGTGTTTCAGTGAATTTAATGAAAATAAATATCATATAATCCATACATTGTAATAAGTATTGACTTTTTTTCAAAACTCATTCATTGACTAAATTAATACTAGTGTATTTTGAATTGGATCATTTTATTTTCATAGTAACCTATGTAAAGACTTATATACGATAAAAATTAATTTATTTAACAATTTTCACAAATAAAAAAATTAAATGATTAAGGAAAACTAAAATTTTCTTTTAATGGATGCGAATAATATTATTCTAGGGGTGAATTATATTATAATGGGTTGTGGTTATATATTTTTTATTTTTAAAGTGATTTTTTTTTCTAATTATTTTATAATTGAATTGTTTCATGGTAATGATGATAATAATATTTTAGGGGGGATATTATCACAATGAGAAGTTAAAATGTTATAATTTTTTTCTATTACAGTACAATGTTGTTATTTTATTCTTAAAAAGATATGTGGGGAAGATAGTTTAAGGATAGTGCATTGTTTTGATATAGAACAATATTATCTGAAAAAATGTTTGTTGTTCCAAAAACATATTATTAGAATGAATAATTATTAGTAAATATCTTTTTATATGATAAAAATTATGGATTTCTAGAAAATAAATTCTCTAAAAAGTTGTGGCATTTATTTCGTAGTAAACTATATGAAATGAATAATGATCCTTATATGGTTAGGATATATGTAATGACATAGTGTATCATATCAAGCCACAAATATTTCCCATTAATTAATTACTCTATAATTATAATTTGATTTTTATAGATATTACCTCATAATTGATTTGGTAACAAAAAATATACAGTACATCTAGAGATAGAGGATAATTATCAATAAAACACTCTCCTAGAACTCATAAATAGTGAAATTAGATTTTACCCTAAATGGGTAAGAAAATTACCTCATAAAGGATATTTACACATTATTAATTTTTGGGATAATTTCAGAACCTAATGGTGTTAGAAACCTCTAATTCAACATTTTATATTGTGTTGATGTATTTTTTTAACAAAAAAATTCAATTGTAAATGATGAAAATAAATTCTATATTTATTGTGGTTGTTTTGTGACCACCACTAATAGCCATAATATAGAGCCATATTATAGATATTACATCAAGAACATCAAATATAAATGTTTTCTGGGGAAATTTATAATGGTTAAGTTTTAGAGTTTGAATTTGAAAATCCAATTTTTTTATAATGTGATTAATGAATACATTTCATATTAAACATAAAATAAAATCAAATATGATTCAGTGGATAGTTATTGTGAGAGTAATATGAAAATAATAAAATATCTGATATTATAAGAGTCTGTTGTTTCTCAATAATGTTTTTTCAATTTTTAATGTTTGGAAAAAAATAATCATGTCCATACATGCGGGATATTAAATCTAATATTAGAGAATTATAGATACCACTCTTGTCCTTGTTATCTAATTTAATTCTTCGATACAGTTTTATGATTTAACTACTTTTATTATATTACTAATATGTGTCCTTGGAATAATGTGAGTATGATAGAGGGAAAAGACATGAATCACTAAAGCTTTGTGAGATCCTCCTAATTACTATAATCGAAATCATTTTAATTTTTTCATTATAGAAACATAAAAAAATAATTGATACATTCTCTTTTAATATATCCCAATGTCAGTGAAATCTTGAATGTTTTTTCCTTGTACTTTTTTTACATTTTCATTTTTTGGTTCTGATGTTTGGTGATATATTTTAGGTAGTTTTATAAAAATGGGGGCATTAAATAATATTTTTAATAGATGAATAATATTTTTTAAAACCCAATTTATCGTCCATTTTTTAATAAGGTTTATTTTGGGACCTCTACTTATTACAAGACAAGTCAACCAGTCAAAACAATCTAGAAAATCTGATACAAAAATCATATAGGAGTCCCAAATATGGCATAAAAAATAACACAGTCAAGACACCATATATGTTAGGTAAAACAAAGGTGATAAATTTAATAATATTTTCTATGATGTGATGAATTTGTAATGTTATGTGATCTTTAGGAATGATAACGTGAGTATTTTATATTTATTGAAGTAGATCTGGAGACAATGTAATTTTTATGGTATGATTTTTTAAATTTACATGATATCTTTCAAGTGGGGTGTAAGAAATAGAGGATCAAATATTAAAAATTGGCTCTCTATATTTATTAAGGGAAAGTTATAATGAATTTTAATATTATAAAAATATTATGGAGTGGGGTAAATTCCATTTTCTTTGATAGAGAAGTAAGTCCCCATTAGGGTTATGGTATTCCTAAAAGAATTTTAACCCCTTTGATGATGAAATGAATCACTTTGTTTATATTCATAGTCTGAAGGAACATTTTATATGACCAAGCTATACTTATGGTTAATGTGGAGAGGATGTCATGGTAATTTCATTTTCCCTATGATCATGCATCAAGACCATGCATTCTGGGTTTTATATCAAGGGAGTAATTTTGAGTTAGTCCCTAATACTATGGATCGTCTTTATTAAGCTTTTTTGTTTGATTTATTTTATTTGACTTTAAAAATTATAATTATCCACTGAAAGAAGATTTAGAATTTCCAAATCATTATTGGATTTCCCCAGGGTCTCCTTAAACTAAAATTGGTGATTCAACATTGATAAATGATGTATTAATTGTAACACCCCAAGATTCTATGGTACGCTTCTCTTTGAATAATGCGATAGCGTGTATTGTACGCAACATCGAGTTCTAACACACCACAACCAATCAAACTAGTCGTTATGAATAGTAATACCCACTTTTTGAAATTTATAAATTTTATTTTTCAAAATGGACTTCATTTTTCGATTCGGAATATCGAAATTATCATAGGGTGAATTTTTTTTATTTTTCTGAAAAAACATCATTTTTTGATGAATAGTGAAACCACTAAGTGGTAGTTAAAAAACTGAAATTTTCATAAAAATTAATTTTAACGCTTCTATGAATGGAATATCGAAAATCCGAGAGACATGGTTAATATCAAGGAATAAAATGTGGTTCAATGAGATGACAATAATTTTTGGTGAATAGTAACTTTTTACTTTTATTTACCGCAGTTAAAAGTAAATATGGTAATTAAGGGTAAAAATGATATTAATATTAACCTAACACGCGTCCTAATTCTATTGGACAAGTTTATATCGACCAAAAATAACATTAGGAATAAAATATTATCATTTAGGTCCTCTTGGATTAGATTAGGACATTTATTATTATTTAATTCAAAGAGAGTTAAAAGAGTTAAAATCAATGTTTATTTACTAAAACATTTTTAATATATGGTTATACATAAGATAAATTATATTGTAAATATTAATTATAAAGATTAAATTATTTACTACATAATGGTATTTTATTTATAATTTTTAGACATTAAATAATTTAATTTATTTATGACACAATAGTGATGGAGTAATTACCTAATTAATGAAATATTAAAATAATTGATATTATAAATATCCAAATAAATGTAATTTGAGACTTTTTATGAATTATAATAATTTTTTAGGTTTATATGGCATATTATTATTGATTATATAAATTTTGTTCGAAGTAATAATGTTGTTATAAATTTATCAAAAACAAAATACCCAATAGTGTCAGAATTGTCATAAAAGAGTTTTTAAAACAAATATTATATTCTTAATTTATATTCAATTACTAAAAAAATAAGGTTCGGCCAAGAGACTTATATCATTATAGTTGTATCATTAATGGACCACTTTGGGGTCTCTTGAAGGTATATAGTAAGATTATTAACTATATAATATAAAAATACAAAGTGACATGGTAAGTGTCAAACTAATTATCTAAGAGTTAAATCTAAAAGATAAGGTTAATATAATGACCCAAACCGGTCTAAATTCTATTGGATGAGTGGTTTTAGACCCATAACCACCTTAACCTTTAAATAATCCACTTTTGAGCCATTATAAACCGAATATTAATTTATTATAAAATAATATTTCTAGCTTTTCCAAAGGTGCCCCTTACCCCTCTTATAAAAGGGCACCCCCCCCTTCTCACAAAATCACACATTCAAAGCCTTTTGGCTCGGCCAAACCCTACCCAAATACTCACTAAACTTCCCTCACTTCATCCAAGAGGCCTTATTTTGATCAGAAATCCACCCTAAGGAGCCCTTTTGATCAAATCAAAAGGAAGAACCCGAAGAAGAGGTAATGTTTTCACCACCCTCTTTCAAGTTCCTTTCTTCTTCTACTTCTTATTTCATTATTATTACCATTATAAAATAATAACTCCAGTATCTTATATATAATGTGATGTTATTATAAATATGGTACAGCCATATTCAGTATTCAATCCATCCTTTGAATGACATGTCACCATACGTGCTTACGTATATCTTACCGTCTCCACGTCGTGGTGCAATTATTATTCAATAAATTATTATTTGGAAGGGTATAATAATGATGTGTAATTCATTAAAATAATAAATATAACATGGTAATGATTATTTATATATGATATACTATAAAATTATATATTATTTTAATATCTAAAAAATGATATTGTCGCTCGTACTTACGTACGGACTACCGTCTCCACGTACGCGATGCGATTCACTCTCCATCGTATACATTCAAGTCTAATTCTCCATTAATGATTAATAGTAGTATCTAAAGACGTGATATCATTCTGGATATGAATAAGATACAACCTATCCCTAAAAAACATGGCTTACGTAACAAAACATATAAAAAATGAGTAATTTAACACCCGAAACAACGATAATACTAAGATATTATTAACAAATCAATGTTAAAAGATCTTATATGATATCATATTAATGTATATGATTCCTGTATAATTTAATAATAATTATTTCACCATTATATAGGAGGTTAACCAACCCTCAACCAATGAAATGTACAAGGTAAGGGTTTATTTCGCAGTCTCTTCATTATCCGAGGTTGTTTATATATAATAATCTATTGGGACTTCTTTATCATCCACATCCATTCTTCTTAAAAATGTATTTCAAAACATTTTTAATATTTACTATAATATGGGTTAAAGTCATTTATACCCTTGTTTTACTTTTTATAAGAGGATTATAAAATAATCTTTCCATCATTTTCCAAACAAGGTCCTTTTTAACCTTTTCAAAAGAATTCAGGTATGAATGTCTTTTTTTTAACTTATACTGCGGGTGTGGCTATTTTCCACCATTATAAAATTGTATAATCATTACATACAAGATTATAAGAATATCTTCAAAGTAAATTTTTTATTTTATAATTATGTGACTTTTAAATGATATCAAAAAGGATACATTTCTCTCAAATAGTTTTGATTTCATCTATGTAAACATCCTTTGATGGATTTTAAGCTTATTTGAACTTTATTTATTATGATAAAAAACATCCATATTGTATTGAATGTTTTTGTGATATGTTTGACTATGGATGTGTTATTTTTATACCATTCATGGTTTATGAATAAAGTATTTACATTTCGTATGCTATTTTTAATACTAATGTTTATGTTATGTTAAAACTTGTTCATATGAGGAATGCATTGGACTTAATAAGTGACCGGTGGAGCCCGATATAGCTCTTCGATGCATTGGTAGGTCTCATGACACAAAATAGTGTCTTATCACAAGGCCTTGACAAAATCTTATTTGTATTCTTGGCACGATGCCTTGGCTATGTGGTTATGATAGTCTGGAATTATACATTCCATCATTATGAAAGTGGTTATTGATATTTCATGTGATTATTCGACAAGTAGAATATCCACGTGAATAAGTATATGGCGTTATTGAAATTTATTTATGACATATAATGCTGAATTTCAGGTTTTAGAAGGCTTTTGTTTTAGTTATACATTTCATTAAATGTTTATGCTTATTTATGAAAGTTTCCGCTATATTTTTATCCTTACTAGGCATATGAGGTCACCCCTTTCTATGTTTTATTTTTCCCAGGATGTGAAGAAGTATTTTATGAATGACCTGCAGGGATAGTATAAGGGGATAAGAGTGTGGACTATGGAGACTATATTGTTGTAGTTTTCCATTTTATGATGTAATGTAAACTTTTTGAATGTATGTAGTTATTCCAAGGCTACTAAACTAATCAGACTTTAGAGATTTGATCTTTCTTCTGATCATTCCAATGTTATGTAATAATGCACCGACTCTAGGTAACTGGGTTCGGGGCGTTATAGTTGGTATCAGAGGAATTTTAGTACAAACCTTGGAAGCTAGATTTAGATAAACTTTGATTAGAGCACATAGATTTAAGATGGACTTTGAGGATTAGTATAGAAGAACTTCCTTGAATTTTGGTATTGTAGAGATTTTGTGAGTTTTCCGAGAAATAAATCCCTATCTTTATACGAGCAGGTAGAGGTGTCTCTGGCATAGATCTACCTAGGGGTAAAACCCGAAACCACCGCTTTGAGCTGGACTCGAACGGGAACTGGTGCACGACAACGGGCCTTGCTGAACTCTTGGTTACGACACTCCGAGGGATATTCTTAGGATAACTCTCATTTTTTTACAAATTATTATGAAGGGTTTATGAGTATATACTTCCTCAAAGGAAACATTTTTATGATTATGTATTATATCCATAAATATTTCAATTTATGTTAAGTGTTTTATAAGTATGGAATTAACTATTTTGATTCATAAACTGATCTAGTTTATGCCATTGTTTAGGAATGGAACCTAGTAGAAGAAATGGAAACCGTATCAATGCATGCACTCCATGTATGGATTTCCCTCATTCTCAAGATAATTATAGTGGAGTCAGTGATGCAACTGGTGCTGATCAACTAATCACCATACTGGGAAAACTCACTCAGGTTATGAATAATAACCTTACCCGTATGGAGCACCCTGATTCGTAGTGTGTAGGATCAATGTTAGATCGCTTCATGAGGTAGTAACCACCAATATTCAATGGGAGTACAAATCCATTAGTATCTGAGCAATGGAAAAGTTCCCTAGAGAAAGTATTCCATGCTTTGGGGAGTAGTGAAAGGGAAAAAGTTGTCATGGCAGTTTATCACCTCACTGGAGATGCTGATCAATGGTGGTCATTGATTCAAAACACGATGTAAGATGATGATGTATAAAATATGGAATGGAGGGAGTGAAAAGATATGTTTTTAGAAAAATACTTTCCCGTGACCATCGAGCTGATATGAAAAGGCAATTTCTGAGTCTGAGACAAAAGGAGGATGAGAATGTTGCAAAGTACGAGGCTAACTTTACGAGGTTAGAAAGGTGTGTTGGAGATTATATACATAACCCAGGAAGTAAGATTGATCGTTTCTTTGATGTGTTAAAACCATTTCTTCATCGATCATTAGTCTCACAATTTTTCTCGTTGTACGAAGACATTGTCTCATGTGCTATCAAGATAGAAAAGGAATTCTCTAAGTCTTATGAATTTAAAGAAAAGCAAGAGAAGAAGAGATCTACTGATCAATCTAGGAATGGAAATAAGGGGAAGAAGGGAAAAGTTAAATATCCATCCTGTGGTAAATGTGGGAAGAAACACCCTGGTACATGCTTAAAAGGAATGGGAGTCTGTTACAAGTGTGGTGAAAAAGGCCACCAAGCTCATCATTACAAGGGGAAAAGGAAGCTACCGATGTCCAATGCTACAATTGCAGGGATATGGGACTTTATACAAATTAATGTCCTAAGTGTCAGAAGAGCTTACATCAAAAAAGGCCAAGGGATGAAGGCCAAGCGTATGCTATCACTACTTCTGAGGTAGAAGCTCCAAAAGATGTGGTGGCAGGTAATTTAATGGTTTCCTCAAGTTTTGAAAATGAATTATTTGATTCTGGATCATCGCATTCTTTCATATCTTCCCAGTTTTCTAAGAAAACTAGATATTTACAATTAGATTTAACAAGGGAGTGGCCAGTTAAACCTCCTAATGGAAGTGTCATTGCAACAATGTTTTGTGAATCAGTCCCCATTAGAGAACATAAATGTTCTTTATCTGCTGATCTCATCACCATACATATGATTGAGTTTGATATAATCCTATGTATGGATTGGATTTCAGACCATGATAAGAAGATTTATTGTAAGAAGACGGAGGTTACAATTTTTTATGATCATGATAAGGAACACATTATCTTTAGAGCAGAATCACCACCACCTAATTCTTATCTAGATCCACCCCCAGTAGCACAACTAAATACAATTATTGGGAGGAAGATAATGAAATGACTGTGGGTGAGGAAATGAATGTTCAAATAGAGGATGTACCTATTGTGAAATAATATGTATATGTTTTTCTGGATGATTTACCTGGACATCCTCCAGAACGTAAAGTTGAGTTTACCATTGAGTTAATTCCTGGATAAAGGCCTATATCGAAGACCCCTTATAGAATGGACACTGTGGAATTAGTTGAACTAAAGAAACAACTAGAGTAATTGAGGAATAAGGGATTTATTCTCCCTAGTGTTTCTCCATGGGGAGCCCATGTTCTTTTAGTTAAAAAGAATGATGGATCTATGAGGTTATGTATCGACTACAGGGAGATCAATGCTATAACAATAAAGAACAAGTATCTCATACCACACATTGATGATTTATTTGACCAACTTCATGGTGCTCAGTACCTTTCAAAGATTGTCCTTTGATCTGGATACCATCAGTTGTGTGTGAATAAGGAAGACATTCCGAAAACAAAATTTTGAACAAGGAACGGGCATTACGAGTTTATAATAATGCCTTTTGGTTTGACTAATGCACCCTCAGTATTCATGGTTCCAATGAATAGAGTTTTCAAGGAATATCTAGATGATTTTGTGGTGGTATTTATTGATGATATCATGGTATACTCCAAAAGCTATGAATATCATGAAAATCAATTGTGCATTATCCTAAAGACTCTGAGAATACTTGAATTATATGGAAAGTTTAGCAAGTGTGAATTCTGGCTTCAGAAGAATTCCTTTCTTGGCCATATTATCTCTAAATAAGGAATCTTTGTTGATCCTTATAATACCAAGGCAATCCATGAATGGCCTGCCCCGACGAGTATAACTGAGGTACATAGTTTTATTGGTTTAACAGGTTATTATCGACGTTTCGTCCAGAATTTTTCCCGATTGGATAACCCATTGACAAAGCTCACACGTAAAGGGGTTAAATTTGTCTGGGAAAAAGAGTGTTAATAATTTTTCGAAGAACTGAATAGAAGATTAGTCAATGCTCTTATATTGACTCTACCATCGGGGAATGACGGGTTCGTTATTTATAGTGATGCATCAAAGAAAGGAGTAGGTTGTGTCCTTATTCAGAATGACCGGGTTATTTCCTATGCATCACGACAGTTGAAAATTCATGAGAAAAAGTATCATACTCATGATTTTGAGTTAGTAGCTGTGATCTTTTCTTTGAAGATATGGAGATAATACCTCTATGGTGAAAATTGTGATATTTATACTGATCACAAGAGTTTGAAGTATATTTCCTCACAAAAAGAACTCAACATGAGGCAAAGGCGATGGCTTAAAATAATCAAGGATTATGATTGCACGATACACTACCACCAGGGGAAGCCAAATAAGGTGGCAGATTCTTTAAGAAGAAATGATCATGGAGTTTTGAATATGATGAGAATTGAAAGGGATCATATTTTAATGGATCTAGTAAAGTTGGATATGGGAATCACCATGGAAGGTGAAACATCACTTATTTTTCAAATGGTTGAAAACCATCTTTACTAGAAAGTATTAAGAGTTCTCAAACCGATGATGAAGAATTTCAAAAGATGATTAAAGCTGTGAATGATGGGAGATTGAGAGACTTTGTATATGAAGATGGAATTTTGAAATTTGGGAAGAGACTTTATGTTCCTAATATACCTGATCTAAAAAGGGAATTGTTGGATGATTCTCATAGTTCCAATGTCTCTATACACCCTAGCAACACCAAAATGTATAGAGATTTGAAGGAACATTTTTGGTGGGACAACATGAAGAGGGAGATTGATGATTTTGTGTCAAGATATATGGTTTGTCAACAAGTAAAAGCTGGAAGGCAATAGCCTTGAGGATTCATGTAACCTCTTCCCATACTAGAGTGGAAATAGGACAATATTACGATGCACTTTGTCATGGGGATACCAAATACTCATAGAAGGAACGATGCAATATGGGTTATTGTTGATCATATTACCATGTCAATACATTTTCTTGCTATATGAGAAGATCTACCACTAGAATGCCCAGTAAGACTATATATTAATGAAGTGGTGTGACTTTATAGAGTACCCCTATCGATTGTTTCTGATCATGATCCACATTTAACTTCAAGATTCTGGAAGAGTCTTCAAAAAGCCTTGGATACTGAACTTCATTTGAGAACTTCGTACCACCCTCAAACAGATGGACAATCAGAATGGACTATTCAAACCTTAAAACACATGTTGAGATCTTGCTCACTTGACTTTCAGGGTATGTAGGATCAATATTTACGTATGGTAGAATTTTCCTATAACAATAGCTTCCATTAAAGTATTCAGATGGCACCATATGAAGCTTTATACGGAAAGAGATGTCGCACACCAACCTATTGGGATGAATTTGGTGAACAAAAACTTGTATGCCCAGAACTAGTGGAGGAAACAATGGAAAAGGTAAAGGTACTCCAAAACCACATCATAGCAGCTCAAAGTAGGCAGAAGAGCAATGCCGATAACCGAATTAAGGATTTGGAATTTTAGGTAGGAGATCATGTTTTGTTGAAGGTATCTCAACAGAAGGGAGTTATACGTTTTGGTAAGAAGGGTAAATTGGGTCCTAGGTACATCGGACCTTTCGAAATTCTAGAACGAATTGGGGCTGTAGCTTACCGTTTGGCAATGCCGCTAAGTCTCTCCAAATTTCACGATGTGTTCCACATATCACTAGTGAGGAAATACATGCCTAACCCAACGCATGTACTCACCTATGAGGAATTAGAACTGGAACCTGATCTATCTTATAGAGAAGAGCCTGTCAGGATTCTTGATACAAGAGAACAAGTACTGAGACACCAGACGACTCGTCTGGTAAAAGTTTTGTGGAGAAACCATAAGATGGAAGATGCAACATGGGAACCCGAGGAACTTATGATGAAGAACCACCCGATTCTTTTCAAGCGGTAGTATTCTAGAAATTTTGTGGATGAAATTTTTTGAAGGAGGGGAGAATGTAACTCCCCAATCTTCTACGGTATGCTTCCCTTTGAATAATGCGATAGCGTGTGTTGTACGCAACATTGAGTTCTAACACACCACAAAAATCAAACTTGCCGTGATGAATAGTTATACCCACCTTTTGAAATTTATAAATTTTATTATTCAAAATGGAATTCATTTTTGGATTCAGAATATCGAAATTATCCTAGGGTGAATTTTTTTTATTTTCTGAAAAACTTCATTTTTTGATGAATAGTGAAACCACTAAGTGGTAGTTAAAAAACAGAATTTTTCATTAAACTTAATTTTACCGCTTCTATGAATGGAATTTCTAAAATCTGAGAGACATGGTTAATATAAAAGGGTAAAATGTGGTTCAATGAGATGAAAATAATTTTTGGTGTATAGTAACTTTTTACTTTTATTTACCGCGGTTAAAAGTAAATAGGGTAATTATGGGTAAAAATGATGTTAATATTACCCTGAAACACGTTCTAATTCTATTGGACAAGTGTATATCAACCAAAAAGAACATTAGGAATAAAATATTATCATTTAGATCCACTTGGATTAGATTAGGACATTTATTATTATTTAATTCAAAGAAGAGTTAAAATAGTTAAAATCAAAGTTTATTTACTAAACCATTTTAATAGAGGGTTATACATAAGATAAATTCTATTGTAAATATTAATTAGAAATATAAAAATATTTCATACATAATGGTATTTTATTTTTAATTTTTAGACATTAAATAATTTTTTTTATTTATGACACAATGGTGATGCAGTAATTACCTAATTAATGAAATATTAAAATAATTGATATTATAAATATCCAAATAAATGTAATTTGAGACTTTTTATGAATTATACTAATTTTATAGGTTAATATGAAATTTTAGGATTGATTATATAAATTTTTTTGAAGTAATATTGCTATTGTAAATTTATCAAAAACAAAATACACAATTGTGTCAAAATTGACATAAAAGAGTTTTTAAAACAAATATTATATTAATAATTTATATTCAATTCCTAAAAATATAAGGTTAGGCCAAAAGACTTATATATGATAGGTGTATCATTAATGGACCACTTGGGGGTCCCTTGGAGTTATATAGTACGTTTATTAACTATATAATATAAAAATACAAAGTGACATGGTAAGTGTCAAACTAATTAACTAAGAGTTAAAACTAAAAGATATGATTAATATAATGACCCAAACCTGTCTAAATTCTATTTGTTGAGTGTTTTTTGACCCATCCCCACATTAAACTTTAAATAATCCACTTTGGAGCCATTAGAAACCGAATATTAATTTATTATAAAATAATATTTCTTTCTTTTCAAACGGCTCCCCTTACCCCTCTTATAAAAGGGAACTCCCCCTTCTCACTAAATCACACATTAAAAGACTTTTGGCTAGGCCAAACCCTGCCAAAATACTCTCTCAAATTCTCTCACTTCAACCTAGAGGACAAATTTTGATCAGAAATCCAACCTATCGAGCCCTTTTGATCAAATCAAAAAGAAGAACCCGAAGAAGAGGTAATGTTTTCACCACCCTCTTTCAAGTTCCTTTGTTTTTCAACATCTTCTTTATTTATTATTCCCATTATAAAATAATAACTCTAGTATCGTATATATACTTTTATGTTATTATAAATATTGTACAACCATATTCAGTATTCTATCTATCCTTTGAATGACATGTCACCATACATGTGTACGTACTGCTTACCGTCTCCACGTCGTGGTGTAGTTGTTATTTAATAAATTATTATTTGGATGGGTATAATAATGATGTTTAATTCATGTAAATAATAAATATAATATGATAATGATTCTGTATATATGATATAACACCCAATTATATATTATTTTAATATCAAAAGAATGATATTGTCGCTCGTGCGTACGTACGGACTACCGTCTCCACGAACAAGATGAGATTCATTCTCCATCGTATCCATTCAAGTATAATTCTAATTTGATGATTAATAATAGTATATAAGGACTTGATATCATTATGTATATGAATGATATACAACCTATCCATGACAAACATGGCTTACGTAACAAAACATATAAAAAATGAGTAATTTAACACCCGAAACAACGATAATACTAAGATATTATTAACAAATAAATGTTAAAAGATCATATATGATATCATATTAATGAATATGATTCTTGTATAATTTAATAACAATTATTTCACCATTATACAGTAGTTTAACCTACCCACAACCAAATAAATGTACAAGTAAGGGTTTATTTCGCAATCTCTTCATTATCCAAGGTTGTTTATACGTAATAATCTACTGGGACTTCTTTATCATCCACATCCATGTTTCTTCAAAATGTATTTCAAAACATTTTTAATATATAATAAAATATGGTTTAAAGTCATTTATACCCTTGTTTGACTTTTTATAAGAGGTTTATAAAGAAATCTTTCCGTCGTTTTCCAAACAAGGTCCTTTTTAACCTTTTCAACAGAATTAAGGTAAGAATGTCTTTTTTTAACTTATACGACAGGTGCGGCTTTTTTCCACCATTATAAAATTTTAGAAGCTTCACTTACAATATTATAAGATTATTTTAAAATTAAATGTTTTATTTTATAATTATGTGACTTTCAAATGATTTCAAAAAAGAGATATTTCTATCAAATAGTTTTGATTTCATCTATGTCAACATCCTTTGATGGATTTTAAACTTATTTGAAGATTATTTATTATGATACAAAACCTACATATTTTATTGAATATTTTTGTGATTTTTTTGACTATAGATGTGTTATTTTTATACCATTCATGGTTTATGTAGAAAGTATTTACATTTCATATGCTAGTTTTAATACGAATGTTTATGTTATGTTTAAACCTGTTCATATGAGGAATGCATTGGACTTAATAAGTGATGGGTGGAGCCCGTTATAGCTTCTTGATGCATCGGTAGGTCTCATGAGACAAAATAGTGTCTTAGCACAAGGCCTTGACAAAATCATATTTGTAGTCTTGGCACAAAGCCTTGGCTATGTGGTTATGATAGTCTGGCATTATGCATTCCATCATTATGAAAGTGGTTATTGATATTTCCTATGATTATTCGACTAGAAGAATATCCATGTGAATTAGTATATGGAGTTATTTCATTTTTTATTTTCCATATTATGCAGATGTTCAAGTTTTAAAAGGCTTTTGTTTTAGTTATACATTTCCTTAAATGTTTATTCTTATTTATGAAAGTTTCCGCTATATTGTTATCCTTACTCCGCATTTGAGCTCACCCCTTTCTATGTTTTATTTTTCCCGGGATGTGAAGAAGTATTTTATGAATGACCTACAGGGATAGTATGAGGGGATAAGAGTGTGGAACATGGAGACTATATTTTTGTAGATTTTCATTTTATGATATAATGTAAACTTTATGAATGTATCTAGTTATTCCAAGGCTACTAAACTAATCAGTCTTTCGATACTTGATCTTTCTTGTGATCATTCCAATGCTTTGTAATAATGCAATTACTCTGGGTAACTGGGTTTGGGGCATTACAGGTGATATCAGAGTAAGTTTAGTACAAACCTTGGAAGCTAGATTTAGATAAACTATGATTAGAGCACATAGATTTAAGATGTAATTTGAGGATTATTATAGAATAACTTCCTAGAATTATGTTATTGTAGAGATTTTGTGAGTTTTCTGAGAAATACATCTCTATATGGATACGAGAAGGTGGAGGCGGCTCTGGCACCAATATACCTAGCTGTAAAACATGAAAAAACCACTTTGAGCTAGACTTGAACGGGAACTAGTGCACGACAATGGGCCTTGCTGCACTATTGGTTACAACACTCCCAGGGGATATGCTTAGGATAACTCTCATTTTCTTTACAAATAATTATGAAGGGTTTATGAGTATATACGTCCTCAATGAAAACATTTTTATGATTATGTATTATATCCATAAATAGTTCAATTTATGTTAAGTGTTTTATAAGTATAGAATTTTGTATTTTGATTCATAAACTGATCTATTTTATTCCATTGTTTTGAAATGGAACCCGGTGGAAGAAATGGAAACTGTATCAATGCATGCACTCCATGTAAGGATTTCCCTCCTGCTCAATATAATTATAGTTGAGCTGGTGATGCAACTGGTGCTGATCAACTAATCACCATACTGGGACAACTCACTCGGGTTATAAATAATAACCTCACCCGTATGGAGCACCCTGATCCGCCACATGGAGGATCAATGTTAGATTTCTTCATGAGGCAGCAACCACCAACATTCAATGGGAGTACAAATCCATTATTATCTGAGCAATGGATAAGTTCCCTAGAGAAAATATTTCAGGATTTGGGGAGTAGTGAAATGGAAAAAGTTGTCATGGCATTTTATCGCCTCATTGGAGATGCTGATCAATGGTGTTCATTGATTCAAAACATGAAGGAAGATGATAAAGTATCAAATATGGAATGGAGGGAGTTCAAAGATCTGTTTCTAGAAAAATATTTTCCTTGTGACCATCGAGCTGATATAGAAAGAAAATTTCTGAGTCTGAGAAAAAAGGAGGATGAGAATGTCACAAAGTATGAGGCTAACTTTACAAGGTTAGTAAGGTGTGCTGGAGATTATATACATAACCCAAGAAGTAATATTGATAGTTTCTTTGATGGTTTAAAACCATTTCTCCTGCTAGCATTAGTCTCACAAACTTTCTTGTCGTACGAAGATGTTGTCTCATGTTCTATCAAGACAGAAAAAGAATTCTCTAAGTATTTTGACTTTAAAGCAAAGAAAGAGAAGAAGATATCTTCTGATCAATATGGGAATGGAAATAAGGGGAAGAAGGGAAAAGTTGAATAACCATCCTGTGGTAAATGTTGGAAAAACACCCCGGTACTTGCTTAAAAGGAATAGGAGTCTGTTACAAGTGTGGTGAAAAAGTCCACCAAGCTCGTCATTTCAAGGGAATGAAGGAAGCTACCGATGTCCAATGATAAAATTGCAGAGAGATGGGACATTATTCAACTGAATGTCTTAAGCATTAGGGAAACTTACCTCAGAAAAGTCCAAGGGATAAAGGCCAAGCTTATGCTATCACTACTGCTGAGGTAGAATCTCCAAATGACGTGGTGGCGGGTAATTTAATGGTTTCCTCAAGTTTAGAAAATGCATTATTTGATTCTGGATCATCGCATTGTTTCATATCTTCCCAGTTTGCTAAGAAAATTATATATTTTCAATTTGATTTAACAAGGTATTTGTGAGTAAAAACTCCTAAGGGAAGTATCATTGCAACAAGGTTTTGTGAATCATCCCCATTAGAGAACATAAATGTTCTTTATCCGATGATCTCATTGTCATACCTATGATTGAGTTTGATATAATCCTCGGTATGGATTGGATTTTGGACCATGAGGCAAAGATTTATTGTAAAAAGAATGAGGTTATGATTTTGTATGATGATGATAATGAACACCTTATATTTAGAGCAGAATCATCACCACCTAATTCTTATCTAGATCCACCCCCAGTAGATCAAATAAATTCAATTATTGGGAAGGAAGAGAATGAAATGACTGTGGGTGAGGAAAGGAATGTTCAAATAGAGGATGTACCTATTGTGAAAGAATATGTAGATGTGTTTCCAGAATATTTACCTGGACATCCTCCAGAACGAGAAGTTGAGTTTACAATTGATTTAATTCCTGGATCAAGGCCTATATCAAAGACCCCTTATAGAATAGCCACTGTGGAATTAGTTTAGCTAAAGAAATAACTAGAGGAACTGAGTAATAAGGGATTTATTTTCCCTAGTGTTTCTCCATGGGGAGCCCCTGTTCTTTTTGTTAAAAAGAAATATGGATCTATGAGTTTATGTATCGACAATAGGGATATCAATGCTATAAAAATAAAGAAAAAGTATCCCATACCTCACATTGATGATTTATTTGACCAACTGCATGGTGCTCAATAATTTTCAATGATTGAACTTCGATCTGGATACCATCAGTTGTGTGTGAAGAAGGAAGACATTCCGAATACAGCATTTCGAACAAGGTACAAGCATTACGAGTTTATGGTATAGCCTTTTGTGATGACTAATGGACCCTCGGAAATTCATGGAAATAATGAATTGAGTTTTCAAGTAATATCTCGATGATTTTGTGGTGGTATTTATTGATGATATATTGGTATACTCCAAAAGCTATGAAGATCATGAAAATCAATTGCGCATTATCTTGAAGACTCTGAGAATACATGAATTATATGGGAAGTTTAGAAAATGTGAATTCTGGCTTCAGGAGATTTCTTTTTTTGGCCATATTTTCTCTAATGATGGAATCTCTATTGATCCTTATAAGACCAAGGCAATCCAAGAATGGCCTGCACCGATGAGTATAACTGAGGTACGCAGTTTTATTGGTTTAGTAGGTTATTATCGACATTTCGTTCAGAAATTTTCCCGGTTGGATAACCCATTAACAGAGCTCACACGTAAATGGGTTAAATTTGCTAGGAAAAAAGAGTGTGAAGAATGTTTCAATGAACTGAAGAGATGATTAGTCAATGATCCTATATTGACTCTACCATTGGAGAATGATGGGTTTGTTATTTGTAGTGATGCATCGAAAAAAGGACTTGGTTGTGTCCTTATGGATAATGATAGGGTTATTGCCTATAAATCACGATAGTTGAAAATTCATGAGAAAAACTATCCTACTCATTATCTTGAGTGAGCAGCTGTGATCTTTGATTTGTAGATATGGAGACACTACCTCTATGGTGAAAAATGTGAGATTTATACTGATCACAAGAGTTTGAAGTAATTTTCTCACAAAAAGAACTCAACATGAGGAAAAGGAGATGGCATGAACTACTCAAGGATTATGATTGCACAATACACTACCACCCGGGGAAGGCAAATAAGGTGGCAGATGCTTTGAGCAGAAAATATCATGGAGTTTTGAACATGATGAGGATTGAAAGGGATACTATTTTCATGGATCTAGTAAAGTTGGATATGGGAATCACCATGGTAGGTGAAACATCAATGCTTTTTCAAATGGTTGTCAAACCAACTTTACTAGAAAATATTCAGAGTTCTCAGACCGATGATGAAGAATTTCAAAAGAAGATTAAATCTATGAAAGATGGGATATTGAGACACTTTGTGTATGAAGATGGAATTTTGAAATTTCGGAAGAGACTTTGTGTTCCCAATATACCTGATCTAAAAAAGGAAATTGTTGGACGATTCTCATAGTTCCAATTTTTCTATACACCATGGGAGCATCAAAATGTATAGAGACTTTAAGGATCATTTTTTGTGGGACAACATGAAGAGGGAGATTGTTGATTTTGTGTTAAGATGTATGGTTTCTCATCAAGTAAAAGCTGGAAGGAAACATCCTAGAGGTGTCATGTTACCTCTTCCCTTACCGGAGTGGAAATGGGACAATATTACGATGGACTTTATCATGGGGCTACCAAAGACTCCTAGAAGGAACGATGCAATATGGGTTATTGTTGTTCGTCTTACCAAGCCAGCACATATTCTTGCTATAAGAGAAGATTTACCACTGGAATGTCTAGCAAGACTATATATTAATGAAGTGTTGAGACTTCATTGAGTACCCCTATCGATTGTTTCTGATAATGATCCCCATTTTACTTTAAGATTCTGGAAGATTCTTCAAAAAGCCTTGGATACTGAACTTCATTTGAGCACTGCTTACCACCCTCAAACAGATAGACAATTGGAATGGACTATTCAAACCTTAGAAGACATGTTGAGATCTTTCTCACATGACTTTCAGGGTATGGGTGATCAATATTAACCTCTGTTAGAATTTTCTTATAACAATAGCTTCCATTCAAGTATTTAGATGGAACTATATGAAGCGTTATACGGAAAGAGATGTCACACACCAACCTATTGGGATGACGTTGGTGAACGAAAACTTGTTGGCCTAGAACTGGTGGAGGAAACAAATAAAAGTTAAAGGTAATCCAAAACCACATCAAAGCTGCTCAATGTAGGCAGAAGAGCTATGCCGATAACCGAAGGAAGGATTTGGAATTTCAGGTAGGAGATCATGTTTTCTTAAAGGTATCTCTATGGAAGGGAGTTATACATTTCGGTAAGAATTGTAAATTGAGTCCTATGTACGTCGGACCTTTCAAAATTCTAGAAACAATTGGGGTCTTAGCTTACCGTTTTGCAATGCCTCCAAGTCTCTCCAAAGTTCACGATGTGTTCCACGTATCACTGTTGAGGAAATACATGCCTGACCCAACGCATGTACTCACCTATGAGGAATTATAACTAGAACCCGATCTGTCTTATTGTGAAGAGCCCATCAGGATTCTTGATACGAGAGAACAAGTATTGAGAAACCAAATGACTCATCTGGTAAAAGTTTTGTGGATAAACCATAAGATGGAAGAGGCAACATGGGAACTCGAGGAACTTATGATGAAGAACCACCCGAGTCTTTTCAAGTGGTAGTATTCTATAAATTCCAAGGATGCAATTATTTGAAGGAGGGGACAATGTAACACCCCAAGCTTCTACTGTAGGCTACACTTTGAATAATGCGATAGCTTGTGTTGTATGCAACATCGAGTTCTAACACACCACAACCAATCAAACTAGTCGTTATGAATAGTAATACCCAATTTTTGAAATTTATAAATTTTATTTTTCAAAATGGACTTCATTTTTGGATTTGGAATATCGAAATTAGCCTAGGGGTAATTTTTGGTATTTTTCTGAAAAACATCATTGTTTGATGAATAGTGAAACAACTTTGTGGTAGTTAAAAAACTGAATTTTTCATAAAACTTAATTTTACCGCTTCTGTGAATAGAATTTTGAAAATTTGAGAGAAATGGTTAATATCAAGGAGTAAAATGTGGTTTAATGTGATGAAAATAATTATTAGTGAATAGTAAATTTTTACTTTTATTTACCAGGGTTAAAAGTAAATATGGTAATTAAGGGTAAAATAATATTAATATTACCCTAGAACAGGTCCTAATTCTATTGGACAAGTGTATATCAACTAGAAACAACCTTAGGAATAAAACTTTATCATTTTGGTCCACTTGGAGTATATTAGGACATTTATTATTATTTAATTCAAAGAACAGTTAATGAAATATTAAAATATTTGATATTATAAATATCCAAATAAATTTAATTTGAGTCTTATTATGAATTAAAAAAATTTATAGGTTAATATTACATATTAGGATTGATTATATAAATTTATTTCGATGTAATAATGCTCTTATAAATTTATCAAAAACAAAATACCCAATAGTGTCAAAATTGACATAAAAGAGTTTTTAAAAAAATATTATATTATTAATTTATATTCAATTTTTAAAAATCTAAGGTTCATCCAAGAGACTTATATCATGATAGGTGTATCTTTAATTGACCATTTGGGGGCTTCGTGGAGATATATAGTATGTTTATTAACTATATAATATAAAAAAAGTGACATGTCTAGTGTCAAACTAATTAATTAAGAGATAAAAGTAAAAGATAAGGTTAATATAATGGCCCAAACCTATCTAAATTCTATTGGTTGAGTGGTTTTTGACACATCCCCACCGTAAAAATTATATAATCTTCTTTTTAACCATTAGAAACTGAATATTAATTTGTTATAAAATAATATTTCTAGCTTTTCCAACGGTGCCCCTTACCCCTCTTATAAAAGGGCACTCCCCCTTCTTACTAAATCACACATTCAAAGCCTTTAGGCTCGGCCAACCCCTGACCAAATACTCTATCAACTTCCCTCACTTCAACCTAGAGGCCTTAGTTTTAATCCTAAAGCCAACCTATGGAGCCCTTTTGATCAAATCAAAAGGAAGAACCCAAAGAAGAGGTAATGTTTTCACCACCCTCTTTCAAGTTCCTTTCTTCTATAACTTCTTCTCTCTTTGTTATTCCCATTCTAAAATAATAACTCTAGAATCTTATATATACAATGATGTGATTATAAATATGGTACAACCATATTCAATATTATATCCATCCTTTGAATGACATGTCACCATACGTGCGTACGTACGACCTACCGTCTCCACGTCGTGGTTTAATTGTTATTCAATAAATTATTATTTGGATGGGTATAATAATGATGTGTAATTCATTTAAATAATAAATATAACATTATAATGATTCTTTATATATGATATACCAGCCAATTATATATTATTTTAATATCAAAAGAATGATATTGTCACTCGTGCGTACGTACGGACTACCGCCTACACGAACGCAATGAGATTTATTCTCCATCGCATCCCTTCAAGTCTAACTCTAATTTAATGATTAATAATAGTATATAGGACTTAATATAAGTATGGATATGAATAAGATACAACCTATCCATGAAAAACATGGCTTACATAACAAAACATATTTAAAAAACGAGTAATTTAACACACGAAACAATGATAATACTAAGATATTATTAACAAATCAATTTTAAAAGATCATATATGATATCATATTAATGTATGTTATTATTGTATAATTTAATAAAAAATATTTCACCTTTATACAAGAGGTTAACCTACCCTCAACCAAGGAAAATTACAAGGTAAGGGTTGATTTCGCAATCTCTTAATTATCCGAGGTTGTTTTACATAATAATATACTGGGACTTCTTTATCATCCACATCCATGTTTCTTAAAAATGTATTTCAAAACATTTTAAATATTTAATAGAATATGGGTTAAAGTCATTTATACACTTGTTTGAATTTTTATAATAGGTTTATAAAGGAATCTTTTCATCGTTTTCCAAACAAGGTCCTTTTTAACCTTTTCGACAGAATTTATGTAAGAATGTATTTTTTTAACTTATATGGAGGGTGTGGCTATTTTCCGCCATTATAAAATCGTATAAGATTACCTTAAAAGCTTATAAGAATATTTTTAAAGAAATTGTTTTATTTTATAATTTTTTGACTTTTAAATGATTTCAAAAAGGATACATTTCTCTCAAATAGTTTTGATTTCATCTATGTCAACATCCTTTGATGGATTTTAAGCTTATTTGAAGTTTATTTATTATGATACAACACTTACATATTGTATTGAATGTTTTTATGATATGTTTGACTATGGATGTGTTATTTTTATACCATTCATGGTTTATGAAGAAATTATTTACATTTCATATGCTAGTTTTAATATAAATGTTTATGTTATGTTTAAACCTGTTCATATGAGGAACGCATTAGACTTAATAAGTGACGGGTGGAGCCCGCTATAGCTCCTCGATGCATCGGTAGGTCTCTTGAGACAAACTAATGTCTTGGAACAAGGCCTTGAAAAAATCTTATTTGTAGTCTTGGCATGAGCCCTTGGCTATGTGGTTATGATAGTCTGGCATTATGAATTCCATTATTATGAAAGTGGTTATTGATATTGCATATGATTATTAGACTAGTAGAATATCCATGTGAATAGGTATATGGAGTTATTTCAATTTATTTCTGCCATATTATTCTGATGTTCAAGTTTTAAAAGGCCTTTGTTTTAGTTATACATTACCTTAAATGTTATTGCTTATTTATGAAAGTTTCCGCTATATTGTTATCCTTATTGGGCATTTGAGCTCACCGATTTCTATGTTTTATTTTTCGCAAGAGGTGAAGAAGTATTTTATGAATGACCTGCAGGGATAGTATGAGGGAATAAGAGTGTGGAATATGGAGAATATATTGTTGAAGTTTTTCATTTTATGATGTAATGTAAACTTTATGAATGTATCTAGTTATTCTAAGGATATTAAACTAATCGTTCTTTCAAGGCTTGATCTCTCTTGTGATTATTCCAATGTTATGTAATAATGCACCGACTCTGGGTAACTAGTGTCAGGGGATTGCATTAATCATTTTATATTAATTAATTTTTCATTACATCAGAGGGATGATCCCAATTATCTTACTAACACTTCTATCTATATCTTTTATCCCTTTTAAATATCATTCTCTTCATATATCATTCATTTTGGAGTAGATATTGGTTATATGAATTAGGGTTATTGAGTGACTAATAGAATATTCTTGGGTTTAAACTATTGTATCTATGGTTGGATAGATAATATTTTCATTTATATCATTAGAAGTGTAATTTTGTTTTATAATGAAAGTTTCATCAATTATTTGTTCCTCATATACACGAATCCTAGGATTATGATTCCTTATGGTTTGATTTATATTATTTTCAATATTTTTTCTATTTTGAGTAATTTATTCAATATTATTTTCAATTGAATTGATAAATTAGTGTTTAATGGATTTTAAAATAGAAGATGTGTGATATTTGTTTTACTATGTAATTTTTTTATTATTAGTAATCCGGGGTTAAAATTATGCTATTCTATCAAAAAAATTAATTTGTAGATTTTTTATTTAGAGGTTTGTTGAATAATATTTTATTATGATGTAAATTAATATTACAAGTGATATAATGTGAGTAAGAAGTGATAGGGAATTTCCAATTTGGTATTGATTTTAGTTGAATTTAATATATATGGGAAACTCCCTAGCTTATGTTACATTGATATAGTTAGCTATGATATTCATGAAAAACATAGGTGGGTGATGATACATATACGGTATACTCATTGACTATATGTATGATTTTATATTATATGATTTATTATTTATCATGTCTCATTAACTTGTTAGGATTTTATATTTTTTAGAAAAATGGATTAAACCAGGAAGGTGTACCTCCCATTTAAGAAGATGATATATATTCTATTTTCATCGGATTATTTTATTTATAAATAACTTTTGGTGACATTTTTCTCATTTTTTAATGTGATATGATATTTTCCATGGAAATTACTTCATTACGTGCAGTAGTTTATTAACATGAATTCATGAGATATCTAAAAAATAATATTCTGTAATTATATTTGTAACACCTCAAGCTTCCCCGGTACGCTTCTCTTTGAATAATACAGTAAAGTGTGTTGTACGCAACTTCGAGTTCTAACACACCACAACCAATCAAACTAGCAGTTATGAATAAAAATAGCCAATTTTAGAAATTTTATAAGTTTTATCTTTCAAAATGGACTTCATTTTTGGATTTGGAATATTTAAATTAGCTTAGTGTGAATTTTTATTATTTTTCTAAAAACATTCAATTTTTGATGAATAGTGAAAAAACTGAATTATAGTTTAAAACCATGTTTATATTTAAATAAATATTTTACTTACATAAATTTATTTTAGGCCAAAATATATACATAATACCTATATAAGTTCAATGTAATTCATTGGAGTCTGTTTATAATAATTTTAGATATATAAAAATTTTATTGAAATTTTCACCGTCTTTTACCCACCTCCTAGGAGCATTTGAAAATTTACATAAAATGTAATTTTACCGCTTTTGTGATTTGTATTTAGAAAACCCGAGACACACGGTTGATATAAATAAGTAAAATGTGGTTCAATAAGTTGAAAATAATTTTTGGTTAATAGTAACTTTTTACTTTTATTTACCACTGTTAAAAGTAAATAGGTTAATTAAGGGTAAAAATGAAATTATTATTACCCTAACACATGTCCTAATTCTATTGTATAAGTTTAATTCGACGAAAAACAACTTTAGGAATAAAATATGATCCTTTAGGTCCAGTTTTATTATATTAAGACATGTATTATTATTTAATTCAATGAAGAGTTAAAAGTGTTAAATTGAAAGTTTAATAACTAATTTTTTTTTAATATTGGGATACACAATAGATAAATTCGACTATAAATATTCATTAGAAATATAAAAAGATTTCATATATAATGGTATTTTATTTATAATTTTTTGACATTATATAATTGAATTTATTTATGACACAATGAGGATGTAGTAATTACATAATTAATGAAATATTAAAATCTTTGATATTATAAATATCAAAATAAATGTAATTGAGCTTTTATATGAATTCCACTAATTTTATCAGTTAATATGACATATTAGGGTTGGTTAGATGAATTTTTTTCGAAGTAATAATGCTATTATAAATTTAGAAAAAACAAAATACCAAATAGTGTCAAAATTGATATAAAAGAGTTTTTAAAAAAAATGTTATATTATTAATTGATATTCTATACCTAGAAATCTAAGTTTAATCCAAAAGACTTATATAATTCTAGGTGTACCATTAATTAACCTCTCGGGGTTCTCTTGGAAGTATATAGTGATATTATTAAACATATAATATAAAAATTCAAAGAGACATGGTAAATGTCAATCTAATTAACTAAGGTTAAATCTAAAAGATAAGGTTAATATAGTGACCCAAACCTATCTAAAACATATTGGTTGACTGTATTTCTACACATTACCACCTTATCATATAAATAAATCAATTTTTATCCATTATAAATCGAAAATGATTTTATTATAAAATAATATTTCATTCTTTTCCTAAGTTGCCCCTCACCCCATTTATAAAAGGGCACTCCCCCTTCTCTCTAATTGAAATCTTAAAATCTATTTGACTCATCCAAAACCTACCCAAATACCATTTAAAATATCCTCCCTTCATCCTAAAGGCATTACTTTTTTCAGAAAGCAAACCTATGGATCCATTTTGATCAAATCAAAAGGAATCACCCGAAGAAGTTGAAAATATCTCACCACCTCTTTTATGTTTTTTTTCTTCCACTTCTTCTTTCCGTGTTGTTTCCATTCTAAAATAATAACTCCAATATCTTCTATATATTGTTATGTTATTATAAATATGTTAAAACCATATTCATTATTCTATCCACCCTTTGAATGACATGTCATCATACGTGCGTGCGTACGGCTTACCGTCTCCGCGTCATGGTGTAATTGTTATTCAATAAATTATTATTTGTATGGGTATAATAATGATGTGTAATTGATTTAAATAATAAATATAACATGATAATGATTCTGTATATATGATATAACATCCAATTATATATTATTTTAATATCAAAAGAATGATATTTTCTCTCACGCGTACGTACGGATTATTGTCTCTACGAACGCGATGAGATTCATTCCCCATCGTATCCATACAAGAATAATTTTCATTTGATGATTAAAAATAATGTTTAAAGACCAGATATCATTATTTATATAAATAATATACATCCCATCCATAACAAATATGACTCACATAACAAATAATATAAAGGAAAACGAATCCTTTAACACCCAAAACTACGATAATACTAAGATATTATTAACAAAGCAATGTTAAAAGATCATATATGATATTATATTAATGTATATAATTCTTGTATAATTGAATAACAATTATTTCACCATTATACATGAGGATAACCTACCCTCGACCAAGGAAAAGTTCAAGGTAAGGGTTATTTTTAAAATCTCTTTTTTATCCGATGTTGCTTTTACTTAAGTATCTACTGGGACCTCTTTGTCATCCACATAAGTGTTTTCTTAAAAATATATTTCAAAAGTTTTTTAATATTTACCTGAATATGGGTTAAAGTCATTTATAACCTTATTTTACCTTATATGTTTTGAAAGGATTCTTTCTGTCATTTTCTAAACAAGGTATTTATGGCCTTTTCAACAAAATTAAGGAAAGAATGCTTTTTAACTTATATGGAGGGTGTGGATAATTCCATCATTATAACACCGTCGAAGCTTACCTTACAAGGTTATAGGAATATTTTCAAAATAAATGTTTTCTATTATAATATCATGACATTTAAATGATTTCAAAATAGAAAGAGATATTTTCCTCGAACAGTTCATCTCTGTCAACATCCTTTAATGGATTTTAATATTGTTTGAGGTTTATTTGTAATGATACTAATATTAAATTTTGTATTGAAGGTTTTTTGATTTTTTTTACTGTGGATGTGTTATTTTTTCTACCAATCATGGTTTATGGATAAATTATTGTCATTTTCTATGCTAGTTTTAATACGATTGTTTACGTTATGTTTGAAACATTTCATATGTGGAATGCATTGGACTTAGTATGTTATGGGTGGAGCCCGCTTTAGCTCCTCGATGCATCGATATGTATCATGAGACAAACTAGTGTCTTGGAACATGGCCTTGTCAAAATCTTATTTGTAGACTTGGCACAATTCCTTGACTATGTGGTTACGAAAGTCCGACATTATGCATTCCATCATTATGAAAGTGGTAATGATATTGCATATGATTATTCGACGAGTAGAATATCTATGTGAGTAAGTAAATGAAATTATTTTTATTTTATAGTTTCGATATTATACTGAAGTTCAAATTTAAAAGGCTTTTGTTTTAGTCTTATACATTTCCTTAAATGCTTATGTTTATTTATAAAATTTTGCGCTATATTGTTATCCTTACTGAGCATCTGAGCTCACCCCTATCTGTGTTTATTTTTCCCAGGATGTGAAGAATTATATTATGACTGACCTATAAGGATAGTCTATGGGATATCACTGTTGTATATGAAAACAATGTTGTTGTAGTTTTTGATTTTATGATGTAATGTTATCCTTATGAATGTATCTAGTACATCCAAGGCTACTAAACTGATCAGTCTTTCGAGACATTATCTTTTGTGATCATTTCAATGATATGTAATAATGCACCGACTCTAGGCTTCTGGGGTCAGGGAATTATAGTTGCTATCATAGGAAGTTTAGTACTAAACATGGAAGCTATATTTAGATAAACTCTGATTACAGAACATAGCCCTAATATAGTCTTTGAGGATTAGTATATAAGAACATCCTAGAATTTTGGTAAAGTATAGATTTTTTATAGTTTCTGATAAATAAATCTCAGTCTGGATACGAGCAGGTAGATGCGGCTCTGGCACAGATGTACCTAGGAGTGAAAACTCTGACAAGGAGTTTCGGGTTTGACTCGGGGATTCTTGGTACACGATAATGGGTCTTACTGCACTCTTGGTTACGACACTCCTGGGGGATATGCTTAGGATAATTCATGATTTCTTTACAAATCATTATGAAGGATTTATGAATATATACCTCCTCAAAGAAATCATTTTTTTATGCTTATGGATTATATTCAGAAAATGTTCAATTTAAGTTAAGTTTGTTATAAGTTTGGATTATGTATTGTGATTCATAAACTAATAAAGTGTATTTCATTGTTTAGAAATGGAGCCTAGTGGATGGAATGGAAACCATATCAATCCACGCAATCCAGTTAGGGATTTCCCTCCTACTCAAAAAAATTATAGTGGAGTTGGTGATGCAACCGGTGCTGATCATCTAATCACCATACTGGGACAACTCACTCAGGTTATGAATAATAACCTTACCTATATGGAGCACCATTATCTGCAACGTGGATGATCATTATTAGATCACTTCATGACAAAAATACCACCAAAATTTAGTGGGGGTACAAATCCATCAGTAGCAGAGCAATGGATAAATTCCTTAGAGAAACTATTCCATGCCTTGGGGAGTAGTGAAAGGGAAAAAGTTTTCATGGTAGTTTACCTCCTCATTGGAGATGCTGATCAATGGTTGTTATTGATTCAAAACACAAAGGAAGATGATGAAGTATCAAATATGGAATGGAGGGAGTTTAAAGATATTTTCATAGAAAAATACTTCCCTCATGATCATCGAGCAGATATGGAAAGTCAATTTCTAAGTCTGTGTCAAAAGGAGGATAAGAATGTCACAATGTATGAAGCTAACTTTACGAGGTTATTGAGACATGATACAAATTAAAAACGTAACCCAAGAAGTAAGATTTTTTTTTTGATGGGTTAAAACCATTTTCCCATCGAGAATTAGTCTCACAGTCCTTCTTTTCGTACGAAGATACTGTCTCATGTGCTATCAAGACAGAAAAAGAATTCTCTAAGTCTTAAGACTTTAAATCAAAACAAGAGAAGAAGAGATCATATGAACACTCTAATCATAGAAATAAGGTAAAGAAGAGAAATTTTGAATATCCACCCTGCAGTAAATGTGGGAAGAAACACCCTCGTACTGGTATGAAGGGAATGAGAGTATGTTACAAGTGTGGTGAAAAAGGTCACCAAGCTCATGATTTCATGGGGATGAAAGAGGCTGTTAATGTTGAATTATAAAATTGTAGAGAAAGGGGACATTATGATAATTAATTTCCTAATCATCAGGGTAAATTATATCAGAAAAGTCCAAGGGATCAAGGCCGAGCTTATGCTATCACTACTGCTGATGTTGAAGCTCCAAAAGACGTAGTGGCAGGTAATTTAATGGTTTCTTTAAGTTTAGCCAATTCATTATTTCATTCTGGATCATCGCATTGTTTCATATCTTCCAAATTTGTTTAGAAAATTAGATATTTCCAATTTGATTTTAAAAAGGGAGTTGTTAGAAAAAAACTCTCAAGGGAAGTATCATTGAAACAATGTTTTGTGAATCAGACCCCATTAAGGAAAAAACGTTATTTATATACTAATCTCATCATCATACCCATGATTGAATTTGATATAATCCTCGGTATGGATTGGATTTCAGACCCTGATACGAAGATTTATTGTAATAAGAAGAAGGATAAATTTTTTGATGATGATGATAAAGAACACATTATCTTTAGAGCAGAAAAGTCACCACCTAATTCTTATCTAGATCCACCCCCAGAAGCTCATCTAAATTCAATTATTGGGGACGAAGGGAATTAAATAACTATAGTTTAGGAAAGGAATGTTCAAATAGAGGATGTACCTATTGTGAAAGAATACATTTATGTGTTTCCGAAATATTTACCTGGACATACTCCAGAATGAGAAATTGAGTTTTCCATTGATTTATTTCCTGGATCAAGGCCCATATCTAATACCCCTTATAGAACGGCCACTGTGGAATTAGTGGAACAAAAGAGACAACTAGAGGGATTTAGTAAAAAGGTATTTATTCTCCCTAGTGTTTCTACATGGTGATCCCATGTTCTTTTTTTAAGAAGAAATATAGATCTATGATGTTGTGCATTGACTACATGGAGATCAACGCTATAATAATAAAGAACAAGTATCCCCTACATCTTATTAATGATTTATTCGACCAAATTCATGGAGCTCTATACTTTTCAAAGATTGAACTTCAATATGGATATCATCAGTTGTGTGTGAAGAAGGATGACATTCCAAAAACAGCATTTTGAACTAGGTACGGGTAATATGAGTTTACATTAATGCCTTTTGGATGAACTAATGAAACCTCTATATTCATGGATCTAATGAATAAAGTTTTCAAGGAATATCTTGATGACTTTGTAGTGTTATTTATTGATGGTATCTTGGTATAATCAAAAGATACTATGATCATGAAAATCACTTACGCATTATCATGAAGACTCTTAGAAGACACAAATTAAATGGGATGTTTAGCAAGTGTGAATTTTGGTTTCATTAGATTTCTTTTCATGGACATATTGTCTCTAAGGATGGAATCTATGTTGATCCTTCTAAGACAAGTGCAATCCAAGAATGTCTAGTACCCATGAGTATAACTGAGTTATGCAGTTTTATTGGTTTAGAAGGTTATTATCAGCATTTCTTCCAGAATTTTTCCCGATTGGCTCACCCACTAACCAAGCTCACACGTAAAGGGGTTAAATTTGTTTGGAAAAAAGAGTGTGAAGAATGTTTCGAAGAACTTAAGAGAATATTAGTCAATTCTCCTATCTTGACCCTACCATCGGGTAATGATGGGTTTGTTATTTATAGTGATGCATCAATGAAAGGACGTGGTTGTGTCCTTAAGAAGAATGATAGGGTTATTTTCAATACATCACTATAGCTAAAAATTCATGAGAAAAACTATCCTCATTATGATCTTGAGTTAGCAGATGTAATCATTGTTGTGATGATTTGGATACACTATCTCTATGGTGAAAACTATGATATATATACTGATCATAAGATTTTGAAGTATATTTTCTCACAGAAAGAACTCAACATGAGGCAAAGGAGATGGCTTGAACTACTTAAAGATTATGACTGCACTGTACACTACCACCTGGGGAAGGAAAATAAGGTGGAAGTTTCCTTGAGTAGAAAGGATCATGGAGTTTTGAACAAGTCAAGAGTTAAAAAGGATCCTATATACATGGATCTAGTAAATATGGATATGGGAATCCCCATGGATGGAGAAACATCGATACCTTTTCAAATGGTTGCCAAACCATCTTTACTAGAAAGGATAAAGAGTTCTCAGACTGGTGATGAAGAGTTTCAAAATAAGAATAAAGCTTTGAACGATGGAAATTGAGTGACTTTGTGTTTGAAGATGGAATTTTGAAATTTGGGAAGAGACTTTGTGTTCCCAATATACCTGATCTAAAAAGGGAGTTGTTGGATGATGCTTATTATTCCAATTTCTCTATACACCCTGGTAGCACTAAGATGTAAAGTTATTTGAAGGAACATTTTTGGTGGGACAACATGAAGAGGGAGATTAATGATTTTGTGTCAAGATGTATGGTTTGTCAACAAGTGAAATCCAGAAGGAAAAAGCTTGGAGGAGTCATGAAACCTCTTCCCATACCTGAATGGAAATGGGATAATATTACAATGGACTTTTTCATGGGACTAACAAAGACTCCTAGAAGGAGTTATGCAATATAGGTCACTGTTGATCTTCTTACCAAGTCAGCACATTTTGATTCCATAAGAGAAGATTTACCAATTAAATGTCTAGAAAGACTATATATTAATGAAGTTGTAAGACTTAACAGAGTACCCTTATCATTTGTTTCTGATCATGATCGACATTTTAGATCAAAATTTTGGAAACGTCTTCAGAAATCCCTGGATACTAAACTTCTTTTGAGCACTGCCTACCACCCCCAAACTGATGGGCAATCAGAACAGACTATTCAAATGTTAGAAGACGTGTTGAGATCGTGATCACTTTACTTTCATGTTATATGGGATCAATATTTACCTTTGCTGGAATATTTTTATAACAATATCTTCCATTTAAGTATTCATTTGGAACCATATGAAGTGTTATACAGAAAGAGATGTTGCACACCAACCTGTTGGGATGATGTTGCTGAAAGAAAACGCATAGGCCCGGAACTTGTGGAGGAAACGATGGAAATGGTGAAGTTAATCTATAACCACATCAAAGCAGCTCAAAGTAGGTAGAAGATCTATATTGATAACCGAAAAGAAGGATTTGGAATATCAGGTATGAGATCATGTTTTCTTAAAAGTATCTCCATGGAAGGGTGTTGTACATTTCGGTAAGTAGAGAAAATTAAGTCCAAGGTATATCAGACCTTTTGAAATTATAGAACGAATTGGGGCTATAACTTACCATTGGGAAATGCAGCAAAGTCTCTCCAATGTTCATGATGTGTTCCACATATCACTATTGAGAAAATACATGCCTGACCCAACGCATGTACTCACCTTTGAGGAATTAGAACTAGAACCTGATCTGTCTTATTGCGAAGAGTCTTTCAAGATTCTTGATATAAGAGAACAATTTCTAAGAAACCAGATGACTAATCTGGTAAAAGTTATATGTATAAACCATAAGATGGAAGAGGCAATAAGGGAACCTAAGGAACTTATGATGAAGAACCACCCAAGTCTTTTTATGTAGTAATATTCTACAAATTTCGAGGATGACATTATTTGAAGGAGGGGATAATGTAACACCCCATTCTTCCATGGTGCACTTCTCTTTGAATAATACAGATGCGTGTGTTGTACGCAAATATGAGTTCGAACACACTATAACCAATCAAACTAACCGTTATGAATAGTAATACCCACTTTTTAAATTTTTATAAATTTTAACTTTCAATATGGACTTCATTTTTGGATATATAATATTGAAATTAGCTTTAGGTGAATTTTTGGTATTTTTCAGAAAACATTCAATTTTTGATGGATAGTGAAAAACAATGAGTTATAGTTTAAAACTGAATTTTTATTTAAATAATTATTTATTTTATTAAAAAATGTTTTTATTTAAAAATATATACATAATACATATATAGGTTCAATGTAATTCATTGGAGTTAGTTTATAATAAATGTAGATATATAAAAATTTTATTGAACTTTTCACCGTCTTTTACCCACCTCCAAGGAGCATTTGCAAATTTACATAAAACATAATTTTACCACTTCTGTGAGTTGAATTTCAAAATTCCGAGAGACATTGTTCATATCAGTAAGTAAAATGTGGTTAAATAAGATAAAAATAATTTTTTGGTGAATAGTAACCTTTTACTTTTATTTACCACTATTGAAAGTATATAGGGTAATTAAGGGTAAAAATGATATTATTATTTCTCTAACACGAGTCCTAATTCTATTGGATAAGTTTAATTATACCAAAAACAACCATAGGAATAATATATGATCATTTATGTCTAATTGGATTATATTAGGGAATTTATTATTATTTAATTCAAAGAAGACTTAAAAGTGTTAGATTAAATGTTTAATAACTAAAACATTTTAAATTTTGGGTTACACATAAGATAAATTAGACTATTAATATTCATTATAAATATAAAAACATTTCCTAAATAATTTTATTTTAATTATAATTCTTAGACTTTAAATAATTAAATTTATTTATGACACAATGATGATGCAGTAATTACCTAATTAAGGAAATATTAAAATAATTGATATTATAAATATCCAAATAAATGAAATTTGAAACTTATTATGAATTCCAATAATTTTCTTAGTTAATATGACATATTATGGTTGGTTAGATGAATTTTTTCGAAGTAATAATGCTGTTATAAATTTAGAAAAAACAAAATACCAAATAGTATCAAAATTGACATAAAAGTGTTTTTAAAAAAAATATTCTATTATTAATTAATATTCTATTCCAAAAAATCTATGGTTCGGCCAAAGGACTTAAATAATGATATTTGTATCATTAATGAAGCACTTGTGGTCTTCTTGGAAGTATATAGTAAGATTATTAACCATATTATATAAAAATACATAGAGACATGATAAACATCAAACTAATTAACTAAGAGTTAAATCTAAAAGATAAGGTTAATATAGTGACACAAACCAGTCTAAAACCTATTGGTTGAGTGGATTTCTACGAATTATCACCTTTTCTTCAAAATGAATCAATTTGGATCCATTAGAAACTGAAAAAAATTATTATTAAATAATATTTTTTTCTTTTCTTAAGGTGCCCCTCGCCCCTCTTATAAAAGAAAACTCCCCTTTCTCTCTAATTAACTTCTTGAAAGTCATTTGGCTAAGCCAACCTCGGAAACATACATTCTTAAATATCCTAACTTCATCCTAGAGGCATTATTTTAGTCAGAAAGAAAATTTACATAGCCCATTTGATCAAATCAAAAGGAAGAACCCTAAGAAGAGGTAAATATCTCACCACCTCTTTCATGTTTTTTCTTCTTCCACATCTTCTTTCCGTGTTGTTTCCATTATAAAATAATAACTCTAGTATATTCTATATAATGTGATGTTATTTTAAATATGTTACAACCATATTGATTATTATATCAACCCTTTGAATGACATGTCACCATATGTGCATACGTACGGCTTACCGTCTCCACGTCGTGGTGTAATTGTTATTCAATACATTATTATTAGGATGGGTATAATAATGATGTGTAATTAATTTAAATAATAAATATAAAAATATAATGATTTTTTAAATATGATATACCATACAATTAAATATTATTATAATATCAAAAGTAAGATATTGTTGCTTGTGTGTACGTACAGATTATTGTCTCCACGAATGCGATGAGATTCAGTCCCCATTGTATCCAATCAAGACTAATTTTCATTTTATGATTAAAAATAATGTTTAAAGACTTGATATCATTATTTATATTAATAAGATACATTCCATCCATAAAAAATATGACTCACATAACAAATAATATAAAGGAAAACAAATCCTTTAACACCCGAAACGATGATAATACTAAGATATTATTAACAAAGCGATGTTAAAATATAATATATGATATCATATTAATGTATATAATTATTTTATAATTTAATAAAAATTATTTCACCATTATACAAGAGGTTAACCTACCCTCGTCCAAGGAAAAGTACACGGTATTGGTTATTTTCACAATCACTTTATTATCCAAGGCTGTTTTTACATAAGTATTTACTGGGACCACTTTTTCATCCACATCTGTGTTTTCTTAAAAATGTATTTAAAAAAAATACTATCTACTAAACTATGGGTTAAAGTAAATTATACCCTGATTTTACCTTATATGTTTTGAAAGTAATCTTTCTGTCTCATTCTAAACAAGGTACTTTATGACATTTTCGACAAAATTAAAAAAATAATGACTTTGAACTTATACAGCGGGTACAGAAATATTCCGCTGTTATAACATCGTCAAAGCTTCCCTTACAATATTATAGGAATATTTTAAAGATAAACGTTTTCTATTCTAATTAAATAACTTTTATGTGATTTCATAATATGATGAGATATTTCTTTAAAATATTTTTGATTTCATCTATGTCTACATCCTTTAATGGATTTTAATCTTGTTTGAGGTTGATTTATTATGATAAAAATATTCCATTTTGTATTGAATGTTTTGTCATATGATTGAATGTGGATGTGTTATTTTTCTACCATTCATGGTTTATGGATAATGTACTGTCATTTCGTATGCTAGTTTTAATACGAATGTTTTTGTTATGTTTAAAACGTTTCTTATGAGGAATGCATTGGAATTAATAAGTGACGGGTGGAGCCCACTATAACTCCTAGACGCATCATTAGGTATCATGAGACAAAACAGTTTCTTGGAAGAAGGCCTTAGAAAAAATCTCATTTGTAGTCTTGGGACAAGGTCTTAACTATGTGGTCATGAAAGTTTTGCATTATGTATTCTATCATTAGGAAAGTGCTAGTGATATTTCATGTGATTATTCAACTAGTAGAATATCCATGTGAGTAAGCAAATAGAATTATTTTGATTTTATCTTTTCCATATTATTCTGAAGTTCAAGTTTAAAAGTCTTTTGTTTTATTCTTATAAATTGACTTAATTTTTTATTCTTATTTATGAAAGTTTCCGCTATATTTTTATCCTTACTAGGCATCAGAGCTCACCCATTTCTATGTTTTATTTTTATAAGGATGTGAACAAGTATATTACGACTGACCTTCAGGGATAGTCTCGAGGATTTCAGTGCTGTCTATGGAAACAATGTTGTTGTTGTTTTATATTTCAATATTTAATTTAAACCTTATGAATGTATCTAGTACTTCCGAGGTTACTAAACTAATCGATCTTTCAAAACTTGATCTTGTTTTATCATGCCAATTATACATAATAATTCACTGACTCTAGGCTTCGGGGGCCGTAGTGTTATAATATAGAAATAAATAACTATAAGTATTAGTGTTTTTGCATAGATGTATTTTCATATGGTGTAGCTAAAGGAATAGATCCATTTTTAGTTAGTGAGGGATCTAAGAAGTTGTGTTTTTAGTGGGCATAGAGTTTCAATGTATTGTGTTCAAAGAGTTTTTCTTCCATTAACATTATTTTTGTGATGTATAATAAGATATCGACCCATGTAAGGGAATTTTACTACTTTATCTATATGAAATTATAATTAATCTATGGTTTTATAAGATTATTTTTTGTAGTTGGTTTTGAATTACGATGTAAATAATTTATGTTATCCTCAAATATATGTATTTTTTTAGGAAAAAACATTCGATAAGAATTTTTTTATCATGATCAATATTTTAAGCCTCTTGTTATTAGGAAACACGAATAAAGATATATGGAAATCCTGGATTAGTTCTCTAGATTGAGTTATAAGATTCTTGGTCATCACTATTGTTTATATATTCTATAACATAATAGAAAACTATTTTCTTCATGGAATAATTTTTTCTAATATATCAATCAGTTTAGAATTACAATCATATAAATTGATATCATGTGTTAACTTTGTCAATTAGGAGGATATTAATAATGAAATAGATTACATTGATTCCATCCTCACCACTAATTTATAATAATACATACATTTCATTTTTATATATACTATGGAATATTCTTACTAATTATCTAGTTACTTTCACTTTTACTTCATTAATAACTACTCTATGTATTCGAATTACAATTAGAATCAGGATGATTAAATAACAAGGATTAATTTATTGATAAAAAATTAAATTATTAAATCAAATCATATATTCCATTAGTTGAAATATTATATATATGAAACAAATCAATCATCTGACATCAAACATGTATTAAGTGTAAAAAATACATATTTCAACACTTCATGTTGAACTTGTTTTTCCAATTATTAATATTTATCATTTGACTATGATTAAGAATACAATATGATATATATTTATCTATCCTCATAAACACTATATAGGGTAACCAATATATTTAAATCAATAAGAATAATTTAGATAATTATAATATTATATTATTTAATGAAGTGATAAAATTTTAAATAAGTATTTTTCTTCAACATATATTACTAAACCTGTGAAAATATCTCATACTATAAAACTTATATACACAAGACTAATTTTTATTAGTAATTAAACTAAATTAATTGATTCCATTATAATAATTATTAATGAAAAATTATCAACAATTTTAAAAACTATAAATTTTCATTTCAGTTTTAGAATAATATCATCACTATTAAGAACTTAAAAATACTCATGTTGTGACATACACCTCATTATAAATGAATTAATTTAGTGATTATATATATATATATATTATATAATATCTGTAATGAAATTACATGATAAGTATAATATTATTAGATATTATCATATATATTGGTGAGAATGTTTTTGAAATTAAAAATAATCAAATATTTGTCCATAAACATTGATCAAAAATAATTATTTTATTTCTAGCCACTTGACCATTATTTTTAGATTTTTGATACCCTATAAATCATTATAGATCTTATCTTATTAGTTTTATCTATCCTATTTACAATATAATTTAAAAAAATTAATTCTATTTTTTATTTCGTATCATTTAGTTATTTCATAAATTGAGAACTCTTTTTCTTGACTCGATAGAACTTTTTCACATTCTATATAAACTCAAAATTAAAATCAATATCTGTATTCATGAAATATTTCATGGGATCCTAATTAATCATTTTAGACCTAAAAAAGATCATATGATACTTGGTTTATTTATATTTACAATGGTTTTTATATTATCATATCAAATTCAATTATAGGAAATATTAATTTTTCTTTCAATAAATATTCCATGTTGAATTTTCCATTCACCAATTACCTCGTAAATTGATTCATTATCAATAAATTCACCTCTATGAAAAGCAAAATAATTTCATTACAGTTATATGATAAATATTATTATGTAATATTTAAATAGACATATCCTTGTGATAAATATTTAATCCCAAATAATATTTTCAATTTTTTTAATTAATGATTTATTTTTGAAATTTATTAATAAATAATTTAATATCTGTATTAATAATTTCATAGATGGATTAAGGATGAGTTATAATGAAACCATTTCAAGAAAAAATAAAGAAAAAAATATTTATAAGGACATATTCACCCATCATTTATAAAACCATGTATAAAAATATACCATTCACTAACTAAAATAATATAATAGATTATAGAAAATGTGGGGGTGTGGGTTTCGAAAAAATTCCATAATCGCAAATAAAATCAATCCAAAATCACAAATAAATCAATTAAATACTAATTTTAGTATTTATGAAATTGATTTAAAGGAAATATGTAGGTCCATATCTATATTAATATTATCCTTTTTTAAAACAAATATCGTAAAGAAAATATAATGTTATTATATTAGAAGAATATAATCATCCAAACTAAATTAATTAATAACAGTTATTTTATTAATAAAATCCATATAAAAATTGTGTGTCTATATCATTGCACCCAAAAAGATATATTACAACCAATATATTCATTCCTCTCTATCCCTCCCTTTCTCTATCTTATTTACCATCTAAATTATATTTGATAACCTATCTCAATAAAAAGTATTATTATTTTTCTATGTATTTATAATAAAATTAATCAAACGATTAACCCTATTATTATATTAAAAATATTTTAATTTAATATATCGAAATAAAAAAATTATTAAATAATATGGAATTTAAATAAATAACATTGACCTCCTAATTTAAAAATATATATAATAGGTTATTTAAAGAAAAATATATCAATCATTAAAAATAAAATTTAATTTATAAAACATTTTATTTGTATAAATATGAAAATTTTTACCATAAAATCATATAAAAATATTATAACATACAACCCATTAATATAAATGATTATTTATATTCATAAGTGAAAAAAATTTAAATAATTCTAGATCAAATCAAATTGGAATTAATAGATCAAACATATAATGTTCTAATAAAAAATAATCCATTTATAATATATGTATATATATATATATAATACTCCATTTCATAATTATATTATATTTCTCAATATTTAAACATCAATAAATATATTTAATTAATATTCTTTAAAAGATAATAATTTTCAAATTTTGGTTACTTGTCACTATAAAATTTATTTATTTAAACATTTAATGATTTTCAATATAACTATGTGAATATAATTTAGTATAAGTTTAATTTATAATTTTAAAAAAGTTATGTATAATAAATATTTATATCATGGAATTTCTATTTCAGGCCATTTAAATCTAAAGAATATATGTATAATGTTAGTATCACATTTTATAGAGAAATAAAAAAAAATTATTTCATAATATATATTATAAAATAAATGAATCCAAATTAAATAAAATTAAATAGAATATTTTAATATTCAATGGTTAATGATTTAATTTGTTTTAATATAGTTTGTTTTTTTAAAATCTGTCATCACATATATATTTAATTTCACTATACAGTCATTTATTCCACCTATAATTTTTGGATAATTGATTTGATAGTATTTTCTCCTTCTCCATAAAATTTATTATCATGAAATAATTTAAATAGAAATATAATGTTTAGATTTACACTTGAACATGTATGAAAATATTAAAATTAGGGATATGATTTTAACATTTTAGGATCACTATATTATGCAAACACTATACAAGATAATGTATATGTATTCAGTTTTTTCATCGATAAGTCATTTAGCAAACAAATAAGTTGAAAAAATATCCTTATAAGGTATATAATTACAACATATTATATTTTCAAATTATATATTTGAAAATTTAATATTTGTATAAAATTAATTTACAATATATATATATATATATAATTTATACTTTAAATTAAGAATATATTATCATCAACTAAATTAACATGTTTTTTTCCTAAATTAATATCTGTCATAAAAAAATTATTTTTATTATAAAAATATAATAAAATGGAATTAAATTATAAAAAACATATCCTTTTACACCACAATAATATGGTAAATGATTTATCTTTATGTAATGGATTAAAATCAAATATATCCAAATTCATAAAATAATTGAATATAGTTTAAAATGAATAAAAATAAAATATTTATAGAATAGAACCACATAGTCTAGGCCAACTGGATGTTTCAATAAAATATATCACTTTTTATATTTCATTACTCAAGTGGGATCCTAAATTTATAAGTGATTTTATCCCTAAATGACCTAGAAAAATTCACATTGTTTACATTTAAATTATGAACAACCAAATAATTACATTTTTTCAAATAAAACAATAATATATATTATAAACAATTAAACACCTTTACCTATGTATATTACATTTTTCCAAGATAATTTACTATTTTTATAATTAAAATAAAAACATATTTTTTTAAAAATCATATATTTTAATTAATATATCTATATAAGATTATATAAAAATTAAAATTTCATATATTTTAAAAAACATTCAAATATATAAACACTATTATAGATAGTGATATTTAATATCATCGTTCTTGATATATATCGACCTTATTATTCTATCCATGAATACAACATCATATTATAATGTTAGGCACAAATTAAAAACCATAATATAATATATCATTATCCATGTTAAAAATATCAAATTTCTCACTTATTAATTATTTAATAATTTATTATGTATATGAATCATGGGGTCAAATATCTCTATATAGAAATCCTTAATAAGATAAAATAAACATTATGAATTATATTCTGTATTAAAATATCATTATTATTCTACATTAGCATATTAACCAATTTTAATATGGGTTACTTATAAATAACATTGTCAATAATTTAATACATATATAACCATTGAGGCTAGAAAACAATCACTTATATACATATTAAATCATTATATAGATATGTAAAATATATTCCCTTATTTATACGAACCACCAGAAACAATAGGTTTAATGTGTTTTCTGACAAGATATTATATTTCTATGAAACCATCAAACCCTTCCACAAGAAAAAGATATTAAAATATTACCAATAATAATTACATATAAAAAAATGTTTTTAATTACTTGTGGAATGTGAAAATTTTAAAATGGTGATACTAATTACCTAGTAAGTGATACAACATAAGAGGAATCCATTAATAACATGTAATATAACATAATGATCCCCATAAGTGAGCATAATATGAAATCATTACTATGAAAATATAATCAATTTATATAAATATATTATATAAACATGAAGCCTAAAAAAATATGGATATGGAATCATGTCATAAGTTTTTTTAGAACATGGGATATAATGAATAAAAAACATGAATGAAAAATAAATGTGGATCATGTATATCAATAAATAATTACATATTATTTTAGGGATCACTACCACAACCACCATTGGATATGTGGAAAAATCATGTAGATAAAGTATGTAGATATCCCGAAAAGTTATATCACATAAAATATGATGATATATAATGTATTACACAATTAATTAGAGGGATATGTAATCTATGGCCCACCCTTGACATAATGATGAATCATATAAAAATATGTCACCTAAATATAAAACCCTCATAAATTAAATATAACATAATTAATATATGGTATTCCAATTGTTTTCATAAAAATAATCCCAATAAATATAAATTATTCATCAAGATAAGGTAGTTATACAGTTATATAGATCTTATTCTTAGTGAAATAGTAAATACCTTAATGGGTCTTAGCTTAGTTAAAAATCCCATTAGAGGATCATTAGAAAATAACTTAAAAAATATTAAGAATAATATTATATATGTTTTTAACAGTCCTTTACAATTTAAATATATTATAATCAACTATATTTTGACTAAAATGAGTAGGTAAATATAAATTACATTAATTAACCACAAAATAATCTAATGTAAGCTTCAAAATGAAAAGAGATGAATGAAATTATAGAATAGAAATGAGAAATAATAGTATAGGGGAGGAAAGAAAATTTATTTTATGTGATTCTATATAATTAATAACCATCACAATTATCCATTATTAAATCACTGAAAACAAGAAAAGGAAATATTCAAAATAATACTATTTATATGGACTTAGGGTAAAATTATTCCCAACAATATTAGAAGAGATAACGATAAATCCACTATCAAGGATCATTTTGGATAATTATTAATAAAAGTAATGGGATATTTTTTGAAGAAATATGAAACCCATATATTACAATGCTGGAATATTATTTTGAAATTAGATTGGTTTATTATACATATTCTATCAACGTATGTTTTGAATCAATAATACGATGTACATAGAAAGTGTAGTAGAGAAATATTAACCATTACTAATGACCATCGAGAAATTAAATTATCTTCTTATATAGTAAGCATAAACATTTTTTAACTTAATTATAATACATTTATTTCTATATGATTTATTTTATTCTTTTATTTAATATATATTTTTATTCATATTAACATTTAATAATTTAATGTGAGTAGTTTTAATCATATCATTAAAGTTCTGATATTTTGGTCTCAATCCATTATCTATTATTTCATGTTCACCACTCAAAATTTAAAAAATAATGGGTAAACATTGTATTATAAGTATTTACATAATCATTCCTTCTATGTTTGGATGATGTAGATATGGTTCATTATAATGGATTCCCTAATATCTTTTGTTGGTTTATTTGAAATATAACATTGAGTTAGTTAATAATAACCATTTCATTGTTTTCACCATTATAGAAGTATAATTGTATGATACATTACTCATAAGTACACTATATTTCCATTTACTTTTTTTATATTCTTCCCAAATAGAAATTTTAAATGAATGTAAGATTATTTATGTTTGTAGTTGAAATAACCCAAACAAGAACATGATATGATAATAATTCTGTAAGATTATAGGTTAATGTAATTTTAATATTATTTCTAAAGAAAAATAATTATTTTAATAAAATATTTCAAATTTGTTAAATTTGATTTATAAAGAGTGAATATGAGACGGTAACTGAAAATTATAGATATTTAAATGTCACATAAATTGATGAATTTTTTCTTAATAAACTATATTCAATTAAAATGGTGGATTTAGTTCTCCTTTATATATCTAGAGGCTACCCATTTGTGTTATGTCTTTCTGATAGGGATTTTTTTTAGAATTCAATGGGAAATTACAAAAAATTTTATTTTAGTGTTTTTAGAGAATGGTCCTTATATTGAAATTCTTGAGTGTCATTTTGAAAAGTACTGATTCCATGTTGTTTAGTAGAATATAATTTCTTATGGAGAGTAGATCATAATTTGAAAAACAATTGGATATAAGTCATTAATTCTATTATTCAAATAATTTAGAATTAATGTTATATATATTGGGAATTATATATTATGTATAGCTATTCTACAACATTTTAACCTTTTATGTGATAACACTCTTTTTTTCCTTGGTAACATAATATTTTTGAGGATTTAAATTGTCCCTATATCATAATATCAATTCCATAATTCCATAAATGAAATATATTTTATGAAATTGATTTTGTTAATGTGGGAATAATAAATATTCTATTAAAAACAATTAAGGAAATGATTAGAAATCAACATTTGATGTCTAAAATGGATATTTTTCATTTTTTAACATATGAAAATGATTAAATGTAGATATTTTTTGTCATATAAAATAAAAAATTTAAAAAACTATTTTATAAAAATGAAAATTTTAATTTTTAAATTAAGACATATGATATAAAATGAAAAACATTTTTTCAATGAAATATTATTCATTGACCATGTATCATTCAATAATAATTACTCCCAATTCATTAATTTTTTCATTAAATAATGTTTTATAATAATTATATTAATTTTTTCAAAACATTTTATTGATCATTTTCTTGAATCGATTCATAATGTAACATTAATAATACCATCTCATTTTAAAAACTCTCCAAACTACCAGTTTGGGTCTCAAGAGTTAGTATAGTGAGACTATGCCCTCATATCAAAGTGAAAAACCTGATAAAATAACAAAAAAATCAATTATATGTATTCAACCAAGTAAATAGATGTAACAAAACATATAATTTTATAATATATGAAAATATATAGGAATAGTCATATTAACTCATGATCAAACCAACATTCATCAAAACCGATTTACCACAGATTCCATTAAATAAAAAAATATATATAATAAAAAGAAAAATACCCTAACTCTTTAAAGATATATTTTACCTACCCCAAAAATGTCTTCCATTCCATATATTATATTTTTTTATAACCATACAACACCATGCCTCTTCCTTAGCCAATCCTTGGTAAATTGAGTTTTTCTCTACTATAAAAAATCCATAATTTCTTGAGAAAAGTGTTGGTACATATTAGTAGGGAACTTCCAAAGCAGTCCCAAACATATTAATTAAATATAATATATGCACTTATGATATTTCAAGAAGAATAAATAAATAAAATAATGAGGAATAAGTAAATAAACAATAATTGATGCTCATGTTAGTGTAAGTCACCAAGGATGAGAAATGCCTTCCTCAACTAATGTTGGAGTGTCTATGAGAACATAACTAAATCATGAAGAATATTATCAGGATCATTAGATGAATTATTTATAATAACCTATGTAAACAATAATTATCAGGTAAAAAAACTACTACTTGAGAAGTAATATTAAGAAATTTAATAGTTGATAGATCAATTGTCAAATCCAAGTTGAACACCAAAGCATTCTATAACCTATTTTGGGAAAATAACACCAACCGGGTAACCTAATATCATCTTTCTAGTTGGAATATTACCTTACATATTAGTCGCATCATTTTTAATATCACCCACCTCAACAATAATGTAACACCCCAGGTAAATAAAGAATATGAAAATTTCATATTTATCCATATTTTTGAATAAAATATTAATATGACATTAAAGGGGATGCTATGCTCGATGGCGTACCCAACACGCAACAACGAGTTTCTTGGGAATCTTATGTTCCACTCTAATGATAAAATAATATTATTTTAAATGGTAGTTAACGCCTAACTGTTGTGATGGAGAGAATGAATAGAACTAACTAAAAAATTATTATATATGTTTGTCAAATATTATTACTTTTTACAATAAATGTTAGAGGATTAAAAATGCGAATGAACCCAATTTTATGCGTAAACATTCTAATATTCTTTAAAAGGTTGATTAACCGCCTTTTGATGGCGAAACTCTTTTAAATGAAAATTTTGACAATGGTATGTGTTATATTTGACAAAATAAAATTCTTCTTTAGAATTGGGACATCAAAATTTACTTTGTGTAAATTTTTGGTATTTTACCAAAAAAGTTCAATTTTTAATGAATAGTGAAAAATGTTGTATTTTAATTCAAAACCTCTTTTTAATCTAACTTATTTATATGATTATATTATCTTTTTAATTGATTTTAAAGTTAAATTAGAATATATTTTTACCATCTAATCCAATTGTTGTCTTTGGAATTAATTTCACTTTGAAATTGGACATAAACTAGTGTCAATCTTTTGATACATTTTTTTTCATAAAAACACGCTATTTGTTTTGACAGTGGGAATTAATTATTAAATTAATTAATGCAGATTATTTGTTTTGAATTTTGTAAAATAGACATCATTTTTGAATTCGGAATATCAAATATATCTTAGGGTGAATTTTTGGTAATTTTCTGAAAAACCTCAATTTTTGATGAATAGTGAAACCACTAAGTTGTACTTATAAAAACTGATTTTTCTGTTTAAATAAAAAATTTTCATCTTTGTGTTTTTAATTTCAAAAATCTGACATACATGGTTGTCATTAAGAATTAAAATGTGGTTCAATGGGATAAAAATAATTTTTTGGTGAATAGTAACTTATTAAGTTTTTAATCGCGATTAGAGGTAATTAGTGTAGTTTAAGTTAAGAATAATGTTTTAATAAAATGAAATGACCTATAAACATGTCCTACCCTCATTAGATGTGTCATGGCCGACCAAGAAAATCCATGGATCAACTTGGGGACCCCATGGATCCACATTGGTTGGAAAAAGACATAAATACCTTTTTATTTAATGTTAAAGTAAAAATGACACAAACATGAGATGTTTTACTAAAACAATATTTAAATGGGGTTATACAAGTCATATTTTTTACTATAAATAGTCATTGGAAGGATAAAAAGATTTCATAAATTATAGTATTTGTTTCATAATTTTTAGACATTAAATAAATTAAATTATTTATGACATCATGATGATGCAGCGATGACCTCATTATTTAACGATTTAAATAAAATGGAAAGATAGTGTAATATCTAAGACCTACACATGTCCAAAACCTATTGTATGATTGGATTTCGAACCCTTATCACCTTATCCTCGAAATACATTAATGTGGAACCTTTAAAATCCGAAACTCTTTTGAAAATAGAGTAAAATTTCGTAACTTTACAAGAGTGCCCCTCCTCTCCTCTTATAAAAGGCCCCCACCTCTACCTCCTTACCCACACTCCCGAAGCCTTTGGCTCGTCCAAAATCGGCCCATTTTGTCTCTAAACTTACCTCTCTTGCTCCTTGATGCCTCACGTTTGGCAGAAGTCTTCCCAAGGAAGCCTTTGAGCTCAAAACAAAGGGAGTTACCCGATTTTAAGGTAATGTCTTCACTTGAGTCCTTTTGATTTATTTTGCCTCTCCAACCCCCTAAACTATTTTTATTAATTTATTTTGTAACAAAATTAGTATCTTCAATATACTAGGATGTTGTTATAAGAATTAGTCGAGATACACTTACACACACCTACATATAATGGTTAAAGAACATTCTGTTTCCGTGGATGGAGAATTTCTTCCTCACGAAACGATGATTGTTCAACACTCATATAACACCTTAATAGGTGGCCATTAAGATGTCACTATATTTATATACGATATAAAATATGTTTATGTTTTACTTAAGCTTCTGTATTTTTCATTTATGGCATACCTTTATGGTTTCCATTATGGGTAAACGCGATATCTTCATTAAAGGAAGTGCGGACTACCGCCCCCTCAAAGTGATGTGATTCGTTAATTCCATATCTGGGACGTATAAAGGACGGATTTAAAGTTATTATATATGATGTTGTACTGGAATTATAATATATATCTATATCATTATTATTTCTTTCCATTAATGTATGAGATAGAAAATGAAAGTAGCGTTCATGCGTACGTACAGCTTACCGTCTCCATGAACGGTGCATTTCATTTCTTATCCCCAAATGTAATGTACTATTATAAGTACATATTTATAATTAATACATATAATTTATGTTACATATAAATTATGAATATAATTCTGGAATTAAAATATGCATACCTCTCATTTAGTTTTATTTCCATTAATATGACAAAGAAATGAAAGTAGTGTTCATGCGTACGTACGGCTTACCGTCTCCACGAACGGTGCATTTCATTTATTACCTCTAAATGATTATGTAATATTATAAATACATGTATATGCTAGATATATATGATATATATGATTTCCAAATCATGAATATAATTCTGGATATAATGAACCCTTGACCACACGAACAACATGTAATTGTAAGAAGTCCACTTTTGACTTAAGAACCAAATATCGAAAAAACAAACATTATTAACTTAAATGATTACATAATGTTTATAACATTTCAATAATTGATATAAAAGGAATAATTAACCTGAAAAAGGCTCTTAATAAATTAGAAATTAACTCATGTTTATTATTCAGGACGTTAAAGAACGATCGAGTCAAGTCGGACCTGAGGTAAGGGATCATACTCCTCTCTTTCTTTTTAAGTACGCTCTTTATGTCATTACTTTTAAAGCTCATATTTCTTGTTATTGGGATGTTCTTTTATATTACTCTTACTGTAATTTTTATTGTTCATATGATGGAAGACCCTATTTTCTCTCATCAATCCATTTTGGATGTTTTAAGTGGCGTCGTTAGGCTGCCGAGTTTTCGTAAGGGATTCTTCATCTCACTTTTATTCCCGTGAGATTTATGCTACATTTCCCACAATTTCCTTTGAGTGGTGTATATACTTCCCATTATTATACTCTTTTTTTAATATACTTTAGTTTATGAGTATTTACATCAATGATGTATTGACCTTCTTTCATGGGGTGTATGTTTTGATAGATACCCAAGTCGGTAAGGGAAACTTTCACCCTCCTCTTTTTCAAAGACTTCTTTTGTTGGGTCTATTAATTCACATATTGTTATGTTGGTATATGTTCTCAAATATCCTTATTTATGTAAATTTTAAGTTATGAGATACTTTTTTTTCTCTCATCAACTATTTTTCTGAATTTTGAAGTGACACCGTTAGGCTGTCAAATTTTTTCCAAGGGAACTTTTTAACCCAAATTTGATTCTTTGGGATAAACTTGTACTCCTTGAATATGTCGTTCTATGAATATGTGTGAGTAACTTCTTATTTTTTTACACTTAATATCCACTTATATTTGGTGTATTCGTTTTTCACACATAATTATGCAATTGGTTTATCCTTAAACCAAGGATACCATCTTTGTAAGGGACTTCGTCTCAATCTCCTTTCATTGAGGCATATTTCATTTTATACACAACTATCTTTTATATGGTGTATAAACCCCTTTGACTTTTACATTTTTTCAAAATGAATCTTTTTTATACGAAGCGTTTTACTAAACGAAAAAAAGGAATGTTTCTTTTACGTACGCGGTGACAACGACCTTTTCCGCTGCCGCGAGTATTATTTGATCTTTGGCTTCCTTAACAAGCCGTAATGTTTTTAAAATAAAATAAATATCATATAATTTTTTTGTATTTTGGTATTGAAAATGGTTTTGATAAAAGATTATATTATGTCAATATATTTAAATGATATATTTTGATTAAAATGTATAAATTTTATCATTCCTTTATGTTGGTTTTATGTGTTATAATTTTATAATGGTACTTGGACATTTTACGGGTGGTTACGTGATAAACCATATGACGGGTGGTGCTGTGAATACCAGGACGTGTGGTTATGTTATAACCTCCAATGCATTGGGTATGGAAGTTAGTCGTATCGCTATTCCATTAAGTATGTATGGAAGTTGGCCGAATGGCTATTCCATTAAGTGATATGTGTCAAAGTCGACCTTATGGTTATTCCACTTAAGTATGTTTATGTCCCAAGTTACCTTTATATGTTATGTGATCTTTATATGGGTTTTATGGTAATATTTTGGTTACAGAAGGGTAAGTAATGAACTTTTATTCAGCGAAGAGTTTTTACTACTTCAAAAAGGTGAAAAGTATTACTTTGATAAAGTATACATGGTTTACTTGTTGTTTTGAAAAAATAACAGTTTTCATTCTTTGTGTATCCCTTACTGATCTTTTTATGCTCATCCAAAGTTTTTGAAATGTTTTTCATAGGACTTAGCATGTAATAGGGTAAATTATGGGTTCAAGGGAAAGTCATGCTACCTAAAACATGGAACTAGACATGTTTCTTTTTAAGAGTTTTTATTTTATGGAATTTTTAGTAGAAGTGACTACTTTGTAATCTTTTGAGATGTAATAGTTATGTCCTAATTCTCTAAAACTCTAAACCTGAAAAGATCCTAAATTTAAATTACTCATATAATTCAATATTAAGTACGGTTTAAGGCTGGGGCCTTATAGTTGGTATCAAAGGTCGGTTTAGATAACTTTAGAGGTTAGGGTATTATTTAAGAATAAGTGACATGACCATAATGGTTAGGATTTCAGAAAGAGACATAGTTTTTAGATAAAGTGAATGAGTATGTATATCTTAGTGTTTATTTTCCTCTTTAGTACATGATAGTTTTGTTGATATACTCACACTGACCTTCTTGGTTTTAGTAAATGGTTGGATCTAGTAGGCACCAAGGTAACAGTGGATGTGAAGGAAACTGTGATAGTTTCTTGAGTGAGCAACAGAATGATATGGGAGCTACAATGAGAACTCTTGTGTTTATCCTCAACCAACTATCTGAAGTCATGATTGACCACCTAAACCGTGGTGATTTCTATAAGGCATCATATATGTGAGAAACAAATCCCTACGGAACTACAGGTAATAATCATAAAGGTAAGTGTGTACAAAAACCTATGTGTCAAAGATGTGGAAAGAAACACCTAGGAAAATGTTTCAATGGGACATAAATATGCTATAGATGTGGAAATAAAGGTCATAAAGCAAGAACCTGCCATGGAAAAAGGAAGCATCTAGTTGACTCGAGGAAAGGGAAAGAAGTTATTTCTGAGGGATCAATTGAATGTTTTAAATGTGGTGTGCATGGTCATTATGCAAACACATGTCCTATGAAGATGTTTTGGGAATGGGATCACCAATATCGTACAAATATTCATTTACAAATACCTAATGCCATTCCGATTGAGGATGAAGAAACTGATAATGACCAATCAAAGGTACGTATTATTTCATGACTACTGTTTTCCTATTTTGGAATCCTAGGATATGATTCATGATTTTGTTTGTAGGAAAGAGGTATTTTGGAATAAGTTGTAAAGGAATGGTTAATGGATCATGAAGAATGTTTAATGAGTAAGATGTCAACATATAAGGTCTTCAAGAGTTATGGTGAAATTCTTAAGAGTATTAAGTCTCTTTTGATGACAGGGTTACATTAGAAGACTTTTTATATTATGTGTAACCCTGATGTTTAATATATGAAAATTTTGTTCAAGGATAGTTATCTTTTCTTTTGTGGACATAGTTATAAAGAACCATTTGGGTTTATATGATCCTTACTTTTGAGGTAATTATGGGTTACTATATGTTATGATTCAAGAGAAAGGCATGAGATAAAATTAAGGTTACATTATGTTATGGTTATTTTTGATGATTTTATCTTTTTTGGGGGAATGATTTGAGAATTATATAGTTTTAGAAAAAGTACAACACGCAGACTGTGTGACTACCCGTCGCGTCAGACAAAGCTGCGGGAATCGAACCCACAACCAAAGTGCGAGTGGTATTTATCGCCTACCACTGGACTACGTGATGTCCCTGGTTAGTTTGACTGATTCTTTTTAGTTATATGAATAAATGAATTAATAGTAAGTTGATTTTGGGTTATTTATGAAAATGATTAACCTATCATGGAGGATATGTGATTAGGTTAATTACTTTTCAATACGAGACTTTAGAAGCAAATGATGTTGTTTAGAGATAAATGTTACGATTTAACTTGGAAGACTACGTGACTAAATCCTTCAAATATTTGGGTTTCAATCTTAGATTGGTTTACATTGAATAATTTTATGGTCAAATTGTTTATCGGATGGTCCTCATTGAACTTTGGGTTTTGTTGGAAAAATTTTGGAGATTAAGCATAGATTTTTTAAAGGGTAATCCTTTTCTAGATTATCTGATCTTGTACTAAACTTTTTGGTTTTGGTTTTTGTTAATGCCTAAAGACAGGGGAAGTATATAGTTCTCTTTGGTGGATTAGGTGATTCTCTAGAAGTTGATTATAGTACTCTTAATATGAACAAGTCTTCCTAAATACTCGTCTTTTGGAGAAAATATGAGTTTGTGTAAGGAATCTAACAAAAGTTGAAAGTCAACATGATAAGTGATTATGTTTCCTTATGAATAAATTCCTCAATAAAAAGTAATTTAAAACAAAATGTTGTCTATTAAATTTTCCTACTGGGGAATCAAATACCGTCTAACCCATCACAAGTTTGTGATTTTATTATGGTTAACTTTCTCCTAGACATGTTTACTATCACTCTCCCTCAAGAACATGACCCTTTTCTTTTTCTTCCATGTCCATGTTTTCCTACACGGAATCCTATTATGGGTTAACTTGGGTGACCTCTGAACTTATCTTTCTTTATTTTAAATTGATTGTTTTACCGACTCTTGTTCTAATGTGGGACTTTCAAGGATGTTTCCAAGCTCAATTTTAAAATTGCGAGGACGCAATTCCCAAAAGGGGGGAAGGATGTAACACCCCAGGTAAATAAAGAATATGAAAATTTCATATTTCTCAATATTTTTGAATAAAATATTAATATGACATTAAAGGGGATGTTATGCTCTATGGCGTACCCAACACGCAACAACGAGTTTCTTGGGAATCTTACGTTGCACTCTAATGATAAAATAATATTATTTTAAATGGTAGTTACCACCTAGCTGTTGTGATGGCAGGAATGAATAGAACTAACTACAAAATTATTATATATGTTTTTCAAATATTTTTACTTTTTACAATAAATGTTAGAGGATTAAAAATGCGAATGAACCCAATTTTAAGCGTAAACATTCTAATATTCTTTAAAAGGTCGATTAACCACCTTTTGATGGCGAACCTCTTTTAAATCAACATTTTGACAATGGTATGTGTTATATTTGACAAAATAAAATTCTTCTTTAGAATCGGGACATCAAAATTTACTTTGTGTAAATTTTTGGTATTTTTCCAAAAAAGTTCAATTTTTAATGAATAGTGAAAAATGTTGTATTTTAATTCAAAACCTCTTTTTAATATAATTTATTTATATGATTATATTATCTTTTGAATTGATTTTAAAGTTAAATTATAATATATTTTTACCATCTAATACAATTCTGGTCTTTGGAATTAATTTCACTTTGAAATCGGACTTAAACTAGTGTCAATCTTTTGATACATTTTGTTTCATAAAAACACGCTACTTGTTTTGACAGTGGGAATTAATTATTAAATTAATTAATGCAACTTATGTGTTTTGAATTTTGTAAAATAGACATCATTTTTGAATTCGGAATATCAAATATAGCTTAGGGTGAATTTTTGGTAATTTTCTGAAAACCTCAATTTTTGATGAATAGTGAAACCACTAAGTGGTACTTATAAAAACTGATTTTTTCCGTTTAAATAAAAAATTTTCATCTTTGTGTTTTGAATTTCAAAAATCCGACATACATGGTTGTCATTAAGATGTAAAATGTGGTTCAATGGGATAAAAATAATTTTTTGGTGAATAGTAACTCATTAAGTTTTTAATCGCGATTAGAGGTAATTAATGTAGTTTAAGGTAAGAATAATGTTTTAATAAAATGAAATGACCAAGACACATGTCCTAACCTTATTGGATGTGTCATGGCCGACCAAGAAAATCCATGGGTCAACTTGTGGACCCCATGGATCCACTTTGGTTGGAAAAAGACATAAATACCTTTTTATTTAATGTTAAAGTAAAAATGACACAAACATGAAATGTTTTACTAAACCAATGTATACATGGAGTTATACAAGTCATAGTTTTGACTATAAATATTCATTGGAAAGCTAAAAATATTTCCTACATAATAGTATTTTATTTATAATTTTTAGACATTAAATAAATTAAATTATTTATGACATCATGATGATGCAGTGATGACCTCATTATTTAACGATTTAAATAAATTGGAAATATAATGTAATATCTAAGACCTACACATTTCCAAAACCTATTGGATGAGTGGATTTCGAACCCTTATCAACTTATACTCTAAATACATCAATGTGGGACCTTTAGAATCTGAAACTCTTTTGAAAATAAAGTAACATTTTGTAACTTTACAAGAGTGTCCCTCCTCTCCTCTTATAAAAGGCTCCCACCTCTACCTCCTTACCCACACTCCCAAATCCATTGGCTCGGCCAACCTCTACCCATTTTGTCTCTCCACTTACCTCTCTTACTCCTTGAATCCTCCATTTGGGCAGAAGGCTTCCCAAGGAAGCCTTTGAGATCAAAACAAAGGGAGTTAACCGATTTTGAGGTAATGTCCTCACTTGAGTCCTTTTGTTTTATTTTTCCTCTCCAACCCCCTAAACTCTTTTTATTCATTTATTTTGTGACAACTCCAGTATCTTCAATAAACTAGGATGTTTTTATAAGAAGGATTATATCTACACATACACACACCTAAATCTAATGGTTAAAGAACATATTGTTTCCGTGGATGGAGAATTTCTGCCTCACGAAACGATGATTGTTCAACACTCATATAACACCTTCAAAGGTGGCCATTAAGATGTCAATATATTTATATATGATATATAATATGTTTATGTTTTACTTAAGCTTCTGTATTTTTCATTTATGGCATACCATTATGGTTTTCATTATGGGTAAACGCGATATCTTCATTTAAGGAAGTGCGGACTACCACCCCCTCAAAGTGATGTGGTTCGTTAATTCCATACGTGGGATGTATAAAGGATGGATTTAAAGTTATTATATATGATGTTATACTGGAATTATAATATACCTCTATATAATTATTATTTATTTCCATTAATGTATGAGATAGAAATGAAAGTAGCGTTCATGCGTACGTACGGCTTACCGTCTCCATGAATGGTGCATTTCATTTCTTATCCCCAAATGTAATGTAGTATTATAAGTACATATTTATAATGAATATATATAATGTATGTTACATATAAATAATGAATATAATTCTGTAATTAAAATATACATACCTCTCATTTAGTTTTAATTCCATTAATATGACAAAGAAATGAAAGTAGCGTTCATCCGTACGTACAGCTTACCATCTCCATGAATGGTGCATTTCATTTCATACCTCTAAATGATTATGTAATATTATAAATAAATGTTTATTCTTGATATATATGATATAAATGATATCCAAAACATTAATATAATTCTGGATATAATGAACCATTCACCACATGAACAACATGTAATTGTAAGAAGTCCACTTTTGACTTAAGAACCAAATATCGACAAAACAAACATTATTAACTCAAATGATTTCATAATGGTTATAACATGTCAATAATTGATATAAAAGGAATAATGAACTTGAAAAAGGCTCTTATGCAAATATAAATTAACTCATGTTTATTATTCAGGATGTTAAAGAATGATCGAGTCAAGTTGGACCCAAGGTAAGGGATCCTACTCCTCTCTTTCTTTTTAAGTACGCTCTTTATGTCATTCCTTTTAAATATCATCTTTCTTGTTATTGGGATGTTCTTTTATATTAGTCATACTGTAATTTTTATTGTTCATATGATGAGAGACCCTATTTTCTCTCATCAATCCATTTTGGATGTTTTAAGTGGCGTCGTTAGGCTGCTGAGTTTTTGTAAGGGATTTTTCATCTCACTTTTATTCCTGTGAGATTTATGCTCCATTTCCCACAATTTCCTTTGAGTGGTGTATGTACTTCCCATTATTCTACTCTTTGTGTAATATACTTTCGTTTATGAGTATTTACATCAATGATGTATTGACCTTCTTTCATGGGGTGTATGTTTCGAAAGATACCCAAGTAAGTAAGGGAACCTTTCACCCTCCTCTTTTTAAAAGACTTCTTTTGTTGGGTCTTTTAATTCACATATTGTTATGTTGGGATATGTTATCATATATCCTTACTGATGTAAATTTTAAGTTATGAGATACTTTTTTTATCTCTCATCAACTCTTTTTCTGAATTTTGAAGTGACGGCGTTAGGCTGTCAAATTTTTTGCAAGGGAACTTTTTAACCCAAATTTGATTCTTTGGGATAAACTTGTACTCCTTGAATATGTCGTTCTGTGAATATGTGTGAATAACCTCTGATTGTTTTACACTTAATATCCACTTATATTTGGTTTATTCATTTGTTACACATAATTATGCAATTGGTTTATCCTTAAACCAAGGATACCATCTTTTTAAGGGACTTCGTCTCAATCTCCTTTCATTGAGGCATATTTCTTTTTATACACAACTATATTTTATACAGTGTATAAACCCCTTTTACTTTTACGTTTATTCAAAAGGAATCTTCTTTCTACAAAGCGTTTTACTAAACGACAAAAAGGAATGTTTCTTTTACGTACATGGTGACAACGACCTTTTCGGATGCCGTGAGTATTATTTGATCGTTGGCTTCCTCAACAAGCCATAATGTTTTTAAAATAAAATAAATACCATATAATTTTTTTTGTATTTTGGCATTGATAATGGTTTTGATAAAGGATTATATTATGTCAATATATTTAAGTGATATATTTTGATTGAAATGTGGAAATTTTATCATTCCTTTATGTTGGTTTTATGTGTTATAGTTTTATAATTGTCCTTGGACATTTTACGGGTGGTTACGTGACAAACCATATGACGGGTGGTTCCGTGAATACCAGGATGGGTGGTTACATTATAACCTCCAATTCATTGGGTATGGAAGTCGGCCGTATGGATATTCCATTAATTATGTATGGAAGATGGCCGAACGGCTATTTCATTAAGTGATATGTGTGGATGTCGACCTTATAGTTCTTCCACTTAAGTATGTTTATGTCCCAAGTTACCTTTATATGTTATGTGATATTTATATAGGTTTTATGGTAATATTTGGTTACAGAAGGGTAAGTAATTAACTTTTATTCAGTGAAGAGATTTTACTACTTCGAAAAGGTGAAAAGTATTACTTTGATAAAGTATACATGGTTTACGTGTTGTTTTGAAAAACTAATAGTTTTCATTCATTGTGTATCCCTTACTGAGATTTTTATGCTCATCCCAATTTTTTGAAATGTTTCTCACCAGACATAGCATGGAATAGGGTCAAGGATGGGTTCAAGGGAAAGTCATGCTACCAAAAACATGGAACTAGACATGTTTCTTTTTATGAGTTTTTATTTTATGGAAATTTTAGTAGAAGCGAATACTTTGTAATCTTTTGAGATGTAATAGTTATGTCCTAATTCTCTAAAACTCAAAACCTGAAAAGATCGTCAATGTGAATTACTCATTTAATTCAATATTAAGTAAGGTTTAAGGCTGGGGCCTTATAAATAAATAATAATAATAATATCATGTTGTAATACAGTAATTTTAGATCAGCCTCTCAATAGAATCCTAGGAGGTAATTCTATTCAATCTAAGTAATATTCACATTTTAGGTATTAGAAATGGAATTATATAATGGAATCTATCCAATAACTAGTATCATTTCTTTTCAATTACATATATATTTAACATCATTTTATTTGAATTTCTTTGAAGAATTCCTTATAGACCTAAAGGAAAAAACCCTTATTTAAACCCTTGGAAATAAATAATAAGACTCAATGGAAGATTATTCCACCCATACTATCTCATATAAAAAATATCATTTTTTCATTTTCATAGACTCATCCAGTATAATCATCATAAAACTTAAATTTTAATTATTAATCATCATTTCCACAGTCTTACGATGCTTACATTATCAACTATATTTATTTTAACGGCTAAATTAAACTACACATATCATATACATACACTATATCAAGGGTTGATATCTATCTAGGTAAAACTAAATGGAACCCCTCTATATCATAGCATGAAAACCCATTACAAGAATATCTAATACCAAATCATTTTTGGGGTCAACGCCCATCACATATAGAGAATAAAATACCACATAAAAATAATAATCTTAATATAGAAATATTTAACTTATTGGATAATATATAAATTTATCACATTAGATAGATGAATCAAGGCCCATATTAATTCCAAATTCATATAAGGTTGGTGAAGTCACCCGATATATCAACAAATCATACCAAGGGAACACAAAAATGTTCACACACATCTTTTATAGGTAGAACTTGGTTCACCAAAATAATATTATGTAGACAATAAATTTATTAAAAATTAATGGTTCTATTATGGCCTACTAAGTCCATCCCTTCCAAGTCGGTCACCTCTATCCCCTCTGAGGTTTCTATGGGGAACTATATGTTTCCTACCAAAAATGATTATTTTTATTTAACAAATATCTATTTTTTTAAATATATCAAGGAACATATTTATAATCATGGAATAAAAATTCAATAATCATGACACCACTTCGATGATTAGGGGTTCATTGCATTATGTGACACATCATTTATTCTATTCATAACTATTTTATTTTAAATAGAACATATATATATATAAAAGGTAAATCACCATCATTAGTGAGACATTATATCATATATATATGTGTGTGTTCGTAAAATTCATTTACTAAATAATTATTCTAATGGAACCACCTAACCAAATCATTTCATTTCCTTTTAAGTTATCCTGATTGCCACCCAATCTTTTCCAATCATCATGTCACATTCTAAGGCACTATTTGAAGATAATGCATCAATTTAAAGTGATTTATCAATTTATATTGAATTGAAAAATGATATTTATATTTGATTAATTATTATAATCATAGTAAGGGATCTCATTGAACTAAAATAGTTACAAAACCCCTAGTGATGGCCCATAGGACACTCCAAACACCATCCAATATTTATAATTAACAAATAATTTAAAGGTAAATTTTATTTAATTAAATCTGAGATCCAAAAAATTCTCCCAAAAAAGAACCTTATATGAAAAAACATGTAACAATGTAGGGACATCATCATACGAAGCCTTGTAGTTGCGCTGAGTGAAATACTCTTTGTATCTTGAAGATTCCAACATACTCAAATGTAATCATAAAAATTTCTAATCCAAATGAAAAGGATTAAATATCTAGAAAAGGAAAATGGAATAAGGGATGGAAGTAATATCACCTCAAATGATTAGAAAATTTCCCATGAATTACCAATATATAAGGCCAATCAACTGAAGTAAAGAGGAGACCCCCCAAGTTTGCATGTGTAATTTAGAGGAACCAAAAACCTAAAGGATTAAAATATTATATGGTAACATACCTCTAGTTTAATGAAATTTTTCATGAAACCTGGTTTCCATACTGTTTGATATACCATGCACCAAAAATTCATAACTCTACTGACCAGGAATTACACTTTTGTCATGGTCCCTCTACAACTATACACCAATCCCGTATCCAAAATAAAGTTAAATGGTTACCCTATATTATTTCCCCATATCATTATCTAATTATTCATATATAATTAATCCATTCCATATTTAAAAAAGAAACCTATTGTATTTGAGACAAACCTAAGAACCCGATAGACTAATCAAAAATAAATCCTTATGCATAAAAATTTATATAGGATTCTCCATCTGTCAAAAATTAAAAAATTCACTCAACAATCAAAATGACCACAACATTGGAATTTTAAAATAAAATTCTATATAATTTCCATCTTATATTGGAAAAGGGGTTTTACAGCCTCCATAATATAACAATTTTAATTATCAAAAGGGATTAGAGATCCTTGAACCATGGATCATTACCATCCATTATTAATAATTAATGATCAAATCACCACAGTATGTTTCTAAATTTTGAAATACATTAATCTATATATCTAGAATAATAAGGTGAAATATCCATTAAAAACCTGTACATTATTCATCACCATCCCAAAATTAGTGAGATGTTGATCAATCAATCTTTTATACCACAAAACATGATGGTTTGATTCATAAATTCATTCTAAGTGTCATGATCCAACCTATGATATAAATCTTATTATAAATACTAATTACAATCCATTATTATACCCACCATTAGTATCACCTAATAAAACAAAATTTTATCTTTCCATGGACTTTTTTGATGATGTTTTTTTCTCACGACACCAAATCTCACAAAAATGCCGTAGTTAGTCCTCCTCCAACTATTTTTTCCAAAAAATACTATCATATGACTACCATTTCACTATCTCATAACCTGATCATAATGCCTAAAAATTTAAAGGCATCTTGAGATCATCAAGACACCCTCACAAAATTCTAAACATGAGACTAAATGTAATTATATGGTGGAATCCCCAGCCAATAACTCTAGACACCATGCTATCACCCCAAGCCCTGAAAAAACATTCAATCCAACCAACCTTATGATTATATATAAACCATTATGATAGAGAATCTTACTTTTAAAATGTTTTTAACACCACATGAAAATTATAAATATTTTTTCAACAAAGGAACTTGAACAAAAAAATCCATATACACATGATAATTTTAAATCCACCCCAATCAAGGCTAATCCTATTACACCCAAAATTCACCCCACATGGTGATTAAATAATTTACCATCAATTATACACCCATTAATATGTATAATTAATGTAATCTATTATCCCTATCATACTTTTTCAGCAATGTGGAAGATTAACTAGTACCAGTTTTTATCTCACATAAATGTCATCCTTGGAACCCATTGAAATTTAATTTATAATGAGGTTCAAAATTCTATAGAAAAAGGTGTAATCCCCATTATATTTATTAAACTATATAAATGTTATAAAAACTCCTAAACCAATTTAATCAACACATATTCCTAAAAATATATGCAAAGTAAAATGACATGATCACCCAATGACCATAAATTACCTATAAAACCAAAAGTGTCTTCTTATTCCCTAACCATTGTAGAATAGACCATCGAGTTTCATGATGTACTATCTCTTTACGAACCTCACTGAAATTATATAGGTTATGAATAAAACTTAAAATTTACATCTTAAAAAAACTCTGAAACCAAATTTCATCTATTGTTTTTCATTATTTAATGTCATGACATCTCATTTCTTATACCACATCACTTGTTTTAGATCTTATGGACTAATTGAATATATAATATTTATATATATATATAAACATGATTCCCATCTATAAAATAACTAATATGTCATTGACAACATCTCTTTTAGGTTTCCATCAAATCGAACAAAGTCACTAGTTTCTCCCTATAAGGCCATAAATAGTGTATCACAACAGATAAATCCTGCATGGTATATCCCTACACCCATATGAAATATCAGAAGGAAATCACATTAAAACACCTACTCTAGAGTTCTGATAATAAATATGGAAGGAACCATGTCATTTTTTGATGATATTAAATTATTGAGCCTATTATATTTTTGGAACTACTATTATAGTTACCCACTATGGTTTAATCATGAAGGAATGTAATGTAGATGATGACCAACCTATAGTAACTATATATCCTATAAAAAGAGTAAATACATATCCTTCATCATGGATCACCCATCCATAAGATCCATGTGACCTATCATAATAAGAAATATAATGTTCATCAATGAAGTATATTTCCAAAAAAAAAGTTATGCATGAAAATACTATATATATTTTTGTTGATATTTTAAGTAGTTGAACCATCTGTATATATACTATCAATCACACATAAGAATATATATGTAATGCGATCCCAATTTCCAAATATGATGCATGAACAACAACCTTTTTATAATGGGATAATGGATAAAAATATATAAATCATAATTTTAAAACTAAAAAACATCACAGTTGGTGAAATCATACAATACTTTGAATGAAAATTAAGAACAGTAATCCAATATCCTTAATAAGAGAACATTATTCAAAAATGTTTTCACGATGCACCATTCTGACATTAATCATAATTACTAACACTTTTGTATATAAATTTGTCAACATCTTCCATATACAATGTATAAATAAAAAAATATATTCCACCAAATTTTTCTTTCTCCCGATAAGATATCACCTTTTAGCATCGAATCCCATATTCTCATATGGCCTCACGAGAAACTCCATGTACACTCGAGGATGCTGATTAGCTGGAAGGTAATATGGTGTTATAATGGAAATAATATTCCATCATATTATAAGTTATATAGTAAAAAATAATCAAAAAAGTTTATCAAGAATAATTTTCAATGTACATATATTCAATAAAACATATGATTATTTATTAGATGTAAATATGAAATTTTAATGTCATACCAACTCAAAATCATAACAATATACATGATCACTTATGTATCACTATACCAATCACATTTAAAATTATAAATAATAAAATGGGAATAAAATGAAGAAATATGAGAAAAATATAACCACGTCAAACCAATCTCTAATATCGCCTGAGTTATCCCACTCTATCATTGAACACCATGATTCTGTCTAACCAGAATATGTGAAGAATAATTTTTTCTTTGGTACCCATGTTACATGGCTTCCCAGGTTGCATGTGAGTACAACTCAGTAGGGTAAAACTAAATGGTTCTGAAATAGAAAAAAAAATAGTCTGTGTTCTTGTGATATGATTAGATGAATAAATCAATAAACTATATATGCATAAATAATTAAAACATAATCAATCCTAGTGATTTTTAACTTCACATGAGATTCATTATACCAGAATCCACCACTATCAAAGTGTTTGTAATATTATGGAATAATCTTTAAAAAAATTAGATTAAAATCCTAATATTATGATATAATATGGTTTTTTAATAATTGGTAGGTGGAATAAAAAATTATTAGTTGGTAATACTATGAAATTCAATTGATTTTTTCTCAAAAAATTAATATTTTTTAACCCGATATCATTATATAATCTATTCAATATAAATACTACACCATATAGTAATCCAATAAAATGGAATATAATCCTACATAATTTTGAGTCATGGGTAGCATCATAGGCATCCAATATATGAATCATAAAAACATACCATGTTTACATCATTATAACAATATAATTGGAATCCTAGGAAAATCCTAAGGGATTAAAATATGAATTATATATATAAGAACTATATAATAGGTATAATGTCATAACAATTATATATAGATGGAAAAAACAATTCAATTGACATCTCATAGGAATTAAATAATGACCCAAAGGATGAATCCTAGGTGAAATCACATGAATTCATTCATAAGTATCAATGGAAAATCATAACACTCATACTACCTAACATAACTCAAATTATAAGGGTTGTCCATATACCCAAACCCATCTCACACAATCAAGGTACATTATAGAGTTTTACTCTTAATCCTTATGACCATTACCATATAGGGCTGCATTATTGACATATGTACTAAGATGACACTTGAAATCATCTATAACATTTACCAACATTTAGTATATCCTAGATAAATATATTGATGGGATCCCTAAAAATTAAATTAGTTTATATCATACCACAAAAGTGTTAGATGGGTTACTCTATTCCAATCTCATATATGGTCTCAAAAGTCATCACATAGAGGAGACAACATTCAATAACATCATTATAAACATTACTAAACCTCAATGGACTTCATTGATAATCCATATGTGCCACAATCTAGAGGGATAAAAAATACCTATCGAAAATCCAATGTCATCCCTAGTTATTCTAATAAAATGAAATTTACCTTAGTCATACATAACTAGTGCATACTCACATGGGTAACAACATCTTAGAGTGGAAGATACACTATCCCCATATTAATCATAGATTTCCATATTTCTCTTAGAATTTCATGGTCATATAATGACCTAACTGGTGAATCCATCCCATTTACATAAAATATCTCTTCTTGGAGGTTTAGATGGAACATTATCCATGGAAAACCACAAAGTATTAACTTTATTTAAATAAAACACATCATATTTTTGAAATTTTTATGATATATATATATCGCTCATCCATCATCTAATGAGGGACTATATTGATGTTAGAGGGTACCTTATGACCCTTTAAAATTTACCAATTCTATCAGAAAGAATTTTATGATAAATAAAAAGTTTATTATAAAATATTTTTACATGATTTAGGGATGATACCATATATCACATTCATGTAAATAGAACATATTAACTAAAGTTTTATAAGACATGTACCATCTACCATTATCATATCATTTCTTTTTATGGATGCTCAACCACTACCCAAGTTATTATTATCCTCCCAACCACCTATAATTGTCCTAAATCATTAACAAACTAACATCTCATTAACTAATCATTTTATAATTAAATTAACAATATCATATTAAAAAATATTCCCTAAAATATCACATAGTTATATCATCACCCCAAAAAAAGAGTATAATCTTGAGTAATATATATGGAACATATCAAAAAAAAGGAAATATCAGTATCTAGTAATTTAGTAGATAAATTAATTTAATTAAATATCAAACCATGTGTTAAATTATGGTATAATATTCCTTCTATTAAGTGTTATATGATGACAAAAATACATTTTATTGACTTGAACTATAGCTATATTGTGTGGAATCCCCATCATATAGGTATGATTCAAACATGATATAGTGGAACATTAATAAAACCCTAAGATGGGAAAAAATAATTCAGAGGAAAATACAAGAGTAAGAACATGATGGAAGGATAATAGGGAAAATCACCTTTAACTCCAATGAGATGACCAAGAATAGACAAAATTAATGGTCAATTAAGTGAAGTACACAGGATTTAGACAACCAAGTTCATGAGAATGGGGAATATAAAGAGAAGAGTGAGTGATTAAAATATTGACTGGTTTAATTTCTCTCTCCACTTTTTAATTAAATCCAAATGTATTTTTTATCTTTTTTGTGGTTTTATAAGCCATTCAATAACCCTGCATTTTAATATGTCTCAAGTTATCCATCTTAAATGATTTAGCGTTAAAATGTTCCAAACTAAAAACAATCATGTAGAATGTAATTGATTTTAATTACGTGTATTCCATGATTTCCCTATGGTCATAAGCCAAACATTTGTTATGCCCCACAATGAAACCATGTCATACAGTAACCCCACATAGTTCCCATTAACCAACCACCAACCATTTAGATGAAAAAATACAATGAAAATATCAATAATTCAAAATAAAACACTTTAGACTCACTTCATCGCATGATATACAATTAAATCCTTGATCTTAATACCAAATATTCCAACCAATATGCTTTAACTATTATTATTACAATCATAAAATCATATAAAAAACTTCTTAATATTCAAAAATTATAAATTTCAAATTTATATTGATTTTCCAATCTAGATTTTTTATGAGCATTAAATAAAATTTAAACAACCTTGTTATTTAATATTAAAAATATTAAATTTACAAAACCATTGGTCTTTCTAAAATAAATTTATTTACATGCTTATCAAAATTAAATTATCATAAAATTATTTTACTTACAAACCATTATAGATAAATTATCCATTTCTAGATTTATATTTTCTTTTTTAACTAATTAATTTTAAAATAGTATTTATATAAATGTAATGATAAAGATTTATATTAAACAATAAAATGTTTTAGAACACTCATTTAAAAAAATACAATATCAAATATGTAATGCACCTCAATTTTGGTCATAATTTATGAGTTTTCAGATAAATACTATGTTAAATAATGTGATTCACATGAACTAAAACAGTCCATGTTACATTGTATCAGTGTTATAACATATAATTTATCTTAATAGGTATAAATTGATTTAACCAATTTATGAAATATAAATGTATATAATTATTATTTATAATAACAATTTATTCATTGAATTCAAATATTGTAACTAAAGTATTAATAAAATATCTATATGATTATGCATTTATTATTTCTAAACATATTTTGAATGAAAATAATTAAAGGAAATGGATTATATTTTATATAAGGTGTGTTCTTAATATAGCTATTATATATATATTTAGGAATAATAAAATAAATCTAATATGATTAGTAATTCATGTGAAATAAAAATTAAAAAGATTTATAATTTAAAATTTTATTATCCATTAAAAGAATGTTTTCTATCCATTGTCAAATTATATTTAAAGGAAATAAAATAAAATTCCTTGAATTTGATTTTGAAATGTTTAACTGAATTTTTATTATTATTAATCAAACATTTTCTAAATGAAATTTTTTCTTATTTTTCTAAAATAGTAGTTATGTAGTTGAATAGTGAAAAATCCAATTTTACCATCAATATTAATTTATAATAAAATAATAATTAATTAGGTATTTATAATAATTTATTTTGATAAATAAGACTTTATAGATTAATATTATACATTTTTATATGATCTTAATTTAAAAACCCTATATATAACATTTTAACCACATTAGTAATATTTTTTTAATAAAAAATATTTTATATCCTTTGTTCAAAGAAAAAAAATATGTTTTTAAAATTAAATTTTTTCATGAATATAAAGATATATATCTTTTCAATAAACCATTTTCTATAATTAAAATGAAATATGTTTATAATTGTATCTTATAGATAAATATTAACCAAAAAATATTTTTTCCAAAACCTAGATTTTTTGCTTGAGATGCGCTAATATAAAACTATATTTCTAATTCACATAGTTATTTTTATAAAAAAATTTAAATTTAAAATTTTAATTATTATGTTAAAATTTTGTATTAAGTTTCATTTCACTTTTTATTAATAAAAAATTAATAAATTAGCAAAAAACTAGTCAAAATTTTAAATCCAAAAATAATAAAAGTTAATTTTCTATAAGGGATTTGAAAAATAATGCAAAACAAGAATTAAAATATTTTTTTGGTAATGATACACCTTATAACACTCCCATGTCCATTAATTTTTTCTCTTGGGTTTAGTTTATATGTTCTACAAGTGCTCCCATTATATTACATCTTGGTAATTACAAAAATGATATTCTCAACACATATATAAATAGACTTCCACCACTAATTCTTGGAACTCCAAAATTATAATTTACAAATTAAATAATACACATTATACATATCCCAAAAATAATAATTGACATATATATGTGTATCTGGTCACATGAAACTTTCTTAATCCATCATTTTTTATTGAATCCCTCTAGGAAATCTTAATGTTCTGAATATGAGTACAATTTTTTCATTATGTTTCTTTCTTTATGTCATAATTTAGAAATTTTAATTTTCAAATTAATATATAATTATGTAATTATAATATATATATATAATGTTATTATTCTATATAAATAACCCAAAGCTCCTTCTATCATTTTTATTAATAAAACTAATACTATCAATCATACATTTTGTGGACTACTACTTTAGAGAAGTGACAATTCCAAATATTTTACCTCCACATTATTTTCTAATAATAATCCTGAAATTTATGAAAAGATTTGAAATATTAAATATAAATATTTTAAATAATATAAAATAATTATACACCGTCTATTCCTCTAAACTTATGTTAAATAAATATGTTAACTATACAATGTGTAGATTACCACCTCTATGGAGTAACATATGTTATTTTTCATCTAATTTCATTATTATTTAGAAAAGCCTAATAAAATTTGATTCAAAACCATAATATTGTCTTAATAATAACATTATTATTCAGTAGTAATGATATTATTCAAATATAAATAACTTTTGTAGTCAATAATTTTCCATAAATACTCCTTGTTCTTATTTGGAAATATTTAGCAACTTACTTATACAATGATATAAAATAATATCATAGATGAATATGTTAAATTTTTTACTAATAATATAGTAACAAGATAAGAAAGAAAAATATTTTATTTTTTTATCTTTAATCATAATGGTAAAATTAAAATCATTCACTAAGACACCATCATTGGATTTGAAAAAATCAAAAAAAAAGTGTCATTATTGAGTTCATCTTCAATTATTCTAATTGAAAATGTCATAAAAAATTATATATTTATAAATAATACTAATTAATAAATAAGAATATATTTAATTCCCTCATAATGTTGATAAATAGGAGATGAATGAATACTGGTAATGTTATCACAAAACTAGGTTCAAATAATAATTATTATTCACATGTGATATTGAGTATAGATAAAATTTAATTAATATTCACTTAAATAATGATTATAAATTAGTAATATAAATGCTATGAGATATGAATAATTTTTTGAAATAATTTATAATCATATTCATGTTTTTCTATATTGGATGAATTTTTATGTTTGATGATATGAGGAAAAAAGATAAATTTTTTGTGATCTCAATTTTGTTTCATTGAGATATGATTAGTATTCAATAGTTATTTATTAATTATATTGTATGTATTAGAAATTAGATTCTTATATAACAATTTTAATTAAATAATATTTATTTAAAAATCAATCTTATTTTTTAACTTTCTATTTATTTCAATTTGTATGATCAGTATAGTGTAAGGGTTTTTCTAACCCTAACAACCATTCTTTGATTTGTTAAATTTCATGATGAATGTCCTACTTTTATGCATGGATTCATCCAACATATGATTATTATGTTGAAAATTATCTTCATATATGTTTAAAATGACTTATTAATTACATCTATGTATTTATTTCACAAAAAATATCTCATTTTTTAGAATACCTCTCATCCCTTTTATTGGATAACTCCCCGTCATAGACATAATTTCATTATTGAAAATATTTTTTAATTAATGGGAATCATATTTAGTTGTTATCTTACATGAAATTCATAATTATCTAATATTAATAATAATTTTTTATCCATTTTATAATGTTGTGCTTCATCAATTGAGTTTTAATTCATAAAAAGGGATATTTTGAATTCACACTTTTTACATTTGGGTCAACATTTTATTCATTATTTTCCCATTATATATATATATGTTATCTATTTGTTAAATACTATTTATATATTTGAGATATATATATATATATATACTATTTTCTAGAAGTTTCCTTGATGGCTCTATTACATGTTTTAATTTTTATTTGAAATTCCTTCTTTTATATAAACCTGACATATAGGACAATTATAGTATCTTATTTAATGAAAATAAAAAACTCTATATATTTTTTTAATCAATTAAATATTTTTAAATTCCTCAATAATTTATGTAAAATTAACCAACATAAATTATTTTCTAAATGAAAATAATTTGATATTTCTTTCCCTAAATGATATTATACACAATTCAAAAGGAATCACCTTTCCAAGTCATTTTTATTCTTACTTTTCCTTATTTATTATTTTCAACATTATTATAAATTATTCATGAATTTTTTCTCTTTATAAAAATAAAAACATCTAATTTTTTTAATTAATTTGTTTCTCAATAATCCTTATGATATAACCTTCAGTTATGATTTTTGTCAAGATTATCCATCCCATTTCTTTCTTAAGGGTTTTATAATTATTATGCTCTATTTATGGTATCTCTTACTAATGAGGAAAAACTATGAATATACATATAATGATTTCCATTATATAATGTTTCATCCTATAATTATATATCCATAAAACGTATTGGCTATTTTTTTCAACACATTATATAGTATTAATTATTTATGGGGAGATAATATAAGTATATTATGTTATGTGATAGGTTTCCACATAATTATATACCCCTAAAATGCATCATGAAAAGTGTTATGTCTCATGAGAAGTTTTTTATGGGACTAGAGAGTAAACATAATCAACTAGGGTACTTTTAAATCATTTATATATGAATTGGGAATGAAATCATTTATCCATGTGACATTTTACAATATTTTTATGGGAATGGGGTGTGAACCCAAACCACAAAGTGACATTGTATATTTTATTTCAAGGTTCTAGAGAGTGTACATTAAAAATATTATTATTATTTCATAATTTATGTCACTTATTTATATTTATGTTTTATTTAGCATAAGATACCATTCAATTATTTTATACATCTGTGATTTTTTCACACTATTTTGTCACGAAATAATTTTTTCCTTTTGAGATTACATGTCATTACATCATGATAAATGAACAATAATTGTTATCCCATATTATACTAAATATTAAATCATTTCTTAATAATATTTTCTCACATTATTATTATATATACCTTTACAACATAATGGTATGTTTCCCCTTACCAATCGTTTGATCTCACCTCTGAATTATGATTCCCATTTCCTAGTTACAACAATATGTAGATCTTATGTGATGTGTAGAAGTCGATGTCAGAGATTTTGACTATGGATAAGTGTTTAAATTCATTTAAAATATTATTCCTTGGTAAGTGTATCTAAAGGAAGTAAATAAATAGGTTCTTAGAGATGTGTGGGATTTTTTTGAAATGAAATATTAAATATTTTTAATGATGAGAAATAAATTTTTTTCTCCATGGGGTAATATAGTTGGTGCCAATGGTTTGATCAACTATTTTTTATGATTAGTGTAGTATTTTTTATTATAAAAGTTTCGTAAGAATTATAGAGATAAGTCAAAGTATATAATAACATAATTTATTTTGTTTTAAATGTATTGATTTTGTGATTTACTGGAAAAATTTATCCATATTTGGATAATAAAATATGGTTTCAAGATCATTCATTGATGTATATAGAGGTAATGATCTGTGAAGATCATATTGGGTATTAACTATAACTTTAACATATTAAGGGAAAATAGGCCTAACTACCAACCTAGAAATATATTCTAAATTGGTATTCTTTGGTTAATCATATTATCTGTACAAACCACTTTAAAGGGTCCATTTCTAGGTTATTTTAGTGGAATAGGTTAACAATTATGTAATAATTAAAAATAATGTAAGATACCATGAATCATGAATGATATAGGTCTAACTAGGAGTTATATATATTATGAACTAAAATAATTATATGTTAACATGAAATTATTAGAATGTGTGACATTATGTGGATGAATTTTATAAATGAAATTTATGAAAATAATCATAAAATATTTATTTTTATTTACCCATTTCAACCCATTTTGGTTTAGTATTTATAATAATGACAAAAATAGTGGCCAAATCTAGTGGATGGTTTATTAAATTGGAATAAGTTATAAGGTATCTCATCCCAAAGTATTGATCATTTTTAGTTGTCTTTATCAACATAATATATATTTCATTCCCATATTATGTTGAAAAAAAATTATAACATAACAATAGTAAATGTCTAGTACCACTAAAACCCATTCAATGATAAATTCTTCATCACTCGAGGAAAGGGAAAAAGGGATAGAAAAAACTCATATAAAGGGTTATGTAAAATAGAATCTATTAAGAGTAAATAATTCATAATAAATGTTTTATGGAATAAAAATAACAACACATGATATTTAATTAAACATTCACTATTTTCTTCCAATGATGACATAGAAAAAAATAGTCCATAGGTAATAAAATTTGAATTATCAAGGATAGGAATTAATAATGTTGGACTCCATTATATCAAACATCAGTATATATTTTTATCCAAATAATGACACCTTGAATGTATAAACTATTGGTGGGTATACACAAAAACCCATTTTATAAAGCTATCCAATTTGTCTGTCTAGGGATAAATATTGATGCATCAAGGTAATTTATAATTTAGTACCCCAGCAATAACTAAATGTACAATACATTCCTCATATTATGAATGATCAATTTAATTCATAAACAATATCCCTTTTTAAAAAATTTCCCTATTGAATGAATAATGGATAATATCAATATTTTCTATGTCGATCACACAAATTTCGAATAAAAATAACATATATTGAAATTGAATATGGGTTAGGAAAAAATAAAATAAATTATAAAAGGAATATTTATATTTATGAGAAATTTAATGTGAAATAGTCATTAAGACATCATTGTTTTCATATAAAGTTATCGACTATAAAATTAATAAAGAATAATTGATGACCACTCATTCAAAAGAAATATATATTTTATAAGAAAATATTTTCCTCTATAGGTATAAATAAAATGGGTGAAAGATAAAAAAACATACTTTCAGTAATGTGTTCTCTTTTTATAAAAATTGACTACTTATTGTATATACATTAATAGCATGAACCATTTTTGGATGCGGGAAAACTAGTTAATGCTGCAAACCTTAAAATAATAATCATTATTTCATTTATAATGAAATTAAAAAAATGAACCATAAAAAAATTATATGTATTCATGTGTGACTACTTACATTATCAGGGATAACAAAAATATTCCATATGAAATCATTTTTTTAAATTATGTTTGTAAAAAAAATTAAAAAATATAGTCATGGAAGAAAAATATACATGATCAGAATGAGGAATAATATTATCCATTCATTTAAATATTTTATTTTCTTGATTCATTTGAGAATGATTATAATGCTTGTGATAAAATATCAAAACTCCTTAAATATAATGGTTTCAATAGAATGGATGGATTTCATGACGGATATATAAATAGGTTACTTGAATGAAAAACATATGCAATCCAAAAAATGTGTTTCATAGGTGAATTCTTACCTATTTTGTATATTTCAAATTATATTCCCTTGAAATAATAAAAATAATTTAAAGACTAACAGTAATTAATAAATATAAATTAATGTTAAATTTATCATAGGGGTCGTATATACACCACATGAAAATAAATATTTATATAATATAAAAAATATGTCTCAATAGAGTCCATATTGAGACAAAATTACTCACAATGATTGTATCATTGATGTGAGAATAATCAATTAAGAATTTAATTGTAAAATAATTAAATTCACACATAATATGAGGAAATAATAAATCAATTTATAATTGGCCATTTCACATAGAATCGTATAAAAATAATTCAATAAAATTGTAGTATGACCTAATAAATGGAAATTTTCTTAAGAAACCCCATTGATCGCATTTCCCCTAAGTTGAAAATACACTTCCGCCTAAATTATGGTTTTAAAGGTGTTGTTAGTTTATAATAGAACTATAATAATATTAATTATATATTATATCATCATCTTTTAAAATCTTTTCATCCATACGTTATCAGTCATACTTTATTATTATTTTATTGTTAGCTTATTTATTTTATCATGACTATTTCCTCAATAATGTTTCAGTATTTCTAAATTGATTATGGTTATGTCACCTAAATAACATAAATAATGGTATAAATAAAAAATGTTTTTGGTATACATATATTCAGATTCATCCATAAATGTATAGATAGAAAATTAAATTACATACTTCATTGAGATGGTAGGTCATATGTAGACATTAACAACACTTTCACATTTTGACGGATCAAAAAAAGAAAGATAAATAGTATTTAAACATTACAAGATAATTTTAATATTATATATATGATATATAATAACTATATATATAATTATTTATCTTCTATAAAATGTGGAAATTAAATGCTATTCACATTGTTTCATGGAGGTGGTAGTCCACATGTACATGTAACTGTCATTATCATTGTTAAATAGATTGTATTGTAAGAATTAATATATGATAGTATAATTATATAAGAATACTTATTAAAAACTATCATATAAAACATTAGTTCCATATCTATATCCATCATAGTAATTTTTTTGGAAAAATTAATTACACTGCTATGTGGAGATGGTAAGGCGTATGTCATCATGGAAGATTACCTCTTCTATAATAGAATTCATTTAGATCACAATGCATCAGACCTAGGGTTAGTAATTTCAATGGAAAAGAACCTATAGAACATTTATAAGGATTTTTAGGATGTAAATTGGATGTTTTTGAATTCTTTGTTTCACAATGGGATATAAATAAAAGGGACAAGGGGTGACCTTTTAAAAGTGAGGGGAGGGGTATTCTAAAAATTATTAATGTATTAAGTAATTATAAATTATTTTATAACTAATGATGAATAAATAAATGATATAATAGTTACTTAATATGATAATTATTCTATATTCTCTAATAAAATACAATTTTTACATGTTTAGCTTATTAATTCATCCATATATCTTTTCTTAACACCCGTTAAACCATTTAAAAATTACAATGATAATGTTTTTTTGAACACAATAGGATTCATGAAAACTACTATAAAAGAAAAATTGTTCCATTAACATACATAATATGAAATTTTCAACAATATCTTATCCCGCTATTCCTATTTCATGTTTTTTGTGATTATTAAGAAATCTAACAAAATATTATTTTCATAAAATATCATTAAACTAATTTTATAAACTATTAATTTATGTTAAAATTAATAACCTCAAGAAAATGATTTATTTATAAAATAATCTCATAGAACATCAATAATATGTTATATTTAGCTATAATATTTTCATGACATAATAATTCATCTATATTGTGAAACATTTATTATTTTTAAAATGTTTAATATTATTGGCCTTTTAAGTGAATAAATACTATGTAAGAAAAGCATAAGTATTAAAGCTAACTATTATATCACTAAAAACTAAAAAAATACCAATATAAATAAAGATTAAATATTTTCAAAATAATATTTTGAATTAATTCATAACATATTTTTATTCTTATGTGAACATATAACCAATATTTAAAAGAAGGGAGTTATGTTTCGGATTTTTATTTACATAAAATAATATAAATATCATTAAGATGGTTATATGGATCCAAACATTCAATTATTTGGATTTTGGATTTATATGGACGAATTCTAAACTAAAAATGATATTTGGTAAATTGTTTATATGATTTTTGGTGCCTTGACCATTATTTAATAACCTTATTTATTTGATATACCCTTTACAGATGTAATTAATTTTTACAATGGTACAATTCATGACGAGAAAAAATATAAGTGACATATTTAAAAAAATTATGCACTTGATTCCAATTATTGTGATTATTTTTCCATATTTATTTTTAGATGTGGAAAATATTAATATTAACATAAATGTGTAAAATTAAAAGAAAATTGTTTTTATAAATATTAATTATTTAGCATAAAAATTAACTTTAGATTAATATCCATAAGAAATATCATTAAATTTATAAAATTATCTATAAAATTTATAATATGTTAATTTAATGAAAAATAAAAAAAATATAATGGTATATTGAAACTACATGACCTAATAAAAATAAATTATAGTATTTGAAAAACCTGTGTTGTTTACTATTTAGAAAACAATAATTCATTTACTAAAATTCAAATAATTTCACCCTATATTAATTTTTATATATATATTTCAGAAAAGAAATTAATTTCTGAAAATTATGTTTCTAAAATTTAATAATTTATTTATAAATCCCATTTATGAATAAAACTATGTGTGTTTTGTTATTGTTTTATTAAAAATAAAAGAATGTTTTTACTGAATATGATTTATTACATTCTTACCTTCTTCAAAAAATTTCATCCTCAAAATTTCTAGAATTTCACCACGTGAACATATTTTGGTAGTTATTAATCTTCATTTTTTTATATTCCCACATGGAATATTCTTCTTTATGATATTTCTAATGTACTTTTACAAGATGATTAGTCTAATTCCTTTAAAAAAATCTATATTGTACAAAATCTAGATAGGTTCTTCACAGCATGATACATCTTGTTATAATTATATTTCCTTAGATATGAGAACATGTTCTCGGTCAATAATTCACTTCCACAAAATAGATAATTATCACATGATGCATTTAGAGAGGCTAGGTTTTATTTTCAAATGGTAATCCACATATCCAATTATTTCTATAATTTCAAAAGTTATGATGTTCATAGTGAAAATTTGTCCATTTTTATCAAACCTTATAACACCATTTTATGGTGACACTTTCAAGAATATTTGATCTCCCAGTTGAAATTAATAATCATTCATTTCTTATTTAGCAGAGATATTTTTTTTCTTTGATATTTCTTAATAATGGTTTGAATAATATTTTTCTTTTTTATTGTCCCCTATAGAAGTTCTAGGGCCATATTCACTCTATCACCAAACTCATCCCAATAAGTTTGTGTAATCAATTTCTTTCCATGTAATTATTCATACGATGACATTTGAATAATTTCATGGGTTCTATTATTGTCTTAAAACACTAAAAAATTTAAATATTGATCCCGCATACATTGTATGTCATTTTATAATGACCTCATTATGTTCTATAATGTTTTAATATGTATTTTAGTATGTAAATATGTTTGAGTTTGATAGTATTTACTCAAATAAAGCTCAGTATCTAGACCCTTCTATTTAATTCTACATAATATTGATGTAATTATTAGCTCATAGATATTAACTATTTAATGTGGTTCAATATGAAGTTTTAAAACATTAATAATATTGACTCATTCATAGTGACCAAGAAAAAGACTTTCTATTATGTTTATTAAAATGTGCATGTATGGACAGGTGTTCAACCACAAAAAATATCATATCATTATATATTGAAGTTTTGAGACATCTAGTGATAATTCTCATGGTAATGTAATCGGTTTTCTACATAGTAATAGGTAAGGTTTTCATGATTCCTCTATGATTTTTTATTTACCCTTCAACTATTTAAACCTTATATATCTTGCAAAAAATTAACACTTTTCCATAAGATTATTCTATCATAAATTTCATATAGATATATATATATATATATTTGTGGTTCCAATTTTTATAGAGATATTTGACCAATGAGAATCCTTTTATAATTTCTATTACAGGTTATATATAAATGGAACACATATCCTCTTTCCAAATTTTGGAATGACACCAACAGATATGAAGTCTTCCAATTTTTCATCATCACTGTTTCAATTTTCTTTTGAAAATTCTTACAAACAAGGATATAATATTTTATATTCTTAAATAAATTTCGTTTGGAAATCATTTTAAATGGTTTTATGTTTCACCTTCCTTAATAATTCATATATCTATCTTTACTAAGACCATAAACATAGTATCAATTTCAAAAATAATTTTGTTAGGTACCACATTATGTTTTCTCCTTGATGCATCTCATATATTGTATTAATTCTCCATGTGGTAGTTTATTATTGAATCACATTCCTTCTGTTTTGTATACCATCACATTTCCCTCATTTTGACTTATTTCTCAGAAAATATCTATTTTTAGTCTTATGTTCTATGTATATCTCACAATATTAAACATAAAGATATTTTATATTTATCTAAAATTTTAGTAATATGGATTCTAACTCATGATACTTTGTTGGATATTTTATCCATAAGACATTAACTACCTTGACACGTAAGAAAAAACATTATCCTTCTGTATAAGGGAACACCTAAGTCCCTTCTTCTATGAATCACTGTATATCATAAATCCATAATTTCTTTATGATAGATTCAAAATCGGGGAATTCATAAATCCACACTTCAATTCATCAAAACATTATTCAAATTCCATTTTCCACATGAGCACAACCCATTTACTTGTAAGTTAGTTAATTTATTAGTCAATCAGGAAATGTTTTTAACATATCACCAATAATAACCTACCAATATAATAAAAATATGTAAATTGATCATATTTATTTGTATATTCCATTCGATTACTACCTTTTTTCTTGTAGGAGCGATTCAGATTCCATCATTTGAGGGAATATTTCCATAAAAAAATTCTAAATTCATAATTCATACTACTCATTTTCTATAAGAGTCTCAGTAAAAAAATTTAATTTATTATCATGTTCCTCATATCATTTTTATTATATAATGATATAATAATTAAATATAACATATAAATTATCAAGATATTCCTTTAAAATTATTTTCATTATATGTACAATAAATAGTTGGTGAATTAGTTAATAAAATTGAATTACTATAAACAGGTAATGTCTAAACATCTTATGAAATTTTGTGTTTAGAAAAGTTTCATTATTTACTCACAATTTATGACACCCACAATGAAGGACCATAATTTAAAAATATTAATCTTCATAAATTTAATCAATCACATCATCAATGTAAGGAGGAGGAGGACAATTTTTCATTATGATATTATAATTTATTTCCCTATAATCAATGTGAATTTTTATAGATCAACCACTCTTCAAAAAAATAGGGCCAATCCAAGGTGAAACACTATGGTATGTTAATATTTTATCATAGATATCATGTTTTTTATTCTAAAACACCTATAATTCCATAGTGGAAATACAATAAGGATAGTTTGTCATAGGACTCTCATCAGGGATTAAATCAATGGAGAACTAGAATTTACTTTATAGTGGATGTCTAAGTAAATCAGAAGGGTTTAAATCTGTTAATTCCTATAAAATTTTAATATTTATAATCTAATGATTACTTTTTCATCTATATAGTGTGTCTTCTCTTGATCCCACAAAATCTAATTTAGTTTAGCTATTGGAGGTGGATCTTCACATGGATTATAATATGAATTCTCCCCACTAATGTTATGGAATTATAAATCACGGTTACTAATTTTAATTTTCATACAATGGGAAAGAAATTTCTTTATGTTGAATTTCAATCTATTCCAAGGATAAAATAAAAATAATCCATGTATACAGTAATCATATCAGTAAATAGGGAATGAATATGTGTCATAATGGGAATTCAATTTAGAATCTTTATTGTTGTGAGATTTCCATAATCTGTTTTGACGGAAGACTCCCTTATTATGTTGATAAATAAATATATAATTTTCAACAAAAATAATGAACATATAAGAGAGGGAGATTATATAAATTAAAATAAACAATTATGTAAAATTTATTCTATTATTAATACACCTTCCACCACATAATTATGAAGTTATACATTGAATATAGCAATTTATATATCTTGGAACTCTTCCCATAGCTTATTTTATCATTGGCTCCCTTGAAACATGAGATATTTATATGGAAAATTCCACATTTATCTATAACTGAATCAATAGGAAAAATTTCATTCCTTCATTCCCTTGAATTCATTAGTCACATGACCCTTATCTCTACACTTATAAAAAATCTCATTCCCCTTATAAATTTTTCAATATTTCTCGTTCTATAATTTTTAAATGTTGTAAATTTCATTATTCCCTTTTACCTCTTTGACACATAAACATTATCTTAGTTCTCAACCAACCTCTTCTTATCTAGATTTCAATTATTGAATTTGGATCCATAAAATTTATTCTAAAAATTGATGGAACATAATAATATTCCTTTATATGATTCAAAATTTTAAGAAAATACTTTCCTCCATAGGATTGGCTTAAATACTCTAATCAAATGTTTATTCTAAATCTCTAGATTAAATATATAATATGTTGAAAACTATGCTACTCTTGTACTGTATCCTCGTATTCTCCGACACTTTATTCTTCATTTTTATTTTAAATTAGGAAATTTATATTCATTTTATTTTATTTCTAATAAAGGAAATATTTTTAAAAGATACTAGATTATATTCCCTACATTCTATATGATATATGTCTTCCACGTCCCAAGTATTATGGATCAATGATAACCATAAATTATAATTTCCACTAATAAAATACAATTACAGTATAAAACATTCCCTTTCAATTCATCCCAATGACATAAATATTTTTTTAAAAGGCTTAGATTATGGTTTATCTCCCACCGGTTTAGTAGATCCACTAAAAGGTAGAATCTTATAATACATAAATTGATCTGATATTTCTGTATCATTCCATGTAAAATCAAATTTTTGAATATATGAAATTTTATTAGACATAATATGGGTCAAAATCCCTAATATGGCCATGATTTTTCATATCCAATACTAATTTTATTGTCTTGTACAATAGTTAATCCATACATTTACCACACGTGTTAATTACCTTTCATCCATTGGGCTCCTTAAAATAATAACCGAACATGGTGAGTTACATCATAATAACCATTAATACTTAGCCATAAAATAAATATCTATACATTGAAAAATGATTTCATGTACTATATGGAGTTAAAATAATTATAAAGTAAGCTATATTTATTTAAATTCTAGTTCCAATGGTTTCTACAAACATTATTTTGATACCATCTATAACTTCTAAAACTCCCATATCACAAATCCATTTCCTGTATTATTATATTGACATGATATAAAGGGGACCTCATCCCAATGTATGGATCAGTTGTTTTATTTTTAAGAACTAGATTTACAAATAATTCATATTTTAAATTTTAAATATAATATTAGAATAACAAAAGAAAAAAATTTCACCCTTGAAACCCAATTAATGATTTCAGGTTCATATAATGGGGAATGGAAGCAAAATAATGGTGAGATGATATATTTTTTATTGGATATGTATAGTAGAATATATTATGAGTAAATAAATAATAATAAATATGGAATGGAAAATGAATGAAAATGAATTCCATATAATCAATAATTAAAGAATGATTTATGTTTATGGATAATATCAAATGAAATATGCTCAAGGATAATTATAATTGAATTCTAAATTATGGAAATGAAATTTCTTTGAAAGATTTGATATATGAAATAATAATATATTTACCACTATTACCTTTCTCTATGACATTTTAAAAAATTTGTATGCATACCCCAATAACATATTTTATAAATATAACCAACATGTTTGTCTCATGAGACATGTCGATGCATCATGGAGAAATATAATTCTTGGACCCACCAATAACTTCTATTAAAATTCATTTCTCATATATAGAATTTTAAATTTATAAAATAATGAATATTATTTATCAATTTATATATATATATTTAATAATGAATATTATTTATCAATATATATATATATATAATAATGAATAAATAATATAAATGTTACCCTAGTCAATCAAATAACATTCAATGTAAACCTATATATAGATAAATTGTAAATTGTTTAAGGAATAATCATTTCTTTGATAGTAGAATATTGATAATAAATAGAAATTAAATTTATATTAATCATAAGATTATAGATATTTATAGATAATTTTAATGACCAAAAAATAATTATGATATAAGAGATGGTTATCAATTAATGAAACATATAGGTTTTTTAATAAAACCATATCCTTTAGAGAAATATATATAATATAAGATAAATATTAAAATATTATTTCATTATACATTCTTAATTATAAAACAACTGAATTCTTTTAGAATAATATAAAATAACCTAAAACCATTTAGGAAAAGGAAAAAATGATGCCCAATATGTTAAAAAATATAGTACTTTTGACATTTATAAAGAATGTAAAAAAATGTCCCCATTAGAGAACATTATAAATATTCCATTAGAACATATTGAAATTCAATGTATAACATTAAATATAATTAAAAACTCATTTTATAATTAGAAAATTACTTTCAAAATTTATTTTGGAAATTATCGACAAGGAAGAAATATATACAAAAACAAAACAGGAAAAAAACTATTTAAAAAAATAGTTGCTTGATAAAACATTCAAATAGAGATAAATGTTTTGATAAAATATGAAAAAAACATAAATATATTTAGGATAGGATAATATATTTGTTTTATCAATGATATATTATAAAATTACTCCAACTAAATATATACACAATCTAAAAAAAATATTGTTTAGTGAATCCTACTCACATTGGTATATTTTATATTGTAACCCCTTGAAGAAGTTATCATGGAATGAAAATGTATTTATTATTATATACATATATATTAATGTTATATAACTGATATGGGAATTATTTACACCACCTAAAAATAAATATGTGTATAATACCAAATATTCCCCAACAAAGTAGAAATTGAGACGAAATCCCTTAAAGATACAATATCATAACAATGATAATTTGTTAATGAAGTGATAGTGTAAGGAAAATTTAAATCCACACTAAATAAGAGGAAGTACAAAATAATAAAATCATAGGACATTTAACACATAATGATGTCATAATAAGTTCAATGAAGAAGTGTTATGACCAAATGAATAGAAATTGATTAAAAAAATACTTACCACTATATTACCCTTAGTTGAACAAAATCTAACATCTTATGTATTTACATTAAATTTATTAACAATTGATAAAGAATAATATTAATATTCATAATTTTATATATGATAATATTATAACAACTTATCACTCATTTATATACAATAATTCACTATTGTCATTTTTCATCTGTTAAATTCATTATTTTTTCATGCTTTTTTGCCACAGATTTTCTGATACTGGTACATTGATTATGGTTCAATCATATCCATAATATAAATAGTGATATAAATATCCTATAAATTCAATTAATATATATTTATACTCCTTCTTAAAATAATGGTAATGAAAAATGAATTACACTTTTCTTGGAGATGATAGGATGTACATACGTATGAATGATTTCTCACATTTCAAATGACCAAACAAAAGAATTATAAATAACAATTAAACTCTAAAGAATAATTTTTATATGATATATGATATATATATATTCATTAAATCAATCACTATGATGATCAATGTAATGTTTAAATGTAAAATGAATCACATCACATCGTGGATGGGGTAGTCCTCAGAGAGGCACGAGGGATGAAATCATTTTTTAAAAGACTAGAATGTAAGAAGTTATATATGATATTTGAATTAAAAATAATACTAAATTAATTAATTTAAATAATACACATTAGGTCCATATTTATAACTATATTGGTTATGTTTTAAGAAAAATGAAGTACACCACTACATGGAGACAATTAGAAAGACATACAAACATGTGATGTTTTTAATTTAATTAATATAGAAATGTGTTGGAAAAAAGTTGTAACATATTAATTAAAAATATTAATATATTTATAAGTACATATAAAAATATATTAATTATTTTGGTGTGGATAAATATGATTTGGTGGTGGTTGGAAAAGAAATAAATTCTGATTAGTTAGTAAAGATGATTAATTCTTCTTCATTAGTCTTCCATAGATATCCTATTAAGGGATAGATGGTTTTTTTAAGGACCATAACCACTAGAAATTTTGAATGGATTGTTATAATAGAAATTGGTAGGTTTTTTTTATCTAGGACACTCATGGATTATTAAAAAAGTGGGATAAGGGGTATCTTTTTATAAGTTAATGGTGGGGAATTATTTGAATTTCATAATTTATTAATTTAAAATAAAATAATTTTATTTTAATAAATAATTAATATTTCAAAAATTTGAATGTAATATCATTTACATTAAAAATAATATTAGCTAATAAAATTGGGAAAATTTTATTTTATTTTTAATCTCTTATCTATTTGATTTTAATCCCCTTTAACTCTATTGACCATTTCTATGACAAAATGTTTTCTAAAGAATATTATCAATGAACATTACCATAATAATTATCCCATTAAATGAAGAGAAATTAGATTTTTATTTATATTGTTTCCTAATATTCTAACTTCATATTTTTTATGATTTTTAAATAAATTAATAAAGTATTATTTTTATATAATATCCCTAAAAACATTTTTTTATAGTATTTGTTTAATTTTTTTAAACAGATAAATGGGAAGAATCCCTTTTGGTTAAATCAGCCGATAACTTCTCATTTTTCTGGGAAATGGTATTGCATTGAATTTATCATATTTCTAGTGGGTATTAACCAACTTGACAACAAGTCCGAATGACCCAAACCCATAGGACCATCATTTCTCTCTTGTATGATCTAAATAGATTCAGTCGATCTAACATGATTTTGTCTTCCTCCTCCACTATCACTTTACCAGAGCCCTTATCATCAAACTCTACCCTCAAGTGGAGTCCCAACCATAGCCATAGACAACCTACTTCATACCTCTTATAGAAATGTCATCTCTCTTGTGGAAGCCAGTACCACCACCATCTCTCCCACTAATCATGACATTTAGATCATATCGGTCTGCTGAATCACATGTGTTGCTTGTTGCGGCCCATTGACATTGTTCTTCAACCTTATGGTCGAAAACCATGAAGTAATGAACCATCTATAGAAACCTTATATAGAATACAACTTCCACTACTATTTTATATTAGATTATGAATATATGTCCCCCAAATTTGGGGTTTCTTGGATCTGATCCGTTGTATGATTCCAGATTATGGGGCTTAATTAACAACTACTCCGTGATAAAAATTACACACTATTTATTTAAACTATCATTAAAAACAACATGAGAATGATGGAATTCGAATATAATAATTTATCATGTCACTAATATATCATATTTACCTATAAAATTTATAGGAGATGATAACTGGTTCAAATTGAATTAATATTACTATTTTTAAAATAATTAGTGTTGTTTTTATATTAATTTAATAAATAATCTTTTGGCCTTGCATAAGAATATATAAACACTACTCAGTCAAAAATAATTATAATTAAAGCACAATGGTAAAAGTAAATATATAAATTAAAAAAAATATTCATAAAATATTATTATTCTCATGTGAACACATAAAATAAATTTAATGCTAGATAAAGGCATTTTGGAATTGTATTTACACAAATTAATATAAACGACATTACTCAGGTTAAATGACTCTAAATTGAAGCTGTTTAGAATTTAGGATTAATATGTAATGATTCAACCCAGTAATTGAAATAATGTAATTTTTTGGTTGTTTTTTATTCCTTATCACAATATTTTTATATAGATATTTAACTAATTTAACTTTTATAGATCTGTTAAATTTTTAAATAGTTACTATTCATAATTCTAAGAAATAAAAATACCTATTTAATAAATTTAAACCTAGTTCTTCCAAATATGGTATCCATTTTTCATGATATAATTAATATTAGTGGAAAAATTTTAATTTAATGTAAATTTGTAAAATAGAATGAAAATATATTTTTTATAAAATTGTGTTCTAATCATAAAAATTAACTAATATCAAAATCTAGACTTTTTTTCAAATTTTATTACTGTAATTCAATTATATCATACGTTATATGAACAAAAAAATCAAAAATATAAATGAACTTTTAACTTACTTCATTTAATTAAATTAAATGTTAGTATTTTCAAATGGGTATTTTACTCCATTAACTAAAAATACTATCTTTTCATAAATATCCCAACATTTCATTCTATTATATTTTTGTTATTCTAATTTAAAAAATGAAATTAGTTTAATATAAATAAATTCAAAAGATTTTAGAATTTGTTTTTAAATTACATTATTTAAAAAAGAAATGTATATTGGGAAAATATTTCTTTAAAAAAGAAATATTACTATAATTAAAGATATAATGTTATAGTATATCTGGAAAAAATATAGAAGCAAGGGTTTGAGAGATAATGAAATAATTACCCTAACGAATAACCCATAATAATGGGATATGGATTGAGAAATCATGTGAGTATGCTAAATTGGCATTAACATAATATGTTTACAATGTAAATATGGATAATTTCCCAAAAAAATATAATAAATGGAAGGTAAGAGTATAATATATAATTTATTGGTGATTATTTTAAATAAAATAATTATCAATTTCATTCACGTAAAAATCTTGTATGAGACCCGTATGGGGATGTATCAATTTAACTAGAAGATGATTGATTTTTGGGAATGGAGGTAATTAGTAAACATGAAATCAGGGAAGAAATAAGTGTCTCTATTTCATGGTGGGGTAAATAGTGTCCCCTATAAGGGTCCACTATCAATTCAATGATTTTTATTTGAAAAATTTAGGCACTATGAAAACTAGTTCACTAATCCAAGATATTAACATAACTATCAACACCGAACACCCCCTAGAGCATGTGATTATCGAAAAAACTATGAAATGAATACTATGAGGGTGGGTAGTGGTAATTATTTTGTGCTTTATAAACTTATTTGTCACATTAGAATTGTGTTTCACCTATGTCATATATTTTCAAAAATAATATTAGTTGAATTATAAATAAAATCATTTGGTGGTATAGCCATTATATCCATAGTGTATAATTCAGAATAATGGTTTTTATAAGGTTTATTATTATGAATTTATGACATATTTACTTATTAATATTATATGAAGAAGGAATTATTTATTTTTACAATGGAATAATATTAAATTGTCTATAGGATAATCTCACTTAATATCATAAATTAACCAATGATGAAGTACGAGTGTCTAGAAAATTAGGACCTTCCTATGGAAGTTAATCCCATTATATGAGTTAAAAATCGAATATATCTAACTTATTTAAGTAAATATTAATTTAACACCATGATATTTTAGTTTTAATTATTTTCCTCTTAAATAAATGTTATTTTTAATAAAATTCATCATGTGAACCAAAAAAACAATAGAGCATTATCTAATAGTTTTAGTATTACTGTTATATTGGTGGAAATAAATTGTGGTATCCATTGTACAAAATATATTCGTAAATATTGATAATTATAAATTCTATGGAACTCATATAATTCAATTAGTCTATCTAGATTACAAGTAATATCATCTTATTAATAAAAAAGTATATTGTTTATAAGCTTAATTTTTATTGAATTTTTTTCAAAATGAGAATATATTATTTATAAGGTATATTATTGATATGAGTATTTTATTTTTTAAGAAAAAATATAATTACACTTATTTGAATAATAATTGATAGGAAATAAGATAAAAACTCGTAAATACTCATAAAAAATATTTTACTCTAAAATGTTGTACTTAATAAATTTTTTTATTAAAAACTTAAATTATCAAAAGTTATAATTTGAAATTATGAATATTAGCAAATTTTATAGATTAAGAATGCAATATTAATTTGAAATAAATATTTGGCATTATTCATAATTATTTTAATTTTTGTTAAATATTGAAAGTACCATTTTTTGCAAGACATTAACATTATAATCCCATGAGAAAGTATAAGAGGTCTATAAACCATTTAATTGATCTCACATTTTTTCAAGGATTGAGAAATTATGTTTTTTTAAATAACTATTATAACTTATGAAATGCATGTTAGACATTTTGTAAATAAAGGTATCATTTTTCAAACAAACTACTCTGATTTTATCTTGTAATTACGTAAAAAATTCAGAAAATATTTTTTTCCCATTATTTGAAGTATAATATAATTATATCTATTATGGATAAACAAAAATTGTAATAGTAAAATCATTGAAATTGAAAATATTACTCAAGTCATAAAATTTAGGATTAAATAATAACTTTTTCTAAAAATAGATCTTAAAAAATTATATATGCTAGTATTAAAATGAATTTTTCATTAAAATAGAAATATAATAAAATAAAATCGTATTTCTATATAAAATATAGGCTTATAAATTATTTAATAGAGACCATTTTATTTTTAGGATAAATTATTATTTATGAATGTAAAAACTGAATACCATAGTAAAACCAAAATTGTAATAATGAAAACTATAAGAGTGAGTGACTTAAAAAGTTGTGTAATATTTTTTTTTTGAAAATAAATTGTTGAGGTATTATTAACCTATTAAAATCAATAATTCTATTATTCTATATTTTCAAATCCACATGGCTTGTTTATAATGTGCTCTCATTATATAAAGTTGTTATAATTATATAAATTCCATTCTTAGAACTTATATGTGGGAACATCCACCAATCCTTCAAAGAAATCCAAAATTTATTTTTCATTATCAAAACCCTCCCATTTAGAATCACAAATAACATTCCTTCACTTTCAAAAGATTCCAGTCATATGAAAATTACAAAATCCTTTTTTTAATGGTTGGGTCTGATGCCTCATTTTATAATTAAAGCAAATGAAAGACCTCTTTTTAACTGGCTTGAGGGAGACCCATTACATAGCCAGAAGGCCCAGTTGGCTTGTAGACCATTATATAGCCCATAGGCCAAATTTTTTGGCCCAATTTCTATTCTGTGAATAGTAACCCGGCTGATACAGTCCCCGCACAGTATCGCCGCTGCTATAGTGCCTTGCCGCCGCTAAAGTACCTGCCGATCTACAGTACCCGTCGCTGCTACAGTAGAACTACATTAGCCTGCGCCCAATGGGTTTTGAACCCCCATTTTTCATATAGGATTTTGGGGTGCTTACCACAAAGCCAAACCCCAACTACAATATAAAAATTACATAATCCCTCAATTATCATAGAATCCTATATTAAAATTTTATGTCCTGAATGCGAGTATTATTTTTTTTTCATAAATATTCATCATTTATAACATATATTACTAGTTTTAATATTCTAATTAAAATATAATGAAAAAATGTATATATACTAAATTTTATCATGCATTTGTAATAACTATTATCCACCTTTCACCATTTTAATTAATAAAAAATCTTACATTTGTGTATTGTCTGAACAACTACCTATAGTAAGAAGTGAAATCTATATTTTTTACCACAACCATGATTTACCAATTATAATGGTGAAATTAATTAAAAAATTGGAATTATGTAATATTATTGTGACTATTAAGATAAAAAATATAATCCATCTTATTTATCTATCATTTCATGAAAAATGAAAATGTTAACCATCTCTTGTGAAAACCACAGCCTATAAAATGTTTTATACCTCATTCTTCATCATGTTTAATTATAATTTATTAAAATATATTTATATATAATTCATCAAATGATACTAAGGAAAATTAAATCTATTTCATATCATAATCATCAATTTTTAATGTTATGATAGTGTTTGGATTGGTTTAAAGACCTAATAGAAAATTTTATAAAAAAATATCATGGATGATAATGAGAAGGAAATTAATTATAATATAATTTATTATTTAAGAAAAAAATATTTTATTATTTGTGATATGAATTTTTTTTCTAAAATTTTTAGATTATATAATTATTCATTCTCTAAGATATAACAACCCTCTTTTTAAAAAACATTGAAACATGCTCATCACCATGTTCTTCTTCATATATCATAATTTTATCTCATAATGAATGAAATTATATCTATATAAATAGTTACAAATACAAAATTATAATACCTAGAATTGTATTATTTGATGAATATTTGTAGAATAATGGATACATACAATGCTATCATGAAACTAGTTCAAAAAAATCAACAAAACTCACACCAAACATTAAAAACATTTAATTACTAGTTAATATACATATATCGAATGAATATAAATGATGAATGTGTATGGTAATAGTTATGAATAATTATGAAAAACTATATATTTGGGTATTAATTTATGGTATAAAGGTGTTTATTTTATGTTTCATGAGATTAAGATTAAAGGTAAGGGTTATTAGATCACATTTTTTTATTTGAGAAACAATCCATAGTCTCCAATTATTTCTTTTTAGTGGAATATATGTTGAACATTGATTTTTTGAACATAAAACATAATAAATTTTTTGTTTTTAAAATTCAACATCATGATCTAAATTCCATTTATTTTCAATTCAAATCATTATAATGTTGTAAGGGTCTTGATTAACTAAAACCTCTATCATTGAGTTATTACACTTCATATTGATCTTCATCCTTGAATGATTGGTTTCTTCCAAAATAATTTTCTGATAATGATTAATGTATTCCCTATTATGTAAAATTCATTTATCATAACCTGATGAATTTATTCATGAAAAAACTATATCATTATTGAAAATATTTCACATTCTTTTTAACAACGATTTCCCTTCCTCGTATATAATTTTATTTCACACAATTTTATACATAAAAATTTGAAACCTATTTATTTGCATCTTCTGTGACAATAATATTTCCATTTTAATAATCTAAAAATAAAATTTCTCATTTTTATTATGGGATAGTGTACTAAATATGTTTTCAAGAATAAAAAAGGATCTTCAGAAACAACCCTCATTAAAGCTGGGTTACAAATTCAATTTTCCCCATTTTCTATATATTACTCTCATGTAATTTATCCTATATCTTGTCTATATATCTCATTCATATATACCTATTTTTATATTCCTTTATATGATATTAATATTAATGTTTTATTTTCCCTTCTACATTTTCAAATTTTAGTAGACATAGAGTAAAGGAAATTTCAGATTTCTTATTTCAAGAAAAGGTTCACCTCCATAAAATGTTTTAAACTATGAATATGTTTTAAATACCACAATAATTTATTGAAAACTGTCTCAGTTTATTTATTCTCAAAATAAATCTAATAAAATATTTCCTTTCTCATTTTGAATTGTATCAAATTTTTAGGTAATCTTAATTAATAATTCTCCTTGATCCATCTCATTAATTTTCCTATATTAGAACTCAATGGTCAGAACCGATGTTTCTATAATAAAATCTATACATACCATGATATTTAATTCCTCCTCTACATGGGAATTTATATAGTAGATCATTTGGTTATTGTTTTAGATAGGTTTATTTAAATCTCTTCCTTCTTAAGGATTTTATCATGATTATGTATTATTTATGGTTTAATCTTTATCATGTGGATGACATATGCATGTAAAAATTATGATATTTATTATATGACTAGTAGGGAGAGAGTTATATTTCATTAAAATTAATTATTTAATTTATTAATCTTGTGATATTCCATATTTGGTGCATGAGAAGTTAGACTAAGATCACTGAGTCATGTGATCAGTGGGCAAGTAATTATATAGCCCCATAACGTATTGTGTAAATCATTATATATTATAATATGTTAATTATGGAACAACAGAGTGAACCAAATACACTATGTGAGTTTTTACACTATATTTACATCCATGGAGAGTGAAAAAAATCCACTATAGTACTATTTCCACTGTGTTTATGTGAAAGGGGAGCAAAACTAATCAAAAAACATACTTTGTTTAAAATTTCATGATTTTAGTTTGAGTGAATATTGAAAAAAAAAATTTGATATAATGAATTATGTTAATTCCTCATAACTATGATTCCTTAAATTTATGGTATCATTTCATTATGTAATGCTCCCACTATCTTCTTAGATAGTTATATAAAGTTTTACCATATTTTATTTGAGATTACATGTCATTACATCATGATTTTGGTGAACATATTTGTCATCCAATGATTTTATTAATAATAAATTTCACCATGATCATTTTTTACAATTTTGTTATGATATCACCATTATTTACATGTGGATATGTTATTATCTTACCATTATTTTGTGCTCATACTATTAATATTGTTCACTTCTTAAATTGTTTGAAGATAGAAATAACTTATACGATGTATTTAAGGTGCTAAGAAGGTTTCGATTATGGTGAAGTGTCCAAATTTTTCATTAAATAAGTCACATATTTAACTTTTCACTATAGTCACTAAACCAAATAGATCATAAATATGTGTAATACTTTCACTAAAATAAATATTTACTCTTTTTAGTAATTTTAAATAAATATATGTTTAGAATTAGAAAACAGAAATAAAATATAGATCTGTTTCTGAAAAAAAAAATTCAAATGATTATATATAATATTCTAAAATAATAATTAATTTATTTCATTTTCAATTAGATTCCTGGAAAATTATAAATAAATGGTTCAAATACCATTAAAAAGGAAATTTAATGGTATATCCCTAAAAATGAAATGTGTATGATGCTTGAAAATGAAATTAATTAAAAAATAGGGCGTTATGCTCAGTAAGGAAAACCCAATAAAATAATGAGTAAAATGATAATTAGAAAATAGGTAATCAATAATCAATAATCATGCAAGATAATATATTACAAATAATAAATATAAAAAATTCTAAAGAATTTAATTAATATAATGTATATCGATATTAAATTATAAAGAAGTTAAGTAAAAAAAGTATTATAAAAAAATAGAGAAGTGATGAAGCATATTTTGATAGAAAAACATAAATTTATATTCATTAAAATAGTGAATACCTTATGAGATATTAATTGAATAATAAAATCTATTAACATATTTATATTGAAGTAATCAGACCCCAATGTGTATCTAGAATACATAATTTGGGAATAAATTTAAGAAGTATCTCTTAGTTGATTTGTATATCCTCCATAAAAAATTCACCAAAAATATATTTTGAAAGACAAGGATAAATTTCACACCCATACATATAGGTCCTAGACTACACATATGAAAATAATATCTATCTTAGGATTCTATTGTAGATATATTGGCCAAACATATAGATGGTATTACAAAATATTTCCACCATAACATTCTTTATCTAAACCATGAAGTAGAATATCATTTGTATCCTTGACCATAACTATGATACCATTGTTAATAATCCATGGCATGTTTAATGAATTGTCACTAGGTCATGTTCCAATAACATTTTAGGTGCACCTCTTAGTTTGTAAATGTGTGATCAATGGATATGGTTTTCTAGAAAAAACGTGGGCGGTATTATTCAAATTTGTAAATATGATAACCATGCTCAGTGACTAATATAAAATATTTCATTAACCTTAATGGCAACAGATATGGAACCAAATATTATGTTACCAAAAAACTTTTTACCTATTTTTAAAACAACATGAAAAAAATCCAATTGCACAATAAAATATTCATGTGAATAACATGTATCCAAAAACCCATAACATACACAAATAAAACTGAAATAGATAATAACCCATATTGAATTTAAAAAATAAAACAAATGTGTTTGAAGAAGAAAATAATTACATATTTAATCGTTAGTGATTTCTCAAACATAAGAACTAATAATTAATACTATAATTACATAGATACTATCACTTGAGAAATATTCACTCCAATGGGTAGAATGACTTACTGAATGTATTCTTGCATTCTAGATGATACAAATTGATGATATTGTCTCTATCTATTAGTGAAAAAATATACACATCATATAATCACATATAGTAACTACATAATATTGGAAACATCAGAAATTATAAATGAAAAAGAATGATATTATTGGAATGAGATAACAAACAATATCTATTATCAATAAGATATACTAGAAACTATGATACACTTACTTAGTATATGTGAATACATTATGTTTTTTCCACTAGGAAAACTTGTGAAACATATATAATATAACATAAATAAGAAAAAACTATAAACCTTAGTCCCTACTTATTAAAATCTTCTAACATCAATGAAACTACCCCATCCAAATCATTTATACTACGTATCATATAAATGTGAATATAAAGGTTCACATGGACACTACGGTTCCCATAATGGCTTTGAACATTGATACTAGTAGGTTCTCAAAAAATTTACTTCATATAGTCCACATTATATAGTGCATTCATATATAAAAATACATGATAGGTAATAACGATAAGACTCAACCAATAAAATCTCAATCAATTTAGGTTAATATAAAATATTTTAATCCATTATAGAAACTATGTTTTCACCCTCTCACTCTAGGTATGGAAACATCCAACATCTTGTACCACGTCTCATTTCATTACCCAACCACTCCAGACCAGTCCATATAAAAAATCCCATATATCAATACATAAATATTACCTATAAATATGTTAATGTGCAAACACCACGTCAATTACCTCATATTAGACACTACACCCTTATAAAAGTTGATATATGAGAATAAATCACATTCCATCATGCTCTCACATGAGGTAAGGTCTGATACATTATATAACATCACACCATTACCAATACACCTTCAATCAGGGGAGGCCTCATACATAGTATTATATCAAATCAAATAACAAAGGTTTAATTAAATTATGTGATAAAATTTTAAAGGAATGAAATAAATTGAAATCATATCCCAAATCCTATCCTTCACTTAGCGACACACTCATTCCCACCCTGCACTCTTCCAGAGGGTAGCACACCCAATTAAACAATTTCCTACCCAATAGACCAATAAATATCCAACCATCAATTAAATATATATTTAGATGACTCTAATAGTTTTTAAAGGTCTATAAGTCATAGAAAAATCAAAATCTAGTATAATTTGTCACACCATAATATATTGTACACTAAGACTCCTAATCAGTCACACACTGGACCATTCTCCTAGATCCAGTTCTAGAAATATATAATGAAAAACAATATATTTTTAACACATATATGGTTATAATATATTTTTCCAAATTATAAAATAGCTACAATAATTTTTATAGTTTAGTGAGTTATGAAAATATATCATTAATTAAATCTGATGGCTACTAAAAAATTATATATTTTTTCAATTTATGAGGTGATAATAAATCTATAATGTTTCTTCAACATCCCCCATAAATTATCCACAAAATATACTATTATAGGTTTATCATACTATATTTCACATAGTTAAAAATATACCTGAAAACCATTCACACCCTAAATATGATTTAGTTAATCCTTTCAAAACTATTCATTTTTTCAACACCCATTAAAAGAGAGAATTAGTTACTGAAGCCATATTTCCCTCTCCCTTCCCTTTTCACCTCTAAACACCTCCAATAATTCATCATATCTAGGAAAAATTCCTCATTTATTGAATAAACTTATACTTAGTGAAAATATAATGATCTACATACCTTGATAAACAAAGGATTTTACATCCACCCCACCATATGTCAATTTATCCTCAGTTTGTGCTCCAAATCATTATATTAGGGTAAATGAGAACTACCCAAGTCACTATTCCCACATATTATTCTCCCTATATCATGTCTATTATTGATCTCACCCATGAAACCATAACACTCTCACTAGATTCATGATTATACATTAGATATTATTCTTACTATAGTCCATGATATCGATTAGATGGTCCATAAATGATGCATCAACACAAATTTCAAACCAATTAACATCTATCTTATAATAATGGTAAGTGTGATATCTCTAAATCTATACCACATGTCATTTACCATGAAATTAAATGAATCGTTTCATAAGAACCAATTGGTATTCCACTAATCTAATCGACACCACTATCTTAATAAACCTTCCAAACCAAGGAGCATGGTTTTCCTATATTCGTAGTCAACATTATCCCAGCCTAGGAGACTCCAAAAAACCTTTTCTCTAAAAAATGTCTCTAGAGACAATTTAAGATATATAGAATATATTTTTTTGTAATTTTTTCCATGGTAATAAAAAAAATCTATTTCAACTAAACCTACTTTGATGTTGCCATGTTGAGATGAGGTCTTACAAAATATGTACCACTTTTTTCTATCTGTTGGTGAGTTGAAAGACACAGCCATCCATTCTAGTAATTAAATGGATAAATTTTTATTTCTTCATGAAATCTTTTATTATTAGTAATATTCATTAATTATAGATTCTAATCCTATAAACCAATTAAATCAATGACATAAGATCATATAATTTCCTCAGGAATATGAATATTTCATTCATATTATACAGTAATGTGATGATGGAAGCCTTAACTCACATCAACCTATAACCCAAAAAAAATTTAAAATCCATGTGTGAACTATTAAATAAAATAAGGATCTTTATTTGGGAAAATAATCCTTATAACACCAAAAAAATAAAACTATATCATTCATGTAGAGTTTAACATGTTTACTGATAGTGAAGGTTTAAATGATTAAAATGATATGGGATACCTTCATTAGTCAATCCATGAGTACACATACTCTATAATTTTTCCATGTTATCCAATGTAATCCTATCATTATTTTCATGGTGAAATCATCCCACTTCTATTATAGAATGTAAAAATACTATAATAAATCACAAGGCCTCTAATTCATAGAATTCACCAATTAATTGTTGAAACGTCACACCACGGGTAATGTCATGTCTTTATTCACCTGTCCCGCAAGTATTTCTTATATAGATTACAATATAAAATTTTCATACATGGAAATAATACCCATTTAGACTTATAAAATACCCTAAATATCTATTTATGAATGACCATATGAACTCATACACAACCGTGGTTTATAAGAATGTCATGGAAACTATGAAATCATCATAATGGTTTCTACTACACTATATATGGTGTCCTTAAGAGAAAATAACATCATATTAGATTACATAAAACCCTTATTCTTGACTAAAATCATTGATATAATAGATTTTGATGATAGATACTCTAATCCTATAGAATTTTGAATGTACATATTCATATCTAGAAAGAGTTTAATCAACCTTCACTCTATATAATATTCTCCTAATACCTCTATCTATGTTTTCTTATCCTATGTGTTATCAATTGAGTTTACCTTTATAATATTATAGGCCACACAAATAAAAATTCAATAGATATTGGACCCACCACCTCTACCAAATATAATGGTCCCATAGTGAATTGAAGTTGTTGAGGCTCTTCTATTTTATATAACCATTAAACATTGAACCAAAATATAATTTCACCAATATCATTACGTTTTTACTACCACAAAAAATTATGAATCATCCTTAGGATATTTATTCTAATAAAGATTCAAATTTTTGAATCCATAATTAATCTGTAAAACCTCATGCAATAGACCGTCCACCTTTTTATCCCTAGATGTGTCATAGTACAGGGTATATTCCTTACCCGACACTAGTATGTTGTGAATTGGTGTTGAGATTAACCTAATTTTCCAGAAATATAAATAATCCTAAAAATAAACTATCAAAATATACATCACCCTATTCGAGGTAAACATGGAAATAAATGCTTCTAGTACTGATATATAATGGATTAAATATCATCAAAATCCATATAGACCAAGAAATCTCTAACTGTAGATGATATTCTTGGTATTATCCTTAGATACCATAGTTACAAACTTCATAAGTTCCATGAAACAACATCCATTATGATAACAAGAACCTTGAAGTTCACTATATTAGTCCAAAAATGGAATTTATAAATAAATGTGTAAATTATATACTCGCTTACTGTACTCAGGATAAGGTCAAAATATTTTGAATAATCCTCTATTGTAACAGCCTGAGATTTTATGAAAAATATTTTTTTTTGATTTCATTGATGTCTTGTTTTGTATGCTACAACAAGATTATCTTGCATGATACACAATACCGTATTAGCTTGCAGTATACACAAACACTATTCTAGTCTTGTGTTTCACACTCGAGAAACCTTCCTCGATAGTCTGTGTTGTATGCAATACCGAGTTTCACTAAATGAGATATTATTATAATATTATTATGAACTAGCCATTATGAATATTAATACCTACTTTTTTATGTTTTATAAATTTTATCATTCCAAATGGACTTTATTTTTCAGATTCAGAATATCGAAATTAGCTTAGGGTGAATTTTTGGTATTTTTCTGAAAACATTCAATTTTTTATGAATAGTGAAAACACTTAGTTATAGTTTAAACCCGAATTTTTTTTTAAATAATTATTTATTTTATTTATATTTCTTTAAGGTCAAAATAGATACATAATACATATAAAATTTTAATATAATTAATTGGAGTCATTTTATACTAATTTTAGATATATAAAAATTTTATCGAACTTTTTACAGTCTTTTACCCACCTCATTGAAGCATTTGCAAATTTACATAAAACATAATTTTACCGCTTCTGTGAGTTGAATTTAAAAAATACAAGAGACATGGTTGATATTAGTATGTAAAATATGGTTCAATGAGATAAAAATATTTTTTTGTGAATAGTAACTTTTAACTTTTATTTACCACGGTTAAAAGTAAATAGGATAATTAAGGGTAAAAATTATATTATTATTACCCTAAAACATGTACTAATTCTATTTTATATGTGTAATACGACCAAAACCAACCGTAGAAATAAAATATGACCCTTTAGTTCCACTTGGATTAGATTAGCACATTTATTATTATTTAATTCAAAGAAGATTTAAAAGAGTTAAAATCAATGATTAATAACTAAAACAGTTTTAATATAGGGTTAAACACAATATAAATTCGACTATAAATATTAATTATAAATCTATCAAGTTCTACCACATAATATTATTTTATTTATAATTTTTATACATTAAATAATTTAATTTATTTATGACACAATGATGATGCAGTAATTACCTTATTAATGAAATATTAACATAATTGATATTATAAATACACAAATAAAATTAATTTGAGACATTTTATGAATTAAACTAATTTTATAGGTTCATATAATATATTTTGGTTGGTTATATGAATATTTTTCGAAGTAATAATGCTGCTATAAATTTAGCAAAAACAAAATACCAAATAGTGTCAAAATTGACATAAAATAGTTTTTAAAACAAATATAATATTATTAATTTATATTCTATTCATAAAAATCTAAGGATAGGTCAAAAGTCATATTTAATGATAGTTGTATAATTAATGAACCACTTTGAGTTTTCTTGGATGTATATATTATGTTTATTTACCATATAACATAAAAATTCAAAGAGACATGGTAAATGTCAAACTATTTAACTAAGAGTTAAATTAAAATGATAAGGTTAATATAGTAACCCAAACATTTCTAAAACCTATTAGTTGAGATTATTTAATCCCATACCCACTTTATATTCTAAATAAATCATTTTAGAGCCATTATAAACTGAATATGACTTTATTATAAAATAATATTTCATGTTTTTTCCAAGGTGCCCCTAACCTCTCTTATAAAAGGGCACTCACCCTTCTCTCTAATTCACACCTCCAAAGCCATTTGTATCGTCCAAAACCTGCCCAAATACCCTCTAAACTGTCCTAACTTCATCCTAGATTATTTATTTTAGTCAGAAAGCCACACTATGAAGCCCTTTTAATCAAATCAAAAGGAAGAACCCAAAGAAGTGGTAAATATGTCACCACCTATTTCAAGTTTTTTTCTTCTTCCACTTCCTCCTTCTTTGTTGTTTCCATTATAAAATAATAAATCAAATATATTCTATATAATTTGATGTTATTATAAAAATGTTAGAACCATATTAGTTATTTTATCCATCCTATTAATGAAAAAGTCACCACACGTGCATATGTACGGCTTACCGTCTCCACGCCGTGGTGTAGTTTGTTATTCAAACATTTAATCATTTGGATTGGTATAATAATGAGTATAAATGATATAAATAATAAAAATAACATTATTATGATTCTTTATATATGATATACCATCCAATTATAAACAATTTTAATATCAAAACAATGATATTGTTGCTCGTGCATACGTACGGACAACCGTCTCGACGAACGTGATGAGATTCATTTTCCATGTTAACCATTTTAGAGTGATTATAAAGTATATATAATAAAAAATCATGAAATATATGATATAATAATGATACTGGATTTATGTACTTATAATATTAATTTACTTAATTCCATTCAATTCAATAGGGAAATGAAAACAGCGTTGATGTGTGCGTACGACCTACCGTCTCCAAGACCGGTGTATTTCATTCCATTTATCGATCTATCAAATATATATATATATATGCTGAATATATATTATATCTATATCATTTTTTACATTATTTAATTAATTATTTCAGGATATAAGTAATAATATTAAGAAAAATAAGTCCAAACACATATGATAAATGAAACGATTTTACCCAAAACGCTGCTTTAACATTGAAAATTTACAAAAGAACGGGTAATATAAAGTCATAATTGAATCATATATGATATAATAAATATTATTATGGTTTTGTTACAGGTTAATAAACCCACTATATAGGAGTCTTAGACACATATATAAGAAATTGGACTTAAGGTAAGGTAAAACCTTGCAACCTCATTTTTATCTAAGATTGTTTATACATAAGAATTTACTGGGGCATATTTATCATCTGCATCCATGTTTCCTCAATATGTAATTTTATTTATATCCTTATACAATTTTTTCAATACAATTTTACCTATTGGTGATTTTTTAGTAAAATATATGAAATAAATCTTTTGTCATTTTCAATATAAGATACGTTTTGACTTTTTCGGCGAAAGTACGAGAAGAATTTTTTTAAACATATACAACATGAACGGATTTTTACGGTTTCATAACACATTTTTTCCATGAAGGTCACTCTACAATATTTCATTATTATTTTCAATTAAAATCCATTTCTTTTGAAATTTCATGGAATTTTGTGGAAAAAATTATTTTTAAGAAGAAAATATTTTTTCCGCAAGATTTCTTTTCAAGTGTTTTATCTAAACTATTTTCCATCTAAGATGACATTATTTAGTATGTTTATGTTTCAAGTATAATGTCTTTATTATTTAAATGGTTTGATTTTCTTCTTATGATTAAATGATATCCATTTGTTTTATATGGATTATGTTATGATGTGATGATGTTTATGAAACCCATATTATTCTTTGGGTTTTGATGAATGATTTATGTTTATTTTGTTTCACATGAAAGAATGATTTCATTAAGAGATCGGTGGGGCCTATATATCCCACCAATGCATTGGTTAAAGACTTATATCTCATAAGATAGACATGGATGGAACAGAAAGTGAATCTAGTTCAGTAATACCGGGCTGGAATGACAAGTCAACCCGGTTCAGTAATGGACTTTGTCCACTATGATGGTCTTGGCAGCAATGTCTTGGATACTATGGAAATCATATCATGTGATTAATGGTTTTCCAAAATTAAATGTTTTATTCCCATGTAATTTTACTATGAATAATGTTCCTTTATGATATATTCCTTACGTACTTCCAATATTTATGACATTACTCAAGATTTTGATGATTAAATTTTATGTTCATGTTTTTGCATTCAAATGTTTAGGGATTGTTTTATGTTCTCTATGTTTACCCTTACTGAGAATTTGACCTCACCCATTTTATGTTTTCTTATCCCTAGGATATAAATAAAGGTTTTAGATAAGAAAAAAAAGGGGAAGATATTTATGGGATATGTTGAAGATCTTTCACCATGATTATAAGATTATATTCCGAGATTCCAAAGACACTAAACTATTACGATCCTTGGGTGTCAGTTTTTGTTATGTATTAAGTATTCCGAAAAATTAATGTAATTTTCATGTATGTCAAGTATGGGTCTCTATAGTTGGTATCATAGGAAAGGTTTAGTTAACCATTGGAAACTTGGATGCTAAAAATTTAGTGAGATCCCAAGAGATATTTCTAAGGTATGTCTAGGGATGTTTCTAAGGTTAAGTATTAGTATAGGTTATAGTACTAGAATTATGGTAATGATATTAGAATTAAACCTAAGATTTTTGATATTGAAGGCACTCCCCCTTTATTTTGTTTTTTCCCTTGTATGGTTTTTTCCACTCACACTATTCTTTTTGGGTTTTAGATGATGGCTGGAACCCGAAGGAACCGTGCTGATCAATGTAATGGATGATGCAATGATTGTCCTCATAAAAAAACCAATGTTCTGGGATATGGAGTGGGAAATCTTATTTCTATACTTACCCAAGCTATGAATCATTCTATACATCCAAAAAAGCAGAGAAGGGAACCATATTCAATTGAGTCCTTAATGAGGAAACGTCTACATTTTTTAATGGGTCTTCTGATCCACTTGTTGTTGAACAATGAATCAGTACCACTGAAAAGATATTTTCTATAATTCGCTGCTTGGAACATGAAAAAGTCATTCTTGCTATTTACCGTTTAGATGTTGAAGCCAACCAGTGGTGAACTCTAATTAAGAATAAAAGGACCCAAGATGAAATTGAATCAATGGAATGGGATGTGTTCAAGAACTTGTTTTTCAATAAGTACTTTTCTCGATTTCTTCAAACGAAGATGGAAAAGGAGTTCCTTGAGCTTAAGAAAAAGGACGAAGAATCAGTTGGTATATATCAATCAAATTTTACAAGGCTTCCAAGGTATACATCTGGATTTATCATCCAACCTGAAATTAAAGTTGATCGATTCTTCACTGTCTTAAAAACAAGTCGTAGAAGGGCATTATCTATAAGAGACTTCAGTAGCTATGAAGAAATTTTTCATTGTGATGTCATGTTATAAATGGATGTTGGTGTTAAATATGCATCTCATGGTTCTGAAAAGAAACAAAAGATTGAGTTCAAGTAGAAATCTAATAACAATGGTGAAAAGAAGATGAATGTTTCTTTACGCTCAAAGTGTGGAAATAAGCATGGTGGAGATTGTTTAAAAGGTACTAGAGAATGTTTTAAGTGTATAAAATAAGGTCATTGAGAAGTTGAGTGTCCAAGTAATAGAGAAAAGGTAGCTAATGATTTGAATAGAGAAAAGACTACAGAAAACGCACAACCAACACTTCAATGCTACAATTGCAAGGAAATAGGGCATTATGCTAACCAATTCACTAATCCAAGGGTTAATGATGATCGACATCAACAACCACTTAAGTAAAAGGACTAAGGTAAGTCACATGCAATCACTATTTGTGATGTTGATTATGCCAATTATGTGGTGGAATGATTAAGTATTTCATGGAATCTCATTTATAGTATTGTGGAATATTGAAATACCTATTTATTGGTTTATTCTGGTTTTCAATAATTATATGGGACTGGTAGTCACCTAAAGTGATTGAAATACTTTTGTAAAGAAGATTATATGCACATAATGATTAGATAAGGATAAAATAATATGTTTGATAGTATTAATAAGCTCATGACTGATATAAGGACTAAGTGATATCATGGTTTGAGTATATTAAAATTTTGGGATTGAGGTTAGTGGAAAGTGTCAACTTTTGACAGCATTCATGTTTTCACAAAGGTTCTTTGGTAACTCAGGTTTCAATATAATACATGATTAAGGAATTTAAATGTTTGGAATGTGACCAACAAGATATATCTTAGGATATACGGGTGATAAATGATTGTATTCAATGCTTGGTAGATGACCTTTCTAGTAATCGTTTTATTTATACTATGATGTTTGACATAAGTATTTTGGATAAACATAAGGATTTGAATTGATTAAGTTAGATATCAGATAGTATTGTTTAAGGTTATAACTTTTTGTTATGTTATAATAGTATAGTTTTAGAAAAAGGACAACTTGTTGGATGGGTGACAACCCAACATGTCAGACGAGGATGCGGGAATCGAACCCACAACTGAAGCGCCAAAGGCCTTTACCACCTACCACTAGGCTATAAGAAGTCCCTCGTTAGTAAAAACTAGTTTTATTTTATTAATAGGTAAGATAGATGAAGTATAAGTCTTTTTTAGGAACCATATATTACTAATCTTAGCATAGATGGAATTATGTATATTTAGTAAATTTTTCTAGTCTTTTTGTGATAAAGACAGATGAAATGACCCAAAATTCTATCACATGATCTGCTAACACTTCAAGAATGACAAATTCAACTTCATTTCGTTCAATAAGAGATGAAGTGTAAATTGTTCATGGAATTACCAATAATAACATTACACTGAAATCATGTAAGTATTTCTCCTTGTGCAATAATTTATCAACTTTAGGGAAATGATCTTGAAAACCAAATACGTTGTCCTAGTATCCTCATATCTGATGAATTAGATGGTACCTTAGACCATCACAAATTTATGACTTTTTGATTGTTGGATTTTTCATAGCCTTGTTCTCTACCACTCTCCATCAGAACAAGATGGTTATATTTCTCTTCCATATCCATGTTTTCACCTATGTCATCCTATGTGGAAACCCAGTGATGAGTTAATTTGGCTAACCGTTACATTTCTTACGTTAATTTTTAAAAACTAAGTTTTAGTATTTTTTTTACAATGTGGGTTTCTATGAAAGATACTTTCAAGAAATAAACAATTTATAACCTCGAAAAATTTCAAGGGAGAAACTCATTTTAAGGGGGGTAGAATGTAACACCTTTAGATTTTATGGGAAATATATTTTTTTAATTTCATTGATGTCTTGTGTTGTACGTTAAACCAAGATTATCTTGCACTATATGAAACACCATATTAGCTTTATGTATACAAAAATACTATTCTAGGCCTGTGTTGCATTCCAGAGCAGCCTTCCTTGATAGCGTGTGTTGTACACAATACCGAGTTTCACTAAATACGATATTATTATAATGTTATTATGAACTAGCCATTATGAATAGTAATACCAACTTTTTGAAATTTTATAAATTTTATCATTCAAAATGGAATTAATTTTTTGATTCAGAATATCGAAATTATCTTAGGGTGAATTTTTGGTATTTTTCTGAATACATTCAATTTTTGATGAATAGTGTTTTACACTGAGTTATTGTTTAAAACCAAATTTTTATTTAAATAATTATTTATATTATTTATATTTATTTTAGGTCAAAATAGATACATAATACATGTATATGTTCAATTTAATTCATTGGAGTCATTTTATAAAAAATTTATTGAACTTTTTATCTTCTTTTACCCACAACCTAAGAGGATTTTCAAATTTACATAAAACATAATTTTACCGATTATATGAGTTGAATTTCAAAAATCTGAAAGACACAGTTGATATTAGTAAGTAAAATGTGGTTTAATGATATGAAAATAATTTTTGGGGAATAGTATCTTTTAACTTTTATATACCACGGTTAAAAGTAAATAGGGTAATTAAGGGTAGAAATGATATCATTATTACCCTAACACATGTCCTAATTATATTGGATAAATGTAATTCAACCAAAAACAAACATAAAAATAAAATATCACCCTTTAGGTCCACTTGGATTAGATTAGGACATTTATTATTATTTAATTCAAAGAAGAGTTAAAAGAGTTAAAATCAATGTTTAATCACAAAAACACTTTTAATATAGGGTTAAACACAATATATATTTTACTATTAAAATTAATTATAAATCTAAAAATATCTCCTACATAATAGTATTTTATTTTAAATTTATAGACATTAACTAATTTAATTAACTTATGACACAATGATGATGTAGTAATTACATTATTAATGAAATATTAACATAATTGATATTATAAATACATAAATAAATGTAATTTGAGACTTTTTATGAATAACACTAATTTTATAGGTTAATATAATATATTAGGGTTTCTATATGAATTTGTTTTCAAAGTAATAATGTTTTTATGAATTTAGCAAAAAAATACCAAATAGTGTCAAAATTGACATAAAAGAGTTTTTTGAAAAAATATTATATTATTAATTGATATTCTTTTCCTTAAAATATAAGGATAAGAAAAAAGACTTATATAATGATAGGTGTATCACTAATTAACCACTAGGGTTTCTCTTAGATTTATATAGTATGTTTATTAACCATATAATATTAAAATACAAAGAGACATGGTAAATGTCAGACTACTTAAATAAGATTTATATATAAATGATAAGGTTAATATAGTGACCCAAACCTATATAAAACCTATTGGTTGAAAGGCTTTCAACCCATACACACTTTATCTTATAAATAAATCAATTTGGATCCATTATAAACCCAATATTACTTTATTATAAAATAATATTTTATGTTTTTTCTAAGGTGCCCCTCACCTCTCTTATAAAAGGGCACTCCCCGTTATCTCTAATTAACACCTAAAAAGCCATTTGGCTCAGAAAAACCCAACCCAAATACCATCTCAATTGTCCTCCCTTCATCCTATAGGCCTTCCTTTAGTCATAATGTCATCCTAAGAATCCATTTTGATCAAATCAAAAGGAAGAACCCGAAGAAGAGGTAAATATCTCACCACCTCTTTCATGTTCATTTCTTCTTCCACTTCCTCCTTATTTGTTTTTTCCATTATAAAATAATAAATACAGTATATTCTATATATTTTGTTGTTATTATAAAAATTGTACAACCATATTAGTTATTTTATCCATCCTATGAATGAAAAAGTCACCACACATGCGTACGTACGACTTACCGTCTCCACATCGTGGTGTAGTTTTTTATTCAAACATTTCATCATTTGTATGGGTATAATAATGAGTAAAAATGATATAAATAATAAATATAACATTATTATGATTTTTTATATATGATATACCGTCCAATTATGTACGATTTTAATATCAAAAGAATGATATTGTCGCTCGTACGTACGTATGGACTACCGTCTCCACGAACGCGATGAGATTCAATATCCATGTTAACCATTCAATAGTGCTTATAAAGTATATATAATATATTATCATGAAATATATGACATAATAATGATAATGTATTTATTAACATTTTAATATCATTTAATTAATTCCCTTCAATTCAATAGGGAAATGAAAACAGTGTTCATGTGTACTTACGGCCTACCGTCTCCAGGAACGGTGTATTTCATTCCATTTATCGATCTATCTTATATATTTATATGCTGAATATATATTATATATAAATCATGTTTTAAATTTTGGAATTAATTAAATCAGGATATAAGTAATAATATCAAGAACAATAATTCCAAACACGTACGATAAATGAAATGATTTTACCCAAAACGCTACTTTAACATGGAAATTGACAAAAGAACAGATAATATAAAGCCATAATTGAACCATATATGATATCATAAATTTTATTATGGTTCTTTTAAAAGTTAAAAATATATTTACACCCACTATACAGGATTCTCAAACACATATGGAAGAAATTGGACCTAAGGTAAGGGAAAATCTCGCAATCTAATTTTTATCTGAGATTGTTTACACTTCAGAATTTACTAGGGCATATTTATCATCCACATCCATGTTTCCTCAATAAGTAATATTATTTCTATCCTCCTAAAATTGTTTAAATCCAATTTTAACAATTTGTGAATTTTTATAAAATGATATAAAAGGAATATTTTTTCATTTTCAACACGAGATACTTTTTTAATTTGCCGGCCACAGTATGAGAAGAATGTTTTTTAACTTATACGGCACAAACAGATTTTTACGGTTTCATAACGCCTTATTTCCATAAAGGCTCCTCTACAAAATATCATTATTATATTCAAAAAAACCTTTTCTTTTAAAATTTCATGGAATTTCATGAAAAAACTGATTTTTAAGAAGAAAATATGTTTTCCTCAAGAATTCTTTTCAAGTGTTTTATCAAAACTATTTTCCATCTAAGATGAAAGTATTTAGTATGTTTATGATTCAAGTATAATTTCTCTATTATTTACATTGTTTGATTTTTTCTTATGATTATATGATATCTATTTGTTTTATGTGGATTATGTTATGATGGGATGATGTTTATGAAACCCATATTATTCTTTGGGTTATGATGAATGATTTTTGTTTATTTTGTGGCACATGAAAGAATGATTTCATTATGAGATGGGTGGAACCTATATCTCCCTCCAATGCATTGGGTAAAGAATTATATCTCATTAGATAGAAATTTCTGGAACGAAAAGTGAATCTGGTTCAGTAATACAGGGCTGGAACGACAATTAAACCAGGTTCAGTAATGGAAATTGTCCACTATGATGGTCTTGACAGCAATTCCTTTGCTACTATGGAAATAATATAATGTTCTTAATGGTTTTTCACAATTAAATTTTTTATTCCCATGTTATTTTACCATGACTAATGTTCCTTTATGATATATTCCCTACATACTTCCAATATTATGTTATTGCTCATGATTTTGATGTTTAGATTTTATTTTTAAGTTTTTGCATTCAAATGTTGATGGATTGTTTTATGTTCTCTATGTTTACCCATACTGAGTATTTGAGATCACCATTTTTAGGTTTTATTTTCCCCAGGATATAAAGAAAGGTTTTAGGTAAGAAAACAAAATGGGAAGATCTTTATGGGAGTCATTGAAGATCTTTTACCGTGATTAGAATATTATATTCTGTGTTTCAAAAGACACTAAACTATTACGGTCTTTGGGTGTTTGTTTTTGTTATGTATTAAGTATTCCAAAAAAGTATTGTAATGTACATGTACGTCAATTATGGGTCTCTACATATATTGAGTAGGATTGCACCAATATTCCATCGATGAAAACCACCAGAAAATAATCCATAAATGGATATAATATCTGATTCAACAGGGTAATGAAAATTTCTATAGTGTTTTTTAGTCAAAAGGAAAAAACGAAGTTTTATAAAAAATAAATAATTATAAAATAATTATGGGTAATTTTCATTTCTTGATCATCAATTGAAGGAACCCTAACGACATCTAGATATTGGAGACTATTTGGGGAACTCTCGTATGGTTTTTGGATAATAAGCTCCATGCATATGGATACCTATTCATAATCATCATCGGGAGAACAATTAAATGATGAAAACAAAATCATAAATTACATTTATCATTTTTGGTGAAAATTAAGTAGAATCACAATGGGATTTCCTAGGATGACTGAAAACCATTGAATCAAAATACTCTAATCGAAATTTCATCTCCTGATTATTAACTAGAGCCATCCTATATGGTGGGATAAAAACTATTTCGATGCTCGACACCTACTCAATATTGAACTCATGATCCCATATAAAGTGTAATCCTGAGAACTCTTTTAGAAAATCATCCTAAAAAATTGGTACACCATTAGGAGAAAACTATTATACTTGGATTTCTATCATCAATAATAAGGACCACTATCTTATAAATGAGACAATCCAATATGTACAGAATATGTCCTCCATGAGCATTATGAAGAAATCATTCCCCTAAATGATGTTCCTTCTCGCTTCTGGTTGTAGAATAGTAACTTTACATTGAAAATAGTCGATACAAGCCTAGAAAATAAACATCAAATCCATACAGAATATAAATTAAAACTCAGCCATTTCCAACAAAAACAACTCGATATATAATACAAATCCAAAAATTACTGGGGGGGGGGACACTCTTTATTATGTAGGATTCCCTTTGATGAAACCCCTAAGGGTCTATCAATATTTATAACACAATCTGATTCCTGAATAGAAAAAACCCAATCCAACGAAATGGAAAATTAGATATCAATAAATGTTATTCTCTTATATAAAATAAAACACAATAAAGTCTATATGAAACTAGAATCATATTTATGATGGTGGAATTACCTACATCAATATTAAACAGAGTAGATTATATTGCATGAATCTGTATCACCTCTGTCATGAACCGTCCCCCAGGGCCTATGTCGTGACTAACCCAAGCCCACCTTCCATAGGCCCGGGGCTGGAAACTAGAACCGAAAGGCATATTCCCTAAAATCGGGAAGGCATTGCCTTTATAACCTGTAAATAAACACCACCAATCACAAAGAAAGATATGAACACAAGTAAACTATATAGTATAAAGAGTGTTGAATGTAAGAAGAGATATAATATATTCCAAATAGTAAAGGTACAAGTAAAATTGAAATACAATACAATTGAAGAAAGGGAAAGATAGCAACTGGGTCATCCTCCGAGGTTCCTACCAGAAGTGTAGGTACAGATCGCCTCCTTAGCACTCCACATTCACCCGCCTCTTCTGCATACCAACACGTTGTAAGGTCCACCTCTAGTCACCACCCAGTCCTGGTACCCTATGCCTCGATCAGCACGGTTCGTCCTCTGCACCAAACACAACAAGGTGCGGGCATAGCCTGTATAGGGGTGAGTATAACAATACTTAGTAGGGACCCCGAAACCCTCATGGTCTCACAAAATCCACAAAGGATAAACCACAAAGCATTAAATCAACTAAAAATCCTACTTATTTATATGCCCAAACATATACTTAAGTTATCAAGTATACCCATATCAATCATGAGGAAACACAGAGTCCAACTCAAAAGACCAAGCTCAACTGTTCCACAAATGAAGGAGCACCACAAAGGTAAGCACCACTCAGGTATACCACATAGAAGAATACCACCAAGGTATTACCACAAAGGAAAGTACCACACAAGTACTAACTCATCTCACACCAGGTATTACATAGGTACATTAGTAGAGATGATTAGATGTAAATACTAATAAATCTTACTCTATTAAGAGGGAAACCCAAGAAGGGTCCTAAATCATCCTCAAACCCCTAGAGGATCTTAGTACTTCGTCAGACCATCACAGGATCCCAATACCTTGTCATACCCACATAGGATCCTAGTACATCATCAAACCCACACAGGATCCTAGTACATCGTCAGTATGTCGTCAGACCCACACAGGATCCTAGTACACCGTCAGTACGTCGTCAAACCCACACAGGATCCTTGTACATCGTCAGTGCCTCTTTAAACCCACGCAGGATCCTAGTACGTCGTCCGTACATCGTCAGACCCACACATGATCCTAGTACATCATCAGTACATCGTTAGACCAAAAAAGAATCCAAGTATACTGTTAGTACCTCGTTAGACCCACATAAGATCCCAGTACATCATCAGTACATCATCAGACCCACACAAGATCCTAGTACATCATCAATACATCATTATACCTACACAAAATTCTAGTACATCGTCAGTAAATTGTTAGACCCACACAGACTCCTAGTACATCTTTAGTATGACGTCAGACCCACATAAGATCCTAGTATATCGTCACACCCAGCTACAGGGCACCCACACTAAGTTCTCTCATCTCTGAAATAGTCTGCTTCTCAAGATACATGTCGATACTTCAACTTACACGAAGTCCCCGGAAGAAGTATCTCAATGGTCTGCCAGGTCATAGGGGCCTCAACACAACAGACGGTGTTTCAAACGGACGCTTGGTCTGTATGTTATTAGCCTTTTAGTCCTGAAGGCCCGGTTGGATTCGTGCTCAATCTAACCCAGCCGTACACCAACATTATCCAAATATTGAGTGGGGTATAACAAATGGTCCATCTTGCTCCATGGTTTCCCTGCCTCAGATGGTTCATCAAACGGACGTCTGGTGCCAAAGTTACAACCAAAAGAACGAATAAGGCTGAAACTAGTCCTGGTCTAGTCCGACCTGGCAAGCCCAGCCTGCAATGGGCGGCCTACTGTGTAGGGTGGTTGTGGTGTGGCGGGGTGGACTCTATGCGGCAGGGTGACCGTAGGGTGGTGGGGTGGGGCGGCGGGGCGCTGTGGTGCAGCGGGGACGCGGTACGTCGCGGTTGGCTGGATGGCCAGCCATCCTCTCCGCACGGTGCGGTCACGCGCCACACCTTCACCAGTTTCCGGCTTGGTTTTAACCATCCTTCATCACAAAAATTTCATCAAAAACCCCAAAAGGGTTACATAGAGGTTGTTCTATGTTCGTTTGTCCCGCACCCTACTTGTTAGAACGGTAGCAAGAAGTCACAACTTTTGATTCACAAAGAACATCAAGAACGGGTAAGGGATGTATTTAAATCCTCAAACCCTACATCGAAGGTTTTTTGACGTCGATGATGAGGGAAGGACGGTCATCGATTCATCGATGTTTCACAATATGAAAATGGTGAAGGCGAAGAGGGTTCCAACGATAGTTTCCTCCGTAACACGCTTCCAATGTCTGGCTCGTGCATCGTCCTATTTCTTGGCTCTGAAGAAGGTTATTTTATGGAGATGGAATTATTCGTTTGGAGGAGAAGTTCTTCATTGAAGATGAGTTTCTACAAGCTCTTCCAAGATTCTCTCTTTTCCAACAATTTCCAACCTGGAAAAAGGAGAGGTTCCAACTTATTAATTTTAAGTCTATCAACTTAATTTACGTTGGTACAATTAATTGTTGGCACAATTGATTGTACCACGTTGGTATAATAAATTTTGAAGATTTCCATGGGTAACTCTTCATTAATGAGGCAGTTCAAGGGGTTTTACTCATTAAGTGGGTTCGGGTGGTCCCCACCATTAGTAATATAAAATGGGGGTTTTAGTTCAGTTTGTCCCCACCTCTTTACCATTCACATGGGAGGTTTCAACAAAAAAATAAAATAGAATTTTATTTTATTTTTATTTTTCATTTCCACAAAAAACAGAAAATATATCTTTCACCCTTGACCTACTGTAGTCAAGGTGAAGGTCTCCTTAAGAAAATATTGGTGCTTCGAGTTCAAGGTGTCCTCGGATTTCAATTCCGAGCACTGTTTTAAAAGTTTCAAAAACCCACTCGCACGTTTACTAAACATACCCAAAAAAAGTTCAGAATTTTATTCCGGGAAATCCAGGCATTGGAATCACGTGCCATCAATTTTTTCAGACTCGTAAAAATACCATATAATTAAAAATTAAATAGAAATTCTAGTCTTTACATTCTCCCCATCTTAGGAAATTTCATCCCTGTAATCCACATCTTAAACTAAAGAAACAAATGGGGGTACTAAGCATGAATCTGAGCCTCTAGCTCCCATGTGCTCTCTTGGAGTTTCTTGTGCTGCCAACGAATGTGCACCAGAGGTATCGACCACCCATGAAGAACCTGATCCTATTTATCCTCAATCTATACTGGAACCTTTGTAAATGTCACTCCATCATCAATGTCAATATCGCCATTGTTGACGATGTGAGAAGGGTCGTGCATGTATCTCCTCAGTTGGGATACGTGGAAGACGTCATGCAACCATTGCAACTGAGGTGGAAGAGCTTGGTGTTAATCTGCCTTTCCAACTCTACTAAGGACCTGGAAGGGTCCGATGAACCTTAGAGGTAACTTGCCACCCCAGCCAAATCTCCACAAACCTTGTTGAGGTGAAACCCGTAGAAAGACATGGTCATTATCCTCGAACTCAAGAGGTCTTCGTCTCATATTAGCATAATAATTATGCCTGCTCTGTTCCGTCTTCATCTACTCCTAGATGATCTGCAACTTCTCTATGGTAGACAGTAAAATATCTGGTCCCATGGGTGCTGAATCCCCTAGGTCAGTCCAGCAATACGGTGATATGAAAGGTCACCCGTACAACGCCTCAAAAGGTTCCATCCCAATATTGGAGTGATTTTTGTTGTTGTATGAAAACTCCACCAAGGGAAAGTGATCCTCATAGCTATGATCAAAGTTGAGGATGCGAGCACGTAGCATTCCTTGAGGGTTTGAAGGGTCCGCTCAGTCTAGCCATCCATCTGAGGATGGAAGGCGGTGCTCAAATGAAGCTGCATCCTGAAAGCCTCCGGAAACCCCTTCCATAGCAGGGAAGTAAAACATGCATCACGGTTGGAGAAAATCATCAAGGGTACTCCAAGTAGAAGAAATATCTCTTACACATAGAGGTGTCCCATCCTCTCTATCGAACCATGCTCTCTGATTGGTAGGAAGTGAGCCGACATGGTGAGTCGGTCGATGATCACCCAGATAGAATCATGATCCCTGGATGTACATGGAAGTCTTGTCACGAAGATCATGGATATCCAATCCCACTTCCACTTTGGACGTACCACAAGAGGGGACATGTGGAAATCCCTCAACACATCCTCATGAAGAGATGCTGGTACCATGGTACATCCTCTATAGAGGATTTCGTGCTCCCCACCATCCAAAAATATGTCAGGTTCCTGTCCTGTGGATATCTAAGCACGTCGAGTCTCGAAGTCAGTGTCCCCATGTTGCGCATCCCTGACTCACTAAAGAAGTGGGGGAGTGACTATAAGAGACTGAAGAAAAGTTACTCCATCTCGACCAACAATGGATATCTGCAAAGCAGCCAGCTGTTCTGTCACCTCACCTAGAATTTTTATACCATACCTCTTGCTGAGTGCATCTTCTACAACGTTCACCATATGTGAATACGTACGGCTTACCGTCTCCACATTGTGGTGTAATTGTTATTCAATAAATTATTATTTGGATCGGTATAATAATGATGTGTACTTCATGTAAATAATAAATATAACATGATAATGATTCTATATATATGATATACCATCAAATTATATATTATTTTAATATCAAAAGAATGATATTGTCACTCGTGCGTACGTAGGGACTATCGTCTCCATGAACGTGATGTGATTCATTCCCCATCGAATCCATTCAAGTATAATTCTCATTTGATGATTAAAAATAATTTTTAAAGACTTGATATCATTTTGGATATGAATATGATACAACCAATCTGTAACAAAAATGACTTATGTAACAAAACACATAAAAGAAGGCGAGTAAGTTAACAAACGAAACGATGATAATACTAAGATATTATTAACAAAACAATGTTAAAAGATCATATATGATATCATAATTATGTATATGGTTATTTTATAACTTAATAACAATTTTGTAACTATTATATAGGCGTTTAACATACCATCAACTAAGGAAAAGTACAAAGTAAGGGGTTTTCATCTCACTCCTTATTCCCATGAGATTCATGCCATATTTCCACTATTACCTTTTGTTTGGGGTATGTACTACCAATAATTGTATTCTTTGTGTAATACACTTTAATTTATGTGTATTTACATATTCATTGTGTGATACCCCTTTCATGGGGTTTATGTTTTGTAAGTTGCCAAATTGGTAAGGGTTTATTTCACAATCTCTTCATTATTTGAGGTTGTTTATACGTAATTATCTACTGAGACCTCTTTATCATCCACATCCATGTTTCTTAAAAATGTATTTCAAATCATTCCTAATATCTTATAGACTATTGGTTAAAGTAATTTATACCCCTGTTGAATTTTTATAAGATGTTTATAAAGGAATATTTCCATCATTTTCCAAACAAGGTCTGTTTTATCCTTTTCGACAAAATTAAGGTAAGATTTTTTTTAACTTATATAGTGGGTGAATCTATTTTACGCCTTTATAAAATCTTTGAAGCTTCCCTTACAAGATTATAATAATATTTTAAAAGTAGACTTTTTCTTTTATAATTATGTGACTTTTAATTGAGTTCAAAGAAGAGATATTTCTCTCAAATAGTTTTGATTTCTTCTATGTCAACATCCTTTGATAAATGTTACATTTTTTTGAAGTTGAATTATTATAATATAAATCTTCTATATTGTATTTAATGTTTTTTCATATGTTTGACTATGGATGAGTCATTTTTATGCCATTAATGGATTATGATTAATGTTTTGGCATTTCGTATGCTTGTTTTAATACGAATTTTTATATTATATTTTATCCTCTTCTTAAGATGAATGTGTTGGACTAGTATGTTCTGGGTTGGGGACCAGTAAAATTAATCACTCCGGGTTGGTGTTCGGTTATTAAAGACACTCCAGTTTAGATTCCAGTTACAGAGGCTCTCCAGGATGGAGTCCAGTTATAGAGGCTCTCAGGTTCGGGTTCCGGTTACAGTTATCCCTTAGGTCTTGGCACAGGGCCTTGACATAGAAATTAAAGTTTGTCATTATGCATTTCCTTCATTATGAAAAGTTGTTATAGATATTTCATCTGATTATTCAAATAGTAGAATATCCATGTGAACAAGTAAATGGAATTATTTCCTTTTATCTTTTCCATATTATGCTGAAGTTCAAGTTTAAAAGGCTTTTGTTTTAGTTATACATTGACTTAAAGGTTTATGCTTATTTATGAACGTTTCTACTATATTTTTATCCTTACTGAGCATCAGAGCTCACCCCTTTCAATGTTTTATTTTTCCCAGGATGTGAAGAAGTAATTTATGAATGACCTGCCTGGATAGTATAAGGGGATATGAAGACAAGATGTTGTTGTAGAAGTTTTCACTTTATGATGTAATGTAAACTGTATGAATGTATCTAGTGTTTCCAAGGCTACTAATCTAATCAGTATTTCGATAATTGATCTTTTTTTATCTTTCCAATGTTATGTAATAATGCACCGACTATGGATAACTGGGGTTGGGGAATTACAGTTGGTATTAGAGGAAGTTTTGTACAATCCTTGGAAGCTAGATTTAGAAAAACTCTAATTAGGGCACATAGACCTAAGATGGGCTTTGAGGATTAGTATAGAAGAACTTCCTTGAATTTTGGTATTGTTGAAATTTTGTGAGTTTTCCGAGCAATACATCCTTGTATAGATACGAGCAGGTAGAGGTAGCTCTGGCACAAATTTCCTAGGGGTAAAAACTAAAAACACCGCTTTGAGCTAGACTTGAATGGGAACTGGGGCACGACAATGGTCCTTGCTGCACTCTTGCTTACGACCCTCCCAGGGGATATGCTTAGGATAATTCTCATTTTATTTACAATTCATTTAGATGGGTTTATGTGTATATAATTCCTCAATAAAAACATATTTATGATTATGGATTATATCCATAAACCATTAAATTTACGTTAGGTATTTTACATGATTGGAATTATTCATTGCAATTCATAAACTGACCAAGTTTATGCTATTGTATAGAAATGGCGGCCAATAGAAGGAATTTGAACTCCAGTAATACGTATGATCCAAAGAGTAAGAATGATCATATTTGTTATAGTATTAAGCCAACATTTAAAGGGGAAATAGTCTCCCATGTATTCTAAACATATGAGTAAATAGTATCATGTGTTAATAAGATAAGTAAACAATTCTCCGAGTCCTATGGCTTTAAAGGGAAGCCAAAGAAGAAAAGGATGGAAGAGAGAAAGATGGATAAAGGGAAGAGGGAAATGATTAATTTTCCTATATGTGATAACTATGGTAAGAAACACCTTGTAACTTCCCTGAAGGGAATTGGAGTTTGTTATACGTGTAGATAAAAAGGACACCATGTACGTGACTACGAGGGTAAGAAAAAGGTTTCAACTGTACAATGCTTCATCTACAAGGAGTTGGGAAACTACGCGAATCAATGTCCCATTCATAATAGTAAACTGCAAATGATGTTATTGGATAATAATCATGTTATGATAATACCAAATATGAGGAGGAATGATTAGAGTTCTAATTTTGTTATTAGGGAATTATTTTATTTGAGTGTTGTATCAACAAAGTACTGGTTATAATAATTTTGGAGTATATAAGGATTGTGTTGCAGTACTATGTCATTAAGGACTTGAGATTGTGTGGAACCAAAAAATGTGACTCAATAGAAGGTTAAATTTTTGGAAAATATATGGTTGAGAGAAAGATAAACCATAATATGTTTCTGATACCGAGGTAGTGATTTTGGAATAATACATGATTGATTTGGATAAATTTTATTGGATAATATTGATTACCTTGAAACTGATTAATGATTTTTATATTCCATCATTGTGGGATTTTACAACATTTTTTGATAGAAGGAGTATATCCAGTATTCTATAATGAATAAGAGATCATGAATGTAATCAATAAGGTTTTATGGTAATTCATGATGTTTCATTGTTTTAAAATAATACATGATTAAGGTGTTCACATGTTATTACGTGGAAAAAAGGATCTTCATTGTGTTTATCTTTCTTATAAATTTTGTACTTTGAGTTTGGACAAAAGTATTTTGGATAATTCTAGTTTGAGATTATGTTTGGATTACCATAAAAGGATAACCCGGAGTTCGGGTGGCAACCCATCACGTCCGTCAAGGATGCGAGACTTGAACCCGCAACCGAAGGGTGACAAGGGTGTATCACCTACCACTGGCCCACATGATGTCCTGGATTGAATAATGTAGTCTTTTGTTTAAAAAAATCTGGTAGATGAATTATAAATTCATTTTTTAAACCCTATACGAATAGGATAAATTGAATGTTATTTTTAATTTCTATTATCATTTAGAGTGAAAGATGAGTTTGTTGTAGAAATTAGTTAAAGGATGGTACTCTACTTTTAAAGTATATATTTTTCTTCTTCTCTTATTCTATAAAGAAATTAATTATTATACTTTATTGAAGGGATCTTAAAACAAAAAATGTGTTATCATAATACTATATGTTTTGTTGAACCGATGGTATTTTAAATCATCATAGATTGATGAATTTAAGGCCCTCTATTTTACACTTGTTTGTGATTGATGACCTCAATCACTACATAAAAATATTTATGTTTTTCCTCCAATTATTGGTCCTTAATTTACACCAATGTTCTCCTAATCGATATCATAATTTGGTGGTGACCCTTTCACTTCCCTTTTTCCTCTTATTAAGACTAAATTCTATTAACCTAATTTCCGATGTGGGTTTTCCCAAAGGTATTTTCTATTTTCAACCATTTTTTCGAAAAATAATTTCAAATTGTGAGGACGCAATTTATTGAAGGAGGGTAGAATGTAACACACCAAGCTTCCACTGTATGCTTCTCTTTGAATAATACAATAGTGTGTGTTGTACGCAACTTTGAGTTCTAACACACACCACAACTAATCAAACAAGTAGTTATGAATAGTAATACCCACTTTTTGAAATTTTATACATTTTATCTTTCAAAATGGACTTTATTTTTGGATTTGGAATATCGAAATTAGCTTAGGGTTATTTTTTGGTATTTTTCTGAAAAACAGTGAAAAAACACTGAGTTATAGTTTAAAATAGAATTTTTATTTAAATAATTATTTATTTTATTTAAATTTAATTAAGGTCAAAATAGATACATAATTCCAATATATGTTCAATTTAATTCCTTGAAGTTAGTATAAAATAATTTTAGATATATAAAAATTTTATTGAACTTTTCACCGTCTTTTACCCACCTCCTAGGAGAATTTATAAATTCATAGATAACATAATTTTACCACTTCTGTGAGTGGAATTTCGAAAATCTGAGAGACATGGTTAATATCAAGGAGTAAAATGTGGTTCAATTAGATGAAAATAATTTTTGGTGAATAGTAACTTTTTACTTTTATTTACCATGGTTAAAAGTCAATAGGGTAATTAAGGGTACAAATGATATTAATATTACCCTAACCCATGTCCAAATTCCGTTGTACAAGTTTATATTTACTAAAAACAACATTATAAATAAAATATTATCATTTTGTTCCACTTGGATTACATTAGGATATTTATTATTATTTAATTCAAAGAAGAGTTAAAAGAGATAAAATCAATGTTTAATAAATAAAATATTTTTAATATAGGGTTATACAATATATAAATTAGATTATAAATATTAATTAGAAATATAAAACTATTTCCTATATAATGGTATTTTATTTATAATTTTTAGACATTAAATAATTTAATTTATTTATGACACAATGGTGATGCAGTAATTACCTAATTGATGAAATATTAAAATAATTGATATTATAAATATCAAAATAAATGTAATTTGAGACTTTTAATGAAATAAAATAATTTTCAAGGTTAATATAACATATTAGGTTAGTTATATAATTTTTTTTCGAATTATTAATGCTGTTATGAAATTATCAAAAACAAAATACCCAATAGTGTCAAAATTGACATAAAAGAGTTTTTAAATACAAATATTATATTATTAATTGATATTCTATTCCTAAAAATATAAGGTTCAACAAAATGAATTATATAATGATAGGTTTATCATTAATGGACCACTTGGGGGTCTCTTGGAGGTATATATTAATTTTATTAACTATATAATATAAAAATACAAAGAGACATGGTAAATGCCAAACTCATTAACTAAGAGTTAAAACTAAAAGATAAGGTTAATAAAGTGACCCAAACCTATCTAAAACCTATTGGTTAAGTTTATTTAGACCCATAACCACCTTTTCTCAAAATACATCAATTTTGATCCATTATAAACCGAATATGAATTTATTATAAAATAATATTTTATGTTTTTCCTAAGGTGCCCCTCACCCCTCTTATAAATGGGTACTCCCCATTCTCTCAAATTAATACCATCAAAGCCTTTTTGGATCCGCCAAACCCTGCCCAAATATTCTCTTAACATCCCTCACTTAAACATATGGGCCTTAGTTTGAACAGAAAGCAAACCTAAAAATCCCTTTTGATCAAATAAAAAGTAAGAACCCGAAGAAGAGGTAATGTTTTCACCGCCCTCTTTCAAGTTCCTTTCTTCTTCAACTTCTTCTTTATTTGTTATTTCCATTCTAAAATAATAACTCCAGTATCTTCTATATAATTTTATGTTATTATAAATATGGTACAACCATATTCATTATTCTATCTATCCTTTTAATGACATGTCACTATACATGCGTACATACGGCTTACTGTCTCCACGTCATGGTGTAATTGTTATTCAATAAATTATTATTTGGATGGGTATAATAATAATGTGTAATTCATGTAAATAATAAATATAACATGATAATGATACTGTATATATGATATACCATCCAATTATAAATTATTTTAATATCAAAAGAATGATATTGTCGCTCGTGCGTACATACGGGCTACTGTCTCCATGAACGCGATGAGATTCATTCTCCATCGTATCCATTCAAGTCTAATTATCATTTGATGAATAAAAATAATGTTTAAGGAATTGATATAATTCAAGATATGAATATTATACAACCAATCCATAAAAAAATGGATTATTTAACAAAACACATAAAAGAAAACGAGTAAGTTAACACCGGAAACGACGATAATACTAAGATATTATTAACAAAACATTGTTAAAAGATCATATATGATATCATAATTATGTATATGGTTCTTATATAAAATAATAACAATGTTTTCACTATTTTATAGGAAGTTAACATACCATCAACTACGTTAAAGTACAAGTTAAGGGGTTTTCATCTCACTCCTTATTCTCGTGAGATTCATGTCATATTTCCACTATTACCTTTTGTGTGGTGTATGTACTGCCCATAGTTGTAATATTTGTGTAATAAACTTTAATTTATGTGTGTTTACATATTCATTGTATGATACCTCTTTAATGGGGTGTATTTTTCGTATTTTACCAAATTGGTAAGGGTTTATTTCACAATCTCTTCATTATCTAAGGTTGTTTATACGTAATTATGTACTGAGACCTCTTTATCATCCACATCCATGTTTCTTAAAAATGTATTTTAAATCATTCTTAATATCTTATATACTATGGGTTAAAGTATTTTTTACCCTTGTTGACTTCTTATATGATGTTTATAAGTGAATCTTTCTGTCGTTTTACAAACAATGTCCTTTTTAACCTTTTCGACAAGAATTAACGTAAAAATGTTTTTTTAACTTATACGGCGGGTGCAACTATTTTCCGCCATTATAAAATCGGTGAAGCTTCCCTTACAAGCTTATAAGAGTATTTTCAAAGTAAATGTTTTATTTTATAATTATGTGACTATTAAAGGATTTCAAAAAAAGAGATATTTCTCTCAAATAGTTTTGATTTCATCTATGTCAACATCATTTGATAAATTTTACATTTGTTTGAAGTTGATTTATTATAATAAAAATCTTCCATATTTTATTTTAGGTTTTTTTATATGTTTGACTATGAATGAGTCACTTTTATGCCATTAATGGCTTATGATTAATGTTTTTTCATTTTTTATGATAGTTTTAATACGAATGTTTATATTATATTTCATCCTCTTTTTAAGATGAATGTGTTGGACTAGTATGTTCTGGGTTGGGGACCGGTAAAAGTAAGCCCTCCGATTTGGTGTTCGGTTACAGCAGACCCTCCGGGTTGGTGTCCGGTTATTATAGGCACTCTAGGTTAGTGTCCGGTTATTAGAGGCACTCTGGGTTGGTGTCTGGTTAATAGAGGAACTTCGGGTTGGTGTTTGGTTATTAGAGGCACTCCAGGTTGGAGTCCGATTACAGAGGCTCTCCGGGATGGAGTCTGGTTATAGAGGCTCTCTGGGTTGGGTTCTGGTTACAGTTATCCCTTAGATCTTGGCATGAGGCCTTGATACAGAAATTAATGTTCGGCATTATGCCTTTCCTTCATTATGAAAGTGGTTATTAATATTTCATGTGATTATTAGACTATTAGAATATCCATGTGAATAAGTAAATGGCATTATTTCATTTAATCTTTTCCATATTATGTTGAAGTTCAAGTTTAAAAGGCTTTTTTTAGTTACAAATTGCCTTAAATTTTTATGCTTATTTATGAAAGTTTTCGCTATATTGTTATCCTTAGTGAGCATTTAAGCTCACCCCTTTCAATGTTTTATTTTTACCACGATGTGAAGAAGTAATTTCTGAATGACCTGCAGGGATAGTATGAGGAGATGTGAAGAGAAGATGTTGTTGTTTTAGTTTTCACTTTATGATGTAATGTAAACATTATAAATGTATCTAGTGTTTCCAAGGCTACTATACTAATCGGTCTTTTGAGACATGATCTTTTTTAATCATGACAATGTTAAGTAATAATGCACCGACTCTGGGTAACTGGGGTAGGCATGTTACAATCCATGTAAAGTAAAATAAACTTGTTAAATAATTTATAAATTAATATTGAACACCAAATTACCCACCAATTCTCAAGCATAGGGTTGAAACCTAAAGTCTACTTAACCAGATTTGGATCAATGATGAATATATCTATCAATTATATTATTTACCTTATTAGGATGAAACACCTATGATGCTAAGGGATTATAATTTCTAGGATGAATCATCCCTACCATGAATTAATAAATGGGTCTCTCATCAATAATTATCTTGTATTCTAGAAACTCACACTCATAAAAGGAGTAGTAATGCATCTAGACCAGATGTATTATGTAACCATCCATCTATACCTTAGCATGTATGCGTGACCTAGACCTCAGGCAGTATGTAATCATGTTTTTATCACACAGGAATAAAAATTAATCAAGTGTAATTATAAGAAATTAAACTGATAAATTCATGCATAATACCGACGCCAATCATGAAAAATATGCTACAAAAATAGTTTTTCTTCATTTCTTCAAAGAAGAAATTATCAGGATATTTATTCCATTTTCAAATTAATGTAAATAACCAAATTGAATCAAATTATCAATTTATTCCATGTTTCAAATTATTTCCATAATTGTAACCATTCCCATTTTAATTATCATTTATATACATTTACATGTACAGATATAATCATATAATATTTTCATCATGTTTTTATTCAAATTCCAATTACATGCTAGTTTACCACATTCAATACATTTAATTCATTCTCAGTGATATCATCTCAAATACTATGTTATTCTAATTTATCTTTATCCAAAATCATCAATTAACAAATTAATTATAGCTCATTGTTATGAAAAAAATGATATTGGTTCATTCCATTAATTTTTTAACATTAATTAAAATTTGGGACACCCCTAAGGTGGTAGAAAATATTTTTATCAACAAAATTTGATCTATTGTAATCCATGGTATGTTAAAGATATTTTTTTTATCAAAATAGTGTGTTAAAAATTTGGATATTCTTCACATATGGTGTTCCAGAACATACACATGTGTTTAGAATAATAGATGAAATATTAAAAAAATAGAGAGAAAATAAAGAACACCCACCTCAGGAACATTAAACATGATTAAATTCCTAAATTAGAAAATTAGAACTAGGTTTCCTATTTCTCCCCTAAATCCAATGAAAAATATTTTTTGGTAGTAAAATTCATGAGTCCTAGATCCATGTTTTCTAGTCACAGTAAAGACTTAACCTCAAGGAAAAAATAGATATGCAAGAGAGAGATAAAGAAACAAGAATCTTACCTTTTTGTTTAAGGTCTGGTATACCATGATCCCACCAAATATTCATTTGGATCAAATGAGAAATGCCATAATTAAAAAGGGAGGTTTGAAGTTCCATAGAAAAATGAAGAATTATAGGGATAATCATAAGACTCTTGTATAAAATATAACTACTAGAAATAGTATCATTCAACATTTGAATCAATGTTTCGTGATGTGAATATTTGAGTTTCCATATCCACCAAAAACGTCATTCTTTTGGTTGAAACCATGAAAACTAATTCATCTCATGAATGAAATGTAACTTTATTAAATGATTCCCCAAATAAAACCTTATACACCTTAAATTAGATTCACATAATCCTTCTAAAACAATTCACTTCATGAATACCCATTCATAGAGTTAATTAGGCCCGATAAAAAATTTTCATTCTCCCCTATTTTTCCCATCCAAATTATTCTCCTAATTGATCCTTTTCATAAATATGGTATTGTTTATAGAAGAAAAATATGTTGAAAAAAATAATAAGGAGGTACATATTTTGGTAAATATGTGATGTTATAGGATGAGATAAATTATTTAGTAAGTGAATATTCAAAGTAAAATGTAATTGGGAGAAAAATTATACTTTTAAGGAGGCTTTATTTGATATCATATTGATCATTAAATACGGATATAACAAATGATGACATAAAGTTCATGAATGAGAATTGTCATATTATATGAGTATTTAATCATAGAAATATTTAAACTATATAAATAGGTCTTCATAAGATAAGGATACATGTCTCATAAACATAATATAGTTTGATAGGCTAACTCCTCATGCACCATAGTTGGATAAGTTCTCTATGCATTCAAAATGATATCTCAAGAGATGAAAATAATACCCAACACATTGGATGGATATGTAATTCCATTCCAAGCTATAAAATTATCCCATCCAACATTATGATTTTTATCATATAAGCTACTTAACTACAAACAAAGAAAGCCCACCTAAAGGGGGAGAAAATGATGATACCCAAGGGAATATCTCCTAATCAAATTCACCCCCTCAGGTCTAATAGGAGACACATTATCCACCCATAGCATAGGATCCCCAGGAACCACGATAATTGCAAAAAAATCCGCAACTTTATTCCCTTCCCACCAAGTGTGAGTTACCCTGACGTTGTTGCTCATAAGGGCCTTTCATTGTCTAATAGTGTAGAAAATCACCCACAGAGTCGTGCATTGCTCTTGAAAAGCATCATGAACAATCTTCGAGTCCGTTTCAACTTGCACCACATCAAGCCCTCTCTCAATAAACAGTGTCACCCCTGAAAGGACTTCCAGAGACTCTGCCTGCACCGAGCTCCCCCTCCCATAATGGGTCGAGAAATCCATCACCACACTACCACTACAATCGTGAAGCACCCCCCCCCCCCCACCTTGCATGATATCCCCAGCACATGATCCATTAACATTCAACTTATTTCCTTCCACTAGAGGAAGCCAATGGATCCAAATCCCCCTCTCCTAGGAGACCCTCTGCCTAACCACCGACCAAGGGGACTACAACACACGCAAAGATGGGACCTCCTCCCTAATGTCCTCAAGACCCACCAACTCAACCAACATACACCTGATCCTCGCCACCACCTCCCTCCCAATGGACGTTGTTCCCTCGAACCTAGCACGATTCCTCACTTCCCATAAGATCCAACAACCCGCATTATAGAACAAAGCATGATCCTCTTCCACCTTGTCATTTCCATCACACCCCTAAAACCCTTGAAACATAAACTGGTCACAGGTGTCAGCATCTGAAGAGTACCCTATGTCCATGCCCAGAAAGCTCCACACCAAACGAGCCCAGTCCCCCTCAAAAAAGATATGCTCCATACTCTCCTCCCTCCTCCATTTACAACACTGACAACAAGAAGCCAGGATAATACCCAGACATTTGATGTTCACATCTGAAGTAATATCATTATACTTGATCCGCCATGTTAGGAAGTTCATTTTGGTAGGGACACTTCTACTCCATGCCACTCTCTTTGATGACTCCAAAGGCCATTGTGCATGGTTACTCCTATGAATGTGTTTTAAGTTGAACCTACCCATGGCTGATGGCGTGTATACACACCTATCCTTCCCGTGGTTGATCACGTCCAAATCAAAGACCTTTTTAGAAGCTGCATCCAGCACCTCTCTGGAAAACAAGGGATCTAACATGGCCTCCCTGAAGGAGATAAGAGGGGTTGGACATCCGGGTTAACCGTGCAACCGACCTAACAAGTTGTGATCCCAGAACTAGATCATACCCTCTCCAATGATCCACTGAGAGTGGGTTGGAGCATCGGGACAATTTTACTCACCACGCCCTAGATAGAATACCCTCTAGTTGGGGGTTCAGCAATGCCAGCCTCCAAACTCATGGTATCTATCAACCTATAATCATAACTCAAGGAAAGAAAATGGGTTTTATATTATTTCTATTTTTTACCTAAGGATGGATTAATCAATAAACCAGAAATATTAAATCCATGGAAAATATAATGGTGTCCAACAAATTTAAGCAAAAATCGTAGTAAATAATACTAAATAATTATTCTTGGGAATATGGAATTCACACCGTATATGAAATGGAAATATAGTCCATACATTAATTTCTAAAATTCAAAGATGTATTGATCATATAAGTTAATACCATTCAGTTATGTACTAGAACATAGTCAATTGATATAGGAATGGAATTATATTTAAATTATTCATTTACAATTGTATAATATGGATTGAAAAAATCCCAAATATTTTATACAAATGAAATAAATGAAAATTTCATAATCCATACAGATAAAGAATTTTTAGGGTATTATTTAATTTATTCACATGATCAAGCACATAACATAGATGATGAAAACTATTTTAATAATTAGACAAGTTATATTGAAAACAATATTTTCTATTATCCTTTGAAAACATTTAAAACGGTATATTTTATAAAAACATGAGATTAGTATTGTCATTTTTACTTTGAAAATATGAATCCATAGAGGGAATGTATCTTATAAAATGAAAATGGCGGCATAAAGATAAATTCATATGGAATTTTATAAACGATATTCCATTGTAGTAAAAAACAAAATATATGAAAGATATTTAAGAATAGTTATATTAAAAAAAAGTTAAATTAAATTCATTGATGATGAAAATTCCATTTTAAAATAATTTTTAAGGAATGAATTTTTGAACATTTTAAAACTAGGATTAAGAAAATAATTTTCATGAAAACAAATCATGACAAAAAAAATTTATAATGCATAAAAAAACATTTAGTTAATCCGAAATAATAAAAATGATGATAAAAAAATATTTTATAAAAGGTGAATATAAGAATGACGTCCACTGGTAACATATTAGAAAATATATCCATTTGAATAAAAAAGATCTTGAATAAAAATAATCATGTTCATATGTTGTGATCATTCGATTATGTGGTGAATTTTGACAGAGAAATGGATCCCAAATGATAAAACATTAAATTAAGGGGGATTAAATTACTCATAGATAAAAGAAATAATATATATTTATAGGTAATTGGTAAGATAATGTATACTTTTAAGATCATCATTAAGAAGATAATTCCTGACTTATTGAAGATGAACATGTGTGGAGAATATAATTTTTACCAGAGTATAAATATTATCAAAATTATTTTAGGAGAGATATTAGAAAAAGGAACATAAAATTCCATGGGTATATTATTTTACATGGTTAAATAACAATTTGATAGCATATACACCATAAAAAAGTAAACTTGTGCATAATGTAAAACCTATCTCAAGAAATGTATCTTGGGACCAAAAACCCATCCATATTTCACCACATAGTTAATCAAACTCTAAAATAATGTAAAAACCCATAAAACTCGTAATACTATAATTTATAACCATATTCAGATGTATATACCTTCTATAATTCCTTTATAATTATTGACTGTAAATATATTGGATCCTTATAGTTTATTTTTAATATCTGGTGTTTATGCTTTTAATTATCTTTCAAATGATTTGTAATGTTAATATTAATCCTATAGAATAGAAAACAATTTCACCCTTAATAGATTAAATATTGTTATAAAATATATATCCCTTTATTATTCGAAAAATTCCACTGTAATCCCTTGAATATTTTAATTTTAACTCTTCAAGATGAAGTAAGAGACAAACTTTTTTTAGAAGTTTTTAATGAATAGAAATGATATATTATATCCATGACTAGATTTTAATATTATAACTCAAGAAACATTATATAATTTTTAATACCATATTATCAAATTTCAATAACTATATATTTCATTCCTCAATCATTCTCTATATAAAAATTTCATCATCAATCATGTTGGTTGTAAACAGAACAAAAAAATTCACTCTCAATGATCTAATGAGTTAGAATTATATATTATATAATATTTATATAAAATCTAAAAAAATTGAAATGTAATATATAATATATCTTCAAAAAATTAGTTCATTGAACCATAATAATTTGTGGTTTTTAATAATAAAATTCACCATTCCTATTGGTGGTAGCTCTCACATTTGAAAACATAAAAAACCCATTTCAGAATGAACTAAAAGTGTGACAACATATGAAAATTAATAATTTTAATATAATAATAATTTAATAAAAATAATATTATTTTACTTATTACATGTTTATGTCCATAATTGTTAGGTGGTTATATGAAATAACGCACAATATTTGTGGAGGTTGTAGTCCGCACACGCACATGATTAACATTGTCATTCCATAATGAATGGAAGAAATGAATTTAAATGTAAATATAGAACATTTTAGAATAGTAAAAGTGACATAAAAAATAATTATTATTCAATCCAATACATTTTAACGTCCCAAATAGGTGTTCAAAAAAAAATGTACAACATTGTGTCGTGGAGGTGGCAGTCCTCACAAATGAATGATCAATGTATTTGTTTTTCTAATTAAATTCTACATAATAAATTTATAATTTATGATTAATTTATATTGTGAAATATTAGTATATAAAAGAAAATTAATTAATTATGTTAAAGTATTTTAGGAAAATTTGGTTGAGGAGTATTAAAACAAAATCTTTAGATGAGAGTAGTGTTCACATAGGGATCTTTGAATTTCTTTGGACTTATCATTAAAAACAAAGTACCTATGATAATTAAGATTTTAAAATATTTATAGTTTATAGGAGAGTGTTATATGATTACCATATGGTTCATGTTTCACCATGTAATTAAAATATATTTTTCTATAAAGAAGGGTTTTAATTAGTCCCTTTTATATTTGAAGGGAATCACATTTTTCATGTAAAAAAATGTTATGTGAGGGGAAAGAATGAATTTCAATGAATTTAAAGTGGGGTGGTTGAGTATTTGTGGATGATACATTTTGGTATGATTATTAAAACATAAACATGACTTCTATAAAGTATATTAATCATGTAAAAAGGGAAAATTCATGCCATATTTAATTACTCACTTGAATACTAATTAGACTTAATTAAATAATAATCATTATAAATAATTTCTAACTAAACATATGTGAGGAACCATCCCACATAAAATTTATTTGATGAATTAAAAAGTATATTGAATTTATTATAATAAAATTACTAAATAAATGAAAATATACTATCAAATTAAGAGAATAATATATCAAAAAATATCTTTTCTAATAAAATACCACTTATGTTCAAAAATGATAATCATGAATTTGTATCCATTAAATATTAAATATATTTAATAATAATATATTATTTTTGAGAAAAATGGTGACATAAATATTTTTTCTAATTTTTATTATAGTATATTATCAAAATTTCCCATAAAATGAGAAAATGATGATAATTTTCACTATTGACCTAAAAATTTAGCATTTAAAAAAATCCTCAAGTATTCATAGTAAGATAATTTTTTATTTACCAATTTAATAACATATATATATTTATTTAATTATATTTCTAAGATTTATATATCTGACGTTCAATAGAAAAAAAAGGAACATATAATGATAAGCTCGTGTTATTTAAAAATCCATATTAAACTTTATGATTCAAACATTACCTTATAAAAATTTAATAAAATTAAATATTTTATATATTTTATATCACATATGAATATGTTACATGTTATCATAATGATATTTTAAGGATTAATAACTTAATTTTATAAATTATCACAGCCTTTATTTTAGTTCATGTGGTGAATGATGTCAAACTAATTATTATATAATTGAAAATATATTTGGTAAAATATTGAGATGATAAACACTCGGTCCCGAGATTATATTTTAGGGTCTTAATAAAACATTTTTTTTCTCCAATCCACATTATAAAATATATTTTACTCCTTCAAACCATTAGGTGTACGACATGACTATCTATCACATTCTATAATGTTTCATTATTGCAATTCCACCTACTAACTAACCTGAATCCCTCTCTGTATACCCATGGGAAGACTGCTATGAATTTATTCAATACACACAGGGCTTACATATATCTATCCTCATCCCTATCATGTTCTTATATAGTTCAGTTTAGATCCCCACCCCTAGAGAGATAATTTCAACTCTTTACATTCCCCAAGGTCCACTAGGAAACCCAAGGGTATGATCATACTCTACCTTGATTTGGAAAACCATTCTTACCATTACCATTGAAATATCATCAGTATTATATCCTTTCAAATAATTTCATTTGTTGAGGAATATGAATTTGAAGGGAATAAGGATATCCTCAAGGGGTTAAGGATATCCTTCAAGTCCATTTAAGAAAATTCAAAATTCCAAAATGTATCGGGGCCTCCAATGAGTTTCCTCACTATCCATGTGTAATAAAAAAACTAATATGATGAAAACTAAGGTTATGTATAATTAACTCAACACCCCAATACAACATTAGAGAGAATTAATCTATTAATGACATTATACCCAATGTTTCAATAGACATAAAACTCCACTAAATTCACTATCCTAATCATAGAAAATAGGGGAAACTAATAAGTGGATTATTCTAAGACATTACCAAAAATTTTTGATTAAACACCCCCCTTCATAGAAATGTAGAACCTAATACAGTTAAATATGTATACAATTCACAAATATACATGTCATTATAATATATTAGTGGGACAATATTTACTAATATAGAGTTACCATCCCAAGACAAGGTCGATGAATCCTCATAGAAGCTTCTACTAGGTGATTACACACTCCCATGAACCTATTTCATACAATATTAATAAATAAATTCATTATAGAATTTATTATTAATAGAAAAACTTATTACAATAAGACATAATTTAAAAAATATCATAATGTATTATCCTGTTGATGAAACCCTATGAAAGTGAATTTCAAAATCCCATGGAATTCTCTCAGAAATAATTTTATCAAAATATGGATCCCTCGAAACAATATCAATCAATAATTCCAAACCAATTTTGTGAAATCCCAGGAATAATTAATTCAATGATGTAACTCATATGAATTATTGAGAATTCTATCATATCTAATCTATATCAGTATGTAAAATAAATTAATACATTAATCAATGATATATTTTGAGAATAATAAAATTTTATAATGTAATCAAAATCAAAATCTTAGAAAAACTGACCAAAAATATATCTAGAATAAATAATGTTAATGATTTATTAGAATGAGGAATTTTAAAAATCACTGACACACCAAAAAAATCCCTAATTTACCATAATCGATTGGCGATCCAATATAAATCCACGAGGAATAAATAATTGGGAATTGTTTTGGCCAATTCCTATATCTCAAGAGAAAATTATGTAAAATAATTGTATGTAATTTCCAAAAATAGTGAGTCTACTATGAAAAACACTACAATAGCTTGTATATAACCTTGTAAACTTGTACCTAGTATCCTGTAATGAACCAATAGCATATAACCTAGATTTCTTATCTAATTTTTAACATTGAAATAAGGTAAAAGGAATCACATAATGAAGGACCAAATAGTTTTTAATCATGGTAATATTTATAGATTAATGAAAATCACATTACATTTTAAAACATAAAATACACCATGTACCATATATGATAATTACATTTTCCCCCTTAGCATAACCCTAATTATTAATCACAAAACAATATCTAGTATCCTATGGAAAATAAAACATAAGAAATAGGTGAAATCATATTCTTATTAAGGTGATTAATATAGAGGAAGCTATAAATAAAGGTGGAATACTAAATATATAATGTTAAATATCTAAAACACATGAAATTTAATCAATAACATGGACATGAAATATGGAAGGAATAAAAAATGATAAAATAATTCCATATAAATAATACCCATTGTAATAAAATTAAACATGGATATTATAAAAAATATAATAATGACATGGAATATAAATAAGTATATTAAAAATAATGGAATTCATAACGTCAGGAATCTAAAATATACCATCAAGGACTTAATAAAAAACATCAAAATAAATATGTAAGGTCTTGACCAAAACCCATTCTAGTTGTTATATCACAAACCAATATGGGAGGCAATCCTACCCGACACCCGACCTAGTCTAAGACATGGTCTGAAGGGCGTTCCTGCTACCTAGGTGATGGGAAGTAGTGTCAGGCATCAAAATAATCCAAACATGATTGCTTTTTCTTGAAAAATACGAGGATCAATATAAATAAATTTAAAATTTAGTAAAAACCAACAAATAGATATCAATAAATACACAACTGATCCAACTACAAAAACTATTGAACAAAAAAAATTAGGACCTAACCATGATACACGATCTCCACATGACATCTTGGTCACCACCAACCACAATTCCAATCATATTTGAAGGAAAACTAAACTAGAAACATAAATATACAAAAATGCTCGGGTCTACCAACATCGTGTTCCATATGTTTGGTGTCATCTTAAAAATATCTACAGGTAATCAAAAAGATTCCACGAATTTACAATCCCAAATCAGTCCAGAAACAATGATTTCAAATGAATTTATAAAATATGATCTTATATCACTTCTATAAAGTAAACAATCCTTCCAAAAATTCCATTTTTAAATAAGACACACAGCTTCACTTTTTAAAAAAGGATTTCACTTTTCACAATCCATTTAAAACCAAATCCTAAAATGAAAATCCTTACCAAGTGACCAAGGAGGGGCCATTATGAATATAAAGGTAACAAATAGTGTATACGTTAAGGAGCATGGATAATATTATCATGAATTAGAAATTAAAAGAAGATATATATAGTAATCATGGGAATTTTATACACATATCTAAAAACAATCCCTGGATGTACTCAGTTCAGACTCACATATGGGCATAGGGTGAAACTCCATAGTCAACAACCAGGTGAAAATTGTAAACTATCCAATCCAGTGGTAGGAACCACCAGGGCCCATCAAGTTTAGGGGGTACCAACCCACCTAATAGGGGTAAAAAATAAACAATCACTTGAACCTCTAGATGATTCCCATGATTCCCTTGCTAACAATAATACTCAATAAACCATGGTATCATAACCATAACACACAACATTTTCATGCATGAGACATTGTAGGGGAATACATACTAGGGTTTGGTGGTGTCAATACTAACCATGTTTCCATACAAGAGTGACTAGGGGGAACCCATCCAAAAATTATTGTGTTCCCTTAGAAAATCCAAGTCACTATGAACATACAACAAGTTAAATTTATATTAAAATCACGATCATCGAATAGTTAAATCATACATGGAAACTAATATTTTACATAACCAAAACAACTTTCTAAATCATGTTAAAATTCCAAATTGGTAGTTACACTACCCATGATTTCAATCCATTTTTTAAAACATGCCAATGTGATCACCAGGCCCATACATTACATGATATCCAAAAAAATCTAAAAACAACACTAATTCACAATTTCACCTTCATAGAACATAAAATTAAAGTAAAATTTCCCAAGGTAGAAAAATGTACCCAAAAATCATTCACATCATATGAGTTTTAAATAAGATCCAAAATTATCTCAAGTGCCAACTAGGAAACACATTTCTTGAAAACCAATTCCAAATTCAATATAAATACCACATTCACATGCACAATGACAAACATGCCTTTATGTTTCAATTACATAACCATTCCAACGCTAATGTGAGAACATGAAATAATGTGAAAAGTTATGAAAATTAGTTTTACACCACTTAGATATCATGTGTGTCCCAAAGTTCAAAAAATTACTTTATATTCTAAATCTGAAAAAATTCCCAAGATAAAGTGAAAACACGTCACAACATGAAAAGAACCAAATAGACTATTTAAACCACATATATATCTATTGTGTCTCATAGTTCCAAACATACCTTTACATTTCAAATATAAAAATCCAAATCTAAATTTGAAACATGAAACATCATGAAAATCATCAAATGGACCTTTTACACCACCAAGATATCAAGTGTGTCTCAGAGTTCCAAACATTCCTTTATTCAAACACTTCACCAAACCGTATCTAAAAATTCCAAGTGGGCCAAGATTTATGAAACACATTCAAAAACACTAATAATGTAACATGAAGAACCAAAACACCATTTATAAACTAAGGTAAAAGGGTAATATTGAATAATGGAGAACGTTTTGAAAACCTATGGATCAATGAAACATCATTTTTAATTCCCATTATCATTTGAATTACCATATTTGTGTGCACCCCATGCACCCATGGATGTTCCAAAATCAAATGAAAGAATTCAAGTGTCTATAAAATTTTTAAAATAATTTTTATTATAATCAACTTGCACTTAAACAAACTCAACAAGTCATACAATGAAAATATATCCAATAATCGTTTTAAAAATCGGAAGAACTTTTCTAGAACATTTTTCCAAAAGTTACGAAGACATAAAAAGGAAAACAAACAACACCTCATATCAAATTTTTCATTTCAAACAATATATAAAAATACAACCAAAGCCAAATAAAACCACATGTTCTCAATTTCACATATATAAAAAAAATACATTTCACTAAATATATTTCATGTGTATAGATATATAAATAATTAATGAAAACATTTGGAAAACTGTTTTCACCAATTTTTCTATCATCAAAACACAAAATAAATTACTATAAAAATTGAAAAGAATAATTATAGAATTTTTAAAACACTAAAGGAAACATCAAGAATCAATAGAATTTTCTAGAAAGGAAATTTATGTTAATACCTACCTCAATGACATGAAAATGAAACTAAATATCCGGAGAAGAAGAACCAAGCTTGGGAGACAATACAAACATCATAAAATAAAAATAAAATAATAGACACATCAAAAATAAAACTTAGTTTTTTTCCAATATAAAACCCCAACTTGGGAAACTAGTAAATCAAGAGAGAAACGAGAAAAGTGGAGGAAATAAACCAAAAACATTGAATAAATCACCCTGAATCCTATAAAATGCATCCATAGGAAATGGTGGGCCAAATGAGGGATCCTTGGAAGCTCCCATGGTGTTAATAGGATGATAAAGGGAGGAGAAATCTGAAACAAGGTTAAAACATCAGATATTCAAAGAGGTAATTTCAAATTTTTAATGACATGGGAAACACTGTTAGTGTTGCCACATAATTTTTCCAAAATTTGTGCTAATTGTGTGCCCCTCAGTGTCCAAAAGGACATGTCACATTGTTAAACCGCATGGTTTTCAAAACCATTTGACAACTATGTCATCTCCACAGTCCCCAATGGTCATTATCTACATGGTATCCTAGGATAGGGCGCATGGTTTCCCCTAACCATTCTCCAAACGTGAACCACCTACTGGTCAGCCTGAAATCTCCATCATTGACTAAGGACTCACCTGAAATCTTCAAAAACTCAAAAAACCCAATAGGAACTCAACCAAAGCCTCAACCAAAACACTTGAATCTAATAAATGAAAAAAAAACAAATACCAAGGTGGGGAAAGAAAATTACACCAACCACAAACACTTTCTTCCCCCATAATGTCACCCAACTAATTGATAAAGAAATCGCTATCCAAAAAACTAATAAATTTGAAAAAAAAACAAAACACATGGGGGGAACTATTGCATAAAATGCCACACCAATCTATTTCATAAGGAATATATCGCATGAAGAAGAGTGGAATAACATATGAAGTCTCTCCCCATAAGAAGAAATTCTCTTTCATGACGACATTGAAACTTCTAACCCAGTGGCATTGACAGAGGACACCAACTGTGGGAACTCCAACATGATCTAATAAAAACATCTCCAAACAATCTAAAAACAAATCCACAAAAATAGGAAATTTCCTACATAAACTGAAACCCCTATCACATTGGGGAATCCCATGAATCGAACTCAAGTCAAATAGTGAACCAGAACACAAGATACAAACATCGAATTACACCAACATGAATAGCTTCAGATGAGTGAAAAAGAAAAACTAAAACTAATTCACTAATGTTAACTATTAAAATATACACATTTATGACCCAAAATTGAAATACAAGAAAATACGACCACCCAGTATCTTGTGTAGAACTCACAATAAGTGAGAAACTACAATAAGAAACTCAAACTGTCTACATTGAAATGCTAGAGACAATAATTTGGCCAAGTATTCCCATACCCCAGGTGACTCCCGACTATGTGAAAAGGTTTAACATGAGGCCTATGGTTAGAGACCTAATGTCTTGAAGAATATAATTCCCCATAGTTGGGAGGCGACATCCTTCGATCAGGAAATTTTATTTACAAAATATTTTTTATAAAACGTCTTAATATGTACCAAATATACACAATGATGGAATGAATTTGGAGGATTTATAAATGATGTGTTCGAATACCCAAACAAACCACACAAAAAACATATGATAAAATAGTATGACAAACTAGAAGCTGGAACCAATGAATGAGAATCTTCAAGAATCTGTTCATCCAGATTACACCTCTAGCTAGATGGGGAACCTTTATAAGCGGATAGTGATACCAAACATCCAATATCCAAATATACAAAAAACAACTCATCTAGGAACACTTCATCCACCAAATTATTTAAATAAAGATCATTGTTGGAGAGGGATTGCTCCTTGATCTTAATGAGAAGACCCCAAACAAAATGATTAGCTTTCAACCCAATCCTATGATGCTAAATCACGATAAAAGTAAACTTACTCCTTGAAGTGGTTAACATGGGCCTTCACTATCCACTGGCCTTACTGAATACTCCAGAGTTCTTCCAATTTCTATGTATTTACAAACATAGGTATAAACCATCAGACAAAATTGGTCTGAAAAACCTCCCACATATCCAAACATGCATTGATGACAGAGGAATCACCTTCCACTAATCCTAATATGGACCCACAAACAAAGCCTGAATATCATGCATTATCACAACATTGGGAGTTCTTAATGATCTAAAGACACTCTCAATATCCCCAAGACATTCCACTGCCTCTAATGTGCCTTGATCACCACGGAATATGGGAAAAACCCCAGACAAAACAAAAAAATGAAAACACCCAAAAAAACATCAGGGACTATTCTAGGAGGCATATTTTGAACAAAATATGTAATAAAAACCCAAAATCAATATCAAAAAAATTAAAAGATCATATCAATCCACAATAATATGTTCACAAGCTAAACATGACAAGCAAAAAAATCATCTCTTCAAAAATTCTATTTTGTCCTAATTCCAAAACCACATTATGCTAATGCCATTATAAAAATACAAAAAACCATTTTCCCTAAAACAAGAACAAAATTTATAAAGAAAATCCAACACTGAAATCATTTTCCTCTTTTAAAGACTCTTCTAAGAAACAAATATTATCCTTTGATTTCAAATACTCACCCATGGAATGATAAGAACCATAAAATATGAATTCATACCACCACCATTCACATTATCTAGGAGCACATTCCAAAATTATCTTTCCATAAATAACCACACATATGTTAACATCTATAAGAAACACCAAGGGCCTGACATGCCATTTTATCATCAAACCCATGAAGTCACCCAATGTTCGAAACCAATCCATTTATCTTTCAACGCCCATTATTTAAAATTGAAAACCACTAGAAAGAAATAATTTTCATTTCAAAAATTGTGTTTATTTTAAGAGACCAATCACAACAACCATAACTAAAATAGAACTAAACTAACACCAAATCACCTAAATGAGGAACTAGTTTCCATGAATAACATGAAGACATGGTTATTGGGCCATCCATATGAAATATTTAACAACTACAAGGACCATGAAAGAAGTACATAGTCTCTACATAGGTCACTACATTATGTTATATCACAAAATAACACTCGGTCACTTATATTTTAATTATTAATACAAACAACCCAAAAAAACAAATAATAAATTCATGGACTACTCCTAGAAACTCATGGATTTGAATGATCAAGGCCTCATGATATATTTCTAGTACCTACCTCTCAAGCACCTACAGTCCTAATCTCCAACTACATGACTCAAAAAATAAAACGGTTCTTATTTGATACCATTTTTTTATGATCCATATTGGGATTCTATCCAACCTAGACCTAACCCAGTAAGAGGCATGACCTTAAGGGTGTTCCTAATCCCAATGGGATGGAAACTAGTGTCAGACAGCATAATAATCATGAAAAAATAATTTTTCCCAAATAAATATGATCAAACTAAATAATTTAACATGAGGAAAAATAGTCAACTAAATATAATTAAATATACAACTGATCATACTATAAAAACATCTGAAAAAATAATACCAAATACCAAATTGAGACCGAACCATGAAACATGATCTGTATGTAACCTATTTTTCACCACCAACCACAAAGTCCATCCTTCTGCTATGGGAAACTGAACTAGAAAGATAAACTTGTAAAAGAGATCAGTTCTACCAATAATAAGTGTCACAAGTATTGTGTGAACTTAAAAAATATCATTTGGTAATCACTATAGATACCTTACATTTCCTTTCTCAAATTAGTACATAAACAAAAGTTTGAAATATATGAAGAGAATAGGCTATTAAATAATTTCAGACAAGTAAATATATCTTTCCAAAAATTCTATTTTTACAATAACACTTGAATGTTCACCTTATTAAAAATAGTATCACTTTTCACAGTCCATTTCAAAACTAAAGGCCAAAGTGAAAATCTATACCAACTGACCAAAAAGAGGCCACATTGAATATAAATTAAACAAAAAATTATGTATAATTGATCGGGGATAATATTCTAATCAAATGAAAATAAAAAAACATATATATTGTAATCATTTTTATTTCATTTAAATCTCTAGAAGCAATCCCAAGACGTACAGATTTCATACTCAAATATCAGCATATGGTGTAGCTCTATAGTCAATAACCAACTGTCCACTCTAAAATATCCAATCCAATGGAATAGCCCACCTAGATCCATCAATTCCAAGTCATACAAACCCATATAATTTGGGTTGAATAGTAATTATTACACAACCCTCTAGATAACACCCAAGAATCCTAAGATAATAATAATACACATCCAAATGTGGTATAACAATCATTAATTACAATGTTCTCATGCACAAGACACTAGAGAGGAACACATCCTGAGGTCAATATGTATCAAAATTAAAAATGTTCTCATATATGAGCTACTAGAGGGGATCCCATCCGAAAATTATAGTGGTCTCCATCATAATCCATGTCACTACAAAAATACATGAAAATTCATTAATTTTATAAGAATCCTTTTCCAAAAATTGAATCATACATGGAAACCACTATTTTCAACAATCAAAACCCCTTTCCAAATCATTATAATATATAACAAATCCCTCCAGGCTACCCAATTTATCAATCCATTTTTCATATCATGCCCAGCGGTCCCAAACAAAACATGAGTTCCAAAAATATAAATTTCTAAATGCAACACAACATTCCAATCTAGCCTTCACATCATATCACACTAAAATCAACTTTTCCACGGTAGTTAAAAGTACCTAATTTTATTTCACATCATATGAGTTTATAAAAACTCCAAAAATATCTACAGTTCTAACTAGGGAACACAATTTCTAAAAACAAAATCAAAATTCTATATAAAACACCACATTCAAGTTAACAATGTACAACATGATATTATGTTTCAAAAAAAACCAGTCCGAGTATAAATAGAAAACATGAAACTACATGAAAAGATTGAAATGTGACTTTTACACTACATAGATATCAATTGTGTCTCAATGTTACAAACAATCCTTTATGTATCAAAACCCAAACCATTCAAAAACTAAATTAAAAACATGAAACAATATAAAAAGAACCAAATGGGGAATTTACAACACTTTTATATCAAGTGTGTATCTAATTACCATATATTACTTTGTTTTTCATATCCAAATACTTTCCTAATATAATTTGAAAACATAAAGCAAAACAAAAATAAAAAAATGGCCATTTTAAAACACATTGATGTCAAATGTGTCTCAAAGTAACAAAATTCGTTTATTCCAAAACTTCAAAAAACCAAATCTCAAAATTAAAAATGGGGAAAGATTTCAAAAACAAATTTGAAACAAATTTTCAGGATAATTGATGAAAAAAAACAACATTTAGAATCCAAGAATCTAATTTTGAAAATGGTGGAAGGGGGACTAAAGGTGAAACCATTTGAAACACCGAGGATCAATGAAACATCATTTTTAATGATATTTTTATTTTAATTGAGATCCATGTGTGCACCCTCTGCACCCATGGATGTACCAAAATCCAATTATGCACTTCATGTTTCCATTAAATCATCCAAAAACCATTTTAAATAAACATAACATTCCATTAAACTAACACAAAAATTCATACAATGATAATACCACCAATAATATTTAAAAAAATGGAAGAACTCTTCCAAACCAATTTCCCACAAATTATCATACAATATAAAAGAATATAAATCGCAAATGAGGATTAATTTATCAATTCATCCAAGCTATCAAAATGTAATAAAGGGAAAATAACACCAAAATTGATCAATTTCACTTTTATAAAACAAAATACATTTCATGAAACACCTTACATGCATGTAAATATATGAATAATTAAATTAATCTTTTAGAAACCCATTTATTACCCATTTTCCATCATAAATACACCAAAATAATTTATTATAAAACTTCAAAAGTATAATTATATAATTTTTATATCACTGATTTAAAGATATATCAACAATAGAATGTTCCATAATTAAAATTGATGGAAAAACCTACCACAATGAAGAGAAAATTTAACCAAACATTAGAAGGAGGAATAACTGATATTTATAGACAATCTACAAAACATAACAACCAAGGAAAAAAACATACACATAATCCATAACCCTTGAGATCAGGTTAAGATGAAACCCCATGAAGGGAAACTATGAAACCAAAAATTAAAATAGAAAATATGAGAAAATTAACAAAAAAACATTCATGAACTCACCTTTTATCCATCAAAATGCATCCATGGGAAAAATATGACCATGGGAGGGAATTGTGGGATCTCCCATGGTGCTCTTAGGTCATGAAGGGGACGTCAAACAGAAAATAGGGGTAAAATATTAGAGGGGAAAAGAGGTAATTTCACAATTTTATTGACATTTAAAAATAGATCAACTTGGCTGCCTGATTTTGAAATTTGTGCAACAACTATGTGCCCCATTATTCAAAGAATATGTCAAACAGTTATCTAACACAATTTTACAAACCGTTAAAAAATTTTGTAGTCAACATTATCCAAAATGAACGTTTTCCTGATGAATTCAATGTTCATGGTGCATTTATTACCCTAAACATCTGCCAACCATGTTCCACATAATGTCTAGCCATAAATCTCTACCATTCACCAATGTCTCAACTGGAAACTTCCAAAACACTAAAATTAAAATCTATAACTCAAACCAAACCTCAAACAAAATATCCAAAGATAAGAAAAGTATAAAATAAAATAATTCCAAGGTTTGGGTATGACATTTTATTATGATACATACTGATATATCGAGTTACGATAGATACCTCTTCCTGCCACTTATTAAGTATAATGCATTTCTCAAATGAAATGGGTGAAACATAATAAAACAATTTAATGAAAAAATATCATATGAAATGTTGATACAAATCCATATCTATAAAAATAATCATAAACCATCAACAATAAAATGTTGAATGGTAATAAATTTTTAAACCCCCTCATAAAAATAACAATAAACCATCCAAATAAGTAATAAGGATGGTTTAAATACAACATATCCATATAGGAACACATATAAAATAATGGGTTGATTTTTTTGATGAATATACATACTATAAAAACATCCTTAATAAATTTTATGAGGAAAATAAGAATTGTATTTTTAAATAAATTTTTAAAATAAACAGTGATCAAAAATTTAAGAAAAATAACTAAATTGAAAATAACCATGGAAACATAAAAGGTTTTATTTAAAACATTGATTGTTCATTAAGGTGTAAAATTATTTTCATGTTATATATGTTAAAACAATGATTTCTTTCACATTTTTGATAAATCCAAAAAGTGACTTATTCTAAAAATGACATGAATATAACATTCAATTTTTTTTCGTAAAAATTCATGATAAGTATACATTTTTTTAATAGTTTTTTTAAAATCTCGAAACACTTTTTAAAATATTTTTATAATATATAGATTATTATTAAAATTTATTTTTCATTGAAGAGTGAAATAATATATGATTTTCTTAAAACAAATTCATTATAATTTTAAGTAAGAAAGTGTGGAAGAAAGTACTGTAAATTGATATATTATTTAACAACCAGAGGATATTAATATTTATCATTTTATGATATAAATACCAAATAAATCCCCTAATAGATACATTAGAAAACTATCCCAAATAACGATTAAACGATGAATTAAAACCGAACCAATTTGTAATCTTTTGGATCATAATCCCCTTAAAAATAAATAATTATAAAATGACCCATCAATTTATATTATTATAAATGGATTTATGATATTAAATATAAAATGGTCATTATATACACAACAAAAATATATAAAGGATTAAAATGGAATTTTTCTCATGTATGTAAAAGATAGATGAGAAACATGTACCTGAGGTTTAGTTCACTATGTATGTGAGAAAACCTTGTTTATAATAAATATAGTTTTTTATAAATGTATTAAATAAAAATAATCAAATATATCATATAATATCTTATCAACTAATAAAATTTCACGGCCAATTATTAGTAAAATTTTATTATATTCATTATTTTCGGTGTTAATTTCCTTGTTTTATCATGCCTATTTTTTCATGAAATTTATTTTTATTTGACCTAGGATATAGTTCAATAATCAAATAAATGATATTATTATTGTAAATATTATTTTTTCATTAAATAATTCCTTATATCCTTTCTTGAAAATTTTTAATAGAAAATGAATCGCATCGCTTCGTGGAGACAGTAGGTCGTACTTATGCACGAGAAATTTTAACATTACCATAAAGTGTGAAAGGGTACAGAAGAGTATGATGTATTAATTTTTCATAATTTATATCATTTTCATATATATTACATATATTTATTAAACCCATACATCATATTATACATGGAAATTTTCAGTGATAAATTAATCGCATCACTACGTTAGTTGTCCGCCAAACATATGAGAAATGTTTTCATATATCCCATCGAATTAAATGTATGTGGGTGTATATGATATCATAAAATATAATAATAATAATTTCATAAATTTCATAAATTTTTTTCAAATATAACATGATATATATCATTTAATAGTGAGGGAAAACAAACTAAATCAGTTCATGAGGCGGTAGTCTACCACAAACCTAATCAATTACTTCATTTCACATTAGATGGAGGAGGGGACAAATAAATACTATTACAAAAACATAATAACATTAAGTATATAGAATATAAAATTATTACTAAATAATAATTTTTAGGAAATAATTTATGAATGTAAAATTATAATAAAGCAGAATGAGTTTAATGAAGACAATTACCTTCTCTTAAGAAATTCTCTTTTAGATCTCTTATTAAGGACCCTAGGGTTTGTGTTTTGGGAGGAAAAAGGATATAAATTTTTTATAAGGATATTGGGGAGATATTTTTGAAAGGTTTTTTTTTGTAAATGGGATTTGGAGGTGTGAATATTTGAGTGGAGTGAATGCCCATTTATAATTTTTGAAAATGGGACTATTATTTAAAATACTTGGTAATTTCCAAAAAAATTAAATAATATTATTGACATTCAGATGATACAAGCTTAAAAGTATTACTATATTCAAAAATGATATTTTTATGGAGGAAATATGGATAAAAAAATTAATTTGACAACCTAGTATGCTATTTTAACTCTTATATTCAATGTTTAACCCTTGGTAAACCTATTTTGACGTTAATAGTAGTAATTAATTTTTTGACTATTAATTTTGGTAAAAAAATTAATTCTTATCAAAAAATATAAATTATGGTTCTTAAAATTATACAATAATTTTTTTTAAAATTTAATTCAAAAATTTGGAAGGATATATTTTAAATGTATCTCAAACAACATGATGAAAATTTTGGTTTTCAAAGAGAAAAAATATCATAAGAATTGAAGGTTATAATTTCAAATTTTAATATGAAATTGAATCCAATTAAGTAATTTTTATTTAATATAATATAACTTAAAAAACATTACATTTATAATAATTTAAAATCTTATTTTATCTTTTTATGTAGTGAGAGAAATATTTTTTCTGTGAAAATGAGTATTTTTAACTACTCATAAAAAATAATTTTTTTTAGAGAAATCCAAAAAATTCACCCTTACATAAAATTGATATTAATATTAAAAATATTATTTAATGATGTAAATTTTCTAAAATGATGAAAATTAATATTATCATAAGTGTACAAGAAGCTATGAAGCCATTTTATTTAAAAAATATAGGATTTTAAATAAAACATTTCTTTTTTTCTTTGAGACATTTATTATTTTAATTATAATAATTATATAACTATTGAAATTATTTTATGGATGTGAAAACCATATAATTAGCATAATATATCTATTACTATTCATAACCACTATATTAATAGCTCCGTTATAATGGTCATGTTTATGTAATAATAGAGTATCATGTATCAATCAATACTGATGTTACATGAATTGAAATACATTGAAGAAGTTGACATTATTTTAATAGAAATTTAATTTAAATTATAGCGGAGTTAAATTCTATAATAATATTTGTACTTTTTTCCTTTTATTCTATCTAATATTATGTTCCTCTTTTAAAGTAACTGGTTGTAATATTTTACCCCACTAAATAAGCTGCATCATCACAATTTAATCATTGTGTGAATAATAAAGGGTTTTACATTTCATTAAACCATTCATGAAACTAAATGTATTAAAATGTTTCTACAAAATATAACCTTGAAAATATATGAAAGAAAGTATAAAGTTCATCTAGAATAACATATACTATGTTTCAAAAATAAAGAATCATTGGTGGGATGTTAAGTTAAACATTTATAAGAAAAACAAAAATAATTATTATGTGTTTCATAGATCATTAATCACATGAAATTTAATTCCCATGAAAATTTAATGACCAACAAGCCATAATGATTTTATAGACAAAAGACCCTCAGTTCAACATCAATAAATGTATACAGATAGCATTGTTTTCCTCATTTTTTTCATATAGATGAGGAATTATTTTACCATCTAGACTAAAAATAATTTAAATACAGTTACTTAATATATTTCAATTTTATTGGCACATTTTCATCTTTTAGTATTTATTTGATCAATTCCAAATTCAGTTCTTACTATAGGAAATGAATATACAATTGGACTTTTTATTCCTGAAGCACTAAAATTAATAATTAACAATTCATTAGCTCAATATAACAACTAAAAGATATTCCTCGAGTCTCTAGATATTTTGCAAGTCCAAAATTTTTATCACAAGTTTTATCTAAAAAACCAAAATTTCATCATAAAACATTTCATAAATAATTTTCTTAATTTTTTTTTCAAAATATGACAATCAAAAATCAGAGTCCAAATATTTTTACAGAAGGTCATGAAATCAACATTATATACCCCCATAATTTAAAATGTTGATTTTAATTTAACATTCCAAATATGTGATTACCATTATTACTATATAACCCTAAAGAAAAAAATTGCTTGCCTCAAAAATAAAATTTTAGTTTGCCGAATATATTACATTAATGAATACATACATTAAGTTACAAAAAAGTTGATATAAACCATAAATCCTATAATAAAATTCATAGTCACCAATATTATCACAAAAACATCTTATTGTTGTCTCAACATCAGGAATATATTAACAGTTATTCGACCACAATAATGTGTTTTACAGAAGGTTCAACTTTTCACTGAATTACATTCCCTGGATATCACAACCATTTGACATATGCTGCCAATTCATTGGGAAATAGTATTGTAGTCCAATCCATATGTAAGTAAATATTATTATAACCATATCCTTGATAAAATAATTATATTAACAAATTATTTAATTCTAACACATGAAAATTAATGATTCCACTTCTTATTTAGTAATAGTATAAGCTTGACCATAACCGTAGAGCTTTATTTGAGGTACACTCCCTTGATGCAAGGAGAATTCATATGAACAGTGCCCCGTATCTTTGTAGTTGAACAAATAAACATTACAAGTCCTATATTTATTTGAATTCATGATCATGATGTAATTTCACTCCATACATATAGAATTATCTCATTCCCCTCAATAAAGTACTTGGTTTTTTCATTCCACCATTATCATATAAGAAAAATCATTCATTCCCTTCTTTCTGTTATCCAATATTTTCTCTACCATTCTTTTCATTCTATATTTTCTTCCAATCCATTAAACATAGATAAATATTTTTTTATCATGAAATTTCATGATATCATGGCCTTGTATGTTGATAAATATTTGGAAACTAGTTCCATTTAAATGATTGGCTTGATCTCATCAAAGAAATTATCATTCAAATTCCCTGGATTTCATTCAATGATATAATTCCTATTCCTTCCACAAGGATCCATTTATAAACAATTGAATACAATTTATTACAACATAACATTATTAAAAAAAATTATAATCCAAAAAATAGTGAAACAAATAAATGAAATTAAAAAATGTATGCATGTATTTTCTCTTTATCATAACCATGGTTTCATTGGAAGGTTTTCAAATCATAAAAATATTTTAAAAACCATCATAATGAATTTAAATTAAAATAGAAATTAAAAAATAAATATCCTCTAGTGTTGTGAAACCCTTTTCATAGTATGGTTCATTTTAATGTTCTAGGAAATGCTCGAGTCAATCTTGATAGACACTTTTCAGAATTGTTATGCTAGGTACATTAGTGCCTAAACTATGTAAATTTATAGTATCCACAAAGGTATAATTTTCTAGGTAATCATTATAATATCTACCTTAACTAAATATTATTATGTTATCCAAAAATTATACTCAACATATATCAATGTTTTATTTTATTTAATCAGTGTTTACTTAAATCTAGATCGAATGGTTTCTACTAAACATATTCCCAAAATAACTATAAATACCCCAACCCTAGTAATAGGGAGTTGGTGTATTCTTTATTAAATTTTAATAGGATATAATTAATCACATCTCATTGGACTGAATAGTTTAATAATATTATAACCTATATACATACTTGAAATTCACATTTTATTTGAAAACATAATATAAATAAAGTATTTTCTATTAGAACTCCATTATTCCCCTTTTTGTTACCCTAAAGAACATTCAAAAAAATACTTTCTAGTATCTGGGAGAAAATAAAACATAAGTAATAAGTTATATAAGATTCTAAATACAGGTATGTGTATAGTGGAATCTATGAATAAATAATTCATAATCAATAAGTTAATATAAATAACTAAAACACAAGTCATTTAATCAATAAATTGACCATGAATTATGACATTAATAAATTATGGTCAAATAATGATATATAATAATACCAATAGATTGAAAAATAACTATTTATATTGAAAATAATAGAATAGTCACATAATAATGTATTTCATAATGATGATCGTTTGATAAATATAGTCAATGCCTCATATGAGAACATCTAAATACAAGTGTTTGACCTTGTCCAAAACACAATCTAGTTTTTTTCTTGATATATATCGATGAATTGAGGGGATATTTTGGCTCCCTACCATAACATAATATTTAAATTTTAATAATTATATGAATGGTTTGAAACATCATAAACATAAAAAATCATATTTAAAATATGACATATTAAATGATAATATATACTCATTTATTAAATGTAATCGTAAAACATCTAGAGTAAGACGATGAATGGTTATGAAATTGTACATCCCCATTCAGTGTAATAATAAACCATATAGAAAATAAAAAGTTTTATATAAATACTATATATCAACATAGGATCATATATACAATAAAGGGTTGAAGTCATTGATGAAAAAAATTACAATGAAAATATCATTAACATTTTTTAGGAAAATAAACATTTCATTTTAAAAATCACCATTGAAAACAAAATGATGAAAAAAATTAAAATAATTTTATTTTATAATATTCTTTGATTAATATAAATTATTATTTAAAACATTGAGTGGTCATGAGGTTGGAAAATTCAATTTATGATGTAAATGGCAAAACAAACTCTCATTTCACTATGACAACCCTGCTTTTTTATTACAACTTAAACATGATTTATTATATAAAGCATCACTTCATACAACAAAGAAGATTGAGAGTTTTAGTGTCTTTTGGGCTTAGGATCATTACATAAGAACTTAAAACATGAAATACAACATCTTTATTGAAAACATTCTTTACATGACCACTACATTCCATCATACTTAGCATTGCATGGGATAACCTGAGGACATGCTTAAGAAAAGGGTGAGCAATAAAGCCCAGTAAGGGAGTACACATGGAATAAAATGAGGAGTACAATACATGTTATACAATAGGAATATCAATAGATCATAAGAAAAACATGAACATAAAGGAATGATAATGTATGATAATCATAACATGGAAATGTGGCAACAACACTTAACATGGAAATAGCATGAGCCAAGGCTCATTGCACATGGAGCATGAGTAAATCATCATTGCACATAAAGAATTATTAAACCCTCATTGAACATGAATTAGCATGAGTAAACACTCATTTCACATGACTTATCATGATATTATACTTTACCCAATGCATTGGAGCTCTATAAGGGTGCACCGTTCTTAAACATTTCATTTCATGCATAAGTGTGCCACATGGATCATAAAACATGAATTCATAAAACATAATCATTTATTACAAGATAAAGTAATGTGGAATTCATAAATGAAACTTTATAATCAGTAAGTAAATGTTCATAAAGGTGAATACCCTTGATGGAGTAATGTGCATGGTATTCACTACACAATGGCATTGGCTTAGAAAATCGGTGCGATTTTGGCAGCATAACGGCGTGACATAAGAATTCATAAAAATGGTTAATGAGAGAAAAAGGGGTTACTCATCATATTTACATGTAAATGAAATTAGTGAGCTAATATAGATACTTGTCCCAACAATTTTAATGGAATTAAGATTCATGATACAAAATTATTGCTTGAATGTAAATGAGGAGAGAGATGTTCTTTTCAGAATTTCGGCATAGTAACGGGTGTACATGAAAGGCATCTAATGAGAGAGAAAGGGGTATCCCATCATTCAAAAATAAATATGGCAGTATGAGGGAGGTGTGAAACCATACCCCAACATTCATAATTAGAATTAAATGGGAAATCAACTTAAAGAAAATTGGACAAAAATGAGAAAGGAAGAAAAACCCTTACTTGGAAATGTGCTTCCAAAGGCTATAGAGAGGCTTGTGAGAGGATTCTTGGGAGCTTGGGGAACCTTGGGAGGATTCTATAGAGAGTAGTGCAGAATTTGGACTAACTAAAAAGGCATTGAGTGAGGAGGAAGTGGGAGCTTGGGTGGGTTTATATAGGAAAGGTGAGGGAATTCTTTATTTTTTAGGTTTGGGACCACTTATATTAAATTAATTCAAAACACAAACCATCCCATGGTTTTTGCCCATGGTTTTTGGAAAATGGAAGAGGGAAATAATATTTTATAATTCCAAGCTCCTAACTTCTTAAAATAATGAGGTTTCTTATGTGTAGGTGAGTCACACTCCCATGGAAATTAATTTAAAAAGACAAGATGTTTAATAAGTCTTGAGGGGTCCATTAATGCTTTGAAAAGTAATCCAAACAAACCCAAAATCAAATTATTTTAATTTTAAAACATATATTGTCCGAAAATTAAGATTATAGTATTTTATTACATCATTATTGGGTCATTATGATGTCATAAATCACATTATATATTTAAATGGTATTTAATTTTTACTAAAAAATTTGACTATCTCAGAAAATTATGAAAAATTCACCGTTGGATAATTTTGATGTCCTGATTCAAAAAATAACATTTATTTTATATACATAATTTTCTAAATATGTTAATTTTCACTTTTAAAATAAAAACCGACCATTATAAAAAATTCACGGGTTTTGACAAAAATGGCTTTCAAACCTTGATAAAAATTATAATTGCATTCATACAACTACATGATCAATTATATATAATAAAATTAATCTAATAATAACAATAATAATATTTTATTACAATATTATTTAATTCAAAAATCCCTTAATTTAATTAAATATATTTCTTAATTAAATAATAACTAAATACACCATTTGTACTTTAAAAACTATTTACAATGTATCAATAATGAGAAGAAATTATATTCATTATTATATACAAAAAAATAATGTACATGAACATAGTACTATTTATTTGTTACATAACCCATTAAAACAGCCACATAAGACCTAAGTATAAGGTTTGCGATGGTGACAGACTCTTACGGTGGCTCAGATAACGTCGCTCGAGTGGTAATTTCTATCAACTTCCAATTCTCTCATATATGGTCCCGTACGAGCTTAACATGATGAAGCTCAGCTTGGGATTGGTCAAGATCAAAGCCCAAGGATTACACCTCATTTCTGAGCTCTGAAAAATGGGCTTCGTATGGGTCAATTCTATTGGATGAGGTCATCAATTCCTTTGTCTGAGTAAATTTGTATTTGTTAAAGACCTATATTTATACTAATCATGTGATCATTGTTCAACGACGATATTAGAAACGGTCAAAATTCTTATCATAAAACCAATTAAGTTGACATTTTATAAAAACATTTTATATAAATAGACATTTAATTAGATCAAGAGGTATTTCCATTAATGAATCATTGGTTCGTTATAATATTCCCCCCTTAAGAAATTTCTCCCTCGAAAGTTTCCTTTTCCCACACTAAAACAGATGTGGGTAACTCAGCTTCATCACTTCCTCTGATTCCCAAGTCGCTTCTTCAAACTTGTGGTTTCTCCACAACACCTTGATGATGGGCATTGTCTTATTTTGTAGAAATTTTTCTCTATGATCTAAGATCTTCACTGGTTTCTCCTCATAAGAAAGATCGTCTTCCAATTGTACCACCTCAGAAGAGAGTACATGTGAAGGGTTCAGTATGTACTTTCTTAAGAGGGATACATGAAATACATAATGTACATTGGCCATAGTAGGCGGAAGTGATAGTAGATAGGCCACAGCCCCGACACGATCAGGAATCTTGAAGGGGCCAATGTACCTTGGACTTAACTTCCCTTTATTTCCAAACCTCATGACCTTCTTCCATGGAGATATGCATAAAAAACCATTGTCTCCAACTTTAAACTCAAGGTGTCATCAATGATCATCTACATAACTTTTCTATCGGCTCTAGGCTGCCTTGATATGTTGCTGAATGGTTTTCACATTCTCCACTTTTCCTCAACCATTTCTGGTCCAACCAGCTTATGTTCACCGACCTCATCCCAACATGTTGGTGTTCTTCACCTTTTCCCATACATGGCTTCATATGGTTCCATTTGGATGCTCGAGTGGAAACTATTATTATAAGATAACTCAACCAGAGGAAGATGTTGATCCAATACTCCTTTAAAGTCCATTGATCACTCTCTCAACATATCCTCAAGTGTTTGGATAGTCCGCTCGGATTGGCCATCAGTTTGAGGATGATAGGTCATACTGAATTTTAGTTTAGTATTCAGAGCATGTTGAAGACTCTTCCAAAACATAGAGGTGAATCTTGGATCTAGGTCAGACACAATAGATAGTGGTACTCCATGAAACCTTATCACTTCCCTGAAATATATCCATGCCAGTTGATCCAATGAGAAATCCTCCCGAATAGCAATGAAGTGTGCAGTCTTTGTAAGACGATCCACAACAACCCAGATTGCATTGTTTCCTTTGGATGTCCTTGGAAGTCCAGTGAAAAAGTCCATGGTGATGTTCTCCCATTTCCATTCTAGTATGGGAAATGGTTGCATCACCCCCTTAGACTTTTTCCTCTCTGCCTTCACTTGCTGACACACCAGGCACTTTGATGTATATTCAGTGATCTCCTTCTTCATATTATCCCACCAAAGGTTTTCTCGGAGATCTCGATACATCTTTGTGCTCCCTGGGTAAATATTGAAATTTGAACTATGTGCATCATCCAAAAGTTCCTTCTTTAGCTCCGGACTTGATGGAACACAAACTATTTTCCAAAACCGCACAATTCCTTCTTCATTAACATTAAACTCTGAGGATTTCCCTTTTTCGATATCTTCCACTTTTTCTTGAATTCCCACATCATCCTTTGGATCATCCTTTAACCTTTACAAAAGAGACGGTTGATCAATCATTTGTGAATGGATTGATGATGTTCCCTTCTCTATGATTCTCATGTCCATCTTCATCAAGTCTATGAATATTGGATCTTTCTCAATTCTCATCATTGATTGAATCGTTGGATCCTTTCTACATAGGTCATATTCCATGTTGTTCTCTTTCCCAGGGTGGTAATGGATTGAACAGTTATAATCCTTGATGAGCTCTATCCATATTATATGGCGCATATTAAGATCTTTCTGTGTGAATGTATATTTAGGACCCTTGTGGTCAGTATATATCTCACATTTTTCTCCATATAGATAATGCCTCCAGATTTTCAAGGCAAAAATCACCACCGCCAACTCCAAATCATGCGTTGGATAGTTTTGCTCATGTATTTTCAACTTCCTTGGGGCATGGGATATCATTTTATTATTCTGTATCAGCACACCTCCTAATCCATTCTTCGAAGCATCAATGAATACCACAAAAAGTTCCCCACTTGTGGGTAAAGTGAGCACTGGCGCAGTGATAAGCCTCCTTTTCAACTCCTTGAAGCTTTCTTCACATTTATCACTCCCAGAAAACTTTCATCCCTTTTGAGTTAGCTTGGTAAGTGGTTTGGACAATCGTGAGAAATTTCTCACAAATTGTCGATAATATCCAGCTAACCCCAAGAAGCTATGGATATCTGTTACCGATTTTTCCCTCGTTCATCCCTCAATTGCATCTATTTTAGAGGGATCCACAGATATCCCATTTCTTTTGATGATATGGCCCAATAATGAGACCTCCTTCAAATAGAACTCATAATTGATGTACTTTTCATAGAGCTTCTCCTTGCGAAAAGTCTCTAGTACAGTTCTTAAATGCTTCTCATGATCCTCCTTGGTTTTGGAGTATATTAGAATATCATCTATAAATACTACCACAAATTTTTCTATGTAATCTCTAAAGACTCTATTCATTAAGTCCATTAAGATTTCTGGAGAATTAGTGAGTCCGAAAGTCATTAATATGAATTCATAGTGCTCGTATCTTGTGCGAAAAGCAGTCTTAGGGATATCTTCCATCTTCACCCTTACTTGATAATATCTCGACCGCAAGTCCACCTTGGAGAAGTATTGTTCTCCACACAGTGGATCGAACAATTCATCAATTCATGGGAGAGGATACTTGTTCTCTATCATGATTTTGTTAAGTTCATGATAATCAATGCAAATTCGCATTGACCAATCCTTCTTCTTGACGAAGAGGACTGGTACACCCCATGGTGAAGCACTTGGGTGTATAAACCCTTTATCCAAATTCTCTTGTAGCTGTTTCTTCAGCTATTCAAGCTCTACAACATCCATTGTATATGGAGTTTTGGATATTGGTAAATTACCAAGTATAAGTTCAATTGAGAATTCAACATCTCTTCTAGGAGGAAGATCAGTCAGTTCCTTGGGGAACACTTCAGTGAATTCCCTCACAATAGGCATTTATTCAAGGATGGTTTCTTCCTTGGACTCAATCAGCTGATCTAGATATACATGCTCATAAGGCAGTAATATCCACTCTTGAGATGATGGAGCTAAAGGAGATTCATCTTCCTCCTTACACTTGTAAAGAATCGGGGTTCGATTCTCTATATGGAGTGTGATTTCCCTCTCCCGACAATTTATGTTGGCTCTATATAAGGAAAGCCAATCCATGCCAAGAATTGCATAACATTTCACCATAGGGAGTATGACGAGGTTTATTGGGAAATTCAATCCACATATTATAATAGAGGAGGACTTATATTCGTGGGATGCAATGATTGCCCCATTTTTCGTACTTACCGATATCTTCACATCCATGATTTTTGGTGGTGCTAGGATTATTCTACTAAACATTCGAGATAAAAAATAATGCGTAGAACCTAAATCAAAAAGTATGTTTGATATTCTTGAATGAATAACTAGTGTACCTATCACCACATCATTATTGGGGTTCACTTTGGTAGAAGTGATGGAAAAAGCTCTTCCTTGCTGCCTTGGAGGATGTTGGTTTTCCCAAAAAACCCTTGTATTAGGGCACTGATTTGGAAAATGACACAATTCTTTGCATTTGTTGCATTGAAAAATTCGTTGAGGTTCGAACGGAGTGTTCCTCTCCTCTATCGCAGCCATGGGTCTTTCTTGCTGACAGTTAACAGCTAAGTGCCCTTCTCTTCCACACTTGAAGCATTTCCTCATCCCCTTAAGGCAATTTCATGGGTGCTTCTTTCCGCACTTTTGGCAAGTGGGGTGCTGGATCTTCTTAACACCATTAGATTTATCCATCGGCCCACCAGAATTGTAGTCCACCTTACGCTTATTATCCCCATGATACCCCTGTGATTTTCTGATCTCTAATTTGGCCTTGAGGGCACATCGGACAATTTCCTCATAGCTGTCAAATACATGGATCGCTAATGCTTTCCGTAGGCTAGGATTTAGCCCACCAATAAAGAATTCATCCTTGCATTCAGGGCCGGAAGCGTATCGTGCAAGCCTTGTGAATTTTTCCTTGTACGCTCCAATAGATTCTTAATCTTTTTGCTTGAGGGAAAGGAAGTCCCTTTCCATATTAAGCCGGAGGGTTTGCGGAAATATTTATCGAAAAATATCTTCCGGAAATCCTTCCATTCCAAATCCTCGATCTCCTCCTCAGGCTTTGTATTTTTTGATCAACATCCACCATTGATCAGCTTCACCCTCCATACAATAACCTGCCAGGAGAACCATCTCTTGTTCAGAACATTGAATGATGGAGAAGATCTTTTCAATGGTGTTGATCTATTGTTCAGCGATCGTGGGATTAGATAATCCACTAGAAGTAGAAGGCCTTTGTCTCATGAATCTCTCGATAGAGACTTGTTCTTTCTTATGGGGGTTTGGATGTTCCTCTTAACCCGTGTTTCTATTTGACGCTACAGTTAGCTGAGAGAGAAGTTTGACAATATTTTCGATTCCTTCTCCCATTGGATTGGGCATCTCATTAGTACAGTCATCACACTGATCTTCACATCAGTTGTTAGCCTGAGTCCTCCTATTACTGGCCATTGGCTGGAATAAAAGGAATGTTAGGGGTAACACATAAAGGGTAATCCAAAGACAAAAGTTGATGACTTATAAATAAACATTCATTTCCTTAACTCATTTGTCTATAGGCTTCAATCTAGGATTTTCATGATCAACTTTCTAAAATATATTCTTATGGGCATTTTTTTAATTCCCTTAATAAGGGTTCATACTAAGCTTGTGAATTTACCAAAGCATATCCCCCGGGAGTGTCGTAACCAAGAGTGCAGCAAGGCCCGTTGTCATGCACCAGTTCTCGTTCAAGTTTAGCTAAAAGCGTTGTTTTCGGGTTTTACCCCTAGGATACATCTGTACCAGAGTCGCCTCTACCTACTCGTATCCAGACATGGATTTATTTTCATGATAACCCACTTATTCAATACTCACCAAAACATAGTGATCTTTTTATTGTACCTAGTCTTGTATCTAAGGGTTTACTAGGGTTTTCTAATCCTAATCCCAAAAATAACTAAACATATCCTCTAATACCAACTATGACAACCCTTCTTTTTATTACAACTTAAACATGATTTATTACATAAAACTTCACTTGATACAACAAAGAAGATCGAGAGGTTTAGTGTCTTTGGGACTTAATATAATTACATAAAAACGTAAAACATGAAATACAACATCTTTATTGAAAACTTCCTTTACATGACCACTAAATTCCTTCGTACTTAGCATTTCATGGGATAACCTGAGGACATGCTTAAGAAAAGGGTGATCTATAAAGCCCAGTAAGGGAGTACACATGGAATAACATGAAGAGTAAAATACGTGTTAGACAATAGGCATATCAATAGAACATAATAAAAACATGAACATAAAGGCATGATAAAGCATGATAATCATAACATGTAAATGTAGCAACAACACTTAACACGGAATTAGCATGAGCCAAGGCTCATTGCACATGGGGCATGATTAAATCCTCATTGCACATAAAGCACGAGTAAACCCTCGTTGCACTTGAATTAGCATGAGTAAAGATGCATTGAACATGATGTATCATGATACTATACTTTATCCAATGCATTGGAGCACTATAAGGGCACAACCCTCTTAAACATTTCATTTCATTTCATGCATAAGTGTGCCACATGGATCATAAAACATGGATTCATAAAACATAATCATTTATTCCATGATAAAAGAATATGGAATTAATACATGAAACTTTTTAATCAATAAGTAAATTTTCACAAAGGTGAATACCCTTGATGGAGAAATGGGCATGGTATTCACTACACAATGGCATTGGCTTAGAAAATCAGTGCGATTTTGGCAGCGTAATTGTGTGACATAAGAATTCATAAAAATTGTTGATGAGAGATAAAGGGGTTACTCATCATATTTACATGTAAAGAATAGTAAGGAGGTAATATAGATACATGTACCAAAAATTTTAATGGAATTTAGATTTATGATACAAAATTATTTGTTGAATGTAAATGAGGAGAGAGAAGTTCTTTTCAGAATTTCGGCATAGTAACGGGTGTACATGGGAGGCATCTAATGAGAGAGAAAGGGGTCTCCCATAATTAAAACATAAATAAGGCAGTATGTGGGAGGTGAGAAACCATACCCCAACATTAATAATTGAAATAAAATGGGCAAAACAACTTAAAGAAAATTGGACCAAAACGAGAAAGGAAGAAAAACCCTTACAAGGAAGTGTGCTTCCAAGGGCTAGAGAGAGACTTGTGAGAGGCTTATTGGGAGATCGGGGCCACATGGGAGGATTATATAGAGAGTAGGGCAGAGGTTGGACGAACTCCAAAGGATTTGAGTGAGGAGGAAGTGGGAGCTTGGGTGGGTTTATATAGGAAAGGTGATGGAATTCTTTATTGTTTAGGTTTGGGACCCCTTATATTAAATTAATCCAAACAACAAACCATTCCATGGTTTTTGCCCATGGTTTTGGAAAATGGAAGAGGAAAATAATATTTTATAAGGCCAATGTACTAACTTATTAAAATAATGAGTTTACTTATGTGGAGGTGAGTCACACTCCCATTGAAATTAATTTAAAAAAACAAGATGTTTAATAAGTCTTGAGGGGTCCATTAATGCTTTGAAAAGTAATCCAAAAAAACCCAAAATCAAATTATTTTAATGGTAAAAAATATATTGGCCGAAAATAAAGATTATATTACTTTATTACATCTCTATTGGGTCATTATAATGTCATAAAACACATTATATATTTAAACAGTATTTAATTTTTACTCAAAAATTTGACTGTCTCAAAAAATTATGAAAAATTCACCGTTGGATAATATCGAAATCCTGATTCCAATAATAACATTTATTTTATCTAAATAATTTTCTAAATATTTTAATTTTTACTTTTAAAATAAAAACCGACATTTATCAAAACATCACGGGTTTTGACAAAAATGGCTTTCAAACCTTAATAAATATTATAATTGCATTAATACAATTACATGATCATTTATATAGAATAAAATTAATCTAATAATAATAATAATAATATTTTATTAAAGTATTATTTAATTCAAAAATCCCTTAATTTAATAAAATAGATTTCTTAATTAAATAATAACTAAAAACACCATTTTTACATTAAAAACTATTTACAATGTATCAATAATGACAAGAAATTATATTCATTATTATATACAAAAAATTAATGTACATGAACATAGTACTATTTATTTGTTACATAACCCCTTGAAACAGCCACATAAGACCTAAGGGTAAGGTGTGCGATGGTGACAGAATCTTGGGGTGGCTTGGATAACATCGCTCGAGTGGTAATTTCTATCAACATCCACTTCTCCTGTAGATGGTCCCGTTCAATCTTGACATGATAAAGCTCAGATTGGGCTTGGTCAAGAGCGAAGACCAAGGATTCCACCTCTTTTCTGAGCTCTAAAAAATGGGCTTCGTATGGGGAAATTCTACTGGATGAGGCCATCTCTTCCTTTGTGTGAGTAAATTAGGATTTGTTAAAGCCCTATATTTATACTAATCATGTGATCACTGTTCAACGCCTATATAGGCAACGGTCAAAATTCTTAACATAAAACCAATGAAGTTGACATTTTATAAAAAAAAATTATATAAAAAGACATTTAATTAGATCAAGAGGGATTCCCATTAATGAAACTTTGGGTCGTTACATTCACAGTTTCTATAAAAAACAAAATATCTTTGTATTGAGAATAAAAAAATGATTTCATTAAAAAATTTTAACAAGTTAATATATTTAAAAATTAATTCTCTAATTAATTAGGAAAAGGTTAAAATAATTTTCAAAACATATTTAGAAAACATTTATTTTGATGTAAATTTTTTTTTACCAAAGAGATAAATAAGGAAAAATTTCTTAAAAACATTTGGCAAAAAAATTAAAGTACAAAATAATAGGAAAGCAGTAATATCAAATGAAAATTTCATGACATACCCAAGTATAGAAAAGGATATTTGTTTTAGGATATTAATACAAAATTATTCCCCCATGGGTGGCTTAAATAATAAAAAACATGAATAATAATGGGATTGGGAAGTAAACTCTTGCCTCTTTATCAACTTCTAAATCGTAATCCCGAAAAAGAAATAATTATACACTGAAACATTAAATACTGTGATTATAAATAGATTCATTATATAAAATATAAATTACATTGTTTATAAACCACACAGCTGGATAAGTGGTTAATATGACATATGTCTCGCATTTGAAAATTTTAAACGAGAAACCCTTACCTCTAGTTTTACCCCCATTTTTTATAATAACATCATATATAATAAATATAGGTATATTATAAATATATCAAATAATCATATTCATATGTATTACTCCAAATATGATCCACTGATAAAAGTTTACAACCAATTTGTTATTAATATATTAATTTTTTTATTGTTTTGGTTGTTAATTTCCTTATTTTCTCATTCATGTTCTATCATGAATGTTTTCGTTTGTATACATACAACATAGTTCCATAAAACCCAAAATTATATTAAAGTTATAAATATTATTTTTTTCAATATATATACATACTTATAAAATTTCAAAGAAATTGTACCTTGGAAATGAATCACATCTATTCTTGGAGACGGTTGGTCATATGTACCCAATGGCTATGATATTATTCCATTAAATGGTGAAAGTCTGTTGAAAAAAGTTATATATTAATTATTGATAATTGATATCATGTAATATATATCACATATGTTTATTAAAATTATCATTAATACCTTCCATATCATATGTATGTGAGAAAGATATCACATCACTACGTGAGGTGGTTGTCCTCCATACACACGAGAGACGTCATCATATCCCCCTTAGAATGGAAAATAAGAAGTTATATGTTTTAGATGATTAAAAAAGTGTAATAATTTGATAAATATTATATTAATATGTTAAAGCTAATATTATCTATTTCCTTTAATAGTTGGGAGGAAAAATGAACTAAATCGGTTCTTGAGACAGTAGGTTTTCATATACATGATCGATGATTTGATTTCTCATTTGATGGAGGAGGAGATGGATACATATTTTTTAATAAACATAACAATGTACAATTATATAAGAAAGACTGATGATATTATATTAGAATTTTAATGCCATAATTTATTGTTATAAATGGAGAAATTAAAAGAACTATCTTAGTGAATAAAATTACATTCTCTTAGAGAAACCTCCTTTAGATATATTCTTATGGACCCTAGGGTTGTTTTTTATGTATCCTAATAATATATAAAAGGATTTTGGGGGGATATTTTCTTAGTGGATGGTAAAGAAATTTTTTTCAGAGGTGTTAATAATTTTAAGGAGTGAGTGCCCTTTTATAAGTGGGGAGCAGGGAACATTATTGAAATTATGTAGAAATTTACGATGATAATAAACAAGGGTAAATTCATTTACATGAATAATGATTTCAAATTGTAAAGGATTCGAAATAGAGTAGAAAAAGTTTTAAATATGGCCATCTAGTAGGAATTATAAAAGTTTGTACCTCACTTTTACCCATATCTTCATAGTTTATCCCTTTTAAAACTATTTTTACCTTAACAATAGAAAGTATATTTACTATTTTCACTATTCATTTTCGTAGAAAAAAATGTTGAAATTATTATATTATATAAATTATTCTGATTCCAAATATGTAATCCATTTTTTTAATTCAATTCAATGAATTGGATGAATTGAATTTAATATTATACTTGTAGTCAAGAGGAAAAAAAGAAGGTTTTGAAACAAAAAATTCTCATAAGTATAAAAGTTTTTAATATTTAAATATAATATGAAATTGATTAATTTCACTTAATTTGTGTTGATTAATAATTATTTAAATCATATTAATTTAAAACAAATTTAAAATAAAATTTAAATTTTTAAATAATTTAAAATAAATGGTTGTTTTAAATTAAAATGTGTATTTTTCACTAATCATTATTTTTTTTACTTTTTAGGAAAATAAAAAATTCCTACGATAATATTGGTATGATTATTTCAAAAGGTTATTTATTTATATAAAAATAATTATCTAAAATGTTCAAAAATTAATATTTCTATAAGTACACAAAAAGCGATGAATCCTTTTTCTTTGAAAAAATATTGTTTTTCAAAAAATATTATATTTATTTTAAATGATTATTAGTATTATTTTAATAAATATATATCCATTTAGTTTATTTTAAAAATTTTTAAAATATATAATATAAATAATTTAGTAATTACTAATCATTTCCCAATTTCATCAGAACTGTGATATAATGGGCATGTTTAATTAATAATAGACATTCATATTTTATTGAAACCTAGTTTTTTGTTCTCTAATAGGTATAGTGACCCATATTTTACATAAATTGTTAATACTTCAAAATTGAAGCACACTTATTACAACATATAAAAAACCTTGGAAGGACCGTATAGGTATAGTGTCTTTAGAAACTGGGAAACATAAAAAACTGGTTCATAAAGCATCTACACTGTCTCCCATTTATTTCATCATATCTATAGTCCCTTTTGGAATATCTTACTTAATAACCTTCTTCCTGACCTGGGGAAAGAAAACTTACAAAAGGGTGAGCTCAAATGCTCAGTAAGGGTAAACAAAAGAAATATCAATCACATTATATTCATAAGAACATAACATTTTGGAAATCTTACCCTACAAAAGAGATCATAATTTCATAACATTGGATAAATCATGGTAGTGAAATGTAATCACAACAATCATAACATAAAACATGAAGCTTTATGTCATACACACATAATCATAGAGAATCATTTATTATTATTCAAGACTCATTTCCAAGACTATCTTAGTGGACAAAGTCCATTTCTGAACCGAGTTCATTCCTCGTTTTAGTCCAGTTTCACTGAACCGGTTTAACCCGCCATTCCAGCCATGTCTATCTCATGAGATATAATATATTTAACCAATGCATTGGAGGGAGATATTGTTCCCACCCATCTCATAATGATACCATTCTTATGTGTTCCACAAAATCATAAATCATACATCATAGCATAACCCATGTAATAAAAATGGGAATCATAAAAATCATGTCATCATAACATAATCCATATAAAAGGACTTCATAAAAATAATTCCATCATAACATAATCAAATCAATTTAAAAATAGGGATAGAAACATAACCCAATATTATCTTAGATGGAAAATAATTTTGATAAAACGTTTGAACTCCATTCTTGAGGAAAATATACTTTCTACTTCAAAAACATTTTTTTTTCCTAGCATGTTATATAATTTTGAACTAAAATAAGTTGATTAAAAATAAAATTGAAAACATGTAAAGTAAGATTCATGGAAATAATGTTTTAAAATTACATTCAAGCCGTATAAGTTAAAAAAATCATTCTTCTCGTAATTATGTCAGAAAATTCAAAAAGTACCTCGCATGAAAAATGATAAAAGATTCCTTTCATATCATTTACTAAAAACTCACCGAAGGGTAAAATTGGATTTAAACAATTGTAGGAGGATATAGATAATATTACATGTTTAGGAAACATGGATGTGGATGATAAATATTCCCCAGTAAGTTCTGAAGTATAAACAATCTTGGATAAAAATTTAGATTTGCGAGATTGTCCCTTACCTTAGGTCTGATTTGCTTCGTAAGTGTATGAACCTCCTGTATAATGATTTAAATAATGTTATTGAATTATTCTAGAATCATAAATATTTTTATGATATCATATATGGTCATATTATTAGCTTCTTATCAGTAATATTTCATTGCTACTTGTTATTCGGGTGTTTATTGCTTTATGTTCGTATGTGTGTTTTTGTCGAATAAATTCTTATTCCTCTTTTTAGGTTATAGACACCTCATTTCCAGAATGTTATTAGTGTAATATATATCATGTTTATTTATTCAATTCATTTATATAATCATTATTCAATGTAGATCATGTAGAACGAGTCACATCACATCGTGGAGACGATATTCTGTACGTACGCACGAGCGATGATATCGTTCCCATGATTGTGGAATTGTATTGGAGTGTACGTATACTATTTCAGAATCAATAACAATTTAATATAATCATATATAGTTATTTTTTTGCACCATTATACCCATCCAAGTAAGGTGGTGATGTAAAATAGATTACACCACGGCGTGGAGACGGTATTCCGTACGTACGCACGCACAGTGATTTCGTTTTTTGTAGGATGGATACATGGTGAAATAGGTTTGTTTAATACTTATAATAACATATCAATATATTATTGATACTAATTTTATTACTTAATAATGAAACAACTAAATAAGAAGAAGTGGAAGAAGAAATAAAGTTGAAAGAATCGAACATTACTTCTTCTTTGAAACGCCTCTTTGAGACCTCCTTTTAAGGCTCTAAAATTGGTCTTTGAAGAAGACCAGGACCTCTAGGATGTTTCTAGGGAAGTGGAGAAGAGAATTTGAAAGGGTTTGTCTGAGATTGAAGGATCAATGTGGTGTGAGGAAGAGAGGGAGGAGGTTCACTTTTATAAGGGAGGAGAGGGGCACCTTTCGAAAGACTAAAAATATTATTTTATTATAAAGCCATATTCGGTTTTAAATAGATCCAAATTGATTTATTTATAATCTAAGCTGGATATGGGTATAAATACTCTCATACAATAGAATTTGGTCAAGTTTAGTTTACTATTTTAACCTTATCATTTTTATTTAACTTTAAGTTGGATAATTATACTTTTACCGTGTATTTTTGTGTTCTTACACTATAAGGTTAATAAACTTACTATAACAAGCCAAACGAACCCCAAGTTGTTTATTGTTAATATTTATAACCTTCTCTAAGTCATTTGGAAGAACCTTAGATTTTTAGGAATAAAATAACAATTAATAATATAATATTTTTTTTAAAAACTATTTTATGTTAATTTTGAAACTATTTAGTAATTGATTTTTTTTTAAAATCATAATAGAATGATTAGTTCAAAAAAAGTTAATTAAATAAATACTAACATGTCATAGTAACATAGAAAATTATTGTAATTTATAAAAAGTCTCAAATTACATTTATTTGAGTATTTCTAACACCATTTATGTCAATATTTCATTAATAAGATAATTACTGCATCATCATTGTGTCATAAATAAATTAAATTATTTATTGTCTAAAAAATACAAATAAAATACCATTATGTAGGAAATCGTTTTATATTTCTAATGAATATTTATAGTTGAATTTATCTTATGTATAACCCTATCTTAAAAATTATTTACTTATTAAAATTTGATTTTAACTATTTTAACCCTTCTTTAAATAAATTAATAATAAATGTCTTCATCTAATCCAAGTGGGCCTAAATGGTAATATTTTATTCATAAGGTTGTTTTTGGTCGAATTATACTTATCCAATTGAATTAGGCCATGTGTTAGGGTAATAATAATATCATTTTTACCCTTAATTACCCTATATACTTTTAACTGTGGTAAATAAAAGTAAAAAGATACTATTCACCAAAAATTATTTTCATCTCATTGAACCACATTTTACTTACTGAAATCAACCATGTCTCTTGGATTTTTAAATTCCACTCACAGAAGTGGTAAAACTAAGTTTTATGTTAATTTTCAAATTCTCTTAGGAGGTGGGTAAAAGACGGTGAAAAGTTCAATAAACTTTTTATATATCTAAAATTATTATAAAATTTCTCCAATGAATTACATTGAACTTATATAGGTATTATGTATCAATTTTTACCTACAATAAATTTAAATAAAATAAATAATTATTTAAATAAAAAGTCAATTTTTAAATAGTTACCTAATGTTTTCACTATTCATCAAAAATTGAAAGTTTCCAGAAAAATACCAAAATTTCACCCTAAGCTAATTTCGATATTCCGAATCCAAAAAATGAAGTCCATTTTGAAATATAAAATTTACAAAATTTCAAAAAGTGGTTATTAATATTCATAACGACTAGTTTTAATAATATTTTAATAGCATATCGTTGTTTAGTGAAACTCGGTATTGCGTACGACGCTAGCTATCAAGGAAGGTCGTGATTGCGTGTAAAGCAATCCAAGCTAGTGTTGTGTGTAGTGAAATATTCCTTTGATGATTTATATAAAATAAAAACAAAATATTTCTTCTAAAAGTCTCGGGTGTTACATTCTACCCCCCTTAAAATGAATTTTGCCCTCGAAATTCGTCACTTGTAACAAATAGATGAGGATACCTCTCCCTCATTATATCCTCAAGCTCCCATATAGCTTCTTCTAATTGGCGGTTCCTCCAAAAAACTTTCACCAAGAGAGTGGTCTTGTTCTGTAGGAATTTTTCACTATGATCGAGAATCTCTATCGGCTATTCTTCATAAGAAAGATCTTGTTCCAGTGGTACAACTTCTGAGCTGAGTACATGTGAAGGATCAGGTATGTACTTTCTCAGGAGAGATACATGGAACACATTGTGAACTTGAGAGAGATTCGGTGGAAGCGCCAATCAGTAAGCTACCTTCCCAACATGATCCAGTATTTCAAAAGGACGGATATACCTAGGGCTCAGCTTTCCCTTCTTTCCAAATCTCATTACTCTCTTCCAAGGAGATATTCGTAGGAACACTTTATCTCCCACTTCAAACTATAAGTCTTTTCTTCGGTTGTCGGCATAAATTTTTTGTCGACTCTGAGCTGCTTTTATATGTTGTTGAATAGATCGGACCTTTTCTGCCATCTCATCAACAAGATCAGGTTCTAATAGATTTCTTTCCCCAACTTTATCCCAGCAAGTTGGAGTCATGCATTTATTTCCATAGAGAGCTTCATAAGGAGTCATCTGAATACTGGAGTGATAGCTATTATTATTAGAAAATTCCACCAAATGTAGGTGTTGATCCCAACCACCTTTAAAATCCATAGAGAAGGCTCTAAACATATCTTCTAGAGTATGAATTGTCCTCTCAGACTGACTGACTGTCTGAGAATGATAAGCAGTGCTGAAACTCAACTCTATATCCAGAGTATACTGAAGTCTTCAACAAAACTTTGAGGTAAACCTCAGATCCCGATCAGATATAATAGAAAGTGGTAATCCATGTAATTTTACCACTTCCTTTACATATATCATGGAAAGCTGATCTAGAGAGAAATCCTCTCTAATAGTGATGAAGTGTGCAGACTTTGTAAGACGATCAATTATGACCCAGATAGCATTATTGCCTTTGGATGTTTTAGGAAGTCCTGTGACAAAGTCCATAGTGATGTTTTCCCATTTCCATTTGGGTATGGGTAATGGTTGTCACATCCCCTTAGACTTATGTCTCTCAACTTTAACTTGCTGACAAACCAAGCATCGAGAGACATATTCAGCTACATCTCCTTTCATGCCATCCCACTAGAAGTACTCCTTCAGGTCCCTATACATCTTCGTGCTTCCAGGATGAACAGAGAATGAAGAACTATGAGCCTCATACAGCAGCTCCTTCTTTAATTCGGGGATGGGAGGAACACAAACCCGATTCATAAACTTTATTATCCCATCACAATCAAGGTTGAATTCAGGAATATTTCTCACCTTCTTTTTTAACTCGAAATCTTCTTTCTGTGCCTCCTTAATCTTCAAATGTATTGATGGTTGAACATTTATTTGAGAAAGATACGATTTATCCCCTTTCATTATAATTCCAAGATCCATCCTTTGTAAATCCATAAATATTGGATCTTTTGTGATCCTCATCATGGATAATCTAGCATGGTCTTGTCGACTTAATGCATCTTCTACCTTGTTTTCTTTCCCAGGGTGGTAATGAATTGAGCAGTCGTAATCCTTAATCAGCTCCAACCATCTTCTTTGGCGCATATTTAGATCCTTTTGTGTGAAAATATACTTTAAAATTTTATGATCAGTATAAATGGTACACCTTTCTCCATAAAGATAATGCCTCCAAATATTTAATGCAAAGATTACCGCAGCTAACTCCAAATCATGAGTTGGGTAATTTTTCTCATTGATTTTCAATTGTCATGAGGCATAAGCTAGCACCATATCATTTTTTATAATAACACACCCCAATCCCTTCTTGGATGCTTCACTGTAGATCACAAACCTTTCTCCACTACAAGGCAGTGTGAGCACAGCTGCACTGGATAACCTTCTTTTCAACTCCTTGAAATTCTCTTCACATTCCTCCATCCAAACAAACATAACTCCTTTCCGAGTCAACCTGGTGAGTGGATTAGATAATCATGAAAAATCTTCACAAAACATCGATAATATCCAGCAAAACCAAGAAAACTTCATATCTTAGTTACTGTTGTTGGTCTCGACTATCTTTCGATAACCTCTGTTTTTGCTGGATCCACAGATATCCTCTCTTTTGAGATTATGTGACCCAAAAATGAAACTTTTTGAAGACAAAATTCACACTTGGTAAATTTGGCATAATGATTCTCCTTTCTCAGGGTCATTAATATAATTCTCAAGTGATCTTCATGTTCTTCCTTGCTCATTTAATATACAAGAATATCATCTATAAAGACTACCACAAAATGATCAAGATAGTCTCTAAAGACTCTATTCATCAGATCCATGAAGATAGCAGGGGCATTAGTAAGATCAAATGGCATCATTATAAATTCATAGTGTCCATACCTTGTACGGAAAGCTATCTTTGGTATATCCTCCCTTTTGACCCTTAATTGATGATACCCTGAACGAAGATCAATCGTGGAAAAGTATTGATCTCCGCGTAGTTGGTCAAATAAGTCATCAATGCACGGGAGAGGATATTTGTTCTTGATAGTTTTCTTGTTAAGTTCTCGACAATCAATGCAGAGTCTGATTGATCCATCTTTCTTCGTAACAAACAGAATAGGTTCTCCCCAAGGTGACGCACTAGGGCGTATGATCCCCTTATCAAGATTCTCTTGGAGTTGCTTCTTCAATCCTTGAAACTCAATTGGGGCCATTCTATATGGTGTCTTTGAAATAGATAAAGCACCCAGTATGAGTTCTATTGAAAACTCAACATCACGATTTGGTGTAAGACCCAGCAACTCCTCCGGAAAGACATCATCAAACTCCCGTACAATGTGAATATTCTTAAACGTGAGTTTCTCACCAACCATTTGAGATAAATAACTTTTATTTAGTGGAATCAAGACCCATAAGATGGAATAAATTTCCACTGGAAGGTTATGTTCATCCTTGCATCGATAGACGATCAAAGATTGATCTGGAATATGAAATGTGACTTCCCTTATTTGGAAATTGATATGAGCTCCATATAGAGAAATCCAATCCATGCCAAGAATCACATCAAATTCCACTATAGGGAGGATCACAAGATTTGCAGGAATCACATTCCCACAAACTTCAATCAGAGAAGAATTGTAAACTTTTGATGCGACTTTTGTGCCATTAGGGGTTGTCACACCTAACTCAACATCTAATTGTTGAGGTAATATGGTGATACCCTTAGAAAATTCTTTAGAAATAAAGGAGTGTGTGGATCCAGAGTCAAATAAATCATTTTCTACTTTAGAGTGGATGGTAAGTGTACCTTTCACCACTTCCTTATCGTACACCACATCGCTGATAGAAATTTCATGTGACTTTCCTTAGTCTTTATCCTTAAGAGTTTGTTGACATCGATCATCATCAAAAACCCTTGGATTAGGGCATTGATTGGCATAATTCCCCATTTCATTGAACTTGTAACATTGAAGTGTAGGAGGTGCACTCTGTGTAGCCTTTTCATTGTTCACATCACTAGACATCTTATTCCCATCATTGCTGAATTCAAATGCCTAATGACCTTCCTTTCCACATTTGAAACATTTACATGTCCCTTTAAGACAACTCCCTATATGTTTCTTTCCACACTGAGCATAAGGGAAAACTCATCTTCTTTTCAGTGTTCTCTTTATATTTTCCTTTGAATTCCATTTTTCTCTTCTTATCAAACCCATATGACTGATGGGTTACTCCAATCTCCATTCTTCATGATTTATTTTAAAAGTATTATTTTTGTAAAAGTATGACAATTATTTCATGATTATTATCATTTATATTATTTAAATTTGTAATATTGTAATTAACCATAACTTTAATGGAAAAACTTTTATAATAATTTAATGAAATTACACTGAAATCATTAAAATTAATGAAATATTATTAACGAAAGTGTTATATGATGTTATAAAATGATAAAATTTGAATTTATAAATACTAATATGGTTATAGTGTAATTTAATAACATGTTTAAAATAATAATACCCAAGGTTAATGAAATTTCAATCAAAAGGAAGCATGAGGTATGGGACTTTGTCTCAATTTCCCTTCATTGAGGCATTTCAAAATGTTATACACCTATTTTATTTTATATGATCTATAAAATACCCCCATGAAATGTAATATAATAATTCCTTTATAATTAATTATATTTTAAGTTTAAATTTTTGTTATTTATTATATGGGTATTGAACTTGAATATTCCCATGTTGTAAAAGATACTATATAATCTCCCTTTCTTTTGGTATTGGTAACTTTCTCTAGAAAAATCAAATGTAATAATTTTTCATTTTAAATTAAATTTATAAAAATATAAATATTATTTCAAAATTGATATTGTTATTTCATAAACATTATAAATTATTTATTAGGGTTATTAAATTGACAGTTATTTAATGAACTGGTGAATATTAATAAATTTGTATCCATTACTCAATATGGATATTTAATGATAATAAATGGTTTTAATGAATTATATTTATTTTTTAATATATGAATAATGTTTCAGAAATATAATAAATTATTTATTCCCACTATATATATCCCTTCAATGCATCTATATGTCTCATGAGACAAAATCTGTAACACCTTGAATTTATAATATAAGAACATTGAATTTAATACCATGTAATACATTCAACACCAAGAGTATAAGGGAATATAATATATCAATAATTTAACATATATAATCCATTTTTTACATTAAATATATTATATATTTCTTAATGCATTCATCATTTATTTTATCTTTCATTTCATGCACTAAGTTTCTTTGATGGCTTGTATTACACATAAGACTGAATCTTATCGAATATTGTTAATATTATTATTTAAAATGATAATTATCTCATAGTAATTAAATTTATGATATTAAAAAATTTAAATAACTTATGAAAATATTTATATTAATTAATTGGTTACCAATTATTTACAAATATATATAAAAACCAAAAAAATATAAATGGAATGATTTTAGAAAAACTATTTTTATGATCCAATGTTATCTTATCTCGGTAAATTATATTAATTACTATTAGAAATTGATACTTGTTAAATATATATATTATGTATTCAATAAAATATTTTTTATATTCATTTTATATATTTTATAGGAATAATATAAGAACAAACCAACTTTTACACAAAAAACTTATACTTTTATAAAGGCAGTTTTACTGCCATTAAATGATGCACCAATATTAAATATATGTTTTTGAACTTTTATGAATTTAATATAAAAAAACTAAACATAATTTTTGATATTGAAACATAATAATTAATTTATGGTGATTTTTGGTATTTTTCGTTGATGTTTCATTATTCCATGAATAGTGAAAATATATTGAATTTTAATTCAAAACATCTTTTTTTCTAATTTATTTATAATGATAAATTATATTTAAATTTTTTTTTCATTTTTAAGTATATAATATTTTTATTAATTTATTTAATTTTTTCACTGGAATCAACTTTACTTTTAAATTCAATATAAAAACATTGAAAACTTTTGAACTTTTATACATTAAAAACATACATTGTCATCTCCTGTGCTAGATTAAATTTAAATTCATTTCTGCCACATGATAGATTATAATTATAAAAATTAGATTCAATATTTCTTATTGTAATAATTTATAATGTCTAAAAATTTTGTCTTTGTTTTTGACTAAAAATATTATTGAATGTAATTAAAATTAGGTATGATGTTTAAGAGAAAAATTAGCCAAACATAGGACTAAAAAATAAACATAAGAGTCAAAATGACCAATAATATTGTCCAAAATATATTTTATGACTGTATTTTCACAATATCCCCTATTGGATAGAATTTAGTGCATTTTTAGCCACTTTTAATAGGAAAATTATTGTTGAAATTATCTTCCCAAAAATTTACAAGAATGCCACTCCTCCTCCACTATAAAAAGTCACCCACCCCTCCCACTTCTCACACCACTCAAAAATATTTGGATAAAACAATATCATAAAAAATATCTTCATAAAATACCTATAATAATCTTATGCTCATGTTAATAATAAATCCTTCTAGGTATGCCTTGTTGTAAAGAGAAAAATGAGTTACCTGAATAGCCTATAACATACTTCCAAAAGCTCTTTAGTTTTATTTCATTATCCACTCATCCAATTGTTCTTGTTATGTGATTATATAACAAAACCATACTCCTAAATATAATTATGTTTTTTATGTTAAAGTTTCAACGTACAATTATACACAGTTCCATCAAACTGGAAACAAGCAAACTGTCTGTGTACGGGGAACCACCACCTCAAAAAATGATTATTGTTCGTTTTTACTTTACCACCTATAATGATTTGAAATTATGAAGGAAAACAATTTATATTAGATTTATATTAAATTTATAATGTATTAACTATTTTGAAATTTTTTATATATAACATACCTTTATAACTTCTAGTTTTTGTAAATACGATAACATCATTTGGGGAATTGTGGACTACTACCTCCTCAAAGTAATGTGATTTATTAATGCAATACATGTAATGTATAAAAGACATTTTTAATTAAAAATATTTGATATAAAATAAATTTATATGATATTCATGAAATAATTACCTTTATGTAAATATAATATATCATGTTCTTTTTTACCCTTTTTAGATAATAAAAAGTAATAATATCGATCGTGGATGTGTGGACTACCACCTCCTTGACACAATGTGATTCTTATTAAATCAAAAGTATAAAATATTAATATATATATATATATATGATAATGTATCAATGTATTTATAATATTATTATCATTATGGAATCATATAATGTAACTTACCATCATTCCATAATGTTCAGTGTAAAATGGGAATGTCACTCATGAGTACGTACAACATACTGTCTCTATGATTGTAACATGGGTTCATTATTCATAACCCAATATAATTATTAGGTTTAAAAGTATAATTTATGTACAAATATGATAATTATTTCATTATTGTTATTCTTAAGATGAATATATAATGACTCCGTTTACAATTTTTGACCTACCAAAGTTGTTTTTGACACTTGACCTAAATTTGGTCAAAAATAGCAGATGTAACATTAATTGTCTATGTGGTTGAATTAAAAAATGTAATAAGTGAAGTAAAAGTAATAATAAAACTGAAAAATTTTATAAAGAAATTAATCATTTATCATATTTTTATTACCCAGGATGATCAAGACATGTTTGACAAGTTAGACTCAAGGTAAGGAATTTTGTCTCAATTTCATTTCATTGAGGCGTTTTATAATATTATACACCTATGTTATGTTGTATTTTGTATATAATTCCCATTGAAATTTTATATAATTAATCTCCTAATTTTTATGGTATTCTAGGTTTCATTTAATTTTATTACATCAAGGGGATTATGATTCCAAATGTTTCTATGTGGTATAGGACATAGTGGAATGTTTATTGTTTATTTTCCTAAAAATCATGTTTAATGGTTACCATTTAAATCTACTTTTTTTTATTTTCATATTTCAATTAAAATCATTAATTTCATATTCTTGTTTTTAAGTTACATTATAATTGACTTAAACGTGCATATTCTAATGCAATGGATATTATTATTTATTAAATTGTATACAATTTTACATATGGTGTTCACTTTGATAGTTATTCGAGTAACTAGAGAATTGTTGATAAATATGTACCATTTATTAAATACATCTATTAGATAAGGTTCATTTTTTATGTGGGAAATTTATTATTTGATATATGAGGATTTCTTTGGATAATTATGACACTATTGACACCTGGTTATAGATATCCCCTCGATGCATCAATATTCCCATGAGGCGAATTCGATAGCCAAATTAGATAGGTTTTTACCAAATATTATAAACCATCTTGTGAAAGGTATTGATGGTAATGGTTACATATATAAAGGAAACATGTCATATAATAATAAAGAATATACCTCATTTAGATTTAGTTATTATTTATACATGATATTTTTTTCATTTAAATATATATGGATACATTTTATTCTTAGTTCATTGATTAAATAGAATGAGTTTCAATTTCTTGCATTTATATATTGATATTTCCTTATGTAATTATTTTAATGTAATGTGTTATCATTTATTTAAAATTACATGTTGACTATTATCATCAATTTATTATGTCTTCATCATTATTTTACCTTACTCAGTATTTGAGCTCAAACTTATTATGTTTCCTTTCCCCGGTTATGAAGAAGAAATACTTGAATAATAATTCAGTGATTCTATTTATTACATTATATTATGTATCATGTTTTTATTCACTTTTAACAATATACTATGGGTATCATGTCTGTAATATTATTTTCTTTAATAGGTAAACAATTTGGTCCATTGAGATTATAATATTTTATCTATGCCAATGTTTTAATGTAAGTCACTCGATTCGGGCTTCTAGGGTCAGGGTGTTATAATTGTTATCAAATAAGGTTTAGAAGAAACCTTGGAAATGAGATTTAAAAATCATATATTATCAAAAATAACCCAAATATTTACATTGATGATAAGAATAGAATAACATCCCCACATTTTGGTAAGGTAGAGATTACATGGGTATTTCTAGAAATACATCCCTGTTTAGATACTATAACAAGGTGTGGTTCTATAAATGAAGTACCTAGTGTAAAAATCTGATATGGTGCATGATGCTCAACTTACATAACTTAGTACTTGAAAACAGTCCATACTGTGCACCTCGTTTGACAATCCCAAGGGATACACCTAGGATAATTCACATTTTCAGAACAAACAAACATGAAGGATTTGAAAGTAATGATATGACCAAGTAGAAAATGTTTATTATTATGAGAATAGTTATTGAAAAACTATTAAATTTATGATTATTATTTCACTATTTTTTAGATTATACATTGTGTTGTGATATAATCCAGTATATTCCATTGTTTAGAAATGGCTAATGGAAGGAATAATGGTATTATTACTCATAGAAAATGTAGATATTTCCCTATTTGGGAAACCAATATAGATGGTATTGTAACTGAAGAACTTTATGAAATTATGCAGGTAGTAGAATCTGGTAATGACACATAACATTTCTAAGCTGGACAAACCTGTTCCACAATGAGATTCTCTGATTTTGGATCACATTATGTGATAGAGGCTCCCATAATTTTGTGGGATTACTAACCCAATGATGTAAGAGAAAAGAATTTAGTCTTTTTTGAAGTTATTCATGGAATTCTGATGTATTGAAAGAGAAATAGTTACACTTGTACTGTAATATATCAATGGAGATGCAGATCAGTGTTAGACATTGATCTAAAATACTAGGTAGAAACAAGAAATAAAACTCATACAGTTGGTAAATTTTAAGGATACATTCATCAATAAATGTTTCCCTCATGATAAAAATATTGGGATGAATAGAAATTTGTATAGTGTAAAGAAAAAATAGGAAGAACATTTTTCGGAGTATGAATCTATTGTTACCAGGTTATCATGGTATGCGATGGATTTCATATGCAACATGAAATTCATGAATAATCATTTCTTTAAAGGAATTAAGACATGTAACCAAAGGGAATTGGTGTATTAGTCCATTTAATCGTATGATGAAATAGTTTTATGTGCTATCATGTAAGAGAATGAATTGTCCATGTCTTATGGATTCAATTAGAATGAAGAGAAAAAAATAAAGTAAAAAAATATATATAAAGGGACGAATAGAAAGAATTATTTTCCTAAAAGTGATGCCTATTGGAATAAATCCCCATGGTAAATTCATTAAATGATTATGAGTTTTTTATAAGTGTGGAGAAAAGATTAACTTGGAAAATTAATGAAAAGGGAAGAAGTAAAACACTTCAATTGACTATTACATCTACAAGGATATGGGGCATTATGGAAATGAATTACTTATGCATCAAGGTAATATAACTCAAAAAAAGATAAGAGGTCATGGTCAAGAAAATATTAGTGACACAACTGAAGTGGAATGATTAGTGTTATTTTGTATTTAGATTGAAGAAATATGTCATAAAATTATTTCACTAATGATTTTATCATCATATATATTATGAAATATACAAGGATTATACCACAAAAAAATTTTATTTAATATTTTAGATCATATGTCTAATAATAATAAGAAATGTTATTTAGTAAAAAAAAATTTAAAAATACAAGTTTGAGGGATATATAAGCACTAATATGTTTATAATAGTGATAAAATAATATATGGATAAAAATTATTTATTTTTATATGTGATGACTACCTTGAAATTGTTAAATTATTTGATGAAAATAGTTTTTATACTATCATTTATGGCTTTTCAACAATTTTGGTTTTTTGGAATATATATAATAACATTTTTTTACTTTTTTAATAAGGAATAATGAATCTTTTCAACAAGGTTTTTTATTCATGTCATTAATATTTTTCAAGAGAATAAATTATGAAGGTATTCAAATGTTTGGAAAGTGAAAATTTATATCTTCTTCATATTGATTTAAGGCTAATGATAAGTTCATTTTGGAAAGCTAGTAGACTTATTTCTAAATTGTTGGATCATAATCTTTTGTAGAGGTTAATCATTTATGAAATGTTTTAAGTTATAATTTGAATTTGGTATTAGAGATTTATATATTACATCATCGTATTATATAACTTGTATAAAGGTATGGTGCATAAATAGTTCAAGGCATGAAAAAGGGTTAATATTGTTATTATAAAAATGTATCATATATGTATATTTACATATAATTCAAGATAGTAAAAAAATGCCTCTACTATAAGAAAATGGTCCTAAATGTTTTTGTCCTGTTATCATCATTTTCGATGATATCACTGACCTTTATTCACACCTCTAGTCTATGGTGTTGTCTTCAAAAAAATCTCATGAACATGTTTTCTATCACTCTCCATTGGAACATGATATTTATATTTCCCTTCCATATCCTTGTTTTCAACAATGATCTCCTATTTTAAATTCATGTTCCATGGTGAGCTTCACATTTCATTTTCAATATTAATAATATGATGTGTGTTTTTTACCAAATTTAGGATGTGGGTATGTCCACAATAGTTTATTTTACTGAGATCATGTATAAATATATAGGATGAAATTTAATTAATATGGGTAGAATGTAACAGCCCAAAATTCTAAAGTAAGAACATTGTATTTAATATCATATAATAAATGAAAAACCAAGCATGAAAGGGAATATAATATCCCAAGACATTAATAATTATTTTATATTTTTTATATTAAATATATTTCAATTCACATAACATTTATTTAATCTTGTTATAGGGAATGAGTTTCTTAAATGGATTTTGTTAATTGTAAGACCGAATCTTACTTAAAATTGTTAATATTATTATTTAAAATCAATATTATATCCCAGTCATTAATTTTTTTTATGAATCAGATTAAGTAACTTTGAAAAATTTATATTTGAATTCATTGGTTACCAATTATTTGAAAATGAATATGTAAACCGAATTAATTTAAAGGCAATGATTTTATAAAAACAATTTTTATACTCTAAAGGTTATTAATCATAATAAATTAAATTAATTATTTTTAGTATTTTGTATTTATGAAATCAATATAAAATTTATTCAATAATTTTTTTTTCAGATTATCCAATATATTTGATGGGCATAATATAAGAACAACTATAATTTTAATCATTAAAACCGATATTTTTATAACGGATATTTTACCACCTTTCAATGGATCACCCACATTAAATATGAATTTTGAATCATTTATGAATTTAATATGACAATATAGTATTCATTTTTAAAATATAAAATTAAAAATTAAGTTATTGTAGTGACCCGCCAATTCCCATTGGCTTGAGAGTGCAACGAGTCACTACTAGGCCTTAAGCGACATCCCCAAGACACCAAATGCTGGAAATAAATGCCAAAGGGTCTCAAGAAAAGAGGGGGACGATTTACCCTTTAAGAAATAAACACATCCATTAATCATTAACTATATGATGCATGAACAAATGAAAGACCATCCAACAACTTCATTTATGTTAAACCACATTAGAGTACATAACAGCGAAATACCAAACCAAACATCAAAATACACAGCGGAAGAACAACACAAGACTATCAAAAGACACCCAAAACTCCATTCTCTACAAGATCCAAGCTCCACAACATCTCCCAAGCATCACCACGAGCCACTAATAATGAGATGCTTTACTTTAACCTGTGTCTCGAAATACCACATCTGCAAAAGCACCAAAGTGCCAAAGCATGGGTGAGTATAAAACATAGTAGGTTTTCCCCAATGAATTCCCTACTCACGACACTAGGATAAAAGAGTTAGCCACATTATATAAAAACAGTTTATATAGAATAATTTCACTAAATAATTTTATAACTAAATATAAACAGGTTTTCTAAAACCATCCATACTCAAAATCATCAAAGTGCAATTTAAACCAGCTTTTCCAACACGTTATTTTTCAGAAAAATAACCAAAAAAATTTCTAAACCATTTCAAAAACATCCCATTTTGGTATTCCCAACCATTTAACAAACACGTGAAATCAAGAATTCATGCATCGTTATGACAGTTTCATACTCATGAGCGGTCTCTCATCGATCTACCATATCTTCACAAGGTAATTATTTCCCATGTGCCATTACATCTTTGGCACCGAGCACACGGTCATATTTCAACCAAGCCTCGTACATATAGTTACCATCGTGCCATTAAACGTCTGGAATGGAGCACAAAGTCATATTTCACCCAAGACTCATAAAAATCAATATGAACACACACTACGCATTTCCAAAAATCATTCCAAAATCCACCTTTCAATAAAACACCCTTTTATTGAAAACCATTTCTATCAAAACCGAGTGTGTTCAACCAATTCAACCCATTTCAATAAAACTCCCTTTTTATTGAAAACCAAATACATCAAAACAATTTCAATAAAACACCCTTTTTATTGAAAACCCATTTTTCATCAAACCATTTACAATTTCAAAAATTTCATAATTTAAAATAATCATTTTTAATTCAAATAGCCAAGTCACATTGCACACAATTCACCAAGATTTCACAATTTCATCCAAACCATAAATCATCACTAAAGAAGATTTATTCCATGATTTTCACATTCAATTACATTCAAATAACCAATTTTAAACTAATCCAACCAATTATAATAAGAGGAGTCAAGAGTTATGCCACTTACCTCAACAAAAATTCGAAACCAAACAACTGACGAAGAACGCTCAAGAACACCGGGTCAAATCTCTAAAAATCCACCTTAGATCTCTTCTCCTTACACAACCAAGACCAAATATCAACATCTTTTGAATCCACATACTTAGTTATACCCATAAAATTCATAGATCTAAGAATCCTAGGGAAGAGGAGAAGTAGATCTAAGTAGGTCTAGAAAACCATTCATGAACGAAGGAGAACGATCACATACCTCAATAATATGGCTTCGATTCGACAAGAGAAGCCTTAGAATCACCTCTTAAACGATGGGAGAACCTTATTTGACCTTACGAGAACCAAAATCCCAAGTAAGGGCTGCTTAGGAGCTTTAATGAGGAAATTAGTGTCAATACGATTTAGATTCAAAATTTATGGACCTAATTTTAAGTGACTGCAGGGTTAGTCCGCACGGTTTGAAAAACTGTGCGCTAACTGTGCATTAGCTACTACCTCAGCCAGCCTTCTCGCATGGTTTGGCCACACTGTTAGACAAATCATGAACCGACCATGCGGAGGCCACTACCTCCCATACTAACTCCTCATAGTTTGTCCGCACGGTTTGGACAAATCGTGCGCCTCCCGTGTGACTTCCCTTTTTACCCCAAAACTCATTCCAAGTTCTCCTAACTCTCCCATTTGTCACCCTTAACTTTATAACCAAGAAAAGCATCAAGTAAGGGTTACATACCATAAACTGGGGGTACTACAGTTATGGTGATTTTTTAGTATTTTTGTGAGGTTTCCTTTTTTAGGAATAGTGAAAACAAACTAAATTTTAATTCAAAAATGTTATTTCATATAATTTATTTATAAGGTAAATTTAATATTAAATTGGGTTTTAAGTTTAATAAGATAATTTTTTATTAATTAATCTAATAAAGGTCATTTTAATAAATTTTACTTTTAAAATGGATATAAAAACCTAGAATACTATTAAACGTTTTTACATTAAAATTGGTATTGCCATCTCATCTGCAAGATTAAATACAAATTAATTTATTCCACTAAAAGAAATGTAATTTTAAAAAAGTTGATTCACTATTTGGAATTAGAATAGTTTTTAATCTTTAATATGGTAAAAATATCTATTGATCAAAAATATTAGTGAATTTTAATAAAATTAATTGCAATTATTAAGAGAAAAAATAGCTTCCCAAGGGACTAAACCTTAAACATAAGAGCCAAAACGACCTAGAAACTTGTCCAAAAGCCATTTTATAGAATAATTTAGACACTATAAACCAGTGGATCTAATTTTTATATTATTGGAGTTTTTTTTGATAGAAAAAATATGGTTGGAATTCCCCTTCCAAAAAATTTCAAGAATGTCACTCTTCCTCCACTAAAAATACAGTTAGACCTCCCACTTAATAACACCTAAAAATCCAATTTGGATTGACCAATATATTCCAAAATATCTCCAAAAAATACCCCCCATAAACCTAGAATCCTCATTTTCTATATAAAACCATCCATGTAATCCCTTTGGTGAAAACCAAAAGGAGTACCCTCAATAAGAAGTAACATCCTTCCTTAGGCTATTTAGTTTTATGTATTTTTTAAATCCTTATGTTATGCTTATTACATGATTATATAACAAAATTATAATAACTAATATAATGATATGTTTTTTTGTTTATTTTGTAACCTAAAATTATACACAATTCCATCAAATGTGTAACGAACATACAGTTTGTGTATGACGAACTACAACCATGTGAAATAATGATTGTTCATTTTTTCCTTTACCACCTTTCATGGTTGGATATAATGATGGATACTATGTTTATATATGAAATATATGATATTTATTATGAATTTATGATTTTGAAAATTTATTAATAGAATACACCTTCATGGTTTCCATTTTATAAATACGATAACATCATTTGTGGAAGTGTGGATTGTCGCTTACGCAAAGTGATGTGATTCATTCACGTGATACATAGAATGTATAAAACATGGTTTTAACTAATAATACATGAATTAAATTAAATATATATTTCATTCATGTAATAATTAAATTTATTCAAATATAATTTATCATTCTCTTTATTACCCATTTTATACATTAAAAATTGATAGCGTGAGTCATGCACGTGTGGACTACCACCACCTCAACAAGATGTGATTCCTTTTACATCAAAATAATTATATATATAATTATGTATGATTAAATTAAAAGTTATTTATGATATAATTATCTTTTTGGAATGATTTAATGTTACCTACCTTCTTTCCATAACCATCATTTTAAATGAGAACATTACTCATGCTTATGTACGACCTACTATCTCCATGATTGTAACGGTGGTTAATTTTTAATAACCATATTTTGTAATTCATTTTGAATTTATAATTTATGTATAAATATGATAATTATTTCAATATTATTATTCTATATATGAATATAAAATGACCCTTTTTAAAATAGTCGACTAACCAATGTCATTTTTGACACATGAACTGAATTTGGGCAAAAACACCCAACATAAACATAATTTTTAAAGTAGTTGAATATAAAATTATAATAAGCTTTATAAAAGTAATAGAAGACATGTAAAAGGTTTTAATTAAATTAAAAAATTAACATTAGTTTATTATTCAAGATGATAAAGACACACACGAGAATTCAGACTCAAGTTACGGGATTTCATCTGAATTTCGTTTCATTGAGGCATATTGTAATATTACCCACCTAGTTTCTTTTGTATTGAATATACACTAACCATTGACATGTTATTACATGAATCAATATATTCTCATGATATCCTATGTTTCATTTAATTTATTCTTCAAAGGGGATTATTATTCCATATGTTTCAAAGTATTATATGATACATTATAATTTTTAAAGATTATTTTCCCTCTAGAATGTGTTTAATGATTAAATTTAAAATGAAACGTTCTTTTGTGATTGTTACTATTCTATTAATATAATAAAATTTGAATTATTATATTTATAGTACACTAAATATTACTTAAATATCCATATTATCATGTAAGGGATATTATTTTTTCAGAAATCATATACCATTTTACATATGGTGTTCACATTGATAGTTTTTCGGATTAACTAGGGAATTATTGATAAATTTAGATCATTTAATCAATATAGGTATTTGATAAGGAAAATTTTTCAGGTTTTAAATTGATTATTCAATATAATATGAATGCATTAAATAGGTATTACATGGGTGGGTCCTAGTTATAGATAGCTACATGATGAATCTTTAATTTCAAGAGTTGAATTATTTGGCCAAATTAGATGGGCTTTTTCCAGATATTCTAAATAATATTATAAATGGTATTGATGGTAAAAGTTCCATGTAACTAGGAAACATGGTGTTTAATATTTTAAAATTTACATAAAATAGTTTTATTTATTATTTATCCATGGTGGTTTTTTTATTTATCTATGATTACATTATATTCTTAGTTTATTGATTAAATTGATTGTGTTTTAGTTTTTGAACATCCCATATTGATATTACCTTATATTTTTATTTGAATGATGTGTTATATCAGTTATTTAATTTTCTATTTTTATTATCCTCATTAATTCATAATTTTTTCCACAACACACTCTCTTTTGGAACATTTGATCATAGACTTATTAAATTTTACGTCAAGGGTTTATGATGAAAAAATAATTGAATAAGTATTCTAGGATTAATTTTATTTAATTCTATTATATATCATGTTTTCATTTCCTATTCCCAATGTATTATAGCTATCATGTATGTAATCCTGTTTTCCAAAACATGTAAAATGTTCTGGTCTGTGGGATTCGAAGCATTTATTTATGCCAATGTAATAAAATAAGTAACCATATCTGAACTTAGAGAGTCAAGGCGTTAAAAAATAAGTTTTCCAGACTATATTTATTTATACCTAGAGTTTTAAACTATCTTGTGGATGGTCACGAGGTTATGGATATAGTTAAATGAACTGGATAGTTTTGTACCAAGTATTTTTAATTATCTTGAGTATATATCTTGACAACATAGGTATCATGTTCTTGGGAAACATGACATCCAATAATTAAGTATTCTCTTTATTCATAATTTTTTATTTTTTTCCTTGAGATTTCCAAAATTAAAATATATATAAACTCATTTAATTCTCATTTTATTGATTAAATGATTCATGTTTTCCATTATTTACCTTTTATATTCATTATACCTAATCTATTCATGAATTTATGTTTTTTAAATTGAATTTGTGTTCAGTTATCAACCATGAAATATTGATTATGCTTATTGACCCATGATAGATTCCAATATACATATGCCTTACTGAGATATTTATATCATCCTAATTTTGTTTCCATTCCCTATATTATTAATATGATTTATTTGAATTTGTTTCAAGGATGCAAAGAATTTTATTTTTTTAGTTTAATTTTTTATTCTAAATATAAAATGGTTATCACGTACATATCTAGTTTTGGAGAACTACTAGACTAATAATGTCACACCCAAACTTTTAAGATAATATTATTTTATTATTTTATCAGATTTTGAAACTTTCTATCGAGTTGCGACCAAGCCTATTTTAAATTTTTTAATTTTTTTGATGAATGAATGCTTCGCCTGTAACAGCCCAAGATTTTATGAAAAATATTCTTTTTAATTTCACTAATGTCTTGTGTTGTACGCAACACAAAAAGGAGCTTGCACAACACGCATCCTTGACTTGCCTTGCATTACACGCAATCGCAACCTTCCTCGATAGCGTGTGTAGTACGCAATACTGAGTTTCACAAAACAACGATATGCTATTAAAATATTATTAAAACTAGCCATTATGAATAGTAATAACCACTTTTTAAATTTTAGAAATTTTAGCTCTCAAAATGGACTTCATTTTTGGATTCGGAGTATCGAATTTAGCCTAAGGTGAAATTTTGGTACTTTTCGGATAACTTTCATATTATGATGAATAGTGAAAATTACTAAATTATAATTAAAAACAACTTTTTTAATCGAAATAATTAATAGTGATAAATAATTAATTTGAGTGGTTTTAAAGTATATTTAGAATATATTTTTACAATTTAATACAATGTTGGTCATTGGATGTAATTTCACATTTAAACCAGACATAATCAAGTGTCAATCTTTTGATTGATATTGTTTCTTAAAAACACGCTATTTGTTTTAACAGCGGGATTTAATTATAAAATTAATTAATGCGATTTCTATGTTATGAATTTGGTAAAATAGACTTCATTTTTGAATTCGGAATATGAAATATAGCTTAGGATGAAATTTTGGCATTTTTCTGAATACTTTCAATTTTGATGAATAGTGAAACCACTAAGTGGTAGGTTAAAAACTGAATTTTGCATAAAACTTAATTTTACCGCTTCTGTGAATGGAATTTCGAAAATTCGACAGACACGGTTAATATCAGGGACTAAAATGTGGTTCAATGAGATGAAAATAATTTTTGGTGAATAGTAACTTTTTACTTTCTTTTACCACGGTTAATAGTAAATAGGGTAACTAAGGGTAAATATGATATTACTATTACCCTAACAGAAGTCCTAATTCTATTGGATAAGTGTAATTCGACCAAAAACAACCTTATGAATATAATATGACCATTTAGGTCCACTTGGATTAGATTATGACATTTAATATTATTTTATTTAATGAATAGTTAAAATAGTTAAAATCAAAGTTTAATAACTAAAACATTTTTAATATGGGCTTATACATAAGATAAATTCGACTATAAATATTCATTAGAAAGATAAAAATATTTCCTACATAATGATATTTTATTTATAATTTTTATACTTTAAATAAATTAATTTATTTATGACACAATGATGATGCAGTAATTACCCTTTTAAGAAAATATTAACATAATTGATGTTATAAATGCTCAAATGAATGTAATTTGAGAATTTTTATGAATTCCACTAATTTTCTAGGTTACTATGATATATTAGTGTTGATTTAATTAACTTGGTTCGAACATATAATTCTGTTATGACTTTCACAAAAATCATATATCAAATAGTGTCAAAATTGAGACAAAATAGTTTTTAAATCAAATATTATATTATTAATTGTTATTTTATTCCTAAAAATCTAAGGTTCGGCCAAATGACTTAGATAAGGATATATATATTAATAATAAACAATTTGGGGTTCTTTTGGCATGTTATAGTAAGTTTATTAACCATATAGTGAAAGAAAACAAAAAGACACGGTAAAAGTTAAATTATTTAACTTAGAGTTAAATCTAATTGATAAGGTTAAAATAATACCCTAAACTTGTCTAAATCCTATTGGATGATAGGATTTGGACCCATACCCACTTTATCTTCGAAATAATACCCTTTGGAACCATTATAAACTGATTTTGACTTTAATGTAAAATAATATTTTGAGATATTCCTAAGGTGCCCCTCTCCTCCCTTATAAAACGGTACCTCCTCCCCCTCCTCCTCACACCAATTTGAGCACTCAAGCTCGGACAAACCCTGCCAAAATCCCTTCTCCACTTCCCTAGAATAATCCGAGAGGTCATGGTCTTCTTCAAAGACCAATCTTAGTTCCCTAAGAAGAGGATTCAAAGAAGCGTTCCAAAGAAGAGGTAATATCCATTACCGATCTTTTCAATTTCTTTCTTCTTCAACTTCTTCTTCTTTAGTTGTTTCATGATAAATTAATAACATCAGTATTTCTTATATACTTATATGTTATTATAAATATGAAACAACTCTAATTAACCTTCTATCCATCCTACGGAAAAAGGAAATCACCGCGCGTGCGTACGTATGGAATACCGTCTCCACGCCGTGGTGTAATCTATTTTCCACCATCACCTTACAAGGATGGGTATAAAGGTGTAATGAGTAACTATATATGATTATTATAAAGTTATATTGATACTTAAATAGTATACATACACTTCAACACAATTCCACGACCATGGGAACGATATCATCGCCCGTGCGTACGTACGGACTACCGTCTCCACGACGCGATGAGATTCATTCTCAATGATTAGCCATTCATGAATTATTAAAAAGTATATATAATAAGTACTAATGAAATATATGACCTAATAATGATACTGGAATTATTTATATTTATATGTATGTCATCTACTCAATTCCATTCAATTCAATAAGGAAACGAAAACAGCGTTCATGCGTACGTACGGACTACTGTCTCCATGAACGGTGTATTTCTTTCCATTTACTGATTTATTATATATGTATATTCTGAATATATATATATATATCATGTTTTATATTCTGGAATTAAGTAATCATGATCTAAGTAATCATATGAATAATTACAAGTTAAAAACACGAACGACAAATGAGACGATTTTACCCAAAACGCTACTTTAACATGAATTTACAAAAGAATGGGTAATATAAAGTCATAAGTGGACCATATATGAAATAATAACAATGAATATGATTCTTGAATAAGTCAATAACATGATTTAAGTCATTATACAGGAGGTTCAGACACTTACAAAGTAAGTCGGATCTAAGGTAAGGGAAAATATCACAATCTCATTTTTATCCGAGATTGTTTATACTTTGGTATTTACTGGGGTGTATTTTATCATCCACATACATGTATCATAAATAATATTATTTCCATCCACCTAAAATTTTTTAAATCCATTTTTACCCTTCGGTGAGTTTTTAGTAAAAGAAATTAAAGGAATCTTTTGTCGTTTTTCGTACGAGGTACTTTTTGACTTTTCCGACAAAAGTACGAAGAATGTTTTTTTTAACTTATATGGCATGAATGGATTTTTAAAACATTATTTCCAAGAAGCTTCCTTTACAAGTTTTCAAGTTTATTTTTAATCATCTTCTTTTATTATAAAGTCGAATGACATGTTATGCAAGGAAAAATGTTTTTGAAGTAGAAAGGATATTTTTCCTCAAGAATGGAGTTCAAGTATTTTATCAAAATTATTTTCCATCTAAGATAATAAAAGGGTTCTGTTTTTATCCCTATTATTACATGGATTTGATTATGTTGTGATTGAAATATTTTTATGAATTCCTTTATCTTATATTAATTGTTTTATGATGTCATGATGTTTCAAGAATCCCATTTTTGTTACATGTGTTATGCGATGATGTATGATTTATGATTATGTGGCACACATAAGAAAGGATTCATTATAAGATGGGTGGGACCTATATCTCCCTCCAATGAATTTGGTAAAGATTTTATATCTCATGAGATAGACATGGCTGGAATGGTAGGTTATACCGGTTCAGTGAAACAGGACTGAAACGAGGGTTACTCGATTCAGAAAGGGAATTTGTCCACTAAGATAGTCTTGGCAATGAGTCTTGACTAACAAGAAATGATTCTCTATGAATATGTGTGAATGCCACAAAGTTTCATGTTTTATGTTATGATTATTGTGATTACATTTCACTACCATGATTTATCCCATGTTATGAAATTATGCTCTCTTTTGCAGGTTATGATTTCCAAAATGTTATGTTCTTATGAATACGATGTGAATGATATTTCTTTTGTTTACCCTTACTGAGTATTTGAACTCACCCTTTTATGTTTTCTTTTCCCCAGGATATAAAGAAAGGTTTTAGGTAAAAAAAGGAAGATCTTTATGGGATATGTTGAAGATCTTTCACCACGATTAGAAGATTTTATTCTGAGTTTCCAAAGACACTAAACTATTACGATCCTTGTGTGTGTGTTTTTGTTATGTACTAAGTATTCCGCAAAAGTAATGTAATGTCCATGTACGATAAGCTTCGGGTCTCTACAGTTGGTATCCGAGGAAAGGTTTAGACAACCTTTGGAAACTAGGATGCGAAAACGTTAGTGAGATCCCTAGAGATATTTTTAAGGTATGTCTAGGGATGTCCCTAAGGATAAGAATACGTATAGGATATAATCCTAGAACTACGATAATGATCTTATAATTTAACCTAATATGTTATATATTAAGGGTACTCCCCCTTTACTATGTTGTTTTCCCTAGCATTATTTTGCCTCTCACACTATTCTGTTTGGGTTTTAGAAAATGGCTGGAAACAAGATGATTCACAATAATGGAGGATATGATGGACAATGGAATGATATTCTTCATGAGCAACCAAATGAAATGGGATTTGGATGTCCAAACATCATTATTATGCTGAATCAGCAATCTCATAATATGATCAATAAAGTAAAATTTGGTAAGTTTCCTGACTCGACTAATAAGATAAATATGGAGTTCCATGATGATCATATAAGAAAGAAAGTTCAATTTCCCCTATTTAAATCATGTGGGAAGAGGCATCAAGGAGAATGTTTCAAGGGAACTGGCAGATGCTTTGGGTGTGGAAAAGAAGGACACAAAGCAAGTAAGTGCAAAGGAAAAGGGTCGGTTAACACCATGGATGAGGATAATGGTATTGCTACGACATCAAAAATGGTTAAGTGTTTTAAATGTGGAATGTATGGGCATTATGCAAACAAATGCCCTAAGGGAAAGACTCATGAAGAGAATCAGTATGGTCATAAGGGTAGTACTAATGTGGATGATGATGAAGAGACTACAAATGATATGTGAGATGAAAGAATTTTTGAAGCTCGGTCAATGGTTTAAGAATGTAGTGGAATGATTACATGTTTATCATGTGTAATTTTGTATAAGTAATCTCATGCTACTATGGAATAAAGAGACATCTATGGATTGTTACACTTTTGTCTTTCCTTGTGTTTTGAAAGTGTATGATTAATGTTACCAGTATCCATGAAAGGTTATTCAGATATTTTTGGAATGTAGATGATATGCGCATAATGAAGGGATAAGGAGAAAATTAAATGTTTGATAGTATTCATGAGCTCATGATTGATATAAGGACTAAGTGATATCATGGTTTGAGTATATAGAATTTTGAGGATTTTGGTATGTGAAAAGTGTTAACTTTTAACTGCATTCATGTTTTCACTATGGTTCAATGGGTATTCAAGAGAATACATTATTAAGGACTTTGAATGTTTGGAATGTGACCAACAAAACATATCTTATGATATATGGGGATTGACGATGGTGTTAAATCTCTGGTAATCGTTTTCACTATGTTATGAGAGTGGACTGCAGTATTATGGATAAGCCTAAAGATTGGAATGGATTATGTTGGACATAAGTTAGTATTGTTTAAGGATAGAAGTTTTTTTTTCGATATTATTGATGGGATGTTATAGTATTATAGTTTTAGAAAAAGGACAACCTGCAGGACGGGCGACAGCCCATCGCTTCGGACAAGGCTGTGGGAATCAAACCCACAACCGAAGTGCGACTGGCCTTTATCGCCTACCACTGGCCTACAGGAAGTCCATGTTTAATAAGAACTAGTTTTATTATATTAAGCAGTATGATATATGAAGTATAAGTCCATTTTAGGAACCATATATGATTAATCTCACTATAGATCGACTTATGTATATAATTTTTGCTAACCTTTTGTTTGAGACAGATGGAATGACCCGTCATTCTATCACATGATCTGCTAACACTTCACGAATAACAAATTCAACTTCATTTATTTAAGAGATGAAGTGGAAATTGTTCAAGGCACGAACAATAGTGCGATTGTACCAAAATAAAGTAAGTATTTATTCTAATTCAAATTCTTCAACTTTAGGGAAACGATCTTGAAAACCAGAAAAATGTTGTCCTAGTGATCTTATATCTGATTAATCGGATGGTACCTTAGATCGTCACAAATTTATGGATTTTTGATTGTTGGCTTTTCCATAGCCATGTTCTCTACCACTCTCCATCAGAACATTATGGTTAGATTTTTCTTCCATATCCATATTTTCACCTATGTGGAAACCCGGTGATTAGTTTATTTGGGTAACCGTTAAGTTTCATACTTTTGTTTTAAAATATTGTTTTTGGTATTCCTTTTTACGATGTGGGTTTCTATTAAAGAAAATTTCGAATAGTAAACCATTTATAACCCCGACGAATTTCGAGGGCGAAATTCATTTTAAGGGGGGTAGAATGTAACAGCCCAAGATTTTATGAAAAATATTCTTTTTAATTTCACTAATGTCTTGTGTTGTACGCAACACAAAAAGGAGCTTGCACAACACGCATCCTTGACTTGCCTTGCATTACATGCAATCGCAACCTTCCTCGATAGCGTGTGTAGTACGCAATACTGAGTTTCACGAAACAACGATATGCTATTAAAATATTATTAAAACTAGCCATTATGAATAGTAATAACCACTTTTTAAATTTTAGAAATTCTAGCTCTCAAAATGGACTTCATTTTTGGATTCGGAGTATCGAATTTAGCCTAAGGTGAAATTTTGGTACTTTTCGGATAACTTTCATATTCTGATGAATAGTGAAAATTACTAAATTATAATTAAAAACAAATTTTTTAATCGAAATAATTAATAGTGATAAATCATTAATTTGAGTGGTTTTAAAGTATATTTAGAATATATTTTTAAAATTTAATACAATGTTGGTCATTGGATGTAATTTCACATTTAAACCAGACATAATCAAGTGTCAATCTTTTGATAGATATTGTTTCTTAAAAACACGCTATTTGTTTTAACAGTGGGATTTAATTATAGAATTAATTAATGCAATTTCTATGTTATGAATTTGGTAAAATAGACTTCATTTTTGAATTTGGAATATGAAATATAGCTTAGGATGAAATTTTGGCATTTTTCTGAAAACTTTCAATTTTTGATGAATAGTGAAACCACTAAGTGGTAGGTTAAAAACTGAATTTTGCATAAAACTTAATTTTACCGCTTCTGTGAATGGAATTTCGAAAATCTGATAGACAAGGCTAATATCAAGGACTAAAATTTGGATCAATGAGATGAAAATAATTTTTGGTGAATAGTAACTTTTTACTTTCTTTTACCACGGTTAATAGTAAATAGGGTAACTAAGGGTAAATATGGTATTTCTATTACCCTAACACATGTCCTAATTCTATTGGATAACTGTAATTAGACCAAAAACAACCTTATGAATATAATATGACCATTTAGGTCCACTAGGATTATATTATGACATTTAATATTATTTTATTTAATGAATAGTTAAAATAGTTAAAATCAAAGTTTAATAACTAAAACATTTTTAATATGGGGTGATACATAAGATAAATTAGACTATAAATATTCATTAGAAAGATAAAAAGATTTCCTACATAATTATATTTTATTTATAATTTTTAGACTTTAAATAAATTAATTTATTTATGACACAACGATGATGCAGTAATTACCCTTTTAAGGAAATATTAACATAATTGATGTTATAAATGCTCAAATGAATGTAATTTGAGACTTTTTATGAATTCCACTAATTTTCTAGGTTACTATGATATATTATTGTTGCTTTAATCAACATGGTTTGAATATATAATTCTGTTATGACTTTCACAAAAATCATATATCAAATAGTGTCAAAATTGTGACAAAATAGTTTTTAAATCAAATATTATATTATTAATTGTTATTTTATTCCTAAAAATATAAGGTTCGGCCAAATGACTTAGATATAGATATATATATTAATAATAAACAATTTGGGGTTCGTTTGGCATGTTATAGTAAGTGTATTAACCATATAGTGAAAGAAAACAAAAAGACACGGTAAAAGTTAAATTATTTAACTTAGAGTTAAATCTAATTGATAAGGTTAAAATAATACCCTAAACTTGTCTAAATCCTATTGGATGATAGGATTTCGACCCATACCCACTTTAGCTTCGAAATAAGACCCTTTGGAACCATTATAAACTGATTTTGACTTTAATGTAAAATAATATTTTGAGATATTCCTAAGGTGCCCCTCTCCTCCCTTATAAAAGGGTACCTCCTCCCCCTCCTCCTCACACCAATTGGAGCACTCAAGCTCGGCCAAACCCTGCCAAAATCCCTTCTCCACTTCCCTAGAATAATCCTATAGGTCCTGGTCTTCTTAAAAGACCAATCTTAGTTCCCTAAGTAGAGGATTCAAAGAAGCGTTCCAAAGAAGAGGTAATATCCATTACCGATCTTTTCAATTTCTTTCTTCTTCAACTTCATCTTCTTTAGTTGTTTCATGATAAAGTAATAACATCAGTATTTCTTATATACTGATATGTTATTATAAATATGAAACAACTCTAATTAACCTTCTATCCATCCTACGGAAAAAGGAAATCACCGCGCGTGCGTACGTATGGAATACCGTCTCCACGCCGTGGTGTAATCTATTTTCCACCATCACCTTACAAGGATGGGTATAAAGGTGTAATGAGTAACTATATATGATTATTATAAAGTGATATTTATACTTAAATAGTATACATACACTTCAACACAATTCCACGACCATTGGAACGATATCATCGCTCGTGCGTACGTACGGACTACCGTCTCCACGACGCGATGAGATTCATTCTCAATGATTATCCATTCATGAATGATTACAAAGTATATATAATAAGTACTAATGAAATATATGACCTAATAATGATACTGGAATTATTTATATTTATATGTATGTCATCTACTTAATTCCATTCAATTCAATAAGGAAACGAAAACAGCGTTCATGCGTACGTACGGACTACCGTCTCCATGAACGGTGTATTTCTTTCCATTTACTGATTTATTATATATGTATATTCTGAATATATATATATATAAATCATGTTTTATATTATTTAATTAAGTAATCATGATCTAAGTAATCATATGAATAATTACAAGTTAAAAACACGAACGACAAATGAGACGATTTTACCCAAAACGCTACTTTAACATGAATTTACAAAAGAACGGGTAATATAAAGTCATAAGTGGACCATATATGATATAATAACAATGAATATGATTCTAGAATAAGTCAATAACGTGATTTAAATCATTATACAGGATGTTCGGACACTTACAAAGCAAGTCGGACCTAAGGTAAGGGAAAATATCACAATCCCATTTTTATCCGAGATTGTTTATACTTTGGTATTTACTGGGGTGTATTTTATCATCCGCATCCATGTTTTATAAATAATATTATTTCCATCCACCTAAAATTGTTTAAATCCATTTTTACCCTTCGGTGAGTTTTTAGTAAAAGAAATTAAAGCAATCTTTTGTCGTTTTTCGTATGAGGTAATTTTTGACTTTTCCGACAAAAGTACGAAGAATGTTTTTTTTAACTTATACGGCATGAATGGATTTTTAAAACACTATTTCCAAGAAGCTTCCTTTACAAGTTTTCAAGTTTATTTTTAATCATATTCTTTTATTTTAAAGTCGTATGACATGTTATGCAAGGAAAAATGTTTTTGAAGTAGAAAGGATATTTTTCCTCAAGAATGGAGTTCAAGTATTTTATCAAAATTATTTTCTATATAAGATAATAAAAGGGTTCTGTTTTTATCCCTATTATTACATGTATTTGATTATGTTGTGATGGAAATATTTTTATGAATTCCTTTATCTTATATGAATTTTTTTATGATGTCATGATGTTTCAAGAATCCCATTTTTGTTACATGTGTTATGCGATGATGTATGATTTATGATTATGTGGCACACATAATAAAGGATTCATTATAAGATGGGTGGGACCTATATATCCCTCCAATGAATTGGGTAAAGATTTTATATCTCATGAGATAGACATGGCTGGAATGGTAGGTTATACCGGTTCAGTGAAACAGGACTGAAACGAGGGTTACTCGATTCAGAAAGGGACTTTGTCCACTAAGATAGTCTTGGCAATGAGTATTGACTAACAAGAAATGATTCTCTATGAATATGTGTGAATGCCACAAAGTTTCATGTTTTATGTTATGATTATTGTGATTACATTTCACTGCCATGATTTATCCCATGTTATGAAATTATGCTCTCTTTTGCAGGTTATGATTTCCAAAATGTTATGTTCTTATGAATACGATGTGAATGATATTTCTTTTGTTTACCCTTACTGAGCATTTGAGCTCACCCTTTTATGTTTTCCTTTCCCCAAGATATAAAGAAAGGTTTTAGGTAAAAAAAAGGAAGATCTTTTTGGGAGATGTTGAAGATCTTTCACCATGATTAGAAGATTTTATTCCGAGTTTCCAAAGACACTAAACTATTACGATCCTTGTGTGTGTGTTTTTGTTATGTACTAAGTATTCCGCAAAAGTAATGTAATGTCCATGTACGATAAGCTTCGGGTCTCTACATCGCCCTTGACATTGTTTGGTGCATAACATGGTGTATTTAATGCTACGAAACTTTGACCGGGTCACCGTGCAGGCTACCTCAAGAAAAATAAATAAAATGAGTTTTAATGTTTTATTTGAAAATTATAATCATGGTAATTATTAATATTATTATTATGCTCACTAGGTTTATTAATATAGGGTAATTATAATTAAGTTATTATTATTAACTTTTTATTAATTTTGTTAAGAATATTATGTTTATTACAATCATATTAAGTTAATTATAATTTTTATTATGATTATTATCAATAATATTTTCTTTGTTTTTTTATAATAATAATTATTAAGTTATTATCATTATTATTATTGGAGCCTAATAAAATCATAATTAAGTTTATTACTATTATTATTTATTAAAGTTTTATTTATTTTCTTTTCTTTTCTTTTATTTTTTTCTTTATTTATTGTTTTCCACCCTGGACATCGTGCACAGCGCCCCCCCTCCTCTCTTCTCCCAGCTCGCGACCCTACCCCCCTCGCAAACCCTAGCCGGCACGCCCCTCCTTCTCCGGCGAACCCCCTCCATCTGCCCTCCCTTCGTCGGACTAGCCTCACGATGCCCTCCCTTCGCCGTACCAGCCTCACGCCGCCCTCCCTTCGTCGAAGCGGCACCGCCCAGCTGGCCTCCCGACCCCTCTGACCCCTACCGCAACCATGTCGGCCACCCCTGTTCCCTCGCCTGAATCCACGCCGCCCGCTTGCCTCGCCCGAATCCATGCCGCACCTTACCGGACCTCCAGCTCTCCTCCGGCGGACTGAGATCGCGCCATTGTCCTGCGCGCTGACCTGCCACCTCGCGCGCCCCTCCCCCGGCCAGCATCTGTCGCGCGCAGCCCCCCCCCCCCCCCCGTTCCGGCTGGACACTTCCATGCACCTCTCTTGATGGATGGACCTCCTCGCCGATGTCCCTCTCTCCTATGACACACACACCTCCTTTCGGTAATTTCTTCCCTCTTTGCATAGATATTGATTTTATTTGTTTCGATGCCTTGTTTTAGGGTTATGTTGGGTTTGATTATCGTGTTTATTTGGTGCAATTGAGGATTCGCACATGATTTCGGGAAAATCTGTAGATGGTTCCACATATGATTATTGCTTGATGGAATAATTTCTTGATTGATTAATTTAGCATGATTATTAATTGGTTTGTTTGATGTGAATTTGATTTTACTTTAGGTTTAGTATATTTTTATGTGTTTATGAGTTTAGTGTTATGTTTATATGATACAGGTACATATTGCTATGAAAATCCATGTTGAACTATTTAAATAGTGTTTTATAAATTGTGCAGTAAATTTTTACCATGTGCAAAGGGTGAAATAGGTGTTTTAGTGTAGCGTCCATATGCGTGTAGTCATGGAAGAATATTTTATCAAGTCTTTGACATTTTGATTCATTCAATGCACTTTTAAAACTATTTAATAAATTTTCTAGCGGTTTTCTTAATCAAGAAAATGGTCATTTTAATTATGCAGTTGGTTATTTTAATTGTGTAGGTGTTGCAGATGGGGTTTTCAAAGGGTTTTTATTGAGCGTTTTTTAAAATGGAATTAGGGTTTGTGTGTGTATTATTGTGCATTTTTCAATATATATTGTAAATTATTTTAAAGTATGAAAAGTATGTTTTAATGTCTCTTTGTTGTAAATTTGGTTTCAAAGTTGCTTCCCAACGTGAAGTTGACTTTGTCGTTGGCGCAAGTCTTTGATGTGTTATTTTGAAGTGTTTTATAGATTGTTTAAGTGTTTGATTTGTTTTATTAAATTATATGTGTAGTACGTTGGGCCTTGCTTTGTTGGTTTTGGGCTGCGCATGTCAAGACATCCTACATGTACATGCATAGGGTAAGACATATATATATATGTGTCCTCTTTGTACATATTCCCTCATGGCGCGGGGAATATGTGCAATGTATCTAGGGGTGTGTATATATATATGTATAAATGCATGTTCATGTGCGCATCGGTTCGAGTGGCCATCGACAGATAGCAACAAGTTTGAGGTAGGTTTCTTATGCCTAAGGATTTAGTTTGAAGTTCATAATTGCTCGCTTTCTTGAAAATATGTTATATGTATATATATTCTGTATTTAAATGTTATGAAATCTGGGTGCATTCTCTAATAATGGTTATGAATTTGTTTTGGAAAAAAATGTAATGTATTACAAATTCCATTTGGACTTTCATAAATTAATTGAATCATTTTAAGAAAAAGTTCAAGCTTTTTTTTATATGTAACATGTAGATTGTTAAATTTGTATTTTTAAAAGGTTTTGCAAAGAGTTTAGATGATTATATGTTCAAAAATGAAAACAATTATTTATGAAACCATAAAGCCTGTTTGGCCCTTTTGAAATGGTTTGTAAAATTGGAAAAACCCCTCCTAATGCAAACCCCTTGGTTTTAGAAAATGACTTGTGTGTTGAGTGGATGAATATGTGCCTAATGTTGGAGCTTATGCTTTATGTAATGTGAAAGAGTGGAATGCGCTTATGGAGGGAGAACGGTGGTGAGCGGTTTAGCGAGTTTTTAGGATAAAGAAAGTGTGATGTTTATTTCTTTTCTTTTGATAAAAGATCACCACCTTTTTGGAATAGAGCACAATGGTAAACCTGGATATCTAGTTGGGTGACCAGGACTAGTACGCTAGATAACACAGTAGGAGTTCAGCCCGGTTTGTCTAGCAGGATTGACGCAACAACACTAACTAAACATATGAATTCTGAGGTTCGTGGTCTTCTATGCCCTGTTTTCTGAGGGTCGTGGTCTTCTAAGCCACGTTTTTTCTGAGGGTCATGGTTTTCTAAGTCAAGTTTCACTGAGGTACGAGGTCTCTAGGTTCCCACTCATTCTGGCTACCAATAAGGATTACCCATGGCGCTCATTTGCGACGTGCTGCATGTGATTTAACTTTCATTTCAGTTGTGTCATACTTGATTTCTTTTTGTGAAAAAACATATTTAAATCCAAACTGATTTCTTTTCATTTTGAAATGAAAATTGCATGCTTGGGACCTATTTTGAAAATGCAGTGGGAGTGAAATTCATTACTTGATAATGCAAACTCGTTACTTGAATTTGAAAAGAAGGAAAACACTATTTTATTATATCTTATTTTACAAACTGGCATGACTGGATTTCTTACTAAAGGCGAGGGAATAGGACGTGGTTATATTTTGGCATTTTTACTGAGCATCTCTGTGCTCATGCCTACTCTACTTTCCAGTTGTAGGTTTTGGCCTTGGGTTGTTGTTGGGAGCTGGTGTGGTTTACACTCTGCGTTGACCCACGAGGTCACTTGAGGTATGTCACACCGCTTCTTTAATTTCCTTTCTCCGCTGCCAAGTTGTTCAGTTTATTTTTTTTCCTTCATTTATATGCTTGTTCAGTTTATGTTTATTTATTTTTTTAGGGTCCAAACCGTTCCCAACTAGTTTATTTTGTTGCCCGGCACTAGTTGCCAGCCCGTGGGGATTGGGAACTCCCTTCGGGCCATGTCGCGGACCGGGTCGGGCACCAGTTCGGATGAAGACCCGGCCTGGTTCGTGACAAAATGGTATCAGAGGTTCCCTTGTTATTTGGGGTTTCTTGTATCTTGGTGATTAGGTGTGTCAGGACTCGAAAGGTAGGTGTGGGAAGGACGTCATGAACCCTTGCCCGTCCCGAGACTCGAGTTTCCAGGGGTAGTCTGGGATTTTAATTTTATTCTTTGGATTGGTATGTGTGGATGAGGGATGACCAAGGAAGTGATCCACCATTACGCGGTGGACTTGCATGGAGTAGAGACCCATGTACAGCCTGAGTGCATGGTTCAAGATACTTTTTGTGGTGGATGCCCACTCGGAGCATGGTCTGGTAAGCCATGTTACCGGGTTGGCATAGCCACTAGTCCCTTATTTTTTGAAATTTTGATGTGATTTATGTTTGACCTTCATTTTGGTTGATGTGAGTAGATCTCAAAAATGAAAATGGATTTTTGGGAAGGTGTGGTTTCAAATGGGAATGTGGTTTTAGAGTGGAAAAGTGGTTTTGAAATGGAAATTGTTTTCTGTTAACGGATGTGTGGTTTCAAAAGGGAAAATGGGAGGTGTTTTGGAAGTTTTTTTGGAATCTCAGTAACACTTTTGGGAATGTGAATTGGAAAATGTTTTTGAAATGGGAAATGTATTTCTTTGATGATAAGTTACTTTTTCAAATTAGTTGGGAATTTGTGCATTATGCTGAATGATCTGTTTTGAAAATGAGAAGTGTCTGGAATTTACCCTTGGTATTCATATGAGTGATCACACACATTGAGGTGCGCATGTGAAAAGTGGAGAAATTGGTTTTGTGAGTGGATGATTGCTTGATCTAGCACATGGATATGTATGTGTGTGACTTCATGGAATACCAATGGTGGATATTGAAGTTGTTTTGTTTGCTGAAAAAAATGGTTTTCAAAAAAAAGGTTATTTTAAATGTTCTGAAAAGTGAGTGAGAAATTGTTTAGTGTTCTCTTTTTATGTTAAGTATTATTTTTCGTGGATTATTTGTTTTGACATATTGAATTGTGGTTGGAATAATGATTTGAGTTTGCGCTTTCGTTTGTGACTGAGGTGTGGAATTTTGATTTATGGTGAGTTTTGATTCGGATTTGTGCCTCTTGTTTTTGAGTATGTTGCCCAGAAAATTCCCAGAAGTTTCTAGTGAGCCTCTTCTAGTTGTTGGTTCTACCCAGACTCTTAGCGGGGTGGTGGAATTGAATTCTTTTCGGTTGTTGTTCATATTCAGTGGTGATCATGAACTATCAAGGTAGGGGACTGGCTTGGTGAAATCATTGGTGTTTTCAGGTTATTGGAAACTCCCAAAGCTAAGAGAGTCCGTGTTGGTTCAGGTCTGTTTGAAGGTGAAACATGGGATTGGTGGAGGAGATAATCCCAGCATCGTTGCATGATGGTATGTCTTGGAAGGTGTTTAGGACCACTCTCGTTTGATGGTTTATATTTTTGGAAGTGAAGGTAAGGGAAGCGGCAAGGCTCGTGAGTGTCCAGCAAGGCCAACGAATAGTTAAGGCTTATGTTGGGCATCTCAAGATGTTGGTTTCATTTTCTCCAAAGATAACGTCGTGGAATCAGTTAAAGTTCTCTTGTGTGGGGTCTTCGTCTATTATTCAAGGACCGATTCCCTTTGGTGTTTGGGATGGTTCCCCATTCTGTGAGAGCGAGCCGGAGGAACCCATCTTAGACAAGCTTTCTAGTCAATTCCATCTTCTATTTGTCTAGCCACTCTCTCGTTCGCTTATTTTGTGGTCGATTTGGGTACTTTAAGTCACCTCATCATCATCCATTAAAGACTTGCTATCAGTATGGCTGTTTGGGGAACTTAGAGAGGTTCTGTTAGTGGCAACGCCAGAAAGAGTTTCGACTGACAGATGTTATCTCCTTACTGTGGGGTTGTAGATGCTTCAAGACATCAGATCTCCGACCACAGGTCTCGGAGTGAAGCTTTTAACACAGTCAGGAATCATTGGGTGTGGGTCACATTGGTCTAACTTTTGTCTTCGGTGTTAAAATAGGGACAGTTTAAATTTCTTAGTTCAATCTTCCTCATCTTTGAATGTTCTATTTTGTTGTAATAGGCGCAAAGGACTCTATTCGCGTGGTGGTTTTTTTTTAATACCCCACTGTGGTTGTAAAAAGGCATCGAGATCTTGTTTTCGTGTAATTCTAGTAGTTCTGCCTCCTCAAATATGAGCTTTGGAGTTGTCTCTTTATGGCTGTGAGTCTCAAGATGATTATCTCTCTCATGTGGCTAGATCCATTGGTGACCCGTTCTTGGTTTAGGATGTGCTCATTTTTGGAGACACTTGCATCTTGGGAAATAATGAATAGGGGTTGGTCTGCTACTCGGTTTAGGGTCTTTCGTCGATGACCCCATTTAGTGGGGGTCTAGTTTATGCGAAGAGTTCATGGGGCGGTTTGTGCTGGGTTTCTCGTATTGGTCTGTGCTAATTGGCTTAAGATGGTCAGTTCTTAAATGGTGAGGGGACCCCCTATAAATCTTCGTGTGCCTTCTTCGAGGTTTGGTCTATGTGGAGGTTCTCTCTTGGATCAAGTTAGCAATTCCAGAGATAGACCATGCTAAGAGTCTCAATGTCTGTTGTGCAAGTCAGGTTCCTGTGGTGGGGAGGACCCTCCTCGTTTCCTAATGGTTCTTCTCTTTTCAGTTTCCCTCAGAGTTGGTCGGGTGTGACTGATGGAGTGAAAAGTCATACTATGTTCGTGATTTTGCTGACCTCGTTCAATTTCAAACTCGAGTTTGATTCCTCATAAGGTTGGGTGACTTTCTGGGGGTAGAAAGTTTCTGTGGTGGGGAGAATTGTCACACCCTAACTTTTAAGATAATATTATTTTATGATTTCATCAGATTATGACACTTTCTATCGAGTTGCGACCAAGCCTGTTTTAATTTTTTCATTTTGTTGATGAATGAATGCTTCGCCCTTGAAATTGTCTGGTGCATGACATGGCGTATTTAAAGCTACGAGACTTTTCCCGCATCATCGTACGGCCTGCCCCAAGAAAAATAAATAAAATGAGTTTTAATGTTTTATTTGAAAATTATAATCATGGTAATTATTATTATTATTATGCTCACTAAGTTTATTAATATAGTTTAATTATAATTAAGTTATTATTATTAACTTTTTATTAATTTTGTTAAGAATATTATGTTTATTACAATCATATTAAGTTAATTATAATTTTTATTATGATCATTATTAATAATATTTTCATTCTTTAGTTTATAATGATAATTATTAAGTTATTATCATTATTATTATTGGAGCCTAATAAAATCTTAATTAATTTTATTACTATTATTATTTATTAATGTTTTATTTATTTTATTTTCATTTCTTTTATTTTTTTTCTTTATTTTCTATTTTCCTCCCTGTAAATCGCGCACAGCCCCCCCCCCCTCTCTTCTCCCTGCTCGGGACCGTACCCCCTCGCAAACCCTAGTCGGCGTGCCCCTCTATCTCCGGAGAACCCCCTTCATCTGCCCTCCCTTTGCCAGACCAGCCTCGCGCTACCCTCCCTTCGCCGGACTAGCCTCATGCCGCCCTCCCTTCGCCGAAGCCACACCGCCCAGCCGGCCTCCCGGCCTCCTCGACCCCTGTCGCAACCGCGCCAGCTACCCCTATTGCCTTGCCCGAAGCCGCGTCGCTCGCTTTCCTTGCTCGAATTCATGCTGCACCTCACCGGATCTCCTGCTCTCCTCTGGCAGACTGAGCTCGCATCGTCGTCCTGTGCACCAACCTTCCACCTCGCGCCCTCTCCCCCGGCTAGCACCCATCGCGCGCAGCCCCCCTTCCAGTTGGACATTTCCGGGCACCTCTCTTGACGTTTGGACCTCCTCTCCGGTGTCCCTCTCTCCTCCAACACACACACCTCCTTTCAGTAATTTCTTCCCTCTTTGCGTAGATCTTGATTTTATTTGTTTCGATGACTTGTTTTAGGGTTCTGTTGGGTTTGATTTTGTTTTTTATTTGGTGAAATTGAGGATTCGCACATGATTTGGGGAAAATATGTAGATGGTTCCACATATGATTATTTTTTGATGGATTAATTGCTTGATTGATTAATTTAGCATGATTATTAATTGGTTTGTATGATTCGAATTCGATTTTACTTTAGGTTTAGTATATTTTTATGTGTTTGTGAGTTTAGTGTTATGTTTATATGATACAGGTACTTTTTGCTATGAAAAACCATGTTGAACTATTTAAATAGTGTTTTATTTATTGTGTAGTTAATTTGTTACCATGTGCAAAGGGTGAAATAGGTGTTTTAGTGTAGCATCCATATGCATGTAGTCATGGAAGAATATTTTATCAAGTCTTTGACATTTTGAGTCATTCGATGCACTTTTAAAACTGTTTAATAAATTTCCTAGAGGTTTTCTTAATCAAGAAAATGGTCATTTTAATTATGCAGTTGGTTATTTTAATTGTGTAGGTGTTGCAGATAGAGTTTTCAAAGGGTTTTTATTGATCATTTTTTTAAATGGAATTGGGGTTTGTGTGTGTCTTATTGTGCATTTTTCAATATATATTGTAAATTATTTTAAAGTATTAAAAGTATGTTTTAATGTCTCTTTGTTGTAAATTTGGTTTCAAAGTGGCTTCCCAACGTGAAGTTGAGTTTTTCGTTGGCGCAAGTCTTTGATGTGTTATTTTGAAGTGTTTTATAGATTGTTTAATTGTTTTATTCGTTTTATTAAATTGTATGTGTAGTACGTTAGGGCCTTGCTTCATTAGTTTTGGGCCGCGCATGTCGAGACATCCTACATGTACATGCATATGGTAAGACATATATATATATATATGTGCCCTCTTTGTACATATTCCCTCATGGCATGGGAAATATGTGCAATGCAGCTAGGGGTGTGTATATATATATGTATAAATTCATGTGCATGTGCGTGCCGGTTCGAGTGGCCATCGACAGATAGCGACAAGTTTGAGGTAGGTTTTCTATGCCTATGGCTTTAGTTTGAAGTTCATAATTTCTTGCTTTCTTGAAAACATGTTATATGTATATATATGTTATATTTTAATGTTATGAAATCTGGGTGCATTTGCTAATACTGGTTATGCATTTGTTTTGGGAAAAAATGTAATGTATTACAAATGCCATTTGGACTTTCATAAATTAATTGCATCATTTTAAGAAAAAGTTCAAGCTTGTTTTTTTATATGAAACATTTAGATTGTTAAATTGGGATTTTTAAAAGGTTTTGCAAAGAGTTTAGATGATTATATGTTCAACAATGAAAACTATTATTTGTGAAACCAAAAATCCTATTTGGCCCTTTTGAAATGGTTTGTAAAATTGGAAAAACCCCTCCAAAGGAAAACCCCTTGGTTTTAGAAAATGACTTGTGTGTTGAGTGGATGAATATGTGCCTAATGTTGGGTCTTATGCTTTATGTAATGTGAAAGAGGGGAATGTGATTAAGGAGGGAGAACGGTGGTGAGTTGTTTAGCGAGTTTTTAGGATAAAGAAAGTGTGATGTTCACTTCTTTTCTTTTGATAAAAGCTCACCACCTTTTTGTAATAGAGCACAATGGTAAACTCGGGTATCTAGGTGGGTGACCAGGACTAGTACACTAGATGACATGGCAGGGTTTCGTCCCGGTTTGTCTAGTAGGATTGACACAACAACACTAACTAAACATATGAATTCTGAGGTTCATGGTCTTCTGAGCCACGTTTTCTAAGGGTCGTGGTCTTCTAAGACACAATTTTCTGAGGTTCGTGGTCTTCTAAGGCACGTTTCACTGAGGTACGAGGTCTCTAGGTTCCCATTCATTCTGGCTACCTATAGGGATTACCCATGGTGCTCATTTGAGATGTGATGCTTGTGATTTAACTTTCATTTCAGTTGTGTCATACTTGATGTCTTTTTTTGAAAACCATACTTTAATCCAAACTGGTTTCTTTTCATTTTGAAATGAAAATTGCATGCTTGGGACCTATTTTGAAAATGCAGTGGGAGTGAAATTCTTTACTTGATAATGCAAACTCGTTACTTGAATTTTAAATGAAGGAAAACACTATTTTATTATATCATATTTTTCAAACTGGCATGACTGGATTTCTTACTAAAGGTGAGGGCATAGGACATGGTTATAATGTGGCATTTCTACTAAGCATCTTGGTGATCATGCCTACTCTACTTTCCAGTTGCAGGTTTTGGCCTTGGGTTGTTGTTGGGAGCTAGTGTGTTTTACGCTCCGCGTTGACCCACGAGGTCACTTGAGGTATGTTACATCGCTTCTTTAATTTCCTTTCTCCGCTTCCAAGTTGTTCAGTTTATTTTTTTTCTTTATTTATATGCTTGTTCAGTTTATGTTTATTTATTTTTTTATGGGCCAAACCATTCCCAACTAGTTTATTTTGATGATCGAAACTAGTTGCCAGCCCGCGGGGATCGGGAACGCCCTTCGGGCCATGTCCCGGACCGGGGCGGGCACCGGGTCGGATGACGACCCGGCCTGGTTCGTGAAAAATCAATCCTTTAGGATTCAGCCCATTGTATATATGTCGATGTAATAAAGCAGACACCGACTTTAGGATATAAGATTAAGGTTCATTATGGTTGGTATTATAGGAAGTTTAATAGATTCCATTAGAAATATATTTTTTAAAACATATATAAGGGTTTCTAATTCTATAATAGTCATTAAGGATAAGTATATAATAACATCATAATTTTTTGGAAAATAATATATTATATGTTTTTCCTAGAAATACATCTCTATCTAGATACAAAATTTAGATTTGGTTTTAGCACAGAGGTGCCTAGGTGTAATACCACTAAAACAGAAATATTGGGAATGACCCGATCATCACATGGTGCCTGAAAATGGTCCTTACTATGTTCCTATTCTGAAACTCTCATGGGATATTATTATTATAAGTAAATGTTTCATTAAAGACCATTATAAAATATTAGAAATTTAAATATCCCCAAATAATAAATTTTTATGAATTTAAGATTAGTTATTCATACTTTTTTTAATATATGATAAATATTTCACTTGTTTTGGGATTATACCTTATGTTTCATAATGATATAATTTAATGTAGTGTAGGAAATTATTTAGAATATACTCATAGTATAAGTAATGTAAATCGTATCAATGTCTGTAATCCAAGGTGTAACAGTGATCATTTTTTTTATATGATTAATCTAATCATTCAATGGTTATTAGTCCCCTAAATATTCTCATGATATGAGGAAATAGTATTATATTTTAACATGAAATATAAATAATTATTTAAGTATCAGGACTTGCAATGGAATCTAGATATAAGGTGAATAATATGAAACAATGACAGATTAAGGGAAGAATAGAAAGAAGGATTTTCCCACATTTGATAATCATAGAAAAAAACAACCAGGTTTTGACTAAAAGGATTGGGAGTTTACTAAAAGTGTGCAGAGAAAATACACTATTCATATGAATTCATGGAAAATAAGAAACTTTCCAATATAAAATGATTCATGTGTAAGCATATGGGGAACTATAAAAATCAGTGTTTCAAGAATCAAAGGAATGTACATCAAGATAAGATCATGGATCGTGTTTATGAATATTATATTACCAAAGATATAGAGGAATGATAAATTTTATTATGTCTATATTCAATAATTATTTCATTTTTATTATTTAAAAATTTCCATAATTGTTATAATAATTATGATATATATAGTGATTTTAATACATTAATTATTTATTATGGATTTGATTTAATACATTAAATGATACCCACGATAAATAGAAATGATTTAGCGTGAAGTTTATCTTCTTAAAAACACATGTATTAGGGATTGATAAACCATAATATGTTTCTAATATTGAGATAATGATGTTGGGAAAAGATTTTATTGATTTTTATAATGTATATAGGATATTACTGAAAATCTTGGAACTGATTAAAGATTCGTTGAAAAACTTGGGTATGCTATTATTGGTGGAGTTTACAACATCATTTTATTTAATGAATATATTCAATAATATGTGTTTTTTATAAGGAGTAAAGAATCATAATTTTTTTCAATAAGGATTTAATTTAATTCTGTTTATTTCCATGATTTAATAGAATACGTGATAAAGGTATTCACAGGTTTTGTATGTGATTATTAAAATCTAATTCATGTTATATTAGTTACTAATGATAAAATCATTTTCATAATTCAGTTACCTTATCTCTAATGTTATGGATATTAATCTTTTTAAAGGTCCCTGCGTTTAACCATTTATGAAATGGTTTACGTTACCCATTGGATTATGGTTTACCTATTAAACTATTACTTCTTTATATAAGAATTTATGAATATTAAATAACCTGTGGTAACCATTTATTCCATAATGATAAATACAGATCAAAGGATTGAATTATGATCATATTATAGACATTGAAATACATTATATGTAAATTTTAGTGCATCAAGCATTAAATAAATACATTTTTTACTATTAATTCCTTAGAGTAAGAGATAAAGTGGAAATTGATCGAAGCACAACAAAAGGATAGAATGGTTACTATCAAATTGAAAAATATCATGAAATTTTATTTACATATAGAGGTACATAATTATTTATCTCTAAAAAAGGGGTTTTGAAAAAAATCTATGACTATCATCATATTTGATGATATCAAGGACCTTAATCACATCTCTAATTTATGGCTATGTGGTTGCTAAAATTTTGTTTACCATGTTATCTACCACTCACCATATGTATTGGGGTGATAATTTTCTCTATCATGTCTACGATTTCATTTACCACCTATGTTATCATCATAGATTCCTAGTTATGTGATTATTCCATGTGGCCTTCATACTTCCCTTTCCCTCTTATAAAGAGGATGTTTTATTAACCCTTCTAAAAATATGGGATTTTAATGAAGATATTTTAAAATATTAGAACCTTGATTTCTATGATAAAGTTTCAATTTAGAGGATGAAATTAAAATAAGTTTTTTCTAATTTAACACCCCAATAAATTACAATATATTTATTTAATAATAAATTTAATTTCATCAATAACTTGTGATGCACACAACACTAGGTTTATCGAAATCAACATTTAGTCACACATTACACACTCAAATTTAAATTAATTTGTGAAATGATTATAAAATATATTGGATATGATAATATTTATTTTTAAAATCATAATATATAACTCATATTAGGATTTATTTTTTTTATTTTTCTAAGAAGATTCATTTCTTGATGAAGACTGAAAAATAATCATTTTTAATTGAAAACATCCTTCTAGTTTAAAATATATTATAATGATGACTTATTTTTTATTTCTATAAAGTATTATTAATTTAGTTATATTTGAATAAATCCAATTTAGTTTATTTGAATAATTTTCATATTGAATTTTCAAATTTAAATATTTTAAACATTTGATCATTTTCTCTTTAAAAACCATCGTTCTCATTATCTTTGTAGGATTAATTATAAATTATTTTTTCTAATTTTGTTAATATAATTTGTAAAAAGTGATTAAAAATTTTTAATCATCAGAAATTATAGTTTCCAATATGGTACAAATAAATTTTTATGAAAATGAATAGTGAATAGATGAAAAATTATTTATCGTAGTTAAGGTAAAAATGTATTTACCACCACGTTTAACAAAGAAGTTAAGGGTTAAAATGACCTAAAAATAATTCAAACATCATATTAGAGAAATATTTTTATACTAATGAAGATATTTTATATTGTGGTGATTGTTTGAAAAAACTTGTTATTGAAATTACCTATATAATAAGTTATGTAATGAAATGGCCAACAAAGGAAAAATCCTTGCTTTCAATATGTGTAATGATTTTGTATTGGATAAAACAAAATATGTTAAGTTATAATTATATATCTAAAATATAAATAATTTTTTATCATGATAATTTATTTCAAATTTTTTGGACATGAAATAATAAAATTAAATTCTTAAGAGACACTAATATATTAATTACTTTGCTAATAAAAATAAAATAAATTATACAAATAATATTAAAAGTTATATATATTTAATGAATTATTGTTATCCATTACTTTTGAGGTTAATATATCATTCTACATTGGTGTGAAAATAATATATTAGAAATCAATGATATTATAGATATTTTTTAAAATCAAATTAAGTGGTCATTTTCGAAATGAAAATTATGTTATTTGAAAATAAATGATATTGTATCAAATGATTTAAAATTACCTAAAATATTATCATTTTGAAAATTGATTTTTAAATATTAATATATATATATATATATACTACATTCTAATAATGGATGCATTTCGTTCTATTAATGAATATATTGACCTCCAAATAGTAAAAATTATGTTAGTGCAATTAAGGTAAAAGATGTATTTTTAGACATGAATTGTGATTGTGTTAAAATAATTCGCAACACACATAGGATTTGGATTTTATATATTATATATCATATTTACTATCTATGTTTTCAAGTTATCTAACAATGAAGAATTTAGTTTAGGATTAAAATATAAAATTCCTTGGATACAAATACTAGTTATCATAATGAAATATAAAAATGTAAAAATATGGAAACATATAATTTATGAAACAAAATGTTTGAAAAAATGTTTGAAAAAATGTTTTTAATTGTGTTTTGTATGTGTGGATCAACCATTTCATCACTCTTCACTAGTAATTATTTTTTTTATCAACATGGTGTATGGGAGATGTCTAAATAGTGATTATATATGGGAATTTACAATAATGTCACACCTCACATTTAAAGGGAACTCACTCCCCTAACTTCTTAAATCCACATTAGTTCAGACAATACCTACAAAAACCACTTCTGAATATTCATAAACCATACTAGATGAATTATTTTTGGAATAAATCCATCCATGGAGTGAATTATTGAAAATCAAAAGAGGTTACCTAAAGAAGAGGTAATGTGCTTCAACTAGTAGTTTTATTTTATTTCTTCATCCACTCCCTAAAATTATAATTCAACCATGATGATATAAAATCATAGGTATCAACCATGAACTGATATGTTATTGTTATATGTTCATGACCTACAGCCACCTCCACTTCCACCAAATGGGTTACAAAATTAGATTTTGTTTGTTAGGTTGACACTATTATGTTATGATCGAATGTTATTTGTTATTCAATTACTGAAATTCATAGTTTTCTATGATGATGTATCTAAATAATATATTCGATATTTATGAAATATTAATACCTACATAGTCATTATATTGTATATAACGTTTCACATTCCCTTATATAGGGGATATAATAATTCCACTCATGTGTACATTGGACTACAGCCTCATGAAGCGATGTGATTTGTTTTTCACTAACTCATTACATTGATGGTGATAAAGATAATGTTAATAAATATTTGTGACATAATAGACCTTATTATTATATTAATTAAATATTTATAATTCTTAAAAGTTAATATATATCATTTCCCTTCATACATTTTCACTCACTTAAGGATGATAACATCTTTTTTATATGTGTGGACTACTGCTATCACAAAGCGATGTGACTATTTTTTCAACCCCAAACCACATGTATAATGTATATAAGTATATAATATAGTGTATATGATTTTATTATCATTATGTAATGATAATATATTACCTACCTTATTTCTATAATAATCAAGGTAAAATGGAAACATTACTCATTCGTAAGTATGGCCTACCATCTCCATGATCGTAATGTAGTTCATTTTTCATAACCATCATTCATGATTGGTATTAAAAGTAAAATTTATGTAAACATATGATAATTAATTCTTGATTTCTATTCAGTAGATGATGATATTTCCACATAATGACCTCATATGCCCAGAGCAGGAGCCTTATATTATTAAACCAGCCTGATTATAAAAGATAAAATGCTAATAGACATATCAGTTAAGTAGATTTGGGAAACCATATTTCATAAATGATACCCATATTAATTTGGGAAATAAAAAATAAAATATAATATATAAAAAAGGCTAATGAACTTCACACTTGAAACAAATTTCAATAATTCTCTTTCATATCATGGGGAAAAGAAAAAAATAAGGTTGGGATCAAATGCATAATAAGGGTAACGGTACAATGGATGTAATCATGAATCAATAAGAATAAACAATATGGAATAGTAAATTACTAAAAAAATTCCATTTAAACAAATGCATTAGGAATAATCAATATGGTGATTTATATAACTGAACCACATGCCATTTATTCATTATATTTTGAATGAACTATATCCATAGATAATATCCAACATGAAATATCATTGATAAATATTAACTAAATATAAATTAAGGAAATGATTAATTATTAGATTCCATATTTCCTAGGTACATTGTACCTTTAACATCCATAAACTTCACAATATATTTTATAACATATTTAGCAAAACCCCATCTGATTGGACAAATGATTCATCTCATGAGACTACTAATGCATTGAGGGGATATCTATAACTTAGCCCCAACCATATCATATTTTCGAAAATAATTACTAATATATCTAATAATAGATTTAATTCATGAACAATGTTTCTTTTCAATGATTCATGATTTAGACATATTTTTTATTACAAAAGAAAAGATATTTTAGTGGTGAAGTTATACTCAAATGTCAACCCTCATCATCAGTCATAATTTCATATGAGGTAGTAAGAACTTAACCTTTTCAACCGACATATATGGGTTTTTTACATGATGTTTTGTGTGCATGTGTATCCATATGAGTATCTCTACATTAGTGCATGATTTGTATAGGTTATTTGAATGATTGTTGGCATGCATATGTAGTCTAATGTGAGACCTATGTGTAGAAATATCTTAAAATTAAAACTTGTTTTATACAGGTTTCTGGAATGATTATTTTCATGAATGTGTGGACATAATAATTTCATGAAATTAGAAAATTTTATATATGGTTTATTGGCATGATTATTGGTGAGAATTCATGTCATGTGAGATAGATGTTTTCCATTTGATCACTTAATGTGTGCATGTGTGTAACATTGACAAGTACATATATTTATTGGACATTTATTGTTTGGATAATTGTATTTCTTTTTTAGTATGTTATTGATTTTCCATATTATGTATATGTTTCATGTAATATTTTTTATGTGTATGATACATGTGTTATCTAATGGATTATATTCTTCTGTGAGGGATTTTTGAGATATTTATCAGCACGTCTATAGGATATCCCTTCTATGGGATGTGTCAAATAGATTTTTTATCTATCCCATCGAAGAGGGGGGTGTGATAGACATGTCTAGTGACATTCATACCAACATTGGTTTAAAGAATGTATGTTTCCCCTGACATGGTACCAAAACAGTTAGAGTTTTTCCTTGAAGACCCAAAATATAGTTATTACATTTGTGATATACTTATTTTTATATCTCTACCGTGTCTATATTCAAGAAATACACTTATATACTTTATGCAACTTTTTTTGGGTCTGTTGGTGGACTATTTATCGATATTTTACTCACACCATACTCAAGTATTTCATTTCACATTTATACCTCATGACTAGAGACCCAGTGATGGGAAAATTCCATATGGTGGATGGTTGAGAAAGTGAAGCTAGATGATGCAACCCTTACTGGATTGTAACGCCCCGACCCTAGTTACCCAGAGTCGGTGCATTATTGCGTAACATTGGCATGATCACAAAATATCAAGTCTCGAAAGATGGATTAGTTTAGTAGCATTGGAAACACTAGATACATTCATAATGTTACATTACATCATAAAGTGAAAAACTACAATAACAAAGTCTCCATAGTCCACACTCATATCCTCTTCTCACTATCCCTACAGGTCATTCATAAAATACTTCTTCACATCCTGGAAAATATTAAAACATTGAAAGGGGTGAGCTCAGATGCTCAGTAAGGATAAAAATATTGTGGAAACTTTCATAAATAAACATTAACATTTAAGGCAATGTATAACTAAAACAAAAGACTTTTTAAACTTGAACTTCAGCATAATATGGAAAAAATAAAATTAAATAATGCAATTTACTTACTCACATGGATATTCTACTAGTCAAATAACACATGCAATATCAATAACCACTTTCATAATGATGGAATGCATAATTCCAGACTATCATAACCATGTAGCCAAGGCCTCATAATAAGACAAAAAATAATATTTTGTCAAGGCCTCGTGCCAAGACACTAGTTTGTCTCATGAGACCTACTGATGCATCAAGGAGCTATAGCGGGCTCCACCCGTCACTTATTAAGTCCAATGCATTCCTCACATGAACAGGTTTAAACATATCAGAACCCATAACATAATTGTATCACATAAAACATGCATAAAAGAAACATAATATTTCCACACTTCAATCACAAGATATCAATACAACACATTGATATAATAAAAACTTTATCAAAACCATAAAAAATAAAATAAAATCAAAACATCGTATTTATTTTTCTTTTAAAAAAAGTTATGGCTTATAAGGGAAGCCAAAAATCAAATAATAGTCACGGCGGCAGAGAATTCGTTGTCGCCGCATACGTAAGAAAAACATTCCATTTTTCGTTTAGTAAAAACGCTTCGTATAAAAAGATTCCTTTTGAATAAAAGTAAAAGTCAAAGTGTTTTATACACCATATAAATGAAAGTTGTATATAAAACCCAATATGCCTCAATGAAAGGAGATTGAGACGAAGTCCTTACAAAGATCATTTTTTAAAATAAAATAGATCTATTATTTGTATTTACTATAAGCACACATAAAAGAAGTAAAAATATAGGATAGGACATAATATCATGACATAATTTGAAATAAGGAGATTAACCCAAAGAATGGAAGTCGGGTTAAGAAGTTCCCTTACCTCGTGTCCAACTTGACTCGACCGTTCTTTACCCTCCTGAATAATAAACTAGAGTTAATTTATAATCACTTAAGAACATTTTTCAAGTTTATTATTCCTTTTATATCACTTATTACCATGTTATGAACATTATGTAATTATTTATGTTAATAACGGTCGTTTTGTCGATCATTGGTACTTGAGTCAAAAATAAACTTCTTAAAATTACAATTTGTTCATATGGTAAAATATCCATTATATTCATGATTTATATATCATATACATCATATATATCTAGTATATACATTCATTTATAATATTACATAACATTTAGAGGTAAGATATGAAATGCACCGTTCATGGTGACTGTAAGCCGTACTTACGCATGAATGCTACTTTCATTTCTATTTAGTATTTAATGGAATGAAGTTATAAAGGTATAATATAATTCCAGTATAATTTATAATACCATTTACTCCATCCTTTATACATCACACAAATGGTATTAACAATTCAAATCACTTTGAGGGGGCGGTAGTCCGCACTTCCTAAAGTGAAAATATCGTGTTTACCCATAATGGCAACCATAAAGGTATGAAATAAATGAAAAATACAGAATCATAAGTAAAACATAAACATATTATATATCTTATATAAATATAGTGACATCTTAATGGCCACCTTTGAAGGTGTTATATGAGTGTTGAACAATCATCGTTTCGTGAGGTAGAAATTCTCCATCCACAGAAACATTATGTTCTTTGACCATTAGATATAGGTGTGTGTAAGTGTAGCTCGAATACTTATTATAAAAACATCCTAGTATATTTAGGATTCTGGTTTTGTTACAAAAGATATGAATAAAAAGATTTTAGGGGGTTGGAGAAGCAAAATAATACAAAATAACATAAGTGAAGACATTACCTTAAAATCGGGTAACTCTTTTTTTATTTGATCCAAAGGCTTCCTTGGGAAGACTTCTGCCCAAAGTGAGGATTCTAGGAGTAAGATAGGGAAGTTGGGAGAGTATTTGGGCATATTTGGTCCAAGAAAAATGGTCTGAAGGTGTGAATAAGGTGGTAGAGGTGGGGGCCTTTTATAAGAGGAGAGGAGGGGCACTCTTGGAAAGATTGAAATGTTACATTATTATGAAATGATTTTAGGATTCTGAAGGTCCCACAATGATATATTTCTAGGATAAGTTGATAAGGGTTCGAAATATACTCATCCAATATGTTTTTGAAAAGTGTAAGCCTTATATTTTACATTATCTTTTCATTTTATTTAAATCGTTAATTAATGAGGTAATCGTTTCATCATCATGGTGTCATAACTAATTTAATTTATTTATTGTCTAAAAATTATAAAAAAACTATCATGATGTAGGAAATCTTTTTATCTTTCTAATGAATATTTATAGTCAAAAATATGACTTTTATAACCCCATTTAAAAATTGTTTCAGTAAAACAACTCATGTTTGTGACATTCTTATTTTAACATTAAATAAAAAGTTTTTAATGTCATTTTCCTACCAAAGTTGCTCCATGGGGTCCCCAAGTTGACCCATGGATTTTCCTGGTCGTCCATGACTCATCCAATAGGTTTAGGACAAGTGTAAAGGTATTTTCATATTTTTATAATATCATTTTTACCTTAAATTTCACTAATTACCTTTAATCGCGATTAATTAAACTTAAAAGTTACTATTCACCAAAAAATTATTTCAATCCCATTGAACCACATTTTACTTCCTAATGACAACCATGTTTGTCAGATTTTTGAAAATAAAATCACAGAAGTGGTAATGTTTCATTTAAACGAAAAATTAGTTTTTTAACTACCACTTATTGGTTTCACTATTCATCAAAAATTGAAGTTTTTCAGAATAATGCCAAAATTTCACCCTACGCTATAATCAATATTCCGAATCCAAAAATGAAGTCCATTTTGAAATATAAAATTTATATAATTTAAAAATGTGGGTATTACAATTCATAACTACAACTTTGATTGGTCGTGGTGTGTTAGAATCTCGAACTTGGGTACAACGCAAGCTATTGCATTATTGAAAGAGAAGTGTATTGTGAAATCTTGGTGTGTTACATTCTACCCTCCTTCAATAAATTTCATCCTCGCAATTTGAAAATTTTGTTCGAAAATAAAAGGTTGAAAATAGAAAATCCCTTTGTGGAAAACCCACATCAGAAATAGGGTTAATAAGAATATAACATTAAAATAATGAAAGAGAAGTACAAAGGTCGCCTGAGATAGCCCATACTAGGATTCTATGAAAATATGGATATGGAGGAGAAACAAACTATCGAGGTCTGATAGAGAGTTTTAGAATACAGGATTAGGAGAACGTTAACCACAAGAAAATTACAAACTTGTGATTGGTTAAATGGTCATTGAATCCCCATTTGGAAAAGTTAACCGACAACATTTTTGTTTTAAGTTACCTTTTATAAAGTTGAGGAATTTATTTAAGAGATTTTATAAGAGCGTAAGAAAATATACTTACTTGTCATGTAGGCTTTCATTCTTTAATAAATTTTTACCACGAACCCATCTTTCACTCTAAATGGTAACAGAACTCAAAAATATTCTATTTATCCTAATTGTATAAGGTTCTAAATATTACCACATACCATTTAGATTAAGAAAACTATTTTGTAATAACCAGGGACTTTCTGTAGGCTTGTGGTAGGTAATAAAGGCATGTCGCACTATGGTTGTGGGTTCGATTCCTGCAGCTTTGTCCGACGCGATGGGTTATCCCCCAACATGCAGGTTGTCCTTTTCCTAAAACTATAGCATTATAATATTCAAAAAATAATCTTCAGAAATGTTTTAACCTTACACAATACTATCCAAGGTTCAACTTAATCCATTCCAACCTATATAGTTATCCAAAATACCTCTGTCCAGACCTTCTCTAAAAGGTCTCTAAATTCCAAAATCAATTGTAACATCAGATTCCCCAAACAAAGTAATGTTTCTCTTGTTTTCACATACTAAAAATATGATTACCTTCATCATATTAAAACCTTAATGAAAAAAACAAGTACTTCAGTACAATCCTTATATATATCACATTATTATTATAACCATAATATAATCCTTGAGTCCAAAAGCACCAATACATTAATTATTCCACATCAACTGTATTAACAACATAATATTTTCCATGATCCCTTGTCCTTTTCTGAGGTACGTTTCCCTGATGCTTAGGAAATTCATTTGCATAATGCCTCATTTCCCTACAATTGTAGCATTCAACATTGGTAGCCTCTTTATTTCCCTTGCAATCACGAGCCTGGTGACCTTTTTCTCCACATTTATTACAAACTCTCATTCCTTTTAGGCAAGCACCGGGGTGATTCTTCCCACAATTATCACATAATGGAAAATCCTTCTTTCCCTTTTCCCTTTATCTGTCTCTTGTTCCACCATTCTCTTCTTCTCTTGCTTTACTTTGTTGTCATAAGACTTAGAGAATTCCTTTTCTGTCTTGATAGCACACGAGACAATATCTTCGTACGATGATAAGGATTGTGATACTAAATCTCGACGTAGAAATGGTTTTAACCCATCAAGGAAATGATCAATCTTACTTCTTGGGTTACATATATAATCTGCATCATACCTCGCTAACCCTGTAAAGTTGGCCTCATACTTTGTGACATTCTCATCCTCCTTTTGTCTCAGACTCAGAAATTGCCTTTCCATATCTGCTCAATGGTCATGAGGAAAGTATTTTTCTATGAAAAGAACTTTGAACTCTCTCCATTACATACTTGATACTTCTTCATCTTCCTTTATATTTTGAATCAATGACCACCATTGATCGGCATCTCCAGTGAGGCGGTAAACTTCCATGGTAACCTTCTCCCTTTCACTACTCCCCAAGGTGTGGAATATTTTCTCTAAGGAGTTTATCCATTGCTCCGCTACTAATGGATTTGTACCCCCATTAAATGTTGGATGTTGTTTCCTCATTAAGCGGTCTAACATTGATCCTCCACGTTGCAGATCAGGGTGCTCCATATGAGTAAGGTTATTATTCATAACCTGAGTGAGTTCTCCCATTATGGTAATAATTTGATCAGCACCGGTTGTATGTCCAGCTCCACAATAATTATCTTGAGCAGGAGGGCAATCCCTACATGGAGTGCATGCATTGATACGGTTTCCATTCCTTCCACTAGGTTCCATTTATAAATAATGGCATAAACTAGATTAGTTTATGAATCAAAATACATAATTCCATACTTGTGAAATACTTAACATAAATTGAACTATTTATGGATATAATCCATAATCATAAAAATGTTTACTTTGAGGAAGTATATACTCATAACCCTTTATAATGGTTTGTAAAAAAATGATAATTATCCTAAGCATATCCCCTGGGAGTGTCGTAACCAAGAGTGCAGCAAGGCCCGTTGTCGTGCACCAGTTCCCGTTTGAGTCTAGCTCAAAGAGGTGTTTTCAGGTTTTACCCCTAGGTACATCTGTGCCAGAGCCGCCTCTACCTGCTCGTATCCAGATAGGGATTTATTTCTTGTAAAACTCAGAAAATATCTATAATACCAAAATTCTAGAAATTTCTTCTATACTAATCCTCAAGGTCTATCTTATGGCTATCCGCTCTAATCAGAGTTTATTTAAATCTATCTTCCAAGGTTATTACTAAACTGCCTCTGATACCAACTATAACGCCCCGACCCCAGTTACCCAGATTCGGTGCATTGTTGCGTAACATTGGCATGATCACAAAAGATGAAGTCTCGAAATACCGATTAGTTTAGTAGCCTTGGAAATACTAGATACATTCATAATGTTACATTACATCATAAAGTGAAAAACTACAATAACAAAGTCTCCATAGTCTACACTCATATCCTCTTCTGACTATCCCTACAGGTCATTCAGAAAATACGTCTTCACATCCTGGAAAATATTAAAACATTGAAAAGGGTGAGCTCAAATGCTCAGTAAGGATAATAATATTGCGGAATATTTCATAAATAAACATTAAAATTTAAGGCAATGTATAACTAAAACAAAAGCCTTTTTAAACTTGAACTTCAGCATAATATGGCAAAAACAAAATTAAATAATGTCATTTACTTACTCACATGGATATTATACTAGTAGAATAATCACATGAAATATCAATAACCACTTTCATAATGATGGAATGCATAATGCCAGACTATCATAACCACGTAGCCAAGGCCTCGTGCCAAGACCACAAATAAGATTTTGTCAAGGCCTCATGATAAGACACTAGTTTGTCTCATGAGACCTACCAATCCATCGAGGAGCTATAGCGGGCGCCACCCGTCACTTATTAAGTCCAATGTATTCCTCACATGAACTGTTTTAAACATATCAGAAACCATAACATAATTGTATCACATAAAACATGCATAAAGGAAACATAATATTTCCACACTTCAATCACAAGATATCAATACAACACATTGATATAATAAAAACTTTATCAAAACTATCAAAAATAAAAGAAAAGTAAAAAATGGTATTTATTTTTCTTTTAAAAAACGTTATGGCTTATAGAGGAAGTCGAAACTCAAATAATAGTCACGGCGGCAGAGAAGTTGTTGTCGTCGCATACGTAAGAAAAACATTCCTTTTGTCATTTAGTAAAAACACTTCGTATAAAAATATTCCTTTCGAATAAAAGTCAAATTCAAAGGGGTTTATACACCGTATAAATTAAAGTTGTATATAAAACCGAATATGCCACAATGAAAGGAGATTGAGACGAAGTCCATACAAAGATAATTTTTTAAAATAAAATAGATCTATTATGTTTATTTACTATAAGAACAAATAAAGGAAGTAAAAAATACAGGATAGGACATAATATCATGAAATAATTTTAAAGTAGGAGATTAACCTAAAGAATGGAAGTCGGGTTAAGAAGTTCCCTTACCTCGTGTCCGACTTGAGTCGACCATTATTTAACCTCCTGAATAATATAATAGAGTTAATTTATAATCGCTTAAGAACTTTCTCAAGTTTATTATTCCTTTTATATCACTTATTACCATGTTATGAACATTATGTAATTATTTATGTTAATAACGGTCGTTTTGTCGATCTTTGGTACTTGAGTCAAAAATAAACTTCTTAAAATTACAAGTTGTTCATGTGGTAAAATATCCATTATATTCATGATGTAGATATCATATACATCATATATATCCAGTATATACATTCATTTATAATATTACATAACATTTAGAGGTAAGAAATGAAATGCACCGTTCATGGAGATGGTAAGCCGTACGTACGCATGAACGCTACTTTCATTTATATTTCATATTTAATGGAATGAAGTTATAAAGGTATAATATAATTCCATTATAATGTATAATACAATTTAATCCATCAATTATACATCCCACATATGTTATTAACGATTCAAATCACTTTGAGGGGGCGGTAGTCCGTACTTCCTAAAGTGAAAATATCGTGTTTACCCATAATGGAAACCATAAAGTTATGCCATAAATGAAAAATAAAGATTCTTAAGTAAAACATAAACATATTATATATCATATATAAATATATTTACATCTTAATGTCCAACTTTGAAGGTGTTATATGAGTGTTCAACAATCATCGTTTCGTGAGGCAGAAATTTGACATCCACAGAAACAATATGTTCTTTAACCATTGGATGTAGGTGTGTGTAAGTGTAGCTCAAATACTTCTTATAACAATATCCTAGTATATTGAGGATTCTTTTTTTGTTACAAAAGATATGAATAAAATGATTCTAGGGGGTTGGAGAAGCAAAATAATTCAAAATAACATAAGTGAAGACATTACCTTAAAATCGGGTAACTCTTTTTTGATTTGATCCAAAGGCTTCCTTGGGAAGAATTATGCCCAAAGTGAGGATTATAGGAGTAATAGAGGGAATTTGGGAGAGTATTTGGGTATAGTTTTGGCGATCCAAATGGTTTGAAGTTGTGAATAAGGTGGTAGAGGTGGGGGCCTTTTATAAGAGGAGAGGAGGGGCACTCTTGGAAAGATTGAAATGTTGCATAATTATGAAATGATTTTCGGATTATAAAGGTCCCACAATGATATATTTCGAGGATCAGGTGGTAAGTGTTTGAAATATACTCGTCCAATAAGTTTTTTACAAGTGTAATCCTTAGATTTTACATTATCTTTTCATTTTATTTAAATCGTTAATTAATGAGGTAATCGGTGCATCATCATGGTGTCATAAAAAATTTAATTTATTTAATGTCTAGAATTTATTAAAAAATATCATGATGTAGGAAATATTATTATATTTCTATTGAATATTTATAGTCAAAACTATGACTTTTATAACCCCATTTAAAAATTGTTTTAGTAAAACTACTCATGTTTGTGACATTCTTATTTTAACATTAAATAAAAAGTTTTTAATGTCATTTTCCTACCAAAGTGGATCCACGGGGTTCCCAAGTTGACCCATGGATTGTATTGGTCTGAAATGACTCATCCAATAGGGGTAGGACAAGTGTAAAGGTATTTTCATATTTTTAAAATATCATTTTTACCTTAAATTTCACTAATTAACTTTAATCGCGATTAATTAAACTTAAAAGTTACTATTCACCAAAAAATTATTTTAATCCCATTGAACCACATTTTTCTTCCTAATGAAAACCATGTATGTCGGATTTTTGAAAATCAAATCACAGAACTGGTAATGTTTCATTTAAACGAAAAATAAGTTTTTTAACTACCACTTATTGGTTTCACTATTCATCAAAAATTGATGATTTTCAGAACAATGCCAAAATTTCACCCTAAGCTATAATTGATATTCTGAATACAAAAATGAAGTCCATTTTGAAATATAAAATTTATATAATTTCAAAAAGTGGGTATTACTATTCGTAACTACTACTTTGATTGGTCGCGGTGTGTTAGAATCTCGAACTTGGGTACAACGCAAGCTATTGCATTATTGAAAGAGAAGCGTATCGTGAAAGCTTGGGGTGTTTCATGGATGGAGTTAAAGTGAGATGTATATGAATTACATTATTTAATAGCTTACATATACCCAAAATACCTAATTTATTTATTATATCATGTATGTCATCTTTAGTTCTTCTTCATTGACTTTTATTATTTATTTAATTTATATATTGATGTTGTTATTTAGCAGTAGCAAGACATGATACGGTTGAAATATTCTCCCCATTATTACACTCAAGACTCATGACACTTTCCAGCAACCTCTTATGTATCAGGAGGCCCTCATGAGTTCATGTGGAATTCCAACTCACACCAGGTGGTTTGGGTCAGGATGTTACAAAATTGTATCATAGGACAACAAGATTCACTATCTTGTCTTTTTCTATATATATTTATTAGGTGAAGGATTGAAAAGAGTCTAAATGATTGGGACTCGGGTAGGGAAACTATGTTAGTGTATGATCAGTACAAAATAGTGGACCTCCGAGTTTCCATAAAATAGGGTAATTATATTTTTGCGTTAATGTTGATTAAATTCACAATTGGTGATTCACATGATAATGAAATGTGATTTATGTGTTTTGGTGTGTGTTCATCCAACATTATAGGCATATAAATCACATGTAATATAGACCATTGATTTCATTAGATAGATCCCAAATAATTACAAAAATAGTGAAACATGAGTACTTCCCAGGAGGTCACCGTCCCAGTACTCTTCTAGCCCAAGAAATCTTAATTACAAAATTTTAATGGGATCTCATAATCAAACATCTAGATATAATAAACCAAACTCCTCTACCTCAGATTCAGATCCCTTTGTCTGAATATATATTGAAGGCACTTGTGGTCCCTATGAAAAAAACACATATCTCACTAATGATAATTTTTCTCCAACATTTCAATCATGTACCATTGATGACAACTCCAAATAATGTGTAAGGTGGTTAATCTCATGGGACTGTAGCTAAAAAGTCCCATAATCTATTACCTTCTCTATTTTTATCAGTACTATTCCTAGACTAATTATTAATGCATTTGTTAGGTCCACTAGGCTAGATACCCTAAGAGGGGGTGAATCAGGGTATGATAGATTAAAACAACTACCCCTTTTGATCTTGTTTTTTTGTTAGAAAAAACCCTTTTCTCTCTCCTTCCCGATGTATAGTATGAATAAAACTTAAAGCATGCAGAGGACACAGCGATTTTTACTTGGTTCACCCTCACTGGGCTATGTCCAAGGAGCATACACTGGTAATGTGTCGATGTACCAATTCCACTATAAGAGCACTATTGTTTACAAGTTCAAAGCAGATTCATTGTCCCTCCTGGTTTACAACCACTCACAATTTGAGAACTCACTGCTATCTCAACTGAAGTGAGCTCACTACTTCTTCAGAAGATCCACTCATAGATTATAGACATGTAATTCTCTTCACTACCACTAATTAATGCATCTTCCACTATACGTAGATACTCTATTGAAGTACAATGTTCATCCACTGATTAATAACCCTTTGCCCCTGAACACCGGGCAACTCACATTGGAAACACCTTTGCAAAGTACCCTACATCGCGAGGCTCCAAATTTCGCAAAGCTCAAACAAGCCTTCACGAAGCTCCTTCTTTTTTGCGAAGCACTCTCATGAAGAACTCCCATGATGCTCAAGTTGTCATAGAGTGCCTTCCATCGCGAAGCTCACTGTGCCAATGCGGATCTCACAACATTCGCGAATCTATATTAGCTTTCACTAATCTCTTCTTTCACGAAGCACAATGGCAATGTGAACTACCTTCACGAAACAAGAGAAAAATATTTCTCTCAAATCTCTCTATTTATTTTTTTCTTCTCCCAAGGTGGTGAGGCCTATTTATAGGTGATTCCACTGACCCTCAAACCTTCCACGTGAGGTCAACGCCATGTCATCACAAATCGCGAAGCTCCAATGTTCATGCCAAAAAACTCTCAAAATCACGAAGCACCTCCGAAATTTTCCGATTGTGAAACTCGTCGTAGTCACGAAGTGTTCTATCAATTATATTGTGTCACTTCCATGAAGCTCCCTTGCATTTCCCTTCACCACCGCAATGATATTCAACTCTTCCATTTTTGAATCTTGACGTAATCATGAAGAATCAATGTCGCCATTTTTCTGGTCTTTGCGAAATACAATCCATGAAGCATATCTTCATGAAATTCATGCCTTTTTCATATTTAAATAAGATATTCAAGGATATCCACTTTTCGAGATTCTCACCAAACTCCAAATTTTAGATCCCAAAAATTTGGCAAACACAGGAAAACGGTGCCACCTTGTACTCCTCTTTTTGTACTACCTCTAGATCATCCATTCCTTTGTCATGGTTCTTTTCAACACTGATTGAAAAAAACATATCTAGAACTCAAAAATTCACCTTGGAAACCGACATTGTCAACAAACACAACAAAAACAAAAATGATGCAATGTTACCTTGAGGTATTTTTGTCCAACAATCCCCCCCCTTTGGGTTTGTTGTCAACTCTTCTCAGAATGATTTTCAGCACGGTGATACCTCACTAAGTCTCCTTCCATCATCTATGATCCTTTGCCTCTTACAATTCAAATAGGAACCAAAGATTCACTCACCACATACTCTAAGACCACATGAGCAACACTCATCATGAGAAACAAGAGTAAATGAAAAGTTCATCAATGAATCACATCATTTATGCCACCCACTATTGACACCCAACTGATACTATTTTCCAAACTGAGTCCAAGTATTGATACCACACTGATACCAATTGGTGATTGCTAGAAACCTTCTGACACCTTTCCAACATCACTGTTCTACTTTTATCATCATCCTCAGCTGTCGTGATATCTATTCATTGATCGATCACTTCTAGAATAGTTATATTTAAAATGAACCCCCTATCTCATTGCTCTCCCCCTATCTCACTGCTCCACATGTCTGCTTCTCCCCGTGTCTTTGACTAGATATTTTCTCCCTTATTTAACCATAGTTTCTCCCCCTTAAGGAGTCAATATTTCTCCCCCTTTGTTAATGAACCCAAAGGTCACCCCTTTGAAGTCTGCAACATTGGAAAGGACACAGATTATTGTATTAGAGAAAAACAAACAATACCTCAGAGAGAGGGGGTCCCACATCCACAATTTTTCAGTTGTGGGGAGTCAAATGGACTCCCAGAGCTAGTCGATGCCTCTCAAAAGCTTCCTTGGGTAAGGCCTTCATCATAATGTCTACAACCTATAGTTTCGTAAGCACATACTCTAACTTCAAAATTCTTTGCTCAACCTTCTCCTTGATAAAATGATACTTTATCTCAATGTGTTTTGTCCTTGGGTGATGGACATGATTCTTGCTGAGATGTATAGCACTTGATTTATCGCACTAGATTCTGATCGGATACTTCACTTAAATACCCATATCATCAAGTTGTTGCTTCATCCACAATAACTGTGTGCACTCTTGAGTGGCAAAAATATATTTAGATTATGTGGTGCTCAATGAAATGCAATCTTGCTTCTTGTTTAGCCAAGAAACAAACCAGCCACTAAGATAGAATGCACCTCCTAACGTTGATTTCCTATCATCCATTAAACCGGCATAATCTGCATTTGTATATCCCAATAACTCTGAATGAGATTTATCACTATATATCAAGCTGAAATTTAATGTTCCCTTTATATACCAAAGTATTATTTTCATTGCAATCATGTGGCTTTCCTTGGGATTACTCTGATATCTTGCTGCTTTGCATGTGTCCAATATAATGTCAGGCCTTGTTGTAGTCAAGTATAGTAGACTTCCAAAGATTTTCCTGTATTTTGTGATATTAACAACCTTTCCGTCCTTATCTTTGGACTGTTTCATCAGGGTAGCAACTGGAGTCTTCATCTCCTTGTAATTTTCTGGTCCAAATCTTTTCAAAAACTTTTTGGAATATTTGGATTGAGAAATAAATGTTCTATTCCTTCCTTATGTCACCTGTAGACCAAGGAAAAATGATATCTCTCCAATCATTGACATTTAAAACTCACTTTTCATGAATTCAGAAAACTGTCTGCACTGAGCTTCATCTGATCCACCAAATATTATGTAATCGACAAAAACCAGGACCATCATCCTTTGATTACTATTGTTGTTGAAATAGATATTGTAATCAGCTACCCCATGCTGGAAACCAAGCTTCTTCAAGTACTGATCAATCCTTGAGTATCATACTCTTAGTGCTTGTTTCATCCCATACAACACCTTCTTCAGTCTGTAAACCTTGTTCTCATCCTCATGAATGAGAAAACCATCTGGCTTCTCAATATACACTTCTTCCTCTAGAACCACATTCAAAAATTAAAATTTGACGTCCATATGGAAGACTTTTAACTTTCATTTCACTGTAATGGCTAGAAATAATCTGATTGTCTCTAGTCTCGCAATCGGTGAAAATTTCCCATCAACATATATTCCCTCTATCTGGGAGTACCCTTTGAACACTAGTCGTGCTTTGTTCTGAATCACTGTGTGATATTCATTCAGATTGTCATGATAGAACCATTTAGTCTCAATTATATTCTTCTCTGCTAGCCTCTAAACAATATCCCACATCTGATTCTTCTCAATCTAATCTATCTCTTCATTCATTGCTTGAATCCAGTTTTCTTCTTCAACTGCATCAGCGAAGCATTTCAGCTCAACCTGTGATAGTAGATATGTCTCCTATAGTGATTTTATTCTTCTTTTCTGAACTGGAGCTAATTTACCACCAATGATATTCTTCCAATAAATTTCAGCTTGACTCATTGGCTTTTGTGCAGATATAGATTTGACTTCCTCATGCTCATCATCAGTATATTCTTCAGAATCAACATCATCCACTTCTGCTCCCCCTACGTTGCTTTCTACCTCATCACTCTCATCAAGAAATTGTTTACTATGCTATTTAATGATCTCTTCATTCTCTACTACAGTGACATCATTTCTCTTAACTACTTTTCCCAGCCTTTTGTTAAAGAATTTATATGCCTTACTTTTTCCTGAGTAGCCAAGGAATATCCCTTCATCTATTTGTGACTCATATTTCCTATGTTTTTCTTTATTAAGGATAAATCACTTACTTCCAAATATTCAAAAGTTTTTTACTGTTATCTTTTTTCCATACCACATCTCGTACGGAGTCTTTCCTTCCTTCAAACACAACAAATCCCTGTTAGAAATGTAGACCAATGTCAAAACTGCTTCCTTCCAAAATTTCTATGGTAGGTCTTTTTCAATGAGCATCATTTTGGCCATGTTATTGATGATTAGATATCTCCTTTCAACCACTCCATTCTGTTGGGGAGTTATTACTAAGGAAACATGATTCCTTATTCCATGTTTCTCGAGATAGCCTTCCATCTGATTATTTGTGAATTTCGTACCATTGTCAGTATGAAACATCAAAATTTTTTGTCCAAGAATCCTTTCACACTCCCTCCTGTACTATTTTAAGCAGTTGAACACATCTAACTTATGAGAAATAACAAATACCAAGGCCATTCTGCTATATTCATCAATGAAAAGAACATAGTACCTCTTTCTGTCAATTCCTCTTGGTGTGATAGGATCAAAAACATCAGCATGCACCAATTCATGCACTCTTGTTGACTTCTTTTCCTTTTCCTTATATGGATTTCTCATAATCTTTCCTTGTTGTCTTGAATCGCACGTGTGAGTACGATCACGTGATATCTTAGGGATGTCTCTTGCTGCATCAAACATTACCAAATCTTTGAGTGATGGTTTGCATATATGACCAAGTAGTTTATGCCACAACTTGTTTTCTACCTCTCTGGACAGAAAGCACATACCTTCTTCTCCACTTACCAGGTAAATATTTCTCTTTATCTTTTTTCCCGATAGAACCATTTCCTCATCTCTTAATTTGACGATATACACCTTCTTAGTAAAACTTATAAAATGTTTTGAGTCACATAGTGGGTTGATGCTGAGAAAATTGTGACTGAGGCCTTCTACCACTAAGACATCAACACGTCTCATCTCTTTGCCCCCAAACATAGCCTTTACTGAGCCAATTATCTTCATTCCTTCATCATTTCCAAACTTTACAACTCCTTTTTTTCATATTTTATGCATGTAACAAGATCATTATTACCTGTTATGTGAGATGTGCAACCGCTGGCAAGGATCCACACACCAGAGCGATCTAATTCTTTAAGGGAAATTTTTTCCACCACTTTCTTCTCATCCTTTTTCTTCTAGGTCCATATGTTTGCCTTCACACTTGACATGGGCTGACACTTTTGATCTTCCTCAGAGTATGATGGATCATCTTCATCTTGCAAAGCTTCAAATATATTTTGCATTTTCAACTCACACGTTGGTTTATTGATCTAATGCCTGTGAACATTTTGATTCTTCTTTGGCACATTATTCTGTATATACAGTACCTAGAAATGTCCCCAAATCCTCTGAACCAAAAATAGTGTCCTTCAAAATATGTTATAGAGAACTGTTCTCTATTTGGATTTCACCTTTGTTCTTGGTCCCTTCGATAAATCTTAGCTATGGAACATACATATTATGAATGTCCCATCTTTCCACAATAATAACACCTAATATGAGGTGCATTCCTTTACGTGACTTCTGCACTACGAGTTTCCCATTAAGATCTCTGAATATTCTGATTCTGCCTTGTTCTCAAATCAACCTTCTATCTCTGAGTGGGTGCTTGTGGTCTGACCTCAATTTTCATAGTTTTTTGTTTTTGGTCAAGCCCCCCATTGGTTTTAGCATCTAAACATAGTTGATGCTTCTTTTATGTTTAGCCACTATTCTCCACCTTCAACTTCTCGGTTTTCTGAGTGATCTGCTTTACCAAGAATGTGTTGGGAATCAAATGTTTTTCCTAGTCTTTAACTTTTCTCCACAGACTGAAAACTTCCACTTCATGCTCTTTGATACGCTTGATACGATCTTTCCTTGTGTTTTTCAAGACATCAATCTCCCTTTTTTGTTCTTAAATCTTGATTTTATACTCACTAACTGATTCTAATTTCTATGGTGTTGATGAATTGAGTTTCTCAATTTCATCCATCAACTCAGACTTCTCTTCTTCCTGCTGCTGCATATAGAGTTTGGTGTCACGAACAACTTTTTAGCTTTCTTTTTTTTTGGCTCTTCGAACATCTATCTCCTCAAGAGAAGCCTCTAACTCACCTTGTATATCTATTATTCCTTATAATTTTTCTTCTTCATCACCTTCGGTTCCATTCTTCTCCTGAGAACTACTGAACACTACCACCATAGCATTTTCTCCAGGATCTTTGTTGTTCTATTTTTCATCAACCTCCTCAGCCTCAGACTCATCTGAATTGTCACATTCTTTTGAAAGGATATTTTTTTCTCAAATAAACTTTCCTTGAATTGTTTCCTGACTTCTCTATAGGCTGATGACTTATTCTTGGGAATTTCGACTTTGTCGACATCATCATTTTCTTGAAACTTTTTGGGACACCTTGTTGCAAGATGACCAACCTTTTTATATCAAAAACAGGACAGTGGAAGTTTCCCTTTAAACTTTCCTTTTCCTCTTTGAAGGTTTGAGGAGAGGAATGAAATCACATCATCTGTCTCTATTATTCTTGAGAATCTTCAATGCTGAGATTCTTCATGGACTTGAATTCCACTTCTTTATATTTCCTTATTTACATAGTCTCGTTATCATCGTTTCGCATTTCATATGCAACCAAGGTACTCTGCAAATTGTCTAATGTTATCTTCTTTCGATCTTTATCTTCTAGTACTGAAACCTTCGTATTGAACCGCAATGGAAGTTTCCTCATGATTCTCTTTATGGTATTTATGTCTTCAATGAATTCTACCAAACCTCGCATATCTTCCACAAAAACATTTAACCTGTCAAAGAATCGATCAACAGACTCATTCGGGTTCATTATTATATCTTCATACTTGTTCCATAAAACTTGCAGCTTCACTTCTCTGACCTTTTTATATCATTCATATATGTTCAACAACATTTACCACATAGCATGTTATGTTTTTCATGACATCACCCTGGTATATATAGCATTGGATAGGGCTCCTCCCAAATCATTGATTCCCTTTGCATCAGCATCCAATTCTCTTCGCACAACTTCTGATAATGCACCGCTATTAATATCAGCTATGATACCATGCATTGCTGTTGTAAACACATCCATTCCTAGATATCGGAAGTAGTGTAGCATCCGATTATTCCATGGTTGAAAATTGTTCCTATCAAAGATTGCAATCCCTTTATGATTAGTGACCTCCATCTGAGATAGAAACACTAATATCAACCTTTCCCTTTGATACCAATTGTTAGGTCCAGTAAGCTAGATACCCTGAGAGGAGGTGAATCAGGGTATGATAGATTAAAACAACTACCACTTTTGATCTTGTTTTTCAGTAATACAAACCCCTCTTTTCTCTCCTTCTCGATGCAGAGTATTAATAAAACTTATAGCATGCACAGGACACAATGATTTTTACATGGTTGACTCTCACTGGGCTACGTCCAAGGAGCATACATAGGCAGTGTGCCGATGTACCAATTCCACTATATGCGCACTACTCTTTACAAGTTATAAGTGGACTCACTGTCCCTCCTGGTTTACAACCACTCAAAATTTGAGAACTCACTGCTCTCTCAATGGAAGTGAGCTCACTGCTTCTTCAGAAGATCCACTCACAGTTTATAGAACTATAGGTTTTTTCATTACCACTAATGAATTCATCTTACACTATATGTAGATTCTCTATTGAAGTTCAAAGTTCATCCACTTTTGAATAACCCTTTTCCCCTAAAAACTGGGCAACTCTCTTTGGAAACACCTTTGAAAAGATCACAACTTCACGAGGCTCCAAATTTCACGAAGCTCAAACAAGCCTTCGTGAAGCTCCTGCCTTTTCGTGAATCACTCTCGCGAAGAACTCTCACAAAGCTCAAGTTGTCGTAGAGCACCTTCCATCACAAAGCTCACTAAACCAACGCAGAGCTCACAACATTCACGAAGCTAGATTAGCCTCAGCGAAGATCTTCTTTCACAAATCACAGTGGCAACATGAACTACCTTCACGAACAGATAGAAAAATATTTTCTAAAAAAACTCTCTCTTTCTCTTCTTCTTCTCCCGAGGGGGTTGAGGCCTATTTATAGGTGATTCCAATGACCCTAGAATCCTTCCGCGCGAAGTCAACTCCACTTCATCACAAATCATGAAGTTCTGATGTTAATACAAATGCTCAAAATTGTGAAGCACCACGGAAATTTTCCAATCGCAGGACTCGTCATAGTCGTGGATCGTTCCTTCAATTACATTGTGCCGCCTCCGTGAAGCTCCCTCGCATTTCCCTTTACCGTCGCAATACTCTTCAACTCTGCCGTTTGTGAATCTTGACATAATCATGAAGAATCACCGCCATTATTTTTATACTCTTTGCGAAATCCAATCCATGAAGCCTATCTTCATGAAAGTCATGCCTTGGCCTTATTTAAATAAGATCTTCAAGGATATCCACTTTTCGCGATGCTCACCAAACTTCAAATTTTGGACCCCAAAAATTTGGCAAACACTGGAAAACGGTGCCACCTTGTACTTATCTTTTTGTACTACCTCAAGATCATTCATTCCTTTTTCATGGTTTTTTTTCAACATTGATTGTCAACAACATCTCTAGAACTGAACAATTCACCATGGAAACCTGCATTATCATCAAACACAACCGACACAAAAATGATGCAATGTTACCTTGAGGGATTTTTGTCCAACAGCATCATAGTACACTACAAAACCAAAAACTAGGCTCAGGGGATATCAGTACTAGAACTTCCATAAAATATATTGTTATCTCAAGGAAATACTCTTCCCAATTTTTTGACAATTGGAACTTTTTTACTCTCTTCTTTATTAGTTCTATCATGGGTGATGTTTGTCTGGAGAAGTCTAGGATAAAACATCAGTAATATATTACTAAACCTATAAAGCTCCTAATATCAAACACATTTTATAAAAATGTCCTTGGAATATCAGCTCTTTAATATATTAGTCACATTTCGAAAACATGGAATAAAACATGGTTGTTTGAAGCATACTCATTATTATCTCTATGTTCCAATCATGTTTCTCTGGTGTTGGTTATTAGATGTGGATATCATTAATGAACAATATGATGGAAGAGTAAAAGTATGGATGAATGGTATTATTCATAAGGTCCATGAACACCACAGGTGCATTCATAAGGTCTAATGTCATCACCAAGTACTCATATAGTCTATATCTTCTTCAGAAAGCCATATTTAGAATTTCCTCCACCATGTATCACAACTGCTAGTGTACGATCATAGATAAAACTTGTAAAATGATAGGATCCACACAAATAATTGAAAAGTTCATCATTCTTAGAAAACATATATTGGTTCGTCACCACCACCTGGTTTAGCGTTCGATAATCAACACATTATCGAAGACTACCATACACTGTAATTGACCTAATAGTGATGTATTTGGATTTCTAAGTTACTATCTTTCCATGTCATTAAACTAATACTTGATTTACTTCAGTTCAATAGGTACTATATGAAAGAGGGTATCAAAATTGTTGTTCCCCCAACACAAGATCAATATCTTCATAATGAGTCAGCCCATCAAAGTATATACTAGGATGAAGATTCTAAATATGTTACAACCTATTCTATAGCATCTTGAGAGCCTCTATTGATTTGGAATGATGAAGAATGCAAGATTTCAAAATTATGGGATATTCTAACAAAGTTGTGACTCATATTCCTAGGATTGGCATAGAGTGAATGTCTTCTTCTTGAAGCAACCCTATTGTATATACCACAAAGCAACCTTGGGAGATAATCTCAATTGAGTTCTCCTATATTTCTAGTGATAAATCTAAAACATCCTTTATAGATGTATTTCACCTTTCCTTCCAATTAGTTCTATAATATACATCAAGGCGACTTCTTTTTTAATGTGAATTATCCACATAAAACATAAACGTAGTCTCTATGATAAAACCAAACAAGTATATGTGATCATAAATTATTTCTTAACTAGTCTATGGGATCAAAAAAGTTTTTCCGATGAGTCTACCATCAACCCAAGGTATAACCCTACTATAACTAACACTAGTATTCATAACTACACATTAGTCATGATCACTATATATAAAATAACACAACAATATTCTCTATTGAAATAATTAATTTCAATAAAAATATATCAAACAACATAAAAAATACATGTATCATATGATAAAAATTATCTTGAATATATTCACAAAATAAAGGAATTTAATTAAATAACTAATATGTCACACAAGAACATGTATATATTAGACATTTGAACCTATATCCCTATTCATGATGCATAACCTTATGTGAAATCTCGTAATTCACATATAATAAATAGGTGAATCACTTGAGGTGAATTTAATCAACAATAAAATTAAAACATACATTCCTATTTGTAAAAAAATGGAGGTCCACTACACAGTTCTAGAAATACACTAACATAGTTCCCCTAACTCAGTACCAACCATCAAGTCTCCTATCTATCCTTTCCCAACCTAAACCATGAAAAGAATAAGTTAGTTAGTCTACATCTCTAATACCATTTAGTAACATCCTGACCAAAACCACTAGGCCTGATCCAGATTCTACATGACCTCATGCAGACCTCCACATATGTAAGAGGCTACCGAATAGTAGTGAGGGTATAAATTTGATAGTTGGTATACTATACCCTTCATATCGTGTCATGGTGAATGTAAATAGTGAACAATAAAAAACATAATGAATAAATAATCAGTGTAAAATGTGGAAAATAAATAATGACATACATATAAAAGTAGCTCCCAAAGTGCTAAGCATGGAAAAAGTGTAAGTAGTATGTAAATACAAGACCAGTAAATTAATAAATAACTGCAGGGTACTCTGGTGTTTATCTTGGTCTGTTCCAGCTCTATTCTCCACCATTCAATCATCCACCATATGGCATTTTCCCTTAATTAGATCTATGGTCTTGAAACCTATAAGAACATTGAAATACCCAAGTAGTGTGTGAGTGAAAGACTCGGTAGAACACCACCAATTCAACTTTAATCTGGTGTTCTAAATTATAAACGTTTATTCCATAATAAAATAATATCTAGCAATAATGACACACATACAATAATAAGTGGTTGTGGGCTAACCAAGCATCCACAATTACCAACCGTTACTTCTACAGCTCTATTCCATATAGAAAATCATGTTTTTAGATGAATAAAGGATAATTCATGAGGCTAATTAATCATGTTTCTTAGTGTCTTTTAATCATACATCTCAACAATAGTTCTAATCAAAAATATATGATCACTATATAAACAAGGAAATGCAAGATAATAAACATCCCTTATTTTATGAGTGAAATACTTGGGAAAAATATTTAATTAGAACCCATTAATCATTAAGGAATATATTAGAGACTAAGATATATTCAACATCCCCTTTTCATCAAGTAATATACTAGGGACTGAGAGATAGTCAGTATCTCCTCTTCATTGAGTTAATATTGGGGATTAGTAGTTAGTCAGCATCCCTTTTCCACAGAGTGCATCACATGACATTCCCAATGAATCTTTGTATTCCTACCTCCTTCATCAGTCCCTCGTCATCACTAATGAAAGTCATGAACTCTCCCCCTCTAAGGGATATCAAACCAAAACATTCCAGTTGTCTTACATTCCATGAACAATACCAGAAGGCATACATAGCATGGAATGATACATGTGAAAGCATACTTTATAATCATTAGTAATGTTTCACAAACAATACGTGTATTAAAAGATCAAACAAGAATAATAAGCTACATGTATTAATGGTATCAAGAGTAATATAGGGGTTCTAGGGCTACACACACATGTGATCATATCATACATGGTCATTAAAACATGTTAACCTGTAATAATACCAATGGAAAACATATGTAAATGATCCCAATATTTAATGAACTTCCAACCTCAATGTCATCACAATCTTTTGGTAAGGATAGACAAATCTTTGTAGCTCGATACACATCCTTGTGACCATATTAACATAATCGTTGACTCCTCAAAGAAAAACATTTTTCAAGGGTTCCTAAAACCAAAACCATATATTTTATTTCAAAAGGAAATTAAATATCACATACGACAATATATTTTCCATCCTCGATAATTTCTCATAAGTTATCACTTTATAACTATATTGTGATAAATCATCATAGATTAAACTTTTATAATAATATTTTGATAATTTAATGAAAAATAATCTTTTATAAATAACGCTTTATAATTTATCAAAAATTATCTATTACAATTATCTTATGATAATTTAATAAAAATTATCTTTTTATAATTCTCCTCTGATAGTTTATCATAAATTATCTTTTATAATATTATGTTGATAATTTAATAAAATTTATCCTTTTACAATTATCTTTTGATAATTTTATTAAAATTACTCTTTTACAATTATCTTTTTATAATTTTCCCTAAATTTTCCTTTTACAGCTATATTTTGATAATTTATCATAAATAAACCCCTTCTAATTATATTTTTATAATTCTTCATAGAGTATCCTATTATAATTTTATTTTTATAATTTCTCTTAAATTATCATTTTAGTAATTATAATTTAATAATCTATCAATTATCATTTGATACTTCTAAATAATAATTCCTTTATAACATGTATAATTATATTTTAATATTTATTCCATACAAATTAATATTTGATAACTTAATGAAATTATATTTTAATATATTTTTTGGTAATTATATTCGTTAAAATGTGTCATTATCATTTTATAATTCAATGTAATTATTGTAGGTCCATTTTATATATTATCTCTAAATATTTCCAGGTGATTATCCTTTGATAATTTAACTTAAGTGATCCATTTAAATTATGAAAAATGTGATTGAAATAATACCATTATTTCTTGAAAACAGTAATAGGATGTAGGGTTTTATCATTGACATGAAATAAGAGACACAGATAGAATATAATACCAATTAATATACCAAAAGATATTGAATTTTGAATATTTCGAGGAAAATAATAAAAAAAATAGTCAATTAATTAAGTAATTTTAAAAGGAAAATAGAACTCATAATTATCCTTCTGGTCGCACAACAGGAGGGACTGCATGCAACACTTGGTTCAGGTAATGGATATCATGAGTCTTTGCATATTGTATGTAGGGATGATCTGGAGTATAGTGGACTTATCAAGATCAATCGACACTGAAAAAAACAGAACCATTTGGGTATTTAAACCCAAAATCACAATAAACTGAAACCCTAATTAAAAAAACCATTTTAATTAGAAATTATGTTTAAAATTTATTATAGAGTCTTTAGTTCTACCCCATTAAGGAATTTCCACAATAATAGATCAAAAAAATTGTTTTTAGGGGGCTTTCTAAATCATTCATGCATTTTAATAGATGTCACTCATGAATTTGGGAAGAAAATGAATAGTAAAACGTCAAATTATTTAATTAATATAACTAGTTATCTAATGTAAATATTAAATAGCATTATTTAACTAGTGATCGGACCAACCACCCATTGCAAATAAAAATTATTCATTTTCTAGTTTCAACCCAACATTCGGGACCCAATGGTGGTCTCAGATTTCTTATAAAAATCATAATTATAGAGATATTAATTATATAATATTAAAAAACTAATTAAATAATTAATTAATAATATCATGGGTATTTGTTTGAGTCATGACTCCAAATTTCCATTGATACAAGTGTTATACCTGCCTAAGGTAAAAACCATGTTTCTGATCGAACGGTGAACTCTGATTTGTCATAAGACACATTTTTTGGGAGTTGTTATATTATTTTCATATAACAATATATTAAAAAATTAAATAAATTATTTTTGTGACCGATCCATCCAAGAGTCTCATGAATACCGATGGTATACCCCTCCTAAGTTAAACACCTCATCCGAGAGCAAACACGGGTCTTGGATTTCTCATACGATGCACCATTTTGGAATTATTCAATTATTTTAAATAAATAAGGTGTGTGTTACATAATATATTGAATAGTTTTATTTTGGATATTCCAAGCCTTTATGGGCCTCCAAATCTCTCACTAACCTAAATTATGTCTCTGAAAATATTCAATTAAATTTTTCAATATGTTAACTGTATTTTTTACACTTATGAAAATATATTAATACATTTATTGAGTGATTTTCATTGATAAATTTTTTTTTCACATAACATACATATTATTTATCAAAAATATTTTTTTTTTATCATGTTAAAAAAATATGGATATTAAAATTCTCTCCCACTTTCAACTTTACCACCATGAGATGTGTATCTAGTAGTCCTTCTTTAACAACATAGGTCACTAAGCTTGAACATCAAACTCATGATGCCATGTTTCTTCTTTTATCTTCCCATGCTTCCAAAAAAACTAGATTAGGGGTATAATCATCCCTTATAATGACTTATTTCTTCAATCAGTGATCCACACTGAATTCTCCTTGTAAGATTCTTCTGTCTTCAGCTCAACGTCCTCACTTTCAATAACATGGTCCAGATAGGTTATATACCTATGAAGCTATGAAAAATGTATTACATCATGCATACCTTGATAGCATCACGGTATGTATAAATGACATGCATCTACCCTTATCCACTCAGTGATCTCAAAGGGTCCAACAAAATAAGGTTCTAGCTTTACTTTCCCACAAATCATTTCCCAAACCAAGGAGTTACTTTAAACAAATATGACCTAATACAAAAAACTCCAATGGGTTCACCATACAATAGACATTATATCTATTTCTCTTATGAGGGGAGAACAATATATTTAATATTATTTTCACTCTATAGGAGTTCTCATGAACCATAATGGGGCCAGCATCCACTGCCTCACCCGCCTCACGCCAATAGAGCAGTGAGCAACATAACCTCTCATAAAGAGCTTCATGAGGATCCACATGAATTGAATACTGATAATTGTTATTGTATACAAACAAAATAAATTCCATGTGATAATCACATGATCCTTCAAGTTCTGTAATGTAATCTTGAATCGAAATCTACAATATGCATATAGTGTGCTCGGATTATCATTTTTTTGAGGATGGTATATCATGATCAATCTCACATAAGTCCCTAGTTAGTTTTTCAAAATATTCCAAAAGAAAGATCTACACATGCATGTTTATTTGAAACAATTCTCAATGTGACATAATGCAGGTTCATGATAACTCAAAAATAATGCCTTCCCAACTCCTCTATAGTGTGAGTCTCTCTGAATGGTAAGATGTTAGAAGAAATCATTAACTGATCAACAATAACCCAAAAAGCATCACTACTCTTCAGGTTTCTATGTTAACCCATTACAAACTCCATTGTGATGTATTACCACTTACACATATTTATTAGGAGTAGATGTAATAACCCATCAGGATATTGGTGCTCATCCTTCACCCTTAGACACGTGTAGAATTGATAGACAAAATCAGTAGAGTTCTAATGGGATACGGTGCATTTACGATGGTGTGATATCACCCAAGTGTTTAAAACTAGTACTTAGAAGTATGTTACCCATCCTATTATTATTGTATCCTAAGAATAGTTCATCAAATAGTTGTAATGGGATCTTATAATCAAACATCTTTACATACTCATCCAAACACCTCTACCTCAGATTTTAGTCTCTCTGTGTGAAGATATAAAAAGTATATATTATTCCCTATGAAAAAAAAAATTCCTCAACAATGATATAGTTTGTCCAATATTTTAATAGTGGACCATTGATTCTAGCTCCAAATCAGGTGTTGGTTAGTTCCTCTCAAGGGGTAATAGTTTAAGATACCCATAACCTAGTACCTTCTCGCATTGTATCAACACTGGTCCAAGACTAATGTTTGATGCATCGTAGTACACTGTATATCCAAACCCTAGTCTCAAGGAGTGCTAGTACTAGAGTTTTCATCAAACTTCTATTTATCTCATGAAATCCTCTTCACAATTATATAACCAATTGAACTTTTTTACTCCATTCTTTGGAATTTCATTTAATTGGTGTCGATGGTCTAGAGAAGCCTAAAAAAATGATTGGTAATATCCCACTAAACCTAGAATCGTCCTAATATCAAACATGTTTTGAAGGCATGTTTATGGAATGTCTTCCTCAAAATTCTCAAGGTGTCCTAATATAGTACTCTCAAACACCACATGTTCCTAGTAAATTCACCTCTTAAATCCATAGGTCACATTTCAAAAACATCTCATAAGTCCTATGTTCTCAATGCTTACTCAGGACTCTCTCTATGGGACAAGAATATTATATGGTGTTAATAAGTAGATGAGGAAATAATTGATGAAAACTATGAAGAAGTCATCCACGCATGGATGAATGATCTTTTTCATAAAAAAACATGAACACCACTAGTGCATTTGATATCTTGAATGACATCACTAAGTACTCATATTGTTCATATATACTCTGAAATTCCATATTCAGAATATCCTCCACCCTAAATCACAATTGGTGGTAGACTGATCAAAGATCAATCTTAGAGAAACACAGGTCTCCCCATAACTTATTGAAAAGATCGTCACTCTTTATAAATATATATAGGTTATTCACCATTACTTGGTTTATCTTTTGGTAATCAGTGTATAGTTGAAGAATACCACCAACTATAAGTGAACCCCGTAGTGAAGTACTTGGATTTTTGAAATACTTTCTCTCCAATTCATACAACCGGTCCTTGATCTCATTTATTTTTGGTGGCCCCATATTATAAGTTTTATTGAAATGGTTTTTCTCCAAACACGAGATCAATATCTTATTAATGTGTCAGTCCTTCAAAGTATCTACTAGTCCCATGATTCCAAAAATATTACAACCCATTCTTTGGAATCCCAAGATCCTATGATTCTCTTGAAGGATTAAGAATGTTTGAGTTGACATTTATGGAATATTCAACCATATTTCTGAACTTCTATTCTTAGGATAGACACAAATTAATAGAATTCTAGTTCAAGTGACCCTGCTACCTATACCATAGAGAAACTATGGGAGAAAATATCACATGTGTTCTACTACACATCTAATGGTAAAGCTGAATCATCTTTCTTTGCATAAATATTTCATCTTTATTTCTAATAAGATTCATAATTTACATCATGGTGACTTCTTTTTTATGACCAAGAAAACACTTCAAAAAATAAAAATAGTCATTTGGGTAAACCCTAATCAGTATATGTGATCATACAAGGTTTTCCTAGCTAGTCTATGGGATCAAACATAGTCTTCCTTGGAGTCTACCATCAGCCCAAGTTATAACACTCATAGCACTAACTCTTGTCTCTATCCCAACACGCAAGACATAGTTGTCATATTTATATTAACAAATCATAATTATCTATTCAACTATTTAATTCCAATAAATATATATCACAATACATGGAAGAGAAAATATATCACCCAAGAGAAACTATCTAGAATAGATATCATAAATCAAGGAATTTAATTAATGAAATACTATGCAATACAACAACAGGTATATATATGTCATGTGAACATATATGTTTATTCATGAAGCATGAATTTATGAAAATTCTCATAAATAACATATCAATAACATGTCCATAAAACTCAGTGAATTTAATCAACTATAAAAACAAATCATGGATTCCCATTCATAAAAAATCAGTGGTCCACAAAGTAGTGCTTTCCATGCACTAACATTATTCCCCTACCTTATTCCCAACTGTTATATCTCTTTTCTATAATGTCAAAAAAAGTTAGTTATTTCTGAGCTAGGGTACCATTTTGTAATATCTGAAATAGAACTACCGAGGATGAGTCAGATAATAAATGACCTCATGCGGGCCTCCCTGTATAAATGTGGCTTCTGACTAGAAGTGATGGTCTAAATTTAAATTTAAAGAGACTATACACTATGTAAAATGTCATTGAGTAAGAAAATTGTTAATGGTACTAAAATTATTAAATAACCAAATTAAAATGATGATAATAAATAATAACATATATATAAATGTAGGTCTCAAAACGGTAATAATGGACATAGTATAAGAAATAAGTAAATACAAGAATAGTAAATAAATAAACATCTGTAGGGTAATCTGGTGTCTATCACAATCTACTTGAGCCCCAAGCTCTAACACTCAACCCTCCACTATAGAGTAGTTTCCCTTCTTCAGATCTCTGATCTTGAAATATAAAAGCACACTAAAATGTTTAATTATGGTGTGAGTATAGGACGTAACAGGTCACCGCCAATGTGTCCTTAACCCAGTGTACTCATTTATAAAAGTGAAATCTATAATAAAATAATTTGTAACAATAATAACACTCAAATTAAACCTAGTGGTCTTTCACATACCAAGCTACCACAACCCCCAGACCTACCTTCTTTAGCACTATATCATATGGATAATCAAGGTTTCTAGGGAATCATGGATTAACCACATGGATAATGAATCATGATTATTGAAATCTCATGATCAAAATCAATGCTCATCAATACGATATGGTCTCCATATATTCAAGGATACAAAATCTATTCAGATTCCCTTACTCATCGTGTTACATACTATGGACTGATAGCTAATCAACATACCTTATTCATCGACTCAAATACTATGGATTTAGATCTACTCAACACCCAATTTTTATTATGTAACGTACTAGGGACCGATATATAGTAATTTTCCCCTCTTTATTGAGTTCATACTAGGGATCATGGATTATTTATCTCCCCTTAGTCACTAAGTACATCACACGACATCCTGAAGGAATCATTGTATTCATATCTCAGGCATCAGTCACTTATCATCAATATCAGAAGTCATGTGAACTCCACCTCTAAGGGCTAACATGTTACTATGGTAAACCTTTCTTGGGATCCAAGAACAATACTACAAGGAATATGTAGCATGTAGGGATACATGAGAAACCATAACATATCATCATAATTAAAGTAACACAAAAAATACATATGATCAATCATCAACCAGGAATAACATGCTTTAGGCACTCAATGTATCAGGTGAATCATTGGGGTTCCATGGATAAAAAACACACCATCATGTGATCATAATCAAGAATAGTCATTAAAATGCATAATAGTAATCATATTAATGTAAAAAACAAGTAAATGAGACCAAATGATAAGGAACATCCAACCTCAAAGTCATGATCATCGTCAGAAAGGATTAACCACCCTATATGGTTTGATAAACCTTGTCATGGCCTTATTATCATAATTTTCAACTCATAGAATCTTGATATTTTTCCTGAGTTCCTAGGACAAAAAACAATTATTTTATTTAAAAATAAAATATCTCATGTGCTTATACATTATCTATCATGGAGAATATATTTTAATTTATCCCTTTAAAATTATATTTTTATGATACTTCATTGATTATTCATTTATAATTGTATTTTTATTATTTAATAAAAATATCCTATTATAATTAACTTTTGATAATTTATTATAAAAACCGTAACAATTATCTTTTAATAATTTAACACAAATTATCCTTTTATAATTCTCTTTTGATAATTTATCATAAATTATGTTCTATAATTATCTTTTGGTAGTTCAATACAAAATATCCATTTATAATTACCATTTGTTTATTTAGTAAAAATTACCCTTTTATAATTATATTTTTTTTATTTCCCATAAATTATCCATCTAGAATTATATTTTGATAAATTATCATAAATTACCCCTTTATAATTATATTTTGAAAATTCTTCATAGATTATCCTTTTATCATCATATTCTTCTAATATATCTTAAATTTTCCTTTTAATAATTATAATTAGATAATCAATCAATTTTCATATGATAATTTTAAATAATTATCCTTTGATAACCTGTATAATTTAATTGTAATAATTATTTAAAAAAATTTACATTTTGAAATAATTTAATGTTATTTTTTATACAAATTGTCTTTTGGTAATTTTATTCAGATATCCTTTAATAAGTTTTCATCATTAATTTCTATAAAACAATTAATTTTCCTTTTATAATTCAATGAAATTATCATTTGTCAATTTTATGAATTATCTCTTAATAATTCTAGAAAATTATCCTTTGATAATAAAATTTAAATGATAGAATTAGAGTGTGAAAAAAATTGTTTAAGGTATACCTCACTTCCCTGAAAATAAAAATTAGTTATAGGTTCTTCTCATTGATACAAACCTAATGAAACAAATAGTGCATATAAATAATCATTATCACAATTGATATTAAATTTAGAAGAATTGGAGAATAAAAATAACAAACTATTCATTAATTAGGTAATATTAATATAAAAATATAACTCCTCTTAAATCATCACTTTGGGAAATAGTAGGGACTCCATGCACCTCCTGGTTCTTGGTAAAGGTGATCAAGGGTCTTATCCAATCATGTATAGGTTAAAACTAGAGTATATAAAACATATCAAGATTAATGAACAAAAAAATGGAACCATTATAGTATTTATACAAAAACCCAGAACACACCTAAATCATAATTAGAACACCCATTTTAATCCAGAATTACACTAATAATTTAATAGAGATTCATTAATTCTATATAGTTGAGGCATTGTAACTGAAACAAATCAATACCATTAAGGATCGGGGGTTTTGGAAATCATTTTTTATTTTAATGGAGGTCAAAAATGATCTTTAGATGAAAATTAATAGTATAATGTCCAATTATTTAATTAGTATATTAATTATTTAATATAAATACTAAATAACAAAGTTGAACAAGAATCCTTACTAATCTATTTATATGCATAAAATTATACCCTTTCTATGTAAACCCTACATTACAGACCCAGCGATGGTCTCATATTTCTCATACAAGGCACCATTTAAGAGATATTAATTATTTTTTATGAAAAAATGTATTAAATAATCTAATAAATATAAAAACGGTGTATTTTGTGAGTGATTCATCTAAACATATGACACATATAAGTCTTATAACCCATATAGGGTAAAAAGTGTGTTCCGATCCTAATGGTGATCTTGATTTTTTCATACGTGGTGTTGTTTGGGATATATAATTTTTTCCCCTAAAATAATATAATGAATATATTATATTATATATTTTTTCAAGTGATCCCTCCAAATATCATATTATTACAACTTTTATACTGTCTCGAGGATTCAGTAGTCCACACTTTCACACAAATGATAATTTTGTATTCCATTTGATTGATGTGTGTGAATGTGTTTGTCTAAATATTACCAAAAAAATTAATTTCATATTTTTTAATTAATTTTTTATATATTAACGATATAATAATAATTTATGTGGTGGAGGAGTAAATGAATCAAAAGTGATCATTGAAGAATGTAAGCTACTATTTAGGTAATCAATTTTGGTTTATACTAAATGAGTTCATTGGTGTAATTTCTACCCAATGTGAGGAATTTATTATTAGGGTATGGAATTTGGGAGATTATTTGGTCATAGTTATCATTAGTTAAATGGATTTATAGGTGCGATGATGTGGGATGGGTGAGCGTATTTTTATAGTGGAGGAGGAGTGACATTCTTATAATTTTTTGAAAGAGGGAATTTTATAATGTTTTTCACAATGTAGAGTGGCTCTAATAATGAAAACATTATCATAATAGGGTGTATATAGAAGAAATATTTTCATCCAATGGATTTTATACAGGTTCTGGAGTCATTTGGGGATATAAGATTAATTTTTTGTCCCCTGTTAAGCTCAATTTTACCTTAGTCGTTATAATTAATTTAAATTACATTCAATAATAATTTTTTTTTAAAATATGTTGAACATATAATACATTTTAAATTATGATTATTAAAAATATGGAAACAATTTTTCCAAACTAAAATAATAGAATTGGTAGAAATTAATTCAAAATTACTCTCAAAGATGAGACAACAAAGTGGGGTTTTTAATGTGAAATTGTTTAAACACATTCTATGATTTGATATCCAATTTCAATGTGAAATTGATTAATATAACTAAGATTGGATTAATTTATGTATAATTAAAATAATTTTTAATTTAATAAATTTATATATAATGTTTCTATATAAATAAATTTGATGAAAAAATGGTTTTCAACTAAATTTAAATATTTTTCACCATTAAAAAAACTAAATTTCAAAGAAAAGTATAATAATTTAACCCTATGATAATTTTTATATTAATCATTAAAAATTATGTTTATTTTGAGATATAAAATTTATAAATGGTCCAAAATATTGATTTATAATAGTTCCTCCAATAAAATGTGGTAAAACTGTCTTTAGAAAAATATTGGGGTTTATGCATAAAATTGAGTTTATTATTATATAATGTCTATAAAATATATTGGATGAATGTAAAAAATATTTTATGGAATATATAAAACATTTATTTCATTATTATTATTAACAATTATTAATTGTTTTTTTATTTATACAAAATTCCTTTGAGATTATAAAAATAGTTCTTTATAATAATTTTCTATATTATGAATTGGTTTTGAAATTCATATTTCTTTAATTTTAAACCAATTATTTCAAAAATATATTTACATATATTATTTAATCCTATTAATAACTACTTATCAAATGGATAATGTTGTTTCCCAGATCCAGGTGCCACTCAATTGGTGCCCCGTACTCGGTTGGCCACATATCCTCAAGTGAATTTCCCCAAATGCCAAAGGCTACAAACTAGCTATGAGGGACAAGGGTGTGATAGTATGGAATTTATTCCCTCATTTTAAGGGTGTAAAATATCCAAATAATAATATACTATATCATAAGAAGTAAAAAAACATACAACTGAAATAAACTGCAGAAAAATGATAAGAAAAATAACCAAGCATCATTCTATACAAAATATGATACAGTTTGTCACAAGTTCTATGAAATAATAAAAACATGTACACTATATTAAAACACAATATATGACTCAAAAAGTAACAAAGTGATATGAGGAGGCATTAAAAGCCTCGGCTCGGTACCATGCTCTCTGACTACTAAGCAGCACATCAAGTACATATTGCAGGGCCTTTTCCCTGAATAACACCTCCAATCATATAATCTATTTGGGTCCAAAGCATGACCCTAACAGGGTGTGAAACTAAATCTTAATATGAAACCACAAAATGCATAATCCAATCTATTATTTTATATATATAATAGGAAGTGTACAATAGTAAAAGTGGTAAACTGAAGGTACTCAAAATTAAGCACAACAACGATCTAAGAAAACAATGTAATCATGTATAGATGAAGAACAAATCCAGACATGTTATATGGCTTGGAATAAGCATCCTTAGACATTATTTTTCATTATAAATTCCTTTGGACTATATAAAAGTCCCCAGGTCCACCCTAGGTCAGACGAACTTCTGTATAATATTAACCATCATGTCGTGACATAATAATCATTTAAATCACATTCCAGTAGTGCCTAACCTGGGTATCCCTCAATAGATCCTCGGTTCGATTGGAATTTTAAAATAAGACTCAATGATCAAAACCACACTAATAGTGGCTCACTCACGGCCTTTACATAATTAACCACTTATGCTCATCCATTATCTTTTAACCGACACAACGGTTCACCCAACGTATATAAGATACAATTAGTCACCAGATCCCGACCATGTATTTTTACCGAGATAGTGGATCACCCACTACTAATTACCTCATTTTATCAACTAATTAAATCTCACATTCTATATAATAATATAAACATGTGAATTAAACTTTTACATGTCTTTAACATACACAACTCATGAGGGCACAATTTTCATAATAACTAACACATGTAAAATAAAATATTACATGAAAAAAGAAGGATAACTCATGTGGGAAAAACATATAACAATTAAAATGGAATAATAAAAAAATTATCTCATGTGGTAAATACATATAATGAGAAATACATTTTTAAAAACACATGAATAGGAATTTACATCAAGCCTTATAGGAATTCATGGCCCTAGGACCATCAAATGGAATATCACCCATGGGGTGGCCCTAACTCAAGGTTCTCAACCATAAACAATCGTTCAAGTCATGCAAACAATTAAATAATCGTCAATATGAAATAACAAGATTCATTATTCAATCAAGTCACACCCAAAATTTGGGTGTGATGCACTCTAGAATATAAAAACATCAAGAAAATTTCCAAAGTCAGAAAAGCACCTACCTCATTGTAGTATGTCTCTCCTCATCCAGAGTCAGGCTCTGATTCACACTATAAAAAAGTAGATCTACAAAATGGGTATAAAAATTCAACCTTAAATATCTTCATTGAGATGATAAATCATTGAAGAAATGATCAAAGGGAATCGAGGGCTCACTAAGGGGGATCTAATAGAACCAACTGTGTTCAAATTAGATATCGTATGTTGAATCAAGATCCAAAAAATCATTTGAATATTCTGGGCATTCCGTACGTCGAATGTGAGTTGTTTCTATCTGTTTGGGAAAAGTGACATACAACCCGACTTATTAATAAAATAAAAAAATTACATTGCATATACTATTGATTACATTCAGTGTCCATACTATTTTATGGACCGATGATTATGTGGCCATGTACTAGGATTACATGGTGTGTAGAATTACTTATATGGTATTTTCTTATATGTACATGGAATGAAGTTCAAAGTCACATCATGTAACAGGCCTACGACTAGACCCTCAACCACTTTTCCCCATTTTTTTACGTACAAGCATAAAATGAAAGATCTATACCTCACAGGAATAACCAAATTTTAAAAAAAAACCCCTTAAAGCAATTTTTTCCCAATTTCCCTTCCAAGGGTGCTAAAGAAATATATTATAACAACTCTAGACACTATTATGGTATGCTGGCCTCCCTCTCTGAAGACTCATCTTGCACTCGACCATGCTGCCATATAACCCGTAACAAAGGAACAGACCAGCCATAGAGAACCTCCATGCTATAATCCACAATATAATTAAGATGCTCCTCAAAGGATAAATCTTCTTGGAACCCCACTTCCTCGGTCTGAAAGGTGTGAAACTTGTCTAAAATGTATCATCGCAACTAAGAAATGTGTAAGATGTTGTGCATAGCCTTGTACCCCTGAGGTAAATTTAATCGATAAGCCACCATCCTGACCCACTCTAAAATCTCAAATGGACCGATGTATCATGGTGAAATATTATCCTATCTCATAATTATCATCCTCACTCTGTCCAAGATGGTAGAAGTTGGATCTAGAGAAGAAAATAATGTCTACGCCTGAATGTTGTGCACCTCCAATTGCATCTCAGGGAATAACACCATAAGCTCCCACTCACTACATTCTTCTTAAACTCCCTGCATCTGAGTCCTCCTACACAGGGAATCCGCCACTATATTTCCTTTTCTAGGCATGTAAGAAAGCTCTATGTTCAATGAATAAAGGTATTACACCGACCATTGTTGCCTCAAATTCAGATCATGCTAAGTAAATATGTACTTGAGACTTATGTGGTCTATTTACACCATAAAAAAATATCCCAATATGTAATGTCTCCAATATAATATGGAAATAATAACCATGGATAACTCGATATCATGTGTCTGGTAGTTAATCTCATGTGGCCTCAACTGCAGAGACATGTACGCAACGACTTGATCCCCCAACATAAGCACTATTGCCATTCTGATACCTTATGCATCGCTGTACAGAGTGTAAAAACTGCCCAGCTTTGGAAAAATAAGTATCAGTGCAGACTTTAATCTCCCTTTCAGCTCCTAAAGGGATATCTCATAAAAATATGTACACAGGTACTTCACTCCATTATTTTTCATGCCCTTAATCAGAGCTTCTATGCAAGATATGTGCTGTATGAAATTCCTGTAGTATCCATCCATCCCTAGAAAACTATGTTACTCAAAGATGTTTTTTGGATGCTCTTAGGTAACTACTACTATTACCTTCTCTGGGTCAACTAATACTCCAGTCTCTGAGATGACGTGACCCCAGAAATTAATCTGATTCATCCATAAGTGGCACATTGATAACATATCATATAACAGATCCTCTCTTAGTGTACTTAAAAAATCTCACTATGTGTGGAATGGTCATGTCGATAATTATAATATACCAAGATATCCTCCAAAAAACCATAAAAAATGAATGAGGATAAAGATTGAACTCTCAGTTAATCAGTTCTATTAAGACTGCTGGTGAGTTCATGAGACCAAACAACACAACCACATACTCGTACAATCCGTATTTTCTTTGGAATGTTGTGCAAGGTATGTCTGATGATCAAAAATTCACTTGATGATAAACCGATCTCATATCGATCATATAGAATACCTGAGCTCCTTAAAGCTAATTTAAGAGATCATTTATTCAAAGAAGAGTATATCAATTCTTAACTATCAACTAGTTCAATTTCTGATAATCCACACATATCCTAAGGGTACCATCTGACTTTTTCACAAAAAGGACTGGAGAACCCCAAGGAGAAGTATTGGGTTAGATAAAACCCATATCCTCAAAATCCATTAGCTTCTTCTTGAGTTCTTTCAACTCTATCATAGCCATTCTATAAGTAGCAATGGATACCAGTTTAGATCTTGTCACTATATCAATCATGAACTCCACCTATCTTCCTAGAGGTAACCCTGAAAAGTCATCTGGGAAAATATCACTGAAACGATCGACCACTAGATGGAAAAATATCTTACATGTTCCCTCTTCATATAGATATAAACTCAATGTTTGTTCTTTCATCCGAGTCAACCAATGATGCTCGGCCCCATCTCAGCTTTCCTGGAAACCCCACTATCCCTTGTGTAGAAATTACATGCCTTCAGGTGATGCAAAACTCACCCTACATTGTTAGAAATCGATGAAGTCTTTAAATGAGACTAACCAGTCCACTACGAGCATGACATCAAATTCATTCATATCTAATATATAGATATCCCAAATGATGTGACACAGACTAATTTCAAGGGGTACTCCTTACACTATTGCACACCTGCCATTCTAATCCGTAAAAGAGTGAATAGTTTCATAATGTCATCATAAAGTAAAAACAAGGAGCGCTAGTCTCTCCATAATCGGCATAGATATGAATATATGTGAAGCCCCTATATCAAAAAGTGTATAAGCTAAAACAAAGGTGACTAGAATAGTACCTATGACCGAACAAGTTCTAGGATCCTTCTTATACTTGGTTTGTTGCACTGCATAAGTCTGGCCTATACCGTGGCACTGATACAATGCCTAGCTACCTTAAGTTGGCCCGCCCTGCCATCACTAAGATCCTAGGGTCTAGCTACCACGACCACAACCACAACCTTAGCGTGAACAACCTAATGGATTCTAGTTCCCTAACTAGTGAGAAGCTAAAAACCTTCCTCTAGAATGTGGCATTGGTTCCAACCCTCTCTCACCTAATACTAGTGGAAATGTCATGAAGAAATGTTGTTAGTGGCCAATCTTTCCAAAATATTGTCACTTGACTGGTTCCATCGGGATCTGAGATTTAGTATTCCCAATTCTTCTACGCAAGAAGAAAATCACCTGGCTATAAGAAGATACGTTCAGAGTACTAGATTTGTTGTGTGTTAGCTCTAGATGATACTTCCTGCTACAGGTCAAAATAGTACTAGATCTCAGTGCTGAACCACCCTAGATCGCGCCTCTCGATTACCTCTGATTCGGCTCAGTAATCATATCCTCATTCACTATAGTGGATACAATAGTCAACCAGAATATATTCCCCTGTGAGCAGATGTCGTACCTGATACCATCCTCAAAACTCCTAGACTTTGACATATATTCACCCATAATAATAGGTGAAAATCAATAGATATCAGTAATGTGTGCATAGTAATCCATAACAGATAGAGAACCCATCTCTAGAAGCACAAACCCATAGGCTTTGTTAGCCCTTAATGTCTCTCAATAGAAGTAGTCATATAATACTATCTAAGAATCTCCCAATGTCATTTCCCACTGATTCTATATATGTGTGTAAACATCCCACCACCACATGGAAGAATCACACATTATATAAGTTGTGATATTGAACCTCCTCTAAGGTGGCATCTCAATATTATCAAAGATCGATAACAAGGCCTCTATCCATGACTCTACATCCTGCGGCCTGCCTTCCCAAGAAAATGTGGGCTGATTCTACTACTATATCACTCCGGTCAGTTCTTTCATAGACTTGGAAGGTCGTGGTGCTTCCTAAATTTTTTTCATGAATCGCAAAAATCCTTTCCAAAAAAGAGAATCAACACCAATGTCCATTACAATATCTGCTTCCATAACAAGAACATCTTGAGGGCCCACTAGAAGCCCATAGCCTACCATCTCTAAGGTATGATCTTCACCACCCACCTAGAATAGTACTAGAGGTTGTTGTGGTAGAATTTATCTGGAATGTCTAGCACAATTACCTTAGTATAAGATAATTATCAAGTTACATAATTCAAGATCATTAGAACGAAATAGGAGAAAAAATCCTTAAAAGTTAACAAGATATGAGTACATGACATGTATGAACCATACATGGAATTTATATTTAATCCCTTTCATGGTCGTGTACTTCTTCTAGACTGGGCATGTAAACACCCTAAGTACACGATGTTTAATTTTAACAAACATCATTTCCCATTAAACTCTTACATGGGAATGTAGCTCTGCACTTTTGGTCATGTCAATGTCCTAAGTACACAGTGTGTCAGACCTACACATAGTTTGTACATAGGTCTTCCCTCCTGGATATATACTTTTACATGGCTAGAAGAACACGTGACTACCTATGAAAAACTACATGTGGTGTACGTTAGGAACACAGAATGACCTGATAAAAACTAAAAAACATGTGTTCTATCTCACAAGAATGGACACACGGTCTAGAACCACACGACGTTTACGAAGAGTACACGACGTGTACATAAAAAGTAATTTTCCTCCCAAACAGAAGAACACAAGGTGTGTGTTCTAAGTTCCACATGCTGTGTTGTCTTGGTTTACAAATAGTATTCCATAGAAACCTCCCCAAAATCCTATCTCCATCCAAATAAATAGATGGTGTTCCACATTAAGATTTTTGGGGTCCATACTCTCCTTGAATCAACGCTTGGAATCACATATAGCACATAACAAAAAAATCAATATTCCATGGCCGAAAAGTGATCCTCCAAATTCTGGTCCTAGAGGGCCCATACATCTCAGGGATCAATGTTTGGCATCAATACAATTCAACAATAAAACATAACAATACACCTATCACAATATCAAGCATATCTATCATGGTACCTATCACAACAACATGCATATCTTGCACGAAGGTCTATCACAACAAAATGAAATCCATAACACTTTCTAAATTTCATAGCAAGAATGCATGGAATGTGATTTCTAACAAGTGAAAATATGATGAATGTTATGGAATACCCTCATCTCATCAAATTGAAACAAAATATTACCACAATGATATCAATAATAACATCACAAAAGAAGTGTGTCGCCCAATAATGAAATCGAATCAACTGAAATAACACAAAATTGAAAAATTCAAATTCCAATTATAGTAATTTGATTTTTCCCTATACCCAAGGTAGCTATGCCCTATGAATGTTAATTAAAAGAATTATATTTACTTTAAATCATAACCAAAAGGTAAAGTAAATAAGGAAATAAATGTTTTGATACCACTATGTAACATCCCAGATCTGAGTTCCACTCAACTAGTACCCTTTTCCCGGATGGCCTCAGGGCCTCAATCACATTTCCCCAAATTCCAGAGCATGTCGTCTAGTAGTGAGCGACTAGGATGTGATAGTGGGGAAATTATGCCTTTATTGGGATAGTGTAACACAACCAAATAATATTATACAATAGCGTATGTATTAAATAACATACAACGAAAATAAATAGTGTAAGAGTGATAAGATAAATTACCAAACATGATTCCATACAAAAGATGATTCAATATGTCACATGTTCTAGGAGGCATCACAATATTCAGCTTGGTCACATGCTCTCAGACTCCTAAGAAACTCATCAAGTACCATTAGCAGGGTGTTTTCCCTGATTAACACCTATAATTATATATTCTGTTTGGGTCCAAAAGCATGACCCAAACACGATGTGAGACTAAATCCTAGTAGGAAACCACCAATGGTTTATTCCAATCTGTCAGTGGAAATATATAATAGAAAAAAATACAATAGTGAAAGTGGTAAATTGTATGTACTCCAAAGAAATCACAACAACTATCTTAGAAGATAATGTAATAAAGTATAGGCGATGAACAAATCCACGCTTTTCCATTGGCTTGGCAGACACATCATTAGTTATTATTTTTCATTATTCAATTCCATTGGATTATAAATGTGTCTCAAGGTAATCCTAGGCCTGAAGACCCCCACTGGTATAACAGTAACTGTCAACATGTGACATAATAATCATTTAAATTATTTTCCAATAGAGCCTATCTTGGGTATCACTCATTAGATCCCAGGCTTTCTCGATATTTTAAAATAATACTCAATGAGCATGACCACCCTATTAGTGACTCTCCCACGAATTTTAACTAATTAACCTCTAAATCACATCAATTATCTTTTAACCAAGATAATGGTTCACCCAAGGTATATAAGATTCAATTATTCACATGAGCCTGACCTTGTATTTTTATCGAGAATGTGGCTCTCCAACTCAAAATTACCACTTTTATTCATTTAATTGAATTTCACATTCCATCTTAGAAGAAACACTAGATAATTAAACTATTACATGGCTTTAACATATACAACTCATGTGGGAACAATTTACATAATAACCAACAGATGTAAATTAAACTATTACATGTCCAAAAAAGGATATATCATATAGAAAAAACACATAACAATTAAAAGGGATTAATATAACACGAATATCACATGGGAAATTCATATAAACAATACATTAATAGGAATTTATGTCAATACCCATTGGCATTCTTGGACACATGGACATCCAAGGGATACAAACCCATGGGGTGGCCCTAAATCAAGTTTCGCAACCCTAAACATGCTTTCAAATCATTTGAAAATTATGTAATCATCAATTGGAAATAGAAATGTTCATTATTCAATCAAGAAACACCCTAAAAGAGTTTTTGTGACACTCCGACATATATGAACATCATGAAAATTCATGAAAGTTACAAAACCGCCTACCTCATTGTAGTATGATTATCCTCGTCCAGTGTCGATCTTGGATTCTCCATAGAATGAAGTTGATCTACAAAATTCTTATAAATATTCAACCTTAAATAAAATCATCACGAGAATAAATTAGGAGGAAAGGCTCAAGGGTAATCAAGATCTTACTGAGGGGAATACAATGGATCTGATGGTGTTCAAATTGGAGATCGGATGACCAATAGAGAGTGAAACCCTCATTTAGATTTTATGGGAATTCCATATGTCGAAGGTGAGTCGTTTCTATCCATCTAGAAAAATCATGCACTACCTAACTTATTAATCCAATAAAAAAATTACATGGTGTGTAATTGAGATTACATGTTTTGTCTGTATAGATTTCTGGTATGAACTTTATGTGGTTGTTTACTATGATTACAGGGCATGTAGCCTTACTTTCATGATGTGTACTTATAATTACATGGTGTGTATTTCCCAGTCACATTATGTAACAGGCATACAATCAACCCCTCAAACCCTTTTCCCCCATTTTCTTAAGTACAAACTAAAATAGAAAGATCTATATATAAAAGGAAGAACTGGGTTCTAAAAGTTATATATTATTATATTAAATAATACTATTTTAACAATCTGTTAATGTATGATAAAACTCATACATATGTGTTATTTAATCTATCAAAGAAACACATTGTTTCGTGCAATTAAAGCTAACAAAACGTTTTGTTAATTATAAGATAATGAATATATTAAATTAGTATAAAATATTAAATATACCATAACATTCCATGAGATTATATTCCTTTCTACTTTGGGTGTTGCGTGTCATACATTCTATCGAGTAAAAGTTACTCTTTTAGGATTTATGGGGTGTTACATTCACCACACCATAAATAAATTGGATCATTGAAATTTAAACTCGAGCATGCTAGTAATTTTTTTGATATTTGGATGTTAATTTCTTGAAAAATCCCATCATAAATGAGTTTATACAATATCATATCAATTGTAGAGAATGTGAAATACAAAGGTCAAATAGAATAACATATAACTTGGTTTCTGCATAGGATAACATTAATGGAAATTGGAACAATGGACTCATAGGAAAAGAAAAAAATATATATATAGAGTGATTGAGGTCATCAATCACAAATAATTGAATGATAAATGGAATGATTAGGGCCTAAAAGCCTCAAATCTTTGATGATTTAAAAGTCCATCGATTTAACAAATAATTCAGGCATTATGAAAACATTTTTTTTGATCAATTTAAAATTTTGGTTAATTCCATTACTGGAAAAGAATATTAAGAAATATAATTACTCAACATATTTCTATATCATAAAAAAAACTTTTCAACCTTTTTTTTGTCACAATATTTCAAATAAATAAACTAAATCATGATATGGATATCTAAAAATCCAATTTGATTCCTAAAGCACTAAATTTTTCCGTTTAATATATTTTACAATCCATATGAATAAGTATTTTTATATTAATCTAACTATTTTAAAGATCAAATATGGTAAATACATTAATCTCTAAATCTTAAAGGTGATACTATTATATCATCGTTAATATTTTATTCTCAATTTTTTTATCTAAAAACAATGATTTCTTAACAAGGACATCATCTAGGCTAGTGGTAGGAATGTAACCCTTGTCATCCTTTGGTCATGGGTTCAAGTCGTTCTTCCTTGCTGGATTTTTTAGATTCTCACTTGATATATAAGTTTTACTTTTTATAAAACCATATTAACATAACTCCTATGAAGATCCCAAAAAATGTGATTGAAAACCTTGAAATTTATCCATTAAATAAATTTTTAAAATGGGTTTCAATACAATATGTTTTTACAAACTCTAATATTATTTTTAGACTATTACTAAAATTTAATTACTATTCATATGAACCCTAAAGGATATCAATACCATTAAACGTTTTTCTATAAAATTTAAAGTCAATATTTCTCAACTAAAATTTCCACTAAATAATATAATAAAATAATGGGTTTTATTGCCCTATGTTTCTTCCATAATATTATAATTTTATGTACACCTACATTACATAAAACCTATTCTGAGATGTTTAATACATAGAACATATAACCAAACATAATCTCATAATCTTGTGATGGTATCCACAAATCAAAATTTAATGAAGAAATATGTTCTTCAATGATAATACTCAAAGTATATAATTGGTATATCATAAATAATCTATGTTTTCATAATTCTATTTACCAAGGTTGCTGCCAAATATATGTTCATTGCAACTATAATTCCCGAGACTCTGAAACCTACATATTATGCCTTAATTTATTAAATTTATATGATTATAAGGAAACAAATCCCAAAGATAAAATCAGTTTAGAATTTTTTGAATGTAGATTTCAAGCATGATACCCATATTACCTTGGAAAATAGAAATAAAGCATAGTATATAAAAAAGAATAACAAAATCCATCCATGAAACCCATTCCAATAATTTATCTTCACATCTTGTTGAAAGAAATCAAAATAATTATGGTCTCAAATTATCAGTAACAGTAATTGTAAAATGGAATTAATTATGAATAAATATGAATGAAAATTTTGGAAAGTTAAATAACTCAACACAATTTCCATTTAAATAACTCGATAAAGCATACTTAATATGGCTTGTTATGTAACCAAAAAACATGCCATTTAATCAAAAATATTATAATGAACTATATCTATATATAATTTGAAATAGATAATATCATGGATAAATAGTAAATAAATCTGAATGATGAATGTTATTAATTATTAGATATCATGTTTTCTAGTTACATTATAGCTTTACATTCAAGACCTTTCACAAGACTTTATATAACATAACATGTAAAAAACCATCTTATTTAAAAAATGATTCATCTCATGAGACTATTGATTCATTGAAGAGAAATATATAATTGGGAACCAACCATGTTATACCCAACCAAATAATTTCTCATATATGAAATAAAAAAATTAATTCATGGAAATTTTTCCTTATCAAATATTCATATTGATTAAAAGATACTGATTGACTAATATTTCCCTAATTAATCAAATAACTATCAATAAAACACCACACGTAAAAACTATATACAGTTTAGGAAATAATTATACCAATAAAATAATACTATGTATATATAAAATAAATGTGATTACCAATGGAAATATTTTATAAGGATTTGATAGTTTTAAGAGAATTTTAATAATCCCCAAAGAAAGTTAGATTGTAATGAAAACTTTTCCCACTTGGAAAATTTCAAATAAAACCCCTTGGATGAGATAATTAAAAGTTAAAATAGAATACCATAAACTATTATTGATTCATGATAATAAATTAAATTGGGTAACTATATAAACCATATAAAATAAATAAGGGGTGAATATGACATTTGTCATGTAGATGTAAAAAGTGAGATGAAAATATCATACCTTATGCTTCCTTTTAGTTGTGTGGTCTTATAAATCATGTATAGTGGCTTAAATAATGATACCAACTAATTCCATAACCATAATAATATTAATAATATCGTATATTTTCTTCTTTAAATTTCATATTACCCATTTCTGAACAATCCTTTATTATTTTGATCATTTCATGTATTAATTGTAATGTTTTTTGAATATGTTTTAACTTTTTCTTTTTATTATTCCTATATAAAAAAATTATTTCATCATTTATAGGATGTAAAAATTGATTTTAAAATATTTTATATATTCAATAAATATGTATACAGATAAATCCATAATGTTTGGAGATAGGAAAGGAAATGAACAGTTAACGGAGACCGTTGGTCGTATGTACAAATGGACACTACTTCCACTTCATTTTGTGTTAAAATACATAATACATATGTATGTATATATTTATATTTTCATTAAATTATTAGATTTAATTTATATATTTCAAATATATTTATTTAAAACATCCTTTATAAATTCCATGTGTATTGTAAATGAATTACATCGCTTTGAGGAAGTGGAAGTCCACACTTCCACAAACGATGTTATCGTATTCCCAAAAAACGTAATTAATAAATTTATGTGTTATATAAAAATTCATGGAGAATTAAGGAATAATATATATATACCATATATAAACTATAAATCCATCATTATTCAAAACAAGAAAGGTGGTAATGATTGAACAAACAACATCGGTTCAAGAGGAGGTAGTCGTCTATGCACACAAATGATGACTTTGTATCCCATTTGATGGATGGATGTTAAGTTTTAAGTCAATATATTATCATAAAAAATAAAACATATTTATGATACTTATGTTATTATATATTCATGATATAATAATAATTTATAGTATGGACAACTAAATGAAACAGAAGTGATTGTTGAAGAATGTTACCTCTGATTTGGGTAACTCCATTTTGTTTATACCAAAGACAATCATTGTTGTATTTCTGTAAAAAAATAAGCCTTATATGATGAGATAAGTGAACTTGGGTGATTATTTGGTCAGGGTTTGGATAATAAAAAGGCATTGAGATATGTTTGTATGTGGGAGGGGTCGGTGCCTTTTTGTAGTGGAGGAGGTGGGGCATTCTTGAAATGTATTGAAAGTGGATATACCAGAAACATTTGTTCCATGTCATATGCCTCCAATAATGAGAAAATTATATAAAATAGAGGATATGGCATAAATTTCTCTTTCTAATGGATATTTGAAATTTTTTTAGGTCATTTTGTTCCTTATGTTTATAGTTTAGTCCATTGTGAAGATTAATTTTACATTAAATGGTGGAATTAATTTTAACTCCATTCACTAATGATTTTTGAGATAAAATATGTTGAAATTATTAGAAATTATAATTCTCTATGATTCAAAATAATGAATACATTTTTTTAAATTATAATCATAGATGATAAAGATATTAATTGAAAATTAATCATGCAGAATGGAGGACAATGCGGGGTTTAAAAATGAAAATGTTCAGATGTTTTTTATGTTTTTACTTCCAATTTCAATGTGAAATCAACTCCAAAGAACTATATTGGGTTAATTTTTGTATAATTGATATAATTTGATGTTAAAAAATTAAAATTTAATTTAAATATATTAATAAATTAGATGAAAATCATTTTTCTATTAAAATTCAATATTTTTTAGTATTCATCAAAATGTGGAACTTCACCGAAAATACCACAATTTCACCCTAAGATAATTTTTATGTTCTATTCCAAAAAATAATTTAATTTTTTACATATATATCTTATAAAATAACAAAAAAATTATTTAAATTCTTTCCCATTATAAGCCAGTAATGCTTCCTTTAGAATCCTATAGCTTTTATGAAAAAAATTGGGTTTGTTCAAATCTTATGTCCATAAAATCTACTATATGAATGAAAAAATATTTTATTGAATGTATAACACATATATTGAATTAATGAAAGTTATTAATAGTAATTAATTAAATTAATTAACACATAATTCCTTTGGAGTCATAAAAAAAGATATTTATGAAAACATTTCCTATATATTCAAATGTTTTTTATATCCATTTTTATTTTTTTATAAACTAAAAAATTCAAAAATATTTTTACATAAGTCAGTTAATAATATTCATAACCTCTGATTTAATGGCTAGGTTATGTCTTATTATATTAAATAATAATATGTCTATTATATATTATTGTGATGTAATACTCGGCCATGCATGAAAAACAAGATACCAAAGAAACGCATTATTCCATTCGATGTAAGCCGACCTAGTATTGCATGAATTAAATGATAAATAATATATTAAATTTATATAAATTATTAAATATAATTTAATGTATAATGATGTTATATTAATTTATATGATTGTTATTGTGTAACATACATGCTATTAAATAAAAGATGCTCTTTATGAATTTTCAGGGTGTTACATTATCCCCACTTAAATAAATTATTTCCCTGAAATATAAAATCAATATTGGTAGTCAAAGGTTTAATGTCTGGAAGTTAATTTTTTGAAAACCCCACATCATTAAAGATTCAATAATAATTACTCTTAATAAGAGAGAATAATAGGTACAAATGTATAATATAATAACATATTACAAGGCCTCTATAAGGTAGAAAAATAGTATAAAGTGAAAATATGGATATATATGAAAATTTTAATTCTTTTGTAAAGTTATTAAGGCCATTGATAAAAAAATGTTAATGATCAATGGAATGTTTAGTTCTTAAATGAATTAAATCATTTACCATTTAAAATACAATCAGTTCAATAAAATTATGGTATTAGGATATCATTTTTTTGGATCATTTTAAAAATGTTATGTAATTAATTTACTTCTTAAGAATATAAGGAAATATAAAACCATGAAAATTATTTATTTCATAAACACATTTTTTATCTTTTTTTGTAATTTTACCAATTTCAAATTCATCAATTACTTCATGAAATGGATATCTAAATATTAAATTTGATGCCTAAAGCACTAAAATTACATTTTAATATATCATAATATACATAAAACTAGACTATATATTTGTATCTAACTATTTTAAAAAGAAAACATGGTTAATTAAATAATAAATAAACAAAACAATTGATACTAATATTTAATTGTTAATATTTATTCATCAAATTGTTTATCTAAAAATAAATATATATTAACTATGTTAACACATAGGCCAGTTGTAGATGAGAAACCCTTATCATACTTCACATATGGATTCTACCACCACCGCCTTATTGGATTTGGTGGGATGTCACCTAATATATAAGTTGTACTTTTTGTGAAACCATATTAACATATTTCCTATGATTATCCCAAAATATGACGGACAACCATTAAATATAATCATTAAATAATATTTTTTCTATAGTATTTAATTAAAACTTTTTTTTTACAAAGTCAAATAATGGTATTTAACTATAAATATGATTTCATTATAGAATATATAAACAAAAAAATTTCAATACCTTTAAAAATTCAACTATAATATATAAAGACATTAATTATTAAATAATTTATAAATAAAACCTATCATAAAATAATTAGTTTTATTTCCCTAAATTTCATCCGAAATATCCATATTATTTGTAGGATTCCATCACATAATAAATTAAATGATATGTTTAAGTTTTAGAACATATATTGAACCTTAATATCATAATCTTATGATGTTATTCGAAAATATTTAGTTAATGTAGTCATATGTGATTCAATGATAATGATCAATTTTTGTCATAGGGTTACGTTTATAAATCTATATTTTCCAAAATATAGTTCCCAGGGTTACCACTAAACTGCCTTTGATACCAACTCAAACACCCCGACCCTATAATTCTGGAGATGTTGCATTACTTTACTAAATTGGAATGATTACAAGGAACCAAATCTGAAAGGGCTGATCAGTTTAGTAGTTTTGAAAAACAATATTTCATACATGATATAAAAAATACATTTGTAAATATAAAATAAAACATAATACATAAAAACACTAATAAATTACATCCTTGAAAATCATTCTAATAATTAATCTTCATATCTTAAGGAAAATAAACTAAATAAGGGTGATCTCAAATTCATAGTAAGGTCAAGAATACAAAAAAAGAAATCATTAATCATTAATAATATACAATATCTAAAGGTAAATAATTGAACACACTTTAAATTTGGACAAATATATAAGGAATAATCAATAGGTAATGGTATGTAACTGAAATACAATACATTTAATCAATAAACTGAGAATTAAATTGATCCAGAAATAATGTTAATGGAACAACTCATGGACAAAAAATAAATGAATTAGAATGAAGGAATGCCTTAATTATTTTCTTCCATGATTCCTAGGTACATGGTACATTTCCCGTCAAGTCCCTTCACATTATCCTTTATAACATATCAGATAAAAACCCATATGATTGGCCAAATGATTCCTCTCATGAGACTACTGATACATAGTGGGGATATCCATAACTATGACCCAAAATCATCATACATATCAAAATAATTAATCATATATAAAATAATCAATTTAATTTGTGAATAATATTCCTCAACAAATATCCTTATTGAGTAAAAGATAAGTATTTACCAATATTTCCCCCATTTAATCAAATAACTGTCAATTAAAAAATGTATGTATTAATGGAATATTTTTTAGTAAATAATTATTCCAATAAAATAAGATTGTGGATATCTAAAATAAATTTTATTTTTAGTGAAAAAATGGTTATAATGAAATTATTGTTTCTAGACAAATCTAACCATCACAAAATAATGTTAGATATCAAATATAACTTTTACCACTTAGTAATTTTATTGTTTATCCCCTTGGATGAGATAATTTAATGTGAAACAAAGAAAACCATTAAATATGAGTTATTTATGATATTAAATTACATACATGATGTATATACACCACACAAAATAAATATGGTGTGAAATTTACATTTATCTCAAAGATGTAAAAAGTGAGTTGAAAATCAATTACCTAATGCTTCCTTTTAGATGTGTGGTATTTTCACTCTACTATATTGGATTAAACCACATTATTAAATTATTACATAACCATATTCATATTAATAAAATCATATATTATATTTTTATAATATGTAATTACCCATTTTTCAACAATCATTCATTATTTTCATCTTTCAGGTGTTAATTGTCTTATAATTAGTGAATGTTTTGACATCTATTTTTGTTATTAAGATATAAAACATGTTTTAAATATCTCCAGGTTGTGAAAAATGATATAAATATCATATATATTCAGTATATATCCATAAAATATGGCACGATGAAAGGATATGCACAGTTCATAGAGATGGTATACCATAAGTATGCATAAACACTACAATATTTTCTTGTAGAATTAAAAACAATAAGTAATATACATATATATGTATAATATAATTAAATTTTCATATTTATTTCAGGAATTTCATGTATTTTTTTTAAAACCATCCTTAATACATTCAATATATAGTGTTAATGGATCACATTACTTTAAAGAGGCAGTAGTCTACACATCCACAAACAACGTCATCGTATTCCCATAAAATGGAAAGAATAATGGTATGTGTTATATAAAAATAATATAAGAATTAATAAATATGAAATTTCATATATATCATATATAATTTATAAATCCATCATTACTCCAGCTAATAATTCTGACAATGGATAAATGAACGACATCAGTTCGCGAGGTAGTAGTCTTTCGTAGACACAAACAATGATTATGTATACCATTTAATGGATGTGTTTGAATGTTTAGAGTAAAATCATAGCACAAAAACAATATAGTATATTTATTATACTTATGTTATTAATTTTTAATGATTTAAGAATAATTTATTGCGTGGAGATTTAAATGAATCAAAAGTGATCCTTGAAGAATATAATCTATTATTCAGGTAAATCCTTTTGGTTTATAAAAAAATACTTCACTAGATGCCTTTATACATAATTTATGGATTATAGGATTATTGGGTTTAATTTTGGAGCTTATTTGGGTAGTTTTAGGATGAACCAATGGGCTTGATACGTATACATAACTGGCAGGGGTGAGTTCCATTTATAGTGGAGTGACATTCTTCTAATTAATTTATTATGGGAAGTCCACCAACATTTTTTCCCTGAAATGAATCTCCAATAATAATTAAAATTATTGAAAATGGAGTATATTTTATAGAAATGGCCATAAAATGTTTTTTTGAAAACATTTTAGGTCATTCTGGCCATTAATTTTAAGGTTTAGTCCCTTGTTAAGCTTTATTTTATTATAAGCACTATAATTAATTTAAACTACATTAAAAAATATTTGTGTTTAGAAACTATAACAACCTTATTATACATTATAGATTATTATTATTCCAAATATTTAATCCATTTTACCTAATTAAAACAACTTAAGTGGAAGAAATTTGTTTATAATTAGTCCAGTTGACGGTACGATAAAAAGGGTTTATATCGTGAAATGTTCAAAAAAAATCTATGTTTTTATATAAAATTTAAATGTAAAATTTATTAACATAAATTTATTTTGATTAATTGATGTGTAATTTACATAATTTTCCTTTAAAACTAATTTAAAATATGATATTACTATATAAATAAATTTAATGAAAATGAAAATTCTAATATTTAGCTGTTAAATTATCCATTAAAAATTGAAACTTCACAATGAAATACCAAAATTTCACCCTAAGATAATTGTTATTTTATTATTTGAAAATTTCTTTTTATTTTTGACATATAAAATTTATAAAATTTCCCAAAACATAGATTTAAAAAAGGTTCACCATTAAAATATGTTGAAATTTTCTTTATAAAAAAATTGGTTTATTGCATAAAATTGGGTTTGTTCATATATTATGTATATCAATTCTACTGGATGAATGTAAAAAATATTTTATTGAATATATAATATATAAATTTCTTAAATATTATTCACTAATATTAATTAATTTAATTTATCAAGACAAAATTCCTTTGGAACCATAAAAATTGTTCTTAATAAAAACATTTCCTATAGTTTTAATTGGTTTTGATATTAATTTATATTCAAATATAAACCAATTAATTCAAAAACAAATTTCCATAATTTATTTAATCATATTCACAATCTATAATTTAATGACTAGTTTATATCTTATTATATTAAATTTAAATATTTTAATAATATATTTTTGTTTGGTAAAATACATTCTTGCGTGTTACACAAGCTAACGAAGAAAAAACTCATTATTCTATTTGACGTAAGATAACTTAGTATTTAATGAATTTAAAGAAAAATAATATATTAAATTTAAATAATATATAAAATATACCATATATTCTCTACAGGATATATTCCTTTTTATGTTTTGGGTTACGTGTCATACATGTTATCAAATTAAAGTTACACTTTCATAATTTTGTGTCTATCGAAAATATTTAATTTGGTGTTGAACTTAATATTTAATGATAAAAAATGAATAAGAAACCGAGGTAATTAATAATTTATAAATTGATAAAAATGAATGTTTATCAATTAATGGGTGATAATATATAATAAAAGGATCATATATGATATTCTAAATATTAATATGGTTCTGATGTAAGTTAATTACATGATTAATAAAACTATATAGGAGGATAAAGAATGTTTAATCAAAAGGAAGCATGAGGTATTAGACATCATCTTAAATTCCCATAATTGAGGAATTTTGTAATGTTATACACTATTTTTTTTAAATGGTGTATATATTTATCCCCTTAACACATTATATCATGATCAAATTATAATTCATTATATTTTATGTTTCAATTTGAATCATTTTATCTAAGGGGATTGGACTTGATAATTACCATGTGGTAAATGTTATTGTTCAATATCACTTATTTAGTTATTGTTATCTTTTTCTCAAAACAAGAAATTACTTGTAGTAATTTTTCATTATAAATTACATTTATCTTAAATATCTATATTCTTCTATAATGGATATAATTATTCAAAAACACATACCATTTTTATATATAATGTTTACTATTACAATTATTTTTTTGACTAGGAAAATATTGATAAATATGTATCCTTTATTTAGTACAGATATTTAATGATAAGGCACATTAGTCTTGTAATAAATCAATTACATGATATATAATAATTTTTTTGGACATAAACTACATTGGTGGGACTATTATAGATATCTCCTCTATGCATTGACATGTCCCATGAGACTAAATTCGTTGTCTAAACCCTATTAATTTATGCACAATACTATTAAAATTCATTGTTAAAGTACGTGAGAGTAGACATATAGTTGTCCAATATAAATTGGTTTATACCATGTATTTTTCAACTATCTTGATGGTACATATATCTGGTAAGGGAATCATGTTCCACAGAAAAATATGTCTAATAATTAATCATTTCCGTCATTCAGAATTTAGTTATTATTATCAAAGATATTTTCATAATGATATTATCTATTTATGTATTTAATTATAAGTTTATTGATTAAAGGGAATGTTTTTTTAGATATTTACCTTTTCATATTAATTATTCTCAATATATTTATGAATTCAAGTTTTATAAATGGAATGTGTCTTCTGTAATTAATCTTTTCAATTTATTATTATTATTGATCTAAGATAACTTCAACTGGACAAAACCCATATTGATAATTTAAGGTCACATATGTTTTGTTTCCTTTCCCCATGAATCCAGGATGTGTACTACGAAATATTTGAATGAATATTCTATGTGGAATAACTATATTCTTGAACACATTATGTTGTAATTTTTTGAATAAAATGTAATATTGAATCAAGTATATATCTATTTTACCAAGACTAATAAACTGTTTTGTCCATTAGGATTCAATTCCTTATATATTATGATGATTTGATAAAACAAGAATTGGATTTGAGCTACTAGGGTTGGTTTTTCAAAATTATATTGCCAAAAGCCATCCTAATAGGTACTTATTAGCTCATTACTAGGTACTAGGTTGTAACTATGGTAATGTTTCTATTTAAAACATCACTCATACATGTTTCAAAAAACTAAATCATCTCATATACTCCCTACAATCCCAAAAACACACCAAAAATACCCATTATTAAACTAAAAATCATTGTATTCACATTTTAATCGATAATATCAAATAAACCCATCAATTAAATCTATAAATTAAAATTTCTCTTACTTTTCCAAATGGTCATTACCCATGTTGTTAAAAAATCCATATTATATGACATCTATTCCCTATTAAGCATTCTTTATGATTAATACATCATTAATTAAATCATCAAAATAAAATTCAATACTCATTATCGATTTATAATAGTCATGGATCATCTACTTTCCAGTCAAACCAAACCACTGTTTTTACAACAATAACTAATAAAATATTGTTGACACATCCATAATCTTTAAAATGACACATCTTACACTAAATCTACATCCATTTAATTAATGAACCAATGTAATTAATTTTATCTTTGAAGAGAACAAATTTCCTTGAGAAAAACAATTACCCACAAATATTCTCACACATTTTCCCCCACATTAATTCCTTTATGAATAAAATCACAAAACACATGGTATCTTCTCAACATTTCAACCAAAATGCAAAATTTCAATGACAAATTTCACATGCAATAACATTAATTTCATACATACCTATTAATTAAAAATGGATTCAAAACATATTATGTAATATTATAACTCCACCACAATAAAAATTATATTATTAGGCTCAAGAGAACATCTAAATTATCGACACATTTTAATGTTGATAGCAATACACCAGACATGATGGTCACGTAAAAATGAATCATTATTATTCAATGCAATGTAGGATTTTTTATAATAGTATCACAATAATAAAACAACCTCCAAAAAACACTAATTTTATTTCCCTTGTTAAATCCTTTATCATTAGAAAAATAAAGTCTTTTTTGGAAATTACTACTTCTTAGTCATATTTGGAAAAGTATACACAAACTAATAATGTATGAGTTACCAATAATTAGCTAAAATACTTCCTGATAAACATGGAATGATCATTAATTTACCATCATCCTCAACTAAAAATTTGATATGAATTCATAATACTACTCAAAAAAACTAATTATTTAAATCAACAAGATTTATTTATGACACAACACATCTATCACATATAGAGGATATCATGAAAAAACAAGGTCCCAACTCAATCTATCTTACATATCCACTAACAAAAAGAATTATTTTACACTATTAATTTATCAACCTTCAAAGTGACCATATTATAATCTTACAAGGACCTAGATGGATTAATGTTAGAACCCAAATGATATACATTTATCTTTGGCTTCAAAAACACACCATTGAGAGTTCTTATAAATCATATAATTCCAAATATGAGTGTATCTCTAATATATAATTCACAATTAAGAAATTTTCATGATACACTTGATATCCTAGGAGAAACATCCCACCAACCACAAATCATCAATAAAATACTACATTGGTGGTGGTTATACTTTAATTACATATCCATTACTATTATAAAATCTTATATCTGGTATACCAAAGATCCTCAAAAACTTTACATCAATGAAAAATTCTCTATATAAAATATTCCTTCTATAGTATATTACATCACATCTCTATTTATCCCACAATGGATACATTGTTTTTTAATTATATGTCTACAAGCATAATATTAACTCTTGAATAGAAAATAAAAACTAAAATCCAAATAAAAATTTATAAATAAAAAATTCTAGCATCTACTCATGAGTCACCCATGCGACCTTGTTAATAACTTACACATGAAAACTATTAAACTATGTTGGAAATTAAAAACCACTATTCTCTATAATTACTATACAATTGATTCACTAACATAGGTTGTACTCTTAAGTAACATCCATTAATGTACCTTGCCTAATAATAAAACATATCTCATTCACTCTATTGGGAATTGAGTAAAAAAAACCATATTATCTACTGAAAACTATTGTCCCATGAATACTCATCTCTACTAAATCTAGAGAGGGAAACATTAAAATTCTTAAGAATAATAACATAATAGCTAACCAACTCAACGGTCTTCAATTGACCAAAATATGAATTTAAGATCAACCAAAACATGAAACTAACAATTGTTCCGGGAATATGGAATCTCAAACCCTATAACTTCTAACTATATGGTCAATGTTCAACATGATCATAACATCAATGATTAAAATATTAATAAAAATTCATGTAAATATCAGTGGAATGGTGTCAATTTTTGAACTCACTAATAATAAGTTATTTTTTTTAAAGATGAATATGTTATTATTGATTATTTAATTAATTACAACCACTTTTCAAAACATTTCCCTAAAAATTTCCTTTTTAATGTTTCTCCAAAACCATTTTCCCATTAAATAATTTATTTCTCAATCATATGTAGTCATGCACATAATTTTGACCTCTATATGGCTTATTTCATGAATGAATCCTGACTCCCTTTCAACACCAATCCGTGGGTAAAACCATATATAGAAACTCACTAAGAGTATCATATATTAGTGGATATTTTAATATACACATTAAAAAGAAATTAAAAAAATCATGTCCCTAATAACGTGGATATTCTTCATAATAGGTTTTTCTTTGTCTATGAATATGCTAAATACTATGATCTATAAACACACCCAACCTCAAATTACAACACCCCATGACATAACTAGGGTAACTAAGACCTCAACAACATAGTAGGAAACTATATGTTCCATCCCAAGTCCTCATCCAATAGGTTTGGTATTGGTTTCTAGAAATATGTAGATATATATCACATGATTTAAAACCATAGTATATTGATCCAATACACAATAGACATAACGTAACATGATATAATATAGATTAAAAATAGATTAATCGAACTAGAATCCATATATATTATGAGGGAAATGCATGAAATCATCTATAAATATAATATAGTGAATAATTCATTATTAAAAAGGGAAAAATAAATTAATTCAACAAAAAGTGAAACATTACACAAGAAAATTTGGTTGATGTGATCCTCATAGTGATAAATATTAATAGATGAACTATATCTATAACTAATACCTCTATGTTCCACTAAGCTCCATCAAAACTATGTCATATAATATTTCCACAAAGATATATGTCATCTACATATGCAACCACATGATATTGAAATAATACCCATAAAGGGGTGATTATATATACCAAGTAGTATGCCTTAAAAATCAAAATAGTGTAATATGGTAAAAGAGTTCACACCAACAAAAATGGATATTAAGGCGAGAACACCACACTAGTATTCCATCAAACTTCCTCATAATGCTATATTGTTTTGATGAATAAATATATGATCATAGGTGATTTTCCAACTAATAAACATCCATGATATAACAGGAAGTAAAAAAGGACCCCAATGAATATGATATTCCAAAACCATGTAACCAATGTCACAACTGTTTTAATTTTCTAGCATACTACACTTATCTAATGAATAATTATTGTTTAGGGGAGTAATAATATTGGTGGGAACTATTTAAGCAACATAGATTTTATATAGGGGAGTTTGGAATATATAGATATAGGACCTATTCTACTATAATTTAGGGGACTGTCAAATCCAATTTTAGATATAGAGAACCCCCAAATTAGTACAGATCTTTTGTATAGAGAGTACATACACGATGAATAATATTATATAAATGATTTGATACTTATTAAATAAATAAATTTAATAATTTTTAGATTAAACAATTCATAAAAATATCAAAGAAAAAATAATAATTTTTCTATGAAAATAAAATATTTACGATTCTTGTAAACATTAAAATAGATGGTTTCTAAGAACATTTGACTTAGAATCATTTTATACTATCTCAAACATAATATGTATCCTTGTAAAGAATATATTACTCATAAATAATTAATTTTATAACACTGTTCATATTTATTACCTTTTATAATAATTTTTTTTCATTTTATAAAAATTTCTTAACGGGTTTTATGTATTATTAATCACCGACAATTAACAATTTTTAATATCTTTTATTTTTTGATATAATAGTTTCAAGTGTAGTTCTATTTTATCGATATTATCATCTATAGACAATAATGATATTTACAAATAATATAAATCATGATTTAGGATGTTCTAGGATTATTTCAAGAGCTTTAAAGGTATGATTAGTAAAGACGTATTCTCTAATGATGTTTTTTTAATTTTTAATGAAAAAACAATTAATTTAAATAAAATTTATTTATATATATTATCTTTTAAGAACCACATACAAATAATTATCTAAAAATTAATAAATCATAATAATCATAATTGAATTTCCATATTCATCCATGACAAAATATTCCATTATTTTCCACATAGGTTTTTATGCTAACACAAAACAAACATGTCGTATTTAGTGAATTAGTGTGATTATTAATTATTTGTGAAAAAATATAATTATTCATAAAAATAAAATTCACATATTTAAGATTTAATTATGTGATAAATAATAAATAAAAAGTTTTATGAGATTAATATAAATGAAAATGGACGATTAGAAATAGTTAATTATAAAGAATAAATAATGTCTTTTATTTGAATAACTCTTGTTTTTTAAAGATTATGGGAATAAACCAAGAAATAAAGGATGAAAATAAGTAAAATGATTCACAAGTAAGAACATATAGTGAAATATGTAGAGAAACTTAAATTATATATTGTTCTTTGATGGGTTGGTGAAAGTTCATTTTGTATGAGGATTTTTTAAACTTTCTGAAAAAAATAATCATCTCTTAGAAGCCAACAATAATTCCAAAGTTAGAAACAAAAAATCATATAATCTGGATTATTTGAATCAAATATCATCAACATATATAATTAATTATTTTTGAGATAGTTTAGGTGTTTTCTAATTAATTTAACATTTTACCTTATTTAACATTTACCATGGTAACACATTTTTTCTGAGGTTACTAATTTGTTTTAAAAAAAATTTAAAATGTATATACAAAAAAATAAGAATATGATGATTTCTAATATATAGATCAAATTTTTTAATATAATTTCTTTATGTGATAACAATTTATGTTAAAATATGTGTGCATAATACATGAAAATATTTTTTAAATAATATATTTTTATGTCTATAATGAATTAATTATTGTTTGTTTTTTAAATAATTAATATATTAATTATAATTCATGAGTTTATATGTCAAAATATACATTTCAAATGATTATACAATCAAAATATTAGAAATCTATGCATTTTCTAAACCATATATTAAAAAAATATTGTTTTGTAGCATTTTTTGTTTACATTGAATAATTAAATTACTATTTCCTGCAATTACTTAATTATTTATAGAATCATATTACAATATTTTTGTAAGTAATTAACTATTTTATTAATATATTTAATTTATATCATTAATTACATCTATCAAGTAAAAAAAATTCATCATAAAAATAATATTTATGGATAAATAATATTTCCATAATTAATTGGTGAGATATTATTCTATTTAATGCTAATTTTTTTCTTTATCATTTATATAACTTGATATTTTTTTAATAATATATATATATAACTCTATAAACTATATAAATATAATTGTGAAAATTTAATATTTTCAATATTATTATAAAATATTCAATTTTTATTTTCATCTCTTATAATTTTTTACATGTGGAGTTTACTGATTGTTTAATGAGATTATATACCTTATTAAGGAAGATATAAATGATGTTAAAGGAGTAAAATATTTCTTTTGACCTTGGTTTTGACAAATATCTTGTCAATAGTATGGCACTTTCCCTTACTCTGAAACTATTATGGCGTCCTATGATGGGTCCACAAAGAGTTGATTGGTTCGGTTGTCTAGAAGTCCTCAAGATCACCTCCCTATACCAAATCTATGTTCAAAATGTAGGAAAGGGGTTTGGTGATAAAGTGGGTATAATATACCCTATTTTTAGCGTGAGAAACATTGGTAAATAAAATAGTTTAAATAGAAAGGCTGCATATAATAAACCATATATACAAAAAATTATTTAGAAGTAGTAATAAACATCGTATAAATATATGTAATTTTCTAATAATAATAAAATGTAAACAGGAAGACATGGTAGTAGGACAGAAAATGGTTCCATTATAGCAACAAAATGCCAAAACCCCACTATCTCTATGAGAATCAAAGGAATCAGCTTAATCAAATGCTCTCATTCTTAAAAGAAATTAGACATTAATAGGTTTTAAATTTTATTTATCATTATATAGAACCACAAAATCTTATTGGGAACTAAAAGTATATTCGAATAGGATGTTAGTACAACTAAGTAGGCCACCACCAATGATGTCTCATAAAAATCTAGTCTTCACATATAACATGAAATAGTGTGTATAAAATAAATAATGGAGTTCTATAAAGTGGTGGTGAATCATTCCATACCACCGTATTTAGCCTAGGTCCGATTTATTTGAGCATAATAATATTTTCTGGATAGGACCCCAAGGCACATTTCAATGAAATACTCATTGATTCAAACGGGAATTAACAAGGTAATAATGGGAAAAACATGAATCGAGTCTAATGAGGTACCATAGTATATTGTGTTTGTGGTCATTAAGGTAATCCTAAAAGCTTATCCCATGATTTATAATTTTATGGAAATAACACTAATGAATCATTAGTTATATAATGATGAATTCAAAAATTTAATATATTTACCAGATCCATGATGTGGATTCCCCTTTCGCATCTAGCCCAATGAATTGAATAGAGTCATATAAATTCACCCTAGTCATTCCAATTCCAAAATCCAAGTCTCATTAAAGGAATTCCATGACATTAATAGTTTTATCATGTCTATATCTATAATGATGTATAAGTGATTATAAATTATAAGATCAAGTTAGGTATCCAATAAATTAATAATTTATGTTAAGTCAGCTATGAAATTCCCTAGAAATTGAATAACCATACACACCTAAAAGGGGTTTTTGTTAAAAGGAAAGTGTGGTGATGATAAGCCTATAATAAGAAACATGAAATGAGTGTCTTGGCTTGAATATTTAAACCTATAATAGATAATATATATAAAATCACGGTCAAGGTCAAGATAATTTATTTGTAGTGTTATAAATTTTAGGAACAACACATGGAAAATCCTACATGCGGGATAATATAAAAAAGTATAAACATAATTTATTTTAGATAATATCTTTGTAATGTAATGACCCATGTTTTTATAGAATAATAAATTTTCATATCTATTAATATTTATAAATAATATATTAAATTTATGTTAAAGAGGACCCTTTTTCCGATAGCGTACTCAACATGAAAGAATGGGTTTCTTTGAAATCATACGTTACACACAACATTGAGTTATACCGAAAAATAATATAATACTATTATTATTATTTTAAATGAAAGTTAATGCCTAGCCGTTGTATTAGTGAGAATTAACATAACTAACTATAATATCATTATACATGTTTGTTAAAAGTTTTTACATTGATCTAATTAATATTAGCTGCTCAAAGTGAGAATGAATGTAATTTTAATCTTGATATACTCTAATATTTTAAAAGTTTGTTTTAACGCCTTTTGATAGAGAACCCTATTTAAATCTAGTTTTTGTCACTTTTATATATTCTATTTGGAAAAATATAATTTTTCTTGAGAAGTGGTAGTTCAAAATTTACATTAGATTATATTTTGGTATTTTACTGATAAAGTAAATTTTGAAATGAAGTGTGAAAAATACAGCATTTTAATTCAAAATTTCCTTTTCATTTAATTTATTTTTATTGGTAGATTTCCCTTTTAATTGGTTTAATAGAATAATTGGATTTTATTATTATAATTTAATCCAATTTCGGTCATTGTAAGTAATTTCACATTGAAATTGGAAAGAAACACATGTTAATATTTTTGTAGTTTTTACTTTTTAAAAACACGCTTTTTAGTTGAGACAGCTGGAATTGATTTTCAAATAATTTATGCTGCTTTAGTGTTTTTAATTTAGAAAAATGAAATCCATATTTGGAATCAAGAGTTCCAAATTTTTTTAAATATGTAACATTTATTTTTATACATTATGAATAGAAACTTCAGTAATTATTTTATTTACCACGGTTAAAGGGTAAATTTTATAAATAAGGGTAAATAATATTATTATAATAATATTAAAATACCCTAACACATGTAATTATCCTATTTTATGAGATATAACTGACTATGTCAATCCATGGGTCGATTTTGGGACCCCATAGAGCCACTTTGATGTGAAAATTATATTTCATAAGAATAAATTTTACGTAAAGAAAAATATAACATAAACATGTGTTTTTTACTAAAACAATTTTTATATGTGGTTATATAAGTGTTATACTTGAAAATAAAAAGTAATTATAAATATAAAAAAAATTCATACATCATGGTATTTAATTTATAATTTTTGGACATCAAATAAATTAATATATTTATGACACAATGATGATATAGTGATTACCTTATTAATGAATGATTTATATAAATCCGATTATAAATATTAAAATTAATTGATTTGAAAAAATTTTATGCCACACACTAATTTTTTGGATGATTATGACTTGTTAAATTTAATTAATTAATTTTTCTAGAAATAATAAATTTCCTATGGATTTTTTAAAATTCATTATATGAATAGTATAAAAATTGAATTAAATGAGTTTTCAGGAAAAAAATACTATTTTCTTAAATGATATAATAGTACTAAAAATAAAATATTTGGAAAAATGACTTAGATAATGTTTCAAATGTCACTAATGAACCAATTTGGGTTATATTGGTAATTTATAGTAACTAATATTAACCATATAATATGAATATATGAGAAGACATGGTACAAGTTAAATTAGTTAACTAAGGGTTAAAGCTAAATGATAAGGTTTAATTTGTAAACAATACTTGTATAAAACAAATTAGATGAGATTTTTTAGACCAAAAAAAATCTTATATTTGAAATAAATTAATTTTGGACCATTTTAAACCAAAAATAAACTTATTATAAAATAATACTTCAAAACATTCCCGAGGTGCCCCTCCTCCCCCTTATAAAAGGGCATTATTTATACCCATTTAATCACACCTCGCAAGCCCATTTTATTGTCAAAAATCTTCAAGAATAATATCCTATAATCCCTATCTTCAACCAAGAATCCTTACATTGGGAAAAAGGAAATTAAATAAAGCCTTTTTCCCAAATCAATGGAAGTTACACGTTTTAAGAGGTAGCGTCTTCCCTAAAGTTCCTTTCCATTATTTTACTCCTTCACTAACTATTATATTATTATTCTCTAAATACATAACAAAAACTGTATCCCCAACATACTAGGATGTTGTTATGATAATTATTCTAACTACACTAACACACATACCTCTATCTAATGCATATGAAGATACTATTTCTGGGGACAGCGAACAACTGCCTCGCGAAAAGATGATTGTTCACTTTTCCCATACCACCTCTCATGGTGGCCATTATGATGGAAATATATTTATATATTATATATATTATATTTATATTTTCTATATTCTAATGGTTTTTTATTTAAATCATACCTTTATGCTTTCCGTAATGTATAAATATGTTAATTCCAATTGAGAAAGTGGAGACAACTGCCCCCTCAAATTGATATAACTCATTCATGCCATACATGGAACTTATAAAGGATGGAGTTAGTGAACATTTATATTTTAAATAAAATATTATATTATATACTAGAATTATAATATACTTATGTATAATTTAGTTTTCATTCCTTTAAATATGAATAATAAAAGAAAAGAGCGTTCATGCATACTTACAGCTTACCATCTCCATGAACGGTGCATTTCATTTATTATCTATAAATGTAATGGACTATTCTAAATACATATATTCTAGATCTAAATACATATATAACTGATATATATGATATTAAAATCATGAATATAGTTATATAGATAATGGAATTTTGACCTAATGGAAAATTTGTAATTACATCAAGTTTATTTTTGACTCAAGTACCAAACATCGACCAAACTACCAATATGAAGATGAATAATTATATGATTGTTATAGGAAGGTGATAAGTGATATAAGAGTAATATTAAACTTGAAAAATGTTATAAATAAAGTATATATTACCTTATGTTTATTATTCTGGAATATAATGAACGAACGAGACAAGTCAGACTCAATGTAAGGGAACCTTTCACCCACATCTTTTAGTAAAGGACTTATGTTATGTTAAGTTTTTTAATTTACATTTTATTATGTTTTGATATGTTCTTATATATCCTTATTTTTGTACATTTTATTTCCAAATGATGAGAGACCCGTTTCTCTCCCATCAACTCATTTTTTGAATTTTAATGTGATGTTGTTTAGATTCCAAAATTTCTTACGGGAACTTCTTATCCCAATTTCCATTCATTGGGTTAATATTATAATTTTTTCTTATGTCATACTATGATTATATGAAAAATAACATTTTATGTCATGTCTTGTGTTTATACTTTCATTATGTGTACTTATAGTGAATACACATACTCGATCTATTTTATTTACAAAATGATCTGTGTAAGGGAATTTATAAACTCAATTTCAACTTATTGGGTTTTATGCATACTTTTTCAATTATATTATTCTAGGATTATATATAGAATCACTATTTATTTATTTATTTTTTAATTTCCACTTCCCTTTGATTGGATATATTATAGCTACACATAATCACCCAATTGATAAATCCTAATGTCATTTATAAGAACATTCTAGTGAAATCATAACTCAATCTCATTTCATTGAGTTACATATCCATGTCATTGGTTTAGTTTTTCCAAATATATTTTTCAATGACCTATGACTATTTTACACTGATTATATTCTTATACTGGGTTTATTTTTATTTTTCACACATAATTATGTCATTGACTTATCCATAATCTAAGTATATGATATTTGTAAGGGATTTCGTCTCAATTTATTTCCATTGAGTCTTATTTTTTGTCATGCACATATTCACTTTTATATGGTGTGTATACTAATCTTTGACGTATTATACATGAGTCTCCTTATTCTCATGATATTATTTGTTTTGTTTAATGATTTTCCTTAATTATTTTTATTGATGTATTTTCTCAAGTGGTAATGGACTCTTTAACTAAAACACCATTTTAAATTTTTTCAATATTTACTCTTATAAATATTTATCATTAATGTCGAAGTTTTTAAAATGGTTTTAAAGATTTATTTATACAGACATTAATTTTTTAAAATTTTAATTCCCTTAAAAATTTCAATGTGGTATGGGACAATTTGATTCAAAAATATATTTATTAATTATTTTAAATGGTTTTGGAAAGGGATTTAATATTTCAAAATATTGAATTTATTTACTATGGATGATGAGTGAAATTCTTATTATTTAAATATTTTTTGTGTTATTATTATGTAATGGTACTTGGACATTTGATGGGTGGTTACGTGATAAACCATATATCGGTGGTTCCGTGATAATCATAGTGTGGATGAGCCAATGATAGATCTCCAATGAAATGGGAATCATGATAGAGGTAAATTTAAATGTTTCTCCTAAGAGATTTGGGGAATATACTGTGATTGTATTCCAAACATTACTCATTATGTAGCTGTGAAAGCTACAATGGAATTATATTATGGATTCCACAAGTTACCTTTATTATTTATGATTTCTCTGTGTTATTCACAAATCATGTGATTTCATGAGGAATGTCATAGAAATTATGTTTTATGATTGAAAGGTATGATTTATTTGATTTGTATGTGTTAATGGACTAATGTTTTCTTTCCTTATTTTATATACCTTAATAAATTTTTTTTCTCATCCCACGTTTTTGAAATTTTTTCATAAGGTATAAGGATGGGTAAGAGAGAGGAAGCATTCAAATAGATTTATATCAAGAAAATAATTCTTGTTTTTTTGAGGAGTTTTATTTTTATGAAAAAAAATTGGATAGAGAAGAAGTGTCCACGTTATTATTTTGTGAGATGTGATGTAATAGTTTTGGAATAATTATCTAAAACTCAAAACCTAAAAACATACTCAATATAAATTTTTGACTTCGCCCAATATTGTGTAATGTTTTTGGTTGGGGCCTTATATTTGGTATCAGAGGTTAGTTTAGAAAAATTTAGAGGTTAAGTTGTTATATAAGCATAAGTCACATAACCATAATGGTTTGCATATTAGAAAGATTAATAGTTATTTTAGATAAATTTAATGAGATTAAGATAACATGAAGAAGTATATGTTAGTGTTTACCCTCCTCAAAAGATAGTATATGATTATTTCTCTGATATACTCACACTGAATGTTTTTTTATTTGTGTAAATGGATGGACCTAGCAGGATCCAAAGTAACAATGGATGTGAAGGAAACTGTGATGGTTTTATGAATAAGGAAATGAAGGAAATGGGAGAAACAATGATAATTTTTATGGTTATTCATAAACAACTATCTAGAGTAATGGTTGATCACTTGAACTTTGGTGATTTTTTGATGGCATCATATTTGCGAGAATTGAATCCCAATGGATGTTCATGTAATAATAATAAAGGTTAGTATATTCAAAAACCTATGTGTAAAGGTTGTGGAAAGAAACACCTAGGATAATGATTCAAAGGGACAATAAGATGTTATAGTTTTGGTATTAAAGGTCATAAAGCAATAACCTATCAGGAAAAAAGGAATCATTCTGTTGAAACCAAGAAAGGGAAAAAAGTTCATTCTGAGGGATCAATTGAATGTTTTAAATGTGGCGTACATGGACATTATAAAATTGATGTACTAAGAAAAATGTTTGGGAATGGTATCAGTAATACCGTACAAATACATTTCTACCAATACCTAATTCCATTACAATTGAGGATGAGTAAATTTTCAATGACCTATTAAAGGTATGGATTATTTCTAAGAGGATGAGTTGAAATTATAGAATATTAGGATGTGATTCATGATTTTATTTGTAATAAATAATTATTATAGAATAATTTAAAAAAAATTAAGGGATCATGAAAAATTCTACATGAACATGCTGTCTACATTTTAGAAATTTGAGAGTTATGATTGATATCTAGGTGATGAAATTTTTAAAATTATTAATGCTCTTTTGTGGATGGGACTACATTGGATGTATTTTCTCTTGTATGTGTTACTCTAATGCTTCTAATGTGAAAATTATATTTTAGGACGAATTATATTTTATTTTTTGTATATATTTATAAATAACTATTTGGGTTTACGTGATAATTTAATTTTAGGAAATTACAGGTTATTACTATTTTGGATGATGAAGAGAGCTATGAGATAACATTTCATGTTAAAATATGTTATGGTAATTTTTGGAGGAATTTCACTAATTTTTGTGGAATGTTATAAAATTATATAGTTTTATAAAATGGATAACCCATAGGTAGTGTGAAAACCCATTGCGTCCACCAAGGTCACGGGAACCGAACCCACAGCCGAACGGCCCCAATAGTACATCACCTACCACTGTCCTATGTGAAGTCCTTGGTTAGTATGACTTATTATCTATAGTTTAACTGATTTTATAGATCAATAATAAGCTGATTTTGGGAACGTATGATTTATCAAATGTATATCCTTATTATAGGAAAATTATTTGGTAATTAAGTGAAAATGTAATTTTGGAAGACGTTCACTCTTTTGGGAACACTTTATACCTAAGGAAAATAAAATACTATGGGATCTCATATAAGGAGTAATTGATGAATTTTATTTTGGAAGTATATATGTTTTTTGTAGACATATGGATATTTGGGATATTTATGGAAATGATTAACCTATCATGGAGAATATGTGATTAAGTTAATTACTTTTAAGTATGAGACTTTAAAAGTAGTTGATTTTATTTGGTGATAAATGTTATGATTTGTCCTGGAATACTAAGTGATCAAATCCTTCTGAATTTTGGGTTTCCATATTATTTTGGATTATTTAAAGAATTTTAAGGACAATTTTTTATTGAAGGATATTTATTGAACATTGGGCATTGTTTGTTGAATTATAGAGATTAAAGTTTTATTCTTTTTTGGTGATTATCTGATCTTGTACAGTCCATTTGGGTTTTTGTTAATGTCTAAATATTTTGTAAATACATAGTTCATCTTTTGTGGATTATTTTATTCTTTATAAGTCTATTATAGCACTTTATATGTGACAAAGTCATCTGGAATAATCATTTTTTGGAGAAGAGATGAGTTTTTGGTAGAAAGGATGAAACTCTACATGACATGTAAATATGTTTCCTTATAATCTTAGTCTTGGGAGTAATAAAATTATGCAACTCTATTAAAATGATCTTGATTCCAAAAATTTTATGCGATTTCTTTAATCAATAGACTTTTAACCAACCACAAATTTATGGTATTGTGGTGGTTACATTTCCATGATCAAGTTATCCATCACTCTTTATTAGTCTATGAGAGTTGGACTTTCTTCAATATCCATGGTTTATTACATGGAACCTTAGTGTGTGTTATCTTGGGTGACCTTTGTACTTTTATTTCTTTTTATAAAACTTTTATTTTTATTAATTATTTTTATGATGTGGAATTTTCAATGAAGTCTCTAAGCCCAATTTTGAAATTGTGAGGATGCAATTTCTGAAATGGGGAATGATATAACGACCCAAGTATTTATATAATTATTCATTTTCATATCTATTAATATTTATGAATATGATATTAATTTTATGTTAAATATTACACTTTGTTTGATAGTGTACTCAAAATGAAACAACATGTTTCTCTGAAATCATTCACTACACACAACATTGTGTTATGCCGAAAAATAATATAATAATAATATTATATTATATTGTAGTTAACTCCTAGCCATTGTATTAGAGAGAATGAATAGAAATAACTAATATATGATTATACATGTTTGCTAAATGTTTTTCCATTTATCCAATGAATATTAGAGGCTTAAAATGATAATGAATTCAATTTTAATATTGACATACTCTTATATTTTTAAAAGGCTGTTTTACCCCCCTTTGATGGAGAACCCTATTTAAATATAGTTTTTCACACTTTTATATGTTATATTTGACAAAATACAATTCTTATTTAGATTAGGTACATAAAAATTTACTACGAATGAAAATTTTGTTTTTTTATAATGTTCAATTTTAACGAATAGTGAAAAATACCACATTTTAATTCAAAATTGTATTTTCATCTAATTTATTTATATAGTTATATTTATCTTTTAATTTGTTTTAAAGCATAATTAGATTATATTTTTATCATTTAATCAATTTGTTTAATTGAAAATAATTTAATTTTGAAATAGGACATAAACACATGTCAATATTTTAGTAGTTTTAACTTTTTAAAAACATGCTTTTGGGTTTTGACAAGGGAAATTAATTTTAAATTAATTTCTAAAAAAATTTTGTATTGAATTTGAAAAAATGGAATCCATATTTATAATTATGAGGTGAATATTTTGTAAATAAGTACCTTTTATTTTCATAAATTATGAATAATAACTTCAGTAATTATTTTATTTACCGTGGTTAAAGGGTAAATCTAGTAAATAAGGGAAAACAATAGTATTATTATATTATTAAACTACCCTAACACATGTCCTAATCCTATTGGATGAGATATTTCCTACCATGTCCATCCATGGGTCGATATTAGGACCACATGGAGCCACATTGATGTGAAAATGACATTTTATATGTATTAATTTAAAGTAAACAAAAATATAACATAAACATGTCTTTTTTACTGAAACATTTTTGTATATGTTGTTATATAAGTATTATATTTTACTATAAATAGTAATTAGGAATCTAAAACAATTTCCTACATAATGGTATTTTACTTATAATTTTCAGACATCAAATAAATAAATATATTCACGACATAATGATAAAGTTGTGGTTACCTTATTAATGAATGATTTAAATACATGAGAATATAAATTTTAAAATAAATTTCTTTTAAAACATTTTATTCCATACATGAATTATATGGATGATTATAAAATGATAGTTTTGAATTAATGAAGTTTTTTTGAAAGAAACAAGTTGTTATGGATTTTTAAAAAGTCATGATATAAATAGTATAAAATTGGCATAAATAATGTTTTAAAAAAATACTATTTTAGTAAATGTTATTATAGTCCTAAAATTCTAAAATTCATCCAAATGACATAGATAATGTTTAAAATTTAATTAATTAACCACATGAGGTACTATTAGTAATTTATAGTAACTATATTAACCATATAGTATGAATATAAAAGAACACATTGAAAGACATAAATTTGTTAACTAAGGGTTAAAGCTAAAAGATAAGGTTAAATTTGTGACCAAGACATGTCTAAATATTATTAGTTGAGTGGTTTTCGACCCCAAAAAATATTATCTTTTAAATAAATGACATTTTTACCATTTGAAACCTAATATCAATTTTTCATAAAATAACACTTCAAAACTTTCCTAATGTGCCCCTTCTCCCTCTTATAAAAGGCAATCACCCCTACCCATTTAATAACAACTTTGAAGCCCCATATCTCATCCAAAATATTACCATATAAGATCCCAACATCCATATATTCCTCATAAAATCCTTATATTTAAAATAAGGAAGTTAAATAAAGCATTTTGGCTCAAATCAAATGGAGTTGCACGTTTTAAGAGGTAACATCTTCTCAAAAGCTTCTTTCCATTATTTTACTTATTCACTCCCTATTCAATTATTATTATTATTATTTCATTACATTAAAACACCAGTAAACTAAATATTATAGGTTTTTTATTATAAGGATTATAACTACACCTAAACACACACCTCCATCTAATGGATATGAACATTAGGTTTATTGTGGATGATAAACTACTACCTCACGAAACGAGGATTGTTCAATTTTATCTTACCATCTCTCAAGGTAGATATTATTATGGAACTATATTTATATATGATATATATTATATTTATATTGTCTCTATGATTATAATTTTTTATTTAAACAGTACTTTTATGCTTTCCATATTATGTAAATATGATAATTTTATTTGAGGAAATGTGGACTACCACCCCCTCAATGTGATATAACACATTCATACCATACATGGAACGTATAGAGGATGGAGTTAATGAACTTATGTAACATATATAAAATATTATATTATACTATCATTATAATATAACTATTTTCCATTTAGTTTTCATACCTTCAAATATAAAAAAATAAATGAATGTAGTGTTCATGAATAAGTACATCTTACCATCTCCATGAACGGTGTATTTCATTTCTTATCAGCAAATGTTATAGAATATTCTAAATACATATATGCAGGATATAAATACATATATACTGGATATATATGATATTCAAATTATGAATTTGATTCAGCAGATAGTGTAATTTTCACCACATGGACAATTTGTAATTATATCAATTTTATTTTTGACTCAAGTACTGAACATCGACAAAACAACTGATATGAACATGAATTATTATATAATTGTAATAGAAAGGTAATAAGTGATATAAAAGTAATAATAAACTTGAAAAATATTATAAATAATGAATAAATTGTCTTAAGTGTGTTATTCAAGAATATAACGAATGAGAGGGATAAGTCAGACTCAAGGTGAGGGAACCTTTCAACCTGATAATTTAGTCAAAGACTTATTTTATTTTATTATGTTAATTTCTATATTATTATAATGGGATATGTTATTATATATCCATATTGAAGTTAATTTTATGTCCATGTTATGGGAGACCATTTTCTCTCCCATCAACTCATTTTAGGAATTTTTTAAGTGACGTCGTTAGGCTGCCGAATATTCATAAGGGAACTTCTTATCCCAATTTCCAATCATTGGGTCAATATTATAATTAATTATTATGTAATTCTATGATTATATGAGAAATAAATGTTTATGTCTTATATTTTTTTATAATTTTTTTATGTGTACTTATAGTGAATACACATAATCAATATGTTTTATTTACAAAATGATCTTTATGAGGGAATTTCTAAACTCAATTTCCACTCATTGGGTTTTACGCATACTTCATCGATTATATTATTCCATGATTATGTGTGGAATTAGTTTTTGTTTATTTATTTTGTAATTTACACTTTTTTATGCATATATATTATTTCTACACATAATCACCCCATTGATAAATTCTTACAACATTTATACGAACTTTGTAGTGAAATCTTAACTCAATATCATTTCATTGAGTTAAATATCCATGTCCTTGGTTTTATTTTTTGAATAATATGTTTGAATTACCTATGATTTTTTTACACTTAATATCATATTATATTGGGTGTGTTTATATTTGTCACACATAACTATTTCATTGATTTATCCTTAATCTAAGGATATGATCTTTTATGTTTTTTTGTCTCAATTTACTTCCATTGAGTCCAAGTTGTTTTTATGCACCAATTAACTTTTATATGGTTTATATAATTCCCTTTGATATTTTATATAATGAATATATGTTTTATCATGATATTATAATTTTTTTAATGTTATTATTTAATTATTTTTACTCAAATATTTTCTCAAGTGGTAAGGGACTCTTTAACTTTAACATAATTTTAAATGTTTTCATGATTTTTACTTCTAAATATTTCTCATTAATGTCGATGTTTTCAAGATGTATTTAAGGATTTATTTATATTGACATTATTTTTTTAAAATTTAATTTAATTTAATAATTTCAATTTGTTTTGAGACACTCTGATTCAAAAATATCATTATTAAATGTTTTAAATGGTTTTGGAAATGGATTGAATTATTAAATATCATGAATAATTGTTCTTGTGATTGAAGAGTGAAATGTTTATAATTTCAACCATTTATGTGCCATGATTATTTAATGGTACATCTACATTTGATGGGTGGTTACATGGTAAACAAAATACAGGCGGTTCCATGATAAACCCTGTGCGGGTGAGCAGGTGATAGATCTCCAATGCATTGGGTAACATCATAGATGTAAATGTTAATGTATCTCCTAAGATATTTAGGGAAGATACTGTGATGGTAATTCCAAGCATAACTCCCTATATAGCTTTGAAATCTATAATGTAAGTATGTTATTGATGCCACATTTACCTTTACGATTTATGATTTCTTTGTGTTATTCATAAATATTATGGTTTCCTCATCTATGTTAAAGAGATTATCTTTTATGATGAAAAGCGTGATTTCTTTGATTTTTTTATTAATGGGATAATGTTTTATTTCATTATTTTATATCTTTTACTGAGCTTTTTATGCATATCCAATGTTTTTTAAATTTATTTCATAGCTTATAAAGAATGGTATGAGAAAGGAAGAATTCATTAAGATTTATATCTAGAAAATAATTCTTGTTTTATTTAAGGTGTTTTATTTTGCTGGAAAAAGTAGATAGATAAGAAAATGTCTTCATAGTAATTTTCTGATAGTAATATAATAGTTATGGAATAATTATATTAAATATAAACCTGAAAAGATAATCAATGTGAATTCTTAACTTAACTGAATATTATTTAATGTTTAAGGATATGGACATACATGTAGCACCTACCCAACTATCATAAAATACTTCTCATCTGTTATTAGACTCAGGTTTGGGCTGGAATAAAGGATAACTAGAAAATAGAAAAAATCTATGAATATTGGATATATCATATCACATGGATATAACATCCATGATGTTGATTAAGAATAAAGAAGTATGTCTAAGGAGTGTTATACATACTGATGGGGTTCCAACATGCTGAAAATAAGTTCAAATAGTGTTTGGATGAGAGAGTTCCAAGAAAATATTTAAGATGGAATGGGGAAATCCTTTTGTGATAACTATGCACCAAAAGGGGAGAATAATGTAGGAATTTTTCATAAAGGAAACATGGGGAAAGGGTAATTTATATCTTTTTAAAGGGGAACATAGTTTTCCACCTAGGTATATTTCATGGATTTAGGTAATGATAAAGGGAATCTCAAAACTATAGAAGCTTGATTTATTTTTGTTCTATGATTATATGACTGATCAAGTGCTCAGAATTCTAATAAAAATAGTGGTTCTTTCTATTTTGTTTTTTATTTCTATACCATAATTTTTTCCATGAATGATACCATGAATGATTTCACAGTTTTTATTTTATTTTATCTTATATTCATCTATATATCTATTTCCAATTAATACTTTTAAATTTTTTTTATTGTTTGGATGGTTTATTTCTATTGTCAGACTATCTATGCAACATTATTTTGTGTCATGATGCACTTTGATAAAAAAATGTAGAGTTACCCTACCATACCACCATACTCTATCACAACTAGTTAGCATCCTCTAGTTTATGAGGATCCATTATTATAACCTTTTGGCTAACTAGACCAGTAACTTGTTTATGAATCAAGCCCGATATATCACAAATGTCATGAAAAAGTACTTACTAAACCATCCGGATAATTATGTCAAATAATATATTCTCATGGAGAAAAACATTTTCAAAGAAATGGTCACATCATATCTTTAAAGGAAATTCCTTTAATAAAAAAATCCTTTGTCGAATTCCCATCTATGTGCCATGTAATATCACTACCAATAATTATTCAATATCGATATAGAAAATTTCTGTCAATTTTATCGATTAAAACTAGTGTGGAGAGCATATGATAAAAAAGTAGATACTAATGGCAGGGTTACTAAGATTATACCTCACATAATTAATTATCTGTCACTCTTCTCATCAGGTGTATACTATATTATATATAATAGGCTAGATTGATTTCAATGAGATACATCCTGGCCTCCTTAATTAGGTATTATTTATGGAACTACCAAAAAATAATGTTAACATTATTATAAGATTCTGAAAAAGTAAATTCCATATCAAAAAACATCTCATAAATGTATAATAACAAAGTCTATCCACACCTCTATTTAATTTGGCCTATACTGGTGTAGTCATAAAGAATCTTCTATGACTAGTTTCCCTCTGTTTCTGGTAGTGAACTAGGGCCTGAGAAGTATATAACCTATTCAACATGTTAACCATTGAATCCAAATATTTTTCCACTCTGTTTCCCCCATACTATATATGAATATCCTCCATATTATTTATCACAAAAATTTTTGATCTTGAACTAATATTTTCAATTGTCCATGGAATGAGACAGTGTCCAAGGAGAGCGTTAAAGACCATATGGTAATTTGTCTCAATGGAATTATGAAGAAATTCATTTTCTTTCAGATGAAAAGACCATTAAGCATAGATAAAGTCTTGTCTTAACTTGAATCACCAGTTCTTGGGTTCATCAACAATGATAGTATAATAGATCCTGATGGGTTTATAATGGTTCCCCCTCTATGCATGTAAACCCTAATACATGATGTATCAGTGTTTATTTTGAAGCCAGAATTGTGAGGATGCCATCAGATCTATCTACCGATATTAACATGGACAACACTATTGTGAGTATGGGTGACATTAATAATTGATCTCATGGATTGGGAATTAGTACAATCCTTACATAATTGGATGAGATCAATCTAAATGATATGGGTGTAATGATATATGCCTATGTTGGGCCCTATTATTCCCTTGTGAATAATTTCATTCCTTATTTTCCATAAACACCAACATCCAGCTACAAAAATGATGATCATCGCCTAATATAAATATTTCATACTAGTGCCATGGAATCATGAGCTCTAAAACATTGATTGTGGGTCCTTTGTGGAAGGTATACTAGTAAATTCCTTTAAATAATGTCAAACCATATTAGCCCAATCCCGTTAAACAAAAATATGATCCATAGTTTCAATTTGAGGCATCTTATATGAGTAAAAAATCAATTCCATATTGATCCCCAGACACATGATGTTGTCATTAGTTGGAAAATGTTATTTTATAATGTTCTATAAAAGGAAATTAATCCTTCTTGTGATTTATTTACCCCATAAAAATTCCCCCAAATTTTCCCAATTAATGGGAATTATTTGTGTTCTATGATAGTCCATGGTGGAAGAAACTATTGAGGATGATCCTTAGAAGACACAGTGGTCTTGATCCATGATCACAACAATATTGTCAATGATTTTGTGATGTCTTTCATCAAGGGACATGTAAATAAACCATGGTTTCTCGCAATCCTCCATGGAATAAATATATGGTATTAGAGAACCTAGAAAATCAAAAATGTTGTCTTCCCAGTTAGGCCACCAAAATATAATCTCCCCCTACCGACCAGCCACTATGAATAATGGTTCAGAACTAGAATAAATGTTGTTATTACATGAATTTTTTTTGGATCCTATCTTCCTCTGTGTTGGAAGCCCCTTATTAAATTTATTCTACATAAACCTTCCCCAAAGTGTTCTACCTTCAATTACTTCCCAATAATGTTGGGGGAGGATTCCTTACATATCCCCAACAACACTCCTAATATTGAACCCACTCTCAGAGTGACGTTTCACCTTTCAACTCCAAGACACCCAGTGATGCTTACCTTCATATTGATAATAATAGAGAAAATAATCCATGATTTGATCCATAATTCAGGTAACACCTTTTTGAGCCTTCATAGTATAAAAAAATTCATATTAAAGGAAGAAAATGCATTGTTAACCAAGGTAATTATTCCTCCAATGGACAAGAACTTCTTTTTCCAATTAAGGATTATCTCATTGATTCTATTATAGTATTATCAATATGTTGAATTTTTATTCTCTTTAGGGAAATTAGAGTGCTAATATATTCTACATGAAAGGACCCTCTTAGCATATAGGGACTGATTTCAAATTCGATGGCACGCATGTTAGAGTAGTTTTTTGAGGGAGAAATTGTACTATTCTCATGATTGAAAACTTTTCAACTCCAATTACAATATTATTCCAATACATTTGTGATACATTTAATAGATATATTTCTACCATTAGAAAAACAAAATTGTATGATCAGCGAACACGAGGTGAGAATATTATAGTGAATTTTACCAAACATGGTATATGATAATGTTGACCTAATAAATAAATTTTGTTAGAAGACGGATCAGGGAGTCCTATGCATTGATAAAAATGGTAGAAGATAGAGGATCACCTGGTCTTAAGCCTCTGATTGGATTGATGAATCCATACTACTTACCCATGATATAATTTGAGATTTATGAAGAACTAACCCACCTAAATAGAAGGTCCCCTATCCACGTTGAGAATCCCATTCGATTAAAGACTCTAATAACAAATTTCCATTTTATTATATCAAAGGATTCATTCATATCAATTTTGATAGGAACATTGGGTCTGAAGGTCTTGTGATCGATATCCCCTATTGATTCTTGGGTGTGGATGATAACTCCTTGGATTGTGTGTCCTTTAACAAATCCATTTTATTCCTTTGAAATCCATGAGGGATTATGAACATAATGTCTTATTTTAAGAATTTTGGTAATAAACATATAAGAAAAATTAAAAAGACTGATATGTCGGTAGTGAAGAAGAGATTTAGAGTTCTTAATTTTGGGAATCATAATCAGCTTCATATCATAGATAACCCATGGTAGAGGACTTCCTATGATGAAATAATGAACAGTAAAAACCAGATCTCTTTTAATAACATACTAGGAAGATCTATATAAGGATCATGAAATTTTGTCTGGTCCAGTAATGCTATCTTGATTAAGAGACCAAACCCTATCATGAATCTTCTCATCTCTTAGGATTTTTTCAATGATGACGATATCAGTAAATGTAATCACATTAGAGAAAACATTAATGATGTTATATTGACACCTTTGAAAACCTTGATTTACATTATTAGTAGATCCTCCAAAAAGAGAACATAAATTATCATGGGCCATACATCATATTGTGTCTCTATCATATGAGAAGGTTCCATCCACAAGGTGAATATTCAGTCTAGACAAGTTTGATGTCTACTTAATACAAGAATGGAAATAATTTCTTATTATAATCAACTTCATGTAAGAATTTGAGTTTGGATTATTCTCATGATTTTCATTCCTATTTAAATAGTGTTTTAGATTGAAAATTAGTTTTATTGGTGAGGTCATCAAAAAAATATCATTACAATCGTCTTCTATATTGGAATCCAAGTTGTTAATATCTCTATTGATCACCTCTAGTTCTGAAGCATGAAAGGAATTGTTCCTAGTCAAAACAATATTTTCATAACTTATCCCACTATTTTTTAGGAATAGTTATCCAAGCATTTCTTTGTTTTGGTATGCTCCATTATTCAACAGCCATGTTTTAGAATATAGGATTCTCCATCCAAATAGGAGAGAAAAAAAGCATGAGCCTCCTGTTTCTATTCTAAAGAAATATTCAAAGAGGGGAGTGATCTGAGAGTCCCATATCTAGTTGAGAAAGCATGGTGTTGGTATAGAAGGAAATAACTAGAGTATACCCCAAATATTGTTAAAGGAAACACCATGTCTGATTGGATCTCCTTTTATTGTTGCACCATGTATTCTAATTTCCAATGAATTTTGTATCCATCATATCATTGTTCACATGAATGTAGCAAAATATTAACTATCCGGACGATGAAAGGGGTTGCATCGCTTCTTTCCATTCATCTCCCCAATAACATTGAATTCGCCTCCGACTAGCCATGGGAAGCCCCCTGCAACCAAATTGTTATGATCCTACAAGAGAACATGTCATTCTTGCAGCTCACAATTAACATAAATAAATGAAAATATAATACCATTAGTCCCACAATATATTTTTGAATTGACAAATTGATCTAAAGACAAAATAAACATGACTATGAGGTGTTTCTTAAAAAAATCCAAATATCTGTGTTTTGAGGACTCGCAAGTATTGAATTTGACACCATCATTTTTTGTGAGAAATATGTAATCATATATGAGTATTGTTTTGGTTCCATTATATTGACCATTAAAACTGAGTTGTTATGAAGCTCATTAGCTATGAAATTTGACTTAACCAATTCACCTAGATGATTGGTCATGTTTAACGTAGTAACAAATTTATTTACCATTGACCTTCTATTGAGATCTCATACATTCCCTAGGATGTGAAGGGGTACAAAAACTGGCCCACAGAGCTAGAAAATCTTGAAGATCCTTTTGAATAATTCCTCTGCCGGGATCTAGAGAGAAAATAATACAATCCTTGGGAGGACAAAGATATCTGCTATTAGACTCTGATCCTGGATGATATAGAAAATTTAGAGGCTATATCTCTTGAAGTATTTTCTTATGGGGATTATTTGACAAAAATATGATATTCCTAAGTAATAGAGGAGAATCATCCAACCACCTTTCCTGGAGATAACTAATAAATGGGTAAGTAAAAAAGTAACTACAATGATCTATGATGAAGGATCATGAGAAATGAGGCCAGAGGAGAGAGGAAAATCTAATAAAGGATGATGAAACAAACTTCTGAGGTTGATAGGACCTGAATAGGTTGGTATGTAGGGGAACATCCCCAAGTAGAGAAGATCTGAGATGTAAGCTCTAGGTGATATGGATACATCCTATAGAGGCCCTTTCACAACCCTGTCATGGGACTCCAACCCCTCACAAGGTCTGCTCAGAAGCGAAACATGAGAGCCCCTTTTACTATGTTTGGTGAGATTTTATTAAAAGAAAAGAAATGACATGTTAGTTTATAAAATAAATGAAATGAAATGATTTTGATTTCTCTCCTTATGTTTGGATCAATAACTTAATAAAATAAAAGAAATTATTTGGATTTCTATCCATCTTATTTACTAAATTTTTTAAAGGAAAATAAAAGAAATTATTTTGTGATACATGTAAAAAATATGGATAAAATTGGAATTTTAAAATACTCACAACTCTCTACTATCATTTCTTTCTGAAATCATCCCAATTATGGAGTGATTTAAAAACAATATAAAGAGAAAAAACTTTTTTCTATACAATTATCTTTTTAACATTTTTCTCCCCTTTTCATTACCTAGAAAAACATCAGAAACCAATTTCTCCCCAAAATATCATTTATTTTCTCTTCATATCACCCCTACCAAACTAGCTCTTGGTGCCTTCCAAAAATTATGAACAGATCCTTCATTTCTATGAGATTGGTAGTTTTGATAATAGAAGTGAGGAGAGTGACCTTAAAGGAAAAAAGTTGAACAAGAAACAAGAAGTGAGTGGTAAATAAAATCATGAGATTAATTAGGAATGATTTCCACTTTGATAAAGATATTAATTGGAGGATGGTGCATGAGTTTAATTTCCACATAGATTCTGGCCACATAAGCTTCCTTGATCTCAAGAGTATGGTTATTCACAAACAGTATGGTCTCCAGGGAATCGCCAATCTTGTGAAAGGAGAAGGCTGGAAGAGACACCCATACCACCGCAACGGACAGATCACAACCTGAATGAACCTATATTGTATACCAGTAAATCTGGAACCTACTTTTACCCAAATATCATGGACTATAGTACCAAAATTTCATGAAGTCAGTGTAGGAAGATGGTACAATGTAAAAGGATTTCTGATTCATCAAGGAAACCTTCACCAAAGTCTAAACATTCCAGGACCACAAGAAGCTTCAATATAATTCAAGAAGAGGTTTTTCCAAACAAAACCTCACTATAAGAGTCGATTTGAAATGGAAAGATTCCTCAGAGAAGGATGATGAAAGATACGAGAGAATGGGAAATCCTCCTTTAGAATACAACACTATGATAAATGAATCCTCTAGAATGTTTCTATCGTAAACAACCATTATCCCATAAAGAGACTCTTTAAATGTGAAATATAATGATAGAGTGGCCCCTCATATCCATGGAGATGGAACGAGAGCCTACTCACCAACCACCCCAAGAGGACAAGGAGAGAGATGACCATATTTTGGAGGATCAATCCCCTCTAATAATGTAGAGATGATGACATGATGCATGAAAGTTGAAAATTTGTCAAATTTAAATTGTGCATGAAGCATGATATATTGTAGAGAATAAGCCATTGTTTATTACTTTTTAGCTGGCACTGCATAACATATGTCTAGATTCCTTGACAATGACTATATCCATTACCTAAAAAACTATTATTTCACATTATTCCCACAACATGGAGGATATATAAACCACACCCCCAAATTCAGATCTGGTATATGTCCTATCTCCCAATAAATCGGTGGAAATATTCTAAAAAATATAAAGGGACATCTATTATACCATAGTCTCGACACCTTATTGGGTCTCAAATATACTAGGGATCGCATGGACTTGCATTATACATTGATGGTGCACCACATAACCACAAGGGAATATACTTTTTCTTCTCATTCCCTCATGAGAAGTCTAAAATTATCTCTTATTATGACTTGTTATTTCATTACATGGCCTAAAATTTGATGCACCATTCCATGTTCCTTCATATTCCCTAAGAAATTTTTAAGAGATAAGGTATTGGTTCGCTGTCTTTGTTATTGTAGTAATTTGAAATTTTTTCACATGATATTTCATGGCGTACCTGATACCATCATTAATGTGTATCCCCATTATAATATCATCATAAAAAAGGTGGGGATAATGTATTTGATCTCGATGAAATGATTTGAATATCGTACAAAAAATATAGCACCCTGCTAAAAATGCGTTAAATCCATATCTAGATCATTTCTCACCATCTAATGGAAAAATTAGTTATTGAAAAACCTATGATAATCCCACCAGACCATACCCTGATGATGATCTACATGAGTATGAATGTCCCACTATATCATTTTGGATCCATTATGTTTATGTGATATTAGCTTCACCGACATTTTCAAAAGTGTCTCCATATTCTCAATGACAAAAATCATTGATTCTCTCTATGATTTAGGATCCTGGGTACATATTTCCCCTAATAAGGTAGGTGAATGTTGTTATTATAATTCCATCATTAAATCATCAAAATATTTCAAGTACACCATGCAACCTCCATGGAATACACTATATTTACGAAACCCTCTCTATATTGACTGTCACTGCTTATTAATGGAACAATATATTTTACTACGGGAGTTGTTGCCGGTGGTACTACATGTATTTTAGGATCTACCACCTCTAGGGCCTGGTTGTCAAAAACATCATGGAATTAAAACTAAGGTCATCATGAAGTAATATATCTTAAATGTAAATAACTCAACACAAAACAGGATAAAAAGACATAAGTTATTACATATAGGAAATAAGGGTAGGATCATTGCCTTGGTACATGATAGATACATTAACCAAAATAACCATTTCTAGATTCAGGTAATAAAAAAATATTTCAAGCCTTAGTCATTGTGACGTCCCGAATCTGGGTGCCACTCAATGGGTTCCCCGAACACGGTTGGCCACATGACCTCAATCGCATTTCCCCACATGTCAGAGGCTACCGACTAGCAGTGAGGGCCCATGTCTGATAGTGGGGAAACTATGCCGTCATTTTTAAAAGTGTAATGCAACAGAATTAAATATATAACATACCAAAAGTAGAAGCAGTAACCAATACCAAGCTGAATTGGAAAACAATGCAAAAGTAAAAGATGACAATAGTCATATATATATGATAATGCAATATGTCCCCAAGTCTAAGAAAGCATCCAAAACAGGATACACTGCAATCTAAAATAGTACAGCATAAGGCACAAGTACATCAAAGCAAAACAAAACATTGCAGTAGGAAATCAGCAGCATCGCAAGCCTATGCTCGGTCCCATGCTCCCCTACTCCTCTGCATCAATCAAGTAACTGTATAGGGATCCTTTCCCTTATCAACACCTGTAGAAATATAATCTGTTTTGACCCAAGAAATGACACAAATTGGGTGTGAGAAATAAATCTCAATAGGCAACCACCAAAGGCTTATGCCCAAATGTCAGTGAAAAAGTGTCCCAGTAGTGTGAAATAAAAAAATGCAATAAACTAGAAAGTACTCAAGTAACCATGCCTACCAGTTACATTTCCATTTTAATAATTATTTAATAATTCAATATAATTTAATTCAAAGTAAACCTTATCCTCAAACAATAAATTCCATACCCTTAGGCTAAACAAACCTCACCCTCAGGCTAAATAGAATCATTCACTCAGCCTAAATAGAACCTTTCCCTCAGGCTAATCAGAACCTTGTCCTCAGGCTAATCAGAACCTTTCCCTTCGGAAAAATAGAACCTTTCCCCCAGTCTAATCAGAACCTTTCTATCGTGCTAATCAGAACCTTGCCCTCATGTTAAATGGAACCATGCCCTTAGGATAATAAAACCCTTTCCCTCATGCCAAATAGAACCTTTCTCTCAGGATAATCAGTACACTGCCCTTAGGCTAATCAAATCCTTACCCTCACGCAAAATAGAACCTTTCTCTCAGGCTAATTAGAACACTTCCCTAAGGCTAAGCAAAACACTTCCCTCAGACTAAGCAGGTAAATGGGCTGAGCCCAACACATAAGCAAGAAATTTATATAAATTTTCTCTCAAGAGAACTCAAAACATGCAATAATGATGGTATACCCATGGGTATCCTAGCCAAATGGCTAAATAAGCGAAATAAACCCACAGGGTGGCCCTGCATCAGGGAAATGATCCCAAATAGCAGTTTTTACATGATCATTAAATTACATATGCAATTCAAGGTATTTTATCAATCAAGGCCTCAGCCATACGACACCTGAAACATGGGCACGTAGCACAAGGTACACAAACTCAACTCGCCAGTTGGAAATAAACACTAGACCACCTACCTTTAGGGTTCTATCGAAAAATGATCCATAAGCTACCACTCCAACTCAAATCCGAAGAACGGACCACCGAAAACGCTCAAAATCTCCATCCCTAACATCCACATGTCTTGAAATCAACACCCTAGGCAACCACAACCCTAGATCTACACACAACGTGTGTAGATTTAGAAAACCGAGGAATAGAGAGATATAGATCTAGAGTAAAACACAAGGAAACCAAGAGGAGACCCTTACACAAGAAGAACCAGCTTCGATCCACCAAGAAACCCCTTCGATTTTCTCCCAAAATGAGCTATGGAGCTTCCCCAACCTCTAAAAAGTAGAACTCCCGCATGAGCCATGGGTGGGAGGAAGAAAGGTTGAGGAATGGAAAATACCGAGTGGCCCAGGATTTAAAAACCCTAACTTTAAGTGTCCACACGGTTTCCCCGCACTGTTTGGAAAACCTTGTGCCAACCATTCGGTTGCAATTGTCTCACCCAGGAACTTCGCACAGTTTGAAAAACTGTGCACCACCAATGCGAAGCCCACTATCTCCCCCAGGTACTTCGCACGGCTTGCCTGCATGGTTTGACAAACCGTGTGCCGCCTGTGTGGAACCCACTATCAAGGGTTCACGGCTTCCTGGGCTGACCGTACAGTTTGTTTAGACAGTGTGCCAACTATGCGCCCCTACACAACCTCCCGAAAAACAACTTTTTCCCAAAAATGACCAGAAAAATAAAACATTCCTAAAAATAATGTCCGAGTATTTACAAACTCCCCCCCCCCCCTTAAATAAATTCATCCCCTAATTTCCCTAGTGCAGTGTAGAAGAAGAAAATCTAAAAAGCTTCGGCCACTATGCTCATACATCAGCCTCCCTCTCCCAAGTCTCGTCCTATACTCGCATGTGCTTCCATAGCACTCGTACCAGAGGAACAGACCGGCCACAAAGACCCTTTGTACTGCGATCAACAATCCGGATAGTATGCCCCTCAAAATACACATCTTCTTTAACCTCAAACTCCTCTGGTTGAAAGACATGAGATGGTTCTGAGTGATAATAGTGTAGCTGAGATACATGGAAGTCATCGTGCATTTCCATATACCTATGTGGTAACTACACCCGATAGGCAGCCAACCCGACTCTCTCCAGAATCTCAAACGGCCCTACATAACTTTGTGAAAGTTTACCCTATCTCATGATCTGATTGTATCCCATACTCAGTGAAACACGCATGAAAACCTGATCCACGGCCACAAACTTCAAGGGTCATCTGCGATGATCAGCATAATATTTTTGATGAGACGATGCAGTATCCATTTTCTTCTGAATCAACTGGACCTTCTCTAAGGTCTCCTGCATGAGACGTGGCCCCAATAAAGTTGCCTCACCTACCTCTAACTAGCACAGGGATTATCAGCATGACATACCATATAAAGCCTCGTAAGGTTCCATCTCAATAGTTTCTTGAAAAGTATTATTGTAGGCAAAATCGATCATGTGTACATGCTTCTCCCAAGATCCCCCAAAGTCTAGGACGCATGCACGCAACATGTCCACCATCACCTGTATAGTATGCTCTGACTGGCTATCAGTATGAGGGTGGTAAGTTGTGCTCAAAAGATCCTGGTACCCAGTAACCTCTAAAAACTCTTTCAGAAATGAGATGTAAAATAGGAATCCCTATCTAAAATGATAGAACGAGGGACCCCAAGAAGACGTACTACCTCTCAAATATAAAACTTCTCAAGCTCTTCCACACCGAAGGTCTCCTTGATCGACAAAAAGTGATCCACCTTTGTAAGTCTGTGCACAACAACCCACACGACATCATTGTCTCAAGGTGACCTCGACAACCCGGTCACAAAGTCCATCACGACATCATCCCATTTCCACTCTAGAATGGGTAACTTCTATAACAGTACGAATGTCCTCAAATGCTCCGCCTTCACCTGCTAACAGGTGGAACATCTCATAACAAAACCAGCTACCTCACTTTTCATACCCAGCCACCAATACTGACATCTCAAGTCATCTTACATTTTGGTAACTCTGGGATGCACTACCCAAGATGAAGCATGAAACTTTCACATCAACACCTCCCATATATCTACTAGAACCCACCCAAGTCCATTGAAACATTGTACTTCATCATCGCCTATCGTCTAACCAAGAGGAGGGTCCCCACTTTCCACCAACTCCCATATAACTAGGCCTTCTAAATCTGATAGTTGTCTCATACTCACTCTATCTAGAAGGGTATAAGTCACAACTAAGGATGATAGACAGGTTCGCCCCTGACTATCGAGAACCTCCAAATGCATCTCAGAGAACAAAGGCATCAGATGCCACCCACCACTGGCTTCCTGCACTGCCTGTCTCTGAGTCCTCCTACTGAGTGCATTAGCAACTGTGTTACACTTCCCAAGTTTATAGGAAATCTCAAAGTCGAAGGACTGAAGGTATTCAACCCACCTTCATTGTCTCAAATCTAGGTCACGCTGAGTAAAGATGTATTTCAGATTTTTGGTCCGTAAACACCACAAAATGTTCTCCCAAGAGATAATGTCTCCAACAGCATAACACATGAACAACTAAAGCCAACTCAAGATCATGCTTCGAGTAATTCCTATCTTGTGGCCTTAACTATCGAGACTCGTACGCAACTACTCGATCACCCTACATCAACATTGCTCCCATACTAATACCTAATGCATCACAGAAAAATGTATAGCTCTTCCCTTTCTCTAGAAGTATCAGGACTGGTGTTGATGTCAACCATCCCTTCAACTCTTGGAAGGCTGTCTCGTAAGCTTCTGACCAAACGAACTTCATACCCTTCCTAGTCAAACCCATCAACGGTGCTTCTAAGCGAGATAAGTCCTATAAAAAATGCATGTAGTACCTAGCCAACCCCAAGAAACTTTGTATTTCAAACACATTCTTCGGATTCTCTCAAAAAACTACTACTCTGACTTTATCTGGGTCAACTGAAACTCTTGACTCTGAGTTAATGTGACCCAGGAAGTGAATTTGGTCCATCTAAAAGTGGCATTTTGAGAGCTTAACATATAGATGATGCTCTCTCAGTTTACTCAATACGATTTCAAGATGGGTAGCATGGTCGTGTTGAGTATGAGAGTACACCAAGATATAATCCATGAAGTCAACCCCAAAAGAATCCAGATATTTGTGGAACACCTGATTCATCAGAGCCATGAAAACTGCTAGTTCGTTTGGGATTCCAAATGGCATGACCAAGTAATCATTAAGACCATATCTTCTATGAAGGGTTGTAAGCAGTATGTCCGATGGTATCACATGAAACTGATGATATCCGGATCGCAATTCAATCTTTGAGAACACTCAATCTCCTCGATGTTGATCAAAAATATCATCAATCCTTGGTAAGGGATATTGGTTCTTAACTGTCAGCTGGTTTGGTTTCCGATAATCCACACAGAGTCTGAGGGTACTGTCTACCTTCTTTATAAAAAGGACTGGAAAATCCCAAGGTGAAGTACTGGGTCGGATGAAACTCTTAGCTTGTAACTCCTCTAACTTCCTTTTGAGCTCCTAAAACTTAGTTGTAGCCATCCTATAAAGTGTAATGGACACCGATGTCGTTCCTGGAACAAGCTCAAAAGTGAAATCCACATCTCGCTCCGGAGGTAGACCTGAAAATTCATCCAGGAAGACACCCCTGAAACGATCAACCACTGGAGGGAAATCCTTCTGACAAGTTCCCTGATCATCCAGATATAAAATCGCAATATGGTTTGTCACCGCACCTCACCCATGATGCTCGGGTCCAGCTCGGCTCACATGGACATCCCATTCACCCTTACATAAAAACTCTCTGCCCTATGGTGAAATAAAACTCACCCTAGGACAATAGAAATCTACAAAGACTTGAATGGATACCAACCAGTCTATCATGAGAATGAAATCATAAGTTTTCATCTATAAGACATAGAGGTCCCATAGAATGTCACACCCACCAACCTCAAGGGGGCACTGCTTGCACTAATGCACACCTACCGTCCTCATTCTCAATGGAGTGTCTAGCATCATGATATCAGAAGAAGAAGAAAAATAGATCCCAAGGCTCTCCACAATGGCCATAGATACAAATCTATGTGAAACACCAGTATAGAAAAGTGCAGAAGATAAAATAGAAGCAAATAGAATAGTACCTATGACTGTGGAGGGTCCGGGATCCTGCTCATGTTGAGTCTGTTGCACTGCATATGCCTGCATAGTGTTGCGGCCCTGCGACATAGCCAAGCTACACTGAGCTGACCCACCCTACTATCTCTAAGATCCTGGTGTCTGGCTACCACGACCACGACCACCACATTAGCCTATATGCCCCGATGTATTCCAATTCCCTGATTGGTAAGAAACTGATGGCCCTTCTCTTGTACGTGGAGTCTACACAGAACCCCTCTCACTAGTTGCTGGTGGAAATGCCCTGCAAAAACGTTGTAGATGTCCCACCTTGCCACAAACTTGACACTCCCCTGGGTCACGTTGACACTGAGGCCTCTTATTCCCCCTCTTTACCACACTGGTATCACACTACTGGGCCACCTGAACAATTTTTATAGATAGTACTACCCCTGTGAGAGACATCCATCTACCTATTCTTTTTACTGGTAGAAATAGTACCAAAAACTGGTGTTGAACCACCCTGGCCTGCACCACTAGCTTCCCACAGGTTCCGCTCAAAAATTAGTGCCTAGTTCACAATATCTTGCACTATAGGAAACCTGAATACATTCACCAGTGCTCGGATGTCATATTGAAGACCATCCTCAAAGAGTCTATCCCTCATCATCTCATCACCCGCCAGAACAGGTGAAAAATGATGTTGCTCGGTGAAGTGGGCAGAATAGTTCATCACTGACATGGAGCCCTGCTTAAGATTCAAAAACACTCGAGATTGATCTTCCCTTAGTGTCTTTGGAAAGAAAAATTTATAGAAGACTACCTAAGAATCTTCCCACGCCATGTCTTGGTGATGCTCGGTCTGGGTGCTAACATCCCACCATCTCTTGGCAGAATCACGCAGCATGTATGTAGCGAGCATGAACCTCCACCTAGGAGACGTCTCTAGATGCTCGAAAATTGTCTGCATAGAACCCAGCGAAGAATCTTTATCCTGTTGTCTACCATCCCCTGAAAATGTAATAGGATGCTGCTGTTTGAATATACACATATGTTCTACCATAGATGTGGAAGCTGGCGGTGCTCCCAAGAAGGTCTGTATGAACCGCATAAAGCCTTCATGGAACTGTGCATCCATGCCTGCGTCCAGTATAATAGCTGGAGCCGCATCTGGAATAACTGGATGATCCATCAGTAGCTCGTGGCCTACCATATCTGGAGGATAATGGTTTCTACTCTCTTGGAAGACTACTTGTGGTCGACTTGGTGGCATGACTCTACATGGTAAAACACATGCCTTAGTTTAATTTAATGTAGAGGTATCTTTTGTCTGGTTAAGAGCTGCAACAAAAAAGGGGAATGATCCACAAGAACTGGAAAAGGAGACTACACAGTTTGTATATGGTCTACACGACATATACCCTTATGCCCTCATATGGTCATGTTCTGATGTTGGCCTGGGTGTTTCTCAACCCTAGGTACATGGGATGTACATAGAACCACATGCTGAACAAAAGAGTACATGGAGTGTGTTCATAGAACCACACATCGTGTTCTATGGGTTTCTAGATAGTAAACCTCAGAAACTACTCTGGAGACCCTTTTCATTAATTTCAAGCATTGTTATGCCAAATTTCGATCTGTGGGGGCCCATACTCCTCGTGAACCAATGTTTATCACCCGACCATTCACATTATAGTAGAAAACACAACAAAAAGCTGGATCATGATCCACTAAATTCCAGTCCAAGAGAGCCCATACTTCTAAGGAACCAAATTTTAGCATCCATAAAACCAATAATAACATGTACCAATACCCTATCAATAGTAGGCGTATCTATCAAGGTACCTATCACAACAACATGAATTTTATAGCATAACATCTATCACAACAACATGAAATTTCTAATGCACCTACATGGCATGGAAACTTTGCATGACATGTGATTCTAAAACATGCCTAAATGATGCATGAGATGGGATACCCTCATATCATCATGTTGAAACTAAATAGAACCATAGTATATGAAAATATAAACAGCACATCACAAGTGCGTCACCCAATGTTGAAAATCAAATCAACTGTAAAATTGCAAAACCAGAAAAATTTTAATTAACGAGGTAGAATGGATTTTATGTGTACATGGGTTTGCTACTCCCGGGAATAGCTTATTACCAAGTACCTATTCCTTCCTATCACTAGATAAAGGCTCCAAACATTTATTTAAAAGAAACGAACACCTATGATACGACTTTGTAACATCATGGATTTGGGTGCCACTCAACGGGTGTCCCAAACCCAGTTGGTCACATTACCTCAAGGGAATTTCCCCAAATTCCATAGGTTGTTGAGTAGTAGTGAGGGCCCAGGTCTGATAGTGGGGAAACTATTTCCTTATTTGTTAAAGTGTTACTCAGCAAAATTAAATATATAACACACCAAAATAGGAAGCACTAAACAATTCCAAGCTAAAATAGACAACAGTGAAGAAGTAAAAGGTGACAACAATCAAATATATATGATGATGAAATATATCCCCAAGTCTAAGAAAGTATCCAAAATAGGATACACTGCAATCTAAAAAAATAAAGCATAAGGTACAAGTACAACAAATCAAAACAAAATAGTGCTGTAGGAACTCAGCAGCATCACAAACCTAAGCTCGGTCCCATGTTCTCTTACTCGTCGGCATCAATCAATTACCTGTATAGGGACCCTTTCCCTTATCAACACCTTTAGCAATATAATCTATTTGGGCCCAAGACATGACCCAAACACGGTGTGAGAATTAAATCCCAGTATGCAACCACCAAAGGTCTGTTCCCAACTGTCAGTGAAAAAGTGAAATAGTAGTGTGTAATATTAAAATGCAGTAAACTTGGAAGTACTCAAAAGTAACCATCCCTACCAATTAAATTTCCATTTTAATAATTATTTAACAATTCAATATATTTGAATTCAATGTAAAGATTTTCTTCAAACATGTAAGTCTATGCCCTCAGGCTAAACAAACCTCACCCTCAGGCTATATAGAAACTTTTTCTCAGGCTAAATGGAACCTTTCCATTAGGATAATTTGAACCTTTCCCTTAGGCTAATCATAACCTTGCCCTCGAGCGAAATGGAACCTTTCCCTAAGATTAATCAGAACCTTAACCTTTGGCTAATCTGAACCTTGCCATCAGGACAAACGGAACCTTGCCCTCAGGCTAATCAAACCCTTTCTCTCCGGCCAAACAGAACCTTGCCCTCAGGCTAATCAGAACACTTCCCTGAGGCTAATCAAACCCCTGCCCTTAGGCCAAATAGAACCTTTCCCTCATGATAATCAGAACACTACCCTCAGGATAAGAAAAACACTTCCCTAAGGATAAGTATGAAACTGGGCTTAGCCCAACACATAAGCAAGAAATTTATATACATTTTCTATCAAGAAAACTCAAAACATGCTATAATCATGGCATACCCATGGGTATTCTGGCCAAATAAATAAACAAGGGAAACGCACCCTCAGGGTGGCCCTGGATCAAGGTATCAATCCTGAATAGTAGTTTATACTTAATCATTAAATTACCTATGAAATTTTAGGTATTTTTTCAGTCAAGGCCTTAGCCATACGACACCCCAAACATGGGCACATAGTACATGGTACACAAAATCAACTTGATAGTTGGAAATAAACACCAGACCACCTACCATTAGGGTTCCGTCGAAAAATGATCGAAAACCTACCACTCATCCTCAAATATGGAGAACGCACCACCTAAAATGATCTAAATCTCCATCCCTAACATCCACAAGTCCTGAAATCAACACCCAAGGCAACCAAACCCCAAGATCTACACACAATGGGTGTAGATCTAGAAAACCAGGTAATATAGAGATCTAGATCTAGAGGAAAACACAAGGAAACCAAGAGGATAGACTTACCCAAGAAGAATCATCATTGATACGCCATGAAACCCATTTGATTTTCTCCCAAAACGAGATATGGAGCTTCCCAAACCTCTGAAAACTGGAAATCCCACATGATCCACGAGTGGGAGGAAGAAGGGTGGAGGAATGGGAGATCTGGAGTGGCCCGGGACTTAAAAAACCCTAACTTTAAGTGGTCGCAAGGTTACCCCTCATGGTTTGGAAAACTGTGTGCCAACCGTGCAGTCTCCAATGTCTCACTCAAAACGGCTTGCCACAAGGTTTGACAAACCGGGTGCCGCCCGTGTGGGGCCCACTGTCTCCCCCAGGAACTTCACCCGGCTTGCCCGCATGGTTTGAAAAACCGTGCACGGCCCATGTAGATCCCACTATCAAGGGTGCACTACTTCATGGGATGGCCGCACTGTTTGTTCAGAAGTGCTCCAACCGTATTCCCCAGCACAACCTCTCGAAAAACCTCTTTTTCTCAAAAATGGCCATAAAAAAGAAAACATACCTGAAAATAATGATCGGGTTCTTGCAGTCATGATAGTTTAATTTAATGTGATATTAATTTATATTTATATGGGAAAACACCCATTTAAGATTCTATTTGTAATACCTATTTAATGATAATTATTTTTTCATCATTACTAATTTAAATTTTAGAAATATTTCATTTCATTGGTCAATTATACATACTTTCATTCCCATGTTTCAAATACAGAAACATTATAAGTTATAATTGAAAGCCAATTTAACAATAATTGAAAATATACATTTGATATTAGAATGAAAATATTACTCACACATTGATTTAATTATATGTACTTAAATTATTAATTTATATGGTCATATAAATGTAAACTATAATTGGAATTCCATTTAACTATACCCAATAAAAAGATTCAGATATGTAACCCATGTTCCCTATCTATAACCATGTGAAAATTGGTTTTATAAGGTTCCATCTTCAAGATATACAAGAAAACATATTTTAGGTTGATTCTAAAATATTATTTAACCAATTGTTTTCATTGTCTTTTTCTTCTAAGAAACATTGGGAATTATAATCAGAACAATTAATGAAAATTCAATATGAAACATGAAATTTGATCAATAAAAATTCATTTCATGGTATATGAATGACATATTAATCTATATGTGACTTTGATGAGCATGATCTAATTTTCCTTCAAAATAGTGTAAAATTGATAAAAATATATAAAAATGATTTTACAAAATACATACATCACCCAATGGTGAAAATAATACAACTATAAAATTAAAAATTAAGAATAAGATTTCATAGTCCTGGAAACTTTTTTTCTCCCATATGTGGGTAAGTTACTCCTATGAATGAATTTTTACCATGTTATTCCACTTCTTAGTCTCTTTTATTGAAATACTAATAATTAAGACAATGGAAAAGAAACTATGATACCACCTTTTGGAATCAAAAGCTAGTGATGTCACAACTGGGGATCCATTTCACCCCTACTAGGAAATAGAGAGAGAACATAGCAGTTTCCCAATGTTTTAGTGACCATTTATCACTAGACTATTATTTAGGAAACCAATCACCTAATGATTTCAATTAGGGTCCATATTCATCATCAAAGTCCATTATAGAGACACTTTACTATAGACTTAAACTAAGGTCCCCATTCTCCATAGATCTATAATATATTTACAATTCACCCAAACATTCCTACTCCAACCTCGTTCATGCTACATCATATACCAAATTAGTTGTAACTCTTTATAGTCACCACGACCACATGGGTTTCTTTAATTTCATAAAAATAATAAATAATTTCTTAAAAATATTCAGTAGAATATATTAACTTAGTATCATATGAAATTATTTACCGAATCATCCATGGAATCCTAAGATAGGTTTAAAAATTATGTACATCAGTATGAACCATATTTATCATGTGTTCTATTGTTAAAATGAGGATTCTAGGATTTTATAAATGGAAGATAGGAGCCCTAGGGTTGTCATGATCATGTATTGGATTGATACTAACTATCTCGATTGAGATGATATAATTGAAGATACCAATATCTCATGATTATTATATTTACTACCAAAGTGTCATGATGGTTTAACTAGTATATAAAATGAGTCCCTCAAATGTGGTTTAATTCGTATTTATTATCACTTAATATGTTATTTAATCAACATGAGGAATTAATGAGCCTTAGGAATCCATATTACTTAGGACTATTTCAATGTAATAACCTTTATTTAATATGGAAATATACCCGATGTGTTTGTTTATTATATTATCCAATCCTTAAGAGATATTAATTTTATTATAATTTTTGAATAACATAAGTTGCATTCCCCAACTCTTTATAAAAGGTCCTGATATTAGGTGGAAGCCTATAATGTTTTTTTTCACTTGATTCATCGATTTAGTATGGATTTATAAGGAAATATTTTCATAAACCCATCATATATCATTCATGTTATCCTTATAAGAAATGAAACTCCTTTTAATATAGAGAATTTGTAACCCATTCCTCAAAGGGATATACATATTTTATAAATAAGTTTGATGAACCTAAAAGGGACACCCATGAAAAATCCCCACATATAGCACCTTTTTCACCACTTTTTCAACATATATTTCCTAGTTTAATGACATAAAACTAAAAAAATATTTCATAGTAACATAAATAACAATGGAATGATAATTTCATAGTTACATGGTGTGACATTTTATAATAATTCATTTACTATATGATATAAATTTTCATGGTAAATACCTATCAGATGATTTTTAGTGACTCATATCTAACAAAGTGGAGTTTATTTACAAATAATCATGGTAATTATTAATACAATATGAGATCGAAGTCCAATATATAAACCATTTCCCCTATAGACAATATTCAATTTGGAAATAATTCAAACCTAGATATAATTGTTATATATAGTTTTTCGCTACATTTTTAGGCCATAATCCCAAATAAATAGTGTACTGTATTCTAATTTTGGACTTATTCCCCTAAGATCCCATCAAAAAATACCTTATATCATTACCGAGGGGAAATTTAGTCTAGAAAGGGATACTCATTTTTTGTCTTACACCAACCATCAGTTGGAATCTTACACCTAGTAGTGTACCCCATGTGATATAAAACTTCATAAATGATTTCATAGATAAATACTATTAAAAGTAAAAAATTGAACCTTTTCGCATCGCCATAAAAATTATAGGGTGTTTTTTGCTATCCATATAAAATATGAGGTTTCTAGTTCCCCACACAGTGATACATAAGAATTCTATTTAAATGAAAAAAATTTAACTCCACAGAACCTACAACGACCATAGATTGAGAAAATATATGGAGTACCATTATAGTTGACATTAAAAAAATAATTCACTACATTAAATGATGAATATTGATTACCTAAGATATATATACCAATAATATCATGAATGTATATTTTTTGACTCATCAATGTGGTATCACTAATAGTAATCCAATTATACGAATAGATTTTCACATCAACACTTATTTTTGACTGATCATTAGACTGATGGTAACAAATCAAACATCGGGGATTGGAAAATATTTGTAAATGAAAATTAAATAATAATTATATACATGTAATAGAAATTAATTCTGTATTTAAATGATTATGATTTGACAGACCTCTGGGGTAACACTACGTGTTTTTTATCGACCATTTTTTTGAATAAATTAAATTTTCATTTATTTCATGAAATGTACTAATCAAACATTCATTTAACCTTGGAGAGATTTTCTGTAAAATAAAAATAACATTGAATTGGAATACATTACATGGAACCAAAACATGGAATATGTTATACGCAACACTGATGTTTCTACGATCCATCATTTTACTGTTATAATTATTTAAATGAGATAATTACAACATAGTAGTTAAAAATAGTAATGTAAATAGAAATAAATACTTTTCAAATATTGTTTTTAATGGTATTATATAAATAAAACATATCAATAATGAAATATATAATTTTTGGTAAAGTCATTATATGTTTAAAACTAATATTTTCTCAAATAACCTAATTTTTATGTCCTTCTATAAAAAAATAGATTTTATTTAAGAAAAATTTATAAATTCAGTTTTAAAAAATAAATTTTATTTTTGAATTGGTAATTTCTAAATTATCTTAGGTTTAATTGTTGGTTTTTTTAGATAAACATTATTTTTTAAGGAGTAGTGAAAAATATCATATTTTAATCAAAAACAGATTTTTCATATAATTTTTTAAAAGGATTATTTATATTTTAATTTATATTAAATTTTTAATTCGATAAAATTTTTATCAATTAATATAGTTTAGTAAATTGCGATCAATTTCACATTGAAATTGGATATAAAAACATAGTATAATTTAGAAGGGTTTTACTTTATCAACCCACATTTTCAACATGACTATGCGATTAATATTAAATCAATTTTTCCATAATATTTGATTATAATTTGGAAAAATAGATTCCATATTTGGAATATTTAAACTTTTTAATGTCTAATAAGTTCAACATATTTTTTATACCTAAAATAATACTAAAAATAATAATAATTAAGTACATCGTTTAAGGTAAAATCAATCTTAAAAGAGACAAAACCTTAAATTTAAGACTCAAAATGACTTAGATAATTATTAAAAACCAATTTAATAGACATTAATCATCCATTATACTTACATTAATTATTTATTTTAGGTTTTATGAGTATTTTAGGGAAAAACTTTGGTTCACCTAATTACTTTTCAAAGATGCCAAGTGTGTCCTTTCACTTCCCTATAAAAGGCCACCACATCTCCCTCATCTATTATTTTCTTTCTCAACCCCTATACTCAAACCATTATTCTAAATATACTAGGATGATACTATTATATTTTTTACACCTATACTTATACACACCACCATCTAATGGGTAACGAACATTCTATTCATGTGTAAGGTGAACTACCGCCTCACAAAACAATTATTGTTGATTTTTTCTTTTACCACCTCTCACAGTGGAAATTATGATGGGAAATATATTTTTATATATTATATAATATATTTGGTATATTACTATGATTCTGTATTCCTTTTAGATCACATATCTTTTTTTACATTCCATTTGGTGTAATATGATAATTCTGTTTGAGGAAGTGTGGACTACCACCCCCTCAAAGCGATGTGATTCGTTCAAAAAATGCATGGAATATATTAAGGATGAGTTTAGTGAATATATATGATATATATTATATAATAATGTTATTTTAATAATGATATATATATTCATATATATATCTATACATATTTCATTTTCCTCCTTTCTTTTAATATGAAAATAAAAACAGAAACAATGTTCTTGTATACGTAAATCTTACCATCTCCATGAATAGTGAATTCCATTCTGTAACTCATATAATATAGATTATTGTAATAAATATATACATAATATAAATGATATTTATATTGTGGTGTACATTAGTAAATAATGATATAATCATGAGGACCAATGAAATAACAAATTAAGACCCATTAAAAGAACAAAGAGAATATTACCTAAATTGAAACCTTAACATAGGATTGTTTACAAGAAGTTAATATAAGTTATTGATACACCCATATATGGTATTATATATAATAATATGGTTCTATAAAATAATTATAATAAATTTAAATTTATTATACAGGTGGTTTGAATGAGTATGTTTAGAGTCAAGACACAAGGTAAGGGAATCTCGTATCACTTTTATTTTTATATGATACATAAAATAATAACCACTCACATAATTTGTGTGGAGTATGTACTAACCAATAATTTATTCTATTTATCTTATAATTAAATTTATGGGAATTAACATATCAATTTAATGATCTTTATTTATTGGGGTTTTTGTTTCAAAATTTACCAAATCAGTAAAATAGTTTTGTCCCAATTTTCAATCATTAAGACACATGTTTCGTTATGCATTTAATTATTATCAATATGTATATAACTAAATTTAACATTTCATATCATGAATCTACTATTTTTTATGATATTTTAGGATTCATCCAATTTCCTTTTCTTATATGGATATTATGATCCCAAGTTACCATGTGATAAAAATTTATTAAATTAATCTCATCACTTTTTGAGATTGTTTATTATTATACTTCAATTAATAAAATATCTTGATATGTATCTCATAAAAACTCATGAATTTTATTATATTGTGTTTATTCAGGATATTATTAGGTATTATAACCATTTTTCTACTCTTTGATAAATAATATTATGTTTTGATGTAAAATCTATATGTATCTCTCCTTGGTCAGAAATCTATTGGATTCAAAAACCATGTTTTAAAAAATGTTTTAAAAATTCCATTGATTCAAATTGTAACAAAAAAATTATTTTAACAATGATTTATTTTTTTCAATGCTTCTTTAATAATTTTTCAAATCTATTTTCAAATAAAAAAGTTTTCAAAATTTTTTATGTTTTAAAATGAATTTTTCAATGTATAACTGATATTTTCATCAATTAATGTTATTTTATGTGATCATTAAAAATTATTTCCCATATAAGATTTAATTGATTGGTGATACTCATGACTTAATGGGAAAATTATTCTATGTTTCCATTCATATTATTTCTTTGAATAGATTATTTTTTATTTCATGATTTTTATGAAACCTATTTCTATTTCATGTGTATTATACTTTTGAAACCAGATTCTTTTCATATGATATGTTTACAATGAAATCATTATGAAACATGAATCACTAGATAGGTTATGATATAATTAAATGTTTATAATACCCATTTGATTACAACGGATATGATACAATTATTTATGATCTTGTGGAATAGTTATGAATGAATTAATTATGAGAATGGTGAGATCTTGGTCCAATGTATTGGGTGAAGATTTATTCCTAATGAGATAGACACATTTAGAATAGAAAATGATCTCAGTTCAATATTACATATATGTAATGGAAAATAAACATGGTTCAATAAAATAGGGATGGAATGGGAGTGAACTCTATTTAGTAATACAGGGCATGAACGAGGTGTGAACCTGATTCTATAAATGTATTTTTCCACTAATATGGTCTTAGAAGAAATGAGTTGACTACTATGGAAATCCTTATATATGATTATATTTCTGACACAATTCCTCATTGTATTCTTATGTTATACTTTATTGGATTTTGTTCTTTATTTCCACGTGATTCATGTATTATGAACTTCCAAGATTTATGTCATGGTTCATGTATCTAATCTTTGAAATCCAGTGTATGATCTTCTATTTTTATTATCATGATAATATACCCTTATGATCATGATTTTTCTTATATATCTCCCTTTTTTACCCTTATAGACCATTTGATCTCACCCCCTTTTTGTGTCCTTCCTCAGGTTATGATGATATGTATTATGGTTTATGTGCTTAAGAAGGGTTCTAGTCAAGCAGAAACTGGTGAGTTATAATGTATCTCACTTATATATAAATGTTTATGTTTACATGTTTCTAGAGGAACTACACTAGTATGGTCATTGGGTGTTTTTTGTATATTTTTTTATGTATTGCACAAAAACTAAATAATGATAATTTATGAAAATATAGGGTCTTTATATTTGGTATGAGCGAAAAGGTTAGTTAACCATTGAAAGTTAGGATGATAAAACCATAGTGATAACCCCAGGGACATCTCTATGGATATGTATAAGAATAAAGAAGTTTATAAGAAAGTGTCTTGGAATATCAGTAAAGGATAAAGAGAGTGGTTCCTTGAAATACATCCCTATCTAGATTATTCAAGTGTATGTGGATCTAGAATATATATACCTAGGGGTAACAACATTGAGAAGATGTTTTGGACCTGGCTCGGGGTAATTTGGTACTTGGAAACTATCCATGCCACACACCTAATTTGACACTCTTGGGGGATATTATTTGTGAATTCACAATCTCGTCATGAACCATCATGATGGATTTAAAAATATTTGGGTTATTAATAACCTAGGATAAACCTATGGTTTCAAAGACTACATAAGGTGTCATAATTTAGATATCATGTAAGATAATCTTCAAGATTATGTGGTTCCTAAATATAATAATTATTTCTTACTATATTATTTTTGTTTTAGTCAATGGATTGATCCCGAAAGAAATTTAATAATAGTGATTTGGATGGAAATTATAATGATTGTCCTCCTATGAAACTGAATACTATGGGAGATGGAAATAAAAACCTCATTGTTATGACCACAAAACATTCGCAATCTATGAATCATGGTGGACTTCAAAATGATCAATGGAGAGAACAACATTCTGTTGAGTCATTCAGGAGTAAACATCCACCTTCTTCCAAAGGGTCTTCTGAACCACTTGTTTTTTAATAATATATTGGTACTACTAAAATATATTATCTTTTCTATGGTGCTTAGAGTATGAGAAAGTCATTCTGGATATTTATCGATTTTAAGGAAAAACATATCAGTAGTAGAATTTAATTTAGAATACATGGAAATAAGATGAAATTAAATCATTGAATGGAACGAATTCATGAAATTATTTTTCAATATATAACTTCATTATATTCTTCATAACAATATGAATAAAGAGTTTTTTTGAGTTGAATCAAAGGGGTGATGATTCTATTGGATCCTATAAGGCTAATTTCATGATACTTATGATGTGTACATCATGAATTATCATACAACTAGAAAGTAAATTTGATAGGTTATTAAGAGGAATAAGTCCAATTCTCATAAGTATGGTATCCTTATAAGAAATTATTTTTTACAAATAGATTGTAAATTATGAAATCAAGGTTGAAAAGGTGGTTAGAGTCACATATCAACCTCATGGTTTTGACAAGAAAAAGAAGTGGGATTTCAAAGGAAACTCTGAAAACCATGGATAAAAGAGGATGATGTTTACATTATGATCTAAATATGGGAAGAGGCATGGATGAATTTTTCTTAAGGTGTATAATAAATATTTTAAGTATTAAAAGGAATGTCACTATGTAATATATTGTCAAAATGATGGGCAGAAGTTATCTCCAAATTTTAACAGATACAATGCTTCATAAAATGAACATTCTGTGATTTAGTACTACAATGGTAAGGATAATGGGAATTATGTTAACCACTATCCAAACTCAAGGTCTATTGATGATGATCGACGTCGAAAACCTCTTATTCCAAGGGACATGGGTAAATCTCATTCAAAATCTATATCTGATGAGGGGTGCGATAATGGTATGATGAAAGAAACATTTAACATCAACTCAAGAATTTATTATGTCATATTTGATTCTGGATATACCCACTCTTTCATATCTGAAGACTTTTATATGGGTGTTAAAATTCCACCAAAAATTTTAAATGTGAAATTGCCACGAAACACCCCTAATGGTACAATGATTGTATCTCAATTCTATGATTCCTATCTGGTCTATGTTTTTTGGGAATATATTACTTTTAAAATGTTTCCAGTCTTACTTCTGTTGAAGTTGATATCATCTTATGGATGTGTTCTATTTCTTTACAAAAATTCCATATTAATTTCAAAGGAAGGAAAGTTAATTTTTATATTTCGAACTGACCTATGATCATCCATCCATGTAAAAATAATTACGAACTTCATATGTAGATTTAATTTAGTTTATTCATATCAATTCCCATCCAATAGTGTTTTTATCTAAAATACTAGGGGATAAAATTGAAATCGATGACATGCATATTTTTGGGATGTGGAGGATGTCTTTATGGAAGATTTTTTTTATCCTTAAACAAAAACATGATGTTGATTTATTAATAAAACCCATACTTGGTACCTCAGGAATTTAATTTAATCCTTATATAATTTCTCTAATTGATTTGACTGAATTAAATAAGCAACTGCATGAAACCCTTGATAAGGTATTTGTTCATCTAGGTGTGTCACCTTGGGGTGCACGCATTTTTTTGTGAAAAATATTGGTATATCAATGAGACTATGCATTGATTTTCAGGAGTGGAACAAGATCAAAATCACGAAGAAGTATCCACTTATCCAAATTGGTGACTTGTTAGATCAACAATGCAGTTCTCAATACTATTCTAAGATTGAACATCATTCTGGATGTCATCAATTGAGTTTCATGAAAGAGGATATACCCAAGATGGAATTATATAAATTGTATGGACACTATGAATATATAGTGATTGCTTTTGTTCTTACAAATTCCCCCACCATCATCATGGATTTAATGAATAAAGTCATTAGATATTACTTCGATTAGTTTGTGGTAGTCATTTAGATAAAATTATGATATATTAAAAGATAATTTAAGAGCAAGAAGATCAATTTAGAATAGTATCAAGACCATAAATAGGTATATTCTATATGAAACATATACAAAGTGTAAATTTTGGATAAAAATGTTTCATTTTTTGGGTCACATTATCTTAAGAGATTGTATAATTATGGATACATCAATGATTGAGGACATTAGATACTGGACTAGACCAACCATGGTGACTAAGATCCATATCTTTCTTAGTTTTTATGGATATTATATATGGTTTTTGGTACATTTCACATGAAGATCTAATCCTATGACAATGTTAACCTAGCAGGGTCTCATGTTCCTCTGGATAGATGAATGTGATGAAAATTTCAAGGAATTGAATAAAAGGTTAGTCAGTACACCAATTATTAAATTACCCTATAGTGTATAAGGGTTTTTAATATTTATAAATGCATCCAAGAATTGATTGGGATGTGTTATTGTGAAAAATAACATGGTTATCTCTTATGACTGATGGAAGTTGATGATTCATGATTATAATTACCCAAATCATGATTTGAATTTTGTAGTGGAAATTTTCAAATTAAAGGCATTATAATTATGGATAAAAGTGATATATATTATAAAAATAATAAATTTTTGATATATATATATATATATATATGTATATATATATATATATTCATAGAGAAGGATTTGAACATGATCTGGATAAAATGGTTATATTTGATAAACTATTATGATTGCTCAATACATTACCACACTGGGAATGTGAACAAGGTGGAAAATGATTTTATGTCAGATGGATCATGATAGCTTATCCATGATGATGATCACAAAAGATCAAATATTTCTAGGTTTTAAAAGTATGGATCTAGAAATATTGAAGGAAGTGAAAACAAAATATTATCTTTTTCAATGAAATTCCAACCCTCTATCCTAGTGAATGTTAAGGAGGCACAAAAGGAATATAAAGAGCTATAAAAAGTTATAAATGTTCGTGAGAATTAACATTATCAAGATAGAATATTAATGTTCTTGAAATGTGTATGTGTTCTTTCCATACTAGATTTGATGGAGCTATTTGAGGAATATCATAGTTCATCATTCTATATTTATCCTAGAAGTATTAATATTTTTAGTGATTAGATAGAATATTTATGGTGGGTTGGAAAGAAGAAGGATATAACAAATTTTGTACCTTGGTTCTTGGTATTCTACCAAGTTAAAGCTAAATAAAAAATTATACAAGGATTTTTCATCCATTACCCATACTATAATAGAAATAGGAGGAAATCATTATGGATTTTTTTTTCATTGGACTACCCAAATCATATAAAGCGTTTAGTTCTATATGGGTGGCAGTTGATCACCATAATCAATCATCACACTTCATCTATAAAAGTGAATACTTTTCTCTTGATTGTATTTCCATGATATACATTAAGAAAGTAGGAAGGTTTCATGGATTTCCACATTCCATTATATTAGATCAGGATCTTAGGTTCATCTCAATGTTTTGGTGATGTTTTTAGTAAACACTTGAGATGGAATTGACTTTCAATAGTTCTTATCATCTACTGATAGATGGTCAGTCTAAAATAATATTTAAATCTCGTGATTATGTGTTGATATATTATTCACTACATTACAAAGGTGGTTCGTAACAATACCTTATTGAAGCTAAGGTTTCATTCAACAATATATGTCACTCAATAATTCATATGGAATATTATTAATCCCTATATGGGATGAAATATATAGCTCCATTTTTCTGGGATAATATTGTAGAAGCAATGCTCTTGGGACCTAATATCACTAACGAAATGGTCATGAATGTTTGAACCATTCAGCAGCATATCAAGGTAGATCAAATGAATAAAAACTATTACACTGATAACCGTTGGTGCGATCTGGAATTTGATGTTGGTGAAAATTTGTTTTTTTGAATATCGCCTAGGAAGAAGGTTATGATATTTGAGAAGAAATGGAAACTATGCCCTAGTTATATCAGTCCTTTTGAGATTCTTGATCATATTAGGATAGTAGCATATCACTTTGAACTTCCTCATGATCTCTCTCAATTCCATCATGTATTCCATGTGTCTCTTAAAGAAGTATATACATGATTATTCATATGTAATGGACTCATAGTTCACTCCAATCAAGTATGATATTCCCTACAAAGAAAAACCAATTGAACTTCTAGACTGGTCTTAGAATGTTCTATGATAGAATACCACTCATATGTTCAATGTTTTATGAATAATTAACTTGTTATAAGAATCTATGTGGGAACATTAGGATACAATGATTTAAATGTCTCTTCGTTTTTTTTCACCCATGTGATGAATTTTGAGGGTGAAATTCATTTTATGGGGAGTAGAGCGTAACACCCCATGTTTTTATGGACATTTTTTTAATAAATTAAATTTTTATTTATGACATTAAATTCACTAATCCAAACATTCCTTTCACATAGAATGGATATGGAAAACGTTATACATAACAATGACCTGGCATCAATTACGTGCAACATCGATCATTCAATGAAGCATCATTTTATTGTTATAATTATTTAAATTAGATAATTAAAACATAACAATTAAAATTAGTAATATGAATAGTAATAACTAATTTTAAAATATTTTTTATAATGGTTCCATATAAATAAATCATATTTATAACAAAATATATAATTTTTGGTAAAGTCCTTATATGTTTAAAAATTCTATTTTCTCAAACAGATTACTTTTCATGTCTAATTGTGTAAAAACAATAAAATTAATTTTAGAAACATTTAGAAATTTAATTGATAAAATAAACTTCATTTTTTAATTTCTAATGTTGAAATTATATTTGGGTAAAATTTTGAGATTTTTCTGAGAAACTTCATTTTTTGATGAATATAAAAAAATACTGGATTTTAATTAAAGAATACCTTTTCATATAAATTATTTAAAAGGTTAAGTTATATATTAAATTATTTTAAAAGTTTATCTACAGAATATTTTTATTAATTTATAAAATTTAGGTCATTTATAACAATTTCTCGATGAAATTGGATAGAAAAAATTAGAAATGTTTTTAATGATTTTACTTTAAAACCCCTCATTGGTGACCCAACTATGAGATTAATATTAAATTAATATCTTGCACTTATTTGATTTGAATTGGTAAAAATGTATTTCATATTTGGAATAATATTAATTTATAATATCTAACAATTTTAAACTAATTTTTTTAAAAAAGATTATTGAAAGTAATTAAAATTAATTACAATGATTAAGGTAAAATTAAGCTAAACTAAGGACTAGACCATATATTTAAGATCCAAAACGAAATATAAATATGTCCAACACCCATTTTATGAAAATCCTTCAGGAATTAATCTTTACATATTTAGTTTTTTTAGTTTTTTTAAAAAAAATAGATAAAAACATATGTACGCCTAAGTTCTTTTAAAAATTCCATGTTTGTCCATTCCTTTCCCTATAAAGGGCCACCACCTCTCCCTCTTCATCAAACAACTAAAACCACATAGAATTGAAAAATAAATTCCCATAACACTTCCAAAAGTCCCTCCCATTATCATACAGTCCTCTCCATGGGCATAATCGAACCCATGAAAGACTTTTGGAACAAACCATAAGGAGTTACCTGATAAAGAGGTAACATCTTCTCTGAAACTCCTTTCTTTTATTTTATTTCTCGACAACCTACACCAGATTTATTCAATTCCTATATAAAATAATTATTATAATAGGTATACTAGAATTTTTATATGTTATGGGTTATATATAAACTTACAGAAACCTCCATCTAATGGGTAACAAACATACTTTTTTCATGTATGAGGAACTTCCACCTCACCAAACAATGATTGGTCAATTTTCTATTACCGCCTCTCATTGTGGACATTTTGATGTAAATTTTTTTTTATATTTTATATATTATATATAATATAAATTTAAGCTTCTTTATTACTTTTATATAATATATTTTTTTTTACTTTCCATTTGGTGTAATATGTAAATTTATTTTGCGGAAGTGTGGACTACCGCCCCCTCAAAGTGAAGTGATTTGTTCACACACTACATGAAATGTATTAAAGAAGAGTTCAGAAAAAAATATATAATATATATTATATAATCATGATTCTTAAATAAAAATATATATAAATATAAATAAATATTTCATGTTTTCATTCTTTATTTCAATAAGACAATAATAAGAGAACCATTGTTCATGTGTATGCATGATTTACCATATCAATGAATGGTGCATTCCATTTCACACATCTATATTATATATATTATTATAATACAAATATAATTAATATAAATTATATATAAATCTTGTTTTACATTATGTAATAAATATATAAGTATAAGGAAAAAATATAACAAATTAATACCCATACGAAGAAAAAAGCAAATATTACCTGAAGTGAATCCTTAAAATATGATTATTTACCAGAGGGTTATATAAGGTCTTTCTGAAACCACATATATTATTAGATACAATAATATATTTTTAAGAGATTTATAATAAATTTATATTTATTATAAATTTGTTTTGAATGAGTAAGATAATAGTTATTAAATAAGGTAAGGTATTCTCATCTCACATTTATTTTTGTGAGATAAACGCCTTAATCACCACTCACTAATTTTTCATGGTGTATAAACCAAATGTGAATGTATAATATTTCAATTATAATAAAATTTATTAGTATTCAAATAACCATTTTTTATCATTCTTTCATGGGGTTTAAGTTTCAAAAGCTACCAAATCTGTAAAATAGTTTTTTCTCAATTTTCACTCATTGAGACCCATTTTCTATTATGTCCCTAAATTATTCTCAAAATGTATATAATTTGATTTTACATGTTATATAATGACACTAATTATTTTAATGATATGATAAGATTCATTTAATATACTTTTCATACATTGATAGAATGATCCTATGTTACCAAGTGGTAAGAGTCCATCAAACCAACCACATCACCTTTTGAGATTATTTATTATTAGTCTTTAATTAATGAAATCTCATGAACTGTGTCTCAAGAAAACACATGAATTTTATTCTCCTCTGTTTATTCATAATATCCTAATGTATTAGTAACATTATTCCACTATTTTGTACATAAGATAATGTTTTTAATTAACACGTTAACATCTCACTCACCGGCCAGAAATCTATTATATTCAAAAACCATGTTATCAAGATTGTTTTCAATAATTTTTTCAACGATATTTGAATTCAATTTTCATGGAACAATGATTTTACTTTTTTATGGTTTTCAATTATTTCTTTATATGTTTTCGAATCTATTTTCAGTGAAAATGTGTTTCAAAATATTTTATCTTTTTAAAATCATTATTCAATGAAAAAAGGATACATTCCTTAAGAAAAGTTAATAAAATATATTTAAAAATAATTTCCCCTATAATATAACATCCATTGGTTTTACTCAATACCTTATAGGGAAATTATTCAATGTTTCCATTCATATTAATTCTCTGGATAAATTTGGTTTTTATTGAATGATTTTTATGAAACTCATTTCTCTCTTATATGTTATATGCTTTTTAATCGCACTTCTTCTCACATGTTATGTTTATGATGAAATGATTATGAAACCTATATCTTTCCATAGGTAATGGTATGATTAAATTTTAATACTACCCATTTTATTTCATGTGTTATGATGTGATTGTGTATTATCTTATGGAACATGTATGTACAATTTCATTATGAGATGGGTGGGACCTATACCATTGTCTAATGAACTGGTTAAGGATTTATATCTCATGAGATAGACATGGTTGGAATAAGAAATGTAATTTGTTTAGTATTTCATGGTTTTAATTGGAAATTAACTTGGTTAAGTATTCTAAGGTTGGAATAGTGAGTGAACTTGGTTCAGTAATACATGTATGGAATGGGGTGTGAACCTAGTTAAGTAAAGGACATTTTCCACTATTATCGTCTTAGAAAGAATGGCTTGAATACTATGTAAATCATTTTATATACTTCTGTGTTTTCCACTATTCTATTTTTTATTCCTATGTTATGATCTCATGGCTTATGCTCTTTAATTATTTATAATTCGTGTCTTATGAACGACCAATCATTATGTCATGATTCCTATATATGGTCTTTGATATGAAGGGTATACTATTCTATTTTCATGATCAGGTTATCATACCTTTATGCTCATGATTGTTCTTACATATCTCCCTTTTATACCCTTATCGGGCATTTTATATCAAAATGTTTTATGATTCCTTCCCCAGGTTATGTATATATTTATTAGGTTTAAAATGTCTGTGAAGGGTTCTAGTAAATAATATCCAAGTGGTAGATAATGTATCTCACTTATATTTCATTGTTTATGTTTCTATTTTTCAAAAGGCATTAGACTTGTACGACCATTGGGTGTTTGTTTTTATATTGGTTTAGGTCTTCACTAAATGTTATATTATATTAATTTATAAAAATTTATGGTCTCTACATCCCATATCTTTATGTAAAATGTAATCAATGTTATCAAACGTAATATCAAAATTACCAGTAACCAATGGGAATTTTTTCACTAGAGAATAAACAATTAATGGATAAACATCCATAAGTGATTTCAAAAGTAAATTTTTGGAATCCAAATGTGGTTTGATGAAAATAATATCATCTAAAATATATTAAAATCATTATGTTTAGGGATTATATTCATGTTTTCTTAGTTGTATGTTTGACATCGCCTTTCATCACACGTAGAGGAATTAAAAAGAATAAAATATATTGTATGATTTTTATATAGATAAATTTTCAATATTCATCATTGCCATGGATTCATATAATGTGTAAAAACATTCACGACAAAATAAAAATCTAAAATCCTTATTCTTCTCAAATCATGGGACAATTACATTTGAATTTTTTAACTGTAGCACAGTTCTTCACTATCATTTACCAACACATCCCCATATTAATTATACTTCAAATTATTTAAAAATATTCTTCACCATCATGAAGTTATCTCTAGTAGTAATTATTCAAATTGTTTCAAATACATCAACACTATACCATGGATAATGATGTCAATAACGATGGAATATAGTCACAAAGTAATAGTTATTCATTTGATTTGGTAAATTGTATACCCATTATGTTTCATATCGTATAATGATGTTCCACACATATATATTAATTTTGTATACAATTATTTCATTTAAAAATGACCATAGATCATTATAAATAATTCCTTATTCCCAATTATGTGTATTAATCATGTCTTATTATCCAACATAATAGAAAGAATAAAATTCATTATGTATTAGTGGAAAGTCACACATAATTGTATACAAAATTAATATATATGTGTGGAAAGAATAAAATTCATTATGAATAATTCCTTATTCCCAATTATGTGTATTAAACATGTCTTATTATCCAACATAATAGAAAGAATAAAATTCATTATGTATTAGTGGAAAGTCACACATAACATCTGAAAACAAATACATATTATTATTATGTCTTTTGTAGAAAATATAATCTCTTATTTTTAATTATGAAATATCAATATGTTCCAAATAAAATTCATATGAATGGCCAAGTACTTTTCAAATTTACCCAATCAGCTATCAATTTTAAAGGATTAAATCACACGTATTATCTAAAGGATGTAACATACCAATGTGGAATGTCCATATTTTTATAAATACAATACTATTATTGAAAATATATACCTTATCATTCCAATATTTTATGTCCATGTGTAACCATATGTAAGGGTTACATGAATGAACATAATTTCACAATGTATATCAATACTACTATTTATTTTCCATTTTCACCCAAAATTTGAAACACCTAACAAAAAGTGATTATAATTTATCTCATAAATTTCAAAAATAAAGACTATAAAATTATAAAATGTTAAAAAATTTAAAAATAATTATAAAAATATAATCATAAATTAGATTAAAAAATTACTAGATAGATAAGATCTTAAAAATGATCATCATTTATCCACTAAACATCTTAAAGAATTATTAATATAATTCCCAAATAAAAATGAAAAATTCCTTTTCCATTCATAAAAAAAGATTACATTACATTTTTAATGTATTATATATTTTACACATATTTTATGTTTCAATGAATATTTTACTACGTATCATTAGGATATCTATAAGCATCTCTAAATTATTCCTTAAAAATTGTCTGAAACTATTCCAATCGACTCTCTCCATTATCAGTTGAAGACACATACATCTTTTATTTCATTTAAAGCCTGCTATGTATCAATAGTTAAATACATTAAGTTTTAAAAAAGTTATAAATCTTCATGGTCATATTAAAAATCATAAAAAATTTATTGATGCATTTTCTAATCTATATATAAGGATTTTACCATTGAATTTTATCACACATGGTACACCGACACGACCATTTATTCTCTATTTTCTCAAAATTAATCACCAAACTCAATAAAAATAAACATCATGTTATTTTCATATATTCAATTATTGTAACAAAAAATATAGGGAAGTATGAAAATAAAATTAAATTCTTAATATATATTCATAAGTTTAATTAATAAAAAAATATGAAAAAGTAAACGGAAGACATAAAAATGTAATAATATAATATAAAATTTCAAAATAAAATTTTCAATTTTTCTTTCCACCATTAATATTAAAATTAAATCTATCCTTTGTGAGAAAATTAAAAAAATAAATAATGGATATATTAAATAAAACAGAAATCAACACATACCTTTTCAATTATCATAAATAGATTGTTAATTTTTATAAATGAATCAATCATTTATACAAAAATAAATTCAAATATTAAGGTAATTAGAGAATTAATTTTGCGAAAAATTATTCTTCATTATTGAGAAAATAAGTTCTATAAGTACTTAAACATCCAGGTACATTTTATAATCGTAACACCATTAAATCAATGATATTAAGAAATTTGATTTTCTGATCAAGAATATTCTATAAATATCATGAAATAATATATCTACTCTTCCATATATATGGGAGAGATAAGGCTAACAAGAGTGGCTTTTCATCTACCAATTATTTAACTGCATTACCTAATTGACTTTAACCCAACGGTTTGAATAAGTTAAAAAATTGTTATTTTCGGTTAATTTGTATTCTCTATTCAAGGAGGAAGACAATGTACTATCACAACATCAAGTAAATTGTTGGATGCAATAACATGAAATAAAAATAGAAAAAAATCAATGTCCATAAATTTAATTTAATAATTAAATTTTGGGAAAACCATATCCATATTAATTTCATTGATTCTATGAAATATGCCAATGATGTATACTCACATTTTACACTTTTATAGTAAATTGATCATAGTATATATAAAGAAGATAATTTTTGTATAACAAGCTTAATTTTTTTTAGAAAATAGAAATTTTAACATTTTGTTAAATAATATTTATAGAAACCTAAGTCTATTTTGTAATCGTTTGAATTGGAGTTAATTTCTAATTTTTATGATCAATTTATTAGTTTATTCAATAGTTGAGTAGATGAAAATTCATCATCGATATGAGATTCTCATGATATGTTTATATGTTTAATGAGTATAATATTATCTTTAATTGTGTAACAAAATTTAAAATTAAAATGTCTTACATCATGTTTATGAAATTTTACTTTATTGGGAGAAGTGAATATTCTAATAATTATTCCTAAAAAATGTTCCACTAAGTGAGAACACAAACTGATCAATCCATTTTATGAAAATGTGAGTGTTTCATGTTGGATTTTATATGTTATTTATCAATTGACAACTAAAATCAACATGTATATAAATTGTCATCAAAATAATTCAAAACATGTTACTGATCCAGATTGGAGACTTAAGGATGAAATGATAAAATTGATTAAATACGAAAATGATATGGTTTTATGGTAAAAATTATATTTTCCATTCATATTTCATATTTGGTTATCCCAATTAATGTTAATTCCCAAATATATAGACTCACCAATCTGAACAATGTGAAAAAAAATTAATATATAAGAAAACTAAAAATATTATACGTATTTTCATTGTCCATAGGAATCACTTTGACATCATCATCAATGATCATTTTAAATTATAATTTTTAAATCATATATATAAATGATTTTATGAAAAACCCCATTATTTATATTTATATATACTCTTAGGATATATTTATGTGCCCATAACACCAAAGTATAGAGAAAATAAAATGGAAACCTAGCTTTATTACACCTAATACTATAAGAGTAATCCAATTATATGGTATAATTCACTGTGTACATTTCAATTATACATGATATTATTTGTTTAATATTTTTTTATTAATTTGTTTGATTATTTTGATGAGGATTATAGTATTTTTGGAATTTCATTGCAATAATTCCTCATAAACCATAAAAAAATAATTTTAAAATGTATTAGAAAATAAAATTGGTTGAATTTTTATTAATTTCAATTCATGGTTTAAAAATTAAATATTGATTTTCATATAATTTCAAAAAATGGGATAGATTATTATAAGGAAAAAAATTCAATAATGATTTTATTACCCTACCAACAATATATAAATAATGTTAGATCATTTTGAGGATATATAATATTCTAATGTTTATTTATTAAAAACATTAAAAATATTGATTTATGTCTTTATTTTTATTCATAAAAGAGACTAAATCTAATTTTAATGATTATTATTGGGAGGAATTTGAGCAGTAAATGTGTGGAAAATAAGAATACCAATTAAAAAAAATAAAATTATAAATATCACATTAAAATATTGTCAAATTCATTAATCCATGATACAAGAGAACCTATATGACACATAATTGATGTACGAATCAATGATATTTCCTATGTATCAATAAAATTTGATAGTACTTAGAATGAATAAACAATTAAAAAAATAGAGTTATATGTAGTTTCCAATTCTATAGAATGATACAAATCATATATACTTATAACAAACATGACTATATTTTCTCATCCTGCATCACATATAGACAAAGTGATTAATTCATAAGAAAATATGGGGATAGAGAGAATTATATTACTATTTTAGAATTTTGATTCAGAGATAATCGATTCAAAATGAAAAAATAATCATGTAGAAGATCACATGATAAGGATTACTCACACAACTAATGTTTATATTTTAATTAAAATCCACTTATGTTCATAATTATGGAGTGAATTTTTATCTTATTAATGTAGTAGTGACGTAGAATCTATTTATGTTATATTTTTATGATACTTATAAACTATCCGTACCAAAACCAATACAAAATATCATGACATAATTCTAATTCAATATTTTTTTACGGTTCTTATAATAATAAAAAATTATCCAACCAATCATTTGGAATTTTTTTCATGAAATATATCTATAATCATTAAATAAATTGTGTCAGAAAATAGCTTAGGAAGGTAATTTTAGATCTCCAATAACTACTTGTAATGTATTAATAATTGGGATATATATAATAATGTTTCTTAAGGATGACCTTGAATATTTTAATAAAAAAATTATATCACATCACTGGAAACATATAAATGAGAAAACAATTTCCCCAATACCCAATGAATTATTTCAAATCATTGAAGTATATGGAATATATTTTATTCCACAGATTTTTTTGATATTATATTGTATTTATATTTTCAAATTATGTTTCAATGTTAAGGTAATAAAAGGACGCAAGAAAATATTACTAAATAGTATCCTACGAATTTTTTGGGAATAAAATATTATATAAATTTGGTATCCAATGAGAAATCATTAGTGATCAAGGAACCCACTTATGATTTTAAATATTGGATTATTTCATGTAGATATATATAGGAACTAATAAAACATGATAGCCCTTCCATATATAGATAAATATTCATGTATTTATTTCTATAATTGATAAATATTAAATTCAATAAAATTCAATCAATAAATATTGGAATTATTTGGTCTAATAATTGGAAAAAATATTATGTCCAATAATAATATCTTAAAAACCATCAATTTGAATATTCTAAAAATATAATCTATATTAAAATCTGTTTTATTAAATTTTATATGGAACAAAAAACTTATTTGGATTTGAAATAGATGAATTTTTATTTTATAATTAATAGAAGAAAAAAATAAAATTTTAGAAATTATATGTTGAATATTTTAAGAGGTAATTATTTTAAAACTCCCAAATTTAAAAGTATGAAATATTAGTGGAACATAAAATATTGATTTAATAAATAAATTTTAACCCTGAAGAAATAGTAATACTCTACAACCTGAATACTGAAAGGAATTCCTGGTAAACATCATTAGATATGCGATGTCTTATTTACCATTAATATTTTAAATAATTTTGGTATTATAAATAGAGAAAACTAATGATAACAACAATTATTCACTATAAATGTTTAGATATTATATAAACACATTTCACATATGCTTCAAATAATTATTCATGATATAACACTCCTCCAACCCATATATTAATTAATATATGAGGATATTACATTCTCTAAAAATGTTTTATATTTTCTTTATATTGATTATACTAAATCAATTATTCATATTAAAATGTATTGAGCAAACTGAATGACTCATGTATGTGGGAGGGAAGCCATGTAGTTTGTGAGGAATTTTTTTCCACTATCGTCTACTTTTTCATAGTTTTTTTATATTATGGTTACATTATTAAAAATATTAATCACCAATTGGAAATAATTATATCCTAAAAAAATATTCTTGTTGAAATGAACAAATTTAACTCTCTGTGGTTTAAAACACATTAATATTATAATGAACATAGAGCTAGATTCAATTTGTGGGAGTTTTATGAAAAGATGATTCATTTTCAAATACTACTCCATTAAATATTTTACACCAATAAAATAAAAAACCATAGAGGATTAAAAAATATTTAATATAATTTAATATAATTTTTTTATTTCATGATAGAACCAATATGGACTTCAATAATAAAAATATCCATTAAATTCTATTAAATAAAAAAAAATAGAGGAAGTTATATTGATAATTATTTTGGTGTTTTTGTGAAAATAACATTTTTCAAGAATTTTATTTTGAAACCTAACTTCACATATTAAACTTATATAACACCTAGTTTGTATAAACTGCCTTTTTTCTAGTAACAATAAAAACCTAAAACCATTGGATAACCATTTATTGAATTAAATTAATACTTAAAGGTAAAATATAATGTGGGTTAACTTTTTTTATATTAGGGAAAGGAAAAAATTCAATGAAACATGAATGATAAAATATCTATCAAAATTGTCAATAAATGTTTTCACCTAAATTTAAATTTCAATGATTTATCTTCATATGTGAGAATTAAATCATCTTAGATCAATTTTTTAAATTCAAAAAGAAATAAATGATAATATGATGTGGGATCGATAAGTGAGATAATGTAATAATTATTTATGATTTATGTGTAGAAACCCCTTATGAATACAAATGAGTTTAGATGTGAACTTTTGAAAACGGTTTTTACATTATTATACCATTATTGACCGTTAACTATAGGTTATGAATGTCTACTAAATTAAATACAAAACATGTTACATGAGATCTCAATTTTTATCATTTGATTATCCATGATATAACAATCAAAAATACATGGAATAACCACATTATAAATATAATTACATGACTCATTTCGTTGATATTTATAAATATAAAAAACCTATGGGGGCCTATTCCTGAAGTTATTTCGATGATATCATTGATTTAAATTTTTAATTTGTTTTAGAGAATTATTTACATGATAATATTTATAAATAAACATTTGATGGTGGATGAAGTGAAATAGTTATAAATTTATTTCAGGCGGAGGACTGAATTAATTACAAGTGTACATCATGATATATTTCAGTGACATTTATACTGAATAGGGAAATCACATTGTATTGTGTTTATAATTTTACAAGGGTGGCATTCCTTGAAATTTCTTATTTATAAGTAAAATGAATATAGTTTTTGGAATTTATACTGGATAATAATTTATTATATTTTTTAAATTATAAATTATATTTATTCACTCAATTATTGAAAATTAGTTGTCTTTTAGGGTTAGTTAAAATTAAATCAAAAGTTATTTTTAGTTTTCAATACATCATTAAATTTCTAACTTTTTTATTAAAATTGATTTTATTAATATCTATAATAACATTATTGTCTAACTAATATAATTTAATATTTTTTATGGTGATAAATTAAATACAATGAAGACCAAATTAGTTGTCCTTAATATGGTTGACCAAATCAGTTGAATCCTTGCATATTTAATATAATATTCTTTTTCATAGTATAAATAATGTTGGTTCACAAATGATATGATAGGAATTGTTTAATTAATATTGATATGAAAGTAGATGTGTTAATTTCATTGTGTATGATTTATGTTTGAACTTCCTTGTTATTAGTATTATAAAGTCATAGAAGTATTGATATATAAAACATTCAGCTGTGTAACATTAGAAGTAATATGTGATATATAATATTTATTTTGGAGATGCATAAGATATTATTAAATATTCAAGAAATATTTTTGGTTTTATAAATTTATAAATATGTATTATAAATATAAAAACGATGTAACTTTTTCTATGTAAGGTTATTTAGGTACATATAATTTTATATTTAGATGAATATCTTGTCATTTTAGACTAAATTGTTTCTCAGTGTGTTATTAATAAAATTGTCAATAAAAAATTCTAAATTTTTTATTGTTCTCATGAAGGATAAAATTTATAGTCTCGTGTCTTTTTATATTAATTAATAATCAAATAACTAAATAAAAATAATTAAAGTGACCTTTCATCTGATACTAGAAAACAGAATTTAATTGTTTCAAATTTTAGGACACATGAGACCAAGAAATAAATATTCAATATCATCAATGAGGGAATATTTCAATTCATATACTATGTAGACTGGTTCCAAAAATCATGGGATGAATATTTTTAATTAAATAATTTTCTTCCATAAGGGAATGGATTCATATTGATTTTAGGCTGATTTATACTCAGTATTCATTATTTTACAGAGACCTTCAATGGTTGTCATCATTTATATAGATGTTAAAACTATACAAATTATGACTATGGGATAGAGAACTATATGATTATTATTGAGTCATATCATTAATAATAAAATTTATTCTTTTCCTAAAAAATATCATTTTCACATGATTAGAATATTATTATATTTTTTAATTTATTTTATTTTTTATATATTTTATCTTTTTATGTCATGTGTTATTAAATATAATTATTTGTTCAGATAGTATGACTTAATTGTAAAAGAATTTGTAGGGTTGTGTGTTGATGGATTTATCACTAAATCATGATACATGTGATTAATGTACTAAATTTTTCTTCAAATTCCTCATAATTCATCTACATGATTTGGAGTTGGATAATTTATTAAGGTGGAGTTTATTGTTAAGTGATCGTGGTGATTTTATAATGTATTCTCACATAAATAAGAAGTAGTATTAGTAATAAAATTAAACATTCTTGATAATTACTAACATTAAATATCATTATTATGTAAATGATAGTATATTTTGTATTTTTTTCATTGATATGTTAATAATAAAAAGAATTAATAATATTTTCTACTAGGATACATTTAAAAATATTGATCCAACTTCTAAATAAAGGGAATATCATTATCATATTAATCAACACTATAATATCATTTCTCATTATTCTCTAAAAACTATATAAAAAATATAATAAAATATTAATAAATTGTGAAAACATGATTTTGTACATCTCCTTATAGACAAGATTTTCTTCCCACAATATTATAAGTTAAACCTCAAGTTCTAGTTTCTTTTTGAAAACCTATTACAAGTATCTATAAAAAAACATTTCCTTTACATAGGGAATATATATACATGCATGTCAACGTAATTTTAATGCTAAATAGTAACATTTTTAGATCAGAAATATATTCAAGTTTAAAAATAAGATTTCAAAAAGTAATGATATTAGGTGTTAATTGATCATAAACACTAACATGTTAGTAATATATTAGTGAATCTATAATAACCATCCTTATAATCAATAATTATAGGATAAAAATTTATTATTGAGGGAAAATCCATAAATATACAAATTTCTATAATGTAATAATGTGATATAATAATAAATGTAAGTATGATACTATAATTTATCTTTTTTTCATTAATTAACTAAAACACATTTAATAAGTTATTTATGAAAAAAAATTATATTTTCTTATTTATATTAAATTAATTAATGAATTAAATATATTCATTTAGATCAAATGATTTATTTTATTTTATCCCTTAAATCCCTTATATCTTGATATTCCTCCATTAAGTTATTTGTGACAACTTTTTAGGGGTTACTTATCTTGAATTTAATAACTTAGAACTTTTATACAGTCAATAATAATGATCCCAGTAGATCAAAATGAGATATAATGCAATTTTGTTGTAAAAATGATGTAGATACCAAAAACGTAAAAAACTAGAAAAACATGAGACCATAGTTATACATCAGAATCACTCAGGGATAGTGGCTATGACCAGGTTTCAAGGAACACATGTGGTAGATAGTTTACCACTTCATTCTAATTATCAGTATAAAAATAAATATAAAATTTTCTAGATAGAATGAATTACATTTAAAAAAAATTATCCAAATTTTATAATGATTAGTATTATAAATTGACCTTAAAAATACTAGTTTAAAAACAAAAATTAATCTCCAATCATCAGTTTGAGAACCATGTGGATTGTGACTGGCATAATCATATACCATGTGTTTAAAAATGATGTAATTTAGATATGTACAAGTATCTATATCTACCTACAAAAAACACCATAAAATAACATGTGGACTATATTATAAATATATCATATAACCATTTAATACTCATTATGACGTTATAATGACCCAAAATTATACTATGTATTTTCCTTAAAGAAATATTATATTAATATAATATATATATATATATATCAAAAATGACATTAAACCGAAATAAAAGAACTATTACGTATTAAAATTAAGTGAAAAAAATCATTATTTTAATAAATTTAAATAATCAATTAAAATAATAATATATTATTTACCCTAATTAATATTATAAAAATTATAACATTTGAAGATCAATTTATAAAAAGGTTTTTATATTTTAAAACATTACACTAATCATAGTGAAAATTTAATTATAATACGTAATATTTTGATTAATAATGTAATATTTCAATATTTGATAATTTAAAAAATTTATTTTGTGTAACATTAATAACATTTGATATTTAAAAGTGATATTTTTTAATAAAAAATGGTTTTCATTAAATATTTTAGTTGTTTTAAAATAAAATTTACTTTTTTTTAAATTATTCTACCGAAAAATGAGATCATATTTGGAATAATCATTTTAATATTATCATAGGATGCGTATTGTTATTTTGCTAAAAAAGATTGATTTTCAGTGAAATACTATTTTAAAAAAATATCCTAAATTTAATAAACTTACTAATATTAAAGTATGATTTGGAAATAAATTAATAAAATTTAAATGAAAAAGTATGTATTATATGTTATTTTTAAATTTTAAAAATATAATATTTAAATAAAACACATATTTGAAATTTTAAAAGAAAATAAATATTTTTCAAAAAAGATTTTCCTTAATAAATTATACATTTAGTATTTTAAAATAAATTTTTATGAAATTTAAAAAATTAATATTATAAAATCAATTCAAATTATGTGTCATTAAGTATAAATTATTTAATATCTAAAATTTTATTTTCTTTCATAAACTATAAATTACGTTTTCTAAAACATGTTACGTCACTAAAAATAAACCGGGGTAATAAGGGTTATAGAAAGATTAAAAGACCGTAATCGTGTTAAAAACATGTGAAATAATGGATATTTGATGCCTTTCTCATCTTTATCCATTCCAATATCTATTAATATCTAATTTTAGAGCCATTATCCTTTAGACAGACTTCCCATTATTAAGTTTTTTTGGTATTTAAAAAAATATCCACCCATTTATCATATAAATATAGAAATATTCTCCTCACATCCCCATAAACTAAAACCCAATTACATCATCCCAAAAACTACAAAAAAAGATCCTTATATTTCCAATAAAAATTAATTTGGATATTTTATTATGAAAATAAATACATCAATGGATTAATAAAATTTATGAAAGAGATATTTCAAGAAGTGATGTATAAATTTATAACACCTATTTTACACATTATATTTCATTATGATCACTTATTATTCATAAAATTTCGCTAAAATATACCTAAATGATTAAATAATAATCACTACTATATTGGTATAATAATAAAATGTTGGAACAATAATTCATCATTATTCACCAATTAATTATAAAAAATAAACCGTCATCTATGTTTTTTGTAGTCAACCACATCAATGATGAAAAATGTTTCATTGTGATTTACCAAATTACAAGGATGGTCATAATAGTAATGTTTATATATAATTATGATATTTTTAACACATTTATTTTCTGGAATGATATACAATTTTACTTCTTTTCCTTGTTATATGAAAAATGAAATCGTTATAAATGTGTACGTGTGAGATACCACCTCTATAGAATGATCTATTTCCATTTTCATTTTCAAAACATCCATACAAGAATTTTCATCAGAATCGGTTTAGTTTATATGTATGATTATTTTCAAAATCATATAGTTCATGAAATAAAAAAAATCATCCTATTTAAAATATGGGTAATTACCAATATCTTTTTCAATTCAACCATATAAAAGAGTGTTTTAAAAGTAAAAATGATTTATTTTTTATGAAAAATAATCATATGTATTATATTTCTCATTTAAATATTTCAAATTATAATTTTATACACCCATTCACAACATATATTACAATTAATTTTATGTAATAATTATATTATAACTAAATAACATTATAATAATCCACTAATATTTGTATATTATTGATTGTATTGGTTCACTAACTATGTAAACAATGATATAAATTTAAATTACATATTAATATGGGTGTTTAATTTATAGAATCATTTTATACAACAACTTAAATAATATGTTTTGTTTTATTTTTTAATAGAAATATAAAATAATATTATTCAGTAAGAATTATTGAAACATTCTCATCAGCAAAATCCTATTTAACAATCATAACCACAACTCCATTATTATAAAATTAAAATAATATGTATTCATAAAACAAAAAATAATAATATCTTTTATGACTTGGGAATGATGAAATTCGGGAGTTGAATGAATTATACCACTATTACTATAAAAAACCCATAAAAGATATCAAGATTACTCACACTAGATATCAAAAACAAATAGTAAAAACCAATAAAAACACAGTGAATAATTATAAATTAATCTCATATAAGGATATTGAAAACTAAAAGGAACTAAAATGGGTGATTAATATAGTTATATTCGAATATAATAGGTAAAATAATAGTTTATTAGAATATTAATTGATGTAGGGGATTCCAAGTATATAATTTAGTTTCATAAGACATACATATTAATATTCACCTTAATTCCATTAATATGTTGTAATTTATATCTAATGAATTAATGTTAGTATAATAAATGGTCTATAATATCCATATAATTTATTTTCTTTATAATTCATTCATTTAAAATGATTCCTCTATTATAATGGTTTTTGTTTTCCCTACTCCTTTCATTGACTTATAATGATTCGTTCTGGATTTCATTATTCAAATATGGGTTTATTCCAATAATAGAGTTAATTTTATTGTATTCTTTAACATTAGGTAGAAGGAAATTTTTTATTTAATTCATCCCCCATTTTGAATTGATTTTCTATAAAAGTATTTGATTTTTAAGAATAAATCATATCCCTTATAACAATTATTTCTTCTACATTTCGATTTTTTGGCATCAATACAACAATATCCCTTATTATTGGAAAATAAATTATGTGTTATATCATTGGACCACTATATTTTATTTCACATAGTTTAAAAATAACGTGTCATTATTCTTTTTATGATTCAATAATTCAACATGATATTTCAAAATATAAAAAAATCTCCATACTGTAAATATAAATCATTTTATCTTACAAAACCAATTTATGTCATATCATTTTAATAATATTAAGAGAATATTTTTTAGTTTAGTTTTCATTAAAATAAAATAATTATTAATATTTGAAATCAAATTTATTATAATATGTGTTGAAAGGACCCATAACATCCTATTTTTTACAATAACATTATATTTTTTCACTAAATTATATTTTGATATTTTTCTAATTTTTGGACACAATTTTTTATCACCTTTTCAATGTTATATGATTAATTCTTTCTAAAAATGAATATTTTGAAAATTAAAATATTTTTTAACTTGTTTAAAAAATATCTATTTTAATAATCATCCACAAGATCATGAATATTACTTACTTACAGTGTAAATTTCATGATATATCAAAAATAAATTTTTTAACTTTGCCATTGTTCATTAATAAATATTTTACCATATAATATTTTTTATAAATTTATAACTTCCACATTTTTCTGATATGATTATGTAATTTTCCATAATTTCTAATAATAACATATCACCATGGTTTCTATTTCTAATGATCTAATATTCCAAAATACAAGTTATCTACTGATGTTAACCCTATGTGAAATCCAAATATTATACTTTTGATTGATGCTCCCTCATTTTTCTTCAATTCAATGATTGAGTTGGAAAATTAATATCCTAAAAATATACCATTTACCGTTATTTTGTAAATACGATATGCTTTATATTATTTATTAAATAAATTTTATATATAAATTAACATGATGAATTTTCATACCCATTTATATTCCTTGGGTTTATCACGATATGATTACTTATTAAATTATTGCTAATTTTCTTCTATAAATCCATTACAAAATAATATAAAATCAATTTCACTCCATGTAGTTTTTATAATTTTTTTGAGGGAATACCATTTTAATTCCATGGTTTATTTATACAATAAAACTGAATGATTCTCATTTCAATATTTTAAAAAAACCATTCAATTTCTATGTGTTCATTTTTATTTGGTAATCTAATGATTTTCATGTGCCAAACAAATGTATGGATGATGATGGGTGCTGCCCTAAATAACAATACAATTAATTGGTTTATTATTAAATATAATGAGATAATTATTCATGAGTACATTTTAGTTGCTCATAATCATGCGAAATAATGGGGTAACTTATTATAGTGTTTTTTCCATATAGTAATTTGTTTCATATTTGACATATTCTCCAAAGTTTGATATTTTTCTCTTTATTTTTTTATAATCTCAATGATATTATTTATTGAATCAGGTTTCCAAACACCTTTTATTTTTTTATTATGATAATCCCATACTAATGCAATGATTTATGATGCAAGATTTTTTTGGTAAATGTTTTTTATGTATCTTAAATATTGCTATATTTTCATCTAATGAATACTTATTATATTTTTTTAATTAAATAATATGTTTACCCTTAATAAGTATCATATATGACTATTTTCTTCTATTTTTATTTCCACATTTTAGTAGGATAAGAAATTTATAAAATTTAGTGGAGATTATATGGAAAATTTGAGGGAGAATTGGAAGACTAATTTTGTATTATGTAGTTATGAATATAATATGAAAAAAGTATAATTGATGAAAAACTTCATGTAATTTGTTGTTTAATGTTTTTTGATAATTATGTAATAAACTAAATTAACTTTATCCTAGGAATTAATTTTCATGAAATATTTTCTATATGTTATCTAGGTGAGAAATTAATTTCAATGGGGTAATATAATTGGCATAAAAGAAACATTTAGATCTTTTTTGAGAATAGGATGATATTGGATGAGGATATATTTTGAGAAAGAAATTTAATCAATGGTTTAAGTTAAGATTGACTAAATTTTCAAATGTATATATAACCAATAAGGTCGGTTGATGTAATGTTAAGATTATTTTGGTAATATAACACTAGTAAAAAACCTAAGTATAGGTATAATGGATTTATAAGTATAGGATTCCATGATGATGTTTTGGTAATGTAGATATTTTATGGTGAAAATATAATTTACATCCATATAGATATACTAATAATTTGTCATAGTTGTGGCACAAATACACCTATGGAGATGAACCAGAAAATAGTGGTTTGACAATTGATGGGATATTCAGTCTGTTTTAGGATGAGTGGCCCAAATACAGCACCACTAGAATGAAGCTATTTGGGGTCATACTCTTTTCAATATTATTCTATTTATTTTTTATAATGATGGATTTTATATATAATAAAATTAATGTATTATGATATGAGGTATAAGGGAAATTCAAATAAAGAAACATATATAAAGCTAGATATATTAATGAATGATATGAATGATTCATTAGAGAAATCATATTATGATTTATTTTATGTATTCATATATTTTTTACATTGATCCTATTAAAAATTATCATAATATTTAGAAATTAGTATTTTGTTTAAACAAGATATGGAATATTATTTCAAGATTTTAGGTATCTATAAAATACTATGTAATAAAGCTAAATTATGTATCAGAGATAATTTGTTTTGAATTTTAATATATTCTTTTTATTATTGAAAAAAGTGTATTTCCTTGTATTACTAATTGTAGCAAGGTTTATATCTTAAAACCTATTGTATTTGGATACACATGTTTATTATAATTAGTGAATGATATTTATCAATCTTATTTTGGAATATTATAAAATTCATCAGGATTATATGAAACTTCTATGGAATTTGTTTTGTCATTTTTATTTAATGTTATAGAAATATATATATATATAATTGTATCAATTACCATAAAAGCTCACTTTATTATATGGTATTATTTTTGGGGATAACTATTAGATGACACATGATCGGTGAATTAACAAATCTTATGAATAATAAATTTGTTATTTTTAAATAATAAAGGTTCAAATAATTTTATGAACGGAATTATAGAGTGTAATGATGGCCAAAGACTTGATTATTATTTCAATAAAAAAGTGTTCCATATTATTTTTAGTGAAAATTATATTATTTTTTTAATCAAGATATATATAGATTAGTGTCTGACATTATGAAGTTATGGTTGAATATAATAGTAAATTGTTGATGGAATATATTATTTATATATGTTTTAATTTCCAAGACATTAATATGGTTTTGGGAAAGTTATGTAATAAGGAATATATGATTTCGGTATATAATGACTGGGAACATTAAATATATGAATGCTATGTTTTATTTAAGGAATATTATTAATCATTTTATTGGATAAGATAATAAATTAAATGTCATATGAGATTTTATATAAAAATGATACAATTTCTATGATTACCATGTCATACTTTTATCAATGAGTAATTAATATAAAATTTAGGATACATTTTATTTAATAGAGTAGAATGTATTGTCACGAGATTTCACTATGTATTTTACATGAATAATTATTATTTCAACTTTTTGATTTACATGCAACACTAGACTAAAAATAACCATACCATATTAAAATTACATGAATAATATAATCATTTGATGATAAAAATATAATAATCAAATCAAATAATTATATAATATTTTTTTAATTGATTAATATATTAAAATAGATACCTATAAAAAAACCATATTAAAAAATAGAGTATTTTATTTTAATAAATAAAATTGATCATAGTTAAAATTTTATTATAATATCTCATATTTTTATTTATAATATAATATTTAAATGTTAAATTATTTTTGGAATTTTACCAAATAATATTAAAAACACTTAATAATTTAAAAAGATATTTTTTTGTAATGAAAATTATTATTTATATATTATACTTTAATTTAAAATTTAATTTATAAAGTTAATAATTTTAATATGATAAAAAATCACTTTTGGAGTAACTATTCCAATAATTTCTTTAGAATAATATTTTTTTATATAACCTTTTTATGTGAGATGTTGTTTTTTAAAAATAACATGAATTTTAAGACATTGTTAGACTATAATTTTGAATTAGAAATTTGAGAAGCCTTTTTATAATACCATATGTTTATTTTACATGTTATTTTATAATTTAAAAAATTTTGGCTTAAATTAACAACCTAAATATAGAATTTCGGAATATATGTTATATTTAAAAATACAATATTTTTGTAACACTATGTAATTAATATTATAAAAATAAATTTTCATAACTTTTAGAAAATTATTATAACAAAATTAATATCAAATTTGGAAATATAATGCCCAAATTATGTAACATTTTAAATTTCATTTTCATTCATAATGGATAAATTACATTATTTAAAAGGACTTTCCTCAGTAAAAATCAAAAGTGGTAAAAAGTGTATACCCGTGATGGAAAGAACACAAATGTGTACAAAAATGTGTGAGATGGGTGTTTTAAAACATTATCATACATATAAACTACTATCTCTATTAATTCCTTATATTTTAGAAGCATTCAATGAGTATAACCTAGGATTATTAAAATGTTTTTCAAATTTCAAAAATATACATCCCTTGTATCTTATACAAATTTTTCACCTCTCCTAAATTAACATAACACAAAAACATTGGTTTTTATGACCTAATCACCACCCCAAAGATATCCATAACATTATAATACACCTTCAAGTGTTTCTAGTCTTCTAAAAAGACCAACCCAAAAAAGCATTTCCCACTTTTCATAAAATATTATCAAATATGTGAGATAGAAATTTATAACTCTTCATTCCATATTTATATTTAATTATGTGAAAAAAATTCCTTAAAATGAAATTATAGCATCATAAAATGATAAAATAAATTTAATAATTCTACTTAGAGTTTTTTATATTTATTGTATATTTATATTAAAAAAAATTTCAGGGAACTGGAGATTCCAGTGCGGGGGACGCTTCTAGTCCCCCGGCTCGATAAACTGTCGCCCCTGGCGAGTAGTCTGAGTTTCCGCTCTCGACGAACTCCCAAAAATGACCAAAACTAAGTCGAACCGGCAGCACCGGCGAATGGACGAACAGGGGAAAGATGCCATAATTCGTTCTCCCACTAATTCACTACAGACAATTTCAGATGATGATGAGATAGATTACTCGATCAATCCGGAATTCTATGATCCAGATCTTGATAACAAGGATGAACTATGGATTCAGAAGAAACGGAACGGTCTCGATTCAGATGTTGTTCTTTGCTGTCCAGCTTGTTTCACCACTGTATGCATGCAGTGTCAAATGCATGAAATGCATGTGACTCAATATCGAGCGATTTTTTTTGTTAACTGCAAGATTAGAAATGGGCCGGTGTCTATGCATGCAAGTGCGAAACGGAAGAGGAATAGGAGGGAGGAACAAGCAGGCATTGTTGTGGGTGAAATGTTGAAACCAGTTTGTTGCTCTGTTTTCTCAATAGTGATCGGAGTCGTGGATGAGGATGGGTTTTACCACTTCTTCCATGTTCATCCTAGTGAGACTTGATCCTTTTTCTTTTAAATTTATGCATTTGTGCAACCATGATTTTGCTAAGATGAAACTTATCTTGCAGAAAAAAATATATAAATTTTTTCTATAAGGAATTGTGAAAGTGCAGTTCTTTTGATAGAGAGATGACAAAATCCTCTTTGAAACATGATTAATTTCTATTCTCTACCAAACTAGATGATATTAATATATAATTTAATATTTAATATTTTTATTTATGAAATATTATTTTTTTTTGAATTGATAACTCATATTATTCCATGTCATTTTTCTATGGAAACTAAAATCATAATCTGTCAATATCTGTGGAATACTGCATCCATGGAATAATGAATTTCTATTTTTATTCAATTACCTCTATGAATGGATTTTCATATGAAATATATTAAATGATAAATATTTTTCAATGAATTTATTATGTGTAATATCATAGTTTTTTTTAAAAAAATTAAATTCATGAAACTTTGTTTTATGTAGATTTTTATAGTCAGCCTTTAAACATAATTTCTCCACTTCTATGTTTTGAATTTCAAAAAATGGTCATCTGTAATTGTGATCAGTATGTTATTTGGAGTCTAATGGAACCAACATTATTTTTAGTGAATAGAAACATACCCTTATGAATTCTAATATGAATATTAATATGACCCTAATGAATAGTAAATTGTATTATTATATTATTTTCTTATGGATTTAAGACAATGACATTATCATTAATTTTTCAATGTGATATTAAAGCCGTTATTGATTAAAAATTGTTAATTTTTTAATAAAGATTGATTTGATTTTAAAATTAAATGAATATTATTTATAAAATTATTTTCAAAATATGGAGTTCATTTTTGAATTATATACATCAAAAAATAGTTTGAAAAATTCTTTGGGATTTTTCTGAAATTCATGAATTTTTTATGAATAGTGAAATACGGTAAAATACCGTATGTTAAAATTATCAATTAAATACACTATTTATGACATTTTATGTAATACCACTGGGTTCAAACTCAAATTTCATTATTACTATTTGGGTCACATTAAATAAGACTATTTATAGTCTTGAGGAAAAAATTATAATAATGAATAAAATAATGTTAAATAGCTCCTCTCCTCAACTATGAATACCTTCCTCATTTTCCTCTTCCTCCCACACATCTGAGTCCTTGATCCTTACCTATGTTCTTCCCAATACTCCTCTTAAGGCTCTTCCCCACATCCTATAGCTTTGTTTCTCACCAAATGGAAAAAACTAAAGGCCTTAAGAAGGATCTCAAAGTGAATTGATGAAGAGGTAAACATCCTCTTTTGTTTTATTTCTTTTATTTTTATTTTATTTTATTTTATTCTTCATTCATCACCACCTATTTTCCAAGGGGAATGAATTATCCAGTATCATACATATTTTATATTTAAACATGTTTTTGGAAGATTCAGCAGTATACTTATTCTCCTCTTTCACCTATTCATGAAACAATAACATTGTCCGTGATTTGTTGATTTATCGATATTGTGGACGATGTGATTTAAATTTCATTAAAATTCTTAAATACTAGTCATGAAACATTTTTATAGTTAAAAATAGTTATAATTTATGTATTGTAACTTATATAATGTTATGGAATCAATTTTTAATCAAGTTATTAATTTATAAAACCAAATGAGTTCTTTATGATCGAAGAATCGCCAAAATGACCTAAACAAATATCAATAATGTTTTAACTTATGAAGCATACTCATGTCAGAGTGCAAAATGATAAATGGTATAATTTATGTTTTTGGATTTATTTAAATAACATTTGATTATAATTCAATAGTTTCACTTCTAATCGACACGAATATCCATCATGAACAGATCAATGAAATCGTGTAAACCACACACACAAAACAATGCAAGGAACAAAATATATACAATTAAAGGGTTAAATTATGTAAGTAAATGATCATATATGGCATTATGAATATTAATATGTTTCCTTAAGATAATAATAAAACTCTATTAACCATTATACATGAGTTTTAAATGACATTAAAGTAACACAAACCCAAGGTAGGGGAATTTTTAACTAGATTTCCATTCTTTGGGTTAACATTATACTTCATTACTTATGTGGAATTAATATAATTTGTGAGATTAATTTTGTTTATAATATGTTTAAATATTTTTTTATCGTGTATATAAAAATTACATACACTCTTTTAAGTATCACTTCAATTATATGATATTTATAAGGGACATTTCTTTTTAAAAACCTCTTTTAAAATTTTTATTTACAAATTTCAAAAGAAATGTTTTTATGAAATTATTCATGCTGTATGATTTTGTTCAGGTTATTTGAACTTATTTATAATGAAGATTGGGACCTATACATCCATCCAATGCATTGGGTATGTGTATGATAGTGGTCGGACCTATGGTTAATCCATGTGTAATTATGATGGTTACACTGATTATAAGGTAGCCGTGAGAGTTACAAATTCTAAGGTAGCTTAGAGGGTTACAAAATTACATAATTAATGCACCAATATAACTTTATGGTTATATTTATTTTCTTATTTATTGTGGAAATATTTTGGAAATCTCGTTTTTCACAATATATGTATATAGGGGTGAAAAGTATGTCTTTTGAAAGTGATTTCATATGCTACTACAAGTATTCCTGGACTAATGTGCACATTCCATATTTTTTTTATCCCTTGCTAATCTTTTTGGGCTCATACCATGTTTTAAAAGATTTTAATAGGTTATAAGGATTATTAATACAAAAAATTATTCCATTTCAAATGATTGTATAATTTTTAATGAAATCATGTTTTATTCGAAATGTTTTTTATATTGAAAAAATTGAGTACTGTTTTTATGGTATCCAATTTGTATTAATGTATAATGTAATGAACGTTTTATGTATCTTTTCTATAAGTATATAAACATGAAAATATCCTCAATGTGAAATTAATTGATATATTGACTAAATTCAATATTATGTAAGTTAATAAGGACAGATCCATATAGTTGGTATTCTAGGAAAGGCTTAGAGAACTTTAGGGATTAAAAGTTGTTGTTAAAAATATGGTTAGTCTTTATGTCTATTCTTTAAGGTAAATAATTTTTAATAACTTTTAAGATCATGGAATATCAGCTAAAAATGGAAGGAGGAGGATATTAAATGACATTCATATCTCTTCCTAATGAACTGCTTGCAATAGTTATTGCAAAGTCATGTACAGATTACTATGAAACATTTTCTAACACACAACTTACTTTCAAAAGATTGTTTGAGGTATCAAACACCTCCACTATACCTCGATACCATTGTGGATCATGGATTATATTTAATAAAATTATATTTATTAAAAATTATAATATTTTCAATAATGTTAAATATTATCAAGGCATTTTAAAATATTTTACCTTATCACAATATTTTGAAGAATATTTTGATTTTTAAAAAGGAGTTGAAGAAGGAGACCATTATGCAACCTATTTATATTTTCTTTTGAAATATAGAGTATCAAAACATACTTATGGTATTCTAAAAGAACCATTAATTGAAAGTTTCGACTCAAACTCTGTTTGACTATTTTATAAAATTAAAGTTCTATCAAATGTTTTGAAATTATATGCCATACATGATTATTTTCCAAAACTATTTTTATGTGAAAATCCATATGACCCTAGTTGTATAAAGTGCATTTGGATGAAGGAAGAAAATGATTTTAAAGTATCTCTAAATGACTATGAAAATGCATGGACCTTTTATTTACGTAATCAAGATGGTTATGAAACTAGGTGGACACCATGATCAAGGTTCCCTCACTTGTTTAATAAGAAGATAATTGAGGATGCAATTTTCAAAAGGTGGGGAAAATGTAACATCCCAGTTTTTAAAAAAAATTAAATGAAATGCATGAAACATTTGTTTATGTCGATATTTATATCCAACCATTAAACAAAATTTTCATGCTTCTATGTTTTCATTCTTGAAAAATAGACACCTACAATTGTGATCAATAAGTTATTTAGAGTCTAATAAAAACAACTTGATTTTTAGTGAATAGTAACATACCCTTTTGAATAGTAATGTGAATTGTAATATGACCCTAATGAATAGTAAATTGTGTTATTATTTTATTTTCTTAAGGATTTAATATCATAACATTTTGGATATTTTTTCAATGTGATATTAAAGCAGTTATAGATTTAAAATTTTTAATTTTTGAATAAAGATTGATTTTATTAAAAAAAAATAATTATTAATATAAAAAAAATTCAAAAAATGGGGTGAATATTTGAATTCTACACTTCGAAAAGTGGATAGACTAAATTTTGGGATTTATTTAGAAATTCATGAATTGTTTTTTAATAGTAAGATACGGTAAAATACTATATTTTAAAATTATCGGTTAAATACACTATTAATGACATCATAAGTGATGTAAGACCAATTAGTTCGAACTCACATTCCATTATTACTATTTGGGTCACATTAATTATTACTATTTATAGTCTTGAGAAAAAATATTATAATAATGATTAAAATAATGTTAAATACCTCATCTCCTCCTCTATAAATACCACCCTCGTTTCCCTCTTCCTCCAAACCTCTCAAGCATTGAGCCTTACCTATGTTCTTTCCAATACTCCTCCAAAGGCTCTTTCCTATGTCCTATATCTACTGGTATCACCAAACATCCAAAACCAAAGGCCTTAAGATTGATCTCAAGGAGAAGAGATGAAGAGGAAAACATCCTCTTTTGTTTTCATTTTTTTTCTCTCTTCATCTTCTCTCCTAAAATACCCTTATCCAAGATGAATGAATTATAAAGTATCATAAATATTCTTCATTTATTCATTTTTTTGGAATACTCACCATTATACTTCTTCTCCTCTCCCACTTAGTCAAAAAATTAAAACATCGTCCATGATGTGTTGATTTACCGACATCATGGATGATGTGATTTCAATTTCATTTAATTTCTTCAATAATCATAATGAAACCATTTTTATGGTTGAATGTAATTATAATTTATGTATTATAATATATACAAGGTTCTAGAATCATTTTGTACACATGTAACTAATTGATAAAACCAAATGAGTTCTTTATGATCTAAGAATCACCAAAATGACCTAAACAATTAAAAAAATATCTTATGAATCATCATCATGTCAATGTTTGAAATGATAAATGATATAATTTATGGTTCATGAATTATTTAAAAACAATTACATTACAATTCTGGAGTTTCACTTCCATTTTACAAGAATATCCATCATGAACCAATCATGGAAATCATGTAAAGAACACGTCCAAAACAATGCAAGGAACAAAATAATAAGAATTAAAGGGTGAAATGATGTAAGTAAATGATAATATAAGATATTATAATGATGAGTATGTTTCTTTAAGATATTAATAGAAAATATTTAAACCATTATATCCGTGTTTTAAATTATTTTGATGTAAGACAAACCCGAAGTAATGGAATTCATAACCTGATTTCCATTCTTTGGGTTAACCTTCTACTTCATTATTTATGTGGTATTAAAATTGTTTGTGAGATGAATTTTGGTTATATTATGTTGAATTTTGTGTTTTTATAGTGTATATACATATTCAATCCATTATTTTATGTCTTGATTAAATTATATGTTATTTATATGGGACTTTCCTTTTAAAATCCCTCTTTTAAAATTGTGATTTATGAGATTCAAAAGCAATGTTTTTATGCAATTATACATGTTATATGATTGTGTTATGGTTCTAGGGAATTTATTATAATGAATTGTGTGACATATATCCCCTTCTAATTCATTGGTTATGTGTAATTTTGAGGTTATCCATATGATTACTCCATGTGTAACTACAATGGTTACAAAAATTGTAAGGTAGTCGAGAGGGTTACAATTTATAAGGTAACCGGGAGGGTTGCAAGATTATGTATGTAATTCCCCAAGATACATTTATGGTTATATTTATGTTCTAATGTAATGTTGGAATATTGTGGAAATATTATATTTCACAAAGTAAGTATATAGGGGTGACAGTATGTCTTCTGAAAATTATTTCATACGTTACATGTAGTCATCAACTAATGTTCACTTAATTTTTATATCAATTACATAGATTTTTGTTCCTATCCAATGTTTTTAAATGATTATCATAGGTTATAAGGACGTGTAAGATATAGAATAAATTCATGTTAATTTTTAACGAGTTTTCAATGAAATCATATTTTATTTGAAATGTTTTATATATTGGAAGATATTAGTACTATTTTTATGGTATCTACTTTGTATTGGTGTGTAATTTCATGAATGTGTTATGTCCCGTTTCTGTAAAGATATAAAATTGAAAAGATCCTCAATGTGAAATTAAGTGATTTCTTTACTATATTCAATATTATTTAATGTAATAAGGTTATGTCCTTATATTATGTTTCCTTAATGTTATATTTATCAACCCACTAACAATAGTGGATATGAAAAATATCTTATAATTCCAACTAGTCAAAACAGTGTTCGAAGAAGAAAACATATTATCTTCATACTTTTAAAATAAGATAATATAATTTATATTATTCCTATTATTTTTTAAAATTGTAATATTAAAAAAATAGAAGATAATTTTTTTTATTATTCATATGGAATAATGATATTTTGAATGAATGACTCCATAATAACGCATTAAATATGGTATTCTCTCATATTTTTAATAGCATACTTGGATAGTACTATAAATTTATGACATGGATGACAATGAAAATATAATTAACAGTAATATGTTATTTAAATATTTAAAAAATTAGTTTTTTGTTTTTTAATTGTAATATAAGAAGAACTAAACATTTAATATAATATCCTCTATTTTCCTAGAATCATTAAAGAATGGTCATTAGAAAATTCAACTTTTAGAATAATATTAAAAATAATGATATATTTAAATTACAACCTTATAAAAAATTATAAAACATAAATTTAATTACTTTTTGTGATAGGTGAATTTTTAAAATTTAGGGAAGAATCGAGAAAAACACTACAATTACAAAACTAATTCAAAATTAGCATGATTACTCACACCTGATATAAAAAATATATAGTAAATTAATAATATCAAGGTATATAATTGTCATTAATAAATATTATAAGGTGTATTAGATATGAAAAAAATTATGAAATGGGTTATTAACATAAATATTTTTTATAGGAGTATAGGGTGCGTTTTGACAAAGAAAGAATTTCGGTAATGGGTTATTTGTCTCAAATTCTATTTCTGGGGACATATGTGTTATTATGTTAATGATACCCTTGTTATTGATTTTTTCCCTAATATTTTTTGTATCATTTTAATTATGTTTAAATAGCATATTGTATCCTTTTATTAATGTTTTTTCAAAAGTAACTAATGTAATACTTTTTTTTGTCAACCTAACTCCCTTATTTGTTTTATAATGATTATTTAGGTATTTATTTAATAAAATATTGGTTTCTCTAAAATAATTGTATTATTTATGGGTAAATGATATACCCTTTCAGGATAAAATGAAACATTACATTAAAATCATATTTTGAGTTGAATTAATTTTATCTAAACTAATATCACTATTAAGAAAAAATCACATTCTCTTAAAGATGGTTTCTCTACTATGTTTACATTTTCCCTACCCACCAATGATGTCATTTATAAATGGAAAACAATTTATGTGTCATTTCATATGGCCACTATTTTTTCCATCTACCCTTTTTTAAAGGATTTTATGTAACAACATATGTAATTATATAGTAAATAATTTTAATATTTATTAGTATTCATCATTTATGTAATTATATTCATTATAAATATATTATGTAATTCAAAAAATAAGAACAAAAAATTTCTTATCAAACTCACTTCTCATAATTTTTTATTTGAATTATTAATCTTATAATTAAATAATTTGTATTTTAAAAAATGAATTATTTTTATAAATATACAATTTTAATATTATTATAGGATGAAATTTTAAAATTTTCTGAAAATATTGATTTTTAAGGAATAGTAAAAAATAATGAATTTTATTAAATACTATATTATATTTTATTTTATTAATAATCCTAAATAATTCTTTGGGTTATTATTAAATTTTAAGTAGTTTATTATCATTTAATGTAATATAAATATATTTTTTAATTGAATTTTATAGATGAATTTAGTAAAAAAAATTATATTTAAAAGGGTATTTTTTTGAAAAAGTATTTTTCAATATGTTTTATAAGATTAATTTCAAACTAAATTCAGAATATTATATTATAATTAACAATGAAAAATGGATTCCATATTTGGAATCAGTAGGTTCAAATTTAGTGATTATTTCCCTTTTATTTTTAGAAAATATGAATATTAACCTTAATAATTTCTATTACCACTATAAAGGGTGAATAAGGTAATTTATGTTAAAAATAAAATGATAAAAATTATTAAATGACCCAAAAACTTAACTAAATCAAATTATATTATTATATCTCGACCATAATATTTTGATGGTCAAATTTATGACCTTTTGGGAAAACTTTTATGATATTCTGCCAATTATAGAATTATTCTAAAAAATTTCAATCATTTCACACTCCAATTTTTAATAACTACAGTATTTTTTATATTATTTTTTCCAGAAGATATTTTTGACTATAGATTTTGTTTCAAAAAATAATAAAAAACATCATAGTAATTTATTTCTATAATTAAGTAAGAAAAATAATATCCATCATCTCTTCAACAATGCTAATGAATTAATTATTTAACTAATGAGAAAATAAGATCAATGATATCAAAAATATTGTCATAAATATTAATTTAGATAAATATTGTGATCAATAAATTTTATAGATGATATTGAACTCTTAGTGGTATATTGAAATATCATTTCCACATTTTTTGTTGTATTTATTTTATTAATTTCAATGAAATTAATTGTTTGTAAAATTGACATTATGGATATTTATTTTAAATCATAATTTATTAAATGAAAAAAAATTCCTAAAAATAATAAATTTGATCAAATGAGTAGAATAATGTTGAAAATATCAAATTTGGCTAGTTTATTGGTTCTTGTAATTTTATTGTAATTATATTGACCCTCAATTTGTAAAAATATATGTGGTTATATTAAAAGTAAAATTAATTAAATAAGGGTTAAAAGAAAAGAACATGGGTTGAAATATAATCGATACATGAATAATTTTTATTGGATGATTTTATTTATACACATAATCACCTTGAATTATAAATAATTCACTTTGGAGATGGGAATCACTGACCCGTGTTTTTATTATATTCATTTATTATCCTGGCCTTAAATATTTTTATTGGGGTTCAGGTTGAGTCCTGGATGAAATTTCTAAGCTTAGGTTTAAATGTGGACTTTTTTAGTCAACGTCATCGGGCGCATGAGATAAGAACAATACCATGCAGCTTTGCACAAACAACTCTATGGCATGTTTGTCTCTGAAAAAAATTAGAACTGGTGGTTTTTCTTACAATTAAAAATAATTGTTATCTTGTGTCGTTTAAAATTTTTGTTGTTAAGAACTTTTTTTATTATTAAAATGAAAAAAATCCTTTTATTATTTTTATTTTTATCATCATGATTTTATTATTATTATTATTAGGTTATTAAAATTTTAATTGATTATTTTAGGATGGATTTGTTTTATTTAGGTTTCCCATTACATTATCTCTTCAATTTGAGTGCCCCCCCTTTCCTTGTCTATTTGCAGCGCGACCCAGCCCACAACTTCCCCCTACAGTTCCTCACTACCCCAACCTCCTGCTTCTCATCATCGAACCCCCTCAGATCCTCCCACCCTATTCATCAACCCAGTGTACCCAAAGATCACCATCGATGTGCCTCCCCACTCTAACCCTCAGTCTCCATGTCGCGTGCCCTAGCACCCTGGCCCTCAGACTCCCTTACAGCGCACCCCTCTGCCCTAATTTCGGCTATGCAGACCTCCCCTGACATGATACCACATGCTGCAGTGTTTTTTGGTTCCCACCCCTACCTCCTTCTCCCCCTGTTTCACTTCCCCACTCTAGTCCAGTCCTTCTCCTTCCTACGAGTAAGCATTCCATCCACCGACCTCTCATCCTACACCCTCCCCATCGCATGTCACACCGCCAGCCTCCCATTTTCCTCTCCATTCCAATTTTTTCCTTACATAGTATCCAATCGGACTTCATCCTCCCATGCTCAGTGCACAACACCCCCAGCTAGCACACCCCCTCCCTCCAGTAAGAATGATCTCCCACCAGGACCTCCTTCAGGTGAGATTCCATTCACCGACCACTTATGACGTCTTTCCTCTGGTGCGCGCAACCCCTACTAGCATGTTCCCGGCCAATAAATTCCTTTCAGGCATGCACTTCCCATTTTGTATACCCTCCTACCATGGGGTTGTGTCTTTTTCCTTAGTTTTGTTAAGGTTTTTATCTACTATGGTCTATCTTTGTAGGTTAGGGGTATTGAAACACGCGTGAAGCATTTCTGAACATGAATTTTTTTCATCACGCCATGATTCTAAGGTAGGTTCCCATTGCACTAACTTTTAGAATTTATGTTTCATATATTTCCTATTGTTCAATTCCTATGAAAGTGAAAAAAAAATTTAAAACTTGTGGTTAGTTTATTTATCATGCTAATTGGTAGTTCAATAATGGTTTTATGAAAAATGAGGTCATTTTATTATAATTTTCACACTGTTTGGCACCTTGTTTGTGACTGTTAAAACCAGATTTAACAATTTAAATAAGTTTTTGGGATGGAATTTTATTTGTAACCTTTTTGAGTTTTAATTAGAATTTGTTCTGATAAACATTTCAAGTGTCGCTGATAAATGGCTAAATTGGAATTTTTGTAAAGAATGTTTTGTTTCAAGGTTTTTTTTGTGTTTTCACCCCTTCACAAAAAATTTAATATGTGTGTTGGTATGTATAGGTTTTGTAAAAAATGTTTTAAATGATATTAAATTAAAAGTAATAGTTTTGGATTTTAAATCTGTTTGACGTGAAATGTTGAATTGTGTCCTAGTTGGCATGTTTGTGTAAAACAATTTTTTTTGAATGTTCAAAATGAATATTTTGAAAAATGTTTATATATTTTTTGAGTGGAAACAGTGTTCTTGACACCACTTTTGAGATATTTTTTACATTTTGAGGTAATTCTTTGTTTGTTAATGCTTAGGCTTATATAGGTAGTAGAGGATGGGTGTTCTATGGGATCCCAGACGTATGTGGGTTATTTATTACTGCCCTTCATTTCCATTTTTGATTTTTATCTCTAAACTATTATTATATATTCATGTACTATATTTCATGAGAAACTATTAATGGTGGAATAATAAGTTTATCTAACACCCTTAGCAGGCCGTTCATTGGTACTCATATAGGTTTCATGGATACAAGTAGGTAAAGGGAAAAGAACACTATTGTTGAAGTACGATTTATTATAGCTTAAGATAAAGGGAGAATTGGAATAATATATGGATCATGATGCTATCTTGAGATAAGATTTTTTTTATTTTATGATTTTTGGTATACTGGTATGTATGTGTACATACTTCCTGATCTTCCAATATTTCTATTTGAATATCATGCCATGAAAATATTTTTTTATAAGATAATGATGTGTTTGTTTACATAGTATGTTAGGTAATGGATTTTAATTCTTTCAATATTCAATTATATTTCATGCTTATTATATTTAATATATTAATTATACCACTATAATACCCTCTAATCATGAGGGTATAGTCTCTCCACTATTCCCCCATAGAATCATGCAGCTAATCAGAAGCCCCTGTCTTATAGTGAAGTGCACTAGAGGTCATACGGCTAACCATGTTTGGTTACTATTGAGTGAACCTGGTCTAGGATGTCACAAAAAAATATATGAAACTAATTTTATCCATAGGATTATTATGATGTGTTGAAAGAAACTCATTCTATTTCCATGATTTCTTTTTCTTATAAAAACATAATATTATTTATTAAACTATTTTATGAAACCCATTTAATTTAAATGGGTTATTTATGATATATTAACTAAAAAATTCCAATGTGGCACTAATAATTATGGATGATTATGGTTTGGGTATTATAAAACCCTTTAATTCATTACATAAAAGAATATATCTCGTGAGATAAGTATTCCTTTGTACATATAAGTTTCTTATAAGACTGGGAAATAGTGTTGTGTCTTATAAATAAAACATTTACCTATACTAAAATTTGTGATACATTGAAATGATTTTATAATATGTAAGACATGTTCTAATGAAATTTTTATGATCTCATTGATCATGTTTTTTGACTCATGTTTCCAAGCTCTTTCAATTCATTAATAAGGATAATCTAATCCATATTTCGTGATGAATAATACATTATTTCATGGGTTGATGTTCATTATGTATCTTTTTTGTACCCACATTATTATCATATTATAACATATTATATTTTATTTTTAATTCTTTTTATTGCCCAATCTGAGAATCTGAGCACACAAATTTGTTATGGTTCCCCTTTCAAAGGGTGTGATGATAGGAAAAGTATGAAATATATATAAGAGTTCCTTATATAGAGAATATGTAAAATGTAGTGAAGAATCTTTATAGATTATGTATTTTTGAATATAATTTTCATAATTTCAAATTGATGTAAATCAAATGATTTTTTTTGTTCATATTTACTCTTAATTAACTAACCATTTAAATTGAAGAGATCATAGAAATGTTTATTACTGAAATATTTATTTTTAATAAGTTATTGTATTTCAATCAATGTATTCTATATTTAAATCTTTCTTAACTATTATAAAATAGCTATTAATAAAATAGATAAGATGATAATGAGGCACATTAAAAAATATATTTACTATAAATGATATATCCTAATAAAGTTGTAATTCATTTTGTAGATACCATGATTTAGACTCACACTCATGAATCAAGATATTGCGTTCAATTAAACCATGATGAAATAATAGCTAATACACCCCATGTTTATATATGGATTACTTTTTTTACATATACATGGATGTTTATAATTTTAGTGTAATAAAAATTTATCCTATTGATAAATGGAATGGTTTACACTAGATTTAGCCTTATATTTCTACCAATCCTACTGTGGAAAATGGAATTAGAATATTATAGTCCTTATATTTCATCATCATAACATTCATCCTTATATTGATAAATTAAACAAGTAAAATATTCATATAAAAATGATATACCTCCTCTTACATATTCGTCATCAATCACAGTTGTTGACATGTTAAAAGAATCAATATTATCTAATAAATTATGATACAAGATATTACAAAGTAAAAAAATACTAGACATATTTATATAAAAATCATTCTAATGTAATAACACCGTCATGCAATCTATAATTATAATCATGTGAAAATTTAGATACACTTGTCTGGGATATTATATTTATTGTATCAATATAGAGTAATTTAATGTAATACATGATTATAACACATAGCATGAGTAACCCACAAATAATAAATACTGAAATCAACATAGTTATACAACCATCATGACATAGATTTCATAGGTAATGAAATTATTTTTTTATTAAGATATTATAAATAATTATGATAATAACATAATTATATGATATTAAGTATTAACTAATTATTTAAAAAATCATTCCAAAACGGAAAAAACTTTTCCATGAATAGAGACAATTTTTCATTAGTAAGTTAATAAACATGTGATCAAATGTGTTATTTTTTATAATAGGTAAATATGAATTATTACACAAGTAGTGAACTAAATAGAAAATAATACTAAATATGAATCCCATATTTATAATTAGAAAATACTTTTATAAAATATGAATAAATATCAAATATTTCTCTAAGGGATGAAATGAATTTATTAGAAGAAATATACATTCAATAATTATTTTCATTGATATCTATTATTTATAAATAATTTTTTTAGTATTTATTAAAGGGATATAGAGTATTTAAAAATTCATTTTAGTTTTGTTTAAATCAATCCAATACTAATAAATTTTATTGAATTAATTAATGGAATATCATGGAAAAATTATTGTTATCTAGTAACCCTATTAATAAATGCACATATGACTACATATCACATCATTACCTTCAAAATCTTTACCTAAAAATTACCACAATGAAAATATAGAATCTTATAATTAGTAATGTATATTCTAGGTTCTATATAAAATCATTAGTAAACTAATTATTAACAAATAGTTTGACACACAATATATATATATATATTCTAGGTTTATATATAATCTAATAACATTCCTCATTAATAATAATGAATAAAATTATTCATTCATAATAAATTAGTTATTTGAAAATTGAAATACAATCTATACATTAACTTTAACGATGTATCTATTGTGATAAAGGGAGTTAATTTAAGATAATAAATATGTATAACACAAAAAACATGTAAGAGGTGATAACACCATCAAAATCTACCAAAACGTACTTAATTCAGATGTTTTAAAACTATTTAGATTAAAACATAAAATTTAAAATTTAGTAATTTAATAATTATATCATTTTTTAGTTTAATATTTATAGATAACAATTAATTTAATTTCGTAATTTTTTATTCATTGATAAATAATTAATTAATTTTATAAAATTAAAATAATATGTTTGGTTAACATATTGAATACTATACAAAAAATCAAAAGAATATCATGTGTAATCCAATTATGGTAGGAATAAACTAAAATAAAGATACCATTAATAAGTATTTAATCATAATATAATAGAATCATGACAACTACTTATATAATATACATAACAATTTTATCCAATAACCCATGAAATCAATTATTTCATACTAAAAACTATCCCAACATGTTATGTGATAAGACATTAATTTTTTAATCCTTTAATCATAATAAATATTAAAATAAATTATTCTCAAAGAGATCTAAAATAATATCTCAAATTGTGAAATCCAAAATATGGTCCCTACACAATGAAATATTAATAAAATAGTGAAAAATAATCTAGAAAATAAATCATATATTATTTTATTATTTACAATTAAAACATTTAAATGTAGTTGAATCAATATATCTTGTATATTACTGAAATCCCATATAAAAATAGATTTGTAGAAAAGACATTATAGGGTAAAAGTATATGGGATAATTTGTTGATTAAAGGAGAGTATACATTAGATTCATATGAGAAATCACAATTCGGTTGGAATAAAATAAGAGGGAACAAAATACGGATTTGTGGAAACAATAATAATCCAACAAGTTCACAAGAACTGTGGTCAATAAATTAATTAATAGGTTGGAAATAAATAATAAAAATTGTTAATTGTGAAATGAAAAAAACAATTTATTTTCTGAAAAAGAATAATTAAAATGGATATTAAAACCATCATTTCAGTCATCAGGAATCCATTGAATTGATAAGGAAACCTATCCCTACGTAATGTCCATCATTTATCATATGTATTCTCACCTAGATCTAAGTGTCAAAATCAATTCAAAAAAATTAAAAAATTTATTAAGATACAAATTTAATGACAAATTAATGAAGGAAAATCAGTCCACATCCATAAATAGATGTGATTTAATCCATAAATATCTGAAGTAATATCAATTTCCTCTTATAAAAATGGACTTATTAAAACTAGAAGTATATATAATTGATTTCTTGAGAGTTTAGTTCCCATTGAGTTTTTGTATATTGAGGAGAGATGAAAATATTTTCTTAATGTATGAAGGTTCTCTTATGATATTGAAATATTACATGGAATATTATTGTAGATAATGAAGTAAAAATATTATTTAATTGGAGAAATCATGAAGTATATTGTTTTTCATAACACAATGATTGATATCACAAAATTATATATAGAATAAAAGGACATAAGTAACCTCAATTTTGGGGCGTTATGTTTTTTTAGTAACATTGTTAAATAAAAAATGAGAAATAAGTTCGGAGGACATAGGTTACAATTCAATGTGTGGGATCTTTCCACTTTCAACACCTTATGACAACATCACACCTCAAAATCATATTTTTTTCTGAAAACCACATCTAAACTGGTTTAGTCATAACACAATGCATAAAATAACTGATGTGAAAAACTAACTAATAGGAAAACACTATTTTGTAACTCCTAATATAGTAAAATTTCATTATTATCTATTTTGTATTAAATAATTATCATGATGTGTTGGAGACCCTAACGTAATAATAGGACTAATTTTTAGAAGAAACCAATGGTGGATGATTTTTTCATTCCAAAATGCATAATTTCATTTAATTATTTTTAAAGAAATTATAAAAACAATGTAAATTTATAAAAACGAATTTCATATGTGTTATGGTGGGAATGTGACAAAAAATAACATCCATATTAAAGTTAAATTTTGGATATTGACATTATATATGAATATAAATTATGAGTTTTAAGTATTCAAAATTAATTATGTTTGTGTAATTGAATTACTATTAAAAAAATTTAAATTTTTTGCATGTGAGAGATATATTTTTTTCAATGAAGAAATTAGAAATACAAATTCTATTATTTAGAATAATGAAGGATATAGGGGAACATCATACTTATATAAGTTCTTAGATTTTTACATTGTATCATTATTAAATAGATTCTAATTTAATTTATGATTATGGATGTATTGTAATCTGTTAAAATATTTTTGAATAGGAAATATTATTACAAAATAATGGAAAACACTATTTTTACTCAAGAGAAATATCATTGATAGTTATAATTTTAAGAATAATATATTCTTTATATATTTTTTAATTTTAACACATCATGGAATATAGTAGGTAGAAGTGATGAATAGGGTAAAACCCAATGAGGATGTGTGAGCATATCTAATAGATTTGAATTAATATCTACAAATTTAGATATTATTATACCAATCGACAAATTATTGATATGTTCTCTATATATGTATCATGGTATAGGTGAACAAAGAAAAATCATGGTGTTTGTTATCATTTCATTTTATACATTTTGTTAATATGAAATTTTTATTATAGGCACAAATTCCATGTTTTTATAAAATAAATGGATAATATCTATTATAATATTATAATAAAAAGAAAATTGGGAATAATATATTTTATCACCCACCTATTTGGGTATACTTGTGTATAATGGGTTACAATAACTATTAATATATTATAGAGGATAAAATTGTTAAATATATTACAGGTAAATTTTTCCTATATAAAATCATCTAATTTAGAATGGTTTTCTAGTTTCATAAGAAATTACATATCCATTATGAATAATATTATAAGATTACATTTATTATCTCTAAGGTTAGTTGATTATTCTTCATCAGTTTATCAAATACATTGAAGATACTCAATATATTTTTAAATGTCCTACACCTTCCTGGTAAGTTACATTATTGGCTTTTGTTATTAATAGTGATTCGTAGGAGGTTTGAGAACGTTATATGGTGGTCGGTTGTGTAGAAGAGATACTAAAGGAAACACAAATCATATATTATTTACATAAAACTAATAGCTGGTTCACGACATGTGTATATGAAAAGTTCATGACCCATATATGGGGATATAGGAAACTCATGGGACTGGTTCACCTGAGGAATGTGTAATTCATGATGTATATTAAATAATTAACTAAGCAATTTTTTGAGAAATATGAAATTTTATAAAAACCCATAGATTATACTCCATGTAATGTTTTCATGATGTGTAATCTGTGGGATCTATATTTTTTAATTCTTTTTATCTGTTGATTTTCCATTAATTCATCCAATGTTTTCTTCTCTAATTCACTATAATCCATATTGTCCTTAGTAGGATCTTCTATTCCCATTTATCTCACATCAATCCATAGGTTCCATTAGATCTGGTCATTATTGTTTAGGGATCCACGGTTAGGGATTTCTCTATTCCATGCGGTTTTCATTCTTTGTTTTGTTGATTCACTGTGGTGGAATTATTATTATTTTATTTGTGATTTGGGATACATTTTGATGATCATTTTTTGTTGTGTATATTGGTTTGTAGTTTCATATTGTGTGTTTTTTGTTTCTAGGTAGTTCTCCTTCGCCCCACAATGCACAGTGAGTTGGAAAGGATTCTTTGTGGTGGGGAATACCTCATCCCTCATAAATGTATTATCTGTAGTGGGAAGGGGTTCTAATAGAGAAATATTTGATGACCCCATCACCATAAAGTGTACCCCCTATTCTTGTAATGATGTTATGGGGATTGTGATTGTCCATACCCCACCTCTAGTAGTCCCTATGATGGAAACTTGCACCAGGGGTATAATAGGAATACATATGAGAGGAATTAACCACTATGACAACATAAGGATGCGAAAATTTATAAGGATAAACTAATCAACACCATCTCAAACACATATATAAAAGTAATCTTAGTTAAAAACATGAAATCTCACACAAAACTATATCAACTAAAAGGAAAACTACATGTACCAAAAAGTAAATGAAAGTAGTGACCATAAAGGCAAAACAACTCCTACAAAACACTAATCAAATCATATCCATGTTAAACTCCAACCCTCTCTAGATGAAAAGAAAAATATTTTCTATATACTTATGGGGAGTATAACATTATACTAAGTAGTATTATTCATAGATCACCTCATGAAAATGATAAATAATGAATACTAAAGCACAATGACCAACAATGAATCTAACTAATCACCTAAAGAGTTATTCTATGTTCCCAACCTCACAGTGGATAACTCTCACCATGTATAACATAAAACAAGAACTATAACATTATTATGAAACATCATGGGTACCCCACTTCAGCTTCCCCTATGGTTTGTCTCTTTTCTCCAATGTCGTATGTACAGATCCAGTACACCCCAAAGTAAGCCTACCCGAAGACACCTAGGAAATCCTTCACAACAAGAACCCCATGAATTACAACATAGAAACATACCATATCACATCAACATATAAATTAACCATATATTTTTGAGAATCCACCATATCCCATATTATTTTTATTATGCATTGGGTATTATTCCTAAATCCATCATATCCCATACACAGAGTATGTACCTCAATGCATAACAACTTATACATATCATACAAATTATAGTCCTTTCCAAACTATATATAGGGACACATATGTGTGAAATAAACAGAATCCATCAATTCCATATACACACATATATGGGAAACTAACCACTATGCATACCAGCATAAGAAAATATCAATAAAAGAGATTTGGGCCTAATGGGTTGGTCAACCATCCATCATCCCATTAGAATTTTGGGGAAAACACTATCCCCGAGTCCACTGGGTAGTAGTCACCCTATCAAACATGGGTGGGGTAGCATATGAAATAAACAATATACATGATATAACAAAGGTTACAACCACACTATGATTATAACTTATTATTAGACTCAACTGTAGGTAATGTTTCTTAGAATCCTAGATTACACAATGAATAATAAATACCATATAAGTAAACAATCATTTAAAGGAGATACATTAATTAATTCCTTTATTTTTATAATTTTATTCTATTAAATTAACCATAAAAATTATTTAACCATTAACATTATTTAACTATACATTATATTAATTTCTATAGTAAATTCTAACCATTAAACAATAATCCAATCCAAGCCAACAGTTTCTCATGAGTAACATCTTTTTAACATTTTCATTCCATCAAAAAATCCCATGTGTCATGAATTATTTAATATTTAGTATAATAATTCCATAATGTAGGTACTCTAGGAAAACCATCCTATGATACCTCATAGAGGGAAAATTCAAAAAAGAGTCTCTTACTGCCTCATGTAGTGGGGAAAGGAATACAAAGAAAAACAAAAAACCCAACCATCTTTAATTGAACAAATTCATGTAAACAATTAATCCAAACTATCAACATCACATCGATAGATAATACCAGTATTCAACAATTCCATCACCCATGGTGTCATCCCTAAATCTAATTTTCATAACCAAATGCATCTCATCCTCACAGGAATCAACTTTTACCATGTCATCTAGGCCTTTCCACCCACATCTCTTCATCTATCTCATGATCATATAAAATATAGTTATTCCCACCAAATATCACGTCACATTGGGAATAACATATTTGGATCACATCAAAAAAAACTAGAATATATAACATGGAAATCTATCCCCGAAACAAGGCATCTTATCTTTACATGTAACTGACATAGCATGTATCCAAACCCAATGCACTCAACCTTCTCAAGAAAAAGGTAATATCATGCCCCAAAAATTATCTTTATCACACAATTAGTTATTATTACATATTTAAATAACTAATTAATTATTAGAATATACCCACAATGGAAAACTTAAGGCATTAAAACATTACAAGATTATTTAAAAAAATAATTGAACATGATTCGAAGAAGAAATCCTAGTTTCAAAAAGCACTAAATTCTAATTTAGTAACATGATATTGATTATTTGAATCAAAAAGTTTCAAAATACTCCACATATGTTTCAATTCCATTAAACACATGGAATATCATTTCAATTACGCATTCATATTTCATAAATTTTATTGTTATAAAATTATAAGAAACACCATTTGCAATCATGCCTCTTATTTATTTCTTAATCCAACTGATCAATAAATTTATACACTATTTTATTTTCCAATTTATATCAAGAAAAAAATGATAATCCATAGTATTATAATACTAACTATCAATGAGAACATAGATATCACACTATCTAGAAAATCAATAGGTAGATTGCTATCACAATATAAAGAAACAACATTTGATCACAATAACTATTTATTTGTCTATTGAGTTCTATAATAAGTATGTTAATTCCATTTATATCAAAGAGAAAACCATGAAATCTAATTGAGTTCTCATAACTAAATAAATGAAGAAACAAATCCTTTATATCAAAGTCATCATCATTTATTTCATGAGAATAAACCAATGACATAGATCCGGATCACCTCCCTGTAATATGATGCATCCCTCAAAGGGTTCCATAGTAGAACGGCACCATAAAACAACCAAGAAAATTTCTATTAGAAACATGGAGATGAATCTCCATCACATGGAAAGAAAAATTAGGAGGATCTAGGATAAAAATAGCAGTAGAAAAGGGCTGAACATGGCTTGAATCACCACAGGTCAATGATGGAGTGTTGTGAATCACTCTCCAATAATGGAATCCCAATATTCATAAAGTGAGATCCATTACATACCTAGAAAATGAGTGTTTGTAGGGTGAGTAAAAACCCGATCTAAAACAATATTTAAAGGATTACTACATACCAAATTTATATGGTATGAAACTCTTTTAAATCATATAAATATCAGGATTTATGTTTTTATGAAAAATGTTTCTCCTTAGAGAATTTAATAAAGAAAAATTAGTGAATGTGTAATACCTCACAAACTGACATCAAACAAGTCATGAATAGTCTCCATGAAATGAAAATTATCTCACCCAATTCATGAACTGCTAATTTATGATGTGAAATATTTGATTCCATGAATTTCCCCTACTCCCAACTTTTAGAAGTTGAACACCTCTAGAACCACTCCAAGCCTCCATTTAGAACCAAGATATTTATAAAATCAAAATGGGCCATAATATATATATGTGTGCTCTTACAATAAATATATCTCAAAACAATCGCTTCCTCAAGATTCTAAAACCAAGCATAGAGAGAAAATGAAAAGGGTCTATTCAAATAGTGATCCCATAAGATACCTTTCAAGTATCTCTCTATCATAGAATCTCATCCACATCACACATTGGGAAGAGGTGAAAAACCATTCAATAGAAAAAACAATGTCATGAAAACTCTCCATGGGATATAAAAATTAAACAAGAGTAAATCCATAATATGAAACGAGAAGATTCCATACCACCAACTAGAAATGTTAATATACACAAAACAAACAATGTTACAATAGAATGTCTATAAATAGAACACTTTGGGTATTGTGTATTAATTTGAAAATCATGTATCCATGTAATATGATCCATGACACTATGCTGACACAAGACACAAACCAATGGAATATAATCCATGTAAAACACATTCTCCTCGCAATTCTAGATCTCCATAAGTTGTTGCATAGAGGGTGAACCACACTCAACAAAGTTATTTTGCCAATATCCTAAATTAAAGGTGTAATTAAGATAATGAAATATATACATTATGTTAAAGACACCATGTATCTGACTCATCACTGGGGTAATTTCAATTTAATATTCCATGATTCCACCATGAGTGAACACCTTAAATGGTAAATCAAATAGGGGATAAATCTTACTCCCATGGCCACACCATTACTATCGATGATGAAGAGTAACATTTAAGAACATATGATCTATAACATGAAACTACATAGTATCCCCAACTATTCTAAATAAGATTTATGAAAATCATGTGATTACTTCATCATTTCAAAAATTACCTAAACCATCTTTGTGGTATTTTACAATAGTTCCTTCATGATAATTTCTGTCACTCTAAACATAGTCCAAAATAATATATAATGGAAATGATGGGTGTACAAGGCATAAAATAGAACAATAATAATGGTGTAGTTGAAAACATTTTTGTAAAAATATTTGGACAAGGGAAGTTGACTAACCCACAAACCTCCAAAATATAGGACATAATAGAGAAACATTCCTTAAATAATCTAGAATTTACTCTCTATATAACATTCCATATATTGCTGAAAATTAGTGAAAATGAATAACTGAGTGCCAAAAGCTATTAGAGTCCAAACCAGAACCAGATCCAATAACCATGACATCCATTCAGGTTCCCCAGTACAATAACGATCTGAATAGGGAGTGAGATATATTCTATAATCCACCACCAATGGTGTCTAAAGAAATACATTCCATGAATGAAAATTAAAGTAGTGTGAATTTATTTCAACAAAACTGAAAATAAATAAATGAAAACAAGTCAGTTTAAGGTTCCTCAAGGAAACCTAGTCGACCACACCTTCTTTGGCTAAAGAAGGAATAACTCTGAAAAAATACACAGTGTGAATATAATAATATATGTTTTTATATATATATATATATATATTTTTGTGTGTGTGTGTCTATATATATAGAGGTACTAGGTATTTAATAACATATATACCAATCTATATAGAAATGTAGTACTAGACTATTCCTGAGGCTTATCTCAATCATCCATAAAAATGGAGTCTCTAAAACCACAAAACCGTTCTTTGTAGTTAAAAGAATCAGAGCGATGATCATTGTGTATTCAAGGAACTAAGGTACATAACCATGGATTCATCATTTATTAAATTGTTTAAAGAGATACCACTTGTAATATGTAGTAAAATTCATGATATAATCTATACATCCTATGATCCCATCTATTGAATTCTGTAACGAGGATCCAAGGAATCACCCATTGAGTAATGTAATGCCACTAATTTATGAGCCTGACCATGTAGTTCCACAATGAGGATAACCATGTTTCTCTCATACCATCAAACATACCTACTAGTCCATCCTCCATGTTCCATAAAAAAGAAACCCAAGTATCACTTATATCTTGTTGAATTTCATCAGCCCAATCATTCTATCCATGGAATTCTATATGGATTAAACAAAATTATCATTCAAACAATAAAGTAATAAAGGTAACCTCTAATCCAATCCAAGGAATTCCACATAAGGAAACTGAGTATCACTCATGGTACATGTAATCATGATTAGCATATGATCCCATCAAAGGAATTCCATAATAAGGAACCCATGTATCACTCAAGGCCTATATAGTTCATTTAATCATTTAAATAATGTTATATTGGATGGCATGATAATAACCATGGATTATGGAAATCCATAAATGAGTGATAATAGGTAATATACAGAATAATATCACATCACAAGTCATGTATGCCTAATGAGAACCATTCCTATTTATCAATTCAATTAGCCAATTCAATTACCACATTTTATTAGTGAAGTCAAAACACATCACATGTGATTTTATTATGAGTTATGGGAAATATTATCTTTCCAACTCCCTTAATTAATTTTAATTGTCCCTTATAATAGGGTTTGTTAGTCAAACCCTAAAAGGTCTTCTAGAGTGAGTAATAATTTTAATTACTAGAATTAATGGAACTGCCAAGTAGTGTGATTTAATTATGTAAATAAGCATAGAATTCAGGGTCATATATGAAACACATCCAAGGGGTGGAATCATTTGAAGTGAAAACCCTAAAAAAAGTAACATATCCAAAAGATTTATGAATAAGGTATTAGGTTCTTTATATTTAATTTCACATTTATTGGGAATCACATGAAAATCCAAGTTTGATGCACAATGGGAATGTTATAAACAATGAAACAATAAAGGGAAATAATATAGATCATCCACCTTATACCAAGGGAGTTCAAACAATATTATGTCAGACTTAAAAATAATCTTAATGAAGAGAAGATATATTACTTGATAATTTATTTGAAAATAATTTAAATGATATCACATGGATTTAGTATTCCATATAAAAATATAAATGAAGGAATGGATAAATAGGACTTGCGATCATACTAGGGGTAATCCAATAAATCCAATGATGCTCGACTCATACACTAAATAGTAGAGAATTAAGGGAAACTATTAGAGGATAAGGTATAATTACACTCTCTTTTCATAGATTGACATTTCATAGATTCTATAGAATACTTAAAACATTATACAAAAAAATGCCCAAATATTGAACTAGTTGAGTGCTATTGGAAATATGGAAACATAAACACTTATACGTAAGTGAGCTACATTATCTACCACTAGGTTATTCATGACTAGAAACCTTTTTATACACATCAAGAATAATACATATCTTCCTAAAATGGGGTAGGTAACATAAAAAGGGGTGCGATCAAATTCTCAATAAGGGTAAACAAGAGAGATATGTGAGTATAATCATGAGCACAAGGGTATGATAACATGATCATCAAAATATAAGACCATACAATTCATATCAATGATCATATACCTTAATAATGGCATAAATCTTTGCTTTTCATAAGACATGAATCCTGATAAAATAAAGAACATAATCCATGAAAACATAAAATAAGAATAATACCTGAAATTTTGGTAGAAACAGTAGCATATATGATGATTTCCATAGTAGTTAAGGCATTACTGCTAAGGACATATTAGTGGATGAATTATTTTATAGAATCAGGTGTACACCCCATCCTAGCCCTATATTACTGAACCGAGTTCACTCCCTATTCCAGCCCTATATGTCACGACCCGTCCTCGGGGCCCGTGCCGTGACTACCCCAAGCCCGCCTTCCATAGGCCAGGGGCTGGCGACTAGCACCAAAGGCGTAAAATCCCGATAACTGGGAAGGCATTGCCTTTATAAAAGAAAACAAGCACCACAGAGTACAAGCGGAAGTAAACACTAAGTACAAAAGAAGAGCTGAAAAGTAAAAAGGGGCCGGAAATACAAGCCCAACTGTAAAGTACAACTCGAAAGGGAAAACAGCGACTGAAAAGTAAAGCTGCTACGCTGAGATGTCCACTGGAAATCCCACCTGAAGGGTGGGTACAGATAGCTCCTCTGCTCCTCGGGTCCCGCCGTCTGCTCCGAGTATGTCCCGCCCAGTGGTCTGCCTCTGGGTACCGCCTCGTCGTATAGTCCACCTCCAGGTACCGTCCAGTCCTCGAACACTCGGCCTCTGCCAGTACTGGCCGTCGTCTGCAACCAACACAACGAGGTGCGGGCATAGCCCGTGCAGGGGTGAGTATAACGATACTCAGTAGGGACCCCGAGACCCTCAAGGTCTCACTAAAACCAACAAGGATAACCACAAGAAGATCACAACAGATAAACTCTACTTAGGTATATGCCCATACATATACCTAAGTTATCAAGTAACCCATCTCAATCATGAGGAAACACAAGGATCATGAGATCAACGGATAACCACTACCCAGGTATATGCCCATACATATACCTAAGTTATCAAGTAACCCATCTCAATCATGAGGAAACACAAAGGTCAAAAGTCTCAGCTCAAACCAGGATTTTCATTATCGAAACCGTAACTGCTGAAGAGCCCCGTCTCTGAAGTGTGTAGTAGTCCTATCACGACTCCGAGGTACGGCTCACTAACCTATGACTGCTGAGGTACTCCTCCTGTCGAGTACTGCGGGTTTGCGGCGAACTACCGGGCGCTCCGTCCGCTGAGGGTCTGTCGCCAAAATACCGGGCGCTACCCAGATAGCCTGCTGAGGTACTCCTCCCGTCGAGTACCGCGGGTCTGCTGCCAACTACCAGGCGCTCCGTCCGCCGTGGGTCTGCCGCCAAATACCGGGCGCTCCGTCCACTGGGCTAGTCGACTCACTCCAAGTCGAGTCGGTCAAGCAGTCGTCAGGTCTCAGCCGGCTACACGGTCTCCGTACTCTGCACGCTCGTCTCCACCGTCGCGGGTCTGTCGCTACAACCAAGCGCACACACTCCGTAGAGTATCGCGGGTCCGCCGCTACAACTAAGCTCTCCACCGCCAAGGGTCTGCTGCTGCATCCAAGCGCACCACCACTGTCAAGTACCACGGGTCCGCTCCACGAGCTACTGGTCGATACTCCAAGTATCACAAGGTTCCGCGAAGAAGTGTCTCAAAGGTCCGTCTCGTCACAGGGGTCTCAACGCAACAGACGGCGCGTCGATCGGACGCCCGGTCTGTGAGTTATTAGCCTTTTCGTCCCAGGGGCCCGGTTGGTTTCGTGAGCGAAACCAATCCCGGCCGTATTGCACCCCGAACTCCCATAGGGTATACTCAAAGGGACCGTTACTCAACGTAACCACCAACGCCGCTGACGGCTCGTCAAGCGGACGTCCTATCTGAAAGATAACAGCTTTTCCCGTTCCAGGGGCCCGGTTGGATTTCGGTGCGATCCAACCCGGCCACTATCCAACTGCATCCAAAACTCGGGCGGAGGGTGCCAAAAGTTTCGTATCGTCAAGAGGAAGTCAACGAAACAGACGGCGCGTCAATCGGACGCCCGGTCTGTGAGTTATTGGCATTTTCGTCTCCGGGGCCCGGTTGGTTTTTAAGGAAAAACCAACCCGACCGTACTCCACCTGCGTCCGAACCTCGGGCGGAGTATGCCGAAAGATCCGATTCACTAAGAGGAACACAACGCGACTGACGGCGCGTCAATCGGACGTTCGTGGCTCAAGATATGAGCGTTTCCGCTCCGAAGGCCCGGTTGGTTTCGTGAACGAACCAACCCGGCCGAACTCAAAGTAACCCGAAACCTTGAGTGCGATATATCGAAACGACCGTCTCGATCCAAGGATCGCGTTGCCGCAGACGGTTCGTCATTCGGAGGTCCGAGGCTCAAGTTATGAGCCAAAAACCAAATCAGGTTCGAAACGGGGGGTCCGGGTCCGGGCCGACCCGGCCCGACCCCCCCTGGGCGGCGCGGTGGCCGGCGGCGGCGGACGGCGGCGGCGCGGTGGCCGGCAGCGGCGCGTGGCGGCGGCGGGCGGCGGCGCGACGGGCCGCGGCGGCGGCGGCGGCGGGCCGCGCTGGCGGCGGCAGCGGGCCGCGCTGGCGGCGGGGTGCGCCGCACGGGCTGCGCACGCGGGGCCATGCCCCGCGGTTTCTTCAAGTGGCGCGGCACAAGGCCGCGCCGGTTTCTTCAAACCGCCCCCCCCCCCCCCCCTCACGTGGGGGGGCCTGCTGGCGGCTGGACCAAAGGGGGCGCTGCCCCCTTTCCTCAAGAACCGCCCCCCTCATTAAGAGGGGGGTTTTAATGGAAGGCCGGGGGATTAATTCCCCCGGTTTTTAAGACATCCGGCCGGCCAGCTGGGCGGCCGGTTTTCTCAAACGGGACCGGAATTTCCGGTCCCGTTCTTCGGCTTCCGACGCCGGCGGCCCGACCGCCGGTCTTCCCTTCCGCCGCGGCCCGGAACCGGCCGCGGTCTCCTCGTCCCGCCGCGGCCCGGAACCGGCCGCGGTCTTCTCGTCCCGCCGCGGCCCGGAACCGGCCGCGGCGTTCGTCATCCGGCGCGGTGCGTCGGCACCGCGCCCCTTCGCCGTGCTTCGATTCTTTTCAACGCGGCGCGACGGCGTCGCGTTCTTGAAGATTTTCCCTCGGCGTGGCGCGACGGCGCCACGTAAATTAATTGTACGATCATCCGCGTGGTGCGACGGCACCACGCTACTTGCTTCCACCCGCATGAATAAACATGAACGTTGGAGGGGGGTTCGGCCGTGTTCGTGCGGTCCGGCCCCCTCACGTTAATTTAATAACGCAACTTAAACAATCAAGCATCAAGTTAGACATGCGAGATCCATGTTCAAGGAAAAAGAATAAAGAAATAATGAACCAACAACCCCTACCTCTGGTTTCAAGAACGAAGATCGTCAACGACCCGCGGAAGACGCGTCGCGGTGGTCGGCGTCACGGAAGAAGGACGTCGATGTCGTGAAGCGAGGATTCGAAGTTCTTTGACGACGATTTCGTCACGGGAAATCGTCGCGGAAGAGATGACGCGGAAGAAGACGTCGTCGGTGTCGCGGGTATGGCGTCGCGAAAGACGATTCCCGAGAACGTGGCGTTCTTCGTCGAAGCTTGAAGAAGAAGAAGATGAAGGCTCCAAATTCTCTCAAGGTGGCTAGAGAATTCTAACCCAAATAAAATAAGCTAAGTCTTATTTTATTCACACAATTATCAATTTGAATTTCAAAGGTTTGAAATTCAAACAATTCAAACAATTCAACTCCATTAATTAACAAAGTTGTCATGTTATTAAAAGAGGAGTTTAAGGGGGAAGTTGAGAGGTTATTAAAAGATTTAGGGGTTCGTGTGGGCCCCACCACACTTAATCCTCCCAAGGGAGGTTAAGTGGGTGTGGGTCCCACTTCCAATCCCCCTTAGGTAGGTTTTTTTTTAATAAGTTTAAATAAAATTTGTTTTACACAATTTTATTTAACTTAACTGAAAAACCTCAAAACGTAACTTTCAACCCGCAACAAACGCAACTCCCGAAAAGGTCTCATTAAGCGAATATCGGCGCTGCGAGTTCATCGGTGCCCTCGGATTTCAATTCCGAGTACCGGATCAAAATTTAGGAAATCCCGCTCGTTCGTTCACTGAACGTACCCGAGCCAAACTTCGGAAATTAATTCCGGGCACTCCGGGCCTCGGAATCAGGTGCCGTCTGAAACCGCGCTCTTGTAAAATTCTAAAGAAAATTAAGAAAAAAATTCCCTTGAATTTTACGGGTCTTTACATTACTCCCACCTCAGGGCTTTACGTCCCCGTAAAGCTTCAACTCACACTTAAGGGAAACAAAGTAGTACTGAGCACGCAACTGAGCTTTACGCTCCCATATGCTCACCTGAAGATCTCGTGCTACCCGAGAAGCACCCCAGAGGAAGCAACCGTTCACGTAGAACCTACTCCTGTCGATCCTCAATCTCTACTAGAATCTCTGTGCTTATCGCCCTGTCATCGACGTCCAACTCCCCGGGGTCGATGACGTGTGAAGAAACATACACGTATCTCCTCAGCTGAGACACGTGGTGGACACTAAGCACCCGGTGCGACTGAGGTGGTAGGGTTAAGCGGTAAACCTCCTCGCCTACCCTGCTGAAGATCAAAAGGGTCCATCGAACTTCGGAGATAACATGCCGCCTCGGCCACATCTCCGAAACCTCATCGGGTTGAGACCGTATAAGAACGTGTTCGTCACCCTCGAACTCAAGAGGTTTCCCTTTTTAGGTTAGAACTGAACTCAAACTCCTGCTGCCACAGGGGTAGGGTTGACCAACTCAAGAGTGATCGGTCACACCCTCTTATGTCTGAGTTTAACATGAGCTGCCCAGGGTTTCCTTTTCGCCGACCAAGGAAAAACCCATTCCGACGTTTGCCTAAAACAGTCAACCGGGGTATGATTTGTGAATCAAAACCATACCCAGATCAACGTCGTAAGGCCTCTACGCTGCCACCAAGAGATTCCAACCGAAACTCTCGCCTCGAGGTCAAATCACACCGTCGGCGTAAGCGTGATTATCGAGTCTCCTCCCAAAGGTATCTCCAGACGTGAGGGTCAAGTCTACGGCTTACCCGGAACCTCTAGGTCTGGGACATGATTCGTGGAAGGGTAGAATGATTGGTTCCTATGTCTATAGATATGGCAGCTCGTAGTAGACATAATTCGTACCCCGAATCATTCTTAGAGCTCCTGGGTCACACTCCTTGACCGCAATGCAGCTATTCTCCTCCCCAGCCCTCCTGCTCCCTGAGCCTGGCGGGGACTACTAAGTCGGGTGGTCGTAACATGTCGAAATGTACACCACCACATGCTGCTCTCCAAGCTCTGCTTCCACGTCTGCTACCCTGCAGATTCATCTGTCCTTAGCACTTCCTCCTCCTGAAACATTTTACACGCCCGAGTCTCTGCTACCGGTACCGCCGGTAGTGTCTGCTGACCAACAGGTAGTGACAAAGCTGGCGCTCTACCCGTAGGTACTAATCCAGGTATCGGTTCGCGTACCGAAGCCTCGTTACTATAAGGACCAACCTCATGGTCACTCTCTGGAAACACCTGGAGCTAAGATCATCATCCGCTCTACTAGTATCCAAGCTAGGCGTAGAACTCTAGCATTCGTCTCCATCCAGTCCACTGCTGCCTGGGAAATCTGTCTCGCCTCGTATCCTCAGAGGCCTCTACTGCTGGAACTCGTGCATCGCGCTCTGCTAGCGTGCACCGTCAGCTAGTGGCATCTGCTGCCTAACGGGTGGTGGTGCTGCTGGTACACCACCCGAAGGTGACAACACTGAAAAAGGGCCCTGCACTGGAGTCTCGCTGCTCGGTGGGCCATCATGAAAGAAACAACGTAACACGATCAAACGATTATACCTGGTGAGCTGACCTGGTTTGAGCTGTTTTAAGGGGAAAAAACCTTTGAAAACACACACGCAATCAGTGTTTTCGTGCACAAAGTCGGAAATCAGTTGTCAGGGTCCTGGTGTATGGATACGTCGGCCGCCCGCACCAACACTGGACTCCCTGAACTGAAAACCACACTCGGTACTCTCAACACTATTGCTTCACAGAAAGAGACATCAGAGTTATAAGTTCTGCGGTAGAACCGAACTCCTCTGATACCAATTTGTCACGACCCGTCCTCGGGGCCCGTGCCGTGACTACCCCAAGCCCGCCTTCCATAGGCCAGGGGCTGGCGACTAGCACCAAAGGCGTAAAATCCCGATAACTGGGAAGGCATTGCCTTTATAAAAGAAAACAAGCACCACAGAGTACAAGCGGAAGTAAACCACTAAGTACAAAAGAAGAGCTGAAAAGTAAAAAGGGGCCGGAAATACAAGCCCAACTGTAAAGTACAACTCGAAAGGGAAAACAGCGACTGAAAAGTAAAGCTGCTACGCTGAGATGTCCACTGGAAATCCCACCTGAAGGGTGGGTACAGATAGCTCCTCTGCTCCTCGGGTCCCGCCGTCTGCTCCGAGTATGTCTCGCCCAGTGGTCTGCCTCTGGGTACCGCCTCGTCGTATAGTCCACCTCCAAGTACCGTCCAGTCCTCGAACACTCGGCCTCTGCCAGTACTGGCCGTCGTCTGCAACCAACACAACGAGGTGCGGGCATAGCCCGTGTAGGGGTCAGTATAACGATACTCAGTAGGGACCCCGAGACCCTCAAGGTCTCACTAAAACCAACAAGGATAACCACAAGAAGATCACAACAGATAAACTCTACTTAGGTATATGCCCATACATATACCTAAGTTATCAAGTAACCCATCTCAATCATGAGGAAACACAAGGATCATGAGATCAACGGATAACCACTACCCAGGTATATGCCCATACATATACCTAAGTTATCAAGTAACCCATCTCAATCATGAGGAAACACAAAGGTCAAAAGTCTCAGCTCAAACCAGGATTTTCAATATCGAAACCGTAACTGCTGAAGAGCCCCGTCTCTGAAGTGTGTAGTAGTCCTATCACGACTCCGAGGTACGGCTCACTAACCTATGACTGCTGAGGTACTCCTCCTGTCGAGTACTGCGGGTTTGCGGCCAACTACCGGGCGCTCCGTCCGCTGAGGGTCTGTCGCCAAAATACCGGGCGCTACCCAGATAGCCTGCTGAGGTACTCCTCCCGTCGAGTACCGCGGGTCTGCTGCCAACTACCGGGCGCTCCGTCCGCCGTGGGTCTGCCGCCAAATACCGGGCGCTCCGTCCACTGGGCTAGTCGACTCACTCCAAGTCGAGTCGGTCAAGCAGTCGTCAGGTCTCAGCCGGCTACACGGTCTCCGTACTCTGCACGCTCGTCTCCACCGTCGCGGGTCTGTCGCTACAACCAAGCGCACACACTCCGTAGAGTATCGCGGGTCCGCCGCTACAACTAAGCTCTCCACCGCCAAGGGTCTGCTGCTGCATCCAAGCGCACCACCACTGTCAAGTACCACGGGTCCGCTCCACGAGCTACTGGTCGATACTCCAAGTATCACAAGGTTCCGCGAAGAAGTGTCTCAAAGGTCCGTCTCGTCACAGGGGTCTCAACGCAACAGACGGCGCGTCGATCGGACGCCCGGTCTGTGAGTTATTAGCCTTTTCGTCCCAGGGGCCCGGTTGGTTTCGTGAGCGAAACCAATCCCGGCCGTATTGCACCCCGAACTCCCATAGGGTATACTCAAAGGGACCGTTACTCAACGTAACCACCAACGCCGCTGACGGCTCGTCAAGCGGACGTCCTATCTGAAAGATAACAGTTTTTCCCGTTCCAGGGGCCCGGTTGGATTTCGGTGCGATCCAACCCGGCCACTATCCAACTGCATCCAAAACTCGGGCGGAGGGTGCCAAAAGTTTCGTATCGTCAAGAGGAAGTCAACGAAACAGACGGCGCGTCAATCGGACGCCCGGTCTGTGAGTTATTGGCATTTTCGTCTCCGGGGCCCGGTTGGTTTTTAAGGAAAAACCAACCCGACCGTACTCCACCTGCGTCCGAACCTCGGGCGGAGTATGCCGAAAGATCCGATTCACTAAGAGGAACACAACGCGACTGACGGCGCGTCAATCGGACGTTCGTGGCTCAAGATATGAGCGTTTCCGCTCCGAAGGCCCGGTTGGTTTCGTGAACGAACCAACCCGGCCGAACTCAAAGTAACCCGAAACCTTGAGTGCGATATATCGAAACGACCGTCTCGATCCAAGGATCGCGTTGCCGCAGACGGTTCGTCATTCGGAGGTCCGAGGCTCAAGTTATGAGCCAAAAACCAAATCAGGTTCGAAACGGGGGGTCCGGGTCCGGGCCGACCCGGCCCGACCCCCCCTGGGCGGCGCGGGGGCCGGCGGCGGCGGCCGGCGGCGGCGGACGGCGGCGGCGCGGTGGCCGGCAGCGGCGCGCGGCGGCGGCGGGCGGCGGCGGCGGGCCGCGCTGGCGGCGGCGGCGGGCCGCGCTGGCGGCGGCAGCGGGCCGCGCTGGCGGCGGGGTGCGCCGCACGGGCTGCGCACGCGGGGCCATGCCCCGCGGTTTCTTCAAGTGGCGCGGCACAAGGCCGCGCCGGTTTCTTCAAACCGCCCCCCCCCCCCCCCCCCCTCACGTGGGGGGGCCTGCTGGCGGCTGGACCAAAGGGGGCGCTGCCCCCTTTCCTCAAGAACCGCCCCCCTCATTAAGAGGGGGGTTTTAATGGAAGGCCGGGGGATTAATTCCCCCGGTTTTTAAGACATCCGGCCGGCCAGCTGGCCGGCCGGTTTTCTCAAACGGGACCGGAATTTCCGGTCCCGTTCTTCGGCTTCCGACGCCGGCGGCCCGGCCGCCGGTCTTCCCTTCCGCCGCGGCCCGGAACCGGCCGCGGTCTCCTCGTCCCGCCGCGGCCCGGAACCGGCCGCGGTCTTCTCGTCCCGCCGCGGCCCGGAACCGGCCGCGGCGTTCGTCATCCGGCGCGGTGCGTCGGTACCGCGCCCCTTCGCCGTGCTTCGATTCTTTTCAACGCGGCGCGACGGCGTCGCGTTCTTGAAGATTTTCCCTCGGCGTGGCGCGACGGCGCCACGTAAATTAATTGTACGATCATCCGCGTGGTGCGACGGCACCACGCTACTTGCTTCCACCCGCATGAATAAACATGAACGTTGGAGGGGGGTTCGGCCGTGTTCGTGCGGTCCGGCCCCCTCACGTTAATTTAATAACGCAACTTAAACAATCAAGCATCAAGTTAGACATGCGAGATCCATGTTCAAGGAAAAAGAATAAAGAAATAATGAACCAACAACCCCTACCTCTGGTTTCAAGAACGAAGATCGTCAACGACCCGCGGAAGACGCGTCGCGGTGGTCGGCGTCACGGAAGAAGGACGTCGATGTCGTGAAGCGAGGATTCGAAGTTCTTTGACGATGATTTCGTCGCGGGAAATCGTCGCGGAAGAGATGACGCGGAAGAAGACGTCGTCGGTGTCGCGGGTATGGCGTCGCGAAAGACGATTCCCGAGAAAGTGGCGTTCTTCGTCGAAGCTTGAAGAAGAAGAAGATGAAGGCTCCAAATTCTCTCAAGGTGGCTAGAGAATTCTAACCCAAATAAAATAAGCTAAGTCTTATTTTATTCACACAATTATCAATTTGAATTTCAAAGGTTTGAAATTCAAACAATTCAAACAATTCAACTCCATTAATTAACAAAGTTGTCATGTTATTAAAAGAGGAGTTTAAGGGGGAAGTTGAGAGGTTATTAAAAGATTTAGGGGTTCGTGTGGGCCCCACCACACTTAATCCTCCCAAGGGAGGTTAAGTGGGTGTGGGTCCCACTTCCAATCCCCCTTAGGTAGGTTTTTTTTTAATAAGTTTAAATAAAATTTGTTTTACACAATTTTATTTAACTTAACTGAAAAACCTCAAAACGTAACTTTCAACCCGCAACAAACGCAACTCCCGAAAAGGTCTCATTAAGCGAATATCGGCGCTGCGAGTTCATCGGTGCCCTCGGATTTCAATTCCGAGTACCGGATCAAAAGTTAGGAAATCCCACTCGTTCGTTCACTGAACGTACCCGAGCCAAACTTCGGAAATTAATTCCGGGCACTCCGGGCCTCGGAATCAGGTGCCGTCTGAAACCGCGCTCTTGTAAAATTCTAAAGAAAATTAAGAAAAAAATTCCCTTGAATTTTACGGGTCTTTACACTATAATATTGAACCGAGTTAATTTCCAATTCTAGACATGTAATACCAAACCGAGTTCCATTTCAGTTCCATACATGTCTATCTCATGAGATATAAATCATTACCTAATGTATAGTAGGGAGATATAGTTCCCAACCATCACATAATAATATCATACATACATGTTCCACAAGATTGTAAATAATCATATCATAATCCATGAAATGAAATGGGTATTATAAAAATTTAATCATGTCATAACCTATGAAAATATACATGTTTCATAACCATTTCATCATGAATCTTACCAGTGAAAATAATATGGTTTCAAAATCATATAACTCATGAATGAGAAATGGGTTTCATAAACATCATTCCATCAAAATATATTCTATTTATCTAAATAATATGAATGGGAACAATGGATGATTTTACCATAAAGTAATTAGTAACACAAATGGATTTTATATTATATGGTAAATAATTTTGAAAGAAAATTTATAAAAATTTCATGAGTAAAATATCATTTCTAAATTGAAATTTTCTTTTTAAAACTGAAAAAGTTTTGAATTTTTTTTCTATAAAAACAGCATAGAAAAAATAATTTATGTATTAAAAACCAAAAAGATTATTAAAATTCATTCCCCATGATAATGGGACTTAATGATATTTTGAAAACATTTTTGATTAATTTTTGAAAGCATGGTTTTTTAATACAATAGATTTCTAACCAAATAGAGAGACAATCATATTTCACATAAAAACATTATATTAAGTATAAAATAGTGTAACAATTGTACTGAGATATGAGGATATCATAAATAAATACAGGTGAATAAAATTCATGAGTTTTCATGGGATATAAGACATGATATTTCATTAATTTAATCATAATCATAAACAGTCTTGAAAAGTGATGAGAGTTTGTCAATAAACTATTATCACATGGTAACATGATATAATATTCTCCATGTAAGAAAAAGAAATTAAATAAAGAAAAAAATATATTGGAAATAGTTATATCCATGATATAACAAGTAAAATGGAATTATAAACACCGTGAAGAAATTTTAGGAGCATAACAAAACATCGGTATTAGAGAAGGAAAATTGATATGAAACTATTTTAGATATTTGAAAACTTTTGAAACATAAACCACATGAATGAATGATCATAAAATTCTTATTTTAATAATAATAAATTTAATTATATGATACATAGAATAAATTCATGGTTATTAGATACACCATAGAAAATAATTGTGTGGTGATTAAGTCTTGTATCTCATGGAAATAAAAGTGAGATGAGATTCCCTTACCTTTTATCTTGAATCTCGTCGTGCTCATTAAAAAAACTATATAATCAATATAAATTTATTACAAATATTTAAAATAACCATAATATTATTTATAATATCCTATATGGTTTTATCAAGACCATATATTACACTATTGTTAACAAATCTCTATTATGTTTTCACTTCAGGTAATATTCACTTTGTTCTTCATATGATTTTTAATTTGTTATATCGATGGTCCTTATACTTATAATATTATTACAGAATGTAAAAATTGTAATAAATATCATTTTTATTCAGTATTTTTGTATTATAACAATCTATATAATACCAAGGTACAATATGTAATACACCGTTCAGGGGGAAGGTAACCCGTATGTTCTCATGAACACGATTTTCATTTTTATTGTTGTATTAAAAGAAAGAATGTAAATGACATATGTGTATATATATTTTCATATACTATTATTATATTCTTATTATTATATAATATATATCATATATGTTCACAAAGACTATTATTAATACATTCCATGTACTGTGTTAATGAACCACAGTGCTTTCAGGGGGCGGTAGTCCACACTCACTCAAATAAAAACATCTTATTACACCAAATTGAAAGGGAAAAAGTTATTTGATGTAATAAAAATAAATAATCTTAATGGTATAATAAATATAACATATAATATATAAAAAATTATTTTCCATCATAATTTTCCACCATGGGAGGCAGTAAAAGAAAAATAAACAATCATCATTTTGTGAGTTTGTTGTAGTCTCTGTAAGCAAAAACAGTATGATTGTTAGCCATTACATGGAGGTTTATGTATTTTTATGTTGAAACCTTGTCATTAAAACATCTTAGTATAATTAAGATACCTTTTTTTGTTATACATGAATTTAAAAAATAGATTTTTGTACTGGATAGTGAAAATAAAATAAAGTATCTTAGGAGAAGATGCTACCCCTTAATGGAATAATTATTTTTTGTTTCTACCAAAAGGCTTCCATGGGTTTATTTATGTTCAATGGGAAGGTTTTATGAAGTAATAATGGATTTATTAAAGTTAATTTGGAATATATTGGATGAAAATAACTGGTTTTATAGGTGTGAAAAAGTGGGAGAGGTGATATCCTTTATAGGGAAAGTAAATGACACAATTGTCATTTTTTAAAATAAGTTAGGTGTACCGATGTTTTTACACAAAAAAAGTCATAAAAACCAACAAAACTCAATAATTTAAGTTTAATGGATGAATAAAGTTTATCCAATGGGTGTTTAAAATTTTATAATTATTTTTGGGTTTCAAATTTGAGGTTTAATACTTAATTGAGCTTAATTTTTCCATAATCGTTGAAATTAATTTTTTTTCATTCACTAATACTTTTGGTCAAAATATAAGATGACATTATTAGAAGATATAAATCATGATTATTAGAAATATGGAATCCATTTTTATAAATTCTAATAGAATAATTTGTAGAATCTGATTTAAAATTAATCTTATAGTAGGGTAAAAAATGTTGGTTTTTAAAGTAAAAACATTAAAAAGATTGCTATGTTTTTATATGCAATTTCAATGTTAAATTGTTCTAAATGACTTAAATTGTATTCAATGATAAAACTATTAACTAATTATACTTTAAAACCATCTTAATATATAATTTATCCTCATAAATAATTTAAATGAAAATGTAGTTTTGAATTAAAATCTGTTATTTTCACTATTCATCCAAAAATAATGTTTCTCAAAAAAATCCAAAAATTTCACCATAAGAATAATTAAAAATTTTAAATTAAAACAAGATTTTTATTTCAAAATATTAAATTTATAAATTTTTCTAAAATTAAATTTATAGTTTTTTATAAAAGGACATGAAAAGTATATTGTTTAGAAAAATTAATATTTTTAAACATATAAGGATTTTACAGAAAAAACATTATCATTAATTGTCAATATATTTTATTTACAAAAAACCATTAAAAATAATATTTTATAAGTAGCTATAAATGTACACTTTACTAAGTATAATAGCTAGGTTATAATTATGCCATTTAAATAAATATAAAAATAAAATTATGTTTCATATAAATATTTATATTTCATGTAATGTACGCCAAGTCAATATTTAATGTAATATATGCAAAGTAAATGTTCCTTGTAATATAATTTATATCTGTTTCATGTGAAAGGAATGTTTGAATTAGTGCATTACAATACATAAATAAAAATTTAATTTATTGAAGAAAAAAATTTCCATAAAAACTTAGGGTGTTACATTCTACCGCCATTATAATTAATTTCTTCCCATGAAATTCATTACTCAGCTAAAAATGATGATACTTATTATTCATTACATCCTCATTTTTCACATTGATTCATCTAACTCATGAATTTACCACAAAACCTTGACCAGATGAGTGTTCTTATTCCGTAGACCATTTTCTTGTACGATCCAAAATTTCACTAGGTTTTTCCTTGTAAGAAAGATCCTAATATAGAAGTATAAAATCTAAGTTATGTACAAGCGAAGGTTCATGCATTTATTTTCATAGGAGAGACACAAGGAACTCATTATGGACTTGATAAGGAATTGTAGGAAGTTCCATGTAATAAGCTACCACCCCGATACATGCAATAATCTCAAAGGGACTGATATACCTAGGGCTTAATTTCCCTTTCTTCATGAATATCATAAACATCTTCCATGGTGATTTTTGAGGAAAAATATTTTCACTAACTTCAAATTTCATATCACACTGATAGTTATTAGAATAAATTTTCTACCAGCTTTGAGCTACCTTGATATGGTACAGAATGGTTCTAACCTTCTCGACCATTTCTTTTGGGATATTAGGTCCCAATAGATTTAATTCTTCAATTTCATCCCAACATGTTGGATCTCTACATTTCTACCTATATAAGGATTCATAAGTTTCCATATTAATGCTTTAGGGAGATCTATTTTTTGTAGGAAAACAAAACTAAAGGAAGGTGTTTATCCCAACAACTTTCAAATCTAGAGAAAATGATATCAGAATATCCTCTAGTGTTTAAATTGTTCATTTAGACTAAACATATATCAAAGGATGATATGTAGTGACGAAACACAATTCTTTATCATGTTCTTGATAAAGACTTCACCAGAATATAAATGTATTGTCATAGAAATTTTTGTGTAGTTTTTTTTAAATTATATAGAATTGTTTCAAGACCAGATGCTCTAACAGAACCTAATTTTGTGGTCCGGTGAGACCAGAATAGAATTTTTGAACTCCTTTTAGTTCATTTAAATAAATGTGCAAGTGGGGTTTCTGACATTTAAACTGTTGATCGAATCAGAAATCTGTGGTCACAATTGAACTTAGAATGGAGGGATTCACCTAGAATGGACCTAACTTCGACTGGATATGGTGAATGGAAAATTTAATTTTTGGAAATTTTTGGAAAACAATAAGAGAAAAAGATATTATATTTTTTCCCAACCATTGGGTAGTGGCACATCGGTGTTGTGGTGCAGTGAAAAATCGACGACGAGTTGCATTAAATGAATCTCATTAATGTATCATAAACATGCAGTGTAGTGATGCATTAAATGAAGCAAAATTAATATGATGTTTCATAAATGAAATTACATAATGATGTAATGACGCAACATAACAGAAATGTTGTGACATGTTTTCTTTTAATTGGATAACACATTGGAGAAATCAGGATCAAAGTTTGGAATTTATCTGATGATCCTATGGTGATAAATCTCTTCAATGTTGAATAATAAACGCTGGAGAATCAATGGTGACATTGACACACCTCAAAGAATGGGAAAAGAGATCATCGAATTCCAACAGATCTTGAATCACCACAGATTTAATTGCTTCAATTATGAACTCCAATGAGGCAGGGGTTGTGATTTTTTTAATTTTACTCTTTGGTATTCTTCATTTTAAAATTATGAACACATATCAACCCACAAATAATTTGATCCATGGATCTCTCATTTATGTTGGAGGGATAATTTTTCTATGTATTCATGTATTAAATTTGATTATTTGATATAGAACATAAAACCTTATCCCTTGTTTCTAATCATATAACACAGAGTTTGTGGGCCTAATTGAACAAGGACCGAGCCCCTCCACCTTGTGAATTTTTGTGGGTTCTTCATGGATGCATCTTCAAAATGGCAGAAAGGAGGATTTGAGGCCATCGTATGAAAGATGCCATTACCTGGAGTCTATAGGTGCAATTGGTGTAATGAACGAACCACTAGAGTGGACCTGGTGGACTATGGAGTTAGCTGTTGGATACTTCCAATAGTGGCATATAGTGCCCCACCCGAAGAAACGTTGTGGCTGGCATGTGTCATGACGGTGCGACAGGAGCTGTCGGCCTCCGTGTCGTAGGGTGGTGGATGGCATATGTGGCCAGTCGGCCGTGTTAGAGGAACCACTGATGCATCATTGCATCGCGTTGCACACGGTTTGGTAGGTATCTCCATGGACGTCTCATGGAGAAGGGGGATGAGGCTTCCATCAGTGTCCTGAAAAGGTAAGAGCTGGCCAGCCCTTGGTGGGCTAGGTAGGGTGCGGGCCTCCCCAGCGGGCCGGACCCACGGCCAATGGGCCGGGATGGAAACTGTTCGGGTCGACCCAGGGGTGGGTTGGACTCGAGTTGGTTCCGGGGACCCTCGGCTAGGGCTGGGTCAGGTTAATCCGATCGGGTCAGACCAAACCCAGACCCAATCGACCCCTTTTTGAAAAAACCACCAATAATTTATAAACCAGTCATCTGATTGACAATCCATTTACAGATTTGGAACCCTTGTGATGAGGTGGATCATTTGGAATAAACTGATGAGGATTTCATTGATGTTGAAACATGATGAATGGATTGAGAAGTGGTTCTCTAGAAATCAAGCACACTACATGAGAAGATCCTACGGCTGACTGAGACCTAAAGAATATTGACAAGTGACCCTGGGTGGACTAGCTATGATGGTGCAGTGGGGAGAGGCCTTGTGTAACCTAGAAGGACCACGTTACTCAATGGGGAGGCATACCTTATTATGATTTCCAAGGTGGGAAGTGGCTCTATGTGACCTGGCATGCCCCACAGTGGGGGAACAGCTCTGTGTGGCCATGTATACCCACAATATTTATCAGGGATGAGTATCAAAGAAATCCAAGATTATGGGGACGTAGATATGTGTGACTCAGAAGGCCCATGGAGGGGAGTGGCTCTGTGTGACCCAGCATACCCATGGTACTCATTTGGGAGGGTTACTCAAGAATCCTAAGTCGTTCAGTGATATGACTGATAGACTTTCTTTATTTACTCAAGATTATACCTGGTTTGATCTATCATTCTTCATGATCATGATTCATGTTTTTCTTTTGGAGTGATTTGTGATCTTTCCTTTTGGTTTGGGGTCCCTACTTAGTATTCTATTACTCACCACTATACGAGCTTTTCCCGCCCTTGTTTTTAAGGTGCAGATGATCAAGGCCTTGACGTAGGACCCTATGGCCTAGGACCTGGTGGTCCCCAGTGGGACCAGGCAGGTGGGACATGCTTATACAGCTTCCAAAAACAATCCTACACTTACTCATCAGGTGGGTTTTTCAGTGGAAAACTTTTTATAGATTCCTTCTACTATCATGTTTTTCAGTTTTTCTTTTATTATGTTTGTACTCTAGCCCATTTTATTTTCAGTTGAAATTTACACAGTGGTGGTTTAGTGTCATGCTTTATATCTTTTCCAATTTTCTTGGGATGTGGTTGTGTGTGTGTGGGTACAGGTACTCAAAAAAATACCTCCCACTTATAGGATGATTTCTTCATTCCTACTCACCAACCCCTAGCCTTCAGGATGTAGGCATGGGGGTGTCACAGAATGGGCCCTAGGGGATGAGTCGAGGTAAATTGGTATCAAAGGTGGTCAGTTCTACCTCAAAGACCTGGAGTCTATTATTTTGATTTTGGGAAATAGTGTTAAAAATTTTTATTTCAACCTTCAAATTCATGGGGCCAGTGTTGGTACGGTGGTCAAACTTTAAATACACCAAGACCATTAATTATGTTGTTCATCTATATACATAAAAACACAAATTTCATGCATCATTTAGGAATTGAGTGTTCCATCATGTTCTTATTAAATTAGAGTAAGATCACCATGTATAATCTATTGAATATGTTGAATCTTTATCTGTATCAGGATACCTCCACCTAGATAGTAAGCTAGGGTTCTGATGTGTGACCATGAGGATAGCCCACCTAGCAATGATGTGTCAGTTCAGGGACCAGTTTTAGAGATGGCCCTGCCAGGTGGTGCACCAGCGTTACCACCACATGTTGATTGGAAGTTACAACCATCATTTCCAGTAGAGTACACATGAATGCTCAGTGTGTTTCATGATTTCCAAAGATAGAGAACTCCTAGTTTCAAGGGAGAGATAGATTCTCAGGTCGCTAAGGACTGACTGGAGGTAGTGTCGTGGGTATTCTATAGTGTGAGGGTGCTACTAGGCCAGATGGCCATCTTAGTTGTGAGCCTACTTTAGGGATCTATAGGGAGATGGTGGACCTGAAAATTCATACTCATGATAAGGCGACCCCCTCATGGACTAACTTAGAGTGGATTTTTTAGGAGGATTTCTTCCCCACAAACTTTAGCTCAGTGCACATACAAGAGCTACTTCACCTATAGTAGTGAATCATATTAGTGGATGAGTAATCTGAAAGGTTCATAGATCTCTATCGCTACTCTATATATATGGTACGGGACACTTTCTTTAGGGATCGGACCGTTGATCAGGAACTCATATGGGATATTAGGGCATCAATGATTTCTATCGGCATCCCCACTCAGGCTGGAGTGCTAAAATGAGCTATAATGGTAGAGAGATTCCTCATAGAGAAGGAACAGATTTTGGGAGCTACACCTAGCAATAGGCAGTGTATTTTTCATTAGTGAGTAGCAGGAAGCAGAAGTGGTGACCCAAGAGGGTCAGATATTTCGGGGTACAACCCTAGGATTTAGGGTCAATAGTGTGGGGCCCAAAGAGTAGAGGGAGATAGTAGGGGTCTGGGATGTGCTTCACGTGCTACAGGTCGGGACACAAGGCCCATGACTACCTAACCCGCCACATAGATGAACAACAGACAATTGAAGGGACAACAAGTAAGAGGTAGATGTTTGAGTGAGGAGATTCATAGGGCGGGGAATGTGGCAGGGTGTAGGCCGAGTAGCAGGTGGAGGGAAATAGTTTGAGGTACTACATCCACCACCCATGGGGGTTCCACCAAGGCCTTCGACAGCAGGTGGAGAGGGATGAGATCAACTTCAGGTGGGGGAGGCCTATTACCAAAATGCTCTGGAAATGATTATAGGTATGATTAATGTATTCTCCACCTTCGCCGAAATTCTTATAGAGAAGGGTTTTATTCACTATTTTCATTCCATGGAACTTTTTCAAGGATTAGACATTTTAGTAGATCCATTGTCTCAATACTTATGATTAGGTATCCATAATTCATGATCAGGTCAACTGTATTAAGAATATATTATTGTGTGACTATGAAAATGGGACCATGCCTTCCTTCACTAGTGAGAAGGAAACTTTTGCAGCACATGGCAGACTTTCTCTGAGGAGGGTATATTAGATAACTCAGAAATTTGCTAGCCTCACCCTTCTTTAGTGGATAAGAGGAGTCCTATATTTCTTATAGTGGTGTATTAGAATGAGGATTTCTTTCCTGAGGATGTTTCGATACTACCTTATTACATGGAGGTAGCCTTCGACATTGGCATGTACCCTAGGAAGACACTGATTTCCACACCAGCATATCAGATGTCTTTCTCAGAGCTTCGTGAATTGAGGGTACTGTTGGAGGACATCCAAGAGAAGGTCTTTGTAAGGAATTTTGTTCCACCATAGGCATCCTCAGTGTTGTTTTCCAAGATGGAAAATGGGAGTTTGAGGTTTTTCATGGACTTACGGAGCCTGAACCGGTTGACTTTGAATAAAAAGTATTCACTGGAAATGATTTATTACATCTTCGATCAGCTAAAGGGAGTGAGGTGGTTCTTGAAGATAGTCATCAGATCAAGCTATCATCAGCTTCAGGTATGGGATAATAATGTAATAAATATGTCCTTTAGATGTTGGTATGAACACTATGAGTTTTTGGTTATTTCTTTTGGCATGACCAATACCCCAGTAGTGTTCATTGGACTCATGAACAAGATCTTTCAGCCTTAACTTGATCAGTTCATCATGGTCTTCATTAATGACATCTTGGTGTACTCAGTGATAGATTAAGAGCACACTACACACCTTAAAATAGCCCTGGATACATTTTGAGAGAACCATCTTTAATGTATGCTCTCGAAGTGATAGTTCAAGATTTGGGAGGTCTACTTTCTTGGATATGTCATCACAGAGGTTTGAGTTACATTAGATCTAGCAACGATAGAGGTAGTACCGGTATGAGATCCATGTAGAAGTGTGACTAAAGTGTGGAGTTTCTTGGTGTTGTCCAAATATTATTGGAGGTTTGTGCGAGAATTTTCTAGATTAGCATCACCTTTATCAACCTTGACACAGAAGGGACAACCCTTCATATGGAAGTAGAAGTACCAGCATAGTTTCTAGGAGATGTGGTGGAGACTGACGGGTGACCTTATCATCAAACTACCAGAGGAGGTTGTTGGGTATGTAGTTTTTTTTATGAATCAAGGACTAGAATGGGTTTTGTCCTCCTCTAGGAGAAAACAGTGATCTACTATGTCTCACAGTAGTTGAGGCAGCATAAATTGAACTATGCAACCCATGAACTGATGTTAGCAGTAGTGGTCATTGCTTTGAAGATGTGGTAATAGTAGTTGATGGGTGAACAATTTACCATCTACTCTGACCACAAGAGTCTTAGGTATATATCCTCATATAAGTACATGAACATGAGTTAGTGGTGATGGATGGATATCCTCCACGACTATGACTCTAAGATAGTCTATACTCTTGGGAAGGGGAACATGGTGGCACAAGCTCTCATTAAGAGGTCTGGTTTACATATCCTGAGTGAGGCGATAGAGGAATTAGACACAATGTGGATATCATTCATGGAAGATGATGGATTATCTTACCTTCAGTTTATGATTGTTACTCATCCACCCTTACAACAAGTTAGGGAGGCACAACTTGAGGATTTTGGCTACGAGGCCCGACATGCTCAGTTATCCTTAAGATAGGCTATTGATGGATTTTCGATAGGTGGTTAGCGCATCATCATTTTCTGAGGGTGCACCATTGTACCAGTGATGTTGCAGGAGGAAGTGATAAGAGAGTTACATACATCCCCTTTGGTGGTACATCATGGTGTGGTTAAGATGTATGGGGACCCTAGACATCAGTACTGATGGGTAGGGATGAAATAAGCATTGGGAGAGTTTGTTTCAGGATGCCTCACTTGTCATAAAGTAAAGGTTGAACATCAGGTTCCAACATACTTGGCCCAAGATCATGAGGTACCAAAGTGGAAATGGAATGGTATCTTAATGGACTTCATGATGGGGTAACACGTCTGTCAAGGGGACATGATTCTATCTGGGTGACCGTTGACTGAATCAACAAATCGGCTCACTTCTTAACCATCCGGGAGTAGGGATCGATAGAGGGATTGAGATGCCTCTATATACAGGAGAGTGAGGGTCCACATGGTGCCTTCAATGATCGTTTTAGACCTTGATTCATGCTTTACATCATGATTTTGGACGTGATTGTAGGAGTCATTCACAAATCATTTACACTTGAGTAAAAACATTCACCCACAAACAGATGGACAGAAGGAACAGGCCAAACATACCATGGAGTATATGCTATATGATTTTGTTTTGACTTTTGGTCATAGATGGGAGAACCACCTGAAACTTGTGTAGTTTCCATAAAACAATAGCAATTACTCCACCATTATCATGGCACTATTCGAGGAATTCTACGGGCGGCCTCATAGATCACCTTTATTCTAGACAGACCTAGGGGATTTAGTACTAATGGGTATATATTTGGTACAAGCTACCACTAAGAAGGTTCATCTCATCTAAGAGAGGATGATTACTACATAGAGAAGACAGAAATCAGACTTAGACAAGAGATGGGGGCCCTTGGTGTTCCTGGAGGGAGACCATGTGTTCCTTTGGGTCTCACCCCAAAGGGTATTTTAGATATTTGGACAGGGTGGAAGGTTATCTCCGAGGTTCATTGAACCTTTCCAGATTCTTAGTTGAGTTGGTGATGTTGCTTACTGCCTACATCTCCCACCACAAATTCACCGTGTGCACAATGTTTTCTACTATGTGCATATCCATCAAACGTCATCGATTGGGGTGAGCTGGAAATTGAAGATGGGGTGACATTTGTATAGTTCCCAGTAGATATATAGGATCGATACGAGTAGAGCCTTCATGGATTTTCGATTCCTCTTGTACGTGTTCGGTGGCAGCATGGGAGTCTCGAGGAGGGACATGGGTCAAGGAGGATGAGATTATTGCTCAGTAACCCCATCTTTTAGTTTAGATTTGTTTTTGCTTATGGGGCTAGAAATTCCAAATTGTGGGGGTAATGTAATGTCTATAATACTTCCATGTTTTTTTTAAAGTATATGGAATTGTTTCGAGACTAGACGCTATAAAGGTACCTGATTCTGAGGCCCAGTGAACCTGGAATAGAATTTTTTGACACTTTTTAGTTCTTTTAAATAAATCTGATAGCACGTTTTTAAAAAATTTAAAACATTCCTTGGATAAAAAATAAGAGGGCATTATAGAACTCAAAATGGTGGGATTCACCTAGAATGGACCTATCTTCAACCATCAAGGGTGGACCAGGAATGTTAATTTTTGGAATTTATAGAAAAATATAAAATAACATAAATGTTATTTTAGTTTTTTCCCAACTGTAGGGTGGTGTCACAGTGGCTCTATGGTGCGGTGATAAAGCAACAACGAGTTGCTTTAAATGATGCTCATTAATGGCTTGCAAATGTACAAAATAACAATGTATTAAATGAAGTGTAACAGATATGTTGTTTCATAGATGAAACAATGTAATGACATGATGACACAGTATAATAGAAATGATGTGACATGTTTTATTTTAATAGGATTTAATGTTAGAGAAATCAGGATCAAAGGGTGTAATTTCTCTGAAAACCCTATAGTGAGAATTCTCTCCAACAAAATAATGACAAACACCGGTGAATATCTAGTGAAATTGACACACCTTGAAGAATGGGATCACAGAGCATCGAATGCCGATAGAACTTGAATCCCTATGAACAGATCTCTTTAATGATGAACTCCAATGAGGTAGGGGTTGTGTTTTTTTAAATATTCATATTTTCCGTTTTTCATTGTAAAATGATGATCATAGGTCAAACCATGAATAGGTTATTCCGTAAATACCTTGTTAATGTGAGAGGGTGCCTATTTCATGGGATTCATATATCGTGATAGATTATTTGAAATAGAGAATCAAAATATTATCCAATGTTTTTAAGCCTATAACGTGGAGGTCACGGGCCAACATGAACAAGGCCAGAGCCCCTCCACCTTATGTGGTTTTATGCATTCTTTGTGTCCATATTTTGAAAATGTAGGTAATGAAGATTGAAGGCCATAGTATGGAAGATGGCATCCCATATAGGCCATAGGATTAAGCAGCAAAAATAACGGACCATCAGAGCACCGATTTTGGCTGTCGTGGGTGGGTGGCAGCACGCCATGACAACACGATGGAAGAAACTCCATGGACGGCTCAGGCCGTGGCGATGCAGCAGGAGCTGTTGTTCTCCATGCCGGCTACTGGTGGTCGGCGGACATGGTCACTCGGCCACGTTGGAGGCACCATGGACGCGACAACAATCATTGTCGCACGCGGCAAGGCCACGTTCAAACAACTGTTGTGGATGAGGTGGCCTTGTAGATGACCCATAGGGAAGGGGGATGGACACGGATTCCAGCCGTGTCCCGGCCAGGTAGGAGCCGACCCATCCTTGGCAAGCTAGGTAGGGAGGGGCATCCCCAATTGTCTAGACCCACTTCCCAACCGGATCAGGGGAAATGGGTCGGGCTAGTCCGGGTCAGTCTGACTAGGTCATATTAGACCTGGACCCGACTGACCCTTTTCTAGAAAGAAACACCAATAACATACAAAATGCGAGTCTGATTGACTAGGTTTTTGCGGAATTTGAAGCCTCATGTTGAGGAAGATAATTTGGGATACTCTAAAGAGGATATAATGTAAGATTAAATATAATGATGATCTTGAATATCAGTTATCCCAGAATTAAGTGCACTACATGCAGAGATCTTACGGCTGACTGAGACCTAAATACTGTTAAAAAGAGATAATGTGTGGATCAGATACAATGGACCAGTGGGAAGTGGATCCATGTGGCCTAGAACGACCATGATAGAGAGCAACATTATATGACTCAGAAGACCCATGGTACTCGATGGGGAGGAGTACCGTAGTATGATAGATAAGGTGGGAAGTGTCTCTATGTGAACTGATATTCCCATGGTGGGGAACATCACTATATGACCCAGCATACCCACTGTACTCATCAGGGATGACTACCACAACTATCCAAGGATAAGAGAAAGCATATCTATGTGATCAAGCCTACTCATGGTGGGGAGCGGCTCTGTGTGACCCTACATACCCAGGATACACATTTGGGAGGAGTACACCAACAGCCCAAGGTGTTCAGTGATATGACTGATAGTCTTACTTTACTTAATCTATATTATACCTACAATGAGATCTCTTTCTTCCTGATCATGCTTCATGATCATTCTTCGCGAGCTTCTTATGGATTGATTTATGATCTTTCCATGTTGTGTTAGAGTCCCTATTGATTATTCTGTTACACAGCCCTACACAGTCTTTTACAACATCTGTGGTGTCTAGTGAAAACGATCGACGCCTTGATAGAGGATATGGTGACCTAGGACCCGCAGGTTCTTAGTGAGACCAGGTAGGTGGGACATGCTTCTACGGATTAATAATATTACCATACACTTACTCATCTGGTGGTGTTTTTAGAAGATATATTTTTAGTGTTTCCTTGTACTTTCATATTTTCAGTTAGTCTTTCATTGGGTTTGTATTTTAGACCATTTTATTTTATGTTGTACTTTACACAATGGTGGTCTAGTGGTATTCTTGTTTTCTTTTCCAGTATTCTTGGGATGTGGTTGTTTGTGCATGTTTATAGGTATTCAAACAAATTCCACCCACTTGCAGGATGATTCCTTCAATGCTAGTCGCCAACCCTTGGCCTTCGGGAGGCAGGTTTGGGGGAGTGACGACACGAGCCTTAGAGGATGGGTCATGACAATTAAGGTGAACCTAGGATCCCTATCCAATATAATAGAATGTGGTACACCAGACAACCATACCACTTCCAAAATGTATATCATAGAAAGATGATCTAGATATAATTATTTTCTGATTGGGATAAAATGTGATGACATAGTAAGATGATCAACTACCACCCATACAACATTCAACCCTTTTAGGAAATGGGTATTCCAATGACAAATTATGTATTTATGTTCTTCCATTTCCATTATGGTATGGGTAATGGATGAAACATCACCTTTTACACTTGTCATTCATCCTTAATTTGTTTTCATACCAAGCACTAAGACACAATATTTTTGATATCTGTCTTCATGAACTCCCACTAAAAGTACTAATTCATGTCCCTTTACATCATTGTACTTCTAGGAGGAATAGAAAATGATGAAATATGAGATTCCTATAATTGATCCTTCTTCAAATATTTTATGTAAGGAACAATTACATGATTTATAAATATTATCATTCCATCCTGATCAAGGATAAACATAGTAACATGTCATGATTATCTTTATAATTCTTCATCTTACTTATTAACTTCCTTAGTCTTCAATAAGATAGAGGGTTTAAATTTCATTTGAGAAAGAAAATATTTTTTCCCTTCCTTCATGATTTCTAGATCCATCCATTGAAAAGCCAAAAAGATTTGATATTTTATGAACCTCAACATTGATTAGCTAGCATTATATTTCTAACATAAAACATCAACCACCTTTTTCAGTTTATTAGATTCATAATTAATTGAGTAGTAATAATCCAATATAAACTATAACAATATTCTCTATAACATATTCAAATACTTCAGTTTGAATATATATTTCAGTATTTTACGATCATAATATGTAACACTTTTAACCATAAATATAATGATCCATATCGTTAATGAAAAATTTACCATGGATAAATGAAAATCATGAGTTGGGTATTATTTCTCATGATTCTTCAACTTTCACAAGGCATAAGAAATAACCATGTTATTGAACATAATAACACATCTCAATCCCTTCATGGATGCATCACTAAAGATTAAAAATCCATATCCACTATAGGGTAATGTAATCACAGATGTACTAACTAATATTCTCTTCAGTTCCTTGAAATTGTCCTCAAATTCATCTATCGAGCGGAACTTGACACCCTTTTGAGTTAAAGTGGTCAGATGATTAGATAGTCATGAGAAATTTTCAATAAACTATTGATAATATCTAGCTAAACCAGGAATTATATGGATCTCAATCATTGTGGTCATTCTAGACTAGCAATCAAATGATTCCTCCTTTGACAGATCTACTATTATACCATCTCTTGATATTATGTGGCCCAAAAATAAAACCCTTTCAGCCAAAATTCAGACTTTATAAATTTTTCATATTAATTATTCTTCTATAGGGTCTTTAGTACATTCTCAAGTGATCTTCATGATCATATTTTCTCTTTGAATTGATAAAAATGTATTGTATAAAGACTATCAAAACTGCTCAAGGTAATCTCTAAAGACACTATTCATTAAATCCATGAAGATAGTAGGAGAATTAGTAAGACCAAAAGGCATAATTATAAATTTATTATTACCATAACTTGTATATAATGTCATATTGGGTATACTCCCTCTCTTGGACCTCAATTGATGATATCCAAAATGAAGTTCAATATTTGAAAAGTATTGAGCTTAGCGTAGTTGACCAAAAAAGTCATCAATATGGGTAAGAGGATACTTGTTCTTGATTTAGATCTTTTTCAACTCCCAATAATCAATATATAGTCTCATTGATCTGTCATTATTTTTAAAAATAATAATGAGTTCACCCCAAGGAGACACACTTGATCAAATGAATCCCTTGTCAAGGTTTTCTTGGAGTTGCTTCTTTAAATCCTTCAACTCAATTAGATCCATTTTATAAGGAGTCTTTGAAATTCGAATGTAACCAGGTATGAATTCTATTAAAGACTCAACTTATCATTTTATAGGAAGTCTAGGAAACTCTTATATAAAGATGAAAATAGAATCTCAAACAATAGTCATATCTTTGATATGGATTTTTTCAGCAAACATTTTGAGATAAAAAGACATTTTTATTAGGAATTTGGAACCACACAATAGATGAAATCTCCATAAGAAGTTCATACCTATCATCACATGGATTGATGATCATCATAGGATTTCAAATATCAAACATAAATTCCCATCCTATAAAATTGATGTGGGATCTATGCAGAGAAATCTAATCCATTCCTATGATGAAATCAAACTATACCAAATGAATAATGCTAGTATTTGTTGGAGGCACATTCCCACAATCTTCAACCAGATTGTAATCAAATACTAGATATGCAATCATCATTCCATTAGGTGTTTTCACTACAAATTTCATATCTAATTGTTTTGGTGGAATCATAAAACCCTTAGAAAATTATTTAGAAATGAAATAGTGGGTAGATCCAAAATAAAATATAACATTAGTAGTTCTAGAGTGGATGGTTTGTGTAAAATTAATTATGTTGTTATAAAACTCTCATCAGAAATAGTGAGTTCATGATATTTACCCTTATACCTCGGATTAAGTGGTTCTTGATGTCAAATATCATCGCTATCCATTAGGTTTGGTCAGTGGTTATCAGAATTCATGTTCTCCTTACACTTGTAGCACTGAATTTTAATAGGTGCATTCAGTGATGCTTTCCCTCTTTTATCATTTTGAACTAACTTCTTACCAAAATTTTAACAATCAATTTCTAGGTGACCTTCCATTCCTTACTAAGAACATTTACTAGACACATTAAAAATAAATCCTCCATGCTTTTTACCAAATTTAGAGAATAGGGGGAAACTCATCTTCCATTTCCATGGTTTTTATAGTTTTATTTGATCTATATATTTTTTTATTCTCAAATCCATGTGGTTTATATATGAATCCATCCTCCATTTCAACATTGATTACACAATCCAAAATCTCATCAATGCTACTAATGTCTCTTATAGAGATCGCACATTTGTGACATTCCTGTGAGACCCTGAAGAACCTATCATCTTTACTTTGGGATGAATGATAATTCCTAAATAATACCTTGCAAGACATATGAAATTAGCCTCATATGTATAGATAGATTAATAATTCATTTTCTTTAACACAAATAATTCATTCTTTATCATGTTATGAAGAATACGAGGAATGAACATATTAAAAAATATGTTCTTTAACTCATCCCAATCCATGGATTCAATCTATCTTGTTTCCTTGTATTCTTCATTAGAGTCCACCACTAATCTGATTCTCATTTTAAACAAAATAGATCTAGAATTTCTTTCTCATGCTCTAAACACTTTAAAATGTAGAATATCTTTTCACTCGTACTGATACATTATTCAACACCAAGTCGATCAGAAGACCCTCTAAATGAAGGTGGATACTGACTCATTAAACACTCAACATAATTTTTTCCCTCTTATGCTCATTTTTATTTCCACCATGATCCATATCATGATAAAGTTGTGTGAGCATTGAAATGTTGATTTTCATTCATGTTCCCATAGAATTAGGTTTCTTAGGAGAACAATCATCACATTATCCATCACAATCACCATTAACACTGTTATTTGGGTTCCAACCATAGAATAAAACCAAAAGAATAGTGTATGAAATAGTTATCCTATTGAGGGACCTAATAATCATGAAAATTAACTTACATTATGTCTAAATTATGACACCATCCAAAATCAATGCCACCTTAGGTTAATCCTAGTTTTTTCATATAAAAACTCTATTTAAATGCATTATAATGGTTTTTGAATCAATTAGGATGTCCCAAAGAATATCCCTTAGGAATGTCAAAAACATATGTACAGTAAGGCACGTTGTCACGTACCAGATTACCCAATGTTAGGCTTGAAACATCTTATTTGAGTAGTTATCCCAATGTATATGTATTCTAGAGCCACATCCACTTGTATTATCCATACGAAGATTTATTAATAGGAAACCACTCACTTCATCCTTTACCAAAATTATAGGACATTTTCTTATATTTTTCTTTATCCTAAGACTTATCCTCAAACATGTACACAGAGTCCTCACTATGGTTTTATAATCCTAGATACCAATGGTTAACTAATAATTTGATATGATACCAACTACAGAAACCCTCACATTTCATACATTATCATTACATAACTTTTTTTTAATACTTAAAATATTATACAAAAAAATCCAAAGAATCATACTATTCGAGTTCTTTTGGAAACATGGAAACATAAACACTAACACATAAGTAATCTATATTATCTCCCCCAAGGGTTTTTCTTGACTAGAACCCTTTTTAGACACATCAAATATAATACCTATCTTAATAACCTAGGGAAATATATATAAAAATGGGTGAGATGAAATGCTCATTAATGGTAACCAAGGCAGATATGTACGAATAATAGTGAGAAAAACTATATGTTAACATGATTATTAAAATATAACATCATGCCCTTCATATCAAAGAAAAATTTGTGAATCATGTAATAAATCTTTACAGTTCATAAGACATAAATCATAAGGAAATAAATAACATAATCCATTAAATCATAACATAGGAATAAAAAATGGAATTGTTGCATAAACATAAGAATATAAAATGATTTTCATAGTATTCATGGTATTACTACCGAGACTATCTTAGTTGAAAAAATCTTCAATTGAACCAGCTACACACCCCGTTCGAGTCCTATATTACTGAACTATGTTTACTCCACATTACTGCCCTGTAAAACTAAACAAATTACATTTCACATTCCTTCCATGTAATACTAAACCCATTTCATTTCCCATTATATCTATATTTATATCATGAGATATAAATCTTTACCCAATTTATTGGAGGGAGATATAAGTCCCCACATATCATATTGAAATCATATATACATATTCCACAAGATCACACATAATCATATCATAACCCACAAATTTAAATGGGTATTATAAAAATGTATTCATATCATAACCTATGGAATAAAACAAATTTCACAATAATTTCATCATAAACATAACCCATCAAATGTAGCTGGTTTCAATAGCATATAACCCATTAAATGGAAATTAATTTCATAAACATCATTCCATTGAAACATAATATATTTTAATAATAAATATAAATGGAAAAATTGAATAATTCCCCAAAAAAGTGATGAGTAACACCAATGGATGTTATCTTATATGGGAAATAAATTTGAATAATATTTTAAAAACATTTCTTAAAAAATATCCATTCAATGTTGAATAACACTTTTTTGAAATCCTTTTTATTTGAAAAAATATTTAAAAACATATAAAAGAATCATTGAAAACAAGAAAACTATTTTTAAAATAGGTTTTCCATGAAAATTGTATTTGATTATATTTTGAAAAAAAATTGAAAACATTTTTGAAAACATAGTTTTTGAGTACAATAGATTTCCGATCAAAGAGAAAGACATACTAATTTTACTAAAATACATTTTATTAAGTAACAAAGACAGAAAAATTAAACTAATACATAAGGATATCCCCAATAACCATAGGATAGGAAAATTCATGATTCTATTGATATATGGATTAGGATATTTGATTAATTGAATCATAGTCATAAACAATCTCAAAAAGCGATGAGATTGTTTCAGCAAAATCTTATCAATTGGTAACGTGGGATCATACGCTACATGTCAGAAAATGAAATTACATGATTCATAAAATATAATACAAACAAGTAGATTCATGGTATAACCCATAAAATTTAATTATATACACCTCGAGATGAATTTAGGTGCATAATAAAACATGATTCTCAATGAAGGAAAATTGAGACAAAACTATTTTACCAATTTGGAAACTTTTGAACATAAACCCCATGAAATAAAGATCATAAAATAGATATGTGAATAAATATAAATTAAATTATATTATACACATAATACATTAATAGTTAGTACATTCACCGCACAAAATAAAATTTTGGTGTTTAAATAATGTATCCAAATAAAAGTGAGATGACATTACCTTACCCTGTGTCTTTACTATTTTTATACTCGTTCAAACCACCTATATAATAAATATAAATTTATTTTAAATATTTTAGGCTAACATATTATTTTATCTAATTACATTTATGGTTTTATCAAGACCTTATATTACACTCTTGTTAACAGTCCTCTGTTAGGTTTCACTTCATGTAATATTCACTTTGTTCTTCGTATTTGTATAAATTAGTTATATATTTTTTCCTTATACATATATCATGATTACAAAATTTAATAAATTATGTAAATACAGGTATAATAATTATATTTTTATTATAATAATCTATATAATATAGAGGGTTGAAATGGAATACATTGTTAATGGAGATGGTAAGTTGTACGTACGCAATAATGTTGTTTCTGTTTTTATTGTTCTATTAAAATAAACAAGGTAAATGAAATTTTGTGTGTATATATATGTAATGATATTATTATTATAGAAGAATTATTATATCATATATATAATATAAGTTCAATAAACTAATCCTCAATACATTCCTTGTAGTGTGTGAACAAATCACATCGCTTTGAGGGGTGATACTCCACACTTCCTCAAATGAAATTATCGGGTTTCTCTAAATGAAATTTAAAATTATATGTGATATAAAAGTAATAAATAAGTTTAATTATTTAATAAATTTATTATTTAATATATTAAAATAGAGTTTACATCATAATTTCTACCATTAGATGTGGTAAATTAAGAATGAACAATCATTATTTTGTGAGGTGGTAGTTTGCCATACACAAAAATAGTATGTTCCTTAACCATTATATGTAGATGTGTGTATGTATAGGAATAAAAATTAGCATAAAATCATTGAATATGGTGGATAATTTTTGTATAAATTCCTTTAAAAAATTTAGTGGAGTGAGTTGATAAATAAAATATATGAAATGATCTTGAGAGAATATGTTATGTCTTTGTCAGGTTACCCCTATTGGTTTGTGCACAAATGATTCCTTGGGTTTATTTCATTACAAGGGGAGTATTCTAGAAGGAAGGGAGGAATTTTTGGAAGTGAATTGGGTAGATCATGGCCTAGACTAAGTGGTTTGAGAGGTGTGAAGATGAAGGATAGGTGGTGGCATTTTATAGGGAAAGGAAAGACACCCTTCACATTTTTTCAAATCAAGTTAGGTGTACCCTCGTTTATAACTACAAAAGTAATACCAAACCCAAAAATACTCATTAATTTAAGGTTAATGGCTGGATATTTTCCATCTAGTGGGTTTTTTAAAAGTTTATATTCCATTTTGGTTCATAAATATAAGGTTTATTCCTAAGTTAAGCTTAATTTTACCTTAATCGATGTAATTAATTTAAATTACTTTTTGTAATGTTTTTGGTCAATAACTAAGTTGACCATAACCTTCGTTATAAATTATACTAAGTCCAAATATAAAATATATTTTTCTAAATTCTTATAAAATATGTATCATAAATTAATATAAAAATAATCCCACAATTGAGTCGACAATGTAGGTTTTTAATATTAAAACATCCAAAGCTTTGCTAGGTTTATATATCCAATTTCACAGTGAAATTGATCTCAATATACTTAAATGTATTAATTGATAAAAATATTATCTAATTAATCCTTGAAACCAATTAAAAAAATTAAATTTATCTTTATAAATAAATTAGATGAAAAAACAAGTTTTCAATTGAGATCCTATATTTTTCACTATTTATCCAAAAAAGGACGTTTCTCAGAAAAATCCAACAATCTCACCATATGGTAATTTAACAATTATAAATTCAAAATTTATATTTCTTTTATTAAAATAAATTTTTAATTGTATCTAAAATTAATTTTATTATTTTTCATTGATGGACATGAAAAGTAGTTTGTTTGAGAAAATAATATTTTAAAAAATATAAGTACATTACCAAAAATAATATCAATTATTATAAATATGTTATTTATATAAAAAATTATAAACAGTACTTGAAAATAATTTATTACTTTTAAAATTAATATATTTAATTTCTTGGTTATAATTATCTCATTTTAATAATTATAACAATAAAATGATGTTTTGTAGAAACATCAATGTTGCATGTAACATATTCCAAGTCGTTGTTCCATGTATTGTATGCCAAGTCAATGTTCTATATAATTTATGACAATTACATTCCATGTGAAGGTAATTGTTCACTTAGTTCATTGCAATATATAAATGGAAAATTAAATTATTCAAGAAAAAAGATTCATAAAAACTCAGGCTGTTATAGAAGGAGCTATTAGTAAGACTTCCTGGGAACCCTTCTATGAGATGTATTATTTTTGTGGAAGTAAAATTCACATTTTTTATTAAAGTATGATGTGAATTATTATTTAGTTAATGTGTAATTTTTTTAGAAACCCATGGATTACATGCCTTATAATGACTAGATGATGTGAATCTAATGGACTCTAAGTTATTTTATAACCATTATAGAAAAATAACCATTCATTTGGACTCTTCCCCCATACATTGTGTTATATGATCCCCTAGAAATTTTGGGGGGTTTTATATGAATTTACATCTACCTTGATCCATTGTGTTTGATTATTGATTATTTTTAATATACTGTGAGTGCTTTCTCTATTTCTTGTGGTTTTCCCTTACTACATTCTTGGGGATTATTTGTAGTGATGATGATTTGGTTTGGGTAGTGATTTCAACAATCTTTTTTACAACCATTTATATTTTGATGGTTTATCCATGATCTGATGGTGTAGTGGTGTTTTTTGGGTAGTTTTTATTTACCATATGGTGTGCAGTTAGTTGGAAAAACATCATTAAAGTAGAGAATCCCTGATCTATCATTATTATGTATCATATGGGAGGGTTTTAGTATTGTTTATCTATAGGATATAGTTATTCATGATTAATATAAGATAAATAATTTTCTCATTGAAATTTATGGGGAAAATGGGAATGATTCTCTTGATTTTACATCAATAATATTTTCATATGATGGATTTTATGGGATTGATGCATTAAGGAAAATTTCAACCATTGTGGGTTTGTTTTCACTGGTTTTGATATGTGATGTGACTACCACAATGTTAAGATTATTGTGATATCTACCTAAAATGAATATTTTTTAAACACTTATATTTTGATACTGAAATGGATTCCCCATAATTATATCTTGGGTGGTGATTCCCATTAAAGAAATAAGTGTAATGTTATTAGTTACCCTTTATAAATATATTAAATGATACTTGTTTCTTTTTGGATCTTTGTATTTTCTATGAGATTGGTGAGGTTTGGCATTGTATCAATATTGGGGGCTTCAATATGGGGGCGGTCGTTCACTATAAGAAGAGTTAATGAGGTTTATTTCTTTCCTATTCATGATAGCCTTCATATATGTATATGGAATTGGTTGTGAAGTGATGGCCCTAGTGTCTGCTAGTGATATTTTAAGTGATCATGCATGTGGATTGGTGGCCCTACATCATTCGGGAAATATATAATGTGGACGTACAAAAGGGGACAAGGTATTATGTAATATGGAAATGTAATTCGATGAAAAATTGGTATTGGGTACTATTTATTGATATACTTATTATAATTTTATTATAGTTACCTTGATTTATTTGGTGTGTCTTCCTTTGTGATGTTGGGATAGATAGTTAGCCTATTTTGGTACAGTTGGTTTTTCTATTTTCTCAGGGAACATTTGTATGATTCTTTCACATGTGCATGAGAATCTTTGGTATTCTAAATGAGTATACATGTATGTTCACTCTACTTGTGTAAACAGATTTCAGGTTTTAAATATTATTACATGAACTTTAATAGACATTAGTATCTCATATCACAAAGTAGTTCTATAATTTATAATTTAGCTTTTATTTTTTCTATTTAAATGTAGATACTTTTATTTGTATCATTTTAATTTCTACGTGCATAGTGGGATGGTTTTGGTTTATTTTTATATTATGTCATAGAGTTTCATAGGGATGATTCCTCTTATCTCACAATCCTATTTTACTATAGAGGTTAATGCATCTCATTTCCTAATATTTTTATATCATCATCCATTACTATGGATCCATTTGAATTATTTTATGGGTGATCGTGTCCTTCTAAAATGTGATGTATGAGGTTGGGGAGGACTCACTTCTTGGTTACAAAGTTATTGTAAAGAATGACAGTGAAGGTTTAACTTGTTGTTCAGAAGATGTAAGTAACACATGACAAAGAGAAGTGTTGTCAAGATTGTCGATGGAGGTCCTTGTAGTTTGAGGTTGGAAACAATGTGTTCTTGAATATTTCTCTTCTATGTGGAAAATAGAGGATTGGTAGGTGGAGTAAGCTTTATCCTAGGATTTTGGGACCATTAGGGTGTTAGGGAGTGTTTTTGAGGTGATGTATCTGTTTTCATATCAACCAAATCTAGAGAGGATCCATGAATTCATCCACATCTCTAAAAAAAATTATGTATCATCGTGATGAATCCCATGTCATTGACATAGGAGATTTGGATATGAATGACGATATGAGGGTTATGGAGTGTTTAGAAGAGATCTAGGATTGTTCAGAAAATGTTCAGCATGGGTTTTCCATTCCCTTGATTCTTACATCATGGAAAAATGTTGTCCTCTAGGAGTGTACTCTGGAACATGTGGTGTAGATACATGTCTAGTAGTTAGACTTGTATGTTTTATTTTTCTTTGTTTTCTTTTACCAATATGATGTTTAATTTGGATCATGTTGAGTTATGATATATGATTCCTTTCATAATCTGGAGATATGTGATTTGTGAAAAGGTTATAACATATGAAAATGGGAATAACTAATTCATAATCAATACACATAATACTATGATGCTATTTAAACCATGCATAAAAGAAAGTGTTTCCGATATTGGATAATATCTTGAAAAATAGGATAAAATTCCTTGATTCGTGTGTTGGGGGAATTTTAGTTTTTTGGTTCTGACATTTATTGGTTTGGGTTATATAGAGTTTTCATAGTTGTAGTTATGTGGATATGTGCTTATATAGTCATGAGAGATGTTTTGTGGTTGTTTTGTCTTATGTGTATGAATGGGGGTAACATTTAAGAGTGACATGATCCTTGAGATGTATCTCATAGGGGGGTTTCCCGCACCTATTTCTTTATAGTCTTGTTTTTTTTCTCAAGGTAGAGAATCATTTGGGAGGTATCTGATGAAACTATTCTCTCATTCTTGGCCCATTACATTATTATTTTTGGGTATTATTTGTTTTTCAAAGGAGACTTGGGGATGTTCTGTGGTGGTGGTAGGTTCAAAAAAGTTTCTGTCTAAAATACACATCATATAATATTTACAGGACATGAATTCATTGTAAATGGATTGTATGGAATAGAGGATCATGGATTATACCCAGGTGTATGGGGGACCCATGATATGGTTTCATATCATGAAAGTGGAATTCATGATGTGTATTAAATAATGGTAGAGACGACATGATTTTTAAGAATGTGAAAATTTTAGGAAACTCAAAGATTTCACAGCGTGTAATGTTTACATGATGTTTAAATAGTGGGATAAATGTTTTTTAAAGTACCTGTCTTCACTGATTTTAATTTCATTTAGCCAAAATATTCCTCTCTCATTCCAGATGAGCCCTAGAAACATTGAAATGATCGTCTATACTAATTCCTTCCGCTTCGATCAAGTTTTTGTTGGTTGGTGATACACAATGAGTTATTTCTCTATTTCCCAATGTTTTTTCATTAAATCATTAGTATTAAATGTGATGATGTTTTCTTGGTATGACGTGTGAGTTTGGATTCATTTTTATGATCCATAGGTTCAGGGTTGGTTGATCCATGGTTTATCATTGTGTTGTTGTGGTTTACAAGTAGTTCGTCTTTTCAATGTAGTCCGTAGTGGGTTATAAAATCTACTTTGAGGTAAGGAAACCCTAATTTCTAACTTTTTTGTTACATTATACATATTTTAACTCTATTTTCTCTATAAGGGATGGGTTTACTAGATTAGAAAAATATAAATAAATTGATCATAGAAATTTAATGGGGAAAGGGGAATGTTTCACATGCTTTTACATCTTTGATATTATTATGATATGGTGGATTATAAGGGCTTAAATCTCCACTGAAATTTGTTTCTATTGGGGGTTTATTTGTGTATGTTTGATATGTGTTGTGGATATAATATTGTGTAGTTATTTTGATAAGATCTTAGAATTGAAATTGGATAATCACGTATATTTTCCGAATGAAATGGCCTCTATAGGATTAGGGTTAATGTGACAATGCACATAAAATAATTTTTAATGTGATAAAATCCCCTTTGGAAAATATTTAAAAAATATCAATGATGTTTGATGACAAGTTTATGTTATATGGCTGAGTTCAGGTTTTTCTTTATGTTCAGGATTTCAGGAATCGGTGTGATGTTAGTTTGGCCATTCTTTAATGGTTATAAAGTGGTGGTTGTTTGATATTTATTTTGGGATTGTGAGATAATGGTTTTTTGGTCATGATTTGGGGCTGGTGAGGAGATGTTTTTTTCCATACTTTTTGGAGTTGAGGTGAGGGTTTTTTTACCATGAATTGGGAGTGGTGAGGTGATGGTTGTTCATCTGTGCTTTTCAGGTAGTGAGGTGATGGTTGTTTGGGCAATGTTCTAGGGGCGTCGAGGTGATTCAATTCAAAATGAAGATATATAATCTATAGACTAACCATGTAACAGTTACTACATATATTATATAAAATAAAGATAAAATACTCAAATTATATCCTTTTTTGTTCCCTGTACCAGGGGATTTCTTTGGGGTTTTTTTTTTTTTTTATTATGATGTATTGTATTGATCTTTTTGTTTTATGACAAGTGATGTTTTATTTATGTATATTGTGTGATACATTTTTGGACATATTAATATATGATGGCATGATTCCTAATAGATATAAATTATACTACAATGTGACTAAACACATTTGGTAGAATTAGTGCCACCTAGAGCAGATATTTTCATAACATACAGGATGAAATTCTCTAATTCATATCTTCATGGAAGTGTATTTTGTTGGTTATGGTAGTTTTTTTATTGGTATATATGGATAATATATGGTTTTGGTGATGTGGATGTGTTTTTATGTGGTTATTCACATTTTTTTGACCATTGGGAATTGCATGTTTGGATAATGGTGTTATTTGAAGAGTAAAGAGATCCTTGAGGTATATATCACTAGGTGGTTGTTCCAACAAATTTTCTTCTGATTTTGGTTTTTATTCTAAATGATGGAATCATTTGATAGTAATCTGATATAAAGATCCATTCCATCCCAATCCCTTAATTGGACAATTTTGGGTGTTTTAGGTGTTTTGGAGTATCCCTGGGGAGGCCCTGTGGTGGTTGGAAGTGTTGTAGAGCCAGCTTAGGAAATAAATATTGTTTATTGTTTATATGACATAAATTTTTGGTTCATGACTTTTGTAGCATTAGAGCTCATATATTTAATGTGGGAGGAGGGGGAACCCATTATATAGATTTATATCATCAAGGTGAAATTCATGACATGTAATAAATAATGTCCTTAGTGACATGTTTTTTTGGGAAATTGGAATGTTTATGAAACCTGCGGATTACATGTCATGTAATGTTTAAGTTATGGGTAAATAGTGGGATCCATTATTTTAATGTCCATTTCTTGGAATATTTTCCTTTCATATGAACTATCTCTTCTTATCTTGTCCTTTACAATCCCAATATTCTTGGTTGGATATTCTAGTCCCCTTCATCCTGATTTGATCCACTGGTTCTAGGGCTCATTGGTTAGAGATTTGCGGTAAGTTATATCTCATTTACTCATTGTTTTGTTTCATTATTATCTTAGGATATGATACAATGATATTGTTTTGGTTATGGGATTGAGATGGGATGTCTTTTATGATCTTTTGGTGAGGTGTTGGTTGAACCATAGTTTCTTTTGATGTGGCAGTAGTTTACTGGAAGTTCTTTTTTTTTGCATATGGTGTGCAGTGACTTGGAAATTATTATTTGAGGTAAAGAATCCATTATTTCTCTTCATTGAGAAAAAATTCGTGGTAGTGGGTAAATAAATATTTCTCAATGAAAAAAGTCGATATTGATTTTTAATTATGATTTAATCAAAATAAGTTCATTATCTAGATAATTGTAAAATAAATTGTTATTGGGGCCAAAAAAATTTAACAACCCATGGAATAATCCTATTTCTATATGGAAGCTACCAGAGTTTTAAAATATATGTAAACACCCAAAATATTTTCTTCATTCCCAAAAATTAATTTAGTTGATCAGAAGTTAAAATTTCTAGTCAATTTAGATATATCATTTTAATGAAGCATGGAAAATATAATCACATGATACAATATTTATGGATAAAATAATAAATATATTGAAAAATACAACAGTAGTGTTAAAAAAATTCCGTAATGAAATAAATAAAAAAATACCACTTAATTTTCGTTTTTACAAATATATATATATATATATATATATATATATATATATATTAGTGGAGATATTCATTTTTTTAAGAAAAAGATCACTGGTACACTTGATACATATGTCAACATCCTGTCCTAGAATATTACCAACCATAAACTATGAAAAAATATTCACATTCCAAACTATTGAACTCATTGATTAAAATGTCCTACACAAATTTTTCTATCTAAAAGAACATTACATACAAATGTGTTCCTTTAATTGAAATTTTCTAATTCAGTTAGTTTTATTAATGTGATCCTTTGAGTGAGGTTTCATATAAGGGAACATATAATTTTAATTTGTAATTAATTATTATTTATTCTTATGTGATCAATAATGTTCCATGGAACATAACAAGTGTTGTATTTGATATCATTGTCTTGGAAATAAAAAAATCACATAGAAATAATTGAATAATCTGATTAGAAATTATATCCTCTATTATTGATATGTAATCCATAAATATGATCAAAAATGGTATAGGTTCTTATACCTATAATTGTCCAATAACACAAGAGAATTAAATTATCAATTACAACCATAATAGATAAGAGAATTAAAATGGAAATTCACTCAACTGTGAATCTTACAAAAAAATTAAATGGAAAAATTATTTAGATGTGCAAAGTGCATTGAGTTGAAAAAAATAAAAAAACTTCAAACAAACAATGTAGTTCAAAACTCTCTATTACTATATATATGTAACACCCCAGGTAAATAAAGAATATGAAAATTTCATATTTATCCATATTTGTGAATAAAATATTAATATGACATTAAAGAGGATGCTATGCTCGATGGCGTACCCAACACGCAATAACGAGTTTCTTGAGAATCTTATGTTGCACTCTAATGATAAAATAATATTATTTTAAATGGTAGTTAACGCCTAGCTGTTGTGATGGAGGGAATGAATAGAACTAACTACAAAATTATTATATATTTTTTTCAAATATTTTTACTTTTTACAATAAATGTTAGAGGATTAAAAATGCTAATGAATCCAATTTTAAGCGTAAACATTCTGATATTCTTTAAAAGGACGAATAACCGCCTTTTGATGGAGAACCTCTTTTAAATCAACATTTTGACAATGGTATGTGTTATATTTGACAAAATAAAATTCTTCTTTAGAATTGGGACATCAAAATTTACTTTGTGTAAATTTTTGGAATTTTTCCAAAAAAGTTCAATTTTTAATGAATAGTGAAAAATGTTGTATTTTAATTCAAAACCACTTTTTAATATAATTTATTTATATGATTAGATTATCTTTTTAATTGATTTTAAAGTTAAATTAGAATATATTTTTACCATCTAATCCAATTGTGGTCTTTGGAATTAATTTCACTTTGAAATCGAACTTAAACTAGTGTCAATCTTTTGATACATTTTGTTTCATAAAAACACGCTATTTGTTTTGACAGCGGGAATTAATTATTAAATTAATTAATGAAAATTATGTGTTTTGAATATTTTAAAATAGACATCATTTTTGAATTCGGAATATAAAATATAGCTTAGGGTGAATTTTTGGTAATTTTCTGAAAAACCTCAATTTTTGATGAATAGTGAAACCACTAAGTGGTACATATAAAAACTGATTTTTCCGTTTAAATGAAATTTTTAATCTTTGTGTTTTGAATTTCAAAAATCCTACAAAAAAATTTTTCATTAAGAATAAAAATGTGGCACAATTGGATAAAAATAATTTTTTGGTGAATAGTAACTTATTAAGTTTTTTATCGCGATTAGAGGTAATTAGTGTAGTTTAAGGTAAGAATAATGTTTTAATAAAATTAAATTACCTAGACACATGTCCTATCATCATTGGATGTGTCATGGCCGACAAATACAATCCATGGGTCAACATGGTGACCCCATGGATCCACTTTGGTTAGAAAAAGACATAAATACATTTTTATTTAATGTTAAAGTAAAAATGACACAAACATGAAATGTTTTACTAAAACAATTTTTACATGGGGTTATACAAGTCATAGTTTTGACTATAAATATTCATTGGAAAGATAAAACGATTTCCTACATCATAGTATTTTTTTTATAATTTTTAGACATTAAATAAATTAAAATATTTATGACATCATGATGATGCAGCGATGACCTCATTATTTGACGATTTAAATAAAATGGAAAGATAATGTAATATATAAGACCTAAACATGTCCAAAACATATTGGATGAGTGGATTTAGAACCCTTATCACCTTATAATAAAAATAAATCAATTTTGGACCTTTAAAATCCGAAACGATTTTGAATATAAAGTAACATTTTGTAACTTTACAAGAGTGCCCCTCCTCTCCTCTTATAAAAGGCCCCCACTTCTACCTCCTTACCCACACTCCAAAAGCCTTTGGCTCGGCCAACCTCTGCCCATTTTGTCTCTCCACTTACCTCTCTTACTCCTTGAATCCTCACTTTGGGCAGAAGTCTTCCCAAGGAATCCTTTGATCTCAAAACAAAGGGAGTTACCCGATTTTAAGGTAATGTCTTCACCTGAGTCCTTTTATTTTATTTTTCCTCTCCAACCCCCTAAAATCTTTTTATTCATTTCTTTTGTAACAACTATAGTATCTTGAATATACTAGGATTTTGTTATAAGAAGTATTCAAGCTACACTTACACACACCTACATCTAATGGTTAAAGAACATACTGCTTCCGTGGATGGCGAATTTCTGCCTCACGAAACGATGATTGTTCAACACTCATATAACACCTTAAAAGGTGGCCATTAAGATGTAAATATATTTATATATGATATATAATATGTTTATGTTTTACTTAAGCTTATGTATTTTTAATTTATGGCATACCTTTATGGTTTCCATTATGGGTAAACACGATATCTTCATTTAAGGAAGTGCGGACTACCGCCCCCTCAAAGTGATGTGATTCGTTAATTCCATATGTGGGACGTATAAAGGATGGATTTAAAGTTATTATATATGATGTTATACTGGAATTATAATATACCTCTATATCATTATTATTTCTTTCCATTAATGTATGAGATAGAAATGAAAGTAGCATTCATGCGTACGTACGGCTTACCATCTCCATGAACGGTGCATTTCATTTCTTATCCCCAAATGTAATGTACTATTATAAGTACATATTTATAATGAATATATATAATTTATGTTACATATAAATGATGAATATAATTCTGGAATTAAAATATACATACCTCTCATTTAGTTTAAATTCCATTAATATGACAAAGAAATGAAAGTAGCGTTCATGCGTACGTACGGCTTACCGTCTCCATGAACGGTACATTTCATTTATTACCTCTAAATGATTATGTAGTATTATAAATACATTTATATGCTGGATATATATGATATATATGATATCCAAATCATGAATATCATTCTGGATATAATGAACCATTGACCACATGAACAACATGTAGTTGTAAGAAGTCCACTTTTGACTTAAGAACCAAATATCGACAAAACAAACATTATTAACTTAAATGATTACATAATGTTTATAACATGTCAATAATTAATATAAAAGGAATAATGAACTTGAAAAAGTCTCTTAAGAAAGTAGAAATTAACTCAAGTTTATTATTCAGGACGTTAAAGAACGACCGAGTCAAGTCGGACCCGAGGTAAGGGATCCTACTCCTCTCTTTATTTTTAACTACGCTCTTTATGTCATTCCTTTTAAAGATAATCATTCTTGTTATTGGGGCGTTATTTTATATTAATCTTACTGTAATTTTTATTGTTTATATGATGAGAGACCCTATTTTTTCTCATCAATCCATTTTGGAAGTTTTAAGTGGTGTCGTTAGGCTGCCGAGTTTTCGTAAGGTATTTTTCATCTCACTTTTATTCCCGTGAGATTTATGCTACATTTCCCAAAATTTCCATTGATTGGTGTATGTACATACCATTATTCTACTATTTGTGTAATATACTTTCGTTTATGAGTATTTACATCAATGATGTATTGACCTTCTTTCATGGGGTGTTTGTTTTGAAAGATACCCAAGTCGGTAAAGGGAACCTTTCACCCTCCTCTTTTTAAAAGACTTATTTTGTTGGGTCTTTTAATTAACATATTGTTATGATGGGATATGTTCTCATATATCCTTATTGATGTAAATTTTAAGTGATGGGATACTTTTTTTATCTCTCATCAAATCTTTTTCTGAATTTTTAAGTGACGCTGTTAGGCTGTCAAATTTTTTGCAAGGGAACTTTTTAACCCAAATTTGATTCTTTGGGATAAACTTGTACTCCTTGAATATATCGTTCTATGAATATGTGTGAATAAACTCTGATTGTTTTACACTTAATATCCACTTATATTTGGTGTATTCATTTGTCACTCATAATTATGCAATTGGTTTATCCTTAAACCAAGGATACCGTCTTTGTAAGGGACTCCGTCTCAATCTCAATTAATTGAGGCATATTTCTTTTTATACACAACTATCTTTTTTACGGTGTATAAACCCCTTTGACATTTACATTTATTCAAAAGAAATCTTTTTTCAACGAAGCGTTTTACTAAACAACAAAAAGGAATGTTTCTTTTACGTACGCAGTGACAATGACCTTTTCCGCCGCCGCGAGTATTATTTGATCTTTGGCTTCCTCAACAAGCCGTAATGTTTTTAAAATAAAATAAATACCATATACTTTTATTTGTATTTTGGTATTGAAAATTGTTTTGATAAAGGATTATATTATGTCAATATATTTAAATGATATATTGTGATTGAAATATGGAAATGTTATCATTCCTTTATGTTGGTTTTATGTGTTATAATTTTATAATGGTACTTGGAAATTTTACGGGTGGTTACGTGATAAACCATATGACGAGTGGTGCCATGAATACTAGGATGGGTGGTTACGTTATAACCTCCAATGCATTGGGTATGGATGTCGGCCGTATGGATATTCCATTAAGTATGTATAGAAGTTGGCCGAATGGCTATTCCATTAAGTGATATGTGTGGAAGTCGACCTTATGGTTATTCCACTTAAGTATGTTTATGTCCCAAGTTACCTTTATATGTTATGTGATCTTTATATGGGTTTTATGGTAATCTTTTGGTTACAGAAGGGTAAGTAATGAACTTTTATTTAGAGAAGAGTTATTACTACTTTGAAAAGGTGAAAATTATTACTTTGATAAAGTATACATGGTTTACTTGTTGTTTTGAAAAACTAACAGTTTTCATACTTTGTGTATCCCTTACTGAGCTTTTTATGCTTATCCTAAGTTTTTGAAATGTTTTTCACAGGGCTTATCATAGAATAGGGTCAAGGATGGGTTCATGGGAAAGTCATGCTACCTAAAACATGGAACTAGACATGTTTCTTTTTAAGAGTTTTTATTTTATGGAATTTTTAGTAGAAGCGAATACTTTGTAATTTTTTGAGATGTAATAGTTATGTCCTAATTCTCTAAAACTCTAAACCTGAAAATATCCTCAATGTGAATTACTCATTTAATTCAATATTAAGTAAGGTTTAAGGCTGGGGCCTTATAGTTGGTATCAAAGGTCGGTTTAGATAACTTTAGAGGTTAGGGTATTCTTTAAGCATAAGTGACCTGACCATAATGGTTAGGATTTCAGAAAGAGTCATAGTTTTTAGATAAAGTTAATGAGTAAGTATATCTTAGTGTTTATCTTCCTCTTTAGTACATGATGGTTTTGTTGATATACTCACACTGACCTTCTTGGTTTTAGTAAATGGCTGGATCTAGCAGGCACTAAGGTAATAGTGGATGTGAAGGAAACTGTGACAGTTTTCTGAGCGAGAAACTAAATGATATGGGAGCTGCAATGAGAACTCTTGTGTTTACCCTCAACCAACTATATGGAGTCATGATTGACCACCTAAACCATGGTGATTTCTATAAGGCATCATATATGCGAGAAACAAATCCCTATGGAACTACAGGTAATAATCATAAAGGTAAGTGTGTACAAAAACCTATGTGTCAAAGATGTGGAAAGAAACACCTAGGCAAATGTTTCAAAGGGACAGAAATATGCTATTGATGTGGAAATGAAGGTCATAAATCAAGAACCATCCATAGAAAAAGGAATCATCTAGTTGACTTGAGGAAAGGGAAAGAAGTTATTTCTGAGGGATCAATTAAATGTTTTAAATTTGGTTTGCATGGTCATTATGCAAACACATGTCCTATGAAGAAGTTTCGGGAATGGGATCACCAAGATCATACAAATATTCATTTACCAATACCTAATGTCATTCCGATTAAGGATGAAGAGACTAACAATGACCAATCAAAGGTATATATTATTTCCTGACTATTGTATTCCTATTTTGGAATCTTAGGATATGATTCATGATTTTGTTTGTAGGAAAGAGGTATTTTGGAATAAGTTGGAAAGGAATGGTTAATGGATCATGAATAATGTTGAATGAGTAATATGTCAACATATAAGGGCTTCAAGAGTTATGGTGAAATTCTTAAGAGTATTAAGTCTCTTTTGATGATGGGGTTACATTAGAATACTTTTTATATTATGTGTAACCCTGATGTTTAATATATGAAAAAAAAATTCAAGGAATAGTTATATTTTCTTTTGTGGACATAGTTATAAAGAACCATTTGGGTTTATATGATCCTTACTTTTGAGGTAATTATGGGTTACTATATGTTATGATTCAAGTGAAAGGCATGAGATAAAATTGAGGTTAAATTATGTTATGGATATTTTTTATGATTTTATCTTTTTTTTGGGGAATGATTTGAGAATTATATAGTTTTGGAAAAAGGACAACACGCAGACCATGTGACTACCTGTCGCGTCAGACAAAGCTGCGGGAATCAAACCCACAACCAAAGTGCGACTGGTATTTATCACCTACCACTGGACTACGTGAAGTCCCTGGTTAGTTTGACTGATTCTTTTTAGTTATATGATTTTATGAATTAAGAGTAAGTTTATTTTGGGTTATTTATGAAAATGATTAACCTATCATGGAGGATATGTGATTAGGTTAATTACTTTTCAATACGAGACTTTAGGAGCAACTGATGTTGTTTGGAGATAAATGTTACGATTTAACTTGGAAGACTACGTGACTAAATCCTTCAAATATCTGGGTTTCAATCTTAGATTGGTTTACTTTGAAGAATTTTATAGAAAATTTGTTTATCGGATGGTCCTCGTTGAACTTTGGGTTTTGTTGGACAAATTTTGGAGATTAAGCATAGATTTGTTTTTTAAAGGGTTATCATTTTCTGGATTATTTGATCTTGTACTAACCTTTTTGGTTTTGGTTTTGGTTAAAGCCTAAAGACACAGGAAGTATATAGTTCTCTTTGGTGGATTAGGTGATTCTCTAGAAGTTGATTATAGTACTCTTAATATGAACATGTCTTCCTAAATACTCGTCTTTTAGAAAAAATATGAGTTTGTGTAAGGAATATAATAAAAGTTGAAAGTCAACATGATAAGTGATTATGTTTCCTTATGAATAAATTACTCAATAAAAAGTAACTTAAAACAAAATGTTGTCTATTAACTTTTCCTAATGGGGAATCAAATACCGTTTAACCCATCACAAGTTTGTGATTTTCTTATGGTTAACTTTCTCCTAGACATGTTTACTATCACTCTCCCTCAAGAACATGACCCTTTGATTTTTATTCCATGTCCATGTTTTCCTACACAGAATCCTATTATGGGTTAACTCAGGTGACCTCTGTACTTATCTTTCTTTATTTTAAAGTGACTGTTTTACCGACTCTTGTTCCGATGTGGGACTTTCGAGGATGTATCCAAGCTCAATTTTAAAATTGCGGGGATGCAATTCCCAAAAGGGGGGAAGGATGTGTAACTCCCCAGGTAAATAAATAATATGAAAATTTCATATTTATCCATATTTGTGAATAAAATATTAATATGACATTAAAGGGGATGCTATGCTCGATGGCGTACCCAACACACAACAACGAGTTTCTTGGGAATCTTACGTTGCACTCTAATGATAAAATAATATTATTTTAAATGGTAGTTAACGCCTAGCTGTTGTGATGGTGGGAATGAATATAACTAACTACAAAATTATTATATATGTTTGTCAAATATTTTTACTTTTTACAATAAATTTTAGAGGATTAAAAATGCGAATGAATCCAATTTTAAGCGTAAACATTCTAATATTCTTTAAAAGGTCGATTAAATGCCTTTTGATGGCGAACCTCTTTTAAATAAACATTTTGACAATGGTATGTGTTATATTTGACAAAATAAAATTCTTCTTTAGAATCGTGACATCAAAATTTACTTTGTGTAAATTTTTGTTATTTTTCCAAAAAAGTTCAATTTTTATTGAATAGTGAAAAATGTTGTATTTTAATTCAAAACCTCTTTTTAATCTAATTTATTTATATGATTAGATTATATTTTGAATTGATTTTAAAGTTAAATTAGAATATCTTTTTACCATATAATCCAATTGTGGTCTTTGGAATTAATTTCACTTTGAAATCGGACTTAAACTAGTGCCAATTTTTTGATACATTTTGTTTCATAAAAACACGCTATTTGTTTTGACAACGGGAATTAATTATAAAATTAATTAATGAAACTTATGTGTTTTTAATTTTGTAAAATAGACATACTTTTTGAATTTGGAATATCAAATATATCTTAGGGTGAATTTTTGGTAATTTTCAGAAAAACCTCAATTTTTGATGAATAGTGAAACCACTAAGTGGTACTTATAAAAACTGATTTTTCCGTTTAAATGAAATTTTGTCATCTTTGTGTTTTGAATTTCAAAAATCCAACATACATGGTTTTCATTAAGAAGTAAAATGTGGTCCAATGGGATAAAAATAATTTTTTGGTGAATAGTAACTTATTAAGTTTTTAATCGCGATTAGAGGTAATTAGTGTAGTTTAAGGTAAGAATAATGTTTTAATAAAATGAAATGACCTAGACACATGTCCTACCCTCATTAGATGTGTCATGGCCGACCAAGACAATCCATGGGTCAACTTGGGGACCCCATGGGTCCACTTTGGTTGGAAATATACATAAATACATTTTTATTTAATGTTAAAGTAAAAATGACACAAACATGAAATGTTTTACTAAAACAATTTTTACATGGGGTTATACAAGTCATATTTTTGGCTATAAATAATCATTGGAAATATAAAAAGATTTTCTACATCATAGTATTTTTTTTATAATTTTTAGACATTAAATAAATTAAATTATTTATGACATCATGATGATGCAGCGATGACCTCATTATTTAATGATTTAAATAAAATGGAAAGATAATGTAATATATAAGACCTACACATGTCCAAAACCTATTGGATGAGTTTATTTCGAACCCTTATCACCTTATCCTCGAAATACATAAATGTGGGACCTTTAAAATCCGAAACTCTTTTGAAAATAAAGTAACATTTTGTAACTTTACAAGAGTACCCCTCCTCTCCTCTTATAAAAGGTCCCCACCTCTACCTCCTTACCCACACTCCCAAAGCCTTTGGCTCAGCCAACCTCTGCCCATTTTGTCTATCCACTTACCTCTATTACTCCTTGAAGCCTCACTTTGGGCAGAAGTCTTCCCAAGGAAGCCTTTGAGCTCAAAACGAAGGGAGTTACCCGATTTTAAGGTAATGTCTTCACTTGAGTCCTTTTGTTTTATTTTGCCTCTCCAACCCCCTAAAATCTTTTTATTAATTTATTTTGTAACAACTCCAGTATCTTCAATATACTAGGATGTTGTTATAATAAGTATTCGAGCTACACTTACACACACCTACATCTAATGGTTAAAGAACATACTGTTTCCGTGGATGTCGAATTTCTGCCTCACGAAACGATGATTGTTCAACACTCATATAACACCTTCAAAGGAGGCCATTAAGATGTCACTATATTTATATATGATATATTATATGTTTATGTTTTACTTAAGCTTCTGTATTTTTCATTTATACCATACCTTTATGGTTTCTATTATGGGTAAACGTGATATCTTCATTTAAGGAAGTGCGGACTACCGCCCCCTCAAAGTGATGTGATTCGTTAATTCCATATGTGGGACGTATAAAAGATGGATTTAAAGTTATTATATATGATGTTATACTGGAATTATAATATACCTCTATATCATTATTATTTATTTCCATTAATGTATGACATAGAAATGAAAGTAGCGTTCATGCGTACGTACGGCTTACCGTCTCCATGAACGGTGCATTTCATTTCTTATCCCCAAATATAATATACTATTATAAGTACATATTTATAATGAATATATATAATGTCTGTTACATATAAATTATGAATATAACTCTGTAATTAAAATATACATACCTCTCATTTATTTTTAATTCCATTAATATGACAAAGAAATGAAAGTAGCGTTCATGCGTACATACAGCTTACTGTCTCCATGAACGGTGCATTTCATTTCTTACCTCTAAATGATTATGTAATATTATAAATACATGTATATTCTGGATATATATGATATATATGATATCCAAATCATGAATATCATTCTGGATATAATGAACCATTGACCACACGAACAACATGTAATTGTAAGAAGTCCACTTTTGACTTAAGAACCAAATATCGACAAAACAAACATTATTAACTTAAATGATTACATAATGTTTATAACATGTCAATAATTGATATAAAAGGAATAATGAACTTGAAAAATTCTCTTAAGCAAGTATAAATTAACTCAAGTTTATTATTCAGGACATTAAAGAACGATCGAGTCAAGTCGGACCCGAGGTAAGGGATCCTACTCCTCTCTTTCTTTTTAAGTACACTCTTTATGTCATTCCTTTTAAAGCATGTCTTTCTTGTTATTGGGTTGTTCTTTTATATTAATCTTACTGTAATTTTTATTTTCCATATGATGAGAGACCCTATTTTATCTCATGAATCCATTTTGGAAGTTTTTAGTGGCGTCGTTAGGCTGCCGAGTTTTCGTAAGGGATTTTTCATCTCACTTTTATTCCCGTGAGATTTATGCTACATTTCCCACAATTTCCTTTGAGTGGTGTATTTACTTCCCATTATTCTACTCTTTGTGTAATATAATTTCGTTTATAAGTATTTACATCAATGATGTATTGACCTTCTTTCATGGGCTGTATGTTTTGAAAGATACCCAAGTCGGTAAGGGAACCTTTCACCCTCCTCTTTTTAAAAGACTTCTTTTGTTGGGTCTTTTAATTCACATATTGTTATGTTGGGATATGTTCTCATATATCCTTATTGATTTAAATTTTAAGTGATGAGATACTTTTTTTTATCTCTCATCAACTCTTTTTCTGAATTTTGAAGTGACGCCGTTAGGCTGTCAAATTTTTTGCAAGGGAACTTTTTAACCCAAATTTGATTCTTTGGGATAAAATTGTACTCCTTGAATATGTTGTTCTATGAATATGTGTGAATAACCTCTGATTGTTTTACACTTAATATCCACCTATATTTGGTGTATTCGTTTGTCAGACATAATTATCCAATTGGTTTATCCTTAAACCAAGGATACCGTCTTTGTAAGGGACTTTGTCTCAATCTCCTTTCATTGAGGCATATTTCGTTTTATACACAACTATCTTTTATACGGTGTATAAAACCCTTTGACTTTTATGTTTATTCAAAAGGAATCTTTTTTCTACGAATTGTTTTACTAAATGACAAAAAGGAATGTTTCTTTTACGTACGCGGTGACAATGACCTTTTCCGCCGCCGCGAGTATTATTTGATCTTTGGCTTCCTCAAAAAGCCATAATGTTTTTAAAATAAAATAAATACCATATACTTTTTTTTGTATTTTGGTATTGAAAATGGTTTTGATAAAGGATTATATTATGTCAATATATTTAAATGATATATTCTGATTGAAATTTGGAAATGTTATCATTCCTTTATGTTTGTTTTATGTGTTATAATTTTATATTGGTACTTGGACATTTTACGGGTGGTCACGTGATAAACCATATGACGGGTGGTGCCGTGAATACCAGGACAGGTGGTTATGTTATAACCTCCAATGCATTGGGTATGGAAGTTGGCCGTATGGCTATTCCATTTAGTATGTATGGAAGTTGGCTGAATGGTTATTCTATTATGTGATATGTGTGGAAGTCGACCTTATGGTTATTCCACTTAAGTATGTTTATGTCCCAAGTTACCTTTATATAATATGTGATCTTTATATGGGTTTTATGGTAATATTTTGGTTACATAAGGGTAAGTAATGAACTTTTATTCAGTGAAGAGTTTTTACTACTTCGAAAAGGTGAAAAGTATTACTTTGATAAAGTATACATGGTTTACTTGTTTTTTTGAAAAACTAATAGTTTTCATTCTTTGTGTATCCCTTACTGAGCTTTTTATGCTCATCCCAAGTTTTTTAAATGTTTTTCACAGGACTTAGCATGGAATAGGGTCAAGGATGGGCTCAAGGGAAAGTCATGCTACCTAAAACATGGAACTATACATGTTTCTTTTTAAGAGTTTTTATTTTATGGAAATTTTAGTAGAAGCGACTACTTTGTAATCTTTTGAGATGTAATAGTTATGTCCTAATTCTCTAAAACTCTAAACCTGAAAATATCCTCAATGTGATTTACTCATTTAATTCAATATTAAGTAAGGTTTAAGGCTGGGGCCTTATAATATATTTGGCCAAATTTATATATGACTAATTAACACACTTCAACAGTTGAATTCAAATATTTTTGTGATCTATTACAACTTCATCATTATCATGCTCAATCTCCCAATTTATATAGGTATCATATTTATATTCTAATGAAAATTAAATCAATAATATGTCCAATGCATCATCACAAATTTTTGTAATTCAATGGTTAAACAAAATTATTTATATCATTAGGGAATCAGATAGTATTTTTTTGGAAAAAAATACTAAGTATAAATATCAAATTTAAATTAATTTTATATGATTTTTATTATTAATTTTTAGGAAATCGATGAGAAAAGTCATTTAGATCCTATAGATATCTCATTTATATATTCGTATGAAAAAAAATAAAATATTTGATATGTAAAATTTTAAAATTAAAAATCCTTATATTATTCAATATATATCACATAGATATAGCATCTAAGATACTAAAAATTCATATTTATAAAGAAAAATATGCATTAGAAGTAACAAATATATTTCAAAAAACAACACACATTGATTTTGTCTGTTTATCCCACATATTAAAAGAATCAAAAATATTCCTCAAATTTATAAAAAGAAGGAAATTCCCACCCATAGAGAAAACAAAAACAAAATAATTAAAATAATATATTACATAATTAAAAAAATTCCCTTTTTATTTTAGAAATATATTGTAGGAGCCTTTTATAAATTATATCATAAATAATATTCACAAGGAAAAAATGAAGGTTTAATAATACATTAATATAATTATTCTATAATTTCAATTAAGTGTACTCCTCCAATTCCATTTTCAATGAAATGATAATCCCCTATGTGATATTCATTGAAAGTTTATTTTCATTCTCCTCAAAACCTCCATTTCATCCCTTAGTATTTAATTTCTCCATATTTCTGAAATATATAAAGATTTACAAAACCATTCCCTCATTTTGAAATTAGAATGATTAAAATATTGTTTTTATTTTCATCACTAAATAATGAGAAAAAAAAATTTTACCTTACAAAAGTTGTACTACAATGCCAATGAAAAAACAACTTTTTAAGAATACAGGTATAGATAATTTACTATGAAAATTTTTTAATCTCTTATGGAATCTTGAAATACACTATTTTTCTTAGAAAAAAACAACACATATTTTCATCATGCTTAATGAGGCCTACATATAATTTTAACAATTTAATAACCCTTATATATGGGTAAATATTTTATAATTATTCTTATGTAAGAGTTACATATGATTTTGACAAGTTGTGAATTTTTTCACAAATGTAATTAAATATATCTAACATTGGTTCTTAGATTTAAAATTAACTTGATTAAATATGATATGATAATGGACAATTAAAATTGGTATTTCTATTATCATAATAAGTAATCATTAGTTAAATATGGTTCTCATATAAATCATTAGAAGGATAATCTATAATTTGAATGGAATAAGACATTGTGAAATTATTAAGTTAAAAACACAATAGTTACACACCCTCCAATACTAAAAATTATCATTCTTGTTAATATTGGTTTTCATAAGAAATATTAATCATTTTTTTCATAATCTTCTAGTTTTGGTAGATCTGCATCCTAATCAGACTCAATCATCCAATAGATTTTCGTCGTTTCTCTATTTTCGAATGATAACATCATTACAATTATCTATGTGTATTAAAAATGTTATATTAATTCATCAGTTTAATATAGTTCAACTAAACATATCGGGATTAAACTTATGTATGTTAAAAAATACTAGTACTAAATATTTATCTCTAAATAATTTATTTTATAGTGTATTGGGATATTTAAAAAATGGATATGAAGATTAATTTAATGTAATTAACACCCTCAATATGTGGTGGGGGTGAATTTTTTTATTGAATATTTCAAACAAATGTATGTTACATACCACATTAATACATAGGCTTATTCCCTCATTTATTAAAAATATGAATTATTTCTTTCTATTATTGTATATTGCTCTGAATATGAATCATATATACTTTAATATGAGATATAATCCAATAATACTTTTACATGCTTTACCAATAAGTTGTAATTTATGGAAAATAAATAAAATATTGTATTTTTGTTACAAAATCAACTACCATTCACTATTCTGTGGATACAATATTTCATTACTAGGACACTATAAAACTTTTTTTAACACCCATATAAGAATTATTAAACACTCATTATCGATCCATGGTTATATATATCTTTTTATACATTACATCCGTGATAGAAAATTCCAATTATAAAAATAAGAATATCTAAAATATTTTATAGCTGTGAATTACACTTTATTAATAGCATGATGTGGAAAATATATGTGATTATTCATGTATACAATATATCAAAAATGGACACCATGCTATTCTTCAAATTATCTGGTAGTAATTTGATTAGATCCTCTGGGTGGTGGAAGAATATTCAAAATTATGAATAATTACAACAAAATCACTTCTTTTTAATGAATAATAGACTAATAATTGTGTTAGTATTACTGTAATCTTCATTTATCTATTATAATTGAATATTGAAGTGGAAAAATACTTCCATCATTGCTTCTTCCATGTACATGTTATAATCAAAATAGAAACGTTTTTAAGGGACTATCTTTTATATATTTTTTAATATTGTTCACACATTACTTGTATGACTAATAGATTATTGTGAAAAAATTATGTGATATCATCTTATAAATAAATATTTATGAATGAATTATAATTATATTATTAACCATAATCAATACAAATTTCATATCCACATAAACTAAAATCAATTCATCAAGTTATTTTTAAAATTTAAACACTATGGTTATTGATGTATTATTTTATCATAATCCATATTTATTATCTTCTATTTGGAGAATGATTTCTTTTATTGTAGTGTCATAAAAATTTAATATAGAGATAAAAATGAAATGAATTTCTCATTTAAAACTCCCCTTAGTATCATGATGTGGTTTATCAAATGTTCGTATATATCCTTTAGTAATGATTTCATTATATAGTTCTACTATTCCTTAAGGAAAATTAGATCTAAAATTTCCTAATCAATTAATCTAACCTAAGTCCTGATAATCCTTAAGAAACCCAACATACATCAAAGAAAACCTCTCTCAGGTATGGTATCTTATTTCATATCCCACAATAAATGCATCGATCAATAATTAATCTCATAATTTTTTTTTGATTCCTCATCTTATTCAAATATATATCTATTGATTTAATGAAAAAATTTACTATGGTATGATCAGACCATGTTCCCCATGAATAATAAAATTTTACAACTGTAGTGGGATGTCACACCATTTTATTTTATAGTCATCCCGCCAACTTCTTAGTGGTTTACATAGATTATATTTAGTGTCATGTAGTGTCATACATTGGTGTTGTTTGTGCAATTAAAGAATGCTTTTACTTATTCACCATAAAAGATAATTTTTTTGTATAAATTTAATTATATAAATATTATACATATTCATTCAAAATATTAAAAAAGAATATATAATATAACCCTCAGTTTTCACCTAATAATTCCAAATATTCTATCTTACTTTATATCATGATCATTATGTTGATAAAAATTAATATTAAATGATATAAAAATAAAACCTTTATCAATTATCAATAATGTCACAGTATAGGTTTAATACATAAATCCTCATAAGATATGTTTTTATCATATAATATAATCAATTCCATATTTGTAAATGTCTATTCTTTAATTAGATAATGAAATATCTCTCATCTAATGAAAATATAAATTGGACATAAATTCAAGTCATATCATATGGTTACATAATCCATACACAATTGAACTTTTTTTAGATTTCTACATAAATATATGTCTACAATATATATTGATATATTCCCTATAAATGTATATATTGATTTATACTCCATTTTTAGCCTCTCCTTTGATAATTAAAATCAATGGTCTTTGAATCCCATATTTTTTTAATTAACCCCATTCTTCACATAACTCCAAAGGTGTATCCTCTCTTCTTTAATAAATAATGTAAGAATATTTCATGCACTATATTTAGAATATTACAACTCCAATTCTATTATGAAACTCTTTTATATCCTATTTTATATTAAAATGGTTTTCATTCCAATTTCTTGGGTATCTAAAAAAATGAGAAGTATCTCAAAAATTAGTCGTCACTTTTAACCATTTCATGAAATAACATTATCTCATAAAACAATGGATATGGATATCACCATTAAAACTTTATGTTCTCTATCAAAAATACATTATACAATGCTATATAAAATATCTACTCCATTCCACTTTAACTCTCATATGTGTTTTTAGAATCACATTAAATTTAGTTATAGTAAAAAATTTATTTATTCAAATGAAACAATAGCATAGTTCATATAGATTTATTTTCAAATATGATATAATAAAATACCATTGTATATAAATATTATTTTATTAAATAAATTTAATTTTTGAATTCATCATGAAAAAATTATCTTTGGGTGACTTTTTTATATTTTTTAAAAATAGTTTATTTTTTTGAGTTGTGAAAAATAACAAGTTTACAAAGACAATAAATTTAATTGGATTAAGATTACATAAGATTAAATTAAAAAATAATTAAATCTTTTTTTATATGTTCAATATGTAATATAGTGGATATCACAGTATATTTATGATATTAGAATCATATTCGTATTATTTTTAGAATTTATCTAATGATTTTGTTCAAATAAAAAATATTTATAATTATTATCTAATAAAAATTTATTTTAAAGGACCCATTCAGTTTTGACTTTGTTATTAAACATTGAAACTAGAATGTCCTAACACATGGGAGTTGCATCTCCAAAAAGGAATATTTAGTGCATTAAGGTAGGGGAAACCTCCACTTGGGGCGATGAAAATAAGGATGAATCTGCACCTACTGTATATACTATAGAAAGTTACTTTATATAGGATAATAAAAATAAGGTTTAGAAAAGGATACCTAATTTGATTAGTGACCATATTCCCATACTTTCCAGCAATACATTTTCCCTATTAAATGGAACTTTTTGGTCTGATGATGTTGATGATGCTCAGCTAGATGCACAGGTCATCCGCACTTCATTTTTTAGGATTGAATCACATTGTGTTGATTTAATTGGAACCGAGAACGTTGGATATAAAAGTTATTTTGGAGTAAAATTAACCTCTTATGTAAAATAGAAAATAGAAATTTGAAGGAAATGTAGAGGCCCATTGTCTATTATAAATGCAAAAATCCCCTGACAAGGCCCCAAACTCTTCTTCAATAAAGATTTTTATTATAACTATCAAGGTATTGGGAACACCCCAATGTCCAGGGGACTTAGACATTATATTGTGGCATATAATACTATGTTGATTGGAATTGAGGAGTCTAAAATTATCTTTGAAAAGTGGAATGATATCAAATGTAATTCCCTTGGTTAACACTTTATTTCATGGAATCTTAATGATCTCAATAAGGACCACCATTAGGGTTTTATGAATGAGATATTGTAGTTAACCTCTTATGATAAGAATCCACAATGGATATCAGTCTCTTGCACCAATAAACAATATATATTATAGGCTACATTTTTTTATGACACCCCATCATATAAAATAATAAGGGATCTATGGAGTGAGATTAATTCGTTTTCTAGAAATACCTTCAATAAATGGGTGATAATGGGTGATTTTAACACCATTTTGAGACCTGAATAAAAACTAGACTAAAATTCAATAGGGAAGCGTTTTCATATTTATCCTATTTCATTTATCAATGTTATATTTCTAAAATAAAAATTGAATGGGCTAATTTTACATGATGTAGGTACACTATGAATGGAAGACCGTCAAAAAATATGATAGATGTTTTATTTAGATGGATGATGAGAGTGCTAACATTGGAATATATTTTCACACTTTACCAAATGATCACTTAGATAAAAACCATATTTTGATTGATATATCCTTCCAAATTTTTATTTTTCTCCCTAATCCCTTTCGTTTTAATAATGGGTGGCTTATGACTCATGGATATAGGAAAGTTGTTATTATGGCCTGGAAGATTTAATATCAAGGAAGCCAACATCGTACTCTTCCTAAAAACGTAATAATGTTAAAATACTCCTATGAGAGTAGAGAAAGGAATCTTTTTCTATGATTTATATGGAGATTAAAGCTTCTAATAGAAAATTGGCTCATTATAAAATTAGAAATCAGAACCTTGGAAGCCCCTCATGTGAAGAAATTCAATCACTTTCAAGGATTGATGAGAGTCTAACTATTAATGAGATACTAGATTTTAATAATTTGAATGAAAAGTGGCTGAAAGATGGTTATAGGAACTATATATGTTTTAATCGTATGCACAAGTAAAAACACCATGGTATGATTAAATTCCATTAAAATTGATCGATGTCTTCAGAAATCTGAAAGTGATATTTCAAATGCAGTAGTGAACTAATTCACTTGTCATTATTCTGATGATGGAATGGAAAAAAACCAGTAGATGATTGATAATATCTCCCCTTGTATTTAGTAGCATCAACATCTTGATCTTTTAAAGGTTCCATCAAAGGAAGAAATCAAGGAATCCATCTTCCCTCTTAACATGGAAATTATAGTTGGACCAGATGGCTTCACTGAAAAGTTTTTTATGTTTTACTGGGATATTCTACAAGATGACAGGGTTAGTGCATTAAGGGACTTTTTTCACTCGATTTTATATGCTTTACAGTTTGAACTCTAACTTCATGACCCTGATTCCTTTGAATGAGAATGCAATTGATAATAAATACTTCAGTCCATTTGTGATCGGGAACAACACCCCAAAATTCATTCGTAAAATAATAATGAAAATATTGGGGGTTTTAATCAAGGATAATATCTATGCTAATAAATATGGTTTGATACCTTGTTGTAACATCCATAATTTTCTTTTCGCTACATCATAAAGCATCGACCTAATGAAAATGAAGGTAATTCATGGAAAATTTTCCCACAAATTTGATATTTCCAATGCTTTTGACACCCTAATGTGGAGTTTCCTTCTATATGTTCTCAGGAGGTTTGGGTTCTCAAATGGCCTCATCAACATTATCAAAAGTATTCTTAGATATAAAAGGAAGTCTATTTTCATTAATGGATCTCCCATGGGAAATTTTCAATGTACCCAAGGAGTTATACAAGGTGATCTGCTATCTGGGATTTTATTTTCCATTGTTGAAGAATATATGAGTAGATGTTTTAATGAGCTCTCTAAAATTGGTATTTTCAAACAAATCAATGATGGTAGAGATAATATTTCTCCATCCCGCTTATTTTATGTATATGATATTCTTATTTTTATGGAATCCTTAAGGAAATCTATCTTTGTGATCAAATAATTATTCTCACACTATCAGGCAATTATTGGATAATAGATAAATTAGAGAAAATCCTTAATTTTTATTGTGATGGGATCACTGTTGGTAAAAAGATAGTATCACCATTTTCCATGGAGTCGGAAAAGGGTCTCTACCATTTAGTTATCTTGGAGTTCCAATTTTAAAATTAATGATATGTAGGTAGTACCTTGATGGAATATACTCAGGTTTAATTATTCAGATGGCTAAATGGAAGGGTAAGTCCGTGTCTCAAGATGGGTGTGTGTGCCTTATTAACATGGTGATCACCTCTATGTTTGTTTACTCCTTATCATGATATAAATAGACAAAAATATTCTCAACTAACTTCATAACATGATGATGAATATCATATGGATAGTCTCTATTAAAGAATAAAAGATGATCAAACTTTCATGGAAGGACATCAATAAACCCATTGAGTTGGGTGGTCTTGGAATCAAAGACCTTATGATCATTAATGAGGGACTTGTTAATAAGTTCACATGGAACCTGTTAATCTATAATTATTATTCTTTAGATTTTCATTCATATAGGTTCAAAATGAATCTAATTAATGGTTACCCCCATGTCATGGCCTGCCTTCACCAAAAGGAGGGAAGGGTCAGCAGATTGCCAGGACCTTTCTTCTTTAAGTTGAAGGAGAGATAATGACCCCTGAAACCCGCCTTCAATAGGTCCCAGTGTGGTGACCATCACCAAGGGTATGGAATCACACACTAAATGGAAGTCATTGCCCTTTTCTTTTAATAGGATCGCGAGATAAGATAGTGAATCCCACAACACCAAAACTGAAAGTGCAAGTACGACTGAAAGTAAACCATTCCCATATGCATGTTCAAAAGTAAAAGATATAAGTCGCAAAACTCCAAAGGTGAAAAGATACCAATAAAAAGGAAAAAACAACAGCAAATTCCCCAAAGGTCTGAGCTAGTACGGCTCTGCATGATCCCTGAATTCCTCCTGGAAACCTTAAAGCAGTTTTATATATGTAGGGTGAGCATACAAGTACAATCAGTAGGGAAAACCAAAGACTCTCGTTCACAAGTGAAGAGATATTCTAATACCCCATAGAAAAAGAGATACCAAACACCTAACAAGGTAACTATACACCCAAGAATAACCAAGGCACACTCCCCAAATAATGCAAGTCAGGTAAAGTATAATAATATCACATCGATGTTTGGGTACCCCGCGCCACTTTCCCACTGGTTATTGAAGACATCATACGCATCGTACCAACCCTGCCATTCTCATCGTAGTCCCACTGCTACACCACGCCTGCACACACCTGGTCCATAACCTCACCGCAGTCCCACTGCCAAACCCCTCCTGCAGACACCTGGGCCATAACCACTATCCTACCCGCAGACACTTGGAACACAACCACCACACACAACCATACCCGCAAACACCTTGGTCAGAACAACAGATGCCATGCCCGAAGACACCTGGGCCTCATCCCGAAGATACATGGGAAACAACCTACCCATAAACACCTGGTTCGACCACCGCAACCACCCCACCTGAAGATTCTTGGGATAATAATGGACTTCAGGCCATCACAGCCTGCCCGAAGATACTTGGGCTATCCGACAAAGGGAGCAGAAAGAAGCTAATAACTATCCACTAATATAAGTGTTGAGAAAAACACCCTCCCCCATGAAATGGGTGTGTTCAGTACTAAGTGCTCAACTTGAGTGGGGTGCAAATAATAAACACAAAACTACAAGTATATGTATAGGTAAAAAGCACTCACCCAATCTAGGTTTTTCTTCAGCTATCCTAAAGAACACTATCCTTACTATTTATTCATTAGAGAAGAGAACAACACCCATGACCAAGTCAAAACTCACATCAAAACAATTCTCATTTAAGCTATTCTTGCTTCCATGTTCAAGTAATCTCATTTAAATAAATTTATGCACTACTGGGCAACTAAAATCATAAGCACAAACCAAGAGAAAAGGTTACAGCCCACAGTAATTTAAGCATTCGTATAGGGTTCTCTTGAAAAATCACAACAACAAAGGGATAAGTGAGATCCATCAAAGTACCGGAACCAAAGAAAAACCCCAAGATACATCCCCACGTTCCCAAAATCCAGGAGCCAACGGTTTCTCAACAACAGAAGATCCCACCCCAATTCGTGATATAATTAGAGTAATCACACAGCCTCAAATTCACAACCAGCGAATGTATAACAACAGGGGATCCCATCCCCACCCATATCACCCTAGCGATCTAAGCCCCCATCCAAGAAAACCATAAGGTCACCCGCAAATTTCCCATGAAGGAAAAACAACCAAACCACTACAACCAACACAAGGTAGGCCCATGCAGGTATTTTCAAATTTAAAATATTTAACACACTCCATGGTTTCCATTCCACTGTGCTTTAACCAGGGTTATCACATAAAAGGGTTGATCCTTATGCTTTAAATTTATTTAACTGAGTATACGTAATTAACCAATTCCATGTTATGGCTCTTGAAATATCCAAAAACACTGAGGTTCGTTAGTGCACAAAGAAAGACCACCAATGGCCATGATTTTCAGTGAGCATAGGCCTGTATAATTCACAACATGTATCAACAATAAAAGAGCACAGTAGGTCATCAATCACACCCCACATTCATTATTTAAAGTTTCTTTTATTATCTTCATTAAGTTAGGTTTCATAAATTTACATAGAGACAAAAGAATTCCCACCCCGCATGATACACTGAAAGGAGAGACGAAGGAGAAAATCCCTACCAGACAGATCAGAGATCGACATTAAGTCCTCACGTGGAAACAGGAAAGCAGGTGCGGCAGGAACTCCACGGAATGCAAAAGGAAAAATTTGGGGGTACGGCTCTTTGGGAGGAAGGGTACTCCGAGCAGGATGATCGAGAAAAGAAACCTAGGGAGAAGCCTTTGGGTATAAAGGCTGAGATACAGCATTCCCGGGATGGACTCGAAACTGCGTAAGAAGCAGGATCGTGGGTTTACCACGTGGTTGAGACACCCCGCACATTACTTAAAGGTCCCTCCATTCGGGGTGGTTTAAACGGATGCACACCTCATGGTTTTTCATTTAAGGGGTACCTCACCAATAATTTAATTTAAACGGGCATTACTGGGATTTAAAACAGGATTAAATGGGTCATAACATGGTTTGAAAAAACACTTTGCACAAGAAGGAGGTGTTACTGGAAAACTCGTGGGGGTAGGCGATAGCTACCGGTAGCCGAGAGATACAAGTTGGTGACAGCTACTGGTAGCTGCGAGCTACCGGTAGCCTAGAGTTACCGGTTGGTGACAGCTACCAGTAGCTGAGAGCTACCGATTGGTGAAAGCTACCGGTAGTTGAGAGCTACCGGTTGGCGACAGCTACCGGTTGCTGAGAACTACCGGTTGGCGAAAGCTACTGGTAGCTGAGAGCTACCAGTATCCTGGAGATACCGGTAGCCGAGAGCTACCGATTGCCGAGAGCCACCGATACCCCATGGTCCCTGGTAGGCTAGGTCTACCGGTAGGCTGAGGCTACCGCTAGGAGTCACTGAGAAGCTGAGATGGCCTTCCAAACCACCCAGAACACCTCAACATCAGATTTTTACCAAATAATGGACCCCAAAAACCCATGCCATTACACCCCACTACTTATTCTCATATGTATGGAATTCTCTTTGTAAATTCATCAATGATATTATTCAGAACTCTAAATTTCTTTTGTATAGACAATCTAGCCTCAACTGTTGGCACAATACTTGGCTGGAAATCCCCTTGTATTCTGGAGATATCCCCACCAACCTTCTTGACATGTATATAGAAGACTTCCTTGATTATCATGATAGAATTGATATTATGATTGTTCATCATACTAGCCTTGAAATTCCAAATTACTCATTCGGGGTGATGATATCCTTGTACGGAATCCCAACATGAATGGAAACGTTAATCTCAAAGAGTTCTATAATATGAAACTCTCCGGATCCACCCAAACACCTTCCTAGTTACGTAAAGTCAACATTACCTTTGTCCAACCCTCTAAGATCCTTCTTATATAGATAATGTGTAAGAACCAGTTTCACATGAATTATCAACTAGGAAAGGCTGGTCAATGCATTCTGTCTTTTTTATATTTATGCCTAAATGAAGATGAAACTATTTAGTACCTCTTTATTTTTTCCCTTTCCTCAAAATCAATGGAAATGCATTGGTGACATCTTCATCATGTAATTTTTTTCACAGATTCCACTAGATGACTTGATGTTATACATATCAAAATCTGGTAGTAGTGCATTGGTCCAGAACATGATGTTGGTCACTACAACAGTACTATGTCATGCTATCTAGGCAACTCAGAACAGCTTCATGTTTCACAGTAAGGATCATTCTTTTCATGAAAGTGCAATACTAGTCAACCACGACAAACCTACCATTAATTCAATATAGAATGGATGCATGGATAATGACTTTACATATTTAAATACATTGTGGATGTTGGGAATTTTAGGTAAACTGAAAAGTCCATTGGTGGTTATGTTTATACCTTTGATTCCAACTATCCTTCATGTGTTAAGATTAATGTTGATGGAGCTTCATCTTGAATGCAAGGATGATTAGGTTGTGTAGGTGTCTTCCACAAATATCATGGATTAATCAAAGGATTATTTCACCATTTAATTGGAATGAGAATTAACTATAAAGCAGAATTGTGGGATATTATTTATGTTCTTATGAATGGTATATTTCATAAGTGGACTCCCTTATGGGTTGAATAAGACTATAAACATGGGTAAATTCACTCATGTCAAGGACCAAGGATGTTCCATGGAGAATTATACCTCACTAGAATGGATATTATAATCATGTAAAGCATATGAACTTAATGATCCATCATGCGTATAAGGAGGCCAATAATGTACTCAATGCCTTATCAAAGAATTAAGTCACAAAAATTACTACCATGTGGACCTTTTGAACTCCTTTTTTTGCATATTTTGTAGAGGATGATATGTGGGGAGTGTATCATTCTCAACTATTTCAATCTCCTTGCTTTTCCTGATTTTGTAACTTTACATTTTCATTAATATTTAATGGGGACAGTTTATCTGGACATAAATTTTCTAGTATTAACATATAATAAATATAATTTTTACCACTTATTTAAATTTTATATTTTAAAGATGATTCCATATTTTAAAAATGATTATTAATATTATGTAACATTTTTAACATAATTTTTGGTATTCATTAATACTAACCATGAAAAATATTTATCACTTTTGTTAATGATAATAATATTTAAAAAGGTTATAATAATGGTATTATAATTCTAGATAATAAAAAATGATTTTTTTTAAAACACATTGATTGGATAGATTTATACCATAAAATTATCATCATTGACCCTATGACATTTTGGATCCTATAGAACTGATTAAGTCATATATTATATAATAACATTTCATGTATTCCCTAGTACACCACCCACCTATGTTTCTGAAGGAAAACACTCTCGTATATGTTCATCACTTCTTGAGCCACATGTATCAATCAATACATCCTTAAATACATTCCAAACATTTGTACCCTCATATCTTAGATAGTGTTGTATAAAAATAGAACCAACCCTAATATGTTTTCATGTTATTGGTAAATTTATTTTCAATTTATTTTCCATCCCATGGATATAGGAAACAAATTTAATTCCTCCTCCAGACCTAACATCTCTACATATCTAGTAATTAATCATTCTAGAGAGTTTTAAATGGAGATTTATAATGTTGGAATTAACGAATATATATGTTATTCATTACATAATAATGATAATATAAATAAAAGATACCACATAACTTCTTAGCATTATTACTATTAGAAAAAGATAACATTTCTTGTGTGTATGTGTGGACTACCATCTCCACAAAGAAATCAGATTTCTATTTATATTGAAAACATTTATCATAAAATCTAAAAATAATTAGAATGAATAGTTATTATATTAATGAAATTATTATAATTATATAGATGAGGGAACCATTTTATAATACCATTAACTATTTTCAATATATATGAATGCAACTTTCAAGATATTAACTGAAAACTCATAAATGGTCGATGTAAAGATGAACTCTTTAGTGAATGGATATCAAAATATTATTCAAGGATAATAAAAATTAAAATAGATAAATGATATTGTTGAACTCTATGTGGAATGGTTGTTTTAATAATCACAAATCTTAGTTTCATTTATTTCCTTTTAGTATTTTGATCAACTTGTTCTAAATGTGTTTAAATTATATCTACAAATGTTTATCAATGATAAATGTATGGTTATGGTTGACCTGAAAGTATTCTGGATTGAACAGACACTTTTTAAGAATTCCATATCTTGACTCACCAATAGTCATTTTCCTGAGTCACTGATGATGAACGATCGTACCGATGATGAATGGTCGCACCATTAACTATCAAAGGTCCAAATTTACACCGATACTAATCTATCGATGCTAAGCTACCGATGTTAATCTACCGATGCTAATCTACCGATGCTAATCTACCGATGCTAATCTACTGATGCTAATCTACCGATGATAATCTACCAATGTTAATCTACCAATGCTAAGCTATGGATGCTAATCTACCGATGATAAGATACCGATACTAAGACACTGATTCTAAGACACTGATGCTAAGACACCTATGCTAAGATACTGATGATGATGAAACCTAAACTGATGCAGATTCAAAATGTCTCACCGATCTCATGACTCGCCGATAGTCATGAAAAATGCTTGAATCTCTATAAATTCGTATTTAATTCTAATGGTCATATTTGATGTTTTTTAATGCAATTAATGATATTTAATGTTAGTTTTTGGCATGTCAGGAGACCGTACCTCATACCTATGGAAAGGTAATCATTCCCATTGACAGAGCTTGAGGAATAAAAAGGAAGATCGAGCTGTAGTAAAAGTAGGGATGCGTGAAAAGGCATAAAGAGAGAATTATTCCATGAATATACATGAGAGACTGAAGAACACGTGACAAAGTTGAAGAAGGGGAATTTTCAAGATCTAAAGAAAACTCTTATGCACACAATCTAGCACTACTGAAGAACATATGAAGAACACTGGAAATCAGAGAACTCACTTGCCTATGAACAACATCAAGCTGAATCGTGATGTGTTTTTTTTTACAGCAAAACCACAGAAGGACTCAAAAGCATCTCTGTTAAATCCAATGAGTCCAGAGCTGCACTACCAATCACTAGAGCTTTCTAAACTCTGATACATTCTTCCTTTAGTGAATCTATCTTTAATTTTTGAGCAGTGTGTGTACCCTGTTTATTTTACACACTCACTGTCTTTTAAGCTAAACTGGAGGATTCTTAAATCCTCACTTGAACTTCATAACTCTTTGTTTCCCATTGTGGATAGTGGTAGAGGTCGAGTAAGACCTGAATAGCATGTGTGTTGTTGTTTGCTTTTCCCACAAAGAACTGTGGTAGAGGTCCCTATGTGGCCTGGACAGTTGTTCACTGTTGTTAACCCCAATCTAGGGTGTGGATCAATTTATTTAATTTATTGAGATGACTAAGTCTCGGCTTGAGACTAAACCTCTTGGTTAACTCTACTGTGCATTTTAATTTAAGTCTATAAGCAAACTATATATCTATTCCGCTGCTATTACTTTGAAATACAAAACTATTTTAAAGCTACTTTGATAGTTAAATTAGCAAGTGTTTATACTTATTGTAAATTAGTAAGTCATTTTCAAAAGTTAATTTAATCTTCAGATTAAGTTAACTGAGACCTAATCAATCTTTGAGAAACTGATTGAACCATTACACTCTGTATAGATTCACTATAGTTTAACTTTGTTTTTAATTTGGGGTATTTTAAAGAAATATTTTTAGCAGAAATTTTAATTAGAACTCAATTCACCCCCCCCCCCCCTCTTGAGTATCCACTCCGACCAACATTTGGTATCAAAGGGTGTGTTTTTGTTAAAGGATTTTTGAAATACACTATTTTCCAACTGTTATTTTAGTTTAATCTTTAATGATCTTAAATTTTTGTTAGTTATAAATTTTATCTCCTTAAATTTTATTCTCTAAAATCTAGTTATGGATAATAGACTAGAGGGTGATGATACTAACAGGACACCTTTCTTTAATGGTACTAACTATGCTCAGTGGAAATTGAAAATGAAAATTCATTTAGAGAGCTTGGGTTTTGATATCTGGACTGCTATAGAGTCTCAATATAAAATTCCAGAAACTAAAAGAACGACTTGGGATGAACCTACAAAGACTGCTTATAATAATAATTGCAAAGCCATGAATGCTCTGTATTGTGCTCTAGGAGATGAGGAATTTAATAGAATATCTGCTTGAAAAACTGCTTATTAAATATGGGATACTTTGGGTGTTTCTCATGAAGGAACAACTAATGTTAAAGAAATGTGATTGAATACTTATACTATTAAATATGATAATTTTAAAATGAAAACTGATGAACACATTGCTGATATGTATCTCAGGTTCAATTAGATAGTTAATAAAATGAATTCACTTTGTAAATCTATTCCAGCAAAGGAACAAATCATGGGGATATTGAGATGTCTTCCAGACCGATGGAGAGGAACATCTATTTCAATCATAGAATCATGTGACATTGGAGCTCTTCCTGTCAAAGAACTTATTGGAAAACTAATGATGTATGAGGAAGAACTCAAGGTAAATAAAGAGGAAGATGATGAGCCAAAAAGGAAATCAGTGGCCTTCAAGACTACTGCTTCAAAGAGAAAGGACAAAGAAAATGCTCAAATACAAACTGATAGTCCAATAAGTGAATGTTTAGATTCAGACAGTGATACTGAAATGGCTCAGATATCCAGAAGGATTAAGAAATTTTATAGGAAGAAACAAAATTCAGAAAATCAAATAAAAAAGGAAAGTATAACAATAAGGGACATTGGAAGAAGGACTATAAAAATCTAGATAAAAGTGATGAAGTTGTTTGCTACGAGTGCAAAAGAAATGGACACATCAAGGCTAACTGACCAAAGATAAAATTCAAGAAGAAATATGATTACAAGGACAGTAAGTATAAGAAAGCTATGACGGCTACCTAGAGTGCATCTGAAGACAGTACAAGTGAATCTGAAATGTCTGATTCTGAGAAGAATCATGCCAACATGTGCTTCATGACCAACACATCCGAGGTAACCTTATATACTCTTGTTTTAAATTCTTGTTATTCTGGAGATGATGCAGAATCTGATTCTGATTCTGAAAACATGACTAGTAAGGAATTATTTGAATACTGTAATATATTGGAAGAGACATTCAATGAACATAAGGATAAATTCAAATCATTGAAGAAACGTCATGCTCTCACTACTACTATTAAAATCGAACGTACTATTGAAAAAGAGGAGAATACTCAACTATTAAAGGAAAACACTGAACTGAAAATGTCTAATGAGCATCTTAGAAGAGACTTAGAGAAGTTTACAAATGGAAAGTAGACACTAACTCAAATTCTAGGAAATAAAGTGGCACCTAAATACACTACTGGAATAGGCTACAAACCTGGACAGAGGCAGATTACTAAAAATAGATATATTCTTAAATCTGGACAGAATACTGGTAATTCTAGTTCTGGACATTCATATTCCTCAACTAGTGATTCACATAGTTATAGATAAAATAAAGTTTATCTTTAAAAATATTTTGATTTTGTAATTTGTATGAAATCCATAAGAAAAATGTGGGTACCAAAATCTTAAATTGCTAACCTTTCTGGACCCAAGGAGATCTGGGTACCAAAATCATTTCCTATCTAAATCTGTTTTGTAAGAAACATGTTTGAAGAGTTCTCACAAGAAGGTATGGTACTTGGACAGTGGATGTTCGAGACACATGTCTGGATATTACTCATGCTTTAAAAGTCTAATCAAGATTTATGGTGGCCATGTCACCTTTGGTGATAATTATAAAGGAAAAATCATCGGCCTAGGCCAAATTGGTAACACTGATTTAGTTCTAATTTCTAAATTTCTATTTTTTGATGGACTAAAATTGAATCTGTTAAGTATTTCTCAATTGTGTGATGATGGTTTTAATGTCAAATTTGAAAATGATTTTTGTAATGTTTTTAATTCTAAAAATGTTTTAGTCATTTCTACCTTAATAAATGAAAATGTTTATGCAGTTGATTTAAATTCTCCAGCTAAGAAAAATGTCACTTGCCTAAATGCTTTTCATAAAGAGTTTTGGCTTTGGCACAGAAGATTAGGACATTGCAACATCCATTCACTTAGAAAACAAACTAGGAAGAACTTTGATAGAGAGCTACCTAAACTTGAATTCCCAATTGAGAAAGTTTGTAATCCCTGTCAAAAGAGAAAGCAACATAAAGTTTCTTTTAAATAAAAGAAAGAAGTTTCTAATTCTCAACCTCTCAAGTTGGTTCACAAGGACTTGTTTGGCCCATCAAGAGTTTCTAATTTAAATGGGAAGCACTATGTCTATGTCCTAGTAGATGTCTTTTTTATATATACTTGGGTATACTTCCAAGCTCACAAAAGTGATGCTTGTTATTACTTTGTTAAATACTCCAAATCTATAGAAAATCTTAGTGGCCTTAAGATTAAATCCCGGAGAAGTGATCATGGACGTGAGTTTGAAAATCAAGACATTGAATCTTATTGCTCACACAATGGCTATAGTCACAACTTTTCTACTCCTAGAACACCTCAGCATAATGGTGTAGTAGAAAGAAGAAATAGAAACGTGTAAGAAATAGCTAGAACCATGCTTAACGAGTATGACCTGCCTATTTACTTTTGGGCTGAAGCTATAAATACAGCTTGTTATATCATTAATAGAGTCTTAATTAGACCTGTTCTTAAGAAGACCCCATATAAGTTGTGGAATAATAGAAAACATAAAGTTAGTTACTTTAGAGTCGTTGGATGTAATGTTTTTATTCTTAATACAAAGGATAATTTGGACAATTTTCCTCTAAAAGTGATGAGGGAATCTTTCTTGGTTATTCATTAACAATAAAAGCCTATAGAGACTTTAATAAGAGAACCAAATGTGTGGAAGAATCTGTTCACATCAAGTTTGATGAATCTGATCCACATGAGCTTAAAACATCTCTTGAACATCTTGAGGAAGATTTATATGTTCTGGACCTTAATGACAAATCTAAAGAACCTGCTATAAAAACATCCGGTTCTGGACATATTCCAGTATCTTCTTCTGTTGAACCCGAACCTATAGATGAACCTGAAATTTCTAGTCCTACCTTTACTAGATCAACAAGGATTCTAAAGAATCATCCTTTGTATGCTGTCATTGGTAATATTTATAGAGGGACATAGACTAGAGCTTCTCTATGAAATCAGGTTGAACATCAAGCTTTTCTGTCACATCTAGAACCTAAAAATATCCATGGTGCTATCAATGATTAATTTTGGGTAATGGATATGCAAGAAGAGTTAAATCAATTTGAAAGAAACAAAGTCTGGGAATTAGTTGACAGACCTAAGGAAACTTTAGCAATAGGCACAAAATGGGTTTTTAGAAACAAAGTTGACGAGTCTGGAAACATAGTTAGAAACAAAGCTAGGCTAGTTGCACAAGGATATAGTTAAGAAGAAGGTATAGACTATGAGGAAACCTTTGCACCTGTAGCTAGATTAGAAGCCATTAGGATCTTACTTGCATATGCTGCTCATCTGAATTTCAAGTTATATCAAATGGATGTAAAAAGTGCTTTTCTAAATGGTTTTATTCTTGAAGATGTTTCTGTTTAACAACCACCTGGATTTATTAATCCTCATTTTCCAAATCAAGTTTTTAAACTTTCTAAAGCTTTATATTGCTTAAAAAAAGATCCAAGAGCTTGGTATGATAGACTTAGTAATTTTCATATTTCAAAAAGTTTTACTAAAGGGATTGTTGATCCAACTCTTTTTATTAAAAGAATTTCTAAAGATGTTTTAATAGTAAAAATCTATGTTGATGATATTATTTTTGAATCTTCTAAACTTTTTTTATGTACTGAATTTTTAAAGAGTATGAAAAATGAATTTGAAATGAGTTTAATGAGAGAACTTAAATATTTTCTTGGATTTCAAGTTTTTCAAATTTAAAATGGTATTATTTTGAATCAAAGTAAATACACGAAGGATCTTCTAAAAAATTTTGTTTTGGATAGTATTAAGGAAAGTGATACTCATATGAGTACAGTCTGTAAATTGGATGTAGATGAAACTGGGAAACCAGTGGATCAAACCAATTTCAGAGGTATGATTGGAAGCTTACTGTACCTTACTACTATTCGACCAGATATTATGTTTAGTGTGTGTATGTGTGAAAGATTTCAATCTAACCTGCTGTTAAAAGAATTTTTAAGTATCTTAAACACACTGTAAACTAAGGCTTGTTTTATCCAAAAAGAAAATCTTTTGAGCTAATCAGTTATTCAGATGATGACTTTTCTAGTTGCAAGTTAGATAGGAAGAGAACATCTGGAACATGTCATTTATTGGTAAAATCCTTAGTATCTTGGTGTAGTAAGAAACAGAACTATGTTGCATTATCTATTGCTGAAGTAGAATACATTGCTGCTTGAAGTTGTTGTGCACAAATTCTGTGGATGAAACACACACTTTTGGACTATGGATATGATTTTAAGCATATTTCAATTAACTATGATAACACTAGTGCAATTAACATTTCAAAGAACCATGTGTCTCACTCTATAACCAAACACATTGATGTCAGACATCACTTTTTGAGATATCACTACCAAAAAGGTGATATTACTCTTGAGTTTATATATACTGAACATCAATTAGCTGATATTTTCACCAAGCCCTTAATTTTTGAAAGTTTAAACTTGATTAAACAAGAGTTAGGTATGATAGATCTATGAAATGGATCTATCAAACCGATCTGTGAAACCGATCTGTCAAACCGATCTGTGAAACTGATCTGTCAAACCGATCTGTCAAACTGATCTGTCAAACTGATCTGTCTTGTCAATTAGTGCTACCAATTGGGTCGTACTGTTTTTCAATATATATTTTTTTTTGTCTGTTTAAAACAACGCTGTTTTACTTAATCAGTATTTTATTATTTATAACCCTAAATGATACAAATAATTACATGCAGATATTCCATTCTCTAAAGACTGTTGACCTTCCATTTCCCATTGAACTCTCTCCTCTGTTCTCTGTAACCCAAGCCTTTTGAATCTTTTCAAGCCTCTCGATTGTCTCAAAACCTCAAAATGGCCAAGCAAAAGAGACAGAGCAAGGAATCTAAAGGAACTTCACCTGTCAAGCATGATCGAGGTGATTTGAGTAGTACGACGTAGAGGTCTGTGAACCTGGAGCTAGAAAAATGAGAAGTTATAGCTGAAAAGGAAATTTGTTCGGAATGGGTTTTATTTAGAAAGTATGTTCCCTTCAAAGTGTTGGAAACTCAAGGATGGAAGGAGTGGTTCTGTAATAATGATGGAGTCTTTTACCCGAAGCTATTGCATGAGTTCTATTTGAACCTGGATATAGATTTGGATGGAGTAGAGGTTGCGAGACTGTCTTCTATAGTAAAAGGGAAAAAGATTACATTTTCATCAAAACAGTGGGCTGAATGTCTAGGAGTACCTCACAATGGAAGATATGAGGACTATTCTGGTAATATTCCTCCCATAACTGATTACTTTTCTTATGAGCTAGCCCTAGAGTTTTTGACTGGGAAGTCTGAATCACGAAGGATAATTGCTGCTGAGTTAGATGGTGAGAACTGAATCCTATTCAAATTTATTCAACATCAGGTATGTCCAATAAAAGGTTATTTTACTACAGTAAAGTATCAAGATGTTTTTCTGCTATTTTTATTTCTGAATGGTGAAAACATCAATTTATGTAGATATTTTTTTGAGCATATTGTTGAGATGATAAAACCTTCAAAGAAAGCTACTACTCTATTTTATTCTAAACAGATTTCTACCATGCTGAAATTATTAGGCTATGTGGATGATGGAGATGAGTGTATCTCATCGGTTATCTTTGGTTTCAACAAATTTATTTGTAAGAGAATGAAAATCAATTGGATCCCATGGAAGAAAGCTTGGGTTTCTGATGAAGAAAAGTTATATGTGTCCTTTAATCCTAATGATCATCCAAGGATACCAAGGGAAGTAAGATATCCTAGCTTAAAACCTGGTGAGGAAGTGATCTATTAAGATGAAGAAGATGAAGTGGTTGCTCCTAAAGAAACTAGTGAATCCAGTAAGAAAGGAACAGAATAAGAAGAAGATGATGATGATAATATAAATGCTGAAGAAGAGGCTGAATCATCTCCTGATGAAAGGAGTGATCCTGATATGGTTAGCCCAAAGAGAAGAAGGATGTAATTTGGTTCAGCATGTCCTCCTTTCAATTTAGCAGAAATTGAACCGCTTTTAGATGATGATAAAGAATGCAAGACTACTGAATCAACTTCTAAGGAGTATGAATCTAGAAGTACAGACAGTTCAAGTGAGAGATCAGTTAATGATGATGATGATGATGATGAAGGTGGTGATGGTGATAAGGGTGATGCTGATGGTGATGGTGGTAGTGGTGACAGTGAAAGTAATGGTGATGATGCTGATGATGATGATGTTGATGCTCGACCTATTGAAGGTCAGAATGTGATTCTAGATGATCCTCAACCCCAACCTACTGAGAAAGAAAATGTCACTGAGGCTAAGAGGACAGAACAATTGGAGAGTGATGAGGATGAATAAGTCCTTCCTTAAAATTCTGGATGAGCTCAGTTTGTGAATCCTGTATACCCTTCATGCAAAGAGGCATGGGAAGAGCATCCAGGTCTTGCTGTTCTAGGATTGGACAACCTAGAGGAAGAGGAAGATCTAGAAGTGGATCTTGCATGCATAAGTGATTCTGTTAAGGCTCAACTTGTTGACGAGTTTTTGCAAAGAACAGATGTCAGACCTGATCCTTCAGTATCTCAAGGTAGACCTGATCCGACAGTTTCTCAGTCAGATTTTGATAATTTCAAGGTTGAATTGATTCAAGATATTAGGGAGACTATGAAAAGTGAGTTATCTCATATTTCTGCTCCTACTCCCTTGACTTTATCTGATGCTACTATGAATGATTTGGCTCAAAGAGTGACAAGCCTTATCAAACCAGACTTGTGCAATTACAGTGAATTGATTAGCAGGCATATTACCTCTTTGAATCAAACACTTACAGAGTTATATAGAAATCTTTTTTCTCTGTCAGGTAAGTTCAGAACAACCATCTTTGGTATGATATAAGTTTTAAGAAATCTGATATAACATTTGAAGAAAGCAGATTTTAGGAAGTTAAAAGCTGAGATTACTCAAGTTATTGCTTAGGCTGGCAATGCCAAGGTGATCAAGATCACTGTTCGTGAATTAGATACCTTAAGAGATGTTGTTAGAGAAGAGTTGGCAGCTCTTCGGAAGATTTTAGATTTAGATTCTTTGATGAAAATGAAAGAGCATAGTGATCAAGTGCATAAAATGGTAAATTTGTATTCAGCTGATGCTACAAAAGCTCAAAAGGATATTAAGGATAAAGTCGATCATTATTTCCCTAATATCTACACAAATCATGAGTTGAATCATCATTTTAAAGTATTCGCTGATAATTTGAGACTCCCTCCAGTGACTCAAGCTTTTAATGCTCAAGTTCAGTAGTTAAAAGATTTTACCCCCACTTTATAAAATTTCATGCAAAATAAGGATGATTTTGAAAAATCCATGAAGTACGGTGGAAAAGTCATTTAGGACTTCATCAACTTGCAAAAACCCTACCTTCATGTGCAAGAAGAAGCCATTGTTTTTTCTACAGATGAGACTCTACAATCATCAGATGTTGCACCCGACCAGATGTATGTTTCTCAAGCTCTTTACAGTATTAGACCAGTCTTTCAACAAAAACCTTCAGAACGACCTTCTTCACAGCAAGTGACTTTGGAACCCACAGTTCAGCTCGGGTAATCCTACCTCCTTTCTCCATAATGCCAATTCAACCTTCCACCCAACAACCTTCTGGACCTTCAATTCCTCCTATTGCTAAAGGTAAATCTCCCTTGCACCCCAAGAAATAGCTGTTGCATTCAATTTTTGATAGGGTGTTTGTTTTCCTAAACTATTACCTTTTGTTTGTAATATGTGTACTCTTTGTTGGTATGAAATCTTCTTGATTATCTTTCTGTATCTCTTCTTTTTGAAAATCCCAAAGGGGGAGAGAAATCACTGAGAGAAAATAGGTGAATCGTGCATGCATATACGAACTCTAGATGCATCATGTCTGGATGGGTTAATTGAATGTCCATATGAGCCCATGCTGGCTATTTATCACATGCATGTATACACAGAGGGAGAAATGTTTAAAGAGGAGAATGACTCAGTTATTTATATATGTTCTGATTGATATTCTAACCATGTTTTATCTTTTGTCATATATTATTTTTTATAGGGGGAGCATAACAAATGACATAATATATTCTCTCTTCATTTATGCCATTGATTTTTTATTATCAAAAAGGGGGAGATTGTTGAACTCTCTGTGGAATGGTTGTTTTAATAATCACAAATCTAAGTTTCATTTATTTCCTTTTAGTCTTTTGATCAACTTGTTCTAAATGTGTTTAAATCATATCTACAAATGTTTATCAATGATCAATCTATGGTTATGGTTGACCTGGAAGTATTCCGGATTGAACAGAAACTTTGTAAGAATTCTTTGTCTTGACTCACCGATAGTCATTTTCCTGAGTCACCGATGATGAACGGTCGCACCGATGATGAACGGTCGCACCGATGATAAACAGTCGCATCGATGATGAACAGTTGCACTATTAACTATCAAAGGTCCAAAGTGACATCGATGCTAATCTATCAATGCTAATCTACTGATGCTAATCTACCGATGCTAATCAATCTATGCTAAGATACCAATGCTAATCTAAGGATGCTAATATACTGATGCTAATCTACTGATGCTAATCTACTGATGCTAAGCTACCGATGCTAATATACCGATGCTAATCTACTAATGCTAAGACACCCATGCTAAGACACTGATGCTAAGATACCGATGTTGATGCAACCAAAACTGATGCAGATTCAAAATGTCTCACTGATCTCATGACTCACCAATATTCATGAAAACTGTTTGAATCTCTATAAATTCTTATTTAATTTTAACAGTCATAATTGATGTTTTTTAATGCAATTAATGTTATTTAATGTTCGTTTTTGGTATGTCAGGAGATCGTACCTCATACCTATGGAAAGGTAATCATTCCCATTACTGGAGCTCGAGGAATAAAAAGGAATATTGAGCTGTAGTAAAAGTAGGGATGCGTGAAAAGGCATGAAGAGAGAATTCTTCCATGAATATACATGAGAGACTGAAGAAGACACGACAAAGTGGAAGAAGGGGCATTTGAAAAATATAGAGAAAATATTTATGTATGCAATCCATCACTATTGAAGAATATACGAAGAACACTGGAAATTAGAGAACTCACTTGCCTGTGAAGGACATCAAGCTAAATAACAATACTCTGTTTTTAATAGCAAAACCACAGAAGGACTCAGAAGCATATCTGCTAAATCCAATGAGTCCAGAGCTGCACTACCAATCACTAGAGCTTTCTAAACCATGATACATTCTTCCTTCAGTGACTCTATCTTTACATTTTGAGCAGTGTGTGTACCCTGTTTATTTTATACACACACTATCTCCTAAGCTAAACTGGAGGATTCTAAAATCCTCACTCGAACTTCATAACTCTTTTTTTCCCACTGTGGATAGTGGTAGAGGTTGAGTAAGACCTGAACAGCCTGTGTGCTATTTTTTTCTTTTCCCACAAAGAACTGTGGTAGAGGTCCATGTGTGGCCTGGACAGTTGTTCACTGTTATTAACCCCGATCCAGGGTGTGGATCAATTTATTTAAATTATTGAGGGGACTAATTCTCGGCTTGACACTTAACCTCTTGGTTAACTCTACTATGAATTTTAATTAAAGTCTATAAGAAAACTATATATTTATTCCGATGCTATTACTTTGAAATACAAAACTATTTTAAAGCTACTTTGATAGATAAATTAGAAAGTGTTTATACTTATTATAAATCAGTAAGTCAGTTTCAAAAGTTAATTTAATCATCAAATTAAATTAACTGAGACCTAATCAATCTTTGAGAAACTAATTGAACCTTTACACTCTGTATAGATTCACTACAGTTTAACTTTGGTTTTAATTTGGGGGATTTTAATAGAAAATTTTTTAACAGATATTTTAATTGGAACTCAATTCACCCCCCCCCCCTCCCCCTCTTGAGTATCCACTCCAACCAACAGATATAACTATTTAATTATTATACAAATTTAAATTCATAATATAGTATGGCTGAAGATGGATGGCTCAGCAGTGACTGAAGGTAAGTGATTTTTGTTACAATCCTATTATACTTTTGGATTATTTTGGTTAAATTTTTCTTTGGGAAAATTATGTGAACCTGATATCTTATACACTATCTATTTTCTTCTCATATTTTTTTGCTTGTGTTTTAAATTTTTATTTAGAATTTTATCTCTTCTTGGATAAAATGTAAATAATTGAGTTTCAAGTATGGGTCGTTATTTTTAAAATCCTTTTCCAATTTATTCCTTCCCATTATATTCCTTCCATATATACACATATATATATATATATTAATTTTCAAGAATAAACATCCTTGTAATATATTGATTATTTGAGGTCATATAAAACAATATTTTAATTTCATTATGTTTTTTTGATTGGAATCTTATTATTTTTTTCAAGCTTCACATAGCTAGAGTTTTTACCAATAATGTGAAAGGGATTAATTTTTTGAATTTTTGGGAATGAATATATTTTCAATAAATCATAACAATTCTATTCATTTATTATTCCATAATGAAATTGAATTTTAATTCTCAATGAAATGTTTTTTATCTATTTTCATTGATTTTTTAAATGTTTTTGAAATAAATATATGTTATTTTCATAGAATAATGAATAGATTTTTGGATGTTATTTATAAAATATTTCATATAAAACATTACATGGATGTTATTTTTATTTTTTTCTTACATTAACTATTCTATTTGGAAATAGATTAGTTTTATCAAAAAAACATACTATATGATGATTTTATGATCTTCATTCATCCATTACTAATTTATGGTTTTCTGGTCAATTATATTCTCATGCAAAAAATCCCTATCAGTCTCTAACATTTCCTTAAACATTATTGTCTTCTTTATGTACATATTTTATAAATTGTTGATTTTTAAGAAATTTTTTCACCAATATTATATTATCTCAACCGTAAAACATTTTATATATGGTATCAATTAAAATATGTTTATTAGTCTTATTATTTCATTAACCATAAAAATATCTCGTATTCTAAATTTAATGTCGATAATTGTTATGTATTGGTCATTTTTTCAATGAATTGTACTGACTATTAAATATTTTAGGGATTTATAATAAATAAATGTGATGGGTGGGGATTGGTTTTAGACAGCCCCGTAAGGCATCGATTGGTCTCATAAGAAGAAATAGAAAGCATGCCATATAACTTGGGTATCTCATTTTCACAGAAACATTTATTGAGAATATCTTATTCAGGTATTGAAGGTAAGATTCATTATATCATAGTAGAGACCTTAATGGTATGATCATTATTTTAATATTATGACTTTACAGTATTAATACTTCATCTTTTTTTATCCATTTGATTTTATTTTAGATAATAAAATGATATATGTTGAACTCAAGTTATTGAATAAATTTATTTTTTTTTCTTCCTCCACTCAAACATAATGATTTCCCCTTATTTACTCATGATAGATTCTATTTCATTTTAACCATTACTAAGAATATAATATCAAAAAATACTTGATTTAATTTCTATTGAATATGAAGAAGGATATTTTTAGTGTTTTTACCGATGTAAGAATATTTCATAAACTATGTTTTTATATTTCAAATATAATATTTAAATCATGTATCGGTCTAGTTTTCCAATAATATTAAAATAATCAATCACACATAGTGTGATACATTTTATTTCGTTACAATGTATAATATAAGAAAAGGATTTGTGATAATGGTGTCAGGATGATTAATGATTTTATCATAAAATGTATAGTGGGAACCTCAAAAACTATTTTTAAGGAAGAAATATAACAAGATAATTAGTATAATATCTTATGGTATTTTTGAACTTTTATCATAATTGGAATTTTTATCTTATTTCCCACTATTAATGATAATTATATAATAACTATATTTGTGCAATTATGTAGAGATGGATTCTTATAAAAAAGGGAATAAACACCCATTTTCAATGTTGGGATTTCCCTTTTGAGCAAGCCAACACAGTTGGTGTTGTATCTAACCATATCATTTCTATATTTAAGATGTTGAATTATGATATTATATATATCCTTACCCCTATATAGGTACCTTTTATTCCAAAACATGATTCACCTATGTTGGATCTGTTTATAGGAAATAATCCTCGATATTATAATATAACAACTAATTTAATGGTATCAAAACAATTGATTATTTTTTCAAAAAGTAGTTTCTATACTTGAGAAGTAAGGAAATGGAAATGTTTATTTCAACAAGGTTTTATTTGATGTAAATAGATGATGAATTCTTGTTGTTGATCTAGAAAAATATAGTGTTTTATGGAATAGATATTATAGAATTGGGAACTTTTAATGTGATATTAATTAATACACACATTCCTTTAGAGTAGTTGGATGAAGCGGAGATTATTTTTCAATATTTAATTAATAATAAATAAGAATGTTTTATAATTTATAAGTACAAAATTATATGACTATTTAATATTTCTATGGAATATATATTTAATCCATAAATATAGATTTATAATTTCTTTTTTTCACTTATACTGAGACTCAAAAGGGTATATATTTCTGAAACATTTTCATTATATATATATTTATGTTATCATGTTCCATAAAGAGGCATAATGAATTTTCTATGTCATTTATCTTGAATGGAAAACATGAAGAAAAATTCTAGATGAAAACCAATAAAAAATAAATGGTTCAACAAAGGCTAATGAAATAATGGGATTTCAAACATGTGATAATCATGGAAATAAATACCAAGATACTTGTGTTATGGGAATAAGAGTCTATTTCTAATGTGGGTAAATGGTATATAGGGAACATGAATTCATGGAAAATAATGAAACCATTTTAGTCTGGTTATTCATCTATGAGGAGAATGGGAATTATTCAAATCCTCAATCCTTAGTAGATTATCTTAAAAAAAGAGTCAATTTAAAGACTTGCATTCTTTTGTTATTATTATAGTTGTACATGATGTTACTAAAGATGTGGTGAAAAGTAAATTGATATTAACCTCAAATTCAAGGAATGACTCATTTATGTTTGGATATATCTACACATTTATGTCCTACATTTTCCAGGAATATTAGATATTTCCATAGAACCTTATGAGGGGAGTTGTCAATCAAGACTCATTGTCAAAATATTATTACAATAATTGTATTTCAGCAAGTTCTTATTATGATAATGAGACATTCAGTATTTGAAATCATGATTATTATACATATGTATGAATTTTATATAATCCTCGGTCTCTTTTAGATTTCATTTATAATGTGACAATTTATATCTATTAGAAGATAATTATGATTCATGATGGATGTGTTGAATACTTTATCCTTATATAGAACCCAACATCTTCTTAATCTGGTTTGGATCAAATTTTTTTATCCCTCCCTAATGTAATTATTATAGATTATGTCTATATAAAACCTATGTATGGGAATAATATTCATATAATATATTTATTAAATAATGTATTGGGACACATTAAGGTGTTTCCTGATGAAAAAAAATTGATATACACTATAGCGTGAGTAATAGTATACCATTTCTCTTATCTAGGATGAAAATTAATATATAAGACTCTCTTTTGGATAGATACAATGTATATAATTAAAATGATGAAATTATTTCATAATTATAAAAATTTGGGTTTTATATGACCAAATGTTTCACTATGGGGAACCTCTATTCAATTTGTTATGAAAAATAATTCTTTTATGATGTTTTTGAAATATTATTGGGTAATAAATTCCATTTACAATAAATAAAATGTATCTTATACCTCAAATTGATGACTTTTTTATTAATTTTTATAGAGGAAAATATTTTCAAATGAATGAAATTTATTATGGGTATCATCAACATTGAAAAAATAAGGATGATATTCCAAAGATGATATTTCATAGGAGTTATGAAAATTAAGTCTTTATAGTTAGGTCATTCGAAATTACTAATATACCGTCTTTTTTTATGGATTGGATGAAGTGATTATTCGTGGATTATCTCCATTATTTTATGGTGTATTTATTGATGATATAATGTTATACAGTAAAATACATAAAAGACATAAGATTTTTGGTGGGTTATTCTTAAGAAACATAATTAAAAATAAATTTATATAAAATTTATGATATTCGAATTCTAGACTTAGTAATTTTGTTTTCACTTCCTTGTTGTCTCTAAGAAAACATTTTCAGTTGATAATTCTTTGAAAGGGGAATGAGGGAATGGAAAATCCAATAAATATAACTATGGTATGTAGTTTCCTATAATTAGTATATTGTTATAGAAACTTTGTCCTATATTTTTCATCAATTAGATCCCATTTTAACCACGATGACATGTAAAGGGGATTTTTATATTTCATGAATAATTAAAATAATGTTATGAATATTTAAATAGGTGAATGGTAATTCCACCAATATTTTCTTTATCATCGGAAAGGGGTGGATTAATTGTAACATACCAAGTAACAAAAGAATAACACATTTTCATTTTTTTAATATTTTTTAATTAAATATTAATTTTACTTTAATGGGGATTAAATTTTCGATGTCGTACCCGATACGCAACAATGGGTTTCTTTGAAATCTTACATTGCACACTAATAATATAATATTATTATTTTAAATGGTCATTAACGCCTAGCCATTGTATTGGTGAGAATGAATATAGTTAACTAAAATATGATTATATATGCCTTTTAAATTTTTTTACATTTGTCCAATAAAAGTTAGTCGCTTAAAATAAGAAATGAATTTTATTTTAAGCATAAATACTATAATATTAACTAAAGGGTCAATTTACCACTTTTTAATGGTAAACCCTGTTTAAAAACAGTTTTGGTCACTTTAATATATTCTATTTGACCAAATAAAAATATTCTTTATAATTGGGACACCAAAATTTACTTTGGGTAAATTTTTTGGTATTTTTCTGATAAAATTCATTTTTAATGAATAGTGAAAAATACTATATTTTAATTCAAAACTGCCTCTCAATATAATTTATTGATATGGTTATATTGTCTTTTTAATTGGTTTTAAAGTGTATTTATATTATGTTTTTACCATTTAATCCAATGTTTTTCATTGGATGTAATTTCACTTTGAAATTTTACATAAATAAGTGTCAATCTTTTGATAGTTATAATTTCTTAAAAACACGTTTTTTGTTTTCGCAACGGAAATTAATTTTAAATTAATTAGTGAAACTTCTATGTTTTGAATTTGGTAAAATATATATCATTTTTTAATTTGGAATATCAAATATAGCTTTAGCTGAATTTTTGATATTTTTCTGAAAAACTTTATTTTTTGATGAAAACACTAAGTAGTAGTTAAAAAAATTACTTTTTCATTTAAATGTAATTTTACCACTTCTGTGAATTGAATTTAAAAAATAAAAAATTCATGGATGTTATTAGTAAGTAAAATGTGGTTCAAAAAGTTGAAAATAATTTTTTTGAATAGTATATGTTGACTATTATTTACCGCGGTTAAAGGTAAATAGGGTAATTCAAGGTAAAAAAAATATTATAACAATATCAAATTACCTTAACACTTATTCTAACTATATTGGATGAGTAATGGTCGACCATGGGCATCCTTGAGTCGATTTTGGGACCCCATGGTGCCACTTAAGAGTAATAATGACACTTTATATTAATTAATTTTATGTTAAGACAAAAATGACTTAAACATATATATTTTAGTAAATAAATTTTTACATGGGGTTATATAAGTTATCATTTTTACTATAAATATTAATTGTAAATAAAAAAATATTTCCTACATCATGGTATTTTTTTATAATTTTAGACATCAAATAAATAAAATTATTTATGACACAATAATGATGTAGTGTTTACCTCATTAATAAAAGATATAAATTAATAAAAATATAAATGTTAAAAATGTATCCAAAACATGTCCAATTCAAATTGGATGATTCTATTTTGAAAATGAGTCATCTTATTATCGTATTTAATATTTTTTTTCCCTTTAAACCCCAAAATTATTTATATAATAAATTAATATTTTCAAACATTCCTACAGAGCCCTTCCTACCCCTTATAAAAAGCCATCACCTCTAACCCATTACTCGCTTCTATCAAGACCCTTGGCTCATCCAAACCCTTCCCAAATAAGTTATAAAGATCCCTCTGTTAAATCTAGAATCCTTACCTTAGGAATAAGGCACTTCAAGAATTCCTTTTGGTTCAAACCAAAGGGAGTTACCCGAATTAAAGGTAACAGTTTCTCTTAAATTCTTTTATTTTATTTTACTTCCCCAACCGCAAATCTCTTTTTATTAATTTCTATTATAACAACACCAGTATCCTAAATATAATATTTTGTTGTTATATGAATTATTCGAACTACACTTACACACACCTCCATCAAATGGGTAAAGAACAAATAGTTTCTGTGGGCAGTGAACTAACGCCTCACGAAATGATGATTGTTTAATTATCTCCTACCACCTCTTATAGTGGCCATTAAGATGGAAATATATTTATATATGATATATATTATATTTATATTGTTTCTACGCTTCTTTATTTTTTATTTATATAATACCTTTATGGTTTCCACTGTGGGTAAATACGATAATTTCATTTGAGGAAGTGCAGACTACCACCCCCTAAAATTGATATGAATCATTAATTCCATATGTATGATGTATATAGGATGAATTTAATAATATTATATATGTTATTATACCAGAATTATAATATACTAAGGTATAATTATGTTTTAATTCCATTAAAATGCTAAATAGAAATGAAATTAACGTTCATGTATACGTACGATTTACCGTCTCCATGAACAGTGAATTTTATTTCTTATCTACAAATGTTATGTACTATTATAAATACATATATATACTGGATATATAAGATATATATTATATCTACTCATTAATATTGTTCTGGGGAAAATGGACTTTTGACCACATAGACAACTTGTAAATATAAGAAGTTCATTTTAGACTCAAGTACCAAATATTGACAAAACGACCGTTATTAACATAAATGGTTAAATAATGTTTATAACATGGTAATAAATTATATTAAAGGAATAATAAACATGAAAATGGTTTTTAAGCAAGTATAAATTAACATTACATTATTATTCATGAGATTAAATAATGAACGGGTCATGTCAGACACGAGGTAAGGGACTTCGTCTCAATCTCCTTTCATTAAGGCATATTTTGTTTTATACACGACTTTATTTTATGTTGTTATAAACAGCTTTGAATTTTCATTTCACTAAAAGAGAATCTTTTTCTATGATGTGTTTTACTAAACAAAAAAAGAAGGTTTTTTAACGTAAGTAGTGACAATGACCTTTTCCACCACCATGAGTATTATTTGATCATTGCCTTCCATAAAAAGCCATAGTTTTTTAATAAAAAAATAAATACAATATAATATTTTATGTATTTTGTTGTTAAAAATGGTTTTGATAATGGATTTTTTATGTCAATATATTTAAGGGATATATTGTGATTAAAATGTGTAAAAGTTATCTTTCCTTTATGTTTGTTTTATGTGTTATGAATGTGTTATGGTTCATGATAATTGTTTACGTATACATGTGGTTCCGTGATAAACCTAGGGAGAGTGAGCCCGATATAGCTTTCCAATGCGTTGTTTAATGTGACAGAGGTAAATGTGAATGTTTCTCCTAAGAGATTTACTGAATATACTATGATGGGTATTCCAAATGTGACACCCTACGTAGCTGTGAAAGCTACAACATAAGTATGTTATGGATTCCACAAGTTACCTTTATTATTTGTGATTACTATCTGTTATTCATAAATCTTATTATTTCACGAGATAAGTAAAAGAGTTTATTTTTTTCATGTATTGATGGACTAATGATTTCCATCTTTCTTTTATAACCCTTATTGATCTTTTTATGCTCATCCCAAGTTTTTGAAATGTTTTTCAAAAGACATTATGTGGAATAGGGTTAAGGATGGGATGAAGGAAAGGTCGTGCTATCTAAAACATGGAACTACAAATGACTCTTTTTTTTCAAAGAGTTTTTATTTTTTTTAAATGGAAACTAATTAGAAGTGTCTACTTTGTAATTCTTTGATGTAATGTAATTATTATCGCCTAATTATCAAAAACTCTAAACCTAAAAATATCCTCAATGTCAATTATCCATTTAATTCAATATTTTGACATGTTTGAGGCCAAATCCTTATAGTTGGAATCATAGGTCAGTTTAGACAACTTTAGAAGTTAGGATATTTTTAAATTAATATCCATAAATCATTTTTAATTTATGTTAAGATTGAAATGATATAGAATTTATAGATTACCATGTTTCTTATCCTAAGTTATTTTTGTGTTTAGAATGGTTTTCCATTGAGTAAACATGGTAGATGTTATGGGAAGATATACAGAGGGAAATGAACTCCAAATCAGCATCCTGAGATGGTGAGAATAAGAATTGAATAGTTTGTTGTAGTGATGGCTCAGTTTACTCAGGTGATAAATTGTGGTTGTGTTTATAAATGATATTTTCACTAGTATAGAAAATGTTTTTAACATCGGTTATTTTTCATTTTTTACATCAGTTTTTAGCCGACGTTAATATGGACGATGTTATAAATATTGTTTTATACGTCGGTTATTTAAAAACCGACGTAAAAAACATAACATCGCGGTGTTTATGACATTAGTTATTAATTAAATGATGTGCAAAAACCTGGGGGGAGGGTTTATCATGTCAGTTATTATATAACCGACGTGATTAACCATTCTGGGGGTTTATCAGGCCAGTTATTAAATAACTGACGGGATAAACCCCTAGGAAATGGTTTATCACGTCTGTTATATAATAACTGATGTGATAAACCAGTCCGGTGGGGTTTATCACGTCGGTTATTAAATAACCGACTTGATAAAAGGCCTGGGAAATGGTTTATCACGTCGTTATATAAGAACCGACAAGATAAAATAGTCTAGGGGGTTTATCACGTCAGATATTTAATAACCAATGTGATAAAAGGCCTGGGAAATGGTTTATCACATTGGTTATATAAAAACCGATGTGATAAACCAATCCGGGGGGGTTTTATCACGTCGGTTATTAAATAACCAACGTGATAAACCATTCCACCTGTGTTTATCAGGTCGGTTATTCAAAAAACCAACATGGTAAACCCTTACCCATTGCTTTATCACATCTATTATAAAATAACCGATGTGAAATGACAATTTTTTTAAATGTAATGCAGTCCTTTTCTCTCCCGAGAAACAACCAGAAAGCAAATCAACAATTCATACCACAAAAACAAAAGTAGGCCAAAACAAGAACCAAAGAAAAATTAAGATTGATAAAATTTAAAACTTTCCCACTGGACAGCCCCCCACCACCCCCTAAATAGCCCCCCCACCCCCCCACCCCACTGGACAACCCCCACCACACCCCTAGACTGCCCCCCGACCCCCTAGACAGCCCCAAACACCCCGGGACAACCCCCCCACCCTCATGTATACCCCACCACACCCTATACAGCACTCCCACACCCCTAGATAGCACTCCCCACACCTCACCCCCACTGAACAGCCCCCACCACACCCCTGGACTGCCCCCTGACCCCTTGGACAGCCCCAAACACACCTGGACAACCCCCCCCCCCCCCCCCCCACCCTCGTGTATACCCCCCCACCCCCTGGACAGCACTCCCACACCCATGGACAGCCCTCCCACACCCCTGAACATCCCCAAACACCCCTGGACAACCCCCCCCCCCCCCACCCTCCTAGACACCCCCTCGGGGGGGCACGCCACTAGAAGGTACTCATCACTCCCACATGCAAATCTTGAGCTCTCAAAATGTTTCACATGTGGGAGTGATGAATACCTTCTAGCAGCATTCAGCCCCTTGAGGGATGGTGGCGCATCCTCTCCCACCTCCCTGTACTGCCCCCCCCCCCCATCCCCATGGACACCCTGCCCCCCCCCCACCCCACCCCACCCCATTGGACACCCCCCCCCCCCCACACCACCACTGGACAGCCCTCTCACACCCCTAGAAACCACCCTCACTCCACAGGACACCCCACACCCCTGGACACCCCCTGAACAGCCTCCCACTACCCTGGGTAGCCCAAAAGACACCCTTGGACCCCCCCCCCCCCACCCCACCAGATAGCCCTCCCACACTCCTGGACACCCCCCACCCCCCACACACAGCCTTGGAACCCCTCCCCCCAGACAAGAATCCATACTAGAAAAACCATCATAAGTAGACCAAAACAAGAAGTATAGAAAAATTAAACATTCACATATATAACATTAAAAACTTACACTGTCAACTTCAAAAAAAACTAAATCCAACCTAAACGACTACCAAATACACATTTACAATGATAATATTCAAAATTAAATTTTACACTTCAAACAACTAAAATTCAATCAAACCTATAAAATAATTTTACCACTCCACTTGTAAGTGTTTGATGTATTCAGAAGTATGGGTTTGAGGGTCATAAAATAGCTACAAATGAAAAGGATAGTAGTTAACGTGTATAATGAATTAATCAAATTGAAATATTATGGAAAAGTTTAAAAGTAAATCTTACTAGGTCAAAGTTCACAACTATACCAGTTGTTATTATTTCATACATAAATCTTAACAAATAATATCCACATTCGATGACGCCTTGTTGTTCATGACAATTCCGTTTGAATGGTTGTAAATTAAATATATTATTTTTATGTAATAAATCGAAAAGTAAAAATTATAAATGGAGTTTTACCTTCCCATTTACATATTTGTTCATTGCACTCCTTTTCTTTATGTTTTTTCGAAATTATACCCATGCCCTGTTAGAAAATAATACGAATAGGGTAAATTTAACATTTATTATAATATATAATACTATTGAGAAATTGAAACTCACTTTTCCAATATATTCATAAAACTTTCCCACACATCATCATAGAAGGAGCATATCAAATAAAGTGTTTTCCCCCTTGGGAAAAAAACCCCTAACATCCAATGATCACTGATAAAAGAAAATTTAAGGTTAGTGGTTTTTTATGTTAAAAGATAATGAACTATTTGAGAGAGATGTGTTTTCATACCTCTCACAAAAAGGCATCATCCAACATTGTGTGACTATATTCTATTCAAGTCTTTTAGAAATATAAAGAATTATTTATTCCTCATCCAATGCACATGCTTCAGGGTAAATCAATTGCGGGTCCATGAATCCATATACATCTGTTAGCTCATTCCTCTCACAAATGTTATAAAGATACCTTATACAACATAGACATAAGTATTCATTTTTAATAAATATAACGCAGGGAAATGTTTTTAAGACTTACATGGAAAAAATTTGCACAAATTTGATGCCCAACTTATCTCCAGTAACAATGTCCATGATATATATTTTCATAATCCCCAGAGTTATTACACGTCCACAAATATGAGCTTCCATTGGAAACTCATAATGACCCGCCAAAAAATTTGAATATCTTGACAATCTGTTAAGACTACTAGAATTTGTATCTGATTTCTTGTCCATTTTTCTTTGTTGTTGTCTATATAGTATTTATTTACCTTTGAAGTATTCCTGTAAAAATAAATAGAAAAATATATTAGTTTTCAAATGATATAACAACTTTAATAAAAAAAAGATATAACATTCATACCTCTATGGTAATGAGTTGAAGAAGTCTGGATGGAAAAATTAAAAAATGGTTGATACTATGTCCATATGTCGTCACCTCATCTGTATGTAATGGTACTTGAGCTGATCTATCTATAATATCATGTACAGTGACCCTCTGATTCTCTACCTCTAATTGTTAATGATGAATTGTATCTCTTATACAATATACCAACCCATATGCAACTATATGATTTTGAGGATCATCAACATACAAATCGCAATAAGTAGGAAGTTGTTGCGGAGGAGTAGGGTAAAAAATTGGGTCCATAGGCTGAGGTGGGGGAGTGGGAGCTACTGGCGGAGGTGGAGGATAAATGATGGGGTCTGCAGGGGGAGGTGGAGGAGTGGGAGTTGCAGTCTGAAATTGTCAATTCATGTCTGCAAACATATAATTTACCGATTCTCTAATCAATTCCTCCATAGTTGCATTAATATTATGAACTTCAGCCTCCAAGCATTCTATTTTTTTATAAACACCATCAATGTTAGAAGTTGAAGAACGTGGCAACAATTTTCTTACTGATACACCTGCTGGATATCCTCTCACACAACCAGGATGTTTGGGCTTTGCCAATGCTATAGATAAAATATATTGCCTCCCAGTAGCTGTAAATGCCCCCTATAAGCTATGCTCCTCAAGAAAGTCATGTATTAATTAAATAAACATTTCTGTAATGATTGAAATTATATAAAGAAAATAGTTTACTTAAAAAAATAAAATAGATATCTTACAATCCTATCAGCTACGATTCTCGATTCTTCCGAAAGATATTTCCATTTTTTTTATCCGAGCTCTCTGCCATTTTTCATGTCTATATAGAGGTGATGGAGGGGCCACCTCTCCAGAGCTTGAAGTCTCAGCTCTTAGTTTTTGAAATTTTTCCGCCATCATTTGTTCTTCCAAAAATTCACACTCGCCCTGAGATAAACTATGAGGGTATACATTTTTAGATTGTATCTCCTAATGATCTTTCCTTGTTTGCTGTAAATTAAGAATAATAAATCATTAACAAGACATTAATAAAATAATTTATAAAAGAAATCTAATAAAAGATTACATTTCCCTTACCAAAAATGACTCTTTTCTTCTACTTTCAACAAACTGTCTCCATGTGTCTTCATACATAAAAGGTTATATATGACATGGATTTTCATGACTCCTATGACCGAAAATGAAATAAGATGAGAGGGATGATTTGAAATCCCTCCATCTCCAAGCAGCCATCGATAAGCATTTATTCCTAACTCCTCCAGTGTCAGGAATATCAAAATTCATCTAATGAATAAGAGGTTAAACATATTATATATACTAGAAACATTTAAATAATAGTCAAACAATAGCAAAAGATCTTACCAAAATCATCTCCCACAACTGAGAGATTATCGTTTTATCCACTCTTCTCCAATCATCATAAAAAATGTTTATTTTTCTCTTAGCCTGAGTTGATACAAAACACTTTAAATATTTTGCATTTGGACCTCAAGGAATATCATCATCATCAAACTCAATGAATATCCTTTGATCCTGTGTACGGACAAGTGCTAATTTTGGTAAACGTGTGCACCCACGTTTATAAACTCTTGAAATTTTTGTCGTAATAGGAGCACATGAGGAAGATTTGGGAACATCAAGAGGAGCATGTGAATGTTCCTCCCCAAAGGTATGACCAATATTCTCATCTCTAGAATCATGTGGTTGATCAACTGAATGATCTGTCATTATCCTTCAAATCAAAAAAACAAACATTAGTTCACAAATATAAAAATTCAAATATTTTAATACTACTGTAATCAGAAAATAGAAAATTGTACTAAGTTATGTAATAGTAAACATTGTTAATATGGTAAGCATGTTAAACAGTGGTAAAGATGGTAAGGATGGTCAAGTTGGTAAACATGGTAAACATGGTAAACCTAGTAAACATGTTAATGTAATTGTCGCTGAACAAAAATATTAAATATATAATTCATGTAATGGTAAACATGATAAAGTAAACTAAACAAACATAAAAAAATAAAAACTTATACTTATTTTGTTTTAATACATGTTTTAATAAAGAAAAAACATACAATATCAAACATTTTATGAAAAAAATAAATGTAAACAAGAAATAAATACATGGTACCTGCAATTTTAGGAATGTAAAAATGGATTTTTTTTTCCAAATTCCTTCATCGTGATTGTTCCTTATGGCACAAACCATGTCTTCAACATGCTGATCATTATGTTCTGTTAATATTTCCATGGAAGTAAGGATCTCACATAAATCAGCATCTTCATAAAGTTCATCCTCAACAACATATTGTTTTTTCCCTTGTAAAACAACATCCCACTGCATATATGATTGATCTACTACATAGAAAAAAAAATTTGAATGTGTTTCCATTATAAAAGAATCAATTGTGTCTTCCAATCTATTCAAATTAACAATTGTACTTCCAAATTCATCATGTCTGACACTGTTTTTACCGATAAACCATTTACATTTATAAATAAGAAGATTAATTTTAAATTAATCAACCTCTCATATGTCTTCAATCACTCCATAATAAGCACTTGATGCAGAAATTGGGTTTTTTCCCTTAGCAATCGAAAAATTCATTTCTTCTGCAAACACCAATACACCACTATTCTAGACTGTACTTCTGTTGTACTGAGCTTTCATATGAAATGTATATCCATTAATGTCATAACCGGACCATGTTATCATATTTAAACATGGAACACCCGCTACCCATTTTAATGTCTCTGATAAATCTAATCTACCAAGTAAGGTCTTTTTAAACCATGACAAAAAATTTTGTTTTGCTCATTCAAAATCCACATTTCTTTCTTCTTTGGATGAAATTTTTTAAACTCATTAATATGCAATGTGATATACGGTTGAGCATCATCTATGTTATTCAAGATGTATGAATCTAACTTCTTCATCTGTTCAGCTGACAATGATTTGACTTTCAAGCCACAAATCCCCTTTCCCTCATTATTAACTTGTTCATGGTGAGATGGAGGCAAACCTATGTGTTGCGCTGCAGCCAGGTAGCTCGTAAAAAAACTCTACAACCTCCTCGTAAATATACTTTTCAATAATGGAGGCTACAGGTCGATATAGATTCTTAACATACCCCTTAAATATTTTCATATACCTTTCAAAAGGATACATCCAACGAAGATATACAGTCCACAAAGCTTTATTTCTTGAACCAGATGAATCATTAAATGCACCATTATATTAAAAGAAGTTGGTCTAAATACATTTTTAATTGAAAAAGTATAAAAATTTCATCCTTTTCCAAAATTTTCAAAGCATTCACATCATTCGCCTTATTAAAAATTTAATTGAAAAAATAACACAACTTCATTATAGTCTTTCTGACAAAGATGGTCAATATTCCACGCAATGAAACTGGTAAAATTTGTTGCATCATGATGTGACAATCATGTGATTTCATACCTATCAACTTCAAGTCCTTCAAGGTGACAAACTTTTTTACATTTCAAGAATAACCTTGAGGCACTTTGATATCATGAAGACACTAAAAAAATCTAATTTTATCCCTCTTCAATAATGTATGACAAGCTGAGGGAAGAAATGTTCATCTTCTTTTAAGAGTGGGAGCTAACTCCAAACTTATTCCCATTAATAGTAATTCTAATCTTGAATTCAACCCATCTTTTGTCTTTCCTTTAATATCTAACAATGTTCCAATCAAAAAATCACATATATTCTTCTCCACATGCATGATATCAATATTATGTTTAACTTCATGATATCTCCAATATGGTTGCTCAAAAAATATAGATCTTTTCTTCCAAATATGTCTATCATAACCAGATTTCTGTGTCTTTCCCAATGTCACATCAAGGTTTCTCACCCACTCAAAATATAGATTAGGGGATAAAGGTTTTGGAGTAATATCAAATTCTTGTGAGCCATTTAATTCCTTTTTTAGTCTTCTATAAAGTTGATCCATAGGCAAAAAATTTTGATGACCCATGTACACTGTTTTCCTCCCATGATGCAATTGACAATATGATGTCTGTTGTTCGCAAATTGGACATGCTTTATGCCCTTTAACACTATATCTAGAAAAATTTCCATATGCTGGGAAGTCATTTATAGTGAACAAAAGCTCTGCATGTAGTTGAAAATATTCCATTTTATAATAATCATACACCCTAATACCATCATCCCATAAAAGTTTCAAATCATCAATCAATGGTGACAAGTAAACATCAATATCATTGGTGCTTTTCTTCGGACCAGAGATTATTATACTCAACATGACATATTTTCGATTCATACAAACTTCAGGAGAGAGGATGTAAATTACCAATAAAATAGGCCATGAACTATGTGTGCTACTGAGGGTTCAGTATGGATTCATTCCATCTATGCACAACCCTTGTCTGAGATTTCCAATTTCATTTCCAAATGTAGAATACTACTCATCAATTTCCTTCCATTGTGGACATTCAGCTGGATAACATATTTTTCCATCACATAACCGCTCATCTGCATGCCATCATAACCTTTTTGAATCATGCGAATTAGAAAATAAATGTTTGAAATGATGAATTATAGGAAGATACCAAAATACCTTTGAAGGGATCATTGTAATCTCAATATCAGCCTGTGATTTTTATTTCACCTTATACCGTGATGTACAACATTTATGACACTCTGAAAAAAATTCATATTCCTTCCTATATATAATATAGTCATTCGGAGAGGCATGTATTTTCTTTTATCCCAATCCCATCAGGCATAATGTTTTTTTGGCCTTATAATATGAATATGGAAGATCGTTATCTTTTGGAAGAATGTCTTTCAATGGAAGCTCTGTAAAACTTTTGTCACTCCATCCATGTTTCGCCTTCAGTTTAATCAATCTTAACACCGTCGACAAAACCATAAAATCTATAGAACCATGATATAATGGTTTTTCAGAATCACCATATAGACATGAAATTGTCGGTTCTATATCAATTTGTTTGGCTGTAATATCGCGAATCATTTCTTCAATTTCATCAGAGTTACAATCTTGTGAATCATCATCATCAGTTACATTCCGTCCAGTTTCACCATGCCAAATCCAAGGGTTATAACTCGGATTAAAACCATGACAAATTAGATGATCTTTTATCTCTCTACTTTTCAACTTCTTCATATTCAAACATTTCAGGCATGGACAGAAAAAAAATGTCACTACTTGGAACATTTTGTTTAGAAAATTCCAAAAATGCATCAACACGTTCCTCATATTCATTTCTCATTCGATGTGTTGTAATCCAATTTCGACTCATTATTACCTATAACAAATATCAAAATTATAGATCTTTTTAAGATAAGAGAAATATATGTTTATATGAAAAAAATCATAATTTGAATGTAAATTTTTTTGAAATATAATACAAATATATGCGTATTTAAAAAAATATGCTTGAATATGATTTTAAAAATAAAATATAGTTAGATATAATAGTTTTAAATTCCATTGAATCAATGAAACCCATGGGGCCTCCAATGGTTGATAGAAAATTGGGGAAAATGGAGTAAACCTGAGAATCAAATAAAATTTAAAATAAAAACTAAAATGGAGAAAATCACAATGTAAAGACAATCATCACAGCACAATGGGGTCAAGATAACTATGCATATTTGAAAACCACGACATGGTCTCCCCCATAACCCATAATTTTCTCATAGTCGATGACTGGTCAAAATATATATAACCAAATAGAATCATATTGAAACACTAATATCCATGAAATAATACAATCATCATGTCATAATCTCACAAACCACAATGAAGTAGTCAATCCCAACTGACACTTATCCCCCACCCCCTTGGACACCCCCTAAACACCACCACCCCCTTGGACAGGCCCCCCACCCCCCGGACACCAGCCCAACCCCCTTGGACACCCTATAGACCCTACCACACCCTTGGACATCTCCCCCCCCCCCCCACCCCACCCCTCCTGGACACCCCCACCCCTCTTGGACACCACCACCCCTCCGGGACACCACCACCCCTCCTAGACACCACCACCCACCTTCTACCCCCTTAGAAAACCCCCTAGACACCACCCAACCCTCTGGACAGCCCCCCCCCCCCCCCAAAAAAACCCCAAACCCTCTGGACAGTCCCCCACCCCCTTGGACAGCCCCTCACCCCCTTAGACACCCCCACCCCCTTGGACCCCCCCCCCCCCCACACACACACCCCTGGACTGCCCCCCCCCCCCCACCTCCATGGACACCCTGGACACCACCAACCCTCTAGAGAGCCCTCCGAACCCTATGAACACCACCCCCACACACCTGGACACCCCCTAAACACCACCACCACCTTGGACAGTCCCCCACACCTTTTGACAGCCCCCACCCTCTGGACAGCCCCCCACCCCTCTAGACAGCACCCCCCCAACCCTCCTAGACAATACCCCCCACCCCCTACCCCCTTGGACACCCCCCCCCCCCAGACACCCCCCAACCCCCTGGACACCCCCCACCCCAGACAACCCCCCAAACCCTCTAGACAGGCCCCCACCCCCTTGGACAGCCCTCCCCCCACACACACACCCCTGGACTACCCCCCCCCCCACCTCCATGGACACCCTAGAAACCCCCCAACCCTCTAGACAGCCCCATGAACCCTTTGAACACCACCCCCACCCCATTGGACACCCCCTGGACACCACCACCCCCTTGGACTGCCCCCCACCCCCACCCCTCTGCCTTCCCCCCCCCCCACCACCACCTCTATGGATATCCCTACCACCCCCAGGACATCCCCCACCCCTCTATACAGCACCCCCCCCCCCACCCCTCATGGACACCACCCCCCATCAGACAACCCTAAAACCCTCTGGATAGGCCCCCACGCCTTGGAGAACAGCCCCCCCCCCCCCCCCACCCACCCCCTTGGAAATCCCCCCCACCCCCTTCGACACCCCCACCCCTTTGGACCCCCCCCCCCCCCACACACACACACCCCTGGACTGCTCCCCCCTCCCCCCCCCCCCCCCACACCTCCATGGACGCCCTAGACAACCCCCAACCCTTTGGACAGTCCCCAACCCCCTGGACAGCCACCAACCCTCTTGAAAGCCCCCCAAAACCATGGGATTTTAACCTAAAGCACCTAGTTTTGGCATTTCTAGGGATTTTAACCTCAAGATACTTGTTTTGGTATCATGCCATTATTCAAAATGAGAACCATGAACTTTATATCCTACTAGTCTAAAATTTCCTATTTTGCAATGAATCGGGTTTATATAGCATATGAAGACTTATAATAGTCTACGAAAATAAGTGACGTAAATAGATTATGGAACTACAAATAGTGATACCAAAAATAGAAAAAACCAAGGATCCAAAACAAACATTCCACCATGAAAAACCATATATACTTATAAAATAAATCACACTAGAACACAGAATGGGTGTATCACAATTATTTACATATAAATTGCAGTAATATAGGTGAATGAGATCATTAGTTTTCAATGACAATAAAAATTACCATCAATGTCGGGCATCCGCGAAACAAAAACAAACAAAATAGAAGTAGGTGAGGATTACGTGAATATTTTGAGTTGATCTAAAAGATATGGTTATAATAAATAATATGATGATGGAAAAATGAGGTAATAGGGTTCAAAATCAAAAAATCTTACCTAGTTTAAAAAAAATCGCAAAACGTAAATATAGACTATCTAGGAAAAAAACGAAGGAAATAAAATCGTGGGAGGCTTACCTGAGTGTTGCGAGTGGAGATGATGGATCTAAGGAGAGTAAATATGATAAAAGTTGATCACAAAATGAGTTTAATGAAACAAGACCGAAGAGTCAATTAGGGTTTTCCATGCGAGAGAGACAAGTCGTTGGTCTGTCGATCGAGAAATCAGCAATGACAATCTACAGGGTGTGTCAATTTTTTAAATGTTTTATAACGTCGGTTATTTAATAACCGACATTATAAACAATTTTTATTACATTTATAACATCTGTTATTATAATAACTGACGTTATAAATGTATCAGATAACGTAGTTTTTACGTCAGTTATTTTATAACCAACGTAAAAAAAAAAAGCCACCTGTTGGTTTTTTACGTCGGTTATTATATAACTGACGTAAAAAACAAATCCGAAACCACAATTTTTACATCGGTTATTTTATAACCGACATAACAACTGCTGGGTCTTGGTTTTTTACATCGGTTATAATATAACCGACATGAAAAATTCTGCGGGTTGGGTTTTTACGTTGGTTATTTAATAACTAACATCAAAAAGGCCTCAGATGCCGCCTTTTTTCGTCGGTTATTTTATAACAAACGTAAAAAATTTGTAGATACATAGTTTTTTACGTCAGTTATTAAATAACTGACTTAAAAATGCCTCAATTTGTCTTTTTATGTTGATAATAAAATAACTGACGTAAAAAAACACGAATCATAGATTTTCACATTGGTTATATATAACCGACATCAAAAATGGTGACGTTAAAAATGTTTTCTTCACTACTGTTTGGTATATTCTAAAGGTGAATAAGACCATGAATGTCATTTTAAGGGTTGTCTCGAAAACCTTAAAAAAAACAAACTGTCTTGAAAATTCATCAAGTGTGAGTTTTTGTTACAACAGATTTCTTTCATTGGTAAATTGTTTATAAAAATGGTGTAACTGTTGATCCTAATAAAATAAAAGTTGTTGAAGAATGGCCAATAGCCGCAAATATAACCATGATCCATTGTTTTCTTGGGTTACCAGGTTATTATCAGAGGTTTGTTGAAAAATTTTCATGGTTATCTAGTCCAATGACTAAGTTAACTCGAAAAGTTTTTATGTTCATTTGGACAAAATAACGTGTTGGTTGTTTTCAGGAATTGAAAAGATGATTGGTGAATGCTCCAGTTTTGGCACTGCCTTCCAAAAAAAATGAGTTTTTTATTTACATTAATGATTCTTTGAATGGACTTGGTTGTGTCCTTATGAAGAATGATCGAGTAATTTCTTATGATTCAAGTCAGTTGAAACCTCATGAGTTAATTACCCTACACATGATTGGGAATTAGTTGTTGTTGTTTTTTGCTTAAAAATTTGGAGGCATCATTTTTATGGAGTAAAATGTGAAATATATACTGACCAAAAAAGTTTAAAGGAAATATTAACTCATAATGAATTAAACATGAGACAGAGGACATGGTTGGAATTAATCAAGGATTATTATTTCACAATTCATTGCCATCTGGGAAAATCAAATAAAGTGTATGATTTTTTTAGTCGAAAAAGTAATGCTTCATTAACCATGCTATGATTAGAATGAGATACGTTGGTTTTTGATTTGATGCGATTTGGTATTAAAGTTTTCGGTGCAATAAATTCCTCTCTTTTGTTTTAGGTGTCAGTGAAATCATCTCTATTAAACAGAATTAAGCAAGCCCAGAAAGAAGACAGTGAGTTGCAGAAAAATGTGGAGTTGGTTTAGAAGGGTAAGTTGCCTAGTTTTAAAATTGATAATGATAGTGTTTTAGGATTGAAAAGATATTATGTGTGCCTTGTGATTCACAGATGAAGAAAGAGTTGTTATGTGAAGCTCATAGTTCTCTGTTTTTAGTTAATCCTGACAGTACTAAAATGTATAGAGATCTTCGGAAGTATTACTGGTGGGATGGAATGAAAAGAGATATTTCTTATTTTACTATGATGTGTTTGACTTGTCAGTAGGTTAAATCAGAGTAGAAGTTACCAAAAGGGATGCTTCAGTCTTTACCAGCTCCAGACTAGAAATGGTAAAAATATATCCATGGACTTCATTGTGGGATTACCGAAGACATCTCAAGGTAATAATGCAATCGGTGTTATTGTTGATCGATTGACTAAATCTGATCATTTCCTTCCTATTCAACATACTTTTTCTCTAGATCAACTTTCTAGGTTGTATGTTAAAGAGATAGTCTGATTGCATGGATTTCCCCTCTTCATTGTATCTTATCACGATCCCAGGTTTACTTATAACTTTTGGAAAGGACTTCAGAAGTCGTTGGGTACTGAATAAAATTTTAGTACATCTTTTCATCTACAATCAGATGTGAAGATAGAATGAACAATTCAGACCTTAGATGATATGCTATGTTCTTATTCACTGGACTACTAGGGATGTTGGGACAAACATCTTTTTTTGGTTAAATTTTCATATAATAACAGTTTTCATTTCAGTATACAGATGGCTCCGTTTGAGGCATTATATGGAAATCATTGTCAAACAGTGGCTTTTTGGGATGAAGTAGGTGAAAGAAAGTTGATGGGACCATAATTGGTAGAAGAGATGGTAGAAAAAGTTCATTTGATTGAGAATAACATGAGAATAGTTCAGAGAAGGAAGAAAAGTTATGCGGATAACTAGAGGAAGGATCAATATTTCGAGGTAGGTGATCATGTCTTTCTCAAAGTTTCTCCAAGGAAGAGTGTGATGTGTTTTGGTAATAAGGGAATATTGAGTCTGAGGTTCATCAGACCTTATGAAAACCTGAAGAAAGGGGGATCAATTGTATATAGAGTGGGTTTACCACCAAGTTTATCTAAGGTACAGAATGTTTTTTATGTATCAATGTTGAGAAAGTATATGCTAGATCTATCTCATTTATTGAGCCCAGAAGTAGTTCAGTTGGAAGAGAATCTCTCTTATGAGGAACAACCAGTCCAGATTCATGACTGAAGAGAGAAAGTGTTGCAGAATAAGGTGATCCATTAGGTAAAGATTTAGTGGAAAAACTAGGTGGTTGAAGAGGCGACATGGGAATCTGAAAATGCTATGAGGGAGAAATACCCCCACTTATTTGATAAGTGAATAGAAATTGTGTGGAACCAATTTTCAAAAGGGAGGAAGGATGAAACATCCCAAGTAAATAAAGAATAATTCATTTTCCTTTTTATTAATATTTGTGAATTAAATATTAATTTTACTTTAAAGGGGTTTCTATGTTCGATGGCGTACTCGATATGTACCAACGGGTTTCTTTGAAATATTATGTTGCACACTAATAATATAATATTATTATTTTAAATAGTAGTTAATGCCTAGAAATTATATTGGCAAGAATGAATATATCTAACTGAAAAATGATTATATATGTTTGTTAGATATTTTTACATTTATCCAAAAAAAGTTAGAGGCTTAAAATAAGAAAAAAAAATCAAATTTAAGCAAAAATACTCTAATATTAACTAAAAGGTCGATATACTATCTTTTGATGGTGATCCCTCATTAAACCTAGTTTATTTAACTTTTATATGTACTATTTGACCAAATAAAATCATTCTTTAGAATTGGGACACCAAAATTTACTTTGGGTAATTTTGTTTGGTATTTTTCTGATAAAATTCATTTTTTTAATGAATAGTAAAAAAATGTATTTTAATTCAAAACTTCCTTTTAATAAAATTTACTGATATGATTATATTATCTTTATAATTTGTTTTAAAGTTCAATTAGATTATGTTTTTACAATTTAATCCAATTTTGGTTATTGGAAGTAATTTCACTTTGAAATTGTACATAAACAAGTGTCAATCTTTTGATAGTTATTATTTCTTAAAAACACGCTTTTTGTTTCGACAACGAGAATTGATTTTAATTTAAGTAATGAAACTTATATGTTTTTTATTTGGTAAAATAGACATCATTTTTTGAATTCAGAATATCAAATATACCTTTGGCTTAATTTTTTTGTATTTTTCCAAAAAACATCAATTTTTATTGAATAGTGAAAACACTAAGTAGTAGTTAAAAACTAACTTTTTCATTTAAATGTAATTTTACTACCTATGTGAATTAAATTTAGAAAAGACAGCATTTATGTTTGTTATTAGTAAGTAATATTAGGTTCAATAAGATTAAAATAATTTTTGGTGAATAGTAAATTTTAAATTTTATTTACCGCATTTAATGGTAAATAGGGTAATTCAAGGTAAAAACAATATTATAATAATATAAAATTAACTTAACAATTTTTATAAACTTATTGGATGAGTAATATCCAACCATGGGCATCCTTGAGTCGACTTTGGGACCCCATGGAGCCACTTAAGAGTAATAATGACACTATATATTAATTAATTTAAAGTAATAAAAAAATGACTTAAATATATATCTTTTAGTAAATAAATTTTGACATGGGGTTATATAAGTTATCTTTTTGACTATAAATATTCATTAGAAATATAAAATGATTTCCAAAATCATGGTATTCTGTTTATAATTTGTATACATCGAATAAATAAAATTATTTATGATACAATAATGATGAAGTGTTTACCTCAATAATAAATGATTTAAATAAATAAGATTATAAATGATAAAAAAAATATCTAAAACATGTCCAATTATTATTGGATTATTTTATTTATAACATGAGTCATCTTATATTCTACTTTAATAAGTTTTAGACCTTTAGAAACCTAAAATCGTTATATAATAAAATAATATTTTCAAACTTTCTTAAAGAGCCCCTTCTCTCTCTTATAAAAATCTTTCACCTCTAACCCATTACAAAAAACTCTAAAGCCCCTTGTCTTGACCAAAACCTACCCAAATAATCTCTCAATATCCCTCTATTCAACCTAGAAGCCTTAACATAGGTATAAGGCACTTCAAAAAGTCCTTTTGGTACAAACCAAAGGCAGTTACCCGAATTAATGGTAACAATTTAACTTAAATTATTTTCTTTTCTTTTACTTATCCAACCCCTAAACCATTTTTATTAATTTATTTTATAATAATAATAGTATCCTAAATATACTAGGTTGTTTTTATAAGATTTATTCGAACTACACATACACACACCTACATCTAATGGGTAAAGAACATACAGTTTCTGTGGACAGTGAACTAACGCCTCACAAAACGATGATTGTTCAGTTTTCTCCAACCACCTCTTATGGTGGCCATTAAGATTGAACTGTATTAATATGTGATATATATTATATTTATATTTTTTATATGATTCTTTATTTTTTATTTTTATAATACATTTATGGTTTCCATTATGGGTAAATACAATAATTTCATTTGAGGAAGTGTGGACTACCGCCCCCTCAAATTGATATGACTCGTTAATACCATATGTGGGATGTATAAAAGATGAATTTAATAATATTATATATTATATTATACTGGAATTATAAAATAATTATGTATAATTATGTTTTAATTCCATTAAAATATGAAATAGAAATGAATGTAGCGTTCATGCGTACGTACGGCTTACCGTCTCCATGAACGGTGGATTTCATTTCTTATCTCTAAATGTTATGTACTGTTATAAATACATATATATACTGGATATATAAGATATATATGATATCTAAATCATGAATATAATTCTTGTGATAATGGAATTTTGACCACATAGACAACTTATAAATATAAGAAGTTCATTTTTGACTCAAGTACCAAATATCAACAAAAATACCGTTATTAACTTAAATGATTACTTATTGTTTATAACATGGTAATAAATGATATAAAAGAAATAATAAACTTTAAAATTGTTCTTAATCAAGGATAAATTAAGTTTAGTTTATTATTCAGTAGATTAAAGAATGAATGGGTCAAGTCGTACATGAGGTAAGGGACTTCATCTCAATATCCTTTCATTGAGACGTATTTTGTTTTATATACGACTTTCTTTTATACGGTGTATAAACACCTATGGATTTTCATTTCATTAAAATGGAATCTTTTTCTACGAGTACTTGTACTAAATGAAAAATATAATTTTTATTTTTAACATAAGAGGTGAAAATGAATTTTTCCACCGCCGCGAGTATTATTTGATCTTTGGCTTCTTTAACAGGCGGTAGTTTTTTTTAAAAAGGAAAATAAATACCATATACTCTTTTATGAATTTTGGTATTGAAATTTTTTTTGATAATGGATATGTTATTTCAATATACTTAAAGGATATATTGTTATTGAAATGTGGAAATGTTATCTTTCTTTTTTTTATGTGTTATGAATGTGTTATAGTTCTTTTTCATTGTTTACTTATACGGGTGGTTTATTGATAAACCAAGGGCGGGTGATCCTGATATAGATCTCCAATTCATTTTTTATTGTGATGGAGGTAAACATGAATGTTTCTCCTAATATATTTATGGAATATACTATGGTGGGTATTCCAAATGTGACTCCATACGTAGCTTTGAAAGCTATAATGTAAGTATGTTATGGATGCCACAAGTTGCCTTTATGATTTGTGATTACAATGTGTTATTAATAAATCTTATTATTTCATGAGGTAAGTAAAAGAGTTTATGTTTCTTATTTATCTATGGATTAATGATTTCCTTCTTTATTTTATAACCCTTACTGAGGTTTTTATGCTCATCCCAAATTTTTGAAATGTTTTTCAAAGGACATAAAGTGAAATAGGGTCAAGTATAGGATCATGGAAGAGACATGATGTCTAAAACATGTAACTATACATGACTATTTTTTTTCAATGTGTTTTTATTTTAAAAAAAATGGAAACTGAGTAGAAGTGTCTACTTTGTAATTTTTTGATGTAATGTAATTGTTATGGCCTAATTCTCTAAAACTCTAAACCTTAAAAGATCCCCAATATGAATAATCCATTTAATTCAAGATTATGTAATGTTTAAGGAAGATTCCTTATATTTATGATACATATTAATTCATCAATGAAGGTACATGGATGAGTTCTTATGGAAAAAATATAGTTTTCGATTATTTATCAATGAATTTAATAATTTTTTAATTGAATTATCCCAACCATGATCAGTAGATGGAATATAAAATGTTTTCAATAAATATATTGATTTATAAAATTTATTATAAATTTTTTAATGTATATTGGTCACTAAATAACAAAATACATCTTCTCAAAAAATATCTTATCATTAGGAAACGGCCATAGATAAAACTACTTATGGATTGTGATTTAAAAATATATTACCACACATGGAAGGAAAATAAGGCTTGTGAAATATTTTTTTTATAAATAATTATGGAGGTTTGAATAATATTGGGATAGAAAAATATCATTTATCAATGATCTTTGTAATATATAAAATTGAATTCATTAATTAATGGAAATAATAAAATATATTTAAAATGTTTTCCAATCCATCAATAGTTGGAATAATAAAAGGTTCCCTTATTAATGTTGAGAATACTCAAATAAAAATTTATGAAGTTAATGATGATATATGTGTATATTTCATTTAATTAGATGATATATAAAAATTTATAAATGGCATATGTGTCGTGTACGTTCCTGAATAAAAAGGTTATTTATTTGATGATGGTCAAAGATAAAATTTCTCTATATAAACATTTATAACCCAATTGTATAAAGAATTTAATATAAATATTTTCATAGAAAATATTAAATGGGAAATTAATGATTATATATAAATAGAACTAATGAAATTTGTAAAAACATATGTCTAAAATATATTCATTGATTTTCCATTTAATATAAATGAAAATTAAATTCGTTTGAATATAGAAGATATGATTTTATGATAAATTACATTTATGTGTGTAACATGTATTTAATTTAGTAAATTTTATAATAACTATTAGTGAATAATTTAAAAATAAATATATTCAATATATTAAATCTAATGTTTTAATAATCATATAATTCATTTTTTTTCATGAGATAGGAATAAATCCATTTTTAAGATAACAAATTTATTTTTCTAAAAAATTATGTTCTTCAAGTTTTTCAAAATTATTATAAAATTAATTTATGGAAAATTTAGGTATTTATTTTTATATAATTTATTCCATGTTTATAATTACAAGTTTCAAAATTTTTAAATAGGACCCATTTATTTTTAGGCACAATGAATAGTAACTATGATAAAATTTATCACCTCAATAAAGGGTAAATTAGGTTAATCTATAATAAAACTATCTGTTATGGTCAACATATTTCACCACGATTTATATTTGATATATGGTATCATACCATTATCGCCCTGGTCTCTATATTTAACTCTTAAAGGGATAATTTTTCATTAAAATGAAATATATAATATTTGAAGAAAATAAATATAAAAAATGTCAGTCTCCTACTTTTAAATATCTATTATGTGTTAACAAAGGGAAAAAATAAAGTGGAAAATGAATAGATATTGTAATTATAAGAATAATATTATTATTTTCAATATGGTAGTTTATTTCTAAATTTTAGGTGTTATGTAATCACTTTAAATGCTTGGCAACATTGATACATTATTTATTCAACAATTATAAAACTAAAAATATTATTATTAAAAATATTATTAATAAAAAAATGTAGGAAATACATTATTATCCAATATTTTATTATGAAAATATGACATATTATAGAGATGGTATTGAATTATATTGGAAATACAGTTTTTTGTTGATTTATTTGTATTCAAATTGAATAAATAGAGTAAAAATGACAATAATGGTATTTTCTAAAACACATATTTTAATAAAACATTTAAAATAATTAAATACCTATAATAGGAAATGGGGGATAATATAAGTTTTATAATATTATCCCTCATCCAATTATGATCGAATTTTAATATAGATAAATTTTATTTGGATTATTAATACAAAATTATGCACTCTCTTTTCCTTCAAGTGGGAAGTTAAATTATCTTTTGTGTATACACATTTATTAACATCTTCACATGGCGATAGATTTTATTTTCCACAATGTAAAGACTCAAAGCATGACATACATGTAAATTACACTAATTTTTCAGAATACTTAATACATAACAAAAACAGACACACAAGGATCGTAATAGTTTAGTGTCTTTGGAAACTTGGAATATAAACTTCTAATCATGTTGAAATATCTTCAACAACTCCCATAACGATCTTCCCCTTTTTGTTTCCTTACCTAAAACCTTTCTTTATTTCCTGTGTAAAATCAAACATAAAAATGGTGAGATCAAATGCTCATTAAGGTCAAACATAGAGAACATAAAACAATCCATAAACATTTGAAAGCAAAACTTGAACATGAAATTTAAACATCAAAATCTTCAGCAAAGACATAAATCGTGGAAGTACGTAAGGCATATATCATAATGGAACATCAACCATGATAACATATAATGGGAATAAAACATGTAATTATGGAAACCATTCAGCACATTTTATGATTTCCATAGTAGCCAAGGCATTACTGCCAAGACCATCTTAGTGGACAATGTCCATTTCTGAATCGAGTTCACTCCTCGTTTCAGTCCTGTAACACTGAATTGTATTAACTCACCATTCCAGCCATGTCTATCTCATGAGATATAAATCTTTACCCAATGCATTGGATGGATAGGTCCCACCCATCTCATAATGGAATCATTCTTACTTGTGCCACAAAATAAACATACATCATTCATAATAACCCAATGAATAAAATGGGTTTCAAAAACATCATCCCATCATCACATAATCCATATAAAAGAAATGGAAATCATTTCATAATAAGAAAAGTGAAACCATGTAAATCATAGAGACATTATACTTGAAACATACACATATGAAATAATGTCATCTTAGTTGAAAAATGGTTTTGATAAAACACTTGAAATGAATTCTTGAGGAAAATATCCTTTCATCTTCAAAATCATTTTCTTTTCAAAAAATGTCATGAAATTTTAAAAGAAAAGGATTTTTTTGAAAATAGTCATGAAATATTTTGGAGTAAGCTTCATTAAAATAAGGATTTATAAAACCATAAAAATCCGTTCACGCCGTATAAGTTAAAAATAACATTCTCCTCGTACTTTTGTTGGAAAAGTCAAAAAGTACCTTGTATGATAAACAAAAGAAAGATTCCTTACATACGATGTGGTAAAAGTAATAAAAGGTTAAAAATGTCTTAAACATACATGGAAGTAAATTAAACATTTTATGAAAACATTTTAAGAGCATATGGACATGGATAATAAACATAACCCCTAGTAAATACTTACGAGTAAACAATCTCTGATAAGAATGAGATTGGAATAATTATCTCTTACCTTACGTCTGATATGCTTTGTATGTATCCGAATCTCCTGTATAATGATTTAAATAATGTCATTCACTTATTACAGAATCATATTCATTATTATGATATCATATATGGTTCACTTATGACTTTATGTTACCCATTCTTTTGTAAATTAATGTTAAAGTAGCGTTTTGGGTAAAATCGTTTCATTTGTCGTTCGTGTTTTAACTTGTAATTATTTATATGATTACTTAGATCATGATTACATAATTCCAGAATATAAAACATGGTTTATATTTAATATATATTCAGAATATTCATATATATAATAGATCGATAAATGGAAAGAAATACACCATTCATGGAGACGGTAGGTCGTACGTACGCATGAACGTTGTTTTCGTTTCCTTATTGAATTGAATGAAATTAAGTAGATGAAATAAATATATATACACATAAATACAGTAGATTTATAATGTCATATATTTCATTATTATTTCTTATATATACTTTATAATCATTCTATAATGGTTAACATGGAGAATGAATCTCATCGCGTCATGGAGAAGGTAGTCCGTACGTACGCACGAGCGATGATATCGTTTCCATAACTATTGAATTAAATTGGGGTGGATTATACAATATATCAGAATCATTATGATATTATAATAACTATATATAGTTATTCTTTACACAATTATACCCATCCAAGTAAGGTGGTGTTGGAGAAACAGATTACACCACGGAGTGGAGACGGTATTCTGTACGTACACACGCATGGTGATTTCATTTTCCATAGGATGGATAGAAGGTGAAATGGGGTTGTTTCATAATTATAATAAAATATTAGTATATGAGTGATACTGATGTTATTACTTCATAATTAAACAACTAAATAAGAAGAAGTGGAAGAAGAAATAAAGTTGAAAGAATCGGTAACGAACATTACCTCTTCTTTGAAGCGCCTCTTTGAGACCTCCTCTTAGGGAACTAAGATTGGTCTTTGAAGAAGAAAAGAACCTCTAGGATGTTTCTAGGGAAGTGTAGAATATAATTTGGCAGATTTGGGCTGATCTTGAAGGCTCAAAGTGGTGTGAGGAAGAGAAGGAGGAGGTGCCCTTTTATAAGGGAGGAGAATGGCACCTTTGGAAAAACTAAATATATTATTTTATTATAAAGCCATATTCAGTTTTTAATAGCTCCAAATTGAGTTATTTCGAAGATAAGGTGGGGATGGGTCGAAATCCTTTCATCCAATATAATTTAGACAAGTTTAGTTTTCTATTTTAACCTTATCATTTAGACTTAACTTTAAGTTAAATAGTTTTTATTTTACCGTGTCTTCTTGTTTTCTTACACTATAAGGTTAATAAACTTACTATAACAAGACAAAAGAACCCCAAGTTGTTTATTATTAACATATATAACCTTATCTAAGTCATTTGGCCGAACCTTAGATTTTTAGGAATAAAATATCAATTAATAATATAATATTTGTTTAAAAAACTATTTTATGTCAATTTTGACACTATTTAGTAATTGATTTTTGTGAAAATCATAACAGAAATATTAGTTCAAAAATATTTAATTAAATCACTACTAACATGTCATATTAACATATAAAATTATTTTAAATCATAAAAAGTCTCAAATTACATTTATTTGGGTATTTATAACATCAATTATGTCAATATTTCATTAATAATATAATTATTGCATCATCATTGTGTCATAAATAAATTAAATTATTGAAAGTCTAAAAATTAAAAATAAAATACCATTATGTATTAAATCTTTTTATATTTCTAATGAATATTTATAGTTTAATTTATTTTATGTATAACCCTATATTAAAAATGATTTACTTATTAAACTTTGATTTTAACTATTTTAACCCTTCTTTAAATAAATTAATAATAAATGTCATAATCTAATCCAAGTGGGCCTAAATGGTCATATTTTATTCCTAAGGTTGTTTTTGGTCGAATTAAATTTATCCAATAGAATTAGTACATGTTTTAGGGTAATAATAATATCATTTTTACCCTTAATTACCATATTTACTTTTAACCGTGGTAAATAAAAGTAAAATGTTACTATTCACCAAAAATTATATTCATCTCATTGAACCACATTTTACTTACTGACATCAACCGTGTCTCTAGGGTTTTTGAAATTCCATTCACAAAAGTGGTAAAATTAAGTTTTATGAAAATTTACAAATTCTCCTAGGAGGTGGGTAAAAGACGGTCAAAAGTTCAATAAAATTTTTATATATCTAAAATTATTATAAAATTACTCCAATGAATTACATTGAACTTATAAAGGAATTATGTGTCAATTTTGACCTAAAATAAATTTAAATAAAATAAATAATTATTTAAATAAAAAGTCGGTTTTTAAATAGTAACCTAGTGTTTTCACTATTCATCAAAAATTGAAAGATTTCAGAAAAATACCAAAATTTCACCTAGGCTAATTTCAATATTCTGAATCCAAAAATGAAGTCCATTTTGAAAGATGAAATTTACAAAATTTCAAAAAGTGGTTATTACTATTCATAACGGCTAGTTTTAATAATATTTTAATAGCATATCGTTGTTTAGTAAAACTCGGTATTGCGTACAACACACGCTATCGAGGAAGGTCGTGATTGCATGTAATGTAGCCAAGTTAGAGTTGTGTGTTGTGCAAGACTCCTTTGTTGTAGCGTACAACACAATACATCAATAAAATTAAAAAGAATATTTTTCATAAAATCTCGGGGTGTTACACACATGATAGTATATGGATGGGTATTATGATGGGTTTTTATTTTATATATGATATTTATGAAATTATTATTATTTTATAATTATAATATCAAATCTACCTTCAATTTTTCCTCTCTATTAGAAAATTTTAACATTGCTTGTGCATATATGTGGACAACCACATCTACAATGTGATGTGATATATTTTTTGTTTTCTTTTTTACAAATTGTAAGAAGGATATATTAAATAAATATGTTGTATTTATTTTTTATAATTGGGATTTTAAAATTTTAATTAAAACTAATATTTCTTTCATTCCAACAATCAAAAAGGAAAAACAACATTCATGCATGCATACGACCTATCGTCTACATGAATAGTGTAATTCATTTTTATATCTCTACCTTTTATGGATAAATATAAATTAAAATTTATTGAATATATATAATATTTATATAGTTTTTATCATTCTATATATTATGTAATAATTATAAAATTAAAATCTTGAAAACTTCTAAACCAAAACGTTCATAAAAAATCAATCACTTATTACCTAAAATAGTGATTTTAACACAGAATTGTTAATAAACTGGTGATAAAATATTATAAGTAAATATTATATGGAATTTTATAGATAAGTATAGTTCAATAATATATTTTTAATAAATTATTATTTATTATACACGAGATTCATACACCCACAAAGGATGTTGAACATGATATAAGGATTTATTTCCCAATATCATCATTATTTGGGACTGAAAATATTTATGTATACAATGGGAAAATTAATTGATCATTATATCTATGAACCAATATAAATTCATATGAACTAGTTATTTTTTAAAATTACATGTTTTCATTTCATTTCCCTCTGTCAATGTACTCTTGAAAATGAAATTATATTTTTTTAAAAATCATACCTTGTTTTTCTAATTGGTTTGGAATATTTCTCTTCTATGTACTTATTTACCAAAAAAATTATAAAATTTTATTTATAATAATATAAAATAAACAATTTAGTAAATTTTTTTAAAAAATAATTTTCACTAAGTTTTTCTAATGAAATATTCATTTCATTTTCTAACTGTGATACTTTATAAACTTTTTTCAAAAGTATAAAAATAATTATCTATCTTATACAAAACAAACAAAATATCATTCCATTAGGATCACTCAATAATTTTAATATTAATTTAAATTTGTACAAGGTTATTCTCAATGATAGTTTTTTCCATTGTATGTGGAAATGTTTAGATTTAATATAATTATTTTATAAATTGAAAAGGAGAATGTTATCATAAAATTGTCTAATGAGATTTTGAAAGTATTTTCATATATTCCAACATCCTTTGTTTTATGTTTTGATTTACTGAGTTTATACTCTTATGATAACATAATATATATTTCTATAAATGCTTTATGATAATATTTCTCAGTATAAGTATTGATATTTCATATGATTGTTCAACAAATACCTAAAATTATTGATTTTTAAGTAATGTTGATTATGTTTTCCGACTTATTCATGTGATGAATTTAGTGGAATTATTAATTTAATGGGGACCCAAAATTACATATCCCATTAATTCAGTGGTAGGTTTCATTACAAAAAATATATTGTGTATTTATATGAGTCCTTACCAACTTATGTTTATGTCCTAGTATGAGGCCTTGATGGTGTTTTTAGATGTTTTGTAATAAAGACACTATGGTATGTTTCATATGTCAATAATTATGAATAATGTCATTATGAAATAAACTATTAAATTCCATGTTATTATTATAATTGTTTTGATATTCTGGTATATGTTTCTAGCCTATTTTTGTATTATTTTTTCATTATTTATTCATACTATATTATTTATTCTTTATTTAGCTTTAGCTATATGAATTCCATTAATGGTTCTCTAAGATCACACATATTTTTAATTTATTTCCCCTATATATCAAGGTATGTATTATGATTGATATGAGAGGATATGATAAAATAAATGGAAAAGATATCAAATATAAATAAATGTATTATTTTATGTTATTAAAGGAAATTTGAAATTCAAGTACTTATATAGTCTATGAAGACAGATAAATTAGTTGGTCATTTGTGATGAGATTTATTATATTTAGTACCAATTTATTAAAATAACCAATAACACTAGTATAATAGGGTTAGTTTAATTATATATGGTATTATATAATGTTTAATAGAATACTTGGGAAATATAATTCTGAAAACATTGATTAAAAAATTTAACCCTACAAAGGACATTGATAAGATTCCTAATGAAAGAATATTTATGTGTTTTTAGATTAATAACACATAGATTTTATCTTTATGTTATGTATTTAAATTATTTTTAAATTATAAATAATTATTCATAAATTTATGACATAATCTAGTTTGTTATATTTTTTATAAATAGATCATTGTTTATGTAAAGGAACAAATAACAATAAAAATAGTATATGTGGTGATATCCCTCATGGGTAAGATATTGTTGTTTAAAGTGGTGGAGAAGCAGTATATAGAAAAATTATTACTATATTGCGGTTTCTGGTTGAGGTTGTCATTAATAATCTAGTCTATATATAGAAGACTACTTATCTACGATGTGGTGTCAAAATGTTAGGAAACATCATGCTTCCACAACCTTCATTATTCAATGGGGCTATAATTCCATTTCTAGGTGAGCAGTGGATATGTACCAAAGTTAATATATTTATCACATTGGGATGTAATTAAATATTGAAGGTTATCATGGATGTCTTCTTCTATCATTGAATTAGGATAAACATTGTCCATTAGTTCAAAATACTATGAACGAGGAGAAAATGGAAAGAATCGAATGGAATAATTTTAAGGAACATTTGTGGAATAAAATATTACTCATGAACAAAATTTCGATATTGGGAGACAACTCATGAGTCTAAGACAAAAGGAAGTGCTGAATAGTACTATGTATAAAGATAAATTTATAATGACAGTAATGCATACTATAGACTATGTACTTAATCCATCTAGTAATATTGATAATTTCATTGATGGGTTAAATCCAATCCATCTAATAGAACTATTAAAACCAAAATGCTCATCATTTTAGGATACAATATCATGTGATATCAATAAATAGAAATAATTCTACAATTTTTATAGAATCGATCGAATGCAAGAGAAGAATATGACATAAGAGAAAAAAAATTGATAATGGGAATAATAAAAAGAATAAAATTACAACATGTGATAATTTTGTAAGAAACACCTTTGTATATACATAAAATTAAAACGAGTTTTCTACAGGTGTAGAGAGAAAGGGGATCATGCTCATGAATCAAAGGGTAAGGGATAATCCATCAATGTTAATTGATTTTACTATAATGTGATGGGACATTGTAACGACCCAATGTTTTTCAATGGAAAATTCATTTCTTATATTTATGTCATAAAAACACAAAATAATGAACTACTAAGTGATAAGTGACTTGTAAACATAATTTTGTCACTCCTATGTTTGGAATTTTGAAAATCTGACATACACGGTTGTGTTCAAGATGATTTTTGGAGTCTAATGAAATAAAAATAATTTTTGGTGAATAGTGACCTACACTTATAAATAGTAACCTAACCTTATGAATTTTAATATGAACCTTATGAATAGTAAATCATCCAAAATAATAGTAACATTACCTATGAATAATAAAATAAAATTAGGCATCTCAGAAAGTGACAATTTGACCTTAGTAAACGTTTTAGAATTTTGTAAGTCATAAATAATTAATTATAATTAATTATTTAATTTAAAAGAATATTTATTTCTCTAAAATGTATTCATAAATTATTTAATCAATGTCTTATATTTTTTATATAATTTTATAAGACCCTACGTAATTTTTTAAAGCACTATAAAATTAGTTTTAATCTTAAAAACTATTTTTTTAGTAAATTGTGATTTTAATTAAATATTAAATTAATAATATATAGAAATTTATTTTTGAAAAATGGACTTCATTTTTGGATTCTACACGTCAAAAAATGGTCGGGGTAAATTTTTTGGATTTTTATGAGATATATGAATTTTTGATGAATAATGAAATACCGTAATTTACAAAATAAGCTAAATAAGCTAATTATAGGGTCATGTGTGATGTTCTAATGAAGTAAGCCCACTTCGTTCAGGATTAAATTATAAAATTACTATTCTTGGTCATTCAAGACTTACTATTCCTTGTCTTGTGGGGAAATAATAAACTAATGAATTTTAAATTAAGGAAACCCCTCTCCCCTCCACTATAAAAGACACCCTTCACACCCTCATTTCCTCACACCTCTAAAGCTCCAAGCCTTCTCTAAACTCTTCCCAAAAACCTTTCCTATCCCCTCCCCTACGTTTAAGAGCTTCTGGTCTCATCAAAAGACCAATCTTAGGCCCTTAAGGAGGTTCTCAAGAGAAGGATTCAAGAGGTAATTTCCCTCCCTCTTCTCCTTTAATTTCCTTTCAAGTTCAAGTTCATTTCTTGATCTCTCCCCACGTATCTTCAACAAAATTTTATTGTAACTCTGTTATTATAAATATAATTTAATTTTATGCTTCTAATGGGATATTATATCATCCAACCCCCATTCCCTCTTCCTTTTATTTTATTAAAGAGAACATTGTTCGTGAGGTGTTAATTTATCACCTTCAAGAACAACATGCTTTCTTCTTCCATTTATACCTTCATATCTGGTCACGAAACCATTTTTATGGTTGAACCAGAATATTTTATATATTTTATATTCTATTTAAAGTTCTGTAAATAACCTATGTCTATATTACTAAGTGATAAGTTAAAACAAGTTCGTTGTGATCCAAAAACCGCCCAAATTTACCCAAATAACCATCATTTAATTATTATCTAATGATTGATCCACATGGATCTAATATAATTCATTATAAGATCATGAAAACTAATTTAATATCATTAATGACATGTAATATCAATTCTGTATGTTTACCCATGTTCTACCCAAACTTCAATTTATGAATACAAGTGAACAACCTAAGAAAAACCATAAAAACAAACATCCCCGAACAATGTTTTTAAACTCTACAAGTCATCTAAATGAACATAAAATGGCATAATGAAACCAGAATAAACCCTATTAATGTAAAAATGGTTCTGTATTTCTAATTAATGAATATAATTTCATTATACAGGACAATAAAGAGAAGTAATCATTCAGGTACAGGGTAAGGGGAAATTCTCGAACCCAACTTTCATCATTCATGTTCTACCTCTTTCTCTCCATTTTTGATATGGTAACTCCTTAAAGATAATTTGTTCATCACTGTATTTCCTTTTCTAGGATATAAATGTTTTCTAATGAAGTTTATGTCAATCCAAATGTTTTCTGAAAGAACACTACTCTTTAGAACTCGACTTTTACCTCTCATTCAAGGTTGATGGTTCTTGTATCAAGTATGTTGTTCCCTCTTTCATTTGGGAACCCAAAGTTTATGAATGTGTTCTTATAAGATGAAATGAATTCCTTTTCATGGGTTAGTTATGTTCATTTATGTTATATGTTCATTGTGGCATGCATGAAAAATGATAATGTTATGATGTGACGGGTGCGCCCTAAATTATATAGCGCAATATGAATGTTTAAATGTGAAGGGTGCGCTCGGAATTATATAGTGCTATAATGCATTGGTTAAAGTGATGAATATCATGATTAAATTTGAAATGATGTGTGAACAAGATTCTATCATGGTTCACAAGTATGTGTGGTAGTTAACCACTAAAACATGATGTTTTATTTTTATGCTTTTCCATATTTCAAGTCTTTTATTTATGCTCCTCTCATGTTCATGATCTTTTGCATATGTTATGATTATGTTCACCCCATGATATATTGTTCTTATTTATCCTCTTAATGGGTTTATAGATCACCCCTTTTTATGTATATCCTCAGGTGGCTACATGTACTAAGGATAGGACAAGTTCCAATAAGAAGCTGGAGAAGAATAAATTAAATAAATGATTATACTAGATGATGTATTTGTTATGTGTGGTCCTAGTTTACCCAAGACACTAAGCCTTTGGATCATCTTTGTGTAATTATATTATGTTGTTTATATTCTAAATTATGTAATTGTAATGTAAGAAATGTCCAGGTTTCTATAGTTGGTATCAGAGGAAAGTTTTAGTTAATTTGGGAATTAGGATTAGTGAACCCTGGAGAAAACTTCTAGTATGAGACTAAGTAAAAATATGCACACAAGAATATTTACCTAGGGATCCCATATGTTATGTTTTTGGTATAATTGTTTAAATGACTATTTTATTCATGAATTATTTACTTATGTTTTGTTCTAACCTTTTCTATTTTAGAAAATGGTGGGAACCAGGAGAAATCAGGCTAACAACTCTTGCGAGGGCCAATGCAACGATTGCCCGAACGACATCCCCAATGATTTGGGAGGTGAAGTTAAAAACTTCATGGAGATACTTACCCAATTATCTCAGGTTATGAATAATAACCATAATAATGGGGAATTTCATCCTTCACCAAAGAGGGATCAACTATCTATCGAATGTTTTATGCGGCAACGACCACCGACATTTTGTGGATCTTCCGATCCACTAATTGCGGAACAGTGGGTATACTCCATGGAGAAGATATTTTCTATGCTTCATTGTTCTGAGATGGAGAAGGTGACTCTAGCCATTTATCTTCTAGATGGAGAGGCCTATCATTGGTGGGCTTTGATTAAGAACACCAAGCCGTGGGAGGAAATTGAAGAGATGGAATGGGAAGACTTTAAGATAATGTTTCTTAATAAGTATTTCCCATGAAATTTTTGCACGAAGATAGAGTGAGAATTCATAGATCTCAAACAAAAATAAGGAGAATCCGTCACAACCTATGAAGCGAATTTCACAAGGCTCTCAAGGTATGATTTTGGTTTTGTTATCAACAATGACAGAAAAATTGGTAGATTCATTAGTGGATTAAAACCAAACCTTCGAAAGGCTCTTGAAATTCGAGACTTTGGGAGTTATGAAGATGTTTTTCGGTGTTCTCTCACAGTAGAGATGGAGTTTAGAGAATGGTCCCATGGCTATGGGGATAAGAAACGAAAGATGTAGTTTCAAGCTGGTGGATCTAGTGACAAATTTGGGAAGAAAAAGCAACGACCAGCATGCCAAAAATGTGGGAAGTTGCACCATGGGAACTACCTCAAAGGGAAGGGGAAATGCTTCAAGTGTGGGAAAGAAGGAAACCATGCTCAAGAGTGTCAAAAAGACACAAAAAGGAAAGAGAATGTAGCCGATGAAAGGAGAGAACCACTCATGGTTCAATGCTACAACTGTAAGGAGCTAGGTCACTATGGAAACCAGTGCACTAAACCTTGAGTTCTCGAGGGTAATCAGTGCCAACAGCCCCCAAATACAAAGGAATAAGGGAAGGATTATACCATCACTATTGTGGAGGTGGAGCATGATAATGAAGTCGTACAAGGTAAACTTCCTATTCACTCAAGAATGGAAAATGTCTTATTTGATTCTAGTTCTACAGATTCCTTTATATCTTTCAAGTGTACTAGAAATATAGAATCGAAGCCCCAAAACCATGAAGTAGAGATATCTGTAAAAACAAAAGGTGGTGCAATCATTGCAACCCAAGTGTTTAAATCTTCTCCTATTGGCATATGTGCGAAGATTCTTCCGGAGAATCTCGTAATACTTTCCTTGGTGGAATTTGATGCTATAATGGGAATGGACTGGCTCTCATTATAAAGAGCACATATCAACTGTCGGGAAAAGGAAATATCTTTTCATATTCAGAACCATCCCATGATCCTCTAAAAAGGAAAGGAAGGTAATGAATCTCTTTTGAAAAATCCTTCAACGGTGTGGGTGTTGATTCTCTATGAATAAGCATACCTCGCCCAAATGGTTGAGTCGAAGGAAAGGTCCATCCTTGAGGAAATGCCAATGTTGAGGGAATACAGAGGTGTATTTACCAAAGAGTTACCCAGAATTCCCCTGGATCGTGAGGTAGAGTTCTCAGTTGAACTCATACATGGAGCTACTCCTATCTCGAAGTGCCCCTATTGGATGGCTCCTATCGAACTAGAGGAGTTAAATAAGTAGCTGCAAGAGAATCTAGACAAAGGGTTCATACACCCTATTGCATCACCTTGGGGTGCGCCAGTGCTCTTTGTGAAGAAGAAGGATGGAACCATGTGGTTGTGTATCGATTATAGGGAACTCAACAAGATCATCATAAAGAACAAGTATCCTCTCCTAAGGATTGATGACTTGTTCGAATAGTTAAGAGGAGATCAATACTTCTTAAAGGTGGATCTTCATTCTTGATATCATCAGGTAAATGTGAAGAAGGAAGATATTCAGAAGGCTTTCTTCCGTACAAGGTATGTGCACTATGAGTTTTTGGTGATGCCCTTTGGACTTACTAATTCCCATGTAATCTTCATGGATTTGATTAATAGAGTATTTATACACTACCTTGAAAAATTTGTGGTAGTGTTTATCGAAGATATTCTCATCTACACCAAGATCAAGGAGGAACGTGAAGAACATCTAAGACTTGTGTTGGTGACATTGAGAAAGGAGAAGTTGTACTCCAAGTTAATCAAGTGTGACATTTGGATGAATCAAGTCACGTTCTTGGGACATGTGATCACAAGTGAGGGAATTTATATGGATCCTTCAAAGACAAAGGCGATTGAGGAATGGCCCATGCCCTCTAGTGTCACAGAAATATGTAGTTTTTTTGGAATAGCTGGGTACTATAGATGTTTTGTGAGAAACTTCTCACGATTGTCAAGCCCGCTAACTAAGTTAACAAGGAAAAGGGTAAAGTATGTCTGGATGGAAGAATGTGAGGGAAGATTCAAAGAGCTAAAGAGAATGCCGATCACTGCACCTATACTCACACTACCAAAAAGTGGATAAAATTTTGTGATATACAGCGATGCTTCAAAAAAAGTCTTGGGTTGTGTACTCATGAAAAATGATAATGTGATAGCCTACACCTCAAGACAGTTGAAGATCCAAGAGCATAACTACCCAACGCATGATCTAGAGATGGCAGCCATGACTTTTGCCTTGAAAATCTAGCAGCACTACCTTTTATGGTGAGAATTGTGACATATACACCGACCACAAGAGCCTAACATATATATTCACACAAAAATAGATCAACATGCGTCAAAGGAGATGGTTAGAACTAATCATGGACTACGATTACTCTATTCACTATCATTCCGGAAAGGCGAACAAGGTAGCTGATGCTCTAAGCAGAAAAGAACCTTCTACTCTATCCATGTTGCGGATTGAGAAAGACCATATCTTATTGGATATGTAAAGAATGGATTTGGAAATCATAATGGCAGGGGATACATCCTACCTTGCCCAAATGATTTCACAACCATCCATCCAGGATAATATTAAGGAAGCACAAAGGAATGATGTAGATATACAAAAGAGGGTGAATGCAGTAAAGGAAGGGAAGATGCAAGAGTTCCATATCAATGATGATGGTGTGATTCGGTTTGGAACACGACTTTGTGTGCCTTCAGAACCCGGGATAAAGAAGTATCTATTGGATAATGCTCATAGCTCAACTCTCTCTATCCATCCTGGGAGTACCAAGATGTATCATGATCTCTGAGAACACTTCTGGTGGGATAACATGAAGAAGGATATTGTGGAATATATATCAAGGTTCTGGGTATGTTAGAAAGTTAAAGCTGAGAAACAAAAGTCCAAAGGTATGATGCAGCCATTGCCTATACCCATGTGGAAATGGGAAAATGTTACTATGGACTTTGTCACAGGTCTCCCAAAGATTTCAAAGGGAAATAACACAATATGGGTTGTGGTTGACCGACTCACCAAGACTTCCCATTTTATCGCTATTCAAGAAGACCTTTCTCTTGAACAACTTGCAAAGATATATGTGAAGGAAGTGGTGAGACTGCACGGTGTTCCACTCTCAATTGTCTCTGACCGTGATCCAAGGTTCACATCAAAATTCTGGAGGATCCTTCAACATGATTTGAGTACTGAATTAAATTTCATCATAGCTTATCACCCCCAAACCGATGGGTAGTCTGAAAGGACTATTCAGACGCTTAAAGATATGCTAAGATCCTGCTCTCTTGAATTCAAAGGTGGTTGAGATCAGCATATCCCATTGGTTGAGTTATCATACAATAATAGCTTCCACTCGACTATTCAGATGGCTCCATATGAATCTCTATATGGAAAGCGATGTAAAACTCAAACTTGTTAAAATGATGTTGGAGAAAGAAAGCTGCTTGGACCCGATCTTGTTCAAGAGATGACAGAGAAGGTTCAAGTCATCCAAAAACACATCAAAGCTGATCAAAGTCGGAAAAAGAGCTATACTGAAAACTATCGAAGGGACTTGGAGTTCGACGTTGGAGATAAAGTCTTCCTTCGAATATCTCCATGGAAGAGATTCATGCGATTCGGGAAGAAAGGGAAGCTAATCCCAAGATATATTAGCCCCTTTGAGATCCTTGACCGCATAGGAGTCGTGGCCTATCGTCTTGAACTTCCACCGAATATGGATCAAGTTCATGATGTGTTTCATGTATCACTACTAAGGAATTACATACCAGACCCCTCACATGTACTAAACTCAGAGGTGGTGCAGCTGGAAGATGGTCTCTCCTATGAGGAGCATCCAGTAAAGATTCTGGATCGAAGAGATAAGGTTCTACGCAACAAGACAACCCATCTTGTCAAAGTGTTGTGGAGGAACCATAAGTTTGAGGAAGCAACTTGGGAACTAGAAGAGGCAATAAAGGAGAAGTATCCTCACCTGTTTGTGTAAAGTGAAATTTTAGGGGCAAAATTCCTTAAGGGGGGAATAATGTAACGACCCAATGTTTTTCAATGGAAAATTCCATTCTTATATTTATGTCATAAAAACACAAAATAATGAACTACTAAGTGATAAGTGACCTTTAAACATAAGGTTGTCACTCCTATGTTTGGAATTTTGAAAATCAGACATACACAGTTGTGTTCAAGATGATTTTTGGAGTCTAATGAAACAAAAATAATTTTCAGTGAATAGTGACCTACCCTTATAAATAGTAACATACACTTATTAATAGTAATATGACCCTTATGAATAGTAAATCATCCAACATAAGAGTAACATTACCTATGAATAATAAAATAAAATTTAGACATCTTAGAAAGTGACAATTTGACCTTAGTAACCATTTTGGAAATTTGTAAGTCATAAATAATTAATTATAATTAATTAATTTAAAAGCATATTTATTTCCCTAAAATTTATTCATAAATTATTGAATAAATGTTTTATATTTTTTAGATAATTTTATAAGACCCTACGTAATTTTTGAAAGCACTATAAAATCAGTTTTAATCTTAAAAGCTGTTTTTTTTTGTAAATTATGATTTTAATTAAATATTAAATTAATAATATATAGAGAATTATTTTTGAAAAATGGAATTCATTTTTGAATTCTACATGTCGAAAAATGTTTGGGGTAAATTTTTGGGATTTTTCTGAGATACTTGAATTTTTGATGAATAGTGAAATATCGTAATTTACAAAATAAGATAAATAAGCTAATTATTGGGCCATGTGTGATGTTCTTCTGATGTAATCCCACTTGGTTCTGGATTAAATTATAAAATTACAATTATTGTTCATTCAAGACTCACTATTCCTTGTCTTGTGTGGAAATAATAAACTAATGAATTTTATATTAAGGAAACCCCTCTCCCGTCCACTATAAAAGCCACCCTTCACACCCTCATTTCCTCAAACCTCTCAAGCTCCAATCCTTCACTAAACACTGCCCAAACACCTTCCCTAGCCCCTACCCCACGTCCAAGAGATTCTGGTCTCATCAGAAGAACATGCTTAGGCCCTTAAAGAGGTTCTTAAGAGATGGATTCAAGAGGTAATTTCCCTCCCTCTTCTCCTTTAATTTTCATTTAAGTTCAAGTTCATTTCTTGATATCTCCCCACATATCTTCATTAAAATTGTATTGTAACTCTATTGTTATACATATAATTTAATTTTATGATTCTAATGTGATATTATATCATCCAACCCCTTTTCCCTCTTCCTTTTATTTTATTAAAGAGAATGTTTTCCGTGAGGTGTTAATTTATCACCTTCAAGAACGACATGCTTTCTTATTCCATTTATACCTTTAGATATGGTCATGAAACCATTTTTATGGTTGAACTGGAATATTTTATATTTTTTATTTCCTATTTAAAGTTCTGGAAATAAACTATGGCCATATTACTAAGTGATAAGTTAAAAAAAAGTTCATTGTGATCCAAAAACCGCCCAAATTTACCCAAATAACCATCATTTAATTATTATCTAATGATTCATCCACATGGATATAATATAATTCATTATAAGATCATTCAAACTAATTTAATATAATTAATTACATGTAATATCATTTATGTATGTTTACCCATGTTCTACCTAAACTTCAATTTATGAATACAAGTGAACAACCCAAGAAAAACCATAAAAATGAACATCCTTGAACAATGTTTTTAAACTCTATAAGTAATCCAAAGGAACATAAAATGACATAATGAAACCAGAATGAACCCTATTAATGTAAAAATGGTTCTGTATTTCTAATTAATTAATATAATGTCATTATGCAATACAATAAAGAGAAGGTAGCATTCGGGTACAAGGTAAGGGGAAATTCTCGAACCCAACTTTCATCCTTCGGGTTCTACCTATTTCACTCCATTTTTGATATGGTAACTCCTTAAATATCATTTTTTCATCAATTTATTTCCTTTTCTGGAATATACATGTTTTCTAATGAATTTTATGTCAATCCAAATGTTTTCCGATAGAACTCTTCACTTAAGAACTCAACTTTTACCTCTCATTCAAGGTTGATGGTTCTTGTATGAAGTATGTTGTTCCCTCTTTCTTTTGGGAACCCAAAGATTATGAATGTGTTCTTATGAGATGAAACCCATTACTTTTCATGGGTTAGTTATGTTCATTTATGTTATATTTTCATTGTGGCATTCATGATAAATGATAATGTTATGATGTGATGGGTGCGCCCAGAATTATATAGCGCAATATGAATATTTAAGTGTGAAGGGTGTGCCTGGAATTATGTAGCGCTCCAATGAATTGGGTAAAGTGATGAATCTCATGATTAAATGTGAAATGATGTGTGAAAAATATTCTAGCTTGGTTTACAAGTATGTGTTGTAGTTAACCACTAATACATGATGTTTCATTTTTATGCTTTGCCACATTTCAAGTCTTTTATTTATGCTCCTCTCATGTTCATGATATTTTGCCTATGTTATGATTATTCTCACCCCGTGATATATTGTACTTATCTATCCTCTTACTAGGCTTCTATCTCACCCCTTTTTATGTATATCCTCAGGTTTCTACATGTACTAAGGAGATAACAAGTGCCAATAAGAAGCTAGAGAAGAAGAAATTAAATAAATATTTATGCTAGATGTTGTATTTGTTATGTGTGGTCCTAGTTTAACCAAGACACTAAGCCTTTGGATCCTCTTTGTGTAATTCTATTATGTTTTTTATCTTTGAAATGATGTAATATTAATGTAAGAAAAGGTTGGGTATCTATATACACTACTCCAACTACTTCCCAAAACATCAAGGGATCTTATCAAAAATGAATCCAAGGGGTGACGTTCAAGCTTATTCAATTACTACATATGATGTGGTTGTTACTAGAAGTGTTGTGAATATTACAATTATCATCCAATTCTATATTGAAAATTGATTATTTGACCATTTTTTGACCCAATATTTAATATATCTATAATTGGATATGGATATTATATCTCCACATTAATAATTAGATATTGATCTAGTAGTGAATAATAATAGTGGTTTGATAACTACATCTCATGTCTATAACTCATTTTTGATAGATGTTTGTGGGACATGTCTTCCTAAAAATATTTTTATTCCTCCCATAGTTGAATTGGATGAAATTTTTTGTATGGATTGGATCTCCAATTATAAATCACATATCAAATATTAAGGAAGGTAAGTTATATTTGACATTTTAAATAAATATTCATTAATCTATAATTTTAGAGATGAACTTGAACACCCAATTCAAGTTAATTCTATCATATAGGTGTTGATACCTATTTGGGATGGATATTTATCACAAATATTTTGGGATAAACTCATCATTGAAATTTTTACTATTGTTATTGAATATGATGTTTTGTTTCCTTAGGATAAGACTTTTCTTCCTTAAATTATTGACGTTGTTTGTTCGATAGAAGTCATACCCAGTGCTATACCTATTGGGAAACACGAAATATAATATCCCTAATTGATTTGTAGTAATTGATCAAAAAACTATCGGAGAATCTTGATAATATATTTATTTAGTCTAGTGATTTTCTATGGGGTGTACGTATTTATTTATTTTTTGAATAAAGATGCGTCAATGCGTCATTTCATTTATTATCAGGATCATAAAATTACTTATAAAAAAATTATTGCATACCCTATATTGATAATATCATTGATTAAGTTTAGATAGATCTATATTTTGTAATATTTATCTTCCATCGGGATATCATCAACTAAGGATGAAGAAGGGAATATACAACAAATGAGATTCTATATGAAGTATGTTCGTTATGAATTTAGATTAATTCTATTTAGGCTTACCAATTATAATTCTTGTATCATAGATTTATTTAGTATACTCTTTAGGGATTAATTTTACCTATTTATGGTAGTATATAAATAAATGTGGTATTATTATATATTTAAGTGCTAGGGAAGATCATGAATAACATGTGATAATTGAGTTAAAGGGACTATGGATAGAAAATTATTATACTAAATTTACCATATGTGAATTTTTGATTTTGAATGTTTCATTAATAGGTAAATTAATATTATGTTAAGGTATATCCTTGTATCCTTCAAGGATGATATATTTTAATCAATGTCTTATTATACTTACATTAATATAAATGTGTATTTTTTTTAGTTGGTTGGAAACTATTGATGCTTTGTGAGGTTTTTATCATGACTATCTAATCTAGTAACTATGTAGAAAAAATATGTGGTTAGGATCTTATAGAAAGATGATTGTACAGGGAGATCCAAATAATTAAAAATATGTTTTTCCAGTATGATAGTGATTACACTACTCTAGAGTTGAAAAGGGGTTGGGATCTATTGTGATACATCAAATAAGTGATTGGGATGTTTCCTCATGAGTAATGATATGGTGATAGATTATGCCTCTTGTTAAACTAAGGGTTATGAAAAAAATACGCAATTATTAATTTGGAGTGGGTAGTTGGTATTTTTTAACTGAAGATACGGAGGTATTATATTTATGTTGAAATGTTTGATATGAATAGTTATTATAATAGATTGAGATATATATTTACATAGAAAGAGTTTAATATAAAAAAGAGAATATTGTATGATTTAATTAAAGGTATTGATTTCATAATAAGTCACCACAATGGTATGGTGAAGAAGGTGTCTGATTCACTAAGTCAAAACATTGAATGTTTTTCTATGATAATAATTGAAATATCTCCAATGTGTATAGATTATCAGAATATAAATCTTGAAATAATGTGGAATGGGGAATGATCTTATCATTTTGAAATCAATATTCAAACATCCATCCATGATATGATTAAAAATGAAAAAAATGAAGAAATGGAATTATAGAATAATGTGAGGAGTGTTCTATCAATATACCCCGACTATTAGAAAATGAAAAAGTATAGTAACTGAGGACATGTCCCATAAATTACAAACATTAAGAAATATATGTTCAAAGATGCAGATAGTTCATCATTCTCTATTCACCATGGAAGTCTGAATATGTATAAATATTTAAAATAATATTTTGGGTTGGAAAACATGAAGTGTGATTTTGAAAATTGTGTATCTAAATTCCTATTATTTCATTAAAATAAGAGTGATACTAAGAATTATAAGTGGATTTCACCACCATTACCCACACCATAATGGAAATTAAAAAACATCACCATGGACTTTTTCTTTATACTACGAAAAATGTCAAAAGGACATAATGTTATTTGGTTTATATTCGATCACCTAAAAAGTTCAAAAAAACTTATTTCTATCTAAAAATATTTTTATATAGATCAATTTTATCGAATCATTTCTCAAAAATTGAATTTTTGTAGAAATCTATTTGCTATGAGATCCTATCAAAAAAGATATTTTTTATGACGGTCCATCAAAATTTTTCAGTGGGTAATTAATATGTCACAAAATGATTCAATGATTATATATATATATATATTAATATACTTGAGTATTTACGATGGGAATTTTTACCGATTAAAAAAAATTGATGGAATAGAAAATACTTTGAAAATAATTATTTTTTCTTGGTTAAAAATCTCATCTCATAAAATATTAAAAAAATAATTAAATATTAAAAATGTTTTAAATTATAAAATATGGTATGGTTTCCATAAAATTATAATCAAATAAGTATCTTTATTACCCAAAAAAACAATTCATATGGCCAATAACTTTGGCATTCCCACCATTGGATCTAATTTGTAGGAATTAACTTTGATTATTGGATCAAGCCATATGTACTCTATAAATGTGGTGATATATTAATGAATGGGTGTGGATTTTATGTCCATATAATTTATTTTGTTATGATTTCCTAATCATGTTGATTTACTTTTCGATCGTCTTCCCATTCATTCTAATTCATTATAGACTATGTTATTCATTTCTTATAGTCATCCAGTTTTATAACACATTATCATCACAACTTTTCTTTGAGGTAAAAATTTTATTCAAAATGTTAAGATAATTTTTTTCATGTTTAATAATACATAGAATTTGTTTCAACCTATCAATATATATAGGAATAATAGCATGTCACAAACATTGGATGTGGAGATTCAACTCAATAAAAACATACCTAGTGATATAGTGAAATTTGGAAATCACAAATCCTCTCAGGACTATTACCATGTCCAAATATACATCCTCCATAACAAACATGTGTATTTAAGGAATGAGTACCTCATTTGGGAAGATCCTATGGAATTTTGGTGGGATATAAAGGAGATATTTGATCACTTTTACATGAAATAATACCAATAGAACAGTTTGAGTGGAGTCATTTGTGATTATATGACTATAAATAGGTAAGATAATATAACTCTTCTATGTTTATAATAATATCACAACTAAATTTATATCGAGAAACTATCACTGATATAAAAATGTTAGAAGAAAATTTATCCACTTTTCATTCCTCTAATGTCATTCTAAAATAATATTAACATGAATAAGGATTTACAAAACCCTCTAAATTACATTCTTTCCTTCTTCTTACTAAACAAAATAATAAAATTATAATGTGGAATGATAAATTTTAATATACTAGTGAATCTCCATTCCCTAAAGTTAATAATAATAATTATCATCAATATCATGTAAGGAATCAATGTCATAAAGGATGAGGAAATTCATCTTCTCATGGTGGTCATACACCAAATTAGATGTGGAATGGATCCACCAGAAGTGGTCCAAAAATGAACAACCAAAACTAAAGAAAGAAAACAACAATGAATGTGAATATTTTCAATTTTGAATGATTGGGAACTGGTTGAGTGGATATCGTATTCTAAATCATTTTTTTATCTTTATCAATTATCATTTAAAGGGAAGTAGACAAGTTATTAAGAAAATTTTATACGTGATGCTTTGAAACATGATCATGATATTATGAAATATAATATTTATTATTATTTTTTACACCCTTAAGGAGTTGAGAATATTGATAATGCATGAATGATCATGGTGGAAATTAACTTTGGTTTTAATTATTTTTAATGTTTTTAAAATATATATCAGATGCATTATTTTTTTATTTTATTGTGTTACCTATATGTAAGTTTAATTTTAATTAATAGAACATAATGATATAAATCAATCTGTTGGGAATAGTTTCCATAATGATGATATTTTACTTGTCAACAATTCCATGATTCAAATTATTAATAAACATGAAAAATGTTTTATCACCCTTGAAACGAAGAGTTCTCATGTATGTACATTAATGTATACTGTAAAATTAATGAAATTATCTATGAGAGAAAAAATATTCCTACCTAGTTGTGCACAAATTATGATAAATAATTATTTTTTTATCATAATCCATGATGAAATTTACTAAGATAAAAATATATTAATAATAATTGATATCATATCGAGATTATGAATAATGGAGGTACTTAATATCTCTATATATCAAGAATAAATTGTGAGAACAAATTGATTGAAGATATTTTTTCAATAAATACATCTAGATTATACTTTTTCAATATTTTTATAATGGAATCAAACATTGTAAAGTGGATTTTTACCTACCATGAAGCATTTACGGTGTGAAAAATCTGTTTGTGTCATCCAAGAATAATAATTATGGGGAAAATAATTCTGTTTATTCCTAAGAATCTATCGGTTGATAAAACCATTCATACAATGAATGATTTCTCATGTTCTAGTTGTTCTCAAATAAAATTAATTATAAGACCATCACAATCAAAGAATAGAACTGAATCCCTAATGTTCTTGAATCCAATTGATGGTGATATCTGTGGACTAATTCACCCAAGTTCTGGACCATTCAGATATTTTACGGTCATTAATGATGTGTATACTATGTGGTCCCATGTGAGATTATTATATACTCATAACCAATGTTTTTTGAAATTACATTCCCTAATATTACAGTTAAGGGAACAACTCAGAAATTATTTACTCAAACATATTAGGGTTGATAATGATGGTGCATATTAATCACACACATTTAATAACTATTATATGAAATTTTATATAAATACTAAACATCATGTAGCTCATGGAAATACCTATAATAGTAACAAAAAATAATTTATTAATAGATTACAGACTATCTCTAGACCACTAGTTATGAAATCCTAACTATAGTTATTAGCATGGGGTCATTTTATTTTAAATAACACCCCACTACTTCATGTTTGGCTATCAATCTATCATGATTTTTACCATTTTCAATTTTTATTTTGTCAATAACCAATTATTTTACACTTATGGATATTTGGTCGTGCAGTATATGTTATGATAGCACTCACGCAATAAATAAATAATTGGACCCAAAGGAGATCGGGGGTATATACTGGTTTTGAATATCCCTATTTAATTAAATATATTGAAACTTTTATGGGATATTTATTTATATTATGATTTATAAATTATAATATTCTTGAAAAATTATTTACAAAATTCAAAGTGGAAAATTAATCGATTTAAAATGAAATATCATGGAATGTGACTTCATTGTTACGTATTCATGCACATAAAAATATGATTGAACATGATATACAAACAAATATTAATTTTTAAAATATATAAAATCAATTTATTGATTCATTACATGTTTCTATATATGATAAAAATCATATATACCTACTATGAATAAACTAGTAAGGATAGAAGTCTACAAGGAAAGAACAGATGGTATTATCAACAATGCTTTGAATCAAAACCTGAATCATGGGAGACCATGTGGCTCAAATTTTCAAAATAACCATCATATTAGGAAAAAAACTATTATTTATGATGATATGAATGAACCTAAAGATACTCTATAGGTATCATAATTATAGGATCATGATCCAGATGAAATTTCAATCAATTTTTTCAACAATAGAAAATATTAGAACTAATTGAAGACCATTATTGATAACATATTTTCAAAAATAAACATTGAAATTATTGATGGGGTTCAAGAACCTAAAATGGTTAATTGATGTTTTCAATGTCTATATTGGGATCAATGGAATGTTTCATTCCAGTATGAGTGAGAATCACATGCAAAAATGTAAGGTTGTTTGGTTGATTGTGAAAACTCATAAAGGGATCATGACTATTGAATATAAATGGGTGTTTAAAAAAATTAAAATAATGAAGTCATGATATATAAATCATGACTAATTTCTCTTTAATATAATAAAACATAGGGATCGATTTTTATGGAACATACTCTCTAGTAATGGATGAAATAACCTTTGCATATAACATGATGTTTTTTTTATAGGAGAATCATTAATTATCCCGGATGGATGTTGTGAATATATATAATTATGATGATATTGATAGTGATTTTTATAGTAAAATCCTAATAATATTCATAATTCTAACAAATCATTGATATTGAGATCATTATTTAGTTAAAGTGAATAAATCATTATAAAAATTGATGTAGTTTGGGAATAAGTGGTATAATCATCCATGTAAATATTTGACATGTAAAGGCTATCACAATAATCTATTTTTTCACTGCGTCTTCATTCTAAATATTGAATAAAAATTTATGATCATTAAAGTATTTATGTATGATTTAAATATTATTGGGACTAATGGTCAACATTCCGAGGAAGTAGTATATTTTATGGGACTTTAGAATGATAATGTTCTACCATGGTTTACAAATTGAACAACCTAAGGTTGATTTTTTATCATAAATCTTGATACACACTGAATTTAATATTGATAAATAATATTAATGAACTACATTTATTAAGTACACTAATGGTTTTATGATCACTTGATCAAGGTAGTGATTCTTTTAAACCATAAGAGGATAATGAAAAACAAATTGATCCTCATGTACCATAAGTAAGGGTTGTTAGAGAACTGATGTATTATGAAAAAAATAAAATAATAGATGTATAATTTTCTATAAATTTATTTACAATGTGTAGTTATTCTCTTTCTCATCATTATTTGAAAGGTATAAAATTTGTACTAAGATACATTCAAGTATCCAACGATTGGGGTTTAATTTGATCCATATGTTCAGAACCAAATCTCATTGGTTATAATGATGAAAGATACTTATCTGATCTACCCAAGGAAATATATTAGACTGAATATGATTTCACATATGGTGGGAATAATATTTCATGGTTTTTTAAAAAATAAGAATCATTTCTACAAATTATTCCAAACATACTGAGTGTATTTATATTCACGAATCAAGTCTTCAATGTATGTGGATGAGATTAGTTATTAATCATATTAGATGTAACTATGAATTGGATATGAATAATAATATTCCCACTATATTATATGAACATTGTTCTTCTTGTATAGAATATTTTAATGGTGGATATATTAAAAGTGACCAAAAAATGAATATCTCACAAAAATTATTGTTTACTCATTACCTTCAATTTTATAGTGAAATTGGTTTCCATAAAATTTGTTCTTGTAAAAATCTCATAACTGTATTTACAAATTCATTACCAACATAATCATTTGATAATTTGATTTATAATGTTTAATGTGATGAAAAAATATTCTATTATGGAATTATGATGGATATTTTTGAATTCTGTACTCTATCCCTTCAATCTTTTTCCATATCAATATTCTAATAAGGTTTTTAATGAGGAAACAATGCAATGGATTCATGTTAATTTTTCTTCAATTTTCTTTTCCATTGTTTTTAGGTTAATATTTTATTATAATCCATGAAATTATGAAATCCAAGGGGGAGTGTTACAAATTCTCATTTGTGGTGTGGATGTCATAAAATTATAATCAAAGTAATTCTTTTAATTTCCCAACATAAACCTCAATATGTATAATACCTTTAGTATTCCCACAATTGAATATGATTCATTGGAATTAATTTTTACTACTGGATCAAGAAATATTTACTCTATAAATGTGGTGACATTCAAATGTAAGGGTCAACATTTTCTAACCATATAATTGCATTCTTTCTCTTTCCTTTTATACATTTATGATCGAGCTATCTTACTTCACCAGCATTATTTCATGTATTCGACATTATTATACACTTGTCTTTTCCCTCAAATCGGGCAGTTTTATAAAAAAATTAAGATGTATATAAAATATAAAATAAATTAAAATTTTAAAAAATAATTAAAGTTAAGGCCTAAAAAAGATAAATTAAAAAATAATTTTAAAAACAAAATCTATAAAATATTAGATATGTGAATAATAATATTACTCGTAATATGTTCACTAAAAGATTATAATAATAAATGTTTCAATAAAATATATCAATCACTATAATGGTGGAGGGACATCTGGAGGTGTAGGTAGAGGGAAAAAAATTCATATCCCCTATGACAAAAATCACATGTAAACTACTAGTTTCTCCTATTGATACTCCCTCCATCAATTCAAATACTACTACTACTATTTTTACTATCATCGATTCTATTACTACACCAAACATAGGATTTCTATAACCACATTAGGAGCATGAAGCATCTCATAATACTCTAAAACAAATGATGATATCTCTCCATTATCTCCCCTTGAGTAGAAAAATGGAAATGTTGTAGTACTATATCAACATGAAGTCATAAATTGAGAATAGATGTCAAAAACTTCGCCTTTCCTGTAGGCATAATAAGTCACCTACATCCATGTAGAGTCATCATATTTGGAAGAAATAGTGCAATGAATATCACTCATGGAATTAATATCATTATGTGTGTGAGAAGTCACAGCCTCATAAGAATAATTTACATGAAATTTTAAATTAAAATATAGAAAATATTATTTTCATTTTATTTTAAAACTCATAAAATTTAAATGACCATGTTTTGAAGTTATCGACCTGATGTAATATCTCTAGTCATATTATCATCATATATCCTATTGTTAAAATTATATTATGTAATATTAGGACAATCAACTACCTTTATAAATATAAAATAAATAGTTTTCACTTAATGTTATATAATATATTTATCATAATTTCTTATTGTATGACATTGATGAGTACTCAATGTCTGATTACTAACATTATACATTACCTTATGCCTCCCCTAGTTATTCTGACCTATTGATGATGTCTTATAAAAAATATGTCTCATATAGTATAAGTAAAATCTATCCCATTCCTGAGTAGAGATGTAATTGGGACGATGGATGCTACATGAATAGTCAAAAAGTATGGCATAATATATCTTCATGGATATCTTCAACAAATTTTACAAAATCCAATGACAATGTTTATTATTACAGGCCTCCTACACCTCCTAGATAGAGGTACTCATCTTATCTTCAATAGAAAACCTTAAGTACTTCAAATAATTAATTCTTAATGTTAATAATTATTTAACATTATAAAATGATTTTTATTTCTTTACATATATTTAAACGATAAAAAATGTGGTGCAAAACATCAAAGTGACTCTGATCACAAATTAACCGTTCTCTTGAAAAATAATTCCATAGAATTTCACTCTGCTTTAAAATAACTATATGTGAAAAAATGTTGAAAAATGTAATAAATAATAAAAAATTGTATATAAATATATTATTTAAAAATAATGATAATAACTAAAAATTAATAATAATAAACAACTGAAAATACTTCATCATGTGTAGATCAAAAATAATATATGGAAATTGCCAATGAATAGGATACATAATCATCAATATCACCAGAATATGGCCCGTCAAATTTAATCATGAACTGCTAACAACATGACTATTATATGATAATGTATTTGGCTCACCAACAAGAAGAAACTTTTCCACGAGGCTATGAGACATCTCATCAAAATCCTCATCATCCTTCTAAAACACAATTATCATGTTGACTAATAATAATAGATAATGAGTACTATATATATATATAATAATTATTATTATGAATATAAAAAGAATTTAATTGTGTCATACATCACCTTCACCCTCATCTTTATATAGGAGGACATCAATACCTTCATCTTCCTCCTCAGTATCATCTAATTAAATATGAGCATTAGTTTTATCATCTCTTTTTATTTCAAATTCATTTGTTACCACATCAACATCATCATCCCCATAAACCCATAATGGTGGGTTTTATTCATTTATATTCATTCCTCATCATGGAAATCATGTTCTTGGAGTTTTTTCTTGAAAATATTTACTTCCTTTCACATTAAAATAAACTCATTAAATTTTCATAAACTGATTTTTAGGATATATAATTTTTATAATACAAAAACAATCAATTAAATCCTTTGAACAATCAAAATAATTTTCATAATAAATTTTATGTTCTTGATGAGGTCATAAAAATGGTTCATTTAATATAATAAAGAATTTTTATTTCATTTCAATGATTCTATGTTTTGGATGAACACACATGACTCTATTAGAATCAAACCAATGAAATTTAACAATCATTAAAAAATTCAATCCCAAATAATATAGTTCAATTATTTCATATGTCATTCAATAAAAGAAAACTTCATTTTTTATTTGATGATATCCTTTCAAAAAAACACTTTTCATTGTTTCATTATTCACCATATGCATGTGTAAGAAGTTGAAAACCATTAACAACATTTGAATTATAATATTTAACTATTTTTTATAGTGGATTACTCAAGAAAAAAACCTATTATCAATTTTATTGGTAGGATTTTAAACCTAAAAATTTTAAAAACAATGAGAAATATAAAAAAGAATAAATTGATTTCATATAATAAACCATAGAAATTTTACATTACCATTATTTGAAACATGTAAGAAAATTTATGTGTCACTATTTTTGGAGATAAGATATTTAAATTTTGGAATCTATTTCATGATATTATCATCATATAATATACAAAATATATAATATTAATTTTACATTTTAAATAAAAAATTAATGAACAAGTGATAGTAAGATCCACTGTATGTAAGAAACTGGTTCATTAATGAGGTATAAAATTTTTACATAAATTTATTTTAGTTTTAAATGCCTATATATGGCCTAATGTGAATGAAATTTGAGGCCAAAATTGTATATGTGGCTTCTGAGTCTTGTTTAGTGTGCAAAAACCATCTTCTTGGGAGAAACAGGTAGACCACATGGTTAGTAGAAACCAGGTGGGGAATGTCTCACAATTACTACAAACTATGAGAGGCTAGATAATGGGGTGTTATAAGATGTGAAATTTATGGACATTATGTGAATGGAGTCACATGGTCATGTGGTATATCATTTTTTTTATAGTGGGTGGAGACATATCATGCACATGGTTTGTTAGCTGTGCACACTAACCATGGTAGGTGCCCCTCCTTACAATAGTGGGAACACGATTCGTGCACAATTTGGCCAACCATGTGGCAAAACCATGTGGCCTAATATTTTGGGTAGAATCATCGTATTAACCTCATAATAGCTTATATATCAATACTAATTTTCGCACTCCTTCTTTATTGTATTGTAGAACAAAGGGATATCTTTTTTGATCCAATTTGTAGAATTTGATCCAATTTGTAGAATTTGATCCAATTTCTTTGAATGGTCTTGTAATTGTGCTTTTTTGGTCTCATTGGATCCATGTTGGTGAGTAATAACTTCCATATGTGCCTTTATTCATTCTTCTTGGTATTAATTGTGCAATTTAGGTTCAAGTTAACTTGTCCTATTTTTAGTTTCTTCGTATGTTCTCCATTTTTCTCTTGTTCCGAGTCAAATCAAGAGATAATACTGGATGAGAACTATACTAAGGTCTTACAGTAGGTGGTCTCATGATTTTCCCCCAATTTTATGGTTTCTATATTTTGGTTTTTATTCCATGCTACAATTTCTCTAAATGACACCTTTGAAATGTAATTTAATTATTGTTTATAATTGATAGGTATTACCAATGTAATTAATGAGACTCATTGATTTCAATTAAAGGTTATTAATCTTGAATTGTAGAGAACACTTTGGTGCATTGTATACATAATTTGAATACTATGGGTGGAATATGAACATGATTACCTTTTCGGTTTTTCATTTACCCCTAGCCATGGAAATCTAAATTTAAATTTGTAAATTTTAAATTAAATTGAATAATGTATGAGAATCGAAGACCACAGCTCTAGGAAATGTCCATGTAATTTATTTATTAATCATAAATTTCCTATTATAATGAAATGATCATGTTAGATAATTAAGTGTACATGAATTATAATATTATCCCATGCCTTGAGATATCTTCTATAGTGAGGTTTAAATGAAATGTTATTGGTTAGAAACATGACATAGTTAAAATATTTTTAATGATTATATATGTCTCATTGACACATGGGTTCATATATAAATTCCTTGGACAAATTAATTTGTTTATTATATTTCTTATGCAAGAGTGATGCTTGTAATCTCTTGTGGACAACCACAAATAGACATTAAGGGATAATTAAATATATTCCCTAGTGATACTTAGACTTCTTAAGAGAATCCATGGATGGGAACAAAGGAAACTTGATTATATATTGTCAATTGGTGACACTTGGGATCCCCATGTAGACTGCCAATGATGGAGTCAAGTGGAAGTGATGTTATACCAAACCATGAGTGATACCATTATTACAATGAGGAATACCTATTATATTCTTATAAGATTATCAGGTTCATATTACTCCTAGAGTAATACATGGACTACAAATAAAGAATTTGAAGGATGAGATCAGGATCTTAATTGAATAATAAATGAAATGATTATATACTTTGTTTTCCAAGAAAAATAAAATCCTGAAGATTGTCAGATATTTATACAATATTTTCAGCCTTTCTAGGCGCCACTTGGTCACATTATTATATAGGGAACTAGGATACATTCTAGGTATAGTGAATTATTACTTAAATTTTATAGTTTTATTATATTAATTTTATTATAAAATGAGTCACAACTAATAGTTTATTTCAATATTTTTCATATAAGGTTGAAGTATGTAGTAGAGGAAGAGTATCCATGATATCCCGAGCCTTTATGCATTGTTTACATTTAGTACCTTCATTACATTTTCAATTAGTGCATGAAAAGTATTATTATTATTATATTTCATTAAATATTTGGAATTAGACATTATTTGTGGAGGAATTTGGGGATTTTATCTCACAACATACTCAGGAATCATTTGGTACCTGAGATAATTATATAATTTTATGTATGGATAAGGTTGGGAATGCACAATTTTATGTTTCAATTTTTGAAATTCTTAGGAGAATGGGAGAAGAATACCGATTTGTGGCTCCTTATGTATGATGGGGTAGCTTTTTCTAATTTTTTGTACTTTTGACCATGTATTGTTCTGATGCCTTGTATAACTTTTATTTCTTCATTGTAGACTCATGACATAACCTGTATGATGAATTTTATTTTTTATATTCACTCCTTATGGTATTGTTTATTTATATATGTATCAGATGATTCCCATTATCTAATTCACTTATTACATTCTCTAGTTATTTTTTATTGTATATTTTTTGTTCTATAATCTTTTTATGATGGGAATAATCTTCCCACAGACACACCAACATCCCTCAATACTCATCGGTAGTCTCTAGTGTTTTGGGAGATCCTCTTAAGTCCATGTGGCCAACCCGGTTTGGGACACCATTCAGTGGAATTCAGGTCCAAGATGTTACAAAGAGGTATTAATGTGTATATTATATTTTTCATTACTGTGTTTGAATAATAGATAAGGATACAAAGGAATAGGAATCTTGTAATAAGTTATTCTTGACTGTAGCTAACCCACATATAGGACTAGCCAAAATATATTGAATGAAAATATTAATTTTCTATATTTTGACTATTATTGTACATTTTATTCCAACATTGTTTAATGTAATTGAAATCTGTTATTATCATTGATATGATTGTGAGTTATATTTTTTTGCAATATAATATTATGATGGTATTATGCCTCATGAATCCTTATTTGGAACATAAACGAATCAAATTCCATTAATTATTCAATGCCATTTATGATGCATTACTTGTTTACTAATTTTGTGATTTGTGTTGTGATAAATATACCTACTGTTATGATATAATTTTGGGTAGGGAAATGAGAAATATGATTGTTATTAAGAGTGTGTTCCATAAAAAGAAGAAATATATTTATTATTAGGCTACATGAGACACCCTAATAAGACATTTATGGAATGCTGAGTAATGGACCATGAGTCACATGGACTGGAACGTGTTATTGTGTGGATTAGGCAGACAATATATCTTGGTTGATGAGGATTATGAACCCTTATGGAATTATATATGGTCATTAATTTCATTTAAACGTTCAAAATGATTTTTTATATAATGAGAATGAATTTGGACTCAAGTTAAATAAAATTAAAACTGATATTTTTTATAGAATACAGCATGACCTATACCTGACCATATGAGTGGTCTGTAGGTAGTGTCTCTTGTATTATTAAAATATCTACATTTCACTAACATGGATCAATGGGAAGACAGATGGGTGTGATATTATATTGGAAGGATTGTACCTATACAATTTAACATAATTTGATTTTATTGGGTTATGAATCTTGATATGCGGTGTCCGCTTGTCATTTCTAGAGGTATTCCACTACAACGTCCTACACTCACAACCAGGAGGGTGGAGGCTTACATGCTCTAGTTTTGGTGTTCTAGGGGCTACTAGTAGATCCTCTAGTGGTTCCACATGTGGAATGAGTGATTTAACAACGAATAGGTGTTGATTCATAGTTCCTTAGAGGCTTTATGTTTTTAATGCAGTCTGTTCAGGGAGGACCAAAAGTTATGCCAAATGTGGTAATGTTGACATAATTTTTAGTAGCATCATCCGCCCATGTTTTTGGTGGGATGGAGGACCATAGGATGTATTGTCATTCATAGATTCCATGCCATCTATCTTTGGGAATCTCAATACACCTCCCAAGACGAGGGTAAAACTCACTACTTATATGCTATATGATTCTGCGAAGACATGGTAGGACGAAATTACTTAGATTTTCATTGGGAGATGCCATGGAGGTATTTTCATAAATCATTATATTATTACTTATATCATGATATATTGGGATATTATAGAGCCCATGTGTACATGCACTTGGAGTAGGGCATGATATCAGTTATGGTTTATTTGGCATGTTTTAAAGGTATCTAGTGATTCACACCTATTATGATGGGTGAAAAGTTATATAAATCTAGAAGGTTCAAGGATGGTCTAAAGTATGAAATATGTTCATAGGAGAATTCCATTTCTATGAATTCCATTATTAAATAATGGAATCAGGAGCATATCATAGAGCTTAACTTGAGAGATGCTGGTAGTAAAATCCAAGGCAATTTGGCACGTAGATCTTGTACTACATATACCATCAATAGAAAGCGCCATATTTCACATCCACATAATGATATTAGTATCCATAGAACATACTCATATTTCTAGGTGATGTTCCATCAGTGCAGAAGACTAAGACATATGATACCGTAGTGCATGACGGTCCCAATTGAGTGCCAACACTGTTGAAAAATGGGTCATATATAGTTCTTTGGAAGAACTATTCCACTAATAGCCACTGAGAGAGGGTATTCACTGACTCCATGTGTGGGACCAGGGTCATCAGCTTCTCATCAAGACAGGATCAAGATTATAGTTGTCCGATTAGGCTGAGGTGGTGGTCGTGGACATGCTAGTTATACCCTAGATTTGATAAATAATAGATAAGATCTTCTTATGATAACCATGATATATCATAGTGTCTTGGATCATGAGGGATATATAGAGTGAAATTGACACCTAGGGACTAGAATCATGGACTTTCTACTATTAGAGTTACTATTCTAGTATCTTCTACTTTATAATATTATCTTCTTGATACAGGGGAGTCTCATAGATTTATATACATTCCTATTGTAGAGAGCCAGGGGCTTGGAATCTATTGTTATGATAGACTTATGACACTTGTAAGTACATTATAGATTTGAATTTAATATGTATAACTTTTTGGGGAGTTCCCCCTTGAGATTAAGAGGTGTCACATTGAATGGGGCCTCATTTACCTTGAGATAATAGGTTTTTAAATCATTATCAGTATAGAATGGTTGGTTCCCTTTCATTAATTCATAGATTATTGTCGTCAAAGGGTGACATTCACACCAATAGTGGTATGAGAGTTTATTCAGAAGGGTGGATAGGATGTCCATGTGAGATTAACTAGATCCAACCATTGTGGGATGGTTGGGACTACAACCCATATTGTGCTCTTATATCTTGATGATTAGGGAATACATTATGAAAATTTCCCACCAGTTGTTGATCATTTCAAGGATGTTTTCCCATAATACATTTCAGGATGACCGCCAGTGAGATAGGTAGAGTTACCTATCAATCTACTTCTAAGAGAAGCATTTACATTCATTCCTTCTTACTAGGTGTCTACTACTAAGATGTCAGAGCTCAAAAGGAATTTAAAGGATTTAGAGGAAAATGGGTTTATCTAACCTAGTACATCTCAGTGGAGTTATCTTGTCCTTTTTGAAAAAAAGTTGGATGGTACCCGTTATACGTGGATTAAAAGAAATTGAAATAATGCTATTTAAGAGCTGGTATCCTCTACCATAGAAAGATGACCTTTCTGATTAGTTTTGGGGGGATAAGATATTCATGAAAATTGATTTTCGATCCAGATATCACCAGGTGTGTTTTCAACCATTACAAAATTTTGTACAAATCCTTTCATTGTAGTATGGTCTATATGAGTATTCCGTCATGTCATTCAGTCTCATAAATGGGCCAGTAGTTTTCATGTCATTAATGAACTATGTTTCTGATCCTTATTTTGATTCATTTTTTAGTGTATTTTTGGATGATATGTCTTTCTATTTTCAAACTCGATAAGATCATGCAAAACATCATGATTTAATATTGGATACACTAAGATAGTATCATTTATATTATAAGATCACAAAGTTACAGTTATGGATGGATAAAATTGCAACGCCCTGACCCTAGAAGTCCAGATTCGGTGCATTATTTTAATACATTGGCATGATTACAAGGAATTATGTCCTAAAAGACCAATCAGTTTATCAGTCTTTGAAAATAGATTACATACATGAACTTTACATTGTACATTAGAAAATAAAACACAACATAAATGATCCTTTTATAATGCCATTAATCCCCTATCTTAACCCTACTTATCAATCATAATACACTTCTTGGAATCCTGTGAAAATAAAACATAAGAAATGGGTGATCAAAAATGCTCAGTAAGGATAACAATATAGCAGAAACATTCTCAAATCATCATAAACATTTAAGGCAATGTATAAAACTAAAAAAATCTTTTTAAATATAAAATTCATCATAATATGAAAAATATAATAAATTTAATTCCATTTACTTATTCACATGGATATTATACTAGTCAAATAATTACATGCAATATCCATAGTCAATTTCATAATGATGGAATGCATAATTCTAGACATCATAACCACATAGTCAAGGCCTTGTGCCAAGACTAAAAATAAGATTTTTTTCAAGGCCTTTTTCCAAGACACCAGTTTGTCTCATGAGAGCTACTGATTCATCGAGGAGCTATAGCGGGCTCCACCTATCACTTACTAAGTCCAATGCATTCCTCATATAAAAAGGTTTAAACATAACATAAACATTCGTATTCAAACTAGCATATGAAATTTCAATAATTTATCCATAAACAATTAATGTTATTAAAATAACACATCCATATTCAAACATATCAAAAAACCTTCAATTCAATATGGAATATTTTTATCATAATAAATCAACCTCGATCAAGAATAATATCTCGTAAAGGATGTTTAAATAGTTGAAAATTATTAGTGAAAATATTTGAGAGAAATATCCATTTTTCATGAAATCATTTAAAAGTCACATAATTTATAAAGGAAGTATTTTAAAATATTGTTTTGAATTAATGTTTCTCATACCACTTTGAAACTTTTGAAAGTAATTAACATTATAAAACATTCACGTCCATACAAATAAATCCTTAAAACCATTTTGAAAACATGGACATTAATGAGAATGGTTTAGAAGAATAAATCTATAAAACATTTTAAAATGATATTTTAGTAAAAAGTACCTTAGAAATATTCCCTTTGAAAACTCTTTTATGATCCATGGACAGGGATAATAAATATGTCCCAATATATACTTATGTAAAAACAACCTCAGGTAATAAAGAGATTGTGAAATTAACACTTACCTTGTATCTGACTTGACATATTCTTTCTTTAATCTCCTGAATAAAAAACTAATGTTAATTTATACTTTCTTAATAACCTTTTTCAAATTTAATATTTATTTTATATCACTTATTAGCACATTATAGACATTACATACTCATTTAAGTTAATAACAGACATTTTTTTGATATTTGGTACTTTGAGTCAAAAGTACAATTCTTATAATTACATGATGTCTATGTAGTCAAAAGTAATTTATATCGAGAATGATATTCGTGATTTATATATCATATATATCCATTATATATATGTATTTATAACAGTGCATAACATTTGGAGATAAGAAATGAAACGCACCGTTCATGGAGACGGTAAGTCGTACATACGCATGAACGCTGCTTTCATTTCTTGTTCATATTTTAAATTAATGAATACTTAATGATACATAGGTATATTATAATTCTAGAATAATATCATATATAATTTTAGTAACTCCATACTTTATATGTTCCACGTATGGAATAAACAAGTCATAACATTTTGAGGGGGTGGTAGTCCGCACTTCCTCAAATGAAATTATCACATTTAGCCATTATGGAATCCATAAAGGTATGATATAAATGAAAAATATAGAAGAATATAAACAATATAAATATAATATATATCACATATAAATATAGTTCCATCTTAATAGACACCATAATAGGCGGTAGGAGATAATTTAACAATCACCATTTTGTGTGGCAGAAGTTTTCCGTCCACAGAAACAATATCTTTTTTCCCATTAGATGGAGGTTTGTGTAAGTGTTGCTCGAATAAATCTCATAAAAACAACATATTATATTGAGGATACTGATTTTGTTATAAAATAAATTAATAAAATGAGTTTGAGAGGTTTTAGAAGTAAAATAAAAGAAGAGAACTTTATGGAAGACGTTACCTTAAATTTGGGTAACTCCATTTGGTTTGATCCAAAAGGAATTAATGAAGAGTATTATGCCTATGTTAAGGCTTATAGGTGGAAGGTAGGGATCTTGAAAGATTATTTGGTAGAGTTTAGACTATCTATGGGGCTTTAGAGGTGTGAATAATGTGTTAAAGGTGAGGGCTTTTTATAAGGGGGAGGAGGGGCTCTTTAAGTAACATTGAAAATATTATTTTATTATATAATGATTTTCAGTTTATAATGGCAAAACATAAATTTATTTAGAGCCTTATGTGGTTATGGGTCGATATACTCTCAACCAATAGGTTTTATACAAGTTTAGGTTACCATTTTAACCTTATCATTTATATTTATCTCTTAGTTAAATAGTTTAGCTTTTACCATGTCTTCTTGTATTCTTACTCTATATGTTTAATAAACTTACTCTAAACTTACAAGAGATCCTAAAGGGGTTAAGTAATTAAATTTATAATATTATTTAAGTCCTTTTGCCGAAACTTATATTTTTTGGAATATTATATCAACCAATAATATAGTATTTCTTTTAAAAATTAATTTATGTCATTTTTGAGACTATTTGGTATTTTGTTTTTGTGAAATTCATAACAACATTATCACTTCGAAAAAAAATTATATAATCAACCCTCACATGTTATAATAACCTATAAAATTAGTTTAGTTCTTCAAAAGTCTCAAATTACATTTATTTGGATATTTATAATATCAATTATTTTAATTATTAATATGGTAATTAATGCATCATCATTGTGTCATAAATAAATTTAACTATTTAATGTTTAAAAATTATAAATAAAATACCATTATGTAGGAAATAATTTTAGCTTTCTAATGAATATTTATAGTCTACTTTATTATATGTATAACCCTAAATTAAAAATGTTTTATTTATGAAAACTTTAATTTAACACTTTTAACACTTCTTTAAATTAAATAATAATAAATGTCCTAATCTAATCCAAGTGGACCTAAAGGGTAATATTTTATTTCTAAATATGTTTTTGGTTGAATCAAACTTATCCAATAGAATTAGGGCATGTGTTAGGGTAGTTATAATACCATTTCTACCCTTAATTACCCTATTTACTTTTAACCGTGGTAAATAAAAGTCAAAAGGTACTATTCACCAAAAAAAATTCATCTTATTGAACCACATTTTACTTACTAATGTTAACCGTGTCTCTCAGATTTTTCAAATTCAACTCACAGAAGTGGTAAAATTATGTTTTATTCCAATTTTCAAATGCTCCTAGAAGGTGGGTAAAAGACGTTAAAAAGTTAAATAAAATTTTATATATCTAAACTTATTATAAAATGACTCCAATGAATTACATTGAACATATATAGGTATTATGTATCTATTTTTACCTAAAATAAATTTAAATAAAATAAATAATTATTTAAATAAAAAGTCGGTTTTAAACAATAACTTAGTGTTTTTCACTATTCATCAAAAATTGAAGGTTTTCAAAAAAGTACCAAAGATTCAGCCTAAGCTATATTTGATATTACGAATTCAAAAATGATATCTATTTTAAAAAATTCAAAACATAGAAGTTGGATTAATTAATTTAAATTTAATTCTCGTTGTCGAAGCAAATAGCATGTTTTTAAGAAATAATAACTATCAAAAGGTCGACACTTGTTTATGTTCAATTTCAAATTGAAATTACTTCCAATGACCAAAATTGATTTAAATTGTAAAAATATAATCTAATTACACATTAAAATCAATTAAAAATATAATATAACCATATAAATAGATTATATTAAAAGGCATTTTTGAATTAAAATACAATATTTTTCAATATTCATTAAAAAATGAATTTTATCATAAAAATACAGAAAATTTACCCAATGTAAATTGTTATGTATTGATTCTAAAGAAGAATTTTATTTTGTCAAATAAAACATATAAAAGTGAAACAAAACTAGATTTAAATAGGGATCTCCATTAAAATGCGGTAAATGAACCTTTTGATGAATATTAGAGTATTTATGCTTAAAATCGAATTATTTCATATTTTAAGCCTCTAAATTTTTATTGGATAAATGTAAAAATATTTTACAAAAATGTATAATCATATTGTAGTTAATTCTGTTCATTCCTACCATTACAACAGCTAGGAATTAACTACCATTTAAAAAAATACTATATTATTATTTGTTATAAAGACTCAGTATTATGTGTAACATAAGATTTCAAAGAAACTTGTTGTTGCGTATCAGGTATGCCATCAAACATATAATTCAATTTAAAGTAAAATTAATATATAATTCACAAATTAAATTGCATTATTTTTTATTTACCTAGGATGTTACAATGATCTTGAGGCGTTACCTTTTCCCCTAATTCAATAAATTGTGTCCTCGCAATTTGAAAAAAAAAATTGAAAATAAAATGTATAAAATAGAAAAACATTTTTGGAAAACCCACATCGGAAATAGGGTTAATAAAATTTAGTCTTAATAAGAGGGAAATGGAATGAAAAAGTTACCACAAAATTATGATCTCGATTAGGAGAACATTGGTGGCAATTAGGGACACTTAATTGGGGGAAAACGTAAATATTTATAGGGAGTGATTGAGGTCATAAATCACAAAAAAACTGTAAAATTGAGGGCCACAAATCTATAAATCTATGATGATTTAAAATATCATTAGTTCAAAAAAACATAAGAAAATAGTATAACCCATTTTTTTATTAAGATCCTTTTCCTAACATTTTAGAATTAATTTTTTCATAGAATAAGATGAAAAAAATTTACTTGACAAGTAGAGTTTCATCCTTCAACTAATTCCTACCACAAACTCATATTTCACTCCAAAAGATAATTGAATTAAAAAATATTCTATTTATCCTAATAATATAGGGTTCCAAAAATAATGAATTTATAATTCATTGGTCATACTATTTAAAAAAACTACATTATACAAACTAGGACATCATGTATGCCAGTGGTAATACACCCTTGTCGCCCTTCAGTTACGGGTTCCAGTCTCGCAACCTTTCCAGACGTGATAGGTTTCCGCCCGACCTCTAGGTTTTTATTTTTATAACAATCCAAAATTTATTTTAAGAAATGATTTTACCTTAAAAATAGTATCCAATTTCAAAATTAATCTATTCCAACCTTTAGACATATATGAAATATTTCAGTCCAAACTCACAGCCCAAAATTTGTAAGGAAGGTAAACACAATGAAGATATTTTTTTACGTTATAACATGTTAATAACTTCATCATGTATTTTTTTTAAACATGGTAACACCATCAATTACCATAAAACCATGTTGATTAATTTCATGATCCCTTATTCCTTATAGAATATGAGATATACTCCTTATATCCCAAAATGTTGTAAACTCCGACAATAATCAAACAACTAATTAGTTTCAAAATAGTCAAGAATATTGAATCCAAATCGATCATATCTTATTCCAAAATAACTTCCTCAGTATTAGAACCACATAATCTCAAATCCTCAATGAAATAGTACTGCAGTACAATCCTTATTGATTTCCATAATTCATATAACTGGTACATCATTCATACAACACTGAAATGAAATAATTCTTTAATAATAACATAATAACACTATTCATTCCTCTTCATCTTTCTTAGTATCATAGCATGAATATTATCTAATTGTAGAATTTGGGTTATACTCTAATGATTTGGAAATTGATTCGCGTAGTGTCACAACTCCTTGTAGATGAAGCATTGTACACTTGAAACCTTTTTCTTACCCTTGCAATCACGTACATGGTGTCCTTTTTCTCCACACTTATAACAAACTCTCATTCCCTTCAAGAATTTACCAAGGTTATTCTTTCCATAGTTATCACATATGGGAAAATCATTATTTCCCTTATTCCCTTTATCCATCATTCTCTCTACCATCCTTTTCTTCTCTGGATTCCCTTCAGAACCATAGGACTCAGATAATTCTTTACTTATCTTTTAACACATGATAGTATTTTTTTGTATGATGAGAATACGTGGGAGACTATTTCCCTTTTAAATGTTAGATTAATACCATGAAATATATGATCCTTCTTAATCTTTCGATCATATGTATTTTTATAATTATCATTCCTTCTATGTGGAATCATTTCTAAACAATGGCATACACTATGTTAGTTTATGAATCACAATGCATAATTCCAAACTTGTAAAATACCTACTGTAAATTGAAAATGTTATGCATATAATATATAATCATAAAATTTTTTCTTTGAGAAATTATTTACTCATAAATCCTTCATAATGGATTATAATTAAAATGTGAATTATTCTAAGCATATCCCCCAGGCGTGTCGTAACCAAGAGTGCAACAAGGCCCACTATCATGTACTAGGATACCCCGAGTAAAGCCCTAAAATCCTTGTCGGAGTTTTCACTCCTAGGTTCATTTGTGACAAATCCACCTCTATCTACTCGTATCCAGACAGGGATGTATTTCTTAGAAAATACACAAAATCTCTACATTACCAAAATTCTAGAAAGTTCTTCTGTAATAATCCTCAAAGTCTATCTTAGGGTAATGTTATCTAATTAGAGTTTATCTAAAATATATTTCTATGTTTATTGATAAAATTACTCTAGTAAAAACTATATCTCCTTGAACCTATAAGTCTAGAGTTAGTACATTATTTTAATACATTGGCATTATTACAATGAATTAAGTCCTGAAAGACTGATCAATTTAGCAGTCTTGGAAAATAGATTACATACATGAGCGTTACATTACACATTAGAAAATAAAACACAACATAAATGATCCTTTGAGAATGCCATTTATCCCCTTGCATAACAATCCTTATCAATCATAATACACTTCTTGGAATCCTGGGAAAATAAAACATAAGAAAGGGGTGATCTCAAATGATCAATAAGGATAAAAATATAGCGGAAACTTTCTCAAATCATCATAAAAATTTAAGGCAATTTATAAAACTAAAACAAAATCCTTTTAAACATAAACTTAAGCATAATATGGAAAATATATATAAAAATAATTCCATTTACTACTTCACATGTATATTCTACTAGTCTAATAATCACATCCCATATCCATAGTCAATTTCATAATGATGGAATGCATAATGCCATACTTCATAACCACATAGTCAAGGCCTTGTGCCAAGACTACAAATTAGATTTGGTCAAGGCCTTGTGCCACGACACTAGTTTGTCTCATGGGACCTACTGATGTATCAAGGATATATATCGGGCTCCACCTATCACTTACTATGTCCAATTCATTCCTCATATGAAAAGGTTTAAACATAACATAAACATTCGTATTAAAACTATCAAACGAAATGTCAATACTTTCTCTATAAACCATGAATGTTATAAAAATAACACATCCATAGTCAAAAATATCACAAAACCTTCAATTAAATATGGAATGTTTTTATCATATTAAATTAACCTCAATCAAGAATAATATCCCATAAAATATGTTGACATAGTTGGAAATGATCCGTAAAAATCTTTGAGAGAAATATCCCTTTTTCATGAATTCATTTAAAAGTTACATAATTTATAAAGTATGTTTTTTTAAAGATAGTTTTGAATCAATATGTCACATACCACTTAGAAACTTTTTAAAGGAACTAACATTTTAAAACATTCATGTCTATACAAATAAAACTTTAAACCCATTTTGAAAACATAGACATTAATGAGAAAGGTTTGGAAGAATAAATATTTAAAACATTTTAAAATGATGTTTTAGTAAAAAGTCCCTTAAAAATAATCCTTTTGAAAACACTTTTATGAAACAGGTACATGGATAATAAATATTTCCTAGTAGATACTTATGTAAAAACAACCTTAGATAATAAAGATATTGTGAAATTAACCCTTACCTTGTATCCAACTTGAACCGTTCGTTATTTAATCTCCAGAATAAAAAAAATAAAGTTATTTTCTACTTACTTCAGAAAATTTTTCAAATTTATTTTTTCTTTTATATCACTTATTAGAATTTTATATACATTACATACTCATTTATGTTAATGATGGTTGTTTTGTTGATATTTTGTATAAGAGTCAAAAGTAAACTTCTTATAATTACATGATTTCTATGTGGTAAAAAGTCTTTTATCTCAAGAGTGATATTCATGATTTATATATCATATATGTTTTATATATCATGTATATGTATGTATTTATAATAGTACATAACATTTGGAGATAAGAAATGAAATGCACCATTCATGGAGACGGTAAGTCGTACGTATGCATGAACGCAACTTTCATTTATTTTTTATATTTTAAATGAATAAATAAATAATGATACATAGGTATATTATAATTCAATTATAATATCATATATAATTTTAGTAACTCCATCCTTTATACATTTCACGTATGGTATAAATGAGCCATATCATCTTGAGGGGGCGGTAGTCTGCACTTCCTCAAATAACATTATCGCATTTACCCATTATGGAAACCATAAAGGTATGCTATAAATGAAAAATGCAGAAGCATAGAAACAATATAAATATAATATATAACACTTATAAATATAGTTCCATATAAATAGCCACCATAAGAGGCAGTAGGAGATGATTGAACAATTATCGTTTTGGGAGGTAGTAGTTTCTCATCCACAGAATCAGTGTGTTCATTTCCCATTAGATGGAGGTGTGTGTAATTTTAGCTCGAATAATTCTCATAAAAACAACCTAGTATATGTATGATACTTCTTTTGTTATAAAAGAAAGTAATAAAAAGTGTTTAGGTGGTTGGATAAGTAAAATAAAAGAATAAAACATTTGGGAAGACGTTACCTTAAAATTCGGTAACTCCCTTCGCTTTGATCCAAAAGGAATTATTGATGTGTCTTATGCCTATGGTAAGGATTCTAGGTGTAAGGTAGGGATCTTGAGAGCTTATTTGGGAAGAGTTTAGACGATCCAGGGGTCTTGAAAGGTGTGAGTAATGGGTTGGAGGTGAGGGATTCTTATAAGGGGGAGGAGGGGCTCTTTAGGAAACATTGAAAATATTATTTTATTGTATAATGGTTTTCAGTTTATAATGGCTCCAAATGAATTTTTTTCGAGACTTAGGTGTTTATGAGTCTAAATAATAACAACCAATTGGTTTTAGACAAGTTTAGGTTACCATTTTAACCTTATCTTTTATATTTAACTCTTAGTTAAATAGTTTAACTATTATTGTGTCTTCTTGTATTCTTACTCTATATGGTTAATAAACTTACTATAAACTTCCAAGAGAACCTCAAGTGGTTAATTAATAAAATATATAATATTATTTAATCCCTTTGGCTGAACCTTAGATTTTAAGTAATATGACATCAATCCATAATATAGTATTTGTTTTAAAAATTAATTTATGTCAATTTTCACACTATTTGGTATTTTGTTTTTTTTTTTGAAAGTCATAACACCCTTATCCCTTCAAAAAAAATATAATCAACCCTAAAATGTCATATTAACCTAGAAAATTAGTTTAATTCATCAAAATTCTCAAATTAAATTTATTTGGATATTTATAATATCAATTATTTTAATTATTAATATGGTAATTTCTGAATCATCATTGTATCATAAATAAATTAAATTATTTAATGTTTAAAAATTATAAATAAAATACCATTATGTAGGAAATATTTTTATCTTTCTGATGAATATTTATAGTCTAATATATCTTATTTATAACCCTAAATTAAAAATCGTTTAGTTATGAAAACTTGAATTTAACACTTTTAACAATTCTTTAAATTAAATAATAATAAATGTCCTAATCTAATCCAAGTGGACCTAAAAGATTATATTTTATTCCTAAGGTTTTTTCGGTCTAATTTCACTTATCCAATAGAATTAGGACATGTGTTAGGGTAATTATAATATCATTTTTACCCTTAATTACCGTATTTACTTTTAACCGTGGTATATAAAAGTCAAAAGTTACTATTCACCAAAAATTATTTTCATCTTATTAAACCACATTTTACTTATTGATGTTAACCGTGTCTCTCTAATTTTTTAAATTCAACTCACAGAAGTAGTAAGATTAAGATTTGTGCAAATTTTCAAATGCTCCTAGAAGGTGGGTAAAAGATGGTAAAAAGTTCAATAAAATTTTAAATATCTAAACTTATTATAAAATGAATCCAATGAACTACATTGAATATATATAGGGATTATGTATCTATTTTGACCTAAAATAAATTTGAAAAAAATAAAAAATTATTTAAATAAAAAGTCGGTTTTAAAAAATAACTTAGTGTTTTTGACTATTCATCAAAAATGGAAGGTTTTCAGAAAAACACCAAAAATTCATCCTAAGCTATATTTGATATTCCGAATTAAAAAGTGATATCTATTTTACCAAATTAAAAAACATAGAATTTGGATTAATTATTTTAAATTTAATTTGCGTTGTCAAAACAAATAGTGTGTTCTTAAGAAACAATAACTATCAAAAGATCGATACTGGTTTATGTCCTATTTCAAAGTGAAATTACTTCTAATTACCAACATTGATTTAAATGGTAAAAATATAATCTAATTAAAATTTAAAACCAATTAAAAATATAATATAAACATATAAATATATTGGATTAAAAGGAATTTTTGAATTAAAATATACTTTTTTATTATTCATTAAAAAATGAATTTTATCCGAAAAATACCAACAATTTACCCAAAGTAAATTTGTATATATTGATTCTAAAGAATAATATTTTTTTTCAAATAAAACATATAAAAGTGAAAAAAAAACTAGATTTAAATATGGTTCTCCATTAAAAGGCGGTAAATTATCCTTTTAATGAATATTAGAGCATTTATTCTTAAAATTGAATTCTATCTTATTTTAAGCCTCAAAATTTTTATTGGATAAATGTAAGAACATTTAAAAAACATGTATAAACATATTTTACTTATTTCCATTCATTCCTACCATTACAATAGTTATGCGTTAACTACCATTTAAAATAATATTATATTATTTTTTTCAGTATGACTCAGCATTATGTGTAACATAAGATTTCAAAGAAAACCATTGTTGCGTATCGGGTACACCATCGAACATAGAATCCCCTTTAAAATAAAATTAATATTTAATTTAAAAATAAAAATTTCTTATTCATTATTTACCAGGGATGTTACAAAAATCTTAGGGTGTTACACAAATTCAAATTATGGGTTAGATTATCTTATAGACAATAGTATCAGTTGACCCATAGAATTTGAGAGTTATAGCATCCTAGGATTAATCCAAGAATGTTTTTGGGATATATAGTTTCTTATGGATAAATAGATATTAAAATAATTTCACACATAAATTATCAATCATATAAAGGAAATCATTGGCATGACTAATATTGTTCTGAAGTTAATATTGTTTGATTTAGGGATATTGAATTCATCCCTGCGAATAATTTTTAACGAGTTTGGTAGGAGATAAGCTATTTACTATAATGAATTGTTTGTTTGGATAAGTTATGATCTTATACAATGTGTTAGATTCATAGAATATATATCTTGGTATTTGAGGCCAAATTAGAGGAATTACATGATGTGTGATCTTTAGTTAGATACCGATGTTCATGCATTGCATTGTTGTAGACATTACTTACTAGTAGAGTTTTTTGTGCTATAGAAGGACCAAAAAATCCTAAATTATATATTAAAATAGTGTGATCTGAATCTGATATAGTGAAGGTGGGTTTAATACCTATATATATTCAATTTAGACCATTCCAATATGAATGGGAAAGGGAAATGAACTGCCATATGCACTGAGAAAGGGGACTCAGATACTTACAATTAAATATACCAGTAGTGAGTGAAGGCATGTGGCTATGTTATCTGATATGTACTTGGAGGTTTAGGAGATTCATGGGAAGAATTTTCCTTCAAATTTTTTTGTTTCCTATTCCCATATAGTTACAGTTAGTATGAGGCCTCTATTAGATTCTAATGGCCTAGACCTATATGAGAGTTTTGTTGGTGAGGAAACTGCTCCTTATTGGACTATAGGAGAGGATAAGATTCTACACATACATGGTTTTGTATGGGTATCAATAGACATGTGAAATTAGATGATTCAATACATTCATGATTAATCTTGGGTAGTTCACCCCATTATCACCGAGATATATTAGGATCTATATCACTAAATTTGGGGGCTAGGCATGAAGAGAGATGTAACTATTTTTAATGAGGTGTTCCACCTGTCAATAGGTGAAGGTGTAACTCTAGAGACTGACCAAACTTTTACAATAATATTCCATTCACTAGTGTAAATGGGATTACATCCTGATGAATGTTGTGAATAGTTAATGGAGGTCACTATAAGGAAATGATGACATTGGTTTATTACTCATAATCTCACTAAGGTTTCTCATTTTTTATCTATCAAGGAGACCTTTTTATTAAATAATCTTGGGAGGTTATATGTCCTTCAGATATAATGACTTCACAAGGTCCCTCATACTATCATTTTATATTTGGAAGCCCGATTTAGTTCATGGTTTTATAAAGGGTTGAAGAGGGTGTTCGGTATACATGATCTTTAGAGAACCACATAACACACTCAAACTGATGGCTAGTTAGTGCACTTGAATAAGGTTGTTGGGGAAATTATAGATATATTTGTCTAGTATTTGGTGGAATCTAGTGAGAGACACATAACCCTAGTTGATTTCATATATATAAATAGATTTTATGATACTAAACAGAAGGTGGATTATGAGCCTTTGTATGGTAGTCAATGACAATGATCCCGAGGATAGATAGAGGTAGGAATGTCCACTATTCGTGGAAATTGTTTTATATGGGAGAGTACAAAGTTGTTTTAGATGATTTGGAAGTGGAATGATACTAAAAATTCTCAAAAAAAATCTTACACCGATCGCTGATGCCGACCATCTGAGTTTGAGGTCGGGGATATCATCTTTTTATGTGTATCATTGAGGATGGGACATAGGTGGATTAAGAGGTAGGATAAGATTTATCCATGATATATTTTTATGTTCAAGATTCTAGAAAGATTTTGGTTTGTATCCTATTGGTTTCAGAAACCATAGAGGTATTAAACCATGCATGAGGTCTCCCACATATCACATCTGTTCCACTTTCATTCAGACCCATCTCAAGATTTTTGGACTGAGTATTTAGATTCACATGTAGATGAATCCTTTGAGGAAAATTATATTCATATTGTGGGTCATATTCCTAGGGTTCTCCAATTCTAGTTAGTTCCTATAGTGTGGGTTCTATGGAAGAAAAAAATTTTACAGGATGAGATCTTGGAGAGGGAGGGACATGTATGAGCAGATTTTCATGATTTGTTTATAGATGATTCTTCACCACCCGTGGAAGGGAAATTCAGGGATGAATTTCATGGGATCGGGGTGTTTGTAAGAAGTAGGTTCATTCTTCTTATATGAAATATTTTTATTACATCAATTTTTTATTTAAATTTTTACTTATGTCCTAATGTAAATTCCTTTTAAGGTCGTGAGTGGATTGGGGATGTACGAGTGTTTTCCAGAGCCCAGAATATGATTTTTTGGGAGAAAAATTCATGTCGAACTGTTAGTATAAACTATGATGGGTATGATGTGTGGTTAATATAAATTGTGTGAGGCTAGACAGTGGGTTGATAAAATCCACCTAGTCTAAGGAAACCATTTGAATGGTGGTTTACACCCATGAATAAGCTCATTAGTTTTTGACAATTGATTGTGAAACAGTTTTTTCATGGTTTTTTAAATCATGTGTGTTTCCCCTCCTTACGGCAGTGGGTGCATGGTTGGAAAAATATTTGGTTGACCAAGAAGCAAAACCATGCATCCTAGTAATTTGGGTAAATTTCTAAATAACCTTTATAATATATTAAATTTCAATATAAATTTTCACTCACCTCCTTCATTAGACAATAAAAATGTGGATTCTCATTGTGAGACAATTTTTAGGATTTGATCATGTTTCTTCACCTGATATTAGAATCATTAACCATTAGTCTCATTGGATCTACATATATGAGAACTCAATTCCTTTTGATCCATTATTAATTCCTCTTAGTATCTTCTATGTTATTTATGTGCAAGATAATATTCCATATTTTGATAATATTTATCTATTCTTCTTTTTTCTCCCAATGTAAGTTGAATCATGAGAAAATTCCGGATAAGAACTCTACTACAAACAAACTATAGTTGGTACCTTTCATTTCCTTCAAAGCCATGGTGTTTATATATATTTCATTGTGTCACAAACATATTTCGTTAAGAAACCCACTTGAAATAGAATTTAGTCATTTTTAAATATATAGTAATGACCTATGTAATTTATATTACCCATTGATATCATATCAATTTTATGAACAATGAATTTATACCACCCCTTGGGTGAATTTCATAATTAATTCAATCACCATAGGTGGAATATGAACTTGATTACCTATTAGGTGTGTCATTTACGTTTTTTCATGGGATACTAAATGTTTAACTTTAAATTTTAAATTCAGTTTAATAAATACAGATAATAAAAGAATATGTCTCTAGGATATGGTCACGTAATTGATATCTTAAGAGTAATTTTCTTATTATAATGAAATCCCACTTGAGATAATTAATAGGATAACACTTATAATCTTTTCCCATTCCTTAATCCACCTTTCGAGGTGAGGAATAAATGAAATTTTCACCGTTATGACCTTGAAATAGTTAGATATTTTTTTATTATTATATATGACTTAGATGATACATGTATTCATATACAAACACCATGGATAGACTCCTTTGACTACTTCCATGATTATGCTAGAATGACACATGGACTACCATGGATGAACTCTGAGGGATGATTCTATATACGCATGAGTGATACTTGGACTTCCAATAGACTTACAAGGATATAATTAGAGAAATTTTGATTATATATACACCATGGGTGACACTTGGTCTCCCTTAGTGGACTTTCAAGGAATGAATCAAGCGGTAGTGATGTTATACAACACCTAGAGTGATTTCAGTAATATAATTAGGGATTCGTAGGAAATGATTTTATGGTTATTGGGTTTATGTTACACATAGAAAGATAATTTGATTCAAAATAAGGAATTCTGATGATGGGATGTGGTTCTTAACTGAATACATAATGAAAAAAATTATACAATTCCTCGACTAACATAAAAACAGGCTTGGAGTTAGTTAGAGATTTATACCACATTGATGACCATGATAGGAACCAAATATCACATTCTTATGGGGAAAATGGGGTATGTTATAGGTTTTAAGAGTTATTAATTAAATAATACAAATTTGTTAAATGAATTTTATTATAAAGTGAGACCAAACTAACTATTTATTTAGAGACATTACGTCCCTAGCCAAATCAATTAGAAGAGGACGAGTGTCCATAAGAACCCAGACCATTACCGGTTGATTACTTTAATTACCCCTTTTTCATAATAGGTTACTTACAAGACATATTTATTATTGTATATTCACTAACTAGATATCATTAGACAATGATGGTGGTTTCCTACAAGATTTTTATCTCACACCTACTCATGTTGCCTTTGGTACTTGAGAAGATTATATGACAGAAGGTAGGGATAATGGACTGATCCCATAATATGATGATTAAAAATATAGAATTATTATTATTAGTAGAGCACAGTACCTAGTTCAGGCTTATGATTCTAGATGAGATATTTTTTTAATTTTTAATTTTGATCGATGTTTTATATGAATGCCTCGTATAAAAATTTTGGATGCTTTGTAGACTCATGACATGACATGTATGATCAATATTTTGGGTATAATAATATTTTTATAATTTTTTACTTATATTTATCATAGAATATTTCCATTATCTAATTGATTTTCTGATTCATCTATTTATATATTATAATATATAAACTGCTCTACACTCTATTAAAAGTTAATAGTCTCTCCATGGACACATACAAGGCCCTCTCTAATAGTCTTAAGCCTTTAGAATTTGGGGAGATGTTTTTGACGACACGTGGCCAGTTGGTCTTGGGACACCATTCTTAGGAATCCAGGTTCAGGACATTACATTGTACAAATCCTCTCATTTCATCACAGTTGAGAATAAAATAATTTTATCCTATTGATGTTCATCAATATAAATCCATCATTCATGAACACTACCAAATCCAATTTCAAGCTAATTAAAAACAAATGATTTAATGTTCATTGAATTATTATCATTTCCCCCATTAAATCCCATATAGTTATGTTTTGAATGTTATTCAGGTTCAAAATAATGGGAGCCAAAAAAAATTAAATACTGCCAATAAGTTTCTACAATTTTCCAATCAACTAATTCTTTGGTACATAACTTTTTCTTCAATTTATTCATGCATATCTTATATAGGTATATCGATCTATATCGTACCGACTGAATAAATTTTTCTTAATGCAAAAATTTATAATATCATATCATTTATTGATGAAAAGAAACATAGTATAAATTATAATCTCTAGTTTACATAAAATAAATACAATGTCTTCTTGCAGTATACTAACACCATCATTGTCTTTTATGAAAACAGAAATGTCTCAAAGCAATATTATATTTCTATTAGTGCATCTCAAATTGATGAATTCAAAAAATCTATAAATTCAATAGGTATAACACTTTCCATTAAAACATGACAATCATGTCTTTTTAATCTCATAATATGATTTTCTCAGAAACAACTATTCAAACTAGAAACATAACAATACAATAGCCGCAATTCATCAATCCACTAACAAAATAATAAATGATTTTATTTGAAAACTATTTAAGCTCTTATTATAATCATTATCTTCTATAATCTATCATTTTAATATAATTCTAGAGCATGTCACCTATAAATTTTGACAAGATCTAATCATTGCTTTACATTATCTTTGGTATTACCTGGTGTGTCCCAAACTATATAAAATATATTTTCTAAACTGTTATTCTAAATATTTCTGACATCGAACATGTGATAGACCAAAAAAATTAAACAAATATGTCATATCCCAAATAATACTCCATTTTATCGAATTTTGATATTTCATTAATCCATTTATTTTTCGGTGGTTTACTGTCGGTCCAAATGTAATAGAGGTAATAAAGAGACAATTTATTTTAATCAATTCCAATGATCATTACTGGGGGACCCACTCATTAAATTTTAATTTTTCTAAAATGATTTCTATTCCTTCGAGAAGGTTGACCATTTGGAAGAAAAATATGATTACATTGAAAAAAAATATTTTATTTATTTTGTGAGAATTAAATCTTTGTTGTCACTCATAAAATAAATTTTTTTATTTTGGACCAAGTTTACTCCATCAAGATAGAATTCTATATTCTAGGAAGTCATAATTTTCCCCATCAATTTAGGATTCATTAGAAAATTATTTTTCACAACAACATCAAAAGTACAAAAGTCATTAATCTAAAATAAATTCAACTCATCAATTAATGACATCAAATAAAAAAAATTATTCATTTTTTGGTGTTTAATAATTAATAATGTAAACAAGATATGTATATCATTTATAAAATTTAATTTATATAAGTCATATGGACTTAAAATGAATGGATAATAATAATGTTTACTACCATAATAACCATGTTGATAGAAACCATCATTAAAATGAACCGATCACATGTTGCGTGCTTATGAATCCAATAATGGAAATACCTAGTAAAAAGTTTTCAATGAATCCCCATTATAAGAATAATTTATGATTTTCCTACTGAAATATTAGATTTATTAAATTATATTAATGATGTTTTTTATGAGATATAAATAATATTTGAAATAATGGTGTAAGAGGGAAATAACACATCTATATAATGTGAACAGATACATATTTCCCTTGTAGAGCCTCTTTATACATCAATTTTCCACATATAGTTATAATTTATAATTAATCATTTTTAACATAATATAAGATAAAATAATTTTACCATGCATGATTTTTCAGATAACTAAGTCCCAAATTTCTAACCAGTAGCCCACACTCATTGAAATTTGTAGGAACCACATTTCCATAATGTAAAATATATTTAACTATAAAGAATAATAGATCAAAAATCTATTTGATATTCCATTATTGTATCTAATAACCATAAATTTTTTAAACCCTTCAATTTTTTTATCTATAACTAGGATATAAGGAACCTCAATTGACTTCATCAACTCAAAAAATCAAGATGGCTCTAACTGAGTATTTTAATCAACATCATTTAATGTTTCTATTTATAGAGAATATGTACTAACATCATCATGTACTGAAATTTAAAACCATGATAGATCGAGAATAAATATTTTTACTGTAATGACCCAAACATTTATTAATGAAAATTCCTTTTTATCTAATTAAATGATTATATAAAACATATCAACTTATATGGTTTTTGGTTTTTTGATTTTAAATTACTATTAAGAATTGGTATTGTTTCTAATATATCCATTTAACAGTGATCACATGATTAGTATAAATATAGGGTTTTAACAAATCCAATTTACTTAAACAAAGGATGTGATGGCCTCATCTAGTATAATTTCTCCATACGAAGCCCATTTGTCATAGCTCCGAAAGGAGGTATCATCACTGGGATTCACTCTTGACTAATTCCAAGCAGAGATTCAACGCATTAAGTTAAAATAGAACTACCTATAGGAGAAGTGGAAGTTAATATATACTACAAACTGAGCGATGTTATCTGAGCTGCCCCAAGAGTTTGTCACCATCACACACATTACTCTTAGTTCTTAAGCGGGTGTTATAAGGGGTTATGTAATAAGACCCCAGCACTATTATTATGTGCATTAGTTTTGTATAGAATAAATAATATACATTCATTTTAAATTTGATACTTTTTAAATGGGTTTTAAAGCACAAATAGTATTTTTAGTTCATATTCAATTAAGAAATATATTTTGAAGAATTTATGGATTTTTGAATTTATTAATATTTTAATAAAATTTTATTACTAAGATACTTTTTATTAAATATAATTGGTCATATAATTTTTATGAATAAAATTATAAATTTTATTAAGGTTTGAAAGCTATTTTTTTCAAAACCCATGCATTTTGTACAAATGTTGGTTTTTATATTATAATTGGAAATTCACATATTTAGAAAATTATTTAAATAAAATTAATATTATTTTTTGATTCATGACATTGAAATTATATAATGGTGAATGTTTCAAAAGTTTTTGAGGGAGTCAAATTTTTTTTGTAAAAATTAAATACCATTTAACTATATAATCTGTTTTATGACATCATAATGACCCAATAGTGATGTAATAAAATACTATAATAGGGATATTTGGAAATATATTATTTACCTCTAAAAAATGTGATTTTAGATTATTTGGATTAATTTTAAAACTCCTTAGTGGACCCTCTATTACATATAAAATATTTTATCTATTAAAAAGGATTTTTTTGAGAGCGTGACTCACCTCCACATAATCATGCCTAATATTTTAATAGGTTCGGTCATTGGTCTTATAAAATAATTTTTTCAATACCTTTTGTAAAAAACCATGAGAAAAAACTATCATATGTTTTAGGGTTTTGATTATTTTAATGTGTAGTGTCCAAAACCCAAATAATAAAGGATTCCCTCTCCTTTCCTATATAAACCCACTCAATCTCTCATTCCTCTTCATTAAAACCATTTGGTTCTAGACCAAACTCTGACCTACTCTCTCCATAATCCTCCCATGGTTCCCCAAGCTCTAAATGATCTCTTATAAAGCCTCTACCAAGCCTTTGGGATCCCACTTCCAAGTAAGGGATCCTCACATTCCTTCCTTTCTTATTTATATCCATGTTTCCTTATATTATTACACAATTTATTTCCAATTAAAAATGTTTAGGGTATGATTTTTCGCCTTACCTATGCTACCCTTCTAATATTTTAATGATTATATACACCTTTATATCTCATTAATTCCTCCCATGTACACCCATTACCAATACAGAAATCCCTCAAGGGATTTCTCACTCCACATTTACAATCAAGAAATGATTATATATTATGCATCTAAATTCCACTAAATATGTTGGGATGTTATGTTCCATGACCCCACTTACTGTAAATTTCTGGTATAAATTATTATATACCCCTTTCTCTCCCATAAACCCATTGTACGATTTCTTTTTGACATCGTTATGATGTCGAAGTTACACAAAAAATTCCATGCCAAAATCATCATGTTTTACGATCTATGTGGCACACTTATGCATGAAATGAATTTATTAAGAAGGGTGAACCCTAATAGCACTCCAATTTATTTGGTAAATATTAGTATCATGATACGTCAAGTAAAATGAGGGTTTACTCATGATAATTCAAGTGAAATGAGGGTTTACTCATTCTACATGTGCAATGAGCCTTGGATAATGAAAATATCATGTTAAATGTTGTAACCACATTTCCATGTTATGATAATTTTTCTATATCATATGATTATGATTCATGTTTCTGTTATTCTCCACGGATAGGCCTATTTCCTAACAAGTATTGTATTTTTCATATTATTCCTTGTTTACTCCCTTATTGGGTTTTATAGCTCACAAATTTCTTATGTTTGTCCTCTAGTTATCCCATTCAATGCTAAGTATGAAGGTATGCTATGTTCAGGTAAAATATTTTTCAATAAATATGTTTTATTTTTTGTCATATACTATCATGTAATGTCCCTAATTTCTAAAGACACTAGACCTCATGATCATCAGAGTTTTCATAAGTGCATGTTTCTATAACAAATCATGTTTATGTGTGTAATAAATAGCAGTATTGTTATAGTTAGTATTAGAGGATAGGTTTAGATATTTTTTTATTAGGATTATAAAACCCCAAGTGAAATTAATAAGTATAAGACTTTGTATAAGAAATAATTCCCTAATTTTAGAGTGTATATTTTATGTGGTTTATCAAGAAAATGCATCCCTATCTGGATATGAACAAGTATAGGTTTCTCGGAAATATATGTATGTTGGGGTAAAACCCTAAAACACTACATTGAGCTAGACTCAAACGTGAACTGGTAAATAAAAAAGGGTCATGTTTCACTCTTGGATATGAAAATCAAGAGGGATATTCTTTGGAAAATTGATAATCATAGTATGAACCATTATGAAGGGAATAAAAAAATTCCCTTAAAAATATATGGTGGGAAGTATATCATTTATAAAATATATTGAAACCTATAAATTCATAAGTTATGGAAATAAATTTAATTTATATGTTATCCCTTTTTTTATTTGGATTCCTCTTTATGTGTTACCCATAACTTTCCTTTTATTCTAGCCAATGGCTGATAATAGGCAGACTCAGGTGAACAACTAATACAAATATCGATGTGATAACCGTTCTAATGAGATTCCCAATCCAATAGTAGCGGGAATCACAACCTTTTTTATGAAACTTACTATGTTATCTCACATTTTGAATAAAATCATGGGTAAAAAGGAACGTCCAACCTACCCCCCCCCCCAAAAAAAATAACAGGCCGCAATTGAGAGATTAATGACACATAGGCCTCCTACTTTTAATGGACCATCTGATCCCTCAATCGATGAAAAATGGATTAAATCCATTGAAATGATATTCTCTATCATTTAATGTTCCAAAAAATAGACGATTCTTCTATATTCTTATCGTATGGATGGTAAATCTAATAAATGGTGAACATTGGTCAAAAATAAGAATCATAAGGAAGATATCGAGGCATTGGATTGGAAGGATTTCTAGAAAATATTTTTCAGTAAAGATTTTTCTCACACCCTCTGACATAATATGGAAGGGGTCTTCCTTTCCCTCATGCAAATAGATGACGAATCCATCAGAGCGTATGAGGAAAAATTCACAAGTCTTGCACGATACACCTATGAATTTGTCATTATGCCTGAATTAAAGGTTAAAAGCTCTTATGGTGGGCTAAAAATTATCATAGGGAAAGATGTAGTGATATGTGTATTCGATAGCTATGAAGAAATTGTCTGATGTGCCCTCAAAGTCAAAATAGTGATCAGAGAATCTCAGTGATATCATGAAGATAATAATTGGAAAGTGGAAATTAATTCTAGTGGTCTGATGGATAAATCCAACGGTGCTAAGGAATTAAAAAACCCCACTTTCCAAATTTGTAGAAATAATAATTCTAGAAATTTTCTAAAGGGGACAAGGAAATTCTTTAGGTGTGGAAGACAAGGGAACCTATACATTAACCATCGGCAAGAAAAACCTTATACTACAACAGAGGAGGGGAACACTTTGTTCAAAACTCAACACATTGTTCATTGCTTCAACTACAATGAACTAGGGCATTTCCCAAACCAGATCCCTAAGATAAGGGTTTTTGGAGGCAACTAACAGCCTCCAAGGCAGAATGGGTGATATTTTTCCATCACTACTGCCGAAGAGAACCTCGACAATGAAGTGTTGATAGGTAAACTAGTTATTCATTCAAAATTGTGAATTTAATTTTTGATTATGGTTCTATGCATTCTTTTATATCCCATAATTTTTGTAGAATCATCCCAAAACCACCACAAATCATGGAAGTAGATATGTTGGTGAGAATAGAAAATGGGGAAATCATTTCATCCCTTTAATATAACTACTCCCATATCACAACATGTGGATTAAACTTCCCAAAAAACCTCTTCATACTCCCTCTAGCAGAATTTGAGGAAATTATTGGCATGGATTTACTTTCCCTATATAGAGCCAACATTAATTACCATGATAGGGAAATCACTCTCCATATAGTGAATCAACCCTCAACTTTGTACAAGTGCAAGTGCAAGGATGAATCTTCTTTAGCATCATCATCTCAAGTAGAGATATTACTTCCCTGTGAGCACACATATCTTACCCAAATGATATATTCTATGGAATAAACCATCCTTTAATACATACCTATTGTTAGGGAATTCTCTATAGTGTTTCGCAAGGAATTTCTTGGTCTTTCTCTTAGAAGAGATATTGAATTCTTGATTGACCTTATACCTGGGGATTTTCCAATATCCAAGACTCTGTATAGAATGGCTATTGTGGATCTTGAGGTGATAAATAAACAACTACATGAAAATTTGGATAAAGTCTTTATACTCCCATGTTCTTCATAATGGGGTACACCAATCCTCTTCGTCAAGAAGAAGGATGGGTCAATGCACCATTGTATTAATTATTGTGATCTCAAAAGAATCATGATAAAGAAAAAATTTCCTCGACCATGAACTGATGACTTATTTGATCAGCTACATTGAGAACAATACTTCTCCAAGGTGGATCTATGGTCTGGATATTACTATATAAGGTTGAATAAGGAGGATATCCTAAGACTACTTTTTTTACAAGGTATGGTCATTATGAATTCATAGTAATGCCTTTCGGACTCACTAATGCTCTAGAAATATCTAGGGACATTATGAATAGATTGTTTAGAGATTAACTCAACCAATTTTTAGTAGTCTTTATAGATAATATTATAATATATTCCAAAACCAAGGAGGAGCATGAGGATAATCTAATAATAGTACTAGAGTCCTTGGGAAAGGAGATGATCTATGAAAAGTACGAAAAATATGTGTTCTAGTTGAAGGAAGTATCATTCATGGGTCATATCATCATAATCAATGGGATATCTATGGATCCCTTCATGAAAAATTCAATTGAGGGATGGTCTAGGGAAACATATGTGATGCATATCTGTAGTTTTTTTGGGTTAGCTAGATATCATCATCAATTTGTGATAAATTTCTCAGGATTTTCAATCCCTCTTACCAAAATAACTCAAAAGGGATTCATGTTTTCTTGGAGTGATGAATGAGAAGTGAGCTTCGAGGAGATGAAAAAGAAGCTTATCACTATGCCCATGTTCACACTAACCGCAAGTCGAGAACTTTTTATGGTTTTCAGTGATTACTAAAGGAAAGGCATGGGATGTGTGTTGATGGAAAATGAAAAATTCATTGCCTATGTTTCAAGGAAATTGAATGTTCATGAGGAAAACTATCTAAAAATGATATACAGTTAGTTCCAGTAATACACGCTTTAAAATTTTTGAAACATTACCTCTTTGGGAAAAAGTTTGAATTATAAATGGTTCAAAAAATCCTCAAGTATATATCACACTGAAAGAGATGAATATATGCCAATGAAGTTGGTAAGAGATGATCGTAGACAATGAATTATCAATCTATTTCCACCATGGAAAAGTGAAAATGGTGGAAAATTTTCTAAGAAGAAAGGACCCAATGATTCTATCATTGATGATAATTTAAAAGGATCTAATCTTCTTAGATTTAATTAATATAAACATTTGAATCATAATGATGGTAACATCATCAATCCATTCGCAAATGATTACTCAACCATCTCTTTTAGAAAGGTTAAAGGATGATCAAACGGATGATGTGGGAATTTATAAGAAAGTGGAAATTACCAGAAAAAGGGAAATATTCAGAGTTTATTATTAATGAAGAAGGAATTGTGATATTTTGGACAAGACTATGTCTTCCATAAAATACTTAGTTAAAGAATGAAATTTTGGATGATGCACATAGTTCAAATTTATCCATTCACCTTGGAAAAAAAAGATGTATTGAGTTCTCTGAGAGCATTATTGGTGGATAACACGAAGAAGGACATCACTAAGTATAAATAAAAGTGAATGGTATGTCAACAAGTGAAGGCTAAGAGGCAGGAGTCTATGGGGATGATGTAACAATTACCCATGCTAATATGGGAAAGGTAAAACATCAACATAGACTTTGTCACCGGACATCTGTATACATCTAAAGAAATCAATGCTTTATGGGTTGTTTTGGTTCGTCTTACAAAGACTGCACACATCATTGTAATTTGAGAGTACATCTCATTGGATCAACTGGAACGGATATACATCAGGGAAGTCGTAAGGCTCCATGAAGTACCACTATTTATTTTACCCAATCGAGATCCAAGATTCACATCTTTGTTCTGGAATAGTATCCAACACACTCTAAATACTAAGATTAACTTTAGTATGGTTTATCATCCTCAAAATAATGTCAAATTTGAATGTAATATCCAAACACTTGAGGAAATGTTGACAGAATTATCAATGGAATTCAAACGAGAATGGTATCAACATGTTTCTCTAGTTGAGTTCTCTTACAAAAATTTTTTCCAATCAATCATCCAAATGGCTCATTATGAAGCCCTTTATGTGAAGAGGTGTCGAACACTAGCATGGTGGGATGAATTTGGGGAGAAAAAACTCCTAGGTCCAGAAATAGTGGAATGAATGGTGGAGAAGGATAGGACAATCCAGTAGCACATTAAAGTTTCTTAGAGTCGACAAAAGAGTTATGCTTATAATCGTCGATGATTCCTAGAGTTTGATCTCGGAGATACGGTATTCCTCTGCATATCACCATGGAAGAGAGTTGTGATATTTGGGAAGAATGGGGAGATTGGTCCAAGATACATCGGGCCTTTTAAGATCCTTAATATCATTGGAGCAGTGGCCTGTGAACTAATACTCCCACCGAAACTGTTTCAAGTACATGTTGTATTCCATGTATCACTCTTTGGGAAGTACATACCTGACCTATCACATGTACTCAATCCAAAGGTGGTACCATTGGAGAATGGCCTCTCTTATGAAGAGAAGCTGATGAAGATCTTAGGTCATAGGGAAAAATTTATACGAAATAGTATAATTCCCCTCATCAAAGTGTTGTGGAGAAATCACAAGTTTAAAGAAGCAATGATGGAATTGGAGGAAGTGATTAAGAATAGTTACCCTCATATATTTTATTGTGGGAAAATGAAATTTGAAGGGGGAAATTTCTAATGGGGGGAACACTGTAATGACCAAAACTTTTATTAATGAAAATTCTTATTGATCTAATTAAATGGATATATAAAACATATGCACTGCCTTGTTTTTATGTTTTTGGATTTTAAAATACCATTAATAATTGTTACAGTTTCTAATATAGTCGTTGAATAGAGATCATGTGATTAGTATAAATATAGGGCTTTAAAAATCCTATTTACTCAGAAAAAGGAAGCGATGGCCTCATTTTGTAGAATTTCTCCATACGAATCCCATTTTTCGGAGCTCATAGTGGAGGTAGCAGCACTGGGCTTCACTCTTGACTAAGCCCAAGATGAGATTCAACATGATAAGAATGAACAGAACCGCCTATAAAAGAAGTGGAAGTCAATAGAGATTACAACCCAAACGATGTTATCTGAGCCTCCCCAAGAGCTTGTCACCATTTCACACCTTACCCTTAGGTTTTATGTGAGTTTTATAAGGGGTTATTGAACAAGACACTCTAACTGTTATTATGAGCATTAATTTTATATAGAAAAAAGAATATAAATTTATTTAATTATTGTTACTTTGTAAATGGTATTTAATAAAAAGATAGTATTTTTAGTTAATATTAAATTAAGAAATACATTTAGATGAATTAATGTATTTTTTAATTAAATAATATTTTATTAAACTATTATTAATAAATTAATTTTTATTAAATATATATTATCGTATAAATTTTTTGAATACAACTGTAATTTTTATTATTGTTTCAAAGTAGTTTTTGTAAAAACCCGTGAATTTTTTATAAATGTTGATTTTTATTTTAAAAGTGAAAATTAACATATTTGTAAAATTATTTAGATAAAATTAATATTATTTTTGGATTGAGGACTTTGAAATTATCTAATAGTGAATTTTTCATAATTTTTTGAGATAGTCGAATATTTGGGAAAATTGTAAATACTGTTTAAATATATAATGTGTTTTATGAAATCATAATGACCCAATAGTGATGTAATAAAATACTATAAAATGTATATTCAGGTAATATATGTTTTTCCATTAAAATAATTTGATTTTATATATTTTTATTAATTTTACATTTCCTTAGTGGACCCTCCAAGACATATAAAATATTTAAACTTTTTAAAATCATTTCCTTGATGGTGTGACTCACCTCCACATAAGAAAGACTAATATTTTAATTAGTTTTTCCATTGGCCTTTTAAAATAATTTTTCCACTACCATTTTGAAAAAACCATGATAAAAAACCATGACAGGGTTTGTGTTTTTGATTAGTTTAATGTTTAGTCCCTAAACCCCAAATAATAATGAATTCCCTCTCATTCCATATATAAACTCACTCAAACTCCCATTCCTCTTCACTAAAACCATTTGGAGCTAGACCAACCTCTGAACTAATTTCTATATAATCCTACCAAGGTGCCATTAGCTCTCAAGAAGCATCTCTCAGTCCTCTCCCATGCTATTGGGATCACACTTCTAAGTAAGGGATCCTTACTTTCCTTCCTTCCATACTTATGTCAAAGTTTCCTTATATTGTTATGCCCTTTTACATTCAGTTACAAATGTTGGGGTATGATTTCAAACCTCCCCTACACTTCCATCTATATGTTTTAATGATTATAGACCCCTTTACCTCTCATTAATTCCTCCCATGTACACATGTTACCATATCAAAAATCTGTAATTGATTTCTATCTCCTCATTATATTCAAGAAATTCTTTTATATTATGAATCTAATTTCCATTATATATGTTGGGATATTTTGTTCCACGACCCCTATTATTGTCCACTTCATTTATAAATGATAATATTCCCCTTTCTCTCCCATTATCCCATTTTACGAATTCTATTTGACATCGTTATGCTGCTAAAGTTACACGAAACTTTCCATGCCAAAATCATCGTGTAAGTGAATACCATACCCAGTTCTTTGTCAAGGGTATTCGTCCTTATGAACATGTACATTTTGATTGGGGACTCAGGTTTTATTTATTCCACATCTCTTATTCTTGAAAATATTTATATTGTTTAATGAATCCATGTTGTATGATCTATGTGGAACACTTATGCATGAAATTAAATTATAATGAAGGGTGTTCCCAGATAGTGCTCTAATGAATTGGTTAAAGATTAGTATCATGATGCATCGTGTGAAATTAGGGCTTAATCGTTCTAATAAATTTTCAATGAGGTTTTACTCATGCTCTATGTTCAATGTGCCTTGGCTCATTATAATATCATGTTAAATGTTATTTCCACAATTCCATGTTATAATAATAAAGTTATATCATGCCTTTATGATTCATGTTTCTCTTATGCCTCATTGATATACCTATTTCCAAATGTGTATTGTATTAATCATGTTATTCCTTGTTTACTCCCTTACAAGGCCTTATATTTCACCATTTTCTTATGTATTTCCTCAGGTTATCCCATGAAAAGCTAAGTACGAAGGAGTTATATGGTCATGTAAAAGAAGTTTTCAATAAAGATGTGGTATTTTATGTCTTTTGTTTTCATGTAGAGTTCCTAATTTCCCAAGACACAATACTTATCGACCCTAAGGGTTTTCTTAACTTTGTTTTTACATAATAAATCATGCTTATATATGTAATAATGAGTAGGGTTATTATATGTATCTTTTTCAGAACATCATTCACCATGTTGGTATTAGATAAAAATAATCTTTTAGAATACCAAAACACAATAGAAGTCCCCCAAGAATGTCAAAATTTTCGAATATGATAATACCACATTTATTACATAGACACTAAAAATATTTTGGCTGACTTATACTTCAGACATCTACATTCTAGATATTCTCACCCTAGATGAATTCATGAGTTTCTGCATAACCCTGGGGACGATGAACTTCCCTCATAATCATCATCGATTGGATTATTAAAAAAACTAGGAAAATTATGATACAATGGCCAAAAATGCCTCATGGTCATGTTTTCCATGATTCCAATGGCTTAGCATTCTCAATTTCCCAATTATCACCAGAAAATTCAAAAATGATATGTTCATAGATTCATTGCACTCTATAGAATTATTAAGGAGGCATCTCCACAAGTCTATATACATGGATGGGGATGTATTAAACTATTCACAACATTTCTATCCAACATCAACGTGACTAACTAGGTGATATTAAGTATATTACCCTTGGTATAGTCTTAGTAAACATGGATGATCTCATAGAGAAGGATAATGAGGCAAGAATCAATGTATAGAACTTGTCCCCTGTGGTAGTGCCTATTCTATTGGATCCCCCTAGTTTTTTCACTTGCCATCAATGGCACTTACGTGGCCTTAAAGACCCTACCAAGTCATTTCCCCATGGCTCATATCCTAATATATGTAAAGGAAATGTTGGGACTATGAATCCCTCTGACTCGTCAGGCTCGTAACGAATGATGGATAATGATCCCAAAAAGGCCATGTTTCTCCAACATCTTGCGGAATAAAGGAATGTTATTGGTTAGATCCTTGCCAATCCTATAGTAGAGAGAGTTTCAGACAATGGTGAGCCCTAGTATGATCCCAACCATCCTCCAAGAGGGTAGCTGGGGCAGGTACAGGTTCCCCCAAGTGAGTTGAACCATGTGGATCTTGATATCCCTAATTATCTCGAACAGATAGAGTCAATACTCTATGTAAACTTAACATAGTATGCATCAACGAATCCACCAAATATGCACAAGAATATTCTTAGAGTCCTGGCTCTATAGGCCATTTTTCCAGCATACCCTTAAGTTTCGTTACAGTTCATCCCTCCAGTAGATCCTCATGTCATTTCACCAATTGATCCATGAGCCACATGGCATGACTATCATGTTGAAGAACCCACCAACATACAATGGGTCAAATCACCTAGCCATGATTGGAAACCTTTCATGGATGATCCAATGGATCATCTCATCACCCGCCATGAGGCCCTGGAAACCTAATATGTGGGGATCCCACCTAATGGAATGCCATATCTGACATGGTTGGATGATATTCCAAAACCCCAAGCTTCAAAAATCATACTTTCTCACCCTAAAATGGGATGATCATCCCCCAGCAGCATCTATCCCACTTTATCTCTAAGTGTGGACCCATTTTGGGAACTCTAGTGCAGCAAGAGGATACCAATCTCCAGTGCTCTATACAGAAACTGGAAGGTCCTGTGTTTTTCTGATATAAATATCTACCCATTGGGCTTGTAGCTAGTTTTTAGGATCTTCCCAAGAATTTTATGTGTTAATTCAGTTCCACTATGCCAAATACCAATATCATTGACCTCTTAATGTGAAGGAAAAGGCCAGATGAGTGAATCAAAAACATTGTAACTAGGTGGAAGTGCCTCACGTATTACCTCGACATGTCACTAACTCAATAGAAGCTATTAAAAATTTATGTGGGGAATATAATGATTAAAATGGTCCCCTATCTTATCACTCATAATTTACCAGGTGGATTCTAGGAATTTTCTAACAAGGCTCAGTGCCTAAAGGGAGCCTTGTAGTAAGACAAATAGGCGTGCATGTTTCCTCACATATACCTTGTATGAAGAGATTATAAGGAAGAGATATTAGCTGTTGGATGGGTAGATTCCCCCATGCCACTAGGTTGTTACCAAATGTGGATCCTATGTATCCTCGCCAAGAGTCTCGGCCTCATGCATGGCCTCATGTTCTACATCACTTGCCTCAAAATTGAAAGACAATGCCCCATAATACACTGCCACCACCTATGAGATATAATCAGGTTCCACATCCCTATTAGGCTCTAGGCCCTTGTCTGGGCCAGGATCGAAGAGTCCCATTTCTAGAAAGGAGAAACTAAGTCTACTCATTTTATGAGGACCAGGTCCCTGGTTATTTCTAGAGTTCCTTGGATCATGGAATCCTATAGTTGTTGGAATGTAGGAGTCCTTAAGAGGATGATATCACTGATCACCCCAGTTACTTCCCCTGTCACCAATTCCATGGATATACTATCTCGAAGTGATATGTGTTCAAGGACTACCTACAACACTAGGTTGAAAATAATATAGTGATGTTGGGCCCTACCTCAAAACAGGTGGCATGTTTCTCTGTGAGACTAGACAATGACTGTAACACCTGAGACTTTTATGAGAAATATTTTGTTTTTATGTTATATAAATCATCAAATAATCTTTCACTACACACAACACTTGCTTGGATTTCTTTACATGCAATCGTGGCCTTCCTCGATAGCTTGCATCGTACGCAATACCGAGTTTCACTAAACAACAATATGCTATTAAAATATTATTAAAACTAGCAGTTATGAATAGTAATAACAACTTTTTAAAATTTTGTAAATTTTATTTTTCAAAATGGACTTCATTTTTGGATTCAGAATATCGAAATTAGCCTAGGGTGAAGTTTTGGTATTTTTTTGAAAACTTTCAATTTTTGATGAATAGTGAAAACACTGGGTTACTATTTAAAAACCGACTTTTTATTTAAATATTTATTTATTTTATTTAAATTGATACATAACACCGATATAAGTTCAATGTAATTCATTTGAGTCATTTTATAATAATTTTAGATATATAAAAATTTTATTGAACTTTTCACCGTCTTTTACCCACCTCCTAGGAGAATTTGCAAATTTACATAAAACTTAATTTTACCACTTCTGTGAGTGGAATTTAAAAAATCCAAGAGACATGGTTGATGTCAGTAAAAAAATGTGGTTCAATGAGATGAAAATAATTTTTTTTAATAGTAACTTTTTACTTTTATTTACCACGGTTAAAAGTAAATAGGGTAATTAAGGGTACAAATGATATTATTATTACCCTAAAACATGTCCTAATTATATTGGATAAGTGTAATTCGACCAAAAACAACCTTAGGAATAAAATATGGCCATTTAGGCCCACTTGGATTAGATTAGGACATTTATTGTTAATTTATTTAAATAAGAGTTAAAATAGTTAAAATCAAAGTTTAATAAGTAAATAAATTTTAATATAGGGTTATAGATAAGATAAATTCATCTATAAATATTAATTAGAAATATAAAGAGATTTCATACATAATGGTATTTTATTTGTAATTTTTAGAAATTAAATAATTTAATATATTTATGACACAATGATGAGGCAGTAATTATCTTATTAATGAAATATTGACATAATTGATGTTATAAATACCCAAATAAATGTAATTTGAGACTTTTTATGAATTAAACTAATTTTATAGGTTAACATAACATGTTATTATTTATTTAGTTAACTTTTTTGGAACTAATCATTCTGCTATGATTTTCAAAAAAATCAATTACCAAATAGTGTCAAAATTGACATCAAATAGTTTTTAAAACAAATATTATATTATTAATTGTTATTAGATTCCTAAAAATCGAAGTTTCAGCTAAATAACTTAGATAAGGTTATATATATTAATAATAAACAACTTGGTGTTCGTTTGGCTTGTTATAGTAAGTTTATTAACCTTATAGTGTAAGAACACAAAAATACACGGTAAAAGTAAAATTATCTAACTTAAAGTTAAATCTAAATGATATGGTTAAAATAGTAAACTAAACTTGTCCAAATTATATTTTATGAGAGAATTTAGACCCATCCCCACTTTAGATTTGAAATAACTCAATTTGGAGCTATTAAAAACCGAATATGACTTTATAATAAAATAATATTTTTAATTTTTCCTAAGGTGCCCCTCTCCTCCCTTATAAAAGGGCACCTCCTCCCTCTCTTCCTCACACCATTTTGAGCCTTGAAGCTCGGCCAACCCCTGCCAAATTCAATTCTCCACTTCCCTAGAAACATCCTAGAGGTCCTGGTATTCTTCAAAGACCAATTTTAGTACCCTAAGAGGAGGTCTCAAAGAGGCGCTTCAAAGAAGAGGTAATGCCCGTTACCGATTCTTTCAACTTCATTTCTTCTTCCACTTATTCTTCTTAGGTTGTTTCATTATAAAGTAATAACATAAATATCACTAATATACTGATATATTATTATAGGTATTAAACAACCATATTTCACCATCTATCCATCCTATGGAAAACGAAATCACCGCGCGTGCGTACGTACGGAATACCGTCTCCACGCCGTGGTGTAATCTATTTTCCACCACCACCTTACTTGGATGGGTATAATGGTTTAAATAATAAATATATATGATTAATGTAAAGTGATATTGATTCTTTTATAGTATACATACACTCCAATAAAATTCCATGATCATGGGAACGATATCATCGCTCGTGCGTACGTACGGAATACCGTCTCCACGACGCGATGAGATTCATTCTCAATGATTAACAATTCATAAATGATTATAAAGTATATATAATAAGTAATAATGAAATATATGAAATAATAATGATATTGTATTTATGTATATATATATTTATGTCATCCAATTAATTCCATTCAATTCAATGAGGAAACGAAAACAACGTTCATGCGTACGTACGGCCTACTGTCTCCATGAACGGTGTATTTCTTTCCACTTATCAATATATTATATATATGTATATTCTGAATATATATTATATATAAATCATGTTTTATATTCTGGAATTAAGTAATCATGATCTAAGTAATCATATGAATAATTAAAAGTCAAAACACGGACGACAAATGAAACGATTTTACCCAAAACGCTCTTTAACATGGAATTTACAAAAGAACGGGTAATATAAAGTCATAAGTGAACCATATATGATATCATAACAATGAATATGATTCTGTAATAAGTCAATGACATTATTTAAATCATTTTACAGGAGGTTCAGATATGAACGAAGCATATCGGACCTAAGGTAAGGGATAATTTTGCAAATCTCATTTTTATCCGAGATTGCTTATTCATAAGTATTTATTGGGGTTATTGTTATAATCCATGTCCATGTTTCCTAAAAATGGTTTCATGTATGTTTAAATTCCTTTTTACCCATTTTGACTTTTATCCAATGGTATGGAAGGAATCTTTCTTTTATTTACCCTACAAGGTACTTTTTTGACTTTTTCGACAAAAGTATGAGAAGAATTTTTTTTAACGTATACGGCATGAAAGGATTTTTACAGTTTTATAAAGCCTTGTTTTCATGAAGCTTCCTCCAAAATATTTCATTACTATTTTCAAAAAAATCATTTTCTTTTAAAATTTCATGAAATTTTGTGAAAATAAAATGATTTTGAAGGAAAAAGGATATTTCCCTCATGAATTCATTTCAAGTGTTTTATCAAAACCATTTTTCATCTAAGATGAAATTATTTCATATGTGTATGTTTCAAGTATAATCTCTCTATGATTTACATGGTTTAACTTCTCTTATTATGAAATGATATCCATTTATTTTATATGGATTATGTGATGATGGGATGATATTTATGAAACCCATTTTATTTATTGGGTTTTTATGAATGATGTATGTTTATTTTGTGGCACAAGTAAGAATTATTTCATTATGAGATGGGTGGGACCTATATCTCCCTCCAATGCATTGGGTAAAGATTTATATCTCATGATATAGACATTTCTGGAATGGTAAGTTAATCCGGTTCAGTATTATAGGACTGGAACGAGGAGTGAACTCAATTCAGAAAGGGACTTTGTCCACTAAGATGGTCTTGGCAGCAATGCCTTGGATACTATGGAAATAATTACATGTGCTTAATGGATTCCACAATTACATGTTTTATTCCCATGCTATTTTATCATGATTTATGTACCATTATGATCTATGCCTTATGTACTTCCATGTTTTATGTCTTTGCTCAAGATTTTGATGTTTAAACATTATGTTCATGTTTTTAAGTTCAAATGTATATGGTATGTTTTATTTTATCCATGCTTACCTTTACTGAGCATTTGAGCTCACCCTTTTTATGTTTTATTTTCCCCCAGGATTAAAAGAAAGTTTTTAGGTAAGGAAACAAAAAGTGGAAGATCTTTATGGGAGATGTTGAAGATATTTCACTAGGATTAGAAGATTAAGTTCCAGGTTTCCGAAGACACTAAACTATTACGGTCCTTGTCTGTCTATTTTTGTTATGTATTATGTATTCAGCAAAATTAATGAAATATCTATGTACGTCAAGATTCGGGTCCGTTACAGTTGGTATCAGAGGAAAGGTATAGTCAACCTTTGGAAACTAGGATGAGAAAGCCTTAGTAAGAATCTTAAGGATAAGTCTAAGCATAGAACACAATCTTAGTGTTTTAGAAATGGCCATGAATAACCTAGGATACGACCTTAAGTGTGAAATTTTATTCTTGATTATGTGGTTTTCCTATTATAATTAGTGTTTCTCACACTATTCTTCTTGGTTTTAGTCAATGGCTGGAACCCAAAGAAACCGTGTTAATGCGGAATGCGACGGGAAATGCAATGATTGTCCCCCTGAGCAACCAAACATTATGGAATATGGAATACAAAATCTTGTAGCCATGCTCACACAACTTTCTCAAGCTATGAATCATGCAGGACTTCCAAATGAGCAAAAAAAGGAACAACATTCTGCTGAATCCTACATGAGACAGCGCCCACCTTCATTCAGCGGGTCTACTGATCCATTAGTTGCTGAACAATGGATCAGTACTACTAAAAAGATATTTTCAGTTCTTCAATGTTCTGAACAAGATAAAGTTATCTTAGCAGTGTATCATTTGGAAGGTTATGATGATCAATGGTGGAATCTTATCAAGAATACGAGGCCAAGAGATGAAATTGAGTCCATGGAATGGGACGAGTTCAAGAACTTATTTTTTATTAAGTACTTCCCTTATATTCTCCGAACAAAGATGGAGAAGGAGTTTCTTGAACTAAAGCAAAAGGATGATGAATCTGTTGGTACCTATGAAGCAAATTTTACAAGACCTGCAAGGTACGCTTCTGGTATTATTATCCAACCTGAGAGTAAGATCGATCGATTCTTTAGTGGCTTAAAACCAAGTCTTCGAAGGGCGTTAGCCATAAGGTACTTCAATAGCTACGAGGAAATCATTCGATGTGCTCTCAAAGTTGAGATGGAGATTGGAGTAACCCATAAGTCATATGGGTTTGATAATAAGAGGAAAATGGAATTCAAAGGAAAATCTAAAGAGCACACTGAAAAGAAGATGACTTTTCCCTTATGCTCAAAGTGTGGAAAGAAACATGGATGGAGTTGTCTTAAAGGGAAAATTAAATGTTTCAAATGTGGAAAGGAAGGTCATCGGGCATTTGAATGCCGCAATGATGGGAAGAAGATCTCTAGTGATGCGAACAATGAAAAGGCTACACAGAGTGCACCTCCTACACTTAAATGTTACAAGCACAAGGAAATGGTTCATTATGCCAATCAATGACCTAATCCAAGGGTTGTTGATGATGATCGACGTCAACAAACTCTTAAGGCTAAAGATAAAGGAAAGTCACATTCAATTTCTATCAGCGATGTGGAGTACGATAACGAAGTGGTGAAAGGTACACTTACCATCCACTCTAAAGTGGAAAATGTTTTATTTGATTCTGGATCCACCCACTCCTTTATTTTTGAATAATTTTCAAAGGGTATCACCGTATTACCTCAACAATTAGATGTTGAGTTACCTGTGACAACCCCTAATGGCACAATAGTCGCATCAAAAGTTTATAATTCTTCTCCAATTGAAGTTTGTGGGAAAGTGCTTCCTGAAAATCTTGTAATACTCCCTATAGTGGAATTTGATATGATTCTTGGCATGGATTGTCTTTCTCTATATGGAGCTCATATAAATTTCCAAAGAAGGGAAGTCACATTTCATATTCCAGATCAATCTTTGATCGTCTATTGATGCAAGGATGAACATAACCTTCCAGTGGAAATTTCTTCCATCTTATGGGTCTTGATTCCACTAAATGAAGTTTATTTATCTCAAATGATTGGTGAGAAACTCACGATTAAGAATATGCCCATTGTACAGGAGTTTGATGATGTCTTTTCGGAGGAATTTTCAGGTCTTCCACCAAATAGTGAATTTGAGTTTTCAATAGAACTCGTACCGGGTGCTTTACCTATTTCAAAGACACCTTATATAATGGCCCCAATTGAGTTGCAGGAATTGAAGAAGAAAATCCAAGAAAATCCTGATAAGGGATTCATATGCCCTAGTACATCACCTTGGGGAGCACCTGTTCTGTTTGTTAAGAAGAAAGATAGATCAATGAGACTCTGCATTGATTATCGAGAACTTAACAAGATCACTATCAAGAACAAATATCCTTTCCCATGCATTGATGACCTATTTGACCAACTACGTGGAGCTCAATACTTTTCCAAGATTGATCTTCGTTCAAGGTATCATCAATTAAGGGTCAAAAGGGAGGATATACCAAAGATGGATTTCTGTACAAGGTATGGACACTTTGAATTTATAGTGATGCAATTTGGTCTTACTAATGCCCCTGTTATCTTCATGGATCTGATGAATAGAGTCTTTAGAGACTATCTTGATCAGTTTGTGGTAGTCTTTATAGATGATATTCTTGTATATTCAAAGATCAAGGAAGAACATGAAGATCACATGATAATTATATTGAATACCCTGAGAAAGGATAAGCTTTATGCCAAATTTACCAAGTGTGAATTTTGGCTTCAAAAAGTTTCATTTTTGGGTCACATAATCTCAAAAGAGGGGATATCTGTGGATCCAGCAAAAAAAGAGGTTATCAAAAGATGGTCGACACCAACAACAGTAACTGAGATCTGAATTTTTCTTGGTTTGGCTAGATATTATCAACGTTTTGTGAAAGATTTTTCATGATTATCTAATCCACTCACCAGGTTGACTTGGAAAGGAGTTAAGTTTGTTTGGACGGAGGAATGTGAAGATAATTTCAAGGAGATGAAAAGAAGGTTATCCAGTGCACCTGTACTCACACTTCCTTGTAGTGTAGAAAGGTTTGTGATCTATATTGATGCATCCAAGAAGGGATTGGGGTGTGTTCTCATGAAAAATGATATGGTGATAGCTTATGCCACACGACAGTTGAAAATCCATGAGCAAAATTACCCAACTCATGATTTGGAGTTAGCTGCGGTAATCTTTGCATTAAATATTTGGAGGCATTATCTTTATGGAGAAAGGTGTGATATTTATACTGATCATAAAAGTTTAAAGTATATTTTCACACAAAAGGAGTTGAATATGTTCCAAAGAAGATGGTTGGAGCTGATTAAGGATTACGACTGCTCAATTCATTACCACCCTGGGAAAGCAAACAAGGTGGCAGATGCATTAAGTCGACAAGACCATGCCAGTTATCCATGATGAGGATCACAAAAGATCCAATATTTATGGATGTACAAAGGATGGATCTTGGAATTATAATGAAAGGGGAAAATAGTATCTTTCTCAAATGAATGTTCAACCATCTATACATGTTAAGATTAAAGAGCCACAGAAAGAAGATGTGGAGCTACAATAGAAGGTGAGAAATGTTCCTAAATTCAACCTTGATTCTGATGGGATAATAAAGTTCAGGAATCGGGTTTCTGTTCCTCCCATCCCTGAATTAAAGAAGGAGCTACTGGATGAGACTCATAGTTCTTCATTCTCTATTCATCCTATAAGCACGAAGATGTATAGGGACCTGAAACAGTACTTCTGGTGGGATGGCATGAAAAGAGATGTTGCTGAATATGACTCTCGATGCTTGGTTTGTCAGCAAGTTAAAACTTAGAGACGGAAGTCTAAGGGGATGTTACAACTATTACCCATACCCGAATAAAAATGGGAAAACATCACTATGGACTTTTTCTCAGGGCTTCCTAAAACATCCAAAGGAAATAATGCTATCTGGGTCATAGTTGATCGTCTTACAAAGTCTGCACACTTCATTGCTATTAGAGAGGATTTATCTCTAGATCAGCTTGCCAGGATATATGTAAAGAAAGTGGTAAGATTTCATGGAGTAACACTTTCTGTTATATCTGATCAGGATCTGAGGTTTACCTCAAATTTCTGGAGAAGTCTTTAGCATACTCTGGATACAAAGTTGAGTTTCTGTGCTGCTTATCATCCTCAAATAGATGGTCAGTCTGAGAGGACAATTCAAACTCTAGAAGATATGTTGAGAGCTTTCTATATAGATTTCAAAGGTGGTTGGGATCAACACCTACCTTTGGTGGAATTTTCTTATAATAATAGCTTTCACTCTAGTATTCAGATGGATCCTTATGAAGCTCTCAATGGAAATAAATGCAGGACTCCAACTTGCTGGGATGAAGTTGGGGAAAGAAAGCTATTACGACCTGATCTTGTTGATGAGATGGTAGAAAAAATCTGATCTATTCAACAACACATAAGAGCAGCTTAGAGTCGACAAAAAAGTTATGCCTACAACTGAAGAAAAGACTTAGAGTTTGAAGTGGGTGATAAAGTGTTCTTACGAATATCTCCTTGGAAGAGAGTAATGAGATTTGGAAATAAGGAAAAGTTGAGCCCTATGTATATCGGTCGTTTCGAAATACTGGATCGTGTTGGGAAGGTAGCTTACCGATTAGCGCTGCCACCGAATCTCTCTCAAGTTCACGATGTGTTCCATGTATCTCTCCTAAGAAAGTACATACCTGATCCTTCACATGTACTCAGCTCAGAATTTGTACCACTGGAACAAGATCTTTCTTATGAAGAATAACCGATAGAGATTCTCGATCGTAGTGAAAAAGTCTTACGGAACAAGACCACTTTCTTGGTGAAAGTTTTATGGAGGAACCACCAATTAGAAGAAGCTACATGGGAGCTTGAGGATATGATGAGAGAGAGGTATCCTCATCTGTTTGTTACAAGAGACGAATTTCGAGGGCGAAATTCATTTTAAGGGGGGTATAATGTAAAACCTGAGAATTTTATGAGAAATATTTTGTTTTTATGTTATATAAATCATCAAAGGAATATTTTAGTACACACAACACTTGCTTTGATTGCTTTACACGCAATCGCGACCTTCCTCGATAGCTTGTGCCGTACGCAATACCGAGTTTCATTAAACAACGATATGCTATTAAAATATTATTAAAACTAACCGTTATGAATAGTAATAACCACTTTTTGAAATTTTTTAAATTTTATTTTTCAAAATGGACTCCATTTTTGGATTCAAAATATCGACATTATCCTAGGGTGATGTTTTGGTATTTTTCTGAAAACATTCAATTTTTGATGAATAGTGAAAACACTGTGTTACTATTTAAAAACTGACTTTTTATTTAAATAATTATTTATTTTATTTACATTGATACATAACACCTATATAAGTTCAATGTAATTAATTTGAGTCATTTTATAATAATTTTAGATATATAAAAATTTTATTGAACTTTTCACCGTCTTTTACCCACCTCTTAGGAGAATTTGCAAATTTACATAAAACTTAATTTTACCACTTCTGTGAGTGGAATTTCAAAATTTCGAGAGACACGGTTGATGTCAATAAGTAAAATGTGGTTCAATGAGATGAAAATAATTTTTGGTGAATAGTAACTTTTTACTTTTATTTACTATGGTTAAAAGTAAATAGGGTAATTAAGGGTAAAAATAATATTATTATTACCCTAAAACATGTCCTAATTCTATTGGATAAGTGTAATTCTACCAAAAACAACCTTAGGAATAAAATATGACCATTTAGGCCCACTTGGATTAGATTAGGACATTTATTATTAATTTATTTAAAGAAGGGTTAAAATAGTTAAAATCAATGTTTAATAAGTAAATAAATTTTAATATAGGGTTATACATAAGATAAATTCGACTATAAATATTCATTAGGAATCTAAAAATATTTCCTACATAATGGTATTTTATTTGTAATTTTTAGACATTAAATAATTTAATTTATTTGTGACACAATGATGATGAAGTAATTATCTTATTAATGAAATATTGACATAATTGATGTTATAAATACACAAATAAATGTAATTTGAGACTTTTTATGAATTAAACTACTTTTATAGGTTAATATGACATGTTATTATTGATTTAGTTAACTTTTTTTGAACTAATCATCCTGTTATGATTTTCAAAAAAATCAATTACCAAATAGTGTCAAAATTGACATCAAATAGTTTTTAAAAAAAATATTATATTATTTATTGTTATTTTATTCCTAAAAATATAAGGTTCATCCAAATGACTTAGATAAGGTTATATATATTAATAATAAACAACTTGGGGTTCTTTTGTCTTGTTATAGTAAGTTTATTAACCTTATAGTGTAAGAACACAAAAAGATGCGGTAAAAGTAAAATTATCTAACTTAAAGTTAAATCTAAATCATAAGGTTAAAATAGTAAACTAAACTTGTCCAAATTATATTGGATGAGATTATTTCGAACCATCCCCACCTTATCTTCGAAATAACTCAATTTGGATCTATTAAAAACCGAATATGACTTTATAATAAAATAATATTTTTAGTTTTTCCTAAGGTGCCCCTCTCCTCCCTTATAAAAGGGCACCTCCTCCCTCTCTTCCTCACACCATTTTGAGCCTTGAAGCTCAGAAAACCCCTGCCAAATTCTCTTCTCCACTTCCCTAGAAACATCCTAGAGGTCCTGGTCTTCTTCAAAGACCAATTTTAGTGCCCTAAGAGGAGGTCTCAAAGAGGCGCTTCAAAGAAGAGGTAATGTCCGTTACCGATTCTTTCAACTTTATTTCTTCTTCCAATTCTTCTTAGGTTGTTTCATTATGAAGTAATAAAATCAGTATCACTGATATACTCATATGTTATTATAAGTATGAAAAAACTCTATTTCACCATCTATCCATCCTACGAAAAATGAAATCACCACGCGTGCATACGTACGGAATACCGTCTCCACGCCGTGGTGTAATCTATTTTCCACCACCACTTTACTTGGATGGGTATAATGGTGTAAATAATCACTATATATGATTATTGTTAATTTATATTGATTCTGTTATAGTATACATACACTCCAATAAAATTCCACAATCATGGGAACGATATCATCGCTCGTGCGTACGTACGAAATACCGTCTCCACGACGCGATGAGATTCATTCTCAATGATTAACCATTCATAAATGATTATAAAGTATATATAATAATTAATCATGAAATATATGACATAATAATGATTCTGGATTTATGTATATATATGTATGTATGTCATTCAATTAATTCCATTCAATTCAATGAGGAAATGAAAACAACGTTCATGCGTACGTACGGCCTACCGTCTCCATGAACGGTGTATTTCTTTCCATTTATCGATCTATTATATATATGTATATTCTGAATATATATTATATATAAATCATTTTTTATATTCTGCAATTAATTAATCATGATCTAAGTAATCATATGAATAATTACAAGTCAAAACACGAACGAGAAATGAAACGATTTTACCCAAAACGCTCTTCAACATGGAATTTACAAAACAACGGGTAATATAAATTCATAAGTGAACCATATATGATATAATAAAAATGAATATGATTCTGTAATAATTCAATGAAATTATTTAAATCATTATACAAGATTTCAGATACGTACGAAGCATATCGGACCTAAGGTAAGGGATAATTTTGCAAATCTCATTTTTATCTGATATTTCTTATTCATAAGTATTTACTGGGGTTATTGTTATCATACATGTCCATGTTTCCTAAAAATGGTTTCATGTATGTTTAAAGTTCTTTTTATCCATTTTTACTTTTACCCAATGGTATGGAAGGAATCTTTCTTTTATTTACCCTACAAGTTACTTTTTGACTTTTTCAACAAAAGTACGAGAAGAATTTTTTTTAACGTATACAGAATGGAAGGATTTTTACGGTTTTATAAAGCCTTGTTTTCATGAAGCTTCCTCCAAAATATTTCATGACTATTTTCAACAAAATCCATTTATTTTAAAATTTCATGACATTTTGTGAAAATAAAATGATTTTGAAGAAAAAAGGATATTTTCCTCAAGAATTCATTTCAAGTGTTTTATCAAAACCATTTTTCATCTAAGATGGCATTATTTCATATGTGTATGTTTCAAGTATAATGTCTCTATGATTTACATGGTTTCACTTCTCTTATTATGAAATGATATCCATTTCTTTTATATGGATTATGTGATGATGGGATGATGTTTATGAAACCCATTTTATTTATTGGGTTTTTATGAATGATGTATGTTTATTTTGTGGCACAAGTAAGATTGATTTCATTATGAGATGGGTGGGACCTATATCTCCCTCCAATTCATTGGGTAAAGATTTATATCTCATGATATATTCATGGCTGGAATGGCAAGTTAATCTGGTTCAGTATTACAGGACTGGAACGAGGAGTGAACTCAATTCAGAAAGGGACTTTGTCCACTAAGATGTTCTTGGAAGCAATGCTTTGGCTACTATGGAAATCATTACATGTGATTAATGGATGCCACAATTACATGTTTTATTCCCATGCTATTTTATCATGATTTATGTACCATTATGATCTATGCCTTATGTACTTCCATGTTTTATGTCGTTGCTCAATATTTTGATGTTTAAACATTATGTTCATGTTTTTAAGTTCAAATGTATATGGTATGTTTTATTTTATCCATGCTTACCCTTACTGAGAATTTGAGCTCACCCTTTTTATGTTTTATTTTCCCCCAGGATTAAAAGAAAGGTTTTAGGTAAGGAAACAAAAAGTGTAAGATCTTTATGGGAGATGTTGAAGATCTTTCACCACGATTAGAAGATTACATTCCAAGTTTCCAAAGACACTAAACTATTACGGTCCTTGTGTGTCTGTTTTTGTTATGTATTATGTATTCCGCAAAAGTAATGTAATATCTATGTACGTCAAGCTTTGGGTCTGTTACAATGAAAATGAGGGGGAATAGCAGTAAGTATCCAACTATGGGTCTCTGGATTATGATGACTCGAAGGATCTAAAAGATATTTCTCATTCCCATGGTATCATCTGTCCTCATCTAAATCATTCCAATCCTTCTTTAACTTCTAAAACTCCATTGGTGGCCACTAATTCATTAATATCTCATCCTTCTACCCCATAAAAGGGAAGGTGCTGATAGCACAAGGGAAATTAATGTCAATCGTCGGTGCTGAATCCATCCTCTGATATTGGAAACTTCATGCCCCTAGAGATAGGATTCATGCACATGATCCACCCAGCATTATAGGTTATATCAAGTGAGTATAAGGGTCATTCTTTACTAAATATCACTGCAATGGTGGACCCTTACATGGTTCGTGATGATGAGTAGCTCCAGGTAGATCCACCTAATGTCCCTAGTCAATGGCATTGTCATCAAATCCATGGATAAAAAATAATCATAATGTACCAACCAGTTCCTCTAGATAAGTCATGCATTCCACAAAGACCAAGAAGCATGGCCAATGAAAATACAATCATGCATAGTCCTCACATCCTATCCCTTCATCCTCATGACCTCCACTATTTGTGTTTCTCAATCAGAAAGAGTCATTGAGATCACATTATGATCAACTAAACCCAACTGTGGGCATACCTCATCCATATGGTAATCATCTGGTAGTAATTTTTCATGATTTAGATGGTGAGAAAAGGGATATTCCCATCACCAGCTGAAATCTATCAATTTGACTAACAGTATTCGTCATACCACCTGTTTTTGAGAAACATACAGGTAGTATAAATGTGAATCTGACAAGGAAGTATGATGTGCTTATGCACCTTATCAACATTCCTAAAATTCTCTCAATCCTCAGGGCACTCCACATGTCTAATGATATTTTTTAATCCTACACAGAGTCTTTGGGAATCCCACTGTAGAGACCCCAAACTTGACATACATGGACATTACATTACTTTTGCGGAATACTTAATACATAACAAAAATAGAAACCAAAGGACCATAATAGTTTAGTGTATTTGGAAACTTGGAACATAATCTTCTAATCTTGGTGAAATATCTTTAACATCTCCCATAAATATCTTGTTAGGTCCACAAGGCAGAATACCCTGAGAGGGGGGGTGAATCAGGGTATGACTAATTTAAAATTAACGCCCGTTATGATCTTGTTTCGTTGTTAAGTAAAACACTCTTCTCTCTCTTTCCTATTGCACAATGTAAACATAAATTAAAGCATGCACAGGACATAGAGATATTTACTTGGTTCACCCTCACTAGGATACGTCCAAGGAGCATACGCTGACAAGTTTCCGGTCGTACCAAATTCTACTAAACTTCACTAGCTGTGGATACAAGGTTCGGGTACAGTCACTCTGTCCCAGGATCACTGCCTTTACAAGATTTAGGGTCATCTCACTTATTTCCCAAGGGTCACTCCTTGTTTCTCTCTCTCTGGCTCACTACCGGTGGAGAGGATCACCTTCTTCCTCTTTCTTCACTCACTGCTCTGGAAGGGATCAACTCACATTTTATAGACCTGTAGGTCTCTTCATTTGCATGAAGGAATTCATCTTCCTCTATATGTAGATGCTATGTTGAAGTAAAACTTTCACTTGTAGATGAATATCTCTTTACACTGAAGGTATCGGGAAATCTTCCAGCTTCCACACATCCCAAAAATATGGTCAGTGAATCAACCTTACTTAGCGCGCAAGTCTAAGCTAGCGCGCAAGTATCGGCGCGCAAGTCACAACTGGCATGCAAGTATTCCTCAACCACTTGCACGACACAAGCTTCTGCAACTCCAAACCTGCGCAACTCACTTCCTTCCTTGACTAAACCACCTCAGGCGCGCAACTAACACTTGGTGCGCAACTTCCAACACTGGCGCGCAAGTCCCACTTGCGCGACTGTTTCCTCACGGATTTCGGGGATGACCTCCTGGATGGGAGATTCAAACATTCCGATCAGTTTCTAGCTGGTTTGTTCATAGAACCGGAAACATCCAATGATTCCACATCCGTTTGGACCTACTTTCCAAAGGCAGGCGCTCATTAGCTTGTGGACTGATGAGGTTTAGGAATTTTCATTGGTCGAGAGGATGGGAGGTCGGACTCATCACACCTTTTTGAGGGGAATTATTGTCTACTCCGGGACTCTCTTTATATATTTAAGTTATGTTCATGAATCCTTATTACATTACAAAGTATAAAATGCACTTTCCTTCAGTTTTAACAATCAATGATTAAATATGCAAGAAATTTAGAGAATCTTTTATATGTATTCGAGGTTCTTCATCAATAGAGAATCATCTATATCTGTTTAGAGATTCTTGGTCAATGGTATCCTTCAAAACATTTATATAAAAGTCTCTTGGTCATTATGATGACCAGGCTGGTTTTAAAGCCACTCAGTGGGGCACTTGAAGTTTATCGTCATTCAGAAGGACAGGGATTATTTCAAAGTTGGGATCGAACCCAAAAAATGGGCTACCTACGTATCCTTTGTTTTGGAAAAGGAATCAGAACCCACGTAGTTCGAGTAATGGAGTATGATGTTTATGATTGATGGCTCAAAGAATAATGTCATAATTACTTTTACACTATAAGCTCACGTGAGTCATGCTCAGTGTGAGAAACAAGAGGTATTGGTAAAAATTAGACAATTGTGCCATGAAAGATGCAATCATAAGAATTTGTTTGGGGCTTATGTATGTATGACTGCCCAGATAGATGAAGGTTTAGGATTTACTTTTAGGGAGAAAATCCATGAACAGGGTCCATAAAGTTATATGTGCTTCATGGAGATTTGAATACTCTAATCTTGGGGCTTACTCCTAAGGAGGATGCCCAAGTTAGGAGGGGACTTATGATTTGGTTTTACTCCTGAAAAGGAAACCCAAATCAAGGGTAAATTAGGACTGGTTAAGAGAAATTTAAGGGGGCTTGGGGTTTACTCCTGAAAAGGAAACCCAAGATTATGACTGGGACTTACTCCTAAAAAGGAGGCCCAGGTTAGGGGACTTGGGGCTTACTCTTGAAAAGGAAGCCCAAGATTATGACTGAGTCTTATTCCTGAAAAGGAGACCCTGGTTAGGGATTAAAGTTTGGGGCTTACTCCTGAGGAGGATGCCCAAGTTTATGACTGAGTCTTATTCCTGAAAAGGAGACCCAGGTTAGGGATTAAGGTTTGGGGCTTACTCCTGAGGAGGATGCCCAAGTTTGGGAACTTTAAGAATTTGGGGCTTACTCCTAAAGAAGCATGCCCAAGTTAAAGGATTCTCTCATCTTAAATGATGAGGTTAAATGAATGAACTCTCCATAATTAGTGACATAAGGATATTTAAATCACTAGGTTTTGAGAGATATTCCACAGAATTCCTTTCAGATAAGGAAGTCAAATCAAGAAATCATGCCATAAATGGCTTTGAAGAGTGTCTTGAAGACTGAATCTTGAAAAGGAAAGGTGAAATGGCTTAAGAGGGGTAAAATGGGCAAGATGGGCACCCAAAAAGATAGGGGCACGCAAGTCTTGAAAGGCACGCAAGTCTTCTGTGGGCGTGCAAGTATTGGTCGCGCAGGTATACCTGCGCGACACATGGTGTACTTGCGCAATTTTCAACCAGCATTGAAATACTTGAGCAACTCTTTTTTAAACCCTTTAGAATCCTCTTGAGGTTCTTCCAGAAAAGGGACGTGCAAGTTATATTGAAAGAAATAAGTCGGCGCGCAAGTGTCTGATAAGTTTCAACACTTAGGCCTTCCTTCTTCTCTTTAGATCTTCCGTTCTAGGTAAGAAATTACCTTAGAAGTGTTTCGAAAGCTTTGAGAAGATACTTGGGCGTCGGGAGCTTCAATCCGAGTTTCTGAAAAAAATATCTCCCGAATGGGGGCCCACAGGGTCTATTAATAGTCAGGAGAAGACCCCGGGCGGTTACCACTTAGGTCGCGCAAGTCACTTGCACGACCAAGAGCGTCGCGCAAGTGTACTTGCGCGACAGTGATATAACTTGCGTGGTGCAGTTGTTGTTGATCCTTTGTTCATGCCTTTGTCGATTTTTGATGTTTTCTTCAAAGGTTGAATCACTTTGAGCTCAGATATTCCCTTTTCCGATCTTTAGATTCTGTGACGAATGGAGCGTCAACAAAAGTCCCCCCTCAGAGTTGGATCCGTAGAGAAATGAGGATTTGACTCTGAGGAAATCGAATCCATTCAAAGGAAAAGGTGGGGGCGCAAGTGTTTAGTGCGCAGAGGACGGCGTGCAAGTTTGCGTCGCGCAAGCCTTAAGCGCTCTGGGTACGGCGCGCAGATAGGCTTCCTGGCCTATAAATACACGGCCTCACCTCCGTAAAAGTATCCGGATTTCCGGACTTCATACCTTCTCGAGCTCTCGCCGCGCAGGTCACCTAAGCCGCGCAAGTCTCTTTTCCACTGTTCCCTCGCTGTCGCGCTCCTGTAAAGGTATTCGTACTTGCCCGGTTTATACTTGCGCGTTAAAAACTAGCGTGGCACATGAAATACTTGCGCGCCATTGTTTAGATTTGCGCGACTTAATGCCTTGGCCATTTTTTCCGAATTCTTTCACAAATTTTATGAAAAAATAAACCCATTTAAGAGTTAAATTTGTTCAAATTTTTGTGCAGATTCAATGGCTCCTAAGGGAATTGGAACGGCTGATGAACTGGCTAGCAAGCGGATTGATGACATGATGAACATTATTGGCCATGATTACTATGATATCTGTGACAGCACTTTCCCAGATTTGGATAAGTACTTGAAGAAATATCATCTTAATTTCCCACAGAGCATCTACCTGTCTCTGTGTGGTCATGGTCATCTGCAAGGAGTCAATGTTCCAAATGCAAACAATTATACACCTGAGATGCAGCTGCACTGCTACTTCTCTATTTTGGTTATGATGTGCATTAAGAGTAACAACAATGGTGTGACCTTTCAAATTCTTCCTCCATGTCATTTCCTTGCAGATATGAAAATGGTAAACCCATGGGCTGAAATGTTTTCCACTAATGGTTGGTGGAGAGAAGAAAAACATGGTATTAGAGCAATATCTGAAAAGAGTAATCTCTCCAAATGGCTCTTTACTTCTAATGCTCCATTCTTAGATCCATGTATCCATCTTCCAAGTTTCTTGGACAGAAACAGAGTCACTGTTTGATCAGCAGAAAATTTTTCTCAAACCGCACACAAGAACATCCTTTTACAATCGTTCCAAGAAGAGCTGGTATCACTGCATCTCTTATTGTATCCAGTTGAATGAATGAATTCCAGGTGGTTGCTAATGAAGCTCAGGATGCCGTAAATCAAATTAAGTGTTATGTTGAAAGCCTCTTGTAATTCTCGAAAAAGAGAAGAGACTTCAGTCTGTGGATGTCCTTCTAACTCTTGTGTATCAATGAAAAAAACTTTTGTCTTCAATCATTTGTACCTACATTCTTTTCACTACCTGCTTCAAATTTACTTAAGCCAATGGGCCCAGTAAGTATAGTTTGATTTTTACTAGGATTATTACAAATAATCCTACAAACTTTGAACCTTTTAATTGCTCAATATTACCTAAATCATGCAAAAATGTATATTTAGTGAGCTGGAACTTGACTTTTATTCAGAGTTCCTTTGTATTTTGTGGGCAGTTTAAAGTCATGCATGCCAGACATAAAGGGGCTAATGTTTAAGGTCGAAATAGCTTTGACCAAAATGGGTTAAAATGGATTCAATTCCTTGACAATTTATCTGAAAACATATTACCATACTCAAGTATGAGAGAAAATATGTAAACTATGGCTTAAGAATATTTGAATCTGGGGAATGATCTGAAAAAGAGCTAAAAGGCATTAGAAGAAGTAGTTTCCAAGAATGAAGTTACTATTATTTAACAAAACCTAATAGGGGGTTGAAATATGCAGGGCCACCTATGGGCATTGGCTGCATGGTCAAATAAATAGCATCTTTCGGCTGACAAGTCTGTTATGTGGATTGTTTATGCAAGGCCACCTATAGGCACGTACTGCATAGTCAGGCAAAAGAACTCTCAGAAATTTACTTTCCTAGTGCTAAAAGCCAGTGAAAGTTTATGGAGATTCAAATTTTCTAAAGTATAGAGTTTGTTGTATGGAAATAGGTACTTGAATATGGAGAAGATATTTCCGAACAAGAATATCGAAGAACTGGATGAATATCACTCCTACGAAGGTCTGACCCAAACATAGGGAAGAAGAATAAACCATAGACTTGAATACTTTCAGATCATGAAAAAGGATATGGGACAAATATGTTAAGGATGGCTATTTTTTGTGGATCCCTACATACTGTCGTTTAATACAAATAAGGACAAAAGAGGCATTCTTCTCAAGAATGAAGTTACTATTATTTAACAAAACCCGTTAGGGGGTTGAAATATGCAGGGCCACCTAAGGGCATTGGCTGCATGGTCAAATAAATAGCATCTTTCGGCTGACAAGTCTGTTATGTGGACTGTTTATGCAAGGCCACCTATGGGCACGTGCTGTATAGTCAGGCAAAAGAATTCTCAGAAGTTTGACATTTTTGTGATTAGAAGTCATGAAAAGGGTTATGAAGATCTGAAAATATTTAAGGTTAGGATTATAACACATAAAGATGGGTATTTTCCAATGTATATAGAGATACATAGGTCAATGAAAACCATAATCATGTTGTGGCTGGGTCCTGAATTGAAACTTGGACTTCACTACGTATCTCATAAGAATGAGAATCAAGCCATACGTAGTTCTTGAAATGCAGTTTAACGTCGTGCAGGACGAAAGTATGAGAAATCTTAGTTTAGGGTCATAGAATTTGGACCATAATAATGAATACACAGTGTGTGTTTTCATGAGGATTTTTTAGCTAAGGGACTGAAAGTGAAATTTGGGGTTAGGCCCAAAAGACTTGGGGCTGGATTCGAGGGATACTCGAACGTTCCTACGTATCCCATAAGGGTGGGAATCAAGCCCACGTAGTTCTAGAAATGCCCTTTGTACAAATTTGGTTCGTACATGTGAAGGGTGAAAGGGGACTTTAGTCCAATGATGGTTTAACCTAAGATAAAAAGTTTAGGTATTACCATGTATTCATGTAGTCTTTTGAAAATGAAAACCATGATTGAAAAATCAATGTCAATAATAGTTCTCTCTCAAGTGAGGAAATCAAAGAATATTGTAGTTTATTGTCGTACCGGACAAAAGTTTTGTATATTTTAACGTCATATAACAAGGACGAAAGTGAATCAATGTAAAGATATTGATTCCAGGGGCGGTTTCACGAATCAACATCATATGAGATGGTGGTGAACCGATGTGAAGAGATTGTTTTTGGGCTTGAACCTTGGGAGGTTGCCTACATACCCAGCCTGGAGGGCAAGGATCAAAGTCCGTGTAGTTCAATTAAATAATGAATTAATGATCATGTTGTTCTTATGGACAATGATCTAATAAAAAATGTTGTTGGGACTTACACGTGGTTAGTGGCCCAAAGGGAGTGTTATGGTTGATGTTCGCTCTAAGCTCACGTGAGTCATACTCGGTGTGAGAAACAAGAGGTAATAACAACCTTAACGATGCACAGTTTAATGTCATATAGGACATAAAAAAGGGACTATGCAGTTTAAAGTCTTGCAGTTAGGACTATTGGTGCTGCACAGTTTAGTGTCATGTAGCAGGGACAAAATAATAGTTTAATGTCATGTAGGACATATCAAGGACTTTCTGTACAGTTTAGCGTCATGTAGTTAGGACGATGGGGACAATACAGTTTAACATCATATTGGACGAAAGGGGGATTGTGCAGTTTATTGTCATGCAGTAAGGACAAAAGAGTGTACCATTTTAACGTCATGTCGGACGAAAGTGCGAATAGTTTAAGGTCATATGCATAGACCATGGATGGTGTAGTTTAATGTCATGCTGGACCTTTGATGATTATATAGTTTAACGTCTTTCCGGACGTGAGGGACTTTTATACAGTTTAGCGTCATGTAGTTAGGACGTCACAGTTTAACGTCTTGCTGGACATAAGGGATTTGCAAATAGTTTATGGTCATATACATGGACCAGGGATGATGTAGTTTAAGGTCATGCTGGACGGTTTAGGGAACTTTTTCACAGTTTAATGTCGTGTGGGACGAAGTTGCAGTTTAAAGTCATACTGGACCATTGCTGTATAGTTTAACGTCATATAGCAAGGACGAACTGGTGCTGTACAGTTTAAAGTCATGTAGCTAGGACTAAGGTGAACCAATATGAGGATATCAATTCTGGGGACTTTTTACAGTTTAACGTCATGCTGGACGATGAAAGTGCCACACAGTTTAATGTCATGTTGCTAGGACACAATATAGTTTAATGTCATCTCGGACAAATAAGGAACTTCTGTACAGTTTAATGTCATGTAGATAGGACATAATACAGTTTAGTGTCATGTAGGACAAATAAGGAACTTCTCTACAGTTTAATGTCATGTAGATAGGACATAATACAGTTTAGTGTCTTGTAGGACAAATAAGTAACTTCTCTACAGTTTAATGTCATGTAGATAGGACATAACACAGTTTAGTGTCTTGTAGGACAAATAAGGAACTTCTCTACAGTTTAATGTCATGTAGATAGGACATAATACAGTTTAGTGTCTTGTAGGACAAATAAGGAACTTCTCTACAGTTTAATGTCATGTAGATAGGACATAATATAGTTTAGTGTCTTGTAGGACAAATAAGGAACTTCTCTACAGTTTAATGTCATGTAGATAGGACATAATACAGTTTAGTGTCTTGTAGGACAAATAAGGAACTTCTCTACAGTTTAATGTCATGTAGATAGGACATAATACAGTTTAGTGTCTTGTAGGATAAATAAGGAACTTCTCTACAGTTTAATGTCATGTAGATAGGACATAATACAGTTTAGTGTCTTGGAGGACAAATAAGGAACTAATGTGATTGTTTTGGATCTGGGAACAATATTTTGTGTTTATACAAAATACTTCTTCAGAAATCGGGCATTAGTTGGAGTCGTGATGTGTTCTCCATCCATTGAGATTAGAGAATACACTCCATTGGAGTAGACCTTATGTATTGAATAAGGTCCTTCCCATTTTGGTTCAAGATTGGGAGGCTTCTTTCCTGGTATCATTGGTGCTCTGAGAACCAATACCAATTCTCCCTGAATGAATGAACGAAGACGAACTTTTTTGTTAAAAGCTCGTGTTATTCGATTCTGATAGATTTCCAAGTGGTGCAAAGTGCACAATCTTTTCTCATCTAACTGTTCCAATTCATTCAACCGCTTTTGGGATTGCTCATCTGTAGATAACTGATCACAAATGGCTATTCTGAGTGAGGGCAATTGAACTTCAATTGGCAAGACTGCTTCTGTTCCATATACCAATGAATATGGAGTTGACCGCGTTGCATTGCGAGTGGTAGTCCGATAAGCCCATAAAGCATGAAAGAGTTTATCAGGCCATGACCTCTTATCTTTATCCACCATCTTTTGCAGTATATTTGAAAGATTCTTGTTGAAGGCTTCTATCTGGCCATTAGCCGCCGCATGATATCGAGATGAATGGTTGGACTTAATGTTGTATTCTTGATACAATTTCTTTACCTCAGAAGAACAGAAGTTGGTGCCGTTGTCCGTCAATATGGTATAAGGGACACCAAATCTAGTAATGATGTTAGACTTGATGAAGCTAACAATGCATTTAAAACTGACTTCTTTGAGAGGTACTTCCTCTGCCCATTTGGAAAAGAAATCAGTAGCAGTAAGAATGTACTTAAACTGCTTGGCCGTAGCTGAAGGGTAAGGTCCCACCACATCCATTCCCCATGTGGAAAATGGCCATGAGTATTTAGCTGTATGAAGCAACTCTGGAGGTTTATGAATGAAGTTGGCATATACTTGGAATGAATGAAACTTCTTTGTAAAATTAACACAATCTTGTATCATTGAAGGCCAAAAGTATCCAAGCCTTCGAATTTGATCAGACAGTCTATGTCCAGACTGGTGGGCACCACAGACTCCTGCATGCACTTCTTTTATGACAGCCATTGTCTCTTCACCATCAATACATCTGAAGAGAACTCCATCAAAACCACGTTTGTAAAGAATTTTCTTGAGGTGGTTTGGGCTATCATAAAGAGTAAAATTGACCACACGTCGCCGAATTTGTTCTTTCTCGGCTCTATCAAGTGGAAGTGTTCCATTTTGAAGGTATTAGCTGATAGGTGACATCCATCCTGTAGTATGACCATACGGTTCAGGAATGGGACTAATTTCATTAATTTCCTCTGTTCTGACTTGAACATAAGGTGAAATTGCACGAAGGTGGGCAATACAGATGGTTGTCTCGTCCCGATTTGGATCTGCTAAAGTTGTGGCTATATTAGCCAGTGCATCAGCTTGAGCATTTTGTGATCTTGGGACATAAGAAAATGTCAGTTCTGAAGGGAATTCCGACATTAACTCTCTGACGTAATCATACAAAGGGATTAATTCTTCTTTTCTGATGGCATAATCCCCATTGACTTGTTTGATTACCAGGTCTGAATAACCTTTTACCTTTAAGTGATTCACTTGTGCTTGAAGTGCTAATTCCAAGCCTGTAATGAGATCTTGGTATTCAGCTTCATTATTGGTACCACCTTCCCACAACAAAAAGGAATAAGGTAACACTGCCTTATCTGGAGAAATGAGCATAATTCCTAAACCAACTTTGTTAAATTTAGGATTTTCCATTTTCTTCCCTGTTGGACTTCTAGAAGCACCATCAAAATACATTTCCCATGTTTGAGGACTCTCTTGAATAGAGAAAACTTCATCATCAGGGAGTTCGATATCTGAATACGTGTCTTCCACTGAAGGATGTTCAGCCAGGAAATCAGCCAGATCTTGGCCCTTAATTGCCTTTTGAGACATATACTGAATGTCAAACTACTGTAGAATAACCGCCCACCTTTCCAGATGTCCTGTAAGCATTGGACGACTAAGGATGAATTTGAGCGGATTATTACGAGATACCAATTGGACCTCATGATGTTGTAGGTAGTGTCTCAGTTTCTGAACTGCAAAGATTAATGCTAGGCAGCACTTTTTAATACTTGAATACCGGGTTTCTGCTTCAAGTATAGTTCTACTGAGATAGTAGAGACTATTTTCATTCCCAGCATCATTCTTTTGAGCGAGAAAGGCACCCAATGATCGCTCTAAAGCTGTCACATAGAGGATAAGCAGTCTACCCTCAACAGGTGGCATGAGTACTGGTGGACTCAAGAGGTATTTCTTGAGAACATCAAATGCTTCTTGACATTCTTCAGTCCACTGGTAAGTGACTCCTTTCTTCAATAATTTGGTAAAGGGTAAACTTTTTCCTGCCAAATTAGCGATGAAACGCCGAATGTAGGCTAAGTGTCCTTGAAGTCCTCTTAATTCTTTCAAATTCTGAGGAGGTGACATACCAAGGATTGATTTGGTCTTCTTAGGATCGACTTCAATACCACGATGGCGTACAACAAAGCCGAGGAATTTTCCTGAGGTTACCCCAAAAGCACATTTTAAGGGGTTCATCTTCAAATTATGTTGTCGAAGCTTGTGGAATATGACTTCCAAATCAGCCAAGTGATTAGAATGTTGTTTGGATTTAACCACCAAACCATCTACATAGCATTCAACAAACTTCCCTAAAAGAGGTTTGAAGATACGATGCATGGCGCATTGATATGTTGCACCTGCATTCTTTAAACCAAAGGGCATCACCCGGTAACAAAACACACCTTGAGGAGCTCTGAAGGCTGTATATTCCTCATCTTCTGGGGCCATTCAGATCTGATTATATCCAGAATATCCATCCATGAAAGAAAGTACTTCATAGCCAGCCGTCGCATCAATTAAGAGTTCTGTAATCAGAATTGGGAAATCATCTTTAGGAAAATACCGATTAAGATCTCTGAAATCGATGCAAACCCTAATTTGTCCGTTCTTATTCTTTACAGAGACAATATTAGCCAACCACTTGGGATATTGAACTTCTCTGACGAAGTTGTCTTTGATAAGCTTATCCACTTCAGCTTCAATTTTGGAAGCATAAGTTGGGTGTGTTCTTCTCGCGGCTTGTTTAAAACCTCGATGTTCTTTTGGTAAACCCAAATGATGAGTAGCAACATCAGGATCAAGCCCAGGAATTTCTGTATAATTACAAGCAAAAATATCTTTATTTTGCTTTAGAAAAGAAATATACATCTCTTGCTCTTCAAGGGTCATGGCCGCACTAATTAAAGTGGGGCGTGGATCTTTCTCTGTACCCAAATTTACTTCTCTGAGTTTATCCACAGTGGTAGAGATACCCTCTTCAAATGCTAGAGGAGCATCTCTAAGATCTTCCTCTTCCTCTTCATCATGTGTTATTTCTTCCATTTCTACTTGCAAAGTAGATGAAAAAACGAAATTCTTATGATCATAAGAGATGTCAAAATTTTCACATTTTGAAGAAGAAGCTTCCATTTCCGACCCTATTGATGATAAAGGGTCTTCTTTGGGAATCAAAGAGGAGATGATGGATCGAGAATCGACATCATTATTCACCTCTGGTGTTGCTATAACTTCTTCTGGCCTGATTAGCGAAGTATAGACTTGTTAGACTTCATCACCACTTATGCTTTCATCACTGCTTAGTAGGTTACCAATTTCTCCCATGTTGTCTGGCTCGATCGTCGTAATTGACATTATGGATATTTCCATAAGAGTATTTTGATTTGGGCCTATTTTGTCAATTTGACTGATAGGTAATACATAATCTGTACTCATATGTGAAAATGGATTTATTGGAATTTTCTCCAAACCATATGGAGCATTAACTTTGGTAATTTCCTTCATTGTAGATTTTTCTCTTCCCTTCATGTGATAAAATTCCGCCTCAATGTATTGAGACTCACATGTCTTGAACGGGGCCTTATCACCATACAGTGTTCCAACTTGACCATCAAAACAGTATTTGAGACATTGATGGTATGATGAAGGAATAGTTGCATGCTGATGTAGCCAGGGTCTTCCAAGCAAGATATTGAAAGCTGAGTCTTGATCAACAATCATGAAATCCGAATTGGATACAAGATCTCCAAACTGAGTTCTGAGTGTAACTTCTCCCAGTGGTTCTTGTTCATTTTTATCATATCCTTGTAACATCATGGTAGAAGGAGATAAATCAGATTCCGTGAGTCCCAATCGACGAAATGTACGAATGGGCATGAGGTTGACTCCTGAACCATTGTCAATGAAAGCTCTTCGAACATCTACACCATTGACTTTGCCAGATAAGTACAAAGGTTTTATGTGCTCATGCACAACATAATCTTCATCTTTATCAGTAAAAGATATCACTTCATGGAATTCTTCAGGATTATTCTCTATGTGATAGATTTCAGCTGCAGCAATTTCAGCTTCAAACTCCTGAGGACTTGACAAAGCTTCGATGAGTGCTTCCCGAAGATCTTTTGACAGATTCAAAGCATCCAAAATTGATAACTTGGCTGGTACTTGGGCCAAGTGTTTCAATATATCATACTTTTGATCTAGAGGTCTGCGTTTCCCAATAGGAATATGTGGTTTAGCAGGTACCTTGGAAGCAGATGCTTTGGAAGCTGATGCATCTTGTATTGAAGTTGGCAACATCCTTGGTTTTGGAAGATTAGACTGATTAGATCCATTTACTTGCTGATATAAAGAAGATGGAACCTTTAATCGGTCTTCCAAAATAACTGTGCCAAAACTGAGTTGGCCATTGGAAGAAGAACTTGCTTGTTCTTTTTGAGCTTGCTGAAGGGCTCTACCACGGGTTTCTGCTGCATATACAGTGCTAGCAGGGGTAAAATTAGAGTAGTGGCTTCGGAAAGATTCACGTCTTCCCCTGTATCCTGAACCTCTAGAACCTCCTCGGATTCCCTTATTTGATACAGGGAATTCAGGCTCATCAAGACTGGAATATGGATCTGTTAATTGAATCATATTAACAGAACCAAAGATTAACTCTTCGTCTGATAAAGACTCTGCCTGGTTAGCCTGTTTAGGCTGTGCTGTTTGGTGGGACGGTGCCCGTGGATTTGAAGTAGATGGCATGAAATCTGCCAGAGTCAAAGACAATTTAGGCTTTGATACATACTCATCTTCTCCTGATTCCTCTTTCTTCTTTGAATTGCGCTGCCCTTTTGAGGATTTATCTTTTGATGAAGGCTTTACTGCAGCTTTTGTAGGAGACACAATTGGCTTCTTCAATTGTGTTCGCAAAATGGAATGGGTCCGATTGATTGTCTTTCTGACCATCCAATCATCATATTTTTTCGTAGTTTTGCTTTTGACTTCCTACCACTCGCCTCCTTCCTCTGGATCTGTAGCAGTAATACACGTTACATGAGCTGAAGAACCATTCAATTTGACTTGTCCCAAGTCGACCATCTTTTGCAGGAGGTCTTTAAGGACAAAACACTCCTGGATGGGATGCCCCAACATTTGATGAAAGGGACAATAATTGGGACGGTCTTCATCTCCTTCCTTGTTTGGCCTCTTGGGCACTGGTAATTGAACCAAATTATTTTCCAAAGCTGAAATGAAGTAACCAGGAACTTGCACACTTCGGAAAGAGTATGTTTTACTCTTCATATCCTCAAATTGTTTTCGTCGTTGATCTTTTTGATCATTTGGACGAAACAGCCTTTGTTTTTGGAGTTCAGGAGGTGGAGCTCTTCGAGAAGATGAAGGTTTTGAAGTAGAAATAGGTACAGGTGCTTGTTTAAGCATAACTATAGCAGTTTCCTCTTTACCCATTCTCCTTCCTGGAGCTGATGGAATTGTATGAGATTTAACCTTAGCCTGTATAAGGGAATCTTCAATCTGTTGAGCGATTGAAGTAAGGTCTCGAAACCCCCCTGTGTATTTCACAGGGATCAATGGTGTGCGTAATTCGTCACGCAAATTTGCCACACAGATTGGCAACAATTCCTTCTGAGGGAGTGCTAAACTCAGGGAATACATTAATCCCTTCCAACGAGCAATGAAATCAGAGACTCTTTCATTCTCCCTTTGCTTGCAGTTTGTAAGATCGAAAACTATTGTTTTTGGAAAAGTTGAGCTAAACTGAAGAAGGAATTTTTGACGAAGATCCTCCCATCCGATGACTGACCGGGATTGCAAGCTTGTATACCAGACAAAAGCTGGTCCTTGCAAGGTTCGCACGAAGCATCTGAGTTTCACTGCTTCTTGCTGCTCTGGAGTTCCCATCATAGGATCACAACAAGACACGTAATGCGTCAAATGTTGTTCGGGGTCGCCTGATCTATTGAAAGTAGGGAAAATAGGGTTTCCAAAACTGGATGGAGGAGAAATTGAATCTACCCATTCAGGGTAAACTTTCTTTTCAGGTTGAACTTGCCCCCGTTTCCCTTACATAGTTTCTAACCGAGCTGTTAATGACTCAATAGTAGTTATTAACTTTTGAGAAACATCAGGTTGAACTTGGTTTTGGGTAGGTGCGATGAATGGAGCTTGGACAGACGTGGTGGTTGGTGCTGCAACTGATGGTAGTGCTGCCAACCGTTGTTGCGTTTGACCCGTAGGATTAGACCTCTGAGGGTGTACTGATAAAGGAGGATATTCCTGATCCATCTCAGTAGTTACAACAAATTCCTTTGGCTGTCAGACTTCAGCATCCTTAAGAAGAAGACTACTCTAAAGTAGTTCTGCATTCAACCTTCTTAATTCTTTCATTTCTTCCTCCTGTTGTGCAAACCTTTTCTCTAATGAGAGCGATTGACCTCCTTCAGAGGAAGGGTGAGAAGTAACCTGATTCTTTCCTTTACCCTTATTGGATCATTTTCGGAGAGGGGGGAGTGGGTTACTTGAAGTAATACTCAGATTTTGGGTAAGCCTTTGATTACGTGTGTGCACACCTTCTTTATTTAGGTCTGTGTGCGCAACTTCTTGAGCGGGAACCTCTTCGTCTGATCCCTCTGGTTGAGCTTCATCTGGTGAATCAGCAGCAACGGCATTGATGACATTAATGGATGCATATTGCATGGAATCCTTTCTATCAGAATTTCTGTGATATTGTCTTCTTCCATGTCCATGATGAGACATGGAATTCTGTTGACTTGATCCCTCAGGAACTTCTTGGAGAACCGTCACTTGGAGAGAATCTCCTGATAGCTTGGCTCTTCGTTCCTCTTGAGGCTTATTCCCTAATCGAGAGAATACTAACTTTCTCTGAGGGAGGGATTGAGGATTTGAAAAAGTCCCCAGTCCGGTGGACTGGGGATGTTCCTGCTGCTTCCGCTCAACTTCTCGAATCCCATTTGTTGACTCTGAGGGTTGGGTTAGAGAAGTCCCCAGTCCGACAAGCTGGGGTGTATCTTGACATGCTATGTCTGAGATCTTCTTAAAATCTCTCTTGATCTTGCGAATCTTAGTTCGGAAATTAGCTGGATGCATTAACCTGTATCCACTTTTATCACCTGGTTCAACAGACCGTTGGATGATTTCCGAAAATTCTGTCATTTGATGACTTGTTTGCTCCAGACGAGAGGCTTGTGCAATATTCTCGCATGCTCGATGTAGGAGTAATTCAACAACTTGTTCTCTATATACTTGATTTTGAGAGGAACTAGTTGAAGTCTGTTCTTGAGCAAGCTTTTGATTATGAACAAAGCCCATTGACTGTGGCCGGCCATGGGCAATAACATTGCATGAGACCATTTTCGGCGGGCTTTGCTGACTGGAAAGCACTGTGAAATGTAGTGCTCCGTGAACACCCCATCCTCTGATATGAACATCAAATGTAGCATTGGCAATTAACTGACGCAATTTTCTTAGTGCGCCAAGGCATGAACGTTGAAGGGTTCTTTGTTGCTTTTCAGCCTTCGGATACCGAGAGACTGATAGAGATGCCAAATCAATCTGGCGTTGTAACCCTTATATTATCTTAATATGATTTTCATAATCACCGTAAGATAATACTTTCTTCTTCAATTGACAAAGAGTCTTCCATATGTTGAGACGAATATCATGGATTCCATCATCCGTCAACATCTTTGGAATGTCGTACTGGGAGTCAGCCAAAGGCCAAAACATGACTGGTACTTCACCTTTTGCCAGTTTTTTCCTCATGTTCAGCATTTCCTCTTTATCATTAAATGAAGATTCTTCTACCTGTATGGACCAGAGTTGGTGTTTCCTTGTTGCTTCATCAGATTCAACATGATTGGTAGACAGATCACTATTCATGCTGGAAGATGAATGACCCAGGGATGGTTCGGAGAATAACCTGAACCCCAGGCTATCTTCTGATGGAGAAAGAGTTTCACCTGCCGATAGTAAAGCATCAGACATGATTGGTTTTACGTTTGCAAGTGCCTCGAGATAGGAGGGCTTTCTCGTCACTACATTGCCTTCTGAAGAATTTTCGAGACAACATGAATCACTACTGCAGAGAGGACTTTCGCAGCGAAGTTCATCACTATGAGGAGGACCGTCATGATGGGTTACAGCAAAAGATGAAATCTCTTTCTCCTTGGTCTTCTGACCACACCGAGGGTTCCTGTGGCTCTCATCTGAAGAAGAAACTTCAAGATTGACCGAACTTTCATGAAGAAAGCCTTCATGAGGAAGTGTCTGTTGAAGACCTTCAAAATTAATGTTCCCGTTATTGAGAACTGAGGGAGTAGAATCTTGAATTCCAACAGATAAATGTCTGAGGGCTTCAAGAACTCCAACATCGAGAAAGGCCTTGTTTCAGATTGGCCTTTGATCTCCTGACTGTGTTGGGTGGATCTTTTTCTTAGATGCCTTCTTACTCACTTTAGAAACCACTTGTTGACGAAAGTGGTTACTCTGAGCAGGTGTATGTGCCTGATCAGGAAAGATGGTCAGGTTAGGCTGACGATCTCCACTCAAATCAGGTGTATGTGCCTGACTTGGTTGTCCGTTTGATATGGGGGAGTATGCCCCATAACCCTCTTGGACTGGAAAAGATGTGTGTGTCTGTTCTGGAGTGAATCGTTGATGTGTCACTCCATTGTTAGGGATAGATTTATGTGTCTGTCCCTGAGATGATGCTGAAGCTGTTATGATATCCTGGCAAGCATCTAGAATATGAGAAGGAATTTGCTTATGATCTTTCACCATTGACAAAATATGTTTGGTGACTTCAGCCGCCGGAACGGGGATATACGTCCATTCCGGGCTTGGAGTAGGTCTATGTGTCTTATCCTGTCCTCCTTTTCTTGTCAGTGAATCCTGACAGTACTCAAGTGTGGAGGCAGAGAGCTGATTCTACCACCTGTTTGTCGTCGGGGCTTTCCGACTGACTTCTCTGTGCGCTACCAAGCGAGACTGTTGGTAGGCTTGATTAGTATTAGCAGGTGTATGTGCCTGCTGATTACACTTCGCCAAACGCGGTTGACGAGATCCATCATATATAGTCAGACGAGCCTGCTGACTAACTGGTGATGTATAAGCAGGTGTATGTTCCTGCCTATGGTACTCCACCGGAATTGCCTGGCGGGATTGGCGTGATGCTGCCAGACGAGTCTGCTGGACAGCGGAATTAAAACGGACAGGTGTGTATGCCTGCTCGTTGTTTGCCACCAAGTTAGGTTGGTGGACTTCTCCGGAGATGGCAGGGATGACAACCTGCCTATTGTTAACCGGATTCTGTCTCTGGCGGTTCATCTTGCCTGCTCGGGTTCGAGGAACCTGAGCTGAATGCCTGGAGTCGGTACCCTCATCATGTTGAGGGCGCACTACTACACGAGTCTGGCGGTGATTGTTGATGGGAGCCCTTGGGAAGGACTCTTGTATTTTTGAATTAAGGTCTTGTGGGACCTGCTAATTTACTTCCTCAGAGTAAGGGAGTGAATGGAAATTGCGTTCCGGGGATAACGACCCGAAACGGTTAGAGACGGTAGTCAGCACCGCCTGCTTCTTGATCGCTGGCCGCCATTGTCCGGACGACCAGGTAGAGTTGTTAACTTGGAGGGCTTGATGAGCGGCCTCCAGAGTTGGGATAGTACCGTTGCGACGGTACTCCTTAACCAGTGCATTAGAAACCCAGTGTTGAAGACGCTGAGTTGGTGATGTCATCCTCAGAGCGGACGACGTTCCAGCAGGAGTAGCAGCATTGGTTTTCACAGCAGCAGACCTCACAGTAGAGGTGTTCACAGCAGCAGCATTCACAGAGGTGAATTTAAGGAAAGCCATTTTGCAGAAGATCATGAGAAAAGAGTGCCTGTTCCATATAACAGACATAATCAAGATGAATCCGGCCACTGCATCTTTTGGATGAGCATATGTCAATGATTGCTTTGTTGGCCCAAGGGGCCAAACAAATAAGAAGAACATCAATTTAACTTGGTTAAGGATTCACGTCGGGTTCACCATTTTTGTTTCCTCACGGATTTCGGGGATGACCTCCTGGACGGGAGATTCAAACATTCTGATCGGTTTCTAGCGGGTTTGTTCGTAGAACCGGAAACATCCAATGATTCCACATCCGTTTGGACCTACTTTCCAAAGGCAGGCGCTCATTAGCTTGTGGACTAATGAGGCTTAGGAATTTGCATTGGTCGAGAGGATGGGAGGTCGGACTCATCACACCTTTTTGAGGGGAATTATTGTCTACTCCGGGACTCTCTTTATAGATTTAAGTTATGTTCGTGAATCCTTATTACATTACCAAGTATAAAATGCGCTTTCCTTTAGTTTTAACAATCAATGATTAAATATGCAAGAAATTTAGAGAATCTTTTATATGTATTCGAGGTTCTTCATCAATAGAGAATCATCTATATCTGTTTAGAGATTCTTGGTCAATGGTATCCTTCAAAACATTTATATAAAAGTCTCTTGGTCATTATGATGACCAGGCTGGTTTTAAATCCACTCAGTGGGGCACTTGAAGTTTATCGTCATTCAGAAGGACAGGGATTATTTCAAAGTTGGGATCGAACCCAAAAAATAGGCTACCTACGTATCCTTTGTTTTGGAAAATGAATCAGAACCCACGTAGTTTGAGTAATGGAGTATGATGTTTATGATTGATGGCTCAAAGAAGAATGTCATAATTACTTTTACACTCTAAGCTCATGTGAGTCAAGCTCGGTGTGAGAAACAAGAGGTATTGGTAAAAATTAGACAATTGTGCCATGAAAGATGCAATCATAAGAATTTGTTTGGGGTTTATGTATGTATGACTGCCCAGATAGATGAAGGTTTAGGATTTACTTTTAGGGATAAAATCCATGAATAGGGTCCATAAAGTTATATGTGCTTCATAGAGATTTGAATACTCTAATCTTGGGGCTTACTCCTAAGGAGGATGCCCAAGTTAGGAGGGGACTTATGATTGGGTTTTACTCCTGAAAAGGAAACCCAAATCAAGGGTAAATTAGGACTGGTTAAGAGAAATTTAAGGGGGCTTGGGGTTTACTCCTGAAAAGGAAACCCATGATTATGACTGGGACTTACTCCTAAAAAGGAGGCCCAGGTTAGGGGACTTGGGGCTTACTCCTGAAAAGGAAGCCCAAGATTATGACTGAGTCTTATTCCTGAAAAGGAGACCCAGGTTAGGGATTAAGGTTTGGGGCTTACTCCTGAGGAGGATGCCCAAGTTTATGACTGAGTCTTATTCCTGAAAAGGAGACCCAGGTTAGGGATTAAGGTTTGGGGCTTACTCCTGAGGAGGATGCCCAAGTTTTGGAACTTTAAGAATTTGGGGCTTACTCCTAAAGAAGGATGCCCAAGTTAAAGGATTCTCTCATCTTAAAGGATGAGGTTAAATGAATGAACTCTCCATAATTAGTGACATAAGGATATTTAAATCACTAGGTTTTGAGAGATATTCCACAGAATTCCTTTCAGATAAGGAATTCAAATCAAGAAATCATGCCATAAATGGCTTTGAAGAGTGTCTTGAAGACTGAATCTTGAAAAGGAAAGGTGAAATGGCTTAAGAGGGGTAAAATGGGCAAGATGGGAACCCAAAAAGATAGGGGCGCGCAAGTCTTGAAAGGCGTGCAAGTCTTCCGTGGGCGCGCAAGTATTGGTCGCGCAGGTATACCTGCGCGACACATGGTGTACTTGCGCGATTTTCAACCAGCATTGAAATACTTGAGCGAATCTTTTTTAAACCCTTTAGAATCCTCTTGAGGTTCTTCCAGAAAAGGGACGCGCAAGTTATATTGAAGGAAATAAGTCGGCGTGCAAGTGTCTGATAAGTTTCAACACTTAGGCCTTCCTTCTTCTCTTTAGATCTTCCGTTCTAGGTAAGAAATTACCTTAGAAGTGTTCCAGAAGCTTTGAGAAGAGACTTGGGCGTCGGGAGCTTCAATCCGAGTTTCTGAAAAAAAGATCTCCCGAATGGGGGGCCCAAAGGGTCTATTTATAGGCAGGAGAAGACCCTGGGCGGTTACCGGGCGGTTACCACTTAGGTCGCGCAAGTCACTTGCGCGACCAAGAGCGTCGCGCAAGTGTACTTGCACGACAGTGATATAACTTGCGCGGTGCAGTTGCTGTTGATCCTTTGGTCATGCCTTTGTCGATTTTTGATGTTTTCTTCAAAGGTTGAATCACTTTGAGCTCAGATATTCCCTTTTCCGATCTTTAGATTCTGTGACGAAAGGAGCGTCAACAGCGACACACCACCACTTGCATGATGGGAGCTCTAAATATTCAAAGTGTTGAACTCCAGTGAAGAATGAGAAGGGGTGGTCCGGTATTTATAGGAAATTTGACCACCCTGCACGACGGTGCGCAAGTCTCCCTTCGGCACGCAAGTCTTAGAGCGTAGGTATCTTCTCCTGAAAGTCACTTGTGCGACCTAATTCCAAACTTGCGCGAACCTCTTTATTTTTCCATATTTTGATCTTATGATCTTGAAAAACCACAGGCGCGCAATTTATCAAGCTTCCAAGGCATCGGCGCGCAAGTCTCTTTCAAGACGCGCAAGTCACTTGCGCAACACCACCAATACTTGCGCGACACTTATCCCTTTTCCATATTTTGATGATCGGATCTTGAAAAACATATGGCGCGCTAGTTTCCAGGCCTTCAAGTACATGACACGCAAGTCCATTTTCCAAAATCCACTTTTCTTAATTTGATGATTTTCAAAACCAAAAATTTGGCAAACACTGGAAAACGGTGCCACCTTGTATCTGTTCTTTTGTACCGCCTCCAGATAATTCAATCCATTTGTCAACGTTCTTGAATTAAACATGGATCGTTGACCTCATATCTTGAACTTGACATTCCATCATGAAATCCTATTTGTCAACAAATTTTTACGTCATCGTTTTTCTTTGTCAAAAATCACCACTCAGATGTCCACTTTTTCAACAAACACAATCACCTGAAAAATACTTCAATGATACCTTGAGGGATTTTTTCCCAAAAATCTCCCCCTTTGGGTTTGTTGACAACTTTTTCATAAAAAGATATGTCATTGATTCTTCAACCACCATTCACCTCATTGCGATTCTGATAGCAATCAAGAATTTAATAAATACATACTCAAAACCCACATGAGTAATTCTCAGCGTGAGAAACAAGAGTAAATGAAAAGTTTATCAATGTATCACTTCATCTATGACACCCACTGTTGACACCTAAATGATACCAATTGTTTCCAAACTGAGACCATTTTTTTGGAAATGTTCTTACCACCTTCCAACACCACTCTTTTGCTTTTATCACGATCCTCAGCTGTCGTGATATCTATTCTTTGATCGATCACTTCTAGCATCATCAGATTTAAAAGTCCCCCCCCCTTTTCAATGCTCCCCCTATCTTGATGCTCCACTTATCAGCTTCTCCCCATATCATTCATGATTTATCAAATTGTCACACTATCTCCCCCTTGAACAAATCACTATTTTCTCCCCCTTTGTCAATGAACCAAAAGGTCATTCCTTTGTAGTATGTAACAGAGTAGAGAACACATATCAGCACATTAGGGAAAACACATCATACCTCGGGGAGAGGGGAGGGGTTCCACATCCACACTCTTTCAAGTGCGGGGAGTCGAATGAACTCCCAGATCTAGTCAATGTCTCTCAAAAGCTTCCTTGGGTAAGGCCTTGGTCTAAATGTCTATAACCTGTAGCTCTGTAGGTACATACTCCAACATCACGATTCGCTTCTCAACCTTCTCCTTGATAAAGTGATATTTGATCTCAATGTGCTTTGTCCTTGAGTGATGGACAATATTTTTTCTCAGATTGATAGAACTTGAGTTATCATACTGGATTTCGATCGAAGACTTTACTTCAACTCCCATATCTTCAAGCTACTATTTCATCCAAAATAATTGTGTGCATACTGGAGTGGCCGCAATATACTCAGCTTCTATAGTGCTTAATGAAATGAAATCTTGCTTCTTGATTATCCAATAAATACAAAATCCACCAAGATAGAATGTAACTCCTGATGTTGATTTTCTGTCATCTGCTGATCTGGACCAATCTGCATCTGTGTAACCCAACAACACTGACTGAGATTTGTCATTATACATCAGACTGAAATCCACGGTGTCTTTGATATATCAAAGTATTATTTTCACTGCAAGCATGTGCCTTTCCTTGGGATCACTCTGATATCTCGTTGCTTGGCATGTGTCGAAAACAATGTCAGGCCTTGTTGCGGTCAAGTATAGAAAACTTCCAATAATTTGCCTGTATTATTTGATATTAAGTGTCTTACCATCCTCATCTTTTGATAATTTCATCCAGGTAGAAACCGGAGTCTTCATCTCCTTGGAATTATCCATTCCAAACCTTCTTAGAACCTCCTTCGAATATTTGGATTGAGAAATGAATGTTCCATTTCTTCCTTGAGTAACTTGTAGACCAAGGAAAAACGTTAGCTCTCCAATCATTCACATTTCAAACTCATTTTTCATGAATTTGGAAAAAATTTGGCACTGAGTTTCATCTGATCCACCAAAAATTATGTCATCGACATACACCAACACCATCATCCTTTGATTACTGTCATTGCTGAAATAGAGATTATAATCAACTCCCCCTCGTTGGAAACCAAGCTTCATCAAGTACTGATCAAGCCTTGAGTACCATGATCTTGGTGCTTGTTTCAGCACATACAATGACTTCTTCAGCCTGAAAACTTTGTTCTCATCCTCATGAATGAGAAAACCATCTGGCTGCTCAATGTACGCCACTTCTTCCAGAACCCCATTCAAGAATGTGGATTTGATATCCATCTAGAAAACTTTGAACTTTCTTTGAACTGCTATGGCCAAAAATAATCTGATTGTCTCCAGCCTTGAAACCAGTGCAAATGTATCATCTACATTTATTCCCTCTATCTGGGAGTATCCCTTGCACACTAGTCGTGCTTTTTTTCGAATTACAGTTCAATCTTAATTCACCTTGTTGCGATAGACCCATTTACTCCCAATGAAATTCTTGTCTTCTGGCCTCGAAACAATCTCCCATGTCTGGTTCTTCTCGATTTCATCAAGCTCTTCATTCATAGACTGAACCCAGTTTTCGTCTTCAGCTGCATCAGAAAAACATTTCGGCTCCACCTGAGATAAAAAGATGTTTGTTATAATGACTTTATTCTTTGAGTCTGAACTGGAGCTGTCTGATCACCAATGACATTCTGCCTATCAATTTTAGCTTGACTCTTTGGCTTCCTTGCAGACACAGACTTGACACTTTCTTGTTCATCATCAGTATCTTCTTATGAGTCAGCCTCTTCCACTTCTACTCCCCCTGTGTCGCTTACCTCATCATCACTTTCATCCAAAAACTGTTCACTAGTTCATTGAGCATTCTGTTCATTTTCAACTATAGTGACATCATTTCTCTCAAAAAAAATTCCCAGCCTTTTGTTGAAGCATTTATATGCTTTACTTTTCCCTAAGTAGCCAAGGAATATCCCCTCATCTCCTCATGCCTCAAACTTCCTGTGATTTTCTTTGTTGAGAATGAAACACTTACTTCCAAAGATTCGAAAGTATTTCAACATTGGATTCTTTCCATACCACAGTTCATACAGAGTCTTTCCTTGATTTGGACAAAACAGAGACCTGTTCGAAACATATATCGATGTCAAAACTTCTTCCTTCCAAAAGTTCTCTGGTAGGTCTTTATCAATAAGAATCATTCTAGCCATGTTGTTAATGATCCGGTTTCTCCTTTCAACCACTCCATTCTGTTGGGGAGTTCTCACTGATGAAACTTGATGCCCTATTCCGTGTTTCTCGATATAGTCTCTGACTTGACTGTTTGTGAATTCTGTACCGTTATCAATACGAAACTTCTAAATTTTCTTCCCAAGCATCCTTTCTGATTCCCTCCTATACTGCTTTATGCAACTGAACACTTCTATCTTATGGGTAATGATGAACACCCAGGCCATTCTGCTATAATAATCAATGAAAAGGACATAGTACATTTTCCCATTTATAGCTCGTGGTGACATAGGTCTACATACATCAGCATGTACCAATTCGAGCATTCTAGATTATTTCTATTCCTTTGTCCTATATGATTTTCTGATGATTTTCTCTTGTAGACAAGCATCACATGTATGAGTACGATCATGTGATAGTTTGGGAAGGTCTCTAGCAGCGTCACACTTTACCTGATCTTCCATTGATGGTTGGCATAGATGACCAAGTTGCTTATACCACAACTGGTTTTCTTCCTCTCTAGATAAAATACATATATCTTCTTCCCTACTTTCAAGGTAAAGATTTCCCTTTTTCCTTTTTCCTTGTAGAACAACTGCTCCATCTTTTCCCGTGACAGTAAAGGTCTTCTTGGTAAACCGTATATAATGTCATGAGTCGCACAATTGACTGACACTGAGCAAATTGTGACTGAGACCTTCTACAACCAAGGCATCAGCACATCTGATTTCTTTTCCCCCAAACCTAGCCTTTCCTGATCCAATTATCTTCAGGCCTTCATCATTTCCAAACTTGACAAATCCTTCTTTTTCATATTTTAGGCCTGTAACTAGATCCTTGTTGCCTTTCATGTGAGACGTACAACCACTATCAAGAATCTGCACACCATAATGATCTAATGCATTAAGGGAAATTTCAGTAACTACTACCTTCACTACTCTCTTCTTCTTAGTCCATATTTTTGTCTCCATACTCGGTATAGATTGTGACTCATGATCATTCTCAGAGTACGATGGACCAGCCTCATCTTGGAGAGCTTCAAATCTATTCTGAACTTTTAACTCACTTGTCAGTTTATTGATCTGCTGCTTGCGAACATTTTGATTCTGCTTTGGCACATTTCTCTGAATAATCAAAGTATAGTACTTAGCCATGTGCTCAAATCCTCCGCACCAAAAATAGTGTCCTTCAAAATATGTTCTGGAATACTGTTCTCTGTTTTCCTTCCACCTCTATTCATGTTCTCTTCTATATCTCTTGGCTATAGAAAACACATACTATGTATGTCCCATATTCCCACAAAAATAACACCTGATATAGGGTGCATTCCTTCGTGTTACTTCAGCACTATGATTTTCCCTTTGGGATCTCTGAATATTCTGATTCTGTTTTGTGACCAAATCAACCTTCAATTTCGGGAAGGGTGCTTGTGGTCTGACATCAACTACCACAGATTTTTGTTTCTTATCAATCCCTGAATCAACCTTAGCATTTGATATTTCTTGATGCTTCACTCCTGCTGAACTACGAGCCTCATCTTTCATCGTATCTGTCTTTTGAATGGTCTGCTTTTCTGATATCACATTGGGGGTCAAGAGTTTTTCTTGATCCTTCATTTTTCATCGCATACTGACCACTTCTTCATCAAGCTCTTTGATAAGTCTGACCTTCTTCTTTCCTGTGTTAGTCAAACAATCAATTTCCTTCTTTTGTTCCTCAATTTTAAGCTTATTCTCAATAATATTTTCTAAGCTCTCTGGTGTTGAGTATTTTAGTCTTTAAATTTCTTCTAACAGATCATACTTTTCTTAATCCTATTGTTGCATATAGAGTTTGGCATCACGAACCACTTTATTGGATTTCTTCGTTTTGGATCTCCAAATGTCTATCTCCTCAAGAAATGCTTCCAATTCAGCTTCCATATCAAATCTCCCTTCAATTTCTTCTTCTTATTCAGCGTCAGCTTCTTCCTTTTTCTAAGAACTACCAACAATCGCCACCAAGGCATTTACCCCACGATCTCTGCAATTTTCTATCTCCTCAACCTCTTTATCCTAAGACTCATCTGAACTTTCAAATTCTTGTGAAAGAAGATTCTTCTTCTTGAAGAAATTTCTCTTTAACTGTTTCTTCCCTTTCACAAATGCTGAAGTCTTCTTCTTGGGAATTTCAACTTTATCATCATCATTATCGTTATCTTGAAACTTCTTGGGGAATCTTTCCGCAATATGACCAACCTTTCCAAATCGAAATCATTCTAGTGGAAGTTTTCCTTTAAACTTTCATCTTCCTCTTTGCATATTTGAAGAAAGGAATGGCATCACCTCATCTGTCTCTTCTTCTTCTTGAGAATCTTCAATGGTGAGCTTCTTCATGGCCTTGAATGCCACTTCTTTGGATTTCCCCTTTTCCACAACATCATTATCATCATTTCTCATTTCATATGCAACAAGAGTGTTGTGCGAGTTATCCAATGTCAGTTATTTTGGGTCTTTATCTTCCAAAACAGAAACATTCGGATTGAACCGAGGTGGAATTTTTCTCAATATGTGCTTCACAATTTTTATATATTCGATAATTTCTCCAAGACCCCGCATGTCTTCTACCATAGCATTTACACTGTCAAAGAATGCATCAACAGACTCATTCGGGTTCATTCTCAGATCTTCATACTTGTTCCACAACACTTGCAGCTTTTCCTATCTCACCTTTGTATCCCCTTCATATATATTCAATAGTTTTTCCCACATGGCATGTGACTTTTTGAAAGAAATCACCTTTTTATAATTGGATAGGGATCCCCCTAAGGAATTGATTGCTTTGACATCAGCATCCAGCTCTCTACGCTCAACTTCTGATAATGCACCACTGTTGATGTCAGCTGTTATACCATGCAATGCTGCTGTGAACGCATTCATTCCTAAATATTGGAAGTAGTGTAGCATTCGATTATTACATAGCTGAAATTTTTTTCCATCGAAGCTCGATATCCCTTTATGATTAGTGACCTCCATTGAGAGAAGAACTACTGTCAACCTTTCGCTCTGATACCAATTGTTAGGTCCACAAGGCTGAATACCCTGAGAGGGGGGGTGAATCAGGGTATGACTAATTTAAAATTAACGCTCGTTCTAATCTTGTTTCGCTGTTAAGAAAAACACTCTTCTCTCTCTTTCCTATTACACAATGTAAATAAAAAGTAAAGCATGCACAGGACACATCGATTTTTACTTGGTTCACCCTCACTGGGCTACATCCAAGGAGCATACGCCGAAAAGTTTCCAATCGTACCAAATTCCACTAAACTTCACTAGATATGGATACAAGGTTTGGGTACAGTCACTCTATCCTAGGCTCACTGCCTTTACAAGATTTAGGGTCAGCTCACTGCTTTCCCAAGGGTCACTCCCTGTTTCTCTCTCTCTGGCTCACTACCAGTGGAGAGGATCACCTTCTTCCTCTTCCTAGACTCACTGCTCTGGAAAGGGTCAACTCACAGTTTATAGACCTGTAGGTCTCTTCATTTTCATGAAGGAATGCATCATCCTCTTTATGTAGATGCTCTTTTGAAGTAAAACTTTCACCCGTAGATGAATATCTCTTTACACCGAAGGTATCGGGAAATCTTCCAGCTTCCACGCGGCCTGAAAATATGGTCGGGGAATCAACCTTACTTGGCATGCAAGTCTAAGCTGGCGCGCAAGTATCGGAGTGCAAGTCACAACTTGCGCGAAAGTCTTCCTCAACCACTTGCGCGACACAAGCTTCAAAAACTCCAAACCTACGCAACTCACTTCCTTCCTTGCCTAAACCACATCAGGCATACAATTAACACTTGGTGCGCAACTTCCAACACCGGCACGCAAGTCCCACTTGCATTACACACCACCACTTGCGCGACGGGAGCTCTGAATCTTCCAAGTTTTGAACTTTGGTGAATAATTTGGAGGGGTGGTCTGGTATTTATAGGCAATTTGACCACCCTGTGCGACAGCGTGCAAGTCTCCCTCCGGCGCGCAAGTCTCAGCGCGTAGGTCTCTTCTCCTGCAAGTCACTTGCGTGACCTAATTCCAAACTTGCGCGAACCTCTTTACTTTTCCATATTTTGATCTTCTAATCTTGAAAAACCATAGGCACACAAGTTCTCAAGATTCCAAAGCATCGGCGCGCAAGTCTCTTTCACAGCGCACAAGTCACTTGCGCGACACCACCAATACTTGTGCGACACTTATCCCTTTTCCATATTTTGATGATCTGATCTTGAAAAACATATGGCGCCCAAGTTTCCAGGCCTTCAAGTACACAGTATGCAAGCCATTTTTCAAAAAAAACTTTTCTTCATTTGATGATTTTTAAGTCCAAAAATTTGGCAAACACAAGAAAACGGTGCCACTTTGTATTTGTTCCTTTGTACCGCCTTCAGATCATCCAATCCTTTTGTTGATGTTCTTGAATCAAACATGGATCGTTGAACTCAGCTCTTGAACTCGAAATTCTATCTTGAAATCCTCTTTGTCAATAAATTTTTATGTCATCGTTTTTCTTTGTCAACAATCACCACTCAGATGTCCACATTGTCAACAAACACAATCACCTAAAAAATGATTCAATGATACCTTAAGGTATTTTTTCCCAACAGATCTTCCATTTTTTTCTTACCTAAAACCTTTCTTTATATCCAGGGGTAAAGAAAACATATAAATGGTGAGCTCAAATGCTCATTAAGGGTAAGCATGGAGAAAATAAAACAAACCATATACATTTGAACTTAAAAACATGAACATAATGTTTAAAAATCAAAATCTAGAGTAATGACATAAAACATGGATGTAAGTAAGGCATAGATCATAATGGAACATCAATCATCATAAAATAGCATGGGAATAAATCATGTAATTGTGGAAAACCATTAAGCACATGATATGATTTCCATAGTAGCCAAGGCATTACTGTCAAGACCATCTTAGTGGACAAAGTCCCTTTTTGAATCGAGTTCACTCCTCGTTCCAGTCTTGTATCACCGAACCGGATTAACTTACCATTCCAACCATGTCTATATACAGATATATAAATCTTTAACCAATGCATTGGAGGGAGATATAGGTCCTGCCCATCTCATATTGAAATCATTCTTACGTGTGCCACAACATAAACATAAATCATTCATCATAACCCAATGAATAAAATGGGTTTCATAAACATCATCCCATCATAACATCATCCATATAAAACAAATGGATATAATTTCATCATAAGAAAAGTGGAAACATGTAAATCATATAGAAATTATACTTGAAACATACACATATGAAATAATGTCATCTTGGATGGAAAATGGTTTTGATAAAACACTTGAAATGAATTCTTGAGGAAAATATCCTTTCTTCTTCAAAATAATTTTCTTTTCATAAAATGCCATGAAATTTTAAAAGAAAAGGATTTTGTTGAAAATATTCATGAAATCTTATAGAGTAATCTACCTAAAAATTAGGCGTTATGAAACTGTAAAAATCTGGTCATGCCCTATAAGTTAAAAAACCGTTCTTCTCGTACTTTTTCCAGAAAAATGAAAAAGTACCATGTATGGTAAACAAAAGAAAGATTCCATCCATAACACAAATTAAAAGTCAAATATGGGTAAATATGACTTTAAACATACTTGGAAGAATATTAAACACTTTATGAAAAAAATTATGGACATGGATGAAAAATATAACCCCAGTAAATACTTACATATAAACAATCTCGGATAAAGATGAGATTGGAAAAGTTATCCCTTACCATATGTCTGATATGCTTCGTATGTATCCGAACCTCCTGTATAATGATTTAAATAATTTCATTGAATTATTACAAAATCATATTAATTGTTATGATATCATATATGGTTCACTTATGACTTTATATTACCCGTTCTTTTGTAAATTCCATGTTAAAGCAGCATTTTGTATAAACTCGTTTCATTTATCGTACGTGTTTCGATTTGTAGTTCTTGATATTATTACTTGTATCCTGATTTAATTAATTCCAGAATTTAAAACATGATTTATATATAATATATATTCATCATATAAATATATATGATAGATCGATAAATGGAATGAAATACACCGTTCATGGAGATGGTAGGTCGTACGTACGCATGAACGCTGTTTTCGATTCCTTATTGAATTAAATGGAATTAAGTAAATGAAACATATATTTACATAAATACAGTATCATTATTATGTAATATCTTTCATTATTATTTATTATATATACTTTATAATCATACTTGAATGGTTAATCATGGAAAATGAATCTCATCGCGTTCGTGGAGACGGTAGTCCGTACGTACGCACGAGCGATAATATCATTCCCATAATTATTTAATAGAATTGGAGTCAATGATATAATATATCAGAATCATTATTATGTTATAATAACCATATATATTTATTATTTACACCATTATACCCATCCAAGTAAGGTGGTGGTGGAAAAACTAATTACACCACGGCGTGGAGACGGTATTTCGTACGTACGCACGCACAGTGATTTTGTTTTCCGTAGGATGGATAGAAGGTGGAATGGGGTTGTTTTATATTTATAATATCATATCAGTATATTAGTTATACTGATTGTATTACTTTACAATGAAAAAACTAAAGAAGAGGAAGTTGAAGAAGAAAGAAACTTGAAAGAATCGGTATAAGAGATTACCTCTTCTTCGACGCACCTCTTGTAAGCTTCCTCTTAAGGCACTGGAGTTGGTATTTTGAGGAGACCAGAACCTCTATAATGTTTCTAGTGAAGTTGAGAGGGGAAATTGGAAGGGGTTTTCTGAGCTTAAGGGCTCAAAGTTGTGTAAAGAGGAGAGGGATGAGCTGCCCTTTTATAAGGGAGGAGAGGGGCACCTTTGGAAAGTGTGAAAATATTATTTTATTATAAACTTATCTTCAGTTTCAAAAGGTCCAAAAATCATTAAAGATGAAGATAAGATGACTCATGGTTGAAATAAAATCATCCAATCAGAATTTTACATGTTTTGGATAATATTTTAATCATTATAATCTTATTTATTTAAATCATTTATTAATGAGATAAATATTGCATCATTATTGTGTCATAAATAATTTAATTTATTTTATGTCTAAAAATTATAAAACAAATACCATCATGTAGGAAATATTTTTATCTTTCCAATGATTATTTATAGTCTAAAATATAATTTATATAACCCCTTATATAAATTAATTACTAAACGATTCTTGTTAATGTCAATTTTGCCTTTACATTAAATTAATTAATATAAATTGTCATTATCACTATCAAGTGGCTCAATGGGGTCCGCAAATTGACCCAAGTATGCCCAAGATCTTCCACTACTCATCCAATAAGGTTAGGATAAGTGTTAAGGTAATTTTGAATTATTATAATATTCTTTTAACCTTGACTTACCCTATTTACCTTTAACTGCAGTAAATAAAAGTCCAAAGTTACTATTCACCAAAATTTATTTTCATCTTATTGAACCACATTTTACTTCTTCATAACAACCATGTATATCATATTTTTTAAATTCAATTCACAGAAGTGGTAAAATTTCATTTAAATGAAAGATTCAGTTTTTTAACTACCACTAAGTGGTTTCACTATTCATCAAAAATTAAAGTTTTTCAGAGAAATACCAGAAATTCAGCCTAAGATATATTTGATATTCCGAATTCAAAAAATGATGTCTATTTTTTCAAATTCAAAACATAGAAGTGGCATTAATTAATTTTAAAATTAATTCCCGTTATCAAAACAAATAGCGTGTTTTTAAGAAACAATAACTATCAAAAGATCGACACTTGTTTATGTTCAATTTCAAAGTGAAATTAATTACAATGACCAAAATTGGATTAAATGGTAAAAATAAATTTTAATTACACCTTAAAACCAATTAAAAATATAATATAACCATATAAATTATTGCGATGAAAAAAAATTGTTTTTAATTAAAATATAGTGTGTTTTTACTATTCCTTAAAATATAAAAGTTATCAGAATAATATGAATAATTTATCCAAATTAAATTTTTTTATCCTGATTCCAAGGAAGAATTTTGTTTTGTCAAATTTAACTTATAAACATGTCAAAAATAATATTTAAAGAGGTTGCGCCATCAAAAGGCGACAAAACTGCATTTTTTGAAAAATACTTATTTCACCCGAAAAATTTATTTTGTTCTCATACCATGTTCTAGAAAATGTTTAAGATGAATAATAATTTTATAAAATTCAAAATTTAGTTGATACTATTCATAACGGCTAGTTCAAAATAATATTATAACCATGTATCGTTGTTTAGTAAAACCTGGTACTACATACAACACATGCTATCGAGGAAGGTCGTGATTGCGTGTAATGCAAGCCAAGTAAGGGTTGCGTATTGTGCAAGACTCATTCATTGTTTCGTGTAACAGAATCCAACCATATTTAATTTATACATTGAATATATATATATATATACTCAATGTTTCGTATAATGACTACGATCACACGAACATGAAATTGTGTGTACCACAATCCGAGAATAGTGTTGTGTATACTGCAAGCTAATACGGTGTTGCGTATAGCGTAAGATAATCTTGGTGTAGCATACAACAAAAGGCATCAATGAAATTAAAAAGAATAATTCTCATAAAATCTCAGGTTGTTACATTCTACCCCCCCTAAAAATGAATTTCGCCCTTGAAATTTGTCGGGGTTATAAATGGTTTACTACTTGAAAGTTTCTTTCATAGAAACCCACATCGTAAAAAGGAATACCAAAACTTATCTTTAAAAACTAAAGTATGAAATGTAATGGTTACCCAAATTAACTCATCATTGGGTTTCCATATAGGAGAACATAGGTGAAATATGGATATGGAAGAGAGATCTAACCATCAATTTCTGATGGAGAGTGGTATAGAACATGGCTATGAAAAATCCAATAATCACAAAGCCATAAATTTTTGATGATCTAAGGTATCATCTGATTCATCTAATATAAGAGCACTAGGACAACATTTTTGGTTTTCAAGATCACTTCCCTAAAGATAAATAATTTGAATTAGAATAAATACTTACTTTATTTTGGTATAATCTCACCATTTTTCGTGCCTTGAACTATTTCCACTTCATCTCTTAAATAAATGAAGTTGAATTCATCATTAAATAAGTTTTAGCAAATCATGCAATAGAATGATAAGTCATCCCATCTGTTTCTATCATAAAAAGGTTATCATAAGTTATTAAATATACATAAGTCCATCTATGGTGAGATTAATTGTATATGATTCCAACAATGGACTTATACTTCATCTATCATACCGATTAAAATAAAACTAGTTTATACTAACAAGGGACTTCCTGTAGGCCAGAGGTAGGTGATAAAGGCCTGTTTCACTTTGGTTGTGGGTTCGATTCCCGCAACCTTTTTCGACGCGACGGGTTGTTTATCGTCCTGCAGGTTGTCCCTTTTACATTATTATAACAGTACTTCAATAATATCAAAAAAAAGTTCTAGCCTTAAACAATACTATCTTATGTCGAACTTAATTCATTCCAATATTTAGGCTTATACAAAATACTTTGGTCCATGCTCATAGTATAAATAAAACGATTACCTGGAAGGTCACATAACAAACACGTGAATACCATCATTTATCCCCCATATATCATAAGATATATCTTGTTGGTCACATTCCAAACATGTTAATACCGTAATCATATATTCTTTTGAAACATGAATTACCATATAACCTTAGTGAAAACATGAATTCTATCAAAAGTTAACTCTTTCCACATACCAAAATCCCAAAATTTCTATATTCTCAAACCATGAAATAACATTGTCCTTATATCAGTCATGATCTCATTAATACTATCAAACATCACATTATCTCTTTATCCTTTCATTATTCACATATCATCTACCTTCCAAAAATATTTGAATAACCTTTCATGGTTACCGGTACCATTCATCATATACTTTCAATAACTCAAGGAAAGACAACAGTGTAATAATCCTTAGATTTTTCTTTATTCCATAGTACCATACATTATTCTTGATAAATATACAATCATTCCACTACCTTGTTAAACCATTGACTGAGCTTCATCATTTCTTTCATCTCATATATCATTTGTAGTCTCTTCATCATCATCCACATAAATACTACCCATATGACCATGTTGATTCTCTTCATGAGATTTTCCCTTAGGGCATTGGTTTTCATAATGCCTATACATTCCACATTTAAAACATTTAACCATTGTTGATGTCTTAGCAATTCCATTATACTTGTCCATGGTGTTAAATGAACCTTTTCCTTTGAAATTACTAGCTTTGTGTCCTTTTTTTCCACACCCAAAGAATCTTCCAGTTCCTTTGAAACATTCTCCATGATGCCTCTTCCCACATGATTTACAAGGGGGAAATTTAACTTTATTTCCTCTATGATCATCATGAATCTCCATCTTTCTCTTATTAGCTAAGTCCGGAAACTTACCAAAGTTGAGATTATTGATCATATTATGATATTGTTGATTAGGCATAATAATGATGTTTGGACATCCAAATCCCATTTCATTTGGTTTCTCATGAAGAATATCATTCCATTGTCCATCATATTCTCCATTAACATGAATCCTCCTGTTTCCAGCCATTTCTTAAAACCCAAAAATAATAGTATGAGAGGGAAAACTCGTACTAGAAAAACAACATAATCAATGGGGAGTACTTTCAATCTCTAACATCTTAGGTTTAATTCTATGATCGTTACCATAATTCTAGGACTATAACCTATACTTATACTTAACCTTAGGGGCATCCCTAGACATACCTTAGAAATATGTATAGGGATCTCACTAAAGTTTTCGCATCCTAGTTTCCAAAGGTTGACTAAACCTTTCCTCTGATACCAAATATCGAGACCCCAAAATTGAATTACATGGACATTACATTACTTTTTCGAAATACTTAATACATAACTAAAACATACACCAAAGGACCATAATAGTTTAGTGCCTTTGGAAACTTAGAACATAATCTTCTAATCTTGGTGAAATATCTTCAACATATCTCATAAAGATCTTACCTTTTTTTTCTTACCTAAAAACTTTCTTTATATCCTGGGGAAAAGAAAACATATAAAGGGTGATCTCAAATGCTCAATAAGGGTAATCATGGAGAAAATAAAACAAACCATATACATTTGAACTTAAAAACATGAACATAATGTTTAAACATCAAAATCATGAGTAATGACATAAAACATGGAAGTACGTAAGGCATAGATCATAATTGAACATCAATCATCATAAAATAGCATGGTAATAAATCATGTAATTGTGGAAAACCATTAATCACATGATATAATTTCTATAGTAGCAAAGGAATTACTGCCAAGACCATCTTAGTGGACAAAGTCCCTTTCTAAATCGAGTTCACTCCTCGTTCTAGTCCTGTATCACTGAACCAGATTAACTTACCGTTCCAGCCATGTCTATCTCATGAGATATAAATCTTTACCCAATGAATTAGAGGGGGATATAGGTCCCACCAATCTCATATTGAAATCATTCTTACGTGTGCCACAACATAAACATAAATCATTCATCATAACCCAAAGAATAAAATGGGTTTCATAAACATCATCCCATCATAACATAATCCATATAAAACAAATGGATATCATTTCATTATAAGAAAATTGGAACCATTTAAATCATAGAGACGTTATACTTGAAAGATACACATATGAAATAATTTCATCCTGTATGGAAAATGGTTTTGATAAAACACTTGAAATGAATTCTTGAGGAAAATATCGTTTCTTCTTCAAAATCATTTTCTTCTCATAAAATTCCATACAATTTTAAAAGAAAATGATTTTTTTGAAAATATTCATGAAATATTGTAGAGTAATCTACATTAAAATTAGGCGTTATGAAACCATAAAAATCAGTTCATGCTGTATAAGTTAAAAAAACATTCTTCTCGTACTTTTGTCGTAAAAGTCAAAAGTACCACATATGGTAAACAAAAGAAAGATTCCATCCATAATACAAAGTAAAAGTCAAATAAGGGTAAACATGACTTTAAACATACATGAAAGAATATTAAACACTTTATGAAAAACATTTAATGTAATGGATGAAAATATAACCCTCGTAAATACTTACGTATAAACAATCTCAGATAAAAACGATATTGGAAAAGTTATCCCTTACCTTATGTCTGATATGCTTCGTATGAATCCAAACCTCATGTATAATGATTTAAATAATGTCATTGACTTATTAAATAATCATATTCATTGTTATTATATCATATATGGTTCACTTATGACTTTATATTACCCGTTCTTTTGTAAATTCCATGTTAAAGCAGCATTTTGGGTAAAATCGTTTCATTTATCGTACGTGTTTTGATTTTTTGTTCTTGATATTATTACTTATATCCTGCTTTACTTAATTCTAGAATTTAAATCATGATTTATATATAATATATATTCAGCATATAAATATATATGATAGATCGATAAATGGAATCAAATACACCGTTCATGGAGACGGTAGGTCGTACGTACGCATGAACGCAGTTTTTGTTTCCTTATTGAATTAAATAGAATTAAGTAAATGAAACATATATGTACATAAATATATTATCATTATTACATAATATCTTTCATGATTATTTATTATATATACTTTATAATCATACTTGAATGGTTAGTCATGGAAAATGAATCTCATCGCGTTCGTGGAGACGGTAGTCCGTACGTACGCACGAGCGATAATATCATTCCCATAATTATTTAATAGAATTGGTGTGAATGATATAATATATCAGAATCATTATGATGTTATAATAACTATATATAGTTATTCTTTACACCATTATACCCATACAAGTAAGGTGGTGGTGGAAAAACTAATTACACCAGGGCGTGGAGATGGTATTCCGTACGTACGCACGCGCGGTGATTTCATTTTCCGTAGGAGGGATAGAAGGTGAAATGGGGTTGTTTTATATTTATAATATCATATAATTATATTATTGATACTTATTATATTACTTTACAATTAAACAACTGAATAAGAGGAAATTGAAGAAGAAAGAAACTTGAAATAATCGGTAGAAGATATTACCTCTTCTTCGACGCACCTCTTGTAAGCTTCCTCTTAAGGCACTAGAGTTGGTCTATTGAGGAGACCATAACCTCTATAATGTTTCTAGGGAAGTTTAGAAGTGAAATTGGCAGGGTTTGGATGATCTAAAAGGCTCAAAGTGGTGTAAATAGGAGAGGGTGGAGGTTCCCTTTTTAAGGGAGGAGAGGGGCACCTTTGGAAATTGTGAAAATATTATTTTATTATAAACTTATCTTCACTTTCAAAAGGTCCAAAAGTCATTAAAGATGAATATAATATGACTCATGGTCTAAATAAAATCATCCAATCAGAATTGGACATGTTTTGGATAATATTGTATTCATTAGAATCTTATTTATTTAATTCATTTATTAATGAGGTAAATATTGCATCATTATTGTGTCATAAATAATTTAATTTATTTGATGTCTAAAAATTATAAAAAAAATACCATAATGTAGGAAATAGTTTTATCTTTCCAATTAATATTTATAGTGGAAACTATAATTTATATAACCCCTTATAAAAATTAATTACTAAAATATTTTTGTTAATGTCAATTTTGACTTTACATTAAATTAATTAATCCAAATTGTGATTATCACTACCAAGTGGCTCAATGGGGTCCCAAAATCGACAAAAGGATGGTCATGGTCGGACACTACTCATCCTATAAGTTTAGGACAAGTTTTAAGGTAATTTTGAATTATTATAATATTCTTTTAACCTTGAATTACCCTATTTACCTTTAACCGCAGTAAATAAAAGTCAAAATTTACTATTCACCAAAAATTATTTTCATCTTATTGAACCACATTTTACTTCTTGATAACAACCATGTATGTCGGATTTTTTAAATTCAATTCACAAAAGTGGTGAATTTTCATTTAAATGAAGGAGTCAGTTTTTTAACTACCACTAAGTGGTTTCACTATTCATCAAAAATTGATGTTTTTTAGAAAAATACCAAAAAATTCATCCTAAGATATATTTGATATTCTGAATACAAAAATTATGTCTATTTTTTCAAATTAAAAACATATAAGTGGCATTAATTAATTTTAAAATTAATTCTCATTATCAAAACAAATAGCGTGTTTTTAAGAAACAATAACTATCAAAAGATCGACACTTGTTTATGTCCAATTTCAAAGTGAAATTAATTCCAATGACCAACATTGGATAAAATGGTAAAAATATATTCTAATTACACTTTAAAACCAATTAAAAAGAGAATATAACCATATAAATTATTGCGATGAAAAAAAGTTGTTTTTAATTAAAATATAGCGTGTTTTTACTATTCATTAAAATATGAAAGTTATCAGAATAATATGAAAAATTTATCCAAATTAAATTTTTATATCTTGATTCCAAGGAAGAATTTTATTTTGTCAAATTTAACTTATAAACATGTCAAAAACTAGATTTAAAGAGGGTGCTCCATCAAAAGGTAGCAAAACTGCATTTTTTGAAAAATACTTATTTTACCTGAAAATTTTATTTTGTTCTCATACCATGTTATAAAAAATGTGTAAGATGAATAATAATGTTATAAAATTAAAAATTTAGTTGATACTATTCATAACGGCTAGTTCATAATAATATTATAACCATATATCACTATTTAGTGAAACCTGGTACTGCGTACAGCACACGCTATCGAGGAAGGTCGTGATTGCGTGTAATGCAAGCCAGGTCATGGTTGCATGTTGGGAAAGACTCCTTCATTGTTTCATATAACAAAATCCAACCATATTTCATTTATACATCGAATATATATATATATATATATTCAATGTTGCGTAGAATAAATACTATCAAATGAACTTGAAATTGTGTGTAACACAATCCAAGAATAGTGTTGCGTATACTACAAGATAATACGGTGTTGTGTATAGCGCAAGATAATCTTGGTGTAGCGTACAACACAAGACATCAATGAAATTAAAAAAAAATTCTCATAAAATCTCGGGTTGTTACACCCACTCCAGTTCAAAATAGAGGTAGCAGCTTAATATTTTTTTGTGATGAGGTATTAGATAATACAATGTGAAAACAATTATCTAATTATAAGGAGATGATGATTTGGATCACATAAAAGGGTAAATTTTCCCTTTATACATCACTATCCAGTTTAATGGCATGTAAGTATACCATTGTCTTATCCACACAGGTTCTAGGATCAATCTCATCTCAATCCAGATGATCTGCAAATTAGGGCTATCAGAAGTAGATCTGGATCCCTATGACCTAAAGATTCACATTTATGACTGGATCGAGTAGAGGCCTTGTGGAAAGATACTTCTGAAGACCTGGTTCGGTGGCCTAATTTTCAACACTGAATTAATGTTCATCTCATAGGACACTACCTATAATTCCTTGATGAGTTGATTAGGGATCTTTCTACATGTAACAGTTCCCTATTTGTATCACTAGTGCCTCATGTACTCCATTAATGGTCAAGTGGGTGTACTCAAGGGTGATTCATAACCCTTTACATTTTTTAAATCCCACTAACAAGAATCTGACAATTAGAAGAGAAAGGACATGTAGGATCAGGCCAATGAGTTTGAACCCACCACCGTAGTGGCTGACCCATGGATAGACATGGATGATACTTTCATTCTCCAAATTTACCGGTTGAAGACCACAATCCCAGACATAGGGACTTTCTTTATTATCTATGGAAGGGGTGAGAAATGTGTTCCTATGTATAAGGAGGATTGGAAAATCATGTCATACTACTATACAAATCAGGATCAAGTCATTCAAGATCCCCATACCTCAGTAAGGGATCTAGATGTTTTCCACATGGAATCAACAATACACCATTATTGATTCATTCACCGAGATGGGTTGAACCAGCTCTATACAACATGCCATTATTTCTTTGATATTATCAAACATGCCCCTATGATGAAGGCCTGATAGAATTAGATCAATAAACATTGTCTCCATAGATTTAGCGGTATGAGAATCTCTTAATGAAGGTTCCACCACCACTCAATTTGATAATAGAATTCCTGTAGGGTCATATAACACATAAGAACTACCCCTTCTGATTATCCTCTTATCATGTATGATAAATTTGATTTGGAAGACTCTCCTCCCACATTTAGGGAATGTGTCTCTGCCACCATTTATGAGTTGATGCAGGTGAATCTCATAAATGAAACAGACATGAGGCCGACACTGATCAATGCCACTATTCATGTGGAAGAGTAGTAGAAGTATGTGGATTTATAGAAGAAACATCAAGATTTACTTTTATTTGGTTACAATGAAATTGTAGTATTGTATCCTTAGGTCATTTTCCAACACCTTGGTCACCAGGTAAGTCATCGTGTGTTAAAAAACTCCTAGAAAAATGCACCCATCTCATGGGTCCATGGTAAAGTCTAACGTTGATAAGATCATAAAATAAAAATTCATTAGAGAAGTCCAGTACCCTAGGTGGTTGTCCAACATTGTTCCTGTTAGGAATAATAATGGACTGATCAGAGTCAACATTGACTTCTTGGACCACAACTGCTGCTGTCTAAAAGAAAATTTTACACTTCTCATGACATAGATTTAGATCGATACCACTATTGTATTCCAAGATATCTTCTTCATGGATGGGTTTTATAAAAACAATAAAATACAAATTACCCCCTAAGAAGAATACTCCACTACATTTAGAGCACCACAAGATAACTTTTGTTTCTAGGTAATTACTTTCCGTCTGATGAATATATGAGCCAACGATTAGCATGACATGCACCAGATATTCAAACCTATCCTATGAACCATAGTGGAATTCTATGTGAATGACTTAGTTATCAAATCCCACTAGTTCCAGGACCATCTTCGAGATCTTTATATTGTATTCGGCTTCCTCCACTCGCACCATCTAATGATGATCCCCCTGAAATATGATTTTGGGGTAACATCTAGAAAGTTCCTCGGTTTAGCCCTTAGAAACAGAGGCATTGATATTTATCCATATAATATCAAGGCCCTTAGTCAAGTTACTTCCATGAGTGACCGTTTAGAGCTCCACTACTTCAAAGGCTACATAGCCTATATACGTGGATTCATTGAGAATATGACTGGAAAGTGTAATATCATCTCCCAGTTCATGAATATTGGTACCTCCTACCAATGGTATGAAGAATGTAAAGCCACTATTCAGGATATCTAGCATTACCTACTACATCCCCCAGTTCTGATTCCACCCATCTCTGAAAAGTCGCTTATCCTTTATGTGACTACATTGGAATGATCCCTCAACACCCTTCTCTCCCAGATGAATAATGAAGTAGCAGAGAATAGTTTATACCATCTAAGTTGCATCCTCCTCAACAAAAATATTAGATAGTCTTATTTCAAGAAGAGATACCTCACACTGGTCTTTGCAGTTCAGAATTTGAGTCACTATCTCCAACGTCACGAGAAATAAATTTTCACAACATGTATCCAAAAAAAATATTCTGAATTTCCCTATATGAACATGAACTCTAGCTCTATGAGAAGTGATCCTTTATTAGTTTAACATTAGGTTCATCATGAAGAATGATATTAAGGTTCAAGTGCTGGTAGACTTTTATGTTGCCTATCCATGTCTCAAAAAATAGTCTTCAAATTTTGATATTCCATATGAGAATATTCCATCAATAGACCAAACCATGTTTTATTTTAAAATTTAGTTTTATTTAACTTCCTAAAGTCCCACCAGTAGATGGATCAATGATCCCCGACTTAACAGGCTGGGCATGGGCATCGTCTTCATCATTCCTACACAGGACATTTTTACCAACTAGTTCTTATTATCGGAAGGATGCACCAAAAACATGGTGGAGTATCAGGCCCTAATAATTGGTCTAGAGGTAAAGATGTAGATTAATTTTCCCCAACTACATTTGAAGGGGGATTCTGAGTTGGTTATCAAGCATAGTAATGGTGATTACATCATCAGGAAGTCGAAGGTCGTTCCCCTATTAGAGTGCACTCACCTCTTGATGGCCTAGTTCCCCTCTCTACCAATGGTCACTCATGTTCATCAGACATAGAATGGTCTAGATTATTCCTTGTATAGGATTTATACATCTGTTATAGAGCATGATGAGTATGGTCTAATTATCCATGTGGCACAATGAAGGTTCATCGATCCCATCAATTCAGAATATAATGATACCCATAGGGTAAGTCATGTAAATTCTAATTAGTCAACACCAAAAGCATAAATACCCCTAACATAGCAGAAGATGACCTTGGATGGTTGAATCCCTCTCATGATTAACACCAGCATGGAAATATCCAAACAGAAAGAGCCAAACATGAGTGAATTCATCGGTGTGCAATAAATTTTACACTCCAGAGTAGTCCCATCCTTGAGAAGATTCTCTATAAAGATGTCATAAATGGAGTTATCCTGTACTAAATTCAAATATATGAGATTCCACGTGTTATGACAGAAGTCCATGCCATTTCCTGTGGTGATCATTATGTTGGATTGAAGCTCACCTACCAGATTTAATGATTGGGCTACTTCCGGCCCACCAGGGTCTGTGACAGTATCAAGTTCTCCAAGAGGTGTCATGTCTACTAGATCTATGTAAACATTGTACATAGGCCATTGGAACCCCTCCACACTACCAAATCATTTGGTCCCTTTTCTTTTAAGGGACTCAATGTTGTAGGACCATATCCACCAATAAGAGCTCACCAATGCAGGTTTATCCTACCCACCAGAGATTTATTTTCCATGTGGGATGAAGTGATATATCTTATGGAATTCAATTATCATTATATAGTCAAATTAATTAGATCCAAAATCATTCATAGATTCAAATTCCCCCATGACATTATCACTGACAACGACACCAAATTTCAAGCAGCCAAGCTAAAGAAACTGTATGCCAAGTACAATATACGGTCTAACAACACTTGTCACTATCATGTGAAAGAAAATGATAAGATCATGGAATTCAACAAGACCCTCTATAAAAAAAATTTAGAAGATGGTTTTTATGAACAAGAAGAGTTGGATGGACAATCTCCACAACCCTCTCCAAGATTACTAGATAATGACTCATAATTCCACCCAGGTGACCCCATATTCCCCAGCGTATAGGTCGTAGGCAGTCCTACCCATTGATATTAATTTACCATTTCTCCACACAAATATTTATGATTCTTAGATGTCAAAAAGGTATAATAATTCCATATGGCTGAACTAGAAACCCTCGATGTGAATAGGCCATGAGATGTGCACAATCTGTAGAGGTACTAGACCAGGATAACCAATGCTTTCAAAAAAATGTTCTTCTTTGTTACTTCCTCCATTGTGACATGGTTTTGGCCCTGAGGATGCAAATGATACCTTGTAGTAAGGCACCAATGTTTGATCCCAACTATGAGATACCCTATATTATTCATACGGTTTATCCCAATGGTGTGTACTTTTTATTCATCATGGATGGTGAGCGAATTACTCCTCATAAAAAATGCAAAATTACACAGCCAAAACATCATGTGGGGATACTGTTTTCTAGGATGTAAGACATAAAACTAACTAGCATAACAATCCAATAAGACAATAAACTACACATGAGCATCATGCATGAAGTTAAACTACTCATCCCCATCGGATTCACATGACATAAAACTATAAAACACCTTTTTCTTGCATAAAATTAAAAAACCTCATCCTAAATGATGGAAAATTTCCATTTCATCCTGGTCACATGATGATAAATTACATGGTTCCTCTATATAATCATCTGAGAGAGAATGAATTATTTTCCAAGGTTCCCCCTGGAAGTATGTGGTGTGATGTGGGCTTCTTTTTTCCTCACACACATCAGGATCAAAACATACACACCATGTACCCTCCATGAGAATTGTCTTCTTCACATCCTCCATCCTTACCACATAATGTTAAACTATATAACCTTTTAGATCTATGTGTGGATTGATTCCTACCCTCGTATGATACGTAGGAACACTCGATCATTTAGACTTTAGGTCCAACCCCAGGTACCAATAATTTTTTCATTACATCAACCACATAGCCTGTGTTTCCTAGGATTATGTTGTGTGTCATGAGGCATATTTGGCTCTCATTCATGTCAGTTTTACAACAACAACACCTTGTACTTCCCCTTTAGGGACCACCCCTTTTTATTGTCCAGGCTATAGGATGTAAAATTTCTCAACCTCACTATCCTACATGATGTAAAATATTACCCGTGTCATCACCACATGATGTTAAACAACATAGAATTTGAGAATTATGTATGTCTTGATTCTTACCCTTATAGGATATGTAGGAATGACCAAACATTTTTTCATTTTGGCCCTACCACCCAGGTTCGATACACCTATTATTTTGGGGAGATACATGGTGTGGTATGGTACCTCCATGATCCTCATTCTTGTTGGGTTCATTACCTCTCCATGTTGTGACTTCCCATTAGAAAGCCCCGATTTTTTTGGATGAATACCACATTATGTTAAATTGTACCATATCCTTACTTCATGATGTTGAACTGCATGACATTTCAGAACATTGTGTTGCTTGATTCATGCCCTTGAAATATAAGTAGAAATTCCCGATCACATTGTCTTTAGGTCTAGCCCCAGGTATGACAAATCTTTCCTTCTATTTCTAGACTCTTGGAACAGTTTCTCTATGGGAATTTACTTGGTGTGATGTGGACCTCCTTTTTACTCATTCACATTAGGTTTACAAATTCAACACCATGGCCCCTTTTGAGAGTAGTCACCCATCCTACGTCTTCCAAGCATAAAGTTAAACTACACGTCCATTTAGGACTATTTATGTCTTGATTTCTTCCCTCAAAAGATACATAAAAACACCCTGACATTTTCTATTTGGGTCCAACCATAGGACCATCAACCATTCTAGGACCATCATCCTTTCCCTTATGTTCCAAGTTCGACAACCATAATCTAGGATCTCACTCATCTTGGGTGACATCAAACTGCTATGTACTACCTATAATAAATTTAACATCATAGAATTTATGGTCAATTATTCATGAACAAAAAGAAAAATTCCCATTTTCCCTAAATGACATTAAAACTACAAGGTATTCATTCATGAAACCTTCCTTCCAGTCCTTTGGTCTGATTTTTCTATAGGGTGCACAGAGTGTGGTGTAGGATTATTATATTCTCATTCACATTAGGTTTATTCTACCACATCCTACACATACCCTTTGTGATATCATTCCCAACCCCCAACCATAACATATAACATGAAACTTAATGGCCTTTTAGAGATATGTATGGTTGATTCATACTCTTCTAGGATATGTAGGAACACTTGAAATATTTTTCATTTGGCCAATCCCGAGTTTATCCACTTATTTTTTCTCTTTACTCTACTCATCCTCTCGAGTCACCTTCCCTTAATTAGATCCATACATATGTTCTACCTCATTGGTATGCATAGATACCTCTTGGTATGGGATATAGAGTGTTATATTCTGCAGGAACATTCTCTAATTCCACCATCATGCTTCATGTGTCCCTTTATTTGGGCCACCATAATCTTTCACATCCAAAAGGACCCCTAAATGATATGGATTCTTGACCTTATGGCTCACCTACTATTCTAGGCCAACGTCCTAGAGGATCTTGAATGACATCTTGATATAGGTTCCACCCGCATTTCGAATATGGTCAGCATCCGAACTTCAGTTGTTTGTTCCCATCTCAGACCAGATGATATGGATATTGTTCTTCAAATACGGTTTTCAATTATCATCTATTGTTACACCAATCCCATTTAATTACAAATTTTAGTCTCATTATTCACATTCCTTCTCACATTCTTATGTGAAGATGGAGCTTTAGTACTCTCAGTGCCATCCTTCCATGCAGCATAACAGGTTGACCGAGTGGACCAGCGTTATGGGGTTTCCCTTGACTCCACCACTCCATTCCCCTATAGTGTTCATCAGTTTTGTTGTAATGATATTATAAGCCCATTGATTCCCAAACCAACCATGGATCATGTGGGATTAGGGTTTCTTGATAAGTATTATACTTTCATTGAAGATTCATACGCCCTATGGTCCAAACTCTATGACTAAAACTAGGATTTCAGGTCTCAATGTTTGGGAAACATGACTTCAAACCATGTGTTTGTTTTCTAAGGAATTGTTGATGTGGTTTAGACCTCTTTGGTCCTCATTCACATTGGGTTTCTATCTGAAATCATGTTACACAATATTGCTTCAAAAATCTCATTCTCATGGTCTATGCCTAAAGAACATAAATTGTGTGTGGGTTTTCCTCCTAGGAACGTGTGATGCAGTGTGGACCTCTTCTGTCATCATTCACTTTAGGTTTCTTTTTAGAACTGCATTGCATGTTTCTAATTTGGTAGTCTTCTTCTCACTGTCTAAACCCTGTGACATTAAACAATGATCTTTATTGTCCAAGTTACCATGAAATTAAACAGTGTAACAACCTCAATTATCCTCATTTTAGGGTATATATCCCCCTTTTGTGTTGGCCATTTTCCATGACTACCTAAAAAAATATGTGTGGCTTGATTATATTACTAATTGGATATATAGGAACACCCGAATCAATGATCTCATGTCCAAACTCACCATTATTTCCCCATTTTGGCCCTTTGAGTCTGGTTTCCCCTTTGAGAATGTGTGATGTGGTGTGGACTCCTATCCTCATTCACATCGGGTTATATACCGCACCAGACATGTCTCCTTTGGTGTGAATATGTCCTGGCCATATGAAAATAAACAATTTCACAACACCAATTTCCTCACCACATGATATCAAACTGCATAGAATTCGAGAACTACGTATGGATTGATTCCTTCCCTTATAGGATATGTAGGAATTTCTGGGTATTTAACCTTGGCCCCAGTACCATGTCCATTGAATATCATAGCCCTTTATCCCCAATTATATTGTGAACTCTATGACCATAAACTATGAGCCCATAGTTCATGTCACATGACTTTAATCTATTTTTCAGGTTCCATGTAGTATGCCCTTAAAATATATGGAATGTCTTAGTAATATTATGTTAAAATATTCCATGCACTATCCTCCCCAAATTATGTTAAACTAAAAATCTATCATTCTCATCGATGATGTCTCATGGGAACTCACTAGAGTGGTCCTGTCTAGAAATAGGTTTCATCCTAGTTCATATCATTATGCTCACACATTTATCTCTCGTCATGGTGGTGTGATCTCAAGAGTGTTGGAACCCATTCGAACATCCCATCACTCTGTCCCAATGCATTACATTCCCTTTAGATAGATCGTCATACACTTTCACATCTGAAACATCCCCCTAATGGTATGGATTCTCGGCCTCGTGGTTATCCTACCATCCAATTACAATGTTCTAGAAGTCATCGTAAAACATTTTGATTTAATCCTCTAGATTTCAAATTCTATTAGTGCTTAGGCTTTGTTTGTTTTCCCTATCTCAGGGAAACATGATATGGATGTTGTGTTTCTAATATGGTCAATAATTATCCCCCCTCTCCATTACAACATCACTGTGATCTGAATTTTTGGTATCGTGATTCACACTTTTCAATACCCTTTGTTATAATTGATTATAATTCCCTTGGGGTTTCCCCACTCATGCATTAGGGAACATTGGGATGATAAATTTGGCTGCCCCATGATCATTATTCCCCAGTCACAGCTTCCCTCAACTCAAATTCTATGGTTTGTTAGTCAGTGATACTAAACCTAGAGTATTCAATGATTAATTGATACTATGATATAAAGTGGGTGGTTATATGGTCATCCCTTGTTTCTCACACCAGGAATGACCCACACGAGCTTCGGGATTGACCTTTAGTTGATCCAAAAATTTTATCAAGATACATTAATTAAAAAAAGAAACAAATATTCCCATGAACATGGTTTAAATTGGTTGGTGGGTGAAGAATGTATGTCTCCATTTGGAAAAAAACATAGCCCTTATGGGTGTACTCCCTCAATGGAATGATTTAATTCTCCACACTCTTGTGTGTAGCTTCTAGGTTTTCATACAATTTATCAGGCTCCTACTCTTCACCGACAAGTATATATTGAAGCTCGCCATCCCCGATATGTGTTCGGTTCCATTCATCTTGATGTTTTACCACTTGACGGTTCACCTTTTCTAATTACTCATGGGAAACCTCCACCTAGGCCTTGAGTCATTCAGTGATCCCTTTCAGCTTAGAGATGAATATGAAATGATCTCTCATCTAGCCATTGATTTTTTGGTTCACATTCTTGGCCTCTTTGTGTTTATTGATATTTTCAAAATTCTTCTAGTACAAATCAACATCCAAATGTTGAATACTCACCCACATCTTCTCAGAATGGTAGTATCAGACCCACATATGTAGATGCCACATGTCTACCCCTCTAGCACATAGATCCCATAGCCATGTGTGAAGAGATCCCATTAAACCTATCCATGCATATTTTGAAACTCCTTGAGGAATCACTTGATTAGTTTCCCTTATTAGAGTTGTGGATTTTGGCTATCATCAGCTACATCAAAATCAGATTCATTCTTCTACAAGGGATCAGTTGGTACATACTTGGGAAATGATCCTATGAGCTTAGCAATTGGATATTCTTTGGGCATTGTGTTTGAAGAATAGGGATTTAGTTTGACTGTTTTGTCCTCATCAAATCTATTTACCTCAATGATGTCTCCCTGTATGTCTCTAGGTTCTTCCCCACCAATGGTTTCACCCATAATCAATATTGATTACTCACCAAGAACCATAGAATTTTTATATCGATTACTTAATTCTATATGGAACATCACCCCTATAGGTAAGGGGGTCCATGGGTCCTTAGGCCATCAAAATTATAAGAACTATTTGGACAAGTGTTGTTTTAGTCATTTTAATTGAACATAATGATAGGTGTAGCTATAAGAGGTATAGGAAATATGGTGGTCAAACACTTAGTCTCACATTTGGATTGTAAACATTGGAATTCTAGGGTGTGGTCCCAAATATATGGTGGTAGACCTTGAGGGTTCTGGAGGTGCTGAACTTTCCTCCCAAGTGTTGATGGATTCTGTAGTTATTGTTTCACTAGATGCAAGTACCGTCTCATGGTACTCCACACCCATTGTCACATATTATTCCCAAAAATTAGGGACTCTACATAATGTCCTCCAGTATGAGTTTATGTTTGTTGAGGGAATATGATAAAGTGAAAAAGATAATGGAACAAGAGATGAGTTAATGCATACTTAAATAGTTACCAAAATCCTCTTAGAGAAGTTTTCATAGAGACCATGATTTATCCTTATTCTAGAGAACCTCCCTTAGATTCTACTTCCTAATAACCCTTCAAAAGGTTATTCATGTTGACTTATCCCCCATGAACAATCTAAGTTATCGGGCAGGGGGAATTGCTCTACTAATTGAGCCGCTAAAAATGTTGGAGTGCAATTTATTCTAATTTTCATCCTCAATAATCTTCTTTAGTGGAATCATAGTGCCTTAGGATTACACCAATTCGTCCCGTTCTAATTCATACCATCTCCCCATAGTTGGGGTCCTGTTGAATCTAGATTTTCCGAAGAGAATTTCTCTCCAACTCTATATCATGTTTGTTTACGTTCACCTAGAAGTCATCAAAGTTGATGAAATGTTTGTTAAATTTCCAGTCTTTCCTAGTGTCAAGATAAATGACATCTAAGGGAATCACTAATTTATGAACCTAAATCCATATAACCAGAGTTTTCCTATTGCAAAAACCCCTCAATGATTCCCCTATTTTCGAAATCATCTTTGTTGGATCCACTATGGATGGAACTACCACGACCCGTTTGTTTCCTTCAATAGGTGGTGGTTTGTGGCCTAATTTCATTACTTTTGTACCCTCATTACCAGGACATATGATAGGAACACCCTCATGATGCCCCCTTGCTATAGATCGACCCTGACTTTGAGGGGTGGGGAAAACTTCTTTACTAGCTAACATTGTTTGATTCCTAAACATCTCACCTGGGTAAGCAGTTGCCCAGAACATCACATATTCATGGATTAATATGAATGCATTATTAGATGGTGGAGTCTCATTCCAAAATTTTCCATCCTCCCATGTGAACATCATGCACAATTGGCTCATCACACATGTGTGGTTCTCATGATTCACCCCTAAATACAATTTTGTACTCAGCCCACCACATACATATAAATTGTCTTATGAATCAGTATGGAGTATATAGTTTGAATATGGGTTCACATTACACCTATTCTACCAGTACACAACCGTGGATGGATAGAAGATATGAATTATTCTCTATGGATTTGGTGGCATCATCAGTGCACGCTCTGGTTGGAAGTGGGGATGGGTGGAAGAAAAATTAGTCATCTTGCACAATCTTGTTTAGTTTAACTTCTATAACTAGTATGAGCGGGGAGCTCCACACAATATTTTTAATCACTGTTCAAGAGTTTATCCCAAGTAGAGTGATGGTTTTGAGGTATTTGTATCCTCTCATGTGCGAAGTGATCCAAATATATAGGAAATGGAAGGGTCCACACATGTTCAATGACATCTTTCTTTCACTGATGAGCCGAAGCATGTGATACAACTATTCTAGCACCGGGATTCCTAGGATGATTCATATTATAGAGTCCATTTATGCCACCATGATAAACGTTCTCATCCACACCCCCTATGTGTGAATCCCTCTCCATAATCATCCATCCATAGATTAGCACCGAGATGAATCAGACTAGCCTGACTATTGATTGTGTTCCATCTCTGATGTTCTAGCCTCATAGTTTCCATTGGATATCCTCTAGTTTCCACTAATAAGTACCTTCTAAACCTCACTAAGAACCCCTAGGATAGGTGGGGGCCTTATGGGTAGTTTCTTTAGTGTTTATTCTCCCTCGACTAGAATTTTTATATTGTAGTTGAACCACTATATGAATAGGATGTCCCTGGTGTTTTTCTTGTCATTGTCTATTGCAAGGACCCAACACCAGTTGCCCGGAGCCAGTGCCTTATTTTATTACATTGGCATACAAAAAAGGAATTTTCATCCAGAAATATCATGTAGTTTAATAGATTTTAGAAACAAGATACATATATAAGTTCAACATTACATCATCAAATTAAATACAACACTAATTTATTCCATTAGAAACATTCATGTCTCCTAGATCATCCCTCCAAGTCACTCATAACTTACATCTTCATATCTTGGGAAAATAAAACATAAGAAAGGGTTTAGCTCAAAAAAATTAGTAAGAGTAAGAAATACAATGTAAGATGACATAATCATTAGACATGTTGAATAAATGAAAACATATGCCTTTACAAATAATAAATTGAATATGTTATGGCTAGAATATGAGATGAGTAAATAATGCCATAAATAAAAAAACATAATCATTGGTATTCTACTAGACGAATGACCACATGAACATTAAATTACTAGCTTTGTTATAGGGGAAGTACATATTCCATAAATTCTAAAACATATTTTCAACGCCTCACCCAGGATGTCTGAAAATCATTAAGGCCTTGGCCAAAACCATATCTCAAATTGGCGCAAGGCCTTAGCCAAGTCCACATCAATTTGTCTCATGAGACCTACCAATGCATAGAGGGGATATAGCAGGACCCACATGTCACATAAGAAGACAAATGCATTCCTAATATGAGTGGTGAAAATTATAAACAACATATACATTCATATTGAAACTATCATATGAAATGTAAATAACTTTCCCCGAACATTAAGCTTAAACATTATCCATTCAGAGTAGATTGGTGAATGGTTTTAGGATAGCACATCCACAATCAAACTAATAATGAACCATCCAATTAAATATTGTAGATGATATTATGAAATATTAATCCCAATAATACATATTAATTACAAATATTGTTGAAACAAACAAAAATAATTTTATAAAATCATTGAGTAATTCTTGAGATAAATACTCTTTTATTTTGAAAATAAGAGTTGTTTGGGAAAAGAATTTGTATAAAACCAGAACTGAATTAAGATAGTATTTTCATAATAAAATGATTTATTTTATAAAGATAATTTTTTTCACAAATAGGTTAGAGTGTTCTCATGAAAATATATAAGAATTTAAGAAATTCCCTGGAATCGGGCTTGTATTTCATAAATAGTTTTGGAAGTTCCTTTTAAAATGTGTAAATATCCATAAAATAAGGAAGGATTATGGTTGGTAAACATATATATAACACTCAAAAATAATTTATGAGGAGTACACAATAATAAATAAGTCCTTTATTTAGGTAACTAGACAATAAAAGTAACTTGAATGAAAATGGAGGTTCGGGTGAAAAATCCTTACCTTAAGTCTGAATGTGTTCCTATCTTCAACTTAAGGTCATAGATTATGAAATTAGACTTATTAATAACTTATTGCAGAAAATTTTACTCATGTATTTATTTTATCACAATTCTTTTAAGTTCATTAATGTTATAATATTGAATTTTTTCATTTCGGAGTGTTCGTTTTCTTGATTTTCATAACTGGTTCACTTGTTTTTAAGTAATGGAGTTCATGTGGAATAGATGTAAATCTATAGAATAAGAATTAAATATTATTTATGAACATTCATAAGTTTTAATGGTAATTTATATCATTTCTTTACATGGATGTAGGATGAATCATTAGATGAAATATTAATGACATTCACTGAGATTATTTTAGCAGTTTTTTTATTATTAGGAACTAGTTGTGTCATACAATTTAATAATATGTATGTATAATGGTTCTTGAATATTAATTAGGTTATACTAAATATATTATAGTGTATTTATACAATCAAAATAGCTTCATTACTAGTAATTAAAGTTGAATTGAAGAATAAAACTCTGTCGTCCATGAAGGTTATGAATTGGAACCTCATGGACGTTGATTTCGTTTGGAAGAGAGTAAGAATATTGATGATGTTTCTTACATACACATCATCTAAATCTAGAAAATAGATTATACTGGATTTATCATGGTCATTTGTACATAGGAGGTGAGGATAGGATAACAAAAGAAGATAAATTGAAATGAAACTAAATGAAAAAGAAGGGTCCTTTACCTCTTGAAATAACCTCCTTGAGAACCTCTTTAAGGGAAGGGGTTTTGGACTTTTGGAAATACCAAGAGCTTCTTGGACATGGGAAGTGAATAGGTAAGGTTATTTGGGTAGATATTTTAGGTTCTTCAAGGCTTAGAGGAGTGAAGAGAAGAGGGAGTGAGGGGGGATTTATAGTGGAGGAGAGGAGGGTTTTCAAAATTTTCTATTCATTAGTTTATTAATTTATCTCAAGATAAGAAAAAGTGGTGATTATAAGACCAATAATAGTAATAAAGGCATTTGAGTTTAAACCAATGGACATTTACATCATCCAGGACTCAAGAATGATGCATAAATTCATGTTTTAGCATTTATTGTGAATTATCGTATTTTACTATTCATGAAAAATTCATGTTTTTTTAAAAAAATCCCAAAAATTCCCCAAAACCATTTTTCAACGTGTAGAATCCAAAAATAAAGTCCTTATTTCAAAAATAATTTTCTATGTATGATTAATTTAATATTTAATTAAAATCATAATCTATTCTAAAAAAAGTTTTAAAACATTTATTTAGTTATTCCAAAACATAGGTATATCATACTTAAACTTGAATATTATTTATATACCATCATATGTAAGGTTAATATTCATTTGGGTATATCTCTATTCATAAGGGTATGTTACTATTCATAATGGTAGGTTACAATTCACCAAAAAGTATGTTTTTCTTATCAGACTTCAAATAACTTACTGATCGCAACCCTGTATGTTAGATTTTCAAAATTCACATCACAAAAGTAAAAACATTATGAGTAAATGTCACATAGAACTTAGTAGTTAATTATGATGCAATTTCATGTGATTATGACATATTTATAAGAAAGGAATTTCAATTGAAAAATATTGGGTCATTACATTCTCCCCACCTTACAAAAATTTTGTCCTTGAAATTCACAAAATGTCACCTAAAAAGATTTGGGTATGTCTCCAACATAATCTCCTCAGGATCCCATGTTGCATATTCCATGTTATGGTTCCTCCAAATAAATCTTACCATAGGAGTCATCCAATTTCTCAATACCTATTCTCTGGTATCAAGAATCTTGATAATCTCTTCACAATAAGACAGATTATGATCATGTTCTAATTTTCTTCATAGGAGAGTACATGTGTTGGGTCTGGCATGTATTTCCTTAACATTGATACATGGAACACATTGTGATGTTTGGAGAGATGAGAAAAAATTTCAAAATGGTAAGATATGACTCCAATTCCATCCAAAAATTCAAAAGTTCTGATGTACATGGGACTTAATTTTTCCTTCTTACTAAATCGTATAATACCCTTCCATGAAGATACATTTAAGAAAACATGATCTTTTTCTTGAAATTCCAAATCCTTCCATTGGTTATAAATATAGATATTTTTCCTAATTTAAACTGATTTGATATAGGTTTGGATAATCTCCGCCTATTGTGCTGTTTCCTCAAGAAGTTTCGAGCCTACGATCTTTCTTTCACCAACATCATCCAAAAAAGTTGGTGTACAAAATCTATTTATATATAACGCTTCATATGTTGAATAGGAATACTTGAATGGAAGCTACTACTATAGGACAATTATACTAGAGGTAAATACTGATGTCACATTCCTTAAAAGTCAAGTGAACAAGACCTCATCATGTATTCCAATGTTTGAGTAGTTCATTCTGATTTTCCATCTATTTGTGGGTGGTAGCCATTGCTCAAACGAAGATCAGTATGTAGGGCCTTCTGAATAATTTTCTAGAATTGTGATGTAAAATGGTGATCACAATCAAAAACAATTAATAAGGGTGCACCATGAAGCATTACAACTTTATTAATACATAGTGTTTCTAAATGTTGAAGTGGTAAATATTCTCTTATAGCATGAAAATGTGCTGATTTTTTAGGATGATCAATAATGACCCATATCACATTATTATTTCTTGGAGTATTTGGTAGCCCCATGAAAAATTACATCATAATACCATTCCATTTATAAATTAGAATAGTAAGGGATTGAATGTCTTCTCCAGGATGTTGTCTTCCAGCCTTCACCTGTTGACAAACCAAACATCACGACACAAAATCAACAATATACCTCTTCATGTTTTCCCACCAAAAAAGCTCCTTTGGATATCTATACATCATTGTGATAGCATGGTGTATAAAAAAATTATATCTACGAGCATCATCTAATAGTTCCCTATTTAGATCAGGAATAGTGGGAATATAGAGCCTCTTTCCAAATTTCAAAATGCCACCTTCATATATGAATTCAATCTACTTACAATCATTTATAGCTTTAATTTTCATTTGAAACTCTTCATCATTAGCCTAAATTTTTTTTATCCTTTCCAGTAAAAGAAGTTTTGGAAACCATTTGATAGATTAGTGGTGTGTTACCTTCCTTGATAATTCCCATATCCAGATTTACTATATCCATGAACATAGGATCTGTTTCAACTCTCATCTTCTTCATAATTCCATGGTTCTTTCTACTCAAAGTGTCTTCCACCTTATTTAACTTTCCCGAGTGGTAGTGTATTGTGAAATAGTAATCCTTGAGTAGCTCAATCCATCAAATTTGTCTCATGTGGGGTTCTTTTTTTGAGAATATATATTTCAAACTCTTATGATCTATATATATCTCAATTTTTTTACCATAGAGGTGATGTCTCCAAATAATCATACATAATATTACCACTGCTAACTCGAGATCATGAGATGGATAGTTTTTTTTCATGAATTTTTAGATACCTAGATGCATAGGAAATCACTATATCATTATACATAAGGACACAACCATGTCATTTCATTGACAAATCACTATAGATCACAAATCCATCATTTCCTAATGGTAAATTCATGATAGGATCATTTACTAATCTATTCTTAAATTCTTTAAAAAATTCTTCACATTCTTGTGTCCATACGAACTTAACACATTTTCGTATGATATTGGTCATTCAGATGGCTAAACGGGTGACGTTCTGAATGAAATGCTGATAATAACCTCCTAAAACAATAAAACTACATACCTCAATTATGTTCATTGGAGTAGGACATTCTTGCAGAACATTTTTCTCTGAAGGATCAATAGATATTCCATCTTTAGAGATAATGTGGCTGAGAAAGAAAACTAATTGATTCCAAATTTCACACTTGCTAAACATCCCATATAATTAATTTCTTCTAATAGTATTTAGAATAGTGTGCAATTTATTTTCATGATCTTTATAGCATTTAGAGGGTACCAATATATGATCAATAAACACCCCCACAAAGTCATCAAGATATTCTCTGAAAACACTATTCATCAGATCCATAAAAAAAGATGGTGCATTAGTCAGTCTAAAAGGAATTATTGTAAACTCGTAATGCCCATACCTAGTTTGAAATGTTATTTTTGGAATGTCTTCCTTCCTCACAAGCAACAGATGATATCCAGATTAAATATCAATATTTGAAAAATATTTTTCTCCATGAATTTGATCAAATAAATCATCAATTCTTGGAAGATGATACTTATTATCTATTTTAATAGCATTGATTTCCCTATAATCAATTCACAACATCATAGATCCATATTTCTTCTTAACAAAAAGAACTGGGGATCCCCATGTAGAAACACTTGGGAGAATAAATCATTTATCACTCAATTCCTCTTGTTATTTCTTTAGCTCGACAAACTATACAATGTCCATTCTATAAGGGGTCTTTGATATTGGCCTTGAACCAGGAATTATGTCAATGGAAAACTTAATTTCCCACTCTGGAGGATGTACAGGTAAATCCTCTGAAAAGACATCAACGTATTCTTTCACTATATGAACATCTTTAATTTGAATAATTCTTTCCTCTCCCATAGATATTGGGTTATTTTCCTCTCCAGTAATTTATTTTAGTAGAGCAACTAGGTTGGATCTAGATGAGAATTAGATGGTGATGTTTCTGCCCTAAAGATAAGGGATTCCACATCATCCTAAAAAATTGTAACCTCCTTCATGTTGCAATAAATTTACCCATCACGGTTAGAAAGACAATCCACACTACGGATTATATCAATTTCAATAATTGTTATGATAATAAAATCAATAGAAAACGCATGTTTATATTCCATAATAGGGACTTCCAGACACAACTTTTTTGTAATGATACTACCCTTATCGGTTTTGACTGGTAACTCCCATACTAAATTAAATTGGAAATATCTTATTTTCTTGGAAAACTGGGAAGATTTCAAAGAAGTTAATGATCCAAAATCAAATAATTAATTGGATAAGTTTGATGAAACAATTAAATTACCCGCCACAACTTCATTAGGAACTTAAATATTGGCAGTTTTGATCAAATAATCTTGTCCCTACTCCCTTGCCCTATTCTATTGTATGTTTCCTTGACACATTAGACAATCATTAGCATAATACTGCATCTCCCTGAAATTGTAGCATTAAACATTGGTAGATTCTTTAATCCCCTTATGATCATGAGAAATATTTCCTTTATATCCACATTTATAGCATACCCCTTTTACTTATAAGTAGGAACTTGGGTGTTTCCTTCCACAATTATCACAAGGCAGAAATTTAATTCTTCCCTTCTTCCCAATTTCTTTATTTCCTTTTCAAGAGTTTTTAGCAGCCCCCCTCTTCTCTTATTTTACCTTAATGTCATAAGACTTAGATAAATACTTTTATGTCTTTATAGCACATGAAACTTTATCATAATATGATGATAAACTCTGGGAGACTATACCCCTTCAGAGGAATGGTTTGAAACTATCTGATAATTTAAAAAATTTTCTCATTGAATTACATATGCAGTACAAAACATGCCTTGAAATACATTGTAAATATGGCTTCATTCTTTGCAACATTCTCATCTTCCTTTTTCTTCAAATTCAAAAAACTTCTTTCCATATATGATTGTTGTTCATGAGGAAAGTATTTCACTAGGAATATTTCCTTAAAGTCCCTCCATTCCATCTCTTCTCTCTCGTCGTCCTCATTTGTGTTTTGGATAAACAACCACAATTGATCCACATCTCCCGAAAGATGATAAAATTCCATGATGACCTTCTGTCTTTCATTACATCCGAAAGTGGGAAATATATTCTCTAGGGAACTTACCCACTTCTCAGCTAAAAATGGGTTTGTAGTCCCATTGAATGATGGAGGTTGTTTTCACATAAAATGATCTAACAAATCTCCTCCACGTTGTTGATATAGATGCTCCATACAGGTAAGGTTATTTTTCATAACCTATAAGTTTTCCTAGTACATTTATAAGTTGCTCTACGCCAGTTACAGCTCCAGAGCCAACATCATTATCTTTCATCAGAGGGAAATTACTACATGGGATACGCGTGTTCATGTGGTTTCCATTTCTTCCGCTGGGAGACATTTATAGATAATGGAATATATTATATTAGGTTATGAATCAAAATGTATAATCTTAACATAGAAAAATACTTAGCATAAATTGAAATCCTATGCATGGATAACCCCATACTCACAAAAATGGTATATTTGAGGAAATATTTACTCTTAAATCGTTCATAATTACCTGTAAAAAAATAATTATCCAAATAATATCCCCCAGGAGTGTCAATACTAAGAGTGCATGAAGGCCCATTACCATGTACCAGGATACCCTAGGTCAAGACCAAAACTCTTTGTTTGATTTTTCACTCTTAAGTACGGATGTGCTAGATCCACCTCTACCTGTTTGTATACAAATAGGGTTGTATTTCCTAGAATGATCCACATAATATATTCCTTATCAAAATACAAGGATTCTCTTGTATGATTATCCTCAAAGACTAACTTAGGGACTATTCCCTAATCTATGTTTTCTAAATATATTTTCCATGTTTTCAACTAAACTTCCTCTGATACCAACTATAAGGACCCAACCCCAGTTGGCCAGAGCCAGTGCCTTATTTTATTACATTAGAATATAAGAAAGGAATTTTCATCATGAAGGACCAATTATTTTAGTCGCTTTTGGAAACAAGATACACATATAAGTTCAATATTACATTATTAAAGGAAATACAACACTAATTTATTCCATTAAAAACATCCATTCCTCCTAGAATTATTTTTCCCATAGCTGATAGTCAATGGGTAAGTCTAGTTCATGTTGTTCCTAAAAATTATGGCTTTACAATCTCAGAGACTGAATTTGGGTAACATGTCCCTATGAGGCCTCCAAATAATTGGAAAATGTGAATTTATTATAGTTATATCAATTTAATATCAAGGAACAACCACTTATCATTTTCACTCCTTGATAAATTACATGATAAACTAGTTGGAAAAACATACTATTGTTTTCTTGATGGATTCTCTAGATATTTACAAATTCACATTTAACTGGAGGATCAAAAGAAAAACTAGTTCAAATTGACCTTTAGAACCGCTGCATATAGGTGGATGCCCTTTGGATTGTGAAATGATCCTATAAAGTTTCAAAAAAATATGATTATTATCTTATCTAAATATCTACAAATGTTCCTGTAAGTTTTTATGGACGGCTTCACTTTTATATATCATCACTAGAAAATTGTTTGAAAAGTTTTTCTCATGCTCTATAAACCTTCATTAATAATATTTTTATTTTAAAATATGAAAAATTCCATTTTATTCATGTTATAGGGATTTTACTCGATCATGTTGTGTCTCTTGATGGAATTCAAGTTGATCAATCCAATTTTGAGGCCATTTCATCATTTCCATACACAAAAAATAGTGAGAGATGTGAGATCCTTCCTTGTACATGCTGGATTTTATTGGATATTCATTAAGTATTTTTTTTAAGGATGCACTTTTATTTTATAGATTTCTCAAAAAATATTCCCCCTTTTCTTTTACAGGAATTATAAACATGCCTTTGGGGAGATGAAAAAACTGATAACCCCTCCCATTGTTCAACCACCCAAATAGGACTTTCCCTTTGAAATCCGGACAGATGCATCTAAATTTTTCCTTGAGGAAGTGTTCATTGAAAGGATGGAAAATAAACCACATGTGATTGCATATTCCTCTAGAGCTTTAGATTATGCTTCATCATACTACACAATAATTGATAAGGAACTACGGGTTTTTGTCTTTTCTTTGAAAAAATTAAGATGATATCTTCTAGGATCTATGGTTATTTTTTCACAGATCAATCTACAATATGATTTTTGATGAATAAAAATGATGAAAAACCAATAAATTTGATATGGATAATTATTCTATAGGAGTTGTATGTTGAAATAAATGATAAAAAAGGATGTGAGAACATTGTTTCTGATCATTTGATTAGGATACCATTTGTTTTGAATGGATAATAGTAGATCTATCAACTAATTAAAGAAACTATTATATATGAGGAGTTGTTTTCTTGTCAAATTTAAATACCATTGATTGAAAATCAAGTGAATTATTTTTATTTTTATTAATTTACCTTTTTTTTCCAAGATACATATTACTAAACTTTTGAGTGATTCAAAGAATTATATTTGGGATCATTCTTACTTATGGAATGTTAGTAGAGATCAAATGATTTAGAGACGCATTCCAAATTTATAATTTCATTCATTGCTACATTTTCATCGCACATTGAGTTTTAGAGGGAAAATTTGGACTCAATGAACTACAAGATATGATCTTGATTCTGTTTTTTATTGGCTAACCATTTCAAGATAAGCTTTTGAATATTATATAACCTGTTAAAATTTTCAATTTTAATGCAACATTTTCAAAATAAATGAGATTCCACAAAAACCTATTTTTCTATGATTTCTTTGAGGGGTTGGGAAATAATTTCTTTTGTAATTTTCCAAATTCTTTTGATATCTTTACATCTCTTTTTATGTTGATTATCTATCCAAATTTGTAGAGGCTATTCCCATAAGAACTGGTGATTCCAAAATTGTGTCAAAATTTGTGATAGTAAATTTGGTTTTAAGATTTTTATTTCCAAAGTTTATGATTATGGATCAAGGTACCCATATTTGTAATCAGACATTGAATGAATTTTGAAGAGACATAGAGTTCATAGGGTATCTATAACTTATCATCCTCAAACAAATGGAACGTATGTGTTGTCCAATAGAGAAATAAATTTTATTTTTGGAAAATATTATGAACCCAAATATAATGGATTAGAGTTTGTGACATAATGATGAACTTTGGGCCTACAAGACTATATTTAAAACCCAAATTTCCATAATACCATTTATATAATTCTATGGTAAATCTTGTGACCTACCATATGAGTTAAAACAAAAATCTTTTTGTGTTATCAAGACATGTAACATGAATCTCTTTTCTATTGGTAATGAAAGAAAATTTTGTTTTCTAGAGATGGAGAATATTAGAAATAATGAATATAAAATCATTATTTTTTACAAATAAAGAAACAAAGCCTTTCATGATGGGTTGATTCTCACCAGAAACATCAAGGAATGAGTCAAAGTGTTATTGTTTGATTGCAGATTGAAATTGTTAACAGGTAAATTTTGTTCCAAATGCTCTGACCATTTCATTATTACTCTTGTTTTCCTTTTTCTGCAATAAATATAAAGGAACCAAAAAATTTAAACTATTAACAATCAATGGGAAAAGGTTGAATCTATTTAGAGAGAATGTTCATTATCAACTAGGGTAGGAGATCCATCTTTATAATGTGGAATACCAATGATGTTTGGTTGTGTCTTTCCTTATCAACTATTATTCGATATTTCTTTAATATTAGGAATTAAATTAACACATATTTTTTTCATAATGGAGAAATCGCACATAATAAGTGTATTTGGGGGTGTGGGGAGGCACATGATGGGCAGATTAGGATTTTGTTTGGTTTTCTTTGAAATATTTTGTCTTCATATTATTTCCCATTTTTGGTCTGTTCCTTTTTTTCAAATTTTGTTCATTTTATTTTCAAATTTTGGGTGTTTTATTTAAAATTTTGTTGAAAAAATTGGGAAATTTGATGGTTATCTTTTTAATTTTTGAATGTCATGCCATGGAGTGGACAAATTTTTAAATTGAAACTGAACAAAAATGAATACTGAAAATAACATTGTTTCGAGTTAACTTTTTTTGAAATTACATGAAAAGATATTTGATTTTTGAATATCATTCCACATATCACTGTCTTTATCATTAAAATTCCCATTCATGTAAGGATTTTAAACACACTTTATAATATTATTCACATTCCCCTATTTTTTTAGGGAACCAATACATGATTTTTTGAACCAGAACGTGATTTATTTTTGTCAAAACATTAGGGATGAGGTACTTTTAATCTAAATGATTTAATCATTTATTTGGATTTTTGAAGCCCATTTTTTCATGATTATCATTTTTAATTTGTCCTTATCTATAAATGTTTTCTTCCTTCAGACCTTAGTATCCATGTAGAGCCTCTTAGGTTAGTCACATTAAAATCCAACATTCTCTTTCCAACTTACTTTGGGAGTATAAATGCATGATCTTGTAGAAATTATGTGTGTGGGGGTGACTTTTGTTGTGCTACCACATTTTGTATTGATATTGGTAGAGATTCAAACATTGAAGATATATTTTGATGAAGAAAATTATTTTTCTGGGAGTAGTGCCTGTATGGAGCTCTTGATGGAAAAAAGTTATTCACTATCTGAATTTTGTTAAATAAAAGTCATATTTGATGTTGAAATATTTATGTAATGGGATTGAAAAAATATGATCAAATCATTGTTTCTTCCATAGAGAGTATGAAGGAGACCATACTTGAGTTAAAATTTGATTCATGCATTTTTATTTATAAATATCTATAACCTCCTTATTCGGCTTGGTAAATTTTCATAATTGAACCCCACTGACCATAAGCTATGAAACAACCTTGAAAAGTCCCCATGATACTCACATGCTCTTCTCTCACATTGGTCAAGGGTTTAGAAATTTATCAAGGCTATGCTGAATCTTTCAAGAGTTTGGATGAGAAGATCCTTGTTGAAAACGCATATTTTTATGTTGAGAGATAATTAATGTGAGATAAGTGTATTGTGTGTATGGGAGGAGAAAAGAATTTAAAATGGATTTAATAATATGAATTGATAACTTGAAATATTTGTTTTCAATGAGGCATGATATCTTTTTATTCTTGGTGATCAATTGGTAAACCTCATAGGTATGTGTTTTGAATTTGCCTTTATTTGATACTCACTTGTCCTGGAGTCTACTGTAAAGACCTGGAAATTTCAAGGATTTTTTTTAAATACTTTGGAATCTTATGAGTCTGTGGCTTCTGACGGAACTCGATTCTGAGGACCGGTGTGCCCAGAATCAATTTCCGAAGTTTAGCTCGGGTACGTTCAGTGTACGAACGAGTGGGTTTTTCTAAATTTTGAACCAGTACTCGAAATTAAAATTCAAGGGCACCGATGAACTTGTAGTGCCGGTAATTTCTTAGGGGGACACTTATCGTAGTTGTGTTCGCAATGGAGGAGAAGATAATTTTTGGGGGTTTATTTAAGAAGTAAATAAAAATTGTCGGAAAAATGTTTATTTCATAAGGAGGTTTTTCCCTCCCATGGTTAGTTAATGGTGGGGCCCATGGCCACCTAACTACCCAAGTGTGGAGGTTAGAGAGGTGGGGCCCACACGAGCCCCACCATTTAATTTCCTTTAAACTCATTAACATTCCCTCATTAAATTGGCAAACCTCCATTAAATGCCAATCTCTCTACCTCAATCCATTAAATTATGTCAACCCATAATTTAATAAGGATCCTTCCTCTTTCCCCGCTTTTTATTTAACTACCAATGCGTTAAATAAATGGGAATCTTCCCTCTCCCTTATTTAATTAATTGTCATCACATTTAATTTAATGTGGTGACTTAATTTTGGGAGAGTTGTTTTGGGTGTGTAATAAAATAATAGGAGGAGCCTATTATTTTATTAAGGGGGGACAGCTTTTGTTGTACGAGGAAGAACGCCGATCTCTGATGAAGAACGACGAAGACCGCTGGCCTCCGATGAAGAACGACGAAGAACACCGGTTCCTCGAAGATCAACAATGCGTCACCAATCCTCTTCCCCACGACAAGATAGGAGACGTTGCTTCCTCCTCGGTGCACTCCGATGGCGCCTACGAACCCCTTTCCCCATGACGCCGACGTTCCACATCGTTTGTTGAGGTAGAGGAAATTTTTATATTCCTTCTTTAATGAGAATTATACCCTCATGCTTGGTGATTAAATTGTTGGGCGATGTGTTGCACCTCTAACGTGGTGGATGCGGGTTAAAGAACAAGCCTGAAACCACCGCTATTTGGTTCTTGATGCGCAGAATACTTGGCGACGATGAAGTAGGATTGAAATGGCATTTGGAGGCCTTCGCAGTGATGTACAGGTCCCGAGGCGACCGCAGGCACAGACGAGAGAAAAATCTGACCACTAGAATGACTCTGGTGGCCCGCGGAAGTCTCCGGCGGCGCGGGGCACCCCAACGCGCTGCCGACAGGATCCCTCCGTGGCAGAATTCACGGCGGTGAAGGCTGGATCCCGCGGCCGCGTGGGATCCAAGGGAGATGCGGTGCCAGGCGCCGCATCCGCGGAACAGAGGGGGGTCGCATCCCCCCTGCTCGGCTCGCTGGCCGAGCCAGTGCACCCCTCAGCCGGGCCGGGGTGGGTCGTGCAGACCGGGTCTCACCCTACCAGGCCGGACTCGGACTCGGGTCAGGTCGGCCCGGTTCGGGCCGACCCAGGGGGGTTGGGCCTGGTCGGACCGGGCCCAGACCCCCACTTCGGACCGTTTTCGATATTTTTCCCATAACTTGTGCTACGGACCTCCGATCGATGTACCGTTAGTTTTGTAGGAATCCTTGCATCGAGACGGTTATTTAGGTGTATTACACTCGAGGTTTAGGCAAAGTATGGGCATGGCCGGGTTGGTTTGAACCCGAAACCAACCGGGCCCTTGGAGTGGAAACGCTTATCACTTAGGGCCCGGACGTCCGTTTGACATGTCGTCAATTGCGTTAAATTACTCTTGATGAGATGGTCCTTTTTGGCTTACTCCGCTTGAAGTTTGGATGCAGATGGTGTACGGTTGGGTTGCTTTTAGCTTAAAAACCAATCGGGCCCCTGGGACAGAAAAGCCAATAACTCTCAGACCGGGCGTCTGATTGACGCACCGTCTGTCACGTTGGGTTTCTTTTGACGAGACGGAACTTTGGGATACATCAACTCTGGAATTCGTGACAGTTCATGTATCAACTCTCTTGCTCAAGGAGAGGACCCTCCCGTAATCGAGCATGCTGTGTGCGGGAACCCTAGAGCTGGCTGCGACTGCGATGATGATGACTGCACTTGGATCCTTCGTGGGTTCGGCACCGAGGACAACTGTACTTGGATCCTCCGTGGGTTCGGCAGTGACGACGACCATACTGGGATCCTTTGTGGGTTCGACGGTGATGACTATTGTTCTTGTATCCTATGTGGGTCCGGCAGTATGACCTCTGTATTTTATCCTGAGTGGGTCTGGCAGAGTAGCTGGTCTTGTATCCTTTGTGGGTCCGACAGCTTAGCTGGTCTTGTATCCTATGTGGGTCCGACAGCTTAGATGAATTAGTGGCTTAATCTGATCATCTCTATAGCCTTACGAAGTGTATACCTGTGTGAGCTGAGTCTTGATTTCAATCATTATCATCGATGTGATTGTATTTCTTTCCTGTGTGGACTGGGTTGTGTTTTCCTCTATGGACTGGATTGTTCTTGGGCTCGAGAGTTAGAGAAGAACTGTAACTGATGACTTAGGTATATGTATGGGCATATACCTAAGCAGAGTTGTTGATACTTCGTGATTGTATCATTTTTTTTGTGGTTTATCCTTCGTGGATTCTGAGAGACCTTCGGGGGTCTCGGGGTCCCTACTGAGTATCGTATACTCACCCCTGCACGGGATATGCCTACACTACGTTGTGTTGGATGCAGACGACGGACACCACTGATCGAGGTGGAGGCTTGTGGAGCTGGACGGTACTTGGAGGTGGACCACTTGGCGGGACGTACACGGAGCTGATGGTCGGACCCGAGGAGCTGAAGAGACTATATGTACCCACCCTTCAGGTCGGATTTCCAGAGGATGACTCGGTGCTACTGTTTTACTTACTGCTATTGTAATTTCCTTTCAGTTATACTATACTTTAAGTTGGGTTTGTATACTGGCCCATTTACTTTTCAGTACTTACCTTGTACCCAGTTTTACTTAGTGCTTACTTCTCTTGAGTACTCTGTTGTGTTTTTGTTTACTTTATAAAAGGAAATGTCTTCCCTTTTTATCGGTATTTACGCCTTTGGTGCTAGTCTCTAGCCCCTGGCCTATTGAAGGCGGGCTTGGGGTAGTCATGGCACAGACCCCGAGGACGGGTCATGACAAATTGGTATTATAGGATTCGGTTCTACCACAGAACGCAGGACTTTGATCTTTCCTTTCTGTGAAGCAATAGGGTTAAGAGTATTGAGTGTGGTTTTCATTCCAGTGAGTCCAGTGTTGGTGCAGCGACTGACGTATCCATACACCAGGACCCTAACTTCTGATTTCCAACTCAGTGCATGGAAACACTGATTGCATGTGTGTTTTCTTTCAAAAGTTTTTCTTTGTGATTACTTTGTGTCAGCTCACCAGGTATACTGTTTGACTGTGGCACACCTGTTTCTTTTCTGGATGGACCCATGAAGGAAGCCAACCAGGGTTCCTAGTTACGTGCAGGATTGCATCCCACCGAGCGATGAGGCCTCAGTGCAGGGCCCCGTTACGGCAGAGGCACCAGTGGTACCACTACCCACTGAGCCACCGATGCTACCAGCCCCAGCGGCGGAGAGTGCACACTTCCTGAGCGCATTGCACGATTTTCAAAGGCAGAGGTCGCCCAGGTTCTGTGGGGAGACGAATCCTCAAGCATCCGAGGATTGGCTGGAGGCCATCGTCAAAGTCTTCAGACTGGTAGGGACACCAGCATATTTTATGGGGATCCTTTCCACGAGTCTCTTGCACACAGCAGTAGGTAGATGGTGGAGCCTGATGCTCCAGGTGCACGATGAGGCATCTCTAATTTGGACGGACTTTGAGAGCCTCTTCCTCTCGGAGTTCATTCCAGCCACCCTCTGTGCGGTGCACATTCAGGAGTTACTACAGCTGTGGCAAGGTAGCATGTCAGTAGCCCAGTACTCGGCGAGATTTACCGACCTCTCACACTACTCCATGGACATGGTAAGAGACACATTCTTCCGGGCCCAGACCTTTGATCAGGGAATGAGGCATGAGATCATAGCTTCGATGATTCCCCTCAGCATCTTGGTGTAGGTGGGGGTGCTGGAGCGAGCTCTGTTAGTGGAGAGATTTCTCACCGAGCAGCCATCAACAGCAAGACCCACCGCACGACGGCACGGAGCGAAGTCTTCTGCAGTAGGCAGTCGAAAGACGACGCAGGGGTCCAAGCGGACCAGGCTGACAGGTGGGCGACCTCAGGATACAGGTTCAGCTGTGTGGGGAACACAACACAGAGCCAGCCTTATGAGCAGAAGATAGTGTTATGCATTCGGCGAGCAGGGCCACATGGCTTGTGACTGACTGACCTGCCATGCAGACAAGCAACAGATAGTGGAGAGACCTCCTAGGTAGAGAAAGAGGTTCGACCATGGCGGTCCACAGGGAGCAGGTGGACGAGGCAGAGGATCTGGCCAAGAAGCGAGTGGTGGACGACGCTTCGAGGCTCTACCACCACCGCCCCCACAAGGTCCACCCCGACCACAGGGAGCTAGAGGGTAGAGGCAGGCTCAGCTCCAGGCAGCAGAGGCTTACGACCATGGCGCACCCGATATGATTTGAGGTACTATCTGTGTCTACTCCACCCTTGATTCAGTTCTTATAGACACAGGTGTGAGTCATTCTTTTATTGTCGCTGCCCTTGTTTGAAGCTCGAAGATTCTGACGGAGTCGTTGGCTTGATCCTTGCAGCTAGAGACTCCTACGGGAGCAGAATCGATGATTATGCACTAGTGCCGGAAGTGTGAGTTTACTCTAGGAGGCAAGATCTTCGGCTGGGATCTTCTTGTAGCGGCGTCAAGGCCTTACGACGTCATCTTGGGTATCAACTGGTTATCTATAGTCCATGCTCAGATCAACTGTATTAGGCGCAAGGTGCGGTGTGTCCGCACGGATGGGACCGGGTTCACCTTCACCAATGAGAAGGGAACCTTCGTAGCACAGGATGGACTCACACAGAGGAGAGGGCAGCCGATCACACATCAGTTGGCTAGTCTCATCCTCAGAGCAGTTGACGTGCGGAGTCTGAGTTTTCCTATAGTGGTGGATCATTATGCGGATGTTTTTCCTGATGGTGTTCTAGGACTACCTTCTCACAGGGAGGTAGATTTCTATATAGACCTGTACCCCAGGATATCACCGATATCCACTCCAGCATATCAGATGGCTCCCACCAAGCTTCGTGAGCTGTGGGTACAGCTGGAGGACATACAGGGGAAAGGTTTCATCCAACCCAGTGTTTCACCCTGTGCTTCTCTGGTTCTATTTTCCAAGAAGGTGGATGGGGGCTTGCGACTGTGTGTTGACTACCACCGCCTGAACCAGGTGACCATGGGGAACAAGTATCCGCTTTCAAGGATTTATGAACTCTTTGATCAGCTCAAGGGAGCATGTTGGTTCTCGAAGATAGACCTCAAGTCAGGCTATCATCAGCTCCGAGTTCGGGATGAGGATGTGCAGAAGATGAACTTTAGGTGTCAGTATGGCCACTATGAGTTCTTGGTCATGCCCATCGGTGTGACCAATTCTAAAGTAGTGTTCATGAGTCTTATGAACAGGATCTTCCAACCCTACCTCGATCGGTTTTTCATTGTCTTCATTGACGACATACTTATTTAATCTACCACTGAGGAGGAGCGCACCTACCACTTACAGATTATATTGGATACACTCCAAGAGCACCATATTTATGGTAAGCTCTCAAAGTGTCAGTTCTGGCTTCGAGAGGTTCACTTCTTGGGGCACGTCATCTCAGAGGCGGGAGTTGCAGTGGATCCCGCGAAGGTCGAGGCGGTACTTTCTTGGGATCCACCCAGGAGCGTGATGGAGGTGCCGAGTTTCCTAGGTCTAGCTAGGTACTATCGGAGATTTGTGCCAGACTTCTCCAGAGTTGCATCACTTCTTAAAACTTTGATAAAAAAAGGGGAGACCCTTCGTGTGGTTAGACTGATGTCAGCAGAGCTTCCATGAGCTGAGGCAAAGATTGACCAGTGCGCCCATCTTGAGGCTACCGGAGGAGGGCATAGGGTACATAGTTTACTGCGACACATCAGTGATTGGGCTCGTATGTGTCCTGATGCAGGAGCAAGTAGTGATCGCTTATGGTTCCTGGCAGTTGAGGCAGCATGAGCAGGACTACGCTACCCATGACCTGGAGTTAGCAGCAATGGTCTTCGCCCTGAAGATGTGGTGGCACTATCTCATGGGTGAGCGCTTTACAGTCTACTCTGACCACCAGAGTCTTAGGTACATTTTCTCATAGAAGGACCTGAACCTGAGATAGCGGCGATAGATCGAGTTCCTCCAGGATTATGACTTTGAGATTTTCTATACTCCTAGGAAGGGGAACGTTGTGGCTGATGCTCTTAGTAAGAGATCAGGCATTCAGCTACTTAGAGAGGCGACAGAGCAGTTTGTCGCTTTGTAGATATCCTTCTTAGATAGAGATGGGGCAGCCTATCTTCAATCCCTCATAGTCACTCCTCCACTACTTCAGCGGGTTAGAGAAACACAGCGTAGGGATGTTGACTGTGAGGCGCGACGTGCTCAGATATCCTTAGGGCTGGCACCCGATGGATTTTCTGAAGGCGAGGAGCACGTCATCCTCTTTTGAGGACGTACCATGGTACCAGTTGCACTGCAAAAGGAGGTGCTGAGGGAGTTCCACACTTCCCATCTAGCAGTACATCCAGGGTAGCGAATATGTATCAGGACCTCAGACGATATTACTGGTGTCCGGGTATGAAGAAGGTTGTGGCGGAGTTAATTTCTTGATGCCTCACTTATTAGTAAGTTAAGGCAGAGAACCAGGTACCTGCAGGCTTGGTACAGCCCTTAGAGGTCCCGGAGTGGAAGTGGGATGGGATATCCATGGATTTTGTGATGAGGCTCCCACGTACTTCTAGAAAACATGACACCATCTGGGTGATCGTAGACCGACTCACCAAGTCGGCCCACTTCTTACCGATCAGAGAGCAGGGCTCAGTAGAGAGCTTGGGATGACTCTAAATTCAGGAGGTCGTATGACTTCATGGTGTTCCATCGTCTATCGTCTCTGATCGAGATGCTCACTTTACTTCTCGGCTTTGGAAGGGGTTGCATGAGGCTTTTGGGACGCAGCTACGCTTGAGAACTGCCTTTCACCCACAGACAGATGGCCAGACAGAGAGGACCATTCAAACACTCGAGGACATGCTCTATGCATGTGTCCTTGACTTTGGTCATAGCTGGGAGGATCACTTAACCTTGGTGGAATTTTCGTACAACAACAGCTACCACTCCACCATCGGAATGGAACCTTACGAGGCACTATACGGCCAACCTTGCAGATCACCTCTGTGCTGGACTGACCCTGGGGAGTCAGCACTCGTAGGACCAGAGATGGTTCAGGCTACGATGGAGAAGGCGCAGATCATCCAAGAATAGATGAGGACTGCATAGAGCAGACAGAAGTCCTATGCTCATAGGAGGCGGAGACCACTGGAGTTTGAGGATGGAGACCACGTTTTCCTACGGGTCTCACCTCGACATGGATTACAGAGATTTGGTCGGGGTGGCAAGTTATCTCTGCATTTCATCAGGCCTTTTCAGGTCCTCAGCAGGGTAGGCGAGGTGGCTTACCACCTGGCCCTTCCACCTCAGTTGCACTGAGTGCACGACGTCTTCCACGTATCTCAGCTGAGAATATACGTGCACAACCCGACACATATCATCGACCATGGGGAGCTAGACATCGATGATGGGGAGACTTTTGCGGAGGTCCCGGTGGAGATTGAGGATCGATAGGAGTGGGTCCTACGTGGGTGGTCGATTCTCTTGTGCGCGTTCGTTGGCAGCACGGGAACCTCCAGGAGAGCACATGAAAGCGGGAGGCTCAGATGCGTGCTCAGTACCCTCATTTGTTCCCCTAGTTTATGTTGTAGATTTACGGGGACGCAAAGCCCTAAGGTTGGAGTCCAATGTAAAGACCCGGAAATTTCAAGGAATTTTTTTTTAAAATACTTTTTAATTTTACGAGTATGTGGCTTCTGACGGCACTTGATTCCAAGGCCCAGTGTGCCCGGAATCAATTTTCAAAGTTTAGCTCGGGTACGTTCAGTGTACGAACAAGCAAGTTTTTCTATCTTTTGAATCGGTGCTCGGAATTAAAATCTTAGGGCACTGATGAACTTGCATCACCGGTAATTGCTTAGGGGGACACTTACCGTAGTTGCGTTCGCAAGGGAGAAGAAGATAATTTTTGGGGGTTTATTTAAGAAGTAAATAAAAATTGTCGGAACAATTTTTATTTCATAAGGAGGTTTTCCACTCCTAAGGGTAATTAAGGGTGGGGCCCACATCCACCTAACTATCCAAGTGTGGAGGTTAGAGAGGTGGGACCCACATGAACCCACCATTTAATTTCCTCTAAACTCATTAACATTCCATCATTAAATTGGCAAAACTCCATTAAATGTCAATCTCTCCACCTCAATCCATTAAATTATGTCAACCCATAATTTAATAAGGATCCTTCCTCTTTCCCCCCTTTTTATTTAACTGCCAACACGTTAAATAAATGGGAACCTTCCATCTCCCTTCTTTAATTAATTTTCATTATGTTTAATTTAATGTGGTGATTTAATTTGGGGAGAGTAGATTTGGGTGTGTAATAAAATAATAGGAGGAGCCTATTATTTTATTAAGGGGGAGAGCTTTCATTATGCTAGGAAGAACACTGGCCTCCGACGAAGAATGACGAAGAACACCAGCCTCTGACGAAGAACGACGAAGAATGCTGGTTCCTCAAAGATCGACGACGCGCCACCCATCCTCTTCCCCGCGACAAGAGAGGAGACGCTGCTTCCTCCTTGGCGTACTCCGACGACGCCTACGAACCCCTTTCCCCACGACGCCGACATTCAATATCACTTGTTCAGGTAGAGGAAATTTTTATATTCTTTCTCTTATGAGAATTATACCCTCGTGCTTGGCGATTAAATTTTTGGGTGACGTATTGCACCTCTAACGCGGTGGGTGTGGGATAATGAACAATCCCGAACACACTGCTATTTTGTTCTTGATGCGCAGAATACTTGGCGATGACGAAGTGGGACCGAAATAGCGTTTGGAGGCCTTTGCAGTGATGTACGGGTCCCGAGGCGACCGCAGGAACAGACGGGAGAAAAATTGGACCACCGGAATGACTCCGGTGTCCTGTGGAAGTCTCCAGAAATGTGGGCCGCCAGCGCGGCGGTGCCTCGGCGCGCCGCTGGCAGGATCCCGACGCGGCTGAAGCCGCGGCGGTGAAGGCCGGATTCTGTAGTCGCGCAGGATCCAAGGGAGACGCGGCGCCAGGCACCGCGTCCGTGGAATAGAGGGGGGTCGCTTCCCCCCTGCTCGGCTCGCTGGCCGAGCCAATGCACCCCCCAGTCGGTCTAGGGCGGGTCGCATAGACTGGGCCGCGCGGCGCCTTCCCGGGCCTGACCCGGACCCGGGGGGGGGGGGGGGGGGGGGTTGGGCTGGGTCGGATTGGGCCCAGACCCCCCACTTCGGACCATTTTCAGTCTTTTGCCCATAACTTGAGCTACGGACCTCTGATCGATACACCGTCAGTTGCGTAGGAATCCTTGGATCGTGACGGTCATTTAGTTATATTACACTTGAGATTTTGGAAAAGTTTTCATACGGTCGGGTTGGTTAGAACCCGAAACCAACCGAGCCCTTGGAGCAGAAACGCTTATAACTTAAGGATCGGGCGTCCGTTTGACGTGCCGTCAACTGCGTTAAATTCCTCTTGATGAGACGGTCCTTTTTTCTTACTACACTTGATGTTTGGATGCATATGGAGTACAGTTGGGTTGGTTTTAGCTTAAAAACTAACCAGGCCCCTGGGACGGAAAAGCCAATAACTCTCAGACCGGGCATTTGATTGACGCACTGTCTGTCGCGTTGGGTTTCTTTTGATGAGACGGAACTTTGGGATACATCAAATCTGGACTTCGTGATAGTTGATGTATCAACTCTCTTTCTCAAGGATCAGACCCTCCCAGAATCAAGCATGCTCTGTGCGGGAACCCTAGAGCTGGCTGTGACTATGACGATGATGACTGCACTTGGATCCTCTGTGGGTTCAGCAGCGAGGACGACCGTACTTGGATCCTCTGTGGGTTTGGCAGCAATGATGATCGTAATGGGATCCTCTGTGGGTTCGATGACGATTACTACTGTTCTTGTATTCTATGTGGGTCCGGCAGTATGACCTCTGTACTTGTATCATGAGTGGGTCCGACAGAGTAACTGATCTTGTATCCTTGGTGGGTCCGACAGCTTAGCTGGTGTTGTATCTTATGTGGGTTTGACAGCTTAGATGAATCAGTGGCTTCATCTGATCATCTCTATCACCTTACTAAGTGTATACCTATGTGAGCTGATTCTTGATTTCAATCATTATCATCGATGTGATTATCTTGCTTTCCTGTGTGGACTGGGTTGTGTTTTCCTGTGTGTACTGGAATGTGCTTGGGCTCGAGAGTTGGAGACGAACTATAACTGATGACTTAGGTATATGTATGGGCATATACCTAAGAAGAGTTGTTGATAGTTCCTGATTGTATCTTTCCTTTGTGGTTTATCCTTCGTGGATTCTGAGAGACCTTCAGGGGTCTCGGGGTCCCTACTGAGTATCGTATACTCACCCCTGCACGGGCTATGCCCACACTATGTTGTGTTGGATGCAGACGACAGATAGTACTAATCGAGGTGGAGGCTTGTGGAGCTGGACAGTACTCGGAGGCGGACCACTTGGCGGGATGTACACGGAACGGACGGCCGGACCCGAGGACCTAAGGAGACTATTTGTACCCACCCTTCAGGTGGGATTTTCGGAGGACGACTCGGTGTTGTTGTTTTACTTACTGCTGTTGTACTTTCCTTTCAGTTGTACTGTACATTCAGTTGGGTTTGTATACTAGCCCATTTACTTTTCAGTACTTACCTTGTACCCAGTTTTACTTAGTTCTTACTTCGCTTGCGTACTCTGTTGTGTTTTTGTTTACTTTATAAAAGGAAATGTCTTCCCCTTTTATCGAGATTTACGCCTTTGGTGCTAGTCACTAGCCCCTGGCCTATGGAAGGCGGGCTTGGGGTAGTCACAGCACAGGCCCCGAGGACGGGTCATGACATCCACGTTCTATGTGTGGGAGAATTGATAGAGATAATATTTAGACTATTTTTCATATCTATTTTAATGATTTAAACCCCACCAATGTGTCATTTTATCAGAAATTTCATAGTTTTTAGAATTTAGGGATTTTTTATACTTGAAATACAATATTTTATTGTTCTATAGCTTTATATATTTTCAATAACTTTTTTATTTCAGGGTCATTCTAAAAGACACATCACAACATGAACAAAGCTAATCGGCATGAAATCATATTTTTTTAGAAATAATCAATGATACAAAACTAGTGTGACCTGGTTACACACCATGTAATTACATTACAAGTCATGACTATTTAAAAATGAATTTTACACGCTGGACAAGTTGTGACTTCATTAAAAACTTTGAAATTAAAATAAACCTCGTGAATCTAGATTATAGACAATTTTCAAATTAACTTTTCAAATAATATTATTCTGATATTCACAATAATCGTTGGTTGGAGGATTACACTACATGTAATTCTATTAAACATCATTAATGTGTACATGCATAGAAAAAAATAACTACGATTCAACCAAGTTTTTTGACATATTTCCTTATAAGTATATCCCTTAGCTGCTGCTTTCGAGTAGTCTGGGACAAGAGGGAGTAGTGAGAAACCAACATACATTCACTGGATGATCAAGATCACCCCGTCGCTGCCATTTTTGTTCTAGAGGTTGTGTATAAATAGATTCCATGAGTAAGATGTCAGGAATTGATGATAGGATAGATAAAATAATGGATGATCATGTGATACGAGGCTAAGAACCAAGTGGTTACAGATAGTGATAGTTTACATACACTATCTTACATGTTTCGTTGTTATTGTGTAATCAATATCTTTTTTAAAGACTATTGAAGTTATATTTTTGAATGAATGTGGGTTTTTTTTCATTAATATATTTTCATCAATTTTTTATGGTTGATAAATCTATGAAAAAAATTAATTAAATTCAATATTTTAAACTTCTTCAGTGAGGTCTTGTCGATGAGAGTTCTGGGTTCATTTAGGTTTGTTTGGTTGGAGTTTTTTATGTAATTCATTCACATAAATAGGTGGGGATCCAATCATTTTGATTTATTGATGTGATGTATATTCATATTTTAGTGTTCACCTAGGGTTCCTTGGGGGTTCATTTATAAATTCAATTTAGAATTGTTTTTTAAAGAAGGAATATCGGACTGCCCAAGAGGTTTAATATTGTCCACGACCACAGTTATAACTCTGAATTCAAACTAAATTTATTTCCTGTCAATTTTATATCTTGTTCTTCAAAATTTCATGGAATTTAGTTGAAATTTACTTTCTATAGTAGAAACTTTAGTCAAATCCCAATATTATTTTCTTCCTAAAAAACAAAAAAAAAAGTGACAGTTTTGCAACTCAAACAAAAAATTCCTGAAGAGACAATCTAGGGACTGATATATTTCATTTCTCCAAGGGATAAATTATTGATTCAGGATATAAAAAAATTACTTACATCAACTGGTTCTATTCCTGGGGAAGTTGTTTGAGTTGATTTTTTTATAAATTATTTTTTTCATGACCTGAAAATTTAACAGAAACTTGTTACCTTAGGATTTTGAAATTGATAGAAAATTTCACTCTAGGGTTAGATATAGAAAAAAATCCCCCTATAACAAGTTGGGAATATTCTAATTACATAATTATTATAAACATGGTTGAAGCTATGATTCCAATTACTGAAAATTGAACCACAAAATAATTGGATTTATCCTATGATGAAAATAAAAAAAATCCTTTGGAATATCCCGATGCGCATGTAGGGTTTGAAATCAAATCTAGTTCTATCAACCAACTTCCTAAATTCAATGGGTTTCTTGGTGAATATCCATATAAACACCTTCAATAATTCATTTACCTTTGTTTCAGTATAAAACCTCAAGTAGTTAATTCAAATAAAATGAACTTTTGGTCATTTATGTTTTCAATATATGGGGTTTCCAAAGAATGGATATCCTATTTAAATTCAAATTTGGTTATAGATTGGATTGAATTTGAGAAAATTTTCCTCGAATATTATTTCCTTCCATAAGAATATTTTGCATTCAAAATAATATTTTTGGAATTAGGAAAACTCAAGGTGAAACATTACATGAGTTCTGGGAATGACTCAAAAGACTATGTTTTAACAACCCCCGCCACAAAATCAGTGAACAATGTTGGATTCAATATTTTTTTAAGGGGTTTTGTCTTATCCATATAAATGTGATTGATTCTGAAGTGGGAGGGTCTGTAGTTGACAAAACACCAACTGCTTCTAGGTTATTGACTGTAAACATGGCCGAAAATGCTCAACAATACGAAATAATAAGCCTTCTTCAAGTAAAATATTCCCATGAATCCCCCAATTATATTCCTAAAACAACATGATTATATGTCAACATTCTGATCTTACCGCCATGGTGAGGTCGATGATTTTGTTTAACAACCCATAAAAACCACCCAAACATGAAGCTATATTTTAAATTAAAGTTCACAGTAAAATTTTTCCTTCAAATGAACATTTTAGTGACCAATTTACACAAATGAAAGAACCTTATGATAATTGCAATGCCATTTTTCCTATAAAACCCTTTAAATCAATCCAACAAAGGCTATTTCAAACCAACCAACATTTTAATATTGGCTAGAACAACCACTCTAATGAAACAATATGCTTTCCTTAACATCTTAGAGGATTCTTCTAAGGAAAGTAATATAATTCCCAACCAAGGTATTTCAATGAGAAATAAAATTCATATTCTAGAAGAAACTTTCAACATTCCCCTTACACTTTAAAATAAGAGAAAACTATAACAAAGAAAAAAAACAAAAACAAAACCTATTGAATACATTGATGACTCAAATGGATCAACTTTCCTCTGATGATAATTTCCTAAAAAATAAAATGAATGAAGGTTTACCATCACAGCCTTAAGTGAATTTGAGACATAATGTGATGTAAAATGTGTGTTCAATTGAACATAGGAGGGGAAAATGATTGAACAATCCTCAAGATGAGAAACCTATTGATGACACTATTAATGATAATCCCACTGCTAATGAAAAAATTAAAAATTATAATGTAGATTTGAATGGAAACATGAAGTCAATAGAAGGAATTTTGTCTAGAAGAACAAATAATGATTGGATTTGGATGTCTAGTTCTTATGTTTTACCAAACATTACTTAATATAGCTCAAAAACATTCAATCCACCACCGCCTTACCCTATGAGTGAACCACTAGTGAAATAAAGTACTAAAAATGAGTTGAATAAGGAGGTTTTGGATTTTTTTAAGAATGTCCAAGTCGAAAAAACTTTTCTTGATACAATGAAACAAAGTACAAGGTATGCTAGGTTTCTCAAAGTGATGTGTACCCACAAGAGGAAACTCAAGGGATGTGAAAAAAGTCAACTTAGTGAAGAATGTTTCATCCATCATTAAACATCCTTCTCCTATTATGTGTTAATAACCATGAACATTTACCATTCCCTACACCATTAGGAAATGTGAATTCAACGGTGTAAAGCTTGATTTATGGGAATCCATCAATGTTATGACACATTCTATTTACTCATATTTTCATGTTAGAGAATTGGTACCCTTTGGAATTATCGTTCAACTTTCCAACCAAAGTACTAGAAAGACTATTTGAGTTATAGAATATATTATTGTTATATATTATAATATTGTTCAGTTTAGTACCCATGCACCTCTCAATCTAGGGAGACAATTTTTTATTACTACCAAAGAAATCATCAATGTTCACAAAGAGAGACATTAATTGGAATTTGGAGTATATTTTTTTCATTTCAATATTTTTAATTATATAAAACACCCAATAAAGGATCATTCACCCCCCCCCCAAATAAACATGATTAATTGGTTTTCTAGTGATATGTTCACTGATATTTCCTGTGATGAAATATATACTACTAATTTAAAATATAGTAACTTTTGTTTCTGAATTTGATCAACAAGAGGATGAAATGGAATAATGTGGTGAATCTTAGGGATATAGATACAGCTGATCTTAGTAGTGATGATGATGAATTTCTAAGAACTCTTGAACCTTCTAGTGGTATCCCTAGATAATTTTGTAATTTTTCACATGAAACATTTATTCTGAAAGTGGAAAGTGATCATCATGATTAATTTTCTTTAAAATATTAAGCTCCACTAGACAATCACACCTGTGAATAGTGTCCTTTGATCAATGAAAATTCCTCACATGAGATATAGTTGAAACCACATCCTGAGAATGTTAACTTTTCATTCTTTAGTGAGAATGAAAAATTCCCTATCATTATATCAAATGATTTGTCAAGGAACCTTGAGAACCAACTGATAGGAATCATCGAGGCCCACAAGAATTCCATAGGATGGACTCTACCTTATTTAACTATAATTAGTACCTCATTGTGCATGGGTAGAATTTTTTTGGAGGTAAATGCTAAACTAGTGAGATAATTTCAAAGGAGATTGAACCCAACACTTTTGGAGGTTATTAATAAATAAGTCACCACCATATTTGTTACTGGATTTATTTTCCCCATATCTGATATTCAATGGGTGAGTCTAGTAAATGTTGTTCTAAAAAAGTGGCTTTATAATATCAAGGAATTAATATGGATATCTTATCCCTGTGAGGCATCTGAAAAATTAGGGAATGTTTATTGATTACAGGAAACTCAATTTAGTAACACAGAATGACCACATCCCATTGCAAATCCTTGATCATGTACTTGAATGACTAGATAGGAAAACCCACTATTTTTTCTTGATGTACTTTTGGATATTTTGAAATTCACATTTCATTGGAGGATCATGTGAAAACCACATTTACATGCCCATTTGGAAACTTTGTGTATAATAGGATTCCCTTTAGGTTGTGTAATGATCCTAGAACATTTCAATGGTATATGATGAGAATTTATCTGAGTATCTTGAAACATGCTTGGAAAATTTTATGGATAACTTCACTATTTATAAATCATCATTTTAAAACTGTCTTATAATTTTAGCTCATGTTCTAGAAACTTTCATTAATAATAATATTTTTCAAAATTATAATAAATTCCATTTTATGGTTTGTCAGGGGATTTTACTTGGGAATTTATTCCCTTGATGGAATTCATGTTAATCAATCCAATGTTGAGTTCATTTCTTCACTATCATACCCAAAAAATAGTGAGATATGTGAGACCCTTCCATGGCCATGATGTCTTTTATAAGAGATTCGTAAAATATTTTAGTAAGGTTTCACTTCAATTGCCTAGATTTCTCCAAAAAAACCAATTTATTTTTGTTAGTAATTTTAAGATGTACTTTGGGGAGATGAAACAAAAATTGGTAACCCCTACCATTCTTCAACCACCAAAATGGGACTTTCCCTTTGAAATCAAGATTGATGAATTTGACTTTTCTCTTGCGGAACTGTTGATTCAAATATTGGAAAAGAAATATCATGTTATTTCCCAAGACTCTATAACTTTATATTAGTCCCAATAAAACTACACAACAACTAAGAAGGAACTGGTGGTTTTTTTCTTTGATTTGAACGAATTTAGATGTTATCTGCTCGGCTCCAAGGTGAATTTTTTTCATAAATAATTCTGAAATCAGATTTTATATGATGAAACTTGAAGCAAAACCAAGACATTTAAGATAGATTTTTATTTTAAAAGAGATTGATGTTGTAACAAAGGATAAAAAAGTAAGTGAGAACCTTGTCAATGATCATTTGAGAAGGATAACATCTGTCTTGAATGAACAAAATCGGATGTGTCTACCAATTAAAGAAACCTTTTCAGATGAGGAGTTGTTTAATTGTAAAATTGAAAGACCATGGTTTTCTAATCTTGTGAATTATTTGGCTGCAACATAAGTTCAAATATATTTTTATAAGAAATTTTTTTTTTGAAGTTGTGAGTGATTCATTGAATTACATTTGGGACGATCCTTAATTAAGGCATGCTAGTAGCGATCAAATGGACTGGAGATGCATTCCAAATTAAAATTTTCAATATGATCTATATTTTTCTCATGCATTGAGTTGCGGAGGAGACATTGGTACAAAAACTGAAGGAACCAGGCATGTAGAGGGATCCACAAATATGTGGTATTTTAAAATTATTCCACTGACTATTGACGTAAACTTGTCAGCATCGTTGAATAGTAGCATGTTCATAGCTGAGGACCATATGTGAGGAGTTTTAAGCGAAAAATAATCCTTAAAATATCTGGTTTAGATCTGAATACGTGTGTGACGTCTACTCATCGTTGGGGATCACATATTAAAGAAACCAAGGCTGAAATCCTCTAGATCTTCAACAGGTGGTTCAAGAAATCGGTGGGAAGTCTTATTGACAAATTCCAGGTGCTAGCGCGGAGATATGATGATGCCTTCGATGCTTTGACGATCACCACATCCCTTCACTAGCGATGCCTGAGAGAGAGGTCAATCTGAGCTCCTTGGATCCTGAGCATCTCTATCTAGAACATGTGAGAGTGGATAAGAGAATGACTCCCCATGAATAGTCTCAGAAAAATCACCTCCTCATCTATTTATAGTGTTTAATTAAAATACCTGGAAAAGTCTCGCTGACCCTGAATACTTAACACACTATCTACAACATTTTCTAACTACTAAACTATGTAATAAATATTATTATCATTTTCTTGTAATATATTAAATATATTACATAATAATAATTTATTCAAAAACATGACTTTTTATTCCCATGAATATTAATGGATGCTTGAATAATTTAACATTCGTTTGTTAATATTTTTTCATGTATTTACTAATAACTCGTAGATACATTTAATAAATAAATTCAATGCTCATTATTATAAACTCGAATATTATGAATTTAGTTATTGAATTTGTGATCATTTAACCTTGGAGAAGTCTCGAACCCCTGTGGTGGGGCCACCATGTCGAAAACCCATATTCAACTAAATTGGGATGATTCTTGAATACACTATGGTGTGTGACCCTCTATGACCTTATAACGATAGTATTGAATATTATTCACATAAAAATAGTGGGATCTATAAACCCAAAATGGCCTCTAAAGAGATAAGGATTGTCACAACAGTGAAAACCAACCTACAAACAAGCACTGTGTAATATAAAATATTTGTCTGTAATATCTCATAAAGCAGGACACACTCACGTGCCATCTCCCTTTTGATGCTTTATTGTTTATTGATCTAACTAGACGGATTTACCCTCTATTACTATGGCCATGGTCTTATAATGGTACATCTATCCTTATCAACATGGCCTAAGGTATATTTTTTGCATTACCCAGAAGAGACAAATCCTTTCTTGGCCATTCAACCAATTCCATTCCCCCAATGACTCACCCAACACAAACTACCTCGTCATGACTTCATTTCCATGGTTTTTGTCTTGCATCAAAGTGAGAAATCAAATGAAATACATTAGTAATGATCACATGTTAGGAGACCATTACACAATATTTTATATAGTAAAATCCAATGACACCTGAAACATGTGTTTTTCCAAGTTTTGGGTCAGTCCTCATGATCTCACTACTAGAGATCACCAAGTGAAAACATCATGAGAAGAAGTCTCAGTGCTTATGATCCCCCAACACCTGATAGTAAAATATCTACTGTGTCCAATAAGTGAGATGTATCTAGACCATAGAACATATATTTAAGACTAATTTCATTGTATCTCAAGGTTCTCATTATAGTCTGGGATATGCTACAACCTCTTGATATGAAAATTGATCTTTGGAAATTACCATTTCAATATTGGACGCAGAATAGTCTACACTATTGTGGTATGGTGAAATCATGTATATCTAACTGTATACATGATATGGAAATTTAAAGCACTGAATAGTTGGTTCTAGGGAACCCACTATTTCAACACTCCCACTTTCACTAGAGCCAACTTGCTAACCAAATTTATTAGCTAGTCACATGATGTACATCATGTTTTTTCATAGTAGTGGCTTTAGCTACTAGGCATGACATGGTTCTACTACGTGGCTATTCTGATATATAGACCTCATTTCCTTGAGTAGAAATTCTCAAGAGATGGTATCCCAACTATATCCCACATTTCCACTATAATAACTTGACAAATTTGATAGTAAGAATATCATAATTTACATTTTGATAATACTTTTTTTACTAGGTGAGATTCTAAGAACTGGAACAAATTTTTGTATTTATCAGCTTCTTAGCTTCCTTAAAAGCTTCAATGTACTCGATATTTATAGGTATGGATACCACTAGATTATATGAGATTATCTCGCTCATCACCTTAGCCTAACTGCAATACTAGATCACGTTGATCTATGGAGGACTATTTGATGTCCCCTAAAAACTATAACCCTTTCTTCTCCACTTACCTGGTACATATCTATTGTTCTTTACAAAGTATAATTAGATAGTTCTGACAGCATCCCTTATAGTGTTCCTAGATAGAACTGATTTTTTCCCTATTATAGAGCATATCATGGAAATATAAATTCTTGTACATATCATGGAATACATTATTGATACATCTCTTAGATGTATGGACTTCAACTCACCACTTCTCTCTTCCCATTTCCTATACATGTCAACCTAAAGAGATTATTCCCTTTGACATGGGCAATAATTCATCTCTTGAATTATTCCAACTTGTATTGTTCAATAAAATGCCATTATATGTATGATTGAATAGGTCCAAGAAACCCATTGATCCACCTTAGTGGATCCTAATCCCTAAAACATAGGTTTCCACTTTAAGTCAGTCACAAGAGAATAATTTCAGTTTGGTCTTAACTAACTGTAAGAACAATGCCTTTTTCCATATGTTGCTGAAAATACTTTGTTTGGAAAACATTAACACTCACACTAACCTATCTTAGACACATGGAAATCATATTTTTCAAATGTATATTCTTTGACCATGTTTATTACTTTAATCTTAAACCAGATTTCAGTAACTTGCCACCTTTATTAGCATTCAATCAAATGACCATCCCTTTCTAGTTGTGTCATATAAAAATGATCCCTGATTGGGGGTCATGACATCCAATGCTAATATGATCATAAAAATTATCTATGATATATAAATTTCTAATGGATTTAGGCATAACGACTTAGTGAAACCAATCGAACCTTAATGGCACTTCACTTGTACCACCCATGTATCAACTGACTTGAATACCCACCGTAGTATTCAAAATAATAATCCCCTTTGTAATTTGATACATGGAATCTATTAATTGAATTTTAGTTGGTCTTATCATTTTTAGCTAATTTCAATACACTGCATTCTTGTAGAAAATATTATTTACATTCAATAATAGATCACCGAACGCGGTGAATATAAAAACCATCAACATGGTTTTATCCTTCCAACACAGTATGTGTCATTGGAACAAACTCTGTTCCACATGCACTTGTGTAACTAGTTTATATGCCAAGTATTCGTGCATCCCAAGCATTGGATAAACATAAGTCAATATATCTCCCACTATTTCTAAAAGCTTTGTGACATACCTTTATTTCTAAAGGCTCATTTTCCAAGATAAAGACGTCAATAATTCCAAAAGTATTTAGTTGTGACGAGCCTAAATACCCCCCAATGGTACATTCATTACATCCACATTTAGTATTATGGGACAAATAATTATCTTTTCACAACTGGGTATAACTATTACAATTATATTCATGACTAATTGCCTATGATTCATGTATTACTGAACTAGTGATTGAGTTTTAAATACCAAAAAAACATTCATTCCAGAACTAAAAAGAAGGTCTCATTGTTTCCATGTACACATGGGATTAATGTTTGTGGTTATACTCAATAATAGTTCTACATGAATCATTCCATTGGAAATTAGGAGGTCATGGAGTTATCATCACTGGACAAGGTATCACCCTTTCACAGCCACTTAGAGAACACACCTGACTTCTAGTAAGGATTCTATAATTACATGCTTACCGTATTATAATACACATATGTCACCAGCATATTTTATTTAATACCCAAGTAGTAAAACTGAAAAACTACAATTGATGAATATTTTTGAAGAATAAATGGGTAACATGCTTCTTTAATTCAGTTGGTTATTTATAAATTTCCATTATTTTATTTTATAACATAAAATGAAAATAACATTGTTGACTCCTCATTAATTAATGGACATCATGAATGTTCCATTGGAATTAATTTCCTTTTGGCCTTTTCTCATTGTCTTTCAATTTATTCTCCATAAGAATTAAAGTTGAAATTATCTTTGATATTCTTATTATCATGACGAACCTTACCTAAATTGGTAATGCAGTGTTTACTCAATACTTTTTCATTTTGTAACTTAAAACGAGACTTGACTAATTTGGTTAAAATGATCTGAGAAAGGGATCCATTTAATGATGAAGAGCGATCTTTCAGTTTACACATGACGGTGTAAACATCACCTTATTCGTATCATTTCTCTAGTTTCTCCTTGAAAAAATTTCAGAGACAAGAATTCATCTTTATATCATCCATGTCATAGTGTGGTGACCGTAGCTGACACCTGACGTTGATAAAAGCATAATGATATAACTATCATATGCTTTGTACATTAGTCTCCTGTAAGAAAATTCACTCTTGCTTCTTGAGGTAGTTTAATAGTTTTGGGGACATTAAGACCTTGAGTTTCCTATATCATGGTATTATGCAAACGCGCCTGTATTATTCATGTATACTCGTGTCAGTGAAGACATTTACTTTGTCCAATATAATATCGTGGTTTTTAAATTTGTGGATTAACTTTACATTTTTTTCAAAAGTAAACTTTTGATGATTAATGACTTTATCTAGATTAATAGTTTACACATATTGATTAAAATAATTAATTAAATGTCTTACACTATTTTATCGAATTCTAGGAACACTCTGTGCTTGAATCGAAATAAGCTTCCTTTGGAGTATTCTAGTGTAAAGGATCTCAGAACTTGATTTACTCAATGATTTCCTCTAAAATGATAGAAAGTTAGCTATGTCTAATCTTTACTAGCACTTTAGTTATGTCGACCCATCATTCATATAAGGACTCCTCGGTAGTAAGAGGCACCCTCAGCTATGACATGACCGACACCTCAACCATCTAGTTTTGTCCAAATTTGAATGACGGAAGGCTGTTATGACATAATATATCATTAAGGGTTTTATTATTTTAAATGTGTTGAAAGAAATAATTTTCAATTTTTTATAAGCATGTACTATGTGACTACAGTCACATCTGATCATGAGAGAAATAGAAATTTCATCACGTCACATGTTCATTTTTTCTTGCACGCTTTTTTGTTATGATACTATGCGATCGCGCAATAAACTACACGTGCACAGAAATAATACCCCATGAAAAAAATTAACACATGATCATGAATCGGTTGAAATGGTTGATCTATTGATTGAATAATGGACAAACCAAGACCTAAGGGACAATACCATTAGTTGCATGGTTTGCAACTTGAATAGCAATGTTTGATCATCCAATGCTTCCAACTCATGTCTGGTGCGTTGCTATCACTTGGCGCGAAATGTGTCATGCCTCGTCTCGTCATTATACAACTATACTCACACACAGGCAAGGGGGTCTCAGGGTATAAATATATAACTCCGAGAATGGGATCACATGTCCTTATGCATATAATGACTCCGAGATGACACACAGATCACCTTTTAATTAAATTAATCTAAATATTACAAACCACATTGCGATAAGTAAATAAATTAATTAAACGCACCAAACACACCTTGGTAGGTCCACAGATGATGACCAGTATATGATTCAACTCCCGTATATAAACTAAATACAGGATAAAAATTAAACTTTCATTAAAAAAAACCTTGAAGGAATTTTAATTGAATTAAAATTATCACTCTAATTTTTAATCCAATATTTACGTCGATCGGTCCCAATTAATTCATTTAATTTTAAAACTAAAATTAAATTTAATAATTAATTTAATTAATCACCAAATTAAATTAATTATGATGTAGTCATTATCAAGTCAAAAAATAATATTTAAATAATTTAATTATTAACTGTAATTAAATGAACTATCTTAATTAATTTTTGATTAATTAAAATTATATATGGGCCCTAAAAACCAGGCAAGGCCTGTGTGTGTCAGGTCAGAGACACGTAGGTCCATCCCAGGTTTGACTGACCCTATGATAGGCATTTTGGGCGAGGCAGATCTGCTCAAGCCCGTTCCGTGCTGGGCCGACCCGCCGATGGCCATTTTTTGGCTGGTCTGATTTGTGAAAACCGTCAAGGGGAAGTTCCTTGTGCCATGAGTTCATCCCAGTAGCAGATCCGGCTAGTTCCCAGATTTGTCTGAACAATGTGTCAAGGGACATACCACGACTAGTGGTGGTCTGAACAAGTGGTGGGAGGCTAGAGGGAAGCTAGAAGGCCGCTGCTGCAAGGAGCGCGATACACTTGGGAGGTGATGGAAAGGGTGGTTCGGCTGCGCCGGCCTAGCGCGGGCTCAGGCGGAGGCACACCGGTGACAGGCGGCTGGCCTAGTGTGCCGCTGAGGAGGGTCGAGACTAGGTCGGTCTGAGGTGGCGCGATGTGGTCCTAGTGAAGGCGGCAGGTGGCTCGAACAGGGAGGCGTCGGGTCGGGACGGGATGGTGGCGCGGGGCACCGGGGAGGAGGTTGGACCAGCGGGGCGTCTGGCCGTCGAGGCGTCTGGCCGGCAGGGCGTCTGGCCGAGGCGGCCCCGCAGCGATGCTGCTGGGCGCATAGCCGAGAGCTCACTGGCCTGGTTCAGGGTGCTGAGGTGGCGAGGAGGCTGGGGTGTCGGTGTGCACCTATTGTGGTGCGCCACTGCAGGGAAGCCGCACAGACGGCTTCGCGGGAGGGAGACAAGCCGGGGGGGTCTGGGTGGTTCTCTTCGTTTGCCCTTTACATTTTGCTTTTTATCTCTTTCAGGTCTTGCATCCATTTTTTTTAAATTACTGAGACCTGCTTTGCAGGTCTCCCCAACCCGTTTTACAAATATTTCCAAATGCTAAATATTAGCCTTTGGAAAAATAATATTTATATTATAATACTATTATTATAATAATAAATTTAAGATTATTATTACAATAAAACCATATAATTTTATTATGAAAACAATAATTCAATTATTGCTATGAAATTAATATCAAATCAAAATTGATTTTCCGATGAGTATTTTGGCCATGTGATTTCTGATCGAAATAAAAAAAAAACCCACCAGAATTAAATCTCGAATCTGAATTCAAAACTTCGGATGAGTGCGTACTGACCATCTGATGTCCGATTTTGATTCTGTCTGTGGCATTGGGACCGTATCAACACCCTTCATTAAATATAATGCAAATTTAATATATTCTTGGATTAAAATCAACATGTGTCCCACTGATACCACTTGATGGAACCGGACGTGCAGTGCAAGCCCCAAATGAGTGGATTTAAAAAATTTCCACTGATGATATATGTAAACTTGTCGACGTCGGTGAATAGCCGCCCGATCACAACCGAGGACCATGCATGAAAAGTTTTAAGCACAAAAAAAAAACACAATAAAATACCTGGTTTAGATTCGATGTCGTGCATGACATCTTCTCGTCGTTGGCAATCACTGTTTGAAGAATACGAGGTCTAATTCTTCTAAATCTTCCACATGAGCTTCAAGAAATCTGCGGGAATGCCGATCGACAAATTCTAGGTGTTAGTGCGGAGATCTGACGACGCCTTTAATGCTCAGACGATCATCTAATCGCTTTGATAGAAATTCCCGAGAGAGAGATTGATCTGAGCTCCTTGGATCCATATAGTCTCCCTTTAGAACATGAGAGAGTGGAGTGGAGAGAGCAGCCCTATGAATAGTCTTCGAAAAAGCACCTCCACTTTTATTTACAGTTTTTAATTAAATACATGGTATAGCCTCACAAGCACTGAATACTTAATGCACTATCAACGATATTTTATGACTATTAAACTGTGTCATGCATATTATTATCATTTTCTTGTAATATATTAAATACATTACATTACAATAATTTAGTCCAAAACTTGACTTGTCGTTCCTATAAATATTAATTGAACCTAAAATAATTTAATATTCCTCAATGAATATTTTTTCATGTATTTACTTAAAACTCATAAATACATTAAATAAATATATTCAATGCTCATTATTCTAAACTCAAATAATATGAATGTATTTATTGCATTTGTGATCATTTAACCTTGGACAAATCCTGAACCCCTTTGGTGGGGTCCACCATGTCCAAAACTCATATTCAACAAAATAGGGAAGATTCTCAAATACGCTATTGTGTGTGACCCTCTAAGACCTTATATTGATAGTAGTGAATATTATTCACAGACCAAGAGTGGGATCTAGCAACCCATCATGGCCCCTAAAGAGACAAGGATTTTCACAGTAGTGACAACCAACCTCCAAACACACACTATGTAATATAATCTCTTTGAATGTAATATCTCATAAAGGAGGACACACTCATGTGTTATAGACCTTTTCTTTCTTTATTTTCTGTTGATTTAACTGGATGGATTTACCCTCTACTACCATGACCATTTTCTTATAAAGGTATTGTCATCCTTATCAACATGTCCTGAGATATATTACTTCCATAACTCGGAATAGACAAATCCTTTCTTGACCATTCAACCAATTACATGCCACCAAAGATGCACCCAACACAAAAAACATCTTCGCGACTTTATTTACATGGTTTTCATCCTACATCAAAGTACGCAATGAAAGGACATACATTAGTAATTATATCAATTCAGGAGGCCATTACACATGATTTTAAATAATAACATCCAATGACACCTGAAATATGTAGCGTTCTTATTGGAGGGTCAGTCCTCATGATCTTACTACTAGAGATCACCAAGTGTTAACTTCATGAAACGAAGTCTCAATTCTTATGAGCCCCCAACACTTGATAGTCAAACTTCTAATATGTCCAATCTGTTAGATGTCTCTAGAACATAAAACATATATTTAAGATTAATGTCAAAGTATCTCAAGGTTCTCATTATAGCCTGGGATCTACTATAACCTCTTGATATGACAATTATTCTTTGGACAATACCATTTCAATAGGGGACACAGAAAAGTCCACAATATAACAGTAAGATGAAATCATGAATAGATAACTTTATACATGATATGGTAATCAAAATCACTGAATTTTTGGGTATAATACAACCACTATTTCAACAAAAAGAACATCAATAAAATTGATTGGTTATATTTTATATTGGCCTGCCATTTTTAGATTTTTTTTTAATTTTCAAAACCTATAAAAATACTGAATTTCAAGGGAGCATTTCCAATAGGAATGAGATTCCACAAAACAACTTTTATTTTGTGATGTCATTGTTGTATGGGGAATGGATTTTATAGGAACTTTTAATAAAATAGATATCATTACATATTTCTTGGTGTTGATTATGTCTCTAAATGGGTACATGTTATTCCCACAAGAAGTGATGATTCAAAAATTATGTCCAAATTTTTCAAAGTGAATTTGGTTTCAGGGTCTAGGTTTCCAAAGTTTCTGATTATGGATCAAGGTACCCACATTTTTAATAATAAACTGGAATCAATTTTGAAGATATATGGATTTCATAATATAGGTCTCTAAAACCTATCATCCTCAAAAAAATGGAATTGATGTGTTTTCAAATAAGGAAATTAAAAAAATTTGGGAAAAAATTATGAACCCAAATAGAATGGATAGGAGTTTGATACTTGGTGATGCACTATGGGCCTAAAAGACTAAATTAAAAACCCCAATTATACTTTCACCATTTAGATTAGTATATGTTAAATCTTGTCACATACTGGTTGATTTAGAACAAAAATATATTTGGGTTTTCAAGACTTGTAACATGAATCTACATTCTACTAGAAAAGAAATAAAATGTTATTTTCTAGAGCTAAAGGAGATAAAAAATAATACATATGATTTCTCTTAGTTATAAAATGAAATATCCAAATCATTTTATGATGGGATGATTCTCAACAAAAACTTTGTGGAAGGAGAAAAAGTGTTGCTGTTTGAGTCAAGATTAAAGTTGTTCCTAGGTAAATTTCATTTTAAATGGTCTAGACCTTTCAATGTTACTCATGTTTTTCTTTTTGGTAAAATACATATAAAAAAACAAATAAAGGCACATAATACACAGGTATTGGGACCATATTGAAGTTTTTTAGAGAGAATGTTCAAGATCCTCCTGGGGAGGAGATCCGTCTTTATAAAGATGAATATATTTGATGCTAGGTTGTGTCGTTCATTCTCACTAATTCTTTAAGTATATCTTTAATATCATGAATCACATTCTCACATAATATTTTTTCATAATGAGGAAATTTAACAAAATAAGTGGGGGTGGGAAGGCACATGCTAGGTAGATTCAGATTTTGTGGGATTTCCTTTGAAATTTTTTCTTTTCAAATTTCCATCCATTTATGGTGTGTTCCCTTCCTTCTTTTTCAAATGATGTTCATTTTATTTTCAATTATTGTGTTTTTTTATTTCAAATTTTGTAAAAAAACATTTGATATTTGAGGATTATAGTTTTTATTTTTGAAACTCATGTGAAGGAGTAAACATATTGATAAATTGAAACTCAACATAAATAAATGATAAAAATGAAAATGTTTTGAGTTGAAAAAATTGGAATTTTCTTCAAATACCATTGATTTTTGAATCTCATGCCACAAATCACTGTCTTTATCATTTAAATTTCCATTATTATGAGGATTCTAAACCCATTTTGAAATATTCTTTACATTCACCTCTTTTCTTGAGTAAACTAATCCATGATTGTTTGAACCAAAAATTAATTTATTTCTATCAAAACTTTTGGTATGATGTACTTGTAATTTAAATGATTAAGTAATTTATTTGGATTTTGAATCCACTTTTTCATGGTTATCCATTTTAATTTGGATTCCCTATAAATTATATCTCTCTTTATCCATTAGTATCCATGCACAACCTCTTAGGATAACCTCATTTAAAATCAAATTTTCCACTTCCAACCTGATCTGGGTGTAAAAATTCATGATCTAGTTCAACATAAGTGTGTGTGTGTGGGGGGGGGGAGATGTCTTGTGATGTGCTACCTCATTTTGTGTTTCTCTGGGTGGATATTCAAACATTTATGATATATGGTTCTTCTTGAAAATATTTTCCTGGGTGTTTCACATGTATAGAGCTCTCAATGGAAGAATGTTCTTCCCTACCTTGAGCATTCCAAAAAAAGAGAAGAAGAAAAATGTCATATTTGATGGTCAAATATTGATGGAATGGGGTTGAAAAAAGCTTATAAGAGTTTTGTTTCTTCAATGTAGAGTATGTAGGAGACCATACATGAGTGAAATTATATTTACGCATTTTTTCTTCATAAAGTTCTAAAACCTCATCATTCAGTCGCATAAATTTTCACATTTTAAACCCACCAACCTTAATCCATAAATCAACCTTGAATAGTCTTCAGGATAGTCACAAGTTTATGAATCAAATCAAGTGGAGGTGTAAAAATTTATCAAACCCATGGTGATTCATTCATGAGTTTGGATGATAAAATCATTTTGAAAGGTTGAAAGAGAATTAATGTGAAGTAAGAGTGTTTTGTGCATGGGAGAAGAAAATAGTTTAAATAGATTGAATGATATAAATTAAGAAGTTGAAATATATGTTTCTAAGGAGGTATGATATCTTTTGATTCATGAAGATGAACTATTAAACCTTATATGAATGTGTTTTGAATTTTCTAGGATTTAATGACTAATTTTCATGGAGTCCAAGTACTAATTGTGGGGGAATTGATAGTGATAATATTTACACTAATTTTCATATCTATTATAATGATTTAAACCCCAAAAATGTATCATTTTATGTGAAATTTCATTATTTTTGGAATTTATGGATGTTTTTTCCTTGAAATAGAAAATTTCACAATTCTGGAAGTTTTGTTGTTTTCAATAGATTATGTATTTCATGGTGCAGTTAAAAGACACTTTGCACTAGGAGTGAAGTGAAGTGGTCCGACACTTGATTTTGGATAATGAGTCAAAACTAAAAAAAAGATTTACATACACTACTACAACTTGGCCTTTCATCACCGCTAAAAACCGACATTAACAGTGCTAGAAAAGTGCTATTAATATCGGCGTAGATAAAGGGGGGGGGGGGCTTTATAAGCGCTCTGAAAAGCGCTCATAAACGCCACATTTATTATCGCTAAAAAAAAGCACTGATAAAGGACCCCCTTTATCAGCATTTTTTAACGCTGATAAAGGTGGACTTTATCGGCACTTTTCGGAGCGCTGATAATGGGGAACCCCCTTTATCTACGTCGGAATTAACAACTCTTTTCTAGAACTGATAAAGGGGCTCCTTTATCAGTTCTATCTTGAGTACTGATAATATGGCCCTTTATCAGCACTCTTTTAGCACTGTTAAAGGAATCCTTTATCAGCGCTCAAAAAAGCGCTGATAAAGGCACCTTCCCCTGCACCTGCACAACCAGCACCTGCACACCTGCACACCTGCACACCTGCACACCTGCACACCTGCACACCTGCACAAAATAACACCTACACACGAACCAAGAACCGAAAGACGACACAGCGCACACAATATTTTGACCAACAATGCTATATACATTTACTTAACATCATGAATACAAAAAAACACATTACTATATACATTTCAAACAATGTTTTACATGGTTACAATTAAAATTATTCAACAACCGTTATAAACATTAATGTTTCATCCTTTGATATCTGTGATCCTCTCTCAAAAATTTTCGTCCACGGTATTTGTTGTCGAACAAAGCATCCAAACTCAAGGAAAAAAATCACCTATATAAGAAAACAAATATTATGTTAGTAATAAAATAATGAAATAAATTAAAACATTAATATGAAATAATACATTAATATGGAAATGTGAAACTAAAATATGGAAATGATAAACTCGAATGTTTTCATTCCAATAACAATTAAAGGAAATAATGTAAAATCAAGATGTTTTTGGATGATTTATCTCATTTAATAAATACTGATTCTTTATCTAATGAAAAGATTTACCAATCACACTGTGTGTCAGATTGAGGTGCGGTTGATTTATAAACGTCACAAATGACTCATGGATCATTTTCCTAAAGTATAAAAACAATCCGAACGCATTTGCTCAGTTTTTTGTATGTCACTTGTGTTGTTTTCTAAAGTTAATGTCAATTTCAAACAGATATCAGAAACTTTTAGCCATACCAGTCACATTGTGCATCAGATTAAGGTGCGGTTGATTCGTACACATAAAAAATGACTCATGGATCATTTTCCTAAAGTATAAAAACAATACGAACGCGTTTGTTCGGTTTTCCATATGTCACTTGTGTTGTTTTCTAAAGTTAATGTCAATTTCAAACTGATATCAGACACTTTTAGCCATACCGGTCACACTGTGCGTCTGATTGAGGTGTGATTGATTCATACACGTCAAAAATTACTAATGGATCATTTTACTAAAGTATCAAAGCAATCCAAATGAGTTTGCTCGGTTTACCGTATGCCACTTGTGTTGTTTTCTAAAGTTAATGTCAATTTCAAACTGATATCAGACACTTTTAGCCATACCGGTCACACCATGCGTCGGATTGAGGTGCGGTTGATTTTTAAACGTCAAAAATGACTCATGGATCGTTTTCCTAAAGTATAAAAACAATCTGAACTTGTTTTCTCGGTTTTCCGGACGTCACTTGTGTTGTTTTCTGAAGTTAATGTCAATTTCAAATTGATATCAGACACTTTTAGCCATACCGGTTACACCGTGCATCGGATTGAGGTGAGGTTGATTTTTACATGTCAAAAATGATTCATGGATCGTTTTCCTAAAGTATCAAAACAACTGAATGCATTTGATCAATTTGTTGTATGTCACTTGTGTTGTTTTCTAAAGTTAATGTCAATTTCAAACTAATATCACACACTTTTAGATATACCGGTCACACCGTGTGTCAGATTGAGGTAGGGTTGATTAATGAACATAAAAAATGACTCATTTATTGTTTTCCTAAAGTATCAAAACAATCCGAATGTTTTTGTTGGGTTTTCTGTATGTAACTTGTGTTGTTTTCTAAAGTTAATGTCAATTTCAAACAAATATCAGGAACTTTTAGCCATACCGGTCACTCCGTGCATCAGATTGAGGTGCGGTTGATTAATACACATCACAAATGACTCATGGATCATTTTACTAAAGTATCAAAACAATCGGAACACGTTTTCTCAGTTTTCTATATGTCACTTGTGTTGTTTTCTAAAGTTAATGTCAATTTCAAACAGATATCAGACAATTTTAGCCATACCGGTCACACTATGCGTCATATTGAGGTGCGGTTGATTTTTACACGTCACAAATGACTCATGGATCGTTTTACTAAAGTATCAAAACAATACGAATGCGTTTTCTTGGTTTTATGTATGTCACTTGTGTTGTTTTCTAAAGTTAATGTCAATTTCATACTGATATCAGACACTTTTAGACATACCGGTCACACCATGCATCGGATTGAGGTGCGGTTGATTTTTACACATAAAAAATGACTCATGGATCATTGTAATAAAGTATCAAAACAATCCTAATTCATTTTATTGGTTTTTCGTATGCCACTTGTGTTGTTTTCCAAAGTTAATGTCAATTTTAAACTGATATCAGACACTTTTAGCCATAACGGTCACACCGTACATCAGATTGAGGTTTGGTTGATTCGTACACGTCAAAAATGAATCATGGATCATTTTCCTAAAGTATCAAAATAATCTGAACATGTTTGATCGGTTTTCCGTATGTCACTTGTGTTGTTTTATAAAGTTAATGTCAATTTTAAACTGATATCAGACACTTTTAGACATACCGGTCACACCGTTCATCGGATTGAGGTGCGGTTGATTCGTACACATCAAAAATGACTCATGGATTATTTTACTAAAGTATCAAAATAATCTGAATGTGTTTTATCAGTTTTCCATATGTCAGTAGTTCATAAGAGTCTCTCATTAAGTTATTCTTTACTAGAAAATCAAATCATTTCTAAAACCATTTTTCATAATCTAAGGATATGAAACATAAGAAAGGGTGAAAATAGATGCTCAATAAGTGTAAAAAAGGGAGATACCAATGATCATATAAATATAACATAAGTATTAGGAATTCACCTTCATTGTCCTATTTATTTACATTCTTCCATCAAGTACGCTGCCCATTTGTTTCTAAACACATCTATATCATCTTGTGAATAGGAGTTTTTGTGACAGTCATAGTAGTACTAAAAAAATATAAATACACAAAGGATTAATACATATTTTAAATGAACTACTAATTATTTTCAAAAATACCTCTTCAGGGATGCTAATTTGTTCATGAAATACGATCTCTTTCATAAATTTACAAACATAATAACCACAATCCTTTCCGTTTGTTTGTTTCGGACACTACAGAAACATCGAGAAAGATAATTAATATATTTTGATATGTATTTGGATAGTGAAATATAATTATATATACCCTGATACTTGTCCATTTGTATATCTCATGCACCTTGTTGTCCTTATGCCTTGGATTCATTCCAGCCTTTAGACGATATACATACACTGCCCTATCATAACAGAATCGTCATTAAAAGATAATATAATTTATATAACTAGATATTTAGTTCTAAAATGTTGGATCTCGTGTATTACAAATTGAAAATCGCCATCATGTGTGGTCGGTTTGTTGGATATCCATGTAGTGAATCCAAAAAATAAATCTTTGGAGTATCCAAATTGACTGCAATGTGCATTCAATGTAGCCTAAAAACACAAAAAAGAATAAGTAATGATATAAATGAAAATATAATTGATATGAATAAAATTTAGAGTTTTACCCCTACAACGTTGGTATTAAAAAGAGCCTGTTAGTCGTAATTTTGCATTGAAATGTTCTGAGCAGGTTTGACATTAATTCAGCCTGAAAATCAGAATCTATTTCTTTTTGTTGTGTAGAAATGGTGTGAGGAATAACGAGTCCAAATTTGTATTCACAGGAAAATACCTTCAATTGTTTTTCACATATATGCCTGAGAAAAATATGAAATGTATTTAGCCATAATTATCAGAGTATATCAGCTTCTTTAAAATAAAATCATGAAAACATACCTCATGTATACATTTATAACTGAGGTTCCTAGCCAGTCGTATGTGATGATTTTAGTTACAACATCATCACTAATAAAATATAATTTTTCCTCTCCGTACATATCTTTTTCAAAAACAATTTTGTAATTATTTCTGCCTTTTATTTTTGTATCCACATGAGCTTGAAATGATATTAAATTTGGATATAGAACAGGCGGGGTGATGGTGCCCTCAGTAGATCGTTTTGATCAGTTGGTTGATCCTTTTGAGTTTTTATTTCATTTTAGATCCTTCCTTTTGTCCTCCTGTAATAACATTCATCGGTTCAACCCTTTTCTAATTAAATGTTAAAGGTTTTTCTTGAAAAATGAATTGGAAATGAATACCTCCTGGTCGACATGTTTTTTTACAAGATTCGACGGCCATGCAACGAATGTTCCAATAGCCTTTTCCACCATATGAATGTCGTCATCATCATTTGGAACGGGTAGCTCAACACTCGGCTCATGAGCTATGTTAATCGACACTTTGACATGATTGGTTGGAAGTGGTCTGGAGTGTAGCGTGTCATTCTGCATATTGAACATTGTAGCCCTCACTACAAGGCGATGGGTGGGAGTTGATAGATATAAATCACAGTCATTTTCACCCTGTATAATATTATTACAAGAAAGGTATCAGTGTCCATGCGATTCACATTTCACAGAAAAAAATATTAGAACATTGATTAACTCAGTTAAGTCAGGTCTTTGAGGGGAATGGCTCACCTAAAAGATGGTGGGGGGTGGGGTGGGTTGTTCTTGAGTTGTTTCTTCTCTTCGCCTCTCCCCCATCAAAGTTTCTGGCAACTCTCCCTGACTTTGGAATTTTTATTCAGGGGTATCTAGTCTATATCTCATTATTTTCATTTCTTTAGTTTGTTCCTCCTCTTGTTTTTTTTCTGAAAATATTTCCGGGGTGTCACCCCAAAACCCGCACCTCTGATGCGGCCATACTGTTCTGGCTGTTTCAAGGCTTCTGAAAGTATGTACACATCCGGTGTGGGTGTTGTTTATTCCTGTAACTATGTCAAATAGAAAATATGGGAAAATAAGTAATCATCATTATTTAATAGTGATTTAAAGCAAAACAAATTTATATTATGTCATACTTACACATGTTTCCCACACTTTTTGTGTGTTTTCATCTACCAGTTGCCCCTCTTTATTAACACGAGCCTCCTTCCATAGCACATGGCATGGGATGGAAGTGTCTTGGGATTTTGATTCATCAACCTGTATATAAATAGAGAAACATGGTTACAATGTTGTTTTATGTCACATAAAATTATTACATTACTTTTAAAATACGTACCAATTTTTTTTCAATTAAAGCGTACCCCAGCCTTGCTTTACGGTAGGGGTATGCTGGTTTTGTTGCCCGTTCTTTATTTTCAGCACTCAGTTTCTATTTCATAAATAAAAAACTGTCAATCAAAGTGATGAATACAAGCAATGTTAAACAACGTGTTACCAAACACAATGTACCTGAAAAGTCTGCTCTGCACGACGGTTGCAAAACACATCCCACGCTCCTTGGGTTATGAAGTGTGCATAAATAGGAGGTGGGTGCAACTTGATTTTCCCTTTAGCATCTTTCAGATGACATTTCGTTAAAATGGTGCGAAATCCTCTATGAACCCTTCTGGCTAGTTTTAATACATATTCTTTGTGCGAGACATCTACTATAAATGCACTCTGTAAAAGATGATGTAGAGTTAGTCAATATTTCAGTATTTTATTTATTAAATTAAATAAATGATATCATAGTGTTACCATAATCTCTTCCCACATTAATGTTTTCAGCCTGCTGACAACATGGTGCCACAACTCTATATCAATCCGCACACATTGCCGAGTGATGATTCCAATGTATCTACTAAACATGGCTTTGTTGGGGTTTACATGATAGCCTCTCTTATTCCATCCCACCTCATATTTTATGCCTTTTGATTTTACCTTAAGGATTTTGGTTAAAACTGTCAAACTACGGTGCACCTGTTTTTTTTGTGCCGCCGAGGTTTCATTGCCTACCATTTCCTCGGTTTCTGCATCATCATTATGTTCCTCTGAAGTGATAGCATCGACACTGGGACCAGCAACAATAGTTTGAGAAACCTATTGTACCTCAGCAGTGGGACCGACAGCAATAGGTTGAGAAACCTGTTGTACCTCGGTAGTGGACCAACTGCAACATGTTGAGAGACCTCTTGTACCTCAACAGTGGGACCGGCTGCAACAGGTTGAGAAACCTATTGTGTCTTAGGATTGGATGCATCATCAGGTGTAGAAGTCATTATCTTCATAAGTTGTTTACCATTTAATTTAGATCACATAAAAGAAGTAGGGAATAGATAATAACATAATGTAAAACAATCTATTTTACAATAAAAAATAACCTTATTATTAAACTCTCTTTTTTTTAAAGGCTGAAGGGATTTTACCCCTCTATCGACTATCCATATCACTTCATTGTGGTCTCCTATGACATACAAAACGTCGTCCACATTGGGACCACTGCGAAATGATTACAAAGTCCAAATGAAAGGGTCATCCTCTGTTGAATTTTCATCTGAACCTTCAGTTGTTTTGGTCGATAACAGAACAATTGACCAGTTTCGGTTTGCAGGATCTAGAACATAAAATACTTACACTACCTGTGATGGCATTATAAACAATTCTTCTTTCTCCCCTTCCATACTGAAATCAACTTTCACGAGTCCCAATTCATCTATTTTAACAGCACTCCTATTATCAACCCACTTGCATTGAAAAATCGGAATGTGGAATTCCATATAATCCAACTCCCATATTTGTTTGATGATGCCAAAGTATGACATATTCACATAAATTGGATTTCTGTCCTTATCACCGGAAACATGCATCGCTTCAGCCACAAGTGTAACCCCACTATTCTACATGGTACTATCTTCATCATGTTCATTAGTATAAAATGTATAACCATTAACTACATAATAATTGTAAGATAATACATACACACTTGGTCCTCTAGCTAGCCATCAAAGTCGTTCTGAAATTGACTCTGGATTTTCATATGACTTCTTAAAAATATGGTCCTGAAACCAACCTATAAACTATCAATTATGTGTATCTAATATCCATTTTCATCCCTAGATGGATTCAAATGCCTAAGAATTTATTTGTGGGTTTCAACATATGGGTCAATGTCTAATTTGTTCTGTAAAACATAAAGGTGGGCCTACTCCTGATCTGTAATATTGATTGTGAAAACCTATCAGCCAGAAATTCTTTTACCATCAAGCCACCCAATGTGATGAGATTTTGGTAGGACAATGCTTTCCACACTAGATAGGTATTCAGTACATAATTCAACGGATTCCTCAACAATATATCGCTCCGCAATACAACCCTTTGGCCAACTTCAATTTTTGACATACCCTTTCAAAATCTTCATATACCGTTCAATGGGGTACATCCATATGTAATGTACAAGACCACATAGTTGAATATCTCTTACCTAGTGGACCATCAAATGAACCATCATATTAAAAAATTAAGGTGGTAAGATCATTTCTAATTCACATAATATGATGGCAATTTCTCGTTCCATAGTTGGCAATTTCTCCGGGTCTATAACTTTGCTGCATATAGCTTTGAAGAAGAAACATAGTTTCATTAATGTATGGAGGACATTCTGGGAAAAAATGAAACATAAAGTAATAGGAATGAGATCTTGCATCAAAACATGGCAGTCATGTGATTTCATATCTTTTAACTTCAAATTGATCATTGACATGAGGTTCCAGATTTTTTATGAATACCCCTATGGAACCTTTACGTCATTCAAGAAGTTGCAAAACTGATATCTCTCCTACCTGGAAAGAGTGTAAGCAGCCGGAGGAAGAAATGTTCATTTTTCAGCCTTCACTAGTTCCAACTCTTCTCATATTCTCATCTCGACCATGTCCAACCTAGCCTTAATTCCATCTTTTTTTCCAGGTGCATTTATCAACGTGATGATGACACTATCAAATATTTTTTTTATATGCATAACATCAAGAAAATGGCTAACATACAGAAAATTCTAGTATGGTAATTAAAAAAAAACTGATCTCTTTTTCTAACCGATTTTCGTAAGGGTTTTCAAATCTGGTTTACCAAAATTAGTGTCCAAATTTTTAACTTTCTCAAACAATTGATTGCTTGTTAGTGGAGACGGTGATGTACGTTCTTCTGAACTTCCATCGAATGATGTCGTCCAAAATCAGTACTTATGTCGTCGGGGTAGAAATCTGCGATGTCCTAGAAACACAGTTTTCAATGAATGTTTCAACCTAATTGATTGTGTACCTTGTTCACAAACAAGACACCCTTGAGTTCCTTTAATGCTATATCCTGAAAAATTTCCATAAGAAGGGAAGTCATTTATCGTCCCATACAATATGGCTCTCAAAGTGAAACATTCTTTTTTGTAAACATCATACAATATAACACCTGAATCCCACAATAATTTTAAATCTTCGATCAATGGAGCTAAATAAACATCAATATCATTACCCGGTTGTTTTGGTCCTGATATAAGCATAGATAACATGATGTATTTTTGTTTTATGCATAACTACGGTGGTAAGTTATAATTTACCAACATAACTGGCCATGTACTATGACTGTTGCTTTAAAAACCAAAAGGATTCACTCCATCTGTAGATAACTCAAGACTAAGGTTTCTCGACTCGTTTCCAAATTCAGGATACTCATGATCAATTCTCTTCCACTGAGGAGAGTCTTTTGGGTGACGTAGTATCCCATCTTTAATTATTGTATCTGCATGCCATGTCAATTGTCCTGCAGTCTCCTCACTTCCGTATAGGCGCCTAAACCTTGGAATGATTGGAAAGTACTATAAAACTTTAGTAGGACTCGATTAATCTTTCTTGTATCGAGAATCACCACTCTTTGGGAATTCTTTAAGTGATTTGTGGTCCTTGCGAAATAGTATACAGTCATTCGGGCAGGCGTGTATTCTTTCAGAGATCATACCACTCGAGCGTAGCATTTGTTTGGCGTCGTATGTTCGGATAAGGAGCTCATTATCTTCTGAGAGCATGTCATTTAAGAGAGTAAGTAGTTCTGTAAAACTGGAATCACTCCAACCGTTGTTTTCTTTCAAATTATATAGCTTCTGTATGGCTGATATTGCTGTATATTTAGTGCAACCATCATATAATGATGTCTTTGCACAACTTTTTAACTTCTCAGACAATTTTGGGCAGTCACGAAGTTCATCTTCGATGGTCCTTGTCATTTCCTCAATATGATCTTCATCATCATTCACATCTGTAATCACATCCTCCGTACAGTCATCTTCATTGTTCATACTTGTAATCATATTAGATGATCCATAAAACGCAGTGTTATCCCAGCCACTACCTACATTCATTATTTCCCCGTGTTTATTCCAACATGTATAACTCTGTTCTATTCCATGATAGATCAAGTGTTCTTCCAACTCCTCTAGACTAATTTGTTTTGAATAAAAACAGCATAAACACAAACAAAGGATTTGAGAAGGGTCATATGCATGATCTTTTGAAAACTTGTTAAACTCTTTCAAACCTTCTTCATACTATTTTGTCAAATGATTGGCATTCATCCATTCTTTATTTATATTCATTCTATTTTAAATCCAAAGGATGGGTATATAGGTTAGGGGAGAAGGAATATGAGTATAATTTAGATAAAAAACTAGATACTTCAAAAATGGCAGGGGCGTTCTCATTAAAAGAAAATCTTGGGTGGTTCTTGGGATTCATCCATTCTCTTCCTCTCTTCGATCCCCCCTGATGAGGGGTGGTTCTTGTGAGTTTTTATAGTGCGTTAGTGAGTTCTTCCCTCATACTTCCTCCATTACTATTATCCTTTATTTCCCTATGATTTGGGATGATTTTAACTAGGATTTGTGTGATGATTTCACTATATCATCTTCAAATAAATTCAGATAATGTAGATTTTGTTTGTATTGGCTAGAGGTTATCCTCATATAATTAACACACCATGTTTTGTGTGGTTTAGGTGGTGTTGTGTTTCCCAGTGAGTTTTTAAAAGATTATTCCCAATTATATTAATGTGAATAATTAATTATAAGTTTCTATAATTAATTTTTTGGGAATTGTTCCTTGAGATTGGGTCTCAATCATTGGTACAAGATTAGATAAGGCATGTATAGTATTGGTTGAGGATGAGTTGATATTGGTGAGGGGTTACTCCATTTTTTGAGGTAGGTGGACCCTATAATACAAAACCATGTTACAATTTATGTATGATTGTGCATTCATGCATGAGTATATGTGTTCCAGTGAAAGGGATAGAAATCAAGAGCAACCTAGGTAAATAAAAAGGGTGTTTTTGATCCACCAAGAGATAGAGTGAGGGTTCTATTAAATGTTTGTGATTTTGTGATCATCCAGAGATTATGTCTCTATGGAGGTGAGGTTTCTAGTTGTGTTTATGAGAGTATCGGGTTTTGTATGGATTTGTATAGCCTAGTTAGGTTTTATAAGGCTATTTGAGTAGGTATTAGAGTCTTAGGCCTAAAGAAGATGGATAATATAGTTTTATATCTCACATGTGATGGGGAACACCCTCATAAGGATATATAAGAGTCATGGTGTGTGTGATGAGTAGGATATTCCATATAGGGATTGGTGAAGTGTTACATAGAAGATTTCCTCCTTACAATTGGATTAAGAGATCTCCAAGGGGAGATATGATATGGTACCTAAGTGAGGGTCATGGTAATAGTCTGGATGACTTAGCATAGGGTATCCAAGGATCTTAGTGTGAGTTTCTTAGGATGGTCATTATTTAGTTTTAATGAGTTTTAATGTAAGAATTAGAAGATGATATAGACTAGACTATCGAGTCCTAGATCAAGTATAACATGTGGGTTGTGACATTACCATGTAGAGATGAGTGTGTGTTGGTATTAATGAGTAGAGACAGGTGAGGTTTGTATAACCCAGAAGATTCTGTTATAGGTGGAATTAGAATGTTTATAGGTTGGGAATAATTTTATTGTATAACCAATATGGTTTTAAGGAGATTATTATGCAAGCCTAAATGGATGGTGACTTTTATCATTTATGGTCAGACCGACTAGAAGATTTGGGACTTCATATGACTTTCACCTAGTTGAAGTATGATCATCCATGGTCCCCACCCATTGATGATGTGGTTTAGCTAGTACGAGAGGTTGGATATCTACATACCCTCCTTAGATTACTATTTATATGTTTTGTGGCATGAGACAAGATGGATGGCCTTTATTTAAGTGATAAAGTGTTGGTAGGACCCTACTTTGAGTGAGAAGGCATTAGTCAAAGGGGATTGGTTTGTGACTTCCATGGGACCCACCTATTGATGGTGCATTTTTACTTGTGATAGAGGATGGATATTGTGATTCCCTCCTTAGATAATTTTTTTATGATAATATGATGTGAGATATAGAAATTGGGATCAATTAGTATTGGTTTGGAGTAGTTTTGTGAGTGGTTGTCTATATATATTTCCTCCTCAAATTGTTTTTTATGTGATGTGATGGTGAGACCCACCGTAAGTGAGAGGGGAGCAGCTACTATGTTGTGGAATTAGAGGATATGTGAATCACACCCAATGTGAGAGGTTGGTGGTACTGTTATGTTATAATAAAGTATGTGATATTTAAATTGCTATATGACCCAACCCAGAGAGAGTGGGTAGTGGGAATGAATTGCTAGAAATTCTATTAAGGTTCATTTTTTTTGAAACCAAGGAGAATAGTGTACAGTATAGAATATACTAAACATATATCTCATCCCGTTGGAATGCCTCACCAAATGACATGAATTCACCAACACGGATGGTTCAAACCCTACCTGGCCTAACTATGGGGTAGTATCCAAAATTAGAAAAAGATCCATACTAAGGGCCATTAGATGGAGTGAAATCTTAATCTAGTGTAACAACCTGTCAAAAAAAATACTATCTCTATTCATGTTTCTATCACAAGGCTATAGTGGGGAGATATAATCAAGATCAAACAAGTAACCAACCACATATACATGTGTCACACACACAAGAATCACACACAAGAATCATGCCAAATCATAATTAATCTCAATATTGACAATAAATGCAAACATAATTAATTCATGAAAATTCAATTTTACTCACCTTAAGTAGGAGGACCCGGTGGAGGAGGAGGATAAGGTGTCGACAACAGAGGTAGCGAAGGCAGCGAAGGTAGCACGAAGGTAGCATAGAGGTAGCAGAGGCAGCTCGGAGGAAGCAGATGCAGCGAAGTAGGTAGAGGAGGAGGAAGAGGAGTAGGAGGAGGTAGAGGTGGACAAAGAGGATGAGGAGGCTGCGGTGGTGGAGGAGGATCCGCGGTAGAGGAGGAGGAGGAGGATCCACGGTGGAGGAGGAGGAGGAGGAGGAGCTGTGACAAGAGGAGGAGGATGAGAAGTAGGCACCGAAGGATAAGATTGAGGCGATGGATACGACAGAGGAGGAAAAGAAGGAGGCGGCGGCGGAGAGGAGGCAGCGGCGGAGGCACAGGGTAGGGCTTCCACGATAGACAAGGTGAGGGGAGGAGGATCCGCAACAAAAGGAGGAGGAGGAGAAGTAGGCACCAGAGGAGGACAATGAGGCGGCGGATGTGACAGAGGAGTAGGAGATGGAGGCCGCGACAGAGAGGAGGCAGTGGTAGAGGTGCATGGTAAGGCTTCCGTGAAAGATTGACAGGGTGCAGGGAGGAGGAGGAGGACCCAATGTCACTTATAAATTCCGCTGGGACCTTTATCAGTTCTAGTAAAGAGCGCTGATAAAGGGGGTCTTTATCAGCGCTAAAATGAAAAGCACTGATAAAGACAACCTTTATCAGTGTTTTTTTAGCGCTGATAATGGTAGGACTTTATCATCACTTTTTTAGTGCTGATAAAGGGTGTCTTTATCAGCGCTTTTCATTTTAGCGCTGATAAAGACCTACTTTATCAGTGCTTTTGTAGAACTGATAAATCCATACTTTATCAGTGCTAATAAAAGTGCTAATAAATGTATAAATTTAATAATTTGTTTATATTATTTTAAATTTATTTAAAATGATATTTATGATAAATATATATATATATTTATTAATAATTATAACTCTAAATAAATATATCTTTATTTATACTTATAAAATTGTTTGAAAGGTATATTTATATATATATCATTGAAAATATAATAAAATATATATTTATTTTTTAAATATAATATAATTTTAATTATAAGTGAACATCTTTTAGAACATATATATTATATGGGTAACATAATGAATTATAAATCAATAACACATCAACATGATTTGTAATTATAATCTATAAATGAACATTATTCATGCACATATATGATCACATAACATATACGCATGATATTCATTGACCCCAATTCAGTGGAAAAAAATATATATTTATAAATATAATAAATTTAATGAATTAATAAATATAATAAATCTTATAAATCTAATAAATATATTTATTATTAATCTTATAATTATTTAATTATATATATATATATATTTAGTTATAACATGTGTTTTTTAGTTAATGTATACAATAAACATTATCAGCGCTAAGAAAAGCACTGATAAATGTAACCTTTATCAGCGCTAAGAAAAGTGCTGATAAAGGGATATTTAAAGCGCTGATAAAGTCCTACCCCTTTATCAGCGCTTTTCCATTAGCACTGATAAAGGCAGGCGCCTACCTTGCCTTGTTTTGTGGTAGTGATAGTTACACACCATGTAATTCCATTACACGTCATGACTTTTTCAACATGAATTTTCTACGCAGGACAAGTTGGGACTTCATTACTTGTCGTGAAAGGAAAATCAATGTCATGAAACCAGATTACATGATGTAAAAATTTTCAAGATATGTTTTTATTGAATATTATACTAAGATTAGTGATTAATTTCTACTAATGTATTACATGTATTATAATTCCATTCCACCTCGTGAAATTATTGATGTGCAGAAAAGAATAAATATGACATAGTATTTTGATGGACTCCAATATAAATACACCCCTCAGCCACTACTTTGGAGTAGTTTGGGACTTGTTGGAGTTGCGAGACACCAAAATATAAATGACAATGACCTAGAACCCCCCTTATCCTCCATTATTCTTTAAGAGGGAGTGAATAAATTGATAGCATGAGGAAGATGTCGAGCATTGATATTAGGATGGATAAAATTAAGGCTTCTCATGTGATGCAATGATAAGAACCAAGTAGTTGTGGATGAAGACACCCGAAAGACGCTCTATTCTGAGTTTTGTTCTTATTATGTAATCTCCCTCCTTTTGAAATTCTTCTGAACCTGTATTTTTTAATGAATGTGTTTTTTTCTTACATGTATATATTTTCATCAATTTTTTTGTATGATTGTTCAATCTCCAAAGTGAATTAATTTCATTGATGATTTAAACTTCTTCATCAAGGTCTTGTAGATAAACATAATCGATTCAATTAGGATTGATTTTATTGCCGTCATCATGTAATTTAATGACTTCTATATGTTTGAAGATAATCATATTAAACTCTTGATATTATTTATATTAAAATTTTAATATTCAACTAGTGGTCCTTGTGGGTGAATTTATAAATTCAATTGAGAAATATTTTTAAACAAGGAAGATGTGAGATCCTTAGAAGTTTAATCTTGTCAAAGACCACTGTATTATGTTTTTAATTCAAACACACTTTATTTTCTATAAATTTTCAATGTTGTTCTTAAAATTTTCATTAACTTTAGTTTAAATTTTGTTTATGTAGTTTAAATTTTAATCAAATCCACATATTCGTTTATTTTTGTAAAAACACACAAAATGAAAGTCACAGTTCTGCAACTCAAACTGAAACCTACTCGAGAGACAATCCATGGACTACTATATTTCATTTCACCAGGGGTTAAATTATTGATTTATCTTTTCATGGAAAAAATCCTTACATCATTAAACTAAAAAACTCAAGGTAATATATTGTTATCTCACTTTTTACATCCATGAGATAAATGTCATATTCCCCACATACATCTTTTGGATGGTGTACCTACTACCAATTTTGTTATAGTATTTCATTAATTTTGTTGTATTAATGGTATCTTAAACATTCATTAAATATTATTATTTAATTATGTTTCTGATATAAAATGTTTCAAAGTGGTATGGGACACTTTCTAAATTTTAAAGATTATTTTCCTCAAGAATAACATTAATAATTTATCAATGGTACTTTTATTTGAGGAAATTATATGACCATTGTTCAATAAATCCATTAATTATATAGTCCCCTGGTTATTCATTTTCTTTTTTAATCATTATTACCATAATTATAATCTTTGGTACTCAAAATATATTAGAAAATGTTATTTAAAAAACCATAATTTATTTCTCTCTTTAGTAATAGAAACTGTATTATTTTAAAACCCATGTTTTATTACAATTCTATAAAAATGTTTTTAAATAGTTTTTTAATGAAAATATTACCAATTTTTTTCTTTTACTAATGTTTTCAAAGGAATTTTCTTTTCTCTTTTAGAGAAAGGCATCTTTTTAACCTTTAACCGTGCAAAAGGAATGTTCTTTTTACCTCATATAGCCTGTACAGATTTACTCTACTTCATTTATTTGAAGAATCGTTTTCATGTATAAAAGGATAATTTTCACAGAAAATGATTTTAGAAGTTATTTTCAAAGATTTTTTTTCAAAACACATTTTCATAATAAAAAGATAATTTCATCAATAATGGTTTTAAAAGATCATTATATAGTTTCTCTATTCACCAACAAAAACCCTTTATTTTTTCTCCATTTGGTATTTTTTTTATTTGATACCATCCTTATTGTTCCTCTGGATGGTTTATTAATGGGTTTTCAATGGATACTATTCAAATTCACATCATGGATTCATTTATTAGTCCCCTTGAAATATTATATATCCTATGTTACTTGATCTATCACGACCTGTCCCCCAGGGCCCGTGCCATGGCTACCCCCAGCCCGCCTCCCATAGGTCATGGGTTGGCAACTAGTACCAGAAAGGTGTATCCCTAAAATGGGAAGGAATTTCCTTTAAACCTGTACAAACACACAGTCCAAGAACACAACAAGATGCAACCATGAAGTGAAACTATAGTAGTAAAATAGTGTACTAAAAGTAAAGGGGCCGAAATACAAGCCCAACTAAAATATACAATACAACAAAAAAACAACTCTTGAGATCTTCCACTAAGGATCCTACCTGAAGGGTTGGTACAACTCATCTGTATAGCTCTCCACGTCAACTGTCACCACTGTCCACCATCATGTCCTTGCTCCCCAAGTCTCAGTCAAGGTTTCCTATCATTTTTACAAGACACAATAAGGTTTGGGTGAAGCCCATGCAGGGGTGGGTATAACAATACCCAGTAGGGACCCTAAGACCCATGAAGGTCTCTCAGAATTCCACAAAGAAAATACAAAAAGAATGATCTCAATCACAATGAACAAAGCAAAATACTCATATCAAAACCTAATATAACTAAAGTATATAAGTACAGATGAATAGTCATAATTATTGATCATATTATTTTGTCAAGAGGCACTGCTGTTGACCATACAGAGTCTGAACCACACATGATTGATAGGTAATAACCCCCAATGACCACACAGGATCTTACTCACGCCAGATCGATAGGTACTAACCCCCACTGACCCATACAGGATCAGACCTCCCCATGATTAATAGTTACTAAACCCCGCACGACCCACACATGATCGATAAGTGCTGATTCACACAGGATTGCTATGTGCTGATCTACACAGGATCACTAGGTGTTGATCCACACAGGGTCGCTAATTTCTATACCACACAGGGTCGCTAGATGCGGATCCACACAAGGTCTCTAGGTGATGATCCACGCATGATCTCTAGGTACTGATCCACATAGGATCTCTAGGTGCTGACCCACAAAGGATCTATTGGTACTAACCTACATATGATCTGTCTCCAACCTCCATCTCATATCCAACCACTGGATTCCCACTCATAGAATGTTTGATTCCATGAGAAACCAATCCCTAAGCCATCAGTCATTTTTAAAAAATCACTAAGTCCCATTAATAAGTTACCCAATGATACATCATGTTATAATGGTTCCAACGCAATAGACGGCACATCAACCGGATGCCAGGTTTGCATGTTATTGACATTTTAGTAATGAGGGCCCGATTTGATTTGGGGTCGATCCAACCCGGTCATAATCCAATATTCTCCAAAAATCTCATGGAGTATCTCAAAATGAATGTCTTGCTACAACGATCCTAGTACCATAGACGGTTCATCAAACAGACATCTGGTTTGCAAGATATGACCTTTTGAGTGTATTAGGGCCCAAGAGGGCTCCAGGTCTGGTTTGACCCGGTCTGGGCCGACATGACCCGGTTCGGGTCAACCCGACCTGGTCTGTGTCTGAACCGTCTCATCCTGAACTGGCCTGGACTATTCTGGTTGGGCTGGGCCATGTCGGGCTTGGCCCTCTAGGCCATAGCGGCTCGGCCCGCCGGCTGGCACGACCCACGTGGGGGTCGCGCGGTCCACCTTCTGAATGGCTCAAAGAGTCATTTATCTCTTTAAATGGTGACACTAGGTGGCACCACCTCATCATCCATGAGACTCGTAGGGAGCGGGTCCCCTCCTTTATCGCTGCTTTGTAGCCACAACCTTCTCACCACGACGTGCGATGGTGCGCTGCCTCCCGCATCCGCAGTTGGCCGAGAGATGACCGCCTTTCCATCCTTCATGGCACCGAGTGGTGCCACCTCCCTCTATAGTCAGCGAGCACCAGCTACTGGTCAAAAGTGCCACCGCATCGATTCTACACCGGCAGAACTTCTTGAGTCCACCAGGTGGACTCCGGTGGTCCATTCCTCCTTCAGGATGCACCTACAGGCCAACTGGGATGTCTCTGTCATTGCATGCCTCCCGATTTCCACTTTTCTTTGAGTTGGAAATTTATCCCCTAAAGAATGCAACCTGAACGAAGTGAAGGAGGGTCCGACCTTGTTCGTTTGGCCTGGGCCCTCCACTTTAGCATCATAACAAGTGGAAGATTATTCAATTCATCAAAGAAAATATTTAATAAATAAACCCCTACCTTGGATTTTGTTTGAGATGTTGCGGTGGTAGAAGGGGAATCAACGCTTGATGAAGCCGCTGGAATTTTTCATTCCCAATTCGATCCCTCTGATGTTTCCATCCGGGTTTCTGTTCCTTGGTGGAAGTTGCTGCAACACTTCTTTAGAGGTTTCTCACCTTCATGCCAAATTCCCATGCCCGATCTTCAATTAAATAGATGGAGGATCCAAACACGTTCCATGAAATTAATGCAGTTCATTTATAAACCTCATTTAATGTTACAAAATCGAGGATACAAAATAGAAGAGTCAAGCCATTAAATGGATTGACATGTCATGGGTCCCACCACCACTACTCAATAGTTATAGAAAAAAAGTAAAATAACTTTGTTAATTTATTTTATTATTTTTTTTAACTTCCAAAATTTATATTTTTCTCTCGACCTACTACAGTCAATTTTAAGCTTCTCTTAAGTGAATCCTGGCACTATGGATTTAACGGTGCTCTCAGAATTCCATTCTGAGCCCCATTTCAAATGATAGGAAACGCCGCCCGTACGTTTTCTGAGCGTACATGAAAAAAGTTCAAAATTTCATTCTAGGTACACTAGGCCTCTAAATCACACGCCGCTAAAATTTTTTAGACTTGTAATAATCCCAAATATTATAAAAAAATTACATGGAATTTCTGGTCATTACATTCCCCCACCTTAGGGACTTTCATCCCCGAAAGCTATAATAAAACTAGAGGAACAAATGGGGGTACTAAGAACGTATCTGAGATTCCCGCTTGCATGTTCTCTCCTAGAGATTCCCGTGCTTCCAATGAATTCGCAACGAATGAATCATCCACCCATGAAGAACCCTCTCCTATTGATATTCTATCTCCACCAGGAACTCCACAAAATGTCACCCCATCGTCGATGTCCAGCTCGCCCAGTTGATAACGTGCGATGGATCATGCACGTATCTCCTTAGTTGTGACACATGGAAAACATTATGCACATGGTGCATCTGTGGGGGAAGAGATAGATGGTATGCCACCTTGCCTACTCTACTGAGGATCTGGAAAGGTTCGATGAACCTTAAAGATATCTTTCCTCCCCTGCCAAACCTCTGTAATCCTCTTTGGGGTGAGACCTGTAGGAAGACATGACCTCCCTCCTCAAACACCATGGGTCTTCGTATCCTGTCGGAATAAGACTCATGTTGGCTCTGTGTAATCTTCATTCACTCCTTGATGATCTGCCCCTTCTTTGTGGTTGACTATACCAACTCTGAACCCATATGTGCTGACTCCCCTGGGTCTGTCCAGCAAAGAGGTGATCTACATCATCGTTCATACAAGGCCTCAAACGATTCCATGTAAATGGTGAAGTGATAATTTTTTTTGTATGAAAACTCCACCAAGGGAAGGTGGTCCTCCCAACTGTGGTGAAAATAGAGGACGCAAGAATGAAACATGTCCTCGAGTGTCTGCATTGTCCACTCCTTCTGACCATCAGTCTGAGGGTGGAAGGTGGTGCTCAAGCATAGTTGAGTCTCGAACTCATTCTGCAATCCCTTCCACAAGAGGGATGTAAAATGTGCATTGCGATCCGAGACAATCATCGATGGAAGCCCGTGTAGTCTCATAACCTCTTGCAGGTAGAGGCAACCCAATCCCTCTACTAATCCCTTCTCTTGGATGGGTAGGAAGTAGGAGAACTTCATGAGTCAGTCAACAAACACCGAGATGGAATCGTGGCCCCTGGACATACATGTTATCCCTTTCATGAATTCTATGGACATACCATCCCACTTCCACTCCGATACCTCAAGTGGATGAGCTAAGCCCGCTGGTACCTGATACTCGGCCTTCACTTGCTGACAAGTGAGGAATTGGAATACAAACTTTTCCACTGCTTTCTTCATCCCTAGCCACCAGTAATAACACTAGAGGTCCCGGTACATCTTTGTCACTATAAGACGTACCACTAAAGGGGATGTGTGGAAATCTCTCAAAACCTCATCTCATAGCATCACTGGTACTATGGTTCATCCTCTGAAGAGGATGATGTGATCCCCACCTTTAGAAAATCCTTCAAGATCCTGTCCTGAGGATATCTGAGCACGTCGGGCCTCACAGTAAATGTCCCTAAGTTGTGCCTCCTAAGATCCTTATAGAAGTGGGGAAGTGATAGTCATAGAATAGAGGTAAGTTTATCCATATCTATCCATAAAGGCTATCTGAAACGTGGCTAGATGCTTTGTTGCCTCACTCAGCAGTTGTAGACCAAACCTCCTGCTGACTGCGTCTGCTACTATGTTCCCCTTCCCAGAAGTATAGACTATCTCAAAGTCATAGTCATAGAGGAACTCTACCCATAATTGTTGTCTCAAGTTCGTGTAATTACATGAGAAGATGTACCAGATACTCTTTTGATCAGAGTAAACAATAAACCATTCACCCATCAAGTAGTGTTGCCACATCTTCATCCCAAATTCCAAAACTACTAACTCTAAGTCATGGGTAGTTGAGTTCTTCTCATGTTGTCTCAACTACTGTGAGTTGTAGGCAATCACATCTCTCTACTGCATCAGAAAAAAACCTAGTATGGTCCATGATGTGTTATAATACACTGTAAACCCAACACCCTCTTTTTGTAGCATCAAGAAAGGGAACTCATTAGTCTCTATCTCTGCTCCTAAAAACTCTGTTGGCACTTCTTCGTCCCCTAGAAAGTCTTCCCCTTTATCATCAAGGCTGACAAGGGTTCTGCTACCCTAGAAAAGTTAGGTACAAATATCTGGTAATACCTAGCCAATCCTAGGAAACTCTGCATCTCAGTCACACTCTTGGGTGGCTCCCAATCAAGCAGTGCCTCTATCTCTGTCGGATCAACTACAACTCCAGTCTCCAAGATAACATGCCCCAAGAAGTGGACTTATCATATACAGAACAGGCACTTTGAGATCTTGACATAAATCTGGTGCTCTCAAAGTGTATCCATAACTATCTGCAGGTGCATGGCGTTCTCCTCCTCCAACTCTAATTATATCAAGATTTAATTAATGAAGACCACCACAAAGTGATCGAGGTAATGCTAGAAGATCTTTTTCATGATCCCCATGAACACTACCAGAGCATTGGTCATGCCAAAGGGAATCACCAAGAACTCATAGTGGTCATACCGACATCTGAAGGCTGTCTTTGGTATGTCCTCAATTCGTACCCTGAGATGATGATAGCTTGATCTGAGGTATATCTTTAAAAGCCATGGAGATCCCTTCAGCCAGTCGAAGAGATCATCAATCCTTGGGAGTGGATACTTGTTCTTCACAGTCCCCTAGTTCAGGAGCCGATAGTCCACAGAAATCCTTAGACTCCCATATGCATTCTAGGCAAACAAAATCAGGTATGCCCATACAGAAATGTTGGGCCTTATGAACCCCTTCTTCTACATGTCCACCAACTGTACCCACAAATTACGAAGCTCTACAATAGAAATCTGATATGCTGTAGTATATATCAGAGTCGTCCCAGGGTACAGGTCGATGTAGAAATCTACCTCTTTGTAAATAGGTAGTCCCAATACATCATTAGGAAAGACATCATCATACTGGTCCACCACTACAAGATAACTTGGACTCCTCACTTTAACTTCTCTGAGGGTAATTGTATCCAACTGACGTGTAATTGGCTGCACCCTCCTTTGAGATAGTCCATCCTGTGCAGCAAAGGTTTCCTCCTCACCGGTGAAGATAAACCTAATCCCATCCTCGCAGACACACCACACGTTGTGTCTAAAATATTCTATCTGAGCATGGACTGTGGATAGCCATTACATACCCAAGATGACGTCATAAGGACTCAATGCTACTACTAAGAGATCCTAGCCCAAGCTCTCGCCTCCTAGAGTGAGATTACACTGCCTTCACCAGTGTGTAATTGTTGAATCTTCTCCTATAAGAGTCTTTAATCACAAGGATCGAGCCAAAGACTCCATTAGAATCTCTGAGCTCAGAACAAGTTCCATGGAAAAGAAAGAGTGACTGGTGCCTACATCTATAAGTACTACATCTAGGGTGGAATAGACACAGATCGCACCTCTAATCATCTCTAGAGCACTGTGGTCATAGGCCTCTGCTACTTGTAGCAGTGCTCGCCCATATCCACCTACTCACTATGGTTGGCATGGACCACCTGGTGGTGGTAGTGGTAGAATCTCAAATTTCTGCCCACCGCCTACTACACGACTTGCTCCTCTACCACGCCCACTGCCTTGCGGCCATCCTCGCTCAAATCGTTACCTCTACCTCTGTAGTCCCTCAACCATCTAATAATTTTCTATATGGAGGGTTGGGTTGTCACGATCCATGAGGCCCTGTCTACTGCATGTGAAGCACACACTCCCTCCCAGCTAACATCCTCTACCTGGAGATCTCCACAACTCCGACCCTGCATCTCGGGGACATCCATCAGAGGGTCTAGCCTGCTTGGACCTCTATGTCATCTTCCTACTACCTAATGTAGATGACTCGGCTACCTATCGTCTGGTGGTGTCTCTCACCATCGGTTCCTGCTTATCTAAGAAGCACTCCACTATAAATTCTCACTCGAGCACTCTAGACTACGTCAGGTTATTCAATGACATCATCGACGCTATGATCTCTCACTGTAGGCCCTTCTCAAAAGATTGTACCCCAAAGAATGGGACCCATACAATTACTGCGGAGTATCATGAGAGCTTAGTGAATCTCTCTGAGTACTAGGCTACTATTAGGCTGGCTTTCTTTAAGTGCAGTAGCTCCTAAATATGCACAGAGTGTAGTTTACCTGGGATTAACTCTACCCTGGATAGGATATCAAAGTCCATCCAGGTGAGGGTCTCCTCACCATGTAACTGGAGTGTCATGATCTACCATCCTCCTACCATGCCCAGTAAAAGACTTGAAACTAGGATCACCATCTACTCTACTGGTGTAACAACTAAGAGAAAAACATGTTCCACAACCTCCAGCCAGTCCTCAGCTGTCTGGTGATCTGTCTCGCATTGAAACATCAAAGGCATCTGCCACTAGAACTCATGCAACACACTCAGTCTTCATTCACTGTTCAACAATGTTCATGGTGGAAACTACTGACCAACGGGTTTTGGTGTTGCTGGTGCACCAACCGAAGGTTCTAACACAGTAAGAGGTCCCTACACTGAAGACTCATTTCTCGGTGGGCCTTTATCATGTACTCTCTCAGGAATCCTTGATGGATATCTACGCGGCGGCATTGGGAAAAGAAATAGGTGCCCCATGGTCAATAAGTTTTACATGGTGAGCTAACTCAAAAGAGATCAAAGTGAAAAAACTTCCAAAACACATGCAATCAGTGTTTTCGTGAACCAAGTCGAAAATCAAAATTCAGGGTCCTGGTGTATGTATATGTCGGATGCCACACTAACACTGGACTCCCCAAATAGAAAACCACACTAAAAAAACGTGACACTATTTTTCTATTGGAAGTAAGAGAGTTCAAGTTCTTCTGTAGAACTGAATCCTCTAATACGACTATGTCATGACCCATACCCTGGGTCCCACACCATGACTACCCCATGCCCGCCTTCTATAGGCTAGGGGTAGATGACTAGCACCTGAAAGTCATATCCCTAAATTTTGAATGCATTTCCTTTAATTCTATAAAAACACTCATTCCAATAACACAACATGATTCAACCACAAAGTGAAACTATAGTAGTAAAAGAGTGTACTGAATGTAAAGTGGTTAGAATAGAATCCCAACTGAAAGATACAATAAAAAAGAAAAAACTCTCTTGAGATCGTCCAACAAGGATCCTATATGAAGGGTAGGTACAAATCGTCTCCACAGCTCTCCACTTTAACCATCACTACCATCCACCGCCAGGTCCAAGCTCCCCGAGTCTTAGTCAAGGCTTCCCATCATCTGCACAAGACACAACATGGAGTGGAAAAAACCTATGCATGGGTGAGTATAACAATACCTAGTATGGATCCCGAGACCCTCAAAGGACTCTCAGTATTCCACAAATGAAAAACAACAAAGCATGATATCAATCACAAAGCACAAAGCAAAAGACTCAGCTCAAAACTAGGTATAACTAAAGTATAGAAGTACATATGATTATTCACAATAATGATCATCTTATTCTTTTAAGATGCACTACTACTAACCATACAGAGTCTGACCCACATTTGATCGATATGTACCAACCCTCACTGACCCACACAGGATCCGAGTAGCCTAGGATCGATAGTTACTAACCCCCACTGACCCACATAGGATCTGAACCACCCAAGATAGATAGTTAGTAACCCCTGCAAGAACCACATTGGATAAATAGCTACTGATCCACATAGGATTGATAGGTGCTGATCCACATGGGAGCCCTAGGAGATGATTCACATAGGGTCGCTAGCTACTGATCCATACTGGGTCTGTAGCTACTAATCCACACATGGTCGCTAGGTGTTGATCCACACAGGGTCGCTAGGTGATGATCCACATAGGATATCTACCTGTTGATCCACACAGGATGGCTAGGTGTTGACCCACATAGGATCGCTCGATACTATCCTCCATATGATCTGTCTCTAACATCCATCTCATAGCCAACCATTGGATTCCCACTCATAGCATGCTCAATTCTAAGAGAAACTTCTCCTCAATCCGTCATTTGTTTTTCAACTATAATGGGGTCCCATGAAGAAGTTTACTAATTATCTTTTATGTTATAATGGTTCCAACTCAACAGACGGTGCATCAACTAGTTAGATTCGTGGTTGATCTATCCCAGCTGTACTCCAATCTTCTCCCAAACTATCATGGAGTATCTCAAAATGAACTTCTATCTCCAAGAATCCCACTTTCATAGACGGTTTATCAAACAGACGTATGGTTAGCAAGATACAGTCTTTTGAGTGTATTAGGGCCTGATAGGGGTCCCGATCTGGTCCGACCCAGTCTGGGCTGACCCGACTTGGTACGAGTCTGACTTTCCCCATCCAGAACCAGCCTGGACTGACCGGGACTACCCCAATTGGGTTGGGTCCTGGCGGTTAGCACGACCCACACGGGCGTCGCGTGGTCCACCTCCCAAACGGCTTAAAGCGCCATTTAGATCTTTCAATGGAGGTGCCAAGTGGAACTGGCTCATCATCCACGGGACCCATAGGGAGTTGGTCCCCTGCTTCTTCATGGGTTTGTATACACAACCTACTCACCATGAGGTGCAATGGTGCACTGGCTCCCTCATCAACGACCGACTGAGATCCGACCGCCTATCTGTCCCCTGCGGCGCCGCCTACCTCCACGCCCAGCGAGCACTGGCCTCTGCCTTCGCATACCAGCGCCAGTCATCAGCACCATTCGGAATTCCATAGGACACCGAGTGGGCTTCGATGGTCCTTTATTCCTTCCATATGAACCTATGGGCCTCCCGGGATTCCATCACCATTGCATGCCTCCCGGTTTCCGCTTTCCATCGAGTTGGAAATTCCCCCCCTGAAGAACGCAACATGAACGAAGCAGCAGAGGGTCCGACCTTGTTCATTTGGCTCACACCCTCCACATTAGAATTATAACAAGTGGTATATTATTTAATTCATCAAATACAATATTTAATAATTAAACCCCCTACCTCGGATTTCGTTGGAGATGTCGCAGTGGCGGAAGGAGAATCTATGTTTGACGAAGCCATCTGAATTCATCATTCCCAATTAGATTCCTCCAATGTTGCCGTCCAGGCTTCCATTCCATGATGGAAGTAACTACAAAACTTTTTCAGGGGTTCCTCACCTTCATGCCAAAATCCCACACCCATGCTTCTATTAAAAATATGGAGGATCCAAACGTGTTGCATGACATTAATGCGGTTCAATTATGAACCGCATTTAATGTTACAACGTCAAGGTTACAAAACAGAAGAGTCAAGACATTAAATGGATTGACATATCATGGGTACCGCCACCGCCACTTAAAAGTTACAATAAAGAAAGAAAATAAATTTGATAAGTTATTTTATTATTTTGTTTTTAAAGTCCAAAATTTATCTTTTTCTCCTGACCTACTATGGTTAAAGTGAAGCTTCTCTAAAGTGAATCCCAGCATTGTAGATTCAACAGTGCTCTCATATTTCAATTATGAGAACCGTTTCAAAAGTTAGAAAACAATGTTCTTACGTTTACTGAACGTACCTTAAAAAAAGTTCAAAATTTCATTCTGTGCACACCGAGCCTTGGAATCACGCGCCATCAATTTTCACAGGCTCATAACAATCTAAAATAATTTTTAAAAAAATTATATCAAATTTCTGGGACATTACATGATCATTGAATTTCACCTAAATTATCTATTTCATTTATCATGGGTATTACTATTGCTTAATCCTTATTCCATCTTATAAAGGGTGTCTACTTTGATAGTTGTTTTTTATTTGGGTAAATATTGATCATTATGTATTATTTATTCCATAAGGATATTTGATAAGGAATATTGTTTATTAATTAAATATATTATTTAATATGAAGAATTATTTCAACACACAATGGAGCCTGAACTATATATATCTCCTCGATGAATCGATATGTTATCCTAAAACAAAAAAAATATCCAAAATTATACAGGTTTCTATCTAATGTTTTAAAATATCCAGAGGATGGATATTGACATTATATGACCTCATGTTCCAAATAAAATACGTTCAATAATTAATAATTCCCTTAATTTAGTTTCAGTTATTATTCAACAATGTGATTTTACATATAAATATCTATATATTTATTTCATTTCAGTTCACTGATCAAATGGAATGTGTTTTAGTATCTTTCCTTGACAAATTTATTTTTCCTTATCTATTTATTTTAATAGAATGTGTTTATAGTTACTACCTTTCCTTAATTTATATGCAGTTCATTTTCAATATATTAATTATATGGAATGAGTTTTCACTTATTTACCATTTTTTAACTATTATTCTCATTGATTTATTATTGCTTCCACTATACTATGTGCATACTGGGAATTTGAGCTCACCATTATTATGTTTTATTCCACACGAATCCATGAAGAATACTATGTTGTAATTAGTGTATTATTTTATAATAAATGACTCATGTATGTATCTAGTTTATCATGACTACTAAACATTCATTCCTTTTATATTAGATTATTTATAAATAATAACAATGTAATTGATTGTATACTTCGTCTCTGGGCTATCTAGGGTCGAGGTGCTACCCTCCCTTAGATCAATCACAACCATCAGGTCATATAAAAATTCATATCTACCATTGGATTATATCATGAAGATGAACTATCACTTAGTTTTCCTATATAAGGGGGGAACCCTTGACCAAAATCAAAAATTTAAAACTCCTTGTGACGATGTGTTTCTCTATTTAATCATATATGGTATGATTAGTTTTTTTCTCTTCAAGTAATAATCATTGACTTCTTCCCCAAATACTATGCCTGCACCTAATGTTTATGATCAGTGGTTCATGTGAAGTAAAATTTTAGTTGATAAAGCCTTCTATGATAAATATTATTCTTCTATGTAAAAGATAATATAATTACAATTATGGAATACTCTTTTTGTATATATTTCTAAAGATAATTTTTATGAAATTTTTATGGATCTTGTTTATGATTTTTATAAATATGTTATATTTTTTATAGATGATGTAAATACAAAGGATTCCTTCAATAAAAGTGAAAAATAATATAAAATGACATATAAAAAGGCTGAATATTTTTTTAAAATTCCATCAAATGGAGAATCCTTTTGAACTTTGAAAAAGTTAGTGAATGAAAAAGGTTATTTTAATAATAGGATGTTTGAGGATGTTCTGTTCATTATTTATGAAAAATATGAGATAACCAATCAACTAAAAACAACAAATTGATTTTTTAATTATTGATATAGGGTTTTATAATTCCAATAAAAGGATATAATCACACCATGAAAGTCACTAATGTATTTATAATGGATTACCATGTGACTGTGAAAATAATACCCTAGAGGATTGATTTTTAGACCATCTATAATATCATGATTTTAGATATTAATTCTCATTTATTAATGATTCCATCCATCTTGAGTATGTTAATTTTAGAATCCACAAAATATTTCAACATTTAAAATATGTCATATCCAAAATGAAAAAAAATATTTTTCCTCAATGATGATACCTTAAAAAGATAATTGTTTTTTTGATATCGAATAAAATTTGTTTGTTGTTGCATGTAAGGCTGTATATTCTAAAAAACATGAATAGGGTGATGAGAATAAAAAGAATAAAATTTATTAGGGTAGTGAGAAAACGAAAATGGGGGCACTTAAGAAGGTTATTCTAGATTAGAAAAGAGAATATAAAACTCTCTCTCTTAAGAAAGTAAGGAAACAAAATAATGTCCCTGATGATGTAGTTGAAGAGTGAATAAAGAAAAAGACTAAGAGGAATAAAGGAGGTCTTTAATTTATAATTGATCTACCTAAAGAAAACACTATGAGATTACATGGTTCCAAACTCATTTATGGAATAAAAATAAATGAGGAAAAAGAAAAATTTATCAGAATAATAATTTTGTGAAAATAATTTAAAGGATATTGAGAGATATTCTATGAATGTTGAATTACATTCATCCCCTGTCAGAGAAGTAAATCCATGTTATGGATTATATTTTCAAGAGGAATTTTTTTAATGATGATGTTCCTTTGACAACTGATAATGGAAAAGAAATAATTATTTATGAATAAATAAATCCTCAGGTTTAATAAAATGTACTTGAATTGGGGTGATGTAACAAGGCCAATTTATAAATAGAAGATCAAATCGATGAGGAGTTTTGAAAAAATGGAGGAACAGATTGTATGAATTAATTAATTTTATAAAATAATTCACAAGGTATTAAAAAAGGTAAAGAAAGTTAATATGAAGAATAGATTGTAGAAGGGAAATAATTTCCTGGAGATGAAGAAGAAGAAGGTGAAGATGAGGAAGAAGAACATGAAGAAGTGGAAGGAATTGAAATAAAGGAAGCCAATGATAATGAATAGGATTAGAAAGAAGAAAAAAATAAAAACGATGTTAAGGACGATCTTCCATATGATAAGCTATCTTTAAGAACAACATAACCATCTTTAATAGAATTAACTAAAATTGAAAAAGACAAATAAGATAATCTAGTGAAAGAAAAAATTCATCAGAAAAAGATATCATATCATCATACAAGAAGAATGAGAAATACCATAACTAAAATCAGAAGGTAATAAAGATGTTTTTACTAATGATGATATCAATTACATTTATTATGGAAATCATGATGGTCTAAGAGTTGAAAAATCAGTGTCAATGAATGTTCACAATGGAAAGAGTATAGAAATTTAAGTTCAAACCTCTCATCCTCAACTACCTAAAATTAAGATATCTAATTTATTAAATATAGTTACAATTCATGGAGTCCATTATATTGCTCCAAACATTCATAAAATTTATGGATTTATTCCTTACATTTAATGATTATAAGTAAATCTTGATTTTATTAATGAAAATAAAATTCAAAAATTGGAGTTAAATATTGTTTTGACAAATAAATGAATTCAGAATGAAGATGATTATAAAGTACATTAAGAAAGTTGCCAAGATCATAAAAAGGAACGCGATAATATTTTGAAGTGGTATCATAATATTTATGATTATTTATTTTCAAATGATAAAAATATTCAAATATGAAAAAGAGGATTGAAGAGTCTGGTGAAGATTTCAATGATTTGTCGAATTTAATGTCAAATAGGGTGAATTTTGTGGAGCAGTTGAAGAACACAACCGATGAACAGATTAAAAATGTTAGATAGTTTCATGAGAAGATGATATATATATATATATATACATATATATATATATATATATATATAAATTTGAAGACAAAATTATTATAAGGATGAAGTTGATAACTTGAAGGAAAAAAAGAATGAATAATTGGATGAGAAACTCTGACTTGAAGAATAGAAAATTAGAGTAAAAATGAAAGATGTGTAATTAAAAAAGAAAAAATTCATTCTTATAAAGAGATTATAGAAATTATTAAAGAATATATAAAGGATTTCAAGAAGATAATGACCAGTGAGAGATCATTGAAAAAGAATTATTGAAATACTGTTCCATTTTGAACTCTTTTTTTAATTATATTTTTTAGAAATCTTTTTAAATGAATGATATTTTCATCCAAATAAAATTGATTGAATGTTTTACTAATTCAAATTGGTTTAATATTATATCATATTTTTTGGGATGATTAGTTAGTTGATCATTTTGTTTTGCATATTGTCTCTATAACCCTTTGTTGGGTACTTCAAGACTTTTCACCATTCCTTTTTGAAAATACTACAAGGGGAAATTTTGTAGAAAGGGGGAGATTTTTTAATTAAGAGGGAGAAAAACATTCATATTGTATGATTTATAATAATAGAGATAAATCTTATTAAGAGGAATAATATAATCCATTTGGAGATATTTTTTCCTAAGGGAGAGTTTTTTGTATTCATCATCTTATTCTGATGAATTATAAACTCATAATGAGATAATGACAATTGTTTAATTCTGAATATGATGTACATAAATAAAATAGATTATAAATTCTCAATATTATAATATTTATTTATGTCTTTTGGGTTTTCATTAAAAAAAAGGTTATATTGTTGAGTCAAAAGTTACACTTATGTCTTTTACATTCCCTTTGTTTTGGAAATCACAAACTATTTAATAAATACTCTATTAATAACTTTTAATGTCCAATGTATTTTTATAATGTTTTTGTAGAAAATATATAATTATTATTGAATTTAAATTAAATTTTTTCCTTATGATTATCATAATGAGCATTGATTTGAGAAACATCAGATTCAGTGTTATCAAATTAGATTGATGACTTTAGGTTCTATCATCTTACCAATATAGTCTTTATAATAAGTTTGATTTATGAATAGATTAACATCATATTCACACACATAAAGAATATCCTAATGACATTATATACATAAATTCATCCGATTGACCATGTTTAAATTCTGAATATTGAAAAACTAAATTTTATCATATTGAAAAAATTTTACTCTGTGATGGTGAGAGTCAATATGACATTGGAAAATTATTTACAAGAGATCCATTGATGTTCTAGCTATCAAAGTTTTTTTTAATAAACTCTGAGAAATATGACCATTAGGAAGGAAATATGATAATTGGAGATTTTACTATAATAATATTGTCATTCAAAGAGATTAAATAAGATACATAGATGATATATTTGGATTGATCTTCTGATTTTTATTTTGTGTGAGAGATCTGAAAAATTTAATATGTGTGAACAACATATTCTTAGAATATACTAATTTTTTGTTGTCTTTTTTAATGGAATCCATGTCCGGGTTGTTTCCTTTAGAACTTTGGTAATTTCTTTTTGGATCAGATTGTGTGAATATGATCAAGGGATTATAAGGCTAGGAAGTTGGAGATAATGATATTATTGATCAATATCTTTTGGGAATATCAAGAATGAATATGATATATTATATTGATTGATTTAATAGATGGGAAGAAATATTAATGTTGATCATCATATCAATGATTTTCATGATATGTATATAGATTAAAGCTACTATTTTTATTGGGGGCTTTCCATTTTTAGGGAAAGAAAAAAATTCATAAAAGTATAAAACAAGGGATCCTTTATCCTAGGTTTTTTGATACCCTATTATATGAGTTAAAACAAGTGTATTCATTTTTATTACTTGTTTTCTTACTAGTATTTTATTTCTGCCACATGTAATAGAACCTAATAATTTTATATTAATCATTATATTTGTATCTTTTTTATCAAAATAGATTTGATCATGAAATAATTTTATTACTATGTTTAAATAGATTTTTCTATAAATAAGCAATTAGTCAGATTATGATTAAATATTCCTTTAATATAGAATCATAAATAATTTTATTTTTTTCTGTACAATATGATATAATTGTAACTATTATGATTACTATTTTCACTTTGTAGGTATAATGATCTGTGATTACGACCAATGGTAAGTAACATTTCAAAATAAACCTGATTACAATATTTTTTAGTAATTAGACAGAGGGAAAAGTCTAAATCTAATATTTTTAATAAAGTGTCTTGAGAATTGATTTAGTTTAAGCTTATTTAGTCTAGTGTTTTTAAAAATTAAAATTCATCCACTTGTAATAGATCCATCTAAAATACATTCTTTCAATACTAATCAATATAAATCATATATACTAATATAATTCCATGGATGATATATTAAACCACATTCAATTTACTTGTCTGATTAATTGTCTTGTTATGAATTTTAAATAATTTAATAAAATATTATTTTTATAAAACATAATTTAGGTATTTTTTGAAAATATGCATTTAATTTGATGTTAAATAGATCATGAAGATGTATAATTTTAATATCAACCTTTATAATACCCTTAATATATTACTATTATCTATAAAAATCATAGGAAACAATAACACACTTCTATTTTCCTACTATTAACATATTTAAAATCATTTATTTTTATTCACCCATTAATTGAATATTTTTTTTGTTGCCATTATGTAAGCACTTATTTATATTATTCAAAAACTAAAAAAATAAAAATAAATTATAATGAAAATAAATTCATTTATCTTTAAAATATAAAATTATAAATAAAATATTCATCTATATATCCTTATATTAAAATATTAGATATATTATAACCAAGTGTGACAATTTGTATTTATTATACTCTTAAAGTATTATAAAGGTAATTTTGAAATAAAAATGACACTAAATCACAAAATATTTAAATATTAGATGTTATAGGCTTTATCTAAACTAATCTAATCACATTTGAGAATGTTTTGGATACATTTTAATCTTTATCTTCTAGTTAAACAACTTTAAATCCATTTTAATATTAACCGTGATAATTTATATTTTTCCCAAGATGTCATACTTATATGAAAATAACTAAAATGGTCTTCTGTCCAAATTTTTACATGGGAATTCCAAATATTAGATCCATTTTACCATATTTAATATCTCATAGTGGCTAAAAATACTTTTAGTAGAAGAACAAAAACATTAGCAAAATGGTTTTTAAGAAAATATATAACATTAGAGTAAAAATAAAATCCATTGAAATCAACTAATACATTTGTTTAACCAAGTTTTTTTGTTTAAATAATAATACAATTTATTTTCTTATAATTTTTTATGAGTTCAAAACCTAATTCAATCGTCTAAATGTCTCATTAAATAGAACTATGAATGATTAGTTTTTAATTTAAATAAAATATAACATATCATTATAAATTAAAATCCCTAGTTCCCAATTTCAAAATAATGTTTTAAAATAAATTATTTTACTCCTAAGAATAAATTTGGTTGAAATATAACCATAAAATATGATAAATTCACGTGTTATGGTTACTTTAATATTTTATCTTATAGGCTTAATGGTGATTACCCCATTTTACCCATTATGAATACGAAATTTTTTAGCATTGTTTCTATACATAATGATAAAAAATAAAGAAAAGATATATTCAAAATATACTTACCTCATAATTAAAAATATGGAATCATTTTTAAAATATTCATTTTCGATAATATTATAAAAATAATTTTAGAATAATTTTCAAAACAGGGTGTGAAACAGGTTTTAGATAAATATTTTTTAATCCCAAAATCGAAAATAAAGAAAATTATGTTTTAATGATGATTTCAGTGTAATTAATTATATTATTATGAATTAATGTAATTTTATGTAACATTATAATAAAATGGTTACTTAAAATAAATTATGTAATGAAAATAAATTACATCTTTACAAAAACAAATATTTTCAATAGTCAATGTAAAATAAATATTTTTAGTAAAATAAAACAATTTCACCCTATTATAGTTTTCAAATGTTTATTTTAAAAAAAATATTTTCATTATATCATATAAATATTCTAAATATTCCATAAATTAATTATAATTTTTATCAAAAAATTGATCAATACTATTTTTTGTAGAAAACGTATTTTTGAATCATAAATGTTCTCAGTAAAAATTTGGTTCTTATTTCTTAATAAATAATCCATCAATTTTTACTCATTTATAACATTATATATATTTAAAAAAGTGGTCAATATGATTCACACATTCCAATTTAAGATAGAGTTTATAAAAAGTACAATTAAATATTAATATATTATGGTCTACTTAAGCCTAGTGTTGCATATCTTATATGCTATTGAACATAGTACTTTATTTAAAATATTAAGATATTGCATTATCCCACCATTAAAATTTATTCTTAATATTTTCAACATGATATTGTTAATCAAGAGTTTTAAATTTTTCAAAACCATTGCCAAAATCCCTCATTAGAAAAGGGTAAAAAACTTATATTCAAAACTAGGGAATGGTAAATTATAATGGTCACCTAGAATAACACATAACTAGGTTTCCAAAATGGATACCATTAGTGGGTAGTGAAAATATAGAAACATGAGAAAATTATTTTCCAAATAATGACATTTATTGAAATATAACATTGACCATACGAAATCAAATGACCAAAATAATGTCAATCACTACAAAATAAAAAACCAAAGAGGGGTGAAAAAGTCTGTTGATTCACAATAAATGAAGGTAATAAAATATTATTTTCAATATCATTTTCATTTACTGGATTAATTAATTTACTCTATAGACTAATAAGATATGTGAATATACTAACATGTAATGTATTATTTGATACCTTAATCACAATCTCATATTTTAGTTCAATTAATGGGTAATCAAGTTTAATTTTTTATGACTAAAGCTATAAAATGAACCCTAACATATCACATAATTAACTAAATGAAGGAAAATATATTTATCCTATGAATGAAAATAAAAATAAATAAGTATTATAAGTTAAGATAACTCCAATAATGAATAAAACACAAAAGAATAAATATAGAATTAATATCCAAATCCCTAGAAATTATACGTAATGATTAACTTAGATCAATTAGTAAATCACTGACGTTAAAAATATTCAAAATATTTTTGGACAAGTTCAAATTTAAAAAATAAAAATTATTTTATCGCATAGTATTCCAATTTTTTTTAAAATATGTCACCAATCAACAGTTGTCACTTATAATGTCATATATCCAAAAAACATAGATACCCTAATAATATAATTATTAAAATATGATAATCATTTCGATAAATAACCTAAATAAACATAAAGGTATTTTAATGTTGTATATGATTCTAAAATATAAATCCACCTTTATTCCTTAAAATAAAATCACTTCTTATACAAAAATATTTCAATTTACCTTAATTATATAAACTTCCCAAAATTTTGAATTTATTATAAAATAATTCCATTCTTTTAATCTCAAAATCAATTTACAATCCCATGGTTATCTATATGATTAAACACATATTCCTAAAATAAATATATTCTTTTTCTATAAAAAATACTATTGAAAAAAATTCATTTTAATTATAAAATCACATAGGATTGTGGTGGTAGTTTCACCCTTTTCTTTCATTAGATGTGGGTTCATGTCCTACAAGATTGCTGGATATGTCATGTTCTTAACCAGCCTATGTTTTTTCATTTATCAAAAACTATAATAATATAATTCCTACAAAAATAACAAAAAATAATGAAAATCATCAAAAAAACATTAATAACATCAATATTAATAAATGTTTTAACCTTAAAGAATATCTCATACCATTCATCTTAAATTCCAAAAAATGTAATGGAATTATTCTAAAATAATCCATTATATTAACCATATGGTTTACATATACCTCTACTAAATAAAATGTCTTATATAAAATATCATTATTAATGTTCGAATATCATCACCTAAATACTAAAAATGGTTTTCTAATACTTTGATATTATGATCATTGTTAATAATATAGACCCATGATGGAATCCCTAACTATTAAGTTAAACTCACATTAAAACATCTTAATCTCTAATGTCATCTAATCCTTTCCTATGAACCAACAATGTGGACATGATCCTTATTCAACGCATAATTTTTATTTTAAATAAGAATTAACATTATATCATTTTGAGAACCTCTTTAGGTTTATTATTTTTGATAATTTGGTGATAAATATAGAAAACCCCCCATAAAATTGATGTTTTAAACAACATCTTAATATAAATTTCTACAATATTAGAATAATTATAAAAATAAACCTCTTTTCCTTTCATTGAAAATATTTCATTTTTTAAAATTTACTTTTTATATGATTTTACTCATCCTTAAAACTAATAGAGAAAATAGAGAAATGTACAATAAGAAAAAAAAGTCTCAGTAAGGGACATAAAAATAAATATATAAACCCATTAGATAATTTTATAATCTTGAGGTCATGTTTATAGTTTCCTGAAAACATAATAAACATTGATCTCAAGTGAAATCATATTTACTGCCAAAATAAATTAATAAAACATTTTATAAAGGAAAATAATATTAAAATCATAGTCATGAGGGTTTCTTATAAAACATGAGAATTCCTAGAAAAGGTTTTCTTAAAAACACATCTTTTTTGCATGAGTGGGAATTACCATTACTTTGAAACCAAATATCCATAGCTAAATGTTTGAAATCAAAATATTTTCCTAAGAACACATTATTCACCTTAAAAATTTCTTTCATGTTCCATAGGACATCATCTTTATAGAACCCCTACAGGAACCCTTACAATTTTAATAACCATTATGTTCAATATTGAACATAATTTTCTAGAGAAAATAATCATTACACAATGAATTTGATAGTTATTATAGGATCAGAGAGTCAGAAACAATTTCTATGGACAATAACATGTAAAGAATATATATTAAATATATCATTTACATCATAAGGCTCACAAAATAATCTTTTTAAACACATAATTATTATTTTTAAGATATTAATATATCCCTTCCCATTAAAAAACTATTTTAAAAACTAAATTTAAATGAACAAAATAGTGAGATAAGTTTTTTTATAAAAACATGGAAGATTATGAAATAAACCAAAACATAAAAAAGTGGTTGTAGAATGTGTAGAATCAATAAATATCATATTTGTTAAAATAGACCAAAGATTTTCCATTTTTAATGAATGTCAAATTGAGATGTATAATATTCATAAATATATTCAATTGAAATAATTTGAAAACAATTTAAAAGAGACATAAAATTTAATTTAAAACCCTATTATTTCCATAGAAATACATGTACAAGTTTTTTATGACTATGGACATGGAATAAAATGATTTTGAAAATAAATATTTAAAACATTTAAAATGAGGATTTAGGTTAAAATATCATTTTCTTGGAATATGATATGTCTCATTCATTCTTTATCTTCAAGAATAATAAAAATAAATTAATTAATAACTTCATTAATAACCTTATTCATGTTTATTGTTAGTTTTATTTTTTTTATTACCATTTTATGTTCAAGTACTAAATCATTTGTGTTCATGTGGTATGTTTTTATGATATACCCCTCATGTGTCCTAAACAAATTATGTAGGATTACTATGGTCAAAGAGTTAGTTATTTAATCATCTTAATATTAGTAAATAACGAATATTTATATATTTTATAAAATAATTATAATTTAGAACTAATCACAAGTGATTGTTATGGAATATAAACTATGTTACAATCATGGAGACAGTAGGTTGCATATTTTCATGAGTTATGTTTCCATTTCTCAACAATCTTGCTGGGGTGAATTTTACCATTATTTTAACATTATTTAATAATTATTTTACCATTAATATAATTTTTTTTAATTATAGTAATATTGAGAATCCATGTGATGTGATCATGAATATCGAAGAACATAACTAAATGGAGGTTTTACTCCACATGAACAGATGAACGAATTAATAATTTTTAATTAATTCAAATGAATGGAAATATATGATATATTTTTTTAAAAAATTATTATTAAATCATTGAAAAAAAATATATGATTTATATATTTTATTACAAACATCCATTTGATGTAGTGATGGAAAAAAACTACATTGGTTCATAAGGTGGTAGTTTTCTGTATAGATGAACAATCATTTCATTTCTCATTTATGTAAGAGAATAATCAAATAAGTTATTTCATTAAAATAATATATATATACATTAAATATAAACATTTTACTATTTATCCATGTTTATATAAGATTTTATGGAGGTATAATAAGTGATGAATCAAAAAAATTGGTCAAAACCAACAAATCATTTTTGGATAACCTCATTTTATATAAAATTATTTCCCTAAAGGTAAGAAATATTCCCAATGAAATAACACTATAATTATGGGAGGAACACTTGGAATTTATTTTATAAGGTATTTTTTGATCTATATTCTGAAACTGTGTATGTAAGAGATGAGAGAAGGTTCCCTTTTATAAGTGAGAGGATGGGAATTCTATGAATTTATCAATATTATTAAAATAAAATAATTTAATATGATTGTATAAAGGATCAAAATTGATAAAATTTGATTAAAATATGATATTTTGTTGAAATATATTCATGTAATATAAATTTTCTGTGTTTAGGTATTGTTCTCTCACTTAGTTTTTTATTTTAACCACTTGATAATCCTTTTGACAATTACCATGAAATTAATGTTTCTTACTCTTTATGGGTCAATAAAGTTAACATAAATGAAAAAATGACCCATAAGTGGAAAATAGATGATATTTTAAACTGAATGATACTCACATATATAAAGTTATTATTTATATCGATTTTTAATAATTTAATAAAATATTATTTTCTGCAAATATTAATAATTTCATGTTTGATACCATTCATTTAATTTTACATTAAAAACATCAATAAAAAGATGAAATTTTAATATATACCTTACAAATAAACCAAATATATTATAATTATATACAAATATCATTGTAAACTATAACTCACTCAAATCATTCTACTTTCAATATCATTAAATAATTTATTTTACTTTTTATATTAATTGAATAAAATTTAGGTTGGTGGTATATAATGATTTATGGTAATTATTAGATAAATACAAACTAAAAATAAATTAACTTGATTAAAAAATAATTCCTATTTCAATTAAATATTTATAATTGAAATTATTATATCTATATTATTATGCAAATTTTTTTGAGATACTGTATTCAAGAGAGAGAAATTTTTTTTATTCTTTTCATAAAATAATAAATGGTCTTAGTGAAAAAAAATGAAACAAAGAAATAAAAAATTTAAATATTACATGTGATAGGATTGGAATTAACTATTCAAATCAAATTTGGTAATGTGTATGACATATTTTAAGCATTATCATCTAGTTAATTAAATATGATCCAATTTATACATCAATAGTGATAAGTTTATTCTTTACCAGGATATCTTTAATATTTGAAAAAAACATAAAGTGTAATTTGAAAATATGCATACTAGATGACAAAATATTAGTATTATATATTAATATATTTAATTTCTACATGTGTATGAGATTACTTTTAATATAAGAATGTAACCCACGTATAATTGTTTTTAGGAAAATATCTAATTGTTGAGTAAAATTCATTTCAAATTGAAAACTAGAAATAATTTTTTCCCATTATTTTGGTTTTTAAATAAGAAAACAAGGAATATTTATTAATTTTTTTTCTAGATAGAACATAATGGAATATTAAAACGATTCTATTAAATGTAAATATTAAAAAATGGTTTTTTGTTTTCATAAATTATAACCTATATTTATAAAATACATGTATGGTTCACAATTTGAAAATAATTTTTTAAATAAATTTCATAAATCATTAATAAAAACATTGGTTGAAAAAAAAACTCATCCAATAAGATGAAATAAACATATTTTGTTATTTTAATGCTTTAACTTATATTTTTCACATTGTTTAGCCCATGTTACCCATTAACGATGTGATAATTTTTATCAAAGTTACAATTAATAATGTATAAAAAATAATAGGGACCTATATACTAAATATGATTTTTAAAATATTTAATTATTTTATCAAAAATATATATTTAGAAATTGTATAAATTAATTAAATATTTTAATACAGAACATAATGAAAAATAATTTTTAGAAAAAATTTATTTTTAATACCAAAAAATGAACTTATACAAAAAATCATATGATGATGACTCCAATTTTTTTAGATATGTTATTTATAAATAATGGAATATTATGTAACTTTATAATAAAATATTACTTTTAAATTACATTATTTAATGAAAATAAATTACATTTTAACAAAAATTGGTATTTCTTACTATTTATTGAAAAATTTATATTCTCAGAAGAATCCAAAAACCTCCCCATAAGATTATTTTAATATGATGGTATAAAAAATAAAAATAATATTTTAAAATAAAAATTATATTTTTTTTGGAAATTAATTATCATATTTTCACACCAAAATAAAAAAACACTTTTTGAAGAAAATGTACATTTAAATCATAAAATAATATTAATAAAAAATTTGTACTTATTTCGTATGATTTAAAAAATAAATTTTTATTGATTAAGAGAAATATATATATATATATAATTATATTTATTGACTCAAATTTAAGGGTTAGTTTATAATAATAACATTTAAATATTAACATTTCATGGTCTACCTAATCTTGTATTTGTGTATCCTTTAAACTATTGAACAATGTTTACCTTCTAAATTACCGCAATATTAAATGGTTGATAAGATATCATAATTATAGAAGGATAATTACAACATATATATCATAAATATCAATTATTTTTATCTTTATAATTGTAAAAATAAAATGGTGAAGAAAATTGAATTTCACTTCTATACGGAGAAGGAATGATGTACACCAACTCGAGCGACATGATAACATTTTTTAGGATGAAAAAGAGATGGAAAATAGTTCACCTATAATCATAATATCATCTCACTATATTTATTATAAAATATTTACTATTTTAGGATTAGTAAAATAGTTTAATAGGATATATAAGAAGAACAAACTTTGAAAGAGTAGGTAAATATGATTACCACTTCTTCAGTAGACATCCCATATATCCCACAGTAAGGTCACTTATAATGGTATTTTAAGATAAAAATAACCTATACATCATATATAGAGATGTTTAGAATATAATTTTTATTTTTTTGGTCAAGATATATAGCTTAATTATTGTATGGAAGGGATGTTAATTGCTTCCCTTTTGTATGCGAGGAGAGGGACTCTCATGGAATTACATAATATAATAAACTAATATAAATTAAAATTCAAGCTAAAATGAAAAAATGGATATATTTAAAAGATATAGTGACTATGTGTCAAAATAATCTCTACTAGTAAAAGTTTTATATGTTCAGTTGAGAATTTCACCTTTATATATTTGTTTTATTCCTCCCATATCCCTTTGGTGATTACAAAAATATCCATGTTTTTCCTCATTAAGGGTTATTAATATCACCATAAAAATAAAAGTGACCCATAAATGTACCATGGATGATATTTTAAACAATATAACATTAAAAGGATGATTTTAGGGGTTTTTATTTTTATTTAAACCCATTTAATATTTTTTTAATATAAAATTTCATATATGATATTTTTGGAAATATATGAAATATTTTCACATAAAATTTCTATCTCATGTAAAATAGTTCAAAAATGATATGAATTAACATATAAGAAGGATATGATCTTAATATTATTTACCAATCAAATTTTTAAATGTATTAATATCAATTTTGATCTTATATTTTGAGTAAGTCATTTGTTAACCAATTTTAACCATAACCACGATAATAAATTCTTTCAATATTAAAGGCATACAATTTTACATAAAATGTGGAAATTAGATCATAAATGTTCATGTGATTATTTATAGACCATTTAATATCCTAATTTTCACCTCCTATAATATTTATTCTATTTTCATAATTTAATGAATATTTATTTGACATAAAATTTAATAAATCTCATTTTAAGAACTATTATCATAATTTGGATTTGAATAAAACCTAAAAATAAAGAATATGAATATAAACCTTTCAAAAAGTAATATTATGATATATTTATGATGAAATTTAATTGTAAAAATTAACTCATCCATAATATATTTATTTTATTTTATTTTTAAAATTATTTACCAGATTTTTATAATATGTTCACGACCAATGAGATAGTGTTTCCGGAGCATTAATGTAACTATTTAATTATATAAAAATAAAAATTAATTACCATGATATAAAAATTTTCATTTATATAACCACATATAATGGAATATATGCATTCTTATCCCTATAAATAAATTTTATTCATATCAGAAGCAAGAGGGTGGCATTCTTTAGAATATATTTTTTTGAAAATAATATATTATTATTTTTCAAATATAAATGTAAAATTTTTTACATAAATTATAAACATTGATTAATATGGTCGAACCGCACTCATATAAAATATTAAATTCATGTTTTTTTGTTATTTGTAGACTTTATAATAATACTTTTAAACATAATTACAAAATTTACCCTTACAGAGTTGGTGATATTTAATAAGGATACTATTTATAATGAAAAGAGTGATATATATAGAAAATTTAGAACTCATAATTACAAATCTAGGACCAATTTTTCATAATCCAATTGTATATGGGTATGAAATCAATTTAAAAAAATCCCATAATGTTATTATAACACTTTTTATAAAAAATGCAATCTTAAGACAAAAAATTGAAAATATAACTAAATCAAGTATAATGATGAATAATATATAATAAAATTGTTTATATATATATATATATATATTTAAATAAAACTTTTATTACTTTATACTATTATTTAATGCATAATATTTTTTTAAATTTAAATATAAATACAGTTTTAAAAAAATATAATATTTTTAACTATTCACTGAAAAATTAATCCTCAATGAAAAAACAAAAATCTAACGATAAAATATTTTATATATGAAGATTTAACATTTGTATTTAAAATTTTAAAATAAATTTATAAATATGGTGGGACATAATTTTAATTTATACTAACAATATTCAATAAAAATTATTTTTCCAGAAAAACCATTTTTGAAGAATAAAAATACTTGTGTAAAAATTTAGAGCATAATTACTATGATTTATTCCATAAATTATTATTTATTAATATTACTTTTAATATATTTCTTAACTTATTAATTCAGGGTCTTTCTATTCAATTCAATGACAAGGTCACATTTAAATAATAATATTTTTATAATACATATCAATTCGTTTAATGATCAATGTTTTGTGTTGAGAAAAATATTGAGCTTATTATTGATTCAAAATAATATTTTGGTGTCTAATTATCCCCCCCAGAAGTAAGTATCACCCTTATAATTAAAACATGAGCCTAACAATTAAGGGATTGAAATTTGAAAATTAATTTTATGAAAACCCATAGTGTAAAAAGGGATAATAAAAAATCATCTAAAAAAGATAGAAATGGTACTACGAAGGACATCTATATTAACACATAACATGATTTCAAAATAGTATAACATTAATGAGTAGTTAAAAAATGTAAATTTAGGAGAAATTAATCTATAAATAATTATGTTGATCTATAAAGAACATTTTCATCAGAATGTCAATGACCAAAAAACCATAAATCTTTAAGGGATGAAAAGACCATCAATTCATTAGATTTGTAGGTAATACAATAATATTTTTAGTTAAATATAATTTTCATAATGTTTATGGATTCATTTATTATTAATATAGAGAAAGAACAAAATTTTAATTAATTTATGTCATTTTATTTCATATGTAAAATTTATTAATTTTTTAGTTATTTGATAAATTTTTATTTTATATAAAATTATAAAATGATTTTTAATGAATAAAGAAATAAAATTAATATTTAATTTATCATAACACTGAGAAAATAATGGAAACTAACTCTATCATCCTGTAATTATTTATCAAATAAAATTTTATTTGTAAAAGTTGTCCAATATAATGATTTAATCTCTAAAACATCAAAATTAACTCATATAATTAAACTATATCCATTATAAAAATAGTTAACCTTATGAATCCTCATAAATATGATATATAAATTTTAAAACACAAAAATAAATATCCTGAATCACAATAAAACCTCAATGAAATCATATATGACTCTAGAAATCTAGATAATCCATATTAATCAAATAATGTCATAGCCTATTCAATAGTTTCCAAAATCCAAAAATGGTATAAATGTCATCAAATATTACCTAAACCTCATTGTATTCAAATCACTTTCCAACTTCAAGTCCACTAATACTATCCGTTTTACATTATTAATTTCAATCATTTATTTATGTCAATAAAAATTATTATTTAAACATTGGATACATATTAATTATTATCATTCCCTCAATCTGAAGATTTAAAAAAATACATATTTACTAAAAAATCACATTTAAGGTCATTATTACCATTAAATTTATTTGTGAAAATATATAAGGAAAAACTACTGATTAAATATTCCAATATGTTTCATGATACCTATGATCAATATACCATTGATGAAAATAGAACTACAAGATAATTCTCAAATACAAATACATAAAAGCGTAAAATATTTCACTTCAATGATTGTTGTAAAATAGGTTCCACTACCTTGGAGTTATCCATTGGAGAAGGTACTGAAATGACTAATTTTCCAGTTCTTAATCGATAAGAAATTAAACTAAAAATATATCTCTATAATGAAATTTATTTCCCTCCTTGAAACACCTTATTTTAACTCTATAATTTCTTTCTATGTTTGTTTATTTTATATAAAAAAACATTTTAACACTCATTTGAAACGTTTTCCTAGGTGTATCTTTTATCATTTATGAAATGAAGGAAATTGACCATTATTTCCTTCATAGTACCCACCATACGAGCTCTTAGAGAACTCATTTATTCTCTTCTTTGGTGAGAATGAGAGTTTGTTAAGGAAAATTTTGTTATTAATATATAGTGATAAATAATTATGGCTAATAAAAAATAGTTAAATTCATTAATCATCACACATGGTTTCATATAATATCAATATTTTCCATCACATTAAGAATTGTCATGATTCCTCCTGATTCCGAAATTTATCTTTAACAAAAAATCATGGTGTTTAATCAGATCACTATATTCATGAAAATATTATATAGTATGTCTAAATCAGGAAAAATTATTTTCAATATATGATAAAGTATGTTTATCCTATGCCATCCATGATCATCCTCAATCAATCTCCTCCATAATGGATCAAAATGAAAATTTTAATTATACTATGATTATCCCCATGGATTGTCAAACCATATGTAGAGTATAGTTACACTCACTATACGCCATAATTATATCCAATATATAATTGAACAACACTTTTCAAGGTAATAACCAGTATATGAATATGTTCTAAAAAATATCATCTTGTATTATCTAAAGAGCGATTTATTACTAGAAAAACCACAAAATCTCTTCCATTCCAAATCAGTAATATGTTATCCAATACATAGATTTATCCTTTGTTTTTTTCAGAAAAGTTATCTAATAATATTCTCTAAATATTAACAAATTACTTCTCTAATAATAGCTTTAGCAACCCACACATTTCATATATAAACATCTAATCATTTCATATGAATCATCATTACCGAACATTAGATCCTTAGTGGAACTATATTGAATTGATGGAATTGTAATGTTTTATACATAAATTATTTGTTCATAAGAGATAAATATTGTCTCCAAAATATTTCTCAAAATAGGAACACTTCCTAGACACATCAATCATAATTATTTTTTTAATATTCAAAAGGATTTGAATCACAATAAAGGTTAGTTGTGATGCTCTATAATGGTAATCAAGGGAGATATCAATGATCATTTAAATAAAAAATCAGAATAATGGGATTTAAAACATTTAAATAACATTTTAAAATCATTCCCTATAACTAATGGATCGTAACCATGAGTTATGATATAAATAATGGAAGTTTATAAGACATAATTTGTTATTGTATAAAAGATCACGATACATGAAAACATAGAAAATGAATAATATTTTATCATTAAATAGTGGAAAAATTTATGAAAGAATAAAAATAATAAAACTATTTTGTCAAGTAAAATCACTCATATATTGAAAAAATCATAGTATTTGGATAAAAACTCTTGTACATGCTTCATTCATGGGATAACTTCACATGTAACTTTTTAATTCTTGAGAAAACTTATATATACCCCTTATTTTGAGGTTGGGGATAAACTACAATGTACACATGTTAAGATCATATAAAATTAAACATTACACAATTTATTATATGGATGTATGATTTTATACTCTCCAATCACATAATCATAAATCCAATTAAAGGTATCAAAGAATATCATAATTACCTATATCAGAACATAGCCTGTGAATAAAAGTTTTATCAGTAGCTTTTTGCCGTAACCATAAAACTTCCAATCAAAGAATAAAGGTGGAATAATTGGATCATATCCCTAGTAAATCATGAGTAATAAAAAATGATTTTATCATAGATGAAAAACTCATTTATAATATTTCTAGATCATTTTTTTGAGAAAAATACAATATTAATTTTTAAATAAAATATAAAAGAAATAATATTTCCACAATATTCAAGAAATGTTCTTCTTTTAGTAGAAACATGGAAACATGTAAATTATGTGTCATGGAATTTAGTGGAATTTATGGTGGGAAATTTCATTCTTTTCATGCATGTAAAAACAAAATTCCTTTCCAATTTCAGTAAAAAGTTGAATGTAACTAATTCAAAAATCGACAAGAATATTAATTTTATTTTCTTATTAAAAAATAAAACTTTGGTAAAAATTACATTAATAAATAATTAAATAATAATAAAAACATTAATGAAATTTTATTTAGAAAAAATGTAAATAAAATAAAATTTATTTTTGACCAAACAAAGAACTAAATCCAATTTCTTTTAAATGTTCTTTCGGTCTATTGAGTACATAATGTGTGGAAAATGAAATGAAATCATATATTTTAACTAAATAAATGTAGAATAAGAAAATTAATGATATTATTGAGTGATATATCATGAAATTTCATCATCCTAAATATAATAATATATCAACCCAATAAACATTGAGATTATAACATAAATCCCTTATAGGTTTAATAACTCTTGAATCATAATCCTCAAAAAAGAATAAATTTAGATGAAAAATAAAATATTATTATAATAATTATATTCATTATATAACATGTAATTACTTAATTATATATATCTCATAATGAAGTACAGGTGAATAACATAACCTATGTCCCAGATAAGACAATTTGAGATGGTAAATCAATACCTTAAGTTTGACTTTCTTCGAGAGAAATCTAACCTCCAGTATAATAAATCTAAATATCATAAAATATTATGATAGAATATAGAAAATAATTATAAAAAAGTGTATGATATTCTAATCACATCTCAAAACCAATTTACTGATAATTATCTATTAAAATCCTCATTTTTGGGATTTAACTATTTAATTTTCATGAGAATTTCAGCACAATAGATTTGGTCCTTATACTTTGAGCATGGTTGTATTAGCCCCATAATTTTAATAATTATATAAATATCATATATATTCATTATTTATATATTTAATATCATCCATAAATTGTAAATATATAAAAATGAGTAACACTATTCATGTAGTCGGTTGGGCGTACATACATATGAATTATGTTTTCACTTTTTGATTGATGGAATTAAAGAATTGTAAATAAATATTAAATTTCATATATTCATTATTATGTCATATATATGATATAAATTCATTAATTGTGTTCTTATCACCATAAATGAAAATTATAAATGAAAAACAGATCACGTATCTTTGAGGGGCTAGTAGTCCACATGTCTACACGAGCGACATTATCATTTTCAATAATATTGGTAGATACGAAGGTATATATGATATTATAATTCTAGAAGAATAATAGTTGCATAAATATAATATATATTAAGTATTTTTTCATTTATAACCATCCTAATAATTTTTTTTTGAAAAATAATATCCCCCTTAGGTGGAGACAGTATGTCGCACTTATACTAAAGTAAAAAAATTTCTTTTCACTATATGAAAAAGGATGAAAAATAGTTTTTCAATAATCATAAAAACATATGAATATATTATTTATTCCGATGTTATTATTTTAGGAATGGTACAACTGATTAATATGAATTATAAGAATAATCAAATTTTAATAGGTGGGTAAAGATGATTACCACTTATTTAGTAGACTTCCTTTAGGTAAAATATTCGAGACTCGTGTAATGGTGTTTCATGAAAACTAGAAACTATACATAATATATCGGGAAGTTTTCAAGTGAATTGGGTAGGGTATGGTCATGATATAGTGGTTAACGGGTTCAAGTAAGAGGGGAAAAATTGTTCTTTTATTAGTAAGGGGCGGGGCCCTTTTGGAATTTATTAAAATAATAAATTAATCTAAATTTATTTTTTATTTCATGGGTATTCAAATTGATATATTTATAATACATGTTATTATGAGTCTAAATCCTCTCATAAAATAATATTTTGACACATTTATATGATTTTTTCACGCTGATCTCTTTATTTTAACCCCAATTACCCCATTTGATAATTAGAACATTATCAATATTTTCACTAATTAAGGGTTAAGAATATGACAATAAATTAAAATGTTACCCATAAGTGGACCTTAATTCATATTTCAAACAATACCAAATTAACTAATCTATTGATATGATTTTTTTACTAATTTTGAATCATCTAATAAAATATGTTTAATTATAAGATATTATTAATGTATTTTTTGGAAATATCTAATATATTATAATATAATATGTTCTTAAGTCATATAAAATGGCTCCAAAAAAGAAATTTATTTGAAGATATGAAGTATATCATTATAATATCATAATTCAATGAAATGTTTATAGTATATTATATCATTTTATACCTTATCATTTGAATTAACCCACTGGTTATCCAATTTTAACAATAACTGTGGTAATTACATTTTGAAAATTAAAGGGAAATAAATTTACATATTAGGTGAAACTTGTCTCATAAATGTACCTTAAATTAAATTTTGTACCATTTAGAATAATAATTTTCATATATATAAATTTTAATTATTTTCTAATAAATTTTAAAAATATCTTGTAACATAAAATATTATTAATTTCATTTTAGAACTATTCAATAATTTGAAATTAAAAATGAAAAGATATAAATACAATTAGAATATACGCCTTTTAAAAATATATAATTTGTTTTATTAATATCAAAATATCATGGTACACTATAACACAACAATAAAATATTACCTATAAAGTTTTTAAAATTATTTACCTTACTTTTATACTACATGAACTATCGGTAAGTTGGTATCATGTAAATATTAAAGGTAAGTATCTAACCATAAGAAAATTATATTAATTAACATGAAAAAAAAAATTCATAACCAAATAAACATTTATAACTTGACACATTTTTTTATCCTAGTGAAATAATTTTACATTTGTTAGAAGAAAGAGAGTCACATTTTTAACATTATATTTCATTATATATATATTTATGTCATTTTTAACGAAATGTGGCACAAAATTTATATAAATACGAATCAAATATGAGGATAGTCAAACAGTACACATCCTTTAATTATAAGATAAATTTTATTGTTATATTAATAATTTGTAATATTGTTTCACACATAATTACCCTTATTACCCTTATCAAGGTTAAAATATTTATTATGGTTCCTTTTCAAAATGAACAAAAATAAGAGAGGAATATTTATTAAATATGAACCTATTGATAAAAAACAATGATCCAAATTTTTATTATTCAATTTATATATGTGGAATAAATATATTTTAACATAAATTCATAAAACCTAATGGAAAATTGTTTTTTGAATGAAATGTGTTTTTAAGCCAAAAATTGAACATATAAAAGTATAATATGGATTCTATTACAATTTATTTTATTATATATAATTAGATAAGTCTTTTTTTACTTAAAGTAAAAATTATAAGAATAATTTTTCTTATAAATGAAATAAAATCATAGAATAAAAATTATATTTTTCAGTATAAAATAAAAATATTTTTTTAAAAAAAAACCAAAAATATTACAAAAATATAACTTTAATATAATAATTTCGAACATAATGGTCTATTTTATAAAAATAAAATTTATAATAGTAGAAGTTATTTATTATAATTACCACTCATAAAATGAAACAAAACCCATTTTGGACGTAAAATAATTTTTATTGCAAAAAACATCTATCATTACAAATTGATTGATTATTACTAAGTAATTATTAAAAACCATTTTATTTAGTTGAAATACTATACATATTTTTTAGTTCTATTATTCATATTTATATCCTCTAATTAATTGACTATATCACTTTTAAATTATCATATTTTTATAATATATCTAAATTCTCTTAAATTTCATTATTCTGGGTTCAGTAAACATTCGAGCATTATTTTCATTAATTTAAATTTTTTTGGGTGTTATTATGTTCCATAAATATTATTATTATTAATAATTATTAATATGTGTTAAGAGTGTTTAAATTCTATAATCATTATTATCTTCAATAATGTAATGTAAAATTAAAAGAGTAGTCTAAAAATGACTTGATATTTTATGTTCTATAATATATTACAAAATGATATTAAAAAAATAAGTTGAAGAGGGTTTTTTATATGGGAAATGGTTGAAAATATGATCAATTCAATATTTTTTAGTCTATAATTATAAGATGAGTATTTTTATGACAATTAATGGCTAAAAAATGTCATACTACAATTATTTATATATGAATCATTGAAATAATTCATAGTGTGTCATATTCCCACTTATAAAATAGTGGACCATATACCTTTAAATGGCCAATATTTAATTATTATAAATAATAAAATACCTAACCTAGTAATTTACTATATTAATTCCCTTTTTTCCTGAGATCGTTTTTATAACATGATATCATCTTAAAAATTTTTAATGTGTTTGAAAATAAAGGTCTTTCAATTAAGATGTTATTTTATTACTTGAATCATTCATGGTTTATTTATATATAAAAAACTTCTAAATCAATTTTATCCATCATAACATAATGAATACAATATAATAAATATAATATTTTTTTTATGATTATAGGAAAATAATTATCCACCACCTTTCCAAGAAATTGGAAATGAATGTATCACTCATGTGTACCTGAAGACTACCACCTCCATAAAGTGATGTTATTCACCTTCCATCACCTCCTAAAATGATTATTTTTAATAATTTATTTAATGAATATAAATTATGTTAATGAAATAATTATAATTCATGAATGAGAAAACATTTTTCTATAAGTAATTCATTTATTAATTAGAAATTGAAAATAGTGTTTCTATGTACATAATGATTACAGTATCCATGAACGGTGTAATAAAATTTTCTTTCTGTAAATTATATTTATTATAATAAATATATATAAATTAGATGTATATGATATAAATTAAATGATAAAAATTCTAGATATATTGGAACAATGATACATGTTAAAGGACCCGAATTATTAAAATGAAACATTCATGAATGATGAAATTGTTAAACCCCAGAAACAAATACTTTTAAAAATATTTATTAATAAAATGGGAAAATTTTATAAGTGAATAAAATATAATTTTTTTATTTAAATATTTATTTAATATAATATTCATAGATCACCATTCATTATAGACGATGCGAGAGAGCATATGAATCATGTCTAGAATAAGGTAACAGTTCGCACCCTTAAAATTGTGTCATTGAGATATTTTTGATTTTATGAACCTATTTAGGTTTACAGGGTGAATATACAACAAAATTTCATGTTATATCATGCATTATAATGAATTCATGGTATTTAATGTTATGAAAATTATTTCATCCATGGAGTTTTGATTCAAATGTTACCAAAGTAGTAAGGGTCTATCTTCTAAAATTTTCTTCTTTGGGGAATATGTTATAAAATAAAATTGTATCTATTATGAGGTGTATATAATTACTTATTATTGTTTTGTATTATTAGTATCCTTTTGTTTATATAATTTAATTTTTTTTATAATAATACATTTACAATACTAAAAGTTAAAATGTTAACAAAGAAGTAATGGTTTAATGTTATAGTCTCAAAATTTATCAAAAATGTGTATGCTTAAAAATTTGATGGTGAAATTATATGATTTAACTATCTTAAATATAATTTACTTTATTCTCTTATAGTTTGTACATGAGATTAACTATTATGAACTCATTTTTTTCTCTATGTAATTACATGTCTAAAATATTATTTTTAAGATAAATAGATTTTGTTTTCCTCCATTGTCGGGGATATTTTCTCTTCCATATCCATGTATTATAAAATATATTTAAGAATTTTTTTATTCACCAATTATTGAAATGAAATTTTTACCCATTTTGGACTTCCTATGATAATCATTATAAGAAATCGCCTTATCAATTTCCAAATGAGGAACTTTTTTATTGTTTTATAAAATATGAAAAGAATAATTATTTTAACAATTACCACTCAAACTACTTCTCATGACATCATGACTTATATTTTAATTGACGATTCATTTATATGTTTCCATGTTTTTATGGAATGAAAATTCCCATCTTATTATTATAATTTTTTTTAAATTAAATAATGGTTCCAAAAATTAAAGTGCATTTTATAAAATAACTTTTCTAGTTATTTTTTGAATGTATCTTGATCTATAAAACCATAAATTGGTGTATATTAACTTTCACTATTGATAAGATTTAATGAAACTATAATTATTCATAATCTATATGGTACATGATTATAATTATTATGTATTTGTGAAACCCATTTCTTCCACTAGCCATTATAGGATGAAATAATTAATTTTTTTAATGATCTTTTAGAATATATTTTAATGGATTATGTGATGGGCAGGTCAATCACAACCCTAAAATGCATTGGGTAATTATTATTATTATTAATCTTATGGGATACATGAGAGTTTATCCCATGCATAAAATATTGTACAAGTGAGGTTATCCCAAGATCAAATGTTTGTATATAATAAGTTATACCAAGATCAAAGTTGGCACATGGTTGGTCAAAATATGCATTAAATGTGACGAATGAATTTTTGGGTGGACATGAAAAAAATACATAAATATGATTATAATTTTTATAAACAATTTATGGTTCTCTCTAAAACATTTTTTTATTTATTATAAGATATCATGGATAATGATATTTTATTCTTCTATGATTCATCACTTATGATCTTATAATTAATTTTTACATGATTATTATATATGAATTAATTGATATGAATTTCAAATTTTATGACAATGTTCTCATACACTACTTCTAATGATATTTGTATGTATGATCTTTGAAATATATATCCATAATTTACCATTAGATATCATCTAAGGTCACCCTATATTATGTATCCGTTCACAGGGTTATCAATGATGGTTTTATGTTGGGTATGTATAATAATTATACTTTTTTGGAAGAATTTTGTTAAATATATCTATGTTATTTCACTAGCTAATATGACTATGTTTTTAGTTGCCAATGAAACTAAACATTGATAGTTTGGGGAATGAATTTTTATGAGAATTATTTAACATACATCTAAAATGATGTAATATTTATTAATTAAATGTTTGGGAGAGATCACTAGTATCAGAGTAGGGATTAGTTATTTTTAGATATTAGGATTATATAACGTATTTTAAAACGCTCGAGATATTTCTAAGAATAGGATAAAATCATTATTTTTTGTAATGTTTACATCTTGTGGTTTCCCAAGAAATTATATCTACGTCTTGATTCTTGAATGTGGATGTTGATTTTTCCTATATGTGAATACTATAATAACCTTAAAATGGTAGTATTTTTTAATAAATTGATCATCATCATTGTAAAATTAGTGGGAATAAGACAATACACATGTTTATACCATCCCAATGATATGATTGGATTAGATCAAATTTAAATTATGAAATATTATATACGATTTTTTAGATAATGACATTGGATGAAGAATATTAAATATAAGAGTTCATATATTGAAAACAAGTTTTCATGAGATAGAAATCATATGAATGATATTTCATGATTATATAATTTCTCACTATGATTTGTGTTACTTACACTATGATTGTTAGTTTTAGTAAATGAATATAACCTAGAGGAATCGAGTGATCACTAAATACGATAGAAAATTCACTGATTATCTTTATGAGAAACTCAATGAAATAAGAGATGGTATGTTGAATATTATTACCATGTACTACCAGTTATATTGATATACGATAAATAACATGATTATATGTCTGTTATTGAAATAACCATATAAGTTAAAATAAAGTTTCATGAAGACCATGGAGGAATGAATATATAACTTCCAACATATAGATAATTTGGGAAGAAGAACCAAGATAAATATCTCAATTAAATAATTTATTGTTCTATGTGTATAAAATATGATAATTATTAAAAAACTCACACTTTTTAAACATAGATATTACATTTTATTAGATGAATATTCATTATAAAATAAAATGATCCATTCTAGAATTGTAGAGATATTATATCTCTAGAAACATTCATAAAAAACTACAAGTTCATAAGTGAAACAAATCCAATCCCACTATGTTATTGATAAGTATCACTATTCATTAGATTATCATACTTAATTACTTTTTTCAAAATTAGGGGAAAAATACATAAGAAAGGGTGAGCTCTAATGCTCAGTATATAAATGATCACATTAACATTATATGATAATAATGGTATAAGAACATGATAATAATTTTTGAAAACAATATTATTCATATCATAGATGCTAATATTGAGTTATGGAATAATGATTGAAAATTTTTATCACATGAATCATAAATGAATAAAAAACAAGATATGAGAGAATAATATTGGCATAAGTTATGAGATTTTGGAATACACATTAGAATATAATTTTTTTTCTATATTAGTAAATACTTACTACCATAGTGAATTGGGTTCACCGCCATTCTATTATAGTAGTCAATGATCACCCTAAAGACTATCTTAGTGGATATAGCCCCTTATTGTACAAGTTTCACTCCCCATTCTAGTCATATTTATCTCATAATATATTGAACATTACCCAATATTTCAGAGTGATATATATTTCCAACACCACCCATAACATAAGGAAAATCATATATATTTATACCATATGATAGTAAGAGATTAATATTATCACAAACCATAAAAACATGGTTCATATTCATAAAATATGTATTGAATCATCCTTTCACAAAGGTACGACTTGCTTGTTTTTTGTTTAACTTCCTTAATTTGACCATTATAATTTAACCTAATGGAGTCATGGTGGTCATAACAGTGAAATGGGATTTTTTGAAGCCTATAACCCTGGAATTAGGTGAAAAATGATGTTTCTCATGGTTAGTAGAAACCGTGCATCCCTTCTTGTATGGTTTCTCCTAGCTGCGTGATGTGGGATAGAGTGGAGAAGGGGGTTCCATAGTATTTCTTAAACCATGTGATCCTCAACAGAAGTATATAAGAGATTCATAAAATTGGAGACATATTCCATTCACATGGTTGGCGCCTAGTTTGGCCAACCAAACCATGCACCACTATTTTGGAGGCTTAAATGACATTTTTATCCATACATAACCATAGAATCTAATTTTTTTAGTTTCCCCTATAATTTCTACCATGTAGTATATTCTATTCTCCCATTGAACTCACCCTATCCCTTGGCTAATATTTCAATCTATTTGATCATTTGGACTCCAGATCGATCATCGTCATAATCCTTAGATATCTTTAATTAATATCATGAAACCTCTTTCTTCTTTTCATGGTTTCTCTTTACATCTCTTATGATATTTTGGTGAAAGACAATTCACCCTATTTTTAGGGTTTTGGGCCATTATATTTTTTATTATGAACTAATTCAAATCAAAAATATATATTGGATTATGAGGCGCCTACAACCTTAAGGTAGGTAGTCTAGTTGTTTTCTATAAAATTCATGATGTTTTCGTAGTTTCACTATTGTGCTACACACCAACCTTTTCTACATGTTTTATATAAATGTTTCAGGGTTTTTATATTATTATTTAGATGTTATAATGATACTATTGAAGTTTTTATTTAATTAGAGGATGTATCCATCATACATGTCTACCCAATTATGTGTTCTAAATTATTTTACATGAATTTTATATTTGATAAATTTCCCAACACTGCCTAAGAAATCAGATTTTATTTGTAATGTAATTTTACCTTTATAGGTAATTACATACTTTATAATAGAACCTTCAATGTTCTTGGTTAAACCTTGAATAAAATTTCAATGATTTAATTAATTAAATCGATTTTTTTATAATATATTATTTTTATGAAGGGTTTCTTTCTTAAATGAATTAAATGAGTTGATTAAAAATAATAGTAATGGGTGGAAGGGCCACACTAGTTGTTTCATGAATCAATATATTGAGTATCAAGATTTTGACATGTATATATATACGGGACCTGATAAAAATTATTAAAAAGTGGTGATCCAACATGATATTATTATTATTAGGATTATTCCATTGATATTGGTTGTAGAACGATGGTGAAAGGTCTAAATGAGAAATGTGTTTCACCCCCCCTTCCTTGGGTGTTGAGATTAGAGACTCTCACCATTTTACTATTTTTTGGATTATTGGAATGGAGTATCACATTCCCCCATTTAGGGTGTCAGGAATGACAACTAATCCCATATATCACTAGTATTGAGCATGAAGACTCACAATCATTATGTGATTTAGAGAACATACCCATTATGAGAGCCTATACCTTTTTTAAACTACTTATGGATGTCAGAGTTACACCTTGGTCTATCCAGAACCTATTATCAACCTACATTCCTACTTATGTATTCATGTACTTAGTATATATAGGTGAAAACAATTTTTAACTTTAATATATATATATATATATTATTACTATATATATGGTTACTGATCAGACTCTCATTACGACTATGTTGAATTAGGCAGAGCCTCCAGTTGTCCATTAGGGAACAATAGAAGGCTTTTATTTATTTACTTATGAATATTGATTATTTTTATACCCACCCACTACATAGGTATTTTTTTGTATTACTTCTTGAAACTGTTGGTGGTGTCCTATTGTGATTTTATATCACACCCTAATCGGGCCACCTTTGGTACCTGATTTTATTACATGTCTATATTAACTTATAAGGCAAGTGCCTTGTGAAATATTATTTATTTTTATTGCTTATAGTAGGAGCATGAGTGAAAAGGAAAAAGTATATGATCTTTATTCTAGAATATCTGTATTTTGTTCATTTTTTATTTTTGTATAGAGTTATTTCATATGACTACCCCCTTTCCCCATTTTTTATATCATAATTCTATTAAATTATCAATATGATTCACCCTATTAGATTTTGATATTATTACAATTGTTTATTGTATAATCTTTCCACTATGCCATTGTTATACATGTTTGTAATCTTTCACTACAATGAGTTACATGTCTGGTCTGAATAGTGGTTGTTTATTATATGCTTCCAATATTATTTTTTATTTATTATATCTATTGTGACACTCTGATAAGAGGGTATAATCTTGCAATTATACCACTGTAGATCCTCACTACTAGTTATAATGCTTGGGTGTATGGGGAGGCATGCTTGAATTCATCAAACCCACTGTCTTGGGGAACAACTTAAGTAAATCCTAGGTTGGGATGTTACTAATTTTTATCAGAGGAGTTCCTTTAATTTTGTTTTAATGTTTGTTTATTACATAAAATATTAGAATATAATGAAACTGGTAATTAGCATGTTCATTGAAATAACTAACCCATGTATAGGGAAAACCCAAATTATTTAATATGGGATGTGTAGTTATTGATTATTCCTATTATGGTTGATATGACTTAATTATGGGGTGATAAATGTGAATTGTGATAATACTAATATTGGTATTTCTACATTGATTATTATTGTTAATTGACATGATAAAATGTGTCCATTACATACCATGCATCATTGTAGGCACTTTGGTGTTCATATTCAATGCATCATGCCTTGCCACTTTTAATTTGTACATCCATTTTCCTTTTTCATATGGTTAATGTCTAATTGTTTATATTTAAATGTGCTGAAATTTCATGAAGGAAAAGGATAATTTGACTTCTTAATGTTCCAAAATCAATCTTGTTGGTCAGATTAAATTACTCTATAGGGTGGTTAATTGAGTAACTATAAAAATTTATGTTAAAATTGGTTCTTTAAAAAATATCCCATAATTTAAATATAACCAAATTAAGTTTTTAGTGAATTTATAAATGTCCAGAATGTTCAATTAATTTCTCATAAGATTGATTAGTTCGCATATTTACAAATCTACAGATTAGTGAAACATTTGAAACTAATTTACTAATTAAAAATAGATATAAACACTTCCTAAAATAACTATCAAAGAACAATTGTGTTTTATTTGAAATGAAATAAACACAAATCAGATTAAAATAAAAGGCAAATACATAGTGTATAAAAAATAAGAGATTCAATCTCAAGTTGAGACGTAGTCCTCTCTAATTGGTGATCACCTACCACCAAGCAATTTATATTAATAAACTATTTGATCCCCACCCTAGATCGGGGTTCACAATAGAACACAAGGCTATCCAGGTCAGACATGACCACTACAATAGTTATTCATGGGAAAAGAAACAAACAGATCACACAGGATCTCTTCCACTATTCTACGTGGGATACAAGAGTAAAAAGAGATTGAGTGTGAAGATATTGAGTATCCTCTAGTTATGCATAGGAGATAGTGTGTGTGAAACAAACAGATGAATATACTACTCAAAAAGTAAACACAAGACCATAATAGAGTTATAATGAATGAATAGAGTTTAGAAATATCTATGTGTTATGCAGTGAAGCTCTGGACTAGATTGAAGTAGAGAAAATGATATTCGAGTCCTCTTTTGGAAGGTGGCTTCAGAATAAAGTATCATAGCCTATGTATTCTAGATTCCAAGTGTGAAAAGTTCATATCTTTGATGTTATGATGTTTCGAGAACTTCAATAGGTTATCGCTTGTAATATTGAAATCCTTGTGTACTCAAGATTCAAGTTCTTCTTTTATCAATATTTTGCACATTCTCATGGTCTATCTATATTGTCTTTAAGTTTTATATTGTAATCTTTTTATACTTCAAGGTCCAGCAGGCATGAAGATCTCCCAATGGGAATGTACCTCGTACTGTCTATGGATATTCCTACAGAAAACAATAAATAATGTCAGAAACATTAATTTTTCCAAATATGATAGTTAGAAATAAATTTGAATTAATAAATTTGAAACAGTTTTTTATAAATATTAGTGATTCATAAGTATCAGTGACTCATTTTTATTCATCTTTCATCATCGCTATATCAGTATCAGTCTTTCAGCATCAGTCTGTAAGCATTAGTTTGTCAGCATCAGTGACTCTGAGTATCAATGAGTCATTTACAATATATGTATGTCATCTATCAGTGAGTCATTCATCGGTGACTCGTCCATCGGTGTGTCGTCCATCGGTGAGTCAATCATCAGTGTGTCGATCATCAGTGATTCAATCATTAGTGTGTCTTCCATCGGTGAGTCGATCATCAGTGAGTCATCTATCACTGAGTCAATCATCGATGAGTCGATCATTGGTGAGTTGATCATCACTGAGTCGAACATTGGTGTGTCGAACATTGGTGTGTCAAACATTGGTGTGTCGAACATCGGTGAGTCGAACATCGGTGTATTGAACATCAGTGGGTCGAACAACGGTGTGTCCAACATCAGTGAGTTGAACATTGGTGTGTTGAACATTGGTGTGTCAAACATATGTGAGTTGATCATCGGTGAGTCATTCCGCACTAACGGTGATAGGGACTCTGAGAAACTTATGAAGTGTTTGTCTTACACAGAGTAGTACTAGATTTAGTGACATCCAAACATACAAGTAAAAAGAGACTTGTAATCATATAAAAGCATAAATGTAGTTTATCAACTTATTGAAATGTATTGTATTGTAAGATATAATTAATTTACTTAGAGATATTAAATGGCATGAAATAATAGAATTTGTAGATTGACATTACTTGTGATTATGAAAACCACTATATCATAGAGGGTCTAAAAATCTCCCCCTTTTGTTAATAAAAAATTACGGAATAAATGTAATGTTATGGGATAATATTTACTTGAATTAGCATACCTCATTGAATGAGAGTGTTCAAAATAACTAAGGATGACCCTTTTTTGATTTTTTTCAAAAAAATATCCCCCTTAATTATTGGATTAAGTGAAAAATATGTATATATATCATATTGAGTAAATTCCACGTGTCCCATGCCAGAGTTTATCCCCATGAAAGTAATAAGATATTCATATACTATTCTTCGCATATTAATAAGATATTTCTATATGTTTCTCCCCCTTTTGAAATTAGAAAAAAGGAAAATATCAGAAATAAGAAAAAAAATGAAAGTGAAGACAAAAAGAATTTATATTAAGGTTCAAAAGAGGAAAATAATCAAAAGAATGATAAAAATACCTATAAAATATACAATACACCACTATGGGTTTGGCTTTTGAGGGGATTTTCATTTATCAGAAGTATTAGGAGAAGGATTAGAAGGTGTTGGTTTGGTAGTAGGAAGAGGTGGTTTGAAGATAACACTGGGAAAGCCAACACCTATAGTATATTTTATACAATGCTAGGTCTCCTTTCTAACAACACAGGGCTCTGAGGTTGCTCGATAATGACAAGTCAAATCTGGGAAAGGTCCTAAGAGACAAACATCTGAGGAGGAAGCTAAGAGGTAGGGCCAATGGAAGAAGTAGGAGGAAAAATAATTTCTTCATCTTGAATGTGCAGATATGGCTTGAAGAGCTTGATGAAATTATTAATGATCTCACCACCATATTTCATGGACTTCTCAAAATAATCCTTATTCTCTATGAATTTATTCAAAAGAGGGGTAAATTCCATCAAATGAGACACTTTTTTCTTGAAGACTTATGTTACTGGAGGAATTATAGGATTTTTGACTAAAAAAATGATGCTATTGGTGAGATCATGCATGGCATAGTACTTGGTAAAATACTTATCCATTTTCTCTCTGATATCTTTCTGAGTAGAAGAGGTTTAATTTATGCATTGCCTTACCATATTGTAAACAAGTTATTTATTTCTATGTATCTTTGTAATAGTATCTTTGTCTAAATAAATCTAGAGATTCTAATGTTCTTCTCTGATCACATCCTTGAGAGATTCCAAATAAAAAAAAACAATTATCCCACCTCTAGAACTAGAAGGACTAGTGATCATCTTGCCAAGATCCTCATTTAATTTCGTTAAATCTACACTCAGTATATGTTTCAATAGGTTCCTAAGAACATCCATGGCCCCACTACAAGTGGTCTTGAAATCAGTGGTGAGAGAATTTAAGTCATTTCTCATCTTCCTTACTTATGATATCAGCCATGTATTATGAATAATGATGGTTTCAACTGTGGTAATGAGATTAGGTTGAATTTATTGGATCACTATCCTTGAAATTATTGCACCATCAGTATTAGAAATACTCAGGGAAGTAGAGGATTCATTTATGGATCAAATTGAGGATCTCACAAACTCACAGATATCACTTTTAAATTTCTATAAATAAGACTTAGTGACATAGACACCAGACACTGGTTGTTCCACTGGATCTACTCATAAATGTGCAACCGGTGGAACAGGTGGAAAAGGTTCTACTTTATCTTGGGCCTATGAAGCAGGATGAGGAGGGGGAGGCACCCTCTCCTAATTAGAATCATAATCTAACCCAAAAAAATGAGACACAGATTTATGTTCCACTCTATAGTAATTGTCCAATCTCCAGGATCTACTACGTCAATACTGACTCTTCTTCCTTGATGCTTGGGGAAAGTCTCATCTTCTTCTTCTTCTTCATTCTGACCTCTATCCAAAATAACATTTTTGGGCACAGGTACCAACTGAACTTGTAGTTCTGCATGAACTCCATCCATTGAAACTTCTCAAGGAACTTCCTCAATCCAAGGAACTGGATCCTCATCCTCTTCCTCATGGACACCATTCATAAGTTCATTAAATTATTGACTGATTTTATGATTTTAAACATTATGATGGGGAGGTATATCCTCATTATCAGTATCTACATGATCAATAGCTTCCTGTTCAACAGGATCAACACCTCCTTGTCCATCAGATCTATCAACATCTCCATGTAGAGATTCCTCACTGGATATGTCAACTAATTGTTATCCCACATTCAAGGAATCAATTTCATTCTCATTATTTCCCTCATCATCATCATTATCATCATAACCAAAATCCTCATCTAACTTACTTTCATATCCTTCCACACTAGTGACCTTTGTTTCTTCCTCATCCTCATCACCTAACGAAGGTTCCCTTGAGGGTAAATCCAATGGTAGACTAGCTGGTCCATAAGACATGTCTTTTGGAATTTCAGATACATCAAGATCACTCCTATCATCAATTAGAGATATTTATTTCCTTGGAAACTCCTCCTTAGATTCCTCATCAGAATAAGCAACATCCTCTCTTGATTTGAGGCCTGGATTAACTTGATCCTTTGGTCTGGTAGGAGGGTCAATCAGATTTAATTCCTCATACAATCTTTCCTCATCTTCTACCCAGCATTTCTTCAATGGGTTCTGGAAGATATTAATTCTCTTGAAAATATATTTCAGAAATCAAAAACCACTGCATGAACTTATCATTTAATCTCCATATTCTACACATCCCAACATCTTTTACATGGCTGAGATTATCCTAGGATATTACAAACATGTGTCTTTCTTGGATAGTATTATCATATCAAAAAAATGTGTACCATTTGGTACCTACATAGATTTACCTTTATTCAATTTTTCAAAAGGTAAATTAGACATACATCATGATACATCATAGTAGAGAAATCTCCCTTTCTTGGGCAGATTTGATCTTGGATAAACATAAAATGTAATCTTTCCTCACTATCTAACTCACTGGTAGTAGATCTCCTGAACTCTTCACTTACAATTCACTCCTTCAAAGAATCCTCATACAAAAACAAATTAGAGGAAGGTGGAATGTTTCCATGATAATCAGAATAGACACCTTCATGAGGTATCTCCAAGAACTGAGCCCACTCCTTAGATTAAAAGATATCTCTTTTCCCTTCACCACTGACTTCATCCTTGCTTTATCATCTCCATCCAGGGATATATTCAAGTAAAGATAAAACTCATGTACTAGATGGGGATAAAAAGGACTTTCATTGTTTGAAAACCAACTCATCCACCCTTTTGATTCTAGTACTCTCAACAAAAATGACTTGCTTTTCAGAAGCCACTCAGCAGACACATCCTTCTCAGCTGTAACCACTCGAATTTCCAAACATGGATTTGTAGTCCCACTAGACTCACTCTTTTGATGCTTATATGATGGAAATTTACTTGGTTCTTCCATCACACGCTTTATTCTTGGAATTTTGAGGATTCAAATTTGAAAGGAGGTTGTGGGTCGAGAGATAAATTTTCAAAGCACTGAAGGTTTTATGGAAGTGGGAAAGTGAAAGGTCAGAGTGGATTAAATTAATTCTATCATTTAGGGATCATAAAATCATAAATCAAGAAAATTTATACGTAGTAAAAAAAACACAAAACTGCATCATTTTACATAAAATAGACAGAATTACAAAAGGGTCCTCGAAGGAATCGGTTTGACATAATAATTTTCAAGAGATCTGTTTCACAGATCAGTTTCAAGAGATCGGTTTCACAGATCAGTTTCACAGATCAGTTTCAAGAGATCGGTTTCACAGATTGGTATCACAGATCAGTTTCAACAGATCGGTTTCCAAAGATCAGTGTCATAGATCAATTTCAAGAGATCGATTTCAAGAGATCAGTTTTACATATTGGTTTCCATAGATCGGTTTCAAGAGATCGGTTTAACAGATCGGTTTCCCAGATCAGTTTCAAGTGATCAATTACAAGAGATCGGTTTCACATATCATTTTCATAGATTGGTTTCAATAGATCAGTTTTACATATTGGTTTCACATAACAGTTTCATAAATCAGTTTCAATAGATCAGTTTCAAAAATCGGTCTCAAGGGATCGGTTTCACAAATTTGTTTCACAGAACATTAGAGATTTATCTTTCCTAGTTCATGTTTAATGTAGTTAATTCTCTCATAATTTAAGGGTTTAGTGAATATGTCAGCAAGTTGATGCTCATTCTCAATAAAATTAAGAGTTATATCACATTTTCGATAATGATCTCTCAAAAAGTAATATCTTACATCAATATGTTTTTTATAGAATGATAAGTTTGATTATTAGAAATGTTAATAGCACTTGTGTTGTCACATTTTATGGGGATATGTCTGAATTGAAATCCATAGTCTAATAAAGTGTGTTTCATCCACAAAATTTGTGCACAAAAACTACTAGCAGTAATGTATTCTGCTTTAACAGTTGATAATGATAATGAATTTTTGTTTTTAATACACCATGATATTAATGACTTTCCAAAAAAGTGACATGTTCCAAGGCTACTCTTTCTATCTAAATTACATCCAGAAAATTGGGCATCTGAATAGCTGACTAAATCAAAAGGCTGTCCTCTAGGATATAATAGTCCTAAATTAGTTGTATATTTTAGGTTTTTTAAAACTCTTTCAGCAGCATTTAAATGTGATTCTTTTTGGTTTTCTGCAAATTTTGCACACATACACACACTAAAAATAATACTTGGCCTGCTCGAAGTTATATATAGAAAACTCGTAATCATTCCTCTGTAAGCAGTTTGATCAATGGATTTTGTACACCCCAAGCTTCCTCGATACACTTCTCTTTCAATAATGCAATAGCTTGCATTGTACGCAAGTTTGAGATTCTAACACACCACGACCAATAAAAGTAGACATTATGAATAGTAATACCCACTTTTTGAAATTATATAAATTTTATATTTCAAAATGGACTTCAAAGTTATCCTAAGTTTAATTTTTTATAATTTTCTGAGAACTTCTAATTTTCTATGAATAGAGAAAATACTTAAAAACAACTTTTTTAATCAAAATAATTTATATTGATAAATTATACTATTGAGTGGTTTTAAAGTACAATTAGAATATATTTTTACCATTTTATCCAATGGTGGTCATTATAATTAATTTCACTTTGAAATTGGACATAAGCAATTGTCAATCTTTTGATATATATTGTTTCTTAAAAACACGCTATTTGTTGTGACAGCGAGAATTAATTAATTCAACTTATATGTTTTGAATTTTGTAAAATAGGCATAATTTTTTAATTAGGAATATCAAATATAGCTTAGGGTTAATTTTTGGTATTTCTATGAAAAACTTCAATTTTTGATGAATAGTGAAACCACTAAGTGGTAGTTAAAAAACTAATTTTTCATTTAAATGAAAATTTACCACCTCTGTGATTTGAATTTCAAAAATCCGACATACATCATTGTCATTGGGAAGTAAAATGTGGTTCAATGGGATTAAAATAATTTTCGATGAATAGTAACTTTTAAGTTCTATTAATGGCGATTAAAGGTAATTAGTATAACTTAAGGTAAATATAATATTATAATAATATGAAATTACCTTTACACTTGTCCTACCCTTATTAAGTGAGTCATGGCCGACCAATACAATCCATGGGTCAACTTGGGGACCCCATGGAGCCACTTGGGGTAAGAAAATGACATGAATAAGTTTTTATTTAAGGTAAAAATAAAATTTTCACAAACATGTGTTGTTTTACTAAAACAATTATTACATGGGGTTATATAAGTTAACTTTTCGAATATAAATATTCATTGGAAATATAAAAGGATTTAATATGTCATGGTTTTTTTTATAATTTTTAGATATAAAATAAATTAAAATTTTTATAACACCATGATGATGCAACGATTACCTCATTAATTAACGATTTAAATAAAATGAAAAGATAATGTAAAATCTAAGACATACACTTGTAAAAAACCTATCGGATGTGTAGATTTGGAACCCTTATCACCTTATACTCTAAATATATAATTGTGTGACCTTTGAAATCCTAAAATCACTTTATAATAATGTAACATTTATTGACTTTCCAAGAGTGTCCCTCCTCTCCTCTTATAAAAGGCCCCCACCTCTACCACCTTATTCACACCATAAAAGACATTTTGCTCATCCAACCTCTACCCAAATACTCTCTGAACTTCCCTCACTTACTCCTAGAAGACTCACTTTGGGAATAAGTCTTCCCAACTAAGCCTTTGGCTCAAATAAGAAAGAGTTACCCGATTTTAAAGGTAATGTCTTCACTTGTGTTCTTTTGTTTTATTTTGCTTCTCCAACCCCCTAAAATATTTTTATTACTTTATTTTGTAACAAAAATAGTATCTTCAATATAATAGGAATGTTGTTATGAGAAGTATTTTATTTACACTTACACAATCCTTCGTTTAATGGTTAAAGAACATATTGTTTCTGTGGGTGGCGAATTACTGCCTCATGAAACGATGATTGTTCAATATTCTTTTAACACCTATCATTGCGGCTATTATGATGACACTATATTTATTTATGATATATATTATATTTATTACCTATCTATGTTTCTGTATTTTACATTTAAAATATACCTTTATGCTTTTCATGTTGTGCAAATGTGATAATTTCATTTGAGGAAGTGTAGACTACCGCCCCCTCAAGTGATGTGATTCGTTCATGCAATACATGGAATGTATAAAGAATGAAATTAATGAACTTATGTGACCTATAAAACATATATATTATACTATAATTATAATATATATATATATATATCTCATTTAGTTTTAATTCCATTTAATACGAAATAGAAATGAAAGTAGTGTTCATGCGTACGTACGACTTACCGTCTCCATGAACGGTGCATTTCATTTCTTACCTTTAAATGTTATGTAATATTATAAAGTCAAGTATATAATGGATATATATGATATATATTATATCTACATCATGAATATAATTTTGGAGATAATAGATATTTTACCACATGAACAAATTTTAATTATAAGAAGTTTATTATTGACTCAAGTACCAAAGAGCGACAAAATGACCGTTATTAACTTAAATGACTATATAATTTTCATAAAATGGTAATAAGTAATGTAAAAGGAATAATGAACTTGAAAAAGGTTCTTAATCAAGTATAAATGAACTCTATTTTATTATTCAGGAGGTTAAAGAACGATCGAGTCAAGTCGAACACGAGGTAAGGGAACTTCTTAACCCAATTTCCGTTCTTTGGGTTAATCTCCTACTTTAAAATTATGTCATGATATTATTATGTACTATCTTGTATTTGTACTTTATTTATGTGTACTTATAGTTAATACACATAATAGATCTATCTTATTTAAAAAATTTTATTTGTAAGGGACTTCGTCTCAATCTCCTTTCATTGAGGCATATTTTGTTTTGTACACAACTTTCTTTTATACGGTGTATAAACCACTTTGACTTTTACTTTTATTCAAAATGAATCTTTTTATATGAAGCGTTTTTACTAAACAAGAAAAGGAATTTTTTTTCTTACGTATGTGGAGACAAAGACTTCTCTGCCACCATGACTATTATTTGAGTTTCGGCTTCCTCTACAAGCCATACCATTTTTTTAAATGAAAAATAAATACCAAGTTTTACTTTTATTTTATTTTGGTGTTGAAAATGGTTTTGATAATGTTTTGATTATATTAATGTGTTGTATTGATATCTTGTGATTGAAATGTGTAAATGTTATGTTTCCTTTATGCATGTTTTATGTGATACGATTATGTTATGGTTTATGATATGTTTAAACATTTTCATATAAGGAATGCATTGGACTTAATAAGTGACGGGTGGAGCCCGCTATAGCTCCTCGATGCATCAGTAGGTCTCATGAGACAAACTAGTGTCTTGGCACAAGGCCTTGAAAAAATCTTATTTTTAGTCTTGGCACGAGGCCTTGGCTATATGGTTATGATAGTCTGGCATTATGCATTCTATCATTATGAAAGTGGTTATTGATATTGCATGTGATTATTCGACTAGTAGAATATCAATGTGAATAAGTAAATGGAATTATTTCATTTTGTCTTTGCCATATTATGTTGAAGTTAATGTTTAAAGGATTTTGTTTTAGTTATACATTGCCTTAAATGTTTATGTTTATTTATAAAAGATTCCGCTATATTGTTATCCTTAGTGAGCATCTGAGCTCACCCATTTCTATGTTTTATTTTTCCCAGGATGTGAAGAAATATTTTATGACTGACCTACAGGGATAGTCTGAAGGGGATTTGAGTGTGGACTATGGAGACTATGTTATTTTAGTTTTTCACTTTATGATGTAATGTAACATTTATAAATGTATCTAGTGTTTCCAAGGCTACTAAAGTAATCGGTCTTTCAAGACATGATCTGTTGTGATCATGCCAATGTTACGTAATAATGCACCGACTCTGGGTAACTGGGTTCGGGGCGTTATAGTTGGTATCAGTGTCAGTTTAGTAATAACCTTGGAAGCTAGATTTAGATAAACTCTGATTAGAGCACATAGACCTAAGATAGACTTTAAGGATTAATATAGAAGAAATTCCTAGAATTTTGGAATTATAGAGATTTTGTGAGTTTTCTAAGCAATACATCCCTGTCTGGATACGAGCAGGTAGAGGCGGATCTGGCACAAATGAACCTAGGGGTAAAACCCAAAAACACCGCTTTGAGCTAGACTCGAACGGGAACTGGTGCACAACAACGGGCCTTGCTACACTCTTGGTTACGAAACTCCCGAGGGATATGCTTAGGATAATTCTCATTTTATTTAAAAACCATTATGAAGGGTTTATGAGTATATAATTTCTCAAAGAAAACATTTTTATGATTATGGATTATATCCATAAACTATTCAATTTATGTTAAGTGTTTTACAAGTATGGAATTATGTATTTCGATTCATAAACTAATCTAGTTTATGACATTGTTTAGAAATGGTGCCTAGTGGAAGGAATGGAAACCGTATCAATGCACGCAGTCCATGTAGGGATTACCCTCCTGCTCAAGATAATTATAATAGAGTTGGTGATACAACTAGCTCTGATCAGCTTATCACCATACTGGTAAAACTCACTCAAGTTATGAATAATAACCTTACTCGTATGAAGCACCCTGATCCGCAACGTGGATGATCAATGTTAGACCTCTTCATAAGGAAACAACCACCAACATTCAATGGGAGTAAAAATCCCTTAGTAACTGAGCAATGGATAAATTCCTTAGAGAAAATATTCCATGCCTTGGGGAGTAGTGAAAGGGAAAAGGTTATCATGGCAGTTTACCGCCTCACTGGAGATACTGATCAATGGTGGTCATTGATTCAGAACACAAAGGAATATGAATAAGTATCAAGTATGGAATGGAGGGAGTTCAAAGAGATTTTCTTATAAAAATAATTTCCTCGTGACTATTGAGTAGATATGGAAAGACAATTTCTGATTCTGAGGCAAAAGGTGGATGAGAATGTCGCAATGTATGAGGCTAACTTTACAAGGTTAGCGAGACATGCTGCAGATTATATACATAACCCAAGATGTAAGATTGATCGTTTCTTTGATGGGTTAAAACCATTTCTCCTTCAAGCTTTAGTATCACAATCCTTCTTATCATACGAAGATATTGTTTCATGTGCTATCAAGACAGAAAAGGAATTCTCTAAATTTTATGACAATAAAGTAAAGCAAGAGAAGAAGAGAATGGTGGAACAAGAGACAAATAAAGGGAAAAAGGGAATGAAGGATTTTCCATTATGCTATAATTGTGGGAAGAATCACCCCAATACTTGCCTAAAAGGAATGAGAGTTTGTTATAAATGTGGAGAAAAAGGTCAATAGGCTCGTGATTTCAAGGGAAAGAAAGAGGCTATCAATGTTGAATGGTACAATTATAGGGAAATGGGGCATTATGCAAATGAATTCCCTAAGCGCCAAGGAAAATTACCTCAGAAAAGGCCAAGGGATCAAGGAAAAACTTATGTTGTTACTACAGATGAAGTTGAATAATTATTGTATTTGTGTTTTGGACTCAAGAACTATATTATGGTTATAAGAATAATGTGATATATATAAGGATTGTACTGCATTACTTGTTGTTTTCATTAAGGTTTTAATATGATGAAGGTAATCATATTTTTAGTATGTGACAATAAGATAAACTTTACTTTGTTTGGGGAATCTGATGAATTGATCTTGGAATTTAGAGACCTTTTAGAGAAAGTCTAGACAGATGTATTTTGGATAACTATAAAGGTTGGAATGGATTAATTTTATCTTTGTATAGTATTATTTAAGGTTAAAACATTTCTAAAGATTATTTTAGGAACATTATAATACAATAGTTTTAGGAAAAGGACAACCTGAAGGTCAGGGGATAACCCGTCGCATTGGACAAAGCTGCAGGAATCGAACCCACATCCATAGTGTGACAGGCCTTTATTACCTACCACTAGCCTACATGAAGTACCTTGTTATTACAAAAGAGTTTTCCTAATCTAAATGGTATGTGTTAATATTTGGAACCTTGTACGATTAGGATAAATATAATATTTTTGAGTTCTATTATCTTTTTTAGTGAAAGATGGGTTTGTGGTAAAAATTTATTAAAGAATGAAAAGTCTACATGACAAGTATGTATATTTCCTTACGTTCTTAGTAAATCTCCTAAATAAATTCCTCAACTTTATGAAAGGCAACTTAAAACAAAAACGTTGTCAGTTAACTTTTCCTACTAGGGAATCAATGATCGTTTAACCAATCACAAGTTTGGTATTTTCTTGTAGTTAATCTTTCTCCTAATCTTGTTTTCTACAACTCTTTATCAGACCTAGATGGTTTTTTTCTCCTCCATATCCATATTTTCATAGAATCCTAGTATGGGCTATCTCAGGTGACCTTTTACTTCTCTTTCTTTCTTTTAAAGTAATATTTTTATTAATCTTATTTTCGATGTGGGTTTTCCACAATGGTATTTTCTATTTTCAACCTTTTATTTTCTAAGAACATTTTCAAATTGCGAGGATGCAATTTATTGAAGGAGGGGAGAATGTAACACCCCAAGCTTCCACAATACGCTTATCTTTCAATAATGCAATAGCTTGCATTGTACGCAAGTTCGAGATTCTAACACACCGCGACCAATAAAAGTTGCCATTATGAATAGTAATACCCACTTTTTGAAATTATATAAATTTTATATTTCAAAATGGACTTCAAAATTATCCTAAGTTGAATTTTTTGTAATTTTATGAGAACTTCCAATTTTCTATGAATAGAGAAAATACTTAAAAACAAATTTTATAATAAAAATAATTTATAGTGATAAATTATACTATTGAGTGGTTTTAAAGTATAATTAGAATATATTTTTACCATTTTATCCAATGGTGTTCATTATAATTAATTTCACTTTGAAATTGGACATAAACAATTGTTAATCTTTTGATATATATTGTTTCTTAAAAACACGATATTTGTTGTGATAATGAGAATTAATTATTAAATTAATTAATTCAACTTATATGTTTTGAATTTTTTAAAATAGACATCATTTTTTAATTATGAATATCAAATATAGCTTAGGGTTAATTTTTTTGGTATTTTTCTAAAAAAATTCAATTTTTGATGAATAGTGAAACCACTAAGTGGTAGTTAAAAAACTAATTTTTCATTTAAATGACATTTTACCACCTCTGTGATTTGAATTTCAAAAATTCGACATACATCATTTTAATTAGGAAGTAAAATGTGGTTCAATGTGATTAAAATAATTTTTGATGAATAGTAACTTTTAAGTTCTATTAATCGCAATTAAAGGTAATTAGTGTAACTTAAGGTAAATATAATGTTATAATAATATGACATTACCTTTAAACTTGTCCTAACATTATTGGGTGAGTCATGGCCGACCAAGAAAATCCATGGGTCAACTTGGGGACCCCATGGAGCCACTTGGGTAAGAAAATTACAATAATAACTTTATATTTAAGGTAAAAATAAAATTGTCACAAACATGTGTTGTTTTACTAAAACTATTAATAAATGGGGTTATATAAGTTAACTTTTCGACTATAAATATTCATTGTAAAGATAAAAAGATTTCCAACATCATGGTATTTTTTTTATAATTTTTAGATATTAACTAAATTAAAATTTTTATAACACCATGATGATGTAACAATTACCTCATTAACTAACGATTTAAATAAAATAGAAATATAATGTCAAATATAAGACATAAACTTGTAAAAAACCTATTTTATGAGTATATTTAGAACCCTTATCACCTTATCCTCGAAATATATAATTGTATGACCTTTGAAATCCGAAAAGAACATTATAATAATGTAAAATTTCTTGACTTTCCAAGAGTGCCCCTCCTCTCCTCTTATAATAGGCCCCCACCTCTACCACCTTATTCACACCATAAAAGACATTCGGATCGGCCAAACTCTTCCCAAATAATCTCTCAACTTACCTCTATTACTCCTAGAAGACTCACTTTGGGAAGAAGTATTACCAAGTAAGGGTTTGGCTCAAATCAAAAAGAGTTACCCGATTTTAAAGGTAATGTCTTCACTTGTGTTCTTTTGTTTTATTTTGCTTCTACAACCACCTAAAATCTTTTTATTCCTTTATTTTGTAACAAAAAAAGTTTCTTCAATATACTATGATTCTTTTATGAGAATTATTTTATTTACACTTACACACACCTTCGTCTAATGGTTAAAGGACACATTGTTTCTGTGGGTGGCGAATTACTGCCTCACGAAACGATGATTGTTCAATATTCTTTTAAAACCTCTCATGGTGGACATTGTGATGATAGTATATTTATTTATGATATATATTATATTTATTACCTCTATATTCTTCTTTATTTTACATTTAAATAATACCTTTATGCTTTTCATGTTGTGCAAATGTGATAATTTGATTTGAGGAAGTGTGGACTACCGCCCCCTCAAGTGATGTGACTCGTTCATGCAATACATGGAATTTATAAAGAATGAAATTAATGAACTTATGTGACCTATATAACATACATATTATACTATAATTATAATATATATATATATATCTCATTTAGTTTTAATTCCATTAAATACGAAATAGAAATGAAAGTAGCGTTCATGCGTACGTACGGCTTACCATCTCCATGAACGGTGCATTTCATTTCTTACCTCTAAATGTTATGTAATATTATAAGGGAAAGTATATACTAGATATATATTATATATATGATATCTACATCATGAATATAATTCTTGAGATAACAGATATTTTACCACATGAACAACTTTTAATTATAAGAAGTTTATTGTTGAATCAAGTACCAAAGAGCGACAAAATGACTGTTATTAACTTAAATGACTACATAATTTTCATAACATGGTAATAAGTAATTTAAAATTAATAATGAACTTGAAAATTTTTCTTAAGAAACTATAAATAAACTCTAGTTTATTATTCTTGAGGTTAAAGAACGATTGAGTCAATTCGGACACGAGGTAAGGGAACTTCTTAACCCAATTTCTGTTCTTTGGGTTAATCTCCTACTTTAAAATTATGTAATGATATTATTATGTCATATCTTATATTTGTACTTTATTTATGTGTAATTATAGTGAATACACATAATATATCTATTTTATTTAAAAAATGATCTTTTTAAGGGACTTTGTCTCAATCTCCTTTCATTGAGGCATATTTTGTTTTATACATAACTTTCTTTTATAAGGTGTATAAACCCCTTTGAATTTTACTTTTATTAAAAAGGAATCTTTTTATACAAAGCATTTTTACTAAAATACAAAAGGAATGTTTTGTCTTACATATGCAGTGACAATGACTTCTCCGCCGCCGTGACCATTATTTGAGTTTCGGCTTCCTCTACAAGCCATAACCTTTTTTTTAAAATGAAAAATAAATACCATGTTTTACTTTTCTTTTATTTTGGTATTGAAAATGGTTTTGATAATGTTTTTATTATATTAATGTTTTGTATTGATATCTTGTGATTGAAATGTGGAAATGTTATGTTTCCTTTATGCATGTTTTATGTGATACAATTATGTTATGGTTTATGATATGTTTAAAAATTTTCTTATAAGGAATGAATTGGGCTTAATAAGTGATGGGTGGATCCCTATATAGATCCTAGATGCATCGGTAGTTCTCATGACACAAACTAGTGTCCTGGCATGAGGCCTTGACAAAATATTATTTGTAGTCTTGGCACGAGGCCATGACTACGTGGTTATGATAGTCTGACATTATGCATTCCATCATTATGAAAGTGGTTATTGATATTGCATGTGATTATTCGACTAGTAGAATATCCATTTGAATAAGTAAATGGAATTATTTCATTTTGTCATTTCCATATTATGTTGAAGTTCAAGTTTAAAGGATTTTGTTTTAGTTATACATTGCCTTAAATGTTTATGTTTATTTATGAAATATTCTGCTATATTGTTATCCTTACTGAGCATCTGAGCTCACCCCTTTCTATGTTTTATTTTTCCTAGGATGTGAAGAAATATTTTATGACTGACCTACAGGGATAGTATGAAGGGGATTTGAGTGTGGACTATGGAGACTATGTTATTGTAGTTTTTCACTTTATGATGTAATGTAACATTTATGAATGTATCTAGTGTTTCCAAGGCTACTAAACTAATCGGTCTTTTGAGACTTTATCTTTTGTGATCATGACAATGTTACATAATAATGCACCGACTCTAGGTAACTGGGGTTGGGGCGTTAGAGATTTTCCATTTTCACCAAGATCTAACTTACATGTAGAACTCATAGGGTTTTCCTTACTTTTAATTCTATCAAGGCCATATCATTTCAAAATATCTTAAATGTACTTACATTTATTTATAATAATACATTATTTATTTTTGAAATATTTGAAATCCAAGGAAATATTTGAAATCACCCATCAAACTCATTTCAATTTCACTTTGCATCATATTTGAAAAATTATTACATAATGAATTTTTAGTATATCCCCAGATAATATCATCTACATATATTTGATCTATTAAAAATTCATTTGAAATTGTTTTTATAAAAAATATAGGATCTGGAAGTCCTTTTGTAAAGCCTTTAGAAATAAGAAAATTGCTTATCCTATCATACCAAGCCCTTATAACTTGTTTCAAACTGTATGAATCTTTAGATAACTTGAAAACATGATTTGGAAAATGGGTATTTGTAAAACCTATGGGTTGTTCAACAAAAAAATCATCAGTTATATATCCATTTATAAATGCACATTTCACATCCATTTGGTAATGTTTAAAATCCATGTGTGTTGCATAGGCATGTAAGATTCAAATGGATTTAATCCGAGGTACCGGTGAAAAGTTTTCTTCATAATCAATTCCTTCTTCTTGATTATATCCTTATTCCAACATCCTAGCTTTTTTTATAACTATATTTATATCTTCAACCAATTTATTTCTAAAAACCCATTTGGTTCCTATGGTCAATGTATCCATTGGTCTATCTACAAGTTTCCAAACATTATTTCATTCAAACTGGTTATGTTCTTCTTGCATTTCCATTACAAAAAATTCATCATTGATTGCATCATTAATATTTTTATTTTCACGTTGTGACAAGTAAGCTTGATGTTCAAACAGATTTCTCAAGGAAGCTCTAGTTTGTGTTCCTCTATCTAAGTATCTAACAATAGAATCTAAGGGATGATTTTTAAGGGTCCTAGTTGGTCTAAAAAAGGTAGGACTAGTTATTTTAGGTTCTTCATTTTGATCTGACTCATTTTGGTTAGAATCTAGAGAATTTATAGAACTAAGAGTTTTCACAGATTCCTTCGCATGATGATTTGAGGATTTATCATTAATGTTCAGATTGGACATATCCTCTTCAATATTTTATAGTGAGGTCTTAGGCTCATGAGGATCTGTTTCATCAAACATGATATGTACAGATTCCTCCACACATTTGGTTTTCTTATTAAAGACTCTATATGATTTTCTTGATGTAGAATATCTATGAAATATTCCTTTATCACTTATGGAGTAAAATTTAACTAAATTGTATTTAGTGTTAAGAATATAAAGTTTAAATCCAAAAAATTTAATATAACTTGCCTTAGGTTTCCTATTATTCTACAATTCAAAAGAATTTTTTTAAGTATGGGTCTGATTAAGACTCTATTTATTATGTAACAAGCTGTATTAACAACTTCAACCCAGAAATAAATCGTTAGGTCATATTCATTAAGCATAGTTTGGGAAATTTCCTGTAGGGTTATATTTTTTCTTTTGATTACATCATTTTTTTGAGGTGTCCTAGGGGTAGAGAAGTTCAGATTATAGCAATTTTGTGAGAAACAAGATTCAAAATCTTGATTCTCAAACTCTTGTCCATGATCAATTATAATGGATTTAATCTTAAGTCCACTAAGATTTTGTACACTTTTATCATACTTGGTAATTTTAGAACAAGCTTCACTCTTGTGAGCTAAGAAAAATGTCCATGAATACCTAGAGAAATCATCTACAAGAACATAAACCTGTGCTTCCCATTGAGACGCGAAAATCTAGCTAGTTCAAACAAATCTATGTGAACCCACTCGAGAGGTTGAGAAGTATTTAATTCTTTCTTTGCTTTGAAAGATATTTTATGTTGCTTCCTTTTTTACAAGGATTGCACACATCATTGTCTAGAAACTCAAATTTGGGTAGGTCTTTAACTAAACCATTTTTAGTTAACTTATTAAGAGAGTGTATGTTTCAATGACATAGTCTTCTGTTCCAGAGCCAAGACTCTTTATGAAAATCATTTAGACATGAAACATTCTGTGAGGATAGTGTGTCTAGATTTATAGCATATACATTATCATTTCTAAGAGAAGTAAATAAAAAGTTATTCTTGTCATAAAAAACATGGCATGAATTATTTCTGAATTTTACATCCAAACCATCATAAAAAAATTGAGATACGCTAAGTAGGTTGTACTTAAATCCATCAACATAAAGTACTTTGGAAATTGAAATAGAGTTAGGGTTACCAATCTGGCCCAGGCTGATGATTTTTCCTTTACTATTGTCACCAAATGTTACATGTCCTCTATCAATATTGATAAGGCTTTTAATACATGAATAATCCCCTTTCATATGTCTTGAACACCCACTATCCAAGTACTGTATATTTCTACAAGATCTCTTTAGGCATTTTTCCTATAAAGCAGTTCATCCAAGAAACAATTTGGGTACCCATACTTCTCTAGGTCCACATAAATTAGTAATATAAGCATTAATAACCCACAATTGTCTTATGGGCTTCCTACATGAATAATATATAGTGTTTGAAAAATAACCTCTGTTTGGTCCCGATGAATTGGAAGTAGTAAGAGAATTCTTAGAACTAGAACATGTAATAAAAATATGGTTTTTGAAAAAATTAGTAGATTTTCTAGATTTGGTTACAAAATGGGGTTTGGATAAATTCAATTGACATAGTTGATATCATATCCCAGAAGTATACTTATGTGCTATTTGTTTACCAAGCATTTGAGTAAGCACATTCTTCCCATTGTTAAATTAGTCTATGTACTTCTTCAGTTGCTCATTAGAAAATTTTAACTCATTGTTTTTTGAGAAATTTATCATATTTATCTTTTTTAGTTGTAAGTTAAGTTTTAACAGTCATAGTAGGAGCATGTTGTTTCTTCAATAATTTGTACTTATCTTTTAACTCATCGTATGTTTCCTCTAGCATGTTGTAATATTCAAATAATTTATCATTTGTCATATTCTCAGGATCACATTATTTTTCAGAATAATAAGAATTTTCTGTAGGAGAGTCTAACATTACCTCAGTTGTGTTTGTCATAAAACAAATATTAGCCATATTATCTTTCTCATCATGAGAAGAAGAAGTTTCACTAGAGATGTCCTCAGAGGCACTCCAGGTGGCCTTCATTGATTTCTTATATTTTATATCCTTATTTTAATACTTTTTCTTGTATTTCATCTTTGGATAGTCATCCTTGACATATACATCCCTTTTACATTCATATAAAATTATCTCTTCTGATTTATCATTTATCATCCAATCATTTTTCTAGTTTCCCTTGTTATCATAATTTACTGTAAAATTGGGATTTCTGAAAAACTTCTTTTCCTATAAACATTCTTGAATATTCTAGTGAGATGGACCATTTTTTCATCATTATATGAAAATTATTCTTCACTACTGAAGCATTCTACAATAGCTTTTACTTTTTATTTTTCTTTAGTTTTAGAGGCAGTAGTCTTAAAAGCTACAGGCTTTAATTTTGGTTTATCCTCTTCATGATTTACCTTCAATTCCTCTTCATATATCATTGATTTTCCAATCAATTCCTTCCCCAACATCTTATCAATGTCGTGCGATTACCTAATATATACTGATGTCTCTCACCATCTTTCTGGTAAGGATCACATAATCCTCATAATCTTCTCTTTGGCTATAACTTCTTGTCCTAAAGTAATCATGGTATTCAAGATTTCATATAACATGAGATACATATTAGAAATAGATTCATCAGGAATCATTATGAAGCTATCATATTGAATAGTATATGTATTTAATCTCATTTCATTAACATTATATCTTCCCTCCTGAGAAATAGAAAAAGTTTCCTAGATCTCATGTTCTATTTTACATGTAGAAATATGATTAAAATATTCATCTCCTAGTGAACATTATAGATAATTAATTTCTTTATATTTATTGTTATAGGACATCTTGATAGGTTTATCATAAGTGTTTCTAGCCGTTTCAGGAATTGCATATCTACTTTCAATAGCATTCCAGATTTCGAATCCCATACTTTCTAGATGTATTTTAATTTTAAGCTTCAACTGAGCATAGTTGGTTCCATTAAAAGAAGGTTTTCTATTGGTATTTTCCCCTTCTAATCTACTATCTAGAATATAAATTGTATCATAATTTAAAAGAAATAAGAATTTCGAAATAAAAGAAATTTTATGATCTTTGAGAAACAACTATAATCACAGTTAAAAACTGACAAATTTTTTTGATTCCTCTGATACCAAATTTTGGTAGGAGTAGATTACTAAAGATGGGGATAAATTGAGTATCTATAAAAATTTCTGTTAAAATTCATCTTTTAAAAAATATCCCCCAATGAAAATATAATACAAATCAATTTGTATTGAATTTATAAATGTTTTGAATGTTCAATTAATTTCTTAGAATATTGATTAGTTCTCATATTTACCAATCTATATATTAGTCAAAATTTTGAAACTAATCCACTGATTCAAAATTGATATAAACACTTTCTAAACTAATTATCAAAGATCACTTTATTTTTATTTGAAATGAAATAAACACAAATCAGATTAAACAAAAAAGGAAAATACAAAACGGATAAAATAAAAGAGGTTCAGTCTCAAATAAGGACTTAGTCCACTCTACATGGTGATCACCTACTACCAAGCAGTTTATATTAATAATTTTTTTGATCCACACCCTGGATCATGGTTCACAATAGCACACATGGCTATCCCAGTCACACATTACCTCTACCATAGTTATTCGTGGGAAAAGAAACAAACCAATCACATAGGATATCTTCCACTGTTCTACATGGTATATAAGATTAAAAAGTGATTGAGTGTGTGGATATTTATTATCCTCTAGTTATGCACAGGAGACAGTGTGTGTGAAACAAATAGATGCACACACTGCTCAAAAAGTAAACACAAGACCACAATCGAGTTATAAGGAATGAATATAGTTTAGAAATTTTTTTACGCTATGTAGTGAATCTCTAAACTAAATTGAAGTAGTGAAAACGATATTCGAGTCCTCTTCTAGAAGGTCGATTTAGAACATAGTATCACAACCTTTGTACACCAGCTTCCAAGTGTGAAAAGTTCATCTCCTTGATGTTAGGATGTTCAGAGAACTTCAACAGGTTATTTATTGTAATATTTGAATCCTTGTGTACTCAGGCTTCGAGTTCTTCTATTTTTAATATTTTGAACATTCTCATGGTTTGTCTCTATTGTATTTAATGTGTATCTTCTAATACTTTTATACATCAAGGTGCAACATGCATGAAGATCTCCCCATGTGAATGTACCTCGTACTATCTACAGATAGTCCTTAAGACAACATTAAATAATTTATGAAACATTAATTTGTCTAAATATGACCATTATAAATTAATTTGAATTAATAATTTTGAAACAGTTTTTTATGACTATCGATGAGACATAAGTATCGATGAATCAACTACATCAGTCTGTCATCATTGATCTATCAGTATCAGTCTGTCAGCATCGGTCTGTCAGGATCGGTCTGTCAGCATCAATGACTCTGAGTATCGGTGAGTCGTTTTTTCTATCGGTGTGTCACCTGTCGGTGAGTCATTCATTAGTAAATCATCCATCAGTGTGTCATCCATCAGTGATTCTATCATTGGTATGTTGATCATCAGTGTGTCATCCATCAGTTAGTCGATCATTGGTGAGTCATCCATCGGTTATTTGATTGTCGGTGAGTCGATCATCGGTGAGTGGAACATCGGCGTGTCTAACATCAGTGTGTCAAACATCGGTGTTTCAAACATCGGTTAGTAGAACATCGGTGTTTCGAACATCTATGTGTCGAACATCAATGTGTCCAACATCAGTGAGTCGAATATCGGTGTGTCAAACAACGGTGTGTCGAGCATCAATGAGTTGATCATCGGTGATTTTTTTTACACTAACGGTTATAGGGACTCTGAGAAACTTATGAAGTGTCATTCTTACACAGAGAACTACTCGATTAAGTGACATCCAGAAAAACAAGTAAATAGACACTTGTAATCATATTGAAGCATAAATATAGTTTATTGGATTATTGAAATGTATTATACAATATAAATTAAATAATTTACTTAGTGATATTAAATGGCATGAAATAATTGAATTTGTAGATTGACATTATTTGTGATTATGAAATCCATTATATCATAGAGGGTCCAACAAATCTAAACTGTGTTTCCCCCCGTATATTAGTGATGAAACCTTTATTATTCAACCATTCCATATTTAGGGTTATGGAATGACTAGTTCTAGACCGATATATATATATGATTATATCAGAAAATAAAGAAGAATAAATTTAAATATTTATAATTGAAATAGTGACATCATTTTTTTTCTAATGGTAAACTAAATGGTGTTTTAATTTATACCTTTGAATTGGTGTTACATATAATAGAACCCAATATAGTGAGATATGATATCAAAACTAGAACATGACCTTATAGGTGTGTACTATTGAGTCTCTTATGTTATTATCAAGTGTTATGGTATTTCTAAATCACCTAGACTAGGTTTTAAGAGAATTCATAGAGGTGAGACCTTTTCATTGGAATGTTGTGTACCCATCATAGTTGTCTATATTTTCTCTCTAGAATATTAGGTTATATGTAGAGTTGTGTGTTTGGAATTGCTGGATCTTCCTCCATGACCCCCTCCAATCATACACCCAAAAGGTGTAGATGACCATACACCATAGGTGGCATAGCTTAATCTTCCACTAAATCCTCTTATAGTTCCTCCTATGGTACATATTTATATTCATGATATGGGAAACAGTTCCCAATCTCAAGAAGGATTTATTATTACATTTCAATCTAGTAATGGTGTTTCTCAACCCCCATGAATATGGATGATTTGACATTGGAGTTCCAAAAGCAGTATCATCCCACCTTTTTAGGGGATGGTAGAAATCATGCTGCTAATTCATGGTTGGAGGCCATGTTTTCAATCATTGAGAATATAGATATGGTTCTAGAGGGAACAGTCCAGATTTCTTCTTATATACTCTATGATTAATCCAAATTATGGTGTGATGTAGTTAACTAAGTATTTCGACCTCACGATATGGCCAGGGTAGATTTCTAGATAGTCTTATACCAAAATTTCTTTCCAAATACACTGGGGGATGACCGATGTGGAGATTTTATGAACCAAAAGTAGGGAGCCATGAATGTCATGAAATATTATTGTTTCTTTAATGAGATGAAACATTTCACTCCAACTTTATCTGGTGATTATCTTATGACCATGGGGAAATTCAAGGATGGATGGATTTACACCATCTAATCAGAGGTCAAGGTTTTTCACCCAATGACTATTTAAAAGAGCATCAACTAGTCCCTAATTATAGAGAGGAATATGAGGGATATTATGTTGAAATTAAGGGATGATAGACACATAGATCTATCATTGTATCTTCTTGAGTATGAGAACATTGTTACAATGTTTCTCATGGGTGTAGATTAAGTTTTCAAGCACACATTGATATCTTCTTAATATATTAATAGTATGAAAGTCCATGATTTTATAACCCCCAGTCTGTATGGAATCTATTTCAATGAAGAGTCTAGGGAATTTTGGGTCAAATCCAGTGATTCTGCAAGACTTTTCCATTAGTACCTATATAGAGAGGATCTACACCTACCCCATTTTCTAGTGTGGGGCCATTAATATCTCACGAGGGAGGTAGATGGAATAACATTGGATGCTCAGGATGAGGCGGTGGTCATTGAAGAGGTAGTCCAACTCAATATTCATAGTGTTAGTAGAGAATGCTTGGTCAGGGAATTCAAGTAGTGACTCAGGGATGCTGTATGTAACAACGACATGCAGTGAAACCTATTGATGAGTGGAAAATATACAGAACTTCTAATACCAGGGATACTATTATAGTAGCCTCCAAATTAGTCCATGATTTAATTGAAATATGTGTATCATACTATTTTATATCTGAGACAATGATGGAGTGTCTTGGCCTTGATATTGAATAATTTTGTGGAATCATAATGCTCGATAACCCAATTAGGTATTTGATCAGAGTGTGCTCACCATTTTATGAATTATCCACTTGATATAGGTAGATATATCTATGTATTGAATAATTTTATCCACAATGTGATGTGATTTTATTTAATCATTGGGAAGGATTGAACAGCTCTCTATCATGACCATATTGAATTCCATCATCTGCGGACAATCCTTACATCACCATATTACATTATAGACATGCATAAGGGAAAATTAAATTTTAGTGTTACATGAACTAGACCTAAGTAGAAGTGGTTGGGTAGTGTGACATAATAGATCATTAGTAATTTATTGTATGATTAGGGGTTATAACCCCATATTTTTCCTCCAGTACTAGATCATTTTAGGGATGTATTACCTAACAAATTTTTTGGGATTTATCCAGTTTCTGAGGATGAATTTTTTATTGAGCTGGTTCCATGAGTAGAACTAATGTCCATTTATCCTTATAGGATGGAACCTATAGAGATCCTAAAGCTCAAGAAAAAGTTATAGGATGTAGAAGCTGAAGGTTTTGTACACAATAGAATATATTTTTATGGTTCATGAGTCCTTTTTTCCCTAATGGTGGGTGGTACCCCTATGCTTACCATGTATTTCCATCTGATTAACTAGACAATGATTAAGAAACACTATCAAATTCATCAAATAAATGACCTCTTTCATCATATCTAATGAGAGATAGTGTTTTCAACGATTCATATGAGGTTGGGCTATCATCGAGAGCATCCATGGTCTTTATACATACCTCAAACATCTTTTAAGAGAATGTATTATCTTTATGAGTACTTGGTTATGTTGTTCGGTCTCATGAACACACATTCTATCATTATGGATGCAATGGTTTAGGATCTACACTTGTATTTGAATTATTTCATGGTTGTATTTGTTAATGAAATATTATTATATTCACATTCTCAAAACAACCATTCCAACCATCATGTGGTTGTGATGAATAAACTATTAGTGTATCAAAATTATGATAAGATTAGTAAATTACACTTTTGGATTTTCAAATTCCACTTCCTAAGTCATATCATCTTAGAGTGATGAGTATTATTATACCTTCAGAAATTGAGAGATATATTTTCTTGAGAGAATCCTAGGAACATATTTGACATATAGAGTTTCTTTGGGCTATCTGGGTATTATAGGAGCTTCATATAGGAATTCTCATTTATAATAGTACCTCATAAGGTCTTAATTAAGAAGGAATTGAAATTAATATGGTTAGAATAATTTGAGGAAACCTTTCAATAATTATATGTCATATTTACTTTAGTGCCGATCCTGATTCTTTTGAATCTAGGAAAGTGATATACTATTTACTTTGATGCATCAGGTATCGGGATGAGATATATTTGGATACAGAAAGAGGAAACCATAGAATTAAAGTCTCATCAGTTGAAACCTAGTGAGAAGAACTACCCAATTCATGACCTTGATCTAACTTTTTTGGTTCATACTCAATACTACTCAAGACACTGTTTAGTTGGATAATGTTTTTGGTATTCACTAATCTGGAAATCTCCAACTATATATTTACGCAAAATGATATAAATCTATAGTAGAACAGATGGGTTGAGTATCTTTAGTAATTATATTTTGATTTTTCTCATATTCTTATAAAAGGAAATTTTGTAGATTATTCTTTGAGATGGAAGACTCAAATAGAGAAGGTTAGGAGGCTAGTGATGGATGGGAGTTCATGTATTTGTTTTCATAGATGCACATTCAGGTTCATGAGGATCATGGTAAGATTATCCTCTCAACATTAACCGAGACATATACTAATCTAAAATGGGTGAGAATGAGTCAACTTTTAGATACTGTGGGATTAGACTTAGAAGAAATTATCTCACATGATGATAGATATTTTCATTGGACCATGGACATGGTAGCGAATTTATTAATTCATGGGAATGTTGGGGTCCAAAAATTCATTATAGAGGTGCTCATGTAGGAATTTCATACACCAGTTTGGGTTGTTTGTCCTGTTGTCACCAAGATTTTTCAAGACTTACTTCACCAATGTTGGTGGCTTCCAAAGAAACATGAAATTTATTAAATTATCTCTCAGTGTTCCACCTGTTTGGAGGTGAAGGCATAACGTTGGTGAATAAAAAGACTTTTACATCTATTGTCCATTCCCATGTGGAAGTGGGATGATATTTCTATGGATTTCATGAATATTTGACCTAGATAACCTCATGGAAATGATACAGTGTGGGTAGTTTTTGACCATTTGATGAAGGTCTCAAACATCTTCCCTATGCGAGATAAATTATTAATAGACGAGATAAAGAGTCTATACGTTAGAGTGGTCATACATAATCATAGAGATCCATGTTCCATCATATATGAGAGGGATTATAAATTCATGTCTCGTTTCTAATATGGGATGAATAAGGGATTGTATATATAGGTACTTCTAATAAAGGCCTATCACCATCAGAATGATAGTCATACAAAGCGTATAATTCAAGTGTTAGAGGATAATCGTTGGGCATGTTTCCAATACTTCTGTGGTTTTTGGGAGAAATACATAACCCCTTTTGAGTTCTATTAAAATAGTATATTTTAGGATACCATCAAGATGAATTAATTATAATTCATATATGGGATTTCATTTAGATCAACTTTTTTATCTATAAGTAGCAAATCCATAATTAATTGTATCACGTATCATTGTTAATACTATAGATCCAATGAAATAGATTAGAAATCACATGTTGACATCTTAATACAGAAAAAAGTCATAGGCCAACAGATGCTGATGATCTCTTGTGTTCAATGTTGGAGATCATGTTTTCCTGCATGCCTTTCCTAGTTTGGGCCAAAAATATATTTAGTGGTTGGGTAAGCTTTCAACTCAATTTGTTGCACCCATTTTTATTTTGAAAAAACCTAGAAAAATAGATTACTAGATATAACTACATAAGACATAGTGGTCTATGCATGATGTCTTTCTTGTAACTTAGATTCACCGATAGTATCAAAACTTGTCTCATGTTTTCTAACCTAATGAGGCTGGGTTAGATATATATGGTTCTTTTGAGGAGTATCCCATGCATATTGTTGATTGGGGCATGGAGAAATTCATAGGATTGTTAATTCATTTGTTATGGGTGATATAGAAGCACAACCAAGTACGTGATGATATATAAGGAGAGGAAAGCATATATATGAGATCAATAGTCTGATCTCTTCTTGGAAGATACCTCATTACCCTCATAAGGTCCACTTGAGGATGAGTAACATTAAGGAGGGGAGGTTGTACTGACCCATATTTTCAAAAAGGTACAAATTAGTAATTTTTTTTAAAATTCCTTAATTCAGCACATATAATGTTACCTAATCGAGTCACATAATTCATGAGGGTGTATGGTGCTATTTTGGAGCTTGGAACCCATGATTTTGGAGAAACAAACAAGGAATCATATTTAGAAAAAATCGTAAAGCCTAGACCACATGGTTTATCCTATCTGTATGGGGTGTGACAGAGGGAAGGAGGGGGCCAAATAGTTTGAATGCAATTATGAGAGCCTATCCACATTCCCATGTGATATTTTAGACTTTCCAAATAGAGGACATTCATAGGGTTGGCACATGGTTTGTCCAAACTATGAACCCCTATTTTTGAGAGTGAAATATAATTTTTTCCCTTAATGAAAATTAAATCCTATTTTATTCTTTCCCCTATCATTTAAAATATAAAAAATATCCATATCTCCTATTGATCAACCCTCTACCTTGTCTAGGATTTCATAACGTTTTTTTATCTAGAATAAAAATTGATCATCATTTGAAGCATTAGATATATCTTAGTAAACTTTTAACTCCTATTATATTCATTAATCATTTCTCTTAGTATCTCTTGTGCTATTTAGGGAAATATCATTCACTATATTTTTAGGTTTTTTGAGAATTATAAATTTTACTTCCTAATTACATTGAATTTGAAGACGATATTGGAGAAGGAGTCATCTATAGACATAAGGTAGGTCGTCTAGTTTTTCTCCATAAAAGATATGATATTTTAAAAGGTGAAACATTGGGCCACGTTCCATCCTTTTTTGCACATTTCCTATAATTGAGTCATTTGATTTTAAATAATTATTCACATGTTATTATACTCCTATTAAGCCTTTCTAGGTAATTAAAGGATGTAATGTCTTGGAATTTAGATATAAATTTTTAATTATATGGAATTATTTCAAGACCATGAAATTCTAAGACACATGATTCTGAGGTCTGGAGAGCCCAGAATGGAATATTAAATTTTTTTAAGGTACATTTACTAAATGTACGAGCGATATTTTTTATCATTTGAAGTGGTGTTGGGATTGAAAATCTGAGCGCACTATTGAAATCCTAGTATAGGGATTCACCTAGTAATGACATAACTTCGTCTGAAAAGGGCTGAGCAGAAAAGTTATTTTTCCAACCTTTCTAGAAAATTAAAAATATTATTTAAATAAACTATTCTATTTATTTTCTCTCCTTCGAGCAGTGAACGATGATTCTATGGTGTAGCGATGAGGAAATGACGAGGATTATTAATGGAGGATCAATAATGGCTCATTTTAAACCGCGATGCTATTATCTCAATGATTCATTAAATGGGGTTCTTTTAATAAGAATCACTAATGGGCGCAATGTTGCTACACATTTTATTTATTTTAATAATTCAATATGTTGGAGTTTGGGAATTAATAAACATGGGAAAATATTTGAAAAATCGTCGGCGATATCCCTCTCTAATGAAGAACGAAGAACAACGCACTGGAATATCATCACTGGATTTGATGTGCCTCGAAGAACGAAGCCAAAAGCGACGTAGACATCATTATACATTGTGGAAGAAATACATAGATCCGAACGTCAATGTGGTAGGGGTTGTTTAAATCTAAAATTTTCCCCATTCTTATTCTAAATGATTAATGCAGATTAACACATGAATATATTAATCCATGAATCATGAATTCTTGCAGGAGGGTGACTCATTTAGGTATATCTCTATCTGGGATTAAATTATTTCATGTGTTGGTTGAATTAAAATCCCCAGACCTCCCCATGTTTGTAAACTACTAACATGGAGGGTGTGGACCAACACAAAAAAGGAACAAGGCCCTACATTTTTGTGTTCTTAGTGACCAAATTCTAAAGTGGACGGTAAGGCAGAATTGAGGAAATCGCAGGGGAGGTGGCGTCCCTTTGAGGCCATAGGTGCAGGCGACATCAATTTGAGGCCATAGGTGTAGAAATCATGGAGAACAAACAAGTGAAGCATGTTTGGTGGTTCTCCGATGACAGGGACAGTGTGTCGGTGGTGGCGGTCACACCATTGGGAGGCACACCATGGTTGTGTTCCGTGACGACCCGAACAACCACAATGGTGGTTGTCCCACAGAGAGGGCGCTGCAACCTTTGGCCACAAAGTGGAAGGACGGGCCACTAGCCTCTGAGATGAATGATAGAAGCGAGATGATTCATGCCACACCGCATCGCACGCAGAGGATCCACTGTCAAGCAACCATGAATGGGGGACTGACCCAGCAGATGAACCGCGGGGAAAGAGGTGCCGAATGGTTCTCTTAGTCGCGTCCCAACCGGTTCAGATAGGAATGGTCAGAATTTTGTGGATAGAGTAGGAGCTGGGTTAGACCCCCACCCAGCAGGCCAGTACAACATCAGTAGGCTGGACCCATGCCTTTCGGGCTAGGCTGGATAAGACCAGGTCACCAGACAACCCGACGGGCTGGACCCTCGGCCAGACCGAGCCGGGTCTAGTAAGGCCCATTGGGCCTAGCCCACTGGCTAGGCCAGACCAGACTAACCCTAAACCAAACTAGGTCAATTATATTCCTTCTAATTAAAATGGGGTATGTGGGACCCTCAGGCTAAGTTTGTGGGGTCGGTCCGACCAGGTCAGATAAGACCCAGACGCAACTGGCCCCTGTTTACTAAAACACACATATCTTGCAAACCGTGTGTCTAATTGATGTTCTGTCGATGGAGTGGGGACCCTTGTGAAGGGGTTTTCCTTCTGAGATACTCTAAATGAGGTTTGTAGGAAATTGGAGTACATTTGGGTTGGATCAGACTTGAATCCAATCATAACCTTTTTACTAAAAAATACATCAACATATAGACCAGGTGTTCGATCGACGCGTCGTCTGTTTCATTGTGACCCATTCAATGAGATAGGATTTTGAGGTTCTCTATATGGTACATAGTGGTGGTTGTGATATAAACAATGGAATTAGGAGTGGATACTCTCCGAATAATTCATGATATATGTGAGAATATAGTTGATGGTTGTGACGTTAAAAATGAATAGCCATCCTGTGTGGGTCAGCACCTAGCGATCTTGTGTCTGTCGGTGCATAGAGATCCTATGTGGGTCCACACCTAGAAATACTCTATGGGTTAGCACATAGAGATCCAATGTGGTTCAGTAGTACAACCTATAAATATAATAATATGATCTAGCTTTACAACATATCATATTGAATTATTTAATTAAGTTATACATTGTGTGAGCTGCATCTTTTACTTTTTGCTATGTGTCTGAGATCATGTTTTGTGCTATTTATTCTATAGTATTTTATTTGTGGTGTTTTCTTTCATGGATTATTGAGAGAACATCGAGGGACTTAGGGTCACTACTGAGTATTATTATACTCACTCGTGCATGGACTTCACCCACACGTGCTATGTCTCGTGCAGACAATCGATGTTTCAACCAAGGTGCATAGGGGGATGGGACTGGAGGATGCTATGATGGTGGAATTAGTGGCTTAGGACCAGGTGGGGTCTAGTAGGACTAACTAGACATGGCATACTACTTTGATTTAGAGTGGCCTCATGACTCTCATGATTAGTTGGGGTTTTCCGCAGATGACCATCAGAGGTTCGTTTTGTACTTGTTGCTTTGAGTTCCCTATTGGCTTTGTATTCTGGACCACAAACTTTCACTTTTAATTTCACTCATCATTGTTTTAGTGTTATAATTTTAACCCCTTTTAGTGTGTTGGTATGTGGTTGTGTGTGTGTATTGGTTTAAAGGCAATGACTTCCCTTTTTGGGATATGCTTTTCCGATGATAATTACCATCCCCTGGCCTATGGAAGGAAGGATTCATGTATTTATAGCACGGGCCTTGGGGGACGGGTCATGACAAAGTGTAATTATAGGAGGTCTGTTATACTTGAAGAACTAAGAGACTATATATTTCAATGGGGGAAACAATTTTTAGTGTCTTGAATCCAACTTTCATTCTATGGAGTCCAGTGATGGTGCAGCTGCTGACGTATCCATACAAAATGACCCTAAGTTCTGTTTTCCTATTAGGTACATGGAAATAATGGTTGTTTGTGTTTTGGAAGTGTTTTTTTGTGATCTATTTTTAGTCAGTACACAAGGTATACCTTATTGACCATGGCGCATCTGTTTCCCTATAGGATGCCTCCACGAAGACAACCAGCCCAGATTCCAGTGAGAGATCACGAATATGGCCCACTGAGAAATGAGGCATTGGTACATGGGCCACTTATAGTGGTAGCACCTATGAGTGGTGTACAAGTATCACCAACACCTGTAGAGTAGCTAATTCCACCAGCCCCACCAGCAGACCATGTATGCAGATTGAGCACACTGCATGAGTTCTAGAGATAGAGGCTATAATGGTTTTGTGGCAAGATAGATCCTCGGGTAGCTGCGGATTGTCTAGAGGTAGTTACTTTGGTTTTTCTCCTAGTAGAGACACTTATAGACCAGATGGTAGTTCTAGATTCTAGCCTTTTTTATGGAATGACAAGGTGGTGGTGGAGCTTTCTGCTCTAGACACATGAGAAGGCGACCCTTGTCTAGACAGACTTTGAGAGCCTCTTTATGGAGGAGTTTGTACCAGAGACACTATTCTTGGTGTGTATTCAGGAGTTACTTCACCTACAGCAGGGTATCCTGACTGTGGCCCATTACTCAGTGAGGTTTACCAACCTCTCCCACTACTCCACCAACATGGTAAGGAAACCTTTCTTCAGATCCTAGACCATTTAGTAGGTAATTCCATGAGAGATTAGGGCGTCAATGATTTTACTCAGCATACTGACACATGATGGAGTGTTAGAGCGAGACCTACTAGTGGTGAGATTCCTAGCTGATAAGGAATCAATAGTGAGAGCCACCAATGGATGATAGGTGGCCGAGTCATCTGCATCAAGAAGTAGGAAAATGAAACAGAGGGCCAAACAGGCCAGACCATCCCGAGGATGACCCCATGACACTAGGTAAGAGGTGAATATCTCTCGAGGTAGAGGATGTCATCTGATGGCCAGAGTTTATTACACTTTCGGCAGACAGAGGGACATGGCTCGTGACTCACCAAATCCCCACATGGATAACCAGTAGGAGGTCAAGGGACCATAGAGGCAACAAAAAGGGTTCAATTAAGGAGCTTCGTAGGGTGGAAGACATGGTAGGGGAGTAGGCCAAGCAACAGGTGATGTACGATGGTTAAAGGTACTAACATTACCACACCCAGGAGGTCCACCAAGAGCTCCGAGAGTAGATAGATAGGGGTGGGTTGAGCTTTAGGTGATGGAGGGCTACGACAACGATGCTCCATATATGATTAGAGGTATGATCTGTGTCTAACCCACCTTAGCTTTAGTTCTTATAGACAGAGGTACTATTCAATCCTTATTTTCCATGGATTTCATTCGGAGCCTGGAGATTTTATTGGAGCCATTGGCTCGATCCTTATGATTAGAGAATCCTACATGAGGGGATATGATGATTACACACTGGTTTCATCAGTGTGAGATTACTCTAGGAGGAAAGTTATTTGGCTGGGATCTCATTGTAACAACGTTGAGGCCTTATGGCATCATCTTGGGTATGGACTGGTTATCCAAAATCAATCATCAGATCGACTATTTTAGGCACAAAATGCTATGTTTTCTTGAGGATGGGAGAATGTTTTCCATCGCTAGTGAGAATGGAACCTTTGCAGTACAAGATGGAATTTCTTAGAGGAGGGTGTAGCTGATCACTCACCAATTGGCTAGCCTCAACCTCGATACGATGGATGAGGGGAGTCTGTTTTTTCCTGTAGTGGGGGATGAGTATGAGGATTTCCTTTTAAAAGATGTCCCAATACTACCTATTTGTAGAGAGGTAGACTTATGCACTGACTTTCACCCAGGGATGACACTAATATCTACACCTACATATCAAATGGATGTTGTGAATCTTCATGTGTTGAGGGTACAACTAGAGAAATTGCAAAGGAAGGGGTTTCTAAGGCCTTGTGTTTCTCCATGGGCAGCCCTAGTATTTTTTTCCAAGAATCTAGATGAGTGATGGAGGTTATGTGTGTACTTCCAATGCCTAAACTAGGTGACCATGAAGAACAATTATCCACTTCCGAGGATTGACGAAATCTTCAACTAGCTGAAGGGAGCGACGCTGTTCTTGAAGATAGACCTCATATCGGGAAATTATCATATTTGAGTATGAGATGTGGATGTATTGAAGAGAGCCTTTAGGAGCCGTTATGGCCACTATGTGTTCCTGGTGATGCCTTTCACCATGACCAATTCCCCAAAAGTTCTTATGGGACTCATGAATAGGATCTTCTAGCCATACCTAAATCATTTCATGGTGGTCTTCATTGAAAACATCTTTGTGTACTCGGCATCAGAGGAGCACCACATTACACACATGAAGATAGTTCAAGACGCACTCCGAGAGAACCAACATTATGGTAAACTGTCAAAGTGTCAGTTCTGGAATTGGTAGGTCAACTTTTTGTGACACATCATCTTAGAGACTGGATTTTTAGTAGATCTGGCGATGTTATAAAAAGTTTTTGCCTGGGAGCCACCACAGAGCGTGACCAAGGTGTGGAGTTTCCTCGTGCTAGCTGGGCACTACCGAAGATTCGTACCCGATTATTCTAGAGTAGAATCACCATTTCATATTTGAGAAATAATGGAAAACACTTCATATTAATGGAGATATTCCTGCAATGTTTACAGGAGCTGAGGTGGATAATGATGATTGCCCCCATCATGAGACTACTAGAAGAGGGTATTGGGTATGTAGTCTATTGTGATACATCAAGGAACAGAATGGGTTGTGTGCAGATGTAGGATCGAGGAGTGATCAAAAATGGCTCAAGAAAGTTGAAGAAACATGAGAAAAACTATGAGACTCATGACCTGGAGTTAACAGTAGTGGTATTTTCCTTGATGATGTTGCATCACTAATTTATTTGTGAACATTTTACAGTTTACTCCAACCATAAGAGTCTCATATATATCTTCTCACAAAAATAACCTGAACATGGGATCAAAACTATGGCTGCAGTTTCTCAAGGAATTTGACTTTGAGATAGTTTGTACTCATAGGAAGGAGAATGTGGTGGAGGACGCACTCAGCAGTATTTCTGGTTTTCATTTTCTTAGTGGGGAAACAGAGTAGCTAGTCGCGATGTAGATATCCTTCATGGATAGTAATGGATCATATTACCTTCAGTCGATGACTATTACTCCCCCTTTATTATGTCAAGTCTAGGAGGCGCAACTGGTGGATGATGACTGAGAGTCCCAATGCGCTCAGTTATCATTCAGACGAGATCCTAATGGTTTTTCGATAGGTGGGGAGACCTTCCTTCTTTTCAAAGGGTGCACCATAGTACCAGTGACATTATGAGAGGAGGTTTTGAGGGATTTCCATACATACCCTTTGGTGGTACATCATAGAGTGGAGAAGATGTACTAGGACCTCCGACATCAGTACTGGTTTCCAGGGATGAAGAAAGTGGTGGTCATGTTCATTTCGGGATGCCTCACTTGTCAGCATGTGAAGGTCGAGCATCGGGTTCTAGTAGGATTGGCCCAGCCACTTGAGGTTCCATATTAGAAGTGGGATGGTATCTCCATGGACTTTGTGAAAGTGTTACCATGTACATCCATGATCCATGATTCCATCTAGGTGATCGTTGAATGAATCGCCAAGTCTCTCAATTTGTATCCATCCAGAAGAAAAGGCCGGTAGAGGGCATGGGATGCCTCTATGTCTTGGAGATTTTTAGAATCCATAGGGTGCCTTCAATGATAGTCTCAAATTATGATTCATACTTTAAATACAATATGTGGAGGGTATTATAGGAGGCATTTGGGATGCAGCTACACTTGAGCACTTCTTTTTTACCCCCATACGGATGTTCAGACGGAGTGGACCATACAGACTATGGAGGACATGCTTTGTGCTTGTGTCCAGGGTTTTGGTCATAGTTGGGAGGACCACCTACCACTGGTGGAGTTTTCATATAACAAAGATATCACTCCACCATTATCATGGAACCGTTTAAGGCCTTGTACGAGTGACCTTACAGATCGACCTTATACTGGAAAGACCTAGGGGAGTCGACACTCATGGGTCCAGAGTTAGTATGGGCTACAACTAAGAAGGTGAAGATCATCCAGGAGTGGATGAGGACCAAATAAAGCTGGAAAAATTATTATGATGGTAAGAGACGGAGAGCCTTTGAGTTTCATGGGGGAGATCATTTATTCTTTTGGGTCTCACCCCGATGAGGATAACAGTGATTTGGATAGGGCTACAAGCTATCTCTGTGGTTCATCGAACCTTTTTAGATCCTTAAAAAAGTTGGTGATGTGGCATACCACTTAGATCTTCCTCCACAGATATACTTGGTGCATGATGTTTTCCATGTGTGGTATTTGAGGAGATATGCGAATGATCTATTTCACGTCATCGACTGGGGGGAACAAGACATTTCTAATGGGGCCACGTTTGCGGAGTTCCTAGTAGATATATAGGAATGACATTAGTGGGTCCTACATGGGTGGTCGATTCCTCTGGTGTGAGTTTGGTGGCTGCACGAGAATCTTTAGGAGAGCACATGGGAGTTGGAGGTTCAGATTCATGCTCAGTACTCCCATATATTTGTTTTAGTTTTTGTTTTGGCCTTTGGGGACATAAATCCCTAAAGTGGGGTGAATGTAATGTCTCTAAATTCCATGTAATTTTATTTAATTATATGGAATTATTTTTAGACCTTGAAATTATACAGCACGTGATTCTGAGGCTTGGAGAGTCCACAATGGGATTTTAAACTTTTTTTAAGGTACATTAAGTAATATGTGAGCAAGTTTTTTTTCTTTTTAACTGGTGCATAGATTGAAAATTTGAGGGCACTGTTGAACTCACAACTCCAGGATTCACCAATAAATTACAAAACATCGGCTGACAAGGGACGAGTAGAAAAGTTATTTTTTATTCCTTGCAATAAAAGTAATAATATAATTTCGTGAAATTATTTTATTTATTTTCTCTCCGTTGAGCGGCAGATGGAGATGTTGTAGTACAATGACAAGGTAGTGATGATGTACATTAATGGAGTTTCAATAATATCTCATTTGAAACTGCAACTCTGATTTCTTAATAGCTCATTAAATGTGGTTCATTTAATTAGCATAATTAATGGAAGAAACATCACAACACTTTTTATTTAATTTAATAATCCAATGTGTTGGAGATTGGGATTTTACAAACGTGGGGAAATCTTTGATGTGCTGTTGGAAGAATCCCTCACCAATGAAGAAAGACACACCAACTGATCATCACCGGCTTCGACATGCCTCGAATAATGGATTTGGAAGCGATGTCGAAATATTGAAAACCTAAGAAAAAATGCAATGAATTCGAACATCAATGAGGTAGGGTGTTGTTTAATTTTAAAAGTGTCCCCATTCTTATTCCAAATGACGAACACGGATTAACCCACATATAGGTTAATCTGAGGACCATTCATTCTTGTGGTAGGGTGACTCCCTTTGGGATTTCCCTATATGGGATTAAATTATCTCTTGTGTGGGTTGAAATAGAATTCCCGGACGTCCCCATGATTGTAAACTTCTAATGCGTATTGCATGGGCCGACACGAATAAGGTCTGATCCACTTAGTTTGTGTGTTCTTCATGACCAAATCCTCAAGTGGATGAGAAGGCAGAATTGAGGCCATCACATAGAATGTGACATCCCTTGGAGGCTGTATGCACATGCGACATAGAGAACGGACCACCATAGTGTGTGCGATAATTCGATGAAGACCAGGCCAATTCCCTAGAGGGGGTAGCACCACTATGGTGTGCCGCAGTGACCCGAAAACCCATGTTGGAAACTTTCCCAAATAGAGGAGGCTGCTACCTTTGGCCGCAACGTAGCAGGAGGGGTTGCCAACCTCCGAGACGGTGGCCAGTGGAGAGCTAACAGAGGCTACGCCGCATCAGAGGTGAAGGAGCCATGGTGAACTGATAACAGTAGGGGGAGCAGCCCCATTGATGAACCATGGAAAAGGAGGAGCTAGATCCTGCTCTAAGTCATGCCCATCCATTCTAAATAGGACTGCTCTACCTTTGGCAGACCGGGCAGCAGGCGGGCCGGACCCCATCCCAGCAGGTTGGTCCCACACCACAATGAGCCAGAATCGCACCCCAGTAGGTCGAACCCACACCCAGCAGGCTGGTCCCACACTAACAAACTGGGTCCGATAAGGCAGGGTCGCCAATTGACCCGACAGGATGCACCCATTTTAGACTGGGTCGGGTCTAGTGAGGCCCATTGGGCATGAACCATCAGCCAGACAAGACCAGACTGACTATGACACAAATTGGGTTAGGTCAATTCCTTCTAATTAAACCAGGGTTTGTGGGACACCCAGGCTGAAATGGTCGAGTTGGTCCAACTGGGTTGAACTGGTACTAGACGTAACCGACCTATGTTTATCAAAACAACTGTATCTTTAAAAATCATGCATCTAATTGATGCCTCATTAGTGGAATTGGGACCCTTTCATTAGGGTGGTCCTTATGAAATAATTTATGTGAGTTTTGGAGGAATTTGAAGCATGACAAGGTTGGATCAGACTCGAATCCAATCAGTCCCTTTTTACTAAAAAGCATATAAATTAGAAACTGTGTGTCCTATTGATGCACTGTCTATTGCATTGGGACCCTTTCGACGTGAAAGTCCATTGGGGATAATCTATGTGGTACATAGTAGAGGTTGAGGTATGAACATTGTATTTTGGATCTAATCCTCCCAGAATCAAGTGTGCGTGTGGGAATCCAGTGGTTGGCTGCAACGTGAAGAATGAATAGAGATCCTATGTGGGTCAACACCTAGAGATCATATGTGGGTCAGAACCTAGTGATTCTGTTTGGGTCATAACCTAGCGATACTCTGTGGGTCAGCAATAGAGCCTCTCGAGAAAATAAGATGATCTATATTTACAACTAATCATCATTACTTATATACTTATTTTATACATGGTGTGAGATATGACTTTTACTTTGTTCTATGTGTTTGAGATCTTTCTTGGTTATATTACCTATGTGGTATTTTCTTTGTGGTGTCGTTCATGGACTACTGAGATAATTTCGAGGGTCTTGGGGTCCCTACTTGGTATTGTTTTATGCACCCATACATGGGATTCACCCACACATGTTGTGTCTGGTGAAAATGATCAACGTTTTGACCGAGGTGCTCAGTTGGATGGGATTGACAGATTCTACGATAGTGGATATAGTGGCCTAGGACCAGGTGGGATCCAGTATTACTAGTCAGACCTGGTATACTACTTCAACTTCCAGTAGCTTCACCACTCTCACGATAAAGTGGGGTTTTCCATAGATGGACATCAGAGTTTCCTTTTATACTTTCTATTTTCAGTTCCTTTTTCGTTATGTATTCTGGCCCACTTAATTTAACTTTCACTTTCACTCATCGTTGTTTTAGTGGAATACTTGTTTCCCCCTTTCAATGTGTTGGTATGTGGTTGATCACGTGTGTGAAGATGTTTAAAGGAAATACCTTTTATTTTTGGGATATTCCATTCTAGTGCTAGTCACTAGCCCATCACCTATGGAAGATAGGCTTGTGGTAGTTACGAAATGACCCCTAGTGGACAGGTCACGACATAGGATGTCTTTTTCATTCATGTATAACCCTTTGGGTGTGCTCAATTATCTTACCTCAACTATATAATTGTTAAATGTTTCAAAAACTTCTTATGTGATTGAATTTTCTTTGTAATGAAACTGACCCTTATAGGAAACTACATAATTGATAATAGGGCCTTCTGTGTTCTTGGTAAAACCATGAATTTAATTTCCATGACATTATTAATTAAATGGATTTTTATATAGAGAAATGTAGCTTTATGATGTTTTTCTTGCTTAAATTATATATACTAATTGATTGAAAATGGTAATAATTGGTAAATAGAAAACTCTAATTGTTACATGATTTTATATATTGATTATATAGATTATGAAAAATATTTATATATTTTCCCTAAAGAATTTTTTACAATGTGGTGATACCACATGATATTATTATTATTATTTTACCATTGATATTGGATGTGGAATGATGTTTAAGAGACTTATTGAGCATCACATTTCACTCTCCCTTTCATTGGGTGTTAAACATGGTTTCTATCAACATTAGACTATTATATAGGTGATTATAATGATGTTAAACATCCCTATTTTTAGGGTGTTGGGAATAAATACTCATCCCACATATCTCGAGTGTTGAGCATTATGACTGACATTCATAATTATATTTAGGGACAACTACTCTATTGATATAACATGTTTAGAATTGTAAGGATTCCTTAGTTACACCCAATTATAGAAAGCATCTAGTATTCATGTATAACAATACTTACATCTTCATGTAATTAGTGAATATATGTGGATATATGTATAAAAATATAATATATTTATATATATTATTACTCTATATATGGTTACAGATCAGACTCTCATTAAAGATATGTTGAAGAAGGTTGTGCCGTTAGGTGTACTTTATCAACATGAGAATGGAGGTATTTATTTACTTAGCAATACATATTATTTAATTATAATATCACACTACATATCTAGGTACATTTCTTTGATTACTAAAAGACAAAGCTGGTGTTGGAATACTGAGATTTTATCTCACACCTTACTCAAGCCTCATTTAGTTCTTCAGTAGATTATATGTCAATGGGAATGGATAATGGAAAGCGTCTACTAAAAATTCTTGACATTAAATACTTATTTTTCAAGTATAGGTGTACATGATTGAACATATTCAATTTAATCCATGAGAGTAGTCATTTTTCCTTTTTTTAGTTTAGTACAACATTATTTTATATGCATGTCCCCCATTTCCCTTTTTGTATATCATCATTCTAGGAAATTATGAATATATTTCAGCATATTGGATTATGTTATTATTAAAGTTCTTTATTGTATTTACTTTCTATTGTTCCATTGTTATGTATGTCTATATGATTCTAATATGGTGAATTACTGGTCCTGTCTTTATAGTGTATATTTATTATATGCTTCCACTATTGTTTAATATATTTTTATATGTTGGGAAACATTGGTAATAGTTTATACTGTCCCCACTGTACAATGATAGACCATTTCTGCTAGTCATCATCCGCTGGCCTATGGGGAATCAAAAATTAGGCCATGTGAACCACCAACTTAGGGAAAACATTATGTGTATCCCATTTCATAAAGTTACATCATAAGCAATGGAAATGAAACAATCTTAATAAACATATAATCATTTCTTTATAGAACAACCCACTTAAAAGAGATGGGTTTTCTAAACAAGTTATCATCATAATAATAATCCATTCATCGAGTGAATAATGATTGTATAATTTCATAATAAAATTAGTAAAAATAATTATCATCATAGATGGTATTAGAGATCAAAATTCTTTAAAAATATTAATTGTAATTTTTGTTTGGAAAATACCCTTTTCACGTTGAAATCACCTATAAAAAATATACCTTTTTTAAAATTATTTGAGAAAAAAAATTCATAATAACTTTGGAGAATTTTAATTGAAGCATAAAATCATTGAGTGGTTAGGACTATTGGAAATTTAGATCCTTCTATAAAAGTTCATTGAAAAAATTACTTTGAAAAATGTATAAAAAAAATTAAAAACTTACCTCATTGAGAAAGGGTAAATAATATTAATTTTAAACCATTTTTTAAGAACTATTTCATGGGTAAAAATAACATGAATAAATTATAAGATACTAGAAATACATTCATTAAAACATTTCTATAAAACATTGTAATAAAATAATATGGATTTTTGTTAAAAGAGTGAAATAAATTCGGATATCCTACAAATATTTTTTCACCCTTCTCAGTAATTAATAACATAAAAAAAGACAGAAAAATGTGTTTTTAATGAATTAATAGAGAATAATAAAATCCATGAGTATTATGACAAGTATACCACAATACTTCATCATAGGAATATAATCATGAATAATAGAGATAAACAATGAGAGTATAATATATAACCATTACCATAGGTATAAAATATAGCACACGAGTCTGAACCTCATATATAAAAATACTATCTTATTATACCTATAAACTAAAAACACAATTATATTTATCATATGATATATTATTTACTTTTAATATTTTACCAAAAAATTATTATGAGATATTTATTAAATTAATTATTCTAGGTGTTAAATGCTTCATTTTTCATGTATGTTTTGGTTTGATAATTTTGGTCCACATACATTGATCATGATTCATTAATTAATATATTTTTAATCATTAAATAAATTTATTATATATTCAATATATATGTTTTTATTTTAATCCATAAATTCATAGATAGAAAATTAAATTACACAGATCATTGAGATGTTCAACCATATGTATGTGTGATGAAAATTTTCACTTTTCAAAGGATGAGACAAAGGATAGGTAAAAAAACCTAATCTTTCTAGAGTCATTATTAGTATATATAAATCAAACACACACATATATATATATCAAATATATCTTTATTACAATTCATATAATGAAGAAAAAAAATAATTAGACATCCACTACTAGAAATTTGGGCTATAGCCACGGACCTATAGCCACAATTTTATAAGTCTGTGGCTATAGATTTTTTATTGCCATAGTTTAATTCAATATCTGTGGAAAAATCAATATTACATCGCATTCCCAATCTATATCGGGCTTCTCCTTCTCCCCCGATCTGCATCCCTCCTCCTCCGATTCACACCCGATATCACTGCACAACCCTCCTCCCTGACGACGTCTCCTCATCCCCACAACCCTCCTCTCCTCCCCCGATTCACAGCCCTATCACCGCGCAACCCTCCTCCCCGATGGTGTCTTCTCCTCCCCGCAACCCTCCTCCTCCTCCCCCAATTCGCAGCCCTATAACCGTGCATCCCTCCTCCTTGAAAATGTCTCCTCCTCCAGATGATCTCCCCGACGATCTCCCCGACGATCTCACCATGTAGCCCTCTCTTACAACGACACCCTCCTCCCCAACGGACTCTCCCACAACATCGACCTCCTTCCCAATGACCACTCTCACAGGGGCACCCTCCCTCACGACGACCTCTGTCACCATGGCGCCCTCCTCTCTGATAACCTCTACTCAGCGGTCTCACCATTTGCAGGTAGAAACATATCACTCTTCATGCAATTGAGACTGATTCCTTAATGGTCTTCAATTCACTCCTCGGATGCGGTCTCACACCATGGACTACTGAATACACCATATGTAGAAGAAATTTTTTTATGAAAAACAACCTGGAGGTTCTTTATGCTTTTCATGAAGGGAATAAAGTGGCATACTTTCTAGGTTCAAAGGTTAATTATGAATAAGACGTTACTCTATTAAAAAGTCTCATATCACTTCCACAGGAGGGGAAAAATATGGTCATCACAGATGCTCCTGATCATCACCATTTTCTTCCCCTTTGTTTGAATCTTTTCTGAACTTGGTTTGTACCATCTCATAACTCTTTCATTTATTTTAAAAAGTAGTTTTTAAATCATGATTTATTCATCATTGGAAAACAGAACCAATCCACATTTATCATATTTGATATCTGTAATAATATTTTTATTTCAGTTCTTGTGTAATTTACATATTCTATCCAAAAAAAAATTGGGAATGTATATATCATTCAAATAAACATTAGATACATTTTTCTTCTAGTACTATTTCATCTTCTTCTATGACCATTGAGTAACTTCTTCTTATGTTTGATACTTATGAGGATCGTTTTGTTCATAACACTCCATTTTATCATGAAAAACTAAAAAACTTTTTTTATGTGTTGGAATATGTTTTAATCTACTAATATCCCCGTTTATGGGTCTCAGGAGTCACCTTTCGTTGTACCCTAGTGGCATAGTAGGAATCCTTGTGTCTACATCAAATCCAATATTTTTCCATATAAATTATTATAATAATTGTTTTAAAAAATATTGAAAATGAATTATCAATTTTAATCATTGAGATTAGATATATAAAACATTGAAATGGCTATGTAACCCATTCCCACTCAGGTTTACCCTTCCTCAATATCTTAAAAGAATCTTGTTACACACAAACCTATCATGAACAAATCAAAGTTGTGACTATTCCCAAGAGTGGGAAAAATATTTTAAAACCTAAACCATTTATTCCTAAACCATTAAAGTATTCAAAATCATAGGAAAAATTGAATAACCAACATTAGAAACTGAAAAATCAGAGCTGTATAATGAGTGAATTGGTTAGGGAATGTTGAACTCCAATGATAGGAACATGGTGAAATTGTTAATTGGTGTTAAAATTTGGAAAAAAGTGATTTTCAATATTCAAAAGAGAAAATTGACATCTTGGAAATATTTACCTCAATATTATTGTATTATTAATGGGAGAGTGTCAAGAAAATATAGGAGATTCAAGAGTTTAGATAAATACATAACAACCCTCAAAGATAGACATATGTAACCCATCCAATGAATAATTAGATTGATCTATTGACACTGAAATAATAGGTGGAAGATGTCCTTGATGTGGTCATTAGATAAATAACCTCATTCCCACTTATAAATATATTAGTCTTAAACAAAATTATAATATGTCATAATGGTTTTTGATTTGTTAATTTTTTTATATGGTGATGATGTTTAGACTATTATGGTGTGGTTGAGGAGACATCCCCCATAAAAATCCATGGATTTAAATGAATTTTTATTATCATTTCTCTAGTGTGATTTTCATGAAATCAGATTGTTTCCATATGAGTAGTAGATTATTATACATGTGCCTTTAAAATTTATCATGGGTTTATCTGCTAATTTGGTTTACACATAATAATACAAAAATTTTTATTCATTTATAATATGATGTAGGGGAGTGAGGGGTGATAAAGGAGTGATTAAGAATTCTCAATTACCATGGGTAGGTGAAGGTAGTGTATTGAAAATCATTTTTTCACCACCTAACCAAACACACTAAAGAGAGAGTGAATGGATTGAGATCTTGGGTCATTCCCAGGTATTATTTAGGGGGGTGAATTTATTTTATAAGAGATTATTATATAATTAATGATAGAATTATATAAGGTAAACCCTCATTATATTTATCATTTTTCACTTTTATTTTATTTCTTCCATGCACGTGTGGTTCCTCTCCTTCATTATTTCATTATTCTAAAATTAATAGTGTTATATTAGTGTAGGTGTGAGGAGAATGAATGATTATATCCTTCCATGAACTTGTGGTTCCCAATCTCTTTTCACTATAAAATGTTGTATTTTTAATTTTCTATTGTATTAAATTTCCAGATTGGAGTTTCAAATTAGTGGCAATCATGTTTTGGTTCCCTATCTCTTTTCAGCATAAATTGTAGTATTTTTAATTTTCTATTTTATTACATTTCCATATTGGAGTTTCAAATTAGTGGAAGTCATGTTTTGAGTTCTTAATCAAATTTACATATTGAATTAGAAATCACTGGTGTTTTTAATGCTGCACTTTGATCATTCTTTTGGAATCATACTTTTGTTTAAGGACATTCTTATTGAAGACTATCTGTTAATGCCTATATGATAGAATGATTTAAAATTATGTTTCATATAATCATGATTAGTTGAATCTATATTTTATTAACTTTGAAAGAGGGCTGGACAATTCTTATTTTCTTGATTGTCAGGTTGGTCCGAGAGGAATATGAAGTCTTTTTGTTGATGAAGTGAAACAATTATAATTATGGAAGAGTGGAAAAAGTGGATGTTGCAGCATGATTTTCTCTATGACGTTTTGATGCGCTTTCTGGCTCATACAGTGACTCCTTTTCTTCATTATATGAAGTTTTATTATAATCTATGTTTATATCCTCTTTCAATTACTTGATGGTGCATGCTCATTGCACCTCATGTTTTCACTGCATCTTGAACCTTCAATTTTTTTTCCGGGGTATGGGTTGGAAAACCAACTCATTTATTTTTTCACTGTTATAGTTCATTCATTTTTCATTGAATATTTACCTATTAGAAATAGCGATCTTAAAATGGGTTTTGTGCAGCCTATGGTCTACGGTTTTCATTGCTGGCTTCAAAAGGCGAATTTCGACTTTTAATTGTCTACCTATATAAGTTAAACATTTTAATTGATATTTTGTTAAATCTAAACCAGGTTTGATTGAAAATGATGAGTTACCGATGATGAAAAATAGGTGAAGAGGGGGAAATACAACACCACTGAGGGTCCATGAGGTTAACATCTTTTATTCTACTGTGTTTGGAGAAACCTAGTTATGGTGATTATTTATTTCCAATTTTACGAAGCACATAAAATTATCAGTGTTCTTTATATGATTTCTTTACTGCTTTATATTGATTGGTGTTGTTGGCGATCACTTCTATTTGATCTTTTTTTCTCATACTAATCATGATTTTTGATTTTGTGTTAATCAAAATGGTTATTTTAGTTTCTATTTAGCATGTTAAGCTTCTATAATTTTTACATGAATCTTTTCCATGTAATGTCTTATTCTTGTGAGTTTATATTTTTGAATAAATATGTATTTATTTCATTTTATTGTAATACATTTCAGGAATTGGTATTATTCAATTATTCAATTATTCTATCTTCTATTTACAAAATAATACATGTGTTGAACTGTTATTTTGAAAATTTTAAGGGGGATGGTGCAGGCTAGGGGGATGGAGGGTGGTGCGAGGGGGGGGGGGGTTAGGGGCTGGTTGTGGGGGATGTGAATGGTTTGGGGGGGAGGGGGCTGGTTTGGGGGGAGGCTAGTACATGGGAAGAGGTGGGGGTGGTGCAGGGGGGCTGGTGCGGGCTAGGGGGTTGGGGGGCTGGTGCAGGCTAGGGGGTTGGGGGGTGGTGTTTGGGGGGGGGGGACTGATTTTGGGGGGAGGGGACCGATTTTGGGGGGAGGCTAGTATAGGGGAAGGGTGGGGGTGGTGCAGGGGGGGGTGCAGGGGGGGTTAGGTGGCTAGTGCAAGCTGGGGGGTGGGGGGGGTGGGGGTGGGGATGGTTGTGGGGGAGGGGACTGGTTTAGGGGGGAGGCTAGTACATGGGGAGGTGGGGGGGGAGGGGGGGTTGGTTGTGGTGGAGGGGTGGTGCGGGGGGGGGGGGGGGGGGTTAGGGGGTAGTGCATGGGGGGGGGGTCGTGCCTGTAAGAGGCTGAAATCGAGGTTTGGTGGCCAAAGGCGGCATGAAACCTGATGGGTTAGGTTTAGTGGATGGCTAGGCTCAAGATAGAGAGAGATAGAGAGGTGTTTTTAAAATTCCATCATAGTAGAAAATCAACATGAGATTCATAACTCGAATATATAAATGGATCTGGGTCATGGTGCAACCTGACTGTTTTACACTTTTGATTTTTTTCAGAAATTTTAATTCTATTTGACATCTCTAGAGTCAACCAATCCCTTAATATTTGTTTTACAGAAATTGATCATTGGGAGCTTGTTATCCAACCGTATAACCAGAGTTATATACTCTCATGTAAAAAATAGGAATTTATTGATATCTCATCTTAGCATTTCATTCCACTGATATAGCAGTGTCCATTTACAGAGCATGTATCATTATGTTCACTTGTAGCTTAATAATTTATTTTTTAGTAAATGGCTTTCTAACCATTTCTGTTTTCACCTTGAATTTAGGGTCCTAAGAACTGCTTCTTCAACCCAACTTGTGGATGGTTAGTAGGTCTGAAAAGCCCAGGTGTTGCAGCTATATTCCAGTTCTTCCATCATTACAACACATTTTATAGCAAAACATCATTCAAAGAGTATGATTTTTATTATCTTATATGTCTTCCTTATTAATTTTCATTGGAGATATTTCTTAAAACATCTCAAGTACAATTTGGAATGATGAAATAATTAAGCTATTCAAGTTTTTGGAGAAAACTTCTAGTAATTCCTTTGATCTTTTGATCATTCTTCTTTGAATCTGGCATTTTCATGTATGACAACTGAAATTAATGACATGTGAGATATCCCATCACACATGCTCTGGAAAATTTAAATCAAACTGAAATTTTATTAGATGACCTCTTGTGCTTGATACAGTTAAGAAATTTGAACTTGATGTGGTTAACAATGGTGACCATCAGGTATTTTTATTTCATTCATTAAATCAAATTTTCATTACTTGGTACCTTGTTGGTGCAAACCTGCATTATTAGTGTACGGGTCTTGAATTTCTAAAAACTTTCTCCTCATGTCTAAGATAATGCTACTAATTGCTTGTATTCATTATGCATCGAACACTGTTTTTTGTTGCTGGTGCTACTTAATGTTTTGAGATATTACGAGTGTTTTATTTTCTTCTATGGGTACATTCCAATACCCCTCAAACATAAGTGTAAGTCAAAATAACTAAATGTATGAGTTTAAAATAGGATATTTTTATCATTTCTATCTTCTTATTGTTCATACTTCTAGTTTGTTACTTGTAACATTTTTTTTGAGCAAAATAAAATGGGTTCCTTTTGGTGTGTACATATGGGATACATATTGTGTTTTTTGAACCACATAACTCGGCATGTATAGGTGTACAAACCCTGATTTTACACCCGAACACACATTTTGTGTCTGAAAGAAGACAGGGTGTGCAGGGGGGTGCAAGGGATGTTTAGGAGGGGTGGGGGTGCAAGGGGGGTTGTTAAAGGGGGTGTCCAGTAGGGGTTTCCAGCAGGGGGTTATGCAAGGGGGTGTTCAGCAGGGGTGGTGCAAGGGATGTGTAGGGGGTGCAAGGGGGGCTGTGCAAGGGGGTGTCCAGCAGTGGTGTGTGTAAGGGGACATGGGGGTTGCAAGTGGGGCTGTGCAGGGGGGAGGGTGCGGGGGGGGGGGGGGGTCCAGCAGGGAGGTCCGAGGGGGGGGGGGGTGATGTAGAGACTACTTTTGGGAAGAATGATATTGCTACTTTTTTATCGAATTTACTGTTCATTATTGTCACCGCTTTTTTAAAATTATTTATTATTCCTCTGGATCATATGCATTATTTCTTTTTTCACCATTGGTGCTGAAACTTTTTTGGTGTTGGTTTGGTTCTATGCATACTGCATTAGCGTCAAGCCATTCTATCATTTTTGGAAATTTTTGCTCAAGATGGTTGAATTGATTGGAGTCTAACAATATAGAATTATTTTTTGGTTTCTCTAAATTCTGAAATATCTAGACTATATTATCACCTTTTCCTTTTCTCTAGGTATATTGCTTTGATCATTTGTACATTTCTGATAATGTTCTATAGCACTTCTTGTTTTGTTTTTCAAATTTTTCTCATGTGGATTCCTCTTTGGTTCTTCCAATTTTGGCATCTGGATTCCATATGGATCTCGAGTCAGTTAGTAATACTTCTTCCATATTCAATTATCGAAGATTTAAATGAGTTTTTCATGTTATGCTAAAACCATACATTAGAAATCGTAGCCATATATATTCTCACAGATTACAACCACTCACTAGTTGAAAACTCATATAACATCAGTGGCCTTTTCTGGGAGATCACATTTCTTCTCTTCCTTGTCTAATTCCTAGGAAAAATTAGAATATTCTTCTGTTGCTGATGCATACATTGATCTCTTTAAAATTTCATTATCCAATTCCTTTCTTGTTATGGATGCCAATGATCCCCCTAAAACATTGGCAACCATGAAATTGATTGGTCCCATATTTTCCATTGTAAGAACTAGATTTCATAAAAAAACATGATATATGTGATTTTCCATGGAGAAGAAAACTTCTGTTTCATTTGAGCATTGTTGAAGATAGATTCCCTAGAAGATGACAATGATGGTTCATCATTCATGCCAATGATCTAATTTTCTGAATGGCTGGATGAGTTCTCGTGTCATCTATTTTCTTTAGTTCTACACTAGGAACCAAACAGTGTTACGTAAGTGTTTATGACTCTTTTTTTCCGTCCCTTTCTTCAATCATTCATGTATTATTCTAATATTTAGTTATGAATTATCTTGTTATTAAGTAGTTTATGGTATTGTAGAAGTGAATGGCTATACTCATCACCAGTTTTAGGAACGTTCCTGATTGAGGATGGTCCCTATTATTTTTTGATGCTGTAAATCCTGCTTGGGAAGCTCTCTCAAAGTATCTATAGTCAGGTATGTCCTGTAATTGCAGGTTGTTCAATGCAGTAGCTTCAATAATCCATTTTTCTTCTTTTTTTAAGATGATTTAATCTTTGGAAATTTTGTATAATTTCCTAAAACATGTAAACTGTGTCCTTTTTTCTGTCTACTATAATTTATAGTTTTCGCACCGTATTAAACATGATAATAGAGGCAGTTTTCCACCTTATTGAATCTATGTTGCTGTCTATTAGTTTCTCTATTAAAGTATCACCTATGACTGGATTTAGTGGAAGAGGAATTTCCAATGCTTCTGTCTTGATGAATAGGTTGGGTTTTTGTTTTCTATTGGTTTGTGAGCTCGAGGTGGAGTGGAGTGGATTGGTTTTTCTATGGCAGTAGGCAAGGGATAGGGGTCCTGTCCGGATGGGGTGGGGGGGATCTGTTCATGGGGGGGGGGGAACTGGCAGGGGGGAGGGTGAAGGAGGGTGGGGGGGGGGGGTTTGCAGGGAAGTGGGGAGGAGGGCAGGGGGGTGCAAGAGGGAAGGGGAGGGTGCAAGGGGTAGGGTTCAGGAGGGGGGGGGGGGTCTGCAGGGTAGGGGGAGAGGGTGAAGGAGAGCAGGGGGTAGGGCAGGGGGGAGGGTGCATGAGGGTAGGGGGGAGGGGTGCAGGAGGGTGGGGGGGACTGGAAGGGGGGAGGGTGAAGGATGGCAGGGGGGGAGGGTGCATGATAGTGGGGAGGAGGGTGCGGGGGGGGGGGGGGGGGGGTCTGCAGGGCATATGGGAGGGGTGCAGGAGGGCGGGGGTTTGCAGGGCAGTGGGGATGGGTGCAAGGGGGGAGGGTGCAGGAGGAAATGGGGGTATGTCCTGGGTGTAAGGGGGTCTGTCCAGGGTTGCGGGGGGGGGGGGGGGGGGGGTCTGTCAAGTGGTGAAAGGGGGGGGGGGGTCTGTACAGGGGTGAAAGTGGGGTCTGTCTAGGGTGAAAGGGGGGTCTATCTAGGGGTGCAAGGGGGTCTGTCCAGGGATCAAGGGTGGGGTCTGTCCAGGGTGTAAGGGTGGGGTCTGTAGGACATAGGGGAGGGGTGCAGGGGGGAGGGTGTGTGTGTGTGTGGGGGGGGGGGTCTACAGGGAAGTGGGGAGGGTTGCAAGGGGGGAGGGTGCAGGAGGGCGGGGGGGGGGGGGGGGTCTATCTAGGGGTACAAGTGGGGTCTGTCTGGGGTGCAGGGGGTCTGTCTAGGGGTGCAAGGAGGGTCTATCTAGGGTGCAAGGGGGGTCTGTCCAGGGTGCAAGGGTGGGGTCTATCCAGTGTGCAAGGGTGGGGTCTGTCCAGGGTGCAAGGGGGGTCTGTCCAGGGGTGTAAGGGGGTGTGTCCAGGGGTGCAAGGGGGTATACAGGGGTGCAAGGGGGGTCTGTCCAGGGGGAAAGGGGGGGTCTGTCTAGGGGTGGGGTGGGGATAGTTTTTTTATGAAATGAGAAGGGATATAGCCATGATTTCAAACCATGGCTGGTATTGGTGTGGCTATAACTTATAGACACGTTTTTTTGGACTTATAGACACTATTCTAAACCGTGGCTACAACATAAATTTCTAGTAGTGATCTCTTCATAGAGGTGGTTGTGTACACATATAAACGAGTGAGGCTATAGTTTTATATTATATTGAATGGTAAGAATTTTGTCATAATAATATAATTATAGATTAATACATATATAATAATTATAATATTTAAATAACAAACCCATCAAAATTCTTATCCATAAGAGGTGGTTCTGAAAAATTAATTATTTATCAATTGGGAGACTGTAATTTGTATGTACACACATGCGATACTTTCTCCTGACATTTGATTAGAAAGAGGGTATTAATGGTTAGTTGAAAAACATAATATAATTCTTAAATATTCATTATAGCTTATTATTAATTATAAATACTACATATTTAGTTGAGCTAAAACTATAAGTAAAAAATATATACTAGTTAAGGTGATTACCAATTATTTGAAATAACTTCTTTATATATCCACTAATGTATCCTAGGGTTTATCATTTGGGAATAAAATAACCACTATAATTTTTATTGGTTAGTTTATATAGTATTTTATTAGGTTTTAGTCCATAAATAATTCCCAATGATGTTTAATAAGATGAAATATGGGGTCCCTTTTATAAGGGAGGGATAGGACACAGTTTGAATTTTATAAAATATTGAAGTATAATAAAGTTGTTCAAAAGAAAATTTCTTTCATATGACCATGTATTTTAATTTATAGAGGATATGGGAAAAAATTATACTATAATATTTATATTAATTTTATTCTAATTATAATCCTTATCATTTTTGTTAACCCCTTCTCTTACTGTTTTGACTATAACCGTAATAACAACTATTTAAACAATAAAGGGTTAATAATGATACCATAAATTTAAAAATGATTAAAAAATGAATATTGATGATATGTTAAAAAATTTTATATTAAAATATATTATGATATTATTTTATGGTTTTTAAATCATTTAATGAAATAATATTTATGTCGATTTTGGAACAACTCAATTAATATGTCTTTAAAGACACAAAGACAAATAATGAATTAAAATATAATCACTTTAAACTTCCTTCATATGGAATATTTATCGAAAAATTAATTTAATATAATAATTCACATAAAGTGTGTTATGTAACGCCCCGACCCAGCTCACCTCTAAGACACTGGCTGGACCAGTGGGTCACATAACCTCAAGCGCATCTCCCCAAATGCTAGAGGCTGCCGACTAGCAGCGAGGGTTATGTTGTGTCCATGGGGTAGATAATTCCCTCATAGGTAACAAATAATATCACTACAGAAGTAACCAACAACATTAATCAATAGATGAAGCATGTAAATGAATAAAATACAACAGAAAAAATATAAATAAATCCAACTAAAAGATAAAAACCATGTGCAAAAACATAAAAAAGAGTGTCATGCCATGATATGAGTCTAAACTAAAAGTACAGAAAATAGAACTCCAACACATAGTCAACTAAAAGAAAAGACACAAGCAGCAACTGTATCGCAAGAAAGGCCTAGTCCTCTGCCCCAGTCTCCATCCTAAGAAATAATGAACAATCAAGCATCGGAAGAAGCACTCTTCCACTTTTTAATATCTACGAGAATGTAATCTAATAAGGTGTCGATGATGCCTGATCATGGTGTGGGATAAAATCCTAGTAGGTCAGCACCCACAGTGTCTAAACCTTTACATTTTGTGAAAAAATAAATATGCAGTGTTCCATTACATAACTATTTAAAATAAATTAATTACAGTGAAATGAAATAAATAAGTCGGATCGGGCCCCAAACGACACCCATGCCTAATCACCAGATTCAACCAAAGCTGGTAGTCTAAAAGGGTACCTGTAAATAGAATGCAGGAACACATATATATATAAAACCCAGAAAAGTAAGGTAAACAAGAAATAGGTATACCCCAAGATTGTGTTTTGACTTGGGGTCTAAGTCAAGTGTTAATCAGGTGCACTTCTACATATCAGAAGGATATATCAATTCTCTAGAAACTCAAATGGAAGTAATATAGACCTTAAGTGCATTATTATTAAGGATCAAGTTGAGAGTTGGAGTTTGAGCCCATCCCGAAGATATCTCTACAGAACATCTGTCAATTTATACAATGCCACCGATCCTATCCAAGGAAATCTTTCGAAAGACCAAGTATCGCCGGAGGCATGGATTTACCCAAAGTCTGTCTCGATATCTCAAAAAGGGTTCGAGTGTCATCAGAGGCTGGATTAGCCACATTGCCAATGGATACGTCCTTATGGTCCCTTTTGGAATAGGTATCACTCAAAAGTATTAGAAATCCCAGGGAAGTCTTGGTCCAACAAAGACAATGACACCTTCCCCCGACACATAGAGGTTACACATTAGGAACAGAGGATCTAAGCATGGACCTTAATACAAGACCATCCCCCCTTCCTCGACCTGAATTTAATTAATGTTTTCACAGCAGCAGATATGACATAATCAGCATATAAAGTCATAGCTTGAAAACTAACCAAATACACCCACATCACAAGGAATAAATCAAACATTACAACATAACAACTTACAAGGTAATATACATATCATATCAACCTCAGCGGATAATGCACATTTAAATAATAAGCAGTTCACAAAAAAGTTTCAAGGTAATATACATATCTTATCAATATCAGCAGATAATACACTTTTAAATAATAAGCAGTTCACATAACAAGTTCCAATGATCCAATAATTCCAGTTCATGTTCAAAGAAACAATTTATTAAATTTAATTACAATAAAAAGGGCTTCATAACACATGCAATTAGTTAAAAAATAAACCCAGCTAATAGAATATTATGCTGACCATGTCGGCACACCCAAAGGGGTGTCCGAATTTGTTGCAACAATTCAAACAACTATTTATTTAATTTTAAAAAAATAAAAAGGGGATGTTCTATACCTGCCGTTAATTTAATTAATAACCTGGCTAACAAAAAAATACACTAACAAAGTCCACACACCGAAAGGGGTGTCCGATCTTGTTGCAATAATTCAAAAAAATTAATCTAAGGTGATTAAGGCTGCAACAATTATGCAAAATAATTAAGGTAAATAAATTGGGTAAAATTGCACAAAGCCAGTAGGCACTGACTAACAGCACAACAATGAGTTTTTATAAACCGTAACTAAATGGAGAGAAAGCGAGTATGAAACCTACCTTGTAGTTGTATATGACTCTAAGATCCACAATAGGCTTTGATTTGACCTAAAATAGATGAAAACGAAGGATTTTAAAAAGACAAAATAGGGTAAAAATCTTCCACGATGAACTGTGCATAGATTACTCAAAGAAAATGCATGATTATAAATGCGCAATGTTATAAATTCCCAAAGGTTTATTGGGAACCTGATGGTGAAGTAATCTTACGTTGGATGGAGGAGCAGCGACCTTCTGAAGTGGATGCTGGTTGGTGTGACAAGAATGAGGGGTGCGACGTGATGAGTGGGAGAGGGAGAGAGGAGAGGAAAAAAAAAGAAAAGAGAGAGAAAAGAAACAAAAAGAAAAGAAAAGAAAAATAAGAGAAAAATAAAAGATAAGGAAAAAAGGAAATAAAATAAAAAGATAAAATAAAACAATATAATGGAAAGGAAAAAAATAAAAATAATTAAAAACTGGAATCCCCCATTTTAATTATTTTCATTTTCCTCTAACCCCCTATTTATTTTATTTGAGAATTTTTTTATCCTTTATTGATTTCTTTTAAATATTAATTAAATATATTATTACTATTTTCCAATACTTTATTAATTATTTAAAACCCAAACACCATGCCAAATCATGACGTGCCATTTTTTCATAAAACGTCATCAATTATTTAAATTAATTAAAAAGTTGTCTAGGACCTACAACGAGGTGTGCAGGTGCGCATCCTGGATAACTTAGTTAATTAGACTACAATAATTAGAAAAGTTTCATACCTTGTTAAGGTCAGGATGTTACAACCTCCCCTCTTTAGGACAACTCATCGCCAAGTTTCCTTTTTGAGGGTAGTGGAATGTCGCTAGAGAAATGTTCTGGCCACTATGCACGTACATCTGTCTTTCGCTCCCAGGTCTCATCCTGAACGCGTTCGTGTTGCCCCAACACCCGGACTAGTGAGACTGACTTACCACATAAGACTTTCATGCTAAAATCAATGATACAGATCAGATGCTCTGTAAAGGATGAATCAGCGTCAAGATCGATGTTTTCAGGGTCAAAAGAATGATATGGGTTTGGATGATATTACCGGAGTTGAGATACATGGAAAACATGGTGCATGGAATGGTACCTATGAGGTAGCAGTAACCAATAGGATACCGACCCAACTCTCTCCACTATATCAAACAGCCCAATGTATCTTGGTGATAACATCCCCTACCTTTTGATCCGCCTGTGACCCAACCTCAGAGAAACACACAGAAAGAATCAATGTCCCACCTCAAAATCTAGATATCTGAAACGATGATCAATATAAGAAATTTTCTTGGATTGAGCTGTAGTCATACACATATGAATCTAATGAACTTTCTCAGATGTCTCCAGAACGAGATAAGGACCCAACAGAGCTGCCTCACCGACTTCGAGCCAGCATAAAGGCAAACAACATGGTCTACCAAAGAAAACCTCATACAGAGCCATTTGGATTGTCTCATGGAAGCTGTTATTATAGGTAAAATCAACAATACTTAAATTATTCTTCTAGGAACCTCTAAAATCAAGGATACATTCCCGTAACATATCCTCTAACACTCGTATAGTTCTCTTGGACTACCCATCGGTCTGAGGGTGATATGCAGTACTCCGAAGTACCTATGAGCCCAGTGCCTTTTTCAACCCTTGATAGAACCAGGATGTAAAGAGAGAATACCTCTCGGATACAATAGAATTAGGTAAAACATGAAGTCGCACAATTTCCCGGATATACAGCCTTTCCAACTCATCAATCGTAAATGTCTCTCAGATAGGAAAGAAGTACACAACATCGGTCAAACTATCAACAACCACCCATACTGAATCACTGCTTTGAGGAGATATTGGAAAGCCTTTCACAAAATCCATAGTAATGTCATTCCATTTCCATTCAGGAATGGATAGAGGTTGTAGGAGTTCAGCAGGTTGCTGGTGCTATGCCTTCACCTGTTGGCAGGTGGAGCACCGAGTGATGAAACCTACTATCTAATTTTTCATACCAGGCCACCAATACTGTCGACACATGTCTCTATACATCTTGGTCAGCCCAAGATGAACTTACCAAATAAAGGTGTGAGATTCCTTCATCAGCTCTTCCTGTATACCTCAAGGTACCCATACACAGCCACAGTAAAGGAGGGTTCCACTGCCATCAACAACCCAACCAGGAGGTGGGTTCCATCCTATAACACTTTCCCTCAAAATGATCCCCTCAAGATCATTCAAATCTTGCATGCATTCTTCCTCCAAAAGAGAGTACGTCACTGTAAGAGATGTTAGAACCATTTTTCCACTCTTCTCCTGAACCTTCAGATGCATCTCTGAAAACACGGCCATCACCTTACACTCACTACTCGCTACCTGCATGTCCCGTGTCTATGTCTTGTGGCTTAAAGCGTCTCCCACAACATTAACCTTACCAGGGGTATAAGAAAGCTCAATGTCGAATGACTACAATTATTCGATCCACCTACATTACCTTAAGTTCAATTCTCGTTGGGTGGAGATATATTTCAATATTTTATGATCCGTGTAAACAATGAATCTCTCACCCAAAAAATAGTGTCTCCAATAGTGTAGATCGTGAACCATATATTCCAACTCAAGGTTGTGTATAGGATATTTTTGCTCGTGAGGTCTTAGCTGGAGGGATCCATAAGCCATGACTCGATCACCCTACATCAAAACTGAACCTAGTACAATTCCTCGAGCATCACAATATACTGTATAGATCTTACCAGGATCAGCCAGAATCCGGATTGGTGCTGAGGTTAGTCTTCCTTCTATTTCCTGAAAATACTTTTCACAAGATTCTAACCAGATGAACTATACACCTTTCTTAGTCAGGGTCATAATAGGTGCTTCTATGTAGGAGAAATCCTAGATGAATCATCAGTAATATCCAATGAGTCCCAAGAAACTACGAATGTCGAAGACACTCTCGGGCTGTTCCCATGAAACCATAGTGCTCACTTTTTCTAGGTCAAATGATACCCCTTATTTAGATATAATATGACCCAAAAGTGCGCTTTATCAATCCAAAAGTGGCATTTACTGAGATTAGCGTATATTTGTTTCTCTCTCAGTGTTCTCTGCACGATCTCAAGATGGGTTGCACGGTCGTGTTTGGAACGTGAATACACTAACATGTAGTCTACAAAGAATACCATAAAGGAATAAAGATACAATTGAAAAACCCAATTCATCAGGGCCATGAAGACTGCCGATGCATTCGTGAGGCCGAATGGAATAACCAGATACTAGTACAAGACATACGTGCTTTGGAATGCCATACGTGGTATGTCAGATCGTCGCACATGCACCTGGTGATATCCTGACATCAGATTAATCTTGGAGAAAACAGTTGCTCCCCGGATCTGGTCAAAGATATCGTTTATACGAGGCAATGGATATCGATTCAGTACCATGAGCTGGTTGAGTCCACGACAATCCACGCATAACCTTAGGGTACCATCTGCCTTCTTGGAAAAAGGACAGGTGAACCCCCCAACGATGTTCTAGGTATGATAAAACCCTTAGCCGCAAGGTCTTCAAGCTGCTTTTTGAGTTCCTGTAGCTCTGTTGGTGCCATCCTATAGGGAGTAATAGACACTAGTGCCTCACCTAGCACGAGCTCAATAGTGAACTACACATCTCTCATGGGAGGTAATCCATAGAAATCATCAGGGAATATGTCCCTGAAAAAATCCACCACTGGAGGGAATTCAACTAGTTGCATTCCCTAATCACTCATGAAGAGTCTTGCCAACTGAGCGGTCACTCTTCCCAACCATACATATTTAGTCTTAGCTCAGTCTTCCTGCATATCCCATTCTCCTTTATGAAGATATGTGTCACCCTAAGGGATGTGAAGGAAACTCAATGATGATAGTAATCCACTCGAGCATGATAAGGAGAGAGCCAGTTCATACCAATAATGACTTCAATGCTAGACATATCAAGGATATAGAAATTATAAACAAAATGGAACCCACATATCTCGAGGGGCAATTATTGGCATTGGTGTATGCCCTCTGTCCTAACCCTATATAGAGTGTCGAGAGACATGATGCCGTAGTGAAACACAATGGGAAAACCAAGACTCTCAACAACAGCAGCAGATATGAAGGAGTAAAGGAGGTTAGAAAAACAAGTAATGTGTAAAAAAGAGGGTAGGTACATAGCCTTCCTCTGAGCACTAAACAACAGATAACCCACTTCAAGAGGTGGGTTTCGATATAGAAGAGACAACTAAAGGACTTCTAAACAGTTATACAACCCAATCCTAGGTTGAGTCAGGATAACATATAAGAGACTAACACAACCTTATATTCAATTAACCAACTATTCCAAATTTTACCACTAGGTATAATAGCACTCACATGCAATAGGAAAATGCACACTGAAAGTATATATGGCATGGAAATATGCATGTAATTTAAATCTTATAGTGCCTCTCATGATGCATGGAATGTTTTTCCCTTGTATCATTGGGGTGAAATGATAAAACCATTATTTCAATAATACGAGATTAATAACAATGCAATACAAGTGAGTCACCCAAGGTGAAATCATATCAACAGTAACTGGCACAATTAATAACTAGAAACCCAACCCAGAAATTTGAGTTTTCCCATGTACATGGGTTAGCTATGTCCAACCACAATGTACATCCCAAATCCCTATATCCCAATCTCCTGTCTAACCCAAACAGTAAGAAAAAAGGAAAAACCACCTTTGATACCACATTTTAATGCCCAAGCCCAGCTCACCTATAAGACATTGGTCGGACCGGTGGGTCACTTAACCTCAAGTGTTTCTCCCCAAAAGCCAGAGGTCGTCGACTAGCAGTGAGGGATATTTTATGTCAGTGGGGGAGACTATGCCCTCATAGGTAATAAATAATATCACAGTGAAAGTAACTAAAAAAATGTTAAATAGAGAAAGCATGTAAATGAATAAAATAGAGCAGAAGAAATAAAAATAAATCCAACTGAAATATAAAAACCAAATGTGGAAACTCACAAAATATTTTCATGCCATGATATGAGTCTAAACTGACAGTATGGAAAACATAACTGAAACACACAGTCAACTAATAGAAAAGACACAAGAAGAAACTTCATCGCGAGCAAGGCCCGTTCCTCTACCATAGTCTCCATCCTAAGCAGTAATAAACAATCAAGCATCAGAAACAACACATTTCCCCTTGCCAATATCTGCAAGCATGTAATCTAATTGAGTGTCGATGATGCTCAAGTAGGGTGTGAGATAAAATACCAGTAGGACGACACCCACAGTGTCTAAACCTCTCCATTTGGTGAAAAAATAAAAATACAATGTGCCATTAGATAACAATTTAAAATAAAATAATTGTAGTGGAATGAAATAAATAAGTCGGCCCGTTCCCCAAATGGCACCTGTGCCTAATCACCTGTTTTAGCCTAAGCTGGTAGTCTGAAAGGGTACCTGTCACTAGAATGAAAGAACACACATATATATAAAACCTAGAAAAGAAAGGTAAATAAGAAATAGGTATACCCCAAGTTTGTTCTTTGACTTGGGGTCTAATTCAAGTGTCAATCAGGTGCACTTCCACATATCATAAGGATATCTCAATTCTCAAGAAACTCAAGTGGCAGTAATGTAAACCTTATGTGCATCATTATTAAGGTTCAAGTAGAGAGTTAGAGTCCGAGCTCATCCCAAAGGTATCACTACAAAACATCCATCAATTTATCCATGGCCAAAGAGGTTGTCCAATAAAATATTTCGAAATACCAAGTATCGCCCGAGGAATGGATTTACCCTGAGTCTGTCCTGATCTCACAAAAGGGGGTTGAGTGTCATTCGAGGCTGGCTTAGGCACATTGCCAATGGTTCCATCCCGATGGGACCTTTTGGAACCAGTATCACTCAAAAGTATTAGAAAGCCTGGGGAAGTCTCGGTTTGGAAAAGCCAACGACACCATCCCCAGGCACATAGAGGTAACCTGTCATGAACAAAGGATCTAAGCATGACCCTTAATACAAGACCCACCCCATTTCCCTGCCCTGAATTTAATTAATGTTTTCACAGCAGCAGATATGACATAATCAACATATAAAGTCGCAGCTTGAAAACTAACTAGATACACCCGCATCACAAGGCATAAATCTAACAGTACAAAATAACAACTTGCAAGGAAATATACATATCATATCAACCTCAGTGGATAATGAACATTTAAATAATAAGTAGTTCACATAACAAGTTGCAAGGAAATATACATATCATATCAACCTCAGTGGATAATGAACATTTAAATAATATATAGTTCACATAACAAGTTGCAAGAAAATATAAATATCATATCAATCTTAGTAGATAATGCACATTTAAATAATAATCAGTTTGCATAACATCTTCCAGTGATCCAACAATTCAAGTTCATGTTCAAAGAAACTATTTATTAAATTTAATTACAATAAAAAGTGATTCACAACACATGCAATTAATTAAATAGTAAACCCATCTAACGTAAGATTACACTGACCATGTCGACACACCTAAAGGGGTGTCCGACTTTGTTGCAACAATTCACACAACTATTTATTTAATTTTAAAACAATAAAATGGGGTCGCGCTATACCTGTAGTTAATTAAATTAATAACACGACTAATGAATAAATACACCGATAACGTCGGCACGCCCAAAGGGGTGTCCGATCCTGTTTCAAAAATTTAAAAAAATTAATATTAGCTGATTAAGGCTACAACAATTAGGAAAAATAATTAAGGTAAATAAATTGGGAAAAATTACACAAAGCCTGATAGGCGCCGACTAACAGAACGACGATGCGTTTTTATAAACTGCAACTAAACAGAGGTAAATCGAGTAAGAACCATACCTTGTAGTCATATATGATTATAGGATCCATGGTGGGCTTTGATTTGACCTAAAACCGATGAAAATGAAGTATTTTAGAAAATCCCTAAAATAGGGTAAAAATCTTCCGCGATGAACTACACACATATTACTAAACGAAAACACACAATTCTAAATGAGAAATGTTAAAAATTCATTAATTTTTACTGCACACCTAACAAAGAAGGAATCAAACATTGGATATAGTAGAAGCGTCCTTCTGAATTTTCTACTGGTTGGTGTGACGAGAATGAGGGGTGCGACGTGATGAGTGGGAGAGGGAGAGAGGAGAGGAAAAAAAAGAAGAGAAAAAAGAATGAAAAAGAAAAGAAAAGAAAAAATAATAGAAAAATAAAAGATATAGAAAAAATTAAATAAAATAAAAATATAAAATAAAATAAAATAAATGGAAGGAAAATAATAAAAATAATTAAAAACAGGAATCCCCCATTTTAATTATTTTCATTTTTCCTATAACCCCCTATTTATTTTATTTCATAATTTCTTTTTATCATTCTTTCTTTTAAATCTTTGTTAAATCTATTATTACTCTTTTATAATACTTAATTATTTATTAAAAACCCGAACACTGCACCAAAGCGCGACGTGACATTTTTTCATAAAATGTTGGAAATTATTTAAATTAATTAAAAAGCTATCTAGGACCCACAGTGAGGTGTGCATGAATGCACCCCAGGACACTTAATTAATTGGACTACAATAATAAAAAATGGTTTGTACCTTGTTATGGCCGGGACTTTACATGTTACATATAATATTTATAAAATCACTTATTTCATTTTTCTACCAATTTAATAAAAAATATATCGACATTACATAAGAATTGATGGTAATTATTAAATTTAAAAAATATTAGAAATATTTTTAAATTATAAAGGGAATTAATTTATGTTTAAAATAAAAATTTATAATTGATCTTATCCCTATTTCATCCTTATGTATAAATATTAGAGCTATGAAAGTAAACAAAGTAAACAAAGTGACATTTTGTGTTTATTTTATTCTTAAATTAAAATAATGGTCATAATCAAATAAATATGGAACTATGTAACTATATATTAAATAATTGGATTGATATCAATGAACTACACTAATCTAATTTGATAAATTTTATTTTTATATATATTTTAAATCCTTATCCAATAGTTTTAGACTTATATTACCCGTTTTACCCTTTTTGGTGAGACAAAAAATTACTCTGAATACTATTTATATTGATAAAAAATAAAATTATCCCTTTTACCAAACATAATCCTCATAATTACAAATATTTATTTTATATTTCAAATTTATGTTTTAAATTTAATTTAATGTATGTTCAAAAAATAAAATACAATCCATTTTTTTGGAAGATATATATTTAGGCATAAAACTGGATTTATATTCGTATATCATCCTAAACATTTATTATGTGAATGTCGGGTTTTTTATTGAATAGATAATACATATATTTCATTTAAACCATTAACCGATATCAAATAGTTTATTTTATTAATATAAAAATACATTTCATGTATACAAATAGTTTTTTATGGAATACATATCTTTTATTTTCAAATGATGTTTTCTCATTTCTATTTAATTGATATCCTATGAATTAATATTATATATGTGTAAAACATACATTTTCAATAATCTAGTACATCCTTTTCACAGCCACCAATCCAATGGTAAGGAGATAATTTTCACAGAAAATAATATTATTTAACTAGTATATTATGGTATTTTGAAAATTGGTGTTACATGTGAAACAAGATATTAGATTAAAAAAATTTATTTTAGGATAATTTTTTTAAAAATAGTTTTGTGATATATTATAACCCAATTAAAATGAAAATTTATCTTGAAATCTAATAAATTTTATACAAAAAATTTATGATATCCCTATTTAATCACATCCTCTATTTTCCATATAGCTTCACCAAATTTACTATTCCTTTGGAAAAATTAAATAAGGTGAATAATTATTTTTCATATCAATTTATAAAAATATCACGAAATTTATACCATTTATTCATTATAGGAAAAATCATGATCAATTGGTATAACCTTTTAGTTTAGTAAATGTGATGGATCTTGTATGTAAATATTTTTCAGAGATATGAAAAACACATGATGATCAAGGAAGAGGTTTGGTGGATGTGTCATATGATAAGTTATCCACCCCAAAAGATCATTAATATAAGTGGGGTCAATATATATAGGGCTCATATTTCCTTTCATTCCAAATTATATAACTGTATTACATGGATAAATTCATAAAAACACCCTCTCTAAAACATCAAACTCTAAATATCATCAATGATTATTAGTATATCATTTATATTGACTCTAAGAATCCTTATTTTACAATTTAATAACATTATGTATTCATTAAATTAAGTCAGATATATCCCATACCAATATCATTCATTAACCAAATGAAAATAACATTGGAGATATAAACATATTTCCATTTAGGATTTCAAAAGCATCCATTTGAATGCTAAGGTGAATTCTATTGCTGTAAGAATGATTGACTTAGGGAAAGTGATGGTCCAAACCACTTTTGAAATCAATAGTAAAATACATAACCATATCCTCTATGTTTTGAATGGTTATCTAATAATTACCATTTTTTAATGATAATAAACATTACAAAAACAAAACCTTGTATCTATAGCCTACAGAATACTTGTCAAGATCTTAGAGGTATGCCTCAGATCCTGATAAGATATAATATAATGTAGTTCTCAATTATCCATTTCTAATTCATTAATTTATATTATAAAAATATTATCAATAGAGAAATATTATGTAATAGAAATGAATTTTTTTTTCTATTCAAGGAAAACAAATTGTAACCCAAATAAAATCATAGCCTTTTTGTTTTTTAGGGAGTCTGATGAAAAATCCATTTTTTGTTATCCATTTTCAATGTAGTACCGGTAATAGATCTAATATAGCATTATAAATACCTTTATCATTATTATCTTATTTTTATACCAATAACCAAGATATATACTCTACAATATATATCCACAAGTTTTTCTGCAAGATATACTCCTTCAAATCTATATATAACATCAAAATTCTTGGATGAATAATGAATGATAAACTATAAGATTGATCCAATTGATCCAATTTTAGTTCTTGTATTAATGGGACTCATACATGGTTATTGAACTTATCATTCCATCAAAATCATGTTTAATCATAGGAACATTAGTAACCTTCCTCTATAAATTCACATCTACCTTCTATACAAATATAATCCTTAGATTGATATGTTATTGAATTTTTATTTGATCATGAAATGATTTGTCCCCTACCTTCAATATTTTATTATATTTCCTTTATAAATCAAAAAATATTGGAACATTTGGGATCCCCCATATAGATAAGCTAAAATTATCCTTTTAAGAAATAGTTTATTCCACGTTGATCACATTCTCATAGTGGTATTGTGATAAGAATTCATAATCATCAATCAGCTCCAACAGTCTTCTCGGGTGCTTATTCAACAATTTTTGAGTGAATATATATGTTAAAAGTTTATGACTATATATATATCAAATCACTCTAGATAAAGATAATTCCACCCAATATTTAATAAAAAAATATTTAAATAAACTAAATACAATATTTTGGGTAAATTTTCACAAAAATGTTCAATTTTCACGAGGAATAATGTTTTATTAAATAACTTTATATGAGAACACATTTCATTCCCTTATATTATACATAAATATATATTAAAAAACCACTACCATTGATTGCTAATGTATCAATAGGTGCACTAAATATAATTATCTACACATCTATGAATGTTTCATCATATTCATCTGTACAATGAGATCACTGATCACTTTTTAGTTTTCTTAATGAGTGGATTAGAGAGTCATTAGAAATTCTTCACAATTTTTTGATAATATTAATCCAAATAAACAAAACTATGGATCTCCATCATAGTGTATATTCTAGGTCAACATTCAATAACATCTTTATTTATGGATCCACTGACTACCCTCGCATTATACAATATGACTAGAATAATAAATAATTCATAGACAAAAGTCATACTTTGTAATTTTTTATACAACTTCCCCTCCCATAGGGTATTTTATAAACCCTTCATGGTGGACACATTCTGATTCCATACATTTGAATTTATAATAATATCATCTATAAAGACTATCACATACTAATCAATGTAATTTGTAAATACTATATTCATGAAATTAATAATGATAGTGAGGGAATTAGTAAGGTCAAATGGAATGATGGTAAATTAATATTGTTTGTACATTCTGTTGAATTTTTTCATGAGCTCATCCTCCTTATTGACCCCAATTGATGATATCATGATAAAGAATAATCTTTGAAAAGTATTCATCTGTACATAGTGGATTAGTTAAGTAATCAATACATAGAAGGTGATAATTATTGTTGATTGTGATCTTGTTATGTTCTGATAATCAATGTAGATTCGCATTGATCTTTATTCATAGTTAAAAAAATGATTAGGTCAAAGTCAAGGTGATTCAATGGGATGAATGAATCCATTTTTAGGATTCTCCAAGAATTTGTTTTTAAATTACTACAAATCAATCTACACCATTATATATGGATTCATTGAAATAGGTGTGTCAATATGTAAGAGTTCAATTGAGAACTAAAATTCCTGATTTAGTGGAAGACTAATAATATATTTTAGAAAGACATCAAAAAACCACCACACAATAGGAATATCATGGGTGCTGAATTTCTCAGCACCCAATTATGATAACTACCCCATTTGAATAAGAATCAATACACATAGAATGGATTCAATTTCCATTGTCTATTCATATTTATATTCACAAGGATAAATGATCATAGTTTTTTTTTCAAAATATAAAACAAGAATGCCATTCAATATAAATTTATTTGTTCTTTATTTAAATAATTCCAATATATTCTTAAAATAACATAGAATTCAATTGGTGAGATAATAATGAGATTTAATAGAAGCACATTCCCACAAAAATCAATCTCATAATAATCAAAGACATAAGATTTGATCATCATACAATTAAGGGGTCTACACTTATAATGTAACATCAAATCATTTTGGTGACACCTAGATACCCTTAGAAAATTAATCTTATTTAAATAGTAATTTATAACCATGAAAAATAAGATATAAGTAGTTCCTGATTGGATGATAACTGTACCTTTCACCAATTTTCTATCTTACTCCACATCTACAATAGTGATCCTATAATATTTATCTTTTTATATTATCTTAATAGACTACTATTGTTAGTCTTTATTTTTAAACATTATTTATGAGAATAAATTAACATAATTCCTATATATAATTCCATTGAAACTCTATAGTGTGTTTGGTGAATTCTATAGTGCATTTCATCCATCATTTAATAGCATCTTCCAATCACTACACCATTAAATTTCTCAAAAACCTTCATTTTCTATCAAAAAAATTATCTAGTTCCCTTAAGATAATATCCTCCAGGTTTTTTTCAAACATAATGTAAAAATAATATGCAATATTATTCTATCTATAAGACTTATAATTCCCTTTGAACTACATATTTATTTTATTATCAGAACAATTATATAGGTGGGTATCTATATGTAGTATACCCACCTTGATAGTACATAAAACGATTTATTCATAGCTGAAAATGTTTCATATGGATAAAAACAATCATATACTTTTTTATTCCACTGAATAATTCACCAATAATACATTCAATTTGGATAGAAACACTAGATAGTAACCTCATAAGTCTTGTAAAATATTCTTCATAGTTACAAAATGATTCATCATACTTATTATATTACTCAAGGAATTATTTCTCCATTTTCATATAAATTATACAAGGACAGTTCATATTGAAGATAAACTCCTGAGATCATCCCATTACATGGAGTTAATTTCATCCAATTTCATCATTTTCTTGATAATATTCCAACACTGATCTTATTTTACTTCCAAATAAAAAATTTAAAATTTCATATTTCATGTTCTGAAATAAAGAGAATAAGGAATGTATTTTTAGTTATACCAGTCAATTTCCCTACAACTAGTGGTTCAGAGGACCCACTAAAAGAAATACCATATTTCGCCATGATGGAATTAGTTGAACGTTGTTATGTACATTGATAATTTATAAGAAATATTGATTCATAGCATGTGAATGTTTCATAAGAATATCGATGATATTTTTATTCTAGATCCCATAACAGCTAGTTTCTCTGGGTGAAAATTCATTCATTTTTTGTTGAATTCAATATTATATTGATTCTTTTGGGTTTGATCCATTCAGTAAACCAAAAAATCATTGTGCGAGAGACAATAATCATAGTTGGAAACCAAATAATCTTGGAAAAATATTATTAGAAGTCTAAATAAAAAATCCATTATTTAAATATTCAAGACATTAATATTATCCTAGTTCATCCATGGCCATTACTAACACAATAAAATTTTATCATATACATAGAATTCTCCCCATGGTTTTCAAAAATGATTTCTTATCCTAGATTCATAAGGTAAGTAATCCTTAATATGATACCGAATACAGTGACCGATACTTTTCATATATAGATATTAAATATTATAAGATGAATATTCATCAAATAATATAATAATCCATTCATGATTAATATTGGTATATTTTTTTTGGAAACATGGATATATAAATGGATAGTTGATAGGGGAACTAAATCATCACCTACTAATATCCTCATAACTATAAAAATTCTTATATATATCAAAATTAATTGCTCTCTTCATAACCAATGAAAATAGAACTTAATAAAGTGTGAGCATAGATTCACAGTAATGGTGTATAAGAGATATAACATTGATCAGTTAAACATTACATGAGAATTAGTTTATAAGAATATGATAATAACCTTTGGAAACCATACATTTCATATCATATATGAAAATCATGAGTAATATAGTAATTGTTGGATGTTTATAATACATGATCTATAAAGGAATAAATAAACATATTCCATGAGAGAATAACAATATTATATGAAATGTATTTTTGGAGTAAAACAAGAATTGGAAATCATTTCATTAGTTTTCTAGGTTCACTATGAATTATATCATAGTTGATTGATTTCACACCTAATTCCATAAAAGTAGTCATAGTTTACCCCCAATAATATCATAGTAGAAAACTTACAAATTAAAATGGATTCATACCATATCTATGTCCTATTTATCACATGAGACATCTATATTTAACAAATGATTTGGAGGGATTTATAATTTCGAGACGAGTCATTACATAATGAAAATAATTAATATGTATACCATAATATCCTAAAATATTCATTATATCATAACCATTGAAAAGGAAATGAGTTTCATAAATATATAATAAAATGTACAAAGGGTAAATATTTAATAAAATGTTCATTATTTATTTATTACAAAACCCATTGAAATGAATCTTGTTTAATAAATATCATTTATCATAATCCTAAATCATCAATAGAATAAATCAGTATGGAATAATTTTATTCTATACCTATAAATGAATAATTAACATTACATATGTTACTATAGATGAAAATTCTATTTAAATATGACATTGAATATTTTGTGGGGAAAATAAAATTTTCAATTTTAGTTCACATCTTTATGATCATAAAATTTACCAAATATTAAAGAAAACATTTTCATTGCACAGAACTATATAATCACATAAATTAAGAATTAGTGCATTTATTAATCATGTCATTAGGAAATTATATTCATTCTATATAAGTTAAAATAAATCATCCAATTTATAATTTTTTAAAAGAATGTAAAAAATTACCCAATTCAAAATTAAAAGAATCATTTTAATTTATTTTGAGAAAAGTTATTCATGTGTAATAATGAATTCAAATAATCATTATATAATTTAAAAAAAATTGAAAAAATCTTAAGAAATTAAGGATATCGATAAAAAAGGATTTTTTACGGGAGGGATAAATATTGTCGGTTTTCAGAAAGAGTATTATCTTGTTCTCTTATATACAAAATGAGATTAAAATGGATGAAAGACATGTAATTTATTAATATAACCATATAATAAGAAAAGTAATAGATTAATGAATGTTATATGATAAGATTTTATCATCCAAACTTATTGTTTAATAATCCTTATAAATAATGATATTATAACATTTAACATTGATATTAGGTATAAATTCCATTTTTTATGTCCAATACTCTAGTATAAAAAAATTTAGATTCATTATACATCTATTATAGATCTATAAAAATTTGTATTATACATTGTATTATTTTTTTTATAACCTTTTATCTCTTATTTTTAAACAATTATGTTTTAAAATCACTATTCTTAGTTATTGCTACATTATTTTTTTGTATGTTTTCAATGAGTAGTTTTGGTCCTTATTTACTAGTCACATATACATAATATATAGTATGTAAATCATGATATAAATTATATATTATATATATATATATATTCAATTATAAATGTACATATAGAAAAATAAATTACACAGTTCATGTAGTTTGTAGGCCACACGTAAACATGAACGATGTTTTCAAATTTTATTGGACGAGGAAAGGTAAATAATTATTCATATTTATAGAATCAATATTATATATTTTAAACAATATATATTAATATGATCAATCATTGTCACCTTATTTTTTAATAGGAAATGAAAAATGAATCACATTCACACATTGAGGTGGCAACCCATATGTACTCTTAAGCGAGGATATTGTTTTCCAACACATTAAAAGGTGATGAGGAATATATTATATTATCATCATAAATATGATATATAAAATCTAAACCCATAATAATAAAAATCCATAAAATATACTGAAAAAGATGAATTGTATCACTATGTGTATATAGTAAGACATATATATGCCCAAGTGATACTTTTACCTCCCATTTGATGTGAAAGACAGTGGATAACGGTGGTTTCACAATCATAATAAAATTAAAATATATTTATGATACAAAATTTATTATTTTATTAATTATAAAATATATTTAGATGATGTAAAATAATATATAATAAAAATAAATAGATCAATTTAGGTAATTATCCCTTTCTTGAAAGAACTCCATTATATATTCTCTCAAAGATCACACGGATGATATTTTGGGAAAATCATAACCACTATAATTTTTATATAGAATATTTTAAGGAGTTCTAGAAGGGATATTTCCATCTAAAAGGATCCATTTTGTGTAATGTAGATAAAAAAGGTGTATCCATTCATAAGAGAGGAAGGGGACACACTCATAATTTTATAAAAGATTACTATATAATAAATACATTCTGAAGAAAAATGATTCTAAGTGACTATTAATATGACAAAAAATGTGATATAGCCTAAACAAAATCATGAAGTGAAATTTAAGTAGGTTTTCGTATCATTATAAAACTTTTTTTATTATCATCTATATTATTAGTTTTTGACATTTATAATAGTAATTAATATTTCTATCATAATGTTATAATAATGTCGCCAAACATATACAAGTGACTCATAAATGGGTAATGGATGACATTTAAAACCATATTCCAATCACATGGATAAATAGAATATTTTTATGATCTTAAAATCATTTAATAAAATTTTATTTGGTAAAAAATATTGTTAATGACAAGTATGAAACTATTCACATAATTTGATATTAAAGTTACCATGAAAGGGATGGAAATTGAATATAATATTTTCAAATATCTTTAATATGTAATATCTATCATAAAAATTAGTGGAACAAAATAATTCATTTAAATTAAATTAATTTTTACTATTTTTAAGATAGTGTTTTTTATTTTTAATTTAATTGAATAATCATTTTGTCGGTGTTTCATAATAATTTTGGAAAATTATTTAATTACAATAAATTTAAAATATAATAATATTAATATTTTTTTAAAAAAATTCATGTAAATATTTAGAACAAAAATTATCCTCTTGATTTCCTTCTATATAAATACCAGTGTTCATAAAGTAACGAGAGTGACATTTGGTATTTTATATTTTATTGAACTAATATAAAACACACAATTAATGAAATGTGGAACCAAGTGGCAATATATTCTATAAATTGATTAAAATGAGATAATTCCACAAATCCAATAGGAATAAAGGAAACTGTATGATAAATTTTAAAGCCTTATCCCAAATCATTAACCTTATTTTAACTGTTTTACCCTTATCACAATGACTAAAATTTATTATGCATACTGTTAAAATTTTCCAAACGTCAAAGGGAAATTTTTCAAAAATTTATAATTAAAATTTGAAATATGGAATTAATTTTTCAGGATTTGATTTCTATAAGTGGAATAAACTAATTTGTAAATAACGATCTAAAACATGACGAAACCAGTTTTATTGTTTGAAAAATGCATTTTTAAGAATAATACCTTTTATATATTATTCTCTCATTCATAGAAAAAATACTAGAGAAATTTATAATTACTTGATTTAATAAAAAATATTTAAATTATATTAATATCCTTAACCAATTGTGATTAATTAAATTTATATTGATAAAAACACATTGCATAATTTAAAAAAAAAATCATAAAAAATATCTTTTAAATTGAAATGATTTTTATTTTCAATTATATTTTATTAGTTACCAATGAATTAATTTTATAGATTTATAACTCATACATTCTTAATAATTTAGTTTTTACTATTTTTACCAACAAATCCAATGGCCAGGAGGTAACTGTCAAATTATAAAATGTTAATAAAATATAGGTATAAGGCCCCAGCCTTAAACCTTACTTAATCTTGAATTATTACAAGATTACACATTGAGGATCTTTTCAGGTTTAGAGTTTTAGAGAATTAGATCATGAAAATTGCATTACATTCCACATTTAAACAAAGTGGTTACATAAAAGACAATATTCATTCTTCCCATCAACGGAAACCTATTTATAATAAAACACGGATTTCTTTCTTGACACATCCATGACACTATCATCACATCATGTACCTTTCCCTTGACCTGTGAAAAACATTTCAAAAAAAACTTGGGATGAGCATAAAAAGCTCAGTAAGTGTTATAAAAATATGGAAAGGAAACATGAGTTCATATATACATAAGAATGAAATCATACTTTACCCATAAAACTTAGGCACTTTAACATACCTCATCAAATCATGAATAAATCATAGAAATCATAAGACATAAAGGTAACTTGAGGCATTCATAACATTCTTACGTAGGGAGTAACCCTCTTGGTTACGTTTGGAATACCCATCACAGTATATTCCCTAAATCTCTTCGGAGAAACCTCATCGTTTCACTCCTTCGTGTTACCCAATGCATTGGAGAGCTATATCGGGCTCACCCGCCCTTAGTTTATCACGGAACCACCCGTTCTTCATAACAATGCTCAAGAACCATAACATAATCGTATCACATAAACATGAATAAAGGAAACATAACATTTCCACATTTCAATCACAATATAACATTTTAGGATATTGAAATAAAGAATCCATTCAAAAAGAAACCATTTCCAAAACCATTTAAAAAATTTAATAAAGAGATTTTTGAATCAAAGTGTCCCATACCACCTTGAAGCTTTTAACATTTTAAACCATTAATATCCATATAAAAAAATCTTTAAAACCATTTTTAAAACATGGATATTAATAAGAACAAATAATTAAAACATTTAAAATGATATTTTGGTTAAAGGGGTTTTACCAAAATTAGAGACACTTGAATACAATAATCGAGGAATAACATTTAGTCAGAACTTTATAATATCATGAGAATAAAAGGATTCATGATATAATACTCCAAAGGACAGTATATACACCATATAAGAGTGAATTGGTGCATAACAACAATGAACCCTCAATAGAAATGTCAAATGTGATGAAATCCCTTATAAAGAAGGTATCCTTAAATTAAGGACAAATAAATCTCAAAAATATGTGTGACAAATATATATACACCCAATATAAGTGGATATTAAGTGTAAAACAATAATAGGTCATTCACACATATTCAATGGATGACATATTCAATGACTACATGTTGAACCCAAAGAAATCGAAATTGGGTTAAAAAGTTCCCTTGACAGCCTAACGGCATCACATCAAAATGAGTTTATGAGAGATAAAAATTGTATCTCATCACATGGACATAAAATTTACATCAATAAGGATATATGAGAACATATCCCAACATAACAATATTTAAATTAAAAGACCCAACAAAGGAAGTCTTTTAAAAAAAAGGAGGGTGAAAGGTTCCCTTACCGACTTGGGTATCTTTCAAAACATACACCCCATGAAAGAAAGACAATAGGTCATTGATGTAAATACTCATAAACGAAAGTATATTACACAAAGAGTAGAATAATGGGCATTACATACACCACTCAATGGAATTTGTGGCAAATGTAGCATAAATCTCATGGGAATAAAAGTGAGATGAAAAATCCCTTACGAAAACTCGGCAGCCTAACGGCGCCACATAAAACTTCCGAATATGGATTGATGAGATCAAATAGAGTAACCCATCATATTACAATAGAATTTACAGCAAGTGGAATATAAAATAAAATCCCCCAACATTGCAAGGAGGAGTTTAAAAGAAGTGACGTAAAGGAGAGTACTTAAAACGAAAGAGAGAGGTTAGATCTCTTATGAAAGTTCGACAGCCTAACGGCGCCACTCAAAACTTCCAAAATAGATTGATGAGAGAGAATAGGGTCTCTCATCTCATGAACATAAAAATTACAGTAAATTTTTTATAAAATAACATCCCAATCATAAGAAAGATGAGCTTAAAATAAATGACATAAAAGAGTGTACTTAAAAAGAAAGAGAGTTGTAGGATCCCTTACCTCGGGTCCGACTTGACTCGATCGTTCTTTAATCTCCTGAATAATAAACTTGAGTTAATTTATACTTCCTTAAGAACCATTTTCAAGTTCATTATTCCTTTTATATCACTTATTAGCATGTCACAAACATTATGTAATCATTTAAGTTAATAATATTTGTTTTGCCGATATTTGGTTCTTAAGTCGAAAGTGGACTTCTTACAATTACATGTTGTTCGTGTGGCCAAATTCTTATTATCTCCAGAATTGTATTCATGATGTATATGTCATATATATCCAGTACATGAATGCATTTATAACATTACATAATCATTTAGAGGTAAGAAATGAAATGCACCGTTCATGGAGACGGTAAGCCGTACGTACGCATGAACGCTACTTTCATTTCTATTTCATATTTTAGAGAATGGAATAATAATGATATAAAGGTATATTATAATTCCAGTATAATATCATATATAATATCATATTTCCATCCTTTATACATCCCACATATGGTATTTAACGAATCAAATCACTTTGAGGGGGCGGTAGTCCGCACTTCCTTAAATGAAGATATCGCGCATTCCCATAATGGAAGCCATAAAGGTAAGACAAAAATGAAAAATACAGAAGCATAAGGAAAACATAAACATATTATATATCATATATAAAAATAGTGACATCATAATGACCACCTTTGAAGGAGTTAAATGAGTATTGAACAATCATCATTTCGGGAGGCAGAATTTCACCATCCACGGAAACCGTATGTTCTTTAACCATTTGATGTAGTTGTGTGAGAGTGTAGCTCGAATAAATATTATAACAACATCCTAGTATATTGAAGATACTGGTGTTGTTACAAAAGAAATAAATAAAAAGAGTTTAGGGGGTTGGAGAAGCAAAATAAAACAAATGAACATGAGAGAATGAATTACCTTTAAAAGTGTAACTCCTTTTGATTTGATCATAAAGGCTTCCTTTGAAAGGATTCTGCCCAAAGGGAATCCTCTAGGATGAGGATAGGGATGTGGAGAGAGTAATTGGGCAGGGGTTGGCCGAGCCAAAGTCTTGATGAGTGTGTGAAATGAGGTAGAGGTGGGGGCCTTTTATAAGAGGAGAGGAGGGGCACTTTTGGAAAGTAAAGAAATATTACTTTATTTGAAAATGTGTTTCGGTTTTAAAAGGTCCAACATTGATATAATTCGTGGATAAGGTTATAAAGGTTCTAAATCCACCCATCCAATAAGTTTTGGACATGTTTAGTTCATATATTTTACATTATCTTTCCATTTTATTTTAATCGTTAAATAATGATGTCATCACTGCATCATTATGATGTCATAAATAATTTAATTTATTTAATGTCTAAAAATTATAAAAAAATTACTATGATGTAGGAACTCTTTTTAGATTTCCAATTATTATTTATAATCCAAATTTGGACTTATGTAACCCCACTTAAAAATTGTTTTCGTAAAACATATTATGTTTGTGTCATTTTTACTTTTACATTAAATAAAAAGTTATTTATGTCATTTCCCAACCAAAGTGTCTCCATGGGGTCCCCAAGTTTACCCATGTCTTGTATTGGTCGGATATGACACAACCAATAAGGTTGGGACATGTTTCTAGGTCATTTTATATTATTAAAGCATTATTTATACCTTAAACTACCCTAATTACCACTAATCGCGATTAAGAACTTAATAAGTTACTATTCACCAAAAAAATTATTTTTATCCCATTGAACCACATTTTACTTCTTAATGACAACCATGTATGTCGGATTTTTGAAATTCAAAACACATAAGTGGTAAAATTTCATTTAAACAAAAAATCAGCTTTTATAAGTACCACTTAGTGGTTTCACTATTCATCAAAAATTGAAGTTTTTCAGAAAAATCCCAAAAATTCACCCTAAGCTATATATGATATTCCGAATTCAAAAATGAAGTCCGTTTTACAAAATTCAAAACATATTAGTCGCATTAATTAATTTAATAATTAATTCCCACTGTCAGAGCAAATAGCGTGTTTTTATAAAACAATAAGTATCAAAAGATTAACACTAGTTTAAGTCTGATTTCAAAGTGAAATTAATTCCAATGACCCCTATTGGATTTAATGGTAAAAATATTTTCTAATTTCACTTTAAAACCAATTGAAAATATTATCTAATCATATAAATAAATTAGATTAAAAAGAGGTTTTGAATTAAAATACAACATTTTACACTATTCATTAAAAAAAAGAACATTATAGGAAAGATACCAAAAATTTACACAAAGTAAATTTTGATGTCCCGATTCTTAAGAAGAGTTTTATTTGGTCCAATAGAATGTATAAGAGTGAACAAAACTATATTTAATGACGGTTTTCCATCAAAAGGTGATAAGTGAACCTTTAGTGAAAACTAGGGCATATATGCCTAAAATTGAATTCTTTCCATATTTTAAGCCTCTATCCTTTATTGGATAAATGTAAAAACATTTAAAAACATATATAATCATATTTTAGTTATTTATATCCATTCCCGCCAATACAACGGCTACATGTTAACTACCATTTAAAATAATAATATTTTATTATTAGAGTGCAACGTATGATTCCCAAGAAACTCGTTGTTGCGTGTTGGGTACGCCATCGAGCATAGCGTCCCCTTTAAAGTCATTTCAATATTTTATTCACAAATATGGATAAATATGAAATGTCATATTCTTTATTTACCTGGGGTGTTACATCCTTCCCCCCTTTTGGGAATTGCGTCCTCACAATTTTAAAATTGCGCTTGGAAACATCCTTGAAAGTCCCACATCGGAAGAAGAGTCGGTAAAACAATCACTTTAAAATAAAGAAAGATAAGTACAAAGGTCACCCGAGTTAACCCATACTAGGATTCCAAGTATGAAAACATGGACATGGAGGAGAAAACATAGGGTAATGTTCTGATGGAGAGTGATAGAAAACATGTTTAGGAGAAAGTTAACCACGAGAAAATCACAAACTTGTGATGGCTTAAACGGTATTCGATTTCCCAGTAGGAAAAGTTAATAGACAACATTTTTGTTTTAAGTTACTTTTTATTGAGGAATTTATTCATAAGGAAACATAATCACTTATCATATTGACTTTCAACTTTTATTAGATTCCTTACACAAACTCATATTTTCTCCAAAAGACGAGTATTTAGTAAGACTTATTCACATTAAGAGTACTATAATCAACTTCTAGAGAATCACCTAATCCAAAAAATAGAACTATATACTTCCCATGTCTTTAGACTTTAACCAAAACTAAAACCAAAAAGGCTAGTACAAGATCAGATAATCCAGAAAAGGATAACCCTTTATAAAAAGAAAATCTATTCTTAATCTCCAAAATTTGTCCAACAAAACCCAAAGTTCAACGAGGACCATTAAATAAACAATTTGTCCATAAAATTCTTCAAAGTAATCCAAAATAAGATTGAAACCCAAATATTTGAAGGATTTAGTCACATAGTCTTCCAAGTTAAATTGTAACATTTATCTCCAAACAACATCAGTTGCTCCTAAAGTCTCGTATTGAAAAGTAATTAACCTAATCACATATCCTCCATGATAGGTTAATCATTTTCATAAATAACCCAAAATCAACATACTCTTAATTTAGAAAATCATATAACTAAAAAGAATCAGTCAAACTAACCAGCGACTTCACGTAGTCCAGTGGTAGGCGATAAATACCAGTCGCACTTTGGTTGTGGGTTCGATTCCCGCAGCTTTGTCCGACGCGACGGGTTGTCACACGGTCTGCGTGTTGTCCTTTTTCAAAATCTATATAATTCTTAAAACATTCCTCAAAATGAGATAAAATCATCATATTTTAACCTCAAGTTTATCTCATTCCTTTCATTTTCCATCATATTATAGAGTAACCCATAATTACCTAAAAAGTAAGGATCATATAAACCCTAATGGTTACCTTAATAATTATTACCTGAATTTCCACATCGAGTTGGCCATCTCGTACATGATGCATTAGAGAACTCACCAAGGTTGAAGTGGTTTATCATGAATCCTTGATAGTTGGTTTAGAACAACCACGAGATTCCTCATTGAATCCCCCATCACATCCAGTCTCTTAATCAGAGAACCACCATAGTTTCCTTCAAACCCATTGTCACTTTGGTGCCTTCTAGATCCAACCATTTACTAAAACCAAAAAGTTCAGTGTGAGTATATCAACATAACCATCATGTACTAATGAGGAAGATAAACACTAAGATATTCTTACTCATTCACTTTATCTAAAACTAGGACTCTGTCTGAAATCCTAACCATTATGGTAATGTCACTTATGCTTAAAGAATACCCTAACCTCTAAAGTTATCTAAACCGACCTTTGATACCAACTATAAGGCCCCAGCCTTAAACCTTACTTAATCTTGAGTTATTACAAGATTACACATTGAGGATCTTTTTAGGTTTAGAGTTTTAGAGAATTAGATCATGAAACTTGAATTACATTCCACATTTAAACAAAGTGGTTCATAAAAGACAATATTCATTCTTCCCATCAACGGAAACCTATTTATAATAAAACACAGATTTCTTTCTTGACACATCCTTGAAACTATCATCACATCATGTACCTTTCCCTTGACCTGTGAAAAACATTTCAAAAAAAAAACTTGGGATGAGAATAAAAAGCTCAGTAAGTGTTATAAAAATATGGAAAGGAAACATGATTTCATATATACATAATAATGAAATCATACTTTACCCATAAAACTTAGGCACTTTAACATACCTCATCAAATCATGAATAAATCATAGAAATCATAAGACATAAAGGTAACTTGAGGCATTCATAACATTCTTACGTAGGGAGTAACCCTCTTGGTTACGTTTGGAATACCCATCACAGTATATTCCCTAAATCTCTTCGGAGAAACCTCATCGTTTCACTCCTTCGCGTTACCCAATGCATTGGAGAGCTATATCGGGCTCACCCGCCCTTAGTTTATCACGGAAGCACCCGTTATTCATAACAATGCTCAAGAACCATAACATAATCGTATCACATAAACATGAATAAAGGAAACATAACATTTCCAAATTTCAATCACAATATAACATTTTAGCATATTGAAATAATGAATCCATTCAAAAAGAAACCATTTCCAAAACCATTTAAAACATTTAATAAAGAGATTTTTGAATCAAAGTGTCCCATACCACCTTGAATATTTTAACATTTTAAACCATTAATATCCATATAAAAAAATCTTTAAAACCATTTTTAAAACATGGATATTAACAAGAACAAATAATTAAGACATTTAAAATGATATTTTGGTTAAAGGGGTTTTACCAAAATTAGAGACACTTAAATACAATAATCGAGGAATAACATTTAGTCAGAACTTTATAATATCATGAGAATAAAAGGATTCATGATATAATACTCCAAAGGACAGTATATACACCATATAAGAGTGAATTGGTGCATAACAACAATGAACCCTCAATAGAAATGTCAAATGTGATGAAATCCCTTATAAAGAAGGTATCCTTAAATTAAGGACAAATAAATCTCAAAAATATGTGTGACAAATATATATACACCCAATATAAGTGGATATTAAGTTTAAAACAATAATAGGTCATTCACACATATTCAATGGATGACATATTCAATGACTACATGTTGAACCCAAAGAAATCGAAATTGGGTTAAAAAGTTCCCTTGACAGCCTAACGGCATCACATCAAAATGAGTTTATGAGAGATAAAAATTGTATCTCATCACATGGACATAAAATTTACATCAATAAGGATATATGAGAAAATATCCCAACATAACAATATTTAAATTAAAAGACCCAACAAAAGAAGTCTTTTAAAAAAAGGAGGGTGAAAGGTTCCCTTACCGACTTGGGTATCTTTCAAAACATACACCCCATGAAAGAAATACAATAGGTCATTGATGTAAATACTCATAAAAGAAATTATATTACACAAAGAGTAGAATAATGGGAATTACATACACCACTCAATGGAATTTGTGGCGAATGTAGCATAAATCTCACGGGAATAAAAGTGAGATGAAAAATCCCTTACGAAAACTCGGCAGCCTAACGACGCCACATAAAACTTCCGAATATGGATTGATGAGATCAAATAGAGTATCCCATAATATTACAATAGAATTTATAGCAAGTGGAATATAAAATAAAATCCCCCAACATTGCAAGGAGGAGTTTAAAAGAAGTGACATAAAGGAGAGTACTTAAAACGAAAGAGAGAGGTTAGATCTCTTACGAAAGTTCGGCAGCCTAACGGTGCCACTCAAAACTTCCAAAATGGATTTATGAGAGAGAATAGGGTCTCTCATCTCATGAACATAAAAATTACAGTAAATGTTATATAAAATAACATCCCAATCATAAGAAAGATGAGCTTAAAATAAATGACATAAAAGAGTGTACTTAAAAAGAAAGAGAGTTGTAGGATCCCTTACCTCGGGTCCGACTTGACTCCATCGTTCTTTAATCTCCTGAATAATAAACTTGAGTTAATTTATACTTCCTTAAGAACCATTTTCAAGTTCATTATTTCTTTTATATCACTTATTATCATGTCACAAACATTATGTAATCATTTAAGTTAATAATATTTGTTTTGCCGATATTTGGTTCTTAAGTCGAAAGTGGACTTCTTACAATTACATGTTGTTCGTGTGGCCAAATGCTTATTATATCCAGAATTGTATTCATGATGTATATGTCATATATATCCAGTACATTAATGCATTTATAACATTACATAATCATTTAGAGGTAAGAAATGAAATGCACCGTTCATGGAGACGGTAAGCCATACGTACGCATGAACGCTACTTTCATTTCTATTTCATATTTTATAGAATGGAATAATAATGATATAAAGGTATATTATAATTCCAGTATAATATCATATATAATATCATATTTACATCCTTTATACATCCCACATATGGTATTTAACGAATCAAATCACTTTGAGGGGGCGGTAGTCCGCACTTCCTTAAACGAAGATATCGCGTATTCCCATAATGGAAGCCATAAAGGTAAGACAAAAATGAAAAATACAGAAGCATAAGGAAAAAATAAACATATTATATATCATATATAAAAATATTTACATCATAATGGCCACCTTTGAAGGTGTTAAATGAGTATTGAACAATCATCGTTTCGGGAGGCAAAATTTCACCATCCACGGAAACCGTATGTTCTTTAACCATTTGATGTAGTTGTGTGAGAGTGTAGCTAGAATAAATCTTATAACAACATCCTAGTATATTTACGATACTGTTGTTGTTACAAAAGAAATAAATAAAAATAGTTTAGTGGGTTGGAGAAGCAAAATAAAACAAATCAACATGAGAGAATGAATTACCTTTAAAAGTGTAACTCTTTTTGATTTGAGCCTAAAGGCTTCCTTTGAAAGGATTCTGCCCAAATGAAATCCTCTAGGATGAGGATAGGTATGTGGAGAGAGTAATTGGGTAGGGGTTGGCCGAGCCAAAGGCTTGAGGAGTGTGTGAAATGAGGTAGAGTTGGGGGGCCTTTTATAAGAGGAGATGAGGGGCACTTTTGGAAAGTAAAGAAATATTACTTTATTTGAAAATGTGTTTCGGTTTTAAAAGGTCCCACATTGATATAATTCGTGGATAAGGTTATAAAGGTTAGAAATACACCCATACAATAAGTTTTGGACATGTGTAGTTCATAGATTTTACATTATCTTTCCATTTTATTTTAATCGTTAAATAATGATGTCATCACTGCATCATTATTATGTCAAAAATAATTTAATTTATTTAATGTCTAAAAATTATAAAAAAATTACTATGACGTAGGAAATCTTTTTAGCTTTCCAATTATTATTTATAATACAAATTTGGACTTATTTAACCCCACGTAAAAATTGTTTTCGTAAAACATATTATGTTTGTGTCATTTTTACTTTTACATTAAATAAAAAGTTATTTATGTCATTTCCCAACCAAAGTGTCTCCATGGGGTCCCCAAGTTGACCCATGGCTTGTCTTGGTCGGACATGACACAACCAATAAGGTTGGGACATGTGTCTAGGTCATTTTATATTATTAAAGCATTATTTATACCTTAAACTACCCTAATTACCACTAATCGCGATTAAGAACTTAATAAGTTACTATGCACCAAAAAAAATTATTTTTATCCCATTGAACCACATTTTAATTCTTAATGACAACCATGTATATCTTATTTTTGAAATTCAAAACACATAAGTGGTAAAATTTCATTTAAACAAAAAATTAGCTTTTATAAGTACCACTTAGTGGTTTCACTATTCATCAAAAATTGAAGTTTTTCAGAAAAATACCAAAAATTCACCCTAAGATATATATGATATTCCGAATTCAAAAATGAAGTCGGTTTTACAAAATTAAAAACATATTAGTCACATTAATTAATTTAATAATTAATTCCCGCTGTCAGAGCAAATAGCGTGTTTTTATAAAACAATAAGTATCAAAATATTAACACTAGTTTAAGTCTGATTTCAAAGTGAAATTAATTCCAATGACCACTATTGGATTTAATGGTAAAAATATTTTCTAATTTCACTTTAAAACCAATTTAAAATATAATCTAATCATATAAATAAATTAGATTAAAAAGAGGTTTTGAATTAAAATACAACATTTTACACTATTCATTAAAAAAAAGAACATTATCAGAAAGATACCAAAAATTTACACAAAGTAAATTTTGATGTCCCGATTCTTAAGAAGAGTTTTATTTGGTCCAATAGAATGTATAAGTGTGAAAAAATATATATTTAATGACGGTTCGCCATCAAAAGGCGATAAGTGATCCTTTAGTGAAAACTAGGGCATATATGCCTAAAATTGAATTCTTTCTGTATTTTAAGCCTCTATTCTTTATTGGATAAATGTAAAAACATTTAAAAACATATATAATCATATTTTAGTTATTTATATCCATTCCCGTCAATACAATGGCTACATGTTAACTACCATTTAAAATAATATTATTTTATTATTAGAGTGCAACGTATGATTCCCAAGAAACTCGTTGTTGTGTGTTGGGTACGCCATCGAGCATAGCGTCCCCTTTAAAGTCATTTCAATATTTTATTCACAAATATGGATAAATATGAAATGTCATATTCTTTATTTACCTGGGGTGTTACATCCTTCCCCCCTTTTGGGAATTGCGTCCTCGCAATTTTAAAATTGCGCTTGGAAACATCCTTGAAAGTCCCACATCAGAAGAAGAGTCGGTAAAACAATCACTTTAAAATAAAGAAAGATAAGTAGAAAGGTCACCCGAGTTAACCCATACTAGGATTCCAATTATGAAAACATGGACATGGAGGAGAAAACATAGGGTCATGTTCTGATGGAGAGTGATAGAAAACATGTTTAGGAGAAAGTTAACCACGAGAAAATCACAAACTTGTGATGGGTTAAACGGTATTTTATTCCCCAGTAGGAAAAGTTAATAGACAACATTTTTGTTTTAAGTTACTTTTTATTGAGGAATTTATTCATAAGGAAACATAATCACTTATCATATTGACTTTCAACTTTTATTAGATTCCTTACACAAACTCATATTTTCTCCAAAAGATGAGTATTTAGGAAGACTTGTTCACATTAAGAGTACTATAATCAACTTCTAGAGAATCACCTAATCCACAAAATAGAACTATATACTTCCCATGTCTTTAGACTTTAACCAAAACCAAAACCAAAAAGGCTAGTACAAGATCAGATAATCCAGAAAAGGATAACCCTTTATAAAAAGAAAATCTATTCTTAATCTCCAAAATTTGTCCAACAAAACCCAAAGTTCAACGAGGACCATTAGATAAACAATTTCTCCATAAAATTCTTCAAAGTAAACCAAAATAAGATTGAAACCCAAATATTTGAAGGATTTAGTCACATAGTCTTCCAAGTTAAATTGTAACATTTATCTCAAAACAACATCAGTTGCTCCTAAAGTCTCATATTGAAAAGTAATTAACCTAATCACATATCCTCCATGATAGGTTAATCATTTTCATAAATAACCCAAAATCAACATACTCTTAATTCAGATAATCATATAACTAAAAAGAATCAGTCAAACTAACCAGGGACTTCACGTAGTCCAGTGGTAGACGATAAATACCAGTTGCACTTTGGTTGTGGGTTCAATTCCCGCAGCTTTGTCCAACGCGACGGGTTGTCACACGGTTTGCGTGTTGTCCTTTTTCCAAAACTATATAATTCTTAAAACATTCCCCAAAATGAGATAAAATCATCATATTTTAACCTCAAGTTTATCTCATTCCTTTCATTTTCCATCATATCATAGAGTAACCCATAATTACCTATAAAGTAAGGATCATATAAACCCTAATGGTTACCTTAATAATTATTACCTGAATTTCCACATCGAGTTGGCCATCTCGTACATGATGCATTAGAGAACTCACCAAGGTTGAAGTGGTTGATCATGAATCCTTGATAGTTGGTATAGAACAACCATGAGATTCCTCATTGAATCCCCCATCACATCCAGTCTCTTAATCAGAGAACCACCATAGTTTCCTTCAAACCCATTGTCACTTTGGTGCCTGCTAGATCCAGCCATTTACTAAAACCAAAAAGGTCAGTGTGAGTATATCAACATAACCATCATATACTAATGAGGAAAATAAACACTAAGATATTCTTACTCATTCACTTTATCTAAAACTAGGACTCTGTCTGAAATCCTAACCATTATGGTAATGTCACTTATGCTTAAAGAATACCCTAACCTCTAAAGTTATCTAAACCGACCTTTGATACCAACTATAAGGCCCCAGCCTTAAACCTTACTTAATCTTGAGTTATTACCAGATTACACATTGAGGATCTTTTCAGGTTTAGAGTTTTAGAGAATTAGATCATGAAACTTGCATTACATTCCACATTTAAACAAAGTGGTTACATAAAAGACAATATTCATTCTTCCCATCAACGGAAACCTATTTATAATAAAACACGGATTTCTTTCTTGACACATACTTGACACTATCATCACATCATGTACCTTTCCCTTGACCTATGAAAAACATTTCAAAAAAAAACTTGGGATGAGCATAAAAAGCTCAGTAAGTGTTATAAAAATATGGAAAGGAAACATGAGTTCATATATACATAAGAATGAAATCATACTTTACCCATAAAACTTAGGCACTTTAACATACCTCATCAAATCATGAATAAATCATAGAAATCATAAGACATAAAGGTAACTTGAGGCATTCATAACATTCTTACGTAGGGAGTAACCCTCTTGGTTACGTTTGGAATACCCATCACAGTATATTCCCTAAATCTCTTTGGAGAAACCTTATCGTTTCACTCCTTCGCATTACCCAATGCATTGGAGAGCTATATCGGGCTCACCCGCCCTTAGTTTATCACGGAACCACCCGTTCTTCATAACAATGCTCAAGAACCATAACATAATCTTATCACATAAACATGAATAAAGGAAACATAACATTTCCACATTTCAATCACAATATAACATTTTAGGATATTGAAATAATGAATCCATTCAAAAAGAAACCATTTCCAAAACCATTTAAAACATTTAATAAAGAGATTTTTGAATCAAAGTGTCCTATACCACCTTGAAGCTTTTAACATTTTAAACCATTAATATCCATATAAAAAAATCTTTAAAACCATTTTTAAAACATGGATATTAATAAGAACAAATAATTAAAACATTTAAAATGATATTTTGGTTAAAGGGGTTTTACCAAAATTAGAGACACTTGAATATAATAATCGAGGAATAACATTTAGTCAGAACTTTATAATATCATGAGAATAAAAGGATTCATGATATAATACGCCAAAGGACAGTATATACACCATATAAGAGTGAATTGGTGCATAACAACAATGAACCCTCAATAGAAATGTCAAATGTGATGAAATCCCTCATAAAGAAGGTATCCTTAAATTAAGGACAAATAAATCTCAAAAATATGTGTGACAAATATATATACACCCAATATAAGTGGATATTAAGTGTAAAACAATAAAATGTCATTCACACATATTCAATGGATGACACATTCAATGAATACATGTTGAACCCAAAGAAATCGAAATTGGGTTAAAAAGTTCCCTTGACAGCCTAACAGCATCACATCAAAATGAGTTGATGAGAGATAAAAATTGTATCTCATCACATGGACATAAAATTTACATCAATAAGGATATATGAGAACATATCCCAACATAACAATATTTAAATTAAAATACCCAATAAAAGAAGTCTTTTAAAAAAAGGAGGGTGAAAGGTTCCCTTACCGACTTGGGTATCTTTCAAAACATACACCCCATGGAAGAAAGACAATAGTTCATTGATGTAAATACTCATAAACGAAAGTATATTACACAAAGAGTAGAATAATGGTCATTACATACACCACTCAATGGAATTTGTGGCGAATGTAGCATAAATCTCACGGGAATAAAAGTGAGATGAAAAATCCCTTAGGAAAACTCAGCAGCCTAACAGCGCCACATAAAACTTCCGAATATGGATTGATGAGATCAAATAGAGTATCCCATCATATTACAATAGAATTTATAGCAAGTTGAATATAAAATAAAATCCCACAAGATTGCAAGGAGGAGTTTAAAAGAAGTGACATAAAGGAGAGTACTTAAAAGGAAAGAGAGAGGTTAGATCTTTTACGAAAGTTCGGCAGCCTAACGGCGCCACTCAAAACTTCCAAAATGGATTGATGAGAGATAATAGGGTCTCTCATCTCATGAACATAAAAATTACAGTAAATTTTATATAAAAGAACATCCCAATCATAAGAAATATGAGCTTAAAATAAATGACATAAAAGAGTGTACTTAAAAAGAAAGAGAGTTGTAGGATCCCTTACCTCGGGTCCGACTTGACTCGATCGTTCTTTAATCTCCTGAATAATAAACTTGAGTTAATTTATACTTCCTTAAGAACCATTTTCAAGTTCATTATTCCTTTTATATCACTTATTAGCATGTCACAAACATTATGTAATCATTTAAGTTAATAATATTTGTTTTGCCGATATTTGGTTCTTAAGTCGAAAGTGGACTTCTTACAATTACATGTTGTTCGTGTGGCCAAATGCTTATTATATCCAGAATTGTATTCATGATGTATATGTAATATATATCCAGTACATGAATGCATTTATAACATTACATAATCATTTAGAGGTAAGAAATGAAATGCACCGTTCATGGAGACGGTAAGCCGTACGTACGTATGAACGCTACTTTCATTTCTATTTCATATTTTATAGAATGGAATAATAATGATATAAAGGTATATTATAATTCCAGTATAATATCATATATAATATCATATTTCCATCCTTTATACATCCCACATATGGTATTTAACGAATCAAATCACTTTGAGGGGGGCGGTAGTCCGCACTTCCTTAAATGAAGATATCGCGTATTCCCATAATGGAAGCCATAAAGGTAAGACAAAAATGAAAAATACAGAAGCATAAGGAAAACATAAACATATTATATATCATATATAAAAATAGTTACATCATAATGGCCACCTTTGAAGGTGTTAAATGAGTATTGAACAATCATCGTTTCGGGAGGTAGAATTTCACCACCCACGGAAACCGTATGTTCTTTAACCATTTGATGTAGTTGTGTGAGAGTGTAGCTCGAATAAATCTTATAACAACATCCTAGTATATTGAAGATACTGGTGTTGTTACAAAATAAATAAATAAAAAGAGTTTAGGGGGTTGGAGAAGCAAAATAAAACAAATGAACATTAGAGAATGAATTACCTTTAAAAGTGTAACTCCTTTTGATTTGAGCCTAAAGGCTTACTTTGAAGGGATTATGCCCAAAGGGAATCCTCTAGGATGAGTATAGGGATGTGGAGAGAGTAATTGGGCAGGGGTTGGCCGAGCCAAAGTCTTGAGGAGTGTGTGAAATGAGGTAGAGGTGGGGGCCTTTTATAAGAGGAGATGAGAGGCACTTTTGGAAAGTAAAGAAATATTACTTTATTTGAAAATGTGTTTCAATTTTAAAAGGTCCCAAATTGATATACTTCGTGGCTAATGTTATAAAGGTTCGAAATCCACCCATCCAATAAGTTTTTGACATGTGTAGTTCATAGATTTTACATTATCTTTCCATTTTATTTTAATCGTTAAATAATGATGTCATCACTGCATCATTATGATGTCATAAATAATTTAATTTATTTAATGTCTAAAAATTATAAAAAAATTACTATGATGTATGAAATCTTTTTATATTTCTAATGATTATTTATAATCCAAATTTGGACTTATGTAACCCCACTTAAAAATTGTTTTCGTAAAACATATTATGTTTGTGTCATTTTTACTTTTACATTAAATAAAAAGTTATTTATGTCATTTCCCAACCAAAGTGTCTCCATGGGGTCCCCAAGTTGACCCATGGCTTGTCTTGGTCGGCCATGACACAACCAATAAGGTTGGGACATGTGTCTAGGTCATTTTATATTATTAAAGCATTATTTATACCTTAAACTACCTTAATTACCACTAATCGCGATTAAGAACTTAATAAGTTACTATTCACCAAAAAAATTATTTTTATCCCATTGAACCACATTTTACTTCTTAATGACAACCATGTATGTCGGATTTTTGAAATTCAAAACACATAAGTGGTAAAATTTCATTTAAACAAAAAATCAGCTTTTATAAGTACCACTTAGTGGTTTCACTATTCATCAAAAATTGAAGTTTTTCAGAAAAATCCCAAAAATTCACCCTAAGATATATATGATATTCCGAATTCAAAAATGAATTCCGTTTTACAAAATTCAAAACATATTAGTCACATTAATTAATTTAATAATTAATTCCCGCTGTCAGAGCAAATAGCGTGTTTTTATAAAACAATAAGTATCAAAAGATTAACACTAGTTTAAGTCTGATTTCAAAGTGAAATTAATTCCAATGACCACTATTGGATTTAATGGTAAAAATATTTTCTAATTTCACTTTAAAACCAATTGAAAATATAATCTAATCATATAAATAAATTAGATTAAAAAGAGGTTTTGAATTAAAATACAACATTTTACACTATTCATTAAAAAAAGAACATTATCGGAAAGATACCAAAAATTTACACAAAGTAAATTTTGATGTCCCGATTCTTAAGAAGTGTTTTATTTGGTCCAATAGAATGTATAAGAGTGAACAAAACTATATTTAATGACGGTTCGCCATCAAAAGGCGATAAGTGAACCTTTAGTGAAAACTAGGGCATATATGCCTAAAATTGAATTCTTTCCGTATTTTAAGCCTCTATCCTTTTTTGGATAAATGTAAAAACATTTAAAAACATATATGATCATATTTTAGTTATTTATATCCATTACCGCCAATACAACGGCTACATGTTAACTACCATTTAAAATAATATTATTTTATTATTAGAGTGCAACGTATGATTCCCAAGAAACTCGTTGTTGCGTGTTGGGTACGCCATCGAGCATAGCGCCCCCTTTAAAGTCATTTCAATATTTTATTCACAAATATGGATAAATATGAAATGTCATATTCTTTATTTACCTGGGGTGTTACATCCTTCCCCCCTTTTGGGAATTGCGTCCTCGCAATTTTAAAATTGCGCTTGGAAACATCCTTGAAAGTCCCACATCGGAAGAAGAGTCGGTAAAACAATCACTTTAAAATAAAGAAAGATAAGTACAAAGGTCACCCGAGTTAACCCATACTAGGATTCCAAGTATGAAAACATGGACATGGAGGAGAAAACATAGGGTCATGTTCTGATGGAGAGTGATAGAAAACATGTTTAGGAGAAAGTTAACCACGAGAAAATCACAACCTTGTGATGGGTTAAACGGTATTCGATTCCCCAGTAGGAAAAGTTAATAGACAACATTTTTGTTTTAAGTTACTTTTTATTGAGGAATTTATTCATAAGGAAACATAATCACTTATCATATTGACTTTCAACTTTTATTAGATTCCTTACACAAACTCATATTTTCTCCAAAAGACGAGTATTTAGGAAGACTTGTTCACATTAAGAGTACTATAATCAACTTCTAGAGAATCACCTAATCCACAAAATAGAACTATATACTTCCCATGTCTTTAGACTTTAACCAAAACCAAAACCCAAAAGGCTAGTACAAGATCAGATAATCTAGAAAAGGATAACCCTTTATAAAAAGAAAATCTATTCTTAATCTCCAAAATTTGTCCAACAAAACCCAAAGTTCAACGAGGACCATTAGATAAACAATTTGTCCATAAAATTCTTCAAAGTAAACCAAAATAAGATTGAAACCCAAATATTTGAAGGATTTAGTCACATAGTCTTCCAAGTTAAATTGTAACATTTATCTCCAAACAACATCAGTTGCTCCTAAAGTCTCGTATTGAAAAGTAATTAACCTAATCACATATCCTCCATGATAGGTTAATAATTTTCATAAATAACCCAAAATACACATACTCTTAATTCATAAAATCATATAACTAAAAAGAATCAGTCAAACTAACCAGGGACTTCATGTAGTCCAGTGGTAGGCGATGAATACCAGTCGCACTTTGTTTGTGGGTTCGATTCCCGCAGCTTTGTCCGACGCGACGGGTTGTCACACGGTCTGCGTGTTGTCCTTTTTCCAAAACTATATAATTCTTAAAACATTCCCCAAAATGAGATAAAATCATCATATTTTAACCTCAAGTTTATCTCATGCCTTTCAGTTTCCATCATATCATAGAGTAACCCATAATTACCTAAAAAGTAAGGATCATATAAACCCTAATGGTTACCTTAATAATTATTACCTGAATTTCCACATCGAGTTGGCCATCTTGTACATGATGCATTAGAGAACTCACAAAGGTTGAAGTGGTTGATCATGAATCCTTTATAGTTGGTTTAGAACAACCATGAGATTCCTCATTGAATCCCCCATCAAATCCAATCTCTTAATCAGAGAACCACCATAGTTTCCTTCAAACCCGTTGTCACTTTGGTGCCTGCTAGATCCAGCCATTTACTAAAACCAAAAAGGTCAGTGTGAGTATATCAACATAACCATCATGCACTAATAAGGAAGATAAACACTAAGATATTCTTACTCATTCACTTTATCTAAAACTTGGACTCTGTCTGAAATCCTAACCATTATGGTAATGTCACTTATGCTTAAAGAATACCCTAACCTCTAAAGTTATCTAAACCGAACTTTGATACCAACTATAAGGCCCCAGCCTTAAACCTTACTTAATCTTGAGTTATTACAAGATTACACATTGAGGATCTTTTCAGGTTTAGAGTTTTAGAGAATTAGATCATGAAACTTGCATTACATTCCACATTTAAACAAAGTGGTTACATAAAAGACAATATTCATTCTTCCCATCAACAGAAACATATTTATAATAAAATAAGGATTTCTTTCTTGACACATCCTTGACACTATCATCACATCATGTACCTTTCCCTTGACCTGTGAAAAACATTTCAAAAAAAACTTGGGATGAGCATAAAAGGCTCAGTAAGTGTTATAAAAATATGGAAAGGAAACATGAGTTCATATATACATAAGAATGAAATCATACTTTACCCATAAAACTTAGGCACTTTAACATACCTCATCAAATCATGAATAAATCATAGAAATCATAAGACATAAAGGTAACTTGAGGCATTCATAACATTCTTACGTAGGGAGTAACCCTCTTGGTTACGTTTGGAATACCCATCACAGTATATTCCCTAAATCTCTTTGGAGAAACCTTATCGTTTCACTCCTTCGCGTTACCCAATGCATTGGAGAGCTATATCGGGCTCACCCGCCCTTAGTTTATCACGGAACCACCCGTTCATCATAACAATGCTCAAGAACCATAACATAATCGTATCACATAAACATTAATAAAGGAAACATAACATTTCCACATTTCAATCACAATATAACATTTTAGGATATTGAAATAATGAATCCATTCAAAAAGAAACCATTTCCAAAACCATTTAAAACATTTAATAAAGATATTTTTGAATCAAAGTGTCCCATACCACCTTGAAGCTTTTAACATTTTAAACCATTAATATCCATATAAAAAAATATTTAAAACCATTTTTAAAACATGGATATTAATAAGAACAAATAATTAAAACATTTAAAATGATATTTTGGTTAAAGGGGTTTTACCAAAATTAGAGACACTTGAATACAATAATCGAGGAATAACATTTAGTCAGAACTTTATAATATCATGAGAATAAAAGGATTCATGATATAATACTCCAAAGTACAGTATATACACCATATAAGAGTGAATTGGTGCATAACAACAATGAACCCTCAATAGAAATGTCAAATGTGATGAAATCCCTTATAAAGAAGGTATCCTTAAATTAAGGACAAATAAATCTCAAAAATATGTGTGAAAAATGTATATACACCCAATATAAGTGGATATTAAGTGTAAAACAATAAAAGGTCATTCACACATATTCAATGGATGACATATTCAATGACTACATGTTGAACCCAAAGAAATCGAAATTGGGTTAAAAAGTTCCCTTGACAGCCTAACGACATCACATCAAAATGAGTTGATGAGAGATAAAAATTGTATCTCATCACATGGACATAAAATTTACATCAATAAGGATATATGATAACATATCCCAACATAACAATATTTAAATTAAAAGACCCAACAAATTAAGTCTTTTAAAAAAAAGGAGGGTGAAAGGTTCCCTTACCGACTTGGGTATCTTTCAAAACATACACCCCATGAAAGAAAGACAATAGGTCATTGATGTAAATACTCATAAACGAAAGTATATTACACAAATAGTAGAATAATGGGCATTACATACACCACTCAATGGAATTTGTGGCGAATGTAGCATAAATCTCACGGGAATAAAAGTGAGATGAAAAATCCCTTACGAAAACTCAGCAGCCTAACGGCGCCACATAAAACTTCCGAATATGGATTGATGAGATCAGATAGAGTATCCCATCATATTACAATAGAATTTACAGCAATTGGAATATAAAATAAAATCCCCCAACATTGCAAGGAGGAGTTTAAAAGAAGTGACATAAAGGAGAGTACTTAAAACGAAAGAGAGAGGTTAGATCTCTTACGAAAGTTCGGCAGCCTAATGGCGCCACTCAAAACTTCCAAAATGGATTTATGAGAGAGAATAGGGTCTCTCATCTCATGAACATAAAAATTACAGTAAATTTTATATAAAAGAACATCCCAATCATAATAAAGATGAGCTTAAAATAAATGACATAAAAGAGTGTACTTAAAAAGAAAGAGAGTTGTAGGATCCCTTACCTCGGGTCCGACTTTACTCGATCGTTCTTTAATCTCCTGAATAATAAACTTGAGTTAATTTATACTTCCTTAAGAACCATTTTCAAGTTCATTATTCCTTTTATATCACTTATTAGCATGTCACAAACATTATGTAATCATTTAAGTTAATAATATTTGTTTTGCCGATATTTGGTTCTTAAGTCGAAAGTGGACTTCTTACAATTACATGTTGTTCGTGTGGCAAAATGATTATTATATCCAGAATTGTATTCATGATGTATATGTCATATATATCCAGTACATGAATTCATTTATAACATTACATAATCATTTAGAGGTAAGAAATGAAATGCACCGTTCATGGAGACGGTAAGCCGTACGTACGCATGAACGCTACTTTCATTTCTATTTCATATTTTATAGAATGGAATAATAATGATATAAAGGTATATTATAATTCCAGTATAATATCATATATAATATCATATTTATATCCTTTATACATCCCAAATATGGTATTTAACGAATCAAATCACTTTGAGGGGGCGGTAGTCCGCACTTCCTTAAATGAAGATATCACGTATTCCCATAATGGAATCCATAATGGTAAGACAAAAATGAAAAATACAGAAGCATAAGGAAAACATAAACATATTATATATCATATATAAAAATAGTGACATCATAATGGCCACCTTTGAAGGTGTTAAATGAGTATTGAACAATCATCGTTTCGGGAGGCAGAATTTCACCATCCACGGAAACCGTATGTTCTTTAACCATTTTATGTAGTTGTGTGAGAGTGTAGCTCGAATAAATCTTATAACACCATCCTAGTATATTGAAGATACTGGTTTTGTTACAAAAGAAATAAATAAAAATAGTTTAGGGGGTTGGAGAAGCAAAATAAAACAAATGAACATGAGAGAATGAATTACCTTTAAAAGTGTAACTCCTTTTTATTTGAGCCTAAAGGCTTCCTTTGAAAGGATTATGCCCCATGGAAATCCTCTAGGATGAGGATAGGGATGTGGAGAGAGTAATTGGGCAGGGTTTGGCCGAGCCAAAGGCTTGAGGAGTGTGTGAAATGAGGTAGAGGTGGGGGCCTTTTATAAGAGGAGAGGAGGAGCACTTTTGGAAAGTAAAGAAATATTACTTTATTTGAAAATGTGTTTCGGTTTTAAAAGGTTCCAAATTGATATAATTTGTGGATAAGGTTATAAAGGTTCTAAATCCACCCATCCAATAAGTTTTGGACATGTGTAGTTCATAGATTTTACATTATCTTTCCATTTTATTTTAATCGTTAAATAATGATGTCATCACTGCATCATTATGATGTCATAAATAATTTAATTTATTTAATATCTAAAAATTATAAAAAAATTACAATGATGTAGGAAATCTTTTTATCTTTCCAATGATTATTTATAATCCAAATGTGGACTTATTTAACCCCACTTAAAAATTGTTTTCGTAAAACATATTATGCTTGTGTCATTTTTACTTTTACATTAAATAAAAAGTTATTTTTGTCATTTCCCAACCAAAGTGTCTCCATGGGGTCCCCAAGTTGACCCATGGCTTGTCTTGGTCGGCCATGACACAAACAATAAGGTTGGGACATGTTTCTAGGTCATTTTATATTATTAAAGCATTATTTATACCTTAAACTACCCTAATTACCACTAATCGCGATTAAGAACTTAATAAGTTACTATTCACCAAAAAAATTATTTTTATCCCATTGAACCACATTTTACTTCTTAATGACAACCATGTATGTCGGATTTTTGAAATTCAAAACACATAAGTGGTAAAATTTCATTTAAACAAAAAATCAGCTTTTATAAGTACCACTTAGTGGTTTCACTATTCATCAAAAATTGAAGTTTTTCAGAAAAATCCCAAAAATTCACCCTAAGCTATATATGATATTCCGAATTCAAAAATGAAGTCCGTTTTACAAAATTAAAAATATATTAGTCACATTAATTAATTTAATAATTAATTCCCGCTGTCAGAGCAAATAGCGTGTTTTTATAAAACAATAAGTATCAAAAGATTAACACTAGTTTAAGTCTGATTTCAAAGTGAAATTAATTCCAATGACCACTATTGGATTTAATGGTAAAAATATTTTCTAATTTCACTTTAAAACCAATTGAAAATATAATCTAATCATATAAATAAATTAGATTAAAAAGAGGTTTTCAATTAAAATACAACATTTTACACTATTCATTAAAAAAAAGAACATTATCGGAAAGATACCAAAAATTTACACAAAGTAAATTTTGATGTCCCGATTATTAAGAAGAGTTTTATTTGGTCCAATAGAATGTATAAGAGTGAAAAAAACTATATTTAATGACGGTTCGCCATCAAAAGGCGATAGGTGAACCTTTAGTGAAAACTAGGGCATATATGCCTAAAATTGAATTCTTTCTGTATTTTAAGCCTCTATCCTTTATTGGATAAATGTAAAAACATTTAAAAACATATATAATCATATTTTAGTTATTTATATCCATTCCCTCCAATACAACGGCTACATGTTAACTACCATTTAAAATAATATTATTTTATTATTAGAGTACAACGTATGATTCCCAAGAAACTCGTTGTTGCGTGTTCGGTACACCATCGAGCATAGCGTCCCCTTTAAAGTCATTTCAATATTTTATTCACAAATATGGATAAATATGAAATGTAATATTCTTTATTTACCTGGGGTGTTACATCCTTCCCCCCTTTTGGGAATTGCGTCCTCGCAATTTTAAAATTGCGCTTGGAAACATCCTTGAAAGTCCCACATCGGAAGAAGAGTCGGTAAAACAATCACTTTAAAATAAAGAAAGATAAGTACAAAGGTCACCCGAGTTAACCCATACTAGGATTCCAAGTATGAAAACATGGACATGGAGGAGAAAACATAGGGTCATGTTCTGATGGAGAGTGATAGAAAACATGTTTAGGAGAAAGTTAACCACGAGAAAATCACAAACTTGTGATGTGTTAAACGGTATTCGATTCCCCAGTAGGAAAAGTTAATAGACAACATTTTTGTTTTAAGTTACTTTTTATTGAGGAATTTATTCATAAGGAAACATAATCACTTATCATATTGACATTCAACTTTTATTAGATTCCTTACATAAACTCATATTTTCTCCAAAAGAGGAGTATTTAGGAAGACTTGTTCACATTAAGAGTACTATAATCAACTTCTAGAGAATCATCTAATCCACAAAATAGAACTATATACTTCCCATGTCTTTAGACTTTAACCAAAACCAAAACCAAAAAGGCTAGTACAAGATCAGATAATCCAGAAAAGGATAACCCTTTATAAAAAGAAAATATATTCTTAATCTCCAAAATTTGTCCAACAAAACCCAAAGTTCAACGAGGACCATTATATAAACAATTTATCCCTAAAATTCTTCAAAGTAAACCAAAATAAGATTGAAACCCAAATATTTGAAGGATTTAGTCACATAGTCTTCCAAGTTAAATTGTAACATTTATCTCCAAACAACATCAGTTGCTCCTAAAGTCTCGTATTGAAAAGTAATTAACCTAATCACATATCCTCCATGATAGGTTAATCATTTTCATAAATAACCCAAAATCAACATACTCTTAATTCATAAAATCATATAACTAAAAAGAATCAGTCAAAATAACCAGGGACTTCACGTAGTCCAGTGGTAGGCGATAAATACCAGTCACACTTTGGTTGTGGGTTCGATTCCCACATCTTTGTCCGACGCGACGGGTTGTCACACGGTCTGCGTGTTGTCCTTTTTCCAAAACTATATAATTCTTAAAACATTCCCCAAAATGAGATAAAATCATCATATTTTAACCTCAATTTTATCTCATGCCTTTCATTTTCCATCATATCATAGAGTAACCCATAATTACCTAAAAAGTAAGGATCATATAAACCCTAATGGTTACCTTAATAATTATTTCCTGAATTTCCACATCGAGTTGGCCATCTCGTACATGATGCATTAGAGAACTCACCAAGGTTGAAGTGGTTGATCATGAATCCTTGATAGTTGGTTTAGAACAACCATGAGATTCCTCATTGAATCCCCCATCACATCCAGTCTCTTAATCAGAGAACCACCATAGTTTCCTTCAAACCCATTGTCACTTTGGTGCCTGCTAGATCTAGCCATTTACTAAAACCAAAAAGGTCAGTGTGAGTATATCAACATAACCATCATGTACTAATGAGGAAGATAAACACTAAGATATTCTTACTCATTAACTTTATCTAAAACTAGGACTCTGTCTGAAATCCTAACCATTATGGTAATGTCACTTATGCTTAAAGAATACCCTAACCTCTAAAGTTATCTAAACCGACCTTTGATACCAACTATAAGGCCACAGCCTTAAACCTTACTTAATCTTGAGTTATTACAAGATTACACATTGAGGATCTTTTCAGGTTTAGAGTTTTAGAGAATTAGATCATGAAACTTGCATTACATTCCACATTTAAACAAAGTGGTTACATAAAAGACAATTTTCATTCTTCCCATCAACGGAAACCTATTTATAATAAAACACGGATTTATTTCTTGACACATCCTTGACACTATCATCACATCATGTACCTTTACCTTGACCTGTGAAAAACATTTCAAAAAAAACTTGGGATGAGCATAAAAAGCTCAGTAAGTGTTTTAAAAATATGGAAAGGAAACATGAGTTCATATATACATAAGAATGAAATCATACTTTACCCATAAAACTTAGGAACTTTAACATACCTCATCAAATCATGAATAAATCATAGAAATCATAAGAAATAAAGGTAACTTGAGGCATTCATAACATTCTTACGTAGGGAGTAACCCTCTTGGTTACGTTTGGAATACCCATCACAGTATATTCCCTAAATCTCTTCGGAGAAACCTTATCGTTTCACTCCTTCGCGTTACCCAATGCATTGGAGAGCTATATTGGGCTCACCCGCCCTTAGTTTATCACGGAACCACCCGTTCTTCATAACAATGCTCAAGAACCATAACATAATCGTATCACATAAACATGAATAAAGGAAACATAACATTTCCACATTTCAATCACAATATAACATTTTAGGATATTGAAATAGTGAATCCATTCAAAAAGAAACCATTTCCAAAACCATTTAAAACATTTAATAAAGATATTTTTGAATCAAAGTGTCCCATACCACCTTGAAGATTTTAACATTTTAAACCATTAATATCCATATAAAAAAAATCTTTAAAACCATTTTTAAAACATGGATATTAATAAGAACAAATAATTAAAACATTTAAAATGATATTTTGGTTAAAGGGGTTTTACCAAAATTAGAGACACTTGAATACAATAATCGAGGAATAACATTTAGTCAGAACATTATAATATCATGATAATAAAAGGATTCATGATATAATACTCCAAAGGACAGTATATACACCATATAAGAGTGAATTGGTGCATAAAAACAATGAACCCTCAATAGAAATGTCAAATGTGATGAAATCCCTTATAAAGAAGGTATCCTTAAATTAAGGACAAATAAATCTCAAAAATATGTGTGAAAAATATATATACACCCAATATAAGTGGATATTAAGTGTAAAACAATAAAAGGTCATTCACACATATTCAATGACTACATGTTGAACCCAAAGAAATCGAAATTGGGTTAAAAAGTTCCCTTGACAGCCTAACGACATCACATCAAAATGAGTTGATGAGAGATAAAAATTGTATCTCATCACATGGACATAAAATTTACATCAATAAGGATATATGAGAACATATCCCAACATAACAATATTTAAATTAAAATACCCAACAAAATAAGTCTTTTAAAAAAAGGAGGGTGAAAGGTTCCCTTACCGACTTGGGTATCTTTCAAAACATACACCCCATGAAAGAAAAACAATAGGTCATTGATGTAAATACTCATAAACGAAAGTATATTACACAAAGAGTAGAATAATGGGAATTACATACACCACTCAATGGAATATGTGGCGAATGTAGCATAAATCTCACGGGAATAAAAGTGAGATGAAAAATCCCTTACGAAAACTCGGCAGCCTAACGACGCCACATAAAACTTCCGAATATGGATTGATGAGATCAAATAGAGTATACCATCATATTACAATAGAATTTACAGCAAGTGGAATATAAAATAAAATCCCCCAACATTTCAAGGAGGAGTTTAAAAGAAGTGACATAAAGGAGAGTACTTAAAACGAAAGAGAGAGGTTAGATCTCTTACGAAAGTTCGGCAGCCTAACGGCGCCACTCAAAACATCCAAAATGGATTGATGAAAGAGAATAGGGTATCTCATCTCATTAACATAAAAATTACAGTAAATGTTATATAAAAGGACATCCCAACCATAAGAAAGATGCGCTTAAAATAAATGACATAAAAGAGTGTACTTAAAAAGAAAGAGAGTTGTAGGATCCCTTACCTCGGGTCCGACTTGACTCGATCGTTCTTTAATCTCCTGAATAATAAACTTGAGTTAATTTATACTTCCTTAAGAACCATTTTCAAGTTCATTATTCCTTTTATATCACTTATTATCATGTCACAAACATTATGTAATCATTTAAGTTAATAATATTTGTTTTGCCGATATTTGGTTCTTAAGTCGAAAGTGGACTTCTTACAATTACATGTTGTTCGTGTGGCCAAATGCTTATTATATCCAGAATTGTATTCATGATGTATATGTCATATATATCCAGTACATTAATTCATTTATAACATTACATAATCATTTAGAGGTAAGAAATGAAATGCACCGTTCATGGAGACGGTAATCCGTACATACGCATGAACGCTACTTTCATTTCTATTTCATATTTTATAGAATGGAATAATAATTATATAAAGGTATATTATAATTACAGTATAATATCATATATAATATCATATTTCTATCCTTTATACATCCCACATATGGTATTTAACGAATCAAATCACTTTGAGGGAGCGGTAGTCCGCACTTCCTTAAATGAAGATATCACGTATTCCCATAATGGAAGCCATAATGGTAAGACAAAAATGAAAAATACAGAAGCATAAGGAAAACATAAACATATTATATATCATATATAAAAATATTGACATCATAATGGCCACCTTTGAAGGTGTTAAATGAGTATTGAACAATCATCGTTTTGGGAGGCAGAATTTCACCATCCACGGAAACCGTATGTTCTTTAACCATTTGATGTAGTTGTGTGAGAATGTAGCTTGAATAAATCTTATAACAATATCCTAGTATATTGAAGATACTGGTGTTGTTACAAAATAAATAAATAAAAAGAGTTTAGGGGGTTGTAGAAGCAAAATAAAACAAATGAACATGAGAGAATGAATTACCTTTAAAAGTGTAACTCCTTTTGATTTGAGCCTAAAGGCTTCCTTTGAAAGGATTATGCCCAAAGGGAATCCTCTAGGATGAGGATAGGGATGTGTAGAGAGTAATTGTGCATGGTTTGGCCGAGCCAAAGGCTTGAGGAGTGTGTGAAATGAGGTAGAGGTGGGGGCCTTTTATAAGAGGAGAGGAGGAGCACTTTTGGAAAGTAAAGAAATATTACTTTATTTGAAAATGTGTTTCGGTTTTAAAAGGTACCAAATTGATATAATTCGTGGATAAGGTTATAAAGGTTAGAAATCCACACATACAATAAGTTTTTGACATGTGTAGTTCATATATTTTACATTATCTTTCCATTTTATTTTAAACGTTAAATAATGATGTCATCACTGCATCATTATGATGTCATAAATAATTTAATTTATTTAATGTCTAAAAATTATAAAAAAGTTACTATGATGTAGTAAATCCTTTTAGCTTTCCAATTATTATTTATAATCCAAATTTGGACCTATTTAACCCCACTTAAAAATTGTTTTCGTAAAACATATTATGTTTGTGTCATTTTTACTTTTACATTAAATAAAAAGTTATTTATGTCATTTCCCAACCAAAGTGTCTCCATGGGGTCCCCAAGTTGACCCATGGCTTGTCTTGGTCGGCCATGACACAACAAATAATGTTGGGACATGTGTCTAGGTCATTTTATATTATTAAAGCATTATTTATACCTTAAACTACCCTAATTACCACTAATCGCGATTAAGAACTTAATAAGTTACTATTCACCAAAAAAATATTTTTATCCCATTGAACCACATTTTACTTCTTAATGACAACCATGTATGTCGGATTTTTGAAATTCAAAACACATAAGTGGTAAAATTTCATTTAAACAAAAAATCAGCTTTTATAAGTACCACTTAGTGGTTTCACTATTCATCAAAAATTGAAGTTTTTCAGAAAAATCCCAAAAATTCACCCTAAGCTATATATGATATTCCGAATTCAAAAATGAAGTCTGTTTTAAAAAATTCAAAAAATATTAGTCACATTAATTAATTTAATAATTTATTCTCACTGTCAGAGCAAATAGCGTGTTTTTATAAAACAATTAGTATCAAAAGATTAACACTAGTTTAAGTCTGATTTCAAAGTGAAATTAATTCCAATGACCACTATTGGATTTAATGGTAAAAATATTTTATAATTTCACTTTAAAACCAATTGAAAATATAATCTAATCATATAAATAAATTAGACTAAAAAGAGGTTTTGAATTAAAATACAACATTTTACACTATTCATTAAAAAAAAGAACATTATCGGAAAGATACAAAAAATTTACACAAAGTAAATTTTGATGTCCCGATTCTTAAGAAGAGTTTTATTTGGTCCAATAGAATGTATAAGAGTGAACAAAACTATATTTAATGACGGTTCTCCATCAAAAGGCGATAAGTGAACCTTTAGTGAAAACTAGGGCATATATGCCTAAAATTGAATTCTTTCCGTATTTTAAGCCTCTATCCTTTATTGGATAAATGTAAAAACATTTAAAAACATATATAATCATATTTTAGTTATTTATATCCATTACCGCCAATACAACGGCTACATGTTAACTACCATTTAAAATAATATTATTTTATTATTAGAGTGCAACGTATGATTCCCAAGAAACTCGTTGTTGCGTGTTGGGTACGCCATCGAGCATAGCGTCCCCTTTAAAGTCATTTAAATATTTTATTCACAAATATGGATAAATATGAAATGTCATATTCTTTATTTACCTGGGGTGTTACATCCTTCCCCCCTTTTGGGAATTGCGTCCTCGCAATTTTAAAATTGCGCTTGGAAACATCCTTGAAAGTCCCACATCGGAAGAAGAGTCGGTAAAACAATCACTTTAAAATAAAGAAAGATAAGTACAAAGGTCACCCGAGTTAACCCATACTAGGATTCCAAGTATGAAAACATGGACATGGAGGAGAAAACATAGGGTCATGTTCTGATGGAGAGTGATAGAAAACATGTTTAGGAGAAAGTTAACCACGAGAAAATCACAAACTTGTGATGGGTTAAACGGTATTAGATTCCCCAGTAGGAAAAGTTAATAGACAACATTTTTGTTTTAAGTTACTTTTTATTGAGGAATTTATTCATAAGGAAACATAATCACTTATCATATTTACTTTCAACTTTTATTAGATTCCTTACACAAACTCATAAGTTCTCCAAAAGAGGAGTATTTAGGAAGACTTGTTCACATTAAGAGTACTATAATCAACTTCTAGAGAATCACCTAATCCACAAAATAGAACTATATACTTCCCATGTATTTAGACTTTAACCAAAACCAAAACCCAAAAGGCTAGTACAAGATCAGATAATCCAGAAAAGGATAACCCTTTATAAAAAGAAAATCTATTCTTAATCTCCAAAATTTGTCCAACAAAACCCAAAGTTCAACGAGGACCATTAGAAAAATAATTTGTCCATAAAATTATTCAAAGTAAACCAAAATAAGATTGAAACCCAAATATTTGAAGGATTTAGTCACATAGTCTTCCAAGTTAAATTGTAACATTTATCTCCAAACAACATCAGTTGCTCCTAAAGTCTTGTATTGAAAAGTAATTAACCTAATCACATATCCTCCATGATAGGTTAATCATTTTCATAAATAACCCAAAATCAACATACTCTTAATTCATAAAATCATATAGCTAAAAAGAATCAGTCAAACTAACCAGGGACTTCACGTAGTCCAGTGGTAGGCGATAAATACCAGTCGCACTTTGGTTGTGGGTTCGATTCCCGTAGCTTTGTCCGACGTGACGGGTTGTCACACGGTCTGCGTGTTGTCCTTTTTCCAAAACTATATAATTCTTAAAACATCCCCCAAAATGAGATAAAATCATCATATTTTAACCTCAAGTTTATCTCATGCCTTTCATTTTCCATCATATCATAGAGTAACCCATAATTACCTAAAAAGTAAGGATCATATAAACCCTAATGGTTACCTTAATAATTATTACCTGAATTTCCACATCGAGTTGGCCATCTCGTACATGATGCATTAGAGAACTCACCAAGGTTGAAGTGGTTGATCAGGAATCCTTGATAGTTGGTTTAGAACAACCATGAGATTCCTCATTGAATCCCCCATCACATCCATTCTCTTAATCAGAGAACCACCATAGTTTCCTTCAAACCCATTGTCACTTTGGTGCCTGCTAGATCCAGCCATTTACTAAAACCAAAAAGGTCAGTGTGAGTATATCAACATAACCATCATGTACTAATGAGGAAGATAAACACTAAGATATTCTTACTCATTCACTTTATCTAAAACTAGGACTCTATCTGAAATCCTAACCATTATGGTAATGTCACTTATGCTTAAAGAATACCCTAACCTCTAAAGTTATCTAAACCGACCTTTGATACCAACTATAAGGCCCCAGCCTTAAACCTTACTTAATCTTGAGTTATTACAAGATTACAAATTGAGGATCTTTTCAGGTTTAGAGTTTTAGAGAATTAGATCATGAAACTTGCATTACATTCCACATTTAAACAAAGTGGTTACATAAAAGACAATATTCATTCTTCCCATCAACAAAAACCTATTTATAATAAAACACGGATTTCTTTCTTGACACATCCTTGAAACTATCATCACATCATGTACCTTTCCCTTGACCTGTGAAAAACATTTCAAAAAAAACTTGGGATGATCATAAAAAGCTCAGTAAGTGTTATAAAAATATGGAAAGGAAACATGAGTTCATATATACATAAGAATGAAATCATACTTTACCCATAAAACTTAGGCACTTTAACATACCTCATCAAATCATGAATAAATCATAGAAATCATAAGACATAAAGGTAACTTGAGGCATTCATAACATTCTTATGTAGGGAGTAACCCTCTTGGTTACGTTTGGAATACCCATCACAGTATATTCCCTAAATCTCTTCGGAGAAACCTTATCGTTTCACTCCTTCGTGTTACCCAATGCATTGGAGAGCTATATCGGGCTCACCCGCCCTTAGTTTATCACGGAACCACCCGTTCCTCATAACAATTCTCAAGAACCATAACATAATCGTATCACATAAACATGAATAAAGGAAACATAACATTTCCACATTTCAATCACAATATATCATTTTATGATATTGAAATAATGAATCCATTTAGAAAGAAACCATTTCCAAAACCATTTAAAACATTTAATAAAGAGATTTTTGAATCAAAGTGTCCCATACCACCTTAAAGCTTTTAACATTTTAAACCATTAATATCCATATAAAAAAAATCTTTAAAACCATTTTTAGAACATGGATATTAATAAGAACAAATAATTAAAACATTTAAAATGATATTTTGGTTAAAGGGGTTTTACCAAAATTAGAGACACTTGAATATAATAATCGAGGAATAACATTTAGTCAGAACTTTATAATATAATGAGAATAAAAGGATTCATGATATGATACTCCAAAGGACAGTATATACACCATATAAGAGTGAATTGGTGCATAACAACAATTAACCCTCAATAGAAATGTTAAATGTGATGAAATCCCTTATAAAGAAGGTATCCTTAAATTAAGGACAAATAAATCTCAAAAATATGTGTGAAAAATATATATACACCCAATATAAGTGGATATTAAGTGTAAAATAATAAAAGGTCATTCACACATATTCAATGGATGACATATTCAATGACTACATGTTGAACCCAAAGAAATCGAAATTGGGTTAAAAAGTTCCCTTGACAGCCTAACGGCATCACATCAAAATGAGTTGATGAGAGATAAAAATTGTATCTCATCACATGGACATAAAATTTACATCAATAAGGATATATGAGAACATATCCCAACATAACAATATTTAAATTAAAATACCCAACAAAATAAGTCTTTTAAAAAAAAGGAGGGTGAAAGGTTCCCTTACCGACTTGGGTATCTTTCAAAACATACACCCCATGAAAGAAAAACAATAGGTCATTGATGTAAATACTCATAAACGAAATTATATTACACAAAGAGTAGAATAATGGGCATTACATACACCACTAAATGGAATTTGTGGCGAATGTAGCATAAATCTCACGACAATAAAAGTGAGATGAAAAATCCCTTACGAAAACTCGGCAGCCTAACGGCGCCACATAAAACTTCCGAATATGGAATGATGAGATCAAATAGAGTATCCCATCATATTACAATAGAATTTAAAGCAATTGGAATATAAAAGAAAATCCCCCAACATTGCAAGGAGGAGTTTAAAAGAAGTGACATAAAGGAGAGAACTTAAAACGAAAGAGAGAGGTTAGATCTCTTACGAAAGTTCGGCAGCCTAACGGTGCCACTCAAAACTTCCAAAATGGATTGATGAGAGAGAATAGGGTCTCTCATATCATGAAAATAAAAATTACAGTAAATTTTATATAAAAGAATATCCCAATCATAAGAAAGATGAGCTTAAAATAAATGACATAAAAGAGTGTACTTAAATAGAAAGAGAGTTGTAGGATCCCTTACCTCGGGTCCGACTTGACTCGATCCTTCTTTAATCTCCTGAATAATAAACTTGAGTTAATTTATACTTCATTAAGAACCATTTTCAAGTTCATTATTCCTTTTATATCACTTATTAGCATGTCACAAACATTATGTAATCATTTAAGTTAATAATATTTGTTTTGCCGATATTTGGTTCTTAAGTCGAAAGTGGACTTCTTACAATTACATGTTGTTCGTGTGGCCAAATGCTTATTATATCCAGAATTGTATTCATGATGTATATGTCATATATATCCAGTACATTAATGCATTTATAACATTACATAATCATTTAGAGGTAAGAAATGAAATGCACCGTTCATGGAGACGGTAAGCCGTACGTACGCATGAACGCTACTTTCATTTCTATTTCATATTTTATAGAATGGAATAATAATGATATAAAGTTATATTATAATTCCAATATAATATCATATATAATATCATATTTCTATCCTTTATACATCCCACATATGGTATTTAACGAATCAAATCACTTTGAGGGGGCGGTAGTCCGCACTTCCTTAAATGAAGATATCACGTATTCCCATAATGGAAGCCATAATGGTAAGACAAAAATGAAAAATACAGAAGCATAAGGAAAACATAACCATATTATATATCATATATAAAAATAGTTACATCATAATGGCCACCTTTGAAGGTGTTAAATGAGTATTGAACAATCATCATTTCGGGAGGCAGAATTTCACCATCCACGGAAACCGTATGTTCTTTAACCATTTGATGTAGTTGTGTGATATTTTAGCTCGAATAAATCTTTTAACAACATCCTAGTATATTGAAGATACTGGTGTTTTTACAAAAGAAATAAATAAAAAGAGTTTAGGGGGTTGGAGAAGTAAAATAAAACAAATGAACATGAGAGAATGAATTACCTTTAAAAGTGTAACTCCTTTTGATTTGAGCCTAAAGGCTTCCTTTGAAAGGATTATGCCCAAAGGTAATCCTCTAGGATGAGGATAGGGATGTGGAGAGAGTAATTGGGCAGGGGTTGGCCGAGCCAAATGCTTGAGGAGTGTGTGAAATGAGGTAGAGGTGGGGGCCTTTTATAAGAGGAGAGGAGGAGCACTTTTGGAAAGTAAAGAAATATTACTTTATTTGAAAATGTGTTTCGGTTTTAAAAGGTCCCACATTGATATAATTCGTGTATAAGGTTATAAAGGTTCGAAATCCACCCATCCAATAAGTTTTGGACATGTTTAGTTTATTGATTTTACATTATCTTTCCATTTTATTTTAATCATTAAATAATGATGTCATCACTGCATCATTATTATGTCATAACTAATTTATTTTATTTAATGTCTAAAAATTATAAAAAAATTACTATGATGTAGGAAATCTTTTTAGCTTTCCAATTATTATTTATAATCCAAATTTGGACTTTTGTAACCCCACTTAAAAATTGTTTTCGTAAAACATATTATGTTTGTGTCATTTTTACTTTTACATTAAATAAAAAGTTATTTATGTCATTTCCCAACCAAAGTGTCTCCATGGGGTCCCCAAGTTGACCCATGGCTTGTTTTGGTCGGCCATGACACAACCAATAAGGTTGGGACTTGTTTCTAGGTCATTTTATATTATTAAAGCATTATTTATACCTTAAACTACCCTAATTACCACTAATCGCGATTAAGAACTTAATAAGTTACTATTCACCAAAAAAATTATTTTTATCCCATTGAACCACATTTTACTTCTTAATGACAACCATGTATGTCGGAGTTTTGAAATTCAAAACACATAAGTGGTAAAATTTCATTTAAAAAAAAAATCAACTTTTATAAGTACCACTTAGTGGTTTCACTATTCATCAAAAATTGAAGTTTTTCAGAAAAATCCCAAAACTTCACCCTAAGCTATATATGATATTCCAAATTCAAAAATGAAGTCCGTTTTACAAAATTCAAAACATATTAGTCACATTAATTAATTTAATAATTAATTCCCGCTGTCAGAGCATATAGCGTGTTTTTATAAAACAATAAGTATCAAAAGATTAACACTAATTTAAGTCTGATTTCAAAGTGAAATTAATTCCAATGACCACTATTGGATTTAATGGTAAAAATATTTTCTAATTTCACTTTAAAACCAATTGAAAATATAATCTAATCATATAAATAAATTAGATTAAAAAGAGGTTTTGAATTAAAATACAACATTTTACACTATTCATTAAAAAAAGAACATTATCCGAAAGATACCAAAAATTTACACAAAGTAAATTTTGATGTCCCGATTCTTAAGAAGAGTTTTATTTGGTCAAATAGAATGTATAAGAGTGAACAAAACTATATTTAATGACGGTTCACCATCAAAAGGCGATAAGTGAACCTTTAGTGAAAACTAGGGCATATATGCCTAAAATTGAATTCTTTCCATATTTTAAGCCTCTATCCTTTATTGGATATATGTAAAAACATTTAAAAACATATATAATCATATTTTAGTTATTTATATCCATTCCCACCAATACAACGGCTACAAGTTAACTACCATTTAAAATAATATTATTTTATTATTAGAGTGCAACGTATGATTCCCAAGAAACTCGTTGTTGCGTGTTGGGTACGCCATCGAGCATAGAGTCCCCTTTAAAGTCATTTCAATATTTTATTCACAAATATGGATAAATATGAAATGTCATATTCTTTATTTACCTGTGGTGTTACAATAGGTGTTCATTTAAACATGGTGTTACATCGAATACAACTATCATAGAAATAAAACATCTTTAAAGGGATGTATATTAATGAATCATGTAGTGTTTCAAATAATATTACGTAATTATGATGAAAAATGAATAAATTAATTAAAAAAAATAAAGTACACCATGATGTACTATTTAAATTTCAATCCATTATGTGTGTTGAACTTGGTAATTATCCATGTTAATTGCCATATTAAAGGGAAAAATCTAATAAAATGTAATGAACTAATATATTCTAATCATTGACATGTAATGAATTATGTTTTTAAGTGTTGGGATTTAATCATTTAGATGTATAATTTATTTATCAATGATATTATGATTATATGATTATAGAAACATTTAATTATTTTTCAAAAGTTTTTGAATATGGATTTTCATGAATATATATAATGGTTTGGAAAATAAAGAAAATTCATGTAATGGTATGTTTAATTTTTTTAGAACACATGATTGAAATATATATAATCATTAAAATATTATTAATGTTTAGATATTAAAAATTATTTTGGATAAAGAGACGATTGATATTGTTAGTATAAATTAGAAGTTTTTGTTCCCTCAAAATTATTTAGTGATTCATTGATAATAGGTTTTATGTTATCCTTGATGAATTTTATTAAATATTTTTATTTATTAATTATAATTTAATAATCTTTGTTTTTATATTATTATTAATTATTGATGGAATTTTTGGAATCATATATGTTTTCATTCATCCTTTTGGTTTTATCATGTTATTATAATGTTTTAGAAGAATATATAATCTAGGTATTATCATATTTGGTTTGTGGTATTGAGAGATATAAGACGTTTATTGGGGATTAATGATAAAACAATTTTGAAAATTATATAACATATTCATTCTAATTATTTATGGGTTTTTTATGAATTCAATTCTGGTGTTTTGGAATATATATATTAGTGAATGGAATTAAGTAGATTAATGGGGTATTATTATTTAAAGCATTGAGGTTATTCATTGAAATTATAATTTATTCATATTAGTTTTCATTTCAATTACTAACAATTTCTTATGTAAAAAATATCTTAGGTACATATATAATACATTGTCTTCCTACTATATTTTTTACAATCAATTGTATGTTTGATTTAATGGTTTAGGAATGAGAATTTTATATTTCTCACTTATAATAGGAATATTGTTTTCAAAGTTGTAGAAACTAGGTTAAACAAACCACCTAAGTGTAAAAATATATTTATGGATCTGAAGAAAACAAGTATGTTAATTTTCTATTATTACATGGTAAAGGAATTACTATAATATTAGAAAAATGTTCATGAAAAAGGAAATTATTTTGTTTTTACAATTATTTAAAATCCATTTCTGGTCTATTTCACTCCTTAATTAATTATGGTTTCATGGTAATTAAAATTATCATTTTTATGTTCTCTATCAATCCATATTAATCATAATATGCTACCTTTCTCTTCTATGTATATGATTTTAGTTGTTGTAAATATTCTCCTTATATAGGAATAAGATTATGTGTTATTTTAGATAACATTTATGTTTCCCATTTCTCATTTTGAGTTTTTGTTTTATTATCACTTTTTATAATGTGGGGATTCAAAAAATGTACCTTATAATTTTGAAAAAAAAATTTAAGATAAAAATGTTGAATAATAAATTCATTTTTAATAAGGGGAATATAACCCCCCAAAAATATACCTTAAAAAATAATATTCGAGATTACTTTATTAACACACAACAAAAAGCATTATGAAAACTATAATACATTATAAATATATTATTATTTAAATGTGATTAATATATCTTTTCCATTAAATTAGTAGTATTAATTGTAATAACCAAATTATATATATATATATATTAATTTAAATTTATGTGTTAGTTCATAATAAATATGTAATAATTTTTATTAAAGTCATTTTTGGTTCTAAAATATGTTTTCTTTAAAAAGGAAAATATAATGAATTTCACACATTGATATTATAATTAATTTATAACATAAATATAAATTCTACTCTAGGAAATTAATTTCATTTATGAATTTTTAACGTCAATAATTTCTTACAATGAATATTTGAGGGTTTTTAAAATATTTGTTATTGTGTGAACAATGAAAAATTTATAATTTTAAAACAACAGTCAATTCATTACACTATATTATGTTTTTTAAAAGTATGATTAAATTTATAATATTAAATAAAAATTAAATGAGAATCAATTAATTATAAATAATATATCCAATAGCAAAAGAATATCTATTTTTCATAATTTTTATATATGTTCATTTTTTGTCTTAAAAAATGAATTTTCATAAACTATTATGCGTTGTGTTTTAAAAGTTTGTATTAATATTTATTTCTGATCTAACTAGAAATTTATTATTGAAAATTGGATTGAAAATTTCAAAAAATGATGTCCAAATTTGGTAAATAGAATATTTATATTTTTGGTCCTTTTAAATTGCAACCGAGGTAAATATTTTTCACCTTTGTACGAGTAAAATAGGAAAGACTATGATAAAACTAAGTGAAATGAAATTAAAATACCTCAAAATCATTTATTTTATCTTATTGTATGTGTGGTGTTTGAAAATTTTCATATTTCATATGAATTATGTCAATTTGTTTCCACTTTTATTTTATTATTAAATATATAATATTTTAATAATTGGAAAAATATTAAAGTGACTAGATTTTAAATTCCCATATATGTGTTTTCATGGACATAAAAAGAATTTAAAAATAAATATAAATGATTATTTAATTTATAAAATAATAATTTTTATGAAATAATTTTTTTATCAGTTTTTGGTGAAGGAATAATTACATTAAATACCTAGGAAACACTAATATTTTCCATTGAATATGGTTATAAAAATATTGTAAATTATTTTAAAATCATTAAATGAAATAATATTTGTTAGAATAAGGTGGTTCTATGAATTTCAGGTTAAATAATATTTTATAATTTAATTTAAAATAAATTATGTTAATAATATTTTATTATCAATATGAATTTAATGTGAAATGAAATGAATAGTCCAAAAATTGACTTTATTGATATTTTTTATGAAATACAAATTCATTAAACGATTTAAATATAAAAAAATTCTTCTAAGAGGTTATAAGTAATGGTAAGTGGAGGAAATTTTATCCTTTAACTATTTGTGAGCCGCTATTGACTATAGTTTTAAATTTATCATCCCTAAATGATAAAAAATGTTTAACTATTGTTAAGTTTAAAAGGAATTAATGAAGGGGTTAAACCAAAGGATAAGGATTAGAATGATAAAAACCCAATCTAAATAGTATTACATGATTATATTTAGACCATATACTAGTTCAACATTAATTTTTTGTCATTTGGAAAAATATACTTGAGAATGAAATTGAATATATTTAAATATTTTATTTTATTTGAATTGTGTCCTCTCCTCACTTATAAAAGGCAACCTACTAGCCTATGTTATTCAAAATGTTTGATCTATATAGATTATAAGAAACCATTTGAAAAACTATCATATATTTTATCAGGGATCTACACACCAAGGTCCACCTAGATTGTGATAAGATGAGTGTGACACCCCAAGACCACCTCCCATCGGCCAAAGCTAGTCATCAAACATAGAGTAGGGAAACTCAAAAATGGGAGGCATTATCCTGTTGTAACTATTGACACACACGATTCTCCAAATACCCAAACATTTTTGGATATAAGATGCAAGTGATATCAATAATTTATTTATAACGTCTATCCAAAATTGTAGTGTGGCAATGTAATAGAATGGAATTAAGGGGAAAAACCACACCCATAAGATGATAAAAGACTCCAACCTGATAAGTATGAGGGGACTATAATAAAATGCTACACCTTTTCCAAAAATATTTAAACTAGCTCACTATTATCTGACTATACTTGGTTATCCTAGGAATTATTCAAAATTCATTACACATATATAAAACATTACATGTGTGGGAATATACCATCTAGGGGTGAGTACAAAAATACCTAGTAGGACACTCTAAACTATACAAATAGAATCATAATGATAGCATTCAGCTACTCACAGGGTATATAAACATGACATGAGACATATCAAAAGAGTAAAACCTAGATATACTCATATTATACTCTATGTATAAAATAGGGCTCAACTATACTTCAATCCATATTATTTTTCTTTAGGAATCATGTTATCCCTCAACTACCCCATGTTTCCCATGTATTTTCATCTCACATTAAATACAATCCTCTATATAAATAATGTTTCTTGTAGGGTTAAACTACATCTTGAGGTCAACTTGGCACTCAGCATACTTCCTGCATGTTTCCTTCTACACTAGGCTATTCTCATGTACTTTGAGTAACACCCACTTACCTGGCCATTTTCGAGTAATTAGTCACACCCATGTTCTATAGATAAGCTAGTGTTTCATGAAATATATATTCTCATTTGTCCACTGAGGTACACATAGATCTATAAGCTCATGCCACACAACATGCCATATGTTTCATAAAACATGTGATATTTTTCTCTTAGTCAAATAATAATGTTGTAGACGAGGGACTATATAGTGTATTTTCTTAAAAATATACATCATGTACTTATGAATTTCATGAAACATTAGAGGTCAAATACTTTTCAATCTACAATGATTCCACCAAAAAAACTTCAACAAAAATAACTAATATAATTGTATCTCAATCCATCCGAGCCTGTTTGTCATAGTAAGAAAAATTTCAGCCATAGACATGATCAGAAAGCAACCAATTTCTTAACGCTCAATTGATTCATGCACAAATGTAAACTAGGGAAACAACAATCCAATATTTATCTACCTCATATTTCTATAAATCATTAGTGTACCTTGATCATTCCATTTATCAAGATATTGTACCAAATGTAATGTTCCTTTATGTTGACAAATGGTCACATAATGATATGATATTGGGTATTTGTAAAACCACCAGAAAAATGAATTTGTAGTGATGAATAAGTGAAGAAACAAGGAAGAAATAAAAAATTCAAAAAATAAGGAATAAAAATAAGTTGTTGTTTGGGTTGGCCTTGATTAATTACCATTATAATGGAAAATCCGTAGAAACAAGAAACATGAACTATTACCATATTCATATGAATATTAACATGATCCTACAAGGCATGATTGACCTAATAATCAATATATAAGTAGTTTTATTCATGTTAATCATAGGATAAAAATCACAGAAGTAATTCATGAAAATAAAATTCCATACCGCATTTTTCATATAAATAGTTTATAACGAGAAGCCTCATTCCCTTATCAGTGGTGAGATCCATGAACTCCACTCATGAAAATAAACCTCGATCTTATATAATTACTTACACCCTCTAAAAAAACTCATCCCTCAATCCAAGGGTTATGTGGCTAAATGTAGGGATTTGGAATAGTCATGATAAAATATATGTGATTTGGTAACTATATCAACACAAAAAAACATATAATTATTTTATAATTTTCACGCACCATAACACTTTTTTAAAAAACATGACACCAAAACTGATTACGTCAAAACGACTATAAAATCCAAATTTTGGATTCAATATTAGTTTCAAATTTTTGATCAAAGATTCCATTTGAGATTTAATTTGTTATTTCACAAAAACTATACACATGGTTTAAACTATATTTAATATATAAATAATATAAATACCATGTATCACCTATCCATGGATTCCTGTACTAACATAAAAACATTCTCTAAAATTATTATTAGATATAATTTGAATATTTTAAAGTCATAAAACAAGTTGGTATATTCTCTCCACTAATGGTATTTCTATCCCAACATGTAAATTAATCTAGTAATAAAGTGTAGGGTACAAATCTTGAATCTATGTTTTCCACTCCTAAATTCTCTCATGTAGATTACAATGATACCATTATACATGAACCATGGGAATCTATGATTGATGAAGGATCTTCTCATAATGATCCTTGATCTCTATTGGGTATACTGTGAAGGTAGATTCATCCACAGTTTCAAGTTCCACATAATCCAATAAATGTGTTGGGTTATGTATATTCATCCTTAGATGTAAAAAATAAAAGATATCATGTACCTGGTATAACTATAGAATTATAGAAAAGTGGAATGATACCTCACATAAACTACATTGTATATGGGAAGTGATGATGAAATTCCAAGATAACATGCCTACCTGACCCAATCTTCACAATCAATACCAAGGAGATACATTCAAGAACACATGGCCTCCTTCCAAAAACTCAAAAGGTCTCTATCATTGTTATATATAAGTCTTATGATGGATCATAATATTCCTCATCTAATCATGGATTATATAATCCTTCTCTACTATAGCTTGTAGAAAATATAGTCTCATGAGTGGTAAATTATCTAGATCTTGTTCAATATATTGTTGATCAGCAGGGTCGCCTATAAAAAAGACTGGGATGTTGACATTCTGATAGTGGTAAGGAATATTTTTTTATGAAAAAATAACAAAGGGGAGGTGATCCTACTAACTATTGAGTGTTTCTAATAAATAGGAACCAATCTTGTTTTCTCGAACATCAATGGTCCTATAACTTTGGCAATATGTCTTGGGGTGACACACTATGTTCAAAGGCAACTGTTTCCAAAAATTCACCATGATGCCATTTCCAAAATCATGACATGAAGGGAGCATCAATGTATGAAACAATAATTGATGAAAACATGTGAATCATGGATATATCATTAATATATAATCATTACAATCTGTCTACTAAAAACTTCTCTCATATAGCTAGGAAGTTTGTGGACTGAGTGAGTCAGTCAAACATCACAAATATGTTATTTTGTCTACTAGAAGTATTTGGTCGTTACATTATGATTTACATGGATATAACATCATATTTCCAATAAAAAACCACATGGGTTTAATTTAAACATTCTTGAGACACATTCTTATCCTTTGCCTACTGACAGGTGAATTGTCGAGTGTTAAACTCTACAAAAAATTCTTCATCTCTTGCCACCAAAAATGACATCAAATACACTAGTACATATTTACTACACCTGGATGTAATCCTATGTGAGATATATGAAAATCCATCATAACCACCTCATGAAATTGAAATATTATAATATTCCATCTTTTGAAATGGATGTCATGCTCCCAACCATCAGATAATCCATCAGAATCACATCCATTAAATATCTGACTAAGAATGGTCTCACACTCGATGTCTCCATGATGAAACTCCCTATCATTTTCTAAAACTAGTGTAATAACCAAAATCAATTGTATATATGTTTTACCATCCTATATCCTTGAAGAAAATTTCAATGAGGTAAAATAAATCAATACATTTCAAGGAAACTATGATCAAGATCTAATCTTGAGTGAATCAACCGCCATATTCCCCTTTATATGAGTGTATGATATGTAAAATTCATAATCCTAGGGGATCTATAACCATAAACTTAGTATGATGTTTATATCCCTCTATAAAAACATCTCCATAAGACTCATGTTGTTTGAATTGTTGGTAAACATCTAAGCTATAATTCATTATCACAACCTATTCTTGTTGAAGACTTCTACTAGAAACTCTATATCATGGGTCAAGTAGTTCTACTCATGCATTCTTATCTTTTGGGAGTTATAAAAAATCACCACCTACCTATACATTAGAACAAAATCATGTTTGTTCCGTAAGGTGTCACAAAACACTTTTTACTCAACACACTCCTCAAGAAGTCTCATGATGGGGGTGCTCATCAACTGCTATTGAAACTATAGAAAAACCAACTTGAAAATCTATTTCTAAAGGAAAGGCCACCCAATAAAGGATACTAAATTGAATGGTTTCGATATATGAACAAATTTGGAATACATATCATACAATAATATCACAACCAAGATATTCTCAATGCCTCTATCGTACCCTTTAGGTTACTCCCAAGATAACACTGCCTAAAATTTCACTGATTCCATTAATACACCATATTTTAATATAATGGGTCACATATTCTAGACATATCAAATGTATAACACAAGATTTGAGAGATTCCCATAATTTTTGTGATCTTAGTGTACGTCTAGGATTATCCTAAAGTGTCTCATGTTCTCCTCCTTAGACTCAATGTACATTGATATGTCATCGATGAAGACCACCCCAAATCATTTTATGAAAGATTGAATGATTAAGTTCATGATTACCAAGAATAATAATTAGGTTTTATTCAAGTGAAATGGAAATAATAATTACTTTTAATTACCATGGAGACATTTTAATTCCATCTTGGGAAAGCAAACATCTAGTACTCGAAGCTAGTGATAACCTAATCGAAGGTCTATCTTCAATAATCATCGCATCTCTCTCAACTTATTAATGAGAAAATAAATCATAAATTGTAGATAAATTTTCATCCTAGTCACCAAATTAAGGAGAAGGTAATTCACACACAATCTAATGCTCACATCCTCCTTTTGTGAAAAACACATTTGGGATCTATATGGTGACACACTAGGACTGAATATCCCTAACCCCTATAAGTACTCCAACTAAACCTTCTTCTCAAAAATAACTATTGAATCCATATGATATACTAGAATATATATTGGGTACTCAGTGGGTGAATTTAAATGTATTAAACTATGTCTTGGTAGGGTGGTAATCCGGGAAATTTCTTCGTAAAGACATCTATATAATTTTCTACCATGATAGTAAGATTAAAGAAAAAATTATCCACTCCTCCATGGGGGACACTAGAAAACTTGTGATAAATCGGTTGTGTTTTCTATGTATGATACAACATACTATGATTAGGTACTCCCATGATGGACAACCTCATCCCATTATAATATATTTACCACAACATACTCCTTAAACAGTAAATTTGGGCATTCATGATGGATAACAAGTCCATACCTATGATGAAGTCTTAAGGCATAATCATCGGTACAAAGAGATCCCATATGATATGTATCTCAAAAATCTATATCCTCTTCTTATCCTTTATTTATTTTTTGATATTATAAATATATTCCTCTCAATTTTTATTCTAGATTACTCATGAGTTTGAAAGAATGTTGTTAAGAAAAAATGATTTTATTTTATTCTTCAGTTATGAATGTTTTCCATCCATATAAATCATTAAAAAAACATATTCAAGAATTATTTTATTATACCCTAGTTAATGTATAAATCAAATTTTCTTTATGTTTCAATTTTAATGAAAATTTATAAATAGAATATTATTATCATTTTGAAAACAACTTACTTTTCAATTTTTACTAAAAATGATGATACAATCATTGCTCTAGTGTTTACCACCCAAATGGATTTTCCTGTTATCATGGATACACTTTTTATTAAATCATTATTTTTTTTTAACACTTAATTTGCATGATAATTTATTCCTTTATATTTAAAAATATTTAAAAATAATACAGGATTTTTGAAATGAAATTGGTATCTTGATTAAGAAATGATCGAATGACCTTTTAAATGTATTTTCTACAATGAAAACATCTATTTATGTTACATATTATTCACTAGGGACATGATCTAATGAAATTATTTTTATTCATTCTCTTTATGATTTAAGATATTGATGATGATATATTATTGAAACATTTTTTCCATGGGTTATTATAGGATGAAATGATTAAAGTTTTCCTAATATTCTGGTATATATTTGAATGGATTATTTGATTAATGGTCTATTTTTAACTACAATACCTTGGGTAATGATTAATTTTTATAACATCAAATGATATAAGAGAGGTTATATGACAATATAGAACCAGAAATCCTAGATCCTCTTCTGAAATCCAAAACATTTCAATATTGTATATGATCATAATAATTGTGACCTAATTTATTTCATTAGAACCTTACAAAATCAAATGAAAAATATATTCCACATACATTATAGAGGAAATTTTTGGTGTAAAGTTATATATAATTAGGGAAAACACATACAAAAAAAATCACATGAATTTAAATGGAAATTTCACTTATTTATCAAATATTTTCTTATTTCACATAGGTTGTCAATATCTTATTTTTGAAATACTTTACAGACTTGAATCATTCATCACTAGTATTTAAAACATAGGGAACCTAAAACATAATATGGGTGAAATCAGATTCTTGTTATGGTTAAACATAATCATTAAAAATTGAATGTAATCAATAAGCATAAGGGTACATAAGGGTATGATGAAATAATAAAAGTGCTTCAGGAAATAAAAAAAATTCTCCTACTCATTAATACGTGGATCATTAAATATTAATACATGGAAAAGGAAAGAGTCATCAGAATTAATAATCTAGAGATATGTAATATCAATCATAGTCACTTGAAATAATATAAACCCATATAAATAATAGATAACATAAAAAAGAATCTTGTAACATAATTATACTTTACATTATTATTAATGGAATAACTATGTGATAGGCTTACATACATGTCACTCTTATAAATGGAAAAACCATACAGTTAACTTCTATAACTAATATATTGGAGGACTGCCATGGACCCACCCACTACTGGTTTATCATGGAACCACCAATCATTGGTTTACCAAGGAAACAACCATTATTGGTTTATCAAATAACCACCCATTATTTCTTTATAATGTTACCACCCGTAAAATTTCAAATTACCATTGTAGAACCATAACACATACCTTCTTTAATTTCATTATAAACTCATTGAAACAAAAAATTAACCTTTCATAACATGATTAACCTATATAAAATAAATGGGTTCTATAACAATATATTTTAAAATGGTTAACCTGTGAGAAAGAAATGAGTTTCATAATTGTCTCCTTAGAAAATGATTAACCCATTGAAAATAAATTTGTTCAACTAAAATCTATTTGAAACATGATTAAACAAAGGAAAATGGGTCCAACAAAAATCTATTTAGAACTAAAAAACCCCATGGAAATTAAATTGGTTAAAAAATCACTTTGAATCATGATTAACACACGAAAAATATATGGGTTCCATAACAATCTCATTACAACATGATTAAACCAAGTATACTGAAATGGGTTCAACAAAAATCTCTTTGAAATTTGATTATACCATGGAAATGATATCAGTTCAATAAAAAATCTCTTTGAAAAATGATTAACCCATGTAAAGGATATGTCTTCTATAAAAATAAATTTTGAACATGATTAACACATGGAAAAGAAATGGATTCAATAAAAATCTCTTATAAAAAATCTTATCCCAAAAATAAAAGAATTAGGATAGTACCAAAAAAAATATCAGTAGTGGAGAGTAATTAAAAATAATGTTTTTATGTTTATGAATGGAAATATGATTAAAATATCATTAAAAATGTCCTTAAGGATAATAATCCTTAAACATTTCAAACTGTCTCATAAAACTTTGAAACATTTGAATAATAATTCCAATGAATGAATCACATTAAATTAAATAAATAAGACCATGATAATAATTATAATCATGATATACCATGTAAAATTTAATGTATATATAACTCATAACAGAAAATAACAGTATACCACAACAAACATCTTAAAGAAGGTAAATTGTAAAGAATATTTATTAGTACATTGGTGACATTGAAACCATAAACCCCATGAATGATAGATCAAAAAATGGATATGTAAATTACCATGGAATTAAGTATAAAGATCATAATACACATTCATGGGATTAATATACACCACACACCAAAAATAAATGGTGAATATGGAAGAAGTATAAGAGAAATAAAAGTGAGAATAGAATTCCCCATATATTGAGTTCAATCCATCATGCTTGTACTTTATAATACCAAGAAATAAACATATGATAATTATATAAAATATTGAAAACCTTTTTAAACTTTATTAATACTTTTATTTCATTTATTATCATGTTATTTACAATTACATAGTCAATTATGTTTAATTTGGATTTTTTTGACCATAATTGATTTATGTGTCAAAACAGCCATTGGTAGGTAAAGTAAGGTCCATGAGGTCATAAATTGAACATGTAAAGAATAATATTCATCAAATAATAATAAATTATATATATAAATTATTCTTTTAAAACCAATCATGGAATATTATTATGAAAAATTAAGACAATGTTACAGTCATGGAGATGTTAGGTTATACGTATGCATAGGTAACATTCTCATTTTCCCTAATCATTATGGAAAGAAGGTAAGTGACATTTATCATTCCAGAATTACCATTATGTTATAAATATAATTTTAATTAATTATAAATACTGATATATATATATATAATTAATTTTATTTGGTTCTAGAAAAAATTTGAATGACATCACATTGAGGAGGCTATAGTCCACACATCCCCAAACAACATTATTACTTTTTCAGTGCGTGAAAATGTAAGAAAGAAAGTGATATATTATATGTTTTGAAAGATAATTATTTCATGAATATCATATAGATTTTTGGTATATATATTATATTTTTTTAACTTATCCTTAATAAATTCCATGTAATGATTGAACAAATCACATCGCTTTGTGTAGGTGGTAGTACACATGTACAAAAATGTTGTAATAGTATTCCTATAAAATGGAATAAAAGAAGATATGAGTTATATAATAATTTAGGGAGAATAAATACTTCATAAATATCTTATATATAATATAAAAACTGTATGTTCATCATTATTCTCAACCTTGGGAGGTGGTAATTGAAGAAAAATGACATCCGTTCACAAGGTGGTAATTATTTGTACACATGAATGATAATTTAATATCCAATTTGATATGAGTGTGTGTGTATATAGGTTATATAATTAATGTAAAACAAATCTGTAAATTTAGGTCACTTATTTTATTAAATAATTATGGAATAATAAGAATTTATGGCGTGGATAAAGAAATAAAACAATAGTTCTTGTTGAAGAATGTTAGATCTTTTTCAGTTAAGTCCTTGTGGTTTTTAGAAAATAACATCATTTCCTTAAATTATTAATTTTTTTATGATTCTATTGTTAGGTGTAATATTTTTTAGTATATTTGGGTAGGGGTTTGGAGTGCCAAAAGAATTTAGTGGGGTAAGTGCTTTTTTACAGGAGTTGAATATGGACATTCTTGTACATAGAAAAAGCTAAACACTATTCAGAGGTATCACATATATCATATGTCCACATAATGATAAATTTAAATAAAATATGAAATATTATATAAATATGACCATCCAATGGGGTTTTTATATGTTTCTAGGTTATTTTTCCTATTAAGATTAATGTTCACCCATTAAGTAAACTAATTTTTACCATAATCACTATAATTAATTTTAATTACATTCACAAATATTTTTGTTAAAAAAATATTAACCTCAATAAACATGATATATTAATCTTATTCAAAATATGGAATCCATTTTTTCAAATTACAATCACAATAGTGGTAGAAATTAATTTAAATTTTATCATGCAAGATGGGATAAGACATCACGATTCTAAATAGAAAACATTCATAACTTTAATATGTTTTATATCCAATTTCAATGTGAAATTGATTCCAATTACATATATTTGATTTATTAATTTATAATTTAAATGATTATGTATTAAAAAAATTTAAATATAATTTTAACTATACAATTGAATTATATGAAAAATAAGTTTTCAACTAGAATTAATTATTATTCACTATTCATAAAAAAATGAAACCACTCATAAAAATAAAAAAAAATCACCCAAAGTAAAATTTGATAATATAATTACAATATATGAAGTTTATTTTTTAAATTATAAATTATAAAAGTTTCTAAATTTAGTTTCAAAATAACTTCTCTATTAAAATCCGTCAAATATGGATTTTAGAAAATTAATGCTTTTATTTTTAAATTTTGATTTAATATTATCCAAATTCAAACAAATTAATTTCATGAGTTTGAAAACATTTTATTAAATATGTAACATTAATATTTTGTTAATATCACTCACTAATCAATATTTATTTAATTTGTTATGATAAAACACAATTCTGTTCATAAAAATATTTTTTCATAAAAATACTTCATTTATATTCAATTGGTTTTTATTTTCATTAATAATGAATTGGTAACCAAATAATTCATTATATAAACATGTTTAAACAAAATATTCCAAAATAACTAAATCTTCTGTATTCCCACAATTCTAGGCACTAGTTGATAACTATCATTTTAAATAATAATATTAATTTTATATTTTTTTCTCATAAGATTCAGCATTACATGTAACAAAAATTATCATAGAAAATCAATGTTATGAGAAACGAATGAAAAACATGATGGTAATATAATATACTATAAAATATGAATTTAATGTATCATAATCTATTAGTGAATTGAAATTAATTAAGAAGAATCTATTTCTAAAAATATTAGGATGCTATATCCTATCCCCCCTTAAAATGAAATTTTCCCTCAAAACTCATCACTATTATAAAATGTTTAAGATTTAAATAATTCCTCTATTAAAACCAAAATCATAAAAATAAAATAATGAAGAAACTAATGAATTGTGAATATGGGTATTAAAAAGGTCACCTGATGTTATGCATAACTAAAATTCCTCATAGGGATATCATTGGTGCAGAATTAAAAGATTGATATGGAAGGAAAATTTAATTCACATAGAGTAGTAGAGAGTTATAGAAAGCATGGTCAACTGGATGTCAATGATTAAAAAACCAAAATACAAATAGGTGGGTAAAAATTCATTGATATCATTGGTAAATATGGTAATAGGATAAAATATTATTTTATAACAATTTTAGTAGATTTTATGAATTCCCTTACCATCTATAGCAAGATAATAAAAGAGAAACATACTTAATTGATTATTATAAATTTATCCATTAGTAAATTTCAACCAAAATCTATTTTTTCTCCAAAATATAAGCATTCATAATGAATTTTTAATTCTATATGAACTAAAAACAACATGTAAAGACCGAATAATCGTAAAAGGAATAATGAACTATTCCACTTGTGATTAGACATTAACAAAAAGAAACATGGTTATCACATGGTAAGATAATGAAAATAATTTATAAACAAATACCCATATTTTGAACTAAATTTTTCCATAAATAAATAACCTTAAACTAACTCAAACATTTCCTCACTAGGTTCATAACCCAGTGATTGGAAATATTTGATCATATATTCTCCCAAGATAAATCATCCTTTATTCCTCAAATAAAACCAAATATTCTTTTGAAATAAATTTAATAATAAACTGTAATGTTGTTGTAAAAACCTGGAAATCACATAGGTTGGTGTTAAGAACTACACCATTCTGACCATTCGGTTGTGGTTTCAAGACCCATGACATTTCCAGATATTACAGGTTTTCACCCATCCTCCGGGTTATCAATTTTTTCATTAATAATTAATAATAATTCCTCCCTAAAAACACTTGATGATGATCTTAGATGTTAAAAATACCTTAAAATATTAAAATAAATCTAAAAAATTCATTAATAACCTTGAAATTACTAGTACATAAAAAAATAAAATAGGTGTATAGGATATTGAACATATGATCATCCTTAAGCTTATAGATATATAATGGTATCCATAGATCTTAATATAACATAACATGGGAACATCATAATCTCCCAATTTATCTTATCGAACCAATGATAGAAACTCTAATAGCCTACTACTCACACTCCTAGATCCTATGCTAAAATCCATAACCATATATTCTTGGCTATAATACTGAAAATTGTGACCTAATTTCTCTGACCAAAACATTAAAACATTAAAATTAAATCTTAGGTCTCTTATATTCTTGTGGACCACATTAGTTTAGAGATTTAGATAATTAGGAAAAACTCATATGTAAAAAATTCATATGAATATAAATTGAAATTTCTCCCAATTAACACAGATGTTATTATCCAATATATGTCGCCAATGAAATCCCTATGAAGTTATTTAGATACATGAATCATTTAATATATGTCTTTAAAATTTGGGGAAATTAAAACATAAGAAGAGTGAACTTAGAATTTCAATAAGGGTAAAAATAATCATTAACAATTGAATTCCATCAATGAGAATAAGATATAATAAAGTTATAATGACATTATTAAAGTTCCTGGAAGAATCAAAAATGAAATCATAACCATAAATACTTGGATCATTAAATACGAAGGGATTAAAATTGAAATATAGATCAGAATCAATAATCAAAATCCATATAATATCAATCATGATCATTATAAAAATTATAATCCCATAATAAGAAAAGATAATACATAAATGTTTCTTGGGTCATAATAAAACTTATCATTATTTTAAATGTTATAAACCTGGGGCATAATTATATGCATTCCAGTCTTATAAATGGAATTACCATATAGTTGACTTCCATAACCAATGTATTAGAGGGAAATCAAAGACCCATATGTCCTTGTTTTATCATGGAACCATCATTTATTAGTTTATCATGGAATAACTCATCATAGTATTATGAGGTAACAAACCATAATTGGTTTATAACATAACCACCCATCAAATTTACATTTATGATTACAAAATTATAACAAAAAAATGATACCATTTTTTATAAAATCATTATAACAATCAGTAACCAATTCATAAGTTTATTTACCCATGTAAATGAAAAAGGTTCTATAAAAATATATTTTAACATGATTAACCTATGATAATGAAATGTGTTATATAACCATATATTTATGTCTTGATAATCCCATTGTAAATGAAATGTGTTCAATAACAATCTATGTGAAACATTCTTAGCCCATGAAAAAATAAATGGGCTATATAATTATATATTTAGAACATGGTTAACCATGGATATAAATGGGTTCTAAAATAATATATTTGAAACATGATTAATCCTTGTAAAATAAATGGGTTCCAAAAAAACTTTTCAAAACATGATTAACGCATTTAAAATAAATGGGTTAAATAATAATCTCTAAGAAACATCATTAACCCATGGAAATGAAATCGATTCAATTAAAATAACATTCAAACATGATTAACCCCTAGAAAATAAATGGGCTTTATAAAAAACACTTTGTAACATGATTAAACCATTTATATATACTTGTTCCATAATAGTGTCTTTTTAACATGATCAACCAAAAAAATGGGTTCAATAATAATCTCTTGGAAACATGATTAACCCATGGAAAAGAAATGGATTCCAAAAAAATCTCCTAGAAAACATACTAATCCATCTAGAAAATAATGAGTATGTTATAAATACTAAATATACCCAGAGGATTACATTTTTAAAAAGGGGTTTTGAAATTGATGAATAGAATTACCATTAAAAAAGTATTAAAAACATTCTCGAGGAAAATAATATCTAATCATACTGATGTGTCTCATAGCACTTTGAAAATTTTGAATAATAATCACCATGAAGTAATAAAAATAAATGAAACATAGAATATCATGATAATAATTATATTCATGATACAAAATCTCAAAGTATAATTATATACACATAATAAAATAGGATAGGTGTATAATATAATAAACAACTTAGATAAGTAAAATTGTTACAAAAATAAATTACCACTTTGGTAACATTTATACTAAAAACCCTCTGAAAGAGAGACCATAAAATTGGATATGTAAATTCAAATAAATTAATACAATTAAATCATAAAAATAATTCTTGATCAGTATGTACACCACACAAAAAAAGTAACTTATGATAATGAAATAAGTATCACACAAATAATAGTGAGACTAGAAATCCCCGTACCTTGATTTAGATTCATGAGTCATGTCCTTTATCATCCTCAATAATAAGATTATGTAAATTAGTTACTTTATTAAGAATATTTGTAATGTTTATTATTAGTTTTATTTCACTTACTATCATTTTATATACAATTACATAGTAAATTATGATTAATTCGGTGTTTTTACCAAATTTGGTTTGTATGCTAAAAGTAAATTTGGTAGGTTGCTAAAGTCAATAAGGTAATTAGGTAAAAATATATAAAATAATAATAATATTTAAACATAAATTAACCTTTTAAAACCAATCATGGAATATGGTTAGTAATAATGAACCAATGTTTCAATAATAGAGATGGTAGGTAATACATACGCATGCACAACGTTCTAATTTTCCAATGATCATTATCTAAAGAAGGTAAATAAAATTTCTATTTACAGAATGTAAAATATATCATAAATAAATTTTTTAAATTATATATATGCATATATTTATATTATTTTTTCTGTGTGGTGGTGAAATCATAAAAATCACATCTCTTTGAAGGCGTGGTAGTCCACATGTCCAAAAATGACGTTATCACTTTGTCAGTGTGTGAAGATGTATGAAATAAAGTGATATATAATAATTTTATTAAATATAATGATGTCATAAAAATCATATATATGTCATGTGTGTAAAATATGTCTATTAAACCCATCATTAATTCATTCCATTTAATGAGTGAATGAATCACAACTCTTTGAGGAGGTGGCCATCCACACATCCATAAACGATGTAATCGTATTCCCATAAAATGGAATGTTTTAATATTTGTGTTATATAATAATTAAATAAAAACAAAATAATAATAAATATTATATATATAATATAATTTTTTAAAGCATTTTTTCTATCCTTGTGTGGTGGTAATTCAATAATGAATGACATTGATTCTCAAAGCGGTAGTCCATCGAATGCATGAACGATGATTGAGTATACCATTTGATGGAAGTTCTCATGGGTGATATTATAACAATAACATAAGAATATATTAGTATATTTAGGATAATTAGGTAATTATATAACTATTAAATAAGAAAATAATATGGGTGTATACATAAATAAAACAGAAGTGCTCGTTGAATATTTTTAACTCTTCTTTGGGTAACTCCATTTGGTTTGCACCAAAGGACTTTCTTGGTTTTATTTATGACCAATGTCAGGTTTCTAGAATGAGTTGAGAGATTATAGGAGTTTATTTGTTCAATATTTGTATGATGAAAATATCTTGATAGGTGTAAATAAGTTCAGGTGGGGGTTCCCTTTTATTGCGGATGAGGAGTTGAATTATTCACAATACCAATATGCAAACACTATTTGGAGGTCTCCATTACATAATTTGAGCCCCATGTTTGACCATATTATATAAATGAGGTTATATTGTCCACATTTTTTTATATAATGTGTTTTAGACTTGTTTCATGATCAGTTTCCCCATATGATTAATGTCTAACCACTAAGTAAATCTGTTTTACCTTAATCATTGTAATAAATTTTAATTACAGTCAGTATTAATTTTGGTCAAAAAATAAGTTTAAATTAAAAGACATTATAAGGTACTATGATTCCAAATATGGAATAATTTTTTATAAATTATAATAACATAAGTGGATGAAATTGATTTAAAATTAATCTCACTGACTTGTTGAGAAAGAGGGTTTTTATACTAAAAATATACAATGGATTGAAATGTTTTCATATAAAAATTCTGCCTGAAATTAATTACAATGACCTAAATTATATTAAATGATGCATAATTTTTCTATTTATTATTTAAAATCAATTCAATTTATAATTTAACAATACAATTTATTTATATGAAAAATTCATTTTCAATTAAAATTCATTATTTTTTAGAGTTTTTCAAAACATGAATCTTCTTTGAAAAAAAGTAACCATAATATATTTTTTTACATTATGATTTCAAAAATGAAGTTTATTTTTTAATATTAAATCAATAAAATTTTAAAAATCTATTTTTAGGATATGTGCTCTATTAAATGGATAAAAAAATCATTTAAAAAATAAAAATATTTATGGATAAAACTGGATTTGTTCTTATCTTATACATATAAAATCTATTGGATTAATATAAAAAAAATATTTGATTCAATATATAATATAGAACATTCATTCATGAAATTATATAATATTATTTAATTTAATTTATTAGGATAAACACCCTTTGGGAGAATTAATATAGTTAGTTAGGAAAAAATATTGTTTAAATTAAACTGATTATTATATTAGTTTCTTAGTTAATTTATATTAAATGAATTTAAACGTATAATTTCATAATATGATTATTTTTTTCATAAAAATAAATATAACAGCTATGTGATATTTTTTATTTTAAATAATAAAATTAATAGTATTCAGTAAAAATCAATCTTGTTTGCAATACATGATATCAAAGAAAGTTATTGTTGTGTATAATTTGATCTAACACTATTTTCTGTGCATTAGAATCCATATAATAGAGAGAAATTATTTAATCTATTAAATATATTTTAATATTTACCTATTTTATATTACCTTATATGCTTCATGTTGTGTTTCATACATACAATTGAATATAAATTTATTCTTTTATAATTTCCAAGGTGTTACTGTATATATTCCACCTATGAGAAATTGGTGGTGAATTTGTGATGATCCATTGTAAAACAAGTCTATACCCATGGTTCTCTAAAAAACCAAGGGTAAAGGTCACCCTAATAACCACCTTTTTTTTAAATCCTTGGTTATATGTTTCATATGGGATATCATTTCATGGGAATGACCTATACCCATGGTTCTACAGAATCAATGGGTATTGGTCACCCATATATGAACAATTTTCTTTTGTAAACCATGGAAATAAGTTTCCTGGAAACAAAATTTCATTGGAAGGACCTATATCCACAGTTTTCCAAAATCTATGGATATATGTTTAAATTATTTCCATATTATAAAAATAATAATAAGTAATTTATATAACTATATATATATATATAATAACATAGAATGTGTTATAGGATAGTGGTAAATTCATTGTATTTTAATCTGAATGTGCTGGGTTAAATTCCACACAACATATTATTTTCAATAAAGGACATATACCCAAGTTTGACCAAATCATGGGTATATAATGGTGTTTTATTTTTCCATTTTAATAAAAATAAAAATAAGTACTTTAATATATATATATATATATATATTTATTTATTTGGTCATTAGAAAATAAAAAGTGTTATTTGATAGTGGTAATGATGTTGGAGTGTAGGCAGGAGGTGTGAGGATGAATTCCAAAGAGATTATTTTTTTAAATAAATGACCTATGACCCTAGTTTGGCCAAACCGTGCGTATATGAAATTATATTTAAATTGCCCACACCAAAAGTTTAAGAATAATGGGTATAGGTGTCCTATAACCACGTGTCAGTCAAACCATAGGTGCGGGTCTATAACAATGACTCCTAATTCCATGGTTCCTAAAACTGTGGTTTTAGGCTATAACAATTCTTTTAGGGGCTATACCCATGGTTATAAACTACGGTTATAGGGTGTTTTTCTAGTAGTGATGTGTCTCATAGTTGTAAAAAGTGAGACATGAATGCCTTAAATTATGTATTATATTCTATAATAATATTTTAAAATTATTATATATTAATTATAAGTTTATTATACATCTATTATAGAACCATATTTAGATACATCATTCCATATATGATTTAATTATTCCTTTTCAATAAATATTTCCTAATAATTGCATTTTAACATTATGTTTGGCGTAATAACCGATTTGATTTTTGTATAAGTATTCATATGTTATATTTTTGGTTCTCTTACTTTGATCATGGATTTATAATATCCAAACTGATAACAATGATATATATATATCAAATATATTCATTATATATTTATTTATATCAATTCATAAGAGTTGCTGATAGAAAATAATATACACCATTCATGGAGAAGGTATGATGTATGTATTCATGAGTGTTGTTTCTATTTTATTATTAGATTGAACGAAAGAAAAAAAAATGAAATATATATTAACATTTTAGAATCATTTATATTTCATATATAACACATCTATTTATTAAACCCATATTTTATATATTTAATGTAAACTGTGAATGAATCACATCACATCGTGAGGTGGTAGTCCACCCTATACACGAGAGACATTATCATATTCCCAAAAATGTAAAGTTTGAAGGTAATTATGATATAAAAAATAAAGTATAATAAGAATATAAAAAATTCATAAATACAATATAAAAATAATATTCCATCATTATTCTCAACCTTGAGAGTTAGTAATGTAAAAAACAAACGATATTGGTTTGAAAGGCTGTAGTTTTCAATACATAATAATGATGAATTCACATCCCATTTTATAGATGTGTGTGTGGCCGTAGTTAGTGATCCTAAAATATATGAAACATATTATATGGATGATACTACAGTGATTATATAAGAATAATAGAATTATGACTAATGTGGTGAGAAATGAATAAAATAAAAATGCATGTGGATAAACGTTATGAATTTTTTGGGTAACTCCTTTTGGTTTAAACCAAATTCCTTCCATTGATGGATTTATTCCAAAATAAATGAATCTATAATAAAGATATTAATGATAATAGTTTTTCTTGTTTGTAACTTCATAAAAATTGTTTTTTAAAGTGTAAATAGTTGATGATAGGGGGAGTCTTTTTTTAAGTGGGTTGAGTGGAACACTTTTAATTTTTGGAAAGATTCAATTTCACCCATGTTTTTTTCATTTAATGATGATTAAATAATGGAAGAATATTGATCATATAATGTATCTCAAAAATAATTAACCATTCAATGTTCATTGGATGAGTTTTGTGGTTATTAGTTTCTTAATGATTAAAGCTGAATCCCTTGGTAAACTCATTATTACCTTCATGGTCATAGATTATTTTAACAGTTTTCACAACTAACTATGGTAAAAAATTAATTTGGAATTATTTAATATTATAAATTATGAAAATTATAAGCATGGAATATATTTTTAGAAATTATATTATAGATGTGAAAAAAAATTAATTTAAATTTAATCCTAGAGGCGTGTTGATAAAGCGTGTTTGAAAGTTATAATGTTTAGAAGGTTAAAAAGTTTTTATATCAAATTTCAATAAAAAATCGATTAAAATGAACTAAATTAGATCAATAGTTGTATTATTAGACTAATTATACTATAAATCAATTTTAAAATACAATTTAAATATATAAATAATTTAAATAAAAATCCATTTTTAATTAAAATTTAGTATTTTTCACTATAAATAAAAAATTCAACTTTTTAGAAAAATCACAAATATTAACCCTAAGATAATTTTTACATGACTCTTTAAAAAATGAATTTTATTTTTTAAAATAATATTTATAAACTTTTGAACATTTAGTTTTCAAATTAGGGAACAATTAAAAGGCTCTAAAACTAATTTTCAAAAAATGCATCTTTTTAAGCATGAAATTTGAATAATTTTTATCTCTTGTCTGTAAAACAAATAAGATGAAAGATAAATATTTTAAAAAATGTATAATATTTAAATGTAACTAAAATCATTCATCAAAATATGTTTGGTTAATTTATTAAGATAAAATGTGTTTGTGCATAGAAAAATAGTTCTTTTAGAAAATGAAAATCATTATTTCCAAATATTTCCCACATTCACTTTTAATTATTAGGTTACCAATGAATAAATTTTATAAACATGTGTTAAAAATATTTTCATAATATATTTAATCTTATTCATACCCACTATTCAAAAAATCTATATTATTTCATATATATGAAAAGTTAAATGTAACATGACATAAACCCAATGTTGCATGTAATGAAAAATAAAAATGTAGTTATTTGTAATGTAATTTAAAATAATAATTTCATGTAATAATATCAAAAAAATGTGTTGTGTTTAATGATTGATAAACCAAGTGATACTGGTAACATAAGAAAAAATCAGTGTTACATGATCTAGAAATTGAAGAAAAGATCAAATTTATTTTAAAACAATAATTTAACTAAATCTTGTGGTGTTACAGAGAAGTAGTTATTTTTTATAGTGTTAAGATACTTTTATAATATCTTGATAAGTTATTCCATTGTTTTCTGCATATCCAATATTGAAATTCTTATTTATATAAGTATTTATTTGTATAATATACAATTTTTCCCTCAAAGGAATGATTTTAAGATTAATAAGATCACTAAATTTGTAATGGAGAAGCATATTAAATAATTTATAGGAAAATATCCATGACATTAAGATCCTATCTTATGATCTTTTCAAGAGTTTATTCACTTTATAGTTATGATTATCTCATATTATGAAGTCTAAATATAATAAAAGATATAAATAATGAGATTTATCCTCTTCATGTATATAAATAGAGATACACACTTAGATATATAATCATATGTAGATGCGATTGTTTGAATAATGTAGTAAAATAATTCTTTTAAATAAAAACATCTCAGGATGTGCTTAGAAATCCTATTAGTTTAATTCAACAATTATCCTAGGATATTATTTTAAGGAAATCGTATTCTCTATAAATATCTTCATATAATGTCAGTTTGTTATTGCAATTGTGTTCTCTAATAGTTATTTAATCATCATCCATCTATATTTTATTGAAATTTATATTAATTGAGTTTTTTTGGGATTGTGAATTAGTCTTTTAAAGGGAGATCCTGGTTGAATGCTATTGTACATTTGAAATACATAAAAAAAGAATGTTATCTACTGTGATCCCCTCCCACCAAAAAGGGGTTATGATTGTGATAATCACTAAACTCATTGAGTATAATGTCGGTGGAGTTGACTGGGGGATTTCTATTCTATGAACCATTATAAATTTATAGTGTTGAATCTATTTATATTATGTTTTTAATTTTCCATTTTCATCTGCAATTAAGAAAAAAATTATAACATTCACACCCTCAAGAGGGTGATTTTAAATCAAAATTTTATGAAACATAGTTCAACCCCCCATCACGTGTTTTCAATTATCTATTCTCCCGGATAATAATCAGTTTTAGATATCATGTCTCTTATTCTCACATACATAAATTATTATACTACAAAGATCTGTATTCAAGTGGATTCAATGGCTAAAAACATATAATGTGTATCAAAGGATATAGCTCCTTATATTAATGGTAAAAATTAACATTAATGGAAGGCATAATTCATAATCTATTTGAATAACCTTGTAATAATGGTTTATCTTAAAGTAGTAAATCATTATGGAATTCCAAAGACAATAGGAGGAATGTAGGATACTAATAGTGAAGAAAGAAATTTTCTACATTCTAAATACATGAATTCTATAATATGTGTATTTGATCTATATGAGTTTAATCGAGTTTCCCAGTGTCAAAAAGATAATGAAATGTGTATTACTAAGGAATGTTCTTCTAAGAGTATAGAAAATGTGAAGGATCTATGATTTTATACAGCCAAACTTATGTTTGATGCATTCAAAATGTATGAGGGAGAAATAATTACATAATTTAATAGAAGTGTCACTATGATTTTGAATAATTTTTCTATTTTTGGAACACATATTATTAAGTATGATAATTATTTTAATATTCTTAGAGTTTTAACACATAAGGGGTGTTGATTATCATATTCTATCTGATAATCTACTGAGGTCAAAATTTTTAAAATAAATATCAAATTGAAACTTTTATGATGAATAAATTAGAAATAAAAGTTGATACTTAATAATATAAAATGTCAATGAAATTAAATTCAGTGTCTAAGGTTTCAAATTATAAAGGTTATAATAATTATAAAGGTTTATATCTCTCTAAGACATCTAAATAATAATATTCCTCAAGATATTATAGATTAATTGATTAACTCATATAATTGTTGTGGAATTTAATAATTATGTATATAAATATAAGAGGTTTTTTGAATGTTATTTAACTATTATAGGAAGAAAGTAAAAACTCTACAATGTAAGATGTTATAAGTGATGAAAACATGGAAATATCAATCCAAATTGTTCATATTTACATAAAGATAAAATGTATGAAAAAAACTTCTTCAATAATATTATATGTTAGAAGAGATCCAAGAGTGATTTAAAGTCCACACCGATCACTTCTGAAGACTCCAGTGAATTTACATGACCATAATCAGAAGATTAAACTCTTAATCAAATGGAAAAAATGTTCTTCATGGTATATTCAGATGATATATATTATTATTAATATACTAAGAAAGAGTCTAAATCATAATAATAGTAATTTTACTTTTGAATATTTAAATGAATATCGTACCATGTTAGAAAAAAATATGTTATCATAAAAAAGAAATTAAATTCCCTCTAGAATTCCTATAAAAAAAATTCTCAATGAAGATGAGAAATTAAATAAATAAATCATATATTTCAATGATTTGTTGGAAAATTCTAATACATAATGCAATTAATATATTATCAAAATTACAAACCTATATAAGGAGTAATAAAACCTTAAAGAGGCATAATATGTATTCACCAAGGTAAATGATTAATTAAAAAAATTCATGGTCACAATCATCTTAAAAAAGAAATCATTTTGAAATAGATGTGATGGTGAAAGACCAATATTTAATAAAAAACATTTTATTACTTTTTGTAAATATATAAATCTATCCAAGATTACATGTTTTAATTATAGAGAAGTATGAGATTACTTTAACATCTGTAATCTAAAAAATCATCATTTTTTTGAATCATAGAATTATTTTTTTAAAATATGTATCTCAAAACGTGTTGCTAATTTTTTAGGAAAAAAGTAATGGATTTGAATTCCAACATCTTTTGTAGCTTACATTGTTTGAACCAATAATATTTTGGTAACAAAAAATTGTTTGGATTTATTTTTCATTATAGGGAAAACCCACATAAACAATCATGAAAAATTGTTTATAGACAATGGGTTTTCAAGACATATGAGTTGAGATTCCAGAAACATTCACTCACCATCCCTGAATGATGGAGGCAATTACACATTTTCTTATAATGAAAAATGAAAAATTGTTGGCATTGGATTATAGAGAAATTCAAAATATATGATCATAAACAAACATAGTTTTGTGGAAGTCATAAATAATATCATGATAAGTATTTATCAACTTTTTGTAGATGGTGATTCATTTGATTTTTCTAAAAACAAAAGCTCAAATTTCAAATGATAATATCTCATGATTAAATCACCAAGAATAGTTAATGTATATACATTAGATAATATTTTTTTGTGTGTAAAAAATATAATTTGTTTGAATTCTAAAATTTATCGATCATGTATTTTGAATAGATGTCTCAAACATTATAATGTTCATTATTTGAAAAAGTTATAAAAAATTTAATATCTAGTTTTCCAATTTTTCAAAAGAAAAAATGAAATTATGTGAATCATGATAAATGTGAATGTAGAAAAAGTCAAATTTCAAACTAATTAAAGTGGATTATACAAATAGGTTTATGTATCTTATCTATATGGATCTATTGGAAGATACCTTAACACCATGCCTTGTTAGAAAATAAATTTTTATGTGTTAGTTGATGGTTTTTCTATACTTACTTGGGTTTACTATCCAAGGATTCAGGGTGAAGTTTTTTATATTTTTATTAATTTCTGTAATCATTTGAAAAAAGAAAAATATTCCAGTATTGTGACATTGATAAGTTACCATGAATGAGAGTGTTGGAATCATGAATTTAATTGATATTTCTCAGAAAAATTTATCAATAATACTGTTATACTCCCATGAAACCTCAACAGAATGGTGCTGTTGAAAGGAGTAATAGTAAATTACATGAAATTGATAGAAAATATTCATTTGAATAAACATTCATTAATAATTTTGGACGCTGATATGGAACATTATAATTTTTATCCAAATCTATCAAGGGTTGATACTTCTAATCTAGAAATTTTGTGGCTTAATCAAACTACTCCGAATGGCCTGAAGGCCTTCTTTTTTATTTTATTATAGATAATCACCCTTTTAAGGGTTGAAGGGGAACCCGTACATGACCCATAGGCCCAAGGCACAAGGCCCGACATGACCTGCAATACATGACTCGAAGGCCCAGAGGCATACCCTACCCATACATGACCCGTAGGCCCATCCCACTAGAACTGTCCCTCCCTAGCATCTTGAATCATTGATCGCCTTATATCCCCACCTTGCATTGCTGATCGGCTAGCATTGCACCATACAAAGATGCACGATGCTTGGTCTCCATGGCGGCTGCCATACCCTCTCATTCATCCAATCCAGTTAGCTCTACATTTGTTGGCTACTACTCATGCTACTCTGATCCTCTTGTGGGGCCTGTTCTGTGTGAACTGGGCTACACTATGGTCTACGTGACCCAAAGGCCCTCTGGCCCTCTGGCCTTTGATGACCCGAAGGCCCTGGAGACCCGTAGGCCCAAACCGGTGGCCCGAAGGCCCAAATCGGGTGAATAGTTCCAGTTGCTATAGTGCTGAACAGTAAATGCTACAATAACTTCTACAATGACTGCTACGGTACTGCTACAGTACTGCTACAGTACCTCGGAAATTCGCCTCCACCCGATTTTGAACCCGGGTCTCTTGGATGCCAATCTGGAGCCCTTACCACTCGGGTACGGGCTCGTTGGCCTTAATCAAACTAGAAATCATAAATACCTTCCTCTATAAATAGATATAGTAATTTCATATTAAGTAGGCAGAACAAGACGAAATATAGAAAATATAGAATAATTATATGACTTTTTGTCTCATCATGAACCTAATATTGAAGAAAAATATTTACCTAATAATATTTTGGTGTTAACTAAGAAAAATATTTTAACCTGGTCAAGTGGAACAAATAATAGAAATATGTTGATAGATCCTTTAACCATACTGTTATAGAAAATAAATTGTTATTTAGAAGAAAAAAAGATCATCAAGGTGTGATTCATAGAAATTAAGATAGATTAGTTTCAAAAGGTTACAATCAAGAAGAATGGATAGGTTTTATAATTACATTTCCCATATAGCTATGATAGAAGTAATTATAATCCCTTTAGAAACATCATATTAAATAAATTTTAAATTATATAAAATGGATGTTAAATCTGTATTCATAAATGGATTTTTAATGGAGGATATTTATGATGAAAAACCAACTTTATTTGAGGACCCCCACTTTCATAATTCTGGTTTAAACTTACCAATTCTCTTTATAAACATAAACAATCCCCTAGAGCATGATATAGAAGAGTGAGATTATATCTATTATCAAATGATTTTTAGTAGGATGTCAGATACATTAGTTTTTATGAATGTTTCCTCTTTATATATTATTTTTAAAAATATATTTTGATGATGTTATTTTTGGATGAATAAATCAAATTTTTTTTAATGATTCTTTGAAATATATGAAAACTGAACTTGGAATGAGTATATTGTGTGATGTAAAATAAATTCTATGATTTACAATTAAAAAAAAATATATTTTTTAAATTTATTAAATAAAAATAAATAAATAATTTATTTACATAAAAATGTTTTTAATTTAGAACATTAAGAATTATTATACTCCTATGATCGGAAATATTAATCATGATATATATGGGACTAGAAAACTAGTTGAAAAAATGTTGTATAGAGGAATCATTAGAAGCTAAAATTATCTTACTTCAATTTGAATAATAATTATGTTTTTAGTATGCCTTATTGAATGATTTCAATCCTATCCCAATTAATCTAATTATATTATAGCCAAAATAATTTTAATATATTTAAAATCAATTGCGTCTCATTAATTAATTCTTCTGAAAATCTTTAATTTTAAAATAAATTCATATTATGATGTTGATTTTAGTAGACATATAATAGATAGGATTGAACCTCAGGAACCAATCATTTTCTTAGTAAATATCTAATATGACATTAATGTATGAAAAACAATCTATAGCCTTATAAAATACAAATTTCGAGTATATTATAGTCATAATTTGTTGTATTCATGTTCTATGCATGAATCACATCATAATAGATATCTTATTTATCATTAATTGTGTTCTAATCATGTTTTATAACATGATTGCTATAAATATTTTAAAGAGTCAAATAAAGTAATCTAGGACAAAGACCACTTATTTAATACATTAATCCTTAGCTGATAATTTACAAAAGAGGGATATCTCTACAGAATTTGTTCATATAGAAAATTAATTAACCAAAATTTATACAAACAAATTTGTTGTTAAAAAATAAATTTTATCAAATCAGAATTAGATATATATAAAATTTCATTAAATAATTTTTATTTTACATATATAGTAGCATTTATGTGTAACTAAAAAAATTATATTATTTAATTTATGATTTGGTGTCTCTATATTATGAATTAGTCACACAAAAATAGGACATACCACCTTGTTTTGTTAGGGTTATTCTACACATCACACTATAAATCTCTTTGATTACCAGAAAAAAATGATGATGTGTTAGTTATATTCATGAAAACCCTACAAACCCTTGAACCATAGATTTTTCTTTCATTCATATACTCTTTTACATAAACCTCAAATAATCCAAAACTCATTTATAATAGTGGAATACAAAAGTACTAATAGTGCTACCTCTAGCAGAATCAAATATTCATGAACTACCAAAAATGTTTTATGTTGAATAGTGATAGATTTCAGTTTTTTGTATAGTAATAATATTTTTAATAAAAATTTAGAAAATATTTATGTATTTGGATTGTTTTGAATGAAAAATGAATTGAGTTTTTTTAGAAATAATTTCATGAGTTTATCAGAGTAGGGTATTCGATTTCAGTGATAGTTAAGTTCTATTTACTGTTATTATAAATTATAATTTTTTTTGATATCTTCTTCAATAATGGATAATTATTTTAAATTTCAAAATGATAGTTTTTAAAACATAAATACTTTTATAATATATGTAGATGCTGTAAATCTTCCAAATATAATTATATCCACGTTCAGAAAAGCTGATATTTAGAATAATGTTGTGAATGATTTGGAACCCTAGAAAAAGATTTTGGTAAAATTCAATGAGTGTTCTATTTCATAGTGAAACAGTGAGATATAAAAAGTTATTTTTCTAGATATAATGTTACTATATTTTATTATTATCAGGAAACCTATGAACATAGCATGATAAATTATGATATTTTTTTATCATGTTCAAAATATATTTAAATTTATCTACATTCTGAAGGTTTTTTACTCCTGTTTTCCTTCAGTTTAGTATCTATATTTATGGAACTTCTACCACATACTGAATCAGACTAATAGTTCTGAGATAATTTTTCATATAATAAAATGGTTTTTATTTGAGTTTTTTCAAAATAAGAATCCTATTAGATTTGACTAATAATTTAAGATATATCCCACATCTATTTAGGGGAATTCATCTAACATGGTAGTTAATAGTGAATTAGTTGTTCAGACACTCGAAAATATTCCCTTTTCTGTGGAAAGACATGTAAAAATTATTTATATATTAGACATTATAAATAATGAAAATCCTAATGAAATGTGATGAATTGTGAATGTTGTTGTTCAATATAGATAAATAAGTCCTCTTGAAGCTAGTTTGCCTCATGCTAATATAGTGGTTGAACATGGTATTATTCCCATTTCATTTGTTATAGAAGCATAGAACTCATTCATTGGTAGGATAGTTAATGTTTTACATTTAAATATTATATCAATACTATTAGGGGTTATACCTATTTTATAAGTATTTACATATAAAGGGATGAGACAAAGTTAAAACACCATAATTCATTTTGTTAATTGAGAAGGTGTTGCTAGAGGAGAAGAATACTTACAAGAAAATATAACTCATCATTTTGTGAAAATAAAAGACATATCAAAATATGGATAACAATATATACTTGAAGAGGTATATAGTTTAGGTGAAAATAAAATAGTTGATGAAAAATTAAGTGCAAATGTAAATCAAGAAAAATTCTCTCATATTCTTCAAACTCATAAAAGTAAAGAAACTCCCACCGTAGAAATAGATGATTCTGATAAGAGAGATCTAGAAACATATTGTAAGTTAATGTTTGAAAAGGAATAATTAAAATATAGGTTATTTGAGTCTATAATTGACCTTAGAATTTTTTTAAGAAATTAATTTCCAAGAACGGTGATAGTGAATTTAGTATTATAATTCAATCGATTTCTGAAGGATCCCATAGGAGAAACCTAAAACAAGTCGAATATGTAATCAAGGTTGGAAGAAGTGTCTATAGATATATAAAAAATAACATATACTATTGTTTTTATGAAATTTAATCTTCTTTATATATAAATGAATAAATACCATCAATATAATTTGATTTATAGAGCTAGAAGGATTAAAAAAATTCTACAAAGTTATATTGTTTACATTGAACAATATGATATAGAAATAAAATCCATACTAATAGAAAATGAAATATAAATCCAAAATACTTTTACTCAAGTGAAATAAGTATACTTTTAATATTATAATTGGTGTTTAAATAATTATTGTATTTTTTTTAAAAAACAATGTGTTAGAAATCCAGATTACTATTTTCATCAATTGGTGGTAAGAAATTTAATGTCTGAATCTTCTCACAAAGATTAAGAGGAGAAAAATTATGGGTTTAGTTAATCCATAATGGGTAAATAATCCTAAAATGGAAAATAATTTTTTCACCTCTAAATTTTTGGTTGGGATATTATAAAATAAATTTGAAACATATAATAATCTATTTATTAGATGTGGTAGGAAAATAATATTTACGAAATATCTTTTTATATTTTTCTCAAATATTCTAGAATAGTTTTACAAAACTACAAGATTATTAAGAACATGATACAATAAATGGGATTTTTTTTCATGTGTGGATGGAGGCTTTGCTTCATCTATGAGGCATAATTTTTCTTGGTCTTCTTATTTTTAACAATTAAGTCTCTACCTCTCAATGATTAAAATATATTTTTGACCCTATTAAAAATACATAAGAAAAAATATTAGGTTTACACATGAAGTCTCATTGCATCAACCTAAACCATCCCATATGCTTTCATTTGTCCCATTAGATAATTTTTTATTAAAATTACTTAGTATTATACTATCAATCTTTAGTACACCTCTATAAGGATCACTCTATATGATCAAGATGGACTTGGATCATCATTTCTCACATTAGGTGATGTTTCTAGGGTAAAAACTAATGATCAATTTACTACATCATCTATACATTTTAGGTAACCGTAATCATTTAAAATTACACTATTGAAGAGTCCTTATTTTCAAAAGAAATTACATTATTTCCAAATATTCATGTTTAGTTGATCGTTGTCTTGAAACATTTTAATGGTGGTTTAGAAAAAGAATTTGAATTCAATCATTATTATATTTTTTATGCTTAATGATTTTTTTAGTATTATGTCTTTTATTGGGGTGTTTTTATATATTTTCAAAATTTTATACTTTATTCGTAGAATATATTCACTATTTTTTTAATTATTATCTATTCGTTATTGATTTTTGTTGATAAATAAATTTTTTAAATACAACACCATTCAAAATTTAGTTCGCATTCTATAGAATTTACTATATACACTTTTTCAAGAGAAATATTAATTTTATTATTTTTAGTTATTATAATCAATTTTGATGTAATAAATTTTTTGACAATATCAGTGAGAAGATAAATTAATATTTATTCTCTATTTTTTTATTATTTAGTTGATTATTTGATCATCAAAAGGAGAATATTACTATATAATCTTATATTGTTCCATAATTTAATTATTTTTGTTTTATGATTATTAGAGAACACCTATTATTATTCTAATGAGTTCATCATACGTGTTTAAAATTATATTTTGTTATAAATAATTTATCTTATGCCGAATATAAGTGATCACATTACACTTAGTAAAATTTCAATCAATTGAATAATATTTTATCTTATGAGAATCAGTGTCTTGAATGTTTATGCTGCATTTTATACGAATCATGAAACTCAGTATCGAATTTTTTATCTTAGTACATAAGATAATTTTTTACGAAGAGAATAGATTGGATGCCACATTTTCATAGCCATATATTTCAGTCAATGTATAGTTAAAAAAATTCTTCAAATTATGAAAAGTATACTCATAAAATATTATAATATGATCTATGAGAGAAGATGTGAGAATTAAGTACCACACATAAGTAACATAATTATATTATATAAGACAATTATTAGTCATGAAATTGAATTAAATTTAACTTACGCATTGTAAATATTAAAGACTAGTTTAATATACAATGACTTTCATTAATTTATTTTAAAATGAAATGTAATATTTTATGGATATGTTACAAAAAACTACATGTTTTGTAGAATTTAACGATTACATTCATAATATATTGATAAGGCATTCAATTTATTTTATTATATCATAAAAAATAATTTTCCTTTTAATGGAAGATCAATTTTGATAAATTATTATTTTTCTGTGAATGGAAATATCCGATGAATATGTTGATATATAACATCGACACTAGAGAAGAATATACCAGACTTATGAGGAATGGGTGCACTACATTATGAAAATATAGTATTAAAATTAAAAAATATTATACACTTGAACATTATGATTATCTCGTATTAGTGTGTTCATAATTATAAAAGAGATATAAATAAAGTGAATTTGTTACTGCATTAATATACATAGAGATGAACACAAAGACCAAGACATGTATAAACATGTGATTTCCCTGATAATGTTAAAAAAGAATGCTTAGACATAAAATGATCGCATTTTGAACATATAAATCCAATCAGTTGAAATTAAATATCATCTATCATACTTCATTGAATAAAATCATCTTCTAAGGACATATCTTCATCTACTATCAATTACTTCTTGCAAATATGTGGTGCAATAGTTCATTAATTATAATTCATATAAATTTAATTTACACTCATTATAAGTGAGAGTGTTGACACTCTGGAAAATTTTTGTAAAGGGAGATCCTTTTTGAATGATCGTGTAACTTTTTAACATGTAACTAATACAGGTACTCAATAGGGAGACCCTGGAAAAAGGTTTGTCATTTTAAAAATCAATAAACTCATGGATTAGAGTGTTGGTGGAGTGGAGTATGTTATTTATGTTCCCTAACCCAATGTTAATATATGGTTTTCAATATCTGTACAAAAAGTTGTTTTTAAACACCTTGATACTATTAACGAGATGATTAGAACTCATTTACCATGATGTGGGTGGGTTTAAATTAAACTTTAATAGAACTCAAATCACACCACTCTTCAATTATCATCTTTAAATTATCTATGAGAATAATAATTTGACTAAAAACTATATAATAATAAATTAGAATATATATTTAACCATAATAAATCATGTGAAAACATAATTAATTAAAACAATAATCATTTTTACTTTTTTAGAAACATTTAATTTTATTATTCTACTTCTCGCACAAGAAATGTATTGAAATTGTGTAATAATTAAAGTAATTATACACTCTGTAAAAAATAAAAATAAAAATAAAAAATAAAAATGTATAATTTAAGTTAAAAATAATCCTTTTTATTCCATCATATAATTTTATTATTCCCATGTGGTTATATAAGTGATATTAAATGCAATAGAGTTTGATTTTGTACATTTCAAATACATAAAGAAAAAAAATGTTATTTATCAAAGTAAAATAAAACCCATATTCTTGATATCATAATATATGAATTTGAACTGTAGTTAAAATATTCAAATTAAAAACATGAATATGTATTCATGTTTTTGAATCATTTTTCTATATATATATATATATCCATGTTTGTCCCATATTTTTATTTTCTAATGAGAATTTTTTTACCATAATTACAATTTAAAATGACTAAAAATAAAGGTAACCCATTTAGTAATTTTGAACCTCATTATTTTAAATATGGAATACATTTTTTATTCAAATTTTTATTACTTTATAGAATATAATTTGATAAAATGTGTATAATTATATGAAAATATGGTTTTTGAAAATTGATTTTTAGTATGAAAATGTATATAAAAAAATAAATGAAAGGTTGATTATTATGGATGTATTTATATTATATTTTAAATTATATTTTATTATTAAGAAAAACCAAAAAATAATCTTTCTTTTATATTAATTAATTTAATGAGATTAAATGACTAGTTTTGATAAATCTATATTTTTCGCTATTGATTGATGAATATATCTTATTAGAAAAATAATAAAAGACACCATAATATAATATTGAATTATTTATTTCAAAAATGAAATTTATTAAATATTTTTTTTCAATTTATATTAAATAATTATAATATCTGTGAATAAATTAAATAAAACCCTTTTTATTAGAATATATTTATAAAGAATAAAATGAATTTACCTAAAAATGAGTAATTATTTATTATTTATTTATAAATATATTTTAATTTTCTAAATTTTTTTATCATAATATGGTTATTCATAATCATACATGAAATTCAATAGCATGGTTACAATTTTCACATTTCAATAAAAATATTTTTTACAATATATTACAGTTCAGTTAAAGTGTGGTTTTTCATGTTAATAATGCTATTGGGCATAATATTAATTTAAAAAAGATTCTATATTATTAGAATCTCCCTCTAAAATATATTTATTCTAACATTTCATATCTATGTAATTAAGGTTTTAGTATTTGAAAATACCTTTGTAAAAAACCCACAATAGAAAGAGGGATAAAAATATCCATTAAAAATGAAAATTGGGAAAGAAAATTGTGTCTGGAAATAACAAATAATTGTGTTCATAGATATGGAGAACATTAAAAAGTTGGGAAAATATGGACATTGAGGATAAAGATAAATTATAATAACTAATTTAGAATGGTAAATAACATGATCATTAGAATGTTAATAACCTCATAACCATAAATCAATATAGGATAAAGAGGAAAACCAATTCATCATAAGTGAAGTTAAAAGTATAATACCATTATTTCAAGATCCATTAATTTATAGTTTAGGGATTCATTTACAATCATGATATTGAAAATAAGAAAATATAATTAGTTTTTTCAAATTTTTTAAACACAATATCAACCATTGTGATTAAATAAATTTCCACTTCTATCTCATCAATTTCTCCTAGAAATTAATATTTAAGATGAAATTCTCATGTTATAAGCACTAAAATTTAATTTTAATAGATAATTATTTCTATGAAATTTTATTACCCCAATCGCTATATTTTTAAAATTAAAATTTTTTTACAATAGTTTTCTAATAATGATAAATGTTAATATGATGAAATACTACATTAATCCATAAAACCAAAACAATAACACACAATGGTAAAATAAAAAAATTCCATAAAAAGTTTACTTTTATTAATAATCCAAAATATATCAATAAAAAATAAAAATAAACTAAATTATAGAAAATGTAATTAAACATACAAAAATCAACTTATCTTTAATCAGAAAACTTCATAATGTTTCTTATAATTATAAAATGGAAACATATAAATACCTTTATCATCTTTTCCCATTATATAAGATAATAATTCCCAAAAATAACCTGAATCACATTAATATAAGATTAAAAAATAAATTCTTCAAAAAATTAACTATATCGATATTTCTTAAATAAAATCATATACTTTGAAATATATCCATTCAATAAAAAGTGTAACAAAAAATATAAAAAATATATTTTTTATCAAATTAATAATTATTTAAAAGGTCATTAACACAATCTAAGATAAATTATAAATATAATTGATTTTCATATCTAAAGAAAATAGTAATATCTCAACATTTAAAACATATTATGGGTTATATTTCCCACAATCATTTGTTTTCAAAAAATATCACCATCGAATTAAATAATATTTATCATTTATTAGTACCAGTAAATATGTGGTTCCAAATACTTAAAGAAAAAATTATATGATAAAACCATATTTTTCACATGATTCTTATAACAATAATATCATTAGTAAAATAATTCTATAACAAAATTCAAAAATATAAAAATATAAACACTTAGATTATTCAACTTTAATGATTGGAACAACAAATTCTCTTCCTTAGGGTAGGATTTTCCTTTTGATCAGGGAACTAATATGAACAATCATCTTGTTCCCTACACAAAATACATTGAAATATAAATGAAATTTTGGTAATAAAATAATTTCCTTCCACAGAACCTATTATTTTTCCTCAAAATCTAATTCCTTCATGCCTTTATTTTCCACACAAAAAACATCCTCTCATAACTTTTAGTTATTTCCATAAGTGACTCAACACACATTTTTGAAAAAAATATTATTGAATCTTCTTCCCTCCTTGGTCTACAATAACTTAAATCCCATGAAATTTTTTTTTCTCTTATTAAGTTTTATAGAAAGCCCATGCATATTGAGTTTCTTAAAAATGTAATTTGACAACTAACTAGGCATAGAACATTGTTTCACATTTAATCTCCATTTTCACTTGGTTTATCATGATGATAATATTTCAATTTACCATCACATTAATCATTCAAACGAATTATCCCAGTTTCTATCATTTACTATAATAAGAAAAATGACATTATGATAAATACGTATCGTAATATGAAATATAGGAAAATAATTCATAGGTGTCTAAATAATGAAATATTCTTTAAAATATTTGACATCATAGGTTTATCCTAGGATCTTTGTGGTCATCATCTTTTCAAATATCATAAAATTTATTATAACTATTATGTTCATTTACAATAGAATATCCCCTAAGAGTTTATACAAATATGTGGAGTCTTAGGAATAGTAAACATGATCTAATGACAATTTAGTTAACACCAAATACACCATATTTAGATTTGTTACCCAAAGGTGTATCTATGTCACATCAGCGTCTATATACTATTATATCAATTGAGATTTATTTTCATAGACAAAAACTCTCATATCATTAATATAATATAGTATGTTATAATAAACATGTGATTAACCTAAGGGTTGCTGATAAAGTCTTCTCATCATTATTTCCAAAAAATATAATCATTTATTTGATACCAAAAATTGTAACCCCATAAAATCATACATAAATATTACATCAAATTAGATAAATATTTATTATATGTAATTAAAATCCATTGAATAATCATAGAGGACTAGTATATTTTTAATACTGGATACATAAATAATTTATACATAAAGAATATATAACATCTCCCATAAAATTTTTATGTAATAATACATTACATGGAAATACCCTATATAAAATCATTCCTCTAAATCAAGAGAAAATTGTAAAATATGAATGGGTGGTATTAGAGGATAAAAAATAGTAATCATATGAGATATAAATCATGAAACTATATACTAATTAGATTATTTAAGCATAGTTATAATATTGGAAATTCGTACATAATCAACTAAATAAAATTAATTATGAGTCATAGTATAAGTATTTCTTATAAAAAATGAAAAATAAAAAATATTTTAGAGTAATTAATTATAAATATTGATCCATGAAGGAATATCCTAAATATATTAATGTGTCATGCACATTGGATTATATCAATTTGATCTTGTATGAAATTTTGAAGGCCCACTCATTAAATTGTAGACATGAAATCTTTTTCCCACACAAGTCAACATATACACTTATGGACATCAAACCGAGTCCACTCATATGTAAGGGTTGGTGTCCTCAGAACCAACTGTTTTGTACTTTGATTATATAAATTTTCACTTATTATATATTTTTCATTGTTCTGCATGACTATAATATAATAATGTCCTGGAATATTTGTTGCATTAATAAGGTCATAGCAGATCCCCGCTATGATGAGAACCTTGAAATTCTATAACAATATTCTTAAATAATTTTCTGCGGTTGAATGACATACTATGATAGGACACATAGTATACATACCATCATGTGCGAGTACTCGTAAGAAGACGAGACTCTCTCTCATGGAGTTCGCACTTGGTAATCTCCAAGATGGGAGATTATGAGAACAGACCCGCCAGTAGTAATTCCGCATGTCTTGTTGTCATTGAATATTTCTATCTGCGAGCGTGTGTAGTGGTCCTTAGACTGAAAGATTATTATTAATTCATGTCATGACTCACACACTTAGATTTACTGATGAAAACAATCACACAGACAGTTGGTGGGAAGTAGGGTACGTTGGGTGCGTCACGAGTGACATGTTGTTAATGGATAAGTCGAGGAAGGATTTGTCCCTTCCATTTATGGAAGTTGATATCTCGGCCCTTTGATTGAAATAGAACTGTCGCATTAAATTCCATGGCCATGGTGTAAACGACGAGTTTATTTCAGGTAGTCAAAGAACAACATATCAAGCATATAGGTTTATGACACTTCCATGAAACCTGCTTGATGAGATATCGAGACAAAGGGATTAAATTACACAGTAATTGTTCGTATGAGGTGATACGTCAATGTGGCGTCAACTTACTTCTCTCGGGTGCCTTGACCCGTTGCTAGATAGTAATCTTGGACGTTAGGCAAGCCTGCCTAATGCCAATGAGAAAGAGGCCTAGAGGGTCACACACTAAGTGTATCCAAGTATCTCAAGTTGAATAAAGATTATTCCCGTACGTGGTTTAATAATTATTCAAGGAAGACTAAGTTGTTTTAAATGATGGGGGATAAATAAAATAAAACAAGTACATGCCATGTATTATTAAATGTACATGCCATGTAGTTTTATTTTGGAAAGGAAATGAATAAATGAGAAACAAGATATACACACCATGTACATTTAATGTACACGCCGTGTAGTTTTCAATGAAAAACAAGTACACGCCATGTATTTATTATTACATGCCATGTAGTTTTTCTAGTCGGGATTTTGAGGATATAATATCGTTTTATTAAATGATATTTATTATAATAAGCATGAGCACATGTCAAGGAATTAATTATTCGACATGGGGGTTTTCAATAAGAGTTAATGAAATAAATGAAATGCGTAACACGTTTATTTATTTTCATAACTCTACAACCTCAAACTCGATTATAAATATCCTCACAACCCTAACTCTTTTCCTACACAAGACAATCGTTGTGCACAACATCTCTAGAGAATTCTTTCAAGACCGAAAGAACCTATTCCTCCAAGAACGCTCTCAAGACCGATAGAGATCCTCTTCCATCGGATCAAGACGATCTAAGGCGGACAACGCAAGCAAAGGCTTCTCCATGCTAGCACCCGGAGAATCCTTTGGCGATGTCCAGAGATACAAGGTACATGTGTGGATTACCGCTAGAGGGAGTCTACACTTGGCTTCTGCGACGCAACGACGAATCACATCGACAACGTGATCAAGAACATCAACGAAGAAAGAACACCCAAAAGGTATTTCTTTATAATTAATTAAATTAACTATAATCAACCTGTAATGATCCTTGTTTGTGGTTCTAGGAAAAACCATATTCTTTGTCTTTTTCTGTGATTCGATCCGTGGAGACTGGCGTTTATCGTCGTATTGATCCCGGATTGATCATTGATAATGACAAAAAAGCCAAGTGGGCACATCCAACCACGCGATTCCGTTGCACTCGGAACCTTCAAATGGTATCAGAGGGAGGTTACAACATTGATTATAGTTATTTAATTTTCATTGATAATTTATGAATTCATATTTGATTCAATTCAAAATAAATCATTATATTATTTTGAATTAATGAGGTCTATTCTTCCTCCTTCGTTTCTCAATTCATATAACAGAAATGACCTTTTAATTTTAATTTTTATTAAAATAAAAATGAGGAACTCATCCGGAGGAGCCGCTCTTTCTGTCTGTACAACACAGGATTAAACGGCATGTAATTAAAACTACACGTCGTGTACTTAGGTTCAACGAACCGGCACTGGTCTGCCAAACCATGCCATGTGAATTTATTATGCCTAAGTTTTAATCACACTGTGTTGACCAGAATAGAACAGCGCGTGGAAACTGGAATACACGGCGTGTATGTTGGAACAACACGCCATGTAGTCCGTTCCGACCCAGATGAAAACGTGTACAAAGATAAGCCGCGTACCGCATACACGGGATCGACAGGCCAGTTACCGCATAACAAGGAAGTACACGCTGTGTATGATTCATCTACACGCCATGTACTCTAAAATTTCCAAAGTACAGAAAACACTCCAAAGCCCCGGCGTGTACTTTGGATAAAGGGTGAAAAGAAAAATACACGCCATGTAATTATAAACTACACACCGTGTACTTTCCAGAAATGGAATTTCACCAGATTTCCTCCAATGTACAAAGACCCGTACAAGGAATATGGATGAGAAGAATCTCAAGGAAATTTAGAAAGTAATTTAAGATAAAGAATAGATTAATTATAAGATCATAATTAATTGAATTCGAGCGCGTCTTATCTTAAATAAAAGAACGATTGAAAGAATTTGAATTCTAAATATGCATAAATATCATTGCATACTATGGATGATCATGAGCTAGACCAAAGACCCTTTGTATGTGTATGGTTTCATTTAAATTTATTTTAAATTTGTTGGCTTGTGAGCCTTCTTCCAATAAAATGTAGGCCTACGTGCCCATGGTTTCTTTAATGTAAACCCATGTAATAGAGGATCTCCCAAGCCATAGGAGACGGTTCAAATCCCGAAGCTGAGGTGAAACCAACGCAAGAAGATACAAAGGTGGACAGGTGGGTGCTGCAAAACAAGAACCATCAGGTTCAAGGTGTTTTCCCTAGGTCAGGGGTAGCTTATCAAAATCGCTAGATAAGCTAACCAAATAAAAGCTCATGATCATGCCATATTATTTTATTTCTGTCTGATTGCATGGTTTATTTATTATGTATGTGTTGTTGCGATCACATAATTAATAAAATGAACAAGCATGCAAAGATGGAATAAAATAAAAACCGAACTATGCGTAAACATGATCGGAACATGGTTAATCACTTAAGCAAGTATCACTTAATATTAACAAGAATGTGATAATGAAAAAATACGCATAAAGAATAAAATCCCTCAAATACCATATTAAGTCAGACCAAGCCTTCCGTTACTTGATTAAGGGAAAGACTCAATAAAACTATGTGTTTGACCAACCCTTGTTGGGACACTTACTTTTATAAAGGAATCCCTTATGAAAGGTTTCAGGTTGACTTAACTATATTAAATCCAAAGAAGTAGCCCTTGCCAGACTGGATGTAATATTGGAGGCAAGAGTTGAGGAAATCCAAGTCAGGATTTCAGGATTGGGGAGTCCACTCAATAGATAAAGGAACTGTAAGCTCACAGTTGGAAAAGACTCGCCTACCTAAATACCTTCAAATAGCTTGACCAACCCTTGTTGGGGTTGTGCGAAGGGAAATATGGATCCTTGCCACTAGAATGTAAAAAAAATGGACATTCCGAGTTCAATGGTGAGGTCCATTGAGACTTGATAAAATAGTGTGAGACTTAATAAAATTTATTATTTCTCATAAAATGTAATCAAGAAAGTACTGATGAATCTGCTCTTTTAATTTGTAGAATCAATATGACAAACACATCAAACACATTTTCTCTGCAATAAATTCTGGATAAATACAACATCCTCACCAGCAGTAACTTTCAGGAATGGTTTAGGCGCCTTCAGGTTATCCTACGCCTTGAACGAAAGTTTTACATGCTAGAGTCCTCACTTCCTGATTCCCCTACCCCAGGGGCGAGTGATGAATATTTCCTAGTCTATGATCAACATTTTAACGATGCTCTATACGTTCAATGTTTGATGTTGTCATCTATGTCCAGTGAGCTCATGAAGTCACATGAAGACATGGATGCCTACAACATGCTCAATCACCTCAGTGGTCTATACTAGGAGAGAGAAAGATAGGAATGTTTTGAGATCTCCAAGGCTTTATTTCAGAGCAAGCTTGGAGAGGGTTCCCCAGCTGGGCCTCATGTAGTCAAGCTCATTGGCTACATTGAGCGCTTGGAGGTTCTAGGGTTTAAACTCCCTGAAGAACTGGGTAACGATCTCATTCTCGCATCACTCCCCCAGAGCTTCTCAAACATTGATGTTAATTTCAACATGAACAATATTGAGAAGTCTCTATCTGATCTTCTTATCCTTATTCGCCAAGTGGACAATGACATGAAGCGTGAAAAGCCTTCTGTCATTATGGTGAATAAAAGGAAAGGGAAGGAGAAGAGATTTAAGCCCAAAGCTTCTTCAATGCCTTCCAAGAAAAGGAAGATCAAAGGGGAGGCAAAGGAACATGATGCTGTTTGTTTCGCATGTGGCAAGAAGGGCCACTGGAAGAAAAACTGCACCCAGCCAAGGAAGCAAGGGGAAGCTTTAGGTTCATTTGTTATCGAATGAAATCTATCTGTTTCTACTAATTGGGTATTAGATACTGCTTGTGGTGCTCACATCTGTATCCAAATATAGGAACCAAGTAGATTCAGGAATATTGATCGAGGGGAGGTAGATCTACGAGCAGCCAATAGAGCCAGACTTGATGCTGTTTCTGTCGGGGACTACCACCTCACATTGCCAACTGGAATGATCTTAGTGTTAAAGGGTTGTTATTATGTACCTTCTATTACTAAAAACATTATTTCAGTATCTAGATTAGATACTGATGGATTCATCTTCAAGTTGGAAGTGGATGTTGCTATTTTTATAAAGATAGCATTTGTTTTGGTAGGGCACATTTATATAACGGCCTTTATGTGTTAGACTACACAAACCAAGTAATGGAAATCGATAACAAAGTTAATTCACATGACTCATACCACACCCAACTTTGGCATCACTAGCTAGGTCATGTCAATGAGAAACATTTAACAAAATTACATCAAGATGGGTATTTAGATTCTTTCGAACTAAAACCACTTGGGGTATGTCATGCATGTCTACAAGGAAAAATTACCAAAGCCCCATTTAATGGGAAAGGTGAAAGAGCTAAAGAGCTTCTATAATTAGTTCACACCGATGTGTGTGGACCATTTCTAGTTGAAGCAAGGGGTGGGTTCTCGTACTTCATAACTTTTACTGATGATTTTAGTAGATATGGATATATATACTTAATGAGGTATAAGTCAGATTCTTTTGATCGGTTCAAAGAATACAAGAATGAAGTTGAGAACCATCTTGGTAAGAAGATTAAGAAACTCCGCTCAGATAGAGGAGGGGAATATCTTAATCAGGACTTCATTGATTTCTTACGGGAGTTTGGGATTCTATCTCAACTCACTCCTCCATACACACAGCAGTGGAATGGTGTAAGTGAAAGGAGGAACCGAACCCTGTTAGACATGGTGAGATCAATGATGAGTCATGCGAGTCTTCCATTATCCTTTTGGGGATATTCATTACAGACAACAGCGCACATACTAAACCAAGTACCAACTAAATCGATAAATGGTATTCCATACGAATTATGGAGTGGACGCAAATCCATGTTATCGAATTTACATGTGTGGGGTAGTGAAGAATTTGTTAAGGCCTCTTCAGGTAACAAACTTGCACCCTGAGGCACAAAGTGTATCTTTATAGGATATCCCAAGGAAACAAGGGGATATTACCTATACAACCCCTCAGACAAAAAGGTTACAGTGGAAAGACACGCCATATTCCTTGAGAGGGAGCACATCTCCAAAAGAGATAGTGGGAGCGAGATAGACTTTGATGAAGTTGAGGTTCAAGATACACATGAGTTGGTACAAGAACAGATTCCACAAAGCCCCGTGGAAGAACAATCTGTTCCAGAGACACAAGAACTACGTAGGAGCACGAGTGAGGTGAGAGAACCAGAATGATATGGTTTTCTTGTCATCGAGGATGGTGACTCATTATTGGTTGACAATGATGATCCTCTTACCTATAAGGAAGCAGTTGAAGGCACAGACATTGCCAAGTGGCATGAAGCCATGAATTCTAAAATGGATTCCATGTACCAAAACTAAGTCTGGATTTTTGTAGATCCTCCAGTTGATGTAAATACTATGGGTAATAAATGGGTATTCAAGAAGAAACTAGACATGGAGGGGAAAGTTAGCACGTACAAGGCACGACTGGTTGCAAAAGGTTTTAGACAGTGTCAAGGAATTGACTATGATGAAACCTTTTCACCATTTGCAATGCTGAAGTCCATCAGAATCGTATTGGCCATTTCTGCTTACCATGACTATGAAATTTGGAAAATGGATGTCAAAACAGCTTTCCTTAATGGGAACCTCCAGGAAGATGTCTACGTGACACAACCTGAAGGGTTTGTAACTCCAAAGGATGCCAACAAGGTATGCAAGTTGCAGAAATCCATTTATGGATTAAAGCAAGCATCAATGTCATGGAACATTCGTTTTGAAGAAGCTATTACAGAATTTGTATTTGTTAAGAATGAATGTGAGCCTTGTGTATTCAAAAGGATTAGTGGAAGTGAAGTCGTTTTCCTAATAGTATATGTTGATGACATATTGCTAATTGGAGACAAAGTACCTGTCTTACAGTCATTTAAGGAATGGTTGCATAAATGCTTCTCCATGAAAGACTGGGGAGAGGCGGCATATATTCTTGGGATCAAGATCCATCGTGATAGATCCAAGAGAATGCTGGGCCTGAGTCAAAGTACATACATTGACAAGATACTGAAGAGATTCAGTATGGAACAGTCCAAGAGAGGATTGTTGCCAGTGTCACATGGCATTCATCTTTCCAAGAAAATGTGTCCTCAGACACATGAGGAAAGAAAGAGGATGGAAAAGATCCCTTACGCATCCGCGATTGGGTCAGTCATGTATGCTATGCTATGTACGAGGATAGATGTTGCTTACGCATTAAGTGCGGTAGGCAGATATCAAGCTGATCCAGGAGACCACCATTGGATGGTAGTCAAGACTATCCTTAAGTATCTGAGGCGTACTAAGGATATGTTCCTGGTTTATGGAGGAGATGAAGAACTAGTCATCAGAGGACATGTAGATGCTAGTTTCCAGACTAATCAAGATGACATGAAGTCGCAGACTGGATACATCTTCAGTTTGAATGGAGGTGCAGTGAGCTTGAAGGGATCAAAACAAAGTGTGGTGGCAGATTCTATAGCAGAGTCCAAGTATATCAGAGCTTCTGAGGCAGCTAAAGAAGCAGTATGGATGCAATGCTTCTTCCAAGATATGGATGTTGTACCGAGCAGTAAAGATCCTATCACACTCTATTGTGATAATACTACAGCGGTGGCACTTGCAAAAGAGACAAGGTCACATCAGCGGACAAAGCACATACATCAGAAGTTTCATCTCTTGAGGGATTTTTCTCAGAGAGGTGAAGTTGCAGTGAGTAGTATTTCCACGAAAGACAACGTGGAAGACCCATTCACTAAAGCCTCGACTCAGCAGAAACATGATCATCATGTGATGTCTAGCAGACTAAAAGTAGTGGGCAGTTGGCTCTAGTCCAAGTGAGAGTTTGTAAGGGTTGGTGTCCTCAGAACCAACTATTTTGTACTTTGATTACATAAATGTTCACTTATTATATATTTTTCATTGTTCTGCATGACTATAATATAATAATGTCCTGGAATATTTGTTGCATTAATAGGGTCATAGCAGATCCCCGCTATGATGAGAACCTTGAAATGCTATAAAAATATTCTTAAATAAAGTTCTGCAGTTGGATGACATACTATGATAGGACACATAATATACAGACCGTCATGTGCGAGTACTCGTAAGAAGACGAGACTCTCTCTCATGGAGTTCGCACTTGGTAATCTCCAAGATGGGAGATTATGAGAACCGACCCACAAGTAGTAATTCCGCATGTCTTGGTGTCATCGGATATTTCTATCTGCGAGCGTGTGAAATGGTCCTTAGACTGAAAGATTATCATTAAATCATGTCATGACTCGCACACTTAGATTTACTGACGAAAACCATCATGCAGACAGTTGGTGGGATGTAGGGTACGTTGGGTGCGTCACGAGTGACATGTTGTTAATGTATAAGTCAAGGAAGGATTTGTCCTTTCTATTTATGGAAGTTGATATCTTGGCCCTTTGATTTAAATATAACTGTCGCATTAAATTCCATGTCCATGGTGTAAACGATGAGTTTATTTCAGGTAGTCAAAGAACGACATATCAAGCATATAGGTTTATGACACTGCCATGAAACCTGCTTGATGAGATATCAAGACAAAGGGATTCAATTACACAGTAAGTGTTCGTATGAGGTGATACGTCAATGCAACGTCAACTTCTTTCTCTTGGGTTCCTTGACCCGTTGCTAGACAGTAATCTTGGACTTTAGGCAAGCCTGCCTAATGCCAACGAGAAAGAGGCCTAGATGGTCACACACTAAGTGTATCCAAGTATCTCAAGTTGAATAAAGATTATTCCCGTATGTGGTTTAATAATTATTCAAGGAATCCTAAGTTGTTTTAAATAATGGAGGAAAAATATAATAAAACAAGTACACACCGTGTATTATTAAATGTACATGCTGTGTAGTTTTATTTTGGAAAGGAAATGAATAAATGAAAAAACAAGATATACACACCATGTACATTTAATGTACACTCTGTGTAGTTTTCAATGAAAAACAAGTACACGCTGTGTATTTATTATTACATGCCGTGTAGTTTTTCCAGTCGGGATTTTGAGGATATAATATCGTTTTATTAAATGATATTTATTATAATCAGCATGAGCACATGTCAAGGAATTAATTATTCGACATGGGGGTTTTCAATAAGAGTTAATGAAATAAATGAAATGCGTAACGCGTTTATTTATTGTCATAACTCTACAACCTCAAACTCGATTATAAATATCCTCACAACCCCAAATCTTTTCCTACACAAGAGAATCGTTGTGCACAACATCTCTAGAGAATTCTTTCAAGACCGAAAGAACCTCTTTCTCCAAGAACGCTCTCAAGACCGAGAGAGATCCTCTTCCATCAGATCAAGACGATCTAAGGAGGAAAACGCAAGCAAAGGCTTCTCCACGCTAGCACCCAAAGTATACTTTAGCGACATCCAGAGATACAAGGTACACGTGTGGATCACTACTAGAGGGAGTCTACACTTGTCTTCTACGACGCAACGACGGATCACATAGACAACGTGATCGAGAACATCAAAAAAGAAAGAACACCCAAAAGGTATTTCTTTATAATTAATTAAATTAACTATAATCAACCTGTAACGATCCTTGTTTGTGGTTCCGGGACAAACCATCTTTTTTGTCTTTTTCTATGATTCGATCCGTGGAGACTGGAGTTTATCGTCGTATTGATCCCAGATTGATCATTTCTAATGACAAAAATCCAAGTGGGCACATCCACCCACGCGCTTCCGTTGCACCCGAAACCTTCATCATAATGTTTTCAACATGAAATATGGTCCATGATAGAGCACTGTTGTGGGCACCCTTAAATGATTAATGTGATTTTGGGGTACTTAGGTGCAGCAGAGTGGCTGACCAAGGTCATCTCTCAAAGGAGGAAGTGAATTTAACAACTTATTAGAGGTATTCTAAAAATAAAATAAAAGAGAATAAAATCAAAACACTACTTTAAATGATTGGGTTTTTTTATAGTTTATGAATCTAGAAGAAGTTTGCTGGAAGTAGATTGTATATTTTTTTTTTGTTTTTTAGTTTTGAAATGAATTTCGATTAAAATGACACAACAAAAGATGTTTTTTTAAAAATCTATTTTAAAAGGTGTAATCGATATAACTCTACCTCTTCATTCACTTATTAATAATTATCATTTAAATCAATATCCAATTAATTATGATCCCATAATTTGTTATCCCTCGAACCCTACGAGAGTTAACTTAACCACAAAGATGAAATTACTTAAACCCTAGGCTAGCTTTGGAACACGTAATCGAAGCACCCTGCTTTGATTGATTTTCTAAGATTAGCTTATGGTCAGTGGTAAATTAAGGCAAATATCCATTCTGGAAATGGGGATGAATTGTGTTTAGGGATCATATTTTAACTCTACAAATTTATCCCATATGGTGTTGTATTACCGATTAAGATCGCACTCTCACAATTTACACAAAATCCCAACCTCGCGTGTTTTTGTATTAATTGTTCAATTGATTACTTAGTTTCTTACAATTTAAAAACATAATCCATGGATCATATTAAGTGAATTAAAGTATCACAATGATTCAAAATAATTAAATGAAGAATGATAGAGGTCGATCGATTATTAAAAAGAACTACTCTTCCATGGGCAGTGTAGTCATCGTTGAAACGTTTTGCATAAGCAAAGGATTGAAAGGGTAGAACCCAATCTTGTCTCCACTCTTGATTCCAACCCAATTAAGAAGATTAAGAGAAGAAGATGAAATAACACAGAAGATTATTTGAAGAAAAATTCAAGAAACAAACATGAAAGAAAATAAATACAAAGAGGAGATGTGAGAGGAGAGCCTTTTTGGAAGAGAGGTTTGCACAAGGGATTACTTTTTCCAAGAGTTGTGAGGGGCTCCAAAGAAACACCCTTTCGGCCACACCTTCCGAAAGCCTCGACCAGCCCTCTCAAAGATTTAAAACCCCCTTTAAATAGAGTTTGTGAGGGCTAGAGATACATAACTTTTTAAGTGTGAAATGAAAAACTCGGCCAAATATTTTATTCCACATTGAACCGCCTAGTTGACCTCCAAAACGCGTGCATTGACCAGCCTTCCAAAAGGATTATGTTTTCCAAATCATGACCCTGAGCTTTCCTTATAATATGGGCTCAATTAAAGGCCGGATGAAGAAGATATGGCCCAAATACAGAACCCATGTCCATTCTGCCGAGTCCAGCCCACCATTGGATTAATGACCCATTTACTCCATCCAAATGAACTTTTTAGCTCTAGTGTCCTGAATTAAAGTTGTATAAAACTAAGTTAGGAAAACTTTTACAAAGTCATTTCAGCATTAATTTAAGCTTAGTTTCAAGGAGATAAATTGTTTCACTCATTGATATGCACTTCAAAATAGTGATGAGAATCATTTTAGCTCAAAAATTTCAAAAACACAAAGAAAATTGAAAAAATAAACAAATAAATTTTGAAAAAAACACACAATTTTTGTTTGTTTTTTTTAAACAGGAAAAAAATTGAAATTACTAAACTAAAAGGTTCCCTCCCCCACACATAAAATATTTCATTGTCCTCAATGTGAACCCGTGAGATGATATATGCACAGGAAATGCAGAATTTTTAAATAGGGAAAATAATTTAAAAGTGAAAGGGTTAGGAACAGCCTGATGTGCTCAAGTGATGCTAGGGTCATGCAGTGTGATAAAATCCACTACATCAGAAGGAATTCCCTCAATGTATCTCTTCAAACGTTTCCCATTGACTGTAAAGCTCCTTCTAGTGTCCTCTTGTGTGATCTCCACTGCACCATAAGGAAAAACATTAGATACAATATAAGGACCTAACCATCTGGAACGCAACTTACCAGGCATCAGCTTGAGTCATGAACTATAGAGAAAGACTTTCTCTCCAACATGAAACTCCCTTTGTTGGATCATTTTGTCATGAGCTGCTTTTGATCTTTCCTTGTAGATCCTTGAGTTCTCATATGATGACAGTCAAATCTCCTAAATCTCTTGAATTTGCAACCTCCTTTGGATTCCAGCTTGGGCCAAATCCATGTTGCATTTCTTTATAACCCAATATGACTGATGCTCAACTTCCACTGGGAGATGACATGCTTTCCCAAAAACAATCCGAAATGGGGACATACCAATGGGGGTCTTGTATGCTGTCCTATAAGCCCACAATGCATCATCCAAGCACTTGCTCCAATATTTCCTATTTGGCTGCACGGTTTTCTCCAAGATTTGTTTCAACCCACGATTTGAAACCTCAGCCTGGACATTTTTTTGGGGGTGGTATGGTGTTGATGTTTTGTGTGTCACCCCATACTTTCAAAGGAGGGAAGAAAAATTCCTATTGCAAAAGTGTGTCCCTTGGTCACTGATGATAGCCTTTGGTACTCTAAACCTGCTGAAAACTTGAACCTTGACAAAATCAACTACAACATGAGAATCATCAGTCCTGGTGGCCTTGGCCTCCACCCATTTACTCACATAATCAACAGCAACCAAAATGTACAAAAAACCAAAGGAACTAGGAAAAGGACCCATAAAATCAATTCCCCATACATCAAAAATCTCACAGAATACTATGGGTTGTTGGGGCATCTCATGTCTCTTAGAAATGTTCCCAATGTGTTGGCAACGAGAGCATGACTTACAAAACACATGGGCATCATGGAATAATCTAGGCCAATATAATCCATAGTCCAAAACCTTCCTAGCTGTCCGTTGTGGTCCAAAGTGTCCACCAAAAGCAAGTGTATGACAGAAATGCAAAACAGACTCAAACTTGTGATCGGGAACACACCTCCTAATGACTTGGTCACTACACATGCGCCATAGGTAAGGATCATCCCACACATAAAACCTAGACTCACTTTTTAATTTTTGGACTTGATTTTTCTTTAAATTTGCAGGGATTTCAGAGGCAAAAATGTAGTTCACTAAATCAGCATACCAAGGATGCGTACCTGAGATGGAATAAAGATTCTCATCGGAAAAAGTGTCCCGAAGTTGTACCTGGTCCAAGGTGTCATCCTCTAGTGTGTGAGTAAGCATACTCATGTGGTCTGCCACCAAATTCTCTGATCTCTTCTTGTCCTTTATCTCAATATCAAATTCCTGAAGAAGGAGCATCCAACGGATAAGTCATGGATTTACATCTGGCTTCTTTAGGAGGTACCTCAAAGCTGCATGGTCAGAAAAAACAACTACTTTAGAGCTCAATAAATATGAATGGAATTTATCTAAAGAAAATATGACAGCAGGAAACTCCTTTTCTGTGGTAGTGTAGTTTTATTGGGCTGAATCCAATGTCCTTGATGCATAGGCGATCACATGTGAATGTCCCTCCACCCTCTGAGATAAGACCGCTCCAACCGTGAAGTTGGAGGCGTCACACATAAGCTCAAAAGGAATCTCCCACCGTTGGGGCTGTATGACAGGTGGAGTGGTCGTACACTTCTTTAGCTCATCAAAGGAAGTCCTACAGGAATCGTCAAACACAAAATCAGAATCCTTTTGAAGTAATCTTGACATAGGAAGAGAAATCTTACTAAAGTCTTTGATGAAGCGCCGATAAAATCCTGCATGCCCTAAGAAAGATCTAACATCATGCACACATGAAGGAAATAATAAGGATGAAATAATATCTACCTTTGATCTATCAACCTCTATCCCATGTTTTGACACTACATGCCCTAATACAATGCCATGCTCTACCATGAAATAACACTTTTCAAAGTTCAGGACCAGATTCTTCTCAATACAACGATTCAATACCTTTCCCAAACTCTTTATACATTCATCAAATGAAGACCCATACACTGTAAAATCATCCATAAATACCTCCATGCAGGTCTCAATAAAATCAGAAAAAATACTCACCATGCATCTCTAGAAGGTTCCTAGGGCGTTGCAAAGTCCGAATGGCATCCTATGGTAGGAAAATGTGCCAAAGGGATAGGTGAATGTAGTCTTCTCCTGATCCTCCAGAGCTATAGGAACCTAAAAATATCTAGAAAATCCATCCAAGAAACAATAGTGTGTCTTCCCATCTAGTCTCTCAAGCATCTGATCAATAAATGGGAGGGGAAATGGTCCTTGCAAGTGGAGTAATTTAGTTTCCTATAATCAATACACACACGCCAACTGTTTTGCACCCTCATTGGAACTAACACATCTTTCTCATTTTTAACAACAATAACACCACTTTTCTTAGGCCCAACCTGAATAGGACTTACCCACTGAGAATCTGAAATGGGAAAGATTATACCTGCCTCGATCAATTTCTCAACTTCTTTTTTAACAACTTACATGAGGGTGGGATTGAGTCTCCTTTGTGGTTGTCTCACCGGTTTAGCACCATCGTCCAAGAGAATCCTATGCATGCAAATGGAGGGGCTAATACCTGATATGTCAGCCAAGGTCCCCCCAATCACCCTGATGTTCTCCCTAAAAATATTCAAAATATTTTCATCATGTTCAAAAGGGAGATTGTTAGCAATGATAACAGGTAATATCTCACCACTCAACAAGTATGAGTATTTCAGATTTGGTGGTAATGGCTAGAGTTCTAATGAAGGAGGGTGTAGTATGGATGGAGACATTGAAGGAACTGAAATATGTGCACAAAGAGCATCAGTATCAGAATATACATCATCAAAATCAGAGAATAAAGCATCAAATCCATCAGCATACTCTATAGACATGTCATAATCAGAGTTCACATGATCAAAATCAGAATATGATTCCATTTCAAATTCAAATCTTAGAGTGTCTTGTTCCTTAAAAATGGGTGTAGAAGTACTCTTAGACATCAAACTAGAACCAATACTCATAATCTCCCTAAGCATAGGATAATCCAATTACATGGTTTTTTTACTTGGTGGTTCAAAATGGGAGATAAAAAAAGTAGAATGGTCCTCTGAGGGGTACTTCATGGAATCCATAACATTAAATATCACAACTTCATCTCCAAATTACATGGAAAGTGTACCCTCATTGACATTTATGATAGTTTTTGAAGTTTTGAGGAAGGGCCTACCTATGATAATTGGGGAATGAGAACTTACCTGATCATCCTTCATGTTAAGCACATAGAAGTCTGCTGGAAAGATCATGTCTCTTACCCGGACAAGTACATCCTCAAGGACTCCTGCTGGATATGTCGTAGCTCTATTCACCAATTGCACCACTACTCTTGTTGGCTTCAACTCACCAACCTGCAAGGAAGAGAATACAGAGTGAGGCATCACATTTATTGAAGCTCCTAAATCACAAAGAGCATCAGAGAAGTGCAACTCCCCTATGGTACATGGGATGGTGAATGTCCTGGGATCCTTGCACTTTGTTGGCATTGCTAGAGTTGGTGTAATGAGTGCCGAGACATTACTTCCACGGTTGATTTTCTCATTTCCCTTGAACCCTCTTCGATTGGTGTAGAGTTCTTTTAATAATTTGGCATACCTTGGGATTTTCTTAATGGCTTCAAGTAGAGGAATGTTGGTCTCCACACGCTTGAATGTGTCCAAAACCTCCGTTTTCATTGCTTCTTCAGCCATCTTCTTGGTTTGAACAACCCTGTTTGGAAAAGGAAGGGGTTTAGGAGGAACAACATCAATCTTTTTCTTACCTTTATCTTTCTCCTTGGATTTCTCATCAGTTGGTATGGAGTGCGGCTTCTCTGGAGTAGAGGTGAATCCCGGTGGAATGGTAGGTATAAATGTATCGTTCATTTTCTTCCCACTTCTCAATGTGATGGCACTAACATTCCCATTTGGATTTGGAGTGGGTTGGGAAGGTAGATTTATGTAATTCTTACTTACAAGTTCATGGAGGGCGGTGGCAATCTGGATCATTTGAGTCTTTAACTCCCTCAGCTCCGAACTTTGACTCTTTAGCTCATTCTGTTGATTAAGAACAATTTATTTCGAAATATCATTAGTGTTAGAGTATATTTTGTGTTGGAGATTCCCTTGTTGCTGACTCGTTGATGTTTGAGCTTTGAATCTCCTTTGGGGTTTTTGGAAACCCTGTTGGTAAGATGGAGGCTGCTGGAAGTTTGGTTGAAAAGGGGGCCTTTGTTGTTGTCAAGAGCCATACCTCATGTCCGACTGATCTTTCCACCCTTGGTTGTATGTTAGATAAAATGAATCAAACTTATTTTGGGGATATGGTTGTTGTTCCTGCTAAAATGGTCTCCCTGGGAATACTGCTGCACAATCCTCTGTCTCTTGTAGTTGTGGGCAACAATCAGTTGGGTGTCTTGTCTCAGTGAAAATGCCACAAGGCCTTGAAGGAGGGGGTAGAGATTTCTTTTGTGCCAAAGAAATTTTCCTCAACATAGTTGTAAATTATTCTAACTTGGTATCAATCAAATGAATCTCAAGAGAAGAAGGACTTACTTGATGTACTCCCCTGATATGTGGTGTACCTGGATCCCCAAATTGTTTGGAGTTTTGGGCCATCTTGTCGATCAATGCACGTGCGGCTGCTGGTGTCTTGTCCACCAATGGTCCTCCAGCTGCAGCATCCACCATGATCCTCTCCATGGGTGTGAGTCCTTCATAGAAGTACTGGATGAGTAATTGCTCACTGATTTGGTGATGTGGGCAGCTTGCGCACAACTTCTTGAATCACTCCTAATACTCATACATTGACTCTCCTTGGGAATTCTTGATCCCCGATATCTCCTTTCTAATGGATGTGGTCCTTGATGCTGGAAAAAATATTTGCAAGAAAAGACGTTTCAAATCATTCCAACATGTTACATCTTCGGGTTGTAAATAATATATCCAATCTTTCGCAACTCCATCAAGTGAGAATGGGAATGATCTTAATCTGATTTGGTCTTCAGATACATTTCTTGGTTTCAAGGTTGAGAAAACCACATTAAATTCTTTCAAATGTTTATTATGATCCTCACCAGAGAGGCCATGAAACTTTGGAAGTATGTGAATTAACTAAGATTTCAGTTCAAAGTCCGATTCGAGATTTGGGTATGCAATAAAATTTGGTTGATAGTTAATATCTGGTGCAGCCAATTCTCAAATGGTTCTATTAAGTTCATTTCCATTATTTCTAGCCATTGGTTCCTCTTTTATGTTTGAATTTGAATTGCTTCCAATTTCAATGTTTCCATTAGAGAGGAATTCACCAGCTGGCTGAATATTGAAACTTTCCGTAGATTGAGAATGTCTAATTCGTGCCCTAAGGCTACGTTCAATCTCAGGGTCAAGATCTAAGAGATCTTCAAGATTAGTTCATTTCATCAATCAATGAAAGTTGAAAAGAAGGAAATTGGACCATAGTAAAATAAAAATTAGAAGTTTGAGTTGATGGTCCAAAAAGAAGTAGAAGGAAATAAAAGAAGAAGGAGAAAAAAATCAGATCGGGTAAAGACGGAAGAAAGAAGAGAGGAAGAGAATAAAATGTAAAACAAAATAAATACCTCTAATTGGTTGAAATAATTAATTGCCTCCCCAGAAATGGTGCCAATTTGATAGAGCACTGTTGTGGTCGCCCTCAAATGATTAATGTGATTTTGGGGTACTTAGGTGCAGCAGAGTGGCTGACCAAGGTCGTCTCTCAAAGGAGGAAGTGAATTTAACAACTTATTAAAGGTATTATAAAAATAAAATAAAAGAGAATAAAATAAAAACACTACTTTAAAGGTTTTTTTTATAGTTTATGAATCTAGAAGAGGTTTGCGGGATGAAGATTGTATATATTTTAATGTTTTTAGTTTTGAAATGAATTTTGATTAAAATGACACAACAAAAAGATGTTTTTTTAGAAATATATTTTAAAAGGCGTAATCGATCTAAATATACCTCTTCATTCACTTATTAATCATTATAATTTAAATAAATATCCACTTAATTATGATCCCCTAATTTGTTATCCCTCGAACCCTATGAGAGTTAACTTAACCAAAAAGATGAAATTACTTAAACCCTAGGCTAGCTTCGGAACACGCAATCGCAACACCCTGCTATGATTGATGTTCTAAGATCAGATTATGGTCAGTGGTAAATTAAGTCACACATAAATTCTGGAAATGAGGATGAATTGTGTTTAGGGATCATATTTAAACTCTACAAATTTATCCCATATGGGATTGTATTACCGATTAAGATCGCACTCTCAGAATTTACACAAAATCCCGACCTCGCGTGTTTTTGTGTTAATTGTTCAATTGATTACATAGTTTATTGAAATTTAAAAACACAATCCATGGATCATATTATGTGAATTATAGTATCTTAATGATTCAAAATAATTAAATGAAGAAGGATAGAGGTCGATTGATTACTAAAAAGAACTACTCTTCCATGGGCGGTGTAGTCATCGTGGAGACGTTTTGCATAAGCAAAGGATTGAAAGGGTGGAACCCAATCTTGTCTCCACTCTTGATTCCAACCCAATTAAGAAGATTAAGAGAATAATAGGGAATAACATAGAAGATTATTTGAAGAAAAATTCAAGAAACAAACATGAAAGAAAATAAATACAAAGAGGATATGGGAGAGGAGAGCCTTTTTGGAAGAGAGGTTTGCACAAGAGATTACTTTTTCAAAGAGATGTGAGGGGCTCCCAAGAGACACCCTTTCGGCCACACCTTCACAAAGCCTATAACAGCCCTCTCAAAGAGTTAAAACCCCCTTTAAATAGAGTTTGTGAGGGCTATAGATACATAACTTTTAAAGTGTGAAATGAAAAACTCATCCAAATATTATATTCCACGTTGCACAACCTATTTGACCTCCAAAACGCGTGCATTGACCAGACTTCCAGAAGTATTATTTCGGCCACATCATGTCCCCGAGCTTTCCTCAAAATATGGTCTCAATACAAGGCCGGATAAAGAAGATATGGCCCAAATACAGAACCCATTTCCATTCTGCCGAGTCCAGCCCACCATTGGATTAATAACCCATTTACTCCATCCAAATTCACTTTTTAGCTCTAGTGTCCTGAATTAAAGTTGTATAAAACTAAGTTAGGAACACTTTTACAAAATTTAAAATTCAAATAATAAATATAAAAATATTTATATTTGAAATACTACAGTGCACTAGAAAGGGTAAAACTAGAATTTCCTCCAAATTTTCAAATGAATGATCAAATCCAAAATATTTTATAAATAAACATATTAAACACAATGTGAGGAAATTATACAATTTATTATCAATAAAATTTTCAACAAAATAGTGTTTTATTAGTCCATGTATGAAATAGTTATTAGATTAGCTATCTATAATATCTCGTGTTTTGAGATAAGTAAAAATTCCAAATGAATTTAATTTTATTCAATTACCAAACTGGTTGTTTTACAAAAAAAGATTTGGAATGGAATTATAAGACTTGTAACACATCAATGTTCTATTTTAGGACTTCGGCTAAGGCCTAATAGGTCCCTAAAATATCTCTTTTAGTTTTAGGGGAGTTATAATCTGAAATATCAAGGTTTTGGTGCTCTGAATAGGGTTCATGGTTTGTCTAAAATCGTGTTTCCCTCAACAGAAAACCATGCTGCCTACAACAGGGTGACATAGGTGGTGCACATGGGATACTCATATTTTTCTATATTTCTCCCCTAAACTACATGGGTTATTCCATAAAGGCAGTGCTAATGAACTATTCACTACACGATTGGCACTTGGTTTTCCACAACATGATCCCAACCTGTACGAGGTGCTAAAGGTGCCTAGTAGAGGGTGCATAGTTGGAACACTGTTGGGAAAACTATATGACCAAATCAATGTGTCGGGTACCTAGTTTAAAAATTTAAATAAAATAAAGGAAACTAAAATATATGAAATAAAATCATATAGCTACCATACCTCTTACTTTCATGACATCCCCTCCTCTTCCTCTCCATTGCATGACACCCCCTATCCAACTCCTCCTTTATTGGTCGTATCGCCTAGTTTTTCTTTGTAGTTTACAATTGATTCTTCGAGGTAAGATTTCAAACTCCCTATTTTTTCCTTTTCTCAATGATTTCCACTCTTTCTTCACCTTGCACCATTTTTACAAATTCTAGGGTTGGGGATAACTACATATTTGGTTTTTCATCTGATCCTATGATATATAAAAGGCTTCTCAAATTAGAATTGGGGGTGTTTCATTGTCCGCCACCAAAGGCGATGTGTTTCAAATCCATATCAGTTTGTCATCACCAAAAGAGGTATTCCTTTTCTCCCAATTTATTGTCTAGTCCTATTTATTTTGTAGTATTTTTGCGATTTTATGGTTCTAATATTTAATTGTAGTGTGTTTGGTCATCCTTGAGGTGAGTTCAAGTCTCCTAAGTCAAAGGTGACTTACCTCATATACATAGCTAGGAATATATATATATATATGTATGTATGTACTCCCATTACATTTAAATTCACCCATGTAAGTGAATTTATATATATATATATATATATATGGGGTACAATGTTCTTATGTGTGTGTGTGTGTATATATATATATATATATATATGAAAAATGTATATGGGTGTATGTGGAAACAGGTGTATGCATACATAAGAATGTATGTAAGGATCCAATTGTACATATTCATGTCCATGTGAATCTATAAATAGGTTCTATGTGTTGTTATGTATATGTGAATTTGTATGTTCATGGGGTTGACAAAGAGTAGCTTCGAGTGGCCACCAGTGATAACAACAAGTAAAAAAGTGTTCATCCTAGTCTTCAGCTCGAGGAAGGATCCCCTTTCCATTTGTACCTCTAAATTTGAAAAATGGATTGATTTTTCTCCTTTTAAAACTTATATTAATGATATTCCATGTATTTTAGCCTTTAATTTTTTTTGATAATGGGATGTCATGCTTAATTTATCAAATGAATTTTTATATAAACAGTGTCATGTTTTTGTAATAAAACCCCTAAATGGGGGTGTGCGGTTTTCTAAACTAAAATGTATGGATTCATTATATAAGTTATTCCTAGAATATTATATTCGGTTAAACCAATATTTTGATTAATTTTTATGGATTTCTTGTGGTATATATGGAACATGCCCCTTAGAGATATCCCAAAATGAGTTTCCCCTTAATGTTCAAATGCTTATTCCAGGAACACATAGCCCACTTTTTACCAAGAAATTAAATGTAATTTCATATTTCCAATGACACCTCAAAAGTGATAATTGAACTTTATGAATTTGAATGTATTGCTTTAGTAATTTAAATGAAATGAATTATATGGAAGTAATTAATATGATGTCTTTCCTTGTTTAAACATTTAAATGTCAGGCCTCTTGTCATTGTTAGAAAGGTACAGGTTTTTTAAAATGTTTTAATGGTATGAAATGAATATATTCAAAATAAATATTCATAGTAGTTTCATGTCTTGAAAGAATGTTTTTTGGGTGGTGTGACCATGCCTCATGAATATAATCAATGGTACGATTCATGGAAGTTGCATGAGTTAAAATAAATTTATTTGGGTGCTACGACCATGCCTATTTAATATATTCAATGGAATACTTCATGGAGGTCTCATTACTGGAATGGAAATTTATTTGGGTTATATGACCACACATATTGAATATATTCAATTTCATGATTGATGGAGGTTGCATGCTCTGAAAAAAATTTATTTGGGTGGTATGATGATGCCTCTTGAATATATTCACTTACTTTATTCGTGGTGGTTACATTCCTAGAATAGTATTTATTTTGTTTGTATGAACACTCCTCTTTAGTAAATTCATTGAAAATCTTTACGGAAGTTTCATGTCTTGAAAGAAATATATTTGGGTGGTTTGACAAGGCAACTTTAATGAATTCAATGATATGCTTCATAGTGGTTTCATGACTTAAAGATGATTTTTTTTGGATGTATGACCATGCCTCTTGATTATATTGAATGAAATTATTCATGGTGGTTGCATGAATTGGTCAAATTAGTACCATATATACATATTTTTCCTAATCAATAACTTATTATGGCAATGATTTGAAGTAGATATAATCATTAGGTTTCCCCTAAGAACATAGTGAGGTTGTTTTTTATTTACTCAGTATTGAATGATTAATGTAAAGACCCGTAAATTTCAAGGAAATTTTTTTCTTAAATTCTTTGGGATTTTACGAGTACGCAGTTTTTGACGGCACCTGATTCCGAGGCCCGGTGTGCCCGAAATCAATTTCCGAAGTTTAGCTCGAGTACGTTCAGTGAACAAACGAGCGGGGTTTTCTAACTTTTGAACTGGTGCTCGAAATAAAAATTCGAGGGCACCAATGAAACCGCAGCGCCGGTAATTGCTTAAGATGACCTTTACTAGAGATGCGTTTGCTCTGGAAGGAGTTGTTAAAATTTGTGGATTAAGAATAAAGAGAAAAAAAAGTTTTGCTACAAATTTTATTTCACTTAAGTGGTTAAACCCATGTGTGGGAGTTGTGGTGGGACCCACTAAAATTCTATTTCCTCTTAATATAATTTAGTGAGGTGGGGCCCACATGAGCCCCACCCCTTAAAATTATCTAACCAAATCCACATGAGTTATAACTCTTCCACATTTATGATGATAACTTAACACTTATTTTAATTTTGTGAACTCTAGTTTTATTTAATTAAATGAATGCCAACACACCTTTTATTCAATTAATTGAATTAGGTGTTTTGAATTTTGAAATCGTTGGCATAAGTAATTAAAATAAAGAAAAGCCTTATTTTATTTTAGTTTGGTTTTTGCTGTGGAGAATTGAGAAAGGGAGAGTTCTATACTCTGAAGAACTTCTTCTTCTTCGCAAAGAACGCCAAGACTTCAACGAAGAATGCCGTCACCGCAAGGAGAGATCGACGTGCCGTCTCTTCTCCTCTCCACAGCCGGTGTGTGACGCCTTTCCTGAAGAACGATGAAACAACTTCCTTCTTTCTTATTCCCACGTCAAAGGAAGGGATATGCCGCTCCTCCTTGGATGTTCTCCATCAACATTTACGGAGATTCACCTCACGACACCGTTTTTACGCAACAATCGTCGTTCGAAAACTTCTTCGAGGTAGGGGTTTTTCTTACATTCGGAATTAATTTGACGTTCATCGTTAATATTGTCCGCCTATTATCAATTTAACGGGAGGAGGTTAGACTGTACAAACACGACCGATCCTACTCCCACTTTGTTGTTGTACTTCGTTATGGATTAGAACAGAGGCGACGCGGTGCCGTCGCACCGCACGAGAACGAAAGGACCGCGGCCAGTGCGGGCCACGGTGAAAGAGCGAGGCGCTGTCACGCCGTGCCGATGAAGCCGAAGAAAGCCGCGGCCAGAGTCGGGCCGTGGCGGAGGGGCGCGACACCATCGCTCCGCATCGGTCGAACAAGGGCCCTGACAGTGCAGAGAAGGGCGACCGGATCCGCCGGCCGCCGACACTTCGGAAGGCGGTACCCGCGAGGGTCCCGCGGCGGCACACCGGCCTGCCATTACGGACGGACGAATTTCGGAAGACCGGGGGTCATAACCCCTTGCAGGTGTCAAGGGCATTCCCCCCAAGTGGGGGCCTCCGTTTCAAAACACGGGGGGCAGAGCCCCCCTTCCGCGTCCGCTCAGTGCGTGGGCGCCCGCACGGGGCCGGTCCGGCCTCGCCCGGCTGGACCGCCCGGGCTAGGCCGGGCCGCCCGCGCCAAGCCGGACCCCCGCGCTGGCCGGGCCGGACCCAGACTCGGGTCGGGTCGACCTGTGGCCGGCCGACCTAGGGGGTATTGGGCCGGGTCGGACCGGGCCCGAACCTCCTACTCTCGGACAGTTCCGTTCAAACTCCCATAACATGGGCTAAGGTCCTCCGATCGACACACCGTCAGTTGCATAGCGATCCTTGGATCGAGATGGTCGTTTTGGTTTATTACACTCAGGGTTTTGGAGAACTTTGGGTATGGACAGGTTAGTTCGAACACGAAACCAATCGGGCCCTCGGAGCGGAAACACTTATAACTTGAGCTCCAGATGTCCGATTGATGTGCCGTCGACTTAGATGGATTACTCTTAATGAGACAGTTATTTTGGATTACTCGGATCGAGGTTTGGACGTACTTGGAGTACGATCGGGTTGGTTTTAGCTTAAAAACCAACTGGGCCCCTGGGACGAAAAAGCCAATAACTCTCAGACCGAGCATCCGATTGACGCGCCGTCCATCACGTTGAGTTCCTTTTGACGAGACAGAACTTTGGGATACATCAACTCCAGACTTCGTGTTAGTTAATGTATCATCCCCCTTGGCTCATGGAGCAGACAGTCCCAGAAAACGAGCATGCTGTGTGCGGGAACCCTAGAGCTGGCTGCGACTGCGACGACGATGACGAATGTACTTGAATCCTATGTGGGTTCGGCAGCGATGACGACTATACTTGGATCCTCCGTGGGTTTGGCAGCGGCGACAACTGTACTGGAATCCTCCATGGGTTCGACGACGATGACTACTGTTCTTGTATCCTATGAGGGTCCGACAGTACTTGACTACTTTTCTTGTATCCTATGTGGGTCCGACAGTATTTGACTCTGTACTTGTATCCTATGTGGATCTAGAAGAGTAGCTGGTCTTGTATCCTTTGTGGGTCTGACAGCTTAGCTGGTCTTGTATCCTATGTGGGTCTGACAGATTAGATGAATCAGTGGCTACATCTGATCATCTCTATCGCCTTACGAAGAGTATACCTGTGTGAGCTGAGTATTGAATTTCAATCAATATCTTCGATATGATTTACTTTCTTTCCTATGTGGATTGTATTGCGATTTACTATGTGGAATGTGATATGTATTTCATGTGTGGACTGGGTTGTACTTGGGCTCGTGTGCTGGAGCCGAGCAGGAATTGGTGACTTAGGTATATGTATGGGCATATACCTAAGTAGAGTTGGATGTTACTTCGTGATTGTATATTTCCTTTGTGGTTTATCCTTCGTGGATTCTAGGAGACCTTCAGGGGTATCGGGGTCCCTACTGAGTAGCGTATACTCACCCCTGCATGGGCTATGAACACACTACGTTGTGTTGGATGCAAACGACGGACAGCGCTGATCGAGGTGGGAGCTCGTGGAGCTAGACGGTACCTGGAGGTGGATCACTGGACGGGACGTACTCGGAGTGGATGACTGGAGCCGAGGAGCAGAGGAGACTAACTGTACCCACCCTTTAGGTGGAATTTCTAGAGGACGGCTCGGAGTTGGTGCTTTACTTTTCTACTATTGTACATTCTTTCAGTTGTACTTACTTTCATTTGGGTTTGTATTCTGGCCCATTTACTTTCCAGCACTTACTTTTGTACTCAGTTTAATTAGTGTTTACTCAGCTTGCATACTCTGTGGTGTTTGATTACTTTTAAAGGAAATTCCTTCCCTTTTTATTGGGATTTATGCCTCTCGTACTAGTCTCCAGCCCCTGACCTGTGGGAGGTGGGATTGGGGTAGTCACGACATGGGCCCCGAGGAAGGGTTGTGAAAAATTGTTATCAGAGGAGTTCGGTTCTGCTACAGAACATAGGACTCTGATCTTCCTTCTATGTGAAGAAATAGTGTTAAGGGTATTGAGTGTGGTTATCAGTCCAGGGAGTCTAGTGTTGGTGTGGCGGCCGACGAATCCATACACCAAGACCCTGACTTCTGATTTCCGACTCAGTACACGAAAACATTGATTGAATGTGTTTTTCAATGTTTTCTTTGTGATTACTTTGTGTCAGCTCACCAGGTATACTGTATTGACCGTGGCACACCTATCTTATTTCAGGATGGCCCCATGATGGCAACGAGCTAGGGTTCCGTGCTTTGTGTGAGACGACAGCCCACCGAGCGACGAGGCCTCGCTGCAGGGCCCTATTACAGCGGATGCACCGGCGGTACCTCTACCCACCGAGCCACCGATTCCACCTGCCCCAGCCGCTGAGAGTGCACGTCGCCTTAGTGCACTGCACGAGTTTCAGCGTTAGAGACAGCCTAGTTTCTATGGGGAGACAGACCCTCAGGCAGCGGAGGAATGGCTGGAGGCTGTTGTACGAGTTTTCAGGTTAGTGAGGAAACCGTATGACCTCATGGTGGTCCTTGCAGCGAGTCTCCTACACACGGCAGCAGGTAGATGGTGGAGCCTAATGCTCCAGGTGCACGATGAGGCATCTCTTCTTTGGTCGGATTTTGAGAGACTCTTCCGCTCGGAGTTCGTACCAGCCACCCTCCATGCGGTACACATTCAGGAGCTACTACAGCTGCTGCAGGGCAGCATGACGGTATCCCAGTACTCGGTGAGATTTACTGATCTCTCACACTATTCCATGGACATGGTATGGGACCCATTCTTCCGGGCCCGGACCTTTGAGTAGGGACTGAGGCATGATATCAAGGAATCGATGATCTCCCTCAGCATTCTGACACTGGAAGGAGTACTGGAGCAAGCCCTTCTCGTAGAGAGCTTTCTTACTGAGCCTACACCAGCAGCGAGACCTACTACAGAGCTGCATTTAGTTGAGTCTTCTGCAGCTGGTAGTTGATGAATGTCACAGGGGTCCAAGCAGACCAGACCATCAGATGGACAACCTCAAGACACTGGCTCAGAGGTGCGGGGCACACGGCGTAGAGCCAGTCTTACGAGGAGCAGACAGTGCTATGCATGCGGCGGGCAGGGCCACATGGCTCGTGACTGCCCAACCCGCCATGCAGAGGAGCAACAGATGGTTGAGGGACCACCCAGGCAGAGGCATAGGTTTGACCATGGAGGTCCACAGGGAGCAGGCAGACGAGGCTGAGGAGCTGGCCGGGCAACAGGTAGTGGGCGACGCTTTGAGGCTCTACCACCACCACCACCAGGAGGTCCACCCCGACCACAGGGAGCTGGCAGACAGAGGAGGACTCAGCTTCAGGAAGTGGAGGCCTATGACCACGGCGCACCAGAGATGATTCGAGGTACTATATGTGTCTACTCCACCCTTTCTTCAATTCTTATAGACTTATGAGAAAGTCATTCTTTCATTTCCATTGCCCTTGTTCGGAGCTCGGAGATTCCGACGGAGCCGTTGGCTCGATCCTTACGGCTAGAGACTCCTGCGGGAGAAGACTCAACGATTACTCACTAGTGTCAGCAGTGTGAGCTTACTCTAGGAGGCGAGATCTTTGGCTGGGATCTTCTTGTAGCGGTGTCGAGGCCTTACGACGTCATCTTTGGAATGGATTGGTTATCTATAGTCCATACTCATATTGACTGTATAGGCGCAAGGTGCGGTGTGTTCGAACCGATGAGAGCAGGTTCACCTTCACCAGTGAGAGGGAATCCTTTGCTGCGCGGGATGGACTCACGCAGAGGAGAGGACAGCCGATCACTCATCAGTTGGCTAGCCTCATCCTAAGAGAATTTGACGTGCATAGTCTGAGTTTTCCTGTCGTGGTGGATCAGTATGCAGACATTTTTCCTGACGACGTTCCACGACTACCACCTCCCAAATAGGTAGACTTCTATATTGAACTATACCCCGGGACAACCCCAATATCTACTCTAGCATACCGGATGGCTCCTGCTGAGCTTCAAGAGCTACAGGTATAGCTGGAGGACTTGTAGGGAAAGGTATTCATCCGACCCAGTGTTTCACCCTGGGCATCCCCGATTTTGTTCGCCAAAAAGGCAGACAGGAGCTTGCGAATGTGTGTCGATTACCGTCACCTGAACCAGGTGACTGTGAAGAAAAAGTATCCACTTCTGAGGATTGATGACCTCTTCAATCAGCTCAAGGGAGCATGGTGGTTCTCAAAGATAGACCTCGGGTCAGGCTATCATCAGCTCAGAGTTCGAGACGAGGATGTGCAGAAGACGACTTTCAGGTGTCAGTATGGCCACTATGAGTTCTTGGTTATGCCTTTCGGCGTAACCAACGCTCTAGCAGTGTTCATGAGTCTCATGAATAGGATCTTCCATCATTATCTCGATCGATTTGTTGTGGTCTTCATCGACGAAATATTGATATAGTCGACTACTGAGGGGGAGCACGCCTACCACTTATGGGTTATACTGGACACACTTTGAGAGCACCAGCTTTATGGTAAGCTCTCGAAGTGTCAGTTCTAGATATGTGAGGTCCACTTCTTAGGGAATGTCATCTCTGAGGTGAGAGTTGCAGTGGATCATGCGAAGATCGAGGCAGTGCTATCTTGGGAGCCACCCAGGAGCGTGATGGAGGTGTGGAGTTTCTTTGGTCTGGCTGGGTACCACCAGAGATTTTTTCTAGACTTCTCCAGAGTTGTGGCTCCATTTTCAGCTTTGAAGAAGAAGGGAAAAACCTTCCTGTGGTCAGATAGATGTCAATAGATCTTCTAGGAGATGAGACAGAGATTGACCAGCGCACCTATATTGAGGCTACCGGAGGAGGGAGTAGGGTACGTAGTTTACTGCGATGCATCAGGGACCAGAATCGGGTGTTTCCTAATGTAGGAGTGAGTAGTGATCACATATGGATCACAAAAGTTGAGGTAGCATGAGCAGAACTATGCTACCCATGACCTGGAGTTAGAAGCAGTGGTCTTCGCCTTGAAGATGTGGCAGTAATATCTGATGGGCAAGCACTTTATATTCTACTCTGACCACCAGAGTCTCAGGTACATCTTCTCACAGAAATACCTAAACCCGAGATAGCGATGATGGCTCGAGTTCCTCCAGGACTATGAATTTGAGATAGTTTATACTCCTGGAAAGGTGAACATAGTAGCTGATGCTCTCAGTAGGAGGACGGGCATTCAGCTTCTTGGAGAGGCGACATAGCAGTTAGCCGCGTTGCAGATATCCTTCATGGATAGAGATGAGGCAGCCTTTCTACAGTCACTCATAGTCACACCACCACTTCTTCAGCAGGTCAGAGAAGCACAGCGTGGGGATGTTGATTGTGAGATGTGGCATGCAAAAATATCATAAGGACAAGCACCTGATGAATTCTCTGTAGGATGAGAGCACATTGTCCTATTCAGAGGACGTACCATGGTACCAGCTGCTTTGCAGGAGGAGGTGATGAGAGAGTTTCACACTTCCCCTTTATAGGTACATCCAGGAGTGGCGAAGATATACCAGGATCTCAGACGACAGTACTGGTGGATGGGTATGAAGAAGGCTGTGGAAGAATTCGTTTTCGATGCCTCACCTGCCAGCAGGTGAAGGCAGAGCACCAGGTACCAACAGGCTTGGTACAAACCTTGGAGGTCCCGGAGTGGAAGTGGGATGGGATATCTATGGATTTCTTGACTGGGATTCCACGTACTTCCAGAGGGCACGACTCCATTTGGGTGATTGTAGACTGACTCACCAAGTCAGCCCACTTCTTACCCATCAGAGAGCAGGGCTCAGTGGAGAGCTTGGGATGCCTCTATGTTCAGGAGATCGTACGACTTCATGGTGTGCCATCAGTTATTGTCTCCGATAGAGATTCTCGTTTTACTTCCTAACTTTGGAAGGGGTTGTAGGAGGCATTTGGGATGCAACTACACCTGAGCAGTGCCTTTCACCCTCAGACGTATGGACAGACGGAGAGGACCATTCAGACTCTCAAAGACATGCTCTGTGCATGTGTCCTTGACTTTGGTCGTAGCTGGGCGGATCACCTACCCTTGGTGAAGTTTTCTTACAACAACAGCTACCACTCCACCATCGAGATGGCACCATACGAGGCATTGTATGGCCGACCTTTCAGGTCACCTATGTGATGGACAAACCATGGGGAGTCAGCACTTTTGGGACCAGAGATGGTCCAGGCCATGAAAGAGAAGTTCTAGGTCATCCAGGAGCAGATGAGGATAGCTCAGAGCTGACAGAAGTCTTATGCTGACAGGAGGTGGAGACCACTAGATTTTGAGGATGGTGACCAAGTTTTCTTGTGGGTCTCACCTCGATGTGGATTACAGAGATTTGGCTGGGGCGACAAGTTATCTCCGCGCTTCATCGAACCATTCCAGGTTCTCAGCAGGATAGGCGAGGTGGCTTATTGCCTGGATCTACCACCTCAGTTGCACCGGGAGCACGACATCTTCCATGTATCTCAGATGAGGAGATACGTGCACGACCCGACGCATATCATCGACCATGGGGAGCTGGACATTGATGATGTGGAGACTTTTGCGGTGGTCCCGATGGAGATCGAGGATCGACCGGAGAAGGTCCTACGTGGTCGGTCGATTCCTCTAGTGTGCATCAGGTGGCATCACGGGAACCTCCAGGAGAGCACATGGGAGTGGGAGGCTCAGATGCGTGCTCAGTACCCTCATTTTTTCCCCTAGTTTGGGATGTATCTTTACGGGGACATAAATACCTGAGGTGGGAGTAATGTAAAGACCCATAAATTTAACAAAATTTTTTTTCATAAATTCTTTGGGATTTTACGAGTGCGCAGTTTCTGAAGACACCTGATTCTGAGGCCCAGTGTGCCCGAAATCAATTTCTGAAGTTTCGCTCAGGTACGTTTAGTGAACGAACGAGGAGGTTTTCCTAACTTTTGAACCGGTTCTCGGAATCGAAATCTGAGGGCACTAATGAAACTGCAGCACCGGTAATTGCTTAAGATGACCTTTACTGGAGTTGCGTTTGCTCGGGAAGGAGTTGTTAAAATTTGTGGATTAAGAATAAAGAGAAATAAAATTGTGCTACAAATTTTATTTCACTTAAGTGGTTAAACCCATGTGTGGGAGTTTGGGTGGGGCCTACTAAAATTCTATTTCCTCTTGATAGGATTTAGTGAGGTGGGGCCCACTTGAGCCCCACCCCTTCAAATTCTCTAACCCCCTCCACATGAGTTATAACTCTTCCACATTTATGATAATAACTTAACACTTCTTCTAATTTTGTCAACTCTAGTTTTATTTAATTAAATGAATGCCAACACACCTTTTATTCAATTAATTGAATTAGGTGTTTTGAATTTTTAAAATTTTGGAATAAGTAAATAAAATAAGGCAAGTGATTATTTTATTTTAGTTTGGTTTATGCTGTGGAGAATTGAGAAAGGGAGAGTTCTATACTCTGAAGAACTTCTTCTTCTTCATGAAGAACGCCAAGACTTAGACGAAGAATGTCGTCACCGCAAGGAGAGATCGACGTGCCGTCTCTTCTCCTCTCTACAGCCGGTGTGTGATGCCTTTCCCGAAGAACGACGAAATGCCTTCCTTCGTTCTTCTTCCCGCGTCAAAGGAAGGGAGACACCGCTCCTCCTTGGATGTTCTCTGTTAACATTTACAGAGCTTCACCTTGCGATGCTGTTTTTCTGCGATGATCATCGTTCGACAACTTCTTCGAGGTAGGGGTTTGTTTTTACCTTCGGAATTAATTTTCCATTCATCGTTAATATTGGACACCTGTTATCAATTTAACGGGAGGAGGTTGGACTACACAAACACGACCGATCCTCCTCCCCCTTTGTTGTTGTACTTCGTTATGCATTGGAATGGAGGCGACGCGGTGCCGTCGCACCACGCGGGAACGAGAGGACCGCAGCCGGTGCTGGACACGGCGAAGGAGCGCGACACCGTCGCGCCGCGCTGTTGAAGCCGAAGGAAGCCACGGCCGGGGTGGGCCGCGGCTGACGGGTGCGGTGCCGTCGCGCCGCGCCGGTCGGACAAGGGCCGCAGCCTATGGCCGCGGCGGTGCAGAGGAGGGTGGCCGGATCCACCAGTCACCGACGCTTTGGAAGGTGGGACCCGCGGGGGTCCCGTGGCGGCACACCGGTTAGCCATTATGGCCGGCCAGATTTCGGAAGACCGAGGGTCGTAACCCCCAGAAGGTGGCAAGGGTGGGCCCCCCAAGTGGGGGCCGCCGTTTCAAAATGCGGGGGGCAGAGCCCCTCCCTTATGCGTCCGCTCAGCGCGCGGGCACCCGCACCGGGACGGACCGGCCAAGCGGGGCTGGGTCGCCCGTGCCGGGCCGGGCCGCGCCGGCCAGGCCAGGCCGTGCTATCCGGGCCGGACCTGGACCCGGGTCGGGTCGACCCGGTTCGGGCCAACCCAGGGGGTATCGGGCCAGGTCGAACTGGGCCGGAACCCCCTGCTTTCTGACAATTCTGTTCAAAACCCATAACTTGGGTTACAGACCTCCGAACGATGCACTGTCAGTTGCGTAGAGATCCTTAGATCGAGATGGTCGTTTCGGTATATTACACTCAGGGTTTTGGAGAACTTTGTGTATGACTGGGTTGGTTCGAACACGAAACGAACTGGGCCCTTGGAGTGGAAACAATTATAACTTGAGCTCCGGACGTCCGATTGACGTTCCATTGACTTAGATGGATTCCTCTTAGTGAGGCGGTTCTTTTGGATTACTTCGATTGAGGTTTGGATGCAGTTGGAGTACGGTTGGGTTGGTTTTACCTTAAAAACCAACCAGGTGTAGGATCGAAATAATGTTGTAGATGCTCAATATAAAAGAGGGGGGGGGGGGTGAATTATACACTTTAAAAATTTCCATATAAAAGAAGAAAAATCTATGTTTAACAAAGTTAAACTAATAAAATTCACAACAACTCTAACACCAATTGGAAAATCGGAACTAAAGTTTACAATATGAGATTCTACCTTAATGCCTATAGAATCTAAACTAATCAATGTACAAGTGTAAGGAAATATAAGAAGCTAATACTTTCCTTACAATACAAAAGTGCAGCGGAAAAACAAGTAGTAAAACTACAAGTAACAAGATATAAGTCTTTTAACCCAAAGAGAAGGGTATCCAACAACCTTGGATAAAGGTATCTTGATCTATACTTTCAATCAAGTCTGTCTTACCCACACCAGGGTAAGCCCTCGATACTATGATCTGAATCTCTGTCTTGCTATCCTCGGAATCCCTCAACTTCAAGGTAGTTGGAACCTCTGTCTTCCTCAGCAAGGAAGACCTCGAACTTCAAGGTAGTCAGCACCTCTGTTTTCCTATCCTCAGAAGTCCTCGAATGTAATCACCAACATCCGGAGTCGCATGAAGCAATCTGAATGAGTGGTTCAGTACGCACAAAGCATGAAAAGATTCTCTCTATAGAAATCACCTTAACAACGTGTGTTTTCTAGATCGATCAACTTCATTTTTGAGCTCTTTCAAATGAGTTCCTATTTATAGGCAAATTTCCAATGGTCCGCTCCCTCCTCCAACGGTAATATTTTCCATGAAATTCCGAGGGACCTGTACACGTGTAACTCAACCAACGGTTAATTAGAAACAGAATAGACGACATCGTTTAATAATAAATCATGTATAACTGAATGCACGACATCGTTTTGAAATAGATCAAAAGTAATTAAGAGCCATATAAAATTTCAGAGTGTAAGTAAATTAAAAGTTCGGAGTCTAACCAAAGTGAAATTTGGAGTCTATGTTAAGAAAAGTTCAAATTCTATTTTATAGGACTTCGGAGTTTGGTTTCACCAGAGATCGGAATCTGAACTTGCAGAGTTCAAAGTATAACTAGAAAAAGTTCGGAGTCGAACTATTTAAGAGTTCGTAGTCGAAATTCATAAGATTTCGGAGTCAAACTACTTAAGAGTTCGGAGTCGAACTACTTAAATGTTCGAAGTCGAACTTTATAAGAGTTTGGATTCAGACTACTTAAGAGTTCGGAGTCAAACTACTTAAGATTTCGGAGTCGAACTCATGAAATTTCGTATCCATAATTTGGAGTGGAACTTCATTATAGTTCACAACCAGAATTCAGATCCTAGAAACAGAATACTCCAATACTTGTCATTATATGAATCTAGAATTTTGGTTAAGAATCCAATTTTTGTACTTTAGAAAAATATTTCTATGTATATGAAATTCTAGGTTAGGGTAAATTTTCTTATGGATGATAATTTTCCTTATGGTGGTAAAACATACATTTGCTTAAGTATAAGGTGTTTGTGATATTCAAAACAAGAAGGAATGGAAAAGTCAAAATGAAAACCTTATTAACTCAAAAATCTCCCCCTTTTTGGAAAGTACAAACATCTTTACAAATAAAATATAAGGACTTTGAAAAATTTCATTAGGCTTTGAAATTAAAACTTATCTCCCTTTGTTCATGAATGAAAGTGAATACAACTAACTCTCCCTTAGGCATTGAAACTCTAAGGATTGTATTCTGAATTTCTGGAGTGGAGTTCTCATTATCATGGGAATGAAAAACTTCTATGTGAGAAACTCCCCCTTACTTTAAGAATATTTCACTTAGAAAATTTTATTTCTCCTCCTTAGGAGTAGTTCTTTTTCCTTATCCCCCTTTGTGGTTTTCAAAAAGAATTAAAGGGTATGGAAATGAAAATATGGTACCTGAAGCATTAGTATATGACAAGATACAATGAACCAAATAACATTTCATTAGATTTGGGAAAAATTTTACAAAGAAAGACAACTACAACAAAAGATCGGAGTGGGTTCATTTGTCTTCCTTTTCCTTCGGAATGAGCATTTTTAACATGGTTTTGAGCTTCTTTAGGTCTCTTTGGTCTTCCTCAAATTGCCTCTCCAAGGATTTTCTCTTTTCTTCTTGGACTTTTAAAGATTCTTCCTGAGCCTCCATGGCTTCTTTCTGCATCTTTAACAATTCATCTTGCTGAACGACTTTTTGCTCAAGATCAATCTGAAGATTTCTATAACTTATAAGATTTTGATCCAGATAATTTTCCTTTTAATTTAGTTACTTCACTTGTTGTCTCCAGGAACCCTGCTCAATAATCAGCTCATCCTAAAGATTGTTAATGTTTTTATCTGCTATGTCAAAGGCATTTTGAACTTCAGCCTGAAAACTTTCAAACTAAACTAAATCTTCATCAACTCTCTTAGATCACTTTTTCACCTTACTACAGGACTTTCTATGCACATCATAATCAATAAAGAAACTTTTTTTGTTCAGCTTTGATCTTCACACACTTTTCCATTAGCATGGATAGTATCTCAGATTTTTGATTTTGGCTTAGATGAAGCATTTGACATCTAGTGTCAATGGTGGAAAATATTGGAATGACATCCACCAACTTTTTCAAAGACTCAAAAATAAAATCACGACTTTGAGATGATGATTCCAAATCAGATACATCTCTTTGAGATTTCTATTCTTCAACTTGCACTAGCTTCCTTCTAGAGGTACCACCAACCTCTTTCTTCCTGATGAAATCTTTTATAGGAGTATCCATGAGAACTTGCTTCCCCTTATTAGATTTCGGAATGGGTTCCTCATTAGGAGATACTTCCTCAGATTCAGAAACTTGAATAATCTAGTCTTCATCTGGTTTCTGTTTTTCTTGTCCTTCCTTAAAGAAATTCCTCTCATAGGATTCTTCCTCATCATACAAGACATTTTCTTCTTCTTCTTCTTCTTCTTGTTGCTTTCTAGCTTCCTCATCTAGCTTTCCTAGAGTTACTAACTTTGCAGATTCAGCCTTATCTTTATATTCATGTACTTGCTTGATCAGGGTATCCAAATATTCACTTACCTCTTCTTCTTCTTCTTCTTCTTCTACTTCCTCTACCTCTTCAGCAACTTCTTTTTCAGCTTCTTCAACTACTTATTTACCCTTGGATTTTTCTGGAGTGATATAGTTCTTGGCTGGAGTTTCTGGTAGAGAAGGCTCTGTAAGGAAAGATTTTTGAACCGGAATCAGCTCAGACGCTAACTCAGTAGCTCTTAGAAAAGATTTCACCACTTCAGCTTGAGATACTTTTTCTTCATTTTTTTATCTTTCACCTGCTTCTCTAACTCTTCAACAAATCTTTCTTTTAAGGCCTTAGCCTCTGCAGGGTCCAATCCGAAATGTGGATCCCCTTCTCTCCTCTTCTCTTTGTCTTCCCTCCACTTGGATTCCACTTCATCTATATATGTTTTCTACTTCTACGGATTGGGGGGAGTAAATTGATTTTCCTTAGACTTAGGATTTTCTTCATCAGCAACCACTTACTTAACCTTTCTCTTCTTCATTTGATTTTTGGATGGTTCCGGAGTGTGTGTTTCTTTCTGAGCTGCTTCAACCTCTTCCACAGATAGAGGGAAAAACTCTCCGGATTCACTGGAAAAACCCATCTTCATCCTCTTCAAGGTATCATCACTAACAAACATAATCTTGCAAATCCGAACTTTTGATTTGCATGCAACCTTGAAGGATTCTAAGCATCGAACTATCAGCTTAGATAGTAAGGCAGGGAACATGATTATCTGAGCTCTCAAATTTCCTTCTTTGATGTTCTTGATTGTAACCAATACATGCCTCATCAGATTAATCTTTCTTAGATTTACCAAGATATCTAAGACATAGATATCAATTTTTTTCATATTGTCTTTATCACCTCTTCTTGGAACCAGAAATCCTTGCACGCAAAGCTAAAGGATTCTATTATTCGGAGTGAGACGAGAAATCTTAATGGTTGAATCATCCTTAATTCCAAGACACTTCAGTGCCTTCTCCTTGTTAAAACTTCCTTGCACATCGGGAAGTTTGTGTGAGCAGAATTCAGCTTCTCCTTTATATGATAAACCAACCAAGTTCGCAGCCTTGGTGTAAGATAGCTTATAAGTCTTCCCATAAGACTTAAAAGAAAACCACTCTCTTCCATCTTCCATCTGGAAGGAAACAGACTCAGAGAACTCGATCAGCAAATCAGTATAAACCGGATCTTGTTTATCTGACTTTGCTACGCAAACATCTTCCCATCCATCAGTCTAATATTATTTGAAATAAGGGTATCAAGCTTATAGAAGTACATGTGAACTAACCTTTCCCTGAAGACTAACCACTTAGATATTGGTTTCGAAGTTGACATATCTTGAGATGTTGCTTCAGCAAACATTCGGAGTGAATAATCCTGAAAGATTTGGAATGAATTTGTAAAGTTCGGAACTGATCTTAAGAAGAGAAGCAGAGCATAGAGAAGTGAAAGCTTTCAAAACCGATGTGGGACGAGTCTTTGAGGACCCCTTTATATAGGCGATGGATGTGACCTTTGGTCTTCCAAAATCCATCTAACGGTTGAAAACCTTTTGGATCTGATATGACGGTTGAGAACAATCCCGCAAAGAAAACATGACTCCGATCTTTTGAGGTTTTAAAGAAAACATTCGAATTTGATTAAAACTAGAATCCTAACTTTTAAAAACACAGGAAAATATGAGTAAGCAAAAAAAATGATTATGAAACTATAAGTAAGAAAATCATAGCTTTCAGATTGGATAGAAAGATTGTTTGTAATTGGTAATAATCTTCTTGAAGAAATAAATTTAAAAACAAACTCATTTTGAATGTTCCAGTATGAAAATATTGTTACAAAAACTTCAGTACGAAAATGCCCATTCCGAAAATTTTAGTACGAAAATCTCCATTCCGAAAATTTTTATTACAAAATTCTCTATTCTGGAAGTTTTCATTCAGAGAATTTTAATCCTGAAAATTTCATTTCCGGAAATTTCCATTCTGGAAATTTTTGTTTCATAAATTTCCATTCCAGAAACTTCAGTTCCGAAAATTTTGAAAAACTAACTACAAAAATTTTAGTTACACTATGTTTGAAAAACAGATTACCAAAATTTTAGTTACACTAACAATCAAATGTACTCCCCATATGAAAAGGAGTTTCTTACTGTTAAGAGAATTGTTCAACAAGAGGTTAAAGAATAATGATTACCTTACGGTTATCATCCCTAAATTTTTTTAATGTATTAAAATCTATCGGAGGGTAATGATTTTGTGAAAATATCCGCAAGTTGATCTTGCGTTCTAATAAACTGAAGAATGATATCTCCCTTAAGTGTGTGATCCCTAAGAAAGTTATGCCTAATGTATATGTGTTTTGCACGAGAGTGATGTGTAGGGTTCTTACTTAGGGCAATGGAACTTGTGTTATCACACAAAATTTGAGTCTTAGTAAAACTCAGGCCATAATCTGTGAGTGTGTGTTGCATCCACAAAACTTGAGCACAAAAACTTCCAGCTGCTACATATTCAGCTTCAGCAGTGAAAAGTGCTACAGAATGTTGCTTCTTCCATGACCAAGAAACTAATGAATCTCCTAAGAAATGACAGGTTCCAGATGTACTTTTTCTATCCATTCTACATCCACCAAAGTCAGCATCTGAAAAAAAATTTAGAACAAAATCATTTCCATAAGTATAAAATAATCCTAGATCCATGGTTCCCTTTAGGTAGTGAAAAAGTCTTTTTACTGCCTTTAAGTGAGATTCCTTAGGATTGGATTGATATCATTCAAATAAGCATACTGAGATCATTAAGTCTGGTCAAATAGGTGTTAAGTAAAGTAAACTTCTTATCATACCTCTAAAAGATGTTTGATCTACTAGTTTCCCAGCTTCATCAAGATTTAAGAAGTTTGAGGTACCTATGGGAGTACTTATACTCTTAGTGTTGTCAAAACCATACTTTTTGAGAATATCTTTAATATACTTATGTTGAGATATATAGGTTACATCTGGTCTTTGCAAAATTTGAAAACCAATGAAAAAATTTAACTCACCCATCATACTCATTTCAAACTCATAGTTCATTAGACTTATAAAATAATCAGTTAGAGATTGCTGATTTGAACCAAATATAATGTCATCAACATAAATTTGTACAATAAAAACATTTTTATTATCTTTCTTTATAAAATGGGTTGGATCTGCATTTCCCTTAACATAGTTATTTTGAAGCAAAAATCCTGTGAGTCTATCATACCAAGCTCGTGGGGCTTGTTTAAGGCCATACAAAGCTTTGGTAAGTCTAAAAACATGATCAAGATGTTTTTTATCTTCAAATCTAGGAGATTGTTTCACAAAAACTTCCTCTTGAACATAACCGTTAAGAAAAGCACATTTCACATCCATTTGAAAAAGTTTAAAATTGAAGAATTCTACAAAGGCAAGTAGAATACGAATAGATTCAAGTCTAGATACTGGAGCGTAGGTTTCTTCATAGTCTATTCCCTCTTGCTGATTATAGCCTTTAGTGACTAGCCTAGCTTTATTTCTTACTATGACTCCATTTTCATCACACTTGTTTCTGAAGACCCATTTTACTCCAATGACAGAAGTTTCCTTAGGTCTTTCAACCAAGGTCCAGACTTTTTTCCTCTCAAATTCATTTAGTTCATCTTACATGGCATTGATCCAATCATCATCACCTAAAACTTCATCAGTGCTTTTTGGTTCTAATTGGGAAAGAAATGCTAGATGTTCTACTTTATTTCATAGGGAACTTCTAGTCCTTACAGGTTAATTTACATCACCAATGATGCTATCATTGGGATGATTTTTAAGAAACACCTGACTTGGGTTTTTTAAAACTTTTTCATCAATATAGGGTAGAAATTCTTCCGGGGTAAATGTTTCAGAAGTATATTCTTGAACATTTTCCTTATCATAAGGATATTCTATCAAAGGTTGACAATCAGTTTTTTAAAATACATCCGAGAATGTAGGTTGGGATGGTTTAAAAACAAAAAGACCAGACTCATCAAATTTTACATGCACTGTTTCTTTAACAGTGAAAGTATTTTTATTGAAAACTCTATATGCCTTAGAAGTTGTGAGGTAACCTAAGAAAATTCCTTCATTATATTTTAGTGCGAATTTATGTAAATTATATTTAGTATTCAGAACTAATACTTTGTAACCAAAAACCTTGAAGTAGGAAAGTCTTGGTTTTCTACCATTCCATAACTCAAAAGGAGTTTTATTAAGAAAAGGTTTAATCAAAACTTGATTTATAGTATAACAAGCAGTACTTACAGCTTCAACCCAGAAATGTCTAGCTATAGAATATTCACTCAACATGGTTCTAGTTATCTCTTGATGAATTATATTTATTCTTTCAACTACACCATTTTGTTGAGGAGTTCTAGGTGCTAAAAAGTTGTGAGTAATACCTTTTCTACTACAAAAAGTTTCCAAATCAGAATTTTGAAATTCTCCTCCATGATCACTATGAATAGTTTTTAGTGGAAGATTTTTCTCATTTTTAACGTGCGCTCTAAAACTTTTGAAATAAGAAAAATCTTCAGACTTATTTACTAGAAAATAAACCCATGTAAATCTAGTGTAATCATCAACTAGAACAAACACATAGTATTTGCCTCCAATGCTTCCAGTTTGTGTTGGACCAAAAAGATCTATGTGCACCAACTGCAATGCATCAGTTTTTGAGACTTCACCGATTGATTTAAAACTAGATTTATGTTTCTTTCCATATTTACAAGGATCAGAAACATTATAAGAATCAAATCTGAGCTCCGGTAGATCCTTAAATAGTATTTCTTAGAAAGTTTACATAAGTTTCTAAGGTTACAGTGACCTAGTCTTCTATGCCATAACCAAGAATGATCTTCCAATGCACTAAGACAAGGTAAATCTTGGATTCTAAGGTCTTCTAAGTTCAAAGTGTAAACATTATCTTGCCTATTGGATGAGAGAATAAATTCTTACTTGGAATTGTGAACTAAGCACTTATCATTCCTAAAATTCACAAGGTATCCTTCATCATATAACAGACTTGTGATAATGAGGTTGTGCTTAAGACCCTTAAAAAAACATTTGAAATCAAATTTTTACCAAGAATAATAATATTACCTATACCAACAATTTCTTCCTGAGAATTATCACTGAAAGTTACTTTTCCTCCTTTCATTTTGATAATATTTTCAAAATAGATTTTGTTACCAGTCATGTGTCGGGAACATCCACTATCCATGTACCATGTATTGTTGTTGGTACTTCCTCTATCTTCCTGAAAACAAGAAAATAATTAGACTTTCAGAATCCAAACTTGTTTGGATCCGAGATTTCCAGACAACAAAATTTTAGGAACCCACATTTTATTAGAAAAATAGGCTTTATGAAAACCTAAAGATTGGATATTATTTAAAGAAAAATTCTTTGCCCAGTGACCACCACATTGACACTTGGTACAAAATGGGGCACTTTGTGGAACAATGTAATTGTTGCTAAAAGATGGTTTAGCATGGGTATAACGAAATTCAGATTTATTTCTTAAAGGTTGTATTTGTGAATACATTTTATCAAAATTTTCTTTACCATCGGTAAAGTTTGATAAGCACCTGTTTAAGGAAAAAATTTCGGACTTGAGTTTTATAACCAAGTTTTTATCTTCAAAATCATTAGATTTAGAACTAGAGCTAGGATCGAAGACACTTTTCTTAGAAATTACTTTTTCTAACTCTTTAGAAAGTTTGTTCTTCTCAGAACATACTTCCTCAAGATTTTTGAAAATATTTATAAAATCAGCATTTTTCCTATCAAGATCTTTAGAAAGATCTGATATTTCTTTTGTAAGAATAGAATTCCTAGAGTTTGCCTTATCAATTTTTTTATTGAGTTTGGAATTCTCAATTTTAAGAAGTTTAGAAAACCTAGAAACCTCTTCATAGGTAGGTAAAGTATTTTCTTCATCAGAAGAGGATTCTTCATCAGAAGAGTTATAATATTCTCTATCATTAGTATTTAATGACACATTGGTCAATGATTCATCATTTCATACCTTATACATAAAACAATGATTGTTAATGGGTAATCTGGGTATAAGACCAAGATTCTTCTGTCCTGAAGATTCATAATCAGAAGATTCATCTGAAGAGTCACCACCACTGGCACTCCAGGTGTCATTTTATTTTAGAACATTCTTAGCTTTGGTTTTTAATACTTCTTTCTGTTCCTATCAGAATTCATTTCTTTCCTTTCTTTCTTTTTGAGCAAAGGGCAATCTGGTCTAATTTTTCCAGCTCTCTTGCATTCATAACAAGTAACTTCTCCATCTTTCCTATCTTTCCTTTCCTTTTTCTTATACTTGGATTGGAAATTTCTCTGGCCAGCTATCTTGTTCATTCTTTGAGCAATATTTTCTAACTCATTTTCTAAGATTTCACTCTCACTAGATTCTGATTGAATAACCACTTTCTTAGACTTGGATCTGGTTACTCTCTCAGGAGTCTTAGCTTTTATATGATTTGAAATTGCTGTAAAAGCAACAACACCATTTCCATTCTTCTTCTTGATGTTGTCAGCATCTCTCTTCATTCTTGTTTCATGTTAGATAAGAGTTCCAAATAGCTTATCTACCGATAATTGAGTGACCTTCCTATTCTCATCAATAGCTGTTCTTTTGGATTCCCACTCATTGGGCATAATATCAATTATCTTATCGACAAGAGCTTCATCATCCAGACCTTTCTCTCCCATAGACTGAAGACTGTTCACTATAGTCATAAATCTCTATTGCACTTTACAGATTGGTTCTCCATACGGAAAATTGAAGACATGGTATTCAGATCTAAGCATAGTTCTCCTAGTTTGAATCACTATAGATGTGCCAAAGTGTGTAACTTCTAACTTCTTCTAGATACAATTAGCTGCTACACATGAAGAAATTTGGCTGTATATATTTCTAGTCATTGAACATAGTAAAGTATCGCATACCTTATAATTGAGTTGATACTCTTGCTTTTCCTGGTTAGTGAAAGTTCTAACTTCTTTATCAATAATTTTATAATCCCCAGTAAGCATAAGAAAATTATTCACTCCAGTATTGATAACAAAAGTCTTCATTCGATCTCTCTAGTACTCATAGTCATTACCATTAAAAATTGGTGGTCTTGTAGGATTTAGATTGTCAATAGAACCAACATTGATTCCTGTCATTCTTAAAATAACCTTTGGTACACAAGCTTGTTAGTAACAAGAGTTCGTAACCAAAAAGTTCGGAATGACAATACAGAATGAAAATTTGGAATGGAAATTTAGAATGACAATTCGGAATGATAGTAAAACTTTCTAAGAAAGGATGAAGAACAATGAAAACGTGAGCAAGACAAACTTTATGTGAGTATAAGTATTTCTAAAAACCTCCTTTGATACCAATTGTAGGATCAAAATAATGTTGTAGATGCTCAATATACAAGAGGGGGGTGAATTGTACACTTTAAAAATTTCCTTAGAAAATAAAAAAAATCAAAGTTTAACAAAGTTAAACTAAGAAAATTCACAACACCTATAACACCAATTGGAAAATTGGAACTAAAGTTTACAATATGAGATTCTACCTTAAAGCATATAGAATCTAAACTAATCAGAGTACAAGTGTAAGGACATATAAGAAGCTTATAATTTCCTTACAATACAAAAGTGCAGCTGAAAAACTAGTAAAACTACAAGTACCAAGATATAAGTCTTTTAACCCAAAGAGAAGGGTATCCAACAACCTTGGATAAAGGTCCCTTGATTTATACTTTCAAGAAAGTCTGTCTTACCCAGACTAGGGTAATCCCTCGATACTAAGATCGGAATCTCTATCTTGCTATCCCCTCAAGCCCTCAACTTCAAGGTAGTTGGAACCTCTGTCTTCCTCAGCAAGGAAGCCCTCAAACTTCAAGGTAGTCGGCACCTCTGTCTTCCTATCCTCGAAAGTCCTCGAATGTAATCACCAACATTCGGAGTCGCACGAAGTAATATGAACGAGCAGTTCAGTACACACAAAGCATGAAAATCTTCTCTCTCTAGAAATCACCTTAACAACGTGTGGTCTCTTGATCGATCAACTTCATTTTTGACCTCATTCAAATGATCTCATATTTATAGGAAAATTTCCAATGGTCAGCTCCCTCCTCCAACAGTCATATTTTCCATGAAATTCGGAGGGACCTGTAGACGTGTAACTCAACCAACAGTTAATTAGAAATAGAATAGACGACATCGTTTAATAATAAATCCTGTATAACTGAATGCACGACATCATTTTGAAATGGATCAAAATTAAGTAAGAGCCATATAAAATTTCTAAGTGTAAGTAAATTAAAAGTTCGGAGTCTAACAAAAGTGAAATTCGGAGTCTATGTTAAAAAATGTTCGGATTCTGTTTTATAGGAATTCAGAGTCTGGTTTCACCAGAGATCGGAATCTGATCTTGCAGAGTTTAAAGTTAAACTAGAAAAAGTTCGGAGTTGAACTATTTAAGAGTTCAGAGTTGAACTTCATAAGAGTTCGGAGTCAAACTACTTAAGAGTTCAGAGTTGAACTACTTAAAAGTTTAGAGTCAAACTTTATAAGAGTTCAGATTCGATCTACTTAAGATTTCAGAGTCAAACTACTTAAGAGTTCGGAGTCGAAGTCATGAAAGTTCGTATCCATAATTCGGAGTGGAACTTCATTATAGTTCACAACCAGAATTCAGATCCTAGAAACAGAATACTCCTATACTTGTCATTATATGATTCCAGAATTTTGGTTAAGAATCCAGTTTTTGTACTTTAGCAAAATATTGCTATGTATAAGAAATTCTAGGTTAGGGTAAATTTCCTTATGGAAGAAAATTTTACTTATGGAGGTAAAACATACATTTTCTTAAGTATAAGGTGTTTGTGATTTTCAATACAAGAAGGAATGGAAAAGTCATAAGGAAAACCTTATTGACTCAACACGAGGCCCCTGGGATGAAAAAGCCAATAACTCTCAGACCGGGCATCCGATTGATGCGCCGTATATTAAGTTGAGTTCCTTTTGATGAGACGGAACTTTGGGATACATCAACTCCAGTCTTCTTATTAGTTGATGTATCGAACCCCTTGGCTCGTGGAGAGGACCCTCCTGGAAATGAGCATGTTGTGCGCGGGAACCCTAGAGCTGGCTGCGACTGCGATGACGATGAAGACTGTACTTCAATCCTAAGTGGGTTCGTTAGTGATGATGACTATACTTGGATCTTCCATGGGTTCGACGGTGACGACGGCCGTACTGGAATCCTCCGTGGGTTCGACAACGATGACTACTGTTCTTGTATCCTATGTGGGTCTGGCAGTACTTGACTACTATTCTTGAATCCTGTGTGGGTCTGGAAGTATTTGACCCTATACTTTTATCCTATGTGGGTCTGGAAGAGTAGCTGGTATTTTATCCTTTGTGGGTTCGACAGCTTAGCTGGTCTTGTATCCTATGTGGGTCCGACAGCTTAGATGAATCGGTGGCTACATCTGATCATCTCTATCGCCTTACAAAGAGTATACCTGTGTGATCTGAGTCTTGACTTTCAATAAATATATTCTATATGATTAAATTTCTTTCCTGTGTGGATTAGATTGTGATTTCCTATGTGGAATGGACTATGTATTTCCTCTGTGGACTGGGTTGTACTTGGGCTCGTGTGTTGGAGCCGAGCAGGAATTGATGACTTATGTATATGTATGGGAATATAACTAAGTAGAGTTGGTTGTTACTTCATTAATGTATATTTCCTTTGTGGTTTATCATTCTTGGATTCTGGGAGACCTTCTGGGGTGTCGAGGTCCCTATTGAGTAGCATATACTCACCCCTGCACGGGCTATGCCCGCACTACATTGTTTTGGATGTAGATGATGGACATCGCTGATCGAGGTGGGATCTCATGGAGCTGGACGGTACCTGGAGGTAGATCACCAGACGGGATGTACTCAGAGTGGATGGATGGAGCCAAGGAGCAGAGGAGACTAACTATACCCACCCTTCAGGTGGGATTTCTAGAGGATGGCTCAGAGTTGCTGCTTTACTTTTCTACTGCCGTACATTCTTTCAGTTGTACTTTACTTTCAGTTGGGTTGGTATTATGGCCCATTTACTTTCTAGCACTTACTTTTGTACTCAGTTTACTTAGTTTTTACTCATCTTGCATACTCTGTGGTGTTTTTTTACTTTTTAAAGGCAATGCCTTCCCTTTTTATCAGGATTTACGCCTTTGGTGCTAGTCGCCAGCCCCTGGTGTAACGCCCCGACCCCAGATACCCAGAGTCGGTGCATTAATTCGTAACATTGGCATGATCACAAAAGATCAAGTCTCAAAAGACCGATTAGTTTAGTAGCCTTGGAAACACTAGATACATTCATAAATGTTACATTACATCATAAAGTGAAAAACTAATAACAAAGTCTTCATAGTCCACACTCATATCCTCTTCTGACTATCCCTGCAGGTCATTCATAAAATATTTCTTCACATCCTGGAAAATATTAAAACATTGAAAGGGGTGAGCTCAGATGCTCAGTAAGGATAACAATAATGCGGAAGCTTTCATAAATAAACATTAACATTTAAGGCAATGTATAACTAAAACAAAAGCCTTTTAAACACGAACTTCAACATAATATGGAAAAAGTAAAATAAGATAATGCCATTTACTTATTCACATGGATATTCTACCGGTCGAATAATCACATGCAATATCAATAACCACTTTCATAATGATGGAATGCATAATGCCAGACATTCTGAAACATTTTGTCAAGGCCTCGGCCAAGAAGTCTAAAATGATTAAGGCCTCGGCCAAAATCAGAAATCAAATGGGGAAAGGGCCTCGGCCAATTCCACGTCTAGTTGTCTCATGAGACCTACCGATGCATCGAGGAGCTATAGCGGGCTCCACCCGTCACTTATTAAGTCCAATGCATTCCTCATATGAATAGGTTTAAACATATCATAAACCATAACATAATCGTATCACATAAAACATGGATAAAAGAAACATAACATTTCCACATTTCAATCAAAAGATATCAATACAACACATTGAAATAATAAAAATGCTTTCAAAACCATTTTCAATACCAGAATAAAATAAAGTTAAAACTTTGTATTTAATTTTCATTAAAAAAAACGTGATGGCTTGTAGAGGAAGCCGAAACTCAAATAATGGTCACGGCGGCAGAGAAGTCGTTGTCGCCGCATATGTACAGAAAGAAAAAAATTCCCTTTTTGTCGTTTAGTAAAACGCTTCATATAAAAGAGATTCCTTTTTAATAACATAAAAGTCAAAGGGTTTTATACACCGTATAAAAGAAAGTTGTGTATAAAACGAAATATGCCTCAATGAAAGGAGATTGAGACGAAGTCCCTTACAAAGATCATTTTTAAAATAAAATAGATCTATTATGTGTATTCACTATAGGTACACATAAATAAAGTAAAAATACAAAATAGGACATAATAATATCATGTCATATTTTGAAAGTAGGAGATTAACCCAAAGAATGGAAGTTGGGTTAAGAAATTCCCTTACCTTGCGTCTTGTCCTGACTCGACCGTTATTTAACCTCATGAATAATAAACTAGAGTTAATTTATATTTACTTAAGAACCTTTTTCATGTTCATTATTCCTTTTATATCACTTATTACCATGTTATTAACATTATGTAATTATTTAAGTTAATAACGGTCGTTTTGTCGATCTTTGGTACTTGAGTCAACAATAAACTTCTTATAATTACAAGTTGTTTATGTGGTAGAATATCCATTATCTCCAAAATTATATTCATGATTTAGATGTCATATATATCATATATATCCAGTATATACATTCATTCATAATATTACATAACATTTAGAGGTATGAAATGAAATGCACCGTTCATGGAGACGGTAAGCCGTACGTACGCATGAACGCTACTTTCATTTCTATTTCGTATTTAATGGAATGAAATAATAATTATATAAAGGTATAATATAGTTCCAGTATAATATCATATATAATATCATTTACTCCATCCTTTATACATCCCACATATGGCATTAACGATTCACATCACTTTGAGGGGGCGGTAGTCCGCACTTCCTAAAATGAAATTATCGCGTTTACCCATAATGGAAATCATAAAGTATGCCATAAATGAGAAATAAAGAATCATAAGGAAAACATAAACATAATATATATATCATATATGAAAATAGTGTCATCAAAATGGCCACCATTAAAGGTGTTAAAATAATTTGAACAATCATCGTTTCGTGAGGCAGTATTTCGCCACCCACAGAAACAGTATATTCTTCAACCAATAGACGAAGGTGTGTGTAACTGTAAACCAAATCCTTATCATAACAACATCCTAGTATATTTTATATACTGGTGTTGTTACAAAAGAAAGGAATGAAAAGAGTTTAAGGGGTTGGAGAAGCAAAATAAAACAAAACAACATTAGAGAAGACATTACCTAAAAAATCGGGTAACTCTTTTTGATTTGAGACAAAGGCTTCCTTGGGAAGAATTATGCCCAAAGTGAGGCTTTTAGGAGTAAGTGAGGGATGTTGGGAGAGTATTTGGACAGAGGTTGGCCGAGCCAAATGGATTGAAGGTGTGAATAAGGTGGGAGTGGTGGGGGCCTTTTATAAGTGGAGAGGAGGGGCACTTTTGGAAAGTAATGAAATGTTATTCTATTATACAATGCTTTTCGGATTCAAAAGGTCCCACACTTGTATAATTCGAGGATAAGGTGATAAGGGTTAGAAATATCCTCATCCAATAGGCTTTGGACAAGTGTAAGCCTTGGATTTTACATTATCTTCTCATTTTATTTAAATCGTTAAATAATGAGGTCATCGCTGCATCATCATGATGTCATAAATAATTTAATTTATTTAATGTCTAAAAATTATATAAAAAATACTATGATGTAGGAAATAGTTTTATCTTTCCAATGACTATTTATAATCAAAAATATGACTTGTATAATCCCATTTAAAAGTTGTTTTAGTAAAACATTTCATGTTTGTGTCATTTTTTACTTTAACATTAAATAAAAGATATTTATGTCATTTTCCAACTAAAGTGGCTCCATGGGGTCCCCAGGTTGACCCATGGATTTTCTTGGTCGGCCATGGCACATCTAATGAGGGTATGACATGTTTCAAGCTCATCTCATATTATTAAAACATTATTTTTACCTTAAACTACACTAATTACCTCTAATCGCGATTAAGAACTTAAAAGTTACTATTCACCAAAAAATTATTTTAATCTCATTGAACCACATTTTACTTCTTAATGACAACCATGTATGTCGGATTTTTGAAAATAAAATCACAGAAGTGTTAATATTTCATTTAAACGAAAAATCAGTTATTTAACTACCACTTAGTGGTTTCACTATTCATCAAAAATTGAAGTTTTTCAGAACAATGCCAAAATTTCACCCTATGCTATAATTGATATTCCGAATTCAAAAATGATGTCTATTTTATGAAATTCCAAACATATAAGTTGCATTAATTAATTTTATAACTAATTCCCACTGTCACAACAAATAGCGTGTTTTTAAGAAACAATTTATATCAAAAGATTGACAATTGTTTATGTCTAATTTCAAAGTGAAATTAATTCTAATAAACACCATTGGATAAATTGGTAAAAATATATTCTAATTATACTTTAAAACCACTCAATATTATAACTTATCACTATAAATTATTTTGATTAAAAAAGTTGTTTTAAGTATTTTTCACCATTCATAAAAATTTTGAAGTTCTCAAAAAATTACAAAAAATTCAACATAGGATAATATCAATATTAGGAATACAAAAATGAAGTCCATTTTGAAATATAAAATTTCTATAAATTTAAAAATTGGTTATTACTATTCATAACGGCTACTTTGATTAGTTGCAGTGTGTTAGAACTCGATGTTGCGTACAATTCAAGCTATTACATTATTGAATGAGAAGCGTATCATGGAAGCTCGGGGTGTTACATTCTCCCCTCATTCAATAAATTGTTTCCTCGCAATTTGAAATTTTTCTTTGTAAATAAAAGGTTTAAAAGAGAAAATACCTTTGTGGAAAACCCACATCGGAAATAAGATTAATAAAATTTAGCCTTAATAAGAGGGAAAGGGAAATGAAAAAGTCACCACCCAATTATGATCTCGATTAGGAGAACATTGGTGGCAATTAAAGACATATAATTGGAGGAAAAACGTAAATATTTGTAGGGAGTGATTGAGGTCATCAATCACAATCAACTGTTAAATTGAGGGCCTCAAAGACTTCAATCTATGTTGATTTAAAATATCATTAGTTCAACAAGACATAAGGTATTAGGATAACACATTTTTTTGTTTTAATATCCCTTTACTAAAGTTTAAGAATTAATTTATTCATTGAATAAGGGATAGGTATATATATATTTATGCTTGACAATTAGAGTTTCAACCTTCAACTCATCTTTCACTCAAAAAGATTATAGAACTCAAAAATATTATACTTATCCTAATTGTATAAGGTTCCAAATGTTAACACATACCATTTAGATTAGTAAAATTATTTTGTAATAACCAGGGACTTCCTGTAGGCTAGTGGTAGGAAATAAAGGCCTGTCGCACTATGATTGTGGGTTCGATTCCTGCAGCATTGTCCGACGCGACGGGTTATGCCCCACCCTGCAGGTTGTCCTTTTCCTAAAACTATAGTATTATAATATTAAAAAATAATCTTCATAAATTTTTTAACCTTAAACAATACAATCCAAAGATCGAATTAATCCACTCCAACCTTTATAGTTATCCAAAATACCTCTGTCCAGACATTCTCTAAAAGGTCTCTTAATTCCAAAATCAATTTATCAGATTCCCCAAACAAAGTAAAGATTCTCTTATTATCACATACTAAAAATATAATTACCTTCATCAAATTAAAACCTTATTGAAATCAACAAGTACTGCAGTACAATCCTTATATATATATATATCACATTATTCTAATAACCAGAATATAATCCATGAGTCTAAAGGCACCAATACATTAATTATTTTTCTTCAACTGTAGTAACAGCATAAGATTGTCCTTGATCCCTTGTCCTTTTCTGAGGTAAGTTTCCCTGATGCTTAGGAAATTCATTTGCATAATGCCCCATTTCCCTACAATTGTAGCATTCAACATTGATAGCCTCTTTCTTTCCCTTGAAATCACGCGCCTGGTGACCTTTTTCCCCACATTTATAAAAAACTCCCATTCCTTTTAGACAAGTACCAGGGTGATTCTTCCCACAATTATCACATAATGGAAAATCCTTCTTTCCCTTTTTCCCTTTATCTGTCTCTTGTTCCACCATTCTCTTCTTCTCTTGCTTTACTTTGTTGTCATAAGACTTAGAGAATTTCTTTTCTGTCTTGATAGCACATGAGAAAATATCTTCGTATATTGAGAACGATTGTGATACTAAAGCTCGACGGAGAAATGGTTTTAACCCATCAAAGAAACGATCAATCTTACCTCTTGGGTTGCGTATATAATCTGCAGCATACCTCGCTAACCTTATAAAGTTGGCCTCATACTTTGCGACATTCTCATCCTCCTTTTGTTTCAGACTCAGAAATTGCCTTTCCATATCTTCTCTATGGTCATGAGGAAAGTATTTTTCTAAGAAAAGATCTTTGAACTCCCTCCATTACATATTCGATATGTCATCATCTTCCTTTGTGTTTTGAATCAATGACCACCATTGATCAGCATCTCCAGTGAGGTGGTAAAATGCCATGATAACCTTTTCCCTTTCACTACTCCCCAAGGAGTGGAATATTTTCTCTAAGGAGTTTATCCATTGATCAACTACTAATGGATTTGTACCCCCATTAAATGTTGGTGGTTGTTGCCTCATGAAGCGGTCTAACATTGATCCTCCACGTTGCGGATCAGGGTGCTCCATACGAGTAAGGTTATTATTCATAACCTGCGTGAGTTGTCCCAGTACGGTGAGAAGCTGATCAGCACCAGTTGTATCACTAGCTCCACCATAATTATCTTGAGCAGGAGGGAAATCCCTACACGGAGTGCGTGCATTGATACGGTTTCCATTCCTTCCACTAGGCGTCATTTCTAAACAATGGCATAAACTAGATTAGTTTATGAAATAAAATACATAATTCCATATTTGTAAAATACTTTACATAAATTTAACTATTTATGGATATAATCCATAATCATAAAAAGAAATGTTTCCTTTGAGGAAGTATATACTCATAACCCTTCATAGTGGTTTGTAAAGAAAATGAGAATTATCCTAAGCATATCCCCCGGGAGTGTCGTAACCAAGAGTGCAGCAAGGCCCGTTGTTGTGCACCAGTTCCCGTTCGAGTCTAGCTCAAAGCGGTGTTTTTGTGTTTTACCCCTAGGTACATCTGTGCCAGAGCCGCCTCTACCTGCTCGTATCCAGACAGGGATGTATTGCTCAGAAAACTCACAAAATCTCTATAATACCGAAATTCTAGGAAGTTTTTCTATACTAATCCTCAAAGTCTATCTTCAGGCTATGTGCTCTAATCAGAGTTTATCTAAATCTAGCTTCCAAGGTTAGTACTAAACTGCCTCTGATACCAACTATAACGCCCCGACCCCAGCTACCCAGAGTCGGTGCATTACTTCGTAACATTGGCATGATCACAAAAGATCAAGTCTCGAAAGACCGATTAGTTTAGTAGCCTTGGAAACACTAGATACATTCATAAATGTTACATTACATCATAAAGTGAAAAACTAATAACAAAGTCTTCATAGTCCACACTCATATCCTCTTCTGACTATCCATATATGTCATTTATAAAATACTTCTTCACATCCTGGAAAATATTAAAACATTGAAAGGGGTGAGCTCAGATGCTCAGTAAGGATAACAATAATGCGGAAGATTTCGTAAATAAACATTAACATTTAAGGCAATGTATAACTAAAACAAAATCCTTACAAACATGAACTTCAACATAATATGGCAAAAGTAAAATGAGATAATGCCATTTACTTATTCACATGGATATTCTACTGGTCGAATAATCACATGCAATATCAATAACCACTTTCATAATGATGGAATGCACAATGCCAGACATTCTGAAACATTTTGTCAAGGCCTCGTCCAAGACGTCTAAAATGATTAAGGCCTCGGCCAAAATAAAAAATCAAATGGGGAAAGGGCCTCGGCCAATTCCACGTCTAGTTGTCTCATGAGACCTACCGATGCATCGAGGAGCTATAGCGGGCTCCACCCGTCACTTATTAAGTCCAATGCATTCCTCATATGAATAGGTTTAAACATATCATAAACCATAACATAATCGTATCACATAAAACATGGATAAAGGAAACATAACATTTCCACATTTCAATCACAAGATATCAATACAACACATTGATATAATAAAAATGCTTTCAAAACCATTTTCAATACCAGAATAAAAGAAAGTTAAAACTTTGTATTTATTTTTCATTAAAAAAACGTGATGGCTTGTAGAGGAAGCCGAAACTCAAATAATGGTCATGGCGGTGGAGAAGTTGTTGTCGCCGCATATGTACGGAAAGAAAAACATTCCCTTTTTGTCGTTTAGTAAAACTCTTCTTATAAAAGAGATTCCTTTTGAATAACATAAAAGTCAAAGGGGTTTATACACCGTATAAAAGAAAGTTGTGTATAAAACGAAATATGTCTCAATGAAAGGAGATTGAGACGAAGTCCCTTACAAAGATCATTTTTAAAATAAAATAGATCTATTATGTGTATTCACTATATCTACACATAAAGAAAGGAAAAATACAAAATAGGACATAATAATATCATGACATATTTTGAAAGTAGGAGATTAACCCAAAGAATGGAAGTTGGGTTAAGAAATTCCCTTACCTTGCGTCTTGTCCTGACTCGACCGTTCTTTAACCTCCTGAATAATAAACTAGAGTTAATTTCTATTTACTTAAGAACCTTTTTCATGTTAATTATTCCTTTTATATCACTTATTACCATGTTATTAACATTATGTAATTATTTAAGTTAATAACGGTCGTTTTGTCGATCTTTGGTACTAGAGTCAACAATAAACTTCTTATAATTACAAGTTGTTTGTGTGGTAGAATATCCATTATCTCAAGAATTATATTCATGATTTAGATTCCATATATATCATATATATCCAGTATATACATTCATTCATAATATTACGTAACATTTAGAGGTAAGAAATGAAATGCACCGTTCATGGAGACGGTAAGCCGTACGTACGCATGAACGCTACTTTCATTTCTATTTCGTATTTAATGGAATGAAATCATAATTATATAAAGGTATAATATAGTTCCAGTATAATATCATATATAATATCATTTACTCCATCCTTTATACATCCCACACATGGCATTAACGATTCACATCACTTTGAGGGGGCGGTAGTCCGCACTTCCTAAAATGAAATTATCGCGTTTACCCATAATGGAAATCATAAATTATGCCATAAATGAGAAATACAGAAGCAAAAATAAAACATAAACATAATATATATATCATATATGAAAATAGTTTCATCAAAATGGCCACCATTAAATGTGTTAAAAGAATTTGAACAATCATCGTTTCGTGAGGCAGTATTTTGCCACCCACAGAAACAGTATGTTCTTTAACCATTAGACAAAGGTGTGTGTAAGTTTAAACCAAATCCTTATCATAACAACATCCTAGTATATTTTAGATACTGGTTTTGTTACAAAATAAAGGAATGAAAAGAGTTTAAGGGGTTGGAGAAGCAAAATAAAACAAAACAACATTAGAGAAGACATTACCTAAAAAATCGGGTAACTCTTTTTGATTTGAGACAAAGGCTTCCTTGGGAAGAATTATGAACAAAGTGAGGCTTCTAGGAGTAAGTGAGGGATGTTGGGAGAGTATTTGGGCAGAGGTTGTCCGAGCCAAATGGCTTGAAGGTGTGAATAAGGTGGGAGTGGTGGGGGCCTTTTATAAGTGGAGAGGAGGGGCACTTTTGGAAAGTAATGAAATGTTATTCTATTATACAATGATTTTCGGATTCTAAAGGTCCCACAATTGTATAATTCTAGGATAAGGTGATAAGGGTTAGAAATATCCTCATCCAATAGGATTTGGACAATTTTAATCCTTGGATTTTACATTATCTTCTCATTTTATTTAAATCGTTAAATAATGAGGTCATCGCTGCATCATCATGATGTCATAAATAATTTAATTTATTTAATGTCTAAAAATTATAAAAAAAATACTATGATTTATGAAATCTTTTTATCTTTCCAATTATTATTTATAATCAAAAATATGACTTATATAACCCCATGTAAAAATTGTTTTAGTAAAAAATTTCATGTTTGTGTCATTTTTTACTTTAACATTAAATAAAAGATATTTATGTCATTTTCCAACTAAAGTGGCTCCATGGGGTTCCCAAGTTGACCCATGGATTGTCTTGGTCGGACATGGCACATCCAATGAGGGTAGGACATGTGTCAAGCTCATCTCATATTATTAAAACATTATTTTTACCTTAAACTACACTAATTATCTCTAATCGCGATTAAGAACTTAAAAGTTACTATTCACCAAAAAATTATTTTAATCTCATTGAACCACATTTTACTTCTTAATTAAAACCATGTATGTCGGATTTTTGAAAATCAAATCACAGAAGTGTTAATATTTCATTTAAACGAAAAATCAGTTATTTAACTACCACTTAGTGGTTTCACTATTCATCAAAAATTGAAGTTTTTCAGAACAATGCCAAAATTTCACCCTATGCTATAATTGATATTCAGAATTCAAAAATGAGGTCTATTTTATGAAATTCCAAACATATAAGTTTCATTAATTAATTTTATAACTAATTCCCGCTGTCACAACAAATAGCGTGTTTTTAAGAAACAATTTATATCAAAAGATTGACAATTGTTTATGTCCAATTTCAAAGTGAAATTAATTCTAATGAACACCATTGGATAAAATGGTAAAAATATATTCTAATTATAATTTAAAACCACTCAATAGTATAACTTATCACTATAAATTATTTTGATTAAAAAAGTTGTTTTAAGTATTTTTCACCATTCATAAAAATTTTGAAGTTCTCAGAAAATTACAAAAAATTCAACATAGGCTAATTTCAATATTAGGAATACAAAAATGAAGTCCATTTTGAAATATAAAATTTCTATAAATTTAAAAAGTTGTTATTACTATTCATAACGGCTACTTTGATTAGTTGCAGTGTGTTAGAACTCGATGTTGCGTACAATGCAAGCTATTACATTATTGAATGAGAAGCGTATCATGGAAGCTCGGGGTGTTACACCTGGCCTATGGGAGGTGGGCTTGGGGTAGTCACGACACGAGCCCTGAGGACTGGTCGTGACAATTAATTTCTTATTAAATCTTATCATTTCATTTCATTACAGGTAATATAATGGATTGGTGTAGACACCGTGGGTGATGTACTACTGAGATTATTATCTCACACCTTGATTGGGAATCAATTTAACTAGGATGCCCAAGTAGACATTATATTTTCAATACCTTGGTTGATTTATTGTGCTATTCAGCTTGTACTAGGGAGTTAAGAGCACATAAAAAATCCATCTATCCGGATACTCATGGATCTAGAAATTGAGATGTTTTATTATACAACACTGTATTCAATTATAATATTAATTATTTTTACATATAGAGTCATCCGACATATATGAAATATTTTTATTTTTTGTTTTCTACTTTTATATTTAGTTTATTATTATAATTATTATTCTTTTTATGTATCATTATTTTATAATACTAATTTATTTGTTGAATTCTATTTATTCAGGTAGTTCCAATGTTCTTCTATAATAAGATGTTATGGTCTCCGTACTATCACCTCTTGAGACCTTCACTATTAAATGATAGACTTTGGTGTATGGGGAGACACACTTGAGGTCATGTGACCCCCCAGACTGATTTCCATTTTAGTGGTGATCCGGGTCGAGGCATTATAGAGGGTTATTAGAGTTTTCTTATTTTCATTTGTCTTACCATATTGGGCTAGAAGACAGAAGAATATGATTGTTTCTGTGCTTGGTAAATAGTCGTGTCTGAGACTGATCGCCCCACCCATAAGGATATGACCATGTGGCCAGTTCTAGGTTATTATTCAAGTTGTTTGGTATTACAATTGAATTTTTATTTTACCTAGATTGAATGATATTATGACATCTTATTGATTTATAGATTTTATGGAATTTTATCCTTGGCCTAGTAAAACATGGATGGACCTTTACATGAATCATTGTAGGAAAATATAAATTAACAAAACTTTCATATTATATTAAATTTCATCTCATTTAAATATTTCTTTCTGGATTGATTGTGTGACTGGAATGATATTCCATGCTTTTTGATTGTGAGAATTCTGATTATATAACATTATTAGGTATTTTATTAACATATTATCTTGTTTCTATGATTATATTCCATGCTTATGTGTTTATAACGTTCTTAGGTGATGTTGTTTTATGATTTTGTGCTTATTATCATTCTTTATATGTTTATTTACTATAACCACATGCATGGTTTTGTTATAAATAAATTGATTACTAGGATAAACTATTGGTTTGTGATTAAATGGGAACAAATTTTTTATTTTATGGATTATGGATTCATTATAATTTTAAAAATGTATCTTGTATATTAAAATAATCATTTATGATTTATAAATGTTTATTAATCATTGTTTAATATGAATGGATTCTAAAAAATTAAATTCTAAGTGAATCAATTTGTAAATGGGAGTCAAATGAAAAATTATAATGTCTATGCGAACATTATAGGTTGGTAGATGGCCACCAACTTGACAAGACCATTAATTATGACCATGTTATGTTTGGAATGGTTGAAATGTTATAGTTGATTAATTTTAATATGAAATCAAATTGGTTACCTTCTAATGTGTAGAAACTGACCAAAGTATCTTAGTTGGGGTATGATTCTAATGATATTACCTATTTGGGTGTTTACAACCTTAATAACTAAGAAACATCTATTGGGTTTCATTTTTATGATCCCAGTTTTTCTTAGTAGGGCCCCTGTAGGTCACCTTATTTTTTAAAAATGAATATATTTTAATGAATTTCATAATTTGTTATAGGTTTTTAGTGAATGTTTATTTTTTTAAAAAGGAACTATAGTATGACTTTCTTATTTTCCCATGGGCTATGAGTAAAATCAAGTGCCTTGTGATTTTGTTTTAGAATGGGAACTTGATGTTTTGTTATAAATTCTTAAATGTTTAAAATGATGATTTGAAATAATGTAAAGTCATGAAAATGGAACCTGAAGTGTTGTCCCATGTTTAAACCATCTTGTAAGGGCAGTTTACTCTCTTCTTTAAATTTCCTTGGAATGGAACCGTAGGAATTTTCTATAGGATTTATACTATTTGGAATGGATTATATAGTAGGATCCTGAGCTAGTGACTAATATGTTGATGTGACCTAGTGATAGGGTCAACATTTGTGATTTCATAATGGGGGATAACCAGTGGTAGGTAGAAACCATAGAGTTTAAATGACGTTCTAAACCCCATGATCTTCATAATTCATGGTGTCTTTAGGGTGATATTTTTCCCAATTAGGACAATTGTTTCTATATTAAACCCTTTCTCAAATGAGTGTTCATGTTTTATTAGCCTTTTTTATGTTCGAGAGCATCATGTAATGGTCGATTTCATTAGGTTTGACATTCCTGAGGCATGACTGACTGCTTTGTAGGTATTTTGACCCTTTCTTCTTCTCCTGTGATGGATGACCTGGTGTGTCATCATTTATGGTAATGGTCATATGGGATAATGAAACTTGATCTAGTTTTCTGCATCATTTATCCGATAATTGAATTCAAAGGTATAACAACCTTTGGATAGTATTCGCTATATTATATTTTTATTTTCAAATATTGAGGTGGTATTCACTCATGTCCATAGTGCCCATAAATTTTTAAATGGTTTGATGATCATTTTGAGTTTAGTGAAATCATTGAGACATGGGCTGTTGAGTGCGGTCTCAGGTTATATTCTTAGTATAATGGCATATGAGTTAATGAAATCGAGTTCTTCTCAATACTTAAGAGGACATTCTAAATACTCGAGTGTTTTGGATCACAAGTCCGTTTGGTTTTGGATTTTATTCCAAATATATGACATTGTGACCATGGCTCAAAGGAGAATTAGATGTTCTTTCAAGGTGAATCAGATCCACTAATTTTTTTGAACAAAGAGTATTTTCTTCTTTTGATTTCTCCAACACTCATAAGGTGTCGATCATCATTTCAATTAAGATAAATACGATTCCTTCCATCTATAAGTGACACTTCTAATGAGGGACATTTATAAATGGTTAGTTTTTAATGAATACCAATTAGGTTGGATATTTTTGTGAAATTTAGTTATTTCATGGTAGTATGATTTTTTTTTGGTTTGATGTGAAGGAAAAAATTGAGAAACATTGTTGGTTTTGGGTGGAATTCATTGGTTAAATTGTATGATAAGAGTACGCCTCATGTGCCAAAGGATTTTGATCAGTTTATGATGATGAATTAGTGAGTGAAGATAAAATTCTTTCAAGAAGTATACCACTAGTGGTTCCATCTTTATTCTTCTAGTTTTATTGGCCTCCACTTTTTATACTATGGTTTAGTGATGATCATGTCACCTATATTGACTTTGACCTTCATTTACTAAGAAAGTGTCATTCATATGCCTCACTAATTATTTAAAAATAATATGGTCTTGATAGGTGGTATTAATCTTGGATGTATACTAGATGCATAGTTGTTATAGTGGATTGATTAGTTGCGAGTAATAGTTGGGTTCCATGTAGGATCACCTTGGATAGAATTTCCGACATCAATAGTCTTTTATGAATGTATGACCAGGTAGATTCCACTATTGGATCATTCAATTATCTTAGATGGATTTTGTGGCCATATACCAACAACTCAATTATAATCAAGAATATCGACTAACTTGGGTAATATTTGGGGACTGAAATAGTTAAATATGAGGTTATCTTAGTGTTATTGTCAGGATCAAAGGTGTTCTTTAAATTGGTTAACAATTATAGTGTCTTGGATATAGGTTACAACCTTTTTCGTGATGAGGAATGACTAATTAAATGTTTAGTTGATGGTTTGACCAAAGGGAACCATCGGGACGTGGGTATAATCTTTGATGAGCATCTTGATGCTAAAAACTCATTTCCTTAGAGAAAGGTTTTGATGTTCTATTTTTATTACGATGATTGTGTAAGCTGAGAATCTTCATGAATGGTCAACTGATGGTTTCTCAACTCATTATCCCTCTTTATGGTGTGTATGGTCTGCGATGGAACCATTTTAGGAATGTCGTTGGGTTATGGAGGGTGTGGTATAAAATGGGTTAGTTACGCATTTTAGGGAAAGCCTAAGTGACCGGTTTCAACATTCTAGATTGGAATTTTTTCATTTCATACTGAATAGGTCTCCATCATGACCTCAAATGTAATTTGTTTCTCCATGTTATAGTAATCATACAATAGGTGTTGTTAGAATTCGTAGGGAATTCTTCATAAGGAAATTCCAACGGTGGAGGTACCATGGCTCAAAATGGCCCCCTTTTACTAATAAACCTAAGGTGGGTAGGACATTAGTCAAGATGATTAATGAGAATATTACATGAACATATATCTATATAAATTATTATGATTAATCTATGTTTAACTATTTTGGTTTGATAATGAGTATTGGTTCATGTTTTGATGGCTTAAGTATCATGTTCTTAAGTGAATTCTCAGAGGTGCGTTGGGCATTTTGAAATGGAACATGACTATTTGAATGAAAAGTCACTTCCCTACTAGGTAGGGTGGTGTTTTCATTATTAAGGAAGTATTTTTGGGCATGATAAGTTATATGGTGCAAAGGATTCAATGAACTATGTTTTTAGACAAGGTGAAATTCCAAATGAATTTTAATTTTTGTGTATATTAGAAAGACCATTTTACAAATTGAGATTTGGAACAGAATTATGAGAGTTTTGACACTTTAATGTGTCTTTTATGGAATTGGGTGAAGAAAATATAGGTCCCTAGGAGGTATCATTGAGTTTTAGGAGAACTAGGATCTGAATATTTCATGTTTTGTGTTCTCAGAATAGGGAACACTATTTTTCTGAAACTATGCGGCCCTCAGCAGAAAACCATGGGATCTATAGCAGGTGGACATAGGTGGTGAAGATGGGTTTCACATAGTTTTACAAATTGTGAACCTAGACCATAGGTGTAGTACCACATTGGTATTACCTAACCATTATTCATCGCATGGTTTATACACAGTTTTCTAAACCATGTTTCTAGCCTAGGCGGGGTGCTCGAGTTTCCTAGTGGAGGGAAGACAGTTGGCGCATAGTTTTCCAAAATCTGTGATCCAATCCATGTCTGGGATATTTTATTTAAAAATTAAATTAATATAATTTAAATTAAAATAAAGTAATATAAAACTTCAATCAAACCTCCCTCCCCCATTACTCGCAACATAACCCCTCCTCTTCCACTCCAGCACATGACACCCCCCTCTCTGGCTCCTCTATCATGGTCATTTCACCCAATTTTTCATCACATTTTCTCATATATTCTTCATGTTAAGATATACTACACCCTACTCTTACTCCTTCAAATGAATTTCCTCTCTTTCATCACCTTGTACTGTTCATACAAACCCTAGGGTTATGTTTAACCAGACTTTTGGTTTTTATTCTGATGCTTGGGAATGAGAAAGGATACTCAAGTTGGTTTTGGGGGTGTTTTGCTGTCCACCAACAATAGTGATACATTTCATATCAATATTAGTTTTACATCTCCACTTCAGGTTGGGGTTTTCTACCACTAAATTTTGTAGGCCAATTTTTTTTGGGTATTTCAGTTGTTTTTTATAGTATTTAATTACAGTGTGTTTGGTCATCCTTGAGGTGGGTTCGAGTCACATAAGTACAAGGGGACTTACCCTATATGCATAGGTAGGAATATATATATATATATATGTATGTTCCATATTTATATATAAATTCACCCATGGTACTGTATATATATATATATATGGGGATAGGTGTTCTTACATATATATATGAAAAATGCATACAGGTGTAAGTGGAAATATTTTTATTCATATATTAGCATGTATTTAAGGATCCCCATGTACATATTCCTGGCCATATTATTATGTAAATCGGGGATAGTTTTCCTTATGTAAATGATATGTTTCATATGCTTGGGATAGAAAAGGGTACTTTCGAGTGGTCACTGGTGATAACATCAACTGCCAAAGTGTTCCTCTTGGTCTTCTTTCTCCCAAGGTATGATCCCCTTTCTTTTTTTCCCTTTACATATAAAGATTAAATTAATTACCCACTCTTCAAAACATTATTTAATGATTTTACATATATGTTAGTCTTCTAAAATGATTTTATTTGTGATAATTGGTTTTGATGCTTAATTGATAAAATTAATTATTTTATAAATTATTACATGTTTCTATAATAAAACCCATCGATGAAGGTGCATTTTATTTTACACTAAATTGCTTGGATTCATGATATAATTCATGCCTAACTATATGTGTTGGTTTTCATTTATTCTTTGACACAATTTTAAGTATGTTTTGAGTCATATATAGAACATGGCCTTTATAGATGTCCCTAAATGTGTATCCCCTTAATGGTCTAATTATTATTCCTGTGATCACCTCGTTGGATTCCAGGATATAAATTAAATGAAATTTCCCATTTCCAATGATACCTCCTAATTGTTCATTAAGCTATATGAATTGGTAACTATTTCTTTAGTAAATTAAATGACATGAATAGAATTTAATGTCTTAAAATTATGGATTTCCTTCTTTAATGTTTTTAACTTTATGACTGTTTTTATAGTTAGATAATCACATTTTAGGTAAAAATATTGAATGTTTTGACTTGAATATATTCAAAAACATGATTAATAATGGTTTCATGCCTTTAATGGAATTGATTTGGGTGGTATGACCATGCCACTCTAATATATTTAATTACATACTTCATGGTGGTTCCATGCCTTGAAAGAAATTGATTTAGGTGGTATAAACACTCCTCTTGGATATATTGAATGACATGATTCATGGAGATTTCATTCCTTGAAAGAAAATTGATTTTGGTGTTATTACCATGCCTCTTGAATATATTTAACAACATGGTTCCTAGTGGTTTTATTCTTGGAAAGGAATTGATTTGGGCGGTATGGCCACATATATTTAATATATTCAATAGCATACTTGATGGATATTACATGAATTGAGAATAATCGATTTGGGTGGTTTTACCACAATTATTGATTATATTCAACCACATGATTTTTTTGGGTTTCATTATTTAAATGAAATAGATTTGGGTTGTATGATCGCACCTCTAGAATATATTCAACAGAAATCATCATAGAGGTTTCATTCCTTGAAAGGAATTTATTTTTGTGGAATGACCATGCCTCTTGGTTATATCGAATGGAATGCTTCACGGTGGTTCCATTCCATGATTAAATTAATATGACATATATATAGTTCCTTATTAGACACAAATTCCTCCTATGATACAAAGAACATATAGCCATCATGTGCCCCATTGGAACATGGGTGGGTTGTTGTTTCTTTATTGAGCACTTATTGTTTATTTTCTTCGTAAACATGTTCATTAAATTAAATTACAATTAATTTAATGTATTGGGATAGACACCATGGGTGTTGTCCTACATATATTATTATCTCACACCCTACTCAGTTTGTCATTGCACTAGGTTACCAGAGTATACCTTATATTTGTTGGACCCTAGTTGATTTCTTATGTTGTTTAGCTTGAGCATAGGATTTAGGAGAACATGACTGAGTCGGAGCTGGGGATGCCCATAGAGAGCTATCCATCGAGTATTATTCTTTTATTAAATTTTCGTGTTATTGTAATACTCATTTTTTATACTTTTATCACCATCATTTATACTTAAAATGTTGTAATCTAGTGTTGGACACTTTTATTTTCAGTTAATTATTATAATTCATCTACCACACTCTATCCTTATATTATTATACTAGTTACACTATTGAATTATATTTATTCTGATTATACCATTGCGTTACTCTGATAAGAGGGTATAGTCTCTTTCTATCACCTCATGAGACCCGCAATTCTAGTTGGCTTCCTCTAGAATATGGGTAGACCCGTAAGATTCCGTGTGACCCTCTACTATGGCTACTATCTTAGTGGTTATGTGGATTGGATTTTTGAATTATCCATTTATAACCAATGAATTATTGGGAGATTAAAAACCCAATGATCACATAATTAATTCATATATACTCCACACTATTATGAAATAAGTTAGAATTTTATAAAAAATTATCCCATTAAAAAAATGGATTTCATCAATATCACATCATCATAATCATATACCATAAAGACAATTAAAAAATATAGAATCATTTTATCATTTACTAGGTCAATAATAACTAAAATTAATGGTTGTTGTCTTATACAGAAATACATTTTAATGATCACTAGAACATTTAATGAGGAAAATAAACCTTTCATTTTCAAATCACATGTTTATAATCTAATAGTTTAATAAATATTTGAAAAAAAGAATCAATAATAAAAATATAATCTTTTAAACAAACATCTAATGAAATTATTGGTAATTATAGAAGAAATATTTTTCATGTAATATAGGTTGACATGTACATTATTTTGCAATTTTTATAAAAAAATTAAATAGAATTATTCAGAAAATATTTAATTAAAAAGATTACATTTAATCCATTTATATGGATTTAAAAGGAATAAAAATTAAATTTAAAACAAATTTCATGTATAGGAAAAATTTTGAAAAAATTTCAAGTAAAATGGACATAGAAGAAAATGAATGTAAAAAAATAGCAAATAAATTTTAATTTTCATTAAAAATATTTACTTGGTCATTTTAAGTACCACAAAGAAGAGAATGGAACTATATCATGAAAATTATATTAATAAATTGTTGAGAATAAATTAATTGGTTTTAAAGGATAAGATAAATATAATTTATCTCACTATAAATTTAGAGTAAACGATCCTAAAATGAAATAAGGTATTATTTCCTTTCTGGTATGGTAAGATTTTAATCATAACCCCATGAATGAAATTAATTCAAATGAAGCATTAAATATAATGATTATTAGATATTTATGATATAACTGATCATATGGTTATTATATACACCACATGAAAGGAAAATGTGGTGAATATTATATAAGTCTCATTGAAACAAAAGTGATACATTAAAACCTTATCTCAAGTCACATTCTACTCATTCAAATTGAAATACAATATACAAAAAATATAGATTTATTATACTTTTTTTCCAAAAAAATATTCATACATAACTTACTATATTTGTTTCCTCTAAAATTTTACATTATTAGTTTATAACAAGTTATTCCTTAAAGTAAACATCTAGGTAAAAATCCATTTATTTTCCACACATGTTTCCATGTGAAGGTTTGGGTACATCCACCTCGGTTATTGTTTCATCATTTCTCGAATCATAATTATGAATTTATTATGATATATATCAATTAAATAATATTTTATAACCATTCAAATAATGTTTTCAGGAAAATTGAATTGTATCAGTTCTAAGATATGAAAATATGTTGGTATGGCCATGTGATGATTTCAGTTTATGATGGATTGAAAAACAATACAGAAAAAATATAACACACTATTATATAATTATTATTTTTATAAAAAATAATTTTTTAATTAAATATATATTTACTAAAATCCTTCTAATGAGGAATGGAAAATAATTCCCATCACTTACTAGAGATGGTAGTCCTCATGTAGAGATGAGCAACAACATCATTTTCAATGAATTTAAAGGTTAAAAGGTAAATAGATCATGAAATTAAAGAAGAATAATTATTTAGTCAACATTATATATATATATATATATATTAAATCTATAAATATTACCATCCCTGAAATATAGTTTTTAAAAATGAATCATATCACTATGTGGATGTGGAAGTTGACATGTATGCACAAGTGTTAATTTAAATTAAAACTTGATGAAATGAGATGGATAATTTTTATTCTACATACATAAAAAAATCAATGTATATCTTAGAAACTAAAAATACTATGTTATAATTTATTTTATATAATATATAGAGGTAAAAAAATAATTAAAATGAAATAGATTGGTTAAGAAGATTACCTTCTCTATGAAAGACCTTGCTTATATTTCTACTCAAGGTCCCTAAGGAAATAATTAATAGTATTAAAAAACCAATACATCTTATATATTTTTTTATAAAAATGTTTCATTTCATTTTATAAAAATATATTCACTAATGTTCTGTGAATAATACGTGACAGGAGGAGTCCTTTCATAGTGATGAAAAGGACACACTTGGAATTATATAAAATAATTAAACATAATGTATTTTTATATATTCATGTTTCACCATGTATCCAAAATTTGAAGATGAGATATATAGATATGAAATACAATTATTGAATAATATTTTGAAATGTCATTTTGAATTCTATGTATTATATTTGGGTCTGACCCTTTATTTTACAACTTTTAACATTAACCATTATAATAACCTTTTCATTCCTAAAAGTTTATAAATTTATACATAATGTATAAATTGGCTCAAATATTGTAAAATTATGAAATAATATACAATATAATTCTAGGAACATACAATCTAATTTGTAATTTAAAAACATTTTTATCATTGTAAATGTTCATGATGGTTTAAGGAAGGGTTAAAAACCATCTGAGCCTTATTCCGAGAAAGATGCACAAGTTTTTAAAGAATACATGAGTGAAAAAAGATATTGTACAATTAGTTATAACCATGCATCTCAATCCATGTGGCATTATAAGGGTTTCACAAGGCTTTTTTGAATTGTTAAAGGTAGGATGTGGCTATATAGGGATGAAATATAGGTTGTTCATGGATTACACATGGGCTTATCTAACCATGCATTGTAATCCATGCAAGGTGTGATATTAAGAGGTGGGAGTGTGCATGGTTGGTGCATATTTTTCACAATAATGTGGCTAATCCTTATCCATTTAATTTTTTTTGTGAAAATTCAATTATTTACTCCAACTTAAGATCTCAACGCCATTTTATTCTTCTTATTTTCAAGTAGACCACATTCCATGGAGAGAAGACCTGCCTATTCTATAGGATTTGATCTATCTTGTTTCTCTATCGTCAGTTTGTGATGTCGTATGTCACATTTCATACATGCCCATATGTATTTAATCCCTTAAAATCTTTTCCCAGTTTATCTCAATCCCTTCATCCTTATTTATATAAAGGATATATGCCCTATTTTTAGTGTTTTTTTTCAATTATTCCATTTTATCTTATTCCGGGTTGGAAAAAGGATCAATACTAGATGTGTTTTACACTACATAAATAAGGTAGGTTTTCTATGAATATTCCCACAATGTGATTCCATTTTTGATTTCCTTTTTTTATGTCACACACCATTTTAACCATGCATTGCATAAAAAATTCACATTCATTAAGTTAAATTTAATAAATTCTATAATGAGTTATATTTAAAACATTATAGGTTAATAACCCAGTTAAATCCACCCAATTAGTTTGTGTTCTTTGTTACATCTTTGATAACCATTATTGTGACTACCCGAAATAACTTTTTGGTGTGATTCACATTACAATTTATTTGAGAAGTTCTTATTTTAAATAAATGAATCATAAATAAAAAAATAGACAACCAAAATAACTCAAATATTATAATATATTACTAAATTGTTATGGTTTCATATCCCTCATTGAACCTTTTTCATTTAAGTGAAATTGTGTGAGAATGAATCTATGTAAATTTTAAGGGGCATTGTTATTGCATATTTTTTGATGACGTGAGACATCTATTTAAAAGAGTATGTGGTTCCTATCCTATATAGAATTTTTCATTTTTATTGGAATGGTTAAACTTGTGCCCACCTTGGATTCCCAAGGGAATTCCTTGAGAAATCATAGGATGACATTATGATTCATTTATCCTATTGATAAGGGAGATACCAACCTTCAAATTTTGTCCTTGTTTTTAGTGGATTCCCAATTTGCAATATTAGGATCCCTATCATACTTTAGATGATTATAATTCCTTGGATTCTATCCTTGGATTCCACATGATGTCTCTGGGAATACGACGCCTTAGATTATTCACCTTCGGTTCTAATCTTTCTTATCCCAAGAATTACCTTAGACTTGATCCATGGTCACAAATATATTTTTCCATTGCAATTTCATTGGTATACCCCTTCGATTACACTTATAACCTTATTTTGAGAATGCATGGTTGTGTACTATGAGATATCCCATACTTCTAAGGTAAATGTATCATTACCCCCTCATTGTATACTTTTCATTAATATCATTATTAATAATTTATCGTAATAAGTACTCTAAACTCTAATCCCTTGCATTAATAATTAAATAATCATGTTCTCAGAGACATCCATCATTATTTGAATTATGTATAATCATCCAATAGTCCCATGAGAAACCATATTTCAAATTGGGTTGTACTTATTATATATTTACATTGATATACCTACACACTTTTATAGCTTATATCCAAAGGTCAGATTTTTGTAAACACCATTAGTGGTGGAATACTAAGATTATCTGACACACTATTTTTGATGTTGTTTATAGTAGTGGAGATTATATGATTATATGTATTTATTATGGTAAGTGACTTGTTATGGAAGCATAAAATCTTGTATTTGGATGAGATCTTGGTATAAGATGGCCCGACCAGTGCTCGGGATACACTACTACAACTTGTCCCTTTATCAGTGCAAAAAACCAGCATTAACAGCGCTATAAAAGCGCTGTTAATGCCGGCGTAGATAAGGGGGGGGGGGGGGGGGTCCCCTTCATCAGCACTTTTTTGAGCGCTGATAAAGGACACCTTTAATAGCGCTTTTCAGAGCGCTGATAAAGGGTTATTTTATCAGCGCTCCTCTAGTGCTGTTAAAGGTGTCCTTTATCAGTGCTCAAAAAAGCGCTGATAAAGGCACCTCTGCTTGTACCTGCAAAACAGAACCTGCACACCCTGCACACCAAAATACCTTCACAAAATAGCACCTGCACACAATATTTTCCCCGACAACGGTATATACATATACTTAACATCATGAATAAAAAAACATTGCTATATACATTTCAAACATTGTTTTATATGGTTACAATTATAATTATTCAACAATAGTTATAAACATTCATGTTTCATTTTTTGATATCTGTGATCCGCTCTCAAAAATTTTCATTCATGGTATTTGTTGCCAAACAAAGCATCCCAACTCAAGGAAACAAATTCACCTATATATGAAAAAAAATATATTTTTAGTAATGCAATAATAAAAGAAATTAAAACAGTAATATGAAAGAATACATTAATATGGAAATGTGAAACTAAAATATGAAATTTTAAACTCAAATGTTTTCATTCTCATAACAATGAAAGGGAATAATGTAAAATCAATATGTTTTTGATTGATTTATCTCATTTAATAAATATTGATTCTTTATCTAATGAAAAGATTTACCGGTCATACTGTGCATTAGATTGAGGTGAGGTCAATTCCTACACGTCACAAATGACTCATGGATCATTTTACTAAAGTTTAAAAACAATCTAAACGCGTTTGTTCGGTATTCCGTATGTCAGTAGTGTTGTTTTCCAAAGTTTATCTCAATTTGAAACTGATATCAGACACTTTTAGCCATACCAGCCACACCGTGCATCGGATTTAGGTGTGGCTGATTCGTACACCTCACAAATGACTCAGGGATCATTTTCCTAAAGTATCAAAACAATCCGAACGCGTTTGCTCGGTATTCCGTATGTCATTAGTGTTGTTTTCTAGATTTTATCTCAATTTGAAACTGATATCAGACACTTTTAGTCATACCGGTCACACCGTGCATCGGATTGAGGTGCGGTCGATTTTTACACATCACAAATGACTAATGTATCATTGTCCTAAAGTATCAAAACAATAAGAACATGTTTTCTCAGTATTTCGTATGTCATTAGTGTTGTTTTCAAAGTTTATCTCAATTTGAAACTGATATCAGATACTTTTAGCCATACCGGTCACACCGTGTGTCGGATTGAGGTGTGGTTGATTCGTACACATCAAAAATGATTCATGGATCATTTTCCTAAAGTATAAAAACAATCCGAATGCTTTTTCACTATATTTCGTATGTCATTAGTGTTGTTTTCCAAAGTTTATCTCAATTTGAAACTGATATCAGACACTTTTAGCCATACCGGTCACACTGTGCATCAGATTGAGGTGAGGTCGATTCGTACACGTCAAAAATGACTAATGGATTGTTTTCCTAAAGTATCAAAACAATATGAATGCGTTTTCTTGGTTTTCCATATGTCAGTAGCGTTGTTTTCCAAAGTTTATCTCAATTTGAAACTGATATCAGACACTTTTAGCCATACCGGTCACATCGTGCGTCAGATTGAGGTGCGGACGATTATTACATGTCACAAATGAATCATGGATCATTGTAATAAAGTATCAATACAATCTGAATGAATTTTCTCGGTATTCCGTATGTATGTAGTGTTGTTTTCCAAAGTTTATCTCAATTTGAAACTGATATCAAACACTTTTAGCCATACCAGTCACACCGTGCGTTGGATTGAGGTGTGGTAGAGTCTTACACATCAAAAATGAATAATGTATTTTTTTTATAAAGTATCAAAACAATCTGAATGCATTTGCTCAGTTTTCCGTATGTCATTAGTGTTGTTTTTAATGTTTATGTCAATTTGAAACTGATATCAGACACTATTAGCCATAACGGTCACACCATGTGTTGGATTAAGGTGTGGTCGATTCGTACTGGTCAAAAATGACTCATGGATTGTTTTCCTAAAGTATCAAAACAATCCGAACACGTTTTCTTGGTATTCCGTATGTCATTAGTGTTGTTTTCCAAAGTTTATTTCAATTTGAAACTGATATCAGACACTTTTAGCCATACTGGTCACACCATGCGTCGGATTGAGGTACGGTCAATTCGTACACATCAAAAATGATTCATGTATCATTATACTAAAGTATTAAAACAATCCGAATGCATTTACTCGATATTCCGTTTGTCAGTAGTGTTGTTTTCCAAAGTTTATCTCAATTCGAAACTGATATCAGACACTTTTATCCATACCGGTCACAACGTGCGTCGGATTGAGGTGCGGTCGATTTGTACACGTCACAAATGACTAATGGATTTTTTCCCTAAAGTATCAAAACAATATGAACACGTTTTATTGGTTTTCCGTATGTCAGTAGTGTTGTTTTCTAAAGTTTATGTCAATTTGAGACTGATATCAGACACTATTAGCCATACCGGTCACACCATGCGTCAGATTGAGGTGCGGTCAATTCATACACGTAAAAAATGAATCATGGATCGTTTTCATAATGTATCAAAACAATCCGAATGCATTTTCTTGGTATTCCGTATGTCAATAGTGTTGTTTTCCAAAGTTTATCTCAATTTGAAACTGATATCAAATACTTTTAGCCATACCAGTCACACTATGCATTAGATTGAGTTGTGGTTGATTCATACACGTCACAAATGATTAATGGATCGTTTTCCTAAATTATGAAAACAATCCAAATGTGTTTGCTTGGTATTCCGTATGTCATTAGTGTTGTTTTCCAAAGTTTATCTCAATTTGAAATTGATATCAGAAACTTTTAGACATACCAGTCACACCGTGCGTCGGATTGAGGTGTGGTCAATTCGTACATGTCAAAAATGACTCAGGGATCGTTGTCTTAAAGTATTAAAACAATCCAAACGCATTTTCTCAGAATTCCGTAGGTCATTAGTGTTGTTTTCTAAAGTCTATCTCAATTTGAAACTGATATCAGACACTATTAGTCATACCGGTCACACCGTGCATCGTATTGAGGTGCGGTTGATTCATACACGTCACAAATGACTCAGGTATCATTGTCATAAAGTATCAAAACAATCCAAACGCATTTTCTTGGTATTCTGTATGTCATTAGTGTTTTTTTATAAAGTTTATCTCAATTTGAAACTGATATCAGACACTTTTAGCCATATCGGTCACACCATGAGTCAGATTGAGGTGTGGTCGATTTGTACACATTACAAATGACTAATGGATCATTTTCCTAAAGTATGAAAATAATATTAATGCGTTTTCTCAGTATTAAGTATGTCGGTAGTGTTGTTTTCTAAAGTTTATGTCATTTTCAAACTGATATCAGACACTTTTAGCCATACCGGTCACAACGTGCATCGGATTGAGGTGCGGTAGATTCGTACACATCACAAATGACTCATAGATCGTTGTCCTAAAGTATCGAAACAATCCAAGTGCATTTTCTCAATATTCCGTATGTCAGTAGTGTTGTTTTCTAAAGTTCTATCAATTTCAAACTGAGTAGTTGGAATTCACTAATCTAAGGATATGAAACATAAGAACGGGAGATCATAGATGCTCAATAAGTGCAAAGGGAGATATCAATGACCATATAAAGATAACATAAGTATTAGGAATTCACCTTCATTGTCCTATTTGTTTACATCCTTCCATCAGGTACGCTACCCATTCGTTTCTAAAAACATTTATATCATATTCTAAATAGGGGTTTTTATGACGATCATGGTAGTACAAAAAAAATATAAATACACAAAGGATTTATAATTATTTTAAATTAAGTAGTAATTATTTTCAAAAATACCTCTTCAGGGATGCTAGTTTGTTCATGAAATATGATCTCTTTTATAAATTTACAAACATAATAACCACAGTCTTTGTCGTTTGTTTGTTTCGGACACTGTAGAAACATCGAGAAAAATAAGTAATTTGTTTTGATATGTATTCGGATAGTGAAATATAATTATATATACCCAGATACTTCTCCATTTTTAGATCTTGTGGTCATTGTCGTCTTTATGCCCTGGATTCATTCTAGCCTTTAGACGATATTCATACACTACCCTATCATAACAAAATCCTCATTAAAAGATAATATAAATTATATAACTAGATATTTAGTTCTAAAATGTTGGATCTAGTGTATTACAAATTTACAATCTCCATCATGTGTGGTCGGTTTGTTGGATATCCATGCAGTGAATCCTTAAAATAAATCTTTGGAGTATCCAAATTGACTGCAATGAGCATCCAATGTTCCCTAAAAACACAAAAAGAAATAAGTACTGATAGAAATGCAAATATAATTGATATGATTAAAATGTAGAGTTTTACCCCTGCAACATTGGTATTAAAAAGAGTCTGTCAGTTGTAATTCTTCTTTGAAATGTTCTGAGCAGATTTGACATTAATTCAGCCTAAAAATCAGAATCTATTTCTTCTCATTGTGTAGAAATGGTGTGGGGACTAACGAGTCCAAATTTTTATTCATGGGAAAATCCCTTCAATTGTTTTTCATATATATTCCTGTGAAAAATATGAGATTTATTTAGCCATAATTATCAAAGTATATCAGCTTCTGTAAAATCAAATCATGAATACATACCTCATGTATACATTTATCACTGAGGCGTCTAGCCAGCTGTATGTGATGATCTCAGCAACAACGTCTGCACTAACAAAATTTAATGTTTCCTCTCCGTAGATTTCTTTTTCACAAATAATTGTATGACTCTTGCCATTTTTCATTTTCATATCCACATGAGCTTGCAATGATATTAAATGTCGATATAGAACGGGCGGGGTGAACGCGATCTCAATAGATCGTTTTGATCGGTTGGTTGATCCAATGTTGGAGCCGCTCTTTCGTTTTAGATCCTCCATTTTTTCCTTCTATAATAACATTCATCGGTTCAGTAATTTTCTAATTTAATGTTAAAGGTTCTACTTGAAAAATGAATTGGAAATGAATACCTCCTAGTCGACATGTTTTTTACAAGATTATACAGCCATGCAACGAATGTTCCAACCGCTTTTCCCACCGTATGAATTTCGTCATCATCATTTGGCACAGGTATCTCGGTGCTTGGCTCATGAGCTACGTTAATCAACACTTTGACATGACCAGTTGGAAGTGGTATGGAGTGTAGCGTGTCATTATGTATATTGAACATCGTAGCCCTCGCTACAAGGTGATGGGTGGGAGTTAACAGATATAAATCACAGTCATTTTCACCTTGTAGAATATCATTACATGAAAGGTATCAGTGTTTATGTTATTCACATTTCACAGAAACGAATATTAGAACACTGATTACCTCGGTTAAGTCAGGTCTTTGAGGGGAATGGATCGCCTCAAAGCTTGTGGGGGGTGGGGCGGGATCTTCTCGTGTGGGTTGTTCTTGAGTTGTTTGTTCTTTTAGCCTCTCCTCCATCAAACTCTTTAGCATCTATCCCTGAGTTTGGAATAGTTCTTCAAGGGTAGATACTCTATCTCTAATTACATGAAATTCTTTTGTTTTTTCATCCTCTTGTTTTTTTTTCTGAAAATATGCCCAGGGTGACACCCCAAAACCCACACCTCTGACGCGGCCATACTGTTATGGCTGTTTCAAGGCCTCTGAAAGTATGTATGCATCCGGTGCGGGTGTTGTTGATTCCTGTGACTATGTAAAATAGAAAAGATAGAAAAATAAGTAATCATCGTTATGTAATAGTGATTTAAAGAAAAAAAAGTTTATATTATGTCATACATACACATGTTTCCCACACTTTTTGTGTGTTTTCATCTACCAGTTTCCCCTCTTTATTAACACGAGCCTCCTTCCATAACACATGGCGTGGAATGGAAGTGGCTTGGGATTTTTCTTCATCAATATGCATATAAACAGAGAAACATGGTTACAGTGTTGTTTTATGTGACATAAAATTATTACAGTAATTTTAAAATACGTACCAATTGTTTTTCAATTGAAGCGTACCCCAGCCTTGCTTTACGGTAGGGGTATGCTGGTTTTGTTTCCCGTTCTTTATTTTTAGATTTCAGTTTCTATTTCATAAATAAAAACCTTCCAATCAACGTGATGAATACAAGCAACATCACACAATGTGTAACAAAACACAATGTACCTAAAAATTCTGTTCTTCACGACGGTTGCAAAACACATCCCACGTTCCTTGGGATATCAAGTGTGCATAAAGAGGAGGCGGGTGCGGCTTGATTTTCCCTTCAGCAACTTTCAGATGATGTTTCGTTAAAATGGTGCGAAAGCCTCTATGAATCCTTCCTTCCAGTCTTAAAACATATTCTTTGTGCGAAACATCTACTATAAATACACTCTGCAAGAGATGATGAAGGGTTAGTCAATATTTCAGTATTTTATTTTATTTTATTTTAATAAATTAAATATATTATATCGTAATGTTACTGTAATATCTTCCCACATTAATGTTTTCAACCCTCTAACAACATGGTGCCATGACTCTACATCAATCGGCACACGTTGTCGAGTGACGATTCCAATGTAGCTACTAAACATGGCTTTGTTGGGGTTTACATACTGGCTTCGTTTATTCCATACCACCTCATATTTGAAGTCTTTTGCTTTTACCTTAAGGATTTTGGCTAAAAATGTCAAACTACGGTGCACCTGTTTTTTTGTGTCGCTGGGGTTTCATCGCCTACCATTTCCTCGGTTTCAACATCATCATTATGTTTCTCTGAAGCACTAGCATTGACACTGGGACCAGCTGCAACAGGTTGAGAGACCTGTTGTACCTCAGCAGTGGGACCAGCTGCAACAGGTTGAGAGACCTGTTGTCTCTCAATAGTGGGACCAGCTACAATAGGTTGAGAGACCTGTTGTGTCTCGGGATTGGTTGCATCAGCAGGTGAAGAAGTCATTATCTGCAGAACTAGTTTAACATTTAATTTAGATCACATAAAATCAGCAGAGAATAGTAAATAACATAATGTAACACAATCTATATTACAATAAAAATCAATAACCTGATTATTGAACTCTCTTTTTTTAAAGGCTGAAGGTATTTGACCCCTCTATCAACTATCCATATCCCTTCATTGTGGTCTCCTATGACATACAAAATGTTGTCTACATTAGGACCACTGCGAAATGATTTTGAAGTCCCAATGAAAGGGACATATTCCATTGAATTTTCATCTGTCCCTTCATTTGTTTTGGTCGGTAACAGAACGATTGACCAGTTTTGGTTTGCGGGATATGGAACATAAAATACTTGCACTGCCTGTGATTCCATTATAAACGGTTCGTCTTTCTCCCATTATTTAATAAAATCAACTTTCACAAATCCCAAATCATCTATTTTAACAAAACACTTGTTATCAACTCACTTTCATTGAAATATCGGAACTTGAAATTCCGTATAATCTAACTCCCATATCTGTTTGATGATGCCAAAGTATGACATATTCAGATAAATTGGATTTCTGTCCTTAGCACTGGAAACGTGCATCGCTTCAGCCACAAGTGTAACCCCACTATTCTACATGGTACTGTCTTCATCATGTTCATTAGTATAAAATGTATAACCATTAACTACATAAGCATTGTAAGATAATGCATACACACTTGGTCCTCCAACTATCCATCGAAGTCGTTCTGAAATTGAATCTGGATTTTCATCTGACTTCTTAAAAATATGATCTCGAAACCATCCTATAAACTGTTGATTGAGTATACTCATGATTGATTCTCTTCCACTGAGGAGAGTCTGCTGGGTGACATAGTATCCCATCTTTAATTCTTGTATCTGCATGCCATGTTAATTGTTCTGCAGTATCCTCACTACCATATAGGCATCTAAACCATGGAATGATTGGAATGTACCATACAACTTTAGTAGGTCTGGATTCATCTTTCTTGTATCGATAAGAACCGCACTTTGGGCATTCTTTAAGTGATTTTTGGTCCTTGCAAAAAATTATACAGTCATTCGGGCAGGCGTGTATTCTTTCGGTGATCATACCCATAGAGCGTAGCATTCGTTTGGCATCATATGTTCGGATCGAGAGATCATTTTCTTCTGGGAGCATGTCATTCATAAGGGAAAGTAGTTTTGTAAAACTTTTGTCACTCCACCCGTTTTCTGGTTTCAAATTATACAGCTTCAGTATGGCTGACAATGCTGTATATTTAGTGAAACTAGCATACAATGGCATCTTTGTACAACTTTTTAACTTATCAAACAATTTTGGGCAATCACGAAGTTCATCGTCGATGGTCCTTGTCATTTCCTCAATATGATCTTCATCATCATTCACATTTATAATCACATCCTTTATACGGTCATCTTCAATTTTTCATGTTTGTAATCATATCAGATGATCCATAAAACGCAGTGTCATCCCAGTCACTACCTACATTCGTTGTTTCCCCATGTTTATTCCAACATGTATAACTCTGATCTATTATAGGATAGATCAAGTGTTCTTACAACTCCTCTGGACTAATTTGTTTTGAATAACAACAACATAAACAGAGAAAAAGGATTTGATAAGAGTCACATGCATGATCTTTTGCAAACATGACAAACTCTTCCACGCCTTCTTCATACTCTTTTGTCAACCGATTGGCATTCATCCATTCTTTATTTATATTCATCCTATTTTAAATCCATAGGATGAGTATATAGGTTAGGGGAGAAGTAATATGAGTATAATTTAGATAAAAAACAAGATACTTCAAAAATGGTAGGGGCCGTGCTCATTAATAGAAAATCTTGGGAGGTTCTTGGGATTCATCCAATCTCTTCCTCTCTTCGATCACCCCTGATGAGGGGTGGTTCATGGGAGTTTTTTATAGTGTGTTAGTGGGGTTCACCACTATAGACATGGGCTAACCATACCTTTTGTGAGGAAGTAGGATAATCAGTGAAACTTGTGGATGAATCTCATAGGGTGGTCTCTATAGGGTGTCCGTACAAGGAAATACCTCATGGGTAAGGCCAATAGGTAGCGTAACATGTGCATCAAAAGTAAAAGTGTAGAAAGTTGATTGAAACACATGGGACCAAATGTATAAGTAAGAAGCAGTATATTTTTTCCACAAGGGCACCCATGGAAGTGGCCATAATTTCCACCTTAGTCTATGTGATGGTTATGTGGGAGTCTCCCCATGCTATCCAGGCATGAGCTAAGGAACAATGACTAATCCTCAGATAATAACCCATCATTTGGGTGCTCTTGGATGTGGGAGGATAATGGATGCTCATGGGCTCATGAGTGATCAACACCCAACTCTTTAGTGTATTTTTATTGTTTATAAAAAGACACAAAGCAACATAGGTAGTGGATGTACCAAAGTCAGAAGAATAAACCCCAAGATAACTCTGACTCACCCAGTGTCAAATCCCAATCCCTACCACCTAGTTTGAAGGTGATACATATTAATTCTATCTTGAAAGTTGTAAGGAACTCTAAAAAGAGCTCCTAAAATGTCTCCTTAGGAACATCAATAATTTGGGAGTGTTTCATTGATGCGAAGGGCTACCATAACATCCTTATCGATGAGGACCTTGTGTATTATGACCAAATCCATGGATTTGTTGGTGAAAATTGACTTGGATTGAAAATGGTCCAAGCACATATAGTGTTGCATTTCCTCAAAGTGAAAATAGGGATGGACATTGGTAGGTGGAACCACATCTTGTGAGTGGTGGGATGAAAAAGGAAAATCAGAAACCAACGAGATGGAATCTTCCAATGGTGGTGGAAAAGAAGAGGGAGAAGGAGATGATGGTGTTAGAGTTTGGGTCTAGTGCTTAGCTACAATAGGCCACGATCCATAAGCTATGTGTTTGGATGGGGGAATGCACCTACCCTTAGTTCAAATCATGGTGCTAAGAGGGAAGTGAGTATGGGTGGAGGAAGGGGAGGAGGTTTAGTTAGAGGAGAGGGAGATGAGGGAGGAGGGAAGTCATGGATGAGGTGGGTAGAAGAGGGAGTAGTGGGGGGGGGGGGCACAACAAACCCTTGGTTATATCTTAAACAACTCAGTAATGAACATTATTTCAACACATCCAATGTTGATATATTTTATTTCAAGAAGGGGACAAGGCTAAAAACAGTCAAAGGAGGTATAAATTAGTTTATCCCAAGGGAATATTCTTTAACTAAACTTACAAGCTTGGGGGGAGGGATCCTATGATGTTACATATGGTACATAGGTTACCTAAAGAGCCCTAAGTAGCCAAGAAATCAGTGACCTTGTGACCCTCTTTCTATGTATGAGATAGATCCATGTGGTTATTGAAAAAAATTATGCATCTCATAGTGAATGGGACCTAGAAAATACTGGGTACCTCAAGCACACCCATGACAGGACACCATGGATATGTTGTACCTCCACCCTATGCTTAGGTTCTCGGTCTTCATCATCACAAATCAAGTGTAGTACCTTACTAAGGGATATTAATTTCATTCAAGTTGTAATGTCATTGTATCATGAGTATATAATATAACACATAACATCATGTGATCACAATCCAAACATAACAATTACCCACAATAACAACACTCATAAAATCCAAAAATCAATATAGGTATCCCGTTATACACACACCAACATGCAATCATAATAAATAATGGTGTAATTATATTCCATTATAAATACTCCTCATGGTATCATGTGTAAAGGACAAACCAAGGGGTAAGGAACTTCCTACCTACAATTTTTTTGAGTCAACATTGAGGTTTACCAAGGTTGTCATCATCCACCCTACATCCACACCAATTGTAAATTGTTCACATCGAAACAAATCTTATAACATCCAAGTATTCATACAATGGATTCTATAGAAATGTTAGGAGGAAAAAGATAATGACTATAAAATATTCATAATTTGGGATAGGATGAAAGGGGTCACCACAATGCAAACATAATTAATTCATGCATATTAAATTTTAATCACCTTAAGGAGGAGGACCCGGTGGCGGAGGAGAAGAAGGCATTGATAGCAGAGGCACCGGAGGCAGTGCGGAGGCAGGGTGGAGGCAGGGCGGAGGTAGCAGAGGAGGAGGAGGAGGAGGAGGAAGCCGCGGTGGAGGACCCGCGGTGGAGAGGAGGCAGCGGAGCAGGTGGAGGAGGAGGAGGAGGAGGAGGCGCCTATGGAGGAGGAGGAGGACGAGGCCACAGAGTAGGTAGAGGAGGAAGAGGATGAGGAGGCGCCGGTAGAGGAGGAGGAGGATGAGGAGGAGGAGGAGGAGCATGCACAGAGGAGGAGGAGGAGGCGGCGGCCGGAGGAGGAGGAGGCGTCGACCAGAGGAGGAGGAGAAGGAGGAGGTGGCGGCCGCAGCGGAGGAGGAGGAGAAGGAGGTGGCGGAAGCGGCACAGAGGAGGGCTTCTTTGAGAGCTTGATAGAGTGCGGGGAGGAGGAAGAGGACCTGAGAGTTTTTATCAATCCCGCGTGAGCCTTTATCAGCGCTAGTAAAAAGCGCTGATAAAGGGTGCATTTATCAGTGCTTTTTTAGCACTGATAAATGCTGGACTTTATCAGCACTTTTGTAGCACTGATAAAGAGTGACTTTATCAGCGCTTTTCATTTTAGCGCTGATAAAGACACTATTTATCAGCGCTAAGAAAAGCACTGATAAATGTATCAATTTAAGAATTTTTTTATATTATTATATATTTAATTAAATCTAAATATATATGTCTATTTATACTTATAAAATAGTTTGAAAGGTATATTTATATATATATAATTGAAAATATAATATAATATATATTTATTTTTTAAATATAATTTAATCTTAAGTGTACATTTAATTAATATATATATACTATATATGGGTAACATAATGAATTATAATCTATAAATGAATATTATTCAATATGCACATATATATACGCATGTATGATATATTCATTGACTCTAATTCATTTGAAAACACATATATATAGATGCGCGCATGCATGATATTGATCTATCCCAATTCGTTGAAAAACTCATATATATTCAATAATTTCAATTATACATATATATTAGAACGTATTATATATTTATAAATAAAACAAATACATTAAATATAAAGAAATATAATAAATATATATTAAATATAATGAATTAATAAATCTAATAAGTATATAATGAATTAATAAATCTAATAAATATATAATGAATTAATAAAACTAATAAATATATATTGAATTATTAAATATAATAAATATATTTAGTATTAATATTATAATTATTATTATATATATATATATTTAGTTATAAGAAGTGTTTTTTATTTGATGTATACAATAAATATTATCAGCACTAAGAAAAGCGCTGATAAATGTTACATTTATCAGCGCTAATAAAAGCACTGATAAAGGTATATTTAAAGCGCTGATAAATAATCCCTTTATCAGTGCTAAAACAAGCACTGATAAAGGGTACACCTTTATCAGTGCTTTTCCGTTAGTGCTGATAAAGGCAGGTTCATGCCTTGCCCAGTTTTGTGGTAGTGATACTTGGGTAGTGTTTAGTATTTTTGTCTCTTGGTATCTACCTACATTAAGGGATTATTGATAATTTTTATAGAGAAATAAAACAATTATTTTACATTATAATATTTCATCTTTTGAGTTTATTATTTTTAGTTTTGATGTCTATACATTTATCGATACATTTTCTATATTTATTCCATTTGTTTAATCATTTTTTTATTCATTTGGTATAATTTTGTTCCACTATAACCATGAGGTTATAGTATTACTATCATACCATCATAGAGCCTCACTTCTAGTAAAAACCCTCATGCATAAAGGGAGGTGGTCTTGAGGCCATGTGGAAAACATGTTCAAATACTATTACTGCATAACCTGAGATGGAATGTCACAATGTGGTGTTAGAGAAGTTTATTTTACATTTTATTTCTATTTTGGTTGGTAGATTTGATACAAGTAGTTTTTTAATTGGTTAATGATTTCATGTATGGGAGTTGCTAACCCACATATGGGGAAAAGGCATGTTTCCTGATTTGGGAATTGATATGCTAGATAACTCATGTTGAAACTACACTAATTTCACCATTGGGTGATTCGAAATAGGTGTGTTATTGATTATTCTATAATTTTTTATACTTTATCCTTGTTTGGGTATGCAACAGAAGCATTGATCATGATTCATTATAGGAACATTAGGGAATAAAATGTACATTATTTTTCCATTCAAGGTATTTTTTATTGTTTGAATTAATGTCATCTATTTTATGATCCTTGAGTGATATTTTTATTATACAAGTAATATTCATATAAGAAAAGGGGTGTTAATAATTGATTATAAAAGAGTCCAAAACAACTTAACTGATTTATTACATATTCATTGATTATTATTCCGTAATTAGCGTATAATTACATGTTTAAGGTATGTATCTCAGGTTATATAGACTACACTATTAGATGATTTTCAATAAATAAATGTAAATTTTAATTTAATTACTAAATGTACCTCTATAAATTGTGAAATATGATTAATCTATTAAAAACATCTTCATCTTACTGTTATATTATTTTATTTAATGTAATTGTCTGGATATAGTTAAGTGGATAACAAATTGTAATTTACTAAGAAAGTACATCCTTAAATTGGGAATTATATTTCCATTAATTAGTCAATAATTTAAATTCTATAATATATTAATCATAGATTATAGTACAAATATAGTTAAATGGGGATTACAATTCAATTATAAGAGGAACATTCCAATATAAAATGAAATTTAAATACCATGAACTGGAATCCTTGGTAAAATTTGAGAACATGAACCGAATCCAACCTTAGTAGTGTGTATTATGTAATGTCTATTGGGATAGATTATGATCTAAAAAGTCTTCCAAACCTAGATCAGGAGAAGGTAGAAGAGAAAAAATTTCATATATAATGTCTTTTACCTTCGATACTTTTTTATTTCATGTATTTTGTTACTAAATTATACATGAGGCATGTGCTTATAATTTAGAGGGATAGTCTACCAAGATTTCCTAGAATTGTTCCCATGGACTCAGATATTAACCATGTTATGGAGGTGGTGTGCCCTGATCCTTGAGTATCACCTCTAGTAGTTCCACCTGTCTCACATCACACTATTGCTAATGTGGGTGAAGATTCCCTATTTTTAGTTTGATTCCTACATCTTTTGAATACAATATAGCGAGCTACACAACTAGCGTCCTCCATGTAAAAAATTTAACTTATAATTTCATCAGTATAATCCATTAATATCTTGAAGGGATGAAGGTCCTCGTGATGTCTATTCCTGACTGGAGGTCATGAAATTAATTTTATGGAACCTTGGTACACCATCCAAGAGGATAGTGATGCTCTCCCCTTATATGCTTCATGATTCCAACATAAAATGGTGTGATTTTAGAAATCTGAATGATCATCATTGGTGCATGAAATATAGGTACTTCAATTATATTTTCTATTACATTTTCTTCCCATAGATTCTAAGAGATGATAAGGCTTGAGAGTTCATGCACCTGGAGTAGGGAACCCTGTCCATCATAGACTATTCAGATCGCTTTACAAGCCTACATCATATTTCACTAACCATAGATGGAGATGATCTGTCTAGGGATAGTTGCTTCAAGGATGGAGCTATATACACTATTTGATCTTAAGTAAATTACATCAAGATAGCTATAATATCAATGATTTACAATGAAGATCCTATAAACCAATGAGATCTAATAGAATATGATGGTATACATAAAGGTGGACAAGTTTCAAGAAAGAGTTCCTCCAGTGGATGAAAATGTCATCAAGAGAGTTATCAGTAGAGAAGTGGTTTCTAGAGAATCTTAAATATATGTCCAGTAGTTTGAGGTAATGCCACTTGATGCCTCAGTGTTATAGGAACCCATTCGAGTATAGATCTTGTTGATAAAATGTCCACCTTTTAGGATTTTGTAGAACCATACCACTTATTTCTTATTGGAGAGGATTTTCACCAGCTCCACTTTCCAATGTATGATCAGTAGATCCATGTTTGTTAGGGAGCTAGAGTATCCCCAACTGATGAAGATGAGGATGAGTTCATTTCAAAGGTATCCATATATCTGTTTTTTAACATCAACTGAGTGGATCCACTCAGGATATTCATGCTATAGCTAAATTTCATGGAACATACCAGTTGTATATAGAACATATGATACTAGATGAGTAGAAAAAAGGTCAATATATAATGTTAGGTAATATATTAGTACCCCTTACTGTCATATATAATTTTTACGATATAAGTTCCTCACAAACATTGATTTCTATATCAATCCTGCAAAGTATTAGGCTTGAAATTCATTACATATTTGGGGTTATAACCATGGGTACTCCATTAAGAGTACGTCTAGAGAGAGTATTCAAATGAATGGTATTTCTTCTTGATAATGGAGGATATTATTTCATGTGGATCATTTTTATCCTTGAGATGACATGTTTTGATATCATAATGTTGATGCATTTCCTATTTCCCAATCAAGCCCAATTTTTTTAATGAATGGTTTATTTTATATCACATTGGGGTAGTAGATATGTGCATAAGGGTAAATGGATTTTCATGGCTGGTGAAGTAAGAACATATCATCATGGGATATAATGGTTGATAAACTAGATCACTATTATTTTCTTGGATGATCAGATAATATTTCTAATATACTTATCACCAGTGGTGAATCTTTTAAGGGACTACATTAACATTAATTTATTAGGATTACCTATGGATACATATGTATATATTTTGATAATGTTTATTTGAGGTGAATAAATAGTGTATATTACTCTATATTGAAATGAACATACAAAGCTTTAGGAGATCAAGATGTAGTTTGAGGACATAGAATCTAAGGGGGTTTTTCAACAATGTACATCACCTTGCAGTTCACACGTGATTTTCTCCCAAAAGGGGGATGGAACCCTTAAGATATTCATGGATTATGGATGGTTGAACCATCACATAGCTAATAAATTGCATTCATTGTCTCAAATTGATTATATTTTTGGAATGACCTGATGAGTAGGAGTATTATCGATGATCGATATGAGGTTAGGCTATCCTCAAGTACGTGGTATAAATTTTTAAATATCTATAATAGCGATATGATGTACGTATGGTATCTTTTATTATATAATTATACCATTTAGTCATAAGATATCTCTCTCTATTTTTATTTCCTTGATGAATTATGTTTTTAACCCGTTCCTAGATTCCTTCATTTCACTGTTCGTTGAATAAAAGATGGTGTACTAAAAGACTCATCACGATCATTCCAAACTCCTTGATATCAATTTGCATATCCATATAGAGCAAAGTTTTTATTCTAAATTCCACAAATTTAACTTCTTGATTAATATGGTTCACTTCCTAGACATATTATATCATAATATATAGTATCAATGACTATATAGAAGTTGGGGGACATTGTTTCCTGGGATCATCCTAAGAATTTAATTTACATATAGAGTTTCCTTAGGATAGTTGGATATTAAAAATGTTTTATACCAAAACTCTACCATCTTGAGGAAAAAATAATAGGCTTGAACAAGAATGGAATCAATTTTTTTCTACTCTAAAGAATGAGCTAAATAGTTTTTGGAGTTGAAGAGAAGACTTACCTCATCCCCAATATTGATCATATCTAATCATAGAAGAGGCTATATTGTGTTTTGTGATTAAATTGTATTTGAACTAGGTGTTGTTTTGATGCAAGGAGATAGAGTTGATATGTATGAGTATCTTTAGTTGAGGACACATGTAACACCCCGAGTTTTTATGAAAAATATTCTTTTTAATTTCATTAATTTCTTGTGTTGTACGCTACACCAAAGAGAGCTTTCACAACACGCATCATTGACTTGCCGTGCATTACACGCAATCATGACCTTCCTCGATAGTGTGTGTAGTACGCAATACCGAGTTTCACTAAACAGCGATATGCTATTAAAATATTATTAAAACTAGCCGTTATGAATAGTAATAACCACTTTTTGAAATTTTTTAAATTTTATTTTTCAAAATGGACTTCATTTTTGGATTCGGAATATCAAAATTATCTTAGGGTGAAATTTTGGTACTTTTCGGCTAACTTTCATTTTCTGATGAATAGTGAAAATTACTAATTTTTAATTAAAAACAACCTTTTTAATCAAAATAATTTATAGTGATAAATTATTAATTTGAGTGGTTTTAAAGTATATTTAGAATATATTTTTAAAATTTAATACAATGTTTGTCATTGGATGTAATTTCACATTTAAACCAGACATAAACAAGTGTCAATCTTTTGATAGTTATTATCTCTTAAGAACACACTATTTGTTTTGACGACGAGAATTAATTTTTAAATTAATTAATGCAACTAATATGTTTTTAATTTGGTAAAATAGACATCATTTTTGACTTCATAATATCAAATATACCTTAGGCCTAATTTTTGGTATTTTTCTGGAAAATTTCATTTTGTGATGAATAATGAAACCACTAAGTGGTAGTTAAAAAAATTCATTTTTCATAAAACATAATTTTACCGCTTCTGTGAGTGGAATTTAAAAAATCTGAGAGACACGGTTGATGTCAGTAAGTAAAATGTGGTTCAATGAGATGAAAATAATTTTTGGTGAATAGTAACTTTTTACTTTTTTTTACCACGGTTAAAAGTAAATAGGGTAATTAAGGGTAAAAATGTTATTATTATTACCCTAACACATGTCATAATTCTATTGGATAAGTGTAATTAGACCAAAAACAACCTTAGTAATAAAATATGACCATTTAGGCCCACTAGGATTAGATTAGGACATTTATTATTAATTTATTTGAAGAAGGGTTAAAATAGTTAAAATCAACATTTAATAACTAAATAATTTTTAATATTGGGTTATACATAAGATAAATTCAACTATAAATATTCATTAGAAAGCTAAAAGTATTTCCTACATAATTATATTTTATTTTTAATTTTTAGACATTAATTTATGACACAAATATGATTAAGTAATTATCTTATTAATGAAATATTGACATAATTGATGTTATAAATACCCAAATAAATGTAATTTAAGACTTTTTATGAATTAAAATAATTTTATAGGTTAATATGACATGTTATTATTTATTTAATTAACTTTTTTTTAACTAATCATTCTGGTATGATTTTCACAAAAATCAATTACAAAATAGTGTTAAAATTGACATAAAATAGTTTTTAAAACAAATATTATATTATTAATTGTTATTTTATTCCTAAAAATCTAAGGTTCGTCCAAATGACTTAGATAAGGCTTTATATATTAATAATAAACAACTTGGGGTTCGTTTGGCTTTTTATAGTACGTTTTTAACCTTATAGTGTAAGAACACAAAAAGACACGGTAAAAGTAAAATTATCTAACTTAAAGTTAAATATAAATGACAAGGTTAACATAGGAACATAAACTTGTCTAAATTCTATGGGATGATAGGATTTAGACCCATCCCCACCTTAGCTTCGAAATAAATCAATTTGGAGCTATTTAAAACCGAATTTGGCTTTATAATAAAATAATATTTTTAGTTTTTCCAAAAGAGCCCATCTCCTTCCTTATAAAAGGGCACCTCCTCCCTCTCTTCCTCACACCACTTTGAGCCTTCAAGATCATCCAATCTCTGCCAAATTCTTTTCTCCACTTCCCTAGAAACATCCTATAGGTCCTGGTCCTCTTAAAAGACCAATTTTAGTGCCCTAAGAGGAGGACTCAAAGAGGCGCTTCAAAGAAGAGGTAATGTCTGTTACCAATTCTTTCAACATTATTTCTTCTTCCACTTCTTCTTCTTAGGTTGTTTCATTATGAAGTAATAACATCAGTATCACTCATACAGTTATATGTTATTATAAGTGTGAACCAACCCTATTTCACCATCTATCCATCCTATGGAAAATGAAATCACTGCGCGTACGTACGTACGGAATACCGTCTCCACGACGTGGTGTAATCTATTTTCCACCAACACCTTACTTGGATGGGTATAATGGTGTACATAATAACTATATATGATTATTGTAAAGTGATATTGATTTTGAAATAGTATACATACACTCCAATACAATTCCATGATCGTGAAAACGATATCATCGCTCATGCGTATGTACGGACTACCGTCTCCACAACGCGATGAGATTCATTCTCCACGTTAACCATTCATGAATGATTATAAAGTATATCTAATAAGTAATAATGAAATATATGAAATAATAATGATAATATATTTATGTGTATACATATGTATGCCATCTACTTAATTCCATTCAACTCAATAAGGAAACGAAAACAACATTCATGCGTACGTACGACCTACCGTCTCCATGAACGGTGTATTTCTTTCCATTTACTGATCTATTATATATATGTATATTCTGAATATATATTATATATAAATCATGTTTTATATTCTGGAATTAAGTAATCATGATCTAAGTAATCATATGAATAATTACAAGTCAAAACACGGACGACAAATGAAACGATTTTACCCAAAACACTCTTTAACATGGAATTTACAAAAGAACGGGTAATATAAAGTCATAAGTGAACCTTATATGATATAATAAAAATGAATATAATTCTTTAATAAGTCAATGAAATTATTTAAATCATTATACATGAGGTTTGGATACGTACGAAGCATATCGGACCTTAGGTAAGGGATAATTGTGCAAATCTCATTTTTATCCGAGATTACTAATTCGTAAGTATTTACTGGGGTTATTTCTATCATCCATGTTCATGTTTTATAAAAGTGTATTCATTTATTTTTAAAGTCCTTTTATACCCATTTTGACTTTTACCCCATGGTATGGAAGGAATCATTCTTTTGTTTACCCTACGAGGTACTTTTTTAACTTTTCCGACAAAAGTACAAGAAGAATGTTTTTTTAACTTATACGGCACGAACGGTTTTTTACAGTTTTATAAAGAATTATTTTCATGATGCTTCCTAAAAATATTTCATGGCTATTTTCAACAAAATATCTTTCTTTTAAAATAGTATGACATTTTTTGAAAAGAAATTGATTTTGAAGAAGAAAGGATATTTTCCTCAAGAATTCATTTCAAGTGTTTTATTAAAACCTTTTTCCATCTAAGATGACATTATTTCATATGTGTATGTTTCAAGTATAAAGTCTCTATGATTTACATGGTTTCAATTTTTTATTATGAAATGATATCCATTTCTTTTATATGGATTATGTGATTATGGGATGATGTTTATGAAACCAATTTTATTTATTGGGTTACTATGAATGATGTATGTTTATTTTGTGGCACAAGTAAGAATGATTTCATTATGATATTGGTGGGACCTATATCTCCCTCTAATTCATTGGGTAAATATTTATATCTCATGAGATAGACATGGATGGAACAACAAGTTAAACCGGTTCAGTAATACAGGACTGGAACGAGGAGTGAACTCGATTCAGAAAGGGACTTTGTCCACTAAGATGGTCTTGGCAGTAATGCCTTGGCTACTATGGAAATCATATCATGTGATTAATGGTTTCCACAATTACATGTTTTATTCCCATTCTTTTTTATCATTCTTGATGTTTCTTTATGATCTATGCCTTACGTACTTCCATGTTTTATGTCATTGCTCATGCTTTTGATGTTTAAACATTATGTTCTTGTTTTTAAGTTCAAATGTATATAGTATGTTTTATTTTATCCATTATTACCCTTACTGAGCATTTTAGATCACCCTTTTTATGTTTTCTTTTCCCCAGGATAAAAATAAAGGTTTTAGGTAAGAAAAAAGGGGAAGATATTTATGGGAGATGTTGAAGATCATTCACCACGATTAGAAGATTTTATTCCGAGTTTTCAAAGACACTAAACTATTACGGTCCTTGTGTGTGTGTGTTTTTGTAATGTCCTAAGTATTCCGCAAAAGTAATGAAATGTCCATGTACGTCAGGCTTCAGGTCTCTACAACACATGAGTATATCTATTTGACACATGATCATGTTTAGTATTACTTGTCTATGCCTTACATTTCATGAGACACTATTTGATGGGAGGGCATTTTGTGGTGCATACAGACAAAAAAAAAATAAAATTTATATCTTTACAAAACATAACATGAACCTAAGAAAATGGATATTTATGAAATAAATTTAGTCCTTCAAGTTCGATCATTTTTACTCAGCTGATAAGGGAAATATCATTGTCGATGCTCTGATTTAGAAGACTCTAACAAATATTTTTTAGGAAGCTAGTAATGAATGGAGGTTGATGGATCATATTTTTAAGATGTATTTTTATATTTATGTGAGTTGAAAGAGTAATTATCATACATCCATGGGGGTGGCCTTATAACTTCTGGATAGAGTAAAGAGGTGGAAGTTCATAGATCCAGAAGGTTGAGTCCCAAGGGGGAGTATATATAGTGCAGACCCACCGTTGGATTGGTCAGTTAATGAAGATGACATCATAATTATACATGGGTGTTTCTAGGATTTCACACACATGAAAAATTAATTAATGATAGAATCCCATTATATACAGTGGGAAGTTCAAACCATGACATCAAAGATATATCATGACATGCACCACTAGTATTGGTAGACTAGGATGAAACCTTGGTTTGTAGGTTTTTTAAATCAGTGTACCACCTATAACTATGTGAAGGCAGATCACTAAAAACCTATTGGATTGTTACAAACATTAATAGTCCCATAATAGAAATGGTATTATGTCAAAATGGATTGTGTGACTTGTTTACTGAGTTATCCTTTAGATAATAATAATTTTTTCATAGTGACAGACATGCTGATGAAGGTATCCTACATCCTTTCAATATGAGAGACCTTATTAGTGGATTATCCAGTAGACTATAAATCTCTGTGATTTTATGCCTAAACGGGTTCCCCAAAATTATAATTTCTAATATAGACACTCATTTAACATCTTGTTTCAAGAAGAGTTTGCAAAAAGAAATGAGTACCTAGGTACTTTGGAGCATATCCTACCACCCGCTGACCAACAACCATTCATATTGAAAAATATAGGTTCTTAAAGGATATTATTAGAGTGTGTGTCATTGATTTCACATGTTCATGGGGGAAACATATACCTCTTTTCAAGTTCAGATACAATAATTATTTTAGGTTAAAATAAATATAGATCCTTATTATTCATTATATAGAAAGCGGTTGCATTTACAACTATAAAATACATTGGTAGGAGAGGAATCACTGTATGAATATCATGTAATCCAAGATATATAGAATATCTACATCTTATTAGGAAGCATATGGATACTGATTAGTCTAGAGATAAAACTTCTATTGATCACTATCAATGGCCTCTGGAGTTTGATGTTTGGGATCATGTTTTCTTGTGCATTTTCCTTAGACATGGGAATATAAGAATATAGAGGTATGGGAAGGAAACTCCTATATTATTTGGACTATTCATGAAAACAAAGATATTTGGACCAGTATCTTATTAGAAAGATCATCATTATGGGTACCAATCCATGAACAATGTCTTCCATATGTCCTAGATTTTCTGACATCATGTAAACTCATATCATAAATTTTATCTCGATGATGTTGAATTAGAGGATGATTCATCTTTTGAGTTGTTACATATTCATATCTGTAATGCCCCAAACCAAGTTACCCAAATTTAGTGCATTATTACATAACATTGGCATGATCACAAAAGATCAAGTCTCGAAAGACCGATTAGTTTAGTATCCTTGGAATCACTAGACACATTCATAAAGTTTACATAACATCATAAAATGAGAACTACAACAACATAGTATCCATAGTCCACAATCATATCCCATCATACTATCCCTATAGGTCATTCATAAAATACTTATTCACATCCTGGAAAAAATAAAACATAGAAAGGGGTGAGATTAGATGCTTAGTAAGGATAACAATATAGTGTAAACTTTCATAAATAAGAATAAACATTTAAGGCAATGTATAACTAAAACAAAACCCTTTTAAACTTAAACTTCAGCATAATATGGCAAAGAAAAAATGAAATAATTCCATTTAATTATTCACATGGATATTATACTAGTCGAATAATCACATGCAATATCAATAACCACTTTCATAATAATGGAATGCATAATGACAGACTATCATAACCACATAGTCAAGGTATTGTGCCAGGACTAAAAATAAGATTTTGTCAAGGACTTATGCCAAGACACTAGTCTATCTCATGAGACCTACCGATCCATCTAGGAGATATAGCGGGCTCCACCCATCACTTATTAAGTCCAATGCATTCCTCATATGAATAGGTTTAAACATAACATAAAAATTCGTATTAAAACTAGCATACAAAATGTCAATACTTTCTCCATAAACCATGAATGGTATAAAAATAACACATCCATAGTAAAAAATATCACAAAACCTTAAATACAATATGGTAGTTTTGTATCATAATAAATTAACTTCAAATAAGCTTAAAATCCATCAAAGGATGTTGACATAGATGAAATCAAAACTATTTGAGAGAAATATATCTTTTTTTTAAATCATTTAAAAGTATCATAATTATAAAATAAAACATTTATGTTGAAAATATCCTTATAATCTTGTAAGGGAAGCTTATACGAGTTTATAATGGTATAAAATAACCGCACACACCGTATAAGTTTAAAAAAGACATTCTTACCTTAATTTTATCGAAAAAGGTTAAAAAGGAACTTGTTTGGAAAACGATGGAAATATTCCTTTAAAAACATCTTATAAAAAGTCAAACAAATGTATAAATGACTTTAAACCATAGTCTATAAAATAGTAAGAATGATTTGAAATATATTTTTAAGAAACACGGATGCAGATGATAAAGAGGTCCCAGTTGATAATTACGTATAAACAACGTAGGATAATGAAGAGATTGTGAAAAAAACCCTTACCTTGTACTTTTCCTTGGTCAAGGGTAGGTTAAACTCCTTTATAATGGTTAAATAATTGTTATTAAATTATAAAATAATCATTTAAATTAATATGATTTCATATATGATCTTTTATCATTGCTTTGTTAATAATATCTTAGTATTATCGTTGTTTCGGGTGTTAACTTACTCGATTTATTTTATATGTTTTGTTACATAAGAAGTTTTTGTTATGAATAGGTTGTATATTATTCATATTCAGAATTATATAAAGTCCTTAAACATTATTTTTATTCATAAAATGAGAATTAGAATTGAATGGATACGATAAAGAGTGAATCTCATCGCGTTCGTGAAGACGGTAGTTCGTACATACACACAAGCGACAATATCATTATTTTGATATTAAAATAATATATAATTGGATAGTATATCATATATAAAGAATAATTATCATGTTATATTTATTATTTACATGAATTACACATTATTATTATACCCATCCAAATAATAATATATTGAATAACAATTACACCACGACGTGGAGACGGTAAGCCGTACGTACGCACATATGGTGACATGTCATTCAAAGGATGGATAAAATACCGAATATGGTTGTAACATATTTATAATAACATAACAGTATATAGAAGATACTGGAGTTATTATTTTAGAATGTAAATAACAAAGAAAGAAGAAGTTGAAGAAGAAAGGAACTTGAAAGAGGGTGGTGAAAACATTACCTCTTCTTCAGGTTCTTCCTTTTGATTTAATCAAAAGGGATCCTTAGATTGGATTTATGAATAAAGGAAGGACTATAGGATGAATGGAGGATATTTTATAGGGTATTTGGGCAGAGTTTGGCAGATCTCAAAGGCTTTGAAGGTGTGAAATTGAGAGAAGGGGGAGTGCCCTTTTATAAGAGGGGTGAGGGGCACCTTTGGAAAAGCTAGAAATATTATTTTATAATAAATTCATATTACATTTATAATGGCTCGAAAGTGGATTATTTAATGGTTAAGGTGGGCATAGGTTGAAAACCAATCAACCAATAGGTTTTAGATAGGTTTGGGTCACTTTATTAACCTTATCTTTTAGTTTTAACTCTTAGTTAATTAGTTTGACACTTACCATGTCTCTTTATATTATTATATTATATAGTCAATAAACATACTATAAACTTACAAGGGACCACAAAGTGGTCCATTAATGAAACAAATATCATTATTTAAGTCTCTTGGCCAAACCTTAGATTTCTAGGAATAGAATATAAATTAATAATATAATATTTGTTTTAAAAACTCTTTTATGTCAATTTTGACACTATTGGGTATTTTGTTTTTGATAAATTCATAAAAGCATTATTACTTCGAAAAAAATTTATATAACCAATCATAATATGCCATATTAACCTATAAAATTATTTGAATTCATAAAAAGTCTTAAATTACATTTATTTTGATATTTATAATATCAATTATTTTATTATTTCATTAATTAGGTAATTACTGCATCACCATTATGTCATAAATAAATTAAATTATTTAATATCTAAAAATTATAAATAAAATACCATTATGTATTAAATCATTTTATATTTCTAATTAATTTTTAAAATATAATTTATCTTATGTATAACCCTATATTAAAAATGTTTTAGTAATTAAACTTTGATTTTAACTCTTTTAACTGTTCTTTGAATTAAATAATAATTAATGTCCTAATTTAATCCAAGTGGACCTAAATGATAATATTTTATTCCTAAGGTTGTTTTTGGTCGAGATAAACTTTTCCAATATAATTAGGACATGTGTTAGGGTAATATTAATATCATTTTACCCTTAATTACCCTATTTACTTTTAACCGTGGTAAATAAAAGTAAAAAGTTACTATTCACCAAAAATTATTTTTTCCTTTTTGTAACACATTTTACTCTATAATATTAACCTTTTCTCTCTGATTTTCGAAATTCCACTCATAGAAGCGGTAAAATTATGTTTTATGTGAATTTCTAAATTCTCCTAGGAGGTGGGTAAAAGACGGTGAAAAGTTCAATAAAATTTTTATATATCTAAAATTATTCTGAACTAACTCCAATGAATTAAATTGAACATATATAGGTATTATGTATCTATTTTGACCTTAATTAAATTTAAATAAAATAAATAATTATTTAATTAGAAATTCGGTTTTAAACTATAACTCAATGTTTTTCACTATTCATCAAAAATTGAATGTTTTCAGAAAAATACAAAAATTTCACTCGAGGATAATTTCGATATTCCAAATCCAAAAATGAAGTCCATTTTGAAAGATAAAATCTATAAAATTTCAAAAAGTGGGTATTATTATTCATAACGACTAGTTTTATTGGCTGTGGTGTGTGTTAGAACTCGAAGTTGCGTACAACACACACTACTGTATTATTCAAAGAAGGCGTACTGTGGAAGAGTGGATTGTTACATTTTACCCTCTTTCAAATAATTTCATCCTAGAAATTACTAGAATAATACTACATGAAAAGACTTGGGTGGTTCTTCATCATATGTTCCTCGGGTTCCCATATTTCTTCTTCCATCTTATGGTTTCTCCACAAAACTTTTACCAGACGAGTCGTTAGGTTTCTTAGTAAATATTCTCTCATATCAAGAATCCGAATGAGCTATTCGTAAGATGACAGATCGGGTTGCAGTTCTAATTTCTCATAGGTGAGTACATGCATTGGTTCAGGCATGTATTTCCTCAATATTGATACGTGGAACACATCATGAACTTTGGAGAGATTTGGCAGCATTGCCAAATGGTATGCTACAAAACCAATTAGTTCTAGAATTTCGAAAGGTCCTATGTACCTGGGACTCAATTTACCTTTCTTATCGAAACGTATAACTCCCTTCCATGGAGATACCTTCAAGAAAACAAGATCTCCTACATGAAATTCCAAATCCTTCTTTTGATTATCGGCATAGCTCTTCTACCTACTTTGAGCTACTTTGATGTAGTTTTGGATTACCTTCACCTTTTCCATCATTTCCTCCACTAGTTCTAGGCCTACAAGTTTTCTTTCACCAACTTCATCCCAACAGGTTGGTGTGGAACATCTCTTTCCATACAACGATTCATATGGTGCCATCCGAATACTTTAATGGAAGCTATTGTTATAGGAAAATTTTACCAGAGGTAAATATTGATCCCACATACCCTGAAAGTCATGTGAGCATGATCTCAAAATGTCTTCTAAGGTTTGAATAGTCCATTCTTATTGTCAATTAGTTTGTGGGTGGTAAGCAGTGCTCAAACGAAGTTCAGTATCCAGGACCTTCTGAATACTTTTCCAGAATCTTGAAGTAAAATGGGGATCATGATTAGAAACAATCGATAGGGGTACTCCATGAAGTATCACAACTTCATTAATATATAGTCTTTCTAGGCGTTCGAGTGGTAAATATTCCCTTATAGTAAGAAAATGTGATGACTTGGTAAGACGATCAATAATGACCCATATTGCATCCTTCATTCTAGGAGTCTTTGTTAGTCCCATGATAAAGTGCATCGTAATATTATCCCATTTCCACTCCGGTATGGGAAGAGGTTTCATGACTCATCCAGGCTATTGCCTTCCAGCTTTCAGTTGTTGAAAAACTATACATCTTGACACAAAATCAGTAATCTCCCTCTTCATGTTGTCCCACCAAAAATGTTCCTTCAAATATCTATACATTTTGGTGCTCCCAGGGTGTATAGATAAATTAAAACTATGAGCATCGTCCAACAATTCCCTTTTCAGATCTGGTATATCAGGACCACAAAGTCTCTTCCAAAATTTCAAAATTCCTTCTTCATAAACAAAGTCTCTAAATCTCCCATCTTTCACAGCTTTAAACTTCTTTTGAAGTTCTTCATCATCGGTCTAAGAACTCTTTATACTTTCTGATAAAGATGGTTTGACAACCATTTGAAAAAGCATTGATGTTTCACCATCCATGATTATTCCCATGTCCATCTTCACTAGATCCATGCAAATTGGATCCCTTTCAATTCTCATATTGTTCAAAACTCCATGATCTTTTCTGCTCAAAGAATCTGCCACCTTATTTTCCTTCCTCGGGTGGTAGTGTATCGTGCAATCATAATCCTTGAGTAATTCAAGACATCGTCTTTGCCTCATGTTGAGCTCTTTCCATGAGAAAATGTACTTAAAACTCTTGTGACCAGTATAAATATCGCATTTTTCAACATAGAGATAATGTCTCCATATCTTCAAAGAAAATGTTACAGCAGCTAACTCAAGATCATGAGTAGGAAAGTTTTTCTCATGAATTTTTACCTGTCGTGATGCATAGGCAATAACCCTATCATTCTGCATTAGGACACAACCAAGTCCTTTCTTCGATGCATCACTATAAATAAATAACTCATCATTCCCCAATTGTAGAGTCAATATAGGAGCATTGACTAATATTCTATTTATTTCTTCAAAACATTCTTCACACTCTTTTTTCCAAAAAATTTAAACTCTTTACGTGTGAGCTTCGTTAATGGGTTAACCAATCGAGAAAAATTCTGAACGAAATGTCGATAATAACCTGCTAAACCAATAAAACTTCGTACCTTGGTTATACTCGTTGGTGCTGGCCATTCTTGGATTGCCTTGGTCATAGAAGGATCAACAGAGATTCCATCCTTAGAGACAATATGGCCAAGAAAAGAAATCTCTTGAATCTAGAATTCACACTTGCTAAACTTCCCATATAATTCATGTCTTCTCAGAGTCTTCAAGAAAATGCTCAAGCGATTTTCATGATTTTAATAGATTTTGGAGTATACGAATATATCATCAATAAATACCACCAAAAATTCATCGAGATATTCCTTGAAAAATCTATTCATTAGATCCATGAATACATTGGGTTCATTAGTCAATCCAAAAGGCATTACAGTAAACTCGTAATGCTCGTACCTAGTTCTAAATGCTATATTTGGAATGTCTTCCTTCTTCACACACAACTGATGATATCTAGATCGATGGTCAATCTTAGAAAATTATTGAGCTCTATGCAGTTGGTCAAATAAATCATCAATGCGAGGTAGGGGATATTTGTTCTTTATTGTTATATAATTGATCTTTCTGTAGTCGATACATAACATCATAGATCCATATTTCTTTTTAACAAAAATAACAGGGGCTCTCCAGGGAGAAACACTAGGATGTATAAATCCCTTATTAATCAATTCCTCTAGTTGTTTCTTTAGTTCAACTAATTCCACAGTGTACATTCTATAAGGGGTCTTAGATATAGGCCTTGATCTAGGAATTAAATCAATAGAAAACTCAACTTATTGTTATGGAGGATGTCCAGGTAAATCTTCCAAAAACACATCTATATATTCTTTCACAATAGGTACATCCAATATTTGAAAATTATTTTCCTCACCCACAGTCATTTCATTCTCTTCCTCCCCAATAATTGAATTTAGTTGAGTTACTGGGGGTGGATCTGGGCAAGAATTAGGTGGTGATGATTCCGCTCTAAAGATAATGTGTTCCTTATCATCATCATAAAAAATAGTAACCTCCTTCTTCTTGCAATAAGTTTTTTCATCATGGTCCAAAAGCAAATACATACCAAGTATTATATCAAATTCAATCATAGGTATGACGATGAGATCAGCGGATAAAGAGCATTTATGTGCTCTAATGGGGGCTGATTCACAAAACTTTGTTGCGATGATACTTCCCTTAGGAGTTTTAACTGACAACTCCCTTGTTAAATCAAATTGGAAATATCAAATTTTCTTAGAAAATTGGGAAAATATGAAACAATGTGATGGTCCAAAATCAAATAAATCATTTTCTAAACTTGAGGAAACCATTAAATTAACTACCACTACATATTTCAGAGGTTCCACCTCAGCAGTAGTGATAACATAAGCTTGGCCCTGATCCCTTGGCCATTTCTGTGGTAAGTTCCCCTGACGCTTAGGAAATTCATTTGAATAATGTCCCATATCCCTTCAATTGGAGCATTAGAAATTGGTAGCTTCCTTCTTCCCCTTGAAATCACGAGCTTGGTGGCCCTATTCACCACATTTGTAACTGACTCCCATTCCCTTTAAGCAAGTACCAGGGTGTTTCTTCCCACATTTAATGCAGGATGGATATTAAACTTTTCCCTTCTTCCCCTTATTTCCATTCCTAGATTGATCAATAGATCACCTCTTCTCTTTCTTTTCTTTAAAGTCATAAGACTTAGAGAATTCCTTTTCTTTCCTTATAGCACATGAGACAATGTCTTCGTATGACAAGAAGGATTGTGAGACTAATGATCGACGGAGGAATGGTTTTAACCCATAAAAGAAATGATCAATATTACTTCTTGGGTTACGTATATAATCTCCAGTATACCTTGCTATCCTTGTAAAGTTAGCCTCATACTTTGTGACATTCTCATCCTCCTTTTGTCTCAGACTCCGAAATTGCCTTTCCATATCTGATCGATGGTCATGAGGAAAGTATTTTTCTAAAAACAGATCTTTGAACTCCCTTCATTCCATATTTGATACTTCATCATCTTCCTTCATGTTTTGAATCAATGACCACCATTGATCAGCATCTCCAGTGAGGCTATAAACTGCCATGATAACTTTTTCCCTTTCACTACTCCCCAAATCCTAAAATATTTTATCTAGGGAACTTATCCAATGTTCAGATACTAATGGATTTGTACTCCCATTGAATGTTTGTGGTTTTTTCCTCATGAAGCAATCTAACATTGATCCTCCACGCTGTGGATCAGGGTGCTCCATACGGGTAAGGTTATTATTCATAACCTAAGTGAGTTGTCCTAGTATGGTGATAAGCTAATCAGCACTAGTTGCATCACCAACTCCACTATAATTATCTTGACCAGGAGGGTAATCCCTACATGGAGTGCGTGCATTGATACGGTTTCCATTGCTTCCACTAGGTGACATTTCTAAACAATGGCATAAACTAGATCAGTTTATGAATCAAAATACATAATTCCATACTTGTAAAACACTTAACATAAATTGAACTATTTATGGATATAACCCATAATCATAAACATGTTTTCTTTGAGGAAGTGTATACTCATAAACCCTTAATAATTGTTTTTAATGAAAATGAGAATTATCCTAAGCATATCCCCTGGGAGTGTCATAACCAAGAGTGCAGCAAGGCCTATTGTCATTCACCAGTTCCTGTTCGAGTCTAGCTCAAAGCGGTGTTTTTGGGTTTTAACCCTAGGTACATCTGTGCCAGAGCCGACACAACCTGCTCGTATCCAAACAGGGATGTATTTCTCAGAAAACTCAAAAATTATCTACAATACCAAAATTCTAGGAAGTTCTTATGTACTAATCCTAAAAGTCTATCTTAGGGCTATGTGCTCTAATCAGAGTTTATCTAAATCTAGCTGCCAAGGTTTGTACTAAAATTCCTCTGATACCAACTATAATGTTGTGACCCCAGTTACCCAGAGTTAGTGCATTATTACATAACATTAGCATGACCACAAAAGATCAAGTCACGAAAGACCGATTAGTTTAGTAGCCTTGGAATCACTAGATACATTCATAAAGTTTACAATACATCATAAAATGAAAACTACAACAACATTGTCTCCATAGTCCACACTTATATTCTCTCATAATATCCCTATAGGTCATTTATAAAATACTTCTTCACATACTAGGAAAAATAAAACATAGAAAGGGGTGAGCTCAGATGCTCAGTAAGGATAACAATATAGCAGGAACTTTCATAAATAAGAATAAACATTTAAGGCAATGTAAAACTAAAACAAAACCCTTTTAAACATTAACTTCAGCATAATATGGCAAAGATAAAATGAAATAATTTCATTTAGTTATTCACATGGATATTCTACTAGTCGAATAATCACATGAAATATCAATAAACACTTTCATAATGATGGAATGCATAATGCCAGACTATCATAACCACATAGTCAAGACCTTGTACCAAGACTACAAATAAGATTTTGTCAAGGACTTGTGCCAAGATACTAGTTTGTCTCATGAGACCTACCGATGCATCGATGAGCTATAGCGGGCTCCACCCGTCACTTATTAAGTCCAATGCATTCCTCATATGAATGGATTTAAACATAACATAAACATTCGTATTAAAACTAGCATACGAAATGTCAATACTTTCTCCATAAACCATGAATGGTATAAAAATAACACATCCACAGTCAAACATATCAAAAAACCTTCAATACAATATGGAAGTTTTTTATCATAATAAATCAACTTCAAATAAGCTTAAAATCCATCAAAGGATGTTGAAATAGATGAAATCAAAACTATTTGAGAGAAATATCTATTTTTTTGAAATCATTTAAAAGTATCATAATCATAAAATAAAACATTTACTTTGAAAATAACCTTATAATCTTGTAAGGGAGGCTTCAACGAGTTTATAATGGTAGAAAATAGCTGCACCCGCCGTATAATTTTAAAAAAGACATTCTTACCATAATTTTGTCGAAAAGATTAAAAAAGAACTTGTTTGGAAAATGAAGTAAAGATTACTTTATAAACATATTATAAAAAGTAAAACAAGGGTATAAATAACTTTAACCCATAGTCTATAAAAAGAATGATTTGAAAAACATTTTTAATAAACATAGATTTTGATGATAAAGAGGTCCTAGTTGATAATTACATATAAACAAACTCAGATAATAAAAAGATTGTAAAATAAACCCTTACCTTATAATTTTCCTTGGCCTAGGGTAGGTTAAACTCATGTATAATGGTTAAATAATTGTTATTAAATTATATAGTAATCATTTAAATTAATATGATATCATATATTATCTTTTAACATTGCTTTGTTAATAATATCTTAGTATTATCGTTGTTTTGGGTGTTAACTTACTCATTTTCTTTTATATGTTTTGTTACATATTTCATGTTTGTTATGAATAGGTTGTATATTATTCATATTCAGAATGATATCAAGTCCTTAAAAATTATTTTTAATCATCAAATGAGAATTATACTTGAATGGATATGATGGAGAGTGAATCTCAACGCGTTCGTGGAGACGGTAGTCCATACGTACGCACGAGTGACAATATCATTATTTTGATATTAAAATAATATATAATTGGATGGTATATAATATATACAGAATCATTATAATGTTATATTTATTATTTACATGAATTACACATCATTATTTTACCCATCCAAATAATAATATATTGAATAACAATTACACCACGACGTGGAGATGGTAAGCCGTACATACGCACGCATGGTGACATGTCATTAAAAGGATGGATAGAATATTGAATATGGTTGTACCATATTTATAATAACATCACAGTATATATAAGATACTGGAGTTATTATTTTATAATGGAAATAACAAAGAAATAAGAAGTTGAAGAAGAAGGGAACTTAAAAGAGGGTGGTGAAAACATTACCTCTTCTTCGGGTTCTTCCTTTTGATTTGATCAAAAGGGATCCTTAGGTTGGATTTATGAATAAATTAAGGCCTCTAGGATGAAGGGAGGATATTTGAGAAGGTATTTTGGCAGAGGTTGGCCGATCCCAAAGGCTTTTAAGGTGTGAAATTGAGAGAAGGGGGAGTGACATTTTATTAGAGGGGTGAGGGGAACCTTTGGAAAAGCTAGAAATATTATTTTATAATAAATTAATATTCGGTTTCTAATGGCTCCAAAGTGGATTATTTAAAAGTTAATGTGGGTATAGGTAGAAAACCAATCAACCAATAGGTTTTAGATAGTTTTGTGTCACTTTATTAACCTTATCTTTTAGTTTTTACTCTTAGTTAATTAGTTTGACACTTACCATGTCTCTTTGTATTTTTATATTATATAGTCAATAAACTTACTATAAACATCCAAGAGAACCCAAATTAGTCCTTTAATGATAAAAATATCATTATTTAAGTCTCTTGGACGAACCTTAGATTTTTAGGAATATTATATAAATTAATAATATAATATTTGTTTTAAAAACTCTTTTATGTCAATTTTGACACTATTGGGTATTTTGTTTTTGATAATTTCATAACAACATTATTACTTAAAACAAATTTATATAACCAATACTAATATTTCATGTTAACATATAATTCATAAAAAGTCTCAAATTACATTTATTTTGATATTTATAATATCAATTATTTTAATATTTCATTAATTAGGTAATTACTGCATCACCATTGTGTCATAAATAAATTAAATTATTTAATATCTAAAAATTATAAATAAAATACCATTATTTATGAAATCTCTTTATATTTCTAATGAATATTTACAATCGAATTTATCTTATGTATTACCCTCTATTAAAAATGTTTTTGCAATTAAACTTTGATTTTAACTCTTTTAACTGTTCTTTTAATTAAATAATAATTAATGTCCTAATCTAATCCAAGTGGACCTAAATGATAATAATTTATTAATAAGGTTTTCTTTTGGTCTAGATACACTTTTACAATAGAATTTGGATATGTTTTAGGGTAATATTAATATCATTTTTACCCTTAATTACCCTATTTACTTTTAACTGTGGTAAATAAAAGTAAAAAGCTACTATTCACCAAAAATTATTTTTATCTTATTAAACCACATTTTACAACTTGTTATTAACCATGTCTCTCAAATTTTTGAAATTCCACTCACAGAAGCGGTAAAATTATGTTTTATGTGAATTTCCAAATTCTCCTAGGAGGTGGGTAAAAGACGGTGAAAAGTTCAATAACATTTTTATATATCTAAAATTATTCTGAACTAACTCCAATTAATTACATTGAACTTATATAGGTATTATGTATCTATTTATACCTTAATTAAATTTAAATAAATTAAATAATTATTTAAATAAAAATTCAGTTTTAAACTATAACTTAGTGTTTTTTCACTATTCATCAAAAATTGAAAGTTTTCAGAAAAATACCAAAATTTCACCCTCAGATAATTTCGATATTATGAATCCAAAAATGAAGTCCATTTTGAAAGATAAAATTTATAAAATTTCCAAAAGTGGGAATTACTATTCATAACGGCTAGTTTGATTGGTTGTGGTGTGTGTTAGAACTCGATGTTGCGTACAACACACACTACTGTATTATTCAAAGAGAAGTGTACTGTGGAAGTTTTGGGTGTTATAATATCATTGATCATAGAATGAAGGATCTCTGTTGATGGTTAGTTCCTTTAGTATGGGTTTTACAGAAGCATGGATTCATAGAGGACAAGACTTGGGATATTGTGTCTGACCTAAAAGCTCAGTGGATAGAGCTACTCTCAGAGGAATCTCTTCCACCCTTGGAAGTGTATCATGGTGGTGGGTTATTTTAAGGGGGAATAATATACAATACATGTTTTTAAAAACAAGGTATATAACCTTAATTCTTGATTTAAAACCTCAATTTTATCATTATAAATATCCCCTATAGTTAATGTATGGGTTCAGGAGTGTCCCCAGATTTTTTATAGCCCATAGATCTAGGTATTTGAGAAAATAGGCATTGCACATGACTAGCACATAATTAGTTATAACCATGAACCACAAATTGTGTATCCCTATAAGGGCTCAACATGGGTTTTCTAAACAATAAAATGGAGGGTTTCTCTATGTGGAGATGAAATAGATGGTAAAAATGATATGAACAAGGTTTTTCTAACCAATCATCACAAGTCACATGGGGTGTTTCCTTGGGTAGTAGGATTTAAATTGTTGGTGTATGGTTCTTCCAACTGTGTGGCCAAAATATGCACAATTTAGTGTTTATGAATTTTTTTCCTTATATCACAATATGACCTAAACCCATTATTGATTGTCTTATTTTCTAATGGACCTCATTCTCAGGAGATGTCACCTACTACATACATAGGATGGGAGTTTTATCCTCTATATATCATCTGTTTGTGACACCATCCATTGAATTGTATTCCTCTCAGTAAGAGCATCAATCTACTATATTCTTGTTTCCCTCTAGAAAATGGGAATGACCTTGTTTGTTTAAGGTTCAAACTTTCCAATCCATTTCTAATGGTTTTATTCATAAACCAGAAACACCCAATGATTCTATATCCATTTGTACATACGTTCCAAAGGTAGGTGCTCATTAGTTTTGGACTGATGAGGCTTAATAATTTGCATTGGTCGTGAGGATGGGAGGTCAGGCTCATCACACCTTTCTGAGGGGAATTATTACCTACTCTAGTACTCTCTTATAGATTTAAGTTATGTTAAAGAATCCTTATTAATTCAACACGCATGAAAATTAGTTTTCCTTTAGATTTAGCAATCGATGATTAATATGTATGGGATTTAGAGAATCCTTTATATGTATTTGAGGTTCTCCATTGATAGAGAATCATCCGTATGTGCTAGGGATTCTTAGTCAATGGTACCCTTTCAATACATTATATAGAAATATCTTGGTCATTATGATGACCATACAAGTTTTAAATCCACTAAATGGGGCACTTAATGTTTATTGTCATTCAGAAGGACAAGGATTATTTCAAAGTTGGGATTGTACCCGCAGATGGGTACCTACATATCCTTGTTAAAAAGGAATCATAACCCACGTAGTTTGATTGAAGAAGTGTGGGGATTAAGTATAATTGACGGCCCATGAAGATGTGTCGTGGTTACTTTTATACTCTAAGCTCACGCGAGTCATACTCGGTGTGAGAAACAAGAGGTATCAGTAAACCTGACGATTGTGCCATGAAAGATGTGGTCACAAGGAATGATATGTGCCTTATGTATGTAGGAATGAAAAAGTAGATGAATATTAGGACTTAATTTAGGAATGATGCCTAGGAACAGGGCCCATAAAGGTGTATGTGATTTATGGATATTTATACACTTAATTTGGGGCTTTCTCCTAAGGAGAATTCCTAGAATTAAGGGGGATTTTAACTTGTGATTGGGGCTTACTCCTAAGGAGGATGCCCAATGTTTAAGGAAACTATGACTGGGGATTAATCCTAAGGAGGATGCCCAGTGTTAAGGGGACTTGTAACTTGGGAATTACTCTAGAGAAGGAGGCCTAGGTTAAAAGAGTTTGAGACTTGGGGATTACTCCTGAGAAGGAGGCCCAATTAATTCCTCTCAGATCAGGAATCCAGCAAACAAACCATGCCATAAATGGAATTGAAGAGGTTTTTGGAGGCTATTTCTTGAAGAGGAGAGGTGGATTTGAGGAAAGGAGGTGACCAGGAAGGGGGCGCGCAAGTACTGGTCTGGCACACAAGTCCTGGTCACGCAAGTATACTTGCGCGACATGAGTCACCTTGGGTGGCAAATAACTTGTTGGGTAATACTTGGGAGACTTTGAACTGAAGCCCTTAATATCATCCCTAGAGGATTCCAAAAGTGTGGCGCAAAATTTCCCTTGAGGGGGGAAGGCGGCGCGCAAGTGTCTTAATTTCCCTTAAGGGCGGGACACTTAGGTGCGCAAGTATGGATGAAATCCAACACTTAGGCCTTATTCTTCTTCTTTAGAAAATCCATTCTAGGTAAATAATTACGTTAGAAGTGTTCAGAAGATGTCAGATGAAGACTTGGGCAATCAGAGCTTGAATCTGAGTTTTGGAAAATTCATCCCCTTTAAATGGGGGGCCCACAGGGGCTATATATAGGCCACCTGAGGTTTGGGCGAAAAATCACTTTGGGTGCGCAAGTGACCTGCGTGCCTCATGTCTGGCAAGCAAGTGACTTGTGCACCCAAGGCTGGCCCACAGGTATACTTGTAGGCCTTAATGCCTTTGCAATTTTTGATGAATATTCCCTCTTATTTTCTTGAAGTTCTCTCCTTAGTCTATCTTTGGACTCTGTGATGAAATGGATCATCAACAAAAGCCCCCCCCTAGATTTGGATCTGTAAAAGGAAAGAGGGTTTAACTCTGAGGTGAAAGAGAAACCAAGTTCCAGAGGCGTGCAGGTATGAGCCGCTCAGGTTGCGGTGCACAAGGGTATGATATCGCTTATAAATATGGGCGCCAATCTCGTGAAAAGCACCAGAATTCCAAATTTTCTCACTCTCGTCGTGCAAGTGAGCTCTCATCGTGCAAGTGTATTTTCTTTCCAATCATTCTCACTTCTGTTCATGTCGTGCTTTTGTAGTGAGTTTCTGACTTGCACGCTCGAACTAGCACGGAACTACTTGCACAACAACATTTGCATGAAAATACTTGCACGCCTTAATGCCTTATCCATTTTTTCAATTGCTTCACAAATTTTATGAAAAACCAAAATTATTAAAATTTAATTATTTAATATTTGTGCAGATTCAATGGATCCCAGAAAGATTGGATCGTCTGATGAACTGGCCAACAAGAGAATATATCATATGATGAACATCATTGGCCATGAATATTATGATATCTATGATAGCACTCTCCTAGATTTGGATAAGTAATTGAAGAAATATCATGTTTATTTCCCACATAGCATTTACTTGCTTTCATATGGCCATGGTCATCTGCAAGAAGTCAACACCCCAGAACTGAAGAATCATATGTCCGAGATGCAGCTGCACTACTACCCCTCTATTTCATTTATGTTGTGAATTAAGAGTAGCAACAATGGTGTGAACTTTCAAATTTTACCTCCATGACATTTCCTTGCAGATATGAAAACGTAAAACCCATGGGATGATATGTTTTCCACTACCGGTTTGTGGAGAGAAGATTATCATGACATTAGAATAATATCTGAAAAGAGTACTCTCTCCAAATGGCTCTTTACTTCCAATGATCCATTCTCAAATCCATGTATCCATCTTCCAAGTATCTTGGAAAGAAATAGAGTCACTGTTTGATCATTAGAAAATTTTCTCGAAGAAGAGCTGGTATCATTGCATCTCTTATTGTATCCAGTTGAATGAAATGAATTCCATGTGGCTGCTGATGAATCTCATAATGCTGTAAATCAAATGAAAAGTTATGTTGAAATCCTCTTGTAATTATTGAAAAAGATAAGAGACTCCAATCTATGGATGTCCTTATAACTCTTGTGCATCAATGAAAAACACCTTCATCTTCAATAATTTGTACTTGTATTCTCTTATTGGGAGTTAAAAGTCATGCATGTCGGACATAAAAAAAAGCTAATGTTTAAGGTCAAATAGCTTTCAATGAATGGATTGAAATTGACTCAATTACTTGATAATTTGTTTTAAAACATATTACCACATTCAAGTATGGGGGAAAACATGTAAACTACTACTTAAGAAATTTTGAATCTGAGGGATGATATGAAAAAATAGATAAAAGGTTTTAGAGGAAGTATTTCCTAAGAGTGAAGTTACCACTATTTGAAAAACTTGTTAGGGGGTCGAATTATATAGGGACATTTAAAGGCACTGGCTACATTGTCAAATAATAATATCTTTTGGATGACAGGTCTGTTATATAGACTACTTATGCAAGGCCACCCAAGGGCACATGCTGCATAGTCAGGCAAAATAACTCTAAAAAATTTTACTTTTCTATTGCTAAAAGCCAGTGGAAGTTTATGGAGATTCAAATTTCTCAAAGTATAGATTCTGGTGTATGGGGAGAGGTACTTGAATATATAGAGGATATTCCCAATCAAGATTATCAACGAATTGGATGAATGTTACTCCTACAAAGGTTTGATCCAAATGTAAGGAAGGGAAATATAAACCATAGACTTGAATACTTTCAGATCATGAAAAAGAGTATAGGATAAATTTGTTAAGGTTGATTGTTCTTGAGGATCCCTACATATCTTCATTAAGACCAATAAAGACAAAAAATGTTTTTCTCTCCAAGAATGAAGTTACCACTTATTTGACAAACCCATTAGGGGGATTGAATTATGTAGGGCCACCTAAGGGCATTGGCTGCATAGTCCAATAATAGAATCTTTTGGATGATAGGTCCGTTATGTAAACTACTTATGCATGGCCACCTAATGGAACGTACGACATGGTCAGGAAAAAAGAATTCCCGAGTATCAGACATTTTGTGACCATAATTCAAGAAAAGGATTATGGAGATCTGGAAGTATTTAAGGTTTGGAGTATGGAACATGAAAATGGGTATTGAACAATGCATGAAGAAGATACATAGACCAATGCTGACCATAATCATGTTGTGGCTGTGTCTGGAATTGAGACGCTTGACTTCACTACGCATCTCATTAGAATGAAAATCAAGTCATATGTATTTCGTGAAATATATTTTAATGTCATGTGGGAAGAGAGTATAAGAGATCTTAGTTTAGGGTCGTAGAGCTTGAACCATAATAAGGGAGACACATTGTGTGTTTGTTATAAAACTGATGTGAATAAAGACCAGGGTTTGCATACCACATTCATGTGCTCGTAGGGGGACTTTTCAGCCAAGGTACTGAAAGTGGAGTTTGGGGTTAGGCCCAAAGAATTGGGGCTGGGTTTGAGGTATGCTCAAATGTTCCTACATATCCCATAAGAATGGGAATCAATCCATACATAGTTCTTGAAATACCCTCTGTACATATTTGGTTCGTACATGTGAAGAGTGAAAAGGGGACTTTAGTGCAATGATGGTTGGAACCAAGATTAAAGGTTCAATTATTTCCATGTATGTACGTAGTCCTTGGAATATGACATGATTGGAGATTAATTACAATAATTATTCCCTCTCACGTGATGGTGTCCGAGACTGTTGTAGTTTATTATCATGCAAGACAAAAGTGGAAATATTTTAAGGTCATATGCATGGACTGGGGATGCACAATTTAGCATCATGTAACTAGGACATATTGCTATGCATTTTAATGTCTTGCAGTGAGGAAAATGGGGGACTGTGTAGTTTAATGTCATATAGCAAGGACGATCATGAACCAATTTGAATATATTGGTTTGGTGGGGGGGGGTGGGCTTCATAGATCAACATCGTATGGGATGGAAGTTAATCAATGTTAGGATATTGGTTTTGGTCTCTTCATGGATCAACATCATATGAGACGGAGGTAAACCGACGTGAAGAGATTGGTCTTGGGATCTTCATGGATCAACATCGTATGAGACGGAGGTAAACCAGCGTGATGAGCTTGGTCTTGGGCTTGAACCTCAGGAAGTTGCCTATGTACCCAGCCTAGAAGGTAAGGATGAAAGTCTACGTAGTTCTATTTAGAATGAATTGATTATCGAGTTATACTTGAGGAAAACTAGAAGATAGTGTTGGGACTTCCACATGGTTAGTGGCCTAGAGAGGGTGGTTTGGTTGAACCATACTCTAAGCTCACATGAGTCATGCTCGGTGTGAGAAACAAGAGGTAACAACAACCCTAACGATGCACAGTTTAACATCATGTAGGATGTATAAGGGACTATTTCACAGTATAAATGTCATGTGTCATAGACATGGGGGGCTTGGATATTTAACGCCTTGCAACTCGAAAGAACAATTTAACATCATGTTTGATAACAAAGGGGACATAGTTTAACGTCATTTTGGACGATAAAGGGGCTATGCAGTTTAAAGTCTTGCAGTGAGGACTAAAGGGACAATGCAGTTTAAAGTCTTGTAGTGAGGACTAAAGGGACCATGCAGTTTAATGTCTTACAGTGGGGACTAAAGGGACCATGATGTTTATAGTCTTGCAGTGAGGAATAAAGATATATTTGCATTACACAAAATACATATTCAAGAATCTGGCATTGGTTGGCGTCGTGATGAGTTCTCCATCCATTGAAATTAAAGAATAAGCTCCATTGGAATAGACCTTATGTATTGAATAAGGTCCTTCCCATTTTGGCTCAAGCTTTGGAGGTTTCTTTTCTGGTATCATTGAAGTTATGAGGACCAATACCAATTATCTTTGAATGAATGAACGAAGATGATTTTTTTTTATTAAAATCGCATGCTATTCGATTCTAATAGACTTCTAAGTGATGCAGGGTGCACAATATTTTTTCATCCAATCGTTCCAATTCATCAAATTGCATCTGAGATTTTTCTTCTATGGATGACTGATCACAAATGGATACTCTGAGCGAAGGTAATTGAACTTCAATGGGAAAGACTGCTTCTCTTCCATAAACCAATGAATATGGAGTTGACCGCGTAGTAGTGCGGGTGGTGGTCTTATAATACCATAAAGCATGAAAAAGTTTATCAGTCCATGATTTCTTATCTTTATCCACCATCTTTTCTAGTATGTTTGAAAGAGACTTATTGAAAGCTTCTATTTGGCCATTGGCTGCTGCATGATACCAGAATTAATGGCTGGATTTGATGTTGTATTCTTGATACAACATCCTCACCTCAGATGAATAGAATTTGGTGCCATTGTCCGTTAATATGGTAGGAGGGACACCAAATCTGGTAATGATGTTAGAATTGAAGAAGCTAACAATGCTTTTAGAACTAACTTCTTTGAGAGGTATTGCCACTTCCCATTTGGAAAGGAAGTCAGTAGTAGTAAGAATATACTTAAACTACTGAGCTGTAGCTGAAGGGTATGTTCCTACTACATCTATTCTCCGTGCAGAAAATGGCCACGAGTATTTAGTTTTATGAAGCAACTCTGGGGGTTGATGAATGAAGTTGGCACATACTTGGAAAGAATGAAACATCTTAGTGAAATCAACACAATCTTGTATCACTGATGGCTAGAAGTATCCCAACCTTAGAATTTGATCAGAAAGTTTACATCCAGACTGGTGGGAACCACAAACTCTTGCATGAAGTTCATTCATGACTGCCATTGTCTCTTCACCATCAATACATCTGAAGAGAATTCCATCAAAGCCTTGCTTGTAGAGATTTTTTTTGATCTAGGATATTATAAAGAGTAAAATTTACCACAAGTCATTGGAATTGTTCTTTCCCAGCTTTATCAGGTGGTAGTGTTCCATTTTGAAGGTATTACCTGATAGGTTTCATCCATCCTATAGTATGACCATATGGTTCAAAAATAGGACTAATTTCATTGATTTCCTCTGTTCTGATTTGAAGAAAAGGTGAAATTACAGGATGGTGGGCAAAACTTATGATTGTTTCATCCTGGTTTGGATCTACTAGAGCTGTGGTTATATTAGCCAGTGCATCAGATTGGTCATTTTGTGATCGCAGGACATAAGAAAATGTCGGTTCCGAAGGAAATTACTCCATTAATTCTATTACATAATCACAAAAAGGGATTAATTATTCCTTTCTAATGGAATAATCCCCTCTAACTTGTTTTATTACCAAACATGAATAACCCTTTACCTTTAAGTAATTCACCTGTTCCTGAAGTGCCAATTCCAAGCCTGTGATAGGAGCTTGATATTCTACTTTATTTTTTGTGCCGCCTTCCACCAATAAGGAGGAATTGGTTAGCACTGCCTTTTCTGTGGAAATAAGCACAATTCCTAGCCCAAAATTGTTGAATTTAAGAACTTCCATTTTCTTCCCTGTTGGACTTCTGGAGGCAACATCAAAGTACATTTCCCATGTTTGAGGATTATCTTGAATAGAGAAGAATTCCTCATCAGGAAGTCCAATATTTAAATACGTATCTTCTACATATGGGTGTTCAGAATGGAAATCTGCCAAATATTGGCCTTTTATTTCCTTTTCAGACACATACTGTATGTCAAACTGCTGCAAAATAACTGCCCACCTTGCCAAACGTCCTATAAGCATTGTATGACTAAGGATAACTTAGAGCGGGTTATTGCGAGATACCAATTGGACCTCATGATAATGCAGGTAGTGTCTCAATTTCTTAACTGCAATGATTAATGCTAGGAAACACTTTTCAATACTCGAATATCGAGTTTCTGCCTCATGCATAGTCCGATTGAGGTAGTAAAGGCTCTTTTAATTCCCATCATCATTCTTTTGGGTGAGGAAAGAACCTAGTGATCTCTCTAAAGATGTCACATAGAGAATAAGTGGTTTTCCTTCAATAGGTGGAATTAATACTGATGGACTCAAGAGATATTTCTTGAGGATATTGAATGCTTCTTGACATTCCTCAGTTCACTGGTAGGTAACTCCCTTCTTCATTAATTTGGTGAAGGGTAAACACTTGCCTGCCAAATTGGTGATAAAGCACTGAATATAGGTCATGTGTCCTTGAATTCCTATTAATTATTTCAAATTTCTAGGAGGTGACATACCAATGATTTCTTTTGTCTTATTAGGATCAACATCGATACCATGATGACATACAACAAAGTCGAGAAATTTTACTAAGGTTACGCCAAAAGTACATTTTAAGGGGTTTATCTTCAAATTATGTTGTCAAAGTTTGTTGAATATGATTTCCAGATCGGCCAAGTGATCAGGAATTTTTTTGGATTTAACCACCAAATAATCCACATAACATTTAATGAATTTCGCTAAAAAGGGTTTGAAGATATGATGCATAGCACATTGATATGTTGCACCTGCATTCTTCAGGACAAAGGGCATTACCCGATAGAAAAACACACCTTGAGGAGCTCTAAAGGATGTAGACTCTTCATATTCTAGGGACATTCATATTTGATTGTACCCAGAGTAACCATCCAAGAATGAAAGAGCTTCATATCCAGCTGTTGCATCAATCAAGAGTTATGTTATCGGAACTGGAAAATAATCCTTGGGAAAATGCCAATTAAGATCTCTAAAGTCAATGAAAACTCTAATTTGTCCATTATTCTTTTTCACAGGGACTATATTATCTAGACATTTGGGATATCAAACTTATATAATGAAGTTACCCTTGATAAGCTTATCAACTTCAGCTTCAATTTTGGAGGCATAAGTTGGGTGTGTTCTTCTTGCTTCTTTCTTGAATCCTCGATGTTCTTATGGAAAACCCAAATGATGAGTGGCAACATTGGGATCAAGACCTGGAATTTTTTTATAATTCAAAGAAAATAAATCTCGATTTTTCTTGAAAAATGATGTATACATTTCTTGCTCTCCAAGAGTCATGGCCGCAATAATTAAAGTGGGGCGTGGATCTTCTTTTGTACCTAGATTTATTTCTTTGAGTTTATCCACAGTGGTAGAGATACCCTATTCAAATGCTGGAGGAGCATCCCTGAGATCTTACTCTTCTTCTTCTTCAATATGTGTTACTTATTATATTTCCACATGCATAGTAGATGACAAAGAAAAATTTCCATAGTCAGTAGAAAAATTAAAGTTTAAACTTCTTGAAGAAGAGGCTTCCATTTTTGACCCTATTGATGATGAAGGGTTTTTATGGGGTGATAGAGAGGAGATGATGGATTGAGAATCAACATAATTATTTTCCTCTGGTATTTCTATACCTTCTTCTGGGATGGTTGCTGAAGGACAAACTTTCTGTATTTCAGTGGATGAAATGAAGACATCTCCATTTGAGCTTTCATAACTGCTTGAAGAATCAACAATTTCTTCCATGTTGTTTGGATCGATTTCATTAATTGACATTATGGAAGTTTCCATAAGAGTGTTTGGATTTAGGTCTATCTTGTCAATTTGACTGATAGGAAACACATAATCTGTACTCATATGTATGAATGGGTTTACAGGATTCTTTTCCAAACCATATGGAGCATTAATCTTGGTGACCATCTTTGCTATAGATTTTTCCTTTCCCTCCATGTGATAAAAATCTACCTCAATGTATTGAGATTTACATGTTTTGAATGGGGCCTTGTCACCATACAATGTCCCAATTTGACCATTTAAACAATATTTGAGACATTGATGGTATGATGAAGGTATGACCTCATGTTGATGTAGCCAAGGTCTTCCAAGAAAAATGTTGAAGGCTGTGTCCGGATGAAAAAACATGAAATATGAATTAGATACAAGGTCTCCAAACTGAATTCTGAGTGTAATTTATCCCAGAAGATCTTGTTCATTCTTATCATATCTTTGTAACATCAATGTAGAAGGAGATAAATCAGATTCGGTGAGGTCCAATCGATGAAGTGTACGATTAGTAAAGAGATTGAATCTCGAGACATTATCAATGAATGCTCGTCGGATGTCTATATCATTGAATTTTCCAGATAGATATAAAGGTCTAATATGACAATGTAGAATATCATCTTTATCTTTATCTATAAATGATATCACTACATGGAATTCTGCAGGATCATTTTTCTATATGGTAAACCTCAACCGAAACAATTTCAGTTTCAAATTCTTGAGGACTTGACAAAGCCTCAATAAGCGCCTCCCAAAGATCTTTCGACATATTCAAAGCATCTAGAATTGATAACTTGGCTGGTACCTGGGAAAAACTCTTCAATACATCATACTTTTGGTACAAAGGTCTATGTTTTCCATCCTGAAAGTGTGGTTTTATAGGTGCCTTGGAAGTTTATGCTTTAACAGTAGATGCATCCCATATTGGGGCAAGAATTGGAAACACTCCTGGCTTCGATAGATTAGACTGACTAGGTATATTTATTTGCTGAGAGAAAGAAGGTGTGACATCTAACCGGTCTTCAAAAATAACAATATCAGGACCGAATATACTAGGTGTAGAGGAACTTCCTTGTTCCTATTGATCCTGTTGAAGGGATTTTCCACGAGTTTCTTCCACATATACAGTTCTAGCAGGGGAAGAATTGAAATAGCGGCTTCTTGAATATCCACGTATTCTCCTGTATTATAGACCTCTGTCTCTTCCTCTAATTACTCTATTAGATACAGGGAACTTAGGCTCGTCATAATTGAAACTGTCACTAGAATAAGGATATGTTAAATGAATCATGTTAATAGAACCAAAGACCAATTCTTCATTTGATGAAAATTTTGCCTGATTAACCAGTTCAGGTTGTGCCGTTTGGTGGGGCGGTACCAGTGTTTTTGAAGCAGATGGCATAAAATCTGCCAGAGTCAAAGAAAACTTAGGCTTTGACACGAGCTCATCTTCTTCTGACTGATCTTATTTATTCAAATTACACTGCTTCTTTGTGGATTTTTCTTTTGATGAAGGAGGTATTGCTATGGCATTCAAGGAAGAAGACACAATTGGATGATTCAATTGTTTTTGTAAAATGGAATTAGTTTGTTCGATGATTTTCCTAACCATACAATCATCACATTTTTGTGCATTTTTACTTTTGAATTCATGCCGCTCACCTTCTTCCTCTAGATCAGTAGCAGTAACACGTGCTACTTGGGCTGAAGAGCCTTTCAGTTTTACTTTTCCAGAGTCAACCATCTTTTGCAAGAGGTCATTGAAGACAAAACACTACTAAATGGGATGCCCCAACATCTGATGAAATGGTCAATAGTTGGGAAGGTCTTCATCTCCTTCCTTGTTCTGCCTTTTGGTCCTTGGCAACTGAATCATATTATTTTCTAGAGCCGAAATGAAGTAACCAAGAACTTGTTCATTGTTGAAAGAATAAACTTTGTTCTTTAAATCCTCAAACTGTTTCCACCTTTGATCTCTTTGACCATCATGATGAGGTGACCGTTGTTGTTGATGCTCAAGAAGTGGAGCCCTTCGATATGATGAAGGTTTTGAAGTTGAAGCAGGTATAAGTGCTTGTTTAAGTGTAACTGTAGCAGTTTTTGATTTCCCTATTCTCCATCCTAGAACTGATGAAATTACATGAGATTTATCCTTAGTCTATATAAGAGAATCTTCTATCTGCTGAGTGATTGAAGTAAGGTCTTGAAACCCTCCTGTGTATTTCACAGGAATCAATAGTGTGCATAATTCATCACGCAAATTTTCCACACAGATCGACAACAAATATTCTTGAGGGAGTGCTAAACTTAAGGAATATGTTAATCCCTTCCAGTGAGTAATGAAATCCAAAACCCTTTCATTCTAACTTTTCTTACAATTAGTAAGATAAAAAACTGTCATCTTTGGAAAGGTTGAGCTAAATTGAAGAAGTAACATTTGACGGAGATCCTCCAACCCAGTAATTGACTGAGATAAAAAACTTATATACCAGACAAAAGCAGGTCCTTGTAATGACTGTACAAAACACCTGAGCTTAACTACTTCTTATTGTTGAGGAGTTTCCATCAAAGGATAACAATGAGAAACAAAATGTGTTATGTGTTGTTCTGGAGCTCCCGAACCATTAAAAATTTGGTAGGTGGTACTTGCAAAATTTGATGGGGGAGGGATTTCATCCACCCAATTAGGGTAAGCTTTCTTTCCTAGTTGAATTGGTGCACGTCGTCCTTCCATAGATTCCAACTGAGCTGTTAATGACTCAATGGTAGTCATTAATTTTTGAGAAACATCTGGTTGAGATTGGACGTGAGTAGGTGAAATAACTGGAGTTTGGATGGGTGTGGCGACTGGTACTTCTACTGATGGTAGTGTTACAAGTTTTTATTTCATATGACCCATAGGATTTGACCTATGAGGGTGTAATTATAAAGGGGGATATTCTTGATCCAGCATAGCAGTTGCAAAAAATTCCCTTGATTGATTAACTCTAACTTTCCTAGGAGGAATACTACCTTGAAGTAGTTTTGCATTAAACCTCCTTAACTCCATCATTTCCTCTTCTTGACGTGCAAAAATTTCCTCTTATGATAGTGATTGGCCTTCTCCATAGGTAGGGTGGAATGTAACCTGAATTTTCTCCTTTCCCCTTGTTGGAGTCTTTCTAAGATGGAGGAGTTGGTTATTTGAAGGAATACCTAAATTCTAGGTAAGCCTCTGATTTTGGGTAAGCACACCTTCATTTGTCTCTGTGTGCATAGCCTCTTGAACAGGAACTTCTTCATCTGATTTCTCTGAGTGATCCTCATGTTCTAGGGGATCAGTGACAATGACATTGATGACATTTATTGATGTATAATGCACTGTAGTTCTTCTGTTAGCATTTCTGCGATACTGTCTTCCTCCATGTCCTTTATGAGACACTACCTTTTGTTTAGTTGATCCTTCAGGAACTTCTTGATGAACCATAATTTGGAGGGAATTTCCTGATAATTTGGCTCAACATTCATGTTGTGTATTATTCTCTAATTGACAGAAGACTGACTTTCAGTGAGGAAGATATTGAGAATTTGAAAAAATCCCCAGTCTAGTGGATTGGGACTGTTCTTGTTTTTTCTGCTCAACTCCTCGAATCCTGTCTGTTGAATTCGAGGGTTGAATTAAAAGAGTCCTCAGTCTGGCAAGATGAGGTGGCTCTTGAGCCGCTATATAAGGCCCCAACCTTAAACCTAACTTAATCTTGAGTTATTACAAGATTACACATTGAGGATCTTTTCAGGTTTAGAGTTTTAGAGAATTAGATCATAAAACTTGCATTACATTCCACATTTAAACAAAGTGGTTACATAAAAGATAGTATTCATTTTTTCCATCAACGGAAACATATTTAAAATAAATCATGGATTATTTCTTGACACTTCCTTGACACTTTCATCATATCATGTACCATTCCCTTGACCTATGAAAAACATTTCAAAAAATTGGGATGAGAATAAAAATCTCAGTAAGGGTTATAAAAAGTACGGAAAGGAAACATGAGTACATATATACATAATAATGAAATCATACTTTACCCATAAAACATATGCACTTTAACATACCTCATAAAATCATGAATAAATCATATAAATCATAAGACATAAAGGTAACTTGAGGCATTCAAAACATTCTTACGTAGGGAGTAACCTTGTTGGTTACATTTGGAATACCCATCACAATATATTCCCTAAATCTCTTTGGAGAAACCTTAATGTTTAACTCCTTCGCATTACCCAATGCATTGGAGAGCTATATCAGGCTCACCCGCCCTTAGTTTATCACGGAACCACCCGTCTTCATAACAATGCCCAAGAACCATAACATAATCATAGCACAAAACTTAAGCATAAAGGAAAGATAACATTCCCACATTGCAATAACAATATAACATTTTAAGATATTGAAATAATGAATCCATTCTAAAAACCATTTTCAAAACCATTTAAAACATTTAATAAGGAGATATTTGAATAAAAGTGTCCCATACCACTTAGAAGATTTTAAAATTTTAAACCATTAATATCCATATAAATAAATCCTTAAAACCATTTTGAAAACATGGATATTATTGAGAAATATTTATAATATTAAATCATTAAAACATTTAAAATGATATTTTAGTTAAAGGGTTTTTAAGAAAATGAGAGACACTTGAATAAAATAATTGAGGAATAACATTTAATAAAAACTTTATAATATCATGAAAATAAAGGGATTCATGATATAATATTCCAAATGATAGAATATACACCATATAAGAGTGAATTGGTGCATAACAACAATGAAGTCTCAATGGAAATGTAAATTGAGATGAAATCCATTATAAAGATGGTATCCTTAAATTAAAGATAAATAAATCTCATATTTATGTGAGACAAATATAAATAAACCCAATATAAGAGGATATTAATTGTAAAATAATCAAAGTTCATTCACTCATATTCAATGTATGACATATTCAATAACTACATGTTGAACCCAAAGAAATCGAAATTGGGTTAAGAAGGTCCCTTGACAGCCTAACAGCGTCACATCAAAATGAGTTGATGAGAGATAAGAAGGGTATATAATCACTTGGACATAAAATATACATCAATAAGTATATATAAGAACATATCCCAACATAAGAAAATGTAATTTAAAATACATAACAAAAGAAGTCTTTTTTAAAAGAGGAGGGTGAAAGGTTCCCTTACCGACTTGGGTAACTTTCGAAACGTACACCCCATTGAAGAAGGGTCATAAAATGAATATGTAAATACCCATAAATGAAATTATATTACACAAGGTGTATAATAATGTTCATTACATACACCAATCAAAGGAAATGGTGGCAAATGTAGCATAAATCTCATGGGAATAAAAGTGAGATGAAAAATCCCTTATGAAAACTCGGCAGCCTAACAGCGCCACTTAAAACTTCGAAAAATGAATTGATGAGATCAAAAAGGATCTCTCATAATATTAAAATAATATTTATGGAAATAGGAATATAAAATAACATCCCACAACATAACAAAGAGGATCTTTAAAGAAGTGACATAAAGGGGAGTACTTAAAAAGAAAGAGAGAGGTTGGATCTCTTACGAAAATTCGGCAGCCTAACGACGCCACTCAAAACTTCCAAAATTGGTTGATGAGAGAAAATAAGATCTCTAATCATATGAACATAAAAATTACAGTAAGATTAATATAAAATAACGTCCCAATAATAAGAAATATGAGCTTAAAAGGAATGACATAAAATAGTGTACTTAAAAAGAAAGAGAGGGGTATGATCCCTTACCTCGGGTCCGACTTGACTCGATCGTTCTTTAACGTCCTGAATAATTAACTTGAGTTAATTTATACTTGATTAAGAACCTTTTTAAAGTTAATTATTCCTTTTATATCTCTTATTTCAAGGTTATAAACATTATGTAATCATTTAAGTTAATAATGTTTGTTTTGTCGATATTTGGTTCTTAAGTTGAAAGTGGATTTCTTACAATTACATGTTGTTCGTGTGGTCAAAGGTTCATTATATCCAGAATGATATTCATGATTTGGATATCATATATATCATATAAATCCAGAATATACTTGTATTTATAATATTACATAATCATTTAGAGGTAAGAAATGAAATGCACTGTTCATGGAGACGGTAAGCCATACGTACACATGAACGCTACTTTCATTTCTATGTCATATTAATGGAATTAAAACTAAATGATAGGTATGTATATTTTAATTCCATAATTATATTAATTATTTATATGCAACATACATCATATATAATAAATTTAAATCCTTCTTTTATACATCCCACATATGGCATTAACGAATCAAATCACTTTGAGGGGGCGGTACTCCGCACTTCCTAAAATGAAATTATTGTGTTTACCCACAATGGAAACCATAAAGGTATGCCACAAAAGAAAAATACAGAAGATTAAGTAAAACATAAACATATTATATATCATATATAAATATAGTGACATCTTAATGGCCACCATTGAAGGTGTTATACGAGTGTTGAACATTCATTGTTTTGTGAGGAAGAAATTCGTTTTCCACAGAAACAGTATGTTGTTTAACCATTATATTTAGGTGTGTGTAAGTGTAGCTCGAATTATTTTTATAAAAACATCCTAGTATATTGAAGATACAATATTTGTTACAACAGAAATGAATAAAAAGATATTAGTGGGTTGGAGAAGCAAAATAAAACAAAAGAACACAAGTGAAGACATTACCTTAAAATCGGGTAACTCTCTTTGATTTGAGCTCAAAGGATTCCTTGGGAAGACTTATGCACAAAGTGAGGCTTCTAGGAGTAATAGAGGGATGTGAAGAGGCAAAATGATCAGGTTTTGGCCGAGCCAAATGCTTGATAGGTGTGGGTAAGGTGGTAGAGGTGGGGGCCTTTTATAAGAGGAGAGGAGGGGCACTCTTGGAATGTTACAAAATGTTACTTTATTTTCAAATGAGTTTCGGATTTTATAGGTCTAAAATTGATGTATTTCGAGGATAAGGTGGTAAGGGTTCGAAATATACTCATACAATAGGTTTTTGACAAGTTTAAGTTATAGTTTTAACATTATCTTTTCATTTTATTTAAATCCTTTATTAATGAGGTAATCGCTGCATCATCATGATGTCATAAATAATTTAATATATTTAATGTCTAAAAATTATAAGAAAAATATCATGATGTAGGAAATATTTTTATATTTATAATTAATATTTATAGTTAAAAATATGACTTGTATAACCCCATCTAAAAATTGTTTTATTAAAACAACACATGTTTGTGACATTTTAATTTTAACTTAAAAAAAAGTTATTAATGACATTTTCCAAGAAAAGTGGCTCCATGGGGTCCCCAGGTTGACCCATGGATTTTATTGGTCGGACATGACTCATCCAATAAGGGTAGGACATGTGTCTAGGTCATTTAATATTATTAAAACATTATTTTCACCTTAAAGTACACTAATTACCTCTAATCGCGATTAAAAACCTAAAAGTTACTATTCACCAAATAAATTATTTTAATTCCATTGAACCAAATTTTACTTCTTAATTACAACCATTTATGTAGTATTTTTGAAATTCAAAACACAGAGGTGGTAAAATTTCATTTAAACGGAAAAATCAGTTTTTATAAGTACCACTTAGTGGTTTCACTATTCATAAAAAAAATGAAGTTTTTCAGAAAAATACCAAAACTTCACCCTAAGCTATATTTGATATTTCTAATTCAAAAATAAAGTCTATTTTAAAAAATTCAAAACATATAATTTTCATTAATTAATATAATAATTAATTCCCGCTGACAGAGCAAATAACGTGTTTTTATGAAACAATAAGTATCAAAAGATTGACACTAGTTTAAGTCTGATTTCAAAGTGAAATTAATTCCAATGACCACAATTGGATTAAATGGAAAAGATATATTCTAATTGAACTTTAAAACCAATTCAAAATATAATATAATCATATAAATAAATTATATTAAAAAGTGGTTTTGAATTAAAATACATCATTTTTCACTATTCATTAAAAAATGAACTTTATCGGAACAATACCAAAAATTTACACAAAGTAAATTATGATGTCCCGATTATAAAGAAGAATTTTATTTTGTCAAATATAACACATAAAATTGTCAAAAAGTGGATTTAAAAGAGGTTCGCCATCAAAAGGCAGTTAATCAACCTTTTAAAGAATATTAGAATGTTTACAATTAAAATTGGATTCATTCACATTTTTAATCCTATAACATTTATTGTAAAAAGTAAAAATATTTTACAAAAATACATAATCATTTTTTAGTTAGTTCCATTCTTTCCCCCCATTACAATGGCTAGGCATTAACTACCATTTAAAATAATATTATTTTGTTATTAGAGTGCAACGTAAGATTTCAAAGGAACTCGTTGTCACGTATTGGGTACGCCATCAAGCATAGCATTCCCTTTAAAGTAATATTAATATTTTTTTTCACAAATAAGGATAAATATAAAAATTTCATATTCTTTATTTACCTGGGGTGTTACATCCTTCCCCCATTTTGGGAATTGCGTCCTCACAATTTCAAAATTGGGCTTAAAAACACCATTGAAAGTCCCACATCGGAAAAGGAGTAAATTAAACTATCAATTTAAAAGAAAGAAATGGAAGTACAAAGGTCACCCGAGTTAACCCATACTAGGATTCCTTGTATGAAAATATGGACATGGAGGAAAAAACAAAGGGTCATGTTCTGATGGAGAGTGATAGTAAACATGTCTAGGAGAAAGTTAACCATAAGAAAATCACAAACTTGTGATGGGTTAAACGGTATTCGATTCCCCAGTAAGAAAAGTTAATAGCCAAAATTTTTGTTTTAAGTAAATTTTTATTGAGGAATTTATTCATAAGGAAACATAATTACTTATCATGTTGACTTTCAACTTTTATTAGATTTCTTACACAAACTCATATTTTCTCCAAAAGACGAGTATTTAATAAGACTTGTTCACTATAATTAACTTCTAGAGAATCACCTAATCCACAAAATAGAACTATATACTTCCCAAGTCTTTAGACATTAACCAAAACCAAAACCAAAATGGTTAGCACAAGATCAGATAATCCAGAAAAGGACAACCCTTTATAAAAAGAAAATCTATTCTTATTATCCAAAATTTGTCCAACAAAACCCAAAGTTCAACGAGGACCATTCGATAAAAAAATTGTCCATAAAATTAATCAAAGTAAAAAAAACTAAGATTGAAACCCAAATATTTGAATGATTTAGTCACATAGTCTTCCAAGGAACAAATTAACTTTTACCTCCAAATAACATCAGTTACTCTTAAATTCTCATATAGAAAAGTAATTAACCTAATCACATATCCTCGATGATAGGTTAATCATTTCCATAGATAACCCAAAATAAAATTACTCTTGATTCCTAAAATCATCTAACTAAAATGAATTAGTCAAACTAACTAGGTACTTCACATAGTCCAGTGGTAGGCGATAAATACCAGTCGTACTTTGGTTGTGGGTTCGATTCCCACAGCTTTGTCTGACGTGATGGGTTGTCACACGGTCTTCATGTTTTACTTTTTCCAAAACTATATAATTCTTAAAACATTCCCCATATTTTAACCTCAAGTTTATCTAATGCCTTTCATTTTCCATCATAACATATAATAACCCATAATTACCTCAAAAGTTAGGATCATATAAACTCTAATGGTTACCTTTATAATTATTTACTGAACTTCCACATCGATTGGTCATCTCGTACATGATGCATTAAATATCATACCAAGGTTCAAGTGGTTGACCATGAATCCTTGATAGTTGGTTTAGAACAACCACGAGTTTCCTCATTGAATCCCCCATTTTATCTAGTATCTTAATCAGAGAACCACCATAGTTTCCTTCAAACCTATTGTCTCTTTGGTGCCTGCTAGATCCATCCATTCTAAAAACAGAAATGTTAGTGTGAGTATATCAACAAAACCATCATGTACTAATGAGTAAGGTAAACACTAAGATATACTTACTCATTCACTTTATCTAAAACTAGGACTCTTTCTGAAATCCTAACCATTATGGTAATGTCACTTATGCTTAGAGAATACCCTAACCTCTAAAGTTATCTAAACCGACCTTTGATACCAACTAAAAGGTCTCAGCCTTAAACCTTACTTAATCTTGAGTTATTAAAAGAATACACATTGAGGATATTTTCAGGTTTAGAGTTTTAGAGAATTAGATCATAAAACTTGCATTATATTCCACATTTAAACAAAGTGGTTACATAAAAGATAATATTCATTTTTCCCATCAACAGAAACATATTTAAAATAAAACATGGATTCTTTATTGACACTTCCTTGACACTATCATCATATAATGTACCATTCCCTTGACCCGTGAAAAACATTTCAAAAACTTGGGATGAGCATAAAAAGCTTATTAAGGGTAATAAAAAGTATGGAAAGGAAACATGAGTACATATATACATAAGAATGAAATCATTCTTTACCCATAAAACATATGCACTTTAACATACCTCATAAAATCATGAATAAATCATAGAAATCATAAGACATAAAGGTAACTTGAGGAATTCATAACATTATTACATAGGTATTAAACCTCTTGGTTACATTTGGAATACCCATCACAGTATATTCCATAAATCTCTTCGGAGAAACCTTAATGCATAACTCCATCGCGTTACCCAATGCATTGGAGAGCTATATTGGGCTCACCCGCCCTTAGTTTATCACAGAACCACCCATCTTCAGAACAATTCCCAAGAACCATAACATAATCATAGCACATAACCTAATCATAAAAGAAAGATTACATTCCCACATTGCAATAACAATATAACATTTTAAGATATTGAAATAACGAATCCATTCTAAAAACCATTTTCAAAACCATTTAAAACATTTAATAAGGGGGTTTTTGAATAAAAGTGTCCCATACCACTTCGAAGATTTTAAAATTTTAAACAATTAATATCCATATAAATAAATCCGTAAAACCATTTTGAAAACATGGATATTAATGAGAAATATTTATAATATTAAATCATTAAAACATTTAAAATGATATTTTAGTTAAAAGGTTTTTATGAAAATGAGAGACACTTGAATACAATAATTGAGGAATAAAATTTAATAAAAAACTTTATAATATCATGAGAATTAAGGGATTCATGATATAATATTCCAAATGATAGTATATACACCATATAAGAGTGAATTGGTGCATAACAACAACGAAGTCTCAATGGAAATGTAACTTGAGATAAAATCCATTATAAAGATGGTATCCTTAAATTAAAGATAAATCAATCTCATAATTATGTGCTAAAAATATAAATAAACCCAATATAAGTGGATATTAAGTGTAAAATAATCAAAGGTCATTCACACATATTCAAAGGATGACATATTCAATAACTACATGTTGAACCCAAAGAAATCGAAATTGGGTTAAAAAGTTCCCTTGACAGCCTAACAATATCACATCAAAATGAGTTGATGAGAGATAAAAAGGGTATCTCATCACTTGGACAAAAAATTTATATCAATAAAAATATATAAGAACATATACCAACATTAGAAGATGTAATTTAAAAGGCATAACAGAAGAATTCTTTTTAAAAAGAGGATGGTGAAAGGTTCCCGTACCGACTTGGGTAACTTTTGAAACGTACAACCCATTGAAGAAGGGTCATACAATGAATATGTAAATACCCATAAATTAAATTATATTACACAAGGAGTATAATAATGGGTAGTACATACACCAATCAAAGGAAATGGTGGCAAATGTAGCATAAATCTCACGTGAATAAAAGTGAGATGAAAAATCCCTTACGAAAACTCGACAGCCTAACAACGCCACTTAAAATTTCAAAAAATGGATTGATGAGATCAAATAGGATCTCTAATCATATTAAAATAATATGTATAGAAGGAGGAATATAAAACAACATCCCCCAATATAACAAAAGAGGATCTTTAAATAAGTGACATAATGGGGAGTACTTAAAAAGAAAGAGAGAGGTTGGATCTCTTACGAAAATTCGGAAGCCTAACAGCACCACTCAAAACTTCCAAAATGGATTGATGAGAGAAAATACGATCTCTCATCATATGAACATAAAAATTACAGTAAGATTAATATAAAATAACATCCCAATCATAAAAAAATATGAGCTTAAAAAGAATGACATAAAAGAGTGTACTTAAAAAGAAAGAGAGGGGTGGGATCCCTTACCTCGGGTCTGACTTGACTCGATCATTCTTTAACATCTTGAATAATAAACTTGAGTTAATTTATACTTTCTTAAGAACCTTTTTAATGTTAATTATTCCTTTTATATCACTTATTTCCATGTTATAAACATTATTTAATCATTTAAGTTAATAATGTTTGTTTTGTTGATATTTGGTTCTTAAGTCGAAAGTGGACTTCTTACAATTACATGTTGTTCGTGTGGTCAAAGGTTCATTATATCCAGAATGATATTCATGATTTGGATATCATATATATCCATAATATGCATGTATTTAATATATTACATAATCATTTAGATGTAATAAATGAAATGCACCTTTCATGGAGACGGTAAGCCGTACATACGCATGAATGCTACTTTCATTTCTATGTCATATTAATGGAATTAAAAATAAATGATAGGTATGTATATTTTAATTCCATAATTATATTCATCATTTATATGTAACATAAATCATATATAATAACTTTAAATCCATCCTTTATACATCCCACACATGGCATTAACGAATCAAATCACTTTGAGGGGGCGGTAGTCCGCACTTCCTAAAATGAAATTATCGTGTTTACCCACAATGGAAACCATAAAGGTATGCCAAAAAAGAAAAATTAAGAAGATTAAGTTAATAATAAACATATTATATATCATATATAAATATATTAACATATTAATGGCCACCTTTGAAGGTGTTATATGAGTGTTGAACAATCATCGATTCGTGAGGCAGAAATTCGTCATCCATAGAAACAGTATGTTCTTTAACCATTAGATATAGGTGTGTGTATGTGTAGCTCTAATTCTTCTTATAAAAACATCCTAGTATATTTAATATACTGGTGTTGTTACAAAAGAAATGAATAAAAAGAGTTTAGTGGGTTGGAGAAGCAAAATAAAACAAAAAAACACAAGTGAAGACATCACCTTAAAATCGGGTAACTCTCTTTGATTTGAGCTCAAAGGATTCCTTGGGAAGACTTCTGCCAAAGTGAGGCTACTAGAAGTTAGATATGGATGTGTAGAGGCAAAATGAGAAGGGGTTGGCCGATCCAAAGGCTTGAGAGGTGTGGGTAAGGTGGTAGAGGTGGGGGCCTTTTATAAGAGGAGAGGAGGGGCACTCTTGGAAAGTTACAAAATGTTACTTTATTTTCAAATGAGTTTCGGATTTTAAAGGTCCCACATTGATTTATTTAGAGGATAAGGTGGTAAGGGTTCGAAATATACTCATCCAATAGATTTTTTACAAGTGTAATTTATAGTTTTAACATTATCTTTTCATTTTATTTAAATCCTTTATTAATGAGGAAATCGCTGCATCATCATGATGTCATAAATAATTTAATTTATTTAATGTTCTAAAAATTATAAAAAAATATCATGATGTAGGAAATCTTTTTATATTTCTAATGAAAATTTATAGTAAAAAATATGACTTGTATAACCCCATCTAAAAATTGTTTTATTAAAAAAACACATGTTTGTGACATTTTAACTTTAACTTTAAAAAAAGGTATTAATGTCATTTTCCAAGAGAAGTGGCTCCATGGGGTCCCCAAGTTGACCCATGGATTGTATAGGTCGGCCATGACTCATAAAATAAGGGTAGGATATGTGTCTATGTCATTTAATATTATTAAAACAATATTTTTACCTTAAACTACACTAATTTCCTCTAATCGCAATTAAAAACTTAAAAGTTACTATTCACCAAAAAATTATTCTAATTCTATTGAAACACATTTTACTTCTTAATTTCAACCATGTATGTCGGATTTTTGAAATTCAAGACACAGAGGTGGTAAAATTTCATTTAAACAGAAAAATCAGTTTTTATAAGTACCACTTAGTGGTTTCGCTATTCATCAAAAATTGAAGTTTTTCAGAAAAATACCCAAACATCACCCTAAGCTATATTTGATATTCCAAATTAAAAAATGAAGTCTATTTAACAAAATTCAAAACATATATGTTTCATTAATTAATTTAATAATTAATTCCCGCTGACAGAGCAAATAGCGTGTTTTTATGAAACAATAAGTATCAAAAGATTGACACTAGTTTAAGTCCGATTTCAAAGTGAAATTAATTCCAATGACCACAATTGGATTAAATGGTAAAAATATATTTTAATTTAACTTTAAAACCAATTCAAAATATAATCTATTCATATAAATAAATTAGATTAAAAAGAGGTTTTGAATTAAAATACAACATTTTTCACTATTCATTAAAAAAATGAACTTTATCGGAAAAATACCAAAAATTTACACAAAGTAAATTTTGATGTCCCGATTATAAAGAAGAATTTTATTTTTTCAAATATAACACATAAAATTGTCAAAAAGTGGATTTAAAAGAGGTTCTCCATCAAAAGGCAGTTAATCGACCTTTTAAATAATATTAGAATGTTTACGCTTAAAATTGGATTCATTCACATTTTTAATCCTCTAACATTTATTGTAAAAAGTAAAAATATTTGAAAAACATACATAATCATTTTTTAGTTAGTTCCGTTCTTTCCCGCCATTACAATGGCTATGCGTTAACTACCATTTAAAATAATATTAATTTTTTTTATTAGAGTGCAACGTAAGATTTAAGAGGAACTCATTGTCACGTATTGGGTATGCCATCGAGCATAGAGTTCCGTTTAAAGTAATATTAATATATTTTTTCACAAATAGGGATAAATATAAAAATGTCATATTCTTTAATTACCTGGGGTGTTACACGCTACATCAAAAATTTTCTGAAAAGCTCTCCTGATTTTGAAGACTTTTATCTGGAAATTGGCCGGATGCATCATCCGACATCCACTCAAATCACCTGGCTCTGATGTCTGTTGGATTATTTCTGACACTTCTATCACCTGACAATGCACATGATCTAGAAGAGAATCCTATTCGATATTCTCATTTTCTTGATGCAAAAGTAATTCAACAACCTGTTCTTTATATGCCTAACTTTGGGAAGAACTAGTTGAAGCCTGTTCTTGAGAAAGAAGTTGATTACACACAAAACCAGTTAGATGTGGCCGTCCATGGTCAATAACATTGCATGAGACTACTTTTTGCGGGATTTGTTGACTGGTGAGCATAATGAAATGAAATGATCCATGAAAACCCTATCCCATGATATGAATACCATATGTGGAATTTGTAATTAATTGGCGCAACCTTTTTAATGTGCCAAGGCATGAATGCTGAAGGGTTCCTTGCTGATTTGCAACCTTTGGGTCTTAGGAAACTGAGATAGATGCCAAGTCAAATTGGAATTTCATACCTTTTATTACCTTAACATTATTTTGATATTCATCATAAGATAATACTTTATATTTTAAATGAAAAAGAGTTTTACATATGTTGAGACGAATATCATGAATACAATATTCTATCAACATTTCTGGAGTATCATACTGGGAGACAACCAAACGACAAAACATGACTGGTATTTCACCTTTTTTCAGTTGTTTTCTCATATTCAGCAATTCCTATTTGTCATTTGATGAATATTCTTCTACCTGATTGGACCAAAGCTAGTGCTTCTTTGTTGCTTTATCAGATTCAACAAGATTGGTAGAGAATTCATTTGTCAAATTAGAAGATGAATGACCCAGGGGTGGTTCAGAGAATGACCTAAACCTCGTGCTATCTTCTGATTTAGGAATTATTTCACCTGCTAGCAATAAGGCATCAGACATGACTGGTTTCGCATTTGAAAGTTCCTCAAGATAAGAGGGATTTCTCATAACTACATTGTCCATTGTATAATTTTTCAGGCAATGTGAGTTACTAATATTGAGAGGACTTTAGTAGCTAAATTCATCATTATGGGGAGGACCACCATGATGGGTTACAGCAATAGATGAAACCTCTTGCTCCTTGGTCTTCTGGCTACTTGGGGAGTTATCAAACCTCTCATATGAAGACGAAACATCAAGATCGACTGAATTGTCATGAAGCAAGCCTTTATGAGGAAGTGTCTAATAGAGACCTTCAGAATTATTGTTCCCACTATTGGTAAATGAGATAGTAGAATATTGAGTTGCAATATATAATTGTATGAGGGCTTCAAAGACTCCAGTGTTGAGTAAGGCCTTATTGCAGATTGGCACTTTATTTTTTAACTGTGCTGGATGGGTCTTTTTTATAGATGGCTTATTACTCACTTTGGAAACCACTTGTTGACGAAAGTGGTTATTATGGGTAGGTGTATGTGCCTTCTCAGGAGAAATGGATAGGCTAGCCTGACGATCCTCATTTGAATCGGGTGTATGTGCCCGACTCGGTTGTCCATATGACATGGGGGAGTATGACCCAAGACCCTCCTGGACTGGAACAGAGGTGTGTATCTATTTCGGGGTGACATTTTGATGAGTCATTCTACTAATAAGGATAGATTTATGTTCCTTTCCCTTAGATGCTGCTGAAGCTGTTATAATATCCTGATAAGCATCTAGGATATGAGCAGGTATTTTCTTCTACTCTTTCACCATCGACAGAATGTGCTTGGAAACTTCACCTACCGGAATGGGAATATACATCCATTCAAGGTTTGGAGTAAGTGTGTATGCCTGCTATTGTCCTCCTTTTCCTATAAGTGGATTTTGACAGTACTTATGTGTGGGGGCAGAATTTTGTATCTGCCTTCTGTTTGTCATTGGGGATTTCCAATTGACATCTCCAAAAGATAACAAATGAGACTGTTGGTTAGCTTGATGAATACTAGAAGGTGTATGTGCCTACTAATTATACTCCTCCAAACGTGGTTGATAAACTTATTTCAAAACTGGCAGGAGAGACTACTGGCAGAATCGTTGAGTGTAAGTAGGTGTATGTGCCTGTTTACTGGTTTTCAACACATTAGGTTTGCGGGATTCATCAAATGGGGTTAGAAGAGCCTGCTGACTAGCTGATGATGATGATGATTTATAAATAGGTGTATGTTCCTGTCTATAGTACTCCGCTGGAATTGCCTGGCGTGATTGATGTGTTACTGCCAGATGAGTCTGCTGGGCAGTGAAATCAGGACGGATGGGTGTATGTGCCCGCTCGTTGCTTGCCATCAAGTTAGGTTGATATAATTCTCTAGAGGGGGTAGAGGTAAGAACCTTATCCCTATTGACCGGTCGTCTTCTCTAGCGGTTCGTCTTGCATGCTCGGTTTTGTTGAACCTGAGCCGAACGCCTGGAGGCGACACCCTCATCACATTGAGGGCACACTACCGCAAGAGTCTGGCGGTGATTGTTGGTGGGATTCCTCCGAAAGGGCTCCTGTCTTCTTGAACAGAGGTCTTGAGTGACCTCTTCATTCACCTCCTTATAATATGGGAGGTACTGGTTATTGCGTTACGAGGATAAGGACCCGAAATAGTGGTTGTCACCACCAGCCTTTTGACCGCTGGTCGTCGCTTTCCGGACAACCAGGGTGAGCTATTAACTTGGAGGGCTTATCGAGCGGCCTCCAGAGTCAGGATGGTACAATTTTGATGATATTCCTGTACTAATTCATTCGAGACCCATCATTGAAGATGCTGAGTAGGTGATATCATCCTCAGAGTGGATGAGGATCCAGTGGGATTAGCAGCCGAGGCATTCATAGGTGTGAACTTTAAAGAATCCATTTCTGTATTGCAGAGGGATCTTGGAAAAGGGTGCCTATTTGATATAACAGACATAATCAAGATAATCTTGGGTAGAATACATCTTTTGGATGAACACATATGTATTTGATTTCTTATTTTGGCCCTCACATTGAATTTAATAGGGGCCTAGAAAATAAGTAAAACTTCATTTTAACTTGGTTAAGGATTCACATCAGGTTCACCATTTTTTGTTTCCCTATGGAAAAAGAGAATGACCATTTTTGTTTAAGGTTCAAACTTTCCAATCGATTTCTACCGGGTTTATTCATAGAACCAAAAACACCCAATGATTCTATATCCATTTGGACCTACTTTCCAAAGGCATGTGCTCATTAGTTGTGGACCAATGAGGCTTAAAAATTTTCATTGGTTGAGAGGATGGGAGGTCAGGCTCATCAAAAATTTTTTAGGGGGATTATTGCCTACTTCGGGACTCTCTTATAGATTTAAGTTATGTTCATGAATCCTTATTAATTCACCAATCATGAAAATTAGTTTTCCTTTAGATTTAGCAATCTATGATTAATGTGTATGGGATTTAGAGAATCCTTTATATATATTTGTGGTTCTCCATTGAAATAGAATCATCTGTATGTGCTAGGGATTATTAGTCAATGGTATCCTTCAATATATTATATAGAAATCTATTTGTCATTATGATGACCATACTGGTTTTAAATCCACTCAGTGGGGCACTTGAAGTTTATTGTCATTAAGAAGGATATGGATTATTTCAGAGTAGGGATCATTCCCACAGATGGGCTACCTACATATCCTTGTTAAAAAGGAATTAGAACCCACATAGTTCTATTGAAGAAGTGTGGGGCTTAAGTATGATTGAAGGCCCATGAATATGTGTCATGGTTAATTTTACACTCTAAGATCTCGTGAGTCATGATCGGTATGAGAAACAATAGGTATTAGTAAACATAACGATTGTTCCATGAAAGATGTGGTCACAAGGAATGATATGGGGCTTATGTATGTATGACTGCCCAAGTAGATGAATATTAGGACTTAGTTCAGGAAAGAAGACTAGGAACAGGGTCCATAAAGGTGTATGTGATTTATGGAGATTTATACTCCTAACTTGTGGCTTTATCCTAAGGAGAATGCTCATAATTAAGGGGGATTTTAACTTGTGATTGGGGATTACTCCTAAGGAGGATTCCCAATGTTTAAGGAAACTAAAATTGGGGCTTACTCATAATGAGGATGCCCAGTGTTAAGTGGACTTGTAACTTGGGAATTACTCTTGAGAAGGAGGCCCAGGTTAAAAAAGTTTGAGACTTGGGGATTACTCCTGAGAAGGAGGCCCAATGAATTACTCTCAGATAAGGGAGCCAAAAAAGGAGACATTCCATTAATGGCTTTGAAGAGGGTTTTGAAGGCTATTTCATGAAGAGGTGAGGTGGATTTGAGGAAAGGAGGTGACCAGGAAGGGGGTGCACAAGTACTGGTCTAGTGCGCAAGTCCTAGTCGCACAAGTATACTTGTGTGACATGAGTCACCTTGGGTGACAAATAACCTGTGGGGTAATACTTGGGCTACTTTGAACTGAATCCCTTAGTATCATCCCTAGAGGTTTCAAAAAGTGTAGCAAGAAAGTTCCCTTGAGGGGGGAAGGCGACGCACAAGTGTCTTCATTTACCTTAAGGGATGGACACTTAGGCGCGCAAGTATGGATGAAATCCAACACATAGGCCTTATCTTTATTCTTTAGAACTACTATTCTAGGTAATTAATTACCTTAGAAGTGATCAGAAGATGTCAGATGACAACTTGGGTGATCAGAGCTTGAATCTGAGTTTTGGAAAATTTTCCCCCTTTAAATGGGGGACCCTTAAGGGCTATTTATAGGCCACCTAAGGTGTGGGTGAAAAATCTCTTTGGGCACGCACGTGACCTGCGCGCCTCTTGTCTGGCACACAAGTGACTTGTGTGCCCATGGCTAGCGTGCAGGTATACTTGCACGCCTTAATGCCTTTGAAATTTTTGATGAATCTTCCCTCTTCTTTGCTTGAAGTTCTCTCCTTAATCTATCTTTGGACTCAGTGATGGAATGGAGTGTCAATAATTCTTTTATATATTTATCTCTTTGTCTTCAATTTCATTTCTATAAAGGACTATATTCATATTTTTTAGTCTTATTTCCCACTCTTTTAGTTTCTCTCAGTCCTTCCCAAACTAAGGGCCAATACTAGATGAGTTCTATAATACATAAATATGGTATATTTTCTATGATTATCCCCTATTGTCTCTAAATTTATTAATTTCATTCTATTATGATGCATTCTAGTTTAAATTTGAATTGCATATAAAATTCACATTCATTAAAATAATATGTATAAATTCTAATAGAAATTCTTAATGAGACCAATTGATATAATGGGATGTTGAGATCTCATTGTCAACTTCCTAATTAGGGTGAATTACTTATTATTCCCTCATTGACTAATGTCATGACTACCAGAAAAATTGTTTGGGTGTTCTTGAATTTAAAATTTATTTGGTAATTTATTCATTTTAATAAATTAATTATAAATCATTAAATATAATGCCTAAATAAATATGTATTTACCATCTATAATTAAATTAGAATGGTTTCATTCCCCTCAATGAACCATTTCCATCTTAATGAAATGATATTCTAATGAACCTATGTAATTTATAATGGGAATGATTATTAAATTCCTATGATAACTTGTGAATATATATATTTATATATAAGTATATAGTGCCTATAAAATATGAACCATTTAATATTTATTAGAATGGTCAAAGTTGATCCCGCATTCGATTCCTCAGGGAATGCCTTGAACACTCATAGGATATCATTCACATTCATTATGCCAATTTGAGAAGGAGATATCCACTATAAAACTTAGTACATCTATATTATAGTATTCCTTGCATGATACATTAGGATCCCAATATGCCTTAGGAAAATTTGAATTCCATTGATGCATTCTATGGATTAAACGAGATTTATTATGATATGTGATGCCATGGATTATTATCCTTTATATTAAAGTCATGTTTAACACAATATTTTCCTAGGGAATTTTCAATATGCATGGTATGCTATATTTTCATAGTGTAATTACTTGTGTATACCCATTGTATTACACTTAGACCTTATTGTTAGGATGCAAGACTTTGTACCTTGAGCTATCATGGCCTTCTATGGTCTTGAATGCCTTATTTTATCCATTCCTCCCCTTCATTATTTTCATTATTACTATTACATGGTTTTTAGTATTATATTAGCTAATCACATGACTAAAAAATTAAAATAAAATTTTCATAAAGACATGGAGAATTGGATGAAGAATGTATTGTTGTTCATGTGTCCCATGTGGAACCTGGGCTCTACTTGGGTTTTATTTATTTCTTTTTTAAATTAATATGCCTTTACACATTAAATATTTATATTCATAGAAAATATTTTTATAGACACCATTGTTGGTGGCCTACTAGTATTATGTCACACCCAATCCAGTTCATCATTAGTACATAACAAAATTATATGATTTCAAGAGTGGACAAGGGGAAGTAACTACCTATGGATCCATGACATATTATATAAGAATTTGAGTTAGTATCAGATTATCAAGAAAATTTATAAGATGCTTAGGTGGTTTTTAATCTTCTGGATCTCTATATCTCCCTACTATCATGTATTCTTGATCCTTCTCATAAAATCATGACATCATTTTTTATATGGTAATATTTTATCATTTGAGTTTATTATTTATGGATCAGATGTCTATACATGTTCATCTTCATTATCCATATTTAGTTCATTATTTTATTTATTATATATTTATTTAGTTTTACCATTTTATTCCACTCTGACCATGTTGGTATTGTCTCCCCACTCGTCCACCTTCGATCATCACTGCTAGTCAAAATCCTTAGGAGTATGGGGATGCATGTTTAATACAGTGTGTCCAACCAATTAGGCTATAGTTATTGGGTCATCTGGGCCAGGATGTCACATATGATAAACCTATTATCATGTTTAGAGATATTTATTATTTTATGTTATTTAATAAAATATTATTTAACATAAAAAAATAAATGTATTTTTATGTACAAATCACATATTTTTACATTAAATACATAAAAATAAAAATATTATTTGAACAAAATATCATTCAAAATAAACTCTACCTTTATATTAACCATAAATATAATTAGACAAATAAAATCATCCAAATCGTATTAATTTTTATCTTTTAATATTCAATTACCTCTATTTTTCTATAACTTAAAAATCAGTTTGTCTTCATTAAGTTAATATATAAAGTTTTTATAACCTTAATATTTTTTTGAATAAATTATCATCATAAAAATAAATAATTATTAGTCAAAATAAAATTTTATATTCATTCATAAAAGTGTATTTTCATTATGTGAATATATAATAATATTTAATATAAAGTGTCTATTTTTTCCTAAATTTCAATAAAATAATTGTAAGGTTTCCAATAGTGAAAATCGTGGAAAGATGAAATATTTTTTAATATATAATTTGGTGGTTAATTTAAACTTTTATAATGAAATACATGCATGTTTATGAATGATTGGGAATATTTATTCAATATGTTTTTCCATGTGATTCTCAATTTACCCATTACCATGGTGATAAATATTTCCACGGTTTCTATCCATAATGTTTACAAATAATTGGTCCCTATTTATAAAATTGTAATCTATGTATTTAAAATTTGTAATCTATTACTCTTAATTAAATATCTTTATGTTTTTGTAATCCTTTTTAATACAAATTCAAAATACATAATGTAATTAAATTTTTAAAAAGTTACGTTATTAATACTTAGAATTAACTTATTCCAAAATCAAATATCATATTATTTCATAAATAATTATTAAAAAAATGAATAATATAATATATCATATGTTACATTAAAAATAATTCTTAACATATTAACATTAATAAAATAAATTAAATGATAGTTTAATAAAAATTGGTATTTTCATTATTCATAGAAAAGCTTTATTTTTTAGGAAAAGGCAAAAAAGTCAACATAAGATAACAATGGCCTTGTAATTTCAAAAAATGGCGACCATTGAACAAAAAATATATAAAAATATTGCATAAATTTGTATTATTTCCCATTTTGTATTCTAAAAAACCATTTTCTTGAATTTATTTGAAGCATAAAATATCATTAATAAAAATTTATTACTTATTTTACAAACATTAAATAATGAATATTAATTATATAAAAAAAGTATATTTTTTATAATATAAAAATTCTTATTCATAAAGAAAATTTATCATTTATGTTATAATCGTAAAATTTAAAAATTAAACTTTTTATTATTTAATGGATATCACTTCACATTTAGTTATGTGCATTTGGAAGGCTATTGAGCATAATATTTCATTAAAAAATTATTAGGGTTTTTCATTTATGAATATTATTACATGATCTATTGGATAATATGTTTTTTATTATAAATTTAATTAATTGTGATCTACCATAAAATTATGCCATGAATGTGATCAATGGACTATTAAGAATGAATTTCTAATGTTATCCCCATATTCTGATACCTTATTCTCATGATATACATATATATGATCATTGATATATTTCTACAATGGTTACCCTTACCAAATATCTCTAATAAAATATTACAATGTTTATTTTTTTCCATGATATAATGGTATGTTTTATGAAGGGTATATATACTAAGTGTATAATCTAATAAGAATAATGTGGGAGATTCTAAGGTTCATTCATGAAATCAAATGATTACATATATCATCATCAAAGGGAAAAACATTTACTTTTGTAGGGAATGTACTATCATAAGTTATATTATATATTCATCTATTATGATGTAATATTTATGAATTATATGTTTGGGTTATTTTACATTATAGAAATTAAGAAGATGATGTTTTTAAAGTATGAAAAAATTGTAAAACCTGTGAATATTTTATTGAATGTAATATTTTATTTCACAAAAATATTATAGGATAATTAACATAGATTTATTATAGAATGCGATTAAAACATGAATTCCGATATTTTTAAACTTTGATATTATGAAGTGAAAATTATTTTAGAATTATTCACATCAAAATTACCTTACAATTAATATTATAGATTTTTGTGAATGAGATGATTTTGGATGAATAATGTAAAATTATCATTTTACAAAATAAATTTAAGATTTATGAAATTTTAGTTATAAAATAATGAAATTAAATTTTATAATGCCTTATTTATAGATAAAATATATACATAATAAGTAATATAATGAACATGAATATATAATATTGATCTTTTCAAAATATTATTAACATTTTTGAAATCAAATAATGTTTGTGTTTAATTTTTTTTAATTTATCCCCTATTAATAATTTATTTTTAATATTATTATCCTTGTTGGTTTGGTTTCCACGAAATTTTTTTTCTCATTTTAATTTTGAAAATATATTTAATTTCATTTGAAACAATATTATACCAAAATTTAATATAAAATAATTTTTACTATTTAAACAGTAATTTTTTAATAAAATTTTTAGTCATTCTATAAACATATATTAAAATAATTTTTTAAAATATAGCTGTAATTTAATCTTGTATAAAGGATTCAATATATTTAATAATACTATTTAATCTTATATAATATTCTCATCTTAATTTTTTCCATAATTAATAGTAACAATGGTTAATATTTATCACTTTAGTTAATGGTAAAATGAGTTAAAGGGGTTAATAATTGATATAGTATCAAGATAAAAAAAATCATGACTAAACCTAATAATTAGGTTTTATCACTACCTATGACTTATTATATTTGAATATATCAATTTTGAGCCAATTATCAGGTGTAATCCATTTATTTTATAATAAAAATTCATGTATTTATAAGTTTTCCACCAATCACAATTATATAGGGGAACCCCTACTCCTTAATTATCCACAATGAGTGATCCAATAATGCAAACAATTTACTACACAAATACTAACACTCACTCTCCACATTACGATAATTCAGGACACATCATATTTCCACTTCATGAAGGCATAAAATATACGCCAAATGGTGTTACTAAAAGAAAATGCATATTAATTTATAGATATTTTTCCTGTTTTTTTCTTATTTAACCTCGTCCAAAAAACTGATAAACATTATTAAATAATTAAATCATAAAATAAACTATACCGAGATGTTTTATTTTATTTTTATATTACTCTTATATATCTCTTTCATCCTATGGAAAATGAGTACACTATACAAGAATATGTAGGGAATTGTATCTCCAAGTAGTGGTGTAACTCATTTTTCATAACGAGATTAACTATACTATCATAAATATGTAATTAATTTATATATATTATATTTATAAAATAATTATTACTATGAAAATAAAATATATCATCATACTTCTTTCCCTAACATATACTAGAGAATTATTATATAATGTGTGTGTATGCATGCTCTACCACATCCACGAGGTGATGTGATTAAATTTTTTATTTCCACAATACATGGATTCTTAATAAATATTATATAATGAATAAAAATTATAATAATGAAATAATTAAAAATATAGATAAAATCATACCATTTCATTAATCGTTTATCTTTAAAAATGACAGCGAATCATTTTTTTAAATTAAATATTCAAAACTAAAATAGTTGAATATAAAAAGAGAAATTTTATTAATGGATTCAAAATGATTATAAAATGATAATTGAAATTTTAATATTAATTAAAAATTTTATTAAAATGGAATTTAATAAAAATAAATTCATAATATTTTAATATGAAACACATACAACTAACTGGAGGAAACAATTAACGGATTTTCTATTAAAATATCATTTTTAAGGATCGTTTTTGATTAGACATAATTCTAGAAAAATATATAATAAAAATATAATAAACTTTATATATTTGCATATCCCCTCATAATATTTTGGTTTTAAATTTTATATTTAAAATCATATCTTATTGGATAAAAAAACAACTAAGTTACATGTAATTTAGAATTCAATAAAATCATATTTTAATGTTATCCGTCTATCACTTTTTCATCCACATTATTGTTCATTTAAATGTTTAAATAATATTCATCATTATACTACAATGATTTTTTGAAGTTATATTAAAAAATATTTGAATTTCAGGACTGTTGATTAAATGGAATCATATTATCTTATACCAAATGAGGAACATTCATAATTTTTTCCAAAATTCTGAAAGGAATAGTTGTTTTAAATTTTACAAAATGTACATAATTTTATATCATTATTACAGTTATTTAAATTGTATCATCCACTGCATTTTTCTATGTGTATTATGAAGGAAATTATTTTTTTAATATCATGGGAGTTTCTATTAAAATTTTAATTAAAAGAATGTGGTAAGATATGTTTTGAGGAATGAAATAAAATTTTGAATGTGATATATATCTTATTTCTAAAAAAACGCTACAAGGATGAAGTTTTTACTAATTTTATTATTTTGATTTTATATTTATGAATGGTTCATTTTACTAATAAATACTAATCTATTTTGAATCAATACTCATCAATAATCTATTACTAATTTATGGATTTATGATTTTTAACTTTATCACTATAAAATCCCTTATCACTCTCCATCTTTTTAGTGGATATTATTTCCTCCTTTATGTCAAAATTTAAATTATCATGGATTTATATGACAAAAATTCCAAAAAATTTATGTTTTATCTACCATATTCAATTTATAAATATGGTATTAGTTTATAGAAGTTTATATATAATATTATTTGTTTAATTTGTGAAATACATTGTATTCATGATTCAATATTGATAAATATTGATTTAATGTTTTTTTAGAATGAATTATATTGATCATATGATATAAGATCAATTGTTAAAATGTGCATGTGAAGGGTGTTCCAAGTTAATTATATCCTATCAATTCATTGATTGTTAAAATGATAGAAAACAATAACCATTATATATTAGATTGGTATCTGGTTTATAGCTAACCATTTATTAAGAACGAATTAGACACATTCTTGATGGTATGAAAAAAATGATATCTTGCAAAAGGCCTTCATGGTTAGACCATGATTATATATTTATGAATGTACTTTTTAAAGATTCAAATTTTCATTTTAAATGTGATTGTTATGATTAAATAAGAACTGGATGTACGTTGACCTCTTGTTATTTTTTTGAATTTCTTATGTTTTGATTATCCATAGTACCATATTTATTATTCCTTATTTACTCTTTATGGAATACATTATACATAACACTTACTGATTTCCTAATATCACCCATAATTTTTCTTTTAATGAAGTATATTTATATTAATTTAATGAATGAACTAATTTTTAAATTATATGTCCTTTTGATTCTAATGTGATATTGGAATTCTATATTTATGTAAATTTCCATGATATGTAAAATAATTGATCATGTGTAGTGTAATACATTGTATCCTGTACCAATGTAATGAAGTAAAAAACCTATTCTAGTTAATGTATTAAGGTTCACTAGATTTACAAAATGATTAATTTTTTTTGAAATTACCACATTATGATGATTAATATTTAAAACCACTAATACAACATCATTAGAACAATTTTGAGGAAACATGATTCTAATTCATTAACATAAATGTTATTAATCTCACTATATTACTTGAATTAAAAATTACCAACTGTGTATTTAATTTCTTCCAATAATTCCCATTATGATCTAAAGCATACATTTAAAATATCATTACAAAAACTAATATTAAGTAACCTGTTTCTGATTACTACCACATATGGAATAAGTAGTTCCTATTATAATCATAAAATAATGGTACCATATGATATATATTATCATTACACATTTACAAGGAATCATCTTTTAATAAAAGTGATAGAATCTTCCATTAAATACATATCGCTAACTCTTGGCCAATTTCATAATTTCATGTTACTGAAAAAAATATAACCTTTAGTATGAGGATAATATTTAATAGACATTATTAATTAATATCAAACTAATTTAATATGATAATGGACATGAAAATATACCAAATTATTAGCATAGAAAAAAATGCAATGAATTTCATGAAACATTTTGTCTCCTCCTTAGAGTTATATTCCAATTATTTTATCTTTGAATCCACTTGAAATAAGGAATCATATCAAAATTGATCATAAAAATTGGGTATATAGAAGTTCATATTTAGAACATCTATTGACATGAAATTAATTCTAGACAAGGATATATATTATATATACAACATCATAAAATAATGAAATTAAAAAATTTTCATCAATATCACACATTATTTTTGAACCCCACATATTGATTTAAAAAATCCTTGACACCATTTATACAATATGATTAGGCCTTATACAATTAATGAATATCAATAACTATGATCGTACATAATATAATAATACATTTTTATCAAAATTACACATATCTCCTTTCAATATATATATATATATATACATTATTGATAATATATGCTTCACAAAACAAAAATTCTTCAGAACATTGTATATAAAAATTATATCAATTTGGGGAGGGAAGCTTCCTAATTATATCAACGTAATGTAATATATATGCACACATATGACCAACTAATTAGTGGTAACACACTTCAAAGTATGTATCATGGTTCACCTTGAAATTAAACTCATAAGTCATACATTTAGATTTTTTATTAGGAATCCATCATCCTCATGGGTGTGGTATTCATAATTTTTGTTATAACAATCCCACTAGTTCATGGTTCTTTCCAAAATAATTCAATGTTACATTCTACTTAATCAATCTATTTATAGGGGAGCATTGATACATAAAATATTACTCTTTCCTTAGTGAAATATTATTGAATACTCTTATGAATGATTGTTTTATATCGTATTCAATATTTATTTTATTAACATTTGACTTAATTAGTAATGATAAATCATTATTCAAATTTTAACCCACCTTATTTATCAAAATTATAGAATTTTTTTAAAAATCATGATTCAAATCAATCTAATATGGATTTTATGACTTAACCATTTTTTCGTATATAATTAATTTTTAATAATCATTTTGTTTATCAAAATTATAAATAATTTTTCCATCACAACATGTTTTATATCAATATAATCAATTTTCATATTTTTCAACAAAACATTGGATATAGGTATGATACTTATATTTAATCAATAACTATAAACTCTCAATATATTTTCGTTGTAAGAATGTTTTATCCCCTGATAAATCCGTACCACATATAGTATATACTAAGATAAGATGCTGAAAAGAGACATTTGAATCAAAAATTTAAGCATGGGGATTATAAAAATACCATCATGGATTTTATAATGAATTGGATATCGTAAAACCTTTCAATTACCCATTATAGAGTATTATAATCTTGATATATAATTAAATTTCAAAATTTCTCAATCATTTTATAGTTAATAATTATTTTCATTACTTTTTTATTATTTAATTAGATGGATCTAATAAATATTTCTATTGGTATTCAACATCTTCTTGAAATTTTTGATCTTTCAAACGTTCTTCCTATAATAGGAAGTAATAAAATTCAACCATTATCTATTTTTATTAATAAATTTCATTTACCTTCTATATATTTTGTTGAAAGAAAAAATAATCTCTTATTTTTTATTATCCATGGAATTTCTCATACTTTATATAGATGTTTATTATATAGGTCTATTTGGACAATTATGTTTTAACAATTTTCAAAATTTCATTATTAAATTACACATTCTCAAACCTAATTCATCTATTTTCAATGAATAAATATTCTATGCCAGCATATTCCATATTTTGGATAACATAAAGTTAATTATAATTATCATAAAGGTATTAAATATCATCTTGATTACTGTATAAAAAATATAAGGAAAACAACATGATTTTGTTTCTATAGAATATTTAGAATAAACATGTATATATTTATTCATTGTAGAATATGTGTTTTCGAAATTAGAATAATAATTCAGGTCTCCAAAAGATTTAACATTTCTTTAAATCTAATATACCATAGTAATGTATTTTTTTCTCAAATTTCATCTTCCAAATATTCCTCTTCCTTCATTTAAACATAATAAAATTTTAAACATAATTGTTCAAAAGTATCTCATTACAATAATAATTACATTCATCAAATGTGGTATCATCTATAACAACATTATATTCCACTCATATTTCATATATTTATTATAACAGTACTCAAATATCAAAATCATAGTCACATTGATTTTTTTCCTTGAAAAAAATATTAGTGATGCCAATATTTATAATTCCACGACTCTACATCATGAATACATTAATTTTACATTCACTTGTTAATATGTGATTATAAATATTTCATTTTTTCCTCACCATATTATTGTCAAAAATGAAACATAAATATTGTAATACTATAAAAATGGTATTTCTAAAAATAAATGCCATCATCAATGAATCAATGAGAAAAAATAAGGAACTATATTTATAGATATAACATAGAATTAGATAGTTTTGGCTTTGATATAACCTATTGAGATAAAAATAAATCTAAACACCCTTAGCGAATCATGGTGCATTCAAAATAAAACAGTTCCTCTTTAAAATCCAATTTTGTAATATTGAAATTTTTCCATCAGTTAAATAAAAAAATTAAATACCACATGCACTCATAATTTATATCATAAAATAACATAAGCATATTATACAATATATATGACAAAGACACCTATATTTTTTATATTTCAGAATTAAATTATAATGCACATAAGATAAATATGGAGACATTAAAGTGTAACACAAAAAATTATCACTCAATGTTATGTGTATATAGGTTGATTGGTTATCCTCACTCTATTTTGAGGAGAATATAGATTAAATAGTTGAATTAAACTCATAATAGATCAATTAAAACTCCCTAAACATTTTAATTACACAATACAATAATTATCAAATTTTATTTTCTAAGAAGTGGGCCTTTGAAATAGTTAATTATTATTATATATTCCCCCCTCTCTCTATATATAATTTTTTAACTGTCATAATATATTCATGTCCACAATAGTTTCTTTATTATTATTTAATTTAATGTATTTCAAAATATTAAATCTAGTTGGGTTGGAATCCACTATGTATGGATTATGTCATTTTTATTGAAAATAATTTTATCATAAGCATTTTTTCTACATGAAGAATACTTTTTAATGAAATTATTATTCTTTTAACAATATTAATCTTCAATGGTCATATATATCAATGAGAATATATTAACCAATGTTACTAATCCTTGGGAATAATATGATAAATGGATCTATATTGTTAATTTTTATTTATATTATATATTTTTTTGTTGAATTCATACTTTTCTAGAACAACGTTTTTGATAATTTATAAACACTACAATATTCCAAAGATTACTTCAATATGTGGGAATGAATATTATTTAAATAATCTTATATTTTCTTTCAATGTGTCTTCTTTAATTATGTATTTTTTCAAATAAATCAAATTGGATGGATTCAATTTTATGGATCATATGAAAAAACACTCCATTAAAATTGAATCAAATTAAGTATGATTTTTTGGAAACTTATGTATAATGGTGCATTAAAATGCATTTTTAAATGATACACCACAATTATATATTATTTTTTGTGTAATAAACTTTTTTTTAACATGATACTTATTCAATAAATAGATTTAAAAAATAAAATAAAAATTTAATTTAAAACTCCCCATATGATTTTTGAATGTTAACCTATATCATCATAAATCACTATTTTTTTAAAATTTAATGAGTCACACACTACTTTATGGTGTAGTAATTAACCATTTAATGTTTCAATTATTCTCTAAAATCTATTGAGAATCCTCTGTAACTATAGTTAATTATAATAAGAATATCTTTTTGAAATGTTATTTACAACAGGAAACAATATGCCTTCTATAGTTAAGAATTAATATCTTATAAAAACTATATTTACCGAGTAATTATTTCCTAGATCTATTCTTGTAATAAGATATATAATATTCTATACACAAGGATGAATCTAAAGGATTAATATTTTGTGATATGTATTGTGGTATGATAAATAATTCAATGAATCTTCTTTCCAAATTGATTCAATTATATTTTATAATAGTGTCTGTCTAATATTACGAATGTTTTAATTACTACAAGGTCAATACAATTATCATATTATTTTCATTATTCAATAGAAAAAATGGATTTTTTATTTAAAATGACATCGTTAATTCTAAAATTTCCCAAAACAAAATATTAATCCCAAATATTCATTATAGGACTTATTTATAATCTATTAATTTTTTATATTCACTCAATATCCATGTATCAGTGTCATTATTCCATGAAATTTATATAAATGCATAAAATTTTTCTCTTATATAACATATCAGAAAATACACTATAGAGGCTTCAATAAATATATGATGATAATATTGGTATTGATAATATATAGAGAATAATTCAATGTTTATAAATTCCTATTATTCTCTTAAATCTATATATTATCTTTAACAATTTACCACTATAATTGACAAAAAATATAAATAAAAATCTATACTCACAAATAGTATACATAAATGTTAACAGGTTCAAATTTTTTATGATGTTTTGAAAAAACTCACCCATATTTTTTAATGATAGTAGGGTGATGAAAGAAATACATCATGTTATTCATAACATATTTCAGGAAATAAAGATGATCTTCAGTTAAAACAATTATGGTTTCATCAACAATATCACTGTTATTTTTAGTGAAAACAATGTAATTATTATTTTTATTTTGGAAATTGATAAATTTAATATTATCACGTAAACATTTAAAAAAAAATTAAAATATGAACAAATTATCTAATGATGTACTATGTTTTAGAAAAATATCACTTACCATTTCTTATACTAAATTGGTTTCATATGATATATGGGTAAATATAGTAAAAAATATTAACATGTATCTTGTGGATATAAGATAATATATATTTTCCTATATAGATGGAGAGGAATATAATTTTTATCATCGATTTCATGGTCATATTCATTAGAATGTGGAAAATACTTAAAACAAAAAATAATCTGTGGATATATATAACCATAGTTTGGGAAATGGTATGTGGAACATTATTGATGGGTAAAATTATAAAAAAACAATATTATATAATGAATGAAAATATTTAAAATTTCTAGATTAGGCCTTCGTTTATTCTTATGGTCCAAATAATAATATTGAATTATAAGAAGAAATATACTTCTTTATAATTATTTGTTAATAGAGAAGGATATCATCTACTAAATTAATTTAATATTATAAGGATGTGATTGATAATAATAAATTATTTTTAATAAATGGAGAAAGAAAAATAAGAATAATAATCAATATCTTATGATTTGAAAAAATATAGAATAAAAGAAAATTGAATTAAAAAATTACTTGGATAATCAAGAAATGAAACATAATGTGTCCCTCTAGAAGTGCATATTTTTTAATGTATTTTATGAAATTAGATTTTGAGTCTATGTATGAACCCCATAAAATGAATATTATCAAAGATCAATTCGATAAAAAATCTAAAATGGAAGTCAATCCATGGGTCAAAATAGAAATATTGAATTCCAACAGTATATACTGTGTCCCTCATAATTGAAAATAATAAATTATGAGTTAGGGAATAGTGGAATCTCTAGGATATAAAAATGGTTAGGAAAGGGATATTGATAGTTTCATCTCTATCTATTATATTAAATAATTATTTAATTCTTCTGTTTACACCCAAAATTATGAATATCATAGAGCAAGAGATTTAATGGAATCATATGAGATTTTGAATTATAGTGAACTCTCATGGAATGATTTTAGTGTTTTTAGAAGCTAATTTATTATCCACAAATTAATTAAATCATGGTATATGTAGATATAAAGAATATAAATTTATATATAATTTACACTCATCAATGGATAAAGCCTATAAATGATTCAAGTGGAGGATTAATAAATGTTATTTTTATTATTACGTTAATTTAATTAATGTTAATGAAAATAAATTTTATGGAGTACCCATATTCTATGAATGTTTTGTGGAAGATGATGTTGATGAAAATTATGGAGTTGAAAAGACCTTAAATAATGATGACATTGTGGTTTAATTCTATGATTAACACAATTTTGAAATAACATTTTTCTTGATTGAATGAATGATTAAATGAAAAAATACTTTACCAAATAACATTATTAGTGACAAATTTAAATCTAATCAACACTAGATATTGATAATATAGGGCACACTTCCTTACACTCATTGGATAAATCAGTATCATTTTAAGAGTTTACTAAGGATAAATTTATAATTAAATATATAGAGAAATAATTTTATAATAATAATTAAAACAATATATAGAAAAATATTTTTATATTTTGATAAAAAATAATGAATAAATTAAAATTGATTTTCAATAAAACATGATGATCATGGAAGAGAGATTAAAAAGAAATAATTACTAGTATTTAATGTTTATGCCAAGAATAAAGGTGATTGTGTAAATGAAAATTTGTTTCGTAAATGAATTCCAAGATTTTAATAAAGTGTTCTTATATGTATCAAAATAGACAATGTTTATATTATATTATATATATTTAAAGTCTACATTCATAAATAGTTCATTAAAAGAGTAGGTCTATATCAACTGAAAAGAAATGACTTTTTATAAGATATTATCATAAAAATATTTTATAGATGATAAATGGATCATATGTTCTAGAGAATGAATTAGGTAAATGATATGAATTTATTGAGAAATATATTATAATATTATAGTACAAATGATGTCTTTTTGATAACATCCTCCATGGTCAAATCATATATGAAGATAAGTTCATGGTAATAGTTTTGGTGAAAAAAAATCATAATTTGAGAAAAAGAGTGGACATTTATTAAAAGGATTAATTTTTTAGTACATTCAAGAATACAAATTTTTTATGTAGATAAATAAATTACTATATGTTATTGAATTCATAACTTGAGGAATAATTCATATTCATCTCATAGGTATAGTGTTCAATGAAAATAAGATAGGGTTTTGGAATTGAATATTGAAAGCCTAATTTAACTCAAACAATAGTTGGGAGTAAAATTTTATACCTAGAGGTAAATGTTGATGTGTATTGAACAATTTATTGAAGGATTATTTAAATCATATGATATACAATAGTATTAATGTGTAATTTTTTTTTAAAATGATTGGATAAAATTTTTAAAATTATTCTAATTTAATAGCATAATATGATGGTATAGAAAATAATTATTTATATTTATGAAAAATTTAATTATGATTTACTACGTAATATGGGATTACACATGGATTTTAAGGATTACATGTATATGGATTATAATTGAGATGTTTTGAACTATAATTGGTTAGGTGGGGGAGAATTTTGAATTGATTGAACATTATTGGGGTTGCTTTGTAAAATGCAACAAATTTAGTATTTTGGAATATCATATTGAGTGTAAAACAAAAAATATAATCCCTTTACACAATTGTAGTAAATAAAGTGGTTTTCATATGATCAAAAAAGATAGTTTGAGAAAAAAATTTATTGTTTCATCATGAATATAAGAGTGTTAGCGACATAACAAATAAACTGATAAAGTATTCTTATAAAAAATATATTGAGTTCTAAAATAAAATATATAATGAAAATATTGAGAAATACTTTATGAAATATGTGATTTTTGGTAATCAATATCATATATCAAATAATCTCCTAGCTACAAATTTATTCTAGATGCATTATATAATCATTGATGTTCATTTACAACTATGATATTGAGTTATTTAGGACGTACCATATGTTGAATCGATATAATTATCTATTTACATATAATTTATTTTGAAAGTTCATATCATGTGTATTTTTAAGATGACATTACTAGAGATAAAACACATGTAATCATATAAAAAGATGGATATATAGAGAATAATCAAGGAGAAATAAAAAGTATTACGTTTAAATAAATATTTTAAATTAATGATCTTGAAATCCATCTAGTTTTATTATAATTGATATATTATATTGTTTCCATCATCGAGATTTGAATAACATAATCCAAGGATATTTTTTAATATCACCTTCCATAGTTATAATAATATATTAGAATTCATTTTTATTAAGAAACATGATTTTTTGGGTATAATCAATCTTAATAAAAGTGGTAGTTGATGTACCATAGAACATTATTTTCAATTTCTTTAATATAAATAGGATCCTAGATGAGATTTATATGATGGTGAGTTGTGGTTCTTGATTTTGCATCTACTGAGGATATTTCCTAGGGAAATTTATATCATAATGAAATAAATTTTATGACATCCAAGTGATGGGCGTGACCAGCTACAAATATCCCTTCAATGTATTTATTTGTAATATGAGACAAAAAAATATACATTCCATATTATATAGGTATCTGGTTTTTAGCTATTCATTTATTAATAATGACCTAGCCACATGCTTGATGGAATGATTATTAATATATTTCCTAAGGCCTTAATTGTATGACCATGAATATCTATATTTATGAATTTCATTTATCAAGATTCTAATTTACATTTTCAATGTGATTTTTATTTTTTAATTAGAAATGAATGTACATTGATATCATGTTATAAATTTAATATCCTGTGTTTTTATTATCCAGAGTATGATATTTATTATTCCATATTTACTCATGATAGATTCCATTGTATGTTACAGATACCGTCTGTCTAAGATCACACCTAATTTGTTCTTTTTTCCCTATTATATAATGAAATATATTTATATTAATTGAATGAATAATTTTTTTTTTCATATTATATGTATTTATGATTCTAATGTGATATTGGAAACTAATATATATGTATATTTCCATTACTTATAAACTGATTAATTATTTGTATCATCATACCTTATATCATGTACCAATGTAATAAATAAAAAATTGATATTGGTTAATTCATTCACTTTATTAGGTTTTCTAAATGATTTAAAATTTTGAAATTACCACATTATAATGATTAATTTTTAAAACCTCTAATACAACATGGGTATAAAACATTTTAGGAAACAAAATTCTAATTCAATAACATCAATGTTTTTAATCTCACTCTAGTACTTGGATTATAATACACAGGTTTAACATTTAATGACTTGTAATAATTCCCATTATGATATCATTTACACAAAAAAGAGGTCAAAATAAAAATAAAAATTTAAGAAACCTTTTTGTGAGTCCTACTATCACATACGAAATAAATTGTTCCTCACATCATCATAAAACTGTGATACCATAGGATATATACGATCATATTTTCTTAACAAGGATTTGCATTCTAATCAAAATGAAAAAATATCCTATTAAATATATATCAGTAACTCCTGGTCAGCTTCATAATTTAATGTTACTGAAAATATAGATAACATTTGGTTGGAGGATAGTATATAATAGACATTGTAAATTAATATCAAAAGATTTTAATATCTTGAGGGAAATGATAATATACCACATCAATAGTATACAAACAAATGTAAATGAATTTCATTAACCATTTTGTATACTCTTTGGAGTCATCTTCCCTTTATTTTTTGTCTAAAACCACTTGAAATATAGATTTATATCATCATTGATCATATGAATTAGGTATATAGAATTTTATATTATTGATATGTCGTTGAAACCACATTAAATATATATGAGGATCTATATTACATTCATATCATCATCAAATCATGAAATTCCATATTTTTCTTTTCTATCAACCATTATTTATAAACACAACTTATTTATTTTAATATGGCCTTAATACTAATTAGACATTATGATAAGGCCTTACACAATTAATGCATATCAACAACTCTGATCCTACTTACTATAATAATATAGTTTTAGCATTATTACACTTATCCACTTTATATGTATATATATACCAAGAATATAATATATCCCCTATAAATAATAATTTCTATAAAAAATATATAAAAATTATTTCCATTTTGATAGGGGTACTTCATGATTTTATCAATGTTACAGAATATATTTTCACATGCATGACCAACAGAGATATTATAACACATATCAAATAAATTATTTTCGTTCTCCAAGAAATTACACTCATAATACATCCATTTAGATATTTTATTAGGAAGAATCATATTCATGGGTTTGGTATTCATCATTTTTTTTAAACAATCCCACCAGTTCATGCTTCATCTAGAAATTATTCAATGTTACATAATGATTCATCAATCCATTCCGAGGGAAAAGTTCTTAAAAAAATATCACTCTTTCCTTAGTAAAATTTTATTAAATACTATAATAAAAGATTTATGTATATCCTATTTGATGCCTATTTGAGTCAAATTGGACTTAATAAGTCATGATAACTCATTATTTAAATATTCACCCATATTATTTATCAGAAATAGAGATACAACCATAATTTTTTAATTATTTATTTCCTTATATCTGAGATGGATTTTATGACTAAACCATTATTTTTGTTGGAGAACAATTCATTTGGCTAACTCATTTGATTTATCAAAAGTATAAATAATTTTTCCACCTATTTATTTATATAAATAAAATGAATTTTATTGTTCTTCAAATAGAATGTTGTATTTTTTTATGATTATTTTAGTTCATCATTAACTATAAAAACTCAATATATGTATGTGGTTAGATCAAATATGTTATCCCATGATATATTTATAACAAATTTAGTATTTAAAATGTTAATATTTTAAAATGAAATATTTTTATAAGTAATTCAAGCATTGAGACTTTATAAATAGACACTTTTTTTATATAATTTGGATATTGTAAAACCCTTCACTTACCCATATTAGAGTATTATCTTCTAGACATATAATTAAATTTCAAAATTTTTTAATTATATTATAGTTAATAAATTATTTTAATTATTGGTTTATATTTTAATTAGATGGATCTTTTCAATCTCCCTCATAGTTTTCAAGATCCTCTTTGGATATTTGATTTTCCCAATTTTCTTCTTATGTTGGGAAGCCATAAAATTCAACCATTTTCCAAATTTATTAATTAATTCCATTTACCTTCAATGTAAATTTTTGAAAGTAAAAATTATCACTTATTATTCCTATTCAATGGAAATGTTTTCCTAATTTATGTTCATGTTCATTATATAGGGTTCTTTGGACCATTATGGTTTACCAATTATCATTATTTCCTCATCTATGTCTACCATATCATACCTAATTAATCTATTTTTAATGAATATATATTCTATGCTATTATATTACACATTTGAAATAACATCCTATTAATTCCAATTCCAATAAAGGTATTAGATCTCATCATGATTACTGCAAGAAAAATCTATGGAAAAAACATGATATTGTTTATATAACATCAGTTGAATCATTATGAATATATTTTTTCATGAGAGAGTATTATTTTTCAAACTAAGAAGAATCATCCTTATCGACATTAGATTTATCCTTGTTTTAAATATCCTATAAAATAGTAATGCATTCTTATTCTTAAATGTCATCTTTCAAATCCTAATATTCCTTAATTTGAACATAATACAATTTTACCATATTTTTTACAAGTATCTCATTACAAGGATAATTAAATTCATTACATGTGGTATCATCTATGACCATATTCTCCTCTACTTTTATTCCATATATTTATTCCAACACTACCCAAATATCCAAATCACTATCACATTGAATTTATTTATTGAAAACCATATTAGTGACACCCCTATTTAAAATTATATATATCTACACTATGAATATATTCATTTTACAATCACATGTTAATATATGTTAATTAATTTTTCACTTCCTCCTCACCACATTCCAGTAGAAAATAATACATACCAACTTTATAAATAAAAAAATGATATATCTAATAATAAAAGGCATCATTAACAAATAAATTTACAAAAAATCAGAAAATATATTTATAGATAAAACATAGAATCATATGTTTCAGTCTTTGATATAACCTATTGAGAAAAACAAAATTTAATCACCCATGGGAGAATCATGGTTCATTGAAAATAATATATTTCATCTTCATAATCCTTTTTTTTCTAATGTTTAACTTTTACCTCAATTAAATAAAGTCATTAAAATCCACATGTACTCATTATTGATCTCATTAAATAGAAAACACACATGATGAAATTTATATGATGAGAAGACCCGTATTTTTCCTACTTCTTCAGTAAATTCTAATCCTCAAAAAATAAATATAGGGAAATTAAAGATTTCTAAAAACATTATCACTAAATGTTATATGTATATATTATTTTGGTCTTGGTCACTCTATTTTGAAGTTAAGATTGTTTAAAAGGGTAAATTAAAAACATAATAGATCAATGGGTAATTAATCAATGTTATAATCACATGGTTAATTAATGATCAAAAATATTTTTCCAAGAAGTGGGTCATTGAAATAGTTCAGTATTATAATATATTAACATATGTATATTTATATAATTTTCTGTATTTCATGACATATTCATGTGCATAATATTTTCTTCATTATTCTCTCTATTTATGTGCTTCAAATTATTCAATCTAGATGGGATTAAATCCACTATTAATGGATTAGATAATTTTTTAACAAATAATATCATAAACAATTTTTCTACATGAAGAATAATTTATATGAAATTATTCTTCAGGGTACTATCTTCATTTATAGTTGTGAAATATATAATTTAGAATCTATTTATTACAGGCCTTCATCCTTGGGCATACTATGTTCAATGGGTTTAAATTGAAAATTTCTCTATATTCATTATATTTTTATATATAATTTATCCATTTCTAGGATAATATTTTTGAGAATTTATAAACTCTACAATATTCCAAAATTAATTTCAATATGTGGAAATGAATCTTATTTATCTAATATTATATTTTCATTCCATGTGTCTAATATTATTATGTTTTTTAAAATAATTCAAATTGGATTAATTAAACTATATAGATAATATGAAAATAATACTCCTTTAAAACTTAATATAATTAATTCTATTTTTTGAAAACTTATGAATAAATCTGCATTAAAATTTATTATTAAATGATAAACCTAAATTATCTCTTCTTTGTGGTGTAATTTCCTTTATTTTAACATGATCCTTAGTTAATATATATAAATATATATAATATAAAAAATTTAATTTAAATATCCTCATTTGATTTTTGGATGTTAACTAATTTATTCTTAAATCACTATTAATATTTTTTAATTTATATAGTGACACACTACATTATGGTGTAATAATTATCCATTTAATGTTTCAATTAATCACTTAAATCTATTCAAAATCCTTTATAACTACTGTAAAATATTATTAAAATATCTATAAAAATTATATTCACATCCATGAAAAATATTCCATCAATAGTTAAGAATTAATATCTTATAATAATTATATTTAGGGAGTAATTCTACCCTATAAATATTTATTTAATAATTTATCTATAATTCTATACACAAACCAGAATCTCATTGATTAATATTTTGTGATATATATTACCATATGATAAAAAATTTCATGATTAGTTTTTTCCAACTTGATTCAAATATATTCTATAATAGAGTCTATCTAATCTTATGAATGTTTTAATTGCTATGTGATCACTACTATTGACATATTATTCTCAGTCGTTAATAGAAAAAAAATCTATTTTTTATTTAAAATAACTTCCTGAATTATAAAATTAACTGAAAAAATAATTAATCCCAACTATACCTTATATGCCATTGTTACAATTCATCAATTATTGATACTCACTCACTATCCATGTATTCGTGTCATTATTCCATGAAATTTATATAAATGCATAAAATTTTCTCTCTTAGATAATATATCCATAATGCCACTATTGAGGCTTCAATTAATATATCATAAAAAATATGTATAGACAATTTATAGTGAATAGTTCCATGTAAAGAAATTCCTATTCATCTATGATATTCATCTATTATCATGATAAATTCACAAATATAATAGAAAAAAAAAATCTAACTCAAAAAATATAGTCACAAATAGTATACCTAAATGTTAGAAGGATCACATTTTTTTTAAAAATTCCATAGAATCCCCCATATTTTTTAATGAAAGTAGGGTGACGGAAGTAATGAAACATATTATTCATAACATATTTCAGGATATAAATATTACCATGAGTGAAAACATTGATGGATTAATCAAAAATATCATTGTTATTTTAATATAGACCAATAGAGAAATTGATTAGATTATGGAAATTGAATAATTGAATGTGATCATGTAGACATTTACAACAATTTACAATATGATCAAATCATCAAAAAATGTATTTAGTGTCATAAAAAATATCACTTAACAATTTTATACCATATTTGTGGCATACAAGATACGAGTAAATATAGTAAAAAATATTAACCTTTATCTTGTGGATATAACATAAGATATAATTATCCTTATAGTTGGAGAGGAATATAATTTGTTCCTTCTATGGATTGGTTATATTCATTAGAAGGTGAAATGCATTTCAAATTTAAAATAATGTATGGATATAAATAACTAATAGATTGGGAAATGGTAAGTGGTATATTATTTAGGGGGAAAATGATAAAAAATAAATATCATATAGAGAATAAAAATATTTAAAAATTATAGATTAAGTCTTCATTGAGTCATATGGTCTAACTAATAATATAGAATTATAATAAGAAATATAATTCTTTCTAATGATCCATTAATATAGTAGGATATCATATACTATATATTAATATAATCTTATTAGGATATTATGGATAATAAGAAATGATTATAAAGAATCGTGGGAAATGATATAAGAATACTTGTTAAGATATTTCAATTTGATAAATAAACAGAATAAAAATCAATTTAATTATAAAATTACTTGTATAATCAATGAGTAAGTCCTATTTTATCCCTCTAGAAATCCATTTTTTTTATTTTCTGAAAACACATTTTTTAGTTATATTTGATCCCTATCAAAAGAAAAATTGCAAATAAAAAACCAATGAAAAATTCCAAATAGAAGTCATACCATGGATACAAAATTGAAATAGAGAATGCCAAAACTTCTGATGTGCCCCTCATAATTGAGAAAAAAATATTGTGTTAGGGAGTGGTAGAATGTATTGGATAGAAAAATGGTTATGAAATTGATTTTTGATAGATTCATCTCCCTCTATTATAATGAATATGTTTTGAATGTGGCCAATTACACCCAAAAGTTTGAATATCATAGAGAGATATTTATGGGAACCCTATGAGATGTTGAATTCCAGTGAACTCTCATTGAAAAAATTTAGTGTCTTTAGAAGATTATTTTTAAAAAAATAATGAATGAAATTAATGTATATGTGGATATAGAGCATATAAATGTATATTTATTTTCCACTCATATGTGGATGAAGACTATAAATGATTCGAAGAGAGCATAAATAAAAGTTTTTTCTATTTTTATGATAATTTATTTTATGTTGATGTAAATAAAAGTTATGGAGTACCCATATTATATGAAATATTTGAGGAAGAAGTTATTGAAGTTAATTTTGGATTGTTGAAAAAAACCTCAAATAATGAAGACATTGTGGTTGAATTTTATGATAAACATGATTTTGAATAAATTTTATACTGGATTGAAAGAATTATGATATTATTAAATATTGGAAGAATTAAAATTATTAGTGATAAATTTTAATATACTAAATATTATATAATAATAAATATATAGTGTGCTTCCTTACACTCATTGGTGAAACCAACAACATTATAAGATTTTAAAAATGTTAATTTTAAGATTAAACTTATGTAGAAATAATTATAAAATATTGATTACATCAATATGTTAAATCGTATTAGTATATTTTAATAAAAAACAATGAATAAATCATAATAGTTTTTTAATTGAACTTGAATATCATGGTATAAATATTATGAATATTGAAAGGGTAATATCTAATAGTTATTCCAAGAAAGAAGGTGATAATGTAAAGGGAAATTTTTTTATCACAAGAAATCCAGGATTTTATTTTAGCCTTCATGGATGTATCAATATAGAGATTGTTCGTATAATATTATACATATGTGGAGACTAAATTCATAAATAGTTAACTAAAATAGGATGTCCACACAAATTAAAACAAATTACTTATTGTAGAAGATGATCATAAAAATGATTTATAGGTGATAAATGAATTTTATGTCCTAGAGAAAGAATTTGGTGAATGATATGAATTTATTGTGAAATATATTATAATTTTATTGTAAAAATTAGGAAATATTTATAGCATTATCCAAGGTAAAATCATAGATGCAGAGATGTTCAAGGTAATGGTCTTTGTAAAAAAATCATCATTTGAGAAAAAGAGAATACTTTTTTTGAAATAACTAATTATTTAGTGCATTCAAGAATATTAAATTTTTTATTTAGTGAAATAAAATACTTCATGGTAATGAATTTATATAAAAATGAAGAATTCATATTCATCTCATAGATAAAATATTAAATGGAAATAATATCGGGGTTTCAAATAGAATATTAAAATTCTAATTTCATTGAAAAAATAGGTGGAAATAATCTTATATAACATGAGGTAAATTATGATGTGGATAGAACAATGTATTAAAGGATTACATAAATAATATTTTATCAAATTGTATTAATTTAGAATTTAGTCTTTTCAACATTGATGGATACACATTTTATAATTATTCTAATATAATGAATAATATCATGGAATAGAGAATAAAGATGTATATTTATGAAAAAATAAATTTCAATTTATTACTTAATGTGGGAGTAAAAAAGTATTTTTAGGATTACATTTAGATGTATTTTAATGTATATGTTCTGAACCATAATTGGGTAGGTGGTGGAGAATTATTAATTGACTAAAAATTGATGGGGTAGCTATGAAAAAGGTAACAAATAAAATATCTTGGAATATCAAAGGGAGTGTACTACAGAAAATATAAATCTTTTATACAGTTAAAGTAATTAAGGAAGTTATAATATGATAAAAAAAGAAATTTTTCTAGAAAAATTAATTGATTCATCATGAATATAACAGTGTTATCAACATAAAAAACTAACTAATAATATATTCTAATAAAAAAACTTTGGTTTCTGCAAAAACATTAAAACTATAAATATTGAGAAATATATTATTAATTTGGTGTATGTTTTCACTCAACATCATATATCAAACATGTCCAATAATAACTTTGCTACTAATGTAATCAAGATTCATTATTCGATCATCGAAGTTAATATACAAATATAAAATTGAGATGTTTAGGATGTCTCATATGTTAGATCTATATAGTTATCTATTTCCATATAATATATTTTAAAATTTCATATCATGCTTATTTTTAATATTATATGACAAGAGATAAATCACATTTAATCATATAGATAATGGGGAATATATAGAATAATCAAGGAGAAATAAAAATTATTTTGTTTTAGTAATTGCTTTTAAAATAATGATCTTGAAATCGAGATAGTGTTATAGTAATTGATATATTTTATTAATTTTCATCATCATGAATTGATTCAAAAAATCCAAATATATTTTTAAATATAGACTTCCATAGTAATAATAACTTATGGGAATTCATTTTACATGATATACTAAATGATTTTTGGGTATTCTTACTCTGAATCTAAATGGTAGATGACGCACCATAGAAAATTATTTTCAATTTTTAATATAAGTAGGATCCTCAAAGATAAATATATGATTGCAAGTTATGGAAATTAATTGTGAATCATCAGTGGATTTTTCCATAGGGGTATTTATATTATAGTGAAATAAATTTTTATGGAGTTTGTAGTAATATCCATAGATAAATATTTTTCCCATGATATGATAAATTGTTATATATTTTTCCTTTATAATATCATAGAGTTAGTTGAATGTGTTCAACCAAAATGGAGAATCTTTTTGAATGATTAAATATGTTTTTATGATATATTATAATTCCAATAAAGAACCCAATTGACCATTCTATAAAATAATCATATGTTTTGATAATAATGAACTTTGATATTTTTTATTCTATAATTTATGTATTTATTTGAAAAACTAGTTTCAAATTCTTAAAAAAATGATTCTGTAGTGAAACTCCATGTATCTAAAAAAATCCAAATGATGTGGGGGATATATTTCACAACATAGTGTATAATATCAAACAATAACACACACCCCTTGATAGATTTTGGAGTCACTATTTTTATAGTTTAAATATATCAAATCTTAATTGGTTTGGTAAAACAACAATGCATACAATGTTTGGAGAGTATGTATGGATATCAAGATAACACTATACTAAATCTCACAGATTTTGAAATTACGTTCTCAAATTTTCTATGGTAACAATAAAATTTCATAAGGAACAATATACCCCCATATATAAATTACTAGATATTAGAAGAAACTAGAGGTGGAAGAAATAACTCATGTAAAATCAATCAATATTAAGAAATAATTACTGAAAAATTAAAAAATATATTGTAAATGATTAAATGATATTTCATATATGTTATGGTTGTTATAGGAAAATACTAACAAACAAAATAGTAGTAAATAGTTTAGATTTACCTCATTGATAATTAAATATATGATTCTGATGTATGGTAAATTAATGATTCATAAGATCTAAAATTTGAATTTCAAAATCAAAATTTTTGTTGACAATTGATCATGAATACATTATATGTATGCAATATATAATAAATTCACATATTTATCATAGAATTTTTTTATATTAATATGATTATCATTAAGTATATGATTTTTCAAGCGGGTGTTGTTTCGCTATTATGTTTATTTAAAGTTAAGTAATCATAAAAAGAATTTTTTGTTCATATATATGCTTGATATAGAAGATAAAATCAAAGAATCATAATGGTCAATCATAAACATGTTTTTCCTTTTCTATACTAAATGTTTGTTTATGAAAGTTATAATATTATTATATTAATAATATATATCCCTCTTGGTAATAAGTGTTTGGAAAATGGTGGAAATATTAACCATCAATGAGTATCGATCCTATAATAATTATTATAAAAAAATAATTTTATATTGTCATTCATAAAAACCTAAAAAAACTATTGATGGATTATCTTTATATGTATCCCAGTTTAGGTGAACATTTTATTATATTTGTTTCCCTATTCTATATATTCTGTATAATTTCTTTGTTTATTTAGGCTTTTACATGAAATTTTATAGTACTTTCGCAATCATAGAGACCATATATAATAATTTATTACGGAAGAATAAAAACTGGTACAATGTAATTAATTTCGACTCTCCTATTAGGGTGTATTTTGGGATTTATTGTTTTAATAATACCCCTAAAATATATCTATGAAATTATAAGTTTTTAGATCAAACCATACTTGATTACAACATAGGACCATAATAACACATTATTCGGGATTCTAGTCATTATAAGAAGTACCCTAGTGATATTTATCATGATATTTTCACTAATGTATTGAAATTTTTTGGTATGTCATGATCATGGAATTACAAGTGAAGAATTAAAATAATGTGGAGGATACAATTAGGAAATGAACTAATTTCTATTTTATATTAGTATGGTAACATGTTCTCCTTCCAGTGTGGATGTTTAAAATAGAGAAACAAGTATTTGGAAATTTGATCAAATTATTCAATAAATGAAATTCATAATGATTTTTATGGATTTTTTGAGAAATAGGGGAGTGAAAATTTATATTCCTTAGTTGATAATTAAGTCCCCAAGAGTATTGTGTTTTTTTGGACTAATTTTTTTTCCATTTTTTAAGGAAATAACTATTCCATGTTCTTTTCCATAGTCTTAATGATCATGCAGTAAGACCGTGTTTCTATTATGGGTGGGGTATATATGATTTCCTATTAATTTTATTTTTACAGATACCATGAATAAAAACTATTAATTCTACTCTAGTTTGGAATGGGAAGCAATATGTATCTTTGGATACAATGGATCATGATTCCGAACCATGCATTTTGGTTGACTAATTGGATTTGTAATTTTAAATTTTTATTATCCCATATTAGGAACATTAGACTCCCCAAATCAATATTCATAGCTATATGGTTACTCTTAATAGAAGTTGGGGATATGTCATTAGTAAATGATGTATTAATATATTATATTAACATTATTATCATCATATCAGATGAATGATACTGATGATCTCACATATGCTTCTACCTTACTATTCCCTCAATATAAATTCTCTTTCTATAAATATATATATATTTGGATTAGATAATTTTTATATAAATTTGGGACATAAATGTTTTTATAGAGTAATCGTTACATAGAATTATTACTTTTAGGGTTCAGTGGTGAATATTTTTATTACTATAATCCGACCTATTGTTTTTTATTTTCATTAATATTTCATAAATGATTGGTTTAAAATATTCTCCCTTCATGGGATTATGATTTCTTCTATTGTAAATAATTTTAATTTCAACCAATTAATTATGTTAAGTTCTATATAAAATATATTTTTATTGAATTAATAAATTAGTGATTATAAAATATCAAAAAAAAACAAAATTATTAGCTTTATTCCATTAACCATGGGGTATTAATACTAAAACTTATTTTAAAAAAACGACGATATAGTATCTTAACCAAAATCAATATTGAATTTGGATTTTATAGGTGAGTGTTTTTAACTTGTACCTAATTATTATAATTTTAGTTTAATTGAAATTCATTGGTATGATATGTGATTTGGTTGTTTTAGGTAGATATTCAGGGTACCAGAATGTAATAGAGATGGGAATCTAAATCACTTCTATCACACGGATATAGTCATATATGATATTGATTAAAAGAATAGGTGGGTGAAGGAACACAGTAGTAAGATTAATTGATCATTCATGGAAATTTATGTTATATATATTTTTTCTATTTATAGTCTATCCTTAGCTTATCATGATTGTATAATTTATGGAAATTATTACAGAACTATGAAGCCATACCTTAATTTAAGAATTATTTATATTTATATTTTAATAAAATTATTTGTCTTATCCCAAATATTTTGTAACATTTTTATTACTTTTAAATGTGATAAGATATTTTATGTGGAATTAGATTCACAATGTGGAATAGTTTATTCCATTGATTTCATGAGAGACTTAAGGAATTTGGTAGTTTGGTTTTTTCACACCTCTATTTGAAAATATAAAGGTTGTTATATAGATGGAATTTGATATAATAAATCTATGAAAATAGATCCAAAATTATGTTATTATGGATCAAAGGAGATATGTTTTGGGTGGGGATATAATATTTTTGTATTTTTGTCCAAGTGGTTTTGTTCGATCAATATTAGGTTCTAGATTTTTACTAAGTTATAAAGCCATGGTATGATATTTGTCTACTCTATTTTCATTTCACTATGATGAATGTACGATTATCTAAATTGAGGACATAATATAGGATACCTTTTTTAAACAATACATGTTTCTCTTCTTTATATATATATATAGATATATTATTTGGTGAAATCATTCCATAATTATTTTTTTTATCCATTATCACAAGTTTAACCTGTTTTAATTAGGTAGAATTTCTTAGGCCATATTGATATCAGGGATTGTGTGTAGATTTTTAATTTATTATATTTAGTTCAACACTAATATACATTACTTCTAAAATATAATTAGTAAATTATGGATTCCTAAAACTTCTTTAAATAATATATCAATAATTAATGATATAAAAAATTATAAATTGTTATTAGGAGTCATATTTTTTAGTTTGGAGGCTATATTTTAGGTAACTAATTACAATTTTGTGTTCTCACAACTAAATAAAAATAAAAAAAATCATTTTCTTGTACCATGGAATATTATTAATGAAATTAATTTATCTTCATTAGGGTTTTGTTAATATGAATTTGTCTTAATGAGATTATCCCTCACATTAGGATTATCATATAACAATGATCACATAAGGGATAAAATTTTATAAAAATAAATGATATGATTAATCTAATTAATATTGATGATATATATATAACAAAAATAAATCTGACAAAATATACCCTGAAATTAGAGTAAAACATAATTTTTAGAACTCTTCATAAAAAACATATTTATCATGTGGAAAATATATACGTCTTTATTTAAATTTGGAAAAGGATAAGATATATATCTATAAATCATTGTAAAAAATATATAGGCTAACCATTCTTTGTAAATCGTTGGTAAAAAATTTCCAATTTAAGGAATTATATAATTTAAAAATGGGATACAATTTTTAATGAGTAGTTTTTAATTTATATAGAACACTAAAATGTGAAAAGTTTACACACATTCAAGATTATAGACAAAAGACTCATATATATTAATTATGAAAGAAATATATTGATTTTATTATCAAAAATTAATATTCATTATTTCCGTATTTTTTTAAAATCACTTAGTACATAAATTCAATTATCTTACCACAATTTCATCTTTAAAAACCTCAAAATATATTCTTGTTACATATTAAAATAGTTGAATATGAAATGATTAATGAAAGTGGTTGAAATATATATTTTATAGACTTAACAATCATACTAAACATTTATTACAAATAAAATACAATGGAATAACATCTAATCAATTTGTGATAACGTTTCATTACAAAATAACATGATATTTTTTCCAGTAAACCTTCATCATCATGAATTATTTTATAGGATGAAACCTTATAGATCCTATTTTTTTTCAAATCTCTCTTAATCATTATGTATATTATGTCACCATATGAATAAATTCCCTTTTAAAAATAAATCCATAGTTATAGAGTATTTATGATTTCATAGAAAAAAAATTCTTATATTAGAAAACATTATAGGCTATTGACAGAACATTGATATATCATAATGTGGTTTAAATTTTCCATATTATTCAATATTGTATTAATATTTAATATGGTCCTAATGAGTCTATATATACCTATTATGATATTGTGATACTTGAGTTATAGTATCTTCTTATAGTTAAAATAGAATTGTATCAAATTATACTATTAGAAATATGATTCTTTTATTTATTAGAATTAATATGTTAAAATTTTCATTCCCCAATTATCTAATAAAATTATTCTGTATCCGTAAATACACCTCTATAAGAAATAAACAATATATTTTCATTATGTAGATTTAATAAGCATCAATATATATATATATATATAATATTTATATTTGATTAAAATATATCATTTCATAGAATATTGGAAAAGTAAATGTTTAATATGTGAAATAATTGGATATTTTTTATTAAAAAATTCATAATAATTATTCATAACATCATTGATGGTATGTTTATAGGTATGAATGAAACTATTTTAGAATAATAAAGTAAAAATTTTAATAGAAGGATATATTGATTAACCTTGTATCCAACAATTTCAAAAAAATAATATTCAACAATTAAAATGTTACAGACCACTATATAATACATGGGTGTTTGGGTTGAGAAATAATTTTAATATCACCCAAAAAATATAGAAACAAATTATAAGATTATTCTTGTCATCTATTTGGTAGGAATATCTTATTACCTTATATTTATGTCATTTATTATTTTTTAAAAAAACATTACGTATATTAAATGGAAAAACACTTATATTTCATGTGAATCATTTATGAATTCTAGTTAGAGTCATAAAAAAGAGTTAATATGTAATGAAAGCCATTGATTAATTGTGTTCTCACTTGGCTACACAAAAGAATATAAATTTTGTTCAATTGATCATTACTTCCCTCTACCTTTCATTATCTCTCTTTTATGCCACTAAAAATATATTTGACCACATTTTTCTAAAGAGTGGATTTTCATTTGTCTATATATTAATAATAAAACAATTCATAGTATCTACCCAAATAATATAATAAATATATTTAAATACAATATAACTAAAGAAAAATTAATTAAATAAAAAGGTGTTTGATTTAGTATCATTGACCGTCAAATTTTTCATTTTATACAATGGATTATTTATATACAGAATATATAAATTACATACTGTATTTTTTATTTTATTAAAGAATTCATATATATTGATAAATGATTAATCATAATAAAAAAAATAATATATTATAACTAGCATTAATTAAATAGAAGAATAATTTTTATAGCCTGAGAGAAATAAAAAGCATCTAAATCTAGATAACATCCACTTGATACATATATCATATCTATCAACATCCAATAAAACCACACAAACTCATTTTTCATAAAATAAACATAAAACTCAATTAAAAATATTGATTATATTTCATAGTTGTTCTGAATCAATTAACATATTTATAGAATATTGTGTATATGATATATAAGTGTTTAATTTAGGGTACTTGATTTTATAAATTTCAATTATTCAAACATGTAATTCATTTTTTATAGATAATATGACATTAATGATTAGGATTATAATATATAATGTTATTAAAAAAATATAAAATAAATGTGTGTATCTTAGAATATAGGTTTTAGTCATTTAAATCTAAAACAAAATATATTTTACAATAATGTATATAATTTTATTGAATAATAAAATAAGTTAATTTGTAGTAAATATAATAAAATTTTTATTCAACCTAATATGAAATATATTACTATTTTAGGGTCCATGTTTTATTTAATTTTGAGTTCGGTATTTTTAAATTCACAAAATATATATATTTAATTTGATAATGTTTTCATCTATGTGAAAAATTAAACTTGGACACTTGTGTTGATAATAAATTCCCATATTTCATCAAATATATCATCTATACATAATCACTATTTGAAAATAATGACTACAATTACCTTGAAATTGGAATCAAAAAATTCAAATTATATATATATATATATATATTATTTTGACAACTTGGGTATCCTAACATATCCCTTATTGTAAAAGATAATGTAAAAGTAGTCTTATTTTTCATGAATAAGTCAATTGAGAAATTAAGGTCTTGAAAATAATTTAACATAAATTTAGTATTAACACATTATATTTAACTAAGAAATTAAATATTCGACCATTGTTTACATGTTTCCTATGAATTGACCATTTAAATATCTATGTAATTAAAAGTTTGACATAAGAATCTATTGTATTTATCTGAATTAATAGGTTTCTACCTAATATATATATATATATATTATGAAATAGTGGATTTATATAATTAATATATATTAAAATGAAATTATAATATTCCAAAAACATCAATATTCACCACAAAAATATGATTAATTTATATAAATTTATATAAATAATTATAATTATATGGATCCAAAATCATAAACAAGGGAACATATATCATAACATGTATAAACCCAAACATTTATAGAACATTGCCTAAAATTCTATGATAGTGGATACTTTACAAAATGTCATACTATTCAAATATCATTACCCAAGAGGGATATGATAATTCAATATTATTTTAACCCTTAATGGATTAGAATAAATTAATTTAATAAAATTAAAAAAATAATTTTTTTTAATTATTTAAGAATCACCTTGGATAATTATATAAAATTTATATGAAGTAATTTTAAAAAAATCAACATAAAAACATTACCCTATAGAAAATATATTTATTAATATATAAATAGGGTAATATATATCTGATTATTTCATATATTACAATAATATAAAAATATAAAAATAATAATAAAGATTAGGTATATTTATATCAATGATTTTGATATAGATAAGGCATAATGTGCAAGATAAGTGTACATAATCATATTAAAATTATATCAACTTATCCAACCCTATGATATCATATATAAATATTAGTGATGTCAATATAAAAAATATTATATCATAATAATTTCTCAATAATTTCTATATTTTAATCATGAGAAGAAATATGTCTATATAGTTATAACTAATAAAATAATAATCACATCATGAACAGTAATATGTGTAGATATATCACTATTATTTTACAATGATATAGTTCCCAAATTTAATTTGGTAGACCTATAAATGCCATTGACATTAGTTTCATACATTTATATGTATATAACCATTTATACTTGAAAACACTCATATATATAAATATTAATACATTATATTTAAATATATAGTATATTAAAATAAAAAATTAAATGGGTGAACAAATTCGATAGTTATGGTGTACTGTTTTCGCATGGTTTGACTAATTGTGTGGACCTTTAATAGTGTAGAAATTATTATTTTTAAATCAATTATTTTAACCGTTTACTCAACATAATTTTCCAATACTTTCATATAATCCCCCCCAACAATTTGATATCTCTTTCTACATCAAAGAAGTATTTGGCCCGACACCCACATAAAACATCTGCCTCAAGCACTGCTAATCACATTGGAGAACCAATACTAGGACTGTAATTCCTCATTATTTATTTGATAATTTTTATATATATTTAGACGGTTATTTATGTGTGAGATAACAGTCCCTATTTGTAGGGAGTTATTCCATTTCATCGATGTGTCCTATTCCAACATGAAATAAAGTTTGAAAGTTGATGATGAGTCTTTTACTAGTCTATCGTAGGTAGTCTATACATTTTCTATAAACTTTTCAGCATATATATAATTTAATAATTGTTCCAAACATCAAAGCATCGATGTATTTTTCTTAAATTATGAAATAAAAAATATTGAACACCTAGACCATAAATTTATTATTTAATGAGACATTGATAACTGGATTGAAGTTGAAATTCTAATCCTAGACAATAAATTTAGTTGGTTATGACTATATTTCATAATTAAATATATTTCCCTTACTAAAAATACCACACTAAAGAATATTTATCTCGGAGATGGACAATTAAATATTTTAAATTATATCAATAAAGTGATTTGTGGTATGGATCTACCCATGTATTACAATATTTTTTATAAATGACATAAATTAAAGGTGAATTTTAGTACAATGTCACAAAAAATTAATGAAAGACATCATATAATGTATTTTACACATGGAATATTTTTCATACACTTTAATCATCTGAATATTGTGATCGTTTAATTGATAATTGGTATGGAAATTTACATACACATAAATTAATTTTAATTTATTGTCAACTTAAATGATGAATATGATTATCCCGGTTTCTTATTAAAAATAAATATATATGAAATTCTCTATTAATTTATTCTAATTTAGGAAAATGATATTCTATAATTATTACTCATAATTAAAGGAAATGGTGTTCCCTAATGATTTGTTTATAATTAATTAACATTGAATTTCAATAAATATTATATAGATTAAAAAACATAAAGTTTCATGTGGTTTATTTATATTTTATAAAAATTACGATCCTTATTAACTATTTAAATCAATGGTCACAAATCACCTTATTGATTACTAAAATAATAAATTTTTAGTGATAATATGGAATAATTCAAATAATGTTGTATCATATGAGTGTAATTTGGGGAACCTGAACCAATGTGGGGTTTGATAATTAATTTATTTCCATTTTTATTATTACGTTTACACTATTTCATTATATATTCACATATAATATTAGTTATAAAAACCTTTGGTGGTGGATTATATAATCTTAGTCAATCCATGTTCATGAAACAGATTGGTTCCTAAAAATATATCATGGATATAGATTGGGATAAAAGAAGGTGACCTTTTATGGATGATTATAATTCCTTAGTAGGATGTAGTATTATAGTAGATAGTAGAGATTGAACTTGTATTATTATTGTAGGGATTTTTTTTTAATTTTGTATGATTGTATAAAAATTAAGATATTTTTATTTTTCCATATTCCCTTTACCTCCATTTTTAATACCATTATGATATTATTTTTTATATGAAACATTATATTATTTTGAAGAGTTTAATTTTATCTAGATATTTACATCTATTTTTTTTCATTATTTCATTTCCTCCACTAATTTAAATATATATTTTAATTCTAACCTATATTATGAAAAAGAGTTTATAGTGTCCCTATTATACCATCATGGACCCTCAGTCATAGTTTTATACCTACGGAATATGGGAATAAACAATTGATTCCATAATTCCAAATGGGATCATATTGGAATCTAGGGTATTAGTGAATCTAGAGATGTTGAGAGCCTAAATTTCATATAAGTATCCCAATAGTGTGCTTGAAAAAGGGAGTTTATTTTGTATTTTGAGTTATAATATTTTATTTATTCTGGGCTTTTATGTTTCAGAATATCATATTTTTTGTATTGGCTATGATGTATGTTATGTTTTAGTTGTTTGAGGACTATGAGAAATCCATTCATTAAATGATAGGAACTATGACTTCATCATTGATCTGGTATCTTATAGAGTTGAGGAGATTCTATTGAGTTTATTGTGACACCTCATTTTTTGGGAAGAGAGTATTTATGATGCAAGAGTATTGGTTCAAGTAGTATGGGTCTTTTCATTTTATTTTAAATTACAATAATTACCCATTAAATTTTATCATTTTAGCTGTAAATTTCTATGTCTTATAATGATTTAAGTATTATTTGTAGTGAGGGCAGTTTATTGTATTCAAGGAGTATAAAAATATCCAATAAAAATTCACCGAAAATTACATGAATAGTTGATAGTGAATGTTGGTTGAATACGAATATTCTATAAGTTTTGAGCATGATTTTAAGCCTATAAGTTCAAATAATTTGGGGGATTCTCTAATCATAATTACTCAGAAATAACTAGTATAGGATGTGAGTATCAAATAGATGATGATTTCATATATTTCAGATATATATGAGGATAATTAAGAGTATTACAAGAAACCAATTATTATCGATTTTTTACGGACTTCATAACTTTTTTATTAATTAACGATGAAATATCATTCTAATCCTGAAATCATAGTCATAAGGGAGATTGTTTCAGGTATGGACCCACCACATAGTGGGTCCTTGATTGGGATGCGATCTTGTGAATTCATGGCCATGTCTGGATTTCAAAATATATTTAAGGGTGAGTTTATGTGATAATATAATTCTTCTTAAATGGGTATTACATATCTAAATCAGGAATATGTATCATGATTTTCACCACCAATATGGGTATCCTGTTATAAAAATAATTATTACATTCATTAATACTATATGTTTTACCTATTAGTAGGTGAAGGTAAAAAATTCACTACTACAAATATGGCTTATAATAGCGCTAAAAAAGCCATTAACAACACTAAAAATGAATTGTAAATATTGGCAAAGATAAAGGGGGGGGGGGTCCCCTTTATCAGCGCTAAGAAAACACTAATAAAGGTAGTTTTTATCAGTGCTATTTTCAGCGCTAATAAATGTATAATATATCAGCGCTAAAAATAGTGATGATAAACACTACCTTTATCAGCACTATTTTGAGCACTAATAAAAACTACCTTTATCAGTGCTCAAAATAGCGCTGATATATTATACATTTATCAGTGCTTAACTAGCGCTGATAAAGGCCAAAGATCCTGTGCAAAAACCTGAACCTACACAGAACCTACCTAGCCCCTGCACACATTACAACACCTGCACAGAGCACAAACAACACCTGCACACAACACAAACAACACCCACACACAAAGCACATAAGAACAAAAATGATACATACATTTACTTGACATCATGAATACAAAACAACACACTGCTATATACATTTCAAACAATGTTTAATTTGGTTACAATTACATTTATCCAACAAAATGTTAAAAAACAATTATGTTCCATCCTTTTTACATCCATCTGCTCTAAAAAATTGTCATCCATGGCGGCAGTTTCTGAACAAAGCATTCGAACTGAGGAAAAATATTTCACCTAAATAATAAAACAAATATTATGTTAGTAATACAATAATGAAATAAATAATGAGGTTGCTAAATGGAATTATACTAGTGAGTCACAAAACATAAAATAAACAATTAACGAAATTGGTGCATGATTAGGGATAATCATATATAATAATCATATGGACCAATGTTTAGTAGAAAATGGGCTATTTAATGATTCGAGGGGGAATAGATAAACCTACAGTTTGGTTCTAAGGTTATGATGGTCTCACATTGATGGTTAATAGTTTTTCAAATAATGTGATGAACTTGTGCAAGGTATGAGTTTTTGGGGAAGTATCTTAATATGGTAGAATAATGGAATGTAAGCCACTCAATGAAACTATACAGATTAGATGTTTGTGTATATTTATTCCCACATTGTTGGAAAATGATTTATTTTACCCTTATGCCTAATAATTCACCTAATTAATGAGTGTAATAAACTAATTTTTACTATCAACCATTAAAGCGGGTTACCCTCGTATATCCCTCATTCCACTCAACAAAATCCTTTACACGCACTCTCCTCCTTCTCCCTTCCCCCATGGGATATCTCCCTTACTTTTTAGATAAATCAAATATTATCAGTTACATTAAAAGAGTGGTGGAATATCTTCAACCCTATTATCCTCCTCAATATTCTTCTCCTTCTTCCCCTAACTTTGGTTTCAACTATTAGAGATTTTGGTCTCCATTCCATAGCATCATGATGCTATTGGATACCAATGATGGGGATTCTAGTCTGACTATGAAATGGGTTATTCTAGACTTCTTATTTTATTGAAAACATTTATTTTTTATGTGGTACACCAATTTTATGAGTTATGTATTGGTATTTCCTAAGTTAAAATAATATAATAACTGTGCTGACATCCTTGGATAGGTATTTTCTTTATAATTATTACAAGTGTGCCCTAGAGACCTATTTCCCATTTCCGCTCATATTTTCATCAATCGATAGGTATCTGATGCGATATCTCTAGTTATTCATTTTTGGACTTTTTAAATTTTTTATTTCATTTATCAATGATATATTGTAATTTTCTTTATCTTTACAAAGATAGGTAGATTTGTGGAAGCTGATGTAGCTTTGCATGTACATCAACATACTTGGTTGATTCATATAGATCATGGATCGATCTATTTATAGATATAAATATAAATGGTTCAAATCTTTTTTAATGTAGTTGTTCTATCATACCTATATGATTGTATCCATTAATGTTTATAGAGCATGTTAATTTTCACAAACCAATATGGGATTTATTATAACCCGACATCGAGTTAGGTTCAAAACATTTCTCAAAGGGTGTTCCCAATAACCACGAGATGGAAAATATAGAATGGACATTAACAAGGTGGTTTGGGAATGATATTACCCATTTATATAATCACAAATAGAAGAAATTAATTAAAATCCCATAAACTAAATAAACATAACCAAACAAAGAACACCATTTTTCATTTTCAAGGTTGAAAACATCATGAAAACTCAAAATAAATACAATGGTATGTGAATAAGGACAATATCCTAAAAACTGCCTTTAATAAAAGGACAATCATCCTCAAGCCACCAGCACCAACATCTAAAATAAACAGAACACAAACATTTGGATCCACCTTTATCACCATGTTACATATTTCCTTTATCTAGGCCATACATAACAAAATCTACATACCCACAAAGCTGTATGTAGGGTATGAGTGAGAGGATAGTTGGATGACACCCAAAAGAGGGATTTCATGACATATCATTAGAATAAGATTGACTATGCATATTATATGAAAGAACATGGAAACATTTTTAACCCAAAAACATAATAAAATGTATTTCATGAAATAATCTTTTCAAATTATCCTATGATTAAGGTCCCTCATATGCCAATGGTATGAGAAACATAAACAGAGCACAATAGGAAATCCCTAATTGTATAATAACTATTGAGGCATTAGGATCCTCATATACCTGTGAATCATTGTACAACAACCATAACCCTCAATGTTTTTGTGCATGAGCCACTAGAGAGGAATTCATCCAATTTTCTAGCAGTATCCAATTGTCATCATAATTTTTTTAGTGCTGTAATCATAAACCCATGATGATTAATATGGGTTAAGAGACTTTCAAATAAATTGGTGTACATGTCATAGTATACCCACCTTTATAGCTTGTACGGAAATTTTGCTTAGTTTACATTATACACATCATATATATCAAAACATTCTCATGTACTTCCATTCAATGTAAATATACATATATAAACTCCCTACATCTCATAAGAAAACCCTCTTTAAAATTCACAGACACATTAAATCCATTTGAAAACAACCATCACACAACTTTCTCATTTCTTCAAACACATTTAGGGGACTTAAGCATGAAAATCCACAAGAAATACAACCGCATTCATTTTAAAAATAACTTTCAAGTCTATACACACCCCAAATTCCTTTGATAACGCATTTTTAACCACACAAACATTTTATATAGTACACTTAGCAAGCAAATACAGTATAATAAAATCATCATATAATGTAAAATCATGGAATCACCTACATAAAGCTTGGAATCTTTCGAAATCTGCTGGAAAACATAAAACTGCACCTCCACAATACCTTAATAAGGACTGATTAAACATTAATATTGAATATATTAATAGAAACCCATGTTTAACTTGTGGTATTCCATGAGTTTAACATCCTATAAGGATAGAGGGTTATGATTTAATGTCTTACAGAGATGTAATGGGTGGATCAAAAGACTTATAAAGGTGGATCAGGTAGGTACATCTCTAGGAGGGAGCACCTGGAATGTTTAGCTGATAGAAGGATCAAAACACCCAATGAGGTCTGACCCAAGTGTGGTGCATCCCATAAAGGTAAGGGTTCTCATTTTGAAGACTTATTCGGATTCCACTAAGGGAAATACAGGAGGGAAAATAATCGAAGGTGTACCCCAGTGAGGGGGTCACCATGGTTTACCATTGGTTGGGATTTAACCTCATGGAGGCTTACTACGTACCCTATTTAGAATACAAGGATCAAAACCCATATATTTAAAAGAGGTATGGTGTGAGTATTACCCATGGTTATCTTCCCTTCACACTAGGAATACTCTTGGTTGGATGAGTATGTGTTTTGTGGGGCTTATGCATTGTCAGATTGCTAGGTTCTTCCAAGAGTAGCAATGGGATTAACAAGACATACATGATAATATGGAACATGTGAATGGCATGATACTTGTAAAGAGGAAAGAGGCACAAAAAACATATGGAGATGTCTGTAAACATTATTTATGGTGGCCATGGGGCTCATACGGCTCCCCATACCTTCCATAAACACTTCAAAGCATGACAAGGACCAGATTTTACATGATGGTACATCACAAGGTTTATTCTTTTGACGATTTACTGGTCGTTTGAGCTTGGATTTCATCTCAACAAGACTTTCCCTTACATGAATTATCCTACAACACATATTTTGGTTCCAAAAAATCCTTCAATGATACCGATTATTTGTTGCATCTACCTAGAAATAATTATGAAAGTCAAACAACAACACATGTTCTCAAATACATGTTCAAACAAATGAGATACAGAACATTGAAATTTCATAAAAATGAACAAAGGGGTACACGTGTGCTCAAATACTATCTCTACATGTTGAATCTGATCCCTCCACTTTAATTTCAGCAATATTTATATTTAGGCCCTATATCTAACTGAAAATGGTGGATATAGACCATATTTGTTGTTTCCATCCATCGTTTGTTAGAAAATGGATTTTTTTGATCCTCGGTGGTTTCGTCATTCACCCCATACGCACTGCACACCATCATGCATTACTTCAATATTGATTTGTTCAAAGATCAATAATATGAATCCGGGGATAAAAAACATTAAGTAATAAATTATGATTTCAATACGTTGAAGCATTATCAATTCACCAAAGAAGGTTGGAGGATAATCAATGATCATATATAGATAACATAAGTAGTAGGAATTCACCTTCATCCTATTTGTGTACAATATTCCATCAGTTATGTTGCCCATTCGTTTATAAACACATATATATCATCTTCTAAATATGATTTTTTGCGACAGTCATGGTAGTACTGAAAAAATAGAAATACACAAAGGATTAATAATAATTTTTAATAAACTCATAATTATTTTTGAAAATAACTCATTAGGGATGCTAGTTTATTGATGAAATACGATCTCTTTCATAAATTTACAAACATAATAACCACAGTCCTTTCCGTTTTTTTGTTTTAGACACTTCAGAAACATCGACAACAATAAGTAATTTGTTTTGATATGTGTTTGGATAGTGAAATGTTATTATATATACCCATATACTTTTCCAGTTGTAGATCTTGTAGGCGTGCTCATCCTTATGCCCTGGATTCATTCCATGCATTAGACGATATTGATTCACCACCCTATCATAACATAATCCTCATTAAAAGATAACATAAATTATATAACTAGATGTTTAGTTTTAAAATGTTGGATCTAGTGTATTACAAATTAACAAATTCCATCATGCATGGTCGGTTTGTTGGATATCTATGCGTTGAATCGAGAAAATAAATCTTTGGAGTATCCAAATTGAATACAATCAGAATCCAATGCTCCCTAAAAATAAAAAAAGGAATAAGTAAAGAATGAAATGAAAATATAGTTGATATGATTAAATTTTAGAGTTTTACCCCTGCATCGTTGGTATTAAAAAGAGTCTATCATCCGTAACTTTGTTTTTAAACAATTTTAGCTGGGATGAAATTATTGCAGCCTCTTTATCAGAATCTATTTCGTCTTTAGAAGAGGTGGTGTGAGGACTAACGAGTCCAAATTTTTGTTCATAGGGAAATCCCTTCAATTGTTTTTCATATATACGTCTGCGACAAATATAAAATGTATTTATTCATAATTATCAGAGTATATCAGCTTTTGTAAAATCAAATCATGAAAACTTAACTCATGTATACATTTACAACTGATCCTTCTAGACATTCATACTTGAGGAGTTCATTTAAATTTTCATCACTAATTAAATATGATGTTTCCTCTCCATACATATCTTTTTTTATATCAACTATGTGAGTACTATCGTCTTTTAACTCTGTATCCACATGAGCCTGCAATGATATTAACTGTGGATATAGAACGGGCGAGGTGAAGGTGCTCTCAGTAGACCGTTTCAATCGATTGGTTGATCCTTGAGATAGTTTTGAGCTGATATTTCATTTCACCACACAATATTTTTCATTCTGTAATAACATTCATCGGTTCAGACCTTTTTTCATTAAATGTTAAATGTCCATATTGAAAAAAATAGAAATTAATACCTTTTTGTCAACATGTTTTTTTACAAGAACTGTTGGCCATGCGATGAATTTTCCAACAGATTTTTCAACCGTATGAATGTCATCCTCGTCATATGGAAGAAGTAACTCAGCACACAGCTCATTGGCTATGTTAATTAACACTCTAAGATGATCTTTTGGAAGCTGTCTATTGTGTAGCATGTCGTTTTGCGTAATGAACACCGTCGCCCTCGCTACAAGGTGATAAGTGGGAGTTGATAAATATAAATCACAGTCATGTTCACCCTATGGAATATTAGTATAGTAAAGGTATTAGTGTCTATGTAAATCAAATTTCATAGAAACAATTATTAAAACATTTATTACCTCATCTAAGTCAAGTTTTTTAGGGGAATGGCTCACCAAAAAGCTGGTGGGGGGTGGGTTGGGATCGTCACGCATGGGTTGTTGTTGAGTTGTTTCTTCTCTTTACCTCTCCCCCATAAATTTTTATCATCTCTCTCTGGTATTGTAATTATTCTTGAAAAATATATATTTGTTCTTTCAGATTTTCGATATTTTCATTTTGATCCTATGCTTGTTTTTGTTTTTAAAATATGTTCGGGGTGTCACCCCAAAACCCGCACCTCTGACGCGACCATACTGTTCTGGCTGCTTCAAGGCTACTGAAAGTATGTCTGCATATGGTGTAGTTGTTGTTGATTCTTGCGACTATATCAGATATAAAATATAGAAAAATAAGTAGTTATTGTAATGTAATAGTGATTTAAAGAAAATCAAATTTATATTATGTCATACTTATACATGTTTCCCACAATTTTTGTGAGTTTTCATCTATCAGTATCCCATCTTTATTTACATGAGCCTCCTTCCATAGCACATGGATTGAGATGGATATGAATTTCGATTTCGATTCATCAATCTGCATATAAACAGAGAAACAAGGTTATGGTGTTGTTTTATGTCACATACTAGTAGTAGGGTAGATTTAAAAGACGTACCAATTTTTTCTCAAGTTCAGCATACCCCATCCTTGATTTATGGTAAGGGTACGCTGGTTTTGTTGCGCATTTTTTATTTTCAGCACTCAGTATCTATTTCATAAATAAAAAACTATCAATCAGATTGATGAATACAAGCAAACGTCAAACAACATATTACCCCACACAAGGTACCTGAAAAGTCTGCTCCCCACGATGGTTGTTAAATGCATCCCATGCTCTTTGGGAAATCAAGTGTGCGTAAAGAAGAGGTGGGTGCGTCTTGATTTTCCCTTCTGCTTATTTAAGATGATATTTTGTTAAAATTGTGTGAAAACCTCTATGAATCCTTCTTGCAACTCTTAATACATATTCCTTGTGCGAGGCATCTACTATAAATGCACTCTACAATGGATGATGAAGAGTAAGTCAATGTTTTGGTATTTTATTTTATATTAATAAATTAAAAAAATGATATCATAATGTTACCGAAAACTCTTCCCACATTAGTGTCTTCAGCCCGGTGACAACATGGTGCCACGACTCTACATTAATCATCACGCATTTCCGAGTGACGATTCCAATGTAGCTACTAAAGATGGATCTGTTGGGGTTAACATGTTGGCCTCGCTTATTCCATCCCACCTCAAATTTTATGCCTTTTTCTTTTTTCCTTAAGGATTTTGGCTAACACTGTCAAACTATGACGCTCTTGTTTTTTTGCACTTTCAGGGTTTCATTTCCTACCATTTCCTTAGAAGTAGCATCAATATGTTCCCCCGAAGCGCTAGCATCATCAATGGGACCAAAAACAACAGGTTGAGAAACCTGTTGTACCTCAGCACTGAGACCAGCAAGAACATGTTGAGAAACCCATTTTTGCTCTGCACTGGGACCACCAACATCTGGTTGAGAAACCTATTGTTGCTCTGCAGTGGGACCACCAGCTACTGGTTTAGAGACATTTTGTGCCTTGGTATTGGGCGCATCAGTAGGTGGAGAAGTCATTATCTACAAAAGTGGTTTAATATTTAATTTAGATTACATAAAAACAGCAGCGAATAGATAATAACATAACCTAACACAATGTATGTTACAATAAACAAATTACCAGATTATTGTACTCTCTTTTTTTCTTTAAAGGCTGAAGAGATTTGACCCCTCTATCGACTATGTAAATCCCTTCATTGTGGTCTCCTCTGACATAAAAAATGTTGTCTACATTGGGACCACTACGAAATGATTGTGAAGTCCCTATAAAATGGTCAACCTCCGTTGAACTTTCATCTGACCCTTTATTTGTCTTGGTCGATAATAGAACAATTTTCCAATTTCAGTTTTCGGGGTCTTGAATATAAAATAATTGTACTTCCTGCGATTCCATTATAAATGGTTCTTCTTCCCCCCCTTCCTTACTAAAATCAACTTTCATGAATCCTAATTCATCTATTTTAATAGCACTCCTGTCATCAACCCACTTGAATTGAAAAATAGGCACTTTGAATTTCATATAATCCAACTCCCATATTCGTTTGATGATGCCAATGTATGAAATATTATCATAAATTGGATTTTTGTCCTTAGCACCAGAAACATGCATCGCCTCAGCCACAAGTGTAACCCCACTATTCTGCATGGTAATGTCTTCATCATGTTTATTAGTATAGAATGTATAACCATTAACTGCATAAGAATTATAAGATAATACATACACACTTGCTCCTTCAGCTAGCCATCGAAGTCATTCTGAAATTGATTCTAGATTTTTATCTAACTGCTTAAAAATATGGTCTCGAAACCATCCTATAAACTATCGATTATGTGTATCTGATATCCATTTTCTGCCATAGAAGGATTAAAATGCCTAATAATTTCTTTCTGGGTTTGAACATATGGGTCAACGTCGAAACTATTATGCAAAACGTAAAGGTGGGCCTGCTCCCGATATGTAATATTGATTGTGACAACCTCTCTTCCAGAAATTCCTTCACGCTCAAGCTGCTCAGTGTGACGAGATTTCGGTAGGCCAATGATTTCCACACCAGATAGGTATTCGGTACAAAATTCAACATCTTCCTCAACAATATATTGCTCCTCAATACAACCCTCTGGCCGACTTCGATTTTTGACATACCCATTCAAAATCTTCATATACCGTTCAATGGTGAACATCCATCTATAATGTATAGGACCACATAGTCGAATCTCTCTCACTAAATGAACCATAAAATGAACCATCATATCGAAAAATGTCGGCAGGAAGAACATTTCCAATTCACATAATATGAATGAAATTTCTCTTTCTATAGTTGGCAATTTTTCCGATTCTATAACTTTTATGCATATAGCTTTAAAGAAGAAACATAGATTAGTTAATATATGGCAGGCATTCTTTTGAAAAATGCAATGTAAATCTATAGGAATTAGATCTTGCATCAAAACATAGTAGTCATGTGATTTCAGACCCTTTAATTTTAAATCTCACATTGACACGATGTTCTTGATATTTTATGAATACCCCTTTAGAACCTTTACGTCATTCAAGAAATTGAAAAATTGATATCTCTCCTTCCTTGAAAGAGTGTAAGCAGCATGAGGAAGAAGTGTTCATTTTTCACCCTTCACTGGTGCCAACTCTTCTCGTATTCCCATCTCAACTATGTCCAGTATAGCCTTAATTTCATCCTTTGTTTTTACAGGTGCATTTAGAAAGGTTCCGATGACACCATCACATAATTTTTTTTTCAACATGTATAACATCAAGAAAATTTATGACATACAGACAATTCCAGTATGGTAATTCAAAAAAACTGATCTCTTTTTCCAACCAGTTTTCATAAGGGTTATCGAAAACGGTTTACTAAAAGTAGTGTCCAAATATTTTACTTTCTCAAACAGTTGATCACCTATTAGTGGGGACGGTGCTGTACATTCTTCTGAACTTCCATCGAATGATGTCGTCCAAGATCGGTACTTATGTCATTGAGGTAGAAATCTGTGATGTCCAAGAAACACAATTTTCGATGAATGTTTCAACCTAATTGACTGTGTACTTTGTTCGCAAACAGGACACCCTTGAGTTCCTTTAATGCTATATCCTGACAAATTTCCAGAAGAAGGAATGTCATTTATTGTCTCGTAAAACATGGATTTCAAAGTGAAATGTTCCTTTTTGTAAGCATCATACATCGTAACACCTGAATCCCACAATATTTTCAAATCCTTGATCAATGAGTCCAAATAAACATCAATATCATTACCCTGTTGTTTTGGTCCTGATATACGCATAGATAACATGATTTATTTTTGTTTTATGCATAACCACGGTGGTAAGTTATAGTTTACCAACATAAATGGCCATGTACTATGACTGATACTTTGAATACCAAAAGTATTCACCCCATCTGTAGATAACACCGGACAAAGGTTTCTCGACTGGTTCCCAAATTCAGGATACTCATGATCAATTCTCTTCCACTGAGGAGAGTTTGCCGGGTGACGTAGTTTCCCATATTTAATTCTTTTATCTACATGCCATGTAAATTATCCTGCAGTATCCTCACTTCTATATAGGTGTCTAAAACTAAGAATTATTGGAAAGTACCATACTACTTTCGTAGGACTAGAATCATCTTTCTTGTATCGGTAAGCACCACACTTTGGGTATTCTTTAAGTGATTTGTGGTCCTTGAGAAACAATATACAGTCATTTGGGAAAGCATGTATTTTTTCATATATCAAACCCATCGATCGTAGCATTCGTTTGGCATCATATGTTCGGCTTGGGAGTTCATTATGTTCTGGGAGCATGTCATTCAAGAGAGCAAGTAGTTCCGTAAAACTGGCATCACTCCACCCATCGCCAGCTTTCAAATTATACAGCTTCAATACGGCTGACAATGCTGTATATTTAGTGAAACGAACATACAATGGCATTTTTCACAACTCTTTAACTTCTCAAATAATTTTGGGCAATCACGAAGTTCATCTTCAACTGTCTTTGTCATTTACTCAATACGATCTTCACCATCATTCACATATGTAATCACACCCTAAATACAATATTCATCATCATTATCATCACTGCTCACATTTCTAATCATATTAGATGATCTATAAAATGTCCTCTTCTCTGAGTCACTACCTACATTCATTTTTTCCCCGTGTTTATTCCAACATGTATAACTTTGATGTATTCTGTGACAGATCAGGTGTTCTTCCAACTCCTCTAGACTAATTTGTCTTGAATAACAACAGCGTAAACACAGAAAAATGATTTGAGAAGGGTCACATGCATGATCTTCTGCAAACGTGATAAACTCTTTCACGACATCTTTATACTCTTTTGTCAACCAATTGGAATTCATCCATTCTTTATTCATATTCATCATCTTTATGGGTTCGATCTCGAGAATTTTACTAATATTATGTTTTTAATAATCAGGAAGAATTTTTTTGGTTTTATAAAAATAAATCATGGTACAAATGCCTTTAAACATGTGTGAAATCCATATACATGGTGTTTTTAGTAGGGTGAACATCGTGTATGTATAAGATACCTGATTTAATCTGACATATATCAAATTTATTCCAAGTTAGTCTTACAAATACTGAATGATGCCTTTGAAAATACATGACATTTAGAAAAACATGAGCTAAAGGCATGTACTTTAGATACATATTGAGTCACCTCACCAGCTATGCATCACATTTTTGTGGAATAGATGGTGTGTAGTCCTTACATGACCACTAGGTGTGTATATTCTATACACATCAAGTCTCTATGGTATTTATACATTGTGTGAGTGAAGTAAAACACATGTCATATGTATCTACCATTATTTCATGGCATGTACATGGTTTCATGATGAAGTATATGTCTTGGAGATACATTGTGTGTGACCTAGGTTCACATGGCATGTAACATTTAAAATGAAACTTATTCCAAGTTTGAGTCAGAATATTATTCCAACAACCGCAACACCATACAAAAACACAATCGTGATCACAATCGCAACACCATACAAACCAAACAATCAAAATTTTATATTTTACAAAGAATCCATTATTCAATTTTGTTTGTTAATTTAGGGGTTATAACAAAAGTTTTATCATCCTAGGGTGTTCATTCATAAGTCAAGTATACATAAATTACAAATTTATGTATTCTAATGTTCAACAAGAACTGACCAACATTCAATTCATTTAGTGTGCAAACAGGGAACACCAACGACCATGATTTTCATCGAGGAATTTAGCCTATACATTTCACATTATAACCATCAATATCAAATAGTAATTACATGTGAACAAGAGGAAACCAATGAGTAACAGGAGAAAACTCACCGCGTAGGTGTCGTCTGGCACACGACAGAGGAGCGTTCGTGGCAGAGGAGAGGCGCACAGCAGAGGAGATTTCCAACTGAAAAGAAAACATAAAATAGGGGAAACCCATGAGAATAAAATAATTTAAAACCGAGTACACCATTTATCACATCCCACAAACCACAAAAGAAAATGCATGCAAATAAATGATAACTACCAATTATCTTGCATCATAACAACTTTGAGTCTAATTCCTAATGAAATTTAGTACACATAATATTATTTACCAAGAATAGGTAATGTGGGGGTAGATGCAGAGGTCAACCTACCATTGATCCCCTAAAAATATCACGAACATGAATTTGAGAAAAAAAACTTCACTCCATTTATGGTCATCCGTAACATCTGTGCTACGAGCTGGGAGAAAGAATGGATATGGTACAAATAATAACATGGTAAACCAAGAAATATCGCAATTTCACATACATTGTTGATATTTTACCATGCTACCACAACTACAAATTTCTATGGGACCACTAGTAATATATCTTTTGAGATGACATGGACCATGAAGTGCACTTTATCAATCCAGATATTATATTGGGTTATATTGTCATAAATATGATGCTCTCTCAATGTACTCAAGGCGATGATAAGATGTTGGTCAAGATCAACTCTGGGTTGGGAGTAAACTAATATTTAATTGAAAAAAACTACAAAATATTTATCCAGAAAATGATGAAATATCCTATTCATCAAGTCCATTAATACAACCAATGCATTATTTAACCAAATATCATTCCTAAAAATTTATACAATCCATAACTACTCCTAAAAGTAGTCCATGGTAGGTCTATCGATGTCCAAATCATCTAATGGTATCCTAATGTCAAATCTATCTCGGAGAAGATCATAGAACCTCATAGATGATCAATGTGACTATCAATGCGTGGATGAGGATACAGATTCACGACTCTCATCAGGTTCAATCTCTAATAGTCTAAAAAAAGAATAAATACCAATCAACCGTCTATTTTAGAGAACTATAAAACCCCATGGTAAAGTACTATTCCATATGAAAACATTATATTCTATATCATCAAATTTTAATTCAAACAACTGATGCTCTTTTGGTGCTATTTTAGAAATTGTGATAGAAACTGAATTTTCTCCCAAAACTAACTAGATTATAAAGTTTATCTCTTTATTAAGAAGTAAATTTTATACATCATCAGTGAAAACATCCTAAAAATATACTACCATTGGGGAAAAAGAATCCTAAAACATTCTAGAAACATCTACAATATTCCTGACTATTTAAGCCATGTGAAAATTCAATATAGATTGAATTGGTTCTACATGACCATAGAGAAGATTCCTCTCATCCAAGTGAAAATAACTCTGTCTATATTGGAGATAAAAAGGTAACTCTCATCTGGGAAAAAATTATTTTTGATTTTTATAAAAAAACTAATCCATAAAAAAACTAAAATAAAATATTATCATATAAACCATGGGTGGTTTACAAAATAAATGATAACCACCAATATCTAGAGATCATTCCTTGCAACATGTGATATTATTGGAATATAATATCAATAGTGTTTCGATGGTGATAACATTATCCAATCTTTACACCTCCAAGACTAAAACATTTACAAAAATAGTGGAAAAAAGGAATGTGATTCACTTTTATAAAAAAATAAAATAAAGGGTAGATGATATAGGAATTGTACCATTGACAGTAGATGATCAAGAATCTACAATAGCCATAGTAGACTACATAACATGCATATAACCAGCTATAAAAAAAGTTTCAACCTCATGACCCTCAATAAGCTACCATTATACTGAGTATCCAAATGATCCATAAGATATACATGAAGCTACATTTATATAATGTTTGGAGTGTGCAGATTAACAACCTCTTGGCACTCAACCTAAGGAAAATTAGGATGGATCTTTTCTAAAATACAAACACAATCCTTAGAGCACTAGCTATAACAAAAGTTTCAACCTCAACAGGTAACATCAATAGATAAACAATGTTTGATCATGTTTCCTGAAGTGAAACCAAAAATAGAAGAACCAACATAGAAAATAATCTAACCACACCCACCTTGTTGGCGGCGGTGGCGACAGAGGAGGAGGCGGCGGTGGTAGAAGATGCGGTGGCATAGGCGGTGGCAGAGGCATCAGTGGTCGCGGCATTGTGGGTGGAGGCGGCAGAGGAAGCTGCAGTCGTGGCAGTGGGAGCGGGGGCGGAGGCGGCGGCAGAGGAGGTGGAGGTCATGGTGGTGAGGGGCCTGGTTTAGCTTCCTCGAAAGCTTGACCGCATGCGAGCGAGGATGGCCTGTTAGGGTTATTAAATAAAAACCGATGGAACATTTATCAACACTCATTAAAAGTGCTGATAAAGGTATGTCTTATCCGTGCTAAAATAAAAGCGCTGATAAAACATTCATTTATCAGCGCTTTTTTAGTGCTGATAAAGAGATACCTTTATCAGTGCTAAAAAAAGCGCTGAAAAATATTACCATTTATCAATGCTAAAAAAGCGCTGATAAATGTAACATTTATCAGTGCTTTTAGATAGAACTGATAAAGGAATACCCCTTTATCAGCACTTTCTGTTTAGCGCTGATAAAGGGCAGCACTTCCGTTGCCCTGTTTTGTGGTAGTGATTAGAAACCTAAATGTCTTTTATATCCATTAACCATTCCTAAGAAAAGATGGGATAATTACACAATTTATATCATGTTGTTATTACCATTATCCCATTGATGTTGTGATATAGTATTGGCGATCATTGATACACTAAACAATGTCCCAAAATTATTTCCTATTAGAGAGACATTTTTAGTGGATGAGCTAGGTAGGATATATGTTAGGGAGATCATAAACCATCATGGAGTTCCCGGTACCACCATATAGGATTGGTAATATAATTTTATATTTCAGTTTTAATGTGGGTTATAGAAGGATCTTGGTTCATAGGTGTTCTTTAGAAGATCCTACCACCCTAAGAGCTCCCACCAGTATAGGCACAATATACATTTTTCGGAGGACATTATTAGTGAAAAAGTCCTGGATTTTAGAGTTTCATTAGAGAAAAATACTTTTATTTTTTTATTTCTATTATAATAATACTCTCCATGTTACTATAAAAATATATCCTTATGTATCCTTATATATCCTGATATAATAAGCCATTCGATTCACCTCTACACTAATTATAAGTAGTATAGGGAGCAATATTGGGTCATCATCTCATTTAAGAGGATATAAATAATGTATAGCTGATCAAAAATCATATTAAAACATCTTAGTTAATGATAAATTAATACACTAGTTTTCGATGACAACCTCTAGTGTTTGTGGTTGGATATTGAGTATTTATGCCTATTTTGAATGGACTGAGGAATTGAATGTTTAGGTAAAAAAGTATGATATCTTCTAGGTTTCTCAAACCATTTAATTTTCTTAGAGAGGGTCGAATCACTATCTTAAAAAATAATACTACATTGTAGTTATTGGGCTAATAAATAAATTTTTCATTTTTCTCAATTATTTCATTATCACTAAAAACCACCTCTTGTAATTTATCATGATGATGTTGAGTTGGATATTGATGTACCTTTTCGGTAGTATCTTATTTGCATTCTTTATTGTTGAATAAATGAACACTATAGAAGGTTAGTTCATCTAGTATGTGTATAATGAATGAATGAACATGAAAAATACATGAAATGGGATGAAGATGTTGATTTATGTTCTCCATGCCCAAAATTCTTCTTAGATTAAGCTTATCAACCCTAAAGGAAACATAATGAAAAGTTTTTTTAATAGGGGAGGTTATAAGACCCAATTTTTTTTTCTTGAGGTATAGAACCCACAAATTTTAGATTAATACATTATTTATATCTTAATGTAAATTACTAAGACCATATGGATGGTTGTAATGTATTTTTGTATTCTTACAAGCCAGAAGTTATGCATTTTGGTAGTATAATGCAAGCTCCACTGTTAGTCCATAATTAGTGTGAACCATGAATCAAAATAGTTTGGTCCATATGGGGTGATGTATAGTTTTCTTAACCATTATATAGAGGTAACATGGCATTGTGAGAACCTTTTCCAATGTTAAATAGGTGAAACAGATGATTGTTGGATAGTTTTTCCAATATTGCGCCAATCATGTGAGGGGGTGGTCCTAATGGATAGTGACTGCACACATGTTTTGCACATTTTTTTAAATGTAAACCTAGTCATTCCATGGTGTGTTCCATATATATTGTTTTTTCACATGTTTGGTTCATGTTTTTCACAACATTGTAACCACACCATTCACCCATTTAAAGGGAAGGTGGTTATATATTTTTCATAAACTATTTTAACCATTTAAATACTTCTTTATTCTTCATTCCAAGAAAAATATCCCATCAAGATGATATATACCCCTCTCTATAAATATAGGATTGGATCCTCCTCCCACCTAAAATATTTAATTAATGTTCCATTTGTATTATTATATATCTAATGGTTTTACTACATTTTCATTTACTTCCTCTCTTATTTTTCCATGTCATTTTTTGATATTCCTATGAGAGCTAATATTCCATACTTCCAAAAACATTTTGTTTATTTCATCGATTAATCCCATTCTATATAAATTAAAAGATGATATTATAATAGGGGTATTATTTCCATATATGGTTGGTGTTCTATACCATATCATTAATTGTTTTAGTTGATATATTTCTGAATTTTTTATGAACACCAGTCATTTGAAGAATTACTCTTAAATAATAAACTACCATAAATCGAACTCCTAGACTATAAAATTATCATGTTATAAGACCATGATAACCATTTGGAGGCTTAAAATCACATCGCTGACCATCCCATTAGGTGTGTCTCACTATATTACGTAATGAATTTTGTTTCCCTTATGAACAAGATATCACGATGGTGTATTTTACTTTCCATGGGCCAATGAGATTTTATAAAATAGGAAAATAATGTGAAATGTGGTATGAAACTACCAATGGACCCATTTTATAACTTATAAATGAAGTAATTCATTAGAAAATGGTAAGAACATGCAACATGTTATTGATAAATGTTTTAGTATCATGTAGAATATAGATGTACCCCAATTATTACACTTTAACCATATGAAATTAAAGATGAATTGAATTGATAATGGGAATTTAATTATCATGGACCTAGAGTAATTTTAATTTATGTCTACCTTCTATAATGTTAATGAACTTATCGTTTGATTATTTATAATAAATGGTCATGATTTTCAACATTACCTTCAATTAAATAATTGATATGACATTCCCCATTACATACTCATAATTAAATAACATGAAATTTCTAATGATTTGTTCATAAATAGTGGGCATGATGCTTCCATATAGTTTATATAGAATTAAATAACATATTCTTCCTTAAAATTCATTAATAAATTATGGAAATGACGTATAATATTTATTATTTCAATAAATGGATATTATTATCATTATTGATTTATAAAATAACAATTTTTTATAGAAAATATGGAACAGTTTGATGAATGTATAATTGGAGGGGTTTCAAGTGGGGAACTTGAGCCGATGAGGGTATTTAGTTCATTTATTACATTTTTTATTATTACAAATATACATTTTAATAATATATTGATTAACATTATTAGTTACAGTCAATTTTGGTGGTGGCCTATGGAGTTTTACTCAGGTATAGTTCTGGATGAATATTATTACCCAAAAAATCTAATAGATGTAGGTTAGGATAGTAAAAAGAAGTATTCCATCGATTATTGATATTATATTCGAAAATGGTGAATATTATTATAGGATATATATTTCACTGACGATATTATTGTATATAGAATTTTTATATTTTATATCCTTATATATCTAGTACTTTTTACGTATGTTTCCATATTCCCTTACTCCCATTTTGTATAGCTCATGGATTTTTTATATGATAATGGTTATTATTTATGTCATAATATATTTATAGGGATGATTAGTTACACATTTTATTATATTAAATTTAATATACTAAAATATATCAATATTTCACCATTAAATTCCACTCTGATAAATAGGGAATTGTGTCCTCACCATACACTCATACACCATCACTACTAGTCGGCTACCTTTGCAACAAATGGTGGTTCTATTAAGCCAACATGGAAAACCAAATTCAGTTATATACGAGTGATCCTTGTCTAGGACACTACATCCTATGGATTGAAAAATTAGTTTGTTTTTTGATGAATAATTCATTTTACTAATCCCGGTCTTGAAAGTAATTTACCATACATTGAGTCTAATAAAATTTTATTTTAATAGTGAATTAAATATTTCAATTTTTTACCTATATCATATGCGTTGACCATATAAATATATATTTAATTAAATGTTTAACAAACGAATCTATTGTACTTAAATAAATTAACATGTTTCTACCTATTAAATATATATCTTTTATGAAAGAAATAATTTTTATAATGAATCTATGTTAAAATGCACTTATAATATTCTAAACATTTCAATATTCGCCAAAATAATACGATAGATTGAACTATTTTGATATAATTAAGTATTATTATATGGATCCTAAATCTTTCACAAGGGGAGATGTAGTATAACATGTAAAAAGCCAAACCATTCAATTACATAGCCTAAAATTCTATGATAGTGGATAATTCACAAAATTACTCACTATTGAAATATCATTACTCAAGAGGAATGCTAGATTTCTATATGATTTTAACCCAAAATTTATTAGAATAAATATTTTTTTAACAATAACAAATAATTTCTTTTAAAAAAATTAATAACATATTATGCTATATTGAGCAGGAATCACATTGAATTATTTAATAAAATTTATAAGAAGGAATTTAAAAAAATTAACATAATTATATTACCAATATAGAAAATATATTTATTAATATATATATATATATATGGTAATATATATAAATGTTCATTTCATATATTTTAGTGAAATGAAACTATAAAAACATTAATGAAGATTTGGTTTATTAATATCAAATATTATGATATAGAGATATCTTATAGTTCTAACCTTATATATAAAATCATATTAAAATTATATCAACATATCAGAACCTATGATATGATATATGATTATCAATTATATCAATATTAGAACTATCATATCTTAATAATTTTTTAATTCATTATATATTTCAATCATGAGAAAAAATATATCTATATATTTATAACTAATAAGATTAAAACCACATCTTCAACAATAATACATGTATAAATATAACTATAAAGCTAAAACGATTTAGTTCCAAATTATAATTTTTTTGACCAAGAAATTCCATTGAAAATAGTTTCATACATTTATATATATAACCATTGGAACTAGTAAGAAATCATACACATACATATTTAAACATTATATATTAATGTCCATTACATTCAAATAAAAAATAAAAGGGGTAAGTGAATTAGATAGTTGTGGTGCACTATTGGTGTATGTTTTGGATAATTATGTGCCCCATTAATAGTATATAAATTATCTTTTCCCTATATTATTTTTATCCCTTTCCTAATCATCATTCTTAAATCCTTATAGAGAACCCCCCCCCCCACAATGTTATATCTCTTTCTCCATCAAACAAAGCTTTGGACCTCCACCCACAAAAAACTTCTAAGTCAATAATTTCTTATTGTGTTAGAGAACTAATAGTAATAATATGAGTCCACATAATTTATTTTTCCATTTTACAACAATTTGGAAGGTTACTTCTATGAGGGATAATGTTTTCTATTTGTAGGGCATTATTATATTTCATTTATGTCTCCCATTCCATCCTGAAATAAAGGAAGATACTGGATGAGGAGTTTTCTACTAGTCTATGGTAGGTGGTCAATACATTTCCCTTAAAATTTAAGGTGTATACAAAATATATTCATTGTACAAAATGTCAAATCATTGATGTATTGGTTTAAAATTTTTAAATACAACAAATTGAACACTTGGAGCTTTAATTTTTTTAAGGGGACATGGATAATTGTATTGAGGTATAAATTCTAATACATTACAATAATCTTAGGTGGGTATGACAATATTCCTTAATGAAATATGTTCCCCTTATTACCAAGACACCACTAATTCTGGTTCATTTTGGTGTTAGACAATGAAATGTTATAAATTATGTTAATAAAGTGATTTGTGGTATGTATCTACCCATGTAAAATAATATGTCATATAAATGAATTACATTAAAATAGAATTATATTACCATGTCACCAAAACACCACAATTGATATCATGGAAGGTATATTACACTTGGAACATTTGTAATTCGTGTTAATCATATTAAATTAGCGATCATTTTAATTGATAATTGGTTTTGAAATTTACATATACCTAGATTTATATTAATTTATTCTTACCTTAAACAATGAACATGATGATCCAGGATTCCAATTAATAATAAATCAACCAGAATTTCTATATTAATTTAACCTAACTAAAGGACAAGATATTCCATAATTCTTACTCATAATTAAAGGAAGTGGTGTTCATCAATTATTTTTTTATAATTAGTCATCTTGGTTATTTCTAATTATTTATAAATAATAAAATCATTATGTTCTATATTGTTTATTTAGAAATAATTGAAATTAATCCCCTCATTGAATATTTAAATCATTTGTAAAAAATCTCATTATTGATTACTAGAATAATAAATGTATAGAGACAATCAGGAATAGTCTGAAGAATATGTTATCAGACAGGTGTAATGTTGGAAACCCAAGACAATGTAGGATTTGTTAATTAATCTATTCAGTTTTTTATTATATACCAAATTATTAATTACATATTGATGTACAAGATTAGTTATAGAGACCTTTGGAAGCATCTTACTGAATTTTAGTGAATCCCTATTCGGGCTGTATATTGGTACTTGAAAAAATATCATGGATATTGGTTCGTATAAAGGAAGGTGACCTATTATGGATTATTCAAATTCCTTACTAGGATGAAGTATTAGAGTAGAAGGTATTAATTGAACTTGTATCTTTATTGGATGGAGATATTTTTCTTTTTGTATGATTTCAAACCAAGTACTATATATGAATTCTTCCCTATTACCTTTACATCCAATTTTTTATACCATCATGAAATTATTTTGTATATGACACTTTATATTATTTTGATCAGTTTACTTTTATCGGGATGTTTAAGTCCATTATTTCCATTTCTTAATGTCCTATAAAAATTTATATCTATATCTTAATGCTAACCTCAATTTTTATAATGAGTTTATAGTGTCCCTAATGTACCATTATAGACCCTCATTTCTAGTTAGATGCCTTTAAGAAATGGGGAGAAACACATCAGTCCTTGAATCAAAATGGGATCATATTCGAATTAGGGGTAATAGTGGATTTCGATATGTTGAGAGTTTAAATTTCTTAGGATCATCCCAACAATGTATTTGACATTGAGATTTTATTTGGTATTTCTAATTATTATAGGTTTTAATTCAAATCTATTTGGTTGAAAACATCATATTTTTAAATTGATATAGATGTTTGTTACATTTTAGCGAACTTGAGATTTTGATAAATATATTCATGAAATGAATGTAACTGTGACTTCATTATCGATCTTGATTCTCTAAGAGCTAATCATAATCTATTGAGTTTAGTGTGACACCACATGTTTTGGGTAGGAAGTATTTTTGATGCAGAAGTATAGTGTTTAGGTGTATGTGTCCCATCATTTGATTCAAAATGAAAATATTTATCCAATAAAATACCTCATGTTAGAAATATTTGACCGCGTCTTATGATGATGGATATATTATTTATAGGGAGAGTGGTTCATTATATACAAGGATTAAAAATGTATCCATAAAAAATTAACCCAACATTACATGAATCATTGATAGTTAAGGTGGGTGTATAACAATATTCCATAAATTTTAGGATTTACTTTTTTCTTAGAATAGGAAATAATATGGGATATGCTCTGATCGGAATGACAAAGAAATAAGTAGTTTAACTGGCTAGTATCAAATGGATGTTGATTTATTAATATCTAATATGTATCAGGATAATTACTAGTGTTACGAGAAAGCAATTATTATATATTTTTATAGTTATTTCACCATTTTTGATTAAGTGATGATGAGATATATTTATATCCAAGAAATCAATTCTTAAGGGATATTGTTTTAGGTAAGGAACCACCACCTTGTTGGGTCATTCATGGGGATGAGATCTTATGCATTCGTGTCCATTTATTGGTTTTAGAGGATATATAAGGACACTTTATGTGAGGCTATCATGCTTCTAAATTGGTTGTATATATCTTAATCATAGAGATGTACTATGAATTTCACCACCAATATTATAATCTTAGTATGAAAAGAGATATTAAAGTCATTGAAACTAGATGTTTTAGCTGTCAGTGGGTGAAGATAAAACATTAGAAAACTTCCTGATCATTATATCCATTAACCATTTCAAATTGGAAATGGGATAATTCCACAGTTGATATCTTGATGTTCTTACCAAAATCGCATAGTGGTTGTGATACAATATTCATGATCATTGATAAACTGAAAAAGGTCGCACACTTCTTTCATATTCGAGAGAAATTTTCAGTAGATGAGATATGTCATGAATTTGTAATGGATAACATAAACCTTCATATAGTTCCTTGTACTATCATCTTCGATAGGTAAAATCATTATATATTTTAGTTCTATGGGGGGTTAGATAATGATCTTGGTTTATAGGTGTTTCTCAGACGAGCCTACCACCCTCAGACCTCTATTAAGTCCGAGCACACTATAAAGGTGTTAGAGGACATGATTAGTGAAATTTTCCTTGATTTTTTAGTTTTTTGAGATAAAAATATACCTCTTTATAATTTCTATTATAATAATAATTCCCATGTAGCTATACAGATATATCGTTATATGTCCTTATACACTATTCTATTCAATTAACCTCTGTATTGTTTAGAATTAGTAGAGGTAGAACTACTAGGTCCTCATCACATATAAGAAGATATAGAGAATGTAAACTTGATCAGAATGTATATAAAAGAGCATAGTCTATGAAAAACTCATATATTGGTATTCATTAATGATTTATACAGTTTGTGGATTATGATTTAATATTTAAGCCTCTTTCAACATGAGTGTAGAATATAATGTTTAGGTGAAAAATTAATTTGTCCCATACGTTTAACAAAACATTAGACTATTTTGTTATGTTCAAATCAGTTTCTTATCCAAAAAAACTCCATTAGAGTTAAAATTCTAAGAATTAAAAATTTTAGGTTTCCCAATTACTTCTTTATCAGTCAAAACAACCTCATGGAATTTATCCCAATCAAAATGAGTTATATGTTGATGTATATTTTAAGGAGTATCATATCATATTTGTGATTGTAGCACAAGAAAATATTATAACATGTCAGTTATTCTAATATAGATATTATGGAAGATCATCCATGAAGAAGATAAAAAGTAGGAAGGATATATTTATGTACATGCTCCATGACCGAAATTAATCTCAAATAATGATCAAACACTCTAAGGGAAACATAAGGAATTTTTTTAATAAGGGGTGGCTGTAAGATCCTTAATTTTTCTCCTGAGGTATAAATCCCCTCAATTTTAGATTAAACCCTTATTTTGATCTTAATGTAAATTACTCTGAGCGTATGAATGGTTTTAATGTATTTTTTGATACCTAAAAGCCTAAAGTTATGAATTTTGGGAGTATACAGTGAGTTTCACTATTAGTACATAATGTTTGTGAACCATGAAATGTAAATGTGTGGGCCATATGGGGTGTTTAAAAGTTTTCTTATGAATTTAAGGGAGGTAATATGGCCTTATGAGAAGATTTTCCAATGTTAAATTGGTGAAACACATGATTAGTGCATGGGTTTTTAAAAAATGAGTCAATCATGTGAGGGGTGGTCAAGATAGGTAGTGTCTACACATATTCTACACATAGTTTTTCAAATTGTACACCTTTTTGTGAAAAGGGGTGTTCACCGTAGATAGTTTTGTCACATGTTTGGTTTCTATTTTGGCCAACCATTTGGTTAAACCACTCACCCATTAAAGGGGAGGGGGATTAATGATTTTTTTATAAATTATTTTAATCATTTACCCCTTCCTTGTTCATCAGTAAAATATAATATCCCCTCATGATGAGAGCTATCCATCTCTATCAATCTAGGATTTGATCCTCCTCCCACTTATGACTTTTAATTAAAGTTCCTTTTGTCTCATTGGATAGTTAATAGAAAGACTAAATGTGCATTTAGTTCCCATATTCAATTTCCAGGAAGTTTTAGATGCTATTTCTATTAGAGATAATATTTACTATTTCCAAATTTTTAGTCCATATAATCGATTTATCTAATTATATCCTTAAATAGAAGCCGATATTATAATAGTGTTATTATATACATCTATGGTTGGTGTTTTATGCAATTTCATTAATAGTTTTAGTTGATATATTTTGGTCTTTTTTTGAATGTAAAACATTTTGAACATTACTCATAAATAATGAAATACCTTAAATTTTACTCCTAGACCATAAAATTGTCATGTTATGAGAGATTTATAACATTTTGGATTCTAAAATCCTCATCCCAAACTATTCCATTAGGTGTTTTTGACTATATTACCTAATGAATTATTTTTCCCTTATGGACAATACATCAATAACGTGTCTCTAGATTTCCATTAGTGAATTCATGTTTATAAAATAAGTAAATAACATGAGATGTGGTATGGACCTACCCATGGACCACTTTTAATACTTATAAATTAATTCATTTAATGGTTAATGGTAAGAACATGTCACATGATCATGATAAACGATGTAGTAGAAAGTAAAATACACATGGACCCCTTTTATTACAATTTAGTCAAATGAAATTAACGATGAATTAAATTGATAAAGGTCAAGTAAATTAACTTGGACCTAGATTACATTTACATTATGGAAACCTTTCCTAGTGGTGATGAATTTCTATGTTCATTATTTATAATAAATGGAAATTATGTTCAAAATTATATTCAAATAAAAAATTGACACGACATTCTACATTACTTACTCATAATTAAAAAACATGAAATTTCAAATGATTTGTTTAGAATTAATTGACATGATGCTTCCATATAGGTTATGAAGATATAAATAACACGGTCTTCCTTAATGTTCCTTAAGAAATTACGGACATTATATATAATACTGATTATTTAAATTAATAGATATGATTCTCCTTAGTGATTTCTAAAATAATAAATGTTTATAGAAAATATGGTATAATTTTGAGATAGTATAATTTTAGGGGTGTCAAGTGGGGAACCCGGACTAATTTATGCTTTTTTATTCATTTATTAACTTTTTTTAGAAAAAGAACTCTGTTTTATCATATATTGACTACCTTGATTAGTTATAGAAAATGTTGGTGGTGGAATACTAAGTTTTACTCAGACCAATTTTACGATGACTCTTGGTACCCAAAACATATAATGGATATTGGTTGGGAAAATGAAAATAAATATGACATAGATTTCTGAAATTCATCCTGAGTATTGTTTATATGAGCATAATATGGATATTTCACTGAAAATTCTATTGTAGAAAGATTTTTAACATTTGGTATCCTTGTAAAGCATCTGCTTTTATGTATGTTTCCATGGTTCCTTTGCATACAATTTGTATAGCTTCATTGAATTATTTTTTATATGATATTTGGTAATATTTATGTCATAATACTTTTTTTGAGATAATTTGATCAACATTTTCTATTATTTCATTGAATTTACATATTTGTATCAATATTTCACCACTAAACATTGCTCTGAAAAATAGGGCACTGTATCCCCACCAAACCCACATACACCAACACTATTAGTCGACTGCCTCTACAATATAGGGTTGTACTATATAGGCCATGTTGAAAATCAGCTTCGGTTATATATGATCAAACCATGTTCAGCTTAGTACTACCTATAGTGTTAAAATATAGCATGATTTTTCATGAATAGGTCATTTGACTATTCAATATATTGAAAATAATTTACTATACATTGAGTCTAATAACGTTATATTTTACTATGGAGTTAAATATTTCATAACATTTACATGTATCATATGCATCGAACATATAAATATCTATGTAATTAAATGTTTATCATATGAGTTTTATGTATTTAACTAAATAAAATTATTTATACCTAATAAATATATATCTGTTATGATGAAAATTATTTATATGATTAATCTATATTAAAATGCAGTTATAATATTCAAAAAATTTCAATATTCACCACATGAATATATTAATGTGGCCGATTTTGAGATAAAACATTATATTTATATAAATTCTAAATGATACACAAGTGGACATATAATATAATATGTAAAAAAAATTTCAAAAAGATAACCTAAAACTCTACGAAAGTGGATACTTCACCAAATTTCTAACTATCAAAACATCATTAATCAAGAGAGATATTATATTTCTATATTATTTTAACACAAAATGGATTAGAATAAATCAATATATTAATAATGAATTATAATTTTTTTAATAAAATTGACTAGATCATATATTATCATAAGAAGGAATCATGGGGAATAATTTTATAAAATTTATAAGATGAAATTTTAAAAAAATTAACTTAAAAATATGACCAAAATAGAAAAAATATCTATTAATATATTAATAGGGTAATTTATATAAATGATAATTTCATATATTTAAATGATATAAATATAGAATAACTATATTGATGATTGTGTTTACTAATATAAATTTTTATTGTAGTGATCATGCCTATATTTCTATCCAAGTATACAAAATAATAATAAAAATAATATCCACATACCAGAACCTATGATATCATATGAAATTATCAATTATATCAATATTGAAACCATCATATCATAATAATTTATTAATTATTTATATATTTTAATCATGTGAAAAAATACCTCTATATAGTTATAACTAATAAGATAAAAAACACACCTTGAACAATAATATGTGTATATATATCACTATAATTATACAATTATATAGTGCACAATTTTATTTTGGGAGACATAGAAATACCATTGAAAATAGTTTCATACATACACACATATATATATATATATATTTATCCAATTAAACTATTAAACTACAACATACATATATATCAAAATTATATATATAAATATCCATTACATTCGAATAAAAAAATGAAATGGATGACCCACTTAGATAGTTGTGGTGCGTTGTACGTGAAATTTTTGTCTAACTCTATGACCCTTTAATTGTGTAGAAATTATTCTTATCACCTCAATTATTTTAACACCTTACATTATCCTCATTCTTCAATCCATGTATATAATCCCTCCGACAAAATGATATCTCATTGTCTATCACACAAGGATCTTTCCCTCTACCTGCATCAAACATCTGACTAAGGCACTGTTTGTCTCATAGTAGAACTAATAGTATGACTATGATTCCTCCAACAATATTTATTAATTTTTGTATATATTTGAAAGGTTTTTTATATTTGAGATAATATTCCCTATTTTTAGGGTGTTATTATATTTCATTGATGTATCCTATTCCAACATGAAATAAAGGATGATACTGGATAATAAGGATTCTACCAGTCTATGGTAGGTGGTCTATACCATTTCCCTATAATTTTTGGTGTATATATAATAGTATCATTGTTACTAACATCAATACATCGATGTATTTGTCTTAAATTATGAAAGAAAACAAATTGATAACATGGACCATAAATTGAATATTTTCTGAGACATTGATAACTAGAATGATGTTGAAATTTCAATTCTAAACAACACTCTTTGGTGTGTACAATAATATTCCTTAATGGAATGTGATTCCCTTGTAACCGAGACACCACTAGGGTGTGTTTTCCTTGGTGTTGGCCAGTGAAATGTTATAAATTATGTTAATAATGGGATTTGTGGTGCGAATCTACCCATGTAAAACAATATTAATTATAAATTAAATAAATTAAAGTTTAATTCTAATGCCATTCCACCAAAACATTTTGAATGATATCATATAAGGTATATTACACATCTAACCTTTTTAATACTCTCTAATCATGTGACTTTAGTGGTGATTTTAATTGATAATTGGTATGGAAATTTACATATACCATGATTAATTTTAATTTTTTTCTCACCTTTAACAATGTACATAATGATCTTGGATTATTATTAAATCTAAATGGACATGATGTTCTATATTACATTATCTTATCTAATGGACATGATTATCCATATTTCTTACATATAATTAATGTAAATGGTGTTCCTCAATGCATTGTTTATAATTAATTTATGAGGAGTTTTCATATTGATTACATAGAAAAAAAATCGTGATATTTCATGTGGTTTATTTATAAATTATGGAAATGATTCCCCTTATTGATTATTTGAATAAACAGACCCAAATATCAAAATTTATTAATAGAATAATAAATATTTAGAGATAATCTAGAATATTATGAAGAAATTTGTCTCAGACGAGTGTAATGTGGGGAACCTGATTCAATGTGGCATTTTTCAATTAATTTATTCCTTTTTTTGTTATTACCTTCACAATGTTTCATTTTATTTTCATATACAATACCATTTACAGGCACCTTTGGTGGTGTATTACTAAATTTTTGTCAATATGTTTTTGTTATATAGAGTGGTTCCCAAAAAATATCATGGATATATGCTGGGATGAATGAATGGGACCTCATATTAATGATTGGAATTCTAAACTAGGATGCTATATTATATTAGAGGGTGTATGTTGAACTTTTAACATTATGGGAGATATTTTTTTTGTTTCTCTATGATTTTATAAAAAGTATAAAATTTATGATTCCATATTCCCTTTATGTCCATTTTTTATAACATCATGGAATAATTTTTTATATGACATAATGTTATATTTTAGTCAATATAATTTTATCTGGATATTTAATTGAATTGTTTACATTATTTTATTTACCCTTGATTTATATCTATATTTTAATTCTAACCTCCATTCTGAAAAAGAGTTTATAGTGGCCCTACTTTACTATCATAAACCCTCAGTTCTAGTTGGATGCATTTGGAATATGGGGAGAAACACTTGATTCCATGAAGAAAAAAATCACTATATTAGAATCAGGCGTTCCAGTTGGTACATAAATGATGAGAGCCTCAATTTCATTGAAGCGTCATGGGAATTTATTTGACATAGGTAGTTTTTTAGGGATTTATAGTTATTATATGTTCTTTATTCACTAAATTTTTGGTTTTGAATATCCACTTTTTGTATTGACTTAGATGTTTGTTAAGTTTTAGTGGTTTGAGTTTTGTGACAAATCCATTAAAGAAATGAATGTAACCATGACATCATCATAGGTCAATATTCTTCTAATGCTGAGCAGAAGCTATTGAGTTTAGTGTGACAACTCAAGTGTTTGGAATGGAGTATTTATGATATAGGAGTATTATGTTTGGGAGTATGACCCTCATGATTTGATTCCAAATGAAAATAATTACACGATGAAAGACTCCATCTTATTAGTAGTTTACTATCTCTTATGATGATAAAGATATTGTTTACAAGGAGAATGGTTGATTGTATACAATGAGTAGAAAAGTATCCATAAAATATTAACCCAACATAACACGAATAATTGATAGTGTAGGTGGGGAAAATACCAATATTCCATAAATTTTGAGCAAGATTTTATGCCAATAATGTGAAATAATGTTAGAGATTATCTGATAAGAGTGACTTAGACATAAGTACATCAGTCATCCATTATCAAATAGATGTTTATTTTTTTGAGATTTATCACGATATTTAAGATTTCTACAAGAAAAAAAAATATTTTGGTATTTATAGTGACATAATAACTATTTTATTAAGGGATAATGAGATATATTTGTAATCTTGAAATCATAGTTTTAAGGGAAATTGTTTCAAGAAAACACCCACAACCTAGTTGGGTTATTAATGGGAATGATTCATGGCCATGTTTGGGTTTCATAAGATATATATGGGGGGTTTATGTGAGAATATCATTCTTATAAATGGGTTGTAGATATCAGAATCATAAATAAGTAGCATGATTTTAACCACCAATATTGGTATCCTAGTAAGAAAAGAGATATTACAGTCATTGATACTAGATGTTCTACTTATCAGTATGTTTAGGTAAAATGTTTGGAACCTGTACAACTATTATAGAAATTTCCCATTCCAATGTGGTAATGGGAAATTTCACAATTGATATAATAAGGTTCTTACCAAGACCCCCCCTGAGGTTATGATACAAGATTTGTGATCATTGATAGAAAGAAAAAGGTCACAAACTTCTTTCTTATTCGAGAGCAAATTTAAGTGGATGAGATAGGTAGGATCTATGTTAGGGAGACAAAAACCATCATGGAGTTCCATGGTCCATCATCTTGGATAGGTAAGCTCGTTTGATATTAATGATCTTTTAGGGGTTATATAAGGCTCCTGGTTCATATTTTTTTTTGAAGAGCCTACAACCCTCATACATATAGTCAGTTCGAGCACACTGCTAATGTATCGAAGTATAGGATTAGAGAACATGTCCTTGATTTTTGGAATTTCATGAGAGCAGAATCTACCTCCACTTGATTTATATTATAATAATACATTCCATGTTACTATACATATAGTTCTTTATACATCCTTATACACTAGGCTATTCCATTCACCTCAGGTATGATTAGAAGTAGTAGATGTCGTACTAATGGCACCAAATCTTATCTAGGAGGATATAGATAATGTTTACATGATCAGAAATAGTATTAAAAAATATTATTCTATGAAAAAGTCAAATATGGTTCATCTATAACAACAACTAGAGTTTTTGGTTAGTTATTGAGTATTTATGCTCATTTCGACTAGATTGAGGAATTGAAAGATTAAATGCAAAAGTAATCTATCTACTATGTTTATCAACCCATTTAATTTTTTGTAGAGGGTCAAATCAACGTCTTATCCAATGACACTCCATCTGAGTTACATGACTAGGAAATAAGTTCTTCATGTTTCCCAATTACTTATTTATCACTCAAAACCAAATCGTGTCATTTATCATGATGTGTTTAAGTTGGATGTTGATATATCTTGTGAATAGTATCATATTCATATTGTTTATTGTAGAATAAAAGAAACACTATTGAATGTTATATGCTCTAGTACATGTATCTTGGATGATAGAACATGAAAAATACAAGAACTATGAGGGATAAGTTGACGTACGTGCTTAGTTCCCATAAATATTCTTATATGATGCTCAACCACCCTAATGGAAACAAAAGAAAAATAAGTTTTATTAAGGGGAGGATGTAGGATCCACATTTTTGTCTTGAGGTATGGATTCCTTAAATTTTATAATAATAAATTATTTTGATCTTAATGTAAATTACTATGATCGTACAGATGGTTTTAATGTATTTTTAGATTCTTCCATGTCTAAAGTTATGAATTTTTCACCAATAAGGTCTGGTTCATAATTATTGAACAATTAGTGTGAACCTTGAAATGAAATTTTGTGGTCTGTATGTGGCTATTTTCTTTTTTCAAAACCATTTTAGGTAGGATACATGGCCTTGTGAGATGTTTTTGTAATGTTAAATTAGTGAAACACATGATTGGTTCATAGTTCTTCCAACAATGCACCAATCATACAAGGGGTTGATCATGATGGATAGTGGATACACATAGTCTATGCATATTTTTTAAAATTTACACCTAGTCGTGTAAGGTGGTGTAACACATAGATATTGTTGTCACATGTTTAGTGCATGGTATGGAAAACCATGTGGCCAAACCATTCACGACTTTAAATGGGAGGGGGATTACATTTTTTCATCAATTATTTTAACCATTTACCCCATTCCTTTTAATTCGGTCCAAGAATAATATCCCCTCATAATAAGAGATCTAACTCTCAATTAATGATATCTTTGATCCTCAAACCACTTAATATTTTTTATTATTATTCCATTTGTATCATTTAATTTATAATTGTTACAATACATATGCTTTTACTTCCATTAATCATTTTATAGGACGTTTTAGATGCTATTTTTATGAGGGATAATATGAAATATTTCCATTTTACTAACATATTTCATCAATTTATCAAATTAAATATAGAATTAAAAGAAGATGTTATAGTTGCGGTATTATACAAATCTATTTTTTGTGTTATATGGAATTTCATTAGTTGTTTTAGTGGATATATTTTTGACTTTGTTCTGAATTCCAGATATTCTGAGCATTACTCTTAAATAATGAAATACCATAACTTTAAATCATAGAAAATAAAAATTTCTTGTTATGATACATTGATAACCATTTAGAGGATTAAAATCCCATCCCAAACCATCCCCTTATGTGTGTTTTATTATATTATTTAATGAAATATGTTTCCCTTATGAGCAAGACATCACTAAGGTGTGTTTGTCTTACCATTGGCTAATAAAATTTTATAAAATATCTTAATAATGGGTGATGTGGTATGGACCTAACAATCAACCAATTTTATTAATTATAAATTAATTAATTAAATGGTGAATCATAGGAGAATTTCAATTGATCTTTATAAATTACATAGTATCATGTAGAATACACATGGACCCCTTTTATTGTACATTAGTCATATGAAATTAATGATGAATAGAATTGATAATGGTCATATAAATTAACATGGACCTAGATTAATTTTAATTTATGGATACCTTCTATAATAGTAACGAAATTATACAATGGTTATTTATAATAAATGTCTATGACATTCAACATTAAATTAAACTAACTAATTGACATGACATTTCACATTACTTACTAATAATTAAATAACATGTATTTTCTAATGATTTGTTCAAAATTAATGGACATTATGTTTCTATATTATTTATGTTGGGTAAAATAATATGGTGTTCCTTAAATTTCAGTAGGAAATTACAGACATTACATATAATATTGATTATTTTAATTAATGGATATGATGCTTCTTATTTATTTCTAAACTATTAAATTTTTACACTAAATATGGAATTATTAATGAAGGTAGAATATGGAGGTTCTAGGTGGGGAACCAGAGCTAAAATTGGTTTTAAGTTCATTTATTACTTTTTTTATTATTACAAGAAAATTATTTATTATATATTTACTATCTTTATTAGTTGTAGACAACATTGCTGGTGGCCTACTATGTTTTACTAATACCCAATTTGGGATGACTATTGGTACTCGAAAATATCTAATGGATGTATATTGGGAAAATGAAAAATTAATATTCCATGGATGCTTGAATTTCTATATTTGGACAGTGTATGCATGCATAGGATATATATTTAACTGACCCTGCTATTGTAGATATCTTCTTTACTTTTTGTATCCTTGTATAGAAGGTAATTTTTAAGTATGTTTCCACGGTCCCTTTACTCCAATTTTTTAAAGCTTCCTGGAAATATTTTTTATATGATAATGGGTATTATTTATGTCATAATAATTTTTTAGTGATTATTAGTTGAAAATTATCTATTATTACATTCCATCTACTGATTTATATCAATATTTCACCACTAAAATTAACTATAATAAATATGGAATTATCTCCCCACCATGCCCTCATAACCATCGCTACTAGTTGATTGCAACTGGAATATAGGGTGGTTCTATTGAGGGAATATGAACAATAATCTTCTATTACATATTAGTGAACCATGTCCATGACATTAAAACCATTGGAGTGAAGAAATAGTGATTCCAAATACATAGTATAACTATTAAAAAAGAGGTATTAGTCAAGAAGACATAATATACAATAATTAAGATCAGAAGTTAGTAGAATATGTACACATGATTATGAGATCCTAATCAAGGATTATGTACATAGAATAAGTATATAATGCCCAAAATATCTTGTATCATGAATAATTTCATTATTAATTTAGTATAACATATGATCCGAATCATATGAAATAAGAATGATATTTAAATGTTTCACATGTTTTTGAAAGAATATAATAAATTAGGTTCACTTCTACAACCACCAATAGAATGTTAAACAACATGACCCATTATATTGAGTACATAGATAATATACCATTTCATATACCATAAAATCTAATGTGATATAATGTATCACTCAATATACTTTAGGTATATTTAATTCTTTTACCACTTTTTGAGTAGTTAAGATCCCTATATTTCAATTCCACTTAAACATGAATGTATTATAAATCCAACATATGGTAATTAACAAATGATTTTGAAATTTGTGTCATAAAAATCATCATAAGATAATTAATTAGTTCCTTTAGAGAATATAAAGGGTAGATTTTAATATATTATATTCCAATATAAATATATTAAACCTCAATGGAGATTATATTCATTAAGAAACACATTAGATGTTCATTAGAAAATGGTATCAGAAAAATATGAAATTCCAAAAATATTTTGGATACATTAATTTTAGAGGAAATAATTTAAATATTAGTGGGTTTAAAAAAATAATATTTCAATATAAATTATGTTGATGAAATAATATATCATTGAATGAAAGACTCATAATGAAAACCGACTAAAACAATTTGAGAAAAAAGTAAGAAGTAAAAAAGATGATGGGATATCGAATTTTAAATTAATTGCCTTTTATTAGAAAAAACATTTTAATGACGTATTCAGAAATATTTAATGTATATATAAGGAAATATATAAAAATTTATTATATAAATGGATATTGAAGTGAAGGATTCCAAAACAAAGAAGGTGATATAAAGTCAATCAAAATTATATGCCAAGTTTTGGGATACTTATTAATCAATTGAAGGGGAGATTGTAAGAATAAATATAAATACCATATATAAAAGGTACAGAATCATAATTTGTTATTATATATTATTTTCATATATAATCTCCAAATTGATTTTTATAAATTGAATGTCCCATGTAAAAAGATAGAGTGGGAGGGAAATCCTTACTATTACACACAACTACTCAGAAATAACATTATACTCTAATATAATAAACATGAAAATATTAATAAATTATTTCAAATCCAAAACTTTTCATTCCATTCCATTATATTCATTTCTTACATATATATTTTTAATATATATTTTCTTTTCATCAGAGGATTTTAATAGTATTGATAATCAAATACATGTTAGGGTATAATGATATCAATGAATTTTCACTGATATAATGTTCATCACACAAATATTTTTAAATATAGTAGATTAACTATAGTATTAGTTTTTATAAATTTATATATTCATTTAATTTGTGATACTTATATTTTTCATGTGAATGTAAATTTATATTCACATGCATTGGTTATTATTACCAATTATAATGAATGATTATATAATTATAATTTCTTTCACAATTATATAAAATTAATTATGACATAATATATAATAAATATATTTTATTACCATTTATTTTTTTGTTAAACACATCCATGATGGAAATTATAATGATATTGTAGCATCATTCTTGTTGGAGTTTGAACATACCCAATCAAGAACATGTTATAATAATAAAATTTTATGCATATAGAATTATATAATTTTAATATAACTTTTAATTAAGAAATTTTTTTATTATATTTTTATATAGTCGAAAATGATCTTTAGAATGAGGGGATTTGAGGAGAAAATTGAACATCATTTATAAGTACATGTTACATTGATGAATCCCCAACTATGAAAACACGGTTCCTTTAACATAAAGAATTTAGGCCTTCATGAAGTAACTATAGGATACCAAACATGATAGAGGAATTTAATAGAGATATTTTGGGATGACATTCAAGGGGAATGTAGATGAAAATTTTCTTTTTATATAGTAGAGGGGGATACATTTGTTCAGTGTTTGAGCAGAATTTCCAAAAATAAACATTTCTTAGTTTTTAGAGGAATAATTTTTTTGATTAAAAGCAGATATTAAGTTGAATAATATTATATTTAGGTAATTAATTATGACATTCAAATAATTTATATATATGGATCAATATATTTTTTGGATTTCTCTGTTATGTTCATCACTTTTACCACATTTTTAACTTATAATGTTAACACTATTTTTTATCGGTAAAATAGTTTTTCAAAAAAAACTAAATTATACATCTTACCTAATATATATTCCTTAATGATAAAAATAAAAACGTTAAATTAAAGACAGTTTTTTAGATTGATTAAATTTAATATTAATTATAACATAAAACTCATAATTTTTTTCTTATAAAATAATATTTAATTAATAAAATGTACATTATTTTTTCATTATCTGAAAAATTAAGTTTAGGTTGATATTGATTTTGTACATTTAAATATTAAATTGTACTAAATTTAATACTCCAAATATGAGATATATAAATTTTAAATAATGAAATAGTATATATAAATTAATTTTTTTCAACGAACCATTATTCATTTACCATATATGACAAAATTATTTTTTCTTATACTTCCATAATTATATATTTACTATTTTTTATTGAATTATATTAATTTAATCAAACCGTTATATTAATAAGTGTCTAGACTGGGATAACTATATAACATCTAGAATACCTCATTGTTTTCCAAATGGTGTCAACTAGAAGATAGGGTCTAAGGTGTTACTATGGAGAGAGTACAATAGATATCAATGTTCACTACATGATAAAATAAATGAAATATATATAGCATAAATAAAAACTATAGTACATTAAAGAAACAATAAATAGATTATATAATATCAACACATTATAAAATCATATAGTTATAAATTATCATGGTCAACATTGTATAAATCATAACTGATTTTCCACATGCTTGACTTGATAAATGAAAATAATTCCTTAAGGGTTTACTAGATTCTTTACGACTTCTAAAAAATATCTCCAATATCATATGAGATATCCCACTCAATCATGAAACACCATGTATCCTACAACATAATACATCAAAAATATTGGTGTTATCGGGGACATAGGTAACATAGTCCCTTGTGAATGGTGTGAATACATATAAGTAGGTAACCATCGATAGTTTCATAAACATTAAAAGAAAATACTATGAATCTCCATGTGATATGGCTAGATAAATAAATAAATTCCTTATGAAGAGTAAATAAATCAAATATAATCAATCCAAATTCATTAAAATTATCTTGTGGATAGACTATAACAGTTTTGTTCAATGTTGGCATGAATATGAGAACATTGTATACTCAAAAATAACAATGGTAGGCACAATAGTTGAATCCTAGGAAATAATATTGTTATTTCATATGTATCAAGTGAACCGTTATTTCATGAGATGTAATATTTGGAAATATAATAGTATATTGCGTAATAATTGAATCCTAGGTAACCACCTAATAATTCCATAACTATTCCTGGGGAAATAACACCCCATCTATTAACCTCAAAACATGAGACTCTTGATATAATAACCCATTAATTTTATCTTTTCATTGAAAATAGAACTCACCACACTTCAACGTATACAACTGAATCTTAGCTAGCATGTGAATAATTTGGTATATACATATTAGTAAAATACATATATTTTATAATATTCATTATAAATTAGAATTAAAAAATAATAATAGGGGATATCCCGATGAATTATTTACTAGAATGTAGCTAATTTCTTATTACATGATAATATATTTCCAAATTGAGTTTTGAAACACAGGTCAAACCCTAGACGTTAATTATTAAGGCTCAATGGTAGTGTATTCCACCCATGATTTCTAATATAATGCATCAAAATAGGGGTTTCCATCTACAAGAACTTATCTCACATAATCATTATAAAACATAAACTACATGGTTGATCATTAGTAACATAGTCATATCACGATCACATTATCAACATTGGTTCTTCAGTCAAACAAGTAATCATCAATACCCTTGACCTGTATGTAACATACTAAGGGTAAATATCTCACCATAGAACACTATATGGTCCCCTATATCATATAAAAACATGAAAACCCATCATGGTATCCTCTATCATAAACTCATATTTTTTGTTTAAACACCTATCACATAGAAAATATTTTATCTATTTTAATCATATGAATAATAACCTAGCCACATTGTCCTTGATGGATAAACCATATAGTTTAAACATTAAAGAGATGGAAGAAGGCACAAATCAACTGCATATTCATCCTATGTCATTCCACTAAATAAAAATATCATTAAATCCTACCAAAGAATGATCTCCTTGTTATCCACATCTTAGTGTGGGAGAACCATTTACCTAAATATCATTAATATTATCACAAAGGCTATATACATTTCTGAATTAAACCATGGCCTATTTTAGATATCCATTTATAATCTGCCACATCCCTCCACATAATTCTTCTATGTAAAACTATAGAATATAAAAAATCATTCATATTTTTAACTAATAACAATCATGGTTTCAGATAACACAAGATTCCTATGTATAATAACGACATTGTCCATTGATAGTCTGTGGATTACGATGATGCTCAAGGGACTATTTTGGCACTGAAAACATTATTTATTCCATTAATAAGAATTTTATATAAAATAAAAAATTAATTTATATAAAAGCTAAAAATACCTTAATTGTAATACCATATCTCGAATATATTTATCTACAACTCATTTTATAATGTTTTTCCTTATAAGGCCAACTAATTTACATATATCATTTTTTTAAAAATCCCAACCACCACTTAAGTATTCCAAATCATCTATTCATCTAATGAGGGATTATATAAGGAAAAAAATGTAGAAATTGATTAATAAATTTATATTTAATTAAATGATAAAATAATAGTAGTTTTAATATATATAATCTCACCCAGTTATCTCATAAAACCAAAACTATCACAAACCACCCACACAAGATCCCTATAACCTCTTGTAACTATTATAGAAAAATAAATATCATTAAATACTTATTATATTATTTAATTAATTTAATTAAAAATTAAATCCTACAAAATTAAATTGGAAATACTTTAAATGAAACATTGTGTAATGTTGTGATGAAATCATCATGTGAAGTTCCCATGATGTTCTAAGTTGAAGCCTCATTAGATACATATTATTTTATTATTCTTTGGTGGAATCTTCAATGGATATATATGATGAATTAATGAAATTAGATAAAAATAAAAAATAATACCAATGAGGAATACGAGGAAGGAAAGTCACCTCAAAAGATGATGAAATCACTAATGATTTCCCAAAATAGAATTGGGACAAATAGAAGGAAGAAGAAGACCCCATGGATCATGTTTATAAGGGGGATAATGAAAGGTTTTTAATGATTACAATATCATGTGGGAAAAATTACACCCCCATCAATTTAACGAAATTTTTTTATGAAAAAAGGTTTCCACATATTTTTACATACTATGATCCACCCATAAATAAATCCAACAAACTTGATTTTCATTTTTTCATGATTTCTCTACTAATTTAAATGAATTTCCAAGACTAAATGGAATATCATGGTTACCATTAAGCATTTAAAATAATAATATACCAACTATCCGTAGGAAAAATCAGTTCAAAATTAAATCAAATCTCCCTAAATATATTGATTCTCACATGAGAACATGTATAACATCAGTGGAATCGTTCCTTAGGTAAAAATATATTCCTAACACTCTCCATATATCATAATTTTAATATGAAACTCTAACATAAAAATTACCTTAGGTATCTTAAAAATAAAATATAATTTCAAAACAATAATGTACAATGATAATTTCAAATTCCCAAGTACAAAATGTCAAATTGTAAAGAAGTTTAATAGTTCCATCAACCCTCAATCACGATGGAAAAGAATCATTGATTAATGATCAAATAAAAATGATATATCCTTGATTGTAAATGAATATCATGAGACATAACTCCAATAAACATTTCAATACCAATCAAATCATATAGAAAATTTATTCACCATTACTTAATCAGTGAGATAGTGATCACTCATGACCATTAATGAGAAAATGTAATGGTTTCATTATTCCATTAATTTATTGGAAAACCACGCTCCACATGATATGTCAATAATTATAATCTATCATTCTAATCCATGGTACCCCCCCATCAGAATCACCTAATGGAACCCAAATTCTGTTTTCTAATGACATCATTTATTTTGGTTCAATTTTCCCACATGAAATATTAGAAAACATAATCAGTTATTCCTATACTACCTACCTTTTACACAACACACTCATAAGTAGTTTTCAATTTTTTATCTCATCACTAGATTACAATGCATAAAAAATATAAGGAATTATAATGTCATTAAAGAAATGTCACTAATGTCCAAACATGAAACTCAATTTTATTCCATGGTTTCATAACCAACCTGCCAATTTATAAGTCATGATCTCACCTTAAGAACAGATATATCATCAATTCAACTAGTATTTTTATTATATAAAAACCTAGAGATAAATATTTTAACATCAAAAATACTTTTGATACCAAATGACCAAAATAAATCTCAATTTCACTATGGAACCAAAATGGAACAGATCCATATTCACACTAACATTTGAAATCCTCCATAACCGATCAACATCTAGTATCATCACATGAATAAGAATTTACATATGGTGATTGATTCATATATTAACCCTCATATATTCATCACTTTTTGTAATGAATTGTTGTTATCATCCTCCTCATATGCAACTGTAATCATCGAAAATGAACATTACCCGGTTCCCATATCATGTAAATTTCAACCATGGAACCCAATAAATTTTAATTAATTAAAGTGTTTATAAAGTCACAAAAAATGTTAATATAACCAAAAATTGTATTCCATTTTCAAAAAAATATTGGGTACCATGGTAACTTCATCACTAAGATACCTTGACATCGACCGAAGGGAATTCCCAATCACCAAGGGTTGGAGACTTGAACCTGGAATCATAAAAAATGACAGTGAGAATGAATTTTCCACAAACATTAAAGAAGTAAGAAAAACAATACAGTATGAATAAAAAAACTCCATAGTGAGAAGTGTAATTGATGTCAAACTGGTATAAACAACTAAAAATAATATAGAAATATTCAAAAAAGGATGTTAAGAATCCCAAGCCCCAACAGATGCAACATTCAAAGTCTATGGGTCAACAGTTAGAACCAAATCCAAGTGGTTATTTACCCCTAATCTAACAAAGAATGAGATAATCTATAATCAAAATAGCAACATATAGGGTGTGATGTAAAAGGCTTGTATTGTATCACCATGAATTCCATAATTGAAATTAATATTTAAATAACAATGTAATCTGATTTTAATTTTCAAATAAATTGGGTTTTAATTTCAAAAGAATATTTGAAAAAATATTCTTTACATTTTAAATGATGGAATACATTTAAAATGATAGAAATACATTAAATGATGTTATTAAATAAGAGCATTTATATTATATAGTTTATATATATTGGAATCCTTGTAAAACATTTCACAAACATAAATTTATATTTATATCACATATACAAACAAGAGAGAAACATGACCATCCTATTATAGGTGTGACAATTCTAGGTTATGAGATCCCCATACTCTCAAGTGAAAAAAACAACAATGTGTAACACCCAGATGTTTTTATGAAATATTTTCATTAAATAATTATTATTTATTAGTAGATTTCTTTTCACGCAATTGTGAGTTTAAAGGAATCATGAGATTCCATTAATATAAAATTACCAATATAGCATAGCTGTTAGGTTAGTGGGAATAGCTATAACTAACTTATGAAAATTCATTATGAATTCATTGGCTATTAATTATTTATGAAAAATATAAATCAATTAAATTTTTTTATTTTTGAGTGTATTACATTTGGTAATGAAATTAATGAGATATATTTTTTATATACTTAATAAAATATTTTTTACATTCCCCCAATAGATATTTTATTCATATGGTCTGAATAAAACCCAATTTTATGTATAAAAACCTATTTTTGTAAGGTTGATTTTACACCATTGAATGGGGGACCAATTTTAAATTAATATTTTGAAACGTTAATTATTTATATATGACGAAATAAACATGTTATTTTGACGCGGGATGAATAAATTAACTTTGGATGAATTTCAGATATTTTTCTGATAACTTTCATGTTTTGATGAATAGAAAAAATACACAATATTTTAATTAAAAACATCATTTGTCATTGAGATAATTTATATGGTTAAATTATAATATTCAATGGTTTTAAAGTATAAATAGAATATAAAATTACCATTTAATATATTTTATATAATTATCATTAGTTTTACATTGAATTCATAGTTAAAAACACTTCAATCTTTTGCAATGGTATATCTTTTAAAACTCGTTTTCTTATTTAAACAACGAGATTAATTTTAAATTAATTACTAAAAAATATTTATTTTGAACTTAGAAAAATTTATTTCTTATTTGGAGTCATATGTTACAAATTGTGTGAATATGTAACTTTTATTATTGGACATTATGAATAGAAAGTTTAATAATTATAATTATTTACCATGTTTAAAGGTTAAATCTGGTAAATTAGGGTAAAAAATAATAATTTCGTAGTATGAAACTACACTAGAACGTGTCATAATGCTATTTTATGAGATATTTAAACCATTGGAATCCTTGAGTGGATTTTTGGAACCTATGGATTCACTTGGATGTGAAAACAACAGTTTAAATGAATTTATTTAAAGTAAATAAAATTAAAACATAAAAATACATCTTTTAATAAATCAATTTTAATATAGAATTATATAACTTCTACCAATTTATATAAATAGTCATTCGAATTATAAAAATATTTAATACATCATGGTATTTTATTTATAATTTTTTAGACATTAGATAAATTTATTTATTTATGTCACAATTTTGATGTAGAGATTACCTCATTAATAAAAGATTCTAATAAATGAATTTTTAAATATTATAATAAATTTAATTTTAACACATTGATTCCATCCACATATTTTTTTGGATGACATTGAAATATTAACTATGAATTAATTCTAATGTTTTGAAGGAATCAGGTTGTTATAACATTTTAAAAAATTCAAGTATGAATAGTGTACACAATTGAAAAAATTCATAACTTGAAACATAAAATAGTTTATTAAATGATATTAAATTCATAAAATATAATATTTAGAGAAATGGTTAATATAAGTCCAATTAAGTCATAAATAATTTTTTTGAGTTGTTTGACATGATATGGTAATTATATTAACCGACTTTGTGTAAATAACATGATATCCCGGTAAGTATAAAAAGTGTAAAATTAGGGTTAAACAAAAAAGAGAAGGATTAAAAAATATTTTCAAAATTTTCTAAAACATATTGCATGATGGGTATAACCATAATCATATTATATTTTAATTAAACAAATTTAGGACTATTTTTTAATTGAAATTAAATTTATAATAAATTAATATTTTCAAAGTTTCCTAAAGTGCCCTTCTCCTCTCATATAAAAGGGGACCTACTCCCTCTCCGCTACACTCCATTTTGTGCCTTAATGCCCGAACAACCCCTGAAAATTTCTCTTATTAACTTTTCTAGTTACATTATAGAGGTGATTATCTTCTCAAAAGACCATCTCTTATTCCCTAAGAGAAAATTTAAAGGAGGCACGTCGAGGAAGAGGTAATCTCATCTACCAATCCTTTAAAATTTCGTTCTTCTTATACTTACTCTTCTTTAGTTGTTTCATTATTAAGTAAAAAACTACATATCACTAATATAATGATATGTTATTAAAAATATGAAAGAACCCTATTTCACCTTCTATCCATCATATGAAAAAAATCACCATGCGTGTATATGTAAGACATACCGTCTCCATGCTGTGGTGTAATCTATTTTCCCCACCACCTTACTTGGATGAGTATAATTCTGGAAATAATAACTATATATGATTATTATAACATTATAATAATTTTAAGCTACTCTATACCATCCAATTAAATACCATTAAATAATTATGGGAACAATATCGTCACTCGTGCGTAGGTACGACTTATCGTATCCATAGTGTGATGTGATTCGTTATACATAATCTTCACTAAACCATGATTATATAAATTAATTTAATTAATAAATATGATATATATTATACTAATACAATGATGTAAATTATATATATAACCTAAAAATAGGAATGAGACCATATTTGACAAAACCTACATAATAACATAATGTAGTTAAAACCCGAATAATGAGTAACAATGAAATGTTACTAAAAATGGATGAAAATATGATCAAACATGTTATCATAAATGATTATGATTCTATAATAAATCATTAATATTATTTAAATCACCATACATGAGGTTTAGATACATACGATGCATATCAGACCTAAGATAAGTGATAACATTACAAAACATATTTTTATCCGAGATTGTTTTTACGTAACAATTTACTGGTGGTAAATTTATCAGCAAATTACATATTTTATAATAATATTCTCATAAAATTATTACTATTAATCTATGTATGATTAATGTAATTTTTAACCACTTTAACTTGTACAACATGGTTTGGAAGGAATATATCTTATGATTACTATACGATGTGCTTTTTGACTTTTTAGGCAACAATATAAGAAGAATGTTTTTTAAATTATACGGCATGAATGGATTTTTACACTTCCCTAGCACCTTATTTTCATGATTATTACTTAACATGGTTTCAAATTTATTTTCAACCAAATTCTTTTCTTTTAAAATTTTATGGCATTTTGAGAAGAGATTTTTTTTTTGAAAAATAAAGGATATTTTCCGTAGGAATTAAGTTCACGTGTTTTATCAAAATTATATTCCATATATGATTAAATATGGTTATGTTTATAACCATATTATTACATTTATTTGATTATTTTTAGGATGGAATTTCTTTTATGATGTCCATTTATCTTATATAGATTATTTAATGATGTAACAATGTTTAAGAATTACTTTTTATTATATATGTTATGATATGATGAATGATTTATGTTTTTGTGGAAGAAATAAGAATGGTTTCATTATGAGATGGGTGGGACATATATCTCCCTCCAATTCATTGGGAATATATTCATATCTCATGAGATGGATATTTCTAGAATGACAAGTAAATCTGGTTCAGTAATACAGGGCTAGAATGAGGAGTGAACTCAATTCCGTAATGGATTTTATTCGCTATGATGGTAATGGAAACGAGCGTTGACTAATATGAAATCATTTTCTATTACTATTTGTGTATGAATTTTTTTTTTCATGTTTTATGTAATGATTATTGGTATTATATTTCACTTTTATGATTTATCCCATGACATGATATTGTGATGTTTTATATGCAGGATAAAATTTTCAAATGTTATGTTTTTGTCAAGATGATATGATTGATATTTCCTTTGTTTACCCTTACTAAGAATTTCAGATCACCATTTTTATGTTTCTTTTTCTAGTTCATGAAGAAGGGAATTATGTATGATATACCTAAAAATAGTATAGTTATGATGAAATAAAAGAGAGACAATGTAGATGTTTTATGAACAAATTGTTTATCTTTCTCAGTTTCTAAAGACACTATACCTATAGAGTACTGTCCTGGTTTTTTTAGATGTCATAATAAATATACATCAATTATAAAGTAATATCAATGTATGTAAAGAATGGGTGGCTATAAAATTTGTTCACACATCCCTTGACACTAGAAAGAGTGGAATCAAATTTTTACCACTAGGGAATAAGATCTTCTAAAATGTATTTAGTTAGTGTTGTAAAGCCTCATTACAGTGATAGAGTATTTCCATATTAGCCTATTTGTCTATAATAATTCACTAACTACCTAGGATTTCATGTTCTCTAATACAAATAAATGATGGGTAATTTCATTTATGGCTGATTACAAAAATCAAATCCAATTATCTAATTTCAACAATTCCAATTTTCCATTTGAAACCCAATACATGTTTTTAATCAATACATTATTTTTTCCAAAATAAACACCAATGGATTCTATCATAACAAATTTTATGCCATTTTTCTGAAATAGGAATTTGAAATCAATTATGAGATTTGATTTTAGAAAATCAATTTCCACATTTAAATTTGTCATTTTTATTGAAAAAATATACATGAATTATACAATTTAAATTCAATTATTTAAATTTTTAAAAAATTACATAAATTTAACAATCACACCCCAGTACAATATAATTTGGGGTTTTACCAATTTTAGTCAGATAAAAAATTTCCTAAAACCCCAAATCAACATAAATGGTTTTTAATCAATAAATTAATATAAATTTCATTTATATCAATAAATTAATTTTAATAAAAAATATTGAAACATGAGATTAATAATACATGGGAATCAAGACAGAAGCACCTACCTTTCTCACAAAAACACAAATCTGACAACAGAACCTTCTAAAAATAAATAAGGAAAAGATGATATGGAGACCCAACATAGAGGAATGATTCAACAACTCGTGGATTATATTAATCAGTACCTAGATAATTTATCAAACTCCAAGGAGATAAATAGAAATAGATGAATATATAAGTATAACAATAACCTAAAATGTAACCTGACATCTATAACCATGAGCGATTGATGGATGAAACAACCTAGAAGGGTACGAGGGATCAAAAAATTCCTCAGTAAGGTTATTGGGTCTAGAAAAAAGAAATATTGAAAGAATGAAATAGAAATTTAATCAGAGAATCGTCTTTAAAAAAATAATTTGGACATTACTTGACATGTTACCTAATTAGAAATTGTGAAATTGAAAATTCCCAAAATCATTGAAAAAACCAAACCCTTTTTCTTAAAAATGGATTTATTCATATGCAACAAATCAGATTTTCCTTGTTATTTTATAGTAAATTTTTGGAAAAATTACAAGACTAGGAGCTGAGAAGGAATGCGATTCCAATTCCTAGAGTGACAATAATGATCCATCAAAAAATGTTATGTTTTAAATAGTGTGTGTGAAAAATTTTCATGAAAAAATGGAATAACTATTAATTGGGTGCCCAAATCAGAAATATGACGACATTGTTGCATTCAGAGCAATGTGTTTACCCTAGCAATGAATTATGTTTAGTTGGTGCCGATCTCCACTAAGAATACCCAAAAATGGAATAACCATAAATAAAATAATAAAATAATATTATTTTATTTTTCCAGTACTTATAAATCATTAATAACAATTTGGATTGAAAATATTAGATAACTATTGAGCTCGTGAGGGGTGATTTCATTAGGTGGAGCCTAACATCAGTTGTTATGGGTTAGATGTTAAAGTATGTTTTTGGGACATAAACATAAATAAAAAAATTTAAATAAATATTATTTTATTTTTAAATCCTTATAAATCAGAAATGGTGACTCAGATTAAAAATATGAGACCACTCTTGAGTTAATATGGAGATTTTCTCATTACGCTGGACATAACCTCAAATGGTATGGGTCGAGGTTAAACATTAATTTTTGGACATTTAAAGGAGAATAAAATAAACTAAAAGATGTTTATTTTATATCTAATTTACCATTTCATAGTATTGTGGTGCTGCAACACAACGATGGACTAACCCATTCTCTTTTCATAAATAAATTAGTGTGGTGACGCTGTTTCAAAGTAAAATATTAACACTAAAACATGCTAATGTGTTAATTTGTTTCATCCATTAATAGGGGACAAGGTCTAGCCTTAGAAATAATAATGATGGATAATTCCTATGAAACTCTAGAGTTTTCCTAAAAAAGGGGGAGGAGGCTCTCTTGCCAGTGATGATGGATCGGAGGTCGAATTTTAATCAAGCGATGATGAATTGATGAACACTGGAAGAACATGGATCAACATGGTGGAGTGACTTCAATCTACGTCTTCAAGTTATCCAACTTGAGGTATGGGTGTTGTTCTTGATGAAATTGATTCCACGTTATTTATTTCTAAACAAAAAATGATGATATACCCAAAAACATTATGATCCCTGATATGATTTTCCTTTCAGGGTGGATTTTTTTTATATTGGGCTTGAAGAGATAGAAGCATTGTGTTAATAATCTCCCTTTTTATTATAACACAGAGGATTCAGGCTGACACAAACAAGGAAGGATCCCTCTGTTGTGTGAGTTCTTGTGTTATTTGATACCAAAACCCAAGATCAGTGATAAGGTTATTTTTAACCTACAATATGGATTTCGAGGACCTGAAAACACAAATAGCGCTCGTGGATCAGAAAGCAGACCATCAGACCAAACTTGGTGGCCCGTGGAAGGCACTGCCTGTGCGGTGAAGGCCGATGCGGAGGTGTCTAGGGCGGGAGGTGGTGCACACCATAGTTGTGGAAAATCCCACAGAGGGGGTTGCAGGTGGTATACAGGATCTGCGGCTTGTCAGCTGTGGTAGTGCTGGAAGGCAGTACACCAGAAGTGCAGCGTGACAGTAATGTGGCTCAGGGCATTCCTCCACAGGTGGTGGATTGGGAATCTAGCAATGGATAGTGGTAGCGCATATAGATGCAGCAACTACAACACATCACGTAGCTAGAGGGTCGTAGTCCATGTGGATAACAGTGGTAGCGGACCCCATAGTGACCTGTGGGTTGTTTGGAAGATGGAGATCACCCAACGTGTCTCAGCAAGATCAGCCATGTCCACTCATAGCAGTTCGGGTAGGAGGATGCGGGCCTCCTCAGGCGGCCCATTGAGTTGTACTCATCCCAGATCTATGGCGTCCCAACATGATAGACTCATGGCTAAGCGGGCCAGCATGCTGAACTCATGACATAGACGGTGTTGGCCAGGTCTAGAAAACTCGGTCGAGTCCGTCTGACCGGGTCAGACTGAACCGAGACCCAACCGACCCCTTATCAGTAAAAAATTCTTAACATGAAAACCGTACATCCTATCGATGATTCGTTCAAGGAATTGAGAACCTCTCTATGAGATAGTCCTTTTGACATACTCTATGTGAGTTTCTATGTAAGTTGAGTTATTCCTGATGGATTGAGGATTAGATTTTACCATAATCAATCATGCTATGAGTAGTAATACTATTTCTGGCTATGCAGAGAAGGAAGTGTTGAGTAGATCTCTGTAGCCCATTAGCCAAGTGGAACTCAGTGTCCTAGAATACGAGACGTATCTAAACAGACCTTAGTGTCACTAATGACGATAAGTTGATGAGAAGACATCAGTGGCCTTGTAGACGAGCATTAGTTGAGCAGATATCAGTGGCCCGGTAAATGATCATTAGCCAAGATGACCTCAGTGGCCCGAAAGATGAGGAGTGTCCAAGTGGACCTTGGAATCCTAGTAGACGAGCATTAGATGATGGAACCATAGTGTCCAAGTAGCTATGTGTACCGCAGTGGCCTGAAGGATTAGAATACCTTAGCGAGTCATAATGGATGACTCCCTCATCAGTACAATATGTTCAGCATTACGACTGAAGCTGTGTACTTTGGGTACCTCTTAGTGTGTTCCATTTGGGTGGGCCCTATAGAAGAAATACCTCTTTGAGTAGGTCTCTAATGACTAGATGGCTCAAGGAGAGAGTCCTCTCGAGACACGCATTCTTTGAGAAGAACCCTACGAAGAAGGATCAGCTGTGATATCGAGACTTCTTATCTCAGTGAGACTAGACGCCTCAGGGAAACATCATGATATATCATTACCAGATGTTCTCTTAGATAATTTCGGTAGACATACTATACCTGGATACTATCAGATACATCCTGGAGTGGGTACATCTTGGAATCGATCGTGCTACGCATAGAACCATATGGGTGGCAGCGGATCAGAAATTCCGTCTTGGAATCCATTACAAGTATACCCATATGTTTTTATTACATGTGTCAATGAAATATACCTATGATGATATGACCGTACCGTATTAGTGGTGTATTACTTTGAGGTATTTTTTATTGTGAGTTTTTGAGTCCCCTACATATTGTGGTTTTACTCACCCATGCACAGGATTTTCCCGCACGTGTTGTGTCTTGTGCAGATGACTGATGCTTTGGTGGAGTCCTAGATGGACTAGGAACAGGACCAAGACCAGGTGGTTCCTTGTGAGATCAAGTGAGCTGAGGGGTTTCTTATAGCTCCCTACAAGAGTTTTATAATGCTTATTTTTTAGGCCGGGCTTTGAAGTTGTCTTTAATTTAGTTGTATTGTATTCTAGATCAATTGTACTTTACTACTTTAAATTCTATCATACTCTGTTGTTGGGTTGTAGTGGTATGCATGCATTCACTTTTACTAAGTGTATCACTCTGCATTCATGTGGATTTTAGTTGGGTGTGTGTGTATAGGTTCTTTGAGAAATTCCTCCCATTGGTTGGATATGACTACTCGGTGCTAGTCGCCAGCTCCTAGCCTATCAATGGCGGGGATGGGGTAGTCATGAAATGAGCCCCATGGAATCCGGTGTTGGTGTGCCGGCTGGCATATCCATACACTAGGACCCTGATTCTACATGTCAATTTAGTACATGAAAACAATAGTTTCGGGAGAAAATGATCGTACATGGATGGTATAGTAATGGGTTGAGTTTTCCATGTCCTCATTGAGTTATCTCCCCATGTATACTCTATTGATCATGGTACATCTTTGTTTTTTTCAAGGTGATTCCACATAGACATCATGTTAGGATTCCACCACATGATCACAGGGAAGATCTATGGGGTGACATAATGGGTACATGTGATTGTACTAGAGATAAAACCACTAGGTGGTTCCCTAGGTATACTACCACTTGTGGAGTAGTACACGGTACCCATATTACCAACAGATGAGATGTGTGGGAGGAGTGCACTTCACAAGTTTCAGTGAAAGAGACCTCTCATGTTTTGTGGCGAGCCCAACTCAGATGTGGCTAAGGACCAACTTGAGGTGGTGACTGAGTTTTCAATCTTTTCAGGGCACCATTAGATCAGATGGCAGTCCAGGTAGTGAACATTCTATGTGGATTAGTAGGGTGATGGTGGGGATTATACTACCTGATATTACACTGAGGTCACTTTTCTGTGGATAGAGCTTGAGAACCATTCTCAGATAAGGGGATCATGACATAAAATCTAAGGGATTTGTGTGACAGAGAGCTTATCCAACATTGGTAGGATTACATATCATCAGATATGTACTCATTGAGTCATATTGACATTTCTAGTTACTCAATTAATATGACATTACCAGTTCTTTAGGGCATGGACCTTCGACCGATATGTGTATAGGGACATCTGAGACAACACTATTCCTCTGTGCATTCCTACTTATGCTATGGTTCTAGAGAGAACCTTTGTGGTTGAAATTCCTTTAGTAGAGAGGATACATCTAGTGGATGTTATTAGTGGGAAACTAGGAATTTTATGCCAGTCATAAAGACTTGGATGCGTGAGACATTCTAATAAGAGGTCCTAGTCCATGTAATCAACAACTCAAGGCTCATAGGGTGAGTCAAGTTGGCCTAGAAAGAGGTAATAATTTTCAAAAGATAGCAAGGGATATCTTTATTCAGATTTTCCAACCCATCGCACTGATATTGAAATGGTGTATGGGTCACTAGGGTAGATATAATGACAAGAATAGATTAACCTTCAAGGTGGAAAACATGGTGTAGGTGTTGGGTATGACAACCCTGCTTCTTATTACCCACTTAAACATGATTTATTATATAAAATTCACTTGATACAACATAGAAGATCAAGAGGTCGAGTGTCTTTGGGGCTTAGGATCATTACATAACAACTTAGAACACAAAACATGCAACATCATTGTTGAAAACTTCTATTACATGGCCACTACATTCCCTCGTACTTAGTATTGCATGAGATACCCTGAGGACATGCATAAGAAAAGGGAGAGCTATAAAGCCTTGTAAGGTAATAAACATGAATAACATGAGGAAATACAATACATGGTAGAAAATAGGCATATCAATAGAGAACAATAGAAGCATGAGCATGAAGTCATGATAGAGCATGATAATCATAACATGGAAATGTGGCGACAACACTTAACATGGAATTAGCATGAGCCAAGGCTCATTGCACATAGGGCATTAGTAAATTGTCATTACACATGAATCACGAGTAAACCCTATTGGAAATTGAGTTATCATGAGTAAAAATCCATTGCAAATGACATATCATGATACTATACCTTACCCAATTCATTGGTGCACTATAAGGGAGCACCCTTCTTAAACATTTCATTTCATGCATAAGTGTGCCACATGGATCATAAAACATTGAATCATTCAACATAATCTTTTATTACATGATAAAAGAGTGTGGAATACATAAATGAAACTCATTAAACAATAAGTAAATGTTCATAAAGGTGAATACCCATGATAGAGAAATGAGCATGGTATTCACTACACAATGACATTGTCTTGGAAAATTGGTGCAATTTAGGAAGCGTAACAGCATGACATAAGAATTCATAAAAATGGTTGATGAGAGAAAAATGGGTGTGTCATCATATGTACATGAAATGGATAGTAAGAGGGTAATATATATGCATGTACCAACAATTATAATGGAATTTAGATTCATGATACAAAATAATTGCTTGAATCTAAGTGAGGAGAGAAATTCTTTTCAGAATTTCGACATAGTAACAGGTGTACATGGGAGGGATTTATTGAGAGAGAAAGGGGTCTCTTATAATTCAAATATAAAGATGGTAGTACGAGGGAGGTGAGAAACCATACCCCAAAATTTATAATTGAAACTAAAAGGGCATAACAACTTAAAGAATATTGGACAAAAATGAGAAAGGAAGAAAAACTCTTACATGGAAGTGTGCTTACAAAGGCTTGAATGAGGCTTGAGAGGGGATTATTGGGAGCTTGGGGCACCTTATAGGGATTATAGAGATAGGAGGGTAGAGGTTGGACGAACTAAAAAGGAATTGAGTGAGGTGGAAGTGGGAGCTTGGGTGGGTTTATATAGGAAAGGAGAGGGAATTGTTTATTATTTAGGTTTGGGACCCTTTACATTAAACTAAACAAAACCAAAAACCATCCCATGGTTCCTGACAATGGTTTTTTAAAAAGGGGAGGGAAAAACAATATTTTATAAGTCCAAATTCCTAACTTATTAAAATAATAGGGTTGCTTATGTAGAGGTGAGTCACACACTAAAGGAAAACAATTTAAAAAGAAAAAATGTTTTATATGTCATGGAGGCTCCATTAATGCTTTGTAAAATAAGAAAAACAAACCGTAAATCACATTATTTTAAGGGTAAAACATATATTGGCCGAAAATAAAGCTTATTGTATTTTATTACATCACTATTTGGTCATTATGATGTCATAAAACACATTAGATATTTAAATGCTATTTAATTTTTACCCAAAAATTAGTTTGTCTCAGAAAATTATGAAAATTTCACCGTTGGATAATTTCAACATCCAGATTCCAAAAATAATATTAATTTTATCTAAATAATTTCCTATATATTTGAATTTTTACTTTTAAAATAAAAACTGACATTTATCGAAAATTCCTTGGTTTTGACAAAAATGCATTTAAAACCTTAATAAAAATTACATTTGAATTCATAAAATTATACGATAATTTATATTAAATAAAAATTAATTCAATAATAATAATAATATTTTATTAAAATATTATTTAATTCAAAAATCCATTAATTCATAAAAATAGATTTCTTAGTTTAATAATAACTAAAAATGCTATTTTTGCTTTAAAAACTATTTACAAGGTAATAATAATAAAATGAAAGTATAAAAAAATAATTTACATAACCATAGTACTAGGGTATTGTTACATAACCCCTTAAAACAGCCACATAAGACCTAAGGGTAAAGTGTGCGATTGTGACAGACTCTTGGGGTGGCTCAGATAACAATGCACGTGTGGTGATCTCTATCAACTTCCACTTCTCTTGTAGACTGTCCTGTTCGATCTTAACATGATGAAGCACAACTTGGCCTTGGTTAAGAGCAAATCCCAATGATGCCACCTCTTTCCCAAGCTCCAAAAAATGGGCTTCGTATAGAGAAATTCTACTGGATGTGGCCATCGCTTCCATTGTATGAGTAAATTGGATTGTTAAATCCCTATATTTATACTAATCATGTGATCACTATTCAACTACCATATTTAAAATGGTCACAATTAAAAAACATAAAACCAAGGAATTGAATATGTTTTACATAACCATTTTACATAATAAGACATTTAAAAAGACCAAGTGGAATTTCCATTAATGAATGTTTGGGTCATTACAATCTTCCCCCCTTAAGAAATTTCACCCTAGAAATTTCATTTTTCCATACTAAAAAAATGAGGGTAACTCTGCTTCATCACTTCCTCCAATTCCCACATCACTTCTTCAAACTTGTGGTTTTTCCACAACACCTTGATGAGGGGAATTGTATTATTTTTTTGGACTTTTCCCTACGATATAAGATCTTCATTAGTTGCTCCTCGTAAGAAAGATCTCCCTCTAACTGTACCACCTATGAAGAGAGTATATGTACAGGGTCCAGTATGTAGTTCCATAAGAGGGATAGATGAAAGACATCATGTACTTTGGCCATGGTAGGTGGAAGTGCTAGTCGATAGGCCACAAGCCCGACACGATCATGAATCTCAAAGGGGCCAATGTGCCTTGGATTAGCTTTCATTTATTTCCAAACCTTATGACCTTATTCCACGGAGATATGCATAAGAATAAAATTTCTTTATCCTTATAATCAAGGTCTCATCGATGGTTATCTATATAACTTTCTTGTCGACTCTAGGCTGCCTTGATATGTTGCTGAATGGTTTTCACCCTCTCCACCATTTCTTTGACCATTTTTGGTCGAATCTGTTTACGCTCATTGAATTCATCCCAACATGCCGGTGTTCTGAACCTCTTCCCATATAGTGATTCATTAGGTTCCATTTGGATGCTTGAGTAGAATATTTTATAATAAGAGAACTCAACCAGAGGAAGATATTGAACCCATCCTCCTTTAAATTCCATTGAGAATGCTCTCAACATGTTCTCAAGTGATTGGATAGTTCACATAGATTTTCCATCAGTTTGAGGATGATAGGCCGTACTGAAGTTCAGTTCAGTATTCAGAGCATGTTGAAGACTCTTCCAAAAGATAGAGGTGAATCTTGGATTCTGATCAGACACAACAGATAGTGGTACTCTATACAGCCTTACCAATTCCCTAATATATATACATTATAGTTGATCAAATGAGAAATCCTCCTGAATAGAAATGAAGTGTGCAACCTTTGTAAGACGATCCACAAAAAACCAGATTTCATTGTTGCCTTTGGATGTCTTCAGAATTCCGGTGAAAAATTCCATGGTGATTTTCTCCCATTTCCATTCTGGTATAAGAAATGGTTGCATCATCCCATTAGAATTATGCCTCTCTACCTTGACTTGCTGACACACCAGGCACATTGGTGTATATTCAGTGATCTCCTTCATCATATTATCCCACAAAAATGCTCTTGGTGATCTCGATACATCTTTGTATTTCATGGGTGAATAGAGAAATTTTAACTATGTACATCATCTAAAAGTTCATTCTTCAGCTCCAGAATTGATAGAACACATAGTCTTTTCCAAAATCTCACATTTCCTTCTTCATTAACATTAAAATTCAAGGATTTCTCTTTTCCTATAGCTTCCACTTTTTTCCTGAATTCCCACGTCATCCTTTTGAGCATCCTTTAACCTTTCCAAAAGAGATGGCTGAGCAATCATTTGTGAAAGGATTGATGATGTTCCCTTATTTATGATTCCCATGTCCATCTTTATCAAGTCTAAGAATATTGGATCCTTCTGAATTCTCATCAATGATAGAATCACTGGGGCCTTTCTACTTAGGCCATCCACCACCTTGTTCAATTTCATAGGGAGGTAATGGATTGAGCAGTCATTGTCTTTGATTAGCTCAAACCATCTTTGTTGGTTCATGTTCAACTGTTTCTATGTAAAAATATACTTGCAGATTTTGTGGTCCATATATATTTCACACTTCTCCCCAAAGGGATAATGCTGAAAAATTTTCAAAGCAAAAATCACCACATCCAACTCGAGGTCAAGTGTTGGATAGTTCTATCCATGAACTTTAAATTTCATTGAATTATATTCAATGACTTTGTCATTTTTCATCAACACACATCCCAGGCCCTTCTTCGAAGCATCACTGAATACCACAAAAAGTTCTCCACTTGTGAGTAAAGAAAGAATGAGCATAGTTATAAGCCTCCTTTTCAACTACTTGAAGATTCCTTTGCATTCATCACCCCAAGAAATCGTTACACCCTTCTGGGTAAGCTTGGTAAGTGGGTTGGAAAATCGTGAGAAATTTCTCCAAAATCGTCGATAATATCCAACTAACCCCAAGAAGCTGTGGATTTCTATTACCGATGTTGGCCTTAACCATCCCTCTATTGCATATTTCATGGAGAGATCCATAGATGTCCCATTACATGTGATGATATGGCCCAAGAATTAGACCACCTTCAACCAAAACTCACACTTGATATACTTTTCATAGAGCTTCTCTTTCCACAAGGTCTCTAGTACAGATCTTAGATTCTCCTCATGATCCTCCTTGGTTTTGGAGTATATAAGAATATCATATATAAAGACTACCACAAATTTGTCAAGGTAATCTCTAAGGACTCTATTAATCAAGTCCATGAATATTTATGGAGTATTAGTCAATCCGAAAAGAATTACTATGAATTTATAGTGCCCGTGTCTTGTACAAAAAGTAGCCTTGGGGAAATATTCCTTCTTCACCCTTACATGATAATATCCTGACCGAAAATCTACCTTGGGGAAGTATTTTTCTCCATGTATCAGATCAAACAAGTCATCAATCCATGGAAGAGGATACATTTTCTTTATCGTGTTTTTTTAAGATCATGATATTCGATGCAAAACCGCATTGACCCATCCTTCTTCTTGATGAAGAGGACTGGTTCACCCCATGGTGAAGCACTTGGGCATATAAACCCTTTATCCAGATTCTCTTGTATTTACTTCTTCAGCTCTTCATTCTCCACGATAGCCATTCTACATGGATTCTTGGATATTGTTAACACCCCAGGTATAAGTTTAATTGAGAATTCAATGTCTCTTCTAGGAGGATAACCATGAAATTTCTTGGGAAACACTTTAGTGAATTCCCTCAAAACATGCATTTCTTAAAGGATGGCTGCTTCCTTGAACTCAATCATCTAAGCCATATTTGCATATTCATAGGGTAGTAACATCCACGCTTGAGATGATGGAGCTAAATAAGATTCATCCTACTCCTTTCACTTGTACTTAATCGGGGGTCGATTCCCCACATGGAGAGTGATTTTCCTCTGACATAAATTTATGTTTGACTTATATAAGTAAAGCCAATACATGCCAATAATTTCATCAAATCCCACCAGAGGGAGTATGAAGAGGTTCTACGGGAAGTTTAATCCCCAGATCATAACAGGGGAGGAGTTATATTCATGGGATGAAATGATTTCCCCATTTTCCGTACTCACTGACATCTTTACTTCCATGATTTGTGGTGGTGTTGGGATTGATCTACTAAAATTTTGGGGTATAAAAGAATGTGTTGAACCATAATCAAAAAGTATATTTTATATTCTTGAATGAATAACTGGGGTACCTTTCCCCTCTTCATTGTCAGGGTTCACTTCAGCATAAGTGATGGAAAAATCTCTTCTTTTCTACCTTGGAGGTTGTTGGTTGCCTCCGAAAACCCTTGGCTTAGGGAAATGATTTGAAATATTCCATGGTTATTTGTAGTTGTAGCAATAAAAAATGCGTTGAGAGTCGAATGGAGCGTTCCTCTCCTCTGTCGCAACCGTAGTTTTTTCTTGCTGACAATTAACTACTAGATGCTCTTATTTTCCAAACCTAAAGCATTTCCTTGTCCCCTTCAAGAAATTTCCGCGGTGCTTCTTTCCACACCTTTGTAAAGTGGGGTGCTTGATCTTCATTACACCATTGTATTTATCCATCGGTCCACCAACATTGAATTCCACCTTATGCTTCATACCCCTGGGATTCTCCAAACTCCATTTCAACCTTGAGTGAACATCAAAAAATTTCCTCATAGTTGTCGAAGTCACGGATCGCCAGTGCTTTCCACAAGCTAGGATTCAGCCCACCAAAGAAGTAGTCAACCTTGAATTCGGGGGTAACGACAAAGCTGGAGGTATATCATGCAAGACTTGTGAAGTTTTCCTCATACGCTATGACAGATTCTTCGTCTTTTTGCTTGAGGTCAAGGAAGTCTCTTTCCATCTTAAATCGGAGGGTGCATGGAAAATATTTTTCAAAAAACATCTTCCAAAAATACTTCCATTCCAACACCTCGATATCCTCCTCAGGCTTTGTATTTTTGATCAATTTCCACCATTTATCGGCATAACCCTCCATATGATAAGTAGCTAGAAGAACCTTCTCTTTTTCAGAACATTGAAGGATGAAGAAGAACTTTTCAATGGAGTTGATCCATTGTTCAGCGATTGAGGGATCAGACAATCCATTAAATGTAGGAGGCCATTGTCTCATGAATCTCTTGATAGCGACCTGTTCTTTCTTAGTGGGGTTTGAACATTCTTCATGACCCATGTTTCTATTTAAATCTTGAGTTATCTGATAGAGAAGCATGATACAATTCTCAATTCCCACTCCCATCGAATTGGTCATCTCATTGGTACAGTCATCACATTGATCTTCACATCGGTTTTCAGACTGAGTCCTCCTATTATTGGCCATTGGCTGGAATAAAAGGGATGTTAGGGGTAACACATAAAGGGTAATGCAAATATAAAAATAGATGACTTATAAATAACTTTTATTTCTTTAACATATGAATCTATTGGTTTCAATCAATGTTATCCATGATATACTTTCTAACATATATTCTTTGGGATTTTTTTTAAATTACTTTAATAATGGTTCATACCAAGCTTGTGAATTTTCCAAAGCATAACCCCCAAGAGTGGCATAACCATGAGTGCAGTAAGGTCCATTGTCATGTACCAGGATACCCCAGGTCAAGCCCCAAACTCCTTATCAGGGTTTTCACCCATAGGTACGTCTGTGCGAGAGCCATCTCTACTTGCTCGTATCCTAGCATGGATGTATTTTCTTGATAAATCACTTACTCAATACTCACCAAAACGTAGGGATGTTTTTATTATACTTATTCTTGTCTCTATGACTTCACTTGGGTTTTCTAATCCTAATCCAAAAAATAACTAAACCTATAATCTTATAACAACTTTAACAACCCTTCTTCATATTACCCACTTAAACATGATTTATTACATAAACCTCACTTGATACAACATAGAAGATCAAGATATCTAGTGTCTTTTGGACCTAGGATCATTACATAACAACTTACAACATAAAACATGCAACATCTTTATTCAAAAATTCCATTACATGGCCACTACATTCCCTCGTACTTATCATTGAATGGGATAACATGAGGACATGCATAAGAAAAAGGTGAGCTATAAAGCCCAGTAAGGAAATAAACATGAATAACATGAGGAAATAAAATACATGTTATAAAATAGGCATATTAATAGATAAAAATAGAATCATGAGAATGAAGGAATGATAATTCATGATAATCATAATATGGAAATGTGGTGACAACACTTAGCATGGAATTATCATCAACCAAGGCTCATTGGAAATAGAGCATGAGTAAATCCTAATTGCACATGAATCCCAAGTATAACCTCATTTAACTTCAATTATCTTGAGTAAACACCCATTGCACATGACATATCATGATACTATACTTTACCCAATGCATTGGAGCACTATAAGGGAACACCCTTCTTAAACATTTCATTTCATGCATAAGTGTTCCACATGGATCATAAAACATTGAATCATTCAACATTGTATTTTTTTCTAGGATAAATGAATTTGGAATATATACATGAAAATCTTTAAAAAAATAGGAAAATGTGCATAAAGGTTAATACCCTTGATAGAGAAATGGGCATGGTATTCATTACATAATGACATTGGCTTGGAAAATTGGTGCAATTTCGGCAGCGTAACAATGTGACGTAAGAACAAATAAAAATGGTAGATGTAAGAGAGAAGGGTGTCTCATCATATTTACATGAAATGGAAATTAAGGGGGTCATATAGATACATGTCCCAACTATTATAATGGAATTTAAATTCATGATTCAAAATAATTGCTTGAATGTAAGTGAGGAGACATAAATTCCTTTCGGAATTTCAGCACAGTAATGGGTGTACATGGGAGGCATTTATTGAGAGAGAAAGGGTTATATCATAATTAAAACATAAAGAGGGATGTATGGGGGAGGTTTGAAACCATACCCATAAAATATATAATTGAAATTATAAGGGCATAATAACTTAAATAATATGGGACACAAACAATAAAGGAAGAAAAACCCTTACTTGGAAGTGTGCTTCCAAATGCTTAAGAGAGGCTTGAGAGAGGCTTCTTGGGAGCTTGAGGCACATTGGGAGGATTCTAGATAGAGGATGGAAGAGGTTGGATGAACTACAAAGGCTTTGAGTGAGGAGGAATTGGGAGCTTGGGTGGGTTTATATAGGAAAGGAGAGGGAATTGTTTATTATTTAGGTTTGGGACCCTTTACATTAAACTAAAAAAACCACAAACCAGACCATGGTTTTTGCCCATGGTTTTTCCAAATGGGAGTGAAAAAAAATATTATATAATGCCATAGTCCTAACTTCTTAAAATAATAGGGTTGCTTATGTGGAGGTGAGTCACACACTCAAAGAAAACAATTTAAAAAGACAAAATGTTTTATAAGTCATAGAGGGTCCATTAATGATTTTTAAAATAAGTCAAACAAACCCAAAATCACATTATTTTAATGGTAAAACTTATATTGGCCGAACATAAAGCTTATAGTATTTTATTACATCACTATTGGGTCATTATGATGTCATAAAACACATTATATATTTAAATGGTATTTAATTTTTACCCAAAAATTTGACTTTCTCAGAAAATTATAAAAATTTCACCGTTGGATAATTTTGACATCTTGACTCCAAAAATAATATTCATTTTATCTAAATAATTTCATAAATATGTGAATTTTCACTTTTATAATAAAAACTAATATTTATCGAAAATTCATGGGTTTTGACAAAAATGACGTTCAAACCTTAATAAAATTTACATTCACATTCATAAAATTATACGACCATTTCTATTTAATAAAAATTAACTTAATAATAATAATAATATTTTATTAAAATATTATTTAATTCAAAAATCCATTAATTCATCAAAATATATTTCTTAGTTGAATATTAACTAAAAATGCTATTTGTGCTTTAAAAACTATTTACAAGGTAACAATAATAAAATGAAATTATATAAAAATAATTTACATAACCATAGTACTAGGGTATTGTTATATAACCCCTTAAAATATCCTCATAAGACTTAAGGGTAAGTTACGTGATGGTGACAGACTTTTGGGGTGGCTCGGATAACATTGCATGCATGGTGATCTCTATTAACTTACACTTCTCTTGTAGACAGTCCCGTTCAAGATTAACATGATGATTATTGGCTTGGTCTTGGTCATGAGACAAGCCCAATGACGCCACCTATTTCCTGAGCTTTGACAAATGGGATTCTTATAGAGAAATTCTACTGGATGTGGTCATCTCTTCCTTTGTCTGAGTAAATTGGATTGTTAAAGCCCTATATTTATACTAATCATGGGATCACTATTCAAAGACCATATTAGCAACGATCACAATTAAAAAACATAAAACCATGGAAGTGAATATGTTTTACATAACCATTTTACATAATAATTCATTTAAAAAGACCAAGAGGAATTTCCATTAATGAATGTTTGGGTCGTTACATTAGGAGAACTTAAGGAGGTGGTATACATTTGGACATGTTACAACCACCACCCTAATGATTTACACTATAGGCTCAAGGAGATGGAGGATATGGGAAGGAAGTAGCCACACGTGTCCAGAGATTATGACATAAGGGATCAATGAATTATTCATGGTATGGTCTGTGTCTACTCATAGTTACTATATAAATGAGAACAAGTTCTAATAATTTCTTCTTTTCATGAATCTTTCCAAGACCTAGAGTTTTTGGTTAAATTGTTGAATTGAAATTTATGTTTAGAGGTACCAATGTGAGGAAACTAAATAATAACACTTATGATGATGATGTGATCTAACCCTTGATGTAATTATTTTGGTTGGTACCTCTTAGGGGAAGCATTGAGGCCTTATGAAGTTAGTTTGGGTATGGACTATTAATCTATAGTTCATGATCAGATTGACCATTTTTGGAAAAAAGAAGTATTATATCCACAACGTTGGAATGAGGTTTTCCTTATTTTGAAAAAAAGAAAACCTATACAGCTAGGGATGAAACTCTTTCATATAAGGGTGTCATTGATCAAACTTTATTCTTCTATCCTTACCCACATGGTAGAAGATGTATTGAGTTTTTAGTTTCTAGAAGCATTGGAAGAGTGCATGGATGTCCTTCTAGAAAATGATTCCAAGATTACCTCCCCACAGGGAGATGGACTTCTGCATCATTTTATGCCCCAAGATGGAACCAATATTAGCATCATTATATCAGTTGGATTTTATAGATCTTCACAAGCCAAGGGTGTAGGTCAGGGACATTCATAGGAAGGGCTTCGTAAGACCCAATTTTCGTAGTTATGTTTGGGTTACTAGACCATTGAGTAAGTCGATGTAGAGAATGAGTACCCACTACCAAAGGAATGATGAATGCATCAACTAGTTGAAAGGGTAGGCCTTTCACTTGGATGGGAAGGTTCTCATAGGAATTTTAGTAATTGAGACATAGTTTGATGAGAACCACAATATTTAGTTGGCAGTGATAGTCTTTACATTGATGATGTTGCAACCCAACCTCCATGGGCGAATAGTTTACCATCTACTCTAAAAACCAGAGTCTCATGTATATATTATATCAGAAGGATTTGAAATTGATAAAAAGAAAATTTATGGAGTTTCTCTAGGACAATATCATTAATGTAGTCTTTACATCTAGTAAGGGTAACATGGTAGCAAATTCTCTTAGTAGGATATGAAGTAGGTAGTTGTTGAATGAGGAAATAGAGAATTTGGCATCATTATAGTTATTCTTCAAGGATGGGGATAGAGCATCATATATCAAGTCATTGGTTTTTACCCATACACTCTTAAATGATTCATAGAGGCACAACTCCGTGAAACCTATTGTGAGTCTTTATGTGGATAGTTTTCCATAGGTAATACCCCAAATGAACATTCAAAATGTGGGGATGAAATATTTCTTTTAAGAGGATTCACAGTTTTAGTAGTGATGCTAAGAGTGGCGAGATTCATCATGGTATGTGAGTGGGTGTCAAGGCATACACGAGGGATAAAAGAATGGGTTGAAGCTAGGATTACCTATTGAGATAAAAATTTGAACACTGGTATGAATTAGTATAGTGGGTTGTTCTTTCTCTTTCTATGTGCACTGGGAAGGAGGTGGGATGGGATATTGAAGGACATCGTGATATGTTTACTAGGTATTTCTAGGTGACATGATACTATCTTGGTGATGATTGGATGATTCACTGAGTTGATCCAAATCTTAACTACCTAGGAGTAGAGTTATGTTGAGGGCTTGGGATGCCTGTATATGCTAGATAATTGACTGGGGAGAGATGGATGTTGATGAAGGGGAATTTTTTTTAGATTTTCTAGTAGAGATTAAGGATCGATAAGAGAGGACACTATCTGGGTGAACGATTCCTATAGTGTGTGTTCGGTGGTAGCACATTAACCTCTAAGAGAGAATGTGGGAGTGAGAAACTTAGGTTCATTCTTTCACCCTTATCTATTTGGGAATCCCTAGGTTTAGCTTTTGGGGATGTAAATCCATATGGTGGGGGTGATGTAATGGATTAAATTTTCATGGTTCTATTTTTAGAAAATTCTTGGTAAAATTTTGAGACTAGGGGATGAGACAATATGTTATTCTAAGGTTCGGAGTGCATAGAATGATCTGTAAAAAATGTTATGTTTTAAATAGTGCGTTTGAGCAGTTTTCTGGAAAAAATGGAATAACTATTAAATGGGTTCACTGACCAGAACTCCAAGGGAACCATTAAATTTAGAGCAGTGGGTTTTCCCTAGGCACGACTTATGTTTAGTCAGCACGAGTCTCTTACATGAAAACCCATAATTGTCATAACCATATATAAAATAATTAGATAAGATTATATTATTTTTCAAGTCCTTATAATTCATGAATGGTATCTTGCACTGAAAATATGAGACCATTGTTGAGCTCGTGAGGGCATGATATCGTTAGGTAGAGCCTAACATCGGCCGGCGCATGCCGACTATGAATGTTGGTTTTTGGAATGTGATCATAACTAATATAATTTAAATAAAAAATATTTCATTTTCAAATCCTCATAACTCAAATACCATAACTCTATTTAAAAATATGAGTCCACTTTTGAGTTCGCAATGACATATTTTCCATAAGAAGGATATAAAATCGACTGGTGTTGGTCAAGGGTAAATGTTAATTTTTGGGCATTTAAAGAAGAATAAAATAGAGTAAATGAATTTTAATTTATTTCCTTTTAAATGTTTCACTACATGGAAAAACTATGATGCAACGATGGAGAAACCCATTCTCCTTTAATAAATGATGCATCGTAGAGAAGCTATTTCAAACCGAAATAGTAATTCCAAAACACGTTAATGGGTTAACGTGTTTCCTCCATTAATTGGTCATGAGTCCAGTGTTACAATTCATAACACTAGAGAATTACTATGAAACTCTGGAGTGTCCCTAAGGAAAAGGGAGGAGGTTCCATCGCTGGCGACGATGGATCAGAGGTTAGGGTTTGATCAAGCGGCGACATATCAAAGTACACTATATAAACAAGGATCAACATGGAGATATGTCTTCAATCTAAATTTGAAAGGGATCCGACCAAAGGTAGGGTTTTTTTCTTGATGAAATATTTTCCACATTCTTTCTTTGTAAATAAAAAACGCATATAAACCCACTAATAGGTTGATCGGTGGTTTGTTTGTTCTTTTAGGGTGGGTTTGTTTACATTGAGATTGAAGGGATACAAATTCAGTGTTAATCATCTCTGTTTTTATTCTACCACATAGAATTCGTGTCGAAACGAATAGGGTTGGATCCCTCTATTGTGGGAATTTTTGTGTTCTTTATGACCAAACCCCCAGATCGATGAAAATGCTACTTTGAACTGATAGTATAAAAGACAATGAAATGAGGACCCAAAAAGCACAAACAGATTAGAAAATATGCCAGAAAAGCAGGATCACTAGGTCAAAGAAGGCACTAATGGTGGTTGCACATTTCAGTGTTCAGTGAGGGAGGTGGCGCACGCTGACGGTGCACTGTGGGGGTAGAAAAACCCCATAGAAGATGGCTGCGGGTGGTGCACATGGGCTGAATCTCATCAGCCATGGTAGTACATGATGGTGACACACTGACACCACACCGTGGTGGTGAGTGACACCACACCACGGCGGCGGGGTGCCCTATAGCATCCCACCTCAGGCGGTGGATTGGACTGGCATAAACAGCGGGGGGTGATGCCCACAAATGCGGCAGCTATGTCGTGGTCCAACTAGACCGCAATGGCGGTGGACCCCACAACGACTCGTGGGGTGTTTTGAAGATTTGGCTCACCCTCAACGTCTTGGCAGAAGCCGGTTGGCCTCGTAACAGTGGGATGGGTAGGAGTAGGCGGGCTGCCCCGGGTGTCCCAATGAGTGGGACCCTGGTGGCCCAGTGGGCCAGACCCGTAGCCCAACATGTCTGGGCCATGCCTAGTAGAATGGGTTGGGATGGTGGGCCTCGGTCCGGGTCAGGTCGGTCCAACTGTTTCGGTCCGAACCTGGCCCATACTGTCCCATTTTTAGTAAAACAGTCATAATTTGAAAAACGTGCATCCGATCGACGAGCCATTTTCACCGTTAGGCCCCACCTAAAAATCCACTCCTTTTGGAATAATCCATGTTAGTTTCCATGGAGGTTGAGTTTAGACAAATGGAATGAGGTGTAGATTCTACCAAAATCAAGTGGGCTACAAGTAAAAACCCTTTGTCTAGATGTGACGAGAAATAAGTGATGATAGGATCTTAATGGCATGGTAACCGAGTGGACCATAGTGGACCAGAAGATGAGTAGTAGCTAAGAAGATATCAATGACCCAACAGATGAGCAGTATCAAAGAGGAACTCATTGGATCAGTAGACAAGAATTAGTAGAGAGGAGCTCAGTGTCCCAACATATGAGTAGTCTCCATGAAAAACATAGTGTCCCAGTATGTGAGTGGAAGCCGAGCAGATCTTAGTGGCTGAACAGATGAGTAGACCACAATGACTCCTTGGGGATTAGTACCTCATCTGTAGAAGATGTTTAGCATTATAACTGAAGTAGTTTACTTTAAATAGTTACCAGTGTGTTCTCATTGGGAAGGGCCCAAAAGATATGGACCTCTTTGCATAGGTATATGAAGAATTTATGGATCAAGGAACGAGTCCTCCAAGGATGAGAATTCCATGAAAAGAATCATGTGGTGAACGATTGGATGTGAAACCAAGAATTCTTGTTTTAGGGAGACTAGTAGTTTTAGGGAAACTATATAATGTTTCGAGACATAATGTTCTCTATGATGATTTTGGTAGACATTCACTACTTGTATACAATCATATAGTTCGAGGAGTGGGATCTCCTTGAATTGAGCATGATATTAACAGAACCATATGGTTGGTAGTGGATGAGATGCTTCATCGTGGATTCCTTTATGAGTATACCATAATGTTTATGTTATATATGTTGAATAAATATACCTATATTTATATAAATGAACTTTATTGGAGGTGTTTTTTTTGTAGTCATTTTCTTTGTGGTTTTGGAGGTCCGGTATTGAGTATTGTTTTACTCACCCCTCCATAGGCTTTGCTCGCACATGTTGTGTCTTTTGGAGATGAGTGATGCTTTAGTGGAGTCTTAGACAGAGAAGGAAAAGGACTAAGACCAGGTAATTCCTTTTACGATTGAAAGTGCTGAGGTGGTTCTGGAAGCATCTTATATAAGCTCAAGTACCCTTGTTTGCAGGTTAGGCTTTTAAGATGTATTTATTTTAGTGTTATTGTATTCTGTCCTATTTTTATCTTACCACATTATTTTCAATCGTACTATGATGTTGGGTTGTAGTCGTATGCATTCATTTTTTTTACTTAGTGTTATCACTCTCCAACCCTATGGAATTCATTTGGATGCATGTGTATAAGTTATTAGGAAAATTTATCTCTTTGGTGGAATATTCCTACTCAGTGCTACTCAGTAGCCCATGCCCTATCAGAGGCAGGATTGGGGTAGTCGTGACACGTGCCCTAGAGGAAGGGCTGTGACTTAATATTTTATAACATAGAAATCATCTAACTACCTTACATGGTTTGTAAATCTCAAAAAGGTAGAAAAACCAATAGGTTTAAAATGGTTAGAATACAACATATCTCTGACTTCACCATTATAGGAATAATCCAAATTCATTTTTATCCCTACCAAAATAAAGAAAAAGGAAAACCACGACAAGGATTAAAACATAACTATCAGAAGAGTTATTGGATGTTACATTATTTATATACATCCTCTATTAAAATATATATATTTTCAAACAATTTTCCTTAATAGAATATTCCATGTAAAATTACCTGGTCACCAACAAATCGAGATTTGTATCTAAAACAAACAATTTCTACTAACACCCTGTCCACCATATATATGACCATTTATTGTTAAAATATTCTATATCATTTGAAACAAATCTTAAATTCAATATAGAAGACATTAAACATATCTTTAAATTCATAAAAAAATTATGATACAATATCACCTAAAGTTTTTTTCATCATTCATGGTCAACAAATCTATATTCCCATACCACATTCTAGGAAGTATTTATCATGAACCAATAACCTTTCCATTAAATATATAAATTATTTTCAACTTTAAAATCACTCACATGACTATTATAACCCCTACATGGAATAACCTCATATACCACATGGGAACTTGGTTATACCTATATAAAGTCAATCTATTTCTCACATAATTAAGAGTACACTAGGTATATCCCTACTCCCATCCTAACTCTCATAAAGAAAAATAATGTCAAAAAACACTAAATATATTGTTCACATACACATAAGAAAATTTGAATACACATATAATTACTTAATTCAACTCTAAGGAACTAATCTTCAATAGGAATCCATATAATATACTAGCCCTTTGCGATTCAATAGATTATCCAAAAATACATACATATAAATATATGAAGAAATCATTCCATGATGATCCATACTATGGAAAACAATCATATATTACTTGGTTAAGTAGAATTAAAAAATTTATATATTTAAAAAACACTATATAGGATGTTTCTGAATTATTAAATAATCGAACCCGTTAACCTTTACGAACCAATATTATAATTACCCACTATAGTGTAATCCTAAAAACATCCAATGGATATATTTATCATCCTATGGACAATATTCTTAATGTATGAAAAGGTTCTGAATTTTTATCCTAAAAAATCTTCCCTCCATAAGATCCAAAACACCTACCACTTCTGAAAAATTAATGCATATCATTTTACTTGAATTCCAAAAATAAAAAAAATTTGATAGCAATATATATGTTTTTTAAAGATTTTAAATAGTTCACCCTTTATGATGTTTTATATCAATCAATTATAAACAAATATATGTATTTTGGGACATATAAAAAAATTTATTTCATGAAAACTATCCTATCATCATTTTTCGAATGGATAATGACCCATAAATCATTAATTATAGAATCAACAAAGTCACACTTTGAGAAATTATTCAACAGTAGAAATAGAATAAAATAATACCAATCCCATGTAATTTTTAATGTAAAATCCCCATTGATAATAAATTTTTCAAAGAAAAAGTATAATGTTAATCACAACTACTTGAACATACCTATATCACAATTTTATCACCTTCAAATAGTAATAAATGAAAAATATGTAAAAACATGTTTTATCTTCCCTTAATTGGAGACCACTATTAAATGTTCACGGCAAGGTTTCCAAATAAATACATGAATTCCTATGAATATACATAAAACATCCAGCAAGTAGTGTGGGTATGAGGTGTTTGTGTAAAGACAATATAAAATAATATCTTAGATAAAAAAATATAATAATAATCAAACAAAATCCATTATAAATAATCACCAGATGAGACTAAAGCTATAAAACGTAGCATGATTTGATTGATTTAAATGATGAAGAATACAGTCAAACAAACTCATGACCATACCAATATACATTATCACTTATATAACAATGATTTGATCAGAAAAAATAGTATAAATAAATATATATGAAATTACAATGAGGATATAATACTATTATCATGCCTCCTCAACCCAACCTCTATTCTCTTATATTATATTCTACATGACTGTACCACACCAAGTTTGTATCCTAGATGAACCTATTAATTATGAGATCTAATAGGGTATCAATGTTTCAATGAATATGAAGTATCGAATGAGTATAATCCAGTAGGTGACCACCAGATGTTTATAAAATAAAGCCAATAAATATTGTGTATGTCCTTGTTTAATACTACGTTGATTACATCTGCCACAATAGTACATAACTCAAGGAAAAAGATTTTTGTAAATAATAGGCCCATGGACATAACCCTACAACCTACCATACACCCCAAACCCTTACCACAACATCAAAAATGGTGGAACATGCGTCCTCTTTTTATAATCTTTTGAAAAAATTAATAAAATGTGCAAGTGAAAATAAATAAACCTTCATAAATCCTATATTTTTTACATTAAATTTGATATCAATTATGCCATATTCATCCACTACTGGACTATCACTGATCATGTATAAATATAATAAAAAATAGTACCCATCTCAAATATACAAATCAAATGATATAATATGTGGATATAAAAATTTTCTTGTGAGATAGTAGATTCATAGGAGGCAATCCTAGGAAAATAAATAGTGATAGGATCAATGAAATTATCAACCTTAACTAGCCAATAATTTTTAACCTATATAATGGATATATAACCCCACCTTTTATTATCATAAAATAGGTATAAGTGGAATAGTTTCACACCTAGTGATATTGATAGGTATAATAGAATCACCCACAAAATTAGGCATAAAGATAATACCAAGGTGTTATCCCTGGAATTATTGATATGTATTAAAGAAAAATACTATGTGTATATCATAAATATTCCCAATAGGAATCACAATTTCATCCTACATAATTTAGGAAATAATTATATATAGATTACTATGAAATACTAGGTAGGATGACATAGCAATTCTATATATATATAATATCAAAATATAGAATTGGATGCAATCCAAAAGGGTGAATCTTGGTAGAGAACACATGCATTCATTCATTTGAATAAATGTTAGATTATCCCTACCATTATAACTCACAAAATGAATCTTTTAATGGTTTTCCATCCACCCTAACCCTTCTCACATAATCAAGGTGGACCAATAATGTTAGTTATTGATCCTTGTACCCACTGTCATATAATGGTCAAATTATTTATTCAGGTACAAGGGGACACATAGAATCCTAAATAAATATCATGTAAAGATACCCTCTCAATGGAAAATATATAAATGGGGAGCCCTGTAATTGACTAAAGAAAAATGAATGTAGATAAAAACTATATGGGTACCACAATATTAAACTCCACTATAGGTCCTACACCCATAAAATAGATAATTTTTCCCCACTATCATTGAAATATTATCCTGAATTCAATGTCCTCACTGGATAATCCATATAGGCCCCATTCTAGATGTATGTCACAATACCTATTTATGTTCCTATGTCATCTATGGTCGGTCCACCCTCCCTTCCTATTCATAAATCAGACCGATTGAAAAATCACATAGGTACCCATATAGCAATGGGGGATATACAATTTCCATAATCTTCTATTATATAGACATATGTATCTTAGAATTATATAGTTCTATAGGTATTGTGATCCAAGAAATTGACATGTATTAGTAAATGATCAATAAATCAACATCCATTAATCAAAATTTAATTATTGTGATTCTTGGGACCTTTGGAAGACTAAACAAGGTTAATAAAACATTAAAGTGAGACAAAAATAAATCATTATTATTTTAATAATTTAAATCTTTTACAACAGCATGGGATAACTTGGGGATTACATAGAAGGAAAGGGTGAGATAAAAATTACAATAAGGGAACAATCATAAAAAATAATAATGTCTTGTGAGTTAAATATATATCACGATATCATAGAATAGAAGTCTCATGTGTAAACCCATGCCAGAATAACATATAAAATGTAGTACAAAAAATATATTGAAATCAATGGAAATGTGTAAAAATCATATATCATTAAAAAAATATGAGTAAATGATAAATTTATATATAGGTCACATAGTGGAAAAAGTCTCATAATATATTAGGTTTACTACCTAATGCCATATATAATGTCTAATGAGAAAAAATCCTTACCCAATGCATTGGTGCATGACCTGGGAAAACCCATTGTATAAGCTATATTAGGATAACCCATATCTATCTTGGCTCACCCATCAGATAATTTTCATGAGTTTTGTGTTCTAGAAAATTAAATAAATTATAATGCATAAAATAAGAATTACCCAAGAAATGAAAATTGGTTTTATAATCTTGTCTTATATGAACATAAAAATAAATTTCATAACAGAGGCATTTAAGATTTTAACATAAGGAATATGTAACCCTTTAAAGGTAAATTAATTTAGTATAGTTAAAAATGAGAGATACATATATAAAAAAATTAAGATTAAATTCATATCAACAAAGGTTATCTTGTTTGTTGAAAATGTAATCAAAATATCTTAAACAATATTTATTGGAAAAAAACTAAAAATTTCACATAGAATACACTTTTTTAATATCTAATAATTTACATAAAATTTTATAAAAAATATTATTAACAAGAACCAGGTAATAGAAGATTCAATGTGTTCAGTAGTTGTGGCGATGGGTAATATAGTACATGTCATCCATGTTAAAAAACAATCTTTTATACTGTTTTAAATAGGATAAAAAGTGACCCATTCATAAAACAAAAATATATAAATACCTAATGTTTAAACATATTATTACATTATTTTAAGAAAAATTATCCATGAAATTCAATCCATGTATTAAAAATACTAGTTTCTTTGGAATACATGGTCCATAATTAGAGAAATAGAGCAGGAATAAAACATTATTCTCATTATCTCTTTAATGATATCCTAACTCACTTTAATCTCTTATAAATTTATAGGATAACATGGAGAATACATTTAAAAAAGGGATTATTTAAAATCAAAGTATGGAAATAAACATGAGAATAAAGAACATCACTTGAGTTAACTTGATAAAAAATGCATGGATCATGAATAATCATATGGAATAATAACATATAGAACATGAAATCATATGATCATGTAAATATTAAAATATGGAAGCAACATATAACATCACATAATCATGAGTCAAGGATAACTAAAAATACTATATCCCATGGTGGAAAAAGTCCCACAATGGATTAGGATTACTTTATAATCCAATACATGAAGTTTGAAGAGAGTAATCATTGCTAAATTATTTAGAGAACTATTCAAGTATACACTATCATAACCTGATAATGAATATCTATGCCACTTTAATAAATAAATCACAAATAATAAACCTCAGTGTTAACCATATAATGAAATGGGTATCATGATCACGTCATGAGGAATAACCTAAGGGTGTATCATTTGGTATATATGAATGAAGGGATTTAAATAATAATATTAAATTGATAATGGTAAAATAAGAATATATCATGAAAAATTATATACAACTAATTAGAGATCATGTTCAAATAGTGGTTAAGTAACCTTGGTAATGTGCCTCTTATGCGAGGTTTTAAGAGAATATGTAAAGAGTCATTTAAGGGGAAAGAGATTAATAATATATATAAAACCATAATCGAACTAAAATAGATATAAAATAAAAAGTTTTATATATATCTTATATCATTTAAAACATTTCATTAAGTGTTACTTTATAACAGGCCAAAAAATAGATAAGTTCCCTTTAATCATATTTTAGTAAAGAATTAATAACAGAATCTTTTATACACGTATATCCCAAAAAAAGGATATTAAATAAACATGGTATATATGTGTGTGATATATATAATGAATATATAATAGTTATATAATAACAATATAATGATAAATTGAGTAATATTGAGAGATAATTTAACTTAAACAAAATTTGGAGGTTTGGAATGATCCCTTATTTATGCTTGAATACTTTTTGCACGTGAACTTAATATATTTGAAAAAAAATTATATTAATTAATTAGTTAATAAATAACACATTTTACATTTTGGGTGATTTTTTAAGATAAAAAGATCCTAGAAGTGGGGAAGATAATTGGGAAGTTAATTGGGTATAATACTAAAAGGATAAATGTTTTAGAAGGTATGAGGGGAAGGGGTGGTGAGGGTTTGTATTTATTGGGGGAGGAGAGGGTTTTATTTGTTATTACATTAATTAGTTTATTATTTTCACTAAAACATTTCAATAGTGTTTATTATAATGAAAAAAATAAAATAAATAGTATAGGATAGCTTTATCCAATGGGTGTTCACACCATACATACATTATCCATGACACAAGGTTTGTTGTATTTATCATATAATGTTAAATACAAAAAATTACAGTATTTCACTATTCCCACAAATTTAAACTATTTTAGAAAAACAATAAAATCACGAAAACAATTTTTTGATTTATATATATAAAAAATGTAATCCATTTTATGAAAATAATTTCTTAAATATGATAAATTTAATTTATAACTAAAATCATCATTTATTCAAAATTTTTTTATTTCAATTTTGTATTCTTTTTTATTTTTCCATTTCAAAAATAATTTAAGGTAGAATAAAATTATCATATAATTATTATAAAACATAATATTAGTTTATGATTCAATTTTATAAAAATATAATATGTTTTTTAATAATTTTAATAGTTATAAAATGTTTTATAATCATTTACAATTTTCAGAAAATAAAACCAATTAATTTATTTGTTTTAACACATTTAGTTACTTATACGATGAGATAAATATATAATATTTTCATTTATAATTTAAATAAACTATATTAATAATTTCCCTGATGATTTTACTATTCATATGAGTAGATTAATATTCCTAATTACGAAACTACTATTCCAATGATGAAGTTACTATACCGATGGTCAGGTTACTCTTCAAATAGTATAGGTTCCTTAATTTCTATAAATACCTGTAATTTCATTAATTCATATATTTTACCTTAATGATATATTATTTCACCTCTAAATGAATATTTTATTTTAACACAATGTCTTCTTTTTATTTCTCTGTTCATGTCTGTGCTCATTCTAGTGGATTGAAAACATCGAAATTTCTGCATTCTTATTATCTTATTTTCAATTTATTATCCCACTGTGGTATTTGGAATTCATAATGGTTTATTTGATTAGTAATGTATCACTATTAATCTATGATACTATTTTTTTTGGGTTCTCAATGCAACTAATATGTTTTAGGACATAATTATAAGAAGATAAATTTCATTGATAAAATTTTTGGTCATCGCAATCGCCCCTCTTATGATTTTTATCCCTCGATACATCATTTTTCATACTATGGTGAAATTAGGTGAGGATAATTCTCCTTCATGAATTCCTCCCATTACCTTTTTACTTATTCATAAATATGGTTTACCGTAGTACCTTAATCATGTGAGTGTTCTTGTTATGTAGAACGTTGTCTTTATGGTCCAAAATCTTCATCAACTTCTCCTTATAGGAGTGATCATTTCCTAGATATTGCACCTATTAATTATTTACATGTGATTGATCTAGTATTTACTTCATTTGAAGGGATACATATAATACATCATTTACTTGAGACATGGTTCGCAGAAGTGCTAGTCGAGATTCCAATGCTCTGAAATGATTAATAATATCAAAGGGGATAATATACCTAGGACCTAGCATTAAATTATTCATGAATCTTATGGACCTATTATATAGATATGTGTAGTAGAATACCTCATTGTCATCCCCAAACACTTTTCCCTATTGATTATTTTCGACATATCTCTTTTGCTGACTTTGAGCATCCCTGATGTATTGGTGGATGTTTTTTAACATTTCTACCAATCCCTCAACCATTTCAGTAACTAGAAACTAATTTTTCAGAATTTAATCCCAACATGTTTGTGTTTTACATTTAATCCCACAAATGGATTCTTATGGGAGATTCAGATTATTGAGAGTAAACTCTTTTTTAATAGAACTCTACTTGAGGAATATTTTCATCCCATCCTCCTTTGAAGTCCATTGAGGAATCTCTCAACTTGTCTTCGATTGTCTATATGGTCTACTAATAATGGCCATAATTTTGAGGATGATAAGCCATAAAAAAGTTCAATTCATTTTTTGGAGCATATTTGGGACTCTTTTAAAAGTTGGAGTCTACTCTTGGAAAATGATATAATATAATCTATAATGGTACTCCATGAAGCCTCACCATTTCTCAGATGTATATCCATGTATAATGGTCGAGTGAGAAGTTATTTTGAATCATAATAAAGTGAGAAATTTATGAAAGATGATTCATAATGACCCAAATATAATTTCTTCCTCTTGATGTATTCATAATTTAAGTGAAAATTCTATATTTATGTATTCTCATTTCCATGTATATATGATTAATTGTTTAATCATTCGGTTAGAATTTTCCCTTTTATCCTTCACTTTCTAACATACCAGGAACATTTATTCATATTCCGTGAACTCCTTCTACATATTTTCCCACCAATAATGCTCTTTGAAAAATCCAAACATCTTTGTACTTATTTGGTGGATAGAGAATGTTGAATTACATGAATCATTAAAAATATATGTTTTTTATCTTAGGAATTAATGGTACACCTAGTTGTAACCCAAATAATTCAACTCCTTCCTAATCAGTTTTCAATTAGGCATATTTTTCATCTTTGATTGCTTCCACCTTCTTTTAAATTTCTATATCAACTCATTGATCATTATTTAACTTATCTAAAAGGGTTGGTAGATAAATCATTCGAGAAATGAATAATTATGTTCCTTCCCTTATAATTCCAATGTCCAAACATTTAATTTATAAGAATATTGGATACTTCACAATTATCATCCTGATAATGTTTCAAGAGCCTTTAAACATAGAGAATCTTCCACTTAATTTTCAATACCAATATTATATTTAATTGAGCAGTCATAATCCTTGATAAGTAAAAACTCTCTTCACTAGGACATATTAACCCCCTTTCTTGTTAATATATATTTTATCCTCTTTTGAAAAATATATATTTGAAACTTTTTTCAAAGAGAAATTTTTCCATATTATAAATGGAAAGATAACATCTACTAACTCCAGATCATGTATGGGATAGATTAGGTTCATGAAAATTCATCTTCCTAGAGGAAAAGGCTATCACATTATCATTTTATCATCCATATATATCATTTGAACTTACTGATATCATTATTGTATTCTACAAAGAGTTCCCCACTTGTTGGTAGTATAAGTACTGGGATAGTGATAATCCTCTTTTTGAACTATTTAAAGCATTATTCACAATCACTATTCTAGAAAATCTTTACTCCCTTCCATGTCAGTTTGATTTATGTATTTTACAATCATGAAATGTTTTTCAAAAATAATAGGTAACACAAAATAGAGAAAATAAAATATATAACTTCATTTCATTTATTTTTATGGTCCTCTTTTCATTTGCCTATATTTTATATGGGTCAACATATATAACTTACCTAGTGATAACATTACCCAGGAATGATACTTCCTCCATTTTGAACTCACATTTACTATAATTTTCATATACTATCTCCCATTATAAATTCATTATCAATGAATTGAAAAAATCCTCTTCCACCTCATTTCTCTTTGAGTATATCAAAATATCATCCATAGAGACATTCAAAATTTCATTAAGGTAATATCTACAAAATTTATTCATTATATCCATGAATATTACTAGAGAATTAGTGATTAAGAAGGGAATCACTATGAACATATAATTACCTAATCTAATTTGAAATTTAATCAGGGTAATATGTTACTTATTAACTTTTAATTGGTGGTATCTTAACTGAAGATCATCCTTAGAGAAATACTTGGCCAGACATAGCTGACCAAAAAAGTAATCAATCTATGATATGGGATTCTTTTTTAGTGTCATTATTTTTTTACATTCATGATAATTAGTGTAGATGCCCATTGAGTCATCCCCATTCTTGTTGAAGAGTACTAGAACACCCCATAGTGAAGAACTTATAAAAATTAAACCCTTTTCCATATTCTTTTGTATCTATTTCTTCAGTTATTCTAACTCAATGGTGGCCATTTTATAAGTTTTCATTGCTATGGGAAGAGATGCATGTATATGTTCAATTGATAACACATCCTCTCAGTCAGGGGGAAGGATGTGTAATACATTAGGGGATAAATAATTGTAGTACCTCACATTTTTTGATGTCTTTGATCATTATTATCTCTTTTATATAAATCATTTTTGATAGATATGATTCATCATAAGGAAATAATATCCACACTTGAGATGATGATTCCAAATGAAATTCATCCTCCTATAAACACATGAATTGAATTTGGTGATGCCTTGGGATTTAAAGAGTGATCTCAATTTCCTGATAGTTGTTGTTTTTATTTTATAAATATATCCAATCCATGCACAATATAGAATCATACTCCACAAATGGAAGTAAAACCTAATTTTCTGGAAGGTTCAGTCCAAAAAAATTAACTAGGGAGTAGTTATATACTTTATATGAATTAATTTACCCATTAATTGTTCTCAGAGATAACTCATCCTTTATATATTGGGGTTGTGTTTGAATAGTTGTAGAAAATTCAGATGATATTAATGAATGTGTAAAACCAAAATAAAATAATACATTCACTATTATTGAATGAATTGCTATTGCACATATCACAAAATCATTTTTGGGATCGATCCTAGCAGTATTGAGATTATATTACCTTCTTTTATACCTTGAAGGTTGTGGTTATTTATTTCCTTAGAAAAACCTTCGGTTAGGGCATTATCTCATATAACTCCAATGATCCATGAAATTCAAACATTGGACTATTGTTTGATTGAGGATCTAAACATTATTTTATTCTTATGATTTAGTGGGATTCTTCAAATCCCTTAAGAAATAATTAGAATGTTTCCCCTATATTCTACATTTTTAGAATATCCTAGTTCCCTTTGGATAGTTCATTATATTCTTCCTCCTACAATTTTTAAATGTGGGAATTACGTTTTCTTTCCTTCATGATATTTACATGTTTATATTTTAATATTAACCTCTATTTTCCTCTTTGTATCACCATGACCACGTGACTACTAAGAGTCTCCAATCTCAATCTTAACTATAAGTTCACATTGGATAATATCCTCAAAGCTATTAATGTTTCAAATCTCCAATGGATTTCATAGACTAGGATTTAATCCACTTAATAAGTGATACACCTTACATTCATTGTTAATGCACAATATGGATTCATAATTTTTAATCCTTTCAAATTTTTTCTCATATGCCTGATAGTTTTATATTTCTTTTTCTTTAGTATGGGGAACTCAATTCCCATCATAATAGTTTTATTTTGGTATAAATATTTGTTGAAAAATTATTTTATTGATTTCTTAACATTTTATGGAATCAATTGTCTCCTTAAACATTGTGTTTTTTATCAGGGTTCAGCATTAATTAGCTTCACCATTAAAATGATAGAACTCTTATATGAAATTATCATTTTTTATCATTAGAGTATATAAAAGATATTCTCAATGGAGATAATCTATTGTTTTAAATTAAAGGGATTAAAAGATACACTAGATATAATAGTATTTTTTGTGTGTAAAGGATCTGACCACAAAATTTTATTTATGAGGATATGCAGGGTGTTCCAAATGATTAAATTTATCAGTTATAACATGAGACACTTTATATAGTATTTTCTTGAAGTTAAGTTCTCCCATTCTTATCATATTTGGAATTTCATTTGGGAACTCATCAAATTTCCTATAAAATTGATTTTCAGAATGGGTTCTCCTATTTTCCTCCCTTAACAATGATATGAAATAAAATATAATTATAGTTCTTAAATACTTATCTCCTGTGCATATAAAAATAGAACTATGTAAATAAATGGAATAACATAAAAATAAAAATTATAAAATATTACTTATGTTTTAAAATATGTTATATATGGTGATATAATTATCTATATGGTTATTAAAAATGATTTCTAGTCATAATCACAAAATATAACAAGACTGTTCTCTAATACCACCTGTTGCATCCCTAGTCATTTTCACATATTATTACTTGATTTTAGGAATAGTTAACAATGGAATAAAAACCAAGGACTCAAACATCTAGTGTCTTTTATGAATTCATATATAATTATAATAATTATTATAGAAAAAAAAATAATTTTATTAATCTCCATAATGATATCCTAACATTATTTATGATTCAATATTTGTATAAGATAAATTGTTGAATACATAGATTAAGGCATTGAGTTAAAAAATACTAGTAAAGGAATAAACATGGGAATAAAGAATAAAACCCGAGTTAGAAGCCACAAAATGATAATAATGTCATGAATAATGAATAATCATATGGAATCAAAACAAATATAAAGTGGAATAAAATGATCAAAGAAATATTGGCATATGAAAACAACATATAAAATAACATAATCAAGAGTCAAGGCTAATCGCCAAGACTATATCACATGGATTACAAATACCAATAATGGGTTAGTTTTACTCCATATTACAATTCATGATACCTCATGAGAATAAAAATTATTCAATATATTGTTTCACAATCTTGCTACACCCATCGTATCATGTTCATTAAAATGTATACTACAATAAATACAAACATAAGGGTAACCCATAAAATGTATTGGGTATAAAAATAATTTCATAATGAATAAAAAAGGTTTATCATATTGTTATATATGATAGAAGGGTCTCAAATCAGTTATTGACGACCATAGAGGAAAAATAATCATAGATCATGATAAATAATGTATAACTAAAGTGAAAAATGTAAAAATATTGGTTAAGTAAGAATTTAAATATCTCGTTGAAGTGGTATTCTAAGAAAAGGGGTAAATATTATTTAAGATGGGTAAAACAAATTCAAAAAAATATTAGGGATATAAAATATTTTTACAAATAGAATGTATTTTTTTATTTAATATATTTTTTAAAATTATTAATTAAGGAGTACTTTAAAAGAGGCAATGAGAATCGAGAAGTACCCTTGAATCATCTTTTCAAAATGAATTAAGAACAAAACCTATAATACATCAATACCCAAATAAAAAATATATTAAATAAACATGTTATATATGATTGGGATATATATATAGTTTATGGAATATCTATATAAGAATAATTTAGTGAAAAATTGAAGTAGATGGAGAGATAACATATCATAAAGGAAATATGGTTATATAGGATGATCCATTAACTTATGTTCTAATTTTGTTTTACAATTCCATTAATGACATGGATAATCAAATTAGGTTCATTATTTACTTAATTCAAAAAATATTCTACATGTATTTGTTATATTATAATTTTATTACATTCATTTATGTCTATTTCTATGAGTTATAATGATCAATTTCTTTATTCTAGGAGCGTTCGTTTCCAGGGTTTCTTTATCTATTTACTTATATAAAATTATGGAACATATTTTGAAATGAGAATAATTGCACACAAGTGAAATTTTATAGTTTAATTAATTTCCTTAATTTTAAATGTAACTATATATCATTTTTCTCCCGAGTGAGAATGATTCATTTGATAAAATATTAATGTTAAATGTTTAGTTTTTTTGGAAGTTTTTTGATCATTGAAAACTCATAAAATTTTATATAATATTAAGTATATAAATTAATTAAATAACATGACATGTTATTATAAAAAAATATTATAATATATTTTAAGCGTACTAATTTTTTTATGACCAACGTTGATGCTGGTATCAGAAAATGAATAATCGACATCTAAGAAGGCAGTAAAGCAACATATCACAAATAATGATTTCATTTTTTGAAAAAAATTAGAAGTGTATAAAATTGATTATGTATATTTTATTAGAAAAAAAATATCTATTTTAAAGTTGATACCATATCTATTATTCATATTTGAATAGGGGAAGTGAGGCTAGGATAAGAAATTAAAATAAATTAAAATATAATCATTGTGGATTTTACCTCGTGAATGTTGTCTTATTGAGAACACCCTTATAAAACTTGGGATTGGTAATTTGTTTAGACCATCATCTCATTGGTGTGGGGAAGAGTCTTGGTAATGTACTTTTTGTGAATATTGAAAATAAAAAATTCTTAGAAGGTGTGGGTATAAGGGGTGGTATGGTATGGTATTTATAAGGGGGATAGAGGAGTTTTCTTAATATTATATTTTGTAGTTTATTATTTTTGTTCAAAAATATCAATAATGTTTATTAATATGACAAAATACAGTAAATAATTCATTATTTTATGAACCATTATGTTCTTAGATCATGATTACATTATCAATGAATCAAATATTCATGTAATTATCTTATAATGTTAAATAACGAAAATTACGATATTTAATTTTTCGCAAAAAAATCAATTATTTTAGAAAATACAAAAAAGTAATCATCATATATTTTTGGCCATATTTTAAAAATGGAATTATTTTTATTAAAATATTTATCTACATGGGATAAATATAAATTTTAAATAAAATTAGAAATTATTCCTAAAATACTTATCAAAAAACTATAATCGATTTTTCGACACATTGAAAAATTGAAAAAGGAAACATAAAATTATTTTATAATTAAAATAAAAAATAATATATATATATATATTAATATTTTTTTTATTTTAATGTAATATAATAATTAAAAAATTGAAAATAAATTGTTATATTTTATAAAAATACCAACACATAAATTATCTTTTTTAAAACATTCATTTTTTTACTGCATGATGTAAATATTTTATATTTTAATTTATAAGATAAAAGAACTGTATTTATACTTTAATTGGAATGTTTAATATTCTAATATCTTGATTATTATTCTTAATGGTCATATTACTATTCCGATGGTCGGGTTTCTACTACAATGGTCATGTTACTATTCCAATGGTATAGGTTCTATAATATCTATAAATATAACTTATTTTAATGATTCAAATATTTTATCTAATGTTTATGTAATTTAATCTTATAATTGAAATTTTATTATTACTATTTTGTTATTTCCAAATCATTATCCGTGAGTGAAATCAATCCAGTTGATCAAGAAGATCCAAATCTTCTTACTATAATTATTTTATTTTCTATTCATTATCCCTCTATAATATTTGGAAATATTATTGTTTTATTTTGTTACCAATTAATAAATCTTATATTATGAGAATAATTTTTTATTTTGTTCTTTATGTGATGTATGTGGTATATGAAAAAATTATTTGGATGAAAATTCCATTGATAAAATTCTAGGCTATTAAAAAAATAATATTCCTCATACACACATTTTTAAAATTATAAAATATGGATAAATATTTAATTAATTAACTATTTTTATAAAGTTAAAATAATTTGTGAAATTATTAATATAAAATATGGATATAAAGAAAGGATCTTTGACCGAAGAGAGAAATGAAGTAGGATTTTCCAAAAAACATTTTGTCAATTATTTTAAATACCATAGAGAGGATAATGATACTACTATAACAAAATTAATGAATTAACATAATATTTTAAAACATAATAATTTTTTATAATTTTATAATAATTATTTATAATCAAATTTCAAACACAAATAATCCCAAATAAAATGATATTGAACAATAAATGCTTACTACATTGGTAACTTTTGATACAAAACTATCATGAATAATGTAGATGCATTTTAACCTAATGAAACATGATGTATTATGGATTCATTATGTAATATTTAATGGTCCATTATATACACTACATAAAATAAATTATGTGCATAAAATAGTATTCACCACTAAGAAGGATGTTTTGGAATGAAAAACTGATATTGAGTCCCATATTTGTAATGTATGTATTTTTTATCTGGTACAATAAAATTTTATAAATTTTATGATTTCATAAAAACCATATAAATTCTTAATAATTTATAAATTACCCATCTAATTAGTTTATCTTGGTGAATTTTTTAATTAAATTATCATTTATTTCCACGTTAGGTGTTTTTTAGGATTCTTGGTTTATAATTTCAAAACAACATCAATGTGTCGACTATGGTAAAATGGGTCATTCTAACACAATATATAGAATAAGAAGCACAAAATAATTACTAATTTTATATATTAATTACTCTTTTATTATCATCCATGGTATATGTTTATAAAAAATAAACAACATTAAAATTATTTATACGGTAGGCCATACCTTTACATGAGCAACATTGTAATTTTTAAATGATTATGACATCAAAAAAGTAACTAATATTTTATCTGTGTAGAATGATAATTATATTATTAATATCAAATTATTTCTTTAAATACACTATATATACCATTTTTATGATTCATTAATAAAAAAACAATCACATCGCTTTTCAAGATGGTTGTCCACTGTACAAACAAATGATGATATTATTTATCAATGGATCATATAGTAAAAAAGTTATATGATATTTTATATTAATATAATGACTAATATATCATTAATATCATATTTTAACATTAAAAACATAATCATTAATTATTTTGTGAGGAAATTTTGGAAAAATTATTTCATTAGTCAGCGAGTCGGTGATCACTTGTACACTTGAACGATTGTTTTATTACCCTTTTGATGGATGTGGAGATGGATATATGTTATTAAATTTACTTTACAACATCATAGTATATGTGTCACAACCCACCTTATTCAAGTTGAGGGAAGGGATGTAATGGCCCGGACCTCTCCGGCCCATTCCTTTGTTAAAAAGAAGGTCAAGAAGGGTTCTGGAGGGTAAAATGGACTTTTCCACACTTTCCAGAATTTTAAAACTACACGTCATGTAGTTCGGGTACACATCGTGTACTCCATTTCCGGGTACACCCCATGTTGCAAGTCGTGTCCTTGCTGTGTGGAGTAATTGGTGCACGCCGTGGGTCTAGTTCTACACACCATGTAGTCCTTCCCTGCATACGCGTTACCAGTCAACGACCATGTACTGTGTTGGAGCTATATCCTTGCCGTGTGCCATAAATGAGTACACGCCGTGTGTCTAAACTACACGCCTTGTAGTCCTTCCCCGCGTATGCGTTACCCTCAAACCGTGTGTTGACCAGTCAACGGCCGCGAAGCCGTGTCAGAAGCTGCGTGGAGACTGTGTGAAAGAACCGTGTACATGCCGTGTACCATAAAGTACATGCCGTGTAATTTTTCTTTTCACGTCTATAAAAGGAGGGGTCCCCTCCTCGTTTCAACTCACCCCTATCCTCTCCTCTCCTCTCTCCTCCTCTCCCCTGAGCAGAGCTCTCTCAAGAGACTCTAAGGCTCTTCCTTCCATAACTTCTTCGTCCGAGCTCCAATTTACAATCCGTCAACGGCCACGAGATCATAACGACAAGGCATAACTTCCGAGATTGGATCCGTTGTCTTTACTTCAGCCTTTCCTTTCCGACTTCCACCCGAGGAGGTTTTTCTGGGACCCGACAGAAGTGACGGATGCCGACAGACGTCTTCTAAGGTTGATCCGGGGGAGCATTGCAATCAAGAACCTGTTGAAGTAGGGATCTTACCTTCGTATATTTAATTTGTTCATCATGCGGGGTGGGTGTTCTATTGTTTATGTGAAAAACTTTTGAATCTGTTTTTAATAAAAATAAAAACTGGATTATATAACGGGGATGGGAAGTTTTGATTGCTGTTACTTTATATCATGTGATATTATGTTATGAATTGAATGAGATTCTACCTACTGAAAATCACGGTCATTGGGCGCCTTTTCTTACGCAATTAAATGTTTCCCTCTCCTTATGTATTTTCTTATGGATGGAAGCTTGTGGAATGTGGAAATTGGATAATCACGTAAAGTTGGCTGATTAAATGAAAATTTGGAACCCTTGTGTGATCACATCGGTTAAACAAAATGGAATAATGAGCATGTGGGTGTTGGATTTGTTACATGGCATGTGTTGGGGGTGTTTTTGTTGGTTGTTGTGGATCGGGTGAGCAGCGGGGTTGTGGTTGACTTGGTTGTGGGTTGGTGTGAATGTTGTGTTGGTAATAGACAGTGGGGCTGCAATAAATGGTATTAAAGGGATGATGATGTGTGGTTTCGGTGCGGTTGTGGTTATGGTGGTTGGCAGCGGGGCTGCAGGGTTGGGTTTTAAAGTGAGAACCGACATTGGGTTGTGTTTAATAAATAAAAGTGGAAGAGTTAATAAATGGTGGGGCATGGTAATGAAACGGAAATAATAATCAATGGGGTTGGTTGGTTGATAAGAGGGACTTTGTTGTGCTGCTTTTGTTTTTCCTAAATTGTTTAGTGGATGGCAGGGTTATGTTTTACGAACGATTGGTGTGGTTAGTTGTGGATAGTTGCCCAGTAGTTAAGGAATTAAATTACTATTTCTACTGAAATGTGAAAACCTAAAGGGGGTTGGGTTTGTTTGTTGAATGCATGCTTCATAGTAGTAGTACCGAGGCACGTGCTTAGTTTCTCTATTTAGAAGCCACAGGTTGGGCTGTGTGGTTGGTATATATATATATCTGTATCTTTTGTGTTTTATAGCACCCCACCCATGTTGAGCACTTAGTGCCGAACACTCCCATTTTATGGGAGAGGGTGTTTTTCCCTTAGTTACTAGCTCCTTCCTGCTCTTTCTCCCCTAGGCTGTGATGGCTTGAGGCGACCTTACACCTAAGACTCTTTGGGTAGGTTTCGATTGGGGTGGTTTTAGCCCAAGACTCTTCGGGTAGGTTCTACTGTTTCCCAAGAATCATCGGGATGAGGCCCAGGTGTGTGCGGATGGGATACGTGGTTGTGAGGCCCAGGTGTGTGCGGGCGGGATACATGGTTGTGAGGCCCAGGTGTGTGCCGGCAGGATACGTGGTTGTGAGGCCCAGGTGTGTGCGGGCGGGATACGTGGTTGTGAGGCCCAGGTGTGTGCGGGCGGGATACGTGGTTGTGAGGCCCAGGTGTGTGCGGGCGGGATACGTGGTGCTGAGGCCCAGGTGTGTGCGGGCTGGGAGAGTGTGGAAGTGTCAGGACGTTCGTCGTTAGGAAGAGCAGCTAACTAAAGGGAAATGGTTCGGGGTTCCCAATACTCTTGTTTCTTATATACTACTACCTGTTGTGCTTGTATTTTGGTGAGTGTGGCTAGTGAGGTTGGGTAGATAGAATTCCTTGCTAGGTTTCTTCTGTTGTTCTCACAGGACATTAGGATGTCTCCCCACTTGTGCACGAGATCTTTAGGATTCCCTACTGAGTATATTTTTATGCTCACCCTACATTTACTTTCAGGTTTCCAGGAGGACTACCAGGGCCGTGCGGGACCCTACTAGTCAGACAGTTAGAGTTGTTGTTGTTTCTGTACGTTTGTTTTCTTTTGGTATTGTACCTTGAGATTTCTTGTACTTGTACCTTGTTATAAAAATTATTTAAACATTCCTGTGGGCTTGGTTTGGGTTTATTTATATACACTGGTTATTTTTCTTTTTGGTGGTTGATTTGTCCTATTTCCCAATTTTTTAAAAAAATTAAAAGGGTAATGCCTCCCATATTTGTGAAAACACACACCCTTGGTGCTAGTCGCCACCCCGGGGCCTACTAGAGGCGGGACTCGGGGGTCATTATCCCCCTTTCACCATTTCCAGCTCAGGAGGGGCATCTTTGGTGGGAGGGGGTCGTGATAGAATGGTATCATAGGTGATGGTTGAGAGATAGGATGGAGTCTGGATTTAGGCACAGTGAGGATTGCATGGGATGGCAGGGTGACAATGTTAGTCAATCATGGTGCATGACATAGGCCAGAGAATACCAACTAGGACACGAGATTTTAGGGCCCCCGTGATCCGATGCAAGTACTCTGAGCCTACCAAATAACCAAGTGAGACTACATTGATTGTAGGGCAGAGACCCTAGGGAAGGTACATGCATCATCATGATTTTGTTTTACTTGATTTGGGTGTTCTGGGAAAGAAATTGAAATAAAATGATAAAATTAAACCTTGTGTTTTCCTTACTACTTAGGCTTAGGCGATCCTTGTTTACCGTATAGCTATGGCACCTGGACGTCGTCCCCCTGTGGCTCAGATGGCCAAGGCCCAACAGATTCAGGCGGTCGATCAGCTGAGGATTGACCGAGAGGAGTAAGATAGCTAGTGGCAGAAGACTCTCCATTCTTTCCAGTGGCAGACCCTCAAGAAATACGAGTGTAGTACTTTGGATACAGAGACAGATGGATGGCTTGAGGATCTAGGGATCGCTTTTACCTTGATCCGTGCTCTGAGGGAGTACTGGGTTCCCCTAGTAGTCAGTCAGCTGAGAGGCGCGGCGCGACAGTGGTGGACACTCTACCTCAGAGAGAGGATAAAGGCAGAGGTTCCTTGGGCTGACTATGTGAAGGAATTCCGAGAGGAATTACTTTCTTCCATGATCAAGGCGGAGAAGCGGAAGGAGTTACTCTCCCTTTAGCAGGGGAGTATGTCAGTACGAGAGCTGGGGATCAAGTTTAAGGATCTCCTGCACTTTTCTCCAGATCTCTTTACGGATGAGGAGTCTCGGGCGAGACGTTTGGAGGAGGCGCTTCGTCCTTTGCTCCAGTATGATGTCACCCCCTTCACCCTTCCGACGTACTTGGCGGTACAGAAGAAGGCTGAGGTTGTAGAGAGGATGCAGTCGTTGGGATGTACACCCCGAGAGGGGATCCAGCCAGGCTCGTCGAAGGGGAAGGCAATTAGCAGCAGGGCTCCTGCGACAGGACCTTCTAGGTTCAGGCCAGTGGGTAGCAGGCCCCCGCAGTTCCAGTTCAGATCTTCAGGTCCTTGTCCCTTTTTCAGAAGCCTAGGAACGATGTGCTTATCTTGTGGAGGTTTTGGGCACATTCAGAGTCGGTGCCCGACCCGACCTCAGTACGGTGGAGGTGGGCAGGTTCAGCGCCCACCTTAGCAGCACCAGTTGCCGGTGAGGCCCTTCCAGCAGTAGCAGGACCATGCTCCTCCGAGGGAAGACTTTGCAGGAGGAGGCCGACCTCAGGGTGATCCTCCGGGACCTCGACTAGGACGTGCTGGGGGAAGTGGATGACATTAGAGAGGTAGTGGAGCTGGGCGTGGACAGTTGCACGCAGCAGATTTGATAGCTCCAGCAGGACCAGAGGTGGTGCGAGGTACGGTTTGTTAGTTCAACACTCTTTTTTCTGCATTGTTCGATTCGGGAGCTTCACACTCTTTTGTTGCACCTGGTCTATCCCATTCCATGGGACTAGATGTAGAGAGACTTTCCGTACCTCTGGTGCTGAGTACAGCAGTTGGAGGCTAGACCAGCGTATCTTGTGTTTTTCGGGGATGTGGGCTAACTTTAGGACCACATCGATCTAGTGGGGACTTTCTTCTATTACAGATGCAGCCATATGATGTCATCCTAGGCATCGACTGGTTGTTTTCTATAAGTTCCGTTATCGACTGCTTCTGGAGAAGAGTCGTGTTCTCTGACGTAGATGGACAATGCATATCTTTTGTTGGAGAGAGGAGCTATCAGGTGGGAAGACGGTGTATGGAGCCTCTCCTTTCCTTGTTAGGCGGGTTATCAGTGGTTTTAGATAATACAGAGATGATGGATGTCTCAGAGGTTGTTGGGGAGTTCCTCGATGTTTTTCCTGAGGAGGATGTAACTCTACCCCCCCCCCTGACGTGACGTTGAGTTCAGGATATACTTACAGCCTGGTAAACGTTCGATTTCGATGGCCCCTTATCGGATGGCACCTTCGGAGTTGCAGGAGTTGCAGATTCAGATTGACGATCTGATGGAGAAGGGTTTTGTTCAACCTAGCGTGTCGCCATGGGGTGCTCTAGTTTTTTTCCTGAAGAAGGAAGATGGTGGTCTCAGGCTATGCATAGACTACCGAATGTTGAACCAGGTAACAGTCAAGAACAGTTACCACCTTCCAAGGATAGGTGATCTCTTCGACCAACTGAGGGGAGCAGGTTGGTTTTCCAAGATTGATCTACGATCGGGATATCATCAGCTGAGGGTGAAGGACAGTGACATCTCGAAGACGGCTTTCAGGTGCAGGTATGGGCACTTTGAGTTTGTAGTGATGCCGTTTGGAGTTACGAATGCACTGGCTGTGTTCATGGGACTTATGAACTTTGTCTTCCAAGAGTTTCTGGACCGGTTCATCGTTGTGTTTATCGAAGACATCCTGATCTACTCAAGATCAGAGGAGGAGCACATTGAGCATCTCAGGGCAGTGTTGGAAGTCCTTCGACACCACCAAATTTATGGGAAATTTTCTAAGAGTAAGTTCTTGACACAATAAGTACACATCCTTGGGCACGTGGTGTCTCAGCATGGAGTGTTAGTGGACCCATCGAAGGTGGAGGAAGTTGTTTCTTGTGTAGCACCCAAGAGCATGGCAGAAGTTTGTAGTTTCATGGGGTTAGTAGGTTACTATCGGAGGTTCATTTCGGACTTTTCTCGAGTTGCTGCTCCTTTGACAGCTTTGATGAGGAAGGACCAAGTCTTCCTGTGGAGCGAGCAGTGCCAAAAATATTTTTACTACCTGAAGGAGAAGTTGGTCAGTGCTTCTGTACTCAAGTTTCTAGAGGAAGTGTTGTTGTATGAGGTGTTTTGTGATGCTTCTGGCCTTGGTCTGGGGTGTGTGATGATGCAGAAGAAGGGTGTGATTTGTTATGGGTCTAGGCAGTTGCGCACTCACGAGCTTAACTATGCCACCCATGACCTGGAGCTTGCAGCAGTAGTGTTCGCACTGAAGTTGTGGCAACATTACCTCTTTGGGGAGTGCTTTTTGGTCTTCTCAGATCATAAGAGCCTGCGTTATATCTTCTCCCAGTGTGACCTGAACTTATGGCAGTGGAGATGGGTCAAGTTTCTCCAAGACTATGACTTTGATATCTCTTACACTGAAGGTAAGGGCAACGTTGTGGCTGATTCCCTGAGCAGGAAGTCGCATCAGGAAGTGGTTTGGGAATTTGCTGATGCTTGGAAGGCAATAGGGTAGTTGGGTGCCTTGCACTTGGATGCAAGGGTAGAAGGTGTTAGAGGCTGTTTGTTTCAGATGATGGTGCAGTCCTCCTTGTTGCAGCAGGTGGAAGAGTCTCAGTGGGGGGACTCCAAGGCGGAAGTGATGCAGGACCGAGTCGATCAGGGGAACGCTCCAGAAGGATGGTCAGAGGACAGCTGACATCAGATGCTTTTCCATGGAAGGTTGTTTGTTCCGGAGGCGATGCATGAGGGAGTTCTTCTTGAGTTCCATAGCTCAGCCTTGGCGGTACACCTAGGAGTTTCAAAAATGTACCGAGGCCTGAGGGAATAGTTTTGGTGGCCCGAGGTGAAATGGGAAGTGGCAGAGTTTGTAGCTAGATTCCTAGTGTGTCAGCAAGTGAAGGCTGAACACCGTGTTCCCAGTGGTTTGTTGCATCCTATAGATGTCCCCGAGTGGAAGTGGGATGACATCTCGATGGACTTCATCACATGACTACCCAGAGCTCAGGGTGGTTATGATGTTATCTGGGTAGTGGTGGATCGTCTGACAAAATCGGCTCACTTATTAGCAATCAAGGAGTCAGGTCCGGTGAGTATCTTAGCACAGAGGTACATAGACGAGGTGGTGCACTTCCATGGAATTCCGAGGAATATCGTCTCGGATCAGGATACTCAGTTTACCTCAGGAGTTTGGAGGGGGATACAACATGCTTTTGGCACCCAGCTACACCTTAGAATGACTTTCCACCCCCAGAATGATGGGAAGATGGATCAGACTATCCAGACGTTGGAGGACATGCTGCGAGCATGCGTTCTAGATTTCGAAGGATCATGGGTATGGAACTTGCCTTTAGTTGAGTTTTCAAACAACAGCTTCCACTGTACTATTGGCATGGCACCATTTGAGGCTTTGTAGGGAAGGCCATGTCGTTCACCCATTTTCTGGGCAGAGGTTGGTGAGACAGGTGCTCTTGGGCCAGAGGTAGTGCAGAACACCACAGGGAAAGTCCAGCTTGTACGTGATAGGATGAAAGAGGCTCAGGACTGACAGAAGTCGTATGATGATCATTGTCGGAGGCCCTTGGAGTTCGAGGTCAGGGATCATGTGTTCTTGAAGGGTTTCCCTCGATGGGGGCAGTGGAGGTTTGGGAATGGGAGAAAGCTCTCACCTAGGTTCATCGGACCTTTTGAGGTGTTGAGGCGAGTTGGCGAGGTGGCATATCAGCTAGCCCTGCCACCTCAATTGGAGAAGGTTCATTATGTCTTCCACATCTCCCAGCTTCGTCGATACTTACATGACGACTCTCATCTTATCGACTGGGGAGAGTTATATATGGGAGGCGACGCGACCTTTGAGGAATGAACAGTCAGAATCGAAGATCGTAAAGAGAAGGTGCTCCGTGGATAAACCATTCCCTTGGTTCGTGTGTTGTGGAGGCATTGCGGCCTCGAGGAGATCACTTGGGAGCGGGAGACCCAGATTCTCGCTCAGTACCCGGAGTTGTTTTGACTTGTGTTTTTCCCTTGTTCTTCTGAGCTTTGTGATGATGTTGTACTCTGTACCCTTGTTATATGGAATGCTTGTCTTGTCTGTTGTGAGACCTTTTGTTTCCTTGTTCCCTGGTAATGTGTAACATGTCTGGATGTGTGGGAAAGGGAAAAACCTGAACCTTAATCAAGACGCATTAATGTGGTTGCGATTGAACCCGTGCGAGCGAGTTAGTGCCGCCTAAAGCGGATAATATCTCGACATAGGTGAAGGAATCTTCCAAACCCATGTGTTCGGGCAGTGTGTTGGTTGTGTGGTGTTGGGGTTAGTGCGAGTTGAAAAATCATAATGTATGAAAGTGGGAAGACCCAATTATTAATCGAGATGCATTAATGAGGATGCGATTAAACCGGTGAAGGTGAGTCAGTGACGCCTAAAGCGGATAATATCTCGACATAGGAGAAGGAATTCCTAACACATATGATTAGGGTTGTTGGTTGGGTTCCTGTTATAACGAGAACCCTAAGAGGTATCTTGTCGGGTTCCTCTGGGTTGGTTTTTGAATTCTCGGGGATGAGAATGTTTTAAGAGGTATCTGATGTAATGGCCCGGACCTCTCCGGACCATTCCTTTGTCAAAAAGAAGGTCAAGAAGTGTTCGGGAGGGTAAAATGAACATTTAAACACTTTCCAGAATTTTAAAGCTACACGCCGTGTAGTTTGGGTACACACCATGTACTCCCTTTCTAGGTACACCTTGTGTTGCAAGTCATGTCCTTGCTATGTGGAGTAATGGGTGCACGCCGTGTGTCCAGTTCTACACGCTGGGTAGTCCTTCCCCGCGCACGCGTTACCAGTCAACGACCATGTACCTTGTTGAAGCCGTGTCCTTCCCATGTGCAATAAATGAGTACACGCCATGTGTCTAAACTACACACCGTGTAGTCCTTCCCCGCATATGCATTACCCTCAAACCGTGTGTTGACCAGTCAATGGCCGCAGAGCCATGTCAGAAGCCGCGTGGAGACCGTGTGAAAGAACCGAGTACACACCGTGTACTATAAAGTACACGCTGTGTACTTTTGATTTTCACTCCTATAAAAGGAGGGGTCCCCTCCTCATTTCAAATCACCCCTCTCCTCTCCTCTCCTCTCCTCTGATCAGAGCTCTCTCAAGAGACTCGAAGGCTCTTCCTTCCATAACATCTTCGTCCGAGCTCCGATCTCCGATCTGTTAGCAGCCACAGGATCGTAACGACGAGGCGAAACTTCCGAGCTTGGATCTGTTGTCTTTCCTTCAGCCTTTCCTTTCCAATTTCCACCCGAGGAGGTTTTTACGGGACCCAACAGAAGTGACGGACGCCGACAGACGTCTTCTAAGGTTGATTCGGGGGAGCGTTGTGATCAAGAACCTGTTGAAGTAGGGATATTACCTTCGTCTCTTTAATTTGTGCATCATGCGGGGTGGGTGTTCTATTGTTTACGTGAAACAATTTTGAATCTATTTTTAATAAAGATAATAACTGGCTTATATAACGAGGATAAGAAGTTTTGATTGCTGTTACTTTATATCCTGTGATATTATATTGTGAATTGAATGAGCTTATACCTACTGAAAATCATGGTCGTTGGAGGCCTTTGCTTACAAAATTAAATGTTTCCCTCTCCTTCTATATTTTCTTATGGATGGATGCTTGTGGAATGTGGAAATTGGATAATCATGTAAAGATGGATGATTAAATGAAAATATGGAACAATTGTGTGATCACCCCAGTTAAAAAAATGGAATAATGAACATGTGGGTGTTGGCTTGGTTACATTGCACGTGTTGGGGGTGTTTTTTGGGTTGTTGTGGATCGTGTGAGCAGCGGAGCTGTAGTTGACTTGGCTGTGGGTTGGTGGGAATGTTGTGTTGGTAACAGACAGTGGGGCTGCAATAAATGGTATTAAAGGGATGATGATGTGTGGTTTTGGTGAGGTTGTGGTTATGGCGGTTGGAAGCGGGGCTGTAGGGTTGGGTTTTAAAGTGTGAACGGATAGTGGGTCGTGTTGAATAAATAAAAGTGGAAGAGTTAATAAATGGTGGGGCGTGGTAATGAAACGGAAATAATAATCAATGGGGTTGGTTGGTTAATAAGATGGAATTTATTGTGCTACTTATGGTTTTCCTAACTTATTTTGTGGATGGCAGTGTTATGTTTTACGAACGATTGGTGTGGTTAGTTGTGGATAGTTTCCCAGTAGTTGAGGAACTAAATTTCTATTTCTACTGAAATGTGAAAACCTAAAGGGGTTGGGTTTGTTTGTTGTATGCATGCTTCATAGTAGCAGTACCGAGGCACATACTCAGTTTCTCTATTTAGAAGCCATAGGTTGGGCTGTGTGGTTGGTATATATATATATCTGTATCTTTTGAGTTTTATCGCACCCCTCCCATGTTGAGAACTTAGTGTCGAACACTCCCATTTTATGGGAGAGGGTGTTTTTCCCTTAGTTACTAGCTCCTTCCTGCTCCTTCTCCCCTAGGCTGTGATGGCTTGAGGTGACCTTACACCTAAGACTCTTTGATTAGGTTTCGATTGGGGTGGTTTTAGCCCAAGAATCTTCAGGTAGGTTCTACTATTTCCCAAGAATCTTTGGGATGAGGCCCAGGTGTGTGCGGGCGGGATACGTGGTTGTGAGGCCCAGGTGTGTGCGGGCGGGATACGTGGTTGTGAGGCCCAGGTGTGTATGGGCGGGATACGTGGTTGTGAGGCCCAGGTGTGTGTGGGCGGGATACGTGGTGGTGAGGCCCAGGTGTGTGCGGGCGGGGAGAGTGTGGCAGCGTTAGGACGTTCGTCGTTAGGAAGAGCAACTAACTAAACGGAAATGGTGAGGGGTACCCAATACTCTTGTTTCTTATATACTATTACCTGTTATGCTTGTGTTTTGGTGAGTGTGGGTGGTGAGGTTGGGTGGATAGAATTCCTTTCTAGGTTTCTTCTGTTGTTCTCACGGGACATTAGGATGTCTCCCCACTTGTGCACGAGAGCTTTAGGTTTCCCTACTGAGTATACTTGTATGCTCACCCTACGTTTACTTTCAGGTTTCTAGGAGGACTACCAGGGCCATGTGGGACCCTACTAGTCGGACAGTTGGATTTTTTGCTGTTGTTGTACCTTTGTTTTCTTTTGGTATTGTACCTTGAGCTTTCATGTACTTGTACCTTGTTATAAAAATTATTTAAACATGCATGTGGGCTTGGTTTGGGTTTATTTATATAAACTGTTTCTTTTCCTTTTTGGTGGTTGACTTGTCCTATTTCCCGATTTTTTTAAAAAAATAAAAAGGGTAATGCCTCCCATATTTGTGAAAACTCATACCCTTGGTGCTAGTCTCCACCTCGAGGCCTACTGGAGGCGGGACTCGGGGGTCATTATCTCCCTTTCACCATTTCCAGATCAGGAGGGGCATCTTTGGTTGGAGGGGGTCATGATAAGGGACAACAAATTTCCATGCCGTTTTTTCTTCAAGAGGAAGGAGAGGTAACGACCCCTTAGTCCTGCCTTTAATTGGAACTAGAGTGGTGACTATAACAAGTGGTATAAACTCTCAAAAAAATGGAAGGCAACAATTTTTTTTTAAAACATGATATGAGGATAAGTTGGAAAATCCAAAACTACAAAAAACATTCCTATAATGGAAAAAAATCCAAACAATTCATTATCTAAACAAAGTTGCAACAAAATTATAACCAAGTCTCTAACGAAAATTTACAAAAGATTGAGTCTAAGTAGAAACACATAAACTATGCCGATTCCAGAGCTAGTCAAATTGAGCATGGTCCCGAAAGACCACATAGAATTCTGAAATCAGTTTTATTATGTAGGGTGATCATACAAGAATACTCGATAGGGATACCAAGGTCACTCTTTCCCAAGTGATGAAAACATACTAATTCCCCTATGGAGATTGTAGAAAACAAAAACACCCAACATGTAATTCTAACCATCCCAAATTCAACAAGTAATGGTCACCAAATAGGCTATGTCATGTAAAATAATAACATAAGCACATCTAGGATTTGGGTACCCCAAACCACATTCCCCACTGGTTATTGGTCTTTCCTAATGGAAAATTTCTTGATGCTACCACCCTTCCCCAAATGTACTCCCACTTCCACAAATTCCCACACATGGTTGGGCCAAATACCACACATATCCCATCTGTCGTCACTTGGGATAAAACCACCACACCTCTTTCCCAAAATCACCTGGGACTCGTCCTGAAGACACCTGGGAAACAAACCTAGCCCAAAAAAACTGGGGCCCCTCATCCACAACACAACATGATCAAAGAATCTGGAGTTTTGGTAAATGTCAATTAATTACAGCCTGCCCAGATATGCTTGAGCTGTAAGAAACTGGAAGGTGGTGCAAGGAGAAAATCAGAAACAATCCATCCATCCTCCCACTGAGATGTTAGGAAGGACACCCTCCCCATGAAATGTGGGTTTTCGGCACGTACTGCACAACATGGTTGGGGTGCATATTGAAAAGAAAAAACAAATAATATGTATACATATATATAAACAAGCACTCATCCCAACCTATGAGTTTCAAAAAAACAACCAGCCCACAAAAAATCACCTTTGTTACTACCCTTATATGAAAAACCAAAAACAACCACATATAAAGCCTAAAACCAACCCCTTTTTCATTTAATAATTAATAATTATTTATTAAGAATTTCACTGTAATTAATTCATGCACTACCCAGGGAACCAATATTTGCAACCATTCACAACAAAATTATAAGGTAAATCTACAGTCCCACCCCACAAATATCACATAAACACATTGTAGTCCCCCTGCACAATGTCACTTGATGTCCATAATACAATCAATGTAAGACCCACTACCTACAAGTTAATTTATTCAAATATAAATCAATCTCTCAACATGATATTAATTCACACCTCCTGTACCACCCCATACATAAATCCCATAGAAAAACACCAGAAAAGAGTACCCCAGTTCACCAACATGCCATACTCAAAAGACAAAGTCATTCCCTCTGACCACCCCCATACCCATAACAAGTCTACCAAAAAAAAACTTCACACAACCCCCACAAGGCACGTAACCCAGCCAAACTTATCACCCAACCACACCATTAATCTAAGAATATTCAGATTTAGCAATAGGGATTCATTAATTCCACATTAAATAATAGGTGTGGTCATAAAATAGGTTCGATCATGGGCCATCAATTTATTCAAACAAGTTATCATGATTAAATGTATTATATTTTTTATTATTCTAATATTATCAACAACAAGAATAAGAACATAAATAATTCCCAAGAAAAGGCCATTGAAGGCTATGATTTTTAGATGTAATAACAACCACAACAATATATAATAGGAAATAAGGATAATGAAAATAAAACAATTATAAATATTCATCCATCCTCAATTTCCATCTCATTATCATAACAGGTAATGTTATATATTTATCATTATTTCCCCCCTCATTTATTAATCTTGTAAGAGAATTAATTCAGCCATTATCTCATAAGAAGAATTAGTAGAACAACCGTGTAAGATACAAAATTTAAGGGATACCATGGAAAATCTATACATGTATCAACAAGTTACCAAAAATCCTCCTTGTTCCAAAATTGGGGGGGGGGGGTGTACGAGCAGCCAAAAACTCCATGGAAAACTAAACAATATAATGATCTAGCATAAGTACATGATTTTCTTGGGGGATAAAAGTTCTACCCGCACCTATAGAAAAGAGAAAAGAGGAATTTGGATTTTGAAATTATAGATTCTATATCAATGGAATGGGAAATAGGTTCAAGGTCCATTAATGTTAGATCATGATTATAATCACGTGACATGATTATTTCAATGTCGGGACCATTAAAATATTAAAAATATAATTAGTATCCTTTCAAATTACTTTATAAACACTCAAAAAAGAGTTTAATTTAGATTTATATCAATAATTCCTAAGAGGGGTGAAAATAGAAAACCAAGAAAAAATGGAAATATAACCCTAATGTTGAAGCTTACACTGTCTCTGACGTTAACGCTAACACTGCCTATGACGTTGACGCTGACACTGATGCTAAATCTGACACTAACACTGACAGTACAAAATTACATGATGACACCGATAGTTCTAAATGATTCAATGACATCGATATTTCAAAATGACTCACTGACACTGACTGTTCAAAATGACATGCCGATACCTATAGTTATTAATGAAACACCAACATCGACTGTTCAATATAACTCGCTAACACCAAATGCTCAAAATGACTCACCGACACTCACAATTCAAAATGACAAGCCAAAAATGATATTTCAAAATGAATTGAAAACACCAACATTTCAAAATGACAAGCTGACACCGAATGATCAAAATGACTTGTCGACACTGACAGTTCCAAATGATACACCAACACCGGTAGTTTAAAATGAAACATTGAAAAAAATAGTACTTTCAGGGTAATCTTCTTGGAATGAGTCACCGATATCCACCATAACTGCCAAAATTTTGATTTTCACAATGGAATGGACTGGATAGGTTTATGGCATTACATCATATTCCTCTAAAACTATTTTCATCCTCGTGAATTCAAAACCTAACCTAGAAAAGAGTGGTCTAAACAACTACCCCATAAGGTACCTCTCAGAGAAAAACCACCCCAAGTTATTCAAAAACAAGAGTGAAAACCTTAATATCCAAGAACACCTCATCGACATTTCCTTCCCCAAAAATCCACACAAACCTCAAATATCACACTGTCTCCCCACATTGATATGGGAGATCCTTCCTCTATGTCAAGATACAATCCACTTTGGGTGGCACTAAGTCGCCCACACAGTTTTAATCACATCTGCATTAATTCATCGTAATTAGGAGTTAGGTCCTCCCCTCCCTGTATGTTAGGACATATCACAAATTAGATAAATATGAAACAACTCATCTCATGGGAACCAAGGTCAAACACTTCACCAAAATCAATGCACAAATAAAAATAAAAGAGAAAATCATAGAATATCTCAATGTAAAAGGCACGCATATATGCCTCTCATTCCCAAGTACTCTATTTGAGGCCATTATACCTCCACAAAAAAAACCAAGGGAATGACCTTCCCATGTAGCACCTTCTCTTAATGATCCGAGATCTCTACTGGCCACTCCACAAATGTTGTGTCATCCTTGATATCCAACTATCCCAATCAATGACTATAGAGTTTTTGAGAAGATACAGATGAAATTGGGAGACATGAAAGACTTCATGGATCCTCCTCAACTATGGTGGAAATACCAGCTAATATTACACCTTTCCATCTTATCCTAGAACCTACAATGGTCTGATGAAATATGTAGAATGCTTTCTTCGTCTTCTAATCCCCCACTGACCAGACTGTGGGGAAAACTTCAAGAATACATGGTTCTCAACATCAAACTCCAAGGGACTTCTCCTGTGATTGGAATGCAACTTATTCTGGTCCTATGATACCATCATAATTCATGGACAAGATTCACCTTGTTGGTTGTACCCTCCACCATGTTCGAACCAAGAACAACCGTCTCTCTAACTTCCATCCAGCACATGGTTGAACGACATGATCATATAATGTCTCTAATGAAGCCATGCCGATGGAAGAGTGATAACTAATATTGTAAGTAAACTCTTCCAATGGAAAATTCCATACCCAAGACCCACTAATGTCCAAAACACATGCTCATAGCATGTAATCCAATGTCTGGATTGTCCTCTCTATTTGTCCAACTGTCTGAGTGTGGAAAAAAGTGTTGAGGAAAAACTGAGTGCCAAAGGCATGCTGTAATCCCCTACAAACTCACATTGTGAAAAGTGCATCCTAATATTGGACAATGGTTCTTAGAACTCCATTCATTCATAACACCTCATCCACATACCACTATTCTAAGGCATCTATTATGATTAAATCCTTGATCACAATGAAATAAGTAGATTTCGTCAACTAAGCAACTACTACCCAAATCGCACCACATCCTCCCTAAGTTGTTGGTAATCCTATGAAGAAATCCATCGAAATTTGTTCTGATTCCACTCAGGTAAATATAAGGTTTGTAGTATACCACTGGGAACACAGTGCTCAGTGTTCACTCACTGGAATACTAGGAACTTTTCCACAAACTCCACCACTAACCACTTCATCCCAAGCCACATATCTATTCCCTCAAGACCTAGTACACATTGGGAACTACTGTGTATACCGTTAGAGGTTATCTATGGAACGCACAAAGAACTCCCTTGCACATTCTCACTGGGAAAAATATCTTCCCGCAAAAGAGTATCCAATTTTGACCATCCTCTAAACATCAATCAAAATCATTTCCCTAGTTGATGTAATCATGAATCACTTTAGTATTTTTGTCTCCCCATTGAGACTCCTCCACCTACCACATAAATGAATAATTTAGTATCATGTAAAATAGATATCCTCTACCACTATCCACTCACAAATCCAAAACATAAAGTGGCCAACTCCTCCATTTCCATCTAATAAAATTTAGAGGTTCGTATTACCAATTCCAGTAACATATTACTCAAAGAAAATGGACACTACATTCCCATTTCAAGAGTTATAAGAGAACTCAATGTCATAGTACTGGAGAAACTCCATCCACCTTTGATGTCACAAGTTCAAGTATCTCTTAGAAAAGATGTGCCTCTGTTCTTATGATCTTTGAAGGACACAATGCTCTTCCTAATAAGGTAATTCCACCACAACATCAGTGAAAACACAAAATCTACAAGATCCAGATCATGGGTAGTATAGTTACGTGCATGGGGATGTAACTTCCTAGACCCATAAGAGATCAATCATCGCTACGACAACATCACACACAACAAACCAATGTCAGAGGTGTCACAGAACACCTCAAACACCATCCCTCCCTCTGGAATCCTAATTACTAGGGCACTAAAAAACATCCCTTTTTGATAGCTAAAAGATTCCTGATAGTGCTTTCTCCACAAAAAGGCCAAGAGTTTCCTAGTCAAAGCTATCAATGGAGCTACAACTTGTGAGAAGTTGGGTAAAAATATCTGGTAATATCTCACCAAACCCCATAAAGTTATAAACCTCTGCCACATTTTGGGTACTTCCCAAGAATTAACTGCTTCAACCTTTGATGGGTCCACCACTATCCCCTACTAAGACACCACATATCCAAGGATGTTCACCTATCATGTTCAAAAATTTCACATAGAAAACTTCCAATAGAGCTGGTGGTATCAGTTGAATTCCAAGACAATGTTCAGATGTCTATCATGCTCCTCCTCTATCCTTGAGTAGATCATGATATAATCAATTAACATGATGACAAACTAGTATAGGAACTCATTAAAAAAAGAGTCAATGATCACCATGAACACAACTGGTATGTTTAGGACACTAAATAACATGACCATTAACATAAAGTTCCCTTACATGCACCTGAAATAATTCATTGGGATTTCATTCTCCATCTCCCTAGTCTATTGATATCCAGACCACAAATCGATCTTAGGGAACCCACCTTCTCCCCTTAATAGGTTGAAAATATTTCCAATTCTCAAGAGAGGGTAAAGGTTCTTAATCCTCACCTGATTTAGTCTGTAATAATCTATATAAAACCCAATACCACCATCTTCCTTCTTTTCAAACAAGACCAGAGGACCCCATGATGACACACTAGGTGGGATAAATGCCATCCTCATAAGATCTTAAATCTGTATCAACATATCCCACAAATCAAAAGGTTCCATCTGAAAGGGAGCCATAAAAATTATACAGACACCAAGCCATAAGCCTATCCCAGACTCGACGTCATGTCGAAGGGGTAGAGCAAAAACCTCATTAGGGAAAACAACTATGAATTACCCAAAAATTCTCAGAACCATCAAAATCTTAAAAACCGTTGATTCCACTAAAAGCTCAATCAACATTGGATAGAAGGGTTTCACATAATAGTTGCAAACCTGAAAACTCTACTCACCAAAGAAAGATATATACTGGCCACCAACATCTAATAAAATTAATCTCCCCTAGAATAAGTCATTAAAATCATGGAGAACAACAACTAGTCAATTTAATGGATGAAATAATGTGGTTTCATATGTAGTAGGTGCAGAGACCCGAAGCTTGACGTACATGGACATTACATTACTTTTGTGGAATACATAGTACATAACAAAAACACACACACAAGGATCGTAATAGTTTAGTGTCTTTGGAAACTCGAAATATAATCTTCTAATCATGGTGAAAGATCTTCAACATCTCCCATAAAGATCTTCTTTTTTTTTACCTAAAACCTTTCTTTATATCCTGGGGAAAAGAAAACATAAAAGGGTGAGCTCAAATGCTAAGTAAGGGTAAACAAAAGAAATATCAATCATGTCATATTCATAAGAACATATCTTTTGGAAATCTTAACCAGCAAAAGTGATCATAATTACATAACATGGGATAAATCATAGTAGTGAAATATAATACAAATAATCATAACTTAAAACATGAAACTTTGTGGCATACACACATAATCATATATAATCATTTCTTATTAGTCAAGACTCATTGCCAAGACTATCTTAGTGGACAAAGTCTCTTTCTGAACCGAGTTCACTCCTCGTTTCAGTCCTGTTTCACTAAACCGGTATAACCTACCGTTCCAGCCATGACTATATCATGAGATATAAAATCTTTACCCAATGCATTGGAGAGAGATATAGGTCCCACCCATCTCATAATGATACCATTCTTATGTGTTCCAAAAAATCATAAATCATACATCATTTCATAACCATTGTAATAAAAATGGGATTCTTAAACAACATGACATCATAAAAAAATTCATATAAGATAAAGGAATTAATAAAAATATTTCCATCACAACATAATAAAATCCATGTAATAATAGGGATAGAAACATAACCCTATATTATCTTAGATGGAAAATAATTTTGATAAAACACTTGAACTCCATTCTTGAGGAAAATATCCTTTCTACTTCAAAAACACTTTTCCTTTCTTAACATGTCATACAATTCTAAACTAAGAGAAGTTGATTAAAAATAAACTTGAAAACTTGTAAAGGAAGCTTCTTTGAAATAATGTTTTAAAAATCCATTCATGCCGTATAAGTTAAAAAAACATTCTTCTCGAAATTTTGTCTGAAAAGTCAAAAAGTACCTCGTATGAAAAACGAAAAAAGATTCCTTTCATATCTTTTACTAAAAACTCACCGAAGGGTAAAATTGGATTTAAAAAATTTTAGGTGGATGGAAATAATATTACATATCGAGGAAACATGGATGCGGATGATAAAATACACCCCAGTAAATGCAAAAGTATAAACAATCTCAGATAAAAATGAGATTGTGATATTTACCTTACCTTTGGTCCGATTTGCTTCGTAAGTGTCTGAATCTCCTGTATAATGATTTAAATAATGTCATTGACTTCTTCCAGAATCATAATCATTGTTATGATATCATATATGGTTCACTTATGACTTTATATTACCCGTTCTTTTCTAAATTCAATGTTAAAGAGCGTTTTGGGTAAAATCGTCTCATTTGTCATTCGTGTTTTAACTTGTAATTATTCATATGATTACTTAGATCATGGTTACTTAATTATAGAATATAAAACATGATTTATATATAATATATATTCAGAATATAAATATATATAATATATTGATAAATGGAAAGAAATACACTGTTCAAGGAGACGGTAGGCCGTACGTACGCATGAACGCTATTTTCGTTTCCTCATTGAGTTGAATGGAATTAAGTAGATGAAATACATATATACATATATCCAGTAGCTTTATAATGTCATATATTTCATTATTATTCCTTATATATACTTTGTAATCATTCTTAAATGGTTAACATAGAGAATGAATCTCATCACGTCGTGGAGACGGTAGTCCGTAAGTACACACGATCGATGATATCGTTTTCATGATCGTGGGATTTTATTGGAGTGTATGTATACTATTACAGAATCCATATCACTTTACAATAATTATATATAGTTATTATTTACACCATTATACCCATCCAAGTAAGGTGGTGGTGGAAAATAGATTACACCAGGGCATGGAGACGGTATTCCGAACGTACGCACGCGCGGTGATTTCATTTTCTGTAGGATGGATAGATGGTGAAATAGGGTTGTTTCATACTTATAATAACATATCAGTATATGAGTTATACTGATGTTATTACTTCATAATGAAACAACTAAAGAAGAAGAAGGGGAAGAATAAATAAAGATGAAAGAATCAGTAACGGACATTACCTCTTCATTGAAGCACCTCTTTGAGATCTCCTTTTAGGGAATTAAAATTGGTCTTTGAGGAAGACCACAGCCTCTAAGATGTTTCTAGGGAAGTGTAGAAGAGAATTTGGCAGGGGTTGTCCGAGCATGAAGGCTCAAATTGGTGTGAGGAGGAGAGGGAGGAGGTTCCCTTTTATAAGGGAGGAGAGGGGCTCCTTTGGAAAAACTAAAAATATTATTTTATTATAAAGCCATGTTCAGTTTTAAATAGCTCCAAATTTATTTATTTAGAATATAAGGTGGGGATGGGTCGAAATCCTCTCATACAATAGAATTTAGACAAGTTTAGGTTCCTATTTTAACCTTATCATTTAGATTTAACATTAAGTTAAATAATTTTACTTTTACCGTGTCTTCTTGTGTTCTTATAATATAAGGATAATAAACTTACTATAAGCAGCCAAAAGAACCCCAAGTTGTTTATTATTAATATATATAACCTTATCTAAGTCATTTGGCCGAACCTTAGATTTTTATGAATAAAATAACAATTACTAATATAATATTTGTTTTAAAAACTATTTTATGTCAATTTGGACACTATTTAGTAATTAATGTTGGTATAAATCATAACAGAATGATTAGTTAGAACAAAGTTAATTAAATCAATAATAAAATGTCATATTAGACTAGAAAATTAGTGTAATTCATAAAAAGTCTCAAATTACATTTATTTTGGTGTTTCTAACATCAATTATGTCAATATTTCATTAATAAGATAATTACTCCATCATCTTTGTGTCATAAATAAATTAAATTATTTAATGTCTAAAAATTAAAAATAAAATACCATTAGGTAGGAAATATTTTTATCTTTCTAATGAATATTTATAGTCGAATATATCTTATGTATAACCCCATATTAAAATTTATTTACTTATTAAACATTAATTTTAACTATTTTAACCCTTCTTTAAATTAATTAATAATAAATGTCCTAATCTAATCCAAGTGGGCCTAAATGGTCATATTTTATTCCTAAGGTTGTTTTTGGTCGAATTAAACTTATTCAATAGAATTAGGACATGTGTTAGGATAATAATAATATCATTTTTACCCTTAATTACCCTATTTACTTTTAACCGTGGTAAAAAAAGTAAAAAGTTACTATTCACCAAAAATTATTTTCATCTCATTGAACCACATTTTACTTACTGACATCAACCGTGTCTCTCGGATTTTTGAAATTCCACTCACAGAAGAGGTAAAATTATGTTTTATGAAAAATTCATTTTCTTAACTACCACTTAGTGGTTTCACTATTCATCAAAAAATGAAAGTTTCCAAAAAAATACCAAAAATTAGGCCTAAACTATATTTGATATTATGAACTCAAAAATGATGTCTATTTTAACAAATTCAAAACATATCAGTTGCATTAATTAATTTAAAAATTAATTCCCGTCGTCAAAATAAATAGCGTGTTCTTAAGAGATAATAACTATCAAAAGATTGACACTTGTTTATGTCTGGTTTAAATGTCAAATTACATCCAATGAACAACCTTGTATTAAATTGTAAAAATATATTCTAAATATACTTTAAAACCACTCAAATTAATAATTTATCACTATTAATTATTTCGATTAAAAAGGTTGTTTTTAATTAAAATTTAGTAATTTTCACTATTCATCAGAAAATGAAAGTTATCCGAAAAGTACCAAAATTTCACCCTAAGATAATTTCGACATTACGAATCCAAAAATGAATTCCATTTTGAAAAATTAAATTTAAAAAATTTAAAAAAGTGGTTATTACTATTCATAATAGCTAGGTTTAATAATATTTTAATAGCATATTGTTGTTTAGTGAAACTCATTATTGCGTACTACACATGCTATTGAGGAAGGTCGCGATTGCGTGTAATGCAAGGCCATTCAAGGATACGTGTTGTGCAAGCTCATTTTTTGTAGCGTACAACACAAGACATTAATGAAATTAAAATAATATTTTTCATAAAATCTCGGGGTGTTACATTCTACCCCCCTTAAAATGAATTTCGCCCTCGAAATTTTTCAGGGTTATAAATGGTTTACTACTCAAAAGTTTGTTTAATAGAAACCCACATTGTAAAAAGGAATACCAAAACATGGCTTTAAAAACTAAAGAATGAAATGTAACAGTTTCCCAAATTAACACATCACTGGGTTTCCACGTAGGAGAACATAGGTGAAAATATGGATATGGAAGAAAAATCTAACCATCAATTTCTGATGGAGAGTGGTAGAGAACATGGCTATGAAAAAGCCAACAATCACAAAGATATTGATTTGTGATGATCTAAGGTACCATCTGATTCATTGGATATAAGGGAGCTAGGACACCATTTTTGGTTTTCAAGATCATTTCCCTAAAGTTGGTGAATTAAAAGAAATACTTACATGATTTTGGTACAATTTCACTGTTGTTCGTGAATTGAATAATTTCCCCTTCATCCCTTAAAGAAAGGAAGTTGAATTTGTTATTCGTGATGTGTTAGCAGATCATGTGATATAATGATGGGTCATTCCATCTGTTTCAAACAAAAGGTTAACAAAAGTTATAAGTCCATCTTATGGTTAGATTAATCTTATATGGTTCCAAAAATGAACTTATACTTCATATATCATACCGCTTAATAAAATAAAACTAGTTTCTACTAACCAGGGACTTCCTGTAGGTCAGTGGTAGGCGATAAAGGCCAATCACACTTCGGTTGTGGGTTCGATTCCCATAGCCTTGTCCGACGCGATGGGTTGTCGCCCGTCCTGCAGGTTTTCCTTTTTATAAAACTACATTACTATAACATCCCATAAATAATATCGAAAAAAAGTTCTATCCATAAACAATACTAACTTATGTCCAACATAATCCATTCTAATCTTTAGGCTTATCTACAATACTTCGGTCCAAGCTCATAGTATAAAGAAATACAATTACTTAAAATGTTGGCAACCAAGCATGTGAATACCATCATTTATCCCCCATATATCTTGTTGGTCACATTACAATCATGTGAATACCTTAATGATGTATTCTCTTGAAAAATGAATACCAATTAAACCTTAGTGAAAACATTAATGCTGTCAAAAGTTAACTCCTTCCACATACCAAAATCCAAAAATTCAATATACTCAAACCATGATATAACCTTCTCCTTATATCAGTCATGAGCTCATGAGTACTACCAAACATTTAATTTTCTCCTTATCCCTTGATTATGCGCATATCATCTACTTTCCAAAAATATCTGAATAACCTTTCATGGTTACTGGTACCATTAAAATTATTGAAACCACTATGGACTAATACAAAAATAATCCAATACACAATAAAAGTACCTCAACAACAATATTATTGAATACCAATACATAAACACTTCAATCCATCCTCTTCAATGATTGTTCTAGAATAAGTCCTTCCATGATTTAGAAGTAACTTTTTAGGTCAGGGCATTGAGTTTGGTAATGACCATGTTATCCACAAATAATACATTGAACTCCATAACAGTCTGTCACTCTATGACCATTTTCTCCACACAGATAACATCAGTCCCTCCATTTGAGGTATTCCTCAAGGTTCTTCTTCCCTTATTTAGAAATCTCAATCTTCCTTTCTTTATGCTCCTCAACATGAGAACATGCATAATAGTCTATCACCCTCTTATTTGATGAATTAGGCATACCACTAAATTTCACCTTAATAATCATATATCACGATGACTGATTCGGTATAATCACAATATCTTTCTCTCTAGGAATTACACAATTTTGTTGCTCATAGTCACCAATTTTTCCATTGGATTTAATGTTAACCGAATTCCTTCTGGTTCCCTCCATTAACTAAAACACAAAAAGAATTCTATGAGATGCAAAATCATGCTAGAGAAAACAACATAGTAAAGGGGGAGTACCCTCAATATCTAACATCTTAGGTTAAATTATAATATCCTTAGCGCAATTCTAAGACTATAACCTATACGTATACTAATCCTTGGAGACATCCCTAAACATACCTTAGAAATATCTCTAGGGATCTCACTAACGTTTTCACATCCTAGTATCCAAAGGTTGACTAAACCTTTCCTCTGATACCAACTGTAGAGACCCGAAGCTTGACATATATGGACATTACATTATTTTTGAGGAATACTTAGTACATAACAAAACACACACACAAGGATTGTAATAGTTTAGTGTCTTTGGATACTCAGAATATAATCTTCTAATCGTGGTGAATGATCTTCAACATCTCCCATAAAGATCTTCCTTTTTTTACCTAAAACCTTTCTTTATATCCAGGGGAAGAGAAAACATAAAAGGGTGAGATCAAATGGCCAGTAAAGGTTAACAAAAGAAATATCAATCACGTCATATTCATAAGAACATATCTTTTGGAAATCTTAACCAGCAAAAGAGATCATAATTTCATAACATGGGATAAATCATAGTAGTGAAATATAATCCCAATAATCATAACATAAAACATGAAACTTTGTGGCATACACACATAATCATAGAGAATCATTTCTTATTAGTCAAGAATCATTGCCAAGACTATCTTAGTGGACAAAGTCCCTTTCTGAACCGAGTTCACTCCTTGTTTCAGTCCTGTTTCACTGAACCGGTATAACCTACCGTTCCAGCCATGTCTATCTCAAGAGATATAAAATCTTTACCCAATGCATTGGAGAGAGATATAGGTCCCACCCATCTCATAATGATACCATTCTTATGTGTTCCACAAAATTATAAATCCGACATCATTTCATAACCCTTGTAATAAAAATGGGATTTTTAAACAACATGACATCATAAAACAATTCATATAAGATAAAGGAATTCATAAAAATATTTCCATCACAACATAATCAATTACATGTAATAATAGGGATAGAAACAGAATCCTATATTGTCTTAGATGGAAAATAATTTTGATAAAACACTTGAACTCCATTCTTGAGGAAAATATCCTTTCTACTTCAAAAATAGTTTTCCTTTATTAACATGTCATACAATTCTAAACTAAGATAAGTTGATTAAAAATAAACTTGAAAACTTGTAAAGGAAGCTTCTTGGAAATAATGTTTTAAAAATCCATTCATGTCGTATAAGTTAAAAAAACATTATTCTCATACTTTTGTCGGAAAAGTCAAAAAGTACCTCGTACGAAAAACGAAAAAAGATTCCTTTCATATCTTTTACTAAAAACTCACCGAAGGGTAAAATTGGATTTAAACAATTTTAGGTGGATGGAAATAATATTACATATTGAGGAAACATGGATGTGGATGACAAAATACACCCCAGTAAATGCCAAAGTATAAACAATCTCGGATAAAAATGAGATTGTGATATTTTCCTTACCTTAGGTCCGATTTGCTTCGAAAGTGCCTGAACCTCCTGTATAATGATTTAAATAATGTCATTGACTTATTCCAGAATCATACTAATTCTTATGATATCATATATGGTTCACTTATGACTTTATATTACCCGTTCTTTTGTAAATTCCATGTTAAGGAGCGTTTTGGGTAAAATCGTCTCATTTGTCGTTCGTGTATTAACTTGTAATTATTCATATGATTACTTAGATCATGTTTACTTAATTCAAGAATATAAAACATGATTTATATATAATATATATTCATAATATACATATATATAATAGATTGATAAATGGAAAGAAATACACTGTTCATGGAGACGGTAGGCCGTACGTACGCATGAACGCTGTTTTCCTTTCCTCATTGAGTTGAATGGAATTAAGTAGATGACATACATATATAAATAAATCCAGTAGCTTTATAATTTCATATATTTCATTATTATTTCTTATATATACTTTGTAATCATTCTTAAATCGTTAACATGGAGAATGAATCTCATCGCGTCGTGGAGACGGTAGTCCGTACGTACGCACGATCGATGATATCGTTCTCATGATCGTGGGATTTTATTGGAGTGTATGTATACTATTACAGAATGAATATCAATTTAAAATAATTATATATAGTTATTATTTACACCATTATACCCATCCAAGTGATGTGGTGGTGGAAAATAGATTGCACCACGGCGTGGAGACGGTATTCCGTACGTACGCACATGCGGTGATTTTGTTTTCCGTAGGATGGATAGATGGTGAAATAGGGTTGTTTAATACTTATAATAACATATCAGTATATGAGTTATACTGATGTTATTACTTCATAATGAAACAACTAAAGAAGAAGAAGTGGAAGAAGAAATAAAGATGAATGAATCGGTAACGGACATTACCTCTTCATTGAAGCGCCTCTTTGAGATATCATTTTAGGGCATTAAGATTGGTTTTTGAGGAAGACCAGAACCTCTAGGATGTTTCTAGGGAAGTGGATAAGAGAATTGTGCTGGGGTTGGGTGAGATTTAAGGCTCAAATTGGTGTGAGGAGGAGAGGGAGGAGGTGCCCTTTTATAAGGGAGGAGAGGGGCTCCTTTGGAAAAACTAAAAATATTATTTTATTATAAAGCCATGTTCAGTTTTAAATAGCTCCAAATTGATTTATTTAGAAGCTAAGGTGGGGATGGGTCGAAATAATCTCATACAATAGAATTTAGGCATGTTTAGGTTCCTATTTTAACCTTATCATTTAGATTTAACATTAAGTTAAATAATTTTACTTTTACCGTGTCTTCTTGTGTTCTTATACTATAAGGTTAATAAACATACTATAAGCAGCCGAAAGAACCCAAAGTTGTTTATTATTAATATATATAACCTTATACAAGTAATTTGGCCTAACATTAGATTTTTAGGAATAAAATAACAATTACTAATATAATATTTTTTTAAAAAACTATTTTATGTCAATTTTGACACTATTTAGTAATTAATTTTGGTAAAAATCATATCAGAATGATTAGTTCGAAAAAAGTTAATTAAATAAATAATAACATGTCATATTAATCTATAAAATTAGTGGAATTCATAAAAAGTTTAAAATTACATTTATTTTGGTGTTTATAACATCAATTATGTCAATATTTCATTAATAAGATAATTACTGCATCATCTTTGTGTCATAAATAAATTACATTATTTAATGTCTAAAAATTATAAATAAAATATAATTATGTAGGAAGTATTTTTATATTTCTAATGAATAATTATAGTCGAATTTATCTTATGTATAAACCCATATTAAAAATGATTTACTTATTAAACTTTGATTTTAACTATTTTAACCCATCTTTAAATTAATTAATAATAAATATCCTAATCTAATCCAAGTGGGCCTAAATGGTCATATTTTATTCCTAAGGTTGTTTTTGGTCGAATTAAACTTATCCAATAGAATTAGGACATGTTTTAGAGTAATAATAATATCATTTTTACCCTTAATTACCCTATTTACTTTTAACCGTGGTAAAAAAAAGTAAAAAGTTACTATTCATCAAAAATTATTTTCATCTCATTGAACCACATTTTACTTACTGAAATCAACCGTATCTCTAGGATTTTTGAAATTCCACTCACAGAAGCGGTAAAATTATGTTTTTTGAAAAATTCATTTTTCTTAACTACCACTTAGTGGTTTCACTATTCATCAAAAAATGAAAGTTTCCAAAAAAATACCAAAAATTAGGCCTAAGATATATTTGATATTATGAACTCAAAAATGATGTCTATTTTACCAAATTCAAAAGATATCAGTTGCATTAATTAATTTAAAAATTAATTTCCGTCGTCAAAATAAATAGCGTGTTCTTAAGAGATAATAACTATCAAAAGATTGACACTTGTTTATGTCTGGTTTAAATGTGAAATTACATCCAATGAACAACATTGTATTAAATTGTAAAAATATATTCTAAATATACTTTAAAACCACTAAAATTAATAATTTATCACTATTAATTATTTCAATTAAAAGGGTTGTTTTTAATTAAAATTTAGTAATTTTCACTATTCATCAGAAAATGAAAGTTATCCGAAAAGTACCAAAATTTTAACCTAATCTAACTTCGATATTACGAATCCAAAAATTAATTCCATTTTGAAAAATAAAATTTACAAAATTTCAAAAAGTGGTTATTACTATTCATAATGGCTAGTTTTAATAATATTTTAATAGCATATTTTTTTTAGTGAAACTCATTATTGCGTACTACACACGCTATCGAGGAAGGTCGCGATTGCATGTAATGCAAGGCAAGTCAAGGATGCGTGTTGTGAAAGCTCATTTTTTTGTAGCGTACAACACAAGAAATTAATGAAATTAAAAGAATATTTTTTATAAAATCTCAGGGTGTTACAGTAGGAGTGGATCCCCACTAGACTAATGCATCCCCATTGTTAGTCAACATCCCCAACAATCATTGAATAAACTGGATTCAATTTGAACTGGAGTGCTCAACACCAGGATCATAGAATGTATCTCTATGTCTAGTAATAATAAATAAGCCAAACAAGGTGCCATAAATGAGTGAAACGATCCTGAATCAAATAGAGCACATGAAAGAGTGCTAAAAAAACTGACCGCACCATGAACAACCAAGGACCCTACTTGAACTACTTCTTTAGCTGTGTAAAACTACCCACATCCAACTAATCGTACCCTTGAAAATCGACAACATCCCTGACCACACCCTGGTCGAGGTACCTAAGGAGCACCGTGTGTTTAGCCTCCTCTCCAATGTATACCCTCAGTTTAATGGGAACCTACTATCCCTGCTGCTGAAAAGACCTAGCTGACAACTATTGTTGAGGTGGGTACTGAACATTACCACCTCCAACATAAAGAGATCGAACTGGGAACTGGATTAGAATATGACCACAACCTCCACAAACAATGAACCTCAATCTCGGGCCCATAGGAAAAGGACAAGGACTGGGAAATTTGAACGGTAACTACTGATACCTACTCCCCGCTGGTTGAAACCATGAAGGACCTGACGCCAGAGACTTTCTACTAACTACCTTCCCAGTTGATAAACTCTACTTGCTCTGCTCTAGTGGTACACCTCCCCGCAAGTTCATCCTCTCCACTACCTCAGCCTTATTCTAAAACTCTATGTGTGTTGGAATAATGAATGGGGTAACAACATAGTGAAGAGAAGGTTGAAGTGCCTCCCCCAATCATCTCACTTGAGAATCCTAATCTGGAAAGAGCAACTGAGAAAAATGGAGGACTTCCATGAACATGAACCCTAGTTACCTCACTGACAAATACTCCCTTACTAGAGGGATATTAGATCACATCTCTTCTCAGCCTTCATCATCGAGGGAGACACACCACCCAAAACTTCTTTTCCATGTTATCCCATAAAACAACGGTCTCATTATTCTCTCTGATGTAAAGCATCTACCACTGACATTCCACTAATAAGATCTGGATTACCGCTAGAGGAACCTAGTTCTCTCTCGGAGCACAGATCAAGGTAAAGGTGACCATAATCTCCTTGATCCATCCTTCTATCTCTAGGTCTAAAACACTACCTTCGTACTTCCCCAGGGTTTGCTGCTGGAAAAAACGAAGGGTCTTCTAAAACATTTCATATTCCCCTTCTCAATCAACCATCTATTAATCAACTAGGTCACCCTTATGGGATACAACTACTCACACCACACTTAGGTAATGCCTGGGTTCCATAGGAGAGAAGTGTAAACAAGGAACTCCTAAACCTAGGTAGTATTGGAATTTTATTTTAAATTCATTTTAACACTTCATTTATTTTAAATTCCCAAAACACCCAAGAAAAACAAGAACACATGCCATTATGATGCATGTACCATTCCAATGGCCTCAAAAATACAATCATCAGAGCCTCACTCAGTCATTTGGTAGTCCTAGAGTCCTTGCATCAAATCATGGGGACCCCTAAAAACTTGTGTCATACCCATTATTCCCTAGACTATTTTGTGTACCAAGCCTTTTTGACACTATAGACCTACCATACCATGAAATCTTCAAAATTCCTAACTCCAAAAACCATCCTATCTCTTTACCATCACCTCTGATACCATTGTGTCATGACCCACCTTCTTCAAGATTAGGAAAGGGACAATAAATATCCACAACCTTCATTCTTTAAGATAAAGGAGAGATAATGACCCCCCAGTCCAACCTTCAATAGGAACCAATGTGGATACTAGCACCAAGTGGATAGAATCTCACACAAATAGAAGGCATTACCCTTTTTTAATACATGATTAAGAGAAAAGATGGAAAATTAGAAAAGAAACAAAAACATTATATATTGGAAATAAAAATCCTATCCATGAATTATTTAAACATAACTTCTACAAAAGTAAAACCAAGGATCCAATGAATTGTACAAAAAGAATGAGTCTATGTAGCAACACAACAATTATCCCAATGCTCGAGCAAGTAAAGACCAAAACATTCCTCAAAGTCCACTTAGAATGCTGAAAGTCATTTTATAACATAGGGGGTGTATAAAAGTATAATCATTAGGGAGACCAAGGTCAATCATGAAAAAGTGGGGTAACATATTAATTCCCCTTTGGAAATAAGAGAAACCAATACCACCTAACAAGGAATTCTAACTAGCATGACCTCACCAAGGTATGCTCACCAAATAATGCAAGTCAGCTAATGTGGTAGTATAATCACATCGATGATTTTTGTACCCCACAACATGTTTCTCATTAGTTAACTACTCATTAAAAGTGGATAACATCTTGATACTACCACCCTTCCCCAAATGCAGTCCCACCACCAAAGCTGACCACACAAACCTGGGCCACATGCTGCACACTCCCACCCACAAACACCTCAGTCACAAAAATGACACCTATCAACCCAAAACACTTGGGCCTCACCCAAAGACACCTGGGAAACAAAAATATCCCACAAAACCTAGGCCCCTAATCAACAATAAATCTATCCTAATAAATATAGATCTATAGTAAACCTTAAGCCAGTAATTCCTTCCTAGAAACACTTGAGCAGTAAGAATTTGTAATGGTGTATGAGGAGAAATTTAGTAACCAACCATCAATCCTCCCACAAGGATTTTGGGAAAGACACCCCCATGAAATGGGGGTCTTCTAGACATAGTTGTTAATATAGGTGGGGTATGTATTGAAAATCACAAGGAACTACAATTTATACAAATATGTAAACAAAAACTCATCCCAACCTATGGGTGTCAAAAAAATAGTAAACCCATATAAAACCACCTTTGCTACTATACCTATATGTACAATCGCCCAACAAACAAAACCAAAGAATAAACCCAACCCCTTTTTCATTTAATCTATGCTCATACTTTTTTAAGGAGTTCATTGTAATTAATTCCCGCACTACCCAAGAAACCACTATCCACAACCATTCTCAACACAACACGAAAGTCAACCTACATTACAATTACACAAACGACACATAACCACATTGCTGTCATGATGTACAACGACACTTGATGACCATAATGAAAAAAGGAATTCCCACAACCTACAAGTTCATCCTTTCCAAAATCAATCAATCTCTCAACTTTAGATTCCATCACACCTCTTTTACCACCCTATACACAAATCGCACAAAAAAACACCAGAAAAAACCAGCCATACCCTAATCAGAAAGTCATTCCCTCTATCAACCCCCATACCTATAACAAGGATGCCATTAAAAACTTCACACACCCCCATGACGTTCAAAAACCAACTAAACAAATCATACAAAAACATCACTAATCCAATAATATTTAGATTTAGAAAGAGGGGTTCTTTAATTCAAATTTAAATAATGTGGGTGATAACAAAACAATTTTGATCTAGGGGAGTACATTTTTTTTAACATACATTACACAATTAAATGGATTTATATTTGCGATTATTCATAGAGTATAAAAAGTAAGAACGAAAACATCACATTGCACAAGAAAAGTCCTCTAATGACCATGTTTTTGAGAAGATGTTATTGCTACAACAATTTATATCAGGAAATAAGAATAATAAAAATAAAATAGTGCTCAACATTCATCCATCTTCAATTACAAATCCATTGTCATAACATGTATTGTTATCTTTTTATCATCATTTCCCCCCTCAGTTATTACTCATTTTAATGAATGAATTTAGTTGTTATCACCCAAGAAGAATTAGTACACCCACCCCTCATGATACACATTTTAAGAGAGAGCATAGAAAATATCTACCTAGATGAACAGATGACCAAAACTTCTCATTATTCCAAATAGGGATTCCCATGAGCAGCACAAAAATCCAAGAAAAAATGAAGAGAAGAGGGATATAACAAAGGCAGATGAATTTTCTGAGGAAGAAAATTTCTTTTTGCACCATGATAAAAGAGAATAGAGGACCTCAGATTTTGCAATTACAGATCCTATATCAATGGAAAGGTGAATGTTTTCAAGGGAAATTAATGTTATATCATGGTTAAGATTATATGGCATGACTATTTCATTATTCGGGGAGAATTACTATATTTATGACATAATTAATTTTTATTGGAACTCCATTAGAAACAATAAAACAAGACTTTAAACTCTATTCATCTTGAATAAAATGTATGATGGGTGAATGTGAAAAAACTAGAAAAAACTGGGAAAATGATGCCGACGATGATGCTGACGCTGACACTGATGTCAACACTAACACTGACGCAGACAATACAAAATGATACCTCGACACTTACAGTTCAAAATGACTCACCAACACCGACCGTTTAAAATCAATCCCGAACATTGATAATTAAATATGACATGCTGAAATACTCAGTTTAAAATGAAAAGTCGACACCAATAGTTTAAAATCAAACACCGAAAAAGAATGTTCACATTGACTCGTCGACTCCAACAGTTCAAAATGACATGTCGACACCAACATGTCAAAATAACACTTTGAAACCGTTAGTTAAAAATGAAACACTGACACAGAATGTGAAAAATGACACACCAACACTGATAGTTCAAAATGACATGCTGACAGAAATAGTTCAAAATGACACACTAACAGAAAAATTGGTCTTTTTTTGTAAACTTCTCATAATGGGTCACTAGTAGCCCCCAGAACACCCCAAACACTGGATTTTTACAATGGAATGGACTGGAGAGGTGTGGTCCATTCTAATATGGTAGATACTAATGTTATAATATTATATTGATTTAGTATTATTTGATGGATGTATACGAACAAATACAAATAAGATTCCTGGTTAATAACTTTACCTCCTCTTCATACCAGATCATTGGTATTATATATGAAGCCTATATATATTGGATTTCTGATGAAAATAAGGATTGTATTACATGGGGAGGGAATTAAGTAAGGTATTTGGGTAGGTTATTTCTGAACCAATTTTTTCATTATGTGTACTATTCATAGGGTAGGGTGTTCCCATTAATAAAGTAGGAGTATTGGCGTTCTTGTAAATATCCAAAACTCTTCAAGAATGAGAAGTCGCTCTCATTGAAATTGCATAAAAATTTAACAAATATTTTTTTGAAGAAAAAATATGGCAATTCCAAAACTCTACCATTTTGAATAATTTTTTAAAATAAGTTATCTTCTTTACCGCTAAAGTTACTCACTTTTACCCATTTATATTTTCCACCATGGGGAATATTTTATTACTATTATTACTATTAAATACGAATAAAATATTTTGAAACTATTATATAGTATAAATTATGCTGATTAAATAAAATAAAATCCATTTTAGAAAATTCAATTAATCAGAAATGTAGAATTATATTTAATATAAAATCCATAAGTGTGATGGAAAAATCATTTTTTTCCAAAAAAAACTAAATTTTCAAGTGAAATATTTTCATATATAAACTCTATGAATATAAAAAATAATTATATTAATTGAATTTTAAAATATAGATAAATTATATTTAAGTTTCATTTAAATAAATCCTTATTAGAAGGTTTTAATTAATTATGATGGAGTGACATTGTTCACATTAATTTTTTTTTAAAAAACCTCATTTCTACACCAAAAAATAAACTTTTACTAAAATATATTATATAAAATATATAAATTTACTAATTGGATTTAATATTAAATCAAAATTATTTTATTATTTTGAAATAATATTAATTTAGTATTAGGACTTTTAAATTACTTAATTTATAAATAGAAAAGACAGTTCCAATAAAACCCGTGTTTTTCAATTTTCATTGGAAAATATAACATTTCACAAAAATCCAAAAAAAATCAGAATAATTTTTTTTAAAATTTTCAAAAAAATATATTAACTTTATAAATAAATTAATTTATATTAAATATGTTAACGAAAATAAATTCTTGTAGAAATAAATGAAAATAATTTCTGAAGGAAACATATTTCTTATAGAATAACATATCTCTCTGACATATCAGGTATTAATTTTTAAAAATTTATTTATTAAATTATATTTATTAAGAAAATTATAGAAATATAATATAATTTTCAATAAAATTCATAACTAAAAATTTAATGGCTTGTTTATAATGGTAATATTAAATTAATAAGATTTTAACATTATGTGACGGTTCATTCAAACATTGTGTTTATTATTGAATACACTATTTAAAAAAATATAGGGTTGTTAAATTATACTCCCTTAAATAATTTTCAGCCCCAAAAATTATACTTTTCCTCATTAGTCAATAATTTCACATTTGAAATCTCTATTTTATAAAAACCCACCTTGTTAACATAGTGAATAAATTAACCTCATGATAGGAGAGAAAGGGAAGTATAAAGTTTATCTAGAATAACACATACCAGGTTTAATAATAACCAAACCTTGCTTTCAAGTTAAAAAATGGGTCTGTAATGAAGATAAATTAATGAAGTAATGTTATTTAACTTTTTTATAAGATAATATACCATTAATATATTGAAAATTAATAACATTTTTATTTAAAATTATTTTCATTAATTTGGGGGATCCTTTTACCATAATTAATAAGAAAATAAGGGAATATAATTATAAGACATATATAACCTCACACATTAATCATTTCCCTGATATTATTTTTTCTCTAAATGGTGCGTATAAAAGATGATGTTATCATTCCGAAATCACAATAAAAATCTAACAAATCTCATAATACCCAGAAGAAAAACAATCATTTCACATATATTTAGCAAAAACATAATGTTCAAAATATGTATCCCAATATAATAAATTAATCTCTGAAAGATAAATTGTAACCCCTAATGTTAAACATAATCCAGTCCATATGTGTCTATCCTTAAAAACCATTACCTTACTTCTTCAAAAATAAATTCATATTATTCCCAAGAAATTATTTCATTAAACCTAATAAAAATATATATTGATACATGATGAAAAATTTCTCCATTACATCATTAGTCACTACAAAATCATTAATATTCATAAAGACATGGTCCTCTCATATGTTCCCCAAATTCAATGTAAAACTTATCAACTAAATTTATAAGATCCCAATTATTTATGAGGTAAAAATTTTATTTTATTTTTTTATTTAATTCATTTTAATAGTGTAAATTAAGTCCTCCTTGAGAGTCTGATAGGTCTTGGGGGTGTCTTGGGGTTTCAGGATATGAAAATCAAAGTAAGGAGGTCATACTGTATGTGGAGAATATTTGGAGCACAGTTACTACCAACCTAGTGCAATTACCATCTTCCCAATAGGAGATGTGCATGGTTGAAAAATGTTGTAAGGGGATATTTGGAGTCATGATAAAATGGAAAATTCCAAACAAAAAAACCCCTATAGGTTCGGAAAACTATGTGGTCTCCCCATAAAATATGGAAAACCAATCCCCATCTTGAATAGTCGGTGGCGCATGGTTAGCACATGATATTTCCAATAATCCAACAAAACCAAGTGTGTCATTAAAATTTAGGGGAAATTCCCATTTTTTCACTCTTGGATTAAGGGTAATTACCTTATTTTTTCCCTTCTCCTCCTCATATTGAAGAAGATATGGAACAAGGGCTCTCTCATACTTCATATTTGATTTTTCTTCAATATTTTGTGTTTTAAAGCATAATGGATATTCTCTGAGGATTAGGTTGAGACTAGAAAACCTATTTAATCATTTTTCTTGAAGAAAATTCATTTGTTTTTTTCATTTCTTAATAATCTGTAAACACCTGTTTTTTTCAACATATTATTATTTTTGGAATTGCGGGATGATTGGGCGTTAATCAAGGGATGTGTTTAAAAGAGAATATGTCAACAAACATGAGGATGATATCCTATGTGTTATTTTAAATAGTTATGATGTCTAATAATGTGTATTTTGTTGTTATTCAAGCATAGTTATGCTGTGAATTTGACTTTCAAGATAAGGAATGATAAATTATATATTAAAATGATGTCTTGGACCCATAATGATCATTGTTGGATCCATTTAGGATGATTAGATAGGGACTAAGGCCACCGATGGGGTGTTACAATTCCATGATCATTTAAATTGAGTTATGAAATGATAAATTAGAGGTTTCATAGAATTAAACCATTTTTAATTATGTTTTTCAAGATTACATGGTATAAAATGGTGTTTAGATTATGTAGAATGAGTTGAATGATTTATTTATTGTAAGAGGGTTTGTGTGAGGAATGGTTAAAAAGGCATCGACATATGGTTAAATCTAATAGAAGGGGTGAATTATCTTTTTAAGGTTATTTAATAGTGAATTAAGAATTATATGGGAAGAGAGAACATATTAAATTTTTTGATCCATGGGAATCTGATAAAATGGAAGGGTACACAATTATTATTATTGATTAATAAGAGGTTTCTAATTATTATATTTGGAAATGCGATAATATTTTGTTGAAATTTTGTAATGATGCTCCGAAACTATTTTAAAGGTATACAGGTGATTTAGGTTCCCCTAATAACAAAATGTTTCAGAGGATGTACTGAATCTCTTAAACCCATGGTTGTTATATTCCGTGCCATATCATTTTTGGAATGGTCGAAAATATGGTTAGGAATAATGATTTGGTACGTGTACTGAATCTCCTTGTATGTCATCCTACAACCGCATGGGAAATGGTTCATGAAACCCACTGGGGATGAAGAATGTTTTTTGGACATTAATAACACATGGAACTGAGAACCAAGGTGGTTAAATTTAATGATGTTAAAAAATGAAACCTTGTTTATATTCATTTGTTCACTGTTTAAATTACATCTATATATACTATTTATGATTTGATATTATTTATACACAGTTGGTGGTGTCCTGCTGAGTTCTTCTAACACCTTTCATTTTCCACTATTGGGTACCTAAAGAAACATCATGGTTTGAGGTCAGGATAAGCGAAAATAATCCATGTAAGATATTATATAAAGGATTTGGGATTGATTATGGATAATGTATCTATACATTACATTTGGAGCCATTTTAGGAAATATACTATATCTTTTTTTTTTGTTTTAACAGGTCTCTAGAAACTATATTGATATGTCATGTTTATTTTTAAGATTATGGAATTGAAATTGTTTGAGGAATTTATTATATGATGTAGGGTTATTGATCATTATTATTTAGCTATTGTTTATATTTTTTTAATCTATTATATTTGTTTTTTAAAGAATGTGTAGTATCTTCACATACAACATTTTTCTCTCTCATCTATTTGAAAACCTCTACCCAATAGTAAATCATGTTTGAGGAAATTTGATAAACTATAATTAAGTGGTAGTTTAGTGGAACTTTTCTGACACATTACAATGTTGTATTGAAGACTTTTATTTTTTATTGTTTTAATATTTAGGAAAGACATGAATATGAATAGAATGTTTCAAGCCTTTTAAAATATCTCATTTGTGAGGGTATTAAACTCCTATGAAAGGTAAAAACCATGTTCCAAGGGTGATATTGTTGTTCATGGTGTTTTCTTTAATTGTTGGACATTATTTCACATTGGATGAGAAATTGTTTTTTGAATTTAATGAGTACATAGATTTATTTGGGGAATGGAATAGAATGAGGATTGTATATTAATAAATCCTTTTAGTCATTTAGGTATTTACATTACATTCATTATATTATCCACACACAAAAGAGATGATTGCGGGTGGGTTTTGGTAAATGAAAATGATTTGTTTTAATCTGGTTTTATAAAAACGGTTCCTAATAAATTGTTTGGATTTGTTTTATCAATGAAATGAAAAATTGAAATGGTTGAAATGGTGCATAATAGATAAGGATTCCAGCATTTCTAATGCGAACTAGTTAAAAATGGTTATATGTATTGGTATATTGATTATGTATGTTTAGTTTACCCCATATTGTCCAAGAACCATAATAGGTATGGTTGATGGTAGTGATAGAGTTGAAATTATATATATATATAGGATATGTTTCGAATAGTGGGTTTATGATGGAAATACATAAGACCATTTTTCAGTAATATATTGAAACTATATGTTATGTGTTTTGAGAAATTTCTTTGGAATTGTAGAAACATGACACCATGATAACATTTACCAGTTGGGAGGAAGGAGGACATCACTGACACTGATCCTTTAGTAGTATGATAAGAACCACAACCAGTTTTAGGTAATAAAGTGCAATATCTATTACAGGAGGAATTATATCATTAAATTCATTTTATGAAGAGATTATTAGGGTGGGCTATACTAAGTGTGTTTTTTTGATGAGATGATTCTATCTGCATCACCCTATGATGTTTTCTAGAGATGGTGGACCTGAGGTAACTGAGTTCTTCATTGAGTGCATCCATTAAATTCTATATCACTTAGAGAATCCTCTGGAGAAGATATTCAAATTGGATTCTTATATATTAAAAGGATGAGTGAAACATTGGTTGGATATTGAGGCTCCAAACATGTAGTTGGAGGTCGTGAGATGAATGTAATTCTAGGGTATGTTCTTGGAGAATATTTACATTGAGATCCTAAGACAATGTAAGGTGAAATTATTCACATGACTGGCCCTAGGGAATATATCTCTTACATATTTTCTTAATACTTTAATGACTTATATCATTTTTCATGTATATTTATAGGAGACTAGAAATATGAATCCTATGTTTTTAGGAAAAATAATATTTCAAATCATGTATCAAGTAATCATATATCAATTTAAGAGGGTTATTGTGGTAGTGTGTCACACTCTAACTTTTGAAGAAAACCTAAAGTAGGCTTATAGTTGTGGGAATAATGTTTCAGATGGGCTATGTGGTGTTAAATAGTACAATAATAGGAAACACATTTATGTGAACTTATACTAGGGTAGTGGTGGATAGAGTTTCTAGGGAAGTGGATTGGTCTAACTGGGAAGTGATCGAACGTTATGTTATCACTATGGTGGTCAGGGTAACATAAATGGTCAATATATACAAGTAAATATGGAATTAAGATCTTATATGAGGATGGTGAATGTATAGAGGTTATACATGAATCAATGGTTTAAGATAAGTGATGGGGGACATAGACTAATACCGAAAACTGGAAGGCGTATCATACTCTATTTTAGATGGTCAATTGGGATTCTTTATTCCATAGAAGATGGGGTATGTGATTTGGTAATTTATGAAAATGGATTACATATGAGTAGGGAATTGAAACCTAGGGGACACAGATAGGAGCATAAGTTAGAGGGACATGCCAGTTTCATTCATTTCAGCATGCACTTATCAGTGGCGAGGTTTTACCATAGACTGTTATCGTTATGATTATTATAGATTCAACATTTTCCAATTATTTTTTTGATACATGGGATTCTCATTAACCAAATTATCCTTTTTTTAATTTCATTGGCTTAATTATATATAATATGTTTGTGGAAATTTTGGTTTATTTTTTTTGGTTATGATCAGAGGGTATCCTTCAATATAAGGAGTGTTCCCTTGAGTTTGATGGATTTTTTTCTTGTTTGGGACTTATATGTGATTGAGATGAAAGGTTTTTTACTTGATACTAATAAAGGATGGGTTTTTTTCATACCATGCTCATATTAGTTGTTGTTTTTGGGATAGATATTCACACATTAAATGGGTTACACTTATGAACATTATGGGGAATAGAATATGTAGGTATGTTATACCAGGGGAATCCATCAGAACTTGTGAGAGTTAACAACCCTGGTGGAAATTCATGTAAGTAACGATTTGGTAGTAGATCATGATGTATTGACTTATATATTTGAATGGTTTCTAGATGTGTATCCTTAGGAATTATTAGGGTGTACCATGAGAGAAAGGGGTAGTTTTTGATTGATATGATGTTTGGTGCTAATCCAGTTTCTATTCGACCAGACCAGATTGGACCATAAATATTTTAGGAACAAAAAACCTAGTTATAAGAGTTTGATGAAAATGTTTTATATAACTAAGTACATCACCCTTTCTGTAGAGACCCAAATCTTGATGTACAGTTACATTAAATTAGTTTTACAGAATACTTAATACATAACAAAAACTAACACTCAAGGACTGTAATAGTTTAGTGTCTTTGGAAACTTGGAACATAATCTTCTAATCTTTGTGAAAGATCTTCAACATCTCCCAAAAATATCTCCGTTTTTTTTCTTACCTAAAACCTTTCTTTATATCATGGGGAAAAAAACATATAAAGGGTGAGCTCAAATGATCAGTACAGGTAAGCATGGAGAGAATAAAACAAACCATATATATTTGAACTTCAAAACATGAACATAAAGTTTAAACATCAAAATATTGAGTTGTGAAATAAATTTTGGCAGGAGGTATGGCATAAATCATAAAGAAACATCAATCATGATAAAATAGAATGGGAGTAAAACATTTGATTATGGAAAACCATTAAGCACATGATATGATTTCCATAGTAGCTAAGGCATTGCTGCCAAGATCATCTTAGTGGACAAAGTCCATTACTGAATCGAGTTCACTCATCGTTCCAGAACTGTATCACAGAACCAGATTAACTTACCATTCCAGCCATGTCTATAGCATGAGATATAAATCTTTATCCAATGCATTGGAGGGATATATTGGTCCTACCCATCTCATAATTAAATCATTTATTCGTGTGCAACAAAATAAATATACATCATTCATAATAACCCAACAAATAAAATGGGTTTCATAAACTTCATCCCATCAGAACATAATCCATATAAAGAAATGGATATCATTTAATCATAACAAAAATCAAACCATGTAAATAATAGATACATTTTACTTGAAACATAAACATACTTAATAATTTCATCTTAGATGGAAAATAGTTTTGATAAAACACTTGAAATGAATTCTTGAAGAAAATATACTTTCTTCTTCAAAATCATTTTCTTTTCACAAAATTCCATGAAATTTAAAAAGAAAAGGGTTTTATTTAAAATAGTCAAGAAATTATGTATAGGAAGATTCATTTAAATAAGTCGTTATGAAACCGTAAAAATCCATTCACGCCGTAGAAGTTAAAAAAACATTCCTCTCGTACTTTTGCCGAAAAAGTCAAAAAGTACCTCGTATGGTAAACGAAAGAAAGATTTCTTACATACCACATAGTAAAAGTAAAAAATGGGTAAAAATGACTTTAAAAATAAATGAAACCATGTTTAGAATACTAGGACATGGATGATAAATATAATCCCAGTAAATACTTGCGAATAAACATTCTTGGATAAAAATGAGATTGGAAAAGTTATCCCTTACCTTCGGTATGATATGCTTCGTACGTATTCGATCCTCCTGTATAATGATTTAAATATTGCCATTGAATTATTAAAGAATCAAATTTATTGTTATTATAACATATATGGTTCACTTATGACTTTATATTACCCGTTATTTTGTAAATTCCATGTAAAAAGAGCGTTTCGGGTAAAATCATTTTATTTATCGTGCGTGTTTGGACTTATTGTTCTTGATATTATTATTAATTATATCATGATTTAATTACTTCCAGAATTTATATAATGATTTATATATCATAAATATTCAGTATATATATATAATAGATAGATAAATGAAATGAAATACACCATTCATGGAGACGGTAGGCCGTACGTACGCTTGAACGCTGTTTTATTTTCCTTATTGACTGGAATGGAAGTAAGTAGATGAAATATAAATATATACCTAAATACATTAGATTTATCATGTCATATATTTCATTATTATTCATTATATATACTTTATAATCATTCTTGAGTGGTTAACATGGAGAATGAATCCCATCGCGTCATGGAGACGGTAATCCATACGTACGCACGAGCGATGATATCGTTCCCATAATTATTGAATTGAATTGGAGTGGATGATATAATATCTCATAATCAGTATGATGTTATAATAACTATATATAGTTATTATTTACACCATTATACCCATCCACGTAAGGTGGTGGGGGAAAAATAGATTACACCACGTCGTGGAGATGTTATTCTGTACATACGCACGTGCGGAGATTTCATTTTTCGTAGGATGGATAGAAGGTGAAATAGGATTGTTTCATATATATAATAACATATCAGTATATTATTGATACTGATGTTATTATTTTATGATGAAACAAATAAAGAATAAGAAGTTGAATAAGAAAGAAACTTGAATGAATCGGTAGAAGAGATTACCTCTTCTTTGATGCACCCCTTTTAAACTTCCTCTTAAGGCACAAGAGTTGGTATTTTGAGGTGACAAAAACCTCTATAATGTTTATAGGGAAGTTGATAAGGAAAATGGGCTGGGTTTTTCTGAGCTTTAGGGCTCAAAATTTTGTAAAGAGAAAATGGAGGAGGTGCCCTTTTATAAGGAAGGAGAGGGGCACTCTAGAAAAAACATAAAGTATTATTTTATAATAAAGTCATTTTCGGTTTATAATGGTTAAAAATTGATTTATTTAAAATATAATGTGGGTATGAGTCTAAAAACTTTCAACCAATAGGTTTTTTACAAGTTTAGGTTACTATTTTAACCTTATCATTTAGATTTAACTCTAAGTTGAATAATTTAACTTTTAACGTGTCTTCTTGTTTTCTTAAACTATATGGTTAATAAACTTACTATAACAAGAAAAAAAAAACACCAAGTGGTTAATTATTAATATATATAACATTATCAAAGTCATTTGGCTGAACCTCAGATTTTTAGGAATAATATAACAATTAATAATATAATATGTGTTTTAAAAACTATTTTATGTCAATTTTGACACTATTTGGTAATTGATTTTTGTGAAAATCCTAAAAGCATGATTATTTCAAAAAAAGATAATTTAATTAATACTAACATGTAATATTAACCTAAATAATTATTTTAACTTATAAAAAGTCTCAAATTACATTTATTTGGGTATTTATAACATCAATTATGTTAATATTTCATTAATAAGGTAATTAATGCATCATCATTGTGTCATTAATAAATTAAATTATTTAATGTGTAAAAACTATAAATAAAATAAAATTATGTATTAAATGTTTTTATCTTTCTAATTAATATTTATAGTCGAATTTATCTTATGTATAACACTGTTTTGAAAATGTTTTAGTTATAAAACTTTGATTTTAACTATTTTAACTCTTCATTAAATAAAATAATAATAAATGTCCAAATCTAATCCAAGTGGACCAAAACGATAATATTTTATTTCTAAGGTTTTTTTGGTCGAATTACACTTATCCAATATAATTAGGACATGTGTTAGGGTAATAGTAATATCATCTTTACCTTTAAATACCCTATTTACTTCTAACCGTGGTAAATAAAAGTAAAAAGATACTATTCACCAAAAATTATTTTTATCTTATTGAACCATATTTTACTCCTTGATATTAACCGTGTCTCTCATATTTTTAAAATTCCACTCACAGAAGCGGTAAAATGACGTTTTATGTTCATTTGTAAATTCTCCTAGGAGGTGGGTAAAAGACGGTGAAAAGTTCAATAAAATATTTATATATCTAAAATTATTATAAAATGAATCCAATGAATTATATTGAATTTATATAGGTATTATGTATCAATTTTGACCTAAAATAAATTTAAATAAAATAAATAATTATTCAAATAGAAAGTTGGTTTTTAAATAGTAACCTAGTGTTTTCACTATTCACCAAAAATTGAAAGTTTTCAGAAAAATACCAAAAATTCACCCTAGGATAATTTTGATATTCCAAATCTGAAAATGAAGTCCATTTTAAATTTTAAAATTTATAAAATTTTAAAAAGTGTGTATTACTATTCACAACGGCTAGTTTATAATAATATTCTAATAATATCTCGTTTAGTGAAACTCGGAATTGCAAACTACACACGCTATCGAAGAAGGCCTTGATTGCATGTAATGTAAGCCAAGTCAGGGCTGCATGTAGTAAAAGATCCGTTTGGTGTTGCATATAAAATAATCAAAACTTATTTCATTTATACATTAAACAAAATCTATACTTAATGTTGTGTAGAATAATTTCCACAAAACGAACTTGAAATTGTGTGTAACACGAGCCAAGAATAGTGTTGTGTATATTGAAAGATAATATGGTGTTTTGTATAATACAAGCTAATCTTGGTGTAGTATCTAATAGAAGACATCAAAGAAAATAATATATCTCATAAAATCTCAGGGTGTTACATTCTACCCCCCTTAAAATGAATTTCGCCCCCAAAATTCGCCAGGGTTATAAATCGTTTACTACTTGAAAGTTTCATTTGTAAAAACCCACATCGTAAAAGGAATACTAAAACAAAATTTTAAGAAATAAAGTAATAAATGTTACGGTTACCCAGATTAACTCATCACTGGTTTTACACATAGGAGAACAAAGGTGGAAATATGGATATGGAAGAAAAATCTAACCATCAAGTTCTGATTGAGAGTGGTAGAGGACATGGCTATGAAAAAGCCAACAATTCCAAAGCTATACATTTGTGATGATTTAAGGTACCATCTGATTCATCAGTTATAAGGGAACTAGGACAACATTTTTGGTTTTCAAGATCATTTCCCTAATGTTGAAGAATTTTAATTAGAAGAAATACATACTTTATTTTGGTATAATATCACCGTTGTTCATGCCTTGAACAATTTCCACTTAATCTCTTAAATAAATGATGTTGAATTTGTCATTTGTGAAGTGTTAGCAAATCATGTGATAGGGAATTTATTAGCATAATCATATATGGTTCCTAAAATGGACTTATACATCCTATATCATACCACTTAATAAATTAAAACTAATTTCTACTAACCAGGGACTTCCTATAGGAAAGTGGTTTTAAATAAAGGTCTGTTGCACTTCGATTGTGGGTTCGATTCCCACAGCCTTGTCCGACGCGACGGGTTGTCGCCAGTCCTGCATGTTGTCCCTCTTTCTAAAACTACATTATTATAACATTCCTGCAATAATATAGAAAAAAGTTCTATCCTTAAAAAAATACAAGCTTATTTCTATCTTAATTCATTCCAATCTTTAAGATTATCTAAAATACTTCGATCCAAGATCATAGTATAAATAAAATGATTACTTGAAAGGTCACATAACAAGCATGTGAATACCATCATTTATCCCCCATACATCGTACGATATATCATATTGGTCACATTCCAAACATGTGAATACCTTAATCATGTATTCTATTGAAAAATGAATACCCATTGAATCTTAGTGAAAAGATGAATGCTGTCAAAAGTTAAATCTTTCCACATACCAAAATCCCAAAATTTCTATATACTCAAACCATGATATCACTTAGTCCTTATATCAATCATGAGCTCATTTCATTTTTTCATTATCCCTTCATTTTGCGCATATCATCTTCTTTCCAAAAATATTTCAATCACTTTTCATGGTTACCAGTACCATATAATTATTTAAAACAAATTAAAAGATATTCTAAAATTCCGCGATGCCATAAATGAGATTTTATGATTCTATTTTGAAATCCCCTTACATAAACACTTAATCATTACACAACATCATTGTCATAATCAACATCAAAAATAGTGATCGCATGTGACTTCCCTTTATACTTTGCCTTAAGAGGTTGCTCATGTTGATCAGCATTAACCCTTATATTAGGGCATTGATTAGAATAATGCCCTATTTTCTTTCACTTGAAGCATTGAAGTGTTGGTGGTGCATTATTTGTAGTATTTTCTTTATTCACATCATTAACAACCCTTTTTCCATTACTTCAACACTCAACTGCTCGATGGACTTCTTTTCCACACGTAAAACATTTTCTAGTCCCTTTAAGACAATCTCTACCATGATTCTTTCCACACTTTGAGCGTAAAGAAACATTCATCATATTTTCACCATTATTTTGAGATTTCTCCTTGAACTCCATCTTTAGTTTTTAGTCAAAACCTTGAGATGAATATGTAACACCAACTTCCATTTCTACCTTGATAGGACAACACGCAATTTCTTCATAGCTAATGAAGTCTCTTATAGCTAATTCCCTTTGAAGACTTGGTTTTATGCCACTGAAGAATCGATCAACTTCAATTTCAGGTTGGATGATAAAGCCAGATGCATACCTTGAAAGCCTTGTAAAATTCACTTCGTATATACCAACAAATTCATCATCCTTTTTCTTAATCTTAAGGAAATCCTTTTCCATCTTTGTTCTAAGAATATGATGGAATTAATTATTGAAAAATAAGTTCTCAAACTCATCCCATTCCATGGATTCAATTTCATCTAGGGTCATCATATTCTTAATTAGATTCCACCATTGATCTGCTTCACCTTCTAAATGGTAGATAGCCAGAATGACTTTATCATGTTATGAACAGTGATGTATGGAAAATATCTTTTCCATGGTACTGATCCATTGTTCAGCAACAAGTGGATCAGAAGACCCACTGAAAGAAGGTGTACGTTGCCTCATGAAGGACTCAATAGAATATTGTTCCCTTCTCTACTCATTTGGAAGTCCAGAATGATTCATAGATTGTGTAAGTATAGCAATAAGATTTTACACTCCATCTCCCATAACATTGGTTTGTTCAGAAGGAAAATCATTACATTGTCCATTATATTGATCAACATAGTTCCTTTGGGTTCTAGCCATCGTCTAAAACCAAAAAAGAATAGTGTGAGAGGGAAAAATCATGCTAGGGAAAACAACATAATAAAGGGGGAGTACCTTCAATATATAACATCTTATGGTTAATTCTAATACTGTTACCGTAATTCTAGGACTATAACCTATACTCATACTTAACCTTAGGGATATCCCTAGACATACCATAGAAATATCTCTAGGGATCTTACTAAAGTTATCACATCCTAGTTTCAAAAGGTTAACTAATCCTTTCCTCTGATACCAACTGTAGAGACCCAAAGCTTGACATACATGGACATTACATTATTTTTTCAGAATAATTAATACATAAAAGAAACCAACACTCAAGGACCGTAATAGTTTTTTGTCTTTGGAAACTTAGAACATAATCTTCTAATCTTGGTGAAAGATCTTCAACATCTCACAAAAAGATCTTCCCTTTTTTTCTTACCTAAAACCTTTCTTTATATCCTGGGGAAAATGAAATATATAAATGGTGAACTCAAATTCTCAGTAATGGTAAGCACGAAGAGAATAAAACGAACCATATACATTTTAACTTCATAACATGAACACAATGTTTAAACATCAAAATCTTGAGTTATGAAATAAATCTTGGCAGTACGTAAGGCATAGATCATAAAAAAACATCAATCATGATAAAATAGAATGGGAGTAAAACATTTAATTTTGGAAAACCATTAAGCACATTATATGATTTCCATAGTAGCCAAGGCATTGCTGCCAAGACCATCTTAGTGGACAAAGTCCCTTACTGAATCGAGTTCACTTCTCATTCCAGTACTGTATCAATGAACTAGATTAACTTACTATTCCAGCCATGTCTATCTCATGAGATATAAATATTTACCCAATGAATTGGATGGATATATAGGTCCCACCCATCTCATAATGAAGTCATTCTTTCGTGTGCCACAAAATAAATATACATCATTCATAATAACCCACTAATAAAATGGGTTTGATAAACATCATCCCATCATAACATAATCCATATAAAAGAATTGGATATCATTTAATCATAAGAAAAATCAAACCATGTAAATAATAGATACATTATACTTGAAACATAAACAGACTTAATAATGTCATCTTAGATGGAAAATAGTTTTGATAAAACACTTGAAATGAAATCTTGAGAAAAATATCCTTTATTCTTCAAAAATATTTTCTTTTCAAAAAATGCCATGAAATTTTAAATGAAAAGGATTTTTTTGAAAATATTCAAGAAATGTTTTATAGGGAGCTTCATTGAAATAATTCGTTATGAAACCGTAAAAATCCATTCATGCTGTATAAGTTAAAAAAACATTCTTCCCGTACTTTAGTCAGAAAAGTCAAAAAGTACCTCATATGGTAAACAAAAGAAAGATTCATTACATAACATGTAGTAAAAGTCAAAAATGGGTAAAAAATACTTTAGAAATACATGAAATAATTTTTATAAAATTGGGACATGGATGATAAATATACTCTTAGTAAATACTTACGAATAAATAATCTTGGATAAAAACGAGATTGGAAAAGTTATCCCTTACCTTAGGTCCGATATGCTTCGTACATATCCAAAACTCTTGTATAATGATTTAAATAATGTCATTGACTTATTAAATAATCATATTCATTGTTATGATATCATCTATGGTTCACTTATGACTTTATATTACCTGTTCTTTTGTAAATTCCATGTTAATGCAGTGTTTTGGGTAAAATCGTTTTATTTATCGTACATGTTTGGAATTGTTGTTCTTGATATTATTATTACTTATATCATGATTTAATTAATTCCAGAATGTAAATAATTATTTAAGTATCATATATATTCATTATATATATATATAATAGATAGATTAATGAAATGAAGTACACTGTTCATGGAGACGGTAGGCCGTACGTACTCATGAACGTTGTTTTCTTTTCCTTATTGACATGAATGGATGTAAGTAGATGAAATATATATATATATATAAATAAATAAATTATCTTTATCATGTCATATATTTCATTATTATTCATTATATATACTTATAATTACTCTTGAGTGGTTAACATGGAGAATGAATCTCATCACGTCGTGGAGACGGTAATCCGTACGTATGTACGAGCGATGATATCATTCCCATAATTATTGAATTGAATTGGAGTGGATTATATAATACCTCAGAATAATAACAATGTTATAATAACTATATATAGTTATTCTTTACACCATTATACCCATCCAAGTAAGGTGGTGGTGGAAAAACATATTAAACCACGATGTGTAGACAGTATTCCGTATGTACGCACGCACGGTGATTTCGTTTTTCGTAGGATATATAGAAATTGAAATAGGGTTGTTTAATATTAATAATAACATATAAGTATATTATTGATACTTATGTTATTAATTTATGATGAAACAAATAAATAATAATATGTTTAAGAAGAATGAAACTTGAAAGAATCGGAAGAAGAGATTACTTCTTCTTCGACGCACCCCTTTTAAGCTTCCTCTTAAGGAACTAGGGTTGGTCTTTTGGGGATACAAAAACCTCTATAATGTTTATAGGAAAGTTGAGAAGGTAAATGGGCAGGGTCTGGCTGAGCTTTAAGGCTCAAAATTTTTTAAAGAGAAGAGGGAGGAGGTTCCCTTTTATAAGGGAGGAGAGGGGCACTTTAGAAAAAACTAAAAAATATTATTTTATAATAAAGTCATATTCTGTTTATAATGGTTCCAAATTGATTTATTTCGAAGATAAAGTAGGGATGAGTCTAAATAATTTCAACCAATAGGTTTTAGACATGTTTAGGTTACTATTTAGATCTTATCATTTTGATTTAACTCTAAGTTAAATAATTTAACTTTTACCGTGTCTTCTTATTTTCTTACACTATATGTTTAATAAACTTACTATATCAAGACAAAATAACCCCATGTGGTTAATTATTAATATATATAACCTTATCTAAGTCATTTAGACCAAAATTATATTTTTAGTAATATAATAAAAATTAATAATATAATATTTGTTTTAAAAACTATTTTATGTCAATTTTGACACTATTTGGTAATTGATTTTTTTGAAAATCATAAAAGCCTGATTGGTTCAAAAACAGTTAATTTAATAAATAATAACATGTCATAGTAACCTAAAAAAGTAGTGTAATTTATAAAAGTCTCAAATTATATTTAGTTGGGTATTTATAACATCAATTATGTTAATATTTCATTAATAAGGTAAATACTGCATCATCAATGTATCATAAATAAATTAAATTATTTAATTTCTAAAAACTATAAATAAAATAAAATTATGTAGGAAATGTATTTTTTATTTCTAATGAATATTTATAGTCAAATTTATCTTATGTATAACTCTATATTAAATTTGTTTTAATTATTAAACATTGATTTTAACTATTTTAACTCTTCTTTAAATAAAATAATAATAAATGTCCTAATCTAATCCAAGTGGATCTAAATGATAATATTTTATGTCTATGGTTGTTTTTGATCAAATTAAACTTATCCAATAGAATTAGGACATGTGTTAGGGTAATAATAATTTCATTTTAACCCTTAATTAACCTATTTACTTTTAACCGTGGTAAATAAAAGTAAAAAGTTACTATTCACCAACAATTTTTTTTATCTTATTGAACCAAATTTTACTCCTTGATATTAACCATGTCTCTAGGATTTTCAAAATTCCACTCACATAAGTGGTAAATTACGTTTTTATGTACATTTGTAATTTTTCCTAGGAGGTGGATAAAAGACGGTGAAAAGTTCAATAAATTTTTTAAATATCAATAATTATTATAAAATGACTCCATTGAATTAAATTGAACTTATATTGGTATTATGTATCAATTTTGACCTAAAATAAATTTAAAAAAAATAAATAATTATTTTAATAAAAAGTTGGGTTTTTAATAGTAACCTAGTGTTTTCACTATTCATCAAAAATTGAATGTTTTCAAAAAAATACCAAAAATTCACCCTAGACAAATTTCAATATTATGAATCCAAAAATGAAGTCCATTTTGAAAGATAAAATTTATAAAATTTCAAAAAGTGGGAATTACTATTCATAACAGCTAGTTTATAATTATATTATAATAATATATCATTTAGTTAAACTCGGTATTGCGTACTACACATGCTATCAAAGAAGGTCTTGATTGCATGTAATACAAGCCAAGTAAGTGCTACGTGTAGTGAAAGCTTAGTTTGGTGTTTCGTATAACATAATCAAAAGTTATTTCATTTATACATTAAACAAAATCTTTACTTAATGTTGCATAGAATAATTTCCATGAAATGAACTTGAAATTGTGTGTAACACGAGCCCAGAATAGTGTTGTGTATACTGAAAGCTAATAAGGTGTTGCGTATAGTACAAGCTAATCTTGGTGTAGTATATAATTGAATACATCAAAGAAAATAATATATCTCATAACATCTTAGGGTGTTACACTTTCATTCTTCGATTATGTTTCCATTGGAGGCTAATGAGACATTATTGTTGTGTTTTGATTACCAGAAATTGAACTATATAATGATAATGAAATCATATCCTCATCAATGTATTGATGATCTTTTTGACTATTTAAAGGGAAAATGTGTGATCTCTAAAATTGATCTATGGTTTGGGAAACATTTTTGGAGGTTGAGACCTTTTGATATATTGTTTACTTTTTTAAGAGGAAGGTATGTTTTATAAGAGTTCACTATGATTCCCTATGGGATGATGAACGCATTTTTTTGGATTTGATGAAATTAATCATTTACATATACCTAGATTAGTTTTCTGATCATTTTTTGGATAATATCACGGTGTAAAATTAGACTCAGGAATATCAATCCCATCTTCTTAATATCATTTTGTGTACAATGGTAGAGAATTAGTTACAAAAAATGATATCAATGTATCACTTATGGATTAATGAGGTACATTTATTCTATCTTTTAATCTTATAGGAATGTTTGTTCTTGGACACCGAGAAGGTCCAAGAAGTTCCTTGTTAAGATAATCATAATATATATTTTTAATATATGATAGTTTCTATGTTTATCTAGTTCTTATAAAAGGTTAATTAATTGGTTCTATCATTTATAAGTTCTAATATCATAATTGATGATGATTGGTATAATTTTTGAGTGGTTATAAGCCTTTGATTTTTTTTCATGAGATGAAAACAAATTTCAACACAACTATAATTCAATTTCAATAAAATCTATGTAATAACTATACTCGGTTTTTTATTTATATAATATTATACATGGTGTAGTGTTTATGTAGGGGGATTAGTTCATGGTTTAAAGATCATCGTAGTTGAGTCCACATGAACATAACTATACCACACATGATATTGATTTATTTGTAGTGTTTTATGATTTAAAAATCATGGGTATTTATCTTTTGGGTGGTATGTTTATCATTTATAGTCATCATACAAAGGATAAATATTTCATCTATCTATGTGATTTGAATATTTTTCAGTGTCTATTGGTTCAGTACATTTAGTCATTAAATTATGAGATACTATACACAATGGGGAAGGGAGACACTGTTTCAGATGAATTATGCAAGTAGACACTGACTCACGATCTTCATGTGTCTAGAGTTTCATGGGATACAATGGATTTCATTGTTAGGATGCATATAGGTTTCCAAGAGAAACATGTGTTCATGAAACTCAGTTCCATGGATGTTGAGCCATATATTTTTAATCACATTAAGGGGATTGAATATAATGATTCAGAATATCAATTATTGAGATTCATTTTTGAGGGGGGGGGGGAACCACCTTTTGATTTTTTAATTAATGAGGTATACATTATCCATGATTTTGCTTGTGTTATTATTCATACTTGTGTATTGGAATAGGTATCTCATGAGTTCCATGACTTGATATGTGCGGTTCACCATAGTCTGACCAAAATGTTCCATAGTATTTTGATATAGAATTCATGGGGAGGAATTAAAAAGTATATTACAACTATCATTGAATGATCTTAGATGTGTCAATAGGTTATTTTTAGATATTAATGTCATATTGGTTTGTTAAAAATATTTCCTATTACAAAATAGAAATGGGATGATGTTACCATGGATTATAATGTTTGTATTCTAGGAAAACATATAATGTATGATATTATTTATCTGATTGTAGATTGGTTGACTATGGTAGAATATTTTAAACTGATTTGGGATATTTTTGACATTGAACACTCTGGTAATTTCTATGTTTCGGAAATAGTTGAATTTTAGGGGCAACCATGGACTACCGTTTTAGATCATGACCATTGTTTTACATTACACTACTTGAAAGGATTGCAGAAGGAACTATGTACCCATGTTCTTCTACATATGGATTCCACCAACAAATAGATGCACTATTAGAGCAGACTATCTAGATATTAGAGGAATGTTTAGGGAATGTCCAATAGACTTTGGAAGGACACATGAGAAGTACATGGGACTTGTTGAGATCACATATTACAATATTTATCAAGAGACTAGTTATATTTCAAAATATGATATGCTTTATGGTATGAAATGTTGATCACTCTTGTGTTGTATAGATTTGTGTGAATTTAATTTTTTGGGAATGAGTCTCATACAAGAGATGTATGGGATGTATTATGTAATTTAGAAGCATATGGATATAATCCAATTCATAAAAATTTAATACATTTATCAAAATCATCAACATCATGAGATTAAATTTGTTGACCATGTATTCCTTAAAAATTTTTCACCATTGGAACACCATTAGACTTGGAAATAGGGAATGTTGATGCCATGGTATATGTGGATATTTGAGATTATGGAGATGATCATACCAGTGCAATACTAACTGGATCATCCACAATGGTATGGTATTAAGCATGATGTTTTTCATGTGTTTATTGATTCCTTAGTACCACCCCAACTTGCTCAAATAGTCGATGATGATGATGTTGTATTTGATGTTGATGTATCCTCTAAGGATCATACATTTTTTATTGTGTAGAATAGTGAGATAAATCTTTAGGGTAATATCTTTCATCTTATATAGTGACCTAGAAACATGGTAAATATAAGGGATAATCATGTGACGGGGTGGAATATATGTAGACCTAGTGGTATAATTTTAAATATATGGAGGTTCAATGATGCATGGGAGAACAGCTCGAGGGTGATTTGTTTTAATCTGGCGAGTTCTTATGGGCTTACTTTTTACAGAGGCATGATTTTTTTTGGTTTAATAACTTTTAAAATGGTAAATGGAATTCATCTTGAGAGTATGATAGGTCTTGAGGGTCTCTTGGTGGTTTTGGACATGACGAAAATGAGAAGTGTCCATACTGTATATGTTATATAGTCGGGGCATGATTGGTGCTAATTGTGTGACATAACCATGTGGCCCACAAAGGAGTTACATAGATTACATCCCATGAAAGGGGGCCTAGGTACCATGCATATTTATATACATTGAAACACATCGATTACACATGTTTTATCAAATCATGGCGACACTCTAATAAATGATTCCACTAAGGTCCCCTTTCGGAAAGAAGGATTCACAAGGTTGGCCCATGGTTTTTCCAACCGTTTAGCAAAAACATGAACCTCATTAAAAAGGGTGAATTTTTCATTTTACCCCTTGATATTTAAATGTTGCAAACCTATTTTTATCCCATTTCCATCTCCAGTAGATAGAGTGAGGAACCAATAACTCCCTACTATTTATAGGGTTATTCCCAATCAATATTAGTTCATTGGAAGCATCATTATGTGAAAATTTAATATCGTTGTAAGTCTACAAGTCCTATTTCATTTAATTACCTGAACAGACTTACTAAAATGTTTTATATAATTATGAACACCTAAAACATTGTTTTTATAGTGAACTCATAGTTTTAGAATTAATGGTTGTTTTGGATTAAATCATGTTTTTTTGAGTTACCAGTTCTCTATAAAAAATGGTATGCCATCTATATGTTATATTTCATTATTTTGATGCTTATTAAAGTGTGCGTGGTTTTTCTTTTATTACCATTGTGTATATAGTTTTACTTCCTTAGTAGTAAATGGTTATCATTGTGTAAAGTTGATGTGTTAGTCATATCATGATCCCCGTTAAATCTATTTAAGATCAGTAGACTAGGAATAAGGCCACCCACATGGTGTTTCACTTAAATTAACATGTAAATTGGTTTTATAAATGATTAATTTAAAGATTTATGTGATTAAAACAATTGTGACTATGTTTATAATTTTAACCTAGTTTAAAAGGGTGTTTCTCTTAACCCGAATGTGTTAAATGGGTTGACTTGTAAAGGGGTAACTATGATGTAGTTTTAAAGAGGCTTATCCTTGTGGTTAAATGGTGTGAAAGGGGTGAAATATGGTTTTAATTTTCATAAATTGTGAAATGAGATATTTATGGGGTGTGAGATCATTATGAATGTAATGAACCATGAAAATTTGATAAATTGAAATGGCACGCCCTTATTTTATTTTGTGAAAACTAGTCACTAAAATAGAGATTTTTAAATGTGATTAATAGTTAGTGGGATGTTGGTCTAATTATCCTCTAATTAGAGAAGGCCAAACTTATACCCCATGTGCAACTTTGCATAGTATTTTTTTAAGATGGTCTGATGATATTGGCTTTAATGGTATGGAAAAGGAATTACATTTCATGTTTTGGATGGATAGACATGGTGTTACAAATCCTGATTGGATACATGGACTGATGCTCCATAAATATTTACCTAAGGTACCATTTTCATACGGTTCATACCACTTACATGTATTGAATCAGATTTGATGGACATGGGGAACACATGGAACTGAGAAAACAAGTGGTTAATTTAAATGCTATTAAATAATGAAATATGGTTTTAATATGTTTTTTATTTTGATTTCACTTATTATTATATTTTATATGAATAGATATTGTTATAGAAATTTTTGGTGGTGTCCTACTGAGTTGTACTCACTCCCTACTTGGTCTTCCATTGGGTACTTGAGTAGAATGCATTACTTCAGCCAAGAATAAGGGAAATTTCCCTATGATAGATATATGGATGATGTGGTATTTGATATCGAGGATATATTAGAGAAACAAAGGTGATATCAAGACCCATATTAGTTATTTTCATCCTTTTACATTTTGGGTTTCTTTTGTTACATGAAACTATTCAATCAAGGGATATTTGTTTGAATAACTGTGGGCTTGTATCCATATTGGGGAATTTCTTACACGATTCACGGTTGTTGATTATTATTACTTGGATATTATTTATCTATTCTCTATTGTTTTCATGCTATGGTAATTAGGGTGTAGTATCATCACATACCTCATGACACACTCACTACTAGTCAGAAAACTGTGGCATATGCGGAGGCATAGATGAGGTCATAAGTCACACCAGAATGAAGCACTAGTTTAGTTAAACCCAGTTAGGTATATTAGAAATGACTTTATATAAATACTATTTCCTAATAACCAATAAATAGAATAATCTAATAATATATTATGCACAAAGTAAGGAGAAATTTTAACCAATAAATTATTCAATAAAAAATTTATTTCGCACAAAATAAAATAATCATTATTGTATATAATTACCTATACATAAAGATCATATCAATTTTTACCCTTTACTCAATCAATATTTAGATAAAATATTTCCTTATCATTAAATCACCATTATAGTCCATTTTTTACAATCAATATATTATTGATAATCCTTATATAAAAACGAATACAAAATAATCCAAGGAAGATTAATGATATAACTAATAAATACACATTAATAACATGATTCTATAATTCTATAACAAAAAAACTAATATCATTTTTTCTTCATTGATTTCAATAACAATACCCAATAAGTATTAATCATTGGAAAATGAAATTAACATGGAGAATAACAATTTTACAATAATTTAATACATTGAACATTTCGTGGTACCCTAGGTCAAAATTTTAACCCGATGTCTTATTAAATAGAATCTTAATTTATCATAATAAATTAATAGTTTTTGAACTATTTTTTCAAAAATAAGGCATATTCCTGTTTGATTATGAATTTTCATTATTTTCTATTCCCAAATTTATGGCATGTAAGAAAATGAATATATGTTTCATTATCATCGGTAATACTTTAGCTTCCTTGACAGTCCATCCTTCTCTTCTTTCATGTGTTTGTAAATTTAACTATTTACCTATTGATAATATTTATTCAATATAGATTATTTTTGATGATACCATCATGGTTAACTTAAATTACCATTAGGTTAGGCATCTCATTAGGAAAAAAGTACATTTACCACTACATTTTTTGTTGGCATGATTTCATAATTTCACGCCATTAACATAAATGATTAAAATATAAAAGATAAGAATTAATTAATATACCAATTGTAAACATATATTGCTAGTAATAATAACTTGTAGATGATAAATACATCCTCGATTGTGATTCCCTATGATTAAATCTATGTTATCCATGGTTATTTGTCCTCTTACTTTTCACAACATAACAATTAATTCATGTCCATCGCAATGGTTTATAATATGATTTTGAATTTACTAAGTATATAAATAAGTATATTAAAACACATGTAATATAATGCCAATTTTAAATCACAAGGGAATGTTCAAATCAAATCACAATGATCACTTTTCAATATTATTACCCCCATGTACAATTGTTCTAGAGACACATTCCCATCTAGTGACATGACACAACTATAATTTCATAGAATCTAATCTCACAAAAACTTACAAATACTCAATGATGTTTTATTATTATTGAAATTATCCTTAGACATAGTCATAGGGTTCCCACAAACATTTTCTCATCATGGTTTCTAATGGTTAACTAAAGCGTTTCTCTAATACCAAGTATGTCCACCCAAGACACATACACAAACTATTACATTATGTTTGACATAAAAATTCATTAATTATAAACTAATGACTTTAATGCCTAGTCTCACTAGTACACTATGCGCAAAATAAATCAAAGTGAGAGTAAAATAAAAAATATTTATTTTATTCTCCAATATGATTTCTTAAATTTAAGCACCTTCGGTTTGAGGTATGTAACCCTTTATTTGTGAATCTTTACATGTGTACAGTGGTTGGGTAAGGTTTGAGAGATTGTGTACGGTTTTTGGGAAGGATTTGGTTATTTTCTAGGAATTAATATGTTGATTATGATATGTGGAAACTTTTCATGTATTTCATGAAACCATGAAATTAAAGGTAGAGGTAAGGGAGATAGAACATAGTTAAGGAGCACAGTTTCCCAATCCATGTGGCCTCCCCATGTAAGCCGTAAAACCTGGGGTAATATCATTTTTAAATGACAGGAAAAGAGTTTTTCTAATCTTGTGGGATTACCATGAGAGTTCCTCCCATGAGACATTAGTAGATCCATGGGTACTGCATGGTTTTTCTAACAGTGTGGCTAAACTATGTGCAGTATAAAAGTTTCTTTATAAAATAGGAATTGATGAGGATTTTCCCTAAACACACCATTATTCCCCATATGTGCCTATAACTAAGGGTTCCTCTTCTCAAATATTAGGGTGGATCCCTTACTCAATTTTGAAGTGATTTTAAGGGTTTTCAAGATGAATTGAAGGCTATTCCTTATTAGTAAGTCTCTTCTGTCGGTGGTTTAGTGTTTTTCCCTTGATCAACTTCTATTTCACTTTGGGATTCCGAGATATACGTCCATTTAATGTATATATTTTATTTCTACTTCCAATAATGGTAGGATTTGGAATTTTTGATATTAAAGAAATAGATCTATGCAGATTATGTAGAAGTGTAACCCAGATTTGATGTGAGGTTGTGAGGTGGGTCGATTTCACCAAACCCCAAAGGTAGGTGGCTTCACACTCGACACGATTTTTCTAAAAATGGAAGGAATAAATTCAATTAATTTTTTTTTCTTGTAAATTAATTTGGATTTCATGCGAATGACTTTATTGTAAACCATATTGTGATGATTTTTGGATTTTTTTGAAAATGGGTAATTATTATCAAATGTTCATTATTTTTGGATTTTGAAAGGTTTATTTTAAAATTGTTTTCTTGGATTGGATTATTCAAATGGATTTTGAAATTGTGTATCAATAAAATGGTTTTTTATTGATGAGTGGTTTGTCATGGAAAATGGATTAATGGGGTTTTCAATAAATGTGTGATTTGTTGAAGTGGTTTGGGAATGTTGTAGGATTTTGTTTTCTTAAGGGATTGTTTTTTTTAAATTTTTGGGTAGTATGGATTTCCATGTGTTTGTTGATATAATTTTGGAAATTGTTTATTGGAATGTTTTTTTTGGTTTTGGTAAATTCTCTTGGCTCTATTGTTGGCTTAAGTGGTTAATCTTGTGTTGGAAGGGATTAATAGTGGTGTGAAGTATCAATTTAAAAGGATGTATAGTTCCATGAATAACTACTATAAAAAATGTTGTAAAGTTGCGTGAAGTTCCAATATAAATGGTGATGGGTTTGGACATGATTTTCTGTAATCATTTCATTAGCAAGCTTAGGTGTGTGTGTGGAACTTGTGAATTTTGTTGGAATATGTGTGAAGCCATGCAAGGTGAAATGGGTTATGCCAATATGTTTTGGGAAAATGGTTAATGATGTGATTGGTTTATTTCATCGATATTATAAGGATTTTAGTATAATGGTTTGGTAAGGGTTGGTTTGGGATGATGGATATTGTTGTATTATTTAATAGTTTTATATTAATTGTTTTATATAGATGAGATATCTGGTTCTATACTAGTTTCATGTGTAGGGAAGTTATTTGGGAAAACATACTATGTTTTATTACTCACACCATTTTTGGAAACCTGGTGATTTTTAGAAGTTGTATTCTGAGACATAGGTAATGGAAAATAATATCCTTTCCTTAGTGGTGCAACGTGATGCTAGGGTGGTCTTGTGGTGTGGGTGCTTGGAGCTTGGTGAGGAGATTGGGTGTTATGATTTGGAGTATTTGAGTTTTTCTTCTTCTTCTTGGTACTCAAATTTTGCATTAGTATGCTTATATATTGATGTATTATTCATGTGGTTGGATTATGATCCACTGTTAACATGCAGTAGGTAGTTGTTTTTGTTATTGTCATGTTTTTTTGGTGGGTTTCATTTATAAAGAAAAATTATTCCACACAGTTTCTGAATCCCTCAACATAAATTTCTAGAATTTGGCACCTTGGGGATGTTGCTCAATGGTAACTATCACATATTCCTTAACTCAATCCAATGATGTGGGGTTGTTTTTTATAAGTGGTATCGTTTTTTTGGTTATTCAGTCATAATTGAGTCCAATGTTTCCCAGATTCATTTGTTTTTGTTTTTAGTCTTGGAGTTTTAATTCCTTCTTGGTTTATTCCTTATGTTGCGATGGTACAAAGTAGTGAGATTATTAGAACTTGAAATGTATGGCATAAAAATTCATATCCACCATTTTTATTCTGATCAGGAAATTACCAGGTAGTTGGTTATATAAGATTATTGGAGACACTAATAAGAATGTATATTTCATTATCAGGGGTTTAGAGAATCATAAGAGAAAGGAATTCATGGTAAAAATTACTTCTCACAAGTACTGAATATTTAATTTGGAGAAATGATTTCTGTTTTGGCTAGGAATGAGTTGATTTTGGATTATCTAAAATTTTTGTTCAAATGTGATATTTTGACATGAGAATGGTTGTGTTTTTTGAAAATTGGTTGATATTAAAAAAGGGTAGGTTTTTTAAAAATAAATAAACATTGAAATATTGTAATTGTGGAAATAATGTTTTTGATATCTGGAATGTGATATAATTTTCAATTGTAAGCCTTTAGTTACTAGGGAGTGAGACTTATAATGGTTTTTGTGTTGATAGATATGGAATCGGGTAGACTATATATAGTACAACCAGAGATTCTACTGAAAACGTGGATGCACCTGACCCCCCAGGTGAACCAACACATTGTTCATAGAAAAGTGAAAGATTTACAAGCCATGAAAACATGGAATATCTAGATGGGATGAATCATGTCGACCACTTATTTCAGTTTCAGAAGTTGAATCCCCCCATCTTTATTGGTGATTTGGATTTGAAATGGGAGAAATCATTTTCTAACAGGATGAATGAAATTGTTGATTTCATAGGCACCCCAACATATTTTAATGTCAAGTTACAAGTGTATATTTTCAAAGATCTATCATGTAAGTGGTGGGAGTAATTGGTCCAAGATAATGGGAATGAAGGAATAAGATGTAAGTATTTTGAGTAATTGTTCATCAAACTATTCTATCTCAACACATGAAGAATCCATAGAATTACCGATTTCATTATATTGAAGCAGGTGAACCTCTCGGTGATGGATTATGTTGATAAATTCATGAATTTAGTCAGGTATTCACTATAGGTGGTGGCTAGTGCATCGTTGAATGTTTTTATCTTCAAATCATGGTTGTGGCACAAAATACATTCAAATATTGGGGTATTTTGTATAATGGATTATATAGAAATAGGAAAAAAGAAATAGTAGATGAAAGGGTATATTTGGAGATATAGGTGGTTGAAGCATGTTATTACCCATGGTTAATGGTGGGAAATCTAATAAAAGGATCGAGTAGAAGAAGGAAATTTATTTCCATGGTGGTAGATTTGCTCAGAATATAACGAAAAAATTAGTAAATATCCATATAATGCCTAAGTTTAATATAGGATGTTTTAGTATGGATCTAAAGGGCACCTAAAGAGGAATTTTATAGTACAACCTCAAGCATGTCAAAATAGAAAAAAAAATTTATTTCCATTATTATTATGAAAATTCATTGATGTCAGGTGTTTGTGAAACTCCTCAATGATCACATGAGTCCATTACCATGATGATTTAGAGGAAATAACATACATCTCCTTAATAGAGCAGTGTTATTCATGGGGATTCTAGGACCACCATGACTCCATAGAAATGAAAATTTTGGCAAGGTTTCAAAGATAAAATCTTGGCTAGTAAGCAGGTGTATGGAGTTGGGCTGGTTGTGATGGATGATCAGTCTAGACCATCCACTATGATTGGTAAAATTCTTTTTACCAATACTTCTATACAAGAATTATTTTTTATGCATGTGTATCATTATTTTATTCCTACTTTTATTTTTTATTTTCTATGTTTAAATGTGGAAATTATTCCTTCTATTTTTTGACATCAAAATCTTCTAGGTGAAAGTGAGTGTCTGGCATTTTTGTGTAGATAATTATATGTAACTTTTGATGTGAAATGTTGATATAGGACTTATCAGTGGTTGAGATGGGTTTTTATGAAATAATCATTTGTATGGATTGGTTGGTGATGTTTAAGGCCACATTTGACAGTTCTGTGTGAAAGATTAGTTTCAGGAATGAAGAAAAAATCAAGCATCTTTTTAAAAGGGAGAAGATGTAAATGTTGGTGAAACTAGATTCTCAGAACTAAAAGTTGAAAAAATTACATTTAATTTGTGTCTTAGTATTTATAATTGATGGAAGATATGGGAATAATAATTTTTCTAGTAGTTGTTGACCAGTTTCTAGATGCCATTCCTAAATATTTATTAGGGCTTACACCTATAAGATTAGTGCAGTTTGCGATTGGTCTTCTTATGAGTACAAGTTCTATCTCAGTTACTTATTACTAAATGGAAACATCATAATTTAGGGAACTAAATTATCTATTAGAAGAACTGGAAAACAAAGTGTTCATCTGTCCTGGTACATCTTTGTAGGAATCAATGGAATTTTTTGTTAAAAAGTATGGTGGAACTCTCCCTACCTGTGTGGTTTATCATAAGATTAACCAAGCTACAATTAAGATTTTATATCCACTCCCATACAATGATGGTTTATTAAATTAGTTGAGGGGTTGTCAGGGGTTCTCAAAATTTTACATTCGATCAAGATATCATCAGTTGTGAGTGGTGAAGGAGGATTAAAAAAACAAATTTTAAAAGTAGATATGGACATTATGAGTATGTTTTTACACCCTTCGGTTAAAAAAATTCACTAAAGGTCTTTATGTAATTTATTAATCTTATATATAATAGATATATATATTATTTTGGAGTGGTGTTTGATAATGACATATTAGTGTATTCTATGAAAAGGGATGAGCATGAGAAATAATTGGCGACAGTGTTGGGGATCATGAGAGATCATCAATTGTATTACAAATTATTATGTGTGATTTTTTGATACAAGAAGTAAATTTAATTGACCATGTAATTTATAAGATAGGTGGTTCAGTGGATTTAGAAAAGATAGAGGCTTTTGCGTCTTTTAAACCTCGAAAGAATTTTTTTTGAGATATAAAGATTCCTTGGCTTATATGGGTATTACTTTTTATTTGTTCATGAATATCATGAATAGCATCACTGATGACAGATACGATAGGAATAATGATCCATTTAATTAGAATGATATGTGTTATAATGTTTTAATAACCATAATGAATGCATTACATGAGAACCAATATTGGTTTTTCCAAAACTAGGAAAGGGTATTTGGTTTATTGTGATGTATCGGGATTATATTTGTGGTGTATTCTCATTAGTGGGGATCTTATTATTGTATATGTCTTATGGATGTTGAGTATTCTTGAGAGAAACTACCCAACACATTATTTGGAGTTAGCGGTTGTGGTGCATACTCTTCCGTGAAAAATTATCATTATTCACCGATCATAAGATGTTCAAGAATATTTTCTCACAATGAGATTTGAATATTTGGAAAGGGGTATGGATGGATTATCTCTATATGTTTGACATCGATGTGATGTATACACCAAGTAAAAAAAATCGGTGGAAGATTAATCAAGTAGAAATTCATATGCTCATGTGGCGAAACATTCATCAAATCAGTGGGAGTTTATGTTTGTTATATACTACACGTGGCTATAATATGATGACTAGGGTGATATAGAGGTTTTATTTATAGTTGCATTGGTTCTCAAATTGAGTGGTTTTTTTTAAAGAGGTTTAGATAACCGATTCAGAGTGTGTGGCTTTGAGGTCAAAACTCAATGGTGTGGATATCATTGGGGGTTGGAAATTGGATGGGAATTCAGTGTTGTGCTTTCAATATTTAATTCTTGTACCAATTTCTTATTAGGAGAAGCATCAAAGATTTTATCATCATTCTATATGTGTTATCCATCATGGAATTCTGAAAATTTATAAGGCATTGAAATCATAGTTTTGGTGGAATGGTATGAAAAAGAACCTAGATGAGTTAGTTTTGAGATGATTGAATTAATAACAATTATGGACATAACATTAGTAGTTGGAAGGTATTTTGTTGTATTTACCTATCCCAATGTGGAATTAGGAAAAAATAGGGATGGATTTTGTTATATGTCTCTAGAAAATGGTTAGGAAATATGATACTATATGGGTGATTGTAAATCAAATCAATAAGTATGCCCATTTTATCCATATTCATGAAACTCATATGGTGGATGATTTATCCATGATCAATATATAGGTGGTGGTAAAGGGAAATGGTATACTAGTTTAGATTGTGTTTGATAGAGATATGAGGATCATGTCTCATTTCTAGAAATCCATACAGCAATTACTTAAGACTCAGTAAATGATGATTATGGAATATCATCCCCATATAGAAGGGAAATCTAAGAGGACAATAAAAAATTGGAATATGAGTTAAGGAGTAGTTCCATGGATTTTGGTGGCTCATGGGAGGATAAATTTATATTGGTAGAGTTCTCATATAATAAATGTTATCAAAACTCGATACATATCGCTCTGTTTGAAGCATTGTTTGGGCATTTGGGTCTTTCTCCACTATATTGGGTGGAAACTGGTGAGACATTGATGGTTTGGATGAGCCCCATTGATGAGACTATGGATATTACTAAGTCGATCAATAATATAATGGAGACAACCTAGAGTCATCAAAAATTGTATGTGGATCATTACAAATGACCATTTTTGTTCAGGGTGAGTGGCCATATGTTCTTGGGAAACTCTCCTAGGCTGGGAAATCATTGTTTTGGAACAAAGGGTATGATATCTCTGATGGATATTGGGTATTTTGAGATACTTGGGCGGGTAGAAGAGGTGGAATATCATTTGGATTTTAAACAATGATTAAGAGCAATGAAAAATGTGTTTTATTCTTCTCATTTGAGGATTTATCGACTGGATCCTAACCCTATGATTCAATTTGATTATTTTGAACTAGAGGATGATGCTTTGTGGTGCATGTGATAGTATAGATAGTGGTTATCCAAGATAATCCTTTGCATGGTGAAAACATCATTCTAGTTTTGGTTTGTTGAATCAGGGTAAGATTCAATAGGAGACATAGGAGTGGGAGAAATATATCACCAACCTATGTCATGTGCTTATTTTGGAAATGGTTGAATTGCTACTTTCTATAGATATAAATTCCAATAGTGATGATATTGTATCACACCCCGTTTAAGGTATGTAACTCTTTATTTCTATCATTTTTTGTGTGTATTGTGGTACGTTATGGTTTTGTAGAGTTTTTCTGGTTTTTGGGATGTGTTTGGGGCCTTCCTAAGGGTTCAAAGGTTGATCACAGTGAGTGAAAACCATGAAACAATATTAGGGAAACATGCCAGTTGAGGCAATGGAAATGGGTATGGTTTATGGATAGGGAACATGGTTTTAATAACCATGAGGCCTCCCCATGTAAACCATACAACATGGTGGGGTAGTATTTCACATGGATGGTGGATGGTTTGTCTAACCATGTGGGGTAACCATGAAAGGTCCCCCCTTGTGGTTGTATTTGGTTCATGGTTAGGACAAATATTGTCAATCCATGTAGCTAAATCATGCATGACATTAAAAGTGGGGATAAAAAAATGGGTCTTGGTCAAGATTTTCCCTAAAGCACCCATTCTTCCTCCTATGATAACTTGGTATTTATTCTTCTCCAAGGTTAGGGTTTCTCTCCCAATTATTTTAGAATTGATTTGAAGGGTTTTCATGGTGATTTGAAGGATATTATACCTTGGTAAATCTCCTCTTATGTTGATTTAGTAGTTTACACTATTTATATTTCTCTTTATCCCCCAATCTCTTAGATATAATTCTTTTAATATATATATATGGTTTTTGTTTCTTGTAATGGTATGATTTGGGCTTGGGGATGTTAGGGAAAAGGATATAAGGAAATTTAGTGGAAGATTCACCTGTATTTGGTGTGCAGTTTTGAAAAGTTTCAATTTCATCAAACCCTAAAGTAAGGCGGTCTAACTCTCTAATCTATTTTCTAGAGATATATGGATTAATTTTAATTAATAAACTTTTCATGAAATTTATTGTGAATGTAATGTGAAAACCATGATTGAAAAATATTCTGTGTTGATGTATGGATTTTGTGTAAAATGGGTTATTGTTGTGAAATTTTCATTGTTATTACATTTTAAAATTTTTATTTTAAAATCATTTTTTTGTATTGGTTTATTGAAATGGATTTAGAATGTATTTTAAAATAAAAGTGTTTTTTATTAAAATTTGGTTTATCATTGATAATGGATAATGGTTTTTAAAAAAATGAGTTATTTATTTATGTGATTTCGGCATGTTGTTGGATTTAAATATTTTCATAACGGATAGTTTGGTTTGTAAATATATGAGTCTTATGAATTACCATGTCTGCAATGACCCCCTCCCCACAAAGTGTACCCCTCCTAGGACGACAATTTGAGAAGGGAGATAATGACCCCTGAGTCCCACTTCCAGTAGGCCCCGAGTTGGCGACTAGCACTGAGGGTATAGTAAATACACAAATGGGAGGAATTACCCTATAATAGAACACATACAGAAGAGATACATAAGATAGAAACCAATCAACACCAACTCAGAACTGGAATATAAAAGAAACTCAAGTGAATATATGAAATGTCTTGCAAAAGTACTATAACTGGAAGGCAAAAAAAAACTACAAGTACCCAAAAGAAAGTAAAAACAACAGTGACCACAATCCCAAAAAGCTCCTGCAACCACAAGCTAGAAGTAGCCAGCCTAATCTCCAACCTACTCCAAGTGACCTGAAAAAAAAAACAGTTTATATAAATAGGGTGACTATGACAGTATACTTAGTAGGATCCTCCCCAAAGCCACTCGTGTAAAAGTAAAGAGAGCATGCTAAAGCACAATGAACAACTAGTGAAACTAACTCCTCACCTAAACAGGTATACTTTGTTCCCAACCTCACCATGGATACTCTCACCAAGTAATGAATACAAGAATATATCATACAATAAGGAATATTAAGGGTACCCTCCTACTACTTCCCTACTAGTTTTCCACTTTACCATAATGACATATATCCTGTGCATCTCTCTCCAAAGGCTTGCCCACAGACACCTGGGCTAAGCTCCACAATCGTCACCTCGTGCCCCACAAAGGGTTGGTTGCAGACACCAGGACGAAGCACCACACCATCCATAAAACCAAAAGTAACCAGGTAAGTTCCAGGAGCCACCACAGCTCGCATAACGTGTATCATACGTCAGGTATTATACCTCAATCCATTACATCCCATACACCAAGTAAGGATCCTCAAGCCATCACAACCTATACACATCACACCTATAGTAGTCCATAGGATACTATATCTAGAATATATATGTGCGAAATAACAACAATACATTACAGACCTCTACACACATATATGGGGAAACTAACCGTCGTGCCTGTTGGCACAAGTATCTACCAAGAGAAGAGAGCGGGGCCAAAGGGGGTAGTCGGCCATTCAACTTCCCACCGTAATGTTTGGGAAAACCCCCCCAGGGATGAGAATCCCCAAGGTGTCTGTCACCCTTACCGAATGGGTGGAGTAGCGTATAAAAACACAAAAAGTACAGAATAAACTATATCTCACAACCACACTATGGGCATAACCAAGTCTTAGGCACAACTGCAGCTAACTTCTCTCAGACTCCGGGCTACTACTTGCAAGACTAGGTATCCAATAAGCAGACAACCAATTAAATAACTTTATTAGATTACTTAATTATCTTTTTCTTAGTTCAACTGTACGTTAATTAATTCTTTAAACAATAATTAAACATGAAAAATTCCACATTAAAATTTATTAACATCACACCCAAAAACCACTGTTCCTTCAATAGTTTTCAACCTCATCATGATGTTCCAGCGAACTCCAACCCCATATGTTAACACCATTTAATAAAATTTTCAATATAGAAATAATTTCCCCTATTCCAAGGCATTCTAGAAAAGCATTCTATGCTACTAAACACAAGGGGGCTCAACACGGTGATTAGGTGTACTACCCGTCGAATATTTTCCCCCTATAGCAAGAGTGTAGACCCAGTATCCCTTGAGAAGCTAAACATGGAAAGCACATGGCATACCCCACACGTCTTCACCTCTTTCAGATGAAGGGTAAGAAAAACCAGCTGCCTTGAGTAGTTTGGAAAAGTAAAGCAGACAATCAACCAAAGAACCAACAAGCAACCAACAATCACATCCATCCCACTCAATCATCCCTGGTGTCCTCCCTAACACCCACATGCATAAACCGATGCATCTCGCCACTCTAGCTGTCATCCGCTGCAACAACCAAAAGGCCTCTATGCCCCCACATATCACAACACCCATCCAAGATCACATCACAACACAAGCAGCAGGAAAGAAAACATCATCACATTAATTTGGCTCCTGGCCCTTTAATGATAAAGTGTGTAACTCAGAACCCTTCCATGAATTATCAAATAATCAACTTTTTAATCCATCCTGAATTAACAGATTGCATCCCTAGGTTCCAAAACTGGGAAACCCAATTAGTAAGCTATCACAAATTATTAAACATGCTTACTATGCCAATTTTATCAACATCAAAAATACAACAAGAACCAGATTCATTTTCATACCTCTTTTTCCTTAGCCAACAATTATTATTTAATACCAGTTTACATCCTTTACCGATTTCCATCAAGAACGAACAACTAATCAAAGCAATCATAAATATCACACTATCTAGAAAAATGTGATGCAATAACATACGACTGATATAAATTTATTTATCTAGTTAAAATATTTATTAAGTTAATTCCATTTCTATCCAGTGTGATAAAACATGCTAACAATTCAGTTGCACATTAAAGAAAGAGAAGCAATGAATCCCCTACCTCAAGTTTTTTTATGAAAATCCCAACAAACGAAGAACGCACAAGAAAGATGGGTTGATTATCCAAGAATATTCCTTAGATATCTTCTCCTAACACAACATTGACCAAAACTCATCATATTTGGTATCCACACACTTAGATCTACCCATAACGGGCATAGATCTAAGAAACCGAGAGAATGGGAGAAGTATATCTAAGTAGATCTCAGAAACCAAACAAGAACGATCACATACCTCAAGAAAATGGATTCAATTCACCAAGAGAAGCCTTTAGATCACCTCCAAAATTCTTGGGAGATGTTTTCCTGCCTTTAAGGGAGGGTAATCCTGAGTTATGACTGCTTAGGATCTTAAATGAGAACGTTAGAGGCAAAACGGTCAAGATCCACAATTTTAGGATCTAGATTTAAGTGTCTGCATGGTTAGTTTGCACAGTTTAACAAACCGTGTGCTAACCGTGCATTAGCTACTACCATGGCCAACCTTCTCACATAGTTTGGCCACATAGTTAGACAAACTGTGTGCCACCCTTGCTTAACCTACTGCCTCCAACATTAACAATGCACAGTTTGGATGCACGGTTTATACAAACTGTGCGTCCCCCATGCGAAAGCTACTGCTCTTTAATTCTCCTTAAAATTCCACCCAAACCATCCCCCAAGTCACTACTTTGAAACAAGGGTAGTTAGAAACATCAAAAGTATATGAAGACATAACACGATGTTATAGTTCACAACTTTCTACCGTTGAAACAATTCACTCAAAAGGGTATTTTGGAAAAGCGTTGGAGATAAGTTACCTTGACATCCCGGAACACTTCTAACACCACATTTTCACAAAGTAATGGACTGGAGAGGTTCGGTCCATTACATCAGATACCTCTCAAAACATTCTCATCCTCGAGAATCCAAAACCCACCTAAAGAAAAAATGAAACAGGTCCCAAACAACCACCTATCGATATACCTCTCAAAATAGACCAAACCACAAAAGCAACAAAGGAGCCATCTCATAAACATGAAAGTTTCATAACCACATAAGTTACATCGATACAAGAAAATGTTAAACATCAAACAACTCTAGGTACTGAGAACGTATCTATGACTCATGTTCCCAGGTACTCTCCTCTAAACCATGGTGTCACAACAAGACACGAACTAAAGGAATAGAACACCCGCGCAACACTTTCTCCTTGCGATATTGGATCTCCACAGGTCACTCCTCAAAGGTTTCATCATCGTCAACATCGATCTCTCCCCAATAGATGATGTGAGAGTCATCATAAAGATAATGACGAAGCTGTGATACATAGAAAACATCATGTATGGGACTCATATGAGGGGGAAGTGCTACTCGATATGCCACATATCTAACACGAGCTAACACCTCGAAAGGCCCAACAAACCAGGGAGAAATTATACTTCCACATCCAAAACTTCGCTACCCACGATGGGGAGTCACCTTCAGAAATACATGATCCACAAATTTAATCTCCAAGGGTATTTTCCTTTGATCATCATATGATTTCTGACGATCTTCCACTTTCTTCATCCCCTCACGAATCACCTAAACCATCTATGTTTTATTCTGTACTAGTTCTGGTCCGAGAATTTCTGACTCTCTGACCCCAGTCCAGCACAATGAAGAATGGAAAGGATGGCCATAAAAGGATTCAAATGGCTCTATACCGATGGTGGAGTGAAAACTATTTTTTTAATAAAACTCCATGAAGGGTATGTGCCTCATCCATGAACCTCCAAAATCGAGAACACACGATCATAAGATGTCTTCAAGAGTGTGGTTGGTTCGTTCTTTCTGACCATCCATTTGAGGATGAAAAGTTGTGCTAGGGTATAGCTGAGAACTGAAATTATGTTAGAGACCTCTCCACACTCTGGAGGTAAAACGAGGATCTCGATCAGAAATGATCTTCCTTGGGAATCTATGAAGTCTCACCACCTCCGCAAGAAGCTGCCTCAAAAAAACTTCCAATGAGCTCATCTCCATGATCACTATGAAGTGGGCCGATTTTTTCAAACGATCCACTACCACCCAAAAAGCATCATGTACTCCCAAAGCTCAAGGTAAACCAGTAATACAGTATATTGATATTTCCTCCCACTTCCACTGAGGAATATCTAATGGCAGTAGAACACCGCCAAGAACACAGTGTTTGACCTTCACCTTCTGGCAGACTAAACATCGAGACACAAACTCCGCAATCGCACGCTTCAGCCCAGGCCACCAAAACTGACTCCTCAAGGATCGGTACATCTTTTTCACACCAGGATGTACTGCTAAAGGTGAACTATGGAACTCTTTGAGAACTATCTCGCGCATCTCCAAGGGAACACAAAGCCTTCCACGATACAACACTCGGTGTTGTTCATCCTCAGACCAACCATTAGGGGCCTCACTACAAGCAACTTGGTCTCTCCAGACCTCCACCTCAAGATCTCCCAACTGGAACTCTTCTACCTTCGACATTAGGGATGACTGTACCTTCATATGAAAAAGACAAACTCTACCCCCAACTTCTCCCATATCAAGATGTAATGCTGAAAGTTCTTCTATTACTCTCCAGGAATCACTAGATTCACACACAGTATCACTACGTGACTTTCGGCTCAGCGCATCAGCTACAGCATTCCATTTTCTAGGTGTATATGATATTTCAATGTCGTAATCCTACAAGAACTCCATCCACTGACACTATCTCAAGTTCAATTCGTGCTGGGAGAAAACATACCTCAAACTCTTATGATCGGTGAAAACCACAAACTAATCAACAATTAGGTAATGTCTCCACAACATCAGAGAAAACACCACGGATGCTAACTCAAGATCATGGGTGGCATAGTTATGTTCATGGGGACGCAAATGCCGAGACCCATAATAAACAACTGACCTCTACTGAATGAGAACACATCCTAACCCCAAATGTGAATCATCGTAGAAAACATCAAAATGAACTCCCTCAGCTTGAAGAGAAAGGACTAGAGCACTTACTAACTTCTCCTTAAGATACTCGAAAGCTTCCTGACACTGATCAGTCCATATGAGAGCCTAATCCTTCCTAGTCAAAGCTTTCAGCAGAGTCGCAACTCAGGAGAAATTGGATATGAACCTCTTGTAGTAGCCTACGATACCAAGGAAACTTCGCACCTCTGACACTGTCTTGGGTGATTCCCAAGACACAACAACTTATAACTTTGATAGATCCACAAATACTCCCTAATGGGACACAAAATTCCCCAGGATATGGACTTCTCAAGCCCAAGACTCACAATTCAACAACTTCCCAAACACCTGATGTCGATGAAGAACTCCCAAAACAGCTTGTAGATGCTCTGCATTATTCTCTTCAGATGTGGAGTACGTAAGGATGTTGTCGATGAAAACTACCACAAAATTGTACATGAACTCACAGAACACAACATTCATCAATCCCATGAATATGGCTGGAGAATTTGTCACACCAAATGGCATTACCACGAATTCATAAGGGCCATGACAACACTGTAAAGCAGTCTTCAAAATATCTTCATCCTTCACACGCATCTGATGATATCCTGACCGAAAGTCGATCTTTGAGAACCAACATGCACCCTTTAGTTGATTGAATAAATCATCAATCTGTATAAGAGGATATTGATTCATTATTTTCACTTTTTTCGAGCGATGATAATCAACACACAAATGCAAACTACCATCAACCTTCTTCATGAATAAAACTGGTCCACCCCATGGTGACACACTTGGCTGAACAAAACTGCACTTTAACAGACCATCATCTGTATACATAGCTCTCATAACATAGAAGGGGACATCCTATATGGATACATAGAGGTAGGGGACTCTTCTAACTATAGCTCGATCCCAAAATCGATCTCTCATCGAGGGGGTAATGCTACAACCTCTTCTAGAAAGACTCCAGGGTACTCCTCTACGACCCTAGGAAACACTAACTACGGAACCTCTGAATAACTCAGCATCATCTCATCCATAAAGTATGACAAGGATGGAACATTCCTAGGACCAAACTAAGAATCTCGATCACCAACAGACACCAATAGATCTCTATCTGCACTAATGAAGATGACCTTCTTCCTGAAGCAATCCACGATAGCCTACACCGAATACAACCAATCCATGCCGAGAATGAAATCATATGGTTGTATTCCTAAGCATAGGGAATCTATCCAATAGCGGTGTTTCACCAACACTATCTCACAGTTTCTACATACTTTAAACAAGTTAGCTCAACCTCTAACAGGTCTAGTCAATGCCAAGGGCACTGGAAGCCTCTCTACCTCAAGTCCCAAAGCATGGAAAAGGGTAGGTGATATGAAGGAGTGTGTCACTCCTAAATCAAACAAGGCGTACACCGAGGTAGAAATCAAGAAAAGGGTACCTTGAATGACATCTGGATCATTTGGCACTGGCAATACTAGAGCATGAAGCTAACCACAACCTCCTCCAAGACCTCTCTGACCCTGATGATGACCACCACCACAGCCATGATCTTCTCTCTGGGGATGGGGAGCGTCATGGGGCTTTCCTATAACTTACCCATCTACCCTCTGGTGATCTAAAGCCAGTGAAACCTATTGCTGCTGTTGACTTGGTTGGAACTGCCTTAATGGAAGAATCTGGAGCATAGCGCTCGGTGCATGTTGACTTCTCTCAACGCTAGGGCAGTCCTGCTGCTAATGACATGACCACCACAAGAAAAACAAGTGCATGATCCCTTGTAATAGGCCTGAGAGTTGCTACCTCTGGAGAAACGATATGTGATGGGCTGGGACCTACCCCCGGCTGAACGGAAACCCTTCATCCCTAAAAACCAGGAACCCCAGACCACATCTCTGCTTCATGAGGAATCATGACGATTCCCCTCTCGTGATGATCTTTTCCTGGCCAAATTCCTCTCGAAAACCTCTTCCCTCTCCAGCACCTCAAGATATGTCTTTTTCAAAAATGGGGTGACTTGGAGCTAGATATATGTACACAAGGCCTCCTCGAAATGCCTCACCCTGGCCACCTCATCTGGTAACAGGTCCGAAGCATATCGCAAAAGGTTCTTGAAACGGATTCTGAACTCTCGCACAGTGGAGCTCCCTTATCGAAGGGTAAGAATCTCTTGGAGACTGGACTCCTTCACAGTCGAGGAATGGAACTCGACTCTAAATTTGACTCAAAACTCCTCCCATGAGATCACTGACTCCTCAAGGTCCCTAAGGAACAAGAACCACCACTGCCTTGCTGCTCCATGTAGCATCGTCACAGCAAAGGACACCCAATGATCCTTCCAAGCATGGATCAAACTAAAGACTATCTCGACCTCCTCCAATCAGTCTTCCTTATCTACATCTAAAACGGAGCGCTCGTACTTCTAGAGACTCAGGTGATGAAACTCTCGGAGTGTCTTCCTCCAAGTGTCATCATCGTCAACCTCTACCCTACAATGATCTGCTGGACTAGCCTGCTGGACATTTTCTACACAAACCTGGTGAGGACGTCGACCTGGAGCCATACCTTTAAAATAAAAAACCATTAGAGTTACTAAGCCTAGAATATGGAAGTCTCAACATTAATTAATTTATTGTTTTCTTTTATTCATTTTAGGTTAACCTATCACAAGGTCTACCCATTCAAACATAGGAATAATGAATAATTATCCATGATCCTTTCCTAGGTCTCTACCCTGCAACTAGTATCACCTTGTTTAGTAGCCATTGTAATATTAAAGGTCTGTACATCAGATCATAGGGGGCCATAAATGCCTATGTATTAGCCGGTCTCCAGTGTTTACCTCACTTGCTAAACAGGAATGACATCGTTACCCTACCATCCCATGCAACCTCACCTGTTCCTAACTCCAAACTTCATCATTTCCCTCAACCAGACCTCTGATACCACTCTGTCATGACCCCCTCCCCACAAAGTGTACCCCTCCTAGGATGATAATGTGATAAGGGAGATAATGACCCCCTGAGTCCTGCCTCCAGTAGGCCCCGGGTTAGCGACGGGCACCGAGGGTATAGTAAACACAGAAATGGGAGGTATTACCCTCTAAGAGAACACATGCAAAAGAGAGAGATAAGATATACACCAATCAACTCTAACTCAGAACTATAATATAATATAAAACCAAGTTCATATATTAAATGTCATAAAAAAGTACTAAAACTGGATGAAAAAAAACTACAAGTACCCAAAAGAAAGTAAAAACAGCAGCGACCAGAAGCCTGAAAAACTCCTGCAACCACAATCTAGTAGCAACCAGTCTTATCTCCAACCTACTCGAAGTGACCTGAAAAAAAAATACTTTATATACATAGGGTGAGTATGACAATATACTCAGTAGGATCCTCCCAAAAGCCTCTCGTACAAAAGTAAATAGAGCATGCTAAAGCATAGTGAACACCAAGTGAAACTAACTCATCACCTAAACAGGTATACTGTATTCCCAACCTCACCATGGATAATCTCTCCAATTAATGCATACAAGAATATATCATATAGTAAAGAATATTAAGGGTACCCCACTATTACTTCCCCATTGGTTTTCCACTTTTCCCCAATGAAATACATCCTATGTGTCTCTCTCCAAAGGCTTGCCCACAGACACATGGGCTAAGCTCCAAAATCTGCACCTCGTGCACTACAAATTCTATCCCGTAGACACATGGGCGAAGCACCACACCATCCTCACAACCAAAAGTAACTTGGTAAGTTCCAGGAGCCACCACATCCCACATAACATGTATCATACGTTGGGTATTATACCTCAATCCATTACAACCCATACACCAAGTAAGGATCCTCAAGCCATCACAGCCTATACATGTTACACCTATAGTTGTCCATAGGATACTATATCCATAATATATGTGTGCGAAATAATAACAAGACATTACAGATGTCTACACACATATATGGGGAAAATAATCACCGTGCCTGTTGGAAAAAGTATCTACCAAGAGAAGAGAGCGGGGATAAAGGGAGTAGTCAGCCATTTTTCCTCCCACCAGAATGTTGGGGAAAACACCCTGCAAGGATAAGAATCCATGGGGTGTCAGTTTCCCTTACCGATAGGGTGGAGTGACATATTGAAACACAAAAAGTACAGAATAAACTATATCTCACAACCAAAATATGGGCATAACCTAGTCTTAGGCACAACTGTAGCTAACGTCTCTCAGACTATGGGCTACTACTTCCAAGACTAGGTGTCCTATAAACACACAAACAATTAATGAACATTATTAGATTACTTCATTCCATTTTTCACAGTTCCACTATACGTTAATTAATTCTTTAAACAATAATTAACCATGAATAATTCCATATTAAACTTTATTAACATCACACCCAAAAACCATTTTTCCTTCAAAAGTTTTCAACCTCATCATGATGATCCAGCGAACTCCAAACCCAGGGGTTAACACCATTTAATCAAATTTTCAATATAGAAATACTTTATCCTATTACTAGGCATTCTAGAAAAGAATTCTATACCACTAAACACAAGGGGGCTCAACACGGTGAGTAGATGTACTGCCCGTCGAGTCTTTGCCGCCTATAGCAAGAGCATAGACCGAGTCTCACTTGAGATGCTAAACACAGAAAGCCCATGGCCTACCCCATGCGTCTTCGCCTCTTTCGGAAGAAGGGTAAGAAAGAATAGCTCCCTTGAGCAGTGGGGAAAAGTAAAGCTTGAAATCAACCAAAGAACCAGCAAGCAACTAACAGAGACATCCATCCCACTCCATCATCCCTGGTGTCCTCCCCAACACCCACATGCATAAATCGATGCATCTCGCCACTCTAGGCATCATCCTCTACCATAACCAAAAGGCCTTTATGCCCCCATATATCACAACACCCATCTAGGATCACATCACAACACAAGTAGTAGGAAAGACAACATCTTCACAATAATTGGGCTCTTGGCCTTTTAACAATCAAGAGGTTAACTCAAAACCCTTCAAGGAATTATCAATCAAGCAACTCTTTAATCCAGCTTGAATTAACAGATTTAATTCATAGGTTCCAATACTAGGAAACCCAATCATTAAGCTATCACAAATGATTAAAAATGATTACTACACCAATTTGATCAACATCAAATATACAACAAGAACCAGATTCATTTTCATGACCCTTTATCCTTATCCAACAATTATCATTTAATACTAGTTTACGTTCATTACCTATTTCCATCAAGAATGAACAACTAATCAATGAAATCATATATATCACACTATCTAGAAAAAAATGAGGCAATAACATATGACCGATATCAATTTCATTATCTGGTTCAAAAATTTATTAAATAAATTCCATTATCATCTAGTGGGATAAAACATGTTAAAAATTCAGTTGCATGTAAAAGAAAGAGAAGCAATGAATCCCCTACCTCAAGGTTTTTGATGAAAACCCCAACAAACTAAGAACGCACAAGAAAGGTGGGTTGATTCTCTAAGAATATTCCTTAGATATCTTCTCCTAACACAACCAAGACCAAAAACCATCATATTTTTCATCCACACACTTAGATCTACCCATAAAGTGTGTAGATATAAGGAAACGAGTGAAAGGGAGAAGTATATCTAAGTAGATCAAAGAAACCAAACAAGAGCGATCACATAACTCAAAAATCTGGCTTCGATTTTCCATGAGATGTCTTTGGATCACCTCCAAAACGCTTGGGAGATGTTTTCCTTCCTTCAAGGGAGGGTAATCCCCAGTTATGGACGTTTAGGAGCTTAAATTAGCAAGATAGAGATAAAACGGTCAAGATCCACAATTTTAGGATCTAGATTTAATCGGCCACAAGGTTAGTTCGCACGGTTTAACAAACTATGTGCTAACTGTACATTAGCTACTACCTTGTCCAACCTTCTTGCATGGTTTGGCCGCATGGTTAGAAATCCATGTGCCGCCCGTGCAGAAGGTACTACCTCCAACATTAACTACACACGGTTTGGCCGCACGGTTTAGACAATCAGTGCACCCCCCATACGAAAGCTACTGCTCTTTAATTCGATTTAAAAGTCCACCCAAACGCACCCCCAAGTCACTACTCCGAAACAAGGGTAGTTAGAAACATCAAAAGTAGGTGAAGACGTAATGTGATGTTACAGTTCACAACTATATACTGTTGACACGGTTAACCGAAAAGGGGATTTTGGAAAATCATTGGAGATAAGTCACCTTGACCTCCCGAAACACCTCTAACACCACATTTTCACCACGTAATAGACTAGAGAGGTCCGGACCTTTACAATGTGTTTTTTGATATCATTTTTTAAATTTACTATTATAATGTCATTGTGATTTTGGTAAACACTATTGGATTGATTGTCGACTTCAGCGGTTAATCATGTGTTGGAAGGGATGGATAGTGGATTGATGTACCAATATAAAAAGATAAGTATAGTGGAGTTAAGAACCACAAAAATTGGTTGAAATGTGGAATGAAGTATATCTGTTAATGTGGGCAGGTTTTGATGTGAGGTTCTACCATCATCATAATGCTGATCCCAATGTGTGTATGTAGAACATGTGAATATGGTTGTTATATGTGTGTGACCACACAATGTGAAATTGGAGTTTCCAATATGTGATCATAAAATGGTTAATGACGTGTTTCATTTTATTCTTTGGTATTGTGATTATTTGTGTTAAATGGATCAATATGTGTGGGTTTGGCCTACTGGAGATTGTTGCATCAATTGAGAGTTTTTATTAAATGTATTATATAAACATGCTATCAGGTTCTATCATAGTGTCATGTGTAGGAGGGTTATTTGTGGAAAACCTATTGAGTATTATTAATCTCCCCCTACTTATAGGTTTGGTTCTTTTGAAAATGTTGTATTTAAAGAAACAAGTAAAAGAAAATCATATTTTTTATTTAGTGGTGCATCATGATGCTTTGGTGGTCTTCTGGTGTTGTATCTGGAGCATGGTGTGGAGCTTGGGAGATATGTTCTGGAGTGTTCTATCATTATTGTTTTAGTCTTACACATGGAAATATAATTTCATATTAGTATAGCGTTTTATTGTTTTAATTTTTATTTAGTTGGATTATAATACATTGTTAACATGAATCATGTATTTTTTTAGTATTAGCATTTTTGGATGGTGGTTTTCATTTCAAATGGAAAATAAACCCCCACCGTTTATGAAGCCCTCAAATTTTACTTCTATACTTTGGATACATGGGGATGTATCTGAAGGCCATGAATCACTTCCTTCTGAACTCAAGACAATGTGGAGGGGTGAGATGAAACATAATTCCATTTAATCAATTAAATCACAAGGGATAACTAATGGAACACAAAGGAAAATAGGTGAGATAAAAATACATGTATCATAATAAACACAATAAATAAGCATAACTTTTCAGTTAAAAGTATTTTAGGATATCACCGAATTGAAGGATCGTGTGTAAAAATATGGGGGAATAACACAAAGAACATGGTATAATATGATAATCGAATAATAGGAAATGTGAATAGAAAATATAGCATGAAATAAACTTGATTCAATGGAATCTACCTAGATAACTTAATATAGTGGATACTTTCGTAAAATCGATTATGTCCATTCCATATCACCATATATAATGCTTCATTAGAATAAAACATTACCCAATGCATCAGAGCACTATCTAGGTGTATCTTTTTTTATTAACTATATTAGGCTCACTAATCTCTATGTGAGAACACACATCATAATATGTTAATGATTTATTTATTCCACAAAAATAAATCAATTATAAAAAATAAAATATGAATTACCCATTGAAAGAATTGGTTATATAATGTTTTCTCATATAAAAAAGACATATCATAATGTATTCATTTTATAGATAAACATAAGGCATTTATTAAAAAATTAAAATAAAGGATAAGATTTTATGTATATATGTGATATACACACATCTACAATTTAGAATCCATTTATTACATCAATGTTTTTTATCATTGGTGAAAATATCTTTAAACAATTACATTGATTATTTCATGAAAAAAATTACCCCTTTATATTTTAGAATTTTTTTTTAAAATTTTAATTGTTGATAAAATATTATATACAACTATGTAACTAATAAAAACCATAGAAAAATATAAAGTATCCCTCAAAAATTCACAAGGTCATGATAGCGGGTAATTCTGTACTTGTAAAATAAGATTAAAAAATAATTCCTTTCACACTTCTGTAAATTTTTTAAATATCACTCAAATCAGACAAATAGATGATTAATTTTAAAAATATATATTAAAAATTAACCGATTCATTAAAATGTATTAAATAAATCATTTTAAAAAATATATAATTTTTTTTGAATTTTTTTACAAAACAAGGATATAGAAGAAGAATGATTTTCTACTCAAGAGAGAAATAAAACTAGCTATACTTAAAAACATTATCTCAATAATTTAATGTACCAATGCAAGGAAATTGGTATTTTTACATGAATCTATAACGAATAAATATAAATTAATAAGATTTAAATTATTTTTTAAATAATGATCAAATACTTTCATACATTGGGAATTTAGGCATAAGAAATCCCTATTAAAATGAGATTTCAATATAAAAACTTACCATTATTGTATATTATGATTCATAAATCTCATGAATGATGTTTTTCAATTATATCTAAAAAAAATTAATTTTAATAAAAAAAAATTATTATATATAATGTGTAATTATACACATCATATAAAAGATATTATGTGTATAAAATAACATGATTCTAAAAGGATGTTTTTAGATGAAACTCATACCACGATTCAAGAATTTATAGTGTATATATTTTATAGAATCTAAAATAAACCTATTTAAAATATATGTTTTATTTAGAACCACATACTGGATTAATTATTTATACATAAAACACATACATAATTTATTTGAATATTATTTTCATTACATACACTGTTATGTCAATGGCTGGTGGTTTTGAGGACACTCGGTTCATAATATTAAAATTACATCGGTGTATTGAAATTGATCAAAGTGGTCACTATAAATTCATATAAAAATTAATAATAATGATATAATTATCATTTAAAAAACTATATTTTAAAACCCAACATGAAATATGGTAATGAAAAATGAACTATTTTACAATCTTAAAGACAATAGGACATATGTATGCATGAATATTGTTTCTATTTTTCAACGATCAGGATGAAATGAAATTAATTGTTATTTTATCATTATATAATTATAAATAAATAATAGATAAAATATTATTTATTTAAATACACTTATATATACCATCAATGTGATACATTAATTACAAATGAATCATATAGCTTTGTGAGTTGGTAGTCTACCATACACAAGAACAGTGGTATCATTTATTGATAGATGTTAAGGTTATATGGAATACAATATGTTAATTTTACAAAAGAATTAAAATGCCATGAATATAATATATAAACAATAAATACATTCACATGATTTTCTAGGTTTGGTGATGATTAAAAATTAATTATATCAATCCCTGATGTGGTAGTCCATCATACACATGAGTAATAGTTTTGTTTTCCCATTGATAAAATTTTGGACTTAATTGGGTTATGAAATTAACATAATCACATTATAATATATGGTATACTATTTTTTATTATATTAATAATAATTTAAAAATATTTTAATGATGGGGAAGAATAAATAAAATAATATTTCTTAATTATGAATATTACCTATTATCTATATCACTTTATTATGGTTATACCTAATGCCTCCCTAGATTTGATATATAATCAAACTAATTCCTCTTGGAAATGTGGAGGAGAATATGTAATGGATTTGGGTAGGGTTAAGATGAACTAATTGGTTTTTTATTTGTTTAATGGTGAAGATAGGGGATTCTATTTTAGATGCAATGATCAGTGGAATTATTTTAAACACCAAATACTATTTAATAGTGGGTAGTCACTCTCTTGAATCATTCCATGTAAATTGAAACATAAATGAGTTTTGTAGAGAACATTCCAACCCACAAAATTAAAATAAAATTTAATCATTTTTTAAACATGTAATTCATTAAACCTCTAATGTAACTCACTATTAGATTTTATATTTTTCATACATGGTAAATATATTTATTCAATTTTTTACTATTCATTATAAAAAAATTATATTGACCTTATTATATAATATTAATTATTAGGAATAAAATTATAGAATCCATTTTGAAAAATTAAACTCATATACGTTACCAAATTTCATTAAAAATGACTCCCAAAAATGTGTCCGAAAATCTATTTTCTAAAAAATTAATTTTTTAGGGAAATTATCATCTTATATTAACTATATTGACAAAAATCATCAATATATCAATTTAAATTAAAAATAAATATATATAAACTATATATTAATCAAAATAATTTCTCATTATATTTATTTTAATTATTTAAAATAGATAAACATTATTTACTTCATAAATATTTTCAAAGAAACATGTTTTTTATGCATAAAGAAAAAAAATATACTAAAATATTGTATATTTATCATTTAATTTTTTTTTCAATTAAGTATAAATAAATAATTATTAAATTTTTTTATAATAAAAATAAATAAATTATGGGAATTTTATAATACTTAATTTCTTACTTGAAAAGTCACTTTAGTAAAAATCATTATTTTTGACTATTCATTGAGAAATGAAACATTTCATAAATATAAAAAGGATTCAGCCAAAGATAATTTTTGAATCATAATTGAAGAAAAAAATAATTATATTAAATAAAATTTCTAAAGCATCCGTAAATTAGTTATAATAATTTCTAATAAAAAAACAACATTTATATTTGAAGACGATATTAGTGTTTCTAGATTAAAATGTCATCAGAAAAAGACGTTTTATTATCTATTAATAAATTTTCAAAAAATTTATACTGAGTAGGAAGTTGGTATTTATTTTATAAATTAATTAATATTATTCTTATAGAGAAATTTAATTGGAATGTCATAATGGAGTCATTTATATAATAATATTTTATAATTATGTAATTGTTTGTTAATACTCAATATTGTTTTTGAATACACTATGAATTAGAGCGTTCTTGTAAATTATTCAGGGATTACAACAATATCTATCTTGTTCCATCCATTCCTATTATAACATATCCCTATAATTAGTGGTATCTAAGGGAAACTATTGAAGGCCCAAAACTTATAATGAAATTTATTGAACAAAAATATGTCATGGGTTGAAGCATACTATGTATTATATTAATTTTCAAAGCCTTATCTATATACAAGAGAAAAACCTAGTTGATAACCAAAGGTCCCTTAGAGGATTTGAAACATTATACATTCCATTAACTGGCATTGTAGTTTTTAAAAACGATCCATTTATATATATTCATGATAACTCATGGTGGTGAGACCACATATCACATGCATATAAATGGAACTCATTTTCCAAAGGGGCATGATCAAGCGATTACCCACCCTACTCATGTGGTATCATTGTATGGAATCCAAACTACTACCATATAATTTCTAAGCATTATTTAACCTCAGGAAGTCCTAATGATAGTGAAAAAATCCAATTAAATTAAATAATAAATTTATAATTAATTGAAAAATTTAATTAAAATATTGATATTGCTATAATATGAAATAGTGATATTATCACACTTAAATAGTGAAAAAAACATAGAGAATGTATATGGAACACTACTTGAATACACCCTATGAAAAATATATATCAATGTAAAATGTTTTAACAGACATAAAAATTTAATTAAATTTAAAAAACTATTTATTTACCATTGGTGGTGTAACATTAATGAAATGGAATAAGAAAACATGAAGAAATTACCTTGATATATTATATAGATTAATTGAGTGAATGTACAATCATATGTGTATGATAATTTTTTTCCAATGGAATATTCATTAAAAACCTATAATGGACACATCAAATTCAAAGGGAAATATAAGAGGATGAACATTGAGGAATAAAGTGATGTAAAGTCTCTCCAATGTCCAATAAAATCACCATAGAGTACCCCAAATTGAAAGTGTATTAAGCGAAGGGAGTTGGAGGGAGACCCCAAAGAAAAAATTCAAGGGGGGAGAGAGAGTGAATGTTATTGGATTAAAAAATTGAATGGGAAAAGTGGTCTTATCAAACATTAATTAAATTTGTTAGGCTACAAAATTATTACATGGTTTTCTAAATAATTCACAATAGATATGATTGAAAATGTGTCTAGAAATCCAGATCACAATGATTGGATATATATTTTTTCTAAACTTGAACTAAAAATGTATAACACCATTGAAAATGAATTACTTGTTTTTCATAGTTTCTCTACATCAATGTGCTAAAAATATACTAATCCATAAGAAGAAACTACATTAAAAAGTTAACCTATATAGTTCCCCTAACCATATATCAAAATTTCACTTGGTAAACCCATTCCAATATTTACAAAATTCTTTGTAGAAATAATGAGACCCAACTCTTGATATAAGACACTTATATGGCATAAATAAAAATCACAAAAAATATACCCATGAAACTCAAATTCCCTGAATTCAAATTCAAAACCCATCTTAGAAAAAAAACCATTAATATAAATTAAAAAATTAAATTTACCAATGAATATCATGCGTGAAAAGGTGATATGGTTCAATAAAAATAACAGCATCATATTTATAAATAATAAATATTATTAATTTATAAGAATAATTGGTCTGTCTAAAATTATTTGAATTATATAGCAAAAATAAGAAAATGCCATATAATTTTTTTTTCTAAATTATAAACATCATTGTAAAATCATCAACTTTTAAAACTAAATTTTCCATTAAAATGCGTGTTTTTAACATAGTTATTTTTTCTATTTTAATTAATTATTTTTTTTAAAATAATAATATTTTTATTAAAAAATATAAAAATGAATGTATCTGAAATTTCATTCCCAAAGAGTTTAGAATAATATTTTCCATTATATAAAATATTTTGTTTAATAACTTTATTCAAACATAACGAATAAAACTAGCAAAAATATATATCTATTATAATACAGTCATTAAAATAAAAGTTATAAATAAAGGTAACCAAAATATGATTAGAAATATAGATCATTTTACATACTAATTAGTTGATTAAATTTAATTATTGTATCTAAATAACAAATATTATTACCATATGATAATATATATATTTTTTATAAATGTATCTGTAAATAAAATTTATTTTAAGAAACATAATATATTATATGTATAGTAAATTTTTCTATGATTAATATATACATATTTATTAATAATAGAATAAGACTAAATGGATTAGTAATTGATAGAAAATAAAAATAAAAATAGTTAATACTTTGATTTTTTTTACAAAAAATGATTTTCATAATATTATATAAGTTTATTTAGAAGTAAAAAACTAAAATATAATTATAATTTAAATTATTAAAAAATTTAAACATTTTTTATTTATAATAAAAATATTATTAATTGAAAAATATTTTCAATTTTTCTGAAATAGTTTATTTTTAGGTGAATAATGATGATTTATTTTTCTTCCAAAACTACAACCTTATATTTATATTAGAATATAAAATTTTATTATAAATAATTTAATTGTACAATGATATGTTTAAGGAGTAAAAAAAACTTATTAAAATATAGTTCTAAATTTATAAAACATGTGTTCAGAATTTTAGGGAATTAGGTCATAATTTTGAATAATAACATTTTAATGTGATTTCATGTAATTAAATTATATTTTTATAAAATTATATTTTTAATTGACTTTAATTTTATATAACAATTATGTTTTACATAATAAACCAATTTTAATATTAAAATAAAACATAGTTAAAATTTTAACCTATATGGAAATATTTATATTAACAATATGTTTTTCTAAAAATGGGTTTTTACGCATTAGACTCAGAAATATAAAAATTTCTTTTTTACAAAAATATAATTTGTATATGATAAAAAATATTTTTTATTTTTAGTATTTTGAAAAATATTATTTATTACATTCCATTTTTTTGATGTAAAAATTAATTACTTAAGTAAAAAATGGATATAATTGTAAAACCCAACATGGTAAAATTTAAAATTATAAGATTAAGGGGATTAAAAAAGAGTAAAACATGTTTCGATGTGAATGGATGATGGATAATCAACCTTATCTCATCCAAATCTCTAATGTTTCTAATTTTTTATCAATGAGATATGTTCATTATGTGATCCCTTTACATTAAGTAGTTATAGTTCAAAAATATCATTCTCTATAATTATAATTGTGGAATTCCACCACCCCTACATAGAGCTAAATGTTTTCTATTTACTCTCATAACAAAACCCATTTATCCACTTATATAATAAATATTTATTTAGATATGTTATATAAATCATATAATTAACTTATTCCATATATTCAAGAGGAATCCAGCTATGTAATATCAATGTTATCAACATGGTACTCATTTTTCCAAATGTTTCATGCTTTATATCATGAATTACGAAAATTCACATATAATAAAATTAAATAATTATTAGCAATTATAAAAAATAAATTATAATACCTAATATGGTATTATAATGATATTATTTTGGATAATATTAAATTTTGAAAATGATATCATGAAACTAGTTCAAAAAATAAGGATTTCTGACTTATAAAATTAAAAATACATAAAAAATAATTATTATAAAAAAAATTCATTAAAATAATGATTATAAATGATAACAGTTATGAATAATGTCATTAAAGATGAAATATTATTTATTATGTTTTTATAATGGATTTTAGGGTGTGTTCGAGTAAATAATTAATAAAGCTAACTGTTTCTAGATAACATCTTTGTTTCATTGAGATCTAATTCATATTACCCAATTGTTTTGTCTTTATGATTTATATATTTGATGGGTTTTTACATATCCTAACATTAATAAAATCAATCGTATTTAAAACCCATCTATTACTTTACCAATAATTTATTTTTAATTCAAATCATTTTAATTGTATAAGGTTTTTTTATAACTCAACCCCCCTTTCATTGAGTTATTATGATTCATCTTTAAAATGTTACTTTTGTGTGTGGATTATTCAAAACAAAGTTATTTACATTTAATTTTTTTTTCCAATAGGGAGAAAATTATTTTCTAAATTTAATTTTATTACCTTGATTATTTTCTTCATAAAAAATTATATCAATGTCGGTAGTACATCCCTTCCACCTTAAACATGGTTTCTCCTCATTCAGCATTATTTTCATTCATAGAAGTGTTATTGTTATCTATTGGAGGCATAATTATTTTTTATCTCACATGAAAATATTTCAATTATCATATTTTCAAAATAATATTTTAATTTTTTTACAAATTGTACTTTTATAATGGTGTATAAAATTATATAAAGTGATCCTCATTAACAACAATTATTATATATTGGTTACAAAGTTTTTGTATTTTTATCCCCTATACTCTATCTCTTTATCATTTATTTATTACAATATATATATATTAATTATATATAGACCTATTTTACTATTCTAATCCATGATGGTAATAATAGAATTATTAATTTAAATTCAAAATGACAACCTTTATGTAAATCTGATTCAAGGGGACATTCTATTATCTTATCACATGAATAGTTCCACCTCGAGAAATAATTTTTCATTATGAATTGGTTTTTGAAAACATAAATTCATAAAATAAAACTATATTATTCCAATTATAGTTTAATGAGAAATAATATGATATTTTATACCTTAAAATATCTTATTCTCAATTTAAAATGCAACTTCTTTGTAGTTCATTTTAATTATTTACTTCTTATTGATCCAATACATATATTTTCCTATGTTGTGACACATGTTTCAAGAAATATGATTATTTATTAATATATGAACTTCCAAAATGAATTAATTCCTTTTTCTATTGGTAATCCTGATGATATAACCTTTTATTATACACTTATACAAGATTATGAAACTCACTTCTTTCCTGAGGGTGTTATCATTCGAATATTTTATGTAAGGTTTTTTTTCTCATGTGGATCATTTATGCACATTTATATTATGATTTTCATTATATGATGGGTGATCCATATTTTTTATATCCCTTTAATGCATTGGTTAATATTATCATCTCATGAGTTTCAATGTATGGTTCATTGGAAGTTGGAAAAAGCATACAATGGTATGTAATTATTGGACTAGGAATTATATAACCAAATATAGCTTTGGTTAAAGAGTTATATCTCATGAGATGTTATCTATATTATTAATGAGTGAATTTAATCTACTATGGGTGTTCTTAAACAATGTCTATATGAAGGTAAGTGAACAAAATCCACAATGGTACTATGTCTACTTTGTTAATTAGGATAGAGAGAGAATAAAGAACACTATTGGACATTATTAATATGTTATGATGGAAATGTTAGTGAATCATTTCCAATTATAATTATTTCATTAATGATGTTAATTCCACATATTTATTATTCCTTTATATTATGAATTTAATTCCTTGTAATGTTTTTATAGGCTTACCTCAAATAGTTATGTCATGGAGTATATTTTACTTTTAATAATTTCATGTCCTTAATTAAGGATTTAGGAACAAATATTTTTCACCATTTAATTTTTAATATGAAACCTCATTTGGAAAATATTTTATCATATTCTTATTATATAACTCTTGATGACATGTTGAATAGTTTCTCCCTTACTGGGTGCTTGAGATCATCTATTTCTTATGTTTCTAGTAACCTATTAATGATGATAGGTATAACTTAATAGAAGTCTAGAATGGGTATTCTCGGAGATTAGTTTTATATAAGTGTTTATATGTTTTGTAAAATTAGTAATCTATATAACTGGTTTAAAAATAATTAAAACAAATATTTTTAAATTAGTGTGAGATTTTTGTGCGATGTAGTGTTTGAATTTTATTAATGATGTGAAATAATTTTCTTTTATCATGGGATGAAAGAGTTGATTTCAAAGGAGAATATATTTTCATATTGGTGTTATTATAGTTATTTGGGGAGTAGTATTGGATACCATTAGTCATAACACAAGGGATATATCTATTTATATGAAAACATCCAACATTTTTTGTAATTAATAGTGTGTTTTTTCTTTATAGAAATTAAATTCATGTATTAATACTGGAATATAGATACATGATTTAGAAAAAATGTTCATAGGTGTTAGAACCTTAAAATATATCATTTGTTATTATCTCAACATATAATTGGAGCATGAAAATGAGTCTTAACAACACACTTAGATAGATATTCTTGGTTGATGTTCTGTACTTAATAATAAGATTTTATAAACCACAATAAAAGATATATTTATAGGTAATGTTAAGGGGTTGAGATAAGATATACATGAAAACTAAACATAAAGGAACAAATGTTGAATCATGATTGATTATGGTTGAACTATGTATGATATATCTTGAAATAAATAAAATATGGGTTAACATGATAGTATAAAAAATTAAGACATCCTGCAGTCATATTTTGCAAAGGATAATTATGAAAATAATCTTAAAATGATAATTTATTAGTACTCATTTACTCATATTTTGGATTAGTTATTAATATTAAATGAAGGAACCAAGGTTTCAAGTGACAATTAAATGATTACCTCAATGAAAACCCCATCTGAATTAGAGTTAGTGTGAGAAACATTATGGTAGTTCCAAAGTTTATGTAACCAAAAATGATTCAAAAATTGAATATAATTTAATTTCAAAACATTATAATGGAGAAATGTTTTGATTCTCATGGATTTTTAAGTGACGATGAAGGTGATGAAGGAAATAAAACTCAATTTCCTTAGTATCGTAAATGTGCAAAAAACAAAAAAAATATCCCCATGGAACCATAAGATGTTTTACTAATGGTAATTTCAGGAATCAAGAATGAAAACGAAGAGAAAAATTAATATATCAATTAAAATAAAAGGTGATACTAATTTCCTTCTTTATGATCCACTTACTATTGAATATTATATATGTGGGGAAATTGAGAAATTTGAAATGATGCACACTAATCCAAGAGAATTAGATGAAAATCAACACTGACAATTACCTAGAAAATGTGATCATATAAAGTCATAGGCATAAACTTCTACTGATATAGATAGTATTGTTTTGCAAACTTTTTCATCACCCTTATTTTCTTAACTCTTACGGTGTGTATGTTTTAAGATATTAGATATTGACTTATAAATAAAAACAATTTGTGTTATAATTATTATATCTAAAGTATAATAATAATCTTAATGGTATAATAAAGATACTTCATATTTATTTACCACCAAATGATTAATTTTTATTAAATTAGGACTGGATTTACTATTTTTACAATAAGATTATACCAAAACTTTTATAGGGAAATATCAAATCAAATCCTAAATAAAACCATGATCAATTTCAATTTTTTGGTCAATTTTAGGCTACCTATGGAAATTACTCCAATCATGTGTGTTTTAAAATTGTGGGGAAGAAATTTATTTAAGGGGTGGAAGAGAATTTATCTCCATGAAATTTTTATAGTGTTTTCATTATAAAAACAATATATTGTGTTTATTAACATTCCAACGAAGAACTAAGAAAAGCCATAGAACATTATATAATAGTTTTTTCATAGAAATTTTGTTGGTTGGATTAAATAGAGGTAAAAAATTTATGAAATATATATTGAAAAAAGGTTAAATTAGGCAATATGGAATTTATAAATTTCCATTAATGCTAGTAGAAAAATTTTAATATCATCTTATTATTGAAACTAATTTTTAACATATTTATTTTTTTATTTTTTATGAAATTGAATATTTTAAATATATAGGTATATTCAGGATACAAAAAATATATTTTTTATTATATATATAATAACTATAAATTGGTTATTAATTTATTTGAAATAAGAATATAAATTTTTAATACATTAAAATGATATATTCCAATATTTTTTTTGAATATATATTACTATTTAATTTTAAATATTAATTCATACATTTTAGAATTTAATATTGAAACAATTCACATTATATTAATATTTATAAAGGAAATATTATCTTTTGATAAATTTACCCTATGAATAAATTTAATGAATATATATACACTTTATCATAAAATGGTGTGTTATGTGTTACATGTCTTAATGTGAAAAAATATTTATTTAATAAAATAGAAATATTGTGTTAAAAATGAATATAAAATTTTCAATCTATCAAATTAGATAATTTATTTTGGTTGATTTTATTCCTTATACATGAAAAAAGATTTTATTATGTAAAACATAGCTACTATAGTAAAACAAAATATAGTATAAAAGAATATTCTTGGAGTAAGGAAAATTATTTTTTTTAAATAATGAATAGAAAACCATGGTATAAGTATTATCAAACTTATTATATACCACTATCTGTAATAAAAATATTTGCATATTGGTGACATGTTTATTATGGGATCTATTTATATTTAGTTGTTATAATTACAAAAATTCCATTGCCATCACTTATAAAATAATAATCCCACCACACCTTCATAGAACTCCTAAAGTTTTATTTTATATTGAATCTTAACCAAATCCCTTACCAAAAAAATCATCCTTCACCCCAATGACATTTATTTTTCAGGGAATTTTCCTAATATCCCACTTTTAGTAGAATCCTCTAATAAAAACACAATGTTCTCAACAAAAGTTCCCTATTTTCATAAATATTAATCCTTTCTGTTTAACATATTCAATAATAATTTTCTAATATCTATATAATAACATAATTATTATTTATATATTGAATGATATTATTATATGGTAAAAATTAAGAACAACTATTAAAGTTTTTTATTATGGAAAATTAAAAAATTCTATTCATGTGTTGTGTAGACCTCCACCCCCAAAAATCGATGACTTCAGCTTATCCCCCCACCACTAGTATTAACTGATTATAAGGGTTATATTAATTAATAAAAAATCCTACTCTATTATTACCATTAAATGAAAAATTATAATTCATCTTTTTAGGACTCATTTTTTTATAAATGAAAATTTTATCCATAAATTTTACATACAACCATATCTATAAAATGAAAAATATATTTTTTATAAATTTTATTTCATTTTAATTAAAACACCCTATAATATGATTAGATACCATGAAATTATATAAATTATAACCATATTATTATTAAAAAAATCTATTTCTAAAAAAAACTTATCATTTCATAGTAGTTTTTTTCCAATAATTATAGAATGTTCGTGTTTTGGTTGGTCAAACAACCTAATTAAAAATTAATGAAAAAATATCATAGAAAGAAATTAAAAAATAATTTTTTATGATATATGATATTTATAATAAAATAAATATATTATTTTGGTTATATATTCTTGTACTAAAAATTAAACCATTCACTAATATACTACCAATAATTTATTAAAAATCATTGAAACATGATCAACAGAGAGATCATTTTCAAGGATCACAATAAAAAATCCCATCTAATGAAATTATATTTTAATAAATAGTGTTTTATAAAATATTATAGTACCTTAAATGGTTTTATAATGATGAATATTTTTAGAAAAATGATTACCATCACTTTTATAATGAAAATGGTTCCAAATCATCGTGATTTTACACTGTAGATATTCAAAAAAGGTAATAAATAATTAATATAAAAATAAATAATGAACATAAATTGTGATTCTAAATTATTATAGTTGTGATTGAGGTCATAAATTAAGTGATAGTGATAATCGGTGGTTTCTAGTTTAAGAAGACATAATTTTAGAGTGCATTCTATGAATTCAAGTTAAAGGATCACAATTTTTATAATAATTTGGTTAACATAATATATGAATCATGTTGACCACTTATTTATCATTTTTATGTATGTATTAAACATTCATTTATTTGGTTCTAAAATTAATGATATAAACTACATTAAAAATTCCCCCACAATTTCTACATTCAATGGATTATCAATTTTAAGGAATATAATGTTGAAATGAATTTATTTATCTAAACCCACTTTCTTTGAGTTAATAAGTTTCATCTTGAATAACTTAATTTTTTATTATTTTTATCTATAATATTTTTTTATATCAAAATTTATCATTATCTATTTAGAAAATTAATTTTTAAAATCACATATCCTGACAGGAATTATTGTATTCTCAAAAACACTATTAATGTTTAGTAAATTTCATCTACATATTAAATATGGTTTCCCCACCTTATCTATAATATCCGTTGACATAGATGATATAAATTTCAAATGGAAACCTAATTTTTTTTATCTCATGTAACTACTATATATCCCTTTTACTATTTTCAAAATAATTATTTTTTTATTTTAGAGTATTTCAACAAAGGTGTATTATATTCCAAAAATGGATATTCAAAAATAACTCATTTGACTTATGGTTTATAAATTCTCATTATATTTTCCCATTTTATTATAATATAGTTTGTTTAATTTATTTCATATTAAGTAAATATGTTCATTAAATTTATTCGTAGACGATTATACAATTATTTTATGGGAATAATTGATATTTATCTTACATTTGAAATTCTTAGTTTTATGAAAACCATACATTTGGTAAATTTCTCATTAATTTTTCATGGAATATGTGACCTACATAAAATTATATTATAATGAATATACTTTATTAAGAAACAATATGATATGGAAAACCATCATTGATAAGTTATTTTCTAATTTTATATAATTATCTATTTCCACCCCTACAATATCCTATTCTCAATTCGAAATGTGTCACATATGTGATAAATTTTCATTATTACATGTCCTAGGTTGGTTTAATGGATTTTACTACATTATAAATTAATGTTCAAGAACTAGGATTCCATATTAAAATAATTTCATATAAAAGGATTTAATCCCTTCTTCACTTGGGAATCATAATGATATATCCTCTGATTTTTGTTTAATCTAATATTTTAAAAACGAATTATTTATTTTGGTTTTTATAATGGTTATTCATCATAGAATATTTTCATTACGTTTCAGTATAAAAAATTATTGTATTTTTATTTATATTTTATGATCTATGGAGCCATAATTATATATTCCACTATTTAATTAGGTAATTTCCCCATTTTATGAAATTTTATGTGTGGTATATTAGATTTTTTCCTAAAAAAACTTATTATGTGATGAGATAGAATTGAAATATATAGATATATAATTAATAGGATAAATATATATCTCATGAGATGTTATATATGAGAGTAGTGTGTGGAACTAATCCATTATGGGACTTTTTCACTAATCTTTTAGCTTTGGGGATTAAACCAAATCCACTATGGAACTCTATACACTATATGTACAGAAATATGAACTGAACTAGACATGTTATTGAAAATTTTAAACTGTTTTATGATTTTATTTGTAGTTAATCATTAAAATTATTATAATAATAATATTTATGTTCAAGACACATATTAATGATTCATTGAACTAATGATATATTTTAATTATTCTGTGTATCTGTGATAATGTCAAAATTCAATGTCATGGTGCACAATTTTTTATTCTGATATTTAATTTCTTTAATTTATTATGGGTTAGGAAATATTATTATCTTCCATTATTCATAATATAAAAATTATCTCAAATCATTTTTCTAATATATTTTTTAAATAACACTAGATTAAATTTTGATAAGTTTTTTCCTTTACCATGTATTTGAAAGAACCCCTTTATTACCATTCACTTAACAATTTTAGGAAAATATGATTAACATATGAGATTTATATTATGATATTATAATATTTTCATTATATTATTATGTTCGAAAGGTTCATAAAATATATTACCTATGTAACTGGTCATGAATGATTATAATACATATTGTTCTCGATACTGTATGAGATATTTTTGATACGTAATGTGTAACTTCAGAAATGATTTAAAATAATGATATTTTTATCATGATAATGTATAAAAATATTACACATTTGTTTCATAATAAAACAATAATCCAAATGATTATACATCATATTTAAAAATAACCAGATTGTAAAATTCCCAGTGAGAAGTTCCACGAAAATTATCAATAAAATGATTAAATACAATTCTTAAAATGATTGAAATTATATATCTATGAAATGGTAATGAATAAAATACATGAAATTAAAACTAAATAAATAAAAAGGTTACATTATATGTAAAGAAACACATATGATTATTCACATTCTTAGAAGACAATAACAAATATATAATGAATTATCATGCTCAATGTTTGTTTAAAATAAAAAATAGTATATATGTTAATGGATTTAATATATATATATAACAGATATATACATTTATTAAATTTATTAAATTAAAACAAATATTTGAATAGAGACTGATATGTGGGTGACCTTACATCATTAGGTGAAACAAATTTTGGAATTTATTAAAATAGAGAATAAACTATTATCATTTTTAATTAATAACTATAGTTACATTTTATAAAAATATATAAATTTATATATATTAAATACATGTAATGTAATTTTTTTAGAACACATGAAATGTGAATAAAAATGTAGAATGTCTTGGATTAATTCCTATAAACTCAAAAAATACAAAATATCAGTTTTTAAATTGATGGAAGAATTCTTCACCCATTCATGTAGTGAGAAGATTATACATATGGATATAATTTATATACCAGGATTCCATCATAGTAATTTTTGACATACATACCCATGGTGTTCTCCTGGAGTTCAATCATCATTATCCTATGTAAACCATTAAATACATTATCATAGTTATAAAAAATAATACCTCTATTTTAATAATTTATTTAAGCATGTAGTTAAATAAATCCTAAAAAGCGTAAGTCCATACAAAAATATGGCACACCTTCTAGTTGGATGTTCTTTGATTAATGAATGGAGGTTTACTAATACTAATGTGGGTGGTAGTTCTGAATTTTTAATATAATTTAACCAATATTTGATTCCCAATTAAAATACATCCTAATCATTGAGGTTAAAATATATATGGATCCAAAAATGTTTTTATTTGAAATTAATTTTCTAATTACATTATAAAAAACAAAAAAAAAACAAAAAATATATATATAAAACATTCATATTAATGACATTTAATAAAAATAAAACAACATCCACAGAAAAAACATGAAGTAGAAAATTACTAAGATTTCATTCAAAATATAAACCAATTATGGTTTAATAACCCAAGTTAAATATGTTCAATAAAAAGGGAATTCTATGAAATTTGAATATATGTCCCTTCATATAATTACCTAGATAGAATCACATTAGAAACACTCTAGAAAATATTTAAAATTACATAAATCATGTGTCCATGAAATTTAGAGGCAATAAATACTATATAATGACTATGACGATCAGTTTATAAAATAAAAACATGCAATATCATACACTCTTATAGGTTGATAATAAAGATATAATACAACCTCAATTTTATTTCATGGAATTGTATCCACGAGTTAACCAAAAATATCGATTATCATTAAAATATATTGAAAACCATGATACCCATTCTCATCAAACACATACATCATGTTTTCCCCACATGGATGACCAGTAAAATATTTGTACATAAAGTCATACGGAATAATAAACTAGTAAACATGTGTATCTTCATACTCTAGTCTCGTAACGTCAATGTAGCTACTCCTTCCAAAATCAAGAATACTATATATCAGCTAAATGTTAAAAAAATGAAGGGAAAATGTGAAAAACACAATTGGGTCTCAACCAGTATTATTCTTATAATCAATTACATATACTGTATGAATATATCAGAATATAATATAGGTAAAAATATAATATGAATGATATAATTTCATGTCGATGTAGGTTATCTAGGCCACTGAGATAGATGAAAATTGCTACAGAATATAATAACAGTATATGAATCATCAAAACATAGCTTCTTTGACCCATACTCTACAAAAAAAGATGTTGTTATATGAATGAGATATGACAACTACTCTCTTACTCTGGGTCATGTCCCTTAAAAACTTTGAATCCAATGTAAAATATAATTTTTCACCCACATGCTTTGGGTAATGTAACATTCCATATCCTATACCATGTCTCTTTCATCCACCCTCTCATTCATCGTGAGTCCTCATATAACATGCCACTATATGTCACATGAAACATCCCTCTTACTATATGTATGTTTTGACAAAAACTCACATACCACATCTCATTATTGTTCCCCTTTCCTAGGGAGAGGTCTCAAAATACATGGCATACATCTAACCTCTAACTCATGATGAGGTCTCAAACATTGTCAAACGTTACATTTTTATACAAAAATACTCTCAATTAGGATCATGTATCATATCATGTATCATATAACATAAATTTAAAAAGTACACATTAATTCAAAAGATCATTCTAAAAAGGAATTAAATACATGGGAGAAATTTACCACAACCGATCGCTCAGATATCCCCATGCATATCCCCACGCATCTCTCTACCCAAAAAAAACACGTAAAAATAAATATTTCTTCCATAGAGGACATCTTAATCCAGAACCATCAATACAATATATAGTTTAATAGTAACAATAATGATCCTAGGTCTATAGATTATACCTTACTCATTTTCAAAGACAATAGTTCCCACTATAACGAGATGAATTCTTAGTAAATCACTCTATTTGTGGCTATACACTGGGGTGTTAATGCAACACTATTATGTATTTACTTTATATTAGAGAATAAATTGTACTTCTACATATCCTATAGCGTACCACATGATATTTAATCGTATTAAAAAAAGTTACCTTATAATAATTCCACCTACATATTGCCCATATTCAACATTAGTTAAGCCATGGATTTTACACTTTTACATTTACAAATCCCAACATGCCTCTGAACAAGATATGAAAACCCTTATCATCTCCCCATCGATCTCTATCGAGTTCCCATCTCTAATGGGAGATTATTTTTCTCTTTACTATTTTAATTTTAAACTAGGAAAAACTAATGTAATATTAATACTCTCATATTATTTGAAATATTTATCAAACCCTGACCATTATCCTAGAAATTGTATTAATATCATTTAAAAAATTCAATTTCTTGATGTGGAAAATTAAAAAATTTACATGATAATATATATATATCATTCAATATGATTTAAAATTCCATAACTATAATAAACCCCCATTAAATATTCAATCAATTTAGGGGTAATAGACCTACTAACTAAATATAAAAAATATCTATAAATAATTTATTCAACTATCCAAGATTACTTCAGGGTCCTTTAATCTAATATTTAAATTACAATACTTTCTACTAAGACATATAGAAAATATCAATTATAAGTCACATTACTCAAACATTAATGTACTTATTCAATGAATATTATTTATAATACCCAAAAATTATATAATCAATAACCCCATTTAGCGAATATGAAAACCAAAATGGAGGAATATACTTTCAATAGACATTGAAATATGATTATGGATATGTATTAATGGGATCACATAAAAAAATCGAGTTATAATCTCAAGAAAATCTCAATAAAGAAGAAAACAAGACTTAATTAGGTCATTAAAAATTTCCAATAACATATTACATACAATTTGAAAATGAAAATTCATTGTAAAATTTATTTTTAATTAAAAATTTTTATCAAAAAAGGATTTATCAAAAAAATATTTGAATGTATACTACTATGATGAATTCCAATGAAATGGAATTCCAGTGACACATGGAGTGATATCATATATCCTATCATCAAAATCCACATCATATGTAATCAAATGAATCATTAAGTCCGTAATAATTTTCTGAAATCCATTAAAAATTTCAATTAGGGATGTTCCTTTAATTAATTTGTGAGAAATCATTGCCAGCTCACAAATATCGAGATCATATCACCACTACACCATGAATCCCAAACATATTGGGTTAATAACCCAATTTTATAGTTGAATAATAATCAAAATCATAGGGAAAGCCCAAAAATAATATTGAAGGACAAAGTAGAAGATTGGAGGATATGAAATCTGTTTGGAACAAAGATCAGATTCACTAATGAAATCCATTATTAACATAACCTATGGTTTATAAAATTTGATTCCATGGGGAATAAATATTTTAGAAGGGTGTTGATAAAATTACCTCCCTAGATTGAAAATCAGGTAAAAGAACTTTTGGGCATAAAATAAAATAGCATGTTTATCCTGAAGACAACCTGACAAACACATCAATTACCTGGTTAACCTATATTAGGAAATCAATGCTACCCAAACCACTCGGTGCATACCATCTGGTGGGCCAATGGTATTTCAAGCCCTATAAATTCCATTAATATTGGCAATAGGTTTTTATTGGCTCATTACATGGTACAAGGATGGATCTATATCGGTGTCATAGTTCACCACCTGACCCTTTCATGTTCGGAATAATTGATGCACCTTAGATATGTCCAAAAACTATAGAAAATCATATAACATACCCTATATTATATTATATATTTATAAAAAAAATTTAATATGGGATCTAAAAAAAACATTATCCAAAACTATAAATTGAAATTTCCCCTTATTTTTTCGATGGGTTTTACCAATGGTGTTATAAACACAACAATATATACCTTGTAATTGACAAAAAGAAACTAGTATGAATCATTGATCATCAATTAAACCATAAATATATAATTCCACTTCTCAGTATTATTTATTAGTAGTCATGTATAATCTATATTCAAGTCCATATAAACATTATTTCCCACCAAAACACCAAAAAAATCTTTTGAAAAATAAATCATCATTGAAATGACAGATCTGATTCCAAAAATATATTAATGAATTCAATTTTATTTAATAGGGAAATAAACTCCTCAATAAAAAATTACATTAAAGCTTATATGAGTCCACCCTAATTTTTTGTGTAGGACCACCACAATATTACCTTCATGAATAACATCATGAAACACAAGATCTCTACATAAGATATTCACTATAATACCACAATATCTAATCAATAATTAAATGGAATATAATATCAACTACCTTTTTACCTATAAGTCGTGCATGGAACCATAATAAATATTTCATAGTATAACCCCTCCCAAATTATAATAAAATTTATTATCCTACCAACAAAATATAAATCAGAAATATAATTAAATTTTGATTAATAGGCACCAGAAATGATGGTCACCTAACAAAGAATTGGTTTTTTTCACACATAATTAGAGTTTTTAAACAATATCCAACCTTATTAAACTATAGAAAATTATAATATACTATTTTGAATTCCATCCTGAGTGAATTTTTAATAATAAACATATAAACTTGTCTAACATTTCAAACATCCTTAACCAATGATTCAATTTAGCCATAGGTAGAACTTATATGAGTTGACATACAACCTTACAAAACCACCCCTTCAATATTTAATGAACAATAATGGAATGTTATCCTTATCCGCATGACTATTATAATTGTATCTCAGTACTCATGATGAATAAGAAAGTTATTAACTAATAATGATTTTTTAATTAAATATTCCCCATAGAGATTCTCGAACAGTCATCCATGGTCCTAACTAAATATTACACATAATTCCAACCCTATGAAATAAACACCCCCCACTTGAATTACATGAGGATCGTAGTGAGCATGATATAATCCTCCATGTTCATAGTAGTTTTCTCATAAGAACGTAAATGAAACATCACTATCTCAAATATCCTATACTCACCACTAAGTTTATATATGAATCATATAATTCCTACTGCACGGATAGTTATTTAAGGTACAACCCATTTGATACATTTTAAAAATTCCATTAACATACAAGTTAAAACATTTCATCGGCCAATACTCATTAATAAGAAACAAAATTAATAATTGTTATTGAAAAATTATCTCTCCTTTAAATGTTGTATATTTTATATCACATATCACATGACACCTGAAACCCTAGAATCCTAGAAAAATTGTCTCTTAGAAACATTCCTTCCTATATATAATACATTATCTCTCTACTTAACCAATTATACTATCATGATTGTTGAATTATTTTTCAATAGTAAGTAATTTAAGTCTTGATTATATATATAAACTAAAATCCTACTAAAACTGAAGAACTATATAAGGATAATAACCCTGAATGATCTACCCATGTACCACTTTTTCCAATAATCCTAAGGAAACTGTTGAACTATGTTGATCACTTAGAACAACCATGATTCAAAAATACTACACAACTGATGCTTCCTCCTAGACTATGTAATCTTTAGATTCATATTACTATATACCTTTCCAAAGAAAAATATATAGCATGTTAACCCCATTTGAATTTGTGGATCAAAAAACCATATTATCTTCCTATAAACCACAACCTATAAATCCACCTTCCTACTCACTCAGGAGATAGAACAACACAATCATTAGGAAACACTTCATCTTATTAATACACAATCAATGACTCAAATAAACTATGAAATAATTATAAGATCAATCCATAAATTCCACTAATCGTGGAAATTGAAAATATATACTTGATACCCATAACATACCACTATTGTATTGTCATTGATCATGATCATAATATCAACGATCTAAATATTAATAAAATTGAAGCTAAAAATCACTAAAATGATATGAAATATTAAGGAAACAAAAATATGTTTTTTTCAAATGATGAATATGTTATTATTTTTCTTTTAATTAATAATAAATTTTTTTAATAGATGTTTTTTGAAATAATTTTCATTTATATCATTTTTCAATAAAATACCTTTTTGAAAGCCATTTTACACTGATGTGTAATCATTCATATTCCCGGTATAACTCCATATATTATATGATGCATGTACCCACACTATCTTAACTACTCAGTCCCTTTGTAAAACCATAAATAAAAACTCACCTTGAGTGACATACATTTTTGTTGATTTTTGTTATAACAATAGTCGAAAATATATTGAAATCACACCCATGGAAACATGGACATTCTTTATGCTATATTACCACATTTTTAGGAATATGGTCATTTCTATGATATCGAGATAAACCTAACCAAAAAATACCACACTCCATGAAATTACTCAACACCTGAAGAACTCATTAGGGAAGTAGAAAACACCATTTTCCTCCCCAATCCCACCTCTAATGGTTAGAGGGCTACTCTCTAGCAAGGAGTAGGCATATCAAAAGTGATGGGATGTTGTATCCTAATGATCCAATACAAGACATATATGTCTAAATAAGATATAAAATAATTTTAAAATAGGTAACTAAAACAAGATTATATATATATAATTCTTATAACAAATGATAAGATGTACAATGATAAGCCATTACAAAAAACATCATTAAATATGGAAAAAATATATTCAAAATAACCAAAAATGTGAAACCATATTTATTAACTTTCACGATTTCTTCCCCTTAGTGAGAAAGCATCATAAATGAACACTATTGTCATGTATTTCCTCTAGGTACCACATAAGTCCACCAACACACTATCATTTATGTCTTCAACCAAATGCCCAGTCATCTCCATGGGACCCCACATAAGCAAGAAATGATTCCAAAAAAGGTGTTAGAATATACAACTAGATTTTAGCCATATATAGTAAATTAAAAATATGGAAAAATAGTTAGCTATAAACCATAGGGGTAGTAGTGGATAATACCACAATAGTAACCCCAAAAAATAGAAACTTATCAATGTTTGGATAATAAAAAATTCGAATAAATGAGAATATTTCACTTTGAAACTTCCCATATATAGGATAATGAATAATGAATACCTCTAAATCTAATCATCCAAATATTTGTAACTAGTTTCACTTATGATAATTTAAAGTAGGAGAATAAAACTATACTAATATATAAGTATTGTTTAAGGGGGTACTAAACCTAGGGGAGGGCCCATTCAGTGTCTGAGCTCATAGAATAGGGAGTTATGACTATATGGATAAAAGACCCATGAAAATACTATGTGTAGACATTATAAACTCTATCTTTTATATAGGGACATACACTATATCACAACTATGTTTTTGGGGAGTAATGATGTTGTGAATGATCTAACTTCATCAACTATCCTTACAATCATTCCTATAGTGTTATTTAAAAAAGTATTACTTCATATCCTCGTACCACACCCCTTATGATGATAAGAAGACCATAATTGTATAATACATGATAAAAACATAGGAATGTATACTCACCCTAAATAAATAATCATCCCTGATCATAAAGATCTGGAATTAAACATTGTAAGGAAATTTGTATGACAGATACACAAGGGGTATGTAAAATTGAACCCATTAGGAGAGAACAACCTATTTAATGTCATATACAAGGACAATGAGGGTTGACTTACACAATGTATTTTTTTGGTCAATATTATGTGTAACCATTTGGGTTCTTTATGTGAACCAATACATATTGAATCTAGTAAATCTTGAGTTACACAGGTTCACATAAAACTGTACATTTTTTGTGATATCATCTTTTCCACTATTCATATACTTATAGGAAGCTCTATAAATGTATGGTTAAGGGTAATAAATGATTTTCCTAATATATAAGGGGTTTTTATTCAAATGTATATATAGTTTTTTACAGCTTGTATATAATATGAAAATCAACTAATGGGAATATTATTATATTTCATTGGAGAACACACTATGTGAACCTTATAAATTTTGAAACCATATCCATCACAACTTATAAGTCATATGGAATATGTTAGTCAAAATTATAATTGACCTAGTGGTCATATATCCCAAAAAATATTAGTATATTCCAAAAATCAATGTAATTCCCATTATACACTTTCATAGATGAAAAATATTCACAAATTATCACAATATAGGATTTTAGTCTTCTAAGGATTGAATTCCATTTATATCTCCAATGAAAACCAAATTGAAGTTGTTTCATTCAAATATCATACATTTTTAAAATACACCAATATAGGAATAATAGTTACCAAGATTATAGTGATTTTTATATCCCAAATATCTCACAACAAGACACTTGTTTTCTATTAAAATAAAAAATTTGATTATCTTACTTCACGATTTTGATTGAAAATAAATCATGCACAATCTTATTAAAACATATATAAAATTTGATATACAATGCTATATGTGTAATTAATGAGGAAGGGAAAAATCATAAAATAGGGATTGAAATTAGACATTTACATTACAAATCCTGACCAAATATCATTGGATGTGACAATTGAATATTAAAATAAGAGAATTTAGAAAAAATATTTTCAGGAATAATAAAAACAATTGACATGGTTGTGCTCCTTATAAGATATTTATGATCAATAAATTCATGGTTAATATCAAATAAATTGTATAAAATAATAATAAAAAATCCATACCTCAATATTTTATCTACCACTGATGGTGAATGTTTGTGTATTTTCCACCATTCAAAAGTACACGATGAGCATGTTTGGTAGATATTTATGTGTTTTTTGTCAAAATGATCTCCACATATCACTCCCACACTATATTAATGGTTTATATTTACTTAATCTAGTGATTTGGGTTACCTATTATTAAATATATGTGATTTTGTTACATACAACCATTAACCAATCAATTAATTAGATAATTAATAAAGAAATAATTATTAGTTTAATCAACCAATAAGGTTTTGTACTTGTTGACAACATTGTGAATGAAAATGACAATGAATTATCTGTAATTACCTCATTACTAATGGGTACATGGACCTAGATTTCACATCAATAGATTAATTTCATGAAAAAAATTATACCTACAAATGAAAAATAATTGACTATAGTTTATATGTTATTTACCTATTATTAATATCAAGGATCTATATTTCACCCAAATCCACTATGGATATATGGAGAAATCTAATAATATATTATAAAATATAACAAATTATTTAGGTGTAAAAATATTATTTTCAACACCCTTTCATCTATACGGATTTTTTCTTATATAATATGACGTACCAAAAAGGTGATAATAGTGATCTTGAATATGGTTCTCAAGGTCCCAAGTGATATCATAATGATTAAAATATTGGCCAATGATTTGTAAATATGGAATTTAACATACAAGAAAATAAATATACTAATTATCCACTACCAACACTCTATATTACTTTACTATATCACTATATTTGGTATTTCTCTCTCACCCAATTATTATTTGTGGCAGTTTATTCATGAATGAACACTGTTGAAACATATAGAATTAACTATCCTCTTGGTCAAAATATGGATAAATTATAAGGGTTTTATAACCTCACCAACATTATATATGGTATAAAACTTATTGATTAATCTCATAGTTATCATTACAATATAACCAAATCTGAAAAAATTACACAATAATAAGACATTTAGTAACACACTAGATCCCTCCAAAATCATTAAATTCCTCTATTGTTGATATGTATAGAACCTATAATGGATTTTTGTAGTCTTAAACTTCTATAGGTTTATTTGGTCTATTTGTTTGATCTCTTAAATGCTCTCTAGAACTATTAATGATGTCTTTTTAAACTCTATAAAATATAGAAGTTCCCTATAGGGTATCTCCTATAGTGAATCAAGTGGTCTATGAAAATGATCGAGTGAATTATATTATTTTATGAAATTTTCACCAATATGAAAGTGACCCTGTATTCTACCATGAATTTCAAATTCATAATTCCAAATCCAAATATAGATAATATTACCTTTTCATTAATTATATCTAGCCTTTTGATGGTGTACCATTGTAATCATATGTGCATTAGTATTGAATGAAATGTAGATTCTCATGTAATATCAGGAGATAAATGAAACATATAATATTGAAATTATCATCTAATGTATGAAATTCCATCGAATGATCAATTTTAAATAATAGAATTTAATACAATCTAATGAACTGTAACATGGAATATAAAATATATGGAATGAAATGAGAAGTCGATCTATAATCCCCTAGTGATTATATTGATTTATCAATTATTAGATGAATCCTATTAGGAAGTAAATCAATATGAAATCCTACTTTTATTCAAGAACATGAAGTGGTTATGAGATACCTACTCTAATTTGGAAATCTTCCTTCACCAACATATAGTTGAGTAACCAAGAATCACACATTTACAAATTCCCCAGAATACCTATATTTTAAAACTGATACATGAGTTCTTCGAAAAATTTAATTATTCCATGATTCAATTATAAAAGTAATTATTGAACACCATTATAAAATAATCTCAATTTCCAATTGTCACCATTTTACATCCATGCCTAATGATGATGGGCTCTATACAGTAATGAGCATGACTATAATAACTTGGAGCCAATACATATTTTATTACAATGACATAGATACAACAGGTGCAATGTTGATTGACATAACATTTTATTAGTTTTTGAGAACCATATATATTCATGAACCCATTTTACTTAGGAAAATAAAATATGAATAAAAATAATGGAAAAATTTGGTATCCTTAAACTCATTATAATAATTCTTCTTGAAATATTAGAGAAAGGAAACAAAATACGGGAGAGATCAAATGATAAATAAAGGTAACATAAATTAAAATATATCATGAATAAACAATGAGTAATAAATATAGATATCTGGATAATTAAATATACATTTCATTTAATCATTTTCTTTAACATGATAATAAGAAACTACATAATTAATATGAAAAGTTAAATATTAAAACAAAATTCAATTTAATCAATAAATTTAGAATAAAATGATGAAAATTATAATACAATTATGAAAATCAAATGGATAATAAAATTAATGAAATTCTAAATTATGAAAATGAGAAATTAGTGGAATTTTTGATTTCAAGAAATATAAAACATCAACTATCAAAACTGTCTTCAATACATATAAAACTACATTATAAAAACCCATCTCATTTGACAATATTATTTTTTTCTTGGGAACTATTGATGCATTATGGGGATATTTATATCTAGGCCCCACCCATAACTACTTATCCAATAGATTCCTCATAAATTAAATAATGTATTTAAATTATTATTAAATATTCCTTATTAAAAAACATATATATTTAGTAACAAATATGGATTTATCAATATTTCACCAATTAAAAAAATAACATTCAACATAAAAACCATACGTAAAAATGTTATATGGATTATGAAAAAATTATAACCATTATAAAATAATATGTATATATATAGGAAATATAATTTCAATCCAAAATTATCACAATCAAGAAATTGTAACAAGATAATGTTAACAATCACAACAGAATGTGAGATTATAGAATAACACTTTCCAAATTGATATTTTTATGCCAAATACCATTGGTATAAATATTTTAAACATAAAATTAAAATAACTTGAATTTTTAGTTATTTGTTATATAATAATAAAAATGGGATTTATATACACCATGTGAATTAAATTAGGTGCATAAAATTAAAATATGTTGTAATAAATGGAAATTGAGATGAATCCCCCTACCTCACACTTCATGAAAATGATTCACACTAATGTATAATGGTTTTAATCATGTTATAAATTTATACCAAAACCATACTAATATTTATAATATGATATATGGACTTCTTATATCATTTTACCCCCCGTTTGATAATTATAATTCATTATAATGATTTGTTTGTCTGATAATTACATTCTTTTATCATCAATGTTTTTTAAATAAGTTTCTAGTTCTTTTAAATATGATAAAAATGAGTGACATTATCATTCCCTTAATGGGAGAATAGGTATTGAATTTAATGATATATTAATATGAAAAAATTTATATCATTTCATATATATCACATATATAAAGTAAATTTAATCTTATTTCCTTCCATGTAAAGAGTAAGTTAAAAATGAATCGCATCGCTTCATGAGGTGATAGTACACTAAAAAGATGAGCGATATTATATTATTTTAAATGTAATGGAATGTAATAAGTTATTTGAGATATTTTAAATATATAATAATATTAATATTATTTATATTTTATATAAAAATTATTTTCAATCTTAAATCCAACCATGAGTGACTTCGATAGAAAATGAGTTTTGTCGGTTCGGGAGGCGGTATTCCTCTGTATATATGACCGACCATTTCATATCACTTTTTATGGATGGGGATATAGATAAATATTATGTAATAAACATAATAAAGAATTAATATATTGTAGATACTATTTTATTTACATTGTGATATTTAATAAAAAATTTAATATTAAAAACAAAGTAACAAAAAGAAATTGTTTTGTTAAGATAGTTAGTTTCTCTAAGAAAAACATATTTTTGGATATCCTATTAAGAACCATAAGGTTGGTATTTTGGGAAGGAAATATGGTATATAATTTGAATAAAGATATTTTTAAGATATTTTTTTATTGTTTTTTCCATCCAAAGTGATTTGGATCTGTGAATTTATGAAGGGGGTGAGTAACCTTTTATAAATGGGAAAATTGGACCCTCATGTCAATTACATTCAAATTTACAAAAATAATAAAAAATTGTAAATTAATTCACATAAAGAAAACATAAAATGATATTATATTCCATTTTGGGAAATTATATGTGTAAAATATGGCCCCATAATAAGATTTGTATATGTTAGTTGGTCAATTTAACCCTAATACTTTATTTTGACCCCCAATAAACCCAATTTACAGTAACTATAAGAAATAATTTTTCTTTTTACCACTATTAATTTTTGAAAAATATTATACTTACCATTTCAGATAAGATAGATTATCCTTAATAAAAAATTGAATTCACTTCCACTAATTTGGATCAAACAATTAGAATAATTTATTTTGAATGTATACTCAGCAACCCGATAAAAGAGAGGGATTTCTGATAAAACAATTTCATATGTATTGAATGTTATAAATTCAAAATTCATTTTTAAATTTATTCTAATGATATAAATTTCATTTATTATATTATATTTTATATATTTAAAATTTAAACAAAATTTAATATATACTTTCTTTTTATAAATTATCTAAATTAAAATGTAATTTTCAAAAAAGGACTCTTTTTTCAATAATCATTAAAAGACGAATATTTTAAAAATAATCATAAAACATATCCCAAAGGAATTTTTAATATTCATATTTCAAAAATTATTTTAATTTTTTCAATGAAATTTACTAACATATTTGAAAATTAATTTTATTGTATATGCAGATGAAGAAAAAACCATTTTATTTAATAAACCATTTATTAGAAAATAATTATTTACATTCAAATAATCTTTTTTTAAATTATAAGAAAAATATAACCAAAAAATGAATGTAGAATGCATATTTTTTATAGTATATTTAGCTCAATTTATTCTCTATAATTTAAAAACTATTTAAAAATGATCATTTTATAATAATATTTTAATATAGTATCACGTTTTATTTAAACCTAATGTTAGATACATCAATAGATATCAAATAGATTTAATTTTCCTAAAAGGAAATAAAATATAAAGTCTCAAGGTGTAGCATTATTCCCACATAAAAAAAATCATCCTCTAAATTTCATTGATATTACCTTTTATACCGATGAAGGCAGTTCTTGTTTATAATTTCATATGGTTCCCACATATCTTTGTCAATTTTGTGATTCTTCTAATGTATATTTACCATTTGAGTCATAAAATTTCTCATTACACTCTCTCTATAAATATCAATCTAGATGAGTAATTCACATTAAGATAGATAATATTTAATTTTATCATATAATAGGTGATTATATACATTGGGGCTTGAATTCACTTCCTTAAGAATTATATACAGACCTCATCATGTAGTTTTGAGATACTAAATGTCTTAGTCATATAACAACATCTTATTTAGTAGAGTATGGGTATAAGGATCTATTTTTTGATGATTAATATACTGTTATATTATACTGTAGCAATGTTTTTCTATCCTAGTGTCCTAGATAGCCCAAATTGACATGAAATTATATCATTCATATTATATTTTTTCCTACATTATATTCAAATATATTCATATAGAATATATAATTTATTATAATAATAAAAAAAATTGAGAGCCGATTTTTTTTCATCAAATTTTTTCTTGATTTTTTTAACATTTTGAAGATAGGTAGTATAAATGATTTTGGATGAAGTAGATGAATTTATGTTATGATACTAGAGTATGAAGAGACACATGTTTAATAGTTGATTATTGCCTATGTTATTTGTAATGCTATTTTATTGGTCATCTAAATGGGGAAAACATGATGTATGTGTGTATAATGGGAATGAGTATCATGGTTTTCAATATATATTTTTTGATAATCAATATTTTTGTTTAAATCGTAGCTAAAATTCCATGAAATCAAATTGAGGTTGTGTTATATCTCTATTATAAACATATTACAGTGTTTGATGATACAAGTGTTTCTTTTATAAACTAATGGCTATAGAAAATATCTAGTAGTTATTACCTCTAGATTATAGGGATATATGATTTATGTCATTTAAAAATTTGGATAGATTGTTTCTAATGTGATTCTATATAGGTCATTACAAGAAGGGATTTCTATTCTAATTTTCTAGAATTTTCATTTCATTGAACATCTTTTACTTAGGCTATTAAACCATAATTGGTTCAAATTTTGAATGAAATATTAGAAATTTTATATTTCACGTTTTTTGTGGATGTTATTCTATTTTTCATGAAATGTGATTGATATGAATATTTTAAATATATATTTGGTAGTTTTTCATTTTGATAAACTAATTATTAAATAATTTTTAAATAAAAACATTTTTGGGTCCACATATATTTTAACCAAAAGGATTAAGATATATTTGAATTAGGAATCAAAGATTGGTTAAATTATTTTCAAAAATCAGAACTATCACCCACATTAGTATTAGTAAACACCCATTAATTAATGAAACAACTTATAACTAGGAGGTGTGACATATTTTTTTATGGACTTAACCCAGTGAGTATTTAGTTAACTATATACAAAAATAAACTATGGAAATTGTGGTTTTATTGATGATAATAAGGAAAATGTATTCCATGGTTTACATAGGATAATGATGATGGAACTCTAGGGGAACACTATCTACATGTATGTAAAAAGTTCCTTTGATAGAAACCTGATATATAAATTATGTTCATATGTATAATCTATGCACTACTTTAATGTTTGGAAAATTCTTCCATTAGTTTAAAAAAAATAATTGATTTTTTTTTTGATTTTATAGGAATTAACTCCAAGCCAGTCCCCATATTTGTTCATAGTTCATGTATTGTACAAACAAATTACATTAAATGTATTTAATATATATAAATATATATTTTTCAATATATTTAAATGGAAATTATTAATTAAAAAATGATAATATTTTACTCACTATTTTCATAAATTCAAAATTATTTTTTACCTAATGAATTAATGACACCCATATATCAGTCTATATTAGAATATTTGTTTATAATTTAATAAATTTTATCAATGTATAGATCTATTGTATATAAATTAAATTCATTAACATATATACTATGGTTTTATTTATAATCAAATATTGAGCAAGATAATTCATTATATATTTGTTATTTCTACTAATAATGCGAATCGTCATATAATTTTTGCTTCATTACTTATCATGTAACCTTTTTATTTATTTATTTTTAATTTCATGTCTCTTATTGATTACCATTTCAGAGATATATAATTTCAATAATTTTTGGAATTGTATTTAAACATGTTAATGATCATTTTCAAGGAAATTCCCACTAGGAACTCTACATTTGGATTATTTTTAAATATGAAGTATAATCATTTGGATCATTGTTTTTTCAGAAAAAAATTTGTAAGGTTTTTATACTTTCCCATGAGAAATATATTATTATTTTAAATCATTTCTGAATGTTACACATTACATATCAAAAATATCTCACTCAGTACTGAAAACAACATATATTATAATCTTTCATGACCAGCTACATAGGTAATATATTTTATGAACCAATCAAACACATTAATATAACTTAAATCTTCGAAACCCATAATATACATCTCATATATTAATCATATCTTCATAACATGGTGATGGGAAGGGTAATAAAGGGGTGATCTCAAATGCATGATAAAGGAAAAACTTATCAAAATTTGATCAAGTGTTATTTAAAAATAATATTACCGAATTGATTTGAGGGAATTTTCATATTATGAAGAATGTGGAATAATAATATTTCTCAACAAATCAGGAATTATGGAAAATAAATATAAAAATAAAACACTGTGCACCATGACATTGATGTTTGAAATTAACACAGATACATATAATAATTAAGATATATCATTAGTTCAATGAATCATAAACATATGTCATGGACATAAATCATATTGTCAAAATAATTTGAAAATATTAACTCCAAATACATTAATAACATAGTTCTAAATATTCCATTACATGTCTTGTTTAGTTCATATTTCTATACACATAGTGGATAATATTTTATATAGGATTTGGTTTAATCCACAAAGCTAAATGAACAGTGAAAAAGTCCCATACTGGATTAGTTCCACACACTACTCTCATATATAATATTTCATGAGGTATATTGATTTATCCAACTAATTATATGGCTATATAATTAAATTCCATATTATTACATAATAATTTATTTTAGGAAATCATCTCAGGAACCATACATAAAATGTCATAAAATAGTGAAATTACACAATTAATTAGTGGGAAATATAATTATGGCTCCACAGATCATAAAATATATATTAAAATAAGAATATTTTTGTGAATGAAAACTAAAGAAAACATTATATTATTAATAACCTCTATAAAATCGAAAATAAATAATTGTGTTTCAAAATATTATTTTAAACAAAAATATAAGGATATATCATTAGGTTTCCCAAGAGAAGAGGGGATTAAATCATTTTATATTATTGTATTTCATTAAATAATTCTACATCTTTAACAATCATTTATAATGTAGTAAAATTAATTTAACGGACAAATAAAATGAAGTAATGATAATTTACCTCATAGGTGATACATTTTGAAATGAGAATATGATATTTTAGAGGTAGAAATAAATAATTTAATCACATTAGAAAATAACTGATCAATGATGGTTTTACATATTTTATTGTTTCTTAATAATTTATTTTCATTATAATAAAATTTTATATAGTTCACATATTCCATGAAAAAATTAACCAAAATTTTTCTAAATACCTAGTTTTCATAAGAATAAAAATTTCAAATGTAAGATAAATTGCAATCATTCCAATAAATTAATTGAATAGTTATATATGAATATATTTAATGGAAATATAATCTTAATATAAAATAAATGCAATATATTATATTATATGAAAAGTGGTAATGATAATGATAATATAAAAACCATAAGTCAAATGTGTTCTTTTTGAAGATCCATTTTTGGGGTGTAATACACCTTTGTTGAAATACTATATCATAAAAAGGAAAAATAATTATTTTTAAAATAGTAAAAGGAATATATAATAGTTACTTTAGATAAAAAAAATTTGGTTAAAATTTAATATAGTGATCATCTATGCCAATTGATATCATAGATAAGGTGGGGAAACCATATTTAATGTGGACATGAAATTTACTAATAATTAATAGAGTTTTTTAGAATAAAATAAATCATGTTAAGATATGTGATTTTGAAAATTAATTTTCTAAATATATTATGATAAATTATGATATAAAAATATTAGGATAAATACAACTAATAAAATAAATATGTTATTAATGATAAAATCTATTAACTCAAAGAAAGCGGGTTGAGTTAAATAAAATCATTACAATATTGTATTCCTTCAATTTTAGAATCCATAGAAGGTAGAAATTGAGGGGGGGAATTTAAATATAGTTTATATAATTAATTTTTAGGACCAAATAAATATATGATCAATACATACACAGAAACGGATAAATAAGTGGTGAACATGATTCATACATCATGTTATGAAAATTGTTATAAAAAATGATTGTCCTTTATCTAGAATTCATAGAATGCACTCTAAAATTCTGTAATAAACAATAGCTATCATTATCACTTATTTTATTAGCTCAATCACAAAAATAATAATTTATAATATCCATTTTTTTTAATTATTTGTTTTTATATTATTTATTTATTATATTTTTTGAATATCTAGGGTGTGATATCTTGATCATTTAAAACCATTTTCATGAAAATAATGTTGGTATTAATTATTCTAAAAATAATCATCATTATAAAAAAATTTATGGTACTGTAATGTTTTCTAAAAAACTATTTATAAAAATATATTTTCATTCTATGGTATTTTTTATTGTGATCCTTGAAAATGATCTCAGTGATGATCATGTTTCAATGGTTTTTTATAAATTATTTGTAGTATGTTAGTGAGCGATTTAATTTTGAGTAAAAATATATATAAAAAAATATTTATTTTCTTATACATATCATATATCATATAATTTTTTTTTTCATTTCCATCTATGATATTTTTTTATTTCATTTTAAATTAGTTTGTTTGACCAACCATGACATGAACATTCCATAATTATTGGAAGATAATTACTATGAAATGATATGTTTTTTTAACGTAATAAATTTTTTAAATAAAAATTTGGTTATAATTTATATAATTTATTGATATTGAATCATATTATAGGGGGTTTTTATTAACATGAATGAAACTACATAAAAATGATATTTTTAATATTATGGATATGATAGTATGTGCAATGCATGGTTAAAATTTTCATTTATAAACAATGAGTCCAAAAAAGGCTAATTATAATTTCTTATTTAATAGTAATAATAATGTAACATTTTTTTAATTATTAAAATTAACCATTATAATCAGTAAATATTGGTGTTGGGGGGATAAACTTAAGTCATTGATTTTTGGTGGTGGAATTCTACACAACACATGAATGGAACTATCATTTTCCAAATTAAAAAACATTAATATTTTTTATTCATTATTAACATATAGTAATAAAATTAAATATACAAAAAATAATTACATCATTATATAGAAATTAGAAAATTATAATTGAATGTGTTAGAAATAAAGGATGAATCTTTATGAAAAAAGTACTTGTGTTGAGAACATTGAGTTTTTATTAGAGGATTTTACTAAAAGTGGGATATAAAGAAAATTCCATGAAAAATAATTCTCATTGGGGTGGAGGAGAATTTTTTGGTAGGGATTTTTTCAAGATTCAATATGAAATAAAAATATTGGAGTTACATGGAGGTGTGGTGAGAGTCCAATTTAGAAGTGTTGAAAATGCAATTTTTGTAATTATAACAACTTAACATAAATTGATCCCATTATATAAATTTCACCAGTCTAGGAATACTTATATTACAAATAGGGTTATATAATAAGATCTTTAATACTTATACAATGAATTTTAAACATTATTTAACATGTTTTATTTCCCTTACTCCTAGAATTTTATTTTTTACCATATTTTTTTAACAATGGTAACTATGTTTTACATTATAAAATATTTTTTAATGTATAATGAATAAAATGAACCTAAATAAATAATCTAGAATGATGGATTGAAAATTTTATATTCATTTCATAATAAAATATTTTTATTTTAATAGAAAATATGTTTTCACATTAACACTTGTAACACATTAAACCCCTTTTTATGAGAAAGTGTATATATATTCATTAAATTTGTTATAGGCTAGATTTATCTTAAGAAAATATCTCCTTTATAAATATTAATATTATAATGAACTGACCTTAAAAATTACATAATATTGAATTAAATGAATAATTCACATTGAGGATCTTTTCAAGTTTAGAGTTTTATATAATTAGGACATAAATATTACATCTCAAAATATTACAAAGTAAAGAATTATACTCAATTTTCTATTTTTTTCAAAAAATAAAAACTCTTGAAAAAAATAGTCTTGTCTAGTTCCATGTTTTAGATAGCATGACTTTTCTTTGATCCCATCCTTGACCCTATTAATCTTTAAGTCCTGTGAAAAACATTTCAAAACATGGGATGGGTATAAAAATATCAGCAAGGGTTATAAAACTATGAACGAAAACATTAGTTCATAAACACTTATAAAACATAAAATATTTTACTTACCTCATGAAAACCTAATATTTATGAATAACACAAAGTAATAACAAATCATAATGGTAACTTGTGGCATCCATAAAATACTTTATAACTATCACAACTACATAGGGAGTTACTTTGGAATACCCATTATAGTATATTACCTAAATCTCTTAGGAGAAACATTCACGTTTACCTCTGTCACGTTACCCAATGCATTTGAGAGCTATCTCGAGCTCACCCACCCTAGGTTTATCATGGAACCACCCGTATATTAATATAATTCCCATGAACCATAACTTATTCTTAACACATAAACAAACATAATGGAAAGATAGCATTTCCACATTTAAATCACAATATATCATTTAATATATTTACATAAAAAATCCATTATCAAAACCATTTTCAAAACCAAAATACATAAAAGAGTATATGATATTTATTTTTCTTTTAAAAACATTACAGCTGGTTAAGGAAGCAAAAGTTCAAATAATACTCGCGACGGCGAATAAAGTCGTTGTCAGCGCTTACGTTAAAAAAATTCTTTTTGTCATTTAGAAAAAATATTTGTAGAGAAAATATTCCTTTTGAATAAAATTAAATCCAAAGTGTTTTATACACCGTATAAAACAAAGTTGTGTATAAAACAAAATATGCCTCAATGAAAGGATATTGAGACGAAGTCCCTTACCTTGTGCCTGACTTGACCCGTTCATTCTTTAATATCTTGAATAATAAACTAATGTTAATTTATACTTGGTTAAGAACCTTTTTCAAGTTTATCATTCATTTTATATCACTTATTATCATGTTATAAACATTATTTAATCATTCAAGTGAATAATATTCATTTTGTCGATATTTGTTACTTGAGTCACAAATGAACACCATATAATTACAAGTTGTTTACGCGGTCAAAAGTTCATTATATCCAGACTGATATTCATGATTTATATATGATATATATCATATATATCTAGTATATACATGTATTTATAATAGTACATAACATTTGGAGTTAAGAAATGAAATGCACCGTTCATGGAGACAGTAAGCTGTACGTACTCATGAACGCTACTTTAATTTCTATTTCATTATTTAATGGAATTAAAACATAATGATACATAGGTATATTATAATTACAGTATAATATCATATATATTAGATCATTAACTCTATCCTTTATAAATCCCACATATGGCATTAAAGATTTATATCACTTTGAGGGTACGACAGTCCGCACTTCCTCAAACGAGATTATCATATTTACCCTCTTTAGAAACCATAAAGGTATGCTATAAATGAAAAATAAATAATCATAAAGAAAAAATAAACATTATATATATCATATATAAATACAGTTCCATCTTAATGGCCTCCTTTAGAGGTGGTAGGACATAATTGAACAATAATCTTTTCGTTAGGTTTTAGTTTTCCATCCACAGAAATATTATGTTCTTTACCCATTAGATGGAGGTGTGTGTAAGTGTAGATTGAATACATCTCATAAAAACATACTAGTATATTGGGGATACTGTTGTTTTTATAAAATAAAGTAATAAAAAGATTTTATGGGGTTGGAGATGTAAAATAAAATAAAACAAAACAAAATAATTTAACAGAAACCGTTACCTTTAATTTGGGTAACTCCCATTGGTTTGAACCAAAAGAACTTATTTAAATGCCTTATACCTAAGTAAAGGCTTCTAGAAGTAGGAGAGAGATATAGGGAGATCAATTGGGAAATTTTTGGATGAGCCACATGGCTTGAAAGGTGTGTGGAATGGGTTAGATGTGAGGGATTTTTTTAAGGGGGAGGAGGGGCTCTTTCAGAATGTGTGATAATATTATTTTATTATATAATCATGTTAGGTTTATAAATGTCCAAAACACATTAAGGTGGAATAAAAGATGAATCATGGTCGAAATAAATTCATCCAATAAAAATTGGACATGTTTTGGATATTTTTTTAATTTTTATAATCTTATTTATCTAAATCATTTATTAATGAGGTAAATACAACATCATTATTGTGTCATAAATTATTTAATTTATTTTATGTCTAAAATTTATAAAAAAAATAACATGATGTAGGAAATCATTTTATCTTTACAATGAATATTTATACTCTAAATGATAACTTATATAACCCCCTGTAAATTTTGATTTAATAAAAGATATTTGTTTATGTCATTTTTGTCATTTTTTAAGTTAATTAATCTAAAGTGTCATTATCACTTCCAAGTGGATCCTCGGGGTCCCAAATTCGACCCAAGGATGAAAATGGTCATCCATTACTCATCCAATATGGTTAAGACAAGTGTTAATGAAATTTTTAATTATTATAATATTCTTTTTACCTTGAATTACCCTATTTACCTTTAACTCTGGTAAATAACAGTCAAAAGTAACTATTCACCAAAAAATTATTTTCATCTTATTGAACCAAATTTTACTTACTAATAACAAAAATATATGTAGTATTTTTGAAATTCAATTCACAGAAGTGGTAAAATTTCATTAAAATGAAAAATGTTAGTTTTAAACTACTACTTAGTGGTTTTACTATTCATTAAAAAATTACTGTTTTTTAGAAAACTACCAAAAATTCACCCTAAGAAATATTTGATATGAAGAATTAAAAAATGATATCTATTTTACCAAATCCAAAACATAGAAGTTGAATTTATTAATTTAATGTCAATTCCTGTTTTCAAAGAAAATAGCGTGTTTTTAAGAAACAATAACTATCAAAAGACTGACACTTGTTTATGTCTACTTTCAAAGTGAAATTAATTCAAATAACTAACATTAGATTAAATAGTAAAAATATATTCTAATTAAACTTTAAAACTGATTAAAAAGATAATAAATCCATATAAATAAATTTGATTAAATGGAACTTTTGAAATAAAATATAGTATTTTTTCACTATTCATTAAAAATTGAACTTTATTAGGAAAATACCCAAAAAATTACCCTAAGTAAATTTTGATGTCCCGAATCTAAAAAAAATTTATTTTTCCAAATATAACATATAAAAATGACCAAAACTATCTTTAAAGATGGTTTGCTATTAAAAGGTGGTAAATCGACCTTTTAATGTAAATTATGCTCAAAATTAGATTCAATCACATTTTAAGCATCTAACTTTTATTGCGTAAATGTAAAAACATTTAAAAAAACGTATAATCATATTGTAGTTAGTTTTGCGCATTCCTTCCAATAAAATGACTAGGATTTAACTACCATTTAAAATAATAATATTATATTATTAGTGTGAAATGTAAGATTTCAAAGAAACCTGTTGTTGCATATCGGGTACGCTATCGAACATAACAACCCCTTTTAAAGTGAAATTAATATTTAATTCACAAATATTAATAAATATTAAAATATATTATTCTTCATTTACCTAGGATGTTACATCCTTTCCCCCTTTTAAAAATTACGTCCTCGTAATTTTTATTCACTCATCAAAATAAGTGGGGATATTTAACCCTCATAGAATTTTTAGATTCTCACTTTGCCTCTTCAACCATATGGTTTTTCCACAAAACCTTTACCTAGTGAATTACATTATTTCACAGCACTTGCTCTCTTCGGTCAAGAAGATGGACTAGTTGTTCCTCATAAGAGTGATTCTCTTCCAACTGAACTATCTCTGGGCTCAAAACATGAGATGGATCTGGAATATACTTTCTCATCATCAAAACATGAAGATCATTGTGTACCTGGGATAAACATGGAGGTAAAGCTACTATGTACGTAACAGATCCAACTTTCTCCAGGATTTCAAAAGGTTCAATGAACCTCAGACTCAACTTTCATTTCATTCAAAACACATCACACTTTTCCATGGAAAAATTTCAGAAAGACATGATCACCTACCCTAAAAGAAACATCCTTCCTCCAGTTATCCACATTACATTTATGTCGACTCCGAGCTGTTCTCATGTGCTTCTTAATCAAATGAACTTTCTCTGCCATCTCTTCTACTAATTTTGGTCCCATCTGATTCCTTTCAACTACTTCATCCCAAAAAGTAAGGGTTCGACAATGCTTTCCATATAATGCCTGAAATGGAGCCATCAATATACTAGAATTGAAACTATTATTATAAGAAAATTAAACCAAAGAAATATGTTTGTCCCAACTTCCCTAGTAATCCAGCGAACAAGCACGCAGCATATCCTCTAAGGTCTGAATTTTTCATTCAGACTACCCATATGATTGCAGATGAAAAACTGTACTAAAAATTAATTCAGTACCCAACGACTTCTTGAAGGCCTTTCCAAAAGTTATAAGAAAACTTTGGATCACTATCAGATACAATGGATAGGGGAACTATATGAAACCTGACTATCTCTTTAATATAAAACCGAGAAAGTTGATCTAGAGGAAAAGTATCTCGAATAAGAAGTAAATGAGTAGATTTAGTCAACCGATCAATAATAACCCGGATTGTATTTTTATTTCAAGATGTCTTTGGTAATCCCAAAATGAAGTCTATAAATATATTTTCCCATTTCCACTCTAGAACTGGTAAATATTGAAGCGTCCCTTTTGGTAATTTATTCTCTTCTTTAACCTACAAAAAAGTTAAACACTTCATAGTAAAATCAGTAATATCTCTTTTCATTCCATCACACCAATAATACTCTCAAAGATCTCTGTACATATTAGTACTTCCAGGATGAACTGAAAACGGAGAACTATGAGCTTCACATAGAAACTCATTCTTTAAATATGAATCCCAAGGCACACATAATATCTTCCAAAAACTCAAAACACAATCATTATCAATGTTAAATTTAGACAACATACCCTTATGAAACAACACTATCTTTTTCTACAACTCAATGTCTTCTTTCTGCGCTTTCTTTGTCCTGTCTGATAGAGATGATTTCACTAACACCTGAAAAAAAATAGAAGAATTTCCTACACAAAAAATCTCTATTACAAATTTCATCAAATCAAAAACCAAAGTATCTTGTTCCAAATATAGCATGGTTAATGAAGCATTGCTTTTTCGAATCAAAGAATCAGCCACTTCATTTTCTTTTCTTGTATGGTAATGGATCATGGAATCATAATCCTGGATTAATTCCAACCATCTCCTATGTCTCATGTTCAATTATTTTTGAGTGAATATATACTTAAAATTTTTTTGGTCAGTATATGTTTCACATTTTACTCCATACAAATGATACCTCCAAATTTTTTATGCAAAAACAATAGCAGATAATTCTAAATCATGTGTAGGGTAATTTAACTCACGAGGTTTCAACTGAAGTGAAGCCTAAGCAATTACCTGATCATTCTGTATAAGGACAAACCCATGTTCTTTCAATGAAGTATCACAGTAAATAAAAAACTTGACATTTCTGGAAGGCAGTGCCAAAACTAGAGCATTCACCAATCTTCTTTTCAGTTCCTGAAAACAATCATCACATTCTTTTGTCCAAAGTAACTTAACACCTTTTTAAGGAAAATTAGTCATTGTACTAGATAACCGTGAAAACCTTTCAATAAACCTCTGGTAATAACTTGATAAATGAAGAAAACTATGAATATCAATCATATTTATGGGTCTTGGCCATTCTTCAAAAACTTTTGTTTTAAAAGGATCAACAGTTATGCCATTTTTTCAAACAATGTGACCAAGGAAAGAAATTTGTTGTAACCAAAACTCACACATTCTGAATTTCCCAAACAATTTATTTTCTTTTAAGGTTTCCAAGACAACCCTTAAATGAAATTCATGTTCCTTTTTACTTTTGGAACAAACCAAAACAACATCAATGAACACATCCACAAACTTATCCAAGAACTCATGGAAAATTCTATTAATAGGATTTATGAATACAGCAGGTGAATTAGTTAAACCAAAAGTCATAAATACAAATTAATAATGGCCATATCTAGTACGAAACACGGTCTTCAGAAAGTCTAAATCCTTTACTTTCAACTGATGGTACCCCAAATTCAAATCAATCTTCGAAAAATACTAAGCTCCCTGAAGCAGATCAAAAAAATCATCAATAGGAGGCAAAGGATACTTGTTCTTAACAGTTATGTTATTTAATTCTCTATAATTAATGAAATTTCTCATTGAACCTTCTTTTTTATTATCAAACAAGATAAGATCACCCCATGGTGATGTGCTAGGTCGAATGAAACCTTTATCTAAGAACTCTTGCAATTGATTCTTTAACTCTAAAATTTCAATTTGAGCCATTCGATAAGGGTGTTTTGAAATTAGATTAGCATCAAGAACTAAGTGAATATTAAATTCAACTTCACGATTAGGTATAATACTTGGAAACTCATCCGAAAAAAACATAAAGGTACTCATTTACTACTACCACATCATTAATCTCAATACATCCTTTATTTTGAACAATATGTGCAAGGTGACATTCATTTCCATCTTTTACTAGTTTCTCAGCTTCCTGATATGTTATCAAAATCAAGGGTTCATTATTGTACAAAAACTGGAAATCTTTTTGAAAATAAACCTCTTTAGATCGACAGTCAATCTTATATTGATAAAAAGATGTACAATCCATACCCAAAATAACATCAAACTCTACTAAAGGAAAAAAAATAAGGGTTTCAATAAGATTCTTTCCACACACAAGGATAGGAAGGTTATTATAATTTATTTTTGTATCAAAATTTCCTCTTGGTGTTTTTACCATATGTTCATGATTCAAATCTTGAGATGGAATTCCCAATTTACAAGAAAACTTCTCAAAAATGAAAGAATGTGTAGACCCTGAATCAAAAAACACATGGGCGTAATCTGAACAAACAACTAGTGTACTTGATACTACTTCATTTGATGTCCCAACATCTGCTGATGTAGTCACAAAGGATTTCACCACCAATTTTTGCTTGTAGTCTGGCTGCTTTCTCTCATTTGAGTTCTTCATTGGACACTCATTTGCATAATGACCCATTTTATTGCACATAAAACATTTTTCTGACAGTAAATCAGATTTTTTATTACCACTAACCTTATATTTTTAATGCAATTAAGATATTTTTGTCCCATTTTACTACACCAGTAGAACTAACCAGAATTCAAAAGACATTCCCCATCATACTTTTTACCACAATTATCACAAACTGTAAACTTGAGTTTCTTACCATCAGAATTTCTTAAAGAGTTCATCCAATTCGTCAACCACCTCGATCTCTTATTCTGTTTTTTTTCAAAGAACACATGATCATAAACAAACTCCATTTCCACCTTCTTCGCACAACGAACAAGTATTTCATAACTTTTTAACTCACAAGAAGCTAAATACCGTCGATACATTGGCTTTAATCCCGAGTAAAAACAATTGATTTTACTATCAAGATCTCATATGAAATTTGGAGCATACCTTGTGAGTCAAGTGAATTTTTCATCATAATCAGCCACCGAGTCATCCCCCTACCACAATTCCAGGAATTTTTTTCCATCCTAAGTCGAACCACCTTAGGAAAATCTTTATCAAGGAATATACCCTTGAATTCATCCCAATCAAGAGCATCAATCTCTTCACTATCCTGGATATTTTTCACCATCAACCACCACTGGTCAACTTCACCTTCAAAATGGTAAATAGTGAGACTAACCTTTTGATGTTATGAACATCCCATGACATCCAAAATCTTTTCCAGTTCTTTAATCCACCCTTCTGCTTGAACCAGGTCAGATGATCCTCTGAATGATAGAGGATGTTGCCTCATGAAATGCTCCTCTACTAACATGTTCCTCTGTGGTTATTCTGGCTGATCTCGTGCATGTATACCACCACCATTTATAGCCTGATTCAACTGTTACATCACTGTAAAAAACTGTTCAGTTCTGATTCCGACCATCTCAGGTTGCTGATTTGGAAGGTTGTCTTCCTCATGATGTCATCCCAACATAGCTTCCCTGTTTCCTATGCGAAAAACCATTCTGAACATAGAAATACCTTCAGCGAAGCAACATGGTAATTTGTAAATTCTATATCATTTCAATCACAACTTAAGCTAAAAATAATTTATGGACATTAATTTAGAAATACCTTAACTCTTAATGTTATCTAAACTGACATCTGATACCATCTATAAGGACCCAACCTTAAAGATTACATAATATTGAATTAAAAAAATAATTCACATTGAGGATTTTTTCAGGTTTAGTGTTTTAGAGAATTAGGACATAACTATTACATCTCAAAAAAATTACAAAGTAGACACTTTTACATCTTAGTTTTTTTCCATAAAATAAAAACTCTTGAAAAAAAAGTCTTCTTTAGTTTTATGTTTTAGATAGAATTAATTTTCCTTGATCCCATACTTGACCCTTTTCATCATTAAGTCCTGTGAAAAAAATTTCAAAACATGGAATGAGAATAAAATGATCAGTAAGGGTAATAAAACAAAGAAAGAAAATATTAGTTCATAAATACTTACAAAACCTAAACTATATTACATACCTCATGAAAACATAAGATTTATGAATAACACATAGTAATAACAAATCATAAAGGTAACTTGTGGCGTCGATAACATTATTACATTATAGCTATCACAACTACATAGGGAGTTAATTTGGAATACCCATCACAGTATATTCCCTAAATATCATAGGAAGAAACATTTACAATTACCTCTGTCACATTACCCAATGCATTGGAGAGATATCTCGGGCTCACCCGCCCTAGGTTTATCATGAAACCATCTATATATGTAAACAATGTCCAGGAACCATAACATATTCATAACACATAAAACAAACATAAAGGAAAGATAACATTTCAACATTTCAGTCAAAATATATCATTTAAATATATTAACATATGATATCTATTATCAAAACCATTTTCAGTACCAAAATACATAAAACAATATATGGTATTTATTTTTCTTTTAAAAAAATTATGGCTTGTTAAGTAAGCCAAAGATCATATAATACTCGCGGCAGCGAATAAGGTCATTGTCACCGCTTACATTAAAAAAACATTCCTTTTTTACTTTTAATAAAATTCTTTGTAGAGAATATTTTTCTTTTGAATAAAAGTTAATGTCAAATTGATTTATAAACTGTATAAAATAATGTTGTGTATAAAACAAAATATGCCTTGATGAAAGGAGATTGAGATGAAGTCCCTTACCTCTTGTCCGACTCAACCCGTTCATTATTTAATATCATAAATAATATACTAAAGTTAATTTATGCTTGGTTAAAAACCTTTTTCAAGTTTATTATTCCTTCAATATCACTTATTACCATGTTATAAACATTATGTAATCATTCAAGTTAATAATGTTTGTTTTGTCGATATTTGGGACTTGAGTCACAAATGAACACCATATAGTTACAAGTTGTTTACATGGTCAAAAGTTCATTATACAAAGAATGATATTCATGATATAGATATCATATATATAATATATATATAGTATATACATGTATTTATAATAGTACATAACATTTTGAGATTTGAAATGAAATGCACCGTTCATGGAGATGGTAAGCCGTACGTACGCATGAACGCTACTTTCATTTCTATTTTATACTTTAATGGAATTAAAACAGTATTTCACATAGGTATATTATAATTATATTATAATGTAATATATAATATCATTAAATATATCCTATATACATCCCACATTTGGTTTTAAGGAGACATATCAGATTGAGGGAGTGGTAGTCCGCACATCCTCAAATGAGATTATCGTATTTACCAACTATGGAAACCATAAAGGTATATTATAAATGAAAAATATAGAAGCATAAATAAAACATAAACATAATATATATCATATATAAATACAGTTCCATCTTAATGTCCACCTTGAGAGGTGATATAGAGATAATTGAACAATCATCGTTTCGTGAGGCGATAGTTTTCCATCCATAGAAACATTATGTTCTTTACCCATTGGATAATGGTGTGTGTAAGTGTAGTTCCAATAATTATCATTAAAACATACTAGTATATTTATGATACTGGTGGTATTATAAAATAATGGAATAAAAATATTTTATGGGGTTGGGGATGTAAAATAAAACAAAATAAAACAAAAGAATTTAAGAGAAACTGTTACCTTTAATTTGGGTAACTCCCTTTGGTTTGAACCAAAAGGACTTCTTGAAATGCCTTATACCTAAGGTAAGTCTTCTAAGAGAGGGAGAGGGACGTAGGAATCTCAATTGGGTAGATTTTTTATGAGCCAAGTGGCATGATAGGTGTGTGGAATGAGTTATAAGTTAGGGATTTTTATAAGGGGGAGGAGAGGCTCTTAAGGAAAGTGTGATAATATTATTTTATTATATAATGATATTCAGTTTCTAAATGTTCAAAACTCATTAAGGTAGAATATAAGATGACTAATGGTCTAAATAAATTAATAAAATAATAATTGGAAAGGTTTTGGATTTTTTTTAATATTTATAATCTTATTTATTTAAATCAGTTATTAATGAGGTAAATACTACATCATTATTCTGTCATAAATAATTTTATTTATTTGATGTGTAAAAATTATAAAACAATTCCATGATTTATAAAATATTTTTATCTTTCCAATTAATATTTTTAGTCGAAATGATAACCTATATAACCCCATGTAAAAATTTATTTACTAAAATATATTTGTTTATGTGATTTTTGACATATCTTTAAGTTAATTAATCTAAAGTGTAATTATCACTCCCATGTGGCTCCATGGGATCCCAAATTCAACACAAGGATACCAATGTTCATCCATTACTAATAAAATAAGGTTAGGACAAGTTTTACGGTGATTTTAAATTATTATAATATTTGTGTTTCCTTGAATTACCCTATTTTCCTTTAACCATGATAAATAAAAGTCAAAAGTTACTATTCCACAAAAATTATTTTCATCTTATTGAACCACATTTTACTTAATAATAACAATCATTCAAGTCTTATTTTAAATATTCAATTCACATAAGTTCTAAAATTTCATTTAAATGAAAAATGTCAGTTTTTAACTACTACTTAGTGATTTCACTATTCATAAAAAATTAATGTTTTTCAGAAAACTACAAAAAATTCAGCCTAATAAATTTTTGATATTCAAAATTAAAAAATGATGTATATTTTACAAATTAAAAACCTAGAATTTGGATTTATTAATTTAAATTTAATTCATGTTGTTAAAACAAATAGCGTGTTTTTAAGAAACAATAACTATCAAAAGATTGACACTTGTTTATGTCCAATTGCAATGTGAAATTAGTTCCAATGACCAAAATTGGATTAAATGGTAAAAAAATATTCTAATTACACTTTGAAACCAATTAAAAATATAATATAACCCTATAAATAAATTAGATTAAAAGGAACTTTTGAAATAAAATATAGTATTTTTCACTATTCATTAAAAAATGAACTTTTTCAGAAAAATTCCAAAAAATACCCTAAGTAAAATTTTATGTCCCAAATATAAATAAGAATTTTATTTTGTCAAATATAACATATAAAAATGACCAAAACCAGGTTTAAAGAGGGTAAACCATTAAAATGAGGTAAATTGACCTTTTAATGTAAATTATGCTTAAAATTAGATTCATTCACATTTTAAGCCTCTAACTTTTATTGGATAAATGTAAAAACATTTAACAAACATGTATAATCATAATTTAGTTTGATTTTTTCATTACTGCCAATGCAATGGCGAGGAGTTAACTACCATTTAGAATAATAATATTACATTATTAGTGTGTAATTTGAGATTTCAAAGAAATCCGTTGTTGTGTATCAGGTATGCTATTGGACATAGAAACCCCTTTTAAAGTAAAATTGATATTAAATTCACAAATATTATTAATGTTGAAAATATATTATTCTTCATTTACCTGGGATGTTACAAATATGAGTTGAATTTTCTCAATATTAAATTCTAATATTTATGAATTTATTTTTTAAATTAAACAATAATATATATTAAAAAAATATTAGAATATAACTTTATTATGTATTAAATAATTATATTATCATTATAAATAAATTATTAACTAATTTATTGTTATTATATATAGAAGAAGAAATATATTTTTCATATGAAAAATATACATATATATATTTAATATATTTTATTTCATAAAAAAATACATAAATAAATACTCTAAAAATAATTTTCAACTATAATATGATCTTACATGTTTTTTAGAAACAATAATTGAATTTAATCAATTCATTATTACTTAATTTATCATTTATATATATATATTTCATAAATATTTAACCTCTGTTTAAACCAACCAACAAAATGACTATGCTAAAGCAGTTATATAATGTTTTAAGGTTATTCTTGGTTCTTGGGTGGAATGTTAATAAATAATATATATTTTTTATAATAAAATTAATATAATATTTTTATGGAGATAAAATATCCTCCACCCCTTAAATAAATTTCTTCCACACAATTTTCAAACTCATATGATTGGATTAATTCCAATATGTAGGTCCAAATTAAACAAAAAATTGTAATTGATCATTGGTTGATTTAAGATTTAAATTGAAATTTCCCTATATATAATTTGGTATAATCCTATTGAAATAATTGAGAATCCATTCCTAATTTATTTAATCTAAATGAACTCGTGATAAATAAATATGTAGTATCTTTCTTTGATCATTAGGATGATTCTTATACTTTAGATACAATTATTATAACACCATATGTTTTTATTTATAAGTTAATATCTAATATCTTAAAACATAAACACCATAAGAGTAAAGAAAATCAAGATTGATGAAAATGTTTACAAAAAACTATATAATTTTCATTATCTATATCAGTAAAATTTTATGCGTATGATTTTATATGATCTCATTTTTTAGACGATTGTTAGTGTTGATTTTCATCTTATTCCCTTGGATTAGTGTACCTTATTTAAAATTTCCAAATTTCCCCTCATCTAAAAATTTTAATAGTAATTGGATCATAAAAAAAGGAAGTCGTTATAACATTATATTATAATTGATATATTCATTTTCCTCTTCATTTTCTTTCTCAATTCCCACAATTACCATAAATAAAATAACTTCTGGTTCCTTGGGGATATTTTTATTGTTTTTTACATCATTTACAATATCAAGAAAATTAAATTTTGTTTCTTTAATCACCATCATCATCAGTTAAAAATACATGAGAATAATAACTTTTCTTCTATACAATGTTTTGAAATTAAATTTAATCCAATTTGTTAATTATTTTTTATTATCTAAAATTTCGAACAACTTAAATTTCTCCCACTCAAACTCCAATTATGATGGGTTTTTCATTGAGTTAATCATTAAATTGTAAATTTAATCCTTGGTTCCTTCATTAAATATACTTTACTAATCCAAAATAGGCTTAAATAAGTACCGATCAATTATAATTTTAATATTACATTCATAAATATCCTTTGTAAAATTTGACCGTAGGATGTCTTAATTTTTTATACTATTATGATAACCCATATTTTATTTATATAAAGAAATATAATACATATTTCTACCTAAATCAATAATTATTCAACAATATTTACTTTATTTTGTGTTTTAATGTATGTATTATTTTTACCCCTTAATATTACCTAGAAATATATCCTTCATATAGGTTTGTAAAATCATATTATTAAGTACAGAATGTCAACCAAGAATTTCTATATTGGTATGTAGTGAAGAATAATATTCATGTTATAGTTAAATTTTGAGATAATAACCAATGATATATTATGTGATTCTATCAAATATGTAAATTTATTCCAAATCCTGTATCCATATTTCAGTATCAATACATGAATTAAATTTATAAGAAGAAAAAACACACTATTCATTACAAAAAAATGCATGATGTTATCATATAAATCGATAAATACCTTGTGTTATCACAGATGGTATCTAATAATACTCCCCAAATAACAATAATAACACCAATATAAAACTATATTATCCTTTGAAATCAAATCATGTATCCCAGGATAAAAAAAATTATTTCACATCATTAAAAAAATTTAAAAACTACATATCAGAAAAATATCAAACTAATTTAATAATATTTGTTTTCATTATTTTTATACCAGTTATATAGATAACCAATTTTACAAAACATATAATCAATTATCTAAAATTAAAATCTTATAAAGCTCATTCTATACTTCTAATAAGTTATACCTATCATCATTAATAGGGGAGGGGACACATAAGAAATAGACTCTCTCAAAAACCTAGTAAGGGAGAAACTAATCAAAATTTCATCAAGGGTTATATATTAAGAATATGATAAAATATTGGCAACATGAGATTTCATAATAAAAATGAAATGGGAAAAAATATTTGTTTATAAATAATAAATTAAGGACACGAAATCAATAAAAATTAAATATACTTCATTTCATAACTGTGTGAGATAAGACTATAAAAACATTAGTAGGAAATGAATTCCAAATATAACTGAATAATAAATATGTGTAATTATCATCATTAATTAAATAATTTAAATTTTAAATGATTATCTCACTTGTCCATCGTAATATATTAACAATGTCCCATAGTGTTCCTTGTTCTCTCTCCATTCTAATAAACAAAGATGACATAGTACCATTGTGGATTATATTAACTCCCCTTCATATAGATATTGTTTAAGAAGACCCATAGTAGATTAAATTCACTCATTATTACCATAGATAACATCTCATGAGATATTACTCTTTACCCAAATCATTATATGGTTATATATTTCCTAGTCCAACCATCACATACCATTATATGATTATGCTAACTTTTAATGAACCATACATAGTAACCCATGACATGAACATATACACCAATTTATTAGAGGGATATAAAACTTCTGGATCACCAATAATATAATGAAAATCATAATATAAATGTGCATAAATTATCCACATGAGAAAAAAAACCCTTATATTAAATATATGAATTATAATACCCTCGAGAAAGATGTGAGTTTCATAGTCTTGTCTAAGTTTATAATAAATGGAAATATCATATGGATTACCAAGGTAAAAAAAATTAATTCATTTTTGGTGTTCATATATTAATAAATAACAATATGTCTTCAACAATGTGTTATAACATAGGAAAATCCATATATTTAATCAAGAAGAAGTAAAAACTTAAAATTAACCACATAGAAGATGAATTTTTAATTGAGAATAAGATATTTTAAGGAATAGAAAATAATATTATTTATCATTAAATTATAATTGGAATATTATAGTTTTAATTAATGTATTTAGGTTTTAAAAAACATATTCATGATGAAAAATAATTTCTCTTGGTTCTGTAATGACCCAAAGTTTCATTAATGAAAAATCCCCCATGATCCAGTTAAATGTCTCTTTATGAAAAATGTTTTTATAAGATTTCAACTTATTTGGTTTTATGTTAAGAATTTTGACCGTTGTTAATATAGCCGTTGAACAGTGACCACATGATTAGTATAAATATAGGACCTTAACAAATCCAATTTACTTAGACAAAAGAAGCGATGGCCTCATCCAGTATAATTGCTCTATACGAAGCCCATTTTCCAGAGCTCGGAAAAGGGGAGGCATCCTTGGGCTTCTCCCTTGACCAAGCCCAAGCTGAGCTTTACCACGTCAAGCTCGAACGAGACCGTCTACGGGAAAAGTGGAAGTTGATGGAGATTACCACTCGAGCGACGTTACCCAAGACACCCCAAGAGTCTGTCACCATCGCACACCTTACCCTCAGGTCTTATGCGGCTGTTTTAAAGGGTTATGTAACAAATAAGTAGTACTATGTTCATGTACATTATTTTTGTATATGATAATGAATATAATTTCTAATTATTTTTGTTACATTGTTAATAGTTTTTAAAGTAAAAATGGTGTGTTTAGTTATTATTTAATTAAGAAATCTATTTTTTTAAATTAAGCGATTTTTTAATTAAATAATATTTTAATAAAATTATAATAATAATATTAAATTAATTTTTATTAAATATAAATGATCTTATAATTTTTTATATTAATGTTTGAAATCCATTTCTGTCAAAACCCGTGAATTTTCAATAAATGTTGGTTTTTATTTTAAAAGTGAAAATTAACATATTTAGAAATTTTTTTAGATAAAATAAATGTCATTTCTGGAATCAGGACGTCAAAATTATCCAACGGTGAATTTTTCATAATTTTCTGAGACAGTCAAATTTTTGGGTAAAAATTAAATACCGTTTAAATATATAATGTGTTTTATAACATCATAATGACCCAATGGTGATGTAATAAAATACCATAATCCTTATGTTCGGCCAATATATGTTTTATCATTAAAATAATGTGATTTTGGGTTTGTTTGACATACTTTTCAAATCATTAATGGACCCCTCAAGACATATTCAACACTTTGCCTTTTTAAATTAATTTGCATGGGAGTGTGACTCACCTCCACATAAGAAACCTTATTATTTTAAGAATTTAGGACTTGGACCTTATAAAATATTTTTTTCCACTTCCCTTTGCCACAAACCATGGCAAAAAACCACGGGATGGTTTGTGATTTGGATTAATTTAATGTAAGGGGACCCAAACCTTAATAATAATGAAATCCCCCACCTTTCCTATATAAACCTGCCCAAGTTACCACTTCCTCCTCACTAAAATCCCTTGGAGGTCGTCCAGCCTTTGCCCTACTCTCTCTAGAATCTTCCCAAGGTGGCCCAAGCTCCCAAGAAGCCTCTCACAAGCCTCTTCCTTTCTCATTTTTTTTTCAATTTTCATTAAATTGTATTGCCCTTTTAATTTCAATTATGAATGTTGGGGTATGGTTTTGAACCTCCCCCATACTACTATATTATTGTTTGAATGATGGGAGACCCCTTTCTCTCTCATTAAATGGCTCCCATGTACACCGGTTACTATACCGAAATTCTGAAAGGAACTTCTCTCTCTTCTTTTACATTCAAGAAATACTTTTGTTTCATGAATCTAAATTCCATTTCAATTGTTGGGACATATTTCTATATGACCTCATTACTGTCCATTACATGTATATATGATGAGGAAACCTTTCTCTCTCATCAACCATTTTTTATGAATTCTTATGTCACTCCATTACGCTGCCGAAATTGCACCGATTTTCTAATCCAATGTCATTGTGTAGTGGATACCATGCCCTTTTCTCTATCAAGGGTATTGAACTTTGTGCACATTTACTTATTGATTGTAAAGTTTCATGTATGAATTCCAAATTCCATTATTGTGGAATAAATGATTATGTTTTATGAATCCATGTTTTATGATCCTTGTGGCACACTTATGCATGAAATGAAATGTTTAAGAAGGGTGCACACTTATAGCGCTCCAATGCATTGTGTAAAGTATAGTATCATGATACATCATGTGCAATGAGTGTTAACTCATTCCAATTGAACAAAAATGAGGGTTTACTCGTGCTTTATGTGCAATGAGGATTTACTCATGCTCCATGTGCAATGAGCCTTGGCTCATGCTAATTCCATGTTAAGTGTTGCTGCCACATTTCCATGTTACGATTATCATGCTTTATCATGCCTTTATATTCAGGTTTCTTATATGATCTATTGATATGCCTATTGTCTAACATGTATTGTACTCCTCATGTTATTCCATGTTTACTCCTTTACCAGGCTTTATAGCTCACCCTTTTCTTATGCATGTCCTCAGGTTATCCCATGCAATGCTAAGTACGAGGGAATTTAGTGGTCATGTAAAGGAATTTTTCAATAAATATGTTGTATTTCATGTTTTACGTTTTTATGTAATGATCATAATCCCCAAATACACTAAACCTCTCGATATTCTTTGTTGTATCAAGTGATGTTTTATGTAATGTATCATGTTTAGGTTGTAATAAAAAGTAGGGTTGGCATAGTTGGTATCAAAGGACAGGTTTAGTTATTTTTGGGATTAGGAAACCCTAGTAAATACTTAGATACAAGACTATGTATAATGAAAACATCCCTACGTTTTGGTAAATACTAAGTAAGTGGTTTATTAAACAAATACATCCCTATCTAGATATGAGCAGGTAGAGGCGGCTCTGGCACAAATGTATCCTAGGGGTAAAAACTGAAAACACCGCTTTGAGCTAGACTCGAATGAGAAATGGTGCACAACAACAGGCCTTGCTGCACTCTTGGTTACGACACTCCCAGGGGATATGTTTTTATAAATTCACAATCTTAGTATGAACCCTTATAAAGGGAATTAAAAAAATTGCCCCTACAAATATATGTTAGAAAGTAGATCATGAAAATCAAAGATTGAATCCTATAGACTCATGAGTTAAGGAATGAAAGTTTATTTATAAGTCATCAACTTTTGTCTTTGGATTACCCTTTATGTGTTACCCCTAACTTTCCTTTTATTCTAGCTAATGGCCGCTAATAGGGGGACTTGGGATAACAACCGTTGTGAAGATTAGTGTGATGATTGTACTAATGAGATGCCCAATCCAATGGGAGGAGGAATCACAAACTTTGTCATGATTCTCTTTTAGCTAACTCAAGTTTTGAATAGAAACACGGGTCAAGAGGAACGTCCAAATCCCCTTAAAAAGTTTCAACTCGCTATCGAGAGCTTCCTGAGGCAAAGGCCTCCTACTTTTAGTGGATCATCTGATCCCACGATCGCTGAACAATGGATCAACTCCATTGAAAAGATATTCTCCATCCTCCAATGTTCTAAACAAGAGAAGGTTCTCCTGGTAGCTTATCATATGGAGGGTGAAGCTGATCAGTGGTGGACATTGATAAAAAATATGAAGCCTGAGGAGGAGATCGAGGCGTTGGAATGGAATGATTTCTGGATGATGTTTTTTGATAAATATTTTCCGCGCACCCTCCGGCTTAATATGGAAAGGGACTTCCTTTACCTCAAGAAAAAAGATGAAGAATATGTTGGAGTGTACGAGGAAAACTTCACAAGGCTAGCACGATACACTTCTGTCTTTTTCGTTACCCTCGAATGTAAGGTCGACCGCTTCTTTGGTGGGCTGAAGCCTAGCTTGCAGAAAGCATTAGCGATCCGTGACTTCGACAACTATGAGGAAATTGTCTGATGTGCCCTCAAGGTTGAAATGGAGATTGGGGAATCACAGGTGTATCATAGGGACAAGAAGCGTAAGGTGGACTTCAATGCTGGTGGTCTGATGGATAAATCCAATGGTGCTAAGAAGATCCAGCACCCCACTTGACAAAAGTGTGGGAAGAAGCACCCTGGAAATTGCCTTAAGGGGACGAGAAAATGCTTTAGGTGTGGAAGAGAAGGGCACCTAGCTATTAACTGTTAGCAAGAAAGACCCACGGCTGCGACAGAGGAGAGGAACGCTCTGTTCTAACCTCAATGCATTATTCAATGCTACAAATGCAAAGAACCGGGTCATTTTTCAAATTAGTGCCCTAATCCAAGGGTTATCGGAGGCAACCAACAACCTCCAAGATAGCAAGGAAGATATTTTTACATCACTTCTGCCGAAGTGAACACCGAAAACGAAGTGGTGACAGGTACGCTAGTTATTCATTCAAAAATAGCGAACGTTCTTTTTGATTTAGGTTCTACACATTATTTTATAACTCGAATTTTTAGTATAATAATCCCAACACCACCAGAAATCATGGAAGTAAAGATGTTGGTGATTACAGAAAATGAGGCAATCATTGCATCCCATGAATATAAGTCCTCCCCTATTATATTCTGTGGATTGAATTTCCCAGAGAACCTCATCATACTCCCTCTGGTGGAATTTGATGCAATTATTGGCATGGATTGTCTTTCCTTATATAGAGCCAACATAAATTGTCGGTAGAGGGAAATCACACTCCATATAGAGAATCGAACCCTTGATTATTTACAAGTTTCAGGAGGAAGATGAATCTCATTTAGCTCCATCATTTCAAGCATGGATATTACTTCCTTATGAGCACACATATCTGGCTCAGATGATTGAGTCCAAGGAATAAACCATCTTTGAAGAAATGCCTATTGTGATGGAATTCGCTGAAGTGTTTCCCGAGGAACTGCATGGTCTTCCACCAAGAAGAGATGTTGAGTTCTGAATTGAACTTATACCTGTGGTGCTACCAATATCCAAGACTCCATATAGAATGGCTATTGTAGAGCTTGAAGAGCTGAAGAAACAACTACAGGAGAATCTGGATAAAGGGTTTATACGCCCATGTGCTTCACCATGGGGTGCACCAGTCCTCTTCGTAAAGAAGAAGGATGGGTCAATGCGACTTTGCATCTATTATCGTGAACTTAACAAAATCATGATAAAGAACAAGTATCCTCTCCCAAGAATTGATGAATTGTTTGATCAGCTTCATGGAGCACAATACATCTCCAAGTTGGATTTGCGATTGGGATATTATCAAGTAAGGGTGAAGATGGAAGATGTCCCCAAGACTGCTTTTCGTACAAGGTACGGGCACTATGTATTCACAGTAATGCCTTTCGGACTCACCAATGCTCCAGAAATATTCATGGACTTGATGAATAGAGTCTTTAGAGATTAACTTGAAATTTTTTTGGTAGTCTTTATAGATGATATTCTAATATATTCCAAAACCAAGGAGGATCATGAGGAGCATTTAAAAACTGTTCTAGAGAATTTGTGCAAGGAGAAGCTCTATGAAAAGTACAACAAGTGTGAGTTCTGGATGAAGGAGGTCTAATTATTGGGCTATATCATCACAAGAAATTGGATATCTGTGGACCCCTCCAAAACAGATGCAATTGAGGGATGGCCGAGGCCAACATTGGTAACGGATATCCGTAGCTTCTTGGGGTTATCTGGATATTATCGACGATTTGTGAGAAATTTCTCATGATTGTCCAACCCTCTTACCAAGCTAACTCGAAAGGGAGTAAAGTTCTCTTGGATTGATGAATGTGATGAAATCTTCAAGGAGTTGAAAAGGAGGATTATCACTGCACCCGTGCTCACTTTACCCACAAGTGGGGAGCTTTTTGTGGTATTTAATGATGCTTCGAAGAAGGGCTTAGGATGTGTGGTGATAAAGAATGATAAAGTGATATCCTATGCCTTAAGGTAATTGAAAATCAATGAGCGAGACTATTCAATGCATGATCTGGAGTTGGCGGCGCTGATCTTTGCTTTGAAAATCTGGCGGCATTATCTCTATAGAGAGAAATGTGAGATATATACTGACCATACGAGTCTTAAATATATATTCACACAGAAAGATAGTAATATGTGCCAGAGAAGATGGTTAGATCTCATCAAGGATTATGACTGTTCAATACATTACCACCCTGGGAAAGCGAACAAGGTAGCAGATGCCCTAAGTAGAAAGGAACCAACAATTCTATCAATGGTGAGAATTGGAAAGGATCCAATCATCTTAGACTTGATGAATATGGACATGGGAATCATAGAGTAGGGAACATCATCAATCCATTCACAAATGATTGCTAAACCATCTCTTTTAGAAAGGTTAAAGGATGCTCAAAAGGATGATGTGGGAATTCAAGAAAAAGTGGAAGCTATCAAAAAGGGGAAATCCTCAGAGTTTGATGTTAATGAAGAAGTAATTGTGCGGTTTGGGAAAATACTATGTGTTCCATCATGTCCGGAGCTAAAGAAGGAACTTCTGGATGATGCATATAGTTCAAATTTCTCTATTCACCCAGGGAGCACAAAGATGTATCGAGATCTCCGAGAAAACTTTTGGTGGGATAATATGAAGAAGGAGATCGCTGAATATACATCAAAGTTCCTGGTGTGTCAGCAAGTGAAGGCATAGAGGCAGAAGTCCAAGGGGATGATGCAACCATTACCCATACCAGAATGGAAATGGGAGAACATCACCATGGACTTTGTCACCGGTCTTCCAAGGACATCCAAAGGAAAGAATGCAATCTGGGATGTTTTGGATCGTCTAAGAAAGACTGCATAGTTAATTGGTATTCGGTAGGATTTCTCATTCGATCAACTGGCGTGGATATATATCAGGGAAGTGGTAAGGTAGCATGGAGTACCACTATCTATTGTGTCTGACCGAGATCTAAGATTCACCTCTAAGGGTTGGAAGAGTCTTCAACATGCTCTGAATACTGAACTGAACTTCAGTACGGCCTATCATACTCAAACTGATGGCCAATCCGAGTGGACTATCCAAACACTTGAGGATATGTTGAGAGCATGCTCAATGGACTTTAAAGGAGGATGTGATCAACATCGTCCTCTGGTTGAGTTCTCTTATAATAATAGTTTCCACTTGAGCATCCAAATGGCACCATATGAAGCCCTGTATGGGAAAAGGTGTAGAACACCGACTTGTTGAGATGAAGTCGGTTAACATAAGCTTCTTGGACCAGAAATGGTCAAAGAAATGGTGGATAAGGTGAAAACCATTCAGCAGCATATCAAGGAAGCCCAGAGTGGAAAGAAGAGTTATGCAGATAATTGTCAACGAGACCTTGAATTTAAAGTTAGAGACATGGTGTTTCTTCACATATCTCTATGGAAAATGGTCATGAGGATTGGAAATAAAGGGAAGTTAAGTCCAAGGTACATCAACCCCTTCGAGGTTCTTGATCGTGTTGGGGCTGTGGCCTATCGACTACCACTTCCACCTACTATGGACAATGTACATGATGTCTTTAATGTATCCCTCTTAAGGAAGTACATACCGGACCCTTCACATGTACTCTTTTCTAAAGTGGTACAATTTGATGATGATCTTTATTATGAGGAGAAACCAGTGAAGATCTTAGATCATAGAGAAAACATTCTACGAAATAAGACAATGCCCCTATTAAAGGTGTTGTGGAGAAACCACAAGTCTGAAGAAGTGACTTGGGAATCAGAGGATATGATGAAGCTGAGTTACCCACATGTGTTTTAGTGTGGGAAAAGGAAAATTTTGAGGGAGAAATTTCTTAAGGGGGGAATATTGTAACGACCCAAAGTTTCATTAATGGAAAATACCTCTTGATCCAGTTAAATGTCTCTTTATGAAAAATGTTTTTATAAGATGTCAACTTCTTTTGTTTTATGTTAAGAATTTTGACCGTTGTTAATATAGCCGTTGAATAATGACCACATGATTAGTATAAATATAGGACCTTAACAAATCCAATTACTCAGACAAAAGAAGCGATGTCCTCATCCAGTAGAATTGATCCATACGAATCCCATTTGTCAAAGCTCGAAAAAGAGGTGGCATCCTTGGTCTTCGCCCTTGACCAAGCCCAAGCTGAGCTTCACCATGTCAAGCTCGAACGGGACCGTCTACGGGAAAAGAGGAAGTTGATAGAGATTACCACTTGAGAGATGTTATCTGAGCCACCCCAAGAGTTTGTCACCATCACACTCCTTACCCTTAGGTCTTATGCGGTTGTTTTAAAGGGTTATGTAACAAATAAGTAGTACAATGTTCATGTACATTATTTTTGTATATAATAATTAATATAATTTCTAGTCATTTTTGATACATTGTAAATAGTTTTTAATGTCCAAATGGTGTTCTATAGTTATTATTTAGTTAAGAAATCTATTTTATTAAATTATGGGATTTTTTAATTAAATAATATTTTAATAAAATAATAATAATATTATTAAATTAATTTTTATTAAATATAAATGATCTTAGAATTTTTTATATTAAGGTTTGAAATCCATTTCTATCAAAACCCGTGAATTTTCGATAAATGTTGGTTTTTATTTTAAAAGTGAAATTTAACATATTTAGAATTTTTTTAGATAAAATAAATGTCATTTCTTGAATCAGGACGTCGAAATTATCCAACGGTGAATTTTTCATAATTTTCTGAGACAATCAAATTTTTGTGTAAAAATTAAATACCATTTAAATATATAATGTGTTTTATGACAACATAATGACCCAATGGTGATGTAATAAAATACCATAATCCTTATGTTCGGCCAATATATGTTTTATCATTAAAATAATGTAATTTTGGGTTTTTTTGACTTACTATTCAAAGCATTAATGGACCCCTCAAGACATATTCAACACTTTGCCTTTTTAAATTAATTTCCATGGAAGTGTGACTCACCTCCACATAAGAAACCTTATAATTTTAAGAAGTTCGGACTTGGGACTTATAAAATATATTTTTCCTCATCCCTTTAACAACAACTATGGGCAAAAACCATGGGATGGTTTGTGGATTGGATTAATTTAATGTACGAGGACCCAAACCTAAATAATAAAGAATTCCCTCACATTTCCTATATAAACCCACCCAAGTTCCCACTTCCTCCTCACTAAAATCCCTTTGAGTTCATACAAACTCTACCCAACTCTCTCTAGAATCCTCCCAAGGTTCCTTAAACTCCCAAGAAGCCTCTCACAATCCCCTCACTAGACTTTGGAAGCACACTCCCAAGTAAGGGTTTTTTCTTCCTTTCTCATTTTTTTCAATTTTATTTAAGTTGTATTGCCCTATTAATTTCAATTATTAATATTGGGGTATGGTTTCGCTCCTCCCCCATACCAACCTCTTATTTTTTGAATTAAGGGAGACCCCTTTGTCTCTCATTAAATTCCTCCCATGTACACCCGTTACTATGCCGAAATTCTGAAAGGAACTTCTCTCTCTTCTTTTATATTCTAGAAATACTTTTGTATCATGAATCTAAATTCCATTTAAATTGTTGGGACATGTATCTATATGAACTTATTACTCTCCATTACATGTAAATATGATGAGGAACCCCTTTCTCTCTCATCAACAATTTTTTTATGAATTCTTATGTCATGTCGTTACGCTGCCGAAATCGCACCGATTTGCTAAGCCAATGTCATTGTGTAGTGGATACCATGACCATTTCTCCATCAAGGGTATTCAACTTTATGACCATTTACTTAATTATTGTAAAGTTTCATGTATGAATTCCACATTTCGTTATCGTGGAATAAATTATTATGTTATATGAATCCATGTTTTATGATCCATGTGACACACTAATGCATGAAATGAAATGTTTAAGAAGGGTGTGCCCTTATAGCGCTCCAATGCATTGGGTAAAGTATAGTATCATGATACGTCATGTGAAATGAGTGTTGAATCGTGCTAATTCAAGTGCAACAAGGGTTTACTCATGCTTTATGTATAATGAGGATTTACACATGCTCCATGTTCAATGAGCCTTGGCTCATGCTAATTCAATTTTAAGTGTTGTTGCCACATTTCCATGTTATGATTATCATGATTTATCATGCCTTTTTATTCATGTTTCTTATATGATCTATTGATATTCCTATTGTCTAACATGTATTGTACTCCTCATGTTATTCCATGTGTACTCCCTTACTGGTCTTTATAGATCACCCTTTTCTTATGCATGTCCTCAGGTTACCCCAAGCAATGCTATGTATAAGGGAATGTAATGGTCATGCAAAGGAAGTTTTCAATAAAGATGTTGTATTTCATGTTTTAAGTTTTTATGTAATGATCCTAAGCCCCAAAGACACTAAACCTCTCAATTTTCTTTGTTGTATGAAGTGAAGTTTTATGTAATGAATCATGTTTAAGTTCAAATAAAAAGCACGGTTTTCATAGTTCCACGAGTCATGTGATAAGATCATATATTTTCCCCTTGAATCAGATTTACTTAAAAGTTGTCATTTAGAATGTAAATTAATAATGCTATTATTACCAAAATGTAATATAATTGTGAAAAAGTTAATCTGTAATTAATATATATATATATATATATAATTTGTAATAAATAATGACAATTAGATAGAGTATAGGGGAGAAAAATACAGAGAGTTTGTAACCCATATATAACAATAGTTGTTAAAGAAGATCCCTTTATATAATTTTATACACCTTTATACAAGTACAATTTGTAAAAAAACTAAAATATTATTTTGAAAATATGATAATTGATATATGGTCATGTGAGATATCAAATACTTAATCTACTAATAGAAAAAAATAACACTTCTATGAAGAAAAATAATGCTCAAGGAGTAGAAACAATGTTTATGGTTAAAGTGAAGTATTACCGATGATGATAAAATTTTTGAGGAACAAAATCATAAAGGTAATAAAATTGACTTTAAACAATAATTTTCACCATATAGGAAAAAAAATTTAAATGTAAATTACATTACTTTGAATAAACATCATAGAAAAGTATCATTCTCAATATGATTCATACAAACTCAATGAAAGGGGGTTTGTGTTATACAAAACCCTCATATCACTAATATGTTTTGAATTAAAAATACATGACTGGTAAAAAATGATAAGGGTTTTTAAAAAATATTTATTTTATTAATATTATGATTTATAAAAACACATCAAATATATAAAACTTAATGAAGAAACAATTGGGTAATACAAATCATATCTCAATGAAACAAAAATGTAATATAGAAACACCTAATTTTATTAATTATTTTCTCAAACACACCCTAAAATCCTGTATCAAAATAAAAAAAATAATATTTAATCTTTAGAAACATTATTTAAAACTGTTAACATTAATAATAATTAATTTAAGCATAATTTTTTGGTATGATAATTAGTTTTCATGTATTTTAAATTTAGAAGTAAGTAATCTTTATTTTATTGAACTAATTTCATGATATCATTTTATAAATTCAATATTATCCAAAATAATATCACTATAATACCATATAAGTTATTATAATTTAATTTTTATAATTACAAATAAATTTTTAATTTCATTATATGGTAATTTTCTTAATTCACGATATAAATCATGAAACAATTGAAAAAAATGAGTACCGTGTTGATAACATTGAAATTATGTAGCCGGATTACTCATGAATATATAGAATTAGTTAATTATATGATACAAATATCATGTATAAATAAATATTTATTATATTAGTTGAGAAATGGGTTTTCTTTTTAGAGTAAATATAAAAATTTTATCTCTATTGAGGGGTGGAGGAATTCCACTATTATAATTGTAGAGAATGATTTTTTTAACAATAACTTCTTAATGTAAATAGATCACATTATGAACATATATCATGGATAAATAATTAGGAAATTTTAGAGATTTGGAATATATAAGGTTGGTTATCTAGCATCCATCCACATTAATACATGTTTCATACTTTTTAAGCCCCTTAATCTTAAAATTTTAAATTTTACCATTTTGGGTTTTACAATTGTATTTTTTTACCAAATTAAATCATTTTGACATATATAAAATTAAATAGGACATAATAAATAATATTTTCCTACCTAATAAAAATATTAAATCTCTTTTTTAATATACAATATGTACTTATGTGAAATATAAATTTTTATATTACTGATTCTAATGTGTAAATAAATTTTTTTAGAAATAAAATATTGTTAATATAAATATTTCCCTTTGGAACTCTATCCACCATGTCAATAGAAATATGAAATGAACCAAATGTTATGGAAAATTTTAAACTATGTTATGATTGTATTTGGAGTTAATATTTTCGAATAATTATGATAATATGATTTATGTTCATGCCATTTATTTATGATTCTTTGAACTAATAATATCTTTTAATTATTATATGTATCCGGGATAATGTAAAACATCAATGTCACGGTGCAATATTTTTTATTTGGATATTTTATTTCCATAATTCATTATGTGTTGAGAAATAATATTATACCACATTATTAATAATATGAAAATTCCCTCAAATAATTTTGCTAAAATTATTTTTAAATAACACTTGATGAAAGTTTGATAAGTTTTTCCTTTACCATGCATTTGAGAGCACCCCTTTATTACCCTTTAAATCACCATGTTATAAGGATATGATTAATATATGAGATTCATATTATGGTATTAGAAGAGTTATGTTATAGGAATTTGTTATAATGTTTCAGAAAATATATTACCTATTTAACTGGTCATGAAAGATTATAACACATACTGTTCTCGGAACTGTGTGAGATATTTTTCATACGTAATGTGTAAATTTCAAAGATTATTTAAAATAAAGATATTTTTCTCATGGTAATGTATAAAAATATTACACATTTGTTTTAGGAAAAACATTGACCCAAATGATTTTACATCATATTTTAAAATAACCATAAAGTATAATTCCAGGTGAGAATTTTGATGAAAATGATCGATAACATGTTTAAATACAATTCATAAAATGTTTGAAATTATATATTTATGAAATGGTAATGAATAAGAGACATGAAATTAAAAATAATTAAATAAAAAGGTTACATGATAAGTAATGAATAACAAATTATATGACGATTCACATTCATAGTAGAAAATAACAAATATATAATGGATTATCATGATAAATATTTTATTAAAAATAAAACAATATTATATTTGTTTATGAATTTAATTTATATATAACTGATCTATAAATTGATTAAATTTACTAAATTAAAAACAAATATTTGAATAGAGATTGATATGTGGGTGACCTTAATTCATTAGGTAAAACATAATTTGGAATTTATGAAAATAATGAATAAAATATTACCATTTGTTAATTAATAATTACCATTATAATTTATTAAATTATATAAATTTATATATATTAAATACGTGTAATGTAATTGATTTGTAGAAAAGATGAAATGTGAACAAATATGAGCATTAGCTTGGAGTCAATTCTTATAAAATCAAAAAAATATCAAATTTCAGTTTTTAAACTAATGAAAGAATTTGTCACCCATTCACGTAGTGCATAGATGATACATATGAACATAATTTATATATCAGGTTGTCATGATATTCATTTTTGAAATACCTGAACATAGTGTTACCCTAGATTTCCATCATCATTATCCTATGTAAACCATGGAATAATGTTTCATAGTTATCATCAATAATACCTATATTTCCATAATTTATTTAAGTATATAGTTAACTAAATCCTCCCAGGGTTATGTCCATATAGAAAATATGGCACACCTCCTAGAGAGAAGTTGTTTTATTAATGAATGGGTGTTTACTAATACTAATGTGGGTGGTAGTTCTTATTTTTGAAAATAATTTAACTAATCATTGATTCCCAATTCAAATATATCTTGATTTGTAAGGATTAAATATATATGAATCCAAAAATGTTTTCATCTGAAATTAATTTACTATTTAGATTATCAAAAATAAACACACCCAAATATATATATAAACATTCATATCAATAACATTTTATGAAAATAAAATAACATCCACACAAAAGACATGAAATAAAAAATTACTACGATTTCATTAAAAATCTGAACCAATTATTGTTTAATAACCCAAGTGAAAGATGTTCGATGAAATGGATATTCTAGAAAAATAGCACAAACGTCACATCCCTTAATGACCTAGATATAATCAAATTACAAACACTCTATCAAAAATTGAAAATGACATAAATCATGTGTCCCTAAAATCTAGAGGTAATAAGTACTAGATAGTGTCTATAGCCATCAATTTAAAAAATAAACACTTATGTCATCATACACTGTAATAGATTCAAAATAAAGATATAAAAAATCCTTAATTTGATTTCATGGAATTGTAGCCACAAGTTAACAAAAAATACCGATTATCAATAAAATATATTGAAAACCATGATACCCATTCCCATCATACAAACATAAATCATGTTTTCCCCACTTGGAAGACTAGTATAATATTTGTACAAAAATAATAGGGAATAATCAACTATTAAACATGAGTAACTTCATACTCTAGTCTTGTAACATTAATGTAGCTACTTCATCCAAAATAATGTATACTACCTATCACCGAAATGTTAAACAAATGAAGGTAAAATGGGAAAAAATTGGGTATCTACAAGTATTGTTCTTATAATCATTTTTATACACTATATGAATATATCATAATATAATATAGGTAATAATATAAAATTAATGATATAATTTCATGTAAATTTGGTCTATCTAGGCCACTAGGATAGCTGAAATTTTCTACAGTAGACAATAGTAGTATATGAATCATCATAAAATATCTCCTTATACCCATTCTCTACTAAACAAGATGTTGTTATATGACTATATCATGTCGCATCTCAAAACTACATCATGGGGTCCATATATAATTATTAAGGAAGTGAATGCGAGGCCCAATGTATGCACTCACCTATGATGTGATAAAATTGAAGATTATCCATCTTAGTGTGAATTACTCATCAAGATTGTTATTTACAAAGGGAATGTAATGGGAAATTTGATGAATCAAATGGTAAATATACTATAGAAAAATCACAAAATTGATAAAGATATGTGGGAACCATAGGATATTATAAACAAGAACTACCTCCATCTGTATAAATGGTAATATCAATGAAAATTAGAGGATGAATTTTTTTAGGTGTGAATAATGATACACCTAGAAACTTTATATTTTATTTCATTTTATAAAACCTAAATCTCTTTGAAATCTATTGATGTACCCAACATTGGGTTTAAACTAAACCTAAAACTCTATTAGAATATTATTAGAAAATGATCATTTTAAATTAGTTTTTAATGTAAAGGGAATAAATTGGTCTAAGTATACAATAAAAAATATGCATTCTATACACACTTATTGGTTATTGTTTACATATAATTTAAAAAATGGATCATTTGAATATAAATGTAATGTTTTATAAAAAATGTATTATTAATGAAATGGTTTTTTCTTCTACCACATATACGGTAAAATTAATTCTCTAAAATGTTAGTAAATTTCATTGATAAAATTAAAATAATTTTTGGAATATGAATTTTAAATGTAGCTTTGGGATTCTTTCTATGAATATTTTGAAACGATTCATCTTTTGATGATTATTTTAAAATGGTATTTTTTTGAAAACTAAATTTCAATTTAGATAATATAAAAAGATAAATTATATATTTGTAGGTTGGAGTGGAATCTCAAGAGGGGGTGAATTGAGTTCCAACTTCTAATTTCGATTATAATATATATGATAAATATCCCCCAAATTTGAAACAAACCAATTAATTAAGGTAGTGGAGATATAAATGATTAGTTGGTCAGAAAGTTACTCAAAGGGTGATTATCCCTTAGTTAAATGAGTTTAAAACACTAATTAAACTTTTGAAAGAAGTTTACTAAATTAAACACACACACACACTTACCAGAAATAACTATCAAAGTTAATGTAAAACAATTTTCTATTTTGAAAATAATGAGCAGTGGAAAATAGACAAACATAGTAAAAAAAATATAGTACACATAAAATCTAAACAAGAGGTTCATTCTAAAGATGATACTTAATAATCTCCACTTGGTGATCAACTACAACTAAGTAGTTTATATTAACAATAAACATGTTACATAGCATGTATCGGGAATTACAACAGTTTGGACAAACTATCCAAGGTTCACACCCTCTACCATAGTTCTACATGGGAAAATGAAACAATACAGACCACACACATTCTCTTCCATAGTTATGAGTTGGAATAAAGTTGTATGTGAAGTTTTATGTCAATATTTTTAGTATCCTCAATTTAATATTAGGAGACAGTGTGTGTAAAACAAATACACACTTCTCAGAAATGTGAAATAAATTAACACAGTATAGAAAATATTATAATATTGAGTTTAGAAGGATTTATGTGTCTAGAGTTCATCTCATGACTCCTTGGAGTGAATAAATTGTAGTTCCCATCTTTCTCTGGATGTTGTCCTCAAAATCAAAGTGTCGCAACTCCAGGTTCAAGCTTTTAGGTACTAAGGTATTATGCTTCTTGGTTGGACAGAGAGTTGGTGAAGAATAGAATGCAGATGAGATTTTTTCCCAAATGTTCTTCGTAATGATCTTGGGTTCAGTATGTAAGTCTTAGATGGTATTTCTTTGATCTAGTGAGTAAGTTCCTTCTGATGCATTCCTATGTTTGTTCTACACATTATCTCCTTTTTTCTCCAGACATCTCTTTTATACATGAGGTATAACAATAGTAATAATTAAATCACGTGTGGTCCCCCTCATTCCTCGTACTGTCCCCAGATATGGTCTCTTGATATGACTAAAATCAACATTAATTATTTTCTGAAGCATTAAAGTTACCAAATATGAACGTTAGAATAATATTAACAATTTTACATTGGAGTATAAGAGTGAGAATTGGTAGACTGGTAGTGATATCCTTATCAACAATAGGCTTCAATGGTAGACTACATTGGTAGCCTTCTCAAGAGTGACCTTCATCGCTAGAATTCAACAGTAACATTTCATCGGTGACCTTTCATCGGTGACCTTTAATCGGTGACCTTTATCGTTGAACTTGAATCGGTGACCTTGCATCAGTGACCTTTGCATCAGTGACCTTGATCTATTACCTTGCATTGGTGACCTTGCATCAGTGACATTTTCATTAGTGACCTTTTCATTGGTGACCTTTGTATCAGTGACCTTTTTATCAGTGGAAAAAATTTTCACTGAGAGCTTCAACATGAAATATAAAGACTCAGCCATATAACAATTCATAATCTTGAATTAAATGAATAATTCACTTTGAGGATCTTATCAAGTTTGGAGTTTTAGAGAATTAGGCCACAACTATTACATTACATCTCAAAAATTACAAAGTAGACACTTCTAATTAGAATCAATTTTTTCAAAAAATAAAATCTCTTAGAAAAAGTTTCTTGTCCCGTTTTAGATTTTAGATAGCATGAGTTTTCCTTGATCTCATCCTTGACCGTATTCCTCTTTATGTCCTATGAAAAACATTTCAAAAACATGGGATGAGCATAAAAATCTCATTAAGTTTTATAATACAAGGAAAGGAAACATTATCCCATTAATAAATTCAAATCAATGAAGCCAAACTTTTCAATCATAACATACCTTATGAAATCATAATATTTACGAATAACACATAGAAATCATAAATCATAAAGGTAAATATTTTTATCCATATCAAACTTATATTGAAGCTATCACAGATCTGTAGAGAGTTACAGTAACATCCCAAGTAAGTAAATAATTATGGATTTTCTTATCTATGTCTATTTATGAATTAGACAGTGTTTTAGAGGTTTAAAATGAGAATAAATACAATCTTAAGTTTGGAATACTCTGATATTTTTTTAAAAGATTGTTTTACTATGTTTTGATGGAAAAACATTTTTAAATCAATATTTTGATTGTTTTATAATCTCTATTTGTCAAAATAAACTTATTCATTATAATTGGGACATTTAAATTTATTTTGGATAAATTTTTGGTATTTTTCAGACAATGTTCATTTTTTAATCAATAGTGAAAAATACTGCATTTTACTTCAAAACTGATTTTTCACCAAATTTAATTATATGGTTATATTATCTTTATAATTGGTTTTAAAGTGTAAATAAAATTTATTTTTACCATTTAATCCAATGGTTATCATTAGAATTAGTTTCACTTTGGAATTGGGCACAAACAAGTGCCAAAATTTTCATAGATATTGTTTCAAAAAAACCCGCTATTTGTTTTGACAACAGGAATTATTTTTAAATTAATTATTTCAATTTAAGTGTTTAGAATTTGGTAAAATTGAATACATATTAGGAATCAGAAGGTCCTAATTATGTAATTAAGACTCTTTTGTTTTTGGATATTATGAATAGTAACGACGGTAATTATCTTTAATTATCGTGATTAATTAGTAATCAGGTAGTTATGGGTAATAAAATAATATCATAATAATACAAAATGACCCCAAAATGTGTCCTAATGCTAATGGGTTTGTCATTTCCGACCATGGGATGCCATTTTCCAAACGTAGGGACCCAATGGAATCACTTTTGGGTGATAGTGACACTTTATCATTTCATTTTTAACAAAAGGAGAATATCACAAAAGTATGTAACACCTAAGTAAAAAAAATTAATTTTGTCTATATAAATGATCCCTTGGACTATAAATATTCCGTGGGAATATAAATAGATTTCATACATCATAGTATTTGTTTTATAATTTTTAGACGCTAAATAAATTAATTTTTTTAAGACACCATGATAATGTAGCAGTTACCTCATTAATGAACGATTCAAATAAAATGAAAAGATAATTTAAAATATAAGACTTACACTTGGAAAAAATCTATTTTATGAGTATATTTAGAACCACTATCACCTTATACTCAAAATATATGAATGTGGGACCATTAAAATCCGAAAATCATTTTAATATAAAGTAACATTTCTTGACATTCCAAGAGTGTTCCTCCTTCCTCGTATAAAAGGCCCCCACCTCTACCTTCTTACCCACACCACTCAAGCCATTGGATCGGCCAAAATCTACTCATTTTATATCTCCAAACCGCTCTCTTCACACTAGAAGCCTAACCTTAGGCAGAAATCTCTTCAATAAAACATTTTGGTTCAAACCAAGAGGAGTTACCCGATTTAATGGTAATATATTCACTTGTGTTCTTTTGTTTTATTTTGCTTCTCCAACCCCCTAAACTGTTTTTATTCCATTATTTTGTAACAAAAATACTATCTTCAATATAATAGGATTTTTTATGTGAAGGATTCGGGCTACACTTACACAAACCTCTATCTAATGGTTAAAGAACATACTCTTTCTGTGGTTGGAGAATTTGTGCCTCACAAAACGCTGATTGCTCAATCTTCTTTTAACACCTTTCATGGTGTCTATTAAGATGTCACTTGATTTATATATGATATATATAATTTTTATGTTTTATTTATGCTTCATTATTTTTCATTTATGCCATACCTTTATGGTTTCAATTATGGGTAAACATGATATCTTTATTTTATGAAGTGCGGACTACCGCCTCCTCAAAGTGATTTGATTCGTTAATGCCATATGTGGGAAGTATAAAGGATAGAGTTTATAATGTTATATATGATATTAAACTGGAATTATAATATACCTCTCTATCATTATTATTTCATTCCATTAAATATTAAATAAAAATGAAAGTAGCGTTCATGCGTATGTACGGCTTATTGTCTCCATGAATGGTGCATTTCATTTCTTACCTCTAAATGTTATGTAATATTATAAATGCATGTATATAATGGATATATATGATATATATGATATCTAAATAATGAATATAATTCTCTATATAATGGATATTTTACCACATTGAACAACTTGTAATTATAAAGAGTTTTATTTTGACTCAAATACCAATGATCGACAAAATGACCGTTATTAACTTAAATAATTACATATTGTTCATATCATGGTAATAAGTGATATAAAAGGAATAATGAACATGAATAAGGTTCTTAAGAAAGTAGAAATTAACTCATGTTTATTATTCAGGAGATTAAAGAACGATCGAGTCAAGTCGGACATGAGGTATGTGACTTCTTCTCAATCTCCTTTCATTGAGGCATATTTTGTTTTATACACAACCTTCTTTTATACGGTGTATAAACACCTTTTACTTTTACATTTATTCAAATGAAATCTTTTTTTATACGATTATTTTTACTAAATGTCAAAAGGGAATGTTTTTTTCGTAAAAATGCGGCGACAATGGCTTCTCTGCCGTCGTGATCATTACTTGTGTTTCAGCTTCCTCAACCAGCCATAACTTTTTTTAAATGAAAATTAAATACCATGTTTTAATTTTGGTTTATATTGGAATTGAAAATGGTTTTGATAATGTCTTTATTATATCAACGTGTTATTGATATCTGGTGATTGAAATGTGGAAATGATATGTTTCCTTTATGCATGTTTTATATGATGGGATTGTGTTATGGTTCTTGGGAATTATTTATGATGATGGGTGGTTCTGTGATAAAATAAGGTCGGGTGAGCCCGATATTGATCTCCAATTCATTAGGTAATGTGAAGGAGTTAAAATCTAAGGTTTCTACGAAGAGATTAAGGGAATATACTGTGATGGATATTCCAAACGTAACCATGAGTATTACTCCCTATGTAAGAATGTTATGAATGCATCAAGTTACCTTTATGCCTTATTTTTTCTATGAGTTATTCATAAATCTTATGATTTCATGAGGTATGATAAAGTGCTTATGTTTTTTGAGTAAAGTATGATTTCAACAATTCTTATGTATACATGGACTAATGTTTTCATTCCGTACATTTATATCCCAAACTGAGATTTTTATGCTCATCCCATGTTTTTGAAATGTTTTTCATAGGTCAAGGGAAAAGTACATGATGTGATGATAGTGTAAAGGAAGTGTCAAGAAATAATCCATGCTTGATTTTAAATATGTGTTCATTAATGAAAAGTGTTAATATTGTCTTTGTTGTAACCACCTTGTTTACAAGTGGAATTTAATGCATGTTTTATGATCTAATTCTCTAAAACTCTAAACCTGAAAAGATCCTCAATGTGAATTCTTGTAATAACTCAAGATTAAGTAATGTTTAAGGCTGGGGCCTTATAGTTGGTATCAAAGGTCGGTTTAGATAACATTAGGAGTTATAATTCTATTATATTATTAACCAAAATTATTTTTATGGTCAAATTGAAATGATATAGCATTTGAAGATTACCATGTTGCTTCATCTAAGAAAAGTTTGTTTAGAATGGTTTTTCACAGAGGAAACAGGGAAGCAGTGCTAAAAAGTCATAAATAAGGAAATGACCTTCTCAATCAGCATCCTGAGATGATTTGAATTGGAACTGAAAAGTTTTTTGTAGTGATGGAACAGTTGACTGAAGAGATAAATGGTGGTGGTATCCATGCACGAGATTAGCCAGATCAACCGCAGAGGAACATGTCAGTGGTGGAACATTTCATGAGGCAACATCCCCCATCATTCATAGGATAATCTGACCCTATGCTAGCTGAATGGTGGATTAAATCACTGGAGAATATTTTCTATGTCTTGGGGTTTTTAGACAATCAAAAGGTTAGTCTTGCTGTTTACTATTTGGAGGTTGAAGCCGATTAGTAGTGGTCAATGGTTAAAAATATCAGGGATGCTGATGAGATTGAGGTTCTTGACTAGGATGAATTCAAAGGTATGTTTCTTGATATGTATTTTCCTAAGGTTGTTCGAATTAGGATAGAAAAAAATTCTTGTAATTAAGGCAAGAGGACGACTCCGTGGCTGCTTATGAAGAAAGGTTCACTCGATTGGCAAGGTATGCTCTAAATTTTATCCGAGACCTTGATAGTAAAATCAATCGTTTTTTACTTAGGATTAAAGACAAAATATCGAAGGGATTTTGTTTCTCGCGAGTTCAAGAGTTATGAAAATCTTGTTCGATGTGCTGAGAAGGTGTAAATGGAGCTTTCTGATGATCAAGTGTTCTATACAAACCAATAGAAGAAGATACCGAGGTTGTAGGAGAAAGGGTAGAATCCTTCAAAAAGGTCTGATGGTAAGAAAACTAAGTTCTCAGTTTGTGATAAATGTGGTAAAAGGCATGCAGTGGAATTTCTTATAAATTCTAGAAAGTGCTACCGATGTGGTAAGATGGGACATAAGGCTCATGATTGCACTGAAAATGATCAGGGTGATGATAAGACCAAATTTGATTTATAGTTAGTGAAATGTTTCTTGTGCAATGAGATGGGTCATTAAACAAAAGAGTGTCCGAAAAAGAGCTCTAATGATGGGAAGCAGTCAGACTATAAGAAAAAAGTAGTGGTGAAATGCTTTGCGACTACTCCAGCAGATGTTGGGCCATCAAATGACATGGTATCAGGTACTTTGATTGTTTTCTCAGATTATGCTAATGTGTTTTTTGATTCGGGTTCTACACATTCTTTCATTTATGAAAAATTATCTAGTAAATTGGAAATTTCATCTCAAGAAATGACTCCTAAAATTGTGGTAAAAACAGCTGGGGGAAATGTTGAGGCAAAAAGAATTTATAAGAATCTTCATATCCTTATCCGTGGAAAGAACCTAATTGAAAACCTTATTGTTTTAACTCTAGTAGAGTTTGATGTTATCCTGGGTATGGATTGGCTCTCTTTTTACCATGCTAAGATTGATTGTAGAGCTAAAGAAGTTTCTTTTCATAAAGGCTTTCAGTTTGTGTTAAAGAATGAACCCTCACTGTTGATAATATATCAAGAGGCCGAGAAACTTGTAAAATATGGAAATTAATGTTACCTTTCACATATTGTGGAAAACATAGGAACCGTTCAGATTAATGATGTGCCAGTCATAAATGAGTATCCTGATGTTTTTCCTGATGAGTTTCCTGGAATAATACCAGATCGGGAAGTTGAATTTACTGTTGAATTAGTTCCTGATACTAAGACAATTTCAAAAACCCCTTATCGAATGGCTCAAATTGAACTTTTAGAGTTGAAGGAGAAATTTCAAGATTTATTAGAAAAAGGTTTCATTCGACCTAGCACATCATCATTGGGTTATCCTATCTTATTTGTTAAAAAGAAAGATGTTTCTATGAGACTTTTCATTGATTATAGAGCCTTGAATAACATCACTGTTAAGAACAAATATCATTTTCATCATATCAATGATTTGTTTGATCATCTCCAGGGAGCTATGTATTTTTCAAAGATTGACATGAGATCGGGGTACCATTAGTAGAAGGTAAAGGAAGAAGATATTCCAAAGACTGCTTTTCGTACATGATATGGCCATTATGAATTTGTAGTAATGCCTTTTGGGATAACGGATGCACCTACTTCATTCATGGACCTTATGAATTGAATTTTCCATGAGTTCTTGGATATGTTTGTGGTGGTTTTCATTGATGATATTTTGGTGTTTTCTAAAATTTAATAGGAGAATGAAAGTCATTAAAGGGTTATTTTGAAAACCTAAAAATAAATTTAATTTTATGGGAAATACAGCAAGTGTGAGTTTAGGTTGCAACAAATTTCTTTCCTTGGTCATATTGGTTCCAAAGATGGAATAACTATTGATCCTGCAAAAACAATGGTTGTTGAAGAATGACCAAGACCCAAAAATGTAATTGAGATTCGTAGTTTTCTTGGTTTGGCAGGCTATTATCAACGGTTTGTTAGAAATTTTTCATGGTTATCTAGTCCAATGACTAAGATAACTTGGAAGGGTCTTAAGTTTATCTGGATAAAAGAAATTGAAAAGAAGATCGGTGAATGCCCTAGTTTTGGCACTAACTTCAATGAATGATGAGTTTGTTATCTTCAGTGATTCTTCATTAAAAGGACATGGTTGCATCCTAATGCAAAATGATCAGGTAATTTATTATGCTTCACGTCAGTTAAAAACTCATGAGGTAAAGTACCCTACACATGATTTGGAATTAGCTGCTTTTGTTTTCACTTTAAAAATATGGAGGCATCATTTATATTGTGTAAAGTGTGGAATATATACTGATCACAAAAGTTTAAAGTATATATTCACTCAGAAATAATTGAACATGAGATAGAGAAGATGGATATAATTAATCAAGGATTATGATTGTACAATTCATTACCTTCCAGGAAAATCAAATAAAGTGGCAGATGATTTGACTAAAAAAAGTAATGCCCCATTCACTATGTTACATTTGGAACATGATCCTTTGGTTATGGATTTGATGAACATTGGCATAGAAGTTGTTGGTGCAATATGTTCTTCTATTTTGTTTTAGGTATCAGTGAAATCTTCTCTATCAGACATAATTAAGAAAGCACAGAAGCAAGACAGTGAGTTGCAGAAAAATGTAGAGTTGGTTAAGAAGGGTAAGTTTCATGAAATCAACATCGATAATGATTTCGTTTTGAGATTTGGGAAGAGATTTTGTGTCCTGTGTGATTCATAGTTGAAGAGAGAGTTGTTATGTGAAGCTTATAGTTCTCCATTTTCAGTTCATCCAGGCAGTACTAATATGTATAGAGATCTTCGAGAGTTTTACTGCTGGGATGGAATAAAAAGAGATATTGCTGATTTTATAGTGAAGTGTTTGACTTGTCAACAGGTTAAAGAAGAGAGGATGTTACCGAAAGGGATTCTTCATCCTTTACCAATACCAGAGTGGAAATGAGAGAATATATCCATGGACTTCGTTGTGGGATTGTCAAAGACACCTCGAGGTAATAATGCAATCTGGGTTATTATTGATTGATTGACTAAATATGCTCATTTCCTTGCTATACGAGATAATTTTTCCCTAGATCAACTTTCTCGTTTGTATCTTAAAGAGATAGTCAGGTTACATGGAGTTCCCCTCTCAATTGTATCTAACCGTGATCCCTGGTTTACTTATAACTTTTGGAAAGGGCTTCAGAAGTCGTTGGGTACTGAATTAAATTTTAGTAAAACTTTTCATCCTCAATCAGATGGGTAGTCAGAATGAAAAATTCAGAAATTGGAGGATATGATACGTTCTTGTTCGTTGGATTATCATGGATGTTGGGACCAACATCTTTATTTGGTTGAGTTTTCTTATAATAATAGTTTTCATTCTAGTATACAGATGGAAACATTTGAGGCATTATATGGGAATCAGTGTCGAACTCCAGGTTTTTGGGATGAAGTGGGTGAAAGGAAGTTGATGAGACTAGAATTGGTAGAAGAGTTGGTAGAAAAAGCTTAGCTGATATAGAAACACATGAGAATAGCTCAGAGCAGGCATAAAAGTTATGCGTACAATAGGTGGAAGGATCTCCTTTTTGAGGTAGGTGATTATGTTTTTCTCAAAGTTTCACCATGGAAAAGTGTGATGCGATTTGGTAAGAAAAGAAAGCTGAGTCGAAGGTTCATCGGACCATATGAAATTCTGGAGAGAGTTGGATCAGTTGCATACAGATTGGATTTACCTCCGATTTTATCTTAGGTACACAATGTTTTTCATATTTCAATGTTAAGGAAGTACATGCTAGATCAATCTCTTATTTTGAGTCTAGAGGTAGTTCAGTTTGAAGAGAACCTATATTATGAGGAAAAACCTGTCCATATTCTTGACCACAGGGAGAAAGTGTTATGGAATAAGGAGATTTATCAAGAAAAGTTTTTGTGTAAAAACCACATGATTTAAGAGGCAACATGAGAATCTGAAAATGCAATGAGGGATAAATACACCCACTTATTCTATAAGTAAATAAACTACGGGGACACAATTTTCTAAAGGGGGGAAGGATGTAACATCCCAAGTAAGTAAAGAATTATGTATTTTCTTATCTATGTCTATTTATGAATTAGATAGTGTTTTAGAGGTTTAAAATGAGAATAAATCCAATCTTTAGCATAGAATACTATAACATTTTTTAATAGATTATTTTACCGCCTTTTGTTGGAAAAAATTTTTTTAATCAAACTTTTGACAATTTAATAATCTCTATTTTTCAAAATATAATTATTCATTATAATTGGGACATTGAAATTTACTTTGGATAAATTTTTGATATTTTTCTGACAATGTTCATTTTTTAATGAATAGTGAAAAATGATGAATTTTACTTCAAAACTGCCTTTTCATCTAATTTAATTATATTGTTAGATTATCTTTATAATTTTTTTAAAGAGTAATTAGAATATATTTTTACCATTTAATCCAATGGTGGTCATTATAATTAGTTTCACATTGGAATTGGTCATAAACAAGTGCAAAACTTTTCATAGATATTGTTTAAAAAAACCCGTTATTTGTTTTGACAACAGAAATTATTTTTAAATTAATTATTTCAATTTCTTTGTTTAGAATATGGAAAAATGGATTCCATATTCGGAATCAGAATGTCCAAATTATTTAATTAAGACTATTTTGTTTTTGGACATTATAAATAGTAATGATGATAATTATCTTTAATTATAGTGATTAATTAGTAATCGGGTAGTTAAGGGTAATAAAATAATATCATAATAATAACAAATGACCCCAACATGTGTCCTAATGCTAGTTTTTGTGTCATGTCCGACCCGAGGATGCCTTTTTCCAAACATAGAGACCCCATGGAATCACTTTTGAGTGATAATGACACTTTATAATTTTATTTTTAAAAAAAGGAGAATATCACAAAAGTATGTAACACCTAAGTAAAACAATTTTAATTTTGTCTAAAGAAATGATATCTTGGACTACAAAAAGTCATTGTAAAGATAAAAAGATTTCCTACATCATATTATTTGTTTTATAATTTTTAGACACTAAATAAATTAAATATTTTATGACACCATGATGATGCTGCGATTACCTCATTAATGATAAATTTAAATAAAATGAAAAGATAATGTAAAATCTAAGACTTAAACTTAGAAAAAACCTATTTGATGAGTATATTTATAACCCTTATTATATTATTCTATATATATATCAATGTGTGACCTTTAAAATCTGAAACTCATTTTAATATAAAGTAACATTTTTGACTTTCCAAGAGTACCCCTCCTCACTCTTATAAAAGGCCACCACCTCTACCTCTTTACCCACACCTCTCAAGCCATTGGTTCGGACAAAATCTGCTCCTTTTATCTCTCCACATCCTTATCTTCATCATAGAATTCTTACCTTAGGCATAAAACTCTTCAAGAAACCCTTTTGGTTCAAACCAAGAGGAGTTATCCGATTTAAAGGTAATGTCGTCACTTGTGTTATTTTGTTTTATTTTGATTCTCCAACCCCCTAAAATATTTTTATTGCTTTTTTTGTAACAAAACCCATATATTCAATATACTAGGATGTTTTTATGATATTTATTTGAGCGACACATACACACACCTCTGTCTAATGGTTAATGGACATACTGTTTCTGTGGATGGTGAATTTCTACCTCACGAAACGATGATTGTTCAATCCTATTTTAACACCTTTCACGGTGTCCATTAAGATGTAACTATATTTATATATGATATATATTATGTTTTTGTTTTTCTTATGCTTCTGTATTTTTCATTTATGGCATACCTTTATGGTTTCCATTATGGGTAAACGTGATATCTTCATTTTAGGAAGTGCGGAATACCGTCCCCTAAAAGTGATTTGATTTGTTAATGCCATATGTGGGATATATAAAGGATGGATTTTATGATGTTATATATGATATTATACTTGAATTATAATATACCTCTATATCATTAGGATTTCATTCCATTAAATACAAAATATAAATGAATGTAGCGTTCATGTGTACGTATGGCTTACTGTCTCCACGAATGGTGCATTTCATTTCTTACCTCTAAATGTTATGTAATATTATAAATAAATGTATATACTGGATATATATGATATATATGATATCTATATCATGAATATAATTCTTTCTATAATGGATATTTTACCAATTAACAACTTGTAATTATAAGGAGTTTTATTTTGACTCAAGTACCAATGATCGACAAAACGACCGTTATTAACATAAATAATTACATAGTGTTCATAACACGGTAATAAGTGATATAAAAGGAATAATTAACATGAAAAAGGTTCTTATGCAAGTAGAAATTAACTGAAGTTTATTATTATGGAGATTAAAGAATGATTGAGTCAAGTCGGACACGAGGTATGGGACTTCATCTCAATATCCTTTCATTGAGGCATATTTTGTTTTATACACAACCTTCTTTTATACGATGTTTAAAACCCTTTGACATTTATGTTTATTCAAAAGGAATATTTTTTATATTAAGAGTTTTAATAAATTACAAAAGGGAATATTTTTTTTCATACGTATGCGGCGACAACGAGTTCTCTGCTGCCGTGACCATTATTTGAGTTTCGGCTTCCTCTACAAGCCATAACTTTTTTTAAATGAAAAATAAATTCCATGTTTTAATTTTCTTTTATCATTTTATTGAACATGGTTTTGATAATGTTTTTATTATATCAATGTGTTATCAATATATTGTGATTGAAATGTTGAAATGTTATATTTCCTTTATGCATGTTTTATGTGATATGATTATGTTATGGTTTTTGGGCATTGTTTATGAAGACAGGTGGTTCTGTGATAAACTAAGGGAGGGTGAGCCTGATATAGCTCTCTAATGCATTGGGTAACATGAAGGAGTTAAAATATAAGGTTTCTCAGAAGATATTTAGGGAATATACTGTGATGGGTATTCCAAACGTAACCATGAGGGTTACTCCCTATGTAAGAATGTTATTAATTACTCAAGTTACCTTTATGTCTTCTGATTTCTATGAGTTATTCATAAATATTACGATTTCATGAGGTATGATAAAGTGATTATGTTTTATGAGTAAAGTATGATTTAATCAATTCTTTTGTATACATGGACTAATGTTTTTATTACGTACTTTTATATCCCTTAATGAGCTTTTATGCTCATCCCAAGTTTTTGAAATGTTTTTCACAGGTCAAGGGAAAGGTACATGATGTGATGATAGTGTAAAGGAAGTGTCAAGAAATAATCCATGTTTTGTTTTAAATATTTTTCCTTTAATGATAAGAGTGAATATTGTATTTTTTGCAACCACCTTGTTTAAAAGTGGAATGCAATGCATGTTTTATGATCTAATTCTCTAAAAACCTAAACCTGAAAAGATCCTCAATGTGTATTCTTGTAATAACTCAAGATTATGTAATGTTTAAGGCTGGGGCCTTATAGTTACACTTTTAATTACTATCACATTATATTCTCTAAATCTCTTAGGAGAAACATTAATGTTTATCTCCATCATGTTACCCAATGAATTAGAGAGCTATCTTGGGCTCACCTACCCATGGTTTATCATGGAACCACCCATATACGTAAAAAGTTTCCAAGAACAATAAAATAAACATAACAAATTATCAAGAATAATGTAAATATAACATTTCCACATTACAATCAGAATATATCACTTCCAGATATTGACATAATCAATGCTTTATAAAACCATTTTCAAAACCATTTAAAAAATTTAATAACCATAATTTTGAATCAACGTGTCCCATACAATATTTAAGATTTTAAAAGATTTATAATATTAAAAAATTAATATCCATATAAATAAATAGTAAATACCATTTTAAAACACGTATTTTAATGAGAAATATTTAGAAGAATAAATTATTAATACAATATTTTAGTTAAAGAGTTCCTAACCAAATGATATATGGTTGAAAAAAATAGTTGAGGAATAAAATTTAATAAAGACATTATAATATCATTAGAATAAAGGTATTAATGATATAAAATTCTAAGGGATAGTATATACACCACATAAAAGTAAAATGGTTCATAAAAACAATGAAGTCTCAATGGAATGTAAATTGAGACGAAATCCCTTATAAAGACGGTATCCTTAGATTAAGGTTAAATAAATTACATAATTAGGTGTGAAAAATATAAATACACTCAATATGATTGGATATTAAGTGTAAAACAATCATATTTCATTCACACATATTCATATTATGACATAATCAGTAAGTATAAGTTTAACCCAAAGAATTCAAATTAGGTTAAGAAGTTCCCTTATAGAAATTCGGCAGCCTAACGACATCACATTAAAATTCAGAAAATTAGTTAATGAGAGTGAAAAGGGTATCTCATAACATTTACATAGAATTTATAACAATAAGGATATATAATAACATATCCCAATGTAAGAATATGTAAATTAAATGACATAACAAAAATAAGACTTTAAAAAATGTGCGTGCAAGGTTCCCTTACTGATTTTGTAACTTTTGAAACATACACCCCATAAAAGAAGGTTCATACAATGAAGATATAAATCACCATAAATTAGATTATATTAAAAAAATAATACAATCATTGGTAGTACATCTACCACAAAAAAAGAAATGGTGGCAATTATAGTATGAATCTCAAGGGAATAAAAAGTGAGATGAAAATCCCCAACCACGTTGTACTCAATCGAGTCTTATGACCAAAAGTTAACAACCAACAAATTAATCACATAATAATATGAATATTAAGATAATAATTATAATATACATAAATATAATTTAAGTACACAATACACCACATGAAATAAATAAGTGGTGATCAATGGAAATCTCACAGAACTAAAAGTGTGATAAGAAACCCAATACCACGTGTCTAACTTGACTCGCTTGTATTATCCTTGTTCTTCCTGAATGATAAACTTAATTTAATTTCTACAGGCTTAAGAATATTTTTTGTTTTTATTATTCCTTTTATATAACTTATTACCTTTCTATAAAAATTATTTAATTATTTGTGTTCATATTAGACATTTTGTCGATGTTCGGAACTTGAGTAAAAAATGAACTTGTTATAATTATAAATTGTCCATGTGGTCAATATTCCATTATCTCCAGAATGATATTAATCATTTATATTTCATATATATCATATATTTATAATATATATATATATATATATATGTATTTATAATAGTACATAACATTTGGAGATAAGGAATGAAATTTACCATTCATGGAGATGATAGGCCATACGTACGCATGAACACTACTTTCATTTCTATTTCATATTTTAATGGAATGAAAACATAGTGAAACCTAGGTATATTATAATTTATTTATAATATATAAGTCTTATATGTTATATAATTTCATAAATTTTATCCTTTATATGTTCCACGTATGGCATGAACGAGTCATATACCATTGAGGGGGTAATAGTTCACACTTCCTCAAATGAAATTATCAAATTTACCCATTATGGAAACCATAAAGGTAGATATAAAAGAAAAATAAAGAATCATTGAAAAAATATAATATATATCTCATATAAATAAAGTTCCATCATAATGGCCAGCATGAGAGGTGGTAGGAGATAATTGAACAATCATTGTTGTGTGAGGCAGTAGTTCGCCATCCACAAAAATAGTATGTTCTTTTCCCATTAGATGACAGTGTGTGTAATTGTAGCTCAAATCCTTCCCATAAAAACATCATAGTATATTGAGGATAATGGTTTTGTTATAAAATAATGTAATAAAAATATTTTTGGGGGTTGGAGAAGTAAAATAAAACAAAAGAACTTAAGAGAAGATGTTACCTTTAAATCGGGTAACTCTCTATGGTTTGACTAAAATGGTTTCTTGAAGTACTTTATGTCTATGGTAAGGCTTCAAGGATTAAGATAGGAATATTGGGAGATTATTTGAGTAGAGGTTGGATGATCCAAGGGCTTGATAAGTGTGAGAAATTGATAGAGAGTGAGGGCTTTTTATAAGGGAGTGGAGGGGCTCTTTAGGAATGTTTGAAACAATTATTTTGTCATAAAATCATCGTCAGTTTCAAAAGGTAAAAAAATAATTAAAGTAAAATATAGGATGACTCATGGTAAAAATAATATCATACAATAATAATTTTATAGGCTTTGGATATTGTTTTAATATTTATAATATTATTTATTTAAATCATTTATTAATTCGGTAAATACGACATCATTATTGCGTCATAAATAATTTAATTTATTTGGTGTCCAAAAAATATAAAAAAAATACCAGGATGTAGGAAATATTTTTAGGTTTCCAATTAATATTTATAGTGTAACAGATAACTTATATAACCCCATGTAATTTGTTTTTAATGGATAATTTTTTATGTCATTTTTGCCTTTACTATAAATTAATTAATATAAAGTGTCATTATTATTCCCATGTGGCTCGATGGAATCTAAAATTTGACCCAAGGATTCCCATGGTTGGATATGTATCAACCAATAGTATTATGAAAAATTTTAGTGTAACTTAATATTATTATAATATTATATTTTACTCTAATTTAGTATATTTACCAGTTAATCATGATAAATAAAATATTTTCAAAAGTAAATATTTAAAATGTATATATATAAAATTTACCTATTTACAAAATTTGACCTTATTGACTCCAAATATGGAAACCATTTGTATAAATTCAGAAAACCTAAGTGGCATAAATTAATTTAAAATTAATTCCCGCTGTCAAAACAAAAAACGTGTTTTTATGAAATAATAACTATCAAAAGATTGACATTTATTTATGTCCAATTTCGAAGTGAAATTAATTCCAAAGACCATAATTAGGTCAACTGGTAAAAATATATTCTAATTACACATTATAAGAAATTAAAAATATAATCTAACCATATAAATAAATTAGATTAAAAGGTACTTTTGAATTAAAATATAGTATTTTCACTATTCATTAAAAAACAAACATTATCAGAAAATACCAAAAATTTACCCTATGTAAATTTTGATGTCCCATATCTAAAGAAGAATTATATTTTGTCAAATATAACATAAAAAAATGACCAAAACAATATTTAAATAGTATTCTCCATCAAAAGGTAGTAAATCAACATTTTAAATAATATTAGAGTATTTATGCTTGTATTCATTCAAATTTTAAGCCTCTAAATTTTATTGGATAAATGTAAAAACATTTAAAAAACATTTTTAATCATATTTTATGTAGTTATATTCATTACTTCCATTAAAAATTATAGGTGTTAACTACCATTTATAATAATAATATTATATATTTAGTGTGCAACGTAAGATTTCAATGAAACCCACTTTTTCGTATCAGGCAAGCTATCGAACATAGAGCCCCCTTTAAAGTAAAACTAATATTTAATTAAAAAATATTAATAAATATAAAAATAGGTTGTTATTTATTTACTTGGGATGTTACACAAAATCAATGTGATTAAAATAACATTGTAATTACTTTATATAAAAATGATTTTCAAAAAAATGATTATCCTATAAGAGAAACATAATTAATTATATAAATAAAACATGATTTCGGGATACCAAAACGGTTGAGTCCAAAAATATTAAAATGGATTTTATATACAAATAGATAAAATATATTATAATAAATTCAATTTATATCATTAGAAAAAAAATAAAATTAATTTTGAATTCATAACATTGAATACATATGAAATGTGTTTATTTGAAATCCCTCTATTTTGTCGGGTTAGTGAGTAAACTTTTAAAATAAATTCTTCTAATTTTTTGACCCAAATTTGGGGAAATGAATTCCATTTTGTTATTAAGGATAATTTATATTATCTAAAATAGTAAACATAATATTTTTCAAAAATTAATAGCGGTGAAAAAAATTATTTATTGTGGTTATAGTAAATTGGGTTTATTAGGGGAAAAACTAAAAATAGTATGGTTAAATTGACCAAACAACATTTCCAAATCTTATTATGTGGCCATATTTTTGACATATAATGTCCCAAAATAACATATTATATCATTATATGTTTTATTGATTTGAATTAATATATCATTTTTTATTCTTTTTGGAAATATGAAAGTAACTCACAAGAGGGTTCTCTTTTCCCACATATAAAAGGTCACTCATTCCCTTCAAATATTCAAAACTCCAAATCACATTAGATGAAAAAAATACAAATTTTTCTTAAAAATATCCATAGTCAAATTATATACATGATGGTCTACCCAAAAGATAAACTATTGGGTCCTTAATAGGATATCCCAAATATGTTTTTCTTGGAGAAACTAATTTTCTTAAACCTATAATGGATTTTTTAGTCACCATATTCTAAAAGTTAATTTGGTACATTTTTCTCATCTCTTAAACTCTCTGTAGACCTATCAATACTTTATATTCAAACTCTATCCTATATAGAAGTTCCCTATAGGGTATCTCATATAGTGACTGAAGTGGTCTGGGAAAATGATGGAGTGAATTATATCATTTTATGAAATATTTACAAAAATGTAGGTGATCCTATATTCTCCCATAAATTTTTAATTCATAATTCTACATCAAAATATTGAGAGTCTTAGATTTTAATTAATTATTTCCAACCATATGAGGATGTAACATTGTAATCATTTGTACATCAGTATAGATTGAAATATAGATTCTCCTAAACTATTAGGACATTAATTGAATCATATAATTTTCAAATGATCATCTGATATATGACATTTAATTGAATGAAGTATTTAAACTAATAGAATTTAATATATTATACTATACTATAATATATAATAGAAAATATAAGGAATGACATGGGAAGTCAATCTATAATCCACTAGTTGTTATAGTGACATGGCACATAATAGAGGAATCCTATAATGAAATCAATCAATATGAAATCCAACTTTTATTCAATAATATAAATTAGATATGAGAGAACAACTGTAATTTGTTAATCTTAATTCACCTACATATAGATGAGTAACCATGAAACAAACATTGAAAAATTATCTAGAATACATGTCTATTAAAACTAACACATGTGTTCCTGGTACAAGTACATTATTCCATGATTCAATTCTAACTTGTAATTAATAGACTCCATTAGAACACACTCACAATGATCAATTGTCACTATTGTCCAGCCCTACTGAAGAATGATGTTCTCTAGACTGATATTAGAATGACTCTTGTAACTTATAGCCATTTCATATTTTATTACATTGACATAGATACAACAGGTGGGATCCTGATAGACAGAACATTTTATTAGTTTTTGAGAACCATATATATACATGAACCCATTTTTCATAGTAAAATAAAATACGAGGCATAATAATGTATAAATTTGGTATCCTTGAACTCATTCCAATAATTCTAATTCAAATCTCAGGGAAAGGAAAAAACAAGGGTGATATCAAATGATAAATAAGTGTAACATAAATCAAAATATACCGTGAATAAATAAATAATAATAAATATGGATATGTGGATAATTAAAAAAGAATTTATTTTAATCATAATGTTTAATATCGCAATAGTAACCTGCAAAATTTATATGAAGAGTTAAATAATAAAACAATGTTCCACTTAATCAAAAAATTGACAATAACATAAAAAAAATTATAACATCATTATAAAAATTAAAGGGATAATAAAATTAATGACACTCTAAAGTATGAAAATGATAATTACTGGACCTCATGATTTCACACTTCATAAAACCTCATCTATTAAAACCTTCCTCAATACATTTAAAATTATATTATAAAAACCCATCTCTTTGACAATATAATTTTTTTCATGAGACCTCTTGATGAATCAAGGGGATCTTTATATCTAGGCCCCACCCATTACTTCTCATAAAATTGATTCCTCATGAATTTAACAATGGATTTAAATCATTATTCAATATTACTTATTAAAAAATATACATATTGAGTAATGAATATGGATTTATCAATATTTCTCTTTATAATAAAATAACATTCCACATAAAAAACCATATGTAAAACTGTTATAAAATTTTGGAAAAAAATTATAACCATAAAAAATAATATAGATATCTTTTGAAAATATAATATCAATCCAAAATTATCATAATAATGTAATTGTTTCAAGAGAAAGTTAACAATCACAATAGAATGTGCGATTATAGAATAAAGTTTTCCACATATTAATTTTCAAGCCAAATCCCATTGGTTGAAATAATTGAAACATAAAATTAAAATACTTTGAAGTTTTAAGGATTCATAATATTAAAATAAAAAGAGATTTATATACACCATGTGAATTAGAATTGGTGTATAAAATTAAAATGTGATGTGATAAAGGGAAACTGAGATAGAACCACTTACCTCACACACTCCTTTAGTTAAAAATGATTCATACTCATGTATAATGGTTTTAATCATGTTATAAATTTATACCATTACCATACTCATATTTATAATAATATATATGGACTTCTTATATCATTTTACCTCCTGTTTGATAATTATATTTCATTATAATGATTTTTTCAGGTGATAATTACATTCTTTTATCATGAATGGTTTGTAATTAAATTTCTAGTTCTTTTACATAGGATGAAAATAAATAATTTATATAATAATTATAATAATATAAATAAAACACCTAGATAGTACATACATTTTAACCATTCTAAAATTTTCATCATAGTAAATGAATTTCATTACTTCATGAAGATGATAGTCCGTACGTAAACATGAGTGACATTATCATGAACTTAAAGGGAGAATAGGAAACATTTATATCATGTCATACATATCACATATATTAATTAAATTTATTCTTACTACCTTCCATGTAACTATTATTTGAAAAATGAATCACATTGCTTCATGAGGAGATAATATTCCAAACAGATGATCAATGTTATATTAATTTAAATGTAATGGAATGTAATAAGATATTCTTGATATTTTAATTAAATATGAATATTATTATGGTATATGTTTTATTTGAACAGTAATTCCATTTTTAAACCCATCCATGGATGATTTCGATCAAAAATAAGTTATATCAGTTTGTGAGGCGGTAGTCCTCCATACATATGATCGGCCATTTCATTTCACTTTTGATTGATGGGGATATTGATATATTTTAGGTCATAAAAATAATAAAGAATAAATATATTTTAGATTATAATTTTATTACATTGTTTGTTTTAATAAAAAATTAAATGTGGAATGTAAAGTAAGAAAAAGAAATAGATTTGTTAAGACAATTAGTTTCAAAGAAAAACATATTTTCATATCCTATTAAAGAAACGAGGGATGGTATTTTCGGCAGAGCATCAGGAATATAATTTAACTAAGGATATTTTTAAGATATTTTATTATTGTTTTTCCTTCCAATGTGATTTGAAGATATGAAGATGTGAAGGGAGTGAGTGGGCTTTTATAAGTGGGAAAAGGGAACCCTCTTGTCAATTAATTTCTAATTTACGACATGAATAAAAAATGATAGATTAATTCCCAACAAGAAAACTTCCAATGATATTAAATTTTATTTTCGGAAATTATTTATCGAAAATATTGTAGAGACCCGAAGCTTAACGTACATGGACATTACATTACATTTGCGGAATACTTAGTACATAACAAAAAAACACACACACAAGGATCGTAATAGTTTAGTGTCTTTGGAAACTCGGAATATAATATTCTAATCGTGGTGAAAGATATTCAATATCTCCCATAAAGATCTTCCTTTTTTTTACCTAAAACCTTTCTTTATATCCTGGGGAAAATAAAACATAAAAGGGTGAGCTCAAATGATCAGTAAGGGTAAACAAAAGAAAAATCAATCACATCATATTCATAAGAACAAAACTTTTGGAAATCTTAACCTGCAAAAGAGAGCATAATTTCATAACATGGGACAAATCATAGTAGTGAAATGAAATCCCAATAAGCATAACATAAAACATGAAACTTTGTGGCATACACACATAATCATAGAGAATCATTTCTTGTTAGTCATGACTCATTGCCAAGACTATCTTAGTGGACAAAGTCCCTTTCTGAATCGAGTCACCCTCGTTTCAGTCCTGTTTCACTGAACCGGTATAACCTACCATTCCAGCCATGTCTATCTCATGAGATATGAAATCTTTACCCAATTCATTGGAGGGAGATATAGGTCCCACCCATCTCATAATGATACCATTCTTCTGTGTGCCACAAAATCATAAATCATACATCATTGCATAACCCATGTAATAAAAATGGGATTCTTAAACAACATGACATCATAAAACAATTCATATAAGATAAAGGGATTCATAAAAATATTTCCATCACAACATAATCAAATCCATGTAATAATAGGGATAAAAACAGAACCCTTTTATTATCTTAGATGGAAAATAATTTTGATAAAATACTTGAACTTCATTCCTGAGGAAAATATCCTTTCTACTTCAAAAACACTTTTCCTTTCTTAACATGTCATACAATTTTAAACTAAAAGAAGTTGATTAAAAATAAACATGAGTACTTGTAAGGGAAGCTTCTTGTAAATAATGTTTTAGAAATCCATTCATTCCATATAAGATAAAAAACATTCTTCGTACTTTTATCGGAAAAGTCAAAAAGTACCTCGTACGAAAAAACGACAAAAGATTTCTTTCATATTCTTTACTAAAAATTCACCGAAGGGTAAAATTGGATTTAAAAAATTGTAGGTGGATGGAAATAATATTACATATTGTGGACACATGGATGTTGATGATAAAATACACCCAGTAAATACTTACGAATAAACAATCTCGGATAAAAATGAGATTGTGATATTTCCCTTACCTTAGGTCCGACTTGCTTTGTAAGTGTCCGAACCTCCTCTTTTTGACGTGCCTTTTCTTAGCCTCCACTTAAAGAACTAAGGATGGTCTTTGAAGAATAACAGGACCTCTAGGATGATACTAGGGAAGTGGAGAAGTGAATTCGGCAGGGGTTGGCCGAGCTTGAAGGCTCAAAGTTGTGTGAGGAAGAGAGGAAGGAGGTGCCCTTTTATAAGGGAGGAGAGGGGAACCTTAGGAATATCTCAAAATATTATTTTATATTAAAGTCAAAATCGGTTTATAATGGTTCAAAAGGGTCTTATTTCGAAGATAAAGTGGGGATGGGTCGAAATACTATCAACCAATAGGATTTAGACAACTTTAGGGTATTATTTTAACCTTATCAATTAGATTTAACTCTAAGTTAAATAATTTATCTTTTACCGTGTCTTTTTGTTTTCTTTCACTATATAGTTAATAAACATACTATAACATGACAAACGAACCCCAAATTGTTTATTATTAATATATATATCCTTATCTAAGTCATTTGGCTGAACCATAGATTTTTAGGAATAAAATAACAATTAATAATATAATATTTCATTTAAAAACTATTTTGTGTCAATTTTGACACTATTTGATATATGATTTTTGTGAAAGTCATAACAGAATTATATTTTCGAACCAAGTTGATTAAATCAACACTAATATATCTTAGTAACCTAGAAAATTCGTTTAATTCATAAAAAGTCTCAAATTACATTTATTTTTGTGTTTCTAACATCAATTATGTCAATATTTCATAAATAAGATAATTACTGCATCATCTTTGTGTCATAAATAAATTAACTTATTTGATGTCTAAAAATTACAAATAAAATACCAGTATGTAGGATATCTTTTTAGCTTTCTAATGAATATTTAAAATCGAATTTATCTTATGCACAACCTTATATAAAATGTTTTTTAGTAAATAAACATTGATTTAAACTCTTTTAACTCTTCTTTGAATTAAATAACAATAAATGTCATAATCTAATCCAAGTGGGCCTAAATGATAATATTTTACACTTAAGGATGTTTTTGGTCGAGATACACTTGTCCAATAGAATTAGGACATGTGTTAGGGTAATATTAATATCATTCTTACCCTTAATTACCCTATTTACTTTTAACCGTGGTAAATAAAAGTAAAAAGTTACTATTCACCAAAAATTATTTTCATATCATTGAACCACATTTTATTTACTGAAATCAACCATGTTTCTCAGATTTTTGAAATTCCATTCACAGATACGGTAATATTAAGTTTTATGAAAGATTCAGTTTGTTAACTACCACTTAGTAGTTTCACTATTCAGCAAAAATTGATGTTTTTCAGAACAATGCCAAAATTTCATCCTAAGATATATTTCATATTCCGAATTCAAAAATGAAGTCTATTTTACCAAATTCATAACATAGAAGTTTCATTAATTAATTTTATAATTAAATCCCGCTGTTAAAACAAATAGCGTGTTTTTAAGAAACAATATCTATCAAAAGATTGACACTTGATTATGTCTGGTTTAAATGTGAAATTACATTCAATGACCAAAATTGTATTAAATTGTAAAAATATATTCTAAATATACGATAAAAACAATAAAATTAATAATATATCACTATTAATTATTTCAATTAAAAAATTTGTTTTTAATTATAATTTAGTAATTTTCACTATTCATCAGAATATGAAAGTTATCCGAAAAGTACCAAAATTTCACCTTAGGCTAAATTCGATACTCCAAATCCAAAAATGAAGTCCATTTTGAGATCTAAATTTTCTAAAATTTAAAAAGTGGTTATTACTATTCACAACAGCTAGTTTTAATAATATTTCGTGAAACTCAGAATTGCGTACTACACACGCTATCGAGGAAGGTTGCGATTGCGTGTAATGCAAGGCAAGTCAAGGATGCGTGTTGTGCAAGCTCCTTTTTGTGTAGCGTACAACACAAGACATTAATAAAATTAAAAATAATATTTTTCATAAAATCTCGGGCTGTTACATTCTACCCCCCTTAAAATGAATTTCGCCCTCGAAATTCGTTGGGGTTATAAATGGTTTACTATTCGAAAGTTTCTTTAATAGAAACCCACATCATAAAAAGGAATATCAAAACCAATCTTTAAAAACAAAAGTATGAAACGTAACGGTTACCCAAATAAACTAATCACTAGGTTTCCACATAGGTGAAAATATGGATATGGAAGAGAAATCTAACCATCATGTTCTGATGGAGAGATGTAGAGAACATGGCTATGGAAAAGCCAGCAATCACAAAGCCATAAATTTGTGATGATATAAGGTACCATCTGATTCATCAGATATAAGATCACTAGGACAACATTTTTGGTTTTCAAGATCATTTCTCTAAAGTTATAGAATTTGAATTAGAATAAATACTTACTTTATTTTGGTACAATCTCACTATTGTTCGTGCCTTTAACAATTTCCACTTCATCTCTTAAATAAATGAAGTTGAATTTGTTATTCGTGAAGTGTTAGCAGATCATGTGATAGAATGACAGGTCATTCAAACAAAAGGTTAGCAAAAATTATATACATAAGTTGATCTATAGTGAGATTAATCATATATGGTTCCTAAAATGGACTTATACATCATATGTCAGACAACTTAATATAATAAAACTAGTTTCTACTAAACAGGGACTTCCTGTAGGCCAGTGGTAGGCGATAAAGGCCAGTCGCACTTCGGTTGTGGGTTCGATTTCCACAGCCTTGTCCGACGCGATGGGCTATCGCCTGTCCTGCAGGTTGCCCTTTTTCTAAAACTACATTACTATAACATCCCATCAATAATATCGAGAAATCTTCTATCCTTAAACAATACTAACTTATGTCCAACATAATCCATTCCAATCTTTAGGCTTATCCATAATACTTCATTCCACTCTCATAATATAGTGAAATCAATTACCAGGGATTTAATACCATCTTTGATCCCCATATATCATAAGATATGTTTTGTTGGTCACATTCCAAACATTCAAAGTCCTTAATCGTGTATTCTCTTGAATACCTTAGTGAAAACATGAATGTAGTTAAAAGTTAACACTTTCCACATACCAAAATCCTCAAAATTCTATATACTCAAACCATGATATCACTTAGTCCTTATATGAGCTCATCAATAATGTCAAACATTTCATTTTCTCTTTATCCCTTCATTATGCGCATATCATCTACTTTCTAAAATATTTGAATAACTTTTCCTGGTTACCAGTACCTTAAAATTACTGAAAACCACAATAGACCAATACATAAATATTTCAATAAACCATAAAAGTACCTCAACAACATTATTCTTGAATACCAATACATAAACACTTTAGTCCATCCACTTCAATGATTGTCCTGGAATAAGTCCTTCCTTGATTTAGAAGTAACTTTTTAGGTCAGGGCATTGAGTTGGGTAATGCCCATGTTCTCCGCAAATAAGACATTGAACTCCATAACAGTCTGTCACTCTATGTCCCTTTTCTCCACACAGGTAACATCGGTCCCTCCATTTGAGGTATTCCTCAAGGTTCTTCTTCCCTTCTTTAGAAATCTCAATCTTCCTTTCTTTATGCTCCTCAACATGCGAACATGAATAATAGTTTATCTTCCTCTTATTTGATGAATTAAGCATACCATTAAATTTCACCTTGTTAATCATATATCTCGATGACTGATTCGGCATAATCGCAAAATATTTCTCTCTAAAAATTACACAATTTTGTTGCCCATATTCACCAATTTGTCCATTGGATTCAATGTTAACCGAATTCCTTCTGGTTCCCTCCATTAACTAAAACACAAAAAGAATCTTGTGAGAGGCAAAAATCATGCTAGGGAAAACAACATAATAAAGGGGGAGTACCTTCAATATCTAACATCTTAGGTTTAATTCTATGATCGTTAGCGTAGTTCTAGTACTATAACCTATACGTATACTTAACCTTAGGGACATCCCTAGACATACCGTAGAAATATCTCTAGGGATCTCACTAACGTTTTCGCATCCTAGTTTCCAAAGGTTAACTAAACCTTTCCTCTGATACCAACTGTAGAGACCCGAATCTTAACGTACATGGACATTACATTACATTTGCGGAATACTTAGTACATAACAAAAAAAACACACACACAAGGATCGTAATAGTTTAGTGTCTTTGGAAACTCGGAATATAATCTTCTAATCGTGGTGAAAGATCTTCAATATCTCCCATAAAGATCTTCCTTTTTTTTTACCTAAAACCTTTCTTTATATCCTGGGGAAAAGAAAACATAAAAGGGTGAGCTCAAATGCTCAGTAAGGGTAAACAAAAGAAAAATCAATCACATCATATTCATAAGAACATAACTTTTGGAAATCTTAACCTGCAAAAGAGAGCATAATTTCATAACATGGGACAAATCATAGTAGTGAAATGAAATCCCAATAAGAATAACTTAAAACATCAAACTTTGTGGCATACACAAATAATCATAGAGAATCATTTCTTGTTAGTCATGACTCATTGCCAAGACTATCTTAGTGGACAAAGTCCCTTTCTGAATCGAGTCACCCTCGTTTCAGTCCTGTTTCACTGAACCAGTATAACCTACCATTCCAGCCATGTCTATCTCATGAGATATGAAATCTTTACCCAATGCATTGGAGGGAGATATAGGTCCACCCATCTCATAATGATACCATTCTTATGTGTGCCACAAAATCATAAATCATACATCATTGCATGACCCATGTAATAAAAATGGGATTCTTAAACAACATGACATCATAAAACAATTCATATAAGATAAAGGGATTCATAAAAATATTTCCATCACAACATAATCTAATCCATGTAATAATAGGGATAAAAACAGAACCCTTTTATTATCATATATGGAAAATAATTTTGATAAAATACTTGAACTTCATTCTTGAGGAAAATATCCTTTCTACTTCAAAAAAAACTTTTCCTTTCTTAACATGTCATACAATATTAAACTAAAAGAAGTTGATTAAAAATAAACTTGAATACTTGTAAGGGATGCTTCCTGGAAATAATGTTTTAGAAATCCATTCATTCCATATAAGTTAAAAAAAACATTCGTCGTACTTTTATCGGAAAAGTCAAAAAGTACCTCGTACGAAAAAACGACAAAAGATTTCTTTCATATTCTTTACTAAAAATTCACCGAAGGGTAAAATCGGATTTAAAAAAATTGTAGGTGGATGGAAATAATATTACATATTGAGGAAACATGGATGTTGATGATAAAATACACACCAGTAAATACTTACGAATAAACAATCTCGGATAAAAATGAGATTGTGATATTTCCCTTACCTTAGGTCCGACTTGCTTTGTAAGTGTCTGAACCTCCTCTTTTTGACGCGCCTTTTCTTAGCCTCCACTTAAAGAACTAAGGATGGTCTTTGAAGAAGACCAAGACCTCTAGGATGATACTAGGGAAGTGGAGAAGTGATTTTGGCAGGGGTTGGCCGAGCTTGAAGGCTCAATGTTGTGTGAGGAAGAGAGGGAGGAGGTGCCCTTTTATAAGGGAGGAGAGGGGCACCTTAGGAATATCTCAAAATATTATTTTATATTAAAGTCAAAATCAGTTTATAATGGTTCAAAAGGGTCTTATTTCGAAGCTAAAGTGGGGATGGGTCTAAATCCTATCAACCAATAGGATTTAGACAAGTTTAGGGTATTATTTTAACCTTATCAATTAGATTTAACTCTAAGTTAAATAATTTAACTTTTACCGTGTCTTTTTGTTTTCTTTCACTATATGGTTAATAAACTTACTATAACATGCCAAAAGAACCCCAAATTGTTTATTATTAATATATATATCCTTATCTAAGTCATTTGGCCGAACCTTAGATTTTTAGGAATAAAATAAGAATTAATAATATAATATTTCATTTAAAAACTATTTTGTGTCAATTTTGAAACTATTTGATATATGATTTTTGTGAAAGTAATAACAGAATTATATTTTCAAACCAAGTTGATTAAATCAGCACTAATATATCATAGTAACCTAGAAAATTAGTGTAATTCATAAAAAGTCTCAAATTACATTTATTTTTGTGTTTATAACATCAATTATGTCAATATTTCATAAATAAGATAATTACTGCATCATCTTTGTGTCATAAATAAATTAACTTATTTGATGTCTAAAAATTACAAATAAAATACAAGTATGTAGTAAATATTTTCAGCTGTCTAATGAATATTTACAATCGAATTTATCTTATGCACAACCTTATATAAAAAATGTTTTAGTAAATAAACATTGATTTTAACTCTTTTAACTCTTCTTTGAATTAAATAATAATAAATGTCCTAATCTAATCCAAGTGGGCCTAAATGATAATATTTTACACTTAAGGTTGTTTTTGGTCGAGATACACTTTTCCAATAGAATTAGGACATGTGTTAGGGTAATATTAATATCATTCTTACCCTTAATTACCCTATTTACTTTTAACCGTGGTAAATAAAAGTAAAAAGTTACTATTCACCAAAAATTATTTTCATCTCATTGAACCACATTTTATTTACTGACGTCAACCGCGTCTCTCGGAGTTTTGAAATTCCATTCACAGAAGCGGTAAAATTATGTTTTATGAAAGATTCAGTTTTTTAACTACCACTTAGTAGTTTCACTATTCATCAAAAATTGATGTTTTTCAGAACAATGCCAAAATTTCATCCTAAGCTATATTTCATATTCTGAATTCAAAAATGAAGTCTATTTTACCGAATTCATAACATAGAAGTTTCATTAATTAATTTTATAATTAAATCCCGCTGTTAAAACAAATAGCGTGTTTTTAAGAAACAATATCTATCAAAAGATTGACACTTGATTATGTCTGGTTTAAATGTGAAATTACATTCAATGACCAACATTGTATTAAATTGTAAAAATATATTCTAAATATACGTTAAAACCACTCAAATTAATAATATATCACTATTAATTATTTCAATTAAAAAAGTTGTTTTTAATTATAATTTAGTAATTTTCACTATTCATCAGAATATGAAAGTTATTTGAAAAGTACCAAAATTTCACCTTTGGCTAAATTTGATACTCCGAATCCAAAAATGAAGTCCATTTTGAGAGCTAAATTTTCTAAAATTTAAAAAGTGGTTATTACTATTCATAATGGCTAGTTTTAATAATATTTCGTGAAACTCAGTATTGCGTACTAGACACGCTATCGAGGAAGGTTGCGATTGCATGTAATGAAAGGCAAATCAAGGATGTGTGTTGTGCAAGCTCCTTTTGGTGTAGCGTACAACACAAGACATTAATAAAATTAAAAATAATATTTTTCATAAAATCTCGGGCTGTTACAAATATGGCCGCATAATATGAGTTGGATAGGTTGGTTGGTCAATTTAACCCTAATATTTTTAGTTTGACACCCAATAAACCCAATTTACTCTAACCACAATAATTATTTTTTGTTTTTACCACTCTAAATATTTGAAAATTTTGATTTTTAAAATTTTAGATAATTTGAATTATCCTTAACAAAAAAATGGAATTCATTTTCACAAATTTGGATAAAAAAATTGAAATAATCTATTTTAAAAGTATACTCACCCACCAGTCAAAAGAGTGGGATGTCAAAAAATACATTTCATATGTATTGAATGTTATAAATTCAAAATTAATTTTGAAATTGATTCTAATGATATGAAAACTATTTATTATAATATATTTTATCTATTTATAAATTAAATACAATTTAATATATATTTTCTCTTTTTAAATTATCTAAATTAAAATGTAGTTATCAATAAAATGAAGTACTTTTCAATAATCATCAAAAGATGAATATTTTAAAAATAATTATAAAATTTATCCCAAAGGTACATTTAATATTCATATTTAAAAAAATATTTTAATTCTATCAATGTAATTTACTAACATTTTAGAAAATTAATTTTATCATATATGGAAGAAGAAAACACAATATTCTTTAATAAACCATTTTTAAGAAAAAAATTCATTTACATTCAAATGATCCTTATTTTTTTAATATAAGAAAATGATAACCAATAAATCTGTGTAAATTTTTTTTATAGAATACTTAGAACAATTTATTCCCTCAAATTTAAAAAATATTTTTTAGTAACATTTTAATATAATATTTTAATTGATTATCAGGTTTCATTTAAACCTAGTGCTGGGTAAATCAATATATATTGAAAAGATATATGTTTTATAAAAGAAAATAAAATATTAAGTCTCTAGGTGTAGAATTATTGACACCTAAAATAATTCATCCTCTAAATTTCATGGATATTACCTTTTTTACAGATTAAAGTATTTCTTATTTATTATATCCTATGGTTCCCATGTCTCTTTGTTAATTTTATGATTTTTCCAAAGTATATTTACTAGTTGAGTCATCAATTTTCTCATTAAATTATCTATATAAATAAAAATCTTGATGAGTAATTCACACTAATATGGATAATCTTCAATTTTATCACATCATAGGTGAGTTCATAAATTGGGGATTTCATTGGAAACCTTAACAATTATATATTTATCTCATCATGTAGTTTTGAGATACTTGTGACATATCCAAATGGTGAGCCATTAATCTTATTCATTCATTTAATTAAATGGGATGAATGTACCTTGGGTTTTATTTCCCTTTCTAAATGATTCATATAACACCCTCTCATGAATATACGATGGTAAATACATCATCTCCCTTTTGGAATTTCATATCCTTCCTATGATTACCAGTATAACTCTTTTTCCAAAATTGAGTTTCATTAATATGTTCTTATTTAGAATTTACCTATATTATTGTCTCTTCAATAATATCATATCCTAAAATCTTCCATTCACCAAATTTATACAAACAATATGGAGTATGACATCTCCTTCTATATAAAGAATCATGTAGCACTATTTTAATACTAGAATAGAAACTATTTTTATATGACAACGCTAAAAATGGAAAATATTAATACACAAATTCGTTAATGTTATGTCAAAATTTAATCATCATGTACTCTTTTTTTCAATACATTGTTTGGTATATCCATTAGTTTTAGAGGGGTAGGCAGTGATCAAATGGATCTTGGTATTTGCAGACATCGGAAGACCCATCAGTAATTTCAATATAAAATAGGATTCATGATCAAATATAGTCAAAAGTGGATCACCATGAACTTATAAAACTTAATTAATATAGAACCTTTTAGGTTCTCAAGTTTTAAATATTCTCTCATAGGGAGAAAATATGATTATTTTGTTAGGTAATAAATGATAAAAACTATTTAATCGTTATTTGCAAGAGTTTTTGGTAGTCAAGTAATAAAGATCATAATAATTTCATACAATATCCAAATATTAATATGAATAGGTATCAGGATTCATCTAGAATGTTTTCTCATATATTTCACTTATAGAATAAGATAAAAACTGAATTTTTTTTAGTTTCATGCTTCATGTTATCCAATTAAATTTTCTCTCAACTCTCTATACATATTTATGTTAATATGGTGTTTGAGGAAGTTTTAGCTATGATATTCATCCAATAATTCATATTTTATCTTAGGTTTGGATATAACAAATTATATATTTATGATTATTTACTCATCATATTCACAAGTGAAGTATGGTCATTTCCCATCATTCACATCATTAATCTTCTTCTTAAAGTTTTTATCATCAGAGTTCTAATAAAGATAGTATCATAATCATTTAAAAAATTATGGATGTATCTCTTTAATAATTTCCATAATCATCATTAGTATATTCATGAACATATTGTAATAACCCGTTTTTTCACTCTGGTATTGATCATTTAAATTTAATTCCAATTCTTTATTTTGGACCTAATAGGGATTCCCTTTGAGGATAGAATTGTTAAGGTTTTTTCTAGAGCATGTATGGATATCGAAACCATTAATGGTATAAAAAAGAACTAGTCCTTGCTATTAGTATAATAATTATAAGCCATCCATCATGGTATCTTATAACCATGTGGGGCTATGCATGAGAGAAAAAGGATTGAAGGTTTGACCTGACTGTGCGTAAGGGGCCGCACGCCTATGCATGGGTGTTTGTAGTTTTTAGCATAGATGAATCACATGGTTGGTAAATGATTTCCCAAACTGAATATTCTATATATCCTATCACCCTCCCTAATAAGTGATCCACACACGATTTTCATATGGTTTGGCCAAAACAAGGGCCAAACCATGCAACTATTTTTTTTGTATGAATTACTGAAATTCCCTTAATGAAATGATTAAATTTCCCTGATTATTCTAGGGCACCTTTCAGTAGAAAAAAAATCCCCCAAGTCTCATCATGAATATCTAAATCCCTCTTTAATATTTTTCTATTGAGATCTGATCCAATGTCTGGTTCAATCCTCATTCATCATGTGTGATGTGCATCTATAAGTAACAGATTCTTTTTGAGTTGATCATCATTCTTTTTTCCCTAAAAGTATTTATTTAGAGAATAGATCATATTACATATTTTAGGGAATTGATCCATTCTTTAGATATCATCAAATATAGACCAATATGATTTTTTATAATGGTCGAGAAGAGTGTCATATCCTTGAGGTAGGTGGTCTATGACGCATCACTCAAGTTTCACCAATTTATAAAATGATGTAGTGCGTGCATTCCATTTTCATTAGATGTGTACTATTAAATTAAACTGTCTTTTATATAATCATCATTCTTGTTTTGAATATCCCTTTATATAGAGTATCATCACACCATTGGAGTTTGAGAACTCAATACTTTCCACCAAAAGTATTGTGTTTCCAAAAAAATTCTTTTAGTGGTTGTATTGTTCGTCAGCACCACTAGTTTAGTGTGAAATTAATTAACCCTATTAATGGTATCCCTTCCAAAATAAAAATAAAAATGAATTATAGTGGTCATACTTATATATTATTGTCACACTTTACCCTTCTCAGGTAATTTATCTAATTAATTAATGAAGGTTTACATTTTTAATTGAAATGTATATTATGGATATCACACAACCTAGTTTATTATAAACAAATTTTATACGGATTCATATCCTTATCCCACATTTTCATGATAATGAATGGTAAAATAGTTATCCATATAAAATAAATGTTATTAATGTACTAAATAGTTGCATGCCCATTTTAACCTTATTAAAGTAGTTATCGGTATGGAATAAAACTTCTATATAATTAAATATCAAGTGTATTACATGGTCTAATTTGTTAAATAAATCAATTATAAGGTGAATATCATGTATAAACTTTGACATATTTAGAGGAGTGGTCATACTCAAGCTAGCATTCGATTCCCAATTGAATTTCTTAAGCACTATTGGACACCATTTCAATTCATGGATTCCAGTTTCCAAGGGTGAGACCCAACTAGGAACTTGATCCTTCTCTAATAGTGGATGTTTGGTATGCCACCATATGATCCATCCTTTTTCATCATAGGATTCCATGGTTACAATCCTTGGGTTGAGTATGATGACTACGAACATGTGGCCTCATGGATACACCCATTGTCCCTAGTCATTTCTTATCCCCTTTTACCATATATGAATTCTATAATATTAGTTAGAATCATATAATAGTGGAATTCCATGGGAGATACACCTTAGATTGTACAAAACCCCCTTATATTTAGTCTATATGTAATTAATGTGTTAGATCAACAATTAGGTCAACGATTCCTCGGTTATTACATTGGATCTTTTTTCATTATTATCATCATTATAGGAGGCATTGTTATACCTATAATATTTTATTATTATTATTGTGACATGATGTCAGTGCTGGTTATGCCTCACATGTCTTACTATATTAATGGGAACATAATTAATAAATGAAATTTTCTCATGGCCATAGACATTACCAGCTAAGGTTGAGGTTTTTACCAGTGTATTTATATTACATTACTGCTTTACTTTAATATATTCATAATTTTACACTATTTTATTTTATAATACATGGACTTGTTGTTATAGACTCCATTGGTTGTGGCCTACAATGATTTATCTCACACACTATTAGGGATGCAATTGGTACCTAATAATGAAAAATGTTGGTAGTTGCTGAGAAGGGGAAGCATCCTGCTATGGACACTTAATATGACATTCCTATATTAGGATGAATATTTCTAGTAGATGACAGGGATATAGTGTTATATTCTTGGATAGTTTTTGTTTTCTTTTTTAAACTTTTGTATAGAATATATTTCCTACTACCATGTATACATTTTTTTGTTTTTTAAATACATTAAATGCATTACCATCAATTATTATTATTAACAATTTAATTTGTTTTTTTTTTATTTATATCTTTTTATGTTATGGCAGGTAACATGTCCAGTGTTATAGTGTAAATAAAATATTTTTCTATATGTTCGTATTATTCTTCCACTATTTACCTATTATTATATTTATCCACTATGATGCACTCATGTAATGAGGGTATATTCTCCCCATGGAAACACCCTAGAATATCGATACTATTCAGAAGTCTCAATAATTCAGGGATATCTGGTTGCGTACATATGTACAACCATGATTGGTGTACCTTTGAGGGAACTTGGGTTTGATATGTCACACATATGATCTCTCTCAATCTATATTTCAGTACGAATCCCATGAAATTTACTACCCAATTCAACTTCTACCCTTTTATGTTTCCATACGTTGCAGTGTATTAGTCAACCACAATTTTGAGTATCTCTTTTTTTCACCTTTGTCTCATATTGAGTTCATTTTGTGAAAAATATGTATTTTATGATTTTATGATCTTTTTATATATAAAAAAATTCACAATAGATATATTTTATTTGATATCTTAAATGAAAATATTATTGATTCCAACTCAATATCATGTTTTGGATAGTTCAATTATTCAGTCTTCAATTGGTTTCACACATATAAAATAATATTATCATTTTTCATTAGGATATAACCATGTAACTTCTTCTATGATTATTTATATATCAAAAACTCTTCATTTAAAGATGGTATAATAAAAATAATTGCATTACCCAATCTTCTCATTAGTTCATCAAAACACTCTTCAAATTTTGTTTTCCAAATAAACAAAACCACTTAATGTTTAATCTAGATTAATGGTATATACAATAAAAAAACTTATCAATTCACTTATAGTAACCCAAGAAACCAATAAAACTATGTAACTATGTTATGTTAAATGGTGTATGCCATTGTATAACTACCTTTTTATTTATTGGACCAACTATGATCCCACCATTGAAGCCAATATGGCTGATAAAATAAAATTATTGAATACATAAACCACACATACTAAATTTCCCATATAACTTATTCTTTATAAGTTTATCAAGTATAAACCTTTTTAAATTTTAATTTTCCAATTAGTTTTTGGAATAAATCAATATATCATCAATGAATATGAAAACTAAATCAATAATATATATATTGAATACATTTTTTTTGGATTATAAAAACATATTGATAATTAATCAATCCAAATGTAATTACTATAAACCCATAAATTCTATACCTCATTTAGAATAGTTTTTTGAAATTAATTCTTTCATTTCTTTCAGTTAATGATACCAAGGATGTAGATTAGTCATTGAAAAATATTTCACTTCATCATGTTGATGAATTATGTAATCAAAGTGCAGAATATGATAATTTTCTTTATCATAATAATATTGAATTACCTATATGTAATGAATAATATAATAGATCCATATTTCTTATTAATAATGAGATAGTGGATCTCCCTGTGAAATACTAGGGAGAATAAATCAATTATCACAAAACTCATTTAGTTATTTATTCGTCTCTATTATTTCTATTGTGTTAATTATATAGGTATTCATTATTATTGGATTTTCATTTGGGATTAAAACAATATAAAAAAAAACTTCATAAAATGGGGTATGTCTATGTATTTACTTATAAAGTACATCAATGTACTCCTATATAATATTTTTGTCCCCAATTAAAATAATTTTTTCTCCATCACTAGATTCATTTGAGGTTTTATTATATAAGAATGTAATTTAGTAAAACTACAAGGGGTGGATCTATACATGTCCCATGTGAAGATAAATCTTCTCTAATGATTTGTAATTATACATATTAGTAATCAAATGAATTTTTCTTATTCTTGAAATAAATAGTTCAATAATATTTTAATGTCCAGTTCATAGGATGGATTATATCAAAGTCCATAATAATTAAGATAAAAATTTCGAAAAAATAATTCACTTATATGGCTTATATTGGAGGCTTCAAAAAACATTCATGTTTCATTGAGACTCTGAATATGAGTTTCTACTGAATAATACATTCTTAAAATGAAAGGGAAATATTTAATTTTTTATAAATCATGGAACATTTAGAAGAGTATGAGGATTCTGAATCTAATAAATACTTATCTAAATTTTAATATTTTATTAGAGTACTGCACATAACATTGTTAGATACTTACAACATAAAAATAGTGATTAAATTAGCTTAGAAGTATCCCATTTCGCATGTTTCTGGGATATCAATATGATTCTTCAGGAATTAATTCTCGTATACTCTATCACGAACTAGCCCGGGTACCCTGGTAACCAGATAACTGAACTGACTCTGACATAGCCCGAAGGGATTTCCAAATCCTCATTGGTTTGAGAATATCCACAATCGTAAAAAAAATTGAGTGGGAATGATTCTTCCTCAAACATTTTAGAATTAAAAAAGACAAGGAAGTAATATATATAGCAATAAATCCACTGGGAAAACAGTACCAGATGTCAAACAGGCATAACTGACCAATGTAATAAACCAAAATTAACAAAATAAGGAAATATTCCTAGGTCCTAATGGAAAAACTAACCAAGTACATAGATAAATAGAGAGAAGCACCTCCAAGTGGTGATTTTTTCCTTGCCTAATCATAGATGGAGACATTCTAAAAACACTTGATGTCACAAGTGAGGAATTTTCTAAAGACCGTTATAATTTCACCATAAGATTATATAATTTATTCCAAAATGAATTTTACCTAAGAAAATTATTTCAATTTAAAATAGAGTGGTTGGGTATTTCATAATCAAATTTACTAAAATTCATTTTATACACTTGAAAATATGAAATATTTTTTGAAAAGGAATTAGTTTTCAATTGATGGAAAATTTTTAAAATAAGAGAAATTTTCATGAAAGTCTTAAATAATTTTTTTAAATAAAATTGTTTATATAAATGAGATGGAAAGTAATGTTGTATACAACAATAGACTATATTAAATTGAAATACAAACAAACAGGAAACATGGTCATATAAAAATTACAGAACAATATTTAAAATATATAGGGACAAGACACTGTGAAATTAAAAATATGGAAATACATCCCTTTGATGAAGGGCTAAAGATGAGTCATCAACATGGCGTAATTGACATGATGTTCTAATATGGTATTTTGGAATGTTTTAAATCAAAAAATTACATTTAAATAAATCAATAAATACCATATTCTTGCATGTGATCTAATATAAAATTATGGGAAATTTATTTTAGGACTTATTAAAATAAAATTACATCCCATTATCTATTTCAAATATTCCAATTATCAATTTAAAAACAAGAGTATGTTTTTAATAAAAAAATGAATTTTCCCCTACATAAACCCTATGGTTTCAATCAAACCATTAAAATCCATTTTTATAAATAATTATTTGAATGGCGTTCAAAATTTAATTTCACAATCTATATTCATAATTTAAATTCAGAAGTTTACATTTTCACAAGTTCTATGAATTTCACAATAGTATCTAAAGTCAATGGAATTGGGGATTATCACAAAATTCATATCAAATAAATTCCACAAAAAAATTCAAATATTTTACTAAAATAATTTCAATCAAATGAAAAATTTAAATTAAATACTCTAAATTTCCATAAATTTCTATAACATATCCCAATTTAATGAAATTTTTGGTCTTCCAATTTCATCCAAAAAACCATTTTTCATAAAAACCCCAATTCAATGGAATTAGGTTTTTCTAACAGAAAAATTTAAATTCATTTCATAAAAAATAAAATATTTCCTTTAATTGAAATAATTGAAATTCATCAAATAATTTTAAGGTAAATACAAATTTGGAATTGCAATGGAAACACCTACCTTAGTATCAACAGATCTCAAATCAAAAATCCATAAAGGGAAAAAAATAATAGAGAGAAAAAAATAAAGATATATGAATTCAACCAAGGTTTATATCCAAAAAAGTGTGTATATGATCAAAATATAAACACATAGATCCAATAACCCTTGATATAATTAGGGAATCATGGGAGAATGGGATCATAATGAATAATCAAATCGGGAGAAGATCGGAGGGCTTTCCTCAAGCTTCATATAAATTTCCCGAGGGATCATAGGGACCATAAATTTTTCATGGGATACATAAAGATGTTTGAAACCAGTTACGTTTTATATTGGTCTGTTGGGAGCCCAAAAATCTTGTTTTATAATTTTTAACAAAAAAACAAATCACAAAAAATCCAAAACGCTTGATTTCATGGGAAAGGGCCCATGATTTAGAGAAACCATGCACAAGATGTACAACAATTTAAAATGGGTGTCATAGTTTTGATTAAGATGTTTCAAGGGTGGAACACCATGCAACAAACATACAAAATACAAAGGCCTTGGGTGACATGTTTTGGGAAAACCATGCGGCAACCGCAAACTAGCGTAAAAAATCCAAATTTTTTTTATAAATTCTACTGAATAAACCAATAAAGAAACCAAACCATATCATGATAAAAAATGTGGTTAGGAATACCTAAAAACAATAAAAGCATGTTATAACCTCCCCATAAAATAAAATTTATGTCCGTATAATGCTTATAATGAATATTCCATTCCACAAAGGTGAGGCTAATGCTCTCTCATCAGTGTATTGATCTCCCATGTCTCATGAATATTAGAATTGTGATAACACAACACTCAAAAATTATCATACTACCATAAATTAAATTTCTTTTATAATCAACTAACCAAACTCTACATTTTATCATGGATAAATGAGGTTCAACATCTATGTCGTGCCAGCTCAAAACATGAGATGGATCAGAAAGATACTTTCAGAGATTAGATATATGAGTCTTGTTATGTATCGACATTATTTATAGTGCTAGCGCTAAACATTAAGAAAATTTCCCCACTATATGAACAACCTAAAAAGGTCCAATAGAATGAGGTGTAATTTTCCCTTACCACCAAATCATTTTATGACCCAATTACTATAAAAATCTTATGAAAACATGGTCACCAACAATGAACTCCAAAGGTCCATAATGACGATCAACATAAGATTTATATCGGCTCTATTCTTTCACCACTATGTAATGAATAAAATGATACTTTGTTGTCATCTCTTGAACCAAACATGGTCCATCAAATTAACATTTCAAAATATCTGACCAACACAATAGAGATCTATAAGGTCATCCATTCTAGGAAAAAAGGTGCCTTTCAGATCATGGATTAGAAAATATTGTTATAAATAGACTTATCCAGCCCCGGATGGGAATTCTATTTCCCAACAAATACAATAACATAATCATAATTCATATCCTCAATAATATATATAACTCTTTTTGTCTGACCATCATACTAAATATGGTATGTCATACTCAAATGGATGCAAGATGCTGTGGTCTCTTGAAGGCATTTCAAAAAATGAGAAATGAAATGAGGATCCCTATTTGATACTATAGCTGATAGAACTCTGTAAAAATTAAAAAACCCTTTCATGTACATAGATACCAACACCACACATGGTGTAGTATCATTAATGGGAATAGCATGTGCCAATTTAGTCATAATATCTATCACATCCCATATAACATTATTATTTCTCTTAGTAAGTGACAACTCAGCCAAAAATTCCATGTATACCTCATCCTACCTTTATGTAGGGAGTGGATTTTGTTGAATAATACTTAAAGGTTTATGGTTCTCAACTTTAACCTGCTAAAAAATATAATAATTTGAAAAAATAAACATTTCACTATATCATACCTGGCCACAATAATATCTAATTCATGTCATAGAACATCTTATTGGATTTTGGGTGCACTATACACTAGTAACTATAGAAATCCACTATAATAGCTTTTCATACCAAAGACGGTACCACAATGTAGTTATGAAGGAAAAATATTCCCTCTGTAGAGAACAACGAATCTAGTATGTTCTCCCCAACATTATTAAAGTATATAATTATATACAAATAATTATCAAGATGATGATTTTGAAGAATCAATTTGAGAAGAGAAGGTGGAAATTGAACACTGTCCATGAAAACCTCAGTCTCTAATACCTCAACTCTATGATGAACATGTGAAAAGAGATGAATCAAGTTACATTATTCTAATGATTCATTCACAGCCTGGGTTGGATGTTTCCTACTCATAACATCATCAGTGAAAAACCCATTACCCGAGGTATATGTGATGTGAAAGTCAAAATACTGGAGGTATTAAACATAATTCCTATGGAGGAGATTTAAATAATTTTTATATAAGATACAACTCAATATAACTTTTTCAAAAAAAAAATGTAATCCTTTCTAAAAAATGCTTATATTATAAATCAATAAGCATGTTCATCATAACTACATGTTCAAGATCATTGGTTAGAAAATTTATCTTGTGTTCACTAAGTAGATGAGAGAAATATTCAATGAAATGATCACTTTGGAGAATAATATAGCTCAATCCTTAAAGCGATGCATTATAGAAGACCACCTAGACCTTCTTGGCCTCTAGAACAGTCAACACTAGTGAATTTGTGAAAATATGTTTCAAATAAAAAAAATAATTATTACATTTGGAATCTTAAGAAAACATTACTTTTATCTGATTTAGTGTAGTCATCAAAGATGTCAAAATCGATAAGACCTTCATGACCCGATAACGATATCTGGATAATTCCAATATGATATGAATATCAAAAATATTTCATGGTTCCTCCCAAGTCATAACTCCCTTTACCCTCTCAGGATCAACTGATATTACATCCTCTCACACCACATGTATCAAGAACACAACATCATAAGTATAGAAATAACATTTCAAAATCTTGGCACAAAGTTTATGATTCCTCAAAAAACATAGAACTATTATTAAATGATGAAAATCATCCTCCTCAGACTTAGTTTAAAAGATCATTTAATCCATAAAGTCTACCACGGTGGAATCAAGATACATTTTGAAAAACTTATTAATTAATTCCATGAATACTGTAGGATAATTGGTTAGACCAAAGGGAATGACATAATACTCACAATGATGGTAACTACTCCAATAGGATGTTCATCGAATGTGATATTCTTTTATCTTCAACTGATGGTATTCAAAATGAATATCAATATTTATGAACGAAATTTATCCTTCAAAAATAATTAAACAGATCATAAATATATGGAAACAAATACATTATCATTACCGTTACATGGTTGAGATTTTGGTAATCAATGTATTGGATAATTAAACTATCCATGTTCTTATCAAAGAGAGCTAGTGCTGCCCAATGTGATATGATCTAGCTTATGAAGCCTATCTCTGGAAGATCATCAAAATGGTATATCATATATTTCAATTGATAATGTTTGATATAGTAATTGGGAATAGGTAATGGTTGAGTATAATTAATTTAGTAAATGTAAAACTCAATCTTCTTTATCGGTGGAAAACTTGATATGATAGAAGGAAAGACATCAGGAAGCTAAATGAAAACATGAGGTAGATCTTCACTAAAAGATTCCCACTTGAGATAAAATGTAAACACCAATATTTCTTTTCCCAAATTCATATTAGAAGTTCCATATATACTCAACCTTGGGTCCCATTCCCCTTAAATGATATAGAACACACCACTATGTGTAGTAAAGGACACTACTCAAAGATAACAACCAACCTCAAATTTATTAGAAATAAGATTACCCGTCACTAATATAATGTCATGTCATTCATGTTGAGAACATGAAAATAAATGTTTTCTAAACATATAATAAAGAGAAGACACAAGAGGGACTACAAAGACCATTCCCTCACATCATACCATGGGGTGTAGTAATTCTTATCCCACAGGATTAAAGATACATATAAATATTAGTAAGATTAAAAATATTTGTTTAAATAAACAAATACGATGAAATCATATCAAATAGATTAGTAACTAATCATGAATCTATATTAGTGGTACCTATTACAATCATCAAACCATTATCCACTTCCTCTTGAGACTCTTTCGATTAATGAAGGAGCATTGCCTTGGAGGTTTATAGCTGGAACAATTTTTCACATGAAGAATCTAATTTTCCATTAGTTTTAGAAGGATATGATGATTGTGATCCAATAAAAAAAGTAGAATAAACATTGAATAATATATGTATGTTCCCAAAAAATGAATCAGAGCAATATTTATTTAGTACCTCAGTGAAAAAAATTTATTTAATTTCATGGATTTCCAAACTAGTATCAAACTCCTTGAAATCTTCTAGGAAATATTGGAGGTCTGTAATAACACTCTTGCTCAGAACTATTATGATAATAAACACACTTATTCTTTCAATTGAAGGAATCCATGCTACCACTTGGAGAGAAAAACCTCCTTATAACCCTGACTTTCCATCCAGGTCCATCTCGACCATCACCTCTCTATCAAATACATCAATATAATAAGTAAAATTGAATAAAAAAACATGAGAATTAATATCCTATCGATTTTCTAAATTAATGCTTTGAGCCTTCATATTCCCATTTGATACTATATCAGGTTCATAATGCACTGTATTAGAAAAATGGGTTTCATACTCTGTCCCTGTCCTACCATTATGCTCATGATTGTAGAACTCCATATCCATGGACAACAACGTCGAATAAAGATAGAACTACTTAGTGAGAAGAATCATGATGCCTTTCCACTATAAGACTTAATCCTTCTACTCCTTTAGCATAATATCCCACAATCTTCTACTCAGTCCATCCAACATGAATGTGGCACACATAACATTAATTTCATTGGCTATGTCTAAAAATAGAAACCAATTCTCAATTATTCTAAACTAATCCTTGTACACATGAAGTTAATTTGATCCTTTGAATAGTTTTGACATCTAGTGAAGGAACTCTTGAAAAAAAACTTTAGAATAAACCTTTGTGGTTCCAAAGTTACAGACTAAATGGGAACTATATGTTGTTCTCATAACAGAGATCAGACAACATGCACAATCACCACAAACATGTTTAGGTCCACAATAGCATTCACATGATAAGGTTCAGTAGAGGCTCCCTCTTAGATCCAGTTCACCCATAATCATAGAGGCATGATTATACACAACATCAAAGAATATAAGGGAAGAGACAAGATAAATACTCAGAAAGAGAAATACAAAAATCAATCCCAATAAATTGAACAAAAAATATTTAGATTTCAATCGATCCAAATTAAAATGGTGAAAATACTAGAACTAGTCAAAAAGATTTATTTCCCTATCCACCTATGGTGACTTAAGGTTCATTGTGGTGAGATCTAGCCAGTCAATCAATCAAAACTACATCTGATATCCAACCAATATTTAAAAAATATATACTTACTTTATTGTATTAATCTCAAACGAGATTTCCAATACCACTTCATGATAATCCATCACAGGTACACTAGTGACCTTATGACCAAGTTGACCCTAACATATATCTAAAGGCACAGTTGATCCACATGATTCAGTGACTAGAATAGGGAACTAATAAAAATGAGAGTGGGAATGATTTTTCCTAAAACAATATGAAATTAAAAGGGATACTTCCAAGATTCATAAAAAAGTAACTACACTTTGGAGAACCATACTAATATTAAAACTGGAATAGAAGCCTAATTAACTATAACCAAACATACCAAAATAATAAAAATACCCATTTAGAAATAAACCCAACTCACCAAGTCCACATATCAACAACAAGAACCACCTTCTTGTAGTTCTCCCACATTGGCCAGTCCTGAAAAGAGATATTCTATAAGCATCAAATGGAAGAAGTTGGATATGAGAGAAATCCTAGTATGATTTCACCCAATTATTCCATAACGTATTCACATAATATATTAACTAAAGAAAATTGTTTAAATTTTAAAAATATAGGTTTGTAATTTCATAAGAATAGTATAGAAAACTCATTATTTAAATTTAAAAAAATGGAAATACAAAAAGAAAAGGGATTACTTTGAAATTGATGGAATATTTTTAAAACAATGGATCTTTTCACAAATGGTATAAATATAAATATTTAAATAAAAGTGTTTTAATAAATCATATTGCATGTAAAAAAGCTTAAGATAATGACATATATTAATTTAATAAACAAATAAGAGAAAAACAAGATTAAATGCCTAAAATGGTTGGATAGTTCCAGGCTATAGGGACCAGACACTGTGAAATAAAAATTTGTACATAATTCCTCTTGAACCATGTCTAAATAGGACGCAACACTCTCAAATAAGTGATGCGATGTGCTAATTTTATTTTTTAAAACAATGTACATCATATAGTTTCTCCAAATAAATAACTAACTACCTAAGGCTTTCACGTTCACTAATAAAAAAACACTAATGTGAAATTTATTTTAAGACTGCTTAAAATAATAATTATATAACATTCCCCGTTTCAAATAATCCAATTTCCATTTTAAAAACCCATAACATTTTTAATAAAAAACATGCCTCTTTTACCAAGATAAAACCCTATGGTTCTGCCAATCCATTTTATTCCATTTTCACAACTTGTGATTTGAAATAACATCACAATTCAATTTTAGAATCCATTTTCATAATTTTAATTCAATAATTTCAATTTTAAAAAATTCAATCAATTTCACAATGGACCACAAATTCATTAGAAATGGGTTTACTTATAACATATCCATTAATTAAATTCCATAATCAAACTAAAAAATTTAATTGAAACTAATTCCATTCAATACCCAATATAATTTATTTATATAAGGTTTCATCATATTTACATAAAGACACACCAATTCAATAGAATTAGCGGTTTTCCAATTTCATACAAAAACCATTTTTTTCTTCAAAACCAAATTTCAGTAGAATTGGTGTTTTCCAGAAAAACAATTGAAAGATACATAATCTAGAAAATGAAATTTCATTTAATTTAATGAATTTAAATTAAAAAAATGAAATTTAGGGTTCATAAAAAAATTTCATCATAATAGAGTCACTTAACTCAGATTTAGTGGATTTTGAATCCCAAATATATAAGTGGAAAACTCCAATAGAGAACAACAACAACAAGGATCTATGAAAAAAATAGGATAAAATCTAAAAAAGTGATTATTAGATACTAAAATATGTACAAGGATATAAGAACTCTAAATAGAAAATAAAGATCATAGGATAATGATATCAGGATGAGGAAACTAACTAAGAGAATATCATAGGAAATTTATCAAGCATCAAATCACGTCCAGGAGGGATCAGAGGGGGAAAATACTTTATGAGAGCTCTATGGTTGGATGAAACTAATTATGGTTTCTAATGGTAGGTTGGGGCCTAAAAGGGGGCTAATTAATCTTTAATAAAAATAAGGATAACATAAAATCTAGCCTACATGGTTTCCTAGGAAAAGGGATACAGTCTAGAACACATTACACAAGACATTATCCTATTTTAAAGGGGTTGCATGATTTTCATAAATACGTTCCACAGTTTATAAACTTTGAACCAACCGTGAAAAAGGAATGTTCCTTCAGTTTCATGGTTTTCTATAGAAATGTGTACAGTTTGGGAAAAGTTTGAATAAAACATGAAGTATCCTATAGAGATCCAAAATTATCATTAATTTACCATATGAAACCCCAAATAAATCCCAACCAAAAAATAATAAAAATAGGGGAGAAGAAATACCTACAAATAGTAATAAGATGTTATATTTCCCTATCTCCATAATGTTGAAACACTGAATATATGTGTTTTGTTTCTCCCCTTTTCATTCTTTATCCTGATGACCCTTATATCAACTCTTATTAAAAACTCTCAAACCATTCAATTACTTCCATGGAAGATCCATTATATTTTTCTCATATAGTGGAAATTTATTCATTCACTTATTCTTAATTAACACATTTCCTTTTTCTCAATACTAATTCGTCCTATTACATTATTTATTTCCATTGATCACATAGGATCTTGAGAATTCCTTCTCAGTGTTGATGGAATATAATAAATTTTCACAGTATGATGAATATGTTTGAGGGATAATAACCTATTGGAGACTTGGATTTATACCATCAATGTAATGTTAAATCATGAACTCAATGTTTTATATGAATCATGTAGCATATTTGGATAAAATTGTAACAATTTCCTCATACATTGAAATAATTTATTCATCCATTTTCTTTATGTTGATGAATGTTTTCTCTATTTTAATTTTATTCTTATGAGGAAAATATTTTTCAATGAACTTACACAAAAAATATTTCAATTCCATTAGTTCTATATAATGTTCCTCCAGAGTTTTACTAATCAATAAACACCCTTGATATGTATCATCTTTGGGAAAATAAAATAAAAGTGTAACATTTTCCTTTTAATAAGATCCCCAAGCAATAAATATCTTCTTAGAATACTTCAAAAATTTATTAAATACCATTATATTGGTTGTCCCACCAAATGATGGCAGTCATCTCACATGAAGTGGTCAAATATAGGAGAGTTAAACTATGAAGAAATATGTTTCTCTATACATGAATGATTATTTTTTTATAACCTAATGAAGATACCCTTATATAGCCTTGATATTATAAATTATAATACCACATTTACTGGATTGGTCAATCTGAAAATAGCTACACTATCCATTAATATTGAGATCATTATTGGTTTTGGGAACATTTTCTAAACTATATCGTATACTAGATTATAATTTAAAAATTTTAATTCTCTATATAAAATTCTAATACTAATTACGGTGTTACACTTCACATAAATTAATACTTTAAAAATTTTAACTGTTATAGTAAAAAGATATTATTATTTTTAGATATCATTATCTTCAAATACATTATAATGGTTTGTAAAGGTAATGTGGTTTATTATTTTGGAAAATCCCTCTTGAATGTCAAACTAGGTGATTGTATGGAATGTTTTTATACACCAAGTAATGATTAGGTCAAGGACAATGGACCATTTTTTTAGTTATTACCCCAATGTACGTCTATGCAAGAACAACATCCACAAGTACTATCTAGAAATGGATTAATTTCAAGGAAACCCCAAATAATATCATAATTATCAAAAAATTATAATGCATATATATAATTATACACATATTATATATTAGATTTATGTTCTCTAATCCATAATCTAGTTCCCAATGATTACACTTAACCTCCATCTAATGAAAATAATTATGTTCCCAACTCTTGTGTCCCAAATCAAAGGAATATTTTATTAAATTTTGAAAGATACAAGTGGGAAATAATAAATTACAGATAAGTATAGTAGTTTTCAAGATCCAGATATATTCATGATACCCATTAAACATAGGGAAAAAGTAAAATTCATTATAATGGAAACATTTTAGATGAATTAACTTATTCAAGGAATTATTCAACATATCATGGGGAATGGAAAAAAAATAATGGGGAGCTTAATTGATCAGTATGTGAAACATAAAGAAAACATATCTTGAGTAAATAAATCATAATAATCATGGAATGGTAAATAAAAAAATGAAAATGAAATTTAATAAATAACTTGATTATCATAACTAGATATGGTTTAATAAATATTTCAATATAAATAATATAAACCACATTTCTTTTAATCTGTAAATTGATATAGAAATTCATCTATAGATATTATTATTTTGAAAATATCATAGATAGTAGCATTAAATTAATTTTAAATGAAAAAAATTGATAATTAACGGTTATAATGATCTCTAGAGTCATGAAAATATCTAATTTATATATTATATAGAAAATAGTTTTAAACAACTAGGTAATAATCCATCTAAAATTTCCAAATTATTTCTATCATGAGACCTAGTGATGCATCGAGGGGCCTATATAACTATGACACAAAAATAACAGAATTTCCAAATAATTACAAAAATATGGAATTGTAAATTTAAAACATGAATTATTATTCTTTTTCTACAAGTACCCTTATTTAGTGATGAATACAAATTTATTTGTATTTCCTTATTTAACTAAATAACATTCAATATAAACCGCATTTGTAAAAATACAATGAAATTTATGAAATAATAATATATATTATATAAGAATATATATATTTATGAGAAATATAATTCAAATTATAAACATTCATAATAAAGTTATTGTTTTAGTATAAATTTAACAATAAAAAATGTAAGTGATATTTCATAATACCTTTTACCACATGGTAATTGCCAAGTAAAATCCACATGGATGAAATAATTTAAATTGAAACAAAAATAGGATGAAAAATGATGGAATAATTATAAAACATGTAATGGGTGATATATATATATATATATATTCTATTTAAAAAAATAGGGTGCAAAACATTAAAAAATTGTTCAATGAAGAGAAATTGAGACAGAGTCCCATATGTGACACTTTCAATTAGTTTAACATGATTTAACATCCCCTAAATTGGTTTTCACAATGTTATTAGTTTATTATAGATCCTTTATAATATTTATAATATCATATATGGTCTTATAATAACGTTTTACCACCTATTTATTATCAATATTTGATTATTCTCATTGTTTTATGTGTTAATTTCAATGTTTTCTCATGGGTGTTTTGTAATGAATGATCATGTTCATATGTATAGGAGAAAAATAAATGATTTATATAATTATAATAATGTTATAAATATCATATTAACTATTTATATACATTAATATAACCATTATTAAATGATGATCATGTAAAATGAATCAAATGACTAAATGGAGAACGGTAGGTCGTACGTTTGGACGAGCGAAGATATAATTCTATTAATGAGTGAATGGGTAAGGAAGTGTGTGATAAATTAATTTTCCTGAATTGATATAATAAACTATATGTAACATATATTAATTAAATTTACCCTCAGTACCTTTCATGTAATTCATAAGCTAACAACGGTTAACATCACTTCATTAGGCGGCAGTCTACCGTACATAGGAGCAATGTGATCATATCTTAAATGGAATTGAAATTATGATGTTATTTGTGATATTATAATAAAATAATCATAATTATATGGTATATACAAGATATAGACATTAATCTCTTAACTCTATCCAATAGTGATAGGTGTTTACAAAAATTTAGTTACATCGGTTCACTAGGCTGCAGTCCACCTTAAAAATGATCAAGATTTAGTTTCCCATTTGATGAAAAAATGCTGGACAAATAATATTAAATTAGTATAATAACTGATTAATGTGTGGGAGATATTGGTTTTATAATATTAGGATTAAAAGGACATAATTTAAGGTTAAATAAATAAAATGAAAATTAATTATCATTCTTAAGACACATACCCTCTCTAAGAGAAAAATATTTGGGATATCCACTTAATGACAATAGGGTTTTTTGGGAGTCCCAAGACCTTTATAATTTGAACTATGGATGTAAGGTGGAGATTTAATATGGGATTAGATGAGATAATGTTCTTATTAGGTTTGATTAAGATTATGGTGCGAGTTCTCATTTATAAGTGGGGATGGGGAACCCTCTTGGAAATTATATAAGAATTTCCCAAAAGAATCCAAATCAAAAAATTCATTCACAATAAAAAAACTTCAAAATACAATAGAATCTCATTTTTTATTTTATAATATAGAAATATGGTCATATTATAATATTTTTACAATTTGAGATCACAGTTAATTCCTTATTGTCTTAGCTATCCCCTTGGTAAACCTATTTTCTTTTTGACAGTGGTAATTATTTTTTACACATTTCACTATTAAAATTGGAAAATAATTTAGCTGATCCTCTTAGATAATATATATTATTCATATTACAAATATAGAATTTTGTTTGTATAAGTTATTTTGAAAAAGTGGATGAAAATATTTTAAAGAATTACTCTCAAAGATTGTTAAAAATCATGATTTCAAAGAGAAAATTTTCATAAGTAAAAAAATTATTAATATAAAAATTAAATCTAAAATTGATTACATTGAGAATTATATATTTATTATAATAAAATTTGACTAATTATAATTTTAAAAATATAATAAAACAAAAAATATATTTTTATATAATATATAAAAATCTCATTCTCAATAAAGAGAATTATTTTCCATTATTGATCAAAAAATAAATATTTTCAGAAAATTGCTAAATATTATCCTTAAATTTTTTTTTTTCATATAACGATTTAAAATTTAAAATTTATTTTCATAAAATACATTTTCTAATTATTTATATGATTAATCAAATTATAAGTGTAAATGAATAAGGAAAACCAATTTCTTTGAAAAACTCATTTTTATTAATAATTTTATTTATATTTAAATGATTCTTATTTTCATTTCAAATAAAATCATAACCAATGAATTTTCTAAAATATATTTTTTATAATTATTTTTTTACCCTAAATTTTTATATATATGATTAAATGGTCATGTATAAATAATATTTTATTAGTGGATCTTGTTACATTAAAACCCAATGTCATGTGCATCTCAATATATCAACGAAATTTATTTTACTTAAAAGGAAATAAATTATAACACATCGGGGTGTTACACAGACTATTTGAATAACCATCAGCTATATTTATTTTGAATATCCTGTGATACAAAACCTTATGATCGGTGTTTCCCATCTGAGGAATTTTTATTATTCTAAGGAGGGGGCCCACCATCAATTAATTATAATCAAGTCCTCTATAATTCTCTAAAGGAAATCGAAACTTGTATAACTAATTAGGATCCTCTACTAACAAATGAGAATGAGAAATTTTATATAGTTAGTCATGCACCGTGTTTCCCATTCCTATAGTAACGATCACCTAAATATCGTATTCATATACAAGATAAAACAAAAGTCTCTACCAAAGGGTAATATATCTCCATATTAATATTTACTTGATAATCTTATAGACATTGTAGGAAATTAAATGATAACTAAAAAAGGTCCATTATGTTTCTAAGGATACTATTTTCAATTCAATCCCCAAATCTTAGGTCACATTGTTTTTTATATTTTAGTCACAACTACCCTGATGCATATGTTATCTCCAAATACCACTTCACCAACAAACATCTATTCTCATAGTTAGGAGAATCAAAAAATAATATATACTGGAGTGATTAGTCTACCAAACTAAGAACATGGGAACTTTTCAACTGTTACATATACTCCAAAAAATATCTCTACATGTTCTTACCCCAAACATATGGTTTCCCATTTCATCAATAGAAATTCCATAGACCAGAAATCCGAGAGATTTATAGAATTAATATTTCGTAATAATGATAAAAATATTTATGATCCACATTTTAAAAATGATCTACAGTGGGTCTAAAACATATATTACATCAATTATCCATGAGTAAACAACTAATTCACCATTTAAAATGACACGACTATGAAATAAACTTGTGAAATCTTGAATAAACACAATAGGACCAAACATTAAATTTGGTTCTCTTAGTATATGTCATAGAATATCCCCAAAGGCCACATAGTCATGTACTCTAATGTAAAATTTATAAGGATTTCACTAATTAATACCACCATAATAATATATAATAAAGGATAAATTAACTAGTTCATCACAGAAATAAAAATATCCATGGAATTCATTAATCAGAAGGGAATCAATAGGAAATCCTAATACCCATATATACATATGCATTCCATCTACTCCATATTCCTGTTATGAATTTTTTTTTGATAACCTAAACTGAGATTGAAATTTTGATATTATAGCCCACCCTCCAATTAATTTAAGGGGTGTTAGATTATTCAAAAAAGTAATATATACTTTTATGTGATATGATTCTTGTAGAAATAGTTCTTACAAACCCCCAACATCCCATATCCCTTCCTAGATAACCAAATTGATGATTCCAAGGAGGCACACTTAGATTGAATAATCATTTTACTAAAAATTCTTAAATGAATTGGTCTCCCTAATCACACCAAAACAACGCTTTTTAACAACCAAAGACATTCTATGTATTTCCTTTGAAATAATCATAATATATATAATAGCTTCATTTTCAAAAAAACATTGAGTTTCAATGAATGATGATATATTAATCATTTATGATATAAAAAATAGATTTTAAGCATGAATATTAATAACAACTCTATGATAAATATGTAAAAATATCTTAATGAATGAAAATATATTGATTAATGAATTATAAATAATTACTCAATTTTCAGAAAATTCTTATGATGTTTCAAAAATATGTTTTCATGTCAATTGGTTTAAAATTAATTTCCTAAGAAGAAGTTGCAATTATTTTCTATCATTTTTATTGATTTTTTTATTAAATTAATTTTTTTTGGAAATAATAATTTCAATATTATCATAGGATTAGTTTGTGTGATTATTTAGAAATTATTTATTTTTAATCAAACATCGAATATAAAAATTCTATAAAACATTGATTTCTATGGATGTACCTCACCTAGATACCTACTATAAATACATACTAGATTTATTCCATTATTACAAGATGTTTGTCTATTATCATAAAATTAATCTATCCTGAATTATGGTGTAAGACACAATATACCTCTCTTATGGAGGTATAAATATTAAAGAAGTATTTAGACTATTATTTCATCATAAACCTACTATGAACCTATTCTATTCAAAAAATCATCATGACTATAGTATAATATATATATATATGTTGTTATTACTATTTGAAAACAATTTCCCTCAATTTACCTATAAAATGGCAAATGAATGGTTCACTAATGAGTTATGGTCGAAAAATTCCCCCAAGTTATAATACGATTCATTATTATCATCATATTTCAGTTTTATCAAGATTTATTTAATGATTATGTATTATATATACAGACCACCATATCTAGGAGATAATGAAATTAATTTTTTCACTATATTATAAAAATAGTTATAAAAGGGTATATAATTATTAGATTGTATAATTATTAAATGATTAAAATTAATAATTTTATGGAACTATTATCATAGTTAATAAATTACAACTATTTAACTAAAACATATATGGAAAATAAAACATTTAAAACCTAGAAACCAAAATTTTAAAAAATAATTATTAATGAACTAGTGTGGATATGTTGTAAGTTTATAATATAAGATATTATAAGTGTGTGAATGGGTATTTAATAGAATAACAATAAATATAAATGTAATATATTGAATTTTATATGTCTTATGATTCAATTTTATCTTATGGGTAAGGGTTTTACGTTACAATCTCATTTTAATTGGATTGTTTTACTTACATTTCTGGTTATGAAATAATATGATATATATATATATCCTAAATAAATGGGTTTTTATTCTCATATATATATTTCAATATATTATATGTTCTCTTTCAAATAACCATATTTATATACTCACGTTGCTGAAAGAATATTTTTATGTAATTTCGACGTTATTTTCCTCTTCGTTAATGAATCATTTCATCCATATATGTATATTGTATAAAATAGTTCGATTAATGTTTTTAAAATTTAAATATGATTTCATTATATCATTTTTACCAATGTATTACTTAGTCAAAAAAATTAAAAAAGGAATGCTCTTCTTTTCTTTCCGAAGGTCATATTATGGATTTTTACTGAAAATTTCAACAAAAAATTTATTTTATCCTAAACCACATGATTAAAATTTTCAACCATAAATAAATCATTACTGTGAAGAATTTACTTTATATTACCCAGGTTATTTTTAAGGAAAACACATTCTATTATATTTTATTCATTTTTTATATTTTAAACAAATTCATCAATATTAAAAAAAATTATTCCCTTTGAAATATTAAATCAATATTTTAAATATATTTATTATATAAGAACATAAACAGATGATTATTATGATTTATTTGCGATATTATCTTATGTAAAAAAATTATTCATTTTCAAGATAGTCAATTATTGTGATTATTGAATAATATTAAACTCATTTAGTTTTATCATATCTATATTTTGATGAAAAGATAAATATTTTCTTGATATATTGAAAAATAAATGAATCGATTATAATCATTTTATGTGAGGGAACATGATATACCTACAAAAAAATTGGAATTGATTAATTTTTTTATATAAATTCTATATAATAGTTTATACATTTCATAAAATAAGCTACATTGGAGGATATACCATGACCAAATTAGGTATGAAGGTGGTTAGCCCAATATTTACATTTGATGAATGTATGTGTTAGTATCCTTGAAAAAATATTTCAATTATTTTGAATAGGAAATATATATTAAACTAATTAGTGATATGATATAACATTTATTTTAGTATCTTATAGATCATGTTCACCGCTTAATTTACAAGTCAAGTCTTTAAACATCAATATATTATGCTAAGAATCACGATTCTGATATGTTAATTGTTTTGTATGAGTTTAATATGTTATGAACATGTTCCCATACCCTTATTATGAATATATTTTTTCATGTGATCATTGATGTATATCTCCAATATTTAAACTTACTAATCATCTAATCTCTCAATTTATATTTTTAATTTACCAAAGTATTTGATGAATTATATTATGTGTCGTATATATATCTTGGGTGCCAGCTATGAAGTAATCAGTGGTAGATGATATTGATATTTTATGTACCAATTATTAATGTATAAATGTTTCAAAATAGTCCAATCTATTATTGTTCGATCATGGGTCATACTGACAATTGAGGAATATTAGTTTATTTTTTTATCAAAATTGTAGTTAATTATAGTAGTTATTGGTGGAAGGATTAGTTATAGTTTAATCATGGATGAGATAAATATATTGATAAACCATATGATAAGAATATAGATTGATGAATAAACTGTGTTATGTTAATGAATAGAGTGTGGCTTTCAATGATAAAACAATGTTTTATGGACACTAGCATGTTAATGTGTCCATAATCAAAAATCAAATAAGGTTAATAACATTGAATGTGTCATATTATATAATAATTTTTCGTTATTAGTGGATGATAATGGGATAAAGACTATACACATGGATAGATTCACCTCTAGGTGGTAAATATGTTTCTTCTTATTTTCAATTTGGAACATCATTATGGTCTTGAATATATAATTAACATGGATTATCTATGGTAAACATATAGATTCATTGATGAAAATGAATTTTTAATGATATAGACAAAATATAATTGATTATTTGGATTATATGATTTTACTATATGACTATTTTTTTCTAATACAATTAATTTTTGTTCTATAAAAGTGATATAACTAGGATAAAATATTTTAATTATGAATTTGATAGACATTACAAAGATTTTACTCTTGTGAAATTGAATGTTATCCATATTGGAATTCATGATATTGTTCTTATTCTTATGTAATATTTTTAAGACATTAATCATGTTGAGATTGTGAATGAACAAATAAGGGAAAAACATTCTTTTGAGTTCTTCATGAGGTAACATCAACATATTATTAATGGTCATAGCGATCTACTAATTTATATTCAAACAATTAGTACTGCTAAAAATATATTATCATTTTTCAACATACAAAGAAGATAAATATTTTCTTCGTTTTTTATCATTTAGAAGGTGAAGTAGATCAATAGTGGAAACTCAACAAGAATATGAGGAAAACATAATAAATAAAATATAAAGAGTGTGATAATATTATAATTTTTTTTTCAATTTATATACTCCCCTTATCCATCATATGTAATTGAAGAAGAAATTCACAGGGATAAAGAAGATGTATTATGAATCCATTAGTACCTATGGGGACATTTTTTCAATACATATAATGTATATTTATGGTATTATCTTATAATAGTAAATTAATTTTGATAAATTTTTTAGTTTATTACAAACAAATCTCTTAAAGGTGATAATCAAATTATACATCAATAACTATGAAATAAAATTCAATGTAATATTATGGTGGAAATGGATTTTTATGTCACCCATAAATCCTATGGTATTTATTTGAAAAGAAATATGTATATATAAATTTTTTTTAAAATAATTTTTTGAGAAAAGAAGACACATCTTATGTTATGTAGGATCTATAAAAATAAATATAGGTTAAATTTTATTAAGTGGGTAAATTCATTATATCTATAAAGGAAGGTAATTAAGAAATAAAATACCTATGCAACGGGGAAATGTTATATAATGATGAAAATGGTGACAAATATACACAAAATTAAAAACACACACAAATCTATGTTTCAAATACTTTGAGTTTGGTCATTAATATATCTTGTGATCAAATTTTATAGTTAATGATAATGATAAATATGATAAACCACTTGTTCTTAGAGGAAATTGGAAATTCCATATTATCATTGATGTAGATATGGGGTATAACAATGATGTGGTGACAAATATACACACAAACCACTGTATAACTATTAATTTATTATTTTATATGGTTCTACATACTTAGTATTATTTTTATAAATAATTAATTGTATAACATTAAAACATTAATTATTAATTTTTGAATTATTATTTTTGAAAATAAAACGGAATTATAATCCCATATCAAGCCTAAAAATCATATCCATTTTAGGAAAATGGGAATGTTCATCGGTTAAATATTTTTATTCATCCTCTAGCGAAATATAATAAAATTTTATTCATGGAGTGGATTTCCTTTTATAAATCCTATTCAATTTATAATGAAGGGAAGTCACAAATATATTCTTATTTATCAAATTATTTCCATTCACCGTGAGGATGAATATTTGATTCCAATGGAAATTATATCCATTCTATGAGAGTTGATTCCAATTAAAAGGTGGTGTTTATTTTTTAAGGTTAAAAGGAAACTAAATAATTATGGAATTATTTTTAAAGGAGACATTATTTATTTCTGTATAAAATATATTACTCGTATTATATAAATTCATGATGATGTGTTTTAAATAGAAAGCACACAGGATGATACAACCATTTCAAATAATATATATATATATATAGTCATTGACTGAGTTGGATGAATAATGGAAGAAACTCTATGATAATCCTGATAAGAGGATCATTTGAAAATGGTCAGCATCATCGAGTCCACATATTATATTATTAAAATAAATGATGGATCCCAGGAACACTGTTTTAATTATCATGTACATTGATTGTCCAATATCACAAAAAAGTATTTTATCCCCTATAATATTGATTTTTTAGATAAATTACATAGATATAAATATTTTTATTTTATTATTCATCAACCAGAATTCTATCAATTGATGTTATGATGTGAATTCAAAACTAACACATCATTTTATACAATGTTTGTTCACAATGAATTTATAGTGATTCCTTTTGGTCTTAATAAATCCCCAGATATCTTTATAAATCATAGGAATATAGTCTTTAGATATAACCATGATCATCCCTTTGTTGTCATTATAAATTATATTCTAATATATTACATGATAATGAAATATAAAAATGACCACTTGATAATTGAACATAAGACTCAATGGAAGGATAAAATGTATTAAAACATTACCTAGTATGAATTTCGTATATCGAATGATTTATTTTTTGTTGATAAAATCACATGTGCAAGAAAATTTGGGAATATATCATTGATCGAATATATTAAAAATAATAGTAGACCAAACATGGGGAATGATTCCCATTATAATAATGGATTAGTAGGATATTATCAAAACATTGTAAAGTACTTACAATAGATTCTTAATCTATTATCCATGTTTACGCAAATGGGTGTCAACTTCCATTGGATTGAAAAATGGGAATAAAATTTCAATTAATAAATGAATATGTTGATAAGTTACAATATGATCACAATAAACTATATTGGATATGTATTTATGATATACAAAGATTCATCGTTGGACGGGATGGGATGTGTTCTTATGACATATTATATTATGATTCCTTATGCATCATTCCAAATGATACATCACAAGAAAAATTACCTGATTCCATATATAGATTTAGTAGTGGAAATCATTTAATTATTTATATAGGGGAAATATATATATAAATAATTTTGAGAAAAATATATTTATCAAGAATCATTAGTGAATATATCCCCCCAAAAAAGCATAATATTTCAAGAGATGATTTTTTGAGGTAACTAAGTATTATAACTTCATAATATGTTACAACACTAGGATAGAGAACAATGGAGTTAAGGCATTTAGTTGAAAGAATCATACTAGATTATCTATGATGAGGATCACATAATAACAAATTCTTATGATTTATAAAATTGTCAAACTTGAAATAATGAGGGAATGGTAAAAATTATATCTTCCTCAAGTGAGTCTTAAACCATATACCTACATGAAGATTAAAGATGCAAAAAAGAATGATGTAATAATGTGAGAAATGTTCCTAAATTCATACCTGGTAATGATATGATGACATGGTTATTAGAGCCTACATCTGTCCTATAAATAAAAAAACTAGGAAATTGTAATTGGTTAAATCACATATCGCACCATTCTTTATTCATCCAAATAGTATAACGCCGTATAGATATTTGAATGTGTATTTCAATAGTATGAGAGATATATTAGAGTTTTTATCCCAATCATTAAATTTTTAAAAAGTTATGCTTGAGGGAAGAAATTCTAATGGGATGTCACTTATATTGAACATATCAGAATATAAATTGGAAAACATCACACGAGAAATTTTTCTTGAACTCTCCAAAATTATTAATAGAAATGACATTATATCTTTTTTAGTCAACCTATTTATTGTGTTAAAAGGAATTATTTAAATAAAATAATATTTATATCCTAATATTCTTTTCATGATATATATCAATGAAGACATATTTTTAAATGGATTATAACATTATATTTCATCTAATTAGTGTTCGGGGATTACCTTATTGTTCTGGAGAAGAAAAAATAAAGGACATAAAATATAGAGTTATGTTTTAGTACTTCCTATAATCCTCAGAAATATGGATAGAATAAAGAAACCATTCAATACAAATATGATGTATGGAGATCATGTTCTCTATATTTCAAATGTTTTTATGATCAAAACCATCCACTAATCTAATAATCCATTAATAATAACTTTTACTTGAGCATTTAGATGAATCCATTTTTAGATATATATTGACAGAAGTATAAAACATTTACATAATCTAGTGATGTCTGAGAAATAAAACTTTTGGGTCTTGAGATAGCTAATGAAATGTTACAGAAGGTTAGATCCATCATGTAGCACATCAACGTAGCTACGAGTCAACATAAGTGTTATTTTTACTATGGTTGGTGGGATCTATAAATAGATGTTGGTTAAAAGTTATTTACATGAATTTATCTATAGAATAATGTTATGAGATTCATAATAAAAGTAAATTTGGGCCATTGATATATTTTCCCTCTCCTGATTTTTGATCAATTATGGGAAATAGCTTTTCTCTTAATATTTCCATCGAACCCCTCTCTTGATCACAATGTATTCTATATATATATTTTAAGGAAGTACATTAGTTATCATTCACTTGTAAAATATTCAGAACATGTATTATTATATATTAAGCATTGTGATGAAAAGAAAAATGGTAGAAATAATTTATCACAGAGATAAAGTTATAGTTAACTAGACCACTAAAAATGATAATGTTCTCTAAGGAATCAAATATTTTAAAAAAAATTATAGAATTCTGTGGATGTGATTAATTAGAGATAACAAAAAAATATATTTAAATTTATTGTTATATAAATAGAAATTATAATTTTAAAATGGGTATAATGTAATATATAATGATTATATATTTATTTACAATCAACTAAACATTACGTATTCAAAATCATTATTTACATACTTCCTCGAGTCTAAATGAACTATGTTATATTAATTCTTTTTAACATAATAGATAATTTAGTAGGAATTAATAGTAATAAATGTATAATAATAAATATGTATAAGGGACATAAATAATAAAAATGTATTAATTAATTCACAAAAAATCAGTACACATTCTTTAGTAATGTCACATGTTTCATTAAAACAATATTTTATAAAAAAAATTTATTTATTAATTTTACACAATTCCTTTATAATTAACTTATAGAATTAATAAAAAATTTAATTTTATGTAATGAATAAAATCTTTGAGAATAATATTCTATTATTAACTTAGGGTTAATTTTTTAGATTATTACAGAATTCATTATCTTTAACTAAATTGTGAAAATATTGATTTTCGTAATAATGACATTTCATTTCATTTTTAACGTTGCATTATGTTCTAAATTTTATCTTAAACTAATTTGAATTTATTTTAATTATAAATAATATTATTAATTTCATAGTAATGAATATTATAAATTAATTTTTTATAAGTTTGTTTTTGGACATAGAAACACATTTTTATAATTATTTTTCTATATGATAAATGCGTTTTTATCATAATAAATTATATTAATATATACTATATAATATTTTCAATGATATATATAGGTTATCTTGTAAATAAAATAGTTTAACAACAATATTTTTTTACAAGGCTTGTAATTGATGTAAATTTAGTTTTATTATTAAAATTCTAAATTTCAAAATATATTTTTTCGGTGCAATATTCATTCATATTAAAAAAAATTATATATGAAAGAAAATAAATATAGCCAAATTGATTCAATATTTATAATTTTGTTAGTAAATTTTAAAAGTTTTATCATGGTTATGGTCAAAATATGCGAACCATTGGTGAAGGAGTTAAACTTATAGATAAGTTTCAGAATTCAACCTATATTTGTCTATTTATTATTTATTCATGATATATGAAAGATACCATATACAAAAGTTAATTTTATTGAAATTTTGAGCCACTTAAAAATGAATTAAACCTTATATTATTGAAATATTTTTCTAATTAGATGTGTGTCCCATAAATATTTGTAAATGTTTCCCTATTATCGTCATGTATTCACAAATTTTAAGTGTAATAGGTTGGTTATTACCTAATTCATATTATAGATAAATTACATTCATTCATCATAGGTTTTATCATCTTCTCATTTGACCAATATTATAAGGCTTATGGTTTCCTCCAATAGAGGTCTCTTAATGAATATGAATAAATATTAACCATTATATTTTTCTTTTATTTCATCATCAACAAGATATAAACCATATTTATAAAATAAAACATGATAAATCTTGTATCACCATTATACTGAGATGTTATTATGAAAATGTAACAACCATTTCACACATATTCTATATAAAATGGGAAAGGAATGTATCATCTATTATTACAAGGGTATTACCTCTACTACATAGTTTTATGATATATTTTGTATCATAATAATTCATGGTTTATATTATTATTGATTTAATGTATATGTATATATTATATTTGCGATATAATAATGGTTTTGGAAAGCTGAATTATAATTCACCTTTACTTTATTCCTATATCAAAATAAAGATAACATCCATCAAGTAAACAAATAGACTACCATCAACATGATGTGATGTCATTATTTTTCTATCATCGATTTATAAGAATGGGATGTGATGTGTATATACAGATTAAATATTATACACATAAAATTATAAAAAATATAATGAATATTGAACCATGATAAAATTGAAATGGACTTAAATTCTGAACTAAAACAAAATAAAAAATAAAATAGTCAACAAAAATAACATTTTAATAAATAATTATCAGAAAAAAACATTGACATGTTTTTGGTGGAACATATATCATTTTTATGTGTTCAAATTATTATGTTATAAAGTAATAATAAATTTAAAATTTATCATTTTAGGGGTGAGTGTGATTAAGAAGAAATTAGAACATGTGGTAAGGGGTTTAACAAATCATCTAATTGTTAAATATATTTTTTATGAGTACATTTAATATAATGAAATTATTTGATACATATCACATAATTAATATTAAATTTCATCTTGTCTATTATATCTAATTATTACATTATTTCTAATAAAATTCCCCTGCTTATTTACTTAAGTGACTGAAATAATGTATTTATGAAAACATCTATTTCTCTCTTTACTCAAAATTATTTTATTCCATATCAGTATTTTATTTAAAAAAATTATTGGAAAGTAATTTATACTCCTATTTGAATTATTATAAAAATTATTTAATGGAATGATATTTTTCTTTCAAAAGATTTAGTTTTGGTCTTTTCTTGAAAAAGTGGTTGAAATTTCATTTAACACAGTCAATATGGAATACTTTTCACACAATCGACAATTTTATTTACATTTTGGATTCCAAGAAATTTTTATGTAGTTATTTTAAATGATTTTTACATAAATAATATGAGAATTTTTTTATTTTAAATATATAATTTCAAAATTGAAATCGTAAATTCTAAAAAAATCTATTTAAATATTGAAGGTATTATAATTAATAATAGAATCCATTGATGATTTTTATTCCATACTATGTATATGAACCAATTAAACTAATTATTTTATTACAGTTAATGTTTTGGACTATTATTATCATGTATTAAGAATCATATTTTTTGTTTTTCAAAAAATAGATTATAATAAATCCGATTTTACGCATAAAGTGATATATTTTTCAAAAAGGAAATTTGAAAACCATTGAATATATATACTATTTTATATACATGTATTAAAAATTTTATATTTTAGATATGAAAAAATAAACTTCATTATTTTAATAATAAAACCAAAATTAGCATATTGCGGAAGTTTTTGTATTTTTCTTAATAAGATTCATTTTTTGATGAATGGTGAAAAATTCTAAAATTTAATTGAAAATCAAAATTTCATGTAATTTATATATATAGTTAAATTAAATTTTTGTTTTTTTATTATATTATATATGGAAAAATTATAAATATATTAATACAGGTTTGGTCATTGGATTCAATTCCACATTGAAGTTAAATAAAACCTTATTTTAAACCTTTAATTTTTTTTACCTTAACAATCCATTATTTCATACCATCTACAAGAAATATTTTATTATAAATATATTACATTAATAATATTGGAATATGGATAATTTATTCCATATTTGGAAAATAATATTTTATAAGTTCTGGTAAGGTCAATTGGGTTTTTGAATAAAAATATTAGTGACTTTAATTAAAATTAATTATAGAAATTATGGTGAAAATGAGTTTTTATAGTGGTTAATTTTTAATAATATGGATCCAAACAACCAAAAAATATGTAAAAAATAAATTATATGGACATGTTTAATCCATATCACCTATGGGATCAAATTTGGATCATTATTGGAGACACATGATTTAAGGGAGATATCTCAATTTTTTTTACCATTTTATATTTACAAGAATGCCACACCTCATCCACTATAAAAGGGCACTCATCTCCCTCACATTTTCAAATATCTCAAAACTTTTTGATCATCAATACACTTTAAAAATAATATCCTAAAATTCCTTCTATCATCCTTGAATCCTCATTTTTTAATTTATAAGATAATGTACTTCCTTTGAAAAAAAGGAGTTACCCAATGAAGAGGTGATATTTTCAATGACCACTCCTATTTTATTTCATTCTAAACCACATAAATTCATATTATATCATGATGAAATAATAAACTCAGTACCTTAAATATAGAGATATTTTTTATGGTGATGGTGAAACCTACACCCACACTCATGCATCCATCAAATGGTATACACAATCATCATTCCTGTGTGTGGAAGACTACCTCCTCACTAACGGATATCATTCATTCTTACAATTGCAGCTCTCAAGGATGGGAATAATGACGGAATAAATTTTTTTGATGATATATATATATATATATAATAGATTCGATTTATTTATGATTTTTGGAATTATTATATAAAACACAACCTAATTATTTCTATATAGTGGGCATAAAATATTGTCATTTGTTGATGTGTGGACTACCGCCTCCTCAAAGGGACGTGATTTAATTACACTATACCAGGAATGTATTCAGGGTGTTTTTAATAAAAAAAATTGTATATGGAATACTAATTATAATTTAATGATAATATATATATAAATATATTATAATTTTTATTTTTTTATTTTTATCAATATGAAAAGAAAATAGAAACATCATTCATAGCTACATTTGGCCTACAATATCTATGAATTATTTAAATAGTTTACTTCTTATATAATTTATATATTATTATAAATACATGTATAGTGAATATATGTCATATTTACGTCATGGTTTACCTTATTACATGAATAGCCCAACTTGCCTTCTATTATTATTCATTATTTATAATCCACATTTTAAGGGTTGATGGGGAACCATTACATGGATTGTAAGCTTCATGAAATTAAATCACCCAAATTTCTTATGAGAACACATCCAGACTATATCTACTTCAAATTACCCCTCCCCAACATCTACCAAATTATGTTATCTCTCCACCTTCACATAACTAATTGACTAGGCTTCCCGTGAATCACAGGTTAGTCTCGATGGAAATTTACATACCCTATAATTCTTCCAATTACTTTATCTAAAATCCAGTGAATTTTTCTACTATGAAACCTCATAATGAGATTAATCCTTGTATAGTCTTCTTGGCCCATTGAGGTACAATTTCTTGTGGCCTGAAGGGATTGATGCAGTCGAAAGGCCTTGAGGTACACTGAAGGACATGAGGTGGACAAAAGCCTTACTTTCCTATAGGCCTTCCATGGATTGAAGGCCATTAATGACTCGGAGAATAAACTAGTGGCCAAAAATATCAAACGGATGAATCGTACTGGCTGCTAATGTAATGAACATTATCTATTGTAGTACCTTCTATAATGCTGCTATAGTAACCTGTAAAATATATCTCTATCCATATTTTATATTGGGTCCCTTGGATTGACTTTATATATCCTCACCAATTGATATGAATCTTTTTTTCATAGTTTACATTATTTAAATTAGGAAATCAGGATCTATGTAAGAGGTACATGATTTAAAGTCAAAACGCGTATGAAAAAAAGATGGTGTTTTTTCCTAAAACAAAACAGCCACGTAAAATTATTAACAAACGGTTAATATAAAGTCATAAGTAACTGACATATGGAATAATGTATATGAAAATGTTTTTTTAGGATTAATAATAAAATCATATTTATTATACATGAGTTTTTTTATCATGTATAATGAATGTTAAAACTTATGGTAAGATAATTTCATCTCTATTTTATTATATGTGATACACATGAAACATTATCCAATTGTTTTTTTTATATTGTGTATATTATTCTTTAGGATATTTTATATCATGAGTTTAATTTATTTCAAGATATTAAAATATTTAACAGATGTTATTCTTTCATCATGATCATGATTCAAAAGTTACTCAGGTAGTAAAGTGATTTATAGTCTTGCCTATATTTCTATGAGACATAATCAAAATTCAACACTATTTTATTTTTTGTGGTATATATATTTTATCGGAACATATTTTGGGATCCATATCCCTAAATTTATTTTTACTTATATATCCATTTTATGATCTCTATTTCATGGACATTAGGGTTCTAGAGTTACCAAATAGGTAATGTAATTTTGTCTCGAATTTCACTCTTTGAGCCACATATTATGTTATGCACCTACATTTGTTTACAAGGTTTATATACTACTATTTTAAATATTATATCATGAATTACCTTATTATTTGTGATATTTTATGATTCATTTATTGTTATTATTCATGGAGATAATAGTTCTATGTTACCAAAGTTGTAACATTTTATTGATACAATCTCATCATTTATCAGGATTTCCTATGATTATGTTTCTATTAATGAAATTTTATTGTCCATGTATAAAAAATCCCCTTTAAAATTATTATAATACAGTTATTCATGATATCTTCATTTAATGGTATCATTTTTCCACTAATTGGGACTTAAGATAATTTAAAATGTCTTTTTTTAGAAAATATGACTTTATCTATCTCTTTGGTCGAATATTAGTTTAATTCAGAAACAATGTTATCATAAAATGATTTAAAAAATATATCATAGGGGACCTAATATCGTTTCCAAGGAAAAATATATTTTAAATTGGATATTTTTTAAATAAAATAAAAATGGTTTTTAAGGATTCCTTTATAAGTTTTCATGGTTATTTCAAAATGTTTTATATCTGAAAAAGCATTTTTTTTCATTGTATAAAGGATATTATCCTCAATAAATGTTTTGTAAAATCAATAAAAAAAATCCATCATATATTACATATGTTTGGGTTACCTATTCTTTATTGGGGATATGATCCATGGATACAATTCATATTATTTCTATGAATGTTTTAGGTTTTGATAGAAATATGTTTATGAAACCTGTTTTCCCCCCAATCTAATCAGGTTCCAAATTAATCTTTATGAACCACATTTCTTTTTCATGGGTTCATAATGTTTCAATATTATTGACATGAAAACCAATAACTTTCCATGGGTTAATCTGGTTAGGAGATAATAATTGTTTCTATGAGTTTTCTAGCGATATGAATGCACTTTATACACTATTCATATTCTGGTTCATTGAAATTTATAATACTATGGTGTAGATGATATTGTGTCGAGTAAGAAAGTTATATATTATATAAGGGGGTGTCCTATATTGGTTCAGGTAATCCAATTACAATATATATGAGAGTTTCTAAATGATAGTTTTTGGTATGCCCATTATATCTTGTTTGAAGGGCGGGGAAAATAGCACCTGGTAAGCCTATTATAGCTTATACAATGGGGTTTCCTAAAAAGTGTCGGGTTTTCTTATTATAGCATACATGAGGGTGGGACAAATATATATACCATTAATTTTTTAGGTAAAAATTTATATCTCATGCTAGAATGATGGGAAACATGTCAATGGTCTTTATCCACTATGGGAAGCATTTTTAACCTCATACGCTATATGAAGAAGGTATAACATTGTAAACTATAATCAAATAGATGTGACTGGGTATTGTGGTAGGTCATTCCTAGTACTTTTAGTCCTCATTAAGTCACTTTATATTTTTTCCCAAAATTATCCTTCACATATAGGTAATTATTTTACAAGATTATCTGTATGCCAAAAATTCCATGTATTATTCTGTTGTCATTATTTCTTATTTTATTCCCTTGACTATATTATGATTCATATCTTTTGAACTGATAATATTTATTTCATGATTCATTTTTATAATATATTATATGAATGGTATGATTTTATAATGTTATTATCATGCTCTCATCCCCTTTTATTCATTATATAGTTATAAATGTCCTTTATTTACCCTCACTAAGCAGTAAATATCACCCCTTTCTTATAATTAATTTCCCCAATTTAGGAAGAATTGTTTTAAGAAGTGGTTCTAAATGGGATGATCATTATGGATGACTATAGAGAACATTAAAGAAAATTATAAGGCATAATGTTCTATATTTCGAAATACACTAAACTACTACAGTCCTTTGGTGTGTACTTCTGTAAGGTACTGAATATTCATAATAATTGAACTCATATCCATGTATGTTAGTTTTGGGTCACTATAAATTGTATCAACGGAATGGTTTACTCAACCACTAGAGACTATTATGAGGACACATTATTATGAACTCTTGGGATTTTTAAAGGATATTTAATGGTATTTATGTAATGATAAACCTAATATTTCATAGATTTAAAAGAACGTTTCATGATTTATGAATCTTATATGTAATTTTTTTTCTATTTGGTTTTTTTAAGATTAGTGTTGCTGACATGTTTTATTTTAGTCATAGTCATTAGATGGAACTAGAAGAAACTATGTTAAGATTGAATGTTTCATATGTGGAATGCATGGAAATTATTAAAATTGATGTCCGTAGTGGAATTATCATAAAGAGGATCAGGAAGTTGGAATAATTATTGTTTACAATGTTGAAGATGAATAGATTTAAAATCTATTGTGAAATTTATTAGTTTTTGTTACAGTACTCATTACATTAAAAATAATAATAATGATTAAATTGGGGTTTGGGAGCCATGTAAAATGATTAATAATTCAAATTCTAGGATAAACGTATTAAGGAATAAAATGATAAATCCAATGTAATGTCTTTAGAGTAAATTTTGATGATTAATGTTTATATATTTTTTAATTCAAGTAATCAGTTATATGAATCATGTAGTATATGTTTCCTATTATGGATTTTAAATAATATATTTAATGGTGTTGATGGTACATAAAATTTATTGAATAGAAATGTTATTTTTATGGGAATGCGACCTCAATGTGTTCCAAATGTTGAAAAAATATGTTTTTCCAGGATAAAGTGATGATTGATGTGGATAATGTAAATTGGATAGTATTGATTAACATAGAAGTGATTAATGAATTATCTAAAAATTATTCTATGTTATCGTGGATGAATTTTACACATTTTTTGGATTAATCAAATATATGAAATAATCTTTGGAATAATAAAGTATAAATCTTTCCAATAAGGTTCTATTTTAATTTAGGTTATTACTGTGATTCAAGTTAAAATCTGATATATTTGTTTACATTTTTGTTATGTGACCAAAAAGAGTTGTTTTATGATATATGGGGGATCCATGTTAACTAGATTTTTGGAAATGTTTTTACCTTTTTTCCAATTTTTTGGATTTTCATCTCTTGGAAGGGTTATAAGGTTAACCATTTTTGGAATGGTTTATGTTAAAAACTATATAGTGTTTTAGAGATTACAATATTATCTCCGATATAAATATTTATGGATATTGGAAAATATATGTTAACAGTTTTTTCTATGTTGATAACTAAATACATATGGAATGACATCTAATTCTATTTATTTATCTCTGGATCTATTGGTTCTTCATGAATGAAACATTCAACATAATATCCTAGAGTATGAATTGGAGTGGAAATTTTTTAATGCATAAAAATGGGTGAGACTGTGAATATGAAAAGGAATGAATTCAAGTGTGTATATATTCTGGTGAAGAATGCTTCAACACTAGAAAAAGGATCATTATATAAGAGTCTCTCAATATATTATCATTTCTTATGATCTTAATGACATTTTTAATACTCTTACATTTATGGATTTTCAATCTTTAACATACACCTATCCATGTTCTCCATCACAATCCATCATAACTTGATAGTTATACTTTTAATCTATGTCTATGTTTTCACATTCCACCTATTTTCTGATAGGTGTAAAATGATTTATGTGTTAACTTGCGTAACAATTATGTTTCAAAATTTATTTTTAAAGGATATTTTAGAATTAGTTTTTATGAAGTCTTTTTATGTGAAAGGAACTATCATGTATTTAATAATTTATGGTATTTATTAATTGTAAGGAAAAAATCATTTAGGAGGATATGGGTAGATTGTAACACCCTTGTGTTTTTATATGTTAATTTATTTTGAGTAATTTAATTTTCATTGGGGGATTTCATTGCACACCATTCAAAGATGAGATTTATTTATACAAAAAAAAATGTTGAAAAATAGCTGCGACATAGAAAGATTATATTATATTCAGTTAAACGAAATTCTATGTATTGTTTTTGTTACACATAATGGAGAGTTACTTTGATAGCTTCTATTACACAACTGACATAGTTTTACTGTACTACTATATACGATTAATAATATTATGAAAATATTATTTTAGTCTTTACCTTGAAGTTGAAATTGTGGATGTGATAATAATTAATTTATTTGTTAAAATACTTTTTAAACATGAATATAAAATAAATTAATTTTTAACCTATTAACAAGATATGAAAATAAAATTATTTTTAAAATATCAGAAATATTTTAGTGGAAAACTATATTTAAAAAATTAATTATTTTACAACATATTTAATTAATTAAAAAAAATTGGGTAAATAATTCTAATGATTTATATATATATAATATTCAATTGAAAATTTATCTTCCATCTTATGTGTTTTTTAGAGAAGAGATAATAATACAACAAATTTTAACCATAATGTGATATATTTTTTATAAAATGTGATTTTACAACCATTGTATGGTGCATGTATTTTAAATAAAATTTATGAAAATCAAGTAAATTTTAATTTTTATAACAAAAATAATTTTTTGAAGTGGAATTTCAAAATCATATTATAGTGATTTGTTTTCATTTTTCGGAGAAGTTTCATTATTTGATGAATAATGAAAATAATGAAATTTAATTGAAAACTGAATTGTAGTATAATTTATTAGTATATTTATATTATATTTTTATTAATATTTCATTTATTTATATATAAATTATACATATATTAATCCATTTAAGGCCATTTTAAAAAATATAACATTGAAAATGGATATAAACATATTTCAACCTTTTGAAGATTTTCACCATAAAAATCTGTTGTTTTATCCCATATGTAAGATAAATTTGAAATTAATTTCTTCTACATCTATGATTTTAATATCAAAACATGGATTAAATATTAGGAATATGAATAATTTTTCAATTATAGTAATTTTAACATTTTTTTTCAAATTTAATTTTGAAAATAATTAAATCTAATTACATTGATTAACGCAAAAATGAGTTTAATTTGTGGATAAAATTTAATCTTATGGATCCAAATGACATAAATAAATATCCAAATAAATATTTTTTTCATATTCACACCATTAAGGATACTTTATATAATTTGTTTCATTATTTCATACACATTATGTAATAGAGACCCCTTAATAGTGTTTAACTTTTTATATTTATAAAAATTCCACTCATCTATACTATAAAAATGAACTAACACACACCACATATTAACACCATTCAAGAATTTTTGTTCATAAAAAACCTCAACAATTAATCTATAAAATTTAATAATCTCATCCTAGAATCTCTACATTTGGAATAATTAAATATGAGTATGTTTTTTTGTGGAATGAGAAACGAGTTACCTGAAAAACATGTAACATTCTTCAACAAAACCTCTTATATTATTTATCCCTCTAACCCTTAAATTATTAATATTTATATATATTATAATAATGTAATCATTATAAATATTTTTATATGTTTTTATTTTATGGTTATAACCAATACTCACACAAACTACCATCAAACCAGATGCATAATCTTTGTTTATGTGCATGGCATAATGCCACATCGCAAGCCAATGATGTTTATTCTTCCATTTACACCACTGATGGCTGATAATAGTTATGTAATTAATAATTTAATATGATATATATGTATATATGATATTTTTTATTCCTTTTTTTCTTCTATAGTAATTATATAACACACACCATTATGATTTCCATTTTGTGGTAATACGGTAACATTGTTTATGGATGTGTAGACAACCACCTCCACAAAGTGGTATGATTCATTCACATTTACATTGAATGTATTAATTATAGGTTCAAGAAAAATATGATTTATATATTAATTAAAAATTATAATTGAATTATACTATATAAATATATATAAATAAATTACATACATCATTTTATTCAACATGATAAGAAAATCGAAACAACATTCATGCGTGTGTACAACCGGTGATATCCTTAAACAATGTATTTAATTCCCTACTTATATGAATTATATAATATTATAAATAAATATAAAATGTATATATGATATTTAAATCATGTTTTACAGTATATAAATAATTAAATTAGGATGATTATATGGGGCCCAATATTAACAATTAAAAATTCCCATGAAAAAAAAATAATTATTAACCAAAAAATATTCTATGTGGAGTTGTAAATGAAAGAGTATTATAATCTCATAATTTAAATATATATGGTATATTATATATGAATAGGTTTGTTTTTATATATTCAAAATAAACTAATATTTGTTTTACAGATGGATTGAACATGTATAAATAATGTTATAACATAAGGTAAGTGAATTTCATCTCATTTTAATATCCATGAGATACATGAAATATTCACCAATATATTCTTTTATGTTTTATATATATATTAGTATTTCATGTTACAGAATTAATTTCATTTATTAAATTATACTAAAAGGTTTAAAATGATGTTATTCATTCATGGGGATTATGAGAAAAGTTACTCATGTAGTAATTAAACTTCTATATTCAATTTTATTTCTATGTTACTTATTCTATATTCAAACCTTGTTTATTTTATATGGAATATAAATTTATATTTAATGTATTATAAGAAAATTATCCAAAAAATTATTGGTATTTTCATATCCATTTTATGATCTATCTTTCATGATCTTACCATTCCAGTTCTTGAGCAAAAACTACACAAAGCCCACCTCCATAGGCTAGGGGTTCACGAAAGGTTCCCAATGAATTATTAAACAGGGGGGGATTTGAATAATGTACATATAAGCACACACCCCAAAAATATCAATGAAATAGTGAAAATATATAAGAAGTTGAAAAAATGCATTCATATATTTATCACAAACATGAGTAAAATAGGAAAACTAAAGTAATAAAGTAAAAAATAGATGCCCTCCGAAAGAAATCAATAAAATCATATGACCAACTCATAAGAAGGGAATAAATTCCCAATGTAACTATTAGAATAGTCCTCAAATAAGCATTAGTAAACACCTCATTCGTTCTAGCTCGCTACACTTCACCTACCTCAGGTCCTCCGTGGACACCACAGAATATATGTGGTCTACACAAGACACAAAATATGTGTGGGAAAATCCCATGCATTGGGTGAATATAAAAATAAACTGTAAGCAACCCAAAATGAAAAAGAAAAGGGATAAACTAAAGGTGGAAACCCACTTGATCTAGCCAAAGGAGACTCCATAGATAGCAAAACACCATCTCTAATCATCCTTGTATGTACATGACTAGTCATCCAATTCTTTAGAACCCCCAATAAGAGAGTAATAAAAAAGAATCCATCCCATATCTCAATACAAGTAGAGTGTGAAATCCAACTTTTCTAAAACGAAGGATCTCAACACAGTTATAAGATAAACTTCTCTTTGAGTTTTCACTGCCTATAGAAGGATAATTGAGTCGTCCAATGATTAGAAGCTAAATACAGAAAGCACATGGTATACATCGTACGTCTTCACCTCCCATGAATGGAGTGTAACTAAAAGTAATGTATAGTAAAAAATGTGGTATGTATACTCATTCCACAAGGGGTTTCAACCCAAATTGTGACACCCTTTCAAGGGATTCCCAACATCACCCATATGCACTAATATTAGAGTCCATGTATCATGATGTTCCAACCAGATAGCCAACATGGGATTATAATCATGGATCTAAAGGTAAAAAATAAGGAGAATACACTCTAGGGGCTCTTCCATTACAAATGGAAACTATCTGAGGGATACACTCCATAGGGAATAGATCTAAAATTCTGAAATGTACGTATGATAGTACATGATCCATCGATAATTACCTATACAGTCCATCTCTTATGCCCAACACGATAGATTCAACCATCACTAACCGACACACTATACATGGCTAAAGAAATCAAGTGGATAGGACCTCTCCCTACCACTACAATACAATTAAGAGATTACTACTCTAGGATATGAAAATTTGAATCTTCTCAATTGAGAGGTAATGGAGGAACCCACAACTCTCTACTACCACACATTAATGGGAGTACTAGATCCTACCTAACCCACAAAACTATTTTCTCTCCAGTATATAGCAGAATAATCCTCAATACATCAAGGGAGAAATAACTCCAACCCAGGTGTTACACATATAATGTGGACGTACCCTCTCCTCGGAACCATGCTCTGAAGTTGAGAGATCTCAAACTCCAATATAGTACCTGATCCTCACTAAAACACTAAGATGGGGGGAGTACCACTCCGTTGGTGATGAACCACACCCTGTAATGATATAGGTTTTATACTCCATAGATCGATGACCCACACCCATGTAAGACAAGGAATTATAGACCCCAGGATAGAGGACTCACTCCATGACACATAAGGGGATTACTAACTTTGATGGAACATTAAGTATGGAGGATCCTCACCCTAGAACGATAGAGAAGTTATGAATCCAAAGGAAGGTAACCCGAACCCTATCCCATTAGGGGAGTACCAACTCTACCTATATGTCACATATATAGTACCTTCACCCAAGTACGTCAGAGGAGTACTAAATTCATGGATAGAGGAAATGAAACCTTATATTATAGGGGAGTTACTACTATATCTGAGCAATAAGTACGGATGTACTATACCATGGTACAATATGAAAATGTTTTCCAACATTATGAATGATATGTGTAAATTTATCTCAAAAACATTAAGGGAGTACCCACAAGTTCTGAAGTCCATCAATGATTCCCACCATCCCTCATGTTTTCCAAAACACCCATGTCCAAGGAAGAAAATCCCTACACCTTGATATTATCTAGTTTTCCCAACACGGACTCACCTGCATGGTTTCAGGTCATATCTTAAGGATGTGTCATAGTGGGGAAGGTGATCATATTTCTCTTGATCCTAAGGATATTCCAAATAACATGTCATCCCAAAGAACATCCCATGGAAAAAATAACCTATACCCATCATATGGAGAGTCCAATATTTACTAACAAAAATAGTTAAGGGAACACACACCCTAATTCAATAGGGGGGGTACCTATCCCAGTTTCCCTATTTGAGAACTAAACCAATATCATGTATCAGTCATGAGACACTATGTAGAGAGAATCATTAATCATACATTTTGTGGTAGCACTACCATGGGTATTAGACTCACATCCTATATCAACTGGGGAGAACCACTCTTGCATTTTAAAGAGTATAGGGAACCCAAAAACTAAATATAAATTGGAGGGTACCAACCCCTATGTCATTCTAGTTATTTACCCAAAAGAACTGCCCATTACAATCCCTATTACACAAGCATCATTATTTAAATACACTACCTCAAACTTCATAGGCCAAGACATTGTCATCCATCACATTATAGATGAAAAAACATGTAGGATAAGATACTCATGATCCTGAATACATGTTACAAAAAATTATATATAGAAGGAGGAAGATCTCAAGGATATCTGTTACGCGTAAAAAATGTGCACTAGGGAACAAACTACGTGTTATCCTACATATGGACCAGGATCTGTAACTATTCTACAAGGTTTCCAACTGATGTATGGGTACACGGTGTGTATATTAATTACATGGTGTTTCTATCTTCATCCATACCCAAGCCATGTATTTTACCCTATGTCCATATATCAGACCCGATGTTCGTGTACTTTAGTCTTGTGTTAGTATACTACCATGTGTTTTCACATAACTTCACAAGACATGTTCGATAGCCTCACAAATTGTGGTACTACATATTGTGTAAATCTAGTACATGGATTTAGTCTCCAAAGATCACCTTCTTTGAATAGGACGAGCTACATAGCATGTTTCACTAGACTACACATTGTGTATATGGTAATTATTGCAGGGAATCACTTGCAATAAATGTTTTATTCACCCTAATTCAACACAAAAACCACATATCTACCTTGTAGGGATCACAAAATATTCTAATTTGGATTTACAACAACAAATAAATGAAAACTGAAAGGGACCAAGGATAAAAATTAAAATCTAATACCTTAAGGGGTAATCATTGATGAATAGTGACTGGATCATTCTAGTTCTCGATCTATTGATGATATGATTCAAAAAATGTGATTAATATCACCTTGTTGTGATTATTTGGCTTTATTTCCATATGTTTCCCAAAGAGAGGATGAGAGGGTAGAATTATTGGTGTATACTTTTTTGGGTTTGGCACACCAATGAGGGAGGTGGAGAAGAAATTTTATTAGGTGTTTAGTTAATTAATTAAATTCTCATAATTAATCCACCTTTTAACTCTCTATCATCTCACCTCCATCCAAAACTCTCAGCATAGAAATTTTTTTGTTGTGCCTATGGTAAAAATGACATTATCGACTCAATAATGACATCATATGTTTGATCCAAGACTCCACATTGGAGTTACTCCTCTTTTCAAAAGAAATTACATGAGTGTGACAAAAAATATTTACTTTTTTTTAAAATCACCATGCTAAGGCTCTCTTGGCCCGAGATTCCTATGCCAACTTATTGCATAACATTGGAAATATTCACAGAAATAATCTGAAGTCATATAGGTCAAAAACTATGTCTATACATCACTACCAACTTCAAATATAGTCATCATCAAAAATAAAAATGAAAAGCACATAGAAAAGAAACTGATCTATACTAAATGGTTTCACATGTTAGTAATCTCACCAAGGGTTACCATGATTCTATCAAGAACAAAAATAGGAGAATCACCATTTCCAAACCAATCATACATGTATAATCTACCCAGAAAACACCATGAAACAAATGAACACATGTGTCATCAGCTTTGATAGGTGAGAAAGCACCAAGAACCATGATCCATATGTAGTCTTGGGGTCTAGCATCCCACCACCTAGATAACCTGATGCAGATAATGATTAATCCCCAATTTTTACATCCACCCATGGATGAATATTATCATGACCTCCTCATGAGTCTTTCATTCAAGGATGATGTTTTTATTGTGATGGTACAAACAAATAAGAGAGAATTGTAGACTCATCAAACCTTCATAAGCTAGACACATAAAGAACAAGGAACATCCCATGTTTCTTTTCCCATCTTTGAAGGAGATTAAACTAAAATATGAACACCAACATAGACACTGGTGGAATCCCATATATGTTTGGATAGTAGGAAACCCCATACAGTAGAAGCATCAAAGGGTTTAACTAATCCAATAATAAATGATTCTAAGAAAAGATCTATACTAATAAAACATTCCCGAAACACATAAGCCAGAGATAATCATCCACCACACCGTGATATTGTCCACTTTTGGTGACAATGACTCACATGAATAGTTTTTGACACGTGAAAAACGTTTATTGGTATAGGAATGACCTCTCTTAATTGAGAATTTTAAGCTATAATGAATAACATTAACATAGGGTTCTACCGACACCTCATGTCACCCTAGTTTAAACCTCCAGAATGAAGTAGAATAAAATAATTACCCACAATAGTTTATATCAATTTATAATATAGAATGAAGAAAGGACACAAGGAATACCTATATTCATCCTCAGACAATCTGGGTCTAAGGCCTTTAAGGACAATAGTTATCCTCACCTGCATCCTCCATCTCTAAAAGCCTATTGTGGATCACCTATTTCCGCCATCCCAACCACTCTTACTCATCTTCCATCTCATGGATGTCCCTTCTCAATGTGATTCTTCTACCTGGGTTTCCAATCATCTGAACCTCACTCTATAGCATGGATGATCAAAAATCCATAGAAATATTTTTTCGGTTGTCACAAACATAACACCACCTCTCTTGCGGTTGACTTGGTCCTCAGTGTTGCTCCGACACTACATGCCCATATGCCAGATTCCAGGCATGGGTATGCCTTCTTTTCCATGATCTGACCACCTATCATAAACTATCTTTTGAAGATGTTCCAGCCTCATGACCACCACCTTATGACACATCAACTAGTTCTTATAGCTTGAAAATCTCTAATACCAGATCTCACTCTAAGACTCCCAAATATGGGGAATGAAAAATAGAATCATAGACAACCTGATATCCAAGATCATGTTCTTATATAAGTTATATGGCCTAAAAAATTGGTCCTGAACCATATCCAGGGAGTATCAGGATATGTATGTTAACATTGTGGAAAACAGTACTACAGTCATGTTTCCATGAAAAAGTTGAAAAAATCCATTGATGCATACTGATCTAAGCATGATTGGGTGTAACTATTACCTGAAGTGTTTCTAAAACTCTACCTAAGTGAGTTTTTTCACATAATGGTACTTCATTAGTAAAGTCCACCAAACCCAAACCGAAACCTACATAAGTCTCTCTATTATTACAACCATCTGATCTAGAGCATTACTCAATAAGAAGAAAACATACGTAACTACCTCAGTCCATTCATCTTCTACACGTGGGAAGGATCACCATGGCACCTCAGGGGTCACTGTATCTAGAAATCGTGAAAAAACTTTTCCTCCATGCTTCCTCTGCCGGAACTATCGGTGAAACTAGCTTTTCCATGGTTTGGGACTCATTTGGATGACCACTCGGAGGTAACACATAATAAACAGTGCCTTGCACTGAAGCCTCCAAATGTTGAGGATCTCCATCATGATCATTTCATATAATACTATATAGTTATTTTTCTAGATTCATCTTGAAAATAAATTAGGATGCCCCATGGTTATGGATTATATCTAGGGAGATGAATCAGGAAGGAAAAGGAATGAAAATTCAAAAACAAGTCCTATATGATGCATATACCATCTATTACCCTTATGATTAGTTCTCAAATGTACCAAGTCAAAAATCATGTTGCTAGTGTCCTAGTGAAGGAATACATTGTCCATTGTACCATCACTGGAACATCTGGCCTGAGAGCTGAACTCGAAAATCAAAACACTTCTACTATTCAATGCAACAAAATACCATTTTAGGGAAACATCCCAAAAATATCCAATGGTTTGAACCACCTCTAATTCCATTCCATTATGACCCAACTCATGTTAGAGATTGTGACACAACTACCCCATGTCCACCACTATAGGCATGGGGTTTCCGACAAGCACCAAAGTCATAACTAAACTCATAGAGACATTTACCTAAAGTATTTATATGCACTTACCCATATAAAAATCAATAGAACACTACAAGGACATAAAAAGGTGAAAAAAATGCATTCATACATTTATCCCAAACTATATTATAGTAGAAAAATATTATAAAAAGGAAACAATAGTAACCCACCAAAAGAATTTTGTAAAAGAATATATCCTATTTAGAATGAGAGGATCAATTCCTAATGTAACTACCACAACACGACATAGCTTAGATTTGGTCAAAACCTTGGTCATTCTGGATCATTAATCATTTCCTTACTTCAGTTCAACTTGGAAACACTCTGAAGGCTTATGTTCTGGACAATACACAAAACATATTCAGGCGAAGCCTATGAAAGGGTGAGTATAAAAATATTTAGTAGGTGTTCCAAAACCCCAACTAAAAGGGAGAAAATAAAAGGTGATAATCCTATTGACCTAGACATAGGGAAGACAATAGAGAGAGATACTCCATATTGAATAATCCTTGGTTGTTCATGATTATTTAGGAATGTAAAAATAATCCCCAATATGAGAATAAGGAAAATACTTCGTCTCATAGCTCAACCCAACATGTTAGTGAAGGAAAATTCATCCAAACAAAAGGATCTCGATAGGGTGAAAGGATAAACATCTCATCGTGTCTTCACTACCAATATAAGGAAGATGACTCTTCTAAACATGATAAGATCATAACACATATCCTATGTTATACCCTACATGTCATCACATCCCATGGATGGATAGTAAATGAATGTAATGAATTGGTAAATAAATGGTAAGTATACTCAGTCCTCAAGGGGTGTTAACCCATAATGTGAAAACCATTTAAGGGATTCCAGACATCACCCTGATGAAAAAATATTAGACTCCAAGTCTCATGAGGTTACAACCTTATAAAAAGTAACATTATTATAATCAAGGCTATAAAGGTAAACCCAAAACTTGGAGAACAGAATCCATTAGCTCTGCCATCCCAGATGGAACCCGTATGAGGATTACACTCCATTAGGAATAGATCTACCAGTTCGAATGGTTCAAGAGATCCATATCAATACGGAACAACCTATATGGTCATGATCTAGTGCCCATCCATATTGGTTCTCTACATGTTGACATTCACCCAACACAGGACTAATGAACCCAAATATATAGGCATGCTCATCACCACTTCCTTGAAGTAGAGGGAGCACTAATCAAGGATATAAACCATGTGATTCTTCTATATTAATAGGGAATAGAGGGAGAAAAACCTTGAAACTTCCCCAAAATCAAGGGAGTATTAGATCCTGACTAACCCATGAAACCTCAATCACTCCTGTAGGGAGTGGGATGCACCTCATTGCATTTAGGGAGAACTAACTCTTGTCCTGATATTTTGCATATCAAATGGAGGGGATATCTCCTGAGAACCATGATCCAAAGTAGTGGGAGCTCCAAATAAAATGGAGGACCCACTCCCCATGTCAACTTAGAGATGGGGAAGTACTACTTCATAGGTGAGGAATTTCACCCAAGAATGATATGGGAGTTATACTCTATAGATCGAGAACACACACCCTGATATGACAGGGGAGTACTGACCCCGACCAAGTGGAACTACATCCTGACATGGATGGGGAGTACTGAATCAGCCAGAATATCATATATGGAGGACCCACACCCTAGGACAACATTGGTGTTCTTACTCTAATGGTATAGGTCCCTCACCCTAACCTGATAGGGGAGTACCTACTCTACCAATATGTCACATATAGAGGAACCAAGACCTGGTACATTAGGGGAGAACTGAATCCATGGATAGAGGATATACACTATAGTACGAAATGAGATTTCCTCCTCTATCTCACCAATAGCTATGTAGGAATCACATCCTAGCATGATAGGGGATCACATTCCAACATTAAAAATGACATGGGGTTCCTGTTTCTTAGACCATTAGTTGACTACCAATGGTTCTATAAGTCCTTCAGTGATGCCTAGAATCCCACATGTCTACCAAAAAAAACCAAGTCTATGAAAATTAATCACCACACAATACATACTATCCTCTTTGGCTGGCACTGACTCACCCATTAAGTTTTAGGTCATGTCATAAGAAATAATCTTGGTGGGGAAAGTATTCTTCTTACTTGTGACTCCAAGGCTATGAAAAACCCCGTCTTGACCCAAATAACAATAAAGGGGTACAATATTTGATCCCATGACATCAGGATTCTGTTCTATACTAAGGAAAAGAGTTAAGGTAATCCTTCACCCTGATTCCATATGGGAGTACCGGTCCTAGAGTCTCTCTTCGAGAACCACACATATCACCATCATCGATCAAGCGATGCTTGGAGGAGTGCAACGCAGAAAATACTTTGTGTAGTAACACTACCACAGGTTGGTGACCCATTCTGTATTCTAACAAGGTAGAATCACTCTATAGGTTTAATGAGTTCAAGGAAAAAACATCCTAAATCGAAGGGGTGGGGGTATTGAGCCCAACATCAACTTTGTAATTCACCAAAACCGCTAACAAAGAAATATACTGTTACACAACAACCTTGATCAAAACACACCACCTCGTACCTATTAGGAAGATATAGAGGCCAACATCATGTTATACATGGAAAACCAATCAGGAGGCTACTATTAAGCCTGAATCTGAGACTAAGAAAATTAGTACATGACATGCATTGAGCCACACATGATGTGTGAGCCCTCTCAAGCACCTGGCTGTCTATTTGGTCCACATGGTTTTCCACCCTTGTTAGGGTACATGGTGTGTACAGGATGTATATGACATGTCCATCATTAAATGGACTCTATGTATAGTTTAATCCCTGACCGTGTGCTAGATGCTATGTCCATGTACATTGGTCGTGTCTTAGTACACATTCATGTGTTTTTACACAGCTTCCCAAACCATGTCCCAGAGAAACATGGAGTGGGGTAATATAGGGTTTGAGACTCTGGTACATAGAAGTTATTTCCCAAATATCATCTTATCTCATCATGAAGGGCTACATGGAATGTGTCACTAGACTATATTCCATACAAAATGTTATTGTATCTTGGAATCACCTAAAAAATTCCCAATTCACCCCGATTTAACCCAAAACAGACTGATCTACATAGCAGGGTTACAAAACAATTGAAATTTATCTCTAGAAACATAGAATAACACAAAAGGGATTGATACTAAAAATAACTACCGCCTACCTTAAGGGTGAAACACCGATGCTTTTGTGGAATAATGGTGCCCATATCATTCAGGTTCTCGATCAGAGGATGATCTACTTTAGAAACGGAGATCAACAACATGTTTCTCTAAATATTCAAATTTGTTTCCATTAGTAATCCAAATAGAATATGACATGGGTGAATGAGAGGTGTGTCCTTCTATGGGGTTGTATCACCAATGTGAGTGGGGAATTGGTAATTAGGTTAGGTTTTTAATTAATTAATTAAATTCTTGTTTAATTAATTAAACAAATATTTAACGCTGCATCATCTTAACGCTATCAAAAACAACCATCATAAAAACCATTATGTCATGACAATGGTAAACATGATGTTATGGACTCATCCACAACCTTAGAATGATGATATGTGACTCAGTTTGGGAGTTGATCCACTTTTCTAAAAAAATTATATGGGCATGATAAAATATATTTAATATTTTTAAAATCATGATGCACAGGATCTCAGGGACCCATATTCCAATACTAACTTAACACTTGGCCTCATAAACATTCTTATAAATATTACAGTGTCTTATAGGTAAAAATGATGTATTATACATGTCATTCTTGTGGTCTACAATTCAAATGTTTCCAAATCGGTAAGGTAGTTTTTTCACGATTTTCCTTATATGAGATACTTGTTTTTTTATATACCTAGATTCGTTTGTGAGGTATATATACTGAAATTTGACATGTTTTAAATAGGATTATAATTAACTATTACCAAAGTGGTATCCGTTTATTGATAAAATCCCATTGTTTATCAGAAATTTTTTTTATTATGCTTCCAATAGAGAAATTATATAATCAACCTCTAAAGAATCTAAATTATTTATAGAGTCCTCTATTTATTAATGATATATTCTTTTTATGGTATCATTTTTCTACATTTTTTTACTTAATTTATATAATGTAAGATTTTTATGAAAATTAAACATTATCTCTCTCCTCAACTTGAAATCTGTTTTATTCAAAAACAATGCGTTGCAAAAATGTTTTTAAAAAAAAATTTCTATGAAATTTTAATCTCATTTTTCAGATAATGGATTTTAAATTTTTTTATCTTTTTAAAAGTGTTTAATTTTATTTCAAAGAATCCTATATATGTTTTTTTATTGATTTTCAATGAATTTTTATTTCAAAATCTTTTATTTCAAAAAATGAATTTCTATTACATTTAGAATGTTTATTTTTCCCATGAAATGGTTTAAACAATCCTTTCATAATTAATTTACATATAGGATAAAATATGTTTTTGTTACCTATTTGTTATGGGGGATTTTATCAATAGATATAATTCATAATCCTTCACATAATGGTTGGTGTTTTGATGAAATAATGATTATAGAACCTATATCATTTTCTTGGGAAAATAATGTTACAAAGAGATATTTATGAAACCTTTTTATTTTCAATGGGTAAATCCTATTTCAAATTAACTAACATGAATGACATTTCATTTCAGATGTTTATAAAGATTATGAAAGCATAGTTGTTTTTATGAGTTCTATAATGATATGAGAACTCTTTTCACATTATTCATTGTGTGGTTCATGGACACTATATATAAATTGGGGTGTCTAAGATAGTATTGGGTATGCCCATTATAGATTATATGATGTGGTTTCCAATATGGCATTCAGTATGCCTATTATAATATATACCAGGGGTGTCCTAGATAGCATTGGGTATTACCATTAGATCTTATTTTAGGGGTGTTCCAGATAGCACTGGGTAAGCCTATCACAATATATATGAGGGGTAAACTAAATAGATCTGGGTAAGACTCTTTCAGATTATATGAGGGGGTGGCCGAAATAGTGTTAGGTAAGCTCATTATTGATTATATGATGGTTTGGTATAGATATCACTAAGTGAGATAGTTATAGATTACATGATGGTGGGACCTATTTCTCCATTAAATTCATTGGGTAATGATTTATACCTCATGAGATAGTGATGGGAAACAAGTCGATAAGCCTGATCCACAATGGGAAGAAGGTTTAAATAGATCCACATTGTGGATAATGTGTAACCTGATCCACTAAGTGAATAATGTATAACATGATCCACTATAAGTAAAGGGCTACGACTGGAGATAGTGGTGTATACCACTCAGTCGGGGTAATCCCCAAAAAGTTCCCCAATAATTTTTTGAAATGATAATTGGAATATTGGGAATGATTTCACATATCAATGTGTATGCCACAAATTAAATTTCTAATTTATATTTTTATGATTTAATGTATTAACCTATCAATTATCTTATTATTCATGTATTCATAACTAATAATATTTATTCCATGATTCTTGTTTATGATTATTTCTATGTAGGGTTTGATCATTTAATGTTATGATCATCCTATCATACTCCCATGTTCATGTTATTCTTTTGTATCTTCTTTATTTACCCTTTCTAAACATATAAACTCTCTCCTTTATTATGTTTCATTTCCCCAGGTTATGAATAATTTTTTATGTTATAGTACAAAAGGGATATATCTTTATGAGAGACCATGGAGATCTTTCACCAAGTTATAAGACCTTATAATCCATGTTTCCAAAGACACTAAACTATTATGTTACTTAGGCATGTTCTTTTTAAATGTGATGAATTTTCATTTAAAAACATATCATACTGAAGTAGTTTAATCTTGGGTCTCTATATTATTGTTCATATTTCATTATTCTAAGGATTTCATTACATTTGATAATTGATTGAAATCTTCATATTTCCCCATTACTGAACATTTAAGGTAACACATTCTTAACATTATCTCCCCTAATATATGAAAAATGTTTTTAAATAATATTTTCATATGGAATGTGATACTTTTAAAAAACTAAAATAGAGTTGATGTAGATCTTTTATCTATCCATTTTTTAAATATAAATATTTTCAAACAAGCTAAAACATTAATGTTATAGTGTAGATCATAGTGAAATGTAATAGGTATCATTATAATTATATTACCTATTAATATATAAAATGAAAAGGTCATTATAATAAGTTTTTCTATTGATGTTGTCACACTGGTACCATGGTCGAGATCCGTACAGTGAATGATCAATCGATGTGGTGGAAATCAGGGAACATCCTAAAGGAATTCATCTATATACACCCCCATAACACCATGAATCTATTCATTTCCATTGTTGAAGAACACATAAATAAATATTCCTATAATTTCATGATAGGTTGAAACATCCCACGTATTGAACCTTATCATCTTAATTGAATTTCCTACTCAACCATGAAATATAATTTAATCCATCATATTCAAATCAGATAACATTACGATGATATCATTTTATTTAGGAATGCAATAATGATATAACTTATATACTAAGGGTACTATTTTATTTATTCACTTGTGTGAATAATATAATATATCATTTTAAATATCATTAAAAAATAGCATTTTCCAGTGGATGATGTGATTCATCATTTGATTGACTCATGTTTGAGCCTATAGCTACATGGTTCATGGAATAGGATCCCCTATAATTTATAACTATCCAACAAGGGGTGGATAAATAATTGAATAGATCATGCCACTCTGAATGATTATTCGTCCTATTATAAAGAATAAATATATCATAATATGCATCATGATGATAAATTATTGTTCTAAACCCACTATTATATTGATCTTTCAACATCCCTAATCACCAATCCTTTTATTTAAATACAGACATCGTATGGGTGGTGGTAGTAGATGCTTGTTATATTTGAATCCTGTTTAAGCCCAATTTCATAGGGAACAAATATCTTCCCTAATAAATCAACCTACTTAATGACTACATGGACATTCAAAATGAGGCATGTGGTATTAGTTCCCCTTCTAAAATAAATTCCCATTTAATTAGATACTACAATTCATTTCAAAAAAGTTTTGGAAATAAGTTTCTAGATAGCATTGTTCCTCATAGTCTATTGAATTCATGTACCCTTATTTATTGGGTTCTCTACATGAATATTATTCTATAGTTTGTTAAATCTGATACCATATAACTTATCACCACCTATGTAATGACATATATTTTTTTCATCATTCTAGAAATTATTCATGATAACCTCATGATATCAATTAATCTTGATGCATTATTATAAGCTAATAATCTACCATTTTGTAAATCTATAATCTTTTTCGTACTAATATAATACAATGTCAACATGTATAAATCCTCATAGAAATTTATTTTGATATATTCCTAATGATGTGTAATAACAACATGGTTATTGATGAACACGGGTCCTTAGAGACTCACTACATCATTATAATGACTGGTGGTACAACAATCATTGGATTAGATCATGTTCGTACAAGGATTAATATTAGGACCACTATGTTAAGACAATTTTATGTCTTCTAATGTATTTGAAATAATTAGAATCATGGTAGCTTCTATCACTCAGATTCTGGAAGTGGACTCTCCATAACATCATCCTGACCATGTAACATGAGAGTAATAAGTTATTGAGTTTGTGAACATCTCGTAGAATTTTTTATGAATGGTGGTTCTATCACTACAAAAAATGCAATGTTACAACTCAATAAATTGCTATTAAATACACCTTATTAATTATCCTATAGTGGGAAACATCATCGATATTCTCTATATCTATATGAGGGCTAATTTATAGCGAGGGAGAATCACAAAACAACCTTATAATCCGAGATAACCTCTTACTTGGAAGAATATGTTAATATAACATGATGGACCAGAGTCTTAAAATCATATCATGTGTCTCACTCATTATATAAATGAAATTCAATATCCCATTACACTATGAGTCAGGTGATATTATTTATTCAATGAAACCGGTAACTTATTTTATAATGATGATATGTAGGTTATTAGAGTCTAATTGAATAGATACATTGGATACTACAAAAAAACTGGGGTCTTTATTCTGAATGTAGAACATGATACCCATAGTCACCAATGACCATTTACCCCAAAAAATCCTCATAATAAATCCATATGGAACATATATATCATTAAAAAATTGATATAATACATATTAACAAAACATACCCTATCATGAATGATTTTTGTAGGATAAATCCATGTATGTTTCCCCAATCCACCACCTATTTGTAATGGTTTCATTATTATAACTATTTCGTCATATCACACATTATGTAATTATTTAGTATAATTCACTTATACATGAAAAAACTATCTCGGTAAGAGATAATAATTATGAAATAAATATTATGTAAATTAACTATTAGATATATAATACTTCCAAAAAAAATTAATATTATAATGATAAACCAACATATAATCCCTTATTAATATGGGTAAATTTAAAATCACAACAAACCAAAAGGGGAAGTAAAAAAAGGGATTTTTTCACTCTAATGAAATTTTTATAGACATGAACACAACATAATACAACAACATCCATGAAATAATAATATCTATTAGAAATTTTTCCATCTAGGCCACTAAAAAATGTTTTTAAAGAATAATACATGACATATAATGGAATAAATAAATATTTATGACATTTATAATTCTGTTAAAACCAAAAATAATGTAATAATTTTTTTTATAAACCATGGTTGTATTAATTAGAGAATAAACCAATAAAAAACAATCAAAACATATCATAAATTTAGATAGGCTTTTATAAATTAATACATGAAGATATGACAATGTTCTACTCTTACATGTGTATGATATAGGATAAATCTTCATGAAATGATAGTAATTTTATATACTAAAACCATGTTGTCCATGTTACAACACTAGAACTTAACTGGGGGATCCATTACTCACTAAATGATAAGAAACAATCAAGGCAGTACAAACCCAAGATGATTTCGTATTCACCATAATTGTTCATATTATAGGTATTACTAACTAGATAAATATATTTAATGTTATATATGTTTTTTGGGGTGTTTCAAAACTAATTAGGGAGTTTTTAGACCCACACAATGACCCAATAATGTTATTAGGGGAGTTCTAGGCCCTCATACACTGAAAATAATTCACATTGACCACATCATCATCACAATTGATCTAAATAAACTAATATTAATATATCATTTCATATCACTTATAATGTTTAAGAGTAGTGTATCTAGATATTATATGTTTAAACAAACTCTATTTATAATAAACACACAAATTGTTTTTCCCTATGAATTGATATATAGACACCAACTATTTTTAGATATGTTCATGACTCATAAATTTGGGTTTCATAGTGTGTAGCTCATTTAACAATTATGACCATGTATTTCCTAAATTTTATGCAATGGTCCAATTGAAAACCATGTAATTCATGGTACACAATGTGAGGGAGTGGAATTGTACACGATTTATACAATAAAGAATTTGTACTTTAAATGTCAAAATGGACGGACTTCCATAGAAGCGTATAATTTTTTTTGATTTAATATGATTTAATCATAATCAACTAATAATTTTGTTAAGTCATATAAGGAAATAGTATGCAGTGTGTGGTCCTAAACCACATGGAGTGTGTTTCCAAATCACTACTATTGTGTCTAATAACAACAAATTCCACGATAGTAGAATATAAGGGATATGTAATTACTACCATTTTAACATTTAATGTGGTAATTAACTTCTTTAAACTAATACATTCATAAATAAAAAGGAATATAGAATGAAAACATCTACACTATTTTCCTTATAGTAATTATTTTCACCTAGAATCTACAACCTGTTTATAAAGTAATTTCCCTCACCCTTCCTAATATTAATCAAGATCATAGCTTTTTAAATCATCTCATCAATTTATGATGACATGAGAAGATATATTACCATGTAAATATAAACATAATAACTATAAAAAATTGATTAAAAAGAATATCTTATAATTAAATACTACTAAACAACATGAGGTTTTTCATTAAAACCTCTAACAATCCATTAAAACCTAGTGATCCTTTAAAAATGACTTGATACTTAGATTCTAACTAAAATAATATTTTTTATCCAAAATTTAATTCATGTGTTGAGTATATGAAATATTTGTTGAAATAATGGCTTATATGAATGATGAAGGCCAACACTAGGAAATTGTGAATGTAAAAACAAGGAAAATCATATAAGAAAATTAGTTATGTCCATGTAAATATGTAATGAAATTCATGATATAATATTTAAATAAGAATGTACAAACACATTAACATATTCTCAAGGATACTAAATAGTGGAGAGAGTCTAAAACCCTCATTGGAAAACATTACTCCCTATATCAAAAAATAATAATTTATAAATCATGCTACATCAGAAACATTGACCATAAATTAATTGTCATAAAAGTGAATCATATATTTATCACATATATTGGGGGTTAATAATATTTGTGTTAGAATAAAATCTTAAGATGTTCTCAAAATGTGTGCCTCATATAATATATCATATATAATGTTTACATATATTAAAAATAATCAAGTCATTAATATAACATGAATGAAATTTCAAGAATTCAAATTGTACTAACTATATGAAAATTAGTTTCCTTATATTATACATCCAATATAAGGATTGGAAACATCATGTAACAGAACCCCAAAACCAAACATTGTCATTATGTTTGGGGTTCAATTATTGATTTTTGGTCAATGTCCTACATGTTAGAGAAGAATATCATAATACATTATAATCTCATGTCCATCATAACTTCACCACCCAATTAGATGGGATGAGGTCTATTACAATATCTAATATCAAATTTAATACCTCCTCTATGTAATTCAAGCAGTGTACTTATAAAAATTTACAGAAATATCACCTACCTTCACCACCTCTCTTAGGGTGATGTCTCACACCTCATCACATAACTAATCGTATTCATTTACCATATCACTAAGAGTGGGTTAATTTCTAAGGATTATTCCACACCTCAAACTAAATGCGAGGACTCATAATTTCTTACAAATCAAATCCTATAACACTTCCCTTCTCACGATGGGTAAGGACTCATACACATTAACATATCAAATTACATATTTAATTTGAAATAACATGGTTTGATAATACAAATAAACCATGAAATAAATGAAAGACATATAATTTTTTTTAAGATAATAAGAACATACACAAACATATCATCTAATAGATCATTAAAATGTTAATATATATAAGTCAACATCATTTCCATGACCAACTTCCTTACTCATATAATTGATTTTTTCCCTTGATAAACATTACTTCAAAGAATACTGTTAGTATAGGTTATAAAGAAAATATACAATTAACGCATATGACACACCTAGAATTAATAAAAAAAAATTTCTCACTCAAACCATGAATTATATCATAATTACCTAAGTAAATACATCAATGTATATACATAAATATAATCATTTTGGTAAATAATCAACCACAGCATTTGATAACAACTAACTCACAGAGAACTATTAAAAAACACCTCCTTAAAATTTCATATCGAGTAGAATAAAAAAATATCCAACATAGTTTTAATATAAAGAATCATATTAGATAGTAATCATTCCTTAAATTTCTCTTATCTAGCAATATATAGCCAAATAATGTTTTTATATTCCATACACTAGGGATCCCCACATCGAATTCATATTATATACCCTCATTTAGTTAATCATGCACCACTAATACTACCCAAATGAATGTTATAAACTCCTAGTATCATATTAATTATTAATCCAACCCATATATCATATAATGAGTTTCATAATAATACACATATTTCTAAATTTCCCATTTGTAGAGTTACAGTGTCCCAAGTTTTTATTTATAAACCATGTAGTTTGATTCTCATGGAATACAATGACAAAACATTCTACAGATGGTCCTTACAATCTAGTGGCCATGAACCAACCAACTCTACCACATTTCATGAGATATATTATTTACCCAACAAGTCATGAAAAATTTATCATACACTAAGCTATTCAAGAAAAAATTCACCTTGGATGCATTTTCATTTGAACCCTATCAAGTTTATAACCCATGTATGCAATATATGAGTCAATAATAAAATGATACATCTATGAATATTGAATAAATATATAATCACCCAAAATGTTTTATTGAAATAAAAAAGACATAACCATGGTACATGTGTTCCATAAACATGATAAAAATATATGTATATGTATAAAAGAGACCACCTAATATTAAAATGGAGTAATTTTACAATTACTTCCATGAGTAGGTTCCACCCAACCCTAAAATATATTCAACATTCTCATGTGCCCATATATGAAACCAAAATATATAATGAAATTATTATAAAAATTATTTTTAATTATTAATTAAAATTGAATGATAAATAATCAAAACAAATTATATAGTACAGTCACTTGTCCTTATCCTTAATAAAGAACACAGAACCATCCCTTGTCATTTTGTTTGTATATATAAATCAAAATTCCCACTATTGAACATCAAAATAGTAAAAATTTACATTATAATTTGCACAAATCCCATTAAATGATTATCCCATGAAATTTATCCAATTAAATGAAATGAAATGTGTGGAAGTTTCCCTCTATTAAAGTATGCATGTCATCACACCATGAATCATTGTCATTTATGGATGATTCCCGCGTGTTATAGTTGAATAACTATCAAAACCCATAACATAATCACTCAAACTCATATAATGAACTAAATATGATTTTTTTGGTAAAAATTGAATCTTACCTTATTCTATCATTCGAAAATTATTCTTGATTGATGACTATAAAAGAAGGCTCCGAGGGAAATCCATAGAGTGGAAACGTGATGAGATGCGATTCAATTATTCCCTCTTCATATTGGGTCATAGAAAAGTGAATGGTTGGTACACTACAAAATTGTGTATCTGTACCACATTAAAAAAGATCATGAATATCAATTCATGTGCCTATTAGACCTATAAAATATTCTTGGTGTATCATAAACCCATTTTTACTTCACTAGTCACATGGTTAACCACCACCACCAAGCTAGTTGAGAATAAGACCCTACAAGGACACTACATGATCCATTCTGTACTAGTATCATTTTACATGGTACCTAGTGGGAACTAAAAAAGTCCTATTATACACCAATCACACATTCATTACTCTAAACATATAATCCACATCTTATACATCATTACAGGGTGATCATTAATCATAAAAAACCTCCTTCAGATTTTCATACTCTTGAAATTCCAAATAGAATCATATGAATATAAATAATGAATTCTCAGGGGATGAAATTTTTATTCTCCCCTAAATTTCCATAATATAAAAATGTATTTCATTACACCTACCTATTTAGTTTACAAGACTACTAAATACATTAAAATTACTCCTCTCATTATTAAGAGATAAAATAAATCTTTCTCCATATTCAAAGAGAATAAAATAATTTTTGAACATTTTTATTATAACATTGTACATAAAAAATACCATATGATGTGACATTTTTACAATCATATATTTATTGGGTGCTATATTTTAAATAAACCATATTTTTTCTCCATTTTTTTTAACATAGTAGGAAAAAAGCTGTAATGTAGAAAAATGGTATATATTGATAATAATATTTATTTGAACAGGTTAGTAGGTTAGAAATTTACATTAATAAGATATTATAGAGAATATATATCAGAATTTATAATAAAATATATATTATATCCCCTCTATCAAAATGATCATTACAAATCACACATGATTTAAGAACAAGTTATTAATAAAATATGGACTTGGACGGGTGTCTAGGACCCCCATAAAAGTCAAAACTAGACCAAATTTTGTAAGGTAACATGATAATAGAAATGGAAATTTAACAATATTATTCCATTTAATAGGCTAATTATATCCTTCAAAATCAAGTATTGTGTAAAAAAAGTTAGGATCCTCTAAGACCATCCCAAAATCAATACCTAATAATGATATATATTTTTAATAAATATATAATACTATAAAATAACCATTCATTAGTATTCATATCATATCAATTAAATTTTATTCATTATGTGAATAAAGAATTTGAAAATAATCATCAGTAACAACATTAAGGATTTGTATGAATACCTAGTATATTTCATTTCAATATAAAAATAATTTAACTTAATTATTTACATGGAAAAAACATGTGTATACAAGGATTATTATTTCAGGAATACAATCTGATAAAAAATATACTGATCGTGTATAGTAAAATTCACTATGTATGATATGTGTTTCACAAATACAAAACATAATCTATAGTATAATTTTCATTTTAGGTTTTATTCACTCAAATTTATAAATAGAAACTATGTATAATAATGATATTAGTGTTATTAAATTGGGAGGAAATAAGAATTGTTGTATTCATGGAACAATTAATAATGTATTTATTCTCATGTTAACCTTAAAATATGGTAGATAATTTTATACAAATGATAATAATAAATAGATTCAAATTTAGTACTATTTGAAGAATTCACATTTTGTTATTAGAATTATTATTGAGTAATTTTAAATTTCCAATTAAAATAATAATTTCAAATTATATCTCTAATCCATATTAAATGTGTAAAATCCAGAATCTAATTTTTTGAAATCTAAATTTAGTTCTTTAAATCATAAAATGTAACATTTTTTGATACAATGAAATCATAGAATGTTTACATTAAAAATATTGATACAATTAACATAGAAAGAGTTATTTTATAAAATTCATGAATAGATTTTATAATTTCAAAATTTTAATTATAACTATGAATAAAATCAAAAAAGTATCTCTTATTATATAAATGCATTAATTATTTATTACTAATGAAATTAATTTTTTATTAGAGAAAATCACATTATAGAGGGAAAGGAAGGTGAAAAAATAAATAAATTTCATCTACCAATCATTACCAACCATCATCATACCATTGAAGAAACACTTAACAAGGACATATTTGTTATCATTCAAATTTAATAAATTTGGAAAACAATGTAAATATGTGGAAAAAATTAAAATATAGGGTTTTGGATCACACGATATTCCGAGAAATAACACGAGTTATCCATTAATGTTATTATATCAATGTTATAGTATATTCTAAACTATGAACCAATAAAGGAATATAAATGATATCACCATTTACATAATAAAACCTATAATTTTTTTTATAACATGTCATTATATAAAATCATTAAAATGAAATAATAACATGGTTAAAAGAATAATGAATGTCTCTAAATACATATAGTTTATAAACAATATAATTAGATATGTATTAGAAACATTATAAAATAAATCTTGTATAAAACATACTATAATAAATATTTTAAAATTAAAATATTATCAAAACCCAATTGTCAATGAAAATTGAATATTTTTTTAAAAATGATAGTACAAGGTAGAAAAATTGAAATAAAATTTGGGAGATATATGTGTTATAACCAAGGAAATACCCCTAAATAAATTCAATATAGTCTAAAAAATAGATCCCATGATGAAAATATAATATTTCTTTTCCCCTTGTCACAATTGGATGAAATATACACATTCACTATATTAATCTCTAGGGGTGTGAAGTTTTTATACTTTTAGATTAAACATTATTCAATAAGATCTATTATAATAGGAAACATTACAAGGGATAAAGAACTAGGGAAAAATAATTTATGTCCATAGTAGAGTCTCATTCTAATGGGGATATACACACATTTTTTCCTACAAAGAGAAATACCGATGAGAATCCCATTATATTCATTTTTAAATTAGTAAATATTTCTATAGAGGGATGAGAATTTTAGTTTGATAGAGCCTAGAGACTTCCAATATATTTATGCACTATGCTTGAAACCTTCCCAACAATATCTCCCAGTTTTCAGTCTCAATCCATGAAAAAGAAGAATTAATAACACTTAGGCTCCATGGTCCATAATCAGTTTACCTTCAAACAGAGAAAGTTTACGTGGAGAAATACCCTCTATTGGATACAAAACACTCATCTTATTAAAATATTAACTAATATTGGTAGTCATATTAAAAATCTGTAACTGTTAAAATATAATTTTATCACTTGGAGAACTGATGGGGTGAGACGTTATGTGCTTATTGAAGAACATAATCTCTAGAAATGTGGACAATAATACTACCATGGGTGTCACCACTCAAAACCCCAATTTCTTGAAGACCGGACACTATGAATTTTTAAACCAAAACTATCCCATTTCAAGTAATCGACACACCCGTTAGAAACCCATTCATGTATAATAACCTATAATTTGTAGAAATGAGGTGAAAAACCAAATTGATTACTCCATTCATTTAAAAATGACATTTTGAGGAGAGGAGTAAGGAAATTCAGTGTGTATTGTCATCAATGGAATTAGATGGGATCCAGATCCTCCACAACTAAAATATGATTTCGTAGGAATAGATTCACCTAATATATGTTGACATATTCAATCAAGAAGTTTGTTTGTGTGATTATGTTTAATAAATATCAAGAATCTAAACTAGACTGGGGTGGGAAGAGTGAAGAAATGTCAATCAAAAACATGTTTTTGATAGATACTTGGGTAGAGAGTTCATTATCTGTACAGATCACAATATGAATGGAAGTGTCCTATATAGTGGACCTCCTAAATCAAATATCTGTGTTTGGAATCCCTTGTTATATACGGGTATCCCCCATATTTTCTATTATAAAGGATGGGTCTACCCTCCTAATATTCCAATGAGAGTTAGTTATAATCAACGAAACTAAATCATGATGATATTTCCTTAACTATGGCACTAAATTGTAAATCATCCATTGATATATAATGTCTGTGAATTTATTACTAATAAAGTAGACATAGATAGAGATTCCTGAGATGAATTATCATTTATATTTCACTTTCTTAAATCTCATCTTTCTGTTTATACACCTGAGTCCAATACCTCCCTCCTCATTTATTTTGGCCAAGAAATCCCACCTAGCCCAGCAGTTTCACCATTCATATCAAGGGACCCAAATTAATAAATTTATTATATAAGTATTATTACAGATATTCTAAAGGTATTTTGAAATATAGAATATATTCTATTTGTAATGGGAAAATATTTTCTATCTATATTTTCTCTACAACTCAATGTTAATAAGTAACTATCCTAATTAATTATATTATCCATGATTCATTGAATAATAACCTTATAGTGTTAGATGAAAAATTTAACATTTTATTGGGGATTCCATGATAGTCTATTAAAAAATGCCTTATTAGGTTACTTAGTCACCCATAAATAATATTGGAATGTCTTATAATATAATTATTGGGGTCAAAAACGCTGATTTTTTCTATTTCCATGAATTATCCAATTATATCCCTTTAAAACTCTCAAATTGACATATAATTTTAAAATAATAACATCCATCATTATTAGGGAAATGAAAATCATCAACATGAAATATATGAGCAGTAAAATTGAAGATTTACCAACCCATAATTTGGGGAATCAACCGATCAATTATTACCTTATTAAGATTCATCCAAAGGGATTGTTAGGATGGATGGAACATACATTGTAATAGGGTTACCCTCTAATGGATAAAAAATAATATTCTTTGAAGAACCCAAATCTAATTTCCAAGAGAGCGATATAAAACGACATTAATGAGAAATTCTAACATTAAAAGGAACTATCCAATTATAAGAAACCATATCATCTAGTGATTGTATAATATAGTCCCACATAATTCTATAATATATGTTTTATATTTCATAATAAATAACAATACTAAGAACCATCATAACACTTTTGAATCAATAAATCATCTCATGAGAAATATCAACATTTCCTAGGTACTGCATCCTTTAGTATTGACATGTTGATCATATGTGATTTATATTGGGAGATGATAATTCATCATATTGTTCAAAATAGTGGATTGAATATTGTATGAAATTTTATACAACCTTTTGGGTAAAATTTGAGGAAATTTATTTTTTCACCTTGGGAATGAGGACTGAGATGGTGGAGGTGGTAACACATCGAAGAGTTACCCCTTTGAAAAATTCATGGACTGCTTCATTAATATACCACTTCAGGATATCCAATTATGTAGAGAATAAAGATCCTGAAAATCCAAATTGGACCTAACCACATTCTTGATTGAGAATAATGATATATCCATTAATTTCTTCCTCCTTTATAAATTCATCTAGGATTGATTTATGATGCTCACTGACAATACATATTTTTTTTGTAAAAAAAAGATCCATCTAACAATAGACCTAGGGATCCCCCACTCTCCATACTACCTAGGCTATTCAGAAACATTATTATGAGTGATCAATCATAGGGGAAACTGATGTTGTAATTGTTGGTGTGATACTTTTCTTTCAACAACATGTTTGAATTTCCTACTAAATTAATTTTCACTGATTCATTATTGATTGGTGGATTTTTTTATGAGCATGATCCCTTATCCACTTGAACATCAATCTTTCAATATCACCCTTCTTAGTAATGTCATATTCCTTATCCAGTTGTGGTCTATAGTGTGTCCACTTACGGAATGTTTCATAATTCTATGGATTTGGTAACCTATTATAGAGCATGATATATCATACTGAAGGATTTTGAAAATATCACATTGACTCGATTTTCAGTTCATCCATAAGATAATTTAATTTTTTCCCCATAAAATAAATTACTTATAGATAACCCCAAGACAACACCTAGATAGGTAGGTAGTATGAATTAGGGAATGTCTCCTTGAAAACATCCATTTTCATCCAGTGCCTCTAGATTTGAACCTAGTCGTGCAAGTGAGCTTGATTAGAAATTATTAATACCATATCTAGAATTGAGTATATTTTGAAGCATGAGACAACATGTGTATTGCCTATGAATATTTCAAGACTACTCCAAATCTTGTCAACACATAATTTATATTTTCACAACTTAAAATTAGAAAATATAAAACACCTTTTAAATTCAATTTTTCAGACCCATAATGGATTGGATGTCTAAGATATTGCTGGATGAATAAATACACATACCATATTTTCTAATGTATTTATTTGGACTCTTATTTCTCCAAAATTAAATTGGGAATATAATTTGGGATTAAATGAAAAAATTTGAGTATATAAGGCCCCAACCTTAAACCTTACTTAATCTTGAGTTATTATAAGATTACACATTGAGGATCTTTTCGGGTTTAGAGTTTTAGAGAATTAGATCATAAAACTTGCATTTACATTCCACATATAATCAATGTGGTTACATAAAGATAGAATTCTTCTTTCCAATCAATGGAAACATAGTTAAAATAAAACTGGATTCTTCTTGACACTTCCTTGACTCTATCATCATATCATGTACCTTTCCCTTGACCTATGAAAAACATTTCAAAAAAACTTGGGATGAGCATAAAAAGCTCAGTAAGGGATATAAAAATATATGGAAAGGAAACATGGGTACATATATACATAAGAATGAAATCATACTTTACCCATAAAACATAAGAACTTTAACATACCTCATCAAATCATGAATAAATCCTAGAAATCATAAGACATAAAGGTAACTTGAGGCATTCATAACAATCTTACGTAGGGAGTAACCCTCTTGGTTACGTTTGGAATACCCATCACAATATATTCCCTAAATATCTTCTGAGAAACCTTAACATTTCACTCCTTCACGTTACCCAATGCATTGGAGAGCTATATCGGGCTCACCCGCCCTTAGTCTATCACGTAACCACCCATCTTCATAATAATTCCCAAGAACCTCAACATAATCGTATCACATAAAACATGAATAAAGGAAACATAAAATTTCCACATTTCAATCACAAGATATCAATACAACACTTTGATATAATAAAAACATTATGAAAACCATTTTCAATACCAAAATAAAAGAAAAGTATAACATGGTATTTATTTTTCTTTTAAAAAGAAGGTATGGTTTGTATAGGAAGCCGAAACTCAAATAATGGTCACGACGGCAGAGAAGTCGTTGTTGCCGCATACGTACGACAAAACATTAACTTTTTTTATTTAGTAAAACGCTTCGTATAAAAAGATTCCTTTTGGATAAACATAAAAGTTAAAGGGGTTTATACACTGTATAAAAGAAGGTTGAGTATAAAACAAAATATGCCTCAATGAAAGGAGATTGAGACGAAGTCCCATACCTTGGGTCCGACTTGACTCGGCCGTTCTTTAATCTCTTAAATAATAAACTTGAGTTAATTTCTACTTTTTTAAGAACCTTTTTAAATTTCATTATTCCTTTTATATCACTTATTTCCATGTCATGAACACTATGTAATTATTTAAGTTAATAACGGTCGTTTTAATGATCATTGGTACTTGAGTAAAAAATAAACCCTTTATAATTACAAGTTGTTCATGTATCCATTATATCCAGATTTATAATCATGATGTATATATCATATATATCCAGTATATACATTCATTTATAATATTACATAATCATTTAGAGGTAAGAAATTAAATTCACCGTTCATGGAGACGGTAAGCCGTACGTACGCATGAATGCTACTTTCATTTCTATTTCATATTTTATAGAATGGAATCATAATGATATAAAGGTATATTATAATTCCAGTATAATATCATATATAATATCATATTTCCATCCTTTATACATCCCACATATGGTATTTAATGAATCAAATCACTTTGAGGGGGTGGTAGTCCACACTTCCTTAAATGAAGATATCGCGTTTACCCATAATGGAAACCATAAAGGTATGCCCAAAATGAAAAATACAGAATCTTAAGTAAAAAATAAACATAATATATATCATATATAAATATAGTGACATCTTAATGTCCACCTTTGAAGGTGTTAAATGAATGTTGAATAATCATCGTTTCGGGAGGCATAAATTCACCATCCACGAAAATAGTATGTCCTTTAACCATTAGATGTAGGTGTGTGTAAGTGTTTCTCGAATAATTCTTATAAAAACATACTAGGATATTTAAGATAATGGAGTTGTTACAAAAGTATTTAATAAAAAGAGTTTAGGGGTTGGAGAAGCAAAATAAAACAAAAGGACTCAAGTGAAGACATTACCTTAAAATCGGGTAACTCCCTTTGGTTTGAGCTCAAAGGCTTCCTTGGGGAGACTTCTTCCCAAAGTGAGGCTTCAAGGAGTAATATAGGGATGTGGAGAGACAAAATGGGTAGGGGTTGGACAAGACAAAGGCTTTGGGAGTGTGGGTAAGGAGGTATAGGTGGGGGCCTTTTATAAGAGGAGAGGAGGGGAACTCTTGGAAAGTAAAGAAATGTTACTTTATTTGAAAATGATTTTCGGATTCAAAAGGTCCCACATTGATATAATTCGAGGCTAAGGTGATAAGGGTTCGAAATATACCCACCCAATAAGTTTTGTAGATGTGTAGGTCTTAGATTTTACATTATCGTCCATTTAATTTAAATCGTCAAATAATGAGGTCCTCGCTGAATCATTATGATGTCATAAATAATTTAATTTATTTAATGTCTAAAAATTATAAAAAAAATAATATAATGTAGAAAATAATTTTATCATTCCAATTACTATTTATAGTCTAAATGATCATTTCTGTAGACAAAATTAAAAATATTTTACTTAGGTGATACATTCTTTGTTACATTTAACATTCTTTAAAAATAAAAAGATAAAAAGTCACTTTCTCACAAAGGTGATTCCATGGGGCCCCCAAGTTTGGCACAAGGCATCCATTGGTCGGCCATGAGACAACCAGTAGCCTTAGGACACATGTTTTGGTCTTTTTTTATTATTATGATATCATTTTATTATCTTTAACTACCTGATTACTTATTAATCAAGATAATTAGAGATAATTACCATCATTACTATTCATAATGTCCAAACACAAAAGAATATTGATTACATAATTTGGAACTTATGATTACAAATATGTAATCCATTTTACCAAATTCCAAACACATAAATTGCAATAATTTATTTAAAAATAATTCCCGTTGTCAAAACAAATAGCAGGTTTTTTTGAAACAATATATTTGAAAAGTTTGGCATTAGTTTATGACCAATTTAAAAGTGAAATTAATCCAAATGACCACCATTAGATTAAATGGAAAAAATATATTCAGATTAAACTTTGAGACCAATTAAAAATATAATCTAACCATATAATTAAATTAAATGAAAAAACAGTTTTGATGTAAAATGCAGTATTTTTCACTATTCATTAAAAAATGAACATTGTCAGAAAAATACAAAAAATTTATCCAATGTAAATTTAAAGGTCCCAATCATAATGAATATGTTTATTTTGAAAAATATAGATTATAAAATTGTCAAAAGATTGATTTAAAAAGGGGTTTCCATCAAAAGGCAGTAAAACAATATTTTAAAAAATATTAGTGTATTCCATGTTTAAGATTGGATTTATTTTCATTTTAAGCCTCTAAAACACTATATAATTCATTAATAGACATAGATAAAAATACATATTATTCATTAATTACTTGGGATGTTACATCCTTCCCCCCTTTAGAAAATTGCGTCCCCGCAATTTATTTACTTATCAAATAAATGGGGGTACTTATCCCTCATTGCATTTTCAGATTCCCATGTTGCCTCTTCCATCATGTGTTTTTCCACAAAACCTTTACCTGATTAATCACCTTATTCTGTAACACTTGCTCCCTGTGGTCAAGAATCTGGACCAGTTGTTCCTCATAAGATAGGTTCTCTTCCAGCTGAACTACCTCTGGACTCAAAACATGAGATGGATCTGGCATGTACTTTCTCAGCATCGAAACATGAAAAACATTGTGTACCTGAGATAAACTCGGAGGTAAAGCCACTCGGTAAGCAACTGATCCAACTCTCTATAGAATTTCATATGGTCCAATGAACCTTGGACTCAGCTTTTCTTTCTTACCAAATCGCATCACACTTTTCCATCGTGAGACTTTGAGAAAAACATAATCACCTACCTGAAAAGTTAGATCCTTCCCCCTGTTGTCTGCATAACTCTTCTGCCTACTCTGAGCTATTACCATGTGTTTCTGTATCAGCTATACTTTTTCTGCCAAATCTTCTACCAAATTTGGTCCCATCAACTTCCTTTCACCCACTTCATCCCAGAAAACTAGAGTTCGACAATGCTTCCCATATAACGCCTCAAATGGTTCCATCTGTATACTGGAATGAAAACTGTTATTATATGAAAATTCAACCAAAGAAATATGTTGGTCCCAAATTCCCTAATAATCCATCAAACAAGCTCGTAGATTATCCTCCAAGGTCTGAATTTTTCATTCTGACTGCCCATCTAATTGAGGATGAAAAGCTGTACTAAAATTTAATTCAGTACCCAACGACTTCTGAAGGCCTTTCCAAAAGTTAGAAGTGAACCTGGGATCACGATCAGATACAATGGAGAGAGGAACTCCATGTAACCTGACTATCTCTTTAAGATACAAACGGGAAAGTTGATCTCGGGAAAAAGTATCTCGTATAGCAAGGAAATGAGCAGATTTGGTCAAGTGATCAACAATAACCTAGATTGCGTTATTACCTAGAGATGTCTTTGGTAATCCCACAACAAAGTCCGTGGATATATTCTCCCATTTCCACTCTGGCACTGGTAAAGGCTGAAGCATCCCTTTAGGTAACTGACGCTCTGCTTTAACCTGTTGACAAGTCAAACACTTCACAGTAAAATCACCAATATCTCTTTTCATTCCATCCGATCAGTAATACTCCCGAAGATCTCTATACATATTAGTACTGCCTAGATGAACTTAAAACGGAGAACTATGAGCTTCACATAACAACTCTTTCTTCAACTGTGAATCACAAGGCACACACAATCTCTTCTCAAATCTCAAAATGCAATCACTATCAATGTTTAATTCATGCAACTTACCTTACTGAACCATCTCTAACCTTTTTCTGCAACTCACTGTCTTGCTTCTTTGCTTGCTTGATTCTGTCTAATAGAGATGGTCTAAGTGATACCTGAAACAAAATAGAAGAACTTCCAGCACCGGCAACTTCTATGCCAAAGTTCGTCAAATCCTTAAACAAAGGATCACGTTCCAAACGCAACATTGCTAATGAAGCATTACTTTTTCAACTCAAAGCATCAGCCACTTTATTTTCTTTTCCTGGATGGTAATGAATTTTACAATCATAATCCTTGATTAATTCCAGCCATCTCCTCTGTCTCATGTTTAACTCTTTCTGAGTGAATATATACTCTAAACTTTTGTGATCGGTATATATTTCACACTTTACTCCTTACAAATGATGCCACCACATTTTTAAAGTGAAAACAACAGAAACTAATTCCAAATCATTTGTAGGGTAATTTACCTCATGAGTTTTCAACTGACGTGAAGCATAAACAATTACTTGATCATTCTTCATTAGGACGCAACCAAGTCCTTTCAATGAAGCATCACTGTATATAACAAACTCACCATTCCAGGAAGGAAGTTCCAAAACTGAATTATTCACCAATCTTCTTTTCAACTCCTGAAAAAAATCATCACATTTTTTTGTCCAGATAAACTTAACACCCTTCTGAGTTAGCATAGTCATTGCACTAGATAACCGTGAAAAATTTCTAACAAACCTTCAGTAATAGCCTGCCAAACCAAGGAAACTACAAATCTTTGTTACATTTGTGGGTCTTGGCCATTCTTCAACAACCGTTGTTTTTGTAGGATCAAACGTTATCCCATCTTTAGAGACAATGTGAACAAGGAAAGAAATTTGTTTCAACCAAAACTCGCACTTGCTGAATTTTCCATACAATTTCATTTCTTTTAAGGTTTGCAAGATAACCCTTAAATGTCTTTCATTCTCCTCTTTACTTTTAGAAAACACCAAAATATCATCAATGAAAACCACCACAAACTTATCCAAGAACTCATGGAAAACTCTATTCATTAAGTCCCTGAATACAGCAGGTGCATTGGTTAGCCCAAAAGGCATTACTACATATTCATAATGGCCATATCTTGTACGAAACGCAGTCTACGGAACATCTGCTTCCTTTACCTTCAACTGATGGTACCCCGATCTTAGGTCAATCTTTGAAAAATACTGATCTCCCTGGAGCTGATACAACTTCATTTGATGGCCCGACATCTGTTGAAGTAGTTGCAAAGGATTTAAACACCCCTTTATGCTTGTAGTATAACTGCTTCCCATCACTCAAGCTCTTTGTCGGACACTCGTTTTCATAGTGACCCATCTCATTGAACATAAAACATTTCACTAATTTTAAATCAAATTTTGTCTTACCTTCACCTTGATCTTTTTCAGTGAAATCACGAGCCTTATGTCCCATCTTACCACATCGGTAGCACTTTCCAGAATTCAGAAGACATTCCCCAACATGCCTTTTTCCTCATTTATCACAAACTGGAAACATAGTTTTCTTACCATCATACTTTTTTGAAGAATTCTTACCTTTATCCTTCCACCTCGTTCTCTTCTTCTGTTGGTTGTTATAGAACACTTGATCATCAAAAAACTCCATTTCCACCTTCTCAGTACATCGAACAAGCTTTTCATAACTTTTAAACTCATGAGAAGCTAATGCCCTTCGATATTTTGGATTTAATCCTAAGTAAAAATGATTTATTTTACTATCAAGGTCTCGGATAAAATTTGGAGCATACATTGCCAATCGAGTGAACCTTTCTTCATAGGTAGCCACTGAGTCTTCCTCTTGCCTCAATTCCATGAATTGTCTTTCCATCCTATGTCAAAAAGCCTTAGGAAAATACTTTTCAAGAAAAATACCTTTGAATTCATCCCAGTCGAGAGCATCAATCTCATCAGCGTCCCTGATATTTTTAACCATCAACCACCACTGATCTGCTTCACCCTCCAAACGGTAAAAATCAAGACTAACCTTTTGATTGTCTGAACACCCCATGACATATAAAATCTTCTCTAGTGATTTAATCCACCCTTCAGCTAGCACAGGGTCAGATGATCCTCTGAATGATGGGGGATGTTACCTCATGAAATGTTCAACCACTGAGATGTTCCTCTTCGGTTGGTCTAGATGGTCTCGTGCATGGATACCACCACCATTTATCACTTGAGTCAACTATTCCATTACTGAAACAAACTGTTCAGTTCCAATTCCGACCATCTCAGGATGCTGATTCGGAAGGTTATTTCCTTCTATATAGCTTCCTAGCACTGCTTCCCTATTTCCTCTGTGGAAAACCATTCTGAACAAACATGTCTTAGATGAAGCAACATGGTAATCTTCAAATGCTATATCATTTAAAAAAAAAAATATTTTTGGATAATCATTTAATAGAATTCTAACTCCTAAAGTTATCTAAACCGACCTCTGATACCAACTATAAGGTCCCAGCCTTAAACCTTACTTAATATTGAGTTATTACAAGATTACACATTGAGGATCTTTTCGGGATTAGAGTTTTAGAGAATTAGATCATAAAAATTTCATTTACATTCCACATATAAACAATGTGGTTACATAAAGATAGTATTCTTCTTTACCATCAATGGAAACATATTTAAAATAAAACATGGATTCTTTTTTGACACTTCCTTGTCACTATCATCATATCATGTACCTTTCCCATGTCCTGTGAAAAAAATTTCAAAAAAACTTGGGATGAGCATAAAAAGCTCAGTAAGGGATATAAAAATATATAGAAAGGAAACATGGGTACATATATACATAAGAATGAAATCATACTTTACCCATAAAACATAAGCACTTTAACATACCTCATCAAATCATGAATAAATCATAGAAATCATAAGACATAAAGGTAACTTTAGGCATTTATAACATTTTTACGTAGGGAGTAACCCTCTTGGTTACTTTTGGAATACCCATCACAATATATTACCCAAATCTCTTCAGAGAAACCTTAAAGTTTCACTCCTTCACATTAACCAATGCATTGGAGAGCTATATCGGGCTCACCCGCCCTTAGTTTATCACAGAACTACCCATCTTCATAATAATTACCAAGAGCCTCAACATAATCGTATCACATAAATCATGCATAAAGGAAATATAACATTTCCACATTTCAATCACAAGATATCAATACAACACATTGATATAATAAAAACATTATGAAAACCATTTTCAATACCAAAATAAAAGAATATTATAACATCGTATTTATTTTTCATTTAAAAAGAAGGTATGACTTGAAGAGGAAGCCGAAAATCAAATAATGGTCACGGTGGTGGAGAAGTCATTGTCACCGCATACGTTTGAAAAAACATTCCCTTTTGACCTTTAGTAAAACACTTCGAATAAAAAAGATTCCTTTTGGACAAACGTAAAAGTTAAATGGGTTTATACATCATATAAAAGAAGGTTGAGTATAAAACAATATATGCCTTAATGAAAGGAGATTGAGACGAAGTCCCATACATCAGGTCCGATTTGACTCGGTCGTTCTTTAATCTCCTGAATAATAAACTTGAATTAATTTCTACATGTTTAAGAACCTTTTTAAAGTTCATTATTCCTTTTATATCACTTATTTCCATGTCATGAACACTATGTAATTATTTAAGTTAATAACGGTCATTTTAACGATCATTGGTACTTGAGTCAAAAATAAACCCTTTATAATTACAAGTTGTTCATGTATCCATTACATCCAAAATTATAATCATGATTTATATATCATATATATCCAGTATATACATGCATTTATAATATTACATAATCATTTAGAGGTAAGAAATGAAATGCACCGTTCATGGAGATGGTAAGCCGTACATACGCATGAACACTACTTTCATTTCTATTTTGTATTTTATAGAATGGAATCATAATGATATAAAGGTATATTATAATTCTAGTAAAATATCATATATAATATCATAGTTCCATCCTTTATACGTCCCACATATGGTATTTAACGAATCAAATCACTTTGAGGGGGCGGTAGTCCGCACTTCCTGAAATGAAGATATCGTGTTTACCCATAGTGGAAACCATACAGGTATGCCCAAAATAAAAAATACAGAAGATTATGGAAAACATAAACATAATATATATCATATATAAAGATAGTGACATCTTAATGGCCACCTTTGAAGGTGTTAAAAGAATGTTGAACAATCATCCTTTCGGGAGGAATAAATTCACCATCCACAGAAACAGTGTGTCCTTTAACCATTAGATGTAGGTGTGTGTAAGTGTTGCTCAAATACTTCTTATAATAACATCCTACTATATTGAAGATACTAGAGTTGTTACAAAATAAATTAATAACAAGAGTTTAGGGGGTTGGAGAAGCAAAATAAAACAAAAGGACTCAAGTGAAGACATTACCTTAAAAGCGGGTAACTCCCTTTGGTTTGAGCTCAAAAGATCCCTTGGGAAGAATTCGGCCCAATGTGAGGCTTCAAGGAGTAAGATAGGGATGTGGAGAGACACAATGGTCAGGGTTTGGCCGAGCCAAAGGCTTTTGGAGTGTGGGTAAGGAGGTAGAGGTGGAGCCTTTTATAAGAGGAGAGGAGGGGCACTCTTGGAAAGTAAAGAAATGTTACTTTATTTGAAAATGATTTTCGGATTCAAAAGGTCCCAAATTGATATAATAAGAGGATAAGGTGATCAGGGTTCGAAATATACCCACCCAATAGGTGTTGGACATGTGTAGGTCTTATATTTTACATTATCTTTTGATTTAATTTAAATCGTCAAATAATGAGGTCATCGCTGCATCATTATGATGTCATAAATAATTTAATATATTTAATGTCTAAAAATTATAAAAAACTACTATGATGTAGAAAATATTTTTAACTTTCCAATTACTATTTATAGTCCAAAATATAATTTATTTAGACAAAATTAAAAATATTTTACTTAGGTTATACATTCTTTGTTACATTTAACGTTCTTTAAAGATAAAAAGATAGAAAGTCACTTTCTCACAAAAGTGATTCCATGGGGCCCCCAAGTTTGGCACAAGGCATCCCATGGTCGTCCATGAGACAACCAGTAGCCTTAGGACACATGTTGTGGTCTTTTTGTATTATTATGATATCATTTTAATATCTTTGAATACCTGATTACACATTAATCAAGATAATTAGAGATAATTACCATCGTTACTATTCATAATGTACAAAAACAAAAGAGTCTTGATTACATAATTTGTACATTCTGATTCCAAATATTTAATCCATTTTACCAAATTCCAAACACATAAATTTCAATAATTGATTTAAAAATAATTCCTGTTGTCAAAACGAATAGCGGGGTTTTTTGAAACAATATCTATGAAAAATTTTGGCATTAGTTTATGACCAATTTCAAAGTGAAATTAATACTAATGACCACCATTGTATTAAATGGTAAATATATATTCATATTACACTTTAAGACCGATTAAAAATATAATCTAACCATATAAATAAATTAAATGAAAAAGAAGTTTTGATGTAAAATGCAATATTTTTCACTATTCATTAAAAAATGAACATTGTCAGAAAAATACCAAAAATTTATCCAATGTAAATTTCAATGTCCCAATCATAATGAATATGTTTATTTTGACAAATATAGATTATAAAATTGTCAAAAGTTTGATTTTAAAAGGGTTTTCCATCAAAAGGCAGTAAAACAATCTTTTAAAAAATATTAGTGTATTCCATGCTTAAGATTAGATTTATTTTCATTTTAAGCCTCTAAAACACTATCTAATTCATTAATAGACACAGATAAAAATATCTATTATTCATTAATTACTTGGGATGTTACAGAGTACCACATTACTATCCTTCCAGGAACCTCACATTTTGAATACACAATTATTATTAATATGTAAATATTATAATTACATACATTGATAGTGATTTTATTTGGGTAAGTTTAATTTATATAAAATAGAACCCAATTCTCTGAAAAACTAGATTTTAGTGTTGACTAGCCTTCTATGCATATAATTTTAAATTTGAATTATTTTTTTCTAAAGTTGTAATATATTTCACCTTGATCCATTGATTTTGGTTTACTATTAGGGATGTTTTATTAATGTGAATAATATTATAATGATTCAAAAATTTCCCTTGTGGTCTATTTCCACTAGTGTTTCTATTTATAGAATATGTAATTTAAAAGTGAAGATGTGGGACTTAACTATTAAGTAATAATTTATATGGAGGTTAGATGAACACATCTTAATTTTATTCTTTTACTAATACACATAGTTTCTTAGTGGGAGGGAATCATTAAACATACCATCACTCCCTATATCATGATGGTATATTACTTCATCATCAACAAGGTCAAGGATATCATAAAATGTTTTCATAGAAACAATAGTATCCTTTAGTGGGGAAGTAAACATCCCCTATACTAGGGTAATTATTTTTTTAATAGGAGCTCCATGTATAGAGGTGAGTTGAAGCATGCAATCCATAGAAACCAGATCACTGCACCATTTAGAACTCTCATATAGTAATTCTATGCTATATCCTAATACTTTTCAGCTATCATGGGCCAATATAAGAATACATGTTCATAAAAATAAATACAAGTCTTAGGGGATCCATATCCACGTGATAACGAAGGGTCCATCCATCCCATACACATCTTGTGATGGGATTGGGTGGAGATCATCACAATATTGTGGCATAACATATTCTAATACTTCAAAAATGCATAATATAATTTATTAATGGATTAAAACAAAATTATAAAATCTATTTGATTCTCAATATAGATATTTCACATGATATTACATAATATAATGAATATATAAATTCATAAATTGAAAACAATATTTATAATTAATTAATGTACTGAGGAAAACCACAATCTATATACCCTTCTTTTCATCTATGAGAAGAATAGAAAATGATTTATTATCAGCTAATTATCCTATTGAAAAAATCATCCTCTTGTATTTTCATGTATAAAACACATTAATTGCCACTTGATTGTAGGAATATGAAGGATGAGGGAGAAAACCCAAACATGTTCCAAGGAAGTTATCATGAATGACTAGGTGGGATAATGTTTGATAGAAACCCAAAATAGTTGTAAACAGAAAAGTGTGGAATGAAAAGAAGGAATAAATATAAAATAAAATAATATATATTCTATAAGGATCAAGGATGCATCTAATGGATCCCTCTTTTATTTCATTTCTCATAGGGTAATTTGTGAGAGCACATTGAATACCTATTATTGATAATAGAAAATTGTTTTAAGTAACACATAATTTCATACGTTACAATCCTCAATGTGATTTCCAGATACCCTATTATGTACATCACAAGTCATCAAAATTGTCATATTATTTCTTGATTGAATACTGGTACCATTATTAGAATTAAAAATTCCATAAGGAATGTGATCTTATTTATAGAAATATTATAAATTAAATCATTAATTAAATCCCAATGGAAAAAACATTTTGTACAACCTCAAAAGAGATACATTGAACCTATAATTTACTGTAGATATCTTTGGTTGAAGAGGAATATATTGAACTACCATACCTAAAATATTTTATATTTTAAATGGGAAAATGTATATTTTTCTCAAAATTCCCTTCATTAAGGATTTCATAAACATCTACCTTGGGGATATTTTAATAAATAATATATCTCTATAATAAACCATTAAGTATAATTTATTTTTATCAGTATAAAATTTCAACCAATATTGCGATGCATTAATATATGACTGATAATTCTGTGTATTCCATGACATATATTAATCATTATCTAGTCCCAATAGCTTCAAATCTCCTGCATCCTTCCAATATATTCAAGTATTTCAAAAATTACATTGATGATAATAATATAGTGCTATATAAAAGATATAGTATATTCTTTTTGTTTCAAATCTACTAGAGATATATATTTATCCAAACTTCAATGGACTCATATGAAGTCTAAAAAATAATATCATCTATATTATTAATATCCCTGATATTGAAAATCTATGTGAAAATCGAATAATGTGGAAAATATTGAATCCCTATTAATTAATAGTTCAATAATTCTCTATAAAATCACGATAATCCTTCGAACATGAGTAAAAAATTGATTTTTTTATGCAACAGTAAATTACCACTTATATATATATATATATATAAATTTATCAATTTTTATCATGGGATAAATATTAATTAATAATAATAAAATTATCAAACAATATAATTTCATCAAACAAAAATCTAATGATATTATGACCATATAGGACTTACAAATCCATTCTATGAAATCCATGGATACTTTTTCTCATTTATATTAGATTATATTAAATGGTTATATTATCCAATAAGACATATTATGTTTATCCATTTTGTGTTTGATGATGAAGAATTGAGATATATAATCTATAACCTCCCTCTTTAGATTTCATGGTCGAAAATTATACTTTAGATTCGTAAAAATAATTATAATTAAAATATGGATAGTGAATGATTATTTTTATTCGTCATCCAAAACATACTTCTCCAATTCATGTATTTTAGGTATAAGTATTATTTTCTTGAATCTATTAATTAAATCATTATAAATACTAATATATTTTATGAATCTAATTTTATTTTATATTAAAATCTCATATTGTCATTCCCCTATGATTTATACAAAAATTTATTTATCAAGATTCGTTTTGGTATGAATGAATTTATAACTTTATCTTATGATCTCAATGTTTATCAATTAAAAATCAATGAGTATTGATTATATTTCAATTATAAACATCTTCATTGTAGCATAATATTGTTCTCTTAGTGAAAAACCTCATGTATAGTTACCCATGAGCAATATAAATTTATATTACATCATCAAAGATGAATATTTAGTTAATTACATCGGTACGTGCTTGAGAACCAAAATAGTTTAGTGTATTTGGAAACATGAAACCCAATATATTCTATCCTGGTAAAATATCTCCAAAGTATACCATAAATATATTCCCCATTAGTACTCATACATAAATCATTTATTAAAAAACTAGGTATTGTAAACATAAATATGGGTATGCTCAGATGATAAATATGGGCAAATAATAGAGATACATAAGCATAGAAATATTTTAGGGTTATGAGAATATGAGAATAAAATTTTAGGATCATAACTTTCATATCAAAGATCATATACATGAGTCATGGAATAGATATTATCATTTAAAAAGAAACAATTTATAATAGAATCGAGAGAATAATCCATGAAAGTGTAACATACGAAAAGGCCAGGAATTGTGGAAGAGATATAAAAATTTAAAATTATTTCCATAGTAGTCGAGGATTAATTATAATAACATATATATGGAATTTGTTTACTCCCAAGTCAATCTACATAGTCAAGTATCACACCGAAGAACATCTTTGTAGTCATGGTTCACTACCAATACTATCTTAGTAGTAGTCATCACTCCTAAGACAATCTTAAAGTAAAAAACCATTTTCCTGAACTGAGTTCACTCTATATTCTATCCATGTACATATCATGATATAAAAATCATTATCCAATGTATTAGAGAAATATATAGGTCCCACCCATCTCAAAATGAAATAATTCATACGAGTCCAATAAGATAATACAAAATTAAACATATCATAACCCATGAAATGAGAATGGGTATAATTATTATATCATTTTGAATGGAGAAAGGTTTCCTAATCACTTAATCAAACAGTACCCCATTAAATGGGGTCTCATATGAATTTAACATGCTATAACTCATGGAAGAGAAACATGATCCCTAAAAAACATGTCATCATTAGAAAAATCTATTCAATGATATAATAAGAATGGTATATTTGTATAATAATCCCATTAAGTCATAAGTATCATAGATGAATGTTTTCTTATTTGGAAAATAATTTTGAATGATCTTATAATAAATATCTTTTGTAAAATATCCATTCCACTCTAAAACACCTATTAAAATGATAAAACGTTTTAAAAACCTTTTTATTTAAAAATAACCTTGGGAACAAATAATGGAATATTAAAAATATTTTGATAACATTTTCACTAAATGTTTTTTTTGAATATTTATAAAATAATATTAAAAACATTTTAGAATGAATTTCATGGAAAATGTCATTGAAAAAATATAATGTAAGATTTAAACCATTTTTAAAACATTTTATTACAAAAAATATTTGAAAACATATAAATATAGTTTTAAAATTTTTTGAATACCATTTCATTTAATGTCATATTGAGAACATATGAAGTAATATTGATAATATTTTGAAAATATTTTCATTGAAATATTATTTGAAAATATATAAAGAGGGAATTTAAATAATTGGATACCATTCCTTTGAAAGTATTCATTAAAACAAATAATGGATGCATAAAAACATTTACAACACTTATAAATCATAGTTATTTTTTGAAAACATTTCCCTTTGATAATATCACTAAACAATTATAATGGAATATTTGAAATCATTGAAAACCTAATATTTAAAAATAATATTGAAAACTTATAAAAGGGTATTTTAAAATCATTATAAAACACTTTAAAAATAAAACCATAATGAAAAAAATTATATTTCCAACTATTTAAAAAATTAATTCATTGATTATAAGGAAAAAATTTTAATTAATAATTACCTTTTAATCCTGATGTTGGTGATTCATAGAGATGATAGTCATAATGTCAGGTCAGGTTTTACATGATGGAATTTATTTTCAACTATAATATGTTTTGAAAACTAACATTATTGGAAAATGACAAGATGATTCCTTTTAAGACCATTTTCAAAAGATGAAAAACTTTGGAAATATACGTTCTTAAAAATCATTTGATAATATTAATTTTTTTTAAACATGGTCCTGAAAGGACACCTAATTCTTTATGAATATAGGGATAAAGATATATTTTAAATGATCTCTATTTGTAAGGATCCTTAAAAAAACATAGTGTAAAAAAGGAAACATTAATTGAATATATCATTAATAACCCGTGGATCAAAATATTCATTATTTTTATTGAGATATGGATCATAATATTTTATTAGTGTAAGGATAATATTATTCAATCCCTATAATGATGAAATTGAAGCAAAAAAGTCTTACCACATTAGTAAAATTTAATCGTAATACCCATGATAGAATAATATTTTAAAATTATATAATACCATGAAAATAATTATATTTCTGATATAAAATTTCAAAGGTATGTATATAAATAATGTAAAATAATATAAGTGTGTAACATAATACGAGTCTCAATGAAGGAAAATTGAAAAAAAAAATTGCCATACCGATTTGTAAACTTTTGAATTATAATCCACATGAAAGATATATCAGAAATAGTATATCTTAATATATATAAATTTATTTTTAAGTATCATAATATACATTGGTTGGATGTATATGCACTAAAGAATGAAATGAGTTGTGAATATGGAATATCTCTATAAGAAATAAAACTGTGACTAAAAATCACCTTAATACTTGATTAACTATTCATTTGAGATTCCAATGATATAATAAAATCAATTGTAACTTATAAGATAATTAATTAAATTAAATACATAATAAAAAATTCATATGGATGTACATACAACATAGAATAGAAATGAGTGGTCAATATGGAATGTATCTCTTGCATATAAAAAGTGAGATGAAATTCACTTACCTAATGCCTTAACTCTCATTAAACCTGGTCAGAACTAATGTCTAATAAATATAATTTTATTATAAATATAAAAAATAACCATAATTAGATATATAATTAGATTTATGATTTACTTATGTATTTATATTATCCTTTTACTAAAAATTCATTGTTAAAGTTCTGCTTCCACTAATAACTGCCATATTTTTCATACATGTTTTTACTTATTATTATTTATTATATTATAAAGATTATATTTTAATTATTTCAATAATTTAACCATGATAATAATTTCATATATAATCATTATATTTTTATTTATAACAATAAATAAAATAAATAAATATGAAATTAAATATAGTGTTCACGAAGATGGTAGGTTGTACGTATGCACGAAGTTTGCTTCCATTTTCCTATCGTATTATATGAAATAAATTAAAACGATGTATATATATATCTATATAATAATTATATTTAAATTAATATTTTATAAATATCACATAAATTTAATAAACATATCTTTAATACATTCAATTTTAATCATGATTGAACCACATTTCTTTGAGGAGGCGGTAGTCAACATTTCTATAAATGATGTTCTTATATTCCCCAAAAATTAAATGCATGAAAGGCTGTGTTATTTTATAATTAAATAGGATTGAATATATCATTAATATAATATGTCTTATAAAAACATTATTTTCATAATTTTCCCACCCTTGAGAGATGGTAATGGAAGAACGAATGACGTCGGTTTGCGAGGCGGTTACCTGCCATACATAGAATGATGATTATGTATACCATTTCATGGAATAATGTCCAACTTTAGGTCATACCAATATAATAATAACATAGAAGTAAATTTATTATACTTATATTATTATATAATCATGATATAAGAAGAATCTATGTGGTGGAGAAGGAAATAAAAGAAAAGTGTTTGTTGATTGATGTTACCTCTTTTTGGGTAACTCAATTTTGTGTTCACCAAAACACTAATTATATTTCTTTTTTCCCTATAGGAGGCTTCCAGAATTAAATTAGGGGGTTTTGATGATATTTGAAAAGGGTTTTTCTGAGACAATAGGATTGATAAATGTTAATAAGTGATGGGGTTGAGTACCTCTTCATTGTGGAGGAGGAAGGAATTTTTATAAATATAAAAGGTAAACACTATTAAGATGTTTCAAATTCATCAATGAATAATAGTAATGATCAAAATTATATCCTCGTAGTGTAATCGAATAAATATATCAACATAGTTTATTTTGTACAATTTTCTAGGTCACATTCCCCTTAAGATTAATGTTTAACCACATTGTAAACTCATTTTTAGCTTAATTGTTTAATTTTTTTAATCACTATCAATAATATTTTTGGTCAAAAACTATGTTGATATTAATATAAATTATTATAATTTCAAATTAGGAATCCATTTTCAAAATTTCAATCACAAAAAGTGGGATATATTAATTAAAAATTAATCCAAGAGATAGGAAAAGAAGGTGAGGTTTTAATGTAAAACAAAAGGTCTAAAGATAGAAATGTGTTTATATACAATTTCAATGAGATATTTATTTTCCAAAAATAAATTTTAATTATTGACTTAAATTTAAAATAAATGAACTTTAAAATATTACAATATATTTTAACTGTGTAAATAAATTAGACAATAAAAAAAATTTAATCAGAAATATGTATTTTAACTATTTATCAAAAAACAATTCTTCTAATCAAAATATCAAAATATTCATCAAAATAATATTTTGATATTATTCTTTCAAATGTGATGTTTATTTTATCAATAAAAATTTAAAAAAAATATAAAAAATAGTTTTGAAACTATTTTACCATTAAAAGGAGGAAAACACTATTTCAGACAAATACAGATTTTATGCATACAATTGGATTTTTTCTTATTTTAGGGACATAATACATACATGATGAATTTAATAAAATTTGAATAAATTTATAATATATAACATTAATTATTATCCCCAATAATAGTGATTAATTAAATTTCTTAAGACATATTGGATTTGTGGGAATAAAAATAGTTTTTTTATAAAAACACATCATTTATATTCAATTAGGGTTTATTTTCATTTATTATTAATTTATGATAAAATAATTAATTTTATAATCATATATACACAATAATTTAAAATTATTGATTATGTGATTCCTATATTAAATGTCTACTTCTATGTGATAAATGATATAATATTATCATAATATTATTAATATAATATTTTCGTTTGGTAAAAATCTGTCTTGTATGCAATGCAAGACATCGAAGGGAATTGACATTGTGTGTAACACAATCTCAATACAGAGTTACTTATAGATAAATCTAATACATGTCTATCATTTAAAGAATGATTAAAAAATTTAGTGTAATTCATGAACATTTATTTCTTATAACAGAAGATATATTCACTGTTGCATGAAATGAAAAATATTGAAACTGTTTAATTTAATCAAAAATATATATTTTTTAAAAATTTCATGGTGTTAAATTCTACACCCCCTTAAATTTATTATTTTCATGAAATTATCTAAGGTCATAAAAAAGTTTTATACATTAAATTTAACTTCAAAGAAACCCACATTGTAAAAATGAAAACTAAAACATTTTTCATAAAATGAATGTTGGGAACATATTAGTCACCCAAATTAACTCATAAATATTTATCTATATATTAGAAAAATGGTCAAACGTTAAAACATAGACAAAAAAGTGAAATATAACTATCATGTTTTGATGGATAGGGATAAAAAAAATTACCATATGACTGCTGGTGATCTAGAGAAGATTAATGACAAAAACACCTTAATCCAAACTAGGTACAAAAAAGGTCATTAATACCATAAAATATTATTATTATAATATATTATTTTAAGATACTTTTCCAATATTTTGGAAATTGTTTACTTACAACAAATAGACATAAATATATATACATGATACGATTATAATTTATTATCACAATTTCTTCATCGGTTCTACTACTGTCCGTTTCCACATAATCTCTTACCTAGAAAATGAAGAATTATTTGTAATTCCTGATGCATTAATGGATCATAATACCTACATATATAATGATCATTAATTCCATATATCTTCTGTTATCATCAATAAAAAATGGTCATCATAGGTTGTTCAATATGGATAAATCATAATCTTTTGAAACATTAATCTTTAAAACCACATTAATAGTTTAACATAAACAATTCCATAAATGGAAAGCCATATAACCCTTCCAAAAGAAAAATAATTCAACATCATTAATTAATTTTTCAAATTACTCATCACAATGATAGTCCATACATCATAATATTCCTTTTGATTGTTACATACTAGAAATATGAATACCTTCAACATGTATTCTCTTGAAACATGGATATAACATGAATTACCACATAATCATATAGAAAACATGCATTATTTATTATTATATAAAACAAATATTATTAGATATAGTCCTTTAATAAAGATCATTATTATGTTGTAAGGGGAACTGCTGAGGGATTCATCCACTAGCCTCCCCTCCCCTCCTCTCTAATGGTGGAACCTCCCATGGTCTCAAATCCTCTTCCCCCATATGCTCTTTCCTCCAGTGGTTATGTTTGTGGCACCATCAGGTTTATGAACTATGCAGATGGGGTTATGTTCGATCATTATTGTTTGGTTCATTTCTGGATGGGTTCTTTAGTGATGGAACATGGAAGGGTGGTCAACGCCAACCACGGTCAATACACAGACACCGAGGGCTCTATTGGAAAGCTCGATTCTAGAAATGTCCCATTTCCTATTCATTTCAATTTTCTACTAATGTATTATCTTCAATTCTATTCATGTATGGATGTGTGAAAATGTGTAGACTTTCATTTTTACATGTGTCCCCCCCCAATTTATGCTCTTAGAGCCTTATCGTCAAAGCCCCCTATTCTTATGATTCTTCATTTTATCTTGGTTTTATTCTAATGTTATTATTTTCTATAGCACTACATTGATGCATTCAACGACAAGGATTCTAGTATTTGATTCCTCTACCGCGTCCTCGGCATGCTCTCGTGGTGACATCAGTGGTTCTTTCGTGTTTTTGTGATGTCCCCCGACAATGGTCTACGAGCTTTGGGTTATGATAACGGTGGGTCGGTGACGGTGGGAGATGGTGGTGGTCCCGAGGTAGAGAATGATATATGGGATCTATAATGTGATGGGGTGTAGGGTGGTGTGATGTTAATGTGTTTATGTGTGGGTTTTTGGGGAGGGTCAGGCTTGGGTATAGTTCCAATGCCATCCCATTTATGGTTTTTTCATTTGGGTGTTTTGTTTTGGTTTTTGAGAATGTCTGGTCCTGGACTAGGTTCCTTTGACGACCATTTTATGGATCTTTTTGCGTTGGTTCCCACTATTCCGTAAAGATATATTATTTAAAAAAATATCTATGTGCCCTTAAATCAAAAAATTCTAGAAGCACTATTCATTATAGCATAAACTACTTTTCAAAAAATCATTAATACGTTCTATGGTATTCATTACTATCCAAATTACTCTATTATTATCCAACATTTCTTTACCCAAAATAAACTCAATTTTCTCAACTTCTTGATCATATTAATGGGTACCTTAAAATAATCAGTATATATCACCTTTACATTAAATTACTTTATAGTTCATCAGCATCATTAAATATATTCATTATAATCCTCAATAATGATCATATACTAAAAACTCATTATATAATTCACCAATATAAGTTCATGAATACAATTACATAAATTCTTCAATTCTTCCACTTTAATTTTTGGAATGTATTATGTACGTTAATGATCACGATGTTAATAATTATGTAAGATCATTGAATTGAGTAATTACCATGTTTTGTATAGACAACAGATTGAGGTCATTGGCAATTTATCACTCTATTACACTTTTTCCCACAGAGATGACATCTTCCCATAATTTGTATATATTCCACCAGGATTTTACTCCCAAATTTCTAATAGGTGTTAAACCATTTTTTCTTTACTATATTTTCATTACCATGTGAATTTTCAGAAAATTCAATCTTCGTATTATTCAATGGGTTAGAGATATCATTGAATTTCACATTGTTAATCATATATCTCAATAGATGGTTGTGAATAATTACAACATCCTTTACTCCCATAATCATCCCATTTTGGTACTCTTCAGTAATCATCAATCACATTAAATGTAACACATTTTATTCTTTTTCCCACCATTTATTGAATCTAAAAAACATAGTGTGATCAATAATTATCATATAAGAAAACCACATAACCACGTAAGATCACTTACTGGATGACTTATTTATTACACAATACATAATCTATGTCACCTTAGGTTCATAATAGGTCATTAATAGTCAACATATATTTAAATTATTTATTATTTTTAAGAATATTTATTGAATTGACCAGAATATCCCACTAGACTGTCAAACCATGTGGGCAGAAAGGCCCATTATCATGCACCGGGTTTCAATCAAGTGAAGATCAATACAGTGTTATTGGGGTGGTTACCCCAATATAAACATGTGACAAATCTATATAGACATATATTATATAGATAGGGATTCATATCAATGAAACCACCAACTCAATCCTTTTCAAACATTCTATGACATTTTCCTAAACATTAAATGATCCATTGATTTTTCCATATATATATCCCAATACATATCCATTGAAATATCCCAAGGGATATTAAAAAATATTTCTCATATTATTTTCTAATGTATGACTATTCCATTTCTCTATTACCAATTATGTTGACTCATGATTAACAAAGATGTATATTACTTCATATTCGACGAATATTTTAAACATTACAAAAATACATTTGTGAGGCCCTTAATAGTTTAGTTTGTTTGGAAATATGGAACACATTATCTTGAATCTTAGTAAATGGTCTCTAATGTATCCGATAAATATATTCTTCTTTTGTATTCCTAACTAAAATAATTATTCATAACCTGGGGAAAGGAAACAAAAGAGTGGGTGGGATTAAATACTTTTTCATGGTAAATAATTTAGATATATAAGCATAACATAAGCATAAGGGAATGATAACTTGAGAATAAAAATTGAAAATCACACCATACATATCAATGAACATATACATGAGTCATTTTATAAATATTGGTAGTTCAAAAGACATGTATCATAATGGAATTCAGAAAAAAAAACTATGAAAGCATGACATAGGAATAATAAAAGGAATTTGTATAGACAAATTAATATGTTAAATGGTTTCAATAATTGTCCAATAATACCAAAAAATCCATCTTAGTGGAATGTGTTTACTCCCCAGACCATTCTAGTTATTAAGGTTCACTCTGAATACCATCTTAGTAGTCTACTTTCACTCCCAACAGCATCATAATATTCAATGTTCACACCCAAGACCATCTTACCAGACAAAGTCCATTACTGAACTAAGTTCACTACATATTCCATCCATGTATCTCTAATGATATATAAATATCCACCAAATGAATTGGAGGGAGATATATGTCTTTCCCTTCTCATAATGAAATAATACATATCTGTGACATATGATAATAGAACATTCAACATATCATAACCTGTGAAATAAAAATGGGTATCCTAATAAACATAACCTAATATAATAATATTTGGAAAATATAATATTTTAATGACCATTAATTCATAGAAAACCCTAATAAATAGACTGGTTTTCATAAAAACTTATCATCTTATAACCCATGGGAGAGAAATATGTATCATAGACAACATTTCATCAAACACATAAACTATGAAGAGAAAGAACATGAATTGTATCCTTGGATCATAGCCCCCATAATTTATATGTAACATCATTGGATATCATCATATATGGGAAATAATTTATAATGATAATATGAAAATATTAATGTGGAAAATATCCATACTTATATGAAAAATACTTCTTAAAAGATAAAATATATTGAACCCCCTTTTCATTGAAATGAACCTTGAACTATTATAAATAATGATCAAAAAATTTAAATAATTTTTATTGAAAATATTTTTAAAAAATTATATTGAAACCATTAATTCCATTTTAAAACCATTCTAGTAAAAATATCTTTGAAAAGTATTATGAATCTTTGAAATACTTTGAAATCATTTTCTTTGAAAATATATTTGAAAAGTTATAATAAAAGTCTACAATTATTCTAAAAACTTTATCATTAAAACTATATTTTAAAACATATATAAGAATCATGAATACATTTTAAAAACTATTTCATGGAATATATCATTGAAAACATATAACGTGAGCATTTAATTCGTTTTAATTCTCAAGTTTGAATGTGACTAGTGAAAACATGTAATGGATGTTTTTAAAATCATAAATTTTTTTTAAAAAATTAATTTTTAGAAAAGAGTTTTTATTAAAAATTTCTTTGAATACTTGTAAACAATGTTTTGAAATCATTGAAAACCATTTATTTGGAAACAACAATGAAAAACATATAATGGAGGATTTGAGAATCATTTAAAAATATCTTTCAATAAAAAAAGAATTTGAAAAATATTCCATTGAAAATAATTTTAAAAATAATGATTATCTAGAATAATAGGAAAACAAATTCCATAAAAATAAACATGTAAACATGAAAATGATGCTTCAAGGAATTGTTATTCATGATGGTATGTATGTTCGTACATGAAAAATATTCTTTTTCCACTCTAACATGATTAGAAATGTTCCAGGACCGAAATATGAATAGAACACTTATATTAAGAACATTTTTATACATAAAACATGGGTAAAAATTTTATTTAAAAAAATGGGATTATAGTACACAAAATTGGAAACATTTTTATAAAACATGGTTTTGAAAAGATACATATTTTTGACCTAATTGAAAGGTAAAGTAATTTTTCATAAAAAAAGATCATACTAATACTATGTATAAAAGTGTAGGAAAAAAGTAACATTACATTAAGGATTCATGAATAACCATAGGAAAAATATTCAATAGTTTTCCTGATGGATGTATCATAACATTTCATAAATGTAAGAATAATAAAACACAATCAATATAATAATGAGATTTTATCAATAAACTATATATTAACACATTGTTAACATTGAATCAAAATAACCATGGGATAATAAAATTTAATTAAACTTCTAATATCATTAAAATTATGATACATTTTATATAACATGTAAATGGTAAATATATATACCTAGAAAAATAATATAGGTTTTTAACATAATATGAGTCTCAAGGAAGGATAACTGAGACTAAATTACCTTACCAATTTGTGACTTTTGAATAATAAACCTCATGAAGGTGATATCATCAAATGGATTTGTAAATATCCATAAATTTAAGGATAAGTATAATATAATACATTAATTTGTATTATATAAACTAAAAATATATATTAGTGGGGAATATGACATAAGTCTCGCTAAAATAAAAGTGACACTAGAAATACCAACACTACATGAGTTACTTATTATTCGACAACCAAATAAAGTAATAAATACAACATAAACATATAATTTTTTTAAATAAATTAAATTCAAGATACACCATGTCATATAGAACTATATACACCACTTAAAATAATTGAGGGCAGAATATGGAATGTATCTCACGGATATAAAAACATTGATAAAATTACCTTACCTTAACTATAAAACCATATCATACTTGTTCAAACCTACTATATAATAAATATTATTTTATTAAAAATATACCAAAAAACCCATGTTTAGAAATATATTTCCACATATGATTTAATTATGTTATTAAATTATCTGTGTATTCAGAATTTGATGTTGATGTTATGTTTTGGGCAATAATCTCTTTGTATTTCATAAATTTTTTGAAATGTAATTATTGATCCACTTTCATAGATCATGAAATAATTGTTTACATAACGTGAACCATGATATATATATATATATAATATATATTCACTATATATTTATTTATATAAATCTATAAAAGAAATAAATTATAAATGAAATACATCATTCATAAAGATAGTAAGTTTCATATAAGCATGAATATTGTTTCCATTTATTGTCAAAAAAATAAAATAAAAGTACATCATGTAAATATATATATTCACACATATTTCATTATAATTTCATAAATATCACATATTTTTTATAAATACATCCTTAATTCATTCCATGTAAAGCATGAATGGATCACATCTCTTTGAGGAGGCGATAGTCCACACGTCCACAACCGTTGTTATCATATTCCCATATAATGGAAATCATGAAGTAATTTCTTATATAATAAATAAAAAATCACAAATAAATCATAAATACCATATAAAAATAGGATTTTATTCATTATTACTGATATTTATTTGTTGTAATGGAAGAACTAATGACATTGGTTTACGTTGTGGTAGTCTACCATACACATGAAACATGATTAAATATCTTGTTTAATGGAAGTGTGTGTGAGTTTAGTTTATAAACAGAACATAAAAACATAAAATTATATTTTTGACACTTTAGCTATTATATAAGCTTCATATAATAAGTATCTATGTGGTGGATATTGAAATATGACAAAAGTGATTTTTGAAAGATGTTACCTCTTCTTTATGTAGCTCCTTTTAGATTTCACCAAAGGATATACTTGGTTGCATTAATTCCCATAGGGATTCTTATAGGATATTGGGAGGGATTTTTCAAGTATATTTGAATAGGGTTTTTCTTAACCAAAATTATTCATATGATAGAATATGTGGGGGGGGGGGATGGGTGCCTCTTTATAGTGGGAGAGGAGTGGAATTCTTGTAAATATAGAATGGTAAACACTATTGAGAGTTCTTCATAAGGTCATGTGTCCAAAATATTGATCTAAATTAATTAATATAGTTTCAAGGATCAATGTATTTCCTAAATTGACTTTTGGGAATGTTTTAAGTCATTTGGTCCCTTAAGATTAATTTTTTACCACTATGTAATATTGTTTTACCTTAATCACGGAAATTAATTTAAATTTCTATCACTAGTATTATTGGTAAAAATCAATATTGAACAAATTATACATTCTAAAATATTATTCTTTTAAATATTTGATCCATGATTCCAAATTATAATTAAAAAATTTCGTGAATGAATTAATCCCACACATGGGACGAGAAGGCATGTTTTTAATTTAAAATGACATTCAAGAGATTGAAAAGTTTTTTTCAAAGTGAACATAAAATTGATTCAAATAATACATATTAAATTTATTGATCTAAAATTAAAATAATTATACTTTTTTTTAAATTTTTTAACAATATTAATATATTAGATAAAAAATAAATTTTCAACGGAAATTTAGTTCTTTTAAATATTCAAAAATATATAAAAATTCTCCATAAAATATAGAAAATGAAATCAAAATTAATTATAATATTGAAATTTATAAAATTTAGTTTTTTTTTCAAATTAATCAAAAACAAATTCTGACAAATTATTTTTAAAAAAAGTCATCCATGAAAAGTTAGTGAAACATCCTTTTAGAACAATATAGCTTTTATGCCTAAAATTAGATTTATTCATATTTTAGGCCTACAAATATTATTGTATGAATGTAAAAACATTTGGTTTAATTTATAATATATACATTTCATTATTATATCTCAATAATAGTGATTAATTTAATTAATCATGATAAACACCTTTTTTGGAATAAAAATAGATTTTCATAAAAATAATTCATTTAAATTCATTTGGTTTGAATTTTAATTTCTAATTAGTTGATAAACAAATAATAAGTTTTATAAAAAATTTCAATCCATAATTTAGTTATTTAGTTAATACTATTCATATATTCTGTAACACCTTGAGATTGTATGAGAAATATATTTTTTGTATAATGTTATATGAGACACCAAAGGAATCTTTCACTACACGCAACACTGGCTTGGCTTGGGTTACACGAAAGAGCAACCTTCCTCGATAGCTTGTGTTGTACGCAATACCGAGATTCACTAAAAAACAATATGTTATTAAAATATTATATAAACTAGCCATTATGAATAGTAATACCAACTTTTTGAAATTTTTTAAATTTTATTTTTCAAAATGGACTTTATTTTTGGATTCATAATATCGAAAATAGCTTAGTGTGAATTTTTGGTATTTTTTATGAAAACATTCAATTTTTGATGAATATTGAAAACATTGAGTAATATTTTAAAACAGAATTTTTATTTAAATAATTAATTATTTTATTTATATTAATATTAGATCAAAATAGATACATAATACCTATATAAGTTAACTGTAATTCATTGGATTTTGTTTATAATCATTTTAGATATATAAAGATTTTATTGAACTTTTTGTCGTCTTTTACCTACATCTTAGGAGCATTTGAAAATTTACATAAAACATAATTTTATTGCATCTGTGAGTTGAGTTTCAAAAATCAAAGAGACACACTTGATATCAGTAAGTAAAATGTGGCTCAATAAGACAATTTTTTGGTGAATAGTAACTTTTTTTACTTTAATTTACCACGGTTAATAGTAAATAGGGTAATTAAGGGTAAAAACAATATTATTATTACACTAACACATGTACAAGTTCTATTGGATATATGTAATTCGAACAAAAACAACCTTAGGAATAAAATATGTCCCTTTAGTTACATTTGGATTAGATTAGGACTCTTATTATTATTTAATTCAAAGAAGTGCTAAAAGAGTTAAAATCAATGTTTAATAGAAAAAACACTTTTAATATATGGTTAAATACAATATAAAATCGACTATAAATATCCATTAGAAAGATAAAAATATTTACTACATAATGGTATTTTATTTATAATTTTTAGACACTAAATAATTTAATTTATGTATGACACAATGATGATGCATTAATTACCTTATTAATGAAATATTAACATAATTGATATTATAAATACCCAAATAAATGCAATTTGAGACTTTTTAGGAATTAAACTAATTTTATAGGTTAATATAACATATTAGGGTTGGTTAGATGAATTTTTTTAGACGTAATTATGCTTTTATGAATTTAGAAAAAAAAACAAAAAACAAAATATAGTCAAAATTGACATAAAAGAGTTTTTTTAAATAAATATTATATTATTAATTGATATTATATTCATAAAAATATAAGGTTTGGAAGAAAGACTTATATAATGATATGTGCATCATTAATGAACCACTTGGGTTCTCATGGATGTATATAGTATGTTTATTAACAATATAATATTAAAATACAAAGAGACATGGTAATTGTGAAAATATTTAACTAAGAGTCACATATAAATGATAAGGTTAATATAGTGACCCAAACCTATCTAAAACCTAATGGTTGAGTGGATTTCGACCCATTCCTACCTTATATTTTAAATAAATCAATTTTTATCCATTATAAACCGAATATGAATTTATTATAAAATAATATTTTAATTTTTTCCTAAGGTACCTCTCACCTCTCTTATAAAAGGGAACTTCCCCTTATCTCTAATCCGCACCTCCAAATCCATTTTTATCAGAAAAAACCGGCCCAAATACCCTCTCTACTATCCACCCTTCATCCTAGAGGCCTTTATTTAGTAATAAAGGCAACTTAAAGAGCCGTTTTGATTCAATCAAAATGAAGAACCTGAAGAAGAGGTAAATATCTCACCACCTATTTCAAGTTCTTTTCTTCTCCCACTTCCTCCTTCATTGTTATTTACATTATAAAAAAATAACTCCAGTATATTATATATAATATGATGTTATTGTAAAAATGGTACAACCATATTAGTTATTTTATCCATCCTATGAATAAAAAAGTCTCCACGTCGTGGTGTAGTTTGTTATTCAAACATTTCATCATTTGGATGGGTATAATAATGAGTATAAATGATATAAATAATAAATATAACATTATTATGATTATTTATATATGATATACCATCCGATTATATACAATTTTAATATCAAAATAATGATATTGTCGCTTGTGCGTACGTACGAACTACCGTCTCTACGAAGTTGATGAGATTTATTCCCCATCTTATCCATTCAAGAATAATTTTCATTTTATGTATAAATATAATGTTTGAGGACTTGATACCATTCTGGATATGAATAATATACAACATACCCATAACAAACATGACTTATGTAACAAAACATATAAAAGAAAATGATTAAGTAAACACCTGAAACAACGATAATACTAAAATATTATTAACAAAGCAATATTAGAAGATCATATATGATATCATATTTTTGTATATGATTCTTCTAAAATTTAATAACAATGATTTAACTATTATACAAGAGGTTAACCTACCATTAAGCAAAGAAAATTATAAGGTAATGGTTAATTCTACAACCTCTTCGTTATTCAAGGTTGTTTATATGTAATTATCTAATTGGACCTCTTTATCATCCACATCCATGTTTCCTCAATATGTAATATTATTACTATTCACCAACAACTGTTTAATTCTAATTTTACTTATTGGTGAATTTTTAGTAAAAGATATGAATGGAATATTTTGTCGTTTTCAGTACGATATGCTTTTTGACTTTTCTGGCCAAAGTATGAGAAGAATGTATTTTAACTTATACGACATGAAAATATTTTTATTCTTTCATAGAAAATTATTTCCATGAAGCTTCCTTTAAATGTTTTCAAGTTTATTTTAAATTAATTTCTTTTAGTTTGAAATTGAATGACATATTGAGAATGGAAAAAAGTTTTGGATGAAGAAAGGATATTTTCCGCAGGAATGGAGTTCAAGTGTTTTATCAAAATTATGTTCCATCTAAGATAACAACGGGTTTTGTTTCTATCCCTATTATTACATTGATTTGATGTAATTATTTTTATGAAGTCCTTTATTGTATATAGATTATGTTATGATGGCATGATGTTTAATAATCCCATTTTTATTACTTGTATTATGCATTGATGTATGATTTATGATTTTTTGGCACACATAAGAATGGTTTCATTATGAGATGGGTGGGACCTATATCTCTATCAAATGCATTGGGTAAAGATTTATATCTCAGGAGACAAACATGGATGGAATGACAAGTTAATCTGGTTCAGTGATACATGACTGGAATGAGTGAACTCGGTTTAGTAATGGACTTTGTCCGCTATGATGGTCTTGGAAATAATTTTTGACTCTTATGAAATAATTTTCTATGATTATGTATGTATGCCACAATGTTTCCTGTTTTATGTTATGACTATTGGGATTAAATTTCACTATTATGATTTATCCCATGTCATGATATTATGATCTCTTTTGCAGGTTATTATTTTCAAAATTTTATGTTCTTATGAATATGATATGGTTGATATTTAATTTTTTTAACCTTAATGAGCATTTGATCTCACCTTTTGTATGTTTTCTTTTCCCTAATTCAGGAAGAAGGATATTAAGTAGGATATGCCAAAAGGGACTCTAAATATGATGAAATAAACTGGAGACAGTGTAGATGATTCATGAACCAGTTGTTTATATTTCCTAGTTTCTAAAGACACTATACCTATACAGTCCTATCATGGTTTTGTTATATGTTGTAATATGTATGCTTCAATTCTGAAGTAATAACAATGTATGTGAAGTATGGGTCATTATAGTTGGTATCAGAGGGAAAGTATAGTCATCCTTTGGAAACTAGGATGTGAAAGCCTTAGTAAGAACCCTACGGATATGTCTAAGAATAGAAAAAAAATATTAGTGTTTTAGAAATGTCCATGAATAACCTACAATAATACCTAAAGAGTGAAATTTTAATATTGATTATGTTTTTTTCCAGTTATAATTAGTGTTTCTCACATTATTCTTCTTTTTTTTAGTCAATGGCTGGAACCCAAAGGAACCGTGTTAATGCTGAATGTGACGGCCAATGCAATGATTGTACCCCTGAGCAACCAAACGTTATAGGATCTAGAATGAAAAATCTTGTTTCCATGCTCACACAACTTTCTCAAGCTATGAATCATGCATGCCTTCAAAACGAGCAAAGAAAGAAGAAACATTCTGTTGAATTCTTCATGAGGTAGCATCCACCTTCATTCAACAGTTCCACTGATCCATTAGTGGATGAACAACAGATAAGTTCTACTGAAAAGATATTTTCAGTCCTGTAATGTTCTGAACATGATAAAGTCATCTTTGCAGTATATCCTTTGGAAGGTGAAGCTGATTAATGGTGGAATCTTATCAAGAATACGAGGAAAAGAGATGAAATTGAGTCCATGTAATCGGATGAGTTCAAGAACATATTTTTCAATAAGTACTTCCCTCGTATTCTTCAAAAAAATATGGATAATGAGTTTATTAAAATAAAGAAAAATGATGATGAATCGGTTGGTACATACGAAGCAAATTTTACAAGACTTTCAAGGTATGCTTCCAGAATTAGATCGATCGATTCTTTAGTGGCTTAAAAAAGTATTTGATGGTTGTAGGAAATAATGGACTTCAATATCTACGAAGAAATTGTTCGATGTGCTCTCAATGTTGAGATGGAGATTAGAGTAACCCATCATTCATATGAATTTGATAAAAAGAGGAAAATGGAATTCAAAGGGAAATATAAAGAACACACTGAAAAGAAGATACGTTTTCCCTTATTCTAAAAGTGTGGAAAAAAACATTGATGGAATTGTATTAAAGAGACAATTAAAATTTTTAAGTGTGTAAAATAATGTCATCGTGCAATTGAATTCCATGGTGATGGGAAAAAGATGTATAGTGATGCGAATAAAGAAAAGGATAAATAGAATGAACCTCCTACACTTCAATGGTAAAAGTTCAAGGAAATGGGTCATTATGCCAATAAATGCCCAAATCCAAGGGTTTTTTATGATGATTGACATCAAAAAACTCTTAAGGCCAAGGAAAAGGAATGTAACATGCAATTTCTATTGGCAATGTGGAGTATGATAATGATGTGGTGAAAGGTAAACTTACCATCCACTCTAAAGTAGAAAATTTTTTATTTGATTCTGGATCTACCCACTCTTTTATTTTTGAAGAATTTTCTTAGGGTATTGCTATACTACCATAACAATTAGCTACTGAGTTAGCTGTGACAACTCTCAATGGAACAACTGTTGCATCAAAACTTTACAACTCTTCTCTGATTGAAGTTTGTGGGAAAGTGCTTCCTGCAAATCATGTGATCTTTCTATAGTGGAATTTGATGAGATTCTTGGCATGAATTGGCTCTACTTATATGGATCTCATATCAATTTCCAAAGAAGGGAAGTGACATTTCATATTCATGGTCAATCTATGATCATCTATCGATGCAAGGATGAATATAACTTTCCAGTGGAAATTTCTTCCATATTTTGGGTCTTGATTCCAATAAATGAAGGTTACTTATCTCAAATGGTTGGAGAGAAACTCACGATTAAAAATATTCCATTTGTATGAGATTTTGATGATGTCTTTCCAGAGGAATTATGAGGTCTTCCACCAAATTGTGAAGTTGAGTATTTAATAGAACTCATACCGGGTGTTATGATCATTTCAAAGACACCTTATAGAATGGAACCAATTGAGTTGTAGGAATTGAAGAAGAAACTCCAAGAGAATCTTGATAAGGGATTCAAATGCCCTTGTGGATCACATTGGAGAGCACCTATTCTGTTTTTTTAGAAGAAAGATGGATCAATGAGAATCTGCATTGATTATCGAGAACTTAACAAGATCACAATCAAGAAAAATATCCTCTCCCATGCATTGATGACCTATTTTACCAACTACGTAGAGGTCAATACTTTTCCCAGATTGATATTCATTCAGGGTATTATCAATTAAGGGTCAAATGGGATGATATACCAAAGATGACTTTCTATACAAGGTATGGACACTACGAGTATATAGTGATTCCATTTGGTCTTACTAATGCCCTAGCTATCTTCATGGATCTAATGAATAGAGCCTTTAGTGACTATCTTGATCAGTTTGTGGTAGTCATTATAAACGATATTATTTTCTATTCAAAGTGAAAGGAAGAACATGAAGATCACTTGATAATTGTATTAAAGGCCCTAATAAAGGATAATATTTATTCCAAATTTACCAAGTGTGAATTTTGGCATAAAAATTATCATTTTTTGGTCACATAATTTCAAAAGAAGGGATATATGTGGATCTAGAAAAAAGAGAGGTTATCAAAAGATGGTTGAGACCAACAACAGTAACTGAGATCCAAAGTTTTCTTGGTTTGGATGGATAAGATCAACATTTTGTGAATAATTTTTCACGATTATCTAATCTACTAACCAGGCTGACTCGAAAAGGAGTTATGTTCATTTGGATGGAGGAGTGTGAAGAGAATTTAAAGGAGTCAAAAACAGTTTTCCAGTGCACCTGTGCTCACACTACCTTATAGTGGAGAAAGGTTTGTGATCTACAGTGATGCATCCAAGAAGGGATTGGGATTTGTTCTCATGAAAAATGATATGATTGTATCTTATGCCTCACTATAGTTGAAAATCTATGAGAAAAATTACCCAACTCATGATTTGGAGTTAATAGCGGCAATCATTGCATTAAAAATATGGAGGAATTATCTTTGTGGTGAAAAGTGTGAAATTTATATCGATTATAAAAGTTTAAAGTATATCTTCACAAAAAAGGAGGTGAATATGTGCCAAAAAAGATGTTTGGAGTTGATTAAGGATTTCTAATGCTCCATACATTATCACCCTGGGAAAGAAAACAAGGTGGAAGACGCATTAAGTCGATAAGACAATTCTAGCTTATCCATGATGAGGATAAAAAAAGATCCAATATTTATGGATTTACAAAGGATGGATCATGGAATTTTAATGAAAGGGGAGATATCTTATATTTCTCTAATGAATGTTCAACCATCTATACAAGTAAATATTAATGAGGTGCAGAAGATGTTGTTGGGCTACAAAGGAAGGTAAGAAATATTCTTGAATTAAACCTTGATTGTGATGGGATAATAAGGTTCATGGATTGGGTTTATGTTCCTCCAATAGCAGGATTAAAGAAGGAGTTGTTGGATGAGGCTCATAGTTATTCACACTCTCATTCATCCTTGAAGTACAAATATGTACAGGGACCGGAAAGAGTACATTTTGTGGGATAGTATGAAAATAGATATCCCCAAATTTGTCTCTTTATGCTTTGTTTGTCAGTATTTTAAAGATGAGAGACATATGTCTGAAAAGATGTTACAACCATTACCCATACCAGAATGGAAATGAGAATACATCACTATGGACTTTTTCATTGGACTTCCCAAAACATCCAATGGAAATAATGCTATCTGGGTCATATTTGATCATATTATGAAATCGACACACTTCATTACTATTAAAGAAGATTTCTCTCTTGATCAGCTTTCCATGATATATGAAAAGGAAGTGGTAAAATTTCATGGAGTACCACATTCCATTATATCTGATTGGGATCAGAGGCTTACCTCAATGTTTTGGCAAAGTCTTCAGCATACTCTAGATAAAGAGTTGAGTTTCAGTATTGCTTATCATCCCAAGATAGACCGTCAGTCTAAGAGGAAAATTCAAACTCTAGAAGACATGTTGAGTAGTTTCTCTATAGATTTCAAAGGTGGTTGGGATCATCACCTACCTTTGGTGGAATTTTCATATAATAATAGATTTCACTCCAGTATTCAGATGGATCCTTATGAAGCTCTATATGGAAAGAAATAAATAATTCGGACTTGTTGAGATGAAGTCGGGGAAATAAAGCTATTTGGACCTAATCTTATTGATGTGATGGAAGAACAGGTCTGATCTATTCAACAACACATAAGAGCGCTCAGGTTCGACAAAATAGTTATGATGACAATTGAAGAAAAGACATAGTGTTTGAAGTGGGTGATAAAGTGTTCTTATGAATATCTCCTTGGAAGAGAGTAATGATAATTTGAAAGAAGGATAAGATGAGCACTAGGTATATTGGTCATTTTGAAATAGTATATCATGTTGGGAAGGTAGATTACCGATTGGCACTTCCACCAAATCTCTCTCATGGGAATGATGTTTTCCATGTATCTCTTATGATAAAGTACATAACCGATCCTTCTCATGTACTAAGCTCAGAAGTTGTACCACTGAAGAAAAATATTTCTTATGAAAAGCAGTTGATAGAGATTCTGGATCAAAGTGAAAAGGTTCTATGAAACAAGACCACTTGCTTGGTTAAGGTTTAATGTAGGAACCACCAATTAGAAGAAGCTACATGGGAACATGAGGATATGATGAGGGAGATGTATCCTCATCTGTTTGTTATGAAGTGACGAATTTTTAGAGAGAAATTCATTTTAAGGGGGGTAGAATGTAACACCCTGAGATTATATGAGAAATATTTTTTTGTGTGTTATGTTATGTGAAACACCAAGGGAATATTTCACTACACACAACACTGGCTTGGGTTGCTTTATACTCAAGAACAACCTTCCTTGATAGCTTGCGTTGTACGCAATACCGAGTTTCACTAAAAAACAACAGGTTATTAAAATATTATATAAACTAACCATTATGAATAGTAATAACCACTTTTTTATGTTTTATAAATTTGATTTTTCAAAATGGTCGTCATTTCTGGATTCGGAATATCGAAATTATCTTAGGGTGAATTTTTGAAATTTTTTCTGAAAAAAATCAATTTTTAATGAATAGTGAAAAACACTGAGTTATAGTTCAAAACCAAAGTTTTATTTAAATTTATTTTAGGTCAAAATAGATACATAATACCTATATAATTTCAATTTAATTCATTGGATTCAGTTGATAATAATTTCAAATAATAAAAAGTTTATTGAACTTTTTACCGTCTTTTACCTACCACATTGGAGCATTTAGAAATTTACATAAAATTTAATTTTACCACTTCTGTAAGTTGAATTTTAGAATCTAAGAGACATGGTTGATATCAGTAAGTAAAATTTGGTTAAATAATATAAAAATAATTTTTTGGTGAATAGTAACTTTTTTCTTTTATTTACCACAGTTAAAAGTAAATAGAGTAATTAAGGGAAAAAATGATATTATTATTACCGTAAAACATATCCTAATTATATTGGATAAGTGTAATTCGAACAAAAACAACCTTATGAATAAAAATTCACCCTTTAGGTCGACTTGGATTAGATTAGGACATTTAGGATTATTTAATTCAAAGAAGTGTTAAAAGAGTTAAAATCAAAGTTTAATAGCTAAAACAGGTTTAATATAGGGTTAAACACATTATAAATTCGACTATAAATATTCATTAGAAAGATAAAATTATTTCCTACATAATGGTATTTTATTTATAATTTTTAGACATTTAATAATTTAATTTATTTATGACACAATGATGTTGCAGTAAATACCTTTTTAAAGAAATATTAACATAATTGACATTATAAATACCCAAATAAAAGAAATTTGATACTTTTTATGAATTAAACTAATTGTATAGGTTAATATTATATATTAGGGTTGTTTTTATCAATTTTATTTGAAGAAATAATGCTTTTATGAATTTAGAAAAAAACAGAATACCAAATATTGTCGAAATTGACATAACAGAGTTTTTAAAACAAATATTATATTATTAATTGATATTCTATTCCTAAAAATCTATGGTTCAGCCAAAAGACTTATATAATTATTGGTGTATCATTACTGAACAACTTGGATTCTCTTGGATGTATATAGTATGTTTATTAACCATATAATATAAAAATAGAAAGAGACATTGTAAATGTCAAACTATTTAACTAACAGTTACATACAAATGATAAGGTTAATATAGTGACCCAATCCTATATAAAACCAACCGGTTGAGTGGATTTTGACATATTACAACCTTATCATAGAAATAAATCAATTTGGAGCCATTATAATCTAAATATGAATTTATTATAAAATAATATTTTAAGTTTCTCCTATGGTGCCCCTCACTTCTCTTATAAAAGGGAACTCCCCCTTATCTATAATTCACACCTCCAAAGCCATTTGGCTCAGCCAAAACCTTCTCAAATAACCTCTAAACTGTCATACATTAATCCTAGAGGCATTCCATTCGTCAAAAACCCATCTTAAGGAGCCATTTTGATCAAATAAAAAGGAAGAATTTGAAGAAGTGGTAAATATCTCACCACCCCTTTCAAGTTCTGTTTTCTTCCACATCCTCCTTCTTGGTTGTTTCCATTATAAAATTATAAATCCAGTATCTTCTATATAATGTTATTTTATTATAAAATTGGTACCACCATATTAGTTATTTTATCCATCCTATGAAAGAAAAAGTCATCACACGTGCGTACAAACGGCTTACCATCTCCACATCATGGTGTAGTTTGTTATTCAAACCATTAATCATTTGGATGTTTATAATAATGAGTATAAATGATATAAATAATAATAATAACATTATATTAATTCTTTATATTTGATATACCATCCAATTATATACTATTTTAATGTCAAAAGAATGATATTGTCACTCATGCGTACGTACGATCTACCGTCTCGACAAACGCGATGAGATTCATTCCCCATCATATCCATTATAGACTAATTTTCATTTTATGTTTAAAAGTAATGTTTAAGGACTTGATATAATTCTGGATATGAATAATATACAACCTACCCATATCAAACACGGATTATATAACAAAACATATAAAAGAAAATAAGTAAGTTAACACACGAAACGACAATTATACTAAAATATTATTAACAAAGCAATAATATAAGATCATATATTATATCATATTTATGTATAAGATTCTTTTATAATTTAATAACAAGTATTTAACTACTATACATGAAGTTAACCTACCCTCGACCAAGGAAAAGTACAAGTTAAGGGTTAATTCTACAACCTCTTTATTATTCATGTTTGTTTATATGTAATTATATACTGGGACCTATTTATCATCCACATCCATTTTCCACAATATGTAATATTATTAATATTACCCCACAATTGTTTAAATATTATTTTACCTATTGGTTAATTTTTAGTAAAATATATGAAATTAATCTTTTTTCATTTTCTATACGAGATACTTTTTTTCTTTTCCGGTGAATGTACGAGAAGAATGTTTGTTTAACATATACGGAATGAATTTATTTTTATGATTTCATAGAAAATTATTTCCATGAATCTTCCTTTACAAGGTTTCAATTTTATTTCCAATTAAATTCTTTTAGATTAATATTGTATGACATATTAAGAAAGGAAAAATGTTTTTGATGAAGAAAGGATATTTTTCTGAGGACTGGAGTTCAAGTGTTTTATCAAAATTATTTTCCATCTAAGATAATATAGGGTTCTGTTTCTATCCATATTATTACATTGATTTGGTGGAATTACTTTTATGAAGACCTTTATCTTGTATGGATTATTTTATATTGGCATGAAGTTTAAGAATCCCATTTTTATTACATGGGTTATGTTATGATGTATGATTTATGATTTTGTGGAAAACATAAGAATGTTTTCATTATGAGATGGTTGGGACCTATATCTCCCTCCCATGAATTGGGTAATGATTTATATCTCATGAGATAGACATGGCTAGAATGGAAAGTTAATCTGGTTCAGTGATACAAGACTGGAACGAGGAGTGAACTCAGTTTAGTAATGGAATTTATCCACTACGACAATCTTGGAAAAGAGTCTGGACTAATATGAAATGAGTTTCTATGATTATGTGCGTATGCCACAATGTTTCATGTTTTTTTATGATTATTTGGATTAAATATCACTACTATGATTTATCCCATGTCATGATATTATGATCTCTATTATAGGTTAAGATTATTGAAATGTTATGTTCTTATGAATATTATATGATTGATAATTTCTTTGTTTACCCATATTGAGAATTTGAGCTCACCCTTTTGTATGTTTTATTTTCCCCAGGTCAGGAAGAAGGGTATTAATAGGATATGTCAAAAGGGACTCTAGATATGATGAAATAAATGAGAGGCAATTTAGATTATTTATGAACTAGTTGTTTATGTTTCCCAGTTTCTAAAGACAATATACCTATACGGTACTATCATGGTTTTGTTATATGTTGTAATAAGTATACTTCAATTCTTAAATTATATAAATGTATATGATGTATGGGCCATTATATATTCCATTCCAAAGAAAATTTGATAACTAAATTTTTTTTTTATGAATAATATTAATATTATATAGTAGTTCATTAAAAATAAATCTTGAAAGAAATGTATGCTATCAAAGAAACCAGGAATTGTGTGTTTGACACACCAAACATAGTTCTTTATATACCACAAGAAAATATATATGTTTCATGTAGAAAAATGTTATCTTATTTTGGGTGTATTGAAAGCCAAACATAGTGCATTCATATAATATAGTGTATATTCAGTGTTGTATGAATTGAAAAATATCAAGATGATCCAATTAACCCAAAAAAATATTTCAGAAAATATAAATCAATTACAACATATTATTAAGAATTATTTTATTAAAATAATTAAATTTAATTAATAGATTATTTTACATACAACATCATGTTCACCTTGTTTTACATGCAACACTGAGATTAACTTGCATCACACATGACTCTGAATTTTAACGAACTGTGATATATTATAAATATTATTACTTGAACATTCCCATTATAAAATATAAGTTAAACATAGTGGTATGAATATTAGTAACTAATTTTTAAATATTATCTATAATTATTTTATATAATAAAAACATATTGACTATTAAATTTATTAATTTCAAAAAAGTATTTATATTTTTTGAGAATACCATTTTCTTTAAATAGATGTAATAAATTTTATAAACAAATAAATGAACTAATTTTTTTAAATTTTATAAAATTTATTATTTTAAAAAACTTTATTTTTTAAATATATATAAAAAACTTGTATTGGATTTATTTTTTTATAAACTTATAAAAATAAAAAAATTTCACTGAACTTGTAATTTTTTTTTTCTATTTACAACTGTCTATTCATTAACAAAATTAAAATCATAAATATTGTTTTAATAAGATTATAGATTTAAAAAATGTATAATTATATATTTAATAATCCAATTTATGAATATCGAAACTATTCTATATAGAGTTTGGAAATTAGGGAATTCTATACTTATGTGAAACATCTATTTGAAAATCAAATTTTCATCGCATTTGTGTGTAAAATTTTGTATTAAAAATTTATTCTTCTTTTAATTAAATCAAGAAAATGAATAACATATTCTGAATCATATAAATGTATATTTTATAGTAAACATAATTTTTTACTATTATTAATAGTAAAAGCGGTAAAAAATAATGACTAGAAATAAGGTAAAAATTAGTTTATCAAGGGTTTAATCTTAATGGTTACGGGTTATAATGACCTTGAAACTTATACAATATAGCGTCCAGAAAAATGGGCCACTAAAATTGTTCCCCACTCTAGTTTCCCACTAGGCCACAAGCATCCCACATCATATATCATTGGATACTGACTAACAATGAGGGTCTAATGGTGGTACCGGGGGAAACCGTAAAATCTTGATCAGTAATAATCATGAAAAAGAAATAAACATAAAGTCATAGTAATAAGAAAAAATTATTGGTAATCAGTAATTAATGAATGAATCCTCATGTATAAACAAGCTCCGACAGATATACATGCATGCATGCTTATTACTTGTAAAATTACCGATGAAAATAAATAATGGAAAGAAACCATGGATCTCTTGTAGGGAATCATGATTGTTATATGAGTCCTCTACCCAAAAAATACATTCTAGCCTAGAAGGTTTATAGTGAGAAAGGAAAATCTATGAACATGAACTTGCAACCGGGTTGTATGTTCGGGTTCCCCAATGCAACTACCGCATTAACATGGTCTAATATATAATAAGTAGTCCACCACCAATGGTGTATAACTAATAATACATACCATTAATAAAAAATAAGTTCTGTTTATGTGTAATGATATATGGATAATATGTTGTAATAAAGGTAAAAAAGTCTAGCTTAGGTTCCTCAAAGACACCCAGCTGACTATACTTGCTTCGACCCAACCCAAAATATCTCTAGACAAGTTACCATGTATATGTGTGTATATATATATTTATATATATATATATCATTTTTTGTGTGTGTATTAATATCTATATACTCTGTATATACAAGAAAATATATCCATATATATTTTTCATACAATTCAGTACACAAGGTGTACCATAGGTGTCCTTCTATAATCATAAGTGTGTCATACTCTGTAAGGTATGGAATACATGTAATAAATAATTGAATGAATAAGGACATCATTACCATTTTCACTATGGAAAATAATAATAATAAGCTAGGTTAATATAATAAATGGTTCATAATCCCAAAATCTTAAATGAGGTACAGAAGTATTAATTGGCATCTTGCACATGGATGCGACCTCCATTATAATTCCCCGACCCCAGTTACCCAGAGTCGGTGCATTATTACATAACAATGACATGATCACAAATGATCAAGTATCGAAAGATTGATCAGTTTAGTAGCCTTGGAATCACTAGATACATTCATAAAGTTTACATTACATCATAAAATGAAAACTACATCAACATAGTATCCATAGTACACACTCATATCCCCTTATACTATCACTGCAGGTCATTCCTAAAATACTTCTTCACATCTTGGGAAAAATAAAACATAGAAAGGGGTGAGCTCAAATGCTCAGTAAGGATAACAATATAGCGGAAACTTTAATAAATAAGCATAAACATTTAAGGCAATGTATAACTAAAACAAAACCTTTTAATCTTGAACTTCAGCATAATATGGAAATGATAAAATGAAATAATTACATTTACTTATTCACATGGATATTCTACGAGACTAATAATCACATGCAGTATCAATAACAACTTTCATAATGATGTAATCCATAATGCCATACTATTATAACCACATAGTCAAGGCCTTATACCAATACTACAAATAAGATTTTGTCAAGGCCTTTTGTCAAGACACTAGTTTGTCTCATGAGACCTACTCATGCATCGAGGAGCTATAGCGGGCTCCACCTGTTAATTATTAAGTCAAATGCATTCCTCATATGAATAGATTTAAACATAATATAATCATTCGTATTAAAACTAGCATATGAAATGTCAATAATTTCTCCATAAACCATGAATGGTATAAAAATAACACATCCACAGTCAAACATATCACAAAACCTTCAATACAATATGGAAGTAATGTATCATAATAGATCAACTTCAAATAAGCTTAAAATCCATCAAAGGATGTTGAAATAGTTGAAATCAAAATTATTTGAGAGAAATATTTCTTTTTTAAAATCATTTAAAAGTATCATATTTTTAAAATAAAACATTTACTTTGAAAATATCCTTATAATAATGTAAGGTTAGCTTCGATGAGTTTATAATGGTAGAAAACAACTGCACCCACCGTATAAGTTTAAAAAAGTCATTCTTGCCTTAATTTTTTCGAAAAGGATAAAAATGAACTTGTTTGGAAAATGACAGAAATATTACTTTATAAACATCTTATAAAAATTCAATCAAGGTTATAAATGAATTTATCCCATAGTTTATAAAATATTAAGAATTATTTGAAATAAATTTTTAAGAAACATGGATGTGGATGATAAAGAGGTCCTAGTTGATAATTATGTATAAACAACCTCAGATAATGAAGAGATTGTGAAATAAACCCTTACCTCGTACATTTACTTGGTCAAGGGTAGGTTAACCTCCTATATAATGGTGAAATAATTGTTATTAAATTATACAAGAATCATTTAAATTAATATGATATCACATATGATCATTTAACATTGCTTTGTTAATAATATCTTAGTATTATCGTTGTTTTGGGTGTTAACTTACTCGTTTTATTTTATATGTTTTATTACAGAAGCCGTGTTTGTTGTGAATAAGTTGTATCATATTCATATCCAGACTAATATCAAGTCCTTAAACATTATTTTTAATCATCAAGTGAGAATTATACATGAATGGATACAATGGAGAGTGAATCTCATCGCATTCGTGGAGACGGTAGTCCGTACGTATACACGAGCGACAATATCATTTTTTGATGTTAAAATAATATATAATTGGATGTTATATCATATATTAAGAATAATTATCCTGATAAATTTATTATTTACATGAATTAGAAATCATTATTATACCCATCCAAATAATAATATATTGAATAAAAATTACACCACGACGTGGAGACAGTAATCCATACGTACACACATATGGTGACATGTCATTCAAAGGATGGATAGAATAATGAATATGGTTGTATGAAATTTATAATAACATCACAGTATATAGAATATATTGGAGTTATTATTTTATAATGGAAATAACAATGAAATAAGAAGATGAAGAAAAAAGGAACATGAAAGAGGGTGGTGAAAACATTACTTCATTTTCAGGTTCTTCCTTTTGATTTGATCAAAAGGGCTCCTTAGGTTGGCTTTCGGACTAAAAGAAGACCTCTAGGATTAACGGAGGATATTATAGAGGGTATCTAAGCATATTTTGGCTGATACCAAAGGCTTTGAAGGTGTGAAATTGAGAGAAGGGGGAGTGCCCTTTTATAAGAGGGGTGAGGGGCACCTTTGGAAAATATAGAAATATTATTTTATAATAAATTCATATTCTATTTCTAATGGCTCCGAAGTGAATTATTTAAATCTTAAGGTGGGTATAAGTCGATAAAAACTCAACCAATAGGTTTTAGTCATGTTTGAGTCTCTTTATTAACTTTATCATTTATTTTTAACTCTTAGTTAATTAGTTTGATGGTTACCATGTCTCTTTGTAATTTTATATTATATAGTCAATAAACTTACTATAAACTTCCAAGAGTCCCCAAAGTAGTCCATTAATGATACACCTATCATTATTTATGTCTCCTTGTCGAATCGTAGATTTTTAGGAATAGAATATAAATTAATAATTAATATTTATTTTAAAAACATTTTTATGTCAATTTTGACACTATTGGGTATTTTGTTTTTGACAATTTCAAAACAGCATAACTACTTCTAAAAAAACTTATATAACCAATATTAATATGTTATATTAACCTAGAAAATTACTGTAATTCCTAGAAAGTCTCATATTACATTTATTTTGATTTTTATAATATCAATTATTTTAATATTTTATTAATTAGATAATTACTGCTTCACCATTGTGTCATAAATAAATTAAATTATTTAATATCTAAAAATTATTAATAAAATACAATTAAGTAGGAAATATTTTTATCTTTCTAATGAATATTTACAATTGAATTTATATTATGTATAACCCTATATTACAAATGTTTTAGTAATTAAACTTTGATTTTAACTCTTTTTACTCTTCTTTGAATTAAATAATAATTAATGTCCTAATATAATCCAAGTGGACCTAAATGATAATATTTTATTCCTAAGGTTGTTTTTGGTTGGGATACACTTGTCCAATAGAACTAGGACATGTGTTAGTGTAATATTAATATCATTTTTACCCTTAATTACCCAATTTACTTTCAACCGTGGTAATTAAAAGTAAAAAGTTACTATTCACCAAAAATTATTTTTATCATATTGAACCACATTTTAATCCTTGATCTTAGCAGTTTCTCATGTATTATCAAAATTCCAATTAAAAAAGCGGTAAAATTATGTTTTATGTGGTTTTCCAAATTTTCTTAGGAGGTGGGTAAAAGACGGTGAAAAGTTCAATAAAATTTTTATATATCTAAAATTATTTTAAACTAACTCTAATTAATTACATTGAACTTATATAGGTATTATGTATCTATTTTGAACTTATTTAAATTTAAATAAAATAAATAATTATATAAATAATAAATCGTTTTTAAACTATAACTCTGTGTTTTTTAACTATTCATAAAAAATTTAATGTTTTCATAAAAATACCAAAATTTCACCATAGGTTTATTTCGATATTCCAAATCCAAAAATGAAGTCCATTTTGAAAGATAAAATTTATAAAATTTCAAAAAGTGGGTATTAATATTCATAACGACTAGTTTGATTGGTTGTGGTGTGTGTTAGAACTCGATGTTGCGTACAACACACACTACTGTATTATTCAAAGAGAAGCGTACAGTGGAAGCTTGGGCTGTTACATTCTCCCCTACTTAAAATAATTTCGTCCTTGAAATTTCAAGAATACTATTGTATGAAAAGACTCGGGTGGTCCTTCATCATATGTTCCTCATGTTCCCACATTGCTTCTTCCTTCATATGGTTTCTCCACAAAACTTTCACCAGACAAGTCGTCCAGTTTCTCAGTACTTATTCTCTCGTATCAATAATCCTAACGGGATCTTCGTAATAATATAGATCGGGTTCCAGTTCTAATTCCACATAGGTGAGTACATGCATTGGGTCAGGCATGTATTTCCTCAACAGTGATACGTGGAACACATCATGAACTTTGGAGAGATTTGGCGGTATTTCTAAACGGTAAGCTATAGTAGCAATTCGTTCTAGAATTATGAAAGGTCAAATATACCTGGGACACAATTTACCTTTCTTACTGAAACTTATAACTCCATTCCATGAATATACCTTCAAGAAAACATGATTTACTACCAGAAATTCCAAATCCTTCCTTCAATTATCATCATAGCTCTTCGGCCTACTTTGAGCTGTTTTGATGTGGTTTTGGATTACCTTCACCTTTTCCATCATTTCCTCCACCAGTTTTGGGCCTACAATTTTTCTTTCACCAAATTCATCCCAACAGGTTGGTGTGAGACTTCTATTTCCGTACAACGCTTCATATGGTGCCATCCGAATACTTTAATGGAACCTATTATTATAGGAAAATTCTACTAGAGGTAAATATTGATCCCACATACCCTGAAAGTCAAGTGAGAATTGTCTCAACATGTCTTCTAAGGTATGAATAGTCCTTTCTGAGAGTCCATCAGTTTTGGGGTTGTAAGAAGTGATCAAATTAAGTTTAGTATCCCAGGCCTTCTGAAGGCTTTTCCATAATCTTAATGTAAAACGGGGATCACGATCAGAAATAATCGATAGGGGTACTCCATGAAGTCTCACAACTTCATTAATATATAGCCTTTCTAGGCATTCGAGTGGTAAATATTCCCTTATAGCAAGACAATGTGCTAACTTGGCAAGACGATCAACAATGACCCATATTACATTCTCCTTTCTAGGATTCTTTATTAGTCCCATGATAAAGTCCATCGTAATATTATTCCATTTCCACTCTGTTATGGGAAGTGGTTGCATGACTCTTCTTGGATATTGCCTTCCATCTTTCACTTGCTGACAAACCATATATCTTGACACAACATCAACAATATCCCTCTTCATGTTGGCCCACCAAAAATGTTCCATCAAATCTCTATAAATTTTGGTGCTCTGAGGGTGTATAGAGAAATTCGAACTATGAGCATCGTCCAACAATTCCCTTTTTAGATCAAGTATATTGGGAACACAATGTCTCTTCCCAAATTTCAAAATTCATTCTTCATACACAAAGTCTCTCAATATCTCATCTTTCACATCATTAATCTTCTTTTAAAATTCTTCATCATCGGTCTGAGGACTCTTTGTACATTCAAATAAATATGTTTTGGAAACCATTTGAAAAACATTGATGTTTCACCTTCCATGGTTATTCCCATGTCCATCTTCACTAGATCAATGAAAATTGGATCCCTTTCAATTCTCATATTTTTCAAAACTCCATGATCTTTTCTGCTCAAATCATCTGCCAACATATTTGCCTTCCCCGGATGGTAGTGTATTGTGAAATCATAATCCTTGAGTAATTCAAGCCATCGACTTTTCCTCATGTAGAGTTATTTCTATGAGAAATGTACTTCAAACTCTTTTGATCCGTATAAATCTCACATTTTTCACCATAGAGATAATGTCTCTATATCTTCAATGAAAAGATTACAGCAGCTACCTCAAGATCATGAGTAGGATAGTTTTTCTCATGAATTTTTAGCTGTCATGATGCATAGGCAATAACCCTATCATTCTGCATAAGGAAACAACCAAGTTCTTTCATCGATGCATCACTATAAATAACAAACCCATCATTCCCCGATGGTAGAGTCAATATAGGAGCATTGACTAATCTTCTCTTCATTTCTTCAAATCATTTTTCACACTCTTTTTTCCAAACAAATTTAAACCCTTTACGTGTGAGCTTAGTTAATAGGTTAGCCAATCGGGCAAAATTCTGGACGAAACGTTGCTAATAACATGCTAAACCAATAAAACTGTATACCTCAGTTATACTCGTTGGTGCTGGCCATTCTTGGATGGCCTTGGTCGTAGAAGGATCAATAGAGATTCCATCCATAGAGACAATATGGACAACAAAAGAAATCTCTTGAAGCCAAAATTCACACTTTCTAAAATTCCCAAATAATTTATGTCTTCTTAGAGTCTTCAGGATAATGCCCAAGTGATTTTCATGATCTTTATATATTTTGGAGTATACCAAGATATCATCAATAAATACCACCACAAATTCATCGAGATATTCCTTGAAAACTCTATTCATTATATCCATGAATACAGAGGGTGCATTAGTCATTCCAAAAGGCATTACAGTAAACTCGTAATGCTCATACCTAGTTCGAAATGATGTCTTCGGAATGTATTCCTTCTTCTCACACAACTGATGATATCCATATCGAAGGTTAATCTTAGAAAATTATTTATCTTCATGCAGTTGTTCAAATAAATCATCAATGCAATGTAGGGGATACTTGTTCTTTATTGTTATAGCCTTGATCTCCCTATAGTCGATACATAACCTCATAGACCCATATTTCTTTTTAATAAAAAAATAGGGGTTCCCCATGGAGAAACACTAGGGAGAATAAATCCCTTATTACTCAATTCCTCTAGTTGTTTCTTTAGTTCAACTAATTCCACAGTAACCATTCTATAATAGGTCTTCGATATAGTCCATGATCCATGAATTAAATCAATAGAAAACTCAACTTCTCATTCTAGAGGATGTCCAGGTAAATCTTCTTGAAAATACATCTACATATTCATTCACAATAGGTACATATTCTATTTGAACATTGCTTTCCTGTCCCGCAGTCATTTCATTCTCTTCCTCCCCAATAATTGAATTTAGTTGAGGTACTGGGGGTGGATCTAGGTAAAAAATAGGTGGTGATGATTCCGCTATAAATATAATGTTTTCCTTATCATCATCATTAAAAATAGTAATGTCCTTATTCTTACAATAAATTTTTTCATCATAGTCCAAAAGCTAATCCATACCGATGATTATATCAAATTCAATCATAGGTATGACGATGAGATCATAGGATAAAGAACATTTCTGTGCTCTAATGGGGAATGATTCACAAAACTTTGTTGCAAGGATATTCCCCTTAGGAGTTTTAACTGACAACTCCCTTGTTAAATCAAATTGTAAATATCTAATTTTCTTAAAAAACCGGGAAGATATAAAACAATGCGAAGATCCAGAATCAAATAAAGCATTTTCTAAACTTGAGGAAACCATTAAATTACCTGCCACCATGTCTTTTAGAGCTTCTACCTAAGCAGTAGTGATAGCATAAGCTCGGCCTTGATCCCTTGGCCTTTTCTGAGGTAAGTTCCCCTAATTATTAGGAAATTAATTTTCATAATGTCCCATCTCCCTAAAATTATAGTATTGGACATCGATAGATTCCTTCTTCCCCTTGAAATCACGTGTTTGGTGGCCTTTTTCACCACACATGTAACAGACTTCCATTCCCTTCAAGCACGTACCATGGTGTTTCTTCCCACATTTACTGTAGGATGGATATTCAACTTTTCCATTCTTCCCCTTATTTCCATTCAAGAATTGATCAGCAGATCTCTTCTTCTCTTTCTTTTCTGTAAAGGCAAAAGACTTAGAGAATTCTTTTTCTTTCTTGATAGCGCATGAGACAATGTCTTCGTACGACGAGAAGGCTTGCGAGACTAATGCTCGAAATAGACATGGTTCCAAACCATCAATGAAATGATAAATATTACTTCTTGGGTTACATATATAATCTCTAGCATACCTTGTTAACCTGGTAAAGTTAGCCTCATACTTTGCAACATTCACATACCGCTTTTGTCTTAGACTCATAAATTGCCTTTCCATATCTGATCGATGGCCACAAGGAATGTATTTTTATAAAAATAGATCTTTGAACTCCATATATTACATATTTGACACTTTATCATCTTATTTCGTGTTTTGAATCAATGACCACCATTTATTAGCATCTCCAATGAGGCGGTAAACTACGATGATAACTTTTTACCTTTCACTACTTCCCAAATCCTGAAATACTTTCCCTAGGGAACTTATCCATTGCTCAGCTACTAATGGATTTGTACTCCCATTTAATGTTGGTGTATGTTTCCTCATGAAACGATCTAACATTGATCCTCCACGCTATGGATCAGGATGCTCCATATGGGTAAGATTATTATTCATAACCTGAGTGAGTTATCCTAGTGTGGTGATAAGCTGATCAGCACTAGTTGCATCAGCATCTCCACTATAATTATCTTGAGTAGGTGGGTAATCCTTAAATGGACTGAGTGTATTGATATAGTTTCCATTTATTCTTCTAGGAACCATTTCTAAATAATGGCATAAACCAGATCAGTTTATGAATCAAAATACATAATTCCATACTTCTAAAACACATAAAATAAATTGAATTGTTTTTGGATATAATCAATAATCATAAAAATGTTTTCTTTGAGGAATTATATACTCATAAATACTTCATAATGGTTTGTAAAGAAAATGATAATTATCCTAAAGATATCCCTCGGGAGTGTCGTAACCAAAAGTGCAGCAAGGGCCATTGTCGTGCACCAGTTCCCGTTCGAGTCTAGCTCAAAGTGGTGTCTTTGGGTTTTACACCTAGGTACATCTATGCCAGAGTTGCCTCTACCTACTCGTATCCAGATAGGGATGTATTGCTCGGAAATCTCACAAAATCTCTACAATACCAATATTCTAGGAAGTTCGTTTATACTAATCCTCAAAGTGTATCTTAAGGATATGTGCTCTAATCAGAGTTTATCTAAATCTAGCTTCCAAGGTTTTTACTAAACTTCCTCTAATACCAACTGTAAAGCCTTGAGCCCAGTTAGCCAGAGTCGGTGAATTATTATATAAAATTGGCATGATCACAAAATATCAAGTCTCTAAAGACCGATTAGTTTAGTAGACTTGGAATCACTAGATACATTTACAATGTTTATATTACATAATAAAATGAAAAATACAACAAAATAGTCTGCATAGTCCACACTCCTATACCCTCATACTAACCCTGCAAGTCATTCATAAAATACTTCTTCACATCCTGGAAAAAATAAAACATAGAAAGGGGTGAGCTCAGATGCTCAGTAAGGATACCAATATAGTGAAAAATTTCATAAATAAGCATAAACATTTAAGGCAATTCATAACTAAAACAAAACCCTTTTAAACTTGAAATTCATCATAATGTGGAAAAGATAAAATGAAATAATTCTGTTTACTTATTCACATGGATATTCTACTAGTCAAATAATCAGATGCAATATCAATAACCACTTTCAAAATGATGGAATGCATAATGCTAGACTATCATAACCACATAGTCAAGGCCTTGTTCCAAGACTACAAATAAGATTTTGTCAAGGCCTTGTGCCAAGAAACTAGTTTATCTCATGAGAACTACCGATGAATCGAGGATCTATAGCAGGCTCCACCCGTAACTTATTAAGTCTAATGCATTCCTCATATGAATAGGTTTAAACATAACATAAACATTCGTATTAAAACTAGCATAAGAAATGTTAATAAATTCTCCATAAACCACAAATGGTCTTAAAATGACACATCCATGGTCAAACATATCACAAAACCTTCAATAAAATATGTAATTTTTTTATCATAATAAATCAACTTCAAATTAGCTTAAAATCTATCAAAGGATGTTGAAATGGATGAGATCAAAACTAGATGAGGGAAATGTCTCTTTTTTTTTGAAATCATTTAAAAGTATAATAATTATAAATTAAAACATTTACTTTTAAAATATCCTTATAAGCTTTTAAGGGAAGCTTTTATGAGTTTATAATGGTATAAAATAGTCGCACCCACTGTATAAGTTTAAAAAAGTCATTCTTACCTTAATTTTGTGGAAAAGGTTAAAAAGCAACTTGTTTGGAAAACGATGGAAAGATTCCTTTATAAAAATCTTATAAAAAGTCAAAAAATTATATAAATGAATTTAAACCATAGTCTATAAAATATTAATAATGATTTGAAAAACATTTTTAAGAAACATGGATGTGAATGATAAAGAGGTCCCAGTTGATAATTACATATAAACAACCTCAGATAATGAAGTGATTGTGAAATAAACCCTTACCTTTTACTTTTCCTTGGTCGAAGGTAGGTTAACCTCCTTTGTAAGGGTGAATAAATTGATATTAAATTATACAATAATCATTTAAATTAATATGATATCATATATGATCTTTTAACATTGATTTGTTAATAATATCTTAGTATTATCGTTGTTTCGGGTGTTAACTTATTAAATTTCTTTTATATGTTTTGTTAAATAAGCCATGTTTGTTATTAATAGGTTTTATCTTATTAATATCCAGAATTATATCAAGTCCTCAAACATTATTTTTAATCCAAAAATGATAATTAGATTTTAATTGATATGATGGAGAGTGAATCTCATCGCGTTCGTAGAGACGATAGTCCGTACGTACACATGAGTGACAATATCATTCTTTTGATATTAAAATAACATATAATTGGATGGTATATCATATATAAAGAATAATTATCATGTTATATTTATTATTTACATGAATTACACATCATTATTATACCCATAAAAATAATAATGTATTGAATAACAATTATACCACGATGTGGAGACGGTAAGCTGTACACATGCACGTATGGTGACATGTCATTCAAAGGATGGATAGAATACTGAATATGGTAGTACCATATTTATAATAACATCAAAATATATAGAAGATACTGGAGTTATTATTTTATAATGGATATAATAGAGAAAGAAGATGTTGAAGAAGAAAGGAAATTGAAAGAGGGTGGTGAAAACATTACCTCTTCTTCGGGTTCTCCCTTTTTATTATATCAAAAGGGCTCCTTAGGTTGGCTTTATGACTAAAGTAAGGCCTCTAGGATGAAGGGAGTATATTTGAGAGGGTATTTGGGTAGAGTTTGGCCGAGGAAAAAGGCTTTAAAGGTGAGAAATTGAGAGAAGGGGGAGTGCCCTTTTATAAGAGGGGTGAGGGGCACCTTTGGAAAAGCTAGAAATATTATTTTAAAATAAATTCATATTCGGTTTCTAATGGCTCCAATGTGGATTATTTAAATATTAAGGTGGTTATAGGTCGAAAACCAATAAAAAATATGTTTTAGATAGGCTTGGGTCACTTTATTAACCTTATCTTTTAGTTTTAACTCTTAGTTAATTAGTTTGACACTTACGATGTCTTTTTGTATTTTTATATTATATAGTCAATAAAATTACTATAAGCTTTCAAGAGACCCCAAAGTAGTCCATTAATGATAAATCTATCATTATTTAAGTCTTTTGGGTGAACCATATATTTTTTGGAAGATAATATAAATTAATAATATAATAGTTTTTTTAAAAACTCTTTTATGTCAATTTTGATACTATTGGGTATTTTGTTTTTGGTAATTTTATAACAACATTATTACTTTGAAACACATTTATATATACAATCTGAATATGTCATATTAACCTATAAAATTATTTTAATTCATAGAAAGTCTAAAATTAAATTTATTTTGATATTTATAATATCAATTATATTAATATTTCATTACTTAGGTAATTACTGCATCACCATTGTGACATAAATAAAATAAATTATTTAATTTCTAAAAATTATAAATAAAATAAGATCATGTAGGAAATATTTTTATATTTCTAATGAATATTTAAAATCTAATATATCTTATGTTTAACCCTATTTTAAATATGTTTTAGTAATTAAACATCGATTTTAACTCTTTTAACTCTTCTTTGAATTAAATAATAATTAATGTCCTAATATAATCCAAGTGGACCTAAATGATAGTATTTTATTCCTAAGGTTGTTTTTGGTCTAGATAAACTTGTAAAATATAATTAGGACATGTTTTAGGGTAATATTAATATCATTTTTACCCTTAATTACCCTATTTACTTTTAACTGTGGTAAATAAAAGAAAAACGTTACTATTCACCAAATATTTTTTTTATCTTATTAATCCAAATTTAACTCTTTGATATTAACTGTGTCTCTCAGAATTGTAAAATTCCACTCACATAAGTGGTAAAATTATGTTTTATGTGAGCTTCCAAATTCTCTTAGGAGGTGGGTAAAAGACGGTGAAAAGTTCAATAAAATTTTTATATATCTAAAATTATTATGAACTAACTCAAATGAATTACATTGAAATTATATAGGTATTATGTATCTATTTTTACCTTAATTAAATTTAAATAAAATAAATAATTATTTAAATAAAAATTCGGTTTTAAACTATAACTCAGCGTTTTTTCACTATTTATCAAAAATTGAAAGTTTTCAAAAAAAACCAAAATTTCAGGCTAGGTTAATTTCTATATTCTGAATCCAAAAATGAAGTCCATTTTTAAAGATAAAATTTATAAATTTCATAAAGTGGGTATTACTATTCATAACGGCTAGTTTGATTGGTTATGGTGTCTGTTAGAACTCGAAGTTGCGTACAACACATGCTACTATATTATTCAATGAGAAGCATATCGTGGAAGCATGGGGTGTTACATCAATGCTAAATATTGAAATTGAGTTTATGTGGTACACCAATTCCAATAATACTGTTGATGTGAGATCCTGATAACATAATCCTACAGCTGGTGGAGTGAGATGTCATACTAAACATCCCTAAAATATTTTACCCCAGTCATAATAAATTTTATAGTAATCATCCTTCACCTATGAGTCATTATACAATAATTAATTAAATAGGTAACTGACATCACTAGAGGCATAGTGGATTCTGTCATATAATACACATTAAAATTTAAAATACAGTTCATATGACAGTCTATTCCAAAATAAATTGTATTTATAAAACTAACCAATTTCATAAATATTCATCTATAAAGACATGGAAGCCACCAAAACCATAGTTCAAATTGTATGGACATCATAAAGAATTGTCATTTAGATTGATAACCTATAGAATCACAAAATTATGTATTATTAGTGAACATGGCATTTCCATCAAACAAATAATGTATTTTAAGAATCTCAATTTTGTAGAGTAATTCATTACACCTAAAATGTAATTTGAAGCATAAGAAGAATACTCACCCTAAGGGTGGTCTAGTCATAAGGTAGTTAGAAATAATTATGTGATTTTTTGAGACCACCCAAAAGGAGAAGTTCGTGTTGAGGTTATAACCTCCAACCATATCAATAGTGGGTCTATAACATGTCACAATTTGGTCTATAATTTTCATTGAAGTAATTATTTATTTAAGGAGTGACAACAATGAAGTCTGGTGCACAACAGATTTAATATATAATATAATGAACACGTATTTGAGGGAAAACTTATATACCACATACCACATTCTTTGGATGGTATTCTATTCTAATTGTGGACTATGATTTAATTAAAAACATGAGAAAATAGAATATTACCCAAATTCGTTGAATATATCAATGATTCTTCACAAAAGAATAGTGCAATTGATAGTGAGAAAAATGAATATAATAGCATTATGATCAAATATATTACCAAGAAGAATCCAACTAGACCAATGATGAATTTATTAGAGAGAATATGAAGAACATGATTCTAAACCTAGGATAGAGAGGTGGAGGATCTCCCTTGTTCTCCCCTACTATGAAAGAAAGAGGAAGAATTAAGGTGGTGAGGAAAGAGTAAAAGGTATGAGAAGATATGTATTTTACAACCCATTAATAACCCTTATGGTTTGGGATGATGGTTTGGATTACCGTTAACCAACCATGCAAGTCTTACCTCCCAAATAACAAACCATTGAAATGGGAGTTCATGGTTGGGCTGCAAGATTTTATAGAAGGTGTGACTAACTATGAGGTACCTCTAGCATTTTAGTACTATCCATATAGTTTTTGTTATTGGACCACACAATTTCAACTAACTATGCTCCCCATTGTAATTATCCCACCCATGAGTTTTCTAGGAATGATGTCTATAATCACATTTAAATTCCCTAGGAACCTCCCATCACATAAAAAAAATCTAAAAAATCACTTTTGACTATTATAACTCTAGAAGATTTCTTCTCATGTTTAGTATAGAATTCACTCTTCCCACAAAATATATTGTTCTAAAACTCCAAAAAATTATAAACCAGTCAAAAACATTGGATGTTACAATCCCCGCATATTATTAATTCTTCCCACCAATAAACCTTGGGGGAAATGAAGAAAAAAAATCCCCTGACCTACTCGGTTTGATAATTTCTAGTAGAGAGTCATGTTGAGTCTTAAAATACCCAATGTATCCCAAATCCATTTTAATTTTACGATTCTTAAACTTCCATAACTAATTCCAACACTCAAAAAAATATATGAAACATCATGATAATATTAATATAGATTATACATGATAATACATTAATTTTTATTTATATTTTAATCATGGGGCCTAAGGAACACCCTAACTTAATTCAATTATCATTTAATGAAAAATTCCATGTTACAATTCATGAACCATCAAAACTACCTTCTAAAGAATTGTAATAGTTTTCTAATGATGATACCAACATATTTTCCAAAAACTATACGAACAAATACAGGTGAGGAAAATATTTTAGGTCCTCAATCTAATCAAAAGGATGAACCCTTTTTAATATAATGTTCCATCATGCTCAAGCACCATCCCGAACAAAAATTTTGATCATGTATCCATGGTTTATCATAAGAAATAGAGGTATTAATACATACATAATAACTCCTTAAAAGACACATTCTAAAACATATATTGAATTTATATAGGGTTATATCTATAAAAATTCTAAAAAATAGATGGAATAAAAGAACCAAAATAACCATCACACAATCAGTCTAAAATTAACACACCCCATCACAACTGATTGTTATTCACTAGAAGAAGACATCCATATCTCCACCATAAGATTATAATTTCAATCACATCAATGAAAAAAAACTACTCAACAAAACTAATATCCATTCTTCAGTGTATGTAATGTTTAGAATGGTAATTAACCATTCCTCTTAATATTTAACATAATAAAAACCATCACCCATTATCGCCTCCTAAGAATGGTTTCCATGGAGAACACTAAAATCCTTGTTATAACAAGCTTAAACACCATCCAATGATCAATGGTGTACTATTTATAATTTGTTTAATTTAAAACATCACCTTATATGTATCTCCCAATGAGACCATTCATTGACAAAAACATCCATTTAAATAGGTAGCTCAACATTTAGGAAACTTGCTTTTAGTTCACCTAAAGAGATGTCAAGATAAAGGGAATGATCACCTCTATCAGGAGTAAATATTGATTTTAATAGAAGTCATCATTATCTCTATTGAGACCAAATTTTATTAAAAATAAGCTATAAAAGACTTAAAAATGGATAAAATTGTGTATCATGAACATGATTCTCCAGGTTCAAACATGGGTAAATAATTTCACGGTTTTCAATTGATTTAATTATTGACCTCCTCACAGATAATGTCCTTAATTAGCCAAATCTTTGAGGCACACTACCTTTATCCTACAAAAATGAAAAATCATTGGTCCTCATTATTAAACTATCAATTCATTAATTCTATATAGTTAGTTATTCTCTAAAAAAATGGTGTGAAATAATCTAGTCATACACAACATGTTTACCTCACATACCTCTAATTTCATGACTCGACTCAAAAACTTTAGATTCATCCATCAATAGATTCAAAATGATAGTGATACATGGAATTTTGATATTTTAATAAATCATGTGTTCCACTAGAACCCCTCTTCAAAATTAGGGACACAAAAAGTTCCATGATTAGCTGAATAACTGCCCACCTCATGATATTGTCTCCATGATGAATGATTACATGCAAAAATATAGGTTTACTAGTCCAGCCTCCCAAATAGTACTTTACATATAATAGTTTCATTATATTCATCACCATTGGTTATTTTGATAAGCCAACACATCACCATTATTATATATCAAAACAATAACACCTATTCCCCTTTAGTAATTTAACAAGAGTAAATTAGTTCTCATTTCCATTATGGAATTTAGTAACCTTAGAGAATCCTCTCTGATAGGTTTATCGTAAAAAAAAATGGAGACCTACATGTGTTTTAATACTAGTAATGTAATCATGGTATTTATCACATAAAATAGTTTTCACACATGAAAACCCTAACTCACTCACTATATCAAATCATGATTCAAAACACCTAAAACACTCAATGATATGAGGTTTTTCTGAAACAATTAATGACGAATGGAACAATACGGGTGAGATTATATAATCATTAAATGTACAAATTAACCAAATGAAAAATTGGATATAAGGATCTAATCCACCTTAGAATCTGGAATGAGGAGTGATCTGTGAATTGATACAATGATAATTTATGACGAAAACATGTGGACACTCACTTGGAATCCTTATAATGATATATCCACTTGGTTTCATGTACAAGAAAACCACTGATATAAAAAGGGGTTTCATTTCACACAAGATTTCCTCCTCATGACCAATAACACCTAAATAGAACCTCCTATTAAAATGATATCATAATATTATTATAATGCATTATTTTCTAAGGGTGTTACCTCTACAAGGAAATCCCCATTGTTTTCAGAAAAAGGCCATTGACTTCCAAACTATATTAATGCAAGAAAGGTCATTATAACTTACCACCAAACCTCTAGGTCCAAAATATCCTAGGAATAAGTATACTAGATTTTTTAGGAAACAACTATATTAATTCTTTAAGGAATCTTTAATAACAAATCCAGAGATAATGGTTCCCTCTATAATACCAATTCCAAGATTCACTTTTATGGAATTTAAATGATGCTCATTTAATCTCTTAAACAGAAAATATACAAGGGATTTGATGTACCAATATTTATAAAAACAATACTATATAAATAATTGATCTTATATCATATATCATTTAAAAAAAACTTATAATTTCTTTTTCACTATTTATTTGTTTCCATAGTGTCCTAAAATGGCTCTATTATTGAAAATAAAAATTTTCAATCTTCAGAGAATAACACTTATTAGTTTTTAGTTGGAATCATAATTAAATAACTCCTTGTAATAATAATACTCATAGGTAGATAAAATGGGTTTATTAATTAATGGGACCATTCATGAATGATTCCACCATATGTTTATATATAACATAATATAATTGGTTTAAATAAAATTATATAACCATTTGATTACCATGTAAACACCCCATGTTGTTATTTTGCAACCCCATCCCTCCAAAGATGCCCCTATAGGGATGGAAATGAAGAAAGGGAGATAATGACTCCTTGAGTACCACCTACAACAGGGACCAAGTTGGTGACTATCACTAAGGGTGAATAAATATCAAATTATGTGAGGAATCGCCATTTATAAGGAAAAAGCAATAGAAAATAGGATATATAATCCAAAGAAACCAACATGATACAAAACAAATGAAATTAAAAATCCATCCCACATTCAAGTATAAACTGAATAGATATAGATACAATAATGTCTCCAAGTTAAATACCCAAAATAAAATCTAATGAAGCGATGCATAAACTGTTAATGATCCTTGCTAGTAATGAAATTATGGTCCACATAATCATCCTAGAAACCATAATACAACTTTATATATGTAGGGTGAGAATAAAAATATACTCATTAGGAAAGATAATCTCTATCATGAACATATGAAAAAAGCATAATAATTCACCTGTGAGATATATCATAACCAAATAGAACATATCAAGTTATACTAACCATACGATCATCATCAAGGCATGCTCACTAAATTATTGAAAACAAGTAATATAATTTAATAGGAATAAGATTGATATGGGAATCCCACAACACTTTATCACTTGTATTCCACTCTAACATCAAACATTACACGTCCTAGTTCAGTTATCCATTACATATACCACAACACCCCACATGAAAGGTCACATCACACCTCGACTGCAAACACCTGGGTTGGCTACCCCAGATGAATGACCACACACATCTCGCCCAAAGACACCTAGGAAATAAAATCTCATTCAAAGAAAATTGGGATATAAAAACCACTATTTAAGGCACTAGAAACTCTATAGACAACACAAACTATGCAATACCAACCTTGTCTGGAAGAGAGAGTAAGAAAGGGAAGGTACCCATCCATCTGTACTCCTCACCGAATGAAGGAAAAAACCTCCTGCAAAACTATACGCGTATCACCAAATAGTAATTGATGAAGGAGGGGTGAATATAGAAAAAACAATATATACACGTATATATATATATATATCAATCTCTAAAGACCAACATATGGGTTTAGGAACTATCAAACCAACTAACAACACCATCACTATTTCTTACACATCTAAATTAATAACAACACACATCAAGTCACAAACACCTTGTATCATTTCCAACCAATTTCATTTAATCTTACCGTTCTTTTCATTATTTAGCATCAACCACGTTTAATCACAAAAACCACTATTTAATTAATCATTAACCATTTTCAGTCCATTAACCACACTAACCCATGTCATCTAAAACATTATGGAAAAATTATTTACTCATTCCATCACAAATAGGGAATATAGAAAAAATAATCCAGAACCTATATTCCCCAAATGCATGACCAAACAAAACCAACTGCCCACCACCCAAAATTCATGGGCAAAAAATCATTTTCCTCACCACCCCAATGGCATGCAAAAAAAACAACCTCATTGGAATCCTAAAATAACGATAAAACAAACCACCTCATCACTGCCAAAAAGGAATGTCCAAAAAACCACATATCTCCACATACCCCATTGTAATAACACATTTCTATCCTACAAGAATAGGCACACATCACAACAAATACAGATCTATTTACATATTTATAAATTTGTTTTTACTAAATCATTCTTTATTATAGGGGTGTTATCACCCAAACCATAATCATGGGGAATCCATTTAATTATCCAAGTATATGTAATTATCCAATTTCCTTTTTTGGTGATTTCACAAAAATAGAAAAGAAACTAGAAAACACAGCACATATATCAAGTACATGAAAATCCCCCAATGACCACAATTTTCAGTTGGGCCACAAGCCTATACAATTCAAAATATAAAAAATATATAAATGATTTTAAAATATGTGAAGAATACCCCTTCATCAGTAAATTTAATTTTCAAGGATTCTTTATCTATAATTAATCCAGTAAAACCATATTACATAGGTAAAAAAAACCCCTCCAACATGGTGTACAAGATAAGATAAATGGTGGAAATCCCTACCACAAATATGCTTTCCAATTTACTTCGTACCACAAGGTAAATAAGAGCACTCGTAAACCTCAAACACACCATGAGACCTATGGATAAAACAAAACCATAACCAATGACCATAAAAACAAAACCCAACAAACACCCCATGCCTAAATAACATTACTACAATTAATCCTCTCAGAAGAACTGAATAATTACAACCTAGAAGGGGGAATAACCTATCACGAATCAACTATGGACTGCCAAGGAAAAACTATAGGGACAAACTAATAAAATTTGCATAAAAGGGTCTTGATGGACTCTTTGGGGAACTTAGGTTTCTCCCAAAATTTGAGGATGAAGAAAGATTGGACGAATAACTGATGGTTCATCTATAAGAGAACGTTAAAAACTATAGTGCATTGGGGGTTTAAAAAATGTGTAATCCCCTTTCACATCATGTAATCCTCAGGGTTTAGTTTCATCAAAAACTGTTTTGCCTATTTATTATTCAACACAAAAAATACACACGTTGTGAACCAACACTAGATTTTTAATTAAACCAACTTTCACATCATTAAATACACTTATACGACATATATTTCCTACAAAAATTATATTATACCTCTAGTATCCATGAAAACTCCTAAAACGTTCCCCAAATAACTCCATAAAAATAATGGAAATGTATCATACTAAAAGGGAAAAAACAATTACATTAGATACAACATAAATGATGCTCTACCTTCATAATGAAAAACCAAACCCAGATGGAAAGGGGTCCAAAACAACCACCTCCTGAGACACCCCATAGGGATATTGTCATAACATAAATGCTACCTCCTTCAAAACAATCAAACCCAAATGACCAAAAAATGCACCACAAAACCTAAAGACAACACCACCCACAAAACTACAATAAAAAACTACTACAACTCAACTATCATAACCAATATGTATCCCAAACCAAAAACCACTCTACCCAATTAACTGCACCATCCTAAACACACAAATCAAGGAATTTCGTCCTCTATTTCATGATATTATCCACTCTGGGTTCCACTAAATCACCCACATGTTTTTAATTGAATCATAGTTAATGAATTTAAATTATAAATTTGGTCCTAACATTTTCATATGTCAGGACACTATCACAAATCACACCAGTCACATCAAAATCTAAGGAAAACATATTCTCTTATAAAAAAGGGATCTAAACATCACATAACAAAACAAATACGAGTAATGAAAAACTGAAATGAAATATGGGTACTATGCATGAATCTATGTCTCTCACTCCCATGTACTATCCTTCTGGACACCATGCCTCCACAACACAAGAACCATATGAATGGTTTATCCAAACTATGTGTTCTATTAACAATCATGGATATGTACTTGCATCTCCAAAAATATTACATCATCCTCAAAATCCAACTCTCCATAGTAAATGACATGAGAGTCATCATGAAGATACTAGAAAAGACGAGTGATGTAAAAATTGTCATGGATCCTCTCCAACCATGGTGTAAACACCAATCAACATACCACGTCACTAACTTGCCCAACAGCTCATGGGACCAAAAAATAGGGAGAAAGCTTACTCCCACTGACAAAACTCCTCTACCCACATTTTGGGGAATCTTTCAAGAATACATTGTCCACATCATCAAACTCAAATATCCTCCTTCTAAAATCCGAATAATTTTTCAGTCAATCATGTGCTACTTTCATCCTCTCACAAGCAAGATGAACAATCTCTATCATTCTTTTCACTACCTCTAATAACTTAAAAACTATCTCCCAATCCTCCATCCAACATAAAGGATAATGACACAATATCAAATTAAAAGCCTCAAATGGTTCCATGCCAATGGGACAACGATAGATATTTTTATAATAAAACTATACCAAAGTCATGTTTCATTCCCAAGATCCACCAATGTCGAAGACACACACCTGTAACATGTCCTACAATATCTAGATAATCCATTCTGTCTTCACATCTATTTGAAGGTGGAAAGCAGTACTATGACATAACTTAGTGCCAATAGCATGCTAGAATCCCCACTAGACTAGTGTGGTAAAACATGATTCCCAATATAATAAAATGGACCTTATAACTCCATGAAGCCACACCACCTCATCTATTTATCTCTTATCTGAAGCATCCACAATGCCCAACTCCATGGTATCTAATAAGTGTACTGATTTCGTCTACCAATCCAAGACCGAACAAGTAGAAATACAACATACATGTGATTTGGGTAGCGACTTGATGAATTAAATTGATATTTAATCCAATTCACTCTCATGAAAATATACTATCTATAACAAACTACAAGGAACATGATGCCCAAAATTTACTTGCTTGAAAATCAAACACCATACCCCAAACTCCATCACCATCCATTTCATTCTGGTCCACCAAAATCGCACCCTCAATGCATGGTACATCTTGTTAACTATTGGGTATAACTTTAATAGTGATCTGTGAAGATCAAGAAAGACTACATCACACATTACTACATGAACAAAAAACCTCCCACAAAACAACACCTATTTCATACCATCCTCTGACAATCCCTGTAGTGAAACACCATGGATAAGTAGACCATGCATCACCTATACCTCTGAGACAACTCCACCTAATGAATTAAAGAATAATTCACTATTATTTGAAACCTATATCCTCTTACACCATTAACAATTGAATCTATGTTCATGGCAACAAACTCCTCAATTTCTCTCCAAGAGTCCCTAAATTCCTAGACAGTACCCTTCAATGACTACTTTTTCAATGTGTATACCACAAAATTCTCTTTTCATGAGGTGTAGGATATCTGCAAATAATAGTCTTGAAGAAAATCCATCAAAATATATTAAAACATGTTCAAATCACGTTTGGAAATTCTATACCTCAAATTTGGGTGATCTATGAAGACCAAAAACAACTCCCAAATGATATAATGATGCCACAACATTAGCACAATCACATATGCTGCTAGCTCTAGATCATATGAGGCATAGTTATACTCATGAGGATGTAACTACCCATAACCATAATAAATCACCACCCACTGATACATCAACACACATCCCAATCACATATGAGAAGTGTAAAAAAAACCTCAAACATCACACCTTCCTCTGGTAGCTAAAGAACTGGAGCACTAAAAATCTTCTCCTACAGGTTAGAAAACATTATGTGGCACTAATCACTACACAAGGAATATCAAAATTTCCAATTTTATGTTATAAATGTGGCTTCAACCTGATATAATTTGTGAAAAACCTCTGATAATACCCCGTGAGGCCAACTAAACTATGTACCATTACATCATTTAGTGGTGATTCCCAAGAAAAAAATTCTTTAAACTTCAATGGGTATACTTCCACATCCTATTGAGAGACCACATCCATGAAGAAATTCACCCTTCCTGTCCATAACATACACCTGGGGAACTTTTCATATAGCTGACAGCATCGAAGAATATGTAAGATAGCTCTTAGATGCTCAACATGATTATCCTCTAACATCAAGTAGATTAATATATTATCGATGAATGCGATAATGAACCAATATAGAAACTCACAAAACAAGGATTTCATAAGCCCCATAATTGTGGATGGTGCATTCATAACATCCAATGTCATGACTACAAACATGAAGTGCTCATAACTTCCTCAAAAGGTAGCCTTTGGGATGTCACTGACCTTAAACCTCAACAGGTGATATCCATATCATAGATTGATCTTAGAAAAAAAATTCACCATTCTATTTGGTCAATAATATCATATATCTTAAGAATAATGTATGTTTTTTTGACTATCACCTAATTCAACCTCTGGTAGTCTACACACTCCATTATACTACCATCCACCTTCTTGGATAACAACACTAGAGCACCCCTTGTTGACACACTAGGCTAGATAAACCATTATACATCAGATCTGTTATTTGAACTCTAAACTCCCACAACATAGAAGGATCCATTAGATAAGGATCCATCAATATTCGATAAGTACAAGTATGAAAGTCTTTCCCAAACAGAACATTATATCAATGGGTTTTCCTCACAACCTCCTCAGGGAAAACATCTTAGAAATCCCCAATGACCATGGGAACCTATACCATATTAGCATCTACTAATTCTACTAGAAACTCATATAAAAAGGAAATACGGGGGTCCATAAAATAATTTTCCACCTGATAATCATGTTCTAAAACTAAAACATCACGTTGGACATCAAAAAATGAAAAAATAACTCTCCTCTAGAAGCACTCAATAAAACCACAAATATAATATGACCACTCGATGTCAATTATTTTATATGATGGAATCATCTATAGCAATAAGTGATCCCCATGAGGCTGATATGAGCCCATCAAAAATATAAACTCCCCAAACACATCAAAGATGTTAGTTTATCCATTAACTATCATAGCCAACACAAATGGCACAAGAAGGCTCTCTATGTATAGTCTCAATGCATGGGATAGAGTGGGTGTTGAAAAGGATTGAAAATATCCTGAATCCACTAATGGAAAAACAAGGGCACTAATTAAATTCATCATAACTATGATGATCACTTCCCTTTAAGGAACTGCTACATCCATCCTGTGCAAATGACCACAACTATCTCCTTCACCTATCTGTTGCAGACCACCTCCATAGACATGCTCAGGTTGCAGGCCTTGGCCTCACTAAACATCATGAGGTCAGAATCTACCTTACCCATCTCCCCTTGGTGGAGTATAAGCCTACTTCCCTTGATGCTAAAATGAACTCATTGAAAAATGTTATTGAGACTAGAACCAATCCAATCCATGCCCACCAAACTGATCTTAGTAAACCACTAATAACATATTCAGATGATGACCATAAACCCCATAAATAGAAAAAGATGAAAAAATATCCCAGGAAAATCATGAAAAATACTATCCCAAGAAGGATGGAAACGATGATGTTGAGATCAACTTCTATCTAGTCAATACCTCTAGTGTTTTGGATCCAAAGACATTCTATAAGAAACTCTTCTCCCCAAGGAACCATGCTACTTCCCCTCCTTGAAAAAAATTCCCCTTGATTGTGTCTGGTCGATCATTGCTTCCTTCTTCTGAAACTCTAGATATGTTTGAAAATTTAATGGAGTAACTACATATGGTATAAAAGGATGAAGTGCCACCTCAATTTTTTTGGCATGAGACTGCTCATCTGGAAAATGTTCTATGGAAAATAAATGAGGTCCTTGTACATGATTCCTAGTTCCCACAATAGAATTCTCCCATATTGAGGAGATGAAGCTCCTAACTATATAGTTCGTTCATGGAAAATGAAAGGAACCCTTCCTAGAACTCCTTATATATGTAAAACCATAAAATTTCAACCCCTTTCCACTCTCCATGATATAGGCACCACCAATGACATATATATCCGCACATCAGACTAACATCCAAAGGGACCTAGTACTCCATAGGGGAACACATCAAACTAAAATTGATCTTAAGCCCCACCAACACGCTCTCTATCTCCATTTGTGAAATAGGGATATCATATGTTCCGAAAGCATGCCACTGAAAACCACACATCTCCCGCTTCCACAGATCATCTTCTTGAAAAAATCAACCCCATGATGATCAATCAAATCATCCCTATGAACATCATCTACGTGAGCCACATGTGAATGAAGAATATAATACATAGCTGAATGAAAAACATGGATTTACTAAGATTGGGTAGTATGTAATTTCATTAAGATTCATTTTAACTCATTTAATTCATTTTTAATCAATTTAAATATTAACAAAATAACCCAATTATATAAAGCACATTAGCTATTAGGATTCAAATACATTTTGTTGGTCTATACCCTGCGAGCAGGTCCACCTCACTTGGATGTTCAAAAATATCATTTCCATGCACATTATCATACCCCCCTAAAATCTAGATTCCTAATCAGTCTCCCTAGCTTATTCCATGCACGAAGGTTGACAGGCACATAATCCATACCACACCATGCAATCATCCCTGTCCCCAACTCCATACTACATCCTATCTCCCAACCATCCACTTTGATTCCCCTATGTCATGACCCCCTCCCTCCAATGATACCACTCCTAGGATAGAGATGATGAAAATTAAATAATGAAACTTGTTTCCTACATATAGTGGATCCTTGGTTGGAAACTACAACGAAAATGTTCAAATATTATAACATAGGAGAAATTACTATTTATAAGGAAAAACGATATAGATATAGAATGTTTCAACACAAACTAACACCATGAAACAATTTAAAATGAATAAAAAAACCATCCTATATGTATGTATATATAGAACTGATATAGATATAATAATTTCTTCAATGTAAATATCCAAAAGTAACGATAATGAAGTGAAACAACAACTATCAAGGATTAAAGCTCGTAATGCCAAGCATAGTCTACGTAATCCTCCCCGAAATGAGAAATAAATTCTATATATTTAGGGCGATAATAAAAGTATACTCATTTGGTAAACTCAGGACTTGCATGCACACACTGATGAATAATAAAAAATCACCTTTGAGAAAATATAATAACCATATAGAACATTTCATGGTATACTATCCATTACAACTTCACCTAGGTACACTCATCTTATAACAAAAACAAAGTAATATAATATATTAGGAATCACATCGATAAGGGTACCCTACAACACCTTCCCACTGGTATGATGGCCTTACAACCAACATCGTACGCCCTATAATCATGTCTCTTCCATTTACCACACCTCCCAACAAGAATTTTATCAAAACACCTCTCCCATAGACATATGGGCACACCACCATAGAAGAACATCCAAAAAAATCTCTCCCATAAACACTTAGTTTATAACATATCCCCGAAAGACACTTGGGAAATCAGAACCACTGTCTAATGCACTAAAAGTCCCCATACCATCAACACATGTGAAATTCATATCTCACCTAGAAGGGAGATATAAAAGGATATGGTAACCATCCATCCATACTTGTTAATGACTGTTGGAAAAAACACCCCCCGACCCCCGCGACTATGCGGGGGTCAGCACATAGTGTTCTACATGGGTGGGGAGTGTATGTAAATTAAAATAATGGACAATATGCATATAATATCAAACACTCAATAAATGTTTTTGAGTTCAAAAACAAACTAACTCAGAAGAAAATCACTTTAGTTGCAACCTCTAAATTCACAACACCACACAACAAGTCGAAAACACAATTTCTCAGTTCCTGTTAATCTCATTTAGTCATCACATTATTTTAATTATTTAGAGTCAACCATGTTTAACAAAAAAATAATTTTTATTTAGTCATTAACCATTTTTATCCCATTTTACAAACCAACCCTTATCTTTTAAAAAGTTACAAAATAATAATTCCATCATTGCATCACTACTAAGGAATCTAGAAAAAATAAAACACCACTTAACAACCCAAAAAACCTGGACAAATAAACCACCACCTCGTATCCCAAAAAGCATGACCAAGAAAACCAATTCCTCGCCACACCAAAATCACAACAAGATAAACCACCTATTGATTCCCCAAATGTAGATCCAAATAAACCACCTCATCTTAGACAAAAATCACGGCAAAAAAAAACTAATTATCACTCCACACCCCATTGCAACCACATATAATCATCCCACAAGAATGAAAACACATTAAAAAACATGATGATCCATTTATTTATTTATAGAGGGGATTTTATAACATTCCAATTTGTTTTAGGGACATTATCACATAAACCATAGTCATGGGTAAACCATTTCATTATATACATATATTTAATTAACCAATTTTATTTTTGTGTGATTTTATAACAATAAAAACAAAACCAGAAAACACAACACATATATCCAGTATATGAATTTACCCTAACGACATTATTTTTTTTGTGGGGTCACATGCACATTCAATTCACAAAATAAAAAAAATATCAAGGCTATAAAAACAAGTGAAGAATACCAATTTACACTTCAATATCAATTTCAATAATTATTTATCTTTAATTAAGAAGTAAGAACCATAATACATAGGAAAAAAATACCCTCTCAGCTGATGACCAGATTTTTAGAAATAAGGGAAATACCTACCTTAATGAAACTTTTCTAACTCACTGCACACATTAGATTCATGAACACATGAAAACCATAACCACACCATGAAAACTATGTATCAACCTACACTATAACATAAAAACATAAAAAATCATCCCAAAACACACCCAAAACATAAAAACATCACCATAATGAATCTTTGGGAGAAGAACGGATGAATTCCAACCATGAAGGGAGAAGAGCGTACCATGTATCTACCACCGACTACCAACGAAAAACCACTAGGACCAACATATAAATGAGGTATGAGGAGGGTTTGAAGAACTAATTTGGGGAACCTAGGGTCAGCCCAAAAATATAGGTTGAAGATACCATGGCCAAATGAGTGAAGGTTTTCCCAGAAAAAAACATCTAAAATTTCATTATATTGGGGGTTTACAATATATGAAATTGTATTCCACACAGTGAAATCCTCAGTATTTAGATTAAAAAAATTCATTTCAATTTTATTACATAACCCTAAAAATCTATACATCAAGAACCAACCCAAGATAATCCGTGAAACTAACATTCATGTTGTCTAATACAATAACACAATGTGTATTTCATGTATCAATTATACTTCATCTCCAGCATCCATTAAAAACTCATGTAACCTGATACTAACAAATCCAACAAACAATTCTGGAACATTAATGGACCATGAGGGAACCTACCATTACATGATAAGTAAAAAATATTAAAAATAAATTAATTATACCTATGCAGGTCTGATTAAACAAATTTATGTTTATCAAAATGTAACCATTAAAAATTGTTTTATTATATTTGAAACACTATTAATTCTATTAACACATAATAATATCATATCAGGACTAACCTACAGGGTTTGATTCCATTTATCTCATAGGTAACATTCCCCAACTGACCTACTTGGGCCTGGCTGTGCATTTCCTGAATTAGTCACATGAATCTTCATACCCAAAAAATATTCATAAAATAATATAAAAGGAATCTGTTTTCAATAGTAATTATAGATTTAGAATATCTGTATAACCATTATGGTTTGGATAGAGTAAGTATTATCCTCATGTTATAGAGGTTGATTCATTTATAAGTTAAAAATGAAATTCCCATAACAGTTTCCATATTCATACCATTATTTTTATAATATAAAATATTATATATATTTGTTTATTTATATGGGTTAAAATTATCCCATTTATAGAGGAATATAGAGAATTTTGACAATTTGTTTAAAATCAATTACAACTATATTTCCACTTTTAATTTAAAACTACTATCAATCGATAAGAGAAGGTTCAATTGTATGGGTCAGAATTTCCCAATTAATATAGTCCTGACATAATTTATAAGTTTCAATATAGAACCCATTAAATTGAACCCATTAATTTTTAATCCCATACAACTAAGGGTTCATGTCTCAATCATAATATAGTCAGTTTGTTAGACATAATTCCACCAGCAAGTGATAAGGGAAAAAATTTAAGTTAATGAAAACATTTTACATAATCAATCATATGTCTTAAGAAAATTAGTAATTCTTTAATAATAAATAAATAACAAAAATCATGCTATAAATCAACCAAACATGGTCTTCATTTAAATAGGGAATGTGAGTTCAGATTCATAGCATATAAACAAGCATGTTGTGTGACAATGAATAGATAATCTATAATTCATGATACATGGAAAGGAATATGCATGGAATGGGAATATATATTTTCCATGAATTTTGAAATTAATAATACCTTATTGTCATACCAATAAAATAGTATAATTTAGAATATTATAAATTAATACCATGTACACGTAAATTAATCACTCAAGGTGAAATAATAATCAACTATAATAACAACATCATTAAAAAAATATCATCACTAACAGCATGACCATTCACTTTGGTGTGAGTGGGCGAGACTAACAAAAAAGTTATATATGAAGTGATAAATAATTAATAGTATTCTATCCAACACCCCCAAATAGTAATATTATAGAATAAAATAATTCCTTTAATTCCGTTTTTAGTATCTCAACCCGAGGTCCACTAAAATAGAGTCCAGAGGTGACTGGCCAGTAGTACTAAACTTCACCTCCCCATACTCTAAAGTCCTCAAACAAATAGAGAGGGACTAATGGTGGTACACTGGTAGATTATACCATATAGATCATTGGTAATTATAGAATATACAATTAAGATAATGGTATCGAGACATAATAAACCACTTATCAATGAATAAATTATCATGCATGAACTTTCTCTCATACATACATATGTAAGAATACTCATTAGATAGATAGATAAAAATGGGTATAAATAAATATTATATTACATGGATATATATAATAGAATCATTAATAACATACCATTTATCTACTCATGTACTACATTATATCGAAGAAGTGTAATAGTGTTAAAGAACAGTCAATGAACCCATACTGTAACCATATGGCCTATTTGGATACCTAGTGAATAGGCATCCAGAACATGGTGTGAGATATGCTCATGATTACCCCGCTAATATAAAATAAAAACATTAAATAATATCAAAATTAATTCAGTGAAATAATTATAAATGTAAACAATTCAATCTCTTATTACTTAAGGACACATAGCCTATTAAATCCACTTCAGACTAAGATGGGGTATCTATGAAGGTTTCACCACATATATATAAATATTTTTAAATATTTATATATATTTACCCTATACATAGAAGCATATATATCTATATACATAAATGCATTGTACTATTTATAACCCAAGGTATAACTGAAGCATCCATATATAATAAGAAGAGAGTAATACTCTGTATAGCACGCCCTGAATGTAATAACTCAATGAATTAATAAGGGAATATATCCAATTAGTATGAAGGGAGAATTAATAATAATAAATAAGGTTATTAAAAAATTGTCCATAATACTAATATCTGATATAGGATATGGATACATGTCCATAATACTGTTTATGTATGTGACCGCCATGCTCAATATCATAATTGAGTAGGTGTGATATACATTTCCCAATAGCCAAAGCACTATGAGATTCCATGATAACCATCCTTGAACTTGGGGAATGATATGTAATTCTCAACAAACCTAACAATGTTTCTTATTGTAATAATAAAATTTATGGTAATCCTATATACCTTATAAGCCATTATCTCGATGTTTCATTAAGAGGTAACTAAAATTACTCAAGAAGCAGTGGATCGTTTTCTACATAATAAAATTTATATTTTTACATATGCATCTAATAATGTAAATTAAATAATCAATATGATTTTTACAATTATACTATTTCATTCAAAATCAACTATAATGTCATAGATGTCACATACGACTTTAGTCAAACACCATGCACATCATTAATTAACTCACTTTTTGATTTATAATATAGTGCACCATAGAATTTAGTATTATGAGAAAACATGACATTTGAATAAAATTGTTCATTTAATTAAAATTATACATGTCATTGAATTTGAGAAACTCAACACACCATAATGATTATTTTAATCATAAGAAGACTAACTCACTCAAATGGTGGTCTAGTCGTAATTTAAAAAACTGTAATTAGGATACTTAGATTACCCACCCAAAGGGGTTGTTTAGGATGCGTTCATAACCTAAACCCATATCAAGAGGGGTTATAAAACACATTACATGGTGGTATAGGATAATAATTCATGGAATTTTATATTTTATGAGTGACACCATGAAAGTATCACATGTGGAAAAACCACTATATGATATAAAGACATTGATTTGTTGGAAAAACATATAGACCACCTACCACCTTCCTAGGATAATAAACTAATTTATTTTTCTATTTTGAATCAGGATGAAATGATAGGAAATATAATATGATTAAATAACCCAAAATATATTTCCAATGTTCTTGCATAAAAATAGCATCATTGTATGCATGATAAATTAAGAAAGGGGCTAGAGGATTGAAGCCCTTATCAAGATTAATATAATGATACTGATGGGGAAGAAATCACTATCCAGATGAGGAGGAGTATTCAATTCATAGGAATGAGTAGATAGGGATCTCTCACATAACCTTCTAACTATGGATGAATGGGGATGAAGGAATGTGGATATGAATTAAATAGAGGAAGGGGAAGACCAGTCTTTTCAATAAAATTTAAATTCAATATAGTTTTTCCACATTTTTGCATACATTTATTCCAACCATGAAATACTTACTTCCAAAAGAAAACCCCTATGAAATTGGGTTTCATGGTTGGGATACATGATTTAAAAATCAAGGTGTCGAATCATGCATTGTTACTGGGTAAGTGGAAGTAAGGGTTCTAAAAGATTCATGGTTTTGGAAAACCATTGGTAGACTATGAATATAACATCTATAACCCCAATTTAAAAATTTTGTGGATATATTTAATACCTATAATAGTTTTCATAATTATTAAAACACCCTCATCCCATCAAAACAAGCCACACAATTCCTTGTGGAGGGAAATGCATTTTCAACTAATAGTGTTCCATTAATTGATTCTTCATCCCTATATTCCATGGGACCCTATGATCATAAAATCAATTTTAATTATTAAGGAGCCTATTAATCATTAATAAAAATCTGAAAACATCATTTTGAGTGTTTAAACACATGTATTCACATTCGAAATTTCATATTAGCATTCGGTCTTCCAACCAACCCGAAATTTCCAAAAAATGGAAATTACAACCTAGTAAAAATAATGGGATGTTAAATAAAAAACTATTATCTTGACATAATTTTACATTATAAATTGTAGGATTGATAATGGTCCATGCAGAGCATTTTTTTTATGAGACACAAATGTGTAAAACTTTTAAAAAAATCCTAATTGTGTCCCCCCCGACTTGTAAAATAACACCCCCATCCACTCCACTTCTATCTTTCAATACCATTTTACTCATCCAATACCATTCTAGATATATTAATTACTCCCCTTATATCTTCTTATGAGTCTTAGTTTTATTATAAATAAATCATTTGAATGATTTTGGTTAAATCCTATTGATGTTACCCAAAGAAGAGGTATCATTCTTCAATATTAGTATTTATATTATTTAATTATCTACCTCCATAAGTATAATTAAACCATTATAATATAAATTTTTTATTATATTCCGTATAATGATAAGTTTTTATGTTATATTCATTACCTACATACATATCATTCTTCCTTAAATAGAAATTGATAATGACAATCAAGTGTGTGAGAGATTACCTCCTTGCGAACTATTGTGACATGTTTTCCCTCAACACATAACATGGTTGGATAAAATTATGAATATAATGTATATGTATGAAATTTTTGACAAATATATTCTTTTATAAATATTTTAACACACATATATTTTTATTTTCCATTTTTTGGGTGATATGATAATTTTGATAGTGTGTACAGTAGACTAAAGGCTCACAAACTAATGTGATTTGTTTTTCAATTTTTTATTACATGAAATGTAATTATATATTAATATATATATATATATATATATATATATTATATAAAAGAAATAAAATTTATTCTATATAAATAAATATTTCATATGTTCCTTTCATTATTTCTTTCAGGAAAATTGAAAAAATGATTATGCGCTTGCATGGTCTACCACCTCCATAAACGATGTACTTTATTTTCTATCTATGTCATTAATTGATTAATATAAAGGCATATATAATGAATATATATATGATATTTATATAATTTTTAACACTCAAAAAATTAAAAAAACATTATATATATAATATGACCGAAAATATAAAATCAAAACGTACGTGAAAAAGAAGCAATTATAACCCAAAATATGATTACAGAAATGTATTTTTAAAAATTATTAATAAAATGGTATAAAGACATTATATGTTATATGATATATATGATTAATTAAATTTAGTATTTTTATAATAAATTAACATTTTTATACAGTAGGTTAACGTTCTTTCAAGGATAGATGAACTCTAGGTAAGGGATTTTTGAATCAATTTTCATTATTTGAGACATTTGTTGTGTTATGCACCTGCTTTCATTTAAGAGGTGAATATAAATCTCCTATGAAATGTAATATCATAAATGTTTTTTTATTATCATGATATTTTAAGTTTAATTTAATTTTTTTCACTCATGGGGCTTCTTATTTTATATATACTAATGTGATAATGGTTTTATAATAAAATATCATCATTTATCAATATTTTTGTGTTTATGATTTTGAAGATGGAATATTATTTTCCTATAATAATTAACTCATAAATTTTTGTATACACTTGTTATTTATTGATAAAACACTATTTACATTCATTTAGAACCTTTATATACAAAACAATTGATTACAATGTTTTTATGAAAAGTCATGTATATTTCTCACATTGATTGAAAACCCTTTTTCCATCTATATAAATGTTCTCTAAAAATGTTATTAAAAATTATTGAAAATTAATAAAATGATTTATTGATGAATTTAATACCCATTATTGAATAGTTTACAATGTTTCTTAAAATTATTTATCATTTAGTTTTCCAAAAAATACATATTTTTAATTTATTGAGAATGTGAAATGAATATTTGTTTTAACATATACAAAAAGAAGATAATTTATCACCATCAAAACCAGTCATTGTTTAAATATTACTTTACAACATATAATGATTATTGTTAAATAAAGTGATTTCAAAATTAGTGAATTTCATTTTAACTTTTGATATAGTTTCTTTCAACATGGAATGTCTATTTTCGAAATGAAATTATCTAGGTGGACTTTCACAATCATTTTCCATTGAAGATTACATCTTTTGATGTTACATATACTTTAATGTGGATAAGATTTTATTTTACCACCCTTATTGTTTCTCTAGTTTGATAATGCGTATGTTGATAAAATTTTCAAGAAACAAATTTTATCTTAATGGGTATTGATCTCACAACCCGTCCCCCAGGGCCCGTGCCATGACTACCCCAAGACTACCTCCTGAAGGCCATGTGATGAAGACTAGAGCAGAAGGAATCAACCTATAAGTGGGATGAATTTTCATATGGACCTTTACACACACATTCCCAACCACATCCCAATACACTGAAAGGGGGAAAACAAGTATATCACTGAAACAAGGATGAGTGAAAGTACAACTAAAAGTAAGTGGGCCATAATACAAACACCACAAGGAAATAAAAATATGATTACTGAAAAGAAACACTGATGGACATCTGTAGGAAACCCTACATGATCATTAGTGTAGTGAACAACTGGAAGATGAAGTATTATTTCCTATTCTCCTAGTCCTATTGGTGCCCGCCTTGTCCTTGTCCACCAGATCCACCATCGTAGAATCTGTCAGACCCATATCCTTGACCACCCATGTCGAAATGTTAGTCGTCTACACAAAACACATAACATGCGGGTGAAGCCCGTGTAGGGGTGAGTAGTACAGTACTCAATAGGGACCCCAAAACAAAAAGGAAATACCACAAAAAACTCCTCACTGTAAATCACAAAACACAAGACAACTCACATTAGGTATATTCAAGGGTAGTAATAGTAGCATCATGAGTCACATCATCTAATACCATGGCTTCGTGAGAGCTCCTCCTCTAGTAAGTACATTGGGCTTACCAAGTCACAAAGAGGTTCTTATAAATAACCTTGGACTACTTATGTAATCCACCCCATCGTGTATTGTGGGCCAACAAAGTCATAGATAGGTGATTCCCACTAGTCATGGATTATTGTGGTACTCCTCCTCATTGTGTACCATAAGCCTGAAAAGTCACAGAGAGGTGATTCCCACCATGAGCATAAAAATTCATAGAGATATGCTTCACACTAGTCCAAAAGTCCACAGTCTTTAGGTCTCATCTAGTCACAGGGTTCTATAAGTAGTAAGCTTATGTATAACCAATCCTAAATCCCTTCGTCGCATCTCAACATCCATGAAATCTAACATAGGTCATGCTAAAAGATTTACCTCATTGAGAGGGTTCAAACCCTCCAAATGGATCATTAATTGAATGTGAAATTTGAAATATATGAGCATTTTAGTAACTAGGGGGCCGGTTGTGATGGGGCCCAGTTTAACCCGGTCACACCGAACTGACCAACCCGGCCCGAGGGACCCACATACTCCATTTCATTAAGATGGAATCAACCCGGCCTGGTGCGGATCGTGCCCAGTCTGGTCTTGCATGCCTAGTGGGTGAGGCCCAATAGACCTCTCGGAACCCTACCTAATTTGTGGAGGGAATAGCCCACTGGTTTTCCCTTCGATTCGGTCTAGTCTGGTCAGGCATGAAGGGGGCGTGGGTCTGGCCCATCAGTGTTGGTCTGACCCACCAGGGGCTCAGCCCTCAAGCTAGGGATCGGTTATGTGGTGCGGCCGATGGTGATGACCAGCTTGGACACAACTTGACTTCCACATATGGCTCCTCCCAGTCCCTGTGGGCACAGGTTCCTTCCACCAGCAGTAGTGGGCGGACCATGGCATCCCCAGCCATCCAAATAGCCCGTACGGAGGCTGTCTCTGCATGCGGCACCCCTCCTAGCACCGTGTCCTCCATCACACTTCCACGACTGATGATCCATGGCTTCCCAGTCAATTCAGCCCGCTGGTGTGGGCCACCTCCTCCATGCGGCCAGTGGGGCTCGCTACCATTACTGTCGTTTCCAGCATCACCACTAACATGGGGTTCAACAAACCACCAAACACACTATGTTGGTCCACCCTTCAATCTGTCTATGTCTATGGCCATTAAAGAGCACCCTCTTCACTTCACGGTTCCCAAACCTCCATTTTCATAATTTCTAGGGTAATTCCTCCAAGAAAGCACAATCAGAGGAGCTCAGTCTTTGATTGTGTCATCTCGGGGCCTCCACATTAGAGTTTTAAAGATGGGGGAGGATCATGATGTTTCCCTTTAGTCATTCCATGCCATTATTTGGTCCCGGAATAAAATATCCCCAAGGATAAAAAAACTTCCTATATAATGCATAAATCGAGGATCAACATGTTAATGGGTTGATGCATGTTCATCATTTTTAGAAAAGTACAGGGAATAACATCAAATAAAAAACCCTACCTCTTATGATGTCCAATAACATGACATTAGTACTCAAGGGATTAAGATGTCTACAGAATTTCCTAGCTCTGATCTTTGAAAGGAGTTGAAGATAATGAAGTTCTTCCGATTTTGGTCATTCTTCACTGGGGTTAAAGTAAGTCAGAGGTTCTCTAGATAATCCTCCATGTTTTTCATCCTTATTTCCTAGTGTGTCGAACTAAAAATAAGAGAACATCATAGAGTTTCAATTATAATGTGGTGTCTCATCACTAAGAAGTATTATTCGAGAAAAATCATCATTGTTATGCATTGTTAAATTATCTTTACACTGCGATTTAAGGAGCCATTAATGAGCCTCATTGATGGACATCATTGTCACCTCGTCACTGCCCTATAGCGTCGCTATCTGACACTCAACAATGAGAAAGAAAATAATGTAATTTTGTTAAACTTTTTTATTATTTATATCAAAAATTATGAAAAATAGATTTTATGCTCAGTCCTTGCTGGATAAATTGAATTCATTTCTAGACGAATCTCAGTATTCTGAATTCAACGATTCCCCTTGGATTTTTAATTTGAGAAATGATTCATAAGAGAGAAAATCCCACTAGCACATTTACTAAGCGTACCTTAAAGAATGTTGAAAACCCCATTCTGGGCTGTCTAGGCCTCAGAACCACGTGCTGTTGAATTTCATGGTCTCCAAATAATTCCATATAAATAAAAAAATTACAAAGAAATTTCATGATGTTAAATTATCTCTACCTTTGGGATTTATGTCCATGAAATCCAAAACACCAATTAAACAAAAATATGGGGGTATAGAGGATGAATCTGTGCCTCTCGCTCTTATGTTCTCTCCTAGAGATTCCCATGCTTCCATCGAATGTGAACTAGATGAATGAACCTACCTCATATGAACATCTCTTATCTATCCTCTATGTACAATGGGAACTCTGAAAATATCACTCCATCAGCAATGTCCATATCTCCCTAGTTAATGATGTGTGATGGATCATGCACGTAACTCCTCAGCTACGACACATGGAAAACAATATGCACCTGGTGCATCTTTGGGGGAAGAGCTAGGAGGTACACCAAATCCTCAACTCTTCTTATGATCTGAAAAGGTCCGATAATCCTCAGATATGGTTTGCCTTTCCTGCCAAATCTCTCCAGCCTTCATCCGGATGAGACCAGAAGGAACACTTGATCTCCTTACTCAATCTCTGAGGGTTTGCATCTACTATTTGAATAATACTTCGTCCTCTTTTATGTTTTCCTTATCTTCTCTGGGATTTTTTTGCACCTTCTCGGTGGTAGATCATACCAACTTTTGACCCATGAGTGCCGACTCACCGGGGTCTTTCCAGCATATGGGTGTTCTGCACTACTATCCGTAGAGTTCCTGAAACGGTTCCATTCCAATGGTGGAGTGATAAAGTTTTTTTTATGTTTTCTCCACAAGTGGTAGGTAGTCCTCTCAACTACAACCTAAGTCAATGATGCAAGCATGAAGCATGCCTTCCATGGTCCGTATGTTCTGCTCTTTCTGACCATCCATCTAGGGATGAAAATCTATGCTAAAGACTATCAACATCCTGAATGCCTCTTGTGATCCATTGCACAAATGGGATGTAAATGAGTGTTTGTATCTGAGATGATCGTTGAAGGAACCCCGGGGAGCTGCACTATCTCCTGGATGTAGAGACTTCTGAATCCCTCTACCGATCTGTACTCCTATATGGGTAGGAAGTGATCTAACTTTTGGATTCGGTTAACGATCACCTAGATAGAGTTGTGGCCTCTAGATGTATGTGGTAACCCAATACAAAAGTCCATTGAGATATCATACCATTTCCACTCTAGAACCTAGAGTTTCTGAGTAAAACCTACTTAATCCAGGTGATGGACCGTCACTTGCTGACACATCAGGAATCGTGAAACGAACTCAGACCTTTCTTTCTTCATCCCTATCGACCATTTCTGACATCGAAGGTCCTGGTAAATATTTTCCACAACAGGATGTACTTGTATAGGTGAATTATGGAACTCCCTCAACACCTCCTCCTACAGCTTCAGTGGAACTATGGTTCACCCTCTTAAAAGAATGACGTACTCCCCAACTATCGAAAATCCATCAAGAACCCAACCTTAGGATATTTGAGCACATCTAGACTCATAGTCAACAACCCCTAGTTGTGCCTCCATGAATTGATGTAAGATTGGTGGAGTAATAGCCATCGACTGGAGGTAAACAGCTTCACCATAATCCATGAAGGATATCTACATTGTGGATAACTACTCTGTCATCTCACTCAGCAGCTACTGAACTCTTCTTCTACCATGTTCCACATTCTAGGAGTATAGACTATCTCAAAATTATAGTCCTAGAGGAACTCTAGCCATTTTCGTTGTCCTAGGTTCAGGTCATTTTGGGAGAAGATATACCAAACACTCTTATGGTTGTAGTTAACTATAAACCATTAACCCATCAATTAGTGATGCCATATCATCAAGGAAAATACCACTACTGCTAACTCCAGGTTGTGGGTTGTATAGTTATGCTCATGTTGTCTCAAAAGTCATAATCCATAAAAGATTACTTCTCACTGCTGCATCAAGACACAACTGAGTCTGGTCCCTGATGCATCATAGTAAAATACACACTCAATGTATTCCTCTAGTACTCTCATGATGGGGGTGTTATTCAGTCTCTGCCTAAGATCATGGAAACTATGATGGAATTTCCCCATCCACGTGAAGGGTTTTACCTTCCATTTTCATGCTGATAATGGTGCTTTTACCCTAGAAAAATCAGGTAAAAACATTCGATAGTAACCCGCCAACCCCAAGAAGCTCAACACCTTAGTCACGCCACATGGTGTCTCCCGAGAAAGCACCACTTGTATCTTCACTGGATCTACTGAAACTCCATCATCCGACATGAAGTATCCTAGGAAATCAACCTCATGTATCAAAAACTAACACTTTGAGAGATTTCCATAATGTTGGTGCTCTCAGAGTGTATCCAAGACTATCCACAGGTGTATAAGATGTTATTACTCTAACGTTGAGTACACAAAGATGTCATCGTTGAAGACCACGATGAACCAGTCGAGGTAGGGCAGGAATATCCTATTCACAAGGACCATGAACACTATCCAGGAATTGGGCACTCCGAAAGGCATCCCGAAGAACACATAGTGGCCATACTGGCACTTGAAGGCTGTCTTCGGAACATCCTCATCTTGTACTCGGAGATACTGATAGGTTGATATATATTCTATCATTGAGAACCACTTCTCTCCCTTCAGCTAGTCAACGAGGTCTTCAATTCTCAAAACAAGGTTGTTGTTCTTCACAGTCACCTGGTTCAAGAACCGAAATTCCACACAGAACCTCAAACTCCCACATACCCTCTTGGAAAAAAATCAATGGGGATACCTGGGGTGAAACACGAGGCCTTACGATCCCCTTATCCTACAAGTCCCCCAGTTGTACCCTCAGCTCGAGAGGCTCTGTGAGATCCATTCGATACGTTAGTGTTGATATCAGTTTCATCTTGGGGTACAAGATGATATATAAGTCTTCCTATCTACGAGGGGGTATCCAGGAACCACATTAAAAAAACATCCTCGTACTCATCCACAACTATTGGGAAGCTTATAATTCTATCCTCCACTGCACTGAGGGTGAGGCTAGCCAACTAGTGATTGATTAGAAATACCATCCTCCTCTGAGAGTCTTTCATGTGATGCAAGAGTTTCCTTCTCACTGGTGAAGGAAAACATGGTTCCATCTCCACATACACATTTTACTGTATGCTGAAATTAGTCGATACGAACTTGGACTATGGATAACCAGTCATACCCGGGATGAAATCGTAAGGACTCAACACTACTTCTAAGAGATCTCAGTTAAATCTCTCACCTCCTAGATTATGCTCAGACTACCAGAAACAGTGTTTAATCTTCAAATCCCTCCCCGTATGAGTCTTTATGCATAAAGATTGAGCCAATGGCTCCACTGGAATATCTAAACTCTGAACGAGATCCATGGAAAGGAAGAAGTGGCTAGCCCCTTTGTCTATAATTACTAAAGCATGGGTTTAAAAGACACAGATCGTACCTCAGATTATCTCTGGAGCATCTTGATCATATGACTATGTTTTGTGGAGCTGAGCTTTCCCATATCTCCCATCTCCTTGAGGTCAGGGTGGACCACATGTGGGTGGTTTCATTAACACCATATACCATCTCCCACCACATGTCGTTCGGCTAGCTCCCCTACATCATCTTCCGCCCTGCTGATATCCTTCCTCAAACCTCTATCACTGCCTCGACGGCCCCTCGACTGTGTGCTGGTCATCTGTGTGATAGTTTGGGAATCATGTGCCTTTTGTACCTACCTATTGCATGAGTAGAAAAACCTGGACCACATCTAACTCCTTCTAACATGGGATCCCCATGATGCTGACCCTGAGTTATGGGGTTGGCCTCTAAAAGACTTGGCCCACTTGGGTTTACATTTTTATTTTCTGCTACCTGCTAAATACTTTTCCTCCACGGGCATGCTAGAATCCCTAGCTCTCAGTGCATGCTCCTCCCAGAAAATCTCTATTAGAAGGGCACTCTTCAGCACCCAGACCTTGGTAGGGATGTTGAGAGACATCACTGAATCCCTGATCTCCAGTTTAATTACCTAGTCAAAGGCTTGAGACATAAATAAAGTGTCTCACACCTTTATTGTGGAGTATTTGGAATGCTACGTGATCCTTTTTGAGTACTCAGCCACCATCATCATATCCTACTATAGGTGAAGCAACTATAGGATATGCACCGAGCATAAAGGTGTAGGGGAAATCTCCTCCCAGAAGAGCCTCCTGATGTCAACCAAAGTGAGGGTCACCTCATCTTGATTCTAGATTGTCAAACTCCACCATATACTTACTGAGCCCCATAGATGTCTTGCTACAAAGATCACCATCTAGTCAGGTAGTGTCCTCACTAAGCATAAGACTGACTTCATAGCCCCAAGCTAGTCCTCAACAACCTAAGGATCTATTTTTACCATAATCCTAAATGGTCCATGTCTGTGAAAATCATGTAGGGAACAGGGCCTTTGAACAACCTCTGCTGGAACTGCTGAAATTAGAGTCTAACCATCAGGTGGTGGTAGCACTAGTTCACCACCCAAAGGGTATATCTCAAGAACTATCCCCTGAATGGATGCTTTTTCACTAGGAGGGATGTCCTCAGAACCTCATATCAGGATCTTGGATGGTCGTCCTTGTGGAGGCATCCTAAGATAGATCAAGATGTACAATGTATAGAAGGTTATACATGGTAAGTTGACTCTTATTCAAAATTAGAAGACACTTATGCAACCATTGTTTTCATGTATTGAGACGAAAAAAGAATTCATGGTCTTGGTGTATGCATACATTGACCGCCACACCAAAAATGGACTCCCAGAATCTGAAATTCGAACTCGCAATGCTTAGCACTGTTTCCCCAAGACAAAACAACAGACTCTCGATATTTTTTTAGTACTGAAACTACCTTTGCTTCCACTTTTTCATGTCCCGTCCCATGGGGCCCATGTCGTTTCTACCCCAAGCCCACCTCCATAAGGCAAGGGGCTTGTGACTAGCACCGAAGATGTAAACCTGAAAGTGGGAGGAATTTTCTTAAGTACCTTTACACACACACAGAACCCCATACAAAAACACTGAAAGGGGGAAAAAAATATATCTATAAAATAAGGATGAGTCCAAGTACAGCTGAATGTTAGTGGGCCATAATAAAAACCAAACAAGGAACTGAAAATAGCGAGCACTAAAAAGAAACTTTGATGGACATCTGTAGGAAACCCCACCTAATCATAAGAGTAGTGAACTACTAGAAGCAGAATTAGTATGTCATGTATGCCCAGTCTTATTGTGCCCTGCCTGGTCCTGGGTCACCAAATCTACTTTTGTAGTATATGTCAGTCCAGTCTCCCTGAGAAGACCTATAAAAATTTCAGTCATCTGAACCAAGAAAACACGTGCAGGAGAATCCCATCCATGTGTGAGTAACACATTACTCATTAGCCAACCCAAAACAAATAGGAAATACCATAGAACAATTCCTCAAAATAAATCAAAAATCACAAGACATCTCACACAAAGTATATTCTAGTGTAGTAATAGTAGAATCATCAGTCACATCGCCAAACACCTCACATTTTGAAGAACTCATCCTCTAGTGGGTACAGTGGGCCTGCCTAGTCATGAAGATGTTCTTCCCACTAAACATTGACTACTTAGGTACACCTCCCCATCGCATACCGTGGGCCTGAAAAGTCATAGTTAGGTGCTTCCCACTAGTGTTGTCCTATATACGTACTCCTCCTCATCACGTATCATCGGCCTTCAACATCACAGATAGGTTCTTCCAACTATGGGAATATAATGTCCCAGATAGGTGCTTCCCACTATGCCGAAAGTTAGCAGTGTTTAGGTATCTACCAGTCGTAGGGTTCTGTACTTTGTACGCTTTGGTAGAAATGATCCTCCATCCCATCTTCGCATATCATGTTCCACCAATGTCCACATATATATATTTCCAAAGTATCCTCATCTTTGATAGGGTCCCAACACCACAAACTCCCCATTAATTAGATGTGATGTTTGCAAGATATGAGCATTTTAGTAACTAGGGGGACAGTTGCGACATGACCCAGTTCGACCCGGTCAGACCGACCCAACCAAACTGGCACAAGGTTTAATACCCCAAGCTTCTACGGTATGCTTCTTTTCGAATAATGTGATAGCGTGTGTTGTACACAACATCGAGTTCTAACACACCACAACCAATCAAACTAGCCGTCATGAATAGTAATACCTACCTTTTGAAATTATATATATTTTATATTTCAAAGTGGAATTCATTTTGGGATTCAGAATTTCGAAATTATCCTAAGTTGAATTTTTGGTATTTTTCTGAGAAATTCCAATTTTTATGAATAGTGAGAAATACTTAAAAACAACTTTTTTAATCAAAATAATTTATAGTGATAAATTATATTATTTAGTGGTTTTATGGTATAATTATAATATATTTTTACCATTTTATCCAATGGTGTTCATTAGAATTAATTTCACTTTGAAATTGGACATAAACAATTGTCAATCTTTTGATATATATTATTTCTTAAAAACACGCTATTTGTTGTAACAGTGGGAATTAATTATAAAATTAATTAATGCAACATATATGTTTGTAATTTTGTAAAATAGGCATCATTTTTGAATTCGGAATATCAATTATATCTTAGGGTAAGATTTTGGAATTGTTCTGAAAAACTTCAATTTTTGGTGAATAGTGAAACTACTAAGTTGTAGTTAAAAAACTGAATTTTTCATTAAACTTAATTTTACCGCTTCTGTGATTGTAATTTCAAAAATCCGAGAGACACGATTAATATCAAGGAGTAAAATGTGTTCAATGAGAAGAAAATAATTTTTTGGTGAATAGTAACTTTTTACTTTTATTTACCACGGTTAAAAGTAAATAGGGTAATTAAGGGTAAAAATGATATTAATATTACCCTAAAAAATGTCCTAATTCTATTGGACAAGTGTATCTCGACCAAAACCTTAGTAATAAAATATTATCATTTAGGTCCAATTGGATTAGATTAGGGTATTTATTATTATTTAATTCAAAGAACAGTAAAAAGAGTTAAAATCAAAGTTTATTTACTAAAATATTTTTACTATAGGGTTATACATAAGATAAATTCAATTGTAAATATTCATTAGAAATCTAAAAAGATTTCATACATAATGATATTTTATTTATAATTTTTTGACATTAAATAATCTAATTTATTTATGACACAATGATGATGCAGTAATTACCATAACAGTGAAAAATTAAATTAATTGATATTATAAATACCCACATGAATATAATTTGAGACTTTTAATAAACTAAAATAATTTTATAGGATAATATGAAATATTAGGATTGATTTAATTGACTTTTTTTGAACTAATCATTATGTTTTGATTTTCACAAAAATCTATTTTCCAAATAGTGTCAAAACTGACATAAAAGAGTTTTTAAAACAAATAATATATTATTAATTGATATTAAATTTATAAAAATCTAAGGTTCGGCCAAGATACTTATATCATGATAGGTGTATCATTAATGGGAAAATTTGGGGTCTCTTGGTGGTATATAGTATGTTTATTAACTATATAATATAAAAATACAAAGTGACAAGGTAAGTGTCAAACTAATTAACTATGAGTTAAAACTAAATGATAAGGTTAATATAATGGCCCAAACCTGTCTAAATCCTATTGGTTTAGTGGTTTTAGACCCATACCCACCTTAAAATTTAAATAATCCACTTTTTATACATTAGAAAACGAATATGAATTTATTATAAAATAATATTTCTAGATTTTCCAAAGGTGCCCCTCACACCTCTTATAAAAGGGCACTCCCCCTTCTCATTAATTCACAACTTCAAAGACTTTTGTCTCGGCCAACCTCTGCCCAAATACTCTCTCAACTTCCCTCAATTCATCTTAGAGGTATTCCTTCAGTCAGAAATCCATCTTAAGGATCCCTATTGATCAAATCAAAAGGAAGAACCCGAAGAAGAGGTAATGATTTCACCACCCTTTTTCAAGTTCCTTTCTTCTTCCACTTATTCATTCATTGTTATTCCCATTATAAAATATTTAATCCAGTATCTCATATATAATTTAATATTATTATAAATATTGCACAACCATATTCAGTATTATATCCATCCTTTTAATGACATGTCACCATACGTGCGTACGTACGGCTTACCGTCTCTACGTCGTGGTGTATATATTATTCAATATATTATTATTTGGATGGATATAATAGTGATGTATAATTCATGTAAATAATAAATATAACATTATAATGATTCTTTATATATGATATACCATCCAATTATAAGTTATTTTAATATCAAAAGAATGATATTGTCGCTCGTGCGTACGTTCGGACTACCGTTTCCAAGAACGTGATAAGATTCATTCTCCATCATATCCATTCAAGTATAATTCTCATTTGATGATTAATAATAGTATCTAAGGACTTAATATCATTATGGATATGATTAAGATACAACCTATCCATGAAAAACATGGCTTACATAACAAAACATATAAAATAAAACGAGTAAGTTAACACCCGAAACAACTATAATACTAAGATATTATTAACAAATCAATGTTAAAAGATCTTATATGATATCATATTAATATATATTATTCTTGTACAATTTAATAACAATTATTTCACCATGATATAGGAGGTTAACCTACCCCCAACCAAGGAAAAGTACAAGGTAAGGGATTATTTCGCAATCTCTCCATTATCCGAGGTTGTTTATACATAATAATCTACTGGGATCTCTTTATCATCCACATCCATGTTTCTTAAAAATATATTTCAAAACATTTTTACTATTTACACAAATATGGGTTAATGTCATTTATACACATGTTTGACTTTTTATAAGTGGTTGATAAAGGAATATTTCTGTCGTTTTCCAAACAAGGTGCTTTTAACCTTTTCGACAGAATTAAGGTAAGATTGCATTTTTTAACTTATACGGCGGGTGCGGCTATTTTCCCCCGTTATAAAATATTTGAATCTTCATTTACAAGCTTATAAAAATATTTTCAACGAAAATGTTTTATTTTATAAATATATGACTCTTAAATGATTTCAAAATAGAAAGAGATATTTCCCTAAAAAGAGTTTTGATTTCATCTATGTCAACATCCTTTGATGGATTTTACGCTTATTTGAAGTTGATTTATTATGATACAAAACTTCTATATTGTATTGAAGGTTTTGTGATATGTTTGACTATGGATGTATTATTTTTATACCATTCATGGTTTATGGATGATGTATTTACATTCCGTATGCTAGTTTTAAGGCGAATGTTTATGTTATGTTTAAACCTTTTCATATGGGAATGCATTGGACTTAATATGTGATGGGTGGAGCCTTCTATATCTCCTGGATGAGTCGGTAGGTCTCATGAGACAAACTAGTGGCTTGGCACAAGGCCTTGGAAAAATCTTATTTGTAGTCTTGGCATGAGGCCTTGGCTATGTGGTTATGATAGTATGGAATTATGCATTCCATCATTATGAAAGTGGTTATTGATATTGCATGTGATTATTCGATTAGTAGAATATCCATGTGAATAAGTAAATGGCATTTTTTTCATTTAATTTTTGCCATACTATGCTGAAGTTCAAGTTTAAAAGGAATTTTATTTAGTTATACATTGCCTTAAATGTTAATTCTTATTTATGAAAGTTTCCTCTATATTGTTATCCTTACTGGGCATTTGAGCTCACCCCTTTTCTATGTTTTATTTTTCCCAAGATGGGAAGAAGTAAATGATGAATGACCTATATGGATATTATGAGGGGATAATAGTGTGGACTATGGAGACAATATGTTGTTGTAGTAGTTTTTCACTTTATGATGTAATGTAAAACATTATGAATATATCTAGTGCTTCCAAGGCTACTAAACCAATCGGTATTTCGAGATTTTATCTTTCTTGTGATGATGCCAATATTATGTAATAATGCACCGACTCTGGGTTACTGGGGTCGGGGCGTTACAGTTGGTATCAGAGGAAGTTTAGTACAAACCTTGGAAACTAGATTTAGATATACTCTGATTAGAGCACATATACCTAAGACGGACTTTGAGGATTAGTATAGAAGAACTTCCTAGAATTTTGGTATTGTAGAGATTTTGTGAGTTTTCTAAGCAATACATCCCTGTCTGGATACGAGAAGGTAGAGGCGGCTCTGGCACAGATGTACCTAGGAGTAAAACCCAAAAACACCTCTTTGAGCTAGACTCAAACGGGAACTAGTGCACGACAATGGGCCTCGCAGCACTCTTGGTTATGACACTCCCTGGGGATATTCTTAGGATAACAATCATTTTCCTTACAAATCATTATGAATGGTTTATGAGTATATACTTTCTCAAAGAAAACATTTTTATGATTATAGATTATATCCATAAATAGTTCAATTTATGTTAAGTGTTTTATAAGTATGGAATTACGTATTTTGATTCATAAACTGATCTAGATTATGCCATTGTTTAGAAATGGTGGCTAGTGGATGAAATGGAAACTGTATCAATGCACACACTACATGTAGAGAATTCCCTCCATATCAAGATAATTATAGTGGAGCTGGTGATGCAACTGGTGCTGATTAGATAATCACCATACTGAGACAACTCACTCAGGTTATGAATAATAACCTTACCCGTATGGAGCACCTTGATCCGTAGCGTGGAGGATCAATGTTAGATTGATTCATGAGGCAACAACCACCAACTTTCAATGGGAGTAAAAATCCCTTAGTAGCTGAGCAATGGATAATTTCCCTAGAGAATATATTTTAGGCTTTGGGGAGTAGTGAAAGGGAAAAAGTTATCAGGGAAGTTTACCGCCTCACTGGAGATGCTGATCAATGGTGGTAATTAATTCAAAACATGAAGGAAGATGATGAAGTAACAAATATGGAATGGAGCGAGTTCAAAGATGTGTTTTTAGAAAAATACTTTCCTCATGACCATCGAGCAAATATGGAAAGGCAATTTATGAGTCTGAGACAAAAGGAGGATGAGAATGTCACAAAGTATGAGGCTAACTTTACAAGGTTAGAAAGGTATGATGGAGATTATATAAGTAACCCAAGAAGTAAGATTGATCGTTTCTTTGATGGGTTAAAACCATTTCTCCGTCGGGCATTAGTCTCACAATCCGTCTCTTCGTATGAAGACATTTTCTCATGTGCTATCAAGGCAGGGAACGAATTTTCTAAGTCTTATGACATTAATGAAAACTAAGAGAATAAGAGATCTGCTGATGAATCTGGGAATGGAAGAAAGGGGAAGAAGGGAAAGGTTGAATATCCAACCTGTGGTAGATGTGGGAAGAAACACCATGGTACTTGCTTAAAGGGAATGAGTGATTGTTCCATGTGTGGTGAAAAAGGCCACCAATTTCGTGATTGAAAAGGGAAGAAGGAATATACCAATGTTCAGTGCTACAATTGCAGGGAGATGGAACATTATGAAAATGAATGTCCTAAGCATCAAGGGAACTTACCTCAGAAAAGTCCAAGGGATCAAGGCCAAGCTTATGCTATCAATACTGCTGAGGTAGAAGTTCCGAAAGATGTGGTGGCAGGTAATTTAATGGTTTCCTCAATTTTAGAAAATGCATTATTTGATTCTAGATCATCGCATTGTTTCATATCTTCCCTGTTTTCTAAGAAAATTAGATATTTCCAATTTGATTTAATAATGGATTTTTCAGTTAAAACTCCTAACGGAAGTATCATTGCAACAACGTTTTGTAAATCAGTCCCTATTAGAGCACATAAATATTCTTTATCCGTTGATCTCATCATCATACCTATGATTGAGTTTGATATAATCCTCGGTATGGATTGTATTTCGGACTATGATGCGAAGATTTATTTTAAGAAGAAGGAGGTTACAATTTTTGATGATGATGATAAGGAACACCTTATCTTTAGAGCAGAATCGTCACCACCTAATTCTTATCCAGATCCACCCCCAATAGCTCAACTAAATTCAATTATTAGGGAGGAAGAGAATGAAATGACTGTAGGTGAGGAAAGGAATGTTCAAATAGAGGATGTACCTATTGTGAAAGAATATGTAGATGTATTTCTGGAATATTTACCTGGACATCCTCCAGAACAAGAAGTTGAGTATTCCATTGATTTAATTCCTAGATCAAGGCCTATATCGAAAACCCCTTATAGAATGGCCACTGTAGAATTAGTTGAACTATAGAAACAACTAGAGGAACTTATTAATAAGGGATTTATTCGCCCTAGTGTTTCTCAATGGGGAGCCCTTGTTCTTTTTGTTAAAAAGAATGATGGATCTATGAGGTTATGTATCGACTACAGGGAGATCAATGCTATAACAATAAAGAACAAGTATCCCCTACCTCTCATTGATGATTTATTTGAACAACATCATAGAGCTCAATACTTTTCAAAGATTTACCTTTGATCTAGATACAATCAGTTGTGTGTAAAAAAGGAAGACATTCTGAAGACAGCATTTTGAACTAGGTACGGGCATTACGAGTTTTCTGTAATTCGTTTCGGATTGACTAATGCACCCTCTGTATTCATGGATCTGATGAATAGAGTTTTCAATGAATATCTCAATGAATTTGTGGTGGTATTTATTGATGATATCTTGGTATACTCTAAAATCTATGAGGATCATGAAAGTCACTTGTGCATTATCCTGAAGACTCTGAGAAGACATGAATTATATGTGAAGTTTAGCAAGTGTGAATTCTGGCTTCATGAGATTTCTTTTCTTGGCCATATTGTCTCTAAAGATGGAATCTCTGTTGATCCTTCTAAGACCAAGGAAATTAAATATTGGCCAACACCTACGAGTATAACTGAGGTATGCAGTTTTATTGGTTTGGTAGGTTATTATCAACGTTTCGTCCAGAATTTCGCCTAGTTGGCTAACCCATTAACAAACCTCACACGTAAAGGGGTTAAATTTGTTTAGACAAAAGAGTGTGAATAAGTTTGTGAAGAACTGAAGAGAAGATTATTCAATGCTCCTATATTGACTCTACCATCAGCGAATGTTGGGTTCGTTATTTATAGTGATGCATCGAAGAAAGGACTTGGTTGTGTCCTTATGCAGAATGATAGGGTTATTTCCTATGCATCACGATAGTTGAAATCTCATGAACAGAACTATCATACTCATGATCTCGAGTTAGTAGCTGTGATCTTTTCTATGAAGATATGCAGGCACTACCTCTATGGTGAAAAATGTGATATTTGTACTGATCACAAGAGTTTGAAGTATATTTTCTCACTAAAAGAACTCAACACGAGGAAAAGGAGATGGCTTGAATTACTCAAGGATTATGATTGTATGATACACTACCCCCCCAGGGAAATCACACAAGGTGGAATATGCTTTGAGTAGAAAATATCATGGAGTTTTGAACAATATGAGAATTGAAAGGGATCCAATTTTCATGGATCTGGTGAAAATGGACATGTGGATAACTAGGGAAGTTGAAACATCAATGCTTTTTCAAATTTTTGTCAAACCATCTTTACTATAAAGGATTAAGAGTTCTCAGACTGATGATGAAGAATTGAAAAAGAATATTAAAGCTATGAATGATGGGAGATTGAGAGACATTGTGTATGAAGAAGGAATTTTGAAATTCGGGAAGAGACTTTGTGTTCTCGATATACCTGATCTAAAAAGGGAATTGCTAGATGATTCTCATAGTTCCAATTTCTTTATACACCCTTGTAGCACCAAAATTTATAGTGATTTGAAGGAAAATTTTTTGTGGGACAACATGAAGAGGGAGATTTCTGATTTTGTGTCAAGATTTATGGTTTGTCAACAAGTGAAAGCTGGAAGGCAACAGCCTGGAGGAGTCATGAAACATCTTCCCATACCTGAGTAGAAATGGGATAATATCACAATGGACTTTGTCATGGGACTACCAAAGACTCCTAGAAGGAACGATGCAATATGGGTTATTTTGTTCCACATATCTCTGTTGAGGAAATACATGCATGACCCAACGCATGTACTCACCTATGAGGAATTAGAACTGGAACCCGATCCGTCTTATTGAAAAGAGCCCATCAGAATTCTTGATACGAGAGAACAAGTACTAAGAAACTGAACGACTCGTCTGGTAAAAGTCTTGTGGAGAAACCATAAGATGGAAGAAGCAACGTGGGAAACCGAGGAACTAATGATGAAGAACCACCCGAGTCTTTTCATTCCATAGTATTCTAGAAATTTCGAGGATGAAATTATTTGAAGGAGGGGATAATGTAATACCCCAAGCTTCTACGGTACGCTTCTCTTCGAATAATGTGTAGCATGTGTTGTACACAACATCGAGTTCTAACACACCACAACCAATCAAATTAGCCATTATGAATAGTAATACATAACTTTTTAAATTATATATATTTAATATTTCAAAATGGACTTCATTTTCGGATTCAGAATATCGAAATTATCCTAAGTTGAATTTTTGGTATTTTTTTGAGAAATTCCAATTTTTATGAGTAGTGAAAAATACATAAAAACAACTTTTTTAATCAAAATAATTTATAGTGATAAATTATATTATTTAGTGCGTTTAAAGTATAATTAGAAAATATTTTTTCCATTTTATCCAATGGTGTTCATTAGAATTAATTTCACCTTGAAATTGGACATAAACAATTGTCAATCTTTTGATATATATTGTTTCTTAAAAACACCATTTTTGTTGTAACAACAGGAATTAATTAGAAAATTAATTAATGAAAATTATATGTTTGGAATTTTGTAAAATAAACATCATTTTTTAATTCGGAATATCAATTATAGCTTAGGGTGAAATTTTGGCATTGTTTTGAAAAACATCAATTTTTGATTAATTGTGAAACAATTAAGTGGTTGTTAAAAAACTGAATTTTTCATAAAACTTAATTTTACCGCTTCTGTGATTGGAATTTCAAAAATCCGAGAGACATGGTTAATATCAAGGAGTAAAACTTGTTTCAATGAGATCAAAATAATTTTTGGTGAATAGTAACTTTTTACTTTTATTTACCACGGTTAAAAGTAAATAGGCTAATTAAGGGTAAAAATGATATTAATACCACCCTAACACATGTCCTAATTCTATTGGACAAGTTTATCTCGACCAAAAACAACCTTAGGAATAAAATATTATCATTTAGGTCCACTTGGATTATATTATGACATTTATTATTATTTAATTCAAAGAAGAGTTAAAAGAGTTAAAATCAAAGTTTATTTATTAAAGCATTTTTAATATAGGTTTATACATAAGATAAATTAGATTGTAAATATTCATTAGAAAGATAAAAATATTTCCTACATAATTATATTTTATATATAATTTTTAGACATTAAATAATTAAATTTATTTATGACACAATGATGATGAAGTAATTACCATAATAGTGAAAAATTAGAATAATTAATATTATAAATAACATAATAAATATAATTTGAGACTTTTAATGAACTAAACTAATTTTATAGTATAATATGACATATTAGGATTGATTTAATTTACTTTTTTTGAACTAATTATTCTGTTATGAGTTTCAAAAAAATCAAGTTTCCAAATAGTGTCAAAATTGACATAAAAGAGTTTTTAAAACAAATATTATATTATTAATTGATATTAAATTTCTTAAAAATCTATGGTTCGTCCAAGAGACTTATATCATGATTGGTGTATCATTAATGGACCACTTTTGTGTCTTTTGGAGGTATATAGTAAGTTTATTAACTATATAATATAAACATACAAAGTCACATGGTAAGTGTCAAACTAATTAACTAAGAGTTAAAACTAAATGATAAGGTTAATATAATGACCCAAACCTGTATAAATCCTATTGGTTGTTTTCGACCCATATCCACCTTAACCTTTAAATAATCCACTTTGTAGCCATTAGAAACAGAATATGAATTTATTATAAAATAATATTTCTAGTTTTTCCAAAGGTGCCCCTCACCCCTCTTATAAAAGGGCACCCCCCCTTCTCATTAATTCACAACTTCAAAACCTTTTGTATCGGTCAACCTCTGCCCAAATACTCTAAAATATTCCATCAATTCATACTACAGGCCTTAATTTAGTCAGAAAACCAACTTATGGAGCCCTTTTGATCAAATCAAAAGGAAGAACCCGAAGAAGAGGTAATGATTTCACCACCCATTTTCAAGTACCTTTATTCTTCCACTTCTTCTATATTTGTTATTCCCATTCTAAAATAATTAATCCAGTATCTCCTATATAATTTAATATTATTATAAACATGGAAAAACCATATTCAGTATTATATCTATCCTTTGAATGACATGTCACCATACGTGCGTACGTACGGCTTACCGTCTCTACATCGTGGTGTAATTTTTATTCAATATATTATTATTTGGATGGGTATAATAATGATATGTAATTCATGTAAATAATAAATACAACATGATAATATTTCTTTATATATGAGATAACCTGCAATTATATATTATTTTAAAATCAAAATAATGATATTGTCGCTCGTGCGTACGTACGGACTACCGTCTCCATGAACGTGATAAGATTCATTCTCACTCATATCCATTAAAGTATAATTCTCATTTGATGATTAATAATAGTATATAAGGACTTGATATCATTCTGGATATGATTAAGATAAAACCTATCCATGAAAAACATGGCTTACGTAACAAAACATATAAAAGAAAATGAGTAAGTTAATACCTGAAACAACGATAATACTAAGATATTATTAAAAAATCAATGTTAAAAGATCATATATGATATCATATTAATATATATGATTCTTGTATAATTTAATAACAATTATTTCACCATTATACAGGAGGTTAACCCACCCCCAACCAAGGAAATGTACAAGGCAAGGGTTTATTTCACAATCTCTTCATTATCCGAGGTTGTTTATACGTAATAATCTACTCGGATCTCTTTATCATACACATCCATGTTTCGTAAAAATGTGTTTCAAAACATTTTTACTATTTACAAGAATATGGGTTAAAGTAATTTATACCCTTGTTTGACATTTTATAAGTGGTTGATAAAGGAATATTTCCATCCTTTTCCAAACAAGGTTCTTTTAACCTTTTTCGACAGAATTAAGGTAAGATTGTTTTTTTAACTTATACGGCGGGTGCGGATATTTTTTGCTATTATAAAGTCTTCTAAAATACCTTTACAATCTTATAAGAATATTTTCAAAGAAAAGTTTTTATTTTATAAATATATGACTCATAAATTTTTTCAAAATAGAAATAGATAATTCTCTAAAAAGAGTTTTGATTTCATCTATGTCAACATCCTTTGATGGATTTTATTGTTATTTGAAGTTGAGTTATTATGATACAATACTTATATATTGTATTGAAGGTTTTGGGATATGTTTTACTATGGATGTGTTATTTTTATACCATTAATGGTTTATGGATGATGTATCTACATTTTGTATGCTAGTTTTAATACGAATGTTTATGTTATGTTTAATCCCTTTCATATGGGAATGCATTGGACTTAATATGTGACGGGTGGAGCCCGCTATAGCTGCTCGATGCATTGGTAGGTCTCATGAGACAAACTAGTGTCTTGGCACAAGGCCTTGGTAAAATATTATTTTTATTCTTGGCACGAGGCCTTGGATATGTGGTTATGATAGTCTGGCATTATGCATTCCATCATTATGAAAGTGGTTAGTGATATTGCATGTGATTACTCGACCAGTAGACTATCCATTTGAAAAAGTAAATGGATTTTTTTTCATTTTATTTTTTCCATACTATGTTGAAGTTCAAGTTTAAAAGGCTTTTGTTTTAGTTATACATTTCCTTAAAGTTTTATTCTTATTTATGAAAGTTTTCTCTATATTGTAATCCTTACTGGGAATTTGAGATCACCCCTTTTCTATGTTTTATTTTTCCCAGGATGTGAATAAGTAAATTATGAATGACTTGTAGGGATATTATGAGGGGATAATAGTGTGGACTATAGATACAATATGTTTTTGTAGTAGTTTTTTACTTTATGATGTAATGTAAAACTTAATGAATATATCTAGTGTTTCCAAAGCTACTAAACCAATCGGTCTTTCGATATTTGATCTTTCTTGTGATCATGCCAATGTTATGTAATAATGCACCGAATCTGGGTAACTAGGGTCGGGGCGTTACACGAGGGTCCCACATAGCCATGTTCATTAAGATAGACTCGAGCCGACCTGGTGCGGGTCGTGCTCAGTCTGGTCCAGCCTGGCAAGTGGGCAAGGACCAATAGGCCTCACTGGACTTGGCCTGGTAGGCCGACAGTCCAGCCTCTCGGGGTACCCGGTGACCCGGTCTAGTCCGGTATGGCATGAAGGTGGCATGGGACTGGCCTGTAGGTGTAGGTATGGCCCACCGATTGTGGGTTCGGCCCACCGGCATCGGTTTGGCCCATCGGTGCGGGTCCAGTCCATCGGTGCGGGTTCGGCCCACCGGCGCGGTCTAGCCTGCTAGGCCCAGTTCTAGCCCGCTGGGGGCTCGTCCCACCAGCAGGGGGCCGGCCGCGGAGGGCGACCGGTGGTGCAGACTAGCTAGGATGCAACCTGGATGCCATGTCTGGCTCCTCCCTAGCATTGCGGGTGCATGTCACTTCCACTAGTCGTAGTCAATGGACAGCGGCTTCTCCAACTTTATAGACGGCCCGGACGTGGGTAATCCCTCCACGTAGCTCCCCGGCTCACTCTGTGTCCTCTAGCACACCGCCACAACTTACGAGCCAGAACTTCCCGGTTAGCGCGACCCTCCAGTGTGCGCCTCCTCCTCCATGGAGCCAGCTATCTCGGATGCCGCTGCTGCTGCAACCAGCACAACCACTGGTAGGGGATGAACAGACCGTCGGACTCGCTCAGGCGGTCCATCCTTCGAGCCGTTTTTGTATGTGGCTTCTGTGGAGTTCCCTCTTCACTACGAGGATCCCAAACAAGTTTTCCTTAATTTATAGGGTATTAACTCCAAGAATGCACATGTAGAGGCATTTGGTCATTGTTCATGTCATTCCATGGACTTCGTTTTAGAGGTTTAAATAGGGGGTATGTTTGGGGAGTTTCTCTTCAATCATTCTATGCTATGATTTGGATCCCGAATAAAATTACCCCAAGAATAAAACACCCTTCTGCATAATCAATGAATCATGGATCAACCATTTTTTTGGTTAATCTGTGTTCATTTTTTTTAGAAAAGGATGGGGAAGAAAATCAAATAAAAAACCCCTACCTCTTATGATGTCTGATATCGTGGCATTCATCCTCAAGGGATTAATACAATGATGTCACCTCCATGATCACATCTTAAAAAGGCATTAAAGATGTTTAAGATCCACCAGAGTTTGTCATTCTTCACTAGGCTGGATGTCCATCATAGGTTCACCAGAGAATCCTGCAAATTTTTAATCCATATTTCCCCAGTATTTAAAACTATAAATAGAATTACATCACATTGTTTCCATTATAACGTGACGTCGCATTGCTATGTGATTTTATTAAAGAAAAAAAATCGCTGTTATGTATCATTAAAGTGTTGTTACACTATGAGTTAACGAGACATTAATGAGACTCATTGATGCGCATTGTCACGGCCTCATCGCTGCCACAAAGTATTGTCGTCCACCACACAACTATGGGAATAAAAATAATATAATTATTTATAATTATTTTATTATTTTTCTTGAAAAGTCTGAAAAATAAATTTTCTGCTTGGCCCTTACCAGCCGAAGTTATGTTGTTTCCAGGTGAATCTCAGTGTTCTGAATTCAATAGTTACCTCAGTTTTTTATTCTAAGAACTCTTTAAAAATATATAAAATACTGCTCGCACAATTATTGAACGTACCTAAAATAATTTTCAAAAACCCATTTTGGGCTATCCAGGCATCAGAACCACGTACCGTCAAATTTTGCGGCCTTGAAATAATAATATATCAAAAAAATTACATTGAAATTCCATGATGTTACATATTATATAGTAAATTGATGAAATGATTCTGAACCTCATTTTTCTTACACCAGTTTTAATGTGTTGAAATAAAGAATGTCACATGATAGTGTGGAATACATAAGGATGGTTTTTCTTATGATATGTTTTGCACCTATAAGTCACTCTAATTCATCTGGTAAATAATTACATCTCATTAGATTAAAATAAGAATCAATTCAAAGGTCTGGATCCACAATGGTAAACATGTGAGTCATGATCCACTATTGGAGATAGGTGCATCATATTCCATAATCATAAATAGGTGAATAGTCTTGTTCCAATATGTTTATGGTCTTAGTAGTTAACTATGACATATAAACTGAATTTTTGTATCTATTATGTTTACAAACATTTATGAATTGAGAGTATGGTTTATGATATATTAATGATGATCACTTATGCTAACCCTTATTGATCATCTAATAGAAAACATTCTTATGTTTCCTTCCCTATGTGATAAGGAATGGTTTATGTTTCAAATTTCTAATCGAATTAATATGTGAGAAGATATATATGGGATTGGTTAATGATATATCATTAAAGAAGAATATTTTGTTTCAAGCCTCCATAGAAACTAAACAACTATGTTTCCTGAGTCCATTTTTATGAAATGAATTTAATATTCATCTAAAATATTTTGATATTTATGTTTCAAAATACTTTTTCCTTATTGTTGGTATAAAAATAAAGGAATATTTTATGTTTTTGTTATAAGAATTAGAAAGAAAATTGTAAAAACTAAGTGTATAAATCTATGTATAGGATAACATGCTAAAAGTTTGGTAAGAATGAGATTATATGGCATTCCTAGAAATACATATCTCTTTGGAAATTAAAGTGCATGTATCTAGAACATAATAACATAGGGAAAAAATTCATTCAATTCGTGTCTATCTTGACTTATGTATTACCTGTAACTTGAAGATAGTCCATACAATGGACATGATTTAACACTTCTAGTTGATATTCTTTGGTCAATCCATAATTTCACTATGAATCATTATGAATGATTTAAATATATTATTGTCATTGATGGAATAGGTTAAAAATAATTTCCCACAGATTATAAATATGGTTCCATGATTTACACTTCATATAAATGAATTTTCATGATAATGTGGTTCTCCACTCTGTGTTATGATTCTCAAAATATTCATTTCTGTTTTAGTAAATGGATGGATCCCAATAGAACACTGTTAATATTGAATTGGATAGATAGTGAAATGGTTTTCCACATGATCAACCAAATTCGATGGGATATGGGATGAAAAACCTTATTTAATTGATTACACAACATTCTCAATCTTTGAACCATCTTTTACTTCCATAAAATTAAATGAGGGAATGTTTTTCAATTTTATCCTTCACGAGACAACATCCATATTCAATTAGTGGGTATTTTGATCCACTAGTTGATGAGTGATGAATCATCATCACATAGATGATATTTCCTACTCTCTAATGCTCAAAACATTAAATAGTTGTCTTAGATATTTATCATTTGGAAGGTGATGTAGATAAATGATGGATCCTATGGAGAACTGGAACAAAATATCGTCTCAAACAAGTACCAAACCCAAATTTCTACATACCCGATGAATGTTACCAATCTCCATGGTCTCATGACTAACATATGAGAATCAACCAGCAATAAGATGGAATAATCTATCCCAATTTGAAAAAACAACATGGAATACACACATCGACACATATATTAAATGATGTGGAATAAGAAATAATATAAACATATATCATAACTAAAAATACAATAAAAAATAATATAAAGAAAAATTAGTAAAAAAATTACAAAATACATCTATTCCATCATAGGAAAAATAAAATAGAAAATAGATTACTCCATTTGATAGCATGAGAAAACCCCAATTTTCTTTACAACTATCCTCCCATTGAAGATGAATGAATCCTCATTTCCTAATTATGGTGCCTTTACCTTCCCTACATTTAATGACTTACAGAATTTTAGGCACCACCAAAAGTGCCTTTACTTTACCTCCTAGGTGTTCCATAGGAATTATATAAATAACAATCTAAACATGTTAAACTTTAATCAAAACAAGGAATGGTAATTAATCAACTCTATTTATATGAAAATGATCGAAAAACATTAATTTCTAATTGAAACTAAATTATCTAACATATTTCATCTAAAACAGTTTCAATGCATTTTATGTACATTAATGTAGTTTGATAAAGGTTAATCAAGTATGACATATCATATCTAATCTAATACTATCCAACACAGAGGTAACACCATGGTAAGGATAACTATAGGACAAGCCAGTAGACTACTAATACCATAATCATTAACTTCTTCACATTGAAGTCCATATAACATAAGACTAACAATAGAGGAATACAAATGATTAGACCCCTAAATTTCAATTAAGTCCCTAATAAATGGGTATACAGTGTAGAGGAACAGCCCATGAGTGAACCCTATATAATATATTGATAATTGAGAAACTATACACCTTCCAATAAGCTACACATATAATCCAATGTAATAAATTTTCCAAAACATTCCATGAAAATCATGCATTGAAAACTATTTTAGAGATTAATTTTACAATGATTCAAAAAATACATATCCTTTTACCAAATCAATGGGAAATTTCTCATAAAAAAACCCATTTTCACACAAAAAAATAAATCATTCAAAAAATTTATAAAAAGATTCAATACGTATTCATTAATATAGTTCATACAATATAATTAGTTTCAATCACTTTTAAAAACCATCTGATTACCATGTAAATTCCCCATGTGGTTCGGTTGTGACCCCATCCCTCCAAAGATTCCCCTCATGGGATATAAATGAAGGAAATGAGATAATGATAAACTAGGTTAATATAATAAATGTTTTGTAATCCCAATATCTAAAATGGGATAAAAATATAATTTTTGATATCCTACACATGGATGTTACCGCTATACTCAGTATCTAAACTGAGGGTGTGTGAGACACTAATTCCAATAATACAGGTGATGTGAGATCTCGATACCATAATCCAAGAACTGGTGGAGCGTGATGTGATACTAAAAATCCCTAAATAATTTCACCCTAGTCATAATAAATTTTATGATAATCATAATTTCCTTTCGAACCATTGTCCAAAGATTCAGTAAAGAGGGAACTAACATCACTAAAGGCATATTGGATCCTTTTGTATGATAAAATTTAAAATTTAATATATAGTTCATAAGACTATCCATTCCATAATAAATTCTATTTATAAAACTATCCTATTTCATGTATATTCATCTATAATGTCATTGAAGGAACCCATGACATAGTTCTAACACTATGGACATCATCAAATAATTTTCTTATTCATTTAAAACATAGAGAAACACAAAATACTGTACTATAAGTGAACATGACATTTCAATAAAAAAATAATGTAATCCACAAATCTAATTATTGTAGAGTAATTAATTACATCTAAATGGTTATTTGAAGCATAAGAAGAATGAATCAATCTAATGGTGGTCTAGTCCTAAGGATGTTATAGATAATAATGTGATTTTGTGAGCCCACCCTAAATGGGTGGTTCATGTGGAAATTATATCCTCCAGACATAACAAGAGAGGGTATAGAACATGTCACTCTATGGTCTATAATTTTCATTTATGTCATTTGTTATTTAAGGAGTGACAACCATATTGTCTTGTCCACAACAATGTGACTATATGATATAAAGAACAAATATTTCAGTGAAAAACATATATACCACCAGCCATATTCTTAGGATGGAATACTATTCTATTTCTGGACTATGATTCAATTGAAAACAAGAGAAAATGGAAGATTTACCAAATTCAATGAAAATTGGGAAATGTGATCACATAAAAATAGTGTCATTAAGAGTGAGAGAAATGAATATTGGAGAATGAGGATCGAATATAATAGTGAGCAGATTCTAATGAGACCAATGATAGATAAAACAATGAAAAGATGATGAAGAGGATTCTAATAATAGGATTGAGAGGGGGAGATCTCATGTTCTCCACTACTATGAATGATAGAGGAATATTGTAGAGGGAGGGGAATGAAATAGTGGTATGATAAGAATGGTCTTTTGCAACCCATTATAAACCCATATGGTTTGGGATAATGATTTGAATAACCCTACTCAAACCATAAAGGTCTTACATCCCAAATATCAGACCATTGAAATGGGTATGCAATGTTGGGCTACATGATTATACAAAAGGTGTTCCAAATAATGAGATACCCTTATCCCTTTAGGACATTCTAAATAGTTTCCCTAAGTGGGACACACAATTTCAACTAACTATACACCCTATCATAATTCTACCACCACTGAGTTATTGAGGTCAAGATCTCTAGAAACATGTTTAAATTCCCTATAAACCACTCATTACATAAAAAAATATGAAGACATCACTTTTGATTGTTCTAACTCAAGAAGATTGGTTCCCATGTTTAGTATAGCATTCACTCTTCCCACAAAATAGAATGATAAAAAACTCCTAAAAAATCTAAACCATTCAAAAACATTGCACATTACAATCCCCACATATTCGTAATTTTTATCCCTAATAAAACTTTGGGAAATGAAGAATAAAAATCCCATAAACTAGTCAGTTTGATTATTTATACTAGAGTAGTAATGTTGTGTCTCTAAATACCCAATGGATTTCAAATACATTTTAATGGTACGAATCATAAATATCTATAACTAAATAGAACACTCATAAAAATATCTAAAATGTAAATCTTGTCATACTATATCCCATATAAGTCGATACATGAATTAATAATCATTTTCTAATGAAGGGGCCTAACAAACCCCTACCTAAATTCCATTACCATTTAATGAAAAATTCTGAATTACTATACCTGAACCATCAGAACTGCCTACCGAAGAATGCTAAAAATATTCTAACGATTCTACCAACACGTTTTCCCAAAACGATGCACCCAAATACAATTGAGTACACTACTGTAGGTCCTCAATAATATCAAAATATTGAACCCTATCCAATTAAATTTGTCATCCCTCCCACCCACCAACCCTAACATACATTTTAATGACGTTTCCATCATTTATCAAAAGAAATAGAGGGATTAATACCCACATAATAATTCATTAAAAAACACATTAAAAATGTATCTAGAATTTATAGAGGGTTGCATGTATACAAATTATAAAAAATAGATGGATTACAAGAAAATAAATAACCATCACACAACTAGTCTAAAATTAACAGAACCCTTTGCAACTAACAACTATTCACTAGAGGGAGACATCTAGATCCCCAGCTTAGGAGTATAATTTTCATCACATCAATGAACAAAACTACTCATAAAAACTCTTAACCATTTCTCAGTGGATGAAATGATTTGGATGGTAATAACCAATCCTCCTATGAGATTCCATAATAAAAACCATCACCCAGTATAGCCTCCAGAGAATGGTTTCCATAAAGAACATTGAAATCCAAGTTCAAACATATGTCAACACCTTCCAATTATCTATATTGTACTATGAATCATTTTATTAATTTAAAAACTAACCTAAAATTCATCTCACAAAGATGCCATTAATCAACCAAAACATCGATTAAAATTGGTTGATCAATATTTTGAAATCATTCTATCAGTACACTCAAGGAAATGTCAAGATAAGGGTCATGATCACCTCTAATCAGGAGTGAATATTGATTTGGACCATATGGATTATTATCTATCTTTAGACACACTTGTATAATAAATAAGCTAACAAATAATTAAAAATGAATAAAATTATATATCATGAACAAGATTGTCCAGTTTCAATCATGGGTTATCAATTTCACAGTTATCAATTGATTTCACTACAGCCCTCATCACACACACTATCATTACCTGGACTAATATCGGAGTCACACTAACTTAATCCTTTAAAAAAAATCCATTGGTCATTGACATTAACCTATCCACTCATCAATGCTATATATTAAATATTTCATCAAAAACAGTTTGAAATTATCTAATAATACACAATTGGATTACCTCTCATACCTCCCATTTCATGACTCGACTCACGGACTTGAGATTCATCCATCAACAGAGCCAAACTGATAGCGATACATGGAATTTTTAAATTTTAATAGATCAGGTTTTCTGTTGGAACATTCCTTTAAAATTTGGGTTCCCAAATGTTCCATAATTTGTTGAATGACTTCCCACCACATGATTTTGTCTCCAATATTAATGAGTACATGCAAAAATGTATGTCAACTAGGCTGAGCTCCCAAATGGTTCTTCACATCTAATATTTTTTTGTATTCATTACCATTTTTTCTTTTTAGGAAGTTATCAAATCAACATTCTTATATTTAAAAACCAGAGCAAGTAGTTTCCTTTAGTCCTTTAGTGGGAATAAATTAGTTCTTATATCAATTATGGAATTTAAAAACATTAAGAAATCCTATTTGATTAGTTTCTTGAAAAAACTAAATAGTGACCTACAGGTGTCTCAATGTTGGTAAGGGAGTCAAGATCTTTAACATATCCAATAGGTTTCACACATGAAAACCATAACTCACTCAGTATATCGAATCATGATTCTAAACAGACTTGGAACACTCTATGAGATGAGGTTTAGCTGAAACAAGTAAGGATGAATTGAAATATAGGGGTGAGATTCAATACTATTTAAAGGTACTACATATTTTAATGAACAATGGGATAAAAGTCTCTAATCCACCATAGCTTTTGGAAAGAGGAATGATCAATGAAGGGATACCATGCTAATGTAGGATGAAATAGTGTAGAAACTCACATGTTATCTTTATATTGATATATCATCTTAGATTCATGTACAAGACAAGTACCCATATACCATGGGGTGTCATTACACAATAGATATCCTCATAAAGACTAATAACACCTAAATGAAACCTCTTATTAGAAAAAACATCATATGAAAATTATAATGCATTACATTCTATGGGTGTTAACTCTATGGGGCAAGATCATTTTCAGAAGTAGTATATCAACTCTCAAACTATATTAATGCCAGATAAGTTATTATAACTTACCACCCAACCTCTAGGGCCAACATAGCCTATCATAAAGTAAACTAGGATCGTTAAGAAACATCTATATTCCTTCTCCATAGAAATATTAACAATAAATCCACAGAGAAGGGTTCCCTCTATAATACAAATTCTGGGATTCACTTTTATGGAATTTAAATTGTACTCATTTAATCTTTTAAACTGCTAATATACATGAGTTTTCTTGTACCAAATTTTAGAACAACTATAATATCTAAATAATTTATCTTATATCATATATCATTTCAAACATGATTATTTTATAATTTTATTTTTAAAAATTTATTTAATTCAAGAGTATCCTAAAATTTCTTTATTAAGAAAAATGCTAATTTTCAATCTAGTGAGAATAACAGTCATCAATTTTTAGTTGTAATTTTAATTAAATAACACCTCAGAATAATAAAACTCACAAGTAGATAAAATGGTTTTATTAATTAATTGTACTATTCATGAATGATTCCACCGTGCGTTTATATGTCACAACATTTAATTGGTTTCAAACATTTTAAATAACCATCTGATTACCATGTAAACGCCCAATGTGGTTATGTTGGAACCCCATCCATCCAAATATGCTCCTCCTGGGATAGAAATGTAGATAAGGAGATAATGAATTCTTGAGTCCCACCTATATCAGGCACCGGGATAGTGAATATCACCTATGGTGTACAAATACCATAATATGGTAGGAATTACCATTTATGTGGAAAGAAACCGGTGATAAGATATATAAACCCAAGAAACCTCCATGAAACATTTTGAATTAAATAAAAAAACCATCCAATAGAATGTATAATTTGAACTTATATAGATACAATAAATTATAAAAAGTAAATACACAAAAGGTTAATCTAAAGAATCAATGTTGAAACTATTAAGGTTCCAAGCTTGTAATTCCCATCATGGTCCACGTAATCATCCTGGAAACCTGAATGAAAAATTATATATGTATGAAGATCATAAAAGTATACTCATTGGGAAATAAAAACTCTCTAATTCACAGGTGAATGAGTCATAATAATGAACCTGTGAGATATATCATAAAGAAATAGAACATATAAAGTTATGCTGACCATCCCATCCCCAGAAAGGCAAACTCACCAAAAAAATCAATCCATGTAATATAATATAATATGAATTAGATTGATATGGGTACCCCACCCCACTTTTTCACTTTTATGACACTCTAAAACCAAAAATCAAATATCCTAGTTCTCTTATCACATCTGTATACAACAACACACAAAAATAAAGGTCCCAACACACCTTACCCGCAAACACATGGGATGACAGCCCCAGAATAACAACCACACACATCTTTCCCACAAACACCTTACCTATAAAATCTCACTCAAAGAAAACACAGACATCAAAACCACCATTTAATGCACTAAAATACCTTTAGACAATACAAACTATGAAATACCTTACCTTCCTTGATGGGAGAGAAAAAAGGGAAGGTACCCATCCATCTATACTCCTCACTGAATGTTGTAAAAAACACATCATGCATGACTTTGCGGGTGTCACCACATAGTGCTCGATGTGAGTGGGGTGAATATAGAAATAAAAATAATGTATAAGTATATATATATATAGAATCAAGCACTAAAACCCAACTGATGGGATCAGTAACTATAAAACCAACTAACAACACTTTCAATGTTTCTTATACCTCTAAATGCCTAACAACCCACAATAAGTCACAAACCCCATGTAAAATTTCCAAACTAATTTTGTTTAATCATACCATTCATTTAATTAATTAGTATTAACCATGTTTAACCATAAAACCAACAATTTAATTATACATTACCATTTCCAACCTATTACCTAAACCAACCAATGTCATTTCAAAAAGCATTATACAAATATTTACTCATTTGATCATTAATCAGGCATCTAGAAATAACAAACCACCACCTCGCTTCCCCAATTGCATGACTAGATAAAACCAACTCCTCACCTCCCTAAATTCACATCCAAACTAACCAACTACTCACCACCCAATGGCATGGAAAAACAAAACACCATATCAGCATTCTAAAAGAACGACCAAACAAACAACCTCCTCACTGCCATAAAAGCATGTACAAACAAACCGCATATCTCCACACAAGACATTTTAAGAAAAAATTACCATCCAAAAATAATATACACACATTGAAATAAATCAAGATCCATTTAAAATTTTATAATTGGGATTTTATCAAATTATAATCTATTTTAGAGGCATTATCACACAAAACATAATCTTTGGGAAACAATTTCATTAACCAAGTATAAGTAATTGACCAATTTACTATTTGGGGATGTGATAATAAAAAAACCAGAATACACAACACATATATCCAGTTCATGAAACCCCCCTATGAACAAAAGTTTTAGTGGGGCCACAAGTCCGTACAAATCACAATATCAAAAAATATATCATGTTTGTGAAAATATGCGAAGCATACACCTTCATAGTGATATTTATTTTTCAATTATTATTTATATATAATCAATTCAGTAAAAACATTTTCCATATAAAAACAATAAACCCCTCCATATTAATGCATAAATAAAGAGAAATGGGGGGATTCCCTAACACAAAGTTGCTTTTCATATTCACTACATAACACATGGTGAAACAAATTTACCATAAACCACTACCACACCATGAGAACAATGGATAAAACTACAAGAAAACCAATGAAAATAAAAACATAATCCAACACACACCCCAAAACTAAAAAACATTTCCGAAATTAATCCCCGTGATAATAATAGAATAATTCCAACCTAGAAGAGAGAAGAACTATCACGGATCAAGAACTGACTACCAATGAAAAACTATATGGACCAACTAATCAAATATAGAATAATATGGTTTGATGAACTCCTCAGGGAACCTAGGTTTCTCCAAAAATGTGAGTATGAAAAAACCATGGATGAACAAATGAAGGTTCATTTAGAAAAGAATGTTTCAAAAGGTACTCCATCGTGGGTTTACAAGATGTGTAATCCCATATCACGTCGTGTAATCCTCAGGGTTCAGTTTCATGAAAAAACAAGTTGTCTATTTATTATTCAACCCCGAAAGTCAACACGTTGTTAACTGTCCATAGATATGTCATTAAGGAAACTTTCACATCATGTAATATACTTATACAAAATCTATTTCCATCAATATTTCTTCTACACCTCCAGCATCCACCAAAAACACCTGAAACCTTTCCCAAATACATCCATCAAACAAAGATGAAAATGTAACATACTGAGAGGGAACATACCGTAACATCATATAACACTCAAATGATTCTTTCCCCTAAAACAAAACCTATATGGAAAAGGGTCCAAAACAACCACACCGTTAGTTGCCTCTCAAGGATATTTCCATACCTTAAATGATACATCGAGCCAAACAAAACAACCCAAATGACCACAAAATTCACTACAAAACCAAAAAAACTCCTCCTAGAAATCTTTACTACCACACAAAAACAACTACACTATCAAAACCTACATGTATCTCAAACCAACAACAACTATACATAATGAAATTCACTATAACGAACTCACAAATCTCGGAATTTTATCCTCTGTGTCAAGATATTATCCACTCTTGGTGGAAATGACCCACCCACATGTGTTTAATCATATCATAGTTAATGATTTTGAATTATAAATTTGGTCCTACCCTATTCATATGTTAGGAAACTATCTCACATCCCACCAAACACATCAAAATATATGTAAAATAAATAATATTATAAAAAATGGATCTAAAAATTACATCACGATGAAAAATAGATAAAGGGAAGACACAAAAAAATTCAGGTACTATGAATTCATCTATCTCCCTCACTCCAATGTATTACCCTCCTAGACACCATTACACTACAACACATGATCCATAATAACAATCTATCCACATGGTGCATTCTCTTAACATCCATGGATCTATACTGGATGATCCACAAACGTTACACCATCCTCAAAATCAAATTCTCCCTAGACAATGAAACTAGATTCATCATGAAGATACTCAAAAATATGATAGATGTTGAAGACGTCATGGATCTTCTCCAACTATAGTGGAAAAACCAATCGATATTCTACCTTAACAACTCTACCAAAACCTCAATGGGCCAAAAAAAACTTGGAGAAATATTACTCCCACGGACAAAACTCAACTTCCCACATTGAGGGGAATCCATCAAGAACACATGGTACCCAACTTCAAATATAAAGGGCCACCTTCTACAATTAGAATAAGGCTTCTGTCTGTCCTTTTCTACATTCATCCTCTCACAGATAAGATGAAATTTCACTATCATGCTTTTCAATACATCTAGAAAAATTAAAACTATCTCCCAAACCTCTATCCAATACAGTTGATCATGAACCAATATTCCATAAAAAGCCTCAAATGGGGCCATGTAAATAGAATAATACAGATATTATTAAAATAAAACTTTACCAAAGCCATGTTTCATGACCAAGATCCACAAATGTCTATGACACATGCCTGTAACATATCATCCATTGTCTGGATATTCCATTACATCTTCACATCTATGCGAGGTTGGAAAGTAGTTCTAAGGCATAACTTAGTGAAAATAGAATGATTGAATAATTTCCAGACTCATGAGGTTAAATGTGCTTCCAAATATTATAAAATGGACCTATGAACTCAGAGATACCACACCGCCTAATCTATATATGTCTTAGCTAAATCATCCACCATGTCCGACTCCTAGGTGTCCATGAAGTGAGCTGATTTCATCTACCCCTCCCTGAAAAACCAAATAACATCACAACGTCCTTAAGATTTGGGTAGAACTATGATGAATTCTATAAATTTATAATCCCATTTACACTTGGTAAAATCTTATGGCTCTAAAAAAATAGCATGGAACACAATGCACAGAAATTACATGCTGGAAAACCAAACTCCCTACCACAAACTCTATCACCACCCATTACATTCCAGGCCACCAAAATCACACCCTCAATGCATTTTACATTTAGGATACTCATGATTATAACTCCAACAATGAGCTGCAAAGATCAAGGAGGACTAAATGATCATTACAATAAGAAAAAACAACCTCTCACAAAAAACACATAGTTCTTACCATCCACTTACCAACCCTCTGGTGCACGCACCATGGTTAAGTTGATCACACATCACTTCTGCCTTTGAGAAACCTCCACATGATGCATCAGAGAATACCTCACAATCATTTGAAACCTATATTCTATTTAACCATACATAATTTAATCTATTTACAAGGTTGTAAACTTCTCCATTTCTCTCCATGAATAACTAGATTCTTATAATATACCCATCAATGACTTGATCCTCAATGTGTCTGCCACAACATTCCATTTTCCTGAGGGGTAAGAGATCTGAAAATCATAGTCTTGAAGAAAATCCATCAAACCCTATTTATAAATGTTCAAATAATTTTGGGAAATGATATACCTATGATTCTTTTGATCTGTTAAGACCACAAATAACTCCCAAATGAGGTAATTCTAACACAACATCCGCAAAATCACAATTATCGCTAGCTCCAGATCATGGGAGGTATAATTACACTCACGAGTATGTAACTACCTATAAACGTAAGAGATAAACACCCATAGCTACATCAACAAACTTCCCAATAATAGATGATAGTGTCACAAAAAACCTCAGACAACTCCACTTACACTAGTTGGTGAAGAACTGGAGCACTTGCCATCTTCTTCTATAAGTAAGTGAACAAAACATGGAACTAATCACTCCACACAAAATATGAATCTTTCCTATTTAATTTTTTAAATGGGGAGTCAAATTGAGATAATTTCGGTAAAAATGTTTGATAATAGCCAGTGAGTCCATGGAAACTCTGAAAATCTACCAAATTATGTGGTGGTTAGAAAAAAAACAAATTCTTCAACCTTCAATGGGTCTACTTCTGTACCCTATTGAGAAACCAAATTACTGAGTAAATTCACCCCTCATGTACATAACATACTCTTGGACAACTTTTCATAGAGCTGGTGGAATCAAACAAAATATAAGATAACACCAACAATGAAACTGACTGAACCCATCATGCACACAGTGTGCAAATGACTTCACTCATTGTGTACACAATGTGAAACTAAATGAACCCAACTCCTGCACCTATATATTGCAGACCACCTCATGGACATGCTTAGGTTGAAATACCTAAAATTGATGAACATCATGAGGTTGGACACTACCTTCCCCATCTCCCCTTGACAGATCATCAGCCAACTTCCCATGCTGCTGAAATGACATCATTGGAAACTACTGCTCATTCTAACACTAAATAATCCACATAAACCAAAGGGATATCAGTGAACCACAAGGAACTTTTTCAGAGAATGACCACGGACCTGATAAAAAACTGTAAAATTCTCCTTGGAAAGTCACAAAAACTACTATCCTCAGATGCCTGGAATATATAATGATGAGGTTGACTACCACCTAGTCAATACCTCAATGGCCATGCGACCAAAGACATTCCATTGGAAGCTCTTCTACCATAGGAACCCTGCTGGTTCCCCTCTCATGGAAAATCTCCATACAATTGTATCTGATCAATCACTGCTTCATTCTTTTGAAACTCTATATATGTTACAAATGTAAAAGTAGTTAGTACATAGATGATAGAAGGATGAAGTTCCTCCTCAATATGTATCACATGAGACTACTTATCAGAAAAATGATCTAGGTAAATTGAAGAAAGTCCTTTAACATGATTCCCAGCTAATGCAATGACATTCTACCATATTGAGGATAGGAAGCTCCTTCCTTTTTAGTGACTTCATGGTCAATAAAATGAACTCTTTCTAGAACTCCATCTATAATTCAACCCAGAAAATAGAAACTACTTTCCAATCTTCATGATGTAGCCAACACCTTTGACATATATCTCCCCACATATAACTAACTAAAAAATGGACCAAGTACTGCTTCATGACCTGCATCAAACTAAAAGTGATATTAAGCTCCTATAACAAGTTCTATGTCTCCATGTGTCAAATAGTACAATCACACTTTCCCAAAGCATGCCACTAGAAATCACGCATCCTCCTCTTCCACTTATCTTCCTACTTGACCAAATCAACAATATGATAATCAATCGGATCATCCCACTAAACATAATCTGCCTAAGCCACAAACGAATGATGAATGAGATCCATAGTCGAATGGAAAACATGAATTTCTTATGTTTTGGTAGTATTGAAATTTATTAAGATGAATTTTAAGTCATTTAATTAATTTTTTCATAAATTTCAATCTTAAAAAATATCCCAATTAAATAAAGAACACATGTCATTATGATTAATATAAAATTCCTAGGTATCTACCTAACGAACAGGTCCATCTCACATGGATGTTCAGTAATATCATTATCCATGCACATGATCCTGGGGACCCCTAATATTTCAAGTCCAAATCGGTCTCCTTGTCTTATTCCATGCACCATGGTTGACTGGAACTTTTTCCATACCCCCCATGCAATCATCCATGTGTGTAACTCCAAAATACATCCTATTTCCCAACCATAAAAATTGATTCCACCATATCATGACCCCATCCCTCCAAGGACACCACTCCTCAGATGTCAATGATAAAAATGACATAATGAACATTGTGTCCCATCTCTAGTAGACCCTAGGTCAGAAACTAGCACAATATACATTCAAATATCACAATATGTGAGAAATTACACATTATAAGGAAAAATGGTTTGGGGATAGGATGTATCAAGCCAAACCAACTCCATGAATAATTTTAAAATAAATCGAAAAACCATCCAACATGCATGTATACATATAACTGATAAAGATACAATAATGTCTCAAAATTAAATATCCAAAAGTAAAGAAAAAGATGTTACACAACAATAATCAAGTGTTCGATCTAGTAATGCCCAGAATATTCCACGTAATCCTCCTAGAAACCTAAAAACAATTATATATATATTGGGTGAGCCTACAAGTATACTCAATATGAAAACACATGTATCTCATACACATGTGAATGAATAATACTAATTCATCTATGAGAAAAAAATTATAACCAAATAGAACCTATCAAGGTATACTATCAATTCCAACTTAACTAATGTAATCTCATCAAATAACACAAACCAAGTAATATAATATATTAGGAATCACATCGACAATGGTACCCCACAACAACTTCCACTGGTATACTACTACAACACCCAACATCATATGACCTAGCCTTCAATACCATCCATTTACCATGCCTCCCAACATTAATTGTAACCACACTCCTCTCCCATAAACATCTGGGATCACCACTATAGAAGAACATCCAAACACATCTCACCCATAGACACTTAGGGCATAACATCTCTCCAAATGACACCTAGTTTATCACAACAACCATCTAATTCACTAACAGACCTTCTAGCATCACAACATGTGAAATTAAAATCTCTCCTGGAAGAGATATATGGAAGGAGGTGGTACCCATCCATCCATACTCCTCACTAAATGTTTGAAAAAAACACCCACTACGTGACAATGTGAGTGTCAGCACATAGTGTTCGACATGGGTGGGGTTTTCATATAAATCAAAATAATGTACATGTATATATATTATATCAAACACTAAATCAAATATTTTGGGTTCCAAAATAATAAAACCAACTCACCACACCACCACATTAGTTTCCACCAAAAAATGTATAACACCGCACAACCAGTCAAAAATACCATTTCACATTTCTGAATAATTTTATTTATTCATCCCATTTTTTTAGTATTTAGATTCAACCATTTTTAACCACACAAACTACTATTTAATTAGTCATTAGCCATTTTCATCCCATTTGAAAAACCAACCCATTTAAATTGAAATATTATAAAATAATCATTTAATCATTCAATCACTACGTAGGCATCTAGAAAAAAGAAAACACCACCTCACCACCCCAAAATCATAGACGAAAAAACCACCTACTCGTCCCCCCAAAATCATGACCAAGAAAACCACTTCCTTTCAACCACAAAAGCACTACAAAATAAACCACCTCCTTACCACCCCAAAATCACATCCAAACAAACCACCTCATTCCAACCCAAAAGCAAGGCAAAAAAAACCAATATCACTACACATTCCATTTTAACCACACATCATCAACCCACAAGAACAAAAATATATTTCAAAAAACAATGATACTTTTATATATTTATAATGGGGATTTTCTAACATTCAAATTTTTTTAAGGTAATTATCACACAAACCTACTCACCACTCTAGCTGGTAAAAAAGATCATCTATCCTTATAAGAATGTATCATTTTTTTACTATCACCTGATTCAATATCTGGTACTCTACACACAACTTTAGACTACCATACACCTTCTTGGAAAATAGCATTGGAGCACCCCACATTGATACATTAGGCTAGATAAAACCATTCTATAGTAAATCATCTATCTAAACCCTCAACTCCCATAACTTAGAACGTTCCATTAGAAAAGGAGCTATCAAGATTAGATAAGTACAATGGTGAAAGTCTGCCCTAAACTCAACAACATTTTGATGGGGTAGCATCAAAATCTCCTCAAGGAAAAAATCCTAGAACTCCCCAATGACCAGGGGAACCTATAACATATTAGAGTCTACTAATTCCAATGAAAACTCATATAAAACAAATAAGGGGGTTCCATACTCTTATTTTCTACCTGATAATCCCTCTTTCTAAATAAAACATCATGATGGAAAATGACATGTGAAACAAAGGACTCTCCTCCATATACAATATGACTACACGGTCTAGAGGATTGTATCGTATGGACTCATATATAGTAAAAAATGATACCCATTAGGCTGATATGCCCCATAATCTATATACACTCCTCGAACACATCAATGATTATGATCCATCCTCTAACTACCATATTCAACACATAGGGGAAAAGAATAATATCTCTGTTTAGTCCCAATTCATGGGCTATAGTGGGTATTTAAAAGAGTGCAAATGTCCTGAATGAACTAATGAAAAAAACGAGCACTAAAGAAACTGATCATAACACTAATGATCTCCAACCCATTTAGAATTACTATATACACTGTGTGCATCTAACTACACCCAGATCCTACACCTATATATTGCAGACCACCTCCATTTCCATGCTCTGGGTGCAAGCCCTAAACTCAATGAACATCCTGAGGTTGGACACTACCTTCCCCATCTCCCCTTGATTGAGCATAATCCTACATAACTTGCTGCTGAAATAACCTCATTGGAAACTTCTACTCAGTCTATCACTAAACAAATCCATGTCCAAAAAACTGATATCGGTGAACCACTAGGAACTTCTTCAGACAATGAACATGAACCCCATAACAAAAAAACTGAAAAAATCTCTTAGGAAAATCAAGAAAACCACTATACCTAGAAGTATGGAATATATGATGCTAAGGTTTACTTCTAGCTATTTAATACCTTAATAGTCATGTTTCATGAGAAATTCCAGTGGAAACTCTTCTCCCCTTGGAAACCTGCTAGTTCCACTCCTATGGAAAACCCCCTACTATTGTATCTAAATGATCACTTCTTCCTTATTCTGAAACTCTAGATGTTTTGACAACATAAAACTACTAACTAAATAGATGATTGAAGGATGAAGTGCCTCCTCAAGTTGTATGACATGAGACTGCTTATCTAGAAAAATATCTATGGAAAATATAGAATGTCCTCGAATATGATTCCCAGCTTGCGAACTGGCATTCTCCAATATTGAATAGAAGAATCTCCTACCAAATTAGTGACTTCATGGTACATGAAAGGAACCCTTCCGAGAACTCCATCTATAATTCAACCCACAAAATAGAAAACTCTTTCCAATATCCATGATATAGCCACCACCTTTGACATACATCTCCCCACGTCTGACTAACTACCAAAGGGACCTTGTAATACATCGGGGACCGTATCAAACTAAAAGTGATCTTAAGCCCCTCCAACAAACTCTATGTCTCCATGTCTCAAATATTAAAATCATACATGACCAAATAATTCCACTAAAAATCATGAATCATCCTCTTCTAAAAACCATCCCCCTTGACTGAATCAACCCTATGACGATAAATCAGATCATCCCTGTAAACATCATCTGCCTTAGCCACACAAAAATGATTAATCAGATCCATTACTGAATGAAAAACATGGATTTCCTAAGAACAATATTTATTGAAATTCATTAAGATTCATTTTAACTCATTTAACTAATTTTGTGATCAATTACAATCTTAAAAAAAATCCAATTCAATAATTAACACATGTCATTATGATTAATATACATTTCCTTGGTCTCTACCCTACAAACAGGTCCATCTCACTTAGATATTCAATAATATCATTTTCAAAGCACAAGATCATGGGGCCCCAATTTATATCAGGTCTATGTTGGTCTCCCTAGCTTATTCCATGCACTAAAGTTGACTGGAAGTTTTTAAACACCACCCAATGCAATCATTACTATTCATAACTCCAAAATACATCCTATTTCCCAACCGTCAACATTGATTCCACTCTGTCTCGACCCTGTCCATCCAAAGATACCACTCCTCATATATCAATAATGAAAAGGACATAATGAACATTGTGTCCCATATCTAGTAGACCTTTGGTCCATATCTAGCACCAAATATGTCCAAATATCACAATATGGGAGAAATTACACTTTATAAGGAAACTGGTTCTAGATAGGATGTATCAAACCAAACCAACACCATTAAATAATTTAAAATAAATAAAAAGACCATACAACAAGCATGTATACATATAAAAGATACAGATACTACAATGGATTAAAATTAACTATCCAAATATAAATCTGTAGAAGTTACACAACAGTTATCAAGGATTCGAGCTAGTAATTCCTAGAATGGTCCACATAATCCTCCTAGAAACCTAAAATCATTTTTATATATGTAGGGTGATCCTAGAAATATACTAAGTAGGAAAACACAGGTCTCACTTGCACATGTGAATGAATAAGGCTAATTAACTTGAGACGAAATCGTAGATACAAAAAGAACCTATCATTGTATACTATCCATTCCAACTTCACTAAGGTACACTATTCAAATAACAAAAACCATGTAATATAATTTATTTGGAATCACATTGAAAATTCTACCCCACAAAACCTTCCAACCCGCATGATTCTCATTCACCCAACATCGTATGCCCTATCCTTCTATCCCCTCTATTTACCACACCTCCCAACAAGTATTGTAACAACACACCTCGCCTATAGACATATGGGATCGCCACCACAGAAGAACATCAAAACACACCCAGAGACACATAGCCCTCAAAATCTCTCCATAAGACAATTGGGTTATCACAAACACCATTTAATGCACAAACAGACCTCCGACCATCACAACATGTGGAATTACTATCTCTCTTAGAAGAGAGATATGTAAGGATAGGGCACCCATCCAAACATACTACCCACTAAATGTTTGAATAACCACCCCTCGTGTGACTATGCGAGTGTCATCACAGAGTTTTCGACATGGGTGGGGTGCATATATAATTTAAAATAAAGTAAAAGTATATATAAAATATCAAACACTCAATCCAATATTTTGGGTTCCCAAATAATCAAACCAACTAACCAAACCACCACTTTAGTTTTTACTGCAAAATGTACACACCACACAATAAGTCAAAAGTACCATTTAACATTTCCAAATAATATTATTTAGTCATCCCATTTTTTCATTATTTAGAATCAACCATTTTAAACCATACTACCTACTATTTAATTATTCACTAAACTTTTTCATCCCATTATACAAACCAACCCATGTCATTTGAGACATTATAAAATAATCATTTAATCATTCCATTACTACTAAGGTGTTTAGAAAAAAGAAAACACCACCTCACCACCCCAAAATCTTGGACAAAAAATCCACCTCATCTTCACCCTAAAATCATGACAAAGAAAACCACTTCATTACCACCCCAAATGCACTTCCAAATAAACCACCTCCTTGAAACCCCAAAATCACATCCAAACAAACCACCTCACCCCAACCCAAAATCACTTCCAAACAAACCAAATACCACTCGTCACCCCATTTCAACTACACATCATCATCCCACAATAATGAAAAAATATTTCAAAACATAACGATCCTTTTATATATATATAAAGGGGATTTTCTGACATTAAAATTTTTTAGGGTCATTATCACAGAATCTATAATTACAGGAAACCATTTCATTATCCAAGTATAATTAATTATACAATGTTGTTTTTTTGTGATTTTATAATAATAAATACATGATCACCAAAAAAAATATATCTAGCACATGAAAGTCTCCTAACAACCATGATTTTTTAGTGGGGCCATATTCTCTTTCAATTAACATAGTCACAAACATATCAAGGTTGTAAAAAAATGTGACGCAAACCAATTTACCATTCAATATAAACATAAACAATTATTTATCTATAATTTTTAAGGCACAACCATAATACATAGGTAATAAAACACCTCCTAGATGATGTAAATATATATTGAAACTAGGGAAATAACTACCTTAATGAAACATTGTGAACTCACTACACACATTAGAGTGAAGAACACATGAAAACCATAACCTCTCCATGTGAACTATGGATAAACCTACACTATAATATAAAACCATCAAAACAAATCCCTAAACAATCCCCAAACCTAAAAAACATCACTACAATGAATCCTTGGGATAAGAATAGAGGAATAACAACCATGAAAGGAGAAGATCATAACATTGATATGCCACATGCTACCAATGAACATCCACTAGGACCAATCGATAATATAGGTATGAGGAGGTTTTAACGAACTCCATAGGAGGACCAAATGTTAGTACACAAATATAGGATAAAGATATCATGGTCGAATGAATGTAGGTTTCTCCACAAAAGAAATTCTAAAATATCAATACTATTAGAACATGATTTTTTGGAACATGACAAAATCCCGACCCAGTTTGAATTTTGAATCACTTCTGAGAAAACTGGAGAATTTGGACGATTCCGGGTCAAATGATTGAATTTCGAGAGGTAATGAAGGTGCACACGGTTGGCACACAGTTTTCCAAACCGTGCGGACAAACCATGTGAAGTCTCTGGGTGAGACAGAGGGCGCCGCACAGGCGGCACACGGTTTTCCAAACTGTGAGGGTTGGCCGTGCGAAGTTCCTGGGTGAGGCAGTGGAAACTGCATGGTATGTGCATGGTTTGCAAAACCGTGTGGGTTAACCATTCAATCACTTAAGGTTAGGGTTTTTAAGTCCCGAGTCACCCAGGATTTCCAATTTCTCTCTCAATTTTCCTCCAACTCGGGGCCTACGCAAGGAGAGTGGGCTGAAACTTCTTCTTGCTCCCATATCTTCATCCAAAGTCTGATACAAACACCGTTTTATACGTTGGAACTCCCTGGGTAAGTCCTTGATTCCCCTTGAGCCATTTTTCCTGATTTCTTCCCTAGATCGAGTTATGGGGGTTTGAGTGGTTTTGATTATTTTGTAGATTTACTGCGTTCTAGACCTAATTGGATGTTGCTATCATATGAGTAACATCGTAATAGTATGAGGTTTGTGGTGCAAATATTCTTTTGTGTTTTCGTAGACATTTGGGTGGTGTGACCTATGGTGCGTTTTCGAGTATTTTTAGAATGACACTAATTATTTTTCTATTGCATGTTAAGATGTTTATTAGACCTATGGGATGCCTCTGGGTGTTTCTCTTGTCATGTTGTACTTGAGCGGGGCCGGGAGAGGGGTTGTTGCTTATATGGGGAATTTTGGTTGAGGTTTCAAAAATGAGTATACTTGTTTTGTTTAATTAAACTTTTGAGTTTTATTTTTTAAAACAAGTTATTAATTTGTTTAAGGCATTCAAGCCATTAGGTGATGGTGTGGGACATTGTATGTGTGGTGAAATTTTACTGTGTAGTGATTGACTGTTTAAAGTGATGCTTTAGAGTATATATATGAAATGTGTTATATTGCCTGTGTTGAACTGTATAGTTATATTGGGCGTGGCCCAGATATTTTGTTGAGTGATGTTGATCACATGTTGGGGATTTTCCCGGGTTACTTGGGAGGTTTGTACCACGAGATTGGGCATCATGGATTTCAGTTTGAGGCAGATGGACTATCAGGTTGTGCTTGGCCTGGGTTTCATTGATGGTGAGGCCATCGGACTTGAGAGACATGTTTGTAGGGACACGAGGTGTTAGATGTGTGGTGGCTTAGGTACTATTTTGGTGATTACCTCTCACCTGGAACTTTGACTAGTGTGCATACATAGATACTCCGTGATGAGGTGGTTTTGACCACTTGTATGGGTAGAGGCCCCCATAGTGCGGTTTAGGTATTTTAGTTAGGGGTGCTTTCCGTTGAAAGCCACGTGGAAGGTAGGGAGTCTTCAGGGGATAGCATTGAGGCTATCAGGTTGGAGGATGAGGCTCACCGTGATTTGATGGAAGACATCGATGTCCCTCTGGTTACTTATTTGAGGGTAGATATCATTATCCCTCTGGACTCTTATTTGAGGACATGTATTGTTGTTCCTTCAGGTTACTTCTTGGGAATGCCTTCGAGAAGTCAGTACTTGTTACATGGGGTGTAAGTAGACAATTGGTGCCAGGTTGCTATTTTCCTTGGGCGTGCGTTCGGGACGTCGGTACTTGAGACATGAGGTGTCAGGTGGCACATGGTGCCGAGTTACACGACAGTGATTCCGACGTTGGCTGAAGAAGGTGACACTCCATGGTGTATGTTGAGAACCAGTAGAGTTGGGTTTATTTGTGAATTGTAGTGTTTAATATTTTCCTTATAAATTAATGCCCGCTTAAACACTTATATTAGGTATGCACCATTGGGTGGTTTCCTACTGAGATTTTTCTCACACCCTGCATGGGACCTTCGGGACGCGTGGAGACCTTATGGATTCACGTATAGGAAAGATGCCAGTTTCAGGAGCTGGGTTGCATTAATCATTGCATGGAGATGGTATGGACCTTGAGGTCTTGCCTAGTTGGAGTTTACCTTGTTTTTCTTTCATTCCTGTATTAGTATGCTTATTTGTTATGTAGATACAGTTGTTTAGCCATTGGCACCCTTTTGTATATCGACTTGCTATGTATGTATGCTTGGTTCAGTAGTAGTTACAAGTGCTATTCAACATGTTGTCGTGTTTATTTCCGCTTCTGTTGTTTATATTTACTGATTCCTCTGTTTATTGTTATTGAAAGTGCTTCCGCTCTGCGGGTCTGGTTCGAGTCTACTGAGTCATTTAATTTCTGCTGCTTATAGACATTATACTCGGACCAGTAACGCTATTATTATCCTCCGAGAGGGTATAGCCTCCCCACTATACCTAACAGACCCTCGATGCTAGTTGACAAACTTTGTCGTTCGGGGAGGTCTACCTAAGGTAGTAAAACCCGACTCATTTGGCACTGTTCGGGTGGCTGGCCGGGTCCGGGTCGTTACACAGTGGTATCAGAGGATTTCTTGACAAGGATTTAGTAGCAGTGTTTTTCTGGATACTAATGAGATTGAGACTTCACTTTTTATTTCTCCTGGTTTTACAATTTGGGTTATGGAAGACTAGAGATAGGTGGTTGTTACTGGAACTGGGTTTTTAGCTTTTTCATGGGTGCCTGCAGCCCTAGGTACGAGGAATGTACCAACTTTCCATGGGTGGGAATTACTACTTTGACTTTTTATCAGTTTAAAGTTTATATGATTTCCACCTCAGTGGCTCACCTGATGTGTGATGTTATTGATTGTGATATGTAACCCTTGAACCGTTGAGGTAAGGGAGAATTGGACCTTGGCCCGGTATGGCAATGCTTGTTTGCTTGGCTTTTTATAGGCACATTTTTGGGGCATTTCAATTTCATAATTGCACGTATGATTTTTGAAGTGGTAATACCATGTGAACAAAAATCAATTTCTGTTCTTTATATGCTTTGAAATGATAATGGTGGAATTCCTGATATAATTTCTTATTGTTTCAATGTGTATTCCATGCTTTGTATATTTTAGAATTCCATGTGACCACGTATTTGAGTCTGACTCTTATGAGATCAGGCAGGTACTATGAAGGAGGCAGTGTAACTGTCAGGATTGGGCGACTCAGTCATCGTTTTGAGGCAACATGAGTTGTTAGGATAGGCATGGCCCGAGGCCAGGATGCCGTGGGGCATGGGTTGCAGTGAGGGGGAGTATGGGTAGTTGTTATGAAATGCCTTTTAATTCTTTCCTTCTCTATGTGGAATATATTGTTATATATATATGTGTGTTGTCTGACCATTTATGGTATTCAGTGGGTTCATTTTTGGGAGACTCAGATGGAACATCAGACGAGAGATGGTACAGTGCTGCAGGTACAGGATCTGGTTCAAGATCCGGTATATGCATAGCAGGAGCCGCAGGTACATGCTCTAGGATAGGATCAGGTTTTGGATCCACTGAAGGCCAGACAGCAGCCGGGTTTGACAGCGTTCAGGCCGTGGCTTGACGAGCTGCTTCAAGCTAGCCTGGTGCGGGACTTTCAAGGGATCGACATAGGAGTGCAGGGTACAGATCCATCTATGGAATACCTGAAGCAGGAGTTCCAGTCACAGCACCCACACCTATTTCAGGGTGAGGGTGGTCTGCATGCGGCTGAGATCTGGATAGAGAGTGTGCAGATGATCTTCGAGTAGCTCGAGACGCCTCCAGGGCAGAGGGTCAAGAGGGCGACATACATGTTGAGAGGACCAGTGAAGCATTGATGGGATGTACGGGTAGAGGCTTGTAGGCACAAGGGGCTTGCTTGGAAGGACTTTGAGGACATGTTCCTTGAGAAATTTTACCCGGAGACACTGAGGGAAGAGAGAGCGAGGGAGTTCTTGAGCCTTCAGCATGGAGACATGTCCGTCATGGACTACACAACTACTTTCACTGAGTTATCTCGCTTTTCACATGGTATGGTATGTGATGACATGGCTAGTTTGAGGCGTTTTGAGGATGGCTTACGACATGCCATTCGGGTATAGGTGAATATTTTTAGTCATGGTTCTTTCTCAGAGGTAGTGAACCAGGCACTCATAGCAGAGGGAGACCAGAGGGATAGACCCCAGTTTGGTAGGGCGACAACTTTGGATGATGGCCCAGACAACAGTAAGTGAGGATGGGATGAATCCCCGTAGGGAAGTCAGGCCTGGGAATCATCTAGACCACCTCGTGGTAGTTCTTCAGTGATTTGATTCCAATGTGGATAGCCATGACATGTTCGGACTCAATTCTATAGGCCTACAAAGGAGTACCGGTCATGTGGATAGGTCGAGCATCTGGAGAGGTTTTGCAAAAAGCCTTCTAAGATAGATGGCAGGTAGGGACCAGGACAGACGGTGGCATCAGGATTTGGTTTAGGTTCGGTACTAGGAGAGGGTAGCCGAGGTTCAGCTACACACGGAGGAAGTGATAGAGACAACGGGACCCACCTAAGGGGTCAGTGGCCGGTGACTGGATCAGCACAATAGAGAGGTCAGGCATCAGGCTGCCATTTTTCAGGATAGGTGCATGCCATGGAGCTTCCAAAAGCTGAGCAGGCTGGTGAACTGATGACTGTTAGAGGTACACAGTGAGTGTGGTCATGATCCTTTCCTTGTACCCTTTTGGCATGACCTATAGAGGCATGTCTGTTTTGAGTGCATGAGGTGCACAGGTTTGATGTGGATTGACTATATGCTGGTCAGTGGTTTTGGCTCCATCTCATGTGCATGATATAATTTCTATATATGTATGAGGTGACAAGGGAATTGGGGAATCGAGGATGTGGGTTACTTGAGGTGCCAAGGGCATCAGGACCTCAAGGATGCAAGTTACTTGAGGTTCCATGGGCAGCGGGGCATCAAGGATGTGGGTTACATGAGGTTCTATGGGCACTAGGGCAATGAGGATACAGGTTACTTAAGGTGCAAGAAACCAGGTTCATTTTGAGCATCCATGGGATGTAGGACCTCGTGGAGGCAGACACCGATGTGGTGCGGGATACATTTGGGTGTCATAAAAAGACACGGGAGCTCCAATGAGGGGTAGGGGTGATGATGTGTCACAGGGGGATCTTGAGTCTAGAACACAGGTTTGTGAACCTTCGCTCGTTCTGTGTTTTTTCGGGTTGAGAACGAGTTAGGAAATTCCTAAGGTGGGGAGCCCCTTGAAGAATTTAGCCAGAACCATGTGACCGGGGAAGTCTAGGTTGCTTTGATCGGGGTGGTATGTTCAGTGCCATCCCCGGGTTTTATTTGATAGCTCAGGGACGAGGTTTGTTAAGGTGGGGAGATTGTAAGAACATGAGTTTTTGGAACGGATCAAAATCCCGAACCTGTTTGAATTTTTACTCACTTCTTAGAAAAATGGAGAATTTGGAAGATTCCGGGTCAAATGATTGAATTTGGGGAGTTAATTCATGTGTGCACGGTTGGTGCACGGTAAGCCAAATCATGTGGAAAACCCCTGTGAAGTCTCTAGGTGAGATAGAGGGCTCCGCACGGGCGGTGCACGGTTTTCCAAACCATGCGGGTTGGCCGTGCTAAATTCCTGGGTGAGGAGGTGGCAATCGCACGGTTTTCACAAGGTTTGCTAAACCATGTGTGTTAACAGTGTGACCACTTAAGTTTAGGGTTTTTAAGTCCTGGGCCACCCGATATTTCCTATTTCTCTCTCATTTTCCTCCCACTCGGGGCCTATGTGGGGAGAGCTGGCAAGACCTTCTTTTTTCTGCTGGATCTTCATCCGAACTCGGATCCAAACACCATTTGATGCATCAGAACTCCCTCAGTAAGGCCTTGATTCCCCTTGATAAGTTTTTTCTTGATTTCTTCCCCAGATCGAGTTATGCGGGTTAGAGTGGTTTTGATTCTTTTATAGATCTACCTCATTCTAGACCTAATTGGAGGTTTCCATCGGAGGAGTAACATCGTAATAGTATGAGGTAGGTGGTGCATATCTTCTTTCATGTTTTCGTAGACATTTGGGTGGCGTGACCTATGGCGCGTTTGAGGGTATTTTTAGAATTACCCTAATTAGTTTTCCATTGTGTTTTAAGATTATTATTAGACCTATGGGATGCCTCTGGGTGTTTCCCTTGTCATTTTTTCCTTGAGCGGGGTCGGGCGAGGGGTCGTTTCTTATATGGGGCATTTTGGCTGTGGATGCCAAAATGAGTATACTTGTTTTGTTTAATTATACTGATGAGTTTGATTTGTTAAAACATGTTATTAATTTCTTTAAGGCATTCAATCCCTTAGGTGGTGGTATGGGACAACACATGTGTAGTGAAATTTGACTGTGTAGTGATTACCTGTTTAATGTGATGCTTTTAAGTATATATATTCAATGTGTGATATTTCCTTTTTTGAACAGTTTAGTTATGTTGGGCTTGGCCCGAATATTTTGTTGAGTGATATTGATCATAGGTTGGGGATTTTCTTGGGTTACTTGGGTGGTTTGTACCACAGGATTGGGCGTCATGGACGTCGGTTTGAGGCAGTTGGACTGTCAGGTTGGGCTTGTCCTGGGTTACATGGATGGCGAGGCCATCGGACTTGAGTGACATGGTCGCAGGGACATGAGGTGTCATATGTGTGGTGGCTTAGGTACTATTTTGGTGATTACCGCTCACCGGGAACTTTGAGTAGTATATACACATAGATACTCCATGATGTGGTGGTTTTGACCACTCATGTGGGTAGAGACCCCCATAGATGCTGTTTAGGTATTTTGGTTGGGGGTTCTTGCCATAGAAATCCACATAGAAGGTGAGGAGCCTTAAGGGGATAGCATTGAGGCTATCGGGTTGGGTGTTGAGGCTCACTGTGATTTGAGGGCAGACATCGTTGTCCCTCCAGTTACTTATTTGAGGACAGATATCGCTATACCTCCAGATTCTTATTTGAGGACAGGTATCGTTGTTCCTCTGAGTTACTTCTTGGGCGTGCTTTTGGGATGTCGCTACTTGAGACACGAGGTGTCAAGAGGCACTTGGTGTCGGGTTTCTATTTTTCTTGGGAGTACCTTTGGGACGTCGGTACTTGAGACATGAGGTGTCAGGTGGCACATGGTGCCGAGTTACACGAAAGAGATTCCAGTGTTGGCTGAAGCAGGTCAAACTCCATTGTGGCTGTTGAGTACCAGTGGAGTTGTGTTAATTTGTGCGTTGTAGTGTTTACAGTTTTCCTTATAAATGCATGCCTGTTTAAACACTTATATTAGGTACGCACCATTGGGTGGTATCATACTGAGATTTGTCTCACAACCTGCACAGGCCCTTCTAGACATGTGAAGACCTTATGGATTCACATGCAGAAAAGAGGCCAGCTTCAGGAGCTGGGTTGCGTTAGTTGTTTCATGGAGATGGTAAGGGCCTTGAGGTCTTGCCTAGCTAGAGTTTACCTTGTTTTGCTTTCATTCCTGTATTATCATGCTTATTTGTTATGTATCTACAGTTGGATATCCATTGGCGCCCTTTTTTATATCGACTTGATGTGGATGCATGCTTGGTTCAGTAGTAGTTACATGTGTTGTTCAACATGCTATTGTGTTTATTTCTGCTGCTGTAGTTTATATTTACTGCTTCTGCTATTTATTGTTATTGAATGTGCTTTCGCTCTACGGGTATGGTTAGAGTCTGCTGAGTCATTTAATTTTCGATGCATATTGTCAGCATACTCAGACCATACCATTATTATTATCCTCCGAGAGGGTATAGCCTCCCCACTATACCTGACATACCCTCGCTGCTAGTCGGCAGCCATTGGCATTAAGGGAGGTGCGCCTAAGGTAGTAACACCCGACCCATTTGGCACTGTTTGGGTGGCTGGCCGGGTTCGGGTCTTTACAAATACATTAGGGGGTTACTATATGTGTAATCCCCTTTCACATCATCTAATCCTCATAACATAGTTTCATAAAAAATTTAATTTTCTTTTTAATAATTAACCAAAAAAATCCTCACATCATGAACCAACCCACGAAAAGCCATCAAACTATCTTTCGTGTTGTCTAATACAATCGCATGACAAGTATGTAATGAAGTAGTTCAACAACATCTCCAAATTCCATTGAAAACTCTTATAACCTACCTCTAACACATCGAACAACAAATTATGGGAATGTAATGTTCCAAGATGGAAAAAACCATTACATGTACGATACAAAATCAAAAAAATAAATTAAGGAAACCTATATAGGTTCCACTAATCTAATTTGGGTTCATCAAAATGAAACATTTTGAATTTTTGTTCTTATAATTTAAACAACATTCATGATATTAACATATAGGAATATCATATTAGTACTAACCTACTTGTTTCGATTCTAGTTATCTTATAGGTAACATTACTTAGCTGACTTACTTGTGCATAACAGTGCATTTCCTGAATTAGTAACATGAATCTTCATGCCCAAAAGATTAAAAAAATCATATATGAGCAATATATTTTCATTAATAATTATAGATTTTGAATATATGTATAACCATGATTTTTTGGATAGATTAATTATCATCTGCATGTTATAAAGGTACATGAATATATAGGTTAAAATGAAATTCATGTAAAGGTTTCCATGTTCCTAAAATTATTTTCATAGTATAAAATTATATATATATGTTTAATTATATGGTTTAAAATTATCCAATATATAAAGGGCCATTATAAAATTGGAAAATAGGTTCAAAATTAATTACAACTAGATTAGCACTTTTTATTTTAAACTACAACAACTCGATATGAGATGGTTTGATTATTTGGGTCACCATTTCACAATTTATAAATTCCTCACATAGTTTATAAGTTTGAATATAAAAAACATTAAATTAAATACATTAATATTTAATCCCATAAAACTAATGGTTCTTGGATCAAACACAATATAACCAGTTAATTAGATAGATTTCCACCAGTATGTGACTAGGGAAAACACAATTTATGTTAATGGATACATTTTACATAATCAGCCGTATATCATGAAAATTGTCAGAGTTACTTAATAATAAATAAATTAAAATAAATCATGGTAGAAATCACCCAAACATTGTGTATATTTAAATAGTGAATGTGATTACCGAGGTCTATCATAGAATCAAGCATGTTGTATAACAATAAATAGGAAATCTATAGTGAAAAATACATGGAATAGAATATGTATGTCATGTGAATATCTATTTCTATGAATGGTGAATGAAATAATATATTTTTATCATACCAAGATAAATTTTTAAAATATAAATTTTATAAATAAATTACCTGTAGAAGTAAAATAATCACTCAAGGTGAAATAATAAGTAACTATATTAACAGTATCATTAAAAATATAATAACTAACACCATGATCATTCTCTTTTGTGTGGGTGGGACAGATCTAGAAAAAAGGTATATATGAAGTGCTAACACATTCATAGTATTCTATCCATCATATATCATATAGTAAGACCATAAAATAAAATAATTTCTCTAATACCATTTTTATCTTCCCAGCCCATGGTCCACTAAAATAGTGTCCCAAGCCAATTGGCTAGTATTCCTAGGGTTTTTCTCCCCAAACAATAGAGTCTTAAAATGATTAGAGTGGTTCTAATGGTGGTACAATGCTGGATTATTCTATATAGTTAATTAATTATTCTAGAAGTGGAAATGAAGATAATGGTATCGATATATGATAATAATTTTTAACCACTAATCAATGAATAAATGATCATTTGTGAGCTTCCTCTAATACATATATAGATAGGTAAACTCAATACATAGAAAGATATAATGTGAAAATAAATTAATATTAGATTCTATGAATATATATAATAAATCATTTATAACAGAAAAGCTATATAATCCTATGCTCCATCATAGCCAATAAAGGTAATAGTGTAAAAGAACAATCAATGAACCCAAAACAACAACCATAAGGCTTGTTTAGGTACCCAGTGAAAAGGTATCTAGAACATGGTGTGAGATATACTCATTCTTCCCCCACCAATATAAAATAATAACTATGAAATAACATTGAAATTAAGGCAATGAAATAATTATAAATGTAAACAATTCACGCTTTCGTTTCTTAAGGACACATAGCCAATTTTACACGATTCAGCCTAGGATGAGGTATCTATGAATGTTTCACCTTATATATATATATAAATGTTTATATATATTTACTCAGGACATAGAAGCATATATATATCCATATATATAAATATAATTTACTCTTTATAACCCAAGGCATAACTGAAGCATCCATATATAATCAAAAGAGTGTCAAACTCTGTATAGAACATCATGAATGTAATAACAGAATGAATGAATAAGGGAATATCTCCCATTAGTCTTTATTGGAATAAATAATAATTGATATTATTCTTATAATAAATATTCCATAATATAAATATCTACTATAGGATACGTAATACATGTCCCTAATACTATTCATGTATGATACCGCTAATCTTAACCTCCTAATTGAGGGGGTGTGAGATACCTTTCCCAATATCCCAAGCACTGTTAGATTCCATTATTATCATCCTTAGCCTAGGGTAATGAGACATAATTATCAAAAAAAATATCCATGTTTTCTATAGGCATAATAAAATTTATGTTAATCTTTTATGCCCTGTGAGCCCTTATCTTGATGTTTCATAAAGCGGCAACTGACATTACTCAAGATGCAGTAGATATTTTTATGCATAAATAAATTTATATTTATATATTTTCATATAATACCATTTATTTGATAAGAAATTTTATTTATAAAACTAAAAATTTCATTTATAATTATCTATAAATACATGGAAGTCACACAAGACTTCAATCAAACAACATGAACATCATTAAACTACTCACATTTTGATTTAAAATATAGTGCACCTTTGAAGTTAGTATCATTATAAAACATTAAATTTACATAAAATAGTTAATTTAATTAAAATTATGTATCTCATTGATGTTGATTAACTCAATACACCAAAATTTTTATTTCAATAATATGAAGAAAAACTGACTCTAATTGTGGTATAGACGTAATAAAGATAACTATAATTAAGAGATTAAGATAACCCACCAAAAATGGGTGGTTTAGGATGAGTTCATACCCTCCAACCATATAAATAGGGGATCTAAAACACATCACATGGTGGTTTAGGAAAATAATTAAAGGAATTTTCTATTTTTTGAGTGACACCATGAAAATATCACATGTGGCACAACCACTATATGATATAAAAAACATGGATTTGTGGGAAAAACATATAGACCAATATCCACCATACTAGGATAGTCAACTCATTAATTATTCTCTTATGAATCAAGATTAAATGATAAGACATATAATTTTAGAATATAACCCAATAATTATGTCTAATGTTCTTGCCTAAAAATAGTATCATTATTAGTAAGATAAATGAAGAAAGGGGATAGAGGATTGAAGGTCCTGTTTAGATTAATATAAATATACCGATGGTGGGTAAATCACTATCTAGATGAGGAGGAGGATTTAATTAGTAGGAAGGAGATGATTTGGAGCTCTCACACAACCTTCCTACTATGTATGAATGATGATGAAAGAATATAGAGAGGAAATAAATAGATGCAGAAGAAGAACAGTATTTTCCAAGACATATAAAAGAAACATATTTTTTCCACATGTTTTGGATAATATTATTCCATCCATGAATGCCTTACATCCATAATAAAAACCCTAAGATATGGGGAGTCATGGTTGGGATACATGGTTTGAAAAACCAGGTGTCAATCATGCATTATTATTGGGTAAGTGGAACAATGGGTGATACAATATTCATGGTTTTGGAAAAACATTTGTAGACTATAAAGATCACCTATATAATCCCCATATAAAAGTTTCATGTCTATATGGATTACATTTCATTATTTTCATAATATGAAAAACACCCTCATCCCCTTAGTACTATCCACACATTTCCTTGTGGAGGGCGGAGCATTTTCAACTAATAGTGTTCAATTTACTGATTATCCATCTCTATAGTTCTTGGGTACCTATGCTCATAAAAGTTATTTTAATTCTTAGGGAACCTGTTTATCCTTAAAAAATCAAAATGAAAAACTTTCGAGTGTTCAAAAATATATAGTCACATTCTGAATTTCAGAGTTACATATGGTCTTCAGACCAAATGGAAATTTAAAAAATTCCTGGAAATTCCAACATGGTAAAAAACATGGGATGTCATATACAAAACCAATTATATTTACATAACAGTTCATTATCTATTCTAGGATTTATAATTTTCCATTTGGATCCATTTTTCCTGAGCTCATGGGTATTTATTTTTATTTTTAAAAATTCTAATTGTGTCCTCTCCCCGACTTATAAAACAAATACTCTATCCAATCCATTTCAACATTCCAATACCCCTTTATTCATCCAATAACATAATAAAGCTATTAATTAATTCCCTTATTTCTTACTCGGAGTCTTAGTTTTATTATAAATAAAACCATTGAATTATTGTGGTGAAAACAAAAACGTGTTACTGAAGAAGTAGTATTATTCTTCAATATTTGTATTTATTTATTTTAATATGTATATCCTTAAAATATAAATAAACTATGATAATATAATAAATTCATTATAGTTCATATAATGAGATTTTTTTATGTTATTTTTATGACCTACATACATCTTATTCTTCCTCAAATTGAAATTGATAATGGCATTCATGTGTATGAGAGAATACCTCCTTATGAACTGTTGTGACATGTTTTCCCACAACACCTCCAATGGCTGGATATAATTACGGATGTAATGTATATGAATGAAAATTTTAATTTTTGTTCTCTTTAATAAATATTTTATAACATATATATTTTTATTTTCCATTCTTTGGGTGATATGATAATATCAATAGTGTGTACAATGGAGTAACTCCTCATGATCTACTGTGATATGTTTTTCACTTGTTTGTTAAATGAAATGTAATATAAGATATATATATATATATATATATATATGATATAAACTACATTATAATTATTCTATATAAATAATTATTATTTATGTTCATTTCATTCTATCTTTCAGGAAAATTGAAACAATGTGCATGCGCATTGATGGTCTACCGTCTCCGTGAAGGATGTACATCATTTTCTATCAATATCATTAATGTATTACTATAAAGAAATATATAATTAATATATTATATTTTTATAATTTTTAACATCCAGGAAAATAAAAAACCCATGATAAATATAATATGACCGATAATGGAAAATAAACCCTTATGTGAAAAAGAAGAAATTATTATAGAAAACAAGATTGCAAGAAAGAATTGTTAAAAATGATTAATAAAAGGGTATATATAAATCATATATGAGATGATATATATGATTATAAACATGTAATATATTGAAAATTAAATCATATTTTTTATATAGTAGGTGAGATTGATTTTGAGGAAATGGAAACTCAATGAAAGGTATTTTTCACTCAAATTTCATTATTTGAGACATATGTTGTGTTATGTAACTAATTTCATTTAATAGTTGAATTTTCATCCCATATGAAATCTAGTACCATAAATTGTTTTAATTGTCAGATTATTTTATTACTAATTTAAATTTATTCATTCAAAGGGCATACAATTTAATGTTTACTAATGTGATAATGATTTTATAACAAAATCTCATCATTTATCAGGATTTTTTTGTTTATGGTTTTGATGATAGAATATTATTTTCTATATATCAATAAACTCATGAATTATAGTTTAATATTGTTATTTAATGATAAAACATTATTTCCATTCATTTAATTACCTTTATGTACTAAATTGTTTAGTATAATGTTTTTATGAAAAATCATGTATATTTCTCACTTCAACTGAATACCCATTTTTCATCTATATACATGTTATCTAAAAGTGATTTAAAAAATTATTCAATAATCTAAAAATTATTTATTAATGAAATTAATACCCATTTTGAATATTTTAAAACATTTTTTAAAATAAATATTCATTTAGTTTTCAAAAAACACTCATTTTTAGTTTATTGAAAATGTGAAAGGAAGATTTCTTTTATCATGTACGACAAGATTAAAATTTCTCCCCATATAAACCAATAAATTTTATGAAGATTACATTATAATTTTCAATGGTTATTTTTAAATGAAGTTATTTCAAAATCAGTTAATGTTATTTTAATTTTTTAAATATTTTCTTTCAACATGAAATAGGTATTTTTCTAAAGAATTGATCCAATTTATCTTTCAAAATAAGTTTGTAATGAAGATAAAATCTTTTGATGTTACATAAACATTAATGTGGATATGATTTTATATTACCACCCATATTGTTTTTAAAGTTGTTTAATGTTTATGTTGATGAAATTTGAATGATACAAATTTTATTATAATTTTTTATGCTATGGTGAATTAATGAAATGATTATGAACCTAATTTTCAATACACCAGTTTCGATGTGATGATATGCAGAATGTTACACGGTATTTTCAAACACATAAGGACGGTATTAGTCATGAGATCTTTGGGACCAATATCTCACTTAAATATTCTGGTAAATAATTACATATCATGGGATAAAAATAGTAAACAATTCAATGGGCTTGATCCACTATGGTAAACATGTGGGTCATCATCCTCTATGGGAGATAGGTGCATCGTAATCTATAATCTGAAACAAGTGATGTCTCTTGTTCCAATATGTATATTGTCTCAGTAGTTTACCTTGACATGTTAAATAACCTTATATATCTGTGATTTTTACAAAAATTTATGAAATGATCATATGGATTATGAAAAATTTATGACGATAACATATGTTTACCCTTATTCAGCATGGGAGAGAAAATTTTCTTATGTTTCCTTCCTAACTGAAAAATATTGGCTTATGCTAGGAATTATTAATAATATTAATATGTGAGAATATATTTGTGGGAGTAGTTAAAGATATTTCATTAAAGACGAATATTTTTTAAATCATTTATATAAATTAAACAATTTATGTCCCTGAGTGTGTGTTTATTAAATGAATTTAATATTCATATAAAATGTTATGGTATTTATGTTTGAAAATACTACGTCCTTATAGTTGGTATAAAAGGAAATTATTATTTAATGGTTTAGTAATCTATATTAGAAATAAAATAGTAAAAAAAGGGGATAATTCTATGTATAGGATAACATGCTAAAATATTGGAATGATATAGATTATGTGGTTTTCCTGGTAACCTAGACAATAAACAAGAATGGATACAAAACATATGTAAATAGGGATAAAAAAATCATTTAATTAATGTCATTCTTGACAGAGGAATTATCTAGAACATGAAAATGGGCCATACTATGGACATATTTTAACACTCCTAGTCGATATACACTGGTTAATCCATAATTTCATTATGAATCCTTATGAATGATTTAAATATATTATGGTCATGTATAGAATAGGTAAAAAATAATGTTACACAGATTCTAAATATTGTTCTATGATTTAGACTTCATATAAATGAATTTTCATGATAATGAGGTTCTCTACTATGATTTCTATTTCTCAAAATATTTTTTTTCAATAAATGGATGAAGACTGATGAAACTGTCTTAATACTGATTTTGATTGATAGTGAAATGGTTTTACGCATGATCAACCAAGATCTATGGGAGATGCGATGAAAACCCATATTTCTTTAGTTAGACAACATTCTCAATCCATGAAGCATTTTTTTCTTCTAGATAATATAACATGGAAATAATTTTGTATTGAATCCTTCATGAGATAACAACCATCTTATATTAGGGGGTATTTTGATCCACTAGTAGATGAGTTATGGATCATCACCTCATAGAGGATACTTTCTAATCTTCAATGATCATAACATGAAATGGTTTTCATAGCAATTTATCGACTAGAAGGTGACGTAGATAAATGATGGAACATATGGAGAACTTGACCAGAATAGCCTCCTAAACTAGTACAAACCCGAATTTCCACATAACCGATGGAAGATTCCAATTTCCATGGATTGGTGAATAACACAGGGGAATCATTCAACAATAAGAGGGAAAAATTTATCCTAATGTGAAAAATAAACCTTGAATACACACACACATATATTGAAAAGTGAGGAACAAAAAACGATATAAACCTATATGATAACTAAAGAAGACAATAAAAAATAAAATAAACAAAAAATAGCAAAACCATACCAAATTATATGTATTCTATAATAGGACATATAAAACATAAAATGAAGTAACCCATTTGATAGTGTGGGGAAACTCCAACCATCTCAACAACTCAACACCCCTTATAACTGATGAAAACCTTATTGCCTAACTATGGATCCTTTCCCTTCCCTACATTTAATTAATTAAAAAATTTTAGGTACCACAAAAGGTATATTTATGGTGTGTGCTAATAGGCATTGTAGGATCCCACTAGGTGTTCCATAAAAAGTCTCTACATAGTAACTTGAACTTTTTCAACAATAATCAATACAACTTATGATAATAAATTAAACACTATTTATATGAACTTGATGGAAAAACGTTTCAATTGTCATTATTATAAAATTATCAAAAATACACCAGATAAGACAATTTAAAATAATTTCATGTAAATAAATGTAGTCAAATAAAAGATAATCAGGTATCACATATCATATCAAATATAATACAAACCAATACATTGGTAACATGATTCCAAGGATCACTATAGGACAAGCTAGTAGAATACTCATACAATAATCACTGACAACTTCACATTGAAGTCCATAGTAGATGAGAACAATAATATAGGAAAATACATGATTCAACCTTTAAATTTCAAACAAGTCCCTAAAAATTGGAATACATAGCAGAGGAACACCCCATGAGAGAAAACCCTACAAAAAACTGATAATTGACCAATTCCACACCATCTACTGAAGTACCCATATCATCCAACATGACACATTTTCTAAAACACTTCATCAAAATCATATATTTAAAACCATTTTAGAAATTAATTTTACAATTATTTGATAAATACATTTCTTTTTACCAAATCAATGGAAGAACAAAAATTTATAAAAATAAAATTTTCACACATACACAAATCAATAATTAAATATTTTTGTAAACAAATTAAAAACTTCTAGATCAATAAAATTCATACAATATAGGCTACATATAGAACCACTTACCTCAAACATGTGATTCACATGCCTATGAGGATAACCACATATTAGGATGAATAAAAAGACCAAATAGTGGTCCTAAAATCAATACTCACATATCAAAATCAATTAAAAAGCGACAATAGGTTTTTGTAGATGACAGATCACAACATACCACAAAGAAACACACACACCACACCACAACCAACCCAAGGGTCGGTCTCTATAATAATATCACACAATGGGTCTAGAAAGGATCAATAATATTTTCATCGCAAATCAACGGATACAAAAATTCCTGGATATGGTACCACCAAGATCAATAGAAATGAATAAGAAGAAAGATTAATCTCACAAATAAATACACCACAACTACAATAGATGTCAATCTCTAAAAGAAATGATGAAGACAGAAAAAATTACATCAAGATTGACTAGGAGGGTTTCTAGGTTAGGAGGTAATAATCCTTTGGTCGAATAAAAATTATTACATCTCCCAGAACACTAAAAACATAATCTATTAGGGTTACATGTATTATAATTTTTTTTCATGTTGTCCAATCCATGAAACCAAAATATTAAAAAACCCCATTTCATCATGTCAAAAAACAAAATTTCACCATTACACAGTTTTTAATATTTTCATGGAATGTAGAACCTTCACACATAGTTTCATTTAATTTCATTTTCTGAGAATGCATTACCTAAAATGAATATATTTTTCCTGACATAAAATCTTATCATGATGTGTCACATTTTTAACCTCTAAACCAAACTCACATCTTCTTTTTGGTGACTAAAACATAGTTTAAAAGATTATATGTTGTGTAAACACATTAAAAGTTATCTAAACACTTTAAATGATATGTATTTGTCTTGTATATATGTAAAATACCAATTTATACTCAAAAACAAAAATACCAATAATGTTCTCCAAACTCTGGGAGAACCCGAAACACCCTAAAAATTTAGGTCATTTTCTCCAAAACGTTTCTCTATAATTGTGAATCCCAACCCACTACCAAATAAATTAGTAAATGAAAATTGATAACATATATACATAAATGTTGGTAAAATGATGTTACAAACTCCGCACAATAGAAAATTCATTGATTTGGGAGTCATGTGGAAGACTCGTGTCCTGAAAGAGGTATGGGAACTAATACCTAATTAATGACTCACTCTTTGAAGTTTTATAAGATTATAATATATGATTCAATTACACACTGAACAACAAAATAAATATCCCATGAAAAATATTTATACAAGATTAAATAATTTCCCCTGCCTGATCGATAACAGAAACTACTGTCTCTATTTCCATCTCTTCCTAAATCAGAACATGGGAGGGGCAAGGATGGTATTACTTAAGCTCTGATATATTGAAAACATCATGAATTAATGTCAATATAATTTTAAATTACAACCAATTAGAAACATTCCAAAGACTATTAGTTATATAAAATTGTCTAACATATCTTAAAAAAAATTTACTTACAGTAAAATATGATGATGATCCAACTAATTAGAAACTTCCTTGAAAACCCACCCACCATTAAAAAAATCTATGTGATGACACCTCTGATCTCCATACTATTTTTATTGACCATGAGATATATATTGGTAAAAATTTATCTATTGAATCCCTTTAATTGTCTTCTAACTGAGATTATATCCCACAAAAGTGGATTTTTCATCCTTTTCCCAATATTTTGGGGATCTTAATGAGATAACATATAAATCCTCAATGGGATCCAGTATAATTGATTAATGGTATGAATTTTTCTAAGTAAAATCAAGTAGTCCTATATGTATATCACATGATCAATCAAAACCCATGACACATTCAAGAAGCATCCCCTTTCAGATATAAATAACACACTATGTATAACCATTTATCTGTAGATGGTAAGACGTACCCATCTTAACCTAATTCTCCATAACCTTTGTACACTGCACCAAATCCATGATGCAAACCCATATATTCTATCAAGAATTTGTAAAATAATTAAATTCTTGTAAAATTATGATTTCCTTCACATAATACATACCATGATCGTTAACCATTATAGTGTCCTACTTCATAATAAAATGAGTTGTGCTTTTTATACTATCAATCAACACCTAGATGGAATTATTCCATCAGGGAGTCTTTGGTAATCAAACCACAATGTTAATAGATAATGAATCCCATTTCTGAAATGGCACTGAAAGACACTGGAGAAAAACAAAAGGTTGTAGATCCTCTTGTAATATCTACTCGCTAGTGTAACAATAGGATATATATTCATAAATGTCACACTTTTCTACTGGCCACTAGAATTGATGTCTCAAGTCAAAATACATTTTCTAAGGATCCATGATGAATAACCCATGATGAAATATTTTAATAAAAATTTTGATCTTCCCATAATTGAAGGGATGAAAAACATCCCCAAAATAGATTAAAAAATATGAAGAGAGAGACCAACAAGAAATGTTATCCACACCATATAGAGTTTTTGTAATTCTTATAAACTCATCACTATAAAACTCACATGGAAAAATTGTTTCAAGGATGGATAATGATAGATAATCATGGGTAAGAAATACACCTAAAACATCATCTTGATAATATAGGTTCAATTTACTGGAGAACCCAATAAGGGTCAACTCTACGCTCAATTTGAGAACATCCTATGATGTTATATTCAAACGAGGACAAATGAAATGGTAGTCCCCTTCCTCAATGTGAATGAAATTTCAATGTCAAAGATAATTATGTATTACATCCACTTCCCTACATGAGATTCATGTATTTATGATAATATATATAACTAAGACTCTTATGATCATAAAAGGTTGTGAACCTCCCCAAAAAGGATAGTGATGCCAAAACTGAAGAACAGACATAACCTTCATAATATCTATATTTTGTGTGGTGTAATTATCATCATCTGGTTGATGTTGGTGAGATATTATCCACCACATGGTCATCCAAAATAATAACCCAACCAAAACTCACTGTAGAAGTACACAACCCTTTTCTTTATAAATTAATTTTTTCAAATAAATTCCTTTTCATTTATCGTTGGCATTGCACTATACAGAAAATTACCTTTAATTTATACACAAACCATGTTATGAAGTAAATAAAAACAACACTGGTATTATATATTGGTATATGAAAAACTATGTTTGTATATTGTTACACATAATACTAAGTTCTTTTGATAGCTTATGTTACATGAAAGTCAAATTTTTATCGAACAACAATATACTAATAATAATATTATTATAAGATATAACCTAAAAATTATAATGTATGTTTTGAATTAGACTAACTAAAATTTGAATTTAAATTTAAACATGTTAACAAAATAATATAATTATTTATCAATTAGTTATAAATGAAAATAATGGTATGTTGAATATAAATGGAATGTTTTAATTGAAAACTATTTTTATGACTAGAATGATTTTTTATATTAATAAATTAAATTATTAAATTATGTATAAATAGATTAATGACGTGTATATTTTATATATTTAATAAAACTTTATTAAATTAATCTACAGTTTTTTATAGGAATAAGATATAAATAAAACCAATTTTACGCATATAAAGTTTTATATTTTAAAAAAGTTGGTTTAACACATATTAATGGAACACATGTTTTCAAATGGATTTTTGGAACTTTTATAAATTCTACTTGAAAACATAAACTTCATTTCTAAAAGAAAAATATTAAAATTTACTTTGCGTGAATTTTTTGATATTTGTTTTGAGAAGTTTCATGTTTTGATGAAGAGAGAAAAATACTAGATCTTTATTCAAAACATATTTTTCGTTTAAATAATTTCTATGGTAAAATTATATTTTAAATTGTGTGTAAATTATAATTAAATTAATTTTAAATCAATTAATTCCGTTTTGGCATTGGTATAAATTTTAAACTGAAATTGTATATAAAACAATTCATAATTTTATACAATTTACTCATTGTTTTGTATCCTATGTGGGATTAATTTTACGTTAATTTATACCACATATATGATTGTAATTTTTAGAAATGGATTCAATATTTGGAATAATAATATATAATGTCTAGTAATCTCAACAGTGTTTTTACCAAAAATATAAGTGAATATAATTAATATTAATTACAATAATTAAAGTAAAATTGAGTTTACTATTTTTTGGAATCCAAATAACCTAGAATCATGCCCAAATTCCATTTAAATTTTTTATTTTGAAAATATCTTCCCTTTTATAAAATTTTTACCATTATTGGAGGCACGTAATGTAAGGTAAACTGCAAAATAGGGTTTTTTTTATATTTACAAAAATGCCACTCCTCCTCTACTATATGTAACATCCCAGGTAAATAAAGAATAAAGCATTTTGATTTTTATTAATATTTAAAAATTAATATTAATTTAACATTAAAGGGGTTGCTATGTTCGAGAGCATACCTGATACACAACAAATAGTTTCTTTGAAATCTTACGTTGCAAACTAGTAATAAAACAATATTATTTTAAATGGTAGTTAACACGTAGCCGTTGTATTGGCAGGAATGAATATAAATAACTAAAATATGATTATATATGTTTTTTAAATGTTTTTACCTTTATCCAATAAAAGATAAAGGCTTAAAATACAAAAAGAATTCAATTTTAGGCATATATACTCTAACATTCACAAAAGGTCGACTTATCACTTTTTGATGGCGAACCAACTATAAATATAGTTTTGGACAATCTTATACATTCTATCGGACAAAATAAAATTCTTCTTTTTAATTGGGACATCAAATTTTACTTTGTGTAAATTTTTGGTATTTTTCCGATAATGTTCATTTTTTAATGAATAGTTAAAACTGTTGTATTTTAATTAAAATCTTCTTTTTAATATAATTTATTTATATGATTATATTATCTTTTGAATTGGTTTTATAGTGAAATTAGAATATATGTTTACCATTTATTCCAATAGTGGTCGTTGTAATTAATTTCACTTTGAAATCGGACTTAAACTAGTGTCAATCTTTTGATACTTATTATTTCATAAAAACATGCTATTTTCTCTTACAGCGGGAATTAATTATTAAATTAATTAATGAAACTTATATGTTTTTAATTTTGTAAAATAGTCTTCATTTTTGATTTCGGAATATCAAATATATCTTAGGGTGAGGTTTTGGTATTTTTCTGAAAAAACATCAATTTTTGATGAATATTGAAACCACTAAGTGGTACTTAAAAAACAGATTTTTCGTTTAAAAGAAATTTTACCAACTCTGTGTTTTGAATTTCAAAAATCTGACATACATGGTTGTCATTAAGAAGTAAAATGTGGTTCAATGGGATTAAAATAATTTTTTGGTGAACAGTAACTTTTAAGTTTATTAATCGCGATTAGAGGTTATTAGTGTAGTTTAAGGTAAAAATAATGTTTTAATAATATGAAATGAACTTGACACATGTCCTACCCTTATTGGATGTGCCATGTCCGACCCAGACAATCCATGTGTCAACTTGGGGACCCCATGTAGCCACTTTGGTAGGAAAATGACATTAATACCATTTTATTTAAATTTAAAAAAAAAATGTCACAAACATTAGTTGTTTTAATAAAACAATTCTTAAATGGGGTTATACAAGTCAGATTTTTGACTATAAATATTAATTATAAATAAAATTAGATTTAATAAATCATGATTGTTTTTTTATAATTTTTAGACATTAAATAAATTAAATTATTTATGACACCATGCTGATGCAGCGATTACCTCATTATTTAACGATTTAAATAAAATGAAAAGATAATGTGAAATATAAGACCTACACATGTAAAAAACCTATTGGATGGGTGTATTTCGAACTCTTATCACCTTATACTCTATATATATAATTGTGGGAGCCTTTCTATCCGAAAATAATTTTATAATAATGTATCTTTTCTTAACTTTCCAAGAGTGCCCCACCTCTCCTCTTATAAAGGGCCCCCACCTCTACCTCCTTACCCACACCTCTAAGGCCTTTGGTTCGGCCAAGATCTGCTCTTTTTGTCTCTACACACCCCTCTCTTACTTCTAGAAGCCTCACTTTGGGAATAAGTCTTCCCAAAGAAGCCTTTGATCTCAAATCAAAAAGAGTTACCCGTTTTTAAGGTAATGTCTTCACTTGTGTTCTTTTGTTTTATTTTGCATCTCCAACCCCCTAAACACATTTTATTCATTTATTTTGTAACAAATCCATTATCTCCAATATACTAGGATGTTTTTATAAGATTTATTCGATCTACACTTACACACACCTACATATAATGGTTAAAGAATATACTATTTTTGTGGATGGCGAATTTCTGCCTCACAAAACGATGATTGTTCAACACAAATAAAACACCTTCAAAGGTGGCCATTAAGATGTCACTATGTTTATATATGTTATATAATATTTTTATTTTATGCTTCTGTATTTTTTCATTTATTTCATACCTTTATGGTTTCAATTATGGGTAAACGCGATATCTTCATTTTATGAAGTGCGGACTACCGCCCCCTCAAAGTGATTTGATTCGTTAATACAATATGTGGTATGTATAAAGGATAGATTTAATGATATTATATATGATATTATACTATATTTATAATATATCTTTATATAATTATTATTTATTTTCATTAAAGTATGAGATAGAAATGAAAGCAGCGTTCTTGCGTACATACGGCTTACCGTCTCCATGAACGGTGCATTTCATTTCCTATCCCCAAATATAATGTACTATTATAAGTACATATATATAATGGATATATATGATTTATGTTACATCTAAATGATTAATATAATTCTGGAATTAAAATATAAATATTTCTCATTTAGTTTTAATTCCATTAATATGACATAGAAATGAAAGTAGCGTTCTTGCGTACGTATGGCTTACCATCTCCATGAACGGTGCATTTCATTTCATACCTCTAAATGATTGTGTAATATTATAAATACATGTATATGCTGGATATATATGATATATATGATATCCAAATCATGAATATCATTCTGGATATAATGAACCTTTTTACCACATGAACAACATGTAATTCTAAGAAGTCCACTTTCGACTTAAGAACCAAATATCGACAAAACAAACATTATTAACATAAATGATTACATAATGTTTATAACATAGAAATAAGTTATATAAAAGGAATAATTAACTTGTAAAAGTTTCTTAAGCAAGTATAAATTTACTCAAGTTTATTATTCCGGATGTTAAAGAACGATCGAGTCAAGTCGGACCTGAGGTAAGGGACTTCGTCAAAATCTCCTTTCATTGAGGCATATTTCGTTTTATACACAACTTTCTTTTATACAGTGTATAAACCCCTTTGGATTTTACTTTTATACAAAAGGAATTATTTTCTACTAAGTGTTTTACAAAACGACAAAAATGAATGTTTCTTTTAACGTACGTGGTGACAACGACCTTTTCCGCCGCCACGAGTATTATATGGTCTATGGATTCCTCAAAAAGTCGTAATGTTTTTTTAAATGAAATAAATACCATATACTATTTTATGTATTTTTTTTATTGAAAAGGGTTTTTTATAATGGATTTGTTATTTCAATATATATAAGTGATATATTGTGATCAAAGTGTGGAAATGTTTTCTTTCCATTATATTTGTTTTATGTCTTATGATTTTATAATGGTACTTGGAAATTTTATTGGTGGTTACGTGATAAACCATATGATGGGTGATGCCGTGAATACCAGGATGGGTGGTTACATTATAACCTCCAATGCATTGGGTATGGAATTCGGCCATATGGATATTCCATTAAGTGATATGTGTGGAAGTCGACCGTATGGTTATTCCATTTAAGTATGTTTATGTCCCAAGTTACCTTTATATGTTATGTGTTCTTTATATGGCTATTATTGTAATATTTTGGTTACAAAAGGGTAAGTATTGATCTATTATTCAGTGAAGAGTTTTTACAACTTCATAAAGGTGAAAAGTGTTACTTTGATAAAGTATACATGGTTTACATGATGTTTTGAAAAACTAACAGTTTTGATTCTTTGTGTTTCCCTTACTGAGCTATTTATGCTCACCCAAAGTTTTTTTGAAATGTTTTTCACAGCTAATAATGTGGAATAGTGTCATGGATGGGATCAAGGTAAATTCATGCTATATAGATCATGGAACTGGATATGTTTCTTTTTAAGAGTTTTTATTTTATGGAATCTTAGTAGAAGTGTCTACTTTGTAATCTTTTGAGATGTATTAGTTATGATCTAATTCTATAAAACCCTAAACCTAAAAGGATACTCAATGGGAATTATTCATTTAATTCAATGTTAAGTAATGTTTAAGGCTGGGGCCTTATAGTTGGTATCAGAGGTCAGTTTAGATAACCTTAGGAGTTAGAATTATATTAAATTATTATCCAAAAATATTTTTTTTATGGTCAAATTGAAATGATATAGAATTTGAAGATTACCATGTTGTTTCGTCTAAAATATATATGTGTTGAGAATGCCTTTTAATAAAATAAATAGTGAAAATTTTCTGGGAAGGCATACAGAGTATAATGACCTTTCGAATCAGCAACGAGAGATGGTTATAATTAGAAATAAGCAATTTACTGGACTAATGGCTCAGTTGAATCAGATGATAAATGGTGGTTGTGTTTATTGATGATATTTTGGTGTTTTCTAAAAGTAAAGAGGAGCATGAAAGTTATTTAATGGTTATCTTGCAAACCTTAAAAGAAAAGAAACTGTATGGAAAATTCTGCAAGTGTGATTTTTGGTTACAACAAATTTTGTTCCATGGTTACATTGTTTCAAAAAATGGCATAACTATTGATCCTTATAAAACTAAATTTGTTGAAGAATGGCCAAGACCCTCAAATGTTACTGAGATCCGTAGTTTTCTTGGTTTTTCAGGTTACAACCAATGTTTGTTGAAAAATCTTCACAGTTATCTAGTCCAATGACTAAGCTAACTCGGAAGGGTGTTAAGTTTATCTGGAAAAAAGAATGTGATGATTGTTTTCAGGAACTGAAAAGAGGACTGGTGAATGCTCCAATTTTGGCACTACCTTCCAGTAATGGAGAGTTTGTTGTCTACATTGATGCTTCATTGAAAGGACTTGGTTGCGTCTTAATGCAGAATGATCAAGTAATTGCTTATGCTTCACGATAGTTGAAATCTAATGAGGTAAATTACCCTACACATGATTTTGAATTAGCTGATGTAGTTTTCACTTTAAAAATATGGAGGCATCATTTGTATGGAGTAAAGTGTGAAATATATACCGATCACAAAAGTTTAATGTATATATTCACTCAGAAATAATTGAACATGAGACAAACGAGATGGCTAGAATTACTCAAAGATTATGATTGTACAGTTCATTACCACCTGGGAAAATAAAATAAAGTGGTTGATGCTTTGAGTCGAAAAAGTAATGCTTCATTAGAAATGTTGAGTTTAGAACGTAGTCCTTTGGTTAAGGATTTGATGAACTTTGGAATATAATTTGTTGGTGCATGATGTATTTCTGTTTTGTTTTAGGTATTAGTGAAATCTTCTATATTAGAAAGAATTAAGAAAGCACATAAGCAAGACATCAAGTTGCAGAAAAAGGTAGAGCTAGTTTAGAAGGGAAAGTTGCCTGAATTAAATATTGATAATTATTTTGTTTTGAGATTTGGGAAGAGATTGTGTGTGCCGTGTGATTCACAGTTGAAGAGAGATTTGTTATGTGAAGCTCATAGTTCTCCGTTTTCTGTCCATCCTGGAAGTACTAAGATGTATAGAGATCTTCAGGAGTATTACTGGTGGGACGGAATGAAAAGGGATATTGCTTATTTTACTGTAAAGTGTTTGACTTGTCAACAGGTTAAACCGGAGCATCAGTTACAAAAAGGGATGCTTCAGCCTTTACCAGTACCGGAGTGGAAATGGGAGAATATATATCCATGGACTTCATTGTGGGATTGCCGAAGACACCTCAAGGTAATAATGCAATCTGGGTTATTGTTGATCAATTAACTAAATATGCTCATTTCCATGCCATATGAGATAATTTTTCCCCAGATCAATATTCCCATTTGTATCTTAAAGAGATAGTCCGGTTACATGGAGTTCCTCTCTCCATTGTATCTGACCGTGATCCCATGTTCACTTCTAACTTTTGGAAAGGCCTTCAGAAGTCGTTGGGTAATGAATTAAATTTTAGTACAACATTTTATCCACAATCAGATGGGCAGTCACAAGGAACAATTCAGACATTGGAGGATATGCTACGTGCTTGTTCGATGGATTATCAGGGAAGTTGGGACCAACATCTTTCTTTGGATGAGTTTTCTTATAATAACAGTTTTCATTCCAGTATAAAGATGGCACCATTTGAGGCATTATATGGGAAGCGGTGTTGAACTCTAGCTTTCTAGGATGAAGTGGGTGAATGGAAGTTTATGGGACTAGAATTGGTTGAAGAGATGGCAGAAAAAGTTCAGTTGATTCAGAAACACATGAGAACAGCACAGAGAAGGCAGAAGAGTTATGCGGATAACCGGAGGAAGGATCTATCTTTCGAGGTAGGTGATCATGTCTTTCTCAAAGTTTCGCCATGGAAAAGTGTGATGCGATTTGGTAAGAAAGGAAAGATGAGTCCAAGGTTCATTCGACCATATGAAATTTTAGAGAAAGTTGGATCAGTTGCATACCGAGTGGCTTTACCTCCACGTTTATCTCAGGTACACAATGTTTTTCATGTTTCGATGTTGAGAAAGTACATGCTAGATCAATCTCATGTTTTTAGCCCAGAGGTAGTTCAGATGGAAGAGAATCTCTCTTATGAAGAATAACCAGTCTAGATACTTGACCATAGAGAGCAAGTGTTGCCGAATAAGGTAATTCACCAGGTGAAGGTTTTGTGAAAAAACCATATGGTTGAAGAGGCAACATTGGAATCTGAAAATGCAATGAGGGGTAAATACCCCCACTTATTTTGATAAGTGAATAAAATTGAGAGGACACAATTCCAAAAAGGAGGGAAGGATGTAACATCCCAGGTAAATAAAGAATAAAACATTTTCATTTGTATTAATATTTATGAATTAAATATTAATTTTCCTTTAAAGGGGTTGCTATGTTCGATAGCGTACCCGATACGCAACAAAGACTTTCTTTGAAATCTTACGTTGCACACTAGTAATAAAATAATATTATTTTAAATAGTAGTTAACACATAGCCATTGTGTCACATACATAGCTTATTTTAAATGTATTTTTATTTTACTTTCCATTAATGCTTTGTTTTGGGGGGTTTCCAAAGTTTTTATAGAGAATTGGTGAGTTTTCATGAATTGGGCCAAACCGTGAGCCCAATTCCAGATTTAAAAATAAATTTTGTTTCTTTTATAACTTATTCATTTTTTAATATTTTTTACTCATTCCAACTCCTAAATGTCCTCCACTGATATATTAACACCACAATTAAAATTTGGAGTCTTTGTAAATCCATAACCAAGGTGTATATGGGTTTTTATTTAAGGGATTGGGCCTGCCCGAAAGCCCAATTCCAGTTTTAAAAATAAAATTTGATTAACTAATAACTTATTCATTTTTAAGGCTTTTTCGGTGATTCCAAGCCTCAAACACGCCCCTTGAACCCAGCCGCGCGTCCCATATCCTCCCACCCTCTTTTCATCTCATTTCCATCGCGGTGTAGGTAGCAATTGCTGGAGAACTCAAATTTCGGGCAGATTTATAAAGGTAATTTGTTTCCTTCATAACTCTTTCGATTCTTACTCTTTTTCCCCCATTAAAATTCCTAAATGATCTACCTATTCTTTTTAGAACCTCCCTTGAAGGTTTGAGTATTTGTGAAATCATATACTGATATTTTGGGGGGCGATTTCTACAAGATATTTTAAGTAAGTTGTTCTCCTCCTTTCTTCTTTCAATTTGTTTAGGGTTACATCCAATTTAGTTAGGGTTTCTTCCATTATAATTGCGGTTCCTAATGTCCAGGAACTAGGGTTTAAAATTTAAGGTTTTATATTGTGTTTTATGGTCTGAAATTCTGGTTTTAGGTCTGGTTTAGCTTTCTTGAGGTGCGGCGGTGGTGCGTTTGAGTTTTCGCACAAAGGATTCAAGGGTTTCCTTGGTTTTGGTAGGTGATTCCATTGTGTATGAAATCTTTGTGAATTGGCTACTGTTTTTATGGTGTTTTAATGCTTATTAAATTTTATTATTTCTGAAAAATATAGTTTTAGTGGTGTTTGTATTTAAAATGAATCCTAAAGGCCAATTTCATGTGAAATTGGGGGTTTTTTCATAGAAATGTATTATTAGTTTAATTGGGGCTACCCTATAAGTAACTAGTTGATTTTATTGAAGTATAATAGGGATAAGAATACTATTTTTAATGATTGTACCTTGTGTTTTTTGCTGAAAAATCTGGTTTTAATGGTGTTTGTGAACCACATGAAATTCTAAGAGTTGTGTTGTGTAAAAATGGAGACTTTGCAATGATGTCGTTTATTGAACCATATAGGGTTGCCCTAAAAATGATTTTGTGTTTTCACTGAAATGTAGTGGGATCTCCTTTATGTTTGGGAAACTTAAATATGTGCACATAGTATGCAAGTGAGGTTTATAAGGTGTTTTGTGTCCGAAACACTACGAGATTTTGAGGAATTGTTTTATGAAAAATCTAAGTGTTTTGTTGCGTGTTTTAAGTGGTATAAAATGTGATAGCTACTGTATTGGTTGTGATTGACCAGTAATGGTGTTTTATATGAAAATTTATTTATGTTGCATGCTGAAATTGATTGAGCACAAAAGGGGAAGCCCGGGTACCTAGGTGGGGCGGATTTGTACTAGTACGGCTAGTGGACCGGATGGGTTTTGTCCCTGTTTCACTTAGCATTTGGATAACGACAACTCTAACTAAACTATGTGGATGATTATTGGGGACCACTAGGTTATGGGTGTGTTCCCTACTAGTGGATCGTGCACGAGAAAGGATTTTGCTATGGTTACTCTACACCGAGGTACGAGGTACATAGGGCCCAAGACAACCTAGTGCCTAGGGGTGTTCCCAATGTTGTTGCTCATTGGATTTGTAGTATCTACCCATGTATCAGGGTGTGTTTGGAAGTAAATTACAGTATCTAACATTTCTATTTTAATGTGTTAGTATTCTAAAAATTTTGGATTGAAAACTATTTTCAATTAGAGGTTTCATTTCTTGAAATTTGAACACTACTTTTTCCTTGCGTTTGAAAACTGCTTGCTTTTTCACATTGTATTTCTTACTCTTTGGAATCATTGGGTGGTATCCTACTGGGCTTAGGCTCACACCCTACTTACACCCCTTGGGTGTAAGTAGACTTGGTTATGTTTGATTCAGGTAAAGGAAAGGCTAAGGGTGATGGCGGTTCATGGTGTTAGTTCCCATTCTTGGTGCGGAGTTGTGGAGATAGCTTGGGGGCGATGACCCCTAGTCGTGTGGAGTCCTTGGGGCTGTCTTAATGCTATAATTATTTTTATTTGGACCACTTGTATAATCTTTAAACCAATGTACTCAGTTTTGGTTTTCACTTAAGTCTTGTTTGGCTCAAAAATTTCAGATTTATATTATGGATTGTTTTTAATGTTTTATGCTTTCATACTCGGGTAAATCGTTCCCAAACCTATATTAATGATACCCGGGCACTTGTGCCAGCCCGTGGGGATAGGGAACGCCCTTCGGGTCATGTCACGGGCTGGGTTTGGTGCCGGTTTTGGCGGTGACCAGATTCGGTTCGTGACAAAATGGTATCAAAGGAGGTTCGCTCCTTGGGTCATGTTATTTGGGGAAGAGTCAGCATAGTCTGGAGCTAGGATTTTTGGGACTTGAAATTTCAGTCATGGGTAGTGTGCCTGGCCAGCACACCTCATGAAGGGATTCAAGTCACCATGGTAAATATGGATTTATTTGAGTGCTTTGGTTTTCTTGGTTTAATGATGACTATGGGAAATGAAAAGAGAGTTGGGAGAATAATCTCAGTGAGCTCGCAGGGCCTGGCAAGCCATGTGGAGCCATGGATATTTCCCTAGAATACTCTCTGTGACGGCGAAGTGATTGGAATATGGCTGTCAACCATATGTCCAAGTCACCCACCGAAACTAGTTTCCTCTTGCATTGTTTTGTGCTTTAGTTTTGAAATCTTAGCACTTTGGTTTTAAGGTGACTTGGTTTTAAGAAGCGTAACGTTTTTATGAAATGATTTTCAAATAAAGAGGGAATGGTTTGGTTTATGAAATGGTGGAACTGAATTTTCAGAATTGTTTTGAAATGTAAAATGGTGCGCTTACACCTCTTTGAAAGCAGGAACTATATTGAATTTGTTTTTTTTAAAGCGTTTCCAATAGAGTTTTCTAAACAATTAGAGTGTGTTTTAATGGGATGATATGTTTCGAAATTGATGTGAATAAATTGAAAGTGAGTTCTTTTCTAAATGGTTGTGTCCTTATGAGATGTTTTGTAAGATGTGAATTGGGATTTCGATCTCATTGTTAGCAGTTTTGAGAAAAAGGTTGGGTTGGTTGACCATTTTGTTTTTGAAAAGTGGAAGGAATTTTTGTTTTACCCTTTGGTATTTCCATGAGTGACCACATGCATGGGGTTATATGGGATGATGGATGGTTGATGGCACGACTGGATGAGTGCTGGGATGGATATGAGGAGGGTGCCTGATGTGGCACAAAAACATGCATGTGTGAGGCCCATGGGGTACCATTGGTGGATACGCTTACTGCTAAACCGTTTGTTTTCAAAGAATTGGTTTTAAAGAAAAACATGATGTCTTGATGAATAGTTTGGTATGGTTTGTATTATGGGTTTTTGAAAATGTTGATGTTGTGGGATGTTTTGAGTTCAAGAACCCCTTCTGTTTGAACTGTGTTTTGGGTTTGTGTTTGGTCGGTAAGCTGTGTTGCAGGGATGGTTAGTGGTCTCTTTTGAATTTTTTTTTTGGGATGCCTTTACGGTGGTTCCCTTCATGTGTTTGGATCTGGTTTGTGGAATGTTTTGACCAATGGACCAGCTTGGTTGGGTCCTTGGGGTCTCTCATTGGATAAGGTACGCCCCCATTAAGGGTTATTGCACAACTGAAGTGCAACCCGTTTTGTTTCGCCATTGGAAAATCCTCCAGTTGATCAATATAAATAATATTTTATCGAACATTTATTTTATTGAGTCTACACCCATTCATTTCGCTGATTTTTGGATCCTCTTGTAGTGGGATAGTGCTTGTGGAAGGTTGAAAGGGACCTTAGTTTCTTAAGTTTCCTAATTCATCAAAGGTGGGAGTGTTCTTTCGTTGTTAGTAGGGATGATTGTCTTGATGGTGTCTAAGAGGACCTCTGGGTTCTTTATAGTTTCTTTGAAGAAAGAGTTATTATTAAATAACCAATTTTGAGATTTAGGTCATGATATGATATTGTGTCCACTTTTTGGACTTATCTGTTGTTTAGGGACTTTGAATATGGTCCCGTTCCATGTATTGTTTCTATCAATCGTCAGGGTCATGTTCGGTGACGCATTGTGATGTTGTGTACTCTTTTGACCATAAAGGTGAAGGTCACACAATCCCCTAAGGTTCTATGTTATGTTGGGATTATGTCTCCCTTGGGAAAAACATCAAATCCGATATTTTAGAGGAAGGTGTTTATATGTGTATTTCCCTTCTATTGTTTCTCACCCAAAGAAACAAGGTGCGATGTGTGTGCATCTTCTGATCCCTTGTTTCAATGAAATGTTTGGTTTTGGTAAAGTGGGTTATGGAGTGTGTTATGTCTTGATAAACCCATCAGGGTATGCAGTGTAGTTGTTTGTGGCACCGAAAGAAGAAGTTCCACATAGGGGTTTCAATAGCCTAACTGCGTGGCCGAAGATGCTTCAATATTTTGAGCTCCAGCCATAGGTCCGGAGAGAAGCTGGCGCGTAGTCAGGGGAAACACCAGTGTCGTTTAAACACTTGTACAAAGTCCTATCCTCAGTATGAAAGATAGGAACAGTTTAAACCTATGGTTTCATCATCTTCCTTCTGTTGTTCTTGTTCGGTGGAAATAGGTAGAGGGCCTTGTACCCATGTCATCGCCTAATGTTTTTCCCTCCCACGTTGGATTCCATTGAGTCATTGGAGAATGGTTGGAAATTTGGAAAGAAAGTTTGAGCACACATTTTGTGCATGATTAGTAGTGTCAGTGTGCTAGGAAGCTACGTTCAAATAATGATCTGCATAGTTAGTGCATGGTTTCCCAAACCGTGCGGTCTGACCCTGCACCCTTTCCAAATCGTAAAAAAAAATTTGGGTCTTTTTGTGTCGGCCCATGCTGGTCAGTTAAGATGGTTGGTTCTTGTGGTGGGAAGACCCACTCTGGGTATCATGTATATTATTTTGTAAATTTCTAATTTATTTATACCCCTTGTACTAGGGAGTCTGTTTGGGCCTCCCCCTATTAGTGTCTTGATTCTGTCTCGGGAAAAAAAAATTAAGTTGTCTCTTATGGTGGGGAGCCCATTTGTGTCTCTTCATATGAGTAACTCATATTTTTCCTTGGTTTTGTATGGGAAGTAGGTCTTATCATTTGGAGATATCTAACTACCTACATCTTTCTTTGGTAAAAATTGATATTGGAGAGTGACCAATGGTTTAGTTATAGTAGGGCAACTGTAACCGTGTTCGATGTTGTTGTTTATTTGGGTAAATTGATTGAGTATTGTTCTGATTGTGTTTGAGGAGTTTTAATTTGGGATAAAGCATGAATGTGCTTAATAATTTCAGAAAAGTGGTGTATGTTTTGGCTTTGAGAGTATTCCTTCCTTCATTGATCACTGGAGGTGTTATGGCCTTTGGGGGAGAAACCTGGCAAGAGAGTACCTCTTGGTTTCTCAGTTGAGTTTGGTTGTTGCTTTGGCCTTACTGTGACTTTCCGGGACGGAAAGTTTTCATGGTGGGGAGAATTGTCACAGACATAGCTTATTTTAAATGTATTTTTATTTTACTTTCCATTAATGCTTTGTTTTGGGGGGTTTCCAAAGTTTTTATAGAGAATAGGTGAGTTTTCATGAATTGGGCCAAACCGTGAGCCCAATTCCAGATATAAAAATAAATTTTGTTTCTTTTATAACTTATTCATTTTTTAATATTTTTTACTCATTCCAACTCCTAAATGTCCTACACTGATATATTAACACCACAATTAAAATTTGGAGTCTTTGTAAATCCATAACCAAGGTGTATATGGGTTTTTATTTATGGGATTGGGCCTGCCCGAAAGCCCAATTCCAGTTTTAAAAATAAAATTTGATTAACTAATAACTTATTCATTTTTAAGGCTTTTTAGGTGCTTCCAAGCCCCAAACACGCCCCGTGAACCCAGCCGCGCGTCCCATATCCTCCCACCCTCTTTTCATCTCATTTGCATCGCGGTTTAGGTAGAAATTTCTGGAGAACTCAAATTTCGGGCAGATTTATAAAGGTAATTTGTTTCCTTCATAACTCTTTCGATTCTTACTCTTTTTCCCCCATTAAAATTCCTAAATGATCTACCTATTCTTTTTAGAACCTCCCTTGAAGGTTTGAGTATTTGTGAAATCATATACTGGTATTTTGGGGGGCGATTTCTACAAGATATTTTAAGTAAGTTGTTCTCCTCCTTTCTTCTTTCAATTTGTTTAGGGTTACATCCAATTTAGTTAGGGTTTCTTCCATTATAATTGAGGTTCCTAATGTCCAGGAACTAGGGTTTAAAATTTAAGGTTTTATATTGTGTTTTATGGTCTGAAATTCTGGTTTTAGGTCTGGTTTAGATTTCTTGAGGTGCGGCGGTGGTGCGTTTGAGTTTTCGCACAAAGGATTCAAGGGTTTCCTTGGTTTTGGTAGGTGATTCCATTGTGTATGAAATCTTTGTGAATTGGCTACTGTTTTTATGGTGTTTTCATGCTTATTAAATTTTATTATTTCTGAAAAATATAGTTTTAGTGGTGTTTGTATTTAAAATGAATCCTAAAGGCCAATTTCATGTGAAATTGGGGGTTTTTTCATAGAAATGTATTATTAGTTTAATTGGGGCTACCCTATAAGTAACTAGTTGATTTTATTGAAGTATAATAGGGATAAGAATACTGTTTTTAATGATTGTACCTTGTGTTTGTTGCTGAAAAATCTGGTTTTAATGGTGTTTGTGAACCACATGAAATTCTAAGAGTTGTGTTGTGTAAAAATGGAGACTTTGCAATGATGTCGTTTATTGAACCATATAGTGTTGCCCTAAAAATGATTTTGTGTTTTCACTGAAATGTAGTGGGATCTCCTTTATGTTTGGGAAACTTAAATATGTGCACATAGTATGCAAGTGAGTTTTATAAGGTGTTTTGTGTCCGAAACACTACGAGATTTTGAGGAATTGTTTTATGAAAAATCTAAGTGTTTTGTTGCGTGTTTTAAGTGGTATAAAATGTGATAGCTACTGTATTGGTTGTGATTGACCAGTAATGGTGTTTTATATGAAAATTTATTTATGTTGCATGCTGAAATTGATTGAGCACAAAAGGGGAAGCCCGGGTACCTAGGTGGGGCGGATTTGTACTAGTACGGCTAGTGGGCCGGATGGGTTTTGTCCCTGTTTCACTTAGCATTTGGATAACGACAACTCTAAATAAACTATGTGGATGATTATTGGGGACCACTAGGTTATGGGTGTGTTCCCTACTAGTGGATCGTGCACGAGAAAGGATTTTGCTATGGTTACTCTACACCGAGGTACGAGGTACATAGGGCCCAAGACAACCTAGTGCCTAGGGGTGTTCCCAATGTTGTTGCTCATTGGATTTGTAGTATCTACCCATGTATCAGGGTGTGTTTGGAAGTAAATTACAGTATCTAACATTTCTATTTTAATGTGTTAGTATTCTAAAAATTTTGGATTGAAAACTATTTTCAATTAGAGGTTTCATTTCTTGAAATTTGAACACTACTTTTTCCTTGCGTTTGAAAACTGCTTGCTTTTTCACATTGTATTTCTTACTCTTTGGAATCATTGGGTGGTATCATACTGGGCTTAGGCTCACACCCTACTTACACCCCTTGGGTGTAAGTAGACTTGGTTATGTTTGATTCAGGTAAAGGAAAGGCTAAGGGTGATGGCGGTTCATGGTGTTAGTTCCCATTCTTGGTGCGGAGTTGTGGAGATAGCTTGGGGGCGATGACCCCTAGTCGTGTGGAGTCCTTGGGGCTGTCTTAATGCTATAATTATTTTTATTTGGACCACTTGTATAATCTTTAAACCAATGTACTCAGTTTTGGTTTTCACTTAAGTCTTGTTTGGCTCAAAAATTTCAGATTTATATTATGGATTGTTTTTAATGTTTTATGCTTTCATACTCGGGTAAATCGTTACCAAACCTATATTAATGATACCCGGGCACTTGTGCCAGCCCGTGGGGATAGGGAACGCCCTTCGGGTCATGTCACGGGCTGGGTTTGGTGCCGGTTTTGGCGGTGACCAGATTCGATTCGTGACACATTGTATTGGCGAGAATGAATAAAAAAACTAAAATATGATTATATATGTTTTTTTAAATGTTTCTAGATTTATCTAATAAAAGATAAAGGCTTAAAATATGAAAATAATTCAATTTTAGGTATATATACTCTAACATTCACAAAAGGTCGTCTTATCGCCTTTTGATGGAGAACCGCCTATAAATATTTCTTTGGTCACTCTTATACATTTTATCAGACCAAATTAAAGTATTCTTTAGAATCGGGACATCAAATATTACTTTGTGTAATTTTTTGGTATTTTTCCGATAAAGTTCATTTTTAATGAATAGTGAAAACTGTTGTATTTTAATTCAAAATCTCTTTTTAATCTAATTTATTTATATGATTAGATTATCTTTTCAATTGGTTTTAAGGTTCAATTAGAATATATTTTTACCATTTAATCCAATAGTGTTCATTGGAATTAATATCACTTTGAAATCAGACTTAAACTAGTGTCAATCTTTTGATACTTATTATTTCATAAAAACACACTATTTGCTCTAACAGCGGGAATTAATTATTAAATTAATTAATGAAACTTATATGTTTTGAATTTTTTAAAATAGACTTAATTTTGTAATTTGTAATATCAAATATATCTTAGGGTGAGGTTTTGGTATTTTTCTGAAAAACATCAATTTTTGATGAATAGTGAAACCACTAAGTGGTACTTAAAAAATTGAATTTTCATTTAAATAAAATTTTTCCACCTCTGTGTTTTGAATTTCAAAAATCCGACATACATGGTGGTTATTAAGAAGTAAAATGTGGTTCAATGGTATTAAAATAATTTTTTGGCGAATAGTAACTTTTATGTTTATTAATCGCGATTAGAGGTAATTATTGTAGTTTAAGGTAAAAATAAAGTTTTAACAATATTAAATGAACTTGACACATGTCCTACCTTTATTGGATGTGTCATGGCCGACCAAGAAAATCCATGGATCAACTTTGGGACCCCATGGAGCCACTTTGGTAGGAAAATTACATTAATACCATTTTATTTAAAGTTAAAATAAAAATGTCACAAACATGAGTTGTTTTAATAAAACAATTCTTAAATGGGGTTATACAAGTCCGATTTTTGACTATAAATATTAATTAGAAGTCTAAAATGATTTCCAACAACGTGATAGTTTTTTTATAATTTTTAGACATTAAATAATTTAAATTAGTTATGACACCATGATGATGCAGCGATTACCTCATTATTTAACAATTTAAATAATATGAAAAGATAATGTAAAAGATAAAACATGCACATGTAAAAAACCTATTGGATGGGTGGATTTATAACTCTTATCACCTTATACTCTAAATATATAATTGTAGGACCCTATTTATCCGAAAATAATTTTATAATAAAGTATATTTTCTTAACATTCCAAGAGTGCCACTCCTCTCCTCTTATAAAAGGCACCCACCTCTAACTCCTTACCCACACATCTAAAACCTTTGGTTCGTCCAAGATCTACTCTTTTTTTCTCTCCTCATCCCTATATTAATCCTATAAGCCTAACTTTGGGAAGAAGTCTTCTTAAGGAAGCCTTTGAGCTCAAATCAAAAAGAGTTACCCGTTTTTAAGTTAATGTCTTCACTTGTGTTCTTTTGTTTTATTTTGCTTATCCAACCCCATAAACTCATTTTATTCATTTATTTTGTAACAAATATAATATATTAAATATAATAGGATGTTGTTATAAGATTTATTCGAGATAAACATACAAACACCTACATCTAATGGTTAAAGAACATACTGTTTCTGTGGATGGTGAATTTATGTCTCACGAAACGATGATTGTTCAACACTCATATAACACCTTTAAAGGTGGCAATTAATATGTTACTATGTTTATATACGATATAAAATATTTTAATGTTAATATTCTGTATTTTTTTCATTTATGGAATACCTTTATGGTTTCCATTATGGGTAAACGCGATATCTTCGTTTTAGGATGTGTGGACTACCGCCCCCTCAAAGTGATTTGATTCGTTAATACCATATGTGGTACGTATAAAGGATAGATTTAATGATATTATATATGATATTATACTTGAATTATAATATACCTCTATATAATTATTATTTCATTCCATTAAAGTATGAGATATAAATGATAGTAGCATTCATGCGTACGTACGGCATACCGTCTCCATGAACGGTGCATTTCATTTCCTATCCCCAAATGTAATGTACTATTATAAGTATATATATATACTAGATATATATGATATATTTTACATATAAATGATTAATATAATTATGGAATTAAAATATACATATCTCTCATATAGTTTTAATTCCATTAATATGTCATAGAAATGGAAGTAGCGTTCATGCGTACGTACGACTTACCATCTCCATGAACAATGCATTTCATTTCCTACCTCTAAGTGATTATGTAATATTATAAATACATGTATATGCTGGATATATATTATATATATGATATCCAAATCATGAATATCATTCTGGATATAATGAACCTTTGACCACATGAACAACATGTAATTGTAAGAAGTCCACTTTTGACTTAAGAGCCAAATATCGACAAAACAAACATTATTAACATAAATGATTAAATAATATTTATAACATGTAAATAAGAGATATAAAAGTAATAATTAAATTGAAAATGGTTCTTAAGAAAGTAGAAATTAACTCAAGTTTATTATTCAAGACGTTAAAGAATGATTGAGTCAAGTCGGACCCGAGGTAAGGGACTTCATCTCAATCTCCTTTCAATGAGGCATATTTAGTTTTATACACAAAATTATTTTATACGGTGTATAAACCCCTTTGAATTTTATTTTTATACAAAAGGACTATTTTTCTATGAAGAGTTTTACAAAACGATAAAAAGGAATGTTTATTTTAATGTACGTGGTGACAACGACCTTTTCCGCAGCTGTGGGTATTATTTGTTCTTTGGGTTACTCAACAAGCCGTAATGTTTTTTTAAATGAAATAAATATCATGTACTATTTTGTGTATTTTGGTATTGAGAAGGGTTTTTTTATAATGGATTTGTTATTTCAATATATTTAAGTGATATATTGTGATCAATGTGTGGAAATGTTTTCTTTCCATTATATTTGTTTTATGTCTTTTGATTTTATAATGGTACTTGGACATTTGACGGGTGGTTACGTGATAAACCATATGACAGGTGGTGCCGTGAATACCAAGATGGGTGGTTATGTTATAACCTCCAATGCATTGGGTATGGTAGTTGGCCGTATGGCTATTCCATTAAGTTATATGTGTGGAAGTCGACTGTATGGTTATTCCATTTAAGTATGTTTATGTCCCAAGTTACCTTTATATGTTATGTGTTCTTTATGTGGGTTTTATGGTAATATTTTGGTTACAAAAGTTTAAGTATTGATCTTTTATTCAGTGAAGAGTTTTTACTACTTCATAAAGGTGAAAAGTGTTACTTTGATAAAGTATATATGGTTTACTTGTTGTTTTGAAAAACTAACAGTTTTTATTCTTTGTGTTTCCCTTAATGAGCTTTTTATGCTCACCCCATGTTTTTTTGAAATGTTTTTCATAGGAAATAATGTGGAATAATGTCAAGGATGGGATTAAGGGAAAGTCATGCTATATAAAACATGGAACTAGATATGTTTCTTTTTAAGATTTTTTATTTTATGGAAACCTAGTAGAAGTGTCTACTTTGTAATCTTTTGAGATGTAATAGTTAATATCTAATTCTCTAAAACTCTAAACCTGAAAAGATCCTCAATGGGAATTATTCATTTAATTCAATGTTAAGTAATGTTTAATGCTGGGGAATTATACTATACAAGAGAACTCACCCCTCACTTTTTCACACATATAATACCATATGGATCATAAAAAACCTGAAAAAATTATAACAATAAATTTATCATTTGATTATAATAGCCTAAATATTTAAATATGTAGTCCTTTGGTGAAAACCAAAAGGAGGTTCACAAAGAAGAGGTAACATCCTTCAATAAGAACATTTGTTTTAGATATTAATCCACAACCTAAATTATTATTCATCCATTATTATATAATAACCTCAGTATCCTAAATGTAATGAAATTTCTATTTAATGGAATGAGTTATAATCACACCAACATCCATAAAATGGGATACAAAATCACTATTTGTGTGTATGGTGGACTACCACCACGTGATGATATTCCATTTGTTTTTCCACTAATACAGTTCAAGGATAGGAATATTGATGTGCCTAATTTTTATATATAATATATATGATATTTATGATTTATGTATTCTTCTAGAATTATTTAGTAACACATACCTTCATTTTTTTCCTTTTTCTAGGAATACAATAAAATAATTTGTGGATATGTGGACTACCAGATCCTCAAAGTGATGAGACTCATTCACAAATTAAATGGAATGTATTAAGGATGGTATTATTAAAATTGTGTGATAAATATTAAATTTTAAATCATCTGAAAATAATATATATATATATATCACTTACATTAATTTCTTTAATAATACAACAAGAAATCGAACCATCATTCATGCGTACATATAACATACCATCTCCATGATGGTGTATACCATTTAATATTTGGTTTGATTAAATAATACTATGAATAAATATATAAAGAATATATTTGATAGTTATTTCCTGTTTTAAACTATTTAATGAAATTATATTAGTATCTACGTATGAGGACCAAGAAAAAAAATCGTAACATGTATAAGAATAAAAGTGGTTATTACCCAACACAAATAATTAACAAATAATTATTAATAAATGGGCAATATAAAATCATTATTCCATAATATATGGTATTATATTGATTAATATGGTTTTGTAGTATATTTTTTAAAAAACATTTATTATAGATGATGTCTGAACAAGTATGATGATAATCAAGACATAATGTAAGGGATTTATCATCTAACTCTTATTTTAGTGAGATATATGCTATATTAACCACTTATTGTTGTTGTGTAATTTATATATTTCAATACAATTTTTTATCTCATGAATATAATTTATTTCATTATCCAATTATTTTCACTTAATATTTTTCTTTGATTGATCTCATAATTCAAAAGTTACTCAAGTTGTTATGGAATTTCATATAACATTTTATGCCTATGAGAAACAATTTGTATTTGACAATCATTTTATATTGAGTGATATGTATACTACCCATGAATTTGTTCTATGTTTATCATATTTGAAATTAGGGGTATATACAAATCCATTTTGTCATATTTTGTTCATGGGGTTTATTGTTCAAAAAGAAAAAAACTTATAAGGTAATTTTGTTTCAATTTTACTTCTTTGAGACCCAAATAATGTTATGCACCTACATTATTTTATGATTTGTATATACTACCATTTCAAAAGACATACTAGTAATATTCATCATTTAACTATGTTTTATGCTTCATTTAATACTATTATTTCATGGGTATTTTTATTCAATCTTGAAAATAGTAAGAGTTTATTTTTATAATCTCATCATTTACCAGGAATGATTATGATTATTCACCCATTAATTAAATCCATTGATCTATATCACAAGAATTCACATGATATTTCATCTCTTAGGGGTATTCATTTTATAATCATTTATTGGAACCATTATCCACTATTTTTTATGAAATATAGTTAAAAAAGTGTTTTTAAGGAAATATGACGTTTTTTCTCCCTCTTCATAGAAATTTATTTTATTCAAAAACAATTTTTTCTAAAAAATGATTTAAAAAATGATTCTAACTGATATTATAATATCATTTTCATGGAATTTAATTTAAAAAAATTTTATGTTTTAAAAATATATTTTTTAATGTGGAATGAAATTTTTTTCTCAAAAAAGGATTTAAATGTGTTTTTAAGATTATTTCATAAGTTTTTAAGTGGATCTACATGGAAAGGGTTATGAAAATGTTTAATTTTTATAGAAGTTATCTCCATTGACATATTATTTCCCTAGGAAATTATCCAAGTTATCTTTCAAAATACCTATGCATCTAGGATTCCAAATGTTTATATAGTTTATTATTTAATTGGGATATGATCTGAGGTCCCCATTCACATTATTTCATTGAATGGTTTATATTTACGATGAAAAGTTTTTTATGAATTATTTTTAACTTCTATATATTATAGAATTAGGAATCCCACTTTTTTATTGGTTTATTCTATGATGAAATGATTATGAAACCTATCTCTATTTCAGAAGTTAATATTTTATGAAATGTTTACGACACTGATTTCATTTCATGGGTTATTATATGATGTTTATTAATCCCATTTATTTTATGGGCATTTATATTATTATTGTTTGATATATTTTGTAATAGATATATATGATTTCATTATATGATGGGTGGGGCCTATATATCCCTCCAATTCATTAGGTAATGATTTAGATTTCATGAGATAATGATAGTAATCAGTACAATGTTCATAATACACTACAATATGAATGTTTAAACCGATGCACTATAGGAAGAATTTGTATCCTAATCCACAATGGGAAGATGGTGTAACCAAATCAAGTATAAGGAAATGACTATAATTGTTGATGATGGCATGTCTCGCCCATTTGGTGTTGTCCCCATGCAGTTCCCTAGTATGTTTTCAAAATGAACATAGACTTTTATGGAATGGTTTTATATATTTATTTGATTCTCATAATTCCATGTCTAATTAATATTTTATCCTTTCATGGATTATTCAATTTATTCAATTTTTATTAGTGTCTTAATAAATTCTAAAATTTATTCCATTATTAATGATTATGTAATTGATTTGTTAGATATGATTTATCTCAAGTTATGATCTTTTTATTAACCATTATTTTTATGTTAGGCTTACGTATCTCCTATATTTACCCTTATTAAGAATCTAAGATCACCCTTTCATATTTTTTATTTCACCAGTTTTTGAAAAAAGGTTTATAGTCAGTGAAATAAATGGGATGATATATTTGTAAAACATTGAAGATATTTTTACAAGTTAGTAGCTTGGGTTCCATGTGTACATGTTTCTTTGGATATCTCTTAGGATAACTATTAGAATGAGTCCTAGTTTTGGAAAATAACATTGAAATTGGGTAAAGGCTCAAGATAGTAATTTATATGAAATTATATCTGTGTCTGTATACTACAAGTGTATATATTAGAAGAACATAAAGATATTATTACTATGGAAAATAATGAAACAAACCAAATAACTGCAAAGGGAAAAATGAAAATTTTATTTAACAGAATGTTTTAGGATAATGAACTTCATAAGGGTTTATCAAATACTGAATTTTTTATATTTTTAATGTAATTCCATTATAATAATCAATATCACATGAGGGAATATCATGAAGGAATTTAAAAATGATGTATGAGTAATGCTTCTTCTTTCTCGTCATGAAAAAAACAAATTAAATATGAATTGTATATGATGTTCAAATAGTATTTTTGTAACCATGGTTAAATTGAGTTTCATAAGTGTTAATAAAAGATTCATATCTCATATTTTAGGAAGGGTGTATTAAGGAATAAAATGATAAATCATTCTTAATTGTTTGAGACAAATTTTTTATGAATGAAGTATTTATATTTTTTAATTAAAATATTATATTATACCAATTCTAAAATATATATGTACTTATATTATATGTTTTCAATTAATGTATAAAAGGGATACATTGAATGGTTTGGATGAAATAGATATGTGATTTAATGGAATGGTGATATTTTTATTAAGATAAGGTAACACTTAATATGTTCCTGATATTTGGAAAATTATATTCATATTGAATATTGATTTGTTGGATATGAATAAGTAAATTGGATGGTACTGATTACCTTGGAAGTGATTAATAATTTGTTTAAAGTGTATATTTTGATATCACTGATATAGTTTACAATTGATTTGGATCTATGGAATATTTTCAAAAAATTAATTTTTTATTCATGAATTAGTGAATTATGATTGTTTTCATTAATGTTCATTTTTAATTTAGGTTATATGAAAATTTAAAGATAATACATGATGAAGGTATTGACATGTTTGATAAGTGAGAACCATGAGATAAAATATGAAATAATGGGGATTAATGTTATGATAGTATAAAGAAATTTAGTGAACATTGTTCAAATTTTTGGATTGTTATCTTTTGTAATGGTAATAATGCTTTGGATTAAAAGAATGGTTTTAGTTGAACATTTTGATTCCTATATTACCTTACCATGTAAATATTTATGCATATTGGATAACATGTGATTATCATTTTTTTACTATGCTGATAATTGATGATAGATGTAAGACTTGTCATTCTATCAATGGATACTATGAAGTGATAATGCATGAGGGATAACAAATTAAACTTTGTTTCTCATTGTAAGAGATGAAGTAAAAATTAAATAAGGAACTACAAAAGTGAAATATTGTGCCTATGAAATGGAATGAAATTAGGTATGCATATCTTAGTGTGAATGTTATTCAACTCTATTAAAAGCATATTTGAATAAAATATTTTACTATTATCAACATTTTGATGATATCAATAAAAATTTCATTCCTATATAGGATATGATTTGTTCGATATTAAATTTATATAGTCATATCAGTTTCTTATGATCAGTGGTATCTATCACTCTCTATAATTATTGATTATTTTCTTCAGTGTCTAAATCATTACTATTTTCTCTTATATATAAACCTAGTTATAACTTATTTCCGGTAAGAATTATGTTTCCTAAACTCTTTTTAATATATTTATGACTATTCACATTATGGTGTAAGCATTTATAAAATTAACGTTAAAGTATAAAACCTTTGATAAAAAGATGAATTTTTAGGAGAAAATTAATTTTAATGGTGTAAAATATAACCCCTTAAATTTTTATAACATAAAATTTCTCATATAAATTAAATTTCATTGATGTTTTGTATTAAATGATACAACAATTTATCAATTCTCAATACACAAACCCATTCTAATATTTCACTAAAAGAAACAATTAAATTAGTTTTGGGTATACACAACCCTATCTTTCTATTGTTCTTTATGAAATGCTATGTTCCTTAGACACCTTACATTACACACAAGACAAAAGTTTACCAAACTTCAATATATTATTAATATTATTGTTATAATACATCACATTTATTTTGGAATATAATATATCAATGAGAAAAAATATATTATATAACATTAGTTTACACATGTTTATAAAATAAATTAATTAGTTGCCAATTAATTAGAAATGAATATAAGGACCACATGAATTTAATGATTTTGTTTTTATGAAAAACAATTTATATGACTAGAGTGGTGTTTAATATTATTCAATCAAATTAATCACTATAAGTGAAAGATAATAATAAAATTTATATTTAATATGTATTATTTTTTAACAATAATCAAATAATTTTGATAGGTTTCAGATAAAAATAAATCTGTTTTAATGCATAAAAGATGCATATTATAAAAATGTAGTTTTACTCCCTTTTAATGTAACACATGTTCTAAAATATAAGTTTTACACCACTATAAACTATATTTTAAAAAATAATCTTTATTTTGGAATGAATAATATTTAAATTTAAATTTTTTAAATTTATTAATATTTTGTGAAAAAATTAATGTTTTGATAAATAATAAAAAATACAAGATTATAATTGAAACTTTATTTTTTCAACAAAATAATTTATATTGATAAGTTATATTTTTAATTAGATTTTATGTATAAATAAGAAAATTAAATAAAATTTAATCTAATTTATGTCGTTGGAATAAATTCTAGATCAAAATTTGTTATATGAACAATTTATTATTTTGAATATTTTGATTCCAAAAGCATGTCGTCTTATTACATCTGTGTGATTAATTTTACAGTAATTTTTACAAATTATAATATTTCTATTTTCCAAAATGTATTCCATATATGGAATGAATATAATTTATAATATATATTAATGTCAAACTAATATTTGATCCAAATTATTAGAGAATGTAATTATATTAATTATAACAATTAAGTTAAAAATGAAGTTACATAGTGGATAAACATTAAATAAAGTGTCCAAATAATGTAAAAACATGTAAAAAATCCATTATATGGAAATAAATATACCATGTAATATATTTTATTGAATAATAACCATTAGTGGGGTAACATTATCTATAGAAGGCCTCTCAATAGTGTTTTCATTTTTGTATTTACAAGAATATCACTCCTCATCCACATTAAAAGAGCACTCACCGCATCATTTATTCAAACATTTCAGGACATTTTTATTCTAAAAAACCAGAAAAAATATCCTAAAAAAATACCTCCTATCATCCTAGTATACTAACTTTTGGAAGAAAGAAAAACTAATGTTGTGCTTTGGTAAAACACAAACCGAGTTACCCAAAAAATTAGTAATATCCGTCTATGAAAACTTTTTGTTATATTTCATTATCCACACCCTAAATTAATATTATTTATTTATTATATAATAAAATAATTATCCAAAATATATAAAGATATTTTAACATAATGGGTATTACCCTCACTCACAGACACTTCCATATAATGGGACACACAATATATTAAGATATTTTTATTGTCTCGTGAACTAATGTTGTTCAATATTCCATTACAACCTTTCATGGTTGGGAATAATGATATAAATAATATTTAAATATCATATATATTATATTTATAATTTATTTATGATTATATAATTATTATATAATATATAACATCATGCTTTATATATTGTGGAAATATGATAACTTCGTTTATGGATGTGTGCACTACCGTCTTCTCAAAGTGATGTAATTCATTCACGCTTAAATGGAATTTATTAATGATGGATTTATTAAAATTATTTGATAAATATGATATAATAATGATACTATAAAGACAATGAATATATGAATTTATAGATATATATATTTTATTTTTCATTCATTAAATATATCACAAGAAAATGGAAAATGTGTTTATCCGTACATACGACCTACCATCTCCGTGGACGGTGTATTTCATTTAATATTTCTCTCTATTATGGATTACTTGAAAAACATATATACAGAATATTTGAGATATTTATATCATTTTTAAAATTAATCCAACAAATTAAATCATGATCTATGTAGAAGGATGTAGAATAAGAAGTGAAAATATGAATGAAAAACATATCTGTTATTACCTGAGACATAACATTAACATGGAATTTAAAATAAAAGGTTAGTATAAAGTCATTATTAAATGATATATTCTATTATATATATTAATATGGTGAACTTTTAGTTGAATAATTAACTAATATATATTATATCAGAGGTTTGAACAAGTATGACGAGATTCAAGATATAAGGTAATGAATTTCTCATCTCACTTTTATTTCTGTGAGATATATCCTATATTCACCAATTATTATTGTTTTGTGGGGTATAAACTTCCCTATTGGTTTTTATATAATGAAATTATTTTTTTTCATGATATAAGATGTCTTAATTTATTTTATTCTTGTATGGATTTCAAAATGAAAAACTCACTCAAGTAGTATGAAAATTTAATCTCAGTTTCTTTATGTCTAAGTGATACATTCCATATTCACCAAAAATTTTCTATTATGTGGTGTATATAATTCTCATGAATTTGTTAGATTATTATTATACATGGACTTTTGTTTATTTAAATATTTATTAGATTTTATCCCTTTAATGGGGGTTTCAGTTAAATTTTTAACAAATCGGTAAGGTAATTTTCTCTTCATTTTCCTTTTTTTACATGTGTAATTATATAAATCTAAAATATTTTATGAGGTGTATATACATATGTTTGACATGATATATCAGTAATATAACTAATTTATTTATATTTTATGATAAATTTAATGTGTATTTTGATTCAATTTAACCAAAATAGTGAGAGTTTATTGATACAATCTAAACGTTTACTGGGATGGTATATGATTATACCCACATTAATGAAATTTTATAATCCATATCTCATTAATTAAAATTATTTTTTTCTCTTATAATTTTCCATGATAACATTATGTATTGGTACAATGTTTTCACTCTTTTTTACTTAAAATAATTAAGAAATCGTTTTATAAAAATTTGAATCAATTTCTATCTTCATTCCAATTTTTTTTATTTTTAAACCATGTTTTCTAAAAATGCTTTCAATTTTTTTAATGTATTATTTCAATATAAATTTCATATAAAACAATAAAAAATGTTTTATGTTTTAAAAAAAATCTAAATTTGGAAATTATGTTTCCCTCAAGAAATGTTTTAAATTATTTTGAAATCATAATAATATTGTTTTCAAGTGGATCTTAAAGTCAATTTGTTTGAAAATGTTATATTTTTTTTAAAATAGTTAAATTAGATGAATGATTATTTTCCATAAGAAATTTTCTAAGTGATCTTTAAAAAAATATTTCTTCCTATGATTTCCTCCTTTGATGTACTTTATGATTTAATGTAGATATGATCCACGAAAACCATTACTATTATTTTTTTGCATGGTTTATAATTATGATGAAATGTAGATTATGAAATATGTTTTTCATTCATATATTATTGGTGTATTAAACAATCTTATTTTAATAAGTTGTGAAATGATGATATTTTTAAAAAACCTATCTCTTTTGCACATGTTATGATATTATTAATTGTTTTTGAGACTCATATTTTTTCAATGGGTGTGATAAGATGTTTATGAAACCCATATATTTTTATTGGTTATGATATGATGATTTTTTAAAATATTGTGTCCCACATATATATGATTTCATTATGTGATGGTTGGGACTGAACTACAACATTAATACCCGAACAAAACTGAACTGGTTCTCATTATCATTCTATGATCTCGAATAAATAAAAATATCATAAAATAAAACAGCAACAAAGGTGTGTGGATACTAATGTAACAACAGATTCATCAATGTTGTGAAAACTACTTGAGAGTAATTTATACAGAACTACATCACAAAATATACTTAATAGCCTTACCTACTCCTAAAATCCATATTTGACATGTCATACTCTAAAACTATGAGTTTATGTCAAACCATGAAACATTAAATCGTTGAAAACCACATGTCCCCATTAACTATTCAAAACAAATTATCCACATAGGCAAAAGGATACATGTTATTAACTGTTACATACTTCAACATCTGATCTTTCACACCTATTTCAAGTAAAATATATGAATTCTTAAAAGAGATCATGGGTTTTTACCATGGAAAATGTTATGGAGGAAAAAAAATTTTGGATTATATCATCCAACTCAATATTAAGATATTTTAGGTCCATTGGAACCCTATGATAATAACGTACCACAATTAGCTATGTACCTAGCACCAGACCAATTATAAAATTTTCATACCTCTATGGAGGAAAAAAGGTTAAATCTTCTAGTAAAATATTGATAAAGTCCTGAAAAGCAACAGTAAGGTCAAAAATAGAAGAAACATCATTAAGACCTACTAATAAATTATATAACAAACTCTTTATCTCAAGGTGGGAAACTACTCTATGAAAAATCTTTAGATCATTATCTCCCTAAAACACTCATAATCTCCTATCATCCATAATAAACAAAATGAATTGATTAATACAATCAATATCATCAGGATGAGAAACAATCGAATCCATCCTAATGAATACATTTAATATATATAGATCAAGAACAAGGAAATCCCAAAATAACTCAACACCAACTATCAATATAAATAAAGAATAATACTGAAAACAATTCCCTATAAACTTCTTAATTGGTTTCTATAAAATAATAATTATAAATAATATCTCTATTGGAAACATAATTATATAAAAAAATGGAATGATATAAATTAGTGGGAAGAACTATTGTAAAATAAATAAATCACTACTTAAGAATAAGTTAAGATGTTACCTCTTATTATCACTATCATGTACTGGAAACTCAACTATTGTTTAAATGTTCATCCCACAGGAATCATGATTCTATATCCACGATGTATTTGAAACATATGACTATTACATTGTAGACATTGGATTTGAAAATTCCTAACTCTATCAGGGTATATATTTATCCTGATATATATAATTTTGATGACCATAACTTCTAAAAATATTACACATCATCGATGGTTCAAAAATAGACGGGGTTTTTCTAACCATTCCACAATTATAACAAGTTAGTGTAACACTACTAGAAATAACTGAAGTTATAGTGGTGTCCTACTATTTAGATCCATCTCCACCACTCATGCGATTACCATAACACATTGAAACATTCTTTTGCATGGAATTGAATCTTCAAATTGGTATAATTATAGGGGTAGAATTTATAACCTTTTAAACCATATCGATATTAACCATCATTTCACTATCTACCATCTCTCTATCGGTCAAGATATTTAGTACAAATATATATATTATTATTACTAATTGAAAACCCTATAGGTATTTCTGAGATTTTGGTTGGTCATTGTTTTTATCCCCAAGAGAAAAATATACAAACTCAGTAAACTTATTGATGTACAATGACACCACATTCCCTCCCTTATAAAAATTGAGGAAATCTAGAGACCTCATGATTATCAGTGAATCTGGAAAAAATAATTGGATGAAGAGAGTCTTGAAACCCTTAATGTAAAATCCCACAGTACTATCCTCCTATTCCATGGAATCCCAAAATCACATTTTGGGACCCTCAATTATGAATTATGTACACTTAAACTAGGTAGTCTCATTTGTATATATTATATATATGATCTAATTAGTTATTTAAATAAATTGGTCCAACTATTATGTTTCATTCATACTCTCAACAGACAGTGGCTTCTCACCTAGGAACTCTAGAGTTCGATACCCTTATTATCCAACTCCAGGATATACTTCAATAAATTAATTCATGACTTGAATTATGTTTCTTTCAATAGAAATGACTTCTTGCATGACATCCACGATCATACTCCAATGTATAAGTATATTCAAATGGGGAACATTAGTTTCAAACGCCTATGACATTTGTTGAAAACATCTCATAGATATACTATTCCACACCGAAATAAAGAAAAAGACTAGAAAACATAATAATCCCTGTTAAAACTCGAAATCCATAATAAAAATCTAAATTTTAATATAAATAACACAATATATGAGATAAACATTTCAACATAGAATTTTAACTTCTGGCATATCACTGAATGGGCTAGTTATACACTCACTATAGCCTACCTCTCATGTACATAAAATAATATTTCCATCCCACCAAAATATCCCAAGATAAGGACTAATAGGTAACAACGATCCATTGATACCATTTTTTTGAGAACCCATCCAAGATAATTTATCAAAAGGGTAGCCGACAAAAATTACCACATACCTGAAGGGAAATCTCTATCCCTATGGTCTGAAAACTAGTACCCAGGCATCAAGAAACAACCAAAGGGAATTAATTCACACAACCTTGAGTAAAAACAATTCATATATATAAATAGATAACTTAGTGAAATTATAGAACAAATAAAAATATTTCACCAGTGAAGAGGATAGTGGAAAACTAGAGAACTCAAAAGTAGTTAGAACAACCAAAATTTCATGTCCAACAATAAAGGTCAACAACTTTTAAAACTAATTATGAATGTGATTCCATGGGAGAAATCTTACTATAACACCACCAACTGCTTAATTCAGCTATAAGAAACCTCAAATCCACAATATTATGCCTTTCCATTCACTGTATTGAAATACATAAAATTGTATACACACTTATGAAGGAGTATACATGTTTGAGCTAAAAGGCCCAATAGGATCCCATCCAACTGCTCCATAACAAGCCTACGAACCATAATATGAACACGATAATCATTAATTGAAAATAATGACTATTTAATAGATGAATATTTTAATATCAAAATCATGGAAAAATTAATGATTTTTTCATTTTACATATCTTTTTAAAATAAGATGGGTAGGAAAATTTCAAGGTATTTTATATTAATCAATGTAGTCAAAACATGAAATAACATGTATCAAATATCTTATCAAATACAATAAAATCCTAATAACAGATAAATTCATACCAAAGATAACTAAATTTCATGAATGTGGAATACCCATAAAACAACAAGTGACTAGTGGGAACACTAGTTCTTATAAAAAATCCTTATAAAACACAAACACCCCATGGGTGAACCCCCAAATGTCAATAAAATCCATAGAATAGTGGCATGGTATGTATAAAAACACTAGATGATTGAAGCCACAAAAATACATGAATTCTCTCATTAAGCTACACCTTCTACTTATATTCCAAAGGATTACCTGAAATATGTTTTCCAACCCATTTCATCAAAATAATTCTTTGAAAATCATTTCATAAATCAATTTTGAAATTATTGAAGAAATATAATTCCATTAACCAAATCAAGGGAAACCCAAACTTTTATAAAAAATATATTTTCACACACAAAAATTAATCAATTGAAATATTTTATAAAAAAATCAATGAAACTATTGTAATGCATTTAAGCCAAAATAATATAGAAATAGAACCACCTACTCCATACATTAGTCACAGATGCCCACAATGGTATCCATAAGAAAGGGAGAAAAAAGAAAAAAAAGAAGGTCTTAAAGTGAATCCTCATATATAATATGAAATTTAAAATGAAAAAAGGATATTAATAGAGGGTAGACCAAAAAATACATCAATGAAAAATGATTGTTGAACCAAAACCAACATTAGGGTTAGAACCTAAAGGATTATCACACAAAATATCTATAAATGTTCAATAATATTATCCTAATGGATAAAAAGATCCAATAACCCAACAAAATAATTCGACTATGATAAATAAAACTGAAGAAGATGAAAAAGTAATCACTTATAGATATTCATTGAAATCTTACTAGATATTAATAAATGAACAAAATAATTTTTAATTAGTTTAGTTCTCTAAAATTTATTTAGATAGATCCAGGGGTGGGGGTGCCATTAGCCGAATGAAAAATATAAAAATAGTTTAGTTCCCTAAAAGTACATAAAAAGGTGATTACATGGTGTTTAATACACTATCCAATCATATAATCCATAAAACCATAATATTCTAAAAAAATCATTTCCTCAGGTGAAAAATCCTAATTTTACCAATACAATGATTTTATTTATTTCACAGTGTGTGAAGCCTTCATACCTAGTACTAGTTCAAGATATATTCTCATCACACATTACTAAATGTGAATATTTTTTTCATGATCAGTACACATATCATGATTTATAAAGTGTTCATTCTTTGAACCAAACTCAAGACATATGCTTGATTAATGGTAAAAAAGGTGTATAATTTATGTGGTGTGCAAACATATTACAAGACAATTCATTATCTTGTAGACAATGAAATTTACGATTTCAATATGCAATCCAAAACTACCACCAACATTATTTAAGCTCATAGAGAACCCTGCATAAAATTGATCACATTTATACAAAGAGTCAATTAATTTTAAAAAAACATATATCCCATAAAATTTGTTCATTCTCCCCATCAAGTGATCTTCACCCTTATATGGCCCTACACAAAATGAAATAAATGGATAATAGGATTGACAGAATAGAAATACTTAAATGTGGGTAATTAGATACTAGAGAAACATATCATGAATATCTGTTAAGAAAAATATTATACTCCATTAAATGTGGTGAGTTTAATTTCAGATTTTCCATCAAGCATTTCCCTCCTATTATATATACAAGTATTTAGAATGAATTCTTTAGACGTATGTAATGTTTGATGAAGCTATTGGTACCTATGAAGCTAATTTTACAATGAAGTAAATGTAAAATTTTGTTTTAACTATAATAAAGAAAAAACTTATTGATTATGTGGATGAATAAAATGAATTCTATGAATGAAAATAGATATAATGGACTTATGAAGTTATTAATAAATCATCTTTTATGCAATCATGGTAGAAATGGAAGTTGGAGATTCCTACTATTCCCAATGAAGTGATAATAAAAAAATATGTATCCTCAGGAATACTAAAATAAATCACATAGTGTAATGAAATTATAGCCATCTAGATGCCATAAACGTGGGAAGAATCATCAAGGGAATTTTATGAATGGAACATTTAGGTTAGTTAAATATAAAAAGGTAGGACATAAATCCAATGAATGTCTAAATTTTATCAAATTTCCAATAATTGCAATGTACAAGTTGTGTATATTATCTACAATACAACCCATGCTCTAATTATTCATATGTAAGAAATGTATGGATTATTACAACTAGTTATATAATCTGAAATTATTTGGAGACCATCACCAATATCCACATAATCCAAAATGTAAAGGGAAATACAACTTGATCAAGATAGTTGATGTGGGTAATGAGACTGATACAGTTAAAGGTACAATTATCATCCACTATAGAATATATATTATATAATTTGATTCTATTTCAACAATATTTTTATATATACGGAATTCATATAGCCAATTGGACTACCATTTAAATTCATAGATACTGAGATAACTATGAAAAATCATAATAGTGAAATGGTCGCATCACATGTTTAAATTTTTACTCTGATTGAATTCTATGTTAATGAAATTCCTATAAATCTTGTGATTATACATATAGTTGAATTTTATGTTATTCATAGAATGGTTTGGATATATTTATAAGGAACCCATTTTAACTTTTAACTTAGGTATTCCAAATTTCATATCTTGAATGAACCTATGATCATTTATCATTATGAGGATGATTAAGAAAGTTAAATTTAAATTACTTCATCCTTGTTTATTTTAATTTATATCCATGATATGTATTTTTCTAAGATGGATATAAATAATATCAAAATTTGAAACTAGACTATTTTTGGTGTTTTTAATGTCTTTTTAGATTAATTTACATATCTTCATCTATATTATGATGTTTAGTTCACTGTAGGACTCATTCATAGAGACATACCTATGAATAAAACTCTATATATAAGGAAACTGATTGAGATGAAGGAATTGAAGAAGCACATCAAGGAATGTATTTATATGGAATTTCTATGCCCTACTACACAACCATGGGTTTCACTTGTTATAAATTTGTAAAATTTGGATCGATCAATGTGTCTTTGCTTTGATTATTTATAAAATTACACGATCAATATCAAGAACATGTGTCCTCTCCCCACGTTGATTATTTTTTGACCATTTAAGAGGAGATCAATTCTATTTCAACATTGACTATTGATATCTTTACTAGAAATTGCAGTTCAAAAGTAAATAAATAACCAAGGAAATTTTATATATGAGGTATAACAAATTTGAATTTATTTTAATTCCATTTGATTTTATATATTCCCATGATATCATGATGGAGTTAACTAATATAGACTTCATAGATTACCCTAATCAGTTCAGTGTAGTATTTATATATTATATTCAAAAATACACTAAGAGAAATTACGAGGATGAATATCATTTGAGGATTGTTGTGAGGACCCAAAGGATGAAAACTCGATGTGAAAAATTTACACAGTGTAATATTTGCCTTCAATCATATTAATTATTAGGATATATAATTTCATGTTAAGTTATTTTAGTGGATCCTTCAGTGTAGGATAATATTGAATGATAACCTAGACTAACCACGGTGACCGAGATCCACAGATTTTATAGTTTTATGGGATATTATATATACTATATAGAGAATATTTTAGTGTTATGTTATCCACTAAAACATTCAACTGACAATTGATTCATGTTCATTTGAAAAAATGAATGTGATGTTAATTTCAAGGAGTCAAATAGATGGTTGGTTAGTTTAACTATACTAACACTTCCTAGTAGTGAAGAAGTGTTTTAAACACTACTATAAAAATGGCCTATATCATCACTCAAGAAGGGATTTAATAGAACTAAAAAGATCTGTAAATATTAGCACTAATATAAGGGGGGGGTCCCTTTTATCAGTGCTCCGAAAAGCATTGATAAAGGACACTTTTATCAGTGCTAAAAAAAGCGCTGATAAAAGACAACTTTATCAGCTCTTTTTTTAGTGCTCATAAAAGGGAACATTATACGTTCTTTTAAAAAGCGCTGATAAAAGTCATAAAAAATAAATTAAAAAATTAAAAAATGTGGGTAGATCATTTAACAACACTTGACCCACCCCATTTATCAGCGCTAGGAGGTCTCCCGCGCGCTGCCCTTCCCGTGCATCTTCACATGCCCGCACCCCATTGCTTCAACCCGAACTCGAACCTGCAACCACCCCCTTTCGTGGATTCACATTTTCCACTAAGTTATTTCATTTTTTCTCTATTTAATGATATATCTTTTTATATATATAGTTATTTTATTCATATATTTATATAGATTCATATTAATATAAATATATGTATTCATATATTATAATATATATATATATTCATTCGTATATTAATATATATTTTTATTTAATTATATATATATAGTTATAATTTTTAATCCGTATATTTATTCTTATATTAATATATACTTATAAGATTTGTTTTAAATACATTTATGAAATATGTTTTTTATGTGTGTCTATAATTAAATAAATAAATACACACACATATATATATATATATAACACACACCCACACACAGACACATACACACATACACATATATGTTTATGAATAAATACATATATATGTGTATTTGAAAATCCATATAATGTAAAAACAATCATAAAATATAATCCAGAATCCCGTTTTAACTCCACAACCAGTAAAATTGAAGAAACTGAAGCATTCTTCAATATGATATGTGTTATAGGGCTAATAGACATCCGAATCAGAAGTTATTTCTGTTTGAATGTTAACAGATCAGTGTATCCCAACTAAAAACTCAGTTTAGAATGCCTTATGAGACTTTATGGCCTCAAAAAATGTGACCAAAGCTTTGTTTTTATCACCAGCGTATTTATCTTATCACATGCTTTGATTTGATACGCTGTAGAGCTCAAACGGACACCAAGATCAAAAGTTATGGATGTTTGAAGATTGAGTTACATTATCAACTTATTTTAGATCTTTTATTAATTGTTTTGACTTTTTGTGTCTTGAAATTGTTATTAAATGATTTTTAAACGATAATAATTAGAAAATAATTAATTAATAATATTTTCTTAAATATTTTAAAGCCATTTTAACTAAATTTCTTATAAATTAAATTTAATAGTATATTTATACATATTTAAAACATATTTAAAAAATATATATTATATTAATATAAATATAAATATACTTATATAACAATAATTTATTTTTCATGATTTTTTTTGAAACATAAAATTTATAACTGCTAGGAAAAAGCGATGATAAATCCCCACTTTATCAACGCTACTAAAAAACACTAATAAAGGGGTCCCCTTTATCAGTTCTAAAAAACAACTGATAAAGTGCCCCTTTATCAGGGCTTTTTTTATCACTGATAAAAGTGTAGGGCTTCCCTTGCCAGTTTTTTAGTAGTGAAATATATCTTGATATATCTGAAAAGGTATTAGGATTAATTATCATGAAAAATTAAATAGTTATATTTTATTACTCGTGATGATTTATTATTAATGATAATAATTACCCATCTCTTGATTTGTAGTTAACTATGGTAAATTCTTGCATTAAAAATAGAGGGGTATTATATTTATAGAGAAAGTGTGATATATATAATAATCATAAAATATTAATTTATATACTATAGATGAAATAGTTTAACATTAAATAATGAATATGGTTAAAGATTATTAAATGATGTTTTTTCTTAATACATTACAACCTAATGAAATAAATGAATATGGATTGTGATTTTGGTCAATAGGATTTTTCTAGATTATCAATGAAGAGGGTAAAAATGAAAAAAAAATTGTATATTCAAAGGATAGATATGGATATACTAAAATGAGAGAGATAAAATATTTCATAAAACAATTGTTTATCCATCTATCTATGTGATGATTAATGAGGCACATAATAAAGATATGGAAATAACAAATAAGGTGAGAATTATTCCAGAAAAAAACTTGATCATGAGAGAATTATAAGGTTATTTAATATTTAATTAATTCTACACATATATATATATATATATGTATTTTAATGATGGATTTATATTAAGAATCTCATAGTTTAACGTTCTATATTCATATAGGGAGTACAAAGATATAATTATATTTGAGAAAGTATGTCTGGTGGGATGGAATAAAGATATATATTAGAACATTTTTTCCAAAAATTATTAGTATGCAATCTTCACGAGGATGAGAGAGAATATTCAAATTGGATTTTTGAAGGATTTCCTAAAACCAAATTGAAATTGGTAACATAACCAAGGATTTTGTTTTAGACTCCCCAAAACATTTGAAGGGTATTATGATATTTGGGTTGTAGTAAATCCCCTTATAGTATCATCACTCATCATTTTCATTAGATAAAAATTATCTATTGATAATATTTCCATAGTACACATTATGGAAGTGGTAATAATAAATTAAATAATAGATTCTATTGTATATGTTTAGGATATGTGTTTTACATATAAGTTCAGGTAAACTCATCAACATACATTGGATACATAGTTATGTCTTATTAGTAGATATAATATACATAGAGATGGTTAATATGAGAGGAAAATGAAAACCCTATATGATATCTGATGCTCATGCATCATTGGTCATGGGAGACAAACAAAAATTTATAACCTACTAACTACATAGAACAGTGGCACGAAAGTGTCGAACAACAAATTGGCATATAGTTGTTATTAGTGATCTTCAAAAATCATAATAAACAAACACAGACACAAAAAAATACATAGTGGAAATGGAGTGAAGTGATTAAAACTTAGTTTGTGAGGATGTGATAGGAAATTGGAGATCTCACAAAATCAGACACGATAGTATGAAAACTTGTGGAGAAAAAAATTAATAGATGATTAGGGGATGTCTACTTCATGGTTTCGATATGGATTAGGCTTGTTCATGCATTGAGGATTAAGATTGTGGATCTGACATAAGGTAACATGGTAGAATTGTCATCTGGTCGGTGTGCGATGAAATAACCTATACAGTCCTTCAATAGTTAAAGTTATTCCATCAATAAGTTAAAAAAGATAGATTTCATAGTGATAAAATTACTGTTTGAGCTCAGTGTGTTTCTCTCCTTTGAGAATGATTCATTTTCCAATGATTTCCTTAGATTGAAATGGTTTTCATTTAGATTAAAAAAGGATCAGTTTTTACTCAACCTTGTCATTTTGAAAATAAAATTGTCTTGCAAATAGTGAGAGAGATAAAATGCAGTTTAACATGTAGTGTGTGAATCAGAGTAAACATATCTAACCATCCAGCTAATTCCCCACCAAAGGATATTAACTGGACATAATGGTTGAATTCAACACTATTATAACAAAATGAAAATCATTTAATAACATGTTGAATTGGGTTTTCAAAAAATAGAGAAAATGGGAATAAATATTTTATCTCCTTGCTTGATCTCTAGAAATCTCCGATTACTATTTCCCGATGGTCGATGTGATGTTGGGGTGTGGTTGATGTCCCACCCTGATAAATGAGATATAGAAAACAAATATGGTGATCTGATGCTTGGAATATTGTTACATATGTGAACTCTTGATCTATGGATAGAAGGCACTAGATGGATGTTGGATATGGAAGTGGGGAAGTCAAAGTGGATAAGTCCTTGGTGAATGGCCTTAGTGAATGCTTGATCCCCTATACTAATTCTTGACCTCTTCATGTGATATTATCCACCTTCTCTACTCGACCAAAGGAACTCCCTAGAATCCCACTATGGGAAGTCATCTTAGTCCTCCACCTAGATCTCTCACAGTTATACTTCTTCTGCACTGGTCACTATAGTAGTTGTTCCATTACCGACTCGAAAAAAATGCCCACCACAAACCTATACCTGAAAATGGAAACAATCTATGTTAGAAAAAAATAACTAAAATCTTTGTGTTATAATAAATAGTGTATTATATAATATTCTGAGTTATAATAAAAATATAAAATAAAAAAATAATTAATTTATAAAAAGGAAGCGAATAAATGATTAATGTATAAACTAAAGAATGATGAAACACTAAATACAATATCAATAACAAGAGAATTAAATAATTAAAAGAATACAAACTAAACTATTAATAAACTTTTATTACTATTATTTTATAAATATATATATTTATAAATATATTTTTTTAAGAAAAATAAATTAATAAATTAAATAATTATGTGAAATTGAAAAAATTTAATAAACAAAAAAATAGATCAAATTAATTAATAATGTAAATAAATATAATATATTAGTTAAATTTCTAATGATTATAAATAAATATTATATGTGTCATATTATATATGATCTTATAGTTATTTTAATATATATATATATATATATGTTATTATAATACAATATAAAGATAAAGATAAAAAATAAAAAGAACAAAAGAAAAGATAGGAAGATGGGGGAGGTCTAGTTTGAGGTGTGAGGAGAAGAGGGAAAAGTAGAGGCTCAGGATGAGAAGAAAGGGGGAAAGGGAAGAGCATAGGGGTTTTGATATAGAGGTCTTGGCGAGTAGAGTAGGCTAGGGCGTAGGTCGCGACAACTCATGGATCGAGACGACACAAGGGTTTGATGCAACAAGAGAGAAAGGAAACAACGTTGTGGGTTTTGGCATAGAAGGGTGGGAGAAGAGGTCAAGGTCGGGGTTGATGGAGACTTTAGGCATGGGTCTCGATGGGAGGTGGTTCAAATAGAAGGGCTAGACTGATAACAAGAAGTAAGGGTTTCAGCATGGGTTGTAGCTCTTGGAGAATGAGGGCAGCGTTAAAGAATATAGTTCGTGTGTTTGGGAAGAGGCATTGGTTCTGGAAAAGGGTAATGTGTGGGTGTTTTTATTTCTAGTCATTCAACTTTTCCATTGTTCTTATGACAATAAATTCTAAAAATTCTGAAATTAATAATTTTTTATACTGGAGTGATTTTGGTTCAGATCTTACTATTGACGCTTGATAACTATTTGAATTTGAAATCTGCTATGTATTCTTCGTGTTGTGCATATTTGTTGCTTGGTTATTATTGTTCGGTTTTTCTATAGTGCTACTTTGATGAGAAGTGTAGGTGAAGGAGGCGGAATGATGGAGTAGTGCTAGGGAGTGGTAGAGTGGCACATGTTTTAAATGGTTGAACCCTCTTAGGTGTGACAGAAAGAGATGAAATGTAATAGTAAAGGGGTTGGACTGGAGGAAGGGGTTTTCCATGATAGGATTTTATATGCAAGAATTTGTGTGCCACTATTTCCTTCATGGTTCCATATTATGTGGTGGAGGTGGGGTGAGATAATAAGTGTGGTTGTGAGAATGTGAGGGTGGAGCTGTGGCATATCAGTGTGAGAAAGGGTGGCACCATGAAGGGGGGTAATAGTTTCACAGTTCACCTATGAAACAAATAAAAGCCAAAACAAAAAAAAATTATATTAATTAAAACTATAAAAATATATTAACAAAATAATCAATTAAATTAAATAGAATATAATTACTAAAACTAAATAAAAATAAAACAATGTTATAAATGAAATAAAATTAACTATGAATTATTTAATAGAAAGAATTTATTTAGATTAAACACAAAAAATTAAAACAATCACTTTTAGAAATTAATCAACCAAATAATTAATTAAAGAATTAATTAAGGACTAAAAAATGAATTAAATAAAAAAATAAATTGTTAAATTAATTAAATATTTAAAATAATTAAAAAAAGGTGGTTTATTTATTTATAATTAAAAAATGACATAATTAAATTAAATTATTTAATTAATAACAAACAAGATTGAAAAGTTTTAATAAATAAAAGAATAAAATAAAATATCCATATTCATAAGAAATGATTAAATTTAAGAATTATTTAAAATCAGAATGACGAACATTAATACACATGATTTATAATAAAAATGATTATTTTACAATGTAATATACAAAAAAACAACAATTATCAATTATTTAATAAAAATAACATTTTAAAAATAAAAAGCCAATAAAAATATAATCATTGGGTGTCAAAATAGTGAAATAACATCCACATAAAACTCCCCCACACATAAAACATTATTTTTCCTCAAAAAAATTCAATCATTTGACTTTATAATAGAAAAATGATATGTGAGTTTCAATCCAAAATGTGTATGACTAAAATTTAATACCCAAAGGATCATGACCAAACCGTGGTACAATACATTAAGGTTTTTTCAAAAATGATGTCCTACATAGCTTCAATTACTCCCTGGAAGTCAAAATACTCACACATTCATACAATGGAAATTATTTCATTCGTTATATCTGTACTCATTAACTTTCCTGCATCAATTTACAATTCATGTTCTGATTAAAGGAGTGTAGAAAGGTTAAATGAAGTGGAACTAAAAATTTATCCAAAGGAACATTCCATTATCAGCTTCTACTAGGGTCCAAAAATTGAATTCTATTAATTTCATCACATTATTTATTCATCTCAGATGATTTTTAACCAAGCCATTTTCTTCCTTACTCATTTGGGTTAGATGTTACCCTCACTATAATTAGTTCATTTTTGACAAGGGAACTTTATGTTCATTTTTTCTAGCCATATTCTATGTTCAAGGGAATGTCTGTAGCACTTATCAAGACTGAAATTAACATTATTTATTCAAATAAATGCACCGACATCACATTTTCTCAAATACTCTCCATGGAATCTCATTTTCCCATTTTTTTCAAGTAGTAAAGGACTTAACTAATATTCATTTGAGGTGACTTTCTAATGTTAATAAATATTTTTTTAAAGAAATATGTGAGTCCCCTATGATCCAGAGATATCTTCCTGTTTCTCTAAGTCATGATCCTAATTCCAAAAAACTATTGTTATAAAACTCTCATCCTATGTTCCTAAACAGATATATACACAGAGATAGCTAACAATTTCAGTCACTAATCACTAAATCTTACCAGTTTCTTACTAAGTTCTACTCTTAACATCCAGTAAGCAGTTTTCTACAAGCATGATAGAATTAAAATTCAATTGAATGTCAAATGACCCTCATGTGATGAATTAATTTGAATATTCTAAATTATTTTGAACCAATGTTAATTTGAATAAATAAATCCACTTTTGAAAACAGATAGAAACTTCATGTTCAAGAAGTGGGAATTCTAAATGACACTAAAATAACCCCTCTCCCACACAATTAAAACAAAAATTTTCCCCAATGATTAATTCTATAGTGGGATTTAGTATAGCTCCTGATTGATTGACAATTCAGCATTAACAAAATTTTGAAGGGAAGAAAGAAGGTTCAAAAAAAACTTCTCCACAAAAAAAAGAAGAAGAAAAGAAGAAAAAACATATATACAAATAGAGTCATATAATTTTTTTTCTTTTTAGTGCTTATTTTTTAATAGGATAAATAAAACATGTGATGTATTCAACAGCAGCATGTGATGTTTGGAATACAATTTACAACAGTAATTGAAACACAGTGAGTACAGTGGGTGTAACCATGGTCCACAATTCAATTCAAATTAAATGTTCAACTCAATAGATTAAATAAGATCTAACTCGACCCTATATTTAAATTATCAACAATTAAACTTAAAACAAGGGGTCTCACATGCACATATGTTCATGTATTAGACTATAAAATAAGAGCATAAAAATTAAAATGGAAAAAGGTAGAACAACACTTCCCTAAATCATTGGAGCTTTAGCACCAATTTCCATAGACATATCCTCATCAACAATTTTGGGTATTACTCTTCATTATTAACCTTAAATTTTAAATAAGTAAAATTATATTTTTGAATTTTTAGTTCATGAAATGTATCGCAATGCAGTGAGTATAATGAAAAGTTATACATATGATGATGTGGATTTTCTCCTTTGGGTTTCCTTTGCCACGTTTCTAGCACCAATAGCTCTCTCAATCAAATAGAAACAGATCATGAAGCACTATAAATTATTCAATACGTCAATCTTGAGAATAAGAAATAGGGGATAACATTATTTAAGAAGAAAAATAAATAGAAAACAACTGATCAATCGTGGGTTAGTTCTCATGCAACACTGAGTTTATAGTCCTCAATTAGAATTGAAATATATCATTCATCCAATAGTGATATGAAATCCAATACCATTGGATTCCCTTCAAATAATTTCTTTATTCTTTGACCATTGACCAAGAATGAAAAATTATGTTCTCGGACTAGCTCTACAGCTCCATTAAACAAAACACTAACAATGGTAAAGGGTCTTGACCACTTGGTATTCAATCTTCATTGAAACAAATTTAATCTAGAATTGAAAATCAGGACCCTCTCACCAACATTGAAATTCCTATTTTGTATTATTTAGTCATGAAAACACTTTGTTATTTCATTTTAACTTTCAGAATTCTCATAAGACAGTCTTATAATATCCTCTATCTCACTCAACTCTGACAGTCTCCTCTCACCAGTAGACTTGAAATCAAAATTGAGGGCATTCACTTCCCAAAAAGATTTCCTATTGTAACTCAATAGGCAGAATAAATTTTTTCACAAAGATAAACATGTATGGTGACATCCTTATAAGAGTATTATAATGATTTATATAGGCCCAAAGAGCCTCATCCAACTTCCTTGACCAGTCCGTCCAAGAGATAGATAATGATTTCTCTAAAATCAATTTGTGCTCTCTGTTTGAAACTACTCCCTGACCACAAGACAGTGGGTGGAATGTGGTGCTTGTCCTATGTGAGAACCATAATTATCCATCAATACATTAAAATTATAATTATTTATGTGAGTCACATTATCAATTATGAATCATATAGGCACACCAAAACTAGAAAAAAATGTTTTTCTTGATAAACATTACGAAACATGCAGTAGAATTATTGGGCAGAACCACTTCCACAACCAATTTGGACACTTAGTCCACATAATATAAGACGTACTGATTAACATTAGAGGATGGAAATAGTCCCATTATGTTCAATCCCCACACATTAGATATTTCAAACACCATAATTCATTTTTCTTCTAGCTTATACCTTCTTCCAACATTACCCAACATTTTACATTTCTCGCACACAATAACCAAACTCCTTGCATATTTAAAAAATGTTGGCCATTTGAAAACAGCCTATAGGATATTTGGACCAGTTCTCTATCCTCCATAGTGTCCACAAAAAGGTGATGAATGGGATTTCTTAAGTATAGGAAAAATCACATCCTCATCCACACATCTTCTCAAAATCCCATCGGCAGAACTCTTAAAGAGAAGTGGATCATCCCAAATATAGTATTTTAGATCAGATATAAACCTCTTCCCCTTGATCTATGAGATATCCTTAGGCATGGATCTAACTTCAAAAATGTTTTCATAGTCTACAAACTATGTAGACTACTTCACAGATATGGAAAAAATTGTTTATTAGGGAAAGAAGTGTTAATGACTCTTGGTTCATCACTTGGGTTGTTGGGAAGCCTTGAAAATGGTCTGAAACTACATTCACCACCCATTTATTATCCTTAATCACTAAATCAATCACCTTCAACTGTAATGTCCATATCATGAGTCTAGGTTTTTAACCCTTTTGACAGCAAGTCCTTTAAGGCTATATGATCTGTGAAAATGAAGACCCTTAATCCTATAAAGTACATCCTAAACATTTCCGAAGAACACATGTTCGAAGATAACTCCTTTAAAGTGATAGAATAATTATTTTTCGTATCATACAATAACTTATAGGAATATAAATCATATGTAAATTCCTATCCTTTATCTATACCAAAATATATCCAACTATAAAATACCTAGAATCACACATCACATCAAAAGGAAGTTTCCTGTCAGGGGATGTGATCATAGGGGAAGTAGGAAACTTTTACTAAAGCAGAATAAAGGCATATAGACATTTATCAATGAAGAAAAAGGGTGTTTACTTTTCCTGTATTAAGCACATGTGTCTAATAATCTTAGAAAGGTATTTAATTAAGCTCATGTAGAACCTGATATGACCCAAAAATATCTAATTATTTTTACATTTTCTGGGTGGGGGGGATATTTTAGTAACCTTAACATTGGAATTATAAAACTTAGGGCCCCTCATAGATACCTTATGACCCAAATATATGCCCCCAGTGTCCATAAATTGGCACTTTTCCCAGTTTATGACAAAGTTGATCTCTTGGTATCTATCCAACATAAGTTCCATATTTTCTAGACAGTTCTCAATATTAGTCCCTACAACAGAAAAATCATCCACAAATACTTCATTTATACTTTAAACCATCTTTGATAAAATTTCCATCACACAACTCTGAAATGTTGTAGGAGCACCACACAAGCCAAAGGGAATCCACTGGAAAGCAATTATCTCAAACGGATATGTGAATGTGGTTTTCTCTTGGTCCTCAGGTGAAATGGAAATCTGGTTGTAACAATAATAACCAATAATGAAGAAAAAAAATTCATTCCCTTCCAATTTCTATAACATTTGGTCAATGAATGGCATGGGGATGTGGTCCTTTCTTATGGTAGAATTTAACATTATGTAGTCTATACCGACTCTTTATTTATTCACTTCCCTCATCTGGATTTCTTCATTATTCTAATTAGTGACCATTGTCACTCCACACATTTTGGGTACCACTTGCACAGAACTTACCCAGGGGTTATCAGAAATGTGAAAAATTATTCCAGCATCAAGATGCCTAATCACTTATTCTATAAAAACATCCATCATGTTTGGGTTTAGTAATCTTTTGTGATTCTAAGATAGGCTTACACATAGGATCCATAGGAATTTTATGCATGAAAAGGATATAATTATCTCCAAGATATCAGTAATTGACCATCCCATGATAGACCTGTACTTCTTCAAACCACAAAGAAATTTTTTCTCTTGACTTACATCCATTTCAGATGAAATTATTGTTCTAATGGTGGAACTATCTCTTAAAATAGAATATTTGTTATGGTCAGGGAGGGGATTGAGTTCAAGGGTCAGCGGTCACTCACATAAGAGAAGAATCATGGTCCTGGGTGGCTCATGGTCTTCATGTTGCCTCATGGATAAGGTAGTAAAGAAGGCTCCCTCCTCATCACTAGATATTCCAATATATTCTCCTCAAACATAGACTCCTCTCTCTGGGTATGAATGTGTTCCCAAAAAAACACATCTTGGTTTTCTAAAAACTCTCCCTCAAACTCATCAAAAGATTATCTATCCTTACTTCAACTGATTCTCATGCAAGTGGTGGTGGGATTTTTGATTCACTATTTATTACATCTATCATCCTTAGGAACTCTTATTCCTCCTTATCAATACTAATATTAGCAACTAACATCTCATATTTGGGGAATATTGGATGGGTGGGTTATTGGATTTTCCTAAACACATTTAATTATCTTTTCTTTTCACCCAAATTGAAAATTAGTTTCCCCTTAATTAAATCTACCACAGCTCCCCCTATTTATAGAAAGGGCCTAGCAAGAATGATAGAGACCCACTATGAACACACTATATCAAGGATGAGAACATTAGTTGGAAAAAATATTTTTCCTACTCCCACTAATAGATCATCAACACTACCCACTAGATGAGTGATAAACGTATTAACAAGCTGTAACATGATAGTGGTGGGCTAGGGAACTCCTAGTCTCATGGGCTAAAAAAGTGATAGGGGAATTTGATTAATTCTAGCCGACAAATCACACAAATAATTGAACTTACCACCTCTATCCCTAATGGTGAAAGGTATGAAAATGCTTCTTGAGTACTGATGTTAGGAGGTATCCTATTCTACAAGATCATTCTACACACCTCTATTATGTTGTAGGTGAAAAAATATTCCAATTTATTTGTTTTAAACAAATTTTCTTGAGTGATTTCCGATATGATGGTATTTTAATGAGAGCTTCAAGGAATAGGATATCAATGTTCAGATTTTTGACTACTTTTTGAAATTTAAACAGTTCAGAATCATGATTTGGTTTCATTATTATCTTATGAAGTGGAATAAAATGGGAAAAACTTTTCACAATTAGAAGAACCCCTATAACTTCTACTTCAATATTGTTATTCCATTTGTTGTATTTTTTTTTCAAGAAATTTTCTTTCAGTTTTTTTCGGTTGGATCAATAAGAACTATAGGGGTTCCAGTGCTTTTGTCCAGTTTTCAAGATTTAGGTTTTTCTAGTTTTGTGTATTCATCTTCAACTGGTTTTTCATTTTTAGTAGTTTGGGGTTCATTCCTAGGCTCTTTGTGGGTTTGGAGACCACTTTTAGAGGTCACAACCATGGAATGCTTCCTATTATTGTCTATAGTGGTGCTGGGAAGCCTACCTTTGTCTCTACTTCCTACATCCCTAGCCAACTACCCAATTTTAATTTCCAAATCATTCATTCTTGAATCCATTTGAACCATATCATAATCACCTTTTGTGTTTTTTTCAGCAAACCTTTGTATCAATTTATAGAACAAGTCTATCACCTCATCATTCGAGTTAGATGACTCATCCTTGGGTTGGGGTTGGGGTGGGGTTGGAATTGGTGCCTATGAATCTGCTAGAATCCATGAGGGGAAATAGTTTGATGGATTCCCTGCTCACTCCAAGACATGTTTGGGTGATTCTTATACGCCTGATTGTTGGTGTTGGAAAATAGATCTTACCTAGACTGCATTTGAGGTCCATATTCAGCAATGCTAGCACTCTCATGAGGCTAGAAAATCATATTAATGCTTGGATAGTAGGTTTTAGAATGTCCATACATGCCACAATTATGAAACTGCTCCCTAGTTTTGTGATGGGTATCTTCATTGAAAAACCTACCACCATGGGCTTCATCTTGAGGGGTAGGATTGGGTTCTTTCCTAATAATGTTTGTCCTCCTAGAACACTTATGATGGGAGTTTTGTGCCAAGGTATTAATGATGTGTTTGAGCTCCTCAAGAGTCCTATCCCTAAAGTCTCATCCAGAAGACTGATCAACCATGGTTTTGTGGAATGGTGTGATACTATTGTATATGGTGTCCATGAGGAATTCGGGTGTTCATTGATGATTTGGATAGTTCCTAAGAAAACCTCTAAACCTGTCTCATCCTTCATGAAATTCTTCTCCTTCATTTAGAAGGAATAAAGTAATCTTGTGACTAATATCATATGTCAACCTCATATGATATAACTTCATGGTGAAAGGATTATAGAAATGATCCCAAGTGACAAAGATTTATTCTTCATTGTGTTAAAACCGAGACCTAGCATTTCCCCTGAGTTAGAAGGGGGGCACTCTCAGTTTAATCTCTTCCTCAGTGAAACCCCTGAGTTTCAACTGCTAGACACTTCAATATAAGGCTCTAATGAAGTGAAGAGAGTATTCACTATGCATTCCACTGTAGATAGGTAGCTAACTAATCATTGATTTCTTGATTTTGTAAGTATTGAACCTAAGAGACTACCTAATGCACAAAGGGTTACTAGAAACTGAAGGTATAAAGAACTATCGTAAACTATCCCTCTTAGATATCTAATTTCCATGTGGGTTAATCATTCCATATTGGTTCAAATTCTAAAAAAGTTTATTTTTTTTGTTTTCATCTCTATTATCATTTATTTTTGTTCTTTTATTTTTTCTTTTTCAATTACATGATTTTTTTTATTAAATTAAGTATTACCAGGTATAATGTATTCATATATAGACTTGGTTTTCATGCAATAAGATTACAATTTTTTTTATTTTATTTTTTCTTATTTTTAATGTTTTTTTCTGATAATTTTTTCTTTTTTTATATATGAATTTTGTTTGTATATCATGTGGCCTCCTCAGCAATGAGGCCGAAATATGATGCTCACGTATCATTGGGAACCAGAAAAAATGTATAATTAATAACCTAATTATTAATTAGAACATTGGAATGATAAGGATAAGCCACAGAGAGGACTAAAGTTGTTCTTAATGATTACTAACAACAAATCAAACATAAACAAACCAAAAAAATCAGATGGTGGTAATGAAGTGAAGGTAGTAAAACTCAGTGTGTGAGGATGTGATAGGGAACTGGTGACTGCATAGAAATATACAAGACAATAGTGTATCATATTTTTAAAATACACAATAGATCAGTAGGGAGAATGTCCACTTACCGGTTTCGATATTTGTACCCTTGTTCATGGACAAATGTTTAAGATTGAAGATCTGACTTAAGGTAACTGGAAAGATTTTTCATCTGGTCAGATTACAATGAAATAACCCTTACAATCCTTCAATTGTAAAAGAAATTACATCAAATTCTGATAAAAGTATGATTTCACTGGGATAAAATTACCAATTAAGATTAATATATCACTCTCATTTAAGAAAGATTCATTTTCCAATCATTTCCTCAAATTGAAATAGTTTTCATTTAGATTCAAATAATATTAGTTTTCACTCAACCTTTTTGTTTTGAAAATAAAAATTTCCCGCTATAGTGAGAGAGAGAGATGATCCAGTAGAAGATGCAGTGCATGAATCATAGTAAACAGATCTGACAAGCCACCTTATTCCCCCTAAATGGATATTAGCTGGATAGAATGTTTTAATTCAACACTATTATGATGTAATGAAAATAAATGATGAACATTCATGAATTGAGTTGGAAAAAATAGAGAAAATGAGTAATAAAGATGTTTGTCTCCCTACTTGATATCCCGAATGCCTCAATTCATGATGCTTGATGGTAGATGCGATGGTGGAGTGCACTCGATGTCATGCCCTGGGAATCGACAAATGGAACGTTGATCTGCTACTCTGATACCCAGAATCTACTCAATGACGTGAACTCTCGATCTCTCGATAGAAGGATCTGGATGGATGATCGAAGTGAAAGTGGTGAAGTCTATGTGGACAAGTCCCCAATGAATGCCCCTGGTGAATTTTAGATCCCCCCTTGTTAATTACTAACCTCCTGATGTGATGTGATCCCCCTTCTCTGGTCAGCCAAAGGAACTCTCTATAATCCCAACCTGGGAAGTCATCTCTGGCCTCTATTTAGAGCTTTCATAGTTCTACTTATTCCACGATGGTCACTGAAGCAGTTACTTTATAACCGACTCGAAAGAAAAATGACTACCACAAACTTATCCATTAAAATTGAAATGAACTAATAGAGAAAAAATAACTAAATACTACGAATTATAATAAATATTTTATTATATAATATACATAGTTAAAATAAAATTATAATATAAAATAACTAAAAAATTTATAAAAATTATGCAAATAAATGATTAATCAATAAACAAATAAATTAATGAAAACAGAAAATAATATTTACAATAAAATAATTAAACAATCAAAAAAATGCAAACTAAACTATTAATAAACATTTATTATTATTAGTCTGTAAATATATATATGTAGAAATAAATTTTTATTTAAGAAAATAAATAAATTAATCAAATAATTATGTGAAATGAAATAAAATAAATAAAAAATAAGTAAATAAAACAAACTAGTTAATAAAGTACATTACTTTAATTTATTAGTTAAATTAATAATGATTATAAATAAATAATATGTGTGTTATATTATATATTTTCTAGTAGTTATATATATATATATATTATAATATAAATACTAAAAAAATAAAATAGAAAGAATAAAAGAAAAGATATGAAAAGGTGGTGGTGGTCTGGTTGGAGGTACGAGGAGTAGAGGGCAAGGTAGAGGCTCGGGCCAAGTAGAAAGGGGGAGATGGAGGATACAATGGGATAAATGTTTGGGGCATGATGAGTGTAGTTGGCTGGGCACGTGTCGTAGTGGCTCAAGGTTCGAGATAGTGCAAGGGTTTGACACAACATGAGTGGAAAGATACATCACTTTTAGTTTTGACACAGAAAGGGGGAGAAGAGGTTGAGGTTTGGGTTGAAGAATACTAGAGGTGTGGGTCGTGATGGATGGTGGTTCAAACAGAAGGGCCAGACCAAAAAAGAGATGTAAGGGTTTCGATAGGTGTTATGGCTCTTGGCGATTGGGGGAGGCACCAGTGATTCGGGTTCATATTGTTGGCTAGAGGCACTAGTTTGGCCAGAGGGAGAAGTGTGGGTGTTTTGATTTCTAGTTCTTTAACTTTTTCATTGTTATTATGATAATTCCTTCTAAAAATGCTGAAAATTTTATTTGTTTCTTCTAGAGTAATTTTAGTTCATATATTGCTATTGATGCTTGATTGCGGTTCGATTTTAATTTTTTTTGTGTGTTCTTAATGTTGTTCTGCTTTGTTGCTTAGAGATTGCTGTGCGGTTTGTTGTTGCGGTGCTACATATACGAGATGGGAAAAAGATGGAGGCATGGAGAAGGAATAGTTCTTGAGAGTGTTATTGTGAAAAGTATTTGAAATGGTGGAACCCTCTCATGTGAGACGGTAATAGATGCGGTGGAATGACATAGGTTTAGATTGGTGGCAGGTGTTTATTGTGCCAGGAATTGTTGTTCAAGGATTTTCTGGGGCACCGTTTCCATCACGGTGCCATAGTATTAAGTGGAAGTAGGGTAAGATAACAAGTGCGGAAGTGATACCTTGAGGGTGGAACAATGGAATAACAATGTGAGAAACGATGGCACCATGATGGGTTGTAATAGATCCATAGTTCATGTGTTAAACTAATAAAATTAAAAAAAACTAACAATTAAATTAATTAAAACTCCAAAACTAGATTAATAAATTAGGCAATTAATTAGATCAAATAGAATTAAAAAACTAATTAAAAACATAACAATGTTACAAATAAATTTAAATTAACTTCAAATTATTTAAAATAATGAATTTAGTTAGATTAAACAAAAAAATTAAAACATCAATTGTTAGAAATTAATAATACAATTAATTAATTAAAAAATTAATTAAATACTAAAAAATGAATTGAATAAAAATTTAAATCATTAAATTAATTAAATCATTAAAGGAATAAAAAAACATGGTGAGTTATTTATTTATAATATAAAAAAATATTTACTTAAATTAAATTAATGAATTAATAACAAACAAGAATGAAAAATTATAAAAAAACAAATGAAAAAATACAAGTCGAATTAATATGAAATGATTTAATTTATGAATTTTTTAAAATGATAATAGTTCACATTAATACACATTATTTAAACTAAATAAATTATTTTACACTATATGGTACAAAAACACATAAATTATCAATTATTTTATAAAAAAACATTTTAAAATAAAGAAGCCAATAAAATATAAAAAGCGTGTGGAAGAAGATTGAAAACAGTACCACATCAATATCATGAGATATTCTATGATTGATTTTAGGGATTTTTTATAGAGACACCTTACTCTAGTTGATTTTTTTTAAAATAATATCTTTTATTCAATAATTCAAATGAATCCCTTTGAAGACCTCTATGGAATGAAATATGTAACTCCAATGTTCTAGAATGACGATTGAAAAATAAATCACTTGGGGAACGGTAAATCGGATGAAATAGAACAGAATGTTATAGAAATTTAGCAACATATCATGGAATTTTAGAGTCATTATTAATGTTATGTAGAAATTCAATGATGTGATTTGTAATTTGATGTTGGTGACCAAGTATTCCTTTGAATATATATAGAAAACTGATCATTTGTCATATTATTAAATTAAGTTTTAAATTTAATTTTACCAATTCTATAAATTTATTTCAAAAAATTAATCTCATATTTTTAAATAGAATAATTTATATTTTATTATACATAAAACAATTAATTTTTACCATTATTAATAGTAATAAATAATTATTATGGTAAATGTGATTTTTTTACCTGGTGGTTAAAATAAATTGTTAAGGGGTAAAATTACCTATAATACTCTCCTAACCCAAATTAATTAAAACTATATTGAAATAAAATAGTCAATTATAGATATTGACAAATTTTGGGAATTTCTTCCATGGTAAAAACATGTATACACAATTTTCATTAAAAAATTCCATGTATGACCTCTCCCCGATATATAAAATTCCACCCCTATCTTATCATTTTCACATATCAAAAACCACTTGGATAATTCAAGAGAAAATTAATTTCATATATTAATTCCATAATATAATCCTAGAATCCTTATTTTGATAATAAATTTATCTTGTAAATTCTTTTGGTGGAAACCTATTGAGGAATAAGATGTTACATTATTCAAGAAGAATTTCAATTTGATTTCTTCATATATGTATTTTAAATTTTATTAAAGCATGATATTATAATATACATACTATAATAAAAATATTGATATTTAATAATGTTATGTGAATTACCTACATTAATCTTCCCTTCCCTCAAATTTGAAAGGATAACATCCCTCAAGTATATGGAGGAATACTGCCACACAAAATTATGTGATATGTTATATATAAACACCTCTCATATTTTGGTATGATGGTAAATATAAATTAAATTTATGGTATTGTCAACATAACAACACTTCTTGAAATTTATTAAAACAATTAATTTTTTTTACATTTTGTTTTGTGTAGGAAATGTTAATGTTGATTGTGTGTATATAGGACTAACACATCACGATGATAGGTGATTCAATTTTGATTTAGGATTCACATAAAAGGTAATACGTGATAATTTTTTTAAATATTTCTGATATATTCTATATGATAATTAATTTATTATAAATTATTATATACCTTTTTTGTTCTATCCATCAAGAAAATTAAAGCAACATTCTTGCGTACCTACAACCCACCATCATCATGAATATTTTAATTCCTTTTTTATATCTAACCATAATAGAATTATCTAAATACATATAAAATTAATATATATTATCTTTATGTCATTTCTAATTGTATTAATTTGATATTACCATGATCAATGAAAAAGGGAAAAAATTCCAAACCAAAATATATATGAAAAATGTTACAGCTCTTTCCAGAAACATAATTGTGACAATGAATGGTTAGTTTAAATGTAATAAAAGTGTATAAGTACAACATATATTATAATATATTAATTATTAATATACCATAATATATGTATAATATGTTTAAATTTATTATAATTAGGCTAGAGATCATTTTAGGTATGTGGAACTCTTATTATTGGATTTGTGTCTCAATTTTCTATATTTGTGACATACATTGTATAATACACATATACTATTTCTGGAGGTTTATATATATATCCCCTTTGAAATATAATACAATGGATCTATTTATTGAAATCGTATTTTAGGAATCATTTAATTTTTTTCTTACATGGGGATTATCACTTACCATTATCTATGTGCTAAGGGTTTTTTTAAAACAATATCATTATTTATAAGGATTTTTTATGTTTTAGCTTTCATTGATGAAATCATATAATCTATATATCAAAAAACTCATGAATTGTATTATTCTTTTGTATTTCATGAGAATTAATTTTTTCACTCCATTTTCTCATCTTTATATACTAATGATTTTAATGAAATCATTCTTTAAAAAGTATTATTTATTTATATCTTTAGTAGATATTGATTTTTTTCTTCCATAAACTTATTTTCTAAAAACAATTCAAATTGTATAACATTATTAAATGGGTTTATAAAATACATTATTATAAATTTTCAATATTTTTATAATATTTTTCAAAATTAATATTCATGTCCTTTTCCAAATAATTCCATTTTTGATTTTTCAAAAAAGGTGAATGGAAACGATGTTTTAATGTTTACAACAAGAACATAATTTAAAATTATCATGAGCAATAAATGATTAAAAAACTACATTATAGTTTTCAATGTTTATTAACAAATAAAATTATTACTAAATTATTTTATTATTAGTTTATAAAAGTTCTTTTCAATGTGGAAGAGATATTTTTCTCAATAAATGTTCTATGCTTTCCTTCAATATAAATTTCAATATAAGATGTCATATTTTGATGTTTCATGTGTTCTAATATGTATAATATTTATTGATAATATATTTTTTATCCCTCGGGATGGTTAATGTTTATGATTATGTTGATTAAATGTTTTTGAACTACATTTATTCTTAATGGGTTATGCTATAGTGAATTAATAAAATGAATATGAAACATGTTTTCATTGCATGGGTTGGGATATGATGATATGATGAAATATTAATGAATATATTGAATAAATATGAATGGTTATCAATATCATATGGTTTGGGAAACCCTACAATTAATTAGGAAATGATTTATATCTGATGAGATGAGAATAGGAATCAAGTTGAAGGGATTAATCCACTCTGGAAAATAGGTGAGTCCTAATCCACAATAGGAAACATGCATGCCATGATCCCCATTGGGAAACTATCTATTAACCCTAAAACACTATATTGATGGTCTTAGTAGTTATGATAAACAAATAAAATAATTTTTTTATTTATCAAGGTGCCACAAATTTCTGAAATGAGAATATGGTTCATGAAATATTTATTCTGATTTGTCAATCGTATGGACCATGTTTTCTGAAATGATATAACTTTACTCCATGACACATTTTTATGATATATGAAAGGTTGAGTATAAAATTTTAATTTTATTTTCGTGATATCAAGCCCTAATTCTAATCATATTATTTCACGTGATCATATATCAATATCTTTTATGTATACCCTTATTTATCATTTGAGACACCCTCTATTTATGTATCCTTTGCTAGTATAGGTTGAATGGTTTAGGTTGGTTATGCAAAATAGAAGTACCATATGATCATATTCTTTTGGAAGATGTTTATAATCAATCTGGAAATGAAAATATTATCTTCAAAATCTCCAAATATATTAAAATATTATGATCCTCAGACATGTGTTTATTAAATGTATTGAATATTCATCTATTTTTTTGTTATGTATGTTTGTAAATTAGACATCCCTGTACTTAGAGAATCCACCACCTTGTTTCCCATACCGATTATATAATTTTCTATGAAATCATATTCTATGATTAATTATAATCAACACCTTCATATCATTTTCAAAAAATTAATTTTGAATAGTAAAATTAATATATCATTATCTGAATATATATCAAAAACATTTACATATATATAATTCCTCCATATTAATATAAATATTTATGTTTATAGACTAAAATAATCTATCATTTAATTTTTCTCAATTACCATTAATTTATATGGGTAAAATTCTACCAAAATTCATTTTTTAAAATGTTACATCCTTATTCCCTTCATTTATTTATGTTAATATTCCAAAATAAATTCGTTATTATAGGGGGGGTGAGTATTGGTGCACTATAAAACCATATCATAAACTTATTAAAACACTCATAACATTATATCCCTTATGTGGACCTAAAACACATTTAACATAACATAGTTTAACAATGTAAAAATCAAAAGATATATCTCAAAAACAATCATAATATTGATATAATACAAGAAAAAATTAAAGACCAATTATAATGGTTTTATAGGGCATTATCATATATCCATGTAAATTTATATAAAAAATATCCACACTAATGAAATAATAGGACCCAAAAATAGAAAATTTGATAGATAGAATTCATAGGTACTATATTTCTCATTTATTTAATCAATTAATAACCATTTCATTAAAATCAACATGTTCTATTCATTTTCTTCATTTACTTTTCAATATTTTAGAATATCACTGAAAAATAAATTGACAAAGTTAAATATGTAATCATTTATGAAAATAGTAATTAAATTTAAAATTTTAAAGTTGTAATTTTAATATGTGAACTGTTTCAGGATGATTACATAATTTATGAAACATATACAAAAGATTTCATTTTATATATCATCTTTTTTTCAAACATAATTGAAGATATCTAGATAGATGTTGTATTAATGATATTTATTAAGACCATATATATATATTGACATAATAATACATCAATATAGGACATTTAATAATGTTTCTTATTAATGTTATTATTATGATCATGGTCATGAATGTAATGATACATTATTTCATAAATGATAATAATAAATAGGTATGGTGATCCCAATACTTAATAAAATATGAATATTAAACCCTTTATGAGATTGAATTTCAAGTTCTTATTAAAGTTTTCTAAATAAATAGGTAACATTTTATATGAATTATATGATACTATCATATACCTAGGTATGTGTTCAATTTAAAAATCACCCATAGGATGATGGGGATGACTAATAAACAATACATGAAATAAATATTAATATTATCATATAATTATCATAATTTAAATATTCATTTTCAACGAAAAACATTATCAAAAATACCATTTGTTATTTCATCTTAGGATTCATACAAGATAAATTATTTATCTTATAGAATTCATTAATAGACTTGAAATTATATTTGATCATTATATTACTTCATATATGAAATTTCATTTCACTATCCTATATTTTGGTGTGAGAGATTTTTAGATATAGTTGATCCATGTCCTAAATGAAATCATATTTTCCTAAGGGTATTATAAAAATATTTTTATTGAGAAACTATTAACAAACCATTATTAATGATGTGTTATTATTAAAGTTTTAAAAAATCACACCACTAATTATTTTCTTCTATAATTTCACATTTAATATTTTTTGTGGTGAAATAGTTCATTTAATTATAATTCTATATATATGAAGGGGAGTGTATAGAAATAATTAAATAATTGAATTTATGTTTTTTGGTGGATGATAAGTCTATATTTTAACACATTATTTTTATGTAGCCCTTTAGTAAATGAGATTAAAAAATTCATTCCAATTATATCTCTTCATTATAGGATGATAACATCAATTGTATACTTTAACCCATATTAATGTTTATTGAATTATATAATTCTAAAATATATTTTTATTTATGAATTAATAACTATGTGGGGAATTAACTGGGGCCTTCATTAGTTTAACTATTTTTGTTAGCCTATCAATATATCATAAACATTTATATTATTTTATACATTCTTTCAACAATAAAACATGATTTTTTAGGTAGCACCCAATTTTTGTTTTCCAAATATATATATATATATATATATATTTATATATATATAAGGATAAATAATAATTTAGAAATGGAATTTTTAATTTTTTGAATGAAAACCATTTTCATTATTATTATCATAAAAATATTACAACATTTAGATTCGTTAATTTCAATTTACCATATATAAAAAATAAAATATCATCGTATGTACTAATGTACTTTTTAGGTAACATTTTTTCTAAACCATATATTATTTGAAAATAGAAAACTGAAAAATTATTAAATGGAATTCATTAAAAACTATATACACACCATGATAATATCCTAAAGTTATAAAATTTTATTCTAATGATCTTTTCTTCATTTTTTTATATTAATTAATTCATTTTCATTTTAATGGGAATGTTTTATAAAAAATTATCCAATGAAAAATAGTTTCTTAAAAACCTCTAAAAAAGAATAAATTTATTACATTTTATATAGTGTAACTAAATTAGTATCAAATATTGATATTATTCACCATGAAAATAATAAACAACTAAAACTAAAATATCATGTTCTGAAAATATAAAAATAAATAATAAAATTTCTCTTAAACTGATCCAGTACTCTTAAATTAATTAATAAAAACCCAATATAAATATTTGGTGATATCCAAATGACATAATCATTACAGATTTTTTATTGTGAAAATTTTGGAGTTTACATAGTTGATTTTATTATTAATATGTTCATATTGTCATACAGTTATAATAATAATACTATTCCATTAGGGTCCCATTTTTTTGGTTATCACTGATAAGATCATATCATTGTCTATAATACTAAATATTTTCTTGAGATTTCAAATATCAAGACATAAAATAAAAAAGGTTGATTATTATAAAATATATTAAATTATATATTAATAGTTGATATTAATATGATTACAAATAAATGTGGTAGTTAGTTGTAAAAATATTATTCTACTATACTCCAATCATGGGTTATCCTATATTACTCTTAGAACGACGCATGATGATCATTGTTTTACACACTAATTCTCTATAAACCAATAAAAAATTTACAAAAACATGTAATGAGAAAAATATAATATCTAGTCCAAATCATATGAATTTAATTTTATTTTATAATTGTATTTTTGTTATATTATCTCAATAAGTCATAGACTCTACATGGACAAGTTTAGTATGTCTTAATGTTACATAAATAAACAACATATTTATCAATAATTATTCAACACCACACACAAATTTTCTACACACATAACATACATTTAGACATATAATATATATTAGACTTAATAACAATTAGTTTAATCGAAACAATATAAAAGGGTGATATGAAATAATTAGTATGGGGTAGACCATGGGGTGTTAGCTAACTGGTACCACTGGTTGTACCCCTCTCTCTTCAATGGAATTGGAACAGGCTCGAGTCCTACAAGACTCAGACACTATGCATATTATGCATAAGGAGATTCAAAGACATTGCTTAGCTGGGGAATGTGGTGCGCACTTCATTTGGGTTATGGCCTCCACTGGGAGTCGGTGTTAGAAACCCATATTTTTCACAAGAGACTCTGCCTAGTTGGTGAGGACTAGAAAAGTGCATCGAAGAGACCCGAGTTCAAAACCATGTGGAGACATAATTTCCGGGGTACTGTACCAGTACCTTAGTAGTTCTATAGAATTACTGTAGAAGGCACTGTTTGACACTGTAGCAACTGAAAATAATTATATTTTTGGTCTTTCGGGCCACCGGTTTGGCCAAAGGTCATTTAAGGCCTTTGGTCCACCCATGCCTTCAGTCCAGTAAGGCTTTTGGGCCACATCAAGGACTTAGGTCCACCTAAAGGCATTTGAGCCACTATAAGGCCATCTGGCCACCTAAAATTATGATATCACAATGAAGAAGCTGGGGAGGGGTAGTTCTAAGTATAGTATGTATATTTCCTCAGACCTACGTTTCATGTGATCGCTATGCCTACGAGCCTTGTAAGGGTTCCCTCTCATCCCATGAAAGGGGGGTTATCAAAAATCAATAAAAAAAGAAGTAAGGGGTAAATGAAAAGATATGTCAATTGAGGGAACATAAGATACTATAAAACGATCATATGTATGAATACGATTATAAGGGATGTATGAGAATATTGTCAATGAATGTAACCATAACATAAGGAAATAATAAAAAATAATACACGGATCATTAATCATTATATATCGATTCTAGAATGCAATTCTGATTATGCATAAAAATTGACTTGAAATTGAAATATATCCCATGCATGGGATTATAAATTCATACCTTATGGTTTTTCACATAGCATAGACCATAATTATATAGTCAAAAATATATTCCATAACCTAGATTATTATGGTAACAACATATTTTACATAATATTACATCTACCAAGATATAATGATTTACAATATAAATTTTATGGAAAAATAATTTGAGGCCCACCCAACACATAATGTCAAACCATATATATGGTTTCTACATCGAAATGGAATCTTTTTTAATAAATCCTTAAATAAATAAACCATGATAATGAAATATAATTCATAAAAATCATTATATGTAAATTTCGTTAATCATCTTGTAAATGAATGTTTTGGATTATATAGGATAATATCCCATGTGAAATATATGAATACATAGAGGATATTTTCAAAAATGAAACTACCTTAAATATTCATTAAAAAATTCTGCAGAAAATAATATTAAATATATATAATTTTATTATAATAATGATAAAAGAATAAATATATATCAAACAAAATGTCAATTAAATAATTTCTAAAAGGAAATTATAATTTTTTAGAACCATGATGTTTTTCAATCTTTTTAATGATAAAAATATATAATAGTGAGAGAAAGTTATTTTGCGGAAGGAATAATTTAGGAGAGATAATAATTTTGTTTTAAAATAATTTAAAATTAGAAACAAACGATTAAATGATAATTAATGAAATAAAATATTTAATTATGAGGACCAATATAGAAGAATATAAGGAATTTGGAAAAGGGGGTATAGATTCCCGTATATAAAATAAGATATAATGATAATTAAACATATAGGCATAATTTTAGTTGAATGATAATTAAATGATATGGGAAATTTTATGAGGACATTTAATTACAAAAAATAACCATTTCACTATAATGTAATAATATTTTATGGAATATTAATTAATAATATTAAATTGTATATTTATGAATCAATAAAATGATGTGTGATGAATGATTTGAAAACTAACCCATTCAATTACTCATGACCCCAATCCCCAAAATAGGACTATCATGTTGTATTAATAATTTTTTAATAACCTATTTAATAACAAAATTTATACATATTAACTTTTATTCTAATGCATTATATTGTATAAATTCATGTATATTTCTTATTTATTGTTCTTTCATTTTATAATATTTTTTTATATATTGTCTTATACATGTTACGATATGGAGAATTAAATCAACATTATGTAATAATATCTTACCATTCATAGATTATTAAATATTGTTTAATAATAGTATTAAAATAATTTATATGGTCTTATTTTTATCGTAAGGCTTATCTGAGTATGGTTTCTATGAATATAATTCAAGAAGCTCGTGTTTTAGTAAATTTTAACAATAATAAAGAGTTACACTATAATGAAAATTTATTACTATTCCAGAAATACATAATCAATATAAAATCATAAATTTCTCTTTAATATCATATATTAACATATTTATGAATTTATAGTCAACTACGATTATAATTAATAATATAGTATAACATAATTCATGATGGTGGTTGAACCAACCTAAACATAAACAGTTTTTTATTAAGTGGTTGTATTCTTGTATAGTCATATTATAGTAATATAAATTTTATAATGGATAATTGTTTTTAATATATTTTAAATATCATGGTAAATTATATCTAGAATGATTAGATATGATTTGGAAATTAAAAATGATAAATACGTAGATAATAATATTATTGATCATTTCAATCCTTACCAAAAATAGATCCATCATAAGGAATGATTTTATCCTTGTTCTTATATATAATCCTTACTAAATTGAGAGATTATGATAGGACTTGTATTGTAGGAGTATATAAAATTGGAATGAAATGGGAATCTATGTTATGAGTTGTTATATGTTGTATCCTATTATATTTTTTCTTGAGATAATTTTTTAGAAATGGACTTCTATTAATATGTGAGGATTATGATCTAAAATTGAATGTATATGAAATGTAGTAAATTTTCAATATAGGTCATGAATCCTATAATCCACATTATGTTGGTATAAAGGTAGAGTTATATAAGAAAATTTTATTTAAACAATAACAACTATACCTCGTTACATCTTTTATAGTGGTAACTCAATTTTTACCATGTCAACATATTTTCACCAACAATTTTATTAACGACCTTATATAGTTTAATTACAATGAATAGTAAATTAATGTTTTTAATGATTTCATTATTAAAAAGTGAATAAAATATATTTAATTTAATAAATAACAAATCATAAAAAACACATATTTGAAAAACTACATTTTCCTTATAAAAAATACGCAATTCATATTGTATTCAAATATTACATCATTAAATGAATTATAAATTAAATGTTTTCATATATATGTATTTAATTAATTAGAATTTTATATACGAAAAATTAGATATTTATTTTAAAAAAAATATTCCATATAATAATACATTAATTCTAAAAAATTATTTTTTATATACCTTGAATTAGAAAATTTTATTTTGATATTAATATATATTTATTTCATGGTTTTAGTTATTTAAATTAATTACATAAATATCATATATTACTTAAATGTAATAATTAATTTTTAAAAAATAAATAATCATTATATGAAATTTATTATACATAAAATTATATTTAAATAATTTATATTTATACTAACTAATTATTATCATATTGTTTTCAATATATATATATATATTAAATAAAATTTATTTATTCTATATTTATACTATAAATTAATTTATAAGCCTACTAAATTCATATACACATAAGGACCACATATCAATTGACATATTACCAAGGGCCATATTTGTAATTGTAATATTTTACATGAATATTTGACATTAATAATTTCACAGAAATGCATTTCGTTTATGTTTTTTATTACCAATAAAAATTAAAATGTATATATTTTGTATTCCTTATCTCCCAACATATAATTGAAGGTTTTATAGTCATGGAAAATCTTAAGGATGGAGACATCTTATTTTTAATTTTATAATACAATAGTGGTTCTATTCATCCTATAAATTTCATAATGATGTCTCTTTTTGATTTCATAAAATTAGTTATTATTATTTTTATTATAATATTATATCATTATAATACATTTACATTTTTTGATCTTTCATGTTGAATTTAATATTCCATATATTCTGAGAAAAAACATAGGGTGATACAGCCATGATATCATGATCATCAAACATATTTTTTCACATCTAAAAATAGATATATTGTAGGACTTTATTTCTTCATATTGCATCATCTTCCATCCATGACCATCATGGAAAATATATTTCATAAATTTGGATTCTTCTATTTTTTATATAATATTAATGTTTTCTATTATCTTTAATCCAATTTACAATAAAGTATACACTAACCATTATAATTTATAAAATGAATTGAATAAATTAAAGATAATCATTGAAGAAAACCACATATCATTAGGGCATCAATAATGTGATGAAATATAAGTTTAATTTATTTAAAATTAAATTTATGTACATTTATATGGATAAAATTATTATATTTTTGTATCTATTGTTAATATAATTTTTCATCAATATATAATCTTATGATTACTAAGGATGATAAATTAATGGAAATGTGAAAAACAAATTTTTTTTTACAGAATTGGAAAACTCAAAATATGTGAAATATAAAACATTGATGAGACAAGAGAATCGAAATAATATTTATTCATGGGTGATAATTTAAAATAATGATATTATTATCATGTTATATTAGATATTTTTTAGTAATTGTTTCCTAGGTGATAAATTGATTTCAAATAAACAACATATAATTCTTAGTAAATATATAATATAACTTATTCATGAAAATAGAATTTATTTTAATCATATAATACAACTCCATTAGATTAAGGATAATTTTGAAATAATTATATAATAATAGAAAAAAATCTGAATACTAAAAAATAGTGATTTGAAATATATATAATAGTTTCTAATTTGTGTTATATAATCATAAAGGAAGGTTGATATTTTGTATATTGTCATTTTAATGTTTAAATTGAAATATAATAATAGAAATTTGATTGAATAATATAAGGTTCTTCGGATTAATGAATAAAATTTTAACTTAATTTTAATTATCTATGTTACTACGTATTAAAAAATGTGAACCATATAATGAAACAAGAATAATTGTTTTATGATTTTTAGAGAAAATATAATATAGTTTTCCATGGTTAGTGATGTAGTAATTTAAAAAATAGTAATGTTTAATTTTTGAGAAATTACATACTGAAATGTTATATAACAGCGGAAATAATGATTCATAAATGTAGATGGAATTTTATATGGAATGTGTATGAATTTTTGAAATAAATTATGATATTTCACTGTATATCAACAACCATTTTTTTGAATATCATGTAATCTTATGTATGAAATTATCTATATACTACATAATTGAATGAATGAATTAGGTAACATAAAATCAGTTATTTTTCAATAGGTTATGTTTTAATATAATTATAAAATAATTGAGATATTAACATATCCTATACATTGTGTAAAATTTAATGAAATCAGAAATTTATTGAAAAATATTTTTTAATGTAATTTCTCATAATATGATAAAACTAAAATCATATTACATATGGAATTAAAAAAAAATTACTTACTAGGATACTCGAACATAAAATATTGAATAAAAAAATTATTTAGTTATAATACACCATTTATTAGTATTTTTTAACGTAAATAATATATTTAATAGTTTATTTCTCCAAGAACATCAAAATAACTAACTCGAAAACATTTTAAAAAGATATAATTTTTTAATACATTATAAACTTTTTAATTTTATTAGAATAATATATGATACCTCATTAAATAAATTACTAGTAGTGTAAATCAATATCTATTTAAAACCACCATAAATATTAAATCATTATCATCTTTGTTTTCCATGAATATCATAACCATGATTGAAACTAACAAATTGTGCCAGAGATTAAAAATTTAAATTGATATACTAAGAGAGAAGAAAATGAATGTTATGAATGTTTTGAGAAATCTATATAAGAATATATATATATATATATAAATAAAAATAAATTTTAATATAACGTTTTTAGAAATGTGGTCCATAGATATACAATTGTTGGGTATTATTATATAAAATAGGTCTATTAAAGTTGTTAATGTAATTTTTTGTAAAAAATGGAAATAATATAATTCAAAATTATATAATGAAAATAAAAAATAATAATTAACTAAAATATATAATAATTATTACTATATTTTTAATGGTTTATATATAATTATTATTAGTAAGGAATGTTGGTTGTATAAAAAAAATATATGAAATAATTTTGTATCAATGGGTTAATATGATTAATTTTATAGAAGTTGAATAATTGTTCTAAACTTTACGTGTTCAAAATTACTAATAGTAAAATATATAATTTTATTTTTGATAATTATTTTTATATTTTTTCATTATTACCATAATAATTTATATTTATAATTTATAAATATATACTCCAAATAAAGGTTATAGTTTATAATAAAAACAAAAATGTTTAATTAAATTACTATATAGAATATTATAATAGAAAAAATTATTAGTGTTTTAAAATTAATATTTCAATAATATTAGATTTTAATATATATTATATTTTTCCTAACGCTATAAAATTCACATTATATTTAATTTATTTATTTTAAATTATTTAATCAAATATTTTAAAAACATATAAATTACATAATTATGACAATTTCATTTTCGGGCACAAAATGAAATCACCGAGGAAAAAAGATGAGTTACTAAAATAATGGGATATAATTGTGTAAAGGTAAGTGGTATAAACATAAAATATCACCAAACAATAACGTTTAATTATATAGATTGAGGAACTCACAACCCATCAACCTTATTGTCCAGGATTTATTAAAATTACATTTAAAATGACAACCATAAACATTTTGAATGGATATTACCAACAAATGACACTTAAACTCACCATTAAAAAGCCTCAACCTCTACCCTTCCAAGGACACTCATTTTATATGGTTCTATATATAATCTCTTCTTATAATCAATCTTATAAAATCTAACAAGACTTATGTGTGCATAGAATTCCATTATATAAGCCATAACACTTTATATTTAAGGAATCAATTGAAGTACCTATTAAATTGTGTATGTATTCTAATATTATGAGGGTGGGTTTAGTAAATATGTGTAATTTTTCCAAATTCCTTTGTTTCAATTTTTATGATTATTTGAAATTATATTGACTATATATGTATGGATAAAATGATATTCCTTATTAATAATACCAATAATACCAAATGAATGATTTAAAAAAATAAAGCATAACACATGATATTTTTACATTTATCTCCAAAATTATTGGTGAAAAATTATGTATGGTCCTTTATTTTTCTAGGTATATCCCACATTAATTTTTTCATTATACATCATTTTTTAGATTTTTAATAATCTCTTATCCTTTTGGATGAGAATATTTCTAAGAAACAGATAATTTATTTGGTGAAATTACATAATGTTTAGGGATATTAATCATCTTGAATTTATTGAATTTATTTTTAAGATTTATCAATGGTATTGCCAGTGTTTTTCAGAGTTTGAATAGTTTTATTGGTTGTTCAGTCACCTTTTTAGATGCTGGATTGAATGATGTTGGAAATTTTCACATAGTGTACATATTATATGATGTGTAAACGTTTGCAGGTATATTTTATGAGATGGTAAATGATGTGAAGTGATTACACATCATGAATCTACTTCAATTCATTTAATGGTCAATAGGATTTCAAATAAACATATGGTGATTCATTTTTTAGAGAATCACGTTAATCAAGAAATAAATGATATGAATGGATTACAAGCTATGTATTTATTATGAGTAATGATATTACGTTGAATCATTCTCGTGTTTTTTCATTCCACCATTTATGCATCCCCCTCTTCATCCCTAGGGAAATACCAATAATTTTTTAATGACTTAATCACTTCTGGATGTCGTGGTATGGTACTTGATCCAGAGTTTGTCCCTTTGATTCAACCTTCTTCTCCAAACATCCATATTCCATTGAATCAATGTTTTATTTTGATATATACTGTGGAATATTTTTGTATCTAAATTGGATGATGTAGTTTCATCTCATGATATTACACAGATTTGTTCTTATTGGTGATTTAGGTAAGAATCATTTAATAATTACTAAAAAAATTATGTGGTCTAAAACCTAACATTATGATTTATTTAATTTTTAAGTACATGTAATATAGTGATTTCACTACTCTGATGTTCACTAAAAATAATTTATTCATTGATAATTGTAAATCATGGAGTAATATATTGGTTGGATATCTTTGGATTTAATTTTAGTTGGGACCTGGATTATAGCTAATTATTGGGTTTGAAAACCCGTTGGTTAATAATGACTGTCCTAATGGTAAAATGTGAGTTTATAATGACATTAAATTGTTGGTGGTTTCTTAATACAAAATCAATTAGGTAATATATTTTTTTCTATTGATATGGTTGTTGATAAATTGATATATAAATGAAAGTGTGATTGAATGATAAATGATAATTTTCATAATTAACCATTGGGGTATATGATTTGATATTGTGATATCCTTTCTATTATGACTTGTTGAGTTGTGCTTAAATTATTATATACAAGGCTTTTTCTAGAGGGTGAAATTTTTATATAAGGGTAACGACCTAGTGATACATGCTACAATTCGTATCTAGTGAGCCTCCCCTAGTGATACACAATAAAATTCATATATAGATGTGGTGTCCTAGTGATATATGATGAAATTATTATATAGAGTCTATATTGAAGGAATCATGTGGAGATACATATTTATAAGGAAATTCAAAAAGGATTAACATGTTATGGTTTTTGGTTATTCTTAGTAGGGTTATTCTATATTCTATATATATTCTATAATGGTTCCAAAGAAGGTCAATTTATGTATTGTATTGTGGGATTAATTAATAAAACGTTATCACATTTTTATACACTTATTATCAGAGTAGTTTTTATGCATAGTTTTTTGACTAATTATGTTTTATTAACACCCTATTCTCTATGCCATTGGGTATCATGAATATTACATTGATGAAATCTTGTACAAGAGAAATTGACCATGTTACAAATTCTTGATTACTGTTCAGGGGTTTCTGTTTGGAGACACGACCGACATATGGGTTTGAAAAAGGGTACTATGCGATTATATTATATCACATGATTATTTTATTTATATTATTTTCAATCTGATATTCAGATACATCTAATTTTTTCCTTACATGATTCATCATTATTGGTTTCTTAGGTTCTCTTATAATTTATAGTGGTATTATATATGATTTCTATTATCATTTGTGACAATCATATTATTAATATTTCATCATTCCACAATGTCATAACTATATTCCATGAGGTATATTCTTTTACTAATGTTATCACAGCCACATTTCTAGTGGGTACCCTTTGGAATATATGGATTTGTTATTGAGGTCTAGTGTCCAACCCATTTTTACCACATGAGAGAGTGACAAACCAGAGGAGTTACAATGAGGTATCATAGGGAGTTTTTTCTTTTCTAATTTATATATTATTTTAAGAAAGTTATGATGGATATTTGTATGTGTTGAGACTTGGTAATATTCTTGTTTATGGGGATAACTAACAATGTATGGGGGGAAATCATAGATCCAAGGGATATGATCAATTGTCATAATGTTCTGCTGTTATTGTTGATGTTATTACACACTAAGTTATTCAAAAGATATGTGATGTTATATATTTTTAGATTTACACACATGGATTTGTGTAGAATAACAAGTGTCTGCATTCTTATTTTTAGGCACATAAGGATATATATTAATGTGAATTATTCATTTTATGGAAATATTTATTGCATGTATTATATACGTACCTATATGTACTATGAAATGTTATATATATAATATCTTATAAATTAAATGTAATGATATATTATGATAAAACACTAGTAGTTCATCTTCATAATAGAAAGATAAGTGGTATTATGTTGGTTTCACCTATCGAGGTCGACCATGTTTTTATAGAAAACGTTTTAAGGAATGTGTTTTTATTGTATTTAAAATTATTTTTAATCATATTAGTGTTGGGAATTATGATAATATAAATTAGAATGATCTTAATATATCTAAAATGGATATTCTTGTGAAACATTAAGACCTGATAAATGTTTATCTTTTTAATGTCTTGCGGAGTATAATGTATTCCTCTAAAAGGGATAATGTTCAAAAAAAATATCGCTGTATAAGATTAAATGATATTTTATTCGTTAGAATCCAAAAATATTCATTGGGATTAGATCCCCCAGGTAACGAAGCACTAGACTGAGTCATTATATATGATCTTAAAGAATCATGAGACACTCATCAATTGGAGAGGGTGAGGTTTCCTACGTATATTATTTGTGGAATTACTAATGATTAATGAAAAATTCTATATTTGTCTTGTTAGTAGGAATATTTTACTATTAATTAAACTGATTATATGTTCAGGAGAAATGTCTATCAATATAAATTGAGGAATTAGATGGATTTAATTCTCATGCATATTACATAGGAGAGTATTACAATGATGGACTGTGATGAATTCCTCACAAACTAAAATAAATTTCATCGTCATTAGATGCAGATGAGATATCTAGGTAAAGGAATACTCAATATGTGATTCACAATGATATCTGTTCAGAGGCGAGAACTGTTCATCTACTTATATTTTTAGAAATAATAAATCAGGAACTCATCATATAAGTATATCTGAGAGATTCCCTAATGAGAGACCAGGCCATATAAGCATGGTGAACTTGGAGCACTTATTGTGGTGAAAAAAAGTGCCACTATAATAGTTATCAATAATTAAATAGATGGATGTGTATCTAGAGGAGTGTTAATCCATATCTGGATCATGTTTTTATATAGTGATGTCAATGTGAAAATTTGGTCCATAAATGGACTCAGTTTCCATACCCATATTCGGAGTGTAATGCTTTAGGAAGGATTGGATATATTTATATTTTTTCAAAAATACCAAAAAAGAGAAATGAAATGGGATTAGGACAGTCAATAATGTCTAGGAGGCATGTAGATACTTCACAAAATATAGGTGACCGATGTTCCAAATTATGTTTAGGTTGAGATAGAGTATATGGTACCATATTTTAGGAATTGTAGTACCAAACAGAAGGAATAACTCATGGGAGTTAGACTGGTTCCCAGTGTATTGTGATAAGTCATCTTAACACAATGAAAACTACTATTACTATTATGGATACAATAACTGCAATCATCTTTGGAAAAATAATTGTATCATATACCATTTCATTCATTTTTCGAAACATGATAACCAAATTAATTTTTATAAAGGTTTGGACATGGTTATGGAAATAATGGATGGGGTTTATACAATAGAAACACTATTTGGAGCTATTTATATAATATCAAACATTTCTATCCATGTTATCTATAAATTAGAGGTTACCGTTTATTTTGGGAACTATTTATACTAAAAATTACATGCTTTGATTTGATTCATGGTATGGATTGGATACTAATATATGAAGAGTCCATTGGATGTTACCCTTGGCTAGTTACATTTCAATATCTACAAAGAGAAAATTATTCTCACTATAGTGAGTGGGATCATTAGGATGGTCTTGCAGGTCCAATTCAATGAAGAATGTACTGTCTCACTACTTATATAGAATGTGTTCTTCGAATGTGTGTGAAATATAGTATGATTATTCTCTTCGAGTGGTAGACTATTTTTAGAATAAATTTCCGGATGGTATATTTGGTTTACTTCTCTAAAGGATGATTGAGTTCATGATGGTTTTGGTTCAAGGATAAGATCCAGTTTCTATCCCACCATACTAGATGAAACAAATATTAATTCATAAATATAATGTTATAGTGCAATATTTTGAAGCTAATGTTTTCATACATCATAGTACATTACCTTCGGTTTCATTGGTTATTTTCCCTAAGACATATGAAGTGAATTTTCTCTTATTTGTTTCATATAAGAGTTTAAGATAAATAGAATTTATGATCAAGTATTCACTTCCTTTCATTGATGATCTTGATGAACAGATGAGTAGTACCAAGATATTCTCTATGATGTTTTAGAGATCTTGGTACTACAAGTTGAGGTTTATTCTATTTGAAATACATAACAAATATTATATCATTATGTATGTGTTGTATAAGTTCATAGTAATACTTTATAGTTTTGAAAACACAAAGAAAATATTCCTGGACTTGATGAAACAATTAAACTATCCTTTTCTAGATTATTTTTCATGTTTTTTTTAATGATATCTTAGTGTTATCCCAATAATAATACATTCTTTCCAAACATAATGAAATAATATTAAGAACATTATGGTAGAAATGGATTTATTACATTGTAACGTGTTATAGTATTTGAATTGTTAATGTACACTTCTTATGTCATGTCATCTCAAAGAAAAGAGTGTGGGTGGAACTAAAAATAGTTAGAGGCATTGTATTTTGGGAAAGACCCATGAATATCTATGGGATTTGATGTTTTCTAGCATTATCAGGTTAGTAGTGGCGTTTTGTCCTTATCTTCTTCCATTTTAAAGAACCGATGTTAAGGTGGAAAGAGTGTAATATTTGTGCGGTCAATTTTATTCAAGGAAGATTTCTAGGAACCAAATGGAATGATGACATCCAATCTTATCATCACTATATATATGTTGGTTAAATCCAATATTGTGTACTATGTCAAATACATATTTTTACCAGTTGCAGTTTTCATGTAGTAGGAACAAGTGGTTCCTTAGGAATCTATAATATTGAGACCCCATGAGTGGAATTACCATAATCATGATCGAGAGTTAGAAGTTTATTTTGATGCCCTATAGTTCTACATAAATTATCTTATTGGTGGGTTTCATTGTGTATATAGACCTCAAAATACTCATGTATATCATTTCATAGTGGAAAATGATCCTTCGAAAAAGGAGGTGGGTCGAGTATCAATAATCATTCAACAATGATATGGATTATACATTGGGAAAGTGAAATTTATTTTCTAATTCCTTGATCTAGAAGTCATAGATTGATGCAGTTCATTATTATTATGAAGAGTGGAAATTTATTCCACTATATAATGACGTGTAGTTAGATGTTCTTGAGTCTCCAAGATGTGTATATCTGACTTTGTCATCTTTTATACCCATGATTTTAGACTAAATCATGAAAAACCACTTATATGATATAGTATGCTTAGTTTTTAGAAACATATTTTATTTTAGGGAGACACCATATTGACGGTCTCTAGAAGTGAATATTTCATTCTTTTCTATAGTCAAGTATGGTTTCTTATTGGATATCACATGGATCTGCTGAGATAGATTCATCATTCTATACGGGAGAAAAATCCTAATTTGAAAAATATGTTTCATTATTTACATTGATAGTACAAGTCTTCATGAATGAATAAGGTGATATCAGACATTAGTGTGTGGGTTTTTACATACCATTAGGTGAACGCCCATAATCAATGGCCAATTGGGCTTTTGATGCCTCAACCCATTCCTAGGTGGATGTGGTACATTTTCACTAATAAATTTGTGACATGATTACATAGGACACACTATAAAGATAAATTTTTCTAGTGATAAAATATTGACATAAATTAGTATCCAATTTTTTTCTGAGTAGGTAGACCTTCATTTTTAATTATATGGATAGTCACTATATGCATGAGATTTTTTGGTCTCATTGTGTTCTATATAATATCATTTGAGATTTAGATCCTTGGTTAACATCATGATTATGTAAGGATGTTCAGAAGGCTTTGAGATCATATGTTATTTTTAGTATTGCCTATAATTTCCACACTGACATTAAATCTCAGTAATATATTTAGATTCTGTATGATATTTTATGAGCCTTTTGTTTATTATTTATATTTTCATTAGTGAAGAATATAAAAAATTGGAAATTCTTGTATAATAATTTGTTTCAATAATCTACAAAATTGTAACATTTCATGTATTTTTATTTTATTTCATTCCATTCACCTCACTGTTTAATATAGGTAGGTGAGTCATCACTTATTGTATCTAGTTTCATGTATGATATTTCTGAGTATTTTTAGTTGATTTGGGAGTGGATGATGACCATACAATGTAGGAAAAAATAATACAAGGATCGTTAGAGAAGTCCAATGGAGTGTGTTTTTTTTCATTTTGTTTTTATTTAGGTATTTTAATGGTTGGGGAATCACCATATTAGAAAATAATGAATCCTATCACCCATGTTTAATGGTCAATTTGAGGTAGTGTATGTGGTTGGTCCAGTGGTGTGCCAATTATCTCTCTATTAGTGATGAAATTCCATAGATGACATGTTTCGCATGTGGCATCTTCACATATATTATCATAACAATTATCATGTTGTATACATCACAGTTGTTCAGATCTGTGATGATTTCCACTTTTAGGATAATCGAGTATAAATTTTGGACTATAATGAAACATTAATATAGGAAAATACATCTGGTATTAGTGCAATGGAGATATTTAAATGTTGAGGAGGAGACATGGGTGTTAGAGTAGATATGTGAGCACAGTGGATAGACAAGTTTGATGAGACCCCATAGTGATATATGGATAATCTCGGGGATGATATGTTATATACTAGCGAGGTTGTATGATCCCATCTTTTTCAAGATACATCAATCTTTATATTTTTCAATGAAATGTATTTGATTGGGGTTTCCTTTAACATTTAACCTTGGTGTCCATGTATTTATTCAAATGTAGAGATATTTTTTTGGAGAAATTGACCTATTGTTCTCTGATGTATAGGAATAAAAAATGATATAATGAGGGTTTACATGGGGTTGTAAGGTTTAATAGGTTGTTTGGGATATTTTATAGCTACTGGTTTAAGTGATGTCTACTAAAAATTTATATACCATGTACATGTTACAAGACATGTAAATTTCATTAGGGATATGTAATAACTGGTACATTGATTTAATTTATTAGATATCTTTAAATTCATTCTCATCATGTAATGGTAGATCACAATAAAAAAAATCCTCAGGAAATTCATTTTTATCATATCTCATTAATAAAAGAAATACATGATGTGAAAGGGTTATATGCCCTATAATTCTCATGACCATCCCTTTTAAGTAGAGAAGTATTACTATATCCCCATTCCTATTTTTTTGAATCCCTTCCTCTTGAGACCTAGGTGGATCACAATTTTATCAGTGATTTCATTACCTCCCAATATTATGGTGCAGAGTTTCATATCTGGTTGGACTTTTTTGCATTGGAATTCTTCAATATTAATATTTCTTCTCAGAAGGTGGGTTTTTAATATCTAATGTAGAATCATTTATATTTTTTTATTGGTTGATCAAGGTCAATACCTATATCTACCATGTTTCCATTATTAATGGAAATATTGGTTGGAGTTTTATGATAATCATGAGATAAATTTATAGAGTCTATATCCTAAACCTATCATATATTTAATTGTAATGTATATGTAATATGTTTATTATGTTGTTTTAATGTAAACTAGAATTATTTTATTCATTGAATAACAGTAAATTAAAAGTTAGAATATTTTTTGGATCCATTTACATTATATTAACTTTTTTGACTTGGCATATGCCTACCACTGAGGTGAGAGAACACATTGATTAATTATTAGATTGATAGTGGTTTAATGTGTGTTTATAATGAAATAAGATTTCATGTGAATTCATGAAATAGAATATATTGGGTAATATATTATGGGATATTGATATTGATATTGATAGGTTGTTATATTAATGAATTTTTATTTGAAAGTAAAATGGTTATATTAATATTATCTAGTGAGGTATATGATGTGATATTGTGATATCACTGATGTTATAACATGTTGATTTTATACTAAAATGCATATATATAAGCCTTTATCTTTAGGCTAAAATTAATATATAGTTGGTGTCACCTAGTGATACTTACTGAAATGATTACATTGTGGTTGTGGCCAACTAATACATGTTCAAATTACTATATAGTTAGTGTGGCCCAGTAATACATTTTGAAATTTTTATATAGTGGGATATTCCCATGGACACGTGATGAAATGGTTATATATATATAGGGTTATTCTTACAAAAAAACCCTAAAAAGAGGGATCTTACCAAATGTTTGATTATTCCATGATATATTGTTATGGATGGCATGGTTGTGCAATATGCTCAAAGACATTCTAAAATGGTTTATAAGTAGGTAGATTTATGAATTGTATTAATTGAATAATTAGTACACCTTTTTATCTCATTAATTACAGAAAATATTATTAGAGAAATTTTTTATACACATGGTGGTGTCGGCCTATAGATTTTTACTCCCTCCCTATCTAGGCCACAATCTGATTCCCTAGTAGATTGCATGGATGTAGTATTGGATAATGTAATGGGACCTTATTAAATATTTTTTATAACTGGTTGGGGTCTAGTGATTATATATGGGACTCTTACATCATTTGAGATAGGTGATTTTGTTTAGATTCTATCTTGTTAGTGGATTATTTTATTTGTATTTTATGTTTCACATTTAGATACATCTCCTCTGTTTATTACATGATTCATTATTATTGATTTATTGGTGTCTTATTTACTTTATCATGTGCTGATATATAATTTATTTTGGTCATTGTTACTCTAATATTATTATTATTTTATTTTTATAATGGGTTGTAACTCTATAAAAATGGGTATATTCTCCTCACTATATTCATAACACACTTTCCACAAATTAGCATGCTCTAGCATATGGTAAGGTGTGCTTGAGGTCTCATAATCAACACATCCATCCCATGTGATAGAGTGATGTATTAGTCGATGTTACAATTTCATCAATGTTTTTTTCATGATATGTGAAAAATATTCCTCACATGTAAGAAAATGTTGTTAAAGGTATATGAAATATCATATAATTACTATTAGATAAACACTTATAATGTCTCATCACTAGTAAAAAAAATTCATCCTTCACCTGATGAGTTCCTTAGATTACAATCCCCCTAGTTGATTTATCAATATATAAAATTAGGTTTGTATATTGGTATCCTACCATTATTTCAATGGTCTTCACAACCTGTGACTAATAGGTTCCCAAAAAAGTATTCATATTAATTCACTATTAATATTTTCCTTTTTTATTTTTCATATTTAAATAGTCAAATAATCATTAGAATAACATATGTCCATTCATACCTCACTAAATGTTATTGAATTCCACTAAATATATTTACCAAAACTATATTCATTTCACCATAGTAATCACTAAATGAGTAAATCATAGTAATTACACTAAAGATGAAATTTAATTTTGATTTCAGAACTAAATACCCCTCACCACACTACTAGTTGTATTGAACTTCAATAGTCTAAACATAAGGAATATTTATCATTCAATGAACACAATAAACACACATCATTTTTTATTATGTATCTTCATGATAATTGTATATTCTGAAAAATATTATTTTATGAATGCAACTTTTGATACAATTCATTCCATTTTTCCTTGAGACATCCCATCTAGGAGAGACTCTCATATACTTCATTAATGTATATCATCATCTATATGGAAGGGTATTTATTTAAATGTTTAATAGTATTTAATTAATACAAAACATTTTAGATAATGTATGATAATAACATTAATGTTTATATTTTTTAATCCTGTTAATGATAGGATTCAAAATATTTTTATTTATGCATCACAAAGAATATGTAACAAACCTAAAATTGATTATATAATTGTCTCACTCTATTTAAATATGTATTGCACATGGTATTTATTCATTATGTTATATAATCTATGTGGAAAACCACATGGATGTGTGAATAATTTATGTATTATCTATTTCACATTATAGGTAGTGTATGAGGATACAAATTGATATGTAACTATAAAAATAAAAACATTAGATCTTTTTTATATGCTTTGTCTAATAGATCCATGATTGAACACCCATTTTATATATTCAAAAAATGGAATATGGTGAGGGGTTATATATTTTCCTCTTCAACTATCATAATCCCCCGCATTAATATGCTATTCACACTTTCATACATCATCTGGGTTTATACACATAGCCCACCAGTACATAACATTAAAAAAAACATCAACACTTAGTGAACGTTATCATACACAATCAGTTCATTATCCATGAAGTTATGACTTCATGGTATCTTAGTCTAAATCACTTTGTACATGACGTCTTCCTAAAAACATGTTTATGATCTCATAATTTTCATTGTATGAATGTAGATGATAGTTTGAGACATGTTGAAATCTCATAAATCTAGAGGTTAATGATGGTTTTAGACTATGATCAGATGGAATTGACAGAAAAGATCAGATAGAACTGATCAAAAATATCATATTACCATTTTATGTAATGTAATAATTTATGAAAACACATTGTGCAAAAACTGCATGGGCTCCACATAAAAAAATGATCATTATTGACATAAAAAGTATCAACAGTTTCTCCATATACACTCTAGAAGAAGGTATGGGGGTCTACTCCTAATTCCCTTTCACATCAACCCATGTCGGTATCCTATATATTGTTGTTACCCAATGGAATAGTCTTTACTATCTCTATGATCACAAAACACCCATCCAATGTAGATTCCATCCACCAAGTGATATTTGTGAGCTACATTTCCTATATAGTTGAGGACCTCTCACATATGTGTAGGATTAATCTAGTTCTATAGCTCAAATTTAGGGAAGGTTTATCTTAACACATAAAAACATCTCTAATTTAAATATTTCAAATAAATATTTAATCAAATAATCATCTAATTAAATTACCATTTTTATTCCAAATTATATTTCTCTATTTACTCATGAATTCCTCTAATGTAATATTATTTTTAGGGACTTTAACCAGTTCTTTATCATTCCATAATGATGTGTTAAGTATTTGAGCATTAATAGCAGCTTATCAAACATCACATTTATTGATACACAATTTGTAGCAAAGTAATTTCATCTAAAAATATAATTTCAATAATATGATTAATTTTAACAAATAATTTAATTGATTTAATTATATTTTAATATCACTATCACATTGAATTCATATCTTTCAAACACATTGATTTAAATAAAACACAATTACGTCAATCTCTTTGGGTTCATCAATCTCCACCATTGGATTTGTTTTCAATAAAAAATATATGGTAAATATAATTTTTTCTCCACCCAACATATTCACATCAAAGGAAATGGTATATTACTAAGGGAATTATAATCATCTCATTCATTAACTGCTGGACTTCTAGTCATATAGCATTTAATCACAACATTTATCTAGAGATTCCACAGAATAGAAATTCCATTTTATCTTCATGATAGAATAATAGAATAACTTTTTAAAATAAATGAGTCATCAATAAATAAGCTCTATGTCAACATGGGATAACTCAGTATAGAAAACAAGGGTGATCTATCAAGGACAAAATCCCTTAATATAAATTTTCAATTCCATACCAACTCTAAAACCATATTTCAGGGGCTATTCAAATAGGTATTCAACTAGAAAGAAACATTTATCTCAAAAAATAAATTTAAAAAGTAATATAAATTATTTCCTCATTTTTTTCAATCCATTAATATTTTATTTGATGAAAATTTAATCCACTATTTTAATTTTTGAATAAATATTCATCATAATGAAATGAAAACATACTACAACAATGATTGTATACACTTTCCAAAAATTCACTATTTGAAATCGTCGAATGTATCCCTCACCGGAACATCCCATATTCATGTGATACCAATTAAGAAATGTAAATCTAAATTTAAAATAGATTATCTATATTTTATAGATAATATTCATCCATCTTTTTAATCATGGTTGGATTTCATCATGAATTAACTCTATATATAACCATTACATCGATGGAAATTAATTTGTTCATAATGGATATATGCTTGAATGAAATATAATATTCACATAATTCATTTCCGTTGTTGTCACAAAAACTATTAATCTCCATAAATTTAATACATTTATGACACAAAAAAATATACATGAGAATAATGTTGATCATAATTTATTTTTAGTAAGATAATCAAGGATTAAATTTATCTCTCAACCCAGAAAATACATTAATTTCAACTATAGAAATTTGAAAACCCTTCATGAATGATATATCACTAAATTTAGAATTGTTATAATTTAATAGAATATTTAACATTAAGTTCACTCCATCATTCATAATTAATAGAATATTCTTATTCAAATTTTCATTCAATGAACATTACTTTTCCAATTTCCACTCTTTATTTATAGGTAATTCCAAATAATCTATATAAATGATTAATCAGTATATATTTATATGCCTAGTATCATTTATGTTTTTAGAATCCATCACAAAATCATATTTATCAATATTATTAATTGTTTTATCCAATAATTTTATAAAAACAATCTCATACCTGGTAGCCATGTCATTTGTTTCTTATCCTAATGTTTAAATTTTTTTTCACATTAAACACATATTTTTTTAAATGATATTTTCTTTTTATAAAAAGTCTAATTAAATTTGAACAATTGTTTTGACATTTAAAAAACTATATCAATCCATTTTCAAATTTATTTATATTTACATTTGACATTATTTGAATCAAACTGTATTTTAAGTGTTATTTAGAAAGGTATATAATATAACTTATTTTACAACTGTAGAAACACTATTTTTTGTGCCTCATCAATTTTATCATTCTCTTTGTGTGTATTTGTCCCCAAAATTTTTGGGAATGCCTTATTTTTATTATACCATAAGGTTGAATTTTATACTTTCATTCATTAAATTTATAATTATTATCTTATTCTCTTTATAATTATTTAAGAATAATGATTTATTGGTATACACCAACAACCATCCTATTGGTTACAATAATCCTAAATGGTATTAAGACATTCAGATATGATTTCTATATAAATAATTTTCTTTATATGTGTATTATTATGTAGTAATTTATGGGGTTTCATTAAAATTGAACAACTCACCCTTAATGAGGGCCATCTTTAATCATCACAAAATGATATAATAATAAAACATTCACTGTCCTGATGAAAAAACATCAAATAACAACAAGGCTATCCAATAAATTCCTATTTCTTATTTTTTATTCAATATTTCTATATTTGAAATCTTATAGTCTTTACATAACATTGTTCCTAATTTGATATTTATATGGGAATAAGAGTCTGTAATATTTGTCACATACAATTTTTGAAATATACTTTTTTTTCATCAGTATCATTTTACCATGTATGTCTATAATTCTTATTGGAACATTTACTTGAAGATGAAATGATATTAGTAAGAATGAATATTTTGGGATAAGTGTTAACTATTTTATTGATCATTCTGAATATTTATCATTAGATAATCTCATTTACATATTACAATTAAAATGAGTTTTTTATGTAGGATTCTTATTAAGAAAATTCTTGTCAATATTTCTTCTTTTAGTAATTTTTAGACATTCAGCATTGGTTTTCTCTAGATTTTTTTACATTGAATACAATTCAAAAAATTTGAGACTTATAAAGATTTTTTAGAAGTCAAATTATTTATCCATTTTTTTTATTTTTTGGAGATTTATCTAACAATCATAACATCAAAGTTTTTCAAAGAAAATTACATAATATTGAGGGAATATTTTATATCCTCAAAAACATTAATTATGTATTCCCATTGATTTTTAATCATCATTATTAGAACATTATGAATTTTTTTAACTATAGTATTAACATTATTATCCATTTTCATATTTTATTTAACATATATTTTTTAATAACTTTCATATAGGTTATGGATTGTTTTTAAAATTTATGGACCACATCTGTAAAAAAAATTCCCAATAACATCCTTCACATTAGAAACTAGTTATAATTAAACATTATCCAATGGGAACCATTCAATAAAATGTGATACATACCATTATTTTGATACTCATACCTATGGTAATGTCTCATTATTATTTTTTAATTCAAAATATTAATTATTAAATTCTATTGTAGAATAATAATATTATTCTTTTTTAAATATCATCTTAGTTCGATCTTTTCAATCAAAATTTTTCATATGCATTCTTTTACAACACTTATGCTTTATTGAGTTGATGTTCAATGTAAGGTAATACTATTTATTATTTAGAATCAACATGTTCTGTTAGATTTTTATGCCATTGAGACTATTAATCCAATGGTTTTTTATATGCTCAGTTATGTATTCATGATATTATTTATCGTCATTATGTATTATATTAACTATAAATATGTATGTGACATCCTCAATATGAAATTACTTCATATAATATTTTAATTTTAAATAATAATTATAGAGTGATTCAATAAACCATTATTCATCAAACCATAAACTAAAATCCTTATATGTAATATTATCAACTGATTTACCAAATAATATTGATAGACATGAACTCTGATAACATTTTTGTGTGTCTAATTTTCTATTTAAAATATTTCATAACACCTCTACCTCTTTATTATTTTTGTTATTCACGATTCTTATAGATAATTAATTATTGACATTGAGAGATATGTGAACTTATTTTAACATATCAGATATATCAGATAATTTTTAAAATTGAAATCTCCACTTCATATATTAATAAATTTTTTAATTAAGATTGTAATATAGAACCAATAAAATGTGGATAATTTTTTAGATGAAAAATTGAGCATTCTATTGGTTCCCCCTATTATAGTAGGATTGGCCGGTTGATCGGTTGTCAATAGTTTTACCAATTATATTTAATTCACTCTTTACCCCCATTTAAAATTCATTCTCCTACACCTATTAGGTTGAATAGATATTCCTTATTGATAAACACAATAACAACACCTGAAAGACACAATATAATTTTACAATAGAATACAATATTTTTACTACGACTACATCCAGTATTGGTGACTAAATCATTAGTTTGTTCAATAATATATGATACATATATTCTATCCTAGTAATGAATAGTGATTATAGATATAGAAAATATTTTAACATTTATAATATATAAACTATCAAAATTCCTAGTCAGAAGTAATTACATTGTTCCATCCCCTTACAAGATCCTTTTATTGACATCTGACCGGTTGAGCTATCTCCCAAAAAGATCGAGTTTCTTATACTATCGTCTGAATGGTTCTTTTATGGTCTTTCCATTATTTAGTATACATTTCTATAACTTCATATTCATACTTATGTTGTGTGAAGTCTAGCATTGATCTCTTTTAAGTCCATATAATCAAATAAATATTAAAATATATAATGGTATTGATCATCTCCATTGATAGTCTTTTACATCCACTAAATGTATGAAACAAAACAATATTCATGTCAACCCAGAACACATCTAAATATTTTGAATATATTACATTCAAAATAGATCATTTTTATATCATAATTAATGGCATAATATTTATCGTCAAAATAAATGTTGTCTCATTCCATATTTATCTATGTATGTGGAAGATAAAAAACAATTCACACAATCGTTAAACACATGAAAATTATATGATCAATAGGCATATAGGATTCATATTTTACTCTCATGGGAATATTATTTAAAGTATGAAATTATATAGGATATCCTCTGACATTATATTTTATATGTCCCAAAATTGTGTGAATAGCTTGCTTCCTTTATGACCTTATAATGAAACATGTCAGAGATAATGTTGTATTTTTCAAATTTTCCACAATATTCAAGTAATAAATTAAAATTTAGTTCATGAAATAATATACATGGACTGTTTATTCCATAAAAATGATTGATCATTGAATCAAACTAATCTTATTCAAATGATAATTTTAATGCGTCATTAATATGAAAAATTCTAAATAATACATCAGGTTGAATATTAGTACACTATAAATTATGATCCTTATTAATGTTAATTATAGTACACAGAATCCCTCATGATGGTATGATTAATTTATAGATTATATAGTTCAAATGATAGGATGTGTATGAGAATATCAATTGATAAATAATCATTTATGTGAAATTAATGGTGCTAAATTCTCATCATTTCCCTTTGTTTCTTTTTTAAAATAATATTTTTATGAGTACACAAATTCTTGATGATCATGGGGATTTTTAGGTCACATAAAACCACCCAATCTATATCTGGTTCTTATTTGGGACTATTAAACCATGTATAAGAACATTCCTATAATGTTATGAACAATTACAATATCAATTTGTATCTTTAAATTAATAGTAGTAATATATGATATAACATATTAATTTTTCTTATGAATAAGGTTTTGGACATGTATCAAAGAAAATGAATGTTCAATATTATGTATCTCATTATTGAATGATTATAACCATAAAAATATTAACCATGGATTCCATTATTGTGGAACAAACCTTGTAACAACCCAACCCTAGAAGCCCAGAGTCGGTGCAGTATTACATATCATTGGCATGATCACAAAAGATCATGTCTCGAAAGACTGATTAGTTTAGTAGCCTTGGAAGTACTACATACATTTATAAGGTTTACATTACATCATAAAATGGAAAGCTACAACAAAATTTTTTCCATTGACAACGTTGAGATCCCATAGACTATCCCTACTGGTCAGTCATAATATACTTCTTCACATCTTTGGAAAAATAAGACATAGAGAGGGGTGAGTGGAGACTCTCAGTAAGGATAACAATATAGTAGAAACATTCATAAATAAGCATAAAAAATTAATACAATGTATAAGAATAAAACAAAATCATTTTAAAATTGATCTCCAACATTATATGGAAAAGATAAAATCAAAATAATTCCATTTACTTACTCACATGGATATTCTACTAATCGAATAATTTCATGCAATATCATTAGCACATTTATAATGACGGAATGCATAATTCCAAACATTCATTACCACATAGTCAAGGCCTTGTTCCAAGACTACAATAAGAGTTTTTCAAGGCCTTGTTCCGATACACTAGTTTGTGTCAGGGGACCTACCGATGCATCGAGGAGCTATAGCAGGCTCCACCCGTCAATTACTAAGTCCAATGCATTCCTCATATGAAACGTTTTAATCATAACATAAACATTCGTTTTAAAACTAGCATACGAAATGAAAATACTTTATCCATAAACCCTGAATGTTAGGAAAATAAAACATCTATAATCAAAATTATCTCAAAACCTTCAATACAAAATGTAATATTTGGATCATAATAAATCAACCTAAAACAAGAATAAAATCCATTAAATGATGTTGACATAGATGAAATCAAAACTGTTTGAGAGAAATATCTCTTTCTATTTTGAAATAATTTAAAAGTCATGTAATTATAATAGAAAACATTTATTTTTAAAATATTCCTATAATTTATATGGGAAGCTTCGATGATGTTATAACAATGGAATATAGCTGCTCCCCCTGTATAAGTTAAAAAACAATCTTTTCTTAATTTTGTCGAAATGGTCATAAATTACTTTTTTTGGAAAAAGACGGAAAAATTACTCTCAAAACGTATAACATAAAATAAGGGTATAAATGAATTTAACCCATAGTCTAGTAAAAAGTACAAATGCTTCGAAATACATTTTTTATGAAAACACAGATGTGAATGACAAAGATGTCCCAGTATATACTTATGTAAAAACAACCTCAGATAATAAAGAGATTTTGAAAATAACCCTTACCTTGTACTTTTCCTTGGTTGAGGGTAGGTTAACCTCCTAGATAATGGTGAAATAATTTTTATTAAATTATTAACGAATTATATACATTAATAAGAAATCACATATGATCTTTTAACGTTTCTTTGTTAACAATATCTTAGTATTATCATCGTTTTGGGTGTTAAGGAATTTGTTTTCCTTTATATTCTTTGTTACATGAGTCATATTGTTTCTGGATGGGATGTATATTATTCATATAAATAATTATATAATGTCAATAAACATTATTTTTAATCATAAAATGAAAATTAGTCATGAATGGATATGATGGGGAATTAATCTCATCGCGTTCGTGGAGACAGTAATCTGTACGTAAGCACGAGCAACAATATCATTCTTTTGATATTAAAATAATATATAATTGGATGGTATATAATATATACATAATCATTATCATGTTATATTTATTATTTAAATCAATTACACATCATTATTATACCCATCCAAATAATAATGTATTGAATAACAATTATACCATGACATGGAGACGGTAAGCCGTGCGTACGCACGTATGGTGAAATGTCATTCAAAGGGTGGATAGAATAATGAATAAGGTTGTACCATATTTAAAATATCATCACAATATAGGGAATATATTGGAGTTATTATTTTACAATGTAATCAACACAGAAATAAGAAGTGGAAGAAGAAGAAACATGAAAGAGGTGGTGAGATATTTACCTCTTTTTCGGGTTCTTATTTTGGAATTGATCAAAAGCGATCTATAGCTTGGATTTATGAAAAAATTAAGGCCTCTATAATAAAGGTAGGAAATTTTGGAGGATATTTGGGTTGGGTTTTTCCAAGAAAAATGGCTTTGAAGATGTGAATTATAGAGAAGGGCAGGTGCCCTTTTATAAGAGGGGTGAGGGGAACCTTAGGAAAAGCTAGAAATATTTTTTATAATAAAATAATTTTCGGTTCCTAATGGATCCAAATTGATTTATTTCGAATATAAGGTGGGCATGGGTCAAACTACACTCAAAAAATAGGTTTTAGAAAAGTTTGGGTTACTATATGAACCATATATTTTAAATTTAACTCTTAGTTAATTAGTTTTCCATTTATCATGTCTCTTTGTATTTTTATATTATATGGTTAATAATCTTACTATATACATCCAAGAGAACCCCATGTGTTTAATTAATGATACTCATATCATTATACAAGTCTTTTGGCCGAAAAATAGATTTTTAGGAAAAGATTATCAACTTATAATATAATATTTTTTTTAAAAACTCTTTTATGACAATTTTGACACTATTTGGTATTCTGGTTTTTCTAAATTCATAACAACTAGTATTATTCGAACATAATTCCTATAACAAACCCTAATATGTCATATTAACCTATAAAATTAGTGTAATTAAAAAAAAGTCTCAAATTACATTTATTTTAATATTTATAATATCAAATATTTTAATATTTCATTAATTAGGTAATTAATGCATCATCATTGGGTCATAAATCAATTTAAATATTTAATGCCTAAAAATTATAAATAAAATACCATTATATAGGAAATAATTTTATCTTTCCAATTAATATTTATAGTCGAATTTATCTTATGTAAAACATTATATTAAAAATGTTTTAGTTATTAAACATTGAATTTAACACTTTAAACTCTTCTTTGAATTAAATAAAAATAAATATCCTAATCTATTCCATGTAGACCTAAAGGATCATATTTTATTCCTAAGGTGGTTTTTGGTTGAATTAAACTTATCCAATAGAATTAGGACATGTGTTAGGGTAATAATAATATCCTTTTTACCCTTAATTACCCTATTTTATTGTTTAACATGGTAAATAAAAGTAAAAAGTTACTATTCACCAAAAATTATTTTCATCTTATTGAACCACATTTTATATACTGATATAAACTGTGTCCCAAGGATTTTTTAAATTTAACTCACAAAAGCAGTAAAAATAAATTTTATGTAAATTTTTAAATTCTCTTAGAAGGTGGGTAAAAGACGGTTAAAAGTTCAATAAAATTCGTATATATCTAAAATTATTATAAACTGACTCCAATGAATTACATTGAAATTATATAGGTACTATGTATCTATTTTTACCTATAATAAATTTAAATAAAATAAATAATTATTTAAATAAAAATTTGGTTTTGAACTATAACTCAGTGTTTTAACTATTCATCAAAAATTGACTGTTTTTAGAAAAATACAAAAAATTCACCCTAAGCTAATTTCTATATTCCAAATCCAAAAATGATGTCCATTATGAAAGATAAAATTTATAAAATTTAAAAAAGTTGGGATTATTATCCATAACAGCTATTTTGACTGGTTGTGGTGTGTTAGAACTCGAAATTACGTACAACACATGATACTGTATTATTCAAAGGGAAGCGTACCATGAAAGTTTGAGGTGTTACATTCTCCCCTCCTTCATAAAATTCCATCCTCAAAATTTCTATAATATTACTGCATAAAAAGACTCGGGTAGTTCTTCATCAAAAGTTCCTTGGGCTCCCATGTTGCCTCTTCTATATTATGGTTTCTCCATAGAACTTTTACCAGACAAGTCGTCTGGTTTCTCATCATTTGTTCTCTTGTATCAAGAATCTTTATGGAATATTTGTAATAAGATAGATCGGGTTCCAGTTGTAATTCCTCATAGGTGAGTACATGCGTTGGGTTAGGAATGTATTTTCGCAACATTGATACATGGAGCACATCATGAACTTTGGAGAGACTTGGTGGCATTGCCAAATAGTAATCTACAACCCCAATTCATTCTAGAATTTATAAAGTTCCGATGAACCTGGGACATAATTTTCCATTTTTACCGAAATGTATAACACCCTTCCATGGAGAAACTTCTAGAAAAACATGATCTCCTACCTGAAATTCCAAATCCTTCGTTCAGTTATCAGCACAGTTCTTCTTCCTACTTTGAGTTGCGTTGATGTGGTTTTGTATTACCTTCTCCTTTTCCATCATTTCTTCCACAAGTTTTGGGCCCACGAGTTTTCTTTTGCCAACATCATCCCAACAGGTTGGTGTGCGACATCTCTTTTCATATAATAATTCAAATAGTGCCATTTGAATAGTTGAATGGAAGCTATTATTATAAGAAAATTATACCAGAGGTAAATATTGTTCACACACACCATGAAATTCTAGTGAGCATGATCTCAACATGTCTTCCTATGTTTTAATAGTCCGTTCTGATTGTCCATCAGATTGGTGGTGGTAGACAATGCACAAACAATGTTCAGTATCCATGGATTTCTGAGGAAATTTCTATAATCTTGATGTAAAACGTGGATCATGATTAGAATCAATTAATAAGGGTACTCTATGAAGTCATACAAACTTCATTAATATACAGTCTTTCTAGATGTTCAATTGGTAAATCTTCTTTTATAGTAAGAAAATGTTCTCACTTGGTTAGATGATCAACAATGACCCATATTGAATCTATCCTTCTAGGAGTATTTGGTAGTCCCATGAAATATACCATCATAATATTATCCTATTTCTATTCAGGTATGGGAAGTGGTTGCATGACTTTTCCAGGATGTTGCCTTCTAGCTTTCACGTGCTGACAAACCATACATCTTGACAAAAAATCAGCAATCTCCCTCGTCATGTCATCCCACCATAAATGTTCCTTCAAATATCTATACATCTCAGTGATACTAGGGTGTATATAGAAATTGGAACTGTGAGAATCATCCAACAACTCTTTTTTTAGATCAGGTATATCGGGAAAACAAAGTCTCTTCCCAAATTTCAAAATTCCATCTTCATAAAAAAATTCAATCAATTTCCCATTATTCACAACTATAATCTTTTTTTGAAACTCTTCATCACTGGTGTAAGAACTATTTATCCTTTCTAGTAATTATGGTTTGACAAAAATTTTAAAAAGTATTGATGTTTGACATTCTATGGTGATTCCCCTATCCATATTTACTATAACCATGTATATAGGATACTTTTCAACTCTCATCTTGTTCATAACTCCATGATCCTATCTACTAAAAGCATCTGCCACCTTATTTTCCTTCCTGGTGTGGTAGTATATTGTGCAATCATAATCCATGAGTAGTTCAAGCCGTCTCCTTTTCCTCATGATGACTTCTTTTCTTTGAGAAAATATACTTCAAACTCTCATGATCAGTATATATCTCACATTTTTCACAATAGTGATAGTGTCTCCAAATATTCAAAGAAATTATTATGGATTCTAACTCAAAAACATTATTAGGATAGTTTAACTCATGAATTTTTAGCTGTTGTGATGCATAGGCATTGACCCTATCATTCTGTATAAGGACACAACCAAGTCATTTTTTTGATGCATCACTATAAATAACAAACCCATCATTCCCTGATGGTAGAGTCACGATAGGATAATTGACTAGTCTTCTCTTCAGTTCTTTGAAAAATTCTTCAAACTCTTTTTTAAAAATAAATTTAACCCCTTTACATGTGATCCTGGTTAATGGGTTATCCAATCGGGAAAAATTCTAGACGAAACACCGATAATAACCTCCAAAACTAATAAAACTATGTACCTAAGTTATACTCGTCCATTCTGGCCATTCTTGGATTGCTCTTGCCTTAGAGGGATCAATATAGATTCCATCCCTAGAGACAATATGTCCATGAAAAGAAATCTCCAAATGCCAGAATTCACACTTTCTAAAGATCCCATATAATTATTGTCTTCTAAGAGTCTTCAGGATAATGTGCAAGTGATTTTCAAGATCTTCATAGCTTTTGGAGTATACCAAGATATCATAAATAAATACCACTAAAAAGTCATCATTATATTCCTTGAAAACTCTATTCATTAGATCCATGAAGACAGAGGGAGCATTAGTCAATCCACAAGGCATCACTGTAAACTTGTAATGCACGTACGTGGTTTAAAATGCTGGGTTCAGAATGTCTTTATTCTTTAAACACAACTGATGATATCTAGATCAAAGGTCAATCTTTGAAAGATTTTGAGCTCTATGTAGTTGGTCGAATAAATGATCAATGTGAGGTAGGGGATACTTGTTCTTTATTGTTATAGTATTTATCTACGTGTAGTCAATGCACAACCTCATAGATCCATCTTTCTTCTCAAAAAAATGGATAGGGGCTTCCCATAGAGAGACACTAGGGCGAATAAATACCTGATTACTCAATTCCTCTATTTTTTTTCTTTAGTTCCACTAATTCCACAGTCTCCATTCAATAATGGGTGTTCAATATGGGCCTCAAACCAGGAATTAAATCAATGGAAAACTCAATTTGTAATTTTGAAGGATGTCCAGGTAATTCATTTGGAAACACATCGGTATATTATTTCACAATAGGTAAATACTCTAGTTGAACATTCATTTACTCACCCACTGTTATTTCATTATATTCCTCCCCAATAATTTAATTTAGTTGAGCTACTGGGGGTGGATATAGATAAGAATTAGGTGGTGATGTTTTCCTCTAAAGATACAATGTTCTTTATAATCATCATAAAAAACTGTAACCTCTTTCATATTACAATAAATTTCACATAATGGTCAGAAATCCAATCCATATCGAGGATTATATAAAATTCAATCATGTTTATGACTATGAGATCAGCAGAAAAATAACTTTTATATAACTTAATGGGTACTGATTCACAAAACATTATTGCAATAATACTTCCCTTAATAGTTTTTATTGACAACTACCTTGTTAAATCAAATTGGAAATATTTAATTTTTTATCAGACTCTCAAGATATGAAACAATGCGATGATCCAGAATCAAATAAAGCATTTTCTAAACGTGAAGAAACAATTAAATTACATGTCACTACATCTTTTGGAGCTTCAACATTAGTAGTAGTGATAAAATAATCTTGTCATTGATCCCTTGGACTTTTCTAAGTTAAGTTCCCCTGACACTTAGGACATTAATTTTCATAATGTCTCCATTATCTACAATTGTAGAATTCAACATTAACATCCTCTTTCTTCCCCATGCAATAATGATATTGGTGGCCTTTTTAAACACACTTGTAACAGACTCCCATTCCCTTCAGACAAGTAACAAGGTGTTTCTTACCACATTTACTAAAGGATTAATATTTAATTTTTCCCTTCATCCCCTTATTTTCATTTCCAGAGTGTTTAGAATGTCTCTTCTTCTTTTTCTTTTCATTAAAGTTGTAAGACTTAGATAATTATTTTTCTATATTTATAGAACATGAGACAATATATTCATACTACGAGATGTATTGTGAGACTAATTCTCAATGGAGAAATGGTTTTAACCCATCAAAGAAACAGTCAATCTAAATTTTTGGGTTACATATATAATAGGCAGCATGCCTTGCTAGCCTTGTAATGTTAGTTTCATACTTTCTGACATTCTCATCCTCCTTTTTCATTAACTCAGAAATTTCCTTTCCATATCCTTTCAATTATCATAAAGGAATTTTTTTCTAATAAAATCTCTTTAAACTCCCTCCATTCCATATTTGATACTTCATCATCTTCATTTGTGTTTTGAATCAATGACCACCATTGATCAGTATCTCCAGTGAGGAGGTAAACTGCCATGAAAACTTTTATCCTTTCACTACTCCCCAAGGCATGGAATATTTTCTCTAAGGAATTTATCCATTGCTCAGATACTAGTGTATTTGTACCCCCATTGAATGTTGGTGGTTGTTTCCTCATGAAGCCATCTAACATTGATCCTCCATGCTTTGGATCAGGGTGCTCCATATGGGTAAGGTTATTATTCGTAACCTGAGTGAGTTGTCCCAGTATGGTGATTAACTAATCTACCACGGTTGTAACACACTGAGATTTTATGAAAAATATTCTTTTTAATTTTATTGATGTCTTTTGTTATACGCTACACCAAAATAAGCTTACACTACACGTGTCCCTGACTTGGCTTGCATTACACGCAATCACGACCTTTCTCGATAGCCTGCGTTGTACGCAATACCGGGTTTCACTAAACAACGATATATGGTTATCACAAACTATCCATTATGAATATTATTAACTATGTTTTTAATTCTATAACATTATTATTCATCTTACTCATTTTCTAGAACATGGTATGAGAATAAAATAACTATTTCCGGTAAAATAAGTATTTTTTAAAAAATGTAGTTTTGCCGCTTTTTGATGGCGCACCCACATCAAATCTAGATTTTGAAATGTTTATAAGTTTAATTTTAAAAACTAAAATTATTATTTGGAATTAGTATATAAAATTTTACCAAGTATAAAATTTTCATATTATTCTGATAACTTTCATATTTTAATGAATGGTAAAAACACGCTATATTTTAATTAAAAACAACTTTTTTCATCATCATAATTTATGTGCTTAAATTATAATATTTAATGGTTTTAATTTATAACTAGAATATATTTTTAACATTTAATATAATTTATGTCATTAGCATTGATTTAACATTGAATTCCTAGGTTAAATCAATTCAATATTTTGCAATGTTTAAAAAAAATATCAGTTTTCTTTCGACAACGGGATTAATTTTAATTTAATTTATGCAACTTATGTGTATTGAATTAGGAAAAATGGGTTCCATATTTGGAATCAGTGGGTCCAAATTATATTAATAGACTACTTTTTATTTTTTGGCATTATGAATAGTAACTACGGTAAATTTTATTTACCATAGATAAATGTAAATCAAGTAATTGAGGGTAAATATAATATTATAAAATTACCCTAAATCCAATCTTAATATAATTGTATGACTTAATTTTGTCCTATGACATATTTTGGTCGAAATGGAATCCATTGGAACCCTCTAGTATTTGATTATGACCTTTAGTTTATTTTATTTATTGGAAAGTGAAATATGTCTCACTCAAACTTGAATAATTAAATTATTTCTAATATAAGTTTATACAGAATATAAATTAGGTTATAAATACTCATTTGAAATATAAAATTATTTTATTTATCATGTTAATTTTTTTATAATTTTTAAGTGATATTTAATTACATTAATAGCTTATACCTTAATGATGCATAAATTATTTATTTAGTGAAAGATAAGTATTATAGTTATTATTGAAATAATAATAACCATTAAAAGGCTCACAAACCTGAAAAAAACATATTGGTAGTGTATATATGCACCATAATCATACAATGGATGAATGTATGACTGTTTCCAGTCTTATAAAATTTATTATGACACTTATATTATTTTATTTTAAATGATGTCAAAGTTATCACCTTCATAATTTAATAAATATAACATTTTAAAAGTTGGGTGTTTTAGAATATAAATCCAACTAAAAGTATTCTTATGAAATCTATAAGATTTATCTTTATCTTAGTATTTTATTTTTAATTGTTATGCAAAAATAAGTATATTTAACAATTATACAAAAATGTTGTAGAAATTATTTTATTAAGAGAAGTATCAAATAAATGGTATTACAAATATTATAATAAATATTATATGAACTATTTAATGTAATCCACTAATTTTATATATGAATATTACATGTTAGGAACCTATTAAATATTTTATTTCTAATATATCCTCTATGTAGATTTTATTTAAATACAAATAAATTAATAGTGTCAAAATTGACAGTACTGTTATTTTAAAAAAATAACAAATTATCAAATTGTTTAAAAATCAAAAAAATATTTAAAAAATATGAATTCAAATTTATATAATCTAAAATGTCATAAAGTATACAATTATGGAAAATTAACCACACATAAGTGATTATTTATAACCATTTAAAATTTAGAATTTTATTACCACAAATAAAATTAAATAGATTAAATAAGGATAAATTAAAATGATAAGGTTTAAAATAAGATCAAAACACGTCTAAATTTGACTGGTTGATGAGATTACAACCCTATATCATCTAATATTCTAATTGAGTCATTTTTGGAGGTTTTTTTGTGGGTTTTGGATTTATATTAAACTAATACTTTTGAGGATTCCAAAGGTGCCCCTCTCCTCCCTTATAAAAGGGAACCTCCTCCCTCTCATCTTTACACAACATTGAGCCTTCATGCATGGCCAAACCCTGCCAAGTTCCCTTATAAAATTCCCTAGAAATATTATAGAGGTCCTGGTCTTCTTCAAAGACCAATATTAGTTCCCTAAGAGGAGGTCTCAAAGAGGCGTGTTGAAGAAGAGGTAATATCCGTTATCAATTCATTCAAATTTATTTCTTCTTCTACTTCCTCTTATTTAGTTGTATCATTATGAAGTAATAACATCAGTGTCACTAATATACTGATATTATATTATAAATATGAAACAACTCTATTCCACCTTATATCCATCCTACAGAAAATGAAATCACCGCGCATGCGTACGTACAAAATACTGTCTCCACGCCGTGGTGTAATCTATTTTCAACCACCACCTTACATGGATGGGTATAATGGTGTAAATAAATAACTATATATGATTATTTTAAAGTGATATTGATTCTGAAATATTATTCATACGATTCAATACAATTACACGATCATGGGAATGATATCATCGCTCGTGCGTACGTACGGACGACCGTCTCCACGTCGCGATGAGATTCATTCTCCATGTTAACAATTCATGAATGATAATAAAGTATATATAATAAATAATAATGAAATATATGACATAATAATTATATTAGATATATGTATATATATATATATGTATTTCATCTACTTAATTCCATTCAATTCAATAAGGAAATGAAAACAACGTTCATGCGTACGTACGACCTACCGTCTCCATGAACGGTGTATTTCATTCCATTTATCGATCTATCATATATATATTTATATGCTGAATATATATTATATATATATATATCATGTATTACATTCTGTAATTACATAAATCAGGATATAAGTAATAATATCAAGAACAACAAGTCGAAACACGTACAATAAATGAAACGATTTTACCCAAATCGCTACTTTTACATAGAATTTACAAAAGAATGGGTAATATAAAGTAATAAGTAAACCATATATTATATCATAACAGTGAATATGATTTTCTAATTAGTCAATGACATTATTTAAATTATTTTACAGGAGGTTTAGATACATATGAAGCATATCAGACATAAGGTAAGGGATAACAATTCCAATCTCGTTCTTATCCGAGATTGTTATTCGTAAGTATTTACTAGGGTTATTGTTATCATCCATTCCCATGTTTTCTAAAAATGTTTTAAAGTATTTTAAATTCCTATTTACCCATTTTTCTTATTTACCACATTTTATGAATGGAATCTTACTTTTTTTTACCACATGGGGAACTTTTTGTCTTTTCCAACAAAAGTACGAGAAGAATGTTATTTTTAATTTATACGGCATGAACTGATTTTTACGGTGTCATAACACCTTATTTTCATGAATTTTACACAATAAGATTTCAGGGTTATTTTCAATAAAATTATTTATATTTTAAAATTGTGTGGAATTTTGTGAAAAGAAAATGATTTTTAACAAGAAAGGATATTTTCCTCAAAAATTATTTTAAGTGTTTTATCAAAACCATTTTCCATCTAAGATGACATTATTTTCATATGTGTATGTTTCAAATATTATGTCTCTATGTTTTACATGGTTTCACTTTTATTATGATGAAATGATATCCATTTTTTATATATATTATGTTATGATGGGATGATGTTTATGAAACCCATTTTATTCTTTGGGTTATGATGAATGATTTATGTTTATGTTGTGGCACAAGTAAGTATGATTTCATTATGAAATGGGTGGGACCTATATCTCCCTCCAATGAATTGGGAAAAGATTTATATCTCATGAGATAGACATGGCTGCAATGGTAAGTTAATCCAGTTCAGTATTACAGGACTGGAACGAGGAGTGAACTCGATTCAGAATGGGACTTTCTCCACTAAGATGGTCTTGGAAGCAATGCCGTGGCTACTGGGGAAATCATAAAATGTGCTTAATGGATGCCACAATTACATGTTTTATTACCATGCTATTTTATCATGATTAATGTTCCTTTATGACCCATGCCTTCTATACTTCCAAGATTTATGTCGTTGCTCATGATTTTGATGTTTGGTTTTATGTTCATGTTTTTGCATTCAAATGTTTATGGATTGTTTTATGTTCTCTATGATTACCCTTACAGAGAATTTGAGCTCACCCTTTATGTGTTTTCTTTTCCCCAAGATTTAAAGAAATGTTTTAGGTAAGAAAAATAAATTGGAAGATCTTTATGGGAGATGTTGAAGATCTTTTACCTCGATTAGAAGATTATTTTTCGAGTTTCCAAAGACACTGAACTATTACGGTATTTCTGTGTCTGTTTTCATTATGTATTAAATATTCCGCAAAAGTAATGTAATGTCCATGTACGTCATGTTTTGGGTCTCTACAGTTGGTATCAGAGGAAAGGTTTAGTTAACCTTTGGAATCTAGGATGTGAAAAACTTTAGTGAGATTCCTAGAGATATTTCTAAGGTATGTATAAGGATGTCCCTATGATTAAGTATACGTATAAGTTAGAGTCCTAGAATTATTTTGACGATCATGAATAACCTGGGGTGAACCTAAGGTTTCATGGATTAATTTTTTTTAGTAATTTAGACACCCCATAAGTGACTTTTTATGATTATGTGGTTCCTCATTATTTTAAATCTTTCTTACACTATGGTTTCTGGTCTTAGTCAATGGAGGTAACAAGAAAGAATTCAGTTAAAATTGATTCCAAAGGACAAATCGGTGACTATGATCAATGAAATTATGTAACACCTGGAGAGAAATATATTGTGATTATTCTTAATCAGTCATCTCGATATATGATTAACAAGATGAACTTTAGTTGTATTCCTAAGTCATCAAATAAGAGGAAGATGGGATTTTATGCATGTTCACATGGTGAGGAGCATAGATAAAAGAAGATTGAGATTTCTAAAGAACGGATAAATAACCTTGAGGAATACCTCAAATGGAGGGGAAGATGTTATCTTTGTGGAGAAAAGGGTCATAGAGTGACATACTATTATGGACTCCAATATAAGGCCCCAGCCTTAAACCTTACTTAATATTGAGTTATTAAAAGATTACACATTGAGGATATTTTCAGGTATAGAGTTTTAGAGAATTAGATCATAAAACTTGAATTACATTCCGCATTTAAACAAAGTGGTTACATAAAAGACCGTATTCATTTTTCCCATCAACGAAAACATATTTAAAATAAAACATGGATTCTTTCTTGACACTTCCTTGACACTATCATCATATCATGTACCATTCCCTTGACCTGTGAAAAACATTTGAAAAACTTGGGATGAGCATAAAAAGCTCAGTAAGGGTTACAAAAAGAATAGAAAGGAAACATGAGTACATATATACATAAGAATGAAATCATTCTTTTCCCATAAAACATAAGCACATTAACATACCTCATAAAATCATGAATAAATCATAGAAATAATAAGACATAATGGAAACTTGAGGCATTTATAACATTCTTACGTAGGGAGTAACCCTCTTGGTTACGTTTGGAATACCCATCACAGTATATTCCCTAAATCTCTTCAGAGAAACCTTAACGTTTAACTCCTTCGCGTTATCCAATGCATTGGAGAGCTATATCGGGCTCACCCGCCCTTAGTTTATCACGGAACCACCCGTCTTTATAACAATTCCCAAGAACCATAACATAATAATAGCACATAACTTAAGCATAAAGGAAAGATAACATTCTCACATTGCAATAACAATATAACATTTTAAGATATTGAAATAATGAATGCATTCTAAAAACCATTTTCAAAACCATTTAAATCATTTAATAAAGAGATTTTTAAATCAAAGTATCTCATACCACATTGAAGCTTTTAACATTTTAATCTATTAATATCCATATAAATAAATTCTTAAAACTATTTTGTATACATGGATATTAATGAGAAATATTTATAAGATTAAATCATTAAAACATTTAAAATGATATTTTAGTTAAAGGGTTTTTAACAAAATGGGAGACACTTGAATTAAATAATTGAGTAATAATATTTAATCAAAACATTATAATATCATGAGAATAAAGGGGTTCATGATATAATATTCCAAAGGACAGTATATACACCATATAAGAGTGAATTGGTGCATAACAACAATGAAGTCTCAATAGAAATGTAAATTGAGATGAAATCCATTATAAAGATGGTATACTTAAATTAAGGATAAATCAATCTCATAATAATGTGTGACAAATATAAATAAACCCAATATAAGTGGATATTAAGTGTAAAATAATCAAAGGTCTTTCACATATATTCAAAGGATGACATATTCAATAACTACTTGTTGAACACAAAGAAATCGAGATTGGTTTAAGAAGTTCCCTTGACAGCCTAACGACGTCACATCAAATTTTAGAAATAGAGCTGATGAGAGAGATAAAGGGTATCTCATCTCTTGGACATAAAATTTATAGAAATAAGGATATATAAGATCATATCCCCACATAATAAGTAGAAAATTAAAAGACATAACAAAAGAAGTCTTTTAAAAAGAGGAGGGTGAATGGTTCCCTTAACGATTTGGGTAACTTTCGAAACGTAAACCCAATTAAAGAAGGACTATAAAACATTGATGTAAATACTCATAAAAGAAAGTATTTTTCACAAAGAGTAGAATAATGGACATTACATACACCACTCAAAAGGAAATATTGGAAAATGTATCATGAATCTCACGAAAACACAAAGTGAGAAAAAAAGCCCCTTACGAAATTTCTACAGCATAACGGCGCCAATTAAAACTTAAAAAATGGATTGATGAGAGAAAATAGGGTCTCTCATCAAATTAAAATAAAAATTAAATTAATATTAATATAAAAGAACATCTCAATCCTAATAATGATGAGCTTAAAAGGAATGACATAAAAGAGTGTACTTAACAAGAAAGAGAGAGGTGGGATCCCTTACCTTGGGTCCGACTAGACTCGATCGTTCTTTAACTTCTTGAATAATAAACTTGAGTTAATTAATACTTTCTTAAGAACCCTTTTCAAGTTCATTATTCCTTTTATATCACTTACTACCATGCTATGAACACTATGTAATTATTTAAGTTAATAATGGTCGTTTTGTAGATCATTGCTACTTGAGTCGAAAATAAACTTTTTATAATTACAAGTTGTTCATGTGGTAAAATGTATATTATATCCAGAATTATATTCATTATGAATATATAATATATATCCATTATATACATGCATTTATAATATTACATAACATTTAGAGGTAATAAATGAAATGCACCGTTCATGGAGACGGTAAGCCGTACGTACGCATGAACACTACTTCCATTTATATTTCTTATGAAATTAAAACACAATGATACACAATAGTATTATAATTCCAGTATATTATCATATATAATTTCATTAAATGTATCCTTTATACGTACCACATATGGTATTAACAAATTAAATCACTTTGAGGGGGCGGTAGTCCACACTTCCTAAAATGAAGATATCGCATTTAACCATAATTAAAACCATAAAGGTATGCCATAAATGAAAAATACAGAAGATTAAGTAAACAATAAACATATTATATATCATATATAAATATAGTGACATCTTAATGGCCACCTTTTAGGGTGTTAAATGAATATTGAACAATCATCATTTCGTGAGGCAGAAATTCACCATCCACAGAAATAGAATGTTCCTTAACCATTAGATGTAGGTGTGTGTAAGTGTAGCTCGACTACTTCTGATAAAAACAATCTAGTATATTTAAGATTATTGATTTGTTACAAAATAAATTAATAAAAAGAGTTTAGGGGGTTGGAGATGCAAAATAAAACAAAAGAACACAAGTGAAGACATTACCTTAAAATCGGGTATCTCTCTTTGATTTGAGCTCAAAGGCTTCCTTGGGAAGACTTATGCCCAAATTGAGGCTTATAGGAGTAAGAGAGGGATGTGGAGAGACAAAATGAGTAGGTGTTGACCGATCCAAAGGCTTGAGAGGTGTGGTTAAGGTGGTAGAGGTGGGTACCTTTTATAAGAGGAGAGGAGGGGCACTCTAGGAAAGTTACAAAATGTTACTTTATTTTCAAATGAGTTTCGGATTTTAAAGGACCCACATTGATTAATTTCAAGTATAAGGTGGTAAGGGTTAGAAATATACTCATCCAATAGGTCTTTTACAAGTGTACGCTATTGTTTTAACATTATCGTTTCATTTTATTTAAATCGTTTATTAATGAGGTAATCGTTGTATCATCCTGATGTCATACATAATTTAATTTATTTAATTTATAAAAATTGTAAAACAAATATCATGATGTAGTAAATATTTTTATCTTTCTAATGAATATTTATAGTAAAAAATATTACTTTTATAACCCCATTTAATTTTTTTTTAGTAAAACAACTCATGCTTGTGACATTTTTATTTTAACATAAAATAAATAGTTATTTATGTCATTTTCCAACCAAAGTGGAACCATGGGGTCCCCAAGTTGACCCATGGTTTGTATTGGTCGGAAATGACACATCCAATTATGGAAGAACATGTGTCTAGGTCATGTCATATTATTAAAACACTATTTTTACCTTAAATTACACTAATTACCTCTAACCGCGATAAAAAACATAAAAGTTAATATTCACCAAAAAATTATTTTAATCTCATTGAACCACATTTTACATCATAATGACAACCATGTATGTCGGATTTTTGAAATTCAAATCACAGAATTGGTAAAGTTTCATTTAAACGAAAAATCAGTTTTTAAACTACCACTTAGTGGTTTCACTATTCATCAAAAATTGAAGTTTTTCAGAAAAATACCAAAAATTCACCCTAAGCTATATTTGATATTCCGAATTCAAAAAAGATGTCTATTTTAAAAAATTCAAAATGTATATGCTGCATTAATTAAATTAATAATCAATTCCCGCGGTCAAAACAAATAGCGTGTTTTTGGGAAACAATATCTATTAAAAGATTGACACTAGTTTAAGTCCAATTTCAAAGTGAAATTAATTACAATGACCACCATTAGATCAAATGGTAAAAATATATTCTAAATACACTCTAATCTAAATAAAAAATATAATCTATCCATATAAATACATCAGATTAAAAGGAGGTTTTGAATTAAAAAGAAACATTTTCAATAAAAATGATCTTTATCTGAAAAATAAAATTTTTTTACACAAAGTAAAATTTGATGTCCAGATTCTAAAGAAGGATTTTATTTTGTCAAATACAACATATATAAATTTTCAAAATTATATTTAAAAATGGTTCTCCATCAGAAGGCGGTTAATCGACCTTTTAAAGAATATTAGAAAATTTATGCTTAAAATTGGATTTATTTGCATTTTAAGCTTCCAACATTTATTGGATAAAAGTAAAAATATTTGACAAAAATATATAATCATTTTGTAGTTAGTTCCATTCATTTTATCCATTACAATGGCTAGGCGTTAACTACCTTTTAAAATAATATTATTTTATTATTAGAGTGCAATGTATGATTTCAAAGAAACTCGTTGTTGCATATTGGGTACACCCTCGAGCATATCATTCCCTTTAAAGTACCAAAAATATGGATAAATATGAAAATTTAATATTTTTTATTTACCTGGGGTGTTACATCCAATGTCTTATCTGTGTTGAACATGGGAATTACCCAACTCAATGCCCTGACATAAGAGGTTACTTCTAAATCAAGGAAGGACTTATTTCATGGAAATCATTGAAGAGGATTGATTAAAGTGTTTATGTATTGGTATTCAAGAATAATGTTGTTGAGATACTTTTATGGTATATTGAAATATTTATGTATTGGTCCCTTGTGGTTTTCCATATGAATATGGCATCGGTAACCCTGAAAAGTGATTCAAATAATTTGGAAAGCAGATGATATGAATATAATGAAGGGATAAGGATAAAATAAATTGTTTGATAGTATTCATGAGCTCATGATTTATATAAGGACTAAGTGATATCATGGTTTGAGTATATAGAATTTTGGGGATTTTGGTATTTGGAAAGAGTTAACTTTTAACTGCACTCATGTTTTCACTAAGGTTCAATGGGTATTTATTTTTCAAGAGAATACATTATTATGGCCTTAGAATGTTTAGAATGTGACCAATATGATATATCGTATGATATATGGGGGATAAATGATGGTATTCACATACTTGTTATGTGACCTCTCAAGTAATCATTTTCTTTACACTATGAGACTGGACAGAAGTATTTTCGATAAGCTTAAAGGTTGTAATGGATTAAGTTGGACATCCGATAGAATTGTTTAAGCCTAGATTTTTTTTCAATATTATTTATGGAATGGTATAATAATGCATTTTTATAAAAACGACATCCTACAAGACAGGCGACAACCCATCGTGTCGGACAAGGCTGTGGGAATCGAACCCACAACTAAAGTGCGACAGACCTTTATCGCCTACCACTAGCCTATAAGAAGTCCCTATTTAGTATAAACCAGTTTCATTATATTAAGCAGTATGATATTTGAAGTATAAGTCCATTTTTGGAACGATATACGATAGATGTACTTTTGTATATAACTATTACTAACCTTTTGTTTGAGACAGATGGAATCACCCATCATTCTATCACATGATCTACTAACACTTCACAAATGACAAATTCAACTTCATTTCTTTAAGAGATGAAGTGGAAATTATTCAAGGCATGAACAACGGTGATATTATATCAAAATAAAGTAAGTATTTCTTCTAATTCCAATTTCTTCAAATTTAGAGAAATGATATTGAGAACCAAATTTTTTTTGCTAGTGCCCTTTTATCCGACGAATCAAATGGTACCTTAGATCATCACAAATCAATGGCTTTGATATTGTTGGCTTTTTCATATTCATGTTTTCTACCACTCTCCATCAGAACATGATGGTTAGATTTCTCTTCCATATTCATATTTTCACCTATGTTATCCTATGTGGAAACCCAATGATTAGTTTATTTGGGTAACCATTACGTTTCAAACATTAGTTTTTAAATATTGGTTTTGGTATTTTTTTTACAATGTTGTAGAATTTCGAGTAGTAAACCATTTATACCCCCGATGAATTTCGAGGGTGAAATTCATTTTAAGGGGGTAGAATGTAACACACAAATATTTTATGAAAAATATTCTTTTTAATTTTATTGATGTCTTGTGTTGTACGCTACACCAAAATCATCTTGCACTACATACATCCCTGACTTGGCTTGCATTACACTCTATCGCGACCTTCCTCGATAGCCTGTGTTGTACGCAAGACCTAGTTTAACTAAACAACGATATATGGTTAACAAGAACTAGCTGTTATGAATAGTATTAACTACATTTTGAATATTATAAAATTATTATTCATCTTAGTCATTTTCTAGAACACAGTATGAGAATAAAACAAATTTTTCGGGTAAAATAAGTATTTTTAAAAAAATGCAGTTTTACCGCCTTTTGATGGAGCACCCACATTAAATCTAGATTTTGACATGTTTATAAGTTTAATTTTACAAAAGAAAATTTTTCTTTGGAATCAGTATATAAAATTTTACCTTGGATAAATTTTTTATATTATGCTGATAACTTTCATATTTTAATTAATAGTAAAAACATGCTATATTTTAACTAAAACAACCTTTTTCATAATAATAATTTATGTGGTTAAATTATACTATTTAATGGTTTTAAAGTATAAATAGAATTTATTTTTACCATTTAATACAATGTATTTCATTGGCATTGATTTTACATAGAATACGTAGGTTATATCTATTCAATCTTTTGCTATGTTTTAAACAAAAACCAGTTTCCTTTCGACAACGAGATTAATTTTAATTTAATTTCTGCAACTTCAGTGTATTGAATTTGGAAAAATGGATTCCATATTTGAAATCAGTGGGTCCAAATTATATTAATTGACTACTTTTTATTTTTGGACATTATGAATAGTAACTACGGTAAATTTTATTTACCATAGATAAAGGTAAATCGGGTAATTGAGGGTAAATATAATATTATAAAATTACCCTAAAACTTGTCTTAATATAATTTTATGATTATATTTCATCCTATGACATATTTTGGTCGAAATGGAATCCATTGAACCCCACTTTTATTTGATTATGACGTTTAGTTTATTTTATTTAAAGGAAAGTGAAATATGTCTCACTCAAACTTTAATAATTAATGTATTTTTAATATAAGTTTATACAGAATATAAATTCGGTTATAAATACACATTTGAAATATGAAATGTTTCTCTTTATCATGGTAATTTATTTATAATTTTTAAGAGATATTTAATTACTTTAATAGCTTATATATTAATGATGCAGAAATTATTTATTTAGTGAAAGATAAGTATTATAGTTTTTATTTAAATAATAATACCCATTAAAAGACTCAAAAAATTTACCAAAACATATCAGTATCTAAGAATCCAATTACTGAATATATGACTATTTTGAGTCTTATAAATGTGATTATGACACTTATATTATTTTATTTTAAATGATGTCAAAATTGTCAACTTCGTAATTTAATAAATATATCATTTTAAAATCTGGGTGTTTTAGAATATAATTATGACTAAAATTATTCATATGAAATCTATAATATTTATCTTCATCCTAGTAATTTATTTTTAATTTTTATCCAAAAATAAGTATATTTAATAATTATACAAAAATGTTGTAGAAATTATTTTATTAAGGGAAGTATCAAATAAATGGTTTTACAAATAGTAAAATAAATATTATATGAACTATTTAATGTGATCCACTAATTTTATAGATGAATATGAAATGTTAGGAACCTATTAAATATTTTAGTTCAAATATATCCTCTGTGTGGATTTTCTTTAAATCCAAATAAATGAATAGTGTCAAAATTGACACTATTGTTATTTTATAAAAATAACATATTATTAAATTGTTTAAAAATCACAAAAATATATAAAAATTATGAATTTAAATTTATATATTCTAAATTGTCATAAAGTATCCAATTATTGAAATTTAACAACACTTAAGTGATTATTTATAACAATTTCAAATTTACAATTTTATTACAACAAATAAAATTAAATAGATTAAATAAGGATAAATAAAAATGATAAGGTTAAAAATATGATCAAAAGATGTATAAATTTGATTTGTTGATGATATTACAACACTATCTCACCGAATATTCAAATTGATTAATTTTTGGAGGTTTTTTATGTGCTGTTTGAATTTATATTAAACTAATATTTTTGAGGATTCCAAAGGTGCCCCTCTCATCCCTTATAAAAGGGAACCTTCTCCCTCTCATCTTTACACAACATTGATCCTTCAAGATTGGCCAAAACCTGCCCATTTCCCTTATCAACTTCCCTAGAAATATTATAGAGGTCCTGGTCTTCTTCAAAGACCAATTTTAGTTCCCTAATAGGAGGTTTCAAAGAGGCGTGTCGAAGAAGAGGTAATATCTGTTACCGATTCTTTCAAAATTATTTCTTCTTATACATCCTCTTATTTCATTGTCTCATTATTATGTAATAACATCAGTATCACTCATATACAAATATGTTATTATAAATATTAAACAAACCTATTCCACCTTCTATCCATCCTACAGAAAATGAAATCATCGCGTGTGTGTATGTACAGAATACCGTCTCCACGCAGTGGTGTAATATGTTTTCGACCACCACCTTACATGGATGGGTATAATGGTGTAAATAAATAACTATATATGATTATTTTAAAGTGATATTAATTATGAAATATTATACATACGCTTTAATACAATTCCACGATCATGGGAATGATATCATCGCCCGTGCGTAAGTACGGACTACCGTCTCCACGATGTGATGAGATTCATTCTCCATGTTAACCATTCATGAATGATTATAAAGTATATATAATTAATAATAACAAAATATGTGACATAATAAATATACTGGATATATGTATATATATATGTATTTAATCTACTTAATTCTATTCAATTCAATAAGGAAACGGAAACAGCGTTCATGCGTACGTACGGCCAACCGTCTCCATGAACGGTGTATTTCATTCAATTTATCAATGTATCATATATATATATATATGATGAATATATATTATATATAAATAATTTATTACATTATTTAATTAAGTAAATAAGGATATAAGTAATAATATCAAGAACAACAAGTCGAAACACGTACAATAAATGAAACGATTTTACCCAAATCGCTGCTTTTATATCGAATTTACAAAGGAACAGGTAATATAAAGTCATAAGTAAACCATATATGATAACATAACAATGAATATGACTATGTAATTAGTCAATTAAATTATTTAAATCATTATACATGTGGTTCGGATACATACGAAGCATATCATACAAAAGGTAAGGGATAACAATTCCAATCTCGTTCTTATCCGAGATTGTTATTCGTAAGTATTTACTGGGGTTATTGTTATCATCCATGCCCATGTTTTCTAAAAATGATTTCATGTATTTTTAAATTCCTTTTTACCCATTTTTTATTTACTGCATGTTATGAATGGAATCTTACTTTTCATTACAATACGGGGAACTTTTTGACTTTTCTTTCAACAGTATGAGAAAAATGTTATTTTTAACTTATACGACATAAATGGATTTTTACGGCTTCATAAAACCTTATTTTCATGAAGTTTACTCAACATGATTTCATGGTTATTTTCAAGAAAATCCTTTTATTTTAAAATTACGTGGCATTTTGCGAAAAAAATGATTTTTAAGAACAAAGGATATTTTCCTCAAAAATTCTTTTCAAGTGTTTTATCAAAACCATTTTCCTTCTAAGATGACATTATTTTCATATGTGTATGTTTCGAGTATAATGTCTCTATGGTGTACATGGTTTCACTTTTATTATGATGAAATGATATCCATTTGTTTTATATAGATTATGTTATGATGGGATGATGTTTATGAAATCCATTTTATTCTTTGGGTTATGATGAATGATTTAGGTTTATGATGTGGCACAAGTAAGAATGATTTTATTATGAGATGGGTGGGACCTATATCACCCTCTAATGCATTGGGTAAAGATTTATATCTCCTGAGATAGACATGGATAGAATGGTATGTTAATCTGTTTCAGTATTACAGGACTGGAACGAGGAGTGAACTCGATTCAGAATGGGACTTTGTCCACAAAGATGGTCTTGGAAGCAAGGCCTTGGCTACTATGGAAATCATAACATGTTCTTAATGGATTCAACAATTTCATTTTTTATTACCATGCCAGTTTATCATGATTAATGTTCCTTTATGATCTATGCATTGTGTACTTCCAAGATTTATATCGTTGCTCATGATTTTGATATTTAGATTTTATGTTCATGTTTTTTCATTCAAATGTTTATGGATTGTTTTATGTTCTATATGCTTACCCTTAATGAGAATTTTAGCTCACCCTTTATATGTTTTCTTTTCCCTAGGATTTAAAGAATGGTTTTTGGTTAGAAAACAAAAGGGGAAGATCTTTATGGGAGATGGTGAAGATCTTTCACCACAATTAGAGGATTATTTTCTGTGTTTCCAAAGACACTAAACTATTACGGACCTTGTGTGTCTGTTTTCATTATGTATTATGTATTCTGGAAAAGTAATGTAATGTCCATGTACGTCAAGCATTGGGTCTCTACAACGGTTGCATCACCAGCTCCACTATTATTATCTTCAGTAGGAGGGAAATCCCTACATGGTGTGCATGCATTGATACAGTTTCCATTCCTCCCACTAGGCGCAATTTCTAAACAATGGAATACACTATATTAGTTTATGAATCGCAATACATAATTCCAAGCATATAACATACTTTACATAAATTGAACCGTTTATAGATATACTCCATATCCATAAAAAATGTTTTCATTGAGGATGTATATACTCATAAATCCTGCATAATGGTATGTAAAGAAATCGTGAATTATCCTAACAATATCCCCGGGGAGTGTCGTAACCAAGAGTGCAACAAGGACAATTGTCATGTACTAGGATACCCTTGGTCAAGCCTGAAACTCCTTATCAGAGTTTTAACTCCTAGGTACATCTGTTCCAGAGTTGCCTCTACCTTCTCTTATCCAAGCAGGGATGTATTGCTCCGAAAATACCCAAAATCTATACATTACCAAAATTCTACGATGTTCTTATATACTAATACTCAAAGACAATCTTAGGGATATGTTTTCTAATAAGAGTATATCTAAATATAGCTTACAAGTTTAGTACTAAACGTCCTCTGATACCAACCCTAACACCTTGAACCCTGAAGCCCAGAGATAGTGCATTATTATGTATCATTGGCATGATCACAAAAGATCCTGTCTTGAAATACCGATTAGTTTAATATCCTTGGAAGTAATAGATACATTCATAAGGCCTATATTACGTCATAAAATGGAAAAATACAACAAAATTGTTTCCATATAAAACATTGAGATTTAATAGACTATCCCTGTAGGTCAGTGATAATATACATTTTCTAATCCTTGGAAAAATAAAACATAGAAAGGGGTGAGATCAGATGCTTAGTAAGGATAACAATATAGTGGAAACCATCATAAATAAGAATAAAAATATAAGGAAATAAATAAGACTAAAACAAAATCCATTAAAACATTATCTTCAGCATAATATGGAAAAGATACAATAAAAATAATTCCATTTACTTACTCACATGGATATTCTACTAGTTGAATAATTTCATGCAATATAATTAGCACTTTCATAATGATGGAATACATAATGCCACACTTTCGTAACCACATAGTCAAGGTCTTGTGCCAAGACTACAAATAAGATTCTGTCGAGGCATTGTTCCAAGACACTAGTTTGTCTCATGAGACCTACCGATGCATTGAGGAGCTATAGCGGGCTCCACCAGTCACTTACTATGTCCAATGCATTCCTCATATGAAAATTTATAAACATAACATATACATTCATACTAAAAATAGCATAAAAATTGACAATAATTTATCCATAAACCATGAATGGTAGAAAAATAACACATCCACAGTCTAACATATCACAAAACCTTAAATAAAAAGTAGAAGATTTGTATCATAATAAATCAACCTCAAACAAGATTAATATTAATAAATGATGTTGACATAGATGAAATCAAAAATGTTTGAGAGAAAAATATCTTTCTAATTTAAAATAATTTAAAAGGCATGTAATTATGATACAAAAAAATTATTTTGAAAATATTCATATAAGATTGTATGGGAAGATTCGATGATGTTATAATGGCGGAATATAGCCGCACCAACCATATAAGTTAAAAAACATTCTTTCCTTAATTTTTTCGAAAAGGTCACAATGTAACTTGTTTGGAAAATGATAGAAAGATTCATTTAAAAACATATATGGTAAAATAAGGGTATAAATGAATTTAACCCAGAGTCTATTAATTAGTAATTTTTTTTTAAATACATTTTTAAGAAAATACGGATGTGGATGACAAAGAGGCCCCAATAGATTCTTATGTAGAAACAACCTCGGATAAAAAAGAGATTATGAAAATAACCCTTACCATGTCATTTTCCTTGGTTGAGGGTAGGTTAACCTCTTGTATAATGCTGAAATAATTGTTATTAAATTATACAAGAATTATATACATTAATATGATATCATATATTAACTTTTAACATTTCTTTGTTTATATTATCATAGTATTATCGTTGTTTTGGGTGTTAAAGGATTCGTTCTCCATTATATTATTTGTTATGTGAGTCCTATTTGTTATGGATGGGATGTATATTATTCATATAAAGAATTATATCAGGTATTTAAACATTATTTTTAATCACATAGTTATCATTAGTCTTGAATGGATACGATGGGGAATGAATCTCACCGCGTTCGTGGAGACAGTAATCTGCACGTACGCACGAGTGACAATACCATTATATTGATATTAAAATAATATATAATTGGATGGTATATAATTTATACAGAATAATTATGATGTTATATTTATTATTTAAATCAATTACACATCATTTCTATACCCATCCAAATAATAATGTATTGAATAACAATTACACCACGACGTGGAGACAGTAAGCCGTACATACACATGTATGGTGACATGTCATTCAATGTGTGGATAGAATATTGAATATGGTTGTAAAATATTTATAATAATGTAAAAGTATATATAATATAATGGATTTATAATTTTATAATGGAAACTATATGGAAAGAAGAAGTGGATGAAGAAAAAACATGAAAGAGGTGGTGAGATATTTACCTCTTCTTCGGGTTCTTCCTTTTGATTTGATAAAATTGGCTCCATAGGTTGGCTATATAACTAATGTAATGCCTCTATGATGAAGGGATGACTGTTTATAGGGTATTTGGGTTGGGGTTTTCAGATTAAAATGTCTTTGAAGATATGAATTAGAGAGAAGGTGGAGTGCCCTTTTATAAGAGGGGCGAGGGGCACCTTTGGAAAAGCTAGAAATATTATTTTATAATAAAATAATTTTCGGTTTATAATGGATACAAATTAATTTCATTCATTTATAAGGTGGGAATGGGTCTAAATACACTCAACCAATATGTTTTAAAAAAGTCTGGGTCACTATATTAACCTTATCATTTAAATTTAACTATTAGTTAATTAATCTGACATTTACCATGTCTCGTTGTATTTTTATATTATATATTTAAAAATCATAATATATACTTCCAATAGAACCCAAATTGGTTCATTAATAATACAAATATCATTATATAAGTCTTTTGGCTTATCCTTATATTTTTAGGAATAGAATATCAATTAATAATATAATATTTGTTTTAAAGACTCTTTTATGTCAATATTGACACTATTTGGTATTTTGTTTTTTATAAAGTCATAAATGCATTATCAATTCAAAAAAAATCCATATAACCAACCCTAATATGTCTTATTAACCAATAAAATTAGTGGAATTTAAAAAAAGTTTCAAATTACATTTATTTGGATATTTATAATAACAATTATTTTAATATTTCATTAATTAGGCAATTACTACATCATCATTGTGTCATAATGTAATATAATTTTTTAATGACTAAAATTTATAAATAAAATACCATTATTTATGAAATATTATTATCTTTATAATTAATTTTTATAGTCAAATTTATCTTATGTGTATCCCTATATTAAAAATATTTTATTAATTAAACATCGAATTTAACACTTTTAACTCTTCATTGAATTAAATAATAATAAATGTCCTAATCTATTACATGTGGATCTAAAGGATCATATTTTATTTTTAAGGTGATTTTTTGTCGAATTAAACTTATCTAATGGAATTTGGACATGTTTTTGGGTAATAATAAATCATTTTCACCCTTAAGTACCCTATTTACTTTTAACGGTGGTATATAAAAGTAAAAAGTACCTATTCACCAAAAATTATTTTCATCTTATTGAACCACATTATACATACTGATATCAATCGCGTCTCTCAGATTTTTTAAATTCAACTCACAAAAGCGGTAAAATTAAATTTTATGTACATTTGGAAATGCTCCTAGGAGGTGGGAAAAAGACAGTGAAAAGTTCAATAAATTTTTTGTATATCTAAAATTATTATAAACTGAATCCAATTAATTACATTTAAATTATATAGGTATTATGTATCTATTTTGGCCTAAAATAAATTTAAGTAATATAAATAATTATTTAAATAAAAATTTGGTTTTAAACTATAACTCAGTGTTTTTCACTATTCATCAAAAATTGAAATTTTTTAGAAAAATACCAAAAATTCACCCTAAGATAATTTCAATATTCCGAATCCAAAATTTAATTCTATTATTAAAGATAAAATTTATAAAATATCAAAAAAATGGTATTACTATTCATAACAGGTAGTTTGACTAGTTGTGTTGTGTTAAAACTTGATGTTGCGTATGACACACGCTACTATATTATTCAAAAAGAAGCATACCGTGGAAGCTTGGGGTGTTACATTCTACCCTCCTTCAAATAATCTATTCCTCTAAATTTCTAAAATATTACTACATAAAAAGACTCGGGTTGTTGTTCATCATATATTTCTCGGGTTCTTAGGTTTCCTCTTCCATCTTATGGTCTCTCCATAGAAATTTTACCAGACGAGTCGTCCGGTTTCTCATCACTTGTTCTCTTGTATCATGAATATTGATAGGCTCTATGCAATAAGACATATCTGGTTCCAGTTCTAATTCCTCATAGGTGAGTACATGCATTGGGTCAGGCATGTATTTTCTCAGCAGTGATACGTGGAACACATCGTGAACTTTGGAGAGACTTGGCGGCATTGCCAAACGGTTAGCTACAGCCCCAATTCGTTCTTGAATTTTGAATGGTCTGATGTACCTGGGACATAATTTTCCATTATTACCAAATCATATAACACACTTCCATGGAGAATCTTTTAAGAAAACATGATCTCCTACCTAAAATTCCCAATCCTTCTTTAGGTTTTCATCACCGCTCTTCTTCCTACCTTGAGATACTTTGAGATGGTTTTAGATGACCTTAACCTTTTCTATCCTTTCTTCCACAAGTTCTGGGCCGACGAGTTTTATTTTTCCAATATGATCCCAACTTATTGGTGTGTGACATCTCTTTCCGTATAACGCTTCATATGGTGCCATTTGAATACTTGAATGGAAGATATTGTTTTAAAAACATTCTACCATATGTAAATATTGATCACAATACCATTAAAGTCAAGTGATAATGATCTCAACATGTCTTATAATATTTGAATAGTCTGTTCTGATTGTCTATCAGATTGGGGGTGTTAGGTAGTGCACAAACAAAGTTCAGTATCAAGGGCTTTCTGAAGAATTTTCCAGAATATTGATGTAAAACATGAATCATGATCAGAATCAATTGATAAAGGTACTCCATGAAGTCTTACAACTTCATTAATATATAGTCTTTTTAGATGCTCAAGTGGTAAATCTTCTTTTATAGAATGAAAATGTACTAACTTGGTAAGACGATCAACAATGACCCATATTGCATCATTCCTTCTTGTTATCTTTTGTAGTCCCATGAAAAAGTCCATCATAATATTATCCCATTTCCATTCAGGTATCGGAAGAAGTTGCATGACTCTTCCAGGATGTTGTCTTCCAGCTTTTACTTATTGAAAAAACCATACATCTTGACACAAAATCAGAAATCTCCCTCTTCATGTTGTCCCACCAAAAATTCTTCTTCATATCTCTATACATCTTAGTGCTACCGATGTGTATAGTAAAATTTGAACTATGAGAATCATCCAACAACTCCATTTTTAGATCAGGTATATTGGGAACATAATATCTCTTCCCAAATTTCAAAATTCCTTCTTCATAAACAATGTCACTCAATTTCCCATCATTCAAAACTATAATATTTTTTTGAAACTCTTCATCACCGGTCTAAGAACACTTTATCCTTTATAGTAAAGTTGGTTAGGAAACCATTTGAAAAATTATTGATGATTCACCTTCTATGGTGACTCCCATATCCATATTTACTATATCCATGTATATAAAAACCTTTTCAACCCTTATCTAGTTGAAAATTCCATGATCCTTTCTATTCAAAGCATATGCCACCTTTTTTTCCTTCCCGGGGTGGTAATGTATAGTGTAATAGTAATCCTTGAGTAGTTAAATCCATATACTTTTCCTCATGTTGAGTTATTTTTGTGAGAAAATACACTTCAAACTCTTGTGATTGGTATATATGTAACATTTTTCACCATAGTTATAGTGTCTCCAAATATTCAAAGCAATGATTACAACTGCTAACTCAAGATCATGAGTAGGATAGTTTTTATCAATAATTTTTAGCTGTCATGTTGCATAGGAAATGACCCTATCATTTTTCATAAGGACACAAACAAGTCATTTCTTTAATGCATCACTATAAATAAAAAACCCTTAATTCCATGATGGTAGAGTCATGATATGAGATTTGGCTAATATTCTCTTCAGTTGTTCAAAAATTTCTTCAGACTCTTTTTTCCAAATAAATTTAACCCCTTTATATGTGATCTTGGTTAATTGGTTAGCCAATCAACCAAAATTCTGGATGAAATGTCGATAGTAACCTATGAAACCAACAAAACTGTATACCTCGGTTATACTCATTGTTGCTGGCCATTAATGGATTGCTCTTGTCTTACAAGGATCAATAGAGATTCCATACTTAGAGACAATATATACATGAAAATAAATCTCATGAATCCAGAATTCACACTTTCTAAACATCCCATATAATTCTTGTCTTCTAAGTGTCTTCAGGATAATGCACATGTGATTTTCATGATCTTCATAGATTTTGGAGTATAACAAGATATCATCAATAAATACCACTACAAAGTCATCATGATATTCCTTGAAAACTCTATTCATTAGATACATGAAGATATAGGGTGCATTAGTCAATCCAAAAGGCATTACTATAAACTCATAATGCCTGTACATGGTTCAAAATTCTATTTTCGGAATGTCTTCCTTATTCACACACAACTTATGATATCTAGATCTAAGGTTAATCATTGAAAATTATTGAGCTCCATGAATTTGGTCGAATAAATCATCAAAGCGTGGTAGGGGATAAGTGTTCTTTTTTTTTTTGTTATAACATTGATCTCCCTATAGTCAATGGACAACCTCAGAGATCCATATTTCTTCTTAACAAAATGGATAGGGGATCACCATAGAGAAAAACTAAGGAAAGTAAATCCCTTATTACTCAATTACTCATGTTTTTTCTTTAGTTCCACTAATTCCACAGTGGCTGTTCTATAATGGGTCTTCGATATGGGCCTTGATCCAGGAATTAAATCAATGGAAAACTCAATTTATCATTCTGAATTATTTCCAGGTAATTATTCTGGAAACACATCAACATATTCATTCAAAATAGGTAAATCCAACATTTGAACATACCTTTCCTCACCCACAATTATTTCTTTATATTTCTCCCCAATAATTGAATTTAGTTGAGCAGCTGGGTTGGATCTAGATAATAATTAGGTGGTAATGTTTCTCCTCTAAAGATAAGGTGTTCTTTATCATCATCATCAAAAATTATAACATCCTTCTTCTTACAATAAATTTCGCATCATGGTCTGAAATTAAGTCCATACTGAGGATTATATCAAATTCAATCATGGGTATGACGATGAGATCAGTAGATAAATATTGTTTATATAACTTAATGGGGGATGATTCACAAAACATTGTTGCAATAATACTTCCGGTAGTAGTTTTTGTAGAAAATTACCTTGTTAAATAATATTGGAAATATCTAATTTTCTTATCAAACTTGGAAGATATGAAACAATGCGATGATCCAGAATCAAATAAATCATTAGCTTAACACGAAGAAACCATTAAATTACCTACCACTATGTCTTTTGGAGCTTCAAAATTAGCCGTAGTGATAGCATAATCTTGGCCTTGATCCCTTGGCCTTTTCTGAGGTATATTACCCTGACTCTTAGAAAATTCATTATCATAATATCACCTTTCTCTACAATTGTAGCATTCAACATTAACATCCTCTTTCTTCCACTTGTAATCACGAGGTTGGTGGCCTTTTTCACCATAGTTATAACAGAATCCCATTCCCTTCAGACAAGTACCAGGTTCTTTCTTCCCATATTTACTACATGATGGATATTTAACTTTTCCCTTCTTCCTCTTATTTACATTTCTAGAGTGTTCAACAGTTCTCTTCTCCTCTTGCTTTGCGTTAAAGTTATAACACTTTGAGAATTCTTTTTTCTATCATAATATCAAATGATAAAATATATTCGTACGACGAGAAGGATTGTGTGACTAATTATCGACGGGGAAATGGTTTTTTCCCATCAATGAAACCATCAATCTAACCACTTGGTTTACTTATATAATATACAGCATGCCTTGATAACCTTGTAATGTTAACTTCATACTTTGTGACATTCTCATCCTCCTTTTTCCTTAGACTCAGAAATTGTATTTCCATATCCGCTCGATGGTCATGAGGGATGTATTTTTCTACGAAAGTCTCTTTAAACTACCTCCTTTCCATATTTGATACATGATCATCTTCCTTAGTGTTATGAATCAATGACCACTATTGATCAGCATCTCCAGTGATGCAGTAAACTGCCATGATTTTTTTTTCTCTTTCACTAGTCCCCATGTCATGAAATATTTTCTATAAGTAATTTATCCATTGATCAACTACTAATGGATTTGAACCCCCATTGAATGTTGGTGGTTATTGCCTCATGAAGTGATCAAACATTTATCTTCCACATTGCGGATCAGGGTGCTTCAAATGGGTGAGGTTATTATTCATAACTTGAGTGAGTTTTCCCAGTATGGTGATTATCTGATTAGCAACGGTTGCACCACCAGCTTCACTATAATTATATAGAGTAGGAGGAAAATCCCTACATTGAGTGCATGCATTGATACAGTTTCCATTCCTTCCAATAGGCACCATTTCTAAAAAATGGAATACACTATTTTAGTTTATGAATCACAATACATAATTCCAAACATTAACATACTTAACATAAATTTAACAGTTTATGGATATATTCCATAACCATAAAAAAAGGTTTTCTTTGAGGAGGTATTTACTTATAAATCCTTTATAATGTTTTGTAAATAAAACTTGAATTATCCTAACCATATCACTCGGATGTGTCGTAAAAAAGAGTGTCGCAAGGCCTGTTGTCGTGTACCGAGATACCCCGGGTCAAGCCCAAAACACCTTGTCAGAGTTTTCACTCATTGGTACATCTGTCTCAGAGCCACCTCTACCTGATTATATATAAGTAGGGATGTACTGCTCAAAAAATTCCCAAAATCTATACTTTACCCAAATTCATGGATGTTCCTCTATACTAATCCTTAAATACTATCTTTGAGATATGTTCTCTAATCTGAGTTTATCTAAATCTAGCTTCCATGATTAGTACTAAACTTCCTCTGATACCAAATGTAATTCCCCAACCCCTGAAGCCCAGATTCTGTGCATTATTACTTATCATTAGCATGTCACAAAAGATCAAGTCTTGAAAGACCGATTAGTTTAATAGCCTTGGAAGTAATAGATACATTCATAAGGTTTACATTACATCATAAAATGGAAAACTATAAAAACATTATTTCCCTAGACAACACTGAGATCCCAAAGACTATCCTTGTAGGTCAGTCATAATATACTACTTCGCATCCTGGAAAATATAAAACATAGAAAGGGGTGAGATTAGATTCTTAGTAAGGATAAAAATATAGTAAAAACATTCATAAATAAAAATAAATATTTAAGGAAATGTATAAGACTACAAAAATCCTTTAAAACATGAACATCAGCATAATATGGCAGAGATAAAATCAAAATAATTCCATTTACATGCTCACATGGATATTCTACTAGTCGCATAATCACATGCAATATCATTAGCATTTTCATAATGAAGGAATGCGTAATACCAGACTTTTATAACCACATAGTCGAGGATTTGTTCCAAGACTACAAATAAGATTTTGTTAAGGCCTTGTGCTAAGACCATATTTTTCCTCAAGAGACCTTCCGATGCATCGAGGAGCTATAGCAGGCTCCACCAGTCACTTACTATGTCCAATGCATTCCTCATATGAAATGTTTTAAGCATGACATAAACATTTGTATTAAAACTAGCATACAAAATGAAAATACTTTATCCATAAACCATGGATGGTAGAAAAATAACACATCCATAGTCAATCATATCACAAAAAATTCAATACAAAATAGATGATTTGTATCATAATAAATCAACATCAAACAAGATTAAAATCGATTAAATGATGTTGACATAGATGAAATCAAAACTGTTTGAGAGAAATATCTCTATCTATTTTGAAATCATTTAAAAGTCATGTAATTATAATAGAAATAATTTATTTTGAAAATATTCATATAAGAATGTAAGGGATGATTTGGCAATGTTATAATGGAGAAATATAGTCGTACACACCATATATGTTAAAAAAACACTCTTTCCTTAATTTTGTCGAAAAGGTTATAATGTACCTTGTTTGGAAAACGACAAAAATATTCCTTTCAAACCATATAAGGTAAAATAATGGTATAAATGAATTTAACCAATAGTCAATTAAATAGTAAAAAAGTTTTGAAATACATTTTTATGAAAATATGGATGTGGATGGAAAAGAGGTCCCAGTAGATACTTACGTAAAAACAACCTTTGATAAAAAAGAGATTTTGAAAATAAAACTTACCCTGTACTTTTCCTTGTTAAAGGGTAGGTTAACCTCCTGTATAATAATGAAATAATTTTTATTAAATTATACATGAATTATATACATTAATATGATATCATATATTATCTTTTAACATTGCTTTGTTAAAAATATCTTAGTATTATCGTCACGTCGGGTGTTAAAGGATCCGTTTTCCATTATATTTTTTGTTATGTGAGTCATATTTGTTATGGATGAGATGTATATTATTAATATAAATAATTATATAAAGTATTTAAACATTATTTTTAATCATCATGTGAACCTTAGTCTTGAATAGATACGATGGGGAATGAATCTTATTACGTTCGTGAAGACAGTAATCAGTACGTACGCACGAGCGAAAATATCATTATTTTGATATTAAAATAATAAATAATTGGATGTTATATAATATATAACGAATTATTATCATGTTATATTTATTATTTACATCAATTACACATCATTATTATACCCATACAAATAATAATGTATTGAATAACAATTACACCACGTCATGGAGATAGTAAACCGTACACACGTACGTATGGTGACATGTCATTCAAAGGGTTGATTGAATAATGAATAAGGTTGTACCATATTTATAATAACATCATAGTATATATAAGATACGGGATTTATTATTTTAGGATGGAAACAACACGGAATGAATAAGTGGAAGAAGAAAAAACATGGAAGAGGTGGTGAGATATTTACCTCTTCTCTGGGTTCTTCCTTTTGATATGATCAAAAGGGTTCCATAGGATTGCTTTCTAATTAATTTAAGGCCTCTAGGATGATGGGAGGACAGTTTATAGGGTATTATGGAAGGGGTTTTCTGATCCAAATGGCATTGAAGATGTGACTTACCGAGAAGGGGGAGTTCCTTTTTATAAGAGGGGCGAGGGGAACCTTAAGAAAAGATAGAAATATTATTTTATAATAAAATAATTTTCGGTTTATAATGGATATAATTTGATTTATTCCAATTATATCTTAGTAATGGGTCGCAATACACTCAAATAATTTTTTTAGATAGTTTTGGTCACTATATTAACCTTATCTTTTAGATTTTACTCTTAGTTAATTAGTCTGACATTTACCATGTCTCTTTGTATATTTATTTTATATAGTTAATAATCTTACTATATATTTTCAATAAAACCCCAAGTGGTTCATTAATGATCCACCTATCATTATATATGTCTTTTGGCCGATCCTTGGATTTTGAGAAATATAATTTCAATTAATAATATAATATTTGTTTTTAAAACTCTTTTATGTCAATTTTGACACTAGTTGATATTTTGTTTTTTCTAAATTCATAACAGCATTATTAATTCAAACAAAATTCATATAACAAACAATAATGTGTATTGTTGACCTATAAATTAGTGGAATTCATAAAAAGTCTCAAATTACATTTATTTGGATATCTACAATATCAATTATTTTAATATTTCATTAATTAGGTAATTACTGCATAATCATTGTGTTATAATTAAATATAATTTTTAATGTCTAAAAATTATAAATAAAATACCATTATGTAGGAAGTATTTTTATATTTCTAATGAATATTTATAGTAGAATTTATCTTATGTGTATCTTTATATTAAAAATGTTTTAGTTATTAAACATTGAATTTAACACTTTTAACACTTCTTTGAATTAAATAATAATAAATGTCCTAATCTAATCCAAGTGGACCTAAAGGATCATATTTTATTCCCAAGATTGTTTTAGGTCGAATTAAACTTCTCCAATAGAATTATTACATGTGTTACGGTAATAATAATATCATTTGTATCCTTAATAAACCTATTTACCTTTAATCATGGTAAATAAATGTAAAAAGACACTATTCGAAAAAAATTATTTTCATCTTATTAAACAAAATTTTACTTATTGATATCAAAATTGTCTCTTGGATTATTTACATTTAACTTAGAGAAGTGGTAAAATTATTTTTTATGTAAATTCAGAAATGCGCCTAGGAGGTGGGTAAAAGGCGGCGAAAAGTTCAATAAAATTTTTATATATCTAAAATATTTATAAAATGAATCCAATGAATTACATTGAAATTATATAGGTATTATGTATCTATTTTAACCTAAAATGAATTTATGTAAAATAAATAATTATTTAAATAAAAATTTAGTGTTAAACTATAACTTAGTGTTTTTCACTATTCATCAAAAATTAAATGTTTTCAGAAAAATATCAAAAATTCACCCTAATATAATTTTAATATACCAAATCCAAAAATGATGTCCATTTCAAAATTTTAAATTTATAAAATTTAAGAAAGTGGGTATTACTATTAATAAGGTCTAGTTTGATTGGTTGTGGTGTGTTAGAACTCATAGTTGCGTACAACACACGCTACTAAATTATTCAAAGAGAAGCATACCGTGGAAGCTTGGGGTGTTAAAATACCAAACATAATATCAATTTAATTTGTGTATACAAAATTTATGGGATAAATAAAAATCACATACAACAACTAATATTCTAAAGTTGGGCATTGTATCAATAAATGATTCTTTTGAAATCCATAATTGAATTTTATTTAAATAGTCAATATTAAAAATAGTTGATGATAAATATAAACTATATTTAATCAATATATCTATAATGAATTATTAAAATTGATTAATTTAAAAAAAATAAAGATAAATAGAGTTCTTATGTACGTGATTATTTTTTTATTATAGTAGAGGTAAGATCTTTTTTCATTAGTATAATGAGTAAATTTAACAGTCTTTTTAAAAAAATTACAATTTTGAAATTGAGATTTTTAGTTTTTAGATTTATATATATGGAAATAATTTGATATCTATTTAAATCCGATTTAGTTTCATCACCTTTATATTTTATGCGGTTTCAATTCATTCATTCCATTCAACCTCACTTTTTCTAACTATAAAACTAAATGGATATTTATATATAGAGAAGAAATTATATATTTTCAAGCCAGTAATAATTTTCTAACATGACCATATTCAATGAAATATATTATTGATAGCCAAATCTATTAATATATTATTTTTAAATGATATTTTCAAAAGAAATTATTTTAATGATTAATAAATTTTTATATTTTCATTATATTCATTATATTCATTTCCACCAACTATAAAGTTCTTTATGAAAATTAGAATGATGTATCCTTTTTATAAATTATCTATATTAATTATAATTTTGATAATATTCCTCATTTTATCATTAAATATGACCTCAATATGTTTTCATTATTTTCCCATGTAATTTCAATTACCTTTTTTTAATTATTCACCCTGAAATAAATGTTATTAAAAACATAACTGATTATTTTTTTCTTATGAGTAATTTTATTTACGTAATTAAATTAATTTTTATTTTTCATATATATTAATATACATTATTGTTATTCATGTTTCCCCATGGATATTCTCTTATGATACCACACACCCATTTCCTACAATGGGATAATTATAATGAATTTTATATGTTTTATCAAAAGTAGTTTATTTTTATGGCTTATTTATTATAGGACTAAATTGTGAATATTGTGTAATAAATGTGGAAAACATATATATTTTTTTAATACTTGATGGGATGTCATGGAATGTTATCACCCTATAATTAATTTGTTAAAGAATTATGTCTATAAAATAACACGAATAGGACTGTAGAGTGAATAAAATCAAATATGGGATATAATATATAATGTATACCTGAATGTGGAGAGAATTCAGTAAATTATAAGACATTATCATTTCTGATTTGATAAGTTTGGTAGTGATATTAATATATAATATTTCACTTATGTATATGAAAATTTATTATGAATATAATATCATTTTTTTGGATCATGTTTATCTATACACATTTCTACATTTTATACAAATCATTTAAAACATTATATGTTATTCATTTTCTTATGAATCATGGTTTCAGAATTACATTCTATTTTTTGTGATAATATTATGATATGATTTTATACCTCAATTAATATCCAATGACCACATGAATATCTTATGGTCACATATCATATTATATTGTTTTCTATTTTATTTACTTTTATTGAGAATATATTCTCACCCATTTTAGGATTCCATTTCATTGTTATTATAAATAGTATTATGTGTCATGTGAAATTTTTTTTATCAAGAGTGATGTATATTCGATGTAGATATTTAAAAAGTGAAAATAACATTAGTTTATGTACGTAATGTAAAAGAAAACTAGACCTTTAGGAATGATGTTTAATTTATTGTGATATTTAATGAATATGTATTTCAAATTATATAATATTTGTTTATTTTATGTTGGGTAAGATAAATGGGTATTATATTTGTATATAGTTTTTTTGGGATTGGGATATTAATAATATTTTTATTTATATCCAAATACCCAATGGTGAAGAAAAAGTGATATTGGATGAACCAAAAATTCTACCGGTTGAAATTAATGATTTATAATATAGGATATCTTATGACTTATTTTCATTATCATATGATTACATAATCTGATAATTGAAAAATGTATCTAATGGTTATAATTTTTCTTTTAGTACGGTGTGTAATATATAATCTGGATATTGGGATTTTTCCATGAATGCTAAAAATTTAAAACATCATCATTAATCCTAGTTTTATAAATATATAAATAATGAAATAATAATCCAATTATTTACTCATATACCCACATAAATGATATTGAATTATTGATCACTAATATGAGTGTTAGAATTATTTCACCCTTTTTTATAATTCCGTATAGATATAATTTTATGTTAAATTTATTTTTTGAAATATTATTTTCACTTACTAGTGGGATTTTAGGAGATTTTGGAAATTATTTTTACCATCTCTATAGATACCAAATATTTTTTTAATATATAGTTTAACATTTCATAACATGAATAATTTTTTTTATTGGGTAGTGGATGAACACGATATCCATTAATAATTTACTTGAATAATATGGGTCTTAAATCCCAATAATAAGCAGAATTTAACTCAAATTTTTGACAGAAACACTATTTTTGAGATTTGACTAATTTATAAGAGTATGATGACTTATATATAAAATATTTTTTTTTATACCCTCAATAAAGAGGTTGAGATCAAAATAGATCTCATACATTGTGTTACACCTATATCTATGACACTTTATAAAATTACCTAGATTAAATTGGAATAATTGAAGAAGAAAATTCAAGAGAATATTGTTAAGTATTTTTTAAAACCGTATGCTTCACCATATAGTGAACTGGTCTTATTTTTTAGGATAATGATGGATCAATACATATCTATATTAATTATCAAGATTATAAAAAAATATTTAAAAATAAAAATTATAAAATCAATAGTATTCATGACAGGTTAGATCACCAATGTGGGTAACAATACCACTCATTGATTGATCTTGTATATAGATATAATCAAATAATTATTAATACATGGTTTGTACTAATTATAACCACCCTTACATGATATGGCTATTATAAATTCACAATGATTCCTTTGGAACTCAAAAATTATAATGGTATTATCATGGAAATGTTAAATATTATAACACCATGAGTTTTTATTAATTTATTAGTATCAAGTAAATTAATTTTATTCGATATGTTGCATTACAAATAAAACCCAGTTTTAATGACCAACAAAAAGCTTTCAATGTTATTATTTAAATTGGGCTGTCATTACCTAGACTTTAAACATGTAGGAATGAATATTAATAAAAAAAATTTAAATATAATTGATATTTTCTTAAATAAATAAGATATATTTATAAATAGTACATTATTTTTTATAATGTTTTATATATTTAAAAAATAAAATTTTCTCATTAATAAAATGTTTTATATTTAATTAATGGTAATTTAATAAATTGAGTTTTCATAATTTTTTAACATTAATTTGCAAAAATAAAATTCACTTTTAATTTAATTATATCAAAATTAACGTAGGGTGGTTTTTTGGAATTTTTTTAGAAGATTAATTTTTTAGTGATTAGTTACAAATTGTGGTTTTTATTGAAAAAATCTAATTCATTTAATGAATTTATAATGATAAATTAATTTTTAAACCGGTTTAAAAAAAATATTAATATTATAAATCTATTATTTCAATTTAAAATATTTTAATCATTTTATTGATGATGATTGATTTAAAATCTTTTTAAAATTATAAACATTTTTTATTTTTAAAACTCCTTTTTCAACACATGTTCCTGTTAATTTTTAAATTATAGTTGTATAGTTATGTGATCCTAATCTATAAAAATTCACTATATATTTACTAATATAATAATTTATATTCTATAATAAAATAAACTTATTTTGTCCATAAATAATTTTAAAATATTAAAAATTATTTAGTGTGTTTAAGGTAATGAAATTTACTAATAGGAGGAGGAAAATAAAACATTAAAGGACAAAAATTACCAAAATATATTCCAAAAAATAATATATATATATATATATATATATTTGGACCTTATATCATCTAGGAGAAATAATATTCAATTTTATATCCTTGTGTCATGAAAAAAATGTAGGTAGTATTTTATCTATTAAAAATTTAAAATGTCCCACTCACTTCACATATAAAAATTCACCCATATCCAATCATCATTGCATAACAATAAATATTTGATTTATAAAATAACTCCATGTATATCTTACTAAATTCCCAAATAACATCCTATAATAAATAATTTTTTCAAATATCGATCCATGCAACGTTTTTGATGCAATAATAAAGAGGTTACCTAATGAAATAGTAACGTTCTTTAATATGAATTTTTATTTTATTTCTTGATCCACATAATTTTATTATTAATAACCCATGACAATATAAAAACTGTGGTATATTTTATTTTATTAAATTTCTTATGTTATGGTAAATAACAATATCCATTTCTTCTTCTCTCAAAAGAGAAACATTAACATCTCTTTTAAGTATGGTTGATAACCACCTCACAAACCGATGTGACACACTTTCTATCAACACCAGTCATGATTTGGTATGATGTCATATATATATATATATATATATATATATCTTTTATTTAACTTAAAAATACTTATGTAATTATATTATCATATATACCATTATAAAATTCCATTCCATAGAGAATATTGCAACCTCATTCGTGTGTACATTAGACTACCACATTACGTATTGATGTGATATGTTTTTCACTTACATTATAAATGGAACATAATAAGGGATAAATTAAATGAATTAATGTTATCTATATAAATTGTATATTTTTAATAAATTAATTAAATTTATTTTTATTCATCCTTCAAGGAATGAAAATATTGTTCATTCAAATGTATGACCTAATGTCTTCAAGAATTGTGCATCTTATTTTCAATCTCTAATGAATGTTGATTAATATAAATAAATAAATAAATAATATATATGATATATATATATATATATCATGGATAAAATTTTTGATATTATGCAATGATGAAAAAATTAATACTGCTAAAAAATAAAAAATAAAAATGTACATGAAAGACAACAAATTTAATTCCCAAAACGTAACATTCAAAAGGAATTTTATATAAATGATTAATAAAGGTAATATGTAAATCATTTATATCATAAAATATATAATTGGGGACCTATAATATATTTATCTTAAACATTTAATTAATATATTCAAGGTTTTATAATGTATGGTGAATGTCATTACATAACGTAATAAAATGTTCACTCAATTTTCCTGTATTGGTACATATGTTATGTTATATACCTATATTGTTTTATGAGGTGTAAATATAGAACATACGACAATTTATATGATGAAAATAATATTTTTAATTACATTAAATTCCTTATATGTTGTTACTATTAGATGTTACCATTTATTTGGATGATACAAAAATTATTAATGACCTTATGTTAAAATATCATTGATTATGAGGATAGATTATTATTATGATTCCATTGGTGAAATATTATAATCAAATTATATATATAATAATTAATTTCATTATATTAGGTTTATATCATGAGAATAAAATTTTTCAATTCATTTTCCCCTATTCATGTTACTAGTAGACTCAAATTACGATTTTTAAACAATAATCTATATTTCACTATTTAGTTGAATAATCTTTTCCTTCCAAAACCAAAACATCTAAAAAATTAATAATGATTTTTAATATTATCCAAATGATTTATCATTTTAATTTTTACCCATTTATAACTTAATAAAAAAATAATTTGAAGCTACATGTCACTTTAAAAACAATCTACCTTTATCTTATACTAGATTTGATAATGAAATAATTATTCTAACCAATTGGGCATAAAAAATTTCCACCATCTAGACCATGATTTTATTTGAAGAATAAATTTCATATTTTCTTAGATATTTTAATTATAAATTATTTTTTGTAATATTTAACGAATTTATATTTTTAAAAAGGTTATTTTCCAATAAAGTATATATTCCTTATAAAACGTTCCAGGTGATTCTTTATTTGAAAAAATCAATTTTATAAGAAATCTTTTTATGTTAATTAATATTTCATGGGGATATTATCCAATGATTCCATATTCAAAATTTTTCTGTATGGTTATGTTTTATGTGAGAGGATTTTTATGAAACATGTTTTTCTTCTACATGTTATAAAATGATATATTTATTATGATACAAAATTATTTTTTTGTAGGTTATACTCGAATGAAAATATGAAATGATTTTAATACTCATTTATATTTCATAGTTAATGTTATGTTGTTTTTTTATAAAACACATTTCATTCAATAGTTTTTGATAAGATAAATGTATTATGACTCTGTGGAACACATATGTATGATTTTCATTATATGATTGGTGTGAGCTATATCTACTTCTAATTCATTGGTTAATGATTGATATCTCTTGAGATAATGTGGTTGAAATGGGGAGTAATCCATGTTAATTAAGGGAATCTTTACACTATGATATTATATCACGTGAACCTTTAATACTATGATAGTTATGTCAGTGAACCCAATCTATAATGATAGTCGTAGGGATGGTAATTGGACTACTATGGAAATTTTATTCTACGTTTATATGTGTTCCAATATTTAATGTCCCAATCCATTGTTTTCCATTCATGTCACATCCTATTTTATTCCCTAATGGTTCATGTCTTATGAACTACTACCCATTCTTCCATGGCCCATGACTATGATCTTTTATATGAATGGTATGGTTTCTAAATGATATAATAATCTTCTCATAACCTCTTTCTCATTATATCATTTTGTATCTCCCTTTTTTACAGTTATTATGAAAGTTGTCTCACCCTTTCTTATGTTATTTCTCCCTAGGTTATGAAGAAATTTATTGTGTATGTTTTTTCAAAAAAGGTTACTAGTTATGAAGAACATAGTAAGAAATTATATAGTTCATATATGAATTATTTGTCCATGTATCCACATATTAAAAGGAATTATATCTTTAAAATCAACTAGAGTGTGTTTTTGTAACGTAATAAATTAATATTAATGAAGTAATTTTACATCAATGTATGTAAATTATGTTTCATTGTTGTTGGTATCAAAGTATTTGACTGGATAAAATTTTGAAACAACAATTAGACATCTTTTGGGATAACCCTTATGATAATCATATGTAATGGGTACTGGCCTTATATTCTAGTAAGGAAAATATTATGTGCTTTAACAAGAAATGCCAACCACTTTTTATACTAAAAATATATCTATTTCTAGAATATATATACCATGTGGTAATAATATTGAAAAATGCATGTTTGAATTGAATCAATAATTACAAGGTAATTTATGATAGGCCACACCACACACCTGGATTGAAATTCCTAGGGGATATGTATTGGTTAAATAAATTTTTTATTTTTCACATTCAATAAGTATTTGAATATATGATGATCATGGGTGAACTAGTATAAAACATATATGTAATATATGTAAAATAAATTATCATCTTTTAGATATCCTTAATGATTTTTCATGAAAGTACCATTTTCTATAATGTTTTGTTTTTCCCACACTATGATTGTTGGTTTTATTCAATGAATGGATCCCAAATTAATATATCTAATACAAAATATTATAAACAATCTAGTAATTTTTATTTTGATAAATCTAATCTTAAGGGTACTAGAATAAAAAATATCATTAATATGATCACATAACTTTCACATGTCACGACCATGATTGACTTCAAAATGATACAAGCAAGTTAAAACATTTTTGAGCCCTTTTTTGATGAAACACATTGATTATTTTAGTGGGTATTTTGAACCACTATTTTTATATAATTGGATTAGAACCACTGAAAATATATTTTTCATCCTCTAGTATTCTAATCAAGAGATTATAATTTCTAATTTCTTCTATTTGGAAGGATAAGAGGAGAAGCACTTTTATCAAATCATAAATATGAGGAAACATGTTTAATGTGACTCCATAGTTTTGGAAGACATCAAGATCATATTATTCAATTAGAAAATGACACATTATATTTGCATGAGGATTGATAATTAGTTTATAAATCTAAATAAAAAGGATTATGAATATATAGGTACATGTGAGGAAAATTAAACGTGAATTTTATGTGACACTTCTAGTAGTATCATCCTACATAAATTCATTGTTTTTAAATTCTCTATTGGCTTAAAACAAAGAATCTGAATAACAGTATCCATAATATAATTAAATATCTATTATGAAATAGCTTGACGTGATATGAATTTGGAAATAGAGGTTGAATTATGTATCAATTACAAGGTTCTGAAATGATGTTACATATGAAATTCAAAAGAAAATAAAAAAACCAGAGAGATAAGAAGATGACATATCCATTATGATAAATGTATTTGAAAAAAAATGAATTAAAATTTAATTAAAAGATTAGTAAAATTTTGATGTTTGGGAATTATGTTTATTGAGGAACAGACTATCAAATTATGGGGAAAATGTTATCTCATGATGTGAATAGAGAAAAAGATCAATATAATGCTCTACCCACACTCAAGTGTTTCAAATGAAAGGAATATGGTAACTATGTTAACCAGTACCAATATACAATGGTTAATGATCATTATTGACTATAGAAACCACTTATATTTAAGGAAAAAGGGAAACCTAATGTTATCACCTTTTTTGAAATTATGTGTGATTATGATGTTGTGAAAGGTTCACATACAATCCATTATATGACTTCTAATTGTTTAGTTGAATTTGGATATACCCATTAACTAATATATTATAGATATTATTAGTTTATATTGACTATACAAAAAAAATTAGATATATAATTATCAGTGGAAACCATCATTAGTATGACGATCTGATATAATGTAAATGATTCCTCCCCTGATATCTTTTTATGGAATTTGATTCTAAAAAATAAAGTCAAATTTCATATGGTTAAATTTATTATTATCATAGGAATGGATTGTATTTTTATACCTAAATCCCACAACAATTTTCCAATATGGTATCTAAACATTATTATTCCAAACCATCATATTATTGATTATTAGTAAAATAAAAAATATGAACATCTTATGCAAATCCCATCCATTCTATTAATTTTGATTCATAATAAAGAGGGATGTTTATAAGCAATGGTTAGGGAGAAGCTTAAGATCAATGATATTATTATTATGTTGGAGTTTAAGTATGAATTTATACAATCGTTTCATATCCTTCTAGAAAAACATGATCTTTTGTTCTTTGGTGTCATGCCTATTTCAAATTCTCACAATATAATATCCTTAATTGATTAGATAGAATTAAATAAACATATATAGGAGAATCCAGAAAACGGATTCATTTAAAAAAATGTTTCACCTTGGAGTGATCTAATTATTCTTTCAAAAAAAATGGAATATTCAATTGATTACTAATATTTGAACAATTTCATAATATAGAATATTTAATATCTACCTCCTATTGATGACTTGTTTGATAAAATAGATAGATCTCAATATGTTTATAAGATTAATTTTTCTGACATATTAAATTGAGTGTCAAGAAAGGGGATATACCTTGTAAAACATTTTGTACAATTTATAATCAGTAGGAATATACACTAATTATTTTTTTCAATCTTATTAATTCACATGTTATCTTCATAGATTTAATGAGTATTTTATTTAGAGACTACCATTATCTGTTTGTGGTAGTCTTTATAAATTATATTATTATATATTCAAAATATTATTGAAGATAACTATGATTATTAATGATTGTATTAAATACCATTATAAATGGTATATTGTATAAAAATATATATTTTTTAGATTTTGGCTATAAAACATTTCATGTTTCAGTCATATAATATCAAAACAAGGTATATATGTGGATCCATCAATAATAGAGGCTATTAAACATTGGCCAAGAACAACTATGGTGACTATGATCAAACTTCATCTTGGTTTGGTTGGATATTATCAAAGGATTGAGGAACATTTAACAAGAATATCTAGCCTGATCACCATGTTAACTTAGAAGGGATTAAAATTCCAATAGACTTATGAGTACAAGGATGATTTAAATTTACTAAAGATAATATTAGTTAGTGCACATATGCTTACATTACCCTATAGTGAAGAAGGGTATGTAATATATGGTGATTTATCCACGAATGGATTCAGATTATTTCTTATTCAAAATGACACGTTTAGAGCTTATTCCACATAAAATTAATGGTTCATGTGAAATATTACCCAAATGATGATTTAAAGTTAATTTGTATAATGTATTCATTAATAATATTGAGATATTTTATTTCTAGAGAAAATTATGATATGCATACTGATTAATATTTCGAGAAGTTTATGTTATCATACAATGTGTTTAATATCATCTTGATAAGATAGTTAGAGATTATTAATGATTATAACTGCTCAATACATTTCTATCATAGGAAATAGACCACGGTTGTTGATGCTTGGATTTTAAATGATCGTGCAAGATTGTATATGATGAGGATAAAAAGGATCCAATATATATATATATATATATTTTAAAAGGTTGGGTATGGAAATTTTAAAGGGGAATGGGAATAAATCTTATCAAGATCAATTTAATGTTCAATCTTCAACCAAAATTATGATTAAATTTGTGCAAAAGGAAGGTGTATTGATGAAAAAGAAGGATAAAAATGTTATTTAATTTAAACTTGATCAATATGGAATGATAATTTATATGAACTAACATTGTGATCTATACATAAAAAATGATGAAGGGATATTTAGATTAATATCATAGTTATTAACACTATATTTTTCATTAAAACCTGAAGAGTTATAGAGATATAAAATAGTATTTATGGAAGGATTGAATGAAGAGTGATATTATATATTTTTTAACATGATGCATGATATGAAAAAATGTATTCTGAGAGACAGTGGTATAAGGGGATGTTTTAAACAAAAACCATTGTAGAATGGAATTGGGAAATCATCACCATGTATTTTGTCATTATTATCCCAATGAATTTTAAAGGGAATAATAATATATGGGTTATATTTGATCACATTACAAATTAAACACATTTAATCATATTTAGAGATGATTTATCATTGGATTATATTTTGAGGATATATATTATATATGTGGTAAATTTTAATGGATTACTACAATCAATTGTACAAGATCGGCATATGAGCTCTACCTCCATGTTTTGGTGAATTATTCAATAATATGTTGATACATTATTAAGTATCATTATTTTGTATCATCCTTATATAGATGGATAGTATGACAGAACAATTTAAACCATAGAGTATATGGGGAGATCTTGTTTAGTTTATTTCAATGGTGGTTGGGATTAACACATTCTTCTTGTTAATTTTTAATACTAAAATAGATTTCATATGAGAATTGAGATTGATCCTATTTAAGCCCTCCAAATAATAAGGGGGTATAACTCTAATGTTCTAGAATGAAATAGGAGAAAAAAATATATTGGGATCTCTGATATCTGAAGAAGTGATAGAAAAATATTCATCCATTTCAAAACACATAAATGTGAAAAAAAATTGGTATAAAAGTTATGCTAAAAATCAGTAATGTTATATGTAATTTGATGATGGTGAAAAGGTTCTCCTGAAGTTTTCTCCATGGAAGATTGTTTTGAGATTCTGGATGAATGGGACACATATTCCTATATTTATCTATAACATTTAAATTATTGATCGTATTTGAAATTTATCCTATTATATAGAGATTTCATTAAACCTTGATTATGACCATGAATTGTTCCATGTATCTCTATGAAGGATGTACATACTAGACTCTTCACAAATATAGAATTCTAATGTATCACTGTAACATCACAAGGTTTTAGTTAATGTATTTCATTCATATTAATTTAAATTCCTTAATTTCATTCATTTAAAAAAATTAATAGTTTATCATGAATTAAACACTAAACCATTTATATCTTGTGTTACATAGAACGCCAATTTTCTCTTATAACTTATGACAGATGCAAGGTTGAGTTTTCTGAACAACAATCTACTATTAATATTATTATTTAACATGAATATTGTCACATATTCACTAGAATATAGAGAATGAAAAATACTAAATGAATTATAAAAATATAGTCTAAATATTCTTATAAAAATAATTCATTGTTTATTATTTAATTATAGGAGTTAGAAAAATGAAACTAATATAAAAAATGTGTTTTTATGAAAAAACTATTTTTATTCCAAAAATGGGTTTTATCATAAAAAATTAAGTTTATCATTATTATTAAGAGATATTTTTAAAATTTATATATAATAAATTCAACAAAATGTTTTAATATTAATATGACAAGGTTGATAGTATTGGGATAAGATAAAATTAAATTTTAAGCATTAGAAGTTATATTTTTCTAAAGGAGTGGGTTTCCCTCTCCGAATGGTACTCTTGTTTTTAAAAATAAAAGGTGAAAATTATAAAAATATTAGAATAAAAATATTCTTCATTTTAAAAATGGAAATATAGAAAGTTAAATTTGGTGAATTTTTTCCATTTTTCTGAGAATATACATTTATTTTTCAAATAGTGAAAAATAATAAATTTTAATTGAAAAAATAATTTCATTAAAATAATTTACAAGGACAAATTATTTTTTTTTAATTTTTTTTAAAATTAAATATGAAAAATTTTATTTCTATTACTTCAATCAATTACATTGTAATAATTTTAATATTTATTTTAAATAATAACTTAGAAAATGTTTGAACATTTTCACATTAAAAACACACATTATTGTCTCATCTAGAGGTTTAATTTAAAATTAAATTCTTCTTCTTTTGTAAAATTAATTGGAAAAAATGGATTCCTTAAATTTAATAAGAGGTATTTAAAATTTCATGTTGGGTAAGAATTGTTTTTGACAAAAATTAATTTTGAAATCAATTCAAGTTATTTATAAAGATTAAAGTAAAAAATGAGTTTACTTAGTGGTTAGGCATTAATCTGAAGGGACCAAATGACATTGAAATTTCTCTAAAACACCTTTTATGACTATATTTGTTCCATATAAGATCTTTTATATAAAATGGTTCATTATTGGAGTTTAATTATGTAATATATAGCAACAAATAATTTTTTTATAATTACCATAATGACACTCTTCAATTAGAATAGGTAATTTACTCTCCCCACATCTTTACAGCCATACAACCTTACGGATAGTAATAAACCTAAAATGATAAACTATAAATATAAATAATTTCAAAATACAATAATATCTATGTTCATAAATGGAACCAACAATGTTCTTTGGTGCAAAACAATAAGAGTTACCGAAAAGATATAATGTTCTTCAAGATGAACTTTTGATTAATTTATTTCTCCATGCCTTCAATTACTTTTATGTAATTATTATATAATTACATAAATAAATCATTTGAAATTATATTTTTTTATGTTTATGGTACATCTCCAAATTCACATGCTTCCATCAAATGGGATACACAATTATCATTTGTGTGTGTCATGGGCTACATCGTCATTAACCAATATTGTGTGTTTATCCATTAACACCACTCATGGATGGTAATATCTATAAAAATAATATTTTATATCATATATATATGTTATTTATTATGTATTAATTATAATTTAATAATCATATACCATATAAATGATGGATTTAATATTTTTTGGAATATGGTAAAGTCTTTTTTTGGACATGTAGACTACCGCCTCCTCAAAACGATGTTATTCGTTCATACTTTACATGGATTGTATTAGGGGTGAGGTTAATAAAAATATGTTATAACCCTAATTATATTTATATTAATGAAATAACTATATTTATATAATTATAATATTTTTTTAAATTTTTATACACTAAAAAAGTGATAACATCATTCCTGGACGTGTGGAATAACCCCTCCTCAAAGCGATGTAATTCTTATATTTTAATCCAAACCTCACCATAATGAAATACATAAGTATATATAATTATATTATATTATAGTTATTATTAAATTATAATTTTATAACATTAAATGTGACTCAAATATATTTCATATTGATCATTGAAAAATCTGAACATTACACATGTGTGCATACAGCCTACTATATCCATGATTGTAATGACGGTTCATTTTTCATAACCTTATTCAATGATTGGTTTTAAATAAAATATTTATATATAAATATGATTGTTATTTCATATTTAATATTTTTTTATTTTTTTAAATAATTTAATCTTGGGCCATATTCTACCAACTGATGTCTTTTTGAATACTAAGCCGAATAAGTTCAAAACATATAATATAAATTTAATTTATTATGTAATTGTATGAAAAATTACAATAAGTGAAATAAAAATAAAAATAATCTTTAAAAAGGTACTAATGAGAGTAAATAACTAAAATTATTTTATAATTCAAGAATATAAAATCACATGTGACATGTTGCACTCACAATTACAGTCATAATCTCAATCTCATTTCATTAAGAGATATTTCGATTTTAGACAAAAAAAACCCTTTTTATGAGGTGTATGTACATCCCCATTGAAATATTATACAATTAATTTATAAATTATCATATTGATTAATTATTTTGATTTTTTATTTTGTTGGGGGATTATCATTCAAATGAGACAATGTCAGATGTGACACTTTAATGTTTAATGATTACATTTCAAAATCTTTTCAAATATCTACATATTTTTTATATTAGTGTAAATGTTTATTTATATATATATAAACATATTATAACTGTAATTATATTCCATTTATAAAGTCATTAAATGAGTTTAAAAAATAAATCTTTTTACTTTTTTTGTATTCAAATTTGGAATTTATTTACAAATGACAAAACAAATGTTACTTTTAATATTTAAGGACACAACAACATATCTGCCTCTGTGAAAATTATTTGATATTTTGATTACATGAAAATTATAAATTTTATTATAAAAATAAGCCCATATTTCCAATAATCCTAGAATTTCATTATTGAAAATTATATTTGAAAATGGTTCAATTCTTTCAATATATTGTATTTTTTCATTATGATTGAAAATTAAATTTTTTGAGTGAATTATTAATTTTGTATAGATTTTATTTGCGATTATTATGTAATGGTACTTGTACATTGTATGATTAAATGTTGATAAACCAATTATTAGTGTTTCTGTGATAAACTATTTATGGGTGGTTTCATTATTAACTGAAAATATATGGGTTTGAGAAAGATATCCAATGCATCAGGTTTGGAGGTGGACTATAAATTTATTATATTTACAAGAGTTTTATGTATAGAATTATATTCCATGGTAATCCATTTATAATAATTATAAGTATAATTTTTTCCCAAGATACCATTATGTGTTATCTATGATTTCTATGGTTTCTATGGTAATATTTTGATTATATAAAATGCCATGAAATGAGGATATTTTCTAACAAATGTGTTTAATACATATTAAGTGTGAAATGTATTACTTTATGAAAATGTCTTCGTGGGATTTCATGAATTTTCATAACTAATGGTTTCCATTCTTCTTATATCCCTTACATAAACTACGTAGTCATAAAATTTAATATAACAATATTTTTCGAAGTCTTTAATGATGGGAAAGATAAAGGAATAATTAATATTGAATTTCATGGATATATTCCATGAAAAAAAATAATACATTACATTAAATAGTTTATATTATGGGATAAATGGATAAAAATAAATTGTTTCCCCTTTATAACTTATTTTTTTTTTATGATATATGGTGAAATTATCTGAAAATAAACATATAAAGAGTTCCCAATGTGAATTAAATTCCATTGATGACTAAATAATATGATTATGTAATGTTTATTGTCGGGTCCTTATAGTTGGTATTAGGTGAAATGTTTAGATTCATTTATAGTTTAGTTTACTGTTATTGTAATTTTGATTAAATATTTCTCTTTATAGTAAATTTTAATTGATATAGAATTTTAATATTACCATTAATTTATTGTAGACTATGACTATTCACAATGAGATTGTAAAGAAAAAATAAGAAACATATACGGGGAAGGCACTAAGTGGAAAATATAAATCCAAATAAGCATCCTAAGATAGTTTTATTAAGAATATAATGGTTAGTTAAAATGATTTATCAGTTGAAAAAGAAATAAATAGTGGTGGTATCCATGTTATAGAGGAACATAATCTTCCATAAAGGATCATGGCTCCATTGGTGCATTTCATGAGGAAAAATTCCACATAATTCAATGGATCATCAGACACAATAGTTTTTTTATGGGTTGATAAATTAAATAGAAAATATACTTTAATTCATGGGATGTATAGAATATTAAAATGTTACTCTCATGATATATGGTTTTAAAGGTGAAATTGATTGATGATTGTATTTGGATAATAATACAAGTAAGAAATATGACCTTGATGCTATTGAATGGGAAACATTAATTAATATTGCCCCGAGGAAATATTTCACAAAGGTTGTTTGTCTTATAATGGAGAAAATATTGATGGAACTGATGTAAACTACTAAAACTTCTATGGGTGTATATGAATAGAAATTAAAAAGAAAATTTGGGTATGTGATAGAATATATTTGAGAGATTTATTATAAAATTAACACATATTACATTGGATTAAAACAAATACTATGATGAGAAATGATCATATAAGAATTTTAATGTTATGATAATTTTTTCACTTTGATCTAAGAAGGATATGTTGGAGTTTTATTAAACTTATGTTCCATGATATGAAAAGTGTATGAAATGGTAAAGGTGGTGGGAAATTTAGAATAACCAAAATAAAAAATTTAGAGGTAATCCCAAAATCTTATTCCATGTGCGGTAAAATAAAGTTTTTATAATTTATGTTTTTATATGGAGAGTATTAGTAAACTGGTTTGGTGGAATGGTTAATGTCTGTAATGAAAACAGTCCAAAAAAATCCAGGAATGAGATGAAAGTTTTCCAATAAACAGTGATTTGTTTTAGTTTTGATGAGGAGAAGAATTATTATAATGTCGGTAAAAATATACTTAATCCTTGTGATAATCATTATAATAATACAAAAATGGGGTCAAAAAATAATTTGTTACTTCTACTATTGATGTTGGGTTTTTTGGGGAAGTGGATATAGCTCCATGATTATCAATTATTTTCAAAGGATTATCATATTTCAAATGTCTTAGGAACACCAATTTTATATTTTATAAATAATATTAATAACTTTGGATAAATTTATTGAGTTTTTATAGTTTTTTAATGTAAATTTTTTAATGTTATATGAGTAGGAATACATAAAAAAAAACTTCAAATAATTTTAATGGTATAAGTGATCATTAGGGTTATATATTAACAGAATGATTTTTTGAAACTTTGCTTATGTCAAAGGGAGGAAAATTTAAAATTTCCTTCTCAGTACCTTAGAGTGCATGAACCTTCTTCAGAAAATTACTAGAGGAGGTAATATTTCTCTCAAGCTAAGAATCAGAAAATTATTTGACACTATTGATTGGAAATTCATTGGCTGTATTATACATGAGTTTGGATTTCACATGAGGTTTATCTAATGTAACATGAAACATATCAGCTCTACTCATATTTCGATTATTATTAATGGATCCTAGAGGGTTACTTCAAGTGTTCCATAGGAGTGAGACAAGGCGACCCCCTCTCGGCCATTATGTTTGTGATCACCCAAGACTACATTAGTAGACTCTTTCTTTACATGACTTGCACGGGTGAACATAGAACAACTAGAGCAGAAATTGGAAAATCTTCACCCTATCATATAATTTTTTATGATGATAAAATTATTTTCACTCATGGTGACAGGGAAAAAATTAAAAATATAATGAATTATATTCTCCATTATGAATGTGTCTTGGGAAAAGTGGTGAACTGGAGAAATTGCATTATTTATTAAGGGAAAAAATCTCTGCCTCATGGAAATCATGCACGAGGTGTGATCTAGGCATTTGGGAATGGACTCTCCCCTTCACATATCTTGGAATCTCTATTTTTATGTAGACCTCTCCCTTCTCATATATTTGATGATGTGTGTCAGGTCCGAAAAACCTTCTCCTCCTATAACGGAAAGTCTCTATAAATGGAAGGAAGACTATTATTAGTTAAACATGTGAAAATCTCAAATCTAGTTTATTTGCTTATGGTTTACTCTTGGAATTCCATAGTGTTCAAAAAATTAAACTCTATTATAAGAATCTTTATGTGGAGTGGATTTATCCTAGAACAGAAATCTATTACTAATTCTTGGAGAAGATTTTTCATGCCTCTTTCTAAAGAGGTCTTAGAGTCACGAACCTTGAGATTTGCAATCAATTCATATTGGCCTAGTTTATTTATATGATCATTAATGATATAAAACTATATTTGGACTTCCTCAGTTCCCAACTTCTCAAAAGGTTAATTTCTAGGAATATGTTCTATCTTCAATCTTCCATCTGGCCTGGTCTGAAAAGAATTTTATAGAATATCAATTGTCACTTTCACTGGATGGTTAGTGCTAAATCCTCTCTCAAATTCTTTAAGAGCAACTAGAATGGGACTCCAATCATTGATAGTTTTATCTCTAATGATCTAGATACTGATTATGATTCCTCCATTAAGAACCAGATTGAGAATAGTAATGCCCTTCCTTCAATCATTTCCCACATAGTTGATAATTATGACTTTCTGTACATTCATGAATTACTGTTGTGGGAACACATCAAAAATAAAATACTATATTCAAAGGGTTACTATAATCACCATATCTATAGTGAGAGTACATGGCTGGAAGATTTCAAAAAAATGGCTCATGCCATCCCGATTTATGCTGCTATGGGGCCTTCATCTAAACAAGCTCCATACTAAGGGGATCTTACAATAGGTGGGAATTACCTTGTGATCTACATATGCTCTATTCTACAAACACCGAGATGATGTAAATCATTTTTTTTCTCTCCTCTAACAAATCTGAATTCCAATGGAAGTCTATCTATAAACTCTTCAAACATCACTGCATATAAACAAATGTTATCTCACAATTCTTGCTGGACTTTTTTGTATTCCATCTTCCGATGCAGGTTCGTATTCTATTTCTGGTGCCATGTGAAATGGTAATTTATAATATATGTTATAGAATAAATAAATGTCAGCATGGTGAACCTGCAATCAACCACCAATCCTCTCTCTTTACCATCTTTCCTCTGGTTCAACAGGCTAGTAATCTTCACGTTGAATGTTGTGATAACTCAGTTAGGGACCATCCTATCTTGAGAATGATCCTAATATAAGTTAAATAATATAAACCTATTGAATCTATTGAATTTTTATAGTTTCATCCATTTGTATGATGGATAAAATGAAATACGAATGGAGCCTCATGGGGGGACCCAAGACCAACTGGTAATGAAATTGATTTCAGAGATCACAATGGGGATTTTTGAGAGGGGGAACACGGTACATTTGGTCAGGATACATCTCTTGAAGCCAAAACATATGGTCTCATTATAGTAGTAGATATTTCTCGGTAAATAAACTGAAAATATGTATAGTTTGAGAGTGACTCAACAATAATTTTCCATGCTATTAGGATGGGTCGTGATCACCTTCATTAAAGTATCATTACCAAATAAAATATCATTAAGAATAATATTTCCTCAATGAACTATATCATCACACACATCTATCATGATTAAAATCAGCTGATGGATAGTCCTGCTAACAATGGAGCCTTACAAAGGAATTGTAAACACCACTGTAATGTCACAAACCAAGCCGGGTCGCCATCCAAACCAGCGCCCGACCCTGTCCGTGACATGGACTGAAGGGTGTTCCTTATACCCACGGGATAACACAAGTGACCTTTTATTAAAACAAACACATGGGAAATATTTACCCGAAATAGTAAACAGAAAACGACTGAAAAGATAAATAAACCAAAACTGAAAACCGACAACAAAACTGGGCCACAACCTAAAATAAAATTTAAAGGTTTACAACTTTAACCAACATCCAAAAATAAGAGACAAAAAAATAAAATAAAGCCCTAACTCTAACTTTTATGAAATGAGAGAGTTGTGACATCCACGAGCTACAAACACCAACCTTCTTGAGGAGACCATCAAAAACCCGAACCACCGTTGTTGAGCACGACACCCCAACCTAGAGAACACAATGTACAAGGTCTACATACACCCAATGGTGCATGTAGTGTGTAATCCAAGAGCCCATTAGGATGTCACCCAATAAAATGTTTCCATGCAACAACATCAAAAAGATAATTTTACATGGTTATTTAAAACCACAATTTAAAATGACTTTTATGAAAAAATTTAAAACTTGAATGTAAAAATGAAAAGAGTAATGGAATAATTTTTTTTCGAATACTACATTGTAATAGAAGAGAAAAATTCAAAAAGAACATTCACATACTCATTTGGTCTTCTGTATGCCGACGGAAGGCACCACATCATGAATAGTAGGGCACTGTGGGAAAAATCCCCTAAGGAAGCTAGTATGCGTGGTGTGCTAGATACATCGTGACTCTATGTAAACGTGGAATATAAACCACAATGATCAATGCTCTCATGCATTAAACACTAGTAGGGAAACACATCCATAACCTAGTGGTCTCAAATTATAACAAAAGTTTAGTTAGTGTTGTAACGTCAATCCTACCAAATGAAATCAGGACAAACCACTCATGTGTCTTCCATCATACTAGTCCTAATCCAACCACACAGGTACCTGGGGGTTTCTCTTGTTCTCATTAAAGTTACACATTCAGATATTATATCGCATTCCCATATCACAATCCAAATAAGTAATTATAGAAAAAAGTCACTACTTGCATACTTAACCAGAATTTTAGAAAATCAAATGCACAACAATACCATTTCACACAATAGTTTGCATTGCTTTCATGACATAATAAAATATTCAAACAACTAAAAGATTATTTATAAATAGAACTAAAATGTTTTTCACATTAAATATGCCCAGTTTTACATATAAGGTTCTTTTAAAAATTTAATGCACATTTAACTCTACCAAAAAAACTCCCGCACTCCAAAAATAATTTAATAACTCTAGTTAAAACATGTATAAAATAGTTAAAAAAATTTGGAAATAAAGTCTTACAAAATACAAACACACCTGATTTCTATTTTAGAAAAACCCTTTCTAAACCATAAACAAAACAAAACCATTTAAAAGGGGGTTTTACAGTACCCACACATTTTATCAAATACATTCATGGTATAAAACACCAAGATGCGTGTGCGATACACAAGGAATATAACCCATATTCTCAAAGAGTCCATTTCATAACACTAGACCTCTTGAAATGTTTTCTAAATTCAAATCAGACTTTAAAAATAACTCACACGACCCTTTTTTTAACACCACTTTAAAAACACACACACAACATATGCCTTTTTTGAAGTAAATACAATCTCAACACATAAGCACACCAATCCCACAAAACAATTTTTTTTCACCTTTAAAAATAATTTAATAATCCATTCTAATAGTTTATAAAGCAACCCCACTAAACACACCAATCATTTAAATCACAGGTACACTAGAAAACCAACATTAAAATCAGACCTCACATCCTCACCATAAAAAATGTGTTTCTCACCCTTAAAACAATTTAAATAAACCATTAGGTAACTTATAAAACTTCATACAACCATTTACACAATTAAATATATAAATTCACATAAAGAAACTACTTTCAAACCAAACATAGATCACACTATTTCTTTCTAAAAACACATTCTCATTACTCGAACAATACATTCTAAACATTTTTCTCCCCATAAAAATAAATCATATTACATATTAAAATTAACTAGAAAAGAAAATAAAATCGAACAATACATTCTAAACATTGTTCTCCCTATGAAAATAAATCTTGTGAAATAATAAAATTAACTAAAAAATCAAATCAGATTAAACAATACATTGTAATCATTGTTCTCCCCATGAAAATAAATCATATAACATATTATAATTAACTAAAAATGTAAATAAAATAAAAAAAATACATTCTAAACATTTTTCCCCCATGAAAATAAATCATATAACATATTGAAATTAACTAAAAAGAAAATAAAATTATCTAAAAGATGTATGTTCATGGAACCACCTACCTTGGGTGAAGAATATCTCAAAAACAGTGTGAATTCATCAATCACACCTGAGTCGCACCACGAGGGATCCAAATTGGAACCTAAATCAACAATTGAACTAAAAAAATCAATGTCTAACCCTAAAAAACCATATACCCACTGGAAACCCTATGCCCCCAATGAAGAAATGGAATAATCTGAAAATAAAGACGGGGAATCCTAGCCAAATGTGGAGGAAGCAGTGGCGCTACATGAGACCCACCGGGAGGTCCGATCTCCATAGGTGGGTCAGACAGTAGGGGGATGTGGGATGTGATGGGCTGAATAGGGAGGAGGTGTCGATGGAGCTGTGGGTCGGCCAATGGCAAGCAAGAGGGCGATGTCGGCTTGGAGGGTCACCGAGAAGAAGGTTTGGCTAGCCGAACATGGGGGGATCTAGGTTATGGGATGGGGGGTTATGTGCGACGGGATATAGGGGAATGGGGAGATGTAGTGCACGAATAGGAGTGAAAAAGCGTAAGAAAGAAAAGAACAAAAAATAAAAGAAAAAAATAAATGAAAAAATGAAAGAAAGACCCGAAAAATAAATTATTAATATAAAAAATAATACTGATAATAATAAGAGGAATTATGTATAAAATAAAATAATATAATATAAAATTTTACCATCTCAATAATTATTAAAAGGAATCTTTATGTCACGACCCGACCTCGGGGCCCGTGCCGTGACTACCCCAAGCCCGCCTTCCATAGGCTAGGGGCTGGCGACTAGCACCAAGGCATAAAATCCCGGTAAACAGGGAAGGCATTGCCTTTATAAGTAACAACCACCACAGAGTCAGCAAGCAGGAAGTAAATACAAAGTGCAGAAAAGTAAAGGGGGCCGGAATACAAGCCCAACTAAAAGTACAACTGAAAAGGGAAAAGAACAGAAACTGAAGAAAAGACGGCGGCCTCGTGTCGTCCACTGGCAATCCCACCTGAAGGGTGGGTACAGATAACCTCCAGGCTCCTCGGGTCCCACGTCCGCTCCGAGCACGTCCCGCCCAGTGGTCCACCTCCAGGTACCGTCCTGCTCCACGCCCCAACCGTGATCAGCGCTGTCCGTCGTCTGCATCCAACACAACAAGGTGCGGGCATAGCCCGTGCAGGGGTGAGTATAAGCTACTCAGTAAGGACCCCGAGACCCCCGAAGGTCTCTCGAAATCCACAAAGGATATAGCACAAAAGAAAGATGCAATCACGAAGTAACATCTGACTCGACTTAGGTATATGCCCATACATATACCTAAGTCCCCAATTCTAGCTCTGCTCACGAGCTCAAGAACAACTCAATCCACGCAGGAAAGCAAGACTCAAATCCACAACGGAGAGTAAATAGTAAATCCACAAAGGATAGTTCGACACAATCCACAAAGGAGAGTAACATAAGATTCAGCTCAACCAGGTATACTTTTTCAGATGACGTCAAAGATGATCACTGATCCATCTAAGTCGTCAGACCCACGAAGGATCGATAGGTACTAACCCCCGCAAAAGACCCACACAGGATCGGGCTCACACAGAACCTGTAGGCAGTGGCTCACACAGAACTGGTAGTAAGGACCCACACAGGATCGGTAGCACTGATCCACGTAGGATCGCTGAGTGCAGTAGTCGACGCAGTCCACTGAGGATCTCTGCACAGTCGTCGCCGCAGTCCACGAAGGATCTCTGCTCTGTCGTCGTCGCAGTCCACGGAGGATCTCTGCTCTGTCGTCGAAGTCACAGCCAGCGCTAGTGTTCCCGCACAGAGCGAGCTCGTTTAGGAGGGTCCGCTCCACGAGCCGAGAGGCAGATACATCAACTGACATGTAGTCTGAAGTTGATGTATCCAAAAGTTCCGTATCGACAACAGGATCTCAACGCAACAGACGGCGCGTCAATCGGACGCCCGGTCTGAGAGTTATTGACATTTTCGTCCCAGGGGCCCGGTTGGTTTTTAGGGGAAAACCAACCTGACCGTACTCCGCCTGTGTCCGATCCTCGGGCGGAGTATGCCAAAAGTTCCGTCTCACTTAGAGGAAACTACCAGAGCTGACGGTACGTCGATCGGACGTCCGTAGCTCAAGTTATGAGCGTTTCCGCTCCGAGGGCCCGGTTGGTTTCGTGTACGAACCAACCCGGCCGAACCCAAAGTCTTCCGAAACCTTGAGTGTAATATACCGAAACGACCGTGTCGATCCAAGGATCGCGTAGCCGCTGACGGTTCGTCAATCGGAGGTCCCAGGCCTAAGATATGGGCAAAAGACCGAAGAGGGCCCGAAAACGGGGGTTCTGGGCCCGGGGCGACCCGGCCCGAACCACCCCTGGGTCGGCCGAACCGGGTCGACCCGAACCGGGTCGGCCTGGGCGCGGCCCGGCCGACCGGACCGGCCGGCTCGGCTTCGGCCGAGCGGCCGAAGAAACCGCCACGGGTTTGACCCGCGGCTAGGAGGAACGCGGCCCGCGCGGGCCGCGTGCTGGGGGGCCGGACTGCGGACGCGGACCGGCGGTTCGCCGCCGCCGCGGCCTTGCCGCGGCAGATCCTCCGGCGGCGCGCCAGGCGCCGCCGCCTCCTTCCGCGGGCCGCCGGAGATGCTCCGGTGGCCCGTTTTGCCTCCCGTCTGCACCGTAGCTCCTCCCGGGGGCCGATCTTCACTTCGGGATCAACTGATCGCCCCTGCCGCATGGTTCGTCGTCGTCCGCCAAATCCGCACAACAAAAAGATCGGCGGAGGGTTGCCGGGTCGTGTTCGTTAGATCCGCACCCTCCGCGTTAGTCATAAAATCAACGGGAGGAAAACAAATAACCAACAACAATTTTAAATAAATTAAAATTGTTCCGAGATCGGGTTCTTTATTTAAAAGAATAAACACGAGGAAATAAAATATTCCAAACAACCCCTACCTCGCAGCTGTCGTTGCCGAAAGGGGGATCGTCGCGGGATTGCTCGTCGCGGAAGAAGGGGGATCGTCGCGTCGTCGCGGTATCCGGCGTCGCGTCGACGATCTCCGGATCTAGAACAAACGGATTTAATTAATTAAATCCGTTGTCATTGAAAATAAAAGGGAGAAATAAATGATCTGATTCTCACCTTAGTTGTCGAACGAGGATCGGCCGCGGAAGAAGAGGCGTCGCCGAAGAACGTCGCGGGTAGAGCTCGTCGACATCGCAGATCACGGTGTGCGTCGTCGAATTCCGGTTGCCGGCGTTCTTCGCGTTCTTCGCGAGGAGGGTGGAGGCTCAGAGAATTTGCACAAGGATAGAAATCCTCCAAAATAGACAAGTTGGTCTATTTTATTAAATCGCCAACGAACGCAAACGCATAAGTAACGACCCATTAAATTCGTTGAATTAATTCAACGAATGAAACAACCCATTTAATTCACGAAATAAACCGCCCAATTAAATGGTCTGTTAAGAATTAAAGAAAACGCGCCGGTTGACTTTTCAGTTACTTTGACGAGTTTTCGTGGGTGCGTTACTTAGCGAAAGAAACGGTGGGGCTCGTGCGGGCCCCACCGCACAAATATCCTAACAAGGGGTAGGATATTTCCGGATAGCACCCTATCCGCTTTAACTCAGTTCAAGTGGCTTCCAAGTGACTTCCAAGCGGCTTAAGTGAAATAAAATAAAGTTGTCGCACAACCTTTATTTTATTTCCGACTTAAAGCCCAAAATTTTAAAAACCACGGTTGAGCAAACGCAACTCCGGAAGAGGCGTTTCTAAGAAAATACCGGCGCTGCGATTTCATCGGTGCCCTCAGAATTCGATTCCGGGCACCGGTTCAAAAGATAGAAAAACCCGCTCGTCCGTTCACTGAACGTACCCGAGCCAAACTTCAGAAATTGATTCCGGGCACACCGGGCCTCGGAATCAGGTGTCGTCTGAAGCTGCGCTCTTGTAAAATTCCAAAGAAAATTAAGAAACAAATTTCCTTGAAATTTGCGGGTCTTTACGCTTTAAACATAATTTATTTATTTATTTATCTCTCAACTTTTATCAACTTAACGTATTTAATTTTTTACTTCATTTATTAGTTCTGAACATCAGGTAGGCTATGAAGGGAACCAGTGAGGTCGTTCGGTGACCCGGGCTATGTCGCGTAGATTCGATCATCCCCCACCCATGCGTTGAATGCCACCAAGCCCAAAATATGCATTTATCAGTAGAGTGTAAAATTTTGATTAGGCTCGGCCCACACATTAACAAATATGTGATAAAGAGAATAAAAATAATAAAGGTAATAAATAAATAAAAATTTTAGAAATTTGGGTGTGACAATTCTCCCAACCATAGAATTTTATGTCCCTGGAAAGCCACAACTAAGGCAGAACCCCGAAGTAGAAACTGATACTCCCTTGGGGTTAAAAAAGGATCCATATGAAAAGTAAGTGAAAAGAGGAAAACACATCATGCTTAGAGAAAGTGACTTACATGACCACCTCAAGAAACTCGTGAAAAGTCTTTATGATTTGTGTCTCCCACCCCAAAGAGAATGAATACATCTCGTTGTTTGATCAATGAAAGCAACATAACTAAAAGGCCATCATGGGGAAGCCTGAAGGGGCACCCCACCATTAAGAACCTACCAAAACCCAAGGCGAGACTGGAAATCCGATACAGGGAGGCCCGAGTGGACTCCCCACCATTATGAAAATGCCATGTCCGACTCATTCCAATGATGTTTAAGAGAGACCCATTGTGGGTCTCTCAACCATAAGAACAAACAAAAGATTAATTGACATCAAAAAATTCCCAATATTGACTAAACACCACACCACAAGGGGCATAGATGGCCGAACCCAACTATCGGAGTGTCAAAACCGTGGCCGAAGACAGACCAACATCTCCACATCCTTGGATGAGCCCTATTTAAATTTGAGACCGATTTACCCAACATACCCCATGAGGACCACTAAATAGATTACATCTAGTTGGACACAACCCCCATGAATTTAAGGAAACGAGACAACCATGCCTCATCATTTCCACAAGAAAACTCACGCACCCAAACTGGTCATCAGAACAGAACAACCATAGAAAACATTTTAAACTTCTTTTTCTTTCAACACCGGTGATAGAAATAATGTCTGGGATCCAATACATTCTCGGGGTTCCTGACCATGTTCTAGCTTCACTACGATGCCTAAGTCTGGTGCCCTAATTTTTGAAGCATCTCATGCCTCGTAGTTAGGTATTGATGACTCCCTAATAGAGAATCTTCTTTGGTGTCACACGCAACCACTCTACAATTGTGACAACACTAAAAAATACAACACACTATGACATCCAACTGATCCCACATGGATCATTTAGCAGCACAAGAGCTAAAATGGTGAATGTGTATCACCCTTTTTCACACTGAATGACAACACGACACCAAAACTCATCACCGAACATGAAAATTATTTTTGGGAGAGACATTATACGGAGAAGGATGTCAAACTGAATCATAAAAAGCACGTGATTCCAGCAATCTACCTTAGAATTCCCATATTACTGGGTCTTCCACAATGGTGGCCTAACACAGAACATTTCATAAATCGGACCAATGAAGGACCAATGGTCATTTAGAATAGTATCTCCCACTAACAACTTCAGGCCGCTTCCACCTTCCCCACTGGAACTGCCTTCACCGTTTCCAAACAAGACATTCAAATTAATGAGGTCAACATCACTCTTGACTATCAAATGACTAAAGGAAACCCATGTTTTATTCAAACGCCCTTACATCATCAACCTGATGAGAGAGGTTCCTCTTAACTGAAAATTAAAAAGGGATAGACATAGCATTGTCCCACAAGAAGAAGAGTCCTTGAATAAATTTATTGGAGGGTCGACCAATGGGGAATTACCTGTGGCCATACTTCAATCACATGTTAATTTATTATTGGGGGAATTCACTAGTAGATAAAGAACACCATGGACCCAGTCAAACTGGTCTAATGGAAAAGGCATACCGCATGTGACCACTTAACGTGCGGGAGGAACCACTGTAAGGGCTTCCATAAGATTTTTTTTAAAACAAACCAAAAAACCACCCACTTTTACACAAACTGACCAATACGAATTCAAAATCAAGACACAAGTCATCTCAAAAAGGATTCTCAGCTCGAATTGCCTCATATAAAATATTTCCAAAACACATGGACACACCACACAACCATTGATTATTAAAACAACAAATCATTTTTACATAAAAATTATATTTCCACGAATTCAAATCAAAGAGATGAGGAACGATGTAAGAGCAAACTAGTGTTAGTGGGTGATTGGGACATATAGTTGGCGGCCATATGCCAATCATTATAATTCCACAGAGATTATTCTAGGATAACATCCTCGTCTCCACATGGCTTTCCAGACCCTGTGATCTCACTAGGACTACTGAACTCATTGTCTTTTCATTCCTCTTATACCAGATTAACCACAAGGGCCAAAGATTCAGACAAACCTCATCTTACCCTCGTAACTCGATTCCTTCCATGAGGTGTGCTGGCTAGGCACGTTACTCATAGCTAGGATGTTAGGTCTCAACAACCTTAACTCAAGTATACCTAACTTTATCCTGAAAAAAACATTACCCAAGAGGATAAAACTTCTATGGCACCATTTTGTCATGAACTAAGCCTTGTCGCCATCTGACCCGGTCAGCGACATGGCTCGAAGGGCGTTCCGGATCCCCATGGGCTGGAACAAGTACTTAGGTATCAAAACAAACACATGGGAATGAAATACATGAAATAGTAACACAAAATGAATGACAAGATAAATAAACCAAAACTGAAAACAAACAACCAAACAAGGCCTTAAACGAAAATCAAATTTAAAGGTTTACAACTTGAACCAACATTCAAAAATAAGTGACAAAAAAATAAACTAAATATCTAACTCAAAACTTCAAGGAACAAGAGTGGTGCAACATTCATAAGCTAAAAACAACAACCTTCCAAAGAAGACCATCAACAACCCGAACCACTATCATTGAGCTTGATGCCCCATCTTGGAAAACAAAATGTAGAAGGCCTACATACACCCAAAGGTGCTTGTAGGGTGTGATCCAAGAGCCCAGTAGGATGTCACCCAATAAAAATATCCCATGACACAACATCAAAAAGATAATTTACGATTCTTATTAGAAACTATATTTTAAAACGCCTTTGAAGAAAAAATTTAAAAGTAAAAAGTAAAAATAAAAGAGCAATGGAATAAAAACTAATTTCAAAATGCTACATTAAAATGGAAGAGAAAAATTCACAAAGAAAATGTACATACTCAAGTGGTCTTCCATATGACGACGGAGGGAACAATGTCATGAATAGTAGATGAATGTGGTTAAAACCCCTAAGGCATATAGTATGTGTGGTGCACTAGAGACATCATAACTTGGTGAAAACGTGGCATAGGAATGACAATAATCAATGCTCTCATGAACGAGCCACTAGTATGGAAACAAATTCATAACCTAGTGGTGTCCAATCATCACAAAATTTTAGTTAGGGTTGTAACGTCAATCCTTCCAGATGAAACCGGGATGAACCACTCATGTGTAATCTAGTATACTAGTCCAAATCCTCCCACCTAGGTACCTATGGTTTTTCCCTTATGATATATGAAGTTCCACATTCACATAGTATATCGCATTCTCATATCACAAACTATACAAATCATTACACACTAAAGCCACCACTTGCCTACCTAACCAATATTTTAGAAAAACTCACGCATACAAAAAACATTTCACACAATATTTATCATCGCTTGCATGACTTGATAAAATATTTAATCAAATTAATTATTATTTCTAAATATCACTACAATGTTTTTCAGATGAAATATATCTAGTTTCACATATAAAGTTACTTTAAAAACATAATTCACATCTAACTCTATGAAAAACAACTCCCACAGTCGACAAATAATTTAATAAATATAGTTAAACAATTTACAAAACACATAAAAAATTAGTAAACAAAGGTTTACAAAAGGAAAACAAACCTAATTCCTATTTTAGAAAAACCATTTCTAAACCATAAACACAACGAAACCATTTAAAACGTGGATTCGCACTACCAGAACATTTTATCAAATAAATTTGTGGTATAAAACACAAATACATGTGTTCGACACATAATGAATATAAACCACATTCTCAAACAGACTATTTCATAATACCAAAAATCTTTTAATTTTTTCTGAATTCAAATTGCACCTTACAAACATCTCACACGACCCCTTTTTTTGAACACCACATTAAACACACACACACAAAACATAGACCTCTTGTTTTTGTAAAAAATACAACCTTAACACATAAGCACGCCAATCCCTAAAAACATGTTTTTTTTGCCTTTAAAAATAATTTAATAATCAAATATAATATTTTATAAATCAAACCCACTAAATACACCAATCATTTACATCACAGGTACACCAGAAAACAATCTTTAAAATATGACCGCACGTCCTCGCCTTAAAAAAAATGTGTTTCGCACCATTAAACCAATTTAAATTAAACATTAAGTAACTTATAAAACATCCTAAACCCAATTAGACAATTAAATATATAAATTCACATAAATAAACTAGTTTCAAAGAAAACATGGATCAGAATATTTTTTTTCTAAAACCACATTCGAATTACCTAAACAATACACTCTAAACATTGTCCTCTCCATAAAAATAAATAATATAACATATTAAAATTTACTAAAAAATCAAATAAAATCGAAAAATAAATTATAAACAATGTTCTCCAAATGAAAATAAATCATATAACATATTAAAATTAACTAAAAAGAAAATCAAATCAAACAATAAATTATAAAAACTATTTTCCCATGAAAATAAATCATATAACATATAAAAATTTACTAAACAACATATAAAATTAAACAATACATTCTAAACATTGTTTCCCCCATGAAAATAAATCATATGACATATTAAAATTAACATCAGAAAAAATAAAATTATCTAAAATATGTAGGTTCCTAGAACCTCCAACCTATGTTGATGAATATCGCAAAAATGGTGTAAATCCTTTAATTAAACCTGATTCGCACCACGGGGGTCCCAAATTAGACACAAATTCAACAAATTAAATAAAAAAATAAAAGTCTGACCCTAAAAAACCAAATACCTACCAGAAACCCTAACCCCAAAGCAAAAAATGGGGAAATCCCAAAAAAATTGGGAGAAGCCTACCCGAAATGGGAGGATGAGTCTGCCCTACATTTGACTGGCCGGGAGGTCCGGTCGCCGGAGGTGGGTCAGCCTGTAGGGGGGTTTTGGGTTGCACCAGGCTGAATAGGGAGGAGGCACCAGTGGAGCGGCAGGTTAGTCGACAGAAAGCAGGAAGACGACACTGGCTTGGAGGGTCACTGGCAAGAAGGTTCGGTTGGCCGAATGTGGGGGGGGGGCGCAACTAGGTCAGGGGAGGGGGGGTTCAGCATGAAGGTATGGGGGGGGGGGTGGGGAGATGTGGTGCGATGAACATGATAGAAAAACGGAATGAAGGTATATAAAAAATATAAAAGAAAAAAAGAAAGGAAAAAAATGAACGAACGACCCTAAAAAATCAATTAATAATATAAACAAAATGAAGATAATAATAATAGGAATTATGTATAAAATAAAATAATACTAAATTTTACCATCTCATTTATTATTAAAAACATTCCATAAACATAGTTTATTTATTTATTTATCTCTAATATTACATCAACCTCACTTATTTAATTTTTTACTTCATTTATTAGTTCTAAACATTGGGTAGGCTGTGCAGGGAACCGGGCGAGGTCGAGCAGTGACCTGGGCAAAGTTGTGTGGATTCCATCGTCCCATACCCGTGCGTCATATTCCATAAATCCCTACATATTCATTTATCAGCAGAATGTGACATTTTGATCGGACTCAGCCCAGACATTAACTAATATTTAAAAAAGAGAATAAAAATAATAAAAGTAATAAATAAATAAATGTTTTGGATATGTGGGTGTGACATCCAACATACCCAGTGAGTTGATGATTATCTTTAAATGTGACATATGTATATTTCCCTACATTCTACTATTATAAGTTTGTTTTCAAATATTATTAAGCATCGTTGCTTACTTTTAAAAAAAGTTAACTTTAGTGTTTCATTCATTATATCATAACATGGATGTTGGATAATTTTGGAAATTATTTTACCATGTTCTAAACATATTATTATTTGTTATCATATAAATATATGTGGAATATATATATATATATATTTACCACTTTATAGTTATGCAATCATTAAACCGTCATTTTAGTACTTCAAGAATAAACAATTAATCTTTAATATACATTGGCTCGGTAAAAATATGAGAATTTGGTGGAAATTCATTAAAGGATTATATTTTACTTCACAATTCATTATGTTTTCAATCCTTTTGGTGAAATAATCTTCCGCCTTTTTGAAAATGAACTAAAAAGAAAATGTCATCATATTACTATTTTATATGATTATAATGATCTTTTCTACATGTATTTGTCTTTTTGTTATTTAATAATTGACTTCCTCTTGAAAATGTTCTCTATTACTCTCGATTAATCATTGGGAATTCGTTTTCCCTTCCATATACATCTTTTATGTTCCCACTACTTTTCTCACAATGTGGAATAATAGTTATGTGTATCTTCTGGTGACCTTTGTGACTCCCACATTCATTTTAAGAGATATTTTCTTAATTTCATATTTATTATGTAGGTTTCAATAATGGAATTCTCAATATGTAAATTTTTTGATTGTCAAGATGAACTTTGAGGGATAAATTCATTTTAAAGGGTGTGGGATGCAATGTCCTCATATTTTAGGAAATATATTTATTTAAAATAAAAATAAATTCATTGATAACATTAATTACAAGATGTATACATTTTATCTTGCATTATAAGACACAACAAGTTTATATTTCATTTCATGCAACGTCGATTTTCTACGATAACATGTGTTACACGCAAGTCTGAGTCCTAACAAAAAAAGAACAATATACTATTTCATAATTATTTAATATTATATTTTTCACAAAGATATTATATTGGTAGTAATAAAAAGACTAAATAAATATTGAAAATATTATTTACAAAAATTTATAAATTGAATTCATTAGTTACCAACTAATTGGACTCGTAAATAATAACTAATTGAATATAAAGGACGTCTTTTAATTATTAAAGGCTATTTTAATGCCCCAAAAGTAGTTTTGTCATAATAATTTTTGTTATTCACAATTAATGCGGTATCATAATGAGATCTATATATTAGATATTCAACTATTTTTTTATATTCATATGATAAGTTTGATCAGATAAATATATAAACAAATCCAATTTTAAGTATAAAAGATATATTTTTCTAAAATTCAGTATTTAAGCCTTTTAATGGAAGAATGATCTTAAAAATAAATTTTTAGACTTTTTTAATATTTTATAACATAATATTATTTATGTTGGAAATAATAATGTCAAAATTTACTTTGTTTTATTTTTTCTATTTTTCTGGGAAGATTCAATTTTTGATGAGTAGTGAAAAATAATGAATTTTAATTGAAATTAATATTTCCATTAAAATAATTTGAAAGATAAAATTAAATTTTGAATTAATTTAAATGAAAAATAGTTCATATATAAATCTTTTACCAAATTTAGGTAACTCAAATCATTTTATAGAATTTTTATATATGAAAACATAGAAAAAATTTTATCCTTTTCACTTAACATAACACGCTTTCAAGTATCATCAATGAGATATATTTTAAAATAAAATCTACCATTAATATCAATGGAAGTTTGATAAATAAATTAATTATTATGAATCTGAATAATTTATATTTTCTAGATTGGTCAAGCTTTTTTTATTAGAAATATATGTTAGAGAAATTAAAATTCACTTCAATAATTATAGTAAAGATGACTTTACATAGTGCTTAGAATATAAACATAGGTAAAATAATAATATAAATAATTCTCCAAAAATAATTATATGACCATATTTATATCATGTAATTTTTTTTAAAAAGGATCATTGTTAGAGGCACACGATATAAGGGAGACCTCCATTTAGTGTTTGTTTTCTAGTATTTGTAATAATGCCACTCCTCCTCCATTATAAATTGAATTAACTATCCCTAATTATTCACACATATAATTCCATTTTACTCATCAAAACCCTAATAAAATAAATTCCATCCATCTCTAATATAATCCTACAATGCTAAATTGGGTTATAAATAAATCCAAGGATGTCAATTTGTGAAAATAAAAAAGTAATTACCCTCGAACTAATGTCATTAATTCATTAATTACCACAACTCAAGGTTGGGAGTAATGATTTAAAAATATTTTTATATGATATTTGTGATACATATTATGTATTTTTTATTTTAAACTTATTAGATAATAAATACCACCATCCTTTCAATTTTTAGGAAAATTACTTCATTATTTGTGGAATAGTGTAGTACAACCTCTACAATGATATTCGGTTCCTTCATGCATTACATCCAATATATTAAAGAAGGGTTTAACATAAATATGTGATATAAATGGAATATTTAAAACCTTTTTTGACATAATTATCATTATTGAAATATAATATATCTGTTTCTTCTATAAATTTGACACACTATAAAACTAATAATTTCTTTTGTTGACGTGTGGTTTACCACCTCATCAAAGAGATTTGGTTCTTTTTTTTCTTTACCACATCATAGGGATGATATAAAAAACTATATATATTTAGATTATATTTTATTAATTATTTAGTTATAACTCAAGAAAGAAAAATGTTGTTTACTTTGTTTTTGAAATGATTATTTAAAAATCGAAACAGTACACATGCATATGTTAGACCTATTATCTCCATGATTTTATCATTGGTTCATTGTTCATAATCAAATAAGATGATTAGTTTTGAAAGAATAATTGATATATTAATATTATTATTATGACATGATTATTATTATGGAGATTTTTAAATAATGGAAAATTTTATCACAATCAACAGTCCAAATTCATTGAAACATAAGTTGAATTTGGTAAAAGCATATAACATAAATCTAATTTATTAATAAATTGTATTCAACAATAAAATAAGATAAATTAAATTATTAATGAACATAAAAATGGTTCTCAAGAATTTTAATAATTATCATATGTTTATTATCAAATAATATAATGAAACATGGGATGTGTTTGCCACAATTTAATGGAGCCTATATAAAATTCTGTTCATTGAGGGATATTTTTCTCTTATACCTACACCATATTTATAAAGAATTTAATAAAATTACACTTAAAAAATATATCATTAATTTATTATAACCTTTTAATTTAATGTTATGTTAAATTTTATTCTTCTTAGTGGATTATGATTAAAATTTTTTAAAGTGGTAAACGACACATTGATTGTTTAATGATATAATTTAAATATCTAATCCTTGCCAAAGTTTTTGATATTAATTTATATGTTTATTTATATGGATATAAAATAAATATAAATTATGTTTTTATTATTTTTAATTTCATTAATTTTTTTAAATTAAATAATCTTTTATTTTTATAGTTTAGAATATTTTACAATCATTACAAAAGAAAGGAAATATTCTTTTTAATGTATGAGGAGACAATAAATTCTCTACCTCTATGACCGTTATTTTATATTCGGATTCCTCTACAATCTTTCATATTTCTAAATGAAGATTTTACACCTATGTATCATTTTATGTTTATTTATTTTATAAAAAAATTTGTTTTGAAAATGGATTAATTATTTAAATATTTTTAAAATTTTTCATAGGGGTGAATATAATATTTAATGTGTGAGTAGTTGAAAATTCGATGATTTTAATTTTTATATTTTTTAATGGTAGTTAAAATTTTGATTTTTTGTTAGATTATATACTAATCCTAGGTGGTTCCATTTTGATCCAATTTTGGTTGGATCTATGTAAAAATAATGGAAGGGAGGGTATTTTAAACCCCTTTAGTGAATTGTGTATCGATGTATAACAAAAAGTTTTTCAATTTGAATGAGTGAAATGTATAGAAGTTAATAGAATTTTTATTTGATTTATTTTAATGAAAAATATTATAATGTACCAAGATAAATTTATGTTTTATCTATGCTTTCTATGGGTTTTATTTTATTATTTTCATTACAAAAATTGTATAGAATTAGTATATTTCAAAAGAAAGTATTTATCACATCATGTGGGAGAAAAGTAATACTTCATGTCTACATTATAATGGGATTTTATGTTTATAATGTATTATGAGTTTCCATTATTTCTATATCCCTTAGTGATCCTATTTTATCATCCTGTGATTATTTATAATGATTTTCACTATGTTTAAAGTTATGTAGGGTAATCAAAGAAGTAAATTTTATAGTTATGGAGATTTGAACTAAAAATAAATCATTGTTTATTTTAAACATTTTATTTTAAATTTAAATTAATACTAATTTGGGGTCTATTATTTCTAATTTATGGTTTCTATGTATTGTTTATTTCATAATTATATAAAAATTTAAACCATTAAATATCCTCAAATTAAAATAAAGTCATTTATAAACTAAAATAAACGATTATTTAATGTTTAATTTCATATACATAAAATTACTAATAGATCATGATATTAATTATTGATATCTATCAGCGTAGATTTAGGATCCTAGATATAAATTTCAACAAAACAATATCACTCACCTGGTTAATGTGTTGTCCCAAAACCACATGTTTGTGGACTCTATCTAGGGTGATGATGATGTAACGAGGTTGAAAAATCCATATTTTGTTATGCCAATGTGATATACTATTTAGGGAGAATTTCATTTTTGTTTTTGTTTTAGGTAACAACATGAGTTTTGAAGATAATTTATGAGTAAATTATATTTATTTTAATGTTTTTATTATACAAAATACTAATCTTTAACGATCCGTGACAAATAATTAATAATATAATTCAAAAATGTCTACTATTAACAATAGATTAAACATAATTGAGTGAATATAAATGGAAAGAAATTATAAATAATATATATAATGTATTTTCTTAATTAAATCATATTGTTAAAAAATTCTTAATTTTCAGTATTGTTTATATATAATTAAAAAATACAATTTTCTAAAAAAATGATTACTTATTTCTATTATGAAAAAAGATAATAATTTATTGTTTAACACATTTATAAAAAAAATTTCACCAAATAAAATTGAATTTTTATTTAATCACTTAAAAATTATACAATGTTTAATGGTTGTTATTTTTCTAAAAATAATATTTTTCTACGAATAATGAAAAATAATGGGTTTTATTTAAAAATACTTTTCATTTAAATAAATTATAATGTTCAATTTTTATATTGTTTTAATGTTAAAATAAGATCAATTATATATGGATTAATCCAATTTAAGAAGTTAGAAGAAATTTATATTATATTTTTATATAAACACTTGTTAAATGTCTTTATTTTTTCTCTTTGGGAAACTGCTTTCTCCTCATGATTGCAGTATTATTTTAAAACTAATTTTATATAAATAATTGAATTGAATTTTGAAAAATTTATTCAATATTTGAAAAAATATAATTAATATTATCTAATATGTTCAACATAATTTCGAACCCTAATTAATATTAAAAATAATATAAATTATTTAATGTGGTTAATGTGAAAATGGGTTTACCAGTGGTTAATGTAAAATTATAATGGTTAATAATGACCCATAGCATGTATAAGAAAAATTGGTTAAAAAATAAAGACATTATATGTTCTAGGATATATAATGGTTAATTTTGGATCCATTTTCAATGCGAATAAATTGGACACACCATTTTCTACTTAAAAGTTATAATTGTTCCACTAAAATCTCTTATAAAAGACCACCCCACTTATCTCATATTCACACATCCAAAAATATTTGGTTTAGTGAAAAAGATCCCAATTACCATCCACAATAATGCAATATTTTCCTTGAAGTCTTATTCCAATCATAAATCGATCATACATATGATTTTCATGCAAACTGAAGGAGTTGATCCGAAGAAGTGGTAATTTTAATGAACAAGATTTTTTATTTTATTTACCAATACAAATACTTTGATCCTTATTTAAACGTTATGATATAATATCAATACAATATTATTTATAATAATGTACTTAAATATTATAATAATGAATTAATCAATATACTCATTCCTTAGATGTGAAATGATAATGTCGCTCATGTTTATGACAGACTACCACCTCCATTACCTATATAATACTATTACATCATTCATGTGTGTGGGGGACTACCGCCTCGGGAAGCGATGTGGATCATTTTTTCATAAATTGATGGTGGAAGGAAATAAGGGATAAATTTAAGTAATAATATATATATATATATATATATATATTAAATATAAAATATTTTATATAATTAAAATATTGTTTTTATGTTTCTCTTGCTTCATCCATCTAGGAATTGGAAACAGTTTTCATGCTTACATATGACCTAATATCAACATGAAAGGTGAAATTTATTTTTTTATCATTACCACTTATGGATTACTCTAAATAAATACATATGTATATATACATATATAATATTTTTTTATATGGGGATCTAAATTCTTTAGATTATAGAACCATTATAAAATTATAAAGCCCACAAATAACAACAACAAAAATATTTGAAATAAGGAATAAATTATTTCACGAAACATCAACTTAACATGAAATTTTTAATAAAAAGGTAATAAAATTTCATAATTATGTCATCTATTTTATGATATATATATATATATATTAAATAATTGTTTAATATAATTAAAATAATTAAATTGGATGTTTGAATGCGTATAAGGGAAGTGGAGACATAAGGTAATGCATTTTGTTCCAATTTTCATTATTTGAAACTTGTTATATATTATGCACATATTATCATTCAAGATGTGTATATATAACCTCTTTTACTTGTTATAAAATAATTAAATTTATTCTAATGATTTTTAATTTTTAATTTCATGAATATTTGTAATGGTACATAGTTTTCAAAAGATACCCAAGTGGTAAAAAAATCTATAGACCAATCTCATTTATTATTAAGACATTTTAATATTATGATAGTAATGATTAATTTCTAAATGAATACCTCTTGTATAACATAAATTTTCTTCTCTTTAAGATATTTCATGATAAAAAATATGTTACCCTACTATCCTCTTTTTAGGAACTCGAGTTATCAATATAATGTTTTTTTAAAATCATCATTAATTATCACATCAATCAAAAACACCATTCCATCCAAATTTTTTTTCATAAAATGTTTTTATAAATGTTTTTCTCATCATTTTAATGATTTATTATTCGAATTTTTAAATATTTTTTTTAATTTAAAAAATATTTAATGGGATAAGCAAGTGGTTTTAAATATAATGAATATTATGATTTTAAGAAAAATTTGAATAGAATAATTGATTGAATGTATATGGAATGAATGAAATTTTTGTATGTCCTGAAAATTATTCCCAATTAAGTTTACATTGTAAGGATACAATTTTATTCTCAAATAAAAGGATTTCAATTTTTTATTATTTTGAAAACGTGATTTTTAAACAAAGGATATATTCCTCATGAAATGTTTGAGGTCATTATTCCTTAAAAATAATTTACCTATAAGAGTAAATTAATTTATGATACATAATATTTACTATGGATATAATAAAATCCAAAATAAAATAATTCATTCTATAGATTATTTATGATTATGATGACAATATCTTTATGAGATATGTTTCTATTTCATGGGTTATATCATTGTAACACCCTGAAATTTTATGAGATATATTATTTATAATTTTTTTTGATGTCTTCTATTATACACTACACCAAGATTAGCTTGTACTATACACAACATGGTATTTGCTTGCAGCATACACAACACTATTCTACGCAACATTAAATATAGATTTTGTTTAATTTATAAATAAAATAAGTTTTTATTATTATATACGCAACACCAAACGGAGCTTTCACTACACGCACCCATGACTTGGCTTGCATTACAAGAAATCAAGACCTTCCTCGACAGCGTGTATAGTACGCAATACCGAGTATCACTAAATGAGATATTATTATAATATTATTATGAACTAGCCGTTATGAATAGTAACACAAACTTTTAAAATTTTTATAAATTTTATCTTTAAAAATGGAATTCATTTTTGGATTCGGAATATAGAAATAAACCTAGGGTGAATTTTTGGTATTTTTCTGAAAATGTTCAATTTTTGATGAATAGTGAAAACACTAGGTTTCTATTTAAAAACTAAATTTTTATTTAAATAATTATTTATTTTATTTAAATTTATTTTCGGTAAAAATTGATACATAATACATATATATGTTCAATGTAATTTATTGGAGACATTTTATAATAATTTTGGATACATAAAAATGTTATTAAACTTTTCACCGTCTTTTACCCACCTCCTAGGAGAATTTAAAAATTTGCATAAAACATAATTTTACTGCTTCGGTGAGTGGAATTTTGAAAATTCGAGCGACATGGTTTATATTAAGTTGTAAAATGTGGTTTAATAAGATAATAATAATTTTTGGTGAATAGTATCTTTTTACTTTTATTTACCATGGTTAAAAGTAAATAGGGTAAGTAAGGGTAAAATTGATATTATTATTACCCTAACACATGTCCTAATTCTGTTGGATAAGTGTAATTCGACCAAAATAAATCCATGTAAATAATATATTATCATTTAGGTCCACTTGGATTAGATGAGGAAATTTATTATTATTTTATTTAAAGAGTTAAAATAGTTAAAATCAGTGTTTAATAACTAATTTTTTTTAATATATGGTCATACATAAGATAAATTCACCTATAAATATTAATTAGATATATAAAATGATATAATACATAATGGTATTTTATTTATAATTTTTAGACATTAAATAATTTAATTTATTTATGAAAGAATGATGAGGCAATAATTACCTTATTAATGAAATATTAACATAATTGATGTTATAAATACCCAAATAAATGTAAGGTGAGACATTTTATAAAAGACACTAATTTTCTAGGTTAATATGACATGTTAGTATTGATTCAATTAACTTTTTGAACTAATAATGATTTTATGATTTTCACAAAAATCAATTACCAAATATTATCAAAATTGACCTAAAATATTTTTTTAAAAAAAATATTCTATAATTAATTGTTTTTCTATTCCTAAAAATATAACTTTCAGCCAAATGACATAGAAAAGGTTATATATATAAATAATTAACCACTTGGGGATCGTTTGGATTGTTATAGTATGTTTATTAACCTTATAGTGTAAAAAAGTAAAAAGACACGGTAAAACTTAAATTATTTTACTTAGAGTTAAATCTAAATGATAAGGTTAAAATGGTAACCTAAACATGTATAAAACCTATTTTTTGATATGATTTCGACCCATACCCACTTTAGATTCTATATAAAACAATTGGGAGCTATTATAAACCGAATATGACTTTATTAAAAAATAATATTTTATGTTTTCCTAAGGCGCCCCTCTCTTCCCTTATAAAAGGGCACCTCCTCCCTCTTCTCTTTACACAATTTTGAGCCTTCACGCTCTGCCAAAACCTGACCATTTCCCTTCTCACCTTCCCTATAATCATTATAGAGGCTCTTTTAACTTCCAATGATGAACTCTAGTTCCCAAAGAGGAAGCTTAAAAGAGGTGCATCGAAGAAGAGGGAATCTCTTCTACCGATTCATTCAAGTTTCTTTCTTATTCAAATTCTTCTTCTTTAGTTGTATTATTATAAATTAATAACATCATTATCACTAATGTATTGATATGTTATTATAAATATGAAACAACCCCATTTTATCTTTTATCCATCCTACGTAAAACAAAATCACCACGCGTGCGTACGTACAGAATACCGTCTCTACGCTGTGGTGTAATCTGTTTTTCCACCACCACCTTACTTGGATGGGTATAATGGTGTAAAGAATTACTATATATAGTTATAATAAAATCATACTAATTCTGAGATATTATATCATCATCTCTAATTCAATTCAATAAATATGAGAATGATATTATCGCTCGTGCGTACATACGGATTACCGTCTCCACGACGCGATGAGATTAATTCTCCATGTTAACCACTCAAGAATGATTATAAAGTATATATAATGAAAAATAATGAAATATATGACATGATAATGCTTCTTTATTTACGTATATATATATATATTTCATCTACTTACTTCTATTCAAGTCAATAAAGAAAGAAAAACACCATTCATTCGTACGTACAACCTACCGTCTCCATGAATAGAGTATTTCGTTTCATTTATCTATATTATATATATATATATATACTGAATATATATGATATATAAATCATGATTTAAATTCTTTAAGTAATAATATTATCAAGAACAACAAGTCCAAACACGTATGATAAATAAAACGATTTTACCCAAAACATCGCTTTAACATGGAATTTACAAAAGAAGGGTAATATAAAGTTATAAGTGTACCATATATGATATCATTAAAATGAATATGATTCTGTAATAAGTCAATGATATTATCTAAATCATTATACATGAGGTCTAGATACGTATTAAGCATATCAAACCTAAGTTAAGGGATAAGTTTTTCAATATCGTTTTTATCCGAGATAGTTTACTCGTAAGTATTTACTTGGGTTATATTTATCATCCATGTCCCTATTTTCTAAAAATGGTTTCATGTATTTTTAAAGTCCTTTGTACCCATTTTTGACTTTTACTACATGGTATGTAATGAATCATTCTTCTGGTTACCATGCGATGTACTTTTTGACTTTTCTTGAAAATTATGAGAAGAATATTTCTTTTAACTTATATGGTATGAATATATTTTTTACGGTTTCATAACGCCTAATTTTGATAAATATTCCTCTAGAAGATATCATTATTATCTTCAAAAAAATCATTTCAATTTAAAATTTCATGGATTTCTGTGAAAAGAAAATGATTTTGAAGAAAAAGGATATTTCCTCCAGAATTCATTTCAAGTGTTTTATCAAAAATATTTCCCATCTAAGATGACATTATTCAGTATGATTACGTTTCAAGTATAATGTCTCTAGGATTCACTTGGTTTCACTTTTCTTCTGATGAAATGGTTTCCATTTGTTTTATATGGATTATGTTATGATGGGATGATGTTTACGAAACCTATTTTACTCTTTGGGTTATGATGAATGATTTATGTTTATGTTGTGGCACATGTTATAATGATTTCATTATGAGATGGGTGGGACCTATATCTACCTCCAATTCATTGGGTAAATATTTATATCTCCTGAGATAGACATGGATGGAAAGTTAGTTTATCTAGTTCAGTGTTACAGGACTGGAACAAGAAGTGAACTCGAATCAGAAATGGAATTTGTCAATTAAGATGGTCTTGGCATGAATACATAGGCTACTATGGAAATAATAACATGTGATTAATGTATTTCCACAATGACATGTCTTATTTTCATGAAATTTTATAATGATTGATGTTCATTTGTGATATATTCCTTACGTACATTCATGATTTATGTCTTTGCTCATGATTTTGATGTTTAGACTTTATGTTCAAGTTTTTTCATTCAAATGTTTACGGATTGTTTTATGTTCTCTATGTTTACCCTTACTGAGAATTTGATATCACCCTTTTTTGTTTTATTTTCCCCAGGATTTAATGAATTGTTTTAGGTAAGAAAACAAAAGGGGAAGATCGTTATGGGAGATTTTGTAGATATTTCACCATGATTAGAAGATTATATTCCGAGTTTCCAAAGACACTAAACTATTACAGTCCTTTTCTATATGTTTTTTATATAGTAAGTATTCCGAAAAAGTAATATAATGTCCATGTATTCCAAGATTTGGGACTCTACATTTGGTATCAGAGGCAAAGAAGGTAGGAATGTATCCGATCCTTGGGAACTCTCACATATGAGCGTTGGACGAAGCATGGCTCTCCGCCCAAGGGCTTCATGAGGAAATGACTTCCACTAGGGATGGTGGTGTGTCCCGCCCAGGGGGTGTAGTCACCCATGGAGTGCCATGATAGGTATCAATTATATTCCATTGGAAGTAATTCGAGATTTATAGAGTTGGTATCAGAGGAATGGTTTAGTTAACCTTAAGAAACTAGGATGCGAAAACTTTAGTGGGATCCCTAGAGATATTTCTAAGGTATGTCTAGGGATGTCCCTAGGCTTATGTATAATTATATGTTATAGTACTATAATTATGGAAACGAACATATAATTAAACCTTATATGTTATAGATTGAATGTACTCCCCCTTTATTATGTTGTTTTTCTAGTATGAGTTTTTCCTCTTGTACTGTTTTTTTGGGTTTTAAGAAATGGAAGGAAACAGGAGGATTCATGTTAATGGAGAATATAATGGACAATGGTACGATATTATTCATGAGAAAACAAATGAAATGGGATTTTTATGTCCAAACATCCTTATTATTCCTAATCAGAAATCCCATAATATGATCAATAATATCAACTTTGGTAAGTTTCCGGACTCGGATAATAAGAGAAAGATATAGTTTCATGAGGATCATAGAGGAAAGAAAGTTCAATTTATCTCATGTAAATCATGTGGGAAGAGGAATCAAGGAGAATGTTTCAAAAGAACTCGAAGATTCTTTGAGTGTGGAAAAGAAGTACACAAATCCAGTAATTGCAAAGGAAAAGGTTCAGTTTACACCATGGACAAGGATAATGGTATTGCTAAGACATCAACAATGGTTAAATTTTTTAAATGTGGATTGTATGGGAATTATACAAACCAATTACCTAAGGGAAAGTCTCATGAAGAGAATCAACATGGTCGTATAGCCAGTATTTATGTTCATGATGATGAAGAGAGTACAAATGATATGTGAGATGAAAGAATTGTTGAAGCTCGGTCAATGTTTTAAGAAGGTAGTTGAATTATTTTATTTCTATCAATAGAAATCTTGTATAGGTAATTTAATGGTACTATGGGATAAAGAAACATCTAAGGATTGTTACACTATTGTTTTTCTTACAATATTTGAATGTATATGGTGAATGGTACCAGTGACCATGAAATGTTATTCAGATATTTTTGGAAAGATGATGATATGCACATAATGAACAGATAGAGATATAATGAAATGTTTGATAGTATTAATGACCTCAGGACTGATATAAGGACAATGTGATATCATGGTTTTAGTATATATAAATATTAGGATTTTGGTATGTGGAAAGAGTTAACTTTTAACATAATTTATGTATTCACTAAGGTTCTATGGTTACTCAAGTTTCAAGAGAATACATGATTAAGGTATTCACTTGTTTGGAATGCGAATAACAAGATATATCTTATGATTTATGGGGGATAAATGATGGTAATCACGTGCTAGTTATGCGACCTTTCAAGTAATCATTTTCTTTATACTAGGAGCTTGGACTGAAGTATTTTGGATAAGCCTAAAGATTGGAATGGATTATTTTGGACATCATATAGTATTGTTTAAGGATAGAACTTTTTTTTCAATATTATTTCTGGAATTATATAATAGTGTAGTTTTTGAAAAAGGACAACCCGTAGGACGGGCGAAAACTCATCATGTCGGACAAGTATGCAGGTATCGTACCCACAACCAAAGTGTGAAAGGCCTTTATCACATACCACTATCCTACAGGAAGTCCCTGGTTTGTATAAATTAGTTAAAATTTATTATGTGGTTTGATATACGATGTATATATCTATTTTAGGAACCATATACGATTAATATTACCATAGATGGACTTATTTATATTTAATAACTTTTTTCTAACCATTTATTTGAGATAGATAGATTGACCCACTATTCTATCACATGATCTGCTAACGCTTCACGAATGACAAATTCAACTTCATATATTTAAGAGATGAAGTGGAAATTTTTGATGGAACGAACAACGGTGAGATTGTACCAATATCAAGTAAATATTTCTTTTAATTCAACAATTATTTATCTTTATCGAAATGATCTTGAAAACAAAAAAAATGTTGTCCTATTGTTCTTATATCCGATGAATTAGATGGCACTATAAGTCATCACAAATTTATGGCTTTGTGATTGTTGGCTTTTTCAAAGTCATGTCCTCTACCACTCTTCCTCAGAATTTGAGGGTTAGATTTTTCTTCCATATCCATATTTCCACCTATGTTCTCCAATGTGGAAACCTTGTGATGAGTTAATCTGGGTAACCATTACATTTCTTCTGTTACTTTTTAAAATTAAGTTTTAGTATTCATTTTACTATATGGGTTTTTACGAACATAACTTTCAAGTAGTTAACAATTTATAACCCCAACAAATTTTGAGGGAGAAATTCATTTTATGGGGGACAGAATGTAACACCCTGAGATTTTATGAGATATATTATTTTTAATTTCTTTGATGTCTTCTATTATACACTACACCCTAATTATCTTGTACTATACGCAACACCATATTATCTTGTAGTATACGCAACACTATTCTTGGATCGTGTTACACAAAATTTCAAGTTCATTTTGTGGAAATTATTCTATGCAACATTAAGTATAGATTTTGTTTAATGTATAAATGAAATAAGTTTTGATTATTATATACGCAACACCAAATAAATCTTTCACTACACGTATCCTTGACTTGGCTTGCATTACACGCAATCAAGACCTTCCTCGATTGCGTGTGTAGTACGCAATACCGAGTTTCACTAAACGAGATATTATTATAATATTATTATGAACTAGTAGTTATGAATAGTAATACCCACTTTTTAAAATTTTATAAATTTTATCTTTCAAAATGGACTTTATATTTGGATTCGGAATATCGAAATTAGCATAGGTTTAATTTTTTGTATTTTTCTGAAAACATTCCATTTTTGATGAACAGTAAAAACACTATGTTACTATTTAAAAATCGACTTTTTATTTAAATAATTATTTATTTTGTATAAATTTATTTTAGGTCAAAATCGATACATAATACCTATAGAAGTTCAATGTGATTCGTTGGAGTCCTTTTATAATAATTTTAGATATATAAAAATTTTATTGAACTTTTCACCGTCTTTTACCCACCTCTTAGGAGAATTTGAAAATTTACATAAAACTTAATTTTAACACTTCTGTGAGTGGAATTTTGAAAATCCGAGAGACACCAATGTTATCATGGAGTGAAATGTGGTTCAATAAGATAAAAATAATTTTTTTGAATAGTATCTTTTTACTTTTATTACCACAGTTAAAAGTAAATAGGGTAAATAAGGGTAAAAATTATATTATTATTACCCTAACACTAGTCTTAATTCTATTGTATAAGTTTAATTCGACCAAAAACAACCTTATAAATAAAATATTATCATTTAGGTCCACTTTGATTAGATTATGACATTTATTATTTTTTTATTTAAAGAAGAGTTAAAATAGTTAAAATCAATGTTTAATAACTAAAACATTTTTAATATAGAGTTATAAATAAGAAAAATTAGACTATAAATAATAATTATAAAGATAAAACTATTTAATACATAATGGTATTTTATTTATAATTTTTAGACATTATATAATTTAATTTATTTATGACACAATGATGATGTAGTAATTACCTTATTAATGAAATATTAACATAATTGATGTTATAAAAACCCAAATTAATGTAATTTGAGACTTTTTATGAATTAAACTAATATTGTTGGTTAATATGACATGTTAGTATTGATTAAATTTACTTTTTTTGATCTAATCATGCTTTTATGATTTTCACCAAAATCAATTACCAAATAGTGTCAAAATTGACATAAAATAGTTTTTAAAACAAAAATTATATTATTAATTTTTATTCTATTCCTAAAAATCTAAGGATAGTCCAAATGACTTAGATAAGGTTATATATATTAATAATGAACCACTTCGGTTTCGTTTGTCTTGTTATAGTATGTTTATTAACCTTATTGTGTAAGAAAACAAGAAGACGTAGTAAAAGTTAAATTATTTAACTTAGAGTTAAATCTAAATAATAAGGTTGAAATAGTAACCTAAACTTCTCTAAAACCTATTTGTTGAGATTATTTCAACCCATCACCACTTTAAATTCTAAATGAAGCTATTTTGAGCTATTATAAACCGAATATGACTTTATTATAAAATAATATTTTATGTTTTTCCTATGGTGCCCTTCTCCTCCCTTATAAAAGGGCACCTACTCCCTCTTCTATTTACACAATTTTAAGCCTTAAAGCTCGGTAAAACCCTGATAATTTCCATTCAAAACTTCCCTATAAACATTATAGAGGTTATGGTCTCCTAAAAATACCAACTCTAGTGCCTTAAGTGGAAGCTTAAAAGAGGTGCGTCGAAGAAGAGGTAATCCCTTCTACCGATTATTTCAAGTTTCTTTCTTCTTTAACTTATTATTATTTAGTTTTTTAATTATAATGTAATCACATAAGTATCAATAATATAATTATATGTTATTATAAATATTAATCAACCCCATTTCACCTTTTTTCCGTCCTATGGAAAACGAAATCACAACGTGTGCGTTCGTACGGAATACCATCTCCATGCCGGGGTGTATTCTGTTTCTCCACCACCACCTTACCTGGATGGGTATAATGGTGTAAAGAATAAGTATATATAGTTATTATAAAATTGTAATGATTATGAGATATTATATCATCCACTCCAATTCAATTCAATAATTATGGGAACAATATCATCACTCGTGTGTACATATGGATTACCTTTTCCACGATGCGATGAGATTCATTCTCCATGATAACCACCCAAGAATGATTATAAAGTATATATAATGAATAATAATGAAATATATGACATGATAAAGCTACTATATTTTTGTATATATATTTTTCATATACTTACTTCCATTCAAGTCAATAAGGAAAGAAAAACAGCGTTCATGTGTACGCACGGCCTACTATCTCCAGGAACAGTGTATTTCATTTCATTTATCTATATATATATATATATGATATATAAATCATGATTTAAATTATGGAAGTAATTAAATCATGATATGAGTAATAATAATATCATGAACAACAAGTCCAAACACGTATGATAAATAAAATGATTTTACCCAAAACACTGCTTTAACTTGGAATTTACAAAATAATGGGTAATATAAAGTCATAAATGAACCATATATGATATCATAACAATGAATATGATTCTGTAATAATTAAATGAAATTATTTAAATCATTATATCAGTGATTTGGATACATACGAAGCATATAAGACCTAAGGTAAGGGATAACTTTTCCAATCTTTTTTTATCCGAGATTGTTTACTCGTAAGTATTTACTGGGGTTATATTTATCATCCATGTCCCTTTTTTTCAAAAAACAATTTCATGTATGTTTAAATTCCTTTTTACCCATTTTAATTTTACTACATGATATGTATGGAATATTTCTTTTGATTACCATGCGATGTACTCTTTGACTTTTTATGCAAAAGTATGAGAAGAATGTTTTTTTAACTTATACAGCATGGACAAATTTTTTACAGTTTCATAACGCCTAATTTTCATTAAGCATCCTCTATGAGATTTAATTATTAATTTCATCAAAATCCTTTTCATTTAAAATTTCATGGTATTTTGTGAAAAGACAATGATTTTGAAGAAGAAAGGATATTTTCCTCAAGAATTCATTTCAAGTGTTTTATCAAAACTATTTCCCATCTAAGATGAAATTATTCAGTATGATTATGTTTCAAGTATAATGTCTCTATGATTAACATGGTTTTAGTTTTCATATAATGAAATGATATCCATGTGTTTTATATGGATTATATTATGATGGAATGATGTTAATGAAACCCATTTTACTCTTTGGGTTATGATGAATGATTTATGTTTATGTTGTGGCACACATAAGAATGATTTCATTATGAGATTGGTGGGACCTATATATCCCTCCAATGAATTGGGTAAATATTTATTTCTCATGAAATAGACATGGCTGGAATGATAAGTAATCTTGGTTTAGTGTTACAGGACTGGAACAAGGAGTGAACTGGATTCAGAAATTGACATTGTCCACTAAGATGGTCTTGGTAGCAGTGCCTGGGCTACTATGGAAATCAAAACATGTGCTTATTGGTTTTCCACAATTACATGTTTTATTCTCATGCAATTTTATCATGATTGATGTTATTTTGTGATATATTCCTTACATACTTCCAAGATTTATGTCTTTGCTCGTGATTTAGATATTTTGACTTTATGTTCATGTTTTTGCATTCAAATTTTTATGGATTTTTTTATGTTCTCTATGTTTACCCTTAATGAGAATTTGATCTCACCTTTTTTATGTTTTATTTTCCCCAGTATTTAAAGAATGGTTTTAGGTAATAAAACAAAAGGGGATGATCTTTGTGGGAGATGATGAAGATCATTCACCATGATTAGAAGATTATATTCTGAGTTTCAAAAGACACTAAACTATTAAGGTCCTTGTGTGTCTATTTTTATTATGTATTAAGTATTCTGCAAAAGTAATGTAGTGTCCATGTACGCCATGATTTGGGTCTCTAAAATAATTATATAATTCTTATGAAACCCACCCATTTTTCCATGGGTTGTAAATTTTTGAATAGATGAAATAATTATGAAACCTTTTTATTTTATATATTTTATGTTATGGTTGTTTTTTATAAAACCCATTTAATATCTTGGTTTCTAATTTTTTTAAGGTTTTTTGATATTTTTTCAAAACTATTTATTATATTCATTTTCTATTGTGTTGGACTAAAATTTACATCAATTGAACTTGGTAATGATTGGTTTTTTGTGAGATAAAATGTATTCGAATGAGAGTAAATTTAGTTCTGTAAGTGACTCTATTGACTATGATATTATAGGGAGTAAACCGGGACTATTTTGTCACATCAAGGAGTTAACCCATTACACTATAATAGTCTCTATAGTGAGGATTAAACTATTAAGGAAATTATTTTTAAATGATTATGTTTGTGACACATTTCCATGTCTTATAAAATTTGTATCTCTCATGGATCATCTTATTCTATTCCCTTATGATTTGTGAATTCTTAAATACACCTTGTTATGCCAATATGAGGGATTGTGATACTTGATTTTCAATGGATAGTTTTCAAATGGTATTTTCATCTTCTCATACCCTTCATCTCATGTTATATTTATGTATCACATTTTCAGATCATACTGATCATTTGAACTCGCCCTTTATTATTTTTATTTTCCCTATGTTATGGAGAAATGAATTATGTAAGATTTTTAAAATAAAGGTTCTAGTTATGAAGAACATATTGGGAGATGGGGTAGTCACACATGGACTAGTTATTTATGTTTCCATGTTTCTTATGTCACTATGCCTATATGATCATCATGAATCTGTTTGTGTGATGTAATAAATTGTCATTAAAAAGTAATGTAATGACTATATATTAAATTCATAGTTTGTTCATAATAAAAAGAATTAATTTATTATCTCAATAAATTTTTTATCATTATTTATTATATTATTATATATTATAAGGTGAATTAAAAGAATAATGATAATTTGAATAAATTTTTATGGGAATTAGGATAGGTATATTTTTATTCCAAAATTGTTCAGTGTGATTTTTGGATATAAAAATTATCATTCTTAGACCCTGAAATAACATGAAATACTATACATATATATAATTATAAATTCATAGTTGCGAAAAGAATTTACTAAAATAAAAATTTTAATATAAATAAAAAAAATCTTATAATGAATGGATACTATATTTTCCTTATGAAAAATAATTCCCAAACATCAAATAAATAAATCTTACTAACTAAATTTCGAGTAAGTTTCCTTAAGGCCAATCAATTCTATTAAAATTTAACATAGATCAAGCGTTGTTTCATCATTTTACATTAAACCTATATTCCATGTTGTGGGTAATATTTTTTAATATGAAGTGGTTAATTAGATTAATTATTTTCATGTATTATCATCTAGAATTAAAAGGGGTTAAAAATGTATGACATAAATTAATAATTCATTTGAAAAATTACCAAAATATAATTTAAAGTGTGTATATTTTATGTTTTCCATGTATATTTAGAGAAATTATATCTACGGTAAAATCTGTGATGTTTTTTCGCAGGAACTAGAAGGTTATAACTTTCCATTTATATTAGTATTTATAAACCATTACATATGATCATTTATGCAGTAGTGAAGATAAAAATTTCTAAAAAGAGATATAATACAACAATATTTAAAAATGGTACCATTTTAGAAACATAACGTGGCTGATGGGTTTATCGTTGGAGGATTCATGTATTCACCATTTGTATTAGATTCTCCAAGAACTTATACCCTTAAAATGAATCTTGTATTCCACTAAAATTTCAATGTATGTTCATGATCCATGCCTTGGAACCACGTCCCAATTATAGAACCAATAAGCGGATTCTCTTCATATACACGAATAGTGATAATCCATATTAATCAAATTCATTATAGCCCAGGACACTGTGAATATCCTCCAGTTATGAAAAACCATAATCCCATGGAAGATCTATAGTTTTGAGAAATAGCTTGATGGATTTAACTTTTCTTCTTCATAAAATCTCTTAATATAAAGTATGTTTTTTGGACAATATTGATATCAATTTTTTATGGAGGTAAAGTGAGTCCCTAAATTCATATATAATTTTCGATCAATTTTAATGTCAAACAAACCAACCTAAGTGATGGGAGGGTTATTATAATCATTACATAATAATTTAAATATTCAAAAATGATGATTTGATCATGATCCAATGGATATGGTTGTTATTCATCAAGTACTATGATTTTTCTATACGTTACCACACATCGAAGGGCAAAATGGTTTATAATATTCCATATCGATAGGATTATACTACCATATAAATTTATAGAGTTGAAGAAAATATATCTAGATTTAAATTTATATGCCTTAAAACCAATAGGTATGTGGGTAAAGATTTTCATATCAAAATAAATTCTCAAAAATACATCTATTCAAACATGAAGGATCCATAGTCGGAGGAAATAATCATAATAAGAAGGCATTCATTATTTTAGAGTTAAACTATTAAAATGATGTAGTTATATAATTTGGGAAATTTATATGTGTTTTTTAAATACCAAACTTTTTTATGGATTTTATGGATGATGCACAAAGATCACCCTTCTATATCCTTGATAAATGATCAAATATATATAGACATCCAAATATTCATTTATGTTGAAGAAATAATTTTTTTTAAATTATAGATTAAATATATTAATAATTTGTGCGATTAAATTTTTTAGAAGAGTGATAATAGTCTCTATGAGTGACAAAACCATAACCTATAACTATATGTAAATGGGAGAACAAATATATGTTGTTCTTTACAGGTCTTCCTAACACTGTTAAAGTGTCAAATTCCTTTTGGTTCATGGTTGATTGCATTACAAATTTCTTGAATGATTGTTATATTCAGGAATATATCATGTCTGATACATATTTAAATAGATATATTATAGATATGGAAATTATATATAGAGTTCCACATTCAATTTTATCTTATCATGATTTGAGGTTAACAATGATATTTTTGAGATGAGCTCAACATGTTTTGATTACAAATATAATCATTGAAATACATTATTCATATAAAAAAAGTCAAATTTAAACATAACTAAAACTATAGAATATACATATTGGAATTTATCAATGAGATTTGGAGATTTATATTAAATATAACATATTTTTTTAAGATCACTATATATGAGAGTTATGACATTCATGAATAAAAGAATTGTGTACCCACTATATATAACCCTTTTCGGAATACCAAATCATTAAAGGATGGTATCATATCATATCACACTTATACCAAAACATTCCCAAAGTGCAGAATAGGTTACACGTATCACAATCAATAAGTTACATGATTGATCATTCACATCTAAAAAATATATGTACTAAATGTAGAACATGACATCTCCAATGAGGAATTTTTTATAGAAATATTTTATCATATTGAAAAAAACATAGTGAGAAGAATTTTTCATAAGGCTAATAATCAATTATAGAATCATAATTATTTTGAATAATTTATTTTACTCGAAGATGTAATGAAAAATTAGAAACCCTATTTTATAATTATTGTAAATATGTTTGGGGAATGTTCTTTTTAGAGACCTAGAATCCAACACACATTGTTTTTACTATTTATTTTTCCTTTAAATAAATAATTTAACCAAATTATTTTATTATAAGTGACACAAAAATAAAATAAACCACAATAAATTTTACAATGATAAAATATTAATATATAGTTTACAAAATTAATTACTTTAAAAAAGACGACATCAAATAGACTATAAGTGGATAAAATTATAATATTAAAAAGGCCTCAAAAATCATTTAACTTTTATCCTATATATTTTTAGTAATGATGAAAATAACAATTTATACTATATAAATAAGGTCAATAATTAAAAATATAATATACATTTTGAGGGATAATAAATGAATTGGATGAATAATTCTAAGAATTTTTGCAAGACTATGTATATGAATTAAATGTTACCTGTAAAGTTATTATTTTTAAAAAATTTGTCGTTGAATTTATGATTGTATGATATATAATTTTTGAGATTACTTGTATTAAATAGACATAATGAAAATGTGAATGTTTTTGAAATATATTAAAATAAATTACATCACAGTTGTGTAATGTAATTTAAATAAAAAATAAATTTAATATTATAAATTGAAAATTAATATTATTCAATAATTACATATAATTATAAATATTAGGAATCAAATTATATATATCTATATTTAAATGAAATTATTTAGAACAAATATATAGAAAAAAAATGGAATAATAGTAAAAAATTATAATTGGATGTGTTGAAAATATTTTGATAATAAAAATTTTAACTTTTCAAAAAAACTATTCTTTAGTGTTATGAATTTTTATGACAATTAATTAAATAAATTATATATATGTTCATTTTAATAATCATTTTTAATTTACTATAAATATATTTCATGAATTTTTGTTTGTTAATTATATGAAATGTGATTAAGATTACTTAGTGTTAAAAATGTAAATTTTCAAAGAAAACCTTATATTTTTTTGTAAAAAAATTATTTTTTGAAAATTATAAATTAAAATCTTTTGATATTGAACAAGGTTAGATGGTGTATTTTTTTCATTATTTCAAATTTAGGTACCTATTTCAATTACAATTTTGGGAATAAAATTTATTTATTGAGGTAAAACTATAATCACCATAGTAAAGACAAAATAAGTTAAATAGTGTTAATAAACGTGGTAATGACTTGAAATATCCTGAAACCTTATCTATACATTTTTTTAGGTGGATTAAATAAAAATATTCAATTATACAGTTTTTATACACATTAATTTTAAAATAAGATACATTTAAATTAAGGAATTAATATTTACATAAATGCCACTCAAAAATCACCTATTAAATGACCCATAATCAAACCCTTTGAAAGCAATATTATACTATAGTTACCTCATTAGTCTATGAATATTTTTCATATCCTGACTTCATATTAGTCATTTAAAAGCTTAATAATCCCTGAATGAATCATAAATCATTCATTTTGAATGAACACAAATCTATAAGGGTACAATTAATCAATGTTGTAGCTAATATCGCCACCATGTATTATAATTACAATATTATCCACACATTTTCCACATAAAATTTTCAATATTAGTAATTTCATATGGACATCATTATGCTTCTATGGAAATGATAAAACTATTATTTATATTCATTTTTTTACTTAGTGGTTAGTATATCTTTTCACATTTTGGGTTAGTTCAACCACCCGCCAAAAATATAGAATAATTACAATTTATAATAATTATTATTATAATGAGACTAATTATGTTAATACATCCTAATATCATGTAATTTATTGTTTTAATTTTATTGAATAAGAAACAGATTGAGTGATTAACATATTTATTTATTAGAAAAATAAAAATAGAAAAATATGTTTAGTTTGCAAAGGCTGAATGACTAGTTAATCGTCTCCCACACTAATATTACATTAAATAAGAAATTATCATGATGATTAAAAAAAACAAGTGGTTCATAATTGAAGAAAATTTATTTTCATGTATGTAACCCTTTCATTATGTATTTTTAGTATCTAAAGTGTTTTAGTGATGTTTGGGATGTTTTATAAAAACATTTGAAATATATTTGGGGATTTATTTGGAGGTTCATGGTTTCAGCATGATTAGTAGAAAATGTGATTCACCACTAAAAAAATGATAAAAAATTGATAGTTTACTATGGGTTAGAAAACTAATAGGTGAATTATTTGGAAAAAATATGTATCCAACCTAAAGTTACCATGTAAATTGGAACATAATGAAAAAAATAGTTGGCACACGATTAGTCTAATAATGGGATCATTCCATGGAAATGGTGATAGGAGGCAATTGATGCAACATTGTTAGAGCACAGTTTTCTTTACATTGTTACCTAACCATGCATGATTATATTTTAGATCCTAAATATGAGTATCTAACTTGTAATTACACTTAATCAACTATATGTTCTATTATTCCAACCCTATGTTGATTTTCATTCCTCCAAAAGTTAGTTGAGGCTTTCTCCATCAATCTGCTATGGATCAGTTGGTAATAGGTGGTGCATTGATTCTAGAATTACAGGGTACACCTTTTTTCATGGGGGTTTCCATTGATATAATCTTATTACATATCTTGGATTCATATATCTAGTGCATTGCGGATTTATATCTATGATTTTTATGCCAAATATAGTGATATTTGGATGTGTTGATGCTAGCGAATGTCAGAAAAGTTAGGTGATTGGACTTTGAACCCTATTTTTTTGATGATTCATGTCATTCTGCGTTTTCATCATAGTTTATAAGGTATATGTATTCATTATTTATTCTACATTCAATAAATACTAGATATGATTTCAAATTTAATGTTTTTTTTGGAAATTGATTGTGAAAGTGTTGTGTAATTCTTGATGGCAACCCTCAGTTGTGATAGTTTATGGATTTTTGAATATTTGCAGGTTTGGTGGAATGAAAATTTGGTAATGTGGTTTGAAAATGAAAATTTTAAAATAGTTTTTTGGTTTTGATGCAAGGAATTTTGTTTTCAAAAAATAGATAGTTTTATTGAAATTATTTGGCAACAATTTTGGTATAATGGTTCTCCTATTAAATTTTTAAGAATGAGTTAAATGGAATGGATATTGGTAATGTAGTGTAACCATCAAAGAGAAGGAGTATATATGTGAAGATCCATGTTCAATGGTGACACCAATAATTAGTTTGTGTGTGCGTGGTTGTTTGAAAAAATGGGTTATTCAAAATGAATATTAAAAAATAGTTGAATGGAAATTTGGTTTCTATCTGTGGAAATGGTTTGGGATTTGAAAACTATTTTGGAAAAAATATAGTTTTACTTTGAAATTTTTTTCCTCTTATGAATTTTTTTTGAATATATATATATATATATGATAACTTTTCATATCTTAGAATCATGAGTAGGGATTTCAATTTGGGAAAACATACTATTTTTCATTACTGACCCCATGCTTATGAAATTTGGTTCATATATAGATACATTTTATCAAGGCATATATAATGGAAATGTATCACATTTATTTAATGTCTATTCATGATTCATGGTATTGCATTATGGATATGGAACTTGGAGCTTGTTGGTTGTTGTCGATTTGGAGTCTTTGTAGCATTTGGAAAATCTCTTTTGTACCCCAATTCGTAGTTTATGTTGATCTTATTTTCTAATTGGTACATTGATATAGTTTGGTTTGTTTTGTTATATATTTACATGTCATATATTGGTGAAATGAATCAGGTAGTTATTATTTTTATTTTCTCTCTTGGTTGGGTATTTGTTTGAAAATGGAAAAATTGACCCCCAATTGTTAAAAAGTCCAATGGCATTTATTTACAGGCATTGGAAACTTGGGTAAGTAACCTAAGTCCATGTAATATCTTTATATTTTCTCAATCCAATGAAAAAGGTTTTGATGTTAAATGTGGTATCATCTTGTTCTGTCCTTATGTGATAATTATTATTAGTCTTTTTTGGTCCATATTTCATTTTGGGACAAATGCTGTTGGTTTGTTGGTCTCATATTGGATATTATTTTTTCTTAATACTTGTGTTAGGATGGTGGAAATTGGTAGGATCTTCATAAGATGAAATATTGATTATAAAAACATATAAATAAGCTACTTATGGTAAAAATAATGTTAAAAGGTAGTTGATTACATTAGTGTTTAAGACACATTAATAAGAGTGTTACATATATTTAAGGTGATTATAAAATGAGATGAGCATGAGATGAATTGATATAAATTAATTCCCACATGGAGTTAATATTTCAATTTGAGTAATGATTTCTTATTTGGTTCAAATTTTTTGATTTTTGAGAAATGTTGAAATTGTTTTCAAATCTATTATTTTGAAAAGGGAATGGTCGTGTTATTTTGAAATTGGGTTGATTTTCAAAATAATGGTGAAATTTTAAAAAATTGTTAAATGTGAAAAATGATTCACATTTCAAAGCATTTATATGACACATGAAGTGGTAGAATTTTAATTTGGTAAGCTTTCAATTTCTATTAAGTGATTCTTATTGAATTATTTTTGTTATAGAAAATGGAAATGGTAGGTGTCATAGAAACCAACAGGAAGATGATACTATGAATGTGGTTTCACCTGATCCACAGGTGAATCAATAGCTACATTAAAATATTTTCCATGTTTTTCATGCTGTGGATTGAGGGAACTGATGGGATGAACCATGGAAAGTGGATCATTCTGGTTAGTTCTTGAAGAAGAATCCACCAATCATTAAAGATCAATCATTACCTCAGATGGTAGAGGAGTGGCTGAATAGGAGGAATCAAATATTCAATTTCCCTAGACACTAGTAGTCCTTAATTTCATTTTTTAATGTATAAGATGATGGATGTTGCATGAAAATGGTTGGATTTATCTTTCAAGATAAATTAAACTAATGAATTTCATGGGAGGATTTTGAATAATTTCTCAACAATCAATTCTATCCCCAAATGATCAGGATTATAAGAATAATATACCATTTTATCTTAAAGTAGGAGAACCTATCAGTGAAAAACATTGTGGATACATTTATGAATTTAGTGCACCGTTCATCTGGAATTTCGTCTTGTGTATCCTTGAAGGCACACATTTTTGAATCAGGGTTGATTTAGGAAATTCAATCAATGAATTTAGTTATTTTTATAATGATTTATATAAAAATAGTTAATAGTGTAGAGACCCAAGCTTGATTTACATAGTCGTTACATTACTTTTTCAGAATACTTAATACATAACAAAAACCAACACACAAGTACCGTAACAGTTTACTGTCTTTGGAAACTCGAAAAAATAATCTTCTAATCATTGTGAAAGATCTTCAACATCTCCCATAAAGATATTCCATTTTTATTATTACCTAAAACCTTTCTTTACATCCTGGGGAAAAGAAATCATAAAAAGTTTGAGCTTAAATGATCAGTAAGGGTAAACATAGAGAACATAAAACAATCCATAAACATTTGAATGAAAAAACGTGAACATAAAATCTAAACATCAAAATATTGAGCAAAGACAAAAATCTTGGAAGTATGTAAGGAATATATCATAAAGGAACATAAACAATGATAAAATAGTGTGGGAATAGAACATGTAATTGTGGAACACCATTAGGCACATGATATTATTTCCATAGTAGCCAAGGCAGTGCCACTAAGACCATCATGGTGGACAAAGTCCCTTTCATAATCGAGTTCACTCTTCCTTCCAGTCCTGTATCAATGAACCAGATTAACTTACCATTCTATCCATGTCTATCCCATGAGATATAAATCGTTACCAAATTCGTTGGAGGGAGATATAGGTCGCAGCTATCTAATATTGAAATCATTCTTAAGTGTTCCATAAAATAATCATAAATCATTCATCATAACCCAAAGAATAAAATGGGTTCCATAAACAACATCCCATCATAAAATTATCCGTATAAAACAAATGGATATCATTTAATAATAAAAAAAATCAAACCATGAACATAATAGAGACATTATACTTGAAACATAAACATATTAAATAATTTCATCTTAGATGGGAAATAATTTTGATAAAAACACTTGGAATGAATTCTTGAAGAAAGTATCGTTTCTTCTTCGAAAACTTTTATTTTTCACAAAATGCCATGAAATTTTAAAATATATGGATTTTGTTGAAAATAATAATTAAATATTTTCGAGGAAGCTTCATGAAAATATTCCATTATGAAACCGAAAAAATACATTCATTCCCTATAAGTTAAAAAAACATTCTTCTTGTACTTTTGCCGGAAAAGTCAAAAAGTAAATTATATGGTAAATTAAAGAATGATTCCTTCCATACCATGTGGTAAAAGTCAAAAAAGGGTAAAAATGACTTCAATTATACATGGAAGAGTAGTAAACATTTTATGAAAACATTTTGAGAAAACATGTACATGGATGATAAACATATCCCCAGTAAATACTTACGAATAAACAATCTTGGATAAGAATGAGATTGGAATAATTATCTCTTAACTTAGGTCCAATATGATTTGTATGTATCTAAACCTCCTGTATAATGATTTAAGTAATTACATTGACTTATTTGAGAATCATATTCACTGTTATGATATCATATATGGTTCATTTATAACTTTATATTACCCGTTCTTATGTAAATTCTACGTAAAACTTGCGTTTTGGGTAAAATAGTTTTATTTATCATACGTGTTTGGAATTGTTTTTCTTGTTAATATTATTACTTATATCAGGATTTACTTACCTCCAGAATGTAAAACATAATTTCTATATCATATATATTTATTATATATATATATAATAAATAGATAAATTAAATGAAACACACCGTTCATGGAGATGGTAGGCCGTACGTATGCATGAACGCTGTTTTCATTTCCTTATTTACATTAATTGAAGTTAGTATATGACATATATATATATATACCCACAAATATAGTAGCTTTATTATTTCATATATTTCATTATTATTCATTATATATACTTTATAATCCGTCTTGAATGGTAAACATGGAGAATGAATCTCATTGCGTCGTGGAGACGGTAATCCATGCGTACGCATGAGCGATGATATCATTATCAGAATTGTTGAATATAATTGCAGTGGAAGATATAATATACAATAATCATTATGATGTTATAATAACCATATATAGTTATTCTTTACATAATTAAACCCATCCAAGTAAGGTGGTGCTGGAAAAACATATTACACCACGGTGTGGAGACGGTATTCTATACGTACACACGTGTGGTGATTTCATTTTCCGTAGGATGGATAGATGGTGAAATGGGGTTATTTCATATTTATTATAACATATATGTATATTATTTATACTAATGTTATTACTTTTTAATGAAACAACTAATGAAGAAGAAGTTGAAGAAGAAAGAAACTTGACAGAATTGGTAGAAGAGATTACCTCTTCTTCGAGACACATCTTTTAAGATTCTACTTAAGGCACTAGAGTTTGTCTTTGAAGAAGACCAGGACCTATATTATGTTACTAGGGAGGTTGAAAAGGTAAATGGGAAGGGGTTGTCTGAGATTAAAGGCTCAAAATTGTGTGATGAGAAGAGAAAGGAGGTACCCTTTTATAAGGGAGGAGAGGGACACCTCTGGAATCCTAAAAAATATTAATTTATAATAAATTCAAACCCAAACTAAAAACCACCAAAAATAACTCAATTAGATTATAATATGAGATAGAGTTTTAATCTTATAGACAAATAAAATTTATAAACGTTTTATGTTTATTTTAAACCTTATCATTTTGATTTATCCCTATTTAATCTATTTAATTTTATTTGTGGTAATAATATTATAAATTTAAATTGTAATAAATACATACTTATATATTGTAAATTTTACATATTTGATACTTTATAACCTTTTAGACAATATTATTATCAATTTTTAATTTCTAAATATTTTTGTGATTTTAAAATTATTTAATAATAGGTTTTTTTATAAAATAACAATAGTATGAATTTTGACACTATTCATTAATTTGAATTTAAATAAAATACAAACAAAGAATATATTCGAACCAAAAAATTTAATAGGTTCCTCACATGTCATATTACACTATAAGATTCATGGATATTATTAATTAGATCATATATTATTTATTTTAATAATTTTGAATCCATTTATTTGATATTTCTCTTAAAAAATTAATTACTATAACATTTTCGTATAATTATTTAATATACTTATTTGTTTCATAAAAATTAAAAATAAAACACTATGATGAATATAAATCTAAAATATTTCATTATAATACTTTTAGTCTAATTTATCTTCTAAAAAACCCATTCTTTTAAAATGTTATTTTTATTAAATTATGAAGGTGACAACTTTGACATCATTTAAAATAAAATAACATAAGTGTCATAATCACCTTTATAAGTCTCCAAATGGTCATAAAATAGTTTTTTTGATGCTTATGGTTTATATTTACACGACCAATAAGTTTTGGTCTGGTTTTTGGGGCCTTTTATGGGTATTATTACATTAATAAAAACTATATTATTGATTTTTCACTAGATAAATAATTTTGTATCAATAATGTATAAGGTATTAAGGTAATTATATAATTCTTAAAAATTAAAAATAAATTACCATGGTAAATGTAACGCCCCGACCCCAGCTACCCAGAGTCGGTGCATTACTTCGTAACATTGGCATGATCACAAAAGATCAAGTCTCGAATGACCGATTAGTTTAGTAGCCTTGGAAACACTAGATACATTCATAAATGTTACATTACATCATAAAGTGAAAAACTAATAACATAGTCTTCATAGTCCACACTCATATCCTCTTCTGACTATCCCTGCAGGTCATTCATAAAATACTTTTTCACATCCTGGAAAATATTAAAACATTGAAAGGGGTGAGCTCAGATGCTCAGTAAGGATAACAATAATGCAGAATCTTTCATAAATAAACATTAACATTTAAGGCAATGTAAAACTAAAACAAAAGCCTTTTAAACATGAACATCAACATAATATGGCAAAAGTAAAATGAGATAATGCCATTTACTTATTCACATGGATATTCTACTGGTCGACTAATCACATGCAATATCAATAACCACATTCATAATGATGGAATGCATAATGCCAGACATTCGGAAACATTTTGTCAAGGCCTCATCCAAGACGTCTAAAATGATGAAGGCCTCGGCCAAAACCATAAATCAAATTGGGAAAGGGCCTTGGCCAATTCCACGTCTAGTTGTCTCATGAGTCCTACCGATGCATCGAGGAGCTATAGCGGGCTCCACCCATCACTTATTATGTCCAATTCATTCCTCATATGAATAGGTTTAAACATATCATAAACCATAACATAATCATATCACATAAAACATGCATAAAGGAAACATAATATTTCCACATTTCAATCACAAGATATCAATACAACACATTGATATAATAAAAACGCTTTCAAAACCATTTTCAATACCAAAATAAATGAAAAGTATAACATGGTATTTATTTGTCATTAAAAACAAGGTATGGCCTGTAGAGGAAGCTGAAACTGAAATAGTGGTCACGGTGGCAGAGAAGTCGTTGTCGCCGCATATGTATGACAAAAACATTCCCTTTTGTCGTTTAGTAAATGCTTCGTATAAAAAATATTCCTTTTGAATATACGTAAAATTCAAAGGGGTTTATACCCCGTATAAAAGAAATTTGTGTATAAAACCAAATATGCCTCAATGAAAGGAGATAGAGACGAAGTCCTTACAAAGATCATTTTTAAAATAAAATAGATCTATTATTTGTATTCACTATAGGTACACTTAAAGAAAGTAAAAATACAAAATAGGACATAATTATATCATGAAATATTTTGAAAGTAGGAGATTAACCCAAAGAATGGAAGTTGGGTTAAGAAATTCCCTTACCTTGCATCTTGTCCTGACACGACCATTCTTTAACCTCCTGAATAATAAACTAGAGTTAATTTCTATTTACATAAGAACCTTTTTCATGTTCATTATTCCTTTTATATCACTTATTACCATGTTATGAACATTATGTAATTATTTAAGTTAATAACGGTCGTTTTGTCGATCTTTGGTACTTGAGTCAACAATAAACTTCGTATAATTACAAGTTGTTTATGTTGTAGAATATCCATTATCTCCAGAATTATATTCATGATTTAGATTTCATATATATCATATATATCCAGTATATACATTCATTCATAATATTATGTAACATTTAGAGGTAAGAAATGAAATGCACCGTTCATGGAGACGGTAAGCCGTACGTACGCATGAACGCTATTTTCATTTCTATTTCGTATTTAATGGAATGAAATCATAATTATATAAAGGTATAATATAGTTCTAGTATAATATCATATATAATATCATTTACTCCATCCTTTATACATCCCACATATGGCATTAACGATTCACATCACTTTGAGGGGGCGGTAGTCCGCACTTCCTAAAATGAAATTATCGCGTTTACCCATAATGGAAATCATAAATTATGCCATAAATGAGAAATACAGAAGCATAAGAAAAACATAAACATAATATCTATATCATATATGGTAATAGTGTCATCAAAATGGCCACCATTATAGGTGTTAAAAGAATTTGAACAATCATTGTTTCGTGAGGTAGTATTTCACCACCCACAGAAACAGTATGTTCTTTAACCATTAGACGAAGGTGTGTGTAAGTGTAAACAAAATCCTTATCATAACAACATCCTAGTATATTTTAGATACTGGTGTTGTTACAAAATAAAGGAATGAAAAGAGTTTAAGGGGTTGGAGAATCAAAATAAAACAAAACAACATTAGAGAAGACATTACCTAAAAAATCGGGTTACTCTTTTTGATTTGAGAAAAAGGCTTCCTTGGGAAGAATTCTGCCCAATGTGAGGCTTCTAGGAGTAAGTGAGGGAAGTTGGGAGAGTATTTGGGCAGAGTTTGGCCGATCCAAATGTCTTGATGGTGTGAATATGGTGGTAGTGGTGGGGGCCTTTTATAAGTGGAGAGGAGGGGCACTTTTGGAATGTAATGAAATGTTATTCTATTATAAAATGATTTTAGGATTCTAAAGGTCCCACACTTGTATAATTCGAGGATAAGGTGATAAGGGTTCGAAATATCCTTATCCAATAGGCTTTGGACAAGTGTAAGCCTTGGATTTTACATTATCTTCTAATTTTATATAAATCGTTAAATAATGAGGTCATCGTTGCATCATCATGATGTCATAAATAATTTAATTTATATAATGTCTAAAAATTATAAAAAAAATCCTATTATGTAGGAAATCTTTTTATCTTTCCAATGACTATTTATAATCAAAAATATTACTTGTATAACCCCATGTAAAAATTGTTTTAGTAATACATTTCATGTTTGTGTTATTTTTTACTTTAACATTAAATAAAAGATATTTATGTCATTTTCCAACTAAAGTGGCTCCATGGGGTCCCCAAGTTGACCCATGGATTTTATTGGTCGGATATGGAACATCCAATGAGGGTAGAACATGTGTCAAGCTCATCTCATGTTATTAAAACATTATTTTTACCTTAAACTACACTAATTACCTCTAATCGCGATTAAGAACTTAAAAGTTACTATTCACCAAAAATTTATTTTAATCTCATTGAACCACATTTTACTTCTTAATGACAACCATGTATGTCAGATATTTTAAAATCAAATCACAGAAGTGTTAATATTTTATTTAAACGAAAAATCGGTTATTTAACTACCACTTAGTGGTTTCACTATTCATCAAAAATTGAAGTTCTTCAGAACAATGCCAAAATTTCACCCTATTCTATAATTGATATTCCGAATTCAAAAATGATGTCTATTTTATGAAATTCCAAACATATAAGTTTCATTAATTAATTTTATAACTAATTCCTGCTGTCACAACAAATAGTGTGTTTTTAAGTAATAATTTATATCAAAAGATTGACAATTGTTTATGTCCAATTTCAAAGTGAAATTAATTATAATGAACACAATTGGATAAAATGGTAAAAATATATTCTAATTATACTTTAAAACCACTCAATAATATAACTTATCACTATAAATTATTTTTATTAAAAAAGTTGTTTTAAGTATTTTTCACTAATCATAAAAATTTGGAAGTTCTCAGAAAATTACAAAAAATTCAACATAGGCTAATTTCAATATTAGGAATACAAAAATGAATTCCATTTTGAAATATAAAATTTCTATAAATTTAAAAAGTGGTTATTACTATTCATACTGGCTACTTTGATTAGTTGCGGTGTGTTAGAACTCGAAGTTGCATACAATACAAGCTATTGCATTATTGAATGAGAAGCATATCATGGAAGCTCGGGGTGTTACATTCTCCCCTCCTTCAATAAATTGCATCCTTGAAATTTGAAATTTTTCTTGTAAAATAAAAGGTTGAAAATAGAAAATACTTTTGTGGAAAACCCACATCAGAAACAAGGTTAATAAAATTTAGTCTTAATAAGAGGGAAATGGAAATAAGAAAGTCACCACCAAATTATGATCTCGATAAGGAGAACATTGTTGGCAATTAGAGACATATAATTGGAGGAAAAACGTAAATATTTGTAGGGAGTGATTGAGGTCATCAATCACAATCAACTATCAAATTGAGGGCCTCAAAGACTCCAATCTATGTTGATTTAAAATATCATCAGTTCAACAAGACATAAGGTATTAGGATAACACATTTTTTTTGTTTTAATATCTCTTTACTAAAGTTTAAGAATTAATATATTCATTGAATAAGAGATAGGTATATATATATTAATGCTTGACAATTAGAGTTTCAACCATCAACTCATCTTTCACTCAAAAAGATAATAGAACTCAAAAATATTATACTTATCCTAATTTTATAAGTTTCCAAATGTTAACACATACCATTTAGATTAATAGAATTATTTTTTAATAACCAGGGACTTCCTGTAGGCTAGTGGTAGGAAATAAAGTCCTGTCGCACTATGGTTGCGGGTTCGATTCCTGCAGCTTTGTCCGACACGACGGGTTATGCCCCACCCTGCACGTTGTCCTTTTCCTAAAACTATAGTATTATAATATTCCAAAAATAATTTTCATAAATTTTTTAACCTTAAACAATACTATCCAAAGATCAACTTAATCCACTCCAACCTTTATAGTTATCCAAAATACCTCTGTCCATACTTTCTCTAAAAGGTCTCTTACTTCCAAAATCAATTTATCAGATTCCCCAAACAAAGTAAAGATTCTCTTATTATCACATACTAAAAATATAATTACCTTCATTAAATTAAAACCTTACTGAAATCAACAAGTACTGCAGTACAATCCTTAAATATATATATAACACATTATTCTAATAACCAGAATATAATCCATGAGTCCAAAGGCACCAATACATTACTTATTTTTCTTCAACTGTAGTAAACAGCATAAGATTGTCCTTGATCCCATGGACTTTTCTGAGATAATTTTCCCTGACGCTTAGGACATTCATTTGCATAATTCCCCATTTCCCTACAATTGTAGCATTCAACATTGATAGCCTCTTTCTTTCCCTTGCAATCACGCGCCTGGTGACCTTTTTCCCCACATTTATAACAAACTCCCATTCCTTTTAGACAAGTACCAGGGTTATTCTTCCCACAATTATCACATAATTGAAAATCCTTCTTTCCCTTTTTCCCTTTATCTGTCACTTGTTCCACCATTCTCTTCTTCTCTTGCTTTACTTTGTTGTCATAAGACTTAGAGAATTCCTTTTCTGTCTTGATAGCACATGGGACAATATCTTGGTATATTGAGAACGATTGTGATACTAAAGCTCGATGAAGAAATGGTTTTAACCCATCAAAGAAACGATCAATCTTACCTCTTGGGTTACGTATATAATCTGCAGCATACCTCGCTAACCTTGTAAAGTTGGCCTCATACTTTGCGACATTCTCATCCTCCTTTTGTTTCAGACTCAAAAATTTCCTTTCCATATCTGCTCTATGGTCATGAATAAATTATTTTTCTAAGAAAATATCTTTGAACTCCCTCCATTCCATATTCGATATTTCATCATTTTCCTTTGTGTTTTGAATCAATGACCACAATTGATCAGCATCTCCAGTGTGGCGGTAAACTTCCATGATAACCTTTTCGCTTTCACTACTCCCAAAGGCATGGAATATTTTCTCTAAGGAGTTTATCCATTGCTCAGATACTAATGGATTTGTACCCCCATTAAATGTTGGTGTTTGTTTCCTCATGAAGCGGTCTAACATTGATCCTCCACGTTGCGGATCAGGGTGCTCCATACGAGTAAGGTTATTATTCATAACCTGCGTGAGTTGTCCCAGTACGGTGAGAAGCTGATCAGCACCAGTTGTATCACTAGCTCCACCATAATTATCTTGAGCAGGAGGGAAATCCCTACACGGAGTGCGTGCATTGATACAGTTTCCATTCCTTCCACTAGGCGCCATTTCTAAACAATGGCATAAACTAGATTAGTTTATGAAATAAAATACATAATTCTATATTTGTAAAATACTTTACATAAATTGAACTATTTATGGATATAATCCATAATCATAAAAAGAAATGTTTCCTTTGAGGAAGTATATACTCATAACCCATCATAGTGGATTGTAAAGAAAATGAGAATTATCCTAAGCATATCCCCCGGGGGTGTCGTAACCAAGAGTGCAGCAAGGCCCGTTGTCGTGCACCAGTTCCCGTTCGAGTCTAGCTCAAAGCGGTGTTTTCGTGTTTTACCCCTAGGTACATTTGTTCCAGAGCCGCCTCTACCTGCTCGTATCCAGACAGGGATGTATTGCTCAGAAAACTCACAAAATCTCTATAATACCAAAATTCTAGGAAGTTTTTCTATACTAATCCTCAAAGTCTATCTTCGGGCTATGTGCTCTAATCAGAGTTTATCTAAATTTGGCTTCCAATGTTAGTACTAAACTGCCTTTGATACCAACTGTAACGCCCCGACCCTCGCTACCCAGAGTCGGTGCATTACTTCGTAACATTGGCATGATCACAAAAGATCAAGTCTCGAAAGAACGATTAGTTTAGTAGCCTTGGAAACACTAGATACATTCATAAATGTTACATTACATCATAAAGTGAAAAACTAATAACAAAGTCTTCATAGTCCACACTCATATCCCCTTCGGACTATCCCTGTAGGTCATTCATAAAATACTTCTTCACATCCTGAAAAATATTAAAACATTGAAAGGGGTGAGCTCAGATGCTCAGTAAGGATAACAATAATGCGGAAGCTTTCATAAATAAACATTAACATTTAAGGAAATGTATAACTAAAACTAAATCCTTTTAAACATGAACTTCAACATAATATGGAAAAAGTAAAATGAGATAATGCCATTTACTTATTCACATGGATATTCTACTGGTTGAATAATCACATGCAATATCAATAACCACTTTCATAATGATGGAATGCATAATGCCAGACATTCTGAAACATTTTGTCAAGGCCTCGGCCAAGACGTCTAAAATGATTAAGGCCTCGGACAAAACCATAAATCAAATTGGGAAAGGGCCTCGGCCAATTCCACATGTAGTTGTCTCATGAGACCTACCGATACATCGAGGAGCTATAGCGGGCTCCACCCGTCACTTATTAAGTCCAATGCATTCCTCATATGAATAGGTTTAGACATATCATAAACCATAACATAATCGTATCACATAAAACATGCATAAAGGAAACATAATATTTCCACATTTCAATCACATGATATCAATACAACACATCGATATAATAAAAACGCTTTCAAAACCATTTTCAATACCAAAATAAAAGAAAAGTATAACATGGTATTTATTTTTCATTAAAAAAAGGTATGGCTTGTAGAGGAAGCAGAAACTCAAATAGTGGTCACGGCGGCGGAGTAGTCATTTTCGCCGAATACGTACGACAAAAACATTCCCTTTTTTCATTTAGTAAACGCTTCGTATAAAAAATATTCCTTTTGAATATATGTAAAAGTCAAAGGGGTTTATACACCGTATAAAAGAAATTTGTGTATAAAACCAAATATGCCTCAATGAAAGGAGATTGAGACGAAGTCCTTACAAAGATCATTTTTAAAATAAAATAGATCTATTATGTGTATTCACTGTAGGTACACATAAAGAAAGTAAAAATACAAAATATGACATAATAATATCATGACATATTTTGAAAGTAGGAGATTGACCCAAAGAATGGAAGTTGGGTTAAGAAATTCCCTTACCTTGCGTCTTGTCCTGACTCGACCGTTCTTTAACCTCCTGAATAATAAACTAGAGTTAATTTTTATTTACTTAAGAACCTTTTTAATGTTCATTATTCCTTTTATATCACTTATTACCATGTTATGAACATTATGTAATTATTTAAGTTAATAACGGTCGTTTTGTCGATCTTTGGTACTTGAGTCAACAATAAACTTCTTATAATTACAAGTTGTTTATGTGGTAGAATATCCATTATCTACAGAATTATATTCATGATTTAGATTTCATATATATCATATATATACAGTATATACATTCATTCATAATATTACGTAACATTTTGAGGTAAGAAATGAAATGCACCGTTCATGGAGAAGGTAAGCCGTACGTACGCATGAACGCTACTTTCATTTCTATTTCGTATTTAATGGATTGAAATCATAATTATATAAAGGTATAATATAGTTCCAGTATAATATCATATATAATATCATTTACTCCATCCTTTATACATCCCACATATGGCATTAATGATTCACATTACTTTGAGGGGGCGGTAGTCCGCACTTCCTAAAATGAAAGTATCGTGTTTACCCATAATGGAAATCATAAAGAATGCCATAAATGAGAAATACAGAAGCATAAAGAAAACATAAACATAATATATATATCATATATGAAAATAGTGTCATCAAAATAGCCACCATTATAGGTGTTAAAAGAATTTGAACAATCATCGTTTCGTGAGGCAGTATTTCGCCACCCACAGAAACAGTATGTTCTTTAACCATTAGACGAAGCTGTGTGTAAGTGTAAACCAAATCCTTATCATAACAACATCATAGTATATTGTAGATACTGTTGTTTTTACAGAATAAAGGAATGAAAAGAGTTAAGGGGTTGGAGAAGAAAAATAAAACAAAACAACATTAGAGAAGACATTACCTAAAAAATCGGGTAACTCTTTTTGATTTGAGACAAAGGCTTCCTTGGGAAGAATTATGCCCAAAGTGAGGCTTCTAGGAGTAAGTGAGGGATGTTGGGAGAGTATTTAGGCAGATTTTGGCCGAGCCAAATGGGTTGAAGGTGTGAATAAGGTGGGAGTGGTGGGGGCCTTTTATAAGTGGAGAGGAGGGGCACTTTTGGAAAGTAATGAAATTTTATTCTATTATACAATGCTTTTCGGATTTTAAAGGTCCCACACTTGTATAATTAGAGGCTACGGTGATAAGGGTTCTAAATGCCCTCATAAAATAGGCTTTGGACAAGTGTAAGCCTTGGATTTTACATTATCTTCTCATTTTATTTAAATCGTTAAATAATGAGGTCATCGCTGCATCATCATGATGTCATAAATAATTTAATTTATTTAATGTATAAAAATTATATAAAAAATACTATGATGTAGGAAATCTTTTTCTCTTTCCAATGACTATTTATAATCAAAAATATGACTTGTATAACCCCATGTAAAAATTGTTTTAGTAAAACATTTCATGTTTGTGTCATTTTTTACTTTAACATTAAATAAAATATATTTATGTCATTTTCCAACTAAAGTGGCTCCATGGGGTCCCCAAGTTGACCCATGGATTGTCTTGGTCGGACATGGAACATCCAATGATGGTAGGACATGTGTCAAGCTCATATCATATTATTAAAACATTATTTTTACCTCAAACTACACTAATTACCTCTAATCGCGATTAAGAACCTAAAAGTTACTATTCACCAAAAAATTATTTTAATCTCATTGAACCACATTTTACTTCTTAATGAAAACCATGTATGTCGGATTTTTGAAAATCAAATCACAGAAGTGTTAATATTTCATTTAAACGAAAAATCAGTTAATTAACTACCACTTAGTGCTGTCACTATTCATCAAAAATTGAAGTTATTCAGAACAATTCCAAAATTTCACCCTATGCTATAATTGATATTCCGAATTCAAAAATGATGTCTATTTTATGAAATCCAAAACATATAAGTTGCATTAATTAATTTTATAACTAATTCCCGCTGTCACAACAAATAGCGTGTTTTTAAAAAACAATTTATATCAAAAGATTGACAATTGTTTATGTCCAATTTCAAAGTGAAATTAATTCTAATGAACACCATTGGATAAAATGGTAAAAATATATTATAATTATACTTTGAAACCACTCAATAATATAACTTATCACTATAAATTATTTTGATTAAAAAAGTTGTTTTAAGTATTTTTCACTATTCATAAAAATTTTGAAGTTCTCAGAAAATTACAAAAAATTCAACATAGGATAATTTCAATATTAGGAATACAAAAATGAAGTCCATTTTGAAATATAAAATTTCTATAAATTTAAAAAGTGGTTATTACTATTCATAATGGCTACTTTGATTAGTTGCGGTGTGTTAGAACTCGAAGTTGCGTACAATACAAGCTATTGTATTATTGAATGAGAAGCGTATCATGGAAGCTCGGGGTGTTACAGTAAATAAAAACATTTTAGATTTCATATGAGTATTTATAATCAAATTTATATTCATTATAACCTTATATTAAAAATACATTAATTATTAAGGTTTTAGTGAGACATATTTCACTTTCTTTAAAATAAAATAAATTAAAGGTCTTAATGACATTCATGTGGGTCCAAATGGATTCCATTTCAACCCAAATATTTTTTAGGAAGAAAAATAATCATCCAATTATATTAAGGAAAGTTTTAGGGTAATTTTATAACATTATATTTACACTTAATTACCTGATTTACGTTTAACTATGGTAAATAAAATTTACAGTAGTTTTCTATTCATAATGCCCAAAAATAAAAAGTTTCCTATTAACATAATTTGGACCAAGTGATTCCAAATATGGAATCCAATTTTACTAATTCAAATTACATAATTTGCAGAAAATAATTTAAAATTAATCCTGTTGTTATGAAAATGAGTATTAAAAGTAAAAACATTGTAAATGATTGAAATGAATTTACATACGAATTCAATGAAAAATCAATGATAATGATATAAATTATATTAAATGGTAAAAATATATTCTATTTATTCTTTTAAACCATTAAATATTTTAATTTAACCATATAAATTATTACGATTAAAAAAGTGTTTTTTAATTAAAATATAGCGTGTTTTTACTATTCATTAAAATATGAAAGTTGTCAGAATAATATGAAAAATTTAGCCAAAGTAAATTTTAATATTATTATTCTAAATAATAATTTTATTTTTTCAAATTGAACTTATAAACATGTCACAAACTAGATTTAATGTGGGTGTGCCATCAAAACGTAGCAAAACTGCACTTTTGGAAAAATACTTATTTTACCCGAAATTTTTCATTTATTCTCATACCATATTCTATAAAATGTGTAAGATGAATAATAATGTTATAAAATTCAAAATTTAGTTAATACTATTCATAATGGCTAGTTCATAATAATTTTATAATAATATCTCATTTAGTGAAACTCGGTATTGCGTATAACACACGCTATCGAGGAAGGTTGCTCTAGTGTGCAACACAAGCCCAAAATAATGTCTGCATATACTGAAAGATAATATGGTATTGTATATAGCTCAAATTAATATTGGTGTATCATACAAATAAATACATCAATGAAATTAAAAATATATATTTTTCATAAAATCTCAGGGTGTTACATTCTACCCCCGTTAAAATGAATTTCACCCTTGAAATTTGTCAGGGTTATAAATACTTTACTGTTTGTATGTTTATTTCAAAGAAACCCACATCGTAAAAAGGAATACCAAAAAATAATTTTAAAAACTAAATTATGAAAAGTAACTATTACCTAAATTAACACATTACTCTGTTTCCACATAGGAGAACAGACGTGAAAAAATGGATATGGAAGAGAAATCTAAAAATCAAGTTCTGATTAAGAGTGGTATAGAACATGTTTAAGAAAAATCCATCAATAAAAAAGCCATAAATTTGTGATGATCTATTTTACCATCTGATTCATCAGGTATGAGTGTACTAGGACAATGTTTTTGGTTTTCAAGATCATTTCCCTAAAGTTGGTAATTTTTTTGCACAAGGAAAAATACTTACTTGATTTCAGTGTAATGTTATCATTGGTCATTCCATGAACAATTTCCACATCATCTCTTATTCAATAGACATGATGTTGAATTTGTCATTCCTGAAGTGTTAGTAGATCATGTGATAGAATTATAGGTCATTCCATCTATCACTATCGCAAAACGATTAGCACAATTTATTAAATATACATTAGTCCATCTATGCTGAGATTACTCGTATAAGGATTCTAAAATGGACTTATACTTTATCTATCATGGTGCATAATAAAATAGAACTAGTTTCTACTAACCATGGACTTCCCGTAGGCCATTGGTAAGAGATAAAGGCCTGTCGCACTTCAGTAGTGGGTTCTATTCCCACATCCTTGTCCGATGCGACGGGTTGTCTCCCATCCTACGAGTTGTCCTTTTTCTAAAAATATACTACTATAACATTTCATAATATCTAAAAGTGATATCCTTACACAATATATTTTATGTATAACATTTTTTATTCCAAATCATTAGGCTTATCCGAAAAACTTATGTCCAATCTCATAGTATAAAAAAATGATTACTAGAAATGTCATCTACCAATAATTGCATACAATCATTTATCGCCCGTATAGCATAAGATATATCTTGTTGATCACATTCGAAACATGTGAATTTCTTAATCATGTATTCTCTTGAAAAATAAATACCCATTAAACTTTAGTGAAAACCTGAATGATGTTAAACATTGACTCTTTCCACATACCAAAATTCCAAAAATTCTATTTACTCTAACCATGATATCATTTAGTCCTTATATCCATCATGATCTGATGAATACTATTAAACATATTTTTTTTCTCCGTATCCCTTCATTATGCGAATATCATCAACTTTCCAAAAATATTTCAACCATTTTTCATGGTTACTTGTACGATATAATTATCGAAAACCCCAATAAACCATTACATAGAAATTACAATATTCCACAATACTATAAATGAGATTCCACAACATTATTTTGGAATCCCATTATAGAAACACATAGTCATTCTACCACATATTTTTCATACTCAACATCTCCAATAGTGATCACATGTGACTTCACTTTTTCCTTTTCCTTACGAGGTTGTTGATGTCGATCATCAATAACCCTTGGATTAGGGAATTGATTAGCTAATTCCCCATTTCTTTTCACTTGTATCATTGAAGTGTTGGTGGTGTGTTCTCTACACTATTTTCTCTATTGACATCATTAGCTACTTTTTCCACACTACTTTGACACTCATCTACTCAATGACCTTCTTTTCCACACTTAAAACAGCTTCTAGTCACTTTAAGACAATCTCCACCTTGCTTATTTCCATAATTTGGGCATAAAGAAACATTCATCTTCCATACACCATTTTCTTGAGATTTTCCCTTGAACTCCATTTTTTGTTTCTTGTCAAAACCATGAGATGGATATTTAACCCCAACTTCCAGTTCTACCTTGATAGCACAACACACAATTTCTTTATAGATACTGGAGTCTGTTATAGCTATTGTCCTTCGAAGAGTTGGTTTTAAGCCACTGAAGAATCGATCAACTTTACATTCAGGTTGGATGATAAATCCACATGCATACCTTGGAATCCTTGTAAAATTCTCTTTTTATATACCAAGAAATTCATCATCCTTTTGCATCAGCTCAAGGAACTCTTATTCCATCTTCGTTCGAAGAATATAACATAAGTACTTATTGAAAAACAAGTTATTGAACTCATCCCATTCCCTGGATGCAATTTCATCTTGGGGCATTGAATTCCTAATTAGAGTCCACCACTAGTCTGCTTCACCTTCTAAATGGTAAACAGCTAAAATTACTTTTTCATGTTCTAAACAATGATGTATGGAAAATATCTTTTCAATGGAACTGATCCATTGTTCAGCAACAAGTGGATCAGAAGCCCTATTGAAGGAAGGTGGACATTTATTCATGAAGGACACAATAGAATATTGTTCCCTTCTCTACTCATTTGGAAGTCCAGAATGATTCATAGCTTGTGTAAGTATAGAAATAAGATTTTTAACTCCATCTCCCATAAAAATAGTTTGTTCAGGAGGAAAATCATTACATCATACATTTCATTGATCAACACGGTTCCATCGGTTCCTACCGTCGTCTAAAACCCAAAATGAATAGTGTGAGAGGAAAAAAAACATTCTAAGAAAGAGATATAATAAAGAGAGATTACCTTCAATATCTAACATCTTAGATATAATTATAAGATCCTTACCATAATTCTAGGACTATAACCTATACTTATACATAACCATAGGGACATCCCTATACATACCTTAGAAATATCTCTAGGGATCTCACTAAAGTTTTCACATCCTAGTTTACAAAGGTTAACTAAACCTTTCCTCTGATACCAATAGTAGAGATCCAAGATTGACGTATATGGACATTAAATTACTTTTTCGGAATAATTAATATATAACAAAAACAAACACACACGGACCGTAATGGTTTAGTGTCTTTGGAAGATGTGAAAAATAATCTTCCAATCCTGGTGAAAGATCGTCAACATCTCCCAAAAATGTCTTCCCTTTTTTTTCTTACCTAAAACCTTTGTTTATATCCTGGGGAAAAGAAAACGTAAAAAGGGTGAGCTCAAATGATCAGTAAGGGTAAACATATAGAACATAAAACAATCCATAAACATTTGAATGCAAAAACTTGAACCTAAAATTTAAACATCAAAATCATGAGTAAGGACATAAATAATGGAAGTATGTAAGGCATATATCATAAAAGAACATCAATCATGATAAAATAGCATGGTAATGAAACAAGTAATTGTTGAAAACCAATAATCACATGATATGATTTCCATAGTAGCCAAGGTATTACTACCAAGACCATCGTAGTGGACAAAGTCCCTTTCTGAATCGAGTTCACTCATCATTCCAGTCCTGTATCACTAAACCAGATTAACATACAAGTCTATATCATGAGATATAAATATATACCCAATTTATTAGAGGGATATATAGGTCACACCCTTCTTATATTTAAATCATTCTTACGTGTGCCACAAAAAAATCATAAATCATTCATCATAAACCAAAGAATAAAATGGGTTTCATAAACATCATCCCATCATAACATTATCCATATAAAACAAATGGATATCATTTAATCATAAGAAAAATAAATCAATGAACATAATAGAAAAATTATACTTGAAACATAAACATATTAAATAATGTCATCTTAGATGGGAAATAATTTTGATAAAAACACTTGAAATGAATTCGTGAGGAAAATATCCTTTCTTCGTCGAAAACATTTTATTTTTCACAAAATGCCATGAAATTTTAAAGGATTTGGATTTTATTGAAAATAATCATTAAATATTTTAGATGAAGCTTCATTAAAATAAGGCATTATGAATCCGTAAAAACAATTTCATGCTGTATAAGTTAAAAAAACATTCTTCTCGTACTTTTGCTGGAAAAGACAAAAAGTTAATCTTATGGTAAACAAAAGAAAGATTCCTTCCATACTTTGTGGTAAAATTCACAAAAAGGGTAAATATGACTTTAAGCAAACATGGAAGAACAGTGATCATTTTATGAATATATTTTGAGAAAACATGTACATGGATGATAAACATAGCCCCAGTAAATAGTTATGAATAAACAATCTCGGATAAGAACGAGATTAGAATAATTATCCCTTAACATTGGTCTGATATGCTTCGTATGTATCCAAACCTCCTATATAATGATTTATGTAATTTCATTGACTTATTTCAGAATCATATTAATTGTTATGATATCATATATGGTTCACTTATGACTTTATATTACCTGTTCATTTGTAAATTCCATCTTAAAGCAGCGTTTTGGGTAAAATCGTTTTATTTATCGTACGTGATTGGACTTGTTGTTCTTGATATAATTATTACTTATATCATGATTTAATTACCTCCATAATGTAAAAAATAATTTATATATCATATATATTCATTATAAATATATATATATATAATAGATTGATAACTGAAATGAAACACACCGTTCATCGAGACAGTAGGCCGTACGTACGCATGAAAACTATTTTCCTTTCCTTATTGACTTGAATGGAAGTATGTAGATGAAATATATATATATATATATATACAAATATAGTAGATTTATAATTTCATATATTTCATTATTATTCATTATATATACTTTATAATCATTCTTGAATGGTTAATATGGAGAATGAATCTCATCACACCGTGGAGACGGTAATCCATACGTACGCCTGAGCGACGATATCATTCCCATAATTATTAAATGAAATAGGAGTGGAAGATATAATATCTAAGAATAATTATGATGTTATAATAACCATATATAGTTATTCTTTACATCATTATACCCATCCAAGTAAGGTGGTGGTGGAAAAACATATTACACCACAGCGTGGAGACGGTATTCCGTACGTACGCACGCATGGTGATTTTGTTTTTCGTAGGAGGGATAGAAGGTGAAATGAGGTTGTTTCTTATTTATAATAACATATAAGTATACTAGTGACACTGATGTTATAAATTTATAATCAAACGACTAATTAAGAAGAAGTTGAAGAAGAAATAAACTTGAAATTATTGGTCGAAGAGATTACATCTTCTTCAACACACCTCTTTTAAGCATCCTCTTAAGGCACTAGAGTTTGTATTTGAAGAAGACCAATAAATATAGTATATTTTTAGGGTGGTTGAGAAGAGAAATGGTTAGGGTTTGGCCAATATTTAAGGCTCAAAATTGTGTGATGAGATGAGGGAGGAGGTTCCATTTTATAATGGTGGAGAGGGGCACCTTTGGAATCCTAAAAAATATTAATTTATAATAAATTCAAAACCCACCTAAAAACATCCAAAAATGACTCAATTAAAATATGAGATGAGATAGGATTGTAATATCATCAACCAGTAATATTTATAATTGTTTTAGGTTTATTTTAAACCTTATCATTTTGATTTATCCTTATTTAATCTATTAAATTTTATTTGTGGTAATAATATTATAAATTTTAAATTGTAATAAATACATACTTATATGTTGTCAATTTTCCATAATTTGATACATTATTAAATTTTAGACAATATAATTTTCAATTTTCAATTTTTAAATATTTTTGTGATTTTTAAATAATTTAATAATATTTTATTTTTATAAAATACCAATAGTGTGAATTTTTACAGTATTCATTTATTTGAATTTAAATAAAATACAGACATATAATACATTCGAACAAAAATATTTAATAGTTTCATAAAATGTCATATTAATCTAGAAAAATTGTGGATCATATTAATTTGTTCATATATTATTTATATTAAAATTTTTATTACCATTTATTTGATATTTCTCTTAACAAAATAATTACTACAATATTTTTGTATAATTATTTAATATTATTGTTTTTTGTATAAAAAATAAAATTAAAATACTATGATGAAGATAAATATAATATATTTGAATATAATACATTTAGTAGAATTTAGTTTCTAAAACACCCAATATTTTAAAATGTTATGTTTATAAAGTATGAAGATGACAAATTTGACATCATTCAAAATAAAATAACATAAGTGTCATAATCTCTTTTATAAGGATCCAAATGGTTATCAAATTGACCATTAGATGATTACGATTTATATTTACCCAAAAAATATGTTTTGGTCAGGTTTTTGGGGCCTTTTATGGGTATTATTACTTTAATAAAAACTATATTATTTATTTTTCACTAGATAAATAATTTCTGCACCATTAATGTGTAAGCTATTAACGTAATTATATATTTCTTAAAAATTACAAATAAATTACCATGATAAAAAAAACATTTTATCTTTTAATTGAGTATTTATTATCGAATTTATATTCAATATATCCTTATTTTCAAAATACATTAATTATTAAAGTTTGAGTGAGACATATTTCACTTTCTATAAAATAAAATAAATTAAAGGTCTTAATGACATCCAAGTGGGTCCCAATGGATTCCATTTCGACCCAAATATACCTTAGTTCGAAATAAAATCATCCAATTATATTAATTAATGTGTTAGGGTAATTTTATAATATTATATTTACCCTCAATTACCTGATTAACCTTTAACTATGGAAAATAAAATTTACCATAGATACTATTCATAGTGCCTATAACGACCCATACATTACATACATTGTTTTTACTTCATAATTTAATCATACTTATTACAACATATAACAAATACATGGTAGAACCCTATAGGTATAGTGTCTTTAGAATCTGGGTAACATAAACAACTTGTTCCTAAACCATCTACATTGTCTTCCATTTATTTCATCATATCTAGTGTCACTTTTTGGAATATCCTACTTAATACCCTTCATCCTAACTTTGGGAAAACAAAAACATACAAAAGGGTGAGATAAAATGCTTAGTATGGGTAAACAAAATAAATATCTATCATATCATATTCATAAGAACATAACATTTTGAATATCCTAACCTGCAAAAGAGATCATAATATCATAACATGGGACAAATCATAGTAGTGAAATGTAATCCCAGTAATCATAACATAAAACATGAAACTTTTTGGAATACACACATAATCATATAAAATCATTTTATTTATTCAAGACTCATTTCCAAGACTATCATAGCAGACAAAGTCCATTACTGAACCAAGTTCACTCCTCGTTCCAGTCCTGTATCACTGAACCGGATTAACCTGTCGTTCCAGCCATGTCTATCTCATGAGATATAAATCTATACCCAATGCATTAGATGTAGATATAGGTCCTACCCATCTCATAATGAAACCATTATTATGTGTGATACAAAATCACAAATCATACATCATAACATAACCCTTGTAAAAAAAATGGGATTGTTAAACATCGTGACATCATAAAACAATTCATATATGATAATGGACTTCATAAAAATAATTCCATCACAATCTAATTGAATCAATGTAATAATAGGGATAGAAACAGAACCCTATATTATCTTATCTGGAAAATATATTTGATAAAACACTTGAACCCCATTCTTGAAGAAAATATCCTTTCTACTTCAATTTTTTTTTCTTTTCTTAACATGCCATAAAATTTTAATCTAAAAGAAGATAATTAAAAATAAACTTGAAAATTTTTAAAGGAAGCATCATTGAAATAATTTTATATGAAATTCTAAAAATCCAATCATGTCTTATAAGTTAAAAAAAAATTTCTTCTCGTACATTGGCTGAAAAAGTCAAAAAGTCTCTCGTGTTGCAAATGACAAAATATTCCTTTCATATCTTTCACTAAAAATTCACTAATAGGGAAAATTGGATTTAAAAAATTTTAGGGGGATATAAATACTAATACATATTGAGAAAACATGGATGTGGATGATAAATATTCCCCAGTAAATTCTAATGTATAAACAATCTCGGATAAAAATGAGATTGTGATATTTTCTCTTACCTTCGGTCCGATATGCTTTGTACATAGCCGAAATTCCTGTATAATTATTTAAATATGGTCATTGACTTATTACAGAATAATATTCATTGCTATGATATCATATATGATCATATTATTATCTTTTTATTGGTAATATTTCATTGTTACTTGATATTCGGGTGTTCATTGCTTTTTGTTTTTATGCATGTTTTGTCAAAAAAATTCTTATTACTCTTTTTAGGTTATAGATAAATCATTTAAAGAATGGTATTAATGTAATATATACCATTTGTATTCATTAAATTTATTTATATAATCATTATTCAATGAAGATCATGTAGAACGAGTCGCATCACATCGTGGAGATGGTAGGTCGTACGTACGCACGAGCGACGATATCGTTCCAATGATCATGGAATTGTATCGACGTTTATGTATACTATTTCAGAATCAAGATAAATTTAAAATAATAATATATAGTTATTATTTACACCATTATAACCATACAAGTAATTCGGTGGTGGAAAATAGATTACACCACGGCGTGGAGACGGTATTCCGTACTTACGCACGCGCGGTGATTTCATTTTCCGTAGGATGGATAGAAGGTGAAATAGGGTTGTTTCATATTCATAATAGAATATAATTATATGATTCATACTGATGTTATTACTTCATAATGATACAACTAAATAATAGTAAGTAGAAGAATAAATAAATTTGAATGAATCAGTAACGGATATTACCTCTTCTTCGACACGCCTCTTTGAAACCTCCTCTTAGGGCCTTAAATTTGGACTTTGAAGACGACCAGGACCTCTAGTATGTTTCTAAGGAAGTTGACAAGGGAAATGGTTAGGGGTCGGCTGAGTTTGAAGGCTCAAAATGGTGTGAGGAGGATAGGGAGTAGGTGCCCATTTATAAGGGAGGATAGGGGAACCTGTGAAAAAATAAGATATATTAATTTATAATAAATTTCTACCCCACTTAAAAACCACCAAAAATGACTCAAATCTGAAGGTTAGATGATATAGGTTTGTAATCTACTTAACCAATAAAATTTAGTCTAGTTGGGAATATATATTAAACATTATCAACTTGATTTATCCTTATATAATCTATTTATTTTTATTTGTTGTAATAATATTCTAAATTTTAAATAATTATAAATAATTACTTATATGTTGTTAATTGTCCATAATTTTCTTTGTTATTACACTGTAGACAATAGAAATTTTAATTTATAATTTTTAAATAGTTTTTTGATTTTTAATCAATTTTATAATATGTAATTGTTATAAAATAACAATAGTGTCAATTTTGAAACTATTCATTTATTTGAATTTAAATAAAATATATACAGAAGATATGTTCAAACTAAAAGTTTTAATAGATTCATAACATGTCATTTTTATCTATAAAATTAGTGGATCACATTAAATAGTTCATATAATATTTATTTTAATTCTTTCAAAATCATTTATTTGATATTTCAATCAATAAAATAATTTCATCATCACTATTTTTACATAATTAATGATAATTATTTAATCCTGAAAAATTATAAAAAAATTCATTAGGTATATATAATCGTAATAGATTTTTGGGGAATATATATATATAAGAAGTTTTATGATGTTTATCACTAAATTAAAATTATTACACATACAAGTTTTAAGAGACTGACATTTGTCACTTTCTTTGGTTTTAATAATAATTATATTATATCACGGTCAAAAGACAATAAAATGAATCCAGTCTAACCCTTAGGTGATATGGGACGACTTTTATTCATCCAATATGATTTTGAAAAGTGTTAGGGTAATTTAATAATCTTATTTTTACCCTTAATTACCAGATTTAACGTTAACTGTAGTAAATAAAAATTACCATATTTACTATTCATAATATCAAAAAAAGTAACCTATTAACATAATTTGGACCCACTGAATTCAAATATAGAATCCATTTTTCAAAATTTGAAACATAGAAGTTGAAGTAATTAATTTAAAATTAATCCCATTATTATGAAAATGGGTTTTAAAAGTTAAAACATTTCCAAAGATTGAAATGTTTTTACCTATTAATTCACTCTAAAATTAATCATAATGACAGTCATTATACTAAATGGTAAAAATATATTATATTTATACATTAAAACCATTTAATATTATAATTTAACTGTATAAATTATCGTGATGAAAAAAGTTTTTTCTAATTAAAATATAGCGTGGTTTTACTATTCATTAAATACGAAAGTTATCAGAATAATATGAAAAATTTATCTAATGTAATTTTTTATATACTGATTCCAAAGAATAATTTTGTTTTGTCAAATTGAACTTATAATCAGGTCAAAAACTATATTTAATGTGGGTTCACCATTAAAAGGTGGCAAAACTATGTTTTTTGAAAAATACGTATTTTACGCGAAAATATTATTTTGTTCTCATACCATGTTATTGAAAATGTGTATGATGTATAATAATGTTATAAAATTAAAATTTTAGTTAATAATATTCATAACAGCTAGTTTATATAAAATTTTAATAACATATTGTTGTTTAGTGAAACTCGATATTGCGTACAACACAGGCTATCGAGGAAGGTTGCTTTTGCGTATAACGCAAGACAAGCTAGTGTTGTGTGTAGTAAAAAATTCCTTTCATGTTGTTTATAAAATAAGTTATAAAAAATTTACTTCTCATAAAATATCAAGGTGTTAGATTCTACCCCCCATAAAATGAATTTTTTCCTCAAAATTCATCACTTTCTAACAAACAGATGAGGATGCCTCTCCCTTACCATGTCCTCAAGCTCCCATGTAGCTTCTTCAAAATGGTGGTTCCTCCATAAAACCTTAACCAAGAGAGTTGTCTTGTTTCATAGAACTTTTTCGCTATGATCTAGAATCTCTATCGGTTGTTCTTCATAAGAAGGATCTTCCTCTAGTGGTACAACTTTGGAGCTTAGTACATGTGAATGATTGGGTATGTACTTTTTTAGGAGAGATACATGGAACACATCGTGAACTTGAGAGAGATTTGGTGGAAGCACCAATCGGTAAGCTACCTTCCTATCACCATCCAGTGTTTCAAAAGGATCGATATACCTAGGGCTCAACTTGCCCTTCTTTCCAAATCTCAATACTCTCTTCCAAGGAGATATTCGTAAGAACCCTTTATCACCAACTTCAAACTCTAGGTCTTTTCTTCAGTTATCGGCATAACATTTTTGTCAACTCTAAGATAATTTTATGTGTTGTTGAATATATCAGACCTTTTATTCCATCTCATTAAAAATATCATATCATAATAGCTTTCTTTCCCCAACTTCATCCCAACATGTTAGAGTTCGGAATTTATTTCCATAGAGAGCTTAATAAGGAGCCATCTGAATACTGGAGTTAAAGCTATTATTATAAGAAAATTCCACCAAAGGTAGGTGTTGATCCCAACCACCATTGAAATCCATAGATAAAGCTCTCAACATGTCTTTTAGAGTTTGAATTTTTCTCTAAGACTGACCGTCTGTCTAAGGATGATAAGCAGTGCTGAAACTCAACTTTGTATCTATAGTATGCTGAAGACTTCGCCAGAATTTCAAGGTAAACCTCGGATCCCGATTAGATATAATGGAAAGTGGTAATCCATGAAATCTTACCACTTCCTTTATATATATCCTTGCAAGCTGATCCATATGGAAATCTTATCTAATAGAAATGAAGTGTGCTGACTTCGTAAGACAATCAACTATGACCCAGATAGCATTATTGCCATTAGATGTTTTAGGAAGTCTAGTGACAGAGACCACGGTGATGTTTTCCCATTTCCATTATAGTATGGGTAATGATTGTAAAATCGCTATAGACTTCTGTCTCTCAGATTTAACTTACTGACAAACCAAGCATCGAGAGACATATTCCGCAACATCTCTTTTCAAGCCATCCCACCAGAAGTACTCTTCCAGGTCCCTAAACATCTTCGTGCTTCCAGGATGAATAGATAATGAAGAACTATGAGCCTCATCCAGTAGCTCATTTAATTCTGGGATGGGAGGAACACAAACCCAATTCTTGAACCTTATTATCCCATCACAATCAAGGTTGAATTCAGGAAGATTTCTCACCTTCTTTTGTAACTCTACATCTTCTTTTTGTGCCTCTTTAATCCTCACATGAATATATGGTTGAACATTCATTTGAGAAAATAAGATTTTTACCCTTCCATTATAATTCCAGGTTCCATACTTTGTAAATCCATAAATATTGGATCGTTTGTGATACTCATCATGGATAATCTATCATGGTCATATGGACTTAATGCATTCACAACCTTGTTTACTTTCCAAGGGTGATAATTAATTGAGCAGTCATAATCCCTAATCAGATCCAACCATCTTATTTGGTGCATATTTAGCTCCTTTTGTGTGAAAATATACTTTAATCTTTTATGATCAGTATAAATATCACACCTTTCACTGTAAAGGTAATTCCTTCAAATCATTAATGAAAAGATTACCGTAGGTAACTACAAATCATGACTTGGGTAATTTTGTTCATGGATTTTCAACTATTATTAGGCATAATCTATCACCATATAATTTTTCATGAGAACACACCCCAATCCCTTCTTGGATACATCACTGTAGATCAAAAACCATACTCCACTAGAAGGCATTGTGAGCACAAGTGCACTGGGTAAACTTCATTTTAACTCCTTGAAATTTTCTCCACACTCCTCCTTCCAAACGAACTTAACTCCTTTTACTGTCAACCTGTTGAGTGGATTAGATAACCATGAAAAATATTTCACAAAATGTCGATAATATCCAGCCAAGAGAAGAAAAATTTGTATCTCAGTTACTATTTTTGGTCTCGACCATCTTTATATAACCTGTATTTTTGCTGGATCCACAGAAATCCCATATTTTGAAATTATGTGACACAAAAATGAAACTTTTTGAAGCCAAAATTCACTCTTGGTAACTTTGGAATAAAGATTCTCCTTTATTAGGGTCTTTAATACAATTCTCAAGTGATCTTCATATTCTTACTTGTTCTTTGAATAGACAAGAATATCGTCTATAAATACTACCAAAAACTGATCAAGATAGTCTCTAAATTCTCTATTCATTAATTCCATTATGATAGTAGGCAAATTAGTAAGCCCAAATGGCATCACTATAAATTCATAGTGTCTATACCTTATACCGAAAGCTATATTTGGTATATCATCCCTTTTGACCCTTAATTGATGATACCCTGAATGAAGATAAATCTTGGAAAAGTATTGAGTTCTGTATAGTTGGTCAAATAAGTCATCAATGCGTGAGAGGGTGTAGTTTTCCTTGATAGTGATCTAGTTAAGTTCTCGATAATCAATGCAGAGTCTCGTTGATCCATATTTCTTCTTAACAAAAAAGAACAGGTGCTCCCCAACATGACGCACTAGGGCATATGAATACTTTATCAAGATTCTCTTGGATTTGCTTCTTCAATTCCTGAAACTCAATTGGAGAAATTCTATAAGGATTCTTTGAAATAGGCACAACACCTGGTATGAGTTCTATTGAAATCTCAACTTCATGATTTGGTGGAAGAAATGGCAATTCTTCCAGAAAGACATCATATAACTCCCATACAGTGGGAATATTCTTAATCATGAGTTTCTCGCCAACCATTTGAGATAAATAACCTTCGTTTATTGGAATCAAGACCCATAATATGGAATAAATTTCCACTGGAAGATCATGTTCATTCTTGCATCGATAGATGATCATATATTGATGTGGAATATAAAATGTGACTTCCCTTCTATGGAAATTGATATGAGCTCCATATAATGAATTCCAATCCATTCTATGAATCACATAAAATTCTACTATAGGAAGGATCACAAGATTTGCATGAAGAACATTCCCACAAACATCAATTGGAGAAGAATTATAAACTAATGATGCGACCGTTGTGCCGTTAGGAGTTGTTACAGCTTACTCAACATCTAATTGTTGAGGTAACATGATGATACCCTTAGAAGTTTCTTCAGAAATAAAAGAGTGGGTGGATCCAGAATCAAATAAAACATTTTCTACTTTAGAGTGGATGGTTAGTGTACTTTTCACCACTTCGTTATCATAATCCACATCACCATAGTAATTGCATGTGAATTTCCTTTGTCTTTGGCCTTAAGAGTTTGTTGATGTCGATCATCATCAACAACCCTTGGATTTAGGCATTGATTGGAATAATGCTCCATCTCCTTGCAATTGAAACATTAAAGTTTTGAAGGTGCTTTCTGTTTATCCCTTTCTTTGTTCGCATCATTATACATCTTTTCCCATTATTTCAATATTCATTTTCCCGATGACCTTCTTTTCCACACATAAAACATTAACCTATCCCTTTAAGAAAATTCCCTCCATGTTTCTTTCCACAATTTGAGAATAAAGGAAAACTCATCTTCTTTTCAGTGTGGTCTTTAAATTTTCCTTTGAATTACATTCTCCTCTTTTTATCAAACCCATATGACTGATGGGTTACTCCAATCTCCATCTCAACCTTGAGAGTACAGTGAACAATTTCTTCATAGCTATTGAAGTCCCTTATGGATAATTCCCTTTAAATACTTGGTTTTAAGCCACTAATGAATTGATCGATTTTACTCTCAGGTTGGATAATAATTCCAGAAGCGTACCATGCAAGTCTTATAAAAATTGCTTCGTAGGTACCAACAGATTCATCAACCTTTTTCTTCAGTTCAAGAAACTCCTTCTCAATATTTGTTCGAGGAATACGAGGGAAGTAATTATTGAAAAATAAGTTCTTTAACTCATCCCATTCCATGGACACAATTTCATCCCTTTTCCTTGTGTTCTTGATAAGATTACACCATTGATCAGCTTCAACTTCCATACGATATACTGCTTAGATGAATTTATCAAGCCCAGAACATTGAAGGACTGAAAATATCTTTTCAGTGGTACAGATCCATTTTTCAGCCACTAATGGATCAGAAGACCCGGTGAATGAAGGTGGAAGCTGCCTCAAGAAGGATTCAACAGAATGATTTCCTTCCTTTTCTCGTTTGGAAGTCCGACATGATTCATAGCATGAGAATGTTGTGTGTGCATGGATACAAGATTTTTCATTCTGACTCCCAAAACATTTGGTTGCTTAGGGAGAAAATCATTGCATTGTCTGTTGCATTTAGCATTAACCCAGTTCCTACAGGTTCCAGCCATTGAATAAAACCAAGAAGAATAGTGTGACAAACACTAATTATAATAGGAAAACCACATAATCAGTAATAAAATATCACACTTTAGGTCTTATCATAGGTTATTCATGGCGGTTTATAAAACACTAAGATTATGTTCTATGCTTAGACTTATCCTTAGGGTTCTTACTAAGGTTTTCACATCCTAGTTTCCAAAGGTTGACTATACATTTCATCTGATACCAACTATAACGACCCATAATTTACATACATTTTTAATACTTCAGAATTGAAGCATACTTATTACAACATATAAAAAAACCATGGTAGGACCGTATAGGTATAGTGTCTTTAAAAACTGGGAAACATAAACAACTCATTCATAAAGCATCTACATTGTCTCCCATTTATTTCATCATATGTAGAGCCCCTTTTTGGCATATCCTACTTAATACCTTTCTTCTTGACCTAGGGAAAATAAAACCTAAAAAAGGGTGAGATCAAATGCATAGTAAGGGTAAACAAAAGAAATATCAATCATATCATATTCATAAGAACATAACATTTTGAATATCTTAACCAGCAAAAGAGATCATAATATCATAACATGGGATAAATCATAGTAGTGAAATGTAATCCCAGTAAACATAACAAAAAACATGAAAATTTGTGTCATACACACATAATCATATAAAATAATTTCATTTTAGTGAAGACTCATTTCCAAGACTATCATAGCAGACAACTTCCATTACTGAACCGAGTTCACTCCTCGTTCCAGTCCTGTATCATTGAACTGGATGAACCTACAGTTTCAGCTATGTCTATCTCATGAGATATAAATCATTACCAAATGTATTGGAGGGAGATATAGGTCCCATCCATCTCATAATGAAACCATTCTTATTTAGTCCACAAAATCATAAATCATACATCACAACATAACCCATGGAATAAAAATGGGATTCTTAAACATTGTGACATCATAATAAAATTCATATAAGATAAAGGACCTCATAAAAATAATTCAATCAAAACATAATCAAATCAATGTATTAATAGGGATAGAAACAACACCCTAAATTATCTTAGATGGAAAAGAATTTTGATAAAACACTTGAACTCCATTCTTGAGGAAAATCTCTTTTCTACTTCAAAAACATTTTTCCATTCTTAACATGTATTAAATGTTTAAATTAAAAGAAGTCAATTAAAAAGAAACATGGAAATTTTTAAAGGAAGCTTCATGGAAATAATGTTCTATGGAATCATTAAAATCCATTCATGCTGTATATGTTAAAAAAACATTCTTCTCATACTTTGGCCAAAAAGTCACAAAGTTCCTCGTGTTGAAAATAACAAAAGTTTCCTTTCATATCTTTTATTAAAAATTCACCAATAGGTAAAATTTGATTTAAAAAATTATAAGAGTATATAAATAATAATACATATTGAGGAAACATCGATGTGGATGATAAATATTCCCCAGTAAATTCTAAATGATAAACAATCTAGGATAAAAATGAGATTGCGATATTTTCCCTTACCTTAGGTCCAATATGCTTTGTATGTTTCCGAACCTTCTTTATAATGATTTAAATAATGTCATTGACTTATTAAAGAATAATATTCATTGTTATTATATCATATATGATCATATTCTTATCTTTTTATTAGTAATATTTCATTGCTACATGATATTCGGGTGTTCATTGCTTTATGTTCTTAGGCATGTTTTGTTGAATAAATTCTTATTCAACTTTTTAGGTTATAGATACCTCATTTACAGAATGGTATTAATGTCATATATATCTTATTTATCCATTAAATTCGTTTATATAATCATTATTCAATGAAGATCATGTTGAACGAGTCGCATCACATCATAGAGATGGTAGGCCGTACGTACGCACAAGCGATGATATCATTCCCATGATCGTGGATTTGTATTGTAGTGTATGTATACTATTTCAGAATAAATATCACTTTACAATAATAATATATAGTTATTATTTACACCATTATACCCATCCAAGTAAGGTGGTGGTGGAAAATAGATTACACAACTGCGTGGAGACGGTATTTCGTACGTACGCACGCGAGGTGATTTCATTTTCCGTAGGAAGAATAGAAGGTGAAATAGGGTTATTTCATATTTATAATAACATATAAGTATATTAGTGATAATGATGTTATTAATTCATAATTAAACAACTAATTAAGAGGAAGAAGAAGAAGAAACAAATTTGAATGTATCGGTAACAGATATTACCTCTTCTTTGACACACCTCTTTGAAACCTCATCTTAGGTTACTAAATTTGGTCTTTGAAGAAGACCAGGACCTGTAATATGTTTCTATGGAAGATGATATGGAAAATTTGTAGGGGATGTCCGATCTTGAAGGCTAAAAATGGTGTGATGAGGAGAGGGAGGAGGTTCCCTTTTATAAGGGAGGAGAGGGGCACCATTTGGAATTATAAGAAATATTAATTTATAATAAATTCCAAACCCACTTAAAATCCTCCAAAAATGACTAAAATTAGAATATTAGATGATATAGGCTTGTAATATAATCAACCAATAAAATTTAAACAAGTTGGGAATTTATTTTAAACATTATCAACATAATTTATCCTTATATAATCTATTTAATTTTATTTGTGGTAATAATAATATAAATTTTAAATAATTATTAATTATTACTTATATGTTGTGAATTGTACATAATTGTATACTTTATTACATTTTAGACCATATAAATATTAATTTATAAATTTTAAATATATTTGTGATTTTTAAACAATTTTATAATATGTAATTTTTATAAAATAACATTAGTGTTAATTTTGACACTATTTTTTTATTTGAATTTAAATAAAATATATACAGAAGATATGTTCGAACTAAAATATTTAATATATTCATAACATGTTATTTTTATCTATAAAATAAGTGTATCACATTAAATAGTTCATATAATATTTATTTTAATACTTTGAAAATAATTTATTTGATATTTCAATCAATAAAATAATTTCAACATCACTATTTTGCGCTAATTAATGAAAATTATTTAATACCTAAATATTATAATTGAATTTATATGATGTATATAATTTTATTATATTTATGGGGAATATTTATATCTGAAGTTTTATGATGTCTATCACTAAATTAAAATTACTACAATTATAATATTTAAGAGAGTGACATGTTGTCACTTTCTTTGGTTTTAATAATAATTATATTATTACATGGTAAAAAGTCAATGAAATGAATCTAGTCTAACCCATAGGTGATATGAGTCGACTTTTATTCATCCAATAGGATTTTTCCAAGTGTTAGGGTAATTTTATAATCTTATTTTTACCCTTAATTACTAGATTTACCTTTAACTATAGTAAATAAAAATTCTTGTAGTTATTATTCATAATATCATAAAAATAAAAGTAACCTATTAACATAATTTGAACCCACTTAATTTAAATATAGAATACATTTTTCAAAATTCAAAACACAAAAGTTGCAGTAATTAATTTAAAATTAATCCCATTGTAAAGAAAATAGGTTTTAAAAGTAAAAACAATGCCAAAGATTGAAATGTTTTTACCTATGAATTTAATGTAAAATTAATGGTAATGACATAAATTAATTTAAATTGTAAAAATATATTCTATTTAAATTTTAAAACCATTCAATATTATAATTTAACCATATCAATTATTGCGATGAAAAAAGTTGTTTTTAATTAAAATATAGCGTGTTTTAACTATTCATTAAAATATGAAAGTTATCAGAATAATATGAAAAATTTATCCAAAGTAAATTTTTATATCCTGATTCCAAACAAGAATTTGATTTTGTAAAATTGAACTTATAAACATGTCAAAAATAGATTTAAAGTCTGTGCACCATCAAAAGGTAGAAAAACTGCATTTTTTTAAAACTACTTATTTTACCCAAAAAATTTATTTGTTCTCATACCATGTTCAAGAAAATGTGTAAGATGAATAAAAATGTTATAAAATATAAATTTTAGTTAATACTATTAATAACAGTTAGTTTATAAAATATTTTAATAAAATATTATTGTTTTGTGAAACTCGATATTACGTACAACACACGCTATCGAGGAAGGTTACTTTTGCATATAACGCAAGCCAAGCTAGTGTTGTGTGTAGTGAAATATTCTTCTGATGTTGCGTATAACATAAGACATAAAAAATATACTTCGTATAAAATATCAGGGTGTTACAGTGCCCAAAAAAAAGTATCCTATTAACATAATTTGTACCTACTAATTCCAAATATGGAATCCATTTATCCAAATTCAAATCATAGATGTTTTAGAAATTAATTTAAAATTAATCCTGTTGTAAATAAAACGAGTTTTAAAAGTTAAAACATTGCAAAATATTGAAATGATTTTACCTATGAATTCAATGTAAAATAAATGCTAATGATATACATTATATTAAATGGTAAAAATATATTCTATTTATACTTTTAAACCATTCAATATTTTAATTTAACCATATAAATTATTATGATGAAAAAAAAAATTGTTTTTAATTAAAATATCCGGTGTTATTACTATTCATTAAAATATGAAAGTAATCATAATAATATGAAAAACATGTCCAAAGTAAACTTTTATTTCTTGATTCCAGAGAAGAATTTTATTTTGTCTAATTGAACTTATAAACATGTAAAAAAATAGATTTAATGTCAGTGCGCCATCAAAAGGCGGTAAAACTGCATTTTTTAAAAAATACTTATTTTACCCGAAAAATATATTTTATTCTCATACCTTGTTCTAGAAAATGTGTAAGATGAATAATAATGTTATAAAATTCAAAATGTAGTTAATTCTATTCATAACGGCTATTTCATAATAATATTATAATAATATCTCGTTTAGTGAAACTCAGTATTGCGTATAACACACGCTATCAAGGAAGGTTGCTCTGGCGTTCAACACAAGCCAAGAATAATGTCTGTGTATACTACATGATAATACGGTTTTTCATATAGTAGAAGTTAATATTGGTGTAGCGTACAACACAAAACATCAATGAAATTAAAATAATATATTTTTCATAAAATCTCATGGTGTTACAAATAGAGAGTATTTGACCGAACAAGACATATCAAGAGCTATAGTTGGAGGGAGAATGTTAATTAATATTAGAAAAGCTGGGAACTCGAATGTTGGGAATAATTATAACAAAGACACTATTTCTATTTTAGTGGGAAGTCTCAAAATCCTACAATATAGTCGATGAATTACCATCCAAATAATAAGAGACATTCAGGATGTTAAAATGTGGTTCATTGGACCAAATGAAGTGAGATTTTATGAAACAACCTATATCATGTATAAATTTAAACCATATGGGAAATCATTAGTGTTATATTTGTAGTAATCCCAGGTAAACTATTAGAGACACATATCATGTAGCATAGACATCATATGATTCGATGGGATGATGGAAGAAGAAAAACTCTGGTGCGGTGAATTGAGCAACCCATAGTGATTCCAGGAACACCCTGACTATTTAGTCAGGGAAGTAAAAATATGGAAATACTAAACAATGGGTTGTGAGTAAGAAGTTATATGGAGATGAGTAAGTGATCATGGATGATCAATCTATTCCATCAATGGTGGGAGGTAACATTATTTTGAATTATGTACTGACATAAGTATTTTTTGATATGGGAGCATCCCATTAATTTATTACTTCCCATGTTTTCGATTTTTTGGGATTCTTATTACAATGATTCCTTCTATTTTTGGAACATAAATCTACCATTTTTATAACAGAACGTTGAGCCTTTGTGAGTATAACATGTTTTAAAAATGTTAATGGACCCTAGTTGATATTGGATTTTTATGTGATTAATAATTATGTATATGAAATAATATTGGTTATGGATTGATTAAAAATATTCATGGATAACATTGACATTCATATCACAACGGTTAGCTTAATTTCTAATGATGGAATTAAGCATCTCATTAGAGGGTACTAGAATGTAATAGATGGTGAAATGATCTTGTTGGAACCAAATCTTTGAATGAACTCATAATATTTTTTAGTATTGACTTTAGCAATGATGAAAAAGATCAAGACTAACTTTTTTTAGGGGTTTTTGATCAGTTTCTAGATGTCTCTCGCAAATATTTCATAGTGTTTTTACCCACAAGAGTCGTGGAGTTTACAACTGATCTCCTTATGGAGACCAGGATGATCTCCCTTACATCATACCAGATAGCACAAAAATAATTAATTGAATTGAAACTGATGATTGAAATGTTTAAAACCAAATGATTCATTAAACATATCATTTCACCATGGGTGAGAACCGGTATTTTTCTTCAAAAAGGCGGATAAAAATATCTGGTTCTATGTGGATAATTTTAATCTTAAAAATCATATGACAATGAATATGTATCCACTTCCATGAATTTATGACCAATTTTATCAATTTAGGGGTGCCTAGTGGATCTATAAAATTGATGAGCAATTAGATTACCACCAATTGTATGTTCAGAAGGAGGATATTCAAAATACATATTTCAATAATAGATATTACCATTTCAATTATGTGTTAATGCCTCGCATTCATAAAAATAAACCAAATATATTTATGGGATGGATTAACTAGATATATTATTGGTATTAAGATAATTTTTTAGTTTCTATTATGGATTACATATTGGTTTATTCAAGGAAAATCATTACTCATGAAAAATAGATGGCGACCATGTCGGATATTCTTAGGGATCATCATTCTTATACCAAATCATCAATGTGTAACATTTGGGAACACTAGGTATGTTTAAATGTAAATTTAATATCTAAAATATGAGTTTATATGGATGCTAAAATGATAAGGGATGTTATCTAATGGAAAATACCAATTATTATCTTTGAGAAACAAAGATTCCTTGGTCTAACATGTTATTGTCGACCATTTATTCTTTATTTTTCATGACTATCTTCACATATGACATCTTTGACATATCATATTGTTCTATTCCAATTGAATAATGAATGTCAGAAGATGTTTCATAAGATAGTGTGTTTCTTTTGATTACATCCAATCTTCATATTGTTGGAATTTTGATAAGGGTTTGTTGTGTAATTTGATGCTTCAAAATATGTTTTGGGATGTTTTCTAATGAAGGGAGATCATTTTGTTATTATGGATCACTGAAGAATACTATTTAATGAAAAATAATATAGAACCAATGATTTGGAGTTATCTTATATAGTAAATGTTTCGAATACAAGGTGACACAACCTATTTTTCAAAAAAAAATCTATGAGATTGTGTATTATAAGATATTTAGTCATAAATTTTCACAAAGGTATTTGAACCTGATACAAATGATATGGATAGTGTATCTATAAATATTTGGAATTGAAATGATGTATACATTGGGTATATGAAATTTAGTGGTGGATGCATTCTAGAAAAATTAATATAGTTTTATAGGAATAGAGGATTGAGATCAGTGGAAGTGGATGTCTGTCATATATGACATTTACTTGGAATATCAAGACCAAAGTAATTTTTAGTTATTCATTATAGTTTCTTTGTTACCTGATCTTATAGTGATTTCTAAGGAGGAATAGACATCCAATTCAGAATGAGTTTCTATGAGGTCAAAACACAATGGTGGAAATAGCATTGAGGGGTAGAATGTGGAAGGGAGTTCTGTTTTTTGGTTATGGAATTAGATGGCTGTACATATAGATTTCCAGTAATAAAGTATTAATTCTTACCACAATTTGACATAGTCTCTTTATTATGGAATATAACATATGTATATGGTTTGGAAATAAAATTTTTTATGCGTCGGTATGAAATGAATGGAAGATTATTTTTTTCAAGATGATTAACTTTTTATCATGTTAAGGCATAACACTATTGAGTAGTGAATATATTGAAATATTTACGTATTAATATTTGGAAATCAGAGTAGATAAACATGTATTTTGGGATATGACTCCCTATAAAAATTCAGAAACATGATTCTAAATGGGTGAGAGTGTATTCTCTCACAAAATTATATAATTTAAACCATATCCATCAATCTCATACAGTGGGGAACATTTCAAAAATTTATATACCCAGTTTTGATAGTATTAAAAAGAGGAATGTGGTATACATATACCCTTTAGAAATTCTTACAGTGGGCCATTTAGGCTCAGTTGACTATGATTATGGAATATCAACATCAGATGGATGAGAAATCTAATAGGATGATACCAACATTTTATGTCATGTCTCGAGCTCGTGTAATGAGATTTGGTGGATCATGTTAGGAGAACATACAATTAGTGGAGTTCTCATATGACAACACTAATTAAAACATGATGTAAATAGATCATTTTAATGTATTTTATGGATTTCATTTTAGTTCTATGCTTTTATGTGTGGAAATAGGTGAGACATCACAGCTTGGGTTGACCATTTCCAAATAGACAATAAAGAGGAATTTGATGATATGAAAGAGAATGGCGAGTAAATTGAGTCATAAAAAATCATATATGGAACATCATCGATGACCATTATTGTTTGATGTGAGTGATCATGTGTTCTTGAAAATCTCCCCAAGGTTTGAGTATCATCATTTAACAAGAAAGGGAATGTTATCTTCATTATACATAGGCACTTTTGAAATGATTTAGTGGTTTAGTGAAGCATCATACAATTCTGATTTTCTACCAAAGTTCAATTCAGTTGATAATGTGTATAATGTACCTCATTTGAAAAAGAATCACAATGATCTTGACCCTTTGATTTGATGGGATCATGTTGACCTGAAGATGGATGCCTCATTGCTTCATGTCTGGATACAAATTTTAGAATGGAAAGAGAATTTCATGGGTGGAAAACCCATTGATATAGTGCAGGTTTGTGGAAATAAGGCCAGATTTAGGATGAAATTTCGAAATGGGAGAAGAAAATGGTTGAGCAATATCCCAAACACATTAAGAATGGAGATTTTATACATTTTGGGGATGGGATAGCCAATGGTTGGGATAATGTACAACCATCGGTTTCAAGTAAGTATCCATGCATTTATTTATTTTAAGTATGTTGGAACTCAAAAATATTTTACGGCATACCCCATTAAAAATATAATATCCTAGATAGTTTATGATTCACGCAACACTGAGTTTAAAACTGTAATATAATATTTAATACAACTTTTCAAATAGTAATATGAACATTAGGAATTGTAATTTGACAAATTGTATACTAATAACTCATATAAAGTTATAAATAAAATTTTTCTATCTTATAAATGAAAATATTATATATTTATGTCACTAAATAAGTAAATAATTGTTTTAGAAATGATAAATTATGTTTTCGTATTTTTGGGAAACATAAATATTTATTTATTATTTAATAATTAATATAAATATTAAAATGAAAATTTATTTTTATAAAATATGTTCATAAATTAATATATTTTATTAGTATTATAATATATTTTTATTATACATTAATTAATTTTACAATGTATCATAAAATTGGTTATAAATTTTAAATTGGTATTTTTCGAATAAATGATAACATTATATATAAATTCAACATCACATATTTAGAATATAATTTTCATATAATGGAGTTAATTTTTATATTCTTCATGTTTAAAACATTTTTGGGTTAAATTTTGGGATTTTTATAAAAATGTTGAATTTGCAGTGAATATTAAAAACCCCTAATTTACAGCATAAGCTATAAACATGAATTATTGATTCATATGTTCTGTATGGCTAATGTAAACCCATAATTTCAAACTCTCCATAATTATTTTATTATATTTAGTGATAATTCTCAATGTATTTATAGTTTTTTGGGAAACAAATAAACTAATGAATAAAATAATGAGAAAACCCCCTCTCAATTAATATAAATACCACCCCTCACAACCTCTTCTCCTCACACAACTTATGCATCTCAGGTTTTTCAATTTATATCCAATAAAATCCCCAAGAATCTTCCCTAAAAATAATATCATTTTACCTCATCAAAATTCAAAACTCAAGGATCTTATTAAGGTTATAAAGGAGATAAAATTCAAACGGTAAAATCCCCTTTCATTTTCCCTTATTTTCATTCCAATTTCATTTCTTTTTTTATCATTTCCTTACCTCATCTTTCAAAAAATATGTGATATCTATAGTATATTATATAAAATTGAATTTTATCATGATAACATTATATACTACATAAATTATTGTCCCTTCCACGTTTTATTCCGAAAATGAAAAAACTATCAATGATGTGCTTCTTTACCACTATTGTAGAGGATGTATTTTATTTTATCAATTCTACCTTCATGTATGGTCATAAAAAATATTTATTTTAAAATAGGATTGTAAAATATGTATTATACACTATATAATATTCTAAGACAATTAAATATATGTGATATTAATTAATTAAACAAAATTAGTTTGTGACAATCGAAATAATTCCAAAATTTTACAAACTTTATAATTAAATGTTTATGTAATAAATAATCCTCATATATGGAAAAAATGGTATATAAGACCATTAAATATTATGGGTTTTCATTAATAACATATATTTTTAGTTATGGATTTCTATTAAAATTTCACATGAATGTTCATTGATGTATACAATTGGACCAATCATGAAAACTAAGGAATTGAACAATTCTGAATGATTAAGTTGAATCTTATAACTCACAAAAAGACTATAAATGAAATTAATAATATTTAAATAAATAAAATAAATGTTGAATAGGTTATGAAAGATTGAAAATTAACTTTTCTATCATAAAAACACTTTTGGGGATATTGTGAGAAACCAAGATATTCATCATTACCACCACATAAAACCAAAAAAGAGAACAACCAAGAACAAACTACATGATCTGACCCTCCCTAGTATCTACACCATGTATACAAGAATTCACCAAATCATGACCGCTCGAAAAGTAGTCTCCTGCCAGAATGAATGAGCATAGTACCAATAAAATAGACATACCCTCTCAATATTCAAAATTTAAATGGAATGCACTGGTGAAGGTTTCCTACTCTGAACCCCATTTGAAGCATATTCAAGTAGAGTGTTGTCATATTAGCACCAGAACATCATATCACATCAAATAAAAAATGAACCAAAATCAGACACAACTTAAACCATCAGTCTCCCAAACCAAACAACGAATTCCATCCATTAAATAGAGTCATTAAATATAAATTTTAGATTCCCATAATGCCTTTCCCTAAACAATTTCTAGTATAAAGATGAATCATGGATACCTGGTACCTGCACCATTAGATTTTAAAACTCAAAATCCAGCTGGTCCCCTGACCATATGTACTCTCCAATGCCAATCTTCATTTTATTAAATCCCATTACCCCAATTAGATCATTCTTATCAATCCAAGAGTATTTCTACTCATTTAGAGTCACCTATAGAGACCTCCCCATTATTTCAGATACCACATCATTAGTTTCATTATGAAAAAATACCTTCTCAACCACTTCATCATTAGAACATAAAATAAAGTCCAATGATTGATCACCATAGTCCCATGAACTCTGGTGGATAATAATCTCAATGTCTTCCTTCTTGTTGTTTACCGTTTTTATATAACGAGTCTCTAAAGTAGAAGTTAAATAAGAGTAATCCTTCCTACCCTTCATCCTCTAAATAATCCTACTACTCTTCAGGCTTAATGCTTCATCAGTCAAATGTCTGGGTTTATTTCCCTTGGGCTCCTTCACACAAACCTCATCAACATTAATCGGGCTAGCTTTGTCTGAGCTGAAACTCGCCTCTGTAAGTCCTTCAAAACAGTTACATATTTTAATAAAAGTACAAATCCAAGGATATGAACCCCCTTACAACCCTAATATAAATCCCCACTAACCAAAAATAACACCTCAATGAATGAAATAAAAAAATTTGTGTCCTCACCAACCTCTATATTCTCCATAACAACTTTTTCCCCCTTCACTTGTTTTTTTAAAATCGAAAAGCATGCTATTAAATCAACCCATCACCCTATTTCATGCTATAAATGGTAGTACTAAATAGGTCCTGCCTCAACATGCTAATCACCTTAGACCTCTTTTTATTCTCTATCGACACTATTACCTTTATCACAAGATCATCACCAAAGCCAGACTCAAATATCACATTATAGTCCACTAGAGGGTTATAAAGATGATCCTCCTCTACATGTCCTTCCCTACATTAATCCATAAAATTGTGATACTCCCTTATTGATTTATAACTGCTAATAGGTTGATAATACGCACCTTGAGAACACTCTAAACTCACCATACCCAGATTAAGGTCTGCCCATCTAGCACTGCCACCACCTAAGGCCCCTACAGTACCCTATAAATTCAGAATACCAATAGAGGTTTCCACATTTTCTTAAGCACAAAATTTATCTATAGTGTCCTAGACATGCTTGAATGCCCCTTCCAATCTCACCATCAGCGTTTGATCCACTGTTTCTCACCAATGAAGGCATGTAACAAACGACACCATCTCCTAGAACCAAAGGTTTCCTACCCCATCTAGAACCTGGGTGCCCAACTCCACATCTACACATCATCGAAAAGTACCCCCAAAAGCTTCTACTAAGTATATGAAAACAATACAAGATTCATAAACCACATGCTGCCTACAATGATAATCCTCTCTTTTATTGATAGAATCAAACTTGATAGGTTTCCTCTATGAATCCACTTCCACACACACTCGAGGATTCACGAGATGACATAATGTTATGGTTCGATAATCAAAGCATAGTTATCTCTTAATCAGACTCCCCAACATCCAAATGATCGAGGGATTTTGAAAAGGGAGTGGAATATTATGGAAGCTCATCCGTATTTACACCGTAGGTGAGTCCCACATCATATGAAAATTGAAGGTCAGTCTCTAGAAGAATAAGAGAGATCAGTTATAGCTTCAAGGTACACTTGACCATGATTTGGTAAGATCATTCTCCAATGAAAATTGAATCAGGATACATCTTTTTTCAATCTAACCCACTATAGCCCTCTCTTGTAGACACCTATAACCAAAAACAAACCTGTCGAAGTTGTCAACCGACTGTCTTATCCAAAGAAATTGAGCTATTAGGGAAAAATTAAGTAGTGTCATGGCCTCGTTGAACTTGAAAATCAAAAGAGGAAGATTATGGAAACCATCATGAAGCTCAGGAACCATAGGTAACAAATAACTTTGCGAAAAAGTGGGAAGTAGCTCTACTTTTGAAAAGGTGGCGATGAAGGGAACCACCTCCTTAGAGGACAATAATGAATGTCCATCTCTCACTGATGGGGGAAGGTCTTTCACTACAACCTCCATCATCATGATCTAATTTATTAATGAATATAATTTCATTATCCATCATGATATGTTCAATTGTATAATGCTTTAAGACATCAGTTAAGGGGTTTCTCATCTCACTTTTATTTCTGTAAGATATTCCTTATCCGCCACTATTTCTAGTATGTGGTGTATTTATATATCCTATTGATGTATCATATCATCAATTTATTTGTATTAATTTAATTAAATTTCATATTTTGTGATCATTAATTTAATGGGGAATATGGTTCAACTGTTTGGAAAGTGGTAAAAGTGTATTTCGAAACCTCTATTTTTCGTTAGGGTTGTGCTATATCTATCTTTACCCCAATGTAATAATTCAATATATCGATATAATTATTTTCCTTTCTATTTATATGTTCAAAAATCATATATCTTAATCTTTAGTTTTTTTAATGATTGGATAATTCATGTTTAATATATTTCCCTTCATAATTCCACATAATAAGCAAGCCCCATTAAAGGTAACTTTCTAGTTTCATATACATTTTCTTTTTCAATCCATAATCAGTTTTAAGCCACCGTTATTTTTAAAAAATAAATCATTTTATCATAAAAAAGATATCTGATTTAATTTCTGTATTTTATTAAATAATTTTTCCTTTCCCTCTTTGAAGTCTCTAATATTTGTCTTAAACCACATAGAAGTGACCAATTTATATACTTATTAAAGAATAATTATTTCTTATTTTGGACAAAATTTGTGAATTAGAAATATATTCATTTTACTTCCATTTTATTTTCAAGGATAAAAATATTTACAATCATATTTTTAAAAAAATATAAATGATGTTTCCAAATGTACTCTTCCTTCCAAAGTAAATGGTTATTTCTCTGAACAATATATCAATTATTTTACTGGAATATTTTCATATATGATTATGATTCAAATATTTCAATATATTTTGGGAAAAATTGATATACATATATATTTTCAAATAAATTATTCATCATATAAGGAATGTATTGGACTTTTTAAGTGATTTGAAGGGCTTGTTATAGCCCTTGGATGCATTGGTAAATCTCATTACACAAATTGGACTATGTTTTGTGGAAGGCCTTACAAATTTATGTAGAACTCCTGACCATGTCCATGATAGTATGTTCATAATATCTAGCAGTATGAATTCCCACAATATGATATTAATAATTGATAACTCATGTGATTATTTGATTAGTAGAATATCCATTGCTAAGTTTCATTTGATTATTTATATAGTATTATTTATTAATATGTTATTCAAACCATTTTATGATAATGAGAATGATTTATTGGCATGTGTTTTAGTTATTCAGTGTAACATTCCACTTCCAGAAGCCACCCAGAGGCACCCCATACACAGTTGGTCATATGGCCTCAAGCGCATTTCCTCGAACACCAGAGGATACCAACTAGCAGCGAGGGCCTTAGGTGTGATATTGGGGAAACTATTCCATCATTGGAATAGTACACAATGGAAGATAAAATAAAAGCAATATAATATTGGAAACAAGAAATATCCAGGAACAGTAAATAGAAAAAGAATAGAATAATAAAATGACTGGAGCACACATATATATAAGATGCATCATACATATGTATAGGAAGGAAGCCAAACAAGTCATAGTTATGGAAAAACAAACAATGCTTAACCATGTAAAAGAGGAATGAAAATAACAGATCCTTAGCATAGCAAACCATAGCTTGGTCCCTTGGTCTCCAGCTCCACAGTAATCAAGTTATTGAAGTAGAAGGGAAATTTCCCTTATGTATACCTACAATAATATAATCTGTTTGGGCCCAAAAGCATGACCCAAACAGGGTGTGAGAGTATATCACAGTAGGAAACCACCCGAATATCTATGCCTAGCAGTCAGTGTGTATATGGCAGGTAAAAGTGCAGTAAACAGTAAATAGTAAATAGTAACCAGTAAAAAGTAACGAGTAAACATGACAGTACTAAATAGTAAACTATCATTAGTTCAATCAAGAAACGGTGAGGCAAACATCTTACCATATGTTGGTAACCCTCTGGGAAGTACTCATATCCATCCCCTCTGGTCTTACATAAGAAGTACAGACAACCCTCTGGGCAGCACACTCAGTCTAACCCCTATGGTTCTGTATAGGAATTTAATAATACTCTCAGAGGAATCACTCAATGTCTTTCCACTTATAGTCAAAGGTAATGCAAGACTCTAAAATGAAGCTCACATAGTCCATTTCCTACATAGTCTAAGGTAGTCAAGGGCTCTCTAAGGAATCTCACATGTTAATTCCCCTTACAGCCCCAAGTTCTAGAACTCTTTGAGGAAGCTCACATGGACAATTACTCATATATCCTAGGTCGTTCAATTAAAAAAAAATACTCTCTAAGGAAGTTCACGTAGTAAATCCCTATATAGTCTAAAGTAATCAAGGAATCTCTGAGGAAGCTCACTCGATCAGTTCCCCTTATATCCCCAAGTGATTCTAGGCCCTCTAAGGATGCTCACTCAGTCAATCCCCCCCCCCCCTTATAGCCTACTACAATAGGTTTTCATGGCCCTGTGTTGGTCAATGATCATATCAATGTAATATATCCAAAGTAAACCTAAAAACTACTTGGATTACAGTCTACATAAAAATAGGAATGTCAGGATACAACTCTCCACCCTATAGCAACAGGCATGGAAAATATGCAAGGCATCCAAGGGCTAAGTAGGACCAAACGTTCGTAAAAAGAATAATTCATGGGTAAAAAATATCAAATAATGGAAAAAAAACTCAATTGATATCCAATATTACCTCTACATAGGCATACAAGAATGCTAGGAAAACAACAGGGGTAAAACGGTAAACACGCTATACCATGTTCAAGGGTATTGGTGTAATTTTCACATAATACTCAAAGGCATCGAACAAAAAGGAACAAACCACCCACCTCGGGGTTAGGAGATCAAAATACCTAAACCAAAAGGCTTGAATATCCTTTGAACTTCGTAGATCTAAGAAACCCTCAAAAACGATAAACCCACGATAAAATGGAAAGGAGGGGGAATTGGAAAACAAGGCTCAGGAAGAAAACAAAACTCACTGATGTGATTCCAACACAATCAACGGTGCCCAAATCGGTGGACAGATGGATGATCGGGGGCTCGTTGAAGATTCGTAGACTCTCTGCACTCTCGTACGAACAAAGCCTAAAAGAAGTGGTTTCTGTTCATTAGACGTGACTCTAGTGTGTTTAACGAAAAAAATAAAGTACACGACATGTACTTACTGTTTTCGTACTCTTCTTTAAGTGGCCTCCGAAACACCCTCACACGGCTGTGTTCATGGTCGCTACACGGCCAGCACCCGGCTGCCTGCGGCAAAGAAGTACATGGTGTGTACTCATAAAGTACACGACGTGTATTTTGAAAATTTACAAAATTTCCCGTTTTTCCCCAAAAAAACCAGAGAAGAAAAATCATACATGAAAAAGAATATCTGAGTTCATACAAACTTCCCCCCGTAAAGAAATTTGTCCCCAAATTTTCATAGCACCACGTAGAAGTAGAAACCCCATACACCTTCGGCCACTGTTATCACACGTCTGCCTCCCTCTCCCAAGTCTCATCCAGTACTCGCCTATGCTGCCAAAGCAGCCGTACCAGGGGAATAGATAGGCCCCGGAGAACCTTCGTACTACAATTGAAGATCCACCTAGGATGCTCCTCAAAGGTTGCATCCACTTTTAACTCAACCTCCTAAGGTTTAAGAATATGAGATGGGTCTGAAAAGTAACATCGATGCTGAGAAACGTGGAGGACGTCGTGCATAGCTCAGTACCTTTGAGGTAACTCCAACCGATAGGCAACCGAACCAACTCTTTCCAATACATCAAACAGCCCCGACGTACCTCGGCTAATGATTACCATGTCTCCTAATCGTTTTATGCCCCAACCTCTGTGTGACACACATGAAATCCTGGTCCTTGACCTTAAACTCCAGAGGTCATCTCCACTGATCAGTGTATGACTTCTGTCGAGACTATGAAGTATCCATCCTCTTCCAAATCAACTCTATCATATCTATGGTATCCTAAACAAGACGAGGTCCCGAAAAGCCTCCTCTCCTATCTCCATCCAACATAAGGGTGATCGGTATGGCCTACTGTACAAAGACTCATAAGGTTCCATATGAATAGTTTCTTGAGAATTATTATTGTTGGAAAACTCCATAAGAGGTATATGCTTCTCCCAAGAACCTCCAAAATCCAAAATGCAAGCTTGGAGCATATCCTCAAGAACCTGAATCTTACGGTTGGACTGGCCATCAGTCTGGGGATGGAATGCTTTACTCAATATTACCTATGAACCCAAAGCCTTATGAATCCCCTGCCAGACCCGAGAAGTAAAATGCTCATCCCTGCCTGAGACATTGAAGTGTGGAACTCCATTCAGATGTACAATCTCTCAGATATACAACCATCCCAGATCATCAACACTGAAGGTCTCTGTTTCCAATGCTTTCTCCAGGGCATGTGCATCCGTCCGTCCGTGGAAGAGGACGCGCTGCACTGTTGCCCCGCATTCCTGCTTTCCAAAGGCAGGCGGCATTCGATCACTATTCAGGGACAACTTCTCCTTGATCGAAATGGTATGATAGGATGTCGGTTCTCCCTTCCATGGATTCCTCCTCAAAACTCATCACCTATTCCGGGTCTCCCTCATAGATTTAATACTTTGTTCATGAAACTCTTTCCAGTGCCATGTTTCCATGGACGCAGGTTAATTACACTGCTTCTGTCGGGACATTCCAAAGGGTCCAGTCAGGGCATCAACCTTCAGTCGGGGGAGTAGTCACGTTGAGGAATCAGTAGCATGTCTGGATGCTGGGGACCTGGCATGTCTATCTATTATCCCTCGTCACAGGGCTTCTCGAGGGCGTGGAAGCCCGAGGCATCCCACATCGAGCGCATGGAATTATATGACATAGACATATGTCTGAGGTTTTCTTCAGCTTCCTGTGTTTAACACAGGGTATGCCGTGAGTTTAACGTCCAGTGGAGATGGATCAGATCGATCAGAGCATTAGCTAGAATGGATCGGATTGAGGGATTTCCCTTGAAGGGGTGCTGATACCCAGACCAGCCCATGGGCGGCTATGAAGAGGAGCGGACCGACATGGTCTCACTGGGATATGACGGTCCGGGCGAGAATCAGGATGCATGATGGATGGACGAATGAAGTGGAGGGTGAAATGGCAAGGTAACATCGCAAGGGTGACGATGAAGTTGGGCTTGAGCCTCGAAGATACCTCCTATGTAACCCCATGGTAGGGAATCAGAGTCCATGTAGTTTGGGATGGTGCCAGTGAACCGACATGAAGGTGGACCTTGGTCTGATGGATGTCGTCAATGAACCAAAGAGAAGGTGGTCCTTGGTCCGATACGTCAGTAAACCCACACAAAGGTGGACCTTGGTTCAAATGGTGTGGGGATTACACACTAGGCTGCCCGGGTGTGGATGAACCAACGTGAAGAAGGTCAGAGTGACCAACAGGTGGGTGGCTTGAACCTCTGAGAGGCTTTCTACATTAAATGTTGTGACATGGATCAAAGACCACATAGTTCAGGTTGGACATCGGAAAGCCGACATGAATGAGGAGGACCAGGAGGGTCCTAGTGTTAGTGGTCCTGGACCTCATGGAGGCTACTTACGTACCTTGCCGTGACATGGATCAAAGACCACATAGTTCAGAGGGGCTTTGTCGGCGAACTGACATGAAGGTGGACCTTGGTCCAATGGGTGGTGGGCTTGAACCTCTAGAAGTCATCCTACGTACCATGCATTGACATGGATCAAAGACCTCATAGTTAAAATGATGGATTTCGTCAGCGAACCGACATGAAAGTGGACCTTGGTCCAATGAGAGATGGGCTTGAACCTCGGCAAGGCTTCCTACGTACCATGCCTTGACATGGTTCAAATACCTCATAGTTCAAAGGGTTTCATTGGTGAACCGATGTGAAAGTTGACTCTGGGGTCCACTAGTGGTGGGGTTGAACCTCGTGAAGGCTTCCTACGTACCATGCCTTGACATGGATCAATGTCCCCATAGTTTAAATGGTTTCGTCGGCGAACCGACATGAAGTTGAACCCAGGGGTCCACTTTTGGGGGGTGTCGTAGAACTGACGTGAAGAAGGGACCTTGGTCCGATGGGAGATGGGATTGAACCTATGGGAGGCTTCCTACGTACCATGCCTTGAAATGGATCAAAGACCACGTAGTTCGTGTGGTGCAATTCGTCAGCGAACCGACATGAAGGTGGACCTGGGTCCAATGAGAGATGGGCTTGAACCTCGGGGAGGCCTCCTACGTACCATTCCTTGACATGGATCAAAGACCTCATAGTTCAAAGGGTTTCATCGGTGAACCAACGTGAAAGTGGACCTTGGTCCAATGAGAGATGGGCTTGAACCTCGGGGAGGCTTCCTATGTACCATGCCTTGACATGGATCAAAGACCTTGTAGTTCAAAGGGTTTCATCGGTGAACTGACGTGAAAGTCGACCTTGGTCCAATGAGAGATGTGCTTGAACCTCGGGGAGGCTTTCTACTTACAATGCCTTGACATGGATCAATGACCCCATAGTTAAAAGGGTTTCATCGGTGAACTGATGTGAAAGTAGACTCTGGGGTCCAATAGTGGTGGTGGGCTTCGACTTCATGGAGGATTCCTACGTACCATTCCTTGACATGGATCAAAGACCTCTTAGTTCGGAGGGTAGGTGTTGGAGAACCGATGTGAGGAAGGATGGACCTTGGTCCAAAGGGAGATGGGCTTGAACCTCAGGAAGGCTTCCTATGTACCATGGCTTGGAATGGATCAATTTCCTCATAGTTCGGATTGAAAATGGGGCTTGGAACACCGACAAGGAGATGGTTTGGGCCAATTATTGTTGGACTTGAACCTCAGGGAGGCTTCCTTCGTACCATGACATGACACAGATCAAAGTCCTCATAGTTCGGGTGGTGACAACGGCTTGCCGTCGGACTGGAATGCAGTTTAATGTCATGTTGGACGAAGGTAGAACTCGACGTGAATTAGATGATGGGTGGGCTTGAACCTCGTGGAGGCTTCCTACGTACCACACCTTGACATGGATCAAATTCCTCGTAGTTGAAATGGTTGTGCAGTTTAACGTCATGCTGGATGAGGGCATGCAGTTTAACGTCATGCTGGACGATGGCATGCAGTTTAACGTCATGATAGATGAGGTATTGTCATGGGAAATGCCAACTCTAAGCCCACATGAGTCATGCTCAGTGTGAGAAACAAGAGACAACAAGGACCTGACAATCACGCCGCGAAGGGTGCGTCCGTGTGAAGCGAAGAGGGGCTTACGCGTTAGGCGGCCCATGGTGCTGGGACTAACACCAGGATGGAGGCCCGAAGTGCGACAAAGCGCAGCAAAAGAGGGATTTGAGACCAATGATGGGAGGTGCCTCTTTCCCTATCATGCCCTCCACTGACCTTGGTAGTGGGGAAGTACGTAGATGCAGGGGTGTAGCCATCCGTTGGGGAAATAGGGTCTCCCTTCTTCTGAGAACATAGGCCGCTCTAATAAGGAGGATATCATCCCTTGTGGATGGGTGATTCCACTCCTGTGGAGGCGAGTGGCATAAAAAATGTTCGATCTCGGGGGACCCTTCGTGAGAGGCATGAGGCCGGGTCACAGTTTAACATCATGTGTTGAAGAGGTGGTGCTTTGCAGTTTAACATCCTGCAGCTCGAACAAGGTGGGTTCACTCCACACCCCTAGGACTTACATAACTGGTACCCTTTTCTCCTTGGGGGAGGGAAGGTACCAGTAAGTCCGTGGTCAAAGGGCGTTGTAGAGTGAACCATCGAGGGGTCCACATTTGCGTGGCTATGGTAATAAGCAATATCCATTAGCGTGCCTATGCGAAGATGAATTAGGCGAAGCAATGCTACGAGTAGTATTGTCCGTGGGACTTTGAAATCACATCGTTCATACCTGGAGGGTCGCATGGGAAGCTGAATTTCCAAGCAAAGGACTGTGCTTCGTGAAGCAGAGTGCCTTGTCCTTAGCATGGGGCATAGGTGTGAGTGGAGGGTGCTTCGCGAAATAGAACATTATTCGCGGAGCACCACCTTGTGAAGAAGATGTGACTCACAAAGCAGGGTGATGCGAAGCAGTGTGCTTCACGATGTGTAGCAATCCTGCTTTAGCATAGGGATCACTAGTACAAGTTGGGTGTTTCGCGAAGCATAAACGCTCCGCAGCTGCCCAAGTTCCCTTGGGAATCCCCCTCCTTCACGAATGCCCTTGAGCTTTGTGAAGGGAATCCCTCTCAAAAGAGGGGCTCAAAACAAGACAGAGCGAAGGCGTCATGCGAAGTAGAAGTACCTTGCGGAGCTCATGATTCCCAGGGGAAAAGGGTGCTTCATGATTCGGGAGAGGAGAAGCCAAATGGTCGGATGGTCTATCTCAGGGACTCTGGGGGAGCCCAGTATTTATAGTCAAGGGGCGTCGTGAAGCAGAACTCCCGCGCCGCCTCCGGTGCATTGCGGAATGCTCGCGAACGTCAAATTCGTCCGCGGAGAGGTATCGCCTATGGAGATTCGCGGCGGGCTCGTGAATTTTAAATTCTTCTTGTGGAGAGGTACTGCCTCGGGAGCTTCGCAGTGGGCTCGTGAACGTCAAATTCCTCCACGGAGCGGTACCGCCTCAGGAGCTACGTGGCGGTCTTGCGAACGTCAAATTTGTCCGCAGAGAGGTACCGCCTCCGGAGCTTCTTGGGGGGCTCGAAAACATCTAATTCTTTCGTGGAGAGGGACCGCCTCCGGAGCTTCATGGGACAGCGATGCTCGAGGTGCTTCGCGTCGGTGCTTCACGAGGCAGCGTCTGGGATGTCTTTTTTGTCCCTTTCGTTCGTACCATATTTTGGCACCAACAAATGTCCCCCCTCAGACTTGGAGCCGCAGAATGCTGAAGGGTCGAAGTCTGAGAGAAAAATTTCCAAAATCATCGGCGGTTCGTGATGCGACTTCGCGAAGAGGGCCTACGGTGCTGACCATGGCCACGGGTCCGGATGTGCCGTGATGCTCCGTGCGGGTGGGGAACGCCGCGATGCTCTGGGGTCGCTGCCTAGAAATAAGGGGGGCGACCACTTTTGTCTTCAAGCAATTTCCTTGTCTTTTTTTGCTCTCGATTTCGCGAAGCTCCGCATACTTAGCGTTTGCTCTCTGCGAATCGAGCTTCGCGGCGAACCGCGGGTCTCTGACTCCGCGATCGTGCCAAGAAAACTCATGTTTACCAACCTAGGCCAGACACTGCGGCTTGGTCTCGCGACCGGCCTTTGCGATCCGTCTTCACGATCCAGCTTTGCGAAACATTCTGAAAAAAAATCTTTTTGAGTGCCGGAACTGAAATGGCCCATAGAGAAGCTATATTGGTGGTTCTTACAGACGCCACCCATTGAGATGAGATGGCCAACTGTCCATGCCTTGTGGAGATGGTCTGATGCCACTTGGACAACGCTTCTTTGACAAATCTGCTATCGGAGGGTCAGAAGAATTATCCACAGTGTAAGAAGATTCCATTGTACGACTTCGAGCTGAGGGATGACGTCTTCATCCCTGAGGCGAGTAGGGACGAACCAGTTTGCTGGTTTAGAAGCACACCATGTCAGGACCAATGGTTCAGGGCGGCCGATGGTCATGCGCAGGAGGACTTCACACCCGTCACCGCTGACTGAATCTACAACCATGTTAATGATATTGATGGGAAGCCACTGCAACCGGAGAGGTCCCCTCCTCTCTACCGTACCCTGTTGAAGGCGACTTTGTAGGATTCGATGAAGGGATGGTCCGAGGAGTGGGACCTGCGCCAGGGCGGCATCTTTACTGATGACAGGGCCTAGGCCTACTGGGTAGGCACCTCATGCGAGGAGTTTGGGGTTGAACTGAGAAGAGTGGGGTTATATAAGGCAGCGTGGGCCTCCCAATTCCACATTTACCAACAAAAACAAATGATGCTAGAATTGCTGAGCAGATGGTTATCTAGGACCAATACCTTTCACCTATATCACAGGGAGGTAGGCATCAGCCTGTGGGATGTCCACCAGGTTTATTGGGTTCCGATCTTTGGGGGCCATGTATGATGAGTTCCTCCCTGTCATGAGCGTGTGGTGGGAGACAGAGCAAAATCCGCGACTGGCGTCAGTGCTGATGGCACTCGTCCCTGGAGAGGACAAGGAGGAAGTGAGGGATGTTTACTTTAAGAGATGGTTCATGTGCTTCCTGAATTTCCCAGAGAACCGAGAGTTCCCTCCGAGGCCTCAATCTTGTCTGAGGGCGGCCCAACGGGGTATGGGGAAGTTGTATTGGCGGGTCTTGGAGGACAGCCAATGGAAGTCTTGGGGTTTCAGTGTCAACACTAAACAACAACCGATAGTCAGGCTGACGGCATTCATCACGGCTCTCATCTGCGGTTGGATCCTACCGGTGAGGGATACAAGCTTGGGGGTGCGGCCCAGCTCATTTATTATGGCGTCCATGTTGGCTATGGGGCAGCGGGTTAATCTGGGGATTCCAATGCTCGCCAAACTGTACAGAATGTTGCGGCACTTTAGCGAGGGCAAGAATGCGCCAAAGATATGTGGTCCCTTCCACCTCCTGTGTCGGTGGATCACAGTGCACATTAGGGGGATCTATGAGTATCCAAACCCTATTTCGCCGCCGGGATCAAATTTCTGCCCCTCCATCCTGAATGCGGTCGGGAGCTTCCCATTCAAACTAGCCATGTCGATGGTGCTAAATCGGGTGTGGAGGGTGGATGAGTTTAATTTCCACCACTTCCCATTGCCGTCGGGGATACTTACTGACGACGGGCGGGGAACGGAAGAACATCGGGTATACCTCCTGGCCTTTGGAGGTGGAGTTTTGGTGGCACAAGTAGATCGTGAGCCACTCTGCGAACCGTACACCCCGCATCGGTTTGCAAGGAAGTTCTGATGCCTCCAGTGGCTGACCTCACATGTCTACTGGGAGGTGCGTCACAAGGAGAACCTGTGTGTGATTAGGTAGTTATGGCTCATGTTCACACGAGAAGATTGGAAGATGCGAATTACATTGCCTCTATCCACCTCTGCTTTCGGATTGGTGAGGGAGTATGCCATTAGTTGGGAAGATACTTACCCAGGGGAGATGCTGAAGCAGCCAACTATTCGGGTCGGTGATGGTGGGCCTCCTCTATCTCGATGTCGGGGTCAGAGGGCAACTAGGGCCTCTCACGATGGCGGGGCTGCCATAGTGGCGAGACCCGCATCAGCCGAGGGGGTGGCAGCAGTGGCAGATCCGGTGATTCCGGAAGAGCAGGGCCATTTGGAGGGGCAGCCACCGAGGGGATTTTGTAGGATATCCACTCATGCCCTGGTGAAGTGGCTGCGTCATATCGACATGGCAGAGGATGCCGTCTTCCCGGAAGCCTGGGACATTTGGGATGTCAACCGACAACTCCTCAACCCACAAAAGATATGGGCCCACCTGAATAGCCTCGGGATGGAATTACCGAGAATAGGCCCAGTCTGAGCTGGTATCATGGCGTCTCTGGTGGAGGCAGAGCAATAACTGGATGAGCTGGAGGATTACGTTCACTCCAGTGGTGTCCCTCACCCAATAACAGACCGGGTGAGGGTACTGCTGAATCGAACAGTCCCCCCATAGTTATCATCCGCCGATCTGAGGGAGAGATTCCCCCTGATCGAAGAGTCATAGGACTCCTCTCAGGAGGATGAGGTTGGAGGAGGGAGCCTGTTGGAGGAGGGCGAGGTCGGAGATCAAGGCTCAGATTCCGACGATTTCGTAGAGGCTCTCGGGGTAGCATTCTGAACTTCTTTCTTTATATTCCATTCTTGGGCCACTATGGACTTCTCACCGATGTATGAGTCATGTTGGAGGAACTTGTTCGTAGGCCTCGTTCTCGACCCTCGGCGGGTGATGATGCGGGACCTTCATAACCCGCACCAATGGATGTGTCTAGTTCGGCGTTTGGTGGGACCAAAGCACCTGAGGTGGCTCATCCGGAATCTCTAGACCTTCCAACAGTATACGGAGGGCCTCGACTCGGGGTCCCAGCAGTACCGGCTCGAGAGCACCACCAGGAGGTCGATCTCTATAAGATTCCGCCACCGGTTTCCTTGTCGTCATATGTAGACTATTCCAACTAACGTTTATGTCCCTCTCTATCATACAGTTCTTCGACTGGTGTGGGATGTTGCGGTAAGACTAGTCAGGATGTCTGGTGGCATCCCCCCTAGGGGCATGCCAGTGATGGTGGCGATAGTCCCCCCATCTCCCCAAGCTACAACACACATCATCACCGGCGGGACCACCAGTAGGGTCGTGCCTGAGGTCATCAAGGTGGACTCCGATGAAGAGGATCGGTTGGTCGGTCCTACTCCTATCGCGCCTGCTTTGGCACCAGATGCCGCGCCAGATTCAATGCTAGATGCAAATCTTGCTGAGGACTTCTGTAGGGATATCCTACGTACGAGCCTGCCAATCGCGCAGACTGGGATGAAACAGCCTCCAACGAGGAAGACATCAACATAGTCTACCACCGGTCATTGAAGCTAATCACACGATTCATCAAGGACACCCCCAAGCGCTATGGCTGGCCGAAATGGACAGACTCCACTCTTGGTTGCATGACTGTGCGCTGGGGGAGTGGATTCCCAATTTCCTCACGCGCTCATCCAAAATCTTATGGCTGAGAAGATCCGGGAGCATGATCGTGGGCTCAGTGTGGGCTAGAAGCGGAGGAAGGCGACAAACATCAAGAAGCTCCAGGAGGCTGAAAGTGAGGTGCAATAGCTGCAGACCCAGGCGGATGAGCACTCAGCCTCTCTTAATGAACAATATGAGCTGATCTCCCGGTTGAAGGCCCAGCTGGCAGAGGCAGAGGAGCTTATGAGGTAGGCTTCTAAAAAGATGGTTGTCATTCAGGCTGAGGTAGAGAGGGCTAGAGCCAAGGCTGGTGAACTGCGGCCCACCGCTGCTGAGGAGGAATTGGAGCTGACTCAGCGGCAGCAAGCCTTGGATGCCACAAGACAACGGGTGGCGGAGATGCAACGCTCTTTTGATGGGGTCAACCCGTCCATGGGGAAAGTCGACCCCCCGAGTATTGTAACAAACCAAAAACCTTTTATTGGTACTTTTGTGCTTTAATTTCGTCTTTATTTGTTTTGAATGTCGTAGCGCGCATGATTTCCACTATTTGAATCACCTCGTTACATCCCTACAATGTTTTCGGGACATTCAGCGATAATTCCCCAAGCCCACGTGGGTCGAGGCCGATGTGAGAAATAGGAGATAGTTGCCTTCTCGTCCCACCTGACATAGGAGTGGAGACCATGCTCCAGGCATCCGGGATTTGGATCACCGGTCCGGATTTCAGAATGATGTGAGAGGCTTGATCGGAGAATGAACTTTTCAGAACAGCTAAATTACCATCACTTCAGCATGCCCTCATGTACGAACGGTGCAATACTAGGGGCACGGGAATCAGTCCGAACAAGTGGAAATGGAAAGCGTGAATTACGATTCCCAAGATTCAGAGCACTGTGGGGATGGCATGAAAATATGGTACAACCGTTATCCATGGAGGAGAAGCGGTATCCTTACTGCGTTATCCTGTAATGGCGACAAAAATGAGGGTCAACAGTTGACCAAGTTCAAAACACGGGACCATGTCACAAATATTGTCAGTAAATCTTTCGGGACGTTGACCCAGGACAGTTGGCGGACCATAGGTCGAACATCCATACTGTTAGGGGGTCCTTCCAAACATGACCAGCTTTCCGAAACGTTGTTCCAGGTTGGTAGGTGAGCCGATGCGGCAGGAGACCAGGCTGTTAGGGGGTCCCTTCAGACATGAAAGGGTACGAGGGTCCGAATAAGGGGCACAAAAAGCGTGGAATATGGAGTGATGGTTTGTCCGAACAGAATCCAACAATTAGGTAGTCACACCACCATGGTGGGAATATCCCAGATGGGCACATTGGTCTGATCATGGATCATTCCTTCTTTAAGATAGGGCCTCTCTGGCGAGGGGGTCTGTCGCTTCCCAATGGGATCATGGGGCATCCTGAACTTGTTCAGGGTAAAACCGCAGTTTAGTGTCATGCGTTGAAGACATATGGACTCCTGTAGTTTAAAGTCATACGATAGGATGTTGAATAAAAGGGAAGATCCCAGGGAGCGTGTCGTGCAGTAGATATGAAACCGGTGTGAATGAGGACTTGGAGTCCAAATCACACCACGCACCCCTGGAAGAAACTCTTCAGGTCGAGAGACCAAGAGTGAGGATTACGCTGGTCCCGAAGCAGAGTGGTTAGGCGTTCCTACGTACCCCATGGGGATGGGAATGAAGCCATACGTAGTTTTTAATGTGCAGTTTAACATCATGTGAGACGATGAGAAGCCTGGCCATGTTGGTACACATCCCGCCAAAACTACTAAGCCCACGTGAGTCGTGCTCGGTGTGGGAAACAAGAAGTAGTGGTGGGAATTTCCCGACATAGAAAGGGGAAGGTTAGGGAAAATGGACGCTTGGTGAAAACCGGCCCAACGAAACTAACAAGATCATTTAGCGCACCTATATGCATGAAGAGAAAGAGCAGAGTATGATTGAATTCCACTTGAACCTGAGGAAGTGGAAATGTGTGAATCATGGCGCTCGAGATTCAGATCACGATGATGGCGACATGACGATGGAGGATAACTGTTGACCGTGGCAGAAACCCAGAAACCATATCGCGTTAGCCTATAATGGGGACATACAAATGAGGGTCGACCATTGACCATGTTCGAAACACGGGACCATGTCACAAATGTTGTCAGATATCCGTAGGGACGTCGGCCCGAAACGATTGGAGGGCCCTTAAGTTCAGCATTCATGGAGAGACCTTAAGCCTAGTATCCATGTCATCTGGCAGTCCTTTTGGATGTGGAAGAGGATGAGGATCCAAATAGAGAGCTCACGAATCTTGGTCATGGGACGAGGGGAATGTCCGTATGAAAATCCCACACTTCGGGCTCTTAGTCGAAACACATCTGAATACAATAATGAGAGGTACTAGATAGGGGAGAAGAGTCCTTTCCCATTGGGAGATCTTAGTTTAGGGTCGTAAAATTCAGACCATGGATGGGAGGAAACATAAGAGGCACATGGTGGAGTAACTCAAACACCAGGTGTGAATGGGGATAGGGGGTGTGTATGGTGCGGTGAATAACTCGACGCGAATGAGTACATAATCCCATATCACACCGCACGACCCCCTTGGGAGAGGTTTTGGGTCAAGGGACCAAAAGTGAAATTTAGGCTGGGCCCACGGGGAAGTGCCCAGGCACTCCTACGTATCTCATGAGGATGAGAATCATGTCGTACGTAGTTCTGAAAGGTGACATGGTAAGATGCTAGTGCCAGGGGAAAAGGGGAGTGAGGGCGTGGCCCTTGAACCAAAAGAAGCATAATTTGATAAATCTTGTTTGTCCTTTAAGGTGAGTGGTTTTTGTTGTGAAGCGACAGGCCTAAAATAGTAGGTCGTGGTGTCACCACAAGGATCAAGCCGTGATAGGCATTGACAAATGGCATGACACATGACCAATACCAAACGTGATGTGCTCTATAACGTGGTCATCACAACGCAGTGCCATTTTTCGTCGTGTGGCCAGGACAATAATGTTACAGTTTAGGGTCGTGTGATAAGACCAAGCATGCATTTTATCGTCATGAAGCACAGACATAGCAGAGACGATGCTAGGAGAGGAATGTGTGCAGTGTTATAAAACAATATTGATGGAGACATGATCCCACATCACATTGTACACCACTCAGAGAGGGACACCTTAGGGCGAGGGGCCTATATAGAGGTAAGAGGTGAATCAAGGGGGGAGAGACTAGCTCCCTAAATGGGCTATACCCGATGACAAGGCGTCTAGGCGGTCCTATATATCCCATGAGGATGGGAATCAAGCTGAACGTAGTTCCGGATGGATCATAGTTTATGGTCTTAGAGCTCGGACCATGAATGGTAACAACATCCCATGTTAGTGCAGACGTCAACCCGATCCCTAAGCCCACGTGAGTTAAACTCGGTGTGGGAAACAAGGGGGGGAATCCACATCACAATACTTGGGGTGTCCATCAGAGGGGAGTCAACAGAGTGCCCCGAAGGACACCTTTAACGTGGCTTGTTTCCCCAACGCGCAGACGTGCACGGAGGAAAAGTACCAAGAGTTCTGGGACTCTACTTGGACATGATGAAGTGATGAAGGGTGTGAATCGTGTACCCGACATTTTGGGCTCAATGGGTTGGCGTGGCGATAGAGGAAAGCTATTAACCATGGTGGAAACATAGCGTCCATATCAGGTTAGCCTAGGGTGGGAACAACAAATGAGCATCGACCACTGACCATATTCACAACACAGGATATTATTGATTTTTTGTCTGAAACCCTCGGGGGCGTTGGCCCGTAACGGTAGGAGATCCCTTGGGTATAGTATCCAGGCCATTCTTGGGGGTCCCACTGGGTGTGAAAATGATGGAAACCCTGATGTAGGGATACACAAAGCCTGGAAAGAGGGTGTGGACGTGTCCGAGTAATGTTTGGCATTCCAGGTAATAGACCAGAGTCCCCATGGGCACATTGGTGAACCGCCAAAAAGGGGTCGACGAAACAGCTCAGGAGAGAGAGGTACATGGCGTGGTCATTATGAGACCAACGTGAATGAGGACATAATCCCGCACCACACCATATAATCCTCTCATGAAGGAAGGGTAGACCAAGGGGCCATGGTGGGACGAAGATTCCCGAGAGATGGGGCTGGACCCGAATCCATGACATTTAGGTGGTCCTATGTATCCCATGAGGATGGGAATCAAGCCACACGTAGTCCTCTAGATGTTGTTTAACGTCATACAGGACGAGGGGGGAGTAATATACCCCCAAACAAGGGAGGTGTACGGTACGACGAAGAAACCAACATGAATGGGGAAATAATCTCATACCACACCATACACTCTTATAAGAGAGGACCTGGGTCGGGGCCCGAAAAGGCCAAGGGGCATGATGGTTGGGCATTGGTCAGGAAGGCCTGACCGGCTTGCAATTTAATGCCTTGCAGTGAGGACGAGGGCCAGGGGCCCAAGGAGGCCAAGGGGCCTGAGGCTGGGCCTCGTAAGGGAAGGCGTACGACATGGTACATGATCCCGACGTGAATGAGGACATAGTCCCACACCACACCGTACACCCCGAGTAAGAGGTTGGGCGGAGGGGACCAAGAAGGCCAAGGGGCCCAAGAAGGCCAAGGGGCCTATGTTCAGGCATCAGTCAGGAAGGCCTGACTGGTGTGTAGTTTAACGCCTTACATGAGGACGGGGGTCGGGGCCCGAGGAGGCCAAGGGGCCTGAGGTTGAGCCTCGGCCAGGAAGGCCTGACTGGATTGCAATTTAACATCTTACAGTAAGGACGGGGGTCGGGGGCCCGAGGAGGGCAAGGGGCCATAGGCTGAGCCTTGGTTAGGAAGGCCTGACTGGCTTGCAGTTTAACGTCTTACATGAGGACGGGGAAAGAGATAACTTTATCTAATCCGGGGGGTGTGTACATCATGGCAAGTAACCTAATGTGAATGAGGACGTAATCCTACACCGCTCAGTACATTTCTTATAGGGGAATCGAGGTCGTGGGCCCCACCGCTAGCACCACCTGGAGGGAAGTTTGTCACTTTGGGATGGGGTAGAACGAATCTCTGCACTCGTTGATTGGGACATCTCGGGGTGGACCCGAAGATCCAGGACACTGTTGACCATGTTCTAAACACAACGTTCCTATGGTGACCTGATATGGGTGCAACAAATGAGCGTCGACCGTTGACCAAATTTGGAATGCGGGACTTGTATCGGCTTGTTGCTCGGAAACCATCGGGGGCGTTGGCCCATATTGGTAGGAGAGCCCTTGGGTGTATTATCTAGGCCGTTCATTAGGGTCCCTCCGGGTGTGCAAAAAATGATGGAATCCTAGTCAAGGAGTGGGTGAAGCATAGCTGTATCCATCCTCGAAAGAGGCAAATATCTCCAGGGGGATGTGTAGCCGGGTCGAGGTTTGCTCGACGTGAGTTGGGGAAAAGGTGTGCACCCTACCATATGTCTTGACCTAAGGGGAAAATTTTGGCTTTTTGGCTAGGCGAACGGACGAAATGCTTGGGCTTTCCTACGTATCCCATTAGGATGGGAATCAAGCCATACGTAGTTCTTGAAGGCCATGCAGTTTAGCATCACACGGTGAGGACGTGGAAGGATAGAATAACGGGAGTGGGCACATGGTACAACCCTTACAATCCTTGTATGAGCGGGGTTGTATGAGCGGGGCTAAGAAAGCATACTCCTCACTACATAAGGATCCTCCAAGGAAACTATTCCCAGGGGGGATAGTGGAAGAGAAAAGCTTGGGTCTGGGCTCAAGACGAGGTGTCCGAGCATTCCTACGTATCCCATTAAGATAGGAATCAAGCTACACATAGTTCTTGAGGCAGAATTTAGCATTGTTCTGGACGAGAAATGTGTCTCAACTAGGTATATGTACGGTACGGTGGGTAACCTGACGTGTATGAGGATGTAATCTTACACCACAGCGTACAATCCCATTGGAGAGCTAGAGTCGACGCAGGCCAAGGGGCCAGAGGCTGAGCCTTGGCCAGGAAGGCCTGACTGTCTTGCAGTTTAATGTCATACAATAAGGATGGGGGGAGATCTTAGTTTAAGGTCATAGAGCTCGGAACATTTTTCATTTTATCGTCTTGCAGGACGAAGATGCAGTTTACGGTCATGCAGGACCCTTTTTCCCTAGGCAAAGTATCCCTTGAGGAAATTGGCGTTGGTGGGAGGGGTTATGCGCTCTCCATCCGTGGTCACCAAGGAGTATGCTTCATTGCGGTAAACCTTAAGGATGATATAATGCCCTTCCCATTTGGGTTCTAACTTGGGCGGTTTCCAACCAGGGATCATTAGTGCTTGAAGGGCCAGTACTAGGTCCCCATGTTGAAGAGAATGGAGACGAACCTTCTTGTTGAAGGCCCTCGCTATCTTACCCTGATTCCTTTCCAGATTGTGCAGGGCACAAAGCCGGTTCTCGTCCAATGCTTCTAATTCAGCTAGATGGATTTCGGCTACCTCATCTGATGTCTGGTGATCATAGACTGTAGTGTGTAACGATGGCATCTTGATCACAATGGGTAGGACGGCCTCAGCTCCATACACCAAGGATTATGGGGTAACCTGGGAAGAGTTGCGAGTCGTCGTCCGATAATCCCATAGGGAATTGGGGAGCTTGTCTGGACAACTTTTCTTATTCTGACCAACCGTCTTCTGCAGAATGTTAGAGAGGGTTTTGTTGAAAGCCTCGATCTATCCATTTTCCTATGTGTGGTAGTGGGAGTTATGGTTCGAACGGATGCCGTACTTGGCGTACAATTTATTCAGTTCAGCCGCTCGGAATTTGGTGCAGTTATCGGTGAGGACGGCATGAGGGACCCCAAACTGGTGGATAATATTGGAGCTCACAAAGTCGACGATGGAACGAGCCTTGACCTCTTTGAGTGAAACTGCCTCTGCCCACATGGAGAAAAAATCTGTAGCAGTCAGGATGAACCAACACTGGCGAGCTGTTTCCGGTGGATATGGTCCCACTACATCAAGTCCCCATAATGCAAATGGCCAAGAGTACATGGTGGTGTGGAGGGGCTCCGGCGGCCGATGCAGGAAGTTGGCATGAACTTGTCATGCGTGGCATCTCTTGGCATACACAATTAAATTGTGGATCATAGAGGGCCAGATGTACCCCAACCATCAGATTTGATGGGACAGCTTCACCCCAGCTTGATTGGCGCCATAGGAACTGTCGTGAACCTCTTTCATAACTTGAGGAATCTCTACTCCTTGAATGCAACGGAGGAGGAAGCCATCGAATCTCTGCTTATAAAGGATCTATTCAAGACTATGGCCGATCTGGAGGGTAAATTGCAGCACGTGGCATCGGATTCTCTCTCACTCGGCCCGGTCGTCCGGGAGGTGACCATTTTGGAGATACTCAACAAAAGGTGCCCTCCGGTCAGGAGTGGCTTCAAACACTGTGTCTAATGAACCCGGGACCCCTGGCGTAGAGGGTCCCACGGTGAGATGAATTACTCACAGGCCATCATTTTCCTCTAGGGTGACAGGGGCAATGACTCTTCGGTGTGCCACATGTATGATCAGATCATCTTTCTCGGGTTCTCCGAGCGACACGGGTAAGCTAGCCAAGGCGTCTGCTTGACCGTTTTGTGACCGTGGGACATGGGTAATCTCTGGTAAAGAAGAGAACTGGGCAATTAGGTGGAGGGTGTACTCCGGAAACAGTATAAGCTCTGGCTTTCTAACGACGTAGTCGCCATTAACCTGTTTGATTACTAGCTCGGAATATCCTTTCACATGTAGATGGGGCACATAGATCTCAAGGGCCAACTCGAGAACGATGATGAGAGCCTGGTACTCTTCCTCGTTGTTCATATAGCCCTCTGACAACAAGAACGAGTATGGCAGGATAGCTTGCGTCGGGGTAATGAAGACAATACCCAGGCCCACTCTGTTGAGCTTAGGATCATTGAGCCGCCTACCAGTGGGGATCCGGGAGGCACTGTCGAAATGCATTTTCCAACACGGGACGACATGATTGAATGAGAGGATCATCTCATTAGGAAAATCTAGGTCCAGGGATTGATCCATGGAGGTTGGATGGGCAGATAAAAATTCTGCCAACGCCTATCCCTTAATGGCCTTCTGAGGTACGAACTTGATATCAAACTGCTGGAGCCCACCGTGCTAGTCTTCCAGTCAGCATGGGTTGGTTCAGGATGTACATCAGTGGGTCTACTTAGGAGGCCAATTGTACCTCATGGTACTGCAGGTAATGTCGCAACTTCTGTACGGCGAAGACGAGTGCAAGGAAGCTCTTTTCGATAGGGGAGTATCTGACCTCCGTATCGAGAATCATGCGGCTGAGATAGTAGAGACTGTTCTCGGTACCCTCGTTATTCTTCTGGGAGAGTAGTGCACCGAGGGATCTTTCCAGGGTAGTCACGTAAAGGACCAGTGGATTTCCGGAGATGGGTGGCATCAAAACCGGATGTTGGAGTAGATACTGCTTGATTTCCTCGAAGGCGGTCCGACACTCCTCATCCCATTCGTAGGCGGCGCCCTTCTTCATGAGAAAGGAAAAGGGCTTAAACTTGCCGGCCAGATTCACGATGAATCGGCGTATATAGGCTATGTGGCCTTGGAGGCCTCGAAGATCCCGAATGTTGCTTGGGGGAGTCATTTGGCTGATGGCCTTGATCTTCTCTAGGTCGATCTCAATACCTCGGTATCTAACAACAAAGCCCAGAAAATTCCCAGATGTTACCCCGAAGGCACACTTCAATGGGTTCATCTTTAGGTGACGAGAATGGAGGAAACCAAACACCTTCTCATGGTCTTTGAGATGGTCCTAGCGCTGACATGATTTGACCACTAGGTCATCTACATAGAATTCCACCAGTGCCCTGAGAATCGGCTTGAATATGTGATGCATGGCCCTCTGATAAGTGGAACCTGCATTTTTCAAGCCGAAGGGCATAACCTAGTAGCAAAAGGTACCTTGGGGAGCCCTGAAGGCAGTGGAATCCTCATCCTCGGGGGCCATCCGGATCTGGTTGTTCCCGGAACACCCATCCATGAAAGAGAGAGCTTGGATCCCAGCTGTGGCATCAATCAATAACTCTGTCAACGGGATTGGTAATTCATCCTTTGGGTAGTGGCGATTAAGGTTGCGGGAGTCAATGCAGACTCTGATCTTCCCATTCTTCATCCTGACTAGCACAATGTTGGCAAGCCACTTGGGGTACTGGACTTCCTTAACGAAGTTGGATTTGATAAGCTTGTCAACTTCGGCCTCAACCATAGCACCATGTGAAGGGTGCATCTTCCTGGGATGCTGCTTAAACCCACGATGGTTTGCCGGGAGGCCCAGACGGTGAACGGCTACCAGGGGATCTAGTCCGGGCATCTCATTGTAACTCCAGGAAAACACATCACAGTGTTGTTTGAGGAAGTCTATGTAATGCTGTTGCTCCTCGGGGGACATGGCTGCACTGATCAATGTGGGTTTCAGATCTTCCTCGCTACGAAGTTTCACCTGTACCAGTTCATCAACCGTGGTAGAGATGCCTTCCTCAAAGGAGGGGGTAACATCTTCCATGTCTTCCTCTCCACCCGTGGGGGGATTTCCCGCGACGGGAGATACTCCTGGGATATCAAAGCCTGAGGGGCAGCTGGTGCCGACTAGGGTAGAAGTGGTCATCATATCAGGAGACTCACTCGCCATTGAGACCATAGCAATGAAGACAGTCGACCCTATCCCATATGGCCTTCGGCCTAGGGGGCCACGTTTGATGATATCAAAGCAGTGGTGATGTGTCAGTCTGAGTCGGTGGATTCCAGCCCAGTAGAAGAGACACGTATGGCGTACCGCCATTGTCATAAGCTTGACATTCTGGTACCGTACAGGGTTAGGAGGTTCGGGGATCACCTAAGCCTGGTTGATGTAGGAGTACAAGGTGATTTTTTGCCGTCACTTGGACGCAGGAACATTTCTTCCTTGTGTACCTGAAACAACAAAACATTGCCACATGTCGGGGGTCGTGGCCTCCAATCGGTGGATCGGGAGGATGTAGGCGTCCTCCATGCTTGCTCAGGGATCACTTGTGACTGGGGCGGGTTCATCCTCACTTACTAGGATTTTCATATCCTTACTCTTGTAATAATCAGCATCCAGATAGTGGGCCTCACAAGAGGCTAAAGGAGACACATCTCCATGGAGCATGCCTACTCGACCGTTGAGTGAGTATTTGAGGCACTGGTGATATGATGAAGGGACCACTGCATGCAGATGGAGCCATGGCCTACCCATCAACGTGTTGGAGGCGGTGTCCTGCGAGATGAACATGAACTCGGTGCTGGAAATTATGCCACCGAACTGAGTCTTTAGGTGGATCTTGCCAACTTGGGTTTGCTCGGTCAGATAGTACCCCTGGATTCTGAGGTCAGATGGAGTTAAATCACCTTGAGAGAGACCCAGTTTTCACAATTTCCGAGTCAGAATTAGGTTGATTCCGGATCCCATGTCAATGAGGCAGTGACGGACTTCCACACCTTTGATGTGGCCAGTGATGTACAGCGGGTGAATGTGCCCCTATATAGGAGGGTCCTCATCTTCACCGGAGAAAGAGATAACAGCCTGGCATTCGACGTTCTCAATTGTCTCTGCCTGGAAGGTTTTTGCGGCTGCTACATCCGTCTCAAACTGAAGGGGGGGTCCTTAGGGCCTCAGGAAGTGCCTCACACTTTTTAGATGATAGGAGAAGGGCCTCAAGGGTAGAAAGCCTTGCCGGAATGACGACCAGGTGCTTCCGGACATCATAATTTTGTGCCAAATGCGATCCTCTGCCTACAGGAGGTTGTTCGGCATTTGGAGGCATAGCGTGTCCTACCGGTTGAACCGGCAGTCGGCTAGTACTCGGTACATCCTGCTACCTACTAGTTGAAGCCTGGAGAGTAGTCGCATGACTAGGATCGGACAGCGGAGGCTAGACTGTAGCCATACAAGACTAACTGTGATATGAACGAGGCAGCTCTCCCTAATATAGTAGCACAAATGGCGGTGGAGGTAGAGGTGAGGGCGTTAGATGGGGTTGTGCATGCTGAGCTCTGCGCTGAGCCTGCTGTCTGGTCTCAGTAGCATGCACGACTTGGCTAAAAGTGCCTGTTGACATACCTCGATGACCGGCATGGTTGTGGTTCCACTGACGTTGACGTCGTCTAGAAACGTTGGGGAGGTTCCCCTGGCGTTCCCCCTCGTCAGGAGTTATATAGGGCTTTACCAGCTCCACGGTGTTAACGGAAGTGTACCCCTGGTTGTCACTCGACGAGTCATCCACCACCGGGCGGATAATGGGAGGAATCCCCATTTCATGGGGCATAAAGTCTCTGAGAGTGCGGGATGACGATGGCACCGGCAGAGCGCGTTGCGTCTTCTTGTGCCGTCGCTGCTTGCCATTTTGGGAAGAGGTCGGCTGTGAAGACGATGCAGAGGTACCAGCTACTTCTTCTGAAGGTTCGGGCTGCTTCAGGCATTCCCGGATGATACCATGGGCATGGACGATAGTTTTTCGAGTCATCCAGTTGTCGTATTTCCGGGATCCATGGCTGGGAACCTGCTGCCACTCGCCTTCGCTATCGCTACCAATCTCTGACCGTGCAAAGACACCTGCCACTTGTGTTGGTGTCGGGCCCAACCTGACTATGTTGTTGTTGACCTGGTCTTGAAGTCAGTCTTTAAACACATTGCATTGCTTGAGGGTGTTCCCCAGAATCCGATGATAAGGATAGTAGTTGGGGTGATCAGTGATATTCGCCTCTTCCGGCCTTCTGCACTCGGGCAGGAGCACAATCCCTTTCTCTAGAGCACTTCAGAAGTAGCCAGGGACCTGATTTTCATTGAACGAATAAGTCGGGTGCCTTCTTTATGGTTAGGTGGCCTTGGGGGCATGGCCCTGATGATGGGCCATAGGGGACTGCCGAGGCGGCAGCGCCTGATTGTCTCACCTAGGTGGAGGTGGCGCATTGCCCGGGGAACCTGTCGATTCTGAGGCAGTCGCTGCTGGGCAGGAGCCTATGCTTGAGGTGGAGGACCTCTACGGGGTTGCAGGGATGGTGCCACTGGCTGTAATTCCAGCTACCTAGGGGCTTCTATTTGGGCCACCGCGGCGGGTTCAGCTCTGGCGGTCCTCCTGGCTAGGATCATAGGGGGCAAAGAATTTGCCTGACTAGCCTGTTGCAGAGCCTCCTCAAGGCGCTGAGCCTTATCTGAGAAATCTCTGAACCCTCCAGGGTAGTTCTGGGTAATCAGAGAGGGTACCAGCTCCATTTTGACATTCCCCACACACATCATCAGTAATTTCTTCTAAGTCAGTGGCATATCGAGGGAATAGGTAGGTCCATTCCACCGGGCAATGAAATCTGCGACTCGCTCATCAGGCCTTTGCTTGCACTTGGAGAGGTCTGCAGTGCTTGTCTTTTGAGTGGTGGAGCTGAACTGGTATAGGAAATACCAGCAGAGATCCTCCCAACAGGTCATCGATCCGATAGGGAGCTGGTTGTACCAGACAAATGCGGGACCTTCCATTGTCTGTACGAAACATCGGAGCTTAGCGGCTTGTTGCTGGGCCGGGGTCCCCAGCATGGGGCCATACCTGGAAGAAAAATGTGACAAGTACTACGGCGGGTCCCCTATCACATTTAAGGGCGAGAAAGTGGGGTTCCCAAAACTCGGGGGTGCGGGAATATCATCCACCCACGCGGGATACGGCTTTCCATCTGGTGGGACTGCCACCTGCCGCGTTTCGAACGCTTCAAGGTGGGCTGTGAGTGCTGCTATAAGATCATCCGGGTGGGTGTCCCTGTCTTGATGGGGATCTATAATCACAAGTGCGTTGCCAGGTTCTTCAACACGGTAGATGGCTTCAGCAGTTTGTGGACCGACTGGCGGAATGACCTGTGGGGCGACTGGGGGAACTCGGACTGGATTCTTCATATTTCCCCATCGTTCGAGGGGGGGGGGGGTGGCGAGACGTACCACAGCCTCTTGCCGTAAGTTCCGGCTTCTGCCCTGTCTGCGGAAGTAGCATGATCAGGGTTTCCAGGAGGCATCTCACCGGGGGGAAATTGTTCATGCCCCTGCTACCCCGGCCTGGGATTACCATAGTAGGGTCACCGCTTTGTAGTGTGCTCAGCCAAGAGTTTGTCAACCAGCCTCTTCTACTCAGCAAGCTGCTGGTGTAACATGGCCTTCTCGGGATCTTCGTCTGTTTTCTGCACAGAGGTAGACGGGTCGGAGTGCTTGACAGTTACGACGTGCTCCTTACCCTTGCTGGTATTTCGACAGAGTTCCAGGGACTCAGTGGGTACATGGAGGCTTAGTAGGTTCCTCTGCTAACGGGTAACCCTCCCGGATGGGTCCAGTAGTGGCGGTACACCCTCGGGGGGGGGGGGGGGTATGTATCCATCAAGAAATTCAATCTCGTCTTCCTTGTCCACTACGTTAGCCATGTGGACCGCGACCCCTCTCGAGGGCATGTCCTCAATGTCGCATAGCGAAATGTGTTGCCGTTAGATAGGTTCAAAGAGGAGAGCGGCATAGTGTCCCCAACCACGAAATTGCACATGGGGGGTAGCCTCACGGATGACTCTGTGGAGTACTTTGAAACTCTGAACACATTTCTGTTGAAGGCTGCTCTGACAGCCTGGCGACTTAGGGTGCTGGGCCACAAGGAGTGCGGCCAAATCGATCATGTGGTATTGCTCGCCGATTTCTTCCGAGTGCTCTTGACTTATGGGGTACACCACCCGCTTGTAACGATGCCAGAAGTGTGTCGCCCATAGGGTTCGACAAAAGTACCCCACATCATCAGGGGTAAGGGACTCTGGTGCGTGAAAGTTTAGTGTCGCCGTCGGCCAGAACTTCTCTGGGAAGTAATCCACTGTGAGAATGCTCCAAAAGCTCCTGGGTTCGGACTCGGGGTCTGGCCCTGTATTTCCCCATTCGTCAACCGGGGGTGGCTGAGGGACCGATAGAGGTACCGAGGTGGACCTCGGGGATAGTAAACTCAGCGGTGGAGAATACAGCGAATGAGCTGACTGGCCGCCGAATTCTGGGCCATCCTCTGATGAGTGATTTGACCAGGCCACGATGTCACGATATGATGGGCTGATAGCCACAACTTCCGGCATAGGAGTCGCGGCTGGCGGTGATAGGTCACATCGTCACTCTACCGTTGTTGGCCCCCAAAATAGCTCTCTGGGATCTCTGGTAGAGGTAGAGGGGGCTTCTGGTGACAATGGTGGTGATTGAACGGTCGAGACCTATAGAATTTCCATGATTTCATCCTCCTGGATGTACCTGTGAAGAGAGATGGGAATCTGGTGGACATCACATTCCGGGAGATTGAGGCTAACGCGCCTAGTTCCTGCCCCAGTCCTTGATACAGAGGAGTGGGGAGAAGGTTCCATCGCTGAGTCACATTCCACTTCAGAATCCGAGAAGCGGGCAGGTTTGATCTCCACCCGGGCCTTCCCAGGACTCTTCTTGTTGTGGCGAAGACCCGCTCTTCTGCCCCGGGGTGGCTCTTCGGGACAGGGTTGATCCTTAATAGGTAGCCTTGGGACGGCGATGGCACCGTGGCAGAGAGGGCCCCTGCTCGAGATAGCCGATGTGCGAGGGTCACCCATGAAAATGTCAAAGGGTACATGGGGAGGACCTCCATGGACAACACCCATGTGGGTAGAGCCTCTGTTGGAATCGGTAGGAGCATGGGGAGGACCTCCATGGTCGATGCGGGTGGAGTGAGGCTGACCTTCACTCCCCATGTTTCTGGGGTGAGGACCTTCGCCGGTTGCATAGAGGACGTAGGGAGGGCCCCCATGTTGGAGAAGGACCGAATGGACAGTGCCTTCAGATTAGCGGTCGGGGGCTGGAGGATGGACTCCATACCCTTTATAGTGGGCATGGGAAAGGTTTCCGCGCCGAGCATCACTGCTGCGTGGTAGGTCTTCCTTCGGGATGGGGGTAGCATGAGACATACCTCCATGAAGAGATTTGGAGTGGGGAAGGCCCATGCTCTGTGGAGTAGTGGTACGGGTAGGGACTTTGTACGTGGTGACATCACTACAGGTTAGTTCGCAGGGATCACCACTCAGGCCTACAACCCAGAGAGTCAACCCAGCTTGCCCGTGTGAAAGTTGGGGTCTCGATCCTAGTTGGGTGAAGGAATGCCCCTGCTCAGTGTATTCAGGGACTCCATGATGCACGTCGGTGGTGTCTCGGGCCACTATAGCTGTTGACGTCGACACATCTGGGTGAGAGTCCTCAGCCAAGGCTCGGCGCTGATGTCGGGTCAGACGAGCTGGCGCAGGTGGTGCAGGGGCATGGCCTACCTGCTCTTCCTACGAAGTCGGACGGCAGCGCTGACACGGCCAGACGGGAGTCGTTGTCTGGAGCCCTTGGGTCGGGACCCTGAGCGGGCCGAGCCAGACATCGCTCGCCTCATCAGCGTAAGGCGAGGAGTCGTCAAGGTGTTCCGGGGACAGGCTCATGAACAGATTGAACATTGGGGTGGGGAGCATGGGCTCCCTGCGCGGCCTGTTAGGGCGGCATTGGCGACGGGGCCTGGATGCCTCCAGGTCCAGGCGGGCCATGTCCCGAGTGGGTATGACCCCTTCCTCCTCGTACCTGCGTACAAGGTTGTTGATCACCCTTCGCTGGATGATCTCTGATGGGGAGAGGGGATGTGGGCGCCCCATATTCCATGATGTAGCAGCCATCATAGCTCTAGCGGAGCAATGCAGGGTGGCTATGCTTGTGTTCCCCCTGCCCCTGCGTAGACGAGCGGGCGGTGATCGTGTCTCCGAAACAACATCTTGGTTCCAGGAAAATGAAGGGATCAACTCATCAGCACTGCAAGGAAAAGGATTGACAACCAGTGCCCAAATGTCATTCTATTTTCCATGTCTGTAAGAAGGATCCACACCAACACGTTTCAGAATGGAGTGCCCCACATTCTACTACTCCGACTTCTGGTGAGTTTCACGACATGCCCACTATTTTCTTGGCAGGACCAGGTGCCAGATATCTAGATCCGGTGACACGTCAATCTACTGGTGTCTCATACGCTACTAATATCCACATTGAGGAGAATAATTTCACATCAGGTTCACCATTTCTGTTTCCGACAGTTTCGCCACATCCGTCAGTCCACGGAGGAGGACACGCTTCACTGTTGCCCCGTATTCCTGCTTTCCAAAGGCGGGCAGCAGTCACTCCTTATTCAGGGACGTCTTCTCCTTGATCAAAACGGGATGATGGGATGTTGGTTCTCTCTTTGGTGGATTCCTCCTCCGAACTCATCACATACTCCGGGTCTCCCTCATAGATTTAATACGTTGTTCTTGAAACTCTTCCCCGTGCCATGTTTCCATGGACGCCGGTTAATTACACTGCTTCTGTCGGGACATTCCAAAGGGTCCGGTCAGGGCAGCAACCTTCAGTCGGGGGAGTAGTCACATTGACGCATCAGTAGCGTGTCTGGATGCTGGGGACCTGGCATGTCTGTCTATTATCCCTGGTCACAGGGCTTCTCGAGGGCGTGGAAGCCCGAGGCATCCCACATCGAGTGCGGGGAATTATATGCCATAGACATATGTCTGAGGTTTTGCTCAGCTTCCTGTGTTTAACATAGGGTGTGCCGCGAGTTTAATGTCCAGCGGAGATGGATCAGCCCGATTAGAGCATTAGCTAGAATGGATCGGATTGAGGGATTTCCCTTGAAGGGGTGCGGATACTGGGACCAGCCCATGGGAAGATGTGGAGAGGAGCGGACTGACATGTTCTCACCAGGATATGACGGTTCGAGCGAGAATCAGGGTGGATAATGGATGGACAAATGAAGTGGAGGGTTAAATGGCAAGGGACCATCGCAAGGGCGACGATGAAGTTGGGCTTGATCCTTGAAGAGACCTCCTACGTATCCCTGTGGCAGGGAATCAAAGTCCATGTAGTTTGGGATGGTGCCAGTGAATCGACATGAAGGTGGACCTTGGTCCGATGCATGTCGTCAGGGAACCAAAGAGAAGGTGGGCCTTGGTCCGATGCATCAGTGAACCGACACGAAGGTGGACTTTGGTCCTAATGGTGTGGGGCTTACACACTAGGATTCCCGGTGTGGATGAACTGATGTGAAGAAGGTCGGAGTGACCAACAGGTGGTGGGCTTGAACCTCTGAGAGGCTTCCTATGTTCCACGTCTTGACATGAATCAAAGACCACATAGTTCAGGTTGGACATCGGAAAGCCGACATGAATGAGGAGGACTAGGAGGGTCCAAGTGGTGGTGGGCTTGGACCTCATGGAGGCTTCCTATGTACCATGCCATGACATGGATCAAAGACCACATATTATAGAGGGGATTTGTCAGTGAACCGACATGATGGTAGACCTTGGTCTGATGGGTGGTGGGATTGAACCTCTGGAAGGATTCCTACGTACCATGCCTTAACATGGATCAAAGACCTCGTAGTTTAAATGATGGAATTCGTCAGTGAACCGACGTGAAAGTGGACCTTGGTCCAATTAGAGATGGGCTTGAACCTCGGGGAGGCTTCCTACGTACCATGCCCTGAAATGGATCGAAGACCTCATAGTTCAAAGGGTTTCATCAGTGAACCGACGTGAAAGTAGACTCTGGGGCCCACTAGTTGTGGGCTTGAACTTCGTGAAGGCTTCCTACGTACCATGCCTTGACATGGATCAAAGTCCCCGTAGTTCAAAGGGTTTCGTTGGTGAACCGACGTGAAGGTGAACCCGGGGGTCCACTTGTGGGGGGTGTCGGCGAACCGATGTATAGAATGGACCTTGGTCTGATGGGAGATAGGCTTGAACCTCTGGGAGGCTTCCAACGTACCATGCCTTGACATGGACCAAAGACCGTGTAGTTTGGGTGGTGGAATTTGTCAGCGAACCAACATGAAGGTGGACCTGGGTCCAATGAGAGATGGGCTTGAACCATGGGGAGGCCTCCTACATACCATGGCTTGACATGGATCAAAGACCTCGTAGTTAAAAGGGTTTCATCAGTGAAATGACGTGAAAGTGGAACTTGGTCCAATTAGAGAGGGGATTGATCCTAAAGGAGGCTTCCTACGTACCATGCCTTGACATGGATCAACGACCTCGTAGTTCAAAGGGTTTTATTAGTGAACAGATGTGAATGTGGACCATGTTCAAATGAAAGATGGGCTTGAACCTCGGGGAGGCTTCCTACGTACCATGCCTTGACATGGATCAAAGACCTCGTAGTTCAAAAGGTTTCATCGGTGAACAGATTTGAATGTAAACTCTGGGGTCCACTAGTGGTGGTGGGCTTGGACATCGTGGAGGCTTCCTACGTACCATTCCTTGACATGGATCAAAGACCTCGAAGATCGGAGGGTAGGTGTCGGCGAACTGACGTGAGGAAGGAGGGACCTTGGTCCAAAGGGAGATGGGCTTGAACCTCAGGAAGGCCTGCTACGTACCATGCCTTGGTATGGATCAAAGTCCTCGTAGTTCGGATTGAAAATGGGGGCTTGGAACACCGACAAGGGGACGGTTTGGGCCAATGACTATTGGGATTGAACCTCAGGGAGGCTTCCTACGTACCATTCCTTGACACAGATCAAAGTCCTCGTAGTTCGAGTGGTGACAACGGCTTTCCGTCGGACTGGAATGCAGTTTAATATCATGCTGGATGAAGGTAGAACTCAACATGAACTAGATGACGGGTGGGCTTGAACTTCGTGGAAGACTCCTACATACCACTCCATGACATGGATCAAAGACCTTGTAGTTCAAATGGTTGTGCAGTTTAACGTTATGCTAGACGAGGGAATGCAGTTTAACGTCATGCTGGATGATAGCATGGAGTTTAATGTCATGCTGGATGAGGTATTGTCATGGCCAATGCCAACTCTAAGCCCACGTGAGTCATGCTCGGAGTGAGAAATAAGAGACAGCAAGGACCTGACGATCACGCCACGAAGGGTGTGTCCATGTGAAGTGAAGTGGGGATTACGCATTAGGTGGCCCATGGTGCTGGGACTTACTTCAGGATAGAGGCCTGAAGTGTGACAAAGCACAGCGAAGGAGGGATTTGGGACAAATGATGGGAGGTGCCTCATTCCCTATCACGCCCTACACAGACCTTGGTAGTGGGGATGTACGGAGATGCAGGGGTGCATCCATCCGTGGGGGAACTAGGGTCACCCTTCTCCTAAGAACATACGATGCTCCAATAAGGAGGATATCATCCCTTGTCGATGGGTGATTCCACTACCGTGGAGACGAGTGGCGTAAAAATGATCGAGTTGGGGGGACCCTTCATGAGAGGCATGAGGTCGGGTCACAGTTTAACATCATGTGTTAAGGACGTGGTTCTTGGTAGTTTAACGTCATACAGCTCGGATGTGGTGGGTTCACTCCACACCCCTAGGACTTACATGACATGTACCCTTTGCTCCTTGGTGGAGGGAAGGTAGCAGTAAGGCCGTGGTCAAGGGGGGGTTTTAGAGTGAACCATCGAGGGGTCCATGTTAGCGTGGCTATGCGATGAAGCAACAGCCGTTAGTGTGCCTATGCGAAGAAGCATTAGGCGAAGCAATGCTACGAGTAGTATTGTCCATGGGACTTTGAAATCACATCGTGCATACCTAGAGGGTTGCACAGGAAGCGTAATTTTCAAGCAAAGGAGTGTGCTTTGCGAAGCGGATTGCCTTGGCCTTAGCATAGGGAATAGGTGTGAGTGGAGGGTGCTTCGCGAAGTAGAACAGTATTCACGGAGCACTACCTCGTGAAGAAGAGGTGCCTCGCGAAGCAGGGTGCTGCGAAGCAGTGTGCTTCGTGATGTGTAGCAATCCTGCCTTAGCATAGGGATCACTAGTACAAGTTGGGTGTTTTGCGAAGCATAAAAGCTCTGTGGCTTCCCAAGTTCCCTTGGGAGTCCCCCACCTTCTGGAATTCCCTTGATCTTCGTGAAGGGCATCCCTCTCAGAAGAGGGGCTCAAAATGAGACAAAACGAAGGCGTCATGTGAAGTAGAAGTACCTCGCAGAGCTCATGATTCCCGGGGGCAAAGGGAGCTTCGCGATTCGGGAGAGGAGAATCCGAATTGTTGGATTTTCCATCTCGGGGACTCAGGGGGAGCCCAATATTTATAGGCGAGGGGCGCCGTGTAGCGGAACTCCCACGCCGCCTCTGGTGCTTCGCGGCGTGCTCGCGAACGTCAAATTCATCCGCAGAGAGGTACCGCCTCCGGAGCTTCGTGGTGGGATCGCGAACGTCAAATTCGTCTACAGAGAGGTACCGCCTCCAGAGCTTCGCAGCGAGCTCATGAATGTCAGATTCATCCATGGCGAGGTACCGCCACGAGAGCTTCACAGCGGGCTCGCGAACGTCAAATTCATCCGCGGAGAGGTATCACCTCCGGAGATTCACGGGGGGCTCATGAACGTCAAATTCATTTGAGGAGAGGGACCGCCTTCGGAGCTTCACGGAACCGCGATGCTCAGGGTTCTTCACGTCGGTGCTTCGTGAGGCAACGTCCGGGCCGTCTTTTTTGTCCCTTTCGTCAGTGCCATATTTTTGCGCCAACAGTCTCCTTGATTGGAAATAATTGAGAAACCTTCGTAAGTCTGTCGATGATTACCCAAAATACATCATTCCCTCGTGGAGACCTTGGAAAACGAGTCACGAAATCCATCGCGACATCATTCCACTTCCACTTGGGAATGAGTAACTTCTTTAGAATCCCTGCTGGTCGCTGATGCTCTTCTGTCACCCGCTAACAAGTAGAACACCTCATGATGAAACTAGAAACACCCCTCTTCATACATATCCACCAACACTGATGGTTTAGATCATGGTACATCTTGGTGACAGTAGGATGAACTGCCCATTCTGAGGAATGAAAATCCCGCATCAGCTCCTCGCGTATATCTTCTAGAACCCATACGTACCCTAGGAAATGAAAGATATAATCCTCACCTAATTTCCATCTAGGAATAGGTTCCTCTCCTAACACACTCTCTCTTAGGACTAGGCCTTCAAAATATGATAGCTGCCTCATTAAAACTCGATTCCGAAGTGTAATTGTAACAACTATAGAAGAAATAAAAGTCTTCCCCTGTCTGTCATGAACCTCCAAATGCATCTTAGAGAACAGATCCATAAGCTGTTACTCACTACTAGCCTCCTAAAATACCTGTATCTGAGTCCTCCTAGTCAATTAATTAAACACTATGTTTCCCTTCGTAGGCATATAGGCATGCTCAAAATCAAAAGACTGAAGATATTTGACCCACCTACGCTATCTAAGATTCAGGTCACGCTGAGTGAATATGTACTTGAGACTTTTGTGTTTAGTGAAAACCAAAAAATGATTTCCCAGAAGTTAATGTCTCCAATAGTGTGAGGATTGAACAACAACTTTCTACTCTAGATCATGCGTCAGGTAGTTCCTATAATGTGGCCTCGACTGCCAAGATCCGTACATAATGACTCCATCTCGCTGCAAAAGCACAACTCCAAGCCCGATACCTGATGCATCACAGTACACAGTATAACTCTTCCCAAGCTCTGGAAAGACTATTATCAGTGCTGACGTCAATCTCCCATTCAGCTTCTGAGAGGCTGACTCATAAGAATCTGACCATAAGAGCATCTCACCCTTCTTGTTTAGACCTGTCAGGGGTTCTGCTATGCGTGAAATGTCTTGCATGAAGCGTCTGCAGTATCCAGATATCCCTAGAAAACTCTTTACCTCAAATAAGTTTTTCGGATGCTTCAAAGAAACTACTTCTCTAACATTATATGGGTTTACTGACTCTCTTGTCTCTCAGATAACGTGACCCTAGAAGTGAATCAGATCCATCCAAAAGTGGCATTTTGAGAGATTTTCATATAACTTATGCTATCTTAGTGTACTCAAAACGATCTCAAGATGGGTAGCATGGTGATGTAGATTGTGAGAGTACACCAAGATATCATCCATGGAGACCACCATGAAGGAATCCAAGTGTGGAAGGAACCCTTGGTTCATTAGTACCATGACAACTACAGGCACATTCATGAGACCGAACGACATAACCATATACTCGAATAGACCATACATGCTCTAGAAGGCTATAAGAGGTATATCTATCGGTCTAATGCAGAACTGAAGATATAAGGACCTCAAGTAAATCTTCAAGAACACCAGGGATCTTAATAGCTGATCGAAGAGATCATCAATTCTTTGAAAGGAATATCGGTTCATGACCGTCAACTAGTTCAACTTATGATAATCCACACAAATCCTAAGAGTACCGTCTGCCTTCTTCGCAAATAGGACTGGAGAATCCCAAATAGAAGTACTAGGTCAGATGAATCCCTTTTCCTATTAATCCTCCAACTACATCTTGATCTCCTCTAACTCAGGTGTAGTAATCCTATAAGGAAGAATGGACACTGATGCCGCTTTTGACTCGATCTCAATAAAAAGTCTACCTCACCCTCCAGAGGCAAACCTAAAAGTCCTCTGGAATGCAATATTTAAAATGATCCACGACTGGAAGAAAGTGTAATTGTGAAGTCCCATGGTCATCCAGATAGAGACTAGAAACATGGGCTATAACTTCTCATAGAACATGATGCTCTGGACCCGCTCTGCTCGCCTAGACATCCCACTCTCCCTTATGAAGAAAATATCCACCCTCTGGTGATATGAAACTCACTCTGTGGCGATAACAGTCGACGACTGCCTGGAATGGAACTAACCAGTCAATCTTGACAATGACTTCACAACCTGTCATCTCTAGAACATAGAGGTCCCATAAAAAGTGACATCCCCCAACCTCTAGAGGGAATTCTCTGCACTAATGCACACTAACCATTCATGTCAGCAACTGATTGTATAGAGTTAAGATATCAACATAAGAAAAGATGTAGAGACCCAGGCTCTCCACAACAGCAATAGAGATAATGCTATAGGAATCCCCTGTATCAAAAAGAGCAGAAGATAAACTGAGACTACTAAGATCGTATATCTAACTGTAGAGGGTTGGGGATCCTGCTCTTGCTGGGTTTGCTCCATTAAAAATGTCTGGCCTATACCATGACCTTGTGACCCTGCATGACGGCTCTGAGCTGATCCACCCAGCTGTCACTAAGACCCAGGTGACTGGATGCCACGACCATGACATCCACCTCGGCCCGAACGGCAGGAAGAACTCCAGTTCCCAGTCTGGTGAGAAGCTGATGGCGCTGCTCCTGAGCGAGGAGTCATATAGGAACCCCTTTCACTAGATACTGGTGAGAAGAACTAACAAAAGTTCTAAAGGTGACCCATCATACCACAAGATCAGCACTCCACTCGGTATCTCTGGAAATGTGGCCTCGTATACCTGCTTCTTCTACACTAGTAGCACACCACCTGGAAAATAGAAGATGCATCCCGCCTGCTCTGATCTCCTCATGAAGCCTCCATATGGCATTTCCAAATATCAGCTAGTAGAGCACTAGCTCTAGATGCTGATCCTCCCAGGTTCATATCACCAGAATCCCTCAAATTACGCTTCATAATCAGTGCCTAGTTGATGATAGAGGATATCATAGAAAACCTAATGAATTTCACGTAGGAACAGATCTATTTCCTGAGACCGTCTTCAAAGTACATAGCCAGGAAAAACTAATCACCTGTTGGAATAGTCGTGAAACACTTCAACTCCATGAAGTGAGAGGAATACTCCATCACAGAAAGAGTACCCCACTCTAGGATAATAAACTACGAAGCTCGATCAGGCCCTAAGGTTTCCGGGCAGAATTAATCGTAGAAGATACGTTGAAACTCCTCCCAAGCCATATTCTGTTGGCATCCTTCCTGAGAGATGACATCCCACCATCTCTCGGCAGTGCCTCAGAGCACGTACGTTACATGATTCCACCTTCTATCTGGTGGTACCTTGAGACGCTCAATGATCATCAGCGTGGCTTCGAGCTATGAATCTGTAACATGCGGTCCTCCTTCCCCTGTGAAGGTGGGGGGATGTTTCAGCTAGAAATCCCACGTCAATTCAGCCATCAACGGGGAAGGAAGAGGTTCTCCCTAGAAGTTATGCATCATCCTCAGAAACCATTCCCTAAATTATGCATCGGCGCCTGAAACATGTATCACTACTAGTGCCAATGCTGGAACATTAAGAGGATCAACAGGAAGTCCCTGATCAGCCATATCTGGTGTCTGATCACTACCCTACAACTAGCGGAAAACCAGAGGACATCTCGGTGGCCCGACTCAGCAATGTCAAACAAACACCTTAGATTCAAGATTATCAAAGGCTTGAAACTAGAAAGACAAGAAAGGAACATAAGAAGGAGAGCATTCAATTTTTGAAATACATGACTACACGGCATGTACTTTTCCTACACGACGTCTTCCCTAAGTCATCCACATGGGTGTGTACTTCCGCTTTAATAGGTTGTGTAACACCCCAAACACACCGCGTGTTCTCCTAACACAGAACGTGTACTTGAACCCTATTACCATGCCCGAGTCCTTCTATATGGTTAATCCACATGGCTCTCCAAAGGTAAGACTACACACGTGTTCCAGATGGACACAGCGTTTATTAGGAATGCTTCACCTGTCCAATGTTGTTTGTGACAAGGTTGGGTACTTAGGTCAGACTACACGGCGTGTTAATTATAGACACGACGTGTATTTTTGATGTCTTATCCATTCGTGTTGTTGGTCACACGCGTGGACACTGGGTCAACACTACATGACATGTAAGGAAGATACATGGTGTGTATCACACTAGATTTTTCCAATCTCGTGTCTCTTCCCACACGGCGCACGACATGGTCAGAGACTACACAGCGTGTACTTAAAGTACACAACATGTACTTAAGAAAAACTATTTCTCCCTGAACAAAAGTACACATGGTATGTAATTAACATTATATAGTGTGTATTCTTGGTTTTTCCGGATAGTATGCCTCAGAAATTACTTCAAAACCCGAAAAACACTGAAACGCACACTCCATGTGCCAAATTCCAATCTGTGAGGGCCCATACTCCCCACGAATCGAAGTTTTGCATATTTTACAAGTTATAACAAGGAAAACAAGCAATGATCCCCCAAATTCCGGTCCATGAGGTCCCATAACACCTTAAGAACCTATGTTTGGAATTCATTCAAAAAAACTACAAACAAGGCAATAACAAGAAGTAGAGATTCTATCACAACATCTATCACATAAACATTAATATTCTACAAAAATATCTATCGCAACAACATGCAATCAAAAATGCATCCTAGTTGGCATGTCAAGAATGCATGACATGTGATTCCTAGCAAGTTAATATATGATCCATGAGATGGAATACCCTCATCTCACCGGGATTCCCTAGAAATAGAACCTCAATAATGTCAACAATAACGACACAATACATGTGAGTCACCCAATAGGGAAAATAAAATGAACCAGAAAAATTAAAAATAATGAGGTAGATTGGATTTTCCCTGTACGCGGGTTAGCTACTCCAGGGCACAACTTACTACCAAGTATCTGGATGCGCCCAAATTTACCCTAATGGTAAAAAGCAGTCGATGTAGTACATGTAGGGGTCAAGTCCACAGGTACCGAAGAAGTAACCTTATGACGCTTTGATTTGGTAGAGGATGGGATATGAAGTAGCCAACTTTGGTTTTAATTTTGGATGGTTTTAAAGAACACTAAGAAACCTAAGTGAATTAAATTCAATGAAAATGGGTTGATATTAGGATTATGCTCAGGGTGGATTGAATGAATTTTACTTATTTACCCAATTTGGGTTTTATTAATTCTTGATGAATCCATTCTTTAAAAATAACACTACCTTCATCATTTTCAGGTTTGGTGCATACTAAACACAATTAATAATCTGCTATACACTTAGAGAACCAAATTCATGATCTCTCAAAGGTATATGTTCATTTAATAATTGAATTTAGTTTTCTCAAACACAGTAAAGATGATGAGTAGAAATAATTGAAGAATCGTTGTCTTAAATTAATTATCCAATTAACAACAATTTGTTCATAAAATAACATTCAATCCAGCCTTTGCATCCTCATAAGATCGACCCATTAAAGGGTTTCCCCTCCATTGATGGTATACTCTCAATGGTGGGCGGAATTTGGCTTATAAGAATTGTATTGAATAAATTAAAACCGCAGAAATAACGAGCACTCCTCCGTGTGTGTGAATGAAATTCTCACTTATGTGTGAACTAATTCACCACAATGCAGAGATATCACTGTGCGTTATGAAAATTTATTTTTAATAAATGAATGAAAAATATAGAAGAGAATGATGTTGATTAAGAAAAAAACTTACATGGAAATTGAAAACACAACAAAGAACTTTTGCAGCATAACCTTACAATGAAACAAGCAACAAAAGATGATAAGAGAAATATCAAATCCTATTCCCTTCACCAAGAGCTCCTTATATAGGCATATTAGGAGCCTTAGGTCCACACGCCAACAATTAATTCACCCCCCAACAATTAAGAGAGTCAAAATAAGGGTGAAGAATCAAAAGGAAATTGACATTACAATGTTGACCACAAAACCAGCCAGATGCATCCACTGTTTTGACGTGTGAATTCGTAATTGAAGAATGCCAAATCTGGAAGGGTAGTATAAAAGAAATATATCCATCTAGATATCCTATTTGAGCTGTAAATATTTAAGGAAATTTGGATAATCCATTTGGATGTTATGGTCAAAATGGTGGGATGGATTTATGTTCATTAATGTCGGGTCCACTATTTAAATCTCAACTTTAGATCCCTTTATCATCATGAAATCTTCAGAATTAGCTCCAACCACAGTTGAATAAAATGATCCCCATATTTTTATATTTCTAATTTTTAAATGTTAGATTCATTGGGCTTGGTTTGTGGGCCCCACATTTTTTTGATGGGCCTTAGGCCCATTATGCTTTTTCCAGCAGGTTTCTGTATTCAGGTGAAACAATATCCATCATTCCTTGTGATTCATCCATCAGACCTAAAATAAAAAATGTTCCAAATAAAGTGATGAATCATATACCATAATATAAAATTTAAATGATGAATATTGTAATTTACACAATAAAATTATTGAGTGGGACCAAATTGACACTTTAAGTATGAATTGCACAATGATGGGAAATGAAGTTTAATTTATGAATTGGACTAAAATTTATGTTTATGAACTTTTAAAACATTAATTGTAACAGCCTGAGATTTTATGAAAAATAATCTTTTTAATTTAATTAATGTCTTGTGTTTTACGCTAAATCAAAAGGAGCTTGCACAACACACATCCTTGACTTGCCTTGCATTACACGCAATCACGACCTTCCTCGATAGCGTGTGTAGTACGCAATAACGAGTTTCATTAAACAACAATATGCTATTAAAATATTATTAAAACTAGCCATTATGAATAGTAATAACCACTTTTTGAAATTTTGTATATTTTATTTTTCAAAATGGAATTAATTTCTGGATTCGTAATATCGAAATTAGCTTAGGGTGAAATTTTGGTACTTTTCGGATAACTTTCATATTCTGATGAATAGTGAAAATTACTAGATTAAAATTAAAAATAGCTTTTTTAATCGAAATAATTAATAGTGATAAATCATTAAATTGAGTGGTATTAAAGTATATTTAGAATATATTTTTACAATTTAATATGATGTTGGTCATTGGATGTAATTTCACATTTAAACCAGACATAATCAAGTGTCAATCTTTTGGTAGATATTGTTTCTTAAAAACACGCTATTTGTTTTAACAGCGGGATTTAATTATAAAATTAATTAATGCAACTTCAATGTTATGAATTTGGTAAAATAGACTTCATTTTTGAATTCAGAATATTAAATATAGCTTAGGATGAAATTTTGGCATTGTTCTGAAAAACATCAATTTTTGATGAATAGTGAAACTACTAAGTGGTAGTTAAAAAAACTGAATTTTTCATAAAACTTAATTTTCCTGCTTCTGTGAATGGAATTTCAAAAATCGGAGAGACACGGTTGATGTCAGTAAGTAAAATGTGGTTCAATGAGATGAAAATAATTTTTGGTGAATAATAACTTTTTACTTTTATTTACCACGGTTAAAAGTAAATAAGGTAATTAAGGGTAAAAATGATATTATTATTACCCTAACACATGTCCTAATTCTATTGGACAAGTGTATCTCGACCAAAAACAACCTTATGAATATAATATGACCATTTAGGTCCACTTGGATTAGATTATGACATTTAATATTATTTTATTTAATGAATAGTTAAAATAGATAAAATCAAAGTTTAATAAATAAATCATTTTTAATATGGGGTTATACATAAGATAAATTCGACTATAAATATTAATTAGAAAGCTAAAACGATTTCATACATAATTATATTTTATTTATAATTTTTAGATTTTAAATAAATTAATTTATTTATGACACAACGATGATGCAGTAATTACCCTTTTAAGGAAATATTAACATAATTGATGTTATAAATGATCAAATGAATGTAGTTTGAGACTATTTATGAATTTGACTAATTTTCTAGGTTACTATGATATATTAGTGTTGATTTAATCAACTTGGTTCGAACATATAATTCTGTTATGACTTTCACAAAAATCATATATCAAATAGTGTCAAAATTGACACAAAATAGTTTTTAAATCAAATATTATATTATTAATTGTTATTTTATTCCTAAAAATATAAGGTTCGGCCAAATTACTTAGATAAGGATATATGTATTAATAATAAACAATTTGGGGTTCGTTTGGCAAGTTATAGTAAGTGTATTAACCATATAGTGAAAGAAAACAAAAAGACACGGTAAAAGTTAAATTATTTAACTTAGAGTTAAATCTAATTGATAAGGTTAAAATAATACCCTAAACTTGTCTAAATCTTATTGGTTGATAGTATTTCGACCCATCCCCACTTTATCTTCTAAATAAGACCCTTTGGAACCATTATAAACCGATTTTGACATTAATATAAAATTATATTTTGAGGTATTCCTATGGTGCCCCTCTCCTCCCTTATAAAAGGACACCTCCTCCCCCTCCTCCTCACACCAATTTGAGCACTCAATCTAGGCCAAACCCTGACAAAATCTATTCTCCAATACCCTAGAAACATCCTAGAGGTTCTGGTCTTCCTCAAAGACCAATTTTAGTGCCCTAAGAGGAGGTCTCAAAGAGGCGCTTCAAAGAAGAGGTAATTACCGTTACCAATTCTTTCATCTTTATTTATTCTTCCACTTCTTCTTCTTAGGTTGTTTCATTATGAAGTAATAAAATCAGTATCACTCATATACTGATATGTTATTTTAAGTATGAAACAACCCTATTTCACCATCTATCCATCCTACGGAAAAAGAAATCACTGCGCGTGCGTACGTACGAAATACCGTCTCCACGCCGTGGTGTAATCTATTTTCCACCACCACCTTACATGGATGGGTATAATGGTGTAAAGAATAACTATACATAGTTATTAAAACATCATATTGATTCTTATATATTTTATAATCCACTCCTATTCAATTCAATAATTATGGAAATGATATCATCGCTCGTGCGTACGTACGGACTACCGTCTCCACGACGCGATGAGATTCATTCTTAATGATTAACCATTCATGAATGATTATAAAGTATATATAATAAGTACCAATGAAATATATGAAATAATAATGATGCTGGATTTATGTATATATATATATATGTATGTCATCTACTTACTTCCATTCAAGACAATAAGGAAAGAAAAACAGCGTTCATGCGTACGTACGGACTACCGTCTCCATGAACGGTGTTTTTCATTTCATTTATCTATCTATTATATATATATATACTGAATATATATGATATATAAATCATATTTTATATTCTGGAAGTAAGTAAATCATGATATAAGTAATAATAATGTCAAGAACAACAAGTCAAAACACCTACGATAAATGAAACGATTTTACCCAAAACGCTTCTTTAACATGGAATTTACAAAAGAACGGGTAATATAATGTAATAAGTGAACCATATATGATATCATAACAATGAATATGATTCTGTAATAAGTCAATGGAATTATTTAAATCATTATATAGGAGGTTCGGACACATACGAAGAAAATCGGACCTAAGGTAAGGGAAATATCACAATCTCACTTTTATCTGAGATTGTTTTTACTTTGGTTATTACTGGGGTGTATTTTATCATCCACATCCATGTTTCCTCAATATGTAATATTATTTCCATCCAACTACAATTGTTTAAATCCAATTTTACCCTTCGGTGAGTTTTTAGTAAAAAATATGAAAGGAATCTTTTGACGTTTTTCATACGAGGTGCTTTTTGACTTTTCCGACAAAAGTACGAAGAATGTTTTTTTAACTTATACGGCATGAATGGATTTCTAAAAAATTATTTCCAAGAAGCATCCTTTATAAGTATTCATGTTTATTTTTAATCAACTTCTTTTAGTTTAAAATTGTATGACATGTTAAGAAAGGAAAAGTGTTTTTGAAGTAGAAAGGATATTTTCCTCAAGAACGAAGTTCAAGTATTTTATAAAAATTATTTTCCATCTAATATAATAAAAGGGTTCTGTTTTTATCCCTATTATTACATGGATTTGATTATGTTGTGATGGAGATATTTTTATGAATTCCTTTATCTTATATGAATTGTTTTATGATGTCAAGTTGTTTAAGAATCCCATTTTTATTACATGGGTTATGCGATGATGTATGATTTATGATTATGTGGCACACATAAGAAAGGATTCATTATAAGATGGGTGGGACCTATATCTCCCTCCAATGCATTGGGTAAAGATTTTATATCTCATGAGATAGAAAGGGATGGAATGGTAGGTTATACCGGTTCAGTGAAACAGGACTGAAACGAGGGTTACTCGATTCAGAAAGGGACTTTGTCCACTAAGATAGTCTTGGCAATGAGTCTTGACTAACAAGAAATGATTCTCTATGATTATGTGTGAATGCCACAAAGTTTCATGTTTTAAGTTATGATTATTGTGATTACATTTCACTGCCATGATTTATCCCATGTTATGAAATTATGCTCTCTTTTGCAGGTTAAGATTTCCAAAATGTTATGTTCTTATGAATACAATGTGATTGATATTTCTTTTGTTTACCCTTACTGAGCATTTGAGCTCACCCTTTTATGTTTTCTTTTCCCCAGGATATAAATAAAGGTTTTAGGTAAAAAAAGGGAAGATCTTTATAGGAGATGTTGAAGATCTTTCACCACGATTATAAGATTACGTTCCGAGTTTCCAAAGACACTAAAATATTATGATCCTTGTGTGTATGTACTAAGTATTCCGCAAATGTAATGTAATGTCAATGTACATCATGTTTCGGGTCTCTACAGCTGGTATCAGAGGAAAGGTTTAGTCAACCTTTGGAAACTAGGATGCGAGAACTTTAGTGAGATCCCTCGAGTTATTTCTAAGGTATGTCTAGGGATGTCCCTAAGGTTAAGTATACGTATAGGTTATAGTACTAGAACTACGCTAACGATCATATAATTAAACCTAAGATGTTAGATATTGAAGGTACTTCCCCTTTATTATGTTGTTTTCCCTAGCATGATTTTTTCCTCTCACACTATTCTTTTTGGGTTTTAGACGATGGCTGGAACCCGAAGGAACCGTGTTGATCAATGTAATGGACAATGCAATGATTGTCCTCCTGAACAAACAAATGTTATGGGAGATGGAGTGTAAAATCTTATTGCTATACTTACAAAAGCTATGAATCATTCTGGACTTCCAAATGAGCAGAGAAGGGAACAATATTCTATTGAGTCCTTCATGAGGCAACGTCCACCTTCTTTCAGTGGGTCTTCTGATCCACTTGTTGCTGAACAATGGATCAGTACCACTGAAAAGATATTTTCAGTTCTTCAATGTTCTGAACATGATAAAGTCATCTTAGCAGTATATCGTTTGGAAGGTGAAGCTGATCAATGATGGAATCTTATCAAGAATACAAGGCAAAGAGATGAAATTGAGTCCATGGAATGAGACGAGTTCAAGAACTTATTTTTCAATAAGTACTTCCCTCATATTCTTTGAACAAAGATGGAGAAGGAGTTTCTTGAACTAAAGAAAAAAGATGATGAATCTGTTGGTATATACGAAGCGAATTTTACAAGACTTGCAAGGTATGCATCTGGCATTATCATCCAACCTGAAAGTAAAGTTGATCGATTTTTCAGTGGCTTAAAACCAAGTCTTCGAAGGGCATTAGCTATAAGAGACTTCAGTAGCTATGAAGAAATTGTGCGTTGTGCTATCAAGGTAGAAATGGAAGTTGGTGTTATATATCCATCTCATGGTTTTGACAAGAAACGAAAGATGGAGTTCAAGGAGAAATCTCAGAATAATGGTGAAAAGAAGATGAATGTTTCCTTATGCACAAAGTGTGGAAAGAAGCATGGTGGATATTGTCTTAAAGGGACTAGAAAATGTTTTAAGTTTGGAAAAGAAGGTCATCGAGCAGGTGAGTGTCGAAGTAATGAAAAAAGGGTTTCTAATGATGTGAATAAAGAAAACACTACAGAGAACGCACGACCAACACTTCAATGCTTCAAGTGCAAGGAAATGGGGCATTATGCTAATAAATTCCCTAATCCAAGGGTTAGTGATGATCAACATGAGCAACCACTGAAGGCAAAGGACAAAGGGAAGTCACATGCGATCACTATTGGCAATGTTGAATATGACAACGATGTGGTGGAATGATTAAGTGTTTATGTAATGGGATTCCAAAATAATGTTGTATCATTGAGTATTGCAATATTTATTGATGTGGTATTCAATGTGATTGAGATATTTTTTGGAAATAAGATGAAATGCGCATAATGAAGGGAAAACGAGAAAATGAAATGTTTAGTAGTATTCATGAGCTCATGATTGATATAAGGACTAAGTGATATCATGGTTTCAGTATATAGAATTTTGAGGATTTTGGTATGTGGAAAGTGTTAACTTTAAACTGCATTCATGTTTTCACTAAGGTATTCAAGAGAATACATGATTAAGGACTTTGAATGTTTAGAATGTGACCAACAAGACATATCTTATGGGGATCAACGATGGTATTAAATCTCTGGTAATTGTTTTCACTATATTATGAGAGTGGACTGCAGTATTATGGGTAAGCCTAATGATTGGAATGGATTATGTTGGAATAAGTTAGTATTGTTTAAGGATAGACGTTTTTTTTCGATATTATTGATGGGATGTTATAGTAATATAGTTTTAGAAAAAGGACAACCTGCAGGACGGGCGACAACCCATCGCGTCGGACAAGGCTGTGGGAATCGAACCCACAACCGAAGTGCGACTGGCCTTTATCCCCTACCACTGGCCTACAGGAAGTCCCTTTTTAGTAGAAACTAGTTTTATTATATTAAGTTGTATGACATATGATGTATAAGTCCATTTTAGGAACCATATATTATTAATCTCACTATAGATCGACTTATGTATATAATTTTTTTTGCTAACCTTTTGTTTGAGACAGATGGAATGACCCGTCATTCTATCACATGATCTGCTAACACTTCACGAATAACAAATTCAACTTCATTTATTTAAGAGATGAAGTGTAAATTGTTAAAGCCACGAACAACAGTGAGATTGTACCAAAATAAAGTAAGTATTTATTCTAATTCAAATTCTTTAACATTAGGGAAACGATCTTGAAAACCAAAAATGTTGTCCTAGTGATCTTATATCTGATGAATCAGATGGTACCTTAGATCGTCACAAATTTATGGCTTTGTTATTGCTGGATTTTCCATAGTCATGTTCTCTACCACTCTCCATCAGAACATGATGGTTAGATTTCTCTTTCATATACATATTTTCACCTATGTGGAAACCCAGTGACTAGTTTATTTGGGTAACCGTTACGTTTCATACTTTTGTTTTTAAAGATTGGTTTTGATATTCCTTTTTACGATGTGGGTTTCTATTAAAGAAACTTTCGAATAATAAACCATTTATAACCCCGACGAATTTCGAGGGCGAAATTCATTTTAAGGGGGGAAGAATGTAACAGCCCGAGATTTTATGAAAAATATTCTTTTTAATTTTATTAATGTCTTGTGTTTTAAGCTACATCAAAAGGAGCTTGCACAACACACATCCTTGACTTGCCTTGCATTACACGCAATCGCGACCTTCCTTGATAGCGTGTGTAGTACGCAATAACGAGTTTCATTAAACAAAAATATGCTATTAAAATATTATTAAAACTAGCTATTATGAATAGTAATAACCACTTTTTGAAATTTTGTATATTTTATTTTTCAAAATGGAATTAATTTCTGGATTCTTAATATCGAAATTTGATTAGGGTGAAATTTTGGTACTTTTCGGATAACTTTCATATTCTGATGAATAGTGAAAATTATTATATTATAATTAAAAACAACTTTTTTAATCGAAATAATTAATAGTGATAAATCATTAAATTGAGTTGTTTTAAATTATATTTAGAATATATTTTTACAATTTAATACGATGTTGGTTATTGGATGTAATTTCACATTTAAACCAGACATAATCAAGTGTCAATCTTTTGGTAGATATTGTTTCTTAAAAACACGCTATTTGTTTTAACAGCGGGATTTAATTATAAAAATAATTAATGAAACTTCTATGTTATGAATTTGGTAAAATAGACTTCATTTTTGAATTCGGAATATGAAATATAGCTTAGGATGAAATTTTGGCATTGTTCTGAAAAACATCAATTTTTGATGAATAGTGAAACTACTAAGTGGTAGATAAAAAAACTGAATTTTTCATAAAACATAATTTTACCGCTTCTGTGAATGGAATTTCAAAAATCCGAGAGACACGGTTGATGTCAGTAAGTAAAATGTGGTTCAATGAGATGAAAATAATTTTTGGTGAATAGTAACTTTTTACTTTTATTTACCACGGTAAAAGTAAATAGGGTAATTAAGGGTAAAAATGATATTATTATTACCCTAACACATGTCATAATTCTATTGGACAAGTTTATCTCGACCAAAAACAATCTTATGAATATAATATGACCATTTAGGTCCAATTGGATTAGATTATGACATTTAATATTATTATATTTAATGAATAGTTAAAATAGTTAAAATCAAAGTTTAATAACTAAAACATTTTTAATATGGGGTTATACATAAGATAAATTCGACTATAAATATTCATTAGAAAGCTAAAAAGATTTACTACGTAATGATATTTTATTTATAATTTTTAGACTTTAAATAAATTAATTTATTTATGACACAACGATGATGCAGTAATTACCCTTTTAAGGAAATATTAACATAATTGATGTTATAAATGCTCAAATGAATGTAATTTGAGACTTTTTATGAATTCCATTAATTTTCTAGGTTACTAAGATATATTTGTGTTGATTTAATCAACTTGGTTCGAACATATAATTCTGTTATAACTTTCACAAAAATCATATATCAAATAGTGTCAAAATTGAAACAAAATAGTTTTTAAATCAAATATTATATTATTAATTGTTATTTTATTCCTAAAAATCTAAGGTTCAGCCAAATGACTTCGATAAGGATATATGTATTAATAATAAACAATTTGGGGTTCGTTTGGCATGTTATAGTAATTGTATAAACCATATAGTGAAAGAAAACAAAAAGACACGGTAAAAGTTAAATTATTTAACATAGAGTTAAATCTAATTGATAAGGTTAAAATAATACCCTAAACTTGTCTAAATCTTATTGGTTGATAGTATTTCGACCCATCCCCACTTTAGATTCTAAATAAGACCCTTTGGATCCATTATAAACCGATTTTGACATTAATATAAAATAATATTTTGAGGTATTCCTAAGGTGCCCCTCTCCTCCCTTATAAAAGGACACCTCCTCCCCCTCCTCCTCACACCAATTTGAGCACTCAAGCTCGGAAAACCCCTGCCAAAATTTCTTCTCCACTTCCCTAGAAACATCTTAGTGGTTCTGGTCTTCCTCAAAAACCAATTTTAGTGCCCTAAGAGGAGGTCTCAAAGAGGCGCTTCAAAGAAGAGGTAATTACCGTTACAAATTCCTTCATCTTTATTTCTTCTTCCACTTCTTCTTCTTAGGTTGTTTCATTATGAAGTAATAACATCAGTATCACTCATATACTGATATGTTATTTTAAGTATGAAACAACCCTATTTCACCATCTATCCATCCTATGGAAAAAGAAATCACCGCGCGTGCGTACGTACAGAATACCGTCTCCACGCCGTGGTGTAATCTATTTTCCACAACCACCTTACATGGATGGGTATAATGGTTTAAATAATAACTATACATAGTTATTACAACATCATATTTATTCTGATATATTGTATAATCCACTCCAATTCAATTCAATGATTATGGAAATGATATCATCGCTCGTGCGTACGTACGGACTACCGTCTCCACGACGCGATGAGATTCATTCTTAATGATTAACCATTCATGAATGATTATAAAGTATATATAATAAGTACTAATGAAATATATGACATAATAATGATAATGGATTTATGTATATATATATATATATTTATGTCATCTACTTACTTCCATTCAAGACAATAAGGAAAGAAAAACAGCGTTCATGCGTACGTACGGACTACCGTCTCCATGAACGATGTTTTTCATTTCATTTATCTATCTATTCTATATATATATACTGAATATATATGATATATAAATCATATTTTATATTCTGGAAGTATGTAAATCATGATATAAGTAATAATAATGTCAAGAACAACAAGTCAAAACACCTACGATAAATGAAATGATTTTACCCAAAACGCTTCTTTAACATGGAATTTACAAACGAACGGGTAATATAATGTCATAACTGAACCATATATGATATAATAACAATGAATATGATTCTTTAATAAGTCAATGACATTATTTAATCATTATACAGGAGGTTCGGACACATACGAAGAAAATTGAACCTAAGGTAAGGGAAATATCACAATCTCACTTTTATCTGAGATTGTTTTTACTTTGGTAATTACTGGGGTGTATTTTATCATCCACATCCATGTTTCCTCAATATGTAATATTATTTCCATCCAACTACAATTGTTTAAATCCAATTTTACCCTTCGGTGAGTTTTTAGTAAAACATATGAAAGGAATCTTTTGACGTTTTTCATACGAGGTGCTTTTTGACTTTTCCGACAAAAGTACGAAGAATGTTTTTTTTAAACTTATACGGCATGAATGGATTTCTAAAAAATTATTTCCAAGAAGCTTCCTTTACAAGTATTCAAGTTTATTTTTAATCAACTTCTTTTAGTTTAAAATTGTATGACATGTTAAGAAAGGAAAAGTGTTTTTGAAGTAGAAAGGATATTTTCCTCAAGAATGAAGTTCAAGTATTTTATAAAAATTATTTTCCATCTAAGATAATAAAAGGGTTCTGTTTTTATCCCTATTATTACATGGATTTGATTATGTTTTGATGGAAACATTTTTATGAATTCCTTTATCTTATATGAATTGTTTTATGATGTCAAGTTATTTAAGAATCCCATTTTTATTACATGGGTTATGCGATGATGTATGATTTATGATTATGTGGCACACATAAGAAAGGATTCATTATAAGATTGGTGGGACCTATATCTCCCTCCAATGCATTGGTTAAAGATTTTATATCTCATGAGATAGACAGGGCTGGAACGGTAGGTTATACCGGTTTAGTGAAACAGGACTGAAAAGGGGGTTACACGATTCAGAAAGGGACGTTGTCCACTAAGATAGTCTTGGAAATGAGTCTTGACTAAAAAGAAATGATTCTCTATGATTATGTGTGAATGCCACAAAGTTTCATGTTTTATGTTATGATTATTGTGATTACATTTCACTGCCATGATTTATCCCATGTTATGAAATTATGCTCTCTTTTGTAGGTTAAGATTTCCAAAATGTTATGTTCTTATGAATACGATGTGATTGATATTTCTTTTGTTTACCCTTACTGAGCATTTGAGCTCACCCTTTTATGTTTTCTTTTCCCCAGGATATAAAGAAAGGTTTTAGGTAAAAAAAAGGGAAGATCTTTATAGGAGATGTTGAAGTTCTTTCACAACGATTAGAAGATTACGTTCCGAGTTTCCAAAGACACTAAACTATTACGATCCTTGTGTGTATGTACTAAGTATTCGGAAAATGTAATGTAATGTCAATTTACGTCAAGTTTCGGGTCTCTACATTAATATTATGATCTTAACAATGAATATTAGCCACTTTCAGTGACTAATCACACCCCCAACATGATTTTTTCTAGTCCCGAGCAAAATATATTACAAATATGATATTCAAATCCCTTTTTCCAAAAACATTTTAGTACACATTGTTCACCCAAAGACCTCATACAAAAAAAAATTATGAAACCCATCAAAATCATCTAAAAAAAGCTAGGTCCATAAGAATATCCCAATCCCAAGCCCATTCCGTTGTTCAAATTCATCGCCACATTTCATCAAATTTTAATTATGCATGATAATGTGTTGTGAAACAGAAAAGATATAGGGCCCATTTTATTATTAAAGGGAAGAAAATGGAAGCGCTAGGTGGGAATCACATTAAACCATAATATGAGTATCCTTTTTTATTTTTTTGATTGTTTGTTTGTCTGTTTTTTGTTTGTTTTTTTAACCACAATAGATATGAAAAAACTAACTATGGGCAAGACAACTATGGTGTCACGATACCCAAGTGTCAGACGCCACACATTTTGTCAATTACATGATCTATAATATAGAAACAAATCCTAAATCTGGGCAAGACAACTATGGAGTCACGATCCCAAAGTGCCGGAAGCCACGCATTTGGATAAAACATTTCTCTATGCGATCATTATTTTTTGTTTGAATTTTTTTTGTATTATTTTGTATTTTTTTTTGTTTTTGGATACCCAAATTAAAATAAATGTGACCCCAGAACCCTATGCTATAATGAAAGGGACCCACGAACTTAAATTCACACCCATGATCTAGCCGACATGCATTGTGGCATTTTTATTAAGAGGATGAAAATGTAAACTTTCAAAAATCACCTCGGAAAACCGCACTTTCCAAAAACTATGCTTATGAACTTAAACATGCATTAAAATAATAATCAAGGCATGCATAATTATTTGATATCCAATTTGAGAGTTTGCAATGTGTGTTATCATGTTCAAGGTTAATGGAATTTTGTTTTTCATGCATGTTTTTATTCACAAAATTAAAAAAATCATTTTTATCTCCCCCAACATAGAATAACACTTTCCCCAATGTTTAATGAAATGAAAAGTTAGAACGGGGGTAGGAGAGGAGTTCAAAGAGGAAATTGAAAATGATAAACATAGAACAAATTCACCTGGTTTTTTTTGAAGTTGATGTTCATGATGCTCCAGATTACTCCTTTGATCTCTTGGGGGATGTAGGAACCTCCTTGTTTGAACATTTATCACCCAAAATAGTACCTTAACAATAAAAATAAGAACAAACTAGAAAAAAACAAACAACACAATAATTTATTTAAAACAAATTACATCATTTTTATGGTTTTGCCTATATTTAAAAAAAACTGATGATACATTGTCTTCTTTATATTTTCTGTGTAAGGTATTACTCAGGGATCATATCACGTGACAGAGATGAATACAGTGCTCCCCTTTCATACCCATCCTTACTCATAAAAGAAGAACAAATCAACAAACTATTTTTTTAAATACTTACAAAAAAATAAAATAAAATAAAATAAACAGATGATACATTGCCATCTTTAAAATTTCTGGGTAAGGCATTACTCAAGGGTCACACTGCGTGACATGGATGAATAAAGTGCTCCCTTTCATACCCATCCTTACTCATAAAAGAAGAACAGGTCAACAGTCTATAAAAAATCCAAAATGAAGAAGAAGGAGACAAAAGATGATTCAGAATGATTGAAAAATTGAAAACTATTGGTTGCCTCTAGTGCATCACTTTTTTTTAATGTCGTTAGCCCAACATAAACCCTCCCAACTTATCAAATACCAAATTTAAACATTTTAACAAACCCATATTTACCCACTTCAACTTGATTGAGATTGATTATTTTTTATAATTTTTTCCATGTGAAATCCCATGCTTAGCAATGAGTGTGAATTTCCAAGGAATTTTGGTAATGGTTGATTGAGTTTCATCTGGAGTATTTCTTAATATTTCATGGTTCATTTCTATTTTGTGATATTATTCATTAAAATTGATGATAATTGAATGGTCTTTGTTATCATAAATAGAGGGATTCATGAGTAGGGAAGGAAGGATTATGACATTGAGTTTAGTTTCATTGAATTTTCCCAAAGAAAAATGGAAATTTGAACCCAAATTTATTTCATCTAAAAAACATTTTGATAGAATTAGTTCCTTTGGAAAATATGATTCATCCCCAAAAGTTTCCATTTTAATTCTAAGAGTGGGTATGATCTCAATGTTTTGGATTTCTTCCAATGGTTCAGTGATCGGTGGTCCTAAAAATTCACTATTGGATCCATGTTCAGGAAACTCAATCCATAATGTCATGTTATTATATTTTGAATTCAAAAAATCAATTTTCTCCTAAGTTAAATACTCTTCAGCTTGACATTCAAAATTTCCTAACCAATTCAATTCATTATCTAACGTGTAACTCCCAATTTCTAAGGTTTGTTATTCACATGTTTTAATGTTTTGTAGTTCTAACCTCAAAGATGAAACCTTGGAATTCATTATCTCTATTTTATTACACAATTATTCAATAATTTTTTCAGGATTACAGTTGATAGATGTTTTTACATCTAGGACATTCTCATTATTTATATTTTCAATCATTATTGACATGTATGGAAATCTATCTTTTAAACAATCAGCATCCCATTGATTGTAAATCTCATATGGTGTGGTGTATTCAATTAAGGTTTGGTCAATGAAATTCCCAATGTGAGGTGTTTCCAAATATTGATTTCTGACATGATTACATAATTGGTTTATGAAGGGTTATTTTGGAGGATAATCCATTGGGGTTTATTAAAAAATGGTTTTGCGATTTTTTGGACACACAGAAACTAAAATGGGAAAAGAGAAGAGAAATTAGAGTGAGAATAGAGAATATGGGGTGAGAAAAGAAGATGTGGGTATAAGGTACTTACTTGGTCCTTGGAAATAGAGACCAAATTTGGTTGCGCCCAAATTTACCCTACGGGTAAAAAGCGGTCGATGTAGTACATATAGGGGTTGAGTCCATAGGGACCAAAGAAGTAACCTTGAGACGCTTTGATTTCGTGAAGGATGGGCTATGAAGTAGCCAACTTTGGTTTTGATTTTGGATGGTTTTAAAGAACACTAAGAAACCTAAGTGAATTCAATTTAAAAAATGGGTTAATCTTAGTATTATTCTCGGGGTGGATTGAATGAATTTTACTTCTTTAGACAATTTTGGTTTTATTAATTCGTGATGAATCCATTTTTCAAAAATAACACTACCTTCATCATTTTCTGGTTCGGTGCTTACTAAACACAATTAATAATCCTGTATACACGTAGAGAACCAAATTCATGATCTCTCCATGGTAAATGGTCATTTAGTAATTGAATTTAGATTGCTCAAACACAGTATAGATGTAAAATAGAAATAACTGAAGAATGGATGTCTTAAATTAATTATCCAATTCACAATAATTTGTTCATAAAATAACATTCAATACAGCCTTTTCATCCTCCTATGATCGTCCCATTAAAGGGTAATCCCTCCATTGATGTTATACTTTCAATGGTGGGTAGAAGATGGCTTACAATAATTGGATTGAATAAAATTAAAACCGCGGAAATAACGAGCACTCCTCTGTGTGTGTGAATGAAATTCACACCTATGTGTGAACTAATTCACCACAACGCAGAGATATCACAGTTATTTGTGAAAATTTTCTTTTAATAAATGAATGGAAAATATAGAAGAGAAATTTGGTGATTGAGAATAAAAAAACTTACATGGAAATTGAAAACCTTACAAAAGAACATTTGCATCATAACCTAACAATGAAAAAAGCAACAAAAGATGATAAAAAAATATCAGATCCTGTTCCCTTCACCACCAGCTCCTTATATAGGAATATTAGGAGCTTTAGGTCCACCCCCAAGAATTAATTCACCCCCAACAATTAATAGAGTCAAAATAAGGTTGAAGAATATAAGGGAAATTGATGTTACACAGTTGACCACAAAACCTGCCAGATTCATCCTCCGTTTTGACGTGTGAATTAGTAATTGAAGAAAGCCGAATATGGAGGGGTAGTAGAATAGAAATATCTTCGCCAATATGTCTTATATTATCTAAAAATATTTCAGGAAATTTGGCTCAGCCGTTTGGATGTTATGGTCGAAATGGTGGGAGGGATTTATGTGCACTAATGTCTGGTCCACCATTAAAAGCTAAACTTTAGATCCTTTTATCGTCATGAAATCTTCAGAATTAGCTCCGGACACAGTTGAATAAAATGATCCTCATATATTTATCTTTCTACTGTATAAATTTTAGCTTCATTGGTCTTGGTTTGGGGGCCCCACATTTGTTTGATGTTCCTTAGGCCCATTATTCTTTTTCCAACATGTTTCTGCATTCAGGTGCAAAAAATCACCATCTTCCCTTATGATTCATCCATCAGGCCTAAAAGAAAAAATGTTCCAAATAAAGTGTTGAATCATATACCAAAATATAAAATTAAAATGATGAATATTTTAATGTTACAAGAAAATTATTGAGTGGGCCCAAATTTACACTTTAAGCATGAATTGCACAATAATGGGAAATGAAGTTCAATATCTGAATTGGATTAAAATTGATGTTTATGCACTTTTAAACACAATAATATTATGATCCTAAAAATAAATATTATCCACTTTCAGTGACTAATTAGTTCCTATTCCTCCATATCCCTGGCTAAAGGCTCCAAATAGTAAGTCAAGAAAAAATAATTCCTCTGATACCACTTTGTAACATCCCGGTTCCGGAAGCCACCCAAAGGAGCCCCATACCCGGTTGGTCACATGGCCTCAAGCTCATTTCCCCAAATTCCAAAGGCTACCAACTAGCATGGAGGGCCTTGGGTGTGATAGTGGGGAAACTATGACCTCATTGGAAGAGTACACAATGGAAGATAAAACTAAAGCAATACAATAGAAGAAATAAGAAATATCTAATAACATTAAATAACGGGAGACTAGAATATTAAAATGACTAGAGAAAATATATATAAAAGTTGCATGATACATATGTCTTGGAAAGAAGAAAAATAAGTCATAGTGCTGGAAGTAAAAATAGTACTAAACCAATTACCAAGGAAATAAAATAACAACTCCTCAGCATCGCAAGCCATAGCTTGGTCCCTCGCTCTCTTGATCCACAACAATAAAGTACCTAAAGTAGAAGGGCACTTATGCTTATCTATAACTGCAAGAATATAATATGTTTGGGCCCAAAAGCATGACCTAAATAGGGTGTGAGACTAAAACCTAGTAGGAAACCACCTGATGTTCTGTGCCTAGCAGTTAGTGAGTATATGGCTGGTAAAAGTACAGTAAATAGTAAATAGTAAATAGTAACCTCTGAACAGTAACCAGGAAATGATAACCAGTAAACTGGAATATACTCAACAGTAAAAAATCCTCAGTTCAATCATGAAATAGTGAGATAAATAGATAACCATAAGAAGGTAACCCTCTAGGAAGTACTCACAACCATCCCCTCTGGTCCTACCTAATAAGTACAAACAACCCTATGAGCAGCACACTCAGTCTAACCCATCTGGTTTTGTATAGTAATTTAATAATACTCTTGGAGGAAGCACGTATAGTCTATCCCCTCATATTCAAAGTTTAAGCAAGACTCTCTGATGAAGAACACAGAGTCCATCCCCCACGTTGTCTAAGGTAGGAAAAGACTCTCTGAAGAATCTCACATGTCAATTCCCCTTATATCCCCAAGGTCTAGGACTCTCTAAGGAAGCTCACTTGGTCAATTACCCGTATATCCCAGGTTTTTCAATTCAAACAAAGACTCTCTAAGGAAGCTCAGATATTCAATCCACTTATAGTCTAAAGTAATCAAGGACTCTCTGAGGAAACTCACTCATTCAATTCCCCTTATAGGCCCAACTGGTTCTAGGCACTCTAAGGATTCTCACTCGATCAATCCCCCTTATAGTATATTACACCATGTTCTCATGACCCTGTATATGTCAATGAGCATATCAGTGAAATATAGACAAAGTAAACCTATAGAACTACTTGGATAATAGCCTACACCATAACAAGAATGTCAGGATACAAATTCTACCCTACTGCAACAGAAATGGAAAATAGGCAAGGCATCCAAGGGCTAAGTAGGACCAAACGGTCGTAAAGAGAACAATGAATGATAAAAACATTTACAAGCATAGAAACAGATTCAATTCATATCCAAAATTACCTCTACATAGGCATAAAAGCATGTAAAGAAAACAACTGTGGTAAATCGGTAAACATGTAATACCCTATTCAAGGGTTTTGGTGGAATTTGAACATAATAATCAAATAATTCATGAGGAAATGAATAAACAACCTACATCAGCATTAGCAGATCAATATACATGAAATATGAGGCATGAATCTCCATGGAACGTCTTAGATCTAAGAAAACTTCAAAAAAGGTTCAACCCACAATAACTTGGAAAACAAGAGGAATTGAAAAAACAAAGGTCAAGAAGATTAGAGAACTCACTGATGTGCTTCCAATGCAATCAACGGTGCCCGGATCAGAGGATAGATGAAGGATTGGGGGATCATCGAAGATCTGTGGATGCTCGACACACTTGAATGAACAAAACCTAAAATAAGTGGTTTCAGTCTGTGAGACACGACCCTAGTGCGTTTAACAAAAAAAATAAAGTACACGACGTATACTTACTATTTCCATACTCCTCTTTAAGAGGCCTCTGAAACACCCTCACATGGCCATGTGTGTGGACGCTATAGGGCCAGTACTCGGCTTCCTACAACAAAGAAGTACACAACATATACTCATAAAGTACACGTGGTGTATATTTAAAATTTTCTAGAATTTCGTCTTTTTCCCAAAAACGACCCGAAAAGAAAAAACATACCTGAAAAAGAAGATTTGGGTTCTTACATTCACCATGACTTATTATTTATCTTTAATAAAGATTTTGAAATATTCTTTAACATTATCGAGCATCTGATGAAACCCCTTTCTCATGTTTTATTTTCCCCAGGATTTGAATATGTATATTTGGAATTACTTTCATATATAATCTATCAGTTTATTGATGTTTCCAGTGGAGTTATTATGTTATTTTTACATTAATGTTTTACTGAAAAACATATGTTTGTATCTAGGTTTCCAAAACTACTATACTATTCAGTCCCTTTGGATTAGAATCTTTTAACTATAAAAATTTTATATTGTAAGGCAGTGAATATTAGATTCTGGGGTCGGTGTCATTACAAGTGGTATAAAAGTAGGATTAGTCGAAAAATTAGAAACTATATAAAAAAATGCATAGATTACGTATCATAACCTGAATATATACATTGATGATAACAATAGTGGAATATCCTAGAAATTTGGTAAGGTAGTGATTATGTTGGATTTTTAGAAATATATCACATTACGGATACTCCATGTTAATGTGGTTCTATTAAAAATGTTATTAGGAGTAACTAATCTAATGTGGTGCATAAGGACTAACTCTGAATAACCTGGTACATGAAAACTATCCTTACAACACAGCTGATTTGAAGCTTCTAGGGATATGTTTTGGATAATTCATATTTTCCTTACAAACGATTAGGAAGGATTTAAAAGAAAATAAGTCACCAGAGAAGTAATGTTTATTATTATGATATTAGATACACATGTATTTCAATTTATTATAATTATTTCACTAGTTTTGGGAATATACATTATATTTCATAAAGTTATGATCTAATATAGTGTATTTCATTATTTAAAAATGCCACATAGTTGCCGGAATGGGAACCACATCAATACACATGATCCAAAGTGTAGGAATGATAATTTTTCTATTTGTTTATGCAAGTCATTAAAAGGGGAGTTTCCAATCAAATATTCTAATAATATGAGGAAATAATATCTTTTTTTAACAATATAGGGAATGAAAAATCAATGTCTTTTGGATTCAATGGGAAGCAAGATATTCAGACGGAATCTGGAAAAAAATATATAATGGGAAGAAGTTAAAGAATTATTTTTCCACAAGTGTTAATTTTGGGAAGAAAAACTCAAGAACATGCATGAAGAAAATGAGATTATATTACAAGTATGGAGAAAAAGGACTCCAGGATTAGGATTTTAAAGAAAAAATAAAATTTCAAATGAAAACTATTTCAACTAAAAATAGGTAAGACAATATGAAAATAAATGTATTAAACATCAAAGGAATATACACCAAAAGAAAATAATGTGTCATTGTTAATCTTATTAAACTTACATAGATGGTAAGGAATGATTAATATTCTTGTGTTTGGATTCAATAAATGTGTTATTTGATTATTTTATCAATAATTATCTAGTTATATGAATCATGAAAAATATAAGGATTGTATTAGAGTACTTCTTTATAAGGATATTGAAGAATGCATTTTTTTATTAAGGTTTTAAGGTGATAAACGTTTTCATATATATATTTTTATTTTGGATTGAGAGATACATTATTTATGTAATATTTTATTAATTTTATTTTGGGAATTTTGTTACCTTCATTTTAACATTTTGGGTTGTTAACCATAGAGATTCATTTTTTAGACATGTATTTAGATTAACTTCTTATGGAATGGATCATGTTATGATTTGAAAAGTTTTGTTCGATGATAACATGTTCTAATATCTTTTCTTTATGTAAATATTTAATGGTCAATTGATTGAAATAAGGGCCATATGATTCATTAAATGTGCTTGAGGCTTGAAAAAAACCTCTTGAAAATTCATATTTAGGTATTAGGGATGTTGTAAATATAGATCACAATAGAAATAAAGGATGAGATTTTGTTTACTAAATAGAAGGTAAACAATTATGATTATTTTCTACTATTCTTATATGAATATTAATATAACACCACACCTATAGGAAAATGATTTCAAAATAAAAATATTATTTGTTTACTTTTCTTTCTTATAAATCACTGATATTTTAACCATACACATGATCTTCAATTAATTTACTTTTATTTTTATGATAACCATGTTCTATATAAATATCTATCAGAACATGATTGTTATATTTGTCATCAATGTCCATATTTTCACTTCAAACTACTATTTTCCTCTTAAAATTCATAGTTTTTCAAACAAAAAATTATTATCCCATTCCATGTTGTTAAGAGAACATTTTATTAACCCTATATCCGATGTGGGTTTTCCCAATTTTATTTGAAGTATAAAAATTTTATTTCTGTAGTAGAATATCAAATTGTGATGACCCACTTTATTGAAGGAGGGGAGAATGTAGCCCCTAGATTTTGTGGTACTCCCCCTCAAAAATATAATGTTTTAGATTTATTAGACTTCCAACAACAATGAATTGAATGCTCTAACATAATATAAATTATGAAAATTAGAATAGAAATATGGACATTACGAATAGGAATATGACCATTGAAATGGTACATTCACCTATAAATGTATAAATAATATTTGGGTATCTTATAAATGGAAAAATTTTATATTTCTATAAAGTAATATGTAAATAAATGTTTAAAAATGATAAATTATGTGTTGGTATTTGGGTGATACATAAATGTTTATTTATAATTTAATAATTAATAATGTTATTTAAAAAAAAATTATTTTATAAAATATATGAATAAGTTAATATTTTTTGTCATATTGTTTTATAAGAACAACAGTTATTTGTTGATTTATCATAAAATAAGTCATAATTTTGAAATTGGTATTTTCTGAAGATATGATGAATTTACAGAAAAATTAAAATATTTCTATTTACCAAAATATTTTAATAAAATTAAGTTAAAATTTTAATTATGAATATTAAAAAATGGGTACGGTTATATTTTGGTACTTTTATATAACAAATTAATTTCCGTGAATTGTGATATACAATAATTTACAGTTTAATCTAATTACTAGAATTAATTAGTCATGGATGATTTATGGCTAATGTAAGAAAAAAATCTTCAAATTTAATTCATTGTTTTATTATATTTTCTGATATTTTTTAAATATAAATATTATTGGGGTAAAATAATAAAATAAATATTGAGAAAACACCTCTCCCCTCCACTATAAATACAACTTCTCACTACCACTTCTCCTCACACCTTATAAACCACGGTGATTTTAAAATTCATACCCATTACTCACCCAAAGTATCATCCCCATGCTTAGGAGCATTTCATATCACCCAAAGAACAAACCCAATCCCAGTAAGGAGCTCCTCGATGAGAATAAATAAAGTGGAAAATCAATTTTTGTTTTCCTATATTTTTATTCCAATGTCTTTTTTTTCATATCATTTCCTTACCTACTCTATCCAAACATGAATGATAACTACATTATGTTATTTATACTTGATTATTAATATGATAATGTGATAAACATGCTCAATTATTTTATGATTACCTTTTTATTCAAAAAATGAAATCATCATCCATAGGGCACCGATTTTCTGCCTTCATGGACGATGAGTTTTCATTTTAGAATTCATAATTCAAGGATGGACATAAAAAATAAATGTTTAAATAAGAATATTATATATGTATCAAAACCTACTTAATATTTTGAAACAAATATATATATATATATATAAATAATTAATTAAACATAAAAACATGGTGATGGTCAATAAAATATAAAAATTACTTCAGATGGTTATAATTAGTGTTTTATCGAAACAACCATCACCATATTTGGAATAAAATGCTATTTAAGACCGTTTAAATATTACGAAAGTTTAGTAATAACATTTATTTTCAATTTTGGATAACTATTCTCGTTTCATATGATATTTCATACATTTATACAAGTGAACCAATTATGAAAACCAGAGAAAAAGAAAACTTTTGTATGAGGAAATCGATTATTATAACTTATAAAAAAAGACCATAAATGAACATAATAAAATTATTTGAAAAAATAAATGTTTTATTGTTTATAAAAAAACTATTAATGAATTTAAATTCATTATCTAGGACATTATGTACAAGTTTATATGTATTTCAGAAATAAGGTAAGATTTTTCTCATCTCAATTTTATTTTTGTGATAGATGACTTTTTAATAGTTATATCTTATTAATGGGGTATATATTCTTCCCATTGATTTAAAATATCCATAATATATTTATTTTCATGTAATTAAATTTCATATTTCATGATAATTTATTTTATGGGGAATATGATCCGACTGTTTGCAATGTTGTATGGGTTTCCTCCCAAACCATGATTTTCCATTTGGGTTACCCTTTCCATCTCTTTTACCCAATGTAATTCTTCATTATTTTAATATAATTCTTCTAAATTATGTTTATATGTTCCAAAACCATATATCTAAATCGGTCCAAATGTAATTTTTGTTTTAATTCATATTTTATATTATTCCCTTATCAATTCCACCTAATAAACAATCCAAATTAAAAGGGACTTCCATGTTTTTTCTCTATTTTCAAGTGCACTAAATAATATATTTAAATACACAATTAGTATTCTAAAATAAATTATTTTATCATGAAAAACTATCTTATTGAAATTCTTGTTTTATATAGATAGTTTATCCATTTTCTTCATTAATGTCTATTATATTTTCCCTCTAACCGCACAAAAGTGGAAGTAATTTATCCCTAAAACATAAATTCATAGTCATTATATTTTATGTTTTGTGATATACATATTAAATGATAGTTTAATGAAAAATAAAAACGATTTTTCCAAAAGAGCCCTTCTTTCCAATGTAAAAAATTTTTTCTCAGAAGAATTAATCATTGATTTTAGTAATTTATTTTTATCTATGATAATTATTCGACTATTTGAATGTTCTATGGGAAAATTTGATGTGAATATATCTTTTTAAATCGATTATTCTACATATATTGAATTCATTGGACTGAGTGAGTGATGGGAGGAGCCTGATATTGCCCCTGAATGAATTTATGGCTATCATGGGAAAAAATAAACTTTGTTTCAACTGATGCATAAACATTTATATAGACTTATTTCCCATGGTCTTAATATTATGTTTATGATGTCCACTATTATTCATTATCTATTTATGATATTTTTAATTGTTAAATCATGTGATTATTAATCAATTTTAATATCTTTGGTTATTTTTCATGGGATTATTTATATGGAATTATTTATTTAACTTCTATTCCTTATATATTATGCTCAAGATTATGTCTTATTGGAATGTGTTGTAATTATTCACCTTTACTTCTTTATTATGCTTATGATAACCTTTCACTATATTGTTTACCCTTACTGAGAATTTGAGATCACCCCTTTCTTATGTTTTATTTTTTCAATAATATGAATATGTATGTTATGAATGATATACATGGATAATCATTGATATTATATATGTTTGAAATGGATTTGCAATTTTTTCCTTTAAAATTTTAATATAAAACATATGTTTGTTTCTATTTTTCCAATACTACTAAAATATTTTTTCCTTTGGGATTCAAGTTACATATCTATAACAATGTAATAAAGTTAGGAAGCACCTCTGTCCTTCTAGGGATGGGGTATTTATATATATAAAATTAATGGGTTATGTTTTGGATAATATAGAATATATTTTGAATGTCATTGGAGTTTCTATAGAGGGGAAAAATTTGAAAATTATTAATAAAATATATGAAACATCTTCATGATACTGTGCAATGGTATGCGATGGGGTCTTGGTAGGTGAATAATTAAGTGTAAAGTTTTGAAAATGAAAAATGTATTTTTGAAACATTGGTTGTATAACCATGTGAGCTATCTATGAAAGGTGAGTTGGGAGGAAGTAGCTAGAGCACAATTAGTGTATGTTTTTTCTAATTGTGTGACCTAACCATGCACAACTATATGTTAGATCCTAAAAAGTGTATCGTTATCATAAATAATACTGTACCACTTGTTTTTAATTTATTCATTCCCTAAATCAACTTTCTATACTCACAATTGATTTAGAGATGTTCCCATTCAATTTAAGAGAAATCATTTAGAGAATCACGCTTAGTTAATGGATTTATTTTTGGCACGTCTCCTTCATTGGTGGTTTTCCATAGATATTATCTTATTCTCTCAATTGGATTCAATTATATTATCGATTTGTGATGTGTTTTTTATGGTTTATACTAATTATGATGACTTATGTGTGTGTTGGTGACACGAAATGACATATCATGTGGGAGTTTAGAGTTTAAACCCACCTTTATTAGAGAATTTGTGTTGTACATAATTATTTCCATAGTTTCTAAGGATAGTAGCTTCAATACCTACTACTATTTATTGAACTGGAATGTGTGATTTCAAATTGATTGTTTTTATAGATATTTATTTTGAAATTTTCATGCAATGCATGAAGGAAAATCACATGGGTGATAGTTTAGGGTGTGGTGAAAATTGTGTTTTTGGTGGAAGGAGAAATTGATAAAATGGTTTTTAAATGATAATATTTAAATTATTATTTGGTTTTATTGGATAGAAAATTGTTTTCAATAAAAGAATATTTTTCAAAATGGTTTTCTAGAGAATATTTTTCCATGGTTGTTGGCTTCAATGGATGTGTGTGAGTTTAATGGGAAGGATATAGTTTTCGTAGTACCACCATAAAAGGGATAGAGCATAGATGTGATTTTCCAAAAAAAATGGTAATATCAAGATTGACTGTATGCTTGGGTGTGGTCTTGTTAAAAAAGTGTTATGCCAAATAATTTTTGAGAAATAGTTGAATGAATTGTTTTATATTATTCTAGACAAATGGATTGTGTATTGGAATGTATATTGGTATGAAACCTTTTTAATGAAGATATGATTCATCTATGAAATAGAATAATATTATTTCTTATATATGAATTATTTTTAATAAATATACTAACATTTTATATCCTATTGTGGAAGTATATAAATCATTTGGGGAAAACCTATTGAGTTTCATTACTCACCCCCTACAAAGGCATATTGAGGTGTTTTTAGATATATTTTATTTGAACAATGGTAAAGGTAATTAATGCCAATTCTTTTTTTTGTTCTTCTTAATATGTGGTCTTGTATTTTTGATGTTTTATTGTCTATGTATTTAGAGTTGTTGTGATTTCGTGGTTTTTTATTTCGCTTTGTAGTTGATGTTTAGCATGGTTTCTACTTAGTAATTTAATGTAGTTTAGATTGTTTTGTTATACATTCAGTTGCCTTACATTATTATCATTCTTCATGTCTTGATTATTGGTTATAATTATCTTGTTTCATTGTTTCTTTTAATAATGGAAAATAATCCCCAATTTTTAATGATGTAGTAGTCATTTATTAATGGGATTTAGGGTATTTGAGATTTCTCTTAAGGCCATGTAATATCCTTCCATCATCTTTGGACAAGGGGGACATGTGGGATGTTATAATATTCTTATCTATTAGAATCTAGAGTTTCCACTACATTATTTACTTTACACTATGTATCTTTAATCAATACACTGTGAAATATATTTTTTCCCTAATTCCTCAAATCTATAATCTATAGACCAGTAATGTGTGAAGCCTATTATTTATTTTCGATGCAGTGTAGAATATAATTAAATATATAAAAGATATATAATTCATCAATACAAATAGATAAACTACATTACAATTTTTTAATTCTTATTGTAGTTAATTATATTTAGAATAAATGGTTCTGTATGATTGAACCATTGTTCCTAATTAATAATGAATTATTTCTAAACATATCATTGATATGTTATCGTAATATTGTTCCAAATTATTTTCTTGATTTCAGATTAGTGATTTCTAGAGGAATAAATATTTACAATTTACATTTTATATTGGAAATGAATTTGGAAAACTAATAAAATTGACTATCTTTTAGAGCCACTAATTAGAATTCAAGGATAAATTAAGATAGAGAGTACATGAATCATTAGAAGTTGGAGGTTGTAGGAATATAGATTAAAGATATAGTAATCTTGAAATTTAAATTATAAGCACGATTTTTAGATGTATTCATATGTAAAATATACTATATTAAATAGGACAACCATATCAGTTAGGATAAAATATTTATTAGAATGATATATAATAATGTTTAGTACGATTAGTAGGGATTGGGGAAAAACATTTATTCCCAATAGTCATATGCATTAAAAATAATAAAAATTTATATGTATTATCTTTCATTAAATATATTTGAAGTTTATCGATAACAAAAACATCAATAATCTTGATAGAAAAATAATATTCTATCGAAGAGAGTAAAATGATCAATTGATAGGACACAATCAATGAATTTAGGGGTTGTATTATCACTCCTAATTAATAAGTTTGGTGTAAGGAAATAATGAAAGAAGAGAGAACTCCAAGAACAATTCACACTCTTGGGAAAATATATCATTTATACTTATCACCCATTTCAATTGTTCCCAGATAAGTTATATTATAATGAGGAATTGACTGAATTCTTAAGTGAATGTTGGAATGTTGTGAATTTGATTTATTGAAACCCTATATTTTTCTCCATTAACTATCCCTAAATGAACATGTTATAAATAAATCCAATGTGAGTTAAGTATACATGGATTGTATTGTTTCATTCTATCATTTAAAATTATTCTTCCATCTTCAATAATTTTATCATGACGCTTGATGATATCCCAAATTATTTTATCTTAGTATTGTGAGTATTAATTAAATAATTTTATAGTACTTCCAATGTGATGATGAAAACCATTATTTACTATAATTAATTTCCTGAAATTTAGGGGTATGGTGGTTAAGACCAAATTAATTTTTATGATATTCAAAAAACCATGAAATTTTATCTTCTTTGAAAATAATATGGTGTATTTGTTATCATTATTTATATACAATATTGAGCCTAATTAAACCATAATATATTAAAACAATACTAACAAATTAATTAGATAAAATGGTATGAGTGTGAAAAAACACATTATGTAATATATTATTTAATATTTTACATAATTCAATATCATTTATTAAGGCATAATAAATAAGTACACATTTTTCAGTATAATAACCTTTTTCATCAGAAATGGATTTTATTGAATTTTTTGATTTAATATTATAATGAATCACTAAATTCTATGGAATTTATTTTCTAAAGATTAATATATTTTTATCAATGAGTGAGTCAATATTATAATTGGGTGATTATTTTTTAATTTTTTTTGGAATGATTTATTTTTTGTTAAATAGTGAAAAATACCGTTTTTTGAAAAACCATCATTTATTTTCATTAAATAAAATAATTTAAAAGTACTGTTTTGTTTTGAAATTCATTTAAATGTTAAAAATTTATCCGTTATTTAGAAATAATATTAGATATTTCCTTCTAATATATGTTATACTTGATGTTCATATAAATTCATTTTTTTCACATAAAATATAATTTTCGCACATAGAGTTCTTTATTACGTTTTACGAATTTATAGTATAAACAATTTTATAATATTATTAAAATTTAATAAAAATAAATTTCTTCCACATTTATAATCATGATGATAATATTTATTAATTAGTTTAATTTTATTTTCCCACACTATCAATAGTAACCTTAGGAAAGATTTATCACCTTAGTAATGGTAAAACATATAAATTAGGGTAAAAACCATGGTATAAGACCATAAAATATGAATAAAAATTCCTATTATCATATTTTATATGTAATTGTATATAAAATAATAACTTTTTACAAATATAATTAAAAATACCTATAGATTCAATTTATTTTTATATATATACTATTTTATGTATATGAAGTATACAAAATGTGTTATTTTTATTTCAATATCACTTGTAATTTCTCATAATCCTAAAAATAGTTTATTAGTGAATACAAAAATTTAATTTTCACTTAAATAAATTTAATCTATGATGATAAGTTGTTTAGTTTTTCGTTAATGTATATTTACCTTAAATGTTTATACAACATTAACATAGTGTGTGATGAAACTATTGGAAAAATATAGAAATCATTTTTAAAAAAAATTAACGGAATAATAATTTTCTGATTTATGGTATTAAATGAAATTAATGGTAAATAATAATGTATAATTGATTTTCAAAGTGTTATATTATAAATATATTATTATATATATAACATTAAGGAGAAAATAAATCCATATACACAAAAATATTGTTAATTTATTTGGATAAATAACATTTTATTAAATGATATAAAAATAAAACCAACAACATGATTATTTTTCAAATATGAAATTCAATAAAATATCATTAATTGAATTTTTTAATCCTATAGATATAGTATATATTTATTTATGAGCCTTGATTTTCTGAAAAAAAATATAATTCATGCGGTTAAGTTAAAGTTGGTTAATTAATTAGGAAAAAAAGGTAAATTTTATAATGAAACATGAAAAGATTAAATCTTATTTTTATTAAGGTATATAGACATTATAAAATACCAAAATTAAAATTCTTTCCATTTTTTCCACTATATAGGATTATGATACATACTATATATTACTATTTTTACTAAATACAAACGTGTCCTTTACATGATTTGGATATGGGAACCTCCTCTAATAATTTTAAAATAAATATTGAGCACTCTAGGAAAATAATATCCATAATGAATAAATTATTATATTCATCTACCATGTCTTATATAGTTTGGTCATCCACTAAAAAAATCATACATGGAATATTTTTAATGCCAAAGTAGGTCTCTCAGTGGAAATCCAATCATTTTAATCGAATATTTGAGGGTTTACTTTTAATAATAATTCCTATAAATATAAATTAACCATATTAATATAATTAAAAATGTACCGTAATTTTTTTTTTAATAATGATTATTGTATAACCATTTTCCCCTAAATTATATGAAAATAAAAATGAATTTATCACCCATTTGTGTGTAGACTACAATCTCTATGTAGCGATGCAATTGATTTTCCATCACAACAACACATTGATTGTTGTAATTACTGATTTAATATATATATATATATATGATATTTTTTTTATTTAAATAGTTTTAAATTCTAAATTTCTATTTAAAAATTTTAATTCCATTAACAAAAATTTGGAAACACGACTCATGCGTATGTAGAGACTACCATTTCCATGAAGTGATGAAATTAAAATTAGATAAAAACATTAAATTATTGATGATATATATAATTGAAATATATGATATTTATATCAATATTAATATTTTGGATATTATACATCCATTATCGATTGTAATGGACAATATCTTTTGAACAAAAACATATGTGATGAATGAAGATGTTAACACATGAAATAATGATGACAGTGAGTGATTGATGATGAACAAGTGATACTATGTTATAATTAAACCAAATATTTTATTATATATAAATTAATATGGTTAATTTATATATTTATAGAAATTATAAATTTATTATATAGGATGATAAAACAAATTATTATGGAAATCCGACATTGGGTAGTAGTTTCTCAGCTCACTTGTTTTTGTGAGAAATATGTCATATTCCACACCATTTGAATTAAGTTAGATTATATAAAACAATTTTTATTTGTTATATCTTGGATCAATTTATATTAATATTATATAATTATATAGTTAATGTTATTTATTACAAGGGTGTTATGATTCAAATTTTACCAATGTGGTATGTATTCTATGGTACAATCTGATTCTATACCAAGATGATTTACCCTTAATCATTATTAGGATTAGATTTTATTATATATCTCTAAAAATTCATATGAATACTATTCCATTTTATTGAATTATTATTTTTTCCTTTAATTTTATCTCTCAATTCACTTAAATGATTAAATTATTACTTTTACAGAAACAAAAATGATTTTTCTATTTTCTATGTAATATTTTATTCATTTTTTATTTTTTTAAAAAATATTTGTATGAAAATATTTAATATTATTTCAATATGATATTAAATTAATTTAGTCACATCTTTTATATAGTGACACAAGATTCATGTATATAATTATTAAATCATTTCTAATGAATATTAATTATATTTCAGGATTATCAAGAACAAATCTATAAATGGATGGATTCATTGGTAATATGGATACATAAATATATGGTACATAAATAATCAAAATAATATCCAAAATTATTTTTCCCAATAATAAACATCCATAAAAATATTATACATCAAATAATTATTCAAATCTTTGTGAAAAGGAATTATTATTATTTGGCGAGATCATATAATCAATTAGGGTAAACATGAGAGATATCAACTATATGAGAATAAGATAACAAAAGGGAAAAAATAACAAAATAAATTGAATCTTATCAACATTATATAACCATAACAACAATTTAATAGATCATAACCATTAAAATCACATCAAATATAGAATCATGATCAATGATGATAGTAGTTAGAAATTATCATTAATGAGTAAAACATTTACATGTGGTGTCACGAGAATATGAAATCATAGTACTTTGAGTAAAGAAAAAAAATCATATACATGACTTATAATTTTCAATATATTCAAATTGATCAAACTAATGTATAAAATTGTTGACATAGTCAATCAATAACTTTTTTATTCATAATTATGTGGACTTATCCATAATAAATCATACTCAAAAAAATGGGAAGACATCTATCCATAATCAATTCCACACTTATCAAAATCATATCCAAATATTTATATACCACAATAACCAACACATTAAATGGGTATAATAGGAATAATCATTCCATAATCATACTCCATTCTAATATATTTCACAGGGTCATAAAATATTCATTATATCATCATATAATAACCCTTTAAAAATGAATGGGTTTCATAATCAATTCAACATAATTATGATGAACAATAAATATAATGAATATGTATGTTATCATTGTATCATATAATCAGTAATTCTTATGTGAAATAAGATAAAGTTATAATGTATTAAATATTTCTTTAAAAGATCACTAAAATTTAACCGAAAGAAAATAACAGGCTTAATTTTAAATATCTTACTTAAAATCTTAAATTTTTCTAAATATTAATGATACAATTTTGATAGATATAAAAATATAAAATATATAATTGAATATTCAAAATAATAGAGTAATCATGAAAGTTGGAAAATAAACTCATGTGTTGTATATTAAAATAATTATTTTTTTCATACTATTAGTAAAAAGTAACTCATTTAGAAAAATAAAAGAATATTTAATTTAAATTTTTTTTTGAGAAATTTAAATAATTTTATAAATTCATTTAATAAATTAATATATAATAGAAAAATTATTCAAGGAATCTTTTTAAAGAATATATGGTCATGGAAGAAATATTTTGTTAACCATATAGAACAAACAAATGATTTTTCCTAATACCATATTATCTATAATATTATGTATCATAGAGTGGAAAATTGTACTATACCATGAAAATTCTAGGAATAATAAATAAAGAATATAATGTATGAGGTTTATTAGAGATGATTTTTTAATTTCACTAAAATCAAATTAAATAAATAATAATCCCATTTAAATTTTGATTGAAGAAAAAATTTCATACAACATTAATATCATTTGATCATCACGCAAATAAATGAAATTTAATTAAATGAATATTTCAATGCAATTAATTTAAAAATATTCATGAATTATCATATAATAGTGTAAATTAAAAAAACACATAATAGAAACATATTATTAATGTTGGATATGTCCCACTGTAAAAAAGTGAAATGAGATACCCTTACAATGTGCCATAACTTACTTCATAGGTATTAAAATCGACTATATAATTAATATAATATTATTTTAAATATATTTTTCATGATTCCCTCCCTCCAAAGATTCCATTTCTAGACAAGAAATAAATAAAGGGAGATAAAAAACCATTAGTCCCGCCTCCAGTATGCCAGGGTGTGTCAAGTGACACCAAGGCTATAAAATCTCATAAAATAGGAGGCAACACCCTTTTTAAGAAAAAATATTGGGATATAATATAGTCCATACCCATGCTACTCCAAGTAATATATATATGTAAAATAAATCCATAATCCATCCCATATGAATGTTTTCAATAAAACTGTTACAGAAACAATAAAAAATCCAAATTAAATACAAAAAATGCTAAGTACCAACACGACAACTGTCCCAGCATCCAATAAATTAAATTCCATCACGGTTCACATAAGCCTCATGGAAATGTAAAAATAGTTTTATATATGTTGGGTGATCGTATGAGTACACTCAATCGAAAAAATTTAATGTCTCTTATTCACAAGTGAGAGAATAATACTAATAATACCGTGAGAAAATTGTAGAACCCAACATCATCAATGAATGTATACTAGAAACTTCAATATCACCATAAAAAAATCACTAAATAATTAATGTTATGTAATTTAATTTAGTAAAAATCTATGATAGGTTACCCCATACCACAATACCACCAATAAAATGTTATAACACCCTAGTAGAAAACATCATTATTATCTTACCTCTTCTAAAAGCACCACATCACAACCCACTCAAACACAATTAGGCCTCACAACGAGCAGCACCACCGGGGAAAATGAATCTCATTACATCCTGCATGAACTCAACTTGAAGTAACTACCACATATCACCAACAGAATCCTTGGTCTCATACCATGTTACAGCCCACCTGTAAACACCTTGGCACATCCACACCACATCACACATGAAGACACATGGGTGAAATACCACATCACATACCAAAAACGCCTAGGAATGCACAACACATATCATCTGAAAGACACTTAGGAACACACACAAAACATCATTCTAAAGATACTTGAAAAAACACAACTCTATAGAAGACAATTAGGCACCATAAACCAAAACATGCTTGAATAATATTGAGCTATCATCTCTTATAAACGGGAATAGGGATGTGTTGGTGGCAATTCGTCCATCCTTCAACAAGGATGTTTGGGAAAGACATCATCCCATGTGATGATGGGGGTCCTAGAGACATATTTCTCATCTTTGGTGTGATACATATATAAATCACAAGGAAACATAAATGTAGTACATATAGATTCCAAACACTCATCAGAACCTATGGGATTCATAAAAACTACTACCTCCATTAGTATTAGTAATGGTATCATAATAAGTTTATAAATTAACGTGGCTTCACAAGGATATTTCTCTCAAAACCAATTTATTTCATTATTCATATTTAACCATATTAAACTGTGAAACCAATAATTTATCATTTAATTGACAATATCCTTTTAATTTACCAATACAACTCATGCCATTCAATATTATTAATTATGTATTTGATCCATTATGAATAGAGAATCTATATAGTTTGGACCAAAACAAGAAGTAAAAACAAGCCACACAATGGAAAGAGAACCATGGTAAAATTACTAATATCATATTCCTCTACATTTAACACCCACTCATAATATTACATACATCAATCATGGGATATGCTCTGAAGAGGTATGCATGATACTTATAGAGAACCACTTAACATATTACACATAACAACGTATGTGGTCATCATTATTCAATGTCATTCTACCGAATCCCTACTCTCAACAGAGAAAACCCCCCAACTCATAGCTTTACCCAGCAACTCATCACATCATACCCATTTCCAAAAGCCTTGCAACTTAACACTGCTAATCCTTTCCAAAATCAACCAATTTATAATCCTAAGATTCTTACACACCATCCAAACCACCCATACACAATTGTGCTCCCATTTGTAACACCACACAATCCACATAAGGCTCAATTTTTTTATTTAATATGACATCCCTTATTTAACATTGAATGTTAATTCTAGGCTAGTCATATATGGTTTGATCCTAGGGAATCCAATTATTAGTTTTTCTATTTTGTTAAAAATTTTCATATATAATTTTGATGAAGGAAATAAACAACATAAATTCTATAACTATCTTATGCCCACCCATGCATAACTAATTTCCATGATTTTCGGTTGGGATTTTAACCCATATAATTCACAAAAAAACATATAACATGAAAATCATACATCAATATCCCTAGTCCCCATATTGATATTATACTAATTCAATTATCATTATTAATTTGCTATTCTAATATACTAAAATTTGAGAAATCAAGGCACCCACCCTTAATAATACAATAATAAAAGAGAGGTGAAGGGATCCCTACTTCAAAAAATAAAAGAACAACACTTATTTCTCCAAAATAGGGGGTGCACATGCAGTATAAAAATATTATATAAAAAACACGATCCAAAGGGATTAGAATAAACATGTGGGTCCTAATGGAATAATCGTTCTGGTTCTCATGTACTAAGGGAAAGGGAAAACACATAAGAACGATAAGGTCTCAACTTCAGAACGGAAAAATCTGAAATCAATGGGAGTAACGGTTTGAAAAAAGACATTAAATGCAGATCATAAGTGAGACAACATGGTTTGGATTTCAAATGAAGATTAATGTTTTTAGAATATTGATATGATTATCAAGAGTTATAATTTCTATTAAATATCATATTGAAAAAAAATGTTTGAAAGAAAATTTTAATGGGGAGAAAATATGGGAAAATGGAATAATTTGATAAAAAAAGAAAACAATCGGGAATGACACACTTATAGGCCAGTCATGACTACAATTCACCAGTACGACTCACCGGTGCAAGCTAAGGCTATAAGTCAATGTTTGTTGAGATATAAGTGAGAGTTGTTGTTCGGTGAGCTATCGGTGCAAGTCACCTATGTGAGATAATCATGTGATTTATTGGAGTGAGCCGCCATTCAATGAAATACCTGTGTGAGTCACCATGATGAGCTATTGGTGCGGGACACCATTAGGAGTCACCATCGTGAGCTACCTTCATGAGTCATCATCTTAACTCACCATTTCGAATGATCACTATGACTCCCCATTTCAGGATACCACTATAACTCAGTGTTCTAACTCACTGTTGGAAAACTAGAATTTTAAAAAGCTATTGAAATCAATCATTATGACCTCATAGAACACCTCAAACATCATATTTTCACAATTTATGGAACTGAGTAGGTCCATTCCCTTATATCAGATACCACTCAAGATATTATCATTCTCAAGAATCAATAAACAAACTGAAAAAGAAATAAAGTTTTCATAATTTACCATGTGAGATACCTCTAAATTATCTTGCAACACATGAACCACCGCTAACAAAAAACCACATCAATGTTCAATGATAAACCACCCTGTGTTGTTCCAAATCATGTGTGAAAAATAGAAATCCAAGGATACCTCCACTAACATCATCAAACGTAAATGACCATGAAACACACCTCATGATCTCAACATACACTCCATATCAAAAACATGAATCATAGAATCTCATCCTCCATGTAAAATACTATCCATTATGGGAAACAACGACTCGTACACGTTTAATCAAATGATAGTTAAAGTGTATCAATTAAGAATCTGTTCTTCCCCTTTTCACACAATAAGAATTTTATCGTACATTGAACAACACATATCTCAAACCATTGGAAAACAACTCATCACAAAAAATATATGATTCAAAAAAATACATCTCAAGGAAAAATTGAACAAGATAATACTCAGTACAACATTAGGAATTGGGAACAAGTCTATGTTTCCCACTCTTAAGTACCCTTCGCCCAACCACCATGCCTTAACAACATGTGAACTAATTGAATGGTCCATCCATGCAACATCTTCTCCAGATGATCCTAGATCATTACTAGATGATCCAAATATATCACATCTACTTCATTAACAAACTCTCTCTAGTCAATGACTAAGAGGACATTAGAATGATATCAATAGACTTTATATAAGAGAAATATTTCGTGTATCTTCTCCAACTATAGTGGTAGTGCTAGCATGTATGCCACCTCTCCAACTCGTCCCATCACCTTGAAGGGTATAATGATCCTAGGAGAATTATTTCTCCCTCTACCAACCCCTTACTACCAATGTCAAGGGGAAAAAATTAAGTACACATGGTCCCCAACCTCGAAATCCAAAGGCCTCCAACAATGTTTAGAATATGAATTCGTCCAATCCTGCACTGATTTTAGTCTGTCGAGATCAAGATGGACCATCCATGTCATTCTCTGCACTAACCAAACCTATTTCCAAGATAATGGAGAACAACGTGGTCTTTTTCTTACAATGAATCAAATGGAGACATGCCAATTGAATAGTCAAAAGATATTATTTTAAAAAAATATATCAAGGGGATGTTACAAATCCAACATCCTATAACATCAAAGATATATGATTGAAACATATCTTCTAGCATATGGATAGTCTGTTATGTTATCCCATCTATTTGAGGGTGGAAGGTAGTGCTGAGGTGTAACTGAGGGAGAATTACACGATACAATCCCCTATAGAGTTCTGAGGTCAAACATGTATCCTGATCATAGACAATGGATCTCAGAACACCATGTAGTTATACCACCTCATCCACATACCACATTACCAAGGAATCCACTATGCCCGACTCCATGATCGGTAATAAGTGAGAAGATTTTACCAGTAGATAAACTACTAACTAGATATAATCATAGCCTACCTGATCCTTGGGAAACCCTATGATAAAATACAATGAGATGTCATCCCATTTACACTTAGAGACATTTAATGGATGTAGCCAACCATCAGGAACATTTTTCTTATCCTTTACCCTTTGGAACTCTAAGCACTTCACCACAAACTCTTTAACTACCTGTTTCATACAAGGAAACCAAAAAATCACCCACATGTATCGGTACATCATCAAAATTCATAGGTGTACGGCTAGATGTGAGTTATGAAAGTCATGGAGGAATCTGATGCACATCACCACTAGAAAAATAATATTTTATGGAACAACATATGATTATGAACATCGCCAACCATCCCATTATAGCATCATCATAGTCAACATGATCACATACCTACTCTACCTCTCTGTCTCCCCACTGAGACTCCTCCAGCTACTGCATCAAATAAGTCTACAATATCATATAGAACAAACATCCTCTACCACCACCCATTCCTTCAACAATGTCTAGTTCTTTGAAATAATTTATTGTCTTCCAAGCAACCACCGATTCATAAACTACCTCCATACAAGAGTTCAAACTCAAGGCATCGACCATAGTATTCCACTTTCTTAATGTGTGGATATATCCAAATCATTGTCATAATGAAACCCCATCCACGTACACTATTCCATGATCAGATCTCACTGGGGAAAGATATACAAAAAATGATTGTGATCTGTGAAGGTCATAATGTTCTCCCTAATGAGGTACTTCCACCAAAAAATATTTTAAAACACAGTCAAGATCATTGATGGTACAATTAAATTCTTAAGAATATAACTGTATAGACCTATAAGATGTTACTCTCAATTTCTATATTAGCACACATCCCAAACCCAGACCGGAAGCATAAATAAAACTTGAACATCACCCCTTACATTGGAAACTAGAGCACTGGAGAACTGGACAACATCCCCCCTTAGGAAGCTAAATGATGTTTGGATCTTGTTAATCCAAATAAAATATTTGTATTTCCTGGTCATAGTTTCCAATAGAGCTGAAATTAAAGATAAATCTTGTTCAGACTACCAATAATATCCTGAAAGACCAATAACACTGGGATCCTCTACCATATTCTAGGGTAATGGAAAAGAAACTATTTTTCCACATTATATGGGTTCGCTGCCACACCCCTATCGAGATACCACATTCCCAAGGTAATTCATCTCTCATGTCAAAATATTTCACATGGAAAACTATCAATAGAGATGGTGGTGTCAAAGAACCCAATGGATGGTTCTAAGATACTAACCAAGATCCTCCTATAACATCAAGTTGATCAAGATGATATTAATGAATAAAACAAAGAACCAGTCAAGTAAATCCTTGAAAATAGAGTTCATGATCCCCATGAACACATCTAGTGTGTTCGTTACAATGAACGACATGACTGCAAAACTCAAAGTTCCCATACTCTCATCTAAAGGTCGCCTTCTATACATCTTCCACCATCAACCCAACTTGTGATATCCAAACCATAGATATATCATAGAAAATTGACATGCATCACTTAGATGGTCAAAAAGATCATCAACCCTTTGAAGGAGGTATCAATTCTTGATGGTCACCTGATTTATACCCTATTGAATATGGACATCCTCAGAACACCATTTGAATTCTTTGATAACATATCCAAAGAACCCAAGGACGAGGTCCCTAATTAACACCTTGAGGATGGCGCCTATCTACTCCATCTCCCCTTGGTGGGGCATGAGCCAACTATCCCTGCTACTCAAATGACCTAGCTATTTTCTACTTCGGATGCTTGAGTAGAACCTATCCACCCCCACCATGCTGATCTCGAATGGACATTAGGAACTATTTTTAAATATTACCGTGGAGTAAACAAAAGAAACATGTTGATCACATGTTAACAGTAATGGTACAATGACCAAAAGGTCAAAACATGAACTAATGAGTTCAAATCCTCACCGTTCAAAACATTTGAGGACCTGGAAGTTGAGATATACTATTGAAAACTGTACTTCTTAAAGAACCTTATTGGACCCCCTTTCATGGTATCCCCTCTAATGATTACATTACCTTAATCTCTTATTACTTCTTCTAACCCATTAATTATGTCAGAAATGTAATGGGAGTAAACACATACTGGTTATAAGTAAAACATTTATCCTCTAGGTGCCTCTCATGAGATTCCTCATCCAGAATGGGATTCAGGGAAAAACAAAGGTGGCCATTGAACTTAATCCCCATCTCTAATATCAATATACTACCCTGCTGGAGGGAGAATTACTCTTTCCAAATCATAGAATTCATGGTTGATGAATGAAATTATTCTCAGAACACCTTCTTGAAATTGACCCATAAAATTTGAGCCACAATCCTGTCCCCAAGGTACAACTTCCTACACTAATGCATAACATCCCACATCTTTCTCACTTCAACAAGAACCCAGTACTCTGTCGGAACCCTAATCAAATAGAAGGTTATCTCAAGATCCTCGAGATAGATCTCTATACCTATGTATGAAACACTGCCCTCATTAATTCTTAATGCATAATAGTAGAAATAATTTAATGCTTTTTCCACTATTCATTTGCCTCTACTAGATCAACCCTCCATTGCTCAACTAGATCGGCCTACTAAGCCTCAACTGCCTGATCCACAATCCAATGATGACTGAGTTCCATAGATGAAAAGGTAAACAATGAATTCCTGAGCCCATGTTGTATGGACTTTATAGTTAACTCAATTATTAATTAATTTAAAATTTCCAAAAACATCACAAATGAAAACCAAAACAAAATTCATCATGATTCAGTTACCTTTCCTAGGGTGTCTACCTTGCAAATTTCATAACAGCACATGGTATTTTGGTATTCTAATATTCCTTGAATCAAATCACATGTGGCCCTAAAATTCAGCGTTCTATATGGTATTCCTAGGACTATGTCTCCCACCAAGATTGCAGTACACTATTTCCCTACCAACACATGAAATCATCACTATACCTATCATTGAACCCCTTACCATATACTCTGATACCATTTTATCATGACCCCTCCTTCTAATGATTCCCATCTTGTACTAGAATTGATGAAAGGGACATAATAACCCCCTGATTCCCACCTCTAGTAGTCCCCAGGGTGTTGACTAACACCAAGAGTATATAATGTAAAATAATTGGAGGTATTTCCCTTTTTAATAATATATGATCAGGAGAGAATATGGCCTATCCCCTATAATGTCTGTGTACTATATATATAAAATATATTAAAAATCCATCCCACACAGATTTCTAAAAAACTATTACAAACACAATAAAAACTCAAATGTAAATACCAAAAAACAAGGTTATGTAATGATACAACAACTATCCCTATGTATGAGCTAGTACAGTTTAACATGATATATGTAATCCTCTAGGAAACCTGAACTATTTTTATATACATATGTTGAGCATAAAATTATTCTAATAATAAAAAATCCAAAGAGTCTCATAAAAAAGTGAGAGAACCATATTAATTCTCCTGTGAGAAAGCAACATAATCTAACATCACCTAACAAGGCACACTAGCCACCCACACCACACAAAGGTACACTCATAAAATAATGAAAGTCATGGAATGTAATATATTTCTCATTGATTATATTATACCCCACAACACATTCTCCCTGATTAGATTCTCTAACACTATAACAGAAATTTTCATGTCACTCCCACCTCTTCTAAAAGTATCAAATCATAACCAAATCGCAAACACTTGGACCTCACATCTGGTCCAATCACATGGGAAAATGAAACACATCACATCTTTCATGCACAAAACTGGTCCTCACAACCATATCACCTCACAGAATCCTTGGAAATATAACATAGGAAATCCCTCATACAGAAACCTAGTCCACATTCCACATCACATTACTCCCATATATACCTGGGACCATACAATGTCACATTATAAAAACACCTAGGATAGTATAACATGTCTCATCCTAAATACAGTTATCAATTAACATCAAATCTCATCTTTAAGATATTTGGAAAACAATTCTCACCTATAGGCACTCAGGATCAACAAACCACAACCTACCTGATGAATCTTGGGCTATCAGCACATATAAGAGGGATTATGAATGATTTGGTGGCTATTTATCCAACCAAAAACATGGATGTCTGGGAAAGACACCCTCCACTGTAACGATGGGAATGTGTGTCCCAATGTGCACAACTATAGTGGGTGCATATAGAAATCACAAGGAGACACACTCGTCGTACATATAGATACCAAACACTCATCCCAACCTATGAGATTGCAAAAAACTACTATATATATATTATTATCTGTAATTGTCACTCCAGAAGTTGATAAATTAATGATGATTCATGAGGCTGTTTCCATTAATACCTATTTATTTCATTATTTTGATTTAACCCTAGATAAATAGGAATCCGAACATTTAAATTTTAATTTATAAACTCTGTATCATTTAACAAACAAACTCATTAATCCTAAATATTATTAAGTAATTATTTGTTCCATCTCTACCATGAAATATATGTAACACAGACCACAAAAATTAGCACAATGAATGTCCTAAAATGGATAAAGAACCATGGTAAATTAACCCACTTCATCTCCCTCTCCATTTAACAACCATTCATAACATATGATACATCAAAACTAAGACATTGGGCAAAGTATTCTTCATGATACTATTTTTAGAATCTCGAGGTGAATTTACAATACAAACCACTTCCATAATAATTATTTAATGTCATTCAACCTAATCAAGCATATTAATAGAGAAAACCCCCAATTCATTGTTATACAAAAACATCATCTCATCAATTATATTTCCAACAACCCTTATTCTTAACACTTCTCATCTGTACCATAATCAATCAATATATTATATTGAGATTCTGACACACCTTTTGAACAACCCTTACATAGTTTTTTTCTAGTCGCAACACCACAAAATCCACAAAAAGGAACAATTTCAAAATTTGATATATCATCCCGTATTTAATTCTAATTTTTAATTCTAGGGTTATCACAGATGGTTTGTTCATGGGGAACTTATTTATTAGCTGGGTATAAGTAATTAAAATTTTTCATATATAATTTCTTAAAATGAACGAAGAAACATATATTCCATAGTGCTCCCATGAAAAAAATAATGACCACTAACGGGAATTTTTTTTAACAGCTTTTTTAGTCCATTAAATTCACATAAATAATCAAAAACAAATAAAAAGATAATCATTCATCACTTTTTCCATCCCTATAAATTTCTGTTAAACTTATTCAATTATATTTATTAAGTTGGTTTTCTGTTATCCTCACAATGGAGACCTCCATTCACCCACACCACATATTGAACAATTAAAAGATAGAGTAAGGAATGCCTACCTCAAAAAACAGACGATCAACACTTCCATATTGCAGTAAAAAAGTAGGTCCACACACAATATGAAAAGCCTTTAGGGAAAACACAAACAAAATGGTATAACAAACGCATGACTCCCCAGGGAAGAAGGGTTCTTGGAATCTCATAATAAGATAAAGGAGAAACTCACAGAAATGATACATTCTACTCTTTAGAAAGGCATATCCTTAATCAATAAGAGAAACACTTTTTAAAATCCATTTATAGTGGATCTTGACAGAGACCACTCAATTTAAAAGTGAATGAAATAATCATGTTTTTAGAAAATAGATATAATTCTAAATGGTTCCAAAAACCATTAAACATCATATTAAAAACATTCTTTTCAATGAATATGTTAACTAGGTAAAACTGTAAAAATGGAAAATAGGTGGTAATGACTCACTCTTTGGTAAGTCACTACTGCCAGTCACTTGTGTGAGTCACCTGTGTGAGCTACCAGTGTGAGTCACAATTCGGTGAGCAACCCATGTGAGTAACCAGTTGGGGAGCTACCAGTGTGATTCACTCGTGTGAGCTATTGGTGTGCGTTACCATTTTTTTTCATGGTTCAGTGAGCTACCGGTTTGAGTCACCAATGTGACCTACCAGTGCAAGGCACCATCATGAGTTTTCATAAATTTTTTCCATCGTAAGTACCTATCATCAATCACTATTTCTACTCATTTGTGGGAATAATCATTCTAAGAAACCTTTATGACACACCATTGGATAAATTTAATTTTGGAATACTCTTGAAATGAGTCACTATAACATAGCAGCACTCCTCAAACATCATATTTTCACAAAATAATTCAGTAGGGAGGTTTGGTTCATTACAACAATATATTACAATTTTTATACATATCCTATGACTAATTAAATTTATTATAATATTAAATGTCCCATTAATTAACAATTCTTCATTGAAATCATCTTTTGGGTGAAAACTAGTCAATTTTACATGTATGATTTAGTTTGATAATTTTGTTCCTAAAATGGTGGTCTTGGTTTCATTACAATAATATTCATAATAATTTAATATTTATAATAATAAATATAAATTATATATAATTTTATAACAATCCAAATACATTTTTGATGAAAAATTATTTACCTCATTTCGTGGAGACGATAAACCATATGTACACGTGAGTGATGTTTCCATTATCTGCATGGTGAGAAGAAATAATGGGAAAAATAATTAACCATTATTGAAATAGGATTATACTGTATATATTATTATTAACCATTAAATATACTTATTTAACCATTCAGGTCACGAGGAAACTAATGAATAACATTTTGTCATAGAGGCTGTAGTCCATGTAAAAATACAAGAATCAATATCATTTTTAAAAAAATAAAAAAATAAGATAAAAATCAATTTATCATTATCATAAAAAACTTTAGTTTATTAAATTTAAATTATATATTATGTTATCATCGATATGAAATTTTTTTAGATTTTTTATGTTCATATTTTTATGGTAAATATTAGTAAGAACAGAAATATGTTTTTCAAAATATCATATTAATATCTTCATAAGTACAATAGGGGTGGTCCATTAAGATTACCATCATATCCAAAACATGTCTAGGGATGCATTTAAGATAACTATATAGGGTTTCATGAGGGTAATTTTCTAAAAAAAGTATATAGAGGAAAATAGTGGTGTTGTTGTTTTATAAGTGAGTGGGGCGAACTCTTGTAAATTTAGTAAATATCTAAATATTCTAAAAACCCAATAAGGACCATTTTTAAAAAATAATATTTATAATAAAATCAAGATTTTACTATCTCAAAAGGAACTCATAAAATAGTATTTAGTAAAATATTATGTCACTTAAACCAATATATATTTTGTTTAAGCACTAATTAATAATTTTGTATCAATAACCATGAATTTGTTTTGAATAATATATTCATATAAATTTATTTTTAAATTATCTAATTTTTTATCACTATATAATATATGAAATTATAAACCATTTAAAATTATAATTGTCCTCTTACATTATTTTCTTTATTTTTAAGTCTTTTAATAATATATTATATCAAAAAATAAAGAAAATTTTAATTTCATAGACTATTGTATTTATTTATGATAAATTTAGTAAGTACATTAATAAATATTAAATATTAACACTTTTATAGTAACATATACATTATTGTTAATCTTCTAAATAATTGAACTATAAAATTCATTAACAACGTTTTTGTATTATTTTTTAAATAATATTTTGTTAGTTTATCGACTCCTTACACAAGCACTCTAACGACCCAAGAAAACCATGTTTTGAATTTTGACAAGTTTGTTTTACAATGTCACCCGTTAAGTGAACAGACAAACATCTAATAAGATGATAATAATAAAATAGCATCAAATGAATGAAAGCTCATTTTATTCAAATAAGTAACATCTCGGCTACAACTCCCACTGACAGAACAAGAAGATAAGATAACCAAAAATCCCAATTAAGAACCTGATTAAAATAATGGAGAGACCGCTTAAAACCACCAAGACCCCAAGAAGGCGGTAGGGGTTTCGGGCATCCATCAGAATGAACATGAGGATGGCCGAATCCACTGAAACTGTGCTGAGGACCAAGGTAATCACACGAACCATCTCTTACTTTCTCCTTCAGTCACCTGGAGTGAGGGAAACCCCGAGACCAGACCCTTTATAAGAACACTAATCTGACCGTTGAACCCAAACGACTATAAATATGACCGTTGGATTCTCCTATCCACTATGTTTTATTTTTACCATTGGAGATAAGAATGGCTTACCCCTGAAAGGTTAAGAATGTTAATTATGTAATTTTCTTTAATATATAAAGAATGTCATCAATGATAATTTAATTAATTTATTTCTTGTTTTCCCAAAAATGGGAATTATGTTTTATGTTACAAAATGATGAAAATTAATATTATTATTCACTATACATATTTTCTTAATTTAAGCAATTAATATTTTATGTTAAAGCTGAAGGGTTTATATTTTGTCTAAGAAAATATGTACTAACCCTTGAGTTATATATATATATATATATATTACATCAAATTAAATGAATTATTTTTTATCTCTAAATTAAATATAAGTGATAATATTAATGCGAATGTCTATAATTTGAATTAGTTATTTTAAAAATTATGTCAAAACATGATTTCTTTTACTTATGTGTTCCGTAGTGGTAATGTTTATATCAACACACTATTATGTGTGATTGAATATAGTTACATTTAATGTTTAATTAATATTAATCTTTAATTAAGGAAATTAAGGTATTTAGCTAAAAAAGGGAAATTAAAACATATATATATATATATATATATGATATGTTTTGAATAACCAATGTTTTCATTATATATTAAATGAACCAATGACCTTTCATAATGTAATATTAAGTAATTAATAATTATGGTTTAATAATAATAAAGTTAATATAATAAGGTTAATAAAAATTATTGATGTTTTAAAAATAAAGTATATATATACATATATATATATGATAATATGTTTTGATTAAATCAATATATTTTTATTGACCAATGACCTCTTTTTTAAAATAATAAAAGTTAGATTAATAATTGAATTTTAATAATAGAAACAATGTTTTAATAAATTAATAAAAATATTAATAAAACTACTTTTTTTAAACCCACTGAACCGTGTTTTTAAGCACTGCAGTAGCTGGGCCGTCCGATCTTCTCCCCTTCGATCGCAGCTGTCCCTTTTCTTTTAATGTCACACCATGTTTGAACCGTCCGATCTTCTCCGGTTTAATCCCAGCCATCCCCTGTTTTTGCAGTTTTTCCTTCTCCCCCGCGTTCCGTTCTTCTTCTTCGTCACGTCGCTATACCAGTAGATTAGGGTGGCTCGTTTTCTCCATCTAGGATGGTGAGTGGACCCGCGTTGCCCCTCTTTTCCATGGGTTTGAACTGACGTCACCTCGGATACCAAGGTCGACCACTCCACGAAAAGTCCGCTTATTCTTCTATTTTTTTTAAAAACCCTAGTTACACCGAGGGCCAAAGAGTTTGCACCTAGCTTCTTTGATCATTCCGACCACCAGTTCTCGTACCTGCTTCGTTTCCACTCCTCCTCTCCAAGATATGGTAAGGGATGAGTTCCGTTTTGGTTTTTGTTTGAGTTTCAGTTTTTTATATATATACTTATATACTTGTTATATATATATATATTCTGTGTTTACACATCCAGTTTCATCTGCTTCGTCTACATCTTCTCCTCTCCGAACAGGTAAGGGAAAATCCTTGCTTCTATTTCATCTTCTCCAATTTTGATACACTTTACTTTATATATGCTTTACGTATATATGTGTATATATAAAAGTATATAAGGTCGAAAGAAAAAAATGAATCTCACAATTTCACTCTTCCTGTTTTGAGAGGCGAACGAAGGTAAGGTCTTGTTTTTAATTTATCTGATTTGTTTGGATATCCTTGGTCATAAACACTTCATACGCAAGTGTATATAAATACATATATAAAGGCCTTAAAAACTGGTTTCCACTGTTCTTCTCTTCCAGAACTAAACCGGGTTAAAGGAATTTTTTTGGGTTCATTCCAATTCGGTTTTAATAATAAACACCTTGTGTTTAAACATATATATATATATATATATATATATATATATATATTCCTACATATATAAGACGATACATGAATTTTTACACCTTCCATTCACCTTTATATAACCCATGTCTTTTTTTATTTCTGTCCTAAGAAAAATGGAGTTTTCGGGAAATTTTTTAAACAGGTGGGATTATACAGATATATGAAGCATATAGATATTTATGTGCATGTGATTATATATGGTTACATGTACATCTATGTGTGACTAGGAGGACAAGATTATTTATTTATTTTAAAATTTACCACAATATAACATGAAGATCTATTAAAATTATGTCTAACCCTTAAAGATTATTATTATCTCAAGTAAAGTCCAAAAACTATTTGTATACATGGAAGATGAAGTTTAAGTGTTAGATTGATGTCAAAATAGTCCTTTCAATTGAAAATTTTCATTTATCACCATTCTTGATAAATCAATATTTTTGTTTTGTGAAAATGGTTAGTATGAACTCCTTGAACTTTTATAAGTGTATACATGTATACATATATATTTACTCATGTTTATGGGACAACCCTGTTGTATGCAAGACTGACTTTTTTTCAATAATGGTTTATGGAAATTATGTTCACTTTTTTTCTTTTATGTAAAAGAACTCCATATGTTTTTACGAAACATTAATTTGTTTAAGGTAAAACATGAGAAATATTTTTGAGTATGGTTTAATGTGGTAAACCTATGCATATGTGTATACGCACCTAAATTTATATATCTATAGGTATATATATAACCATGTATCATTATGTTGTCTTCAATTACAAGTTCTTTTATGATGTTTTTGAATGTTAAGTGTTCATGTTCATTTCCTTAAAACCCATGTTTAAATTGTTTAGATAATTTCTAATGTGTACAGAATTTAGCATGCATGCCTCAGTTTATTTATGATTGAACCGTCTTCAAGTTATAAATATGTATGTGAAAAGGGGGTTGATTAAGAATGTATGAAACCCTATGAATGAAAGACCATGTCAAGATATGTGAGGTATGTATTGGACGTAAATTTGACGGGTGCACCTGGAATTATATAGCACAAAATGAATGATGTGACAGGTATGCCCGAAATTATACAGCGCTCTAATGCATTGGGTAAAGTATGAGTCTCATGAGACGTTATGTGCGACGGTCTTGGCAGTTAGCCTTGGCTTGTGCTAGTATGGAAATAGGATTGGCAGTTATCCTTGACCCGTTAAGTATGTTATATGGTCTTGATGAAAGGTCTTGACAAAGTCTGGCATTATACATTACCTCTACATGTGATGATAATTGGTCAACCAGGGGTTAGTTCAACTAACAGGACATCCCCTAGTTGAAAATTCCCATGACTATGAAAATGTAATTATATGTCAAGAACTGAATTTCATGTGGTAAACTATTAGAAGAACTGTATATGCTCATGAATCATGTTATGGATGTTTTCCTTGCTTAGTCACAGAATTATTTTAGGAATTTAAGTAACCTTTTTTGAATTTTAAGCATTGTCTATTCTTTATGTGTTGCACTCTCTGATCATGTTTACTTTAAAGTTTATTTCAAGTACGTACTTCTCTGTGCAAGTGGTTTTAAATTTTTTTGGATTTCATGTTTTTAAGAAACGATAATGCTTCACTTTTAGCAAAGTGTTTTCTTCTCTTCAAAAGGACTGCTTTGAGAAAGTGTTTTCTTAAAACGTTTTTAAAACCCCTTACTGGGCATATTTTCTCACCCTAAATTTTTGTTTAAAATTTTTCAGGCATGGTTTGTACTAATGAAGTTTATCAGAAGTAGCTGGTTTCCCAAATTCCTAAGCCTCGTGATCTTCTGTAGTAATGGGACATGATATATAATTTGTAATGATGTAATGAAATGTAAAGTATATCATGTCTCATTAGGCACCCTGGGTTTGGGGGTCGCTATACTTGGTATCAGAGGATAGGATCAAAAAACTCTAGAAAACCAGGTGGTATAAATGTATTGGTATGATTGACTAAGTAAAAAAATGTTATAACTTTCAGATGGCTGATGAAAATTCACCTACCGACCTACTGTCACTCCCCACTGAGGCTCTAGAGAAGATTGTATCTCTAGCTAGTTGTGAGAACATTCTGAATTATGCCCGAATTCGCATGACGTGTAAGCACTTGTATGACGTGTCAAAGTTACCTAGAGTGATTAGTCTTCACTGGGGATTGGGAATGGATTATCTCCAAATGATGATGACCAAATTTCCCTCTTATGCACGTCGAGGAAATTATCACGAGGGACTCTTCCAAGTGTTCACGACTGGCGAGGAATTTGGCACGATGCTTGATAACCACTTTCAAGAAGCTGCTACTACCGGAGACCTCCGATCAGCTTACCTATGCCAGAATTTTCACTACGGCTTATGGGGCTAGTTAATGGACTTTGGAGTGTTGGAAGATGAGTCCACCCGATTGTCTCTTAGGCAAGTGGTGTATACCGATGTTTCCCAACTCCATACTCCTCACGCTAAACTCAGGAGGCGTCATAAATGTTCCCATGAGTTTAATCTTGTCTGTTCAGCATGTGTGTGGTTTGAAGAGTTAGGGAGTTTCACCACACTTTGTGGTGTACGTCTAGTAAACTCAGGCTTTGTGATGTAAAATTTTGCATAAATGGAAGTTTCATGTATCCTTTCATGTATCTAACTTATCAATGTTGTAAAGAGTTCCCTTTCGAATGTTTTTTAGATGGCTGGTCGAATGAACTTCTCATCACTACCCGATGAGCTAGTAGAGGATATCTTGATCAAGGCATGCACGGTGGATTGTCCATCCTTTATCCACCTATGAGGGTCCTGCCAGAGTTTTCTTAATCTAGCAAATGGTCCTGAGATTCATCGGTTATGTCAAGAGGATGATCATGTTTTTCACCTCATCGCCACTACTCAACTACCCTGCTACAGGCGAAGGGGAAGGTACTATGAAGCCCTATTCCAGTGTTTTACACTGGCACAGAACTTCTCTTCCAGAGCATGCTTCTTCGTAGCCACCCAGGATGGCCAGCTTAGTGCAGCCTATATGTTCCAAGTCTTGAATTTCAGTCTCCTCAACCACATCATTCCTCTCGACTACCTCGAGCATGATGTTTCCCGAAGAGTTATCAAGGAGTATATCTACTCGGACGTTTCTGAGATTTACACCACATGAGCCTCCCTTTGGAAGCCCGTGTGCAGTACGCATGAGCAGGTGTTCAGGACATACTGTTTGAAGTGTATCTGGGCTAGGGAAATGAAAGAGCTATGTGCCAACTTTGGTATACCGTTAACCGATCTAGATCCACTATTTCGGTAATGTTGTACGTTTGGGGTTTCAGATTTTCTTTTTATGATAGAATTGCGAGGGTGAAATTATTTGAAGGGGGAAGTAATGTAATGACCCGAGAAAACCATGTTTTTAATTTTGACAAGTTTGTTTTATAATGGCACCAATTAAGTGAACAAACAAACATCTTATATGATGATAATAATAAAATAGCATCAAATGAATGAAAGCTCCTTTTATTCAAATATGTAACATCTTGCATAAATATCCCACTGACCGAACAAGAAGACAAGCTAACCAACCATCCCAATTAAGAACCCGATTATAATAATGGGGAGACCTCTTAAAACCACCAAGACCCCAAGAAGGTGGTAGGGGTTTCGGGCATCCATCAGAATGAACATGAGGATGGCTGAAGCCACTGCAACCATGCTGAGCACCAAGGGAATCACATGAACCATATCTTCCTTTCTCCTTTAGTCACCTGAAGTGAGGGACACCCCGAGACAAGACCCTTTATAAGAACACTAATCTAACCATTGAACCCAAATGGCTATAAATATGACCGTTGGATTCTCCTATCCACTATGTTTTATTTTTGACCATTGGAGATAAGAATGGCTTACCCCTGAAAGGTTTGGAAAGTTAATTATGTAATTTGATTTATTATTTAAAGAATTACATCAATGATAATTTAATTAATTTATATCTTGTTTTCCTAAAAATGTGAATTATGTTTTATGTTACAAAATGGTGAAAATTAATATTATTATTCATTATACATAATTTCTTAATTTGAGCAATTAAAATTTTATGTTAAAGCTAATGGGTTTTTATTTTGTCTATGAAAATATGTACTAACTCTTGAGTTATATATATATATTTCATCAAATTAAATGAATTATTTTTTTATCTCTAAATTAAATATAAGTGATAATATTAATGCGAATGTCTATAATTTGAATTAACAGTTTTAAAAACTATGTAAAAATATGATTTCTTTTACTTATGGGTTTCGTAGTGGTAATGTTTATATCAACGCACTCTTATGTGTGATTGAATATAGTTACGTTTAATTTTAATTAATATTAATCTTTAATTAAGGAAATTAAGGTAATTAGCTAAAAAAAGGGAAATTAAAACATATATATATAAGATGTGTTTTGAATAACCAATTTTTTCTTTATATATTAAATGAACCATTTACCTTTCATAATGTAATATTAGGTAATTAATAATCATGGATAAATAATAATTAACTTAATATAATAAGGTTAATAAAAATTATTGATGTTTTAAAAATAAAATATATATATAGATATATATATATATATATGATAATATGTTTTGATTAAATGAATATATTTTTATTGACCAATGACCTTTTTTTAAATAATTATAGTTTGATTAATAATTTAATTTTAATAATAAAAAAATGTTTTAATAAATTAATAAAATTATTAATAAAACAAATTTTTTTAAACCTGTTGAACCATGTTTTTAAGCGCTGCAGCAGCTGGGCTGTCCGATCTTCTCTCCTTCGATCGCAGTCGTCCCTTTTCTTTTAATGCCGCACCATGTTTGAACTGTCCGATCATCTCCGGTTTAATCCCGATCGTCCACTGTTTTTCCAGTTTTTCCTTCTCCCCAGCGTTTCGTTCTTCTTCTTCGTCGCGTCACTGTACCAGTAGATTAGGGTGGCTCGTTTTCTCCATCTAGGTGGAAGAGTGGACCCGCATTTCCCCTCTTTTCCACGGGTTGGCACCGATGTCGCCTCGGATACCCGAGTTGATGACTCCATGAAAAGTCCACTTCTTCTTCTTCTGTTTTTTTTAAAACACTGGTTGCACCAAGGGCTGAAGAGTTTCCACCCGACTTCTTTGATCTTTCCGACCACTGGTTCGCGTCGCTGCTTCGTTTCCCCTCCTCCTTTCCATGCTAAGGTAAGGGATGAGTTCTGTTTTGGTTTTTGTTTGAGTTTCAGTTTTTTATATATATACTTATGTACGTGTTATATGTATATATATATATATAAATATTCTGTGATTACAAATCCAGTTTCATCTCCTTCATCAACCTCTTATCCTCTCGGAACAGGTAAGGGAAAATCCTTGCTTCTATTTCATCTTCTCCTATTTTGATACACTTTACATTATATATGCTTTACGTATATATGTGTATATATAAAAGTATATAAGGTCGAAAGAAAAAAACAGAATCTCACCATTTCACTCTTCCTATTCTGAGAGGCAAACAAAGGTAAGGTCTTGTTTTTAATTTCTCCTATTTTGGTGGATATCCTTGGTCATATACACTTTATACGAAAGTGTATATAAATATATATATAAAGGCCTTAAGAACTAGTTTGCACTATTCTTTTCTTCCTGAACTTAACCTGGTTAAAAGAAGTTTTTTTGGGTTCATTCCAATTCAGTTTTAATGATACACACCTTGTGTTTAAACACACACACACACAGACATATATATATATATATGTATTCATACATATATAAGACGATACATGCATTTGTACACCTTCCTTTCACCTGTATATAACCCCTATTTTTTTATTTCTGCCCTAAAAGAAATGATGTTTTTGGGAAATTTTATAAACAGGTGGGATTATACATATATATGAATCATATAGATTTGTATGTACATGTGATTATATATGGTTACATGTACATCTATATGAGACTAGGAGGACAAGCTTTTTTATTTCTTTTAAAATTTACCACAATATAACATGAAGATATATTAAAATTATGTCTACCCCTTAAAGATAATTATTATTTCAAGTAAAAGTCCCAAAACTATTTGTATACACGTAAGATGAAGTTTAAGGGTTAGTTTGATGTCAAAATAGTCATTTCAATTGAAAATTTTCATTTATCAACATTCTTGATAAATCAAGATTTTTGTTTTGTGAAAATTGTTAGTATGAACTCCTTGAACTTTTACAAGTGTATACATGTATTCATATATATATATACTCATGTTTATGGGACAACCTTGTTGTATGCAAGACTGACTTTTTTCCAATAATGGTTTATGGAAATTATGTTCACTTTTTTTCTTTTATGTAATATAACTCCAGATGTTTTTACCAAACATTTATTTTTTTTAAGGTAAAACATGAGAAATATTTATTAGTATGGTTTAATGTAGTAAACCTATGCATATGTGTATATGCACCTAAATTTATATATCTATAGGTATAAAAAACCGTGTATCATTATGTTGTATTCAATTACAAGTTCTTTTATGATGTTTTGGAATGTTAAGTGTTCATGTTCATTTCCTTAAAACCCATGTTTCAATTGTTTAGATAATTTCTTATTTGTACAGATTTTAGCATGCATGCCTCGGTTTATTTATGATTGAACCGTCTTCATGTTATAAATATATATGTGAAAAAGGGTTTGATTAAGAATGTATGAAACCCTATGAATGAAAGACCATGTCAAGATATGTGAAGGATGTATTGGACTAAAATGTGAGGGGTGCGCCTGGAATTATATAGCGCAATATGAATGATGTGACGGGTGCGCCAAACATTATACAGCGCTCCAATGAATTGGGTAAAGTATGAGACTCATGAGATGTTATGTGCGACGGTATTGGTAGTTATCCTTGTCTTGTGCTACCATGGAAGTGGGATTGGAAGTTAGCCTTGACCCGTTATGTATGTGATACGGTCTTGACGAAAGGTCTTGACAATGTTTGGCATTATACATTCCCTCTGCATGTGATGATAATTGGTCAAACAGGGGTTAGTTCAACTAACAGGACATCCCCTAGTTGAAAATTCCCATGACTATGAAAATGTAATTATGTGTCACGAACTGAATTTCATGTGGTAAACTGTAAGAAGAACTGTATATGCTCATGAATCATGTTATGGATGTTTTCCCTGCTTAGTCACAAAATTCATTTTAGAATTTAAGTAACCTTGTTTGAATTTTAAGCATTGTCTATTCTTTATGTGTTGCGCTCTCTGATCATGTTTACTTTAAAGCTTATTTCAAGTATGTACTTCTTGGTGCAAGTGGTTTTAAAAAATGTTGGATTTCATGTTTTTACGAAAAGATAATGCTTCACTTTTTACAAAGTGTTCTATTCTATTCAAAAGGACTTCTTTGAGATAGATTTTTCTTAAAACGTTTTTAAAACCCCTTACTAGTTATATTTGCTCACCCTACATTTTTGTTTAAAATGTTTCAGGCATGGATGGTACAAATGAAGTTTATCAGAAGCTGCTGGTTTCCCAGAATCCTGAGCCTCGCGATCTTCTTTAGTAATGGGACATGATATCTAATTTGTAATGATGTAATGAAATGTTAAGTATATCATGTCTCATTAGGCACCCTGGGTTTGGGGGTCGCTACAAGCACTCAGGCGAAAATTTATAAGCATTTAAGGTAATTATATCATAAAAAATTATAAACATTAATTTCATTCAAATAATTTAATAATATTGAAATTTCCATTTATAACTAAGAATAACATCTTTATTCCCTTTTATAAATAATAAAAAAAATTAATGTAAAAAAGAGTTACTTTTTGTATTTTTCCTTAATTAAAATAAAAAACAAGTGAGTCTAAGAATGAGGAATAATTTCCATTATATAAAATAATGGATTATTATAGTGGAACCATATTCATATAGTAGTTTATATTCTAGTGGTAGGGTTATCTTAAATAATTATTTTATTTTAATCACTATTCTATTCATTTTACCCTTACCATGAGGACATAATTTTTCCAAAGTTACTATTTATAATTACCAATAATAAAAGGGCTCTTATTATATAATTTGGATATCCTAATTACAAACATGAAATATATTTTTTATGATTTAATTTCTATATGATTTATGAATCAATTTTAATATAAGTGGGAAACAAAAAATAAATCATAAAATAATGCATTAATAATAATATAAGTTTTCATATATGAAAAGAAATAATTTTTGAGAATCAAATGAAATTGAAAAAATTTTATTAAATAATATGGTTCCTACGAAGATTTAAAAAAATATAAAATTGAATTGTGGTTTTAAATTTCATGATATATGGTTATGAAGTGATAGTATGTCAAAAATATTTATTCTTCACTAATTACTGAAAATCAATCATTTTGAAAATATTCCAATGCATTATCCATATGATAACATGTATAGGTTGACATAAACAATTATGTAAATTTTATAATATAATGTTTATATTAGTGTTATAAATTAATAATAATATGTACAAAAAATATGTAAATAAATATAATTTAAAAGGTATAGAATATTTGCATCAAACATAACCTTTCTAAAAAACTAATTCTTATTTACTAATAACTAATTATTATATATGTTTTAGGACAATAAATTTATCTTGTATTTCATAATTTTATTACAATAATTCCTAAAATTGAGTAAAATAGATAGGTTATAAAGGTTATGTTTAAATACTAATATATTGTAGAATAATAGGATTTGTATAAGTATGATGTTGTGTAGAATGAAACCTATAGAATACAAAACATTAATGTAAGTAGAATATGTTCTAAAACATCACGGTATTATATTATCCCCTCATAAATTAATTATTCCCTTAAAATATTTAATTATCACTTACTATAGAAAACTAATTTTGGTATATGATACATCGTCTTGATTTAAGATATTGTTTCTAATGAGATTTCATCCTTTTTATTGTAAATAAGATTAGGGAAAATAACTAATATACCAAATAAAATGTATGTATCATTATTATATTCATTCTTATTATGGAGTTTACCAAAAAACATAATGATATATAGTTGATAAACATGAATGTACTTTATTCCTCTTTCTTATATCGTGGAATTAATTTTTAACATAAATAGAGAATAAGAGATAATCTAGTTACTTGATTTTGTTATAGAAGTTCATAATTAGAATATTTTTTGATTAATTTTCTATATTTCATTCATCTAATCATTTATACGATAAATAACCCTTATGATTTATTCGTAATTAATGCACTAAATATATTCTTTACATGATTATAAGATCATTAAAAGGAAGAAAATCATTATTCTTAGTTATATGAATTAATCCAAACAAATTAGATAAAAAGGGTTCAATATATATTTAACATGAAGAAAACTTCATATATCAATCTCTTTGACATTAAAAATAAGTCCCCAATTTTTAAATAAAATGTTAGATATCTATATAATGTGACGTCTCCTATAAAATCTTTATTACCTCATTCAAAAAAAATTAAAATAAGTTCAATAAAATTATAAAATCAACATAATTTTAATCCCCAAAAATAATAAAGTAGTTTATAATTTTACCCACCAAATACATGAATATCATGATAATATATTCAATTAATTTATTCTTATATTTTAGAAACATAACATACTCCACCATAAAATATAAATTAATAACAAAATACTCCAAGAAATTAACTCTGTCAATATTCCATTAAAAAATATTACACCTTGGATTATATTCCATAAATCCAGTAAATATATTGAACTTCATCAAAGATAAGAAAAACAATTCTTAGTAAATGACTAAACAATAACACTATAGACAATAGTATATTATATTCATTATGTTTAAAAAAAATTGTATCCCACCAAAACATTTTTATCTCAACATCAGACACACATTTACAATTTTATATCGATCAATTATATGTTCTGAAAAAATATAACCTATTAAATAAATAATTGTTCTTGGTATTCCTTATTATTCAATATATATTGGGAAATCATAATTAGTGACTATTTTTTTCAATCATTAGATGATTTAAAATTCATGTAACTTGAATTTCATTGATTTGATACTTATAAAAAAAATCATGAATACCAATATAGAAGCACCTCAACCATTCCACCTAAAGGAAAGGAATAACATTTGACATGACATAATCTAGGATTTAAACATTTTATTATGTAATAAACTTTGTTAATTCCCAACATCCCAATACAAAATACATTGATTGATAAATCGTATCTTACTATGTACATTATTTCCCTCTATTGAAATCATTATTTTTCCATTACAATTAAATAATATAAATCCTATTTTCCCCACACCCAAGACATATTCCACATCCATCAAGAAATTTTCTTATATTTATCTTACTATATTATCAATATGTAGGATACTAAACCTTTATTTCTCCAATGTCATCTGGAATGTTTATTTTCTCTCATTTGGATAATTATAAAAAATTATATTATGTATGTTAATCGTATATATTTATTTATGGTTAATAATCAACAAAATATTTTATATTCGTTCTCCCATTTAATTTTTATCTCATGTGGAAAATAATTTCATGATCCATCACATTAGTTTTAAAATGATTGTTTATATGTTCTAACTATTAACTAAAACAAAACCCATAGTCTCAGCAACTACAATAAGAGAGAGTTATCATATATTCATGAAAAATAATTAAAAGCATATATAATTCAATATTATATCATAATATTATATGAATCATTACGATTAACCTATGTCATATATATGAATCATAATTTCAAATACATTAATCTTATTTGTAATGATCATGTGAAATATCTAAATCACATCCCTAGGGAATGTATTTTTCGATGTCTAGTCGTAATCCAACTCAATAGGCACCAGTAATACTTGAGATAATTCCCAAACCACCATATTTATATTTTTTACCTGAATCCACAGTGATGCCAAAATAGATTTCACATGTTATTTTGTAGATGAGGATACATTTTCTAAAAAACCAAAAATCATTATTTGAATTCACATTAGGTGATATCATATATTTAGGAATATCCTATGGATTCTTACAAAATTTATCTTATTATAGTTTCAATAAAACTAAAGATTTATTTAATTCCAAATATTTTGAGACACAATTCACATACATAAATATTAATTTATTTTAGAATAATATTCATTACATATTATCAAAATATTCACTAGAATCATAAATTTTTAATCAATTTTGAAACATAGATACAAATAATAATGGTAAATAAATTATCTATATCATATATAACTTTCATCATCACAACAACAGAAATTATAATAAATATTATGTTAAAATCCATTATTTATATCCTATAGAAAAAGAAATGTAATAAATTAGTCAGATTAGATTCTTTATAAGGGTAACAAAGTGATATATCAGTTATAAGAGAAAAATATGATCATATTATTATGAAATCGTAATCACATACATGTTCTCAATAAATTTTTTTGTCCCCATAATATCATAGATCATGAACTACAAAATCATGTCACATCATAAAGCATGATCAATAATTGTGTCATATAGTAATCATTATTCAATTTTCAAAACATTGGGACATGGAATCATAAGAATATAAAAAAAATAATATTTTGAAAATGATATTCTAAATCATGTGAACACATTCTATTCAGGTTAAATCGTGAAAGAGATCATTCTAACTATTCAAAATTTAAAATTACCCATTCATAATAACATCAACTCAGAATATTGTTATCATATTGTGAATCCATCATAATAATTAGTCAATATTTTAACTAATACATTCATAATAATGTACCCACAAATCATTACAATCTACACCCATATCCATATAACATTATCCAATGAATATGAGGGCTATAAAATACCAAAAAATCACATATTAATAATCATTTGGAATGTATGATCCCAAATTATAAAAAATTAATGATATCATCATTCCATAATTACTAGAAATTAAATTGTTTTTGAAAGCATATCACCATCATATATTTAAAACATATTCTCGAAATGATAAAGAATGTATCAGTGTATCATATCTCAAATAAAGTAATAAGTAACATCTTAGGATTTTATCATTTATGAAAAACTTCAATATAATATCACTAGAATAGTTCATGAGGATAATACAGTTTTCATTTTATTGTCTGTCACTTTAAATATAAAATAAAAAATATATTTTGGAAAAGAATATGTTTACAAAATTCCGTGTAAAATTGTAAAGGTAGAATCAAATTAGTGATTATTAAATACGGAGGGAAATTTGGCCACCTGATATATGTTAAAACTAAGATTCCATCCAGATCATTGGAAGAATTTAAATTGTTCAAGAAATGATAATAAGATTCTAGGGAATTTATTTTATATGAACTATAATGTTGGTAAAAATTAATTAAATTAATCATTAGAGAATATTAAATCCATTCTTATAATCCTTTATTAAATTTTGATCATTGAGGAAAATGATTCCAAAAAAAATATGATATAAAGATGGTTTTTGAAAAAACATTTTATGAATAAGGTTAGGTAAGAAAGAGTTTAAAATTGTTAAATCACATGAAATTTCAACGAATAACTATTGTAGAAGAATATTAAAAGTTCACATCATATAATGATTAAGTAATTTCAAACATTTTAAATTCATGTGTATTCATTCCTAACTAAAATAGATTGAAAATTGAATATGTTACCACTTTAGTATCATTTGAATAATCTCCCCCTAGAATGAAATATCATAAAATTAAAATTTAAATTCAATGAATTTAAATAGATTCATTCTATATCATAATGTGTATATATTTATACCATTTTAAAGAAACAAATTTTGATTCAGATATATTTATAAAAAAAATTATAGGGGATTCCATTACCTCAATTATTGTTTATATGCATGTGAGCACCTTGTATAAAAAAATATATTTATAATACATCTATTCTAATTTTTTTTAATATTTATCATACTATATGAAATGTAAATATAATTTTAAATGATACATTTAATAAATATTTTTAATTAAAATACTTTTCAGGAGGAATATTTTTTGTTTTCCATGTCTGATTTATTTGATTATACAAGTCCTTAGAAATTCATCATGGTTTAATCTTACCTAAGAAAATAATTATTTTAATGACCTAGAATTTCTAAATTATATTTTTTTCCTGAATAAATGTTTTATATATATCATATATTGTACATGTATTAAACAAATGGAAAAAAATATTTTCTCTCTTTAATAATTTTCATTACATTAGTTAGCTATGGAAATAATTATAATGCAAATAATTAAAATTAGATAAAAATATAAAATAGAGTAGCTAAAATGGGAAATTGAGGATCACCTCGATCTTCTAGAATTATCACCCCATTAAAATTATATATAATTTAAAAAATAGCAAACCAATAATAAATTGGGAAATTATTATATATCCCTAAGAGAAATTCATTTTAATTTTCATTGAAATAATGAAGTTGTATTTATAGGTTATAATGGGAAATGTGAATGTGTGGTTTTCATCATTATATGGTTGTTGATCAATATGAACATTGGTCAATATGAAAACTGGAATCTATACCCTTGGTTGATAATTTTATAATTAAAATTATTGTTTATAAGTAGTAATGAGAAAGGAAAATTGATACAAAAATGAGAATCGATGGCCTATACTAGTGAAGTCACTTTTTTTGGAGACCATATAACAAAACATGGGAGGGAGGTATCATTGAAAGGGTTTTCATTAAAAAACCAAGATGACCATAAACATGTGAATCTTAAAAAAAAAATTAAATATGGGATAGGTTCATGTTAGTAGAGATTCACACATGGTCTAGATTAGTGGATCCACCCCACAAAACTGCCACCATCAAAATCCTTACCATCATGGTGTATAAAACTATAATAATAGGTTATGGGTATTGACACTAGTTACATAATGATTATATTCATTTTTATAAAAAAATTCCATCATTTAATTTTAATATTATTTTTTTGTTAATTTAATATATTTTAATTGAGGTAAATTTGTTAATTTTGTTTTTGGATGCAAATACACCATAATTATATTTTTATATAAATTATATAATTATTTCATAAAAACAATTATAAATAGTTTTCTAAATGATCTAATATTTTAAAATTCATCAAAATAAATAATAAATGAAAAAATAACTTTTTAATTTCCTAGGAGTTCATCAATAATTGTCAAAATTGTGACTATGCCTTAAAAATATGATTTTTACAAAAATAAAAAAATTTATTTTTAGAAGATTAAATTATAATTTTTATATAATTTTTATTATAAAATAAATTATAGCTTTCAATTATTTATATATATATTAGGTTATAGTGAGTATATAAGAATTTTAAAAAATACTTTATTTTTATAAATAGTAAAAAAAATATATTTTTATTATTTTACTTTATTTTATGACATCATATTTATTTCATAAATATTTAATAATCAATATTGGAAAATAACCAACCTAAAATTTTTCATTTTTTTAATATTATGTATTTAAATATGTTTTTCTCAAATTTGAATATAATAATTTTATTTCCCAAATACTAAATAGAATGTTTGTATTTTTTGAAACATTACCTTGTAGAATAATTACATTTCCTCTCTAAAAGTACTATTTATAAATTATTTTCAGATATAGTATAATAAAATAATATAAAATTTCACCAAAATTATAAAATCCAATTGTTAAAACCCTAGTCAGGCTAATGGGTTTTCATTCTCCTCAAACTAGATTTCGTAGTACTATATTTGAAAATTATTATATAATTCCTCCACTTTTCTATAAATACTCTCAAATCTCACCATTCTTATTCTCTCCAAATCTATATTCTACTAATTTATATTGTTTTCACCTAAAAATTCCCCCAAATGATCCCTAAATCCCATGTGTTCTAATCCCCATGTTTTGGAACAACTCTTCAAGGTAAGTGAAATCTTCACTTATCTTTTCCATTCAGGAGAATTTTTTGTGATATTATTTATTGTGGCCATGAAAATATATTTTTTCCCCTCTTAATATCAAACCATTACTATGAGAATTTTTTTAATCAATTGTATTCCCTTTTCCATCTCATTTTTTTTCTTTTCTAAAACCATGTTTTATACACGTTATAATACTGATATTACATCTTCAAATTTCTCTATTCTCCTTAAAAAATTTGAATTTATTATATATATATAAATTCCAAGACCTCATTATTTTCATCTTTTATTAAACATGATTTGAAAAATATATTTTTTCTTTGGTTATTAATAGACATTAAAGCTACATTCCCTTTCAATGGGTTAAAAATAAGGTAATGATGATGACATTAAGATATTTTGTATTCCATGATTTTTTTATTAAAAAATGTTATTTATTCTCCACGAGATATTAATGCAGTGAGGTATTATAATCTATATGGATCAAATAAAATTAATAAATTACCAGGGTGTCCCCTGATATCACACAAATTCAATTTGTAAATAATTCAATCAATGTATATGATATATTTTACAATAACCTATTAAATAACCAGGGTAATTTTTATATATGAAACATTAGAGATTAACCTCAGTTAAATGATTATGATTGTTTCATTTATTTTCTATAGAATAATTTACATGATATTATTCATGTTCTTATTATTTCTATATTTCTCTTTCTCATTCCTTATCATTTTTTCTTATATTCTTATTGATATGTTTAAATGTCACATGTTATTTGTTTCCCTTTATTCTTTCTATATTTTTCCTCGTGGTCAGCACATTCATTTTATATATGTCCCCAGGTTATAAAATGTATTATATATAACATAGGCTGAACCCATTCATGTTTCATCAAGTTTATTTAGATGATTTTTATGTTTCATGTATTATGTATCTTTTTTCAAGGAATAAAAACATCAAAACATCCATTATTTTTTACTATGTAATGAAAGTTTATATAATAGAAATGCAGGATTTAATAGATGTTATCCTTATATGGTTTAGTTATTTGTGGAAATAAGGATTTGAAAACATTCAGAAGGACCCCCATAAGAATGTATATATATAAAAAAAATATCTGAGAATTTTGCTGAAGAATTAAATAATTGGTTTCTTGGAAAATAAATCAATGTCTAGATATAAACAAGTAAATGATCCTTTGGTATAGATGTACCTATGGGTACCAATTAAAAACACCCCATTTAGATAGGCTCAAATGGTAATTATTTCACAATGAAATGATTTTCTGTAATCCTGGATTGACACTCATGGGGTAAATCTTTAGTTAATAATATTATTTTTATGAACCATTATTGACGAAAAATAGAAAATTTACTTATTATAAAATATATTAATAAAATATTTAATTATGATGTGTTGTGATATAAAATCCCTTTAAAATCATAACATTTTTAAATATAAAAGGGTTTTCTTAAAGGGTTTATTATTTTGAAAAAAAATCATGAGAAATATGTGGAACTATGTAAATGATTAGTTAAACATATGAGGAATTATCGACATTCTGGCGGAATATGGAATTGAAAAAATCATGTGGTTGATGTATCAAATAAATCATGTCATTAATAATAACTTGAATTCAGTTGGTAGACCAGATTCACCGTGAATGGATTTTTTTTGATTCATTTATGAATAAATGGCCAACTTATTTCATTTTATATACCTACCCATTGAATTATGAATAATGTATATGATATATAGAAGAGGTTATTTGTTATTACTTTGTTAAAAATAAGATAATTTCCCCATGAATATATACTGATAAGAAGAAGATGTTGATTTTTACTGGACACTGATTAAAATCATGAATCCAAGAAGTGATATCGATTATATAGAATGGTAAGAGTTATGGGGATTTATTTTCTAAAAATATTTACCTCCTTTGAGGCAAACAAAAATGAGGAAGGAATTAATTTAATTGATATAGAAGGAAAATGAATCAGTAAGAGTGTGTGAAATTAATTTTATTAAACATTTTCAGTATAACTCTATCTTCATTATGGATCATTTGGTAATGGATGATATATTATATGGTGGACTGAGACCCCATATATGGAGGAATATAGAAAATAATTCATGTTAAAGTAATGAGTAAACAGTTTATACTACTATTAAGGTTGAATTGGTGTTTGTAAAAACACACTGTTCAAACAATTTGAATGAGAAGAATAGATTTATGGATCCAAAATCTGGGAGAAACATTGATAATGTAAGAGGAGTATAGAATGTTCAGATTCCCATGTGCAAAACTTGTTTGAAGAGGAATTTTGGTATGAGATTACATAGGAGTGGTAAGTGATACATGTTTAGAAGATATGTTCCTGAAGATCAAAATAATTGAGATGAGATGAGGGGTAAAATTATCAACACTAACATAAAATTAAGATGGTGCAATCCTAGATAGAAGTTCAATTCTTTATCTGTGGATATCATTCAATAATTTCCAATAAATGTCCAAATTAGATGATAATGGAGGATAACAACCATCAACATCAACTGAGGCCAAGGGAGAAATGTTTATAATTTTCCATCATGACTACTATAGCGGAGGCTCTAAATGATGTGGGGCAGGAACACTTGTTATTACCTTAAAGATAGAATGCAATTTTTTTTACTCTGGTTCTTTGATTTCCGTTATTTCATCGATTTTATAACGTAAAATTGAAGCAATGCCTACAATTCTATAATAATATATTTTTAGTGAAGTATCATGGAAGAATTATCAAAGAATCAATGTTTATAAGAACCATAGTATTACATTTTGTGAGTATTATTTCATAGAAAATATATTATTGATTCACATGATAGAATTAGACATTATACTATGGATGGGATGGCTCTTAATTAATAATTCTATGATCAACTAAAGAACCAAATACATTTCAATCGTCTTGAATGGTTAACTAATATTTAGTATCAAAGGAGATAAATCTCATCTCTCGGATTTTTTTCAAGTACCTCTCATAGACTTATTTATCATGATGATTAGTGAAGAGGGAGATGGAAATGAATTTATAAATATAGATAATGTTCATATCATTCCTGAATACATTAAAATAATTCCCCAAGAGTTACATGGAGCTCTATCTAAATGAGATGTAGAGTATTCCACTAAAATCATACATGGATCAAAGACAATACCAAGGACCCCATATAGATTAGAGATTATGGATTTCTAGGAATATATGAAACAATTACGGAGCCTTCTATAGAAGGTATTTATGTTACCATGTGTCTCTCCTTGGGGATCACCAGTTCTCTTTGTATAGAAGAAGGATGGATCAATACAAAAATACATTGATTATGGAGAACCTAATGAGATAACAATATAGAATAATTACCCTATACTGAGGGCACATGATTTATTTGAACATCTTCATAGGGCTCAACTCTTCTCCATGATTGACCTGTGATCTGGGTATCATCAATTAATCAATATGAAAGATGATATTCCAAAGAATTCATTGATAATAAGATATCATAATTATGAGTTCTATATTATTCCATTTGGTTTGACTAATATACATAATATATATAGGGATTTGATTAATAAAGTATTCAAAGACTACCTAGATAAATTCATTGAATTTTTTATTGATGAAATTATGATTTACTCCAAATGACATGAGGATCATGAGGATCACCTAAGTGTTATCTTTATAACATGGAGTAAGGTTAGGCTACATGTAAATTTTATAAAATGTTATTTCTAGATTCAAAAAGTTGCATTCTAGGTGTACATTGTAACTAATGAAAGAATATTAGTTAACCATGTGAAGAAAATAGTTGTTGAGGGGTGGATCGATCCAACAAAAGAAACTAAGATACATAGTTTCCTTTCATTATCATGATATTATTGGAAGATTTAAAAAATAATCACTACTTTCTAATACAAAAAATATGTAAATTTGAAAATGGGCTATGATCATCTAGACAATGGAGTGTAAATATTGATTCCAAGAATATAAGGAGAGTCTGGTTACTTCATCTCAATTAACTCTAACTTATATAGAGATGGTTTATTTATTTATTTATATTCATATTTTAATGGGATTTGGTGTGTACTCATTAAAAATGAAAAGTGGATTCCATGTGAATCATGAAATTCAATGCCTTATGTGATGAATTATCCTACACATGACCCTGAGCTAGATTTGGTCCTTTTTTATCTGAGAGTATGCAGGCACTATCTATATTAGGAGAAATGTGATATATATGTATATATATATATATAAAACACACTAATGTTTGAAGTATATTTTCATGAAAAGGGAAATTATTATTAGACAAAGGATATGGTTGCAAATTCTTAAATAATATAATTGTTCAATTAAATTTCACCCCTGAAGAGAAAACAAAGTTGCTGATGCAATAAATAGAGAGGACCATATTCTGTTGGAAGAGATATTAATTCAAAGAATGTTTTTGATAAATTTCTATATAAAACTGTACATGAAAATCATATATTAAGTGACATCATCAATTATTGACAAAATTATTTCTCAATCCTCATTACATGAGAAGATAAATAAATATAAATGAGAAGATTCATTATTATATCGATGATAGAGGATGTGAATAATGGTATGTTTAATGATTTTAGAATTGATTATAAAGGTGTACTGATATTTCATAAAAGGATATGTGTCCCAAATATCATAGTTTTATATAAAGATCTGATGGATAAAAATCATATCTATACATTATTTATACATCCTAAAATCACTAAAATGTATAGGTACCTTAATGGTCATCATTTCTGAGATAATACATTAAGTGATATTACTGATTACATTATACAATTCCTAGTATATATGTAAGTGAAGGAAGAGAAAAAATGTCTTAATGTGGTATTGTAACTAATACCCATACCAACATCGAAGTATGAGCATATCACTATGAGATTCATCACTAGTATCCTAATAAAATCTAATGGAATCAATGAAATATTGGTGATAGTAGACGATCTCACCAAGACTTCCAACTTCATCACTATTCGGGAAGACCTATCTCTTGAACAACATGACATGATATATTTAATGGAAGTGGTGTGGCTTCATGGGTTGATACATTCTATTAATATTTATCATTATTGAAGGATCACATATAAATATCGGAGAAATATCAAACATGATATGAATACTAAATTGGATTTAAGTATGGTCTATCACCTCAAAAATGATGTCAAATATGAATTGACTATTCAGAATCACAAGGAAATTCTGAGAACATGGTCAGTGGAATTTAATGGTGGATTGGATTAACAGTAATGATTATTTGAGTTATCATAATAGAATATCATCCAGACGAGTCTTCAAATGGAACCATATGAATCTATATATAGAATGATACATAGAAATCCTACTTGTTGTGATTAAGTTGTTTATAGGAAATTTCTAGGAACATATATTATGATTGAGAAGACATAAAATGTTCAATTCATCCAAAAAAATATAAAGGATTCTCATATTTTTACGATGATCTTTAATAAAAATCATCCAAGGGACTTGGACTTAGAGGATGGGGACATAGTTTTGCTTTAGATGTCACCAAGGAAAAGAGTCATGTGGTTTGGAAAAGAAGGGAAACATATCACTGTGGACATTGGCCATTATTAAATTATAGCTCTCATAAGAATAGTGGAATTTTATTTAGAACATCCAGCAAAACTATATCAAAACCATTAATTTTTCATGTATGCATTTTGAGTTAGTACATGCCTAATTCATCACATTTACTAAACCTATAGGTGGTAAAAATGGAACAAGAACTCTCTTATAAGGATCCGCCGATGGAGATATTGGAACATAGAGAATATTTTATACACAACAGGACAACTCATATTGTCAATTTTTTATGGTGTAACTATAAACATAATTATGGGATGTGGGAACTAGAAGATTCATTGATATATAAGTACCCACAGATTATCTCAACTTAGAAAATTAATTGAAAAGATGGGGATGAATTTTCTGAAGGGGGGAAGAATGTAATGAACCATAATTCATAATTTATAATAGTTTTTTAATTAAATTATTGTTTCCTATTATAAATTATAATGGAAGAAAATCAATATAAACCAGTATTTTGTTTATCTTATTTACATTTTTTATTAAATTAATAAGCAACAAATCCAATTAAAATGATAAAAATTAAAGGTTGATAGAAAACATAAAATAGAGTGAGTAAATTGGAAACTAAGGATTATCCAAATCTACTAGAATTATAACCCCAAAAAAAACTCTATATAAATAAACGAAATGATTATTAAAATGATGAACATATTATAAAATTAATATATAACCAAAAAATAATTTGTTGTGATTTTTGAGTGAAATAATGAAGTCATATTTATATAGTATAAAGTGATATGAGATTGTTGGGTTTCCATCGTTATATGACCATTGGTATATGAGGTCATTTTTCAATATTACCATCATAACATATACCAATGGTTCATAACATTATCATTATAATTAGTGTTTATAAGTGGTAATGATAAATTATAATTGACAAGGAAAGGATAATTGATGGCCTAAACAGGTAGAGTCTTGTCATTTGAAGCCCATTTATTAGAACATGGGATATAGGTACATTATTGTGGTTTTCCCTTCACCTCCCATACCAAGGATCAAAAATTTATTTTTAAACAAAATCACCTATTGGAAACATTCATGTTTCTATAGATTACCATTCAGTGGATGTTAACCGCGATAGCCCTAACAACTACCACCATCACACAAGTAACCTTCAGGGAATATGTATGAGTAATAAGGGGTTTTGTGTCCAGTACCTAGTTATATAATTTATAAATTTTATTATATATATAAAATTTTTCTTCTATAGATTCTTAGTATGAATAGTTTTTCTTAATAAAATTCATTATTACTGGAGATAAATTTGATAATTTTAATTTTGGACGCAAATAAAGCATATATTATTTTTCTAGAAAATATATACTTATACTATAATAAGCCAATGTATTCTAAATATTATTTTTTTTAAGGAAATATCCTTTTTAAACACATTTTTTATATAAAATAACAAAATTAATTTTATAATGGCCTTGGGAAGTTTCTACAAGTTCCCGAAATTTAACTATGTTATAAAAACTACTAATTTTAAATAAATAAATATTTCTATATATAAATACCAATTATAATATTTATAGATTTGTAGTTTAAAAAAAAATCCTTTTCTTGAAATCCTCATGTCAACATTAGGTTTTTGTGAATTTTTTAGAATTTTCTAAAAAAACATTATTTTTTTCATGAAGAGTAAAAATGGCAGTTTTTAGGTTTTGACATATTTTATGACATTTTACTTTGTTCATGATTAGGGAATAATTAATTTTAAAAAATAAAAAACCTAAAAAGTGCTATATTAATAATAATAATAATTTTAATATATTTTATTCATTTTTTAAAACATTAATTACATTCCAAAGTCAAAAAAGTGAAAATTTGATTTTTAAAATCAATACCTTGTGAAATATTTAATTTTCCATTTAAAAATAAGTAATTAAAAATTAAATTTAGTCATAATGTTTTAAAATAAGATAAAATTTTACCTAAATTTACAAAACAATTAGTAAAAACCATGGTTATTGAAATCAATTTTCTTTTTCCACAACCTAGATATCAAATTCTTATAGTTGGGAATTATATATCATTTCTTCCACCTATGCTAAAAATAACAAACATTTCCACCATTCTCATCAACTCAAATATATCCTAAATTATTTTCTACTATTTTTTATTCCAAATTTCCCTATTGTTTTCTCACACCCCTAATATTTCATTCTCATGTTTTAGGAACAAATATTCAAGGTAAGGGTAATATTCAATTTTCTTTTGCATTCAGGAGTCCATTTTGTGGTATACATTCCAATTTCAAAGGAAATTAATTTTTCCCACTTTTTATTACCTATTTAGTCTAATAATTGTATTTTATGAATGGGATACCCCTATCAAATCTTAATTTTTTTACTTTTCGAAAACCATGTTTTATTCTCATCATTCTACTGAATTTATGTATCGTGATATGTCCCATATCCTTAAGAATGTATCTATTTATTTATTTTTCAATACCCAAACCACATTTTCTTTTATGTGTATTCAACAAGATGTAAAAATTATTAATTATTATTCCAATTTTAACATAAAATAATTCCAAATTCTGTTTATGGGGGATAAAAATTATGTAATGAACATGTTTTAAGCTCTTTTATATACCATGTTTTTATAAGAAACACAATATATATTCTCCACATGTTCATAATGAAATGAATTATTGTGATCAAAGTGTATGGCATGAACATATGAAAATTTAATGGTGTTCTATTATAGTGAGCCAATGAATTAGTTAAATAATTTAATCTACAGAGACTATATGTTTTACAATACCATGGTGAATAAGGTTCGTAATTTTTATTTATGATGCCTTTGTTATTATCCTTAGTTATATGATTATTGATGTCTCGTTTAAAATTTTTATCCACAATTCCATGTTATATTTCTTGTTATAATTATTAGTATATTACTATTTCCCATTCCTTATACTTATGCCTTGTGTTCTTATTGATTTTTCTCAAGTTCACATGTTATATGTCTCTCTTTCTTTATCTCGTAATTACCCTTATTATCACCCATTTCTTTGGATGTAAATACCTAGTTTATGAGATATAGTATATATAACTTATGTTGAATGAATAAAGTCATCTCCAACTTGATTTAGATGACTATTTTATGTTTTCATGTATTATGCACCATTTCTCGAAAAATCTAAAGATGAGAAGATCCTATATTTTGTTATCTCTAATGAAAAGTCATGTAAAAAGGTGAAATACCAAATTAATTTCAAATTATCATATTGAATAATCTCTTATATTTTTTTAACAACCAATAGAATGCATTAATTAAATATTGATGACATCATATCATGGAGACGTTAGTCTGTATGTACGCACGGGTGATGTTTCAATTTTTCAGGGGTAAAAATAAAAATGCAAAATAATTACTCACCATTACATAATAATGATAAAATCATATATATAATATATATATTCTTCAAATAAATCTATTTAAAAAGTTATTTGATAAGAAATTGAAAACTGAATTACATTGTATCATAGATGTGGTGGTCTACACAAAAACATGGAAAGAATTATAATTTTCACATGATGAGAAGGTGATAAAAATTGATACTAAAAAGGTATAAAAAATACACATTTAGTGATACGAATGTAATAATTTTATTATGGTAATCCAATATTTTAATAATTTTTAAGTAGAATGATACATGAAATGAATTTATAGGAACATATAACTCTTCTTCAGATTTCTCATTTCTATCAAAGATTATGGACTAGATGGATATTATTTTCAGAAGATAATAACCACTATAATATTTAAATGGATATTAGAAAGATAATCATTCCTGGTGTACTTAAGATAACTCTCTGAAAATGTTGTTTTTATTACAGTAGTGGTTGTTCTCTTTTAAAATTTAGTATAGGGGAACACCTGTATATTATTAAAATATGAAACTACTCAAGAGTCATATGCATATATAAGTGGATCAAATTAACTTCATTTCGATATCATGGTGATATAGTGTCAAAAATAAACCAACATTGTAAGATTTAGATGACTTTTATTTCCTCTTTAACAAAAATAATTTTAGTATAACACTTGTTTACCATTTTTACCCATAATAATTTTAAAATAATTTTATTTCATGATTATTATAAATTTATTAATAAGGTAAACAATGGTCCTTTGATTTTCCAAGGATGAAATGGTAGAAAATATCCCCTTACACATATCATATTTCAATATTTTTATGATATTTAAAATCATATCATAAAATAATATAAGATAGAAAATATCATTAATTTCATTTTTGAGTCTTTTAAATTAATTTTATATAAATGATAATAAGATATAAATTTATTTAGAATAAATAATAATTTCCCCTCATATAAATTATAATTCCTTAAAAAACATATGGTAAAATATAAATAATAAGAATATAATTTATTTTAATGTTTTAAATTATTTTATTATGTTTATCTGAGGATCGAACAAGAACTATATTAGTATTGTGTAATAATTTATGGAAATTTTACCATCACCATGAATTAAAAATAAAATATTCTTATAAAAGTAACCATTTATTACTCCCCATAACAACATTCTATCTAGAAATATATATTATATATATTGAATGTAAAGACTGGGAAAATTATATTTTCCTTTACTTAATATAATATATTTTTTCCCTAGGAAACATTTAACTAAATTAATAGAGCATATAATATTCTAAGATTATGGTTGAAATACAGTCATAAAAAATATTTATGTTATGATCTAGAATTATTTTCATTTATTATCCCATAGTTGTTTCCCTCTTTTACTCAATTTATAGTAACTATAGTTAAAATATATTCTCCAATGATAGTATTCATGATAGCCATAAATAATAGGGGCCTTTTTAGATAATATTAATTACATGACATGATATAGAAAATCAATTTTCATGATTTAATTTTTTAGAATTAGAATAAATTTACCTCAATATATGGTTTCAATGATATTGTATAAAATTATGTTTTTATACAAGGGAAAATATTTATATCAAAATCATGAATAATTATTATTTAAAAGGAGTTAAGTATATTATTATTGATAAAATGGATCATATAAATCATTAAAAGGGATGAAAATATATTATATATCTATTAAATTAATTTTTTTAATGAAAATAACATATAATATTTGAAATATTGACATTTCTCACCATGAAATGAAATATCATTCATTTCAGAATAATAAAAAAGGTCACACAATGATAATTTTTATTTGATGATACAAATAAATCTGTATATACATTAAGATAATATTTAAAAATTATTAAAAATTAATTATAATTTCTTCAAAAAATATAATAAATATATTTTATAATGATATTTAATTTGTAACCATAAAATATCATTGTTGTTAAATTTTTTTGTTTATTTACTAGGAATAAATTAATTAAATTATATTAATGAAATACCATATAAATATATATATATATTAATTTTATTACCACTATTCATACCAGTCATAAAATGACATTGTTTTAATACATATATTTAAATAATAATATATTATTGTATTTCCTAGTTTCATTAAGATTCATGTTTTATGTAAATGATGATATCAAATAAATAAAATTTTTTATAGTTAACATAAAATCTCATGGAGCTATATTTTAAATTCAATAAAAAAATTAAATTGAATCTTCTTATCATTTCCAATATGAGGTTCTCTATTCCAATAATGTAATAAAATGACTAATTAAGTATAATAACAACAATAAATAATTATACCATAATGGAAAGTATTTTTTTGAGAAATTGTTTTACAATTTTTCATTTTTAATTCCAAGGAGAATGGTTTCTTTAATATTTTTAAAATTTTTGGATTTTAAATTTTAGATTTTATAATGAAAATGATAATTTTGTAATGATTTCTATAATATTATTCTAATAATAGTTTTGTTAATTTAAACATTGATTGATGATAGTTATGATTAAATGATTATACTATCCATTGATATCATCATACTTTAATATTAGGATTCCTTATAACATTAAATTGGATATATTGATGAACCGAGTATTATTTTCCATGGGACATGATATAATGAAATAATAACTATTTTCATGGTATTGTGGTGTATATATAAATAGATTATGTTATTGTAAGTTTTTTTATATAACACCAATTATTTGGGAAATGATAACAATTTTATGAGATCAAATAGTTTATAGAGAAGGTTATCCATATCATAAAAAATGTTACATAATGGTTATCCTAGTCATTAATACAGGTAATTGCGAGGATACACAAATATAGAAAGATGGTACACAAGAGGTTATTCGAAGACAAAAGAAAATAAATGGGAGGTTATCCTTCAACTAACTTATAATGGATATATTGGTTATTATTCATTAAATTATTTTTCTATAATATTTATTATGTAATAATTTATAGTTCACTCTCAATGGAATGTTCTTATCATTATTATATGACCATGTATCATGATCTTGGATTCTTCATGAATTTTTGTCATATGATATACCAAATCCTTTAAGTCATTATAATTATCTATAAATGGTTTGGTAGTAATTTATAATTTTAAGCTCCATATTCTCATAGCCTTATGCTCATGATATGATTTCATATAATTATTTCTTGATATATCCCATGGTTACCATTAATATAAATCTAATCATACTCAGACATATATTTCTAATATATAATTTATGAAGAACATTTTTAATTAGGTTGTGTATGAAATATTTACTATATTAAAAAATAATGTGATAGATATTTATGATCTATAAAAAAATAAGATTATTATGTATCTATTATTAAAATACAGTAAAAATTTATATTTATAGGAAAATGTATAATTCTTTTATTTAATATTCCACTAAAATGATATAATATCTAGGAATGTGCTCTTTTGGATTCTCCAATTGGTATAATAGATAGGTTTTGTTATTTTTATATTACATATATTAATTAAATCCACTATGGACAAGACTATGTGTATAATAGCATCCTTATGTTTGGTAAAGTTGTGACTCTATGGTTTTCCGGGAAAATAAATCCCTTCATAGATACTAGAAGGAAGATGTGGGTGTGGAATTGATTCACCTAGGTGTAGAATAATTTAATGTGAACGATTTAATAGTAACATGATCATAACCAATGAATCATGAGTGGGATGAAGAATTAAATCCTTTCAAGACACTAGCGGATGATATTTATTGGTTAATTCAAGTATACATTGTGAACCAATATGATAGATTTGATTACATAATTAAACTAGATGACCTAATTAAAAGCTAAATTATTATAGTTTGAATGTAATGTGTCATGATTTGAGTATATAATGAATTTTTTTTCTTGTTGATATAATTACCAACAATGATTATTGTTTCACACACTCAGCTTTTCACTTTAGTCAATAGCCAAAACCCTTATGGAATTTGGTTAATGCTGATTTTTATATAAAATAAAAATGTTTTCCTCAAGAGAAACCAAATTTCATGGGATCTAAAATTCATATTCATATTTATACACTAATGAATTTGTTTTATTATATTATTCATTATAATCTGAAATATGGAAAAAGGTTGGAATGATGTATTATGAGGAAACATGCTATTTCTATGTATGGGTACACTAATCCACTAATTTATGAGAAACATATCAATACCACCAAAAAGATATTTTCCATTATAAATTTATCATGTTAAAAAACATTTACATTGGTTTTATATAAATATGATTGAAAATTAGATCAATGGAATAATTTTATGATGAATATAAGGATTCTAGAATAAATTACATTTATGTTGTGGGATGAGTTTAGGAGTTTAGTTTTTAGAAATTACATTCATAATAATCATTATATGAAAATTTTCACAAACTTACTTGATTTCACGATGAAGGATGATGAATACATTAGTACAGACAAATAAATTTTAATAAGACATGTGAGGTAAAATCTTGGTAATAATTTTTAAAATGAATATATATTTTTAAGTTATTTAGTGACATAAAACCATGATTTAGATGAATTTCATGCATAAGATACTTCGGTAACTATAATGAAATCATTCAATGTTTTTTAAGGTAGAAATATTGATTTCAATAACCTATCTATATCACGGTTTCGGTAATAAAATATTCATTGAATTTTTAAAAATCATAATAGAAAAAACCACAATTGTACAAAGAAGATTATTATTTTATAGAAGAAGTGTGGAATGTGTCATGGTTAAGTTTTCCTTTGGGAATTAGTAAATATGTTATGAGTGGAAATTAAGGTAATAACCGAATGAAATGTTGATATTACTGGAAGAAGTTTGGTAATTTTTTTAATGGCAATAATGAACCTCAACATAAATAGGACATACTCTAATAATTCAATTATAAGGATTGTGGGTATTATGCTAACTAACATTTGAATATGATAGTTCATGAAATTGATCAATTAAAATAACATATAATTGAATGTTTTAGTGGGAAATATCATGATATCTCTTTCATCAACATGGGTTATGTGAATGGAGTGGTGATTGGTACACATACTATAAAATATAGAACAACTAATTCCATATCTGATTTTGGTTCTAGAAGATAATTAATATTTTACTAATTTTATGAAGGTATCACATAATACCTAAATAATTTAATGATGAATATATAGTGGAAACTCCTAACGTTATGATGATCACATATCATGTTTATTATTTTGTCCTAATTGGCATTTTTATAAATTAGTTTCTTGAAAATTATTTTGTTATCACTTCATTTAAATTTGATGTAATTTTGGGCATTGATTGGATCAACTGATATTGATATCAAAACAATTTTAAATATAAGTGAGGTAAAATATTCAATATAAACCTATGAATATTAATCATTTCAAGGATTCATATGATATTCTTGTTTAATGTATATAATGTTTTGTTTCTTGATTCATATTCATAATGATTATTTGTCTCAAATGGCCAAGGAGAAGCTCAATATCAAAGGTATGAATATTTTATAAATGATTTTATATATCATTCAATATGAATTTGTTCGCGTTCTTATGAGTTATGATATTGAGTTTTTAATATAACTCATACATAGTGATACACATATTTCAATGATTCTATAGAAAATGGCCTTGATTTATTTAGAGAAGATTAAGAACAAACTCATATAGAATCATCATAACATAATTTTTCACACCCTCACCTAATGTTACACCAACATAAAGTTTACTAAAAACTAATTGTATATTTTTACAGAAATATCATTCATCATGGTTGTATTTATGTAGAAATTAATGGAAAGGGGCTTAGATAGTGAGTATAATTTAGTAAAAAATTACCAATACTCCTTGGGATCGATGGAGGTCTCCACAAGGGTAATAGGTTGGAAGCCACTGGCTAGATTATAGTGAACCTATGAAAATAAAATTTTTCCCAAAGAACTTTTCCCTATTAATTGGGAATATATGTAGAACTAGTTCTTCTTGTCATCTATTAGCTCACTAGTGGACACCACCAACCTGACGTTGGCATTGTTCGGATCCCATAAAACATGCAAAGTTTGAATTTTTTTTTGTAAAATCAATAAAATTGTCATCTTATCTCATTCAATAATGACCCCATCAATCCATGTAACCATATGGGCTCTATCCAGTGATTTTGGGGACCTTACCTCTCTTTCTGTCTCCTTGCTTTTTTCTACAAAAATATGATTCCATCCTCTAATTCCAATATTGTGGGTTCTATTTTAATGAATATAAATATTCTAATCTTATTATTTATCAATGGAAATTATAAAATACTTCAATATTTTATATAATGGGTATAATAATGTAATTATTCACCATTTATATATTCATGTCCATTATGAATGGATTTGGATTATATGCATCATTCAAAAAATGTTACTTATAAGTCGTAGATATTCCTACGTTTTTATTATGCTTTCCTACCTATTGGGTGTGAATAAATAAAAATTTTGAACTTATATGTCTAAATATCATCACATAAAAATGGTTTAATTATTCAATGGTTCAATTGGGCTCAAACGATGACCCTTTCCATAAATTTTCAATAAACCTAAGTCTAGAATCTGTTAAATTTATTACATATTCATACAAGTTTATGGAATTAATTTGTGGGATGATGGTCTATCTCTATAAGAATAATGATTTCATCTTGATAACATGATGGGTTCATGTGTATCCATATGATAAATATGGATTGTGTTTCTCAGTTGTGGATTTTTCTGGTTAGGATTATTTCTTAATAGGACCAGTTGATTGATTTATAATTTGTATCATTCATCACATGAACTATTACTCAATGTTATTTTTCTGAATTTTCTGTTTAATATATATAAAATATCCCCTATTAGGGATGTGTTATATATTTGGTAAATGTGTATTTGGTATATCCCTACATGTATGATGTTTTATATAGGTTTTCCTGCTATTATATAATGGGTGATATGTTAGGAGGCTAGATTAGGTTCCCTATAGCATGGAACTAGTGTTGGAATATTCAATCAATATGGAAATTAAATAATATATTGTGATTATGTGATGTACATTACATTTATTTATATTATTATTATAGTTATATAATATTATAGTAAATATCCATAACATATGATAAGGTTCATTGTTAGTGTCCTATTGGGCCTCATAATAACACAAAACATGGTGTTTTTTTTACAATTATAGATTTCATTACTAGGGATATAAAGAAGGAAAAGGGAATTTTAGTGGATGATTGATCATGTTTTGTAGGATAACTGTTGAATTATTATGTTGTCATCATGATAAGTGTTTTTGTTGGTTCTATTTAGTAAAATTACCTCATACATATATCTACTGACTATAAGGATCCCTTTCCCCTATTTGGGGTTTTGAAATTGACCTTATATAATATGACTATATAATTTGATATTTATTATATATGCATCTACACTGATAGATTTTCATTAATTAATTATTTATTCTTTTACTTTTTATGTCATCGATTATTTTCTTCTTATGTTGACCAAGTGTTGTGGGAATATTGTTCCAAAAACACTCTATTTTACCTTTCTACTAGTTATAAAACTATTTTATATGGGGAGGTTCATAGAAGGAAAAGTTTTATTCAGGATCATACACAATGGATTGTGTTGTTGTGTCACAAAATTCTTTCTAAGGACCCAGTTAACTAACATGTTTCTTCTCACTTCCATGATTTGGTATAGGGTAGATAATATTTTGGATGGATGAGACTCAATTTAGGGAAATATGTCTCTTCCTAGGGAGTAGTATATAATGAACCATTGAGGTACTATAAAGCTTGATTTGATTTGATTTTTTAATGTTTCTATGATTTAAATTACACTTGTATGATGCAAAAAATGTTGGAATATTTCTTTAGGAGTAAAAAGTACCCACAGTTCATGTCAGACCTATGGGTATATTCGTTGAATGGAACCCTACTGCCATGGTTTTTGAAAACCATGGGTATATGTTCTTAATAAATGCATACACCCATGATTTTGGAAAAAATTTGGGTATTGGTCCATTTTACAGTATTGTTGAAAGGGATCCTCATTATGCATTCCCATACTACAATAAATAGGAATCTATGAACTATTTGGATATCATTGGACAAATGATAAATAAAAAAATATTGGATTCATTAATTCATATATTCCTTTGCCCTCAATTAAATAATTAAATCATGAAATGACATTTGAACATATAATCTTCATCTATTATGATTAAAAATAAATACATGTGGGTTTGGTTACACGAATTGATAATGTAATGAAACACTAAAAGATATTTTTTTATCCCTCAAACATGGATTCATGTTTTAGGAATTGATAATCCATAAAATATGAAAACTCTCCATAATTCAAGGGTAATGATGGAGTATACCTAATGATCTCTATAACCCTTAAAAAATAGTCTGAGTAAGGATATGAAGGCAAAGATCATATAATTCTAAAACAGAATGGAAATAAAAAAATAAATAAGTATACATAAACATACTAGAACCAAGATTAGAAATAATGATAGTGTCATAAAATTGAGAAGTGAGTTAGAAGGAAGGAATGAGTCAACATTATATAAAACGGGGAAAAATAATTTTACAGGATTGGTATATAAAGGGTTAGATGATAGAAGAACAAGGTGTTCATGTGAGCATGGAGAGGGTACCATAGTAGAAGAATCCTAAAATGAGACCTATGTCTGGGTAATATTGGAATCATATTAAAATAACAAGATATTTAATGTTGTTGCAGGAAGATTTTTTTTATTTAAATCCATTAAAAATATAAAAAATAATACACAAAAAATAAGAAAACAATATTCATAAACATATTACTTTTAGAAAATTAACAAAGAATATTATTTAGGGAATTCATTAATGTGTACCATGGCCATAATTATGAGAAAATTTATAGAAAAAACATAAATAATTAAAACAAAATGATTAAATTAACATGGATATTATTAAAAATTGAATAATTTATTACTGATGATGGATACAAATAACTCTTTTATTATTTTGATAAAATAATAAATATTGATAAAATAAATTGAAAAAAATTATATATAGTATATATGTATGAAATTTATTTTATAATTTAATTTTATAAAAGGTATTAGAAATGAATTTTGATTATACAGGTGATATATATGATTTTTTTATCATATAGGAGGTTTAGTCTCGTTAGTGGATGTTATGATTAAATGTACGTTGGTTTTTAATATTAAACATTTAAATAGAAATTATGTATATTTTAACATTATTATTGGGAGAATATATGTTTTATATATAACACCAATTAATTTTAATCTCTATTTGATATTAATAGGGTTTAAATATGATCATAAAAATCTAACATCTATTGGTATAAAATTTGATAAAAGGGATATTAATAAGTAGTTCTAACCATATATTTTTTTGAATCACTCTCTTCAATATACATATTTGATATATTATTAGATTGATTTACTTATTTCAAAATATGTGGTTTCTTATTCTATTTTTAAATGGAAATGAAATTCCATAAAAAACATATCATCAATCATTTATGGTCTTCTCGTTTTCCATCATCATTTCCCATTTTTATGAATGTGTGAAAGGAATACCCTTTTTAAATGTCTTCCTCGTGTAATCCTTTTCTAATAAAATTCTATTATTGTCCTGAGGAATATTAAATTCATGATTCAGTGTCTTCCTATTTAACATTTATATAAAATATATTTCCAATTTTAATCATAATATAAAATTTTGTAAAATCCTAAATGGTTATTTCATTAATTTTTTACATAAATTTCTAAATGACCAAAAAAGTTTTACATCCATATCAAAATCATTTAATGTTATTTAGGATTCACTGGGTATATTAACTATTCATAGAATCCATATTTTCTCTATACATCTATTTTCATAATGCACAAGTGGAGTTTTGTGAAAGTTATTTATTTTCATGGTTTAATTAATCAATTTTTAAGTTACTATTTTTTACATTTTCACATGTCTCACATATTTATGATATATCATTTTTTTATGGGTGGGACATAAATTTTATATACTCTTAATGAATTTGTTAAAACATTATAATCCATTTGTTAAATTTAAGGAACATTGAAGAAAATCATATCTACTAAAGGATGCTAACAACATTGTTTATTGGAATGTGTTGTGAACCCATTCAGTAATGGGACTATGTGAACAATAAAATAAACGTTTTTTTAGTGATCCACGTTATAGGTTGTGATTTTATATTCTTTGTTATGATAATTTTTCTTATGATTTAGTTATTTTTCTCCTGGATCATGATTTTTCACTCATTGTTTTAATTTTATACATCCCTTTTATGATGTTATTCAGAAATACCTTTTCCATTAAACATGATTTTTGATATATTTTTTATTGGGTATGATTATCTTATATTTTATCTTTATGCATGATTGTATTATTATACCTACATGATTAAAATATTCCTAATTATTAGCTTGTATTAATATTTCATATTTTTAACCTTATGTAGATTTTTTCTCACCCTTCATATTATTATTAATTCATATATTATTTTTAATAGTGTCATGTATGATTAATATATATGGTTATATTGTGTGAAGTATATTTTTGGGAAATATTGAATATTTTCAAATCTAGGATGGTTAAATTTATTATCCCCACATAATATAATCCACAATGTCTTTATGGGTGACTTATTATTATAAGAAATTAATATTAATATCAATTTATAAAACATTTATTGTCACAAACTAGCCTGGCCGAATGGTGTTCCCGATCCCCATGAGCTGTTGACTAGCTCCTGGCATCGTACAACATAGAAGTGGGAACAATTTTTCCCCAAGAATTTTTAATAGAAAGATAAAAGATAGTATGCATATCAATAATAAAACTCCACAGGGAGTAAATGTACTATGATAAAAAAATCCAAACTACTGCAACCCAAATTACTAAATTGGAAAAATATCCCCAAGGTCCCAAAGGACACAACTCACCAAGATCGAAGCTCAATAGCTTGAGGATACTGCAATATATCGCCCCCCCCTTCTCTATCATTGAAGTATAATGTATACAAATAACTTAAGGAAGAAGTATAGTGTGGGCCTAATCCCAGTGATATACCGAAAAATATTCCATAATAGATTCTAAATATACAATATCTAAATAGAATCTTTCAATTTTCAAAATAAATAAGTTTATAAATTGAAAATAATATTTAAAAAAACATTCAATAAATTTTAAGAATAATGAAAAAATATATTGAATGAATTGGATTTATATTACAAGTGGTAAAATATTTCTGAAACAATGTATTAAGTAAAACAATTAGATAAAATAGTTTATATAAATTCAGCAGGCATGTAAGTTTGTTCCAAAAAACATTCTCATACACATATATCTCAAATATAAATATAAAAGTTAGCAACATTGTCATATTACAAATGGTATGATAGTATTAACCAACTATATGATTTCACACTCTCTATGTGAACTCATAAAAATGTGTATACAGAGGTCCCTATGACACTGGAAAAAGGAGACTCATCACCATCCAGTTAGGATTGTGACCTATCGTTTGTATGTTTTGGAACATTGTCGTAGTATAGAGTGTATATAAATAAATCACTATCTACCTAAGGCTTCCTTGAAATCTTATATAAGGCCCCAGCCTTAAACCTTACTTAATCTTGAGTTATTAAAAGATTACACATTGAGGATCTTTTCAGGTTTAGAGTTTTAGAGAATTAGATCATGAAACTTGCATTACATTCCACATTTAAACAAAGTGGTTACATAAAATATAGTATTCATTCTTCCCATAAATGGAATCATATTGAAAATAAAACATGGATTCTTTCTTGACACATCCTTGACACTATAATCACATCATGTACCTTTCCCTTGACCTGTGAAAAACATTTCAAAAACTTGGGATGAGCATAAAAAGCTCAGTAAGGGTTATAATGAAATATGGAAAGGAAACATGAGTTCATATAAACATAAGAATGAAATCATACTTTACCCATAAAACATAGGCACTTTAACATACCTCATAAAATCATGAATAAATTATCGAAATCATAAGACATAAAAGGTAACTTGAGGCATTCATAACATTCTTATGTAGGGAGTAACCCTCTTGGTTACATTTGGAATACCCATCACAGTATATTCCCTAAATCTCTTCGGAGAAACCTTAACGTTTCACTCCTTCGCGTTACCCAATGCATTGGAGAGCTATATCGCGCTCACCCGCCCTTAGTTTATCACGGAACCACCCGTTTGCATAATAATGCCCAAGAACCTCAACATAATCATATCACATAAACCATGCATAAAGGAAACATAACATTCCCACCTTTCAATCACAAGATATCAATACAACTCATTGATATACAAACATTATGAAAACCATTTTCGATACCAAAATAAAAGAAAAGTAAAATATGGTATTTATTTATCTTTTAAAAAGAAGGTATGGCTTATAGAGGAAGCCGAAACTCAAATAACGGTCAAGACGGCAGAGAAGTCATTATCACCACATACGTACGACAAAAACGTTCCCTTTTGTCGTTTAGTAAACACTTCATATAAAAACGATTCCTTTTGAATAAACTTAAATGTCAAAGGGGTTTATACACCGTATAAAAGAAGGTTGTGTATAAAACAAAATATGCCTCAATGAAAGGAGATTGAGATGAAGTCTATACAAAGACGGTATCCTTGGTCTAAGGATAAATCAATTACATAATTATGTGCGACAAACAAATACACCAAATGTAAGTGGATATTAAGTGTAAAATAATCAAATGTCATTCACAAATATTTAAAGGATGACATATTCAATAACTACATGTTGAACCCAATGAAATCGAAATTGGGTTAAGAAGTTCGCTTGACAGCCTAACGACGTCACATCAAAATGAGTTGATGAGAGATAAAAAGTGTATCTCATCACTTGGACATAAAATTTACATCAATAAGGATATATTAGAACATATCCCAACATAAAAATATGTAAGTTAAAAGACCCAACAAAAGAAGTCTTTTAAAAAAGAGGAGGGTGAAAGGTTCCCTTAACGACTTGGGTATCTTTCAAAACATACACCCCATGAAAGAAGGACAATAAATCCTTGATGTAAATACTCATAAACAAATTTATATTACACAAAGAGTAGAATAATGGGCAGTACATACACCACTCAATGGAAATTGTGGCAAATGTATCATAAATCTCACGGGAGTAAAAGTGAGATGAAAAATCCCTTACGAAAACTCGGCAACCCAACGACGCCAAATAAAACTTACAAAAATGGATTGATGAGATCAAATAGGGTATCTCATCATATTTAATTAAAGTTTATAGAAAGAGTAATATAAGGGAACATCCTCCAACATAACAAAGTGGAGCTTAAAAGAGGTGACATAAAGGAGAGTTCTTAAAACGAAAGAGAGAGGTTAGATCTCTTACGAAAATTCGGCAGCCTAACGGCGCCATTCAAAACATTCAAAATGGATTGATGAGAGAGAATAGGGTCTCTCATCACATGAACATAACAATTACAGTATGAGTAATATAAAATACCATCCCAATATCAAGAATTACGAGCTTAGAAGGAATGACATAAATGAGTGTACTTAAAAAGAACGAGAGGAGTAGGACACCTTACCTCAAGTCCAACTTGTCTTGTTCGTTTCTTTATATTCCTGAATAATAAAAATTGGCCAATTAATAATTGACTAAGTACCTCCTTTATAGATTATTATTCAGTTAATTTCATATATTATAATGTTATAAAAATTGTTTAATAATGTTGGCCATATCAGACGTTTTTGCCGATGTTTGGTACATGAGTCAAAAATCGAACTTGTTGGAAAACAATTTTCCATGTAGTTATAGGTACATCATATCCAGAATAGTATTGATGTTTTAAATATCATATATATCCTGTATATATTCATTTTATACTACTCAATATAATTTGGAGATAAAAAAAATGAAAAGCACCGTTCATGGAGACGGTAGGCCGTACGTACGCATGAACGCTACTTTCCTTTTTTTTTCATATTAATGGAATTAAAACAAAATGAGAGAGATATATATATGTTATAATTCCAGAATTATATCCATAATTTTGATGTGATATATAACATATATATCCATTATATATATGTACTTATAATATTACATAACATTTTGAGATAAGAAATGAAATGTACCGTTCATGGAGACGGTAAGCCGTACGTACGCATGAACGCTACTTCCATTTCAATTTAGTATTTCTGGAATGGAATCATAATGATATAAGAGTATATTATAATTCCAGTATAATAACATATATAATATCATTAACTTTATCCTTTAAACATCCCACATATGGTATTAACAAATCAAATCACTTTCAGGGGGCGGTAGTCCGCACTTCTTAAAATGAAGATATCGTGTTTACCCATAATGGAAACAATAACGGTATTCCATAAATGAAAAATACAGAAGCTTAAGGAAAGAATAAACATATTATATATCATATATAAAAATAGTGACATCATAATGGCCACCTTTGAAGGTGTTAGATGAGTATTGAACAATCATCGTTTCGGGAGGCAGAATTTCACCATCCACGAAAATTGTATGTTCTTTAACCATTTGATGTATTTGTGTGAGAGTGTAGCTTGAATAAATCTTATAAAAACATCCTAGTATATTTAAGATACTGGTGTTGTTACAAAAGAAGTAAATAAAAAGAGTTTAGGGGGGTTGGAGAAGCAAAATAAAACAAATGAACATGAGAGAAAAAATTACCTTTAAAAGGGTAAATCCATTTGATTTGAGCCTAAAGGATTCCTTTGAAAGGATTCTGCCCAAAGAGAATCCACTAGGATGAGTAGAGGGATGTAGAGAGAGTAAATGGGCAGGGTATGGCTGAGCCAAAGGCTTGAGGAGTGTGTGAAATGAGGTAGAGGTGGGGGCCTTTTATAAGAGGAGAGGAGGGGCACTATTGGAAATCATGAAACTATTATTTTATTTTCAAAAGTGATTTGAATTTCTAAGGTCCCACATTGATATATTTCTAAGATAGGATGATAAGGCTTTTAAATCTACCCAACCAATAGGTTTTGGACATGTGTAGGTTTTATATATTACATTATCTTTCCATTTTATTTAAATCGTTAAATAATGAGGTCATCGCTGTATCATCATGATGTCATACATAATTTAATTTATTTAATGTATAAAAATTATAAAAAACTAATATGATTTAGGAAATCGTTTTATCTTTCCAATGAATATTTGTAATAAAAAAGATGATCTTTATTACCTGATGTAAAATTTGTTTTCGTAAAACATATGATGTTTGTGTCATTTTAACTTTTACATTAAATAAAAAGTTATTTATGTCATTTCCCAACCAAAGTGGCTCCATGGGGTCCCAAAGTTGACCCATGGCTTTTCTTGGTCGTCCATGACACAACCAATTAGGGTAGAACATGTGTCAAGCTCATCTCATATTATTAAAACATTATTTTTACCTTAAACTACACTAATTACCACTAATCGCGATTAAGAACTTAATAGGTTACAATTCACCAAAAAATTATTTTAATCCCATTGAACCAAATTTTACTTCTTAATGACAACCATGTATGTCGGATTTTTTGAAATTCAAAACACAATGATGGAAAAATATCATTTAAACAGAAAATCAGTTTTTATAAGTACCACTTAGTGGTTTCACTATTCATCAAAAATTAATGTTTTTCAGAAAATTACCAAAAAATCACCCTAAGATATATTTGATATTCCAAATTCAAAAATGAAGTCTATTTTACAAAATTCAAAACATATAAGTCACATTAATTAATTTAAAAATTAATTCCTGCTGTCAGAGCAAATAGCGTGTTTTTATAAAACAATAAGTATCAAAAGATTGACACTAGTTTAAGTCTGATTTCAAAGTGAAATTAATTAAAAGACCACTATTCGATTTAATTGTAAAAATATATTATAATTTCACTTTAAAACCAATTCAAAAGATAATCTAATCATATAAATAAGTTAGATTTAAAAGTGGTTTTGAATTAAAATACAACATTTTACACTATTCATTAAAAAAAGAACTTTATCAGAAAGATACCAAAAATTTACACAAAGTAAATTTTGATGTCCCAATTCTTAAGAAGAGTTTTATTTGGTCCAAAAGGATGTATAAGAGTGAACAAAACTATATTTAATGATGGTTCTCCATCAGAAGGCGATAAGTGAACCATTAGTGAAAACTAGGGCATATACGCCTAAAATTGAATTCTTTCCCTATTTTAAGCCTTTATCTTTTATTGGATAAATATAAAAACATTTAAAAAATATATAATCATATTTTAGTTATTTCTATTCATTCCCGCCAATACAACGGCTACATGTTAACTACCATTTAAAATAATATTATTTTATTACCAGTGTGCAACATAAGATTTAAATGAAACTCTTTGTTGCGTATCCGGTACGCTATCGAACATAGCAACCCTTTAAAGTCATATTAATATTTTATTCACAAATATGGATAAATATGAAAATTTCATATTCTTTATTTACCTGGGGTGTTACATCCTTCCCCCCTTTTGGGAATTGTGTCCTCGCTGTTTTTAAAATTGAGCTTGGAAACATCCTTGAAAGTCCCACATCGGAACATGAGTCGGTAAAACAATCACTTTAAAATAAAGAAAGATAAGTACAAAGGTCACCCGAGTTAACCCATACTAGGATTCCATGTAGGAAAACATGGACATGGAGGAGAAAACATAGGGTCATGTTATGATGGAGAGTGATAGAAAACATGTTTAGGAGAAAGTTAACAATAAGAAAATCACAAACTTGTGATGGGTTAAACGGTGTTGGGTTCCCCAGTAGGAAAAGTTAATAGACAACATTTATGTTTTAAGTTAGTTTTTATTCAGGAATTTATTCATAAGGAAACATAATCACTTATTATGTTGACTTTCAACTTTTACTAGATTCCTTAATCAAACTCATATTTTTTTTCAAAAGACAAGTATTTAGGGAGACTTGTTCGCATTAAGAGTACTATAATCAACTTCTAGAGAATCACCTAATCCAAAAAAGAGGACTATATACTTCCCATGTCTTTAGGCTTTAACCAAAACCAAAACCAAAAAGGTTAGTAAAAGGTCAGATAATTAAGAAAAGGATAACCCTTTAAAAAGAAAATCTATACTTAATCTCCAAAATTTTTCCAAAAAAACCCAAAGTTCACCGAGGACCATCCGATAAACAATTTGTCCATAAAATTCTTCAAAGTAAACCAATATAATATTGAAACCCAAATATTTTAAGGATTTAGTCACATAGTCTTCCATGTTAAATCGTAACATTTATCTCCAAACAACATCTGTTGATCCTAAAGTCTCGTATTAAAAAGTAATTAACATAATCACATATCCTCCATGATAGGTTAATCATTTTCATAAATAACACAAAATAAACTTACTCTTAATTCATAAAATCATATAACTAATTAAAATCAGTCAAACTAACCAGGGACTTCATGTAGTCCAGTGGTAGGTGATAAATACCAGTCGCACTTTGGTCGTGGGTTCGATTTCCGCAGTTTTGTCCGACGCGATGGCTAGTCACACGGTCTGCGTTTTGTCCTTTTTCCAAAACTATATAATACTCAAATCATTCCCCAAAAAGAGATAAAATCATCAAAAATGATCATAACATATTTTAACCTCATGTTTATCTCATGCCTTTCATTTTCCAGCATATCATATAATAACCCATAATTACCTCAAAAGTAAGGATCATATAAACTCCAATGGTTACCTTTATAATTATTACCTGAACTTCCACATAGATTTTTCATCTCGTAAATGATTTATTACAGAACATACCAAGGTTGAAGTGGTTGATCATGACTCCTTGATATTTGGTTTAGAACAACCACGAGTTTCCTCATTGAATCCTCCATTTTATCTAGTCTCTTAATCAGAGAACCACCACAGTTTCCTTCAAAACTGTTGTCTCTTTGGTGCCTGCTAGATCCATCCATTCAATAAAAACAGAAATGTCAGTGTGAGTATATCAAAAAAACCATCATGTACTAACGAGGAAGGTAAACACTAAGATATACTTACTCATTCACTTTATCTAAAAATAGGACTCTTTCTGAAATCCTAACCAATAAGGTAATGTCACTTGTGCTTAGAGAATACCCTAACCTCCAAACTTATCTAAACCGACCTTTGATACCAAATATAAGGCCCCAGATTTAAACCTTACTTAATTTTGAGTTATTACAAGATTACACATTGAGGATATTTTCAGGTTTAGAGTTTTAGAGAATTAGATCATGAAACTTTCATTACATTGCACATTTAAACAAAGTGGTTACATAAAATATAGTATTCATTCTTCCCATCAACAGAAACATATTGAAAATAAAACATGGATTCTTTCTTGAGACATCCTTGACACTATCATCATATCACTTACCTTTCCCTTGACCTGTGAATAACAATTCAAAAACTTGGGATGAGCATAAAAAGCTCAGTAAGGGTCATAAAGAGATATGGAAAGGAAACATGAGTTCATATATACATAAGAATGAAATCATACTTTACCCATAAAACATAGGCACTTTAACATACCTCATCAAATCATGAATAAATTATCAAAATCATAAGACATAAAAGGTAACTTGAGAAATTCATAACATTATTACGTAGGGAGTAACCCTCTTGGTTACGTTTTGGAATACCCATCACAGTATATTCCCTAAATCTCTTAGGAGAAACCTTAACGTTTCAGTCCTTCGTGTTACACAATGCATTGGAGAGCTATATCGGGCTCACCCTCCCTTAGTTTATCACGAAGCCACCCGTTTTCAAAATAATTCCCAAGAACCTCAACATAATCATATCACATAAAACATGCATAAAGGAAACATAACATTCCCACCTTTCAATAACAAGATATCAATATAACACATTGATATAAAAACATTATGAAAACCATTTTCGAAACCAAAATAAAAGAAAAGTAAAACATGGTACTTATTTTTCTTTTAAAAAGAAGGTATGGCTTATAGAGGAAGCCGAAACTCAAATAACGGTCACGACGGCGGAGAAGTCGTTGTCGCCGTATACGTACGACAAAAACATTCCCTTTTGTCGTTTAGTAAACGCTTCGTATAAAAAAGATTCCTTTTGAATAAACGTAAAAGTCAAAGGGGTTTATACACTGTATAAAAGAACGTTGTGTATAAAACAAAATATGCCCCAATGAAAGGAGATTGAGATGAAGTCTCATACAAAGACGGTATCCTTGGTCTAAGGATAAATCAATTACATAATTATGTGCGACAAACGAATACACCAAATATAAATGGATATTAAGTGTAAAATAATCAAATTTCATTCACACATATTCAAAGGATGACATATTCAATAACTACATGATGAACCCAAAGAAATCGAAATTGGGTTAAGAAGTTCCTTTGACAGCCTAACGATGTCACATCAAAATGAGTTGATGAGAGATAAAAAGTGTATCTCATCACTTAGACATAAAATTTAAATCAATAAGGATATATGAGAACATATCCCAACATAAAAATATGTAAATTAAAAGACCCAACAAAAGAAGTCTTTTAAAAAAGAGGAGGGTGAAAGGTTCCCTTACCGACTTGGGTATCTTTCAAAACATACACCCCATGAAAGAAGGACAATAAATCCTTGATGTAAATACTCATAAACGAAAGTATATTACAAAAAGAGTAGAATAATGGGCATTACATACACCACTCAATGGAAATTGTGGCAAATGTAGCATAAATCTCACGGGAGTAAAAGTGAGATGAAAAATCCCTTACGAAAACTCGGCAGCCCAACGGCGCCACATAAAACTTACAAAAATGGATTGATGAGATCAAATAGGGTATATCAACATATTAACTTAAAGTTTATAGAAAGAGGAATATAAAGGAACATCCCCCAACATAACAAAGAGGAGATTAAAATAGGCGACATTAAGGAGAGTACTTAAAAAGAAAGAGAGAGGTTAGATCTCTTACGAAAATTCGGCAGCTTAACGGCGCCATTCAAAACTTCCAAAATGGATTGATGAGAGAGAATATGGTCTCTCATCACATGAACATAAAAATTATAGTAAGAGTAATATAAAATACCATCCCAATAACAAGAATGATGAGCTTAGAAGGAATGACATAAATGAGTGTACTTAAAAAGAAAGAGAGGAGTAGGATCCCTTACCTCAAGTCCAACTTTTCTTGTTCGTTTCTTTATATTCCCGAATAATAAACTTTGGTCGATTAATAATTGCCTAAGTACCTCCTTTATAGGTTATTATTCAGTTAATATCACATATTATAATGTTATAACAATTGTTTAATAATGTTAGTTCATATCAGATGTTTTTGCCGATGTTTGGTACATGAGTCAAAAATTTAACTTGTTGGAAAAAACATTTCCATGTAGTTATAGGTACATCATATCCAGAATAGTATTGATGTTTTAAATATCATATATATCTAGTATATATTCATTTTATACTATTACATATAATTTGGAGATAAAAAAAATGAAATGCACCGTTCATGGAGACGGTAGGCCGTACGTACGCATGAACGCTACTTTCATTTTTTTTGTCATATTAATGGAATTAAAACAAAATGAGAGATATATATATGTTATAATTCCAGAATTATATCCATAATTTTGATGTAATATATAACATATATATCCATTATATATATGTACTTATAATATTACATAACATTTTGAGATAAGAAATGAAATGTACCGTTCATGGAGACGGTAAGCCGTATGTACGCATGAACGCTACTTCCATTTCTATTTCGTATTTCTGGAATGGAATCATAATTATATAAGAGTATATTATAATTCCAGTATAATAACATATATAATATCATTAACTTTATCCTTTAAACATCAAACATATGGTATTAACGAATCAAATCACTTTCAGGGGGTGGTAGTCCGCACTTCCTTAAATGAAGATATCGTGTTTACACATAATGGAAACAATAATGGTATGCAATAAATGAAAAATACAGAAGCTTAAGAAAATAATAAACATATTATATATCATATATTAAAATAGTGACATCATAATGGCCACCATTGAAGGTGTTAGATGAGTATTGAACAATCATTGTTTCGGGAAGCAGAATTTCGCCATCCACGGAGACCGTATGTTCTTTAAGCATTTGATGTAGTTGTGTGAGAGTGTAGCTTGAATAAATCTTATAACAACATCCTAGTATATTGAATATACTGGTGTTGTTACAAAAGAAGTAAATAAAAGGAGTTTAGGGGGGTTGGAGAAGAAAAATAAAACAAATGAACATGAGATTAAAAATTACCTTTAAAAGTGTAACTCCTTTTGATTTGAGCCTAAAGGATTCCTTTGAAAGGATTCTGCCCAATGGGAATCCTATAGGATGAGTAGAGGGATGTGGAGAGAGTAAATGGGTAGGGTATGGACGATCCAAAGGCTTGAGGAGTGTGTGAAATGATTTAGAGGTGGCGGCCTTTTATAAGAGGAGAGGAGGGGCACTTTTGGAAATCATGAAACTATTATTTTATTTTCAAAAGTGTTTCGAATTTCTAAGGTCCGACATTGATATATTTCGAAGATACGATGATAAGGATTCTAAATCTACCCATCCAATAGGTTTTGGACATGTGTAGGTTTTAGATATTACATTATCTTTCCATTTTATTTAAATCGTTAAATAATGAGGTCATCGCTGCATCATCTTGATGTCATAAATAATTTAATTTATTTAAAGTCTAAAAATTATAAAAAATACTATGATGTAGGAAATAGTTCTATATTTCCAATTACTATTTAAAATCAAAAATCTGATATTTATAACCCCATGTAAATATTGTTTTCGTAAAACATATGATGTTTGTGTCATTTTTTACTTTTACATTAAATAAAAAGTTATTTATGTCATTTCCCAACCAAAGTGGCTCCATGGGGTCCCCAAGTTGACCCATGGATTATCTTGGTCGACCATGACACAACCAATAAGGGTAGGACATGTGTCAAGCTCATCTCATATTATTAAAACATTATTTTTACCTTAAACTACACTAATTACCACTAATCGCGATTAAGAACTTAATAAGTTACTATTCACCAAAAAATTATTTTAATCCCATTGAACCACATTTTATTTCATAATGACAACAATGTATGTTGGATTTTTTAAATTCAAAACACAATGATGGCAAAATTTCATTTAAACGGAAAATCAGTTTTTATTAGTACCACTTAGTGGTTTCACTATTCATCAAAAAATGATGTTTTTTAGAAAATTACCAAAAATTCACCCTAAGCTATATTTGATATTTCAAATTCAAAAAATGATGTCTATTTTAAAAAATTCAAAACACATAAGTCACATTAATTAATTTAATAATTAATTCCCGCTGTCAGAGCAAATAGTGTGTTTTTATAAAACAATAAGTATCAAAAGATTGACACTAGTTTAAGTGTGATTTCAAAGTGAAATTAATTCCAATGACCACTATTGGATTTAATGGTAAAAATATATTTTAATTTCACTTTAAAACCAATTGAAAAGATAATCTAATCATATAAATAAATTTAATTAAAAAGAGGTTTTGAATTAAAATACAACATTTTACACTATTCATTAAAAAAAGAACTTTATCGGAAAGATACCAAAAATTTACACAAAGTAAATTTTGATGTCCCAATTCTTAAGAAGAGTTTTATTTGGTCCAAAGGATATATAAGAGTGAAAAAAACAATATTTAATGACAGTTGTCCATCAAAAGGCGATAAGTGAACCTTTAGTGAAAACTAGGGCATTTACGCCTAAAATTGAATTCATTCCATATTTTAAGCCTTTATATTTTATTGGATAAATGTTAAAACATTTAAAAAATATATAATCATATTTTAGTTATTTCCATCCATTCCCGCCAATACAACGGCTACATGTTAACTACCATTTAAAATAATAATATTTTATTACTAGTGTGCAATGTAAGATTTCAATGAAACTCTTTGTTGCGTATCGGGTACGCTATCGAACATAGCGACCCTTTATAGTCATATTAATATTTTATTCACAAATATGGATAAATATGAAAATTTCATATTCTTTATTTACCTGGGGTGTTACATCTTACGTGATGGGATACATAATTTAAGACATCTTAAAATATGATCAATCCCATTATTCCATTTAAAAAATCCAAATTTATTTCCATTTAAATCAAAACATAATTTATTCGAAAACAATAATTTTTTACAAGATTAAATCAATGGGTTTATATCAAATAATTTTAATCCGTTTTCATGAGTTTTAAATCAGTTAAAAACAACTTAGTTTCTATTCTAAATTAATTTCAATAATTTTATTCATCAATTTAATTGAAATCATTTCCTTCATTAACATAATTTATATTCAACAATTTAAATAAACCAATTTCCATAAACCCACACAAATTCAATGGAATCAAGGGTTTTCCAATTTTTCATACCAAAATAATTTCAAATCTTTAAATTCAATAGAATTCAGTTTTCTCAAAGAAATTTAATGCAAGGTTGATCATTTGAATTTAAGTCAAAAATTGAAATAAATCATGATATACGATGTTAATAAATTTGGAAAATCCAGACAGAACCGCCTACCTCAATGTAGTCGATGTTAACGATAATGATAAACCACGCAATGTTGTTAAAAAAAACTATTCATGACATTATTTTTATAATAATTGATAAACCAATGCTTGGAACACCTCATGGGTTCTTAAAACCAAAACATCTATTTTATTTCACAAGGATGTAAAATATTAGAAGAAATTACATTTTCTCTCTTTGGGAAAATCTCTAGATTATCATTTTATGTTAATGAATGAAATCATCAAGAATATTCCTAAGAATAATTATAAACCATATTTGATTATTATATCACACTATTTTACTTCATAAAGAAATAAAATATTACATAGTATTACATTTTCTCTCTCTTGGAAAAACTATGGATTATCGATTTATGTCAACAAAGGAAATTGCATGAGTTATCCCTATGAATAAATAAAATCATCGTTCAATAATTTAGATCCCTAAATTAATTAGAGGTGGTATCCCGCATAATTATTTAATAAATATATATGTATTTATATCAAAAATTTCTTTGACTATGAAGTTTTTGTTTAATAAAACAATGCATTAACTAGTGATAAATTTTTTAATAACTCCACTATTGTAATTCTAAAAAAAATAACTTTTGGTAATATATGTAATTATCATAAAAATTTTCAATAAAACTTCTCATGTGATAATTTGACTTTCTAAATCATAATTAAGTAATTTCTGTTAATTTATCCTTCATAATTTCAGTAAAATTCATATTTGATAATTTTTGGCAATTAAAATTTGATAATTAAATGAAATTATCATTTGATAAATCATTATTTTTTATCCATCAATAATTTTCTATAATTTTATTTTGATAATTTTATAAAGTATTTATAGATAATACATGTTTATATCTTTATAAATCAATAAAATTATGATTATTTTTTTCATTGATTTTTTGAATTGAATGAGAGAATGGAAAAAAAAATAAAATAAAACTCTTTGTTTTTCTCTTAGGTGGAGCTTGTATATGGAGGGAGACGATCAATTGCGGAACCAAATAAAAACTACCAGGTTAACTAATTGTGCACAACATAGTATCAAGATTATTTAGACTTAATGAAATCGACCAACAACCAATGCGAATTGATTTGGATATTTAATAAACACCAAGATCAAATCAATTAAAATCACCATTTTAAACAACCATTTTCATCTTCCTTTTCACTGAAAATTGATGGCAGAGTTGATAAATATTTCGTTGGGAGTTATTTCCTTTAATTATCTATCAAATCATGTTAATATTGAAGGTTTAGAAAACTTCATTTTGCGTTAATGGAGGTTATTCCATAGTTGGGAAGATGAACCAATGCATTACATTTAGTTAAATAATTAATTACTTAACCTAAAAATTAATTAATACCAAACTATTGTTGAGTATTAATGTTGTACCCATATACGGTAAAGACATTGTTCTGGATTTAACATTGGTCTCATATTTCTCATATGATTCACTGTTTAAAAGATATAAATGATTTATTATATAAAAATCAGAATAAATAAATAATTAAAATAATAAGGGATTTTTTTGTGAGTGAGGCATCCAAATGCCTAATGATAGCAAATGTTATACCCCATATAGTGTAAACCCATCATTCTAGACCCATCAGTGATATCAGATTTCTCATACGGTGCTCCATTTGGGAGATATGTAATTGTTAATAATAAATAATATATTGAATATTATTTCATAACTTTATCTCATGATCGAGGCATCCAAAAGTCTATTTCTTTCGAATGTTATACCCCTCCTAGGGTAAACACCACATTTGAGACATAGTAGTACGACATAATTTTTTGGAGTTATTCAATTATTCTTAATATATTTTCCATTCTTAAAATAATATATTTAATATTTTTATTCCATCCTTCGAAGGGTTTGTAGAACTCAGAAGCTCATACTTACTCATTTTTTAACTTAAAAAATATTTAATTGAATATCCCGGAGTATTTATTGGCTGTTTTACTATTCCACAACGTGTTTAACAAAATCATAAAATTATTTTGATAAACCATTTTTCCCATTTAACTTAATAATAATTTAATAGAATAAGGTTTATGAATACCTGAAACAGTAATGGGATGTTAAAAACTACCCTCCATGAGAACATTCTGTCCCAAGAAAGCCGACGAAGAAGCCTCCATGTTAGAAAGACAATTCCATTGTTCTCTCATTAGTGACTCCCTCTATCAAGTCTCATGATAATTAGAACCATACTTCTATATTATACATACAAGATATGTTGTCCTGCCAAAAATTTCCTTTTTTTCAGAAACAACAACCATGATTGGTCATTCAGTCAGAGATAAAATAGGTTCCACTATAAGATCCCGCCAACTCAAAGCTTGAGACATGTCGGATAATTTCTCTCGAAGCTAATATACTTGAAACATATTATGCATCAACATTTGAATTTGTGTTAGTTCTAAATTGTCAAAAACATTCCCGACCTAATCAACAACCATAAAAATCCCACAAAATAAGGAGGAAGCTTCCCTTTCCTCCCAAGTCGTCGATGACCCAACCAGGGTAAAACCATTAGGAATACATGGTCACAAAAACTGATTTTTTCATGTTTTAGAACATCTTAGTTCTTAATTGGTGCACAAACCATTGAAAATTATGTCGATCCCTTTTTATAGCTTTACATGTCACTAACGATGCAACATAAGAGTTCTAATAACACAGAACACCCTCATTAGAGAACGACCATTGGGCATTAGTCTCCCCACCATAAAGGGAGTCTCTAATGCCTATGAAATTTTCAACAAGATTCTATTCCTAAAGAATAATCTAGAGAAAATAATATGTAAATAACAATCGACATTCATGGCAGAAAGAACTGACAGCGACCACTATGAAACACATGGATGAATAAAGTCTTTCTCAAGATGATTGTGGAACTAGGACATTATATAACATCCCAGATAAATTAAGAATAAGAAATTTTAATATTTATTAATATTTTTGGATTATGTATTAATTTTACATCAAAGGGTATACTATGTTCTATAGCACACATGATACAGAACAATGATTTTCTTTGAAATCGTATGTTGCACACAATGTTGAGTTATACTAAAAAATAATAATATAATGTAATTATTTTAAATAGTACTTAAAAAATTGTAGTTGTATTGGAGGAAATGAAAAAACTAACTAAAATATGGTTATTAAATTTTTTTAATGTCTTTACATTATCCAATATATTCTAGAATCTTAAAATAAGAATTAATTCGATTTTAAGCATGAAATACTCAAAAAGGACTTTTACAGCCTTTTGATGGAGAACCCTCTTTAAATATAGTTTTGGTAACTTTAATATTTTATATTTGAAAAAATAATACTCTTATTTATAATTGGGACATCAAAATTTACTTTGAATGAAATTTGGGATTTTTTCTGATAATGTTCTTTTGTAATGAATAGTGAAAAATACTAAATTTTAATTCAAAACTGCCTTTTAATATAATTTAATTATATTGATAGATTATATTTATATTTTTCTTTAATGTTTTATTATATTACATTTTTTTTTTAATCCAATTTCGGTAATTTTATGTAATTTCACTTTGAAATTGGACACAAACAAGTGTCAATCTTTTGAATGTTATTGTTTCTTAAAAATAAACTTTTTGTTTTAACAGTGGGAATTAATTTTTTATTAATTTCTTCCACTTCTACATTTTGAAATTTAGAAAAATTCATTCCATATTTGTACTCAGTAGGTAAAAATTTTGTTAATAGTTAACTTTTATTTTCAGTCATTTTAAATATTTACCTCAGTAAATATTTTATTTATTAATGTTAAAGGGTAAATATGGTAAATAAAGGTAAAAAATAATATTATAATAATATTAAATTACCCTAACATGTGTTATAATCCTATTTATGGATACATTTCCGATCATTGGCATCCTTGGGTCAATTTGGGGACCCCATGGAGCAACTTAAGAGTGATAATGACACTTTATATTAATTAATTTTAAGTAATGGAAAAAAGACATAAACATATATCTTTTAGTAAACCAACTCTTACATGGGGTTATGTATGTTATTTTTAAACTATAAATATTAATTGGTAGGATAAAAATATTTCTTAGATCATGGTATTTTTTTATAAATTTTAGACATCAAATAAATAAAATTATTTATGACACAATAATGATGTAGTGTTTACGTCATTACTGGATGAATTAAATAAATAAGATTATAAATTTAAAAAAATATCCAAAATCTATCCAATTATTATTGGATTATTTTCATATAACTTTAGTCATATTATATTATACATTAATGATTTTTGGACTATTTTAAACTGAATATATGTTTATAATAAAATATCATTTTCAAACATTCATAATGAGGCCCTCCTCCCCCTTATTAAAAGACACCACTTCTAACCAATTACTCGCACTTATCAATCCCCTTGGCTCATCCAAAATATTCCCAATTAATCTCACCATATCCCCATTTTCCTATTATAATTGTTACCTTAGGAATAATACACTACAGATAATCCTTTTGGTTCAAGCCAAAGGGAGTTACTTGATTTAAGGGTGATGTATCCTCTTAAGTTCTTTTCTTTTCTTTTACTTCTCCAACACCATTAATACTTTTTATTCCTTTATTTTATAAAAATCCCATTATCAAAAATATACCAGTTTTTGTTATAATAAATATTCTAACTACACTAACACACACCACCATCTAATGGGTAATGAATATATTATTTCTGTGGATTACAAACTAACACCTCACAATAAGATGATTGTTCAATTGTCCCTTACAGCCTCTTATGGTGGCCATTATGATGGAACTATAATTATATATGATATATATTTTATTTTATCAATATTGTTCTATAATTCCCTGTTATAACAAACCTCTATGCTTTTCATGTTGTATAAATATGATAATTTCATTTGAAGAAGTGTGGACTACCACCCCCTAAAAGTGATATGACTCATTCGTACCATACATGGAATATATAAATGATGGTGGTAATGAAATAATGTAAGTATATAAAATATTATACTTTACTAGAATAATAATATACAGATGTATCATTATGTTCTCATTCCAGTAAATTAGAAATAGAAATGAAAGTAGTGTTCATGCGTACGTACATATTACTGTCTCCATGAACGGTGCATTTCAGTTGTTATCTCCAAATGTTATGTACTATTATAAATAGATATATATACTGGATATATATGATATATTTGATATATAAATTATGAATATCATTCTAGAGAAAAGGTAATTTTGAAAACATGGGAAAATTATAATTATAACAAGGTTATTTTTAACTCAAATTCTAAACATTGAAAAAATGTATGATATGAACTAAAATAATTAACTAAATGTTATTTCAAGATAATAAGTGATATAAAAGTAATAACAAACATTAAAAAGGTTCTTAAGAAATTATAAATTATCTTATTTTTATTATTTAGGAAGAACAAGGAACATACAAGACAAGTTGGACTTGAGGTAAGGGAACTTCTTCACCCAATTTCTATTCTTTAGGTTGAACTTCAACTTATTGATTATGTCATACTATAAATATGTGTGAAGGAACTATGATTATTTTAAACATAATATCCAACTATATTGGGTTTATTTATATTTCTCATAAAAAATTATATCATTGATTTATCCTTAATTTAATGATATGATATTTGCAAGGGGACTTTTAACCCTCCTCTTTTAGTAAAAGACTTATTTTTATGTTATATATTTTAATTTACACTTTCTAATGTTGGGATATGTTCTTCTATATCCTTGTTGATTTATGATTTTTTTCCATGTAATGATAGATCCATTTATCTCTAATCAACTAATTTTTTGAATTTTAAAGTGTTGTCATTAGGCTACTGAATTTTCATAAGGGACTATGTTTCAATATTAATTCATTTGAGACATATCTTCATCTTGTGCACCTTTATTATCCAGTAAGATGTATATACTTCTCTTTGACATGTTATATGATTAATATCCATATTCTAATGATATTATCAGTTCTTTTTAATATTATTAATTAAATATTTTCAATCAAGTATTTTCTTATGTTGTAAGGGATCCTTTAAGTAAAACATTGTTTAAAATGTTTTAAATATATAATCTTAGAAATAATTCTTATTAATGTCTATGTTTTGAAAACAGATTAAGGATTTATTTACATGGTCATTAATGTTTTCAAATATTCATTACTATAAAAGTTTCAAAGTGGTATGGGGAAAATTGATTAAAAAATATCATTATTAAATTTTTTAAATTGTTTTCAAATGGAATATTTTTCTACGAAGCATTTTACTAAATGACAAAAAGGAATGTTTCTTTTTAATGTACGTGGTGAAAATGTTCTTTCCACCATTATGAGAATTAATTTATTTATATATTCCTTAACAATACGTAATTGTTTTTTGAAAGGAAATTAAATACCATATACAATTTTACATAATTTTGTATTGAAAACTATTTTGATAATGGATTGGTGTTGTCAATATAACTAAATAATATATTGCGATTGAAATGTAGAAATGATAACTTCCCTTTATGATTGATTTATGTGTTATGAAAATATTATGGTTTGTGGGAATGTTTTACTTATATGGGTGGTTCCTTGATAACCATAAGGTGGGTGAGTCTGAGATATCACTTTAATGAATTGGGTAACGGGATAGAGGTAAATGTTAATGTTTCTCTAAATAGACTTAAAGAAAATACTAGGATGTGTATTATAAATGAGAATCCCTCTATAGGTATGATAGCTATAGTGTTTGTATGATATGTCTGCCTCAAGTTACCTTTATGATTTATGATTACTATGTATTATTCATAAATATTTTTATTTCAGAAGGTATGTTATGATTGAAAATTATGGTTTCATTGATTTGTATTTATTTGTGGGTTAATGTTTCCTTTCATTATTTTAGAACCCTTATTGAGATTTCTATGCTCATACCATGTTTTGAAATGTTTTTCACAGGACATAATGATAAATAGGATCAAGGATGGGATCATGTAAAATTCATGTTGTCTTAAATATGGAACTAAACATGACTCTTTTTTTCAAGAGTTTATATTTTATGAAAATTATGGGAATTGAGTAGAAGTGTCTACTTTGTAATTTTTTAGATGTAATATAATAGTTATAGACTAATTCTCTAAAACTCCAAACCTGAAATGATCTTGAATTTGAATTATACTTTTAATTAAATATAATGTATGTAATAAGGCTGGGCCTGATAGTTGGTATCAGAGTTCGGTTTACACAAATATAGAGATTAGTACTTTTTGTTAAACACATGGTTGGTCCCTATGTCAATTATATAAGTTATACTCATATTTTATAACTTTTTCAGATCGAGGATTGTCTGATACAGATGGACAGAGGATGATCTCAAATGATATCCATATCTATTCCTGATGAATTGCTTGCAATAATTATTGCAATGTCATGTTCGGACGATTGTGAAACTTTTTATAACATAAATTAACGTTCAATAAATTTTTTGAGATATCAAACATCTCGACTATACCCTAATATAATCTTGGATCATGGTTTGTATATAATCATATTCTATTTTTACAATATTCTCAAATTTTCAATAAAGTTAAATATTTTCAAGCAAATTTCAAATCTTTTACCTTGTCAAAAGATTATGAAGCATATTCGGATTTTGAAAAATGTACTGAAGAAGGAAGGACTTGTACAACATATTTATATTTGATTTTAAAAGAAATTCTCTCATTACGTACTTATGGTATTTTAAAAGGACCATTGATTTAAATTTTAAACTCAAACAATGTCCAACTATTTTATAAACAGAATTTTTTATCAGATGTTTTGAAATTATATGTTATACATTAATATTTTCCAAAACCATTTTTCTATGAACACCTATATGACCCAAGATGTACAACGTGTATTTGGATGAAAAAACCAAATGATTTTCAAGGATATATAAATCATTGTTCCAATGCATGGAGCTTCTACATACGTGAACAAGATGACAATGAAACCAAGTGGACACCATGATCAAGGCATGATGTTCTTTATTTTGGGGATCTTTTTATTTTATCATATGGTGATGAAATAATAAAAATGAAAATATATATAAGACCTCAAGAATTAATATTTTGAGGTCATAATGATTTTGGATGAAAATGAGAGTTATATGAAAATCATTGAGGTTAACACTTGTTAGGGTTATTTTTTTGTTTTTAAAAAATGAAAAACACAAACTATTTAACAACCCGTTGCGTTGGACAAAGCTGCAGGAATTGAACCCACAACCAAAGTCTGATTAGGATTTATCACCTACCACTAGACTATATAATGTCCCTGGTTAGAACAATTTGTTATTTTTAGTTAAATAATTTTATTTATAAAGAATAAGTTAATTTGGGATATTATTTTTTATCAAATTTATATCCATAGTATAATATAATTATTTGTTTATTAAGTGATAAAAGTGATTTTGGAAGACATTATCTCTTTATTGAACACTATATTCTTAAGAAAAATAAAATAATATTGGATTTCATTTGTGGAGTAATGGTTGAAATTTTATTTTGGATGAATAACTATTTTTATTATGGATATATTATGATTTGGGTTATTTATGGAAATAATTATCCTATTATAGAGAATATGTGATTTGGTTAATTATGCTTCAGTATGAGACTTTAAGAGTAGTCTGTGTTCTTTGAGTTAAATGTTAAGATTTTATATGGATATCTAAGTGATTAAATACTTCCGAGTTTTGGGTTTCAAGGATACATTGGATTATTTTGAATATTTATAAGGACAATTGGGGTGTTGAGTGGTCTTTCTTAAACATCTTTTACCTTTTGTTAAATATTGGAGATTAAGAGTAGTATTTCATTTTATAATGGATTAGAATTTTGGGGGATTATATGATCTCATACTAGAAATTTTTGTTTTTGGTTAATGTCTAAATAAAGGGGAAATATATAGCTCTTACTTTATGGATTATGTGATTCTCTAAAAGTTGAGTCCTATGGTGTTGATGTGACCAAATCTTTTTGAATACTCATTTTTTGGAGAAACAATTTGTTTTTGGAATAAATTTATTAAAATATGAAACTCTACATGAAGGTAAGTATATTTATTTATGTTGTTATTATATATAGTAAATTAATTCATAAAAAAATGAAAATGAACTTAAAAAAATCATTGTCAGCTTACGTTTTCTACTGGGTACTCAACGATAGTTTAACACATCACATGTTTATAATTTTCTGGTGTTTACCTTCCTCATAACCATGTTTTATATCAATATCCATCAGAGCATGATTGTTTTTTTCTCTTCCATATCCATGTTTTCCTACATGGAATCATTTTATAGGTTCTCTCGGGCATCCTTTTTGTTTTTTTGTTTCTTTTAAAGTGATATTTTTATTGACTCTTTTTAATAATGTGGGACTTTAAATGATATTTCTGAGCCCAATTTTAAAATAATGAGGACGAAATTTCCAAAATAGGGGAACGATGTAAAATCCAAGGTAGATAAATACGATGAAATTTTCATATTTAATAATATTTTTGGACTAATTATTAATTTTAAATTAATGGGGATTCTTTGTTCGATAGCATACCCGATACACAACAATGGGTTTCTTTGAAATCTTACATTGCACAGAATGATGAGTTATATAGAAAAATAATAATTTAATATAATTATTATAAATGGTAGTTAACAAATAGAAATTTTATTAGATGGAATGAAAAACACTAACTTAAAAATGTTTATACGTGTTGTTTAATTGTATTTACATTTATCCAATAAATTTTGGAGGCTTAAAATAATAATTAATTCAATTTTAAGCATTAAATACTCAAAAAGGTTGTTTTTCTGGCTTTTGATAGAGAACCCTCTTTAAATATAATTTTCGTCAATTTTATATGTTCGATTTGACAAAATATTACTCTTCTTTTGAATTTGGACAATAAAATTTAATGTGGATTAAATTTTGGTATTTTTATGATAATGTTCAATTTTAATGAATTGTGAAAAATGCTGTATTTTAATTCCAAACTTCCTTTTAATATAATTTATTTATATGGTTGGATTATATTTTTAATTGGTTTTAATGTGTAATTAAATTATATTTTTACTATTTAATCCAATATTGGGCATTGGTAGTAATTTCACTTTAAAAATGGGTATAAACTAGTGTTAATCTTTTGATAGTTATTATTTCTTAAAGATAATATTTTTAATTTAACAGCATAAATTAATTTTAAATTAAATTATACCACTTCTATGTTTTGAATTTAGAAAAATAGATTCAATATTTTGAATCAGTAGGTATAAATTGTGTAAATAGTTAACTTCTATTTTTAGATATTTTTAATATTTACTTCAACAAATATTTTATTTACCATGGTTAAAGGTAAATATTGTAAATAATGGTAAAAAACAATATTATAATAATTTTAAATTACCCTAACATGTGTCTTAGTAATATTGGATGATACATGTCTGACCATGGTAATCCTTGGGTCGATTTTGGGACCCCAAGGAGCCATATAAGAGTGATGATGACACTTAATATTCATTAATTTAAATTAATGACAAAAATGACATGAACATATATCTTTTATAAAATCAATTCTTACACGGGGATATATAAGTTTCATTTTTGAATATAAATATTCATTGGAATGATAAAAATATTTCATAAATAATTTTTTTATTTTTATATATCAAATAAATATAATTATTTATGACATAATAATGATGTAGTGTTTACCTCATTAATGGATGAATTAAATAAATAAGATTTTAAATAATGAAACAATATCCAAACCAAATCCAATTCTTAATACATGATTTTATTATGTGCATGAGTCATCTTATGTTCTACTTTAATGTGTTTTGGACCTTTTTAAAACAATGATATGTTTATAATAATATAACATTTTCAAGCTTTCCTAAAGAGCCCCTCGTCCACCTAATAAAAGGACACCAATTCTAACCAATTGCTCACATCTATCAAGAACAATGCACTATCCAAACTCTTCCCAATTATGCTCCCCACATCCATATATTGCTATTACAATCCTTACCTTAGGCATAAGGAACTTCATGTAAGCCTTTTGGTTCAAACCAAAGGGAGTTACCCAATTTAATGGTAATGTCTCTTATTAAGTTATTTGTTTATTTTAATTCTCCAACCCCTGAACTCATTATATTCCTTTCATTTATAGCAAAAACAGTATCCTCAATATACTATGTTGTTTTTATGAGAATTATTCTAACTACACTTACACAAACTTCTATATAATGGATAAATAACATACTATTTATGTGGATGGCAAACTAACACCTCATGATACGATGATTATTAAATTGTCTCCAACCACTTCCTAAGGTGGCCTTTATAATGGAACTATAATTATATATGATAATTATTTTGTTTTTTATCAATATTCTTCTGAAATTACCATTTATATCTTACCTTTATGATTTTCATGTTGTATAAATATGATAATTTCATTTGAGGAAATGTGGACTACCACCCCTTCAAAGTCATATGACTCGTTCATACCATACATGGAATGTATAAATGACAGTGGTTATATAAATTACACAACATATATAAAATATTATATTATACTTGAATTATAATACACCTATGTATCATTAAGTTCTAATTAAAATAAATATTAAATTGAAATGAAAGTATCATTCATGCATACGTACAACTTACCGTCTCTATGAATGGTGAATTTCATTTCTTATCTCCAAAAGATATGTACTATTATAAATTCATATATATACTGGATATATATTATATATATGATATATAAATAATTAATATCATTATGGATATAATTTAATTTTTACCACATGGAAAAATTGTAATTATAACAAGTTCATTTTTAACTCAAATTCTGAACATCGACAAAATGTCCGATATGAACTCAAATAATTAACTAACTGTTATTGTAAGAAAATAAGTGATATTAAAGTAATAATAGAAATTAAAAAGGTTCTTAAGAAAGAATAAATTAAAATAATTTTATTATTTATGACGAAGAAGGAATATACAAGAAAAGTTGTCTTCGAGGTAAGGGAACTTCTTTACCCAATTTCTATTATTTGGGATGAACTTCTACTTCTGATTTTGTCATTCTATAAATATGTGTTAATGACCTATGATTTGTTTCACTTAGTATCCACTTATATAGAGTGTACTGATATTTTTCGTATATAATTATAACATTTATTTATCCTTAATTTAATGATGCAATCTTTGTAAGGGAACCTTTTACCATCATCTTTTAGTAAAAGACTTATTTAATGTTATATCTTTTAATTTCCAATTTATTATTTCGTTAAATTATCTTATATATCTTTATTGATTTATGGATTATGTACAAGTGATGATAGATCCTTTTCTCTCACATTAATGATTTTTTTGAATTTTTATGTGACGTCGTTAGGCTGCTGATTTTTATTAAGGGACAATGTCTCAATATCCTTTCATTTGAGGCATATCTTTAGCTTGTTCACCTTTATTATAATATAAGGTTTATATACTTCCCTTTTACATATTATATCACAAATATCCATATTATCATGATATTTTAGGTTTTGTTTAATGTTATTCTTTAACTATTTTTAATCAAGTATTTTTTCAAGTGGTAAGGGACTCTTTAACTAAAACATTGTTTAAAATGTTTTAAATGTTTAATCTTAAAAATCATTCTTATTAATGTCCATGTTTTCAAAATGGTTTAATGACTTATTTATATGGAAATTTATTTTCTTCAAATGTTAATTATGATAAAATTATCAATGTGGTATGGGACACATTGATTCAAAAATATCTTTATTAAATTTATTAAATGGTTTTAAAATGGGAATCTTTTTCTAAGAAGTGTTTTACTATATGAAAAATGGTATATTTCGTTTTAATGTATGCAGTGACAGTGAAAATTTCGTCTTCGTGAGCATTACATGACTTATGGCATCCATAACAAGCTGTAATGTTTTTGAAAGGAAAATAAATACCATATAATGTTTTATGTATTTTTGTGTGGACAATGATTTTGATAATGGATTGGTTATATCAATATATCTCAATAATATTTTGTGATTGAAATGTATAAATTTTATATTTCCTTAATATTTGTGTTATGTTTTAAGAGTATGTTATGGTTCCCGGTGATTTATTACGTATACGGGTGGTTTTATGATAAACCTGGGGCGGGTGAGCCCGAGATAGCTCTCCAATGCATTGGGTAACATGACAGAGTTAAACATTAATGTTTCTTCTAAGATATTTAAGTAATATACTGTGAGGGGTAATCAAAATGTGACTCCATATGTAAATATGATATCTATAATGTTTGTATGATATGAATGCCTCAAGTTACCTTTTTGATTTTTGATTACTATGTGTTATTCATAAATATTATGATTTCAGAGGGTTTTTTATGATTGAAAAATATGGTTTCATTGATTTATATTTATTGATTGGTTAATGTATATTTTAATTATTTTATATCCCTTACTGAGATTTTTATGATCATCCCGTGTTTTGAAATGTTTTTCACATGACATTAAGACAAATAGGGTCATGGATTGGATCAAGGAAAAGTCATGTTGTCTTAAACATGGAACTTGACATGAATCTTTTTTTCATGAGTTTTTATTTTATGAAAAATTGGAAACTGAGTAGAAGTGTCTACATTGTATTTTTTGAGCTGTAATTTAATAGTTATGGCCAAATTCTATGAAACTCTATACCTAAAAAGACCCTCAATGTGAATTTTCTATTTAATTCAAAATTATGTATGTAATAAGGCCAGGGACTTATACATTACATATTTGAGTTCGTTTGGAGCCATTTGATAAGAGGGAAAGGAAACTACTTGAGTACCATAGATCATGTCAATGGAAAACTCAACCTCTCCTTCTGGTGGTAAAACTGAAAAATTAGAAGCAAACATGATGGAGAACTCGATGACAACTTCAGGAATATCACTACTCCAAATCAGAAGCAAATAATAATATTACCTTACCCAACACTAGATAATAATGTCTAGACCTGCTCGACCTGTGGTCCCATTATCCTTGAAATATAAGAGACACAATACACACTAGAATTATAAATGTTTAATCACTTTTGAAACACATATACAAATAATAATGGTAAATAAAATATCTATATCATATATAACTTTCATCATCCCAGAAACTGATATTATTATAAATATTATCTTTAAATCCATTATTTATATCCTGTGGAAAAGGAAATGTAATAAATTAGTCAGATTAGATTCTTTATAAGGGTAAAAAGTGATATATCAGTCATAAGAGAAAATTTTCATCATAGTGTTATGATTTCGTAATCACATACATGTTCTCAATAAAATATATTTGTCCCCATAATATCATAGATCATGAACTACAAAATCATGTCACGTCTTGAAGCATGATCAATAATTGTGTCATTTAGTAATCGTTATTCAATTCGCAAAACATTTGGACTTGTAATCATAAGCATATAAAATATTAATATTATGAAAATTATATTCTCAATCATGTGATCACATTCTATTTTGGATAAATCATGAAAGAGTTCATTATAACAATTAAAAATTTAAAAGTACTCATTCATAATAACATCAAATCAGAATCTTATTATCATAGTGTGAAGCCATCATAATAATTCATCAATATTTTTACTAATACATTCATAATAATGTACTGACAAATCATTATAATCTATATCCATATCCATATAACATTATCAAATGAATATGAGGGCTATAAAACACCCAAAAATCACATATTAATAATCATTTGGAATGTTTGCTCCCAAATTATAAAACATTAATGATATCATCATTCCATAATTACTAGAAATAAAATAGTTTTGAAAGAATCTCACCATCATATTCATAAAACAAATTATTGAAATGATAATGAATGTATCAGTGTATCATATCTCATATAAAGTAATAAGTATCATCTTAGGATTTTTTCATTTATGAAAAATTTCAATATAAAATCACTAGAATAGTTCATGAGGAAAATACAGTTTTCATTTTATAGTGTTTCACTTTAAATATAAAATAACAAAAATATATTTTGGAAAAAAATTTGTTTACAAAATTCCATGGAAAATTGTAAATGTATAATCAACTCAGTGATTATTCAATACAGAGGGAAATTTGGCCACCTGATATATGTTAAAACAAAAATTCTATCCAGATCATTTGTAAAATATAAATTTTTCAATAAATGATAATAAGATACTATGGAATATATATTATATGAACTATAATTTTGGTAAAAATTATTTTAATTAATTTTTAGAGAATATTAAAACCATTCTTCTAATCCTTTTTTATATTTTTATCATTAAGAAAAATGATTCTAAACAAAATATGAAATAAAGATAGTTTTTGAAAAAGCATTTTATGAGTAAGTTTAGGTAAGAAAGAGTTTAAAATTGTAAAATCACTTGAAATTTCAATGAATAACTATAGGACAAGAAAATTAAAAGTTTTCATCATATAATGATTAAATAATTTCATAGAATTTAAATTCATGTGTATTAATTCCTAACTACATTGGATTGAAAATTGAATATGTTACCAATTTAGTATCATTTGAATCATCTCCCCAAAAAATGAAATAACATAAAATTTAAATTTAAAAATAATGAATTTAAATAGATTCATTCTATATCATAATGTGTAAATATGAATACCATTTTAAAGAAACAAATTTTTCATCAGATATATTTATAAAACAAATTGATAGGGGATTCCATTACCTCAGTTATTGTTCATATGCATGTGAGCACCTTGTATAAAAAAATATATTTATAATACATCTACTCTAATTTTTTAGAATATTTATCGTACTATATGAAATGTAAATATAATTTTCAATGATCCATTTATTAAATATTTTTAATTAAAATATTTGTCAAGAGGAATTTTTTTTTTACCATGTATGATTTTTTTGATTATACAAGTCCTTGAAAATTGATCATGGTTTAATCTTACCTAAGAAAATAATTATTTTAATGACATAGAATTTATAAATTATATTTTTTCCATGAATAAATGTTTTATATATATCATATATTGTCCATGTATTAAACAAAAGAAAAAAAAAATATTTTCTCTCTTTAATAATGATCATTACATTAGTTAGCTATAGAAATAATTAAAATGAAAATAATTAATATTAGATAAAAATATAAAATAGAGTAGCTAAAATGGGAAACTGATGATCACATCGATCTTTTAGAATCATTACCCCCATTCAAATGATATATAAATAAAAAAATTAGTAAACCAATAATCATCTTCGGAAAGTATTCTATATCCTTAAGAGAAATTATTTTTAATTTTCATTGAATGAATAATGTGGTATTTATAAGAAATAATGGGAAACATGAATGTGTGGTTTTCATCATTATATGGTTGTTGATCAACATAAACATTGGTTAATATGAAAATTGGAATCTATACCCTTGGTAAGTGATTTTAGAATTAAAATTATTGTTTAAAAGCAATAATGATAAAGGAAAATTGATACAAAAAAATGAGAATCCATGGCATCTACTAGTGAAGTCACTTTGTTTGGAGACTATTTTAAAAAACCTGGGAGGGAGGTATCATTGAAAGGGATTTCATTAAAAAAACCAAGATGACCATAAACATGTGAATCATTAAAAAAATTAAATATACGATAGGTTCAGGTTAGTAGAGATTAACACATGGTCCAGATTTTTAGAGCCACCCCACAAACCTGTGACCATCACACTCCTTACCATCATGGTGTATGCAACTATAATAACAGGTTATGCATCTTGACCCTAGTAACATAAAGATTAAATTCATTTTTATAAAAAAATTCCATCATTTTATCTTAATAATATTTTGATTAATTTAATATATTTTAATTGAGGTAAATTTGTTAATATTTTTTTTGGATGAAAATATAAAATAAATATATTTGAATAAAAATTATATAAATTTTTCATAAAAAACAATTATAAATTTTTTTCAAATGAAATAATATTTTAAAACACATAAAAATAAATAATAAATGAAAAACTAATTTTCTAATTTCCTAGGAATTCATCTATAATTGCAAAAAATGTGACTATGCCTTAAAAATAATATTTTTACAAAAATAAAAAATTTTATTTTTAAAATATTAAATTATAATTTTTATATATTTTTTATTATAAAATAAATTATATATTTCAATTATTTACATACATATTAGGTTACAGTGAGTTTATAAGAATTTTAAAAAATACATTATTTTTATAAGTTGTTAAAAAATATAGTTTTATAGTTTTGCGGAATTTCGTGACATCATATTTATTTCATAAACATTTAATAATCAATTTTGGAAAATAACCAACATAAAATATTTAATTTTATTAATATTATGTATTTAAATATGTTTTTCTCTATTTTTAGAATAATAATTTTATTTCCCAAATAATAAATAGAAAATTTTTATTTTTCCAAACATTTCCTTGTAGAATATTTACATTTCCATTCTAAAAGTACTATTTAAAAATTATATTCAGATATAGTATAATAAAATAATATATACTTTCACCAATATTTTAAAATCCAAGAGTTCAAACCCTAGTTAGGCTAATGGGTTTTAATTCTTCTCAACCTAGATTTCCTAATACTATATTTGAAAATTATTATATAATTCCTCCACTTTTCTATAAATACTCTCAAATATCACCATTCCCCTTCACTCCAAATCTATCTTCAACTAATATTTAATTTCCCCCCCCCCCCAAAATTCCCACAAATGATCCCTAAATCCCATGTGTTCTAATCCTCATGTTTTAGAACTACTCATCATGGTAAGTGAAATCCTCACTTATCTTTTCCATTTAAGAGTAATTTTTTTGATATTCCTTCTTATGGCTATAAAAATTTCTTTTTTTTCCTCTAAATATCACACCATTACTATAAGAATTTTTTTAATGAACTGGATTCCCTTTCCCATCTCATTTGTTTTATTTTCTAAAACCATGTTCTATACACGTTATACTGCTGATATTACATCTCCAAATTTCTCTATTCTCCTTCAAAAGTTAAATTTTATTTTATTTATATGAATTTCAAAACATCATTATTTTCATCTTTTATTCAACATGATTTGAAAAATATATTTTTTCTTTGGGTATTAATAGACATTAAAGCTACATTTCCTTTCAATGGGTTAAAAATAAGGTAATGATGATGATATTAAGATCTTTTGTATTCCAGGATTTTTTATTAAAAAATGTTCTTTATTCTGTAAGATATATTAATGAGCTGAGCTATTATAATCTATATGGATCAAATAAAATTAATAAATTTTCAGGGTGTCCCCTGATATCACTCTGAATCATTTTTTTAAATAATTAAATCAATTTATATGATATTTTTTACAATAACATAATGAATAACCATGGTAATTTTTATATACAAAACCTTAGTGATTAACCTCAGTTAAATGATTATGATTGTTTTATTTATTTTTTATATAAAAATTTATATGTTATTATTCATTTTCATAATATTTTTATATTTCTCTTTCTCATTCCTCATCATTTTTCCTTATGTTCTTATCAATATGTTTTAACATCACATGCTATATGTTTCCCTTTATTCTTTCTATATTAGTCATCATGATCACCAAATTAATTTTATATATGTCCCCAGGCTATAAAATGTAGTATATATAACAAAGGGTGAACCCATTCATGTTTCTTCAAGTTTATTTAGATGATTTTTATGTTATCATGTATTCTGTATCTTTTTTCAAGGAAACAAAACATCAAAATATCCTTTATTTTTTACTATGTAATGAAAAGTTATACTATAGATATACAGGACTCAACCGATGGTATCCTTATATGTTTTAGTTATTTGTAGAAATAACGATTTTAAAAAATTAGGAATAACCCCGTGAAAATGTATATATATAAGAAAATACTTGAGTATTTTGCTGAAGAATTAAATAATTGGTTTCTTATAAAATAAATCCATGCCTAGAAATAAACAACTGGATGTTAATTTGGCCCAGATGTACCTATGGGTACCAATTGAAAACACCCCATTGAGATAGGCTCAAATGGGAATTGTTTCACAATAAAATGATTTTCTGTAATCTTGGATTGACACTCATGGGGTAAATTTTTAGTTAATAATATTATTTTTATGAACCATTATTGAGGATAAATAGAAAATGTACTTATTATAAATGATATTAATAATATATTTAATTATGATGTGTTATGATTTAAAATACCTTTGAAATTATGACATTTTTAAATATAACAGGTTTTTCATAAAGGGTTTCATCTTTTGAAAAAAAAATTATGAGAAATAGGTGTAACTACATAAATTATTACGTAAACATATGAGGAACTAATGACATTCTGGGGGGAGATGGAATTGAAAAAATCATGTGGTTAATGTATCAAATAAATCATGTCATTAATAATAACTTGAATTCAGTTGGTAGACCAAATTCACCATTACTGGATTTTTTTTTGATTAATTTATGAATCAATGACCAAATTATTTCTTTTTATCTACCAACCCATTGAATGATGAACAATAGATATGCTATATATAAGAGGTTATTTGTTATTTATTTGTTAAAAATAAGATAATTTCCCCACGAATATATACTGTTAAGAAGAAGATGTTGATTAGTAATGGACACTGATTAAAATCATGAATCCAAGAAGTGATATCAATTATATGGAATGGTAAGAGTTATGGGGAATTATTTTCTATAAATATTTGCATCATTTGAGGAAAACAGAAATGAGGAAGGAATTATATTAATTGATGTATAAGGAAAATAAATCAGAAAGAGTCTGTGAAATTAATTTTATTAAACACTGTCAGTATAACTCTAGCATCTTTATGGATCATGTGGTAATGGATGATATATTATTTGGTGGGATGAGACCCCATATATGGAGGAGTATAGAAAATAATTCATGTTAAAGTAATGAGTAAACAGTTTATACAATTATTATGGTTGCATTGGAGCTTGTAGAAACACACTATTCAAACAATTAGAATGAAAAAAATAGATTTATAGAACCAAACTCTTGTAGAAATATTTATAATGTAATAGGAGTATAGAATGTGCAGATTACCATGTGAAATACTTGTTTGAAGAAGAATTTAGGTAATTGATTACATAGGAGTGGTAAGTGATACTTGGTTAGAATATATGTTTATGAAGATCAAAATAATTGAGATGAGGTGAGGGTTAAAATTATCAACACTAACAAAAAATGATGATGGTGAAATCCTAGCTAGAAGTTCAATTCTTTAGTTGTGTATATCATTCAATAATTTCCAATAAATTCCCAAATTAGATGGTAATGGAGGATAACCACCATCAACATCAACTGAGGCCAAGGGAGAAATGTTGATAATTTTCCATCAGGATTTCTATAGCGGAGGCTCTAAATGATGTTGGGCAGGAACACTTGTTATTCCCTCAAAGATAGAAAGTAATTTTTTTATTTGGGTTCTATGAATTCCGTTATTTCATTAATTTTAGAATGTAAAATCGAATCAATCCATACAATTATATAATGAGAGTTATTAGTAATGTATCATGGAATAATTTTCCAAGAATCAACAGTGTATAAGAACTATAGTGTTAAATTTTGTGAGTATTATTTCATAGAAAATATATTAATGATTCACATGATAGAATTAGACACTATACTATGGATGAGATGGATCTCAATTAATAATTCTATGATCAACTAAAGAACCACAAACATTTCAATCGTTTTGAATGGTTAACTAATATTCTGTTTCAAAGGAGATAAATCTCATCTCCAGATTTTTCTTAAAGTACCTCTCATAGACATATTTATCGTGATGATCAGTGAAGAGGGAGATGGAAATGAATTTATAAATATAGATAATGTTCATATCATTCTTGGATACATTGAAATATTTCCCAAAGTGTTACATAGATCTCCATCTAAAAGAGATTTAGAGTTTTCTATTAAAATCATACCTGGATCCAAGACAATACCAAAGACCCCATATAGATTATAGAATATGGATTTCAATGAATATATGAAACAACTACAGAGTCTTTTATATAAGGTATTTGTGTGACCATGTGTGTCTCCTTGGGGATAACCAGTTCTCTTTATATAGAAGTAGGATGGATTAATACAACAATACATTGATTATAGAGAACATAATGAGATCACAATAAAGAATAAGTACCCTATACTGAGGACACATGATTTATTTGACCATCTTCACAGGGCTCGACTCTTCTCCAAGTTTGACCTGTGATCTTGGTATCGTCAATTAATCAACATGAAAGATGATATTCCAAATACTTCATTGATAATAAGTTATCATAATTATTAGTTCTATATTATTCCATTTGGTTTGACTAATGTACATTATATATAAAGGGATTTGATGAATAAAGTATTCAAAGACAACCTTGATAATTCATTGAATTTTTTATTGATGAAATTATAATTTACTCCAAATGACATGAGGATCGTGAGGAACAACTAAGGTTTATCTTTATATGTTTTAGTAAGGTGAGGCTACTTTTAAATATTATAAAATGTTAATTCTAGATTCAATAATTTGCATTCTAGGTGTACATTGTAACTAATGAAGGAATATTAGTTAACCATGAGAAGAAAATAGCTGTTGAGGGGTGGATCGATCCAACAACAGTAACAAATATACATAGTTTCGTTTCATTATCATGATATTATTGAAAGATTTAAAAAACAATCACCACATTCTAATACAAAAAATAGGTTAATTTGATAATGGGTTGTGATCATCTAGACAAAAGAGTCCGAAGATTGATTCTAAGAACATAAGGAGAGTCTGGTTACTTCATCTCAATTAACTCTAACTTATATAGAGATGGTTTTTTTATTTATAGATATTCATATTTTAAATGGATTGGGTGTGTACTCGTGAAAAATGAATAGTGGATTCCATATAAATTATGAAATTCAAAGCCTTATGTGACGAATTATCCTACACATGACCCTAATCTAGATGTGGTCATTCTATATCTGAGAGTATGCATGCACTGTCTATATTCATAGAAATGTTATATATATTTAAATATATATATATATATATATACAATACACTAATGATTGAAGTATATTTTCATGAAAAGGGAAATTATTATGAGACGAAGGATATGGTTGCAACTTCGTAAATACTATGATTATTCAATTCAATTTCACCATAGAAGAGAAAAAAAGTTGATGAGGAAATAAGTAGAAAGGACCCTATTCTGCTGGAAGTGATATGAATTCAAAGAAATATTTTGATCAATGTCCAAATAAAACTGTACATGGGAATCATATATTATGGGACATCATCAATTATTGACAAAATAATTTCTCAACCGTCATTACATGAGGAGATAAGTAAATCTAAATGAGAAGATTCATTGTTATATGAATGATGCAGGATGTGAATAATGGTATGTTTAATGACTTTAGAATTGATCATGAAGGTGTACTAATATTTCATACAAGGATATGTGTCCCATATATCATATGTTTATATAATGATCTGATGGATGAAGATCATATCACTACATTCTTTATTCATCCTAAAATCAAAAAAATGTATTGGCACCTTCATGGTCATAATTGCTAAGATAATACATTAAGGGATATTAATGATTACAGTATACAATGCCTAGTATATATGTATGTGAAGGAAGAGAAAAAACATCTTAATATTGTATTTTAACTAATACCCATACCAAAATCGATGTCTGAGCATATCACTATGAGATTCATCACTAGTATCCTAATAAAATCTAATGGAATCAATGAAATATCGGTGATAGTGGATGATCTCACCAAGACTTCCAATTTCATCACAATTCGGGAAGACCTATCTCTTGAACAACATGCCATGATATATGTAATGGAAGTGGTGTGGCTTCTTGGGATGATACATTCTAGTAATGTTTATCAAGATTGAAGGATATCATATAAATATTGGAGAAATATCAAACCTGATATGAATACTAAATTGGATGTAATTATGGTCTATCACCTCAAAATGATGACCAATATGAATTGACTATTCAGACTCACAAGGACATACTGAAAACATGGTCAATGGAATTTAATGGTGGATTGGATCAACACCAATGATTATTTGAGTTATCATAATAGAATATCACCCACACAAGTATTCAAACGGAATCATATAAATCTCTATATTGAATGATATGTAGAACTCCTACTTGTTGTGATTAAGTTGTTGATAGGTAATTGCTAGGAACATATATTATGAATGATATGACATAAAATGATAATTTCATCCAAAAACATATAATGTATTCTCATATTTTTACAAATATCTTTAATAAAAATCATCCGATGGACTTGGACTTCGAGGATGGGGACAAAGTTCTGCTTTGGATGTCACCAAGGAAATGAGTCATGTGGTTTGGAAAATAAGGGAAAAATAGGAATATGGACATTTGCCCTTATTAAATCATTTCTCTCATAATAATAGTTGAATTTTATTTAGAACATCCACCAAAACTATATCAAGCCCATGAATTTTTCCATGTATCCCTATTGAGTTAGTACATACCTGATTCATCACATTCACTAAACCTATAGGTGGTAAAACTGGAACATGAAATATCTTATAATGATCTGCCGATGGAGATTGTTGCTCTGATGCTTTCGCCGGGGTGCACTCATCCGTCTGTGGGGAGGAAGCGCTACTTGTTCCGTCGCATTCCCTCTTTCCAAAGTCGGGCGACATCCATTCCTTTTTCAGGGACGTCTACTCCTTGATCGAAATCGGGATGATGGTATGTCGGTTCTTCCTTCCATGGATTCCCCCTATGAGCTCATCACCTAGTCCAGGTCTCCCTCATAGATTTAATACGGTTTCGTGAAGCTCATTCTTGGCGCCATATCTACATAGACGCCAGTTAATTACGCTGCTTCCGTCAAGAAGCTCCAAGGGGTCTTGTTGGGGAAACAACCTTCGGTGAGGAGAATGGTCACGTTGGGGAGTTATTGGCATGTCTGTCTTCCGTCCCTCATCACAGGGCTTCTCGAGGGCGCGGAAGCCCGAGGCATCCCACATTGGACGCGGGGAGTGCATACCATCTGAGGCTTTCCTCAGCTTCCCATGCTTAACACGGGGCATGCCGCGAGTTTAACGTCTTGCGTAGACGGATCGAGTTGAAGAACCCCTAGGGGGAAAACCGATGTTGGGGCCAGCACGTGGGCGGCTTCCCGGATGCTATAGAGTGGGGTGGGGTGGCATGTTCTCCCCAGGATATGGCGGCCCGGGTAAGGATCGGGATGAATTGTGGATTGAGACATGAGGCTTACGTTCTGAGACAGCCCAAGAGGGGGAATACAGTTTAACATCAAGCAGGAAAAGATACAGTTTAACGTCATGCGGGACGAGATACAGATTAATGTCATGAGGGATGAGGGGTTTGGGGCTTACACTCTGAGACGACCCATGGTGGTCAGGGAACCGACATGGAGAGGTCGAGACAACCGGGTGGTGGGCTTGAACCTCGTGGAGGCTTCCTACGTACCGTGCGTTAGCACAGATCAAAGTCCACTTAGTTCACTGGGATGGGTCTTACACTCTGGGGAAGCCCATAAGCGGATTTCATGGTCGATGCGCGCTCCAAGCCCACGCGAGTCATGTTCGGTGTGGGAAACAAGAGGCAGCAGGGACCAGACGATCACGTCACGAAGGGTGCGTCTGTGAGAAGTGGAATGGGGCTTACGCGTTGAGTGGCCCAAAGAGGAAACAGGGGCTTATGCGTTGTTAGCGACCCTTGGTGTCGGGTCTTACTCTAGGGTGGAGGTCTGTGGTGCGACAAAGTGTAGTGGGAAAAGGACTCCACTGGCCTTGGCAGGGGGGAAGTACGGAGATGCATGGGTGCAGTCATCCGCAAGAAAGGCTAGGGGCTTACGCTCTGAGGCGGCCCTTCCCCCGCGGACAAACGCCGCTCCAATAAGGAGGATGTCATTCCATGTGAGGAAGAGTCAATTCCCATGGAGACGAGTGGCGTAAAAATTGTCCGAGATGGGGGGACCCTGCGTGCGAAGCACGGGGTCAGACCACAGTTTAACGTCTTGTGTTAAGGATGAGATGCTTAGCAGTTTAACATCCTTCAGCTTGGACGGGGTGGGTTCGCTCCACACCCCTAGGGCATACATACCCAACACCCTCTACCCCTTGTGGGAGGGAAGGCATTGACAAGGCCATAGTGAAGGGGACCGCAGGGAAATCCACCGGGGGGTCCACGTTAGCGTGGCTATGCGAAGAAGCAATAGCCGTTAGAATTCCTATGCGGAGAAACATAAGGCAAAGCAACGCAACGGGAAACACGGCCCAAGGGACCTTGAGGTTACTTCGCACGATCCTGTAAGGCCGTACGGTAAAACAACGCATGGCGCGCATGCCCGGCAGGGGAGACATCAGGTGCCGGTGTAGGGGGCATCCAAGGGTGTCAAGGTGATAGGTCTTGGGATTTTCACGCAAAAGGGAAGGTTTTCGCGCAATACACCGGGACGGCGTGCAATTGGAGCAATGGAATTGCGCGCGAAAAGGGAATTACAGGCAGGGTTTTATGCACAAGGTAGGGTATTGCACGCAAGGCTGGAACCTCGGGGAGGGGGCAAATTCACAGAAGCCGGTGTAGTTGCGTGCAAAAGAGAACTTCGGGGCAAGGTTGTGCAAAATGAGGGATTACCTGGATGTCATCTTGCCTGCGGGGGGAGCCAAATTTCACGCACGAGAGTATCTTCGGATTCCTCAACCCCCAAATCGTTCGGGGTCACCTTTAATTTATAGGCGACCTCCGGCGCGGAATCCAGGCGATGCGCGAAATAATAGCGCGACATGGATGGCGACGCGAAAACATCAACTGCAAGGGACGCGGGCGCGAAATTATTACGTGCCGGTGTAGGAACATTTCATGAATCACGGGTGCCTTTCGCGCGGGACATCTTTCTTTGCGCACCTCACCCAATTTTATGCGCACCACTTCCCGGGCCTCTGGATCGGGCCTCTGATTCCAAATATGAATTCGCTTCGTCATTTCGAAACTTCCTCCGAGAGTTACAGACTTTTTTCAGCGTCAAAAAATTCCGCCCCTTGGAATTGGATTGGCTAGAGGTCGCAATGATCGGATTCCAAGGGAAATGCCGAAACACTGAAATGCAGAGTCCCCTAGTCATGTTGTGCACAAAATTTCCATGGGGCGCGCAAAACCTACGGACGGGCACAGAATCCTCTTTCCGTGTGGCCAAGAACCATGGACTCGCCTATAAAAGGGGTGTTGGGTCCCAAATCTGTACTTCTTCTTTTTCCGCGTGATAAGCTCATCGCTCTCGTGCGCGAAATCGCTTCCGCGGCTGCGCGTAAAAACACTCTGGCAGGGCGGAATTTTATACAATATTTGGCTGTGATTTCGCGCCTGTTCGGGCTTTTCCGCACTTCGCGTGCCGATTGCACGCTCATCTCCAGGATTTCGCGCCACTCATTCAGATTTCGCGAAGAACTCTCCGATTTCGCGCACTGCATCCTAATTTCACCCAATTCCCGAAACATTCGAGATGGCTGCAAACCAAGTTAATGAGGGGGAAGACGCTGCCCGTTGGTCAGAAATAGTGGAAAACGAGAAGGATTATGGCACCAAGGTGATTGTCTCCAACAATCTAACCTTGTTCAATCTGCTGAATCCGGCCCAGAAGACGTACCCCTTGTCGGACAACCTCCCGCTCTGGAATTTTGGCATCCTGGAGGAGGTGCCACTGCCGGGCTTCGATGTGGACACGTCGCGGTCTTGGGTTACCCAAGAGTACGAACTTTCCCGCTACAACATCACCAACAACGACCATCCTACCAGGGAAACTAGACATATAGATGTATATGTCCTGAACCTGAGGACTAGGACCATTACCGGGGACGAGCCTATGGCAGATGATTCTCCGGCCTTCTACGCGAGCACGTTCCATCAGAGTATCACATATGACACGAAGGGCTGGCTGTAGGATTGGGACCTACGGTCCGGGGGAAACTTCACCAGTGAATGGGCATTGGCGTTCTGGGTCCGCCATACCTGCGACCAGTTCAGGGAAGAACTGCGGTATATCGGCCTGTTCGAGGCGGTATGGACATCACAGTTCCATTTCCACCACCAGCCTGAACTCAGACCGGAGCTATTCACCCGATGGTCTCCTAACACCAACACATTCCACCTTCATCATGGGGAAGTCGACATAGGTCTCTAATACATTCACTGCATCGGAGGTATCCCACTAGAGGGTTACCAATATGCCGAGTTCGTTCCTCCAAAGAACACCAAGGGAGACAGGACGCAGATGCCTATGCTGACGTGGCACCTGTTGGAGCTTGCCAAAGAGAGGCTGGGGTCAAGGACTTCTTGAAGGACGTTGCCTTAAAGGGCCGGTTCAGCCTGTTCCTCAAGAAGGATCCGGCTGTCAAGATGCAGGGACGAGGCAAACGGTGCCCAACCGCGACTCAGAGGAGCAGGGATGGGTCATACTGGAGGACCATGGAGGCGGGGAAATACCAATCATGGGGCTACCACATCATTGAGGCCCGAGACTCGAACGTCCGGTATGCCGGGTTCCTTGCCGCCTTCCTGAGCAGGTGGCTCCTGCCAGTGCAGGACGCAAGGATGGGCGTCCGTCCAGCAACATTGGTGATGGCGGGCTCCATGGCCGCCAACAAACGGTTCAACATGGGCATCCCCATACTGGCCAAGCTGTATACCATTCTGGGGCGCATCTCACGAGGGGGGTCACCTCAGAGAGTATGTGTTCCCTTCAAGATATTTCATGGCTGGGTGGCGGCTCATCTTGGTGGGTATACTTTCCCAAACGCCGTCCGTCCTCCAGGCAATGGTATGCGACTGTCTTTGATAAATATCGCAGGGGTGGCGCCGATGATGCTCAATGATGAGGGCGTGAGGATCCGCATCGTCAACCATGCCAACTTCAACTTCAGCCCATTCCCCACCCCGGTCGGCCAACTGGTGGACAACGGTCGAGGCTCTCTGGAACAACATGAATACTTCCAGAGCATTCAAGGTGGGCTGATCGTGGCTCGGATCGACGAGAAGATGATCTACGAGCAGTACGTACCATCCCGATTCTCCAGGCAGTTCGGGTGCCTCCAGCGAATGCCGAAGAAGGTATTCATGGCTGTCTGGCAGGAGAAGAATCCATGCATCCTACGCCAGATGTGGTTGATGTTTACCACCTTTGACTCTGGAGAAGTCGTCACTCTTCCCCCCGCCGGGGTTGATGCCGGCCTAGCAACCAAATACGCCGAACACTGGACCATTGCGTACCCTAAGGGGCTATTACGCAAGCGCGTCCGGAAACTCGAGGTCAGTCGCATGGAAGCCGGGTGACAGGAAAGAAGGCACGGTGCCGTCGGAAGGGGGGAACCAAGGGCACGTCATGCAATGAGGCCTGTGTAGGCTGGGACTTCGGCAGCGGGGACATCACATGGTGTTGCCATGTCCTCGTTACCCGCAAGGGGGTCACATGAGGCAACCAAGGAACTACCCGGGAAGCAGGTAAGATATCTGCTCGAACCTTCTCAAGACACAATACTCTCGGCACTGTGGTCAGCCTAGATGGCCCTGCGGAAATCGCTGAGCATCGAAACCATATGTCATAAGATAATGCAAAATGGGATCCAACTTCTAGAGGTCGGACTCGTTCGAATTACCGACCGAGTAAACATCCATCGGCGACATGCTTATCTGACGGCCATGGACGCATACACATGCCATAGGGGGCGATGTTCGGAGCCACCTTTCCTAGTGAAAGTGATGCTTGGCCAGGAGCATGATTCGAATGTGATTCCCCTGGGAGAAGGAGACAGTGACGAGGATCCGGAGGGGGAGGAGGAAACCAGAGAGGATGAAGGTGAGGGAGAAGACAAGAATAAGAGCCCGAAGGTGAGGGGTCGCAAGGGGCGACCTACCAAGGGAGTCTCTGAGAGAGCGGCGAGATTTCCAACTCTGATCTCGACATAATCGAGATTCTTGAGGTTTTTCTATGTCTCCATTCATTTCCCATTCATCCAATCTCCTTTATAACTTCTAACTCACTTCCCCACCCCACTCAGGAGCATTTGAGCATTGGACGGGCATCCCCACCAGAGGAGGGAGGAGAGGAACCAGTGGGACATGATGGGGATCTGACACCGATCATTAAATTAACAAGCGCGGAGAGGACTCCCCTTATGGTGGCTCCTGCAGTGGCCGAAACACTGGGGACCGACGCTCTGGATTTTTGTAAGTATCACGCTTTACTACTGGCGCTTAGTGAAAAAAGATCCCATATAACTAGCGTGTGCCTTGTGAAATGATCTCAACACTGGAGGCATGTCAGGCTACGGAGCCCGAGCTATCCGTGAGTGGACCAGCAGCACACATACCACCTCATTCGGAACATGCTCTCTGCACTGAGTCAGCCCCAACAATTGATGAATAGGGGGCGGCAGACATCAGCAGTGCTATTCCTGAGATGAGGTCGGAAGCTGGTGGGGGAATCGTTGCTGCTGGGGCGAGAGAAGATGGTCGCCCAGATATCGAGGATTCCATACCTCATGAAGACATCCCTGGGGAGGATCCTGCGGCTGATTTACTAGCGTTCTTCCCTATATACCGACCCGCTGACCCTGAGGAGATAGATGACATAGACTTAGAGGTAGCCAAGGAGATTCGGATGACACGACGCAAAGGGTGGAAGTGTATCCAGCGCTTCCTCATGCAGCCCCAGTCAGATTGGTTGAGGCGGATGAGATCACTTCAGACCTTGCTGCGCTTCCTGTCCGCCAGAGGGGCTGACACTTAGTGTCTTCATCTGACGGTCCGTGATTACATGGCAGAGAAGATAAGCGAGAGCAGCCGGCGCACTGACATTTCCCAGTTCCGGGAAGGATCAACGAGCACTCAAGCGCTGATGAGGGTGGAGCAAGAAGTCTGACACCTCGAAGGGCAGGCGACAGATAAGGAGGTCTTCATCACAGCATGCTCTGAGCTCGTGGAACAACTAACGGCCCAGCTGACTGATGCATAGGAACAACTGGTGGATGCGAGTCACCAGAAGACCGTTCTTCGAACCGAGTGGGCACAGGCACAAGCTAGGGGTGGCAAGCTGCGCTCTGTGGTGGCCGATGTGGAGAGAGTCTTCAAAGAGAAAAAAGCAGCCCTGGTGGCTACCAGCCAGAGGGTAGCAGCGCTGGAATGATCGCTTCAGCATGTTGATCCCTAAAGGATTTTTTTTCCATCTCAGGAACTTTTTTTCTTGTACTGCTCATCGTCTCAATCCAATATATGTCCAAATCTACTATTTTGTTCCCTTGGATCAATGAACTCAAATATAGTTTTGAAATGAATAACAACTCACCCCTTGGCTCCTGTGGGAAGTGCCCAACGCGAGAACCAGGAGATGCTCGTACCATGATTCCGTTCAACTATGGGGCATTGACCAAGCTTCTGGCGTCCAAAATCGGGCCTGGACTTCTGAGGAGACCCCGGGCTGATTGATGCGTCGACTTCTCAATGTGCTCTAACACATGAGCGGGGCGATGCCGGGGGCATTGAAATCCATCCAAACACATAGGGATGGAGAGAAAGGGTGAATCACGCTGCCCAAATTCGGAACCCAATGGGGCATAACCATGAAGGATAACTGTCAAACGTGGTGGAAACGCAACATCCATATCATGTTGGACTGGAATGGGGATAATAAATGAGGTCTGACAGCTGACCATGTTCACAACACAGGGCCTAACTCAAATATCGTCGGTCAGTTTTCTGGAACGTCGGACCAAGACAATAGGCGGACCATATGTCTGTCATCCATACTATTAGGGGGTCCCGTCAAACATGACCAGTCATCCAGAATGTTGGCCCAGGAGAGTAGGCGGACCATAGGTCGATCATCTCTACTGTTAGGGGGTCCCGTCAAACATGAAAGGAAACGAGGATCCGAATAAAGGGGAACACAAAGCGCGGGAGGTGGAGTGGTGGCTTGTTCGAACAGAGTCCAACACTCTCGATATTGCACCACCATGGCGAAGGCGCATTAGGAGGGCATATCGACCTGATCACGAGTCGTCCCAATTTCCAGGCAGGACCTCTTTAGTGAGAGAAATGTTGCTTCCCATTATTACCATGGGGCATCACGAACCTGCTCGAGGTAAATGTCCCGATTACACCACTTCCCATGAAGTCGGGCCAAGGGGCCGACAATAAAGAAGGACGGGGTTCAGCAATCCCTGGGGCTGGACCCAAGACGAAATGTCCGGGTGGTCCTATGTATCTCATTAGGATGAGAATCAAGCCACACATAGTTCTTGAAGCACATTTTAACGTCATGTTGGACGAAATACAGTTTAACGTCATGGTGGACGAAATACAGTTTAACGTCATGTGGGACGGAATACAGTTTAACGTCATGCAGGACGAAATATAGTTTAACGTAATGCGGGACGAGATACAGTTTAACATCATGCGGGACAAAATACAGTTTAACCTCATGCGGGATGGAATACAGTTTAACGTCATAAGAGAAGGGGCTGGACCTGACATCTAAGTGTTCAGGAGGACCTACGTATCCCATAATTATGGGAATCAAGCCATACATAGTTCTGGAAGGCGTCTTCAAATGCTATTGGACATAGGAGGGCTAAATCCTGAGGACAGGGTGCGCGTGGTGCAGCTATTGCAAACCCGATGTGAATGAGGACATGATCTCACACCACGCCATGTGATCCTGTGGCCAAAGTCCCAAAGGAGAGACAGACACGACAGTGGACCTCAAGCTGGACACAAAGACGAAAGGTCTGGGCATTCCTACGTATCCCATTAGGATGGGAATCAAGCTAGACGTAGTTCTGGAAATACAGTTTAACGTCATGTTAGACGAAATATGGATCTTAGTTTTAGGTCTTAGAGCCCAGACCGAGGTGATCTTAGTTTTAGGTCATAGAACTCGGACCAAGGTGCAATTTAGGGTCGTGCGGGACCACGTAGTTTATGGTCATGTAGGACCATAGAGCCCAAATGTAGGGGAAAATGCAGTCTAAGGTCATGCTGGACTGTAGAGCCCAAATGTAGGGCAAAATGCAGTTTAAGGTCATACTGGACCATAGAGCCCAAATGTAGGGCAAAATGCAGTTTAAGGTCATGCTGGGCCATAGAGCCCAAATGTCGGGAAAAATGAAGTTTATGGTCATGTTGGACCGTAGAGCCCAAATATAGGGAAAATGAAATTTAAGGTCATGCTGGACCATGTGCTTAGGCAAAGTACTTCTTGAGGAACCTGGCGTTGGTGGGAGGAGTGATACGCTCACCATCCATAATTACCAGGGAATACACGCCATTTCGATAGACCTTGTAGACAATAAAAGGCCCCTCCCACTTGGGCTCCAACTTGGGTGGTTTCCTACCGGGAATCATTGGCGCTCTGAGAGCCAGCACCATTTCACCTTGCAGGAAGAAGTGGAGTAAATCCTTCTTATCGAAAGCTTGAGCCATCTTGCTCTGATGCCTTTCTAAGTTATGTAAAGCGCGAAGCCTGATTCTATCCAGCGCCTCCAACTCAGCTAGACGGATCTCGAAAACTCTATCTGGCGCTTGTTGGTCGTAGACTGCCATGCGTAATGAGGGAAGCTAGACCTCGATGGGTTGGACGGACTCAGCTCCGTATACTAGGGAATACAGAGTCACCTGGGTGGATTTGCGAGTCATCATCCAATAAGCCCAGAGGGCATTGGGGAGCTTGTCCGGCCAACTTTTCTTGTTCTGACCAACCATTTTCTGTAGAATGTTAGAGAGGATTTTTTTAAATGCCTCAATCTGTCCATTCGCCTAAGCATGATAGCAGGAGGCGTGGTAAGAGCAAATGTTGTACTTGGCGTGCAATCTTTTTAGCTCGGCTGCTCAGAAGTTGGTTCTGTTATCTGTGAGGATAGCATGAGGTATTAAAAACTGGAAGATGATATTGGAGCTCACGAAGTCGGCGATAGAACCAGCCTTGACATCCCTGAGTAGGGCTGCCTCTGCCCACTTTGAGAAGAAATCAGTAGCGGTCAAGATGAACTAGCACTGGCGGGCCGTCACTGGTGGGTAAGGCCCTATGACATCCAACCCCCAGACTGCAAAGGGCCAAGAATACTTAGTTGTATGGAGAGGCTCCGGTGGCCGATGCACAAAGTTAGAATGAACGTCGCACACATGATACCTCTTGGCATACTCGATGCAGTCGTGGATCATGGAAGGCCAGAAGTATCCCAGCCTCCGAACCTGGTGGGACAACATCGACCCGGCCTGGTGGGCGCCACAGGAACCAACATGCACTTCTTGCATGACCTGTGGGATCTCAACTCCTTGAAGACAACGGAGGAGAGCACCATCAAACCCATGCATGTAAAGGAGCTGCTCACGGCTGGGACCGATTTGAAGGGTGAACTGCGGCGCGTGGTGACAGATTCGTTCTCACTATGCTCTGTCCATTAGAAAATTGTCATGCTAGATATATTCAACCAATGGTGTCCTCCAGTCAGGAACTATCTCGATCACCACACCTGAAGCCCCGGGGGGTCCTGACACAGGGGCACCAGTGGTGAGATGGTTCACTCACAGGCCAAGATCGCCCTATGGGATAACAGGAGCAATAACTATCTGGTGTGCCACATGGATGATTAGGTCATCCTGTTCGGGATATGCGAGTGATGCGGCTAAGCTGGCCAAAGCATCTGCTCGACTGTTCTACGACCGGGGAACGTGAACGACATCTCGTCGGGAGGGGAACTTAGCCATTAGATAGAGGGTGCACTCCAGCAATGTCATGAGTTCCAGCTTCCTGACTGCATAGTCACCATTAAGCTGCTTGATGACTAGCTCAGAGTCACCTTTTACATACAGGTGGGGTACGTTAACCTCTAGATCCAACTCGAGGCCAGTGATGAGGGCATGATATTCTGCCTCATTATTGGTGCAACCTTCTGACAATAAGAAAGAATATGGAGGAATGGCTTGCTCTGGGGTGATGAATACGATACCCAGGCCCACTCTGTTAAGCCTAGGATCGTTGAGCCTTCTACCGATAGGGCATCAGGAGGCACCGTCAAAGTGCATCTTCCAGCATGGGGTGGCATGATCTACTGAGAGGATTGCCTCATCAGGAAATCCCAAATCCAATGGCTGGTCTGCAAAGGTTGGGTGGGTGGCAATGAAGTCTTCCAACGCCTTCCCTTTGACGACCTTCTGAGGTACGAACCTAATTTCGAACAGCTGGAGGATCACCGCCCAACGTGCCAATCGACCGGTCAACATAGTCCGGCTCAGGATGTATTTCAACGGGTCTACCCGAGAGACCAGCTGTACCTCGTGGTGCTATAAGAAATGCTGAAATTTATGTATGGCGAATATGAGTGCCAGCCAGCTCTTCTCGATGGGATAATATCTAATTTCCGCATCGGGTAGCATGCAGCTAAGGTAGGAGAGGCTATTCTCTGTTCCCTCGTTGTTCTTCTGGGCGAGAAGGGCACCGAGGGATCGCTCCAGGGCAGTCACGTAAAGGACCAGCGGCTTTCTGGGAATGGGTGGCATCAGGACCAGAGGTTGAAGCAGATAATTCTTTATTTCCTCAAAAGTGTTCTAATACTCTTTGTCCCACCTAAATGAGGTGCCTTTCTTCATGAGCTAGGAGAAGGGCTTACACTTGCCGTCCAGATTCGCAATGAATCGATTCATGTAGGCTAACTGTCCTTAGAGGCCTTGAAGCTCCCAAATATTATTCAGGGGAGGCATCTGACTGATGGCCTTGATCTTCTCGGGGTCGATCTCGATAACTCGATACCTAACAATGAAGCCAAGAAACTTTCCAGAGGTGACCCCGAAGGCACACTTCAACGGGCTCATCTTCAAGTGGTGAGAACGGAGGAATCCAAACACTTTCTCATGGTCTTTGAGATGGTCCTGGCGCTGACAAGATTTAGCCACCAGGTCATCTACGTAGCACTCCACTAGTTTCCCGAAGATCAACTTGAATATGTGGTGCATAGCCCGTTGATAGGTGGCACCCGCATTATTCAGGCCGAAGGGAATCACCCGGTAGTAGAAAGTGCCCTGGGGGGCCCTAAAGGCAGTTAAATCTTCATCCTAGGGGCCATCCGGATCTGGTTGTACCCGGAGTACCCATCCATGAAGGAGAGGGCTTGGAACCTGGCCGTTGCATCGATCAACAACTCTTTCACGGGAAGGGGAAAGTCATCCTTCGGACAGTAGCGATTAAGATCATGGAAGTCTATGCATACCCTGATCTACCCGTTCTTCTTCCTGATGGGAACAATGTTGGCTAGACACCTGGGGTACTGTACTTCCTTGAAAAAGTTGGCCTTAATGAGCTCATCAACTTCGGCCTCAAACATGGCCCCATGAAAAGGGTGCATTTTCCTGGGAGGCTGCTTGAACCCGTGATGGTTTTATGGGAGGCCAAGGCGGTGGATGGCTACCTGGGGATCTAGTACTGGCATCTCGTCATAACTACAGGAAAACACATCACAGTGCTGTTTGAGGAAGTCTAGGTACTGTTGTCATTCCTCGGGAGGCATAGCGGCGATAACCAATGTGGGTCTCGGGTCCGCCTCACTAACGAGGTTCACCTGTACTAGCTCGTCGACTGTGGTGGAGATGCCCTCCTCAAAGGATGGAGGATCATCTTCCATGTATTCTTCTCTGGTTAAGGATGGATCGTCCATCGGGGGAGCAGTTTTAGGGCTGCTCGACCCTGATGGGGAGCTGGCACCGGCTTGGGCGGCAGAGGTCATCACGAAGGGAGACTCATGCACCACGGTGATTATGGTGACGAAGGTGGTCGATCCAATCCCATCCGGCCTTTGGCCCCAGGGGCCACGCTTTACAACATCAAAGTAGTGGTGACGCGTTGGCTTGAGCTGGTCGATTCCGGCTTGGCGAAACAGACACGTATGATGTACTTCCATTGCCATGAGCCTAACCTCCTGATATCGTACAAGGGTAGGAGGCTTGGGGATCACCTGAGCCTAGTTGGTATAAGAGTACGAGGTGATTTCCCGCCGTCGCTTAGACCCAGAAATATGCCTTCCTCTGGTAACCGAGACAACAAAGCACTCTCCCATATCAGGAGTCGTAGCTTCCAACTGATGGATTGGGAAGACATATGCGTCATCCAGACCTGCCCAGGGATCACTTGCAACAGCGGCGGGCTCTACCTCACCTACCAGGATTTGCTTGTCCTTACTCTTGTAATAGTCAGTGTCTAGGTAACGGGCTTCACAAGAGGCAAATAGAGAAGCATCTCCTTAGAGCACACCCACTCGAACCTTAAGGGAGTATTTGAGGCACTGATGGTATGATGGGGGAACCGCTGCATGAAGATGGAGCCACGACCTACCCATCAATGCGTTGCAGGCAGTGTCTTGAGAGACAACCATGAATTCAGTATTAGCAATTAAGTCGCCGAACTGGGTCTTCAGACGAATCTTGCTGAGTGGAGTTTGCTCGATCTTGTCATACCCCTAGATGCTGAGGTCGGAGGGAGTTAAATCATCTTCGGACAACCCCAGTTTTTGCAGTGTCCGAGTTGGGGTCAAGTTAATACCAGAACCCGTGTGATAAGACAACGACTGAATGCCACACCATTGAACTGGTAGGTGATGTACAACGGGCGGATGTTCCCCTGTATGGGAGGGTATTCATCTTCACCAGAGAATGAGATAACCACCTGACATTCGGTGTCCTCAATCACCTCAGTGTGGAAGGCTTTTGCGGCCGTTACTTCCGTTTCAAACTGGAGGGGGCACTTAGAGCCTCGGCCAGCGCCTCACACATTTCAGACGACAGGCAAAGGGCCTCAAGGATGGAAATCCTTGCCGGAATTCCAGCCAAATTCTTCAGGACAACATACTTTCTCTCCAAACACGAGCTTCTTCTTACAGGAGGTCACTCTGCGATTGGGGGAATGACGGGCCCTGCTGGTGGGACCAGTGACTGACTGGTACTAGGCACATCCTGCTGTTCACTAGCCGAAGCCCGGGAGGTGGCTGTCATGCCAAGACCGGAAGGCCGTAGTCGGACAGTGGTAGGGCTGGGCTGGTTGCGACGCGGGCAAGGCGGATCCGCCCGATCCAGCAACACAAACTATGGTGGAAGAGAACCTGTTGTCACTGGGTGAGGGAGCCGTGTGTGCTGCTCTCTGTACCGGGCCTGCTGCCTGGTCTCGGTAGCGTGCACGGCCTGACTAGAGGTGACGACTGTCGTGCCCCGGCGATTCATGTAGCCACGGCTCTGTCGAAGTTGGCGACAGCTGGGGACATTGGGGAGGTCCACCTGGCGCTCGTCATCGTCGAGAGCCAAAAAGGGATTTACCAACTATACGGTGTTAACCGAAGCGTACCCCGGGCTCTCGGGGAGGTCCACCTGGCGCTCCTTGTTTTTGGGAGCCAAAAAGGGATTTACCAAGTCTACAGTGTTAACCGAAGCATACCCCGGGCTCTTGGGGAGGTACACCTAGTGCTCCTCGTCATCGGGATCAAAAAAGGGATTTACCAACTCTACGGTGTTAACCAAAGCGTACCCCGGGCTCTCACTTGAGGAGTAATCCACTATCGGACGAGGTATCGGAGGGATACCCATCTCTGGGGGCATGAAATCGTCAAGAGTGCGAGAAGATGACGACAAAGGTCGGGCGATTTCTTTCTTCTTGCGTCACCTCCTGCTCTTCTGGGAAGAAGTAGGCTGGGACGACAAGGCCAAAGCGGCGCTCGCAGACTCCGAGGGCTCTGGCTGACTCAGACGGGCACGAATGATGCCATGGGCACGGGCGACCGTCTTGTGGGCCATCCAGTCATTATACTTCTGGGACCCCTGGTCGGAAACATGTTCCCACGCATCCCCGTCGTCACCGCTGCTATCTGATCCTACAAAGACACATGCCACCTATGCCAGGGCTGGGCCCAACCTGATTATGTTGTTGTCAATCTAGTCTTGGAGCCATTCCTTGAACACATACCATTGTCGGATGGTTTTTTCCAGGATCCGGTGATAAGGGAAGTAGTTAGGGTGATCAGTGAGACATGCCTCTTCTGGCTTCCGGCACTCAGGAAGCCGCACGATCCTCTGCACCAAGGTGCTACAAAAATAACCGGGGTTCTGGGCCTCACCAAACAAGTAAGTCTGATTCCTTCTATTTGGAAAGGGTACTCTTGGGGGCCGACCATGGCCAGGGGCAAGAGGAGAAGGCCAAGGAGGCGGAGCCGGATTACCTTGCCTAGGTGGTGGTGGTGCGTTACGCAGAGGTGCCTGCTGATTTTGAGGCGGTCGCTGCTGGGCCGGAGGCTGTGCCCGTGGGGGTGGACCCCAACAAGCCTACTGAGCTGGCTTCACTGGCAGCAACTCCAGCTGTCTGGGGGAATCTATCTATGCCACAACAGTGGGCTTGGCTCTGGAGGCTCTTCTTGAAGAGATTACAGGAGGCAGCGGGTGTGCCTGACTGGCCTGTTGCAGGGCTTCTTCGAGGTGCTGAGCATTGTCCGATAAGTCCTGGAACCCTCCATGGTAATTCTGCATGATCAGAGAAGGAACCAAATCTGGCATGACGTTCCCTACACACATCGTCAGTAATTTCTCCTATGTCAGCTGCATGTCAAGGGAGTACGTGAGCCCCTTCCACCGGGCGACGAAGTCCGCGACACGCTCGTCGGGCCTTTTCATGCACCTGAAGAGGTCTGCAATGTTCGTCTTCTGGGTTGTGGAACTGAACTGGTAGAGGAATTTCTAGTGAAGGTCCTCCCAACTAGTCACTGATCCAACAGGGAGATGGCTGTACCAGACGAATGCTGGTCCTTCCAGTGTATGAACAATGCACCGGGGCTTGGAAGCTTCCTACTATGCCGGAGTCCCTAACATAGGCCCGCACCTCAAGTTGAAGTGGGACATGTGTTGTGTCAGGTCTCCGGTCCTGTTAAAGGGGGAAAAAGTGGGGTTCCCGAATCCTGGCGGAGCCAGCATGTCATCCACCCACGTTGGGTACGGCTTGCCATCTGGCGGGATTGCCACCTGCTGAGTCTCTATGGCCTCCAAGTGGGTGATGAGTACTTCCATCAGATCATCTGTATGCGGATTCCTGTCTTGACGGGGATATCTAACCACAACCGCATTGCTAGGATCTTCGATATGGTAGTCGCACTCAGAAGCTCGTGGGGCAGCTGGCGGACCGACTCTCGGAGCGGCGGGAGTAAACCGAGCATGGTCCCCCAGGTTGTCTCGCCGTTCAGGTGGGTTCGGTGAAACATATCGCACCCTCTTCCCATGGGTTCCATTATCTCCCCTTTCGGTGAACACGACATGGTCACGGTTGCCCAGGGGGATCTCAGCAAGGGGTAGACGCTCCTGCCCCTGCTGTCCTGGTCTAGGAGCACTGTAGTCAGGCCGCCTCATTGCAATGTGTTCAGCCAAGAGCTCATCAACCATCCTCTTTTGATCAACTAGCTTTTGGCGCATCATGGCCGTTTCAGGATCTTCCCCTACATTCTACACTGAGGCAGATGGGTCGGCGAGTTTGACAGACCCAACGGGCTCTTTACCCTTGCTGATGTTTCGGGCTAGTGTCAGTGCCTCCGTGGGTACAGGAAGACCTATGAGGCTCCTATGTTGGTGAGTAATCCTCCCAGATGGGCCCAGTAGCGGCCTGTCCTCGGGGGGGGGGGGGGGGGGGGGTGAGTCACCATCAAGGGGCTTCACAATGTTTCCCTCATCTGAAAAGTCAGCCATGTTGACTGTGATTTCCCTTGGTGACGTTCCCTCAGGGCCGCCCAGTGGATCGGGCTGTCGGCGGATCGCACAGAAGAGGAGAGCAGCGTACTGCCCCCATCCGTGGACATGCGTGTGGGGGGTGGATTCCTCAATAACTCTGCAGAGTACTTGAAAACTCTGGACGCATTATTGCTGGAGGGCCTCATGGTGGTCCAGCGACTCGGGGTGCCGGACCACGGGGAGTGCTGCTAGGTCGACCCGATTGCCCTGCTCACTGATCTCCTAGAGATGTTCTTGGCTCCTGGGATAAGGCGCTAGCTGATGGCAGAGGTGGGAGTGAGTCACCCGAAGAATCTGACAGAAGCATTCAAACTCTCTTGGGGTGAGTGACTCCGGCACATCAAAATCTGATTCTGCGACCGGCCAAAACTTCTCAGGGATGTGGCCCGCTGAAAGAACGGTCCAGAATCTCCACGGCTTCGGTTCGGGGTTCGGAACCTGCCACCCCTACTTGTCCACCGAGGAAAGTCGGGGAATTGGAAATGCCACTGAGGCAGGCCGCCGGAGCAGTGGGCTGGCCGGCGGGGAATACAGTGAACATGCCGATTGGCCATCGTTCCCTGGGTCATCCTCCAGGGGTTGCAGTGCCCTAGCTACCACGTCGCGATAGTATGGGCAAGAGAATGGGCCTCCTATCATAGCGTCGGTGCTCGCCAAGGGTATATCTCCTCGCAATTCTTCTGTCGGTCCCCTGAAAAGTTCCTCACCCTCCCGAACAGGGGCAGGAGGTGCTTTCGAGGAGGCCAATGGCAACTGTGGGCTTGACCCTCGGTGGTACGCCAAGTCCTCATCCTCCTGGATATACCTTCGAAGGCAGGAGGCAATCATATGGATCTCGCATTCGGGGAGTATGAGACTGACGCGCCATGTCCCCATCCCCGACCTCACCTCGAAGGGTTGGGGGGAAGGTTCCATCATCGAGTCGTACTCTACCACAAAATCTGAGAAACAGACTGGTCTAATTTCTGTCCAGACTCCCCTGACATTCCTGCCACGGTGATGACGCCCAACCTTCCTGCCCCTGGGTAGCTCCTCTGGGGTAAGGAATATTTCTGTCACAGGGTCCCCCAGCCACAATAGAGCTGGGGAAGAGGGGACCGAGGGCCGGGGTGCGAGAAGAACCGGGACAGATGTCGAAAGGGACATGGGGAGGACCTCCATGTGAGTGGGCGACTGGATACACAACGACTCCATGCTCATGGCCAGCAGTAGGGGTAGTGACCATATACCCCATGCAGTGGGCACTTGAAGGAGTCATACCCGGAGCATAGCCACCGTGAAGAAGCTTTTGGGTTTCTAGATTGGAGGCACGGAATGAGCCTTCATGGTGAGCGGCACTACCGCGGATTGGTCCACAATGGCCATTGCCAGTGTCCGCGACCGGGAGATTCGACCCAACTTTCCTGTAGGGCAGTCGGGGTTTCGATCCACGTCGGGCACATGGCTGCCCCTGCTCAACGTGTGCAGGGATCTGGTAATAGGAGTCAGCAGTGGCTCGGGCCACAATGGTTGTTGATGTTGGTTCCCCAGGACATGCATTCTCTCCTGCTCGAGCCCGATGCTGGCGTCGAGTCAGATGGGCCAGAACCGACAGTTCGGGCATGATGATTGACTGCTCCTTGGTTTGGGGAGTCAGGCAGTGGCGTCGACGCAGCCTGGCAGGGGTTCTTGCCGTTAACCTATAGGATGGATCGTCGATCGGGTGGACCCGGACATCCCCCACCTCATTGTCGTAGGGGAGGGATGTGTCATGGCTCTCCAGGGATAGACTCCTGAAGTGGTTGAACGTCGGCGTGGGGGTGTGGTGGCTCCCTGCGTGGCCCTTGAGGGCGGCGATGGTGGTGAGGCGCAGCCGCCTCTAGATCCAAACGGACCATGCCCCTGGTGGGGATGACCCCTTCCTCGTCATACCTAAGAACCAGGTCATTGATCACCCTCCGCTGGATGATTTCTGATGGAGTGAGGGGGCGCAAGTGCCCAGCTACTATGGTAGTCGAAGTCGGAGCGGCTGTGAAATGGACGGGACCGTGCGGGGTAGCCGCATCGGTACTACCCCTGCCCCTGCACCAGTGGGAAGGTGGCGAACGAGTTCCGAATACAGTGATCTGTTTCCTGGAAGTAGGGAGTTGAACCCATTATTGTCAACAGGAAAGGAGATCAACAACAAAGGCCCAGCGTCATTCCATCTTCCATGGTCGGTGAGAGGGATCCATGCTGACGGCGTCGCAGAACGGAGTAGTCAACGTCCTGACGGCCTCGACCCCTGGTGGGTTCAAGTCCTAGTGAGGGTTACCCGGACCTGGTGACATGCTATTCTTCCGATGCCCGGACGGCTACCAATCCACGTATTGAGGAGAAGATCATCACGTCGGATTCACCATTTTTGTTGCTCTGATGCTTTCGCTGGGGCGTGCACATCCGTCTGTGGGGAGGACGTGGTGCTTGATACCCTGCTTTCCCGCTTTCCAAAGGCGGGCGACATTCGTTCCTTGTTCAGGGACTTCTGCTCCTTGATCGAAACCAGGATGATGGGAAGTTGATTCTTCCTTCTGTGGATTCCTCCTCGGAGCTGATCACCTAGTCCGGGTCCCCCTCATAGATTTAAGATGGGTTCGTAAAGCTCATTCCTGGCGCCATATCTACATGGACTCCAGTTAATTATGCTGCTTCCGTCATGATGCTCCAAGGGGTCCTGTCGGGGCAGCAACCTTCAGTGAGGAGAATGGTCAGGTTGGGGCGTCGTTGGCATTTCTATCTTCGGTCCCTCATCATAGGGATTATCGAGGGCACGGAAGCCCGAGGCATCCCACACCAGACGCGGGGAATGCATACCATCTGAGGCTTTCCAGAGCTTCCCATGTTTAACATGGGGTATGCCGCGAGTTTAACGTCTTGCGTAGAAGGATGGGGTTGAAGGGCCCCTAGGGGGGAACACCGATGTTGGGGCCAGCATGTGGGCGGCTTCCCGGATTCTATGGAGTGGGGTGGGGTGGCATGATCTCCCTGGGATGTGGCGGCCCATGTAAGGATCAGGAAGGATGGTGGAGTGAGACATGGGGCATAAGTTCTAAGATGGCCCAAGAGGGGGAATACAGTTTAACGTCATGCGGGATGAGGGGTTTGGGGCTTACGCTCTGAGGTGGCCCATGGTGGTTAGGGAACCGACATGGAGAGGTCGGGACGACCGGGTGGTGGGATTGAACCTAGTGGAGGCTTCCTACGTACCGTGCATTAGCACGGATCAAAGTCCACGTAGTTCACTAGGATGGGGCTTACGCTCTGGGGTGGCTCATAAGGGGATGTCATGGTCGATGTGTGCTCTAATCCCACGTGACTCATGCTCGGTGTGGGAAACAAGAGGCAATAGGGACCAAATGATCACGTCGTGAAGGGTGCGTCTGTGAGAATCAGAATGGGGCTTACACGTTGAGTGGCCTAAGGAGGAAACAGGGGCTTACACGTGGTTAGCGGCCCTTGGTGCCGAGGCTTACTCCCGGGTGGAGGCCCGTGGTGCGACAAAGCGCAGTGGGAAAAGGACTCCACTGGCCTTGGCATGGGGGATGTACAGAGATGCATGGGTGCAGTCATCCGCAAGAAAGGCTAGGGGCTTACGCTCTAATGTGACCCTTCCCCCGCGGACAAACGCTGCTTTGACAAGGAGGATCTCATTCCATGTGAGGAAGAGTCCATTCCCGTGGAGACGAGTGGGATAAAAAATGTCCGAGCAGGGGGGGACCCTGCGTGCGAAGCAGGGGGTCGGACCACAGTTTAACGTCTTGTGTTAAGGATGAGATGCTGATCAGTTTAACATCCTGCAGCTTGGACGAGGTGGGTTCTCTCCACACCCCTAGGGAATACATGCCCAATTCCCTCTACCCCTTGTGGTAGGGAATGAATCGGCAAGGCCATAGTGAAGGGGGGCCGCAGGGAAAACCGCCGGGGGGTCCACGTTAGCGTGGCTATGCGAAGAAGCAATAGCCGTTAGCGTGCCTATGCGAAGAAGCATAAGGCAAAGCAATGCAACAGGAAACACGACCCAAGGGACCTTGAGGTTACTTCGCAGAAGCCTCGAAGGCCGTACGGGAAAACAACGCATGGCTCGCACGCCCGACATGGGAGACATCAGGTGCCGGTGCAGGGGGCAGCCAAGGGGCGTCAAGGTGAGTGGTCTTGGGCTTTGCGCACAAAAGGGAAGGTTTGTGTGAAAAACACCAGGACGACGTGAAATTGGAGCAATGGAATTGTGCATGAAGAGGGAATTACGGGAAGGGTTTTGCACGCAAGTCAGGGTATTGCAGCCAAGGCTGGAACCCGGGGGAGGGGGAAAATTCACTGAAGCTGGTGGAGTTTCATGCAAAGGCAAACTCCGGGGCAAGGTTGCACAAAATGATGGATTACCTGGATGTCATCTTGCGCATGGGGGGAGCCGAATTGCGCGCACGAGAGTCGCTTCGGATTCATCAACCCCCAAACCATTCGGGGTCACCTTCTTTTTATAGGAGACCTCTGTTGCGGAATCTAGTGGGCATGCAAAATAATAGCACGACAGGGATGGCGGCGCGAAAACATCAACCGCGCGGGACGCGGGTGCGAAATTATTAAGCGCAGGCACAGAAACTTTTCGCTAATCCCTAGTGCCCTTTGCGCGGGACATCTTTTTTCACGCACCTCACCCAATTTTTAGCGCACCACTTCTCGGGCCTCCGGATCGGGCCTCTGATTCCGAATATGACTTCGCTTCGTCATTTAAAAACTTCCTCCGAGAGTTACGGACTTTTTTCGGCGTCCACAGATATATTGGAACATAGAGAAATATTTCTACACAACAAGACAACTCACCTTATCAATGTTTTATTGTGGAACTATAAAAATAATGAAGTGATGTGGGAACTAGAGGATTCAATGATATTTAAGTACCCACAAATTTTCTCAACTGAGAAAATGAATTGAAAAGATGGGGATGAATTTTCTTAATGGGGGGAAGAATGTAATGAACCATACATTATAATTTATAATTGTTTCCTAAATAAATTATTGTTTTATATTATAAATTATAATGGAATAAAATCAATATAAACCAATACATTGTTATCTTATTTACATTTATTATTACATTAATAAGCAACAAATCCAATTAAAATGATAAAAAATAAAGGTGGATAGAAAATATAAAATAGAGTGAGTAAATGGGAAACTAAGGATCATCCAAATCTACTAGAATTATCACCCCCTATAAAATTCTATATAAATAAAAGAAACTATTAGTAAAAAAATGAAGAAATTATGAAATTAAAATATAACCAGAAAATAATTTGTTGTGATTTTTGAGTGAAATAATTAAGTCATATTTATATGGTATAAAGTGATATGAGATTGTTGGGTTTTCATCATTATATGACCATTAGTATATAATGTAATTGTTCAATATTACCATTGTAACATATACCAATGGTTCATAACATTATCATTATAATTAGTGTTTATAAGTGGTAATGATAAATTATAATTGAAAAGGAAAGGATAATTGATGGCCTAAACTGGTAGAGTGATGTCATTTGAAGACCATTTATTAGAACATGGGATGGAGGTACATTACTCTGGTTTTCCCTTCACCTCACATACCAAGATTCAAAAATTTATTCTTAAACAAAAATCACCTACTAGAAACATTCATGTTTGTTGAGATTACCATTCAATGGAAGTTAACCGCGATAGCCCTAACAACTACCACCATCACACACGTAACCTTCAGGGAATATGTATGAGTAATAAAGGGTTATGTGTCCAGAACCAAGTTATATAATGTATAAATTTTAATATATATATAAAATTTTTCTTCTATCGATTCCTAGTATGAATAGTTTTTCTTAATAAAATTCATGATTACTTGAGATAAATTTGATAATTTCAATTTTGGACGCAAATAATACATATTTTCATTTTTCTAGAAAATATATAGTTATAATATAATATGCCTAGTTATTCTAAATATTATTATTTTTAATGAAATATACTTTTGAAACACATTTTCTATATAAAAAATCTAAATTAATTTTATAATTGCCTAGGGGGGTTTTTACAAGTTCCCGAAATTAAACTATGCCTTAAAAACTACTTATTTTAAATAAATATAGATTTCCATATATTGAGATAAAATTATAATATTTATAGATTTATATTTAAAAAAAATACATTTTTGAAATCATCATTTAAAAATTATGTTTTTGTGAATTTTTCTGAATTTTCAAAAATACATTATTTTTTCATGAAGAGTAAAAATTGTAGTTTTTGGGTTTTGAAATATTTTATGACATTTTATTTTGTTCATGATGAGGTAATAATTAATTTTAAAAAATAAAAAACCTAAAATTTTCTATATTATCAATACTAATTATTTTAATATATTTTATTCATTTTTAATAACATTAATTACATTCCAAACTCAAAAAAGTGAAAATTTGATTTTTAAAATCAATACCTTGTGAAATATTTACTTTTCCATAATAAAATAAGTAATTAAAAACTAATTTCAGTAATAATGTTTTAAAATAACATAAAATTTTACCTAAATTTCCAAAACCATAAGTAAAAACCATGGTTATTGAAATAATTTTTCTTTTTCCCCAACCTAGATTTCAAATTCTTATAGTTGGGAATTATAAATCATTTCATCCAGCTATGCTAAAAATACCCAACCATTTTACCATTCTCATCCACTCCAAATATATCATAAATTATTTTCTACTATTTTTTATTCCAATTTTCCCCATTATTTTCTCACACCCCTAACGTTTCATTCTCATGTTTTAGGAACAAATCTTCAAGGAAAAGGAAATATTCAATTTTCTATTCCATTCACGAGTCCATTTTGTGGTATACATTCAAATTTTCAAGGAAATCAATTTTTCCCACTTCTATTACTCATTTAGTGTAATAATAGTATTTTGTGAATGGGATACCCCTATCACATCTTAATTTTTTTACTTTTTGAAAACCATGTTTTATTCTTATCATGCTACTGAATTTACGTATCGAGATATGTTCCTTATCCTTATGAATGAATTTTTTTATTTATTTTTGAATTACCAAAACGCCATGTTTTTTATGTGTATTCAACAAGATGTAAAAATTATTAATTTTTATTCCAAGTTTAACATAAAATAAACCCAAATTCTATTTATGTGGGAAAAAAATTATGTAATGATCATGTTTTTAAGCACTTTTATATACCATGTTTTTATAAGAAACAAAATTTATCTTCTCCACATGTTATTAATGAAATGATTTATTGTGATAATAGTGTATGGCATGAACATATGAAAATGTAATGATGTTCCCTGATAGTGAGCTAATGCGTTAGTTAAATAATTTAATCTTCTGAGATAATATGTTTTACAATACCATGGCGAATACGGTTCTTAATTTTTATTTACAACGCCTTTGTTATTAACCCCAGTGGTATGATTATTGATGTCTCATTTAAAATTTTTATCCACAATTCCATGTTATATTTCATGTTGTAATTATTATTATATTCCTCTTTCTAATTACTTATACTTATTCCTTGTGTTCTTATTGATTTTTTTCATGGTCACATGTTATATGTCTCTCTTTCTTTATCTCGTAATTATCCTCATTCTCACCCATTTCTTTTGATGTAAATACCCAGGTTATTGTATATAGTAAATATAACTTATGGTGAACGAATAAAGGCTTCTCCAAGTTGATTTATATGACTATTTTATGTTTTTATGTATTATGCACCTTTTCTCGATGAAACTAAACATGAGAAGATCCTCTATTTTGTTCGATCTAATGAAAAGTCATGTCAAAAGGTGAAATTCCATATAAATATCCTCATATAATATTTAATAATTTCATATAATTTCTTAACAACTAATAGTATGCATTAATTAAATATTGATGACATCATATCATGGAGACGTTAGTCAGTATGTACACAAGAGTGATGTTTCAATTTTTCAGGGGTAAAAATAAAAATATAAACTAATAACTCACCATTACATAATCATGATAAAATCATATATATAATATATATTCTTCAAATAAATCTATATAACAAGTTATTTGATACGAAAAAAAACTGAATTACATTGCATGAGGGATGTGGTGGTCCACACATAAACATGGGAAGCATTATAATTTTTCACCTCATGAGAAGGTGATAAAAATTGATACAAAAAGGTATAAAAAATACACATTTAATGATACTAATGTAATAATTTTATTATGGTAATTCAATATTTTAATAATGTTTATATAGAATGATACATGAAATGGATTTATAGGAACATATAAATCTTCTTCAAAATTCTCCTTTCGATCAATGATTGTAGACTAGAGGGATATTATTTTAAGAAGATCATGTCCTCTAAAATATTTCAATGGATATTAGAAATATAATCAATCCGGGTGTACATAAAATAACTCTCTGAAAATGTTTTTTATATTATAGTAGAGGTTGTTCTCTTTTAAAATTTAGCATAGGGGAACACCTTTATATTATTAAAATATGAAACTATTCAAGAGTCATATGCATATATAAGTGGTTCAAGTTAACTTAATTTCGATATCATGGTGATATAGTGTCAAAAATAGACCAACATTTTAGGATTTAGATGACTTTTAATTCTATTTTAAAAAAATAATTTTAGTATAACACTTATTTAACATTTTTACCCATAATAATTATAAATTAATTTAATTTCATGATTATTATAAATTTAGTAATAAGGTAAAAAATGGTCCTTATATTTTACAATGATGAAATGGTAAAAAAATATCCCCTTACACATTTTATATTTCAATATTTTTATGATATTTAAAATCATATCATAAAATAATATATGATAGAAAATATCATTAATTTAATTTTTGAGTCATTTAAATTAATTTTATATAAATTATAAGAAGATATAAATTTATTTAAAATAAACAAACATGTACCCGTCATTTAAATTATAATTCCTAAGAGAACTTATGGTAAAATATAATTAATTAAAATATAATTTATTTTAATGTTTTAAATTATTTTAGTAAGTTTATCTTAGTCTCTCACATGAACTATATTAGTATTGTGTAATAAATAATCGAAATTTTACCATCACAATGAATTAAAAATAAAATATTCTTATAAAATTAACCATATATAACTCCCCATAACAACATTCTATCCAAAAAAATATATTATATATATTGAATGTAAAGACTGGGAAAAATATATTTTCCTTTACTTAATATAATATATTTTTTCCCTAGAAAAAATATAACTAAATTAACATATCATATAATCTTCTATGATTATGGTTGAAATACACTCATAAAAAATATTATTGTTATGATCTAGAATTATTTTCATTTCTTATCCCATAGTTTTTTTCCACTTTTACTCATTTTATAGTAACTATGGATAAACTATATTCTCCAATGATAGTATTCATGATAGACATAAATAATAGTGTCCTTTATAGATAATATTTATCACTGTAATTGATATACAAAATCCATTTTCATGATTTAATTTTTTCGAATTAGAATAAATTGACCACAATATAAAGATTCAAGGATATTTATAAAATTGTGTTTTTATAAAATGGAAAATATTTATACCAAAATCATGAATATTTATTATTTAAAAGGAATTATGTATATTATTCTTGATAAAATGGATCATATATATCATTAAAACAGATTAAAATATATTTTATATATATTAAATTAATTTTTATTAATGAAAAGAACACACAATATTTGAAATATTTACATTTCTCACCATGAAAAGAAATATCATTCATTTTATAATAATTAAAAAGGCCACCCAATGATAATTTTGATTTTATGTTACAAATAAATTTGTCTATACATTAAGATCATATTTAAAAATAATTAGAAAATAATTATAATTTTTCAAAAAAAATAGAATAATTATATTTTCTAAAGATATTTAATTTATAATGATAAAATATCATTGTTTTTAAATAAATTTGTTTATTTACTAGGAATAAATTAATAAAATTATATTAATGATATACCATATAAATATATATATTCTAATTTTATTACCACTATTCATACCAGTTGTAAAATGACTTTGTTTTAATACATATATTCAAATAATAAAATATTATTGTATTTTTTAGATTCATTAAGATTCATGTTTTATGTAATTGATGATATCAAATAAATAAAAATTTTTATAGTTAATATAAAATCTCATGGCGCTATATTTTAAATTCAATAAAAAAATTAAATTGAATCTACTTATCATTTCCAATATGAGGTGCTCTATTCCAATAATGTAATAAAATGACTATTTTAGCATAAGAAAAACAATAAATATTTATACCATCATAGAATGTATTTTTTGTGGAATTTTTTTATAATTTTTCAATTATAATTCCAAGGAAAATGCTTTCCTTAATATTTTTAAAATTTTTGGATTTTAAAATTTATTTTTTATAACAAAAATGATAATTTTTTTAATAATTTTTAAACTATTATTATAATCATAGTTTTGTTAACGAAAACGTTGATTAATGATAGTTATGATTAAATGATTATACTATCCATTAATATCATCATACTTTAATATTAGGATTCCTTATGACTTTAAATTGTATATATTGATGAACGGATTATTATTTTTGTGGGATATGATATAGTGAAAAAATAACTATTTTCATGGTATTGTGGTGTATATATAAATAGAATATGTTATGGTAAGATTTTTTATGTAACACCAATTATTTGGGAAATGATAACAATTTTATGAGATCAAATAGTTTATAGAGGAGGTTATTTATAGCATAAAAATTGTTACATAATGGTTATCCTAGTCATAAATATAGGTAATTGTGAGTTTATACTAATCTAGAATGAGGGTACACCAGAGGTTATCTAAAGACGAAAGAAAAAAATTGGAGGTTATCCTTCGACTAACATATAATGAATATATTCGATATTATTCTTTACATAATTTTTCTATAATATTTATTACGCATGAATTTCTAGTTTACTCTCAATTGAATTTTATTATCATTATTATATGATCACATGGTTCATGATCTTGGATTATTCATGAATTTTTCTCATATGATCTGCCAAATCCTTTAAGTCATCATAATGATCTATAAATGGTTTTGTAGTAATTTATAATTTTAAGCTCATATTCTCATATCCTTATTCTCATGATATGATTTCAAGTAATTATTTCTTGATATATCACATTTTTACCATTAATATATATGTAAGCTTACTTAGACATATGTTTCCAATATATAATTCATGAAGAACAATTTTAATTATGTTATGTATGATATATTTACTATATTAAAAAAATAATGTGATATATATTTATTATCTTTAACAAAGTAAGATTATTATGTATATATTATCAAAATAAACTAAAAATTTATATTGATAGGTAATGTAAAAGTTTTTTATTGAATATTCCACTAAAATGATATAATATCTATGTATGTGATGTTTTGGGTTCTTCAATTGGTATAATAAATAAGTTTTGTTATTTTTTTATTACATACCTTCATTAAAACCATTGTGGACATGCCTATGTCTATAATAGCATCCTTATGTTTGGTAAAGTTGTGACTGTGTGGTTCTCCATGAAAATAAATCCCTTCATAGATACTAGAAGGATGATGTGGTTGTGGAATTGATTCACCTAGGTGTAGAATATTTTAATGTGAAGGATTTAGTAGTAACATGATCATAACAAATGAATCATGAGTGGTATGAAGAATTAAATCCTTTAAAGACTCTAGTGTACGATATTTATAGGTTAGTTCATGTACACATTGTGTACCAATATGATAGATTTGATTATATATTTAAACTATATGACCGAATTAAAAGCTAATTTATTATAGTTTGAAAGTAATGTGTCGTGATTTGAGCATATAATGAATTTTGTTTGTTGTTGATATGATTACCAATAATGATTATTGTTTCACACACTTGGCTTTTTAGTTTAGTCAATAGCAAAAACCATGATGGAATTTGGTTAATGCTGATTTTTATATAAAATAAAAATGTTTTCCTCAAGAGAAACCAAATGTTATGGGATCTAGAATTCATATTCATATTGATTCACTAATTAATTTGTTTTATTATATAATTTATTATAATCCAAAATATGGAAAAAGGTTGGAATGATGTATTATGAGTAAGCATGCTATTTCTATGTGTGGGTACACTAATCCACTAATTTATGGGAAACATATCAATACCACTAAAAAGATATTTTCCATTATAAATTTATCAAATTAAAAAAACATATACATTTGTTTTATATAACTATGATGGAAAATAAGATCAATGGAATAATTTTATGATGAATATGAGGATTCTAGAATAAATTACATTTATGTTGTTGGATGAGTTTATGAGTTTATTTTTTAGAAATTACATTCATAATAGTCATTATATTAAAATGTGCACATACTTACTTGATTTAACGATGATGGATGATGAATATGTTAGTATAGACAAATAAATTTTAATAATACATGTGAGGTAAAATCTTGGTATTAATTTTTATAATGAATATATATTTGATCAGTTATTTAATGACTTAAAAACATGATTTAGATGAATTTCATACATAAGAGACTTCAATAACTACGATGAAATCATTCAATGTTTCGTTATGGTAGAAATATTGATTTCACTAACCTATCAATATCATGGTTTTGGTAACAAAATATTCATTGAATTTTTAAAAATCATAATAGAAAAAACCACAATTGTACAAAGAAAATTATTATTTTATAGATAATGTGTGGAATGTGTCATGGTGAAATTTTCCTACGGGAATCAGTAAATATATTATGAGTGTAAATTAAGGTAATTACCGTATCAAATTATTATACTACTAGAAGAGGTTTGGTAATTTTTTGAAAGGCGATAATGAACCTCAAAATAAATAGGACATACTCTAATAATTCATTTGTAAGGATTGCGGGCATTATGCTAACTAGTGTTTGAATATGGTAGTTCATGAAATTGATCAATAAAAATAACAAATCATTCCATGTGTTAGTGCTAAATATCATGATATCACTTTCATCAATATGGGTTATGTGAATGGAGTGGTTATTGGTAAACATACTATCAAATGAAGAACAACTAATTCCATATCTGATTCTAGTTCGAGAAGATAATTAATATTTGACTAATTTTAGGAAGGTATCACATAATACCTAAATAATGAAATAATGAATTTATAGTGGAAACTCCTAATGTTATGATGATATCATAGCATGTTTATGATTTTTTCCTAATTGAAATTTCTATAAATTAGATTCTTGAAAATAATTTTGTTATCACTTTATTTTAATTTGATGTTATTTTGGGAATTGATTGGATCAATTGATATTGATATCAAAATAATTTTAAATATAAGGGAGGTAAAATATTCTATATAAACCTATGACTATTAATCATTTCAAGGATGATTATGATCTTCATGTTGAATTTACATTCATTTTTTGTTTCTTGATTCATATTCATAAAGAGTATTTTTCTCAAATGGCCAAGGAGATGACCAATATCAAAGATATAAATATTTTATCAATGATTTTTTATTTCATTCAATATGAATTTTATCAATTTCATATGAATCATGATATTGAGTATTTAATAGAACTCATACATAGTGATACACATATTTCAATGATTCTACAAAAAATGGCAATGATTTATTTGGAGAAGAATAAGAACAAACTCATATAGAATTTCCATAACATATTTTTTCACAGCCTCACATAATGTTACACCAACGCAATGTTTACTCAAAACTAATTCTATATTTTTATATAAATATCATTCATCATGGTGGTATTCAGGTGTACATTAATGGAATGGGGATTGGATAGTTAATATCATTTAGAAAAAAAAATACTACTACTCCTTGGGATCGATGGAGGTCTCCACGTAGGTAATAGGTTGGGAGCCACTAGCTAGATTATGTTGACCCTACAGAAATAAAATTGTTCCGAAAGACCTGTTTCCAATTAATTGGGAACCTAAGTAGAACTAGTTCTTCTTATCATCTATTATCTCACTTGTGGACACCACCAACCTGACGTCGGCATTGTTCATAGCCCATAAAACATGCAAAGTTTGAAAAAAAAATTCGTAAAATCAATAAAATTGTCAACTTATCTCATTAAATCAGGACCCCATCAATCCATGGAACCATATGGGCTCTATTCAGTGATTTTGGGGACCTCACCTCTCCTTCTATCTCCTCTCGTTTTTTCTACAAAAATATGATTCCATCCTCTAACTCCAATCCCGAGGGTTCTATTTTAATGAATATAAATATTCTAATCTTATCAGTTATCAATGAAAATTATAAAATACATCAATATTTGATATAATGGGTATAATAATGAAATTATTCATCATTTATATATTCATGTCCATTATGAATGAATTTGTATTATATGCATCATTCAAAAAATGTTACTTATAAGTCGTAGATATTCCTATGTTTTTATGAAGTTTTCCTACCTATTGGGTGTGCATAAATTAAAATTTTGAACTTATATGTATAAATCTCATCAAATAAAAAATGGTATAACTATTAAATGGTGCAATTGGGCTCAAACGATGACCCTTTCCATATATTTTCAATACACATAAGTTTAGACTCTGTTAAATTTATTACATATTCATACAAGTTTATGGAATTAATTTGTGGGATGATGGTCTATCTCTATAAGAATAATGATTTCTACTTGATAACAAGATGGGTTCATGTGTATCCATATGATACATATAGATTTTTTTCTCAGATGTGGATTTTTTTGGTTAGGATTATTTCATAATATGACCAGATAATTGATCAATAATTTGTATCATTCATGACATGAACGATTTCTCAATGTTATTTTTTAGAATTTTCAGTTCAATCAACATAAACTATCTCCTAGTTGGGATTTGTTATATATTTGTTAAATATGTATTTGGTATATCCCTACATGTATGATGTGGTAGATTTGTTTTCGTGCTATTATATAATGGGTCATGTGTTATGAGGCTAGATCAGGTTCCCTATAGCATGGAACCAATTTTGGAATATTCAATATATATAGAAATAAAATAATATATTGTGATTAGGTGATGTAATTTATAATTATTTATATTATGATTATAGGTATAGAATATTATAGTAAATATCCATAACATATGATACAGTTCATTGTTTGTGTCCTATTGGGCCTCATAATAACACAAAACATGCTATTTTTTTTACAATTATAGATTTCATTTGTAGGGATATAATGAAGGAAAAGGGAATTTTAGTAGATGATTGATCATGATTCGTAGGAAAACAATTGAATTATTATATTGGAATCATGATAAGTGTTTTTGGTGGTTCTATTTAGAACATTACCTCATACATATATCCACTGACTATAAGGATCCCTATCCCCAATTTGAGGTTTTGAAATTGACATTGTATATTGTGAATATATAATTTGATACTTATTATATATGCATATACACTGATATATTTTCATTATTTAATTATTTATTCTTTTACTTTTTATATCATCCATTATTTTCTTCTTATGTTAACCATGTTTTGTGGGAATATTTTTCAAAAAACACTCTATTATACCTTTGTACTTGTTATAAACCTATTGTATATGGGGAGGTGCATTGAAGGAAATGTGTTATTCAGGATCATTCACAGTGTATTGTGTTGTTGTGTTACACAATTATCTCTAAGGACCCAGTTAACTAAGATCTTTCTTCTCACTTCTATGATTTGGTATAGGGTAGATAATATTTTGGATGGATGAGACTCAATTTAGGGAAATATGTCTATTTTTAGAGAGTAGTATATAATGAACAATTGAGGTACTATAAAGCTTGATTTGATTTTCTTTTTTTTAATGTTTATCTGATTTAAATTACCCTTAGTTGATGCAAAAAAATTTGGATTATTCTTTTAGGGAATTTAGTGTTCATTCATGAATCACATTTATTCACATTGGATTTCATGAAATATTCACATCTCATTAATTAGATAGATCCCAAAAAATTAATTTCCTACTATGATTATTATTCATTCTTTTGGGGTACTATTTCTTTCATTATATAATTTGAGAATGAGTATTAAATGCAGGTGTGTCAATATTGTTGTGAGAAACGTGCTGGTAACATAGTCTTGTATATTTTTATTTGTAGTCTTAAGGAAATTCATCCTTTTTTATTTAGGTATCCTCTTTGATTGAACAATTTGTTAGACAATTTTGCATGCATTTTATTTTTTAGTAGTAATATTATTTTTTTATTGTGTTCAATTGTTGTACAATTTGGAATTTCATTAAATGATTCTTCATTGATGTACTGATAAACTACATTTAGCACTATTATTATATGAGTATGTAACTAATTTTATAATAGGGGTTTTTATTGTAGGTAAATATATAAAACCACTCCAACAAAGAAACCATTTTTTATGGACATTCTAGGGTAAAGGAAACCACAATTGTGGTTTTTCGAAGGTTGATTACAAAATGAAACATCTACCTAAACCATCCAATATATGTCTAGGGAACTGAATTACCCCTAGAAACTGGAATACATGATATGATTGAAGTAGAATATATTTTTCCTTTGGGATTCATTGGTGGATAAAATAGTGAATCATGTGTCCCTAATGATTCATAGCACTGATCAGAAATGATTTGATGTCATCATTTAGTACAGTAGATGAAAAAGTATAACATGGATGACCTTCAATGATACCTGAATCCACAATTTCATCCTTAAGGAACTAAATATAGTCCATGGTAAATATTTCATGTTGTTCCATCCGAAGATGATGATTGTATCATACTATTCATAATTTTTCATAGTGTTGAATCTCATAACATTAATTTTGATTTGGAATGTGGGATAAAAGGAAACAATGTTCTAGAATAGTCCTAAAAATAGTTGGACATACAATTTAAGAACACAAATATAGAAAACTAATCCATAGTTCATTGAAATAATGTTACAATAAATAAATTATTCATGGAAGAAACAACTTGGGGTCTCTTTCCAATAGCTCATGGATTGACCTATACATTGTCTAACACATTATTTATTAATTATTATCCTAGTATGATAATGAATTTAGAAGATTGATGCAAGATAATTTGTTGAAAGTCATAGAAAAATAATGGTTCTACGCATCATTCTATGGGGATTGACTTAGCAAGGTTATATAACTATTGGAAGAAAGGGAATTATGAAAATAATTATATTTTTTCTCAAGAAACTTCACCAATGTAGAATGATCATCCATATTATTAATTACTATTCCAACGACTTATATTTGAACAAAAAAATACATTCTATAGTTTAAGGTATGATAATCTACAAATACATGTAGAATCAAAATGTGTTGTTGAATAAAGGAATTCGTGAGCCTTTATGGAATTTTATAGTGGTTTATGGTAGGGAATATATGATTAATCAAACATAGGTTGGTATTATAGAGGTACCATCAAAATTACAATAACTTTTCATGATATCTATAAACATTCTATTTTATTTTTTGATATAAAAAAATCCAATCCATTCATATCTACTCAAGTGCATGATGGGTTGGATATATAGGTAAAATACTCTTCTAAGATTCAATCCTTTAGTAAAGTATTTGAAATGGGTGTCTTTCAAATTGTTATATTTATATAATTTCATATAGTTCATTATATCATTTAATAGGTCTAGATATTCATAATTATTGATATGATAAGATTTTATTCATTTTTTAGTATGAATTTGTTGACCAGATATCATGCAAACATCGATTGATATCAGAAACAGGTGAATTTTATAGATCATAAATGGGACATTTTTGTGTTATAATGGTGGATGTGATGTTGAGGATGAATTGGTGGGACATGGTCCTCATCTAAGAGGAGTCTCTATATCATAATTGGATAGCATGATCCTTACATTAGACTAGATAGTGTCTGATTCATCTTTTTATCTTGTGGAAAACCTATATGAAGATATATTTCATGATGATTTCTATTAATTTCTTATCAAAAATGTATTTAATTTTTTGATAAAAATCAGTCATGGTTATGTAATTATATAAATTCCATAGTGTTTTCATATTACTAGACATTTTGAAAGAGAAACAGGTAAATTTTAATGATCTTAAAGTTAAATTCATAATCATATTGATAAAATATCCTTAAGTAATCTGATTATGTTCACTAAGAGGATGAAAGAAAGTATTCATATTTGTGTTGAACACAATATGTAGAATTAGAACACAAAAAAAGAATTTACCATTTGAAAATATTGATTACATTTTTGACAAACAATGGTGAATCCGTTTGTTGTCAAGGAATGATATTTTTTGAGAAACAATATAATTTTATTTAGAGTGGAAGAAAACCCTATGAAATTGATTTATAGGATGTACAGATTTTAAAAGAATCTCATAATCCCTATAAATTAGAAAAATTCTTTGGAAGTGTTCAGAGAATTCATAAAAAAGATGTTTTACTCAAACTTGGACTCCTTCATCACTATGTCTATTAATGGAATATTGATATATTCATTAACATTAGAATCACAATTTATAAACATGGATATATTATCGAACGTGATTTGAAAATAGGACTATTATGCTTTGTATTAAAAAAGTATCTTATTGATACATGTTTTGAGCTTTTGTGGGAACATATTTTCTCTAGATAAAAATATATGTTGATCTAAAGAACAATAATATTTTTATGAATTGGGTATGACTATGTAATGTGTTCATGATTCTGAGTGTCCTCATATTTTCAAGGTAATAATGGTTGTTCACTTAAAAACTATCTTTCATATACAATACCTAGACCATGAATACATTGATTAGAGTTGATTTTGAATGGATAGAGTAGTGTAAAGAGTTCTGATAGGGGTTGAACATGAGGTTTAATTATAATCTAATTATGATTCTTATTCATCATGGTTTTGGGTATACTATGTATTGTGATAAATTTGGTGTTGGAATTGGAATTAATAAAATGTAGGGTGATAAGGATGTTTCTTACATGTCTTTTAAACAATTACTCCCTGAGTAGAACTACTCTACTCATGTATTAGGGTTTTAATTTTGGCTCATATATTAACATAATGGACTAAATACCTATTTTTTGAAATACTTTTCATATATACACACCAAATAATAATTTGTGGTATATATTCCTTAAATGTTACATGATTCTTATACAAATGTGTTTGGTACAATACTCATATATGTTCATATTTTATAATTATTATGATACCAAAAAGCTAAATGTTGTAACATATTCCCTTCATAGGGAGACATAGGAAGTGAGTGAGTGGACTTTTGAATTTGGGTGCATGCTTATTGATGTTCTACCATACTAGTTTGTAGGAATAGCTAAGTAATGAGGTTAAATTTTTAATACACACTAATAATTACATACTCAATGGTAAATAGAGTGAATTATAGTATATATATTTATCTAGAGTGTGATTTGAGATTTGAGATTATCATAACTAGTGGTTCCAACTGTGTTTATACCATAGATAAATGTGTTGTGATTTTGGTATAGATATGGGAGATGGCTCCCTCTCCCATGATTGATTATCTAATGAGGTTATATCATACATAATTATATGTAGTACACCTAGGATCAACCAAAAATATATCCTAATGTCAATATATAGTTTTGGTGGTCCATAATGGGAGAGAAACTGTATGCTTTTACATCAGTCTCCTGAATTGTTAGTGGATCAAATCCATGTAAGAAATAACGAGATGGTTACTACAACCACTTATGTTGCTTATGTTGAAGTGGGATGAGTTATCGATTGGTTTCATCATAGTGTTTCCAAATACCTCGAGTAGTTGAGTTACAATTTCAGTTGTATCTAGTCTATTATAAATTATGCATCACTTCTTTTTGATACTAGAAAATAAATTTGTAGACGATCTTGAAATAATTTATGTCCATGAGATCATATAATTAACAATAATTCATGGAGTGTATTGTCTAAAAATGATGTCATGTTAATGTTTCAATTATTGATAGTCCAAAAGAATGTCATTTTGACTCATTTAAAGCTGAGTATGAAATTTTATCATTATAAATATTAGAATATGAAGAGATAAATTAATAAAATATATGATATTTTTTTGAAATGTGATCAATATTTCATTGAAATTTGGTATAATCTGTTTTCTACCGTATGGATCACCTAAAATTATAGATTTCATTGCTCAATCCATATATCTCTACATAAATATCTAAATGGGTGGCCATGTCATTCACAACTATGCTAGTTTGAGGTATGTGAATATTTTTTTTAAGATTATGTTATCTGACACCATATAGTTGGGGTAATTATTTCAAAAAGAGATATTTATATCTTAGAGAAAGAAATGTTATCATACTGACCTAATGAGACGCTAATTGGAGTAAACTATAGGGAACATAGTTTTCTTTTAGGTATCCCCTAGGTCAGGGTATATTAATTTTAGATTGAAATAGATGCTTGCATCATAGAACGTTGGAATATTAAATATTATAGAACACATAATGTATATGGCCTCTATATCAGATCAACTTACATGGTATCATACTATGGATAAATTATTCCATGCATATCAACTTTAGATGTTTTACCTCTATCCATTGAATGTACTCAACTATGAATATACTAAAATAAAATAAAATAAATGAAATATAGAGGTGACAATTCAGATTATGCATTGATGTGAGATGTTTCTATATATAATGATCGTCCCTCTTGTTTAGGTACATTGGTAGCACATCCACATTCAGAAAGAGTCATGGTAGAGGGATTCAAAAATTAAATAATACACATAGTTATTCCACAAAATAATTAGGGATACATATCATGGAAGATAAATCATAAACGAGCGAGAATTATGAAATCCAAATTCCATATTAAAACAAATTTCTAATTTTAAATTTTTTTATATATGTATTAATGAATTTTTTGTGAGTTTGTGGTGTTTTAAAGAGAACTAATGGAAAGAGGATAGGATGGTTATAATGTAGCATCTTGAAGAATCTAAAATATCTTGATATACTATTTGGATGGATACACTATGCAACCAATTGAAAATTGTGCATTTTTATTTTCGGTTTAAATCCACTTAGCATACTTGTAGAGGTCACCATCAAGTAGTTTGGTATTGCAGGAATGACCCATTATAGCAAGTAGAAACTCATTTTCTAGGGTCATAATTTAGAACCCATCTAAAACAATGCTTTTTCAGGATTCTTTTTTCAGAAATAAAAACAATACACCATTTCTCAAATTCCACCAATCCATCGTTGACTCACTTCATCATATGAGATCTCTTTAGTTATTTTCAGGCCCTCTCCTCCCTATTAACCTCAGACGATTTACTCCTATATATTGGTTGAATCATGTGATTCTGAAATAAAAACTTCAATTTTGATCTATATCAACCATTCACACATATCACTGTTCAAGATCAATTATTTCATATTTTTATTGATGGGGTCTATGTATTATATAACATCCCATGCTTCCCCATTTACTTGATTAGAATGAAGGACGTTACTTGGACATAAGAGAAATCGCCACAATAGAAAAGGCTAATAATAAATGTCATGTACTTCATCAACAGATGAGACAAATGGGGCACAATTTTCACATTTAACATAAGAACAAATACTAAATTTTCCATAGTAATATAACTGCTACATGATTAATCATATATACAAATGACATAAAAATTATTTATATCAAAATGATACAACAAAAGAGTTCCATAGGGAAGGGTTACAAGATGCTAATGTAAACAATATATGATAACAAAAAATCTCAAGGAAAACCGCATAACTCCGTGACACATCATGATCTATGATTCACTCCAAAAAACAACCCCTGTATCCCTATGCACTACTATAGATGTTTTAGACTATACCTTTTCCCAAGAATTGAAATATCATATATGTTAAAGAACCAATTTTCCAAAGCCTGGATGGGTACAAAAACTCATTATGTTATCTCTGAATAAATTCCCTACTCACACTACTATGATAGAACATGTTAGATCATTTATATAAAACAAAGAATTTGGTAAACAATTCAACAATTTATCACCATGAAAAAAATCAAAATAATGTTGTTTTCTCCAAAAAACCAATATATAGGTAAACCAGCCAAAAAAGTCATTTTAGCCATTTAATTAATTCAATCAGAATTATCCATTCTAGTTCAAAATCAATACACACCCACACACAACCAAAAACAATATTTCTATTACAATTATAGTTGAACTTCAAATCCATAACATGCACCCTTTGATGGTGGTATTTCATGACAAATATCCATCCTTTCCAAAAACTCTTTACAATTTTATTCATCCACATGCCAATACAAAAATTTAAAAACCAATTCAATCAATTCATTAAACCACACCATTATTGAAAACCATAAGAACAACCCATTTTAATATAACCATCCTTTTATGGGAAACTATTTTTACAATAAATGCATTCAATAAGACTCTAATTTTACTAAAAACTATTTTCCATTAAACAAAACCAATACATCATTTTAAAATCATCCTTTTAAAACCATGTCACTAAATTCTCCATTATCCAAAACAACCATTTTAGCACAATTTAATAGTACAAAATCAAATAAGGTTTTAGTCAATCAGTGCACAATAATCCCAAAATAAATTTCCCAGAAAATAAAAAATTAGAAAATAATCCTTCATGATCTAAAAAGAGTTATTGATATTAAAGTCACCTACATCAGGATTTATGTTGAAATCAAATAAATACACATATATTAAAATGATACCAAGATAAATTTCAAAAAATAATCGCCTTATATGTTTTCCCTAACATCAATAAGTCCAAACATAATCATATTTGGAATTAACACCCATAGCTCTATCAATAGTGGAAGTCTATCTACGAATTTGATAGAGCGAGATAAGAGGATCTAAGAAAAACCAAAAATAGCTATCAATAAAGATGAATTACCATAAGAATGCAGATTCAATGCACTAATAGAAGCCTTCAGATCACCTATAGATTGATGTGAGAACACTACTTATTTGGGAGGAGAAATCTATAGTTAGGGCCATTTTGGTCTAAAACTACGTGTTAAAACGCACAAGAAATATATTTCATAGTTTTGGATCTTTTTTAATTGTGCATGATTATTCAAATGCTTAGGAAAACCATATTCTAATAGTGCACTAGATACTTCCTCAAGGGAATACCATGCATGGCTAGCCCACATGTTTAGAAAACCATGAACCAGCCATACAATATCCCACTAACTCAAAAATCTTAATATATCCTAGGAAACTACATAGTTTTTACGAATGGCGTGCCAACAAATTTCCATCCCCTTACACTTTGTATCATAATGTGTAGATTTCAGTTGAAGTTTTGCAATTTCCCCATTGCATACTCCAACTTTTCACCTTTAGAGAAGACCCAAAAACATTCATGTCCTCTTATAAAACATCCCATATATCACACAAACACATTAGATACATAAAATAAATAAATGAAAGGTTAATTACTTGAAATAGGTGGGTGATAAATTCTCCAAACCATTAGCATTTTGATATCATGAATGTAGAAAACCAATGCTTCAATTAAAGAGTATTGGATAGTTCTCTTTAATTTTCTTCACTCATTCCCAAGTATCTTCCTAATTCTGACCATGTTTCCACAAAATATTCACTATACCGATGATTTTTCCATGAAGGACGTTATCATTCTTCTCAAAAAATTGCACTTGGTTGCGTACCAAAAAAGAATCCAGATCTAGTTCAATTTGATCCCATCTAATCACATTGAAAACAATAGGGTCATATTTTTTCAATTGAGATATGTGAAACTCATTTTGTACCACACTGAACTGTAGTGGAAATGCAAATTGATATGCCACCCCACCAACCCACTCCAGTATCTCAAAAGAACCTATGTATTTAGGATATATCATTCCAGATATCCCAAACATATTATATCCATGTATTAGAGATACCCTTAAGAACACATGATCACTCTCCATGAATGAAAAATACCATCGACGATTATCCACATATGATATATAATATCTTTGATTAGTCTCACTCTGTTTCCTAATAAATTGAATCTTCTATGTTTTTTCATGGACAAGTATAACCCCAAAAAGAGATGTCTCACCTATTTCCACAAAAAAATGTTGAAAATAATAAGGAATTCCAAACTATTCTTCAAAGGGAGTCACATGTATCAGGTCCCAATAGATATTATGATACAAGAACTCTACCAATATAATGTTCTCTTTACAAGAGACACCAAAATCCATTACAAAATATTGTAATATATCTTCAAAATATTGTATCATCCATTTAAATTGTATGTCCAATTGAGGATTATACCATATATACATAGTCAACTGTGTCCCATGGTAATTATATAAGGATCTACTGAAATGAGACATAATCCTCAGATCTCTGGCTAACACTTTCAAAACTAGTACTGCATGCCTATTGAACACGTTGCAGATATAGGTTTTTAGAAAGTTCTTTACCATATGGGATTCATGAATACAGATTAAATGGGATGAATTCATGAGTCAATGTACTAAAACCCATATAGAATCTTTTTTTCAAACTATTGTAAGGATACATGTAATAATATTCATAGGTATCTTCTCTCATTTCAAATCTATAATATGCAAAGACTACAAGATTCTTTATTGTTGTTGAAGCTCTTCCTTAACATGAAAACAAGATAAGCATCTAGAAATAAATTCTTCCATATACCTTTTTACATAAACCCACAAAACATTTTCATTAAATGACATATACATATTATATATTCCAATATGAACAACCCATCTAGAATTTTTGTATTCATGAATATGTTATTCATAATTAGCTATAGGTATGACCAAATGTTTTTGAACCACAACACTGAACTCCCATCTAGATTCCATCCCTTAATTGTCTCTCTACTATGCATTTTACATCAAAAATCTATGCCTCTTTATCTATATCCACTAAAATAGGAAAACATGAAACCAGAATGAAAATTAGATCATCACCTTGGGCTTCACATTCCATGTACATGTTGGTGATGATTGAAATAAACTAACACTCATTGAATATTCAATTTTCCAACTGGTCATATGAATTTATACTTAATGAATCTTCCAATAAATTTCTGTTTCATAGTGTAAACATCAATTCAATGTCAAATATTTTGAGACATTCCATCCATTTATTTTTCTTGGGTTCAAATATTATTGGAACAAAATATTTTTCAAATTTTTTATGGTCCATAAACATCATAAATCTCTCCCAAAGAGATAGTGACTCCATGTCTTCAAATAATGGACTAATGAATCTCCAAATCATGAAATTGGTAGTTATTCTCACGAAAATATAACAGTATTGAGAAAAAAAATAAAACATGATCTCACTACATGATAAAGCATCCCAAACCAGATCATAAAGCATAATAATACACAACATACCCTTGTCCTAATTCTAGAAGTATCAAGACAAATGTTGATGTAAGGAGAACATTATGATCTTTAATGGTAATATTGTATTCCTCATCCAATTGGAATGAAACATTATTCATATTAAAAGCTGTTATAGGTGAGGATAGTTATGAAAACCCATAAAAAAGAGTTAGTAATAACCAGGTAGACCAAGGAAACTATATATCTCAAAGTCATTCTTTGGCGGTTTCTAGGAGATAACAACCTCTATCTTTTCTAAATCTATAGAAACACCTCATTTAAAAATTATATGGAAATGAAATCATACCTATTAATTTTAAAAAATACACTCAAATATTTTTTAGTAATACCAATGATCCCTCATGAAAACCTACATTATCACCATGTTTAGTTCATTAACATTCATATTCAAGGAATATAACAACATGTCATCCACAAAAACCACCCCAAAAGAATCCAAATATCATTAAAATATCTAATTAATAAATTCCATATAAACCACTAGGTAATTCGGAATTGTTTAATTCATTAACACATATTCATAATGGACATATCCAATTCTGAAATATGTCTGTGAAATATCCTCATTCAAAACATACAATTAGTGATATCCAAATCCCATGACAATATTGGAGAACCAATGATCTCACTTCAATTGATCTAAAATATCATATATGAATTTAATTTGATACCTATTATTTATTTTAACTTACTTATAATAATAATAAAACAAAAAAAAACTTAGAGTTACGTCTACATTTTCACAAACAAGACTGACAGTTCCCACAAAGACATGCTAGGCCAGATGAACTGTCTGCTTTTCAGCACTTGAAACTATACTTTAAATTCCCTCAATTCACTTGTTATCATCCATTAATATGGAAGGGAAATATGAAAACTCCCAAGAAAGAGATCAATCATATACTACCATTACCTTAAAGGTGGAATCCCTAAATAATTATTTTGGAAAAACATCATGAAACTAATAAACTACTACTGGAAAACATATATACTCAACCACTTACGTCAATTTCAAAGTCAAATACACCATCTAGTATGTGATCATTACAATTGATTATGTGAAAAATCCCATCAAACCTACATTTACTTTTTGGTCTCCTTGAATGAGAAGCTCGACACCCTCATTAGTTGTAAAAATTAAGTTTCTACTAGAATACATTGTGTTATCCTTGAACATTTTCAACCAATCAATGAATAGTATTATATCATAATGTATTTCCTCTAGCACAACAAAATTCAATTTCTTCTCAAATACATCAATAGTAATAGAACATGATCTATATACAAATTCTTGATATTCTTCATGATAAATAAGAATTTGCAGTTTTATCATATAAGGCATCATCTCAACTTCTAAACTCATCAAATCAACATCTTGATAAGAATTAAAGGATTTGGATTCACCTATATCAAAAAAATAATTCACAAGGGAAGAATTTAAATGATTCACACCTCCCCCATTGATGGTTTGGACTAATCATCCATAATAACATGTTAATATCCATATAATTTATTGTTTCCCACAACTTTTTCTCAATTTCACTATTGAGATTGAAGTCCCTAAGGTGCCATGTTATTACTAGATCCACCAAGGATAGATTAATTAAAATTATTATGGGTGGTTTTGTGAATGCCAGGATGGGTGGTTACATTATAACCTCTAATTCATTGGGTATGGAAGTCGGCCTATTGGCTATTCCATTAAGTGATATGTGTGGACGTTGACCGTATGGTTATTCAATTTATGTATGTTTATGTACCAAGTTAATTTATATGTTATTTGATCTTTATATGGGTTTTATGGAAATATTTTGGTTACAAAAGGGTAAGTAATGATCATTCATTTAGTGAAGAGTTTTTACTACTTCATAAAGGTGAAATGTATTACCCTGATAAAGTATACATGGTTTACTCGTTGTTTTGATAAACTAACAGTCTTCATTCTTTGTGTATCTCTTTATGAGATTTTTATGCTCACCCCATGTTTTTTTGAAATGTTTTTCATAGGAATTAATGTGGAATAGGATCAAGGATGGGATCAAGGGAAAGTCATGCTCTATAAAACATGGAAGTAGACATGTTTGTTTTTAGGAGTTTTTATTCTCTAGAAACATAGTAGAAGTATATACCTTTTAATCTTTTGAGATGTAATATTTATGTGCTAATTCTCTAAAACAATAAACCTGAAAAGATCCTCAATGTGTATTCTTTAAGTAACTCAAGATTAAGTAAGGTTTAAGGTGGGTCTTTATTGTTAGGATTGGATGGTGATGGAACATTAAATAATATTATGATTAATAAAATTCAATGATTTAATTAGGTTTAAAAACTGGATAATTATGTAATATTAGTTTAAATTATGACTAAATTATAATTATTTTACTAAACATATTATTATTTTCTTATCAATATAATTACTTTTCCTTATAAAAGTAAATGGGTTCTAAAGAAAATGGAATGATTGGAATGATTTGGGAAGAATGATGAAGTACATGTTACATAAAAACAAATTCACTATATATGAGAGTGAGTATGTATGATGGGATAAGGGATAAATTTTTATGATTATACATCATAGATTATTATAAGGTAGTGGATAATTATTAGTATAAATAGTATTAATAAGGAATATACAACATTATAGGGTTATTTAAGAATGTTTAAACAACGTTCTAGATGTTTTATTTATATAATATCGTGGATTCATTTTCATTGTTGTATAATTGTAGAGTTAAAAGTATATACTTATGTGAAATTACAAAGTAGATTTATTTTTTACTAGTCAAAGGAAAATAAAAATCTTTTTATATGTGGAATAAAATATTTAAATAATAAATGATGGGTTATTTAAGGACTATATAATAGCGAGGTTAATTATGTGTTGATTTAAGATAGTGTAGATTAAAATAATTAGTCGATATATTAGTGAGACTATAGTATATAGTGGTTTCATAGGGAACTATACAATAATGATATAGTATCATAAAATTTAATGTAAATGTTAAAGAAAATATGTATATTGTTAAATGTAATAGGTGACCTTTATGTATTTTTGGTTCATGAAATAGATAAAAGATTGAATATAGTACATTTATTATATCACCTCCTTAACATGAAATTTGAAATTATATTAGTAAAGTTAAATTAATTATTATATATATCCATTTAATGTGTGATTTAAAGATAATATTTTAATATTTAATATGAGTAATTTATTTAATGAATATTGCAATTAGAATTATTTAATAGAATTTATAGTTGAAAAAAATAATAAACTAGTTGTTCTGGAGTGATTTTTATCATATATAATTGTTCTTCAAAATGGATAATATTGAAATAAATATATTTTTTACTAAAGATAAATTATAATTTAATAATTAATGAGAGAAAAGAAAATTTTTAGATGAAAGATGGTTTACATTAAATAGATAATTATGCGACTTTTTTATTTTTTATTAGAGAGGGAATTTGGATAATGTATCTTTATGTAAGGGGTATATAGATTTCAACAACAACTTTGGTGTATCTAATTATAAATCAGTTACAATGGAAATTTAGAGATAAGTTAATATTAGTAAAAAGTCTCATTTATACTAGAAATTTGTGACGATTATATAATTCAATTATTTCTTAATGTCAATATATATATAGTACTGGTTAGAGTATGATGACATATGAAAAATATTTTGATAGTATTTTCCATTTGGAATTAAATTTATGTTCTAAGATAGTTGAAACATTTATTTTCCATGAAGTATAGTGGTATTTCTATGAACTATATTTTTTATCCTTCAACCATATACCCTCAACACCTCTAAATATCGAATTAAATTAAATAATGGAAAATTATAAGAGTCTTTTTTCATTAAATATATACAATATAATGGAAATTAGAGAGTTCAATAGGTTTCTTGACAAAATGGAAATTGATTTTCCAATTAAGCATATTTTTTTACCAAAAATGTGGGAGGTCATTAAAAACACCATTAAAACATGTTTTGATCATTTGTTTGATAAATTGAATTTAATATCGAATTTTGATAATATGAAATAGTAGGTCTCTTTATTAAAAATAATATTTTTTTATATAAATGGTATATTTTTATCTTGTTCATCCACTATATTTTTGAGTGGTTGGAGGTTTTTATTATTGGACGGAGGAGTATAAGAGTGGTTTGAGTTAAAATTTTAACATGGAACCAGGGTTATAGTGTAGTAGTAAAGACTTTTAATATTATTTGAGAGAGGTATTTATGGTAGTGAAAATTTATTTTATGTAGTTCCCCGGTAGTTTTTAGGAATAATATTTAGTATGGATTCTATGATTACATTATATGAAATAAACCTTATAAATGAGTCTTGTGGAATAGACATCTTGGTTGTGTCAAGGATTAGTTTTGGATATTGGATTATGGTGTATTTTAGGTTCTAATAGAATATAGGATCAGGATGAGGGTATTGATGGATCTATAAATTGAGGGATTCATATTGTGTAGGCATAATCTATATCGTGGAGTCCTAGGGGTCAATTATTCTTCTTGTATACCTTATTAATTGTTTTATATATGTTTTATAGGGTATGTGGCATGTTGTTTCCACATGGTTATAGTTTCATGGGGAGATACAGATAAAATTTAACTATTCATTATATTGAGAAGTTATATCAAGACATACATTGGAATAATCATCAATAACAAACAATAATATTATTCAACAATGAACTAATAACACTATGGTATAGAGTACTTGTATCGTGATATAATATTTTAAATAATATTTTCTATGCTGGGTAATTATTTAATTATTTTATGAATAGCTTACTTGTCTGAAAAACTCTATTTGATAATAATATTAAATTAATAGGCAGAGTATGATAACTAAAATGAAATTTATATTTCTAAATTAAATTAGTAGACATAATTTATTAATTTTTTAAATTTAACCCAATTTTATAATGAAGGTAATTTTTAAAATAAAAATAATTATTTATGTACTAAACAAAAATTATTCAATAAAAATATGTTATTTTATAATGCCTTCCACCATTCTAGATATATTCCTTAAGTAATTCAATCTATATTTCTTTTTATCATCATAGTGAAGTAAATTATCATGGAATTTAAAAAAAAGGATTATGTGGAGATAAAAATGATGTAATCAGTGATGTATTCGAAAATAAATTACTTTTTTTTTAAAAAATGGCAAATTTTAATTAAATATATGTTTATAATTTTACTATTGTGATGTTTACTCTCTTGATAAAGGGACTATATGTTAATTTTTTTTAATGAAAAACCAACCGATATACCTTTAAATAATTATTTAATGCCTATTTGTTATTTATAAGAAATACAGATCCTCTCAATTAGAATATATAAAATATAATATATTAAAAATACAATGATATGTATTAGATGGAATCGATTAAATATAATGTGGGACTAATCAAATATTATTATTTGTAAATCATCTACTAAAAAACATAATGATTTAGTAATATTATTATTTTATTTGTTTTCTGAAATGGAATAAAAAACAATTATAATCCAATGATCATTATTGTAAAATAAAAAATTTATCCAACAATGCCAACATCATAATGTTGTTCATGCATGTGTATATTTCACTAAAACATGAAAATGTGTTTATGCGATTTAATCACATAATCCTTATCTTCCTCATCATAAAGCATTTTATGGAATAAAGAATTAATAGAGGAGGAATATGGACCAAGGAAAATATCATTGTTGTGTCGTATTGTCAAATATTGTTTCAAATCTTTCAACCTAACTTATGGATATTTATTTATACACTATTAATATACATCTTTAAGATCATTAAAAATAGAATATTATATAGTATATAAATGATATAGTCAAAGAATTGCTCATGGGTGAATATGAATATGAATATCAGTCTATGTATGAGGTAGTACTGCTGTTAAAGTATATTGATCATTTATAAATGCTAGGAATCCATATGATTAAGAAATAATTCATTAATATCATATTTTCCACCAAAATACCAAGACATTCTATATTGATTATGATTTATAATATTAATATAATTGTGAAAATGTATAATAATATTTCATTTAGGTATTACCATGTTGATATAGACTACTGTTAAATTTCCCCATCACACTATGTTTTTAGATTATGTTATGTATATGGTTGAAAATACAATGATAGATTCAGAGTTACTGGGTTAATAGAAAGGTCAACTAATGATATAAGTTAAATAGAATGAATGAAATTTTTGGGAGCATATTTTTTCATATGACTCATAAAATGTATCTTAAAAAAAATAGAAATTATTTGAACATGTTACAAGATGAATAATATAATTCATTTCCCTTCATCATTGAAAAATCTTCAGGGGTAAAGAATATCATAAATTTTTCAAAAAAATTATCCAAATATAGTATACATGAAATATCATAAAAAACTACAGCACCTATGGTGATTATTTTTTTTTTATGGGGTGAGAATCAAATTTTTGTTCATTAATATCATATATTCAAGATTTATATGTGGATTAATAATACAAAAACAGTACATTTTCATTGAATATTAACAAAATGATTTTTCACCTAATTAAATATATATATAACGATTTGTTACATATTTTCAAAAGTATACATTATACTATTTTATAATACATGAATATGTTTTTAGAATATCATGAATCAAAAATTTCTAATATTATAAATAAATGATGAATATAAAATATATGAATCAAATAATACCTAGTTGTTCAAAGTGAAATATTTTTTATGTAAAACTAAAAACAAATGAAAATGATATAAACAAATGGTTTTTACCTTGGGATATAAGGCACATGAGTTTTTTAAATGATTTAATTTATTATTTTACCACATAGAATAGTTTATAAATTTATGATATTATTTGAAAAAGGTATCCCAAATTTATTTCAAAAGGCACATGTGATCAATTATTTCAAGGATATAGTTGGGATTCATATGCATAATGATACTTCATTAAGTGGGGTTTTGAATATAAATTTAACTAAATAATATTATTGGGAACTGGTTATGAGTATCTTTATGAGAGTTAGGTAAGATATTTATTTCATAATAATTCATTGATTTTTTGATATACGGAGTCGAATTATTTCAATACTCACAGAAAAATTCACATATTAGTGATATTGTTAGGAGAATGTGAATTGTTGATTGTAGATAATAAAAATCCTTTTCTTCTATTATTAATTTTTAAAAATTCATTAATCATAGTGGAATGAACATTTTAATCATATTATTTATATAAGGAATAATGAATATCATGAAATATATAATCAGAACAAAATTAATTACAGCACATCTTTATTTTTTGAATGAAATTAATTTTTTTAATATTATTATATATAAATGTACACTATGAAAAGAAAAGTAAATTAATATTAATTATCAATATTTACTCATGATATTACTATCAAAAAATATTAATGTGTTTTCCAAGATAATGTGTTTATATTTATATGAGGGAATTAGTTATCTTCTCTCTTAGTGGGGGAATGTTAGTCATCAATATAGAAATGCTACAGTCACACATGAGTTATAATACGAAGTGTAATCTCAACAAGACATATTTGGGAGTGTTTTCCATGATACTTACTATGTAGGAAACTACAAACAAAATATAAATGTTTTTTCATTCACCATATAAGGCCATTTATTACTCAGTATTAATAAATAATTGAATAATGATTATATAAATAGTGATTTTCTGAATTTTAAGGATGATATGTTCTCAATGGTATATACTATAAAATAAAATCAAGTTCTTTTTTTATTAGTTTATACAACTAATATAAAACCTTTTTTTGTTGTTTAATAATTAATGAGAAGGGGATTTTATAATTGGAACTTATAAATCAAAATTCATTTTGAATGGTTTTAGGTGACATAAGTGAATATTCTATAAAAGAAAGGTCTCATTGAACACCATATAAATTGGTAAAACTAAAAATAATTAATTATTATTTTTATTTTAAATTTTTTAAAAAATTAAGGTCTTGAACACTATACATACTAAAACCCATATTTAAGAAATCAGAATTACACATCCTAAAAGGTTTTTCACAATAAGGAATGATAGAATGTTATTCATGTTTGATTGAACCATTTAAGGGTTGATGAATTTATAAGGATGAATGAATACTAATTTTGATATGGAAATAATGTTTTATTTTATTTTATTATTAATAAATGTGTTCCTTGTGTCAAAAATAGTTTATTGGAGTTCTATTATGTTGAACATAGAGTATATTATTAAATAAATATGGAGACCATAAATTAATCTTATAGTTAGTTAAAAAATGGAGAAATATATTTAACCATGAATGATTCAATGTATCAAATCATTTTCATTGGAATGTGGTCTACTATGATATAAATATGTGGCTTCATATATCATTTTATGATTCATAAAATTAGAAATTATTCAAAAAAAAGATGATATAAATATTAATTTAAGTGTTCCCTATATCACATTGTTTAAAAATAACTCCAATGTGATGGATTACATAAAATGATGTTATTATAATTATCTATTGTATTACTTAGTCTTGATTAGTTAGGTTAATCAAACATCCATTATATGTATTATAATTTCATATTTCTTATGCGTAGAAAATAATAAAAAATTATTAACAAAAATAGAAAAAATAAATTAGTCAGTTATCATTTCCATCATAAAAAACTCGACAATAGTAATAGGATGATTTCATAGAAATTTTAGAAGGGGAAAATGTTGTTTTTAAGGGTATAGAGAAATAAAGTTAATTTAGATTCATTTCCTATTATACAGAACGTATTATATGTAAATGAGCAAGAGAAGCTTATTTAAGCTATAAGTTGGTATATACATAATTAATAATTACATTATAAATTTTGGTTTATAATATTAAATACATTAAGTTATTTTTTTTCATTTCATGGAACCGTATCATAAAAGTACAATCAAATGATAATATATATATTGATAAATTGTATAGTATATACCAAAAAATGTATCATTAATTATATAATGTAAAATAAATATTCTGAGTGATGTCATTCCTATTTTATTTTAACACAATTGGATGATGTATCAGTATACCTGATAACCATGATTATTTATTTCATTCCTAAAAACATAATCCATAACCCAGTAGATGTATGATTTTTTATGTGGGAGATGATATGTTTTTCATTAATTGTTTCGCATAGTGAATGTGGAATTTAGGTATAGATAGTTTCTAAAAAAGTATAACATTTGCACAATATTACACGAATATCGATAAAAATGCTTTCAAATATTGTTTATTATTTTTTCTTACAATACTATTCTAATTCCTTTTGATTTTTATTCATAGTGACGGGCTACAAAGGTTCTATACTATAATGAAAACCATTAGATGTAATGAAAATACTATTAAATATAAATCCTTTATTCTATGTTACATTTTTTAAATAAAGAACATAATATGTTTTACTATCATATTTTTGGTGATCATAACTCAATGTGAATTCATCCCCTGATGATAACAAATGTTGATCTCTATTTGTGGAGTTTTTGATGAATGACTTGCTAATAGAAAGATAACATGTTCTTAATGAGACGTGATTTTTTTATATTCAATGTATTATATTTTCATAGAAATGAGATTATTTTAAATTTTTATCATGAATCATACATGTCAGTGTATATATGGAAATTGTGATGAAATATTTGTAACACCCTTGGTAAATAAAGAATATGACATTTTCATATTTGTCCATATTTGTGAATAAAATATTAATATGTCTTTAAAGGGGACGCTATGCTCGATGGCGTACCCACCATGCAACAACGAGTTTTTTGGGAATCTTACGTTGCACTCTAATAATAAAATTATATTATTTTAAATGGTAGTTAACATGTAGCCGTTGTATTGGCAGGAATGGATAAAAATAACTAAAATATGATTATATATGTTTTTAAATATTTTTACATTTATCCAATAAAAGATAAAGGCATAAAATATAGAAAGAATTCAATTTTAGGCGTATATGCCCAAGTTTTCACTAAAGGTTCACTTATCGCCTTTTGATGGAGAACCGTCATTAAATATAGTTTTGTTCACTCTTATACATTCTTTTGGACCAAATTAAACTCTTCTTAAGAATTGGGACATCAAAATTTACTTTGTGTAAAGTTTTGGTATATTTCTGATAAAGTTAATTTTTAAATGAATAGTGTAAAATGTTGTATTTTAATTCAAAACCTCTTTTTAATATAATTTATTTATATGATTAGATTATCTTTTTAATTGGTTTTAAAGTGAAATTAGAATATATTTTTACCATTAAATCCAATAGTGGTTATTGTAATTAATTTCACTTTGAAATCAGACTTGAACTAGTGTCAATCTTTTGATACTTATTGTTTTATAAAAACACACTATTTTCTCTGACAGCGGAAATTAATAATTAAATTAATTAATGTGACTTATATGTTTTTAATTTTTTAAAATAGACTTCATTTTTGAATTCGGAATATCAAATATAGCTTAGGCTGAATTTTTGGTAATTTTATGAAAAACTTCAATTTTTGATGAATACTGAAACCACTAAGTGGTACTATAAAAACTGATTTTCTGTTTAAATGAAATTTTGCCATCATTGTGTTTTGAATTTTAAAAATCTGACATACATGGTTGTCATTAGTATGTAAAATGTAGTTCAATGGGATGAATATAATGTTTTGGTGAATATTAACTTTTTTTCATTAATCGCGATTAGAGGTAATTAGTGTAATTTAAGGTAAAAATGATATTATAAAAATATGAAAACACCATGACACTTGTCCTACCCCTATTTTATGAGTCATTACCGACCAAGACAACCCATGGGTCGATTTAGGGGACCCTATGAAGCCTCTTGGGTGAGAAAATGACTTTAATACATTTTTTTAAATAAAGGCGAAAATGACACTAACATAAATTGTTTTACTATTACAATTTTTATAAGGGGTTATAATATTCATAATTTTGTCTATAAATACTCTTTGGAAAGATAAAAAGATTTCCTACATCTGGATAGGTTTTTTATAATTTTTATACATTAAATAAATTAATTTACTTATGACATCATGGTGATGCAACGATGACCTCATTAATGAACAGTTTAAATAAAATAAAATGATAATATAAAATCTAAGACCTACACTTGTCCAAAAACTATTGTATTGGAATATTTAGAAGCCTTATCATCTTATATTTGAAATATATAAATTTGGGACCTTATAAATTTGAAACACTTTTGAAAATAAAATAATAGTTTCATGATTTCCAAAAGTGCCCCTCCTCTCCTCTTATAAAAGGCCCCCAACTCTACCTCATTTCACACTCTCCTCAAGCCTTTGGCTCGGCCATCCCCTGACCATTTACTTTATACACATCCCTCTCCTCATCCTAGAGGATTCCCTTTGGGCAGAATCCTTACAAAGGAAGCCTTTAGGCTCAAATCAAAAGGAGTTACACTTTTAAAGGTAATTCATTCTCTCATGTTCATTTGTTTTATTTTGCTTCTCCAACCCCCTAAACTCTTTTTATTTACTTATTTTGTAACAACACCAGTATCTTCAATATTCTCGTATGAGGTTATAAAATTTATTTGAGCTACCCTCTCACATAACTACATCAAATGGTTAAAGAACATACGGTTTCCGTGGATGGCGAAATTCTGCCTCCCAAAACAATGATTGTTCAATACTCCTTTAACACCTTATAAGGTGGACATTATGATGTCACTATTTTTATATATGATATATAATATTTTTATTCTTTCCTTAAGCTTCTGTATTTTTAATTTATGTCATACCATTATTTTTTTCCATTATGGGTAAACACGATATCTTCATTTTAGGAAGTGCGGACTACCGCCCCCTGAAAGTGATTTGATTCATTAATACCATATGTGGGATGTGTAAAGGATAAAGTTAATGATATTATATATGTTATTATAATGGAATTATAATATACTCTTATATCATTATGATTTCAATCCAGAAATACGAAATAGAAATGGAAGTAGCGTTCATGCGTACGTACGGCTTACCGTCTCAATGAACAATGCCTTTCATTTCTTACTTCTAAATGTGATGTAATATATAAACAAATGTATATGCTGAATATATATGATATATATTTTATCCAAATAATTAATATCATTCTGGATATAACTAACCTTTGACCAAATTAACAACATGTAAATGTAAGAAGTCTATTTTTGACTTAAGAACCAAATACCGACAAAATGAACATTATTAACTTAAATGATTACATGATGTTCATAACATGGTTTTAAAGGAATAATGAACTTGAAAAGGTTCTTAATCAAGTAGAGATTAACTCATGTTTATTATTCAGGAGATTAAATAATGGTCGGGTCGCGTCGGATACGAGGTAAGTGATCCTACTCCACTCTTTCTTTTTAAGTACACTCTTTTATGTCATTACTTTTAAATCTCATCATTCTTGTTATTGGGATGTTATTTTATATAAATCGTACTATAATTTTTATGTCCATGTGATGAGAGACCCTATTCTCTCTCATAAATCCATTTTGGATGTTTTAAGTGGCGCCGTTAGGCTGCCGAGTTTTTGTGATGGATTTTTCATCTCACTTTTATTCCCATGAGATTTATGCTACATTTGCCACAATTTCCTTTGAGTGGTGTATGTATTTACCATTATTTTACTCATTGTGTAATATAATTTCTTTTATGATTATTTACATCAATGTTGTATTGTCCTTCTTTCACGAGGTGTATGTTTCGAAAGATACCCATGTCGGTAAGGGAACCTTTCACCCTCCTCATTTTAAAAGACTTCGTTTGTTATGTCTTTTAATTCACATACTATTATGTTGGGATATGTTCTTCTATATCCTGATTGATGTAAATTTTATGTCCAAGTGATGATATTCCCTTTTTATCTCTCATCAACTCATTTTCTAAATTTTTGAAGTGACGCCGTTTGGGCTGTCAAATTTTACCAAGGGAACGTTTTAACCCAATTTCGATTTCTTTGGTTTCAACATGTAGTTATTGAATATGTCATCCTTTGAATATGTGTGAATGACCATTTATTGTTTTACAATTAATATCCAATTATATTGGGTGTATTTATTTTTGTCACACATAATTTTGAGATTGATTTATCTGTAATTTAAGGATACCTTCTTTAGAAGGGATTTCATCACATTTTACATCCCTATTGAGACTTCATTGTCGTTATGCACCAATTAACTCTTATATGGTGTATATACTGTCCTTTGGAATATTATATCATGAATCCATTTGTTCTCATGATATTATAATGTTCTGATTAAATGTCATTCCTCAATTATTGTATTCAAGTGTCTCTAATTTTGGTAAAAACCCTTTAACCAAAATATCGCTTTAAATGTTTTAATGATTTGTTCTTATTAATATCCCCGTTTTCAAAATGGTTTTAAGGATTTATTTATATGGATATTAATGGTTTAAAATGTTAAAAGCTTCAATGTGGTATGGGACACTTTGATTCAAAAATCTCCTTATTAAATGTATTAAATGGTTTTGGAAATGGTTTCTTTTTGAACGGATTCATTATTTCAATGTACTAAAATGTTATATTGTGATTGAAATGTGAAAATGTTATGTTTCCTTTATGCATATTTTATATGATACGTTTATTTTATGGTTCCTAGGCATTGTTATGAAAACGGGTGGTTTCGTGATAAACTAAGGGCGGGTGAACCCGATATAGCTCTCCAATGCATTGGGTAACGCGAAGGAGTGAAACATTAAGGTTTCTACGAAGAGATTCAGGGAATATACTGTGATGGGTATTCCAAACGTAACCAAGAGGGTTATTCCCTACGTAAGAATGTTATGAATGCCTCAAGATACCTTTTTGTCTTATGATTTCTATGATTTATTCATGGTTTGATGAGGTATGGTAAAGTGCCTATGTGTTATGGGTAATGTATGATTTCATTCTTATGTATATATGAACTCATGTTTCCTTTCCATTTTTTTATAACCTTTACTGAGATTTTTATGCTCATCCCAATTTTTTGAAATGTTTTTCACAGGTCAAGGGAAGGGTACATGATATGATGATAGTGTCAAGGAAGTGTCAAGAAAGAATCAATGTTTTATTTTAAATATGTTTCCATTGATGGAAAAAATGAATACTATCTTTTATGTAACCACTTTGTTTAAATGTGGAATGTAATGAAAGTTTTATGTTCTAATTCTCTAAAAATCTAAACCTAAAAAGATCCTCAATGTGTAATCTTGTATTAACTCATGATTAAGTAAGGTTTAAGTCTGGGGCCTTATAGTTGGTATCAAAGGTCGGTTTAGACAACTTTAGGGATTAGGAGTTCTTGTGAGACATACGATTAGTCCCTATATTTATTATTTTAGTTAAATCCTTGTTTTATAACTTTTTTTTCAGGTAAATTAATGTCGGTTACGAATGGAAGGAGAAGGATCTCAAACGACATTCCAATCTCTTCCTGATGACATGCTTGCAATAATTATTGCAAAGTCATCTTCGGATGACTGTGAAACTTTTTCTAGCATACAACTCACTTGCAAGAAGTTTTTTGAGATATCAAACACCTCCACTATACCTTGTTATCATCGTGAATCATGGGTTGTTTTTAGATAAATACTATTTTCACAATATTCTCATATTTTCAAGAAAGGTAAATATTATCAAGGTATTTTCAAATATTTTACCTTATCACAAGAATTTAAAGAATATTATGATTTCAAAAATGGTGCTGAGGAAGGAGACCCTTGCGCAACCTATTTATATTTTCTTTTAAAATGTAGTATCACATCACATAATTATGGTATTTTAAAAGAACCAATAATAGAATGTTTAAACTCAATTTCGGTCTGACAATTTTTTAGAAATCATGTTTTATCAGATGTTTTGGAATTATACGTCATACATGATTATTTTCCAAAACTGTTTTTCTGTGAACACCCATATGACCCATGTTGTACGAGGTGTATTTGGATGGAGGAAGAAAATGATTTTGAAGGATCTCTAAATCATTGTTATAATTCATGGGACTTCTACCTACGTGAGCAAGATGACGATGAAACCAAGTGGACGCCATGATCAAGTTATGATGTTATTCATTTTGGGAATCGTTTTATTTTATCTTATGGTGGTGAAATAAGATTTCAAGAATTAAGATGTTGAGATCGTAACAAATTTGGATGAAAATTAAAGGTATAAGGAAACGATTGAGGTTAAAACATGTTAGGGTTATTTTTGGAGTTTTATAAAATGGACAACACGCAGACCGTGTGAAAATCCATCGAGTCGGACAAAGCTGCAGGAATCGAACCCACAATCAAAGTGCAACGGGTATTTATCGCCTACCACTGGACTACGTGAAGTCCCTGGTTAGTTTGACTGATTCTTTTTAGTTATATGATTTTATGGATTAAGAGTAAGTTGATTTTGGGTTATTTATGGAAATTTATTAACCTATCATGGAGGATATGTGATTACGTTAATTACTTTTCAATACGAGTCTTTAAGAGCAACTGATTTTGTTTGGAGATAAATGTTACAATTTAACATGGAAGACTATGTTACTAAATCCATCAAATATTTGGGTTTCAATCTTATATTGGTTTACTTTGAAGAATATTATGGACAAATTATTTATCGGATGGTCCTCGTTGAACATTGGGTTTTTTTAGACAAATTTTAGAGATTAAGAATAGATTTTTTTTTATAAAGGGTTATCCTTTTCTGGATTTTCTAATTTTGTACTAACCTTTTTGGTTTTAGTTTTGGTTATGGTTTGAAGACATGGGAAATTTATAGTTATTTTTTTTTGTGTATTAGGTTCTCCTCTAGAAGTTGTGTATAGTACTCTTAATGCGAACAAGTCTTCCAAAATACTCGTCTTTTGGAGAAAGTATGAGTCTGTGTAAGAAATCTAGTAAAATTTGAAAGTCAACATGACAAGTAAGTATGTTTCCTTATGTTTTAATTAAGCTCAAAAATAAATTCCTCAATAAAAAGTAACTTAAAACAAAAATATTGTCTATTAACTTTTCCTTCTGGGAAACCCAACGCCGTTTAACCCATCACAAGTTTGTGATTTTCTTGTGGTTAACTTTCTCCTAAACATGTTTTCGATCACTCTCCATCAAAACATGACCCTATGTTTTCTCCTCCATGTCCATATTTTTCTACATCGAATCCTACTATGGGTTAACTCGGGTGACCTTTGTTATTATCTTCCTTTATTTTAAAGTGATTGTTTTACCGACTCTTGTTCCGATGTGGGACTTTCAAGGATGTTTCCAAGCTCAATTTTAAAAATTGCGAGGACGCAATTCCCAAAAGGGGGGAAGGATGTAACAACCTAGGTAAATAAAGAATATGACATTTTCATATTTATCCATATTTGTGAATAAAATATAAATATGTCTTTAAAGGGGACGTTATGAACGATGGCGTACCCAACACGCAACAACGAGTTTCTTGGGAATCTTACGTTGCACTCTAATAATAAAATTATATTATTTTAAATGGTAGTTAACATGTAGCCGTTGTATTGGCGGGAATGGATAGAAATAACTAAAATATGATTATATATGTTTTTAAATATTTTTACATTTATCCAATAAAAGATAAAGGCATAAAATACAGAAAGAATTCAATTTTAGGCGTATATTCCCTAGTTTCACTAAAGGTTCACTTATCGCCTTTTGATCACGAACCGTCATTAAATATAGTTTTGTTCACTCTTATACATTATTTTGGACCAAATAAAACTCTTCTTAAGAATTGGGACATCAAAATTTACTTTGTACAAATTTTTGGTATCTTTCTGATAAAGTTCATTTTTTAATAAATAGTGTAAAATGTTGTATTTTAATTCAAAACATCTTTCTAATATAATTTATTTATATGATTAGATTATCATTTGAATTGGTTTTAAAGTGAAATTAGAATATATTTTTACCATTAAATCCAATAGTGGTCGTTGGAATTAATTTTACTTTGAAATCAGACTTAAACTAGTGTCAATTTTTTGATACTTATTGTTTTATAAAAACACGCTATTTGCTCTGACAGCGGGAATTAATAATTAAATTAATTAATGTGACTTATATGTTTTGAATTTTGTAAAATAGACTTCATTTTGGAATTCGGAATATCAAATATATCTTAGGGTGATTTTTTGGTAATTTTCTGAAAAACATCAATTTTTGATGAATAGTGAAACCACTAAGTGGTACTTATAAAAACTGATTTTCCGTTTAAATGAAATTTTGCCATCATTGTGTTTTTAATTTTGAAAATACGACATACATGGTTGTCATTATTATGTAAAATGTGGTTCAATGGGATGAAAATAATTTTATGGTGAATATTAACTTTTTTTCATTAATCGCGATTAGAGGTAATTAGTGTAATTTAAGGTAAAAATGATATTATAAAAATATGAAAACACCATGACACTTGTCCTACCCCTATTGGATGAGTAATGGCCGACCAAGAAAACCCATGGGTCGATTTAGGGGACCCTATGGAGCCTCTTGGGAGAGAAAATGACTTTAATGCCTTTTTTTAAATAAAGGTGAAAATGACACTAACATAAATTGTTTTACTAAAACAATTTTTATAAGGGGTTATACTAATAATAATTTTGTCTATAAATACTCTTTGGAAAGATAAAAATAGTTCCTACATCAGGATAGTTTTTTTTATAATTTTTAGGCATTAAATAAATTAATTTAATTATGACATCATGATGATGAAACGATGACCTCATTAATGAACAGTTTAAATAAAATGAAACGATAATATAAAATCTAAGACCTAAACTTGTCCAAAAACTATTGGATGGAAATATTTCGAAGACTTATCATCTTATCTTCAAAATATATCAATGTGGGACCTTAGAAATTCGAAACACTTTTGAAAATAAAATAATAGTTTCATGATTTCCAAAAGTGCCCCTCCTCTCCTCTTATAAAAGGCCCCCACCTCTACCTCATTTCACACACTTCTCAAGCCTTTGGATCGGCCATACACAGCCCATTTAATCTCACCACATCCCTATCCTCATCCTAGAGGATTCCCTTTGGGCAGAATCCTTTCAAAGGAAGCCTTTAGGCTCAAATCAAAAGGAGTTACACTTTTAAAGGTAATTCATTCTCTCATGTTCATTTGTTTTATTTTGCTTCTCCAACCCCCTAAACTCTTTTTATTTACTTATTTTGTAACAACACCAGTATCTTCAATATTCTCGTATGAGGTTATAAATTTTATTTGAGCTACCCTCTCACATTACTACATCAAATGGTTAAAGAACATACGGTTTCCGTGGATGGCGAAATTCTGCCTCCCAAAACAATGATTGTTCAATACTCATTTAACACCTTATAAGGTGGACATTATGATGTCACTATTTTTATATATGATATATAATATTTTTATTCTTTCCTTAAGCTTCTGTATTTTTAATTTATGTCATACCATTATTTTTTTCCATTATGGGTATACACGATATCTTCATTTTAGGAAGTGCGGACTACCGCCCCCTGAAAGTGATTTGATTGTTCATCCACAAGTCTTGTTATTTTATATTTGGTACTCCCCTAACTTATAAGGAAGTCATTAACATATATTGGGGTTGTTACATCCATGTAATGTCAAGGGGAAATTCCCACAAAGCGATTGAGCTCGTTGAGTTGTACACCCATGGTGTGAAGGAATGTAGGTCGTCACAAATGGAGTAGTATACCATTGTCACTGAGTAGTACTGTGAATAGGTCCTCCATTAGAGTGAGTTCTTCCTCAAATATTGAATATAGTTAAAAGGAGAAGGCACCTCCTCTCATAACGTACAATACCTAGTTTGGATTTAGTGCTCCCACGATTGACTGATGTGTGGAAAACACCTTACATAAGAGATAGTGGACTCATAGATTAGTTAGGCGATATTAAAACCTTGAATGTAGGGTACTATAAAGGTGAAGGTCCCTTTATTCTCTATCAATAGAGAGGATGCACATAGTGATTTTTTTGGAGCAGTGCTCCCTAAACTTTGTGCAGTGGTGAGGGGTAAAGCTCTTCACTTGGGTTATTATAGCCATGTGTATGGTACATGTTAGTGATGGAATGACCTCTAGTTACAAGATCCATTTCTAGGCATGGTGAGTTGTTCTCAATTTATAATCTAACTTGTATGGGTGCCATCTAGGATGGATGATCTCAGGGGCTATGTTGTCTTTGTTTTTTTGTTATCAATAGATCATCAAGTAGAATTTTGTATCAACCTATAAGTCTGGAACAAAATTATACATGGAGTCTATCATGAATATATCATGATTAATCTTGGAGTCCTCATATAATTTTCATGTGTCTGGGTTGAACCCCTTGTGGAAAAAGCTGACTAGTCTTGAATTGCTAAGAATGATTCAAGATGATATTTCTTTCCTGATTTTGTCCCATGTGGATATGATGAGTAGACTATTTACTTTTATTTTCTCTCATTTATTAAGTGTTTTTCTATAATTCTAATATGTATTTTTATAATCACCCGTTCGGGTACTTTTACAACACATTTTTATTCTTCACAAGGCCATATGTCTTTTGACGGAGTCCCTAGAGGACCTGAGGAAGAAAAATTTTAGTGATCTAGTCTGCCAGAGATATTTATTGATGATGGGTAAAGGAGACTATTAGATGATTCATTTTACATAGATCCCCTCCTTCTAAGAAGGTTTTATAGTTATACAGTTGTCATTTTGTGGGCATGTGTTTTAGCCTTTTTATAATTTCTTTACTTCTGCTTTTCGACGGTTTTCAATAGGTGTATGCTTGTATTTTAGTTTGTAGAATTATTTATATCTACCATGTTTCAGTAAGGTGTTTTAGGGTTTATGAATATACGAAATCCATTAAAAGTCCCAACATCTTTGAGTTATTCCCTCTCAATTCTAATCTCCATCCCCTAGCCTATTGGAGGTGGAATCGGGGAGTTGCGACATGGGCCCATTGGGTTGTGTCATAAAATAGTGTTATCCGAGTTAGATCAACATTGGGACCATAGTGATTTGAGCCTAGTTTGGGTTTCATAGATATAGTTTAAGGGTGATTTGAGTTTGGATCTTAGGAAAGAGGTTACAATGTTGGTTCTTCAACTGACATATCCACTAACCGAAACTCTGATAAACTACATTTCGAATCTGCACATTAGGAAACCGTTTTATTGTAAAAAATGGTACACATATCATATAAGACAATGTTTTTGGATTTTCCTTTTCCTTCTTGGGTCATCTCCATAGATGTACTATTTGATTGTGGATCATCTTGATTTTTTATGATAGAACTGTGATGACAACCCGAATGGATTCCTTTGTGGGATTATAGCATTGATCCACCCCCTGAGGAGGATTCCATGTTTGGAAGTGGTTCTGAGGTGTTACCACTTGGAGATATCTAGTTGATCCACTACTCATTGAGCCCCTATTTGTGTTGAGAGTTCAGTATGGGGATGCACAATGCCTGAGTGCGATGTACGAGTTGTAGAGTAAGAAACCATTGAGGTATCTTGGTGATCCAAACTCCTAGACAACTGATGATTATATTGTTGAATTAACTCATGTTTTTATCATTATATTGATACCTCCTCTTAAAATATTGGTCCTAGCATCAATCCTTCTTCACGTTTCTCACTGGAAAATGATAAATTTTAGTGATGTGGCCACATGATTTGGAGACCCTCAGATGGGTGTAGTTTGAGTGACTCACCACAGAGGATTTTTACCTAGTGAAATTGAGATTAGTGCATATTTAAGAGTATTAATATATTTTTAAGGGTATCCTAACTATGTTGTAAAACTATATTAGGTGTAAAAACATGTATTGTTACTCCTTTGATATTTTTTAGGAACAAATTTTCAAAAATCAGACCATTGAGAAAGGCATTCGTAGAGTTTTCTGAGTTGTTGTGGTAACATTGTGACTTCCCTCACATGTCGTTGTACTGGAAAAATATCTTGTATTAGATGGATTCATTAAATAGAAACATGTGTATGAAAATTACAGTGGTGCACATGAGGATATTTCAAATGTATCACCTGGAAAATAAAAGATGTCAAGATCATATTTCCTGAGGCATAACCATGCCCTAACTCATGAATGTGAGCCTATGGTGTAGGATCCATACCTTGGATCATGTCAGCAACATAAAAGGAAATGTTATGTTTGCGATGTCCAAATACAACGTTTTACATATTATCCAACATGTTGTTATTTTTAGATGGAGTATGTCAATGGGCCACCTCAAAAAGTTCAATTTTTTAACATGGAGTTATGTAAGGTGGAGGATTATGTCAAGTATTCAGGATAGAATCTGTTAGTGGAAGGTGGTTTGAGATTTTTTCACCACCAAACTAGGTGGTCCACACTAGGCATAAGAAGCTGGAATACATGGGAGATGACAGCTAGAGCCTATAGACACCCTTGACCCAGAATCTATAATAATGAATGGAGGTAAGATCTGTGTCCTTTCTTCATTAGGTATTAGTAATTATTATACACTATTATGATTCATAAATTTTTCATCTTCTTATAGGTTGTTTAGTCCTAGATGATGTAGGGTGTCAATAGAACCATGTGATGGGGTTGTTTTGTGTAACATTGAATGCATTTAGTATAGGGTTTCTTTCCCTCACTGATAAGTTTTTTTGATAGATAAGAAAAATCATTAGGGTGATTCATTTCTTACTAAAAAAGATGGTATTTTGGTTTAGTGGATAAATCCCTTTCACGTATGTGTTCAATGTCTATTGGTGTGTTGATGGTTGTAGTCAGAGGTCCCGGTATGACCCATTAGGTGAATTTGGGTGGCCATTTGTTTTTTCATTGTACCCTCATGTTCTTGGCACCATAGTTTTTTGTTATATTCTCCAGGTGTAAGTCTTGTGATTTGGCATTGAATTTTAATTATGATGATGAGGAACACATTCACCATTATGACACATTTTTGTTACGTGAATAAATCAATACAGGTGAGTCAGTTCATCCCAAATAGGATAGTGTCGAGGTGTGGTGGACGAGTTCCATATACTTGTGTGATTAGGTAGTGGTTTTGAGTTTGAGAGTTAGTGTAGGTCATGTATTTTCCATTGGATAGTTTCTACTTTACCCATATGTTCTTGGAAGCCCTAGTTTATAGCGAATGATTAATAGAACTATACTATATTAGTAGTGTATGACCATATGATGCTTCCATCATGTGGATTGGTTTCATACCAGTCATACTAAGTTGGGATAACACGAGTGGGTTTGGTGCTGTTTTGGTTTGGGTTACTCTTCTTCTAGGATATGAAAAGGACTATTGGGTATTCTAGATGATTTCGATGTCTATATTCTCATGGTTGGGTTATTCTACTCTCCAAAATTGTTTTTTTGGTACTATCATGTTCTTGGAATTATCATTGAATACAAGACTCTTGAGGATTTTGTTAAATTTTTCATCTATGGGTACATGTAAGAAAATGGGGCAATATCACTATTTTTTGTAGCATATAGTTGTTTTGTACCAGTAAACAATATTATTGTAGAAAGATAGTGGTGCATGGTGATTTTCCACGTTTCACATATGAGGAAACAAGTGTCGCTTGTTGCATGAGGATTTCCTAATTAGAGATGTGTGCATGTGTGGTTTGGACATGGTGGTTCCCCTGAGTGCTTGGATAGAAACATCATGGGAACCATTAGGGAGGTTTTTGGTAAGGAAGTTCCTATAGAGAGATTAGTTTATTCTCTCATGACTGAGATTTCTATTTTATGGGGATGAAAATCTCAATATTTGGGATAATGTAGTTGCATGGGTTTTAACGTATACGGCATTATAAGATTTCTAAAGTCTAGAACTAAGTTAATGTGGTATTTCTGGGACTAGAGAGCCTCATTGTTGTGAATAAAAGAAATAATAAATATGTTTTTTCATTCCCACATATATTTTGATTAATTATAGAATAAATCCCATCCGGAGTCTCTGATAAGAATTTTTAGCATGTAGTTGTGATTTGAATGTCTTATTTTTCCTAGGCACAACATAAGGTTTTTCAAATAGGTTTTTTTGGTATGAGGTGAGTAGGTGTGGAATTTTTTGATGGATTAGATAATTAAATAAAACTTTAAAAAAAAATATAACCTAATTCCCCCCCCCCACCCTCACTTTTGGATCATTATACACAAGAAGAAAATATCTCATTTTCTCTCTTTTGGTGATGGTTGAAAACGAGTGGAATTCAAACCATCTTTATGCTACCTATGTATGTAAAATATTTCATTCATCATTATATATTGGAGTAGCATGCTCTAGGAATCATTCTATACTTAAAAATTCATAATTTCACCCTTAAGTTAGGTGTTTTTTACTTTTCTTCCAAATCCCTTTAATTTTTCATTTTTAAGGTTGTAGAGCCCTATTATTAATTCAAATTATCTATATTCAGTTGATGTAAGTGTTTAATGCTAAACCATGTATAATAAAGTAAATTCAAAGGTCTTTACCAACTCAAATTACTGTCTACATGGTGTGTATTCTAGAGAGCCACACTATATAGACAGTCCTATTAAAGGAAGAATTGTTTTGGGGACTACAGTACATGTACCAGAGGTACCCACAGTGTGGTGACCACATGTCCTATTGCTATGGTGCATGGCTAGGAATCTGTGTAAAAATAAATGGGCGTGTAAAAGTACATGATTAAATTACTATGACATTGGGTGCCATACAAGGGTACTAGAAATCTATACATCTTGAGGAGTGTTTTTCCTGAACACGTTGTGTAGAATAGGATACATATCATGTGAGGTACATAGATGGATAAGCCATGTGGAGGAGGAACCTAGCTAGAGGTATAGAATATATGAACACATTATGTATGGTAAATACATTCCATGAAACACTATATAATTTGGATAAACATGTATTCATGTTATAAAGGAAATTGCTTTGTAGGGTTCACATGTCGTATAGACTCCATTTCACAATGTGTAATTTTATTTAATCCTCTTGAAATATTCTAACATCAATATATCTTTCTCTATGACATTGATTTAGTCTTGTGAGTAGCATATCCTGATTGTTTTTATGAATATAAATTTGATGGAAACCTCCCTTTTAGAATATGATATATGATGTGGTGTTTCATGTGTGAATATTATGTAGATTTGGTTGACCATGGTAGTGATCACGGTGGATCACTGTGTTGACGTCATGGATAATAAATTACCTTCCATATTATGATGTGGGTTCTCTAGTATCCTCAGACCAAAAGAGTAGTGATCTTCAAGGGAATCAATGCATGATTCCCCGACCCATGACTATGTTGCGATGCATTGTGTTCAAAGTGTTACACTTCATTCAACGACACATAAATGATGTGTGATATCAACGTGGTTCTTATATAGTTATGATGGGACTTGTACATCCACGTGGAATTAGGGAATGAGTTTCCCTTACCTCTATATATTGGTGGAGACAGGACTCCCCTTGTCATGGGAACATGTTCTATAGAATCTGTAGTTTTATTTGGGTTGGTACACCTCTGATGGATTATGGAGTGGGTTCCCCATGATATCCATGTAGTTGGATACAGGTCTCCCATATTATATCAAGGTGTGGGACCTCCATATACATTATACAGATAGATTAGTTACTCCCCTGTTGGACCATGGTATGGGTCCTCTATCGTGGAGTTGGTACTCCCCTACCATGTTAGGGCATGGGTCCTCCCAATTTGATGTGCCAATAGATTGGGTACTCCATACTATGTTATGGTGTTGGAAAAGTATCATTGGAATAAAAACACCCATAATGTACTAGGGCGTGTCTCCTATATAATTGTTGTTTTGATATAGTTGGTAATCCCCTGTCATATCAGGGATTGGGCCCTCTATCCCATGATTTTAACTCCATCATCATGTTAGGGTGTGGGTCCCCCATAGTGATCGAGCTAGTAGAGTTTCACTCAAATGTTGTGGTAGGGAGGGGGAACTCACTAAGGGAGTGATACTCTCCTGTTAAAAAGTACTAGTAGGTATTGTGTAATCTTGTTTAGTTAGTTCTCACTCAGCTGTTGATTATTATTTTGAGGATAGAACGAGTCATTTAGTTGCATACAATAACTCGTTATAAGTTAGTGCTCCCTACAGGGACTGAGGTTTTGAATAATCCTTATATGATAGACATTGGTTTTTATTGATAGTTAAGAGAACATAGTTCCCTAACTGTAACAAATTTTCAAGGTGTGGGTCCCTCCATTCTCCCCCATTATAGAGTATGAACAAATTGCATCGTTTGGAGTAGTGCTTACTAATCTATGTGTAGTAGTGAGGGTTGGACCAAAAAACATTGGATCTTACAGCCTCAGCGTAGATTTGTGGTTAGTAATTATAGGACCTCTAGTGTTGGGCACTAGAGATGGGCCTGGTGAGTTATTCCAAATAGAGCATATCTCTCGGATGGGTGCCATTTGGGATTATTGATCTCATGGGGTGTGTTCACATAGTTTTTTGTTACCATTAGAGAATCAATCAGAATTCATTCATGGGATATGAGGTCACAACCACTTGATAAATAAAGTGTTATAAGATTATGTCTATGTGATTATTTGATTCCTTTTAGTGTTTTCATGTGACTTGGATGACATAATTGTGGTCTTAACTGACTATTCATGTATAGCTTAGGATAGTTTTAGATGGAGGTCCTCTATTTTTTGGGTTCAATGTAACTATGTACAGTGGACTATATACATTTAGTTTCTCAGTTTCCTGTTTGGTTTTTGGGGAACCAACTGAGTTGTTTTAAACTTACCCCAACGTAGGTTATTCCTAAATATGCAATTTATTATGGAGACCATATTTTGTATAATGGAGTTAATATAGGATGCAATAGACGGGGATTTTAGTGATATAGACTAACCAAGGTGTTTAATAGATCTTATATGAATATGATTATCGTAGTTTCATCTTATAGTTATCACCTCCTTCTAAGAATATTGGACACTTTTATAGTTTTCCATTTATGGTAATGTGTTTTTAAATTTCTACAATTTTAGAAAATCTATCATAAGATTTTTTGGATAGATTTATCCATTAATTTTAGTCTCTAGTTTTTTATATCCTTTCACTATTACATTTTTTGTGGGTGCATGTGTACAAGTACTATAGTTGAACGCATTAAACCTGTGATATTTTTCCTATCATAGATAATCACAAACCTCTAGCCAATTTGAGGTAAGAATGGAATGTTGAATCCTAGGACCCATCCGGTCGTTCGTGATAATATATATAACATTTCGGTTTCTATAATAAATTTGTATTTATTAAATGAAACATATCATTATGTGTTCATTTTTTGTAAATACGATAACAAAATTTGTGAAGGTTTGGACTACCTCCTCCTGTGTGCGAAGTGATACGTTCACATATTATATGGAATGTATTAATGACGGGTTGAATTAAACATAAGTGACATGAATTAAATATATATGACATTCATGAACTAATTAAATTTACAGAAATATAAAATACCATTTTCATTGTTACCCATTTCACACACTAAAAAGTGATAATATCATTCATGGAACCGTGGGATACTACCTCCTCAAGGTGATGTAATTCTTTTTACATCTTATTATTTTTAAATATATGTATATATTATTAAATAACATGTTATTAATGATGAAATAATCTTTATAGTTGTATATAATGTTACGTACCTTCTTTAAATAATGGTCATTGAAAAAATGGGAACATAACTCATGCGTTCGTACGGCCTACCATCTCAATGACTGTAACATTGGTTCATTTTTCATAACCATATTTCATTTCTGGTTTTATAAGTATAATTTATAATTATATTTTAATAAAATCATTATTATAATCCATGAAAAGATTTTATAATGATTCCCTTGACTATATTTGATCTTCCAATGTCATGCATGACACATGTACTAAATATTGTCAAAACACCCGATGTAAACATTGTTTTTAGGTTGTTTTCTACAACACAGTAATAATTGAAATAAAATTTAATATAAAATTGTAAAAAATTATGAATCATGAAAATAATTAACAAAATTTTATTACTCATTAATATAAGTGAATACATGAAAATTCAAATGAAATGTAAGTGATTTAGTCTCAATTTACATTCTATTGGGTCCTATTTGTTGTTATGCCCCAATTTACATTAGTGTGGTGTATTTGATTTCCATTTAGTCAATATAATGATTCACTCATAATTCCTGATAATTAATATTTCTCTTTGAAATAAATCACCCATGTTGTTTTTCATAAAAATTATCAGGTTGTAAATGTTATCTTTTCAATCTTATTTTCTTTTGTGGTTGTTAAATTTCACTTGAATCAATCACATTATTATTTTCATTTACAATTGGAAAATTCCTAAAATATCCATATTATTTGGTTATGGATATTATTATTTACTAAATAATAAAATGATTAATTATACAATGTTTTCATGGATAGATATTGAATATCTAGTAAAATATTGGTAAATGTATAATCATTAATCAATTTTAATATTTGATAAGGCATATTGTTTATTAGTTAAATCGATCACTCGATATGCGGAACACATTAGACCAGAAGTGGTGGGTGGGGCCCAAAAATTATATATCCCATTGATGCATCGACATGTTCTCATGAGAAGGACCAATTCAAAATATTAAATAGGTGTATACCTGTAGTTTTAAACTTTCTAGAGGGTTTATCTTAACGATAGATGTTTTCATATTCTACAGACATGAAATATAATAATTATTCATTTCCTACATTAATTTTTCAGTTTTTATTACAAATATAATCCTGGATATGTTTCCTTTAACATATCTATGGACTCATTTTATTCTTAGTAGATTTATTAAATTTAATAAGTTATAGTTTTCTACCATTCCATATTGACTTTACATTTTCAAGAAATTTTATTGAATGTATTCATTATTATTTACCACTCACAAATGATTATGGTCATTGATTTATTATTACCACCATTTTACATACTCTTACTAATAATTTGAGATCACACTTATTAGGTTTCCATTCTGCATTTTATGAAGATGAATACATTGAATGTGTTACAATGATGCAATGATTTTACTTATGTTATTCATTATATTAATCTACAATGTATTATATGTATAATTTATGAAATAATTTTTTGCAAAACATCTAAACTATTTGGTCCCTGGGGATTTGATTCCATGTAATCATGTTAATGTAATAAATTAATGCACTGACATTGGGTTTATGGGGTCGAGGTAGTATAGTCTTTATCAAAGGAGGTTTAGCAACAACATCCAAAACTAGATTAAGAAATCATGTATTAGGTAACATAACCATATTATAGAAATTGTTGAGACATGTTGAATAACATCCCAATTAAATAGGGTTTAATATTATGATACTAGCAACACATAAAATTTTCTACATATGGTATGTATTTATCTATTTTGGGGATTTGACATAATTAATTTTAATCACGTCTATTTCATAATATAGAAATAGGACATAGTAGAAGGAATGGTAAAATCATTAATTAACATGATCCAAAGAGTAAGAATGTTAATTTAATTTGTGGACTTATGCCAATATTTCAAAGGGAACTAGTCCACATATAATTCTAATCATATTAGGACAGAATAACTTTTCATTACCAGACATTGAATTAATTCTCAGTATATTATGTCTTAGAAGTTAGAATGTGAAAATTAGGAGAGCTAGGATAAAATATAAATAAATTCATTGAGTGAATGAATATTTTTTAGATATGTAATAATTGTGATAATAATCACTATGGTACATTGTAAAAAGATATGAATGTTTTTTATAGTTACGGAAGGAAAGGCCACCATTCTTATGATTTCAAGGATAAGAAAATGGTTTCCAATGTACAAGGTATCATCTTATCGGAGATAAAACACTACACAAATAAATGAACCATTTGTTAATATAATATACCCCAAAATAATATAATGGATCATGGTCATGATTATTTTACTATGATAAGTAAATTAGAAAGATTAGATTTCTTATTTTTTTTATTCAAGAATTATTTCATTTCAATACTTTATCAGTAATACAGTGTTCATTAGAACTATATAATATTTTCAGATTTTATAGTAGTTCTTTTTCATTATGGATTTTAAGATATGTGTTAATCAGTAACAATAACCAAGAAATGTTTTCAATAGCAAGTTAAATTTTTTTGTAAAACACATGGTAGGGGAAAGATGACCCATAATATTTTCTTAATAATAAGATAATGATATTTGAATAAATAAATTATTGATATGGGTAAATTATATTGGATATTAATAACTAACATGGGACTAATTAATTATTTGTTTAAAATGTTGCTTATACCATCATTGATGGATATTACAACACTTTGAAATATATATAATATAATTTTTCTTACATAAGGGTGATTAATAATTCATGTTTATAATATGTTTTAAATATTATTAATGTTATTATAATTATTCAATATAATACATGATGATGGCGTCACAATATTTGGTATGTGATTACTAGAGAGATAGTTCACGTTGTTTTGAATAATAAGAACTTTATTTTGGAAATTCAGTGACATTGTTTTTTATGGTTTTAGATCATAACTATTTGAAAAAGTAACAATTTATAAAATTTCTTATGTTGATCTTTGATTGCGGTTTTTGAGAATCATATACTACTTCACTAAATGAATGATCTTGTGATAAGAGATGAAGTATAAATAGTTGAATGCGTAATAAGAGGGAAATATTATATAAATTTATAATTATTTATATTCGTAGAGACTGAATGAATTTATGAACTATGCCAAAAAAATGGTATTGAAACAATATTGTTGTCTAATTATAATCATTTTTATGATACAATTAAACTTTTTTATAACATTGGTATATGAATGTTTTTCATCAACATTCAACTAAAAATGTTCTATATCACTTTCCATGAGAACATGATTGTTTTATTTCTCTTACATGTCCATGTTTTCACAAATGTTATTATATTGAGGAGAATAGATTTGTGATGACCTTCACATCATAATATCTATATTTTTTGGGAGATTTTTTATTAACCATCTTTATGATGTCGGTTTTCTAAAAATGTTAATTTCAAATAGCAGACCCCAGAATACAAAGACCAAGATTAAATTTCTAGGACACAATTTAATGTATGTGGGTAGAATGTAACACCCCAAGACATTCAAATAAAATTTAATATAAATATTTATATAGATTTATTTGTGTGAAGCACCATGTTAATATTATTCTACACACAAAACTAATTTTGCTTTTATTACACTAAGACCAACTTTTATCATATTTTAATGGGGTAATATTTTTAAAACATAAATTGGAAACTTTTATATATAATATTTTTCAAAATAAACATATTTTTTGAATTAATAATGTCAAAATTATCATAGGGTGATTGTTTTCTGATTTTATGAGAAGTTTTCTATATTGAAGAATATTGAAAATATGGTATTTTAGTTGGAAACTATCTTTTCATATAAATAGTTATTAATGATTAATTATATTTTAATTTTTTTTTCAAGTCACAAAAGATAAATTATAAATAAATTAATACAATATAGTATATTCGAATAATTTTTTATATTATATAGATATAAAACTATAATTAAATATTGATATTATTCACTTTAGAAGCTAGCATTTTCACAAAGTATAGGGGATTAGATTTAAATTTATTTTTGAAACAACTATTAATTGAATTTTAAAAAATTGACATAAATGGTTTTAATTAGTTTATTATTTATATTATAATAATATTAGGATAGTTATTTACAAAAAAAATAGTGAAATTATCTAAACTAATGAGATAAATTAATGCACAATTAAGCTTAATAAAGGACTAAACCATATGATTAAGGACCCAAATGACATAGAAACTTGTAAAAAAATCAATGGAATCCAGTAGTTAGACGATATACCATCTTGGATATTAATTTAATAGTTATTTTGATACTCTTTCATTAAATTTACCCATTTAATATGTTTAGTAAAAAAAGACAAAAAATGGTCATTCCTTACCATTAACATTCATAAATCACTAGAGTATAGTGAAAGATATATAGTTTTTGTTATAAAAATTATGTTGAATAGTAAATGAGGTTTTATTATCATGAAAATTTTACTATAAATTTTATAGATGATATAATTACATTACACTAGTAAAAAATGATAGCTCATGGATTATTTAGTTAATAAATAACTAAAATAACACATAATATAATTTTAAAAGTGAAGTAATTTGATTGAATTATTGTCATTAATTATTATTTTAGTTCAATATACCATTTCAAATTAATGTTAAATTCATATATTTATATTAAAATAATTCATTAATATTATTAAATTAAAAGAAGTTAAATATTTTCAAAATGGAATTAATTTTATTTTACAATAAATGATATTTATTGTAACACCGTGAAATTTTATGAGAAATATTTTGTTTTTATGTATTATGTTATATGCATCACCAAAGTAATATTTCACTACACACAACACTGTCTTGGCTTGTGTTACATGCAAGATCAACCTTCCTCGATAGCTTGCATTGTACGCAATACCGAGTTCCACTAAATAATAATATGTTATTAAAATATTATATAAACTAGCTGGTACGAATAGTAATACCCACTTTTTGAAATTTTATAAATTTTATCTTTCAAAATGGACTTCATTTTAGAATTCGGAATATTGAATTTAGCCAAGGGTGATTTTTTGGTATTTTTCTAAAAACATTCAATTTTTGATTAATAGTGAAAAACACTGAGTTATAGTTTAAAACCAAATATTTATTTAAATAATTATAGTTACATAATACCTATATAAGTTTAATTTAATTCATTGAATACCGTTTATAATAATTTTAGACATATAAAAATTATATTGACATTTTTACCATCTTTTACCCACCTCCTAGGACCATTTATAAATATACATAAAACATAATTTCACCACTTCTGTGAGTTGAATTTCAAAACTCCAAGAGACACGGTTGATATCAGTATGTAAAATGTGGTTCAATGAGATGTAAATAATTTTTGGTGAATAGTAACTTTTAACTTTTATTTACCACGGTTAAAATTAAATAGGGTAATTAAGGGTAAAAATGATATTATTATTACACCAACACATGTTCTAATTCTATTGGATAAGTGAAATTCGACCAAAAGCAACCTTAGGAATAAATTATGACCCTTTAGGTCCACTTGGATTAGATTAGGACATTTATTATTATTTAATTCAAAGAGGAGTTAACAGAGTTAAAATCAATGTTTAATAACTAAAACATTTTTAATATATGGTTATACATAAGATAAATTTGACTATAAATATTAATTATAAATATAATACGATTTTATACATAATGGTATTTTATTTATAAATTTTATAAATTAAATAATTTAATTTATTTATGACTCAATGATGATGCAGTAATTACCTTATTAATGAAATTTAATCATAATTGATGTTATAAAACCCAAATAAATGTAATTTGAGACGTTTTTTGAATTCCATTAATTTTATAGGTTAATATGACATGTTTTTATTTATTTAATTAAATTTTTTCGAACTGATCAAGCTTTTGTGATTTTTACAAAATCTCAATTACCCAATAGTGTCAAAATAGACATAAAACTGTTTTTAAAACAAATATTATATTATTTATTGATATTCTATTCCAAAAAATATAAGGTTCGGCCAAATGACATAGATATGGTTATATATATTAATAATGAACCGCTTCGGGTTCGTTTGGCAGTTTATAGTATGTTTATTAACCATATAGTGTAAGAAAAAAGAAGACAGGGTAAAAGTTAAATTATTTAACTTAGAGATAAATCTAAATGATAAGGTTAAAATAGTGACCTAAACTTGTCTAAAACCTATTGGTTGAGAGGATTTTTACCCATCCACACTTTCGCTTCAAAAGAAATCTATTTGGAGCTATTATAAACAGAATATGACTTTATTATAAAATAATATTTTATGTTTTTTCATAAGGTGCCCCTATCTTTCATTATAAAAGGGAACCTCCTCCCTCTCCTATTTAAAAAATTTTGAGCCTTCATGCTTGGCCAAACCCTACCCATTTATCTTATAGACTTCCCTAGAAATATAATATAGGTCATGGTCTTCTTCAAAGGACAACTTTAGAGCCCTAAGAGGCGTATTAAAAGAGGTGTGTTGAAGAAGAGGTAATCTCTTCTAACGATTCATTCAAGTTTCATTCATCTTAAACTTCTTCTTATTTAGTTTTTTAATTATAAATTAATAACATCAGTATAACTAATATATTTATATTTTATTATAAATATTAAATAATCCCATTTCGCCTTCTATCCATCCTACAGAAAAAAAAATCAGTGCACGTGCGTACATACGGAATACCGTCTCCACGTCGTGGTGTAATCTATTTTTCCATCTCCACCTTACAAGGATGTGTATAATGGTGTAAATTTTAAATATATATGGTAATTATGACATGATACTAATTCTATGATATTCTATTATTCCCTTCAATACAATTCCAAAAACATGGGAATGATATCAACGCTCGTGCGTACGTACGTACTACCGTCTCCACGATGTGATGCAACTTGTTATACATGATCTCTATTAAATAATGATTATATGAATGAATTTAATGAATAAATATGATATATATTACACTAATACCATTCTGTAAATGAAGTATCTATAACATGAAAATAGGAATACGAATTTATTCGACAAAACACACAAAAGAACATAAAAGCAATGAAACCCCTGAATAACAAGTAAAAATGAAATTTTACTAATAAGAAGATAAGAATATGACCATATATGATATCATAACAATGAATATGAATCTATAATAATTCAATTACATTATTTAAATCATTATACCGGTGGTTCAGATATGTATGAAGCATATCAGACCTAAGGTAAGGGAAAATCTCGTAATCTCAATTTGTATCCAAGATTGTTTATACTTCGGTATTTAATAGGGAATATTTATCATCTGAATATATGATTCATTAATATGTAATATTATTTCTATCGTCCTAAAATTTTTTAAATCCAATTTTACCCATTTTTGAGTTTTTATTAAAGGAATTGAAAGCATTTCTTTTTCATCTTTAGTACGTTGTACTTTTTGACCATTTCGGAAAAATACGAGAAGAATGTCTTTTTAACATATATGGAATGAATGTATTTTTATGATTTCATATAAAGTTATTTCAATAAATATTCCTTTACATGTTTTCATGTTTTTTTTCAACTTACTTATTTTAGTATAATATTTTCCAACGTGTTGAGAAATGAAAAATGTTTTTGAAGTAGAAAGGATATTTTCCTCAACAATGGAGTTTAAGAGTTTTATCCAAATTATTTTCCATCTAAGATAATATAGGGTTCTGTTTCTATCCCTATTATTAAAATTATTTGATTCTGTTATGAGGAAATTTTTTTATGAAGTTCTTTTATCTTTTATGGATTATTTTATGATGGCATGTTGTTTAAGAATCCGATTTTTATTACATGGTTTATGCTATGATTTATGATTATGAAGAACACCTAAGAATGGTTTCATTACGAGATGGGTGCAACCTATTTATCCCTCCAATGAATTGGGTAAAGATTTATATCTCATGAGATATACATGGCTCGAATGGAAGGTTAATTCAGTTCAGTGATAGAGGACTGAAATGAGGAGTGAACTCGTTTCAGAAATGGACTTTGTCCACTAGGATAGTCTTGGCAATGCGTCTTCACAACTAAGAAACAATTATCTATGATTGTGTGTGAATTCCATAAAGTTTCTTGTTTTATGTTATGATTATTGAGATTACATTTCACTACCCTGATTTATCCCATGTTATGATATTATGATCTCTTTTTCAAGTTAATATTTTCATAATGTTATGTACTTATGAATATGATATGATTAATATTTCATTAGTTTACCCTTACTGAGCATTTGAGCTCACCCTTTTGTATTTTTTCTTTTCCCCGGTTCAGGAAGAAAGGTATTAAGTAGGATAAGCTAAAAGGGACTCTAGATATGATGAAATAAATGGGAGACAATGTAGTTGTATTATGAACTAGATGTTTATGTTTCCCACTTTCTAAAGACACTATACCTATATGGTACTTTCATGTTTTTGTTATATGTTGTAATAAGTGTGCTTCAATTCTAACTTAATAACAATGTATGTAATGTATGGGTCATTATAGTTGGTATCAGAGGAAAGGTATAGATAAACTTTGGAAACTAGGATGTGAATGCCTTAGTAAGAACCCTAAGTATATGTCTATGAATAGAACATAATATTAGTGTTTTAGAAACGGCCATGTGGTACCTCTGATAAGACCTAAAGTGTGAAATTTTATTACTGATTATATTGTTTTCCTGTTATAATTAGTGTTGTTCTCACTATTATTCTTGGTTTTAGTCAGTGGTGGGAACTCGAAGGAATCATGTTAATGCAGAATGCGATGGGAAATGCAATGATTGTCCCCTAGAGCAAACAAACGTTATGGGAGATGGAATGAAAAATCTTGTATCCATGATCACACAACTTTCTCAAGCTATTAATCATGCATAAATTCCAAACGATCAAAGGAAGGAGAAACATTATGTTGAATCCTTCAAGAGGAAATGTCCACCCTCACTCAATGGGTATACTGATCCATTAGTGGCTGAACAATGGATTAGTACCACTGAAAATATATTTTTAGTTCTACAATGTTCTGAATATGATAAAGTCATGTTAGCAGTATATCGTTTGGAAGGTGAAGTTGATCAATGGTGGATTCTTATCAAGAATACGAGGCAAAGAGATGAAATTGTGTCCATGGAATGGGATGAGTTCAAGAACATATTTTTCAATAAGTACTTCCCTCACATTCTTCGAACAAAAATGGAGAAGGACTTTCTTGAACTAAAGAAAAAGGATGATTAATCTGTTGGTACCTATGATGCAAAATTTACATGACATGCAAGTTATGCTTCCAGAATTATTTTCCAAACCGAGAGTAAGATAGATCGATTCATTAGTGGCATAAAAACAAGTCATTGAAGGGCGTTAGCCATAAGGGACTTAAATAGCTATGACGAAATTGTTCGATGTGCTCTCAAGGCTGAGATGGTGATTGGAGTAACACATCAGTCATATGGGTTTGATAAAATAAGGAAAATGGAATTCAAAAAGAAAATATAAAGACCAAACTAAAATGAATATGAGGTTTCACTTATGCTCAATGTGTGGAAATAAACATGGATGGAATTTTCTTAAATGGACAAGTAAATGTTTCAAATGTGGAAAAGAAGGTCATCGAGCTTTTGAATGTCATAGTGATGGGAAAAAGATGTCTAGTGATGCGAAAAAAGAAAAGGCTACATAGAATGCACCTCATACACTTCAATGTTACAAGTGAAAGGAAATGGGGAATCATTCTAATCAATGCCCTAATCTAAGGGTTGTTGATGATGATCGACATCAAAAAACTCTTAAGGCCAAAGACAATGTAAAGTCACATACAATTTCTATCGGCAATGTGGAGTACGATAACGATGTGGTGAAAGGTACACTTACCATCCACTCTAAAGTAGCTAAGGTTTTATTTGATTCTCAATCCACCCACTCATTTATTTCTGAAGAATTTTCAAATGGTATAGTTGTTTTACATCAAAATTTAAATGTTGAGTTAGTTGTGACAACCCCTAATGGAACAACAGTCACATAAAAAATTTACAATTCTTCTCCGATTGAAGTTTGTGGGAAAGTGCATCCTGCAAATCTTGTGATCCTTCCTATAGTTGAATTTGATGTGATTCATGGCATGGATTGGATTTTTTTATATGGAGATAATATTTATTACCAAATAAGGGAAGTCACATTTCATATTCCTGATCAATCAACAATCATATGTCGATGCAAGGATGAATGTAACCTTCCAGTGTAAATTTCTTCTATATTATGGTTCTTGATCCCAATAAATGAATGTTATTTATCTCAAATGGTTGGATAGAAACTCATAATTAAGAATATTTCCATTGTATGAAATTTTGATGATGTCTATCCAGAGGAATTTCCAGGACATCCAACAAATCGTGAAGTTTAGTTTTAAATAGAAATCATAACGGGTGTTATGCCCATTTCAAAGACACCTTATTGAATGGCCCCAATTTAGTTGCAGGAATAGAAGAAGCAACTTCAAGAGAATATTGATAAGTGATTCATACACCCTAGTTCATCACCTTGGGGAGAACTTGTTCTGTTTGTTTAGAAGAAAGATGGATCAATGAGGCTCTGCCCTAATTATGGAGAACATAACAAGATCACTCTCAAGAACAAATTTCCTCTCCCACACATTGATGAGTTATTTGACCAACAATGCGGAGCTCAATACATTTCCAAGATTGATCATTTTTTAGGTTATCATCAATTAAGGGTCAAAAGGGAGGATATACCAAATATGGCTTTCTGTACACGGTATGGACACTTTGAATTTATAGTGATTCTATTTGGTATTACTAATGCCCCTGCTATCTTCATGGATCTAATGAATAGAGTCTTTAGAGACTGTCTTGATCATTTTGTGGTAGTCCATATAGAATATATTCTTTTTTATTCAAAGAGCATGGAAGAACATGAAGATCACTTGATAATTGTATTAATGACCCTAAGAAACCAGATGCTTTATTAAAAATTTACCATGTGTGAATTTTGGCTTCAAAAATCTTCATTTTTGGGTAACTTAATCTCAAAAGAAGGGATATCTGTGGATCCAGCAAAAACATAGGTTATTGAATGATGGTTGAGACCAACAACAGTAACTGATATCTGATGTTTTCTTGGTTTGGCTGGATATTATCGATGCTTTGTTAAAGATTTTCACAAATATATAATCCACTCACCAGGTTTACTCAAAAAACAGTTAAGGTCGTTTGGACGGAGGAGTGTGAAGAGAATTTCAAGGAGTTAAAAAGAATATTATCCAGTGCACCTATACTCACCCTGCCTTATAGTAGAGAAAGGTTTGTGATCTATAGTGATGCATCCAAGAAGGTATTGGGGTGTGTTCTCATGAAAAATGATACGGTGATAACTTTTGCCTCACAAAAGTTGAAAATACATGAGCAAAAGTACCCAACTCATGATTTGGAGTTAGTTGCGGTAATCGTTGCATTAAATATTTGGAGGTATTATCTTTATGGTGAAAGGTGTGATATTTATACTAATAATAAAATTTTAAAGTATATTTTCACACAAAATTAGCTGAATACGTGAAAAAGAAGATTGTTGGTGCTGATTAAGGATTATGAATTCTCAATTCATTACCCCCCTGGGAAAGCAAACAAGGTGGCATAGACATTAAGTCAACAAGACCATGCTAGTTTATCCATGATGAGGATCACAAAAGATCCAATATTTATGGATTTGTAAAGTATGGATCTTGGAATTATAACAGAAGGGGAAAATTATTATCTTTCTCAAATGAATGTTCAACCATCTATACAAGTGAAGATTAAAGAGGCACAAAAAGAAGATGTAGAGTAAAAAAAGAATGTGAGAAGTGCTCCTAGATTCCACGATGATTGTGATGAAATAATAAATTTGAATTAGTATTATGTTTATTAAAAAAAAGATGAAGTAATATTCATGTATGAAAATTTTGTAACATTATATTATTTAATATAGTATGGTCTTATTAATCATTGAATTAGAACTAGAAAAAGATATTGATAACCCTAATGACAAATATATGTTTTGGTTAACATCCTATGTTTTTGTAATGAATAAAAGAACACAGATTATATGAAATATAATAACTATTTGAAACTAAAGGTGTATTTAGATATTGAAAAACTATATCTAGGGTTTATAACCTCAAAAGGGTAGAATTATAAATAACTGGATCACCATAGGTTGCATAAAAAATATGAATTATTACACAATTATGTTGACAATACTTGGGGAATTATTCATTTAATCACTAATTTTATAGAATCCATTATAATAGATGTATAGTTAATTATGTTATATTTTTATTGTAATAATTTTATAAAATTACGTGATCCTAGAGTCTTAAATTTGGAAAAAATCTAATTATTAGGATCCCCAAATATATATATTTTTAATTAATTGATATATAAAATTAAATTATTTGGTAATCAATTTTTTATATGTGCTGTTAAAACCTTATTTATTTTAGAAAATGGTGGGAACTAGGAGAAACCTGACCAACTACCCATATTAAGGATAATTACATAGTTTTCCTAATAAAATTCATAGTGTGATATGATATAGAGTAAAAAATATCATCGTTACTCTTACCTAGTTATCTTAAGCCATTAATAATTACCATTACCAAGTGGAACATCTACCTATAAACAAATAGTAGACACCACCTATCTTTTCCTCTATTTATTAATGACCACTAATGAATAGAAAATCTTTCATGCCACATGTTGTAGATCAATTATCTAACTCTATGAAAAAAAAAATTTCATTTATTTTCTATAATAGAAAAATAAACATTTAATATATATCCATTAGATATATATCCTAATAAATTGTCGGTGTTTGTAAAGATTCCCAATATGAGGTTTGAAATAGATGATTTTTATAATAAATATATTATTAAATTATTTATTGAAAAATAATTACATCAAACACAATGTAAAATGATGGAGAATGAAGACTTAGAGATTATGAAAAAGAAAGATCAGTAGTTCATTACATATGATGAAACATTCACAAGTATTGTAAGATACACCTCTAGATTTTTTCATCAATAAAAAAATAAAAATTTATTGTATCTTTTGTGGTAAAAAACCTTTTAGGAATGCTATATCTATATGAGAAATTGAGAATTCGGAATAGGTACTTTTATGATATATAAATATAGGTATTTTTTATATAAAGGTTCCTTGGGAATGGATAAAATAAGATATGAATAGAGAATGAAGATGGATAATCAAATGAAAAAGAATGGATGAATATCCAAGTACCCACTAGTAAAATATTCCAGATGAATTTCCCTAGAAATTTCCTTAAATAGATATGGAAATACATTAATTAATGGAGAGAGGGATACAAAGATCATGAATGTTTTAGATAAATGTATACATTAAGAAACATGATGGACAATGGAAGTAAAATATCAATGAACAACCATTAATGAATTGCTTTAACTATATGAAGGATTATAATTATACATGATAGGTCCTGAAACATTGGGTTACTGAGGGTATGAAATTTCAAAACCCTTTATTATTGAAGGAAAATGGAGAATTATAATATATCATTATGACTACGGTATAAAATGAAAATTTATTGATACAAGTTACACATATTTTTAATATAATAATTGAAAATGAATTGTTTTATCTTGGTTCAACAAATTCCTTTTTATCTTTAATTTTTTCTTTAACTATGGAATCAAATCATTGATACCCTGATGTAGAGATATCTAAAAAACAACAACATCTGAGTAAATTGAATTCAATGTGTTGGGAAATTCACTTATTATTATATGTGGGTTGTTTATTCCATTGAATAAAATAATAAATATTTTGGTATAATTTTAGATTATATTTTGATTATATTGTCTCCCATTATGTATAGATGATATCAATTGTTATGGTAATTCCAATTCATTCTATAATCATAATTATACAGTAATTCATTAAAAATGAAAGTAATATTATGAACCTCTTTTAAAAATTCCCTCAGTTTTTTAGATATTAATACTTTTGGAATTATAATACATTTATCCAAACATTGAGTCAATTGAAAGAATAAACCATAAAATAATTCCCATTATAAGGTAATATACTGATGTATTTATCGAAGAGATTACCATATTTACCCCAAATAATGTTTCATATTTCTATATTGGGAATATGCCCAAGGTCACTCCCATAACTAAATGACCATACATTATGGCCCTATAAAACTGAAGGAGTTAAAATAATATTTGAAAAATTATAATGGAAGAGGGTTCATACTCCATGGATAATCACCATAGTGTGAACCTATTCACTATTTTGTGGTAAAGGATGAATAAATTTTGTTGTATTTTTAATACTAATAACTCAATATGATAAACATAAATTTCATGTACCCCCTATGTGGGAATAATGATATGTTTGATAAACTACAGTGCCATAAATACTTAGCAAATGTGGATCTTATTTTTTTTCAACACCAGTTTAATTTAAAATATATAATACGTAAAAGGAAACCTTCTGTACAAGGTATCGATAGTATGATTAAATATTTATTCCCTTTAGACATTTAATTTCTAATTAAATCCTCTTGTTTAAGATAAATTGTTTCTTTAGTTACTACCTTGAAAATTTTATTGTAGCATTTATTAATGATATTATCATTTACCTCAAGGGAATGGGGACCATTAAGATCATCTAAGGATAGTACTATAGACATTATGAAAACAGAAAATGTTTACACTGATCATATAATGTGATTTCATGATATAGAAAACCACATTTATGTTGAACATATTTAAATGTGAAGGAATATCTATGGAACTATAAAAGTCTTAAGAAATTGATAAATGGATAACATCCTCCTAGGCAGTAAAAATCAACAGTTATTAAATTAGCTATGTACATAAATTTTTTTTGATAGATTTACCATGATATATTTCCCCAAAAAAATATGAAAACTCATATTGGGGAAACATATGTCTATGTAGATGAATGTGGGGAATTTAGGAACCCATGAAAATAATTACCAATGCTTTAATGCTCACTCTACAATCAAGAGGATATGGTATTGTGATATAAAAAGTTGCTTCAAAAAGAGATTGGGATTTTTCACTAATACAAGATAATGAAATTATATATTATACCTCGGAACTACTAATGATTCATGAGTAGTATTACTACATGAATTATATAGACTGATAAATTTTTATCTTCACTCAGAATATTTGGTTGAGGTACCTTTATAGAGATAACTGTGAACTATTTATAGATCAAAATTGTATAAAGTAATTATTATTTAAATAAGAGAAGAAGAAGAATAAAAAACATATTTATATATAATGAAGGTATGACATTAGTTTATTCCAAACAATCCTAAAAATAAGATACAGGTAACTGATTCTCTTAGTAGAAAATAATATTATACTCTATCCATGAAAATATTGAGAAAATCCATAACATCATAGATAAGAAATGATTTGATAATAAAATTATAATTTTAGGGAATTAATACTTCCTCACAAAAATTATTTTCAAACCATTTATCAAAGAGAAAATTAATGAGGTATAAATGGATGATCTAGAGCTTCAGAAGAATATGAAATCATTATTGAAAGGTAAGCTTCGTGAATTCCATGTCATTAAATATAGTGTCATTCTATTTGGATCTAGACCTTCTTTTCCCCCATTAAATTAGATAAATAATGATCTATTAGATAAATCAAACAACCCATATTTCACTATAAAATCTAGATTTACAAGATGTACTATCATCTGTGATGGAAATTTTAGTGGGACAACACAAATAAGAAGATTACCGAGTAGAAATCTGTTTTAAAATATATTATTATGATAAATAAGAGAGACATAATTCCAATTTTATTGTGAAATCAATTTTCATACCAACATGAAAATTTGAAAACAATAAATCATACAATTTCAATACTATCCTATAGACCTCAAATACATGAATTTTAATATGGGTTGTATTGGATAAACTCATTCGGATGACCAACTTCTTTGCTATTAGGTAAGATTTAATTGTGAAAAAAAAACTTTTTGTAATATACATTACATATGGTGTGAGGTTTTATGGGATAAAACTATTTATCATATACATTTATAGTCGAAGGTTCACATTTTCATTAGTGAGAAGTATTCAACATTCTATGAATATATTATTGAATTTCATTGTAGCCTATAACCACTAAAATTTTAAACAATATAAATGGTCAATTCAGAGATTCACTAACATGATGTGATCTAGTTCTATGGAATTTAATGTACTATAGGAAAATATATATCCCATTATTTTATTTCTCAAAAAAATATCTTCCTTTCAATAATTAACATGGAATGGTATGAATATATTTATAGAAATCAATATAGAACTCCTATTTGTTGGGATGAAAATGTTGAAAAAAAGCTACATAGACCTGAACATGTACAAGATATTAATGAAAAGTTTAAATCCATCCATGAAAATATAGAAGATTATAAATGATAGCAGATGATCTATGCCAAGTACCATTAAAGGTACATATATTTTAAACATAGAGATAATTATTTCCATAAAATATCACAATTTGATATAGTAATTCAATTTGGAAATGAATGATAGTTTAGGCACTGGAATTTTTTCCATGTGAGACCCTTGATCACATATGAACTCTGACCTATTATATAACACATACATAAATAATGGGCCGAGTTCATTATGTGTCTCATTTACCTGTTCTTTGGTTGTAGATAACTAAAAAAATCACATATTGAATCTAAATGTGGTGTAATTAGAGAATGACATGTACTAGGGGTATAATTTAGTAGAGGTCATGGAATTTATTGACAATGTTATATTTAACTATAAAAATCGTTATGTGAAAATGTTTTAGAGAAATAATAATTATGAAGGTGAAACGTGGGAACCATAGGAATAGATGAAAAAATGTACACTCATATATTCTCAACAATGAGTATGAGTTGAAGTTTAATTGTTGAAATTTATAAAGGGGGTTAATAATTAAAGATAGAAATTTATAATGGATAAGTGTTTCCTATATGAATGTTTTTATATTATATTGTATTGTATTATACCCATGAAATATATATAAATACCAAAAACATTTTATTTCATTGATTTAGATTGTAACATTTAACATTATCTACACTCATTAAAATTCCAATCATTAAAATAGTAAAAATTTCAAAATAAACAATGATGAATGGTAAAACATGGATTATTTGAATATGATTGAATTATCAGCTAAATGATATCCAAAACAAAATACAGACAAGATTTAAGTAAATAAATCGACATCATATAAATATGAATTATAGAACCATGGGAGGAAATATAGTAAATTTAGTGTGAATTAATTAAGGAGTATTTATACAAAGTAATGCTACCATTTTTATAGTAACCTACCCATTTGGAATAGTAACATGATCATTTTGTTATTTTATCACGACTGTTGGAATAGTAATTCAACCACAAATAAATTAATATAATATGTAATAATTTTTATGAGTAATTTTAGAAATTATAGATATTATAATTCTATATAATGAATATATATATTAAAAAATTGTAAGCACGTTTTGAGATAGATCATGGATTGTAATTATAGTTCTAACTCTTCCTATATTGTATGTGGTAGATGAGTGAGACGGAACCCACCAACTAGTAGATTCAAGCACAACAAAGAAGAATTCCGAGGTCAGGGTTCATGTAGTGGGGATGAGTCATTTAGGACCCTCAAAGGGTGGTGATTGAGAACATCAGTGCAGGGTTTGGGGAGGGGAATTACCTCAAGTAAGAGGTTCACACGTTACATAAGTTTCTTGAGTTGTGAAACTCTCAAGACATTGTACTCGAGTTAGTGCAGATGAATTATCCTATCATTCATGGGTTGTTGTAATGGAAAATCATAACCCCATGGTCTATTAAATGTTACATCCCATTACCTTGATTTTGTACGTTTTCAATGTTATCTATGTGCCTATTTTGTTAAATAATCTTTTATGTTAATTTTATGGGTTTACTATAGACTAAGGAACTGGTATATGCCATATACCTTATGTACATGTTGTTGAATTGTTGCTTGTTGCATGCCTTGGAGTGAGAGATAATTTTCTGAATGAATATATCATGCCATGAGATAGTACACGCCATGTACCTTAGGTGGACGTTCTGTATGGGTTAAATAAAGGTATTTAAATTCAAGGTAATGTGTTTTTCGTCATACATTTCCAAAGTGGACTACACATCATGACCTCTAAGAAAACATTGTGACAGGGCCCGTCTCCTGCCTTATGTTATGTGTTTTGTAATACAATTTGGTATATTCATCCCATTCCTCTTGGATATCATCATAAGACTCTTCCTATGTGATTTTTAGTGGAACCCTAACTTCATGTTTTATCTATTCAGCTTCAAAACATCATTCCATCGATGGTATGATTATATGGTAAGGGTTATCCATCATTCAAAGAGTTTCTCTAATTCTCTCCTCTTGGTTTTTCAATGTATCAAATACAGATTGATGGATATATTACATGTGTTTTTGGATCTTGCTTCTATGTTTTGTTTCAATATCTCCTTCACCCTCCTTCATATTGGTGGGTGTCGTTGCGAGTTTCAATCTTCAGGAAAAAGGTAGGTGGTTCCATCCAAATTTTCCAACAAGATTACTATCCCTTTTCTTTATATATTTCAACCACTAATTTAAATTATATTTATTAAACATTCTTTCAATTTTTTTTAATGAAAACCAATTCCACTAAATTGAATTATTTGAAATGGTAATGGCATGAAACTTTTAAAAAACTAAAATTATAATGAATTGGGGTGGGTTTGATGAATGTTATATGATTTAAATTATTTAATTTAAAGGGTGTATTTCTATGGAACATTTTTCAATTAAATTGTATAATTTAATTAAAAAATGAATTTTTAAAAAAGGGTAATTTTTTTAATGGAATTCAAACCCATGAAAATAGATTAATATAATTTGATAAAAACCTATTGGATTATTCTTTTGTGAATACAATTTTTTTAATAAAACCTATATTGGTTTTAAATGTAAAAAATGGGCATTTTTGAAAAAGAATAATGCAATTGATCATATTTTATGAATTCATAAAATCATCCACCCATCATGTAAGGGTGCATAAAAAACATAGGTAGTCAAGGTGTTATATTGATACACTCTATACTATAACAATGTTCAAAATCATACATGTGGCAGGTCACATCCTCGATTGGTTGGTGATGAGTCTCCTTTGGCCAATGTCATAGGGACATGAGTATACATGTTTTTATGAATTCATATAGAGAATATAGAATCTTATAAATTGATAATACTATCGTTAATTTTTACAGATGACCATGTTTCTCACTTCATTATTTATAATTGAGATAAAAATGTATCCGAAATTTTTTTGAACTATTTTACATTCCTTCTGAATTTATATAATAAATTTTATATAATGTTTTACTTAATAAATTTCTTAGATATACTCTATCTCTTTTGAAAAAAATCTTTTTCTTTAAATGTATTTTTTTCATCATTTTAACTATATATCATGATAGTTTTAAATTTACTTCAAATTTTTGATCCAATTTATATTGAAAATTGAAATATTTTATTTTGTTAATCTATAGTTTCCATATGTTATGGAATCATTGGAAGTATCCTATTGGGAAATGGCTCACACTATAATTTTACATTTGGGTGTTTGTATACATTCATCTTTATGTCTCGAGTAATGTGAATGGATCTCATAGATGTGGATCCAACTATTGAGATTTGGACTTGGTGCATTGTGTACATAGAGTCCATGGGGATTTTTTCTTATTTATGTACTTGGGTTTTAGTAATTTGGATAATTTTTTTTGTATTAGTGTACTTTTACTCATAGTTGATTTTTCTTATTAGTATGAATAATGTATTTTATATTTTCCTTCTTTATTATTATAGAATATATCATTCCCACATGTATGTTTAATGATTCCAGGTGCTTGTACCCTACCCACGGGAATTGGGAACTCCCGTCAAGTTATGTCAGGATTGGGTTGGTTATTTGGTTACTAGTTATTGGGGAATTTTCATGACAAATTGGTTGAAAATGAGGTTGTTATTGTTTTTTCTTGGAGTCGGTATGAATTTCGTAATTCTTTTCAGTATATAATAGGTAGTTGCGATTGAGTTTCTGGACATCTCTCACTATAATTAATCTTTTATCTCTGGGTTTGGTTAGGTAATGACGTCTTGTGGATTAGATTTAGTCTTTTACCTATTTTAATTTTGATTGTTTGAAATCTAAATATTTATGTTCCATTTATAGAGAATATATAATCTTTTTACCCAATTTGGGTGTTAATATACAATTATCTATTTATCTGCTAATTCTTTGTTGCATCTTGCCTCTGATAATGGGTGTGAATGAGATACATGAAAAATATGTTGTTGAACCTCAACATGAAATTAATTTTGTTGATCTTAATTTGGTTGAGGTAATTGTGCACATTTTCCATGATATAGGATATGCACCACCTCCAGTTCCCATTCAGGATCTAAATGTAGATCCTCATGTGTTTCTCTTAGGAATCATTCTCAATAATTCATTCCCAAAAATTCACAAGCCACTAGAGGATCCACAGATCCAAAAAATTCTGAGGAATGGTATGGTAAGATAGAACATCTTTTTATGCTCTTGGAGACACCAGAAATGATCTGGGTGAAGTGTTCCACCTTCATGTTGGAGGGACCATGAAGGAGATGGTGGGACATGATGGTGATGGTAGGGAAGCATGGGGCTTATATTGGATGGACATAAAGGTAATTTTAACAAAACATTTCTATCTAGACTAAATGGTGTTGGCCAAGGTTGTGTAGTTTTTTTAAACTTGAGAAGGTTGACAGAACCGTGACCATGTATTCAATTCACATTACTAGGATGGATCAGTTTTCATCTAAGATAATATCTAATATGAGTATGAAGGAACAACAGTTCAAGTTCAGACTTTGATGAGATATTCATTCTCAGGTTTTATTACTGAAGCATTGCACTTATACTGATGCGATGGATATGGAGATGATGGTTGATATGGACATGGCTGGAATGTTAGGGTTCATGAGAGTTCATTTTTCTCAGAGTGGAAGTGTTGGTTCCTTCAAAGGGGAATAGAAGAATTATGATCATTATAATAGTTCTTGATTGAATTGTCTATCCATACCTCCAACAGCTCCAGGAAGATGTTCATTAACATGCTAGGAGATTTTCATGTCAGACATTCTATAAGGGTTTTCACTAAGATACCTAAGAACTATATCTTTGGAAGACATTCATGGGATTTATAGAGGTTTTTTCATGGATCCTATACTCCATGTAGTGGGGAATGATCATTAGATCCACCTAAAATTTATTGGAATGAAAATACTTCACTGACAAAGGGTTCCAGCCATATGCATTGGAATGAATCTTCTTCACACAGTAAAAGGGACTCCATAGGAAGCAACCACATGACCAATAACTATGATAGGTACCATTACCATTTCATAATCATTATTGACTACTCTCTCATCACACTAATTGGTGTAGTGATATCCATTTCACAAGACAGTTGATCCATGGGATGATTTAAAAGATTAATGATACTAGTTGAAGGGTCTTGGGAGTCTGGAATATGTATTCACTCTATTAGATGTTTATTTGTCTTGGAGATTTCAATTTTATGAAATGAAATCGCTTGACTTCATATTCGGTAAAGATTGGCTCATTTCCAACATAGACTGAATATAGTCTTATCTCCAATGGGTCTACATTACTATTCCTTATGGTGTGATGATTATCATTAAAGGGGAATGGGATCCATGGTCAAGTTGATCAAGGCCATATTATCCATATTTTGGGAAAATGATTTCAGTTTTTTATTTGTACCTAGAGAGAGATTCATTCGGTGTGGATTTTACTCCAGTCATCGTCAAGTTTTCTGAAGTGTTTTCATCAGATTTCTCTAGTCTTCCACTGATGAGAGAGGTTGAGTTTTCTATTAATATAATTTTTGGAACTCAACCTGTCAATATTCCCCCCAACTGAATGGGTCTAAAAGAACTAAAAGAGATGATGTCTCGGTTGAATTATTTTCTTGAAAAAGGAATTATCAATCTGAGTGTTTCTCCTTGGGATGAACCGGTCCTCTTTATTAAGAAGGTAGATGGTTCTATTCGGTTATGAATTGATTATCAAAATCTCAACCGAGTTGACATAAAGTAAAATTATAAAATTTCAATGGACTAATGATTTGTTTGATCATCTAAAAGGGGTGTAGTGGTTTTCAAATATTTATCTTCGATTTAGTTACCATAAATTGAGGATAAAATAATTTGACATTCATAAAATTACCTCTCAGAGAAGGTATGGGAACATTGAATACATTGTTATTCCTTTTGGTTTGAAAAATGATCCTTTTGTTCTTATGAATCTAATGAATATTATTTTTTAGGAGTATCTGGATACCTTTGTGTTAGTCCCTCTGGATGACATGCTATTTTACTCAACGTTTGAGGAGGATCTTATGAAACATCTAAGAACTCTTTTGAGTCTGATGAGAAATCAATGCCTTTATGTGGTGATTTCAATGTGTCATTTCTGGATTTATGAAGTGAAATTAATGGGACATGTGATTTCTAAATAGGGTGTGTCAGTTGATGTGAAGAAGGTGATGTTTGTTATGAATGGGGAGTAACTATGAAATGTCTTTGAGATCTGTAGTTTCTTAGGATTATCTGAATGTTACCATATGTTGGTGAAATACTTTTAGAAGATTTATTCTCCAATGGATACTCTAAAACATAATGGTGTTATGTTTGTGAGGGATGATTTATGTTAGAGTTAATTTGTCGAGTTGAAACATTTATAGACTACTAAACTAATGTCGATTATTCCAAAAGCAGGGTAGGGCTATGTGGTATTTTGTGAGGAATCATGATCAGTCTTGGGTTGCGTTGTTATGTAGGGTGAAATTGTATAATCATAGTATCTCATCATCTTAGGCCAAACGAGTATAATTATCCTTCCCATGATCTTGAATGTAAAACTTTTATATACAAACTTAAAATTTGGTGACACTACCTTTTTGGAGAGTGGTTTACAACGTATTCAAGCCATAGAAGCCTAATTTATATCTTCTCTAAAAATGATTTGAATCATTGGAAGAGGACATGAGTGGAGTATTTTCAGTCATTTTAAATTATAATCCCATATAACCTAGGGAAATAGTATGGTTTTGGTGATGCATTGACCCGTAAAAATCCGTCCTATGTATTGAAAGAGTCTTCCAAATAGTGGAATTTGATGTCTCTCTCTGCACAATGTCATATTAGAGTTGAAGAGGAAGGGTATGAGGTTTAATTATCTAGTGTGTAGTTTAAATATACTCTTATCAAGATTACTCTTCAAGCTAAAGACATTGATGATGTGTTTTGTTGCATTAGATAATCACAATATGTGGGGGAGGCAGTTTCCTAGTTTTCGTTCTCTAAAGAGGGTTTCTTCTGCTGTCAGAACAACTTTGTTGTCCATAAGGGAAATAATGGTAGTGATTTGAGGTTTCCATAATTATAAGTGGGTTGTGAACCCATGAATAACATAAATTTTCTATGAAATGAGGAAGATGTTCTGGTGGCTAGGTATGAGTGGATACATTCCCAAGTTCTTCTCTCATTACTATATCTACGAAAAGGTGAACGATAAGCACCAAAAACCTCTGGGTTTACATCAACCACTTCCAAGACCTACATAGATGTGTGATGAAATCTCTATGGAAATCATGGTTTATTTTTCCCATACACATAGAATGATGAATGCAATATTGGTTGTGATCATCATGAAAACCAAGTCGGCTCACTTTATACCCATTCGTGATATGGCCAAAAGTGTGGATTTTGGAAATCCCTAGATGAATGAGATTGTTCTCTTGTACCAAGTTCTATCTCATATAGAATCTGATAGGGATACTCTATTCACATATAAATTTTGGATAGGACTTTTAGTGGCATTAGGATCTCGTGTTCATTTGAGCAGGACCTTCCAACCGAATCTAGATTTCACGATAGAAAGAGATATACTGATTCTCGATGATATGTTTTGCTCATATGTTCTTAACTTCAGCAGGTCATGGGATGATCACTTAGGGAGGTGTAGTCTGTCTTATAACAATATTTACTAGTCTAAAATCATCATTTTAACTTATTTATCCTTGTATGGTCAGCTTTGCAAATCATCATTGTGTTGGTCGAAGGTCGGTGAAGGTTCATTGATTGTACAAAACATTTTGCAGCAGAAAACAAAAAATATTCCGCTGATTCATAAATGGATGTGGATAAATAATACTCGATAAAAGTCTTATGCTGATCGACATCCTATAGATTTGGAGTTTTTATTGGGTGATTAGGTGTTCTTAATTTTTTCACCACGTTTGGGTCATCGACGACTTAGGAGGTCAGGGAAACTTTCTCCACACATTTTGGGTCAGTTCAAGGTAGTTGAGAATGTTAGGAATGTTCCATATCATTTTCCACTTACACCACAGCTAATATTAATACATAACATGTTTTATGTATTGCATCTGATAATATATCAATTCGATCAATCTCACATTTTGTGCTAGAGTGAATTTGAGATTGAGCCTAATTTATTATTAACTAAGCTACCAGTTAGGACTTTTGACTCTATGACCAAGGTTTTCATTAGGAAGATAGTCCTATTGGATAATGTACTATGGAAAAATGTGTCTGATAGTCATGACACGTGGGAACACGAGGCATTGATGAGAGGGAAATGGCCTCATCATTTTGGCATGGGATATTCTTCATTGGATTTCTGGGCGTAGAATTATTTTATGGTGGAGAGGATGTAACATAATTTTACCTTAATAAGGAATGTTATACACATTTTCTAAGTTCCCATTCGGTTGAAAATAATTTAATGTTAATTTTTTTGGTTTACTGCAGATTGAAGAATAGTTATATTCCATGTACTTCAAGTACACAACGTGTACATGGTTCTTCTTCCATGTCATAGATTGGCAGATCATGTTGTGAATGGGAAGTTCATGCATTGAATGGTTACATGCCATGTATATGAGTTACGTGTCATATATGGGTTAAATAGCAGTATTTTAACCAAAGGAGATGGATATTATAGTGTACTTATCCAACATGTCCTACACATCATAACCTCGATGTACAAGTCATGACTTAGCCTCCACCCAGCCTTATGTAATGCATTTATTGGTACCTATCAGTCTATTATTCCCAGAACACTTTTCTCTCAACCCTAGACTCTCCCCATGTTATTTTTAGAGGATCCCCACCTTCTGGATCAGTCTGATCGACTTTGGATCTTCGTTTCATTTGTGGTGTGATTCCTGTGTAAGGGTAATCAATTATTCATCGAGTTAATCTCATTCTCTAGTCTTGGTTCTTTAATGGATCATCTAGGGATTCATGGATTTATGACATGATGTGTTGGATCATTCATTCTTGTTGAGATTCAATATCTCCTTCAATTTTATTCTTGTTTTTGGCTTTTGTTGCAAGTGTTGTTCTTTGGGAAATATATTTGTGGATCCGTCCTGATTTTCCAAATTGATTACCATCACCTTTCTTGATTCATTTCAGTCGATGATTTTAATTTAATTTCATAAACATTCTTTCAATTGCATTAATAAAACTAAATTCCAATGAGCTGGATTATTTGAAATGGTTTAGGCACAATAATTTGGAAAAACCTCAATTTCGATTAATTGGGGTGGGTTTGTGGAATTTTAACTTATTTAAATTGTGTAATTTTAATGGTGGATTTTTATGGAAATGTTTTGAATTAAATTTTAGAATTTAATAGTGAAAATGAATTGTGAAAGAGATGGAATTGGTTTTAAATGTATTTCAAAATCATGAAAATGGCATAAAATTATTTAACAGAAACCATGTGGTTTTATCTGATGAAAATTGAATGTTTTTGAATAATTCTTATTTGGTGTTAAATGTAATGAAATGGAAATTTTTTGAAATGGAAGAATGGGATTGATCATATTTTAAGAAGTCTTAACGTAGTTCACCCATCATGTAAGAGTGCATGAAAGCTTTAGGTAGTTAGTGAGTTATTCAGATGCACTCTACTCTATTACAATTTTCAAAAATATGCAAACCAAGGGTGACATCCTCGATAGGTTGGTGATGCGTGTCCATTGTCCAGTGTCATATGGAAATGTTTATACATGTTCTACTGAGTTAACATATAGAGTGTGGAATCATATAGCTAGTTAATACAATCGAACCTTTGGGCAGATAACCATGTTCTTACCAGTTTATTTCTATTTGAGATATAAATGAATGCCAATGTTGCTTGAACTACATTACATGCCTACTAAATTTATATATGCTATTTTATATAAATATTATACTTGATCCATTTTTTAGAAATATTATATTTTTGTGAAATAAATCATGTGTTTTTAAATTATTTTTCCATCATTTGAAATATTAGCATGAGTTGTTTTTATGTTCTTTAAATTATCAAATATTTTTATCTTTAAAACAGAAGGATTTTATTTGGTTGATATATATTAGGAATAGATTGTGGAATCATTTTTGGTGTATTACTGGGATAAGTCTCACACCCTAATTTTTTTCTTCAGGTGTTAGTAGGATTTATTATTCCAGGCTCGAGAAAAGGTAAGGAATTTCATAGAGGTGGATCCTACTCTTGAGCATTGGACATAGTAAACTATATCCATAGGGACCATTGGGCTATTTTTCTATTTTAGTGCTTAGGTTTCTGTACATTGGCTATATGAAATTTTTTATTATAGTACTTTTACTACCAATGGTTTTTTCCTACAGATATGCATATTATGTTTTATATTTTTCATCAAGATTCTTGTGGCAGTAATCATTCCCACATGTATGTTGTATTATGCCATGTGCTAGTCGCTGACCCATGGGGATAAAGAATTCCCTTTGTGTTATGTATGTACCAGATAAGATACCATGTTACTGAGGTACCCAAGATGGTTCATGATAGTACATATATGATCTGAAAATGAAACATTCTTTTGGAATCACGTGTGGAAATCTCTTAACATGGAGCATGGGAACCAAGGCTGTATATTTCTCCATCTCTACAGTAGCTAATGATGATATCAATATCTTATTTTCTATGTTGGGGTATCTTCTTAGAAGTTGATGTAATTTCTCCAAGGCAAATACACTCAATCATAATGATTTAAGACCACAATAATTTTTTTATATCCTTGAAATGGCGTATTTTTTGAAATAAAAATGATAACATTGGAATTCAAATTTTATTTTATTCGAAAATTATAATATAATTTTATTCAATTAAAATATAGTAAATAACTTGAATAATTTTACTATTCAATTCATTAAATTGGAAATAATATTTGTTCAACAATATAACATAAAATTTTCCTATTATCAAATATAAATAACCTAGTCTAATACCATATAATACCACATACCTTATACATACCAAATCGATGGATATGCACAATCACACTATGATAATCCCCTTAAAATTAAATTGTTTTTTGAGCCACTCATTTCCAAGTACACAAGGATATTTGTGATGTAGGAGATAAGAAACATAAAAAAGATAGTATGTTTTTGTCTAAATATCTCCACATTTTCCTCATATCTACATCCTTTTATATATTAATTTAAGACACAAACATTCTAATTTTAATTTAGTATCTTTTTAATATGATATTATTTTTTTAATGTACTATAATTATATATATTTATAAAATATATTTATATTTCAGATTTTTTTCATATTCTTTTGATAATGGCCCGTTAAAAGATGATAACCTTCCAATATGGATGTTTCTAATTTTTTATTATCACCAACATTATGGATTATGATAATTATTATTGATAAAATAATAAAAATAATTAATTATACGATTCTTCATTTAATATGAATAATGTATAAATATAAATATTGTGGTACCATTAATTCAATAAAATTGGATATATATTATGGAAAATATAATTTTAAAACTTTTCACATTTAATAAAGGGAATTAATTAATGTAATCCAATTATTATAATTGATCATCAGTGAAAAAATTAATATAATTAATTTCTGGTTCAATTATTCAATAAACACATGTTTACTATTTATGAGAAAAAAGATGAAATAATATAGGTTGGGAGGTAAGGGGATTCTTGAACCCAACTCCCCTATTCTGGGTGATGTAATCCTTTACAAAATTTTGTGTATTTAAATTCATGAAATATCATAAAAATTCCCTAAATCAATTTTTCCCACTTCCATTCACAGATATATGTTTTTTCCCTTTCTAAAAAAATATACCAAATAGAATAATTTAAAAGAATTATTATTTTTTAAAGAACATCATTGACTCAACTTGATTTTTTCCTTATTCAATGAGAAATGTTAGTTTATTACAAAGTATGATATATTTTATTTATCTTGGAACTTGAAATTTTACTCAATTATGTATGATATTTGAAATCCATTATAAAACCCATTACAATCCACTGGATTATTACATGACCATAATTTTTATATGTAATCATTACATGTAGAATGCATGATTATGAGTATTTTTTGAGTTGAGGGGGGATAAAAGTTATATATCACCAAAATTAATTGGTTAATTTGAAAAATATCATGATATTATATTAACTATGATTAAAAATGATTCTAGTTTTGTTCAATGTTGTTATGATATGGTTTGTACAAATATTTTATGCACGAACATGATGCTATATTTTTCCTCAATAATGTGTTTTATTTGATCACTAAGTACTAATGTTTGATTATTAGGAATTATCCATATTCCATACGATCAAAAAATTATTATTTGATGATTATGATGATGATCCTATGCTTATTATATAATAATGATAATTATTATAACCCTTGAACCTTTAATTTATGTCCCTTATTTATCTCATGATATTATTTCCCTTACTTGTATTTATGCACACCTGTTTCATGACAGTATATCATGAAGTGATTATATGTACTATGGAGCATATGAGGACTATTTGAATGAAACTAAGTTATTATATTAAAAATTTATATTTTATTATCTAAAAGGGATGTATGATCCTAATTTTATAATGATGTTAAACCTTTTAATCCAATATTGTAGCACTTTTATGTTGTTTATTTACACAATGATATAATAAATATGTATGAAAATAGTTTATAAATATACCAATCATGGGAATTAATGATATAAATTACATATAGATTTAAATTGAATTATAATCTGTAAAATATTCAATGATTTATCTTCAAGGATCATAAGATATTACAAAATGAAATGAACTATATTCACTTCTATTTAAAAAACATTTATATGGTAATGATGAATTTCCAATTATGTGATTCATTACATTACTTTTTCACATGGTCATGTTTCCCCTCCACTTCACCAAAGTACATTTTAATATCCCTATTGTATCTGACTAATGTCTCAGGGTGGATGAACATGTCATAAACTATGAACTCATTTGAACAGTCACATCCACTACGTATCTTGAAAATTTGTGATCAATTTTATGTTAATATCTCTCTATATGGAACTTGTGAAAATTTTATTCCGTTCCCAGTACCTATACTCATTTACCCTTATATTTATGTATAATCCTACCCAAAGAGATTTCATTTCTTATAAGGATTGACAATTATATATAATAATTTGACACCTTGGGATTAGAAAAAAACCCAATGATAACTATATGACCTATACAACAAACACTATTAGGTATCTAAAAAATTCAAAAACCTAAGAGAATTAGTATGAAAAATAATCTATTTTTGTTACGTAATGTTTTATGAAATTAAAATATCTAATGGATACTACATCATCCATAGTTTTGTAGACTTTACTAAATTATTTCATACTAGATAGAACACTATGGTGTTACTTAACCATGTCATTCACAAAGGTCTCTATATTAGAATAATTACTCACCATGTATTCCTAAATAGGGATACAACTTAACCCCACTCTATCTGAAGGATAACATTGTCCTTATAGTATAACATGGTGTTGTACTATGATTTCCCATTTATTCAGGTAAGCCACTACCAAAACCTCGTTAATATATACAATTCCCTCCAATGACTCTATAATAGGATAAACACTTCACAATTTCCATTATAAGTGTCAAAAAATCACCTCAATCTATTTAAAGGAATAAAATCACCCCATATATCCTTACAATATCTCTATTATCCTATTATTCTATTCTAATACAATATAAAACTCTATTAAGGGACTCATTCACTTAGTATTCTATGCAGGATTACATTTTTTCCCAAAAGGCCTTACCAAAACACATTCGACCAAGTAAATTAACAATTATATGAAACCCATATAGGCCTCCTCCATAGAATCCCAAATTATGCGAATAGATTATGAACAACCATATTCACCTCAATCACAATGTATTCTATTGAGAAATATACGTTTCTTATTTTCTAACATAAAAAATATGGAGCATTCTAGAAATAAAATTATTTATCCCCATAATAATAAATTTACTTATTATGAAGACAACGGTGACACTGCCCCTACATTATACTACCCATATTAGATAAAAAATTGTTATGTTAGTAATAAAAATACCCTAATATTTACATGTATTTATGATCCACCTGTCATTAGGTGTAATCCTTCAATTATCCCTCATCATGAAATATTCCCATGAGTTCATATGGCCTTCTTAATTTTATATCCAAAAAATAGTTCAAGGGAATCAATATTGGGCCACTTTGGAATGATAAATTTTTTTTCCTTATTTCTCAACGTGGATGATGTGGAAATAATATAATTTTTATGTAGAATTATTAATTATTAGACTATATTCCCACTAATATTAGTATTTATCTTAATCTATATGCCATGATATATGAGATACACTTATTCCATTTTTCCACATGTGAATGATCACAAAATGATCTCATATTGTTTCCACAATCATATAAATCATGTGATATTCTCATGATATAAAATAACAAGAATAAATCATTACTACATGGAATTAATCATCATTGTATAGTCCTACAACATGTTTCTAATATGTGAATTTTAAACAATATGGGATTTTATTTATAGAAGTTAGTATACATTTTATTATTATTTTAAATAAAATCCATATATCAAAATCCATAAAATCCATAGTAATATATACAATAGTAATACCTATACAATAGGCCATATCTATATGTAATCATGGTTGATCATTCAGATTCACTATATACACGATGAATATGAGTGGTTCAAGTATTTATACGTACTATAATGGACATTTATATGAACTATTTTTCTATAATTCCATTTAGAATACCAATAAATATCGCAAAATATTTCATCGATAAATGGCCTAAAATAGAAACAAAATTTCACGTTTCACAAGATTATTAAAGGTAATATTTCTCCCATTACTTTCCAAAAAATATGTGGGTTCTGAATCACATCATTAGGATAATGATAAATTTCCTCTCACAATATTTATCCAAACTCTAGTTGATGTATAGATTAGATTAAATTGTAATAATGTAGGTAATATTTCCCTAACCGAGATTTGGGAAGGATAAAACCATATAATGAAAATATAATTTAATTCTAGGATATGAAATAATTACATATAAAGGGTGAGATTATCATGTACTCCCATTTAATCACCTTGAGTTTTTATAAAAAAAATTAAAAAAATTGTATTTATTTTATAGCTTGTGTTATATACAACACAATGTTATGATTGTGATCTACATAATGTTGGGTTATATTTTATTATGAAAAAAACTATGTTTTAAAAAACCACTATATATCATTAATTTTATTATTTAAAAGTTACAGTTATAACATATCCATTAAACACTAAATTTTAATAAACAAATATAAAATATTAATTAAATTTTTTTACATAATAGAATAATATTTACAGAAAAAGTTACTAATTTTCTTATAATTTAATTATATGTTTCTAAAATACTATTTTATATGAAAAATTAATTCATTTTTTAATAATTTATGAAATTTTATCTCCAAAGTTTTAGAAAATATATTTTATAAAACATTAATCATTTTTGAAATCATATGTAAAAATTTTCCTATGTTTATATTTTTTTGAATTTTTATGAAAACATGCTACTTTTGATTAATATTAATAAATATAGAATTATAATTAAAAAATGGTTTTCATTTAATTTATTTATAAAGGTAAATAATATGTTAAATTGGATTCAAGGTAAAATCATTACTATTATAAAAACATTAATACGGTTTAATTCATTGGAATAAATTTCATATTCAATCGTGATATATAAGAATTTCAATCTTTTGAGCATTTTGTTTTTTAAAACCTACATATTATTGCCTCTATAAGATTATATAAAAACTATGTTTTTTAAACAAGATGAATGCGACATGATAAATTCAATTAAATAATTGGAATAATAATATTTTATTCTATCAAATAATTTTAACATAAATTTTAATGAAAAAGGATTGTAAAATCAATATAAATTATTTACAATAGTTAAAGAAGAAATGGGTTTACCACGAGGAATTATTCAAAAAAGATATAGGTTAAAAATACCCCAATAATTTTCCAATAACCATGGCCTATGCATATTTCGAAAAAATCATTTCAATTCTCTAGAAAGGTCTATTATCGATTCCTTATGGAATGAATTAAACAACGGTATAATTAATTTTTCCTAAAAAACATGTTTTCCTCTCACCACCATTTTAAAATTTCACCACTTATCCTCTTCACCACACACCATATAACCCTTTTGGTTCCTAATATCAATTCCCAAATGACTTCCCATCATCCCTTCTCTCATCCTTCAAGACTTATTTTCAAATTAAAACAATCATAGGATTGATTTGTTTTCAAACATTAGAAGGATACCTAAAGAAGAGGAAACATTCAACAATGAGTTTTTTATTTCATTATCCACCAACAACAATTATTAATATACCATACTGATATAACATCCATAGGAAATTTCATTTACATATATTTTTAATGTTATCAGAATGACCTACAATAATCTCCACTTCAATCAAATGGGTTAAAAATCATTGTTTGGGTGTAACATATACTACCTTCTAGAGAACTAATGTCATTCGTTAGTTCATTACAACCTTTAGATGCTGGACATAATGATTTATTATTTATATATAAACTTATATATATTAATAATATATTATTAATGTTTTATTATTATATTGTACATACCTTCATTCTGTCAATTTTTTTGGGAATACGATAACATTTCTTGTGTCTATGGCAGTCCAATGCCAAATGAAGTCGTTTGACTAATTCTCACGTTACATGGAAGGTAATAAAGATTATTTTAATTAGAATATTTCATATTAATGATATTAAAATTAATTTAGAAGTAAAATATATCATTTTATTTTTTATTTTTTAATATAAAATCGTAATTGAAACAACATGCATTCATACCTTCAACCTACAGTCTCCATTAATTGTGTATTTCGTTTTCAATCCCCAAATATTATGCATTATTATAAATACATACATTCTAAATATATATGATAATTATATATTGTTTAAATTTATTATTATTATGTAACCATGATCATGTTAATAGGAATAATAATAACCAAAAAAAATAATCATGAAGAACAAAGAGGTTATTTCCTAAAATATAACATTAACATGGAATTGTGCATAAATGGATATTAAATGGTCACCATAAAATCATATATTGTATTATATATATAAATATATTTATTTTTAATTTATTTTTAATAAGCTTATATTTATTATACACGAGGTTTGGACATGAATAATTGAATTCATGACTTAAGGTGAGGGAGTTTTTTCTCAATTGTCATTCTTTGAATCATATATTATGTTATTCACATATATTCAATAGAAAGGATCATATACTGACCCATTAACATGAAATATCATGAATATATTTATCCTAATTTTATGGTATGTTTCATTTTTAAAATCATTCATTGGTATTATAATTCAATATTATCAAAGTGTTATTTATTTTTTTATACAATTTCATCATTTATTGAGATTATTTATGATTATGATTGTGATTATTAAATATCATGATCCATATCCCAGTAAAATAAGGATTTTTTACTAGAATATATTCATGATATTTTCATGTAATAGTACCATTTTTCCTTTTTTTATTCAAATAAATTATAAATTGATTTTATGAAAATCCATATTTATTTCTCTATTCAGTTATAAATTAGTTTTATTCAAAAAACAATGATTTCAAAAAATGTTTTATAAAGTGTTTTTTTTCATAAAATTATAAATTTATATTTTTAGAAATTTTTAATTTTTTTTGAAGTAATCATCATTTATGTTTCTTTTCAATCCCCTTTTCGATCTTATTCAAAATGTGAATATATATTTTGTTTAACGTGTATAGCATGAGAGAAACATCCCACCATAATGACCATTAATTTTTTAGTGATTACTTTATACATTTTGAATGGTATTTTCAAGGAATTTTATTTTCATGTTGTTTATTTGGATGTTTTTTACATATACATATAAATATTTTCTTCATGAAAATTTTAAATTATTTTTAAGTATCCTTTATATTTTTTCATTCTAAATTTCTATGAAAAGAAATTTCAGGATATTTTATGTTATAATAATATTATTTCAAATCCATAGGTATATTTTTCTCAATAAATTATTTAAGATTATTTTTTAATATTCTAGTATATTTATTCATGATAATTTAGAATGTAAAAGATTTCCAAAATGTTATAGGAATATTTATATTTTAATAGTGATTATCAATGAAAGATTATTTCTCTTAAGAAATGTTCCACATCATATTCCACCAAAATTTATTATCTATCTATAATGAAACTATTTTAGGTAACATAATAATTACATGGGATATGATCAGTATATTCCATTATTATTCTTTATTGTAATGGTTTATGTTTGATTTATTGATGGTTACCAAACTGATTTCTCTTCCATGGGTTATAGAATGACATAATTCTTTTGAAACTCAAATATATTCCACTAGTTATACAATTATAAAATGATTAAGTGATTATGAACCCAATTTATTTTCCACATATTTTGATATGATGAAGTGTTTATAAACCTCAATTTATGTTATATGTTATGATATGATGATTTTTTAATGATCTTGTGGAACAAATAAATATTATTTTTATTATGATATTTGTGTGACTAATATCTTCCCCCGATATATTGGTTAATGATCAATGTTATATAAGATCAAAGGATATATGGGAGGTTATCCCAAACCTAAATTATGATACACAGAAGGACATCCCAAGCCCAAAGTATGTACAAGGGTGGTTATCCAATGTCAATCATGATATGAATGTCTTGGGGGGTTACCCTGAAATAAGATTATATATGATTGTGTGTATTACAATAATAAATTTATTGAATAATTTTTTTTGTAATCATAGAGAATTATCCTTAATTCCATTAAGATTAATATCTATTTAACTACCAAACATTATTTGATAACTCATGACTATGATGTTTTAGAAAAGTATTATGGTTATAAAATGTCATGATCATGTAATCATATACATTTTTTCATGTCATTCATATGTATATCCAATATTTACTCTTACTGAGAATCAGATCTAACCGGTTCTTTTATTTCCTTTAACCATGTTATGATAGAATTTATTACATTTAATATGTCTAAAAAGGGTTATTGTTATGATTCTTATAGATGGTGATTATTTAGTTAACATATGGGCCGATATTTTTTTGGTTCCAAGATATAATGACACTAAACTATTAATGTCCTAAGACATTAAATGATGAAATATAATAAATATTCCTAAAATATGATGTAATACCCATGTTATATATTCCTATGTCATTATAGTTTTTCCATAGGATTGTTTTAGTTATATTTTTTAATATTAGAAGAGAAAATCTTAGAAAAATATCTAATTAAATGTCAAAAGATAATATTTAGGGTATTTCAATGAATTAGAAAATATATTTTAGTTTATGTAAAGGATAGATTGAGTTGTTTCCTGGAAATTAGATCATTGTTTGGATACTACAAGTGGATGTAGATCTATAATAGATTAATATAGTGGTAATAACTCTTATAATGGATCATTGATATATATTAAATTATCACCTGCTGCAAGACAATGGGCATTGTTGCACACCTAGAATTCTAGTCCTAGGGGATATGCATTAAATATTAACTAACTATGTTAAAAAAATAATTAATTATTAGAATAGATGATGATTATGAATGAAATTAGATAATGATAATATTTCATAAATTTAATAAGTTTTCTTTATTTAAATAACTTATAATTTTATTTTAATGATCATTGGATTCCCCCATGATGTTTATTATAACTTACACTATGCTTTGTGGGTATAGTCTCTCACTAGAACCTGAAGGATCCATGTTAAAATGGAGTGTAACTGAGAATAAAATAATTTTCCTCTAGATAATAAAATCATTATGGGGAATGGAATAAAAAATCACATTTATATGGTCACAAACAGTTATCAAGATATGAATCATGCTAAACATAAAAAAGATAAAATGAGGGAACAATATTCTATTGATTTATTTATGAGGAAACATCCAGCTTCATTTAGTGGATATTATAATTCACTTGATAATGAACAATGGATTAACACCAATTAAAATTTATTTTACTTTCTCTAGTTTTTGGTACAAAATAATTTCAATTTAGTTTTTTACCATTTGGACGACGAAGAAGGTAAATGGAAGAGTATTATAATGAAAAAAAGTAAACTAAATGAAATTGAATCGATGGATTGGGATGAGTTCATGAAATTAGTTTTCAATAAACAATGTAAACATATTTTTCTTACAAATAAAAGTATATGTTTCTTATTTTAAATAAAAATGATGATGAATCTATTGGTACCTATGAGAACTATTTTACAATACATGAATGGTTTGTCTCTGGTATTATCATCCAACCTATAATTAAGGTATATCACCTATTTCTACCTTAAAACCAACTCTTTGAAGGGAATAATACCAAAAGGAACTCAGTAGATATGGAAATATTTTCTTTAGTGCTATAATGGTGGAATTGTATGTCAGATATATGAACAATCTCATGGTTTTGATAAGAATATAAAAATGAAAATCAAAGGAAAATCTATAAAAGATGGTGAGAAGAAGATAAAAATTAAATTTTTTCTCAATGTGTGGGACAAATAATGAAATATATTATCTTAAGTAGACTAATAAATATTTTATTTATGAAATGGTAGGTCATCATGTATTTGAATATTGAAGTGATGTGGAGAATTTAACTATTGACTTTAACAATAGAAATCCCCAAGAATACATGACCCACACTCTGGTGTTATAAATTTATGGAGTTTAGTGATTATGTTAAAAAGTGCACAAATACAAGGGATAATGATTGTGATAAATTCTAAATGCTAATTAAACTATGGGATAATGGTAAATCTCAGGTGATATCTAATTTTTACAAATAGTTTATAAAAAACATAAATAAAGGTAAACATACAATCCACTCTATAATTTCTAATGTCTTATTTGACTCCCAATATAACAATAATTTCATATTATAATAATGGGTTGAGTTTTTAAAGATTCTATATTATTTATTATAATTTCAATTAGAAGTGAAAACCCATAATGGTATGATTTTTGTCTCTCAATCCTATGGTTACTCTATGGTTGAAGTCAGCGGGAATGAGCTTCCATCAAACTTATCATTCTTCCTCAGTTTAAATTTGATGTGACATAGGAATTAATTAGATATCTATAAAAAATACAACATTAATTTTCTAGGGAGGGACGGAAAACATGATACACCAAACTATACTATGATTTTAAATCAATTTGAAAATAAGTAGAAACATTTGATAGTGGTCAAAACTATTGAACGAATTATAATTACCATTAATAAGGGTTGTCTATCTCAATTGATTGAGATGAAAATTGATATTGATGATATTAAAATTGTGTGTTATCTTTTTGAGGTATTTTTACAATAGGTGACTACTTTCCACAAAAATGTGGCATTGTGTTCTCACTATAACTCATATGTAGTGTCATACTAATTCAAAAGACTCCCTATATAATGGAACTGGTTGATTTGTAGGAATTGAATAATATTCTTGCAGAAATCCATGAAAATAGATTAATTCAACTAATTGTGAAAAATCAGTGTGCACCTGTTATTTTTGTAAATATAGAATGTGTATCAATGTGACTATAAATTGATTATCACAATATTAACAAGATAAAAATTATGAATAATTATTATATTCTTTGAATTTATAATATCTTTGATCAAATTCAGGAATCTAAATAAATTTCCATGAGTCATCTCCATTTTATATATAATCAATTGAGGTTGAAGATGGAAGATATACCCAATAATATTTTTTACAAGGTATGGAAACTTTTAAAATATAATTATCCCATGAATCCTTACAAATACCCCTACTATCATCATGTATATAATAAATAGAAACATTATATATTACCTTGAATAATTTTTAATAGTATTTATAGAAGTCATTATTATCCTTCCAAAGAGAATGGAATATAATTAATACCACTTGTTAATTTTACTAAATAAATAAATTACGGATAAATCATATTATATTTTTTTAATGTATTTTTTTTTTCAATAAAAATGTTTCATTTTTATTCATATAATCTCATGATAGAAATTATCAATAAATCCCCCAATGGTGGAGGCTATTGTATACTGTCCTTTAACAACAAAAATGACAGAGGTCTGTAGTTTTAATGTTTTAGCTAGATATTATAGTTGGTTTGTAGAGAATATTTCATGACTATATAATCATTTTACCATGTTAACTCATAAGGGAGAAAACATGTTGTAGATAGATGAATGTCTGGAAAATTTCAAGGAAGTCAATGGAATGTTAGTTAGTACAACAGGGATAAAATTACCTGATAATGGTAAAGGGTCTGTAATATATTGTGATGAATCCAGAAATATATTGATATGAGTTCCTATGAATAATGGAACTGTTATAGATTATTCCATGTGATAATAGAATATTCTTAAGAAAAATTTCCAAAATATTTTTGTGGTTAGTAGTAGAAATTTCTGAATTAATGATATGAATGTATTATATATTTGGAGGAAGATTGATAAATATAACGATAAAAAAATTAAATTGTTTTTTCACACAAAATTATTTGAATACGTAGTAATAATTATGGTTAGTATTGGTTAAGGATTATTACTACTTATTACATTATCACCCTAGGAAGGTTAACAACATTTTTGATGATTTTGGTCTCATAGATCATGATATATTGTCAAATATGATGATAATAAATAATCCTATATCTAGGTATATGAAATTTACAGATATTTAAATCTTTAATGAAGCATTAATATATTATCTTTCTCAATTGAATTTTCAACCATATATCCATGATAATATTTAATAGGCTTTGAAAGAATATGTTAATCATTAATATAGTGTAATAAATCTTATTTATTTAAACCATAATCATGAGGGGGTGATAATGTTCACGAACCCTATATTCATTTTAACCATTCTATATTTGAGGAACCATTTGTTTGTGGAAGCTGATTGTAACAGTCCAGTGTTTTATCAATGAAAGTCCCTTATTATAATTATTTATTATAGTATAATCACATTAGGAATAAAAATGACATATAATGATACTAAATACTATGTGACCTTTAAACATAATGTTTAAACATATATGGTTTTAATTTCAAAAATGTGACATACATAGTTGCATTCATTGTTATTCTTGGAGTCCAACAGAACAAACATAATTTTTGGGGAATTGTAACATACCATTATGAATATTAGTGTTAACCTAATTAATAGTGACATTCTATATTGAATAGTAACCTAACCAATGATAGTGTATATATGAAAATTATGTAAAAGTATGATGTACCAATGTTTTAGAAAAAGTATATAAATATTTTAAAAACTGTAATTTTCAAGTGAATTATGATTTTATTTAAAAATAAAATTTATCATATTTAGAAAATTGTTAATGAAGAATGGACTTAATATTTAGGTTATACATGTTGAAAAATGGTTAGGGTTACTTTTTGATGAATAATGAAATACCATAATTTAAAAAATAACAAAATAAACTAATTATAGAGTTATATATGATGTTCTCCTGATCTAATCCAAATTTCATCAGATTCACATGATATTATTACTACTCATGGTCATGTGAGACTCAAGATTCCTTGTATTTTTGAGAAATAATAATTAATGAATTTTATATTTAGAAAACCCCACTCCCTCCTCTATAAATACCACCTACACACCCTCATTTACACAAAACTCTCAAGCCACAAGACCTGTATGAAATCTGCCAAAAAATCATCTCTATACACATCCCTACATCTATTATACTCTGGCCTAATCAAAATAACAATCCTAGATCCCATATATTTGATCTCAAGAGGAGTATTCAAGAGGTAATTACTCTCTCTATATCTTTCCTTTTAATTCCTTTCAATTTCAAGTTCATTTCTTATTCTCTCCCCACCTATACTGATACACATGGTTTGGTAACTTCATTATATCATATATAATACAATATTTAGATATTAATGGGATATTATATCATCCACCCCCCTTCTCCACTTCTTTTTATTTTTTAAAAGAAATCGTTGTTCGTGATGTGTCAATTTATCAACTTCAAGAAGAACATGTTTTCATTTTTCCATTTCTACCTTTATATCTGGCCATGAAACAATATTTATGGTTGAAATAGATTATATTATATGTATTATATTCTATTTAAATGTCTGGAACTAACTTATGTACATCTGAATAAATTATTAAACAAAACAAGTTCGTTGTGGTCGAAAAACATCCCAAATTAACCCAAACAATCATATTTTAATTCTTATCAAATGATTTATCCACATGGTATATAATTTAATTCATTATAAGATAATTTAAATTTCATGAATGTCAATAATAACATGAAATATAATTTCTTCATGTTTATCCATGTTTTACACGAACATCCATTTATGAATACAAGTGATCTTCTAACGAAAACCATAAAAACGAACATTCTTGAACAGTGTTTTTAAACTCTATAACTCATCCAAAGGCATATAAAATAACCTGATGAAAACCTAATGTAACATACCAGGGAAATTAAGAATAAGATATTTTCATATATATTATTATTTTTTAATTAAATATTAATTTTACTTTAAAAGGGTTGATATGTTCGATAGCGTTCCTGATAAGCAACTGTGGGTTTCTTTGAAATCTTACGTTGCACACTAATAATATAATATTATTATTTTAAATGGAACTTATCTACTAGATGTTGTATTGGAGGGAACAAAAAAATATATACAATATTATTATACATGTTCGATAAATGATTTTACATTTATCCATTAAAATATTGAGGCTTAAAATGTGAATAAATCTAATTTCAAGCATAAGTACTCTAATATTCACTAAATGGTCGATTTACCACCTTTTGATGGAGAAACCTATTTAAATTTATTTTTGGTCATTTTTATATGTTCTTTTTGACAATAGAAAATTCTTCTTAAGATTTTTATCATCCAAATATACTTTGTGTAAATTTTTGGAATTTTTCAGATAAAGTTCAATTTTTTAATGAATAGTGAAAATATTGTATTTTATTTTGAAAGTGCCTTTTAATTTAATTTATTTATATGGTTAGATTATATTTTTAATTGTTTTTAAAGTGTAATTAAATATATTTTTACCATTTAATCCGATGTTGGTCATTGGATTTAATTTCCTTTTGAAAGTAGACATAAACAAGTGTCAATCTGTTGATAGTTATTGTTTCTTAAAAACACACTATTTCTTTTGACAACGAGGATTAACATTAAATTCATAAATCCAAATTATATGTTTATAATTTGGTAAAATGTATATTATGGTTGAATTCGGAATATCAAATATTTATTTGGATGAATTTTGGGTAATTCTCTGAGTAACTTCAATTTTTGATGAATAACGAAACCACTTAGTAGTAGTCAAGAAAAACAACTTTTTTATTTAAATAATATTTTACAACTTCTGTGAATTGAACTTGAAAAATCCAGCATACATTGTTGTTATTAGTTAAAAAAATGTGGTTCAATAAGATGAAAATTATTATTTTTGAATAGTAACTTTTGACTTTTATTTACAGCGGTTAAAGGTAAATAGTGTAATTCCAGGTAAATATAATTTTATAATACTTTAAAATTACCTTAATATTGTTCAAACAATATTGGATGAGTCATTTATGACCATGGTCATATTTGGGTCGATTTTTGGACCCTATTGAGCCACTAGGGATTGGAAATACACATTTAGATTAATTAATTCAAAGTAAAGACAAAAATGACATAAAAATATCTTTTAGTAAATTAATTTTTACATATGGTAATATAATTTATTTTTGTGACTATAAATATTCATTGTAAATATAAAAATATTTCCAACATCATAGTAATTTTTATATAATTTTTATACATCATATAAATTAAATTATTTATGACACAATAATGATGTAGTGTTTACCTCATTAATAAATGATGTAAATAAATAAGATTATAATGATTAAAATATTATCCATAACATGTCAAATTCTTATTGGATGATTTTATTTCGAATATGAGTCATCTTATCTTCGACTTTAATGATTTTGGGACCTTTTAAAACAAAATATTTGTCTATAATAAAATAATATTTTCACACTTTCCTAAAGATCCTATCCTCCTTCATATAAAAAGAGACCATTTCTAACCAATTCCTCACACCTATAAAGCCTTATGAATACGCCAAACTCTACACAATTAATCTCCCAACATCCCTATACTCCTACTAGAAGCCTTACCTAAGGAAGAAGGAGCTTCAAGAAGACTTTTTGGTTCAAACTGAAAGAAGTTAACCAAATTAAAGGTAATGATTTCTCTTCACTTATTTTCTTTTATTTTACTACTTCAACAACTAAAATCATTTTTTAGTTCTTTTATAACAAAATAGTTATCCTAAATATACTAGGATGTTGTTATGATAAGTATTATAACTAAAATTACACACACCTGTATCTAATGGGCGATGAACTTAATGTTTCTGTAGATGAGAAACTAACGCCTCCTGAAACGATAATTGTTCAATTATCTCCTACTAACTTTCATGGTGGCCATTATGATGACACTATTTTTATATATGATATTTATTATGTTTATGTTTTCTTTATTCTTGTGTATTTTTCTTTTATATCAAACCTGTATGGTCTCCATTATGGGTAAACACAATAATCTTATAAGAGGAAGAGCGAATAACCACCCCCTAAAAGTGATATGACTCGTTAATACCATATTTGGTACGTATAAAGGATGGAATTAATGATATTATATATGATAATATACTAGAATTATGATATTTATATGTATCATTATGTTCTAAATTCACTAAATATGAAATAGAAATGAATGTAGCCTTTATCCGTACGTACGGATTACTGTCTCCAGGAACGATGCATTTCATATATTACCTCTAAATGTTATGTAATATTATAAATATTTGTATATACTAGATATATATTACATATATGATATCTAAATCATTAATATCATTACTATGATAATGTATATTTTACCACATGAAAAACTTGTAAGTATAAGGTGCTCATTTTCGACTCAAGTACCAAATATTGAAAAAATGGCCATTATTAACATAAATGACTATGTAATGTTTATAACATTGTAATAAATTATATAAGAAGAATAATAAACATGAAAAAGTTTCTGAAGCAAGTTGAAATTAACTTTAGTTTATTATTCAGGATGTTAAAGAACGAACAGGTCAACTCGGGCATGAGGTAAGGGACATCGTCTTAATCTCCTTTCTTTGAGGCATATTTTGTTTTATAAAAAACATTCTTTCATAAAGTGTATAAACCAATTTTACTTTTAATTTTATTGAAAAGGAATATTTTCTCTATGAAGCGTTTTACTAAAAAACAAAAAATGTTTCTTTTTAACGTATGCGGTGACAAAGACCTTTCTACCACCACAAGTACTATTTGATCTTTGGCTTCCTCAAAAAGTCATAAAGTATTTATAAGAAAATAAATACCATATACACATTTAAATATTTTGATATTGAAAATGGTTTATATAAAGGATTATTTTATGTCAACATATATTAAATGATATATTGTGATTGAACTGTGGAAATGATATCAATCCTTTATATTGGTTTTATGTGTTATGATTTTATAATGGTACATGGAAATTTTACGGGTGGTTACATGATAAACCAAATGACAAGTGGTTACAGGAAAACTATGATGGGTGGTTACATTATAATTTACAATGAATTGGGTATGGAATTTGGCTGTATGGCTATTCCATTCAGTGATATGTGTGGATGTTGACCGTATGGTTATTCCATTTAAGTATACATATGCCAAAAGTTTCCTTTATATGTTATGTGTTCTTTATATGGGTTTTATTTTTATCTGTTGGTTACAAAAGGGTAATTAGTGATCTTTTATTCAGTGAAGAATATTTAATTCTACATAAAGGTAAAATGTATTACTTATGATAAAGTATTCATGGTTTACTTGTTGTTATGAAAAACTAACAGTTTTACTTCTTTGTGTATCCCATAATGAACTTATTATAGTCATCCCATGTTTTTGAAATGTTTTTCACAGGACATAAAGTAGAATAGGGTAAGGATGGGATCATGGAAAAGTCATTCTCTCTTAAACATGGAATTATACATGAAACTTTGTTTCAAGAGTTTTTATTTTATGGAAAAAATGGAAACTGAGTAGGAGTGTCTACTTAGTATTTTTTTAGATGTAATGTAATAGTTATGGCCTAATTATCTAAAACTCTAAAACTGAAAATATCCACAATGTGAATTATTCATTTAATTCAATATTATGTAAGGTATAAGGCTAGGTCCTTATAGTTGGTATTAGAGGTCGTTTTAGACAACTTTAGGAGTTATGGTATTGTTAAATAAATGTCCATAAATTAATTTATGGTAACAGTGAAATGATATAGAATTTATAGATTACCATGTTACTTCACCTAATATATTTCTGTGTTCATAATGGTTTTTCATAGAGGAATCATGGTAGTTGTATTGGGAAGGAATACAGAGGGAAATAAACTCTATATCAGTATCCTGAGAAGGTCAGAATCATAATTGAACATTTTGTTGCAGTGATGGATCAGTTGACTCAGGTGATAAATGGTGGTTGTGTTTATAGATGATATTTTGGTATATTCTAAAGGTAAATAGGAACATGAATGTCAATTAAGTGTTGTCTAGAAAACCTTAAAAGAAAATATTTTGTTTGGGAAATTCCTCAAGTGTGATTTTTGGTTAGGAAAAATTTCTTTCCTTGGTCACATTGTCTCAAAAAATGGCATAACAGTTGATCCTTCTAAAATGAATGTTGTCGATGAATGGGAAAGACCCACAAATATAACCGAGATCCATTGTTTTCTTGGTTTATAAGGTTATTACTAGAGGTTTGTTGAAAATATTTAATGGTTATCTAGTCCAATGACTATGTTAACTCGAAATGGTTTTATGTTTATTTGGACAAAATAATGTGATGATTGCTTTCAGGAATTGTAAAGAAGATTGGTGAATGCTCCAGCTTTGGAATTTCATTCCAGAGATGGTGAATTTTTCATATACAGTGATGCTTCGTTGAAAGGTCTTGGTTGTTTCCCTATACATATTGATCAGGTAATTGCTTATTCTTTAAGTTAGTTGAAAACTCATGAGTTAAATTACCCTACACATGATATGGAATTAGTTGGTGTTGTTTTTGTTTTAAATATTTAGATGAATCATTTTTATGGATTAAAGTGTGAAATATATACTGATCACAGAAGTTTGAAATATATACTAACTCAAAAAGAACTGTACATGAGACATATGAGATGGCTGGAATTAATCAAGGATTATGATGGCATGATCCATTACCACCCGGAATGACAAATAAAGGGGATGATAATTTGAGTTGAAAAAGTAATTCTTCATTAACCATGACACATCTAGAACAAGATCCATTGGTTTTTTATTTGATGAACATTGGCTTAAAAGTTGTTGGTGCATGAAATTATTCTGTTATGTTTTCGGTGTCAGTGAAATCATCTCTACGAGACATACTAAAGCAAGCATAGAAAGAAGATAGTGAGTTGCAGAAAAAGGTAGAGTTGGTTCAAATGGGTAAGTTTACTGATTTTAACATTGATAATTATTTTGTTTTGAGGTCTGGGAGGAGATTATGTGTGACTTGTGATTCAAAGTTAAAGAATGAGATGTTATGTGAAGCTCATAGATCTCTGTTTTCAGTTCATCATGGTATTACTAAGATGTATAGAGATCTTGAGGAGTATTACTGGTGGGATGGAATGAAAATAGATATTCCTAATTTTGTTGTGAATTTTTTGACTTGTTAGCAGGTTAAAGTAGGGAGGTAGTTACCGAAAGGGATGCTTCAGTCTTTACCGGTGATAGAGTGGAAATGGGAAAATATATCCATGGACTTTGTTGTGGGATTACCAAAGACATCTCAAGGTAACAATACAATCTAGGTTATTGTTGATCGGTTGAGTAAATATGCCCATTTCCTTCCTATTCAAGATACTTTGTCTCTAGAATAACTTGCTCAGTTATATGTTAAAGAGATAGTTAGGTTGCATGGAGTTCCCCACTCCATTGTATCTGATTGTGATCCAAGGTTTACATATAACTTTTGGAAAGGTTTTCAGAAGTCATTGGGTATTGAATTAAATTTTAGTACAGCTTTTCATCCCCAATCAGATGGGAAACCAGAACAAACAATTCTAACCTTGGAGGATATTCTATGTGCCTGTTCAATGGATTATTAGGGAAGTTGGGACCAATAACTTTCTTTGGATGAATTTTCATATAATAACAGTTTTCATTCTAGTATTCAGATGGCACTATTTTATGCGTTATATGTAAAGCATTGTCGAACTCCAGCTTTTTTAGATGAAGTAGTTGAAAGGAAGCTGATGGGACCAGAATTGGTAGATGAGATGGTAGAGAATGTTCAGTTGATTTATAAGCACATGAGAATAGCTCAGAGTCAACAGAAAAGTTATGAAAATAACAGGAGGAAGGATATTTTTTTGAGTTAGGTGATCATGTTTTTATCAAAGTTTTTCCATGGAAAAGTGTGATGCGTTTTGGTAAGAAATGAAAGTTGAGTCCGAGGTTCATTAGACCTTATGATATCCTTGAAAAAAGCTACATAAGTTGCATACAGAGTGTATTTACCTCCATTTTCATCCCAGGTACACAATGTTTTTCATGTTTCGATGTTGAGAAAGTATATGCTAGATCTATCTCATGTTTTGAGTCCAGAGGTAGTTCAAATGGAAAAGAATTTCTCTTATGAATAACAACCAGTTCAAATTCTTGACTGAGGAGTTTTGAGGAATAAGGTAATTCACCAGGTAATGGTTTTGTGAAAAAACCATATAGTTGAAGAGGCAACGTGGGAATCTAAAAATTCTATGAGGGATAAATACCCCCATTTATTTGATAAGCGAATAAAAATTGTGAGGTAGCAATTTCCAAAAGGGTTGAGGGATGTAACATCCCAGGTAAATGAAGAAAAATATATTTTCATATTTATTAATATTTGTTAATTAAATATTAATTTAACTTTAAAAGGGTTTCTAGGTTTGATAGCATACCTGATACACAACAACAGGTTTCTTTGAAATCTTACGTTGCACACTAATAATATAATAATATTATTTTAAATGGAAGTTATCTCCTAGAAATTGTATTGGAGGGAAAATAAAAAACTAACTACAATATGATTATACATGTTTGATAAATGTTTTTACATTTATCCGATAAAATATTGAGGCTTAAAATGTGAATGAATCTAATTTCAAGTTTAAATACTCTAATATTCACTAAAAGGTTGATTTGCCACCTTTTGAGGGAGAATCATCATTAAATTTAATTTTGGTCATTTAAATATGTAATTTTTGATGAAATAAAATTCTACTTTAGATTCTTATAATCAAAATTTACTTTGTGTAAATATTTGTAATTTTTCCGATAAAGATTAGTTTTTAATGAATAATGAAAATATTGTATTTTATTTCAAAAGTGCATTTTAATCTAATTTATTTATAAGGTTTGATTAACTTTTTAATTGGTTTTAAAGTGTAAATAAAATATATTTTTACCATTTAATATGATGTTGGTCATTGGAATTAATTTCACATTGAAAGTAGACCTAAACAATTGTCAGTCTTTTGATAGTTATAGTTTCTTAAAAACACGCTATTCGATTCGACAATGGGAATTAACATTGAATTTATAAACCCAACATCCATATTTATAATTTGTAAAAATATAAATATACTCTTAATTCATAATATAAAATATAGATTAGGCTTAATATTTGGTAATTTTCTGAAAAACATCAATTTTTTATGAATAGTGAAACCACTTAGTAGTAGTTAAGAAAACCGACTTTTTATTTAAATGAAATTTTACAACTTCTGTGAATTGAATATCAAAAATCTGACATACATGTATCTTATTAGTAACTAAAATGTGGTTCAATAAGATGAAAATAATTTCTGTTGAATATTAACTTTTTACTTTTATTTACCGCGGTTAAACGTAAATAGGGTAATTCAAGCTAAATATAATATTATAATAATTCAAAATTAGCTTAACATAGTACAAACCTTATTGATTGATTAATTTACGACCATGGGCATCTTTTTGTCTATTTTTTGACCCCATTTAGCCACTTGTGAGTGATTATAACATTTTATATTAAGTAATTAAAAAGTAATGACAAAAATGACATAAACAAATATCTTTTAGTAAATTATTTTTTACATAATGTTGTATAAGTTATGTTTTTGAAAATTAATATTCAATAGAAATATGAAAATATTTCCTACATCATGGAAGTTTTTTTATAATTTTTGGACATCATATAAATTAAATTATTTATGACACAATAATGATGTAGTGTTTACCTCATTAATAAATGATTTAAATAAATAAGATTATAATGATTAAAATATTATACAAAACATGTCCAATTCTTATTGGATGATTTTATTTCAAAAATTAGTCATCTTATCTTAGATTTTAATAATGTTTGGGACTTTTTAAAATGAATATAATTTTATAATAAAATAATATTTTCACACTTTCCTAAAGAGCCCCTCCTCCCCCTTATAAAACAAGACCATTTCTAACCATTTTATCACACATCTCAAGCCTTTTGGATCATCCAAAATTTGCCAAAATAATCTCCCTACATCTCTATCATCTTCCTATAATCCTTACCTTAGGCATAAGGAACTTCAATAAGTCCTTTAGGTACAAACCAAAGGACGTTACCCAAATTAAAGCTAATGGTTTCTCTTCACTTCTTTTATATTATTATACTTCTCCAACCCCAAAACACATTTTTTCCTTTCTTTTATAAAAAAAACCATTATCCTCAATAAAATAGGATTTGATTATGATATGTTTTCTAAATACACATACACAAACCTCTATTTAATTTGTGAAGAACATAATGTTTCTGTGGATGGCAAACTAACGCCTCACGAAACGATGATTGTTCACTTATCTCCTACCGCCTCTCATTGTGGCCATTAAGATGACACTATTTTTATATATGATATATATTATGTTTAGGTTGTCTTTATGTTTCTGTATTTTTCTTTTATATCGTAACTTTATGGTTTCCATTATGGGTAAACACGATTATCTCATTAGAGGAAGTGCGGACTACCGCCCCCTCAAAGTGATACGACTCATTAATACCATATGTGGTACATATAAAGGATGGATTTAATGATATTATATGTGATAATATACTGGAAATATAATATAACTATGCATCATTATGTTTTAATTTCATTAAATACGAAATAGAAATGAAAGTAGCGTTCATGCGTACGTACGAATTACCGTCTCCATGAACGGGGTATTTCATTTCTTACCTCTAAATGTTAGCTATTATTATAAATACATGTATATAATGGATATATATTACTATATGATATATAATTCATTAATATCATTCTGATTAAAATGGATATTTTACCACATGATCAACTTGTAATTATAAGGTACTCGTTTTCGACTCAAGTACCAAATATCGACAAAATGACTGTTATTAACAAAAATGACTACATAATGTTTGTAACATGGTAAGAGGTGATATAAGAGGAATAATAAAATAGAAAAATGTTCAAAATCAAGTATAAATTATCATTATATTAATATTCAGGATGTTAAAGAATGAACGGGTCATGTCTGGCACAAGGTAAGGGACTTCGTCTCAATCTCCTTTCATTGAGGCAAATTTTGATTTGTACACAAATTTCTTTTATACGGTGTATAATCCACTTTGAATTTAAATTTTATTCAAAAGGAATCTTTTCTCTATGAAGCGTTTTACTAAATGGAAAAAAGAATGTTTCTTTTTAATGTACGCGGTGTCAACAACCTTTACCCCACCACGAGTACTTTTTGATCATTGGCTTCCAAACAAGCCTTAATGTTTATATAAGAAAATAAATACCATACACTCTACTACATATTTTGATATTGAAAATGGTTTTGATGAAGGATTATTTTATATCAATATATCTAAATGATATATTGTGATTGAGCTGTGGAAATGTTACTATTCCATTATATTGGTTTTATGTGTTATGATTTTATAATGGTACAACAACATTTGACGGGTGGTTACGTGATAAACCAAATGATGGGTGGTGCCCTGAAAAGAAGGACTGGTGGTTATGTTATAACTTTCAATGCATTGGGTATAGATGTCAGCCTTATGGCTATTCCATTTAGTCATATGTGTGGAAGTCGACCGTATGGTTATTCCATTTAAGTATGTTTATGTCCCAAGTTACCTTTATATGTTATGTGTTATTTATATGGGTTTTATAGTAATATTTTTGTTACAAAAGGGTAAGTGGTGATCTTTTATTTAGTGAAGTATATTTACTACTTCATAAAGGTGAAAAGTATTACATATGTTAAAGTATTCACGGTTTACTTTTTGTTTTGAAAAAGTAACAGTTTTCATTCTTTATGTATCCCAGACTGATCTTTTTATGCTCATCCCATGTTTTTGAAATGTTTTTCACAGCACATAAAGTAGAATAGGGTCAAGGATGGGATCAAAGAAAAGTCATTCTCTCTTAAACATGGAATTATACATGACTCTTTTTTTTAAAGTGTTTTATTTTATGAAAAAAATGGAAACTGAGTAGGACTATCTACTTTATATTTTTTTGAGATGTAATGTAATATTTATGGCCTAATTCTCTAAAAGTATAAACCTAAAAAGATCCTCAATGTGAATTATTTATTTAATTCAATATTATCTAATGTATAAGGCCGTGTCCTTATACATAATGAACTATATTCATATAAAAAAGTTTCTGAGATTGTCATGTAATGAACATAATGTGGTTATATTAGACCATAAAGTGAAGAAAGTGTTCAGATACAAGGTAAGGGGAAATTCTTGAACCCAACTTTCTATCATCGAGTTCTCCCTCATTAACTCTATTTTTTGAATGATTACTCCTTAAAAATCATTATTTCACCGTTCTCCAACCAATTCTGGGATATAAATGTTCTCTACTATATTTTATGTCAAACACAATATTATCGAAAAGGACAATTCTTTCAAAAACACACCTTTTACTTCTCACAAAAGGTGGATGGTTCTTGTTTCAAGTATGTTATTCCCACACTCTCTTGAGAACCCAAATTTTATGTATGTGTTCTTATGAGATGAAACACATTCTTTACAAGGGTCATTTCTGGTCATTTTTAATATATGTTATATATGGCATGCATGATAATGATAATGTTATGCTCTGACGGATGCCCCAAGAATTATATAGAAAACAATGAATGTTATGATGTGACAGGTGCACCCAGAATTATACAACACTCAAATGCATTAGTTAAAGTGATTAATCTCATGAGTTAATGCGAAATTATGTGTGAAACATATTCTATCTTTTTTTCACAACTATGTGTGGTAGTGAACCACTAAGACATGATGGTTTAGTTTTTATGCATTATTAGATTTCAAGTATTTTTTTAAGGATTACTCTTATATTATGATCCCATGCCTATATTATGATTATGATCTCCCCATGATACATTGTTATTATATATCCTCTTACTTGAATTTTAGCTCACCCCTTTTGATTTATATCCTCAGGTTACTACATGTACTAAAGAGAGGTCGTGTTCTAGTATAAATCTAGAGAAGAAGAAATTAAATAAATGTTTATGATTAATGTTGTAATGTTATGTGTGGTCATAGTTTTCCCGAGACACTATACCTCAAGATCCACATGATTTAATTCTATTTTTTTATCTTCAAAATGATGTAATAGAAATGTAATAAATGTCAGGGTCACAATAGTTGGTATCAAAGATAAGGTTTTGTGAATTTTGGAATTAGGATTGGTGAACCCTAGAGAAAACCTCACGTGTTAGACTAATTACAAATATGCACACATGAAGGATTACATAGGGACCCCAAAAGTTATGGTTTTAGTTTAAATTGTTTAAATGAATAAGTTATTAATGACTTGTTGACTTGGGTTTTGTTCTAAACATTCCTATTTTAGAATATTGTGGGAATTAGGAGAAACCTGGCCAACAAATCGTGCAAGGGGCAATGCCACATTTTCTCAAATGACATCCCCATTGATTTGGGATGTGGAGTTTAAAACATCATAGTGATACTGAACCAAATATCATAGGTTATGAAAAATAAGCATAATAATGGTGAATGTCCTCCCTTACCAGATAGGGAGAAACTGGATATCGAGTGTTTTATGCAGCAAGGTCCGCAGATGATTAGTGGATCCTAGGATCAACTAGTTGTAGAAAATTGCATCTACTCCATGGAGAAGATATTATTTACATTTCACTGTTATAAGATGAATAAGTATACTCCAGTCATTTATCTTCGTGATGGAGAGTCTGATCAATAGTGGGATTTGATTAATAAAAACAAGCCAAGGTTGGAAATTGAAGAGATGGAATGGGAAGACTTTAAGATCATGTTTCTTAATAAGTGCTTCCCACGAACTATTCATAGGAAAAATGAGAGAAAATTCATATAGATAATGAAAAAATAAGGATTATCTGTCAAAACCTATGAATCACATTTCAAAATTCATTCATGGTGTGCATCAAGTTTTTTTAACAATAATGATAAAACAATTGATAGATTCTTTTGTGGGATAAAACCACACCATCGAAAGTCTCTTGTAATTTGAAACATTGGGAGTTATAAAGAAGTTTGTTAGATGTTATCTCAAAGTGGATATAGAGTTTGGAGAATGATCCCATGTCTATGCTGATAAGAAACGAATGATGGAGTTTCAAGCTAGAGGACCTAATGACAAAGGTGGGAAGAAAACTCAACAACCCATATTCCAAAAATGTGGGAAGTTGCATCATGGGAGCTGCTTCAATGGGACAGGGAAATTCTTCATGTGTGGGAATGAAGGACACCATTATCAAGAGTATCAAAAAGACATGAGAAGGATGGGGCATGTGGTGGAAGAAATAGTATCTCCATGCATGGTTTAATGCTATAACTCTAAGGAGCCAGGGCAATATGCAAGCCGATGAAGTAAACGTAGAGTTCTATAGGGTAATCAGTGTCAGCATGCACCAAATCCAAATGAACAAGGGAAGTATTATTCCATCACTACTGTGGAAGTGGAGCAAGATAATTATATTGTAAAAGGTATACATCTTATTCAATCAATAATGGAACAAGTAATATTTGATTCCGGCTCTATGTATTCCTTTATATCATGCATGTTTTCGAGAACTACATAATCGAAGCCCTGAAACCGTGAGGTAGAGGTACTTATAAAAACACTAAGTGGTGAAATAATTGAAACCCATGTTTTTGACTCCTCTCCTATTGGCATATGTGGGAAGATTTTTTTAGAAAATATCTTAATACATCCCTTGGTGGTATTCAAAACTATAACGGGAATAGATTGGCTCTCATTATATAGAGCACATATCAACTATCAGGAAAAGGAAATATATTATCATATTCAGAACCATCCCATAATCCTCTACAAATTCATGTAATATCAAAAATATCCTTTTAAAAAACCATCAATGTTGTGGGTTTTAATACACCATAAAGAAGCATACCTTTCCAAAATGGATGAGTAAAAGGAAGGTTCCAAACTTACAGAAATTCCCATCATTAGGGAATATAGTGATGTATTTCCTGAATAGTTACCCAGAATCCCCTAGATCATGAGGTAGAGTTATCAATAGATCTCATACGTGAACCTACTCTTATGTCAATGTTTCCCTATAGGATGGCTCTCATCGATCTGGTGGAGTTAAAGAACTGCTACATTAGCAATTGGAAAATGGGTTCATATACCCAAGTGAATCACCTTGTGGTGAGACACTGCTCTTTGTGAAGAATAAGGATGGAATAAAGCAGGTGTGTATCGACTATCTGGAACTCAACAAGATCACCATCAAAACAAGTATCATCTTCCAATGATTGACTAACTGTTTGTTCAATTAATAGGAGATCAATACTTCTCAAAGGTGGATCATCATTATGGATATAATTAGATAAAGGTGAAGAAGGAAGATATTCATAAGAATACCTTCCATACAAGGTATAATTACTATAAGATTCTGGTTAAGCCCTTCAGACTTACTAATTCCCCTGAAATCTTCATGGAAGAGATGAATAGAGTCTTTAGACATTTACTCGGAAAATTTGTGGTAGTGTTTATCAGTGATATTATCATATACTCCAAGAGTAAGGAGGAATATATAGAACAACTAAGACTTATGTTGGTGACATTGAGAAATGAGATGTTGTACGAACAATTCAGAATGTGTGACCTTTAGAGGAAGTAAGTCACATTCTTGCAAAATGGGATCATAAGTGATGGAATTTTTGGGGACCCTTAAAAAAAGGTGATTGGTGAATGTACAAGGCCATGTACTATGATCGAAATCTGTAGTATTCTTTGATTAGCTAGGTACTACAGAGGATTTGTGAGAAATTTATCATGATTGTGAAGCCTATTAAATATGTTAACAAGGAAATGGGTAATGTATGTCTGGATAGAAAAATGTGAGGGAAGATTAATGGAGATAAAGAGAAGGCTCGTCACTATACTCACATTACAGAATAGTGGATAATGTTTTGTGATATATAGTGATGATTAAATGAAATGAATGGGTTGTGTACTCATGAAAACTGATAATGTGATATCTTATGCCTTGCAAAAGTTGATGATCCATGAGCAGAAGAACCCAATGCATGATCTGTTGCTAGCAGCCCTGATTTTTGAATTGAAAATCTGTCGGCACTACCTTTATGGTGAGAAGTGTTAGATATACACTTACCACAAGAGTCTAAAGTATATATTCACACAAAAGGATCTCATGACAGGTCAAGGGATATGGTTAGAGATAATTAAGGAATAAAATTTCTCTATTCACTATCATCCAGGAAAGGTGAATAAGGTAGATGATCCACTAAGAAGAAAATTAATGACTACTATATCCATATTATGGATTGGGAAAGACCCTATCTTATTATATATGAATATGATGGATTTTTGAAATCAAAAGGGTTAGGGATACATCCCACCTTTCCCAATTTATTGCAAAATTATACATACATGAGATGATTAAGGAGGAAAAATGGCATGATTTGAGTTAAAAAGAAGGTGAAAGAAATAAAGGAATGGAAGCTTCATGAGTTCCATATCGGCGATGATGTTGTGATTTATTTTGGAATTCATCTTTGTGTGCCTTCATCACCCGTGATAAAGAAGGATCAATTATAAAATGAAAATCACTCAACATTCTCTATCCTTCCTTGTAGAACCATGATATACTGAGATCTCCGTGAACACTTCTGGTATGATAAGATGAAGAAGGAGATTGCAGAATATATCTCAAGGTGCTTGGTATGTATGAATGTTAATATAGAGTGACAAATGTCTAATGGTATTATGAAACCATTGCCTATACCCATGAAAAAATGGGATAATGTTATTATGGAAATTATCAAGGGTCTCTTAATGAATTCATAGGAAAATAATGTTATATGGGTTTCGGATGATCGACTCACAAAGATTGCCCATTTTATCACTATTCTGGTGACCTCTTGATTGAATAACTTGCAATGATATACATGAAGAAAGTGGTGAGACTTAATGGTGTTCCAATATCGATTGTCTTTGACAATGATGAGGAGTCTTCAACATGATTTGAGTACTGAATAAAGTTTTATCACGACTCATCACCCCCAAAATGATGGTCAATCTAAAAACACTATTCTAACACTCGATAACGTGCTAAGAGTCCACACATTAAAATTCAAAGGTGGATAGGATTATTATCTCCCATTGGTTGAGTTCATATAAAAAATAGCTTCCACTCGAGTTTTAAAATGGATCCATATAAATCCTTGTATGGAAAGATATGTAAAACACTAACCTATTGGGATGAAGTTGTAGATAGAAAGATACTCCGACATGATATTATGAAAGAGATGAGGGAGAATGTTCATGTCATCAAGAAACACAACAAAGCTGATGAGAGTTGGAAAAAGATCTATGCTATCAACCGTCGAAGAGACATAGAGTTTGACATTGGAGATAAATTCGTACATAGAATATCACCATGGAAGAGATTCATGTGGTTTTGAAATAAAGGGAAGCTAATCCCACAATACATTGGCCCCTTTGAGACCATTGAATTCATTAGAGCCATGGCCTATCAGATTTCACTTCCACTGAATATGGCTCAAGTTCATGATGTAATTCATGTATCACTCCTGAATAAGTACATATCAGATCCATCACATGTACTGAACGTAGAGGTGGTACAACTAGATAATGATCTCTTATATGAGGAGCAACCAATAATGATTCTGGATAGAAGAGACAAGGTTATACTAAACACGACAACCCATCATTTCAAAGTGTTGTGGTAGACCCATAAGTTTGAAGAAACAACCTTGGACCTAGAAGCTGAAATGAAGGAGAAGTACCCTTACTTGTTTGTGTAAAACAAAATTTCAAGGGTAAAATTTCATAACGGGGGAATAATGTAATGACCAAGGGTTTTGTCAATAGAAATCCATTATTAAAAATATGACTTATATGATAATCAAATTAGATAGCATGATGACATTCAATGATACTAAATACTATGTGACCATTAAACATAATTCTGCAACTTATATGGTTTGAATTTTGAAAATCTATCATGCACAGTTTCATTTAGGGTGATTTTTGGAGTCTAATAGAAGAAAAAAAATAATTGGTGAATAGTAACAAACCCTTATGAATAGTAATGTTAAACTTATGAATATTCACATTCCTTACTGAATAGTAACCTTTACTAGGATAATATATATGACATTTTAAAAAAATATTGATTTACCTATGTTATGGAAAAAGTATATAAAAATTTAAAAAAACAAATTCAAGTAAATATTGATTTTATTTTAAAAAAAATTAATCATATTTAAAAAAATAGTTTTTGAATAATGGAATTCATTTTTGGATTATTCACATTGAAAAATGGTTAGGGTGAATATTTCTGATTTTTCAGAAATATATGATATTTTGATGAATAAAGAAATATCATAATTTACAAAATAAGAAAAATACACTAACTATGAAGCCATGTATGATGTTATGCTGATGTAAGCACAATTGGTACATATTCAAATGATATAATTACTATTTTTGGTCATAGAAGACTCAATATTTGTTGTCTAGTAGAGAAATACTCAATTAATGAATTTTATATTGAGAAAACCCCTCTCCCCTCCACTCTAAATACCACCCTTCACACCCTGATTTTCTCACACCTCTAATGATTCAAGACTTTTCTAAAATATACCGAAACATATTCCCTATCCCCTCCCCCATGTCCACGATACTCTAGTCTTGTTAAAAGACCAAGCCTAGGTCCCTTAAGGAGGATCTCAAGAGTAAGATCCAAGAGGTAAATCCTCTCTCTCTCTTTCCTTTAAATCCATTAAATTTCAAGTTCATTTCTTAATATCTCCCCACCTATCATCATATAAATGGTATGGTAACTCTATTATCCTGCATATATAGGAGTTGTATCATACTAATGCAATATTATATCAACCATCCGCCTTCTCCTCTTCATTTTAGTTTATAAAAGAAATCGTTATTCATGAGGTGTCAATTTATCACCTTCAAGAATGACATGTTTTATTTTTCTTCCATTTATACATTCAGGTATAGTTATGAAAATATTTTTATTGTTAAACGAGATTATATTATATTTATTATATTATATTTAATGGTCTATAACTATCTTATGAACATATTAATAAATGATTAAAAAACAAGTACGTTGTGGTCGAATAACAACCCAAATTAAACCAAACAGTCATTATTTACTTCTTATCTAACGATTCATGCACATTTTATATAATATAATTTATTATAAGATCATTTAAACTATTTTAATATCATTAATAACATGAAATATCATTCATGTACGTTTATACATGTTTTACATGAACATCCAATTATGAATACAAGTGAACAAATCATGAAAATCATAAAAACGGTCATTCTGAAACAATTTTTTAAAAATATATAACTCTTCAAAAAGGCCATAAAATTACTTAATGAAACCATAATGAACAATATTCATTTAAAAAGGTTTTTAAATTGTTAATTAATGAATATAATGTGGTTATATATGACCTTAAAACATAGAATGTGTTTGGATACAAGGTAAGTGGAAATTCTCGAACCCGACATTATTTCATTAGGTTCTACCTATTCCACTCCATTTTTGGTACGATTACTACATAAAATTTTTTTTTCATAATTATCATACCTATTATGGGATATAAATCTTATAAACTACATTTTATGTCTAAAATTTTTTTTCCCAAAAGAAAACTTCTTGCAAAAACACACCTTTTAATTTTCACTAAAAGTGTATGGTTCTTGTATCAAGAATATTATTCCCTCTTTCGCTTGGGAACAAAATGTTTAGGAATATGTTCTTATGAGATGAAACTCATTCCATTAAATGGGTCATTTATTATCATTTTTTATATATGTTCTATGTGTCATGCATGATAATGATAATGTTATGGTGTGACAGGTGCACCCAGAATTATATAGCGCAATATGAATGTTATGATGTGACGGGTGCACTCAGAAATATATAGTGCTCCAATATATTGGTGAAAGTTTTTAATATCATGAGTTAAATTGAAATTATGTTTGAAAAATATGATATATTTGTTCAAAACTATATTTGGTAGTTAACCACTAAGAAATGATGGTTCATTTTTTATTCATAGCCACATTTAAAGTATTTTATTAATGATTCCTATAATTTTATAATCCCATGACTATATTATGATTACAAAAACCCTAGACTATATTGTTCTTATTTATCCACTTACTGGGATTTTTTCTCTCCCCTTTTGATGTATATCCTCATGTGAATACATGTACTAAGTAGCTATCAATTTCTAGTTAGAAGATAGAGAAGAAGAAATTAAATAAATTTTTATTCTTAATGTTGTAATATTATATATGGTCCTAGTTTTGCAAATACACTAAATCCCAAGATACCCATGATGTAATACTATTATGTTTTTTATCTTTAAAATTTGTTAATAGGAATGTATGAAAAGGTATGGTCAATATACTAAAATTTATCAATTCTATATTCATCCAAGAATTATGATGATGTATATATATTTTAATGAATATTTCTATTATAAGGGAATAAATAGTGATGTTATAGAGTTTATATCATAGTTGATAGTGTGTTTGTATGTTTAAGAAGAATGATAAATGCCTGAGGAGATGATATATCAAATACCCATACTAAAATAGAAATTGGAAAAATCACTAGGGATTTTTTCATTGGACTGTCCAAAAGATCTGAATGGAATAAATCTATATTGGTTGAGTTCTATCACCTTACTAACTCATAAAAATTCATAAAAATCATTGTAAAATTATCCCTAGATAAACATTATAGTATATGATTTATAAATGTAGTAATCTTTAAGGGACGACCACATTGCATTATATCTAATCATGATCTGAAGACTACATCGATTTTTTGGCAAATTCTTTATAATCCTCTTTATATGGAGTTGTGTTTCCTCAAAACCTATTACCCTAAAAAAGATGTTCATTCTGAAATAGTAATTATATCCCTAGAGTATATTTTTAAATATTGTTTTATATATTTAATGTGAGGTTGGGAAAAATAACTTACCCTGGTTGAGTTTTCATACAACCATAACATTCACTCATGAATTTGGATGGGTCATTATAATGGCCTATTCTAATAGATATGTAGAGCTCCAATGTGTGATAATTATGTTTAAAAATTTAATATATTTGGACTACAGACTCTTGATGAAATAAAAAATAAGTTTAGTTCATTTCTGAAACAAATCATGGAAGCATAGATTTAGTATAAAAGTAATGATGATAAACACTAATGTGATCTATAATTTGATATAGGTGGAAATGTGTTTCTAATAATTTATGGATAGAATAAGATTACATGATTATTTAAAAATGGGAAACTATCACTTAGGTATATATTTAAATCTAAAATTATTATTCATATTAGGATAGTATTCTATCAATTTTATATTTTACCAAACTTTTGTCAAGTCCATGATGTGTTCCACATATGTCTAGTGGGGAAGTATATACCTAACAATTTTCATGTACAGAACCCAATGTTCATACCATTAGTGAAATATAATTCATTTGAGGGACAAAAAATAATGATTCTAGATCATACATTGAAATATGTAAGAAATAATACCACCCACATAGTATCTTTTTTGTAGTAGAACCACTAATTTATGGAAGCTACATGAGAAATTCAAGATATGGTAAAGCATAATTATCCTCATTTTTTTGTATCTTGTTGACCAAATATGAGGTAGAAATTTATTTGATGGGTGGTATAATTTAACACCTCCGGTTTTTATAAAATAAATTGTTATAAATTATGTTACTTTGATGGATTTCATTGCACAAAATACAATGTTATGTTTTCAATACACAAAACATTGAGTTATATTGTGTTACATATAACCACGATTTTTAACAAAACCATAATAAGTGTTTAAAATGATTATTTAACCCTGATCATTATAACCCCGAAATTAAATTTAGTTATGTGAATATTAATATATAATTTTTAATGATTATTTATAATGGTTTTACCTAAATTAAACATATCGATCGAAAAAATGAACTAAATTTTAAAAAGGGTAATTATATGTATTAAGAATTCCATTTTCTTAGAAAATTATCTTTACTTCCATTTTTAACATTAATAAAATGATTTTATAACACTATTATAAAACTAATGTCATAAAATAAAAAAAAAATTGAAATAATAAGTACAAAATTAACTTTGGGTGAATTTTTTAAATTTTACTAAATTGTGTTGTTTATTGATGATGAGTGAAAAATACTGATTATTACATTAAAAAATTATTTATTATTAATTAACATAAAATGATAAACTATAAATTATTTATTTTTCAAAAAAAATTATTTAAATTATGAATCCATTAATTAAATTTATGTCATTTTAATAAATTTTACAGTGAATGATGATATAAAATATTTAAAACTTTTGAGTATCTTCTCCTTAATAAACATATGTCACGTTATGAATACAGTATTATTTTTAATTTAATGTTTTCCTTTAATGTGACTGGAATTTTTAAAAATTGATCAAATATTTTTAATTATCATAAACTATAATATCTGACATGTTCAATATCTTTTTTTACCAAAATGAATTATTAAATTAATAAAAATTATTTACCATGGTTAATATAAAAATAGATTTATCAGGGGGTGTTATAATAAAATGATAAGGATTAAAATGAACAAAAATCACTTCCAAAGCCTATTTATAAGACATATTCTGGCCTTAGCTATTATATAATAAATAATGAAACATTAGTGGAACTGTTTGAAATGAATAAAACTAGGATGTAATTATTTCTTATAAAAATTTACATCTGTTCCACTCACCACACTTATATAATGCCATCCATTATCCTCTCATCTTAAAATCCTCAAACACTTTTGGTTCGGACAATCCATTCCCAAATAATATCAGAAGTTATATCCTCTTACCCAAGAAGACTTATTTTAAACACACACACACACACGCACATATATATATCCTATATAGGCTTTTGGTGAAATCCTACGAAGGATAACTGAAGAAGTGGTAATTTTCATCAATGATCATTTTTGTTTTATTTATTACTCCTACTCATAAAATTATAATTATAAATTGAAGTCACAACAACTATGGAATGATATATATACTTATTTTTTTTAAAATTATGGGCATGATGTACAAGCATCTCCACATCCATTAAATTGGTTATAGAATCATAGTTAATATGTATGGTAGACTACAACCTCTAAAAAAGATGTCATCTATTTTTCCATTACCACCGCTCTAGGATGGACATAATGATGGATTTAATATTTATATATGATATTAATGATATTATCATGATTATTTAATTCTTATATCACTCATACCTTCATTAATTCCATTTCGTTGGAATATGATAACATCACTCATTTGTACGACAGACTACATCCTTGTGAAGCGATGCGATTTGTTCATTGTTTTAATTGAATGTAATAATGATGGGTCTTATAAACATATTTGATGTATATGAAATAAAAAATATTCCATAAGTACAATATATATTTTAAATTTTATTCATTAAATCCAAAATAAAAATGTAAACAACCCTTATTCATACATACGACATACCATCGACATAAATATATTATTTAAGTTTACATAACTAAATTATATACATTAATATAAATTAATATATAATGAATATATTTGATATTTATATAATGTATTAAATTATTTATATGATATATCCTTGATCAATATTAGTTGACCAATAATAATGAATCAAAATATATATAAAGAAAATATTATTACACAAATATAACAATTATATAGAATTTTGTGCATAGGGGTTTGTGCTAGAGATGATTGTTAATGGTTTTTGTCATAACTACTTCTCATCTATGGATTCACCTCTTATAAAATCAATCATTTTTTTATCTTGTGTATCCATATATATGTGATTTGATCTTGAGTAATTAATCCTATTTTACTACTATATATCTCTTTGTTTTCTTGTTAGTATCCTAGTTTTCTTTGTTTTCCTATTATTTTATGGTCACCACCTATCCCCAAAGTGGGTTCAATCTGAAAATAAAAAAAAAATTGATGGACGTGAAATTTTTAATAAATTTATAATAAAAGGATATAATGAAATCATATATGGTATTATTTTCATAAATGTTTCTATAATAGATTTATAATATACATATATTTATTACATTGGTTATTTGAACTTGTATAATGGATGAAAATATAAAAGGTAACAACTTTTTATTTAAATTTTCATTCTTTGAGGCATATTATATGTTATGAAAAATATATTCTTTCCTTAGGCTTTTGAAGTACCAATTTGACAAGTAATATCACTAATTAAAATATCATAATGATATATTATGTTTAATTTTAAGTTATTACTTCATGGGGCTTTGGATTTAATGTTACCAAAGTGGTAATGATTTTATGTTACAATTTCATTGTTATTGGTATTTTTTATTATGTAATTATTAATAAAATATTATGATCCATATATCATGAAACTCATGAATTTTATTCTTTCTTGGTTATTAATTACATTTTCATGAACAATAACATTTTTCCTATCTATGGATACTAAAATAATTGAGAAATTTTTTTTAATAAAATATGACATTATTTTTCTCATTGTTCAGTAATATTTTTCATTCCAATCTCATCGTTTCAAAAAAGGTATTAATGTTTTTTTATTATTCCCCTATAATTCATAAAAGAAATTATATACACTTGTATTTTTTTGAGAAATTTATATAAAAGAAATCCTCATTAATTTTTCTAAACAATTCCCATTTAGAACTTACTGAAAATGAAAAATAAATCTTTGTTTTAACATCCACAACAATAATGATACATCCCATTACTATGATGATTATTTTCAATAAATATAAATTTTTAAAACATAAAGTCAATTTTCAAATAATTTAATTTTAATGATGTATTACATTTCATAAAAATTAATTTATGAAAGGATATATTCCATATGTCTATATAAATTATTATTTTATTATTCTATTATATTTTTTGATGTTTTTTATCATGGAAACAAATAATGAATTTTTTATAATTTAATTTTTTTTCTTGCCCAAAATTTTATTTTTGTCAATAAATTTTTTAAATGATTTTCAAATATTCATTGATCAATATTCATGTTTATTTTCAAGGAACATGATTTACAGAATACTGATTCACTTTCTGATTTAAAAAGTGATTATCCTGGAAATTTTATTTTCCACAAATAAATTTCAATGTGATTTTTCCTTAAAAATCATTCTCTATATATGATTATATACTTTGAGGTCGCATATTCTTTACTGTGGATACAATCTAATTAGACCATTTTTTTATTTCTAGGAATGTTTTTTGTTTATAATGACATGATATTTATGGAACCTGTTTATCATCCATATGTTATTTCACGATATAATGATTACAAAAACTAGTTCATTTCCACCGGTTGTTATTTGATTAAAAGACCAAATGATTATAAATCCTATAACTTATTCATAGTATATTATTTTATTAAATGTTTATGAAAACTATTTTATATGAAGGGTTGAGATATGATTAATGTTTTATGATGTTGTCCAACACATAAATATGGTTTTAATTTTGTGAACAGTTGGACCTATATCTCCCCATAATTAATTTGGTAATGATTATTGTTATATAATATTAAATTCTACATGGGAGGTTACCCTTTAAAAAAATATAGTACATGGGTGGTTATCCCAATCCCAAAGATGGAACATATATGTCTAGCCAAAGGATGATGTGTTATGAATTTCTGAGTTAGTATCCTTAACAGAATTTTTAATATGATTATGTTTATGCCAAAAATCAATGTATTATTCCAATTTTATTCCTTCATGGATTATAATTATTGATTTTCTTATGATTCATGTTTTATGAACTACCAATCTATATTCAATGACCAATTTTAAAATCATGGATATGCATTGCATAGTTTTCAAAAATTACTGTCTTATTCTCATAACCTTATATTGAGGTTATGTTTACATTCTACATTAATTACCCTTAATAAAAATATAAGATAACCATTTTATAAGAATAATTTCCCTATTTTATATAGAAACTAATTATATATGTTGTTATTATGAAGGGTTGTAGTTATATTGATCATATGGGGAGATTACGTAATTTACCTTCAAACTAGTTATTTTTTAAAAAACAATTCGTAGTACACTATACTATTACTATCCAAATGAGAGGTTTTTTGTAATGTAATAAATATTAATAAAAAAATTATCTATTTATGATATTTTTGGGTTGCTATACACATCCTCTCAATAAATTAATTCTACAACAATTATTGTTGTTTCTTGAGTTATTGAAAAACATTGGATTTCTTGTATATGTTTTCAAAGTATCAATAAATTTTAAATTTCATATCGAAACATGTTGAATAATGTGAAAAATTAATCCCCATAATAATAAATGAAATGTTGTAAAGTTTCATTCAATCATTGGAAAGCATAGTAAAAATCGAAATAATATGTGGGACCCGATGTGAAACCGTTATGTGTAAAATTGTTTAGTCATTCACGCTGCTATGTGTTATTTAGAATTAAAATTTTAATATTTTTTTTACTATTTACAACATAAATAAATTTATGACATTATCTATTTTCATAAAATCTTGAAACACGTCATTAGATCCATGTGGTTGTATCAATATTTCTATTGATTCAAATCTTCCAACTAGTGAAAAATGAGAGCCTATATGGATCATTTGGGGAAACTATATCAGGAAACCCAAGGGATATAATGGATTCCACTATAGTTATGAATTTTGTGTCCTAAAAACACTGAATGATTATTTATCCAACCAGAAGAAATAAAATTCTGATGAAAAATAATATGATCATATTGCGCTATATTCATGAATCCATCAAATTAGTAGTGGAATATATATTATCCACCAAAAGAGGCTAATATTCTATTTTTAAATTAAAATATTCAAGTTCATTATTATTTTTAATAACCATTTTTACTGAATCTCACAAATTGAACCATATTAGACATTATGTTGGTAATTCCTTCTTAAAATTCACTATTGCCTAATTTATTTTTGAACACCTCATAAAACATAATATGATCCAGATTTAAATATAATATTTTATTTTATGATTCCCCATTATATAAGGAAGAATGATAGATTTTGGAGCACATAAAGATTCCCATTGTAAGGCCTCCAAAATGTGTCTTCAACAATGAACATTATGTGTGAAGTGAACTTGAATGAATCTTAATAAATCTACTATAGAATCTAATGTACATGCCCAATAATTCAAAAAATATAGCTGGATATATAATACATCATTCAAAAAAAAGATTCAATAGTATTCCAAGTAAATTCGGATATTTTAAAGGCATTCCAGGTGGCCCAAGTTGAATATGAAATTAGGGAATAGATTCAAAGGCCCAGAAAAACACCCACAATTTTAATCATATCTTGAAATCCAAAACATCTTTAGGCTTAAATTTTAAAGAAACTCGGTGGACATACATATCATCGTATTTTTCTTCTATTTCTATCTGATGTTTTTCAATCTATATGCATGTTTGGATACACTTGCTGGATGCATGAAATTTGGATAGTATTTTTTTAAGGGTGGAAAAGTCCAACCTCCCCTAACATTCCACCCACCATGGCCTATAACCATAAATTTAAGAGACATTGAATATGGGGATATTAACCTATGGCTTCAAAAAAACCAATATAATTTAGTTATGTTGGATGATTTACTCATATTTGGTGTTTTGTTTCATTTTAATGATATGGTGTGATTTTTTTATCTTATGTTCTTTATTCAACGGTAAGTTGCTCGAATCACATTTACATCTTTATAAAATTTCTTATAATTATAACATAATATTATTTTTATTAACATGTTGATATTGTTCTATAATGGTGTCAATTTATTGGCACATCTAAGAAAGAAATAATTTACAAAACTATGGATTGTTCAATTTTTAATTACTTTTCACCCTTCAATTCCTCCATCAGGAGTCTATATACCCCTTCCATTGTAGACATTGCATCAATGTATGGCTAACCAACTTATTTTTTGACCCAAATGTAGTATAAATGGGCAGGATTGGATGTCATTTATCATTCCATTAATGTCTAATCTCTTCTTTTCAATGAGAATTTTGTTTCAAAATCATTAAACTCATTCGTCCTTGTTGAATTTAAGGCAACACAATTCAAGTGATAATATGACACATTACCTTGGTGTGTTTATAAATATGATCTTTTATGTGAATATGTGATTATTATTAGGGTTTGTAGGTATTAAACTAGTACGCGATTAGGTTTTTTGGTCATCCTAAATGAACCCATCTCAAATATATGAAATTGAAATAGTCAAAAAAGAATGCATCAAATCCACCACAAGTGATATCCTATGATCAACTTGTTATTTTAAATTTAATTCACTTAATCCTCTTATTATTCAATTTAATCTATCTAAAATCAACCGTATATTTTCCCGTTCATAGAAATAAAATAGTCCATCGGATGTACAGGTCTATAGGTTTTTTCTCAGGTCTCTTAGGATTCGACAACCAAAGCTAAACTACTAGCGACCGCTTGAACTAAAAAACAGAGATAAATTTGGGATATAAAGATTATTTACACTTTTTCTGGGTACCTAAATATGTTATCTTAGGCACGGGTATCCGTTTCCTACCTAACATTCTCTATTCTAACTATCATCTATCTTATCTTGACCTTTTTGTTTGAGTGTGTCCTGGGAATCTTGAATCCAAATTTCATTCTTATACAGTGGAGTATCAACGAATTTACCATGTAAAAAACACATGAAGGAATAAAATGGAAATTAATATTCAGAATCCCTTAAATTAGTAAATTTATTTGATCAAATAATTGTTGATTTCCAAACACTTTATGAAAAATTAACCATTGGGATGATTGATATTCAAACGATAAATTTCCATCCCTCTCTAGAATTGTTGAATGGATTAATAATTTGGCATTCCATGATGTATAAGATCCTATCCAACATAATCCTCAACAACATATAGTACAAATATGTGAACTAATGGATAAAATGAATTATGAAGTTTCATTATTATGATCAGAACTGCAAATCATTAAAACAGTTTTGGCACCCATTACCACTCTGGATTTCCCATAATAATCACATATAGAAGAATAATTTCTCCCAAAAATATCACATGAAATTACTGAATAAACCTCCTTTGAATTTAGGATATATGTAGAAGATAAATTAATTTCTTAAGGGTCATTAAATAATGAGGAAATTCTTTTTTTGGATTCAAAATAGGACAATTTGATAGCATGGATTGAGTCTCCTATGTATAAATCCATTGAATATTTTTTCCAAAACATTAATGAATGAACCATTAAGTGAAATAAAAAACCATTATTCCTTACCCATTCCCAACACTGATCTCTACAATTTTATGGTTGAATATTCTATTCAAAAGGAACCAATTCTATTTTGAAAATTGAAAATTGAAACCGAGTTAGCTTCAATGTCTCAAACTTTGTTTAAAAGTGTTAGCTAACCCAATATAAAACTCTTGGTCCACACATCCTATCCCATTTCATTAATCATTGGTGATAATAAAAAAACAATAAATTTCCATTTCACCCTCTTTTAATGTTAACTATAATAAAATTCTCAATGATGTCTGAATTAATATTAGGAATGAAATTTGATGGATCCTTTTTGATATTCAAGGAATTATCCTTTTTAGGGAAACCTATATTATTTTTCTTGATTCAATTTATAATAATTATTTCAAATCCATTAGATAAGCAATCATGATCTAATGTATTTGGTGAAATTTTTAATCATGAGTTGTTGATTATAGGTATTGGGTATGTTGGAGGGGTCCAAGTCGAGCTGACATCATTATACTAATATCTTTCTGGGATACATCCCCTCATCAACATGACTATTATTTTATTTTCTCATGTTCTTATTGTTTTTTATGTTAATAAAATAAAATTCAAAAAAATATTTTCTACTATTTTTCTTTCTTTTACTTGTTTTTTGTTGTTTGTTATTTTATTTTTATTCTTTCCATTTTGTTTTCTTCTATGTAATATATATTTTTTTACATGAATATATATATATATATATATTTATATTTAAAAACAAGGGAAGTATATTTTATATATATATATATATATATATATTTGCACCAAAGGCCACAATGTATGTCATGGGGATAACCCCATTGTGTTTGGCTCTATTGTGTGACTCAAACCCATGACTAAATGGAGATAACGGAGCTTGCGTACCACTTACCTATGCCATACAATGTTTTCTTATTCAAATATTTATATATTTATTTATATATTTAATTATTTTTGTGTATTTATTTTTGTATATATATGAATATATAAATGTTTATAGATATATGTATATATTTATATATTTGATTTCCCCCTTTAGTACTGTGAGTCTGGGGTCGATATACATAATTTAATAGGTATGTTTTTCATCATATCCATTTCTATATTTTAGATAAGGGAACATTAAGTGGTATCTATTGATTTATAATTGGTTTGGTGTGTATGCTTCAAGGGATTCCAAAATTGATTGATTTTTAGGAATATAACATGTCTAAAAACACAAACTATCATCAATGATGAGTCTTCTTCGAGGGAGATTAAGATCAACAGATTAATCATGAGAATCAACATAAACCAACATGTGAATTTATTCAATGATTAACAATTCAATTTCCTTTTAGAACTCTTTTCCTCTACCTCGACCCCCTTCTTATTATTATTTCCATTAGAAAATTGGTATGTTGTTATTCTAATTTTTTGGGAAAATGAAATAAATTGGATTTATTTGAAAAATGTTTAAAAAATGGTTTCAAACAAAAAAAATTACATGGACGGAAAAATTACATTATCTTTGATCATAATAATAAATATTACACACTTTAGAACTAAATATTAAAAAATTTATCAGGCCATGATTCTGATTTTAATGCATGTTTAAGATCATGATCATAGATTTTGGAAACTGAGGTTGTCCGATGTGATTCTTAAACAATTACATTTGGATCCATTTTCAAAAAACACAATGCACATCCTCTAGATTTTGGGGTATTATTTTGAGTTCTTGGGGTCACCTAATAAATGGAATAGGTTTAGTGATCATTTTAATTTTAACTTGTGTATTAAAAAATATCATTAAAAAATATGAAATAATAATAATATATTCAATTTTGTGTAGAGTAATGGATTGACCTACTATGAAGCTTTTGAAACATTGGGAGCATCACATGATGCCTTATGGTCTTTTAGCTTGGGAGTCATCAGCAAAGTCCCTCAATATTGGTTGACTCAGTTGAGTTCAATTTAAATTACCAGGATAAAATTTCAAATAAAATACAACAAAACATTAACGATAAATGAAAAATCATATTAATATTAAAATTTGATTCCACCTAGTTCTTCCATATTTATTCCTATGAATAATGATGAACCCCTTTGTCTATTGTGACATAAAAAAAATCATCATGATTAATTAAAATTGGTTGAATTGTGAAAATTAATTTGAACAATGGAATGATCTTGGGATTGGGATATTTCTTTAGGATTATTATAATTTAAATTATTTTTATAGGATCCATATTTATTTTTTTATGAGGCATTTTGGTGAGAAATGTGTATTGAAATGTTTTTGGAAAAGGATATTTGAATATCAATGTTTTTAAGATATATTTTGTTTGGGACTAGCCAAACAGAAGTTTATGGGTGTTATTATCCACTTTAGGAGGAAAATATTCATGATTTTTATTATAATTTTCATGTTCATTATAATTCAGAAAAAAAAATTAGTGTATTTTAAAAATTGAAAATTATTTCACATTATGGTTATAATTCTATCATAAAATTAACTATTACATGGTATATGTTTTAACACCTAATAAAACCTAGAATGTCCTTGATTTTATTTTTATATTTTATTTTTAGGTCCCCAATGCTATAAGAAAGAATTCATGATTTTGGATTTATTGATTAATCCCATTAGAAGAAAAATAAAATAGTCCATGAACAAAGAATATTCTGGGAGAAGTGACCTATAATGAAGCCCAATAAAGGTATTTTAGAGGCAATGATCAAAGGCTAATGATTCAAAAAAATTAACGGTAGATATATAATATCATGGGGAACATTTCATTCAATAGTGACCCATGATAATTTGGATTTTTTCAATGAGTTCCAGGAGACCCTAGTTGATGTTGAAATTCTGGGAAAAATTCTATAGCCTAGAAAAACATGCCACCATTATATTAATATATAGAAAACCAAAAAATCTATTAGGATGAAATTTTACACATCATTAATGCGAACCTAGATATTCATGTATTTCTTATATTTCCCAACCAAAATCCGCCATCTAAAGGCTCTTTTGGGCCCACATGTTGGTGGCATTCAAGTTGGATTGGCTTTTTTTTCATGTGTAGAAAAGTCCACTTTTCATTAACATTCCACCCACATTGGCCTACCAACATTAATTTTGGAGTCTTTTACTATAGGGGGATATACAAATGGCTTCCAAAATTCTTATTTAAGGTAGTTGTGTTAGATGATTTAGTCATATTTTGTTCTTTTTTCCATTGTAATGTTATTCTGTGATTTTTTTCTCTTAAATTCTTCTTGCAACTATAAGATGCTCAAATCAAATTAGAATCATTATAAAACCTCATCTTCTTCTCAACTCCTAATATTTTTCATAACACACTGATATTGTTATATCACGGTGTGGCTTTATCACACAACATATAAATAAATCCTTCACACATCGGTGGAATGTTTGCTATTTCATTTCTTTTCATCTCTTTAATTCCTTTCTCATGAGTCTACTTAATACATCCATATAAATCATAGAAACAATGGAGGGAAAAAACATAGGGGTTAATCAAAGGGATTATAAAGTGGATGTGCTGGATTATATTTTTCACCCCATCAATGTCTAATCACTTCATTTAATTCAGAATCTTGATTGAAGATCTTTAAAAAACTTCGTCCTTGTTGAATTTAAGGCCACACACATCAATTTATAATATGAACCTTTAACTTGGAGGGATCATATATATGATCCTCCAAGAGTATATGTGATTAGTATTAGGGTGTGTAAGTATTAAACCAGTAAGTGATGTTGTTTTTTGATCTTCTTAAATGTACCAATCTCAAATATAATAAATTGAAATTGTAAAAAAGGAATGCATCCAATCCACCCCAAATTATAACTTAGGATAAATTCATACCATTATATTGAATTCAATTATTTAACATAGTTTTCACATTAACAAATATTAAATAAACCACATATTGGCCACATAATATCAAAAATAATCTATAGAATGTATATGCATATTTGTTTTCTTCTAATGTCTCTAAAGGTTTGACAACACATACTAAACTACATGAAACTAATTATGCCTAAAAATATGGGTAAATTTTGGGTGAGACCAGATATCATGAGAATCTAATTTAGGTGAAACTACATGGACCATCCCATAAACTAATTAATGAAACCAATCTAGTGATTCTCATATCCCTAACAAATCCCCTTAGGAATCTATTCCTAGAGTGCATTATGGTGGATATTTGTTATCATATAATGATATAGGGAGAAATCATTAAGAGATAAATTTCTCTTCCAGAGTAACATTGGAGGGCACATTGTATTGGTTATTATTTCAACTTATTATTCTTGGTTATATCCCCTTATAAATATTCACAAGTTTATGTCTATGATTAACTAGCCCTATTAACACAATTGAGGTTCTCTGTTATGAAATCACTTTTGGTAAATCATATATCTAAGGGGAGGGAGTATACATAAATACCAATTCCTTCCGATGAAAATTTCCCCCATATCTCGTGGGGATCTAAATGGAATCATAATATTATTACTCATCCCTAATAAACCTATAATAAACTCATGAATTCCTCAGAATTGTCTTGATGAAATATTCCATAAAAAAGAAATACCATACACATTATCAAATATACGAATCATATCATCATAATATACTAGTGGAAAAATAACCTAAATATATCCATTCATGCATCCGACATTATTTCTAGAATATCCATGAGAAAATAGATGTAAAAAAATTTCATATCTTAGTGGCCAATAGCAGAAATACCTTACATTAGTTTCCTCTATCACATGAGATTTCCTATATTAATTGACAACTAATAAATATTGTACAAATATTGAAACAAAAAATTATGAGGATATCAATATATCACAATGAGCAATTAATTATATACTGGGTCCAATATTATCATTCTCATCAGAGTTTTTCGACATGCTTTAATAGTTACATAATTATATGATCACTTATGTTATAACATTACTAATGATCATCTGGATACTTTGACTATTTCTATAGATAATGATCATATTCATTCTATTAATATAGTTTATCAACATCACATACTTGTGAAAACCAAATGAAATAATCAAAAAAAATTCAATCATTATTTATCACATTGACATATCATAGTTGAACTCATAGAGTAAAAGTCAAAATTTTCAATTCATAAAAAGGAATCTTGTAAGCATAATTCAATAATTATCAATGATCTATTAACAATCATATCTTTATACTGACTCATACATGAAAATAATAATGTCTTACTCCAATATCTACTTATGTAAGTCAGAAGATTATTATGATGAAATGTAAGTGGTATTATAGTAAGGTTTATACCCATGATGATTCTTACCCATAGTAGAAAAAGATTCTTAGGAATAATGTATTTATATCACCATCCCTGGAAAAATATACATAATGCTTCATAATGGTTAATATGTTAATTAATTGTAGGCTTATATTCCATCCCATTTTCTTAATGATATTCTGGAAGCCTTATATAATCACATAATAGAATCCAAAAAAATATAACAACACATAACCAGTTAAAGAATGAAATAAAAATTTGGGTGACCCTCCCAATGGTACCTTGATAAAGAAATTTAGATACCCTTCCAATATAACCCATTCCAGGGGGTTCATCGTGATGGTAATAATAATATTAGTCCCAATGGTCCTCCTGATGATTATTGTTAATGTGTTACACCTCAGAACATGAATTATGACTAGGAAGTAAGTCCATTATCCATATTTTATAATTATATATATTCATGGAAGTCCACCAAATGTATACCATAAAAAATAGCATAGAATTCCTATAATGATTAAGGATGTTTCATACATGAATATTAAATCTTCTCTGATTTATACTAATTACATTACACAAACAAACGCCTAAGGATTTTAACCTTTCGAAACTTATAAATTAATTTTATTTATTCATAAATGATGTTCAATGTCTCTAGTAATATCCTCCCAATTATTACTCCTATATAAATAATATCTTCATAACCTAGGGAATATAAATATTAGAAAGGGTGAGGAAAGATTCATTACAATGGTAGACAAACTAGATACATTATAAATAAATGAATATAAGTTTATAAGAATATGAGTATAACATTTAAGAACAATAACATGCATATCAATGATCATAATCATGAGTCAAAAAATAAATATTGGAAATTCATAAGATATTATTCCTAATATTTTTAAAAAACATGAGAAATGTGAGTATAAAAGTGGCATATCACATTTAATTTTGACATATTCATACACTTAGAAATTCATTTCCTATTAGAAAATGATAATTTCCATATAAGCATAGAAAACAATTTCCCCATTATAAAAGGATCATTTCTGAAACAAATATTGGAACAATATGGGTGGTAATACCTCCATGGTGGGACACACTACCATTATCAGTGGTATCTCATTCCCCATAGTGAAATGGGTTCACATCTCTATCCATAAGTTTTGTGAAGGATAACTAACAAAAAAATCACAATAAAGAAATCCATTTTGGAACTGTTTTCACTCTTAGTTTTTCTATTATCTACCTCTTGTGATAGAAATAATTACCCAATTCATTGGAGGGAGTTATAGGTATTACCTGATATGTTTTTTAATGAAACCGTTATTTTTATTAATAATATACCCACGCTCTTTGGTTATTATGTATTGACTGACACAAAAAATGAATATGTCTTAGATAAGTTAATAAAAATTTCATCATATCATAATCCATGAAATGGAATGGGATTCATAGTCATTTCTTCATATCATAACATATGGAAAATAGAAATGTTTGGTAATAATTTGTTAATCTCATAAACGTATAATATAGGGATATATAAATTCCTTTTTTATGAATTATATCATATTATAACTCATGGAAGAGAGATGAGTTTCATAAACATATTATCATTATAAACCATTAAATTAAATAATAAAAATGTTATCCATGGATAATATCCCAGTAAAGCATAGGTAACATCAATGGATTTTAGTATAGATGGAAAATAATTTTCAAAGATCATGTGAAACAATTATTGAGAAAAATATATTTTGAACATTTAAAATCACTTTTTTAAACATATATAATTTTTAAAATCCTTATATTTGAAAATAACTATAAAAATATATAATATATAATTTAAATAAAAACAATTCATCATGATTTGATGTTTCTTTCAAGGGGAACATGTTAAAAAATTCATTCACTTTTTTTTTGTAAAATATTAATTGTCATTTTCATTGAAAATGACATGATGATTCATTTTTAAAATATTTTTTAAAAATAATTTCTTTGATAAAAATGTATTTAAAAAAAATTAAAATAAATTAAAAAATGGAACAAATTATTATAAAATATAGGTTTGGAAAGAAAATGTTTTCTACTAAAAATATTAATTTTCTTAAAAACAATAATTTTAAATTTTTAGTATGGAAAATGAAGTGAAAAATATATTATCATGAAATTTAAAAATTAGAATAAAATCAATGAGTTTATTTTGAGATAGATTGAAATATTTCATCACTGAAAGAATAATCATAAACATTCCTGATATTCATTGAGATTCTAACATAAAACTATATCTAATTTGGTAAATTTTCAACGTAATACCCATGAAGGTATCACATTGAAGGATACATTCACATCCTTTCCTAGTGGGGCCCATTCCATGACTCCCCATTCCCACTTACAATAGGATTGGGGATGGTGACTAGCACTTAGTATGCATATCACTAACATTAGAGGCATTGCCTATATACCTATATGAGAAAACACATGTCGAGGCCCACCAAATATTAAATTGAAATATTCACTAAGAAACAAATGAATGAATATAATTATATCCCAATTATATTATGATATGAATATATAGTGAAATAAAATAAATTGGGCCACAATACAATCCCACTCTATAGAAAGATTCTATGAACCACAAAGTCCAACCTATAAGAAAAAGGTACCTGGACTACTATCTGTTATAGTGGGAACACCTCGACTTTCTGATCTCAAAAAGCTTGGTTTTTGTAATGCCACGACCATAGATTCCAAGAGTTAGTGCATTATTTTAATACATTTGCATTATTACAAGTAATCAAGTCCTGATTGATAGCTCAATTTAGCAGTGTTGGAAAATAGATTACATACATGAACGTTACATTACACTTTCCAACATACAACACAAAAAAAATCCTTTGAGAATTCCATTGTTCCCTTAGCTTAACCTTGAATAATAAACATATAACACTTATTGGGATCCTCGGAAAATTAAACATAACAAAGGGGTTAGATCAAACGCTCAGTAAGGGTAAGAAATACAATGGAAGATAACATAAATATTAAGCGTAGTGAATAATTCAAACCACATGACTTTACTAATAAAATGGAATACATTTATGGTAGGAATATGAGGTGAGTAAATAATTCCATAATAAAACATAATCATGGGTATTATACTAGTCTAATTAACACAAGAAACATCAATATTATTTTCATAATGAGGGAATGTATAATGCCAGACATTCAGAATTTTTTTTTCAATGCCTCAGCCCAGATGTCTAATAATGATTAAGGCCTCAACCAAAACCATATATCAAATTGGGAAAATCCTCGACCAATTACACATCTAGTTTTATAATGAGAACTACCTATGCATCGAGGAGCTATTTCGGGCTCCACCAATCACTTACTATGTACAACACATTCCTCATATGAAAAGGATTAAATATAACATAAACATTCATATTAAAACTAGCATACGAAATGTCGATACATTAACCATAAACCATGAATGGTATAAAAATAACACATCCATAGTCAATCATATCACAAAACATTCTATTTAATATGAAGGATTTGTATCATAAGGAATCGACTTCAAACAAGTATAAAATCTATCAAAGGATGTTGACATAGATGAAAATGATTTGTAAAACTCTTTAAGAGAAATATAACATTTTAATTAAATAATTTAAAAGTCTAAAAATTTATAAAGGAATTTATTTAAATGATATTTTTGAAAAAAAGTGTCCCATAATAAATTCTTATTTTTTTAAAATAATTATAATTTGAAAACATTCTTGTCCATATAAATAAATTCTTAAAATCATTTTGAAAATAGGGACATTAATCAAAAGGATTTAGAATGATAAATCTTAAAAACATTTGAATTGATGATCCTATTAAATATACCCTCACATAAAATCTTAAAAGATTTGTTTGAATTTTTTTATTGAAATATGGGTATCGATGATAAGTATGTCCCAAAAAATACTTTCACACAAACAATCTCAGATAATAATGAGATTAGGGAAATAACACATACCTTGTACTTTCCTTTAATAGAGGGTACGTTTATACTCCTATATAATTACTATAGTATGATATTAAATTATACAATAACTATATTAATATTTATGATATCATATATTACTCACTTTTGACTTTATACTCCTTATTTAATTATAATTTCCATGTTAAAGTAACATTTTTGGGAAATAATCTCTCTCCTTATCTTATGTGTTTTAACTTGTTATTCTTGTTAGTATCACATAGATCTTGATTTTCATACTTTGAGAATATAAAAAATGATTTATATATCATATATATTCAGAATATAAATATTTATTATAGATATATTTATAAAATGGAAACACCGTTTATGGAGACGGTAGGCCATACTTATGCATAAACGCCGTTTCCATTTTCATATCGTATTGAACGGAAGTAAGTGATTGAGATATATGTAAGTATATATATATATACAGTAGATTTATTATTTCATTTATTAAATAATAATTAATAATATATATTTTTATGATCACCATTTAATGTTGAATATGGAAATGAATCGCAACACGTTGTGGAGACAGTAATCCATACGTACACATGAGCAACAATATCATTCCCTGGGTGACTAAAAGTTGTGGAAAATATTGGTATATTAATTTTATAGAGACATTATCATGCTATTTTCATTATTTATATACATATTACTCATCATTATATCCATCCAAATAACATCGTGTTGAATAACAAATTACACTACGGTGAGGAGACGGTAAGCCGTACGTACAGACGCATGTCGACATTATTATTAATAGGATGGATAGAATAATTAATATAGTTGTACCATATTTATAATAACATCAATGTTTGTAAAAGGTACTAGTGTTATAATTTTATAATGGAAACAACATGGAAACAAGAAGTGGAAGATGAAAAGATCTTGAAAGTGGTGATGAAATATTTACCTCTTCTGCGTGTTCATCCTTTTAATTTGATCAAAATGGCTCCTTAGGTTGGATTTATGACTAAAGTAAGGAATCTAGGATGAAGGGTGGAAATTTGAGAGGATATTTGGTCAGATTTTGGTCAATTAACATTGATTTGGAAAAGTTATTTTGAGATAAGGGGAAGTTCCCTTTTATAAGAGGGGTGATGGTCACCTTAGGAAATGATTAAAGTATTAATTTATTATACAATCAAAATCAGTTTATAATGGTTCCAAATTAATTTATTTCTATCCATTGGTGCTTATGGGTCGTAATCATCTCAAGGAATAGGTTTTAGACAAGTTTAGTTTAGCATTTTAACCTTATATTCTACATTTAACTCTTAGTTAAATAGTTTAACTTTTACAGTGTCTTCTCGTATTATTACTCTATATGGATAATATAATTAACAAAATATCCAATAGAACAACAAGTGGCACATTAATTACTTATATATATATATATTATTTAAGTCTTTTGGTAGAAACTTACATTTTTATGAATATTATATCAACGAATAATATAGTATTTGATTTAAATATAAATTTATGTCAATTTTTACACATTTTGGTATATTGTTTTTTTGAAAGTCATGACAACTTAATTACCTAGATCAAGATACATATAATCATACCTAACATTTCATTTTCTCATATAAAATTCGTGGATGGCCCCAAAACTTTCAAATTATATTTATTTAAGTATTTATAATATCACTTATTTGATTCATTCATTAATAAGGAAAATACTACATCATTATTGTGTCATAATAAATAAAATTATATAATGTCTAAAAATTATAAATAAAATGTTATTCTTTAGGAAATATTTTTATCTTTCTAATTAATATTTATAGTCTAATTTATCTTACGTATAACCTTATATTAAAAATGTTTTAGTTAAGAAAACATGAATTACCAATTTTAACTCTTCTTTAAATTAAATAATAGTAAATGTCCTAATCTAGTCCATGTAAACCTAAAGGCTCATATTTTATTTATAAGGTTTTCTTGGTCGAATTACTCTTATTAAATAGAATTAGGACCAGTGTTATTGTAATTATCATAGCATTTTATCATTAATTACCCCATTAACTTTTAACCTTGGAAAATAAAAGTCAAAAGTAACTATTCACCAAAAATTAGTTTCATCTTATTGAACAACATTTTATTTACTGATATCAACCGTGACACTTGGATTTTTGAAATTCAAATCCTAGAAGCAGTAAAATTAAGTTTTATTTAAATTTGAAAATGCTCTAAGGAGGTTGGTAAAAGACGGTGAAAAGATCAATAAATATTTTATATATCTACAATTCTTATAAACTATCTCCAATTAATTACATTGAACATATATAGGTATTAGGTATCTATTTTTACCTAATATAAAAATAAATAAAATAAATAATTATTTATATAAAAAGTCAGATTTAACCAATTACTCTGTGTTTTTCACCATTCATCAAAAATTGACTGTTTTCAGAAAAATACAAAAATTTCACCCTAAGATATTTTTGATATTATGAAACCAGAAATGAAGTCCATTTTACCAATTTAAAAACCCAAAGGTTTCATTAATTAATTTAAAATTAATTCCTGTTGTCAAAACCAAGGTGTTTATTTTTAATAAATAATAACTATCAAAAGATTAACACTTGTTTATGTCCAATATTAAAGTGAAATTACATACAATGACCATGATTAGATTAAATGTTAAAAATATAATATAATTATACTTCCAAACCATTAAAATGTATAACTCAACACTATTAATTAGTTTTATTAAAAAAGTTGTTTTCAGTTAAAATATTGTATTTTTTACTATCCACCCAAAAATGAATGTTATCAGAAAAACACCAAAAATTTATTGAAAATAAATTCTTTTGTCTTGATTCTAAAAAATTATTTTATTTTGTCAAATTTAATATATATAAGTTTCAAATATTTGTTTTTAGAAAATATTTCCATTAAAAGGCTGTAAAATTTCATTTTCTTGAAAAATAATTGTTTCATTTGAAAAAAATGAATTTGTTCATAAAATATGTCCAAGAAACTGATAATATGGATTATTAAATTATAAGGATTATATAATGTTCAAAATTTCATTAATACTATTCATAACTTCTTCTGAATGGCTAGTTTGGTAAGTCATGGTGCGCATGAATTCAGTGTTGTGTGTGGTGCAATTTATTGAATTAATTTGATGAAATAATGTACTATGAAATTTTGGGGAGTTACATTATTACATCCTTAAATAAATTGTGTCCTCACAATTCGAAATTGTTCTTAAAAAATTAATGATTTATGATAGAAATTACATTTGTGGGAAAACCCACATCTCAAATTGGGTTAATAAAATTTAGTCTTAATAAGAGGAAAAGGGGAATGAAATAGTCACCACCAAATTATGATCTCTATTAGGAGAACATTAGTGGAAATTAGAGACACATAATTGGAGTAAAATTGTAAATATTTATAGGGAGTGATTGAGGTTATCTGTCACAAAAAATTGTAGAATTGAGGGCCTCAAAACCATCAATCTACAATGATTTGAAATATCATCTATTCAACAAAACAAAAGGTATTAGGATAACACATTTCTAATTTTAAAATCCCTGACCTGAATTTTAATAATTAATTTCTTCATAGATAAGGTGATGAAAAAAATATATACTTTACAATTAGAGTTCCATCCATTGACTAATTTCTACCACAAACTCGTCTTTTACTCTAAAAGATAATAGAACCTAAAAAAATAATCTATTTATCCTATTCGTATAGAGTTTTAAAAAAATTAATTTATAATTCAACTACTAGACCTTTTAAAAAAAGTTCATTATTCAATCCAGGACATCACATTGGCCAGTGGTAGGTGACACACCCTTATCGCCCTTTGGTTGCAGGTTTAAGTTTGGAGGCATTGCCAGACTCGACGGGTTGCCACCCAACCTCTGGGTTTTCCTTTTTGTGACAATCCAAAAATAATAGCGAACGAGACATATCCAAAATACTTCCTTCCAAACTCAGTGTCAAAATTTTATAAGGAAGTTAAACACAATGTGGATCCTTTTTTTCCACGTAATAACATGTGAACAACTTCATCATGTATTATTTTAAAACATGGTAACGCCACAAATTACCATAAAACCGTATTGATTAATTTCATGCTATGTTATTATTTATAGAATTATGGATATACTCCTTATATACAAATTTTTTTTAAACTCCATCAATGATGGAATATAAAAACAATTAATCAGTTCCAAGGTAGTCAAGAATATCCAATATAATTTATCCAAATCAACCATCTCAAATTAAAAAATTACTACCTTCGTATCAGGACCATATAATATAAAATTTCCAATTAAATAGTATTGCAGTACAATCCTTATTTGTTTCTATATTTAATATAACCAGTACATCATTGATAGAATAGTAAAATGATGCAATACTTTACTAAAAACATAATAACTCTTAATCATTCCTCTTCATCTTCGGTAGTATCATAACTTGATTGTTATCTAATAGCTGCATTTGGGGTATACTCTATTGATTTGAACATTGATTCGTGTCCCAACTCATTGCAAATGAATCATTGTACATTTGAAACACTTTTCATACCATTGCAATCACGTACATGGTGTCCTTTTTCTCGACACAAATAAAAAACTCTCATTCCCTTTAAGCATTCATTGTGGTGATTCTTTCCATAGTTATAACATATGGGAAAATCCTTCTTTCCCTCTATGACTCTTTTCTTGTCATGCTTCCCTTCAAATCCATAGGACTCAGAGAATTCATTACTTATATTATTAACACATGATACCATTTCTTCATATGTTGAAAATACATGGGAGACTATTTCCTTTCTAAATATTGGCTTAATACCATGAATGATATGATCCTTATTACTCCATGGATCATATATATTGATAGAGTTCCCCTTCCTTCTACTTGGAACAATTTCTAAACATTGTCTTACGCTAGGTCAGTTTGGGAATCACAATTTATAATTCCAAACATGTAAATTACTTAACTTAAATTGAACAGTATATGGATATAATACATAATAATAAAAAATTATTTTCTTTGAGGAGATATATACTCATAAATCCTTCATAATGATTTGTAATGAAAATGAGAATTATCCTAATAATATCCCCCAGGAGTGTCGTAACCAAGAGTGCAGCAAGGCCCGTTGTCATGCACCAGTTTGAGTTTGAGTCTATCTCAAAGCAGTGTTTTTGTGTTTTACCCCCACATACATTTGTGCCAGATCCACCCTTACTTGCTCGTATCTATACAGATATGTATTTTCTTGGAAAACTCAAAAAATCTCTACATTTCCAAAATTGAAGGATGTTCTTCTGTACTAATTCTCGAAGTCTAACTTCAGGTATTATGCTCTAATTAGCGTTTATCTAAATCTAGTTTCCAAGGATATTTCTAAACTTTCTCTGATACCAACTGTAATGCCCCAACCCTATATTCCTAGAGTTGTTGCATTATTTTAATATATCGGCATGATTACAAGGATTCAAGTCAGGAAAGACCGATCAGTTTAGCAGTCTTGGAAAATAGATTACATACATGAACATTACATTAAATATTCCAACATACAACACACACAAAATACTTTTAGTATAACATTGTTCCCTTAGCTTATCCTTTCATCTTAAACATAAAACAATTCTTAGGATCCTTGGAAAATGAAACATAATAAAGGGGTGAGATCAAATGCTTAGTAAGTGTAAGCAATACAGTGGAAGATAACACAAATATTAAGCGTGTTGAATAATTGAAACCACATGCCTTTACCAATAAACATGAATACTTTAATGGTAGGAATATGATCTGAGTAAATAATTCCATAATAAAGCATATTCATGGGTATTATACTAGTAGAATGACCATAAGAACCATCAATATAATTTTCATAATTAGGGAATGTATAATTCCTGACATTCTAAAACATTTTGTCAAGGCCTCATCCATGATGTTGAAAAATTATTAAGGCCATGGCCAAAACCATATATAAAATTGGTAAAGGCCTCATAAAATTCAACGCCTAGTTTTCTAATGAGACCTACCAATGCATCGAGGTGTTATAGCGGGCTCCACCCGTCACTTACTAAGTCCAATAAATTCTTCATTTATAAAGGATGAAATATAACATAAACATTTGTATTAAAACTAGCATACGAAATGTCTATACTATAACCATAAAACATGAATGGTATAAAAATAACACATCCATAGTCAGACATAGCACAAAACATTCAATTTAATATGGAATATTTGTATCATAATGAATCGACTTCAAACAAGTATAAAATCCATCAAAGGATGTTGACATAGAGGAAAATGATTTGTAAAATTCTTTGATAGAAATATCCCTTTTAATGAAATCATTTAAAAGTATCACAATTTATAAAGGAATTCATTGAAAATATATTTTTCAATCAAATTGTCCCACACCACATTGATTTTTTTTTAAAAAGAATTATAATTTCAAAACATTCATGTCCATATAAATAAATTCTTCAAATCATTTCGAAGACATGGACATTAATCAAAAGGGTTTAGAAAGATAAATCTTTATAACATTTATAATAATGATATAGTTAAATATACCCTCCCATAAAACCTTAAAATATTATATTTTAATTTGTTTTATAAAATATGGGTATCGATTATAAGTATGTCCCAGAAAATAATTAGACATGAACAATCTCAGATAATAATGAGATTGAGGAAATAACCCTTACTTTGTACTTTCCTTTAGTCGAGGATATGTTTATACTCTTGTATAATGAACATAGTATGTTATTAAGTTATAAAATAACTATATTAACATTTATTATATCATATATTACTCATTTATGACTTTATACACTTTAGTTACTAATAATTTCCATGTTAAAGTAACATTTTTGGTTAATAATAGCTTTCTTTATCGTATGTGTTTTAACTTGTTATTCTTTTTCATACACATAGATCATGATTTTCATACATCTAGAATTTAAAATATGATTCAGATATCATATTTATTCAGAATATAAAAATTTCTAATAGAAATATTTATTAAATGGAAACACCATTTATGAGGATGGTAGGCCATACGTACACATAAACGTCCTTTACATTTTAATATCGTATTGAACAGATGTAAGTGATTGAGATATAATTAAGTATATATATACATCCAGTAGAATTATTATGTCATATATTAAATACTAATTAATAATATATATTTTTATAATCATCATTTAATGGTGAATGTGGAAATGAATCGCATCGCGTCATGCAGATGGTAATCTGTACGTACGCACGAGCGACAATATCATTTCCTTAGTAATTAAAATGTGTGAAATAGGATGGTATATTATTTTACATAGAAATTATCATGTTATTTTCTTTATTTATAAACATATTACTCATCATTATAGCCATCCAAATAATATAGTGTTGAATAACAAATTACACCACGACGTAGAGCCGGTAAGTCGTACTTACGCACATATAGTGACATTATTATTAATAGGATGGATAGAATAACAAATATAATAGTACCATATTTATAATAACATAATAGTATATATAAGGTACTGTTGTTATTGTTTTTTAATGGAAACAACAGTGAAATAAGAATTCGAAGAAGAAAAGGACGTGAAAGAGGTGGTGAAATATTTAACTCTTCTTTGGGTTATTCCTTTTGATTTGGTCAAAAGGTCCCATTAGGGTAGCTTTATTACTAAATTAAGGCCTCTAGGATGAAGGGAGGACTTGTTAGAGGATATTTTGTCAGAGGTTTTCTGAGACAAATTTCTTTGGAGATGTTATTGTGAGAGAATGGGAAGTGCCCTTTTATAAGAGGGGTGGGGGTCACTTTAGGAAATGATTAATGTATTAATTTAGTATACAATTATATTCAGTTTATAATGGTTCCAAATGAAATTATTTCTAGAATTAGGTGGTTATGTGTCGAAATCATCTTAACCAATAGGTTTTAGTCAAGTTTAGGTTACCATTTTAACCTTATCTTCTAGATTTAACTCTTAGTTTAATAGTTTGACTTTTACCCTGTCTTCTTCTATTCTTACTCTATATAGTTAATAAAATTACTCTAAACTTCCAAAAGAACCTCAAGTGGCTTATTAATGAATTATATAAAATTATTTAATCCCTTTTTCAGAACCTTACATTTTTAGGAATACTATATCAACCAATAATATAGTATTTGTTTTAAATATTAATTTATGTCATGTTTGACACTATTTGGTATTTTTTTGAAAGTCATCATAACATGATTAATTCAATAAATATACATTGAATCATCCATAACAATTCATATTCACCTAGATAATTCGTGGATTGCATCAAAACAATCAAATTATATTTATTTTAATCTTTATAATATCATTTATTTGATTCTTTCATTAATAATGAAAATACTACATCATTATTGTGACATAATAAATAAAATTATATAATGTATAAATATTATAAACAAAATACCATTATGTAGGAATTATTTTTATCTTTCTAATTGATATTTATAGTCTAATATATCTTATCTACAACCCTATATTAAAAATGTTTTAGTTAAGAAAACTTGAATTTAACAATATTTACTCTTCTTTAAATTAAATAATAATAAATTTCATAATCTAATCCAAGTGAACCTAAAGGGTCATATTTCATTCCTAAGGTATATTTTGGTCAAGTCACACTTATCAAATAGAATTAGGAAATGTGTTATGTTAATTACAATTGTATTTTTACCCTTAATTACCCTATTAACTTTTAACCGTGGTAAATAAACGTCCAAAGTTAGTATTCAAAAAAATATATTTTCATCTTATTGAACAACATTTTACTTACTGATATCAACTATGTATCTCTAATTTTTGAAATTAGACACACATAAGTGGTAAAATTAATTTTAATGAAAATTTGAAAATGCTCCTAGGAGGTGGGTAAAAGACGGTGAAAAGTTCAATAAAATTTTTATATATCTAAAATTATTATAAACTATCTCCAATGAATTACATTTGACCTTATATAGGTAATATGTATCAATTTTTTCCTAATATAAATTTATATAAAATAAATAATTGTTAAAAAAAGGTCACTTTTAACCAATAACATTGTGTTTTTCACTATTTATTAAAAATTGAAAGTTTTTAGAAAAAATAACGAAATTTCACACTAAGTTAATTTTGATATTATGAAACAAAAAATGAAGTCAATCTTACCAATTTAAAAACCTATAAGTTTCATTAATTAATTTAAAATTAATTCCCATTGTCAAAACCAAATAGTGTATTTTTAAGAACTAATAAATATGAAAAGATTGGCACTAATTTATGTCCAATTTTAATGTGAAATTACACACAATGACCATCATTGGAATAAATGATAAAAATATAATTTAATTATACTTAGAAATAATTAAAATGTATAATTGAACACTATAAATTATTTTTGATTAAAAAAGTTGTTTTCAGTAAAAATATCGTATTTTTCACTATTCACCCAAATATTAATGTTATCATAAAAACACCAAAAATTTATTGAAACTAAATTCATATGTCCTGATTCTAATGAAGAATTTTATTTTTTCAAATTTAATACATAAATGTTTCAAATATTGGATTTAAAAAAAGTTGTCCATTAAAAGGTGGTAAATTTGCAATCTTTTAAAAATATGTCATTTATTTGAAAAAAAATTAATTTGTTCTTAAATTATATATAAGAAAATCGTAATATGGATACTAAATTTATAAGGATTATATAAAGTTCAAAATTCAGTTAATACTATTCATAACTGCTGTTGAATGACTAGTTTGTTAAGTCGTGGTGTGCTTGACCTCACTATTGCATGTAGTGAAAGTTATTGAACTACTTTGAAGTAATAACGTACTATGAATTCTTGGGGTTTTATAGTTTTCTCCTGGACCACCTATGACTCTGTCAAAAGTTCACTCATCTACAAAATAAACAACACATGTTAGAAAAATCTATGAAGTGGTTAGTATAAAAATACTCAGTAAGAAAATGTAAAACATCAATGAAATACAAAAAGAAAGAGGGATAGTCAGCTCTACAAAATATATGTCTACATAAAATAAAACAAGATTATCCAGTTATAATCAATCCAATACATGAATTATAATGGTAATTAATAACCACTGTATAACAACACTAGGGATTCAACTCCAAATTTCCAGGAACCAGTCATCTAGGATAACACCCTCCTATGTTAGATAGAAATGATTTCATCCTTATGTTATATACTTTTCATCGGGAACAATCATGAGGGAGATACACTGATAGATCATAAGAGAATGTGATACCACAGATGGGGATAATATTCATGGATATGGGGTGATACCAAAAACTCCATCTAGAATAACTTATTATGTAGAGGGTCAATGCCCTCTAAAATTTGTCACATCAATACCATAGACTCTACCCTTGGAAATATGAATTAATAGAGGATCCTACTCTAGCCCTCTCAGTGGATTACAAGAACTATGTCGATGAAGTCCAATAAAAGGGATCATACTCCTTTCTATATGAAATTATAGGTAGCATCCTCCAGGTAAATGATCAAGGGAACAAACCCTAATAAACATATCCAATATACAGAGGACAAGAGAATCAATCCATGTATAATGGTATTCACGACGTGTCGTATGGTCACATGATGTGTTCCATGACCCAAGTTAGATACCTTTTATGGTGGCCCGTGTCATTCCAAAATGTGCCATGTAGAATATATGTACATTACATATATATGAGGTTACACGTCATGTCCTTCATCCTAGGTCCAGCCATGTACTTCGGCCATAAACCAGTACAATGTGTCAACCTGTATACATCTTCTTATGTACCGATACATGAGGTATTACATGTATTTTTTCATGTACAATACGAGTGGGAGAGTGCATTTTGTTTAGGAAACCATGTACTCCATCTCATATCCATGTATCTCTCGAGATACACGTCGAGTGGTCCAATTATAATCACATGTTGTGTTACCCATACTACATGCTTTCTGTTTGGGAATATTTAGAATGATATGTTCTTAATCCCACGTTTTTTCCAATTGTAGATGTTCCTATAATTTAGTTTTTTCATCTAGATACTCAATATTGAGGGTTTTTGAAACATCCTAACATTAGATCAAGGTGTTTCTGGCCATGAATCATCTCAAAAAACAACTTGAAACCCATCTGATGAAAACCACCCACAGAATGATATTTCTAAAATCACATTGACTCATCTTTCACCAACATGGTCACACCTCCTATAGTTTTTCTTAGTGTGGATATTAAATTATAGATCTTTGTTTTATGTAAGGAAGGTTCAATGACCATTCAATCATAACCCTATGAATAACGAAGAACACATGTAGGAAATAAGAGAGTTAATTTAAACTGGGAAAAACCTAAACCATTGTTTATTCTATATTTTATTTGTTCCTATAATGATTATAAACAATAAAATAAATATAATAATGAACTCCATAAATTTTTTAATTAAAACCCATGCATCTAGAATGATCAATCCTCGGATCAACCTATAGGATGGTTATTTTGTGTTCATTTTTGAAACTTAGAGCAATGAAAATGATATCAAAACAATACACCCTATATAGGAATTGTATTTCTCACTAATTAATATCAGTCACTTCATAGCCGTTGATGGAGTGATCCATCAATGACGTTGTTAATTGATCTTCGATCTGTGATTCCTTTGTCGTTTTCATGAGATGTTTCTTTATGGGTTCTATCTTGATCCTCTAGAAAATTTCCAGGGTTATGATCCTAACCATGGATTCATGCGTAAAGACTCATTTAAAAAACTGATGCCTCTCTATATCGCTACGTCAACAAAACAAATAAATTAAATTAAATCATTAATTAATTTTATTCATTAAAAATTCCCCAAACTACTTTTCAAAGCCCACCCATGCGGGCCAATGATAGGTTGCACCTGAGGTAAAGACGTTGCTCTGAATAGAACAGTTCTCTTGGATTTCGAATATAGAAACCAATTTAGATGTTATTACACCTTCTTAGAAAAACTATGCACACGTGTTATTTAATTTTTTAATATTATTCAATCATTTATAATGGGAACATTGGGCCTCAAAATTTATTTTTTTCTTAGCACCTGGTCTCAAAATTAATAAATTTAAAATTTCAAAACAACACATTAAAAATCCAGGAAACTAAATTCTACACAAAATGGGGATTTACATATGGAAATATCATAATCAACAACTACTCAAAAAGATAATGGTACTTAGAATGAACATGAGCCTCCATCGCCCATGTTTTCTCTTGGAGATTACTATTCTTATAGTGGACATGCTCTAATAGAATTTATTTCCCATGAATGATCCTCCACTAAAAAATACAAGATCTCCACTAGGTACTCAGCTAAAGTCACCCAATCCACAATGTAAAACTCCCCATAGTCACTGACATACACTTGGTGATGCAAGTACCTCATCAGTTTCTATAGGTTGAAGACTTCATATAACCGGTACTACTATAAGGTTAGACATATTTTGTATGCCATCTCACCATCTCTATGTAGTACAATGAATGTGTCGATAAACCTTGTTGAGAATTTTCCATCCTAGAAAAATCTCTATAATAAATATCTATGTGAAACCTGTAATATTCCATGGTCTTCTTAGTCAAACTCCAAAGGCCTCCTGCACCTTTCAAAATATGACATATGATGGCTCTAGGATGTCATTATCTACATCGGGATGATCTTCACCTACTCTATAGTAGATCACACCAACTTCAAGCCCATGAGTGTTGATTCTTGTAGGTCCGTCTATCTGTGTGGTGACCTGTAGGGTCACCTGTACAAATCCTAAAATGGATCCATACCAATGGTGGGATGGAATTTGATCATAAATTAGAATACAAAATGGGTAAGTGATCCTCCCAACTACAGCTATAGACCATCATTCAAGCTCACAACATGTCCTATAGAACCTAAATGTTCATCTCCATATTTCCATCCTTATGTGGGGTAAATGTTGTACCCAAGCGTAATTGGGTACCAAATGAATCCAACAATCCATTCCACAATTGGGATGTAAAATAATCATCACGTCCTGAAACTATCACTGATGGACCTCCATGGAGTTGAACTATATACTCCACGTAGAAGTATACCAAGCTCTTTACTGAACTCTATTATCATATTACTATTATGTGGGACAATGTGGTGAGTCGATCCACGATCATCCAGGTTGAATCATTTCCCTATGAAGTACATGGTAAACATATCACAATGTCAATTGATATTCCATATCATATCCATTTCATACTTCAAGGGGTTGACCTAAACCCATTGGGACCTAGTGTTCCTCCTTCACTTACTGATAGGTAAGGAACTATGAAATATACTCTTCCACACACTTCTTAAATATCAGCCACCAAAATTGATGTCAAGGGTCCAGGAACATCGTCTGCACACAGAGAAGTTCCTCCAAAGGTGATGTTTGAAAATACATTTGAACCCCCACCGACATCAACTCTGGAACTACTTTATGTCATCTAAAATGGATGGCACGCTCTCCACCATTAGAATATCCATCACGAGCATTCCCTATCAATATTTGAGCAAATGGAGTCTCACATCATGTATCCCCAAGTTCTGCCACCCTAACTCACTATAAGAGAGGAGGGATAGAAAGAATAGATTTTTGGTACGTGATCCCATCTACATCCACTAAGGATAACTATTTTGAGTTTATCTACTCTAACACCTCCTTCATCAATTGCAAACTAGATCTCCGACTGAGATAATATTCCCCCACATTTCACTTCCCAAGAGTATAGAAAATATCAATGTCAGAGTCCTTAATTAAGTCTATATTCCTCCTCTATAACATGTTCATTTCCATTAGAGAGAATACATACTTGAGACTCTTTTGATCAGAATAGATGATAATCATCTCACCCATTAGGTAATGTTGACACATCCTCAACAAGAATACTACAGCTGCGATCACAATATCATGTGTTTCATATTTCAGTTCATGTGGTCTCAAAATATAAAAAATAATTGGAAATCAATAATTTCGTTTTCATCAGGACACAATAATGACCATTTCATAATTCATCTTAGAACACTACTAACTCTACACCATCCTCCGTAATCTCATGATCAGAGCACTTGTTAAAATTTGCATCAAGTAGTTAATGATGTATTGGATCTTTTTTATCGACATGAATTTATACCCCTTTAGAGAAAAATACATCATCAGTTATATGGACCTAAAGAAATTAGGTATGAATATCCAGTAATTTCATGAATTTATATGGAAGATCTTCACCTCCATCAGGCTCCTATGTCAATCCCATGGAAACATTGTGTCATTTATGATTGGGTTTGTAGCCCCTCCATCTACTGAGATAACATTTCCTATAATGTAGACCACCTGAATCCATAAAAGAAACTTAAATATTTTTCTATAATGCGAGTTCTCTCAAAGAACATCTAGATCCATCTATATGTGTCTCACATGCTCCTCTACGAACACTGAGTACATTAGGATATCCCTGATGAAGACTACTATGAAACAATATAATTAATGTTTTTAGATTCAGTTCATGTGTCTCATGAACACTACTAGGTTTTTCATCTTTCCAGAAGGAATATCCATGTACTAATAGTGAACATAATGACCTCTTAATTCTGTTTTTCATATAACCTCCTCCCGTACTCACAGTTGGTGATAACATGATTAGAATTCATTAATTGAGAACTATCACACCCCTATAAAATGATCAAATAGGTCATCGATTCTTGATAATGGATAATAATTATTCCTAGACAACAAGTTCAACCACTGGTAGACCACACACAACCTCAATATCTAATCTTCCTTTTTTTAAATAAAACCTTAGTCAACTTGGGTGAAACAATTGGTATCATGATTCCCTTTCTCGGAAAGTTCTTAAACTACACCCTTCGGTAATGAATATCTGTGGGATCTATATTATATAATTGTGCAGATATCGGTACTGTCTTGGGGTGTAAATCAATGTAGAATTATATTTCCTGGTAGGTAGGTAATATTGTAACTTCTTTAGGGAAGACGTCCTCATACTCCACCACTATCTCTAGAAACTACAAGCATATAAAAATTTCATAACAGAGGTTCAAGATACTAAACTAAAGTGTAATCAGTTGCACTATTTTTATTCATGAGATCATCCTTTACTTAATCAGTTTCCATTCCACTGATAAAGGAAAACCTTGTTCAATTATAGTGGACTCACCACACTATTCGCCTGAAATAGTAAATATGTGTATAAACTGTGGATAACAAATCCATACCAAGAATGAATTTGTAAGGAATAAATGATTCCACCAATATGTTGAAACTGAAAATATTGCCTACATGGTTAGGTCACACTATCAACATATGTGCGATATCACCGATTCTTCTCTAGTAGGTATCTCTATGCATACGGGTCTAGTCTACGGTTCGACCAGAAACTCCAGGTCTTGAAGAAGAAATGCGGTGAATAAGGAATTACTAGAACCTCTATCTATCAGTATTTATTCTAATTTAGAAAAGTGACATGTTATACATCAAATCATCCCATATCCCCTGGGTTATATGCCTCGACTGCATAATGTTATCCCTTGCCTTGTCCTACAGCTCCCACTTCCTGAAATAGACCACATAGGGGTGGTGGTGGTCAAATGTTTTAACATCAACCACATAATGCTTATCTCCTAGATATTATTAAATTTATATGACCTAGAAAATGTACCTTATATTTTCCTTGTATCTTCCTTGGAGGTCCTTCCGCTATTTCTCTGTCAGCAGTAATTTGGGTTGTAAAATAATGAGCGTGATGTCCCCTTATGTCACATGAATAGAACCACATCTCCCAATGATGAATGGATCCACCCCATGAGAATTCAACTATAGATCCTATTTCCTTGGACCTCATCCTGAGTCATATCCCACATATAGATCACTGAGAATGACGATGGCTCCCTATTTTTGAGGTATCTATACCAGCTATTTCACTACTGAATACCACAAGATGTAGCTTCTCATCCAAGAAGCATTCAACCGCCAAAACCCCCTCTTGAACCCCATAATATGTCGGAGTGAATATAGGTATAATGATATCTCAGATGTCTCAAAAAAGACATCACTCTACGGTTAGAGACATTTATTATAGATATGTCAAAATATTCATTGATTATGAATAATGTTTAGTGAACCTTGATAAATAATCATCCAATGCCATGCAACCTTTCTTAAGCTAAAGAAGCTCTATTATGCACATAGATCTCAGTGTAACTGGTATGAACTATTATCTGAAGGGATGCCAAACTCTTCCCATGAATGATTCATCTCATCATGAGTTTAAAAATTCAAACGCAACCATCACCCTGCCAAACCCAACAGAAGGCTCACCTACAACACCACCATCAAATCCACTACCATCCGAAATAGTTGGAAAACATGGGTCATCGTATCAACAATGTCCTCAGTTACTTAATGGTTTGTAAAACCGTAGAACCGGAGGTGTCTTTGTCTCTAAAACCCATGAAGAAAACTCAAACCACAATCATCATTATATTGTATTGTGTGTACCATGTGTTGATCCATAGGTGGTGGTGTAGATGCTACACCACCTGTAGATTACATAAGAAGAAATTGTCCTTGTATCTAATCCTCATCACTAAGGGGTCATCCATATGATCGAGGTACTGCATCCTAGTATGTATACATATTGGTGTCATCCTATATGAAAAAAAGATGTACCATGGTCAATGAGTATATCTGGATAGCCGAATCAAGAATTCCAAGGAACCAAAACCTATTCCTATATGATGCATGCACCATTATTTTCCCTATACCCAATGATATCATGTACAAAGTCCTATGTATAGTTATCATAGTCTTGGTTTCTGGATACACTAACCACCACCATAACACTGGAGTTTTTATCCTGAATGACGAACTTAAAAGAAATAACACTATTTCCCCAAACCAATCTCACAAAATCTTGGACTTAAGTTACAAATGAAAACCTACGATAAAACTCTATCATGAACCTTTATATTGGGGATTATTCCATGACTCCCCAAAAACACCTCCAATAAGAAAGGGGATACTTATTAGCACCTAGTAGTAATATCACTAAAATTGGAGTCATTTCATATGTATATGTACACACTGACATACATCTTCAAGGCCAAAAAATGATGAAATATAAAAAACACTATGAACCAAATGCATGGATACCACTATATCTAAACCCATGTATGATATGAAAGTAATGTGTTGTAATGTAAACTGATCATGTGAACAATCCAACCAAAATTATATAGTCTGTAAACCACAATGTCCAAATTGACAGAAAAAGGAATAGGGACTACTATCTATGGTCGTACAAGCACCTCGACTATCTAATCTCACAATGCTTTGTCTAGTCATGGTTCACCTAAAACTCCCTTAAAAGGTCGCATGACTTCACAAGAAAAGAAACATGAGAGTAGAAAATATGTAGGGGTGAGTATAACAACAATCTATAGGACACCTCGAAACTACAAATATATACACAATGAAAAATATACATTCATTTATATATAGAATATGTATACATAAAATATAAAAAGATTATATTCAAATATTCAATCCATGACACATAGTCTAGAGGTAAGTTACAACCACTGTATACAAGCACAAGGTATTCAGATCAAATATTCAATGAAGAACTCATATAGGAGAACGCACACATGAGTCCAAGAGCACTGATTATGATCATCAAAGAAGATCTATACATTTTGATCAATCATGAGAGAGATATGCTGATAAACCTAAATAGAATATGGAACCATAGATGAGGATCAAAACCAAGGCAATGTGGTAACACCAATGACTCCATGTGGATTAACCTAATTAAAAGATGATTGACTCCCTATAAATTTGGTCATTTAAATAGTAAGGACTCTACCTAGGGAATAGTGAATATATATATGATCTTGCTTCAAGACTCATTAGGGATTCAAACATCTCTATCTAGGATTCCCTACTGAAGGGATCATAAACTTATTAGTTGGAAACAATAGACACCAAACTTTAGGGAAATTATCCCTGACACAGACCCAAAAGAATCTTGTGTAATATATGGAGGTCAAGAGAATAGAGCCTTATAGAAAGGAATACACAACATATAGAAGGGTCACACACCATGTTCCATGACCCTATATAATACCTGTCAATAGTAGAATGTGTCATTACAAACTATGTCATGTGGGATATGGGTAGAAAACATTAAAATTAAGTCACAATAAATTTCATCTTATCCAGGGTTCACCGATATAGTAGAACAATGAGGCAGTTTACTATGTCAACCCATGTACATTTTCTAATTTACCATCACATAGGGTAGTCCGTGTACATGGTCCAATACAAGCCACGCGGAGGACTAAATTCCATGTAGCAAACTAGTGTACTCCACCCCATGTTTATGTATCTCTTGAGATACACACCATGTGGTCCAATGATGAACGTATTCAGTGTGTCCCATACTACACACTGAGTGTTTTGAAATTTCTAGACTACCACATTCTTATTCCCTTTCATCTATTGATAAAAAAGGATCCACATCAGTGGTCCATTCTCATAAGAACACAAATTGGTAGTTGTCCAACCATCCTAACACTGAATATATGTGTTTATGTCCTATAAAAATCCATGAAAATTACTTTAAATTTAGCCGATGAAAACATTCTGAAGAACGATATATCGTGATTTCCATAGATTCACATGTCATTATCATCATCACACATATTCTGGGTTATCTTGGTGTTGGATCATCAATTTCATATTTTTTTCTCCATGTAACAAAGTTGCAATAATAATTCACTCATAAACCCACAATGAAGGAAGAAGACGCGTATGAAAAAGGAGATAAAATATCACATGGACGAAACCTATGGAATGAATTTCAACCATTATTCATTCTGGCCTTGACCTGTTAACATAAAATATACCAAAAATAAAATAAATATAATAATCAACCACATAAATCCCACAATTAAAACACATCCCACTAGAATTATTAAACCATATATCAATCTATCCATTGGTTGGTATAAGTTAGTTGTTGAATCTATGAATGTTGAAAGGAAAATAAAAAATGCACCCTAACTAGTAATTGGATAATTTTATGATAAATAACAGTTTTTGTGTTGATTTTGTGGGTGAGATTCATCATGAAAAGAGTTTGTTGACCATTGATCTATGATTCCACAATAATTGTCGTGAGAGGTTTGTTTAGGGTTTTCTCTATAGACTCTAGGGAATTTCTTAGGTTATGATCCATACATAGGATCACTTCTTAAAGGCTTAAAAAAGGAGGCATCACCCTATCATTGGGTTGATGAAACAGAGATGATAAAATAAATCAGAAATTTATTTTAATCATAAAAAATGCACAAGACTAATTTTCATAGAAAACCCATGTTGTATTATGTTAGGCCACGCCTAAGGTTAAAAAAACTACTCTGAATGCATTACTTCCCTTTACTTTTTGATTGGGGGACATTTTTAGAGGTAATTTTACATTCATAGAAAAACATCAGAGGTGTTCTATTTAATATTTTTAATATTATTACAACATATTTTCATGGAACACCGATCCTCAGAATTGCATGCCTTTTCAAGGCCTCGTGTTGATATTTATCCATATTATATATAAAAATAATACAAGGAAAATACGGGACATTACAAGGATATTAAATATGACGAGGAAAAATAAATACATGATATTAAATGTAAAATGTGATGTATATACAGTTCATAAAAGGGTATTGATTTATAAATTAATAGATGCATCAAAAAATAAAAATTGACTGAAAAATCTTGTATCTCTATTGTATACTTTTTAATCGTAATCCTTGCAAAAGTATAAAAAAATAATGAATATTAGTATAATGAAAAGGAATATATAAGTTAAATCACATTTTATAAGGTATTTACAAAATTCATGTTTGTGAAACAAGTGATGATTATGGAAAATGTATCATAGCTAATTAATAAGAGACTATATATCTGTTACAGGTTGAGTAATTTTGATCTTTAATTACCATGGTTGAGAGAACCTAAAATGGATATGTAAGTCAAAACATTTTTTATGATGTGAATAATTAAATAATTTTTTGGTATGTATATAAAAAACCCCAAATCAAAAGGTGGTTAATGTGGAATGTGTCTTACAAAAGAAAAAAATGATAAATGCAAATCCCATACCTTAAGTCGCTACTTACATCATAAAAATTATGAACTATAGTGTAATAAATATTAGAATATTATAAATAAATTAAAAAAATTAATATAAATATATCATAACATATATGAATTACTTATGTCAATTTATGTACAATTTATTTTAAATTTTATGTTAATGTTGTGTTTGGAGTAATAACTATTATGTCATTCATATATGGTTTGTGTTATGAACTGTTTTCATTTTACATTTATCATGATGAAATTATCACTAGAATAATAAAACTAAAACCATAATCATATTTATTCATCAATTATAACTTTATGAATAATCATGAATGTTGGTTTTTAGAAATTACGTTTATTCTGAATAGAGAGATAGTAGGCCATATGTGTGCATCAGTGACTTTTCCTTTTCCAAATGATAATTATAGAATGCGGGTAAGTAATATCATTAAATTCCATAATGATAATAATATAATTAATTATATATTAATCCTTTATATTCAAATATAAATATCATTAATGTGGTGTGGTGATGAAAAGAGAGAGTCACATCAATATGTGAGGAATGTAGTCCACATGTAAATGATAAAGGGTATCATATTTCAGTGAGTGAAAATATAAGACAACAAATGACATATTAAAATATTATAACGATAGAAATTTCATTTATATTAAAATTATTTGATATATATAACATATATTTGTCATTATAATCTTACCTATAAATCTCCTCTAAAAAATGAACTAGATTTCTTTGTGAGAAGGTAGTCTGTCGTACACCTGAGTGACATAATTATATTCCCTATAGAATAGAATAAATATGGTATACATTTTATAATGACTCTAAAGTTATAAATACATTATTTATATCATATATATACTATATAACCATAATTATACCCAACTGATAGAGGTGTTAATGGAATAAATGAATGAAATTAGTTCTTGAGGGGCAGTTTGGCGTACAAGCGAATGATGATTTCTAGAGCATTTGATTTATTTTTATGTTTTTTGGGAAAATAAATAATTAAAATTACATATTTTTATATAAAATATACTAATTTAATTATTTCATCATTTACAAATAATAATTTTGGTAGGAGAAGATTGAAATAAAATAAAAATGTTCATTGATAAATGTTACATATCCCTTGAGTATCCATCCTTGTTTTCCATGAAATCCATTCGTAGGATTTATTTTTGTAAAAAATAAGAATTTTTAGATTATATGAGTTATTTTGGGAAGTTATTTTATTCATTTATTAACAAAAATAATTTTATGTTGTGAAGAATGGATGAGAGTCTTTGACCCTTTATAGTGGGGAGAGGACACACTTATTTTTTTGAAAAGAAATAAGTTACACCTTGTTTCTCTAAAGTAAAAGGGCTCCAAAATGGTCCGTTAATGATAATTAAGTGTTTAATTGTATTAATATGTCCCCTAAATATTATTTATACATTATTATAGGTAAATTTATGCTATATCTTCTTAGAGTAACCTCAGGGTAAACCTATTTTTACCTTAACCACATTAATTATTTTTTTCTGCTTTTACTAATATTTTAGTAGATATTTTTGAAGAATTAATAAAATGTATATATCATTATAAATCAATATAAAAAATCAATTTTTTGACTTTCTACTCATTTATTTTTTGAAAATTTAATTTTAAAATAATCCTGTATATCCAACGACAATGAAGGATTTTAAAAATAAAATGTTACAAATTATAAAATGTTTTCCATATGATATATCAATATCAAAATTATTCAAGTGAACTAAATTGGATTAATTAATTTATTATTTATCTAATTTTACTTGAAAAGTAAATTTTTATATAAATTATCATTGTTAATAAATTAAAATAAAATGAAATATTCAATTAAAAATTAGAATTTTTAGTATTCAGTGAAAAATATAACTTTTCTTATAAAGTTACATAATTCAACCAAATATAATTTTGACATTAATTTTTTTTTAAATATTTCTTTCATAAAATTATTTTTCAAAAAGTGTCCAAAATTAATGTTATGATTATGGAAAAAATAAATAATTTTTCTTTGAAAAAATTTTAATTTTAAAAAAAATCAAAAAATTAACTACCATTATATCAAAAACTATTTATTTATAAAATAATTATACAAAATATTTAAAAGTTATTTTCAATTATTCATATTTATAATATTATTTCCTAGGACATCAAGGTCATTTATAAATAACAATATTAATAATATATCATTGTCATTTTAAAACTCAATATCCTTTGTAACGCAAGCTAACATACTGTTGTATATAACACAATCTAAACTCAATGTTGTTTTAAATTAAAGATAATATTAGTGTTACATTTAAGAAGAAATATAAACAAATTTATATTCATTTTAAAATAATTATTTCACAAAATATTGGGTTGTAACATTCTACCACCAAAAAAATGTATTTTCCCTCAAAATTTATCTCGTTCATCAATGGTTTATCATTTGAAAATTCATTTATTGAATCACAAATCATAAAAAATGAAAATAAGATATCATATTATAAAATATAAATGGATGTGTGGAATTAATATGTTGTAACACATTTGGGTATTCTAGAATCGGATAACATAAGTTATAAATAAAAACATGTACATAGAAGGTAAAACTAACAACCAAATACTGATAGAGTGTGATAGGGAACATTGATTATAAGAAACTGGGTGATCTAGTGAATTTTAACATTAAAAAAATCCATAGTTCAAATATGTATTAAAAATTTTCATTGATATCCTCAAAAATTATGATTAAATTATAAAAATTTATTTTAATATCCTTTACCAAATTATGGATATTTCATTTTCCATCTTTAACTGAGAATAGATTAAAATTTTGTTAATTATTAAATTTTTATTTCATAGGGAATTTTTTTTATTTGGTTGTGCATTGATCGATTTTTACTTTTTCTCATACTGTAAATGATTACATTTTCATGTTTAAAAAACTAAATAATATCTACAATCTAATGATAAGTAATTACTTCTTCTACTATATAAAAAACTATATTACTGGTTATCTGATATGTATTGATATTCTTATGGTGAAATAATATTTTAATGTTTAAAATATTGTAAAAATTTAAACACAAATTATTCCCTATATGTTTAACCATATAACCCAACCAACAGTCATAATTTCTAAAGAGGTCCCCAAATTTCTCAAAATTATTTTCAAATTGATCCCCAATATATCATAAATTGGATATTGATTATCACATAGCATACATGTGAATACCTTCATCATGTATTCTATTGAAGTACGGTAACAAACTAAATTACTATAAATTTTTTTATAAGATATTCAAGACACTTCATTAATTAAACAAAACATAGCTTATTGGATAGATTCATTAAATCGAAAAAATTTATAAAGTATACCAATGATTGTATTAATCTGTTTGTCAAAAAATCATTTAAAAATTACAAGATAATAAGTTTTATTCAATTTAGTTATTAATATCCAACATATCTTTATCCATGTAATTTTTTTTTTCATTTTCCCAACCCTATTATGGTTTTCTCCCCTTAATTAAAATATCATCATTCTATTTAAATCACTTATATTGGTCATCAACATCCTTCAACATGTTATTTCAATTACATATGTAACAATTATACTAAAAAATACATAAAAATTTCATGATTTTTTAAATAAAATAAAACAATAATTAAATCATCCCACATTATCGTCAAACCATTAATTATAATTCATTGTCATCTTTATTATTAATTATTTCCTTTCATCTGTCATTCATCATCTCACCATTATCAACAGAAAACAATTAATTGTAAATCATTTATAATTATACTTCAAATAATTCCCCTTTGTAAATCTATTTTAAAAATTATCATACATTCTATATTTAAAACCTCCATACACTGATAATAGATAAGGGAGAAAAATATTCTACATCATCGTGTTAATTGAACATTTGATTTTTGGTCTACAATTACTTGCTTTGTGTCCCTATTTTCTGTACCAAAAACTTTTTATCATCCCTTTTATATATTTAGTAGAATGAATATTCACAGTTTAATGAAATTATATAATAATGAATTTATATTCCTCCTTTGTCTCCACAAACCAAACTCTTAAAAAATTCTATTGTTGTTTTCTTTGGTTACCCTAATAATTTTTTTATGGTGCACATTGTCAATCATGTTCCTTGATAACTGATTAGGAAAAGTCAAAAATATCATTTAACCTGGTCATCATCCAATTAGGATGCTCATTATCAAAATTTTCATCCTATTTAATGTTAACCCAATTACTACTTGTTGAAAACATTGAATAAAACCAAAAAAACATAGTGTGAGAAACACCACTCAGTGTGGAAAAAATCATAATCATGAAAATGTGACATGTAATATATCTAAAAAATTGAAGAATTATTTTAAATAAATTAATCATTTCGTTAATACTTGGTATTTATAGTCATCAATATTTTTAATCCTTCATGTTGGTTTATAAAGAGTTTTGGAATATAAAAAGAATATACCTCAAGAATTTCAAATCAGATGTAATGTAAGGCCTATTTTGTTTCACTAGGTGGAGATCAAGTCAAGCTAAAGTAACCATTTTAAGAGGTATTACTCTTATGTAACTCTATTATAGATTCGTATCTTATAATAGTTTCCCAAAAGATATGTAATAACATGGATACCATGTGCTCTATCCATTAAAAAAATTAAAATGCCTTGTCCAAAACATTGAGTAATCTGTGGACTTACCCTTACAAACATTGCTATATATATTCTTTGTAAATATCCATATGGATATCACTAATTTTAATTCACCCTAGTTACTAAACAATAACTAAAAAAGCACTTTAATAATAACTATAGTTACTCAGGATTCTCATTCTTGAATAATACATTTCATTAAATGAATAGCTATTATATAACATAAAGACATGCTTGAGGATCATAATATTTTAGTGCTGTTGGAAATGTGAAACATAATTTTTCATAATTTGTGAATCGTTTTCTGTGTCTCTTATAAAGACAATAACCTTTGTTTATCTAACTAAAAAAAATTCTTCATAAAGCATTGATACGGAACATAAAAAAATGGTGAGCTCAAATTCCTATTAATAGTAATCATAGAAGAGATATTGGAATTACATGAATATAAGAGTATGAGAACACGAAAATATAAATTAGAAGACATAACCTGTATATAAAGATCATCTTCTAGAGTTAGAGAATATATATTATTAGTTTAAAATACATGAATCATAAAATAATCCTTTCATCCATGAGTTCATAGCATCATCATAAGACATAGAATTTTGAAAAACACATAATCATAGAAAATAATGTACATGGCAGTAAAATATCAATAATAAAACTTATATGGGAACTATATGGGTGAATACACATAGTTGGAAGGATACACCACTATCCATAGTGGAAACCATTTCCTTATAGTTGAATGGGTTCACTCCGTAAACCATTATAGTAGTAAAGGTTCAATCACAATACCTTCATGGAGGACAAAATACAATTTGGAACTGAGTTTACTCCCTATTCTAGTCCTATATGTCTCATGAGATATACATTTTTACCAAATTAAGTGGAGATAGATTTTGGAACCTAATGAATTTTTTTATAACATAACCACCATCTTTGATTTAACATAACAACCATCATTGGTTATAATTTAACAACCGTATCATAATAAAAATCATACATATGTGTGAAATAAGATTATAAAACACACATTATTATGACCCATGAAATGAAATGTGTCTTATTTAAATTTAATCATATCATAACATATGGAAAAGGGAAATTATTCATAATGATTTTTTTCATCTCATCAAAGTATACCCCATGGAAAAAGAAATATGTTTCATAATAATTTTTTCATGTAATAACTGACTGAAGAAAAAAAAATTCATTAAAATAACGTCATCAGAAGACTATAAAATAAATAATTTGAATAGTATCCATGAATAATAACCTAGTAAATTATAGAATAAATTAATTGATATCATCTTATATATAAAATAATTTCCTATGATTTTATTAATTATTTCATGTGGAAAATATCTTTTCCACTTCGAATATAACATTTTTCAAAATAAAACATTTTGATAATAATTTTATGAAAAATTACCTTGATAACTTATAAAGGAATAATATATCAAAAAAATAGTAATGTTGAAGTGTTATATCACTATTTTAATAAACATTAAAACGAAGATTAATTTTACATTATTGTTAAAATATAAATGGGCATTATTATGGAAAATTATTTGAAAATTCATTTACAATATATTGTAAAAAGTAAAATTGTGTTATCAACTTCATTAATAAATCATTTAAATAAACATAAAAAAGGTATTAATTTTTATAAAACACTATTTTAGAATAAAAAGTGTTTTCAATCGAAAATATTACTTGTCATAAATATTTTTTGGAAATGTTGATTAAATAAAAATGTGAAAATGCATGTAAACATTTATCGTCATAAAAAGCCATAGGATAAGGAAATTAATTATTTTATTGAGATATAGATCATAATAGAAATCACTGGAAGCATAATCATAAAAAAATATCCTTAAATGATGATATTTTAACTTATAAATATTACTATATTTGTGTCTTTGGAATTAAATACCCATGAAGGAATAAAATTAATATAATTATAATATATCATGAGAATAAATAAATTAGTGATATAACATTTTAAATAGTAATTATATAAGTATATTCAGCGAAAAAATGTACATAACATAACATATTCATCAATGAAAGAATATGGAGAAAAAAATATATTACCGCTTTAGTAATGATATGAATCATAAGCACTGATAAATAATAAAATTAAATTATATATTAAATAAAATGTAAAGGATGAGATTTGATATATAATATTCTAATATGGAATTATATACACAAAAAAAGAAATAAGTGGTGAACATTGAATATGTCTCTATGAAAATTAGAGAGAGGTAAGAAATACCTTGCTACTTGAGTAACATTTGTACCATACAACCCATGATTGAGATATCCTAAAATGGATATGTAAATATATATAAATTTAAGTGTAATAATTATAAAATACATTGATATAAAGTATATAAAACAATTAAATTAAATATATGGTGAATGTGGAATATTTATCACAAAATTGAAAAGTGATATATAAATCCCATACCATTAGGCTAAAAACCCTTTGTACACATTAGAAAATAATATATAATAAATATTATTTTATTATATATATATATTAAAAAATAACTCTAATATACATGATTTTATATGGAATATCTATGACATTACATTCTCCCCACCTTAGGTCTTTAAGTACCATAAATACAAAACTAGGTCTAAACAAACAAATGGGGATACCGGGCACGAATCTGGGTTTCCCGATCCCATATGCCTTCATGTAGTCAACTATGTTGTCACTAAATGTTCTCTATAGGAATAAATTTCCCACACAGGGTCATCTCTCATCGATTCTCGATCTCCATTAGGAACTCCAAAAATTTCACCTCGTCGACAATGTCCAGGTCGCCCCAGTCAAAGAAGAGTGATGAGTGATGTATGTATTTCCTCGATTAGGATATATGAAAGAAATCATTCACACACTCTGAGTACAGAGTTTTTACCAAGTGATATGCCACATCGCCTAGTCTACACTATATCAGAAATGGTCTGATGAACCTCAGAGATAACATATCACACTAGCCAAATATCATTATCCCATGGATCTTTTATATCTTCAACTATCCTGGAATGAAATGAACAATCTCTGCTATATCCTACACCATCTCTGGAACCACGAGTGCAGACTCCCTCAGGTCAGCCCAGTAATGTGGAGACCTTCAGGTTCATCTTTACATGGCCTTGAATAGTGACATATAGGTAGGGGAGTGGTATCTTTTGTTGAATGAAAAATATAATGAAGGAATTTTATCCTCCCAACTACAGCCAAAATCAAGGGTGCAAGCATGTAGCATGTCCTCTAAGACATAAATAATCTACTCCGTCTACCTATCTGTATGTGGGTGAAAAGCTGTGCTCAAACGCAACTGATTCCCAAAGACCTCTTGCAATCCCTTCCACAACCAATATGTGAATCAAGTATCATGATATCTGATTATAATAAATGGGAACCCATGGAGTCGAACTATATCCTATACAGAGATGTGTTACATTCTCTCTACTGAACCCTATTCCTAGATCTCTAGGAAGTGGGCCAACATGGTCAGTCGGTCAATGATCACCAAGATAGTATCATGGCCTCTGGACATACATGGTATAACTATCACTAAGTAAAAGGATATTCAATGCTAATTCCACTCTGGAACCTCAATGGGTTGAGTTAAACCAGATAGATCTTGGTGCTCGGCCTTGACTTCCTAACACGTGAGGCATCTAGAGACAAACTAGTCCACTGCCTTTTCCATCCCAAACCATCAAAACTAATTTCGGAGGTCCTGATAAATCCTTTCCACACCATGATTTTGCACCAAATGGGATGTTTTGAAATTCCACAACATATACTATAATAACATCACTAGTACAACTATGAATCCTCTAAAAAGTATTATGTTCTCCCCCCCTTTAGAATATATATAATGCGTAAGCCCTGTGGAAATCTATGAATGATTAATCTCAAAGGTGATATCTACAAGCTATTCCTCCCACATGTGCTATTTCTATGGATGGGTAACCAACATAATCTGGATATAATATACTTCACCTACATCCATGGAGGATATCTAAAGTGAGGCTAACTATGTCGAGGCCTCATTCAGTAGTTGGGAACTCAATATTCAGCTGAGAGAATCCTACACCACATTCCCCTTCAAAATATTACATACTACATCATTGTCATATTCCTAGAGAAACTCTATCCAAAAACATTGTATTGTGGTCATATCCATTATAGAAAGATATAACTAATACATTTGTGGTTTTAGTTGATGATAAACTTCTCTCCCGTAAGGTATTGTCGCCAAATATTCAATGTGAAGACTACCACTACCTTCTCCAGATTGTGGGTTACATAGTTCTTCTCATGTGATCTCAATTTCATTGAAGAATAGACAATAACCACTTACCCATAAATCTATACAAAATCATGAAAAATTATGAATGCGTCATAGAACAATATTTACAAGACACCCTCCTCTTGAAATGTGAGGATGTGAGTGCTTGTCAGACACTACGTCAACTTTTGAAGTCTCTCATGTTACTTCTCCATACACATGAATGATATTCTCTTTGGTGTTATGGCTGTCATGGATGCTTCTACTCTAGAAATGTCTCACCTGAACCTCTGATAGTACCTAGTAAACCCCTGGAAATTCTTCACCTCAATATATTTCATGGGTTGCTCCCAAGCAAGAACTACCTCGATATTCCTATAATCTACTACAAATCTAGCCATTAAATTGATGTGTTAAAGAACATGGACCTATGATATATAGAACTCACATTTAGATAGTTCTACATAAAGATGGTGTTATTGGCAGGTGTCTAGGACCATCCATAAGTGTATCGCATTCTCCATCATTGATACCGAGTAAACCAAGATTTCATCAATAAAGACAACTTCGAACAAGTTAGGCTATATCTAAAAGATCATGTTCATGATTCATGTGAACATTACTATGGTGTTTTTCATTCCAAATGACATCACTAAATACTCATAGTGAACGTAGCTACATTTCAATGACATCGTCAGAATATCCTCATCCTTCACACGTAGCTGGTGATATCCTGACATGAGGTCTATCTTCAAGGACCATATATCTCCTTTCAACTGATCGAAGAGTTCATCAATACTTTTAGTGGTTACTTATTAATCTTGGAAACCAGATTTATGTGTTAAAAGTCCAAAAAACCCTCAATATCTAGCCTGCCTTATTGGCATACAATACTGGAGCTGCCCATAATGAAACACCAGCTCTAAAAAATACATTTCCCTATATGGGTTCATTTATTCCTCCAATTCATGAAGCTCTATTGGATCCATCCAATATTCATGTCTAGATATTAGTGTTGTACATAGGTATAAGTAATTGAAAAATTCTACCTCCCGGTCAGGTTGTAGTCCTAGAATAACTTCTGGAATGATATCCTCATTATCATCAATAACTAAAAGAAAATGATAACTCATCTCATCCACTGTGTTGAGGGTCATGGTAGCCAACTTATGTGTGATTGGCCTCACCCTCTTACTTGTGAGTTTATCTTGTCAATATTGTGTATCCCTTTCCCTGATAATGGTTTACTCGGTCCCATATCTGCAGACACACCACACTATGTGCATAAAACAATGGAGCTGAGAATGAACTATGGATAAACAATCCATACCTAGAATGATGTTGTAAGGCCTTATTTCTTCCACCAACAGATTCCAACCAAAAATCTCACCCCAAATTGTAAGGGCACACATTATTCAATAGTGTTTGATTATAGAACCTCCACAAATATGATTTTATAAGCATAAGGATCAAGTTAATGGTTCTAGTAGAATCTATATGTATTGGAAAAGGATTATGGTGAGAAAAGAGTTACTGGAAACCATGTCTATCAAAACGACATCTAGTGTGGAAAATACATAGATCCTAACTCTAATCATCCAACCAGTCTCCGGATCATAATACTCTATCACCTATATTTGGCCTCTCTCAATTTCACCATCCTACTCTGCTTAGTGTGGACAACCTGGAAGTGGTGGTATCATTGGTACACCATGAAGAGATTCTATCTCTGCCAACTGTCCCTATACCAATGCCTCATATCTCTATGAATCATCCTTGTGGTCACACACCATAATCCTAGTTGGCTTCCCATGTGGAAGCATGCTGATAAAGAACAAGATGTACTATATTTAATAGATTATACCTAGTGAGCTAACTCTGACTAAAGAAGGACATTAAAACGTACTCAATTCATATATAATGAATTAACCATTAATTTCCCTTAAAATATTGTTTTCTTATATTGAGTCAAAAATCATAATTCATTGTTATGGTGTGTGGATAAATCATACACTATACCAATAGTGGTTTACATGGCCTAGAAGTCAAACTCAAAATACATAACAATAATTCCCTAAATAAAATGTAAAATAAACTATCTTCTAATAATGAAATGACCCATATTTTCCATGTATATTTCGTGAAAATTGAAACTGATTATTCTGAGACAAGGAACTGAGTAGAAATGTAATTTTGAGGCTCAATGTGGTAGAATAAATGTTATAACCATTTTTATGTTAATAAAAATATCACATGTGTATGGTTTTAGTGAATTCTAAATGGGTGAAAAGGTCAAAACATTTAGGGCAACATTGAGATTTGATCAATGAGTTTACCCTTGGTGGGGCCTAATGTTAGCTGGCGGGGGTGGATGGGATCATGGCCACCAAATAGCATGGCCTCCTTTAAGTAGGAGACCACAAGCTCTATGGCTGGTGGTGGAGGACCCCACATCACAACGACCTTGAGCATCGGGCATGGTCGCAGGCTGGACGACTGACAGTGGGGTCAACGAGATGTGGCATGAAGTCACGTCATGATGAATAGGTATATGGTTAAAAAAGACCACATAGTGGATACATAAAATACTATATAATTGAACGTGGTGGCCACCCCAAGTTGACTAGGCAAGTACACAAAACTCTCCATATCCCAGGAGGATGAACCGCCCTATTTGAGCGGGCCTGAATGGCAGCAGGCTGGGCTGGGAAAGACCTAGTGCTCTGGGTCAAACTGGTGTGCCGTGATTGAACCATAGGGTTGGTTCACAACCACCTGGTTGGGTTTGGTGGGCCCCAGGTCTGGTTGTGTCAGACCATACCTAGACTCAGGTGGTCCCTTTTTACTTAAATGCCCATAAATCTCATACCGTGTATCTGTTTGACGAGCTGTTTGAGTCATTGGGAACATCATAATGAGGAGTTCATTTTGAATTACGGTAAAGTAGTTTTCAAGTATTTAGGAATATAGACTATGTGATATATTCATGGTCCCTTTCAGAGAGACCATGATAAGTGCAAAATCCTATGATTGAATGTGCGAAGATATAGAGTGTGTCTCCTACGCTTATATAGAGTCTGTCTTCTATAGAGTGTGTCTCCTATTACCATACAAAGTGTGTCTCTAACTCATATATGGAGTATATCTCATATAGTTATATGGATTTTTTATTCAATGGTTATACATTGGGTGTCTCTTGTAGTTATAGAGAGTGTGTCTCCTATGGATATATGGAGTGTGTCTTCTACGGTTATAGGGATTTTGTATCATGATGCGGAGTGTGTCTCCTATGAAGATGTGGAGTGTATACCCTTGGATTTATATATACCTCAAAATTCCTAGTATATGTAACCCTCTGTTATTTGACCCCAATCATTATCTTTATTGTAAATATAATATGTTAATCATCATGTACCTCTTTGGTAGTCTTCCTTGTGTCATGCTTTGTGGTTTACCTTTGGGTATTGGGGACCCTACTAAATATTGTTATAATCATACCCACACAGCCTTTTCCAACACGTGTCATGTATTGGTATGAAGATTAGAATATTTTACAGAGTCATTGGTGGGATGGAGATTGGGGTGATGCAGGGTTACCCATCAATCATGGTATTCTTGAGTGAAAATTAGACACCTTAGTGTACCTCTTCATTGTGAGAAATTCCTACTCAGAGCTAGTCGCCAACCCTTAGTATATATGTGGTGGGTATGGGGTAGTCATGACATGGGCCATGAGGGATTATTGTTGAAAATAATAATTATATATATTAAATCATAGATGTTTCAACTCATTCCTATTTTAATCCTTTTATTATCAATTTCATGTTGAGGACATGTTCTAGGTAATAGTGGATTTGTTTTTCATATATGCTTTTGATTTTTAATATTTGTTAAAATTAACTTGATCATGGTTACATTTTCTATACAATAATAATAATTAAAAAATTCCTATATTTATAGGTGACTTATATCCGTAATACTAATCACGATAATAGTTTTGTGAAATGAAGTCTATTTTATCATAGAGATAGTTGGCCATACATAAAAATAAGTAACATGTCCATTGCTCAAAGATCATTATGGAAAGGAGGTATGTAATATATTACTCTTCTATCATGATGCTAATTTCAAATATAACATATTATTTCTTTGAATATACTTAGACATATTATCCATGTGTTTTTGGGATAAAAAGAGGGAGTGACATCGCTTCATGAAGGATGTAGTCCACAAATACCAAAATGATGTCAAAAACATTCTATGAGTGAAATGAGAAGAATGAAAATGTTATAATAACCATTAATAATGATAAATATAAAATTAATATCACAATAATGTCATTTATATCAATTATATTTATCGTTATTATCTTATATATATAGAGTATATGAAAAAAATCAAATCATTTCATGAGGAACTAGTCTGTCGTACACACGCTCTTATCATATAAACTATTGGAATAAAATAAAAAAGTTACATATGATATATTTGATAAATTTTTATAAATAGTATATATATATATATATATATAATATATTTACTTTATATCCATCATCATTCAAAACCATGATAGTTTTTAATGAAAAAATGAATCACATTAATTCATGAGGTAGTAGTCTTCTATACATATGAACAATAACATTTTAACTCATATGATTGAGGTATATGTGTTTATTGGAAATAGAATAAAAACAAAAACATAATTGTGTATATAATATACTAATTTTCTTTTATAATCATGGTTTAATAAATATTAATGTCGGTGATGAGAGAAATAAAATAAAAACTCTCATTGAATAATGTAACCTCTTAATTAGGTATCCTACTTAGGATTACAAAAAAAATCCTTCATTAGAAGGATTTATATCTAAACCAAAGCTTCTTGAATTATATTATAAAATCTAGCATATCATTTTTTAGGTATTTAGTGAACCAAAATGTTTTTATGGTGTTGGGAAGTTAGGATATGTGGTGGGATTTTATAAGTGCGAGAGAGGACACACTTTGTATTTTGGGAAAAAAAAATATGTGATCCCACATTTTTAAAAGGTAAAAAAGAGACCAAAATACAATATACATGAAAATTAATTTTTTAATAGTAGAAATCTTAAATAAAAAAGAACATAATAATGTTTTCATGAAATTCAACACTTAATATTTATGATTATCCCCCATTAAACAAATTTTTACCTTAACCCCAGTAATTGTTGATTATTATTTTCAATGTTTATTTTGGTAAAACAATTATGATAACCCAATTACAGACTATAAATTCCAATGATTACATATTTGGAGTCTTTTTTTCCAAATTCAATTCACTAAATAAAGAAATTTAATTGAAAATTAAATCCGTAGACGTGCCGATAATGCTGATTTAGAAAGAGAAAATTATAATAAGTTTAGAAATATTGGTATATAGAATTTTTAAATAAAATAGATTCATGTTTGTTAAATAAAATTTTGTTTTTATAAATAAAATAATTTTGCTTTTAAAAAAATTAAAATATAATATTACTTAATAAATAATATAACAGAATAGGTAGTTTTCAATTAAAATTCAACTGTATTCATCAAAAATTAAAACATTTCAGCAAAATACAAACATTTAAACCTAATTTAATTGTGGAATTTTAATTTTAAAAAAGTATTATTTTTTTCAAAATTAATATTCTCTATGTTTCAAAATTTAGTTTTATTATTTTGAAAAAAATATATTAAAATAATTTTTGGAGGGAATAATATTTTCAAAACATATATATATATATATATATATTAAAATTAATTACTATTTTATCAATATTATTACCATATATTAAATATTAAACGTAATATTTTTAATGTAGATACTATTATTCATAATTATAAATTTAAAATCATTTTTATAACGGGCATGGATAAATAACTATATTAATAATATAATGTTGTTTTTTAAAAACAATTTGTTGTGTGTAAATGTATAAATCCTAGTGTAACATATAATAAAAACTAAACATGATTTTTTATTTAATGAAATATTAACTCAATGTTATATTTAATGAAGAGAATATTGAAAATTTTAAATTAGTTTGAAAAAATATATTTCACAAAATATTGGGTGGATACCTTTACTCCCCTTGAAAAATATTCAACTGTTTATCCCTACAACTGGAAATTAATAAATAATAATGGTAATTTCCATAATCACGTATATAAATACTGCAACATAGTCCCTCTATCTGGTTTTTATTGTGGGAGACCGTCAACCTAGGAAAACCATCATCAGCATGATATTAGTATCTATTTCGAAGCTTCTATATGATATCACTTTTATATGGGGGCACATGAAATTTAATTTCCAAGTATACCATGTGCCTTATAACATTATAGGGTAATATAATCCCATATAAAAGATATTTTGATTTATCCATAATCATATAAATGTCCTTTGGATCATTCAAATTATTATTCCATTAGTGATACTCAAATTTATCCCTCCATCATAGTTAATGTTATTGGGAAATAAAATTTATTGTATGATCATTTTGATCAATCTATCTCATATGATGAGGATTATACCGTGGTCATGTATTTATTTTCTGGAACCCTTCAATGACAATATTAAATATTCTAATATGAATAAGAGTGCAATGCATACCTCATTTTCAAAATAACCATTTATACACTCTGAAACCTTTAATGGTAGAACACCTTCATTTTGGTAAGTAAACATAAAATATAATTTATATCATTTATTAGTATCATATAGGTAACATCATTATATTTTAAATAGCCTAAATCTATCTACCAATTAATAAATGTGATATTTGACAAAAATAATTCATCATGTCAATAACTTATCTCTTATGGATACTCTTCCTAAAGTGAATCATATAAATAAAATATATTACAAGTAACTATTTGCCATATCACTCTCTATTTAACCTAGTTTTTAAAAAATCATGAAATTTTATTATCAAACCAAATGAATTCATGATGTTGTTTTAGGTTTAGTCTTTCTTGAATCATAATTCTCGTAGGATAATTGAGGAAGAATAATTCTAGAAATTCCAAGAAGTGTAATTATAGATGATTTGTATATGAAGTCAAAAAACTGTTCAGTGATACAATTGGTTCCTAACAACATGGATATTACTTATTTTAATGGTTAATTTTGAGTTTTTATTAAAAATGATATATTTATATATATATATTATCAGTACATTTTAGAGTTATGATATCATGGAGTTATGAATTTATGATGTTATATGGATGAAGAGAGAAACATAGTCCCTCAAATAAATAGAGTTGATCATACAAAGTTATTTTTGATGATGATTTAAAAAAGGTCATCTGGATGGATAACACTTGATAGTTGATAACTACATATATTAAATATTATTTGGGTTTGGGAAGAACATCCTCAGATGGTGGAAGCTTGTGAATTTTGATAATAGAGAAAATAAATCATATAAAATGAACTTCTATGAACCTTACTAAATAAAGTAGTTATTTTTTATTCAAAAGGATTAACATTAATTATTTTATCAGACTATGATGAATATATTGATTATGGGTGTAATATTTTGTGGCTACCAAAAAAGAGTCAAGAATCCATCAGCTTGGTAATTATCAGGTGCTGTAAAATACCATACTTTACTATATGGGGAAAATTAGATGTTGTATGGGATGGAGAGGGTCAATAGGGATATTAAATTAATGGGATATGATATCAAAGATTATATAATGACATAAAAGATGAGATAATTCATTTTTGTATAGGATAGTGAAAAATAAAATTTCATATCATACATAGAAAAATTAAATGTTACACCGGATGAAGAGAATTATAATTTCTATCGAGAAAACATTCAAGTATAAATTGGATGTAGAAACCCTTATGGTGAAATATATAATTATTAATATTGATCTCATTATCAATATTTTTTTAGATATAGTAGATACAAACCAAAAAAGATGAAATAGGGAGTTTACGATCATTTAAAAAAATTAATGTCATTATTTATAATGATACTGACCTGGATGTTCAACAAAACAAAATCACTGATAGAGTATAATTTATTTTCGTAGAGATTTAATGAGGATTTGAACTATTTATTTTCACTAATATTTAATGAATGTTCTATGTTACTAATCGACACTGTGTTTTTAGAGGTTTTTTAGATAGTCAATTAATAAATGATTTGATCTAGAGCTTCTAAATTAGATTCTTCATTCTTTTACACGTCTTTCATATGAATTGTGAGTACATAAATGGATTATACTATCTTTCATAATTGTGTTGAAAACATTTATAATATTTATCTTATAAGAAAAATATTCTAAGATGGAGTTTCAATATAATAACATTTTGAAGGTAGATGATCTTGATTCAATGTTCTAGAATTTTTACTTTGGAGTAGATGACGAATTCATTAGAAAAGGGACTAATATTAAGGTGTTTATTATAGATTAAATGATTTTTGGATAATATATGTTCCTTAAAATCTCAAGAAATATTTAAATAAGTGGGTGTATTTTAAATTGGTGGGGAAATTATAAAAACAATCGTTGGCCCATATTGATTACTTCCCATTATTATTTTGATTATGTGTGATTCCAAAACTAAACAAATATCTATTTCTGATGGAGTTTAGTAAAAAATATTCATCTCAAGTGATTATAAACATATATATTATGAGTTACCCACATTTAGAATTAAATATCTAAAAAATGTATCTATAATTTTGTTATTATTACATTTGATTATGGTCTATGATGAGATAATACTAATGTGGAACAAACCTCTAAAAGTTATAGAAATGTATTTCCAAGATGCATGAAAATTTAGAAATATCATAACTAATGAAACCACATTCTTAGTGGTTCTATATTCCTAACCACTATATTTGGTATCAAAATAGAGGATTCCTATCTTGACATGTTTTATTATGTATGGAACATTTATATTTAGTCAACCATATATGATATTGTACTCTTGAGAAAGACAATAATTTATATATGTATTGGTTAAAACAAATTATACATTCACTTGTTTTATAATTGTAAGATTCTCCAATTATCATATTTTTATCAATAAAGAATATTATCAAATAATATTCACTAATAAGAGGACTTTTGAATATTTTGGTAAGGTGTGAAATTCTAGACTTGTGACTCTACTATTAAATTTTTAGACAAAGAAAAATTGTCTTTAAATGGAAAATGTCTTTCTAGATAATCATGAATGTATTTACGAGGAAAATGTTCATTTTAGAAAAGTAAAATGTAATATCATGAGAAGTAATTATGGTGATCTAGAAAAGGAATTGGAAGATACCACTGAATAATATGTATCAATGCTATGTGAAATAATACATGAAAATAATGGATTTGGAGATCCTTTTCAATATGTAACATTTATAAAAAATTAATTGTCGAATTTTATTAATATAATTAATCAAATAATATATAAATGTAAGAAGTGATAAATTATTTATCATGATGAGATTTATATAATTCTTATCACTTAGGATATAAGGAATTATTTAATCTTTAGGAAGAAGGTGAAAGATTAAAATTCTTTTAAACCATAAAGGAATATCAATATTTATGAAGAATAAGTGTTATCCATTATATCTCTGTATGAATCCTTGAATTTTGAATAGTATTCACCAGTGATGGATTCTATCATAAACAACCATGGAAAATGTAAATTTAATATAAAGTGATAATTCCCCTAGTAACATATTATTTGTGTTGAAATAAATGCCTTCCCTCAAATGGACCAATAAACAAAAGGATGAGATCAAATAAGATCAATGAATTCATAATATTCTAAATATTATGTTGGATAAAAAATACATTGATGTAGAATAATATGTGGTTAGAAAATAATGGTATTCTAGGATAAAGGGGAGAATAATTTATAATAATAATGATAATTACCCAATTGATTGTAATTCCCCCCCCCCAATATATTCAAGATAAAATCACTAAACTACCATCACATGTTGATAGAAATAAGGAAACATCATATATTGTAAAAGGATTATGTGAATAATCAGACAATTAATATTTTTTACATAAAAAAACAAATCTATATCACTAATGGAACTATACTATAAAATGAAGCCATACAGATTTGTAAAAAATATAAAATGGTTTAATTCCACAAAATATAAATATAATATTGTTATTAAATTGAATAAATAAAATCATTAGTTCATAATCAAGAAAAATGTTTAATGAAATATATGTGAAACACACAATGAAGTATGTTTTATTCAGAATTTCCCAATAAAAAATATTGATTTTGAAAAATAATTTAAAAAAGGTTGAATAATTAATTTTTTTAAGTAGGTATTGCTTAAAAAAATCATAATTTCCTAATGATATTATCTATAAAAATAAATAAATAAGTTATATAATAAATATAAAACAATTCTATAATTTTTATATTACTATGCATGTTCAAATATAGGGGCATGTAATTGATGGATTAAAAAGGATAGTTAAAATTTTACTTACCTTAATAATCAATTAAAATAATATGGTCACTTCTTGATGTATAATATTCATATAGAAGAAATTAGTTTGTTACAAATTCTAATGAAAATTGGTGTGAATATTTATATGAACATTTATATTATAGTGGATGAAATATGTTCATTTTTTATAATTTGTGTCGAATATAATTTCCTAATAAGGCTGGTAACTATTATAAGAATTTGTGTCTTATATATGAAATAATTGAGCCATTGGGGTGAAATAATGAAGGTTTTAAAAACTCTTACCATTATAATAACATAGATAATAAGTCAATAAATAATTTTAAGATGATATTATTATAAAGAAAGGAAATTTAATGAAAAAATAGTTTTTATTGATTTCATGAGGTGTGTGGATAGTGTGATCAATCTAGTCATCATTCTGTAGAGTGTACAAAAACACTACCCAGAAAAGTTCCACACATCATGAATGAAAACTGATCTTGTTAATTGTAATATACGAAAATGATCTTTTTAATGGTAATATTCATGTAATAAATACATATATGAGATTGATCTAAATTATAGATGATGGGGATAATACATGGATCCCAAGTAGTGGGTATTCTTTCCATTGTTCTGGAGAAAAAAATCCTAAATAAAATTATTGAACATGATGATAGAATCCATACATTTTGAAATGGTTATTTGAATGATTTTAATGTTTTTGAAAAAAAATCAGATAATTAATTCCCTAATAAGATCTATTTTTAGGATGAAATGCAACACAATTCACTATGTTTTATCTGTATTTATGAGGATGAAAATGGATTTTTTCTTATATGATATTATAAATATAAAATTATTAAAATATGTATTGATTATTACAATTGGAGACAGAACATGTGGAAAATTTTTCCATTATACGGTCCTTGAAACTCTTGGTATTTGAGAGATAAATAAGAAAATTAATTTCATCAAAATATATATTTCTGTATATATTGAGGAAATCAATGTAAAATCACACTAAATAATTCTTTGAGAGATCAAACATAACATAAAATGAATGAGTGTTTTTTTTGAGACCTATGAAAAAAATATTTATTAACAAAATTCATAAAAATGTAATGATTTAAAATAAAATTAATATTAAAAATAATAAATAAGTTCTATCCAGATAATGATACATCAATCAACTAATAATGAGTTATAATTCATTACTGTCATTGATGAATTTACACAGATAACTTTTATAATAATTTTTTACAAAAAAATGAGGTTATGGAAATGAGAAAAATATTCTGATGGTATGATGAATATATAATAATATTGAGAACACATCATTTATAATATTTTTATCAAAACTAAATTTCTTTATAATTTTCATATAATTTGATTATTTTCAAATAATATTCACTGCAAAATTCAAAAAATGGTCTAGAAATGGTGAAGAACTAATTCCATGATGAAATTGAATAATCATTGATTTTATCGTTTAATCTCTCAAAAAAATTTTATATAGATGTAGTTTTATGTGAATAAATCCTAAAAATAGTTCTCCCTATGTACTAAAATAGAAAAAACTCTCTATTAAATTTTTTAGTCTAAGGGGGATCATATTAAATACATCACATTATATAGAAGAAACCACATGACGAGGATAATAAATACAAACATTAAGAATTTCAATAAATGTTTTGATGAAGGAATCTCATTGAGATATATAACCAATAAATATTATACGATTTACTATAGTAAAAAATACCAAAAAATTATGGAATCATGCATTATTCTTGTCATTGAATTGGATATCAATGAAAAGATATAAATAAATACTTAAACTGAACATGTCATTTAAAGAATTTTTCCATATTATAAATGAAATAAAGATAAATAATAATGAATTATGTAATGGTTAAAATGAAAATGTTCTGATGTTTCTAGTAGAGATAATGAAACCAATGGAATTCAAAAATAAAAATAATATATTTTATTGAAATATAGTAAACCAATATACAATACGTAAATAACTGGATATCCATTTTAGATGATAACAACTCTGGGAACATAGTGTCAAAAGACCCAATTCTAAATTTGATCAATGATCATTATTAGATTCTTTTAAATATAAGGAATTTTAATCCATTATTAAGGTAAGGTTATATGATACTAATATGAATGATAAATACAGTTATATTAGATTGAGTAGAATGATTCCTTGGTAAATGTTTCTTTTTAATTATATAAAAATTTTATATAATGTAATTGCATGTTTCAGATCAAGTTAAAATGAAAATTAATGTTTTAATAAATAAAAGAATACATTTTTTTAATAGGTATAGACAATATGGAGGTTCTAATTTGAATAAGTATGAACACATATTATTGGAATAAATATTTCTATATTTTTCTTCAAAATTACTACACATCAAAAATTTAATGAATATGAAATGAATGATATGTCATTATTTGTGAATGTGGAAGATAATGAATAAGTTTACCTTGGAAAACCTTCTAAATTCACCAATTTCCAATATAGAATAGTGGAATTTAAAATAGAGAGATAATTATATGGTTCAATGTAAGATACATCCCTAAAATTTAAAAAACATAATAAATGCATACAATCACCAACATTTTCAATAGTTAATGATGAAAACAAATAATTTTGTTAGGGAAAGAAGTTTCAGAACAATGATTATAATTGTATAGGATGATGATATAATATTTCCAATTTACAATTTGTTTATGTGTAGTTAATTAAAAGATTATATGAAGTGGTTCTTTGAAATTCTATACATGGGTAAATGAAATTCAACCATGTTCTACCGATTTTAAAATTTAAAATTCTATATTTTTTCTCAACCAAATTTATACTAGAAAATAATTAATGATATTTTTCATATATTATTATAAGGAAATCTATACACCAATTTCTATTTGTATAATATTTAGTAAATACAAATCCTATAAAATTGTGAATTAGAATGAGTTTTAATAGCTTATTCTATGATTACTCTATCTTACGCCATATTTAATAGACATTATATATTCTATAATATAATATATATTGTGTAAAATTGATCATAAACAAATTGACATTAAAATATTCAATAGGTTTTGGAGTTAGATCCAATAAAATTTATTTATAAATTAATATATATTTTTATTAATAAATATATGATAAATGAGTTCAATGAATATTATTTTTTTATTCTAATGAATAAAAATAAACATTTTTGTAATATATTCATGATATAATATTGATGTTATTCTTATAGTATGAATAATTGTTTATAATAAAATGTAAATCTAAAACTAAATATATTTCTAGTACTCAAACAAATTAAAAGGTTGTAAAAATAAATTATTTTAGGGTGATTGTGGAAAAAATATAAAAAATTTATTTTCAATCTTATTTACATTGACCATTTGAAAAATGGATCAATATTATGGATCCTTGAACATTAATATTAGGTATCATTTCATGGATGAAAAATATTTATTTGGATTTATAAAGCTATAGAATATCAATAAAAAATAAACACATGTAAATATATTTAATAATTATTTTCAAAGAGAATGGTTTGGTGAATTGAGGTATAAACTATTTAGTAAACCACTATTTCCTGCTTAATAAATTTTCTTGAGTAACCCCCATGTAACTTTTTATTACATTTTCTTATGGATAAAAAAGTACAACACTTTTATTTACTTATAGAAAATCTAATGCTGATGACATTATAGAATGTGGGACAAATGATTTTTGAATAAATTGTTTCATTAAAAGAGAAAAAATAGGGATACTATATTTATATCTAGGGTAAAAATATTTTACTCGATAGTGGAATGGAATTCTCTCAAAAAATGGTTCTTTATATGGTAGTATGGTATATTGAAATATCACACTGATAGATGATATGGCATAATAGAGAAATTGAAATAAATTTGATTTAATGTTGAAAATATATCTAAAGGGTAATATTGTAGAACCCCCAATTATGATGAATATGTGGTACTTTTTTCTATGTAAAAATATATGAGGAAAATATTCTAGAAGACAATTTCTTGATGGATAACACTAGAGATTACCAAGAAAACCATTTTTGCTGGAAAATATATTATGTTTGAATATTCATAATGATCAAACCATATTATAATATCATAATTTCAAAAAAAATCAGTGTTCATATTGAGTTTTTTCATAGTCTTAATAGATAGTGAATGTTTCAGAAATGTTTGTGTGATAAAGACATAGAGTTCTATATGTATGATATTTTATTAAAAAAAGTGAAAAATATAGTCTGATTGATAGGTGGTGCTGAATAGAAAACATTTTATTGAATGAATAAATATAAAAATTATACTATATATAGAAAATAAGGTAGAGGGCAACATTATAATGGTAATATTATGATGTTATAAGATGAAACTTCCCAAATAGAGGAATTTATAGGAATGGTTAGGATAAATAAAATCATTCTTATCAAATAATATTTTTTAATGAGTATTGAATATATTCGATATTCTTGAAAAAAAATAAAATTCATGACAACATTAAAATAAATATATTGAATTTTCGATGAAGGAAATTTTATGAGGTTACAAGACGAACATTCCAAATTCTAATGTACATAGAATTAAATGATTATATAAAATGAGAAAATATACCACAAAAAGGAAAATATTATTTTTTACTAGATATAAAATAATTGGTTGGAGAAAAATGAAACATTATACAATATTAAGACACTAATGGAAGTATATATGAAGGATATAAAATAATTTTTTTTATCAGATGGAGATTAATACATGTTTGTATCAAATAATGAAAAATGAGACATTATATGGGACAAAGATAATATAATATATATCAGGAGATATTTCATAAATATACTAAATAGATATAAAAAATAGAAATAGTTAATGATTAATATAGTGAAAATAATTAGTTCATCATATAGAGAAATACAGATATAGTGGATCTAGAAAATGACGAACCATAGTGAGTGTTAGGGATATTTTAATTACTACGTAATGTGATTCATTGTGATAATGATGAACTGGATGTTAAATAACTCGATATTCACAATGGTAGGATCATAAATATCATTATGATTTTTTTAAATATTCATTGACCATAATATTTTAGGAATGTATAAGGATGTTTTTTGACTATATTTTGTTAGAGGGTTCGAAAATAGTCAATAATGAATCGAGTTTAGAAGGAATATAAAAATCAGAATCCTTGTATTTTCAATGATTATTTTAGAAATACTGAGTACTTAATAGTATTATAGGACCCAAAAAATGATGATAAATTTTCTATTAATATATTGTTTCTGAGAAGATGTTTTAAAGAATTATTTTTTGAAGAAAAATATTCTAGAATAATATGTATCAAAGAGAAAAATCTAATTTTTTAGTTAAAGAAATAAGATCAAATCATTATCAAATAACATCTCAGAGGAAGATATTCATTATAATGAATCAATATTTTCATTTCTAGGATCTTTCCCATGTGAACATGTGAGATTATTATATGGGAATATTTTTTAAATAAGAGGAACTAGTATGAAAACATTCTTTTATCGAGGGTCATTCCTTCTTTAAATAATTTTACTCTAGAGTGACTCTTCTGAATCCCATAGTTACATACTTGACTGATATAAGTTGAAATTAAAAGTATCAATTGATTCATATAATATAATGTATTATGTACACATATTTGGAATAAACAATATAAAAATGATGTTCCTTTCATTTTATCATTCATATCTTTGCATATTGTAAATAGTGAGTACCTTATTCATAAGATCATAAATATTACTTTTATTACAGGAAAATATAAAATAAGAAATAAATTTTGAAATGGTCATGAAAAAATAATGAAAATATTATCATTGGTGTTAATTTTATTGACACATTATAAATATTATAACCTCATGCATAGTCTCTCTCCCAGGCTCAAAAAATTCAAGATAGTTTGTCTTCTGAAATATCTTCATTACAAAATCTCATAAATAAAACTTGATTTTTAGGTATGATATTTCTACGAATTTTCATCAAGAATCAAATGAATACAAACTGATATCTAATATGAGGATATCCATTCTAGTATTCATAGAGCTTCCATTAATGTAGAGCACATCATTACAAAAATGGGCATATACAAATAACAGTTTCTAGACTATTAAAAAAAGGAGATCCTTGATAGAAAAACACACAATAAAAATACAAGAGATAAAATATCACATATTATATTTGTTATTTTATCAAAAACCACCATCCGTACATGCACCAAATATGTATTTTTTTAAAGAAATGTTGTGATATGTGTCTTTCAAATCTCGTCACCTATAGTTAAGGGTATGTATATTACCACATCATATACCACTAAAAAATGATTTTTTAAGTTTTGTTTGAAATAGTATTTTAGTACTTCCTCAGGTAATGTGAATTTTTCTTATCAATTGGGGAATGATAATTAAATTTCCTGTAACAGTGCCATGTTTTTTTAAAAATAAATAAATCAATGTTCAATAGTATATAAGACATTCAACACTGAAGATAATAAATTTTTCTTATTTTTATAGTACTATCAGAAACAAGCCATTGAATTGGTTGGTATGAAATATTTTAACTAAATTATGAAATATATATAAATTTCTTACACAATAAAAAATAGTTATAAAATCTTAGGAATAATTAATCACTTAATTAATTAACAAATTTTATTCTTGAAAAGATATCTATTATTAATTTTTTTTTTGTTTTTGATAAAATAACATAATTATTTTTAGGAAATTATTGAAAATTTATTTCATAAATCCAAATTAATAATTTTAAATATTAAATTAAAATAAACCTCATGTGAAATATCAATATACTTCTACAAGGATATATTTTTCAGTAAAGCGTGAAAATTAAAAATACTTCATATATATTCATTTATTTCAGTGGAATAAATTTATTTAAATATACCATTATATTATTTGTTTGATATTAAATATAATTTTTTTATTGATAATAATCTTAATAATTTTTTTATTAAAAAATTATATTTATTTCGATAAAATTTTATTTTTATGCTTATTAACAAGGTTTTCTAAAAATATTTTTATATTAATAACATTTATCAATTTTAATTATTTAATAAATAACCATAACATGGCACAATGTAAATTAAATTTATATATTTAATATCTATTTAAAGTAATATTTATTGATAAAAATATAATTTATTGTAATAGAGTTTAGATAAGATCTTTTATTTCTTTTAAAATACATTTTCTTGACAAATAACTTTTCAACACAATTTCTATGTATTCAATTTTAAATTAAAAACTACTAATTTTATGAATTTTATTTAAAAAACAGAATTGATATTTATAATCATAATAATTAATATTAGTTAATAGGTTGAAATTAATTTTTGTAAAAACTAATAGCGAAGACTGTTAAAATTAATAATATGGTTAAGGTTAAAATAGATTTCTTATCATTAAGTGTTCTAATGTTAGACATTATATTCCACACATATAGAGTTTTTATTATAAAAATGTGAATTCAAATTTAAAATAAATGGGTAAAAATTGTCAAATGAGGCTCATGTACAATAAGAAACCACATGTACAATAGGAAACCTATTCTCTTATTTTACACAAATTTTGATAGTATTTTGGTGTATTGAATATATTCTGCATTGCCATTATTTTACCTCTTACCTCATCCAAGTGTCCACAGATTGGTTATAAATCACTATTAGGTTGAATATTTATTGAAAAATAAAATAGATTTTTGAAGAAGATGTAACATTATTAACTGAGTGTTTTGTTTTGTTTATTATTTCACATCCTTAAAATATTTTTCATCAATGAAGATATAATAAAATCATTATTTCGCATATGTTGAGGTTTTATTAATTTATTGGGATATGCTAAATAGATCTCCTAATATATCAAATGGAAACAAAAATATTATTCATGTGTACTATAAGCTACCACATCGTGAAATGATGTAGTTCGTTCACGTATAAGTGGGGATTGCAACCTCTATGAAGACATATGATGAATTTTTTATTACCTCGTCACAAGAATGGTATATATTAGTATATTGAAATAAATATAATCATATTTATTATTTAATTATAAATATGGAATGATAAAATAATAATGACCTTATTTCCATCATGATCGTTGAAAAATGGATGCATTAATCATGCGTACGTACAACTTATATTCTTTATGATTGTAAAAAAATTAATTTTTCTTTACAATATTTCATGGTTTATTTAAAATGTATAATAGAACATGAAAAATGATAATTATAACATTATTATTAATCTTGATATGATTAATTAGTATTCTCATTGAACTTAGTCAACCTACCAGGGTGAATTATGATATATTATTGAAATTTAATCTAAAACATCTTCCATAAAAATAAAAATTATTCATGATAATTAACGTAATTAATATATGTTTATTATTTGGGATGACATTTAATGCATGATATAAGTCATGTTTGAGGTAGGGGACCACTCTATGCCAAAATTTTCATTAGTTTATGATAACTACCTTTATAATTCACCCTATCACTCTCATTATTTTTTTATAATTAATATAAATTTTTTATATTTTTATCACACATATATATGTAATGGCACACCAGAATATTTTATTAATTTTATTTTTCAAAAAATGTAATCTTTTATCACAATTAATGAATGAAAAACAAGGTTTTAACAAAATGTTATATATTTTTAATAGTATTATGTAAACGTGACTATTATTACTTATCCATTAAACATTGATTAATGATAATATATTTTTACATAAGTTATACTATGATTAAATTTTTACGAATCATGTTTAATTTTAAATTGTTTTTCTATTATGGAATTTTTTTTAAACCCATTTCATTTCCTCAGATCTGATTTGATAAATTTTTTATGATCTTTTGAAATGTTTTCATATGATTATGATTATATGATGGGTGGGACCTATTTATCACTGAATCGAATTGCGTAAAAATTAATATCCCATGATATAAACACGAATGAAATTTAGAGTGAACTATATTTTGTAAGCGACTATTTAGAATATAAATGTGTTAGTATTGAATTTGACTAATATGATGGGTTTTCAGTGAACCCATTGTATAATTATCATCAAATAAATGAGACTTGAAAAATAGGTAAGTGAATTTCTATTTTTATTCATATGAAATGAATCCATGCTTTATGAAAATTTTATATTCTCATGGTTCATGTTATTTGATTTCTTTATGATTCATATCTAATTAATATCCAATAATAATTCTGTTAATCAATTTTTTGATCTATGATATCTAGGATAGGGGTTTCCAATGTTATTATCATATTATAATACCATTCTGAACATGATATATTGATATCTTCCTTTTTCCCCTATTAAAAAGTTAATCTCACCCTTTCGTATGTTTCTATTCCTTATGTTATAATGAAAGTTATTATGTGTGATATGTTTTAAAAGACTATTAGTTATTAGGAACATAGTGGGATATAATGTAGCTTTGTTATGGGTTTATAGTTTATGTTCACCTGTCTTCAAAGGTACTTGAACTAAATTATTCTATTGTGGATAGTTATGTAATGTAATTAATATTCATATTTTAATATGTAATATTTATATATGAGATATTTGGGTATTTACAAATGGCATCATAGAAATATTTTGTAATAATTTAGAAACTAGGATGGTAATACATTATTGATATACCAAGATATTTTTCTAAGGATGGGTCTATGTATATGTCTAATGATAAGTCTAATGATAATTCAATGGATTGGAAAATGATCTAATTTATTATTTAAAGAATATATTGAGTAGTTTATATGAAATTTCATCCTTTTCTATATTATACATGTGTATTTCTCATTGGTCAAAAGGGACCATGGTGAAATAACTTTCAAAATGGATCATTGTTCATCACCAAGTGCAAGATAGCATGCCTTTCTACACACCCGGTCTTACACTCCCATCTGATATGCATTGGAAAATCCAAAAATATTCAAAAAATATCATGAATGATTTAAATATATTATGAATATTAATGAACTAGAGAGAATATATGGTGTTTTAGATTAAAAATGATGTCTCATGATTTAGAAAACATATAATGAATTTTTTTCATGATTATGTGGTTACCCACAATGATTATTTTTTCTTACAGTATAATTTCCTATTTTAGTAAATGGATATAATGAAAATTATCTTTGTTAATATGGAGAATGATATTAAAAAGAAGTTATATTCCTATGGATATTACACACATTATTGTAGATGGAATGAAAAATATTATCTACATGATCACATAAAAATTCTCATGAAATGAATCACGCAGAATATCCAAATGATAAAAATGAGAAAATGTTCAATTGAGTCATTCATGAGGTAACATATATTATCATTTAGTGGTTCCACTGATCCTATAGTAATAGAGTAAGTGATCATTTCAATTGAAGAGATATTTTTCATTCTACAAATTTTAATATATGAAATATCCATTGTGGTTTTGCATCATTTGGACAAAAAAGATGATCAATGTTGTGCTCTCATCAACAATATAAGAAAACATAATGAAATTAAATCCATTCATTGGGATGAGATTAAGATCTTATTTTTAAATATGAAATTATCATGTATTATTTGAATAGAAATGGAAAATGAATTATTTGTTCTGTAGAATAATGATAATGAATTTGTTGGTACCTATGAGGAAAATTTTATAGGGCATGTGAGGTACAATTATTTAATTATCATCCAACCTGACATAATGGTTTATCTATACATTATTTATTTAAAATAATTTCTCTAATGGGATGTTTCTATATGGGACATAAGTTGATTTGAAGAAATAATTCTATTATCTCTCAAGATAAGAATAAAAATCAGGGATACCCATCAATAACATGTTTGTGCAAAGAAATGAAATATATTGTTTGTTGGAAACTCCAAGAAAATATAGATAAAACAATAAGATTTATTTAAAGGATATTTTGTGGGAGGAGACATTGAGTAAGTGGTCTTAAGGGGACTGATAAATGTTTTAATATTTAAATGTAAAGGTATCGTGAAATTATGTTCTATTATAATTGGATGGCATTAAATAATGTTTAAAATAGATGGAAAGATCCATAGAATGGACCACCCACACTCCAGTGCTTCCAAAGATTGGAGTCTGGTAATTTTCCTATCAATTAAAAAACCTAATGGTAAATGATGATGATAAATTTCAACAACCTCTTAATTTTAGAGAGAGTGTGAAATCATAGTCAATAACTATTTATATCTTGGGGTGAGATAATGAAATGGTGAATGGTATATATATAATCCACTCCAGATGTTAAAATGTTTTCTTGGACAATGTATATAACCATTCATTAATATCCAATTGTTTTATAAGGTTATCAATATTATAACCAAACTATTAGATGTATAATAATTTTTGAAACCCCATATGGTATGATGATCTCAGACCATGTATGTGATCCCACAATAGTTAATGTTAGGGAGAATTTACTACCTTCAAATCTTTTCAGACTTCATATAGTTGAAATTTAATTTATCTTTTTAAGGGATTGTATTTTTGTACATATATCATACATAAATTGATGGGGAATGTATGTCATGTTTCATATTAAAATTTATGTTATGAGAATATTTTAATTCTATGATAAAAAAGACAATTTTTTTGAAAGCTCATCCATTTTATTTATTTTTTGAATCTTATTCAATAGAGGAGTTTATATCATATGGGTTGGGAGAAGCTCAAAACCAATGATATTATTATTAGGATGGAGTATATTGGTTTTTTTTAAAAAGAGTTTCAAATACTTCCATTGAAACCACATGATAGGTTTTCAATCGTGATCATACCTAGGAATGGACCCATTTCAAAGTCTCATTTTATAATGTACTTGATTGACTTGCAATAATTTAAGAAGAAATTCAAGAATCAAATTTACAAGTGATTAAATTAGGAAATTTTTTCCCATTAGGTTTCTTACTAGTTTCTTGTTAAATATAATGATGGATTTACAAGAATATATGTTGATTATAAGGATCTAAACAAGATAAACATTAAGAACTAGTATCCTATAACCCATATTGATGACCTGTTTGATCATATACGTTGATATTAAAAATTTTATAAGATTTAAAACCATTACGGATATCATCAATTGAGGGTCAACAAATAGGATATAACCAATATAGGATTATAATAAATTTATAGACAATGAATATATTGTAATTCTATTTGGTCTTAATTGTACACCCATTATAATATTGTTTTTAATTAATAGAGTGCTTTTATATTATCGTGATTAGTTTTTGGTATTCATTCTTGGTGACATTATTATCTATTAAGATATTAATAAAGAATGTGAATAACAAATGAGAATTGTAATAAATACCCAACATAAACAGAAACTCTAATAATTTCTTTAAAAGATTGAATATTTTTAATAAATGTTTTATTATTGGATCATATAATCTCAAGATATAGTATATTTGTAGATTAATCAATGGAGGGGATATTAAATGTTGGCCTTATGTCTCCATAGTTAATGAGATCCTCATTTTTCTTGGTTTATATAGATACAAGAGAAGGTTGTGGAGAATTTATCTTGGGTATTTAATCCTCCCACAATGTAAACTCATAAGGGATCCCTGGTCCATCATACATATCAGTGTGATGAAATTTTCAAGGAAATAAAATTGAAGAGAATATTAGTCAAAATAGAAAGGATTAAATTAACTTATAGTGGGAAAGTGTTTGTAATTTATTGTGATGGATCCAATAAGGGATTGGGATGTATTTATTTGTATAATTAAATAGTTAGAGAGTATGACATAGAACAATTTTAGGTTAACAAAAAACTATCAAACTCTTGATCTGGAGTTAGATAGATTAATTTTTGATTAAATATATAGTGCATTTATCATTAAATTAAAAATTAATATATATATATATATATTGGTAGTAAATGTTTAATGTAAATATTCACGTATATGAAACTGTTTATATTTCTGATAGTATGGTTATAAAAAATTATTAATTTTTACTTTTTAAAGCATTACAACCCTCGGAAAGTGAACAAGGAGGATCATGAATTTAGAAATAACAATAATAGTAGATTATAAATGATGAAGATCAAAAAAATATTAAAAACATTCCTATTCACAATGGATGGATTAGGTAATATTGAATTAATGGTAGAAATATTATCTTAAGGATGTTAATATTGAACAATTTATATATTTGATGTTTGAATAGGTTCACATGGATGATATAGATCTATAAAGGATTGTTGGAAATTATATTAGGATTAACCAGGATCATAATGGAATGATAAGGTTCTGGAACAATGTATCTGTTATGTCAATACTTGATTTTATGGAGTTGTTAGAGGATGCTCAGAGATATTCATTATCTATTAATCATTGATGTATGATGATGTATTAGGATTTGAAATACAATTTATGGCATGATTTAATGAAGGGAGGCATTATAGAGTTTCTTTCTCAATTCTTTGTTTTTATGTCAAGGCTGAGGAAAAAACACTAATGAAATGATATATCTATTAGTCATACCAAACTACAAATGGGAACACATCTCCATGGATTATGTCATCAGATTTGCTAAAATGTAAAATGGGTATATTTCTACATGGGTTGTCATTTTACACCTTAAAAAATCATTACACTTCATCTCCATATATCAATATTTCACCTTCTATCATATTTTCCTAATATAAAATAAATAATATTTATGTTTCAATGTTTTACAACATTCCATTGAATCCCATCATGATCATAGATTTACCTCGATGATTGGAAGATGTCTTTAGTATGATCTATATAGGGATTTGAGTTTCAAACATGGTGTACCTTCCTTATATAAATAATTAGACCGATAGAACAATTAAAACCAAAGAGTATATGTTGAGATCGATTTCTTTGTATTTTATAGGTGGTTGGGATAAAAACCTTATTATAGCCGAGTTTTCATACAATAGTATCTATATCGTAGGAATGTAGATGGCCACAAATTAATCCATCTATATAATAAAAATTAGTGATACAATATTCTATAATTAGGTTGGAAAAAAAGATATTTGGACATATTATAGTTGAATTAATCATAGATCATGTTATACCCATTAAGAAAAGCATCATGAGAGCATAGAAAATTTAGTAATGATATATTTATAATTAGTTCCATGAACTAGAATTTGATTTTAGATATAATGTGTTTCTATTAATTTTTCACTAGAAGATTGTAATGGTATTTTTAATGAATGGAAAACTAATCCCTAATTATATCCAGAACATTAAAATAATGTATCATATATGGATAAAAGAATGTCGGTTAGAGATTCCAACAAACACATCCAATCTTTAGAATGTCTTCCTAGAATTTATCTAAAGAATGTACACAAATGCCCATTCACATTTACTGAACAAGGAGATCATACTATAAGAGTAAGATATTTATTATATATAATATATGGTATATATTCTTGAGAATAAACATAATCATCTGAAAAATAAGACAACCAATATGGTTCAAATTTTGTTGAAAAATGACCAGTTTGATGAATTTATTTGGGAACATAATGACATGATTTGGTAACTCCCCAATACATTTTAATTTATTTTTGATTAAATTTTATTTCATTGTTGATTTCAATACATGTAAAATTGTGTATTATGAAACTATGATAAATTAATAAAATTATTATTTAAACCAGACATTTATTATGTAGATATTACACATAATAAAAATAACTAGAATTATCACATTTTAAATATTAATTAAGAAGGGTTTGTTCAAAGAAAACATACAAATTAAAAAGGTACCCAATTTTTGGAATAATCATCAGATGTTTCAATAATGTAATTTTCTCAAGATAAAGATAATTATTTTCTTTTGTGAACAAGAATAAAAAAATATACGATATTATTTTAAAACTAATTTTATAAAATAAAAATAAAATTATAAATAATCATATAAAAATAATATTATGATAAAATTTAGATATTTTTTTACGAAAGTATATTTTTTTGATGAATAATTAAAAATACTTATTTTTATTGAAACAATAATTTCCATAAAAAGAATTTATAATTTTAATTTTGTATTGAAATCTGTTTTAATGTGAAATTAGTTCATTTATATATCAATTAGTCCAATTTAAATTTTTGAAATCATTTTAGATTTTATTTTGATATAAATTGTTTTTTTTGTTTTGAACATTCAATCAATAGAAACCAACATTCTCATCATGCATGTTGGTTTAAATTTATTTCAAATGTTTCCACATATATGATATTGTTTTGTAAAATGGGTTTAATATATTTAATTATCACAATTTATATTATCTAATATGTTCATATTATTTATTGACCATAATGAATTGTAAACCAATTGATAAATTATTTACCACAATTAAGGTAAAAAATGGGTTTACAAAGAGGTTAACTAAATATAATAGGGTTAAAATTAACTAAAACATTTCAAAAATATTTTTTGGGCCATATGTATACCTTATCTTCTATAAGATGAGATATGGTATATTTTTTAGTTTTTTACCACGTAAAAAATGTGGGTACAACTATTTATTTTCAAGTATTACTTTTGTGATACCCAGCTCATATATAAGAGGCCACCACATATACTGTTAAATACACACACAAAAATTTAATTACCCCTAACGACCTTATATAATATATTCCGTAACTATCTTCAATACTATGAGTTTTGATTTTTTATTAATATACCTAGGAAGGCTTTTGGGAAAATTAATACATTGTTTATAAAGATTAAATAATGTCCCTAGCTGAGTGTTTTATTTTATTTCATCACACACATATCAAATATATTTAAAAAACAATAATATAATATCCTAATAGAAATTCATGTACTGATATGTTTTTATTTTAACAAAACAAAAAACATACACATCCTCTTCCATTAAATGGGATTCGATATAATTATTCGTGTGTATGTCACACTCCCTCCCCGTGAAACAATATTATTAATTTTACATCAACACATATCACACTATGATATAATTATTGATTAAATATTTATATATGGTATATATTATATTATATTACTTTTGGAATTATTATCTTTTATATATCTTCAAATATTAAATTTTTGGGTGTTACGATAATATCATTTATTTGTACATCTGATTGTTGGTTCACGAATTGTGTAATTCATTCAAGATATAACTAGAGAGTAGTAAGGATGTGTTTAATGTAAATAGGTGATATATAATAAATAAATTACATTATTAAATGGTAATATATTTTATACCTTGTTTTCATTTAGTATTTTGATAAAATTGAAAAAACATTCTTGTGGACGTACGACATGAAATATCCTTGAATGATGTATCTCATTTTATATGGCTAACTTTTATGAGATAAAATATACACAAGTATAATGAATATACATTAAATTTATATATTAGGGAAAATTATTGACATGATAGATCCATGATAAATTTAACAGTACAAAAAATACATGTCAAAACGAACACAAAAATAAATGTGGCTATTTGGTAGAAATGTGACTTTAACATTGAATTGATAATAATCATGTAATAAAATATCATAAATGGACCATATATTTTATGATATCTATAAATATTTTTCAATAAAATCATTATAAAAATATGATATTTATTATACATGTGGTTTTAATGTGTACTAAGTATGTCAAGGGTTAAGATAAGGTATTTCTATTTATCTATTATTTTCTATGAGAAAAATTCCATATTCACCACATGATCATTTTATGAGGAAAATATACTACCAAGGAATTTTTTATATGTTTTTTATAATGAAAATTATTTTTATTTTCTTTTTTTTATTGTATTTATATTGATGGGGTATATGGTTCACTTTTACTGATTTGATAGGGGTTTGAGGATAAAATCTCATCGTTTCTTAATTTTTTTCATGTTTATGATTCCAATAATGAAACTATATAATTCACCTCTCAAGAAACAAAAAATTCAACTTGTATGATTATTTCATTGAAATAATATTTTTCCATCATTTTCCAATCAATTTACTCATTACGTCACCTGTATATTCTAATGAAAATTGTCTATAATTTTATCTTCAGATGAAAAATCATTCTTCTTACTGAACCATGTCATATTAAATTGTTTTCAAGAAAATGTTTTTAACATTCCCCAAATTATTTATGAAATAAATTCATACACATATTTAACTTTTGACCAAAATTTTTTAAATAATTAATTTTTTTATTTTCAAAACATAGACCATTTAGATTTTACTAAAAACCTTAAAAAATCCATTGTGTTAATTTTTACAATATAAAAAACATTTCCCAAAATCTATACAAATATATTCATTGGTTATTACTTTTTATGATTTCCATGAAATTTTAAAACAAAGTTATTTATAAAATATTTTATTATTTTTAAATTTTATGAAAGGTTATTTCTAAAGAATTGATATTTTCTTAAAAAATATTATTTCTGCTTTTTCTGTCAAAATCATTTTATATCTAAGATAACATCATTTGATGTTACATAATATTAACTAGTGATGTGGTCTAATGATAAATTATTTATTCATTCTCTTGATTGATTATGTCGATGATGATAACATGTTTACGAAACCCACTTTATTTTCATTCTCATGATTGTTTATGTTTATGAGTTTTAATGAGCGCACATAAGTAGTTTTCATAAAAAAGTCGAATAAAACTTAAACGGTAACATGGATCATAAATCTAAGGTCACCATTGCATTTACAATGGTGATTTTACCTTAGGCGCAACTTAAGTTTCATCAGCAATGGCCTCCAGTGAGAAAACCAAAAAAATTCATAATCGTAAATAAAATAATAAAGTTAATTATTATATTTTTTCAAATTCTTATAACTCACAAAAAGGTAAATCAGATTAAAAATATGAGACATCTGATGTAGATATGAGGGAAGTCTTTATTTAAGCAGATACTAACTTTGGCCGGCACGGCCCCCAGTAAAAGTTAGTTTTTGGCCATAATTAAAATAATTAAGTGAAAATTATTTATTATAAAATCTATAACATTTAATAGGTAACTCAGATTTTAAGTTTGAGAGTACATTTGGGTTCTTTGGGACGTGTTTCACTTAGGTGGAGCCTAACCTTGACCAGCTTGGATCAAGGGTGACTCTTATAATTTTTCCGAATTTTTTTTGGGTATGTTCAGTAAATGCGTGAGCATTATTATATAAATATTGAATCAGTGCCAAGAATTGAAATATGAGGGAACCATTGAGCTTCCAGCAATGATATTTGCTTAAGGAAACCTTCACCTTGACCACAGTAGGTCAATGGTGAATGTTAGTTTTTGTGAATTTCATGGGAGAGTTAAAAGAATAAAAATAAAATAAAGAACAAATTCTATTTTATTTTTAAAACATCCCCTTTGATGTTTAGTGGTGGGGACCAGCTGAAATAAAACCCCCCAATTCAGATTCAAAGGTGGGGACCACCAGACCCTTGAACTCCCCATTTCATGGGAGATAACTCTTGGTTTTCCTGTAATTGAGGTGCCAACTGAATTATTTTATTTAATAAACTTATTTGGCACTTCACGATTTGAATGTAGGATTATTGGAAAAAGGGAGAGCTCTTGAGAATGTGGAAATAGATTCTTCAATGAAGAACATACATTACAACAAAGAGTATCCTTCAGAATCAGAGAACGAGAGCGACGCTTGAGCCCGAATTGGAAACATCTTGATGGAGCAACTAACGATGATGTCAGCATCTCAATGAATTCTTCTTATTCCTCGTGCCACCTCCAACAGAGAATCGAGGTTGGGGATTTTTTATATATGTTTGAATTTCTTTTATTGATTCTTCATATCCTAAATTCATGACAACTATGGACAAATTATCATGGCCATCATCCCGCACATAATCCTTACTCCTCTTTCTTTTTATTCTTCACATGTTCTTCGTGCATTCTTCAATGCCTAATATTTATTGGCGCTGGAAATACATTGCTTTTATAAGCGTGATATATGGATGTGAAAAATTCGACATGAGGATCACGAATATGAGATTGTATAATTTTTCAGGGTTTGAATGAAGGTGTAGTGTCTTGAGAAAAGAGCAACACTGAGGCGGTCTAGTTCTATTGTGGAAGGCATCTGGCAAGGTCGTTCCGATATGCAGCAGCCCAAGGTTGATCACTACAGCTCGAGAAGGAGGCAGAGACAGCTGCAGGCCGAAGGGGCGCAGCTCTCGTGCAGCGCGGTGGCCAGGAAAATAGAGTTTGTGGTTCATTTCATTTTGGAGGAAGGAGGATGCCACATGTATAATATGTGGAGTGAAACAACGTGAGGTAGAAGGTAATACAGAAGGCGGTGGCGGAGGACAAACGGAAGGAAGCGTCCAGGCGGTGCGTCATTCTTGAGGCATCGTGTCTCGGGTGGCTGAAGGTGGTGGTGATGGTCTGGTCATGCGGAAAGAATGAAAAATAGAGAAAGGAGTAATTAGATTAGAGAGATAAAAGTGTTGAAATGAAATAAAATTTATAAGATAAATAAATAAGAAAAATAATGAGGGAACCATGTAACCCGCATGCAACAAGGGGTTACAAAACATGCATGAATCGCAATTGAGAATGCATATAGAGAAAAATAAAAATGATATAATATTAATATTAATAATGTTATTATTATATTTTTTGTTGAAAACCCATTTTTTCGTGTGTAAATTATCTGTACTACCTCAGTTTCACGAACAGTCAGCGATAGTACGACCCTGACATCGAGACAGAAATTATTGGTCCAATAATGTATGTATTTTTTGGGTTTTTGGAATGAGTACCCAAAATGATCAAATAATAATAATATATTATTAATTTTAAATATTTGACCCTCCATAACTTCTACATGTGACATATGATTGACTTTCCATTAATGGAAATGTGATACTGTCATTAATACGGTTGATTCAAGTCTAATTTTAGTTTCTAAATTCGGGTTCATGGCTCGGGTTCATGAAACACCCAATAATAATAATATTACTATTATTATGGGATCTTGTATCTGACATATCTTTCTCATAAGTTGTCAGAATGAAAATCCATATGTGATGTTGCGATCCTAAAATTATGACAGTTCTTTTATGACCAATTTTGGATAATCAGGTCAATGTTGAGGAGTGGGCCACATGATCCCCAACTCGTGCATGTTTCTGTGAAATGCATCCTTTTCACCGGGTATCCGTTTTGGGAAAATGGGTACTCTATCTCATGTGTTTTTTCGTGTGAATCATAACGATGTGACCCGTTTGGTTATCAGGTTCCATTTGGAGTACAACCGGGTTTGATCGAATATGAATGCAACCGGGCCCTCGACACTAAAATGAATATAGCATACAGACCGGGTGTGGGTTTGACGAACCGTTAGCGGAACCAGAATATTGGAGTCATGACGGTCTTTTTGGTATATTCTAATTGAGTTTTGGATAAAATTGGTGTATGGTCGGGTTAGATCGAACCCCAAATCCAATAGGGCTCTCAGAGCGGAAACACTAATAACATACAGATCGGGCGTCCGACTGACCAGACGTCAATTGCGGTGTGTTCATTATGAAATGATGGAAATTTGGAATAATTATTTTTGGGACTACGTTGTATTTGGATTATCGACCAAAGGCTTGAGGAGCGGACCCTCCCGGAGGTGATCATGCTTAGTGCGAGAACCTAGTAGCTAGTTGTGATGTGAAGAATGAATAGAGATCCTATGTGGGTCAGCACCTGTAGATTGTGGGTTAGAACCTAGAGATCATGTGTGGGTTAGAACTGAGTGATCCTGTGTGGGTTAGCACTGAGCAATCCTTTGTGGGTCAGCACCGATCGATCCTGTGTGGGTCAGCACCTAGCGATCGAATGTGGGTCAGCACTAAGCGATCCTGTGTCTGTCACCAGTAGAGCCTCTTGAAGGAATAATATGATCTAACTTTATTGATAATCAGTTGCACTTATGTAATTAATTTATACCTAGTGCGAGCTATGTTCTTACATATGCGGTACATTCCATCATGGAAATACCTTGGTAGTATACTTCTATGTGGTGTACCTATGTGGTACATACCATTGTGGTTTCATTCATTCATGGAATTGTTGGGCTTTGGGATTTTGGGTTGGACCCTATGATTCCTCTTGATTGAGATGGTTATACTTGATAACTTAGAAACTTGTATGGGCATATACCTATATGTAGTCTTGTCAGTTCACTTCATGATTATTTTTTTATCCTTTGTAGATTCTGTGAGACCTTGAGGGTCTCGTGGTCACTACTAAGTATTGTTATAATAACCTCTACATAGGCTATGCCTGCACCTTATTTTTTTGGTACAGACGACAGACATCGCTGATCGAGGATGAGTTTTCTAGGACTAGACTGGGCCCCGATCTGGACTATACATCATGTCGATTCATGGGGGAAACGGGCGGACAAGGATTGATGAGTAGGTAATCTATACCTACCCTTCAGGTAGGAACCTCATATGATGACCTAGTAGCTATATTTTCCTTTGTTCAGTTGTGATGTATTCCCAGTTGTAGTTGTACCTTTACTGTTGGGCTTGTATTCCAGACCTTTTACTTTTAGCACACCTTTTTTCTATATAGTTTACTTATGTTCGTATCTTGTTGTTTTCTTGGTTGTGTGTATTTATAGGTTATAAAGGCAATTCCTTCCCAGTTTTAGGTAATACGGCTTCGGTTCTAGTCACCAGACCCTGGTCTATGGAAGGCAGGCTTGGGGTAGTCCTGACACGGGCCCTGGGGGACGGGTCGTGACAAATTGGTATCATAGGAGTCTGTTATACTACAGAACATTGGACTCTAATCTTTTTTAATAGATATATTTTTAATTTTAGTGAGTGTGGTTATCATTTTAGGTAATCCAGTGTTGGTTCGGTGACCGGCGTATCCATACACCAAGTCCATGACTTTTGATTTTAGTCTTCGTGCATGAAAAAACTGATTGAGTGTGTGTTTCGAATAGTTTTCTTGTGTTTTCTTTGAGTTAGCTAATCATGTATAACTTAATAATTGTAGCACACCTGTTACTTATTAGGATGTCACTGTATAGATATCCATCTATGATTCCATAGAGAGTACATGATGAAAGCCCACCGAGCGATGGGTCTCTGGTGTAGGGCCCTATTACTATGTCGGCACCTTCCGGTGGTGTACCAGTAGCACCACTAACCGCTGGGCAGCAGATACCACCAGCCGCACTGGAAGATGGTGCACACCCACTGAGCGCATTTCACTTGTTCTAGCAGCAGTGTCCTCTGAGGTTTTGAGGCGTGAAAAATTTCCATGTAGCTGAGGGCTGGTTGGAAGAGATTGCTAGAGCTTTCCACCTAGTTGAGACACTAGTAGAGCAGATGGTGATCTTAGCTACTAGTATTTTCCAATGAGTGTCCCTAAGCATGGTCTGTATTGTGATGGGGCCTTTTTACATGGACCATTGCCCAAGATGGTTCCATCGGGTAGTGTGCCAGCTATATTACTACTCGTTGGTCAGCAGTTACAATCGGTGGTACCATTAGAGGATATATGTAGGCTTAGTGCCTTACACATGGTTTAGCATGAGGTACCCCTCAGGTTCTACGGTGAGCCTGACTCACAAGTGGCTGAGGAATGGCTTGAGGATGTGGCCGGGAGTTATCTAGAGATTCTATAGCTTTGGAAGGATGAGATTTTGGTGGCTGAGAATTCATCAAAGCGTAATGATCATTCCTTGTACTCGATGAATACTATACAATCAGTTCCTCTGTCCTCGGAACACTGAGCGAGGTGTCTTTAGGGACATCTAATCTAGAACTATTCCTCTATGCATTTCAACTTTTGTTAGGGTGATAGAAATAACCTTTGTGGTTGAATATTCCTTGGCTGAGCGGATATAGCCAGTAAATGTTAGCAGTGGGAAAGCAAGAAACTAGTGCCAGTCTCAGAGACATGGGTGTGTAAAATATATTAGGAAGAGGAAGTGTTAAGGATAAATGAATATGCATGGCTATTGATTTGGAATTAGAGCATAGAGAGGAGCATGAGTTGGTGTACATTTGGATAAGTTACAACCACCAACCCTATGTGGTTCCCACTAGGCTCAGGGGGCCGGTGGAAAGAGGAAGCGAGTAGCTGCATGCAATCAATGTGTGTGACCCAAGGGCTCTAGGAATGATTCTAGGTATGACCTGTGTCTAATACTAGCCATTGTATCATTATACATAGGTACCAATCATTTTCCTTCCATGAATCTTTTCTAAGACCTACAGTTTCTGGTTAAACTGTTGACTCGACCCTCACATATGGAGATACCATTGAGAGGAGACACTATAGTCACACTTATGACGATTGTGTTATCTAACACTTGAGGTGAAAGTTTCAGTTGGAACCTCTTGGTGGCAGCGTCGAGCCTTACAACAGTATTTTGAATATGGACTGGGCATCCACAATTCATACTCAGATTTACTGGATTAGGGAAAAAGGATTTATTTTATCCACAATGTTGGAATGGGGTTTATCTTGGTTGAAAAAAAGGAATCCTAGGCAGTACAGGATGGACTCAATTATAAGAGGGTGCAGCTGATCACTCATGAGTCGGCCAGATTTACCCTTGTGGTAGAAGGAGTTTTCAGTTTTTAGATTCCAAATGGTAGTGGTTGAGCATGGGGACATCTTATCAAAAGATGTTTCTAGGATTACCTCCCCAAAGAAAGAGAGACGTCTACATTGGCTAGGTACTATTGAAGGTTTGTGCCAGATTTCCCTACAGTTGTAGCACCTATATCAGTGTTGGAAAAGAAGGGGAAATCCTTTGTGTGGTAGGAGAAATTTTAGCAGAGTTCCATGAGGGGAACCATGTATTCTTGAGAGCCTCTCCCGGATAGGGACTATGAAGATTTGTTCGAGGTGGAAAGTTATCATTGAGTTTTATCGGTTCTTCCCTAAAACTTTGGAGGATAGGTGATGTAAAATACCTCTTGGCTCTTCCACCACAGTTGGAGATAGATCATGACGTCTTCCACGTTTCCCAGCTGAGTAGATATGTGCTAGACCCATCTCACATCATCGACCATGTCAATCTGGACATCGATGAAGGAGAGACGTTTACAGAGGTGCCAGTGGAGATTGGGGATTGACATGAGTAGTTCCTTCGTGGGATGTCGATATCTCTGGTGCGCGTATGATGGTAGCATGAGAACCTCTAGGAGAGATCATGGAAGCAGGTGGCTCATATTCGTGATCAGTAGCCTCTTTTGGTTGTTTTGACATTGTTTTGGCTTTCGATGATTTAATTCCCTAAGGTTGGGAGAATTAAATGTCCTGGAAATTCCATATAAGTTTTTCAAAATAAAATTATAAGTTATTATTTTGAGGTCGTGAAACTTGATGGCGCGCCATTTTGGGTCCCAGAGTTCCCGAAATGATCCGTCGATGTTTTATTGAGTTTTAATTAGCGCGCGTAAGAAGTATTCCAGAAAATGTTGAATAACTCATGAACCATAGCTTGGATTAGAAATATGAGGGCACCATTGCATTCAGAATGGCGGTTTTATCATAGGAGCAACTAAAGTTTGGCCGGCACATGCCTCCTATGAGAAAACCCAAAAATGTCATAATAGTAAATAAAATAATTAAATAAAATATTTTATTTTTTCAAATGCTTATAACTGACAAATGGTAACTCAGATTAAAAATCTGAGACCATCAATTTACTCATGATGGAATAATTTAGTTATGTATATGCTAACATTGGCTGGTACGGTCCACCAGTGAAAGTTAGTTTTTGGCCATAAATAAAATAATTAAGAGACAATTATTTTATTGTAAAATTCATAGCTTTTAATTAGTAACTCAGATTTGAAATCTAAGAGTACCGTTGGTTTTGTTGCGGCATTTTTTCACTTAGGAAGAGCCTGACGCTGACCAGCACGAGTCAAGGGAGACTATTATAATTTTTCTGAACTTTTTTTGGGTATGTTTAGTAAACGCATGAGCGTCATTATATAAATTTTGATCCATTGCTCAGAATTGAAATCTGAGGGCACTGGTGAACAAACAATGCCAATATTCACTTCAGGACACCATCACCTTGACCACAGTAGGTTGAGGGTGAGTGTTAGTTTTCGTGAATTTTGTGGGAGAGTTAAAAGAATAAAAATAAAATAAAGAACAAATTTTATTTTATTTCTAAAACCTCTCATTTGATGTTTAGTTGTGGGGACCACCTGATCCAAATAAACCCCAATTTAGATTCAATGGTGGGGACCACCTGACCATTGAAATCCACCTTTAATGGGAGATAAATCTTGGTCTTCCTCCCATTGATTTACAAACTCAATTAGTTTATTTAACAATCTTATTTGGAACTTCACCATTTTGTGGGAGGATTGTTGGAAAAAGGCCGTCCTCTGGAGAACATGGAAGGATATTCTTCAAAGAAGAAAATACACTACAATGAATAGAATCCTCCAAAATCAGAAAACAAAGATGATGCTTGAGTCCAGATCAAAAAAATCTCGTGGGAGAAACGAACACCGACGTCAACATCTCATCGACTTCGTCTTCTTCCTCACACCACCTCTAACAGAAAATAGAGGTAGGGGTTTTTTTGTATGTTTGAATTTTTTTATTGATTCTTCATATCCTATAATCATGAGGATGATGGCTAAATGAACATGGCCATCGTCCTGCACATAAACATTATTCCTCTTTATTTTTATTCTTCGTGTGTTATTCATGCATTCATCACCGCCTAATATTTATTGGAGTTGGAAATATGGAGTTTTTATGAGCATGATATGTGGAAGTGAATCGTTTGACACAAGGATTACGAATATGCAATCGTATAATTTATCTGGGTTAGAAAAAAGGTGCAATTTCCTATGAAAGGGGCAACAGGATGGCAGTCCGACATGGTTGTGGATGGAATCCAGCGAGGTGGTTTGGATATACAGCAGTCCAAGGTGGCTTGTTGCGGTGTGAGCGGGAGGCCAAGACGGTGGTAGGCCAAAGGGGGGTAGCTCCCGAGCAGACCAACGACCAGAAGAATAGTGGGTGCGGTTCACACATGTGTGGAGGAAGGCAGAGGCCATCGATTCATGCTGTGGGGAGAAACAATGTTGGTAGCATGTGATGCGGAAGGCGGCAGTGGATGATAGCCGAAAGGAAGCATCCTGGCAGTACGACAGTCTTGAGGCGTCGTGGCTCAGGTAGCTGGAGTTGGTGGTGGCGGTATGGCCATGCGAAAATAAAGAAAAATCGTGAAAGGAGTAATTCGATTGGATAGAGAAAAGTGTTGAAATGAAATAATATTTATAAGATAAATAAATAACGAAAATAAAGAGGTACCCATGGAACCTGCATGCAGCTAGGGGTTACAAAACATGCGTAAATCTCAATTTAGATTGCATATATAGAAAAATATATATATAATAATAATAATATAATTAATGTTAATATTATTTATTGGTTGTAAAACCATTTATTAGTGTGGAACTTATCCGTACTACCTCGGTTTCATGAACCATCAGTGGCAGTATGAATCTGTCTTCGAGATAGAAATTATGAGTCTAATATTGGATGTATTTTTCAGGTTTTTGAATCGAGTACCTGTAACACTCAAATAATAATAAAATAATATTATTATTAAATCTTCGACCCTCCATGACTCTTCTGTGAGACATCTGATTGACTTTCCGTTAGTGGCAATGTTATCCTATCATTAATACTATCGATTAATGTCTATTGTTGGATACTAAATTCTGATTCATGGATCGAGTCCACAAAACACCCAATAATAATAATAATAATAATAATAATATCGGATCTTGTAACCAACATATCTTCCTTATACGATGTCAGAATGAAGAAACGTCTGTGACTTTGCGACCCTGATATTTAGATGGATGGTTGAAGACAAATTTTGGATATTTAAGTCAAGGTCGAGGCGTGGGCCCCATGAGTCCTGATTCGCGCGTGTTGCGGTGAAATGAACACTTTTCACCAGGTATCCTTTCTGGACAAATGGGTAGTCCACCTCGTGTGTTTTTCCATGTGATTCATAATGATGTGACCCATTTGGTAATTCAGTGCCATTTGGAGTATGATCGGGTTGGATCAAACACAAATACGACCGGGCCCTCGACACTAAAATGCCTATAGCTTTTAGTCCGGGTGTCCGTTTGACAAACCGTCAGTGGAACTAGAATCATTGGAACAATATGGTCCTTTTATTATAACCCACTTGAGTTTTGGATAATGTTGGAGTATGACCGGGTTGGATCAAACCCCGAATCCAATCGGGCCCTCGGAGTAGAAACACTAATAACTTACATACCAGGTGTCTGATTGAAGCATTGTCTATTGCATTGGGTTCCTTATGATGTGACATACATTTGGAATACTTATTAGTGGGAATATGTGTCATTTGGAGTATTGATCATTGGCTTGAGGAGAGGAACCTCCCAGAGATGATCATGCTTAGTCCGGAAACCCTGTAGCTGGCTGTGACGTGAAGAATGAATAGCAATCCTGTGTGGGTCTGCACAAAGAGATCCTGTGTGGGTCAGCACCTAGCGATCCTGTGTGGGCTAGCACCAAGGGATCCTATGTGGGTCATCACCAAGCGATCCTGTGTGGGTCAGAAATTAGCGATCCTCTATAGGTCAGCACTGAACGATCTGTTGTGGGTCAGTAGCAAAGCCTCTTTACATAATAAGATGATATATCTTTACGACTAATCATTTGTACTTATGTACTTATGTTATAACTGTTGTGAGCTAAGTTCGTACCTGTGAGGTACTTTCCATCATGGTAATACCTTGGTTTTTTTCTTCTATGTGAAGTACCAGTGTTGTACTTACCTTTTTGCTTTTCCTTCCATTGTGGAATAATTGAGATTTGGGATTTTGGGTTGGACCATGTGTTTCCTCTTGACTAAGATGGGTATAATGATAACTTAGGTATATGTATGGGCATATGACTAAGTAGGGTTTTAATTTGACTTAATGCTTTTTGGTTTATCTTTTATGGATTTTGTGAGACATTGAGGGTCTTGGGGCCCCTACTGTGTATCATTATACTCAACCCTGCATGGGATATTCCCACTCCTTGCTTTGTTTCGTGTAGATGACAGATAGTGCTGATCAAGGATAAGGATACTAGGACTAGAAGGGGCCCAATGGTGGACCATACGACATTGCGGTTCGTAGAGGAGATGGAAAGATATGGAGTGCTGAGGAGGCGATCTGTACTACCCTCCAGGTAGGAACCTCGGATGATGACCCATTAATTGTCTTTCCTTTTCTTCAGTTTTTTGTATTATCAGTTGTACTTTTACCTTTACTGTTGGGATTGTATTCCGGGCATTTTACTTTTAGCACTCGTTTTTCTATACAGTTTACTTGTTTTTGTATATTGTTGTGTGCTTGGTTGCATGTGTTTACCAGTTATAAAGTAAATGCCTTCCCATTTTAGGGAATACACCTTCATTACTAGTCGCCCACCCCTGGACTATGGAAGGCGGGCTTGGGGTAGTCACGACACAATCCCCGGGGGACGGGTCATGACATATGATATGATGAAATGAATAAGTGATTATGAAATATTTTTCTTTTCAATAGGTTCTTCGATGATGAAGTGTTCATTAAATCAATCTCAATTCATGGTTTTGATATTATCAATATTTTATGATCATATCTAACATGGATGTATGATTTTTATTATATAATTATTTCGACCTATATTATTCTCTAAATAATTGGGTAAATATTGATATCACATTATATAAACATGACTTGAATGTAGATTAAACCCAATTTATTAAGAGAATGTGTCTACTATGAAAGCCTTGGATGTGATCCTTGACTACTATGATTTTTTTGATTGAACCGATTTCACTATGACTGTCTTGAAAATGATCCTTGAATTACTATGGAAATGCATTTTTAATGCCTATATGCACAATACAAATATATTTATAATGAAAATACAACTTTGTTAAGGTTTATCTTCATTTATTCCACAATTATTTGTTTCTTTTTAACTATCATGATTAATTTTATGGCACAATTCTATAATCTATAATATCAGGGTATGGTTTTCAAATGTTATTCTCTTTTTATTACACCCTTATACTTATAATATGTTGATATATGCCATATTAGCACAAATTAATAATCTGAGTTCACCCTTCCTTACGTTTCCTTTTCGCATATTATGATGAAAGGTATTATATATTATATGTTCAATAATGTTTCAAGTTATTAAGAACATATTGGGATGTGATGTATCCAAATTATGGCCCAGTTGTTGATGTGTCTATGTTTTGAAATAACTAGAACAAATTTATTATAGGATGGATCATTATGATATGTAATGAACCATTTTCCATTAATTTTTAATTTTTTTGTTTGAGATGTTAGGGTCATTAAATCTAACTTATTTTCAATTCCATGTATGGGGTAATACATTCCATTTGTTATTTTCTCAATAAAATCACATTTCATTCAATGGGTAAGTTTTAGGATTATTTAATATGATTGATAACAATTTATAGAAAACATAAATATGAATATTTTATTCCAGGTTCATCCAAACATCTCTCCAATATATTGGATAATTAATTTGTCTTAGGAGATATTATCTATGGAATTGTGGAGTAAAATTAATCCATTATATTAAATTTTCGACAATGTAATATTTTTTAGGATGTTTCCCATGAAGAAAACTTGTTCATTTTATATAGTGCCTCCCAATTTCATTTGTTTTTTATCTCATTTACTGTGTTCTTTATGATATGCTTAAATTTTATTACCCATGATAGTAATATTTTATGATATTATGTCACAAGTTTGATGAATATATTACTTTTAATTATCATTTTTATTTTTTATTGATATTTTTAGATCATTCTATGCTAAATGTATCTCCCTTGTTATACCATGTTTTTATGACAGAAAATAGATTTAGGATTTCAATATGAACAAAAAAATAAGGATATAAATTTTTAATTTCCATTTAATGTTTTATGAACCATGTATCCAAATATAAAATGCCTCATGATATTTCTAGTAGAGTTACTAGATATGTGTATATAAAATTCATATAATTAAATGTGTATAAGTATTTAATTTATATAGATCCCATAGGATACATGTTTAGTATATTATTGGATTGGTAATAAAATAATATATGGGGAGCCAAAGGGATATGTTTAAGAAAAGGATAATACAGATGAATTTTGGTGAATTATATGGTGAGTTATTTTTATGTAATTTCATTTCTATATGTATAATAAATGTGGATGTGGATATAGAAATGTTGTACCTATGGATAATAAATAAAAAATTGTGCATTGGTACTTGATTCAACAATACCATTGTGAATGATAAATCGACCATATTTCACACCTTGTTTGCACGCATGGGGGATATGTTTTGGGAACTCACAGACTAACTATGAACAATTCTAAAGGACATGTTATAACTGTTAGGGTTGAAAACCTTATAATAAATATTTCAATGGATAACCTATTCTACAACCTATATTCTCATATTTCAAGATATAAATATCATTTATAACTTATTCTTTCTATGTTAATATGTTTCCCTTTTTTATTATAATTTATCATCATCATGATTTTTATTATTATTTTATATAATAATGGGAAATTTGAGAAATGATGAGAATAAAGAACATTATAGGAAATGTTATTATTTCTCCAATAATATTCAAGTAATTATGGATTCATAAACAAAGAGATTCATATACATACTGGTTGAAATAGATAATGTTTTGAACAAAAACATGAATAATACAGAATGTTCACAACCTAATAAGAAATAGAAATTTATAGTTGAGTCTCTCATGTGATAATAGAATTATAGCAATATTGGATCATCTAATCATCTATTCATTTACTAATGGATTATCTCTATTATGAATAAATTATATATCCTTCAATTATCTTCAATTTACCACAGTGAGGTAGAAGCTAATAAGCCATAGACACTGATCAAAACCCAAATTCCCAAGAAGATATTAATTTCATGAAATGGGATGTATTCTTGAGATTAATATTTAATAAATATTTAACATGAAATATATATATTAAAATGGGTACAAAGTTTCATTGTCTGAAAAAAAATTATGATGATTCTATGCAAGCATATCATGAAAACATCAAAATTATTTCAATTTAAACATCTCTATTTGCCACAAACATTGAATTCATGTTTTACTTTTTCATTATAGGGATGAATCCTAGTATATTAATAAGATTATATTTTTTGAAATTTGACATATATGAAGATATTTTATATTGTGATCTCAAAATTATGATGGAAATTTGTGACTCTCAGTTGTTTCATGTGACTATAACCAAGAAATGAAGAATGATTTTTTTAGGGGTATAAATTGGAAAACTCTTTGAATGAAGAAAACAAAACACACCAAATTCCAAATGCGTGGGATAAATAAAACTAGAATAAATAACAAGGTAACTAGAGGATACATAAAAGTTTTAAATTAGGGGAACCATGATCATCATTGAAAATTAAAAATGATGAAGAACAGTAATGTAAAAGATAAAAATAAGGATTAAATCAAAATTCAGTCTATGGTGATTTGTTTAAATGATAATAATCAAATGAGTTGTCAAATATATTGTCCTAAGACACGAGGGTTTAGAAAAAATAAATGGAAACAACGTCTAGGCCTTTGAGAACGAGGAAGGCCATACACTATCACTACAATGGAGATGGATCCTAACAATGATATGGTGATTGGTATGGTATTTACTATTCAAATAATAGAAAATATAGTATTTGATTCTAGTTCAATCATTCATTTATATATTTCATGTTTATTTAAAATATTCAAACACCACCTCAGAACATTGGGGTTGATTAGTACATGATAATTTGACATGGTAAAAATTTTAAATCCCAATTATATTACACGTACATAGAAAATCTTGTTGAATAATATCTTCTATAAATCTCATCTTACATCCATTATTATAGTTTTATACTCTTTAATATTGAAACATCATGTATTTTTATTTTCATTACCAAAAAAATTAATATTATTTGATTTCATGTGCTATAATATACACCAAGTTAGTACTGCATTATATGTTACAAAAATTTATGCTAGATATACATATAGGACCAATTTATAAAGCAGTAAAAGCAACACCTAGTTCCTAGGAATAAACATTTTATTCTTATAATTATTTACATGATATTGTTATAACATAACCATTAAACATTTTATATGAATTAAAATTAATAATTTAAATATTATTTATAGTGGGTTTATATTAATAATATATATAGATAATTAAATACATAATTTTCAGTTAAGCCTATTTGTTTATAATGAAATACCTTTTTCTAGAAGACCTTATTTATATGCCATTATGTAAAAAATAATAAAATTTATATTCTATAATTTAAGAAATTTTATTAAATATAATATTTTTTTTCTGATGTCAATATGTAAATATTATCATATGGTTTATTTTTGGAAATTTTAGTAAATATTTCATTTTTTTGGATTTATATTAAACAATAATGAATTTTAATTAAAAAGTAATCTATCAACTAATTAATATTTATAGTAATATAATATGTATTCTTCCTTATAAATTATAAATATATATTTTATAAATACATTAATAATATTTTGGTCATTGATTTTAATTTGTAATTGAAATTGGTTAAAAACAATTAAATATTTTTGAGTTTCCCACTTTAGAAATATGTCTTCTAAACTATCTTCGGGATTACTTTTAAATTGGTTTCATAAAATTTTGTTATTATAAATTTGAAAAAAATAATTCATTGTTTTTAAATATAGTAGTTTATAATTTCTAATATGATCATCTTATTTTTTGATCAAAATTGTTGGGGAATGGAATTGAAATTAATTACATTGACTGTGGTGAAAACAAGATTAATTAATGTCTAAAAATTTAATATAAAGTATTAAAATGACCCTTTAATTATATAAATATTATTTTATGTCCTTATTTTTACCATTACATCCATATTTTTATATAATGTTCCACTATGTACTCTTGGGGATATGTAAAATGATGGGATCACAAAACTCATTTTAAAAAATATGAAATGTGTCATTTTCCCCACTCATAAGAGGCCTCAAATTCATCCCTTTACATCACTCATATAAATCCATTTGGATCATCCAATACTGATAAAAATATCATCTCATATTCCCTCTATTCATATCATATGACTTCTTTTAGGAATAAATCCAACCAATAAATCCCTTTGGTGATAACCAAAAGGAGCTATCCAAATAAAATGTAACACCTTCAACAACAAATTTTTCTATTTATTTTTCCACATCATAAACACTTATTAATAAATAATTCTATAATAACTTATTTATCCTAAATATAATGAGTTTTATTCTAATATGGTTACTACCTTCACTAACACACACTTCCATCAAACTAGATATGATATCATTAATTGTGTGTATGGTGGAGTACCGCCTCACAAACTAATGTTGTTCATTATTCCATCACAACATTTCAAGGATTGAAATAATGATAGAATTTATGTTTTAGTAAGATATATATGTTATTATTTATTTGTTTTTTCTTATCTAAATATTATATAACAATTAACTTCATGCTTTATATATTTTGTGAATATGATAACTTTGTTTGTGGATGCATCGATTACCGCATCCTCAAAGCACTATGATTCGGTCACACATTACATGAAATGTATTAAAAACTAGTTTAGTGAATGTATATGATATATATGAAATAATAATGGAACTATATTTTCATATATATTTCAATTTATTTGTTTCCATCAATCTTATAATAATATGGAAACAATTTTCATGCGTACGTATGGCCTATCATCTAAATGAATGGTGTATTTTATTTTCTATTTGTCTATTATATAAATTATTATAAATATATATATATTAAAAATATATGATATCTATATAATTTATATCATTATTTATATTTTAAAAAAAATAACTTGATTAATAAGATCTAAAATATAACAAATAAAACCCCATTCGAAAAGAAAAGTGGTTATTACCCGAAATGTAATATTAGCCTAGAATTGTTAATAAGTTTGTAAAAGAAAGTCATAAGTGGAGTAAAAATGGAATGATATTATTTAATATGGTTCTTAATTATTTATAAAATGATCATATATGTATTGTAAATGAGTTTTGAATAAGTATGACGAGATTCAAGATACAAGGTAATGTTATTTCTTGTCTCAGTTTTATTTATATGAGTCTTATTCCATATTCACAAGTCGTTTATTTAGGGTGGTGTATATTTTAAACAAGAAAGTATCATAAAATTATTAAACATAAATTTATGGTTATTTACATGACCATTTCATGATCAATATTTCCTGGTATTTGTTAGTTCAATCATTATCAAATTGGATAGGAAAATTGGTCACAATTTTCCTTCTTTCAAACACATGAATTTCTATAAAATTATATTCATATATAATATGTATATACTATACTGTTAACATTTTCTATCATAACGATTGTTGTTTTAATGATATTATAATATTATTGTAATGTTATTATCTCTGTTGTATTATGGTTCAATGTTACCAAAGTGGAAGGAGTTTATTGATATAATCTCATCGTTTATCAGGATTGTTAACAATTATGCCGGCATTGGTGATATAGTACGAACCAAATCTAAGGAAAAATATTTAAATTTAGTATTCTATTTCTAATTATGATATCATCATATATTGAAACCCTTGTTACACTATTTGGCAAAAAATATAATTAAGTGTTTTTATGAAAATGTTACCTTATTTCACTATTTGGTCGGAAATCGATGTTATTCAAAAAGACGTTATAAAATGGTTTTTAAATGATATATGAAGATAGTTTTCCTAGAAAATGGATTTCAAAAATGATTTATGGTTTTAGAATCTATTTTCAATCATATTTTATTTTATAAAACAAGTTTATCAATGATGAAAGGATATGTTTTTCATGTAATTATTTCAAAGGATATTAATAATTTATTTTCCATATAAGATGATATCCATTGATGTTTTTCATCCCTTTATTGTGATATGATCCCAGGGAACCTGTCAGATTATTTCACCTAATGGTTAATGTGTTTATATAATGATGTTTCTCATACCCATTTCTCTTACACAGGTTATGTGATTATGAAATCCAATTCCTTTCATGGTTTATGATTTGATGAAATGATTATGATACCTATATATAATGAATTCATTATTATATAATTATATTATTATGATAAAGAATTCATTTTCTTGGCTATGATATGATGAATTTTTAATATATATTGGAACACATTTGTAAATTTTTATTATATGATGGGTTGGAAAATTATATCTCTTCAATGCATTGGGTAATGAATTATATCTCATGAGATCATGATGGATAAAGAGTATCTGGGATTGATCTACTATCGGAAGAAGGGGAAACACGATCAAATATTAGAATGATGTATATCTAGATCCATTATAATGAATGGGATATGGTTGGGGATGGTGTTGTGTCCATCCCATTTGGTGTACTCTCCATGAATTTCCTCGAAACATTTTGTCAATGAAACTGTAATTATAGTAATAAGTACTAAATTTTTCACTACCTTCCATAATTCCATGTCTTATACCTATGTTATGGATTCATATAAGAATCCCTTGATCCTTTCACAATTATTTTCATATGAAAAGCCATTATATATTGAAACAGTCATGTATATTATCATTGGAGTATGAAATATCATATTATATTGTTATGATCATGTTATTATATTAAAATTTTAATTATTATGCTTACATATCTCCCATTTTACTCCTACTGAGCATCTGATCCCATCATTTTTATATTTTACTACCTAGGTTATGAATATTGTTATTATGTATAAAGTCTCTAATAAGGATTCTATAACATAAGAAGATATTATAAAGCTCAATTATGTTATACTGCTTTTTATTTCATGTTTCCAATGGAATTAAACTAATATGGTCATATGGTGATTATTTGTGTAATGCATTAAGTATTATTCCAGAATGATGTAATGATTATGAATATTTTGCGAGGGTCTATTTGGTTTGTATCATAGAATGACATTAGATAAACTTTGGATACTAGTATTAGAAAATCTTTATTGAGATCCCTATGGTCGTGTATCTAAGGAGAGGTCTATGGATGAGTAAATATACGATAATTTCTAGAAATTTTGGAAAATGATATGGTTAGTGGATTCCAATATATATATATATATGTATAGATACAAAAAGTGGATGTTTCCCTATAATATGATTACCTAGGGGTAATAAACAAGAACAATCCATATTTATACGGACTTCATCATGAAAATATTCATTACAATTGGTCTTTTATCACACCTAGTTTGAAAATCATTCGGTATATTAATTAGAGATTGATTTTATTACAAAACATTATGATGGATTTAAACAGAAGTGGAATATGAATAACTATATATAATCCTTTGGATTCATAGATTATAGTTGTTGTCATAATTTAGATGTCATATATGTGGGTTTTCAAGATTTTGTGTTTCTGAACTATTGTAATTGTTTCTCACTCTATATTATTGGTTTTAGTTAATGGGTATAAAATAAAGGAACCACATTAACAGTGACGTTGATAGACAGTACAATTATTTTCATCTTGAGAAACCTGATGATATTGAAGATGGAATGAAAAATATTATTTCAATGACATCCCAAATTTCTCAATATATGAATGATGATGGAATTTCATGTTTGAAAAATGGGTAAAATTTTTTATTCAGACCATATAGTAGAAACATCATCCTTTTTTCAGTGGGTCTTCTTATCTAATCATTTTTTTACAATGGATCAGTACCCCTAAAAAGAAATTAACTATTAATCAATTTTGTGAACATTAAAATATAGTTTTTTGTTTACCATTTTAAAAGGTTAAGTATAACAATGATGGAATCTAATCAATAGTACAAGGTTGAAAGGTAAAATTGAATTTGTGGATTGGAATATGTTCAGGAACTTTTCGTTCCATAAGTACATTCCTTATATTCCTTAAACAATGAAGGAAAATGAATTCCCTTAGTTAAAAAAGGTGTGATGAGTCTTTTGGTATAAAGGATAATAATCTTTCATGACTCATGAGGTATGCCTCTTTTATTATCATATAACCAGAATGTACGATTGCTAGAATATTGAGTCACTTAAAGTGGTTTCCCAGATAGGCGTTATGCATAAGATACATTTTTATCTATGAATAGATCTATTTATTTTGAAATAAATATTTAAATGGATGTTATATTTTCATATAAATATCATTATTTTATCATGAAATTGAATTTGGAGTTCAAAGGAAATTTCAAAAACCATGGATAGAATAATAAGATCTTCTCTTTCTGCTCTATGTGTGGAATGAATAATGGAGGAAATTGTATTATGGGGTCTATTAAATACATTATTTATGGACGGGAAATAAAATTATTAATTTATTTCTAAACATATGGTATGAATTTGGAAAATTATCTTAATAGGGGTAATGTTATACATAATGAGCCCCCCAAAGTTCAGTGCATCTTATTTTTAGAGAACGGGCATTATGAAAATTAATACCCAAACATGATGTTTAATGATGATGATTGGTGTCATAATACTCTTAAAATAAGGTACAAGGGTAAATATCATGTGATCACTATTTCAGATGAGGGATATAATAATGTATTGTTGAATGGTAAACATACCATACGATTTAAAATTTCTAATTTATTATTTGATTTTGGATCTTCCAACACTATAACAACCAAATAATTATCTCACTATACTATGATTCAAACCAAATATTTTGAGTGGAATTAGTATTGAAACCCCTAATTGAATGATGATTTTATCTCAAACATATGATTACACTCAAGTAGATGTTTGATTAAATCTTCTTCTTAAATATCATATAATTCTTCTTGTGGATTAATTGGAGGTTATTTAGGACAGTATAGTATTTCATTACATTAATTTATCCTCAATTGATGTGGAAGGAAAGTAAAAAATGATATAAAAAAACCTGTGATCATATTTCATTGTTATGATATATATAAATTTTATATGGACATTTCATCCAGTTTATGGTTCTTAATTCAAATTCAAGTAGATTTTTTATCTCATATAGTTGTGGAGAATATCAACATTGATGACATGATTATTTTATATGAATATTTGAAGCCTTTGTGGAATAATTCACCAATATTCCACTGTACTATGATGTTCAGTTCTCAATATAACTCATATTGGGTTCCCCACTGATTGAAATGATTTCCTATAAGAGGGACGAGGTTGGGATCATGTAATTAAATAAACAACTCCCAAAAAACATGAAAATGGATTTATTTAGTCAACTATGTCCCCTTGGAGTGAACATGTAATTTTTGTGATAATGATATATGGATCCATGTGACTCTGTATTGATTATCAGAAGTTTAATAAGATCAAGATATAGAAAAGTAATCCTCTTCCCCATATTGAGTACTTGTTATATCAACATAGCAGAGTGAAATACATTTCCATAACTAACCAACATTATGCATATCATTCATTAAGGGTCAAGAAGGATGATATACTCAAGATGAAATTCCATATGTGGTATGAACACAATAAATATATTGTGAATCCCTGAGGACATAAAATTCACTTTCAATATTCATGGATTTGATTAATATAGTTTTTAGATATTACCATGATTAGTTACTAGTTGTCTTTGTTGATGAAATCCTTATTTAATTAAATAGAAATGAATATTACAAATACTACAAGTGAATTATACTAAATACCCTCTAGATGGATTAACACAATTAATTATTCACATTGTGCGAATTTTAGCATCTAAATATTTCATTTTTGTCTCACATAATACCAATTGTTAGTATATAAGAATATCCATCAATCAGAAAGGCTACTAAATATTATCGTATACCAACCATGGAGACTGATATCCAAATATTTCCTAATTTATGTGGATATTATTGATGGGTTTTATATAATTTATTATATTTATCTTCTCCTCTAAACACATTAATTATAAGTCCCTGGCCTTAAACCATACTTAATATTTAATTAAATGAATAATTCACATTGAGGATCTTTTCATGGTTTAGAGTTTTAGAGAATTAGGACATAACTATTACATCTCAAAAGATTACAAAGTAGAAACTTCTACTATGTTTCCATAAAATAAAAACCCATAATAGGAAACATGTCTAGTTCCATGTTTTAGATAGCATGACTTTCCCTTGATCCCATCCTTTAACCTATTCAACATTATGTATTGTGAAAAACATTTCAAAAAAACTTGGGGTGAGCATAAAAAGATCAGTAAGAGATACACAATGAATGAAAACTGTTAGTTTTTCAAAACAACAAGTAAACCATGTATACTTTATCAAAGTAATACTTTTCACCTTTATGAAGTAGTAAAAACTCTTCAATGAATAAAATATCATTACTTACCCTTTTGTAACCCAAATATTACCATAAAACCCATATAAAGATCCCATAACATATAAAGGTAACTTGGGACATAAACATACTTAAATGGAATAACAATACGGTCGACTTCCACTCATATCACTTAATGGAATAGTCATACGGCTGACTTCCATACCCAATGCATTGGAGGTTATGACGTAACCACCCATCCTGGTTTTCACGACACCACCCGTCATTTGGTTTATCACGTAACCACATGTCAAATTTCCAAGTACCATTATAAAATCATAATATGAAAAACAAATATAATGGGAAGAAAACATTTCCACACATTGATCACAATATATCACTTAAATATATTGACATAAAAAATCCATCATAAAAAAAAATTTCAATACCAAAATACATAAAAGAGTATATGGTATTTATTTCATTTTAAAAAACATCACAGCTTGTTGAGGAATCCAAAGACCAAATATTACTCGCGGCGGTGGAAAAGATCGTTGTCACCAAGTACGTTAAAAGAAACATTCCTTTTTTTCATTTAGTAAAACTCTTCGTAGAAAAAGATTTATTTTGTATAAAAGTAATAGTCAAAGGGGTTTATACACTGTATAAAAGAATGTTGTGTATAAACATAAATATGCCTCAATGAAAGGAGATTGAGACGAACTCCCTTACCTCAGGTCCGACATGACACGATCGTTCTTTAACGTCCTGAATAATAAACGTGAGTTAATTTCTAATTTCTTAAGAACCTTTTTCATTTCATTATTCCTTTTATATCACTTATTACCATGTTATAAACATTATGTATTCATTTAAGTTAATAATGTTTGTTTTGTCGATATTTGGTTCTTAAGTCGAAAGTAGACTTCTTAAAATTACTTGTTGTTCGTGTGGTCAAAGGTTAATTATATCCAGAATGATATTCAGGATTTGGAGATCATATATATCATATATATCCGTAATATACATGTATTTTTAATATAACATAATCATTTAGAGGTAAGAAATTAAATGCACCGTTCATGGAGACAATAAGCTGTACGTACGCATGAATGCTACTTTCATTTCTATGTCATATTAATGGAATTAAAACCAAATGAGAGATATGAATATTTTAATTCCAAAATTATATTCATCATTTAGATGTAACATACATCATATATATCCAATATATATATGTACTTATAATAGTACATTACATTTGGGGATAAGAAATGAAATGCACCGTTCATGGAGACGGTAAGCCGTATGTACGCATGAATGCTACATTCATGGAAATCTAATACTTTAATGGATATAAATAATAATGAAATAAAGGTATATTATAATTCCAGTATAACATCATATATAATAACTTTAAATCCATCCTTTATACGTCCCACATATGAAATTAACGAATCAGATCACTTTGAGGGGGCGGTAGTCCGCACTTCCTAAAATGAAGATATCGCATATACCCATATTGGAATCCACAAAGGTATGACATAAATGAAAAATACAGAAACTTATTGAAGACATAAACATATTATATATCATATATACATATAGTGACATCTTAATGGCCATCATTGAAGGTGTTAGAAGAATATTGAACAATCATTTTTTCGTGAGGCAGAAGTTCGCCATCCATAGAAACAGTATGTTCTTTAACCATTAGATGTAGGTGTTTGTAAGATTAGTTGAATGATTCTTGTAACAACATCCTAGAATATTTATGATAAAGGAGTTGTTACAAAATAAATGAATAAAAAGAGTTTATGGGGCTGGAGAAGAAAAATAAAACAATAGAACACTAGAGAAAACACTACCTTTAAAACGGGTAACTCTTTTTTGATTTGACCTCAAAGGATTCCTTGGGAAGACATCTGCCCAAAGTTAGGCTTCTAAGAGTTTTAGAGGGATGTGGAGAGACAAAATGGGCAGGTTTTTGCCAACACAACGGCTTTGGAAGTGTGGGTAAGGTGGTAGAGTTGGGGGACATTTATAAGAGGAGAGGAGGGACACTATTGGAATGTAAAGAAAAGTTACATTATTTTAAAATGCGTTTCAGATTTAAAAGGTCCCAAATTGATATAATTCTAGGATAAGGTGATAAGTGTTCGAAATATACCCATCCAATATATTTTTTATAAGTTTAGGTTTTATATTTTACATTATCTTTTCATTTTATTTAAATCGTTAAATTATGAGGTAATCGCTCCATCATCATGGTGTCATAAATAATTTAATGTATTTAATGTCTAAAAATTATAAAAAAATATCATGATTTAGGAAATCTTTTTATATTTCTAATGAATATTTATAGTAAAAAATATGACTTGTATAACCCCACTTAAAATGTTTTTTAGTAAAACAACTCATGTTTGTGACATTTTTACATTAACATTAAATAAAAAGATATTAATGTCATTTTCCTTAAAAAGTGGCTCCATGGGGTCCCCAAGTTGACCCATGTATTTTCGTGATCGGAGATGACACATAATATAAGGGTAGGACATGGGTCTAGGACATTTAATATTATTAAAACATTATTTTTACCTTAAACTACACTAATTACCTCTATTGGCGATTAATAAATGTAAAAGTTACTATTCACAAAAAAATTATTTTAATCCCATTGAACCACATTTTACTTATTAATGAAAACCATGTATGTCAGATTTTTGAAATTCAAAACACAGAGGTGGTAAAATTTAATTTAAACAAAAAATCAGTTTTTTAAGTACCACTTAGTAGTTTCACTATTCATCAAAAATCGAAGTTTTTTAGAAAAACACCAAAACTTCATCCTAAGCTATATTTTATATTTCGAATAAAAAATGAAGTCTATTTTAAAAAATTCAAAACATATAAGTTTCATTAATTAATTCAATAATTAATTCCCGCTGTCATAGCAAATAGAGTGTTTTTATGAAACAGTAAGTATCAAAAGATTAACACTAGTTTAAGTCCAATTTCAAAGTGAAATTAATTAAAACGACAACTATTGGATTAAATGGTAAAAAATACATTCTAATTTAACTCTAAAACCATTCAAAAGATAATCTAATCATATAAATAAATTATATTAAAATGATGTTTTGAATTAAAATACAACATTTTTCACTATTCATTAAAAAAATGAACTTTATCGGAAAAATACAAAAAATTTACCCAATGTAAATTTTGATGTCCCGATTCTAAAGAAGAGTTTTATTTGGTCCAATAGAATGTATAAGAGTGACCAAAACAATATTTAATGACAGTTCGCCATTAAAAGGCGATAAGTGAACCTTTAGTGAAAATTAGCGTATATATGCTTAAAATTGAATTGTTTTCATATTTTAAGCCTTTATATTTTACTGGATAAATGTAAAAACACTTAAAAAATATATATAATAATATTTTAGTTATTTCTATCCATTCCTTCCAATACAACAGCTACTTTTTAACTACCATTTAAAATAAAATTATATTATTACTAGTTTGGAACGTAAGATTTCAAAGAAACTCTTTGTTGCGTATCGGGTATGCTATCGAACATAGCAACCCCTTTACAGTAAAATTAATATTTAATTTGAAAATATTAATAAATATGAAAATTATTTATTCTTTATTTACCTGGGATGTTACATCCTTACCCTCTTTTGGGAGTTGAATCCTCGCAATTTTATTCACTTTCAAAATATGTGGGGGGTATTTATCCCTCATAGAATTTTCTGATTCCCACGTTGCCTCTTCAACCATATGGTTTTTCCACATGACCTTTACCTGGTGAATTACCATATTTCGCAACACCTGCTCTCTTCGGTCAAGAATCTGGACTGTTTGTTCTTCATTATAGAGATTCTCTTCCAACTGAACTACCTCCGGGCTCAAAACATGAGACGGATCGGGCATATACTTTCTCAAAATCGACACATGATAAACATTGTGTACCTGAGATAAACTCGGAGGTAATGCCACTCTGTATGCAACTGATCCAACTCTCTCCCGAATTTCATATGGTCCAATGAACCTTGGACTCATCATTCCTTTCTTACTAAATCAAATCACACTTTTCCATGGAGAAACCTTGACAAAACATGTTCACCTACCTTAAAAGATAGATCCTTCCTCCGATAATCTGCATAAATTTTCTGTATGCTCTGAGCTGTTCTCATGTGTTTCTGAATCAACTGAACTTTTTTTCCATCTCTTCTTCCTATTCTGGTCCCATCAACTTCCTTTCACCTACTTCATCCCATAAAGCTGGAGTTCGACACCGCTTCCCATATAATGCCTCAAATGGTTCCATCTGTATACGAGAATGAAAACTATTATTATAAGAAAACTCAACCAAAGAAAGATGTTGGTCCCAACTTCCCTGATAATCCATCGAACAAGCACGTAGCATATCCTCCAATGTCTGATTTGTTCATTCTGACTGCCCATCTGATTGCGGATGAAATGTTGTACTAAAATTTAATTCAGTACCCAATGACTTCTGAAGGCCCTTACAAAAGTTGGAAGTAAACCTAGGATCACAATCAGGCACAATGGAGAGGGGAACCCCATGTAATCAGACTATCTATTTACGATACAAATGGGAAAGTTGATCTAGGGAAAAGGTATCTTGTATAGAAAGGAAATGAGCAGATTTAGTCAAGCGATCTACAATAACCCAGATTTCATTATTACCTCGAGGTTTCTTTGGAAATCTCACAACGAAATCCATGGATATATTCTCCCATTTCCATTCTGGTACTGGTAAAGGCTGCAGCATCCCTTTCAGTAACTGCCACACTGCTTTAACAACTCTCTCTTCAACTGTGAATCACAAGGTACACACAATATCTTCCCAAATCTCAAAACACAATCATTATCAATGTTGAATTCAGGCAACTTACCCTTCTAAACCAGCTCTACCTTTTTCTACAACTCACTGTCTTGCTTCTATGCTTGCTTGATTCTGTCTGATATAGAGGATGTCACTGATTCCTGAAACAAAACAGAAGGACATCCTACACCAACAACTTCTATGCCAAAGTTCATCAAATCCTTAACCAGAGGATCACATTCCAAACAAAACATTGCTAATGAAAAATTACTTTTTCAAGTCAAATAATTAGCCACTTTATTTTCTTTTCCCAGATTGAAATGAATTGTACAATCATAATCCTTGATTAAGTCTATCCATATCCTCTGTCTCATGTTAAATTATTTCTGAGTGAAAACTTTTGTGATCGGTATATATTTCACACATTACTCCATAAAAATGATGCCTCCAAATTTTTAAAGCTAAAACAACAGTAGCTAACTCAAAATCATGTGTAGGGTAATTTACCTCATGAGTTTTCAACTTTCGTGAAGCATATGCAATTACCTGATCATTTTGTATAAGGATACAGCCAAGTCCCTTCAACAAAGAATCACTCTATATAACAAACTCACCATTCCTATAAGGAAGTTACAAAACTGGAGCATTCACCAATCTTCTTTTCAACTCCTTCGTTAGTAACCCGAGTCAACTGATCCATCACTGCAATAAACTGTTTAGTTCTGATGCCGACCATCTCAGGATACTAATTTGAAAGGTCATTTCCCTCTGTATGCCTTCCCAAAAAAGTTGTTATGTTTCCTCTACAAAAATCCATTGTTAACAAAGAAATATCTTAGGTTAAGAAACATGGTAATCTTTAAATTCTATATCATCATATAATAAATTAACTTATAATTTAACAATTTTCTAACTCCTAAAGTTGTCTAAACTGACCTCTGATACCAACTATAAGGCCCCGACCTTAAAACATACTTAATATTGAATTAAATGAATAATTCACATTGAGGATCTTTTCACGCTTTATAGTTTAAGAGAATTAGGACATAACTATTACATATCAAAAGATTACAAAGTAGAAACTTCTATTAAGTTTCCATAAAATAAATACTATTAAAAGGAAACATGTCTAGTTCCATGTTTTGGATAGCATGACTTTCCCTTGATCACATCCTTGACCCTATTCAATATTAATTCCTATAAAAAACATTTCAAAAAAACTTAGGGTGAGCATAAAAATCACAGTAATGGATACACAATGAATGAAAACTGTTAGTTTTTCAAAAAAACAAGTAGACCATGTATACTTTATCAAAGTAATACTTTTCACCTTTATGACGTAGTAAAAAAAATTAAATGAATAAAAGATCATTACTTACATTTTTGTAACCCAAATATTACAATAAAACCCATATAAAGGTCACATAACATATAAAGGTAACTTGTTACATAAACATACTTAAATGGAATAACCATACGGTCGACTTCAACACATATCACTTAATGGAATATCCATATGGCCGAGTTCCATACCCAATGCATTAGAGGTTATAACGTAACCACCCGTCCTGGTATTCACAACACCACCCTTCATATGGTTTATCACGTAACCACCCGTCAAATTTCCATGTACCATTATAAAACCATAAGACATAAAACAAATATAATGGAAAGAAAACATTTCCACAATTTGATCACAATATATCACTTAAATTTATTGACATAACAAATCCATTATAAAAAACATCTTCAATACTGAAATACATAAAATAGTATATAGTATTTATTTCATTTACGAAAACATCACAGCTTGTTGAGGAAGGCAAAGACAAAATATTACTGGCGGCGGCGAAAAAGGTCATTGTCACCGCGTACGTTAAGAGAAACATTCCTTTTTGTTGTTTAGTAGAATGCATCGTAGAAAAAGATTCCATTTTTATAAAAGTAAAAGTAAAAGCGGTTTATACACCATATAAAATAAAGTTATGTATAAAACGAAATATTCCTCAATGAAAGGAGATTGAGATAAAGTCCCTTACCTCGGGTCCGACTTGACTCGATCGTTTTTTAACATCCTGAATAATAAACTGCAGTTAATTTCTACGTTCTTAAGAACATTTCTCAAGTTCATTTTTCCTTGTATACCACTTATTACCATGTTATAAACATTATGTATTCATTTAAGTTAATAATGTTTGTTTTGTCGATATTTGGTTCTTAAGTCGAAAGTGGACTTCTTACAATTAAATGTTGTTCGTGTGTTCAAAGGTTCATTATATCCAGAATGATATTCATGATTTGGATATCATATAAATCATATATATATATATCATATACATGTATTTATAATATTACATAATCATTTAGAGGTATGAAATGAAATGCACCGTTCATGGAGTCGGTAAGTCGTGCGTACGCATGAACGCTACATTCATTTCTATGTAATATTAATGGAATTAAAACCAAATGAGAGGAATGTATATTTTAATTCCAGAATTATATTCATCATTTAGATGTAATATATATCATATATATCCATTATATATATGTACATATAATAGTACATTACATTTGGGGATAAGAAATGAAATGCACCGTTCATGGAGACGGTAAGCCGTATGTACGCATGAATGCTACATTCATTTCTATCTCATACATTAATGGAAATAAATAATAATTATATAAAGGTATATTATAATTCCAGTATAACATCATATATAATTACTTTAAATCCATCCTTTATACATCCCACATATGGCATTAATGAATCAAATCACTTTGAGGGGGCGGTAGTATGCACTTCCTAAAATGAATATATCGCGTATACCCATAATGGACGCCAAAAAGGTATGACATAAATGAAAAATACAGAAGATTAAGGAAAAAATAAACATATTATATATCATATATAAATATAGTGACATCTTAATGTCCACCTTTGAACGTGTTAGAAGAATATTGAACAATCATCATTTCGTGAGGCAGAAGTTCGTCATCCATAGAAACAATATCTTCTTTAACCATTAGATGTAGGTGTGTGTATGTGTAGCTTGAATTCATCTTATAAAAATATCCTAATATATTTAAGATAATGGAGTTGTTACAAAATAAATTAATAAATAGTGTTTAGGGGGTTGGAGAAGAAAAATAAAACAAAAGAACACAAGAGAAAACACTACCATTAAAACGGGTAACTCTTTATTAATTTGAGATCAAAAGCTTCCATGGGAAGACTTTTGCCCAAAGTGAGGCTTATAAGAGTTATAGAGGGATGTGGAGAGACAGAATTGTCAGGGGTTGGCCGAGCCAAAGGCTTTGGAAGTGTGGTTAAGGTGGTAGAGGTGGGGGCCTTTAATAAGAGAAGAGGAGGTGCACTCTTGGAAAGTAAAGAAAAGTTATTTCATTTTAAACTGATTTTCAGATTTAAAAGGTCCCAAATTAATATAATTCAAGTATAAGGTGATAAGGGATCGAAATATACCCATCCAATAGATTTTTGACAAGTTTTGGTCTTATATTTTACATTATCTATTCATTTTATTTAAATCGTTAAATAATGAGGTAATCGCTGCATCATCATGGTGTCATAAATAATTTAATTTATTTAATGTCCAAAATTTTTAAAAAAATCTCATGATGTATGAAATCATTTTATCTTACTAATTATTATTTATAGTCAAAAATATGACTTGTATATCCCCACTTAAAAATTGATTTTGTAAAACAACTCATGTTTGTGACATTTTAACTTTAACATTAAATAAAAAGATATTAATGTCATTTTACTTCAAAAGTGTCTCTATAGGGTTCCCAAGTTGACCCATGGATTTTCTTGATCAGACATTACACATAAAATAAGGGCAGGACATGTGTCTAGGTCATTTCATATTATTAAAACATTATTTTTACTTTAAACTACACTAATTACCTCTAATCGTGATTAATAAACATAAAAGTTACCATTCACCAAAAAATTGTTTTAATCCCATTGAACCTCATTATACTTCTTAAGGACAACCATGTATGTTTGATTTGTTACATTCAAAACACAGAGGTGGTAAAATTTCATTTAAATGAAAAATCATTTTTTATAAGTACCACTTAGTGGTTTCACTATTCATCAAAAATTGAAGTTTTTCAGAAAAATACCAAAACTTCACCCTAAGATATATTTGATATTCTGAATTCAAAAATTAATTCTATGTTACACAATTCAAAACATATAAGTTGCATTAATTAATTCAATAATTAATTCCCGCTGTCAGAGAAAATAGCGTGTTTTTATGAAACAATAAGTATCAAAAGATTGACACTAGTTTAAGTCCAATTTCAAAGTGAAATTAATTTCAATGACCACTATTAGACTAAATGGTAAAAATATATTCTAATTCAACTCTAAAAACAATTCAAAAGTTAATATAATCATATAAATAAATTAGATTAAAACAAGTTTTTGAATAAAAATAAATCATTTTTCACCATTCATTAAAAATTGAACTTTATCGGAAAAATACCAAAAATTTACACAAACTAAATTTTGATGTCCCTATTCTAAAGAAGAGTTTTATTTGGTCCAATAGAATGTATAGTAGTGTCAAAAACTATATTTAATGACAGTTCGCCATCAATAGGGTATAAGTGAACCTTTAGAGAAAATTAGGGTATATATGCCTAAAATTGAATTCTTTTCATATTTTAAGCCTTTATATTTTACTGGATAAATGTAAAAACATATAAATAACATATATAATCATATTTTAGTTATTTATATCCATTCCCTCCAATACAACGTCTACGTGTTAACTACCATTTAAAATAATTTTATTTTATTACTAGTGTGCAACGTAAGATTTCAAAGCAACTCTTTGTTGCATATCAGGTACGCTATCGAACATAGCAACCCCTTTAAAGTAAAATTAATATTTAATTAAAAAATATTAATAAATATGAAAATGATTTATTCTTTATTTACCTGGGATGTTACATTAATATAGAACAGTGCCGGGTTCCATCGAACAAATAAATGTGAGGAACATTTCAAGAAACTAAATAAGAAGGTTGTTCAGTGCACATGTGCATATATTTCCTTGTATTAGAGAATGTCTTATAGTAAATAGTGACGAATTTAAGAAGGTATCATGATGTGCTTTGACACATGAAAACAAGGTTATTACTTAGGCCTCGTGACATTTTCTGTTCCATAACAAAAATTATCCAAATAATTATTTGGAGTGACTCATTGTACTTTTTTCATTAATGATATGTTGGAATTATAGTTATGGAGAAAAGATTGATATATTTGATGATAGTAAAAGTTTTATCATTATATAATCACATATTTTGTTTAATATACACCATAGAATATGGTTAGAGATGATATAAGAATATGAATGCTAAAAACATTACCACCCCTGGAAAGAGAACAAGGGGGGTGTTGATTTGAGTCTAATGGATAATGCTTACTTATCCATGATGCGGATCACAAAAGATCCAATATTTATATATTCCTAAGGGATATATATAGAAATCATGATAAAAATTGAGAAATATTACCTTTATTGATTAAATTCATAGAAATCTGTTTGAGTGAATATTAGAGAAGCTTATAATGATGATTTAGAGCTACAAAATAAGTATTTAAATATTCATGGGTTTAACCTCGATCATTATGGAATGATAAGGATTAAGAAATTTTTATGTGTTCCATCGATACAAGATTTGAAGAATGAGTAATTAGATGATTCCCATAGTACATCATTATCTATTCATCTTGGAAGAACAAAGATACATAGAGATTTTCCAGAACACATATAGTGGGATGGCATGAAGAGTGAAATCTTGTATTTTGTATTTTAGTGCTTGGTAGGATAGATTGTTACTAATGAAAGATAACATTATAGGGGAATGTTGTATCCATTACGCATATGAGAATTGAAATGGGAGAAAATCAATGTGGATTTGGTTATTGGAATCCTAAAAACATCTATTGGGCATAATGTTATATTATTGGTAGTCGATCTCCTTAATAATTCCGAAAAAATCATCCTTATAAAATAATACATCAATACAGAACAAAATTTGAGGATATAAATTAATTGTAAGGTTTCATTCTATACCACATTCCACTATATCTGATCATTATATAATGTTTAACTCATTATTTTTGTTTATTTCTTTTATAACCCTTGATACAAAATTTAGTTTCAACATTACATATTGTCAATATAAGAATGGTCAGTCTGAAAGAAAAATTCAAACCCTAGAAGATATATTGATATCTTGTTCACTGGATTTAAAATGTTGTTGGCACAAACAACATCCTCTAGGCGAGTTTATATGTAACACTATCATAGAATAAATCATTCATATTTCTACTTATGAACACATATGGAAATAAATTTATAACTCTAACAATCTATAATGAAGTTGGAGAATGAATTTATTGGATCCTATGATTTCTAATTAAATTTTAGAAAATATTATAACCATTCAAAAACATATCAGTGATTCAATAAGTTGGGAGAAAATTTTTATAATAGCTAATGGTTTGATCTATAATATTAAGATGGTGAGATTATTTTTCTATGAATTTCTTTATGAAATAAGGTTCTTATATTTTGGAAGAAATAGAAACTATAACATAGGTATATTAGTCCCTTTGAGATTCGCGATTTCTTCAAGATGGGAGCCTACCATCTATATTATCTACAAACCCTCACTCATTTTCATGATATGATCCACATATCCCTCACGAGGACATATATTCTGTACCATTGACATATACTGAACTGAGAGATCATGTCACTGGAAAAGGATCATTATATTAAGGAATAAGCTCTTGAAATACATGATTATAAAGAATAGCGTATGAGAAACAAGACCACTAACCTAGGTAATTTTTTTTGGATAAACCAATAATTATATGAATGTATATGGGAACATGAGGATATGATAATGCATAATTATCCCCATTTTTTATAAGAATGAAGAATTTTGGGGTAAAATTAATTTTAAAGTAGGTATAATATAACACAATGATTTTTTGTGTAAATTGTTTATCAAATAAATTAAATTTCATTGGTTGTATAAATTATACACTAATTAGAGTTAATCTTTTAGTATACCCTATAGTATGTTAATCTTTCACTATAAAGACTACCTGATTAGATTACATTATACATAACACTAATTTTCTTCAAAACATCATTTAATTGTTATATTTATTTAAATGAGATAGTTAAAACATAGATGTTAAATATTATAATATTAATTATAAAAAATAATTTTTAAAAATATTTTATAAAATATTTTATATAAAAAATATATATTTATAAATGAATACCTGATTTTCGGTAAAGTCATTATTTTTTGAGAAGACAATATTTTCTCAAAAGTATTTATTTTCATGTTAATCTTAAATAATTAAAAATAATAATTTTTAGATACTTTTAGAAATTTAATTAGAATAAATAAAAATCATTTTTTTCATTAATAATTTAAATGTTATCTTAGGGTAAATATTTTGTATTTTTCTGAAATAGATTTTATAAATTGTGAAAAATATTTAATATTAATTGAAATCATATTATTTTTATACTTTATTTATATAGTTAAATTATTATTTTAATTTGTGTTGATATATAAATAGATTATATATAATTAAATTATAGTAATTTTGGTATCTGGTATGAATATCATATTAAATTAGGATTTAAAAAAATTCGATCATTTGGACTTTTTGGCTTATGAAACACAATATCTTTTATCAATTGAAGGTTTAACTTATACATAAATTTTCCAAATTCAATGATTATAGTTTTAAAAATTGATTTCATAGATTTAATAACAATAGTTTTAAATTAATATATAGAAAAAAAATGTTTTTTACCAAAAGTATTTGTGAAATATGTAAATATTTATTAAAAGTTTTAGGTGAAAAAAATATTAATTTTAGACTAAACATATAATATAAGGTTTAAAATTTACTCCACACTTATATAAATAGTATTTTATTGCACCTTTAGACCTTAAAAAATCTAAGGATCCTTAATTGTCACTTTTTACCCACAAGTGACAATTAATACATGGAGGGAATACAATTCATTTCAAAACTACCAAGTGTTTCATTTTTCCCAATTGTAAAAGGTGACCACCTATTCCCCTATATTCACACTTATCAAGACCAAAGAGAAAAAAAATCCAATCCTAATATACTCCCAAACACTATCCCTTCATCCTATAAACCTTCCTTTAGAGATAAATCCAATAAATTATCCCTTGTTGAATACCAAAATTAGTTACCCAAAGAAGAGGTAACACCCATCAATAATCACTTTTGTCTCTTTAATTTTCCCTCCCCTTAAATATTTTGGTTGAATTATTATATAATAACATACGTATAATAAATATAATGATATTTTTCCATGGTAAGGTAACTACATATACACACACACACTTCCATCAAATGTGTTACCTAATTATCCTTCTTGTGTATAGTGGATGACCACCTCGAGAACTGATGTCCTTCGTTCATCCATTGACACCATTAATAGTTAGGAAAAATGATGGAAATTAATTTTTTATATGAAATATATAATATTTTTTTATTTTTTATATGATTCCATAATTTTTATATAATAAATAACTTCATGGATTTAAATTTGATTAAATAAAATAACTTCATTTCTGGAGGTGTAGATTATCACCTCCTTAAAGCGATGCGATTTGTTCACCCTTTAAATTAAAAGTATTAAGGATTGTTTTTGGAAACATATATGATATATATGACATAATAATATGTATGTAACTATATTATATTTATATTTATGATATATAATTAATTTCTTTAAGTAGGATAAGAAAACTGAAACACTATCATGGATACATATGTCCTACCATCTCCCTGAATGGAGTAATTCATTTTAAATTTATATAATTCATAGAGAATTAAAAATACCTATATAATTTATATATATGATATTTATATAATTAATAATAATATATATATGGTGAAATAATTATATCTATAAGGTGAAATGAAATGTAACATATCAAAACACTTGAGAAAAGAAAAGTGGTTTCTAACTGAAACGTATCATTAACATAGAATTGTTAATAAATTGAAAATATATGGTAATAATTAAATCATATATGGTATGATATTTTATATTATGGTCATATAAAATATCTATAATTATCATATATGTTATATAAATGAGATTTTAATGATTACGATTAGAGCTAGGACATATGGAACGTAGATTTTTAGTCTCACACTTATTTCTAAAAGACTTATGCCATATTCAGCACTTGTTTTTTGTGTCGTGTATAAATAACATAGTAATGTATTTTATGAATCATAACATTAAATTTTTTTTGTATTTAAATATCTATTTTATTTTCTCTATTTCATGGGGTTTTGAGTCCAAAAGATACCAAATCGTGAAGTTAATTTTATCTCAATTTTCATTCTTGGGAAAATATGTTTTTCTATATACCAATATTCATATATAAAGTCTGTATAATTTCCAATTGAAAAGTTATATCCTGAATATTATTATTTTTTTGATATTATAATATTCATTTAATGTTATTATCTTATGGTTATTAAGATTCAATGTTACCAAAGTGGTAAGATTTTATTACTGCAATCTCATTGTTTATTGAGATTTTATACAATTATGATTACATTAATGAATTATTATGATCCAGATATCATGAATTATGATAAATTTTAATATATTATTGATATTAATGATATATTCATGTATTTATACAATTATTATACTCATTGTTACTTAATATAAATAAGGAAATATTTTAATAAAAATATATCCATATTTATCTCATCGGTCAGAAATCCCATTTATTTAAAAATATCATTTCAAAAATCTTTTAAATAAAATATATTTAAATTTTATTTTCATCTATACATATCATAAAAATGATTTTAAATTTTATTTATCGGTTTTAATTATAATTTCCAATAAAACACTTTTCAAAAATAGTTTATGTTTTGGATATCAATTTTGACAGTAGAAAGGATATTGTCCATAAGAAATGTTTTCAAAAAATATTTCAAAATTATTTTCAATCTTAGTGGAAATATGTTGATGTTACTCACATATTTTGGGAGATATTATCCAAAAGAACCATTCATATTATTTATATTAATGGTTTATGATTCGATGGAACATTATATATGGCACGTTTTTCTCTAACACATGATATTTTCTTATGAAAGACACTTCTTTTAATGGGTTATGAATTGATGAAATAATTATGTAAACATTTGATATTAAATAGGTTAAAAAATGATTTCATGTTTATTATTCCCATTTCATTTTATGGGTTATGATACAATGAAATTTATTGATCTATTGGAACACATATGTGTGTTTTTATTTTGTGACCAGTATGACCTATATATATTTAAAAGTATTTGATTACTGATTTATATATCATGATATAATATAGGGTAACACATAAATAAGAAAAATATAATATATCAATAAGGGGAAATCCAATTCACTATGGGATGAAGGTGTAACATGATCTACTATAAGTAATGGAATTAAAACATTCATGGTGGTTGGTCCTAACCAGAAGGTGTAGTATCTCTGAAGTTCACTAACATGTGTTGGAAATGAACCTTGACATATGGGAATGAAAATAATTTTTTATTTTTCTCTAAAGTTTCCATATTTATTGATATTTTATTCCTTCATGTAAAATTCTATCATTTCTCTCATGATTCATTTATTAAGAAATAACAATATTTATTTCATGAAACATGTTTATGATATTTGATATATATTGTATGATATTATAATGTTACTCTCATGTTCTCATACCCTTATAATTATGATTATACTTATGTATATCCCTTTTTAACATTGACCTATCATATGAGCCCAACCATTATTATGTTTCCTTTAAAAAAGTTATGAATATATTCATTCTATATGTTTTTTATAAAAAGGGTTCTAGTCATGGAGATCCTAGTGATAGATACTACAACTCACTTATGTACTAGTGATTATGTTTCCATGTTACCAACGACACAAAAAAAAATACTCTTTGTTTTATTTATATGTAATTTATTATGTATTTTTATAAAATGATATAATATATATTTATATTATGGGTGGGTATCTATTATATTTTCAAGGTATTGGTTTCACTTATATGAACCCAAAATCTATTGTCTAGAGGGGGAAATCACTCATCATGTCTTGAGTCATTCTTTGATTTAGTGAAAGTGTAATAAAGTGTATAAATATCCCCTATAACATTAATTTCAAGTTTATATATTAATACCTTATGGGAACGAGTATATAACACAAATTAGTAAGATAAAATATAGTATAATGCTTAATGTAATTCTCATGGTTGGGTATTATACTTATGTATTCGCTAAATCGTTTCTTGGACTTCATTCAGACTATTAGGTTGAGTTCTCAATCCAACATATACATGGATATCTACAAGAATTGATGACTCCCAACATTATGGTCCTCATTAAATTACAAGTTATGAAAAATTAGTTACAATAGAATGTAGAAAATGGTTTTATACAATCGAGTGCTTCATCACAGGGTTCACTAGTCATCATATTTAAGAATAAGGATGGGTAAGTGTGCCTATGCATTTATTATCATGAATTCAAAAGAATAATAGAAAGGAAAATTTATCTTTTTAAAAGGATTGATTAACTATTCAATAAAATATTTTGGGGCCAAAATTTCTCAAAAGTGTTCATATTGTTAGGATATCACCAAATAAAGGTAAAGAGATAAGATATTATAAAAAATTAATTTTGAACATGGTATGGACTCTATGAGTTCCCAGTTATTCCTTTCAGACTCACAAATGATCTATAATACCATATAGGATTTTGGAATATAGTCACTATGAATTACCATGAATGATTTATGTTGTATTTTTATATTATATTATAATATAGTTAAAAGTCTATAAGCATTAAGGTGTGCGTTTAAATAATATTCTAATGTCTTCTTTCAAAAGTCGATATATATAAGAAATATATTAAAATTGATTTTTATAGAAATCATTTACAATCATATGTTTATATTACCCCCAATGAATTTATATCTATGTTCCATTATAAGAAAAATGAAAATGAGGAGGGGCCCATAAAAACATCTATAATAGAGATATGTAGTTTCCATGGAATGACATGATATTATAAAAGATTTCTAGAATTTTTTGTGATTATAAAACCTGCTAACCAAGATAAAAATACAGGGGATATTTTTTTCCTTGACTAATGAATAAAAAGAGGGAATCATAGAGTTAAATGGGGTCATATCGCTACATGAGTACACACAAGTACATCACGTGGGGAACATTGCCTAGTATATATTAGTGATTCAATGAATTTATTGGGATGTGTACTGATATAGAATGATATAGTGATATCATGTGCCTCATTGTGGTTGAAGGATCATTAAAATATCTATTCCAAACATGTTCTAGAGTTGGATATAGTAATTGTATCTTCAAATATATGTATATTATAAATATATAGAGGTGTAAAATATTAATAGATCATAAGAGACTCAAATATATATTCATTCCAAAGGAGATTAATATCTGCTAATGATGATGGATATAATTGATTAATGATTATTAATAACCAATCATTTACTATTATAGGAAATAAAACAATGTTTTAGATTGTATATATACAAATGATACAAAAAATAATCATTGATGATAATTTAGAAGGATCTTATCTTTTAAGAATTTCCAAGGATAAATATGGGAATAATGAATGAAGGTAAGTAATCATCCCATTATCAAAATATTTATCAACTATCCCTCCAATAGTGGATAATGGATGATCAAAAATATGATGTGGATCAACATAATAAGGTATAATATGTATGGATAGGGAAATATTAAAATTTTATAACTAATGAAGAATGAGTAGAAATATTTTGTTCATGACTATGTTTATCATAATTTTTTGGTAATGTTGAAAATGATGAATCATTCACACATTTATAGAATACCCATCTATTTAGTTACCATGAAGATTTAACGAGATCTATAGGAGAACTACTACTTGGACAATATAAATAATGATATCATATAACATGAATCCATTTTTCATGAAGCCATCAAGTGATGGTTAAATGTAAAATTTCTAAGGGGATTATGAAACCATTTCCCATACCTATATGAATATAATAAAACAATACTATGGAATTCTTCCATGGTCTTTTGAAGAAATCAAGGGGTGATAATTCAATATGAATTGTGGTGGATCATCTAACAATTACTAGACAATTAATTTCAATTTGAGAGGGCATCACGCTTGATCAACATGTAATGATATATATCAGATAATTACTGTGGCTCCATGGAACTCAACTATTAATTGTATATATCCAATATCCAATATTTACTTATATGTTTGGGAAGAGACTAAAACAAACCCAAAATACTAAGTTGGATCTTATGATGAACTAAGACCCCCAAATGATGTTCTATTGGATTGGATTATTAAATCAATCGATTACTTGTTGATTTATTTATTGGTTGAGTTCAATGAAGTATTTGATCAACATTATTTTATTTTTTGAGTTCTTGTATAATAGTACATTAGACTAAAGCATCCAAATAGATACTTGTAAAACCATTTATGTGAAGTGATTTAGATCACCACTAACTTTGGATGAATTTGATGAACACCAATTATTGGGATATAAAATGTTTTAGAAAATAGGAGAAATAGTGAAGACCATTTAGTAATACATTAGTATTACATAGAATCATCCAAAGAGTTATACAGACAGCCATTGGTGTGAGTTTATGTTTTTGGGTTGAGACAAAGTGTTTCAGGGTATATCTCTATAAAAGTGATTCATGATTTTTGGGAATAAGGTAAATATATAACCTACATATGTAAGACCTTTTAGTTTCATTATCACATCAAAGATATATATAATTGGTTATCACTCCCACAATCCTTTTGTCAAGTATATACTAAACTCCACATGAGCCTCTGGAGTCGAAAAATATCAGATCCCTTTGAAGTACAAAATATAGAGGAGGTATACATATAAAATGATATATTTATGAGGATATGTTGGTGAAAATCATGGACCATTGATATAATATTATACACAATAAGAAAAATCACCATGTTAATGTAATCTATTGTAGCTGTAAAAACAATGAGAAAACCTGTGAACCACAAAAATCCAAGAATAATAATTATAGTCACTTGATTTAACCATTTTTATGTGACAATTATTTTTTATTTTGAAATTCCTTAAGTGGGGGAAAATAAAACACCCCTTGTTTTCAATGAAATGTATATTTGATAATGCATACGACATTCAACACCGATCATAAATGAACCATGATTATTATGATATGATAGTTATAATATAAATGAAAATTGTTATTGTTATGAATAAGAATAAATTATTTTTGAAATATATATAATGGTTCTATTAAATATAAATATGTTGGTAAATATTTTGTAAATAAGTACCCAATTATTTAGTATATTCAGTTTATTCTTTTATAAAATAATTTTCTTTAATATTGAATTATATTAATTTTTAAAGAATAATATAAATAATTTTTGAAAATATTTTAAAATTTATTTTTTAAAATGAGCATAATATATTAAATCAACGTATTAAAATTATCTGGGGGATAAATTTTTGGATTATTATCAAATGATTGACTTTCTAAGGAATTGTGAAAATTATATAATTTTCATATACTTCGATGTCTTTTTATAAAATAATGTAATCTAAAAGTATCATTATATTTTTTATTTTATATAAATTTAAAAATCAAAAATTTCATTTTTTTATAATTTAACATATTTCATTTAAATCTTTTATTTTCATTAATTTGATATATGTTTATTTTTATGTTTAAAAATGCGGGTTTTTACAAACATCTTTTATGCCAATAATGTTTTTAAATTTAAAAATAAAAAAATAGTAAGGAAATATTTTCATCAATTTAATATTTTATATTTCTATATAAATGAATTAGATTCATATATTTGTCATTTATTATTATTGTGTTGATATATTAATATATATTCCTTCAATAAAATTTATTTTCAAGAAATTAGTTTTTCGTCAAATTTTGAATGATTAATTATAAATAATTTTTTACAAATTTTGTGAATTATATTTTAAAAAAGGATTATATATTTCAAATCCTAATAATAATAATTTTATTATATTTTCATTATTATATTTTTTGATAATAAATAGTTAGTATATTAAAAATTAATTATCAGAATCAAGAGTTAATAGAGTTATGCGTGTTATAAGCGCTTATGTTAAAATTTATTTTTGTCAAACCTAGAATTATATTTTCATAAAACAATTTTGAAATTTAAAAATCATGGGCATAAATTATATAAAAATTTCAGATTTTATTTTTTCCAAACAAATAAATTATCAAGGACAGAATAGTTTTTGTGTGGAAAACTAAAATGGTAAAACTGAGTAGCCATAATGTTAAAGTAAATAATATATTTATAATTTTTTTTAATTTCTTGATATTATGTAGGGATAGACCATATTTTCCATAAAAATTATTTATTAATTCTTTATTAATGTGGATTAATATTGAATTCTAATTATTTTATTGTTTTGGTTTTTTAGTAAAATTAAAATATTTTTAAATTTATAAAGGAGAAACTCCTCTCATAACTTAATTATATATTAAAAGCCTTTTGTATCAGCCAATGTATAACAAAATACATACATAAGTTCCCATATAATATCTTATATTTATTTAATTGATTATAAAAACATCCCCCAAAGGGATTTGGTGTTATCAGAATGTTTTTTTCTAACAAATATTTATCTTTCCTAATAGATCATTTTTTTCTTCTCATCTTCCATGTCCATAAACACTTATTTATAAATTATGATTTTTTTTAAAAAATATGTAACAAATAAAAAATTATATTTATGTTAATGAATCATTATAAATTGATTTTATTTTCTATAAATGGGTAATAAAATCTTTACTCATTTGTTTGAATTACAATCGCCTCAAGAACTAATGTTAGTGATGGTCCATAATCACCAATCCCTACTATTTATGATGATTGATCTAGTGTGTATATATGTATATATTAATTAAATTCATGAAATATTTTTCATTATTTAAAAATCATATGTAATATATTTTCTTACATTTCCATTCATTATATGATTGCAACATGATTCATCGTGCAGATGGATTACCAAAACCATGAACTGGTATGGTTTGTTTTACATTACTATATCAAATGGATGGATTATTTCAGAATATTTTAGTAAATAAATTTTTTTTTTGATTTAATTGTGATTATATAAATATAAAATAATATTATTCTATATTAATTCATGATCACATAAATTTAGAAGTGTTACACTTTCGTATGTACGACCTAACATCTATATTAAAATAGCATACTTCATATTTATGAACCATTTATATTTTTTAGATTAAAAATATAATCTTGATAATTTTTTTAAATTATGCCCTAATTATTAATCAGGATATGATTAGTTAATAATTTTCTTAACCTTATTAAACATGTAAATGTAATATTGGAGATATGAAAAAAATATCATCAAAACATATGAAATTATCCTAAATGATTATATAATTGAATATTTCATGATAATATGTAAAACAATTTATTATAAACTATAAAAAAGTTCATTTGAAATTTAATAATTAGCATAATATTACTATTAGTAAAGATAGTGAAATAAAGTGAAATTTTTTTCTTGATGTAAGCGATCTCTCAAAATAATGATTGTCTTTAGGATATTGACATTATATATCTCTATTTAATGTAGTTGAATGATTCTATATTATGACTATACAAATATAATATAAATATATATATATCTCAGTTATTATACCTTTTGTTAATGGGTTAATATATTCCACAACATCTATTCTCATAATCAACTAATTTAATTACATGTATAATCTTTATGATTATGCATTAAGATTAATATGTATTTATTCACATATAAGAATCTTCATGTTATGATTAATGGACCCAAATTTGAGCTACAATGAATTGGGTAATGATTTTGTTTCATGATATTTTATATATGTGATTAGGGAGTAAACCCAATTCATTTTGGAAAATTTTCCACCATGTTATATTTTATAGGTAGACAGTCATGAATCTATTTTATGTGAGTTATATGTGGAGTTCACATCTCATATATTTCTATGATATTGTAATAACAGATTATTTTTTCTACAATTAAATTCCATTACAATGTCCCATCTATTTTTTCATATCATGGTATACCATTGAATAACAAATTTTGTTTCTTTATCATTGTTATTCATTTACTATGACTTTTATCTCCCCACTTTATTTTATATATTTTCCCCATATTTATACATTATAGTATTAGGAGAAAAAACTGATTCGGTAGATTATTATGGATAATTAAATAGTAATTCTGGTTTTATTTTATATTCTATGTATCATGAAAATTCTATTCCAACGATACATGGCCTCATAATGTTTTAGTTGTACTATTAAAATATATATGTATAAAAATCACATAATAATATAGGTAAAATTATCGGGTTTCTAGAATACACACAAAAATATCACCTAATGAGAAGTGAAGATGATTCCTTATATGTGATTGAAATTTAAATGATTTTCTACGATGGATATTTTTTTGGTGGATTATTAATTTTCCATCAACTAATGTCAATAATTAAATAAAACTCTTTATAAATTTGAGGAGTAAATGATCCAAGATGCATGTTACATGTTCATAACTGTCATTTTCATCATTATATGGTATTGTTTAGAATAGAAACCAAGATATAGGACTTATGAAGAAAACTGTTACATGATATTTTTTCCTCATAATTATACTTGAATAATATGTGTATACATGGAATTAGAGGGAAAAACATGGGAGTTGTCTTATACAATCAACAATTTCACCCATGGGGAGATTATCTAAAATTAAAAAAATGAATGGTTTGTCTATATTCATATTCTAAACACTACCTAAGTATTTTAGACCCATATTCATATAATAGATACAATATTTTTATTATTTTATCCATTACGAACTATTTTGACTAATCAAAAAACTAGTAAGAGGAAATATTCCAAATATGATCAATTTTTTTTAGAGGTGAATTCCACCCCTCCCATAAATATAAAAAATAATGGAAGTAATCAAAAAATAAATTCAATGTTCAACCACTAGGCCCACTCTGGATGTATATCACAATTTTTAACCCAAGTGTATAATGATTATAAATAATTTACTCAACTAGGTAGATATTACATCTATTTAATGATAACAATCCATGTATGAGTCCAGCGGGAAAGTGAAAAATATTATAGGAGATCTAATCTTATCAATATAAAATAGTTATATCTATTAGAGTATTAACCAATAATCATTTCCACCAAAACTTCTCGATTTAATGGAGTCCCATACTTATTAAATAAAACCCAAAAAGGGATAATTTAATCTTATATACAAAATAATAATCCATTTCAAAATTTCAATGATGTTACACCTCCAATATCAAATTTTATAAACCCCACATTCCTAATATTCAACACTATGGGGGTCCTGCAGTAGCATCTCACAAAAATAAAATTTTTCTGTTTCCACATGAAAGAATGTTTAGAACAATAGGAAGATGAGTATCATATATGATTCAACCATAGCCTAAAAGATTATTCATTTATATGGTATTTGGATATATTATTTTGGTGTATATACAATTGTGAAGATTAACTATTATTTTACAAATATAAATTTAACCCAATGTTGAGGAAGTAAATGATCCTTGAGAACAAAAATAACAAACAATAAAAAAACATATGATATTTGAGATAACATAACTCAGTCAAAAGGTTGACACTCATATAAAACAAGAATAAAAAAACTAACATATATTTGTATATATTATTTCTATAATGATATGAAGAGATCAATAATCAGTTTGAATAATCCATATGGATTAAAATAGTTTTATATAGTCAAAAATTAAATGGAGGATGTTATGTAGTGGTCTTAAAAAAATCTTACTCAACATAACCTTCTAAAGAGAATAGTACTTGTATATAAGATACCACAACTATCTCACTCAATACTGTAGGATCGAAATTTTGATGTAGATGCTCAATTTACAGGAGAGGGGTGAATTGTAAACATTAAAAATTCATTTGGAACACTTAAAGTTAGTTACGAATATCTATATTTTTCTTTAAGCAAAGGAATGGACTATGTTTAACAAAGTTAAACTAAGAAAATTCACAACACCTATATCACTGAATGCAAACTTGGGAATAGATTCCGAAGGTAGGTTCCGGAAATATGGTTCCGGAAAAAGAAACATAACGAAAGATTACAATATTAGATTCTACCTTAAATCTTATAGATTCTAAATGTAACAGAGTACAAGTAAGTAAGTATAAGAAATTTATACTTTCCTTACAATACAATATGCAGTGGAAAACAAACAAGCAGTAGAACTACAAGTAACAAGATATAAGTCTTTTAACCCAAAGGGAAGGGTATCCAACAACCTTGGATAAAGGTCCCTTGATTTATACTTTCAAGGAAGTCTGTCTTACCCACACCAGGGTAAGCCCTCGATACAAAGATCGGATTCTCTGTATTGCTATCCCCGCAAGCCCTCAACTTGAAGGTAGTTGGAAACCTCTGTCTTCCTCAGCAAGGAAGCCCTCGAACATCAAGGTAGTCGGTACCTCTGTCTTCCTATCCCCGGAAGTCCTCGAATGTAAACACCAACATTCAGAGTCGCATGAAGCTTTGAGAGTTAATAAGAGCCTCTCTCACTAGAAATCATTTCAAGCATGTAATCAAATGAGTCAACGATCAGTCAGCCTTTCAGCCCCGAGCTCTTTCAAATGAGCTCCTATTTATAGGTAAGGTCGGCTCCTTCTCCCACGGTCATATTTTCTTTAAAGATCAAAGGGACCTGTACACGTGTCACTTAGACAACGGTTAGTTTATAACAAAATAGATGACATCGTTTTATAACAATACAATTGTAACAGAATGTACGACATCGTTTTAATTCTAACTCAAATGACTGGAATGAAAGCTTCAGAGTGAAGGTTCGGAGTCTAACCAAAAATAATTTTCAGAGTCTGAATAAATTCAGAGTGTATAAAATAAAGATAATCAGATTCTTTTTAATAAGAGAATTCTGAATGAGCATTCGGAATGGGAGTTGATCATTAGAATTCATAGTGAGAATTCCTCATCAGAATTCGTAATGGGAATTACTCATCAGAATTCGTAGTGAGAATTCCTCATCAGAATTCGTAATGAGAATTTGTCATCAGAATTCGTAATGAGAATTATTCATTAGAATTCATATTGAGAATTCATTATCGAACATCATAAGAATTCGTATCCTGAATCTGGATTAAAACTGTATCCGAAATTCGGAATGAAACTTTATCACAGTTCCCATTCTGGATTTTGGAGTGAAACTTTATCACAGTTCTTATACAGAATTTGGATCCTAAAACAGAATACATCATATCAATGTATTAGGAATTTCCGAGAAAATAGAAATGAATCTGAATCTCATACTTAAGAAAAATATAGATGAAAATATGATAAGGATAACTTTTTCTTATAAAAGCGATTTTCCTTATAAAAGAAATTTTCCTTAAGAAAACAATTTTCCTTATAAAATCAATTTTCCTTAAGAAAACAATTTTCCTTATAAAATAAATCTTCCTTAAGAAAATAATTTTCCTTAAAAAAGTAAATTTCCTTAAGAAAACAATTTTCCTTATAAAAGCAATTTTCCTTAAGAAAACAATTTTCCTTAAGAATAAGGTGTTTGTGATTTTCAAAACAAGAAGGAATGAAAAAGTCATAAGGAAAACCTTATTGACTCAACAATCTCCCCCTTTATGGAAAGCACAAACATCCTTACGAAAAAGAAATTCTAAGAAGAAAGAAAAACATTAAGGATTATCTCCGTTGGCTTTAAGGAAATTGATGAATACGACTAACTCCCCCTTAGGCTTTGAAACTCTAAGGATTGTATTCTAGATGTACGGAGTGACATTTTATTACGAATAAGAAAATCTTCTTTAAAAAACTCACCCTTAGATAGACTCTTATTAGAGTTATTTTTCCTTAAGGATCATTTCCTTCTCCCCCTTAGATAAACTCTTATTGGAGTTCTTCTTTTTCTTAAGGATCTTTTCCGTCTCCCCCTTTGTGATTTTCAAAAAGAAATTGAGGGAATGGAAAAAAATAACAAAGTACCTGAAAAATTAGTAATAACAAAAAATGAAACGAGAAGCACAATTTTCATTAGATTTGAAATGTCAGAAAAAAAAGAAAACTAGATACAACAAAAAGATCGGATTTAGTTATTTTGGATCTTTTTCCTTCGAAATGATCCCCTTAAGAATAGTCTTGATCTTCTTCAGGCCTTTATGATCTTCTTCATCATGCTTCTCTAAGACAACTATTCTTGTATATTGAGCTTCAATCTTTTCTTCCTGGGCTTTCAGCTTTTCTTCCTGAGCTTTGATCTTTTCTTCCTGAGCCTTCATCTTCTGTTCAAAATCAATCCGATGATCCCTTTCAAACTTCTAGTTTTTAGAAACGGAATTCAGCGCTCCACTCAGATCTCTGACTTCTTGAATCTGGAAGTTCATTTCATCTGTCAGCTTCTCTTCAAAGGATGCAGTCAGGTCATTTATCTTCCTGTCATCAGTCTCAAAATCATCTTTAACATTGTCTTGAAACTCATCAAATAACCTCATCTCTTGTACAGTTTTCCTCGACCAGCTCGTCATTATTTTGCGAGATCTTTTGTGGGCTTCATAGCCAACAAGAAAAGATTTGAACTCAGCTTCAAATTCGACACACTTATCCATAACCAAGGATACAAAATCTGATTTCTGGTTTAGAGCATGTTGGAGCATTTGGCATCTTGAGTCTATAGTCGAGATGGTCGAAATGGAACCAACTAACTTCCTCAATTATTGAACAACAAAGTCATGTCCCAACGAGGATGACTCAGAATCCGAAACTCTGCTTGGAGATTTTTCTTCCTCAATAAGCTCAATCTTCCTTTTAGATGAATCACCAAATTCTGTTTTCTTGCTTGCCACTGATTTCGGAGTATCAACAAGGGGTTGCTTTCCCTTGTCCTTTTTCGGAATCGATTCTTGATCTGGAGCATTCTGCTCGCTAGTAGATACTTGAATAACATCATCAACAACTTTTTGAACGACATCTTCCTCATTCTTATCCTTCTATAGAGTTACTAACTTAGATGATTCAGCCTCTGAAGTTCAGAGTGACAGATGTTCCGAAGGTGACCACTTATAATCATCTACTTCTTTCAATAAATCTCCTGTTTCACCACTTCCTTCAGCAACTACTTCTTCCTCTTCCACTTGTTGAATCTACTCAAGTTTCTCATCATGCTCAGCTGTAATCTCTTCTAGAAAATCAAGATTTCATCCTGGAGTCTCATGTAGAGATTCCAAGGAGAAAGATCTCAGAACTGGAATGCTTCCAGATACCATCTCATAAAATTTTAACAAAGCTTGGACTGCCTCGTCTTCTGTCATCTTCTTATTGAGCTTCTTTTCCTTTACTTGTTTTTCAAGCTCATCAAGAGTTCTGTCCTTCAAGGCCTTAGCCTCCGCAGGGTCCAATCTGAACTACAGATCCCCTTCTTTCCTTATCTCTTTATCTGCTCTCCACTTTGCAACAACCTCATCGGGATAGGCTTTCTTCTTCTTTGGTTTTGGAGGTGCGGTTTGAACCTCATTAGATTTAGGAACCTCAACTTCAACTGCAACTTCTTTTACCTTTCTTTTCATTACCGGCTTAGATGATTCAAGTTCAGTAGCCTTCGGAGCCACTTCTTCTTGATTAGGCAAATTGAAGAACTAACCAATCTCCTTGTTGAAAGCCACATCCATCCTCTTAAGGGTAACATCACTGACCAACAAAATTTTGCAAACCCTTGTCTTAGATCTGCAAGCTTCCATGAAAGACTCAAGGTACCGAACTATCAACATTGATAAAATTGTTGGGTACATTACGATCTGGGCTCTGAGATTTCCTTTCTTAAGATTCTCAATGGTTATAATAATGTGCCTCATGAAGTTAAACTTCCTTAGATTTATCAGGAAATCTAAGATATAGATTTTACTCTTCTTCAAACTATCTTTATCACCTTTCCTCGGTATGATAATACGTTATACCCACAAATCTAGAATCCGGAAATTTGTAGGCAAACTAGCAATCTTCGTAGCATTGTCATATGAGAGTCCGAGAGTTTTCAAGGATTTTTCCTTGTCGATGCTACCCTTAGAATCCGGCAACACATGAGATATAAACTCGGCTTCTCCTTCCTTGGTCAGCCCTACCAAGCTTACTGCCTTGGTATAATAAAGCTTATAAGTCTTTCCATATGACTTAAAAGAAAATTTCTCCCTATTATCTTCCTTAAAGAAGGAAACTGTTTCATAGAACTAAACAAGTAACTCCGAAAAAACATCGTCTTTATTCCCCAGTTTGGACACAACAATATCTTCCCAGCCATTCAACTTAATGTTCTTTGAAATAAGAGAACCATAGTTGTTGAAGAAATCTGGATGGACTAGCCTTTCTCTGTAAACTAACCATTGTGAAATAGGCTTGGAGGATGACATTTCTTGAGAAGCTAACTCCACAGACATTCGGATCTGAAGACCCCTGAGAAGTTCGGAACGGAGAAAACTGATGTTCAGAACGGATTTAAGACAGAGAGGCAGAGATTCGGGATACGAGAGCTTGAAAACTGATGTGGGAAAAGTATTTGGGTCCCCTTTATATAGGCAATGAAACGACGGTTCAACTTCTTCGGTTGATCAAATGGTTGTGATAAGCTGAGATCAGTTCTGACGGTTGAAAACGAAATCTCAAGAAAACTGAATATGATCTTTTTGAGGTTTTTATTAAAACAAATAATTTAGAAAACTATAATCCAAAATAATAATACAAGAAAATGATAGCATGTAAAATATGACTATGAAAACATGAGTAAGGAAATCATACCTTTCAGATTGTCTTAGGAGGATTATTCGTAATGGGTAATATAAAAATGACTACGAAAAAAAACTATGTTATTCTTAACAAACAAATGTACTCCCCCTATGAAAAGGAATTTATTACTGTAAGGAGACTTTTTCAGCAAAAAGTTAATTAAGGAGGATTACCTTAAGGTTATCATTCCTAAATTTTGTTTAATAAATTCAAATATATCAGAAGGCAATGATTTTGTGAAAATATCAGCAAGTTGATCTTGCATTCCAATAAACTGAAAAATAATATCTCCTTTAAGTGTATGATCCCTAAGAAAGTGATGCCTAATATCTATGTTTTTTGCACAGGAGTGATGTGAATGGTTTTTACTAAGGGCAATGGAACTTGTGTTATCACACAAAATTTGAGTTTTAGTAAAACTCAAGCCATAGTCTGTGAGTGTGTGTTGCATCCACAACACTTGAGCACAACAACTTCCATCTACTACATATTCAGCTTCAGCAGTGGAGAGTGCCTCAGAATGTTGCATCTTGCAGGACCCAGAAACTAACGAATCTCCTAAGAAATGACAAGTTCCGGATGTACTTTTTCTATCCATTCTACACCCACCAAAATCAGCATCAGAAAATCTTTTTAGAATAAAATCATTTCCAGAAGTATAAAATAATCCTAGATCCATGGTTCCCTTAAGGTAGCGAAAAATTCTTTTTACTACCTTTAAGTGATATTACTTAGGATTGTATTGATATCTTGCACATAAGCATACTGAGAACATTAAGTCTGGTCGACTAGCTGTTAAGTAAAGTAAACTTCTTATCATACCTCTGAAAGATTTTTGATCTACTAGTTTCTCAGTTTCATCAATATCTAAAGAATTTGAGGTACCAATGGGAGTACTTATACTTTTAGAATTGTCATAACCATACTTTTTAATAAGATCTTCAATATACTTATGTTGAGATATGTAGGTTCCTTATGGTTTTTGAGAAATTTGAAGGCCAAGGATAAAAGTTAACTCACCCATCATACTCATTTCAAACTCAAATTTCATTAGTCTTGCAAAGGAGTCGGTCAAAGATTGCTGAGTTGAGCCAAATATGATGTCATCAACATAAATTTGAACAATAAAATCATTTTTCTTATATTTATTAATAAAAAGGGTTGGATCTGCATTTCCCTTAACATAGTTATTTTGATGAAAAAATCTAGTGAGTCTTTCATACCATGCTCGTGGGGCTTGTTTAAGACCATACAAAGCTTTGGTAAGTCTAAAAACATGATCAGGATGTTTTGTATCTTCAAATCCCAGAGGTTGTTCAACAAAAACTTCCTCTTGAACATAACCATTAAGAAAAGCACATTTCACATCCATTTAGAAAAGTTTGAAATTAATGAATGCTACGAAGGCAAGTAGAATACAGATAGATTCAAGTCTAGCTACTGGATCATAGGTTTCTTCATAGTTTATTCCCTCTTGATGATTATAGCCTTTAGCAACAAGTCTAGCTTTATTTCTTACTATGACTACATTTTCATCACATTTATTTCTTAAAACCCATTTTACTCCAATAACAGAAGTTTCCTTAGGTCTTTCAACAAAGGTCCAGACTTTATTCCTTTTGAATTCATTTAGTTCATCTTGCATGGCTTTGATCCAATCATCATCACCTAAAGCTTCATCAGTGCATTTTGGTTCTAATTGGGAATGAAATGCTAGATGTTCTACTTCATTTCATAAGGAACTTATAGTCCTTACAGGTTGATTTACATCACCAATGATACTATCACTGGGATGATTCTTAAGAAACACATGATTTGGGTTTTGTAAAACCTATTCATTAACGTAGGGTAGAAAGTCTTCTGGGGAAAATGTTTCAGAAGTATCTTCTAGAACATTATCCTTATCAGAAGGTTATTCTATCAAAGGATGATAATCAGTTTTTGAAAACACATCTGAAGATGTAGGATGAGGTGGTTTAAAAACAAAAGGATCTGACTCGTCAAATTTTACATGTACTGTTTCTTCAACAGTACAAGTATTTTTATTAAAAACTATTTAAGCCTTAGAAGTTGTGGAATAACCTAAGAAAATTCCTTCATCAGATTTTGGTGCGAATTTATGTAAGTTATATTTATTATTTAGAATAAATACTTTGCAACCAAAAACCTTAAAGTAGTATAGTCTTGGTTTTCTACCATTCCATAACTCATAAGGTGTTTTATTAAGAAAAGATCTAATCAAAATTCTATTTATAGTATAACAAGCAGTACATACAGCTTCAGCCCAGAAATGTCCAGCAATAGAATATTTACACAACATGGTTCTAGTTATCTCTTGACGAATTATATTTCATCTTTCAACTACACCATTCTGTTGAAAAGTTCTAGGTGCTGAAAAATTGTGAGCAATACCTTTTTACTACAAAAAGTTTCAAAATCTGAATTTTGAAATTCTCCACCATGATCACTATGAATAGTTTTCAATGGAAGGTTTTTCTCATTTTTAACATGAGCTCTAAAACTTTTGAAATAGGATAAAGCTTCATACTTCTTTGCTAGAAAATAGACCCAAGTAAATATAGTGTAGTCATCAACTAGAACAAACACATAGTATTTGCCTCCAATACTTCCAGTTTGTGTTGGACCAAAAAGATCCATGTGTACTAACTATAATGCATCAGTTGTTGAGACATCACCAATTTATTTAAAACTATATTTATGTTTCTTTCCATATTGAAAAGGATCACAAACTTTATAAGAATCAAATCTGAGCTCTGGTAGATCCTTAACTAGTTTCTTCATAGAGAGTTTACATAAGTTTCTAAGGTCACAATGACCTAGACTTCTATTCCAAAATCAGGAATGATCTTCCATTACACTTACCCAAGGTAAATCTTGACTTCTGAGGTCTTCTGCATTCGAAGTGCAAACATTCTCTTGCCTATTGGATGAGAGAATAAATTCTTCCTTGGAATTGTGAACTAAACACTTATCATTCCTAAAATTCACAAGGTAACCTTCATCACATAACTGACTTATGGTAATGAGGTTGTGCTTAATACCCTTAACAAAAAGAACATTTGAAATCAAGGTTTTACCAAGAAGAACAATATTACCAATACCAACAATCTCTCCCTTAGCATTATCTCCGAAAGTTACCTTTCCTCCTTTCGTTTTGATAATCTTTTGAAAATAGATTTTGTTACCAATCATGTGCCGGGAACATCCACTATCCATGTACCATGTTTTGTTGCGGGTACTCTCTTTATTTTCCTGAAATCAAGAAGAAAATTAGACTTTCGGAATCCAAACTTGTTTGGATCTGAGATTTCCAGATAATAAAATTTTAGGTACCCACATCTTCTTAGAGAAATAAGCTTTGTGAAAACCTAAGGATTGGGTTTTGTTTAAGGAACAATTCTTTGCCCAGTGACCACCACATTGACACTTGGTACAAAATAGGGCTCTTTGAGGAACAAAATAATTGCTACTAAATACTGGTTTTGCATCGGTATAACCAAATCCAGATTTATTTCTTAAAGGTCATATTTGGGAATACATTTTATCAAAATTTTCTTTACCATGGGTAAAGTTTGATAAACACTTCCTTAAGGAAAAAATTTCATACTTGAGTGTTATAACCAAGTTTTTATCCTCAAAATCATTAGTTTTAGAACTAGAGCTATGCTCAAAAACATTTTTCTTAGAAATTACTTTTTTGATTTCTTTAGAAAGTTTGTTCTTCTCAGAACATACTTCCTCAAATTTTTTTGAAACACTTTGAAAATCTGCATTTTTCTTTTAAAGATATTTAGAAAGACTTGATATCTCTTTTGTAAGACTCGAATTCCTAGAGTTTTCCTTATCAAGTTTCTTATTGAGTTTGGAATTCTCAATTTTAAGAAGTTCAGCAAACCTAGAGACTTCTTCATAAGTATGTAAAGTATTTTATTCCTCAGAAGAAGATTCTTCATCAGAAGAGTTATAATAATTACTATCATTATAATTTAAAGAAACAGTGGTCAATGATTAAGCATTCTGTACCTTAGCCATAAGACAATGATTATCAATAGGTAATCTGGCTATAAGACCAAGAATCTTCTGTCCTGAAGATTCATAATCAGAAGATTTATCTGAAGAATCACCACCACTGGCACTCTAGGTGTCATTAGCTTTCAGAACTTTCTTAGCTTTGGCTTTATAATACTTCTTTCTGTTCCTGTCTGAATGCCTTTCTTTCCTTTCTTTCTTTTTGAGAAAAGGGCAATCTGGTCTAATATGTGCAGCTCTCTTGTATTCATAGCAAGTAACTTCTCCATCTTTCTTATCTTTCCTTTCCTTTTTCTTATACTTAGATTGAAAATTCTCTGTCCAGCTATCTTGTTCATCCTTCGAGCAAGATTTGCTAGTTCATTCTCTGAGACTTCACTCTCACTAGATTTAGATTGGAAAATAACTTTCCTAGACTTGGATCTGGTTACTCTCTCAGAAGTCTTAGCTTTCAGCTGATTTGAAGTTGTTGTAAAAGCAACAATACAATTTCCATTTTTCTTTTTGATGTTGTTAGCATCTCTCTTCATTCTGTTTTCATGTTGTTTAAGAGTTCCAAATAGCTCATTATGAGTAATTTGAGTGACCTTCCTGTTCTCATCTATAGCTGTTCTCTTGGACTCCCACTCATTGGGCATAATATAAATTATTTTATCCACAAGAGCTTCATCGTCTAAACCTTTCTCTCCCATAGACTGTAAGCTGTTGACGATAGTCATAAATCTCTTTTGAACATTACATATTGGTTCACCATAAGGAAAATTGAAGCCATGATATTCAGCTCTAAGCATAGATCTTCTAGTCTCAATCACCTTAGAAGTTCCAAAGTGTGTAACCTCTAAATTCTTCAAGATACAATTAGCTGCTTCACAAGAAGACATTTGTCTATATATATTTCTAGTCATTGAACACAGTAGAGTACTTCGTACCTTATAATTGAGTTGATATTCTTGCTTTTCCTGGTTAGTAAAAGTTCTGACTTTCTTGTCAGGAATTTTATAATCACCAGTAAGCATAACAAAGTTATCCACTCTAGTGTTGATAACAAAAGTCTTCGTTCGATCTCTCCAATATTCATAATCATTACCATAAAAAATTGTTGGTCTTGTAGGATTTAGATTATCAGTCGAACCAACATTAATTCCTTCCATACATAGAATAAACTTTGGCACACAAACTTGTTAGTAGAAAAAGTTTGTAATCACAATGTTCAGAATGAGAAAGTTCGGAATTGTAATGTTTGGAATGATAAAGTGAGAAAGAAAAACTTTTACGTGAGTACAAGTATTTCAGAGACCTTCTCTGATACCAATTGTAGGATTGGTATAGAGTATGAGGTTTCCCACCTTTGATACCAATTATAGGATCAAAATAGTGATTTAGATGCTCAATTTACAAGAGGGGGGGTGAATTGTAAACTTTAAAAATTCCATTGGAACCTTTAAAGTTAGTTATGAATAACTATGTTTTCCTTAAACAAAGGAAAGGACTAAGTTTAACAAATATAAACTAAAAAAATTCACAACACCTCTAACACTGAATGCAAACTTGGGAATAGATTCCAAAGGTAGGGTCCGAAAATATGGTTCCAGAAAATGAAACTTAACGAAAGATTACAATATGAGATTCTACATTAACGCGTATAGAATCTAAATGTAACAGAGTACAAGTAAGTAAGTATAAGAAAGTTATACTTTCCTTACAATACAATATCCAGCGGAAAATAAACAAGTAGTAGAACTACAAGTAACAAGATATAAGTCTTTTAACCCAAAGATAAGGGTATCCAACAATCGTAGATAAAGGTCCCTTGATTTATACTTTCAAGGAAGTTTTTCTTACCCACACCAGGGTAAGCCCTCGATACGATGATCGGACTCTCTGTCTTGCTCTCCCCGCAAGCCCTCAACTTCAAGGTAGTTGGCAACCTCTGTCTTCCTCATCAAGGAAGCCCTCAAACATTAAGGTAGTCGGCACCTCTTTATTTCTAACCCCGGAAGTCCTCGATTGTAAACACCAACATTCGGAGTCGCATGAAGCTTTGAGAGTTAATAAGAGCCTCTATTTCTAGAAATCACTTCAAGCATGTAATCACATGAGTGAAAGATCAGTCAGCCTTTTAGCCCTGAGATCTTTCAAATGAACTCCTATTTATAGGTAAGGTTGGATCCTTCTCCAACGGTCATATTTTATTTAATGATCGGAGGGACCTGTACACGTGTCACTTAGACAATAGTTAGTTTATAACAAAATAGATGACATCATTTTATAACAAAACAACTGTATCGGATTGTACGACATCGTTTTAATTCTAAATCAAAAGACTGGAATGAAAGCTTCGGAGTGAAGGTTCGGAGTCTAACCAAAAATAATTTTCGGAGTCTGAATAAATTCAGAGTGTATAAAACAAAGATAATCAGATTCTGTTTAATAAGAGAATTCGGAATGAGCGTTCAGAATGGGAGTTGATCAGTAGAATTAGTAGTGAGAATTCCTCATCAGAATTCGTAATGAGAATTACTCATCAGAATTCGTAGTGATAATTCCTTATCAGAATTCGTAATGATAATTCGTCATCAGAATTCGTAATGAGAATTAATCATTAGAATTCGTATTGAGAATTTTTTATCAAACTTCATAAGAATTTGTATCCTGAATCTGGATTAAAACTGAATCCAAAATTCGGAATGAAACTTTATCACAGTTCTCATTTTGGATTTCGAAGTGAAACTTTATCAAAATTCTTATCCAGAATCTGGATCCTAAAACAGAATACTTCATATCAAAGTTTCAGGAAATTCCGAGAAAATAGAAATGAATCGGAATCTCATACTTAATAAAAATCTGGATGAAAATATGATAAGGATAATTTTTTCTTATAAAAGCAATTTTCCTTATAAAAGCAATTTTCCTTAAGAAAAAAATTTTCCTTATAAATGCAATTTTCCTTAAGAAAGCAATTTTCCTTATAAAAGAAATTTTCCTTAAGAAAACAATTTTCCTTAAGAATAAGGTGTTTGTGATTTTCAAAACAAGAAGGAATGACCATGTCATAAGGAAAACCTTATTGACTCAACAAATACATTATTGAAACCATATCATACTCTTAACCCCATATAGTATTGCATAATATCATCCATGAGAAGAATTAAAATCAATAATTCCATTATATGGTATGAAGGAGGGGAAAAATCTCATGATGTATTAATATTAGATAAATATAACATAATGAATGTGAAGAGAGAATGTTCAATGTAATCTCATTATGTCCATGGAAAACATCATGATCTAGTTATGAGAAATTCCAAAATTCAATATAGTCTATTGCAATCAAAATCTAATATATTAATCCATTCACCATTTTTTGGGGAAAATGTCTAATATATCATTATATCAACGTGTATCCATCAAATGATGATTGAGTTATGGAAATTTATGATAGGTAATACACCATTAATTGTTATTTATGTTTATATTATCCCACTTATGGAGGAGGAATAATTGTAGGATTTCCAATGAATGGGTGTAATTTTTTTAATTATAAGATGATATGGAAATTTTTTATCTTATATAATGGAAATTGTTGAGAAAAAATAAATAATTGATTTGTTTCGTAATAAACTTATGTATTCCTTGTACGAAACCATTATCTTTGAATTCATCATGAAGGCAATGACAGTGTAAGTATAAAAATTTATCCTACTAGGAAATGTTTTTATATAATCTAAAGCAAGAAAAGACCCACTATGATATTTTAACCCCACCATTTGGTTTATGGTTGATGTCATATACCACATAGATTTAGATAATACTGAAATTACTATAACCCAAACTCCCATATCTGATTTTAGGAATAAAAACATTATATATTTTTTGATACAAACTGAAGAGACTTGGTCAAACATTCTTTAATAATACATCATTTGAAGTTACTATTCTTTACATCTTACTATATTTGAAACAAAATAACCTATAATTTTAGATTTTGTAGAGACTATATGTGTAAAAAAAATTATATTGACAACATAATCATCATCACGCGAGAATACACTTTTCATAGTGAACCTTATTAGAGATATCACACATATTATTATTCCACACAACATGGAAATGTAATAAATTAGAAATAGTAATCATAGATGGTCATAATCCATAGTCATTACTTTCATCTATCAAATATCAAAAATCAGCATAATAAGGAATTTAGTTTTCAGAAGACAATAAATGTTCAAAAAATATCATTAATTATTACATAAAAATGACAAATGATAATATATTGGGTATTAGAACATATTTATTATCCAATAACATAATATATTATATATGTATGTTTATAAATTTGATTAAATAATATGCGATCATAGCATAAGAAAAAATTATAACACAAAAATATGGAAAGAATATCAATATTGAACTAATAACTTGTTTCCATATAAACTATAAAGAAATTGTCTATATAATGGAATATGAAATCCAATGGTTTTTAAAATTTTATACATGGTATAATAATATGGATACCTTTTTGGGATTGGGATTACTACACATATATCCTAGGTCTTGTGCTGACTACACATGTCCACTTTGGATTGGGCTTACCATTATAGAATCTAAGGCGCGTTATAACCACCTATGTACCAATTTAAACTAATGAGTGGTAAACCATTACACAATAAATTGGATTTATATAATAAGAACACCCAAAAATAAATGAAAAACAAAAAATATCTGTAACAAAAAATTATAAAAAACAATACATCCATTACAGCTAACAAAATATTAGATTAAGAGAATAAAAGTATAAAAAAATTAATAGAAGAAGATTATTCTCCAATCATAAAAAAAGTAGGATGGTATAATTATAAATTATTCTTAGTTATGTATATTAAAAATTAATTTATGATGAAAAAAAGAAAACCTCCTTTTAAAGAGAATTAGAAATATTAATTTACATGTTTAGAAGAAATATATTTTTTGTTTAAATAACATTTATTTTTAAAATATCAATAAATAAATAGTCTTATGATATTAATAAACCATAAATCATTGATAGAGTATTTAAATTTATTTTTTTATAAAAGTTGAAAAAAAATTCAGGATTAAATGATTAAAATTGGAGCATTCAATTCATGCGTTTTTAAATATATTCAATGCTCAAATAAAAAACTCATAAAAATGTTAATAGAACATTCATTTTGAATATAAATTCTATTAAATTTATAAAATGAATATTATATAATATATTTATAGAAAAACTTTTCAATAAATCAATATAAGTAATATATACCTAAAATGGATGGATTCACAACAAAAAATGATGTGATAAGTTTAGCTATACACTCAAAAGTCATCTATATCAAATTGTGATCCAAAGGAAGATGAAATTGTATGAAGGGATGTATAAAAAAATATTCACTATAATATAATAAAATATGTGGGATTTATTAGGAATGAAATATAATTTTAATTGATGGAGGATCACTGATATGAAATAGAATAATAAAAATTAGATTAGAAGGGAACACCATTAATTATACTAATGACATCAATGAAAGTGATTTAACCAATATTATTATAAATAACACTCATAATCAATTTATTAGAACATTATTCATAAATACTACATTTAAAATATTTATATATAATCTTCCAATACTAAAATATTACTAATTTAATGTTTATTTTAATCATATTATATTAATATGGATTGATTTCAAAAATGATTTTTAATGGAAATTTCAATCCTATTTCAATTATAGATTGCTTAAAATTTTTTGATTAATCAACATAACTGAATCACTATGTTTTAATAATTTATTCAATCCACTATTAATTTAATTGATATGGTTAGTATGGTTTTGAAGTATTGTATCCATGATGAGCATGTTTCAGGTAAATACTAAGTAATACTATTTACAAGATAATAACCATTTATTTTTATGTGATTATTAAACAACCATGTTCATGACTGATATTACTTATTAATATCATATATTACATATTTCAATTTTCTATAAATAATTTATGGAAAAAAATTTCTTATTATTATAAAAGTTTTATTATAAGTGGTTAAACTGATAAAAATAAGAAAATGTTATACTAGTGAATGAGGAAAAGTTAAGATATATATAAAATTGTATTCATTGAATAAGAATAAAAAAATGTTGATATAAAATTAATAATTTTTTTGATGGGATTTATATTCATTGGAGATGTAATGAAAATTATAACGTTTTTCCATAAACAATTATACTTACATAATTAATTTGATCTTTATCAACATGGGTTCCTTTAGAATTAATGATATTTTTACCATATTTGGACACAAATACAATCTAATATCAATAAATGATTTAATAGATTAAAAATGGGATTGTATATTAGTGTTATTCAAATTAATATAGTTTTATAGAAGCATTATAGTATAGATACATTTTTAATATATAATGAGGGACACTCTATTGGAATTATTTTTGGTGGTGGGTAAAAAAGTATTAAAAGGGTTAATATATTCATCTCTTAAGAAATGATAATAATAAATTTCATATTGATAAAAAAATAAAAAAAATGCTATATAATTTCTTAAAATAACTTTAATTCTCATAACCATTATGCACATTGATTTATATTTCGTTACCCATTTTTAAATTGTTTAATTTTTTAAAATAATAAATATTTTTTTACTTTACAAAATATTGGATTAACACATGTAATAAATTTAAATGTTATGATCAAAAATCACATATTTACTTTATCAAACATAATTTATTAATATAATAGTTTTACCTTCAAATCAAGAACAAAATATTAATATAATAAATACATTTTCAAAAAATGACTTTTTAAAACATTAATTTGTTTTCCTATTATCAAATATATATAAATAATTAAATACTTTTTATCATTTTAATTATATATTATAGTATTTAAATATATTAACCATTTAAATGTAATGAATTTAATATATGATTTCCAAAATATAAAATACATAAAAAATAGTGATTTCAAAAAAAACACCCTTTAAAATTATATAATTTTATACACAAAATAATAAATTTAATTACAAATCTCCTAAAAATTGTACATTATTAATAAATTTATATGAAAATAATTTATATAATTTTAATAATTTGTCAAATAAATATTTAAAAAAATTATATATTTTTATAATAAAATATTTTAATACAATATTTTAAAAAAATATATTAATAAAATATTATATTTAGTGTTCATTATTTATTACTATGTTTTATTTTATATTCCATTATATGAAATACCCATTAGATATACCTAATAACCATATATCACTTGACTATATTACATCGGCCATATATCGAAGGACTACATTTTCAAGAAATGTATATATAAAATTCATATTTCATTCGTATATATAGTTATAAATACATTATTAGAAACAATTATCCAAAAAAATTCTTACATGTATATATTTTTGTAATTTTTATAAATATTTACATTATTTATATAGTTTCAAATATTGTGATGATCTTCATGTGATTCTATAAAATTGATTATATTATGTTCCTGATATTTTTAATTAAAAAATCATTATGATCATTTAAAATTTATTAATTACATTTCATATTATATTATCATACTATATTATTTTTCATTATTAATTATAGTAATTTTTTTTAAAACAAAAATAACAAAAATTTGTTTTTGTTTTGTGAATTGTGTGAAATAAAATATTGAAAACAATCATTATTTGAATAAAATTTATATATATAAATCATTGAGTGATTTATTAAACCTCTATAATGGAATTTTCCATCCCAGTGTTGTAAAATTGAGAGAAATGTGAAGTTAATTCTACCTAGAATAATATTTTCTACACTACAATGATTCTTAAAAAAAATTATTTATCTAGAAAAATTTAACTAGCCAATGCATCTTGTTTTAGGGTAAATTTTCTTTGAAAATCAAAATTTAATTTGGATGTTTATCGTAAAACATAATATAATTGTAAATTAATAAAGATAAAAATATTTCATTGATCTAGTATAAAGTATATCGAAATTGATAATGACATGAACGGTCCTAATGGGGTTTGATCAATAACTACCACAAGCCCACCTCTAAAAGGCCAGGGGTTGGTGACATCCACCGAGTATGAATATCCCTAACATATGACACTTTAGCTTAAGGTATCTATGAAAATATATAAATATTCAAACCCATATAATTCTATAATGAAAAAAATTATAAATAATGTTGGAATACATATAAACACAACCATCATAGTATGAAAGACACATACTGGAACGAAAATGGGCCAAATCGAAGACCATAACACAGGGTATTGAAACTAGTCAAACATGTCAGTATAGAAGGGTAATTCTCTCATGAAAATCCCTAGAACACATCTTAGTTAGTCTAGATCACAATGATCAACATGTTCTTGGTCCCTATAGGACTTCATCAAATGGTCGTTTCTTTTCATAATAGACAACATGTGCAAGAAAATCCCATGAAGGTGTGCGTATAATAATACTGAGTAGGAAATCTCAAAATACATAATAATAAAAAAATCATAATAATTATTATTTCATCAATGACATCTGTCAAAAACACATATAGCAATAATAATCACATATACAAAACAAATTCACACAACGAAAAGGTAAAATCACAACCATGATTCTATAATAGGAATAATGGTTGAAGGTTTCATATATAAGGTTTCCAGGAAAAGACACTCCACTAGTCAGTTAGGACCTATGGAATGTGTATGAGATGTCATGGTCATCTTGTCTTTTCATAACATGTATTGTCTATGTGTCTAAATTTAACAACACATGGATGAGTATCACACCTAACACCATAGGTTATTCTAAAAATTCAAACTGGAATAACCTCTTTAGTAGAGGATCAAAGCCTACATTTTGATGGTCATGATCATACAATAAACTCCAACTAGGAAGAGATGTTGATATATGTTCTCACTATAGGACACATAGAATGATTCCAACGAATATATCAATGATTTCCCAATAATGGTATCACCATTATATTTGTAGGATGTTATAATATACAACCCCTCATTGAATGGATCGAGGGAATTCACCATAATGAATTATATTAAACTCGATAATGACAAAGGGCATAATCCTTATATGAAGGATTACACAATGTTTTCTGGTCGAACATGGAATATCGATTAGCGCAACTTCTTACCAATGTATCATGACATGTTCCTATTGTTGTGTCAAAGTAAAGATCATGTCTAAACACATATAAACCATGAATGTTCATGTCCATGTCAATGAAACAAATCGTGTCTAATATCATTCAATCATTTACATGTGTAGTTACCCATAGGTATATGTTGGGATTCTAGGTTAATTCAAATTCAATGTGATAGGGGTCAAATATCATGTGATATTTAACTTCCCTTGAAAACTATACAACCGCACCAGGGTTCACACCCAACATGAAGATGCACAATACACACTATGTAATAATGGATTTTATAGAATAATAGATCTAGTTCGGGAATATTATTCCAACACTCTAGTAATTGATTCACCTAGGAACCTTTCCGTAATTCGAGTAACACACCTGGATGAGTATTTCGATCCTCAATCATTAGGTCCCAACCGTTTGATTCCATTTAGGAAGGGTCTGTACACATCATCTATTATCACATACTATAAATACTACGAATATTAGACCTAAACACATATGTGATAGATTTGTTTTTCATCACAGATCAATTTCATCATCATAGACTGATATCGTAATCAAACAAAACACAGATCACCAGTAAGCACCCATTTCTCCATGAAATAGATGAAAAACTTCTGTCTGTCAAGTATTTTTCAAACTATATGCTATTATATTTTCCTATCATGAAAGAATAACATGGTAATAAATGAAAAAACACAAACAAAAAGAATGAATGTCTTCCAACATTCATGTTGGGATTGATTCTTTATTCCATAGAAATGTGATCGAAACACACATGATCTTTGAATCAATCCATTAGTTGAAGGATATTTATTCATAATAAATATAATTTAAATATGATAAATATAAAAACACAATTTCATTCCTCGATATGGATTGATCCCTAAAGAAGAATGAAGGTACATCCTTATGATTAGTTAGATATTTGAATTTTGTTACACAAATATTATTTATTTTTCATCTATTTGGAATTAAAAATTGTAATCAACTCTAATGACTACTTTATATCTCTCATGTTTTTTATATATCTATATTTTTTCCATCATCCATATATTTGTTGGAAGTAATTTGTTAATTGCATCATTAAATTAAATAAATAAATTTTATTAATTTATCTATTATTCACATGTGTGATTACATTTCCACTATAATTTTTCAATAACAAAGGTTTTCTCATTACATGTGTAAAAAACATTTAACTCAATTGTTCCATTAAATTTCTTATCAAAGTCCTTGTTTAGGATTTATTCAACTTTTCTCGGAAACCTGGATGCACATAATATTTAAAATATCTAATATATGTTGAAAATAAATTTTGGGTACACCAGGGTAGAGAATCAGTCATTTTATTTACATATGTCTTGAAAGTATATCGTTACGGATTTAATGAAATTTCATGAAATAAATGGATGTCCCAATCTCACCACTATAGGGATTTTTGTCTTGAAAATCCAAAAAAGATGTAGCACAATGAGATTTGAGTACTAAATACTAATAAGAGTATCTTGATCATAGGTTATCTACTAATGATTACCATGCTTCCAATTGACACAAAATGTGGTAACAGATCACAGAAAAAATATCACCTCATGTCGATCCTTGATCTCCACCTGGAGATCTTTAATGATAGAACCAAACTCAATGTTCATCAATCCATAATCAATAACCTGTGAAAGATCATGCATGTACCTCTAGGGGTGACATGTTGAAGATGTCAATTTCCCAATATAATTACATTATTCCATATCACCATCTTTACAAATTATCAATAATGGTCTTTTGGATGTTTGATATAGTTTTAAACCCCATTAAAATATTTGTAATCCATGTCTTGGAGATACCTAGATGAACATATTGTCTCACTCATGATACTCCAAAGGCCATCACTGCTAGTCTGACTAGGAAATATGATGGATCTATGTAGTCATAATCTAATCCTATATGATTTGAAAATTTTATATAGTTTATTTCACCAACAATGGTCCCAAAAGTGTTGACCTTGTAGGCCCAATAAATAATTCTGGTGACCTATAGCTTATCTCATACATGGAATTGAATTGTGTCACACATACGGTAAAATGGTGGTTGATTATATAAGAAATATTCACCAATGGTATGTAATCCTCTAAAATATGGCCAATTTATAAAATTAATTCCCGTATAATAACCTTCATGACATGAATGGTCTGCCGAGTCTGGGGGTGAAAATCCATTGTCAAATTAAAATTAGTCTAAGAAGACTCATTAAATGCTTTCCAAAACAATGATGTCATATGATAATCATGGTTATAAAAAATCCTTTAGGGAACTCCAATGTTTCATACAATCCCCTTCATGAAGAGGCATCCTCATATGTCTACCAATCGAAACACTCTAACATCTAGGATGTGGTATGACTTAGTGAGTTAGTATACAATCTCACACATGCCATTGTAATCTTAGATTTAAATTCTGAACACATTTCAAATTCCATGGATACCCCATATAACTTGTAATATGTCCTTTTATAGAGTTTAACAAACCCTACTGGAACTGGGTAATCTATCATTAGTTACTAACATGTAAGGAATCTAGAGAGAAATTCAGATACTCCCATCATTATCCATCACAATAAAAACTAATTATAGAGGTCCTGGTACATATTTTCAATGCCTAAATGCAATTACATATGATATATATGAATATATAACACAATTCCCTACCAAAACCACAATGGCACAATCTTATATCTTATAAATTCAATTAAATTATCTCCACCACTAGAAAATGCATTAGGAGCATGCCCATTGGATAGCTGGGATCCTATGGTCTCAGATTAGGTATCTCCATGCTATGCCACACCGAATCATTGTAAAATTGGCCATTTAATAACCATCTAATGGATGAAATCTTCTCCATACACATTCATAAAGGATTACTGTAATGAGATAAACTTCTGTTACACATCACTGAGCAACTATGAACATGATCTCATGCAGAGATCATCATCCAACATGTTCAATTCCATGTAGTAGAAAATCATGATGTCTTAATCCTAGAGTAACCAGAGACATGACCAATGACTCAATTTAAGAACATTATAAAAAATATATAATTAAGACTCTTATGTTTAGAATATATGATCAACTAATCTCACATCATGTATTACTTCCACATATTCAATGAAAATACTACAATTCCAAACTCAAGATCATGGGTCATGAAGTTATCCCCATTTGGTCTCAATTGATGTGAACCATAGTTAATCACAATATTCCACTAAATTAGGTCACAACCAATAATTTATCTTAGTGAATCAGAAACAACTACTTAATCAACACCCTCCTCTATAAATTACAATATGGGAGTACTCAATAATATCTACCTCAACTCTTAGAATGCCAATGGGAACTCTTCTTTGAATAGAGGAGGATTCCCCTTTTGGGACAAATATTCAAAGGTAGTTGATATCCTAGAGATATAAGGTGTGAATACTCAATAGTATCCTGTCAAACTAAAGAAGCTTCACATCCCACTCGTAGGTGTCTACATTGCTACACACATCATTGAACTTCTCCATGTCAACTCCTACACCATACACTAAGATAACATATCCTAGATTGTGGACCTCTTATATCCACAATTGGAACTTTGAGAGGTTACTATAAATAAAATTATCTTAGAATACATGAATTACCATCATAAATTGTCTAATGTTCCCCTCCTAATATGATGGGTATACGAGGATATCATTGTAGAATACTACCATGAACCAATCTATAAGAAGATGAAAGATCCAATTCATGAGTCACCTAAACTATATTGGAGATTTCTTCACCGAAAACGAAATTTCCATGTACTCATATTTACCATATGGAAATATGAATTTCACCTTTAATATATCTAAATCCCATACTCTCAAATGGTTATAGCATGATATTTGGTCAATCTGGAAGAGCTATAGTGTCACTCTCAACTTATTAAAGTGTTCATCGATCCCTAGTAGTGGATAAATTTTCTGAAAGTTTTCATAGTTTGGAAAATTTATTCCACGCATAATATCAATGCCCCATACACCATCTTCATGAATATCCATGGGGATTCCATGGGTGAAATAGTTGGCCTAAAAAATCCCTTCCTCACCACGTCCTGTAATAACACCCTTATATTGTAAATCCTCCTGGGACCAATTCATTTTTCTAGAATAGATATTGTGGTATTCTTTGGATATATATCAATGAATAAGTCTATCTCTTGGATGAGATATAATTCAAGAAAATCATCAAGAATTATTCCCAAATAATCCTTCACCTTTTTTCAAGATATAAAAACTCGTAGAATCTACTCCACCAAGGATCATGATATCCAAATGACATGTAACATCTACACCTAACTTTGGATGATTTTAAACTATTCTTACAAGTATTTATTTTCACCTGAAATGGATAACATTATCCGTTATATGAGTACACAATGCATTTTATTTCTAAAAAATATATATGTAAACGAATTGTATATAACCATTACATACTAAACATGAACTTGTTTAGAATTATAACAACTATAAAGAGTTCACACAAGAATTTTCTCGAGTATAGACTGAACATGTACATATAAAACATGACTAATTAATGATACTAGTATATACTGATAATGTACATACTGAACATGAAATATTATTTCTAATATTACAGACTAAACATGTACATATTGAAAAAGAATATTTATTTCTACTAGTACCTACTATACATGAATTGTATCCACTATAGTATATAATGAACATGAACTTGTATAGACTTATTTCTATCATTATATGATAATTGTTAGTTCACACTATGAGAATAATTATCTGATCATTGTGTCACCTCTAGTTCATGACTCTAAATGTGTGGGATGAGCTACAGGCTCATCCAAAATCTATTTTTCTCAAAGAAGATAGGTGGTAATAATGTAATGGCTAACACCTATGTAGAAAAATACTATATCTAAGGTAAAAATGACATAGATATTACCATACATCATAATTATAGTCTCTTGGTCCTATGCCTTGAATGTCTATAATGACACTAGGCGATATCCATTAGCTCCATATGGTAGATGTGGACCACTAAGGGTGGTGTTGGTAACAATTCAAAAAATAGACCACCACCATCAGTTATCCTATCTAATATTCAACATCCTCGTATTGACAGACCTATCTTCCCTAGTCATAGATGATACCTATGGATCCAATCCACTATATATATTTAATCTATACATCGGGTCAGGAAATATAGTGTATGATTTCCCCTACTAACACAAGGTTACATCTTCCACTCCTTGATCTTCTAAGACCCATCACATTATCCTTGAACCACATAACCATTATCCTAGGATCCCTTTTTAAATGTATCACAAGTGAGGTCCCTAAGAATGAGGTAAAATCCTTATAGCCAAAGGGTCTTCACCTATTTTCCCACTACTATTAACAACTGTATATGTTTTCTATGTTAGGAAAATCATTATGACTATATAATGATCCATAACCCTAGAAAAGGGTTAATATAATTAAGGTATATTTTTTTCTCATATATCTCTATGAAATCCACACTCGATGGTCTAATCCCAAATAAGTAATCACCAAACATATACATCATGTATTTATAGATGTTAGTGAACCTCAATGAATACAAAACCATAATAAATATATGCTAGTAATGTCTTAGAATCTCTATTAGGTTCATATCAGTAATTATAGATGGAGAGAAATCCTATATGAAAATTTTCTAGATGTCTGACTATGCTAGATCCTCCACAACACACAAGAGGAAAACTAAATCCCACCATATCATTAGAATGAAAATAATTTTTATTTCTCCCAGGATGAAAATATTAAGATTATGTTTTCTAAAAATACTATATATTATGTCAAAACATCCGGCTAGTCCTCAGAAACCTGGGGGTCATGCTCACCTCATAAGAATAGGGGTCACTATCACTAAATATTATGATGTATGATCAGCCTACATACATCAACTGTGGGTATTATGGGTTCCAACATCTTTTTAATAGGTTGGGATACAATTGGTGCACCACCTGGAGGTAGCACCATTGAAACCGGTCCCTGTGTTGATGGATAATCATTGAGGGGGAAATTATCATGACTATAATGTTTAATAGAAGATTTAATACCTGGTAGAGGCATCCTGCAATTGGAAGAATAGTCATTGGTCAATGATCATATCTATAGAGCAATCTCAATAAGGATATGGAAACCTATAAAATATCATATATGATGTAGATAACATTTTTTCCATCAAACCAGTGCCCAATTATACTTAGTCAAAGGGAAGGTCAACAGGGTCCTAATATATGGATAAGCCAGCCATTAAATCAATACTAGAGTCACTGGTGTTAATAATGATCTTGAAATAGTTAACAATATATACCTTAACAAATCTCATAGTCTTTGATCCTATGGTTGAAAAGACTACATTTTATACAAATCATTTATGAAAAGTCTTAATGGGAATATTCTATTACTACCATATGACCGCCTAAAATTGACCAATGGAAAATGACCAACATTCAATATGTATATCACTAACAAGGTAATTCTTATCCTAATGTACCTATATACACAAACACACTTCTACGCCCTTACAATGTTGAAATGTAGAACTACTCATAAACCATGAATCAATAAATTTAAATTCCATGACCATAATATGTCAATATGTATTGGAAATAAAAAGGGCCAAATAAAACTCAACCACATAATCTGAAAACAATTCCAATATGAATGTATAGAAGTAAAAAACTATTAAAGTTACTATAAGAACTCACCTTGGTCATCCTTGCTCATTATGCATTGGCTAGTCATAGTCCCTATAAGACTCTATCAAAAGGTCAATTTTCGAAATACGAAAGGAACCTTGAGGGAAGATACATTGTTGGGGTGCATATTAAAATACCCATTTGGGAACACCTAAATCAATATTCCTATAACAGTATGAATATTAATCATCTCCAAAAGGTATATGTGTATAAAAAATAACAATAATATGTGAATATAATATTGAATGACACACAACCTAATGATAAAGTCACTACCATAATGACATCATAGGAATCGTTCTTGAAGGATCCACATTGAACTCATCTAGGAGAATACACTCCTTGATCCAGATAACACTAATTGGGTGTGTATTATATGTTAGGCTCATCGGGTATTTGCATAATTTATATATAATTTATTTTTTAAGAGAGAAAAAATGTGAATAAGATTAAACCAAAGACCATGAGGTATTCAAACAAATCCATATAGAATAATCCTATAAGTAGAGGATCTGTACCAACATTTTGTTTTTCATGTGCATTCCAATTACATCTCCTGGGGAATGATAATGATAGATGATATTATTATAAACCATGGGGAAGGATTCCAATGACTATATAAAAGAAGTCTCAATGAAAGGATCATAATCCTATATGTAGGATGTGATTATGTACTAGACATTATGAAATGGATTAGGGGAAGCCTCCCCAATCAAACCTGTCCATATTGAAGAGGAAAAGTGATATATGGATTCCTTAATGGAGTACATAGAGTGTACTGGTAGTACATGGTGTGTCATGTTGGAAGTATGTCCAAACAATGTATCCAATACTTTACATAGAATACATGGCATGGATATGCCTATGTACTTATGATCGTGGCTTAGTACATGGATATGCCTATGTAAAGAAAGAATTTTCATGTCTGTGTTATGGTACGCATGGTGTATGAGCCTGTGTACCCTTGGCCATGTTCATGTACCCTACGAGGTACATAATAAGATAATAGGTCATGTCACACAATATGTGAAAGGATTCACACTCCATATTATATATTAATCCATGTGGAAACCCTAGCACCATGCTAGGGGTCCCAAACATCATGGAGTTGTGTCTCACATATATTATACTATGATATTTTATTAAATACCAGATTTGGTTTGTGCATCATCATTAGTTACATAGAACATTGATTTGGCCACACACCTAACAAAAATTCAAGGAACACATATAGTTTATTCTTTCTATCATCGATCATCTTGTTTTGATCGTTTTATTTCAGTTGGGAATCATCCATATTCTTTTTCCATTATTGCATAATCGAAAGACAAATAAATGTAACAAAAAATAGGTACATGATTAATCATCCATCATCATAGATCGATCCTATCATCGATCCAAACCTTGATATACAGCAAAAATCTATTACACTATGAAAGGGGTTCACAATGATTATTTATATGATAACTATAGAACTGAGTGCCAAGAAAATTTCATGTGTTGAATGTTGATTGGAGAATAAATTAACAAAAATAATCATGAGGAAGAAATAATGGGAATTGTTTTTTCAATTCAATTAATTTATGTTAGAACGAAAAATGAATATATAATAATATAGTTATAATGAAATCACCAATTATGAGATAAATATAGACCGTACAATAATTATACACAATCTATGAATCAATATATATGTCCATTGATTCATTTTCATCGCTGGAATAATAAAAAAGGGGATAAATGAAAATAAAACCATAATCCTACTCTGATATGAATTTATCTCTAAAAAATAATGAATTCATGTCATAATCTACGGTGAGATCATCAAATTCTATGTCACACCATTTTTGGATCTTTGATCTTATTGTCATTCACCAAGGGAAGATCATCCAACAACTCTACTAGATCTCAAGGGTTTTGTACTTGACCATGAGATTCTACTCTGTCAAGCATTCAATGAAAATGATTAGGTAACTGCATCATTATACTAACTAAATTAATTATATAAATTTATTTATAATCCATTTATATGTTAACATTTACAAAAACATCGAGCACTGACAAAGGTTATGTCATGAAATGGGTAAAACTCATGCTTTTAACTCAATATTGCCCTCAAAATTTTTGATCCAGTCCCCTAGTGGGAGTTATTATACATTTTCAAGAAAACTGTGTGATCCTGATAATTAATATAATTAATACATTATAAAATTGTTTTCTAGGAATACCAAGAATCAGAATCACATGCCATATATATTATTGGATTTTAAAATATGAATAGATATATTACCAAAATCTTCTAGGAATAAACCAGGATGTTAAAGATAAGTGGAACAAAACATAAAATTTTAGTACATTCTGTGAATATTTGAGATGATAATCTACCATCCTCACATGATTAGTCATTCTAAGGTTCCAATTTTTTTGAGGTTGAAATTTCTAATCCTTACAAATTTCATATTCCTTTAAAATTGTGATATTCAATATGATACAAATTTTTTAACATCAAAGACAATTTTTGGATAATTATTTTAAATATGAATCTTGTATCAACTCTAGGATGATTTAATTTATCACTTTATAGATTGAACCATCTATGCTATTTCATGTAAAATATATATCCCACTCTATTTAGAATATCCTTACAGATCATAATATGTTAGAGTTCATTACATATACCTACATTGATTGTCATGTGCACCCATATGAATGGTTTAATGGGAACTATTTTTATATGATAAATATTCCATGGGACAGTGTTAATCAAAAACTATATTTAAATCATTTGAATATGATATCATCATATCATAAAATGTTTCAATATTTTTTAGATTGACCATCAGTTGGAGGATAGAAAGTACTACTTAATATCAACTAAATATCCATTTATTAAAAAAGTCGTGTCCAAAAAATATACGTATATCATAAGTTCTTGATCATATTCAATTTATAGTAATAATTTATAAGGCCTTATAGTATATTTTATGTATATCATAGAAAAATAAAAAATATATAAATACTATAAACTCAAAAATAAAAATTTCTATGTTAAAGGAGTGATCAACTATAAAAAAATTAATATTATGGGAATTTATTTACTTAGGAAAAACTATTATGAAATCCATAGTGATGTTCACCCATTCCCATATTGGTATTCATAATGATTTCATCATCCACTTAAATTGTTTTCATTATAATTTAACATTCTAGTATACCATGAATAAAGAGATATATATTTAAATCCTCCATATCATTTTTCCCATAAGATATGATTTATGATATATAGATACAAATTAATTTCATGGATGAAAATATAATTTTTAATATATTGCATCATTAAATATATAAGTGAATTAATGAAATGATGTATGGAAAAAATATCGACTCATTCAATTACAGAACTTATGTTGAACATTTAGAATATCAATTATATTTTTGTTCATGTTCTAATGTTTTATCTCAATAAAAATTATTATATTGTAATTTGGAAATGATAGGATTTACCACTGTGCCTAAAGATCTGTATATATAATCCATGAATATCCAAGAGTTCTATACCACTTTTAATCCTTATAATAGTTAAGGTAGCATGTTATTTCTGAGTCAAATCATTGTCCACCATGTTTTTCATCAAATGTTGGTATTATATTTAGAAATAATTTCCCTTGAACAAATCCATATATCTCATTTGTCACTTTTAAAAATCCTAATATTTGAATATATAATAGTTTCACTTCGTATATGTATATATTTTTTATTTTTTATGATATCGAAAATGTCATCATATTATAAATGATAATATAAGTACTAGTAGATAAAAATAATTTCAACTGTAATTATGATTGGTCATAATTATATTATGTAATAAATAAGATACAACCATGTCGTTCAATATGAGAACACATACAAATGCCTTATCTAGATCAACATTGTATATTACAAAACCATACCCACTATAGGGTAGCTTGAGTAGACGTGTAGAGACTAATAATTTATTTAGGATCATGGAATGTTTTAAAATAAATCTATATATAGGAAACACACACCACTAAATTTTATAATGTTTAATGTACATGACAGTCATGATGAATTTCTTATAATGTAATAAGAAAATCCTGTAAATAAATGAGAACTAATGGCCATGGTTGCAATGGTCGGTATGGGGCATTACTCAATCACCTATATTATTAATTTATCTAATGATAAATCTAATCATGTTATCACATGAAAAAATATTAATATTATTTGTATGAATAAATAAAAAATGGAGAGTTTGGAAAATAATTTATCTTTATCCATGATCGTCACCATAACACAAAACATCTCTTCATGTAATTCCATACTCTTGAAATATTGTAACATAAAATTTGTAATGATAACCATAAATTTATCGCTGTAATATCTAATAAAATTTTCCATCTAATTAAAAAATTATGGTGTTGCAATTTAATTTTTGCAATATGATCACAATGAATTCATAGTGTTCACATTTTTTAGTTATTGTTGTCTTGGGTATATCCTCCCTTTTAACAGGCAATAAACAAAATGAATATTAGAGATGAAACCATGATATTTAACATTCACCATGTAGTTAAAAAAAGTCCATATGGGGTAAAGGGAGTTTGTTCTTGATTATTATTTTTTATATTATTGATAATAAATTTAAAGATTAATTAATCCATCATTATTCTTATATAAATGAAATGGTTCCCACCATTGTGAAGAACAAGGTTGTATAGCATAATATCACGTTTCCTTAGAATTTTCTTCACTAATTCCAGAAACTCAAAGGGAAACATCGAATAAATAAACTTTTCTATTGTCTTAGATCATATTAATAGTTAAATTGGAAAATCCCTCTCACATAGTGACAAAAACCTAGAGAGCTACATTGAAAATACATCAATACACTCAGGTATAATTTACATGCCTTTATTATTAACTTCAAACACTACTATTTAAGCTATGTAAACATCTTAATTTGATATTAAGACCTCCATAAATTATTTTATTTACTCCAAGTATTCATAGAATGCATTATAATTCTATCCAATCATGGGATTCATTAGAATATGAAATGTGACTTCCCGTATCTCAATAATTAACATAGAACCTATTTTAATTTTGTCATTCCATGACCAGAATCCCAAAAAATTGGACTAAATGTATAAAAATTGTAACACATAATTTTTTTCATTTGTAGTTATTTAGAAACCAAATATCTTCAATATCTTACATTACACACAACATTGAACTGGAAAAAAAAAACATTATTTAATCAAAATAATGTAGCCATCTAATTGGTGTTTACAAATTTATGTAACAAAATTTTCATATATGTATAGGTAATGTTTTTTAATTCATAGATCAAACTAAATTATGATAACAAAAAAATTAATATCACTACTTTATTCTGAAAATATAATATTACTAATCATGTTTTATACACTATAACTCAACAAAAAATATTATTTTTAAATGATATTATTTATATGAATTATAAACTAAAAATAATTTTTTAAGTAATTGAATGGGTATAAAAATTAAAATAATTAATATTATAAGAAATAATTCTTTATTGTGAAATTATTTATTTTATTTTAATAATTTAAATCAAAAATTTATATTTTTCAATTTTAGAAATTTAATTCTACAATAATAGCATAATTTGAGGACATAGAATAATAGTATTATCGTTGGATGAATATGTAAAATTTTTTGGACATAAATTTATTGTTTAATAGTATAAAATAAATTTTTTACTAAAAAATTAATTTCTACACCATTTTCACGAGTTATGTGTTACATTAAAATGTTATTATTATAACAATATTATTTAGATTTTTTAACCCAAATAATTTAAAAATAAAGTAGTGAATTTATAAAATGCTTGACCAATGTTTTGAAAACATCTATAATATTTTACACTAAAATATATTTTTATTTTCAAATATTAAATTTTGTTATCATAAAATATTGATATTAATCATAACAATATATATTTAATATTTAACATCAGAAATTATATATTATATAATACGGTCAATATCATATTATTGAGTAAATGAACCCCGAAAGGACAGGTGGAGACACCATAGTATTGGAAAATCAGTGATTTCCTTCTTCATTCCTAAATTCATATATTCCTAAAACATCAATACAATTTATTCTATATAGTTAGATAATGAAAATGGATCTATTACTATTTTACATTAAAACAATTAACAAAATATTTAAACGTAATGAAATTAATTGAAACACAATATTCTTTTGTAGGTAGGTAAACACACATACTCTATTCTTTGATTGGTTGTTTCCCTATAAAATATCCACTGTTGTTATTTGATATTAATTACAAATTTTTGTGTTAGAAACACCATTAGAGTGTCACATACTATATAAAACGTATGTATCTCATAGGAAGTACCTTTCGTGAATAATAATAGAATTTTTTTTGAGAACTTCCCACTATAGAATTTTTATTCACATACTCTAGGGATTCACCCAATATATAAGAATGTGTGTATAAGATTTTCTTCCTTGAAAAAATATATGAAATTCTATAAAGGATTATTATGAACCAATATGATTTAAATTATTAATATCAATTTCATCTCCCACAGAACTATATATAATAAATAATAATATAATATATCTATGATAATACATGAAAAGATATTTTCAAATCCTAAGAACCAATATATTTGGACTCATCACTCACCAATTTATTCAATTATCTAATCATAATAGAATCTTTTTGCTTTGTAATATCATCACAAATATCTTGGATGAATAAAAATTATTCAGGTTTTTGATATATTGTTTCTTTCTAATACATATACAAATATGATTGTTCGAGGAACCATGTTTTATTCCTTGAGCACTGAAAGACTAATCCACATACCCCTAATAATAGACATATATTATTTCTCTTATTATTATCAATGTGGTTTAATTGTATACTTTTATAACAAAACACATTAGATCTCACCTTACGTGTTCACTATATCATTCTTCTAGAGGACCCATCATCAGTTTCAATAGATTATCTCTTCACTCACTCATTTTATTATATCAATGTGATGCTTCACTTAGTGGAATAAAAAGGAACTAATGGTAATGTGTTTCTTAAAATGGAATATCCATGTAAGATTCTAACGAAAATCTAAAATGATCGATTATTGAATACCCCATTTGGGTACCCATGTTCTATATTTTACTATTTTTAAACAAAATGGAAATTCCATGAATATGATCATTTAATAGTTATTATTTTTGTAAATCTCTCCAAATATTATCAAAAATAATTCTACAATTATAGTCTTATTTTCTAAAACATACATCAACTCATATATGAATATTTAAATATCTATATTAGTATAAAATATTTAACACGTATATTATGGTATAGAATTTATTTTATTTTCTAATTTATTACTTAAAATGAAATAATTAAAAATTATAATCAAATCAACACCTAAATATTGTTTCTCATACCATCTACGACATCACTCTAATAGCCACAACTCTGAATGATTTTAAGAACTAGTGGAAAACCATCTATTGAGGTATTTTCAACTATTTTTTTCTATAAATTTATAATTTAATTATCAACATCACAGAATATGTGCAATGATTTTTCTCCTAAGACATCCCAAAAATATTATTCTATCATTTATAAAATAATTTTACTATGAGTTTATTTTCAAATCACACAATCTCTTCACAAAATTTAATTTCCAAAGTATTATTAAATTCTAGACACTAAAATTATAAATTTTTTTATATTCCTTTTCAACAGATGATGATCATAAACCATTTTTATAAATTATTGGATAATACACCCTTTAATATTATTGTGATGACTGAATCCTTTAATATCAATTTCACCGTATTCTATAATCAATTTATTCTCTATAAAATTTTTATTAAAATTCACTGTTTTTCTCCCAATATGCATACAAATTCCATTTATTGATTCCCAAGATTAAATTCATGCATGGGAATATATTGTTTTTGGGAATCCTACTTCGTTAGCTCGAAATTATTTTTTTATTTTTGAAAATATTCTAAATCATAAACATAACATTTGCTTAAAGGGAACTTCATTTAAATACATAGTTCCACGATTTAAAGAGGTTGAAAAATTTGACAATGTCAAAAGAATACGTTAGGCATTTACTACTTTGTGAAATCATTATTCATAAGTAATAATAAATTTAAAATATTATTTTACATGAAATTTTTTCTTTTACATTATAATCCATATAAGTTAATTTTATTACATTATTACAAAATTGACATACATGAGGATTTTAGCTACTAAAATTTTGGACATTAGATGAATTTTCATCTTTATATAATTTCAATCCAATGGAAATTTAGTCCATTTAGATCCATTATCACACATTCAAAAACATCTAAAAATTTTTCTGGTAATTTATAAAAAAAATATTTACATTAGTCAATGTCAATCCTGCTACAATTCTGAATATAAAACATTCCTCATGTGTTCATCACTTTGCATAATTCCCTTCAGGTTTCAGTCTACCTAAAAATACATAATTGTGCATTTCATAATTGATAGGTGTAGTAATATATGAAAAAATAGTATAGTGGAATTCATTCAATTCATTGATCATAAAATGACCAATCAGTTTACCATATTGATAATGATTATAGTGGATTCTAAAATAGTCCAATGTTTTCATCACTCTTGCAATTCCCAACTATTATAAAACTATTACCAACAATATTAAATTTAATTCTCCACGAGGGATTGATCATTGAATATTTTGATATAAATAATTTAAATCAATTTATTATGGGAAAATAATTATGTCGTTCCACCTCTTCTTGTGTACCATTTCATGAAAATGAGTCTCATTTTTTATTTTCACTAGCAGAAATATGATTTTTATGTTCCCATAATTCACAAACAGCATGACCAATATAAATAAAATTTGTGGATACACTAATCCATCATTAAGATATAACTGATTAGTATTTATATGGATATTTCAAAATAACTAATTCTAAATGGAACTTCATGAAAATAGGAATATGAAATATGATTAATGTTAATGACCATTATAGTGATGGTAGAGTTATTTTGAACCAAATATTTTACTAATTTTGGGTAATTTTAATCTAATAACTTAAATTTATCAAACATATTCAATTACTACAATATTATTTATAAAATTATATATAAATATATTTCTACTCATTTAAATGATAATAAATGTTATATATTAATATGAACACATAATGGTGAAAAAATATTGTTCATCAAAATGAATTTTCAATATCTAGAATAATTTATTTGAAAAATGAATCTTCTATTATTTTTTGATACAAACACATTGAATAAGGGTTTGTTTTTTTAATAACATAAAATTTTTAATGATTTATTAATATATAGTTTAAAAAAATATTAAATTATATAAATAAAATATAGATATAATGATAAAAACAAAAGGTTATAATCTTAAAATATTACGAAAAAAGATGTGAATGTTTTCTAAATTACGTGTTAAAATGATTAGAAAATAATGATAATATTATAAAACCAAAATATTTAATATTTCCCACATTTGGAGTCATTAATACTCTAGTATTATCATTCAGTAATTGAAAAAGTTATGGGTATTTACACAGTTGTCCTTTTCATTATATATAAAAGGAGATCACATCAACCAGTTTTCTATAACCCTTCCAAATATTCAACTCAATATATATTCTGTATTTTAATCTAATTCCACTATCCATGACATAGAATCCTTAATCTTTCCCAAATAATTACCTATTCATTCTTATAGTGTTACACAGGAAAGAAATTTTTTTGGAAGAGGGTATGTTATCAACATATCTCGTATAATTATTTGTTCTTATATACTCTAAAACATTTAATATATATGAATGTATCATATCATATTATTTATTCATATGTTGATTAATTATTATACTATGTTATTATTCTATTGTTACCATCCTCCGAAAACATTAAATAATTGATTTAATTTCCATGTTAATGTTTGTAATTTTACAATGATTAGAATTGTGTTCTATTTTTTTTATAGTGGCCAATCATCGTTGTTTTAAAAAATATATTTAAGGAAAAAATCTCAATATTTATAACTTTATTAATACAATAATAGGATAAACTATGAATTATTCTACTATTATCATGTTCTATGAAAATAACTATTCGAATTGTAGTGTATTCGAAAAATAATCTCTCTACAGAATGACAAATTTACTTCTGCATTTCTCCCTCACGTGTATGTGATTATAATTATAATTAATTTACTAAAATAATGTTTATATGAATATTAATATTTTTTATTGAATGTATTATACATTATATAATTCACATTATCAATAAATTCTAATCATAAACATAACATTCTTATATAATAATATTGAGGGAATGTTGTTATATTGAGTTTATTTTTATAAAAACAATAAAAAACCTAATTTTTATACAAATATTTAAATAAAAATAACAGCCCAGTAAAATAATGTATATTATGTGTATATTTTATGAAAATTAATCCACGGTAAATACACTAAGGTTGTTTTGGAAAAATTTATTGAACCACGTCCCGTAATTAATATTGAAGAAATTTATTTAATAAATAAACCAAACATTATAATTAATATATCATTAAAGAGGAAATATTTTTATAAAGTTTTATATTGATGTCTATAATTAAAATAATTTGACTATTCAGGATGTTAATAATACACATATAATAAACCAGTGCCATGTGAATTTTTTTTTCATCACAAATTTTCATTGATGATACATGATGTGGATTAAATAATTTATAGCTAACTTTTATATATATTGTTGGTGTATTTCATTTTTTTATAATTACTCATGAAATTTAAATGATTTAAAAATCAAATTCATTTTCAATGATTCTGTAAATATCAACTTAAAAGAAAATGACTGAATAATAGTCTTGGTCCAAATTTCATTAACATAAGTAATGTTTTAATAAACAAATTTTTTTTAATTGTTTATATAATAACATATTGGTATATAATATAATGAATCACTATATATAAATTATACTATATGTTCTATGTGATGATCCATATTTTAGTAGCATTTGATTTATTAGTTACTTCATCCATTCAATTTTTTTCAAATATCAATATCCTTTCATTTTGATAAAATTTTTATTCATAAAACACCATACTTATATGTAGAATTATTTTATAATATTTTTTTTATGAAATAAGATTTCCAACTTTAATTCATTCAATTTAAAAATCATCCTCATAAATTCTATTTTAAATATTAATTTCCAATTTATAACCTTTCTCACTGAATATACACTTTACTTCAAATATGTTATCAATACCTACATTGTTTTAGATTTCATTAAATTATAAATATTTATATTATTGGATATTATTATAGTTATTTACATTGTGACATTGAATGGGGGATGATTTCTATTTTGTATATATATTCTTTCTATATAGTCAAATATTGACTACAAAGCCATGATTATGTATGATCTTCCTTATTGAATATTAAAATATTCTTTGTTCAAATATCAACTATATTTCCTTGGATGTGATATGATCATATAATTACATTAATATCTTGGGTATGTTTTTGACTTAACCATATAATAATTATTCTATATAGAGATAGTTTTATTGATTATTATATAGAAATATATATTATGCATTTACTTGGAAGATATTCACAATATGTATACATTTTATTATAATCCTTATTAGTATTGATTATTATTGATTTTTTTGTTATATAATATAGTGTTTATCAATTCCAATATATAATGACTATCTTATGATTAATTTTTTTTCGTTGGAGCACACAACAACAACTTGATTCATCAATGGGTCTCTTGAGGATAATTTTACAAGTTATTTTGTGTATTCCAATATATTTATTTAGATCTCTTGGATATAGTCCTAATAGAATGATCATTTTTTGGAATAAGATCATGAACGAATGTAATGTCTGGGTACATGGGTATGAAATGAATGAAAATTATTATTGGTTGAAATATTTCTGAAATGTTGGTATTCCACCTATGTATTTGTTTCATGCTCTTATGATACATTATATGTCAATTTTTTATATTTATTTCCCTCTATATTATTTCAAAAATTATTATGTATTCCAATATTCAGATATATTGTTTATGATATGAAGAGACTAACCTCAGACATCAGAAGTTTATATTTCCCTTGGCTATGAAGAAATGGATTACATGTTATGTTATTAGAATTAAACCAATTGGGATGACTTTATAAGGGATGTGAATGCCTTATTATGGATTATAGAATTCATATTTTATTAAGACGAATATAAATATGATGATAAATAAATATAATATTTAATTTAATTATGTGTCGTAATACTCTATATTATAATCCTCATTAGTCATGTGAATATAAATATCAATACTTTTCAATAGATAATGAATATATGAGACAATTATTTCTATATTTTGGAATCTTTTTCAGATAAGTGTTAATATAATATTATGGATTATGATTTTACAAGATTCGTACAATTTATGGTTTTTAAATTTCATCAAGGGATGAAATTTTGTAGTTAATAATAATATAATAATTAAATATAACTCCTTAGGTAAGATGATGTAATATTAATTTTTTTATATTTTTTTGTTAATTATGATTTATGTAGCATTGGAGTGGTTTAAATTATTATAATATTTTTCAACCAATAGTTGTTATGTAAATGTAATAATTCATTTAAATAATATAAAATGACAAATTAATGTTCATGGAATGAGACATTGAATGAAAGATGTTAATAATAATTGGAAATATTATATTTCTTTGAGAGATATTTATTGATGAAAATTAGAAATTCTATGAAATATATTCTTATATTATTTCAAAATAAATTATTTTTAGGATGTAATTTCAGTTTCTAACGTTGTAATTTTACATGTATTTTTTTGTAATCATTAAAAAATATTACATTCCACAACCAATTAAAAACCACATTTAGTACACATGTGTGACTAAACGGTAAACCACATGGTAGAGGATCAACATTGCCTACCACAATTAGAAGTAGTGTAAGAAAGATTTCATAATTTCTCTTAGGAGCATTCAGTATATGTTTATGGTTTGTGATAATTTCCTATGTAATATAAATTGGGTACGGAAGGACTCCATTAGTGAGTGCATGCATAGTTTTTTGGGTTCCAAAAATCACAGGAGGATCTAGGGGTGAGTGAAATGTTGGTTATTTTAATCAAAACTATGGCTGAAAGTGTATTTTACATGTGGAAAATGGAGGAGAAATAATTATTAACCCATCTTAAAAAATTACATACAAAAGTCACTCTTTCTGATTTTATAAATACAATCAATCAAATTGATCCTGAATTAGCTATAATCAAAAGGTCCTTATATCTAACCATTTTCCAACTGGAATTCTCTCTTTGCTAATGATTAAAGGAACATTTTAATAACTAGAGTTATCTTGTGAATAATACACTCAGTTGATTAAAAATAGAAAAATCAGTGATGATTTTTCATTCATTCATTCATTAATATATGAACCTAAAATGACCGAGGAGAATCCATGTTCTATTTGAGCTCATCACATGAATCCATCATGAGAAATATTATGTATCTCATGAGTATATTGAGATATTCTCTATGTAGTCTTATGAACATATTTGATCATGTTATACCATCATGTGAAAAATATCTTATCTCCAACCACAATAAGATCCCACCATTTATAGATTCTATCATGTAATGTATTGATTGGTTTCCAATGGATTTTATAACATGTAATCTCATTATGAGGATATCAATCACACAATGAATTTGGTTTCTCTATGATCATGAAAATTTATCATACCATGAATCCACCTCAACAGTGTATCCTCTTTCAACATGAATGAATAATAAATGGGAAAGACTATTTGAATTTAATTATACATTAGATATTTTAAAATTTATCAATTTGTGTCTCACCCTTCATCATAAATAGATTTCTTATCATAGATAACTCGGTATAATATTCATTATAAATATAATGGAAAGGGTTATAATTTTTAACTTCTCAAAATACATAGAGTTCTCATGAAACCAATCATCCATGGGATATATTCCTGGGATTGACAAAGAATTTGTGTCACCCATTCATGTGAATGATATCCGCATACTACCCTTTTCATAAAAATATGAAACATGCAAGCCTTCATGTTCATGTTATGTTATAGATCCTTTTGAAAAACACTTTTCATGTATTGTAGGACAATATATATTAATGAAATCCATTCATAAAAATCTATTTTATGAAGAACCCTTCAGAAATTGAATGATCTATGGGAATAAAGAAAGGAGAATTGCTTGTTAGAATTTCATGTATTTCATGAAGGTAGTCTGTTTGAATAAACATAGATCATGAATGTCAACTATTTATTAAAAAAACTTATAATGAAAACATGTTCAATATTAATTTTCATAAAAATATCAAACACAGTAAGAAATAACAGCATTATTAATGGACAACATAATCTTATTAGATGCAACCTCACTATATAATTTATTGGAATGATCAGTTACATTTTTATCCTGAGCGTCTTTGATAATATCATCAAAATGATAGTCCTATTTTCCCATTATTTCACGAAATCCCCCACAATTATATTCTTAGCTTCGATGCCTCTGGTCAAAATTAAATGTTTCTAATCGATCAAATCATCTTTCTACTTTTTTATTTCCACTTGAATTAGTTTCTGAAACATAATATCTAATCCTAAATTAAAGCATCAATATTTAAGACCTTGTCCACCATATATTATTCAGATTGAAAAAGAAGGTCCCATGAGTTATCCATGATATCTACATCTACAAATCATTATGAGACAGTTTTGGATTCTAGCGAATCATCTCCTATTTCATTCTCTATTCTATACAGCCCAAATATTTCCTCTATTGAATTTAATGCATGTTTTAAGTGTTACTCTCACCATGCTCCCAATTTCTCTCCCTCCATATCAATGCCTCCATCCATCGAAATACCCTCCTTTTACTCATATCCAACAATATTATTTTTTCAATCCATTGAAGAATTCATATTGTGCATCTTCCTAGAAATTGAATTCACTCCATTTTTCAATGGGGATTCCCCCAGTTTAACTTATGTACCCTTAAACCTTTTATTTCATAATGATTTAGTTACTTTTTTATTTTGGTTTTTTGAAAATATTTATGGGCTCTTAATTTATTCTATCCCATGATAATAGATAAATACTTGATCATTAAATTCCCGTTTTTCCCATTCTATGAACCAATCCCAACCAACACATCCTACTTATAGTCTATATCTTACTGTGGTCCCTAATGTTATCACTTGATTCCTTATCTTCTGAATTCCATGTGCCAAAAATTTAATGATTCCATTTTTCATGATATTTTTCCATCATTAAGGATCCTAATTCTATTTTCCACCGTTATTTAGTATCGAGAAGTAGTTTTGAATCAATTTTGGCATAGAAGATAATCATTTATGAGGGACCCTTCAGTGCATATACACTTCCACATTAGTGCATATATCTTTTTATAGGATGGGGACTTAGAGATGAGTATTTCCAGATCCAAGGAAACAAAAAAAAAACCCTCTATAGAACCCCTCTTCCTTTTAACATGTCTGGTAGGTAAACATGCTCCTCTAAACTAGAACGTAAATTATATACATTGTAATTTGGACCAGGTTAAATTGGCTAATCTAGAAAAACCCCACCATTAAATCAATTACAGATTACTCAAAATCCAAAATTGTATCACTCATGATAGAATCACATACATTGGAAAAATAACTTTATGATACCAATTTCTACTTCTCTAAATCACATTTCAACTAGATGACGAAATCCATCTCCTTCAAACTAGGGCCCCTCCAGTGTGGATCCAAAATAAAGAAATCCATTATCCACTCCCTGTTTGTCTTATCCTTTGTATTATTATCAAACATAGACTCAATATCATTAATTATAATAATTATCCCTTATCCCTCCTTCATAATAATGATTTTTTAATCCCATTCTAAGACACTAACTCATGGTGTCTTATATTATTTCACGATGTGAATAAATAAACCCGTGTCTAAAAGAAAATTGGATTCTTAAACAATAATACATCACCTACAAAAATCCTTGTGAAGTTTACTAGACATTTTGAAACGTCTACATCAATTCATATTTATGGATAAACTAGGTATAAAACAAACCACGTTTAACTATCACAGCACACAAATCTACCTTCTAAATTAACTAGAATCTAGATAATATGGGGATTGATGAAAGGGAGTAGAAGCTCAAGGAAGCTGACTCAAAACTCTATAGATGGAGTGTGCCATATCATAATTAAATCATATAAACAATTTATCAAGAACAAGTGATATATGTTTCTTATATGAGGTGCACTAGATCATGGTTGGATCATATCTCTCTTTGATGCATTGTGAATAATAATATACATGCGGTCAAGATGGAAAATAGTCCCTAGATCATGAAAAACACACAATCCAAAAATGAGTCACTCAAATTCATCCATTGATCGTCAATAATGCTTGAATTTTGATACCATATTCAATATGAGATGAGATGAAGCACATGTAAATTCTGATACCATGATCAGTAGAACGAGAAACCCCTCAAAAAGTTCTAAAACATTGGGGATTAGACAAATAGAGGGAAAATGGGGAATAGATACAGGATTAGAAAAGGGGTTGAATGAAGATCAGTCACCCATAGAGGAAGAAAGTGGTACATCCACCTATTGTAGGGGTGGGACTGACGAAGTGTTCATCTCCATAGCTGTGGAGTCATTGAGGAGAAGAGTAGAGAGTGGAGTTCCTATCCATCGAATAACATAAATCATGAAATATAATACAAGTCATCAGGTTCAAAAGAGATTGTGATTTATAGCGGGTGATCAAAATGATGAAAATAGAAGAGAAAAAAATATAAAATAATTAAGTATAACATATATGGGTATACATGATTAAAAACCCCCACATTGTTCCAACATAGTGGAATTCTGTTTTCAGAAATTTAGAATCTAGTGACCATGACTGAAATTTTCTCTTGTAAAGAATCATGAAGTAAGAAAATTATATTTTATTTATCATAATGTATCACATGAAATATCTTCCAAAAATATTTAATGGAGTATACAATATTCAGAATATATTTTTTTCCTTTGATTTTTATCAATTTCATTGTGTACTATAAAACTATTTTTTTATTGGGACTCTCGAAAGGATAGTATCACTCTATGTTATTATATAATTTTTGGTGTAATTACTTATGATTATCATAGAAAATTTGTTATTTTGTTTTATAAACAATCATAGAAAGTAGTTGTCTCACATTGAGACTAATCATTGAAAAAATATTATGTTCATTTGATATTTTCATTTACCCCATTCGAGAAAAAACATGAATTCATAAGAGTGGATTAGATCAGAACATGTCAAAATAGGTTGATTTTATTATAATTTATTTTACAATCACCATCATGTAGCCCACATATGACAATGGATAACCATATCCTTATGATCATTAACAATTATAAGAGGTATGGTTATTCTATAAAGATCTACTAGATCCTAGTGATGGATAATCTAAATTATATCACAAGTAAGGTCTTCCCAACTTTCATTGGAAATAACTTTAACTATCCATGTTCTTCTGAACCCTTTATTCGTGAATACATTAATTTATATTAATTTGCATATTTTTATTCTACACTATCAACGAAATTCTTCACATGGTATTCAATGTTATTATTCTGCTACTTGCAACACTGACCTGGATTGTGTTACACTCAACAATAAGTTTCTGGAAAACAACATTTTATTAATATATTTATTTAAATAGGATAGATGTCAAATAGATGTTAAATAATGTAATATTAATATTAGTAAATAATTTTAATATATTATTTATAATGGTTTTATATAATGATATCTTATTGAAAATAAGACATTAGTTTTTTATGTAATTTATTTATACATTGAAAAATATAATCTTTGTGTAAGAATAACCATTAATATCCTTAAATGAAAAATAATAAAATTTAACATAGTCACTTTTATAAATTTTCGTTCATAAAAATAAAATAATTTTTGTAATCATAATTTAAAAATTAGATTCATGTTTATCGAGAATATTTTTCTAAAAACATCATTTTTTTATGAATAGAGAAAAATACAGAATTGTGATTTAAAATATTGTTTTCATCTACTTTTTTATATAGTTAAATTAAATATTATTTTAATTAATTTTTAATTCAAATAATTGTAAATAAATTAATCCAATCTTGGTAATTGGAACTGATTCACATTGAAATTCAATATCAAAACATTCCATCCTTTTAAACATTATCTTTAAATAAACCGGATGTCACGACCCATCTAAGGGATTAATTTTAAATTAATTTCTAACTAATTAATTATTAGAATAAGGAAAAATAGATTCCTTATTTTTAATTAGAATCGTATATAGTGTCTAATAGTTTTTTCTTGGTTATTGAATGAATGTATTTGTCAATGTAATTAAAACTAATTATAGAGATTAAGAGAAAAAATTTCTTAACAAAAGATAAAAACATGATCTTAATGCCCAAAATGATAAATAACCCTTTAAAAAATTTATTGAATATTTATATTTAGACCATATACTTCCATATATTTGATTGGACCAATTATTTTAACAACACAAATTATCAAAACTATTGGTGGAATTCCTTTTTCCAAAATTTTCAAGGACGAAGCTCCCCAACAAAAAAATTGAACTCACCCATCCCACTTATTCACACCTCTCAAGACCGTTTTATTTGAAAAAATATTTCAATATACACTACAAAATTATGTAACTCCATCCTAGAATACACTATTTATACACAAATCCATCCTTGGGAACCCATTCATGTAAACCAAAATGATTTACCCAATGAGGCGGTAACATCCTTCCTCAAACACTTTTTTTTATTATTCACCCCCTCAAATATTCTTACTGAATTTTTATATAGGATCCTAATTAACCAAAATATTCTTATTTATTTTTATTATATTTTTTTGACCTACACATACACAAATATCATTCTAATGTGTAGCAAATTTATCAATGTTTTGCACAATAAACTACCACCTCACGAAACGATGTCTTTTTTTATTTTATCCCCTCTCATGGATGGTAATTTTTATGGATACTATGTTTTTATAATATATATATATATATTATTTATATGATTTTTTTCATATGGAATTATTATATAGTATATCACTTCATGCTTTCTATTTTTTGTTAATAAGATTATCATGTTTGAGGTTGTGTGGACTACTAACTCCTAAAAGTGATGTGATTCATTGACACACTACATGAAATTTAATAAGGATGGTATCTTCATAATTATATTATATATATGATATAAAAAATATACTTTAATTATTTTATATATTTGAACTTATATTTCATTCAGTTTTTTTCTTTCAAAAGGATTATAAAATGGAATCAACGGTTATGAATGCGAACTGTCATCCCCTGAAATTGTGTATTTCATTCTCTATTCCAATATTTAATAGATTATTATAAATACATATAAATAAAATATACAAAAAATTTATATCATGGTTCACATTTATGAAATCATTATATATGTATAATAACCAAAAATATAACATATTAAGTCAAGTGAGTAAAACAAAATAGGTATTACTCGAAACGTGACCATAACATTGATGTGTTGATATGATTGTGATATAAAGACATATATGGTATTAGATATAAGAATATTATTCTATAGAAAATGTATAATAAAAAAATATTTATAACAGACGATATTTTAAAGAGTTTTATGAGAGTAAATACATAAGGTAATGGGGTTTCTAGTCTCACTTTTATTTATGTGAGACTTTTACCTTATTCAAATTTTTTTTGATTCTTTTGGTGTATATACTACTACTAAAATTAAATTCTTATTTCCAAAACCTATTTCGAGGAAAAGTGGAAAACCATACAAGATAAATGACGAAAGCTTTATGTGTAGTAAGAAATCATAGTCATTAATATTTAGACTAACAAGATTATAATTTCTTACCTGATATAGCCCCCAATAAAGGGAATGGGCCCTTGTATCTAGGAAATCATTGAAATTGTATTCAGAGAAACTGAAAAACATTTCCCATGTTTGGATGTACTCCTCCTCATTGATTTTTCATTAATTTAAGCCACGTGCTAAATAAGGTCTTGTTTGTAGATCCATTCCCTATGGTTATTGCTGAAATAACCTCGAATGTCTCTCTTTATGGTTCTTTTCTTCTCCTCATATGAGTCCATGAGCTTAATGGACTCTTCCTGAATTTATTCATTGGAAGAGATTATGAGATCTAGAAGTTCCTTTCCATGTGACTCTTCTACCTTTCCAAATTCATCCCCCTACTATTGTGTTTTAGGATCACAACTCTCAATATTTGGTATTCCATTTTTATAATACATGCACTTCTTACTACCTGGTACCTGGTCTGTAGTTTCATCTGACATCACCTTGTCCATACAATCATACCTTTTCTCTATCATCTTTGATAAATGAGAATAGTCCTTTCGGCATTTAGATTACTTCCCCTCTATCACAATCCAGTCCTCTACACCATGAGTCGCCTTATTCCCCTTCTTCATCCTTAGGCAATGACGGCCTCTGACCTGAGTTACCATCACACATTCCACCGAAATATGATGAGACAAATCTTCCTCATAATTGAGCTTAGATTACAGGGGTGTATTCACTTCAACTACCACATAAAGATTAATCCCAAGGACCATGAATGGTTCTTGTTTGGACCCTTCTTCATCCAAACCATCGAACCAGTTACTTATCTTTAGAGATGGAATGATTTTCCTAGAACACCTCCTAAGTTATGTCTCCTCATACATGCGAGGTTCTACGGACCTACCTAGATTGTATACATTTGAAACAACCTCAATTGTATTTTGGTTCACCACTGTGAGAGGATTCTCACAGCCAGATTGTAGAACCCATGCATAAGAGACAGGGTCACTCCCCACTACTGTATGCAATGAAGGTGAGTCCCCCTGGTGTTGTATACCAGCCATATCATTCTTCATACATGTGAATATATCAGTGAACCATGCTTTAGAAAATTGTGGATCATTAACTAGAGAAGTCATGGTCAAAGAGGGATCATGAAGACCCAGACACTCTTGTTAAACTATAAACCCATGAGTTCCAGACTCTGGTCTTACCTCATTAGCCACCTGATCATACACATGTGGATGCACTAGTTTGATCTGATTCCCATTATGATAGACATGATAAAGGTCACCTAGCAGCACATAGTATGCACAATGGTTAGTCCATGATTCAAAGGCAATTACTTGATTCCATCGAAACTCTTCTCACATGGTTATCCACACCTAGTCCACTAGCACATTTGTACATCTACCTTCACACATATGTGGTAACAAAATATGATGTATCACGACCTCCATTTGATAGATGGATAATAAGTAAAAACCAACTAATTTTTCAAGTATCTTCAAAGTAGAAGGGTTTTTAAAAGGTAGCTCGAGATTGGGGAAACTTACTCATATCACTATAGTAAGAATGTCTCACTCCATATAGATGTTGAAGGTCCACCTAAGAAGATATAAGGAAATCCAATTGAATTTTCAAGGATATATGGGCCATGTATTAATCTTATCCTCCATTGACACAATTCTGATCATAATATTCATTCTATCTTGATGCCCCACCACCACACATTGTTATAATTCCATGGAACCAAAAAAATGATCGAACATATCAACTGAATGACGGTGGTGACATATTTGAGCCACCATAGTTTGATTGAAGAGATTTGAAGAATTATTGAACTTAAATATCGATATTAGAAGTGGGGGAAATCCATGGAAGAGTTCGGGGACTTTCCGGGAAGTCAGAATCTCCAAAAATAATGGGAGAATGTCTGGATTTGAGAAGGGTATAAATGAGTGTAGGTGATCATTTGTAGAGAGTAAGAGAATAGAACCACCACTCTAGAGATGATGGGGGAGATGAGAACTCGACCATCAGACATAGGGATTTTCTGAGAGCGATGGGAGGGTAAGGACGGGCTGCTATGTGCATCTTGTGGTGTACATACTCCCCATGGATATATTACAAATCAATTATACATTAATATGTGGGTATTTAATTATCCTTCTACTGATCTATATTTCATGGGGATTATATTTCAAATGTTTCCCAAATTTTAATTTAAATATCTCTGATTTTTTTTTCTTTATGACAAAATCCATGAAATTAAAAATGATGTTTTCAAAAAATATTAAAAAACACATTTTAAACTTGAAATTTAAAGATAGTTTTAAATTAGTTTTTTTAAATTTCTTTATTGCTTCAATGAGTCATTTTTATTATTTGGAAAAAAAATTAAAAAAAGTTTTTTTAAAAAAAATTGAGTCTTAAAAAGAATTTTTCAAAGTAGAATAGATATTTTATTCATGAAATGTTTTTGAAAGATGTAACCAAATTATTTTACATCTATGATAACATTCATTGGTGTTACTAAATCCTTTTTGGGGAAATTATACAATCTTTCTATTCAAATTATTTCTCTAAATGGATTATTTTTTGATGGAGTGATTCTTATGAAACTTGTTTCTCTTTCACATGATATACTATGATAAACTGATTATGGACCCCATATTGTTTTACAAGTAATGATATGATCAAATTTTAATGAATCCTTTTCCATTTCATGGGTTATAATATGGTTTATTATTATTTTGTGTCAAATGTATGTAGTATTTAATTATTATATGGTTGAGACAGATATCTTCGTACAATTCATTTTTTAATGATTTTTTTCTGATGAGATAATGATGGAATTTCATATGATGGTTTTGATCAAATATGGAATATGGGGACACCTGATCCAATATTGAATATGGGGAAACCCTATCCACTATTTAAATATTGGATGACTAATTCCATAGAAGGAAAGGACTAAAACATGGGATGTTGGAATCTACCACTGAGTAGGTGAAGTCCCCATGAATTCCCACATCTAGTTTTTTCAATATGATTTGACATATAGGGAATGATATTACAAGTATACGATTCTTATATATTTCAATTTCATATTTATATGTTTTGATTTCATGGAAGATGCACTTGATCCCCATATTATTCATGTCTTATGAATTTCCCATCATGATGCCATGATTCATGTTTATGATCTTCAATATGCATGGAAATATTAACTAATTTCATGATCATGATCTCATGCCCTAATTATCGTGGTAATGATTAGATGTATCAATTTTTTTCCTTACTAAAAATCTGAGATAACCCATTTTTTATGTTTCCATTCCCTAGATTATGAGGAATTGTATTATATATAATATTCCTAATAATTTTTCTAGTCATAAAGAACCATGTGGAAGATGATGTACCTAACTTATTTACCCGTAATTATGTTTCCATGTTTCTAAAGGAACTAAACTAATTAGGTCTCTATGAATCCACTCATGTAATGTATTATGTATTCTGAAATACAAAATGATGTAATCCAAATGTATGAAAGTATTGGGCCGTAATAATTTCTATTAGGGGTAAACTTCTGATAACCCTTGGAAACATGGATGAGAAATCCTCAATGAGAACCATAAGTCTATATCTATGGATATGCATACAGATAAGGATATGTATAAAAAAATTTCCTGGACTTTTATAAAGGATAGTGTGAGTGGTCTCCATGAAATACATCCAAATATGTATACTACAAGTGGATGGGGATCTGTAATAGATGTACTTCTAGGTAACAACACCAAAAACATCATATTGATATATACTCGATCATGAACTAGTGCATGAAAACATTCCATACTACACACCCCATTTATCCACCACTAGGGATATGATTTTAAAATCATGAAACATTTACGAAACTATCATAAAGTGTTTAAATACTAGTTCGCTATGAAAAACCTTGGATAAACCAAAGGTGTAAAATATTAATGAATGTTTCATATTTTAGACAAAAAATTAGTGAATTTTTTTGGGTTATGTAGTACATAACTATGAAAAATTTATCTTAATATAAGATTTTTATTTTTAGTGAATGGATAGAACCTGAAAAAACTTCATTAATGGAAATTTTAAGGCAAAATAAAATGATTTTCCTCTTATGTATCTGAATTATATGGGTACTAGAATAAAAAATATAATTTAAATGATCTCTCAACGTTCTCAATCTATGAATCATGATGAGAATCAAAATGAGAATAGGAGGGAAAAACTTTCTATTGAGTCCTTCATGAGTTATTTTGTAACTTATTTCTATTGGTCCTCTGATCCACATGTTGATTAAAAATGGATCAGTACCACTAAAATGATATTCTATATTATTCAGTGTTCAGAATATTAGATAGTCATTTGGGATATTTATCATTTGGATAGTGAAGCTGACTAGGGTTGGGCTCTAATAAAAAATACGAGGAAAAAAATAGAACGGAATCCATGGATTTGGATTTGTTCGATAACATATTATCCAATAGGAACATATCTCATGTTTTTAGTATGAAAATTGAAAATGTTTTCCTTGAGTTCATGAAAATAAATAATGAAATGGTTGATAAATAAGAGGATAGTTTCTTAAGGCTTAGGAGTCACACATCAGGAACTACCATATAACTCAAAATTAATGTTAATTGGTTCATCGGTGTCTTGAAGACAAGTCTTCATGGGTGTTATCATTATGATATTTATTAGTTGTGAATATATTATGTGTTGTCAAATCAAATATCAAATAGCTCAAGGAGATATATACCAAAATCATGGTTTTAACAAGAAATGGATGATGGATTTCACATGAAAATACAAAAACCATGAAAGGTAGAAGATAACCATTACTTTATAATCCATGGGTGGAATGAATCATGGAATAAATTTTTTTATGTAGTCTAATACATTTATTATGTTTATGAGTAAAGTCCATCAAGGAGTATATTGCTGAAATTATGTTAAGATGTTGTCAAATGATTTAGATAGAGTAAAATTTAAAAATAATGCTCATCTCACACATCAGTTGTTAAATTCTAATGAGAATTGTTTTTATGCTAACAAATTCCCAATTCTGAGGGTTGGTCATGATGATCAGAATAAATAACCCCTTAAACCAAGGGACAAAGGAAAATCCTATATGGTCCCCATTTTTTGAGAGGGGTGTGATACAAATGTGGTGAAAGAAATAATTACCATCAACTTTGGAATTGCTAATATATTATTTGATAATATAACTACCCACTCATTCATATCTAAAGAATCTAAAAATTTTGTTATGATTCCACCAAAAATATTAGATATCAAATCAGCATGGAAAACCCTAAATGGTAAAATGATTTGATCTAATGTATATTATTTCACTCAATAAGAAAGTTTTTGGAATTTTCTTCCTATAAAACATGTAATTCATATGTTTATTGAATTTGATATCATCATAGGCATTGATAGAATTTATATGTATAAATCCCAGACCAAGTTTCATCGAATTGAAGTTGTGTCTACTATTTCAGAAAAATCTATGATCATCAATCAATTTGATGAAATGTTTGAAATTCATATGGCGATTAAATCTAGTGTATAAGTATTCATTCCAATATAGATTCATGTTTTAATCAACTGGTTGGGGAGAAAATTGGCATCGATGATATTCCAATTGTTATGAATTTTTTTGATGTGGTCCCTATAGACTTCATTGTATTTCACCAAAAAGTAATCTTGAGTTCTTGATATAACTCATACCTAGATCCACACCAATTTCATAAACTCCTTATATAATGGACTCAATTGTGTAGAAGTAATTCGAGGATAAAATCCAAAAAAAACATGATAAGGGAATAATTATGTCAATTTTTTCACCTTGTGATGCAGATGTTCTCATTGTTAGAAATAATTATGGATTAATATGACATTGTAATGATTCTTGATTGTTAAAAAATATACTAGAAATGAATAAGTAACTACATCCTCATATTGATGAATTATTTAATCAACTGCACAGTCCTAAATATATTTCCATGATTGTTATTTATTTCATATTTCAGCAATTATGGTTAAGAAAGAAGCTGTACCAAAGATAGAATTTTGTTCAAGTTATGGATACTATGAATATATAGTGATTCATTTTTCTCTTATTAATTCCCTAACAATCCTTATGAATTTTATGAATATTTTGTTTAGAGATTATATCAACATGTCTATATAGTATTTATAGACGATATTATCATCTATTCACATAGAAAGGATGAGCATTATGGAGAATTGAAAATTTTACTAAAGTACTTGAGGAAGGAGAAGATGTATGAAAATTTGTTAGTGTGGAATTTTTTATGAAAGAAGTATTATTTTTATGCCAAATAATCTTTATACATTGTATAAAAATATATCCATCAAGGATGGAGGATAATGAATTATTTCCTAAATAATAAATATTGAATGTGATATTTAGTTTTCATGGATTTGTTTGATATTATCAAAATTTTATGTGTTATTTGTCAGGAATATCATATCAACTAATGATTTTAACATGTAAGGGTTCCCAGTTCTACTGGATAGATGATTGTGAGGAAAATTTCATAGAACGAAAGAGAAGGTTGTTTACATCACATGTTCATACATTACCATATTGTAGAGAAGGTTTTTGTAATCTATATTGATGTATCCAACAAGGGACTGAGAAGTGTTTTATATAGAACATAACGGTAGTCTATTATCTCTCATGATAGTTGACGATCCATGAGAAAAGTTACCCAAATTTTGATTTGGAGTTATCATTTGGTAATTATTGAATTAATTTTATGGATGATTTATATTAATTGAGAAAAATTTGGTATATATAGTAATGATAAAATTATGAAGTATTTTTTCACACAGAAGGAGTTGATCATTTGGTAGATAATATGGTTAGAGAGGATAAAGGATGATGACTCATATATACATATATTACAACCCTTGGAAGGTGTACAAGGTGGATGAATATTCCACTTGAATGGATTGTGGATGCTCATCCATGATGAGGATCACAATTGATCAAAAAAAAATTTATTTACAAAGGTTGGATATAGAAATCCTAATGTAAATAGTGAAATCTTATATTTCCCAATTTAATTTTTAACCCTATATCCATGTGAAAATATAGGAGGAAGAGAAAAAATGTCTAGATCTTGAAAATATGTTTTGAAATTTTCATAAGTTTAACCTTGACCAGGATGAAATAACAATGTTCTATAACTGTGTATGTGTTCATTCTATATCAAATTTGAAGGATGTTTTAAAGAAAAATTCAATGTTATTTATGCGATATTAATATTAGATTTATAATGATTTATATATATTTGATGGAAAAACTATAATTGGAATGCATGAATAGGGATATCAAATATTTTGTAACTCAGGGATCTGTATTCCAGCATGTAAAGGATGAAAGAGAATCTTCAAAGGGGATACTATATCCATTTCCAAAACTAGAATGGAAGTGGGAAAACAACTATTATCGATGTTTTCATTTGACTTCCCAAAAACTATAATATCATTAATGTCATATGGGTTGTAGTTCAACCAATTATTATGTATGGAAACCTAATTTCTAGTATAGAGGACTACTCTGGATCAAAATGATTGGATATAAATTAAAGAAGTGGTAATGTTACATGGATTTCCAATTTCCATTTTATCAGATCATGATCTAATGTTAACCTTGATGTCTTGGAGAATTCTTCTTCATGAACATGATAGAGAAATGGTTTTTAGTACTTATAATCCTTAGATAGATGGCATGTCTAATAGAAATACTCAAACCATAGGGGATATGTTGCTATCATACTAGTTGGATTTCAATGGTAGTTGAGATCAACACCTTACTCTACATGAGTTTTCATTCCTCAATATCACTCACTAAAGAATTCATATGGAACCTTATGAATCCCTTTATGTGATGAAATGTAGAGATATGACATACTGGTATAATTTTCATGAAAGAAAACTATTTGGACCTCAGATAGTTGATGAAATGGATAATAATGATAGAACCATTCAAAAGAATATCAAGACACCTCAATGTGGAAAAAATGTTTAAGCTTAAAATCATAGGCCAGATATAGAATTTGAATTTTCTGAAAATTTGTTTCTACAAATTTCTACATGCATGAATGTTATATGGTACATGATGAAAGGTAAACTAGTTCCATTAAAAATCGTTCCCTATGATATTATTGATTGTATCTGAATGGTAGCCTAACTGTTTGAACATTATACAATTACCTATCAATTATATGAGGTGTTTCATGTGTCTATCTTGTGGGTGTACAATCCTGACTGATTACATGTATTGAACATAGAACTCATACTGCTTGAGTAGGATCATTCCTATTAGGAACAACCAGTTTGAATTCCGGGCCAAAAAAGAATATTTTATGAATTAAGACAACTGTGCTGGTAAACGTTTTATTAGAGAAATCACTATTTAGGGTAAAATAATATGTAACAAATGCATATTTTGAGGAATACGTACATTCATTTATTTTTATCTAAATAATGATCTTTGATGGTGAAATTCAATTAATATGGGGTGGAATGTAACTCATTGAGTGTTTCTGAATTTTTATCTTGTTGAATACATTATTTTTTTGACATATTTCCATGAATGGTAGAATAATACAAACATTTATTATTTTACATTCCACATTAATCTTGTGATACATGTAGTATTGACATTTCATGATATACACACAACACGAAGATTCATCAAAACAACATTTTATTATTATAATTATTTAACAATATCAGTTATAACATTATCATTACAAATAGTAAAATGAGTAGTAATAAAATATTTTAAATATTATATATATATATATTATATAAATAAACTTATTGATAAAAATACCTAATTTTTCCACTAATGTCTTTATATGTTTATAGAAACTTATATTCCTAAAAGTAATACTTATTATATCCTTATGACAACAATAATTTAAATAAATTTTAGTAATTTTAGAAATTTAATTTGATATAATAAATGTAATTTTTTATTTCATAATGTCCAAATTTTCTTAGTGAGTACATTATTTATTTTTCTAGAAAACATCATTTAAGTTTTAATAGTAAAGAATACTAACTTTTAATTAACAATTGTTTTTTATATTATTTATTTATATAGTTATAGTATATTTTAATTTTTTAATGTTTAATGATATTAATTAGACATCATTTAATCCAATTTAGGTCATTTTTTTTCTATTTTATCTTGATATTGGACATCAAAATATTCCAAACATTTAAATATTTTTTGTAAAAAACCTGTTGTCACGACCCGTTAGTAAAATTAAATTTAAATTAATATATTCCATTTCTATGATTATAATTTGGAAAAATATATTTCATATATTTAATAATAAAAATTTATAATTTATACTAAAGTAAGCATAATTTATCAAAAAAATTATTAGTGAATGTGATTAATATTAATTATTGTCATTAAGATAAAAGTAATATTAACAAAGGAATAAACCAACATCTTAAGGCCCAAAATGTCTAAGAAACATGTCCAAAATCCATTATCTGTTAATATATATAAACTATCCTCCCTTTTATAGTATTGGTATAGTTATGGGTTCCAAATTACATCATAGAAACATGGGTGGAATTCCAATTTCAAAAATTTAGAAGAATGCCACTCCTCCTTTACTGAAAAATGGCACTGAACCCTATATCTCATTCAAATCTCTTAATACATTTGGTAAAAAAAATATTATTATTACAAGATTATATAGTAAAAAAAGAATAATTAATATAATTTTAATTTTTATACTATTTTTTAGACCTACACTTAAACACATTTTCATCTAAGGGGTAATGAAATTATAATTCTTCTTTATGGTGAAATATCACCTCAAAAAATGATGTTGCTTTTTTCATTACCAACTATCACAGTTGGGAATTATTATATAAAAAATATTTTTAAATGATATATATGATATTTAGGATTAATTTATTCTTTTTTATTTATTATATAACAAACACCTTTATTTTTTCCATTTTTTCTATCTATTATAATTTCATTTGTGGATGTGTGGACTCCCTCCTCTTCAAAGTGATCTCACACATTCACACTATACATGGAATTTATTAAGTATGATTTCCATAAATGAATATGACATATATTAAATAATAATTATATTGGAACTAATATATAAACATATATACATATATGGAATTTACCATTATTCATTCCATATTATATGAAAATGGAAACAACATTCATACATAAGCACAATTATCTCAATGAATAGTGTATTTCATTTTTTATTTATATATTTTGTATATTAATATAAATAATAAAATACACACTAAACATCATATTTATATCATATTCTTTCATTTTTCAAATCACGATATTTGTATGGGGACAAAATAATATAACAAATTAAGAAACATGGAAAAAAACAAAGTAGATATTACCGAAAATGTTATCAGAAAATGGAAGCACTAATAAGAGGATGATATAAATCCATATATGGTATTAGAAAAAGATAATTTGGTTCTATGGTAGTTTTATAATAATCATATATTAATTACACATGATGTTTGAATGATTACAATGAGATTTAGGATATAAGGTATGAGGATTTATGGTCACACTTTATTTTCTAAGATACTTATTCCTTATTCACCACTCATTTATATTGTATTGTTTATATATTTATAAGGAATTTATTATATGATTGTTATACATAAATATATATGTATTTAAATATCCATTGGATAATATTTACTTCATGGGTATTATGTTTCAAATGTTAATAAATGTTAAAATATTTTTGTATCAATTTTCTATATTTGAGACACATCCCATTAATATCAAATACATTATTACCAAAAATGTTTTCAAAGATGATATTTTGTTTTCATTTTTAATGAAAAATGCTTTTAAATTTTTATATGGTTTCCATGATTCCATTATATGATTAAAAAAATATTTCAATGAATGTGGTTTTCAAAAATAATTAATTTTTTAAAAAGAATTTTTAAGAAGAAATGATATTTTCCTCAAGAAATGTTTTTAAAAGATCTTATGATTCTTTTCCATAAATGAAAAAATCCATTAGTGTTACTCATTCTTTTACTGGGACATTATCCATATTTTCAATTCATATTATTTCTCTCAATGGTTAATGTATTGATGATTTAATTTTTATGAAATCCATTTCTCTACCATGAGTTATATTCTTATGAGACCTTCTTCTTTTCATGGGATTTGAATGTTTAAAATGATTACAAATAATTTATTTTTTAATAGGAAATTATATTATTAAATTTTTATTAAACCCATTTAATTTAATGTGTTTTTATATTGTTGTTTATTAGTTTTTTTCTCATATATGTATGGTTTTATTTTTGTATGGGCCAGACCTATATCTCCCTCCAATTCATTCGGTAATGATTTATATCTCATGAGATAATGTTGGAATTTTAGTTGAATGTATTGATCCACTATAGAATATTGAAAAAATTATACACTATAGAAGATGGGGAATCCCAATATGGGAAACATGGGCTAACCTAATCCTCTATGGGAAGATGGGGAAACCTAATCCACTATTTGATTATTAAAAAACCTGATACCATATAAGGAATGAAATACGACTGGGGATAGTGGTATATCTTGTCCAGTAGGGGTAGTCCACATGAAGTGTCCTATTTTTTATTGGAAATGTGACATGAATTATGAGGAATGATATTTCCTATTTATGTGTCTTATAAAATTCAATTCCTTATTCCATTACTGTGGACTCATGGATTATTCTCTTCATTCACATATGATTCATGTCTTATTAACTACCAATCATTATTCCATCAATATTTTTATGACCTTTTATATGGAGGGTATGATCTTTTAATTTCAAGATCACATTCTTATATCCATATGGTCTAGTTATTTCTTAAATATATCCCTTTTTTACCCTTACAAATCATATTAGCTCACCCTTTTTAATTTTTCCATTCCCCAATTTATAAAGATATGTGTCATGTATGATGTGTGAAAAACGTTTTCAAGTCATTCAAAAACTACTGGTATACAAAATATCTCAATTATGTACCATTCTTTTTGTTTCCATGTATTCAGAAGAACAAAACTAATATAGTCTTTGGGAAACCATTTGTGTAATGTTTTATTTATTCTATAAAAATTATGTAACTTTATTCCAGGAAATATGAGGCTCTCTATAAGAACAATCATAATTAGATGAATATTATGTTACCCTATGACAAATATCTTATCCTTTAAGTTAAATATGCATTAGAAGTTGGATTAAAAAATATTTACGAATATTATCCTCTAAAATATTTTTATAAGAAAAAGATGGATATTGATGGATAGTTTCAATATTCCATTATTAAATTTCATTTTGAAAATGTAGACAAAAATGTATTGGGAGTCAAATATTCAAATTAAATGTTGTGTAAATCAGAAATTATTTATAGAAGAAACATGAATGTTAATGTGTCCAAATAGAAATTTTGGTGAAGTTATTTTGATGATATCAGTGTGGATTAAAAGAAAATTTTGATTAATACTTCAAATGATTCAATAATAGTTTGTTTAATATTAATTGTTTTATTTAAAACAAGTTGATTCAATGATTTTCAATATTTTGATGATAATTTTTCCTGAGAGGATTGATCCAAAAGTTACATATTTAAATAATAGTTAAGATATTACTCTAAGTGATATATATAACATTCCCATTTCTAATGAAATGTTAATGATTTCATCTTTCAAAAGAAAGAAAAAATTATTAGATTATTTTTTTGGAAAAAAATCCCAAAATAAAAAAGGATGGAATTCCTAAATCAATTGAATTTGATTATGAAGATAAATATGATTCTTATTGTATTATATTTCCTATCATATAAATAAAAATCAACAATGGAAAGGTCAAGGGTAATGGAAAACTATATCCATTATATTACAATTGAAATGACATTTCAAATAATTCCAAAAAATTTCTTATGAATACTTTTTCTCAAACTGATACAAATGATGAGAGATATAAAAATTGATGACAATTCCTAAAATATTTAAAAAATTAAGAAATATAATTTTATTTAAAGGTAAAATGAATTTTATTTATAATTGTATCTAAATAACCTTACTTCACATCCGGAATCCAATCAGAGGATGAAACTAATACCATAGCTCATGTGGTAAAAATGTTTGATACCTAAATTAGTGATGATTATAAATGTGAGTGAACATAGTTAGAGAACATGATGAAAAATGTTTTAAAAGATATTTTAAGGAGAATACAAAATATATAGATGGATAATAAAGTGATATTGATGGAAATATTGAAGATAAAGTCTAGAAAATTTTAATTATATGATAAATAGGTTGTTTATCCAGTTTATATCTAAAAATAAAAACATAATGAAACATCATGAAAAAATTGATCTAAATGAATCATAGGATTATATGAATCAATTATAACGTCTTAATTCTCATAATGATTTAGGGAATATTGATGAATATTTTTATAAAACATTTATATTTTGGATGGATAGTCACATTCAAATGAAAATTTTGTCTAAATAATCATGTAAATGTATCTCTATATGAATTTCATAATAAGCATGTTGTCATTAACAATTATGGAAATAAAATCAATTCTGGATCAATCTAAACCATGAAGGAAACTGAGAAATCCATTTCAAAATATGTTTAAGAATGGGATCATTTTAAAATATTGTCTTTATATGAGAAGTGGAATCCAAATTTTAAATAAATAAAATATCAACAATCCTCAAGACAAATATATAATTGGAAAATATAATAGAGGTTCAAATGATATTGTGTGTGTTATAGTGTATTTTAGAATAAAGCCTACTACTTTGTGTAAAACATGTCTATACTAGAGGTGATTCCTAAATAAATATTGATCTATTACAATATAGAATAATATATTCTCAAAACAAACCTGTAGTGACAAAAAATCAATCATATATTTCATCAAAAAACAAATTTTATTGATCAGAAAAAATATGTTTAACATGTAATAAGTAAAGTAGTATTCACGGAAAGTGTAGGAATAATCTACCTTAATAATTATCGATATTGAGAATGGAAATGGAATTTAGAAGAAGTTGTAAGAAAGTAATACTCTACTATGGTCACATTAAAATCCATATGGATAAAATTTAATTAGTTTATTTATTTTGGTTTTTCCTCAAAAATTACTGGTGACACAAATTGTTTTGAAAAAATTATGATTCTTAAATGAGTAGTAGAATTTATAAGTTGTTTTTCTATGATTATAAAAGTAGTTTAATAATATGAGATTGATTCATAAGATATAAATTATAATGGTGTATAATTTTCTTGATGGGATGAATCATTTTTTACTCAATTATATTACCATTGAGTTAATGAAAAAGATCGGGTTATCAAGAATGGTCAATATGTCATCAAAAGAAAAAGAGATCAAAGGATAATTAATCAAGGGAGAAGAATCAATGGAATTCTATTTCAAATTATTTATCTAGGTGATTCCTATAACCAGAGCTCCAAATATGTAATAAAATTATTGAATTTAATTATTATTCATATTAATTGAACATCTATGAGAAAAAAATTAATAAATATTATTTAGAGAGATCTTCGAAGGTTGAAGAGATACAGTGATGAATTTTTTTAAACCTGAAAAAAATTTAAAATAGACTAAGTTTCTCATAAAGGAGATGACATCATATAATATAGATAACATATAATCATTCATATAGAATCTTAAAGTGTCAAAGGACTACTCATAAATTCCTAAACCAATAGAGACATGATTTGATAAGAACACAAAGGCCAAGATGGTGGAATGTAATTATAATTATATTCACAATAATTTAAATTATGCTGTGATTCTAATTTCTATGATTAGGAATGTGATTTTTTGGAAAATAAAAACCATAAAGGGGTTTTGATGGAGAACCTATTCTTTGATGTTATCACAGATCAGGCTGTGATGTTAATCATTGGGAAATTGTTGGAACCTATTATCATTTTTCTAGAATAAATTTGGGAGGAATCTCTTCTGATTTCTTCCTTGAAAGTGAATACTGATAAGTGAAATTAGAGATTTTAACTTAGTGATACTAATAAAAATTAAATGTGGTGGATCAACAAGAAATATCTAATTTGGTTAGAGGATTCAATTAATTGAAGTTAAATATGGGCGTGTAAATACAAACATAGGAAGGATAGCCTATTATTTTTAAGATATTATCATGGATGATATGGATACATAGGTAAATGACCATGAATTGAATTTATTTATAAATATTTAATGTAATTTATCTAAATTAATTTTCAATTGTTCAGATATCACCTATGGTATTTAAAATATTGTAGTTTTTACTCACATTGGTTCTGAATTTGGCTGAAAGAGTTTAAAAATAAAAATTACAATTTTCAGTCTAAAATAATTTTTATGAAATAAAAATGTACAATATTTTCACTATTCTAGATGAAAAGGGGTAGGGTATCTATAAAAAATAGTGGGATCTAATATCAGTAAAGATTTTATATGTGATCCTTTTGAAATACACTTTTCTAAAAATGGAATTAAAAATTAGTATAAAACACAATATAACACAAAACAAAATATTTTATATGATAATAATACCAAAAGATTAGTTGATATGTGATGATAAATATTAGTTTAAAATAAAATCATGATGTAATTTTTCCGAGAATATGAATTTATTAAAATACACATATTGAATAGGTGTTTCTTAAAAATAGAAACATAGAAGACAATAAATGAAATTTTCTAGAAAAGAAAGACAACTCTTAAAAAAGATAGAGATTATTGAGGTTGTTAAATTATAGAAAATAAGAGCAAAAACCATGGAAATTTTGAAGATAAATATGAAAAATGAACATCCATGGATTACCACTCAAATGAAGTGGATAAATATATAGGAATAAATGGTTTAAAATGCTTGTTTAATTTAGTAATGTCAATACTATAAAATAATATAAAAAATAGATATAATAATTGATTTATTTTTATAATATATTGTAAAATATAGCATAAAGATGTTTGAATAAAAAGCTGATACTGTAAATAGGAATGAAGTAATCACTAATGAGACTAAGGTAGGAAAAACATGTAATCAATATTAATGTTTTGGAAATGATGGAAATTGGTATAAAAACATACGAGACATGTTGAAAATTAAAATTTCATTATAAATCAATAAGATCCTGTTAAAACAATATGATATTTAATATTTGATGTTAAATATCACATATATAAATCATAGAACATCTTAAGTGGTGTAAGAAGATGAGAATTAGAGGTGGAAAAAATGATTGAATATCATGATCAGAATGAGAAGAACACCACTTAATATTATGTTCTATGAATTAAAAATAAAAAAGTAATTTTTATAATGTTTTCTACCAAATATATGTTAAATGTTAATGGTATGGTATCAAGGATAAAATCTAGGAGGTAATCAATATGATATTGAAAAATATAAGGTATTGAATTTGGAGAAACGTGTAGAAGTGATGAAAAACTAGACAGTATTATTATGTCCTTCATAGTGGAAATATAAAAACATTATAATGATTGTCCTATAGATGTGAAACATGCCTTACAAAATGGTGATCATTAGGATTAAGTCCATATTGAAAATTGTTATGTTTTTATTTTTTAAAATTATGGTAACAAAATATGTTGATGAAATATATATTTTCATGGGTTGATACTCTCTCATAGAGCTTGGTCTTATTTTTATTGTATTTTATGATATATGATGTTTATAAATATTAAATAAGACGGTACTCACTATGTGAAGGAGACGATTAAATTCACTCTCATTGAATTTGATATGTGGTTGAATTCATATTAAATAGGGATAAGTACAATATTTATAATTATTTTACTGACCAGATGAAGATGTATTTTGAGACAGGCATGATTGGTGACATTAATTTATTTTGGATGTTATATTGAGTATAAAATGAGTTACATATTTATGTCTTAGAAAATTTATATTGGAGTGTTTTTTAAAAATTTAGAATGTAAAATGAAAAATAATTTTCAACTCTAATTTTAGTTGAAACCAAATGGTTCATGGATGATGCTTGAATTAGTTTCATCTAGAAAGAGTTCAAAAGATTCAATGTAATCGTGGTTTATCTAATAGAAAAAATTACTGCATAAATAATTTTGTGATTATATATGAAATAATTCAGTGTGATCCTAATGTGAATCAGTGTTTTCATTGAAATTTAATCGTAATATATGTGGATAGAAAAAAATATATTGGATTCTATATAGGCACAATAAAAATTGTAACGTATTGGTGTTTACAGATACAGATTAGATAGGTGACTATATGTATATAAGATCAACTTATGTTAGAACATTCTTTTTTGTGATAGGGTTATGTTTTTTTAAATAGAATGAAATAGAATTTAGTAACTCTAAAAGTATATAATGAAGAACATATTATAAATTTACATGTTTTTACCCAGATGATATGGATTTATGCGTATTTAGTAGATTAGAATATTCAAACTGGGATGCTGTTAAAAATTTCATGTTTTAATCAAACATCAATAAGGATTCTAAAAATCTAGTTTCTTATCATAGATACAATCATAATGATACCCAATATCATTTTACATTGGAAAATGTGGAATGTAGATATATAATTATAGAATATATTTCTAAACATATGATATTGTTTATATTTTTATAGAATATAATATTTGTGATAGGTTGGTGGAATTATGGATGAAACATCATGTTTATCCTTCTCCTCCCACTTAAATACTTCTAGGTAAAACCAACCACATAGAGTAGGCTACTATTGACAATTTGTGACAAATATTATATTATTTATTATTTCATATGAGTGATTTTTTATGAATTTGAAAATACAATATTTTCGTTATTGAAAAAATGGGCTGTAAGAAGACTATGAATTGAGTGGGAGTGTAAAAGTTACTCAGCCAAAAAATTAATATCATTTAATGTTAATATGATTTCCAAAACATCACCTTATCTGGTAGTATGGTGGTCTGACATTTTTTTCGGATGTTTGTAATTTAATAGCTGATGAAGAGATTTACTAAAAGTTATCTAAATACTAACAAAAAATAAAATGGGGAGTTTAATGAACCTTTCGATTCATATATGTGGTGGAAATGTTTTTAATCAAATATTAGTGATAAAAATTAAATTATTGAGTAAACTAATATTAAATGATATATAAATTTTATAAGAATTATACATTGAATTAAAAAGTTATGAGACCAATAAAATATTCTATTTAATTATGATTCGATAATGTAAGAACATTATTATGGCCATGAAAGATATTTATATATTCTTTCACAATGAATTATTTTGGAGATGATATTATATTTGGTTGCATATAAATTTAAATATGTATTATTTAGAGATATTATTAAAAAAATTCATCCCACAACCAACCATGGAACCCCTCAACCACACAGGTGAGACCAATGTGTTAGAAATGTTGTAGATGATTGACTTAACCATCTTCTTATAGAATGATTGTGAAATAGATTACATAGAACACCCATATAGAATTCATGTTGAGTGCATTTTGTGTGAATGTTACCTTGGGAAATGAAATGGGTTGGTTCATACCATGTTCATTAGTGGTTCTTAGTGTTTTAGATTGCAAACCCTTATTTCAATATTAGACGTAAGATACATGTTTAGTATTATTTTTTGAATTGATGATGAAGGAACTTTTGATATGGGGAAACAGATGATATGGAATAGTTCACCCATATTAATATCAAACATACATAACCATGACCATATGTTCATATTAATCTAATCACTCCAATTGATAAACTGGTACACATATTAAAAAATTTACAATCATCAACCTTCAGCATTTGAATGACCTTAATGTGAAGTCATGAAAAGCCACATTCGAATAACTGGTAATCTATATTGTTGAATCTATATGATCAATCAAACTGATAACCATAATATAATAATTTTCTTGTATTCATACAATAACATGAATAATATAAAACTTATATGGAAAATCATAATTTCATATGAGTTCATCGCATGAATCCATCTTGAGAAGTACTGCAGATCACACAGTTGTCTAGAGATAATATTTGAGAAGTCTCATGAACATCATTAATCATCAGATTTCATGATATGATCAAGAATATTACTTTCATATTATAATTATTCAATCAATTATTGTTTATATCACAAGTATAAATGTGAGTATTCCCATGAATTTTCAAAAATGGTATCACATAAATATGATGTCGATCATACAAAGCATACAAGTGACACATGATCATTTGAATTGATTATGATAATTGTGTATCCTATATAGAAATTTTTTAATTTAGATATATTGAGATTATTGGGATTCAATTTTCTGAAAAATATTTGGAATATTCGATACATTTGGCACTCCATTCATATAAGAAAAGATCATTTTATCAGATCTAATTCAGTGGAACCTCCTCTTTAATTATAAATTCATGGTTCTACATTTTTTGATGCTTGATTTAAATAGTGTAAATTAAATCATGTTTCAATGACTTATGTTAAAATGAAGGTGAAGGAAATCATGTGGCACATTTATAATAATGATACATGAAGTCTACCATTGGTTATTGAAGAATAAATTTTCTTGCCTTATTTTTCATACACTGGTGAAGAATACCAAGTGAAACCAATATCAAATATAGGTATACTAATGAGGCTTATGTTATCCATTCATTAAATAACTCTTTTTCGAAGAACACATTTGGAATTACGTGACATCTTGTCTCGTATGTTTGAGATTCACCCCTAAGCCCTAACTAGATTTTATAAAGGACGTGTGTTTGAAAGAAGAAAAATTCATTAATTTATAAATTTCATGAAATTATCATTAGAGGGAGAGTTTTTATATAAATGGATTCATTGTTCATTGAGAATATAAAATCACATAAAATAATGAAATATCATGTTCTAGGGTTTTCATCCTTCAAAATGGATGCAACGTCCACATGAAGTGCAATTGAGCTATGAGAATATAGGAATCAATTGAGCAAGTATGTCCTTAGATATTTTCAGAAATCTAATTGTTGTAATAATATGATTTTCTTCATTATAATTAATTCTAAAAATAAATATCATTATCAATAGTTTAAGGAGAATATAACATTCAGATGTGATCATTAATCTATTTTTAATAATTTTGTTCTATATAGTCTGAATCTGTTGTCCATGTTGGAATTTTGAAAACATAATTTAAAACTATGTGGTTATATAATTTCATAATAAAATTTATTTTGATTATTTTCGAGAATTTTTTGTTTGGATGGCCAACCAATCATAGTTAGGAGTTGGGCCACATTAATATCAAACCTTTTTAAAATATTTTATTAATATTATATTTAATTTTCCAATAATAAAAATAGGTTATGAAATCCAAATAGTGGATTAAATCCTAATTGGCCAATATTAGTTAATTATTGATGAAATAATATGAAATAATAACCATTTATTCAACCCCACCCCCACCTCATTGTGTAGAAACAAATCCATGGTCTCCTTAAATATTGAAGAGCATTTTTTAAAGAGCTATACAAAATTATTTATATAAATAATCCCAAAATTTTGGTGATGTATTGATTGTGTTTCCATACTCTCTATTATATCCATATTTTTATATTGGTATATCTATGTGTTATTGGAATAGATTCAGTTTAGTGTAATGACCCATAAAAATAGTCATTGTGCACTAGCTCAATCATTATGGGGTGCCAAACAAGTGGGATTAATACTCTAAAAAATAATAGACACTATTAGTGGGAATTTTTTTGTTATTTAAGTGCTAAACACAGTAAATTATATCTCATTTAAGGACATACTTATGATAGTTTTCACATCCAAATAGGAATATTACTACCGGAAAAAAAATTATATTACAAAAGAGTTATAGGTTGATCCCATTATATAATATTTAAATTAAATGTATTATATGTTTATATTAAATTGTAAATGGATAATATATTTTATGTATGAATTTTCATATTTATATAATCATTACTCTAATATTATTAGATATTACAAAGACCAATTTATTTTTAATTTTTTCATGGAAACATAAGATTAAAAAATAATTTATAAATAAATTTTCTCAACAAGCCCCTATTTCATATCACCCAACTATATAATCATATTTATAATAAATTTATATGACTATTGAAATTAATATCAATAGTTTATTAAGAGGTAAATTTTTTTCCCAATTCTTATATATGATTGTATTGAATAAACCACATAGAAAATATATTTTTGAATCGTTGAAAAATTAATTATTATTTTAGAGCATGTTGAAAAATATTTCAATGAAATTATTTATTTTATGGGGAGATGATAAATATTTGTGATTGAAATTTATATTTTAATTCATATTTAATGTGTTCAAAAAATTTAATTACACACAACACATAACCAAAATGAACTACAAAATATTATATATAATTATTAATGTTTTCATTTAATTATATATTTTTGTAGAGGTAAGAATATTAATAAATTTATTTAATGAGAGTTATAATGTCTACTTTTGATACTAAATCAATGATGAAGTTAAATTAGAAATGATAAATATCTTATAATATCATTTTATATAGAAAAATGTATTATTTCACGAATTATTATTTTTTGTATTTTAGTTTTAGAGACTAAAATTATTTTGATATAAGATACCATTTATATAAATAATTTATTAACCCAAATTTAATTATAAATTTATATGAAATAATATTTTGAACCATTATTTTTTATGACCATATTTCCCAATTAAAACTGTTTTAAATATATTTTTATGTTTTATTAAAATTACAATTATAAAATTTCTGATATTTAGTTTGAAAAAATAAATAATTTTTTATCTATATTATTATTATATATTAGTATTAGGGAAATTATAAACAATTATGTGAATTTAATTTATGTGGTGGAGCTTCCCAAGCCCACCAATCCCCATCCAGCATATTATTTGCTCTTTATAAAAGGGAAGAATATCCCCCTTTTTTTATCTGTGATTATTTAGTGACATTATAAAAAAATATTAAGAGATTTTTTATCTCTCTTCCATTTTCTTGATTATCTATGATAATAAATTTCTATTTGTTTTTATTCAATATTTTTTATAAAATGTTATAGATATGAATTCACTAAAAAAATAATTACATGTATGTGTTTTAAATTTATTTAATATTAACACTATTGTGTTATATATTTCTCATTATTTATGGAATAATTTTGATTTACCAAAAAATTGGATACGTTATTTATTTTATTTAATTAGCACTATTGTAACACCCCAGGTAAATAAAGAATATGAAATTTTCATATTTATCCACATTTGTGAATAAAATATTAAAATGTATTTAAAGGGGACGCTATGCTCAGTGGCGTACCAATCACGCAACAACGAGTTTCTTGGGAATCTTACGTTGCACTCTAATAATAAAAATATATTATTTTAAGTGGTAGTTAACATGTAGCCGTTGTATTGGTGGGAATGGACATAAATAACTAAAATATTATTATATATGTTTTTAAATATTTTTACATTTATCCAATAAAAGATAAAGGCATAAAATATAGAAAGAATTCAATTTTAGGCGTATATGCCCTAGTTTTCACTAAAGGTTCACTTATCACCTTTTGATGGCGAACCGTCATGAAATATAGTTTTGTTCACTATTATACATTCTTTTGGACCAAATAAAACTCTTCTTAAGAATTGGGACATCAAAATTTACTTTGTGTAAATTTTTGGTATCTTTCTGATAAAGTTCATTTTTAATGAATAGTGTAAAATGTTGTATTTTAATTCAAAACCTCTTTTTAATATAATATATTTATATGATTAGATTATCTTTTGAATTGGTTTTAAAGTGAAATTAGAATATATTTTTACCATTAAATCCAATAGTGGTCATTGGAATTAATTTCACTTTGAAGTTAGACTTAAACTAGTGTCAATCTTTTGATACTTATTTGTTTATAAAAACACGCTATTTGCTCTGACAGTGGAAATTAATTATTAAATTTGTTAATGTGACTTATATGTTTTGAATTTTGTAAAATAGACTTCATTTTTGAATTCGGAATATCAAATACATCTTAGGGTGAATTTTAGGTAATTTTCTGAAAAACATCAATTTTTGATGAATAGTAAAACCACTAAGTGGTACTTATAAAAACTGATTTTCCATTTAAATGAAAATTTTCCATCATTGTGTTTTGAATTTTGAAAATCTGACATACATGGTTGTCATTAGTATGTAAAATGTGGCTCAATGGGATGAAAATAATTTTTGGTGAATAGTAACTTTTTTTCATTAATCGCGATTAGAGGTAATTAGTGTAATTTAAGGTAAAAATGATATTATAAAAATATGAAAACACCATGACACTTGTACTAACCTTATTGGATGGGTCATGGAAGACCAAGACAACCCATGGGTCGATTTAGGGGACCCTATGGAGCCTCTTGGGTGAGATAATGACTTTAATGCCTTTTTTTAAATAAAGGTGAAAATGACTCTAACATAAATTGTTTTACTAAAAAAATTTCTAGAAGGGGTTATAATAATCATAATTTTGTCTATAAATAATCTTTGGAATGCTACAAAGATTTCCTACATCAGGATATTTTTTTAATAATTTTTAGACATTAGTTAAATTAATTTAATTATGACATCATGATGATGCAACGATGACCTCATTAATGAACAGTTTAAATAAAATGAAATGATAATAAAAAGTCTAAGACCTAGACTTGTCCAAAAACTATTGTATGGGAATATTTCGAAGCCTTATCATCTTATCTTCGAAATATATCAATGTGGGACCTTAGAAATTCGAAACACTTTTTAAAATAAAATAATAGTTTCATGATTTCCAAAAGTGCCCCTCCTCTCCTCTTATAAAAGGCCCCCACCCCTACCTCATTTCACACACTCCTCAAGCCTTTTGATCGGCCATCCCCTGCCCATTTACTCTCTCCCATCCCTCTCCTAATCCTAGAGGATTCCCTTTGGGTAGAATCCTTTCAAAAGAAGCCTTTAGGCTCAAATGAAAAGGAGTTACACTTTTAAAGGTAATTCATTCACTCATGTTCATTTGTTTTATTTTGCTTCTACAACCCCCTAAACTCTTTTTATTTACTTCGTTTGTAACAACACCAGTATCTTCAATATACTAGGATGTTGTTATAAGATTTATTCAAGCTACCCTCTCAGAAAACTACATCAAATGGTTAAAGAACATACGGTTTCCGTGGATGGCGAAATTCTACCTCCCGAAACGATGATTGTTCAATACTCATTTAACACCTTCATTGGTGGCCATTATGATGTCACTATTTTTATATATGATATATAATATGTTTATTATTTCCATAAGCTTCTGTATTTTTCATTTATTTCATACCATTATTGTTTCCATTATGGGTAAACACGATATCTTCATTTTAAGAAGTGCGGACTACCACCCCCTGAAAGTGATTTGATTCGTTAATACCATATGTGGGATGTGTAAAGGATAAAGTTAATTATATTATATATTTTATTATACTGGAATTATAATATACTCTTATATTATTATGATTCCATTCCAGAAATACGAAATAGAAATGGAAGTAGCATTCATGCGTACGTACGGCTTACCGTCTCCATGAACGGTGGATTTCATTTCTTAACTCTAAATGTGATGTAATATTATAAATACATGTATATGCTGAATATATATGATATATATGTTATATAAATAATTAATATCATTCTGGATATAACGAACCTTTGACCAAATTAACAACATGTAAGTGTAAGAAGTCAATTTTTGACTTAAGAACCAAATACAGACAAAATGTACATTATTAACTTCAATGATTACATGATGTTCATAACATGGTATAAAAGTAATAATGAACTTGAAAAGGTTCTTAAGAAAGTAGAGATTAACTCAAGTTTATTATTCAGGAGATTAAAGAACGGTCGGGTCATGTTGGATACGAGGTAAGGGATCTTACTCCTCTCTTTCTTTTTAAGTACACTCTTTTATGTCATTCCCTCTAAAGATAATATTTATTGTTATTGGGATGTTATTTTATATTAAACTTACTGTAATTTTTATGTTAATGTGATGAGAGACCCTATTATCTATCATCAATCAATTTTGGATGTTTTGAATGGCGCCATTAGGCTGCCGAATTTTCGTAAGAGATCTAACCTCTCTCTTTCTTTTTAAGTACTCTCCTTTATGTCACTTCTTTTAAGCTCCTCTTTGTTATGTTGGGTGATATTATTTTATATTACTCTTTCTATAAACTTTACGTTAATATGACGAGATACCCTATTTGATCTCATCAATCCATTTTTGTATGTTTTATGTGGCGTCGTTGGGCTGTCGAGTTTTTGTAAGGGATTTTTCATCTCACTTTTATTCCCGTGAGATTTATGCTACATTTGCCACAATTTCCTTTGAGTGGTGTATGTACTTCCCATTATTCTACTCATTGTGTAATATACCTTCGTTTATGAGTATTTACATCAAGGATTTATTGTCCTTCTTTCATGGGGTGTATGTTTTGAAAGATACCCAAGTCGGTAAGGGAACCATTCACCCTCCTCTTTCTTAAAAGACTTCTTTTGTTGGGTATTTTAATTTACATATTTTTATGTTGGGATATGTTCTCATATATCCTTATTGATGTAAATTTTATTTCCAAGTGATGAGATACACTTTTTATCTCTCTTCAACTCATTTTGATGTGACGCCGTTAGGCTGTCAAGGGAACTTCTTAACCCAATTTCGATTTCTTTGGGTTCAACATGTAGTTATTGAATATGTCATCCTTTGAATATGTGTGAATGACCTTTTATTATTTTACACTTAATATCAACTTATATTTGGTGTATTCTTTTGTCACACATAATTTTGTAATTGATTTATCCTTAAACCAAGGATACCGTCTTTGTATGGGACTTCGTCTCAATCTCCTTTCATTGAGGAATATTTTGTTTTATACACAAACTTCTTTTATACGGTGTATAAACCCCTTTGACTGTTACGTTTATCCAAAAGGAATCTTTTTTATACGAAGCGTTTTACTAAACGACAAAAGGGAATGTTTTTGTCGTACGTATGCAGCGACAACGACTTCTCCGCCACCGTGACCGCTATTTGAGTTTCGGTTTCCACTACAAGCCATAACTTCTTTTTAAAAGAAAAATAAATACCATGTTTTAATTTTCTTTTATTTTGTTATTTAAAATGGTTTTCATAATGTTTTTATATCTATGTGTTGTATTGATATCTTGTGATTGAAAGGTGGAAATGTTATGTTTCCTTTAAGCATGTTTTATGTGATACGATTATGATGAGGTTTTTGGAAATTATTATGAAGACGAGTCGTTCCGTGATAAACTAAGGGTGGGTGAGCCCGATATAGCTCTCCAATGAATTGGGTAACGTGAAGGAGTGAAACGATAAGGTTTCTCCGAAGATATTTAGGTAATATACTGTGATGGGTATTCCAAACGTAACTAAGAGGGTTACTCCCTACGTAAGAATGTTATGAATGCATCATGTTACCTTTTATGTCTTATGATTTCGATGATTTCTTCATGATTTGATGAGGTATGTTAAAGTGCCTATGTTTTATGGGTAAAGTATGATTTCATTCTTATGTATATATGAACTAATGTTTCATTTCCATATTTTTTATAACCCTTACTGTGCTTTTTATGATCATCCCAAGTTTTTGAAATGTTTTTCACAGGTCAAGGAAAAGGTACATGATGTGATGATAGTGTCAAGGATGTGTCAAGAAAGAATCCGTGTTTTATTTTAAATATGTTTCCGTTGATGGGAAGAATGAATATTGCCTTTTATGTAAACACTTTGTTTAAATTTTGAATGTAATGCAAGTTTCATGATCTAATTTTCTAAAACTCTAAACCTAAAAAGATCCCCAATGTGTAATCTTGTAATAACTCACGATTATGTAAGGTTTAAGGCTGGGGCCTTATAGTTTGTATCATAGGTCGGTTTAGACACCTTTAGGGATTAGGAGTCCTTGTGAGACACATGATTAGTCCCTATATTTATTATTTCAGTTGAATCCTTGTTTTATAACTTTTTTTTTCAGGAAATGTAAAGTCGGTTATGAATGGAAAGAGAATGATCTCAAATGACATTCCTATCTCTTCCTGATGACATGCTTGCAATAATTATTGCAAAGTCATCTTCGGATGATTGTGAAACTTTTTCTAGCATACAACTCACTTGAAAGCAGTTGTTTAAGATATCAAACACCTCCACTATACCTCGTTATCATCGTGGATCATGGGTTGTTTTTAGAAAAATATTATTTTCACAATATTCTCATATTTTCAATAAAGGTAAATATTATCAAGGTATTTTCAAATATTTTACCTTATCACAAGAATTTGAAGCATTTTATGATTTTAAAAATGGTGCTGAGGAAGGAGACCCTTGCGCAACCTATTTATATTTTCTTTTAAAATATATTCTCACATCACATACTTATGGTATTTTAAAAGGACCAATAATATAAAGTTTCAACTCAATTTCGGTCCGACAATTTTGTTTAGAAATCATGTTTTAGCAGATGTTTTGGAATTATACGTCATACATGATTATTTTCCAAAACTGTTTTTCTGTGAACACCCATATGACCCATGTTGTACGAGGTGTATTTGGATGGAGGAAGAAAATTATTTTTGAAGGATCTCTAAATCATTGTTGAAATGCATGGGACTTCTACCTACGTGAGCAAGATGACGATGAAACTAAGTGGACGCCATGATCAAGGTATGATGTTATTCATTTTGGGAATCATTTTATTTTATCTTATGGTGGTGAAATAATACTTCAAGAATTAAGATGTTGAGATCGTAGCAAATTTGGATGAACATTAAAGGTATAAGGAAACGATTGTGGTTAAAACATGTTAGGGTTTTTTTAGAGTATTCTAAAAAGGACAACATGCAGACCATGTGGCAACCCGTCGAGTCGGACAAAGCTGCGGGAATCGAACCCACAACCAAAGTGTGACTGGTATTTATCGCATACCACTGGACAACGTGAAGTCCCTGGTTAGTTTGACTAATTCTTTTTAGTTATATGATTTTATAAATTACGAGTAAGTTGATTTGGGGTTATTTTTGAAAATTATTAACCTATCATGGAGGAAATGTGATTAGGTTAATTACATTTCAATACGAGACTTTAGGAGAAACTAATGTTGTTTGGAGATAAATTTTACAATTTAAATTTGAAGACTATGTGACTAAATCCTTCAAATATTTGGGTTTCAATCTCATATTGGTTTACTTTGAAGAATTTTATGAACAAATTGTTTATCGGATGGTCCTCGTTGAACTTTGGGTTTTGTTAGACAAATTTTGGAGATTAAGCATAGATTTTATTTTTAAAGGGTTATCCTTTTCTGGATTATCTGACCTTGTACTAAACTTTTTGGTTTTGGTATTGGTTAAAGCCTAAAGACATGGGATGTATATAGTTCTCTTTGGTGTATTAGGTGATTCTCTAGAAGTTGATTATAGTACTCTTAATGTGAACAAGTCTTCCTAAATACTTGTCTTTTTGAGAAAATATGAGTTTGTGTAAGGAATCTAATAAAAATTGAAATTCAACATGATAATTGATTATGTTTCCTTATGAATAAATTACTCAATAAAAAGTAATTTAAAACAAAAATGTTGTCTATTAACTTTCCCTACTAGGGAATCGAATACCGTTTAACCAATCACAAGTTTCTGATTTTCTTGTGGTTAACTTTCTCCTAAACATGTTTTCTATCACTCTCCATCAGAACATGACCCTATGTTTTCTCCTCCATATCCATATTTTTCTACATGGAATCCTAGTATGGGTTAACTTGGGTGACCTTTGTACTTATCTTTCTTTATTTTAAATTCATTGTTTTACCGACTCTTGTTCCGATGTGGGACTTTCAAGGATGTTTCCAATCTCAATTTTAAAAATTGTGAGGACGCAATTCCCAAAAGGGGGGAAGGATGTAACACCCCAGGTAAATAAAGAATATGAAATTTTCATATTTATCCATATTTGTGAATAAAATATTAAAATTTCTTTAAATGGGATGCTATGCTCGATGGCGTACCCAACACGCAACAACGAGTTTCTTGGGAATCTTACGTTGCACTCTAATAATAAAAATATATAATTTTAAATGGTAGTTAAAATGTAGCCGTTGTATTGGCGGGAATAGATAGAAATAACTAAAATATTATTATATATGTTTTTAAATATTTTTACATTTATCCAATAAAATATAAATGCATAAAATACAGAAAGAATATAATATTAGGCGTATATGCTCTAGTTTTCACTAAAGGTTCACTTATCACCTTTTGATGGAGAACCATCATTAAATATAGTTTTGTTCACTCTTATACATTCTTTTGGACCAAATAAAACTCTTCTTAAGAATTGGGACATCAAAATTTACATTGTGTAAATTTTTTGTATCTATCTGATAAAGTTCATTTTTTAATGAATAGTGTAAAATGTTGTATTTTAATTCAAACCCACTTTTTAATCTAATTTATTTATATGATTAGATTATCTTTTGAATTGGTTTTAAAGTGAAATTAGACTATATTTTTACCATTAAATCCAATAGTGGTCGTTGGAATTAATTTCACTTGGAAATCAGACTTAAACTAGTGTCAATCTTTTGATACTTATTGTTTTATAAAAACACGCTATTTGCTCTGACAGCGGGAATTAATTATTATATTAATTAATGTGACTTATATTTTTTGAATTTTGTAAAATAGACTTCATTTTTGAATTCTGAATATCAAATATAGCTTAGGGTAAATTTTTGGTAATTTTCTGAAAAACTTCAATTTTTGATGAATAGTGAAACCACTAAGTGGTACTTATAAAAACTGATTTTCCGTTTAAATGAAATTTTGCCATCATTGTGTTTTGAATTTTGAAAATCCGACATACATGGTTGTCATTAGTATGTAAAATGTGGTTCAATGGGATGAAAATAATTTTTTGGTGAAAAGTAACTTTTTTTCATTAATCGCGATTAGAGGTAATTAGTGTAATTGAAGGTAAAAATGATTTATTATAAAAATATGAAAACACCATGACAGATGTCCTACCCCTATTGGATGGGTCATGGCCGACCAAGAAAACCCATGGGTCGATTTAGGGGACCCTATGGAGCCTCTTGGGTGAGATAATGACTTTAATGCATTTTTTTAAATAAAGGTAAAAATGACACTAACATTAATTGTTTTACTAAAAGAATTTTTAGAAGGGGTTATACTAATCATAATATTGTCTATAAATACTATTTGGAAAGATAAAAAGATTTACTACATCAGGTTATTTTTATTATAATTTTTAGAGATTAAATAAATAAATTTACTTATGACATCATGATGATGCAATGATGACCTCATTAATGAAAAGTTTACATAAAATGAAATGATAATATAAAATCTAATACCTAGACTTGTCCAAAAACTATTTTATGGGAATATTTCGAAGCCTTATCATCTTATCTTAGAAATATATCAATTTGGGACCTTATAAATTTGAAACACTTTTTAAAATAAATAATAGTTTCATGATTTCCAAAAGTGCCCCTCCTCTCCTCTTATAAAAGGCCCCCACCTATACCTCATTTCACACACTCCTCAAGCCTTTGGCTCAGCCATTTCCTGCCCATTTACTCTCTCCACATCCCTCTCCTCATCCTATAGGATTCCATTTGGGCATAATCCTTTCAAAGGAATCCTTTAGGCTCAAATCAAAAGGAGTTACACTTTTAATGGTAATTCATTCTCTCATGTTCATTTGTTTTATTTTGATTCTCCAACCCCCTAAACTCTTTTTATTTACTTCTTTTGTAACAACAATAGTGTCTTCAATATACTAGGATGTTGTTATAAGATTTATTCGAGCTAACCTCTCACACAACTACATCAAACGGTTAATAAACATACGGTTTCTGTGGATGGAGAAATTCTGCCTCCCGAAACGATGATTGTTCAATACTCATTTAACACCTTCAAAGGTGGCCATTATGAAGACACTATTTTTATGTATGATATATAATATGTTTATTCTTTCCTTAAGCTTCTGTATTTTTCATTTATGGCATACCATTATTGTTTCCATTATGGGTAAACACGATATCTTGATTTTAGGAAGTGCGGACTACCGCCCCCTGAAAGTGATTTGATTCGTTAATACCATATGTGGGATTTTTAAAGGATAAAGTTAATTATATTATATATGTTATTATACTGGAATTATAATATACTCTTATATCATTATGATTCCATTCCAGAAATACGAAATAGAAATGGAAGTAGCGTTCATGCGTACGTACGGCTTACCGTCTCCATGAACGGTGCATTTCATTTCTTACCTCTAAATGTGATGTAATATAATAAATACATGTATATGCTGAAAATATATGATATATTTGTTTTCCAAATCATTAATATCATTCTGGATATAACGAAACTTTGACCAAATTAACAACATGTTAGTGTAAGAAGTCTATTTTTGACTTAAGAACCAAATACCGAAAAAATGAACATTATTAACTTAAATGATTACATGATGTTCATAACATGGTATAAAAGGAATAATGACCGTGAAAAAGGTTCTTAAGCAAGTAGATATTAACTCATGTTTTTTATTCAGGAGATTAAAGAACGGTCGGGTCAAGTCGGATACGAGGTAAGAGATCTTACTCCTCTCTTTCTTTTTAAGTACACTCTTTTATGTCATTCCCTCTAAAGCTAATCTTTCTTGTTATTGGGATATTATTTTATATTACACATACTGTAATTTTTATGTTCATGTGATGAGAGACCCTATTCTCTATCATCAATCCTTTTTGAAAGTTTTGAATGGCATCGTTAGGCTGCCAAATTTTCATAAGAGATATAACCTCTCTCTTTTTTTTAAGTACTCTCCTTTATGTAACTTATTTTAAGATCCTCTTTTTTATGTTGGGGGATGTTATTTTATATTCCTATTTCTATAAAATGTACGTTAATTTGATGGGATACCCTATTTGATCTCATCAATCCATTATTGTATGTTTTTTGTGGCGCCGTTGGGCTGCAGAGTTTTCATAAGGGATTTTTCATCTCACATTTATTCTCGTGAGATTTATGCTACATTTGCCACAATTCCCTTTGAGTGGTGTATGTACTGCCCATTATTCTACTCTTTGTGTAATATAATTTCGTTTATGAGTATTTACATCAAGGATTTATTGTCCTTCATTCATGGGGTGTATGTTTTGAAAGATACCCAAGTCGGTAAGGGAACCATTCACCCTCCTCTTTTTTAAAAGACTTCTTTTGTTGGGTCTTTTAATTTACATATTTTTATGTTGGGATATGTTCTCATATATCATTATTGATGTAAATTTTATGTCCATGTGATGAGATACACTTTTTATCTCTCATCAACTCATATTGATGTGACACCGTTAGGCTGTCAAGGGAACTTCTTAACCCAATTTCGATTTCTTTGGGTTTAACATGTAGTTATTGAATATGTCATCCTTTGAATATGTTTGAATGATCTTTGATTATTTTACACTTAATATCCACTTATATTTGTTGTATTCGTTTGTCACACGTAATTATGTAATTAATTTATCCTTAAACCAAGGATATCGTCTTTGTATGGGACTTCGTCTCAATCTCCTTTCATTGAGGCATATTTTGTTTTATACACAACCTTCTTTTATATGGTGTATAAACCCCTTTGACTTTTACGTTTATCCAAAAGAAATATTTTTTATACGAAGCATTTTACTAAACGACAAAAGGGAATGTTTTTGTCGTACGTATGCAGCGACAACGACTTCTCCACCACCGTGACCGTTATTTGAGTTTCGGCTTCCTCTACAAGCCATACCTTCTTTTTAAAATAAAAATAAATACCATGTTTTAATTTTCTTTTATTTTGGTATTGAAAATGGTTTTCATAAGGTTTTTATATAAATGTGTTATATTGATATCTTGTGATTGAAAGGTGGAAATGTTACGTTTCCTTTAATCATGTTTTATGTGGTACGATTATGTGGAGGTTCTTGGGCATTATTATGAAGACGGGTGGTTCCGTGATAAACTATGGGCGGGTGAGCCTGATATAGCTCTCCAATGCATTGGGTAACGTGACGGAGTGAAACGTTAAGGTTTCTCCAAAGAGATTTAGGGAATATACTGCGATGGGTATTCCAAACGTAACCAAGAGGGTTACTCCCTACGTAAGAATGTTATGAATGCCTGAAGTTACCTTTTATGTCTTATGATTTCGATGATTTATTCATGATTTGATGAGGTATTTTAAAGTGCCTATGTTTTATGGGTAAAGTTTATTTCATTCTTATGTATATATGAACTCATGTTTCCTCTCCATATTTTTTATAACCCTTACTGAGCTTTTTATGCTCATCCCAAGATTTTGAAATGTTTTCCACAGGTCAAGGGAAAGGTAAATGATGTGATGATAGTGTCAAGGATGTGTCAAGAAAGAATCCGTGTTTTATTTTAAATATGTTTCCATTGATGGGAAGAATGAATATTGCCTTTTATGTAAACACTTTGTTTAAATGTATAATGTAATGCAAGTTTCATGATCTAATTCTCTAAAACTCTAAACCTAAAAAGATCCCCAATGTGTAATCTTGTAATAACTCAAGATTAAGTAAGGATTAAGTCTGGGGCCTTATAACTATAATTTTATAATTTATGTTTTCTCAGAAAAGTTTATTTTAATTATTTGGAAACCCCTAATTGGATGGTCAAAACAATAAATCTTTACATGTGAGAATGTGTCTAATGAGTAATGAAACATAATGATTTATTTATTTCAATCCATCGTGTGAATGTTTAGTTAATTAATTATTGTATGATATATATATAATTATTAATGGACAACATTAAAAATTTATTTTTTTGTTGTTTTTTTTATTTTAATTGTTTTCTTTAAGCCCAGAATAATGTATCTTTTTGTTTTTATTTGTATTTAAAATTATTTAATTTTTTCAGTAGCATCTATATATACTCATATCCATTCTTGTGATACCTAAATTAACCTCTCTTGATACTAAATAATGTAATTACATGACGGAGATATTTTATAATGATGTGAATCTTGAATTAGTGGAATTAATGGAAGTGATTGAAGAAAATAGTTGAAAACACCTCCAAAATATAAATAATAATATAACATTCATTATAATAGATCTCTAAAATTACTAAATGTATTAATAACTCAATAAAATTCATTTTTTATGATTTGGAATTTTTTGAAAGAGATGTATTATCCTCAAAAGGTTGATGTTATTTATGTGACCCATTATAAATTGATTACAATAGGCATCCAAAAATATTAATGTTTCAATGATTACAATTCTTCAATTTTTATAATTGTATCATAATAAATGCATTGGCATATTAGAAATATAGATTATGATATTATTGAAATGACTAATATGATAATCCATGCATCTCACAAGACATTATAGTAACAATATTCCTTTCAAGGGTATCCAAAAAATTCTAATATCATATCATCATTACATTTATATGGGAAAATTGATATTTTGATTAAAAAATTCACCCTCATCCTACTAGTTTTTAAGAATAATTTCGTTATAAAATAAATATTTCATCAAAATAATCACAGAATAATTTAGGTACTTGAATCACTTGGTGGAAATGGTTTTAGAAGTAAGTGTTTCTGAAGAAGTTGTAATAACGATGTCCATGATCAAAATGATTATCAGAATTAAATATGTATCAACTAGAGAACTCTAAGGATTTATGATTATTCATACTACATTTTTTTATATGGGAAATGGTACCATGATTCTGTAACACTTGAAAATCATTGTAATATCTATAAATAGTCTCTTGAAGAATAGAAGAATAAAAAAAATTAAAGGACATTGTAATGACCCAATGCTTTATCAATGGAATTCCAATATTATAATGATAACTTATAGTTTAATAAAATTAATAAGAACAATTAAATATAATGATACTAAATACTATGTGATCATTAAACATAATATTTCCACGTCAATGCTTTGAATTTTAAAAATCTGATATACACGGTTGTGATCAATAATATGATTGGAGTCTAATATAACAATCATAATTTTTGTGTATAGTAACATACCCTTATAAATTGTAATGTTACCCTTATGAATATTAATATACCATTATAAATAGTAACCTCACCTATGATAGTATATATGTAGTATTTATGTGAATTCATGATGTACAAGTGTTTTGGAATAAATATACAAATGTTTTAAAAACTATATTTTTCATGTAGATTATAATTTTAATTAAAAATTAAATTAATCATATTTTTAAAATTATTTTTGAAAATTGGACTTCAATTTTGGATTATACAGATCTAACAATGGTTGGGATGAATTTTTGGGATTGTTCTGAAATAATTGATTTTTTTCTGAATAGTGAAATACCATAATACACAAAATACGATAAATATACTAATTATATAGTAATGTATGATTTTTTATTGATGTAAGACCAATTAGTCCAGATTTAAATAAAAATATATCTATTATTGGTCATGGAAGACTAAATATTCCTTGACTTTTGGGGAAATTATAAATTAATCAATATAATATTGAAAAATACCCTCTCCCCTTCACTATAAATACAACACCTCAAACCCTCATTTTCCTCACACCTCTCATGTTTTAATCCTTTTATAAACTCTACACAAGAATCATCATTATCCCTTCCCCACTTCTAGGATATTTTCATTTCATCATAAGTCCAAGCCTATGTCCCTTAAGGCGGATCTCAAGAAGAGGATTCAAAAGGAAATTTCTCTCCGTCTTTTCATTTTTCCCTTTCAATTTTTTATTTTATTCTTCACCTCTCCTCACCTATCCTCATCCACATGGTTTGGTAACACTAGTATAATAATTATAAATTAATGTTATAATACTAATGTGATATTATATCTTCTATAACCCTTATCCTCTTCTTCTAGAAATGAAAATGTTGTTCGTGAGGCGTTAATTAACAACCTTCCAGAACAACATGTTTTCAATTTACATTACAGCATTCACAGCTGGTAATGATAATATTTTTATAGTTGAACTAGATTATATTATATGTATTATATCCTATTTCATTTTCTGGAACTAACATATGTTCATATTACTAAATTATTAAACAAAACAAGTTCATTGTAGAAGAAAAAACTCCCAAATTTACCCCAACATTAATCATTAAATTTTTACCAATGATTCATCCACATGGTATAACAAATAATTCATTATAAGTTAATTTAAAATATTATAATATCATTAAGAACATGTAATATCATCTCTAGAGTTTTTCCCATGTTATACATGAAATTCCATTTATGAATACAGGTCAGCCATTCAAGAAAACCATAAAGCAAAAACATTCCCGAACAATGGATTTAATCCCTATAACTCATTAAAAGGCCCATAAAATAACTTAATTAAATTATAATTAACCATATTCATTTAAAAAATGTTATGGAATTATTAATTAAGGAATATATTTGGTTATACAAGAAATTAATGTAAATAAATCATTCGAATACAAGTTAAGGGGAAATTCACGAACCCAACTTTCTTTCTTGGGGTTATCCCACATTAACATTATTTTTGGTATGGTCACTCCATAAAAATATTTTTATATCATTATATTATCTTTTATGGGATACACATATTTTCCAATTGATTTTATGTTAAACAAATGTATTCTATAAGGACTCTTCCTTCCGAAAATACACCATTTACTTCTTACTCAAGGTTTATGGTTATTGAATCAAGTATGTTATTCCCACATTCTTTTGGGAACATAATGTTTATGAATACTTCTTTATAAAATTAAACCCATTACATTAGATGGGTTAGTTATATTCATTTTTTTATATATGTTTTAGGTAGAATGCATGATAATGATAATGTTATGATGTGGCGGGTGCGCCCAAAATTATATAGCACTCCAATGAATGTTTGAATGAGTCTGGTGTGCCCAAAATTAGATAGCGCTATAATAAATTCCATAAAGTGATAAATATCATAACTTAAATTTAAATGATGTGTGAACAAAATTATATCTCTGTTCAAAAGGATGTTTGGTAGTTAACCCCAAATACGTGTGTTTTCATTTTTATGCATTGTCGCATTTCATGTATTTTATTAATGATTCCTCTCATGTTCACGATCCTTTACCTAGGTTATGATTATTTTCAATAATTTTTATATTATTCACATCAATCATCTTACTGGTATTTTAGATCACCTTTTTTGATGTATATCCATAGGTGACTACATGTACTAAGGAGTGTTCAATATCTAATAATAATCTAGAGAAGAAGGAATTGAGTAAATGTTTATGATTGATGTTGTACAATTTATGTTTTGTCCTAGTTTTCCCAAGACACTAAACCTATTGATCCTCATGGTTTAATACGACTACATTTTTTATTATTATAATGATGTTATAGTAATGTAAGAAAAGGATTGGTCACTATAGTTGGTATTAGAGGTACGGTTTAGTTAATTTTGGAATTAGGATTATTTAACCCCATAGAAAACCACTAGTATGAGACTAACTAAAAATATGCACATTAGAAACATTACATTGTGATCCCATAAGTTAGGATTTTAGTGAAAATTGTACATATGAATAATTTTTTTATTCATGACTTTTTGACTTAAGTTTTGTTCTAACATTTCATAGTTTAGAAAATTGTGGGAGAAAGGAGAAACATGTCCGATAACTCGTTCTTGGTCCAATGCAAAGATTTCCTGAATGACATCCCCAATGCTTTGGGATGTGGAGTTTAAAACATAATGGATATGCTAACCAAACTATCTTAGGTTATGAACAATAAACAGATTAATGGGGAATGATCTTCTTCACCGAAAAGGGTGAATCTGGCAATAAAGTGTTTTATTTAGAAATGACCATTGATGTTTGGTGGGTCTTCTTTTCCACTAGATGAAAAATAGTGGGTTAACTCCATCGAGAAGATCTTATTTTTTCTTCACTGATCTGAGATGGAGAAGGTGACACTAGATATTTATTATTTAGATGTAGAGGTTAGCCAATGGTATTATTTGATTAAGAACACCAAGCCATGGGAGGAAATTGAAGAGATGGAATGGGAAGTATTTAAGATCATGTTCCATAATATGTATTTCTCATGAAATATTCATATAAATAAGGATAGAGAATTCATATAGCTGATGGAAAAATAAGGTGAATCGGTCACAAACCATGAAGTGAATTTCACAAGGCTTTAAAGGTATGCTTTATGTTATTTTATCAACAATGACAGAAAAATTGATAGATTCTTTGGTGGATTAAACCCACACCTTCGAAAGGAATTTTCAATTTGTGACATTGGGAGTTATGAAGAAATTATTCAATGTGCTCTCAATTTGGAGATAGAGTTTGGATAATGGTTCCATGGATATAGTGATATGAAATTAAATATTGAGTTTATAGTTGGAGGATCTAATGATAAAGGTGGGATGAAAACTCAATGACCCACAATCCAAAAATGTCAGAAGTTTCATCATGTCATCTGCCTCAAAGGGATGGGGAAATGCTTCAAGTGTGGGAATAAAGGAAACCATGCACAAGAGTGTTGAAAATAAAGGAGAATGGAAGATAATGTGGTGGAAGAAATGAGATAACCACCCATTTTCCAACGCTACAACTATATGGAGAAAGAACACAATGTAATTTAGTGAACTAAAGCATAAGTCCTCGATAGTAATCAGTGTTAGCAGCCACCAATGCCAAAGGAACAAGTTAAGGCTTATGCCATCACTACTATAGAAGTGGATTGAGAAAATGAAGTCATACAAGGTATACTATCTATTCACTCAAAAAAGGAAAAATTCTTATTTGATTTTATTTCAACACATTCCTTTTTATCATGAATGTATTCTAGAACTATAGAATTGAATCCCCTAAACATTGAAGTAAATATATCTGTAAAAACACCAAGTGGTGAAATTATTGAAACACAAGGGTTTGACTCTCCTCATTTTTGTGTATTTGGGAAGACACTTCTAGTGAATCTAGTAATACTTCCCCTATTAGAATTATATGCTATAATGATAATGGACTGTCTCTCGTTATATAGAGAACATATCTACTGTCAAGAAAAAGAAATATCTATTCATATTCTGAACCATACCATGATCCACTAATAATTCAAGGAAGGTCATGAATTTCCTCTGAAAAATACTTCAACTATGTTGGTGTTGATTCCCTATAAAAAATGTTACCTCTCCCCAATGGTTGAGTCAATGGAATGTTCCAAATTTGATCAAATTCCCATCATTTGGGAATACAACGACCTAGTTGTAGAAGAGTTACCCAGAATTCCACTAGATTGTGAAAGAGAGTTCCTAATAGAACTCATATCTAGAGGTACACCTACCTCAAAATGCCCCTATAGGATGCCTCATATTGAACTGGAAGAGTTAAATAAGCAGCTGTAAGAGAATTTGGACAAATGGTTCATATTCCCTAGTGCATCACCTTGGAGTGCACTAGTACCCTTTCTCCAGGTTTTACTGCTCCAACAATTTCTTTTCGAGAAGCCATCCTCTACCCGACGTTCATTAATGTAGTGTTGTAAAAACAAATCAGGCCCTATTCGACCTCATTGACATTTCTTCTGATCCTGATAAATGTGTTTTCACTTCTTCTTCCTTGGGTACCTTCACCTCTAGGGACATCTGTCACACCTGGGTATTACAAGAGGGTTCTAATAATTGGAACAAAACCCTATGCTTCAAATTTATCCCTTTGAAATAAAACTTATTTTCTTATAGAATTAGAAAAAGTTCATTCCCAACTGATAAAAACATTAGACACTGTGGCATACCACTAGTGTCACATTTCTCCTACTATAAAAATCATAAAGAGGATAGTGCAGATCATCTATTTTTCAGGGGTGATTGGGAGGTTGTAGTATGGAGATACTTTAGTGATTTTACTTCTATCCTTTACCCCAACATGGCAGCCCAACCATTCCTAGATAGGTGGAATCATGGTGCGGGTGACAAGGGCCCTGAGAAGTTGGCACATACCTTGATATGACATGCATGATGAATGTGTACCTAGTAGACCAGGAACATGGAGAGGAACAATGTAGTCCTCTCCCTTAGTATATTAATTACAACTACGACCAGGAATCTCTTTCTTGACATGGCTGGGCACATCAAAAACTAGTGGGAATTCCCCTCCTTTGGTTTCCATCAAGGGAGCTCCCCCCCCCATTTCAGACTAGTGCCAACAAATCCAGCAGCCATTGGTTAAGATGGAATCCTCCCACGAGGTGCCTTAATCTAAACACAGACATATCGTATATCATGGGGGTGATCCGAGGATATCGGGCCATTCATGAATCACATTATTTAGTAATTCTTTGCATTTTCCTCCCAATTGGGACATGATTCCTCTCTATAGGCTGAGGTGAATCCATTTTCCTAGGTTTAACAATGTTCCTTAAGAAGAAAATTTCCATGGAAGAAGTTGAAACTGACTCAAAGATCCTCCATGATGCAATGAACAGCATTTGCACCCCCCTGGTCGATTACCTACTTCTTTCAAAACTACAGAGGCACCCTCAATAACAACATGAAAGTGCTTCAGTCCTGGCTGGATGAGAATCATGGTGTGTATTATCTTGCGTATCTTTATTTCCATAGCTCTGAACCTATTTACATCGACAATATGGAAAACTTGAAAGATGAGTGGTGTATTTGGTTATATGGGATGCCCTTGGCCTGTATTTTTTCTGGACTCCTTAGTTGAGTTACTATGGTTGGTGATATTTGTTGTTTTCTATCATATAAAATAATAAAAATCTAACGTTGCATGGATGTGGATATGTATCAACTATTGAGAACTCAACAAGATCACAATAAAGTACAAGTATACTCATCAAAGGATTGATCACTTTTTTGATCAGTTAAGAGGATATCAATACTTCTAAATGTTGGATCTTCATTCTGTATATCATCCACTTAAGGTGAAGAGGGATGATATTTATAATAATGTGTTTTATACGAGGTATGTGCACTATGAGATTCTCGTGATTCCCATCAGGCTTATTAATTCCCCTATAATGTTCACGAATTTTATGAATAAATTATTTATATAGTACCTCGAATAATTTATGGTACTGTTTACCAATGATATTATCATCTACTCCAAGATAAATTAGGAAAATTAAGAACATCTACAACATGTGTAGGTGACATTTTGAAAGGAGAAGTTGTATGTCAAGTTCATAAAGTGTGAATTTCAAATGAAGCAAGTCATATTCATGGGAGATGTGATCACAATTGAGGTAATTTATCTGGACCCTTCGAAAACAAAAGTGATTTAGGAACATACCATGCCATATATTGTCCCATAAATCTATAGTTTTCTTAGATTATTTGGGTAGTACCTATGTTTTGTAATAAATTTCTCATGATTATCAATCCTGCTAACTAAGTTATCAAGGAAAGGTGTATAGTATGTCTGGATGGTATAATGTGAGGGAAGCTTCAAGGATATAAAAAGAAGTCTGATCACTACACCTATACTATCATTACTAAAGAGTGGAGAATATCTTATGATATACAATAATTCTTCTAATTAAAGGCATGAGTTTTCTACTCATGAAAAATTATAATTTGATAGCATACACATCACTGAAGTTGACGATCCCTGAGTAGAACTACCTGATGCATGATCTTGAGCAGACAATCATGATTTTTTCTTTGAAAATTTGGCGGCACTACCTTTATGGTGGGAAGTGTGACATATAAATTGACCCCAAGAGCCTAAAGTATCTATTCACACAAAAGGCGATCAACATGCAACAATAGAGATGGTTAGAACTTATCATGGACCACAATTTTTCTTTTCACTTTAATCCTAGAAAGGCAAACAAGGTAGCAGATTGTTTAGTAGAAAAATCCTATTATTCTTTCCATGATACAGATTAAGGAAGTCCATATATTCTTAGATATATAAAAGATGGATTTGGAACTCATAAGGGAAGGGGAAATGTCCTAACATGCCCAAATTATTTCACAGCCATTAATCCAAGAGAATATTAAGGAGGAACAAAGGGATGATATGGAGTTACAAAAGTAGGTGAATTTAGTAATATAAGGGAAGCTACATGAGTTCCATATCAACGATAATGATGTGATTCAGTTTGGAACACGGATTTGAGTGACCTCTTCACTTGGGGTAAATAATGAGCTATTGGAAAATGCACATAACTCAACATTCTTTATCCATCTTAGTTGTACCAAGATGTACCATGATCAAAAATAACACTTTTTGTTGGAAAACATGAAGATGGATATTGTAGAATATATCTCAAGGTTCTTGGTATGTCAGTAAGTAAAAGTAGTGTGTCAAAAGACAAAAGGTATGATGGAGGAATTTATTATACCCATTTGGAAATGGGAGAATGTTAATATGGACATTGACATAGGACTCCCAAATATTTCGAAGGGAAATAATGTGATATGGGTCCTGGTTGAACGATAAACCAAGACTGCCCATTTTATTTCTATTTTGGGAGACCTCTCACTTGAAAAAAATGAAATGATATATGTCAAAAATGTGGTGAGACTGTGTGGTGTTTCTCTCTAAATTGTCTCTGATCATGATACAAGGTTCACATCTAAATTATTGAGGAGTCATCAACATTATTTGAGTATTGAAATATGTTTCATCATGGCATATCGCCCCCAAACTGATGGCCAATCTGAAAGGACTATTCAGTCACTTGAATACATGCTAAGAGCCTTCTCTCTTGAATTCAATAGTGGATATGATCATTGTAGAGACTCGAATCTTGATGTAAATTGACATTACATTACATTTATGGAATACTTAGTACATAACAATAACACACATACAAGGATCGTAATAGATTAGTGTCTTTGGAAACTCAAGAATATAATCTTCTAATCGTGGTGAAAGATCCTCAACATCTCCCATAAAGATCTTCCTTTTTTTACCTAAAACATTTTTTTATATCCTGGGGAAAAGAAAACATAAAAGGGTGAGCTCAAATGCTCAGTAAGGGTAAACAAAAGAAATATCAATCACATCATATTCATAAGAACATAAAATTTTGGAAATATTAAACTGCAAAAGAGAGCATAATTTCATAATATGGGATAAATCAAGCAGTGAAATGTAATCACAATAATCATAACTTAAAACATGAAACTTTGTGGCATACACACATAATCATAGAGAATCATTTCATGTTAGTCAAGACTCATTTCTAAGACTATCTTAGTGGACAATGTCCCTTTCTCAACCGAGTCACCCTCGTTTCAGTCCTGTTTCACTGAACCGGTATAACTTACCATTCCAGCCATGTCTACCACATGAGATATAAAATCTTTACCCAATGCATTGGAGGGAGATATAGGTCCCACCCATATCATAATGATACCTTTCTTATGTGTGCCACAAAATCATAAATCATACATCATTGCATAACCCATGTAATAAAAATGGGATTCTTAAACAACATGACATCATAAAACAAGCCATATAAGATAAAGGAATTCATAAAAATATTTCCATCACAACATAATCAAATCCATGTAATAATAGGGATAAAAATAGAACCCTATATTATCTTAGATGGAAAATAATTTTGATAAAACAATTGAACTTCATTCGTGAGGAAAATATCCTTTCTTCTTCAAAAACAATTTTCCTTTCTTAACATGTCATACGATTTTAAACTAAAAAAAGTTTATTAAAAATAAACTTGAAAACTTATAAAGGAAGATTCTTGGAAATAATGTTTTAAAAATCCATTCTTGCCGTATAAGTTAAAAAAAACATTCTTCATACTTTTGTCGGAAAAGTAAAAAAGTACCTCATACGAAAAACGACAAAAGATTCCTTTCATATCCTTTACTGAAAACTCACCGAAAGGGTAAAATTGGATTTAAATAATTGTAAGAGAATCGAAATAATATTACATATTTAGGAAACATGGATGTGGATGATAAAATACACCCCAGTAAATACTAAAGTATAAACAATCTCGGATAAAAATGATATTGTGATATTTCCCTTACCATAGGTCCGATTTGCTTCGTAAGTGTCTGAACCTCCGGTATAATGATTTAAATAATGTCATTGACTTATTAAATAATCATATTCATTGTTATGATATCATATATGGTTCACTTATGACTTTATATTACCCGTTCTTTTGTAAATTCCATGTTAAAGAGCGTTTTGGGTAAAATTGATTCATCTTTCATCCGTGTTTGAATTGTAATTATTCATATGATTACTTAGATCATGATTACTTAATTCCATAATATAAAACATGATTTATATATATATATATTTAGAATATACATATATATAATAAATCAGTAAATGGAAAGAAATACACCGTTCATGGAGACGGTAGGCCGTACGTACGCATGAACGCTGTTTTCGTTTCCTTATTGAGTTGAACAGAATTAAGTAGATGACATACATATATATACACATAAATCCAGTATCATTATTATGTCATATATTTCATGATTACTTATTATACATACTTTACAATCATTCATTAATGGTTAAAGTGGAGAATGAATCTCATCGCGTCGTGGAGACGGTAGTCCGTACGTACGCACGAGCGATGATATCGTTCTCATGATCGTGGGACTGAATTGGAGTGTATTTATACTATTTCAGAATCAATATCTATTTAAAATAATAATATATAGTTATTATTTACACCATTGTACCCATCCAAGTAAGGTGGTTGTGGAAAATATATTTCACCATGGCGTGGAGACAGTATTTTGTACGTACGCACGCGCGGTGATTTCGTTTTCCGTAGGATGGATAGATGGTGAAATAGGGTTGTTTCATACATATAATAACATACCAGTATATGAGTGATACTGATGTTATTACTTCATAATGAACCAACCTAATAAGAAGAAGTGGAAGAAGAAATAAAGGTGAAATAATCGGTAACAGAAATTACCTCTTCTTTGAAGCGCCTCTTTGAGAGCTCCTCTTAGGGCACTAAAATTGGCTTTTGAGGAAGACCAGAACCTCTAGGATGTTTCTAGGGAAGTGGAGAAGATAATTTGGCAGGGGTTGGCCGAGATTTAAGGCTCAATGTTGTGTGAGGAAGAGAGGGAGGAGGTGCCCTTTTATAAGGGAGGAGAGGGGTACCTTTGGAATAACTAAAAATATTATTTTATATTAAGGTCAAATTCTGTTTATAATGGTTCCAAAGGTTCTTATTTCGAAGCTAAAGTGGTGATGGGTCGAAATCCTTTCATCCAATAGGATTTAGACAAGTTTAGGTGATTATTTTAACCTTATCATTTAGATTTAACTTTAAGTTTGATAATTTAACTTTTACCGTGTCTTCTTGTTTTCTTACACTATAAGGATAATAAACTTACTACAGAAGCCAAACGAACCCCAAATTGTTTATTATATATATATATAACCTTATATAGGTCATTTAGCTGAACTTTTATTTTTAGGAATAAAATAACAATAAATAATATAATATTTGTTTTAAAAACTAATTTATGTCAATTTTGACACTATTTGGTACATGATTTTTATGAAATTCGTAACATAATTATAAGTTCGAACCAAGTTACTTAAATCCACAATAACTTGTCATATTAACCTATAAAATTATTGTATGTCATAAAAAGTCTCAAATTACATTTATTTTGGCATTTATAACATCAATTATGTCAATATTTCATTAATAAGACAATTACTGCATCATCTTTGTGTCATAATAAATGATAATTATTTAATCTCTAAAAATTCTAAAGAAATTCCTATGATATAGATAATTGTATTAGATTTCTGGAGACTATTAATTTTCGAAGTTTCATGAAGTTTATCACTAGATTAAAATTATTATACTTATAAGATTTAAGAAAGTGACATGTTGTCACATTCTTTGGTTTTAATAATAATTAAATTATTTTCATTGAAAAAATTTAATTAAATGAATCTAATCTGACCCTTAGGTGATCTGGGTCGACTTTTAGTAATCCAATAGGATTTTGACACTTTTTAGGGTAATTTTAAAATATTACATTTAACCTTAATTACCTGGTTTACCTTTAACTATGGTAAATAATATTTACCGTAGTTACTATTCATAATTCCCAAAAATAAAAAGTTGCCTATTAACATAATTTGGACCCAATGATTCCAAATATGGAATCCATTTTTTAAAATTTAATACACAGAAGTTGCAGAAATTAAATTAAAATTAATCCTGTTGTCGAATAAAAACAGGTTTTTCTTTAAAACATTGCAAAAGATTGAATTCATTTAACCTACGAATTCAAGCTAAAATCAATGCTAATGACATTCATTATATTAAATGATAAAAATATATTCTATTTATACTTTAAAACCATTCAATATTATAATTTAACCACATAATATATTACGATGAAAAAAGTTGTTTTTAAATAAATATAGCGTGTTTTTACTATTCATTAAAATATGAAAGTTATCGAAAAAATATCAAAACATTATCTAATGTAAATTTTTATATCCTGATTCAAAAGAAGAATTTAATTTGTCAAATTGAACATATAAACATGTCAAAAATTAGATTTAAAGTGGGTGTGCCATCAAAAGGCGGCAAAACTGCATTTTTTTAAAAATACTTATTTTACTCGAAAAATTTATTTTGTTCTTATACCATGTTCTAGTAAATGTATAAGATGAATAATAATGTTATAAAATTCAAAATTTAGTTAATACTATTCATAACGGCTAGTTCATGACAATATTATAATAATATATCATTGTTTATTAAAATTCGGTATTGCGTACAACACACGCTATCGAGGAAGTTCGTGATTGCGTGTAATGCAAGCCAAGTCAGGGTTGCATGTTGTGAAGGAATCCTTCATTGTTTCGTATAACAGAATCCAACCATATTTAATTTATACATTTAATATATATATATATATATAATCAATGTTGCGTAGAATAACTATTATTAAAATTGTGTGTAACACGGTCCAAGAATAGTGTTGCGTATACTGCAAGATAATACGGTGTCGCGTATAGTGCAAGGTAATCTTGGTGTAGAATACAACACAAGACATTAATGAAATTAAAAGAATATTTTTCATAAAACTTCGGGGTGTTACATTCTACCCCCCTTAAAATTAATTTCGCCCTCAAAATTCGTCGGGGTTATAAATGTTTAACTATTTGAAAGTTTCTTTAATAGAAACCCACATCGTAAAAAGGAATACCAAAACCAATCTTTAAAAACAATGGTATGAAATGTAACGGTTACCCAAATAAACTAATCAATGGGTTTCCACATAGGTGAAAATATGGATATGGAAGAAAAATCTAACCATCATGTTCTGATGGAGAGTTGTAGAGAACATGGCTATGGAAAAGCTAGAAATCACAAAGCCATAAATTTGTGATGATCTAAGGTACCATCTGATTCATCAGATATAAGAGCACTAAGACGACATTTTTGGTTTTCATGATCATTTCCCTAAAGTTGATGAAATTGGAATTAGAAGAAATACTTTCGTGATTTTGGTATAGTCTCACCGTTTGTCATTCTTTGGACAATTTCCACTTTATCTCTTAAATAAATGAAGTTGATTTTGTCATTCGTGATGTGTTAGAAGATCATGTGAGAGAATTATGGGTCATTACATCTCTTTCAAACAAAAGGATAGTAAAAGTTATAAGTCCATCTTATGGTTAATCGTATACGGTTCCAAAAATGAACTTATACTTCATATATCATACCGCTTAATAAAATAAAACTAGTTTCTACTAACCAGGGACTTCCTGTAGGCCAGTGGTAGGAGATAAAGGCCAGTCGCACTTCGGTTGTGGGTTTGATTCCCACAGCCTTGTCCGATGCGATGGGATGTCGCCCGTCCTACAGGTTGTCCTTTTTCTAAAACTACATTACTATAACATCACATGAATAATATATAAAAAAAAGTTCTATCCTTAAACAAAAATAACTTATGGTCAACATAATCCATTCCAATCTTTAGACTTATCCATAATACTACAGTTCACTCTCGTAATATAGTGAAAATTAATACTAGAAATTTAATACCATCATTGATCCCCATATATCATAAGATATGTTTTGTTGGTCACATTCCAAACATTCAAAGTCCTTAATCATGTATTCTCTTGAATACCCATTGAACCATAGTGAAAACTTGAATGCAGTTAAAAGTTAACACTTTTCACATACCAAAATACTCAAAATTCTATATACTCAAACCATGATATCACTTAGTCTTTATATCAATCATGAGCTCTTGAATACTGTTAAACATTTCATTTTCTCGTTTTCCCTTAATTATTCTCATATCATCTTATTTCCAAAAATATCTCAATCACTTTGAATACCACATTAGACCAACACATAAATATTCCAATACATTATGATACCACATTATTTTGGAATCCCATCACATAAACACTTAATCATTCCACCACATAATTTTCATATTCAACATCGCCAATAGTGATCGCATGTGACTTCCCTTTGTCTTTTCCTTCAGTGGTTGCTCATGTTGATCATCACTAACCCATGGATTAGGGAATTTATTTGCATAATGCCCCATTTCCTTGCACTTGAATAATTGAAGTGTTGGTGGTGCGTTCTATGCAGTGTTTGCTTTATTCACATCATTAGAAACCATTTTTCCACTACTTCAACACTCAGCTGCTCGATGACCTTCTTTTCCACACATAAAACATTTTCTAGTCCCTTTAAGACAATCTCCTCCATGATTCTTTCCACACTTTGTGCATAAGGAAACATTCATCTTCTTTTCACCATTATTCTGAGATTTCTCCTTGAACTCCATCTTTCGTTTCATTTCAAAACCATGAGATGGATAAGTAACACCAACTTCCATTTCTACCTTGATAGCACAACATACAATTTCTTCATAGCTACTGAAGTCTCTTATAGCTAATTCCCTTATAAGACTTGGTTTTAAGCCACTAAAAAATCGATCAACTTTACTTTCAGGTTGGATGATAATGCCATATGCATACCTTGCAAGTCTTGTAAAATTCGCTACGTATATACCAACAGATTCATCATCCTTTTGCTTTAGTTCAAGAAACTCCTTCTCCATCTTTGTTCGAAGAACATGAGGGAAGTACTTATTGAAAAATAAGTTCTTCAACTCGTCCCATTCCATGGAATCAATTTCATCTCTTTGCCTTGTATTCTTGATAATATTACACCATTGATCAGCCTCACCTTCCAAATGATATACTGCTAACATGAATTTATCATGTTCAGAACATTGAAGAACTGAAAATATCTTTTTAGTGGTACTGATCCATTGTTCAGCAACAAGTGGATCAGAAGTCCCACTGAAAGAAGGTGGACGTTGCCTCATGAAGGACTCAATAGAATATTGTTCCTTTTTCTGCTCATTTGGAAGTCCAGAATGATTCATAGCTTGTGTAAGTATAGCAATAAGATTTTTCACTCCATCTCCCATAACATTTGTTTGTTCAGGAGGACAATCATTGCATTGTCCATTGCATTGATCAACATGGTTCCTTCGGGTTCCACCCAACGTCTAAAACCCAAAAAGAATAGTATGAGAGGCAAAAATCATGCTAGGGAAAACAACATAATAAAGGGGGAGTACCTTCAATATCTAACATCTTAGGTTTAATTCTATGATCGTTAGCGTAATTATAGTACTATAACCTATACGTATACTTAACCTTAGGGACATCCCTAGACATACCTTAGAAATATCTCTAGGGATCTCACTAACATTTTCGCATCCTAGTTTCCAAAGGTTGACTAAACCTTTCCTCTAATACCAACTGTAGAGACCCAAAGCTTGACGTACATTGACATTACATTACATCTGCAGAATACTTAGTACATAACAAAAACACACACACACAAGAATCATAATAGTTTAGTATCTTTGGAAACTCGGAATATAATCTTCTAATCGTGGTGAAAGATCTTCAACATCTCCCATAACGGTCTTCCTTTTTTTTACCAAAAACATTTCTTTATATCCTGGGGAAAAGAAAACATAAAAGGGTGAGCTCAAATGCTCAGTAAGGGTTAACAAAAGAAATATCAATCACATCATATTCATAAGAACATAACATTTTGGAAATCTTAACCTGCAAAAGAGAGCATAATTTCATAACATGGGATAAATCATGGCAGTGAAATGTAATCACAATAATCATAACTTAAAACATGAAACTTTGTGGCATACACACATAATCAGAGAGAATCATTTCTTGTTAGTCAAGACTCATTTCCAAAACTATCTTAGTGGACAAAGTCCCTTTCTGAACCGATTCACCCTCGTTTCAGACCTGTTTCACTGAACCGGTATAACCTACCGTTCCATCCATGTCTACCTCATGAGATATAAAATCTTTATCCAATGCATTGGAGGGAGATATAGGTCCCACCCATCTCATAATGATAACATTATTATGTGTGCCACAAATCATAAATCATACATCATTGCATAACCCATGTAATAAAAATGGGATTCTTAAACAACATGACATCATAAAAGAAGTCATATAAGATAAAGGAATTCATAAAAATATTTCCATCACAACATAATCAAATACATGTAATATTAGGGATAGAAACAGAACCCTATATTATCTTAGATGGAAAATAATTTTGATAAAACAATTGAACTTCATTCTTGAGGAAAATATCCTTTCTTCTTCAAAAACACTTTTCCTTTCTTAACATGTCTTACAATTTTAAACTAAAAGAAGTTTATTAAAAATAAACTTGAAAACTTATAAAGGAAGATTCTTGGAAATAATGTTTTAACAATCCATTCTTTCCGTATAAGTTAAAAAAACATTCTTCGTACTTTTGTCGGAAAAGTCAAAAAGTACCTCGTGCATATGTACGGACTACCGTCTCCACGAACGCGATGAGATTCATTCTCCATCATATCCATTCAAGTATAATTATAATTTTATGATTTAAAAATAGTATCTAATGACTTTATATCATTCTAGATATGAATAATATACATCCCATTAATAATGAATATGGCTCACATAATAAAGAATATAAAGTAAAATGAACCCGTTAACACCTGAAATGACGATAATTCTAAGATATTATTAACAAATAAATGTTAAAAGATCATATATGATATAATATTAAAGTAAATGATTCTTTTATAATTCAATAACAATTATTTCACCATTATACTGGAGGTAAACCTACCGTCGACCAAGGAAAAAGTACAAAGTAAGGGATTTTCTTATCTCACTTTCAATTCCGTGAGATTTCCATTGTTCGCCACTAAATTATTGAAAGTGGTGTATTTTGTACTGCCATTTGATATATATTATCATGATTCTTTTTATATTCATTTTATTCTGTAAATCATTTGGTGGTTATTAACATTTTTCCATACGACTCAGTTGATTAACATGGTAAGGAGTTTCTTATCTCACTCTTAATTTCGTAAGAATTCCATTATTCACCACTTATTTATTGCATGTGGTGTGTGTGCTTCCCATGTTTGTATTCATTGTGTAATATAATTTAATTAATATATATTTACATCATCATTGTGTTATCCTTATTTCATGGGTTCATGATTCATAAGTTACCAAATCGATAAGTGAATTTGAAATTCCAATTTCCATTTATTCGACTTTATGCAAACTCCATTGATTATTTTACTCCGAGATTATGTTTGCAATCTCTATTCATTTTCTTATGTAATAATTTCCACTCCCATTTTCTTTGGATATACTTTTGATACACATAATCACTCCATTGATAATTTCTCAAGTCATCGATATGAATTTGATAAGAGTAATTTTAACTCATTCTCCATTTGTTGAGTTAAACATCCAATTCATTGGTGTTGTTTTTACAAGATTATTTTTGAATGTCCTTTGATTGTTTTACACTGAATATCCAATCATATTTAGTGTATTTATATTTTTCACACATACTGATATGTTATTATAAATATGAAACAACCCTAATTCACCTTCTATCCATCCTACGGAAAAATGAAATCACCGCGCGTGCGTACGTACGGAATACCGTCTCCACGCCGTGGTGTAATCTATTTTCCACCACCACCTTACTTGGATGGGTATAATGGTGTAAATAATGACAATATATGACTATTAAAAAGTGATATTGATTCTGAAATAGTATACATACACTCCAATACAATTCCACGATCATAGGAACGATATCATCACTCGTGCGTACGTACGGAATACCGTCTCCACGATGTGATGCGACTCGTTCTACATGATATTCATTTAATAATGATTATATAAATGAATTGAATGAATAAAAATGATATATGTTACACTAATACCATTCGGGATATAAGGTATCTATAACCTTAAAAGGATAATAATAATTTATTCGGCAAAACATGCATAAGAACAAAAGGCAATAAAGACCCGAGTAACAAGTAACAATGAAATATTACTAATAAGAAGATAATAATATGACCATATATGATATCATATCAATATGTATTATTTTTTAATAAGTCAATAACATTATTTAAACCATTATACAGGAGCTTCGGACACGTACAAAGCAAATCGGACCTAAGGTAAGGGGAAATTTCACAATCTCATTTTTATCCGAGATTGTTTATACTTTGGTATTTACTGGGGTGTATTTTATCATCCACATCCATGTTCACTCAATATGTAATATTGTTTCCATCCACATACAATAGTTTAAATCCAATTTTACCCTTCGGTGAGTTTTTGTTAAAGAATATGAAAGGAATCTTTTGTCGTTTTTTCGTACGAGGTACTTTTTGACTTTTCTGACAAAAGTACAAAGAATGTTTTTTTAACTTATACGGCATGAATGGATTTTTAAAACATTATTTACAAGAATCTTCCTTTACAAGTTTTCAAGTTTATTTTTGATCAAGTTCTTTTAGTTTATAATTGTATGACATGTTAAGAAAAGAAAAGTGTTTTTGAAGAAGAAAGGATATTTTCCTCAAGAATGGAGTTCAAGTGTTTTATCAAAATTATTTTTCATCTTAGATAATAAAGGGTTCTGTTTTTATCCATTTTATTACATTGATTTGATTATGTTGTGAGGGAATTATTTGTATGATGTCATTTACCTTATATGATTTGTTTTATGATGTCATTATGTTTCAAGAATCCCATTTTTGTTACATGTGTTATGCGATGATGTATGATTTATGATTATGTGGCACACAGAAGAAAGGATTCATTATAAGATGGGTGGGACCTATATCTCCCTCCAATGAATTGGGCAAAGATTTATATCTCATGAGATAGACATGGCTGGAATGGAAGGTTATTTCAGTTCAGTGATACAGGACTGAAACGAGGAGTGAACTCGATTCAGAAATGGACTTTGTCCGCTAAGATCGTCTTGGAAATGAATCTCATCGTGTAATAAGTGTGCTAAAAGGGACCCTATATATGATGAAATAAATGGGAGACACTGTAGAGGATTTATGAACCAGTTGTTTATGTTCCCCAGTTTCTAAAGACACTATACCTACATGGTCCTTTGTGGTTTTGTCATATGTTGTAATAAGTGTGCTTCAATTTTGAAGTATTAACAATGTATGTAAAGTATGGGACGTTATAGTTGGTATCAGAGGCATAGGAGGTAGGAATGTATCCGATCCTTGGGAACTCTCACATGTGAGCGTTGGACGAAGCATGGCTCTCAGCCCAATGGATTCATGAGGAAATGACTTCCACTGGGGATGGTGGTGTGTCCCGCCCAGGGGGTGTAGCCCCCATGGAGTGCCCTGATAGGTATCAATTATAGTCCACTAGATGTAATTCCAGACCGCTACAGTTGGTATCAGAGGAAAGGTTTAGTCAACCTTTGGAAACTAGGATGCGAAAATGTTAGTGAGATCCCTAGAGATATTTCTAAGGTATGTCTAGGGATGTCCCTAAGGATAAGTATATGTATAAGATACAGTCCTAGAACTACGGTAACGATCATAGAATTTAACCTAAGAAGATAGATATTGAGGATACTCCCCCTTTATAATGTTGTTTTCCCTACCATGATTTTTTCCACTCACCCTATTCTTTTTTGGGTTTTAGACGATGGCTGGAACCTGAAGGAACCGTGTTGATCAATGCAATGGACAATGCAATTATTTTCCTCCTGAACAAACAAATTTTTTGGGAGATGGAGTGCAAAGTCTTATTGCTATACTTACACAGGCTATGAATCATTCTGGACTTCCAAATGAGCAGAGAAGGGAACAATATTCTATTGACTCCTTCATGAGGCAACGTCCACCTTCTTTCAGTGGGACATCCGATCCACTTGTTGCTGAACAATGGATCAGTACCAGTGAAAAGATATTTTCAGTTCTTAAATGTTCTGAACATGATAAAGTCATATTAGCAGTATATCGTTTGGAAGGTGAAGCTGATTAATGATGGAATCTTATCAAGAATATGAGGCCAAGAGATGAAATTGAGTCCATGGAATGGGACGAGTTCAAGAACTTATTTTTCAATAAGTACTTCCCTCGTATTCTTCAAACAAAGATGGAAATGGAGTTTCTTGAGCTGAAGCAGAAGGATGATGAATCTGTTGGTATATACAAAGAGAATTTTACAAGACTTGCAAGGTATGCATCTGGCATTATCATCCAACCTGAAAGTAAAGTTGATTGATTTTTCAGTGGCTTAAAACCAAGTCTTCGATGGGCATTAGCTATAAGAGACTTCAGAAGCTATGAAGAAATTGTGCGTTGTGCTATCAAGGTATAAATGGAAGTTGGTGTTGCATATCCATCTCATTGTTTTGACAAGAAACGAACGATGGAGTTCAAGGAGAAATATCAGAATAATGATGAAAAGAAGATGAATGTTTCCTTATGCACAAAGTGTGGAAAAAAGCATGGTGGAGATTGTCTTAAAGGGACTAGAAAATGTCTTAAGTGTGGAAAAGAAGGTCATCGAGCATCTGAGTGTAGAAGTAATAGAAAAAGGGATTCTAATGATGTGAATAAAGCAAACACTGGAGAGAATGCACCACCAACACATCAATGCTTCAAGTACAAGGGAATGGGGCATTACGCTAATAAATGCCCTAATCCAAGGGTTAGTGATGATCAACATGAGCAACCACTGAAGGCAATGGACAAAGGGAAGTCACATGCGATCACTATTGGCGATGTTGAATATGACAACGATGTGGTGGAATGATTAATTGTTTATGTAATGGGATTCCAAAATAATGTGGTATCATAAAGTATTGGAATATTTATGTGTTGGTCTAATGTGGTATTCAAAGTGATTGAGATATTTTTGGAAATAAGATGATATGCTCATAATGAAGGGAAAACGAGAAAATGAAATGTTTAACAGTATTCATGAGCTCATGATTGATATAAGGACTAAGTGATATCATGGTTTGAGTATATAGAATTTTGAGGATTTTGGTATGTGGAAGGTGTTAACATTTAACTACATTCATGTTTTCACTAAGGAATTCAAGAGAATACATGATTAAGGACTTTTAATGTTTGGAATGTGACCAAGAAAACATATCTTATGATATATGGGGATCAACGATGGTATTAAATCTCTCGTAATCATTTTCACTATGTTATGAGAGTGGACTGCAGTATTATGGATAAGCCTAAAGATAGGAATGGATTATGTTGGACATAAGTTAGTATTGTTTAAGGATAGAAATTTTTTCAATATTATTGATGGGATGTTATAGTAATATAGTTTTAGAAAAAATACAACCTGTAGGATGGGAGACAGCCCATCGCGTCGGACAAGGCTGTAGGAATCGAACCCACAACCGAAGTGCAACTGGCCTTTATCGCCTACCACTGGCCTACAGGAAGTCCCTGTTTTGTAGAAACTAGTTTTATTATATTAAGCAGTATGATATATGAAGTATAAGTCCATTTTAGGATCCATATATGATTAATCTCACTATAGATCGACTTATGTATATAATTTTTGTTAACATTTTGTTTGAGATAGATGGAATGACCCGTCATTCTATCACATGATCTGCTAACACTTCACGAATAACAAATTCAACTTCATTTATTTAAGAGATGAAGTGGAAATTGTTCAAGGCACGAACAACAGTGAGATTGTACCAAAATAAAGTAAGTATTTGTTCTAATTCAAATTTTCAACTTTAGGGAAATGATCTTGAAAAACAAAAATGTTGTCCTAGTGCCCTTATATTCGATGAATCAGATGGTACCCTAGATCGTCACAAATTTATGGCTTTGTGATTTCTGGCTTTTCCATAGCCATGTTCTCTACCACTCTCCATCAGAACATGATGGTTAGATTTCTCTTCCATATCCATATTTTCACCTATGTGGAATCCCAGTGATTATTTTATTTGGGTAATCGTTACGTTTCATACTTTTATTTTTAAAGATTGGTTTTGGTATTCCTTTTTACGATGTGGGTTTCTATTAAAGAAACTTTCGAATAGTAAACCATTTTTAACCCCGACGAATTTCGAGGGCGAAATTCATTTTAAGGGGGGTAGAATGTATCACCCCGAAATTTTAGGAAAAATATTCTTTTTAATTTCATTAATGTCTTGTGATGCCCGCTACACCAAATGAAGCTTTCACAACAGGCATCCTTGACTTGCCTTCCATTACACGCAATCACGACCTTCCTCGATAGCGTGTGTAGTACGCAATAACGCGTTTCACTAAACAGCAATATGCTATTAAAATATTATTAAAAATAGCCGTTATGAATAGTAATAACCACTTTTTGAAATTTTGTGAATTTTATTTTTCAAAATGGACTTTATATTTGGATTTTTAATATTGAAAATAGCTTAGGGTGAAATTTTGGTACTTTTCGGATAACATTCATTTTCTGATGAATAGTGAAAATTACTAAATTTTAATTAAAAACAACTTTTTTAATCGAATAATTAATAGTGATAAATTATTAATTTGAGTGGTTTTAAAGTATATTTAGAATATATTTTCACAATTCAATACAATGTTGGTCATTGAATGTAATTTCACATTTACACCAGACATAAACAAGTGTTAATCTTTTGATAGTTATTATCTCTTAAAAACATGCTATTTGTTGTGACAGCGGAAATTAATTATAAAATTAATTAATTCAACTTATATTTTGGGAATTTTGTAAAATAGAAATCATTTTTGAACTTGGAATATCAATTATAGCTTAGGGTGAAATTTTGGCATTTTTCTGAAAAACTTCAATTTTTGATGAATAGTAAAACTACTAAGTGGTAGTTAAACAAAATTAATTTCTTCATAAAAGTTAATTTTACCGCTTCTATGAATGGAATTTCAAAAATCCGGGAGACACAGTTGATTTCAGTATGTAAAATGTGGTTCAATGAGATAAAAATAATTTTTGGTGAATAGTAACTTTTTACTTTTATTTACCACAGTTAAAAGTAAATAGGGTAATTAAGGGTAAAAATGATATTAATATTACCCTAACACATGTCCTAATCCTATTGGACAGGTGTATCTCGACCAAAAACAACCTTAAGTGTAAATTATTATCATTTAGGCCCACTTGGATTAGATTAGGACATTTATTATTATTTAATTCAAAGAAGAGTTAACAGAGATGAAATCAATGTTTATTTACTAAAACATTTTTAATATAGGGTTATACATAATATAATTTCGACTATAAATATTCATTAGAAAGATAAAAAGATTTCCTACAAAATGGTATTTTATTTGTAAATTTTATACTTTAATAATTTAATTAATTTATGACACAACAATGATGTAGTAATTACCTTTTTATCAAAATATTAACATAAGTGATGTTATAAATGCCCAAATAAATGTAATTTGAGACTTTTTATGACATAAACTAGTTTTCTAGGTTAATATGACATGTTATTGTTGATTTAAATAACTTGGTTAAAACTTATAAGTTTGTTATAAATTTCATAAAAATCATTTACCAAATAGTGTCAAAATTGACATAAATTAGTTTTTAAAAAAAATATTATATTATTAATTGTTATTTTATTCCTAAAAATCTATGGTTAGTCCAAATGACTAAGATAAGAATATATATATTAATAATAAACAATTTGGGGTTCGTTTGGCTTCATATAGTAAGTTTATTTACTATATAGTGTAAGAAAACAAAAAGACACGGTAAAAGTTAAATTATTTAACTTAGAGTTAAATCTAATGGATAAGGTTAAAATAATAACCTAAACTTGTATAAATACTATTGTATGAGATTATTGCGACCCATACCCACTTTATCTTCGAAATAAGACCATTTGGAACCATTATAAACAGAATTTAACCTTAATATAAAATAATATTTTGAGATTTTCCTAAGATGCCCCTATCCTTTCTTATAAAAGGGCACCTCCTCCCTCTCCTCCTCACACCAATTTAAGCATTCAATCTCGGCCAACCCCTGCCAAAATCTCTTATCCACTTCCCTAGTATCATTCTAGAGGTCCTGGTCTTCTTAAAACACCAATTTTAGTGCCCTAAAAGGAGGTCTCAAAGAAGCACTTCAAAGAAGAGATAATATCCATTACCGATCCTTTCCTATTTCTTTCATCTTCGTCTTCTTCATCTTTAGTTGTTTCATTATGAAGTAATAACATCAGTATCATTCATATACTGATATGTTATTATATGTATGAAACAACCCTATTTAACAATCTATCCATCATACGGAAAATGAAATCACCGCGCGTGCGTACGTACGTAATACCATCTCCACGCCGTGGTGTAAGCTATTTCCCGCCACCACCTTAATAGGATGGGTATAATGGTTTAATGAGTAAGTATATATGATTATTATAAAGTGATATTGATACTGAAATATTATACATACACTTCAACAAAATTCCACGACTATGGGAACGATATCATCGCTCGTGCGTACGTACGGATACCGTGTCCATGACGCGATGAGATTCATTCTCAATGATTAACAATTCATGAATGATTACAAATTATATATAATGAATAATAATGGAATATATGACATGGAAAATATACTAGATTTATATATATATATATATATATATATATATTTCATCTACTTACTTCCATTCAAGACAATAAGGAAAGGAAAGCAGCGTTCATGCGTACGTACGGACTACCGTCTCCATGAACGGTGTGTTTCCTTTCATTTATCTATCTATTATATAAATATATATACTGAATATATATGATATATATATCATAATTTATATTCTGGAAGTAATTAAATCATGATATAAGTAATAATAATGTCAAGAACAACAAGTCCAAACACCTACGATAAATGAAACGATTTTACCCAAAACGCCATTTAAACAAGAATTTACAAAAGAACGGGTAATATAAAGTCATAAGTGAACCATATATGATATAATAACAATTAATATGATTCTGGAATAACTCAATAACATGATTTAAATCATTATACTGGAGGTTCGGACACGTACAAAGAAAGTCGGACCTAAGGTAAGGGAAATATCACAATCTCATTTTTATCCGAGATTGTTTATACTTTGAAATTTACTGGGGTGTATTTTATCATCCACATCCAGGTTTCCTCAATATGTAATATTATTTCCATCCACTTAAAATATTTTAAATCCAATTTTACACTTCTGTGAGTTTCTAGTAAAGAATATGAAAGAAATCTTTTGACGTTTTTCGTACGAGGTACTTTTTGACTTTTTCGACAAAAGTACGAAGAATGTTTTTTAACTTATACGGCATGAATGGATTTTTAAAACATGATTTCCAAGAATCTTCCTTTACAAGTTTTCAAGTTTATTTTTAATCAAATTCTTTTATTTTAAAGTCGTATGACATGTTATTAAAGGAAAAATGTTTTTGAAGTAGAAAGGGTATTTTCCTCAAGAATGGAGTTCAAGTGTTTTATCAAAATTATTTTCCATATAAGATAATAAAGGGTTATGTTTTTATCCCTATTATTAAATTGATTTGATTATGTTGTGATGGAATTATTTTTATGAATTCCTTTATCGTGTATGAATTTTTTTATGATGTCATGATGTTTAAGATTCCTATTTTTATTACATGGGTTATGCAATGATGTATGGTTTATGATTTTGTTGCAAACATAAGAATGGTATCATTATGAGATGGGTGGGACCTATATCTCCCTCCAATGCATTGGGAAAAGATTTTATATCTCATGAGATAGACATGGCTGGAATGGTAGGTTATACCGGTTCAGTGAAATAGGACTGAATTGAGGGTGACTCGGTTCAGAAAGGGACTTTGTCCACTAAGATAGTCTTGGCAATGAGTCTTGACTAACATGAAATGATTCTCTATGATTATGTGTGTATGCCACAAAGTTTCATGTTTTAAGTTATGATTATTGGGATTACATTTCACTTCTATGATTTATCCCATGTTATGATATTATGAGCTCTTTTGTAGGTTAAGATTTCCAAAATCTATGTTCTTATGTATATGGTGTGATTGATATTTTTTGTTTAACCTTACTGAGCATTTGAGCTCACCATTTTATGTTTTATTTCCAAAGGATATAAAGAAATGTTTTAGGTATTAAAAAAAGGAAGATCTTTATGGGAGATATTGAAGATCTTTCACCATGATTAGAAGCTTATATTCCGAGTTTCCAAAGACACTAAACTATTACGGTCCTTGTGTGTGTGTTTTGTTGTTATGTACTAAGTATTCCCCAAAAGTAAGGGTAAAAAAAAGAAAAATCAATCACATCATACCAACTGTAACGCCCCGACCCTAGTATCATAACCCACAGGTCGGAGGATAGAAACCTCCCTCTGATACCAACTGTAACGCCCCGACCCTAGTTACCCAGAGTCAGTGCATTATTACATAACATTGGCATGATCACAAGAAAGATCAAATCTCGAAAGACCAATTGGTTTAGTAGCCATGGAAACACTATATATATTCATAAGTCTTACGTTACATCATAAAATAAAAAACTACTACTACAACATATTGTCTCCATAAACCACACTCATATACCCACATAATATCCCTGCAGGTCATTCATAATTTACTTCATCACTTCCTGGAAAAAATAAGACATAGAAAAGGGGTGAGCTCAAATTCCCAATAAGGATAACAATATAACGGAAACTTTCATAAATAAGAATAAAAATTTAAGGAAATGTATAACTAAAACAAAAGCCTTTCAAACTTGAACTTTCAAAATGGAATGGCATAAATAAAATGAAATAATGCCATTTACTTATTCACATGGATATTCTACTAATCAAATAATCACATGCAAAATAAATAACCACTTTCATAATGTTGGAATGCATAATGACAGACTATCATAACCAAATAGCCAAGGCCTCGTGCCAAGACTACAAATAAGATTTTGTCAAGGCCTTGTTCCAAGACACTAGTTTGTCTCATGAGACCCACCGATGCATCGAGGAGCTATAGCGGGCTCCACCCGTCACATATTAAGTCCAATGCATTCCCATATGAAAAGGTTTAAACATAACATAAACATTCGTATTAAAACTATCATACGAAATGTCAATAATTTCACCATAAACTATGAATGGTATAAAAATAGCACATCCACAGTCAAACATATCACAAAACCTTCAATACAATATAGATGTTTTGTATCATAAAAAAACAACTTCAAATAAGCATAAAATCCATCAAAGGATGTTGACATAGATGAAATCAAAACACTTTTTAGAGAAATATCTCTTTCTATTTTTGAAATCATTTAAAAACCATATAAAATAAAACATTTTCTTGAAAATATTCTTATAATATTTTAAGGAAAGATTTTTAGATTTTATAACGGCGGAAAATAACCGCACCCGCCGTATAAGTTAAAAAAACAATCTTACCTTAATTCTGTCGAAAAGGTTAAAAAGGATCTTGTTTTGAAAACGATGGAAAGATTCCTCTTATAAATAGTAAAAAAAGGGTATAAATGACTTTAACCCATATTCTTGTAAATAATAAAAACGTTTTGAAATACATTTTTAAGAAAACATGGATGTGGATAGTAAAGAGATCCCAGTAGATTATTACATATAAACAACCTCGGATAATGAAGAGATTGTGAAATAACCCTTACCTTGTACTTTTCCTTGGTTGGGGTAGGTTAAACTCATGTATAATAGTGAAATACTTGTTATTAAATTATTCATGAATCATATATATTAATATGATATCATATATGATCTTTTAACATTGATTTGTTAATAATAGTTTTTAATTATTGTCGTTTCAGGTGTTAACTTACTCATTTTCTTTTATATGTTTTGTTACATAAGTCGTTCTTGTTAGCGGTAGGTTGTATATTATTCATATCCAGAATGATATCAAGTCCTTAAACATCATCTTTAAATCATCAAATCATAATTATTCTTTAATGGATACGATGGAGAATGAATCTCATCGCGTTCGTGGAGACGGTAGTCCGTACGTACGCACGAGCGACAATATCATTCTTTTGATATTAAAATAATATATAAATGGATGGTATATCATAAATACAGAATAATTAACATTTTATATTTATTATTTACATGTGTTACACATCATTATTATACCCATCCAAATAATAATATATTGAATAACAATTACAGCACGACATGGAGACGGTAAGCCGTACGTACGCACGTATGGTGACATGTTATTCAAAGGGTGGATAGAATACTGAATATGGTTGTACCATATCTATAATAACATAAAAGAATATATATGATACTGGATTTATTATTTTATAATGGTATCAACAAAGGAAGAAGAAGTGGAAGAAGAAATGAACTTGGAAAAGGGTGGTGAAATCATTACCTCTTATTCGGGTTCTTCTTTTTGATTTGATCAAAAGGGCTCCTTAGGATGGCTTTCTGATCAAACTAAGGCCTCTAGTTTGTAGTGAGGGATGTTGGTAGAGTATTTGGGCAGAGTTTGGCCGATCCAAAAGGTTTTGAAGGTGTGAATAAATGAGAAGGAGTAGTTCCCTTTTATAAGAGGGGTGAGGGGCACCTTTGGAAAAGCTAGAAATATTAGTTTAGAATAAATTCATATTCGGTTTCTAATGGATCCAAAGTTGATTATTTGAATTTTAAGGTGGCTATGGGTCTAAAACAACCCAACCAATAGAATTTAGATAGGTTTGGGTACTTATATTAACCTTATCTTTGAGTATTAACTCTAAGTTAATTAGTTTCACTTTTACAATGTCTCTTTGTATTTTTATATAATATGGTTAATAAACTTACTATATACATCCAATAGACCCCCAAGTGGTCCATTAATTATTAACCTATCATGATATAAGTATCTTGGATGAACCATATATTTTTAAAAATTTAATATCACTTAATAATATAATATATGTTTTAAGAACTCTTTTATGTCAATTTTGACACTATTCAATAGTTGATTTTTGTGAAACTCATAACAGATTGATTACTTCGAAAAAAGTCAATTTAATCAATCCTAATATATCATATTATCCTAGAAAATTAGTTTAATTCATTAAAAGTTTTATATTATATTTATTTGGGTATTTATAATATCAATTATTTTAATTTTTCACTATTATGATAACTACTGCATCATCATTGTGTCATAAATAAATTAAATTATTTAATCTCTAAAAACTATAAATAAAATATCATTATGTAGGAAATCTTTTTATATTTATAATGAATATTTATAATCTAAAATCCAACATATATAACCCTATGTAATAATTGTTTTTCTAAAATATATATGCTTGTGTCATTTTTGTATTCATTTTAACTTAATTAAAAAAAAGTGTCCCTATCACCTACAAGTGGCACCATGGAGTCCCAAAATCGACCCAAAGATGACTATGGTCTAACATGTATCAACAAATAAGGCTAGGAAACGTTTTAGGGTAATTTTGTATTATTATAATATTCTTTTTTAACCCTTATTTACCGTATTTACCCTTAACCATGGTAAATAAAATATTTACCACAGTAATTATTCAAAATGTATAAAAATAAAAGTTACCTATTTACACAATTTGTAAATCCTGATTCCAAATATGAAATCCATTTTTCTAAATTCAAAACACAGAAGTGGTAGAAATTAATTTATAATTAATTCCCGCTGCCAAAACAAAAAGCGTGTTTTTAAGAGAAAATAACTATCAAAAGATTGACACTTGTTTATGTTCGGTTTAACTATAAAATTATGTCCAATGACCAACATTATATTAAATAGTAAAAATTTATCCTAAATATACTTTAAAACCACTCAAATTAATAATTTATCACTATTAATTATTTTGATTAAAAAAATTGTTTTTAATTAAAATTTAGTAATTTTCACTATTCATCAAAATATGAAAGTTATCCGAAAAGTACCAAAATTTCACCTTAGGCTAAATTCGATATTCCAAATCCAAAAATGAAGTCCATTTTAAAATATAAAATTTCAAAATTAGGTATTACTATTCATAACGGCTAGTTTGATTGGTTATGGTGTGTTAGAACTCAGTGTTGCGTAAAACACACGCTATCACATTTTTCAAAGAGAAGCATACCGTAGAAACTTGGGGTGTTACATTCTCCCCTCCTTCAAATAATTTCGTCCTCGAAATTTCTAAAATACTTATCACATGAAAAGACTCGGGTGGTTCTTCGTCATATGTTCCTCGGGTTCCCACGTTGCCTCTTCCATCTTATGGTTTCTCCACAAAACTTTTACCAGACGCGTCGTCCAGTTTCTCAGTACTTGTTCTCTCGTATCAAGAATCCTGATGGGCTCTTCACAATAGGAAAGATTAGGTTCCAGTTCTTATTCCTCATAAGTGAGTACATGCATTGGGTCAGGCATGTATTTCCTCAACAGAGATACGTGGAATACATCGTGAACTTTGGAGAGACTTGGCGACATTGCCAATCGGTAAACCACAGCCCCAATTCGTTCTAGAATTTCAAAAGGTCCGATGTACCTGGGACTCAATTTACATTTCTTTCCAAAACGTTTGACTCCCTTCCATGGAGATTCCTTTAGGAAAACATGATCACCAACTTGAAATTTCAAATCCTTCCTTCGATTATCGGCATAGCTCTTCTGCCTACTTTGAGCTGCTTTGATGTGATTTTGGATTACCTTCACCTTTTCCACCGTTTCCTCCACCAGTTCTGGGCCTACAAGTTTTCTTTCACCAACGTCATCCCAACAGGTTGGTGTACGACATCTCTTTCCGTATAACGCTTCATATGGTGCCATCTGAATACTTGAATGGAAGCTATTGTTATAGGAAAATTCTACTAGTGGTAAATATTGATCCCACATACCCTGAAAGTCAAGTGAGCAAGATCTCAACATGTCTTCTAAGGTCTGAATAGTCCGTTCTGATTGTCCGTCTGTCTGAGGGTGGTAAGCAGTTCCAAAATGAAGTTCAGTATCCAGGGATTTCTGAAGTCTTTTCCAAAATCTTGAAGTAAAATAGGGATCACGATCAGAAACAATCGATAGGGGTACTCCATGAAGTCTCCCAACTTCATTAATATATAGTCTTTCTAGACGTTCCAGGGGTAGATCTTCTCTTATAGCAAGAAAATGTGCTGACTTGGTAATACGATCAACAATAACCCATATTGCATCGTTCCTTCTAGGAGTCTTTGGTAGCCCCCTGACAAAGTCCATCGTAATATTGTCCCATTTCCACTCCGGTATGGGAAGAGGTTGCATGACTCCTCCAGGCTGTTGCCTTCCAGCTTTCACTTGTTGAAAAACCATACATCTTGACACAAAATCAGTAATCTCCCTCTTCATGTTGTCCCACCAAAAATGTTCCTTCAAATCTCTATACATTTTGGTTCTCCTAGGGTGTATAGAGAAATTGGAACTATGAGCATCATCCAACAATTCCCTTTCTAGATCAGGTATATCGGGAACACAAAGTCTCTTCCCGAATTTCAAAATTCCATCTTCATACACAAAGTCTCTCAATCTCCCATCATTCACAGCTTTAATCTTCTTTTGAAATTCTTCATCATTGGTCTGAGAACTCTTAATCCTTTCTAGTAAAGATGGTTTGGCACCCATTTGAAAAATCATTGATGTTTCACCTTCCCTGGTTGTTCCCATGTCCGTCTTCACTAGATCCATGAAAATTGGATCCCTTTCAATTCTCATATATTTCAAAACTCCATGTTTTCTTCTACTCAATGCATCTGCCACCTTGTTTTCTTTCCCCGGGTGGTAGTGTATTGTGCAATCATAATCCTTGAGTAATTCAAGTCATCTCCTTTTCCTCTTGTTGAGTTCTTTTTGTGAGAAAATATACTTCAAACTCTTGTGATCAGTATAAATCTCACATTTTTCGCCATAGAGGTAGTGCCTCCATATCTTCAAAGAAAAGATCACAGCTGCTAACTTGAGATCATGAGTAGGATAGTTTTGTTCATGAATTTTCAACTATCGTGATGCATAGGCAATAACTCTATCATTCTGCATAAGGACACAACCATGTCCTTTCATTGATGCATCACTATAAATAACGAACCCATCATTCCCCGATGGTAGATTCAATATAGGAGCATTGACTAATCATCTCTTCAGTTCTTCGAATCATTCTTCACACTCTTTTGTCCATACAAATTTAACCCCTTTACGTGTGAGCTTCGTTAATGGGTTAGCCAATCGGTCAAAATTATGAGCGAAACGTCGATAATAACCTGCAAAAACAATAAAACTACATACCTCAATTATACTCGTAGGTGCTGGCCATTCTTGGATTTCCTTGGTCTTAGAAGGATCACCAGAGATTCCATCTTTAGAGACAATATGGCCAAGAAAACAAATCTCATGAAGCCAGAATTCACACTTTCTAAACTTCCCATATAATTCATGCCTCCTCAGAGTCTTCAAGATAATACGCAAGTGATTTTCATGATCTTCATAGCTTTTAGAGTATACTAAGATATCATCAATAAATACCACCACAAATTAATCAAGATACTCCTTGAAAACTCTATTCATCAGATCCATGAATATAGAGGGTGCATTAGTCAATCCAAACGGCATTACAGTAAACTCGTAATGCTCATACCTGGTTTGAAATGCTGTCTTCAGAATGTCTTCCTTCATCACACACAACTGATGGTATCCAGATCGAAGGTCAATCTTTGAAAAGTATTGTGCTCCATGCAGTTGGTCAAATAAATCATCAATACGAGGTAGGGGATACTTGTTCTTTATCGTTATAGCATTGATCTCTCTGTAGTCGATACATAACCTCATAGATCCATCTTTCATTTTAACAAAAAGAACAGGGCTCCCCATGGAGAAACACTAGGGCGAATAAATCCCTTATTACTCAATTCCTCTAGTTGTTTCTTTAGTTCAACTAATTATATAGTGGCCATTCTAAAAGGGGTCTTCGATATAGGCCTTGATCCAGGAATCAAATCAATGGAAAACTCAACATCTCGTTCTAGAGGATGTCCAGGTAAATCTTCCAGAAATACATCTACAAATTCTTTCACAATTGTTACATCATCTATTTGAACATTCCTTTCCTCACCAATAGTTATTTCATTCTCTTCCTCCCCAATAATTGAATTAAGTTGAGCTACTGGGGGTGGATCTAAAAAAGAATTAGGTGGTGACGATTCTGCTCTAAAGATAAGGTGTTCCTTATCATTATCATCAAGAATCGTATCCTCTTTCTTCTTACAATAAATCTTCGCATCATAGTCCGAATTCCAGTCGATACCGAGGATTATATCAAAATCAATCATAGGTATGACGATGAGATCAGCCGATAAAGAACATTTATGTGCTCTAATTGGGACTGATTCACAAAACTTTGTTGCAATGATACTTCCCTTAGGAGTTTTAACTTACAACTCCCTTATTAAATCAAATTGGAAATATTTAATTTTCTTAGTAAACTGGAAGGATACGAAACAATGCGATGATCCAGAGTCAAATAATGCATTTTCTAAACATGAGGAAACCATTAAATTACCTGCCACCACGTCTTTCGGAGCTTCTACCTCAGCAGTAGTGATAGCATAAGTCTGGCCTTGATCCCTTGGCCTTTTCTGAGGTAAGTTCTCCAGACGCTTAGGACATTCATTTGCATAATGCCCCATCTCCCTACAATTGTAGCACTGAACGTTGGTAGCTTCCTTCTTCCCCTTGCAATCACGAGCTTGGTGGCCTTTTTCACAACACTTGTAACAGACTCACATTCCCTTCAAGCAAGTACCAGGTTGTTTCTTCCCGCATTTACTAAAAGATGGATATTTAACCTTTCCCTTCTTCCCCTTATTTCCATTCCCAGATTGATCAGTAAGGATAACATTATAGCAGAAGCTTTCATAGATAAGCATAAACACCTAAGGCAATTTATAACCAAAACAAAAGCCTTTTAAACATGAACTTTAGCATAAAATGGCAAAGGTAAAATGAAAGAATTCCATTTACTTACTCACATGGATATTCTACTAGTCGAATGATCACATGAAATATCAATAACCACTTTAATAATAATGGAATGCATAATGCCAGACTATCATAACCACAGAGCCAAGGCCTCGTGCCAAGACTACAAATAAGATTTTGCCAAGTCCTTGTGCCAAGACACTAGTTTGTCTCATGAGACCTACTGATGCCTCAAAGAGTTATAGCGGGATCCACCCATCACTTATTAAGTCCAATTCATTCCTCATATGAACAAGTTTAAACATAACATAAACATTTGTATTAAAACTGGCATATGAAATGTCAATACTTTAACCACAAACCATGAATGGTATAAAAATAGCACATCCACAGTCAAACATAACACATTCGATACAATATGGAAGATTGTATTGTATCACATTAACCTCAATCAATAATAATGAAGGATGTTGACATAGATGAAAATAATCATCCAAACTATTTGAGAGAAATATCCCCCTTTTTCTTGAAATCATTTAAAAGTCACACTATTTGTCAAGAAGCCATTTAGAAATATATTTTTGAATCAAAGTGTCCCATACCACTTTGAAACTTTTTAAAAGGAGTTTTAATTTCTAAAAGTTAATTTTCATATAAATAAATCATTAAAACCATTTTTAAAACATGGACATTAATGAGAAGATTTAGATGAATAATTCTTTAAAACATTTAAAAATGGTATTTTAGTTAGAGATTCTAACAAAAAGAGAGACACTTGAATACAAATAATTGAGGTAATAAAAACTTTGTAATATCCTGAGAATAAAGGGATTCATGATATACTATGTCAAAGTACTTTATATACACCACATAAAAGTGATTTGGTGTATATCAACAAAGAAGTCTCAATGGAATGTAAATTGAGATGAAATCTCTCATAAAGGCCGTATCCTTAGGTTAAGGATAAATCAACGACATAATTATTTGTGAAATTTATAAATACACTAAATATGATTGGATTTTTAGTGTAAAACAATCACAGGACATTTACACATAATCTTGTAAAAACAACACCAATGAATTGGATGTTTAACTCAACAAATGGAGAATGAGTTAAAATTACTCTTATCAAATTCATATAGATGACTTGAGAAATTATCAATGGATTGATTATGTATATAAAAAGTATGTCCACAGAAAAGGGGAGTGGAAATTATGACATAAGCAAATGAATAGAGATTCCACAAATAATCTCGGAGTAAAATAATCAATGGAGTTTGCGTAAAGCCGAATAATTGGAAATTAGAATTTCAAATTCCCTTATCGATTTGGTAACTTATCAAGCATGAACCCATGAATGAAGGATAACAATATGATGATTTAAATATACATGAATTAAAGTATATTACACAATGAATACAAACATGGGCAGCACACACACCACATGCAATAAATAAGTGGTGAATAATGGAATTCTCACGAAATTAAGAGCGAGATTTGAAACTCCTTACCACGTTAATCAATTGAGTCGTATGGTCAAAAGTTAATAACCACCAAATGATTTACTGAATAACATGAATATAAATATAATCATTATAATATATATCTAATGGAAGCACACAATAGACAACTTTCAATAATTTAGTGGCGAACAATGGAAATCTCACGGAATTGAAATTGAGATAAGAAAATCCCTTACTTTGTACTTTTTCCTTAGTCGACGGTAGGTTAACATCCTGTATAATGGTTAAATAATTGTTATTGAATTATAAAAGAATAATTTACTTTAATATGATATCATATATGATCTTTTAACATTGATTTGTTAATAATATCTTAGAATTATCGTCATTTCGGGTGTTAATGGGTTCATTTTACTTTATATTCTTTGTTATGTGATCCATATTCTTTATTAATGGGATGTATATTATTAATATCCATAATGATATAAAGTCCTTAGATACTATTTTTAAATCATCAAATTATAATTATACTTGAATGGATATGATGGATAATGAATCTCATCGCGTTCGTGGAGACGGTAGTCCGTACGTACGCACGAGCGACAATATCATTCTTTTGATATTAAAATAATATATAATTGGATGGTATATCATATATACAGAATCATTTTCATGTCATATTTATTATTTACATGAGTTACACATCATTATTATACCCATTCAAATAATAAAATATTGAATAACAATTACACCACGACGTGGAGACGGTAAGCTGTACTTACGCACGTATGGTGACATGTTATTCAAAGGATGGATAGAATAAGGAATATGGTTGTACCATATTTATAATAACATCACAGTATATATATGATACTAGAGTTATTATTTTATAATGGTAATAACAAAGAAAGAAGAAGTGGAAGAAGAATGGAACTTGAAAAGGGGTGGTGAAAACATTACCTCTTCTTCGGCTTCTTCCTTTTGATTTGATCAAAAGGACTCCTTATGTTGGCTTTCTGATCAACCTAAGGCATCTAGGTTGTATTGAGGGAAGTTGAGAGAGTATTTGGGCAGGGTTTGGCCTAACCAAAAGGCTTTTAAGGTGTGAAAAATGAGAAGGGGGAGTGCCCTTTTATAAGAGGGGTGAGGGGCACCTTTGGAAAAGCTAGAAATATTAATTTATAATAAATTCATATTCGGTTTCTAATGGATCCAAAGTTGATTATTAAAATTTTAAGCTGGGTATAAGTCTAAAAAAATTCATCCAATAGAATTTAGACAGGTTTGGGTCATTATATTAACCTTATATTTAAGTATTAACTCTAAGTTAATCAGTTTCACTTTTACAATGTCTCTTTGTATTTTTATATTATATGGTTAATAAACTTACCATATACATCCAAGAGACCCCCAAGTGGACCATTAATAATGAACCTATCATGATATAAGTCTCTTGTCCGAGCCTTAGATTTTTAGGAATTTAATATCAATTAATAATATAATATTTGTTTTAAAAACTCTTTTATGTCAATTTTCACACTATTCAATAGTTGATTTTTGTGAAAAACATAACATAATGATTACTTCGAACAAAGTTAATTAAAGCAATCCAAATATGTGATATTAACGTTGAAAATTAGTTTAATTCAATAAAATTCTCAAATTATATTTATTTGGGTATTTATAATATCAATTATTCTAATTGTTCACTATTATGGTAATTACTGTATCATCATTGTGTCATAAATATATTAACTTATTTAATGTTTAAAAACTATAAATAAACAATCATTATGTAGGAAATCATATTATCTTTCTAATGAATATTTACAATCGAATTTATTTTATGTATAACCCTATATTAAAAATGTTTTAGTAAATAAACATTGATTTTAACTCTTTTAACTCTTCTTTGAATTAAATAATAATAAATGTCCTAATCTAATCCAAGTGGAACTAAATGATAATATTTTATTCCTAAGGTTGTTTTTGGCAGAGATACACTTGTCCAATAGAATTAGGACATGTTTTAGGATAATATTAATATCATTTATACCCTTAATTACCCTATTTACTTTTAACCGTGGTAAATAAATGTAAAAAGTTACTATTCACCAAAAATTATTTTCATCTCATTGAACCACATTTTACTTCTTGATATTAACCGTGTCTCTCGGATTTTCGAAATTCCATTCACAGAAGCGGTAAAATTATTTTTTATGAAAAATTTAGTTTTTTTAACTATCACTTAGTAGTTTCACTATTCATCAAAAATTGATGTTTTTCAGAACAATGCAAAAAATTTCACCCTAAGCTATAATTTATATTCCAAATTAAAAAATGATGTCTGTTTTACAAAAATCTAAACATATAAGTTGCATTAATTAATTTTATAATTAATTCCCGCTGTCACAACAAATAGCGTGTTTTTAAGAAACAATATATATCAAAAGATTGACAGTTGTATATGTCTGGTTTAAATATGAAATTATGTTCAATGACCCACATTGTATTACATGGTAATAATATATTCTAAATATACTTTTAAACAAATCAAATTAATAATTTATCACTATTAATTATTTTTATTAAAAAAGTTGTTTTTAATTAAAATTTAGTAATTTTAACTATTCATCAAAATATGAAAGTTATCCGAAAAGTACCAAAATTTCACCCTAGGATAAATTCGATATTCCAAATCCAAAAATGAAGTCCATTTTTAGAGATAGAATTTATAAAATTCCCAAAGGTAGGTATTACTATTCATAATGGCTAGTTTGATTGGTTGTGGTGTGTTAGAATCTCGAAATTGCATACAATGCACGCCATTGCATTATTCGAAGGGAAACGTATTGTGGAAGCTTGGGGTGTTACATTCTACCCTCATTCAATAAATTGCATCCTCGCAATTTTGAAAATTGTGCTCGGGAATATAATGGAAAGTCCCACATCAGAAAAGAGTCAATAAAACTGTCACTTTAAAAGAAAGAAAGAGTGGTATAAAGGTCAACCACGATAACCCATACTCGGGTTCCATGTAGGAAAACATGGATATGGATGATAAACTAAGTGTCAAGTTATGATGGAGAGGGATAGAAATCATGATTGGGAGAAAGTTGACAATAAGAAAACCAAAAACTTGTGTTGGGACAGACGGCCATTAGTCTCATAGTAGGAAAGTAAACGGACAACATTTTTTTGTTTTAAGTTTCATTACATAAGGATGAGAAATTCATTTATGATATTGACTAAGAATATAAAGATATATACTTACTTTTAATTAGAGATTCATTCTTTAATAAATTTCCACCACTAACTCATTTTTTTTAAAAGATGAGTATTCAAGAAGACTTGGTCACACTGGAAGGGCTAGAATGAACTTCTTTAGAATCACATGATCCATGCAGGATGAACTATATATTTACATTGTCTTTTGAGAGAAATAAACACTAATCTTAATTTACAAAACTAAACTAACAATACCCCAAAGTTAAATAAATACCATTCAATGATCAATTGTCCTTAGAATCCTTTAATATAATCAAAACTAATATTGAAAACCAAAACTTTTTAAGAATGTAGTCTTCCATGTTAAATTGTATCTCCAAATGGCATTAATTACTCTTAAAGTCACATATTTAAAAGTAATTAATCTAATCATTTCCATAAATAACCCAAATCATTATAAATCCACAATAAAAACATAGATAAAAATCCAACATTACTCCACTAATGACATCCCATAGTATTCTATTTTCCTCGAACATATAGTGTTCCCAACAAAGTGAACATCTTCCAAAATAACATTTATCACTTAATCACCAAATCATTTTCCTATACTAAGGGTATTCATTTGATAAGACATAAGAACCCAAATCAACATATTATTGATCAATAAAATCATTTAACTAAAAAAATAGCCACACTAACCAGGGACTTCACGTAGTCCAGTGGTAGGCGATAAATCCCCATCACACTTTGGTTGTGTGTTCGATTCCCACAACTTTGTCCGACGCGATGGGTTGTAACACGGTCTACGTGTTATCCTTTTTCAAAACTATATTTTATAATATTACCAAAATGAGATAAAAATTTCTCAAAATAACATAATTTAACCACAAATGTTATATCATACCTTTCATTTTGATCCCAAATAACTTATAATTTCCTCAAACCCAATGATCATATAAAACCAAATGTTTATTCATAACTATAACCACAAGAGAAAAGATAGTTATTCCTCAAATATCATTCTAACATGGAAAACTGCGGTGTTACAAATACAAGTGAAAATTATTCCAAAGTAAACCCATCAACAAGGAGCATTAATACTTTTTAAACATTTCTCAAACCATTTATTTCCACATTGCTTCATCTTTGACAAAGAAAATATCCTATAGAATAGGGCATTCACTTGGGTAATGGCCAGGTCCCCTATATTTACGGCAAATGACTGTAAATGGACTCTTGGGACCATTTTTATCTTCTTCAATAGTACTCTTCATTTTTCTTCTGCAATTCTTCACTTTATGTCCTTCCTTCCCGCACGTAAAGCATTTCGTTGTCCCATTGAGACACTTTCCTGGGTGTCTCCTTCCACATTTCCTGGATGATGAAAATTGAGGGTTCTTTTCTCTATGGTCTCCATTGCTGGAGCTCTTATCATTCATCACCTTTCTCTTCCTTGTTAAGTCTGGGAGTTGGTTTATATATATGTTGTTGATCATATTTTTGGAAAACTGATTTGGAATAAAGATGATATCTTTTACGCCTATCAACATTCCATTTTGTTGCTCATTGCCACCACCGTTACCACCTTGTACATCATTCTCATAGTCACTATGACTTCCTTGGAATCCATCCATTGACTAAAACCAGAAAGCATTGTGTGAGTAACAGTAGTCGTAAAATCATTTAGAGATTAAAATGTCACCGTATTCTCAATTTGAAACATATTAGGATTAACCAAGATCATTTACTCTCATCTTATATATATATTACTTAAATCGGTTTGTAAAGAAAATGTAAATTATCCTAAGCATATCCCCCAGGAGTATCGTAACCAAAAGTGCAGCAAGGACCGTTGTCATGCACCAGTTCCCGTTTGAGTCTAGCTCAAAGCAGTGTTTTCGGGTTTTACCCCTAGGTACATCTGTGCCAGAGCCGCCTCTACCTTCTCGTATCCAGACATGGATGTATTGCTCAGAAAACTCACAAAATCTCTACAATACCAAAATTATTGGAAGTTCTTCTATACTAAACCTCAAAGTTCATCTTAGGTCTACGTGCTCTAATCAGAGTTTATCTAAATCTAGCTTCCAAGGTTTGTACTAAACTTCCTATGATACCAAAAGTAACGCCCCGACCCTAAATACCCAGAGTCGGTGCATTATTACATAACATTTTCATGATCACAAAGGATCAAGTCTCGAAAGACCGATTAGTTTAGTAGTCTTGGAAACACTAGATATATTCATAAGCCTTATATTGCATCATAAGGTAAAAAAAACTACAACAACATCTTGTCTTCATATCCCCTCATACTATCCTTGCAGGTCATTCATAAATTACTTCTTCATAATCATAGGAAAATAAAACATTGAATGGGGTGAGCTCAGATGCTCAGTAAGGATAAAATTATAGCAGAAGATTTCATAGATAAGAATAAACACATAAGGCAATTTATAACCAAAACAAAAGCCTTTTAAACATGAACTTTAGAATAAAATAGAAAAGGTAAAATGAAATAATGCCATTTACTTACTCACATGGATATTCTACAAGTCAAATGATCACATGCAATATCAATAACCACTTTCATAATAATGGAATACATAATACCAGACTATCATAACCACATAGACAAGGCCTTGTGCCAAGACTACAAATAAGATTTTGCCAATGCCTTGTGCCAAGACACTAGTTTGTCTCATGAGACCTACCGACGCATCGAGGAGCTATAGCGGGCTCCACCCATCACTTATTAAGTCCAATGCATTCCTCATATGAACAGGTTTAAACATAATATAAACATTCGTATTAAAACTAACATACGAAATGTCAATAATTTATCCACAAACCATGAATGGTATAAAAATAGCACATCCACAGTCAAACATAACTCATTCGATACAATATGGATGATTTTATTGTATCACAATAACCTCAATCAAGAATAATGAAGGATGTTGACATAGATGAAAATAATCATCAAATCTATTTGAGAGAAATATCCCCCTTTTTCTTGAAATCATTTAAAAGTCACAGTCTTTGTCAAAAAGCCATTTAAAAATATATTTTTGAATCAAAGTGTCCCATACCACTTTGAAACTTTTTAAAAGGAGTTTTAATTTCTAAACATTAATGTCCATATAACTAAATCCTTAAAACCATTTTTAAAACATGGACATTAATGAGAAAGAATTAGATGAATAATTCTTTAAAACATTTAAAAATGATATTTTAGTTAGAGATTCTAACCAAAAGAGAGACACTTGAATACAAATAATTGAGTTAATAAAAACATTGTAATATCATGAGAATAAATGGATTCATGATATACTATGTCAAAGTACTTTATATACACCACATAAAAGTGATTTGGTGTATATCAACAAAGAAGTCTCAATGGAATGTAAATTGAGATGAAATCTCTCATAAAGGCTGTATCCTTAGGTTAAGGATAAATCAACGACATAGTTATTTGTGAAAAATATAAATACACTAAATAGGATTGGATGTTCAGTTTAAAACAATCAAAGGACATTCACACATAATCTTGTAAAAACAACACCAATGAATTGGATGTTTAACTCAACAAATGGAGAATGAGTTAAAATTACTCTTATCAAATTCATATAGATGAATTCGGAAATTATCAATGGATTGATTATGTGTATCAAAAGTATTTCCACAGAAAAGGGGAGTGGAAATTATGATATAAGCAAATGAATAGAGATTCCACACATAATCTCGGAGTAAAATAATCAATGGAGTTTGCGTAAAGTAGAATAAATGGAAATTGGAATTTCAAATTCCCTTATCGATTTGGTAACTTATCAAACATGAACCCATGAAAGAAGGATAACACAATGATGATGTAAATATACATGAATTAAATTATATTACACAATGAATACAAACATGGGCAGCACACACATCACATGCAATAAATAAGTGGTGAATAATGGAATTCTCATGAAATTAAGAGTGAGATAAGAAACTCCTTACCACGTTAATCAATTGAGTCATATGGCCAAAAGTTAATAACCACCAAATGATTTACAGAATAACATGAATATAAATAGAATCATTATAATATATATCATATGGAAGCACACAATACACCACTTTCAATTATTTAGTGGCGAACAATGGAAATCTCACGGAATTGAAAGTGAGATAAGAAAATCCGTTACTTTGTACTTTTTCCTTGGTTGACTGTAGGTTAACCTCCTTTATAATGATGAAATAATTGTTATTGAATTATAAAATAATTATTTACTTTAATATGATATCATATATGATCTTTTACCATTGATTTGTTAATAATATCTTAGAATTATTGTCATTTCGGGTGTTAACAAGTTCATTTTACTTTATATTCATTGTTATGTGATCCATATTCTTTATTGATGGGATGTATATTATTAATATCCAGAATGATATCAAGTACTTAGATACTATTTTTAAGTCATCAAATTATAATTATACTTGAATGGATATGATGGAGAATGAATCTCATCGCATTCGTGGAGACGGTAGTCCGTACGTACGCACGAGCGACAATATCATTCTTTTGATATTAAAATAATATATAATTGGATGGTATATCATTTATACAGAATCATTATCATGTTATATTTATTATTTACATGAGTTACACATCATTTTTATACCCATTCAAATAATAATATATTTAATAACAATTACACCACGACGTGGAGATGGTAAGCCGTACGTACGCACGTATGGTGACATGCTATTAAAAGGATGGATAGAATAATGAATATGGTTTTAACATATTTATAATAACATCACAGTATATATATGATACTGGATTTATTATTTTATAATGGTAATAACAAAGAAAGATGAATTGGAAGAAGAAAGGAACTTGAAAAGGGGTGGTGAAAACATTACCTCTTCTTCAGCTTCTTCCTTTTGATTTGATCAAAAGAACTACTTAGGTTGGCTTTCTGATCAAACTAAGGCCTCTAGGTTGTAGTGAGGGAAGTTTAGAGAGTATTTTGGCAGAGGTTGGCCGAACCAAAAGGCTTTGAATGTGTGATGAAATGAGAAGGAGGTGTTCCCTTTTATAAGAGGGGTGAGGGGCACCTTTGGAAAAGCTAGAAATATTAATTTATAATAAATTCATATTCGGTTTCTAATGGATCCAAAGTTAATTATTAAAATATTGACGTGGGGATAGGTAAAAAACCATTTAGCCAATAGAATTTAGACAGGTTTGGATCATTATATTGACCTTATCATTAAGTATTGACTCTAAGTTAATTAGTTTCACTTTTACAATGTCTCTTTGTATTTTTATATTATATGGTTAATAAACTTACCATATACATCCAAGAGACCCCTAAGTGGTCCATTAATGATGAAACTATCCTGATATAAGTCTCTTGGCCGAGCCTTAGATTTTTAGGAATTTAATATCACTTAATAATATAATATTTGTTTTAAAAACTCTTTTATGTTAATTTTGACACTATTCAATAGTTGATTTTTTTGAAACACATAACAGAATTATTACTTCGAAAAAAGTTAATTAAAGAAATCCTAATATGTCATATTAACCTTAAAAATTAGTTTAATTCAATAAATGTCTCAAATAATATTTATTAGGGTATTTATAATATCAATTATTCTAATTGTTCACTATTATGGTAATTAGTGTATCATCATTGTGTCATAAATATGTTAACTTATTTAATTTTTAAAAATTATAAACAAAATATCATTATGTAGGAAATATTATTATCTTTCTAATGAATATTTACAATCGAATTTATTTTATGTATAACCCTATATTAAAAATGTTTTAGTAAATAACCATGTCTCTCGGATTTTCGAAATTCCATTCACAGAAGGGGTAAAATTATGGTTAATGAAAAATTCAGTTTTTTTAACTACCACTTAGTAGTTTCACTATTCATCAAAAATTGATGTTTTTCAGAACAATGCCAAAATTTCACCCTAAGCTATAATTGATATTCCAAATTAAAAAATGATGACTATTTTACAAAATTCGAAACATATATGTTGCATTAATTAATTTTATAATTAATTCCCACTGTCACAACAAATAGCGTGTTTTTAAGAAACAATAGATTTCACCACGGCGTGGAGACAGTATTCCGTATGTACGCACGCGCGGTGATTTTGTTTTCCGTAGGATGGATAGATGGTGAAATAGGGTTGTTTCATACATATAATAACATATCCGTATATGAGTGATAATGATGTTATTAATTCATAATGAAACAACCAAAGAAGAAGAATTGGAAGAAGAAATAAAGGTGAAAGAATCGGTAACAGAAATTACCTCTTCTTTGAAGCGCCTCTTTGAGACCTCCTCTTAGGGAACTAAAATTGGTCTTTGAGGAAGACCAGAACCTCTAGGATGTTTCTAGGGAAGTGTAGAAGAGAATTTGGCAGGGTTTGGACAAGCATTAAGGCTCAAAGTTGTGTGAGGAAGAGAGGGAGGAGGTGCCCTTTTATAAGGGAGGAGAGTGGTACCTTTGGAATAACTAAAAATATTATTTTATATTAAGGTAAAATTCGGTTTATAAAGGTTCTTAAGGGTCTTATTTAGAAGCTAAAGTTGGGATGGGTCTAAATCATTTCATTCAATAGGATTTAGACAAGTTTAGGTTATTATTTTAACCTTATCATTTAGATTTAACTTTAAGTTAGATAATTTAACTTTTACAGTGTCTTCTTGTTTTCTTACACTATAAGGTTAATAAACATAATATAAGAATCCAAACGAACCCCAAATTGTTTATTATTAATATATATGACCTTATCTAAGTCATTTGGCCGAACCATTATTTTTAGGAATAAAATAACAATAAATAATATAATATTTTTTAAAAAAACTAATTTATGTCAATTTTGACACTATTTGGTACATGATTTTTATGAAATTCATAACATAATGATAAGTTCGAACCAAGTTACTTAAATCCACAATAACATGTCATAGTGACCTATAAAATTAGTTTAAGTCATAAAAAGTCTCAAATTACATTTATTTGGGCATTTATAACATCAATTATGTCAATATTTCATTAATAAGACAATTACTACATCATCTTTGTGTCATAATAAATGATAATTATTTAATCTCTAAAAATTCTAAATAAATTCCTATGATGTAGATAATTGTATTAGATTTCAGGAGACTATTAATTTTCTAAGTTTCATGAAGTTTATCACTAGATTAAAATTATTATACTTATAAGATTTAAGAAAGTGACATGTTGTCACATTCTTTGGTTTTAATAATAATTAAATTATTTTCATTATAAAAATTTAATTAAATTAATCTAATCCGACCCTTAGGTGATATGGGTCGACTTTTAGTAATCCAATAAGATTTTTACATTTTTTAGGGTAATTTTAAAATATTATATTTACCCTTAATTACCCGATTTACCTTTAACTATGGTAAATAAAATTTACCGTAGTTACTATTCATAATTCCCAAATAAAAAAAGTAGCCTATTAACATAATTTGGACCCACTGATTCCAAATATGGAATACATTTTTTAAAATTTAATACACAGAAGTTGCAGAAATTAAATTAATATTAATCCCGTTGTCGAATAAAAACGGGTTTTTGTTTAAAACATTGCAAAAGATTGAATTGATTTAACCTACGAATTCAAGGTAAAATCAATGATAATGACATTAATTATATTAAATGGTAAAAATATATTCTATTTATACTTTAAAACCATTCAATTTTATAATTTAACCACATAAGATATTACGATGAAAAAAGCTGTTTTTAATTAAAATATAGCGTGTTTTTACTATTCATTAAAATATGAAATTATCGGAAAAATATCAAAACATTATCTAATGTATATTTTTATATCCTGATTCAAAAGAAGAATTTTAATTTGTCAAATTGAACATATATACATGTCAAAAACTAGATTTAAATTGGGTGCGCCATCAAAAGGCGGCAAAACTGCATTTTATGAAAAATACTTATTTTTCCAGAAATATTTATTTTGTTCTTATACCATGTTCTAGAAAATGTGTAAGATGAATAATAATGTTATAAAATTCAAAATTTAGTTAACACTATTCATAACGGCTAGATCATGAAAATATTATAATAATATATCATTGTTTATTAAAACCCGGTATTGCGTACAACACACACTATCGAGGAAGGTCGTGATTGTGTGTAATGCAAGCCAAGTCAGGGATGCGTGTTGTGAAAGAATCCTTCGTTGTTTCGTATAACAGAATCCAACCATATTTCATTTATACATTTAATATATATATATATATACTCAATGTTGCGTAGAATAACTATTATCAAAATTGTGTGTAACACAGTCCAAGAATAGTGTTGTGTATACTGCAAGCTAATACGGTGTTGCGTATAGCGCAAGGTAATCTTGGTGTAGAATAAAACACCAGACATTAATGAAATTAAAAGAATATTTTTCATAAATATTCGGGGTGTTACAATCATCATATCCCATTGATTTAGTTATCATACAATAATTGCTTCCACTCAAGTATTCAGATGGATTCATATGAGTCTCTATATGGAATGTGATTGAGAACTCAAACCTGTTTGGATAAATTTTGTGAAAGAAAGATATATATACCCAATATTGTGCAAGAGATATCCATGAAGGTTAAATTCATCCAGAAACACATCAAAACATCCCAGAGTAGGTTAAAGATCTATGATAACAACCATTTTAGGGACTTGGAGTTCGACATTGGAGGTAAAGTCTTCCTTCAAATAACACCATGGATGAAAGTCATATGTTTTGGAATGAAAGGGAAGATAAACCTAAGTTACATTGGAATATTTAAGATCTATAATTTAATATAAATCATGGCCTATCAGCTTAAACATACTCCAAATATGGACCAAGTTCATGATGTTTTTGATGAATCACTCTTGAGGAAGTACAGACCAGATCCCTCACATATACATAACTCTAGAGTGGTGAAGCTGGATGGTGATCTCTCATATGAGGAACAACCAGTAGAGATTCTAGAAAATAGAGATAAGGTTCTATACAATAATACAACCCACCTTGTCAAAGTGTTACGAAAGAACCATATGTTTGAAGAATCATCTTGGGAACTGGAAGAGGTGATGAAGGATAAATACCATTACATTTTATGTAAAATAAAATTTCGAGGGAGAAATTTCATAAGGGGGAAGAATATAATGACATAAAGTATTATCAATGGAATTCCCTTATTATAATTATGTGTTATAGTATAATCAAATTTGTTTAAACAATGACATATAATGATACTAAATACTATGTGATCATTAAACATAATTTGCTCACTTCTATGTTTGGAATTTTAAAAATATGACATAAATGGTTGCGATCATTAATACGTTTGGGGACTAATAGATCAAACATAATTTTTTTAACAGTAACATACCATTATAAATAGTAATGTTACCCTTATGAATAGTAATATACCGTTATTAATAGTACCCACACCTATGGAAGATTACATGTAGGATTTATGTATAATAATGGTGTACATATGTTTTGGAATAAGTAAACAAATGTTTTATAAACTATATTTTTCAAGTAAAATATGATTTTGATTAAAAATTAAATTAATTATATTTTGAAAAATATATTTAAAAAATGTACATCATTTTTGGATTCTACACATTGAAAAGGGGGTGGGGTGAAATTTAGGTATTGTTTCTGAAATTCATGAATTTTTGATGAGTAGTGAAATACCATAATTTTCAAAATAAGCTAAATACACTAATTATAGAGTCATGTATGTTATTATGCTAATTAGGCACAATTGGATCATATTAATATGATGAAAATTACTATTCTTGGTCCTGGAAGAATCGGTATTCCTTTTCTTGTGTAGAAATAATACATTAAGAATATAATAATGAGAAATCCCCTCTCCCCTCCACTATAAATACAACCCATCACACCCACATTTCCTCACAACTATCAAGCTTCAAGACTTTGCTAAAATCTTTCCAAGAATCTTACTTAACCCTCCCCATATTCCAAGAGCTTCTTGTCTCATCAAAAGACAAAACATAGGTCACTTAATGAGGATCTCAGTAGGGGGATTCCAAAGGCAATCTCTCTCATTCTTTTCTTTTTATTTCATTTCAATTTCATGTTCTATTCTTAATCTCTCCCCAAATATCTCCATCATCATGGGTTGGTAACTCAATTATCTTAAATATATGATATTTTTATATTAATAATGGGATATTAAATCATCTAAACCCATTTTCATCATTTTATTTTAAGAAGGAAATTGTTGTTTGCATGGTTTTAATTTATCACCTTCAAGAATGAAATGTTTTCAATTTACTTTACAGATTCCATATCTGGTCATGAAATAATTTTTATGGTTGAACTAGATTAAATTATATGTATTATATCTTATTTCATGTTGTAGAACTAACTTGTGTAGATATTACAGAAATATTAAACAAAAAATTTCATTATGGTCAAAAAGATTGCCCGAATTTACACAAATGATCATCATTAAATTTTGACTAATGATTCATCCATATGGTATATAACACAATTAATTATAAGATAATTTAAGCTCTAAGAATCTCATTAATAACATTTAATATCTCTTCTGGTTGTTTACCCTTGTTCTACAAGAACATCTATTTATTAATACATGAGAACCGTTGAAGAAAACCATAAAAACAAACATTCCCAAACAATGGATTTAATCCATATATCTTATCCAAAGGCCGATAAAATAACCTAATGTAATCATAATGAACAATATTAATGTAAAACACAGTTATAGAATTTTTAATTAATGAATCTAATATGGCTATAAATTAATTTAAAGTGAATATAGCATTAATATTCAAGTTAAGGGGAAATTCTCGAACCCATCTTTCTTTCTTCACGTTCTCCCTCATTCACTCCATTTTTCGTATGGTCACTCATTAAAAATTATTTGGTCATAATTATGTAATTTTTTCCAGGATAAAAATTTTTTCCAATATATTTAATGTCAAAAAATATTTTCTAAAAGAACTCATCATTCAAAAGAACTCCTTTTACTTCTCACTCAGGGTTGATGTTTATTGTATCAAGTATGTTATTCCCAGTTTTTTTTGGGAACCCAATGCTGATGAATGTGTTCTTATGAGATGTATTTCATTTATTTCCATGGGTTTTTAAGTTCATATATTTTATTTTATCAATGTGGAATTAGTTATAATGATAATGTTATGATGTGACAAGTACACCAAGAAAAATATAGCGTAATACAATTGATTGAATGTGACAGGTGCTCCGAAAATTATACAGTGCTTTAATGCATGGGGTAAAGTGATAAATCTCGTGAGTTAAAGTGAAATGATGCATGAACAAGATTGTATCATTTTTCATATTATGATTGGTTTTTGGCCACTAATACATGATGTTTCATTTCTTTGCATTGCTTCATTACATGTCTATTATTAATGATTCCTATCGTGTTCATAGTCCTTTGTCTATGTTATGATTATGGTCATCCATTGATGTTGTGGTATTTTAATTTTATAATGTGTTGATTAAAATGTTATTTTCCATTCATAGAACCAATAAATATGATTTTTTTACATGACATAGATATTTTCATTCAACATAGATGAAAAATCTACAAAATTCCTATTAATAAAAAATATTTATTTAATCATAAAACAATAGAAAAATTTGTATTTCTATAACTTTCCATGTATATATAATATTGGGAACTCTTTATGTGAGGTTTTCATTACCTAATAACAAAATTTTCATCATAACAGATATGTTGTTTTCACTAATGTTGAAAATAATTATGTTATGTTTCAATGACATATTCCATCATGGTTATGCTACAAAAACAATATTTGAGATTAACAAAAATTTAATTTTTTCCCATTAATAAATTCTGTAAGAGTCATGTGATAGAAAACAAACAATATTATTTTCTATATTACGTTATATATGTTTAATTGTAATTGAAACACATTAGTTAGTAATGAATGGACCCCTGATCATTAATTTTTTGGCATGCATGGTTAGGTCCTCTTAATTAAGGAATTATGTGAAATATACTTTATTATTCGCATGGATAGTCAAATAAATTCCTTATGATCACTCCTCAAAGAAGAAAAAACAAATGATGGTTCTTACCATGGAAAAAATATTTATGATACCATCTCTAGATAATTTTTTTCTAAAATTCAAACAATTCATGAAAATATTTGAGGGGATATATGTGGACCCATTTATCCATTATGTGGTGTTTTTAAATAATTAATGGTAACAACTAATAATCTAGTAGAGGGTCTAATTTATGTTTCCTTTTTTTCATGTAATGTATCATTTTCATGATTTCATTCTTAAATAATTATATTGATAGCCCAATTGCATGATAATGACATCAATAATGAAATTATTGATAATCATATTGAATTTACCCCTAAATATTTCAATAATTATTTTATATAAATGATAATTACTATAGAGAATCATGTTACCCATGCACATACACAAATTTGTTTAGAAGCTCGTTGATAAAAGGCATCCAAATTATTTCTATACCATTAAAAATGATAAAACATTTGTCATTATCTATAAGGGGTTATGAAATATATCATCCTCATCATTAAATAACATAATATCGTGAAAAAATTATATAAAATCTCTACTATTATTGGATTTATTCTTGAATGTTGAAATATCTAACTTATGAAATTCTCATTGTGTAGTATATGTTCTATCTTATCTACCACAATGTAAAGACACTAAAACAAAATCATTATTTAGAAATGATTTATTAATCCTCAAATAAAATTTTTTACATAATTTCAAAGAGAATCATTAAAAACATCTTCTAAATATTACATTTTTATTAAATAAAATAAACATCTCAACTACACTCCATCCTTCTCCTAAAGCTCCCATATTTCTTCATCAACACCCCTAGACCCTAGGCCCAAGCAAAAAAATGGTTCCCCTTCACTAACAATTGGGTATCTTATAATCCCTTTATGACTAAGCCCCCTGACCCCTCTATATGATTGCGGTCATTTCCCACAACCCATATCCATTTCCTTTCCCTCTTACAGGCAATTTCACTCACTTGATGTAACACCCCAAGCTTCCACGGTATGCTTCTCTTTGAATAATATAGTAGCGTGTGTTGTGCACAACTTCGAGTTCTAACAAACCACAACCAATCAAACTAGCTGTTGTGAATTGTAAAACCCAATTTTTGAAATTTTATAAATTTTAACTTTGAAAATGTACTTCATTTTTGGATTCAGAATATTGAAATTAGTTGGGTGAATTTTTGGTATTTTTATGAAAACAATCAATTTATCATGAATAGTGAATAACACTAAGTTATAGTTTAAAAATTACTTTTTATTTAAATAATTATTAATTTATTTAAATTTATTTTAGGTCAAAAAAGGTACATAATACCTATCTATGTTCAATGTAAATCATTGGAATCATTTTATAAAAAATTTTGATATATAAATATTTTATTGAACCTTTCACCGTCTGTTACCCACCTCCTAGGAGCATTTGTAAATTTATATAAAACATAATTTTACCACTTCTGTGAGAATAATTTCAAAACTCCAAGAGGCACAGTTGATATCAGTAAGTATAATTTGCCTCAATAAGATGAAAATAATTTTTGGTGTATTGTATCATTTTACTTCTATTTACCACCGTTAAAAGTAATTTTCTAGGTTAATATGACATATTATAGTTGGTTGGATAAATCTTTTTCGAAGTAATAATGCTGTTATAAATAAAAAAACAAAATACCAATAATGTCAAAATTGACATAAAATAGTTTTTAAAACAAATATTATTTTATTAATTGATATTAAATTCTTAAAAATCCAAGGTTCTTCCAAAAGACTTATATAATTATAGTTGTATCATTAATGAACCACTTTGGGTTCTCTTGAATGTATATAGTACGATTATTTACCATATATTATAAAAATACAAAGAGTCTTGGTGAATGTAAAACTAATTAACTAAGAGTTTTATATAAAAGATAAGGTTAATATAATGACCCATACATGTCTAAAACTGATTGGTTGAGTGGATTTCGACCCATTCACACCATAGCGTTGAATGAAATCAATTTTTATCCATTAGAAACCGAAAATTATTTAATTATAAAATAATATTTCAAGCCTTTCCTAAGGTTCCCCTCAACCCTCTTATAAAAGAAATCTCCCCCTTTCTATATAATTCACATCTTCAAAGCCATTTGGATCAGCCAACCCCTGTAAAAATACCATATAAATTGTCCTCCCTTCAATATAGAAGCCTTAATTTAGTTATAAATCCTACCTATGGAGATATTTTGATCAAATCAAAAGGAATAACCCGAAGAAGAGGTAAATATCTCACCACCTCTTTCAAGATTTTCTTCTTCCACTTCATCTTTTCATTTTAATTCCATTCTAAATAATAACTACAGTATCTTCTATATAATATGATGTTTTTATAAATATGTTACAACTATATTTATTATTCTATCCACCCTTTTAATGGCATGTCACCATACGTGCATACGTACAGCTTACCGTCTCCATGTCATGGTATAATTGTTATTCAATGCATTAGTTTTTGGATGGTTATAATAATGAAGTGTAATTGATGTAAATAATAAATATAACATGATTATTATTCTGTATAAATGATATACCTTCCAATTATCTATAAGTTTAATATCAAATGAATTATATTGTCGCTCATGCGTACGTACAAATTATCGTCTCCACGAATGTGATGGCATTCATTCTCCATCGTATCCATTCAAGACTAATTTTAATTTGATGACTAAAAATAATGTTTAAAGACATTATATAATTCTTTATATTAATGAGATAAATCCCATACATAAAAAATATGACTCACATTACGAAGAATATAAAGGAAAATGAATCCTTTAACACCCGAAATGATGATAATACTTAGATATTATTAACAGAGAAATATAAAAAGTTCATATATGATATCATATTAATGTATATAATTCTTGTATAATTTAATAAATATTATTTATCTATTTTACAGGAGGTTAACCCACCATCGACCAAGGAAAAATACAACGTAAGGGTTATTTTCACAATCTCATTATTATCCGAAGTAGTTTTTACGTAAGTATCTACTGGGTCCTCTTTGTCATCCACATCCGTGTTTTCATAAAAATGTATTTCAAATTTTTTTTCATATTCACTAGACTATGGTTTAACAAAATTTATAACTTTTTTATCTTATACGTTTTGAAAGTAACCTTTCTGTTGTCTCCCAAACTAGGTACTTTATGACATTTTTGACAAAATTAAGGAAAAAATGTTTTTTAACAGATATAGAGGGTGTGACTATATTCCAACATCATAACATCGTTGAAGATTCCCTTACAAGATTATAGAAATGTTTTCAAAATAAAGGTTTTCTATTATAATTACATGACTTTTAAATTATTTCAAAATAGATAGAGATATTTCTCTCAAACAGTTTTGATTTCATCTATGTCAACATCCTTTAATGGATTTTAATCATGTTTGTGGTTTATTTATTATGATACAAGTCGCCCATTTTTTATTGAAGGTTTTGTGATATGTTTGACTATGGATGTGTTATTTTTCTACCATTCATGGTTTATGGATAATTTAGTGTTATTTTTTATGCTAGTTTTAATAGGAATGTTTATGTTAAGTTTAAAATTTTTCATATATGGAATGCATTGGACTTAGTATGTGACGGGTGGAGCCCGCTATATCTCCTCTATGCATCGGTAGGTCTCATTAGAAAAACAAGTCTCTTGTAATAATTCCTGGAAAAAATATTTTTTTTTCTTGGCACAAGGACTTGACTATGTGCTTATGAAAGTATGAAATTATTCATTCCATCATTATGAAAGTGCTAATGACATTGCCTGTGAGTATTCAACTAGTAGAATATTCATTTGAGTTTTTAAATAGAATTATTTTGATTTTATCTTTTCCATATTATGATGAAGTTCATGTCTAAAAGGATTTTGTTTCAGTTTTATACATCACCTTAAATGTTTATGCTTATTTATGAATGTTTCTGCTATATTGTTATACTTAATAAGCATCCGAGATCAGCCCTTTCTATGGTTTTTTCCAGGAGAAGAAGAAGTATATTATGACTGAATTTCAAGGATAGACTATGGGATCTTAATGTTTTGTATGTATACAATGTTGTTTTTTTTCATTTTATGATGTAATGTAATCCTTATAAATGTATCTAATGCATCCAAGGATACTAAACTAATCAGTATTTTGAGACATAATCTTTTTTGTTCATGCCAATGATACGTAATAATGCACCAGCTCAGGGAATCTGGGGTTAGGGTGTTACAGTTGGTATCAGAGGAAGTTTAATACTAAACATGGAAGCTATATTTAGATAAAATCTGATTAGAGCACATATCCGTAAGATAATTATTCAGGATTAGTATAGATAACATCCTAGAATTTTGGTAATGTATAGATTCTGTATATTTTCTGAGCAATACATCCCTGTCTAGATACGAGCAGGTATAGGTGGCTCTGGCACAAATATACCTAGGAGTGAAAAATCCGACAATGAGTTTCGGGCTTGACCCGGGGTATCCTGGTACACGACAACGGGCCTTGCTACACTCTTGGTTACAACACCCCCAAGATACATGCTTAGGATAATTCATGAATTCATTAAAAACCATTATGAAGGATTATTGAGTATATACCCTCTAAAAGAAAACATTTTTTATGGTTATGGAATATATCCATAGACTGTTCAACTTAAGTTATGTTTTTTATAAGTTTGGAATTATGTATTGTGATTCATAAACTAATCTAGTGTATGCCATCGTTTAGAAATGGATCCTAGTAGAAGGAATGAATACTGTCTCAATGCACACACTCAATTTAGGGATTTCCATCGTACTCAAAATAATTATAGTGGAGCTGGTGATGCAACCTGTGCTGATCATCTAGTCACTTTTCTGGGACAACTCACTCAGGTTATGAATAATATCCATACACATATGGAGAACCCTGATCCACACCGTGGAGGATCAATGTTAGATCGCTTCATGAGTCAAAACCACCAACATTAAATGGGGTTAAAAATCCATTAGTAGCTATGAAATGGATAAATTCTATAGAAAATAATATTCCACACCATGGGGAGTGGTGAAAGGGAAAATGTTTTCATGGGTGTTTTCCACCACACTGGAGATGCTGATCAATGGTGGTCATTGATTCAAAACAAAAAGGAAGATTATGAAGTATAAAATATGCAATGGAGGGAGTATAAAGAGATTTTCCTAAAAAATACTTCCCTCGTGACCATCTAGAGGACATGGAAAGGCAATTTCTTAGTCTGAGGAAAATGGAGGATTAAAATGTCTCAAAGTATGAAGCTAACATTACAAGGTTAGTGAGGAATGCAGCGGATTATATATGTAACCCAATATGTAATATTTATCATTTCATTGATGGGTTAAACCCATTTCTATATTGAGCATTAGTCTCACAATCCTTCTCGTCATAAAAAGATATTGTCTCAAGTGCTATCAAGATAGAAATAGAATTCTCTCTGTCTTACGACTTAAAAGAAAACCAAAAGAAGAAGAGATCATCTGAACACTCTGGAAATGGAAATAATGGGAAGAGGGCATAATTTGAATATAAATCCTATAGTAAATGTTGGAATAAACACCCTGTTACTTGTCTGGAGGGAATGTGAGTCAATTGCATGTGTGGTGAAAAAGGCCACCAAGCACGTGATTTCAAGAGGAAGAAATATCCTCTTAATGTTGAATGCTAAAAATGTAGGGAAAGGGGACATTATGAAAATTAATGCCCTAATCGTCAGAGGAACTTAAATCAGAAAAGGTCAAGGGATCAAGGCCAAGAATATGTTATCACTACTGTTGATGTTGAATCTTCAAAGGATGTAGTGTTAGGTAATTTAATGGTTTCTTCATGTTTATCCAATGCGTTATTTGAATCTGGATCATCATATTGATTCATATCTTCCCATTTTTCTAAGAAAAATAGATATTTCAAATTTTATTTAACTAGGGATTTTTTAGTAAAAACTCTTAAGGGAAGTATCATTGCAACAATGTTTTGTGAATCAGTCCCCATTAAGTAATATAAACGTTATTTATCCGCTGATCACATCATCATACACACGATTGAATTTGATATAATCCTCATTATGTATTGGATTTCAGACCATGATGTGAAGATTTATTGTAAGAAGATGGAGGTTACAATTTTTTATGATGATGACAAAGAACACATTATCTTTAGAGCAGAAACATCACCACCTAATTCTTTTCAAGATCACCCCTAGTTGCTCAACTAAATTCAATTTTTAGGGAGGAAGAGAATGAAATAATTGTGGGTGAGGAAATGAATTTTCCAATAAAGGATGTACCTATTGTGAAAGAATATGTTGATGTCTTTCCATAATATTTACCTAGACATCCTCTAGAATATGAAATTGAGTTTTCCATTGATTTAATTCCTAGATCAAGGCCCATATCAATGAAAAATTATAGAATGGACCTGGTAGAATCAGTGGAACTAAAGAAACAACTAGATGAATTGTGTAAAAAGGGATTTATTCAACCTAGTGTTTCTCCATTGGGAGCCCCTGTCCTTTTTGTTAAGAAGAAATATAGATCTATGAGGTTATGCATTAACTACAAGGAGATCAATGGAATAACAATAAAGAACAAGTATCCCATACCTCACATTGTTGATTTATTCGACCAACTTCATGGAGCTCAATATGTTTCAATGATTGAGCATTGATCTGGATATTATCTGTTGTGTGTGAAGAAGGAAGACATTCTAAAGCAGCATTTTGAACCTGGTACAGGCATTACGAGTTTATAATAATGCCTTTTGGATTGACTAATGCACCCTCTGTCTTCATGGATCTAATGAATAGAGCATTCAAGGAATATATTGATAAATTTATAGTGGTATTTATTGATGATTTCTGGGTATACTCAAAAATCTATAAAGATCATGAAAATCACATGCACAATATCTAGAAGACTCATAGAAGACACGAATTATATTGGAGGTTTAGCAAGTGTGAATTCTAGATTTCGGATATTTATTTTCTTAGCCACATTATCTCTAAGAATGGAATCTCTATTGATCCATCTAAGATAAGAAAAATCCATGAATGTCATGCACCGACGAGTATAACTATGGTACGTAGTTTTATTGGTTTAGCAGGTTATTATCGATGTTTCATCCAGAGTTTTTCCCAATTGGCTAACACATTAACCAATCTCACATTTAATGGGGTTAAATTTGTTTGGACAAAATATTTTGAAGAATGTTTCGAAGAAATAAAGTGATGATTAGTCTATTCTCCTATCGTGACTATACCATCAGTGAATGATGGGTTTGTTATTTATAGTGATGCAGTAAAGAACAGACATTCTTATGTCTTTATGTAGAATGATAGGGTTATTGCCTATGCATCACGATTGTTAAAAAATCATGAGAAAAACTATCCTATGCATGATATTGAGTTAGCAGCTGTAATATTTCATTGATGATTTGGATAAACTATCTCTATGGTGAAAAATGTGAGATATATACTGATCAGAAGAGTTTGAAGAATATTTTCTCCCAGAAAGAACTCAGCATGAGTTAAAGGAGATGAATTGAACTACTCAAGGATTATGATTTCACTATACACTACCACCCAGGGAAGACAAATAAGGTGGAAGATGCTTTGACTAGAAAGGATCAGGGAGTTATGAACAAGATGAGAGTTAAAAACGTTCCTATAAATGGATCTAGTAAAGATGGATATGAGAGTCACTATGGAAAGTGAAACATCAATACTTTTTCGAATGGTTTCCAAACCATATTTACTAGAACTGATAAATTGTTCTCAAACTGGTGATGAATATTTTCAAAAGAAGATTAACGATTTGAAAGGTGGGAAATTGAGTGACATTATGTATGAAGATGAAATTTTGAAATTTGGGAAGAGACTTTGTGTTCCCGATATACCTGATCTAAAAGGGAGTTGTTAGATGAAGCCCGTAGTTAAAATTTACATATACACCCTGGTAGCACTATGATGTATAGATATTTGAAGGAACATTTTTGGTGGGACAACATGAAGAAGGATATTTCTGATTTTGTTTCAAGATGTATAGTTTTTCAACAAGTTAAAACTCTAAGGAAACAACCTAGTTGAGTAATGCTACCTCTTTCCATACCTGAATGGAAATGGGATAATATTATTATAGACATTGTCATGGGACTACCAATGACTCCTAGAAGGAATGATGAAATATTTGTTATTGTTGATCTTCTTACCAAGTTAGCACATTTTCTTGCTATAAGAGAAGATTTACCACTTGAACGTCTAGGAATACTAGATATTATTGAAGTTATAAGACTTCATGGATTACCCTTATCAATTGTTTTTTATCATGATCCATATCTTACATCAAGATTCTGTAAAATTCTTCAGAATGCCCTGGATACTGAACTTCGCTTGAGCACTACCTACCACCCCCAAACCGAAGGACAATTAGAACGGACTATTAGAATGTTAGAAGACATGTCGAGATCATCCTCACATGACATTAATGGTATGTGGTATCAATATTAAACATTAGTATAATTTTCATATTATAATTGATTCCATTCAAGTATTCAGATGGCACCATATGGAGAATTATACAGAAAGAGATGTCGCAGACCAACCTGTTGGGATGATGTTGGCGAAAGAAGAATCCTAGGCCCAGAACATGTGGAGGAAATGATGGAAAATGTGAAGGTAATCCAAAAACAAATCAAAGCTTCTCAATGTTTCGAGAATAGAAATGCTGATAATCGAAGGAAGGATTTGTAATTTCAGGTTGGAGATCATGTTTTCATAAAAGAATCTCCATGGAAGGGTGTTATACGTTTCAGTAAGAATGGAGAACTAAGTCTGAGGTACATCATACCTTTCTAAATTATAGAATGAATTGGGGATGTAACATACAGTTTGGCAATGCCGCCAAGTCTCTCCAAAGTTCAGGATGTGTTCCACATATCACTATTGAGAAAATACATGTCTGACCCAACACATGTGCTCACCTATGTGGAATTAGAACTTGAACCCGATTTGTATTATTGTGAAGAGCCTGCCAAAATTCATGATACAAGAGAACAAGTGCTGAGAAACCAGGCGACTCATCTGGTAAAATTTCTATGGAGAAACCGTAAGGTGGAAGAGGTAACGTGAGAACCTGAGGAACTTATGATGATGAAAAAACCAAGAATTTTTATGCAAAAATATTCTAGAATTTTTTAAGATGAAATTAATTAAAGGAGGGGATAATGTAACATCCCAAGCTTCTATGGTATGCTTCTTTTTGAATAATATTGTAGCATGTATTGTATGTAACATTGAGTTCTAACACACCACAACCAATACAACTAGCTGTTATGAAGAGTAAAACCCACTTTTTGAAATTTTATAAATTTTATCATTCAAAATGGATTTCATTTTTGGATTCTTAATTTTAAAATTAGCTTAAGGTGAATTTTTGATATTTTTAAGAAAAATTTAAATTTTTGAAGAATAGTGAAAAACACTGAGTTGTAGTTTTAAACCGAATTTTTTTAAATAATTATTTATTTTCTCTAAAAAAAATTTGGTCAAAATAAGAAACATAATACCTATATAACTTCAATATAATTTGTTGGAGTTATATTATAATAATTTTTGATATATATAAAATTTTTATTGATCTTTCCACCATCTTTTACCCACCTCTTAGGCACATTTGTCAATTTACATAAAACATAATATTACCGCTTATTTCAGTTGAATTTAAAAAATATAAGAGACATGGTTGATATCCATAAATAAAATGTGGTTCAATAAGATGAAAATAATTTTTGGTGAATAGTTACCTTTTTCTTTTATTTACCACGGTTATAAGTAAATAGGGTAATTAAGGGTAAAAATGATATTATTATTACCCTAAAACACATCATAATTCTATTGGATACATTTATTTAAAAAAAATCAAATTTATGAATAAAATATGATCCGTTAGATCTACTTGGTTGAGATTAGAACATTTATTATTATTTAATTCAATGAAGAGTTAAAAGTGTTAAATTCAATGTTTAATAACTAAAAATTTTTTAATATAGGGTTAAACATATGATAAATTCAATTATAAATATTCATTTGAAATATAACAATATTTCCTACATAATTTTATTTTATTTATAATTTTTAGACATTAAATAATTAAATTTATTTATGACACAATGATGATGAAATAATTACCTAATTAATAAAATATTAAAATAATTGATTTTATAAATATCCAAATAAATGTAATTTCAGACTTTTTATGAATTCCACTAATTCTGTAGGTTAATATTACATATTAGGGTTTCATATATAAATTTTTTCGTTGTCATAATACGGTTATGATTTTAGAAAAAACCAAATACCAAATAGTGTCAAAATTGATATAAAAGAATTTTTAAAACAAATATTATATTATTAATTGATATTATATTCCTAAAAATCTATGGTTCGGACAAAAGACTTATATAATGATAGGTTTATCATTAATGTCCCACTAGTGGTTCTGTTGGAAGTATATTGGAAGATTATTTACCATATAATACAAAAATACAAAGAGACATGGTAAATGTCAAACTAATTAACAAAGAGTTAAATCTAAAAGATAAGGTTAATATAGTAACCGAAACCTATCTAAAACCTATTGTATGAGTAGAATTAAACCCATTAATTCATTATATTTTAAAGTAAATCAGTCTTTATCCACTAGAAACCGAATATGATTTTACTATAAAATAATATTTATAGCTTCTCCAAAGGTGCCCCTCACCCCTCTTATAAAAGGGAACCCCACATTCTCTCTAATTCACATATTCAATGACATTTTTCTCAACCAAAATCTACCCAAATACTCTATAAAACTTCCACCATTCATCCTAGAGGCATTAATTTTGTTTTAAATCCAACCTAGGGAGCCCTTTTGATCAAATAAAAAGGAATAACCCAAAGAAGAGGTAAATATCTCACCCCCTCTTTCAAGTTTTTTCTTCTTCCACATCGTCTTTCTGTGTTGTTTCCATTATAAAATAATAAATACATTATTTTCTATATATAATTATGTTATTATAAATATGGTACAACCATATTCATTATTCTATCTACCCTTTTAACGACATTTAACTATACGTGCGCACGTACGACTTACCGTCCCCACATCGTGGTGTAATTGTTATTCCATACATTATTATTTAGATGGGTATAATAATGATGTGTAATTGGTGTAAATAATAAATATAACATGATAATGATTTTTTATATATGATATACCATCCAATTATATGTTATTTTAATATGAAAAGAATGATATTTTCCCTCGTGCGTACGTAAGGATTACCATCTCTACGAACATGATAAGATTCATTCCCCATCGTATCCATTCTGGACTAATTGTATTTTGATGATTAAAAATAATGTTTAATGACTTGATATTACTATTTATATGAATACTATATGTCCCATATATAAAAAAGATGACTCACATAACAAATTATATAATTTAAAATCAATCCTTTAACACAGGAAATGACGATAATACGACGATATTATTAAAAAATATAAATTAACAGATCATATATGACATAATATTAATGTATATAATTATTGTGTAATTTAATAAAAATTATATCAGCATTATATAGGAGGTTAACCTACCCTCAACCAAGGGAACGTACGAGGTAAGGGTTATTTTCACAATCTCTTTATTATCCAAGGTTGTTTTTACCTAAGTATCTGTTGGGACCTCTTTTTCATCCACATAGGTGTTTTCTTAAAAATGTATTTCAAATCTTTTTTACAATTTACTATACTATGTTTTAATGTCATTTATACCCTTATTTTACCTTATAAATTTTGAAAGTAATCTTTCCATCATTTTCTAAACAAGGTACTTTAAGATCTTTTAGACAAAATTAAGGAAAGAGTGTTTTTTTAACTTATATGACAGGTGCGGCTCTATTCCGCCATTATAACATCGAAAAGGATTATCTTAGAGGCTTATAGGAATATTTTCAAAATAAAAGTTTTCTATTATAATTAAATGACTTTTTAATGATTTGAAAATATAATGAGATATTTCTCTCAAATAGTTTTGATTTCATCTATGTCAATATCCATTATTGGATATTAATCTTGTTTGAGGTTGATTTTTTATGATATAAATCTTCCCTATTGTATTGAATTTTTTGTGATATGTTTGACCATGGATGTGTTATTTTTCTACCATTCATGGTTTAGGGATAAATAATTTTTATGTCATCTGCTATTTTTAATACGAATTTTTATGTTTTGTATAAATTTTTTCATATGAGGAATGCATTGAAAATAGTAAGTGATGGGTGGAACCTGATATAGCGCCTTGATGCATCAGTAGGTCTCATGAAAAAAATAGTGTCTTGGAACAAGGCGTTGAAAAAATCTTATTTGTAGTCTTAGAATAAGGCCTTGACTATGTGGTTATGATAGTCTGATATTATGAATTCCATCATTATGAAAGTGTTAATGATATTGCATGTGATTATTTGACTAGTATAATATCAATGTGAGTATATAAATGAAATTATTTTTATTTTATCATTTCCATATTATGCTGATGTTCATGTTTAAAAGGCTATTGTTTTATTTATATACATTTCTTTAAATTTTTATCCTTATTTATAAAATCTTCTACTATATTGTTATATTTACTGAGAATCTGAGCTCACCCATTTCTATGTTTTTTTCCACAGATGCAATGATGTATATTATGACTGACCTGTAGGGATCGTCTATGGGATCTCAGTGTTGTCTATGGAAAGAATTTTGTTTTAGTTTTCCATTTTATGATGTAATGTAAACCTTGGGAATGTATATAGTAAATTCAAGGTTATTAAACTAATCGGTCCTTCAAGGCATGTTATTTTGTGATCATGCCAATGATACATAATAATGCACCGACTACGGGCTTCTAGGGTTAAGTCGTTACACTTGATCCCTCTACCTCGCCTAAGCTAGAACCTTTTCTCAAGCCCACACTGAAGCCGTATTCAACTCTGAGCCCCCAAATCCATCTTTATAGTGGTATGCCCTCCCTTGTTTGTATTTCTTTACTACTCCCTCTTTCACTTTTCCCAACTCTCATTTTTTCATACTATTTATAACTCTTGGTAATATATAACGATGTGGATTTTGGTTGTGTAGGTATATGACGATTATTAGTGGCTTAATTGTGTGGTCACCTACTTGTATACATAACATGGGCATCAAAGTATAAGGTTGACATTCTTGTATTTGTTTTGTATAATGGTTAATGTGTCTTAATTATCATAAAAATATGATATAATTGGATTCTGAGAATGAATTCACCATTGTATGATCCTATATTTTTTAGTTACATTTCTCTATATGTTTTTTTATAGCCCATCTTGTTCGGTGATGGAATGAATTTGTCAGATAAAATGACCTAATGTTCAGGGAAAAATGTTTTATTGAATTAATAGTCATTGGGTCTATATGGGTTAAGTGTTAAAATGGGTTCTTAGTGAGTTGAGAGGATTTAAATGGATATTTAGATGAAAACTCAACTATAGAACATTTACACATCATGCAATGGGATTACACGTTGTGTAATTATGCCTATGATTGAATAAAATAAATCTGAGGAAACATATTTTTCATTGAAAATGATTAAAAATCATTAGATTTCATTTAAATTAATTACACGCCATGTATATTGTGAGACAAAAAGTTCTAAGGTGGTCGTGTTGCTGAATTTTCTCAGAACCCACTACAGATCTTCTCTTATCGACCTAGGGAGATTGTTTATGTGATTTTTTAGTTCCAAAATTCCTTCCAGATTTTCCATTAATGTGATCAATACCTAGTATGTATTTATGTTTGGATTTCATATTTCTCTTCATCATTTTCCAACCCATTTTAGTGACACACCTAGGAAATTGTATTCTTGGATTTCATCAGGATCAAACATGATCTAGGAGCCACTTTACAACCATCCATATCTGGCCACATGGATATAGTCCAATGTATATGTTTTTGAATATTCAGTTAAAGGTAGGATTCCTAAAATTCAATTCACATAGTCTTGATTTATATTACATATATAAAAGTGTTGAAATTTCAAGTTTCGTTTAGAAAATGACACATAAAATTGAATTATTTAATGTAGAAAATTAAATCATTTAATTGGATGAAAAATTAAGAGATTTTCTATCAATGAATAAGAATATTATTTGGATAATTAATTATGTGATTCTAGAAATTGTGTAATTAGGAAAATTAGTTTATGAATTACTTTTCAAGGGTTAAATTGAGGAATTGGGGATTTGATTTAATATTGGGAAATGAGGAATTAGGATAATTTATTAGATAATTACCTTTCAATGTTCAAATTGATTGATTGGGGAGTTGATTGAGTATTTTGAATTATAGAATTAGTGTAATTATTTTATTATATTATTATCAAAGTATTGAATTTTAAATATGGGAAAATTAATTATTGAGTTTATTATCAAATATTTGTTTTATAAATTGAATATACTTAATTGTTGAATGAATTAATATATATTTATAATTTGAATATTCAATTAATTTTTTAAAAAATTAAGAGAAAAAGGGATGACATTAATTAATTTTTGGATCATTTAATGGTCATGGTTTAATTAATTTATTAATTAAATTATTTTCGATCAATGGGGTTTTAAAAAAGACGATATGGCTAATGATGATAAAAATGCATAGTTGTTAAATGGGGGAATGATTTAATGGTCTACATTGATGATAGATCTATTAGTAGGGTTGATAAATGGGGTTCTAGATAAGATGATCTAAACCAGTGATATATGCACAAAATTTAGAATTGGGTTACTAGGGATGATGATATTCACCAATGGTATATAGCTATGATTGATAATTGGGGTTCTAGACATGACATTATATGTCCATGATAGATATATAGTGATATTAATGATTAACAAGTGGTGTAATAGAAATGGAGTTATACACAAAAAATCCATTAAAATAGAAAAGGGGTTATGTGGATGAAAAAATGTAAAATTAATTGAGTATGTTATATGTATCAGACTCAGGAACGACCAAAGATGATATTGAGATTATTTTGGCCACTTGATCCTAGTGGGTTTATGTAGTTTAAAAATGAAAATTGGATAATGTGATAACAATTTATTTATACAAAGGAATTATTTCATTATTCTAATTTATTCATTATTATTTGAATGAATTTGTTTTAGACATTCTTGGTGGTAGATTAATGAATTATTCTCACACCCTATTTAGGACTGTTAATTAGTACATGAATAGATTTAATAGATATAGGATATATTAAGGGAAATGTACGATGTTTCAAGTAAGAGTCAGGATAAAGCATGGATGAGGGAACCATAAATGGTTCTGAACCCATTTGGGTGTTTTAGTATCTCTATTTTCATTTTTTGTTCTAAACAAATGAAACACAGTTCCAAAAGACATTTTTTCAATTTTAGTTAGATATTTTATTTCATTTATATATTATCATTAGATATTAGTAATGTTTATCCATATAAATTAATAATTTATTTCTACTTATTTCAACAGTTTTACTATAATAAATGGGAGTATAGTCTCTCCATGTTTGACTTATTAGACCTTTGATGTTAGTCAGTAGACTGTGGTATACATGTAGGCATACTTGGCATCATATGACTTACCTACTTAGGGTAGATTTATGTGGAATACAGGACACAACAATAAAAAATGGTATTGAAGCTCATGTTTTGTATTTTTATTCTTTTTTCATACAGTGTGTTAAAGGTAGGAAAGAGACTAAGATGATTTAATGATTTATAATGAGAACATAAATGGGTGTTTCAAACCCATAAATGGGGGAAAACCTAATTACTCAAGGTGGGATTATTATTAGAACTATTTTCTATTATAGTTGAATGTTATCTCAACATGGGTGATGAAATTTTTGTGTTTTGTGATAATTGTTGTTGAGATTTATGAGAATTTACTCATGGTAGATAATGGCATGATACTTGATTATTCATTCAACATTCTAGGCAATCATGATTATTTTTTTGACAATAATAATTTTAGTCATGGAATTGGAAACATGTTATGTGTATGTTTTTATACTTAGACCGTTTTTACATTAATGAAAAATTGAACTGAAAATGTTTCCAAATATGAAAAAAAATATGGTTAAATGATGAAAAATGATAATAAAGGCTGTATAAATGATTAAAATGAAGAAAAAATGTGGATAAACATGATAAACATGGCCTACATGTTGGTTGGTTATGGGTAGTAATAGTGCCTCAGTTTTGACTATGTGTGAGAATTAATGAAATGGAATGTTGAGACTTGTTGTGTTTTTTCCTAAAAAGTTACTGATAATGTTTTTTATGAGTCATCATACATTTTTTTCATTCTATTTGTATTCCATAACAATGATCCCTATTGGGAGGATAGAAGGAGGAGATGGATAATGATGGTTTATCAGTAGTGGAACCTGAGCCACCAATAGTGAGGGGAAAGGAAGCATGAGTGAAGACCTAAGAGAAAGTATCCCCTTTCTTGAGATTTAGGAAAATAGACACTACGTGGGTTGTGAAGAGTATATCATATATAAATATGGTGTTTTAGTTACATAACATATCGAATTTTACTAGAGTGGGTGGCCAAGAGGAAACCATGTTCCAGGACGAGTTGATTGAGACAGTACGTGAATATTCAGAGACTCTTTTTGAGAAGAGTTTCAATATGGAAGCACATATTCCTTGAGGGTCATTCAATAATATATTGGTTGTTTGGACTTATACTAGATAGATTAATGTAATGAAATGTAAATAATTATAAGATACATTTTTTGGATCACTTATACCTAGAGATTCTGAGGTAGTAGAGAGAGGACGAGTTCATGAGATTGACTCATGGGATCTAGTACATGATGAACTGTTATGGATTATTAATATATTTACATCACATTGATCTATATATGGAGGCATACGATGAAAATTAAGCACAAAAATTTCAGGATGAACTATGATTTGAAATTTATTTCCCAGTGAATATCATCAAAATGATGTTGTTCTAAGAAGTGGTGAATCATGCACTCATTTCATAGGGATCATGAATGAGGATTTTTGTGGTGTACATGTGGTTAATTTTTGACGATCCTAAGGTATGTATTCTAATTGAAAGAAGCGTCATTATGAGAAAATTATCTTGAGTAAATTTATGAAAAGTGTTAGGTCATATGGATCTCACATAGAGGATCATACCCAACAGACCTTACAGTAGTGTAGAAAATCATGGACAAGTTCAATGTAATTGTCCACATCCACTAGTAGAGGATGAGACAATGGAAGAATGGTAAATCTATATTGGTTCTTCAAGAACTCTATATTGATGTTTAGTGATGGGGGAGGTAGATAGAACCAGGGTGATGGAAGTGGATATTATCCACAATATCAATATGTTATATAGAGTTATACTTGTAAAGGTGATAGAGGTAGTGGAGAAGTTCTTTTTTTTAATAAAAGTGGTGATATGAATTGGTCAACAAATTCATGCCCCAAAAGAAATTTATTGAAATAAAAAAAAGTTTCAAAGAAAGAATGAGGTGTAAAGAGCTTACACCCACAGGGGATTTAGGGAGGGATAAAAATTTTGACTTCAAAGAGAAGCAATCCAAAAGCTAGAGTTGAAAAAGTCATGTCAAATTCATGTCATAAAACTGTTAGAAAAAACATCCTCTAGAAGGGGGTATTAATTAGCCCATTGAGTGAACACCAACCACAGATAAATCTCCATGTCTTTTCCATTTGATATTACTGGAACATCAGGTGACATGTCTACATAGAAACAATAATTATGTCAGTGCATTTAAAATCTTTAGATATGATCGATAGAGATTAAATATTAAAACAAAAAAATGATTAAGAAACGGTGTCACAGACTGTTGTGTCACCTTGAACCGATGTCTCATGGTTACAATGTATTATTGTTCATGGTGTTTGATTTTTTATGGTGTCTGAGTGTCACGGTGTCAGGATATCACAGTGTCTGGATGTCACAGTGTTTGAATGTTATGGTGTCTGAATGTTACGGTGTATGAATGTGATGGTGTATGAATGTAACAGTGTCTGAATGTCACGGTGTCTAGATTTCATAGTTTCTGATTGTTACAGTGTATCATACATAGCCAGATATCTATATTCAGACTTAATTAGTGATATTTATAGAATGGATTACCCCTAATAATATATTAGAGAAATAATTAAAAGGTAATGAAAATATATTCTTCAGTAGTCAAACTAGTCGTATAGCACTTAAGATCTTGAATGGATTTAATTACAACATAAATATAATAAACAATAGTAGACATGAATTTTAGATAACTTACATAGGGTTACCAATATTGAATATGATTTGTGATCATTAAAACATGATAAACACATGAGGTGTCCAACAATATCCCCGATTTTGATAATCAAAAATCAATTGTGTGTAGTGTGTATACAGCTTCAATATAAGCTACATATGGACGTAATATTACTTTGGAGATGCAATATATAGTTATCCTCTTTTTAGGATTATCAAAAGTTATCATGAAAAAATGAAAACAAAAGAGACATGAAAAGTGCACAAAGCATTAGATAAATATATTGGTATTACAAAGATTAAAAAATGGAACATGATTCCTATCAAAAGAGAGAAATAATTGTTATTAATCACTGGATGGTATTCAATTTTCCCTTAGTAGAAGCATTAGAAGATGATTCCATAGGAGCGTAGGTGGAATTAGAATAAGGAAGTGAGCTGGTCGCCAGAGAAATTAATGGAAGACCTTAAAAGACATATGGGGATAAAGTAGCTACTGTAGAAGACTGAGGCAACTGATGATCAATGATTATAGGCCTAATCTGGCTTAGGGCATATCCGACAGACATTTCTGTGGAGGATTGGGTAGAGGTAAAGGTAGGAAAACCAGATATTAGAGGTACAGCCCCAGGGGAATCCATGGCAGTACTCTGAACATGAAGATAAGGCCTTAGAAACTTGATAAAATCAGAAAACATCTCTCCAGCATACTGAATAGTTTTTTTAAAGTCATACATGTTATATTTAATCTTGTATAATATATGATTGAGCTCTATGAGCTTCTGAAATTGAGTCCTGAAATCTTGAGTAACTAGAGGAATCCTCAGATTTTCCACATGATACTTTAATTGATTGTTCATGTAATTCATAGAGAAAATTTGGTTGAGATAGAAGTCCGCATTCTCAGTAATCTCTTGTTGACCATAATTATAAATCTTGGAATGGATTCTTACCAAATCACGAACTCAATCACTATTCATGATAACATTAGATAGATATTGTTTTGTAACACCACTAAGCACTGCCTGAGGTTCCTCTTTAATGACTGTAAAAAGCAGATCAGTTTCTAAAGAAGTTTGAGAAGATTTACCATATTCATTAGAGTCTGGGATAGCCGGGGTAAGATATTTAGGTAGATTGATCACTTTATGATGGTACACATTATACTCATCAGTTATCTTTTTAAGAGAAAAAACTATCTCACTCATCTATTGCACTATCTATTTGTTTATTTTAGAATCTTGTTCATCTAAGGAAGCTAAATGGGGTTGAATCAGAAAGGCAATATCCTGTGGTGTTTTAGAAACAAGAGCCTCAATAGGATGATAAGTAGGTTCTTCTCTAGAATTCAGAACATTCTGCATTTCTTCAACCATACCTCTTTCAGTTTTTACTTCTTCACTATCCTATTTATTTTCAATCCTTGTTTCTAGAATATCATGGAGCATCTTTGGTTGAATCTTCCAAATATTATTCTCCAACAATAGTGAAGCTCATTTTTTCCTTAAATTTGTTACATGATCTGGTTAGGAATCCAAGATATTTGTAACTCTATCCCAGAGGATAGATCTAAATTATTTTAGGTCACCCTTATTGACCAGGATATAGGGATTATGTAAAGGATCAAAAATAAAGGTTGAGATAGGCTCAGTTTATATTGCAGTGGAATGTTTAGAGATATATTTCAATTGGAACATTGTAGACAGATCAAGACTTTTGACTAAGACTTCTTATAAGTCAGTCACATCATAAAAACTGGGGAATTTATTCCTTGTGGCTACTGTGCTTGGATCAGTTGGATTTGGAACATCAACAGATTCTAGGCTGGGGAGATTCTCCCCCTCAACATGTGAATTCCTAGATACTTGATTTATTTCTAATATTTCCTCTCTCACATCCTCACTCATTTCATGTCTAGACAATTGAAAATCTAGGTCTATTCTATCTTCAATGATGAGATGACTTCATGAACATATTGTTCTTCTAGGACTGCCTCAAGGGTATGTTCTTGTACAACTAGAATTTATTCTTCTAAAAGGTCTTCTACAATATCTTTTTTGGTTTCATTAGCAGCAAATTATTTTTCAGCTTTTGGTTTGTCTACTAGATTAGCATCAACTTTAAGAACATGTAATTCCTTCTTAGTAACATCCTGAGGAGCAGGTGTACTGTCTGTTTCTTTGGGAGGTACAATGACATCTAATTCCCTTTCTTCATGAGAATACTCATCAAATTCATTTGGTTCTAAACCATGATTATAAATTACATTATGAAATGATGGATGTTCAACTGGACTGAATTTTTCATAGATTATATTATTGCCTTCCACCTATGCATTTTTCCAAGGATTTCAATTGTTCTTCATCGACTTTATAAAAACTTTTGAGTGAAAAAAGTCATAGTCCATGATAACATCTTCATTTGGTCAAACTAGACCATTGACATGAAGCATATCTGAAATAAACCTATGATAAAACAAGGAGGTTGACTTGGATGTGGTCTTGATCATCTCACACATATGGTGTATGACATATTTTCAATGGTTTATCTTATGCCCATTTTTCAGGAGATGTATCAAAAATACATCCTGATATTTTAGTAGAGAAAAGTCACCTTTCTTGGACTAACAAAATTCTAAATATACTTATATTGAAGTCTACATTCTCTACCTAGCTCAGCAGCAATGGATCTCCTATTTGTTCCATTTCTAGTTAAACATTTAAAGCCATCTTCCAAATCAAATAATTCTCTAGGATGTGGGGGACCTCTCTAATAGTCACCACAGATGCCTTCATGCGGTATTTCAAGGCATAGATCCCATAACCTCGAATATAATGTGCATATCTAGAATTTTATCTAACTTCTTATGAAATAGACATCATCAAAATCAAAATATAATTGAACCTAATGATAAAATCGAGCCACTAGCTTAGTATAGATATGTATATTTTCTTTTGAAAAATAGTCTAACCAACCATGTTTTCTCAAAACATTCAAAACCAGTGACTTACTTGATAGAATAAACTTAGGGAATATCTCTTTCTCAGGAACTACTATCTGGTTCACCATATTTGGATTTATAGGACCTTCAGGTGATTGCTTAGGTGCGATCTTATTTATCTTTGAGCTACGTTTCTCATGAGTCAACGATGAAGAGTGATTCATCATGGCCATATATTAATGGTTTGAGAGATAATAGTTGAAATGATGAAGAAGGGTTACAATTTTATTGAATATAAGAAATATCAAGTGAATAACAGCTGATACTTCCTTTATATTATAATTTATGAATACCAAACACCACAAAAATAAAAGCGCTGAAAAGTAAAAAAGGGTAAAATATATAATTTCCATGATATGGTTTCTGATTTACAAATAAATCTTATAAAGAATATTTATGGTGAGACTATGACTAACCCTTATGGTGAGACAATGACAAACCCTTATAGTGAGACACTGACTATGTTCAATTTTATAGGTAAAGTCATGTGGTTTCAATTATTCACCATGATTAATATTAATGTTATCTTCTGCTCTATTTCTTACCCTTACTGAGAATTTGAGCTCACCAATTTCTTATGTTTCATTTCCCAGGATCCCATGATGTGTTTTAAGTTTAAGATGCACAGTTAAGCTAAGGGAATAATGTCACTCTCAAAGGATTATTTTTTGTGTTTTATGTTGGAATGTGTAATGTAACGTTCATGTATATAATCTATTTTCCAAGACTGCTAATCTGATTGATATTTTAGGACATGATTCATTATAATCATTCCAATGTATTAAAATAACACAATAAATTTCATAATCTTGGGTCAGGGCGTTACACATCACCCATTAACAATAGTCCATTCTATATGACTATTTGAAATGGGATTCAAATCTCTTCGAAAATATTATTACATATGTTTTCATTAACGATGGAAGAAATAACCTGTAACTAATAATTTTTGTTCACCTTCCCAGTAAATCATGGGAAAGGGTATATGCAATGGGTGCTGTCACAAATACCTTCTTAACCAACACCATGAGAATTTACTATGGAATTATTTACAATGGGTTCTAATCGCAAATAGTCTCATTGCAACCAATATAGCCGCTGTATACCCCCTCAAATTTTCTTACTTCACCCTTGATTTCAGCATTAGTATGCTAAATTATTTTCTTCTTCTTCTCAGTAGTTCAATTTGAAGTTGAAAATTATAGAGGGGATATGTTTTTGAAGTTTGAAGCGTGGAATCAGAATAATTTTTGAGGTATTTATATACTATTTTTAATTTTTATTTATTATAATTAACATTATATATTATTTTAATTTTACAAATATGTAGATCATAATTTTAATTAGAATAAATTATGTATAATTATATTTAACAATTTGTAATCAACAATGTATAATTTAAATTTTAAATATTTATTTTTATTTAGAAATAACGTTGTAAAATTACTTGTAATTAGTTATAATTTTCAGTAATCAGTTATAATTACTATAAGATCCCTTTAATTATTAAAAGCCATTGGAAATCCAATAATATTACTAAAAAATATCTATAATTAGTAGAAATTAATAAAAATGAATTGAAAATAACTATAAATTGTAAAAAAGCAATGTTTATTCGTAAAAATTAGTTTAATTTTTAATAATTGTAAATAAGTAATGTTAATTATTATAAAGTTATAGTATTTATTTATATATAGTTAAAAATAACAATTATTAGTTATAAATAATGTTAAATAAGAAAATGTAGTGGCAAATTACCGTAACTATTTTAAATTAGTTGGAATGACTAATAATTACTAAAAATAAATATTAATTATTAATAATTATCGATAATGAACAACAAATGGTGAAAACCAATATAAATTAGGTTTAATTGATAAAATTTAATGTTTAATCAATTTAATTATTAAATAATGGCATTAATATTTAAAAATTAGCAATAAATTAATTTTACTATAAGGAATAATATGTAATAAATGAAAATTAGTAATAATTACTGGTAATTAGTAAAAACTAAAATAAATAAACACTAAATCAATAAATTAATGTAAAAATTATGTTAATTAGTGAAAAATATTGTATATAATAAAATTTAGCGACAAATAACTATAATTATATAAAATATGATGATTGTTAATAAGAACTAGTGATAAATCAATACAAATAGTAAAAAATTAATGGTAATTTTTATAATTTGTGATAAATCACATTAATTCAATTATATTCATGGTAATGAAAATAAAGTAATCAAATTTAGAGTAATTAGTAATAATTATTAGTAGAACAAAATAATTGGGAAAAATCCAAAAAACATGTGGTTGTTAGAAAAAACTATTAAATTTTTTTTGGTAATGATTAAAAATTATTAAAAAATAACATCAAATAAATTTAAATATTAAAAATTAATGGTAATCAATACTAATTAATATATATTACTAGTGATTATTAAAAATTATAAAAAATGAACATTAAATAAATATAAATATATTTTTCTTTTTAATTCGTAAAAATAGTTGTAACAACTTAAATATAGAGGTAAAAACCAACACAAATAAAAATTAAGCTGAATCAATAATAATTAGTGACAAATCAGTATAATTTGAAAAAAATTAATTATTATTTCTATGAATTAGTGAAAAATTACATTAAATATTTTATATTAGCAGTAATGACTTTGAATGAGTAAAATAGTGGATATTATTAATAATTATCGGTAAAACAATTGGTAAAAAAACTATAATAATACGTTCTAGTTGGTATAAATTTGTAAAAAAGTTTTGGAAACGGTTAATCATTATTAAGAATTAGAAATTATTAGTAAAAACTTGTAAAAATGAAGTTATAAACAACTGTAATTAGTAATAATTTGATATAATTAGTAAAAAATATTGTTAAATTACTATAATTAATAAATAATTGTGGTAATTATTAAAAATTATCATTAAAACACTGTAATAATTAAAATGTACATGTAATTTTTGTTACATTGTAATATATAGTATTTTTTAGTTTAAATTACTTAACAATTGAAATTGAAATAAATCATCAATTCAAAGGGGAACAGTAATGAAAAATTTGGATACAGATGGTATAAATTTGTGCAATTAAAAATTTAGACATGGTTGGCATAAATCTTTTTCCTCAACCAGAATACTATAAGGTCAATGAGTTATACCGGTTTAATAAATTATTGAATTTAAAAAAATATACGTGATTCAAAATGACAAATTAATACTAACTATGTACAATTTTGGTATTGCATCGCCCGAACTGGGAAAAACATTTTCTGACACGGCAATTGGAGTTGTAATAATAGTATCCATAGGAAGATATCTTCTTACAATATTACATGGTTAACATAAATTGGTGTCATGAAAAATTTAGACATATTTAGAACTTATTTGTTTCATTATGTCAAGAATCTATAATATGTGATTTATACCTTTTAGTAAATCATATTATTCACAATGATTGTTGATTATAAATGACCTATTTTCTTAAAAAATCCAATTTTTTTATTAGGACACCATAACTGGTTCATGAGTAATGTGACATGTCAATGAAAGTTATTGCACAAGTAGGAGGATATGATTCTTCAATAACATGACATGGTTGTCATAAGTTCGTGTATTGGAAAATATTGAGATGGTTGGCATAAACTTGTTTCAATTTCTAATGATTAGAAAATCTAAAACATATATATCTTTTTAATAAATTAGAAATAAAATGTTTTAATTAGTAAAAAATAGCGATAAATTATTTAATAATAAAATTATGCAATTATAATTATTAAATATTTGTGGTAATTAGAAAAAATTTGTAAAAATTACTGGTAACTAGTAAATATTAGTAAAACCAAACATTATATCATGATAATTAGTAATATGTAACTTTAATTAGTAAAAATCAATGTTAATTATAAAAATTCACCCTTAAGTAGATGAAATTGACAATATGTATAAGTAAATTATAATTGATTAATTTCTAATATTATTGGAATGTATTTATCTTATATAAAAATAATAAATTTTTTATATTGTATTTTTCTAGTAATATATAGCAAGGAATTCAAAAATAGTATTTATTATATAATATTTATTGGATAAATCATTATAGGAATCCAAACTATTCAGGTTGGAATAATGTATATATTTAGAGTGTGGAAATTTTTTTATCATTATCCTTATTAATAATATAATTGTTAAAGAAGAGGACATTATGATTCCATGAAGGAAATATGATCTGAGTATATTAGGAATTTTAAAAGGTTGGGTAAACTATTATGATTTTGTTATTAAAGAGATTATGATTTTTTGTCTCAAAATAAAAAAATATGTTCCAATGAAGTTACTAAAAATTTGGTTCTAGATCTATCATGGTTTGATCATTTATTATATGATGTGACTCGACCATATTTTCAAAAAACTAAAACCCATGGTGATATTTAGTTAACTTATATGTTGATACAATCAAAATATTATGATTTGTTGAAGTCTACTAAGGATGAATTATATCATAGTCAAAATATACGAATATATAAAGCAGTTTTAAAATTTAATATATTAAATCATATAATGGAATTGAAAATCGATTTTCTATAAGATATTCTCTTTGAATAAATCACCATTCTTAATGGAAATGTTTTTACTACAAATTTATATTAGAGAAATAGGTTGGTCCATAATTTCGGTATTGGTTATCTGAATATTCAAGCCTGATAAAATGTTCCCATCATATATAATGGATAAAATAAGTCCTTAGTTAGTTTTCCTACACGTGAAAAATCTATGTACATAGAGGATCAACTAGATAATTCTATTTTTATTCCTATAAAACAATTTAGGTATTTCCCACATACAATAAGATTGCAACATTTATTTCTATATTTTAATTCATTATCACTAATTTCATGGCCCAAAACCAATATTTAGAGTGGTAAAATTTTAAATCATCCCATCGATGGTGATTCATGAAAATATTTTGACCAATTACATATGTCGTTTTCTTCAGAAGATCAAAATGTGTGATTCTATCTTTCTACTAATGGGTTTGGAAATTTTTTTTCTTACAGTAGTCAATATTCATGCAGGACCATCCATATATCACCATTACATTTACCTCATAATAGGTTGATGTATGATCCAAATTTCGTTTTGACCTTATTAAATCTGTGACAAAAAAATAAAAATACAGATGTTTATTTAATGTCATTAATTGATGTGATAAATTAATTACGGGGTAATAGTGTTATTACATATGATGTTGTTTCAAAAAAATACATGGAAGCGGTACTAATGTGGAAAATTAGTGAATAGTTATTTTATGGAATGTTTTCGGTTAGATTTACTCATGGTAAAAAATTATTTCTATACATTATGGGAAACAAAAAATCATTTATGGTCGTTAATGGAAAAAACCCATTTTTTACATTCAATGAATATTTCATACAACTAATCATAGTTTTTAGTAGAATAAATATATTTTCAAAAAAGGTAAAATTTATATTTCTAGACCCCCAGAAATGATCACATGTATTGAGTTAAAATATATTGTCGCTTCATTAAAAACCATTACCATTGGAATGACTAAAAAATAGTTTTTGGGGAAAAACAAGTGGATAAAAGAGAGAATTATTTTGGATATTCGATATTGGTCTTATTGGATGGTCCATCACAAGTTAGATGGATGGAATATTTCTATTACATCTCTAATAATATATTTTATAATATTTTCGACACACCAAGTTGGAAGAAAATAATGTAATGGCTTGATTAGATCTTACCAAATTTTTTATCATACCAAAACATGAACTATTTGTAAATGATAGATCATAGAGGTTAATGGAGCCAAAAGAGACATAAATAGTTTTTAGTGAAAATAATATATTATTTTTTCATTGCCTTATATAATAGAGTTATTTAGATTTTTATATAACCAATTTGGCTTGATTTGTACAATAAGGTCATATTATCAGATTAAAAAGACACTAATATCATGTTATACTAGAATGAATTTGAATACATGGATTTAAGGTATTTTTAACTATATCATTTGATATGTTCTAAAAAATATCATATTTCTTACAGGACATTGTTTTGGTGACAGTAGTCAATGATTCACTATGTAATTACAAGAATATGGTGTTTTAGTTTTATATAAATGGGAAAAAGTATCCCCCCCATCATTCATTTAATCAATTGAACATTTGAAATTCAACATTCTTCATGAGTAAATATGGGTATGGATGATATATTCTTTATGGATATACCCATTTGATAGATACATATATAAATTGATGAAAACAACACATAACAAAGAATCAGTTGAATGATAATTTTAGTTGATTATTTTCAGGAGATAATTTTTTTATTCTCTCATTATTTTCAATACGAATATACATCAAAACATAACTGCATGAGAGGTAACGATGGAAATTTTATGATAAAATGAACATTTAATTATCATGTTTTAATTAGCTCAAACATGGCGTCGATGTATTTCATGAATGTTGGATTTTAGATGAATAATATCACTTGGATTATACATATGTACATATCAACACTGAAGAAATTACACCATATATACTTGGGGTTATCTAAATTCATATTCAATTTTTCTAAGTAAATTAATATTATTTTATTTGTAAATTATATGATAATAATATAAAAAAATAATTTTGACAAATTACAGCTGCCTATCATGAAAATTTCCAGAATATAACATTACTAATAATTTGAGAAACTATTAATGTAATTTTTTAAGGTTTAACATATAATGTAAATTTATTAATTTTTAAATTGATAATTTTGTTTTCAAATTTTTCGGTATCCCAATATACTTATAAATAGTATAATCTATTATTTCTAATTCATAACCCATAAGCTGATACCATTAAATAATATAATTAATATTTGGTAATTACTTTCATGGCATGTAAGATAAATAACTGAACTATTTTTTTGGGAATTATTAGTGTAACAATGATTAAATGTCGTTCATTGTATATTGAGAGATGATTATATGATTATATGTTCCATGGAATTGTTGATATGAAATAAAAATAATTCTTATACCAAATAAACCATTTTTATTAGATCATCAAGAACATATAATTTATTATGAAAATTATTAAACTGTTTTAAGAGAGTAATGTGATTTGTATAGGACAAAAAATGATAACTCTAGAAAATCATTTTAACCAAGGTAAATGTTGTTCCACTGATTTTCAATGAATTTAAATTTTTTATAGATTATTCTAAATTCTAATTTTCCATAAAGAAACATGAATATTAATGATGACACACTATAATTATGGGTATAGTGTGATGATTATGTTATTGATTTAAGAAATAGATTTAAAATAGAAAGATATCATGAAGTTTAAACTCCTATGGATATTGATGATACTGAGGGTGAATATAAATATATTGACACTGTCTTATATCATGATGAGGTTGGAGGTGAAGTTTGAAATAGTTAAATACTTTTTATAGTCATAATATATATATATATATATAATAATTTTATCATTAATTTTCAAATAATATTAATTTCATGTTTAATATAAACAATGAATGTTTATCTACTAGGATTCATGAGTTATAGGAGGCTGATCTACATGATTATGAGATTGATTTTTAAACATCTAACTGTCAGACCACTGGTAGTTCAATGATGACTTGGAGGGGTGGTGGTCTTCAAGGATTTATTATTCCTGACCATATCCCTATGCAACATCCATGTCTTGAGTTTGATCTACACAATTGGATGTCTATTTATTACTATTTTTTTATTTTTCATTAATTTAATTATATCGTAATATTTGTATTAGTTTATTAGTTTTTTCACAAGTTTTTTCATATAAAAATTGGACATATGAGTTTTATATTGATCATTTATTTTTCTATTATATGGGTGATATAGAATTATATTCCCATTGATGTTCAACATCGCATGTTTGATAATTGGATGGTAGGTTAATGAATATTAATAAATCTGAAATGTATTTATTTAATAACATGAAATTATTAATTATTTGAATCGTTTATGGTATCCGGCTAATGAAAGAATGTTGGAATCTAAATGGGATGCATGGAGGATAGTGTATCCATGAGCCTTGCTGTTAATATTTGCACAATTTTATGGAGGAATGTTATACAAAAAGTGCTATTTTTTATTTTGATCAATCTTGATGGACCGACAAATTAGATTAAATTGCATCTCTAGTTTGGTATTGATTATGTTATTATTGATGGAAGATACATTTCATAGGGGATCATTACTAGGTCCATATACTTGGGGTAGGAATTAGGTGATGCATCGATCTTGTACTCATACACTCTTTACACATCCATGACATATGGTATGTAATTTTTTAACAATTTAAATATTTTTAAATTTGAATTGTTTATTTTATACACATATAGGTTTTCAAGCATCCTAATATTATGTAGTTTTATGTTTATAAGATTATTTACATTTATAACATCATTGGTGAGATTATAGGTGATAACCAATGAGATATTATGGTACATATTATAATTTTTTTGTTTTAAAATTAATTACACATTATATTTTGTCTATTTTTAATTTAAATATGAATAAGAGGAGTCATATGATGGCGCAAAATATCAAACACAAGATAATAGTTAGGTCAATAAAAATGATTATAACACTAGTGAATCACCATTTAATAATTCAATGAGGATTCAGAAGAGTCAGTTTTTCTTTCATGAATGGTCGAGTTATTTGTATTATCTCATAATGTATTATAATGGTACTCATACAATGCAATTATATAGCTCAAGGGGATCTCATGGATAATAATTTTCATATTCTACACAATACCAAGAGTAGATTCAAGAATTGGTTGATCATATAAAGACCATGAACATGGAGAAGAAATAGCTTCGTCAACAACATCAATAGTAGGTCGAGATGTGTCGATGGTAGGGGAAACATCATGATGATATGATAGAGTACATGAAATGATTGATTCATGGTTTAGGTATGGAATTCCCTCCATGAACACTTCCACATTACCCCTCTACCTCATTAGTTATAGTATTTTTATAAACATTTGAATTTATATATTTTTTGCAATATTTGTATATTTCATATATTTTCAGTTCTACATTGCATGTTTTTCCTATTTTTTGAAAATATTTTTCTATTACTTATATCTTTATTTTATTTTTTATTTTATTTTTTATGTTATTTGTGATGGGGGGGCCACCAATCGAGAATAAATTTTAATTTAGTATGATTATTTGTGACAAGAGTGTAACCCATTTCAACTATGTATTTATGAAGGGTACATACTTTTTCTATTAATAATTATTTTAAAACTTTTGGATAAGACTATATGAGAAAGGGAACCTAACCATCATTAAAATTTTCTTTGTGAAATCTCATAAGAAAAAATACAATCCGTGAATCTATTTTCTACAGTGGGCTATTTGTGATTGGAACCGTCGCAAAAGACAATATTTATAGTATCTCGGAAGAAATATCCTGTCATAAATAGTATCATGTTTTGTAGTGATCAAAAAGTTGAAGAAAGAACGAATTAATTAATCAATTTTGTGTGTAAAATATAAATAAACCTAAAACTATTGGAAGTAAAACATAGTATAATTAACATTATTTACACAAAAAAATCATAAATTATAAAATATAATGATGAAATAATATTACCCATTAAATAATAAATTGAGTTATGAAATTAAATACCATTTAGAAATTTTTAGGGAAAAATACCTTGGACGAATTAATTTAAATTAAAACATAAAATGAAAATGAAAAATTATGTAATCATGATATTACATTTTAATGGGGAAATATGTAAACCATCGAACAAAAATTTGGTATATAACAATACAATATGCCTCAGGGAATGGAAATTGAGATGTAGTCCCGTACTTCATTATTCCTTTAAGGTAAAAAGTATTTATCCTAATAAATAATGTTATTAATGATGTTATTACTTTGTTAGATATCTATACACATATTTATAATATCAAATATGTCTGACTTATAATACCTTACCATCTATTTTCTAATAATATGTCATAATATTTAGTATATCCTGTGTTAATTGCCTTGCATTCTAATATGAGTTTTCCCATAAATGTTCTGGTTCATGTGTATTGGATATAGATAAGCCACATACATAATTAAATTAATGTGATAAGTATTATATTTACTCATTTATAATTATTTAGAATCATTATTTATGGCTATACACCAAAAAATAATCACATCACTCTATGGAGATGGTAGGTCATTCAAATGCATGAGAGATGATATAATTATATTACTGGGTGAGTGGGTAAGGAAATGGGTGATATGTTAATTAAAAAAACAATATCATCTCATATATATCACAAATATTCAATTAATTTAATCTCATTTCCATATATATAAATAATAAGTTTCCTTCGTGAGGTAGGAGTCTACTGTAAAAAGGACCAACATTATAGTAGTTTAAATGGAATTGAATGATGTTATATGTTATATTATAATTTCATATGTATAATAATATCATAAGTATAATATAATTATTTCTAGTAATTTATTATAGAAATCCTTGATATTTTTTGATGTAAAACAAATTACATCTGTTCTTGGGGAAGTAGTCCACTATACACACGATCGATAATTTCATTACCCATTTGATGGAGGAGTATATGGTTAAATATAATATCATCAACATAATAAAATATCGTTATATGGAAGATAATGGTGATATTATATTATATGTGTTAATACTTAATTTAATATAGATAAATTAGAAACTAAATGAAAGATCATTGTTACGTTAAATAACTTTCTAAGAGAAACCACCTTCAGATCACTTTGTATGGATGATTGGATTAGAATTTTGGTCAGAAAAGAAGCTCTAAAATATGGTTAACAATTTTTTGAGGGATTTTAATAGGGGATGTAAGATTAATATTGATTTATATGTGTGGAGAAGTGAAAGGTGAATGTACCCTTTTATAAGTGGGAAACGAGATCCATCTATGTAATTACTTGTAAATATCCAAAAATAATCCAAAATGATAAAGCCCATCACATTAAAAATAAATCAAAATGAAATTAGTTTCTATTTTTGGAATTAATAGGCCAAAATATTTCTATAAAATATCATTTTGAAAAGTTGGAAGGTCATTTTAACCCATATCATCTTAGTTTAACCCCATTGCAATCCATTTTTACCTTAACCGTGATAATTAAATTTCAAATTTTTTAACTATTTATTATTATTAAACATTAAACTAACCATGTTATATAAAATAATATATGATTATTAAAAATATATAATTCATTTTTTCAAATTCATTTCACAGACATTATATAATCACAATTAAAATTATTCCTACAGTAGTCATGAAAATGTGATTCTCAAAATCGAAAACTCTCATACATGTATAGAATTATTTAATAAATATATTACATAGAAAATTGATTAAAATATCTAAAATTAGTTAATTTTCTTAATTGAACTAATTTTATTTTTGGGAAAAAATTAAATTTACCTTTTTGAATTATTTAAATGAAAATGAAATTTTTCATAAAATTAAAAATTTTAAATATTCATTGAAAATTTAATCATTTTAGCATATTAAAATAAATTTAAACTATGATTATTTTAACATTATGATTTTAAAAATGCAAAAAATTTCTATCAAATTAAATTTTACAAAATTGATAAAAAATAATAATAAATTATTTGTGCAAAGAATGACTAAACTACCTTTTCATATAAATATAGTTTTTAGAAAAAATTTATTTTTCATTTAAACGAATATCTTTTTATTTATAATCAATATTTAACAATAATTTTATTTATTTTTTCATTTATATTCATACCATAAAATTTAAAATCAGGATTATAATAGGATACTATATTTCAGTTCACTTAGATCACGGTTTCACGTTTCATAAACTATGGAAGAAATTAAATTTAAAGTAATATATTTCATGGTTTGTTTAAGATTAGTGTTTCATGTCACATACGCAATAAAATTTAATTTTATTCTATAATAATATTTGGGTGCTACATTCTCTCGAACATAAATAAATATTTTTCCCTCAATTTCATATTTCACTTAGTAGTAAAGGGGTTTTTCTTAAAAAAATAATGTATAGAATACCCACAATATAAAAAAGGTATAATAAAATATCCTCTTAAAACGAGATTGTGAAATGAAAATTTTCTGAGGAATAACTAATAAATAGACTTCTATGTAGATAACATTCATGGTACATGATGATGTGGACTCTAAAATCCCACCCCTCTTAATTGGGTTTAGTCGATGTGGAACTGCTACTCATCCATATGTGACATCCTCAGGGAACCAAAGGATAGAAATAAATGTTAAGGGATTCATGAATAGTGGGGGAATATTTACCCTTCGAAATGAAAACTAACAACCAAATTCATCAAAACCAAAATTCCTACATGATGCATGAAACCAATGTTTTAAAATTCAACAATACCAAATAATCCATATTAAATTTTTATATATATCCCTATCTGTGAATAAAATGTTAATATTAATTTAAAGGGAACGCTATGCTCGTTGGCTTACCCAATACGAAACAACAAGTTCCTTTGATATCTTACGTTGTAGTCCAATAATAAAAAACATTTGTTAACAGCTAGACGTTGTAATGAATGGAACTAACTAAAAAATGATTATATATGTTTGTCAAATATTTTTACTTTTTACTATAAATGTTATACGATTAAAAATGCGAATGAATCCAATTTTAATTGTAAACATTGTAATCTTCTTTAAAAGGTCAATTAACCGCCTTTTGATGGAGAACCTCTTTTAAATCCACTTTTTGACAATTTTATGTGTTATATTTGACAAAATAAAATTCTTCTTTAGGATCAGGACATCGAAATTTACTTTGTGTAAATTTTTGGTATTTTTCCGATAAAGTTCAGTTTTTAATTAATAGTGAAAAATGTTGTATTTTAATTCAAAAACTCTTTTTAATCTTATTTATTTATTTTATTAGATTACCTTTTTAATTGGTTTTAAAGTGAAATTAGAATATATTTTTACCATTTAATCCAATATTGGTCATTGTGATTAATTTCTCTTTGAAATTGGACTTAACCTAGTGTCAATCTTTTGATAGATATTATTTCATAAAAACACGCTATTTGTTTTGACAGCGGGATTTAATTATAAAATTAACTAATAAAACTTATATGATTTGGATTTTGTAAAAGAGACATCATTTTTTAATTCGGAATATCAAATATAGCTTAGGGTGAATTTTTGGTATTTTTCGGAAAAACATCAATTTTTTATGAATAGTGAATCCACTATGTGGTAGTTTAAAAACTGATTTTTCCTTTAAATTAAGCTTTACCACTTCAGTGATTTGAATTTAAAAAATCCAACAGACATGGTTGTCATTAGGATGTAAAATGTGGTTCAATGGGATTAAAATATTTTTTTGATGAATAGTAACTTTTAAGTTTTTAATCACGATTAATGGTAATTAGTGTAATTTAAGGTAAAAATAATGTTTTAATAATATGAAATGACCTTTCCACATGTCCTACCCTTATTGGATGAGTCATGGCCAACCACTAAAATCCATGGGTCACCTTGGGGACCCCATGGAGCCACTATGGTTGGAAAATGGCATTAAAACCTTTTTATGTAAAGTTAAAATTAAAATGTCACAAACATGTATTGTTTTTGTAAAACAATTTTTAGATGGGGTTATAAAAGTCATATTTTTAACTATAAATATTAATTATAAAGATAAAAATATTTCCTACATCATGATATATTTTTTTATAATTTTTACATATTAAATAAATTAATGTATTTATGACACCGTGATGATGCAGTGATTACCTCATAAATGAACGATTTAAATAAAATGAGAAGATAGGGTGAAATATTAGTTTAAAACATTTCACAAACCTATTGTATGGGAGTAATTCGAATCCTTATCACCTTATACTCGAAATATATCCTATTGGGACCTTTTAAATTCAAAAATCATTTTATAATAAAGTAATATTTTATAACTTTCCAAGAGTGCCCCTCCTCTCCTCTTATAAAAGGCCCCCACCTCTACCACCTTACACACACCTCTCAAGCCTTTGTCTCGGCCATCCCCTGCCCATTTCATCTCTCCACATCCCTCTCTTCATCATTGAAGCGTCACATTGGGCAGACTCATTTCCAAGGAAGCCTTTGAGCTCAAATCAAATAGGGTTACCTGATTTAAAGGTAATGTCTCCCCTTGTGTTCTTTTGTTTTATATTGATTATCCAACCCTCTAAAACCATTTTATTCATTTATTTTGTAAAACCAATAGTATCTTCAATATACTCAGATGTTTTTATGTGAAGTATTCGAGCTACACTTACACACACCTTCATCTAAAGGATAAATAACATACTATTTCTATGGATGGTGAATTTCTGCCTCATGAAACGACGATTGTTCTATCTTCTCATACCACCTCTCATGGGGGCTATTATGATGGAACTATATTTATTTATGATATATATTATATTTATTTCCTCTCTATGCTTCTGTATTTTATATTTAATATATACCTTTATTCTTTTCATGTTGTGCAAATGCGATAATTTCATTTGAGGAAGTGTGGACTACCGCCCCCTCAAATGATGTGACTCGTTAATGCAATACATAGAATATATAAAGAATTAAATTGATGAAATTAGGTTATATATATAACATATATATTTTACTGGAATTATAATATATATATATATATCCATCATCATTTTTTAATTCCATTAATGTGCCAATGAAATGAAAGTAGCGTTCATGCGTACGTACTGCTTACCGTCTCCATGAACGGTACATTTAATTTCTAATCATCAAATGTTATGTACTATTATAAGTACATATATATAATGGATATATATGTCATATATTACATCTAAATGATGGATATAATTCTGGAATTATAATATATATATCTCTCTTTTAACTTTAATTCCATTAATATAACAAAAAATGAATGTAGTGTTCATGCATACGTACGGCCTACCGTCTCCATGAACTGTGCTTTTAATTTTTTTATCTACAAATGTTATGGAATATTAAATATTGAATCTATAATAGATATATATGATATTTAAACATTAATAATATTCTGGAGATGATGTACCAATAACTACATGGAAAATTCTTTTCAAACAAGTTCATTTTTGACTCATGTACCAAACATCGACAAAAACATCTGATATGAACTCACATTATTAACCAATTATTATAACATTATAATATGTGATTTTAACTGAATAATAATCTTTAAAATAGATCCTGAAGAAATTATAAATTGACCAATGTTTATTATTCACGAATCTAAAGAAACAAACAAGACATGTCGGACTTGAGGTAAGGGATCCTACCCCTATCTTTCTTTTTAAGTACATTCTTTTATGTCGTTCCTTTTAAGATCATATATCATATTATTGGGATGTTATTTTATATTAATATTACTGTAAATTTTATTTCTATATGATGAGAGACCCTATTTTATCTCATCAATCCATTATATATGTTTTGATTGGCGCCGTTAGGCTGCCGAATTTTTGTAAGGGATCCGACCCCTCTCTTTCTTTTTAAGAACTCTATTTTATGTCTTTTCCTTTAAGCTAATATTTATTATGTTAGGTGATGTTCATTTATATTCATCTTACTGCACTTTTTATGTTCATATTTCTAGAGACCCTATTTGATCTCATAAATCCATTTTTTGAAGTTTTAAGTGGTGTCGTTTGGCTGCCGAGTTTTCATAAAGGATTTTTCATCTCACTTTTATTCCCATGATATTTATGCAACATTTGCCACCATTTCCTTTGAGTGGTGTATGTACTTACAATTATTCTAATCTTTGTGTAATATAATTTCTATTATGAGTATTTACATCAATGTTTTATTGTCCTTATTTCATGGGGTGTACGTTTCGAAAGTTACCCAAGTCGGTAAGGGAACCTTTCACCCTCCTATTTTTAAAAGACTTATTTTTGATATGTATTTTAATTTACATTTTATTATTTTTGGGATATGTTATTATATATCCATATTGATTTAAAGTTTATTTCCAAGTGATTAGTTACCCTTTTTGTCTCATCAAACCATTTTCTGAATTTTAAAGTGACGCTGTTAGGCTGTCGAATTTTTACAAGGGAACGTCTTATCACAATTTCGATTTCTTTGGGTTCAACTTGTACTTCTTGAACATGTCATCAAATGAATATGTGTTAATGAACTCCGATTGTTTCAAACTTAATATCCACTTATATTTGGTGTATTTATATTTCTCACATATAATTATGTGATAGATTTATCCGTAATCTAAGGATACCATGTTTACAATGGATTTCATCTCAATTTACATTTCTATTGAGACTTTATTGTTTCTATGCACCAATCCACTCTTATATGATATATATAATGTCCTTTGACATATTATATCATGAATTCCTTTATTCCCATGATATTATAAAGTTCTGATTAATTGTTATTCTGCAATTATTTGTATTCAAGAGTCTCTCATTTTGTTAAAAACTCTTTAACAAAAATATCATTTAAAATGTTTTAATGATTTGTTATTCTAAATCTTTATCATTAATGTCCATGTGTTCAAAATGGTTTTCAGTATTTATATATATGTACATTAATGTTTTAAAATTATAATTCCATTAAAATCTTCAAAGTGGTATGGGACACTTTGATTCAAAAATCTCTTTTAAATGGTCTTTGAAAATGGATTGATTAATTCAATATCTTGTAATTACTTATTGTTATTGAAAATGAAATGTTGTTAATGAAATGTTTATATTTTCAATATTTTATGTGTAATGATGGTAGTTGGACATTTTACGGGTGGTTACGTGATAAAACTTATGACGAGTGGTGCCGTGAATACCAGGACGGGTGGTTACGTTATAACCTCCAATGCATTGGGTATGGAAGTCGGCCGTATGGCTATTCCATTAAGTATGTGTGGAAGTCGACCGTATGTTTATTCCAATTAAGTATGTTTATGTCCCATGTTAACTTTATATGTTATGTGTTCGTTATATGGGTTTTATGGTACTCGTTAAGTTATAAAAGGGTATGTAATGGTCATTTAGTCAGTGAAGAGTTTTTACTACTTCATAAAGGTGAAAAGTATTACTTTGGTAAAGTATTCATTGTTTACATGTTGTTTTTGAAAAACTAACAGTTTTTCTTATTTGTGTATCCTTTACTAGGATATTTTATGCTCATTCCATGTTTTTGAAATGTTTTCCATATGACTTAAAGATGAATAGGGTCAAGTATGGGTTCATGGAAAGACATGCTTTCTAAAACAAGGAACTTGGCATGTTTCTTTTTAAGTGTTTCTTTTTTTTTTTGAAAACTTAGTAGAAGTGTCTAATATGTGATCTTTTGAGTGGTAATAGCTATGACCTAATTCTATAAAACTCTAAACCTGAAAAGATCATCAATGTCAATTATTCATTTAATTAAATATTAAGTAAACTTTAAGGCTGGGGCCTTATAGTTGGTAACAGAGGTCAGTTTAGATAACATTAGAGGTTAGGGTATTCTCTAAGCATAAGGGACATTACCATAGTGTTTAGGATTTCAGAAAGAGTCCTAGTTTTAGATAAAGTGTATGAGTAAGTATATATTAGTGGTTATCTTCCTCATTAGTACATGATGGTTTTGTTGATATACTCACACTGACCTTTTTGGTTTTAGTAAATGGATGGATCTAGCAAACACCAATGTGAGAATGGGTTTGATGGAAACTATGGTGGTTCTTTGATTATGAGACTGGATGAAATGGGGGATTCAATGAGGAATCTCGTGGTTGTTCTAAACTAATAATCAAGGATTCATGATCAACAACTTGAACCTTGGTTAGTTCCCTATTGCATCATGTATGAGATGACCAACTCGATGTGGAATTTCAGGTAATAACTATAAAGGTAACCATTAGGGTTTATATGATCCTTACCTTTGAGGTAATTATGGGTTACTATATGTTATGATGGAATAATAATTACATGAAATAAAATTGAGGTTATATTATGTTATGGTTATTTTTGATGATTTTATCTCTTTTGGGGGAATGATTTAAGAATTATATTGTTTTGGAAAAAGGGAAAACACGCAGACCGTGTGACATCCCGTCGCGTCAGACAAAGCTGTGGGAATCGAACCCACAACCAAAGTGTGACTGGTATTTATCACCTACAACTGGACTACGTGAAGTCCCTGGATATTTTGACTAATTATTTTTAGTTAAGTGATTTTAGGAATCAAGAGTAAATTTATGTAGGGTTATCTATGGAAATTATTAACCTATTATGGAGGATATGGGATTAGGTTAATTACTTTTTAGTTTGAGACATTAAGAGTAACTGATGTTATTTGGAGATAAATGTTATGGTTTATCTTGGAAGAATATGTGATTAAATCCTTCAGAGACTTGGGTTTCAGTCTTAGTTTTTATTACTTTGAAGAATTTTATGGATAGATGTTTATTGAATGGTCTTTGTTGAACTTTGGGTACTGTTTTTCATATTTTGGAGATTAAGAATAGATTTTTTTATAAAGGATTATCCTTTTTTGGTATTATCTGATATCATACTAACCGCTTTGGTTTTAGTTTTGGTTATGGTCTAATGACAAGGGATTTATATAGTTCTCTTTTGTGGATTAGGTGGTTCTATAGAAGTTCATTATTTCTCTCTTAATGTGAACAAGTCATCTTAAATATTTGTCTTTTGGAGAGAATATGAGTTTGTGTATGAAATATAGTAAAAGTTGATAGTCAACATGACAAGTATGTCTCCTTATGTTTTAGTTAATCTCAAAAAAAATTCCTCAATGAAAATTATCTTAAATTCAATAATGTTGTCTGTTAACTTTTCCTTCTGGGGAATCAAATACTATTTAACCCATCACAAGTTTGTGATTTCTTTATGGTTAACATTCTCCTAGACATGTTTACTATCACTCTCCCTCAAAACATGAAACTTTTCTTTTTCTTCCATATCCTTTTTTTACTACATGGAATCCTAGTATGGGTTAACTCGAGGGACCTCTGTACTTCTCTTTCTTTCTTTTAATGTGATTGTTTTACCAACTCTTGTTCCGATGTGGGTCGTTCAATGATGTTTCTGAGCCCAATTTTAAAATTGCGATGACGGAATTCCCAAAAGGGGGGAAGGATGTAACACCCCAGGTAAATAAAGAATATGAAATTTTTATATTTATCTCTATTTGTGAATAAAATGTTAATATTAATTTAAAAGGAACGCTATGCTCGATGGCTTACCCAATACGCAACAACAAGTTCTTTTGAAATCTCACGTCGCACTCCAAAAATAAAATAATTTTATGTTAACACCTAGATGTTGTAATGACAATAACTAAATAAAATCTTATTATATATGTTTTTCAACTATTTTTAATTTTTACAATAAATGTTAGAGGATTAAAAATGCGAATGAATCCAATTTTAAGCGTAAACATTCTAATATTATTTAAAAGGTCGATTAACCGCCTTTTAATGGCGAACCTCTTTTAAATCCACTTTTTGACAATTTTATGTGTTATATTTGACAAAATAAAATTCTCCTTTGGGATCAGGACATTGAAATTTACATTTTATAATTTTTTGTATTTTTCCGATAAAGTTCATTTTTTAATGAATAGTGAAAAATGTTGTATTTTAATTCAAAACCTCTTTTTAGTCTAATATATTTATATGATTAGATTATCTTTTGAATTGTTATTAAAGTGAAATTAGAATATATTTTAGCCATTTAATCCAATAGTGGTCATTCTAATTAATTTCTCTATGAAATTGGACTTAAACTAGTGTTAATCTTTTAAGAGATATTATTTCTTAAAAACACGCTATTTGTTTTGACCGCGGGATTTAATTAATAAATTAATTAATGAAACTTATATGATTTTGATTTTGTAAAATTGACATCATTTTCAAATTGGGAATATCAAATATAACTTAGGGTGAATTTTTGGTATTATTCTAAAAAACATCAATTTTTGATGAATAGTGAAACCACTACGTGGTAGTTTAAAAACTGATTTTTCGTTTAAATGAAACTTTACCACTTCTGTGATTTGAATTTCAAAAACCCAACATACATGGTTGTAATTATTATGTAAAATTTGGTTCAATGGGATTAAAATAATTTTTCGGTGAATAGTAACTTTTTTGTTTTTAATCGCGATTAGAGGTAATTAGTGTAATTTAAGGTAAAAATAATGTTTTAATAATATGAAATGACCTTTACACATGTCATACCCTTATTGGATGAGTCATGGTCGACCAAGATAATCTATGGGTCAACTTGGGGACCCCATGGAGCCACTTTTGTTGGAAAATGACATTAATACCTTTTTATGTAAAGTTAAAATTAAAATGTCACAAACATGTGTTGTTTTACTAAAAAAAATTTTAGATGGGGTTATAAAAGTCATATTTTTAACTATAAATATTCATTAGAAAGATAAAATGATTTTCAACATCATGATATCTGTTTTAGAATTTTTATAAATTAAATAAAATAATTTATCTATGACACCGTGATGATGCAGTGATTACCTCATAAATGAATGATTTAAATAAAATGAGAAGATAGGGTGAAATCTAAGTCTAAAACTTGTCACAAACCTATTTTATGGGTGGATTTAAAAACCTTATCACCGTATCCTAGAAATATATCCTTTTAGGACCTTTTAAATCCGAAAATCATTTTATAATAAAGTAATATTTTATAACTTTCCAAGAGTGCCCCTCCTCTCCTCTTATAAAAGGCCCCCACCTCTACCACCTTACACACACCTCTCAAGCCTTTGGATCAGAAAAAACCTGACTATTTAATATCTCCACATCCCTCTCTTCATCATTGAATCCTCACTTTGGGTAGAATCCTTTCCAAGGAAGCCTTTGAGCTCAAATCAAAGAGAGTTACCCGATGTAAGTTATTGTGTTCCCCTGTGTTCTTTTGTTTTGTTTTCCTTCTCCAACCCTATAAAATAATTTAATTTCTTTATTTTGAAACAACAAAAGTATCTCCAATATACTTGGATGTTGTTATGTGATGTATTCGAGCTACAATTACACACACCTTCGTCTAATGGTTAAAGAACATACTGTTTCTCTGGATGACGAATTTCTGCCTCAGGAAATGATGATTGTTCTATCTTCTCATACCACCTCTCATGGTGGCCATTATGATGGAACTATATTTATTTATGATATATATAATATTTATTTCCTCTCTATGCTTCTGTATTTTATATTTAATATATACCTTTATTCTTTTCATGTTGTGCAAATGCGATAATTTCATTTGAGAAAGTGTGGACTACCGCCCCCTCAAGTGACGTGACTCATTCATGCAATACATGGAATGTATAAAGAATGAAATTGATGAAAATAGGTGATATATATAACATATATATTATACTGGAATTATAATATATATATATATATCTCTCTCATCATGTTTTAATTCCATTAATGTTCCAACGAATTGAAAGTAGCGTTCATGCGTACATACGGCTTACCGTCTCCATGAACAGTACATTTCATTTCTAATATTCAAATGTTATGTACTATTATATGTACATATATATAATGGATATATATGTCATATATTAAATCTAAATTATGGATATAATTCTGGAATTATAATATATATATCTCTCTTTTAACTTTAATTCCATTAATAAGACAAAAAATTAAAATAGCATTCATGCGTACGTACGACCTACCGTCTCCATGAATGGTGATTTTAATTTTTTATCTCCAAATGTCATGGAATGGTAAAAAATGAATCTATACTGGATATATATGATATTTAAAACATTAATAAAAACCTTGAGATGATGTACCTATAACTACAAGGAAAATTCATTTCAAACAAGTTCATTTTTGACTCATATACCAAACATCGACAAAAACGTCTGATATGAACTCACATTATTAAGCATTTATTATAACATTATAATATGTGATATGAACTGAATAATAATCTTTAAAAGAGGTCCTTAAGAAATTATAAATTGACCAATGTTTATTATTCATGAATATAAAGAAACAAACAAGACAAGTCGGACTTGAGGTAAGGGATCCTACCCCTCTCTTTCTTTTTAAGTATACTATTTTATGTTGTTATTTTTAAGATCATATTTAATATGATTGGGATGTTATTTGATATTAATATTACTGTAAATTTTATTTTCATATGATGAGAGAACCTATTTTCTCTCATCAATCCATTTTGTATGTTTTGATTGGCGTCGTTAGGCTACCGAATTTTTGTAAGGGATCCTACCCTTCGCTTTCTTTTTAAGCACTCTCTTTTATGTCTTTTCCTTTAAGCTCATATTTCTTATGTTAAGGGATGTTATTTTATATTCCTCTTACTGTACTTTTTATGTTCATATTACGAGAGTCCCAATTTGATATCATAAATCCATTTTTGGATGTTTTAAGTGGCGCTGGTAGGCTGTCGAGTTTTTGTAAGGGATTTTTCATCTCACTTTTATTCCCATGAGATTTATGCTACATTTTCCACCATTTCCTTTTAGTGGTGTTTGTACTACCAATTATTATAATATTTGTGTTATATACTTTTGCTTATGAGTATTTAAATCAATGTTTTATAGTCCTTCTTTCATGGGGTGTACGTTTTGAAAGTTACCCAAGTCAGTAAGAGAACCTTTCACCCTCCACTTTATAAAAGAATTATTTTTGTTATGTCATTTAATTTATATCTTATTATGTTGGGATATGTTCTCATATATCCTTACTGATATAAAATTTGTTTCCAAGTAATTAGATACCCTTTTTGTCTCATAAAACCATTTTTTGAATTTTAAAGTGACGCCGTTAGGCTGTCGAATTTTTACAAGGGAACGTCTTAACCCAATTTCGATTTCTTTGGGTTGAAATTGTACTTCTTGAACATGTCATCCAATGAATATGTTTGATTGACCTCTGATTGTTTCACACTTAATATCCTATTATATTGGGTTTATTTATATTTCTCACACATAATTATTTGATAGATTTATCCTTAATCTAAGGATACCATCATTATAATGGATTTCATCTCAATTAACATTTCCATTGAGACTTCATTTTTGTTATGCACCAATTCACTCTTATATGGTGTATATACTGTCCTTTGACATATTATATCATGAATTCCTTTATTCTCATGATATTATAATGTTCTGATTAAATGTTATTCCACAATTATTTGTATTCAAGAGTCTCTCATTTTGTTAAAAAATCTTTAACCAAAATATCGTTTTAAATGTGTTAAACATTTATTATTCTAAATATTTATTTTTAATGTCCATGTTTTCAAAATGGTTTTCAGTATTTATTTATATGGTCATTAATGTTTTAAAATTATAATTCCATTAAAATCTTCAATGTGGTATGGGACACTTTGATTCAAAAATCAATTTTAAATGGCTTTTGAAAATCAATTGATTAATTCAATATCTTGGAATTATTTATTGTTTTTGAAAATAAAATGTTGTTATTTAAATTTCTATATTTGCAATATTTTATGTGTAATGATGTTACTTGGACATTTTACGGGTGGTTACGTGATAAACCATATGGCGGATGGTGCCATGAATACCAGGACGAGTGGTTACGTTATAACCTCCAATGCATTGGGTATGGAAGTCGGACGTATGGCTATTTCATTATGTATGTGTGGAAGTCGACCGTATGGTTATTCCATTTAAGTATGTTTATGTCCCAAGTTACCTTTATATGTTATGTGTTCTTTATATGGGTTTTATGGTAATCATTAGGTTAAAATAGGGTAAGTAATGGTCTTTTAGTCGGTGAAGTGTTTTTACTACTTCAAAAAGGTGAAAAGTATTACTTTGGTAAAGTATTCATGGTTTACTTGTTGTTTTAAAAAACTAATAGTTTTCCTTCTTTTTGTATCCTTTACTGGGCTTTTTTTTGCTAATCCCAAGTTTTTGAAATGTTTTCTATAGGACTTAATGATGAATAGGGTCAAGGATGGGATCAAGGAAAGACATGCTTTCTAAAACATGGAACTAGACATGTTTCTTTTTAAGTGTTTTTTTATTTTTTGGAAACTTAGTAGAAGTGTATACTATTTAATCTATTTAGATGTAATAGCTATGACCTAGTTCTCACAAACTCTAAACATCAAAAGATATTCAATGTTAATTATTCATTTAATTCAATATTAAGAAAACATTATGGATGGGGCCTTATAATCCTGAACCCAAATCTCCCCCCGAATCTAACTATGCTACCCACAAATTCAAACTAGACTGATAGTTTTACCGTAGCTATCTTTCTCTTTTCTATCTACAATTTTCTCATCCACAAGAACCAACGTGGAATCTAGATATAGCTCAACATGATCCCATCGAATCATAGGGTCAGGATCCATCTGATACTTCTTCAATTGAGAAACATGAAAGAGATTATACACCACACTAAACCATAATGGAAAGGAAACTGATATGACATCCCTCTAACCTGATCACATATATCAAAAGGCCCAATATACCTCAGATATAACACACTATTCATTCTAAAATTTTGATGTCCAATCATAGAATATATTTCCAATAACTTATGATTACCTGAATTTAATGAAAATGATCATTTACGATGACCCTCATATGATTTCTGATGACCATTCACCATCTCCATTATGTTATTAATAATATTAATCCTCTTCCTAGTCTCTTGGACAAGGCTCAGACCAACTATCAATGGCTCACATATTTTCACCCAATTATGTGTAGAATGACCTGAATTCCCATACAATGCCTCACATATGCCCATATTTATCAATCCTTGAAGACTATTATTATTGGAGAACTCCACTAATGAAAATTGATCCACTAATGTTCCATAAAAATACCCAAAAAAATCATAAAACTTGTCGTACAATGTTTCCATCATCCTCCCCAATTTCACATCTTCCTTAGGATGATATAATTTAATTATCCTTATATGAATCCCAAGGGATTGCTATATGGATTTCCAACAAATGAGATATAAAACTATGACATCTACCAGATACAATAAAATCTAGAATACCATTCATATTTACCACCTCAAAGATATAGATTTTGGATATATTTTCCACTAAATGAGATTCACGAATAGGTATGAAATGAGCTGACTTTTTCAGTTGGTCCACAATCACCAATATCTAATTGTGTTTCCTAAAAATTCTTCTAAAACCTGTAAAAAATTCCATCATTGTTTTGTCCCACTTCCCAATAGGGATTGTAAAATACTACAACATAACATGTGGCCCCTGATGATCTACCCTAACTCGATAATAGGTCAAGAATATATAAAACTCCACAACATTCCTTTTCATACATGGACAGAAGAACTATGATTTAGATGTTTTATAAAAAAATTTAATTCAATGTTCGATATCCAATATAGAATGATGGTAAAAATAAGTGTTATTCTCATGAAATATAATTATTAATACCACCTCATTTTAAAATCACAACACTAAGTTCCCATTATATTCCCATCCATCAATGGTCTCCCCACCATTGTGTTTCAACCTCGTAGGCACATACTCTAAATCAGACATTTGTGACTCTTTAACCAAACCAACCAAGTACAGAACCACCAACACTAGAAGGAAAACTAATACATCACCTCATTATTCACATTCCAACCACATGTAAGATTTAAAGAACATCAACTTTCATTGATCCAATTCTTATTTCCCAACCCGAGCAGATTAAATTATACATAATGCATCCTGCACCGAATTTTCATTACATAGGGTGTACATCATATCATTGTCAAAAAATTGGAGATACTCCATCCCTCTCCTTTTCCTTAAATTCAAATATTTCTATGACTAGATATTCTTTAAGCTCGTTTGGTTAGTATACACTCTTAATTTATCACTGAATAGGTCATGAAATAATGTTTTCAATGCATGGACCACCACTGCAAACTCGAAATCATTTTTATATTGATTTTCTCCTGAAACCTAATCATCCATGGTCCATACGTGACCACATGATCGCATTTAAGGATAACTCACCCAATAACTAATCATAATTAATCTAAATACACCAAGTACCCATTCCATATTTCTCGAAAAACTAAAATGTGTGATGATGTAATATTTTCCTTAAGATGGTCAATGTATTTTTTAAGTTTCTCATTCCATTGAAAGGAATCATTATTTCTTTTAAAAGATAAAATCAGCGAACCAAATCATGATATGTCATGAAAAAACTAACAATAATAAGAAGATAGATCAAGAAAGATATGTATATCAAAAACATTAATTTGTGGCTTCCAAGAGTTAACATCCTTTATCTTCTTCGGATCCACTAAAAGACAATTCTAAAAAATCACATAACATAGAAAAAAATAACTATTTTATCCAAAAAACACATTTTCCAATTCATCAAACAACCGATGGTGTCTCAAGAATCCCAAAAAAACTTCCATGTGAATCTCATTCTCATCCCTTGTAATAGAATACACCAATATATCAACCAAAAAAATTACCATGAATGTTTGCAAATATTTATAAAATATATAATTAATTTATTTCATAAAGAATACTGGGGAATTTATCAAACAAAATGAAGTATCCACATAATCATAATGGTTGTATCTACTTCAAAAATATGTTTCTTTAATATATTCATTCACTCCAAAAGATGATGATAAACTAATTTAAAGTGAAATTTTTAGAAACAATGTGCTCCCCTCAAATGATCGACTAAATCATTAACTCATGGGACCAGATATGTGTTATTTTTTGTAAATCAGTTAATCTTATGATAATCATAACACAATCACAGAGTTCTATATGTTTTTTTAATTAACACTGGCGTTTCCCTTGTAAATTTTCTAGTCTATGTGATCTCTTTCTTTTTCAGATCCTCCAATTATACCTTCAACTCACTAAATTATGTTGGTTACATTTGGTAGGATGGAAGTGAAATATAACTGGTCCACAAAAGGATATCAATCATAAGCCCCACTTCTCTCATGGGGGGAAACCCTAAGAATTAACTGGGAATATCATCCATAAACGAATCCTTCAATGTCAGAAAGAAGTTTATCCTATCCTCTTCAATTGATTCCCAAGAAAATTTCACTACGTGATAAGTGAGCTCCCCAACCATTAGTTCCAATAGATCTATTTCATGAATAAATTCACTCTTCACTCCTCAAAAGAGATAATCAATGTTTTCCTCCATTGTAAAATATACCATTCAAACAAAATAGTGGATGTGGTCTCTCAAAACCTTTCAAACAATCCAAACATAGGGTTATGTAATACACATCCATTTAATTAATTGATAAGTCAAACGTCAATTAATCATCATCAACCACTATACAAAAAAGCTCTATAAATGAATCCTTGATACATGTTTTGACCAGAGGAGTTTAATGATTCAACATAGAAGACATCATTTACACAAGCAACACCAATAAATGAACAACACATTAAACAATGAAGGAAAGGGATAAATTCATATCAAACAATACATTTAATATTGTAGAATTAAAAAGGGTCATAGAACTAACCATGGATGGACTTAACAGATCATCCACCAACACCTTCTCATATCCAAAGAGTTTATTAAAATCTACATTCTATTCACTGTTACCCTAATGATACATCACCTACAAAGAAGTCATGGTATTCTTAGAATCACCATTAACAACTATGCTCTACTAACAAGGGATATGTTACATCCATCCTCTCATTAAGGAATAGGATTCATGTGATACCTAAATAATTTTATATACCCCAGACCTTATACCATTAAAAAAAATTGAACAATAGATTCCCCATATGATTGAAATTATGACGTGCTCGAGGTTGTGTCACAGAATGCGGCTTCATGTGACCTATACAACCACATTAGAAGCATCCTAGATTGCTCTGAGGCATTATAGGAAGATTCAACAAACATGTCATTAGATTATGATCCAAACTCCCACACTATAAATAAGTTTACCTCTTAAAAATTCCCCCCACATTGTAGATATCACTATTTCCCATGGGTATACACTTGATTCCCCCAGTCTTACCCCCCAAAATGTCCCTTTAATACACTATTATAATATTCTAAATTTCTGTATAATCACTTATTAATAAGAATGAATTTTTTTAAAGGATTTCCTCTATCAACCCTGTTTAAAACATGTGCTCCATCTAGTGTGCAGTAACCACCACCTTGGGTGAAAATGTACTTATGTTCAGACACATAGATGCATATTCTTTCACAGACATGTTCTCCTTCTTCATGATGACAATGTATATTTTTTCACTTAATTTTGATTATATAAGGCTCTAATTTTTTGTAATAAACTCCTTAAAACCCGTCTATATCATACCTTTTTCCAATACATCATGCACCGCCAATAACCACCACAATCTTGTAAGATCATCCTACATGTACACCTCCAAATTCATGTTTATCTCTGTTATTATTCCTAGAAAATTTAATATCTTATTTATAATTTTAATCCATTCTTTATCCCTTTCTATCCCCAAATCAACCAAAAAATGGTGGATTCATCTTTAGGTACTAAAATAAGTGATCAAAAAGCTTCATGTCATCCATTCTATTCCTACATTCCACATATTGAAAAACAATCTCTATTATCTGAACTAGATATTGGTTCATGTGGGGCTCAGGTGTAACCACATTTTTTGATGTACCCATTGTGTGGTCGCTATGAGGCATAACCAGTTCCATTTATATCAACATAGGACTACCATAGGGTTCTCTCTATAACAACTAATGTATTACAATTTAAATCTCAATCACATTACACTATAATAATCATAATTTAAAAATTCCCATTTTACTATTTTCACTGCATATTTGAATAATACCTAATGTATTGAATGTTGACCTATTTTTAAAATACATCAACCATTCACATTTTGAAACCACACATTGAAAGAAGACCATGTTTTATGAAAAAATAGATATATCCATATAAAAATATATATCCTTATATCAAATTAAATATGAAATACCCATGGGAATTCATTTATACCATGTATTTCATGCTCGTCTCAATGTCCATACCCACAAAAAATGAGAACATGTTCATATACGTCTTTGCAGAACACTTATATTCCAAAATCCAATATTATATAATGTTCCACATAAAAGGGTTAAATAAATCCATTTATGCGATACATTTCATATTTTGACACTCCTAATCTTTGACACAATCCCAAATTCAGGAATAAACAAGAATGAATGGTACCGATATGAAAAAAAATCAATACCAAAGAACAAAAAAACTAATTTCACTTGAATGTCCAAAATGGAACAAACAATTTCCACGTGTAACATCCCACCCCTCCTCGATGGATTGACTCAAGTCCGAATTCTTATAAGGACATATGTGAGATCCCCAATGCACTAAAGTATAGAAACAAATGATGAGGACTTCATGAATGGTGGGGGATGATTCTCCATTGGAAATGAAAAAAACTGTCCAATCATTATAACAAAACTACAACATGATTCATTGTAATGACGCTTTAAAATCCAAAAATACAAATGGACCAATACTACCAAAAAAATAATTTTTATTCAGAGTACTAAGGATAAGACTAAAAATGAAATAAAAAATAACCCATGAATGAACTAAAAAACCCCATGCCAAGATCCATGTTCTAATCATCACAAGACCATACAATATTCACGATGAATCACTAAGGAAATGAGATGAAATGCCTTTAACTATGTTCTAGAATACAATATCTATAAAAGAACCAATGTCCCAGAGTAGGGGGTGAGTAATAAAAATTAGTAGGATATCCCTAAATGACTTCCCTACACATGAAACTAGGATAGAACATGATAGAAATATATATGTAAACCAACTATATAATGATAATGAATAATGTCATTATTTTTAAAATTCCAAACATAAACATTCCAAAACCAAATTAAAACAATTCCGATTATTTCAGATAATCAATGAATCAGTGATATTTAACATTCCATTACCCCAAATACCCTTTAAAATTGTTATAACTCATTGAAACTAGCATGACCACACACATATCGCCACAATGTGACCAAATTAAACCCACACACAAATAGAGACCTAAGATTGGTGTAATCATGGAGGGTGGAACATCACATCTGAACCCATTAAAATTTTGTAGTGGTACTTCATTCCCACTTCCTTTGTATGCTAGAAATTAATTCCTACTATCCATACATTCCCATTAATGAATAACCATGAAAGAATACTCCCATGAAAACAACATACATAGAGTCACAAAAACATGCCAATTTCCAACTATGAAATTATAACAACATGACATCAAATAATTACATCATCATAAAACCATGTTTTATCAGCAATCATTCATATACATCAATTGAAAACCAAACAACCATTTAATGAAAACCCATTCTATAAAATTACAGTTATTGAAACACAATTACACCACATCCATGCCCATCCTTATCTCAATAGAACCAATATTTTATTGAGAACTAATTTTAATTTAATTTTCCCTAAAACAAACCATCCCAATGATTTTAAAAATCACTATTTTAATATCCAACACAATGAACATTGTACAAAAAATCCCCATCATCCATAAATCCAAAAATAATCATAAAATGGGTTCCAAACAAGCATCTCACGTCATTACCACTACCAATTTTAAATAAAACCATTTAATTTGAAATTTAATCCTTCTAGTTCTATCAAATAATTAATGAGAGTGATGCCATCAACCATAGAGTTTTGGAATATTCAACAAAAACATAACCACACCTCAAATATGTGTTAAATATCCACAAAACATTTTATAACACTTATCAAGTCCTTAAGAAACCCCAAACAAATCATTCTAGGAAACCAAAACTGTAGATATACATGAGAAAAATGTAGATCTAAGAAAATGAGAAATTGTTGAATGTATAACTAGAATAAAACCAAGAAAAACCCAGGATAGAAAAATACCACGGATGAACCACCTTCAAACCACCAATGAAACCCTTTGATTCTTTTCCAATGTTAGTGGAAGAGGTTCCCTAACCCATTAGAATAAAAAATCCAGAGTTAATTTTGAGTGGGGGAATAAATGGTTGTCTTAGGGTAAATCTTGGGTGAACCCATTCTTAAAAACACTCTTTTTAATTCTACGTATTGTTATATTTTATTGTTTTACAAAATGGGCCTTAATCGTGCATCGTTTATTGAAAAAAGTGTGTTACTTGCATGGTTGGCCCAAATGGTTGGAAAAATTGTGTGACAACCATGAGAATGCAAACTATCTCGAGATGAATGTATTCCCTAAGGTGGGTGCATTGTCTGTAAACCATGATCCTTGAATATGCACCGTACCATATTCCTCTCCCTCAAATTTCATGGCTTCCTAGAGTTTCAACATCGTTTCCAGAAACTGTGCTCAAAATGTAGACCCTTATACAATTCAAAAAACCAACCAAAAAGAATTCCAATCTATCCCAAACATTACACAATCACTTTATAAACATAAAAAATGAAATAAATGTTTACACATATCAACTAGGGGTTCTATATTGACATAATATAAAATCATAAATAATTATGTAGACTGATAGAGGAAATTGATCTCCAGAATGGGAAGGGAAAAAAGAAAAATGAAGACCTAAAAACAACATATCTAGGATGAATTAAAATACTATTTGATTCATTGGATATGAGATAATAGGATAACATTTTTGTATATAGATCATCATTTTAATGTTGTTGAATTGTTATTCTATCTATGAATATTAGGAAATATAAATACCTTTTTCATATGTATTTCATAAAAACTACTTCATCCATTGGTTATGATTCTATCAATATCCAATAGATCGTTTTCATTGTGGATTGAGTGCCCATAAATTTGTTATTTATTCCTAACAAACTCAAATTCAATTTCATAAAATTTTATGATCCATAAAAGTGTGAAAGTTAATTTTTGTATGCCCCTAACTATTTTCCAAAACAAATATGGTCAGCACAGTTTACAAAATATATTACATTAATCACAAAACCACAACTATAGCACCACTAGTTAATAATTAATATTTCATAATCATTGAATTTAAGTAAGAAATGATATATTAACTGGAACATTGCAATGTTTAGTTGTGTGAACTAATCCATTATCATGTTCCAGTAATGTTTTCTTTCCTTTTTATCTTTGTAGATGCAATGGGTTATCACATATTATATGGGTTTTATTTTTTATAAAACCTTATTGGTATAAATCTTATAATTTTATCCAATTTTTGTGACCCATGATTACTAATGGAAAAAAAAATAACACAATCCTTAATGGTTACCAACACCTTCAATATTAAGTATAAAAATATATTGTATTTCTTTCTAAAATAAAATTTTCATACACTAAACTAGTATTTTATATTCCCATATATGTTTTCCGAGATTATCCTTAATCATTGTTAAATCACATGGTAGAAAATAAAATTTTTTTTGTATAAAACTTTGAACATATAATTAGCCTTAATTTGAGACCACATTATGGTATCCAAAACTATTATGTTAAGGAAGATTAATTTAATAATGAAAATTTTAAAATTCTTTAGGATTTATTGATTCATATAACCAAAATATCATAGGTATAATAACAATCATCGATATAATTCTAAATTTACAATATAAAAAATAACTCATGCGTTTTATTTCAACATAGGTTCATACATATACTATGGGTTACCCTTTATTAGGGGGAATTGCATAGGATAATTCCCAGGTTCCCCACATTTTATTCAATAAACTAAAATTGAATATATTAAATGATATTTATTTCATAACATCACAATATTCATTGTTCCTCAACAAATATATTATTTATGAAATTAATTTTAACATGTTTTGATTTTTCCTGATCATTTGAGTCACTTTCATGGGTGGCTCATTCGATATTTCTCACCTGATGAAAATTGAGAATACATATTTCCATGGTCTCCAACACTGGAGCTCTTCAAGAATGAGATCCTTTTATTATTTGGTGAGTTAGAGATTTATTTCTTGTAAAGGTGATTAATCATATTTTGGGATAACTTATTATGCATAATCATGATATCTTTCACTCCTTAAATAATCCATTTTTTCCTTATGGGAATTAGAATTTAATTCATTTTAAATGATATCATGATTACTTAGGGTTTTATCATTTCACAAAAACTGAAAAATATATTATTAAAAATAATAATCATTGTGGGAAACAAATAAAAAGTTTAAATAATTCTTTATAGGATGCTTATATAATGAAATTATCTTTTACATCTATTAACCCTTATGTTTAAAAATGTAAATTAATTATAATAATATATTGTAATCCTTCCTATTTTTATATAAATGAAATTTTAATTATACTATGTATATCCATTAAGAGTGTCAGACCAGGTATGCAATAAGGCCTATTTTCTTGAATTAGGTGAATATCACTTCAATCCTGATGTGAAATTTTTTATGTCAGTACCCACATGTAAATATGATCCTGAACCATGCTCACCTATAGTATCTAGACATATGCTTATTTGAAAGTGAATCCCATATTACCTACCATATCAAAAAATTATAATGTTATTATATAATTTTCCTCATTGTCTATCATAGGGTTATGGTTCTTAATCTCTGTTTTTAAAAATCTACTTCACATATTTTTTAATATTTTTTTGATAAAAATATATGAACCTAAAAAGTAGTTACTTGGAGTTACTATATTATATTATGTCGTGGGCATAACATATAAGAATCTCATCTCAGATGAATAAATAGTTTATTAGTCTTGGTGATCTACATACATATATGATTCAAATAATATTACTAAATACACAAAATATAACATCAATGTTTTGAATAATTAAATTATTTCATCTATAATACCATTTCATATCAACAAAAATACACATAATGGATTCATGGGGAAGGAAACAAACAAGTGAGAGATAAAATTATGAGTAAGGGTTATATACAATAGAATCTATCATGAATTAATAATTATAATTAATAAGGAAAGGTAAATAAATGAACACACATTACAATTAAATAATTTTATTATAATGATAAAACTGGATAGATAAATAATTAAAATCACATCTATTATAATCATTATCATTCCTATTATAACTAGTTAAGGAATAATCAATATAAAAAGGAAAATAACTAAAAACATGTGCCAAAACATATATTTAGTGATAGTAAAATCCCACAAGATATAATATCATTGAGAAAATATCATGGATAATAATAAAAAATCATTGAATTAGATTCTAGCACAGTAGACATAGTGATCTTAGGAATCCAGAAAACATGTTCCACCAAAAACAAATTTCAAGAAAATTTAAATGTGATGGGTATGTATACACTAGAAACCCATATAACTAAGTCAATACAACTAATACATATCATGATACTACTGATGGATCAAGGAAATATATATAACTGGGCCCCACCCATATCGGTATGTCAGAATCATTGCTCATATATTAAAAAATCTATTTAATTCATGAAAAATATGCCTTGCAATTAAATTTCCACAATAATAAAACTATATAGATTATCAATATTTCCCGAGTTAATCAAATAAAAATAAATTTAAAACTCCTTATATATAAAATAGATATATTATATGAAATAAGATTATCCATGATAAATAATATGGATATTTAGGTGAAATTTTATATCAAATGATAACAAGAAAGTGATTAATTTAGGGGAAAGTTATTGACTATAGAGATGAATCCATGAAGAGAATTTATAATACTACGATATTTCAAAACATTAATGATGAAATTAGATTAATAATAATTATTTAATAAATATGTCATATCCCTAGTGGAGTATATATATAATGCATGGTTGTCATTGTTGAATAGAAATACCATAAAAAGATATTTGCAAAAATTATTTATGAAAATATATATTTTGTAATTAAAATCACTTTTAAAAATTAATAGTGCACAAAATATATTGAAAATAACAACCATATAATATAAAATAAGAAAATTATAATGTATGATTTATATATTAGAGTTGTTATGATGGTAAGAAATTATGCACTTGTTATACAGGTTAAAAAATTTTCCTTTTATATTTTCATAAATGGAAAATTTGGAATTATATGAAAACTAACATGAAGATTCAATTAAAAGAAAATTTTAAAATAAGTGTTAAACGGGAATACATTCCGTTAAAAAATCATTTTAAAAAAATCATGGAAATTTTTGAATGTTTTTAGAAAACAAGGTTTTATAAGAAAAAAATATATTCATCTGAAAAGATAAATGTTGTCAAATATTTCCTAAAAAAATGACTCTAAAACATTTTATGTACAAATGAGTTGAAAAATATTACTATTATATGACTACATCATAAATAAATATATAATGAAATAAAATGTATTTTTAGAAAATGATCATAAAATTTATATCAATGGAATCTCATTTATAAAAATCCAGATTAATATGATATTGTGAAATAATTTATTAAAATCATCAACAGATTGAAGTAAGAATTAATAAATGAATAACATATATTTTTAAAATGTATATACTCCAAAAAATAAATTATATAAAACGTTAGATAATACAGTTTAGTAAAACCCATAATCATATATTATCAAAGATAGTGAAGAAGTTATATAGCCCAATGAAAAGTAATTGAGTTATAATATTATTTATCACAGTGTAATTTTCAAGTCAAAACCCCTATGATTATATAATTATAATTGAGACATAAAAACACATGAATAATTATGGAGTAATTTTATTACATGTAAAACTGTTAGTATATACAATATATGTATGTGAAATTAGTTTCATAAAATTACAATATACACAATGAAAGGCAATTTATATAAAATCCATTAACTCACGCTTCTATTGGGTTGAACGGGATTTATCCTCTATTATTTTATATTTAATAAATTTTAAAATTTATTAATGAACAAAATTCATATTTAATGTATCATATATTATTAACATAAAACAACTTACTACATATTTTTACTAATATTTCTTAATTTTCATTGATTCTTGTGTTAGTTTCCTTGTCTTCTTAATCATGTTTTTCGATGAATGTTCTAGTTCATGTGTATGGGAAAAAATGAATCATATACAGAATAATATTAATATTTAAATATGATATTGAATCATTTATATAATTTTAAAATAATTCAGGAGTGTGTTATATAGAATAATAACTTTATCACATTTTGGAGATGGTAGGTCATAAATAAGTATGAGAATTGATATAATTCCATTAAACATTTAATGGGTAAGAAATTGGGTGATGTTTTAAATTAAATAATAAATATAATTATATATATATATATGTCTTATAATAAAAAAATGTTTCTGTATTACCTTCTGTCATTTGAGTAAGTGAAAAACAAATCACATCATTTCAAAAGATGGTAGCCCAATATATTGATAATTGGTGTTATAGAAATATAAAATGAATAAAATATAAGAAGGTAAATATGATATTAAAATTCCCTAAAAATAATATCATTAGAAATAACATATAAATTTTTTATTTATGTCCTTCTATAAATTTTATAAAATGGTTATTGAGATAATATAACATCAGTTCATGAGGTGGTAGTCTAATGTACATGGGTGTGATGATTTTGATTCCTCTTTGATGAATGAGGAGTTGGAGAAATATCATTCCATAAAATTGTAATATAATAATACATTCTATATTCTAGTGTTATTATATTGTATTTTTTAAAACATAACATGTGTTACAAAAATACTAAATAAAATAAAATTGATTTGTTAAGAAAATTACCTTCTCTAGTAGAAATTTCCTTTGGATCTCTGCTTAATGACCCCAGGGTTGTTATTTTTTACAAAAAAATATCTATAATATGTTTAAAGACTCTACAGATGGATTTGAATGTTTTTTGAATGGATAAATGGATTTATATGTGTATATATTTAAAGGTAGTGAGTGACCCTTTATAGGTTTGTAAGGGGAACCTTCATGGAAATAACATTGAAGTATCCCATAAAATCCACAATTTTAAATTATATCCACTTCCAAATATACTCAAATGAACTTATATTCGAATTTAGGTTTGAAAATGTCAATATATTTCCATAAAATAATATTTTTAAAGGTTTATAAGTCATTTAAACTTTTTTATTCTTTGTATTTCCCCCAAATGTCCATTTCTACCTTGACCTTGGTAATTATGTTTTTTCTATTTTCACTATTCATTGTGATCATAAATTAATTTTAACATAGTAGATAATATAATTTTATTATTATTAGAATATAGAATGCATTTTTTTAAATTCATTTCATAGAAGAGGATGATCTTAATATATAATCATAGCCACACACATGATGAAAAATCAAGTTTTAAATGATAAAATTATAATAAGTGAGTATGTTTTTACTTTAAAAATTACTATCAAATTACAAAAAATGTCTCAACTTGTTGAAATTTAAATTTTATAAAAATAATGTAAATTTTATCAAATTTAAACTATAATTTACCAATAAGAATTATTTATTGAAAAATAATTTTTTCAATTAAAAATATTTATTTTTAACCACTCATAAAAACAGAATAATTTCAAAAATTATAGAAACCTCATATTATGATAATATCTATGTTATATTATAAAACAATTATTTAAATATGTAAATTAATATTGAATTAAATGGGAATGCATAATTATAAATTTTGTTTTAAATTCCCATCTAAAACATATATGAAAAATAAATATCATTTTTCATAAAGAAAAAAACATTTCTTTATTATTTTAAATGAATGTAGTTTTATTATTAGTAAATGGAAAACAATAATTTTCATTATTTTGTTATTATTATTCATACCCAAAAATTTAATGTCTATTATATAATTTTATAATATATTAGGGTTCATTTAAACATTGATTTTAGTTTTATGTAAACTATTAAAGTCTAAAACTTAATGAAATATATTTTATGGTTTGTTTAAGATCAATGTTACATTTTGTACAACAAAAGAAAAGAAATTTTTTTTATTTTATAATTTAATGTTATAAAATTGATAAAAATATAATCACTCATGTATTTGATTGTATTTTTAATATTATAATCATTAAATATGGATATTCCTATTTTTCCAACAAGGATAGTTGAAAACCTATTAAAATAGATGTCATATATATCCATATTTAATTACTATATTATCCTTTTTTTATAAGTAACAGAATATAATAAATTTTTTGTTAAGTATTCCATTTTAAACATTTCTATATATAATATTTAATTAATTAACAACTTTATTTTCCATATAGGGTGGAAAATTGTTTATTAATATTAATATTTGACTAGTTCAGGACATCTCTTTTGAGTCATGTTAAACAAATTCAGTGGGAATATTTATATCCATCATTTTTAATAGATATAATTTTCATATTTTTACCATAAATATAACGAATCCATATATTTAATGCTAAAAATGTGCTTTTAAACTCTAGATCATGGGTTGAATATTTTTTCCTCAGCCTTCAACTAGCATGGTGCACAATTAAAAAACCCTAGAATCCTATAAAATAACACATCCACATACGATCTTTGATGAATAACTATATATCAAATATCTATCCATTCCTAATTGGATGGTCATTATCAATTCATTGAAAAATCCCCTATTTAATTCTTCTAAATCATCTTTACACTCTTATAACTAAATTCACATAACCCCTTTACATCTCAACATTCTGAATATGTGATCTAATTACATATAATTTAGAATGAATGTTATTTGATAAACTAAAAATCCATTCAATATATTCTCCTTAGTTATATTCATAATTTATTTCATTTCATCACTAATACAATCATTGATCGATCAATTGAAATTTCATCAATAGAGAGATTATAACCAAAAAAATATACATTCTAAATCCAAAATTAACAATAAAAAAGTTTTCAATATGACTCCTTTTCTCTAAAGGTCCAATTAATGATTCATAAATGACTATTTTTCTAAATGAAACATTTATTCCTTATCCTAATATCTCTAATAAATACCAAAATGATTTTATCTAGATATTACATCCTTAATATATACATCAGAAACATAAAATTAGAGGAATTAATTGTAAATTCGAATTGTTTTACACTAAATTATCAACATCCATACTACTTATGAAATACCTATTTTAGAATATATTAATACATTAAAAGTATCTTTTTATACCAAAAAAGTATCAATCATTGAATAATATTATACTCCTATAAATTGAAAAAACATTTCACCAATGTATGCAAGTGATACTTTTCATATATAATAATAAGATTTAGAAATCTATAATTAACTAAAAAATTCATAAACATTCCATTATATTCAGTAAAAAAAGGGTTATCCATTGAGAAATAGAAGGGCATAAAGAATCCTTGTCACAAAACTATAGTAGTTGTTTATTTAGTTTTATAGATTCTACATCCTATATCATATATAAATTCCAAGATATTGGTTTTCTATCAAGGATGAGATCAATGAAAAAAGTAACCTCACATTCTGAGGGATTTCTAGTATGTTATTATTGAAAGACATCAAATTTTTTTCCTTGATATATATATCCTATATTCTAAGCATACCGTTACCATTCATAGATTTCATCACCTCTTGTACTCTAACATTCTCATTAAGGAGAGCTACTGGAGGTATATCCAGATATGATTTAAATGATGTATTATCAATTTTTATGTCATGTTATTCCACAAATCGATAATGAATCATAATATCACTCTCTTTGAAATAAATTTTAATATTATAATTGAAATTTCAATCCATATAATGGATTATATTAATGTTAACCACATATATAACAATAAATATTGAAAATATTTTATTATTAATATATGTTATTATTTTAACTAACTATCATGTCATTGTAGTAAATGTATTTTCATTAAAGTTTTTTTATTAACAACTCCCTTCACAAGTTGATTGGGAAATATATAAATTTACATTTAAAAATGGTTTTTCTAAAATAGTGAAAACATTTAGATTAAAATTAATAATTATCAAAATTTAAGATATAATCAATGTGTCTTCCACCACCTCTTTATAAACATTAATTCTGGAAATTTTATTTACTTCAGCATGGCCTTATCCCCTTCAGATATTTTACTAGAAGTTCCCTTAACACTCGAGATATTATATTCAACAATACACCATCACAATATTGTTGATGTGTTGGATAATTGTGTCTACATTATTTCCCTTAAATTCCTGATCTCTATAAACCATTAATTTTTTTTTTAAAATAGATCCATATTATAATTATGAAATTACTTTGGTGTTTCTCTATATAATTTCCACATGCTAGAAATCACGTCAACCCTTACATATACACTCAATTTTTTTCATAGTACATTTTCAACCAATACATTTCAGGATTTCCATTTATGAAATTTAACCACAAAAATTACTTTTTCTTCTTAATGGTTTTGGATACTATATAATCATATGATGAAATATTTAGGGACAAATTGTCCCTTCAAAAAGTCAACATAATTAAAACAATAAAATGGAAATTATTTTTTCTAGGTTATTTACATTGTTTGAATCATACTTTTCTAATCAAGTAATGTTGGCCACATATTATTCAATACTTTCTTCTTTAATCAACCTTTATGTCAGTAACATAATATCCATATCACCTCACTTATCTTATGTAAAGTACATCTCATAAAAAATAACATTAAACATTATAGATAATAGATATTATATTTAACTAACTTATATATTATTCAATATCTTTAATAAACGTTTAATATAATATAATTTCAAAAAATATAAATTTAGAATAATGGATTCCCATTAATTTCATTCTAAATCTAGGAATATACATTCAAGTAACACAAAATATTTCACACATAATAATGGATTCATACAAATCCTATGGAATGGAAAAAACATTAACATAAAGTTACCACAAAATATGTTTATCATGATATTATACATTAGTTTACTCTATAATAGTAGTGTTAATTCTCATAAATTGAGTAAGATTTCATAAAATTGTTATTATATATTCATCCCCATAACCTACTATATTTTCTTACATAATGGGGAAATTCGAAAATTGAATATCTGTGTGGATTATATACCCTCCACTTGGAAGTATTTCAATGAATGGAATTTTTCTATTTATCTTTTAGTAATCCTAATTATTGAGCCATAAAATAAAAATGACTTTATTTTAATGTTCTAAAATTCCCAAAAAATAATAATAACTATCTTATAAGATATGTTCATTTAAAATTTAGTCCATAATGTTCATAAAAAATTAAATTATACAAACTATAACAACATGACTATAGTGACCCAGAGTATGTGTTTAATGTTTTACGTTGGAAAATGATACATAGGATCTCAACATGCATAATTGATCAGATTTAGTTTATTATGAAACTAGATACATACATTTTCGTCAAATTATATTAGAAATATATGAACATATCTTAAAACAAATTTCTAAATTTTAAATCATTAAATATATCCTTCTTTGATTTCATGAAAATGTAAATAAATAATGGGTGATCTAAAATACCAAATGCAGTTAATTTATAGTAGATGTTATCATGAGTAAATATGTAATAATAAATATGAATGAGTGGATATTCAAAACAAATTAAATTATTTCAAAAAAATGAAATAAATGTATGTCCATGGATTATATAAACAATGTAATATTACGAATAATTGAAACTAATAACTTAATTAAAGAAATTACAAAAAATCTATCATTTTTGTTCATAGTTTCATTAATTGGAAAATATATCGAAATCATATAATGAATGCTTCATCAAGGTGATCATTTTTAAAAAATTAGTTTTAATAAACCAAATTAATGTAAAATAAAGAATTCCTTTTATATTTTCTCAAGATATATGTTCATGAATTTTGTGGAAATCTATAAATGTGTCACACCCATTCCTTTCACATCATATACTTTTATAATATATTAAATTATGAATACATTTATTTCATAAAATTTTATATAAATAATAAATTCTCTATATTGAATCAATAATATAAAATATTTCCCAAAAAATATAAAATCATTCTTCATAGTTATATATCAAATGACTGAATATATAGAAATAGAATATGGTTGAGAAAACAATAGTTTGTAAGAAGGAATTTCCTTTGAATCATTTATAAATAAAATATGGACATGGTGGAGAAAATAATTTTCAATGAAATTTTAATACAATATAGAGAATGTTATAAAGATATTGTAAGTGAAAACAAAATGATGTGTCACGAACCCCTCCCCACAAGGTGTACCCCTCTTGAGCTGGTAATGTTATAAGGGAGATAGTGAACCCGGATTCCCACCTCCAGTAGGCCCCGGGTTGGCGGCTAGCCCTGAGGGTATAGCAAACACACAAATTGGAGGCATTAACCTCTAATAGAACACATGAAAAAGGGAGAGATAAGACGAACACCAACCAACTCTTAGTCAGAATGAAATATAAAAGAAATCCTAACTGCACATCTGAAATGTCATGAAGAACTACTATAACTAAAAGGGAAAACTACAAGTACAAACAAAAAGTAAAAAACAATAGTGACCACGATTCCCAAACATCTCCTACAACCCTAAGCCTGTACAAACCAGCCTAATCTCCCACCTGCTCCAAGTGACCTGAAAAATAATTTATATATACATAATGTGAGTATAACAGAATACTCAATAAGATCATCCCCGGAGACTCTTGATCAAAACTAAATAAATCATGCTAAAGAACAGTGACCAACATGTGAAACTAACTCATCACCAAAACAGGTATACTAAGTTACCAGCCTCACCATGGACACTCTCACCATGTATATCATACAAGTAATATAATATAATGAAGAATGTCAAGGATGTCCCAATACTACATCCCCACTAGTTTACCACTTTCCACAACATCCCATGTCCTAAGCATCTCTCTCAAAAAAGGCTTTCCTGCAGACACCTGGTCGAAGCACAAGAATAAGGACCTCATGAAAAAGACCATCATGTCCATGTTTTCAAAGTAACCAGGTATTTTTTAGAGCCACCACAACTCTTATAACATTATCATACATCAGGTATTAATCCTCAAGCCATTATAGCCTATACACTAAGTATCGATTCTCAAACCATCATAGCCTATACACATTACACCTATAATATTCCATAGAAAACTATGTCCAGAATATATGTGTTTTAATGACCACAAACCATTACCACCCTCTACACACATATATAGAGAAAACTACCCATTGTGCCTACCATAATATGTAACTACCAAGAGAATAATGTAGTGCCGAAGAGGTTTGTCAGCCATCCATCCTCCCACTGAAATTTTAATTAAAACACCCCCAAGGCTCAGAATCCATGAGGTGTTAGTTTCCCTAACTAACAACATGTAGTATCATATATGAACACAAAAAGTATAGAATATAATATAGATCAAAACTACTCTATGGTAATAACCTATTCATAGACTCACCTGCAGCTAACGTATCTCAAACTCCCAGCTTTCACTTCAATGACTAGGTATCCTATAAGAAGAAAACCATTAAAGATATTTATTACATTACTACATTTCCTTTTTATCAGTTTCGACTTACAAAAATTAATTCTTTAAACATTAATTAACCATTAACAAATCTATAGTACATTTATTTGGAAACACACCCAAAGTCCACTATTCCATTAAATTGAAACCTCATCAATGCATCCTAAAAATATCTAACCCCATGGGTTAACATCATTTATTCAATAATTTATAAAAACATTATTACTTTCCCATATTCCCAGGAATTCTAGGAAAACATTCTATGATACTAAACATAAGGGAGCTCAACATGGTGGGTAGTTGAACTACCTGTCATGTATTTTCCACTGATAGAAATAGCATAGACCAATTCTTCCTTGAGAAGCTAAACATTAAAATCATATGGGATACCCCTCGTGTCCTCACATTTTTTGGATGGATGGTAAACAATACCAGATTCATTGAGAAATAGGGTAATTAAAGTATGTAAACAACCAGCATGAGTAATCGATCATCCAAAAATTCACATCCAAACTGTTTCATCATTACTGGTGTCCTTCCTAACAGCCACGTGCATAAACTGATTCATCTCGCAACTCTAGGTACCAACTCTTGCCACAACCAATGGGTCTTCATGCCCCCATATATCATAACAGCCCTCCAGGCATACATCACAACACATGTAGCAGGAAAAAAACATCATATCAATTGGGATCTTGGCCCTTAAAGAAGGCATACAACTTTTAAACACAATGACCTCTCACAGATCCATGTATAAGGCTCTTGACCTTTATAAGAAACAGGTTAACATAGAACCCTATGAGGCATTAACTTTTTTTATCAAGAACATAGTTCATTAATCAATATAGAATCAACCAATTTTTTATTTGTAGGTTCAAACTACAGGTAACCTAATCACAAATCAATTACTGATATCACAAATTTATTATACATTCTCACTACATCAATTTTATTAACCTCAAATTATAACAAGAAAAACCATATTCATTTACATGTTTCTTTATCTTTATCAAGACACTTATCAATTTATTCTAGTATTACACTTATTTCCAATTTCCATTAAGAACGAACATATAGGGAATGAAAGCATAGATATCACACTATCTATAAAAATAATATGTAGAAAAATATGATCGATATCAATTTATTTTTTGGGTTCAAATATTTTCAATGTCAGTTCCATTATGATATATTGGTCTAAAACATGTTATTGAAAATGTTTCAAATATATGGAATGTGAAGCAATAATTCTCCAACCACATGGTGATTTCTACGATCATTGAATAGATTAACAAAACAGATCATGATCACCAATTATGGATGTATGCATCGACCCGAGGATATAGAGACACCAAAACACCAGAAAACACCCAATAAAAGTTCATTAGGGACATAGAGACAGAATTTATTGAAAGGTAAAGTAGAAACAGAAGGAGATGAACCCATAAAAACAAGGTTATATCATACCTTATATCGAAGATTTATTGACACTACTTGTTTCTACCAAAAATAGAGGTTTCAAATTTATCAAGAGAAAATTCAAGGTGAACCAATTCAAGGTGGAAAGTTTGATCACCCAACACCTTTTGTAAGGAAGGAAAGGTTTTGGCATCTCGCACCAGAGAACAACGAGGAAAAATAAGGGATGAATGATTCTCATCACTTTAGAAGATTTAATAGAGCAACAATTTAAGATACCCTAGATTTTCCATTAAGGGTGGATCAAATTAAACCAAACTGTTTGACCATGTAAATCATCATGATCCTTATAAAAATTAATATATGTGTTATGGTCTTTGAATCGGAATTAAATTAATTAAAAAAAAGGCTTTCAATGGGATTAACACAAAAAAATATTAAAATGGAGAAACTGGAAACATCAGGATATTTTCTCAGGGAAATATGAAATAGTAACTGTGAGATAGTAACTCTGAGACAGAAACCGTGAGACCATAACTGTGAGAATGTAAATGTGAGTCAATAACTGTGAGACTGTAACTGTGAGGCAGGAACTGTGTGACAATAACATTGATATAGTATCATTGTGATTTTATGTGTGATACTGTAAATCTGAGAGAGTAATTGTTAGACAGTAACTCTGAGATAGTAGCTGGGAGACATTAACCTTGAGACAGTAAATTTCAGATAGTAACTCCGAGTTAGTAACTGTGAGAGAGTAACTATGAGATAGTAATTGTGAGACAATTACTATGAGACAGTAAATTTGAGACAGTAACTGTGAGACCATAACTATGGGAGAGTAATAGTGAGACAGTCACTATGAGATCGTAACTATGAGAGAGTAACTATGAGATAGTAACTATGAGATAGTTACTGTGAGATAGTAATTGTGAGAATGTATGTATGACACCATGAAAATGTTCAAAAAACTAGAAACACTATTCACAGAACTATAAATATTTCAATGTGTTGGGGATTTGTCACCTTGACCTCGCAGAACACCTCAACTAATAGATTTCAGCAAGGTAATGGACATGATAGGTTTAGTCCATTACATAAGATACCTCTCAAAACATTCTTGTCCTCTAGAATCCAAAACCAAACCGAAACGAAATAGAAATGGGGCCTGAAAAACCACTCATTGAGATTTCTCTCAAAAGAGTGAAATCTATAATAATAACCAAAAGAAAATATATCATATAAAAACAAATGGTTTATAACCACAAAGCTAACATCGTTACATGAAAATAGATAAACATCAAAAGACTCTGGTTACTGAGCACGTATCTACGACTCAAATTCCTAGGTAATCTCCACCATGCCATTGTGTCACCATAAGAGATGAACCAAGGGGATACAATGCCTGTAGAACACCTTATCTTTGAGGTCTTCGATCCCCATAGGCCATTCCTTGAAGGTCACATCATCATAAAAATCGATATATCCCCAATCGATGACGTGAGAGTCATCATGAATATAATGAAGGGGTTGTGACACAAGAAAAACATCGTGTATCCAGCTCATCTGCGGGGGATGTGATACTTGATACACCACAGTTCCAATATGAGCCAACACCTTGAAAGGTCCAACAAACCTGGGAGAAAACTTACTCCCATGGCCAAACCTTCACTACCCATGATAGTGAGTCACCTTCATAAAATAGTTATCCCCAAAATCAAACTCCAAGGGAATCCTTCTATGATAAACATATGATTTCTGGCGATCTTGTGCTACTTTTATCCTCTCACGAATCACATGAACCGTCTCTATCATATTCTTCACTAGTTCTGGTATGAGAATATATGACTCTCAAATCCCAGTCTAGTACAATGGGGAATGGAATGGTCTGCCGTACAAGGTTTAAAATGGATCCATACTGATGGTGGAGTGAAAACTATTGTTGTTAGAAGAATACACCAATGTTACATGCCTCATCAATGAACCTCTGAAATCCACATCAAAATATCACAACATGTATTCAAGAGTCTTGACGGTCCGCTCTATCTCGCCATCCTGCTGCTGATGAAAATATGTGTTAAGGATTAGTTGAGAACTGAAATCATTCTTGAGATCTCTCCACACCTTGGAGGTAAAATAAGGATCTCAATATGAAATGATCATCCTTGGGATTCCATGAAGTCTCACCACCTCCTCTAGATTCTGCCTTGACAAAACTTACACTAAGCTCGACCCATTAATCACTTTGAAATGGGATATTTCTCTTAAACGATATACTAACACACAAATAGGGTCATGTCCTCCATGAGCTAAAGGTAAACCTGTAACAAAGTGCATTGATATTTCCTCCTACTTCCACTGATTATTATCAAATGGCTACAGCAGACCACCAAGGACATGGTATGTGGAATTCACCTTATAGATGACCAAACAAAGAGACACAAATATCTGAGAACCATGTCATGCATCACCAATGGAACAATAATCATTCCTTGATACAACACCTACTATTGTTCATACTCAGACCAACCATCAGGGTCCTCACCACAAACAACTCAGTCTCTCAAGAATTCCACCTATAGATCCCCCAACTATGACTCTTCAACCTGCTGCACTAGATATGACTGCACCATTATCTGAAAAAGAAAACATTTCCTCAATTTCTCCCATATCGAGATGCAATGTAGAATGTTATTCCATTACTCTCTAGGAATCACCAAATTCATGCACTGCATAACTATATAACTTACGACTTAGTGTATTAGATTCAAAATTACCCTTACCAGGTGTATATGATATTTCAATGTCGTAATCCTGTAAGAACCCCATCTATAAACAATGTTTCATGTATAAGTCATGTTGGGAGAAAATATACCATAGGCCCTTATGCTTAGTGGAAACCACAAAGAGCTCGCTAATTAGGTAATGTATCCACAACATCAAAGAAAACACCACAACCACTAACTCGCGATCTTGGGTTGAATAATTACGTTCATGGGGATGGAACTGACAAGACCCATAAGAAATGACTGATCTATGCTGCATCAAAACATAGCCTAACCCCATAAGAGAATCATCGTAGAAAACATCAAACTGAACTCCCTAAGAAGGAAGACAAATAACTAGAGAACTTTATATATTATTCATAATATAATTGAAATCTACATGACACGAATTAGTCTTTATAAGATCTTGATCCTTCCTGGTAAATTCTAATAGAGGAGTCTCAACCAGGGAGAAATAGGCTATGAACCACCTGTATTAGCCTACAAGACCAAGGAAAATTTTCACCTCACACGCTATCTTGGAGGATTCCCACGACAGAACTACTCATATATTTAGTAGATTCAAATCTTCTCTCTACTAAGACACAACATGCCCTATGAAATAGACTTTTAGAGCCCAAAAATAACACTTCGACAACTTCTGAAACAAGTGATGTTGACAAAGAACCCCCAAAATGTTGTGCAGATGACATGCATGCTTCTCCTCAGACATAGAGTACACAAGGATGCCATCAATGAAAACCACAATGAAAATATACAGAAACTCATGGAACATAGTGTTAATAAATCCCACGAACACAATTGGATCATTCATCACACTGAATGACATTACAACAAACTCATAATTTCCATGATGACAATAAAAAGTATTCTTCAGGATATCCTTATCCTTCATACACATCTGATGATATCCTAACAACATGTCTATTTTTCATAACCAACTTACACACATCGGTTGAACGAATAAATCATCAATCTGTGGAAGATGATAGTGATTATTCATTATCCCTTTTTATGTGATGATAATCGTTACACAACCGTAAACATCCACCAACCTTCTTCAAGAACAAAACTGGTGCACCCCACGGTGACACACTCATCCGAACAAAACCACACTATAACAGACCATGAAGCTGTATACGTAGATATCTTAACAAAAATGGGGCTATCCTATATGGATACATAGAGAATGGAGATTCTCCTGGCTATATTTCGATCCCAAAATCAATCTCTTGTTGAGGGAGTAATGAAACAAACTCTTTTGGAAAGAAAATGGGGTACTCTTCTAAAACCCTAAGAAATGAAAACTGGTGAACCTCTGAAGAAATCATCATCAGATCAGCTATCATGCATGATAAGGGTCGAAGAAATCTTTGACCCATCTAAGGGTCTCGCTCCCCAACAAACACTGTTATATCTCTATCAGCATCGAAGAACAACACCAAAGTTATGATGAAATACACGAGAGTCTTCACACATTGAAAACAATCCATGCCAAGGATGAAATCATATAGTTGTATCCATAAACATAGGAAATCCCTCCAAGAAAGGTGCTTCCCCAACACTACTTCACAGTCTCTAAATAGTTCAAACAATTCATCTCAACCTCCAAATAGCTTAGTTAACGCCAAGGGCACTTGAATCCCCTCTACCTCAAGTCCCAAATCATGGACCATGGTAGTTGATATGAAGGAGTGTGTCACTCCTAAATCAAAAAATGAATATACCTAATTAGAAAACATAAAAAGGGTGACTCGAACAATGCTTGGCTCACCTAGAACTAGAAATGCTAAAGTATGAAGCTAACCACAACCTCCTCTACGACCTCCCTGAACCTGATTACAACCACCACCATGGCCACAATCTTCTCTATAAGTATGGGGAGCATAATAGGGTTGTCTTCTGCCCACCCCATCTGCCCTCTACTGATCCAATGATGGTGAAACATGGTGCTGATGCCTTAGTTGGAACTCCCTTAATGGAGGAACCTGGTGCAGAACATTCGGCACATGATAACTACACTAAAAATTCAGGCACTCTCAGAGCTTATTCCCTCTCCATACACATGAAAAAATTGCATTATACCATGGAATATGCATGAGTGCCACTTTCCCCAAAGAAATTAGATGTTCGGGGCTGGGACATACCCCCACCCAATAGATATTCATCTTCCCTAAAAACCGAGAACCCCAGACCACATCTCTTCATTGTGAGGAATCACGATAAATCCCCTCTCACAATGATCCAACTCTAGACAATGTCCTGTCAATGACCTATGACCTCGACATCACCTTAAGATATGTCTTCAGCATAAACAGAGTGAACTGGAACTAGATCTATAGATGTGAATCCTCCTCAAAATACCTCACCCTGGCCTCCTCATCTAGAAACACATTGGAAGCATATTGTAAAAGGTTCCTGAAATTTATTCTAGACTATTCCACACTGAAGAAATGCTAGCTAATGGTAAGAAGATCTGGGATACTGGACGCCTTTGCGGTTGAAGAAAAAAGCTCAACTCTAAAATTGACTCAGAACTCCTCCCATTAGATCACGAACTCCTCATAATATCCAGGGAACAAGAACCACCAATTCCTCACTACTCTATGCAACATCGTCAAACCCAAGAAACATAGTGCTCCTTTTGAGTATAGATCGAAATGAAGCCTAACATGAACTCCTCCAACCTGAATTTCATGAATGAATTTTAAAGAGATCCCTTGTTCTTTTGCAGAACTAGGATCTGAAACTCTCAGGGTTTCATTCTCCATGTTTCATTATTTTCAACCTCTACACAATGGCGATTTGCTGGCACATAATGATGGACATCTTTTATGTGAACCTGACGAGGACATCAACCCGGAGCCATTCCGAAAAAGAAACAGTTAGAGCTCTTAAACATTGAATATGGAAGACTCAAAATTACTTAATTAATTTTTTTCATTTATTCATTTTAGGTTAACTTATAACATGGTCTACCCATTAAAACACATGCATAGAGAATAAGGATTCATGATCCTTTCCCAGGTCTCAACCATGAAACTAGTATCAACTCATTTTGTAGACATTTAAAACATAATGCTCTGTGCATCAAATCATATGGGGGCCTAAATTCTAATGTATCATTCAGTCTCTAGTCATTGCATTACATGCTTATCTTGACTAACACTATTTCCCTACCAGCCCATGCATCCTCAGTTGTTCCAAACACAAAACTCAATCCTATCCCTCAACCAAACCTCTGATACCACTCTCTCACGACCCCTCCCCATATGGTGTACCCCACCTGGGCTGGAAATGTGAGAAGAAAGATAGTGACCCCTGTTTCCCACCTCCAGTAGGCCTTGGTTTGTCGACGAGCACCATGGGTATATTAAGCACACTAATAAGAGGCATTACCCTCAATGGGAAATAATTAGAAAGGGAGAGAAAAGATAGACACCATCCTACACCATGTTAGCTTGAAATATAAATGAAAACCAAATGTTACATATTTAATGTAATAAAAAACTACTACAACTGAAAGGGAAAAGTGAAAGTACCAAAAGAAAGTGAAATCAACAGTGACCACGAAGCCTAAACAGCTCGAGCAACCCTACGCTAGTAGTAACCATCATGATCTTCAACCTCTTCTATGTGACCTGAAAAATAGTTTATATATACATAGGGTGAGTATAATAGTATACTCAGTAAGGTCCACCCTGTAGCCTATGCTATAAATGTAAAGAAAGCATGTTAAAGCACAGCGAACAACATATGAAACTAAGTCGTCACCTAAATAGGTATACTACATTCCCACCCTCACCATGGATACTCTCACCATGCATCGCATACAGATGTATATAATATAATAAATAGTATTAAGGGAACCCCACTACTACTTCCCCACCATTTTCCACTTTTCCCCAACGTTTCAAGTCCTAATAATCTATCTCCAAAAAGGATTGGTTGTAGAATTCTATGAGAAGCACAACAACAACTCCTTGTGTAAGAAAACCACCACATACATGTAATAAAAGTAACCAGGTAGTTTTTGAGATCAACAAAATCTTGCCTAACGTGTATCATACATTAGGTATTAATTATCAAGACATTGTAGCCCATACACCAAGTAAGGATCCTCAATCCATCAAAGACTATACAGGTTACACCTATAGTAGTCCATAGAAAACTATATCCCAAATTTATGCATGGGAATATGGAGAAGCTATTACATCCCTTTACACACATATATGGGGAAAACTAACCAATGTGGCTACCATTACATGTAACTACCAAGTGAAGAGAGTGGGGCCAAAGGGTGTAGTCATCGATCAATCCGACCACCAGAATGTAAGGGAAAACACCCCTAGGGATCAGAATCCATGAGGTGTTAGTTTCCCTAACTGACATGGTAAATTAGAGTATATAATAAAAAAAAGTAGAGAATATACTACTCATAACAACCACTCTATGGTAATAAATTAGTATTATACTCAAATTCATCTAACATCTCTCTAACTGCTGGGAGTTACTTCTAATACTCGGTTTCCTATATGAACACAACCATTTAAGGATATTTATTTCATTACATCATTCCATTTTTTTCAGTTTGAATTTATGTTCATTAAATATTTAAACATTAATTAACCATTAAAAATTAGAAATTATATTTCCTTAGTAACACTCCCAATGTTCACTGTTCTGTTGATTTGCATCATCATCATTGCATCCCAGTAATCTCCAACCCCATCATTTAACGTCATGTATTAAATAATTTATTAAAAACATTATTATATTCCATTATTACCAGGAATTATAGAAAAAAATTTGAAGCTACTAAACACAATGGGTCAACATGGTGGGTAATTGAACTACACATCATGTCTTTTACAACTATATAAGGAGCGTATATCCATCCTCACATGAGAAGCTAAACACAGAAAGCGCGTGAAATACCCCCACACATCTTCCCCCTTTTTTGAATGAGGGTAATAAAGGCATTTTCCATGAGTAGTAGGGAATTTAATGTAGGAATACAACCAAAAATATTCATCGATCATGAAAACATTCACATCCATCCTGTTTCATTATCCCATGTTTCCTCCCCAAAACCCTATTCCATAAACTAATGTATCAATCCAATCTAGGCATCAACTGCTACCATAACCAATGATCCTTTTTGCCTCACATATCATAATATCCATCAATTCTCACATAACATCATAAGAATTCAAAAAAAATAATCATATCAATTTAGGTTCTAGCTATTAAACAAGGATTCCAAACATCAGACACAATGATCTCTCACAACTCCACGAATAAGGATCTTATCCTTTACAAGCAAGAGGGTAACTCAAAACCCCATGAGGAATTATCGTTTTTTATCAAAAATCTAGTTATATAATAAATATAGTATTAATTGATTTATTATTTTTATATTCGAACTATGGGTATCCTAAAGAAAAGATATTATAGATATCACAAATTGATTATACATGCTTAATACATCAATTTTATTAACATAAAATTACAACAACAATAACCGGATTCATTTACATGTCTCTTTAAATTTATCAAAACTAATTCTCAATTTATTCCAGCTTTATGTTATTTACAAATTTATATCAATAAAGAAAAGATATGAAAATAAAGAATATATATCACACTATCTAGAAAATAAAGAGGTAATAACATAAAATCATTATCAATTTATTTATCTGGTTAAAATATTTATTATGTCAATTCCATTGTGATACAATTGTCCAAAAACATGAAAAATCTATATTTTCAAATAAAATAACTGATATGAAAAAAATCCCCTACCATAGAAGGTTTCTGATGCTCTTGGAATAGACTAATAAAATAGATCATGATCACCTCACATGGAGGAATGTATCCACTCGAGGATGCAGAGACACCGCCACAACATCCAACACCCAAGATAAATCAATTAGGAACATGGAGATAGAATTACATAAAAGGGAATGGACAAAGATTAGGAGATGAACCCAAAATAAAAATGATATATCTCACCTTATATCAAAGACTGATCGATACTACATGGTTACTCCAAAAATAGAGGGTGTACTTGCAGCATGAAAAAATTAAATGGAATCCAATCCACAAAAGAATGTTTGATCACACAACTCCTATAGTAAGGAAGGAAAGGATTGATCATCTCACATTAGAAAATAAGGTGGAATAACAAGAAATGGAGATAACTCTTCCCTTTATAATATTTAAAGGAGAACAGGTTTAAGATAAGTTGAATCTTCCATTAAAATTGGATCATATCAAACCCCATGGTTTGAAAACTAAAGTCATCCCAAGCCATTGAAAAATTAATATAGGAGTTATGGGCTTTGAACCAAACCTAAATCCCTCAAAACAATGGTTTGAATTCATTTAACATTAAAGAAAAAGTTAAATTGGATAAACTGGGAAAATCAATAAATTTGGAAAAGGAAATATGAAATAGTAACTGTGAGAGAGTAACTATGAGATAGAAACTATTAGACAGTAAATGTGAGACAATATCAATGAAATAGAAACTGGTAGATAGTAACTGTGAGATAGTAACTGTGAGATAGTAGTTGTGAAACAGACACATTGAGACAGTAATTGTGAGACATTAACTGTTAGACAGTAAATGTGATATAGAAACTATGAGATGGTAATTGTGAGACAGTAATTATGAGACACAAACTTTGAGATAGTAACTATGAGACAATAATTATGAGACAGTAACTACTAGATAGTAACTTTTATATAGTAACAATGAGTTATTAACTCTGTGACATCAGATATATTAACTATGAGATAGTAACTATGAGAATATAACATGGGGAGAGGATGTGTAAGATAGTAACATTGAGACAGTAACTGTGTGAATGTAACTATGAGACCCTAACTATGAGACAGGAACTGTGAGACAGTAGCTGTGAGACAGAAACTGTCAAACGGTAACTGTGAGGTAGTAACTATGAGAGAGTAAGTGTGAGACAGTAAATGTGAGACAGTAATTGTGGCACAGTAACTGTAACATTGTAACTGTGAGATAATAACTGTGAGATGGTACCTGTGAGATAGTAACTGAGAGACAATGACGGTGACACCATGTCATTGTTCCGAAAACTAGAAAAAACGGTTCACATAACTAGAAATTTGGAAAAGTATCGTGGATGAGTCAGGTTGACCTCTCAAAACACCTCAACCACAAGATTTTAGCATTGTAATAGACCAGAGAGGTCTGAGACATTAAACTATGTATTAGTAATAGATGAATGATGGCCTTAAATTCCCCATAATTATGGTTTTATTGAAAAAAAATATTTTTCCCAATATAATAGAATTTGAATTTAATAAATTAAAATTAACAACCTTATAAAATTTAAAAAAATTAATTCATAAATCATGATGGAAATTATTTCCATAAATTTATGAAAATCATACACATTTATATTGATATTAGAAAAAAATATACATATGTAGAGAACAAAATTTATTTAAAACATCCATTTAATCTTGTAAAGGAAAAAAATCAAATTATACAATATTAATACATACATGAAATTATGTTCCTATGGTAAATTTAAAAACAAATTTTACTTCAATACATTTGGGAAAAATATAAAATTGGATAATTTTTAAAATAATTAAAAAATTCCTTCAAAATATTGTATAAATATTCCATTATCTTTGAAAAATAATAATTAAGAATTATTTGTGTTTTAATATTAATATAAATTAATCATTTAAAATAAAATTATCATTTAATAAAATGATTTTGGAAGGAATAATTATATTTATGAATTTTATAACAATGTCTTATATATGAAATTTACATGATGATTATTGATGATACACGAGAACAAATGGAAAATAAATATAAAGGTAACAACCTTAATGAGAGAAGAATTAAATATATAGAGTTTAGGATATTTATATAATATAATTTTCCCAAAGGTAATCAGAGGATAATAAATTTTAGAATATAATATGATTGTATCTAAATTCCATTTCCTTCGGTGTTTTTATAGTCAGATGTGATTGATCATCCTCTTATTTTTGTTAACATACTTTTTATTAAAAATTATTAATTATTCAGGAGGTATTTTAGTGAGACCAATGCATCTAGGTTGTTAAGATAGATGTTTTCAAGGATGTTTTCTTTGGTCATCTGAGATAAGTGGCATAGGTAGTCTATGGAAGAGATGAGGTATGTTTAAATTTATCTGTTATGTGGGATACAAACTTGAAAACACATGAATCATTATTGTGTGATATATATAATAAACATCTTATTTAGCGGAAAATTATCATATATATTTTTATTGTAATGTTGTAATAATTATATAACCAACCAACTAGATTTTAGTATTTTTTTTGTGTTATCTTAATGAATTATCACTTCTTTTTAACACTAAAATAATTCATCCTATAACTGACATGTTAAATATTTACTATAATAACTATTCATTATGACAAAAAACAATGTAAGAAAATTTCCATATATTAATCATATTTATTCCAAATATGAAATATATTTTATGATATTTGATTTATAAGTGTTAGAAGTTAATTTTAATACATGTTTGTAAAATTAAATAAGAACAATTTTTTATATTATTGTTTGTTTTAAGAATAGAAATTATTTTTCACCAGAATAAATTAGAATTTTTATTATAAAGTAATTATTCATATTTTTATTAATTAAGAAGACATTATTTTCATATAAACCAAAGAAAATATAATGAAACTTTTTATATTATTAGTTATGAGATAAAAAATAAATTATAATTTGTATTATTATTTTTATTTATAAAATATTGAATATATATTTATATATTAAAAACTATATTTTTATATTCATTATATATCTTATTAAATATATTTTTATCAATAATTTTTTTTATATGAATTATGTTTATTCATATATATTTATAATGTTATAGAATTTTTTTTGTTATAATCGTTATTTTTCAGTAGTCACCTAAAAAGTTGTTATTTCTAAAAAATATGACAAATTCGCACAAATATAATTTGTAAATAATTAATTCAAAATTGATATACATTAAATTTAGTTAAATTTACAAAGTCATGGAGTTTATTTTTTTATCACATTCCAGAAATAACATATATGTAATATGATTAAATTTTATTAGGTTGAAAATAGGTCTTATTATTATTGATTCTCTTGTGTAATATTTAATTTAATACCCTTGTATTTTATGGTGTTTATCTTTTTAATGTTAATATTTTCAATACGATACATTGCATGAATAGCCTATTTTAAAAGAGCATAGAAAAACATTCAAAACCCATATGTTAAATAAAAAAATGAATAATATTTACAAAATAATAGAATATATTTATTATATATTCAATAATAATTAAAAATTCATCATATATGTTTTTTATATATGATATAAAAATAAATCAAATTTCATGCAGAAAAAACAATATATATTTTTCAAGGTTCTTATGAAGGCTTTCGATGCACTCTTGCTTTGAAATAAAATTTTCTCAATTTCATAAATTATATTTTAAAAAATAAACATTATTTTTGTTATATTAATATCAAAATGAATATGGTTGAATTTTTGATATTTTTCTGATATATTTAATTTATTAATGAATACTCAAAAATACATCATTTTAACTGGAAAATGAATTTTCTGATAATTTATTTTTATTATAAGATATATTTTTAATTAGATTAAAATTATAAATATTTAAATTATTAATAATTAAATATAATTTAGTTCATTAGAATCAATTTCATAGTCAAATTTAACATAAAAACATTTTAATATTTTGTACATTTTTATTTTAAAACCTCATTGTTTTATCATATATGCAGGATTATTTTTAAAAAAATTATACTACTTCAATTAATTGAATAATGAAAAATTGAATCCATTCATGGAATCATAATGTCCAAATTTTATAGATATGCATGGTTTATTTTTGTCCAAATATGAATAGTAAACATATTATTTTTAATTACCAGTTTAAGGGTAAATCGAGTAATTAAAGGTAGAAATAATATTATAAATATTATAATATTAGAAAATCACTTGTCCTAATTTTATTTCATTAATTATTTTCAACTGAAATCCAAATTTTGCCTATTTTTTGTCCATTTGGAGCCACATGGGTGAATTTAATCCTTTTATGGTATTTTAAATTATGTAAATTCAATTAGGTCATTCCCATTTTTTAAATTAGTAATACATTTTTAATATCTATTGATTCAAAATATATATACAAATATTAATATTTTTTAAAAATATAAAACTTCAATCATCAACATAGTAATTTTCCTTGAATTTTTATGATTTAAATAGTTAACTTATATGCTTACACAATGATAATGCATGAATTGTTTAATTAAAGGAAATATTTGATAAATTATCTTATAAATATGAAAATAATTATAATTTGTTTTCATTAAGGTCACCAATATAGTTTATAGATTAACCAATCATATTAGGTCTTAGTTAAATTTTTTTTAATGTTATCTTCTATATTGATCTTTTTTAAACATCAATGAAATGAATATTATCAAAATTAAAATTAATGATATTTTAAAGTAATTAATATTTTATTAAATGATATAAAATTTATAAAAATTTAAATTTCATCCAACCAAATTTTATATGTTTTAAAATTTCATCCATGATTCATATATGGGTTTTTTTCATTTTATAGAAATAATTTTGACCATAAATGAGTACAAATCCATGTTTGTACGGTTATAGTTAAATGTTTTAAATAATTTAAAAAGTAAAAAGATAAGGGTATGAATGTGACCAAAAGATTTATAAAAATTATTGGTTCATTTTATTTAGTCCCATAATAATATTTTATTTGGAATATATCACTTAGGTCCTTTTTAATTTAATGTTAATTTATATTAATTTAATATTTTTTGAGTTTTCAAAAGTGTTCTTGACCATTATTATAATAGGGAACCTCCACCCTCACTTCTTCACAACCACATGACCCTTCTATGTTGTCGAAAACATGACCATTTATCCTCCAAAATTCCTTCTCAATTTTTTTTAGATTTTGGTCTTCCATAAAGGCAATCCTTATATCCATTAATATGATATCTAATGGAATTTTGATGAAGTAGTGGTAATTTGATTAACAACTCATCCAAATTAATTTTGTCTAGTATATATTATTATTATTTTTAAATTATAATGTAATAAATTCAATATCATATGTATTATAATATGTTATAATTTTTTTTATTCCCATATTCCACTATTTTTCCATCCGCTGAAAAATAAAAACATCAAACATACATAAATAAGACATACAATCTCCATGTCGTGGTATAATATATTTTTCATAACTACTTTACGTGGATTGGTATAATGATGGAAATAATGGATATATATGATATTAAGGACATGGTATTGATTCATTGAAATTTTATATACAATTAACTTACTTACACATTCATAATTATTGGACTGATACTGACGCTCATGTGTACAAACAACATACCATCTCCAAGATGCAATGTGATCCATTTTCTAGGTTAACCAATGAAGAATTATTATATATATATATATAATTGATAAATATCATATATATGATCTTAATATCATTCTTCAGTTTAAATAGATATGTTATATACACAAGAAGCACGGCTTACATGACAAACATGCATAGGAAAATGAAGCAATTAACACACAAAACAAGGGTAATAACAAAATATTATAAATATAATGATATAGGAGGATAATATATGAAATAATAAAAACTGATATGGTTCAAAAATAAATTAATAATATTCATTTAACCATTGTGTATTTTTTTAAATCATGTTCCACTAAAACAAAGTGCATGGTAATTGTTTTTCATCTCACATTTACTTTTGTGAGCCATACGTCATATTCAACACTTATATCATTTGTATAGGGTAAATAATTACCCCTCTAGAATATTAAATAATGAATATATTTTAATTATTTTTATATAATATATTATTTATTGTCACTTCTTTCATGGGGAGTATTACCCAACTTACACATTAAACTAATCAATACCACAAACCAAACCATGGTTTTTTGCCCATGATTTTTTCCAAAGGGGATTGGAAGACATGATTTTGTAATGAAAATGGACCAAAATAATAAAATTATAGGATTACATATGTGGAGGTGAGTCACACTCTCAATGAATTCATTTTAAAATGTTAAAATATTTTATAAGTCTTGGAGGGTCCACTAAATCAGTTTAAAATAAGTCCAACAAACCCTAAATAACTTTATTTTAAATATAAAGCAAATAAATTAAGAAAATACCATTTATATTATTTTATTACATCACTATTGGCTCATTATGATGTTCTAAAAAACATTATATATTTAACCAATACATAATTATTACCAAAATATTTAACTGTCCCAGAAAATTATGAAGAAATCAAAATTAAGTAATTTCAATCCCCTAAATCCAAAAATAATATTAATTTTATATAAATAATATTCAAAATATATAAATTGTTACTTTTATTATAAATACCATCATTAATCGAAAATTCATGGGTTTTGAAAAAAAAAACTTCCAAACCATAATAAAAATTACATATGTATTCATAAAATTTAAACTACCATTTAAATTTAAAAAATAGTATTTAAGTAATAATATCTTATTGAAATATTATTTAATTCATAAATCTATTATTTCATCAAAATATATTTCATAATATATTTTAAATAATAACTAACAAATACAATGTATTCTTTGAAAAAAATTTAAAATCTAACAATAATAGCATTAATGTATATTATTTTTTATATACAAAACTAATTCACATAATCATATTGCAAGTGTCTTGGTACATAACCTCTTATTTTACATGCATAATATCTAAGGGTAAGGTTTGAGATGGTGATAGAATATTGGGGTGGCTGAGATAACATCGCACATGTGGTAATCTATATTAACGTTCAGTTTATCTATAGGTGATTCCATTCAATCTTAATGTGTTGACGTTATGCTTGGGATTTGTCAAGATCAAATCCCAATGATTCTACCTCCATTATGATCATCAAAAAAATGGGTGTCTTATAGAGGAATTCAATTGGATGAGGCCATTGTATCATTTTTCTGAGTAAATTGGAATTGTTAAAGTCTTATAATTAAACAAATCATGTGATCACTGTTAAGAGTCTATATTATCAATTGTAACAATTCATAATGGTAATTTAAAATCCAAAAACATAATACTAACAAATTTCATTGGTTCTATATAATTATTTTTCATAATAATACATTTAAAAAGATCATGATAAATGTTCATTAACAAATGATTGGGTCATTACAAACTTCCCCCCATAAATCATTTCTCCCTAGAAATATCCATTTCCCACATAAATAAAGATGTGGGTAACTTTACTTCATAATTTCCTCTTATTCCCATGTTTCTTCTTCTAACTAGTGGTTTCTCCACAACACCTTGATGATATACATTGTCTTGTTTTTGTATATCTTTTTACCTACAATCTACAATCATCACTGGAATCTCTTTATAAGAGAAGGCATTCTCCAATTTTCCATCCTCTAGATTGAGTACATATGAGGGGTTTGGTATATACTTATTTTAGAGTGATACATGGAATATATCATGTACTTGAGACAGGTTTTATGGGAGTGATAGTCGATAGGACACTGATCCAGTGTGATCAAGGATCTCAAAAATGATGGTGTACCTTAGACTAAGCTTTCATTTCATCCCAAATCTCATAATTATATTCTGTGATGATATGTGGAGGATTTCCATTTCTCCAACATCAAACACTATGTCTCATCAATGATTATCATCATAGTTCTTTTGTCGACATTGGGAAGATTTATTGTGTTGTTGGATGTTCTGAAACTTTTCCACCATTTCTCAGAACATTTATGGACCTAAGAGTTTTCTCTCCCCAACATCATATCAAAATGTCAGTGTTCTATACCTCGTCCCATAATGACATTAATAAGGATCCATTTGGTAGATTTTGTGGAAAATATTATTGTTGGATAACTCAACTGGAGGAAAACGGTGATCCCATCATCCTTTGATGTTTATTGACCACGCTCTCAGAATGTTTTCAAGTGTTTGGATAGTCTAATCAGATTGGCATTTAGTTTGTGGATGATAAGCTATAATAATGATCATCTCAATATTAATAGAATATATGAGACACTTCTAGATCTTAGAGGTGAATCTTGTATATTGATCAGATACAATTGTTAGTGGTGTTGCATGTAGCCCTACCAATTTTCTAATGTATATCAATTCTAGTTTATCCAATGAGAAATACTCCTGAATTGGAATTAGTATGATGTCAATATAAAGAGATCCACAATAACCCAGATAGAATTTTATTACTTTTGATGGATTTGGAAGTCTTGGGAAAATGTATAGGGTGACGTTCTCTTATTTCCAAGTTGGTTTGGGTAATGGTTGCATCATCCCCTTATAATTTCTCATCTCTACCTTCACTTGATGACATACTAAGAACATGGATGTATACTCAACAGTCTCCTTCTTTAGGTTATCCCACCAATATACTCAACAATCATCCCAAATAACCTTCTTTAACTCTGGATTTGATAGAAATGATTGTGTTATCCCAAATCTTACAATTTCTTCATCCTTAAAATTGAACTCCAAGGATTTCAATTTTCATATAGATTCCATATTCTTTAGAATTCCAACATCATCCTTTTAAGAATCCTCTAACATTTAAAAAATAGATAGTTGAGCATTTATTTGAGAACGTATTTATGATGTTCCATTATTTATGATTCCCATGTCTATCTTCCTTAAAATTAATAAAATTGGACCCCTTAAAATTCTCATCAATGATATAATTACTAGGTCCTTTCTACATAGAGAATTTTCCACCGTATTCTCTTTCCCAAGGTGGTAATGGATTGACCAGTCATAGTCTATAATCAACTCTAACCATCGTTATTGGCACATATTCAACTCTTTTTGTGTGAATATATACATGAGGAATTTTTGATCCGTATATATTTCAAACATCTCTCCAACGAGGTAATGTAGCCATATTTTTAAAATGAATATCACAGTAGCATACTCCAGATCATGTGTAGGATAGTTTTTCTCATGAAAATTCAATTTCCTTGATGTTTAAGAAATGACTTTTTCATTTTTAATCAAAACATAGCCCATGAACGTTTCCTAAGAATCCTTGAATACAACAAAAAGTACTCAACTTGTGGGTAGTGTGACGATGAGTGCAGTGATAATCCTCATTTTCACCTGCTTGAATATATTTTCTTAATCATCACAATAAGAAAACATGACTCCCTTCCTTGTATGCTTGGAAAGAGGGTTGTACAATCATGATAAATTTATCACAAATCAGTGTTAATATCATTCTAACCCTAGGAAGCTACAAATATCCATCAACTATATTAGCCAGAGTCATCCATAAAATACATCTTTCATGGAGGGATCCAAAAATATCCCATTGCATGTGGTTATATTACCCAGGACTGAGACTTCATTCAACCAAAACACCCACTTCCTATAATTTTCACAGAGATTATCTTTTTGTATGCTCTATAGTATAGTTCTTAGATTCTCATCATCCTCCTTCTTTTGTTTTAGAGTATAATAGAATATCATAAATAAAGAATAGCACAAATTATTTGAGGTATTATCTAAATAATATATTCATCATGTCCATGAAGATTTGTAGAGCCTTAGTGAGTCTAAAAGGCATTACTATGAATTCATAATGTCCATATCATGTATGAAAAGCAGTCTTGAGGATATCCAATTTCTTCAACCTTAAGTGGTATTATCCCGACCACAGAACAAGCATGGATAAGTACTATGCCCCATGTAGCTGATCAAATAAGTCATAAATTAGGGGTAGAGGATACTTTTTCTTTATCATGATTTTGTTGAGCTCATGATAATCAATGAAAATGCCCATTTAATCATCCTTCTTCTTGATGAAGACGACTAGTGCACCCCATGGTGAAGCACTTGGACGTATAACCCCTTTATCCAGATTCTCCTGTTGTTATTTTTTTAACTCCCCAAGAATCAAAAATTCCATTTTATATGGATTATTGGATATTGACAATGCCCAGGTATATGATTAATCGATAATTCAACATCTATTCTAGGAGGAACACCAAGAAATCCCTCAGGAAACACTTTAGTGAATTCCCTCAGAATAGTAATTTCTTCAAGGATTGTTTCTTCCTTAGACTCAATCATCTATAAAAGATATTCATTATCATAGGGAGTAATATACATTCTTAAGATTATGTTTCTAAAGAAGATTCATCCTCCTCCATTCACTTGTACATAAGCGGGGGTCGATTCTGCATATAGAGAGTTATTTTCCACTAAGGGAAATTTTTGTTTGATATATATATAGAAAGAAAATCACTTCCAAAAATTACATCAAATTACACCAGACGGAGGTTGATGAGTTTCATCAGAATGTTAAATCTAATGATTGTTACTGGGCATGAGTTATATTCACAGGATGCAATGATTTTTTCATTTTTCATTCTCACTAGCATATCTACTTCAATGAATTGTGGTGGTGGTGGGATTGTTATAGTAAACATTTGGGATATAATTGAATGCATAGAACCAGAATCAAAATGTATGTTCAATATTAATGAATTAATGACTAGAATACCTATCACCAATTCATTTTTGGGGTTCTCATTGGTGGTAGTGATGAAAAAAGATCTTTTTTTCTACAATAGTGGTTGTTTGTCGCCTCTGATAACCCTAGGCTTAGGACAATGTTTTTCAAAGTTCTTTGGTTCTTTTTAGTTGAAGTAATGAGCAATGCATTGAAGGTTTAATAGATCTTTCCCCCCATTTTTCATAGTAGTAGGTTTTTCTTGTTTGATATTAATATCTAGGTGCCCTTATCATCCACAGCTAATGCATTTATGCATCCCCTTCAAGAAATTTACAGGGTACTTCTCTCTACACCATTGGCATATGGGGTTTTGGGATTTCATAGCATTGTTGGATTTATCCATTGGACCTCCAGAAAAAAAGTCCACTTTCTGCTTCTTATCCCTATGATACCCATAATATTTTATGATCCCCATTTTTGAATTTGATGGCACATCAAAAAATTTTATAAAAACAATCGAAGTCGTGGATCACTAGGGATTTTCATATGATAGGTTTCATCCCACCAATGAAGTGGTCAATGTTTTATTCGGGAATAACGGGAAAACTGAAGTCATATCATGAAAGACTTGTAAAATTTACCACATACTCTATGATGGATTATTCTTATTTTTTCTTGAGGGAAAAGAAGATCATTTCCATATTAATTCAGAGGGTTTGGAAAATATATTTATCGAAAATGATTTTCCGGAAATCCTTCCATTCAATTACCTTGATCTCTTCCTCAGGCATTGTATTTTTGATCAATTTCCACAATTGATCAGCTTCATCCTCCGTATTATAGTCATCTATAAGAACCTTCCCATGTTCGGACATTGAAGAATGGAGAATATCTTTTTAATGGAGTTGATTTATTGATTAGTGATTGAGGGATTGTGTGGTCTTTTAAAAGTAGGAGGTTTGTGTCTCCTGAATCTCTTGCTTGTGGATTGTTCTTTCTTATTGGTGGATGAATGTTTCTCTTGAACCATGATTCCAATTAATCCTTATTTTAACTGAATGTCTATAATTACAAAGTTTTCGATTCCGGCTCCCATCTAATTTGGAATCTAAATTGAACCATCATCAAATTGATCATTGAATCAGTTGTTACCTCGATTCCTTCTATTGTCGACCAATAACTAGAATAAAAGGGATGTTAGGGGTAATACATAATGCGTAATCCAAATATAAAATGTGATAAAATATAAATTACATTTCCTTCCATAGCTTATGAATTTATTAGCTTCAATCTATGTTATCCATGATCTACATTACAACATATATTTTCTGGGGAATTTTTTAAAACAATTAATAATGGTTCATACTAAGATCTGGAATTTACCAATGAATATACCTAGAGAGTGCCATTACCAAGAGTGTAGAAAGGCCCCACTTCATGAACCAGTTCCCATTTGAGTCTAGGTCAAATCATTGTTTTCAGGTTTTACACCTAGAAACGTCTATGTCTGGGCCGCCTCTACTTACTCATATCCAGACATATATGTATTTTACTAAAAAACTACTTATAAAATAATCACAAAAATATAGGGGTGTTTTTATTATACTTCATATTTTCCCTAAGGATTTCAACAGTGGTTTCTAATCCAAATTCCAAAAATAACTAATCATATCCTTTGATACAAACTATAACAACCCTACTCTTTACTACACACATGAAAATTATTTATTACATAAGCAAGAACTAAAGGGAACTATATGTATTGAGAAATTTATTATATTGATAAATTAGGATAATTAAAAAATAATAATAATATAAAACACAATATCTTTATTGAATACTTTTTTTACATGACCAAAACATTCCTTTATACTTATCATTTCATGGGATAACATGAGGACATTCCATTGAAAGTTTTGATCTATAACGCCCAGTAAGTGAGTAAACAATTCCTAACATAGAGAATATAATAATGGTTAGACAATAATAATATCAATGGATTACAACAGAAACATGAACATAAATTCATTATATATCAAGATTATTATAACATGGAAATGTGGCACCAATATTTAACTTGATATTAGCATGATCCAAGGCTCATTGCACATAGAGCATGAGTAAAACCTCATGGAACATGAATTAGCATAAGTAAACTCTAATTTCACTTAAATTAGCATGAGTAAACCCTAATTGCACAAGTAGTTTGATGATACTATTTTTTACACAATGCGTTGATGTGATATGAGGGCACACCTTTATTAATCATTTCATTTCATGCATAAGAGTGACACATAGATCATACAACATAGATTCATCAAACATCTTAATTTATTCCAAAAAAAGAGATGCGGAATATATAAATTTACTTCCTCAATATACTCTTAAATGTGAATAATGGTTAGTACCCATGATATATAAATGGGTATGGACTTCATTTATACACTGATTTTGAAATGGGAAATTTGAATGTAACTTTGGCAGTATAATGACATCAAATAGGAATTGTAAAAATGGGTTGATGAGAGTGTATGGTGTATATGATCATATATAAATGAAATTAAAAGTATGAGGGTCATGTAACATAATATCCCAACATATGTAATGGAATTTATATGCATCATACAAAATAATTTTTTGAATGTAAATGAGGAGATGGAAATCCCATACGGAATTTTAGCATGGTAATATGTTTTCATGGGATACATTAACGAAAGATAAAGGGGTCTATAATCATTAAAAAATAAGTAGAGAAGTATTGGGGAGGTGTTAAATCATACCCCAAATTTTTAATTGGAAATAAAATTCCATAACAACATAAGGAAACTGGGACATAAATAAGGATGGAAAGTGAGGCTCCCTTACTTGGAAGTGTAATCCCAAAGGCTTGTGATAGGCTTGAGGGAGAGGTGTCTTGGGAGCCTGGGGAGACATAAGAGGATTATAGAGATAGTATTTCAAGGTTTGGTTGAGATAAAAAGGTTTTGAGTGAAGAGGGATGAGATATTGAGTAGGTTTATTTGGGAAAGGAGAGGGAATTCTTTATAATTTATGTTTTGGGAAATACACATTAAACTAATAAAAACCACAAACCATCCCATGGTTTTTCTGAAAATATATTTTTGAAAGAGAATTTGAAACATTAATTTATAAGTATAATGGAACATAATCTTAAAATGTTATCCCTACATATGTGGAGGTGGGTCACACTCTCAAGGAAATCATGTTAAATTGATAAAACACTTTTTAAGACTTGTAGGGTCAACTAGTGCATTGTAAAATAAATAAAATAGACCTAGAATCACATTATTTTTATGTGAAACCGTATATTGGCCTAAAATAATATTTATATTATTTTATTACATCTTTATTGGGTCATTACGATGTTATAAAACTCATTATATATTTAAACGGTAGATAATTTTTACCCAAAAATGTGACTATCTCGGAAAATTATGAAAAAATCGCCATTAGGTAATTTCAATTTATTGAACCCGAAAATACTATTCATTTTATCCAAATAATTTTCTATATATGTTATTTTTTACATGTAAATTAAAAACCAACTTTAATAGAAAATTCATGGGTTTTGACAAAAGAAGATTCCAAACCGTAATAAAAATTACAATAGTATTCATAAAAATAATATGATAATTTATATTTAAAAAAGGGTAACTTAGGAATTATATATTACTAAAATATTATTTAATTAACAAACTCATTAATTATTTATAATTTATTTATTATTTAAATTTAAATTTGAATGAAAAAAATATTATTTTTGATTCAAAACCCATTTATAAAGTAGAAATAATAAAATGAATTTATATTATTTATTATAAAAAAAATCACATAATCATAGTCATAGGGTCTTGTTACATAACCACTTATAACACCCATATAAGTTCTAAGGGTAAGGTATTTGATGGTGAAAACTCTTGGGGAGGATAATATAACATCGATCGGGTGGTAATCTCTATTAACTTCAACTTCTCATGTAGGAGATTCCACTGAAGCGTAACGTGTTGAAGCTTGGATTGGGATTTGTCCATAGTGATGCCCAGTGACACTACCTTCTTTCCGAGCTCCGAAAAATGTGATTCTTATGGAGAAATTCTACTAGATGAGGTCATCATGTCCTTTGTCTGAGTAAATTGGATATGTAAAAGACCTTTATTAATACTAATCATGTCATCACTATTCGACAACTATATTTTCAATGGTAACTATTTTTAATAGTATTTTAAAATAAAAAAACATAAAACAATGGAAGTGCATATGTATTATATAACCATTTTACATAATAAAAAAACTTAATTATATTTAGAGGATTTTTTATTTAAAAACGTTTTTGTTGTAACAACAATTCATAAAATAACAATGGTATTTTTTTATTCTTTAAAAAATAAAAAATTACCACAAAGGATAACACAATGTTGACTAAATAATTGTTTAATTACTAAAAATATAAAATAAATGATATTATAAATATTAAAATAATTCTAATTTTTTATAATAGATTTCAGAATTTTTTTTGCAAATTAATTAGACATAATATGGATTTATTAATGGTTTTGGTTCTATTTATCCTGTCTAATTATATTTTATAAAATTCAATGTAATGAATATTTTTAAAATTGACACTAATGATATTTTTAAAAATTAATATTCTATTAAATGATATATTGTTTTTACAAATATAATTTTTATCTAACTAAATTATATTTGTTTTCAAATGTCTTAAATTATTTATTTATTGATAGTTTTTTATTTAATAGTAAAAATATCGACCCTCCATGATTAAAAATCCATTTTGCGAGTGTAAGTGTAAAGGGAATTAAATAATGTTTATATAAAAAAGGTAAGGGTATGAATGTGAGCTAAACATGTCTAAAATTTTTGTTGAGAGTATTTCACCCATATTTATTATATCTTCAAAATAATATCATTTTGTGACATTTATAATTTAAATTTAATTTATATTAATTTAATGTTTTGATAGTTTCCACCGGCCCCCCTCACCACAATTGTAAATGGGAACCCTCTCTCCCACTTTTTTCAAATCACCCTGAGACTTATTTCTTGACCAACCCATTCCAATTTATCCTAACATATTATTTTTCCATGTTATAGAGATATGTTTCCTCTAAAAAGGCCATCTATGTATCCCATAAGATGATATCTAAGGGAAGTCCACTGAAGAAGAGGTATTAATTTTAAGGATAAAGTAACAAATATAGTATCATATATATCATTACATGTCACTATTATTATTATGGTACATTCACATTTCACATTTTATCCATCATTGAATAAATGAAAACATTATTCGTGCATATGTATGACTAAACGTCTCCACACCGTGGTGTAAGTAGTTTTTCCTCACCTAGTAATTGGATGGGTATCATAATGAATCAAAGGGATATTTAATATAATAATTACCAGATATTTATTCTTTAAAAATTAATATAAAATCAAATTCATTATCCATTCACCATTAAGGGAATGTTATAATCGCTTGTGTGTATGTATGACCTACAGTATCCATGATATGATGTGATTAATATTAAACGATAGCCACTAGATAAAGATTATAAAAAAAATATATAATGAATATATATTACATATTTTAACTTAATATGTTTATAGTGATTAATGAAATATATCATCTTCATAAGAAACATGACTTACACGATGAAACATGCATAGGAAAAAATGACGTTGATAGCACTCAAAACAAGGGTAATAACAAAATATTTTTAACAAAATGAAATAAGATGGTAAAATATGATACCACTTATATAGATATTATTATAGTATAGATTAATAATAATATTTAAACCATTATAAATGTTATTAAACCACATTCAACTAATATAAATTTTATTGTAAGGGTATATTGTCTCACCTTTACATTCATAACACATATGTCATATTCACCACATATTTCATTTATGAGGTTCAAATAATTATCATTTTGATATATTAGTATAAGAATTTATTTTTATTCATGATATATAATATTTTATTTGATTTTATTTATTTTATGGGGTATATGATTCAACTGATGACATAGTGGTAAGGGTTTAATTCACAATCTCATCATTAATTGAGATTATATCAGTTTATGTATCCAATGAAGAATTTTTATCATCCATGCCAGTTTTTTCAAAACATGTTTCTTAAAATGTTTTTAATATTCTACAATTATTGTTTAATTTTTTTATAAACTATATTTTATTTTAAAAACATGATTTAAAAGGTATATTTTTTGGTTTTATAAACATTGATCATTGAGCCATTTCTATAAAAAATATCGATGGAATGATTTTATTATGATATATGGATTGATATGATTATATAATAAGTAAAAATTCTTAATTATTTATAACTTCATTCAAAAAATTTCTCAATTATTTTCAATGAAAAGTTTTTATTTTATAATTCACCAATAATATAAAAATAAGCAACTTCTAAAGTGAAAAGCTATTTTCCTAAAAAACAATTCAATGATTTATTATAGTTCTTTCATCCATGAAATCATCCTATATTGAATAATTTTCATAATTAAGCTTTATCCCTAATGATATCATTTACTGTATTTTAGTTAACGGTATATGATTAGTTTGATTGTGGATTTTTTACTTGGATACCATTCATGATTTCTAATTACAGTATTCAAATTAAGTAAGCTAGTTTTTTATATGAATGTTTAATTATGATTATGTTTCAACAGTTTCTTGTTTGGAGTTTAACTAGAATTAATAATTCATGGAATTTCCCCCTATAGCCCCAAGGTTCATCGATTGGTCACATGAGACAATCTATACAAGGTATTGTACAACACATTACCTAATTATTAGATTCATGGTATAAATGCTTGTTAATTGTAGATTTTTGGTATGTTGTTTTTAAAGTACTAAATTATGGGCATGATACATCGATATTATTTTATAGATGTATAAAATTTTGTATTAAAAAATTATGAATACTATTATCGATATTCCATGTGACTTTTCATTTAGTTATATTATCAAGGGTTATGTTTAATTTTCCTGTGATTATTTATATGGAAGTATTTTATTATCTTTTACTCCAGTCATATTTTGATCATATTTTTTACTAAATGTAATTTTTTAGATATTTAACCATTAATATTATTTACTCCTTATTTATGGATAGCTTTTATGCCATGATTACCCTCACAGAGCATTTGATCTCACCACTATCATATGGTTCATTTTTTACAATGATTCCAAGTAGTATATTATGACTGATATGTAGAATTAAAAAAAGTGGAATAATGGGAGTGTTAATGAAATTATTTATATATTTTATTTTTTGAAATGTAATGTGAATTTATAGTATATATCTAGTTTTCTTAGACTACTAAAATATTATACCCTTTGGTATGTGATTTATTGTATCTTATACTAATGTCATAAACTAAGGACTTTCTTTGAACAGCTTGAATATGGGACAATATTTGACAAAATAGAAAATATATAGACTCTTATAAGTCCACCCCCGTTAAATTTATACCTTATTATTAGTTAAATACAATAGTAAGGATCCTTGAGAAAGTATGTAAGAGAAAATATCCTAAGATAGTTGTAATTTTCTCTAATGAGTTCTAATAATCATATCCTCTATTAAGACTAAAAATATTTTCCATCCATTAAATTGTAATAGATTATAATTATTATTATTTTATATTTCCATTACATCATTGGAATAAAAAATCATAATTTCCTCCAAAACCGACAAAAAATGGATTATATCAACCTTGGTATGTTCATGGAACCACATCTATGAATAGAGTGTTAAATTAGTATGATCCACCTTTCATAACTAGTATAAAAGATTTATTAAAGGTAAAATATAATATATATACTGAATTTTTAATATCCTTAGATAAAAAATTATTTTAAATACTATAACCTCTCGTTCTATTATATATAATATATTCACCCATGTATATGTGTAGAATATGATCTTCATGAAATGATGTAGTTTGTTTTGATGTTACTCCCAAACATGGCTGGAATTTAAAATACATTCTATAATTAAATAAGATATTTTTTATTATATTAATAATATTTTTTGATTATATTGTCATTATATATGTAATTTTTACAATAACATGTCTTAGTAAACTTATCAAGCTTTAATGAACTTATCAAGGAAATTTTCATAATTTGACTTCATTATTAAAAACCTATAAATATATATAACCTATTGGATAATGATTTAATAATATATAAATCCATAAAAATATAGAGATTATTTTTCTATATTAAGAAGAATTTATCTGTGTTAATTTTACTAATGATGATTTAGTAAAATTTACCAAACCACAATAAGTAACCAAAATATGTGACAAATATTTCATAAATAAAAAACAAATAATTATAAATATATTATATAACATTTATAATTTAAGTTATTTCTTACTGTGTTTTTACTAATATTAATTTAATTGGTCAAAATTTTATGACCAAGCGCCTAAAAAAATTATGACATGATGTGCGGGTCTTTGTATCGTGATATTTATACATTGTGTTAAGATGTGTCTCTCCAAATGTACTTATTTTTATTTGTATGTATTATACATTAATTTATATTGTCATTTATTTTAATGAAACATAATTGTGTTACATGTTTATAGCATGTTCTATAATTCATATGATATCAATTTGAATTATAATGAGGATGGAAACATTAGCATCAATTTAAACTCTTTGAGAAAAGTATTTCTTTACAAGACTATTTTCTTTCAAAAGTTGTATATATTACCAATTTAATAAACATTATCTTGATTCCCTTTATAATCATGCTGTATGAGGTTACTTTTCAACATATTTCTTTATAGAGGATAAATTCATTTATTACCCATCCCTAATGAATTTTCAGAACTATTTTTTTGAGTTATAATGGTTATTAATGATCCCTCATTCTTATAAGAGCAAATATTTTATTATATAATTATATAAAATAGTATATTCAATTAATTTTATTTGGATTTAATTTCAATCCCCTTTAATTTCTTTTAATGATCCCACTATAATTATATACCTAGATTATGATGTCACTCAATACTATGTCTCTATTATCATTCCATTTCTAAATCATTATTCTATTTCATGGAGAATTTTTTAGTTATTTATTTTTAACAAAGACTTAAAAATATTCAATTGAATCAGAAAGCATTTATTTTCCAACTTTTTTTGACTAATGTATATGTAACTATTTATTATATGGCCATGATTATGTATGAGGCTACTTAGGGGAGCATTATAATATGTATTTTTAACCATGAACACTAATTATATGGATGGATTATAACAATAATATTATATGAAATTACAATGAAAATTATTGATATAACCATAAATCCATTACTCATTATTGTTTAATTCTGATAGATACCAACATAGATAGTTATTCCAATTATTAATTAATGAAATATTGATAATGAATATACATTTCATTATAAAATAGATGAATATTTATTATCGAGGGATATTAGATATTTATTGTATATTGAATCAATTTCCTCAGATGATTAACTCTTCAAACTAAATTTTTAATTGATGGGGCTTATAATATACCCCCAATGGAATAATTTCTATTATGAGACACAATATCATTAGAACCTATGAAATTACATCCAATGTATGAATATGGATTGACTAAATCCTTTTCATTTATAATATCCATTGTCCCAAGCCCTTGAAAATAATTATTTATATTTCATATGTCCATAAAAAGCCTGGTATTATGCATTCTATCACTATGAAACATGTATTTATAATCCATGTTATTATTTATAGTATTTTTTCATCCATGTTTTTTACGCTCTCTTGATCTATTCTAAATCATTACTTGAAATTAATTTATTTTATGCCACAATAATTATGAAATTATTACATTGTGACATATTATGGATTATTGTTTACCTTACTGGGTTTTTGTGCCCACCCATCACATGATTTTATTTCGAATTATAAGAATTAATGTTATTAAGACATATATATTTGAAAAATATAATTTTTGTCGAATTTTTTGGAGGTGATTAATACAATGTATGGTTCATTAGGATCATTATTTTGTTGAAAATGATTATTTAATGTAAAATAAATGTTTTATATAAATTAAATATATATCCCCGTTTGGTTAAACACAAAAAACTATTATGGGATTAATATATATAATGAAATATTTTCAATTAATAATTTAATTAGGGAATGGTTTTAATAAGGGTGTTACAAAAAAACTATTTATAATAATCATATTAACATAGATATATATTAGGGAAGAGTTATAAAAAAAGGATGGGATCATAACACCTCCTTATGTTTTTACAAATAATTCAATATCAAATTATTTTACTCTCAATTTCAGTCCATTATGAAATTTTTTAGATATGGAGGACTATGGTGAACTATAATCACATTACAAAATTAAATATATTTAGTGGATTAAAAATGTAACATTAATAAAATATTTTTATTGATCATTATTGATGTTATTATTACTACTTATTACATTTATCCATTAGACTATGAGGTTATTGATTTTGGTTATTTTTATTAAACATTGAACTGGTTGACCTTTTATGATTGTTAGCATGCATGATAAAATGAAAGTAGTGTGTCACTTGTATTCAATATTTATTAACATCCATTCACCCATTTTGAAATTTAGCCCCATCATATATTTTTACTATTCATGTTCTTTAAGACCATATCTTTATCACCATAATCATTTTACAACACGATGAGGATAATTCCCTCCATACTTCAACCCACATTTTCGACATTCCGAAAGATAAATTTCCATTAATCTATATTTCTAATATATTTATATCCCTTAATGGTTAATATTTTTAACATTCCAACAAATACAATAGAATAAAGCGGGTAACGAATTTGCATTTCTTCCTTGAGAGAACATTATATAATTTAATCATTTCTACCAATGACCCATATAATTGTTTCTATTTAGAGACATGTTATTAAAACACTAATTAAATGATGTGTTATTTTATAAATGTGATTGATATATATAGATGTATAACATGTAATTATTGATTACCTTTCATTATAAAAAAATATATTCATCACACATTAATTTCAATTCAATTAATTCTCTCTACATTTACACATGAAGATATTAGGAAAAATATTTATTAAATAATATAACTATAAACATATCTCATTAAATGCATGCTATTTTTTCTTATTTGAAATTATAATTAATTATAGTTAACTATTGACTGATAAATCATTCAAAATGATAAACAAAGCTGAATGGAAACATCATATTTTGATCACTATTTAACTGATAATATATTTTTTCAATTGGTTGCTAGATTCCCAAAATGTAGTTCGTTTTAATACTATCTTAAGGAACATGGATGTTTCAAAATTTGAGAATAAAAATTTCTAAATGGTACTCTTGAAACTATTTATAAAATTATACTCTTTATATTAAATCATGTTATAATGATAACCATAACCACAATTCAACCCTCCCAAACTTAAATCACTAAATGTAAAATTTGGACAGGTTGCAAACACATGTAACATTTATGTCTTACATAATAACACTAACATTTTCAAGTGATTATTCATCCTATTATACAAAACATTTATTAATTCACAATCTAACTTTTTCATCTCCAAAAAATTTATTTACAAATAAAACCATTCTAGACATAAATTATTTAACATAATTTTTTCATAAATTGGAGAAATGGAAACATAAGAATAGTGAGATGAAATTAACAGTAATAGTAAACAAATGTATTAAAAATTATATTCCATAAATGATAATATTATTAGAATTATTGAATGATAACATAATAAAATACAATAATAATAAAATATGAGAACCCATGCATAAAAAACAATGATCATAAAAAATTAATCATAGAATACAACGTTAACATATATGTAGAGTTATACAAGCCAACAGTCGTGATCAATATTGAAATAGTCCCTGAATAAATAAGCCCTTAGAAACTAATTAAAATTATTGATAAATTTTATTGGTATCTTTGGATATTATTATCAAATAACAAATACTATAACTCTTTCAAATGTAATAATGGTTCTTGTAAATTCAAATAATATATTATTGTTAAATTATATACAATTACCTTTTTCTCATTACAAAATCTATTAAACGAAAATAATAGAACCTACCGTCAGTTGTTTATAAGGTGGCCACATATCCATAGTTTCTAATATAACCACCCACTTATGATCTATATTAGAGCCCAATGATAATTATCCCAGATTTTTTCCAATTACCATGTAATAATACAGATTTAGGGGCATTCAATTCTAAACATTATAATAACCATTTTTCTTTCATATCATAATGAATCTATAGAAAATAAATTGTTCTTGGAAAATCACTTTATAATTATCATAATTCAAAAAGAGATGAAATAATGATTTTATTATCAAAATACAACCCCATTGAAACAAAATTTATATCATGGGGTTTTTTCATAGATGAATTGTAGTACCCTTAAAATATAATTAATATTTTATTCAGTGAAATACAAAATCAACTTTACAAATAAGATTGAAAAATACATCATATTATGAAAATTATTTTAAATGAAAAAAAATTTGAAAACATTTAATGTAATATAGGATGGAAAAAATATATGTGGGCTATAAAATATGTTTTTAACTAATATATTATAAAAAATTCCTTTTACATGCTATAAAAGATTAAAAATGTCTTGAAAAATAATTCTTAAAATATTCATCTTTTAAAAAATTGTAAATAAAGATGGATATAATTAAAAATCACCGAAATAAATCAATTATGTGTAAATAAGAATATTATTGAATGAATTTTATAAAACCTGTATATAAAATAGAATTGATCCTAAAGTAAATTTTACACATTCAATATCACTAAAAATCAATATTCTTGATGTTTCATTAATTAATATAGGAGGGATTGGAAATTATTCATTTAAACAACTATCAAAATCATCGAAGAATTGAATAGATTTTATTCAATAAAATAAGATCATATGATCCATCTTAATAGAAATTTTAACATATATAATCATTATGTAAGATTACATTGTGTAATAAATAAAATCATTTTATTACCATTCGAATCATCTACCAATAACTAAAATGAAAATAAAAATTAATGTTAAATATAATTAATATATTTTATTTAAATGATATAATATCTCAATGTGTAGTATATACAGAAAAAATAGTTGTTTTTCTATTTAATAGAAAAGTAATAAGGACCTACAAAATTAGAATTAAAGGGGTCTGATGTAATGGATCTCTGGAGCATCAATCGGAAAAAGATGGTGCCCTTAGGAAAAATGGAACAAAGATGAGATAAAAAAAGATCTGATCATCCAGATATTAATTAGTATTGGGGAAATTAGCCACAACATTTCCCCCAGAGAATATATGAAGGATTGACATTGGGTTTTTCATTAGCCTCTTACACCTTCTAAGAGAGTATTCAATGGACCATGGAATATATCCATTTACTAAAAGTTAATTGTAAATTATAAGAGAAATAGTATATATATCCTAGATATGAACATGCCTTGGATTACCTAGGAATTATCCCATGAGTATCATGCATGATTCTACATTAATAGAGTCTGCATACCCAAAAAAATCTTGAAAACAACCACATCTGATCCATTGGGGTATCTAATCTGTGACATGTCACTCACTAATCCCAAGAAGGATGATCCATCTAAAAAGAACATGTTCCCATAGAGGGGAGGATTCCAATTGATTGACATCACCAGTGAAGTTATGACATTATTTAGAGAGTGCTTCTAGGGACATAGGTCCATGATTGAAATATTGTTCGATGATCCAATTCATTATAAGCTTATGTCTATAACTATGTTTCGGATTTTGAAAAGGGTACTCGTGATGGTCGCTATTGGATACTAATTACGCTTTTCATTTAAGGTTTATTATATAACCCATCACCTTTAAATGAATATTAATGTACTAGCTTTCCTTTTAGGTTCTGGTATGTATTCACAAGGAAACTATTGATGGGGGAAGGTCTTAGTAGAAAATATGTGATCAGATATCCCTGTGAACTGGTTCAAATATCCACAACCCTTATTCGACCAATCACTATTGAAAAATAGGTGTCTCTTGGTCTGAAAATTAAACTACCTTTAGTAGAGTCATTTAGTGGAAATAATGACCCCTCTCCCCTTGATACTCTCCTTATTTGTAAAATCATTTTTCCAGACATGCCACAATAAAAAATTTAACTTCAATGGGATATCCTTTCACCATAATATGACTTCACAATGATCATGAGAAGATATAATATTTTGAATAAAATTAAATTATTTTACATTAAAATGTCCTATAATAGATGTGGTGAAAACACCTCAATCCTGACTATTTTTCCAAAAAATTCAATAAAAAATTCTCCTCTTATTTTGATCAATGGTGGAATTAATGAATATGGGTTGTTCGATGGCATATATGAAACATATATAGGGGCAGGGTAGTGTGGGAATCTAATAAATTCCCTGGGGTTTTTTCCAATATCTAATATAATTCTCTCCAAATAGAAAATAAGAATGTTGCTGAAGGATGGGAATCTAGGGCTAGAACATCTTATGAATTTTTGAGGATTTCAATATTGATTTGATACCATCACCTCCATAAGAACATTTCATATTTTTCCCTCATAACAGTTTACACTCTGTTATCTAATAGGAAATTTTGGCCTGATGGTTTTCATGGTTCTATAACTACTATTATGGTATATACCCTATTCTTGGATAGGAGTATGAATCTTATTTTTAGAAGCCCGATGTCACATACCTTCCATGTTCACATCCCCTAGTATGAAAAATAGAGTTTTTTTATATTGTAAATCAAATTCTATGGAACCATTAGAGAGGAAATGATATGTGTTGGTATAGATGAGAGAATGGAATTAATCTTTGTGATTATCCCTCCAAATGATTATATCCAATTATTTCAATTGGAAATTTGACCGATGATTTTATCAAAAACAATATCAACGTGTTTGATGATAAGAGTGTTGAGAGACATTAGTTCACCCAAGTAGTTCACATGGAAAAAACATTATGAATGCTAAGTCATGTTTCTTGCTACCGAATCCACCTCTCAAAGTTTTTATTATGTATAAAGAAATTTATTTTCTCATTGGTTAAATATTTTCCACTCAAAGGGAAATAAACCTCTAAAGCTTCATTATCCCCCTACACTCACCGTCAAGATCATTAACAATGATAATGGTCACATTCATGAAAATGAGATGGGATATACCTCCAATAAATTATTTATTATGGTATGGGATATCATTTCTAACCAAAATATAATGTTCAATGTACTGTATGAGGACTTATTGAGAAATGATAACTAGGGAGGGATAAGGGTGTCTCCCTTCATCATTCCACTAACATATTTAATGAACACAAACTGTTTTCCCATAAATAAATTAGTCACTCATGGATAGTTAAATCAATTAAATAAAATATGAATGACCAACACAGAAAACCCCATTATTTGAAGGTTATTTTTAAGAAATCCACATTCAAATATATCATAAGAATTTATCACATATAGATTAATTGTCCTATTGTTCCCCATGTACATTAGGTTGATATCAATAATCACTTCATGCACCAATGGAATGACCCCTTGGATTGATCTATATTTCACAAACCCATTTGGTTCATTGGGTACCATACATGGAATTAATGGAAGAATTCATTTGTTGAGGACACCAACATAGACTTTATATAGTAATTACACTAGCTAATATGTTGGGAATGATTTAGAGACATATGATGTTTTACTTTTCGGGACTATAATAATTTGCGTAGAAACATCCACATAGGGGAGATTAACACCTTGTAAAAAATCATGCACCACACTAATCATACTTCTCCTCATTATATCACATGAGGTTCTATAAGATGAAGCTTTGAAAGAATTTATAACAATCATGCTTCTATGTATTTATGGACCAAACCAACTCATGAATTCCTTTATCATATGGTATAGCTTTTAACCTATTATTATCTTAATTATTCACAATAGAAGGAATTAATTAAAAAACATTAGACGAGACTCTCAAATATCCCCCCCCCCACCATGATCAGGATAGGTGACTCTAATAGTTACTAGATGAATGAATTCTCCATATTACCAAAAAAATCCCTAACACTAGTATATGATACATCCTCTAAAAATAGATTGGGAATCAAGAGGCGGAATTATTTGATACAAGAAAAGAAATTACCAGAGTTCCTATATCCTTTTCATAGAAACTTCACTACTTACATTAAATGAGAAATTTACTATTTATTCAACAAAATATCTTCCATGGAGTCTTTTATGGATCTCCCAACACCAAAAATATTATCTTCCCATGCATTTTCCATGATCGTCTCCAACTATTGTATATCCCTGTTAATTTTTTCATGTTCTTGATCACCTAATAGAATACTCTTGGCCAAAGAGTGTACAATAAATATTAGATGAATTAGAGTGTTATGAAAATATTGAAATGGGGTGTAACAGCCCGAGATTTTATGAAAAAAATATTCTTTTTAATTTTATTAATGTCTTGTGTTGTACGCTACTCCAAAAGGAGCTTGAACAACACACATCCTTGACTTGCCTTGCATTACACGCAATCGCGACTTTCCTCGATAGCGTGTGTAGTACGCAATACCGAGTTTCACTAAACAACGATATGCTATTAAAATATTATTATAACTAGCAGTTATGAATAGTAATAACCACCTTTTAAAATTTTAGAAATTTTAGCTCTCAAAATGGACTTTATTTTTGGATTCGGAGTATCAAATTTAGCCTAAGGTGAAATTTTGGTGATTTTCGGATAACTTTCATATTTTGATGAATAGTGAAAATTACTAAATTTTAGTTAAAAACAACTTTTTCAATCAAAATAATTAATATTAATAAATTATTAATTTGAGTGGTTTTAAAGTATATTTAGAATATATTTTTACAATTTAATACAATGTTGGTCATTGGATATAATTTCACATTTAAACCAGACATAAACAAATGTCAATCTTTTGATAGATATTGTTTCTTAAAAACATGCTATTTGATTTAACAGCGGGATTTAATTATAAAATTAATTAATGCAACATCTATGTTATGAATATTGTAAAATAGACTTCATTTTTAAATTCGGAATATGAAATATAGCTTAGGATGAAATTTTGGCATTGTTCTGAAAAACATCAATTTTTGATGAATAGTGAAACTACTAAGTGGTAGGTTAAAAACTGAATTTTCCATAAAACTTAATTTTACCACTTCTGTGAATGGAATTTCGAAAATCCGACAGACACGGTTAATATCAAGGACTAAAATGTGGTTCAATGAGATGAAAATAATTTTTGGTGAATAGTAACTTTTTACTTTTTTTTTCCACGGTTAATAGTAAATAGGGTAACTAAGGGTAAATATGATATTACTATTACCCTAACACATGTCCTAATTCTATTGGATAAGTGTAATTCGGCAAAAAACAACCTTATGAATATAATATGACCATTTAGGCCCACTTGGATTAGATTAGGACATTTATTATTATTTAATTCAAAGAAGAGTTAAAAGAGTTAAAATCAAAGTTTATTTATTAAAACATTTTTAATATGGGGTTATACATAAGATAAATTCGACTATAAATATTCATTAAAAAGCTAAAAAGATTTCCTACATAATTATATTTTATAATTTTTAGACTTTAAATAAATTAATTTATTTTTGACACAACGATGATGCAGTAATTACCCTTTTAAGGAAATATTAACATAATTGATGTTATAAATGCTCAAATGAATGTAATTTAAGACTTTTTATGAATTAAACTAATTTTCTAGGTTACTATGATGTATTAGTGTTGATTTAATCAACTTGGTTCGAACATATAATTCTGTTATGACTTTCAAAAAAATCATATATCAAATAGTGTCAAAATTGACACAAAATAGTTTTTAAATCAAATATTATATTATTAATTGTTATTTTATTCCTAAAAATCTAAGGTTCTGCCAAATGACTTAGATAATGATATATTTATTAATAATATACAATTTGGGGTTCATTTGGCATGTTATAGTAAGTGTATTAACCATATAGTGAAAGAAAACAAAAAGACACGGTAAAAGTTAAATTATTTAACTTAGAGTTAAATCTAATTGATAAGGTTAAAATAATAACCTAAACTTGTCTAAATCCTATTGGTTGATAGGATTTCGACCCATCCCCACTTTAGCTTCGAAATAAGACCCTTTGGAACCATTATCAACCGATTTTGACTTTAATATAAAATAATATTTTGAGATATTCCTAAGGTGCCCCTCTCCTCCCTTATAAAAGGACACCTCCTCCCTCTCCTCCTCACACCAATTTGAGCACTCAAGCTCGGCCAACCCCTGCCAAAATCTCTTCTCCACTTCCCTAGCAACATCCTAGAGGTTCGGGTCTTCCTCAAAGACCAATTTTAGTGCCCTAAGAGGAGGTCTCAAAGAGGCACTTCAAAGAAGAGGTAATTACCGTTACCAATTCTTTCATCTTTATTTCTTCTTCCACTTCTTCTTCTTAGGTTGTTTCATAATGAAGTAATAACATCAGTATCACTCATATACTGATATGTTATTATAAGTATGAAACAACCCTATTTCACCATCTAACCATCCTATGGAAAAAGAAATCACCGCGCGTGCGTACGTACGGAATACCGTCTCCACGCCGTGGTGTAATCTATTTTCCACCACCACCTTACATGGATGGGTATAATGGTGTAAAGAATAACTATACAAAGTTATTAAAACATCATATTGATTCTGATATATTGTATAATCCACTCCACTCCAATTCAATATTTATAGAAATGATATCATCGCTCGTGCGTACGTACGGACTACCGTCTCCACGACGCGATGAGATTCATTCCCCATGTTAACCATTTAAGAATGATTATAAAGTATATATAAGAAATAATAATGAAATATATGACATTATAAAGCTACTGGATTTATGTATATATATACATATGTATGTCATCTACTTACTTCAATTTCAAGACAATAAGGAAAGGAAAACAGCGTTCATGCGTACGTACGGACTACCGTCTCCATGAACTGTGTTTTTCATTTTATTTATCTACCTATTATATATATATATACTGAATATATATGATATATAAATCATATTTTATATTCTGGAAGTAAGTAAATCATGATATAAATAATAATGATGTCAAGAACAACAAGTCAAAACACCTACGATAAATGAAACGATTTTACCCAAAACGCTTCTTTAACATGGAAATTACAAAAGAACGGGTAATATAATGTCATAAGTGAACCATATATGATATCATAACAATGAATATGATTCTGTAATAAGTCAATAACATGATTTTAATCATTATACAGGAGGTTAGGACACTTACAAAGCAAGTCGGACCTAAGGTAAGGGAAATATCACAATCTCATTTTTATCCGAGATTGTTTATTCGTAAGTATTTACTGGGGTGTATTTTATCATCCACATCCATGTTTCATCAATAGGTAATATTATTTTCATCCACCTAAAATTGTTTAAATCCATTTTTACCCTTCGGTGAGTTTTTAGTAATATGTATGAAAGGAATCTTTTGTCGTTTTTCGTACGAGGTACTTTTTGACTTTTCCGACAAAAGTACGAAGAATGTTTTTTTTAACTTATACGGCATGAATGGATTTTTAAAAACATTATTTCCAAGAAGCTTCCTTTACAAGTTTTCATGTTTATTTTTAATCAACTTCTTTTATTTTGAAGTTGTATGACATGTTATGAAAGGAAAAATGTTTTTGAAGAATAAAGGATATTTTCCTCAAGAATGGAGTTCATGTGTTTTATCAAAATTATTTTCCATCTAAGATAATAAAGGGTTCTGTTTTTATCCCTATTATTAAATTGATTTGATCATGTTGTGATGGAATTATTTTTTTGAATTCCTTTATCTTATATGAATTGTTTTATGATGTCATGTTGTTTAAGAATCCCATTTTTATTACATGGGTTATGTGATGATGTAAGATTTATGATTATGTGGCACACATAAGAAAGGATTCATTATAAGATGGGTGGGACCTATATCTCCCTCCAATGCATTGGGTAAAGATTTTATATCTCATGAGATAGACATGGCTGGAATGGTAGGTTATACCGGTTCAGTGAAACAGGACTGAATCGAGGGTTACTCGATTCAGAAAGGGACTTTGTCCACTAAGATAGTCTTGGCAATGAGTCTTGACTAACAAGAAATGATTCTCTATGATTATGTGTGAATGCCACAAAGTTTCATGTTTTAAGTTATGATTATTGTGATTACATTTCACTGCCATGATTTACCCCATGTTATGAAATTATGATCTCTTTTGCAGGTTAAGATTTCCAAAAGTTATGTGCTTATGTATATGATGTGATTGATATTTATTTTGTTTACCCTTACTGAGAATTTGAGCACACCCTTTTTATGTTTTCTTTTCCCCAGGATATAAAGAAAGGTTTTAGGTAAAAAAAAGGAATATCTTTATGGGATATTTTGAAGATCTTTCACCACGATTTGAAGATTATATTCCGAGTTTCCAAAGACACTAAACTATTACGATCCTTGTGTGTGTGTTTTTTTATGTACTAAGTATTCCGCAAATGTAATGTAATGTCAATGTACGTCAGGCTTTGGGTCTTTACAGTTGGTATCAGAGGAAAGGTTTAGTCAACCTTTGGAAACTAGGATGCGAAAACGTTAGTGAGATCCCTAGAGATATTTCTAAGGTATGTCTAGGGATGTCTCTAAGGTTAAGTATACGTATAGGTTATAGTCCTAGAATTTCTCTAACGATCTTAGAATTAAACCTAAGATGTTAGATATTGAAGGTACTCCCCCATTATTATGTTGTTTTCCCTCGCATGATTTTTGCCTCTCACACTATTCTTTTTGGGTTTTAGATGATGGCTGGAACCCGAAGGAACCGTGTTGATCAATGCAATGGACAATGCAATGTTTGTCCTCCTGAACAAACAAATGTTATGGGAGATGGAGTGCAAAATCTTATTGCTATACTTACACAAGCTATGAATCATTCTGGACTTCCAAATGAGCAGAGAAGGGAACAATATTCTATTGAGTCCTTCATGAGGCAACATCCACCTTCTTTCAGTGGGTCTTCTGATCCACTTGTTGCTGAACAATGGATCAGTACCACTGAAAAGATATTTTCAGTTCTTCAATGTTCTGAACATGAAAAATTCATCTTAGCAGTGTATCGTTTGGAAGGTGATGCTGATCAATGGTGGAATCTTATTAAGAATACGAGGCAAAGGGATGAAATTGAGTCCATGGAATGGGACGAGTTCAAGAACTTATTTTTCAGTAAGTACTTCCCCCGTATTCTTCGAACAAAGATGGAGAAGGAGTTTCTTGAACTAAAGCAAAAGGATGATGAATCTGTTGGTATATACGAAGCTAATTTTACAAGACTTGCAAGGTATGCATCTGGCATTATCATCCAACCTGAAAGTAAAGTTGATCAATTTTTCAGTGGCTTAAAACCAAGTCTTCGAAGGGCATTAGCTATAAGAGACTTCAGTAGCTATGAAGAAATTGTGCGTTGTGCTATCAAGGTAGAAATGGAAGTTGGTGTTACATATCCATCTTATGGTTTTGACAAGAAACGAAAGATGGAGTTCAAGGAGAAATCTCAGAATAATGGTGAAAAGAAGATGAATGTTTCCTTATGCACAAATTGTGGAAAGAAGCATGGTGGAGATTGTCTTAAAGGGACTAGAAAATGTTTTAAGTGTGGAAAAGAAGGTCATCGAGCAGCTGAGTGTCGAAGTAATGGAAAAAGGGATTCTAATGAAGTGAATAAAGCAATCACTACAGAGAATGCACAACCAACACTTCAATGCTTCAAGTGCAAGGAGATGGGACATTATGCCAATAAATGCCCTAATCCAAGGGTTAGTGATGATCGACATGAGCAACTGCTTAAGGCAAAGGACAAAGGGAAGTCACATGCGATCACTATTGGCAATGTTGAATATGACAACGATATGGTGGAATGATTAAATTTTTATGTAATGGGATTCCAAAATAATGTTGTATCATGGAATATTGGAATATTTATGTATTGGTCTAATGTGGTATTCAAAGTGATTGAGGTATTTTTGGAAAAAAGATGATATGTGCATAATGAAGGGAAAATGAGAAAATGAAATATTTGAGAGTATTCATGAGCTCATAAGGACTAAGTGATATCATGGTTTGAGTATATAGAATTTGGAGGATTTTGGTATGTGGAAAGTGTTAACTTTAAACTGCATTCATGTTTTCTCTAAGGTATTCAAGAGAATACATGATTAAGGACTTTGAATGTTTAGAATGTGACCAACAAGACATATCTTATGGGGATCAACGATGGTATTAAATCTCTGGTAATTGTTTTCACTATATTATGAGAGTGGACTGCAGTATTATGGATAAGCCTAAAGAAGTTCTTTTTTGATATTATTGATAGGATGTTATAGTAATATAGTTTTAGAAAAAGGACAACCTGCAGGACGAGCGACATCCCATCGCGTCGGACAAGGATATGGGAATCGAACCCACAACCGAAGTGCGACTGGCCTTTATCGCCTACCACTGGCCTACAGGAAGTCCCTGTTTAGTAGAAACTAGTTTTATTATATTAAGCAGTATGATATATGAAGTATAATTCCAATTTAGGAACCATATATGATTAATCTCACTATAGATCGACTTATGCATATAATTTTTGCTAACCTTTTGTTTGAGACAGATGGAATGACCCATCGTTCTATCACATAATCTGCTAACACTTCACGAATAACAAATTCAACTTCATTTATTTAAGAGATGAAGTTGAAATTTTTCAAGACACGAACAACAGTGAGATCGTACCAAAATAAATTAAGTATTTATTCTAATTCAAATTTTCAACTTTAGGGAAATGATCTTGAAAACCAAAAATGTTGTCCTAGTGATCTTATACCTGATGAATCAGATGGTACCTTATATCATAACAAATCTATGGATTTGTGATTACTGGCTTTTCCATAGCCATGTTCTCTACCACTCTCCATCAGAACATGATGGTCAGATTTCTCTTCCATATCCATATTTTTACCTATGTGGAAACCCATCGATTAGTTTATTTGGGTAATCGTTACATTTCATACTTTAGTTTTTAAAGCCAAGTTTTGGTATTCCTTTTTACGATGTGGGATTCTATTAAAGAAACTTTATAATAGTAAACCATTTATAACCCCGACGAATTTCGAGGGCGAAATTCATTTTAAGGGGGGTAGAATGTAACAGCCCGAGATTTTATGAAAAAAATATTCTTTTTAATTTTATTAATGTCTTGTGTTGTACGCTACTCCAAAAGGAGCTTGAACAACACACATCCTTGACTTGCCTTGCATTACACGCAATCACGACCTTCCTCGATAGCATGTGTAGTACGCAATACCGAGTTTCACTAAACAACGATATGCTATTAAAATATTATTATAACTAGCAGTTATGAATAGTAATAACCACCTTTTAAAATTTTAGAAATTTTAGCTCTCAAAATGGACTTTATTTTTGGATTCGGAGTATCAAATTTAGCCTAAGGTGAAATTTTGGTGATTTTCGGATAACTTTCATATTTTGATGAATAGTGAAAATAACTAAATTTTAGTTAAAAACAACTTTTTCAATCGAAATAATTAATATTGATAAATTATTAATTTGAGTGGTTTTAAAGTATATTTAGAATATATTTTTACAATTTAATACAATGTTGGTCATTGGATATAATTTCACATTTAAACCAGACATAAACAAGTGTCAATCTTTTGATAGATATTGTTTCTTAAAAACACGCTATTTGATTTAACAGCGGGATTTAATTATAAAATTAATTAATGCAACATCTATGTTATGAATATGGTAAAATATACTTCATTTTTGAATTCGGAATATGAAATATAGCTTAGGATGAAATTTTGGCATTGTTCTGAAAAACATCAATTTTTGATGAATAGTGAAACTACTAAGTTGTAGGTTAAAAACTGAATTTTGCATAAAACTTAATTTTACCACTTCTGTGAATGGAATTTCGAAAATCCGACAGACACGGTTAATATCAAGGAATAAAATGTGGTTCAATGAGATGAAAATAATTTTTGGTGAATAGTAACTTTTTACTTTTTTTTACCACGGTTAATAGTAAATAGGGTAACTAAGGGTAAATATGATATTACTATTACCCTAACACATGTCCTAATTCTATTGGATAAGTGTAATTCGGCCAAAAACAACCTTATGAATATAATATGACCATTTAGGCCCACTTGGATTAGATTAGGACATTTATTATTATTTAATTCAAAGAAGAGTTAAAAGAGTTAAAATCAAAGTTTATTTATTAAAACATTTTTTATATGGGGTTATACAAAAGATAAATTCGACTATAAATATTCATTAGAAAGCTAAAAAGATTTCCTACATAATGATATTTTATAATTTTTAAACTTTAAATAAATTAATTTATTTTTGACACAACGATGGTGCAGTAATTACCCTTTTAAGGAAATATTATCATAATTGATGTTATAAATGCTCAAATGAATGTAATTTAAGACTTTTTATGAATTAAACTAATTTTCTAGGTTACTATGATGTATTAGTGTTGATTTAATCAACTTGGTTCGAACATATAATTCTGTTATGACTTTCAAAAAAATCATATATCAAATAGTGTCAAAATTGACACAAAATAGTTTTTAAATCAAATATTATATTATTAATTGTTATTTTATTCCTAAAAATCTGAGGTTCGGCCAAATGACTTAGATAATGATACATTTATTAATAATATACAATTTGGGGTTCGTTTGGCATGTTATAGTAAGTGTATTAACCATATAGTGAAAGAAAACAAAAAGACACGGTAAAAGTTAAATTATTTAACTTAGAGTTAAATCTAATTGATAAGGTTAAAATAATAACCTAAACTTGTCTAAATCCTATTGGTTGATAGGATTTCGACCCATCCCCACTTTATCTTCGAAATAAGACCCTTTGGAACCATTATAAACCGATTTTGACTTTAATATAAAATAATATTTTGAGATATTCCTAAGGTGCCCCTCTCCTCCCTTATAAAAGGACACCTCCTCCCTCTCCTCCTCACACCAATTTGAGCACTCAAGCTCGGCCAACCCCTGCCAAAACCTCTTCTCCACTTCCCTAGAAACATCCTAGAGGTTCTGGTCTTCCTCAAAGACCAATTTTAGTGCCCTAAGAGGAGGTCTCAAAGAGGCACTTCAAAGAAGAGGTAATTACCGTTACCAATTCTTTCATCTTTATTTCTTCTTCCACTTCTTCTTCTTAGGTTGTTTCATTATGAAGTAATAACATCAGTATCACTCATATACTGATATGTTATTATATGTATGAAACAACCCTATTTCACCATCTAACCATCCTACGGAAAAAGAAATCACCGCGCGTGCGTACGTACGGAATACCGTCTCCATGCCGTGGTGTAATCTATTTTCCACCACCACCTTACATGGATGGGTATAATGGTGTAAAGAATAACTATAAAAAGTTATTAAAACATCATATTGATTCTGATATATTTTATAATCCACTCCAATTCAATTCAATATTTATAGAAATGATATCATCGCTCGTGCGTACGTACGGACTACCGTCTCCACGACGCGATGAGATTCATTCCCCATGTTAACAATTTAAGAATGATTATAAAGTATATATAAGAAATAATAATGAAATATATGACATTATAAAGCTACTGGATTTATGTATATATATACATATGTATGTCATCTACTTACTTCAATTTCAAGACAATAAGGAAAGGAAAACAGCGTTCATGCGTACGTACAGACTACCGTCTCCATGAACGGTGTTTTTCATTTTATTTATCTACCTATTATATATATATATATACTGAATATATATGATATATAAATCATATTTTATATTCTGTAAGTAATTAAATCATGATATAAGTAATAATGATGTCAAGAACAACAAGTCAAAACACCTACGATAAATGAAACGATTTTACCCAAAACACTTCTTTAACATGGAAATTACAAAAGAACGGGTAATATAATGTCATAAGTGAACCATATATGATATCATAACAATGAATATGATTCTGTAATAAGTCAATAACATGATTTTAATCATTATACAGGAGGGTAGGACACTTACAAAGCAAGTCGGACCTAAGGTAAGGGAAATATCACAATCTCATTTTTATCCGAGATTGTTTATTCGTAAGTATTTACTGGGGTGTATTTTATCATCCACATCCATGTTTCATCAATAGGTAATATTATTTTCATCCACCTACAATTGTTTAAATCCATTTTTACCCTTCGGTGAGTTTTTAGTAATATGTATGAAAGGAATATTTTGTCGTTTTTCGTACGAGGTACTTTTTGACTTTTCCGAGAAAAGTACGAAGAATGTTTTTTTATCTTATACGGCATGAATGGATTTTTAAAAACACTATTTCCAAGAAGCTTCCTTTACAAGTTTTCAAGTTTATTTTTAATCAACTTCTTTTATTTTGAAGTTGTATGACATGTTATGAAAGGAAAAATGTTTTTGAAGAAGAAAGGATATTTTCCTCAAGAATGGAGTTCAAGTGTTTTATCAAAATTATTTTCCATCTAAGATAATAAAGGGTTCTGTTTTTATCCCTATTATTAAATTGATTTGATCATGTTGTGATGAAATTATTTTTATGAATTCCTTTATCTTATATGAATTGTTTTATGATGTCATGTTGTTTAAGAATCCCATTTTTATTACATGGGTTATGTGATGATGTAAGATTTATGATTATGTGGCACACATAAGAAAGGATTCATTATAAGATGGGTGGGACCTATATCTCCCTCCAATGCATTGGGTAAAGATTTTATATCTCATGAGATAGACATGGCTGGAATGGTAGGTTATACCGGTTCAGTGAAACAGGGCTGAAACGAGGGTTACTCGATTCAGAAAGGGACTTTGTCCACTAAGATAGTCTTGGCAATGAGTCTTGACTAACAAGAAATGATTCTCTATGATTATGTGTGAATGCCACAAAGTTTCATGTTTTATGTTATGATTATTGTGATTACATTTCACTGCCATGATTTACCCCATGTTATGAAATTATGATCTCTTTTGCAGGTTAAGATTTCCAAAAGTTATGTGCTTATGTATATGATGTGATCGATATTTATTTTGTTTACCCTTACTGAGCATTTGAGCTCACCCTTTATATGTTTTCTTTTCCCCAGGATATAAAGAAAGGTTTTAGGTAAAAAAAAGGAATAACATTATGGGAGATTTTGAAGATCTTTCACCACGATTAGAAGATTATATTCCGAGTTTCCAAAGACACTAAACTATTACGATCCTTGTGTGTGTGTTTTTGTTATGTACTAAGTTTTCCGCAAATGTAATGTAATGTCAATGTACGTCAGGCTTTGGGTCTTTACATGGGGTACCTCTAAAATATTGATCATAGTAGTCCCATAAAATTTAATGAAACTCTGTTCAATGAGACTAAGTGGAGGAAAAATGGAATAAATAATCGCTAACAGAACTATACATCATGATAATACGAAGGGGGGGGGGTGGTCTAAGATACCTTGTACTTGGTGAGAGACATTGATTAACAGAAAGGATGAAATATATACACCATTCACTAGACACAAATCAAGAAAACCCTGGGCATGATGATTCTTGTTTTGATTATTACAAAAATTAAATAGATCCCCAAAAAATAATCACCCATGATAACATTTTTTTACATAAAATCAATGAAGTTATGTAATTATATGCTATGAACGGAGCCAATACATTTTTCCACTCTAGGTTTCCAATGATATTTATGTCTCCTCCAAGTAGCCATGAATAATTACCTTAGTTGAAATAAGTCATGTAATCCTAGATGTACACTCTAAATTGAGAATTTCATTTATCATATACAACAAATAGAGTGATTTCACTTACTATCACTGAATCATTGATACTGATAATTTTATCTGACAATGTGAGCATGTAAATTGAAAGACATGATTTCCAAAATATCATGTTATGATATTTAGTGGGGATGCTAGAAATTAGTCTATGAACTCTCATTCTATGATAAATGTCCTTAAATTTTGAAAATTCTTATTTGGGTTCAATGAAAACAACCATAGAAACATTGTTATTATGAAATTTGTTGGAGATAAAATCTCTTTCTACCAAAGGGAACAATCTACAAGAATTCCAGAAGTGGAGATTAATCATTAATTAAAGAGACTTCTAGTAGTATCCAAAATTTGTAGCCCTAAAATTTACTTGAAGATCTGGAATTGGATTTGTATCTCAATTTCTATCTAGTGAAAATTCAAAAATGATGAATGTGAGCCAAAGAAGTTGGAGAGTTATTTTTGGACACCAGCTCCCTTAGTGTGGAAGGGACATAGTCAGTCGGTCAGATAAATGTGAATCTAAATTTTTTTATAAAGGGTAGAATATGATAGGAAAAGAATCCATATATAGATAATTGGAAAAGTCCCCTAATTCTAGCTCTCTAATAGTAAGGTGAGGTGAGCAATAGGAGGATGGAAAAATTAAACTATTCTCCCTGGGAGGTAGAATGAATTTATAAAGGGACTGATGAAATATCACATTAGGGATGAAGAATGTTCTATGAATATTCAATGGAAACAAGCACAAACATAGTGACAAAACTACTACCATGGACTACTCATAGAGGATGAAGAAGCTACCATCTATGAGGAGTAAGGCGATAGAAGATCTCCATTAACTCTCTCACATGGCCCCCACATAGGGTTGAATTAAGAGACATCAAGGACCCCAAAATAAGTCTTGAGATTATTATGAAAATTAAACTTGTTACAAAAAGACATAGGCTTCCTAGATTTACATCAATTAGGGGAAGCATGGCCCTGAAAATTAAATCATGAGTAGAAGCATTACAAAGAAGGATACACCAATGACTGAGTCTGATCAGGCATTCCATCAACTATGAGCAGAATCTTTGATGGGATAGTGATCGATAAATCCATATCTATAGAGATATTGTTTTTTGCCTTATCATATATATGAATAGAAATCTCTTCGGTGAAATGGAATAATCTTAGATTTTTCTCAATAACACCATTGAATGTAGGATCCATAAAAGGAAGATAAGATTTAAGAAGAGAGATTGCCACCACTATTATAGGATATTATCTACCTAGTGTAAAATCTATTTACCATTAGAATAAGGATAACCACTAGAGTCTAATAGTCTGTAGGCTATTAAACCATGCTGAGATGAAGTCTTCCCATGAAGAGAACACAATGAAGAATGATTTTTTATTTGACACTGAATCCCTATCTAGGGAATTGAACCACCAAAAGCTATCAAAGAATGGTAATATTTGATACTAACGTTTTCAATCCCAAATATAGATATCAGGGCCCATTGTAGTTAATTGTAATATCAGAGGAAAGTAATAGTAGAAATATTAAGAGTCGAGATGACATTGTTTGAGAATGAAGATGATCACTTAGAAACTTCAAAGATAAGGTCAAAATCATTTGGGATGGAGATTTTGAAACCAATGTATTCCCTGAAAAATGGGGCAAGAGGGGGTCTGCTATTGAAAGGATCATATGAAGACGAAGAACTAGAATGAACTGAAGAAGATTTCAAAGCTAGGGAAATGGACAAGAGATTCATTAGAGGATACAGTGGCAGATTGGGTATCTTTTCTTCATATTAAAAATACATCATCCTTATAGGATTCGATTCTATATAAATGGGTAGTATAAATATCACATAAACCATGATATATGAAGACATAATAACATGTTCCAGAGAAAGAAAATATTAGGAGAATAACACTGAAAAATATCATATCATTTAATGGAGAATTAATCAATATAGATATTATTTATAAAAAATGTAATTCAATTTCATTTAAAATATCATTAATATTAAAATGATTATTTCAACTATTATCCTTGAATATCATAATCATTGGATATTTTATATATTATAAAGAATGGAAATTGAGTTATGATATCCCTTATGAAAATTGTATCACCTAAATCAAAACAAATATAATGAAATAAAAAAATATATATCATAATTCAAAATTAATTCATAATTTAAAATTAAAAAGTTTGTTTTATACACAATATAAAGGTTATTAAATGTATAATTTTAATATAAGCCTCAATGAAAAGAAATTGAGAAGAAATCTCCTATCGTGATTACATATTTTCAATTTATCTCCTACAAAACCATTATAATTATCATATATTAATTATTTATTTTTATGAAACCTTTCATAGAATCATAATTTTATCAGTAAAAAAGTTATTCCATTTATTAAAATGAAATATGTAAGATCCTGAAATTTTTTAAGATATAAATTTATTATTATTTTTTGGATGACCAGACTTCTAAATTATATATGGAATGATTTCTCATTGGAATTGATGGTATAAATATACATTCATGTGAATAGTAACAACAAGTGTCAATAATTTAGGTATTTCCATTATCATTATTTGATTTCTTCCATTTATATGATAAATCTTAGGACTACAGAGGATAAAGAACAGTTGGCAAAGAAAATTACTTAATGTTTAGGTTTTTCTATTTATTTAAAAAACAAAGCCTACGTATAAACACGTATGGATTTATAGTTCTCTCCATCATTTGGAGAATTCCTGTGGAGTAATGGGAATTTGTGTATGATTATTTTTTTGTTATCTTCTTAGAATTTATGAGATCTGTAATAAAAGTGCTCGACATATAATGTTCAGAAGTATCATGTCATGAGATTATTATAAAACATTAAATATTTTTCACTGTGTATGGATTGAAAACAATGTAATTTTAAAAAGTGGATGTTTAATTAAAATATTATGGGTTTTTGGGCATTCAAGTCCCACTTTAATCACATGAAGTGTAATGGAATTAAATTCTATGAAAATGATATGAGTTTAGTTTTTAGGGAATCATATAAATGATTTATATATTTAACTATTTTCATCCATCTTTCTCTCAACCAATAGAACCTTTGGGGAAATATTCAAGAGTATTGATACAACATAATTGTTTTGTTCCTTGATTTATCCTTATTTCAGTCATGGTACATTTCTTTTGGTGATTAATCCTCATATTTCTTCATTTCCTTTGATCATGGTAGAAATGTTTCTTTATGTTATCAGATCATTTGGTCATTGAAATTGTTTCTATTGTTTTCATTCTATAACAATTATGTGATATTCATTTAGAGTTTTACATAGTGTTGGCTGGTGTATGACATGTGAGACCATTTTAGTGCATTTTTTTCTTCTCTGCCAACCTTTTCTTTATAGAGTGTATTCTATGAGATGTGAGGATTGATTCTAGGGGCTCATTTGTCATAGTTGAATTCTTCCTGGTTGGTGGATCCCATTGTGGGTGTGCGCATTCTTATTTTTGAGGTTGGTGGATAAATCTCTAGAATATGTTAGCTACATACATTATAATGGGTATGATAATTTTTTAATAAATGGAAGTAATTTATTTTTTTATTTCATTAAATTTGTGTGTCTGGAAAAGAGTTTCTTATAAAATATTTTTCCACTCTACATTTGGTAAATAGGATGGGATTTTGATGAATTGTAAAATGGGTGTGGGAAATAATTTCAAAGATGATTTGGATGAAATGTTAAGGAATATAGACCACATAAGAATCTTGTGGGGGATAGGTTTAAGGTATATTAATTGGACACATCCATTGTCGATGAGGTTCCTTTTGTAAAATTCCTCCTCTCCCTATGCCTATTTCTCATGAAACTTATTAGACTATTCAGGGTCCCTTTATAGAGTGATCATAAACTATTGAGACATGATAAATATTTATATATACTAGGCGAAAGAATCATTGTTTATGTTTATGTATTTTTTTCCTCAAAGTTATGACCTAGTGTAATCATTTGTGCATTATTACATAATTCTTTTGGATGAGCTTGGCTTCTTTATCATTTACAGTTCCTCTTCTACTACTATGGAATTGATATGATGTGTGATATATTATTTGGTATAATTTTATATATCTCCTTAGATATATGTATGTGGAATTCATTGAAAATGGTTTACCGGGATTATTTGGAAATGTGAAAAATTGTTACTTAAATTGATCTCCCCTCGATTTTGATAAAACATTATGAAACAAAATATCACAACTTTTTTTTGAAAATATTGGAATTCAAGGGTCATTATATAATGAAATTGTATAAAACACCTTGGTGAGATCCTATTACACATGTTAGATCACACCATCTCTACACCATTGGATGTGTATATAACTTCTCATGTCTTTCGATATTGGGAAATGCTACGAACTATAGTGAGGCGATATGATTTTTGGTCAGTTGGTATTGGGAATCTAGTAGTTTTCTATGGTTGATTTATACCCATTCTATTACATGGATATTATTAGAGTAGTTGTTTTAGTTTTCCATCCTTTTCAATGGGGTTTTTCTCATTGAAATTGTTTTACTAACTTTTAGTTTTAGAACATCCATATTTATCTATCTATTAAGGAAAATATATCCATGTTTTATTCTATTGATTATTATATTTATATATATATATTCATGATTGATGTTTCATTTTGAGAGAAATTTTTCTTTCTGTAATTTTTTGATACCCAGGTGAACGAAGACATCCCGTGGGGATCAATAATTCCATTGGATTATGTTTAAATTTGGTTTGGGTACCAATATTGGGATTTAATATATTTTAGGGTTGTCACAGTTTTGTATCAAAGGTGTTATGTCATCAAGAGTATTTTTATTAGGACATTTGGTAGGCAAGAGATAGTATTTTCAAAACTTAAGATGGAGAGTCTGATGAATTCTAGGCTATCCCATGTGATAATGAGACTCGTGTTACCATGGGATATTGGGATATGGGTATCATGTTTTGAGTTATTGTGATAAAAACATTTCTATTATTATTAATTATTTTTCTCCCATTATATTTTATCTGAATGTTTCATCTATTTTTGTGTGAAATAGTATACCTCTAAGACATATTCTACAGTTTCTTCATGAGGGTGCAACTGATTCTCCTTAAAGGAATCATACTTTCAATCAATATTTTTTCAAATATATCAGCTGTGTAGTTCTTATTATCAATTAAAATAAACATCTAGTCAATAACAATGTTGTGGAGGTACTACCAGGAGCTTCAGCTAACTGAGATTGACAAATGGAGTTCTTGAATGATAAGTCACCATTCATTATAGATATGAATATACCTAAAGAGGAAAAGTACTAAATTTACAATATTTTTCAGATCATTGATTTCATTGATTCACCTAAAAGTATCATAGTGAAGTGCACATCATTCAATTTATAAGTTCTCCATAATTTAATGTTCGATTTCATTGTAAATATGGATTGGGACATGGGATGGGACAATAACAGTTTTATGATTCTATTATTCTAGCAGTGTTTCGTAGTGTCACTGATGATTGATTAGTATCTAGGGATTCTCTCCTTATAGTAGGGAGAACATTTTTTGTTAGCATACACCAATCGGTTTACAGTAATACATTGTTTTACCTAAGATGTTGTAAGGAATAACTAGTTGAATGCTCAGTTGATCATGTAGGGGTTGTGAATAAATATCACATCACTAGAATTTATGTGGAATTATTCAAACTATATATAGATATTATATAGATATGTGATGAATGAGTTAAATGTTGTAGGTATGGTAGGATGTTGTTAATAGTCTCATATATCTAGTTAAATATTCATTTGAATATGGGAGAAAATGTTAAATTATCAAGATCACCACATGAGTGGTGTAGGTGGTTCTTGATAGCAATACTCCCAGACACCTCTAGTTAAAACTATTAATATTCCATATACTTTCTATCAGTAGAGAGTGTTTTGGAACACCATGATTCATTTCCTTCACCTATAATGATGTGTAATAGTTTTGGACATTATAGTCATCATTAGTGTTTCTTATATATTGTTTATACTCCCTCATATGGTCAGGGATCATTAGCTCCAATGTAAACTATAGTACATTTCGGTTCTTCAAAGACTAATGGTATCTATCCAATGTCCTTAGGAGTGAAACACCATCAAATTATATATTAGTTTCCTGTATAGGATGATATGAACTTAATTACAGTTTCTAGCACCATCCTTATTGCATCTTCTGTATGTATTTGTTTATTAGATATTGGGTATTCACATTATATTATATATTTATATTTTTTATATTAATTAAAAACCAACATAACACATTTCCCTTTTCATAGAGTTAACCACACCTACTTTGAAGAGAAAAGGGATTTAGTTTGAGTTTATGTCTTTGGTGATATAGACATTTGAATCAGTGTTATCGTGGTATTTAATTTTTAACAATCTATATCTATTTGATATCACTATAATTATTTATTATCCTTTCACTCAACATGATGAGGATTATTTTATCATCGATATTTCTATTTTTTACAACTAATGGGATCTCATGGGTTCTTCGTGAGGATTTGGATATAAGGCATGGTCTTTTATGAATACCCCAACCATATCTCATGATATTATTGTCTATAATAAAAGTTGATTCTGATTACATTTAATGTATTGTTGATCATTACCTTATTGTCTGAGAATTTCTTGATTTTTCCTTAAATAATTGCTTGGGGATTCCTCTATAGAGGGAGGTTGACTTTATAATTGACTTTGTGCTAGTTATTTATATTATTTGGATAACTTATTACCATATGAAACTATATGATTTGAAATAGATCATTGTTTAGTAAGAATATTTTATAGTGACGTGTTTTCTTCTCCCTGGTGTTTCAATTTGGAAAGAACCCATTCACATTTTTTGGATGGTAGATTGTTGCTCTGATTATGTGGGGAATATAGGATGTTTAAATAGATAAAAATTAAGAAATATTATCATATTCCTAGTGATTTTGAGTTTTTGATCATTTATATAGAACATGTGGGTTTCGATGATCGACCTTCAGTCATGATTTCATCAGCTTAGTGTTTGAGGGTGTTACATACTAAATATTACTTTTAGGAGATGGGATATCCATTAAAATATCTTATGATGTCTTTGGGATTAACGATCACACCGTTAGTCTTATGTATTTGATGAATTAGATATTCCATCAATATATTGAAAAAATTGTGTTAGTGTTTATGGATGATATTCTGCTTTATTCAAGATTTGAGCATTCATATAAGCACCATTGAGTCCAAATCAAGAAATACTAAGGCTTCAAAATTTTTATTAAAATATTTTGGAATATTATTTTTTGATTCAAATGTTAATTTCTTGGTGAATGTTATATCTAAACATGTCTTATCAGTTGATCATAAGAAGGGGAAGATTTTATTATGATTTCAAGAACAAATAAAAATCATTTATATTCAAATATTCCTTGGTAAAGATGGATATTATCGGTTATTCATCCAAAATTTCTAAAAAATAATGTCATGATAGAATTCTCAAACCTGAAAAGGGGATAAATTCACATAGGATGAAAAATACTTGTATTCATTTGATGAGATGAAATATTTTATTCCATCAGCTCTTATTCTAATCTTACCAACGCTTGGTATGGGGTATATGGTCTTATATGATTCTTCTTGAACGGTTTTGGGTTGTGGTTATATGTAGGATGATCATGAGGTGGATTAAGGCTATTATTATCTTCGACCTATAGATAAGAATAAACAGAAACATGATTTAGAGATTTCCAAAATTATTTGTGTACTTAAGTGCTGGAAATGATATATTTTTTAGTGAGGTTCATAATATTTTTTGACTAAAATATTTTGATATAATTATTTTATTATAATGAATTGAATCTCATAAAGAGGTAGAGGGTGGAATAACATAAACTGTCTTAATACAAAATCACTTATAACCTAGTGACTGGTATTTTTTTATAGAATCTCTTAGAAGGAAAGTGCCATCATTTTCTGTTTTGGAAATAAAGGATGTGTGGACCCTTAGGGTCTCTTTGATTAGATTCATATAGATGTTTGGGAGGATGAATCTTAAAATGGTTCTGAATAATGTTCATTTATCATCATAACTCATTAAAATTATTCTATAGATTCATCAACAAAAAAATGAGTTTATAAAAATTAGAGAACAACTATATGGCATGGGATAACATTTCATGTTGGTCTCTCTCTTCTGGTGGAATTATCCATTTTGGGAATTGGTTTGTCATACCAACATCTGGAAGGAACATTATTTTGTTTGAAAATGACAAATATTTTTTTATTTTCATCCAAGAACTATGAATATGAATAATTACAAGATATGATAATTGTTATTGTCAGGTATAAATCATGACATTGGGGAAACTGTATCTCATTGTTACATAGAAAAAAATAAAAAACTTGAAAACAATGGGTTTCCTCTATCTTTGTATTGATATCCTTTGGAAAAGGGGCATGATATACTTATATTTTTGTAATTCTATTACGATGGAATCTCTAAGGGATTAATTATTTCTAGGTTGTGATTGATTGGTTGAAAATGTGGACTCTAATAATTCTCATTAGGTACACCAATATAATTAAAGATATGGGTAAACTATATGTATAAGAGATTTTGAGGTTAGATAGGGTTCCTTCTATAGTTGTATTAGAAACAGATCCTAGGTTTACATCAATGTTCTATTATAGTCCCCATGTGGTGATAGAGGCTCTTGAGACGTCGATTTCATGATACAATCCACATATCTGTGGTTAGATGTAGTTTTCTATTCTGATCATGGAGGATACTTTTCATGCATGTGTCTTGGGGTTTGGTGGATTTGGGATAGCCATCTGGGACATGTTGATTATTATTATAACAACATTTATTAGTTGACTAACAAATTGGATAATTTTGAGGATTTGTATAGTCTCCTGTGTATCACACCAATTTGTTTGGAAGGGGTGGGTGATGTTACATTACTAGGAAAAAGTTTGTTTTAAGTGATGTCTGTGAGGATTTAGGATATACATCAGCAGGTAGTTAGAACATATAGATGAAATAAATAATTTTTGGGTCAATGGTCTCATCCATTGGAATTTTTTCCATGGGTAATTAGGATATCCTGAAATATTTTCCTCGGTTGGGTCATAGTCAACTTTGAATACATGGAATGATGGCTCTATGATATGTTAGACTGGTTGATATCACTGATTGACTTCAGATGGATTCTTATCAAATATAAATTCATGTTTAGTTTATGGTAATTTATGATGTTTTCATATATCGTTTCTTCTTATGTATCATAATAATCTCTATCATATTCATAGTTTGGAATATAATTTGTTAGATATATATGTTTATATTTTATAACATCCTATAAAGATCACTGGATCTCATGTGAATGTCATGCATGAGAATTCTATTCCATCTTTCAATGTATTATGGAGAGGTTTATCATATTCTCATGAGACTTGAAAGTGAGAGTGGATAATGATGGAGTAGTTCCCTCACCTATTTTTCATGATTTATTAATCAACATGATTTCCTATGAATGTATATTCTTATGGTTTGTAGTTTAAAATATATTTTTACTACTAATCATGTATTTCACTTCTACTTATTCATTTTCCTCCTATCATTGTGTGCATATTGGGACACCTAGTAATGGAAAACATTTTATACGGTGAATTTCCTAATTCATAGATATGTATGATTCTTTTAAATTATGGAATCTGGTTATTATAATGAAATGGGTTTATGGGTTCACTAGTTTTTGGTGAAATACTGAGGTGTTTTCATATTACTTTTAAGAATCATCACTTTTCACTGTTTACTGGGATTTTACATGCTTTGTATTAATATTACATGACCTATAATGTTCAACATTCTCATGTCAAGAGTTTAGTAAACATCATGAAAAATTACATGAAGTGTAAGGATTTCATGGAAAATATGTTTAAAAATAAGTATTTTAATATAAATACAATTTAACTTTTATCATGTATGGAATGTATGAATTCCATGACATGTAATGGGATTTTGAATCTTAAAGTGTTGTAGGAAACAATTTAGTGTATTGTATGGGTGATTTATTAATTAATTCATTTCCATCTATTAATGATCTCTACTTAGATGCTCTTAGTGATGATTTTTGAGAATATAAACCCTTAAAATCATTTTTTGAGTGATTGGTTGTTGATGCAGCCACTCTACATTTCTATGGGTGAGTAATCCCCCGATTTCTTCATGACCATGATCACCGTGTTTCATTGAGTGATCAGATGTAATGGTCATTTATGACATTTATAGAGTTTTTCTATATATCTATTGTGTGACCTTCCTTTAGAGGATAACTATTACTGTGGTTTTGGTGCGCCATCTGAGACAATTGAGGTACATTTTCTTCTTCATTCTCCTCTAAACCTATTATTTTTGTATACACGTATAAGAGTTGTGTAGATTTACTATAGGGTTTACATTGTCATTTTTGTGTTCATCCCTATTGGTGGATCCCATTTCAGTCATGTGTGACCTATGTTCTGAGTTATGTGGTTTTGTCCCTTTCATATGATGGAGAAATGAATTGTTCTAGTTTTGAATAAATGTGTTGTAAATGAAATTTCTTGGTTGGTTGATTTTATTTTTGTGTACGAAAATTAATTTTATGTAAAAGATGTTATTCCAATAGTTTTGGTAAATTCAAAATAGGTTTCAAGGAATTATAAAATTGATTTTTAAAATTATTATAAATAACTATTGGCAGGAATGGTTTGGATAATATAGTACATAATAAGGTTTGAGATCATATGTATGAGGCACAATAATCATAATTATCTACTTTGAGGGGTTTTATTATTGGTAATTAATCTTCTCTTTAGTTTTTTTATTCTAAGGACATTTTAGAGAAGTAGGGGGTTTCAGATTATGGGGTGTTTTTATTATCTCTAGTCTCAATGTATAAATATAGAGGTTTTATCTACACATTATTTTATATGTCTAGCAGTGCATTTCCTAGGTATCCTGACAATGTTTTTTCCATGTCATGATATTACTTATGCATTTAGATGACATGATCTTCTATCTATATTAATGTTTTTATCATATTATCATGATTTTGATATGATATGTGATATATTATTTAGATTGATTTGATATATCATAACTGATTTATATATATAATATGATTGGAAAAAAGCACCTTTTTATTTTCAAATTTTGGAAAAGTGGAAATAAATTTCTTTTCCCATAATTATTGATATGATACTATTAATATATATATCATTCCTAGTTTTCGTAAAGTTGATGATTTCTATATTAATGTTTAGAGACATGATACGAAACATATGGGTGAGATCATATTAACCCTATTAGTTTTCAAATTGTGAACCCCTTTTGTAGTGTGTCTACCATGTTATATATACCAATGAAGGAAAATTAAATGTACTATAGTAGGGTTGTGAGGTATTCTTTCAAATGGGATTGGACAGATAGAGGTGATATACAAGGTGTTCTCCCACAACATCACATCGATATTTTTGGATTATTTATTTTAGTTTTGGCTTTATTTCTAGTTGGACTAGTCTCTTGGAGGCTGTTTTGATACTATTATAGTTTTAACACATCTATTATTCTCGATCTACTAGGAAACATATATTCATGTGGTCTTCCAATAATTTTCTCGTTATTTGTGTATAAGTAATTTTTTTCTTCTTTGTATTATATGAAATCATTCCCAATATTTGTTATTGATGACTGAGGGAGAGATACAAGCCCTTGGGGATTTGGATTTCCATTCTAGTATTTGAAAATTTGGGTCGGATACTAGTTCTGATAGGGTACCTAGGTTGTTTTTAGCATTAGTAGGAAATAAAAAAAACTGATACTTTATGATTACAAAACGTGTCATCTTGTTATTGGACAGTTTTTTTAATATTTCCCTCTGACAATACATCTTCATTTAGGGGGAGGGATAATTTTTAAAACATTTTGTGGAGTCCTAGTAGCTATGTCAGTTATGTCAATATACAAATATATGGATTTCACATGGGATTCAAATCAATGATTGTGGAAAAAATCCAATTAGTAAGGATTTTATCTTCGAATTTAGTGCTCACAAAGTTGGTTCACAAATGATAAAACCTTGAGTCCAAATCATAATACTCATTAATGAAAGTGAAATTTACTATTTATCAACCAGAAAAATAATATATATCATAGAAACGTCTCCCTCATTTCACACCATGATGACCTATATGACCTCTATGATTCTATTTTTCTTCATAGAGTGATATTCATTCATTCATAGGATGTTTCAAGAGTCGATTATGGTAATTCAATGCGATTGTTAAGTCTACGAATACATTTAATTCAATTATCTTGATGTTTCCCTACATGGTTTTCCCTCATCAATTATATCTCATATATCCTTTTTAAATTCATTAATCATGATTTATGTTTTTTCTATTTTATCATGACTCATAGGTTGGGGTTGGATTAGTGGATATCTATTAACAAAAGTAAGGCAATCTATGATCTCTTTCCCACAGTCTCAATAGTTTTCCTGTGTCTGTGTTCAGTTCTATAATATTATCACATTCGGAATCAAAACTACTATTTTAATCAAATGGTTCTACGTATATGTCATATAATCTATATATATTATTTTTTCTATTTTTTTGACTATCAGATTGGATCTTAAGACCACCATGGGGTGTCCAAATTTCTGGTAAATTGTACATTGTGGTTCAAAATGGTGAAATGAGTTCATTATAAAATTAACCTCATCAAGATTTTATTATGGATGGAATTATTGAATGATTTTATATTTCATATAACATGGGAATGTCTGGTTTTATGAAATATTTGAATTAAAAAAATCAATAATGTTCTAGGTGAAATAACTAAATGGTAACATACATTTAAAATAAATTTAATTTTTTTCCTAAATGAATTAATTATCAAATGGTATAATTCTATAAATAAAAATTTAGATATTGTGTAAGGTAGCCTTTCTAGGAAAACGAATGTTAAAATGGACCATCCATATATTTTTTCTTATAACAAAAAAAAAGATTTGATCCCTGAAAATTGTTAATCTTTGTATAGTTCATATGTTGAAATGTTTCTCCAAGAAACAAAGGTAATTTATATAGTTTGAAATGTTATAGAAATACTATACATAATTGGGTTGGATGTTTTACTAATGTTAGGGACAAAATTATTTTTATATGCATGTTGGTTACTAGAGAAAAAGAATGTAGAGAAATGATGTTTATACATTGGTTTGTATCTAGATTTGGGATACAAGAACATGTTATGTTTATACGTGGTTGAGGTACCAATCTCCTGAAATTGGAATAAAAATGAATTGAATCATCATGAGGGTACCTAATAATGATAAATTATGATAATAATTATTAAATAATTAAAAAAATATGAACAAATATATATTATATATCATTGAATGATTTATGGAATAAAAGACCAGTCGTACCAGAATAAGGGTTATAGCCTAGGGGTAACCCTATAACCTGAGTAAAGGTTGTTATTAAATAACTACTTATTTTTTTTTTAAATTATTCAGTTATTATCTATTATATTATTCCATTATATATCTATATATACTTTATCAAACATGAAATTACTTTAGACACAAATGGTGGTGGCCTACTGGGTTATACTCACACCCTACTCGGGTATTCATTGTTACCCATGATGAATTAATATATATATATATATATATATATATTAGGAAATGTAAAAATTTGTTAGTCTAGATCGATTATTTGGGGATAATATGATAGATAATGGATAAGGGTATTGAGTTAGGAGTCTGGGACAACATTACAGATTTATAGATTTTTTTTAATTTTTGATTTCTTTTGGAACATGGTAATATGCCCACATGTCATATATATTTTATCAAATTGTTAACACTTACAAATTTTTTGGTAAGTTGTATTTGATGTGTGGTTAAAATATAGTTTTTACTAGAAAACATAACCATATAATACAATCCACAAAACACAAAATTCCATAAATGCTATAATAGAAATCATTACATTAATCTTCATAAGGAACTATACAATGTTCTAACCAATATAAACACCCTCAAGGGGTGACCTCGAAAAATGTAAAATATATAATTTATGGGATTTAATTTTAAATAATTGATGACAAAATGTTTATATTTTTTCATCAATGGAATAATATATCACCATTTTAAAACATAAAAAGAGTGCACTATGAAAAATCCATATACATTCCTGCAATATTTCCATCATCTGATGCATTTCATGAATCTTGTGATGATGAAAAAGATGAAATGATTGGTTCATAAATGATACAGACCAAAAAAATGAAATAAATTCTCAATAAATCCATTTTTCTAGGAAAAAATAAGATCCCATTATGCTAATTCAATGTATTTGTTCAAATGAAATAGATGAAATTAATTTGACTGATGTGATAGGGGTATCAACCCTACATAAATAGTTGAATTATCAATCGAAAATCATTTTTAATGATTTTTGTTATACTTAGTCCCTCATAGATTATCAATTTTCAAAATAACAGGTAAACAATGATGGTATATATGTTGTAACATCATATTATCTTATACATATTTCAATTGAAATATTGATGAGGCATTCGATGGCTTCATTTTCTCAAAAAACCAATGATTCAATGAACCCATGATATAACAAACATTAAAAAAATAAGTATTCAATTAAATGTTTTGAATAAAACTATTGAAAATTTTAAATATATGTATATTGTTTTATGATGATAAAAATATATTGATATGTACTAAAATTTTAAAATATCACATAATGATTATGAAAAATATTTTATGATGAGATGTATTTTTATACATGTTAGGAATAATTATAAACCCAATATATTGATATCTATTTACAACGGAATTTAATAAAATAAATTTTTAATTTATATGAGTTAATTAATAATCTATATTCAATATTTATCTAATTAATAGGGATGATGATAAAATAATCATTATATAAATAATGTTAATTTTTAGAAAATTATTTTCAAATTCAATATGTTTCTATTCCTTGATAGATTTAATAAATAAATTTTAAGAAATTATAATTTTATATTGAATATTCAATAATTTATTTTTTCATTCAAGTGAAAATTTTTACCATGTTAAATAATATATATTTAAATTCAATTTTAACTTTAAATGTGTTTTTTATAAAAATTAATTTTCTAAGTATTTTGTGTTATTATATTAATGATATTATCATAAAAATGTAGAATTTAAGGAACATAATATTGATTCATTAATTAGAATACAAAATTCTTGATTATTTAATGAGTCTACTTTTAATTTTTTCATATTAAATTGTTAGATTTAAAATTTATTATTGCTTTTAGGGTAAAAATGAGTGTGACATGGGGTTAAACAAAGGGATAAAGGTAATATTTAAAAATAAATGTGTAAAATTAATAATAGATTAATGTATTTATATTCTAGTGTATATTACATGTGAATAAATTTCCATTCTACAACACATACCCATGAAAATGAATTTATATTATTTTATGATTCTATGAAATTCCTTGCATGTCCTCTTCATGGAATAAAAAAGATAACCACCCTTGTAAAATTGTATATTTATATGTTTTATTATTCTAAATAAATTAAATTACATTGAATAATTATTTATTACACAACACCATGATTAACTTCAATTACATGTAACACACATTTCTAACAAAGTGTGATATAACATTATTATAATCATTTAAATGTGATTGTTATAATGTTGTCATTAAATTTAGAAACAATAATTAAAATAAATAATATATAAATAATAATAATAATGGTCTTATATAAGGAAAATATATTCATAAAAAATTACATAAATTTTAGAAAATTATTTTTACACTCCAAAAAAAATATTTTCTAAAAAAACCTTTATATATTTATTTTTTAGTTGATTATTTATATTAAATTATTAATATATTAGATACGAAATTTTAAATAAAATCATTCTTTTTTTAAATCAGATGTTCAAAATTATGTTAGGTTTATTTTTTTTATTTTTTTGAAATGATTCATTTTTTAGTGATTAGTGAAAAATTCTACAATTTATTTAAAAAAATTATTTAAAGGTTTTATAAGGTTCCTATTTGTATCAAAATGATATTAAAAGTAAAATTTATTCAATCTAATTTTAATTCATCTAAATATTCAGTTTTTTTATTATTATATTGAATTTTTATATAAATAATTTTATTCTTTAGAACATTTTCTCATGAAAGAACTGATATCTTGTAGTCCGTGATGGTTTGTTATTAATTCATAAAATTTCCAAAACAATTAAATGAATTTGAAAAAATGGATTCACTATTATTAATATTAATAATTTATATTATCTAATATCATTACAATTGTTTTTTAAATAATTAATATTAAAAATTGAAAAATTTATTAACTACAGTTATGGTAAAAATGATTTTACTATTGACTAAACTAAAAAATATAAGCGTCAAAATGAAAATAAATGTCCATCATCCATTTACATTCTATATAGAAAAGTTATTAATTATATTTTCTAAAATTATTGATTGCTTATCCTTTTGTAATGTGAAAAATGTGGGTTCAATGTTTTCATTTAAAAATTACAAGTATCAAACTCATGTCACACAAAAAAGGCCACCCCTTTTCTTCTCCTCTTAAAACATCCACAAATATTTTTTATTCAACAACTACAAAAATCACTTCCTCAAAACTATCCTCCCATAACAGATGGATTATTTTAATCACAAATCCATCCTACAATTCCTTTTTGGGGAAATTAATAGAAGATGTATGAATAAGAGGAAACACACATAAATGAACTTCGTATTTTATTTTTTCATTATCCCTAAGATAATTGTTAAAATATTATTATAAAATCAACAAATTATCTTATATAATATAATATTTAGTAATTTTCATGTCATTATTTATAACTATATTGTTTTCCATCAAATGTGAAATTAAATATTCAATCATGTGAATGGTAGAATTCCTCCTCAATAACTAATGTTATTCATTTTCCATCACCACATCTATGACATGTATAAAATGATGGATTTAATATTTATGTTTTACATCCCATTACCATGATCAGATATGTTATCCATTTTTCAATGTTCCCATATGGTTTTAAAAAATACTTTATGTGATTTTTCTTTATTTAATGTAGAGTGTAGAATATGTACACACCATGTACCGGATGTAAACATCATGTACTTGGTGCTGGTTGCATATAATGGACTATGAGATCACATCCTGATGGGGAGATCATTCTACAAGCTTGTACAAATCGTTTAACTAAGGTACATGCTGTTTAGGTCTTAAATAAAAGATTTTTACCAGAGGCGATAGGTTTTTCTGCGTAACTTTTCCATGGTGGAATACACATCATGACCAAGAGGTAAACGTCATGACCCAACTAGTTACCAGGATTAATTAACAGATTTTCCTATTTCGATCATCCTTTTTCCTCCTAAACCTCTTTGTTATCAACCCTAAACTTCTTCTAGGAATTTTCTAGAGGTGTTTGACCTTCATGATCGATCAGATCAGCATTGGATATTCATTGCATATGTGGTGTGTTGAAACTGGTAAGTTTTCTCTCTTATTCTTCCTTTTGATTGATCACAGTAAGGCCCTAGCCTTGCGTTATCCGATTTTTTGATCCATTGTGGTTGATTTTTGTCATCTTCTTTGATATCTATTAAGAGATATTATCTCAATGGTTGTTCCTTGGCTAGTAGTGGTATAACAGACATTCATTCTTGATGTACGTGAGATTTCTTCTATCCACCAATCTCTTATCATCAATTTTAAATCAATCCACTGAGGTGAAAGTCTGATTCTAGGGTCTTAAATGATGCTGTTTTTGGTCTTTTTTGGTTTCGGATTCATTTGTGGAAATATGTGGCCAAATCAATGAAGAAGTTGGTTTCATCTCTAGCCTATGAAAATTAGCATGATTGTGACTTATTTATAAATTGATTTATGAAATTGGCATGATTTTTTGTGTGCATTAAAAACTGTTTGAAATGAAAATTGATTTTCCATGGGTTTTGATAAATGGATTATAAATGGTTTAGAATGGTTTTCAAGACATTAAAATGGGTTTGTAAAAAAGAGCGCATGGGTTACCATGGGTAATAAGGTAGAATGTATAGCTTGATGCCATCATCCATTTCATTGTTATTATCAAGTAGTTTGGTCTTGTGGATTTCCACTATTTCATATGCTCTTTTTCAATAGGGCCAATATTGACATTTTGGGGGTATTAATCACGGGGTTTCCTGTACTTAATAATCATGTTGTTCTAGGATAATTTTTGGGAACATGATTTTTATGGTATGAGTAGTCTTCTACCATGATCTATAGTATTCCTTGGTGATGTGATACCTGTAATTTTGTTTCTTATTGCGTATCATTCTGAGTAATCCTTGATATGCATGTTAATGATTGTGTAAAATGATATGGAAAATGTGATTTGAAATTGATATACCTACTTTTTCTTAGAATTGTGGAAATAGGAATGTTTACTACGATTTCTATAAATCATATTTAAATCTTTTGATGCATTGATTTATTTTGAAAATTAGCATATATGATTTTTAATAAAAACACTTGTTGTGTAACAACTAGGTGGGATCCTACTGAGCATGTTTTCTAAAACACTTTACACTGCTTCGTTGGTGCATAGATCTCAATTTTCTTCTAGGGTTGGGAAAGGTATGGTGCCCTTGTGAGGCAGGGATGTTCTTGTCATATGGGATAGGTAGCTAATGGTTAGATGGTTGGAGTTTGTCAATGACATCCTTGGAGTAGCTGTTGGTTTTCAGTTCCATGTAGTTAGAATTGTATTTTAGTTTTTTTAGCTAATGTCACAGAAGTTTTGTTTCTACTATTTTCCATATATTTTTGTCATATATATTGTTTATTCTTGTACTTTTTCTTATTTTCTCAATATATATTATGTTTGGTATTTCAGTTTTGGTGCAATCATTCATTCATTTATTTCGATCATTGCTCGGGTGCTTTTCGTGAGATCTTTGGGATCTGGAACACCGATTGGGAATGTGACTGATCGGGTTGGGTGCAGAGTTTCAGGGAAACCCAGGTTTGTATATTATAGTTTTGTATCAATGGGAGGTTTTTTCTTTAAGAATATTTTTCTTGGGACTACTATCAAACATGAGATTTGATTTTCAGGTCCTTACAGTTATATTTTGATGAGTACCTTACCATATCTTGTTGCAACGAGACTCAAGTTACATTGGGATTTAGTGATATGGGTCTCCTATGTTGGTTCTTCCTCATAAAAATATCAGTTTCTGCTTATTTGTTTTCATCTTTGAACTGAGATTTGTTCTATCTATGATCATTCTTATGTGTTGGTATGTAAAAGTATGCCTCCATGACTTCTTCCATAGATTATTTAGGAAGATTTAGTTGATGCTACTGAGGGGAATCCACCAATGGATCAGAATCTCATTTAGAAAATAGGACAATAAGTCCTTTAATTAGATCAAGATTATTCATTAGTTTAGAATGTAGTGGTAAATTTACAACCAAAAGTTGGAGGAGAGAGAGAGAGATTGAAGGATTTCATGCGTGAGATGTTGATAACTTTTAAATGGAGGATTGATCCTCAATAGGCAGAGTATTGTTAGGATAGGATCTATCAAATCATTGACTTATTGGATATAACATAGAATATTACAGTGAAGTGTCCAACATTCAGAGTTGAGGGTTCCAGTAGTATTTGGTGGGACTCTATAATCTATCCAGACAGACATGTGGGATTAGATTGGAATGGTTTCAAAACCCTATAATTTGAGAAGATTTGTCCAATGTTTATGGTGTTGGAAAATTATCTAGAGTTCTTATTGTTGGAGTAGGTATAGTATTAACTATCATCCCACAACAACATGTTTACTGCACTTGTCCATTTTTCTTTGGATGTGGTATGGAATGAATAGCTAGAGGTTTTGATGTATTTAAAGGGTTCATGACTAGATATTAGGTCTCATCTTTTAATGTTGAATAATTCTACATTTGTATAGACATTGAATAAATCAAGGATGGTAGAGTTGGACATGGAAGAAAAATTTTGCATTACAACTTCTTCTCTTATAATTGGTGATAGCTTTAGCGGTATACATTTGAATAAGAGGAAGTGGAAGGATCATTATAGGAGTGGTTAGGTTGGGTCTCAGTAGGGATCCTTCATCTCACCGTTCTTTTCAACTCGATTGGTTCCTATGATTTTTTACTAGTGCAGAGAGGGGTTAACATCAGACATTCTTGTCATATGCGCATGGAGATGTGCAATAGCTATGGATGTGTTGGTCACTTGGAGTGTTTCTATGAGGCTATGAATATGTGTCGTCATGGTCAGGGTTTTTCAACTCCCAATGATACGTCAGTGTAGTTAGAAGGTTAAACTTATATAGGGATTCAGCCACATGCCTTAGTAGTAAATCATATTCATGAATTTTATGAGTTTACAATGGATGTGGATGAAGTTCCGACAACAGTGAAAGGTACACTCATTTTTTCATCTTTAGTATCTACTGATTTTTAATATGGGTACCTCCCACTCATTTATATCTTCACATTTTTTAAATATTCATAAACATCCAGTAGAACGTATTTAATTTAAAATAGAACTAGTTACACCTCTTGGAAAGAGGAATTATTGGGGGTTCTAGTATTTTTCTTGTTCATTAATGATAAAAAAGAAGAAATTGGTCAAGGATTTTCTCATTTGTGATCTTGATTTATTTGATGTTATAATCAGTATGGATTGGATTTTAACTCATGGAATTGATTTTGATTTTTATCATCGGTGTGTTTCATTTCATGTTGTCGATGGGAGAACTCATGTGTTTTAGGGAGAGTGGGAACGTAGTTAATGTCATGCAAGACCATCCCACCCCGGGCTCAAATGTTTTTCAATTACTATTACATTTGAGCCTGATAATGATTCTTCTATTGAGGATCATTTTATTTTGGTATGATATAGTCTTAAAGTTTTCCCAGACTACTTCTCTAGTCTTCCTCTAGAGAGAGAGGTGTAATTCATGAGTTAACTAGTTCTAGGTACACAAACTATATCGATGCCTACAGACCATATAGAACCAGTGGAGTTTAATGAACTCATGATTCAGTTAGAAAACCTATTTTAGAAGGGTTTTAAATTCCCTAGTGTTTTCCTTGGGAATACCCTATTTTCTTTTACAAGAAAGAAGATGATTCAATTATGTTATTTGTGGACTATTAGAAGTTAACAGTGTAATAGTAATGAAAAACTATCATTTTCCTCATATGGTTTATTTTATTGATTAGGTGATGGGGGGATGTGGTTTTCAATTATCTATCTTCGTTAAGGTTATCATCTACTAAGATTCTGGTAGACTTATATAATGAAGATGGAAGTAATAGAAAATCATGGCCATTATGAATATTAGCTGAGGCCTTTCAATCTAACTAATTCTCTTATGGTTGTTATTTCTATAATGAATCAGATATTCCACCAATACCTTAACACTATTGTATTATTGTTTGTGAATAATATTCTGGGTTTCTCAATGTTTGATTCTAAATACAAGAACCATGTAAGTATATTTCTCAAGATTATTAGAAATCATTGTCTTTATGGAAGGCCTTCAAAATTTTGATTTTGGATTTGATAAGTGAAGTTCATAGAGCATAGAATTTTTTAGCATGGCTTATGAGGTGATCCATAGACTGTAAAATATATTTTATCTTGGAAGGAACCATGGAATTTATTTGAAATTCAAATCTTCCATGGACTTCATGGATATCAATGACGGTTCATTAAGGATTTATTTAACCTAGGATCACCTTTTTCTACTCATACCCAAGAGGAAGTGAAATTCTAATTGGATTCAAAGTGTCCATCATCCTTTACTAAAATAAGATAACATTTAACATCGTTACCTATTCTGATCTTACCTAATCTCGTTATGTGGTACGTAGTGTTCTATGATGAATTAGGAATTAGTTTAGGATGTGTTTTTATGCAAGAAGATTAGGTGGTATCTTTTTTTCTCTTTATCTCCGACCACATGTGATGAACAAACCCACTCATGATTTATAGCTTACTGCGGTGATGCATGTATTATATGTTGGTAGCATTATATCTTTGCGGAGAAGTTCATAGTTTTAACTGATCATAATATTATGAACTATATCATTTCCTAGAAAGACATGAAACTATGATGATGGGTAGAATACATTTAGAATTTCTACATTGACCTCTCCTATACTTCAGGGAAAGGGAATGTTGTTGTAGATGCTTTATGTATGAAGGTACAATCACATTCTATTTTGGTATCCAAGGAGGATAGGAATATTATGGGGATTTTTCATTAGTTTCACTTGGATGCTAATGAGGATGTATCAGGTATTGTTATGACTAGTGTCAGGTTTTCATCATATCCCATGGAGTATATTATGGAATGTCCACAATAACATGACAAGTTTTAGCAGTTTCCAAAAAACCAATATTGTGGGGATATCATTTCCTATTGGTCTCTTTCTTTATATGGCATACTTCACTTCAAAAAGAGAGTTATCATACCAATATATATGAGAAGTTCAATTTTTTATTATCATAGCTATTAATGGTCTATTCATCCTAGCATTACAAAGATGTATTTTGACAATAGAAGATAGTTCTTGTGAGAATATGTAAAGCATGAAGTTTTAGATTATGTGTCTCACTGTTACACCTACAAATAGATAATGACAGATCACATGAAGCCCTATGGTTTTCTTCAGCCTCTCTCGAAGTTATTTTGGAAGTGGGAAGAGGTGTACATGGATTTTTATGTTGGTTTTCCATGGATTACCTTAGGGAAAATGCTATCTGAGTGGTTCATGACAAATTGGAGAAGTCTGCACATTTCAATCCCATTAAATACACCAGTAAAGTTGAAAATACGGTTAAGCTAAATTTTCAAGAGATCATGGGATTACATGGGTGTCAATATTTTTTTGTTTTAAATATGGATCCTAGGTTTACCACAAGGTTTTGAAGGAGTATTTAAGAGGAAATGGGGACTCAATTCATGTTGAGCACATCATATCATCCATAGATAGATGACCTAATGAATCATGTAATTCAAATACTAAAGGATATATATTGTGCATGTGTCTTGGATTTTAGTGGATGATGGGATAGCCATCAAGGATTGGTTGAGTTTGATTAAAAAAATAGTTATGAGTAGTCGATTAGAATGGATCCTTTTGTGGAATTGTATGGTCATCCTTGAATATCACATCTTAGTTGGCTTCAGGTGGGTGAAAGTGATTTGGTTTGACCGAATTTGTTTTAGGAGACATCATCAAATATTCATGAAATCTGATGATGTATGGTCACATCCTAGAGCTGACTAAAATCATATGCTGATCGACGGTGTCATCCTTTGGAGTTTCCTGTTGGTGACTAGATTTTTGAGAATGTTTCTCCTCGGTTCGGTCACTGTAGAAATGGAAAACATGTAATGTTGTCAATGAGATATGTTGTACAGACTGAGATCACTTAACATCATTGCCAGTTTCCTTATTAGTTATCATTTCTGGATTAATTGACAAAAATTTATAACTTTTTCCACATATACTAGTTCAATAAGTACCACCCTTACCCCACTCATGATCTGAGTTTGTTTGTAATTGAGTTAGAACCATGTTCTTTAATATTAGAGACACCAATTGAGATTGTTGACTCTCAAATGAAATAATTGTGTGGGAATTCAATTCCTTTGGCCAGAGTAATATGAAAAAAATTATTGTATTCATATGAGACATGGGAATAATAGTCATTGACGAGGGAGAAGTGGACTTATCTTTTTTCAAGGGATACACATTCCACATGACATCTCAGGGATGGAATGTCTTTATAGTTTGGAGTTTGTAACAACATGTTTCCATGATCAAGTATGTTTTCTCTTTTTATAAGTTCCCTTATGGTTTTAAAAAATATCTATTATATTATTTTTCTAGGTTTACTAGAAAATGAAAAATATTTACACAACATGTAAATGATGTAAATTTTGAGCACTTGGTGTTGGTTGCATGTCTTGGACAGAGAGATCAAGTCATGGAGGAGGATATCATGATGTGCACTCATACAAGTTTTGTACCTAAGGTACATTTCATTTAGTGGTTAAATTGTGTATTTTAACAAGAGTGGAAGATTTTTTTAGCGTAACTTATGAATTGTAGAAAAAACACCATGGAAAAGTGTTTCATGTTGTGACTCGGCCCGTGCTCTAGAATAAGTCACATATTTCTCTATTTTTATCACCTTTTTCTCCTCCATGTCATCTTATCATTCGACTGTAAAATTATTCTAGGCATTTTTCATGGTGTCTCACCTTATGTATTAATCCAACCGGCATTGGGTATTCATTGCATTTGTGTTGTATCTCAATGAGTAAGTGTTCTCTATTATTCTTTATTATGATTGATTGTAGTAGCACCCATGCATTGTATTATCGAATCTTTTGATCCTAGATGGATGATATATGTCTTCTTGTTTAAGAACCATTGTGAGATCTTGTCTCGAAGGCCATTCCTTGGCTATTTGTGGTGCAATAGAAATTCATTCGTGAGGTATGTGGGATTTCTATTATCCGTTATTCCCTTTTCCTGAATTTTGAATCATTCCTTTAAGGTGAGGGTTTGATTCTAGGGACGTTTCTGATGTATTTTTTAGGTTTCAATGAATTTGGATTCCGTTGTGGGCATGTGAGACCCCAACATTGAGGTAGATGGTTCTGTCTCTAGACATTGATAATGAACTTGATTTATAATATATTATAAATTGATTTATGAAATTGGAATGATTTTTTTAGTGTGGTGAAAATGGGGATTTTATGAAAAAAAATATTCTCTAGATTTTGATAAATGGATTATAAATTGTTTTGAATACTTTTCAAGACATTGAAATGGGTTTTTGAAAAAAAAAACATGGGTAACCTTGGTTAAATAGGTAGAGAATTTATATTGAGGATATCATCCATTTCATTGTTATTATTAAAGAGTTTTGTCTTGGTTACTTCTTTTATTTCCTAGTCCAATTGTTCTAGGGGATGAATATTGAAATTTTGGGGGGATTACTCTTGGGGTTTTCTGATTCTTCCTTGGTCCATTTTTCAAGGATTTGTTTTATGCACATGGTTTTTATGGTATGAGATGACTATTACCTAGACCTGTAGTATTAATTGGAACTATGATACTTATTATTTAGTTTTTTCTTTCTTTTATTTCTAAGTTAGCCTAGATATGAATTATTATTCTTAGCAAGGTGATATGTAAAATGTTCTTTGAAACTGATATGCCTAATTTTGTTCATGAATGTGGAAAAGCTAACATTTACCTTGTTTTCTATAAAAAAATTTAACTTCATATCATCCATTTTTTTATTTTAAAAATGATAATACATGATTTGATATACATAAAGTTGTTAGGGAAACCCTGGGAGGGATCTTACTAAGCCTATTAGCTCACACTAGGGACATTGCTTCAGTGGTGCATAGACCATTGATTATCTTTTAATGTAGTGAATGACAAGGTGGTGAAGTGAGGTGGTGAGGTTCATGTCATCTTGGATGGGTAGATGATGGTGATATAGCTAGATTTCATCAATTCCATCATTGGAGTAGTTGTTGGTTTTGAGTCCCTTGTAATCATACATTCCTTTTGACGTTTTTAGATGTTTTTACAATTGTCTTGATTCTTATATTTTACTTATATTTATGAAATATATATATGTTATTCATATGATTTATCTTTATTGATCTTTATATATATTGTGTGGTCATTCATGATGTGTGAAATTTTTCCTTCAGTTATTTCATTCATTACATGGGTGCTTGTCGCCTTCCCATGGGGATCGAGAATGCCCTTCGAGTATTTGATAGATAGAGTCGGGTGTCGGGTTTCAAGGAAACATGGTTTATTTCATTACATTATGTATTTTATTTTTTATGTTATTATACTTCTATAATTATTATTCCTCATATACCAATATAATTTCAATTCTGTGGGAATACGATGATTTATCTCTTGTGTACGACAGACTACCGCCTCATAATGTGATTTTTTCATTCATATATTACATTGAATGTAATAAGTATAGGTTAAATTTAAATATTTTATATAATTGAAAATATTTTATTCTATTATTGTAAAATAATATTTCTATTTATTTTCTTTTAGTTCATTGATAGAATGGAAACAATATTCATTCGTACGTATGACCTACCATCCCCATGACTACTGTATTTCATTTTATATTTCTAAATGTTATTGATTACTCTAAGAACATATATATTTAATATATATATAATCTATATCATGTTTAAAATTATAAAGATTATTAAATCACTATCAATATAATTGTACAAAAATTTAAATATTCAAACACAAAATAATAATATATTAGTTATTTTCTGAAACATGAAATTAATATGGATTTTTAAATTAATAGTTAATAAAATTTTCTAATCAAAAAATATATGGAATGATATATTTAATTATTCTTATAAAATATATGTATGAAAAATTATATTTATTTTACATTTGGTTTTAATTTGTATAAAGGAATTCAAGAGTTATGTTATTGTATTTTTGCCTCAAATTTCTATCCATGAGACATATATTTTTGTATAAACATATCATCATGTATTTAGTGTATATATAGACCCATTTATATGTAATATCATGAATTTATTTATTCTAATTTTATTATGTTTCATTTAATTTTATTCATTGATAGGTATTAAATTCATTTTTATTAAATAGGGGAATATTTTATATTTCAATCTCACCATTTATCATGATTGTTTTTATTATGTTTTTAATGATAAAGTAATATTATTTATACCCCAAGAAAATAATGAAATTTATTCTCCTCGAGAAATATCAATACAATATAAGTTTTCCATAAATTTTTCTCTCTTCATTTAATCAATATTTGAAAATAGTTTTTTTAAGTAAAATCTTGTGTAATATTCATTCAGTTAAAAATCTGATTTTCATCTGATTCCATATTTTCTAAATGTGCTTTCAATTTTATTAAACACCTCCACATTATTTCTTATAAAAAAATAACCAAGAACTATTGAAGAAAATATTTTTAAAGGAATACATATTTTTTTCATAATAGTTCATATATAGATTTTTTGATAAATACAAAAAGATTTTCAATAATATCATTTACTAGAGGAATGGAATTATCCATCACAAAAAATGATCATTTAATTGATGATTGATTTATAATATTTTATGGATATTTAAACAAATGTTATTTTATTATTTTTATGCTTTAGAAACTCTTTTTAATGTGTAATAATAATATTCCTCACTAATTTTTTAAAATTATCATGCAAAATCATTTTCCATATATGTTGACATATATTGATGTTAACTATGATTTACTCAGGATTTTATCTTAGGATACAAATCATATTCATTATTTGAATATATTTATTTATGATTCATGATTTTTATGACACCTATTTATCTTCCATAGGTTACCACATAATTTAAATCTTATAAAACCCTCTTCCTTTAATGGGTTATAATATGATAATGTAATGAAATGATTATGAATCATATCTCTATTCTACATGTTATTATATGAAGGAATGTTTATGAAACAAATTTAAATTCATATGATATAATATGACGAATATTTATGATATTTTGGTAGATTTATGTTTTATTTAGATTTTAGGAATGGTGTGATGTATTTATCACTTCAATTCATTTTATGATGATTTAAATATCATGAATTTGAAATGAATATAATAGAGATTAATTCCAGTTCACTAAGTGAAATTTTACACTATGTTGGTTTTGGTAGTGAACCATGACAACTATGATGGTTTATGGAGTAATACCATTCAACTATGAATCGCATGGTAGTGATCCTTTAAAACTATAAGCAAGAGTTTCCATTCCAATGTGTATGATACAATCCCATGTATTGTGCTAATGTTATGCTCCCATGGATAATGTTATTTGAATTACATACATCCCATGTATTTTTATGTGCCAATATTTTCTCCATGACTCAATATTTTGATCATTTAAATTTTGTGTATGGTTTTTATATGCAATATTATTTTTAATACACTTATTATTAGGTTATTCTTATATATCTCAAATGTATACCCCAACCAAGAAATTTAGCTCTCTCATTATTACATTTCCTTTGAATGGTTATAAAGAAATATATTATGTATGATATGTCTAATATATGTTCTAGTTATGAAGAACATAGTTTGAGAAGAATTTTTCAAAAATCAACCAGTTGGTTATCATTTCTTTTTAGGGTAACTATAAATCTACGATCCTCATGCATACATTTGTAAAATGTAATGACTGTTCATCTAAAAAGATACAATATCTACATATTTAAACTAGAATTAGGTATAGTTTTTATCATAAGATAAGTATATATAACCTTTTAAACAAGTATGATAAAATATTAGTGAGATCCACAAAGAAATTGTAGGGATAAGTTTATGGTGTATTCATAGTATTAGAAATGGTTTCAAATTTTTTTAATGGATATAATGAGTTGTTTCAAAAAAAATTACATCCCTTTCTAGATAGTACACATGGATGATTATTTGGAACATAGGTACAAAGGGGTGATATACCATAAAATTTTAAATGGCATGGACTCAATTGATATCTGGTGCATGATTAATAGACATTTAATGACACCTGGTTCGATACTCTGGATGAATATGATTTATAAATTAACAAACACTTTGTGAACCATCATTACAGATTTAAATATAACATGAATATGAGTGGACTATTATATTCCAAATGTGTCATTGTTTTAAATAATTTTTCATGGTTTAGGAATCCTCAATGTCGTTTTTCATTATAAGGTGGTCCCTATTATGGTTAACCATAAATACAATTTACTTTTCGATTTTACTCGTTGAATAAAACCAAAAGGAACCACGTTAGTAATTAGTGTCATGGGTAATGAAATTATTTTTCTTATATGAATCAAAAAATTATGTGACATTGTATAAAAAATATCATTTCAATGTTCATGAATATTTCTAAATCTTTTAACAATACTGATCATAAAAATGAGAAAATTTAGGGATAACAGTATTTTGAGCCCTTGATAAAGAAATGTATAACTTCCTTTATAGGATCCAAGGATGTACTAGTTCTCGATACATGGATCAATACAAATGAAGATATAATTTAAATTATTCTATGATAGAAATATGGAGATGTCATTCTGGTTATTTATCATTTGTATGGAGAAGCTGATCAATGTAGGACCCCATCATGAATTAAAGATAACATGATTAAATTGAATCCACAAATTATAAACAGAAAAAGTACTTATATTTCAATAAATAATATAATTTTATTGTTTATAGGATGATAGATTACAAAATCATCGATATAATATAAAAATATGTGTAATCTATTATCACTAATAAGGAAAATTTTATATGATGTTTTTGGTACTCTTATGGTACTATCAGTCAACCTAAATATAGGGGTGATAGATTATTCATCTGCATTAAACTACATATCCAAATAGTTCTATCTACAAGAGACATTTTTTATCTATGAAGATATTGTATAATTTTTTCATGGTGTAAATTGAGGATGGAGTTATGTATTAATCTCATTTTTTATAAGAGACGAAATATATAATTCCATAGAAAGTATAAAAATCATAAACATAAAAATATGATCTTTCCATTATTCTCACTGAATGTGAAGATTCATTTATTAAATTATCAAAATTGATATAGTAAATTATTAATCTATATAAGGTATTTCCATTGGGAATTGGGCATGGATGTTAAGGGAAGAAGTTCACTAATGATGCGAATAGAGTGAAAGATCCATAGAACGAACCACCCCAAAAAATTATGTTTCAAAATCAATGATTAATGGAATTAAGATATCAAGTTCCAAAATCCAAATGATAATGATTCTGATTGATGTTAGAAACCTGTTATGCAATGATATAATATTTCATCGCATGCGATCACTATTTTTGGCAAGGGTTATAATAATAACATGGTGAATGATACTCTTAGCATCATCTCTATAACTACTAAAACGTAAATTTTAATATAGATATACCATTTCATTCATATCTATATACTTAAATAAGGATATCATGATTAAAACAAGAATAATATATATATATATATAATTGAAAATTAAAACCACTAATATTATCATTATTTCACTTCAAGTCTATGACTCATCCCCAACTGACTTATTTTAGAATGTTTTTCCTTGAAATCTTATCAATCTTCTTCATGTTGAATGTGATATTATATTTGGATTTCTCTAAATAAATATTAAATAAAATTAATAGTAAGAGAAGTCTTATTTGATATTACAAAAACCTATGATCACATGTAATTTTTATAAAAAATATAATCTTCTAATGAAAATAAATTCAAATGTATGGGTTTTGATTCAAATTCAACAGGTGAATTTATCTCATATAGTTGGAGTGAAACTTCACATTAATGATAAACCTATTAAGTGTCACATATTTTTTATCATAAAATAGGAGTTACATATCCTTCCATGAAAACATGATTTTGAGTTCACAATAGAGTGCATACCTGCTTCCACACCAATTTAGAAGGCTCACTATATAATGTCTCTAATTAAGATACAGAAATTAATAAAAACTCAAGATGAACCATGATAAGGGATTCATTTATACAACAGTGTCAACATGGGTTGATCTAATTTCTTTTAATATATATTGATAGATTGATGTGATAATCTATTGATTCTTGGAAGGTGAAAAATATTATGATCATGAAATATATCATCTTCCCCATATTAATACCATATTTGATCAACTGAATGGAACTCAATACATTTATAATATTGAAAATTATTATAGATATCATAAATTGAGGTTCATGTTGGACGATATACCCAGTACAACATTCCTTTCAAGATATAGACACTATTGATATACATTGATTCCATCTGGTCTTAATAATCCCACTTCAATCATCATATATATTATGAATAGTTTCTATATGGATTACGTCAAACATATTTATGTAGTCTATATAGATAACATTATTTTCAATTAAAATTATAGAGAAGATCATGAATAAAACATGAGAATTAGAATAAAGACCCAATAGAAGGAGGAAAATTTTAAAAAACATAAAATGTGTAAATTTTGGATGGAATTGTTTTCATTTTTTTGGACATATATTCTCCAAAGAGTGTATATTAGTAAATAGATTAATGATGGAAGCCATTGAATGTTGGTCCAAACCAAAATGGTAACTGAAATTGATTGTTTTCTTTGTCTATATGTATATTATCAATGGTTTTTTGGAAAATTTATCATTACTATCTAATCTACACACCACAATGACTCATACAGGATCTATGTTCTTCTTAACATATGTTTGTGATGAAAATTTCAAGGAACGAAAGAGAATATTATTCAACCCACATGCTCTTAATTTAAAATATTGCATGTAATGGCTTGTAATAAATAAAGATTCATTCTATAAGGGATTTATATTTGTTTTACATAATGAGATTTTTCTAACTTCTTCCATATTACAATAGAAGGTTAATGATAAAAATTACCCAAATATAGATTTGTGGTAAGCCATGATAAATTTGTTATTAAAATTATAATTGTATTATCTACATGGATAAAATTTTTATATATTTAAAATTCAAAAACAATTAATGTGAATATCCACTTAAAATGATTTAAATATTCTGTAGAGAATATTAAAAAAAATTATTAATGATTAGGACAACTTAGTACACCACCGCCCTTTTAAAGATGAAAAGGAGGATAATGGCTTGAGTTAAAAGGATCATGATATCTTATCCATGTTATGGATAAAAAAATTCAATATTTAGTGATTTTAAATGGATGTATCTAGAAATATATGAGGAAGAAGATACAAATTATATTTCTCAATTGAATAATCAATCAGTAATCCGTGTAGTTGTTACAATGGAATGAAGGAATACATAGATCAAAAATAGATGGTATGAAATATTATTTACATTAACACTGCCGATGATATAATGATAAGGTTTAGGAGCACTATATTTGATTCATCCATGTTAGATTTGAAGAATGAGTAGTTAGAGGATTTTCATATTTAATAATTCAATATTCATCCTAGAAGTATTATTAAGTATAGATATATGAAGGATTATTTCTTATGATATGAATTAATGATCTATATCCCACATATTATCCCTCAATGGTTTGTATGTCAACAAGTTATGTCTTAATGAAAAAACACACTTGGGATGTTAAATCCATTAAAATTGGAAATAGAAATGTGAAAACATCACCATTGATATTGTAATTAGACATCCCAAAAAACTAATTAGAATAAATCTATATAGGTTTTAGATGATCAAGATACAAAGCAAACACACATCATTACAATGTGGGGAAGAATTATATCATAATAATATTTTAACAAATCACTTAAGGATGTTTTATGGTTTCAAGGAGTAATGTATTCATTTATGTTTGATAGGGATATGAGATTTTCCACAATGATCTGGAGATGTCTTCAATAGGATCCATAAATAGAGTTTTGTTTTAGTACTACGTATTAACCTTAGAATGATGGTCATTTTAAGAGAATAATTAATAACATAAAGGATATATAGATATATTTCTCAATGGGGTTTAATGGTGTTTGTGATCAATACCTTCATCTAGTTATGTTTTCATTCAATTGTTGATTTCAAATTATCATTGTGATTTCTCCTAATGAACACTCTATGAAAATAAGTGTAGAGATCCAATATTATAGAATAATGTTTTAGTAATAAATATGTTGGGAAATGAGAGATGAATAAATTGATGGGAAGTTTATATCTATTAATTCATTGAAAACTATAACACAACAGTGATAGGAATGTGATGATGAGAATAACTAGTGTGATATAGAATTTGAATGTGTCGAAAAGTTGTTTCTAATAAATTCTCCATGGAATTAGTTAATGATATTTGGAAATATGGTCATAAAATGACTTAGGTATATTAGTCACGTGGAATATCATGATCATATCAGGATGGAATATAATCCTTTTCATATTCCACCATAATTTATCATGTTAATGATGTGTTCCAACTGTCTCTCCTGGGGAAGTTCATACCAGATCCTACACCTATATGAAAATAAGTGGGTGTACCACTGGAGAAATATGATTCATATGATGAGCATAACATTGATATTATTGATCATATATTGAAAGTTCAATGAAACAAGATCACCCCCATGGTCAAAATTTTGTGGTTAAAGAACCAATTTTATGAGGCTATATGGGATGATGAGAAAATAATGATGTAGAATTTTCATTATTTATTTGTATTAGAGAAAATAATATTTACGGAGATATTATTTTAATGGGAGGTAAAATGTTACATTATTATTTTTAATGAATTATTTTTATAAGAAATTATAATTTATTTATATCATTTTCTAAAAACATCTCAATGTTTTTCTAATGTTACAAACACACAAAAGTGTTACCAAATCAGGTTATGTTATTAATATTATTATTTAGTCATGAAAATTGTATCCTAGTGATCAAAATTATTGGTATGGATAATAATTAATACTTTAAAACATTAATTATAACGGTTTTATATAATATTATCACATTGATTAAAAAATTACATAATTTTTAGAAAAGAGCATATATGTCTCAAAAATAATATTTTTCGAAAAATGATAATTTATTTCATTTTTTATAATAATGAAATCAAATTTTTAACTCATTTAGAAATTTAAATTTATATAATTGACAACATTTTTGAAATCATCATTGTAAAATTATATTTGGTTGAATTTTTGGATGTTTTATGAAAATATTTGGTGAATAGTAAACAATACTAGTTGTTTATTGATTTTTTTTTCATTTAAGAAATTAATTAGGTTACTAATTTTAAAATGGGATTAAAATTAAATGTACATATATTATATATAATTTAATATAATTTATTTATTTGTAATCAAAATCATTATATGTTTTTATATATAAGATTTGTAATGAATATATCATTTTCTCTATGAAAACCCATTGTCTATTTATGTTTTCTTGTGGAATTTTAAATTAATATTTTACACACATGTGAATTATTTTTAGGGAAATGTTTTACTTATTTATAATATTTATATTATATATTATCTAATACATTCAACATAATTTTTTACTATAATGAATAGTAACAATAATAAAAAATTTCCACAGTTTTGTTAATAATGTTTTTAACATTTCTTAAACTAAAAATAACATATTTAAAATTGACCAAAAACATATAAAACTCCCATTTATTATAAATATTTATAAAAAATATATTATAATTTCATGAATAGTCCATTGTTGAGCGTTTTGGTATGTGAAAAATGACTATACGCCTTTTTCATTTCTAAATTTGAAGTGTTCCACCAACCTCACATACAAATAGCCACCCAATATTATCAACTCATCAGATTACTACATCCATTATACTATCCTATAAGGATTAATATTTAATGAAAATAATCTTATAAATCCTTGTTGTGGAATACAAAATATTTTTTTTGGAAAAGATGCAACACCCTAAATTGAACATTTTATATTATTTCATCCTCCACCACATAAAATTATAATTAAACCATTTTGATATAAATAATATAATATACCATATAATGGGATGTTTTTATGTTGTAGTGATAACCAAAAACAATATACTCAACTAAAAAATTTGATATTAAATCATCATTCGTGTTTACTAAAGACAACTGCCTTAGGAATTGCTGTCAATCATCTTTCATGGACAACTATCCTGGACAGATAAAATGATAGATTAAAAATTATATATAATATTTTTGATATTATTATACTTATGTAATTATCTTATCCCATATACCTTCATTATTTCCATCATGACTGGATATGATAATGTCACTTGTATTTATGGTAGACCACTGCATTGTGATGCTATGCGATTCATTAATGCTTCACATGGAAGAAAATAAGGAATGTTTCAAGGAAAATATTATATTTATATGACATAAAAATTATTCTATATTGGTATAATATCATTTAATGTTATTTATTACAATATTTCAAAAAAATTAAAATATTGTAGATTGGTAGAGATGCCCTCCCATCTACATAAAAGAATAATTTTGATGTCTATATAAAAATTTAATGGATTAATCAATGAAAACATATAATATATATATATATATATATCAGATATTTATATCATGGTTCAAATTATTGATTTGTTTGAATAATGGTTAATGTAGGAGGATTATAAAAACATGCAAAAATAATCATGAAAAACAAAGTAGTTATTTTCCAAAACGTGACATAAAAATTTAATTACTAATAAAAATGTAATGAAATTTCTTAATAAAATCATATATGGTATGTTATATATATGTAAAGTTATATAAGTGATGAATAATAAACTTTTATTTTCCATACATGCGATTTTAACATCTGAGAAGGAAGTAGAGACTTAAGGTAATGGATTATGTTATCAATTTACCTTCCTTGAGCCATAATTTATTTTATGAACCAATCATATATATATTGATGTGTATATACATCAAAATAGGAATTTCATATCACGAATGTATTCATTATCATCTAATATCATGTTTAATTTAATTTTATTCATTCACGGGTCTTAAAATCCAATGTTAACAATATTGTAATGAATTTATCTTACAATATCATCATTTATCTAAATTAATTATTACTATTTTCCAAATGATAAAACATAATGGTACATCTATCAAGAAAATTTGGAATTTTATTCTATAATTTTTATTTAATCGGAATACATGTTTTCCCTTCATCTTTATCTATTTATGTGCCCATTATTTTAATTAATTTATTTAAACAAACATATTTGTTTATCTCATCGGTCAAAACATGTTTTTCTTTGAAAATAATTTTTTCTAAAATTATATTAATTTTATAAAAATTATCAAAATGATTTATAAATGAAATTTTTACTCATGTTTTTATTTTATAAAAAACAATTAACTTGAATCATTCAGTCATTTCCAATCAATCCCCGTTTATATTTTACAGAAAAATATTAATGAAATAATCATTTTTACATGAACAAAATGAACCAAATCCACTACCCCCTGACTAAAAATTTATTTTAATATCACATTATAAAATACCTTGTTTATATTCAATGAATATTATTTTTAATAATATTTGTTTTAAAAAAAATTGAAAAAAATAAATGGTTCTTTTCATCAAAAAATGTTTTAAATGATCTTTCAAAATCATTTTTCTTTTGTGATAAATTCCTCTATTGTTTCCTATGGCTTACTAGGGATATAATCCAAGTACACCATTGTTTTTAATTCTCTAAATGGGGTTTCTTTATTAATTAATATTAATTGTAATCTTTATTTCTATTGAATGGGTCACACAATGAGGAAATTATTATGAAACCAAATTAAATTCATGGATTATAGTATGATGAAATTAGTACATTATTATGGAATGTTTCACTTTTCCATAGGTTATGATAAGAGATATTTTTATGAAACCCATTTTATTTTAGGGGTTATCATATGATGAATGTATTAAAATCAAATGGCCAAAAATGTTAATATTCTAATTATATGATTGGTGTGATATATATCTCCATCCAATGCTTTTGGTAATGATTTATATATAGTGAGATTGATATGAATTGAATGGGTGAGTTAAACTAGTTTAGAATGGGAAATTTTCTTGTTATGATGGCCCTGGGTGTGAACTTTGAATGCTATTATGGCTTGGAGAGTTAACACATTCCACTATGATTATCTTTGGTGTAGGTAAATGATTTTTCGATCAATAAAACTTTGTAAATATAATATGCATTATATGGTTTACATATATTATTCCCATGTTCTAGCACCCTTATGATCATGTTATCTTTATAAATCATTGTTATTTATTCATACCAATATTTTGACGTCATCCTTTATTGTATTACCTTTATGTAGGTTATAAAGAAATAAATTACATACGATCTGTTTAATAATTGTTCGAGTTATGGTGAAAATATTGTGAGATTAGGTAGTTCTCTTTATTTCTAGTTATTTTGGATTCTTTTTTTCAATAGAACTATTCCATTACGATACATAGGTGTTTGTTTTTTATAATATAAATAATGTTCATAGAATATGATTTTATATCTATATATTAAATTATTAGTTTGTTATAACATATTCCCCATTATTAATGATTTTTCATCAATCTATATCATCGAATACCTACTAGAAAACCATTATATCTTCCTAAGAATCATCACAGAGCCCATTGACCTCTCTTTTGTAAAATATTTCTATGCTTAAGGTTTTTTACAAAGGAGGTATCTCAGAGATGTAGTATGGATCCTAACTAAGCTACTTCAGTTTTATTTATTCTCCCATCTTCTATAAACTTCTTCTATAATTATTAACAAGATAAATCTTGTAATACTAATATAATGACATGTTATTATAAATATGTGACTTCCATTTTCCTTCTCCAACACATCATAGGGGAAATTAATGTTTCATTCCTTCATACATGAAGACTAGTACCTCCATATATAGATACATATAATTTTCTATCAATTCCAATAATTGATTGATATTTTTATTCATTCAGAAAATATATATTATATTTATGACATAATTACTATTATTTAATAATAATATTTCATTAATCATTCATTCTTTATTTTTTATAAGAAATGTAAATAACATACATACCTATATAGAAATTACTATCTATATCAATAATGTACAATATTTTTTAATGTAAACAATTTATTATTGATTTTACATTTTTAATTAATGAATCTATGTTCTATTTATAACATGATTAAATATTAAATAATGATTTTATGATGATTAACACACATGGTCTAAAATATTCAAATCGTATCAGACAATAAAAGTGAAATACTCATAACCTAGAGAAATTATTTAATTAAAGGATTTGAATTAAATGTATGATAAGTTATAACATTTAAACCATGAATTTTATTATAATCAATATTTTGGTATTTCAATGATTAATTTATATTTTTACTAAATTATACATGATTTTTGTTCTATTACAATGAAATTCATGATTCAGGTATGGATTTTATGTTATAATCTCTTTTATAATGATATTTTTTATAGTTTAAAATATGATGATGAACTTTTATGATCAACCTATATAAAACCCAATACTTTTATTCCAATCATGTTATTTAAATAAATAACAAGTTTTCAGTTCATTTTACACTATATGTGTTCTTAAAACCCTATTTTATTTTTAAGGAAAAGTGATATTATTTCTCTCCTTGGATCAGAAAATTTTATTCCATGTCCATATTTTCATTAAAATGTATTTTGGAAGGTTTCTAATTTTATAACATATTTCTTTAATTTTAACATTTCACATGGTTGAGATTATATAAAAGTGTTTATACATAATATTATGATATATTCCTTAACAATTTTATTAATGTTAATTGAAGTTGTTAATGGATTATTAGTTTCAAAATATGCTTCAAGATTGAAATTACCTCTATCAAGAAAAATCAACGATCTAATGACTCCCCTAAAAACCAAATAAATTTTTTAATGAAATATTTTTGAAATATATTTATGAATATTTTCTTATATATGTTTTTTTTCAAAATGAAAAAGTATTTTCCATAAGAAATGTTATATAGACATTTTGAAGGGTTTTTTCAATTTTGTTCAAAACCAATAATGTTTTGAAGACTCATTAGTGATAAAATACTATGATATAATTATTATTTCATCTCAAGATTTTTTATGATTATTTTCATAAATGATAGATGAAACCCATTAACTATTAAAAGAGTTAATATATGTTAAAAATAAAAATAATTTCTATTATTTTGAATACATATGAATGTATTGTGTATATGTCTTGTTTTATTCTATTAAATCCATCATATTATTGGATAAAATTCACTATTTTATAATATTAATGGGTATATATGAGTTTATCCTATTTCAAAAAATGGAACCAAATAGGTTATCCCAAGACTAAAGTTGATACATGGGTTGCTATCTAAATCATAACATGCGATGAATATGTTTCCTAGAAAATATGGAAAATTATTTCATTGAATATGATCATGAAACACATTTTTACATTCCCTCATGACATTATCCAACAAAAATGTAATGATCACATGGATCATGTTCTTTGACACAAATAATATTTATGTATGTCAAACGAATATATTTTATTCCATGAATCATAATATTGGTCATTTAATAATAATTTATGATTTTAAATTGATATGATGTCATTCTAAAAAAAACTATTCTCATTAAATGAATAAAATATATTATATACTGATATCTCCCATGATTCCCCTTACGGATATTTTCATCTCTTCAATTATTTTGTTTCATTTTCCCTTAGGTATAAAGAAATTTTTTAGTATGAATTTTATAAGAAGGGTGATAAATTTGAAAAACAAAGATGCATATGTTTCCAATTTTTTTTATAATAGTTTTTCATATATTAAAGATTACAAATAAGGTTATCCATTTTTTGGAGTTAATCCAAAATATAATTATAAAACACTCCTCTAAAATAATATAATTTTTATAAGTGAAAATTTAATGTTTCCTCAGTCTGTATCTGAGGAAGGGTCAGTTGTTACTGTAATATAGATGACAAATAATTTGTGTGAACCCTTTGGTTAATAATACACATATGATAATATCCTATAATATGGTAAATAACGTTGTAATATTTATTCTATAAAATATATCGCTTTCTGGGTACTTGCAGGTAGATGTGTCTAATGTATAAATGTACCTAGGTGTGTAAAAAATTGTAATTGATGATTGATTATTAACATCATTACCACTATTATAGTATGAGTGGCCTGAATTCAATACACATGAATTTAATATCATTGTGTAAATTCATGGGATAATTTAAATTTTATTTCTGAACCAATAGGAATGATTTGAATAGGATATCACTATCAATAAAACAAAGTTAAATTAAAATTATTAGAAATTGAAAATATAATTTCATTATTTACACACAATACAAATAATTTTTAGGGTTATATGGTTTCTCAATATTATTATTGATGAAAAAACTATGATTTTTTGTTACAGTGAGAGGATGGCACCATAAGGTATTTACTAATGCTTACAATGAAAGAATATGTAATAATTTCCCTCCTAATAAATTAATTTATATTACAGATGGATGGAATAAATTTACTAATAATTTTACATAAAATTCTCATTCTATGAATGTTTTTGAGATTAAAAGTTAGAAGAGTATGGAATAATATTATATTAAATCTTCCCTGGAAATTCCATCTTTGTTTTAGTGGGTCTACATATCCTTTAATTTTGGATAAATTTCCCAGTAACAATGGGATGATATTTTCCTCTCTCTAAGGCTTGGAACATGTAAAAAAATATTTATGGTTTCTATTTATGAAGGAGATAAATATCAATGGTTGAAACATATAAAAATTAGTTTGCAATAAGATTAAATTTACTCTATATAGTGGGATAAGATTACGAGGTTGTTTTTTAACATGAAATTTCCACTAATTTTTTATATAAATGTAGATAATGAATTCCATCATATAATTAATATTTATTATAAATATATTATTAATTTTTGGGAAAATTATATCTATCTTTTGCAGTTTTAATCAATTAAAATCATCAAGCCTAAATGAAATATTTATTGATTCATGAATGTCTTAAAACCATGTCTCCAAAAGGAATTATTAGTATTAATATTTCATAGTGATAAATATATCATTTAAGGTCATAAAAATTATTAAATCAATATTAGAGTCATAATTCATTCTAAAACATTTTATATGAATAGAAATATGAAATATATAGAACATTAAACATTAAAAACCATAGAGGAGAGAATATGTGTTACTATTTCTATAAGTAATGTGAAATGAATCATGTATGATATTTTCATAATTGGACATTATAATTAAATATGTGAAGAAAGGAAGGTTATATTAAATATTAGATCCAATGTAATGGAATGAAGTTAACTAATGATGACAATTGAAATATTGTTTAATAGAATTCACCATATATACACCAATGCTCAAAATGCAGCAATTTCAATAATGAGGATAACCCTTGGTAGAATATGAAGGATTATTATGATTATTTACATTATTAATATTAGGACTGAATAAAATATTTTGAATCACATGTGATCTTTACTATCAATGATTTTATGAAAACAATGTGATTATAGATATATTAAAACTCTACTATAGAAATATTAATGACTTATTATAATTGTAATCTACCTAGTTATTTAAATATGAAAAATTTCTATGGGAATTATATTACATCCATAATTAAGTGATATTATATTAGTTGTTAAAAAAATATAATTGTACAATTATAATATATCAAGTATGTTATTATACATCGATTGATATATTTGGGAATATTTTGAAAAAATATTTTTCATATTCCATAACAGACACATTGAGGGATCGGAGTTTCCACGCTCTCCCATAGCTGGTGACGAAGGCGGCTCGGCCGGATCCTCCCCCCTTTACGGGGGAGGGGAGTTCATCGTCTCCCGGGATGGCAAGGCCCTCGTTTCAACCTTTCTCAAACCCTGATTTTCTTCCGCCATTTCTGAAGGTGTTCGTGAGCCCTAAAGTGCCACATCTTGTGGATGGAACCCCTAATCTTCAGATTTCGTCTGCTGAGTTCACGGAATCGGTTTCGCTGTTGAATCTTACCTTGGTTGAATGTTTTAGAAAAAGGAGACCATCCGTCGACTCCTTCGACAGGTTCGTCTTCTCCGCTAGGGACCTTCAGGAACGGGCGACTGTTGGTTTACTCGACAGGTACCACATTATGATTCGTTTTGCATCGGAAGAGGAACTTATCAAAGCTTGGTCAAGAGATCCTCGGAGTTGCAATGGAAGTCGTTTCTTCCTCCTTCGTTGGTCGTTCGATTTCCACATGAATCGCGACCCACATTCAGCAGCGGTTTGGGTTAGTTTCCCCAAGCTTCCCTTACCTTTTCAAAACCCCGCTATTATTAGAATGTTGGGTAATCTAGTGGGTAGATTTTTTTGTTCGGACTCTCGGACTGAAGTAGTTTTCCATCCGATCAATCCTAGGGTCTGCGTTGAAATTGATCCCTCTAGGGCCCCTTTCGATTTTGTCTGGATTACATTTGGAGAGGATTATAGGTGTAAACAACAGGTGATCTATGAAACATGGCCTATTTTTTGTTCGAATTGTAATCGGTTTGGACACAATTCTGAGAGATTTCGGCATGCCTCACCTCAGGAGATGATGTCTCGGCATCAGGAGCCCCAGTACTCAACCCAAAGGAAGTCTTCTATCCCTGTGGAGAAGAGTACAAAGGGAAAGGAGAAGTTTGTTCAATCCTCAGTGATGGACAACAATTTGGTGGGTCCTAACAAGACTCTGGATGCGGATGGTCAAGGTGGTAAGAACTTATATAATAGGGTGAGGGCTGAGGAAGCACCTGCTTTGGTTCACTCACTGGGGGTTGCGGAAATTAGTCCATCTCAGAACTGTACAGAAGAGAATGGAGGCCTGAATCCTAAGGCCAGACCCTTTGTGTCTTTAAGCAATAGGTTTGATTGCCTTGGTAACGTTGATTCTGATCCTGTTTTGTGTGATGTCTCAGAAGATGGGGGTCCTAGTTTGGGGGCCTCCAGAAGTGTCCAGGTCGAGGGTAGTGTGAAGGAGCTTCCCGCGGTGCCTATGAGTGAGACGATTGCAGAGGGTGTGCCACCCCATTTAGTGCTGAATCATGTGGTGACTGAGGACGTGGCACAGGGTGTACCATTGCCTCTGCTGGTGGATGAGACTGTTGAGGGGACTGTGTCTCTTGAAAGGGTACATTCTGCATGTTCTCCTGTATTGGGCTCGGGGGAACAGGCTGGTAAAGGAGGGGAGAAACGTTCCTTCAGTGAAGTGATTCAACGTGGGAAGCAGGGGTCCGCTTCAGGGGAAGGACCTTTTCCTATCATTTCTAAGCGTCGACAAAGGAAGGATTACTCGGGTCTCCCGCAGCCGATGCGGACTCGCTCCGCCTCAAAGAAGAAGGAAGTGTTGTATTTAAAGTGTGCAAAGAATAGTGAGATTAAGGAGTCAGCATCAGATTATCATGTCTTAGATCAGCTCATGAACCGTGTCAATAGTGTTCACTACTAGAGGGATCCAGGATGGGAAACAGCCACGGCTACCAGAGAAGAGGAGTCAGGATGGAGAAGCGGTGACGACTTTGACTTGGATGATATGTAAGTTTGTGTTGTTTATTTGCCTTATCCTGGTATGTCTGTTTTTGGTTTAATTTTTTTGTTGTTCCTTGGGTACCGGCAACCCCTTAAACCGGATGCAGAAAATGAAAAAAAATGATTTTCAGTCCATAGTAAAACATGATGTTATTTTCATTATTGATTGGGTTTCATTATATAGATCTCTTTAAATATTATCACGGAACTGGGGTCACAATATTTATTTTTAATGAAAATATAAATTATTATTTGTGTTATTGTGAATACTAGTATCCAATGAGAATTAATTCCATTATAAGGGTCATGATTCTTATACATAGAAGTATTCATGATTCTTATACATAGTAGTATTTATCTATGATGGTTCAATTCAAACTCAAAATTATTTATATTAATTTTGTATGATATTATTTAGGTTTTCTAAATATATATTCATAGAATTCTATAGATTATTTTCCATTAATTTTCCACATATCTCATTCTGGGTTTTAAACCAGTTGTAATTTATCTGTATAGAATGTCCCCAATTGATTTAAAAGAACTAAAGGAGTTACATCAAGATAATCTATATATTTGGTCAATTCAAACTAGTGTTTCACTATTTGGGTTTTCCATTCATTTATTATTATAAATGATTGATAAATTATTTTTTATATTTTTTATCAGGAACATAATAAGAAAAAAATTCCTCCTCTTCCCTTTAATGAGTACTTTCTCTACCTTTCAAAAGGAGATGAATATTTATCTATGACTGACCATCGATATGGATACTATAAAATCATGTTGAAAAGTGATGTCTATCATAAAAAAATTATCTATGAAGTATGGAAGAGTTTAATTTGATTTTATGAAACATGTACTTAAAAATTATTATACTCTAAGTATAGATTTAATGAATAAATTTTTGAGTTATTACATTGATCAATATGTGGTAGTATTTAAAAATAATATTAACATAAATTCCATGAGCAAGGATTTGCAAAAAGTTAAAAGGAGTATTTATACTATAGACCCTAAAGAAGAATAAGTTTTATTTAAAATTTAATAGGTATGAATTTTGGATTTATATGTTACATTTTTAGGTCATAAAATTTAAAAAATGTCTATGTCAGTGAAACCATCAATAATGATAGTTTCTTAATATTGGTCCAAATAAATTTTTGTGGTTATGATCCATAGATTTATTGAATCCAATTCGTATTATTGGATCTTTAAAATTAATTTTTTAAACCTATATAATACATAAATAATATTAACTCGTTAGTGGATAATGCTCTATTAGTGTAATGAATGTGAATAAACTTTATTAACTAACGATATGGTTGCTAATTGTATATGGGATAATGCAACCATGGTTTGTGGAAAATTTTGTGATTTTTTTGATTTATATATTAAGGAAATATTCATTCATGAATTACATGTTGATAGCATAATCATATATTTAATTAACAGTTTATTATAATTATTACATGAACTATAACATAGTGCTAGTTGTGGTAATTATTTCATCAATGACTATGAGACATCATATTTTGGGATTATTGATAAATATATTCTATTGAATTAAATGTTCCAATAATTTAATCACCAATAAATAATTGAATATTGTCATGACCCGTCCTCGGGTCCCGTAACGTGACTACCCCAAACCCGCCTCCCATAGGTCAAGGGATGGTGACTTGTATCAAAGGAGTAAAACCCAAAAGAGTGGAAGGTAATGCCTTTAATATATTAAACACAAAATACAACAGAGTACACATGTGATGTAAGCACTATGTAAATCTGGGTACAAGGTAAGTGCTAAAAATGTAAATGGGCTAGTATACAAACCCAACTGAAAGTACAGTGCAACTAATAGGAAAGTACAATAGCAGTAAGTAAAACAGCAACAACGAGTCGTCCTCCAGAAATCCCACATGAAGGGTGGGTACATATAGTCTCCTCGTCTCCTCAGGTCTGGTCTTCCGCTCCGTGTACGCCACGCCAAGTGGTCAACCTCCGGGTACCGGCCAGCTCTCCAAGCATCTACCTTGATCAGTGGTGTCCGTCATCTGTATCCAACACATCGTAGTGCGAGCATAGACTGTGTAGGGGTGATTTTACGATACTCATTAGGGACCCCGATAACACTGAAGGTCTCTTCGAATCCATGAAGGATAAACCACGAAGGAATGATATAGTCAAGAACTATAAACAACACTACTTAGGTATATGATCATACATATACATAAGTCATCAGTTACAGTCTGGAACCATATCATGAGCCCAAGAACAACCTAGTATGCAATGGAAAGCACATCCCAGTCCACAAAGGAATCCACAACCCAGTCCACAAAGGATTGCACAACACAGTCCACACAGGAAAAACACAACTCAGTCCACACAGAAAAGCAAGTCAATCACATTGATGTTAAAGATTGAGAATCAATACTCATCTCACACAAGTATACACATTGTAAGGCGATGGAGATGATCAGATGTATCCACTGATTCATCAAAATTGTTGGACCCACATATGATACAAGACCAACTAAGCTGTTGGACCCACAAAGGATACAAGACTAGCTACTATGCCGGACCCACACAAGATACAAGTATAGTGGTCAATACTGCTAGACCCACATAGGATACAATAACAGTATTAATCACCATCAAAGCCACAGATGATTCCAGTATGGTCGTCGTCACTGCCGAACCCATGGAGGATTCAAGTACAGTCATCCTCGCTGCTGAACCCACGAAGGATCCAAGTGTAGTTGTCATCGTCGCATCACAGTCAGCTCTAGGGTTCCCGAACACATCACGCTTGATTCCGGGAGGGTCCACACCTCAATCAAGAGAGAGTCAATACATCAACTGTCAGAAAGTGTAGATTTGATGTATCCCAATGTTCCATGTCGTCAAAAGAAACCCAACGCGACAGACAGTGCCTCAATTGGACGCCATGTCTGAGATTTATTGTATTTTCTGTCCTAGGGGCACGGTTGGTTATTAAGCTAAAACCACCCCGACCATACTCTAGATGCATCCTAACCTCAAGAGGAGTAAGCCGAAAGTACTGTCTTGACAAAAGGATCCCAATGCAATTGACGTCACATCAATCAGATGTCCGGTCCTTGAGATATAAGTGTTTCCGCTCCAAGGGACCAGTTGGTTTCGGCTTCGATCCAACCCAGCCGTACACAAACTATGCCGAAACCTCGATTGTAATATACTTAAATGATCTCCTCGATCCAAGGGTTTATACTCAACAAACGGTGCGTCGATCAGAGGTCCGTAGCACATGTTATGGGCAAAAGACCGAAAGTAGTCCGAAGTGGGGGGTCTTGGTCCGGCCTAACTCAGCCCAACCCCCCCTTGGTCGGCCCGAACTGGGTTGACCCAACCCAGGTCCGGGTCCCGCCTGGGGGGGCGCGGCCCAGCTCGGAGGGGTGTGGCCCGACTCTGTCCGCCCGACCCTCCCCGGCCCGGCCGGGGGGTGCGATGGCTCGGCCAGTTGGCCGAGAAGGGGGGGACACGGTCCCCCCTTTGCTCCGTGGAAGCGGTGCCTGGCGCCGCATCAGCCCCAGATCCCGCACGACCAAGGGATCTGGCCCCTCTCCGCCACCACTTCTGTCACAGCGGGATCCTGTCGGCGGCGCACCGGGGCACCACCGCCTCTGGGCTGTGGGGCGGCCGGCTAGTGCCGGCCTCCGCCTCCGGCCGCCGGTCCTACCGCGCTGGTGACCCGCGCCACCGGTGATTTCCGCGGTCCACCAGAGTAGTTCTGGTGGTCCGTTCTTGCTTCCGTATGCGCCTTCGATCGTCCTGGGACCCGTAGATTACTTCTAAGACCTTATATTGCCATTTCGGTCTCGTTTCATTGTCGCCAACGATTCCGCGCATCAAGAATAAAACAGCAGTGGGTTCAGACTTGTTCATTAGTCTGTACCCACCGCATTAGTGGTTCAAAACATCTCTCAATGAATTATACGTCCTTCCTAGGGTATAATTCACATAATGAAATATAAAACAAACCTCTACCTACACAAGGAAGATTATTGTCGGCATCACAGTAGACGGTGTCACGAGGAAAAGGGTTCGTAGGCATCGTCAGAGTGCGCCGAGGAGGAAGCGACGTCTACTTTCTTGTCGTAGAGATGAGGAAGGTTGGTGCATCGTCGATCTCCGAGGAACCATAATTCTTCGCCATTCATCTTCGGAGGCCGGAGTTCTTCGTCGTTCAACGAAGATCCCCTCTTTAATAAAATAATAGGTTCCCCCTATAATTTTATTAAACACAAGAAACTCTCCCATAATTATTTCACGACACTAATTAATTTTTTTTGACATTTAATTAAATAAGGGAGAGAGAAGTTTCTACAAAATTAAAACTATTGGAAGTTTAAATTAAAATGGTGAAAAGGAAGGTTCCTCATTAATTTATGGGTAGACATTATTTAATAGAGAGACTGGCATTTAATGTAGGTATTCCAAATTAACGAGGGGGTGTTAAAGAGTTTAGAGGAAATGAAATGGTGGAGGTCTTTTCGGCCCCTCCTCTCTAATAACCACACATGGGTAGTTAAATGGATGTGTACCCCACCCTTAACTACCAATGGGAGGGAAAAACCACCTTTCAAAATAAAAATTGTTCTGACAATTTTTTTTTCTTGTATAATCCCCCCCAACAAATTATCTTCTCCTCTTTTCCGAACGCAACAACTGTATGTATCCCCTTAAAAAATTACCGGTGATGCGAGTTCATCAGTGCCCTCAGATTTGAATTCTGAGCACTGGTTAAAAAGTTAGACAAACTCGCTCGTTCGTTCACTGAACGTACCCGAGATAAACTTCGAAAATTGATTACGGGCACACCGGGCCTCAGAATCAAGCACTGTCAGAAGCCACATACTCATTTAATAAAAAGTATTTCAATAAAAAAATCATTGAAATTTCTAGGTCTTCACATTACTCCTACCCTAGGGATTTACATCCCCATAAAGCTAAAACATAAACTATGGGAACAAATGAGGGTAATGATCACGCATCTGAGCCTCCCGCTCCCATGTACTCTTCTGAAGGTTCCCGTGCTGCCAACGAATGCACACAAGAGGAATCGACCATCCATGTTGGACCTACTCCTATCGATTATTGATCTCCATTAGGACCTCCAAAAAAGTCTCAAAATCATCGATGTCCAGCTCCCCGTGGTGGATGATATGTGTCGGGTCATGCACATATCTCCTCAACTGGGACATGTGGAGGATGTTGTGCACCCTGTCCAACTGAGGTGGAAGGGCCAGGTGGTAAGCCACCTCTGCTACCCTACTGAGGACCTAAAAAGGCCTGATGAAGCATAGATAAAACTTGCCACCCTGGCCAAATCTCTGTAACCCACGTCATGGTGAGACCCGTAAGAAAACATCGTCACCATCCTCATACTCCAGTGGCCTCCGCCTCCTTTTAGCATAAGACTTATGTCTGCTCTGTGCAGTCCTCATTCACTCCTGGATGACCTGAACCTTCTCTATTGTAGTCTGAACCATCTCTGGTCCTACGAGTGCGGACTCCCCTGGGTCATTCCAGCATAGAGGTGATCTGCATTGTCAGTCGTACAATGCCTCGTATGGTGCCATCCCAATGGTTGAGTGGTAGTTACTATTGTATAAAAACCCATCCAAGGGTACGTGATCCCCCCAGATGTTACCAAAGTCAATGACACATACACAGAGCATGTCCTTGAGTGTCTGAATTTTCCTCTCCATCTGGCCATCCGTCTGAGGGTGAAAGGCAGTGCTCTGGCGTAGCTACATCCCAAAGGCCTCCTGCAACCCCTCCCAATGCCAAGAAGTAATGTGAGGGTCTTGATCGGAGATGAAAGATGATAGCACCCCATGAAGCCGTATGATCTCTGGAACGTAGAGGCATCCAGAGCTCTCTACTGAGCCCTACTCTCTGATCGGTAGGAAGTGGGACGACTTGGTGATTCAGTCAACGATCACCCAGATAGTGTCGTGTCCTCTAGATGTACGTGGAAGCCCCGTCACGAAATACATGGATATCATGTCTCAATTCCACTCCAGGACCTCTAAGGGATGTACCAAGCCTATAGGTACATTGTGCTCTGCCTTCATTTGCTGACAAGTGAGGCATTGAGAAATTAACTCTACCACAACCTTCTTTATACCCGGCCACTAGTACTGTTGTCTGAGTTCCTGATACATTTTTGATACTCCAGGATGTACCGATTGAGGGGAAGTGTGGAACTACCTCATCACCTCCTTTTGTAGTGTAACTAGTACCATAGTACGTCCTTTAAAGAGTATGACGTGCTCCCCAACTTCAGAAAATCAATCAGGTTCCAGCCCTAACGATATCTGAGCACATCATGCCTCACAGTCAATATCCACATGTTGTGCCTCTCTGACCCGCTAAAGAAGTGGAGAAGTGAATATGAGGGACTGTAGATAGGCTACCCCATCACTATCCATGAAGGATATCTAGAAAGCATTTAACTAATCTGTAGCCTCTCCATGCAGTTGAATGCCCAATCTCCTACTGAGATCTTCAGCCACAACGTTCCTCTTCCCAGGAGTATAGACATTCTCAAAGTCATAATCCTGGAGGAACTAGAGCTATTTCCACTATCTCAGGATCAGGTCCTTCTACAAGAAAATTTACCTGAGACTCTGGTTGTAATAGTAGTCTGTAATGTGCTCGCCCATCAGATATTTTCTCCACATCTTTAGGGCGAAGAACACTGCTTCTAACTCCAGGTCAAGGGTGGCGTTGTTATTCTCGTTCTTCCTCAACTACTATAAACCGTAAGTGATAAATAATCGCTACTGCATCAGGACACACCTGAGTCCTGTCCATGATGCTTCGTAATATACTACGTACCCTATTCCCTCCTCCGGAAGCCTCATGATGGGCGTACTGGTCAATCTCTACTTCAGCTCCTGGAAGCTCTACTGACATCTGTCTGACAACGCGAAGGGTTTCCCCTTCTTCGTCAGAGTTGTAAGTGGTGACGCAACTCTAGAGAAGTCTAGAAAAAATCTCCGATAGTACCCAGCCAGAATTAAGAAACTCCGTACCTCCGTCATGCACCTAGGTGGCTCCCAAGAAAGTACCGCCTCGACCTTCGTGGGATCCACTACAACTCCCGCCATTGAGATGACGTTCCCCAATAAGTGAACCTCTCTATGATAGAACTGGAACTTCCAGATCTTACCATAAATCTGGTGCTCTCTTAGTGTATCAAGTACAATCCTTAGGTGGTAGGCGTGCCCCTCCTTAGTCGTCGAGTAAATCATTATGTTGTCAATTAAGACTACAAAAAAAATTGAGGTAAGGCTGGAAGATCCTGTTCATGAGACTCATTAACACTTATGGAGAGTTAGTCACACTAAAGGGCATGACAAAGAACTCATAGTGGTCGTACCGACAGCTGAGGGTCGTCCTCTACTCATCCTCGTCCTGAACTCGGAGCTGATGATAGCCTGCCCTGAGGTCTGTCTTTGAGAACCAACGTTCTCCCTTAAGCTGATCAAAGAGGTTGTCAATCCTCAGAAGCAGATAATTGTTCCTCATGGTCACCTGGTTCAGGCGATGGTAATTTACACATAGCCGTAACCCCCCATCCACATTCTTGGCGAATAGGACCGAATAAGCCCAGGGTCATGCACTGGGTCAGATCAAACCTTTCCCATGTAAGTCCTCCAGCTGTACCCGCAGCTCAAGAAGCTCGGTGGGAGCCATCCGATATGCTGGAGTGGATATCGGTGATGTCCTAGGGTACAGGTCTATATAGAAATATACCTCCCTGCGATGAGGTAGTCCTGGCACATAGTCAGGAAGAACGTCCTCATACTGATCAAACACTACAGGAAAACGTGGACTCTACACATCAACTACTCTGAGGATGAGACTAGAGAACTGATGTGTGATTGACTGCCCTCTCCTCTGCGTGAGTCCTTCTTGTGCTGCGAAGGTTCCCCTCTCGCCGATGAAGGTGAACCTGGTCCCATCCGTGCAGACACACCGCACCTTGCGCCTAATAGAGTCGATCTGAGAATGGACTGTAGATAACCAGTCCATACCCAAGATGACGTTGTAAGGCCTCGATGCCACTACAAGAAGATCCCAGCAAAATCTATCGCCTCCTAGAGTAAGAACACACTACCGGAACCAGTGCGTAATCATCCAGTCTGCTCTCGTAGGAGTCTCTAGCTGCAAGGATCGAGCCAACAGCTCCATCAGAATCTCCCAGCACCGAACAAGGGTAGCAACAATAAAAGAATGGCTCGAACCTGTGTCTATATGAACTGAAGAAAGGGTGGAGTAGACACAGATAGTACCTTGAATCAACTCAGGTGTGTCATGGTCATAAGCCCCTACTTCTTGGAGACGAGCCTACCTCTACCTTCCAGCAACCTGTAGTCGGGGTGGACCTCCTGGGGGTGGTGGTGGTAGAGCCTCGAAGCGTCGTCCACCACCTGCTGCATGGCCATCTCCTCTGCCTCGTCCGCCTGCTCCCTGCAGACTACCACGGTCGAGCCTCTGCCTCTACCTGGGAAGTCCCTCCACTGTCTGTTGCTCATCTGCATGGCGGGTCGGGCAGTCACAAGCCATGTGGCCCTATCTTCCGCATGCATAACACTGTCTACTCCTCAAAAGGCTAGCTCTGCATCGTGTGCCCTGCACAGCCAAACTCGTGTCCTCAGGTCTCCCACCAGACGGCCTGGTCCGCTTGGACCCCTGTGTCATATGTAGACTGCCAGCTGTAGATGACTCCACTCAGTGCTGTCATGCGGTGTGTCTCGCTGGTGACGACTGATCGGCGAGAACGCTCTCCACTAGTAGGGCTCGCTACAACACCCCCGCCTGGGGTCAGGATGTTGAGTGGAATCGTCGAAGCTCTGATCTCATGCCTCATCCCCTGCTAAAGGTTTAGGGCCCAGAAGAATGTGTCCCGTACCATGTCCATGGACTAGCGCGAGAGGTCGGTAAATCTTGCCGAGTACTGGGCTAATGAAAAGATGCCCTTCCGCAGCAGTAGTAACTCCTGGATGTGCACCGCACGGAGGGTGGCCGGAATGAAATCTAAGCGGAAGAGGCTCTCAAAGACTGTCCAATGTAGAGATGCCTCATCGTGCACCTGGAGCATCAGGATCCACCATCTACCTACTGTTTTGTGCAGGAGACTTGCGGCAAGGATCACCATGAGGTCTGCCGGTGTCCCTTCCAATCAAAAGACTCTGATGACAGCCTGCAGCTAATCCTCGGCGGCCTGAGGATCCGTCTCTCCACAAATCCTGGGCAGCCTCTGTCTCTGAAACTCATGCAATGCGCTCGGGCGGCATGCACTCTCTGATGCTAGGGCTGGTAGCATCGGTGGCTCGGTGGGTAGAGGTACCGCTAGTGACTCTGCTGTAGTGGGGCCCTAGAGTGATGCCTCGTCACTCGGTGGGCTTCCATCTCACATAATTCTTGGAACCCTAGATGGTTTTCATCATGGGGCCATCCTGAAAAGAAACAGGTGTGGAACGGTTAATACAGTATACCTGGTGAGCTGACACAATGTAGTCGCAAAGAAAACTTTTGAAGCACACATGCAATCAATGTTTTTGTGTCCTATGTTGGAAATCAGAATTCAGGGTCCTGGTGTATGGATACATTAGCCACTGGACCAAAAATGGACTCCCTGGACTGATAAACACACTCATTACTCTAAAAATTATTTCTTCGCAAAGAAGAAATTATCTGAGTCCTGAGTTTTTCGGTAGAACCGATTCCTCTGATACCAATTTGTCACAACCCATCCTCAGGGCCCATGCCGTGACTACCCCAAGCCCGCCTCCCATAATCCAGGGGCTGGCGACTAGCACCAAAGGTATAAAACCCAAAATAATGGAAGGCATTGCCTTTAATAAAGTAAACAAAAAATACAACAGAGTAAGAAAGTGAAGTAAGCACTTAGTAGAACTGGGTACAAGGTAAGTTCTGAAAAATTAAATGGGCCAGTATACAAAACCAACTGAAAGTATAGTAAAACTGAATGGAAAGTACAAAATCAGTAAGTAAAACAGCAACACCGAGTCATCCTATGGAAATCCCACCTAAAGGGTTGGTACAGATAGTCTCCTCGGCTCCTCGGGTCCGGTCGTCCGCTCCGTGTACGCCCCACCATGTGGTCCACCTCCGGGTACTGTCCAGCTTTCCAAACATCTGCATCAATCGGTACTGTCTGTCCTCTGCATCAAACACATCATAGTGATGGAATATACCGTGTAGGGGTGAGTATACGATACTCAGTCGGGACCTCAAGACCCCTTAAGGTCTCTGAGAATCCACGAAGGATAAATAAAAAAGGAATGATATAATAACGAAGTATCAACAACACTACTTAGGTATATTCCAATACATATACCTATGTAATCAGTTACAGTTCCGCTCCAGCTCTCGATCCCAAGCACAACCCAGTCCAAAAAGGAAAGGAAAACCCAGTCCATAATGGAAAGCACAATCTAGTCCACAATGGATAGCACAACACAGTTCACATAGGAGTAACACAACTCAGTTTGCACAGGAAAGCAAGTCAATCACATCTTTGATAATGATTGCGAATCAAGAATCATCTCACACAGGTATACACATTGTAAGGTGATGGAGATAATCAAATGTAGCCATTGATTCATAAAAGCTGTCGGACCCACATAGGATACAAGACCAGCTATGCTATCAGACCCACAAAAGATACATGACCATCTACTCTGTCGGACCCACACAGGATACAAGTACATAGGTCAATACTACCGAACCCACAAAGGATACAAGAACAATATTCATCACCGTCGAACCCACAAAGGATTCCAGTGCAGCCATCATCGCTACCGAACCCACGAAGGATTCAAGTATAGTCATCCTCACTGCCGAACCCAAGGAGGATCCACGTGCAGCCATCATCATCGAATCACAGCCAGCTCTAGGGTTCCCGCACACAGCACGTTCGATTCCAGGATGGTCCGCTCCTCGAGCAAGAGAAAGTAGATAAATCATCTTTCATGAAGTATAGATTTGATGTATCCTAATGATCTATCTCGTCAAATGAAAGCCAACGCAATAGAAGGTGCATCAATCGGACGCTCGGTCTGAGAGTTATTGGGTTTTACATCCCAAGGTCCCTCTTGGTTTTTAAGCTAAAACCAACCTAACCTAACTCTAGCTGCGTCCAACCCTCAACAGGATTAAGAAAAAGGGATGTAATTGAAAAAGTTATCCAACGCAATTGACGGTACATCAATCTGATGTCTGGTCCTTGTGATATAATGTTTCCGCTCTAAGGGCCTTGTTGGTTTCGAGTTCGATCCAACATGGCCATATCGAAAATTTACCGAAACCTCGAGTGTAATATATCGAAAATACCGTCTCGATCCAATAATTCATAATCAACTGATGGTGCGTCGATCATAGGTCCGTAGCACATGTTATGGGAAAAATACAAAAAGAGGTCCGAAGTTGGGGGGTCTGGGCCCAGCCCGACACGTCCCCACCCCCCTGGGTCGGCCCGAACCAGATCCGGCCAGGTAGAGCGCGGCCCGACCCGGCTGGGCACGGCCCGACCCGATCTACAGGACCTACCCCGACCTGGCTTGGGGGTGTGCTGGCTTGGCCAGTGTGCTGAGAAGGGGGAGACGCGGTCCCCCCTTTTCTCCATGGATGCGTCTTCAGCCGCGGCGGGCTCCTGTCGGCGGCGCGCTGGGGCGCCGCCGCCTCCGGACAGCCGAGCAGCCTGCCGGTGCCGGCCACTACCTCTAGCCGCCGGCCCCGCCGTTCTAGCGCCCCTCATCGCCGGTGATTTCTGCGGGCCATCGGAGTCGTTCCAGTGGTCCGTTCTTGCTCCCGTTTGCGCCTATGGTCGTCTCGGGACCCGTAGATTACTTTGAAGGCCTCCTATCGCCATTTCGACCTCGTTTCATCATCGCAACGATTCCGTACTTCAATAATAAAACAACAGTGGGTTCATAGTTGTTCGTTAGTCTTAACCCACCGTGTTTGTGGTTAAAAACATCTCCCAATCAATTACACATCATGCCGATGGTATAATTCACATAAGGAAATATAAAACAAACCCCTACCTCAACAAGGAAGACGATCATCGGCGTCATGGTACATGGTGTTGCGGTAGACGGCGTCGCGGGGAAAAGGGTTCATAGGCATCGTTGGAGTGCACCGAGGAGGAAGAGATGTCTCCTTTATTGTCACGGAGACGAGGAAGGGTTGCACGTCGTCGATCTCCGAGGAACTGGCGTTCATCGTCGTTCTTCATCGGAGGTCGGCGTTCTTCGTCGTTCAACTATGCTCTCCTCCTTAATAAAATAATATGTTATCCCTATTAATTTAGTATTGGAAAGAAAATCTCCCATAATTAATTCACCACACTAATTAAATATTGTTGAAATTTTATTAAAGAAGGGATAGAGTAGTTTCCACAAAATTAAACGTGTTGGCAGTTTAAAATAAAACGGGGAAAAGGAAGGTTCCTCATTAATTTATGGGTTGACATAATTTAATGGAGAGATTGGCATTTAATGGAGGTTTTCAAAATTAAAGAGGGGGTATTAAAGAATTTAGAGGAAATTAAATGGTGGGGGTCGTGTGGGCCCCACCTCTCTAATACCCGCCCATGGGTAGTTAAGTGGTTGTGGGCCCCACTATTAACTACCCATGGGAGGGAAAAACCACCCTTCAAAATAAAAATTGTTCTGAAAATTTTTATTTATTTATTGAATAAACCACCCAAAAAATTATCTTCTTCTATTTTTCTAATGCAACTACGGTAAGTGTCCCATTAATCAATTACTGGTGCTCCGATTTCATCAGTGCCCTCATATTTTAATTCCTAGCACCGGTTCAAAAGTTAGAAAAACCAGCTCGTTCGTTCATTTAACGTAACCAAGCTAAACATCAACAATTGATTTCGGGCACACCTGGCCTCAGAATCAAGTGTTTTCAGAAACCACAGACTAGTAAAATTCCAAATTATTTAAAAAAAAACAATTCATTTAAATTTTCATGTCTTTAAAAGTATTTTAAAAAAATTATTGTTGAAGTTAATGAGTGATTACAACTTAGAAATAAATTATTGATGGGATAAATAAGTTAAGGGGACTGCTATTTTGAGTCAAGTTGATTATATTAGATTAAATATGATGAATATAGCAATGAATTTTATATTTAAGGTTTTTAAATTGATATACAATCAAATCCTAGAGGAAGAAGAGAAATCATATCTTGATAAAAGAGTTTTACACCATCTATCCATGTTGTGATTATACAGGAATAGAAGTAAAATATAGATCTAAAAAGGAAGGTGAGAATTTTTCCAGATAATAACCTTTAATTTGATGAAATTATAAAGTTATAGAACCAATTTTACTTATTATCAATGCTAAACATGAAGAAGGGGTTATTTTTTGAATGTCATAGAACATCATTCTCTTTTAATCCTAAATTTATGAATATTTATTTGATCTATGGAAAATTTTTTGTAGGAAAATATTAGTAGATATATTAAAGATTACATATCTTTATTATTTATTATTTAAGAAGAAAGGTTAATATTTAGATCCAGGGATGTTACAAACATAACATATACCATAATGTAAATGGTAAAAAATCCTACTTATTTTCATATAAAAATCCCAAGACACCTAAAGGTCATAAAATAATATAAATTATATTTAATCACCCAAGGTAATGACAACATTTCACTATTATCAGATAATATTTCTCTCATTATAATCATACCAAGATATACATCATGGATTCAATAGTTTATATACGGAACCACATTATATTATATTTAATTGAGATCAATGGTTTGACATAATTATCTTGGGATTTATTCTACATTTATTCAACATTATCATCATAGGGATCTTTATGAGGACATATATGAATGGGAAAGAAAAATCCAACATTTTAGGATGAAGATGGTGAATAAATCTATCAGGAAATTAACAATATGAGGAAATAGTGGAAATGATTAATGTATTTCTTTATCACATAATGAAATATTAGATTCAAAAAAAGTGTTAAACTAAAAACAATCAATGCGATATGGAATTTGTCGTTGGTGAGTAGGTAATCATCAAAATTTCTCCATATGGTAAGGATATGATAATATGAAGTAATTGAAAAAATCCCATGATATATAAGCCATTTTAAGATTCTTGATCATATTATGAATTATTTTATCACTTTTTTATTCAACCAAAACACTCTATAGATCATTATGTATTCCATGAGGCACTTTGAGGATGCTAATTATTTTTCAATTATGATCTACAAAAATAATTACTTTAAAAGATAGAGCATCATCATTCTTATAAAGAAAAACCAGTAACACCTGTAAACATATATATATATATATAAGGTGATAAATAACTAAACTACACTACATGGTAATATCCTCTAGAAGAATAAATGTATTAATGATTATATAAAGGATACCGAGGTTGTGATGAAGAATAGATTACAAAATTTTGTTAAATAAATGTTCTTTAATATAATGGGATAAATACATTTTAATGTGTGTGAAAAGTTTCAAAGATTGTATTTTATATTCACATCCCTTGCAATAAATTTTATGTGTTTGATAACATGGATCAAATAAAGACCTAAATATTAATAGAATGTATAAATATGATTAAAATCATTAAGAAATATTATAAAAATATTATATGGTGATGAAAAATAATTGCACTTTTCAATTTTAACAAAACTATTTAGTAAATAGAATGCCTATTTTTAAAAGAAATATAATTTTCTACATGTTATTTATTATGAAATAGAAATATATATTTTTCACTATTAAAATATTATTTCAAAAAATTATATTATTAATTTATAACAATAAATAATAAGTTCTCAATAATTTTGTTATGTATGAATTTGGAATGAGTTAAAAATAACTAATATGTAAAGTAAGTAATTTTTAAGAATTTTTATATATATGTAGATTGCATAATTTACATTATAAATTAAATAAATATTTATTGATTAGTGGTTTTTATGAAATATATGGATTATATAATCATTCAAAAAGTTAAAAATTCATGTTATATTTTTTAATATGAATAAATGATAGTACATTTAGTTTTTTGTTTGAAAATATATTTTCTAAAAATATGTTTTAATCAAATTTTTTTGTTCTTATTTAAATGTAAAATTCATATGATAACTAGAAATTGATATTTAATAAATTTGTTACGAATTTGGAATCATTATTTGTAACTTTTCTAATGAAGACACGTTCATTTCTACTGATAATGAATCATAAAATCATTATGCAATATGATTCCACGGTTATGTTTAAAACATGATTATAAAGGGGTAAACTGAGATTTAATGATATAATTTTATATAATCTTATAATAGCTATTAGCTGAAAATATTTCAACCATATATTATATTAAATTATATTCTTTCCCCATGTTTTCCTAATTTTACCTGAAAATCACTTTATATTATTCAAAATTTCCATGTAATTAAATGTATGTATTATCCATCACGTAAAAAACTAGTGTCCCTAATTTTATTATTTTATTTTTAGTCCTTTCCCACATATAGTTCCTTTATATAAAATCCTTTTATTCAAAAATTTCATTTTAGTGAGATTTTTCTTCTAAAAATACTACTCTTTAAGGTGATAAGTCATAATCTATATGACATACCTCAAAGAAGTTGTGTAAATCCAAACAGATCCCTTTCAATTTTATTTATACTACAACCATTATTAATTTGTATCCAAAGTAAAATGATTAATCTAGTATCACCGTTATATAGAGAATATATTTTTATGATCAAACTACCATTTTACACATTCTTTACATCAAATTGGATATGAATGTATTTCTTATTTGTTTATGTCAACTACAGCCTCTACATAGTCATAATATTCAATTTCCAGAACTACCTCACATTTATGGATTTAATTAGATATTTACCATACGTTATTAATCATTGTTACTCCCCGAGATCTTGTGTTTTTTAGTATTAATTTAATATTTTTCATCTTTTCCATTTCCTGAATCACAGAAAGTAGTTTATTTTATATTAAAAAACAATGTTTGGATTGTGTTATATGGATAAACATGTTATTCATTCACTACATTCAAAATAAAGTTTACTTTCCTCTACAAAAAAATAGTGAGGTTAGCTTATGTTACACACAATAATGAATTTCTTATATGGTTTTCATAATACGACAGTCTGATTTTTACAGAACAATTGTATATCATTAAAATGTTATAATTTATCATAATAATATATATAATAGTTAATAAATTAGATTTTATGAATGTATTTAAATAATTTAGAAAATTTAAGGTTTTCACAAATATAATATTAATTCACAAGTTAACAGTTAATTGGAAATTAATATGAAAAATAATTGAATATAAATCGAAATATTGTTATTATTGTAGTCACAATGTTGTTTTAACCTAATAAATTAGATTATGTACATATATTGATAGATATTAAAGTAATATATTTTGAAACATATTCAATCAGTTAGTTTCAATATCCTTTAATTATATATTATAGATATATGATATAACAAACTCAATTTTCTTCTTAAAAACCCATATTTTTATTTTTATTCCTTTTTAATAGAATACTAAATTTAAAACAAAATTTTAGAAATTTAATAGATTTAATATGTTAAAATAAACCCTATATTTGTAATTTGATCATAATAATTATTTTTGGATAATTTTCATTGTATTTTTCGATTCAGTTTAATATTCATGGAATCGTTATAAATACTTAAATTCATCAAAACTTTTTTTTCATCTAATATATTTATGATATTAAATATTATTTTAAATTTATTTAATATTTTAATTGAATAATATATTTATTCATTAATAAAATTTAGGTAACTAGAAATAATTTCACATTGTGAAAGGTTATATAATTGTAGAAATCTTTTGATTGTTTTTATTTAAATACCCACCGTGTCATCCCAAATAGTGGTATTAATTTTAAAATAATTTCATACACTTATGTGATTTAAATATAGAAAAATTTATTGTATAAATTTAATATTGAATATTGATAATTTATAACATAGCCAAGATAGTTTTATAACTAAAATATATGTTAATGTGAATAAAATAATTTATAATGATTAAGAAAAAATTGAGATAAAAAAACAATAAATTTATGTCCCAAAAACCCATGAAATATTTAAAAACCTATTTTATATCCATTATTCGTCCATTAACATTATATTTTTTAGATTAATTTATTTTTTATTACTTTATTAAGTAAAAGGGGTTGTATACCGACAATGATTTGAAAAATACCAAATGTGTCATTTCCATTCCCTATAAAGGCTACCAACTCTCCCTCTTCCTTATGCCTATCAGACCACTAAGGTTTAGAAAATATATAACAAATGCACTTTAAAGTATAAAACCTATCCTCTATTAATTCTCTTTTTTGGATGAATGAAATCTAAGGAATCATTTTGAGCCGAACTAAAAATAGTTACCAGATTAACAGGAAATTCCTTCTCTCACGATCCTTCCTATTATTTCAATTATCCATCCCTAAACTCTATGATTACCAAGATTGTTTAACAAAAAATGTGTCTTAAATATAATATTTTTTTGTTCTACTAAGGTTCTGACCTTCATATACACACACATCCATCTAATGTGTAATGAACATAGTATTTATGTATACTGTGAACTACCAACTCACAAAATGAGGAATGATTGTTCTTCCTGTACCACCTCTCATGGTGTATATAATAATGGATAGAATATTTAAAAATGTAATATTTTATATTAATAATGTTTTTTTATTATTAATTCATTTTAAAACACATAATTTTTATACTTTCCATTGGTAGTAAATATGATAGTTATATTTATGGAAGTGTAGACTACCACCTATCTAAGTGATGTGATGCATTCACACACTACATTGAATGAATTTATAATTTTTCAGTGAAATTATATTATATTTATTAAAAATTAATCCAACTAGATTAAATATATATATATACATATATAGATAATTATATGTCATTTTTGTTCATTTATTCAATACAAGAAAAAAACAGAAACAACAGATGAATTGTGTCTTCCACTTCGTACATATATAATTTATTGGTTATTATAATTCAAGAATAATATTTATAAATTAAATTTATATCATGATTTCTATTATTTAAATTATCATTTATGTAGAAGGCCAAAATATATATTAAATTAAGACACATGCGATGAATAATGAAAATATTACATGAAGTGAAAATATAAGATATGACAGTTAAAAAGTTGGAAATATAAGGTTTCATTCAAACCATATACTCTATAAAATATAAAAATATGATTCCATAAATTATTTATCGTAAAAATAAAATTATTATACAATAATCTGGTATGATTACATAGAGAGTCAACACACAAGGAAGTGGGATTTCATGTGACATTTTATTTCCTTGAAATATATTCTTTATTTAGCACCCATAACATTTGTGTTGTGTGTATAATGAAGATGGATTTATTCTATTATTATTATAATTAACTCTACGGGAATTTACATATAAATTATATTCTATTTAAATCATGTGTTTAATGTTTCATAAGATACTAAATTAGTAAAATTGTTTTTTCTCAATTTTCCTTCTTCGAGACTCTTGTTTGGTTATGAATCTAAATTATTTTTCAATATGTATTTTATTCCCTTTTAAATGTTATATCATGAATATAATTATTTTAATGTAATTATAATATTTATTTAATTTTATTTTTCTTCCATTAATAGTATGATTCCATTTTAACAAGTGTTAATATTTAATTGAAACAATTTCGGCTCTTTTTGAGATTGCTAATAAATATACTTATTTGATGAATTTTTAAGATCAATAACTCTAGAAAATCATGACATTAGTTATCCTTTTATTAATCATCATATAATAATTTTTAATGCCATTATTCAACTAATTGTTAAATAAGTTAATTAAAAAAATGGGTTTTAGAAAATATGAATGTATTTATCTCTTAGGTTTGAAATATGTTTTATATCAAAAATAATTTTTTCAAACTTTTTTTCATATTAACCGTAATAAAAATTTTCAAGGGAAATTTATTTTAAAAATTTATTAGTTATTTCAAATATTAAATAATAATATTTAAAAGATATTTTTCAATGAAAAATGTCTTCAATAATGTTTAATGTTTAAAAAATGTTTTAATCATTTTCATGAATACATTATATTTTTTCCCTGAAAAAAGGGATCCAAAATGATTTCAATGCCTTATTTATATATTTTTATGTCTATTTTTAGGAATATGGCTTTTTAATGGTTAGAAGTTTTAACAATTAATTTTTCTGAAATAATAAATCAAAAATACCTCAAGAAATGTTTTAAAAATATATTTCAAAAATATTTTCTGTCTTAGATGAAATCTAATTAGGTTACACATTACATTCTAGTAAATGATCTAAATGTTACATTGATATTATTTCTATGAATGGTTAATTCATTGATGTCACGAAATTAATGAAACTTATTTCTCTTCCACGAGTTATATACATTTGAAACCCACATCCTTTCATGGTTTATGCTTTTATAAAGTGATCATGAAGCCAATCTCTTATCATAGTTTATGATTTTTTGAAATTAAAATGTTTCCTATTTCATTTAATGGGTTATGATTTATTGTTTATAAATCATATGTATATTAATGTGTCAGGATATGATTAAATTTTTATTTAGTGTCACATGTATGAATGTTGTTATTATGATATGGGTGGGAACTATATCACCCTCAAATGAATTGCGTACTAATGGAGGACTCCAGAGTACATATGTTATGAATGAACCTGATTTCATGTTTAAAATGTTATTAATGAACCTAATAAAATGTTCACAATGTTATTCATGGATCTAGATTCATATAAATAAATATATCCATGAATATAATTTCATGTTCACAAAATTATGAGTGAAATTTTTTATTTCTTCATAACATTATGCATAGAACAAGATTCATTTCCATATGTTTAAGCATAAACATAATTAAATGTTCACAATGATATACTATTACCACATTACATGTTCACAATGTTATTCGTGGACCGGGTTTCAAGTCCATAAGGTTATTCATTAACCTAATTACTTGTTCACAATGATTTGAATAAACCTGGTTGCATTTCCTTAAATTGATTTTGGGGTTATAATTTGATGTACTTAACTTAATGAGTGAAAATGTATCTACTTATATATGTTCAAAACATTATAAACATATTTTTGAATCATACATTTAATATTTTTCCCTATGCTATTATTTTGTAGATTATTCTATTATACCCCTTCCTATATATGTCATATCAACATTCAATATATATTATGATCTCTAATATTTAATTCATGAAATTAAAATGTTACACTCAAGTTACATACCATTTTGATCATGTTAGAATTTTGTATTTCCATTATTTACCCATACTGATAATATGAGCACACCCCTTTCTAAATTTTCCATTCCCTATGTTGTGGATAAAGGTTTTTTTTTGTAGAAACAATAATGGTGTACACCTTTATAGGTGTTGTTGATGATATTTCTCTTGGATAGGAAATTTTGTTTCGATGAATTAAAATAAACTACACTATTGCAGTCATTGTGAATTTATTATTATAATGTACTAAATATTTATCTAAAATGATTTAATATCAATGAATTATATTCCTGTTTCTCTATAGTTTTTCACAAAGGTACAATATTTTCAACCCTTGGGGACTAGGCTATGAAAGGTTTAGTGAGGTCCCAATGTATATTTCTATGTGTATGTCTACAGATGTCTCTAAGGATATGTATAAGGATGAGTTAATATTTAGGAATCATTTACTATAATTTTGGTAATGTAAAGAGGGAGTGGTTTCTGAGATATACATACATATCTGGATGCTATAAGTGGATGTGGATCTGTAAAAGATGTATGTAATAATAGAATCTATTGAATGTTACTTCAGACTTGATTTGGGGTAATATGGTACATTATATTGGGGTTTGCTTCAAAAATGGTTTGACCCTCCTATGGGACAACATTTGGGAATTAATGAACTCTTCATTAACCATAATGAAGGATTTAAATAACAGTTGGAAATGAATATCCCTTCATAAACCAAATGCTTTATATATTAAGGAACATGTCAAAATTTAGACAATCAAAATTGTTACTTTTCATGATTTTTTGTTTCCTCAATATGTTTGTTATTTGTTTCACTATTCTATTAGTTTTCTATAATGGATGGATCCCAAAGGAACTACATTAATGGTGATTGTGATGGACAATGAAACAATTATTCTGAAAAAGATCAGAATTCTATAGGGGTGGAATGAAAAAAATTATTTTCATAGTCTCATAGATCACTAATGATATGAATTATAATGAGATTATATGCAAGAAGTGGAGGTAAAATGTTGAGTTTATTCCTTCATGAGGTAACAAAAACTTTCTTTTAGTGGGTCTTTTGATCCACTTATTACTGGACACTATATCAGCATAACTGAATTGATATTATCTATTATCTAGTGTTTTTATAATGAGAATGTCATTCTTTTTATTTATCTTTTAGAATGTGAAGTAGACCCATGGTGGACTTGAATCAATAATATGAGAAAGTAAGATGATATTGAAAACATGTATATTTATGAGTTCCAAAACATACTCTCGATAAGTATTTTCCTTATATTCTTCATATAAAGTTGGAAAACGAGCTCATTTAGATAAAGAAATAGGATTATGAACATGTCAGTACTTACATGGATAATTTTGCAATACATGTCTGATAAGCTTCTGGTAGTATCGTCAAACCAGAATATAGTTTTTATAAGATCATCGTTAGATTAATTAATTGGCTGAGAAGGGTGTTCCCCATAATAGAAATTATTATGTATGAAGATATTGTGTGATTTGAAATAATAGTTGAAATAGAGGTTGTAGTTACATATCAATATCATGGATTTAACAAGAATCGAAAGATGTTATTGAAAGGGGAATCTAAATACCATGGAGATGTGAAAAGGTTTTGAACACCAAAATTTCAAAATTTTGGGTTAAAAAACATAAGAGAGTGCATTAATGGGACAAAAAAGTGTTTCAAGAGCGAGAAACCTTTCAAATGAGTATAATAGTGTAGAATTACTAATAATAGTAAAATCAATAAACTGAGTGGAGGGAAATCTCAACTTAATAAACCACCCCCACATCAGTGTTTTATGATCATCAATTTTGGGAATTATGCGAATGAATTCCCTAATTCAATTGAAAATATGGATGATTATACACAAAAAAGTATGATTAAAAATTACAAACGTAATGTTTATTCAATCATAATGGATAATACAAATAATGAGAATTAGGGAAAAAATTTTATTTTCCCCCATTAAAATTTAAATTTATTATTTCATTTTCAATGAATAATCCATATAATAATTTTTTTTCATAATTTTGATAAGTTTCATTTCATTATATCCCTCTATAAGGAATTTGGAATAATAAAATCACATTTCATGTACTATTGGTCTAAGGATGAGATGATGTTTCTAATTTTTTTTGTATAAGATAAGATCATATTTATGGATAAAGGATGAATAATATTTTTGAAGTGTTATAAGGACAAAAATTTATGGATTGTTTTAGTAAAACATTGAGTAATAATTTTGACATTAATTAATTATATAACCATATGAGGACACAAGAATATTGGATAACCTATTTGTGATGATGGTAAATAAATAAAGATGGGATGGCATGACATGGGTCTTGTGATCTCTTACTACATCAAGAATGAAAAAATAACATTTCTTTTTGGAGAAATATATAATGTTGATCCGGAAAAAAATGTGAGTTAATATTGAAATCGAGAAAATACTTATTTTCATAAAAATTATTTCTCATTTGGAAAAAGGATCTTCATACAAAAAAATTATTATACTTGTACCTCATCATCCGATGAATATGATGGTCCCGTATTTCATAAATGATTTATGGATGTATGATCGTTAAATTATCTTTACTTTTTCCCTTTTACTCTCCATCATAACGTGATAAATATATTTTTATTCGATTTCCAGGTTTTCACTTGCCACATGGTTTCATCATTCCCTTATTAAGGGATGTTTAAATATCCATTTTTGTGATATGGGTTTCTATGAATCAAACTATCATGTATTAAACCATATATAACCTAGATGAATTTAAATGTAGAAATTACTCTTATGGGTATTAGAGTGTAATACCCTATTATTTTTTTCTTTGTCTTTACAAAAATAATTTAAACTTTTTGAAATTATTCATTTAATACAATATTGAAAATATTTTTTTATATTAAAACAATATATTTATCTTGTGTTATACTAAATAATTAATAATTACCAACAAACATAATATGAATTAGCTTTCTATACATTTAACAACAAGGTTTTCTTATGTTACACACAATAATAACTTCCCTCAAGGACATGTCTATCATCCATGACAAATTTTTACCTAACAATAGTATATCATTAAAATTTTATTAGATTAAATAATAATATATAACATTACCGATAAATTATTTGTTACAAATATTATTAAATACTGTTTGGAAATATATGGTTTACATAAATATAATATGAATTGATATGTTACCAAACAATTAGAAATTAAGAGAAAAAATGATTGAATATAAAATGAAAAATTATTATTTTTCTGGTCAAAAAGAATTTTTAACCTAATAAATTAACATAAATATAATTGGTGAGATATAATAAATTAATATATATGGTATATATTCAATAAAATATTTTGTATATTTATTAAATAGGTTTTATTTACATAAGATACAAATAACCCCATTTTTGTGCTTAAAAACGTTTATTTTTGTTATTACTGGATTTTAATAGAGAACCCATATTAACTCCAATTTTGGGCAATATTGTAGATATAATATTTTATAATAAACATTATATTTTTTTGGAAAAATATATATTTGTTTAGGATAATTTTTTGATATTTTTAAATAAGGTTTATATTTTTAGGAATAGTTAATAATAATGGATTTTAATTCACAACTTCCTTTTCATATATTTTATTTATAAGTTTAAATTTTTATGAAATGGGTTTCAAAGATTAATCACATAATATTTTCATCAATTAATCCAATTTATTTCATTGGAACTAATCTCAAATTAAAATTTGATAGAAAAAATTTAGCATACATTAGATCATTTTTACATTCAAAACCCTCAATGTAATCCCATCAGTGGGATTAATTTTAAATTAATTTTTCCACATCTGTGATAATAATTTCGAAAATTTGATTCCAAATTTTTAATCATAATGATTTATCATTGATAATTTTTTTATCATACTCTTTATCAAATATTATTAGTGAATGTTTCTAAAAATAATTTCTATGGGTAAGAGAAAAAAATATGTTAATAAAGTAATAATATTAATATTTAATACCCAAATTTACATAGAAAAATGTACATCACCCATTTCGTGGACATTATTCAAACATTAAACATATATAATATTAATTTGTTGCTTTTATATGAATTTTTTAGGTAAAAACGTGGGTACACCTAACTGGTTTTAAAAAAATACCATGTATGCCCTTTCCCTTCCCTATAAATGTCCACCACCTCACCCTATTCTATACACCACTCACACGACTTATTATCATCTATGCTCTACAAAATCCACTTCCAAACATACTTAACCTAAACCATGAATCATATATTTGGTCACAATGCAGTCTAAGGAATCATTTTTACACAAACCAATGAGATTTACTTGATTAAGACGTAACACATTCTTTTAATATCCTTTCTTTTATTTCCATTCAGGACCACCTACACTATATTTATTCCATGACTCTATAATGAAACAATAATATAAAATATAATTTGATTTTTTATTCTAGGTTTATTAACTAAATTTATGTATACATCTAGAAAATGGGTAATGATCATATTGATTATGTGTAGGGTGAACTACAGCCTCACTAAACAATGATTATTACATTCTACATTAATGCCTATCATAGGTAGAATAATGATTGAAATTATATTTATATATTACAAATATTATATTTATTTGGAATTTCTATTTCTTTATTCCTTTTTCAATTCCAAACTTTTTAATTTCCATTTCATCTAAATATGATATCTTCATTGGAGGAAGTGTGAATACCGCCCCTTATTGCAATTTGATTCAATCACACAATACATAAAATATATTAAGGATTAAATTAGAGAAAATATTTGATATATATGATATAATAATGGATATGAGATGACTATATATATACATATATAGATACATATATGTCATTTTATTTATTTCATTCAATATGACAATAAAAATGGAAACAACGTTCATGCATACACATAGATAACTGTCTCTATGAACAGTGCATTCCATTTCATAATTATATATTATATAGATTAATATAATTAAAATATACATTATATACATTATATTTATATCTTGTTTTAAAATATTTAATTCATTATATAAGTATAAGGTCCAAATATATAACAAATTAAGAAACATGTGAAGAACACTGCGAATATTAGCTGATGTGAATCCTTAACGAAGTATTTCTAACAAGTGGGTAATATAAGGTATTAATCAAATGATATATGTTGTTATATATAATATTATTATTTTATATAATTGTTATAATAATCAAACATTTATTATATATAATTTTTGTTTGAGTACGAGGAGAGTCTATATATGAGGTAAGGGGGTTTTTTCTCTCCATTTATTTCCATGAGATACATGATTTATTAACCACATATTACTATTATGTGATGCGGATAATTCCCAGCGATTTATTTTCTGATTCATACAAATCAATTTTTTTTATTTATATATCCATTATATACTATTTATTTCACAAGGTTATTGAATCAAATGTTACTAAATCTATAAATTAGTTTTGTTTCAATTTACCTTCATTGATACTGTTGTTTGGGTATACACCTAAATTATTTTTCGATGTGTTTATAATTATTTTTACATGATATATAATTAAAAAACATATTTCATTTATATTTTAATATTCATGGTATTTCATTCTACTATATAGAGATTATTATCACATGTTACAAAGTGATATGGTCTTATTAAAACAATATAATATATTTTTGAGATTGTTAATGATTATGATTCATTGATGAAATTTTATGTCTGATCTCTCAAAAACACTCATTATTTTCCCTGTCCTATATTTAATCATGTCATATATATGTATTGCTACCATGAATCCAATAATTGGTATGTATGATATTTATTATGATGTTTTTGATAAAATTTTACCATATTTATCCCTTCGGTCGAAAGTATATTTTAGTTTAAGAAATATATATTAAAACAATTAAAAAAAATGATTTCAAATGATCATTCAATACCATTTTCCAAGATAATTTTTATTACGTTTTTTATTTTTTTTAATATTACATTAAAATATTTTAAATCTACTTTGAAATAAAAAATGTTTTCAAAAATGTTATACGTTTAGGAAATATTTTCAATAATTCCAATAATTATGTCCATGTTTTCATAGAAACAATTTTCTAAATTTACTTCAAAGAATTATTTATATGTTCCCATGTTTATTTTCATGTAATTGGTTTTCAAAAGGTTTTATTTTTAAAAAATTATTTTTTTCAAAGAAGTAATTCTATTTTACTCACAAAATATTTTCAAAATATATTTTAAAATTATTTTCCATCAATGACGAAATCTATTGATGTTAATAATGATATTATAGGAAATGATCTAAATTTTACATTAAAATTATTTCTATGAATGGTTTATTATTTGATGTCGTTATTTTTTCAAAACAAGATTCTCTTCGATATGTTATATTCTATTAGAAACATCTTATTTATTCGGGATAGGAATTCATGATGGGATTATCAAATCTATAACCTTTCATATTTTATAATATTATGAAAAATTAATGATAACCTTTTCACTTCATTGGTAATGATTTTTTGATAATAAAACTTATGCCTTTTAATGGGACAAGATATAAAGAAATACTGATTTTATGGCACATGTATCAATGATCTTATTATGAGATGGGTCAGTCCTATATATCACTCCAATGCATTTGGTAATGAAGGAGGAATAATTGGTATATATGTTATGATGAAATTGATTTCATGTTCAAAATATAATGTGTGAACCAGATAACATGTTCTCACTGTTATTAGTGAATCTTATTACTTCATCATAATAATATTCATAGACCAAGTTTCATGTCTATAAGATCATGTGTGATCCTAATTACATGTTCACAATGTTATGTGTGAACATGATTACATGTCCACAATGTTATTCATATCACTAGTTTCATGTATATAAGGTTATGGATGAACCTGATTACATGTTCACAATATTCTGTATGAACCTAATTGGATTTAAATAAGTTGATGCGGGGAACTTAATTGCATTTCCTAAACTTACTGAGTGAACCTGTTTCAACTTATACACATTAAAATAATTAAAAAAATGTATATATCACAAATTCTATATTGTATTAGTATGTTTTTCTTTAATGAATGATGATGATAATTTTCTTTTGATCCATTTCATAAAAATATTAATATTTATTGTGATATCAAATATACATGTTATGATATTTAAATGTTATACCCAAGTTCTATACACTTTTTTCATTTTAGTCTATAGAATTTTCTTTTCATTATGCATACAAAGAATATGAGCTCACCACATTCATATGTTTCCATTCCCCATGTTAAGAAGAAAGGATTTAGGTAGAAGTATTTTTGTTAGAGATCGTTATAGAATATGTTGAAAATATTACACAATGATAGATGATTTTGTTTCCATGTTTCCAAAGATACCAAACTATTATATTCCTCCAAAATGTATTTTTGTAATGTATTGAATATTCATCTTAAATAATTCAACATCAATGTATTATATGACTATGTCTCTATAGTCTTTGAATATATATTTTTTAATCATGTATTGATAAATTTTTTTCATTATTTCCTTCTTTTAGAACGAAAAATCTGAATTCATGTGTTTGAATGGACTACCCTCTACATGAATGGCATAAATAATTTTATTTTGTATACCTTTTATGGATAAATATATGTATGTACATAATTCATGTTTGTATAATATTAATATCATGATTAAAATTTTATTGATTATAAAACCATGATTAGAATGCAAGGGATATAACAATCAAATAAGAACAATCATGAAAGGTTAAATAATTATAACCCAAAACAATTATATTAATACAAATTTATTGATAAAGAGGGGATAATATGATATAATTAAAACATGTTCGGTTCTTTCTGATAAAATAGTGATATATAATATATGTAGATAATTTAAAATTTATTTAATATGATGACATAGTGAATACGATGAATTTAATAATTAATGTCGGGGTTTTAGGTTACAATATAATTATTACTAGATTTTTTTATTATTATATTTGGAATTGCGATACTTTAAAATATATAACCAAAAAATGCACTGATTTTTCTTATCTTATTGTTAGTTATGAAAATGATAATATTTCATTTTATTTTATTATCATAATGAATTCAAAATGACAATAGAATTACTCTTGGGAAATAAAATTTATTCCTCTCTTTGGTTGAATATATTATCATCCATGTTAATATTTTATTTAAAATTATTTCAATAACATATAAACTATTCTATTAATTTACATACATTTCATTTTACCCATTCGTTCCATTTTATAAAATTTCTAAATGAAATATTTTCTAAATATTTTCAATAATTAAATTTTGACATTTTACTCTAAGTATAAATTAATTCATAAATAAAATGTATATTGCATGAACATTCCCAAAGTACAATCCTCACAATTTTATTTTAATATCCCCTTAAATTAACATAAGTATTTTTAAAAAATTAATTATTTTCAAAATATTTTGTAATAGAGCATATTCTAAAAAGTTGTCTTCAGAATTAAAGCAGTATTTTCATATAGAGAGATCTGATTTATCTATTAACATATTTTTTAATATATAATAACATCCCTAAATACTATTATCCTTCACTATAGATTTAAACCTATTATAATTCCATTATAATGTTTCTGGAAGTTTTAGGATAATTTTGGAAAATTATTGATTATACCTCTTTGCTATTCAAAGGGTTAAAATGATATAATGATAAATGTTTTCATGACAATGTAGAATTGAAATGAATGAGTTATTATTATGTGAGGGATGGTTCTATTATATTCCTATAATTTATTGGGTTATGATTTTTTTATAAATTCAAATAGTATATGGGAGGTTATCCCATTCCCCAAAAGGGTAAATGGGATGTTATACCATGGAAAATGTTTGCACATTGGGGGTTAGACCATGACTAACCTAATATGAATGTCTTATTGGGTAGTGTTGAAAGAGGAATCCAATAATTAGGATTATATTACACTTAATTACAATCATTATAAACATTTTCTAATTCCACTGTTATTCATTCATGTATCATGTTTTTGTATTCCTTAATGATTATCATGTTTTTTAAATCCATGATTTATTCCATGACTCATGATTATAATCTATGATTCTTTAGAAATGATTTTTAAATGTTATTATCATATTCAAATAACATTAATTTATTTTTATACATTAAAATTTATTTCTAATAACATATCTAATGTTTACAACTACTAATAATATAATCACAACATTTAATATATTTTCTTTTCTAAAGAATATATTGAAAGGTGTTAGGATTATTTTTTATAATAACGGTGAACTTTGTGATGAAAATAGACAGGGACGATGTTGATATTTCTAGATCATGTTGTTTCTATATCTAAGTTTCCAAATATACTAATTTTTTTATTGGATCAAAATGATATGTATTGAAAATTCCTTTAAAAAAGTGAAATGTATATGTGTAAAATACATGGATCATCTCATAGGATTCAATATTTGGTATATATATACAATTTTAAATATTACCCATATCATAGGAATTCATACATAAAATTATTGTCAGCAAACCAAATTTAATTTCATTTGTGCACATACTATGATTTAATAAATATATTTATTTATCTAAAAACACACTCTCACACACACACATGAATTAGAGTAAACCTTGTTTTTGGATCCTTTATCTCACAGACCCACTGTAGTGTATAGTTGTGATTATTATTCTATAATATGTTACCAACTTAAACCCATGTTAATAACATGTCATAAGGATAATATATTTCCATATATTACTTTATTCTTCACATATATAAGGAGATAATGAGCTTCATTATATCTGTCAATTTAAGGTTCACATAGAATAATTTGGAATGAAATCATTCCCCATTAATTTTAATGAATATCACGGGGAAGTGATTGAGATTATAAAAATAAATAAAATTATATAAAAAATGAAATTTATTCTTTTCATTCACTATGAATAAAGGCGACATGAAAAAATTAAATGCCACTTTTATTAAAAATTAAATAAATATGATAATTTTGGAAATTTGGATACATCACATGTTTTTTTTTGAAGAAGTAATGATTTTCATCAATTGATCAACATGTATCATTGATGAGATGATAATATTTTTATTTCTAAATGATCTGACCTTCATTATTGGGGGTTTAACTCTTAAACATTGGAATTAAAACTCGAATATATATTCATTTCACTTGATATCACCTGGTAATGTCATACCATTTCCTTATCTATAGTGATTACATACCTATAAAAGAAATTCAATATTGTTTTTATTTCATCAAATGGAAAATATTTCATCATTTTCAACTCCAGATAATTGGTAAACTCATGAAGAATTGTGGGAATGAAATTAAACTAATAATGTTGATGATTCCTCATTGGAGAGGAATTATTTTAAAATAACCTATATCCTATAAATATTGATAGAATATTATATAGATAAAACATATTAATTAGGTCCTCTATTAGAGGGTATGTAATTAATATACACATATACATCCATTCATGATACCTCAATGAATTTTGAATTTATATGGTTTTTAGTGATTCATATAGTCACTCAGATACTGGTATACAGTCAATTCCATGTTAACATAGAGAGAATAATGAAATATAACCTTATGGTAGAATTGAAAAATTTATTGTACCAATTGTTTAATACTCTTTTATTTTGAGTTAATAGAAAATAGAGTCATCAATTTGATCATAAAATTTTGATGGAAACATTTCATCTCAGGTAAAGGTATATATTTAAATTTATGGTTGCTAATTTTAATTTAAGGTGATATAAATACAAAATCATTTCTATAAAATCATTGAAATATCAAACTAGTTAAATTTGGTTACTAGATATATTAGGGTGTTTAATCCATTTGCATATTCCTTATATCCTATTGTGGGATCCCATATCAATGATGTGTCCAAGTCTATTGGAAAAAAAATTTGTGGCAATATTGGTTGTTACACCTGGACCATCCTAAATGTCAATACCCCTATCATACTTATTGAATCTCTTATTTAGTGAACATGAATGTTATAGAAGGAAAATACACTAAATGAATATTTATATCCAATTTCATGTAATCAAATGATTCTAATACCTCTATTTTTCTATATTCCAATTACTATAAATTTATTAGATTTATACATATGATATCCCATTAGTTGATAAGTCGACATAAATTAATTATAAATAATTATATGTATGATAGTATATGGTGTTATCCTATAAGTTAAATCAGCTATCAGAAAATATTATAAAACATAGGAATGCTTATATCCTTTTCAAATTCAATGAACTCATCCAGTTAGAAGCTGACATCTATATGTAAATGTTCTCCTTCATATTAGTCATATAGATAGTGAGTTAAATATTTCATATCAAATAATTTATTATCAAAATGGTTCCATGGTTTATTTATCACCTTCACTATCTATATATGATTTTACTAACCATCCATTATTATTGATAAAAATAATATAAATTATTAATGATCACACGATCAATGGAGAAAAAGATTATAGTAGGTTGTGGGTGATTATCATGTGATTCGCCTTCAACATCCACTAGTATTACTAAATTGGGATCCCTATCATGGAAGATTTACTATGATCAATGGTTCAAATCATTAGTATTATATAGATGTATTTATTGTCAATGTATATGATTCATACAAATTAAATAATATATCACTATATTTTTTTATCTTGAATCCCAGTGTCCTACAAACACTAGCTCATGTGATGTGTGGTATAAACAGTATATATTATGGGAAAATGATTAGATGGTTGGAAAAAATAATTTTTATACAATCTAGCTCCTATTTACCTCACTCTTTCCTAAGAAGGTATATTCTATTTACTTAGAGTGGTGTTTCTGGAAACACACATTAGGTTACAAATAAATAATATATTGTAGACTAAATAGAAATATTCAAGGTCTTGATTCAATATAAAAGTATAAAAATTTAAATATTCAAGAATAGATTTTTATTTATTGGAAATATTCTATTTGAGGAGGTTTTTACATACATCGTTGATGTTGAAAAATTAAACACACTACATATTCTAAAATTAGATGATAACATCATTAATTATTCCTACATTCCTAATATAATAAACCTATTGATTCATAAGAAATTAAAATAATGGAAACAAATTATCATATTGTATTATTAAATTTGTATTCTTTATTAAATATGGTTTTAACTAAGATTAATTCATATATTTCTCCTCAAATCAATTGGTTGGGTAAGGTAAACGACGCCATCATTGTTAGTTTATATGATTTTTGTTCCAAAATTTTATGACATTATTTTTATAACGGTGTTACCTTTAAATATTTAAAATAATAATACACATTAGATATCACTCTATTTGGTGTGAACAAATATTTTATATTAATAAACATCAGTTATTTATTTAATTAATCTTTTATTTTGAGTAAAAAATATCTCTAGTAAAATCCCAACCACGACTCTGAATAATGTCATGTTTGTTCATTTAAATAAATACCTCAAGGCTCTTTTAGTTCAGTTTGATATGATTTCTAATATGACCCCCCATTTTCCCCTCAATATAAGTATTTATACTTACAATACCCCTATAAATAATTTTGAGGAAATGATGACCATAAAATGTATGTTTATATTAACCCATTATACTATCATAATATTCTAGATTAGGAATATAATTTCATCAAATCAAAATAGAAATACTTTGAATATAAAATAATTTCATCTAAAATGTTTTCATAGATTATTATCATATATAGTTTCCCTAAAATTTTCATTTTTTTATAATCATATATGTTATTGTATCTAATACATGGTTTTAGACACATATGATTTTTAGTCAATATTGGTAAGTGTATAAGTATGAAAAACAATGTCACATAAAATAGATATATAAGAACATAATCATTTATAGTGAGCAAATATGACCCCATGTATTATTCATTACTGTTATCATCATTTTCCATGTGGATGTGGTGGTTATTATATCGAATTTAATTGAAATAAAAAATATGATCTAATTTTTTATGGCCTTAATTAAAAAGAGTGAATGAGACCTAAATATATATATAGGCTTAATAAATGACATAAATGTAAAGGTCGGGATCTAAATGTCACCATCAATTTCAATGGAATTTAATTTCACAGTCTTCTACCTTTATTATACTTATAATATACTTGTGATATAATATGGGGACTTACATTTATAAATTTCTACAATGAATTAATATATATTATCCATTACTAGTACTTCTAATCCTATTTGAGATGCTTTGTATTATTAATTAAAAAAATGGTTCATTTGAAAACATCATTGTATGAGTCAATACTATGAGAAGTTATCTTCTTAGAAACATCATAGGAAAGAATAAAATTTATGTAACGAGTGTGATGTTTATATTAAAGTCATATCACCACTAATTGTAATGAAACTTCTAATGCTCTAGAAAATATTTACCTACAGACTACATAATTCATAAAGAAGGGATACTCCTTAAAATAATGTTTCTTTTTTTTGTTCACATGTGGGAAAATGAATATATTCATTCAGGCTTAAAATTATAATTCAATTCATGGATGGGGGACAATCTACATGAAATTGGTGTAAATTTTTAATAATTTCTAGGCTATATAATGTGTTCACAATTAATCACAAAAAGAGTCTCTTAGGGGATAATTTAATTATAAAAACCCCCATTAATATGTACTCTACTGAACATATATACATATACATACATACATATATATATATCTTGTAGAAACAATCCCGAACCATGATGGAAAAGGTGGAATGTGTTGGTCTACATGCTCCAATTACAATGAAATTACGGATTCACACTACATTTTATGTAAACAGTGGTTTTGGAAATCAAAATATCCATTGAAATTTCAATATAATTTGTCTTATTCAATAAAATATTCAATTTATAGAGGAAATTATATCCTCATATAAATTCAATCCTGACATCGTCTCCCTAGAATAGTTTATAGTCTTCATCTTGAACCTATGTTTTGAATATATCTTAATGATGAAAGACTAATGACTAAAAATACATATAAAAATATAATGCATATGTATGACTATATGGGATTAAATTTTTTGGGATGAATATATAGGAATTTTTGACCACCCCATTATTGATGAAATATCCCCTTAATGATATATTGGATCCCATATAATTTTTACACTCTATAGATCCGGATTTTTAACAGTTACAATCAGGACTTCGGGTGTCTACATCTATTAGTAATCAATGAGAATATTATAAATGAATTTATGGGGACATATATTCATAGTATTTTCTTTATAAAAACTTCATGGGATAAAATGTGTGGTGTGCACTATCAATAATATCTATTCCTGAAATCCCATTCCATATTTTCAATTTGGGGAATATCACTAGTAATTCATATTTTAATTGATGTATGGGGTGCTGATGTCAATAATTGGGGAATTTAAAAATAGTATTTTTTCTTAAAATGATAAATAAACTATATAAGGAATGACTAATTTTAGAGGGCATGCAAGTAGATATTCATGAAAATATTGACTTTTTTATTTCACTTTTCCCTAGAATGTTCATTGAGGTCACTTAACTAAGGGAAATTCAAATAGATAATTTATGAGGGAATGTTTCACTTCAATGAAAGAAAAAATTATATTTGTATTTTTTTATGAATATTAAATTATATAAGAGTTTTTGAAAGGATGTCTCCCTTACCTCTGGTAGAATTTTTTACATGTGTTAGAAGAAAGTGTAAACTCATTGGGAATAATTTTGTTAGAAATGATAATAAAAATTGGTGATGATGTGGGTAACTCTTTATTGGACATTCCATGTTTTTTAAATGGTTAAAACAATCAACCTTTCTGTAGGTGTGAACATGATACTACTATCATTAGTAACCTAACTAAACGAAGGCGCAACACAGTGAAATGTTTGTAAACATAGAAGAATAACCCCTGTGAAACATATATGACATGTTTTCAAATGATTTTAATATCTGTGATATAAATAAATTTATTTTATATTTAGATCTTATTTATTCATATAAAATTAAATTATGTTGGGTTCATTTTATGGATTTCATTTTTTTAAATGTTTGGTATGTTGATATGTTGAAATTAAATTTCCTTAGATGGGGGAAAGTCTTTTTCCTCGGAACATTTTCATACTTTAGGACACATTTCCTAGGTACATAAGAATAAATACAATGTAGATAGGATATTAACAAACAATGTAGTATAGTATCCCTAATCAAATTCACCATCATTCTATAATATATCAAAATTCATTTACATCAATCCACATTCCCACATACAAATCATTCTAGGGAATATAAAATAATTTCCCCCATTCTGATATACTTTTTCCATGACACTTATATATTTCTAAAAATAAACCTCTTTGGTATCTTTTATTTGTTTGAAATGATGATGATGGAAAATAGTATTGATCCTATGGATGAAAAGTATACACTTTAGGAGCGTCACATAACCTAAAATCCAACGACATTGATGTAAAAAAATTAAACATGAATTTTCTATCATATTCAATTACACTAAACAATATTTCTACATAACATGGTTGAACCCTAACCCAAAAATCTATATTGGGATAATATCCCTCCAAAGCCTCCACACATGGGAGACAACATTTCAATTTACATTTTTATGATAACCACATCTATATCCTAGAATTGAGGTCCAATTCAATAAAGAATAATTATTTCAGTTGCCTTATAATTTTATTGTAAGCCATGAACATATGAAATCGTATTTGAAACCTCATTCACATAGTTATATTAATTATACTATCTTGGTTCCCCCTTTTTAGCACTCATTATCCACAGTAAATTATTTTTTTAAAGGAACCACTCAAGGGACCTTCAACGACCCTTTGAATTATATAATGTATTCTTTATAAATATGCTACACTTTATAATTATATATCCCATTGATAATAGTTTTTACCACTTATCATCCATAAATTATTAAGACCTTGACTAATTTATTGTCATATATCTATTAGATAATTACTATCATTATCATGAGAACACCTATAATGCTTCATTATTTTCATGATTCCCATTATGGTTATCATTTTTCTCATTTTTCCATCATTCACCACTAAATGAGATATGAAAATACGGGATCTTACTATTAGTAGTAGACCAAATGATTTTTATATTAGGACAATATTTACTGTGATTCCCATTATTCATACTTATTTTGTTACTAAAAAAATTTCACATGAATCGATAAAAATATACACATGTGTGGTCCCATGACATATACTTATATTCTAGACATGAATGAAGACAACATGAATATTTTTGTCTACCCCATCACAATATAATCTTCCATGATGCCTTATGTAAAACATCATCATATTATTCCTAAAATTTGACATACACAAACATGGTTCAGTATATCAACTTTAACATAATCAATGTAAATAAAACTATATGTGAACTAACTTCAATTAGTAAAGATTCATAGTATATATGTTTGATGAAAAGATCCGACATTAAAATAATTACCTTCAATTGGATTGTATCATCACTAAAACTTTTTTCTGGAGATCTAGGAAAATCATCATTGAGACTTATTCATACATAGCTGTATAACTTTCTAAAACGATACATATTCCATAAAAGGTACTCTCCATAAAATAATCACATCCCATATTATTTTTCTTCCCTTATGTGGAAATAAAATATTAAATATAAACCATAAATGGGTTCCAATTCCTTGGTCACACATAAATCGTTTCTAGGTTGTTTTTCAAAAATATACATTTCAAAATACATTATACTATTTAGAATAAGTCATAGATGCATGACCATAATATAAATAACATCAGTCCTTGTCACCAAATTATAAAAACTATCACACAAAACATTGAGCAATATACAAATAAATTTGTTTTGTTCACTTTATTGGGATATGTACTTATCACATAACATAGGAAATATCCCACTTAATAACTCATACCACCTCTATATATGGATGTGAATTCCCTAGTTCCTAATAATGAGGATTAAAATAATAGAATTAGTGACAAGTGAATGAAATATAGAGATCTTCTAATAAATATATATATATATATAGTTCACATCAACATATTATATTGATCATATTTCTAGATTGGAGGTAACCGGTGCCAAAAAAGTATTTAATAATGATTCATTTTGGCATCATAAATTTAAAATAAATTTATTGAGTCTGAAATAAATCAAAAAAATGTTTTCATATAATCCCATTATTTAATCACCTTGACTAATGTTTTTATAAAACAGAAAATTGAAATCCAAAATGGGAATCCTCCATTGAAATTAAGGCCCTCTTTAGCTCAAGATGAAGAAGGTTCCATTTTTCGCTATTAATAAGATGACCATTTAAAATTTATCAACCATTTTTTATCAGAATACATTCATATATGAAATTTCTATGCATTGGGTAATGTTATTATTTTAAAACCCCTAATAAAAACCCCAACTTCATAAATTTTTGACACATACCTAATAAAATTAAACCATTAATAATTTCACACATAACTAATAACATGGAAAATAATTTCAACCATTTCTATATAAAATGTGACATTATATTTCTCTGTATTCAAATAAAATTTTTTCTATTTTAAAATACATGTTAAAATCCACGTAAAACCATTAAACATTTAAGGATAATGTCTTAAACCATTCCACACATAAAACTATTCAAACATCATCAATTAAGTTAAACAACTTTATAATTCCCCATTATATCTTTTATGTCTACATTATTACTAAAAAAGGGGATTATCTTGGGAATTTATCAGAGTGTAGTAATTCTAAATATAAACAAGGAAAACTCAATCATCTACACAGGGAAAATATATTTATAAAAATTCTTACACACTTTCTATCTCATTACCAGTATATTCATGTTTATCATTTAAGAACAATAAAAATATCATCTAATATATAACAAAAACTAATTTAAAAATTAATGAAAATTTTTGGACTCTGAAATTATATAAAAAATATAAATTAAAAACAAACATCAAATAAAATCTCATATAAATAAAAAATAAATCCTTTGTAAAACCAACTTAATTATTTTAGTTTCCCACCCATTGAATATTTTTTTTAATACATATTTAGAGGATATCATAACACCTAAAAAAAATAGGAAAAAGGATTATTTGGGATGAATACAATGATATGGTGAGAAATTAGGAATACGGGGTGAAGGATCAATATTCTAACAAATAGAGATCATATAAAATGATTTTCAATAATACCCCATTTTCATAATTTTCTTTAATTAATTTATAATTTCAATGATATCATGCATTACATTTAACACTGAATTATAACAGACCATGATATACTATTAATATTATTATATATACATGCACTTTATAACCTCAATTTTAAATTTTGATATATGAATATTAGTAGAATCATTCATAATATTAACAATATTTTTTTTATTTTTTATATATATTTACAAATTTGTTATCGTTTTTTTGTAAAATCATTATATGCATTGAAAATAATTTTTTTTCAAAACAAACATTATTACATAATTTTTTGAATAAAAAAAATCTCAATTTTATAAAATTTATTTTATTAAATTTAGTTCATTTGTCAGATGAAATTTTCCAAACTAACTTACTGTGAATTGATTTAGAATTTAATGAATAGATTAATAGTTCGATGACTACTGAAAAATAATTATTTCCTAAAACATTAAATTTCCATATCAAGCAGTTAAAATGTTAAATATTGTCCTAAAAGATTTAAAAGTAAATTTAATTAATTTATATTATTAATAAATAAATTTATTCCATTGGAATCAAATTAATGTTTTTTTATTCTTATGAAAATTTTATCTTTTGAAAACTATATTTATATCACGTCTACACGTTAAATATTAATCAAAAAAATTCCCAATTATTTGAATGGAATTTGGAAAAAAAGATTCTATATTTCTTATAAGAATATTTAATTGTACATAATAATATTAAATTATTATTATTTCAAATGGATCATAATAAATAGTAACTATTAAATAACATTGTAAAGGTAGAATGGGTTTCTTGGTTGTCAAACTAAACTTATAATTGGTAAAATGACATAATATCATTCAAAAAATTAATTTTAAGGATATATTTTGAATTTTTCTCATATATGGTTCATAAATGTTAAGTTTTTGGGACTTTTGTAATGTTTAGAAAAGCAGTTACAACTTTTTTATTTTAAAAATTCAAAATTTGTCCCCATCCCCTCTTATGAATGGGAACCGATTCTCATCTCCTCTTAATAATTTTAGAACCTAATGGAATGGAAAATACCTAAAACAATATCCTCCATTAGAACGATATAATTTTTAGAGGCCTTAATTTGATTATGAATCTTTCCAAATAATGTTTTTGTGATAACCCAATGTTTTTTCTGAATATGACATATCGTTATTAAATGACTATTTTTCATTTATTTTATTTATACCCCATTAAAATATTCTTAACTAATTGTGATATAATAACATCAATATATTCCATATACATGAATTTTTGTATTTAATTACCTATATCCTTTTATTTTTCCAACATGTTCGAAATGAAATGGTTAAACATGTTTAAATAATATTACCACCTCACAAACCAATATAATTGTTTTTCCATCCCCACAAATGACATCATTATATAATGATGTATTTAAAATATCTATATGATTATTATGAAATATATATAGTTTTTAAGTTATTCTATGAAATGTACTATCTTACTTTCCAGTCATGGAAATATGATAATGTTGCTCCTATTTATGGATGAGTACCTATTTATAATAGAATGTTATTCATTGTTCACATATGATTTAAAAGTAAGGCGATAATGAAAAATTAATTTATTATCTATTATTTATTAAATTTCAATTTATCTAAAATTATGATATATTAAATAAATTCATTTCCTTCAATCCATCATGAAAATGGAAACAGTTTTAATGCATACATACGGCATACCGTCTCTGTGAACGATTTAATCCATTTGTATATTTCTATATTTTATGGATTGCATTAATGATGTATACGATTAAAATATATTATATTTAGTTCTTATTTTTTATTTATTTATATAATTCAACATTTATCAATGTACAGTATCTCATGTCACTTAATCAAAACATACATGAAAAATAATGCAGTTATTACACAAAATGTGATTTTATCATGGAATTGTTAATTAATAGGTTATAGTTGGTCATAATTAAAAAATATATTGTATTATATATAAAATAACAAGTATATTATAGAATTAGAATAAATATATATTTATTATACAATCGTTTTGAACATGTATGATGGATATCGATACTTAAGGTAATGGATTTCTAGTCTCTCTTTTATTTCTTGGAGATATATATCATATTCAAAACATGCTTATTTTGTGTGGTGTGTATACAACCCCTATGATAATCTATATAATTAATATTATTTCCTTTGATGATATATAATTATTTATTTAATTTTATTCATTGATGTGATTGGCGATACAAAAGTATTCAATGTTCTATGGGATGTTTGTCTCATAATTATTATTTAGAGAAAAATTACATATTGAAAACTTATATATTATATGTTTTGTATAATATAACCATGAATGTCTTATTATCACTCTAATTATATTTTTGTATTTTTTAACTCTTATATATGGATCATTATTTCATGTATTCTAAAATTAAAATATTTCTAATTTTTTAAGGTCATATCAATATAAAGTCATTGTTTATCTCGACTGTTTCTGATTTGGATTCCAGTGATTTGATTTTATTATATAACTATTCAAAAACCCATAAATTTTCTTAGTATATATTGATTTCAAGAATATAGATGTTTTCCTATTATTATTATCTCTTTCTATACACAGTAGTCCATAATTTGGTTTAATGAAAAAAAACATTAATTCTATCTTCGGTTGAATTAATCCCTTCTTAAATGAAATTTATTACTAAAAGTAAAATGTTTTAAGTCATATTTCTACTATTTCAAAAATATTATTAATTAAAACATATAAATTTTTTGATATTTTATTATATGGTTTTAATGGAAACTTATTTAAATTTTTTAAAAGAAGAATTTTTATCAATTATAAATTATATGATTGAAATCATTATTTTAACTTTTAAAACATGAATTATATTTTCCAACATAAATTACACCCAATGAATTAAATCTCAAAATAAATGTTTCTATGGTAACTTTTAATTATTTTTTTTATTATTTTAGTAATTTTTTAGAGATGTTTTTTTAAAATTCAAAATGATATTTTCTTCATGAAATTTTCCAAGTGATCATTACAAATATATCATCCTCTTTGATGACATATTTTTACTTTACATAACTTTTAATTGATATATGACAAAATTATACCATGGATATTTTTTATATAGATGCTTTATGGTTGTCATTATGATATGTTTACAAAATATTTTCATTTTCCATAGTTTATGTTGTGATGAATTGATAATATTATTATGAAACAAATTTCCTTTCAATGGGATATGATATGATGAAATGTTTATAAATCCTATATACATTCTACGATTTATGAAATGGTGAACATGTTATGATCTTGTAGAATACAAATTTTATCATTATCGAAAAGTCAGGAACTGTATGCACATACATTGAATTTGGGTATTGTTTGATGTTACATGAGATAAAATAATATATGGAAGGTTATCCCAACTATGAATGAGGGTAAACAAGAGGATATTGAAATCATGAACTACAGAACGTTGAATGTTATTCCATGGTGGAAAGAAGGTACATGAGAGCTTATCTCATGCTTAAAATAGAATACATTTGAGTTTTTCCGAAGTCCGAAGGAAATACCTGGGTGGTTGTCCCTAGTATATCATGTTATGAATGTATCGATGGGAATCCTTAAAATATTATTTTTTATGATTATGTGTATGAACTTTTTTTGTCTTATTACATTTTTATGCTCTCATGGATTTTTTTTCTTTATGTCTATGATGAGTAATGTATTTTGAAATAACCTAATTAATTCTTTGACATATCTCTATGATATATTATATAATGGTTATGGGTTTCAAATAAAATTTGCATGTCCTTATACCCTCACTCACATGTTATGACAATATAACTCTTTTATACCATTAATGAGATTTTGAGCTCACCCAATACTATTTTTTATTTCACTTGGTTATGAAGAAAGTTATATCAATGATATATCTAAGAACAGTTCTATTTATGAAGAAAATATTTGGAGATGATGTGTTTGTTTTATGGATAAGTTGTTTTTGTGTCCACATTTCCAAAGGTTCTAGACTGAAATGATTCTGAAAAGGATCATAATGATATTTAATTAATATTTTCTTATTATGATGTAATATCACTATATATGTAGATGGGATTGTAATAATTGTTATTATATCCATATTAGTGAATATTTTGGAATAAATTATGAGAGGACATTTGTGAGAACCAAAAGGAAATGTTTAATTATTTGAAAATATCTATGTAAATTGGTGAAGTATAGAGTGATTTTTTTACAAATTTGATCCATGTATGGATTGTATAATTGGATGTGGATATGGAACAATTGTTTCTCTTGGTAATAACCCCAAAATGAGAAATTTATGATAAAATATATCGTTAATAAGTTCACAAAAAAATTTCTTATCTCATACCCTATTTACACTCCGGGTTGTTGTATTTTGGAAATTACCAAACCCTTTATGACCCATACTTAAGGATTTGAATAGTTGATGACTGTTAATATTCTACGATTAATCATGGTTTTCATATATTTACAAGATGCTTCCATGATATAGAAATCCTATAAAGGTTTATAAATTTTTAATCACTCTGATTAATAACACCTGTTGGATATGCTAACCATACTAGTTTTAGAATGGGATTGAAGATAAGCCAACGATGTTGGGGTTGTGATAGTCATGATCAAATGTTGAATTGTTGAATTTGATATTAGTAATATAAATTCCCATATATGATGAATATTATTTTGGAATTTGAATTACTATCCAAAAATATTATATATTGAATTATTAGTGAAATCTATTAATGGTGTGATAATCACATTACTTGTGTATGATTCTTTCCTTGTTTATGTTTCCAAGAATAAATCTCTTGAAAATATCGTTATTCTCTCTCTGGTTGAATTAAAAGTTATTTTATTAATTTATTGGGTTTTCTATATAAATACCACATCAATTACAATGTATGAGGGTCATATTGGATTTTTTAAACCAACTTATTTTCACTTATTATTGTGACACTAAATATGAACATTTGATAGAGATTAAATTAATTGTATTGGTTTTGACTAAAATTTAAAATGAGTGCCTCACTCATATGTTTGGGGAGAAAGACAAAATCAATTACAATGTTTTTGTCTAGGATTTTGATGATTTATTTCCTCAAGGGTTTAAAAGTATTCCAAGGAATCAAACCATTTATTTTAACTAGAACTCATACCTAGTCCAACACATAATTTAAAAACTCATAATGAAATATCAATGATTAAATTATAATAATTGATTAATAAATTATCTGAGAAACCTTTAAAGTTATTAATTCATACATGTGTATCAATATGGGGTACACATGTATTAATTTTATGTAGAAATATGAATTGATCTGGATTTCCATTTATTACAATCAATTGGACAAGATCTCAATCATGAAAATTTATTCTATACACTATATTAAGAACATGATTGATAAACTACATGGGCCTCAATATTTTTTGAATATTGACCTTAAATATATATATAATCAATTTCTATTCAAGGTGGAGGATATACTAAATGTAGTGTTCCCAAAAATAATTGGACACTATTAGTATCTTGTGAATAAATTTTTTCTATCAAATTCTCCTTCTATATTAATGCATTTAATTAATATATTCTCTTGATATTAGCTTGATATTTAATTTAGTTCTCCTTATAGACTATATTATTATTAAATCAATATGAATGTAAGACCAATAAGACCACTATATAATTGTATAGAAGACCATAATGAAGGAGTGAATATATACAAAATTATCATAGTGTGAATTGTTGAAAAAAATGGTTTCTATTTTTGGTTCTATAATCTCAATTGAGTGTATATCAATTGTTACATACAAGAGGAATGATATTGAATATTGGCCTAGACTAACCACGTTAAATGATAATTTCCATTTTTATCGTTTGGATGATTATTATCAATGCTTTTTTTATAATATCTCATAAATATATAATCCACTAAACAAATTTACTCATATGTAGTCTATTTGTATCTAGATAGATTAATAAGACGAAAATTTCAAGGAGATAAAGTGAATATTAGAATGTTTTCCAATGCATACATTACCCTACTATATGGAATGGTCTGTAATATATTCTAAAACATTTATAAAGTTACTAGAGTGTATTGTCATGTATAATTACATGGTTGTATTTTATGCCTTGTAAAAATTAGTGGTTCAAGGGATAAATTACCGTACCCATGTTTTGGAGATAGTTATGGTAATTATTTTGATATATATATATGGAGGAATTATATACATTGAATAGATATTCATATTGTAAGAACCTGGTTTTTGCTGTGAAATACTTTGGAATATTCTTGATGATATTCCAGAGCAGTGCCTTCAGACGGCGTGCGATTCCGAGCCCCAGAGTGGCCGGAATAAAATTTTTAGTGCGTTCACACTGAAAATGACAAATAAATGGGATGAATCCTAAAAGGAGTTCCGAATCAGAGATCCGAGTGTACGGATGGGTCCGGAATGAGGTGTTTACCCTCGGAACGACATAAAACTTGTCGGCGCGGGATGTTTGGACCCCTCACCCGCTTCTGGAACATTAAACGGATTAATTAATTAATTAATTCGTTTAATGGTGAAAATCTAGTATAGCCAAAAAGTCCGAGAGCCAGGTGAAAACCTGCTCCCAATAATAGAAAAGAAAAAATTAAATAGTACAGGGCAACTCAACGAAGGGGGGCCTTATACAACCTTGTGTACAAAGTGCCAATCCTATCACTGTGAACAAGCTCATTACAGTAATCAGGAAGTACAAATGACCAGCTTGAACTAGCCTCCACAATTACCCTTTTTGATAGGACGTCTGCCACCTGATTTTCCTCTCTATACCCATGAGACACCTCTAGAGAAATTGACTCAGCAATATGCAGAGCACTAACCCATGCAGCAAGCATCTTCCATGGCACACTCCTGGATCGCTCCTTCAAAATCTGTGCTGCAACAGAAGAGTCTGATTTGATCCACAGACTCCGCCAACCATAATGAGCTGCATATCCAATCGCCTTAATCATTTCCCATAGTTCAGCATCAATTGAATTTCCATTGCCTTTGTAATGAAAGTAGAATCCTTTGACAAAGCCTCGATACGTCCGGAACACAGCACCACATCCAGCAGGTCCAAGCGCACTGGCGGCTGCCCCGTCCACATTCACCTTTAACCAATCAGTTATAGGTGGTATCCACCTGATATATTTCAGAACTTTGGGCCTCCACTCCCTGCCACTTACACCTAGGGATCTCAAAAGAAGAAAGTCAAAAATGTCATTATTTATTGAACCAGAATGGTTAACCGGGGTAGAGATAATATATCGGTGCATCATCATAGTACCCTCCTTGAAGGAGGGCCTTCCATTGTTGAAGCCAATATTATTTCGGGCCTTCCAAATGAATGAAATCATAGCAACAGTAGTAGCAATGAGCAGGGACATGACCTGCTCACTGTGGACAACTCGCATGGCCGAGGAAAGCAGTGCACTAACCGATTGGGAGGCTAATTGGCATTGCAAAACTTCATTCAAGTAACTCCATAACTGCACAGAAAAAGGGCCGCAAATCAACACATGATTGATAGTCTCATCCACAACCAAATGGTGGAAACATACAGGTGCAACAGTTAAATTCCACGACCGTCGGTGTGCTCAAAGCGTGGTTTTTATCCTAGGAGAGTCTTAATCCCGACCCCGCCGAAATTTCGGGTTCGGGGCTATCGGGCGGCGTTTAAGTATTTTCTACTTAAACGAATCCCCTCCCCTCTTCTCCTTCTTCCTCAAACCCTACCCTCTCCTTCACCTCCAGCGAGGCAGCTCCGGTGAGGCGAGCTCCGGCGAGGCGACTCCGGCAAGGTGCGGTGGTGCCGGTGGATCGACGTGAAGCTCCGGGCGAAGCCCAGCGCGGTAGGCGGTGTTCGTTTGCGTTTTAAATTTAGAACCCCTCATTGAATTCATATTTTAGTGTCTAATTGCTGCCCAATCTTCAAGCGAATCCCATTGTTGTGTAGGATTCAATCTGAGGTTTCCGTCACACTTTTCGGATCAAAATTCCGAGACCTGAGGTGTTCGTAGGGATCCGACGATGTTTCGGGGGCCTTTGGTGTTTTCCGGCGAGAACCAGCAGCGACGGTGGCTTCCCATCGGCAGTCCGGCGGTCTTCCAGGCGGCAGCTGCTTCATCTGGGTATTGGCGCAGGTGGCCGAGCGGGGCGGCTGGCGGCCAGCAGCGTCGCGGTGAAGTGGGGAGCCGGCGAGAGGATGCCGGCTGGGGGGCGCCGACCAGGGGACGTCTGGGGTCACAGCTCGCGACCCCGCTGGGGAGACCGAGACCCGCCATAAGCAGGTCTCCACGTGGACTCGACCGGCCGTGACGGCCGGTCAGTGGAGGCGCCCGCGCGGCGCGCGGGCGAGGCATGTAACGGGCCGCGGGGCGGCGGCCCACGGGGTCGGCTTGGCCGGAACCAGGAAGCTCGGCCGCGTTCCCAGCGGGCCGGCCGGAGCAGGCAGGCCCGGGCAGGGCGGACCGGCCAGAACGGGCCGGTCCGGCCCGAAGGGTTCTCCCCTAATACCTTCAAATGCTCGTATCATTAGTTATGGGCATCCGTTTTGCGCAACGTCAGTGGCAGTGCAGACCTCGCGTCGAGAGCAACGCTTTGAGATGGTTTCAGGAATTTTTAATTCCAGAATCTATGGGCTGCGGATGCGCGACGCATATTTAAGTGGTTTGTCATTTTCCAGGGGAACTTCTCTTAAACGGCATGGACGCGTCCGACGTCTGATTTAAATTCTGTCAGTTGCGTTGGGACCCTGGCACCGAGGCGGAGCTTTCTAGGGTAGTTCCAGGTGTTGAGGCCGAAGTTGAGGCATGGGACCCACGACCTGTCTTTTGAGCTGCATGCAGCTTTTAGCGGCCTTTACATAGACGTTCGTTCAGGGCGTGCAAGCAGTCGATGTTGGGTGTTTTTCATAGGGCATTGCGATGGCGCAGTCTGCCAGCTGTAATTCCGCACGATGGTGCGGGCCCCATGAGGGCCATTTCAGGAGTTGACGGTGATTTCCAGCTTTATCACCGGGCGACCGTTTTGGACATGTGAGTAGTCTATTTCGTGTACATTTTCGAGAGGATCGCAACGATGTGATCCGTTCGGTGAGTTTCGAGACCGAGATGTGGGTCCCATGTGGCACCGCTCGTGTGTGGTGCGCCGGAATGCATCTTTTTCTCTGGATATCCGTTGCACTCATGTGGGTAGTGCATTTGACGTGTTTTCCCGAGGGGATCGCAATGGTGCAATGAGCCCGACTGTTTTCGGGGCTGAGGCTCGGGATCACAGGACGCCGTTCGGGCTTGAGGCGGTGTTGGTGACTTTTATGTTGGATATCCTTTGGAGGCGGGTAAGTAGTCGATGTCGCAAGTTTTTCCACAAGGATTACAACGGTGCGCTCCGTTTTGTTGTACAGAGCCTCTTGCCTGATCTTGTTAATTGTGGAATCATGGAAGGGGCTCCTGTGGTGGTTCACCCTACTTTGCTTACAGCGGACCTTTGGGGAGTGATCACGTGCTCTCCCGTGTGAGAGATGTAAATGCTTGAGGTGACGTGGTTGGCCGTGCCTGGGCCTTTGAGGTAGAGTTGTTACTTCACGCCTTCGCGTTGATGCTGGGTGTTGTGTGCACGATAGCCCTAGGGCTGGAGACATGGTATACTCTAGGAGTATACGGGAGCGCTTGGAGGTACGTGTTGTTTGTACGTGAGGATGTTTGTGCGCTTAGTTGGGGTTGACTTGGGGCCACCCGTCATGTGGGTCCCACGTGCGTGCCATGATCTGTTTTACGTACTTGGACCTCTCGCAGCATAGAGGGTCCCTTTGTGCTCATTTGTTTGACCAACAGGGTGGAGCTCTTCCCCTGGCTTTGTGCTCATTTGTTGACCAGCAGGGTTGAGTGGTCTCCCCCTTGTTTCGTTCTCGATGGATTGGCTGGTAGCGGTGCTAGTGACACCTAGTGCTGGGGCAGACGTTGCACCTCTATTGGGAGAGATGTTCCGGAGTTGGGTGGTTGCGCGACACCAACTCCGTGTTCGGTCGGCTAGTTTTGTATCCTCTTGTAGAGATGGCAGAGCGGTTCTGAGTTTTACACTCTAGTGGGGCTGGTCAGTGGGTTACTCATCGACTTCCTCGGGCTTACCCTCCAGCAGGGCTGGGCAGTGGGTTGCTCACTGACTTCTAGTGTTTACCCTCCAGCGGAGACTGGACAGTGGGTCACCCGATGCTATTAGGGTCTACCCTCCAGCAGATACTTGGTAGTGGGTCACCCGATGCTATTACGGTCTACCCTCCAGCAGAGACTGGGCAGTGGATCACCCGACGCTATTAGGGTCTACCCTCTAGCAGAAACTGGGCAATGGGTCACCCGATGACCTCTTAGGGTCTACCCTTCAGCCGGGCTGGGCAGTGGGTCACCCGTCATCTAGTTCCAGGTCTACCCTCCAGCAAGGCTGGGTAGTGGGTTGCCTCTCAACTTATTCTAGGTTTACCCTCCAGCGGGGCTGGGCAGTGGGTCACCGGAAGATGTGTTATGGTTTACCCTCCAGCAGGGCTGGGTAGTGGGTCACCCAGTATCTTATTATGATTTACCCTCTAGCGGGGCTGGGCAGTGGGTCGCCGGTTGATGTATTAGGGTTTACCCTCCAGCAGGGCTGGGTAGTGGGTCACCTGATATTTGGTTATGAATTACCCTCCATCGGGGCTGGGCAGTGGGACACCTGTTAGAATTCTAGACTCAGTTCTCTCAACTAGGCTAGTCTGTGGCATACCTCCGTGATTACTGGAGCGGGCCCCTTGGTTGTATGGGTTGGTGATGGAACGGCTTGACATTGAGGAGACCTCTCAACTGCAGGGTAGTGATGAGGTGTGGCATTACTTTCCTAGAACTCTGAAGTATGAGTGGTGCTTTCCCCACAGAGACCAATTCTTGCAACGCGATCTAAAACCTTGTGGGCGAGTCAGTGCCGCCCAAAGCCGATAGTATCAAGGTGCGGTGACTGGGCTCCTTGGCTTATAGTTTGGGGTAGACGTGCGGGATACTGGGCATCTATGGAGTTTCTTCCAGGACTATTGGCTACTCTTCCTTGGGCTGAGCTATAGGATGGAGAACCCCTTACGACTTTGTTCGGGCTTTCTGGTTGAGAATAAGAATATTTATATACCTAATTCTAGTACCCAATCCTTGGTTTTGGTTACTCTCCTTCTAGGGAACATGAAGACACTCGGGGTATGCCACGTGCTTTCTATGTCTAGCTTCTCGTGGTTGGATGAGTCTACTCTCCTACTATAGGTAGCGAAGACTCAACGAGAAGTCTATCTTCTCACCCTTTCTAGCTCTTTGTGTTTGGACGAGTCTTCTTCCTTTCTAATGTTGGCTTGAGCTGGACTCTTTACTGCACTTTCAATGGTTCTCCTTTCTATTCCTTGTTCGCTCTACTGTTCACCCTTCGGTACCTCCTTTATTGCTCCCTCGAGCCTTCGGGGTATCCTACTGAGTATTTTTATACTCACCCCTACATGGTATTTTCCTACACTTGGTGTGCCCTTGGAGACGAAGGACAGGTGGAGCGTGACTTCAGTGGAGCGTAGGAGCTTGGGAGCTTGGACCGCGTGCGGTGGTTGTGGCCAGGTTTCAGGTGGGAGACCCGTCAGCTGTTTCTTTGGTTTACCTATTTCAGGGTTGTGGCAATTTTTGGTTGGGCGCGTGTTTTGTCCCTTTTTCCTTTTTAGTAATTTACATGTATCTTGTAGAGGTTGATGCACTCGGTGGTTTATATATATCCGTTGTTCTTTTTTTAATCTGATTGTCTTTTATTTTACTCTGCAGTTTGGCATTGAGTTTGCTGCGTGTGTGTGTACAGGTACTTAGGAAAAGGCCTCCCTGAGTTATTGTGCCTTCGGCACTGGTTGACAACCCCAGGCCTATGGAGGCGGGCCTGGGGTAGTTGTGGCTCGATCCCGGGTAGGGTCGAGTCGTGACAAAGTGGTATCAGAGCTGGTTCGTTCCTTGGGACGTTGTTCGAACGTCCCTAAAATAAAAAGGAATTGGATGGAATTTAGGGAAACAATGATAACATGTCTCAAGAGCGGCTCTCTGGATAGGGAGTCCAGTGATGGTGCAGCGGCTGATGTATCCATTCACCAGGACCTTGATAACCTGCTTGTCGACTCGGCATGCTATGACACTTGTTGCAGGGAAGAATTGGTTTGTGCATCAAATAGGACCGAGACTTTGAATTTCCTTATTGAGTCAGCTCCTCATCGTTGTTGTTGTGGTATATACATATATGCTCATCTGACCGCGACACTCCTTGATAATATTCAGGATTTCTCCACGAAGACAGCCAGCCAAGATACCAGCTTTGGGTTCGTGACGGCGACCCTGTGAGCTACGAGGCCACAATCACTGACCCATCATGCGATCCCCTTTCTCCAGGTGGGATGGTAGCAGCACCCCCCACCTGTTGAGCGGCAGGAAGTTTCAGAAGAGCAGGCTGAGCTTGACCGAAGGTTGAGCGCGCTCCGTGAGTCCCAGCGGCAGAGACTGCTGAGGTTTAGTGGTGGGCCAGACCCTCAGGCAGCAGAGGTTTGGCTCGAGGTAGTGGTTTGCCTTTTCAGGCTTGTCCAGACACCGACATATCAGAGAGTGGCTTTGGAGCCACCCTTTTTCGCGGAGCAGCTCGGAGTTGGTGGAGTCTGCTGACTCAGTTTCTTGACGAGTCATCGTTTTCGTTAGACGACTTTCAGTTGTTGCTCCGTGAGGATTTTTGCCCCTCCTACTTGTGCTTCATTCGGATTCAGGAGCTCCTGCAGTTTCAGCAGGGAGGGATGACGATGGCTGAGTACGCGGCTAGTTTTGCAGACCGTGAATGCTTTTACCCAGACCTGGTTCATGATGACAACTTATGAGCGTGGAAGTTTGAGCAGGGTCTCCGCCGAGAGATTAATGCTTTCATAGTACCCTTGGGCGTTTCCACATATACTGGGGTGCTAGATCAAGTGGTGGTGACATAGGGCTTCCTGTTGCGTCCTAGTGTGGGTGGTGGCAGCAGGCACGTTGGAGCCGAGACGTCTGCCGCAGCTAGTGGGCGTCGGCAAGCAGAATCTCAACACAGGTGGCTTACTGACAACCAGACTCAGGGGCGTGGTCGTACACCACAGTGGCACCGGAGGTCACCAGTGCAGCCCAGAGAGAGTCGATGTTATGCTTATGATGGACGAGGTCACTTGCATGAGACTGCCCAAACCGAGTTGCTGAGAGCCTCGGGCAGGCAGCAGGCGCACCACCACGGCAAAGGCAACGCCCTGATCAGGTAGTACCCAGAGAGGTGGTGCTTGCAGAGGAGCGGGAGGAGCTGGTAGAGGGGGATAACGTTACGAGATCTTCCCACCACCACTAGATGGTCCACATCAGGCTCTGGGAGCTGACGGTTGGGACCACAGGTAGCTGTGAGCTTTGGATGTCTACGATCCTGCAGAGCATGGGATGGTGAGAGGTACCCCTTGAGACTCTTCTACTTTTTCAGTAGAATTTTTAGGCTCTTCATGTGAAAGGCTTTTCTCCCTGCTCCTTGTTTGAGGTGTTACCAGGATGACGCAGGGCATTGGGTGTAGCCCTGTGTTGGTAAGGAAAAAGGCGTGAGAACTATTCCTTTAGTCGATAGTGTTGACTCCTTCGCCTTTTGAGCATGTAAGAGAGCATCGACTGTGGAATCTTTCATGACCAGATATCCGTGGGTGCCTCACCATATGGATATTCTGAAGGAGGGAATCACTGGGCCTTGCCCATGCCCAAGCAGTGATTCCTGTCGTGGCGTGCGATGTAGAGGTTGAACCGGGGAAGTGAGCTACCCCTGAGGGCCTTCGGGCCGTATGAGACTATGCAAAGGGATGGCGAGGTTCCCTACCGCCTTACCCTAACCCCAAAGTCTGGAGTGGGTGCACGACGTCAGCATGGGCTGACCCCACATGAACAGATCAATCCTTTGGTCTGTGTGCGGTGGTACAGAGTTGTGCGTGGGTTCTTCTGGGTATGGGAAAGCCAGGTGTGGGTAGTACCCTGTGTTGCTCCCTAGTTTTTCATTTCGTGGACGAAAAGTTTGAAGGAGGGAATAATGTAAGAACACGGTTTTTTATGTGAAAGACATTGGAATATTCTTGATGATATTCCAGAGCAGCGCCTTCAGACGGCGTGCGATTCCGAGCCCCGGAGTAGCCGGAATTAAATTCTCAGTGCGTTCACACAGAAAACGAAAAATAAATGGGATAACTCCTAAACGGAGTTCCGAATCACATATCCGAGTGTACGGATGGGTACAGAATGGGCTGTTTACCCTAGGAACGACATAAAACGTGTCAGTGCAGGATTTTTGGACCCCCCCCCCCGCTTCTGGAACGTTAAATGGATTAATTAATTAATTAATTAATTCGTTTAATGGTGAAATTCTAGTATCTATTAAACAGAGGCTCGGATTGGAAAACCGAGGGCACAGTTGAGTTCGGAGAATGACGTTTACCCTATGAGGGGTATAAGTTTCGCGGGCGTGGGCCGTTTGTGAAAAATGGCCCCAGGGGCGTTTTCGTAATTTGGTGACCTCGGGCACTAAGTTTAGTAACTTTTGAACGGGGTCTCAGAATAAAATTATGAGACCTCCGTTGCGCTCAGAGCATGGTTTTTATCCTAGGGGAGTATTAATCCCGACCCCGCATAAATTTCGGGTTCGGGGCTATCGGGCGGCATTTAAGTATTTTATACTTAAACGCATCCCCTTTCCTTTTATCCTTCTTCTTACTCAAACCCTACCCTCTCCATCACCTCAGGCGAGGCAGCTCCAGCGAGGTGAGCTCCGGTGAGGTGACTCCGGCACGGAGCGGTGGTGCCGGAGGATCGATGCGAAGCTCTGGGCGAAGCCCAGCGAGGTAGGCGGTGTATGTTTGCGTTTTAAATTTCGAACCCCTCTTTGAATTCAAATTTTAGTTTCTAACTGCTGCCCGATCTTCGAGCGAAGCTCGTAGTTGCGTAGGATTTGATCTGAGGTTTCCGTCGCACTTTTCAGATCAAAATTCTGTGACCTGAGGTGTTCGTAGGGATCCGATGAAGTTTCGGGGGCCTTTGGTGTTTTCCAGCGAGATCCAGCGGTGGCGGTGGCTTCCCAGCGGCGGTCCGACAGTCTTCCAGGCGGCGGCGGCTTCATCTGGGCATCAGTGCAGGTGGCCGAGCGGGGCGGCTGGCGGCCCGCGGCGTCACCGTGGAGTGGGGAGACAGCGAGAGGACGCCGGCTGGGGGGCGCCGAACAGGGGACGTCCGGGGTCGTGGCTCGCGACCCCGCTGGGGAGACCAAGACCCGCCATAGGCGGGTCTCCGCGTGGACTCGACCGGCCATGTCGGCCGGTCGGTGGAGACGCCCGCGCGGCACGCGGGTGAGGCAAGAAGCGGGCCGCGGTCCCAGTGGGCCGGACCCAGGCGGCTGGGCCGTGGTCCCAGTGGGCCGGCCGGAGCGGGCCGGCCCAAGCAGGGCGGACCGACCAGACCGGGCCGGTTCGGCCCAAAGGGTTCTCCCCTAATATATTCGGACGCCCGTATCTCTAGCTACCGGCGTCCGTTTTGCACGCCGTCAGCGGCAGTGCGGACCTCGCGTCGAGTGGAACGCTTTGAAATGGTTTCAGGAATTTTTAATTCCCGAAACGAGGGGCCGCGGATGCGCGACGCGTCTTTAAGTGGTTTGTCGTTTTCCGGGGGAACTTGTCTTGGACGGCGCGGACGCGTCCAACATCCTATTTAAACACCGTCAGTTGTGTTGGGACCCTGGCACCGATCCGGAGCATTCCAGGGTGGTTCTAGGAATTGAGGCCAATGTTGAGGCGTGGTCCCCACGACCCATCTTTTGAGCTGCGTGCAACTTTTAGTGGCATTTTCCTTGGACTTCCGTTCGGGGCGTGAAAGCACTCGATATTAGGTGTTTTTTCGAGGGCATCACATTGGAATAGTCTGCCCGCTGTATTTCCGCATGATGGTGCGGGCCTCGCGAGGGCCGTTTCGGGAGTTGACGGTGATTTCCATCTTTATCACCGGGCGACTGTTTTGGACAAGTGAGTAGTCCATTTCGTGTACATTTTCGAGAGGATCACAACGGTACGATCCATTCGGTGAGTTTTGGGACTAGGATGCGGTTCCCATGTGGCACCGCTCATGTGCGGTGTGCCGGAATGCATCTTTTTCTCCGGATATCCGTTTCACTCATGTGGGTATGGCTTTTGACGTGATTTCTCGAGGGGATCGCAATGGTGCGATGCGCCTGACTGTTTTCGGGGATGAGGCTCGGGATCACGGGACGCCGTTCGGGCGTGAGGCGGTGTTGGTGAATTTTCCATCGGATATCCATTGGAGGCGAGTAAGTAGTCGATCTCGCATGTTTTTCTGCGAGGATTACAACGGTGCGCTCTGTTTGGTTGTTTGGAGCCTCTTGGGCGATTTCGTTAAATGTGGAATCATGGAAGGTTCTCCCATGGTGGTTCTCCCTACATTTCTTATAGCGGACCTTTGGCGAGCGATCACGTGCACTCCCATGTGAGAGATGTAAGTGCATGAGGTGATGTGGTTGGCCATGCCTGGGCCTTTGAGGTGGAGTTGTTACGTCACGCCTTCGCGTTCACGCTGGGTGCCATGTGCACGATATCCCTTGGGCAGGAGACATGGTATACTCTGGGAGTATACGGGAGCGCTTGGAGATACGTGTTTTTTGTACCTGAGGACGTTTGTGCGCTCAGTTGGGGTTGACTTGGGGCCACCCGTCGTGTCAGCACCACGTGCGTTCCATGATCTGTTTTGCGTACTTGGACCTCTCGCGGCATAGAGGGTCCTTTTGTGCTCATTTGTTTCACCAGCAGGGTGGAGCTATTCCCCTGACTCTGTGCTCATTTTTTGACCAGAAGTGCTGAGTGGTCTCCCCCTGGATTCGTTCTGGATGGATTGTCCGGTAGCGGTGCTACTGACACCCAGTGTTGGGGCAGACGCTGCACCTCCTTTGGGAGAGCTCTTCTGGAGTTGGGTGGTAGCATGACACCCACTCCGTGTTCGGTCGGCCAGTGTTGTACCCTCCTGTAGAGATGGCAGAGCGGTTCTGAGTTTTACCCTCCAGTGGGGCTGGGCAGTGGGTTACTCATCGACTTCCTCAGGCATACTCTCTAGCAGGGCTGGGCAGTGGGTTGCTCACTGACTTCTAAGGTTTACCCTCCAGCAAAGACTGGGCAGTGGGTCACCCGACGCTATTAGGGTCTACCCTCCTAGAGAGACTGGGTAGTGGGTCACCCGACGACCTCTTAGGGTCTACCCTCTAGTAGGGCTGGGCAGTGGGTCACCCATCGTCTAGTTCCAGGTCTACCCTCAAGCAAGGCTGGGCAGTGGGTCGCATGTCGACTTATTCCAGGTTTACCCTCCAGCAGGGCTGGGCAGTGGGTCGCCGGATGATGTGTTATGGTTTACCCACCAGCAGGGCTGGGCAGTGGGTCACCCAGGATCTTATTATGGTTTACCCTCCAGCGGGGCTAGGCAGTGGGTCACCGGTTGATGTATTAGGGTTTACCCTCCCGCAGGGATGGGCAGTGGGTCACCCGATATTTGGTTATGAATTACCCTCCAGCGGGGCTAGGCAGTGGGACACCTGTTAGAATTCAAGACTCAGTCCTCTCAACTAGGCTAGTCTGTGGCTTACCTCTGTGATTACCGGAGCGGGACCCTTGGTTGTACGGGTTGGTGATGGAACAGCTTGACTTTGAGGATAACTCTCGACTACAGGGTAGTGATGAGGTGTGGTTTGACTTTCCTAGAACTCTCAAGTACGAGGGGCGCTTTCCCCACCAAGATGCATTCTTGCGATGCAATCTAGAACCGTGCGGGCGAGTCAGGGCCGCCCAAAGCAGATAGTATCAAGGGGCAGTGACTGGGCCCCTTTTCTTGTAGTTCAGGGCAGACGTGCGGGATACTGGGCGTCGATGGAGTTTCTTCCAGGACTATTGGTTACTCTTCCTTGGGCTGATCTACGGGAAGGAGATCCCCTTACGACCTTGTTCGGGATTTCTGGTTGAGCATAAGGATATGTATATACCTAATTCTAGTATCCACTTCTTGGGTTTGGATACTCTCTTTCCAGGGAACGCAAAGACGCACTGGGTATCCCATGTGCTTTCCGTGTCTAGCTTCTCATGGTGGGATGAGGCTACTCTCCTACTATAGGTAGCGAAGACTCGACGAGAATTCCATCTTCTCACCCTTTCTAGATCCTTGTGTTTGGACGAGTCTTCTTCCTTTCTCTTGTTGGGTTGAGCTGGACTCTTTACTACACTTTCAGTTCTGATCCATTCTATTCCTTGTTCGATCTACTTATCACCCTTCGGTACCTCCTTTGTTGCTCCATAGAACCTTCGGGGTATCCTACTGATAATTTTTATACTCACCCCTGCTTGGGCTTTGCCCGCACTTGGTGTGCCCTTGTAGACGATGGATAGGTGGAGCGTGACTTCAGTGGAGCGTAGGAGCTTGGGAGCTTGGACCACGTGGGGTGGTCGTGGCTAGGTTTCAAGTGGGAGACCCGTCAGCTGTTTCTTTTGTTTACCTGTTGCCAGGTTGTGGCACTTTTTGGTTGGGCGCGTTTTTTTACCCCTTTTTCATTTTAGCACTTTACTTGTATCTTGTAGAGGTCGATGCACTCAGTGGTTTATATATAGGAGTTGTTCTTATTTTACTCTTCTTGTCTTTTCTTTTACTCTGTAGTTTGGCATTGAGTTTGCTGCATGTGTGTGTACAGGTACTTAGGCAAAGGCCTCCCCGAGTTATTGTGCCTTCGGCGCTGGTCGCCAGCCCCTGGCCTATGGAGTTGGGCCTGGGGTAGTTGCGGCTCGAGCCCAGGTATGGTCGGGTCGTAACACATATATATAATGATCTCAAAATATTACTGTATATATTCTCACAGATGGATTTTTACATAAACCAGTGAATATTGTGGGAGCATATTAATGGTTATGACTACTATATACATTACAAAACATAGAAAGTGAACAAAGAGGCTGATGCATTGAGTCAAAATTATCATTCTATCTTATATATAAATATTTCCATAGTATATCAAATACTTATAGAAATTAAAATGTTGGATATGTAAGTCATCTAGGAATGGGTAAAGTCTTATCTTTCTCAAATGAATGTTTAACTATATATCCTTATGATTATTATATAGGAAATGAATGAAGATGTGGACCTACAAAAGAATATAGGAAATGTTAATGTATTTAACCTTGATCATGAAGGAATGAAATTTTTTAGGAACCGTGAATGTGTCTAATTTATATCAGATTTTAAAAAAATAGATATTATAGTAAGATCTCAATTCATCATTCTATATACATAACAGAATTAAAAAGATTTATATAGATATAAAAGTGTATTTATTTTTGGATATCATAAAGAGATATATTATCGAATTTATAACATCACATTTGAATTTCATATACATAGGGAAAGGATAAAAAATTTAATGGGTTTTTACAACCATTACAGCGCCAAGAATAGAGATTTTATGACATCACTATGGATTGTTTTTGTTGAAATCCCAAAACATCCACACTCTATAATGATATTTGGTTTGTTTTTAATCAACATAAAATGTCAGGAAACATCATTATTATCAAAAAATATTTATTTCTTCAGGAACACTCCATGATATACAATAAATATATTGTCTGGTTTCATGACACACCATATTTAATTATGTCTAACTGGGATCTAAGGATTAACTTGAAGTTCTAAATATATATTCCATTATATTAGGATAAATATGAATATTTAAACACATAATTTTTTCCTAAGCTATATGGTATTTTATAGAAAACAATTGAAATAGAATCGGGTATTTTATGACTTGTTATATAGAGTTTTGTGGTGGGTGTGATCAACACCTTCATAGGGTTGAGTTTTTTTACAACAATTTCTTTCACTTTACCATTTATATTTCTCTTTTTAATGCCCTCTAGAGAATGATGTGCATAACACCACAAAAATTGAATTAATTAATAGAAATTAATCCATGGGACATGATCTGGATAATTAAATGTAAATGAATGTTAGCTACATTAAACACCACATAAGGACATCAAAATGTTATTAGAAAAACTACACTTGTAATCACTAGAGTGATCTAGAATTTGATTTCTGTGACAAGGTTTATAAAATAATTTATCCATGGAAAAAGGTTATTATATTATGAATTAAATGATATATAATCCATAGATATGTCAAACCATTTGAAATTCATGATCATATCAGGATAATAGCTTTTTGATTTGCACTTCCTTTGAATCTCCCTCAAGTTCCTGATGTGTTCCATATATCCCTCATAATGAAGTGAATACCTAATCCACCATATGTATATATATCAATGTTTAGTATGCTATAAAAAGATCCTAATAAATAAAAAAACCTATATAGTATATAGAACTTATATAGAAATATCTATGAAACAAGACCACTAACATAGACATCGTTTTTCTCGAAAAATAAGAAATTTTACGAATCTACATTGGAAACTGAGGATATGATTATGTATAAGTGTTGTAATTATTTTTTTATATAGGTGTTTAATTTCATTTGAAAATTTTATTTTGCTTATGGTAGAGTGTAACACCCATGTTGTAATGAAGTAATTTTTTAACAATAAATATGATTTATTTGATATATTCGATTATACACAACATATAGTTTGAATGTACCGTGATATACTATAAATATTATAAATTAAAAATCAATGTTTTAACATTTAATTTTTTTAATAGTAGTACGAATAACCAATTTTTTAAAATTATTTATAACATTTGTTGATAATAAATTGTAATTAGATATATTTTAAAAAAAATAGTAATGAATTTCTATGCATGATTTTTTTTTTCAAAAATATGTTTTTAAATTTTTTTCTTAATATAAAATAAAATCAATTTTTTAATAATTTATAAACAAAAATTAATAATGTTAAACTTATTTTTTAACAAACATCAAAAATTTGATGTGGTGTATTTTTAGTATATTTTTAAAATATAATTTTCTTGCGGATAGTGAAAATTTTTATTTTATTAAAAAATAATCTTACTAAAAATCATGTAATAATTTTATATTGATTAGGAAATGTTAAAAATATAAATTTATTTTTATATTTTAGGATTAATGTAAATTTTTTAATTGAAACCAAATTCATGTTGAATTTTTATTCCAAAAGAAAATTTCACTATGGAAAACTACTTTTTTGTTAGTTATGTGGGTTCAATTTTAAAATCAGTGCTTCCACATTTGATAATGTAACTGGAAAAATTGAGTTCTTATTTGAAGTTAGAATAAATAATATTACATAATATGGGGAATTTTTTGTAAAAATAAATTGATAAAATAGTAATATTAATCTATTGTGCTTAATGATATCATGGGTTTAATATTGGATTAATCCAAAAATATAGGGGTAAAATGACCAAATAAAGCTTAAAACAAGAATTTTCATGGTATATATTATCATTATATCATAATATCTTATCTAATTATGAATTTTGTATCATTTTGAAAATATTCATATGTGGATACACATTTTTCTTTTCTAAAACTCTATTGGTATCAATTCACCAACTTAATAAAGGGAACCCCCTCTCCTCTCAAATTAAGAATTCAAAAAACATTTAGTTGATCCAATAAATTCACAAAAATAATTTTTACAACTCTAAATACATTGTATAATCCCTTTTCATTAAGAAACACTCATAATAATGATTTTTGTTGTATCGTATGTAGGTTGTTTGAGGAAGAGTTATCATTATTAACCAATAATTATTATTTAATTTCATCCTCTAATTCCATAAAATATTCATTCACTATAAATATTTCATATATTATCATCTCTTATATAATTATGTGTTATTAGATTAATTAAAAAACTATATCATCTTATTTCTCCGTTATTTGGGAAACAAAATTGTCCATATTTTGTATGGTGGACTTTCGTCCTCGCGAACATATAAAATTTATTTTCCATCACCTTCCCTCATGGATTAATATAATGAAGGTATTAACATATTTATATAATATTTGACACATAATTATATATATTTAATTTTTAATGACATATAACCTCATTCTTTCCCTTCAATGGAAATATGATAGAGTTGCTCCTGCATAGAGAGGATTCCCACTTCCCAAAGCGATGTGATTCGTTTTTTTCACATACATATTATATTGATGTTAATAAGGAAAAATTTAATAAATATTTGATATATATAATCATAAATGAATATTTATGTAAAAATTATTTAAATTCCAATCGTTCCAAGCACCGAAACAATGTAAACAGTGTGGATGTGTACATAAGACCCATATTCTCTTTGAAATGTGTGATCCATTTTTATATCTCAATATTTTATATACAACATTAAAGATATACATAAATAATATATATGACATGAATATATTGATTATCATTACACAGATAATTTAATCATGATCAAATTACAAATACTAAATATACATAATCAAAACATATATAAAAACAAAAAAATTTATTACCTAAAACATGGTTTTAACAACAAATTTATTATAAATAGGTAATAAAACGTCATAAATTAGTAAAATATGTAATTAAAAATTTAATTATGGTTCAAATGTATATTTATAATAAACATATATTTATTATAAAACAGGATAAAACATGTATAAAGGTATTCACGATATAAGTTAAGGTATTTTCAATTTATCTTTTATTTCTAGGACACATATGCTATATTTACTAAAAAATTGTTTTCTGTGGTTTGTATACTAAACATTGAAATTTTATATTATGAATAATATAAATTTAATTATAACTATATTTTAATTTTATTTTATTCATTAATAGGTATTATGATACAAATGTTTCCAATGTGGATTGATATGTTAGACTCGATTTAAATTCTACGAGACACAAGCAATATTAACCACTTGTTTCATCTGTGTGGTGTATATAATTCCAATTAATGTATTTTATGATAATTCATATGAATATTATAGGTATTTAAATGTCAATACAATTATATTTCATTCATGTGGAAAATTAATGATATGTTACCAAAATCATATGATATTATTGTTAAAAATTAATTATTTAGAGGATTGTTTTTTATTATACATCAATGGTGATATATTATGATAAAAATATAATAAAAAACATAAATATATGTATCCTAATTCTATTACATGAAAATTATTATTTTACCTTTGTCTTCACCTTGTTAAATATTCATGAGTCCAAATGTATTTATTTATGGAAATAGGGCTATAACTTATTCTTTAATCGAAAGACATTTTTCTTCCATCTCAAAGTTATCGAAAAAATATTATGAATTTTTTTTCTATTATCAAAATATTTTTCAAATTCATTTTGAAAAATGTTTTATTTTTAAAAATATTTAAAATAGACATATTTTAATTCTCTGATCAAGGGTAATTTATCCTTCTGATTTTAGATATGTTTTTTTAAAATGGGATTTTTATTTTCCACAATAATGTTTCCAAATATTATTTAAAAATCATTTTCAATATAAGATAGATTATTTTGGTTTTAATAATATTTTAATTGTGATATTAACCTATGACATGATCCTAAATCCTTATTTAGATATTTTATCATTATAAAGAAGAAATTTTTATTAAACCACATCCTTTTCAATGGTAATTTTTAAAGAATTAATGAGATAATTTTGATAAATATTTACATTCTAGGATTTTTTTTATTGTGAAATATTTATGAAATCCATTTAATTTATCTAGGTTATGATATGATGATTGGTTTATGGAATTTTGGAATAAAATGTATGGATTATTTGAATAATACAACTTATATCCCAATAAAACAAATTGGGAAATGAATAATGTCCTATGATATCGAAGTGTAAATTAGTGGATTATAAAAATATCATAAGATGGTACATTATAGGTCTTATAAATACCCAAAAAAAGGTAAACTAGAGGTTATCAAAACTTCAAGTAGGTATATTCATTTTAATGTCACACCTAAATTTTTATGAATGTCTTTGTCTGTACCCTCAACATAGGATTTTCTAGGTTTATGTGTATTCCATAAATTTAGGTCATATGGAAATATAAGGCACTCATGGGTCCTCTTCATTTCTTACAAGATGTTTCATCTCCTATGAACTATAGATACTCGATCCATGAATAATGATTAGGATATTTTATATAAAGGGTATATTTTTTAACTATTATTATCTTGTTTTGATATAATATTCCCAACATTATGTTGATATCTCCATTTTTACCCTTACTAAGCATATGATCTCACCATTTCTTAGGATTCCAATCCCTATGTTATAATGAAATGTTTTCTGTATGATATTTATGAGAAGTTTTATAGTTTTTAATAATATATTTTGACATAGAATATCTTAGTATTGGTACTCTGGTTTATATTTCCATGTTTCCAAATGAACTAAAATAATATTATTATGGTGTACATAATAATATTTTAATATTAAGATATAATATCTAATTATTAAATGAGTCATTTATTATATTTTTTATTGACTGAGTTCCAGAAAATGTTTTATACACTTTATAAATGAAATAAATGTGGAAGTTGGGAAGGTAGAGTAATGTTAATAGAAAACTAGGTGCCTAATATTATATTAGAACAATACTATTGTTTTTTTAAATATAAAACATAAATAATATATAATATATTTTCAAAATTTAATTGTTCATTTTATATCTAGTATTTTTCATCGTAAATTATACCCATCCAATAGTTACTGGATTAGTTGTTTCCCACCTAGGTAATCATCTATATTTAATTTATCTTTGGGTACATAATGAAATGTACCTATGTAACTGAAGATATCTAAAATCACATTAATAATTAACCATTGAGAATTTTATATGATATACATACAATGATCCTCCCCCAAATTCTAGGATATATATAAAACATCAATATATACTGTATTTGAATTAATATTCAAAAAATTAATCAAAAATTATTTTTTCTGAAGAAATTTACCTATATATAAATTCATCCCCCTGAATTTTCATTATGAATTATTGATAAAAACACGTTCTATTATTCTCATTAATTTAAAAATCACACCTAAGTCACCACATTTATGTGACTAGGGTACCACTAAATGTTTTTTATACACCAAATCATTCAATGGATGATCATTTGACTTTATGCAAATGGTGTGTACTTGTGACTCCTAAAATTATTCATCGTAATCTAGATAAAAATATTAAATGATTGTTACATGAGTAGGATAAAAATTATTTATATTAGATGAGATATATGGTATGTATCATTCGAAATATTATATGAGTAATTTTGAAATAGATAGTAAAACAAAATATTGATCTTTGTTATAAAAATAAATTTAATTACAGTGTAAATTTATAAATTTTAATGTATTACAATATTCTTATAGCTTTAATAAACTGAAATCTAAATAATACCACAAATCTAACCAAAAATCATGATGATGGAGTAAACAATGTACAACCCCAATGATTTATAAATAATTTTAATATTGAATTAAAAAAACTGAATATCTCAAAATTCCAATTTGTTATAACCTAGAAAGTAAAAATAATTTTTCCACCTCTTTGATTTGATTTCTAAAAAAATGACTTACGTGGTTGCATTCAGTAAGATATTTAGAGTATTGCAAGTCAAAATTTTTTTTGATGAGTAACACAGCCTTATGAATAGTAATATGAATGGAAATATTACCCATATAAATAATAATCATATTATTATTCTATTTTCTTAATGGTATATGGTAATGAAATCATGATTAGTTTTTTACAGTGATATAATATGAATTATAGTTTTAAAATTGTTATTTTTTTGAATAAATTTTGATTTTATTTAAAAAATTAATGTAATCATATATATAAACATATCATCAAAAAATGGAGTTAATTTTTGATCTATACATGTAAAAAAAAATTTGGGAGAAGTTTTGATATTTTTCTCAAATACCAATATTTTTTATAAGTAATAAAATATAGTAATTTACTATATATATATAAATTATTAGATAAATACAGTATTTCAAGAATCATGGATAATTTAATCACACTTGGTTCAAAATGGAATTAATTTATTACTATTAGGGGTAACATTCGTCTATATTGTTGATTTTTTTAGGGAAAAAATAAAATAATAAATATGATATTCAAAAATAACCTTTCCCTCCACTATAAAATCATCCATCACACCCACTTTTATTCACTTGTCTCAAGCCGTGTGACATGTATAAATTCTACTCATATATTATACTAATATACTCCCCAAATCCATGAGACCTTTTTCACATTAAAACAACAAATCCTCTACATTAAAGATGCTCTCAAAAAAGATAAACTGAAGAGGTAAAATTCTCTTTTCATTTCTTTTATTTCGAGATCATTTGTTTTCATTTTCATTCCCCATATCCTCTCATCAAAACTTTATTATAAATCTAGTACCATACATATATATTAATTCTTTCTTGATAATGAAATAATTTATCATCATCTATTCTTTACCCTTCATTTATACTAGATATTAAAACACCATCCATGATGTGAAAATTTATCACAATAAAGGATGACAAATTTTTAATTTTTATTACAATCATCAATTCTCTCCATGAAACTATATTGATGGTTGAAATAGATTATAATATATTTATAATAAATTATTTATGGTTATTAAATATTTTTTACAAATGATATTAATTTTCAAATAAAAATGAATTTATTATGACTAAAAACTGTAAATCAACATAATAAATTATAAATAATGTTTTATATAATGATTCACCTTTACTCCCTATAACCAAAAATATTTTATAACCATGTACTCTTATGGATATTAAATAATAAAATATAAATTCTAATTTTCAATACTATTATCAATTTTGATTGTTTATTGTTATATGTATATAAGCAAACTGGTCATGAATACCAAGGAACCCCCAATCAATAAAATTGAACCTCTTAAACCCATCAAGAATACCTTGAATGACATCAATATGTCAATACTAAATTAAATAAATAAATAATTGGTTCTAGAAATATTAAATATTGAATTTAATTTGGTTATCCATGAAACTGAGATCACGTGAAGAACATTATCAGACCTAATGTAAGGGTTTCCTCATATCACTTACAGTTTTGTGAGATATTCCTTATTCACTACTATTAGTTGAGTGCAGTGTATGTATACATCCAATTATTTTATAATACCATGAATATATTTATTTTCATTGTATTCAATGTATTATTTTTTAATTATTAATCCTGGGGGATATGATTTGATTGGTTACAAAGTGGCATGGGTTTTCTACCCGAACCTCCATTGTCATTCAGGCTACTCTAATTCTCTACATAACTCAATTAAATTATGGTTTATTCATATTTACTCAAAATTTATTGTATTAAAGTTATATATCTATGTTTTCAAACAAGAATTATACTTTCATTAAAGGGGAGTTATATGTTTTAAATGGATATTTCAAAAATTATTCTCAAAATACTAGCCCGATTAAATGAAAATTTTCAAATTCATACCTATTTTCAAGGGAATACTATAATATATTACTATAAAACTTTATCTATATAAATAACTAATTTTATTATGAAAATAGTATCTTACATAAAATATTTTTTTATAAGTATATTTTTCCCAAATAACTCTTCTTCTCAAAGTAAAAGTGTTTAATATCCCATGAATTACTTTATGGTTTTATAAGAGTATGTTCATATATTTGAAAACACTTCATGATTATTTTTTATTATAGGGATTAATCATTTATTATATCTTACATATTATTTAATTGAATGGTTTATGAATTGTTTGAATGTGGATGTTCTAGCTTGAAACCAATCACCCATTTTTTCTGAATGTTTAGTGTTCATGCTTAATGTTTGGGGAATGTTATTTATATATCATATGTTAGTTTTAATATCAATGTAATTATTGTTTATGTTTATCCCCATTAATATGATGAATTTATTGGAAATAGTAATTGGATGGGGTGTCCCACTATTTCCCCTTGATGAATCAATGGGTCTTAGGAGACAAACAACGGTCTTGGCATAAGGCCTTGAAAAAATGGTTATTTACTCTCTGAGAACGATGCCATAATGGTGTGGGTATGATGTCTAGAATAATGAATTAACTCATTATAAGACATGTAATTTAATGTTCATGAGGTTATTTGACTCAAATAATACCTATGATTATAAATTATTATGGTATTATTTATTCAGATCTTATTCCTTCCAAAGGGTGTTCAAGTTCATTTTTGAAGGTGTCATGACCTGCCTTCACCAAGATGAGGGAGGGGACAACAAATTTCTAAATCCTCCCTTCCTAAAGTTTAAAGAGAGAAAATGACCCCCAAGACCTATCTTTAATAGGCCCTAGAGTGGCGACTAGCACCAAGTGGATAAGATTACATGTAATATGAAGGGCATTAACCTTTTTATTTTTTAATAGGGTTAGGAGAAGAAATATTAAATCCCAACAACATGAAAGATGGAAGTAATAGTAAATCCAAAACAATCCATTACCATATGCTTCTTCCCAAAATAATGTGATAGAAAGTATAAGAAAACTCCATACAGAAGTATAGAACGAAAAGAAAAATATAAATTTCCATGGTCCCAGTGTCTGAGCTAATAGGGTCTGACACGGTCCTCTAAGACCTCATGGAATCTTCAAAGCAGTTTTATATACGTAGGGTGTGTATACATGTATACTCAGTAGGGAAAACCAAAATATCGCATGCACAAGTGTGGTGGCATTCTAATGTTTCGTGAGGAAAATACATAACCAATGAACCTAGTAAGAAAACTATCCACCCAAACCTCTCCAAGGAACCCTCTCGAAATAATGCAAGTCATGTAATAGTAATAAAACATCAATGATTCGGTAACCCAAAAAACATTCTCACTTGTTATTGAAGACATCCTATGTGTCAAACCTTCCCCTCCATTTTCACCATAGTCACACTACCATACCTCGCCCCCACACACCTGGGCTACCACAACCACACATCCCTCCTAAAAACACCTAGGCCACAACCACATGTAACCACGCCCATAGACACCTGGGCCAGAACAATTACTTCCATGCCCGAAGACACATGGGCCTCATCCCAAAGACACCTGGGAAAAACCTACACACACACACCTGGGCCAACTTCCACAATATACCTTAACCAAATAATCTAGGGATATAATAGACCTCAAGCCATCACAGTATGCCAGAACAGTCTTGGGATATTCGAGAAGGGGAGAAAAATAGGATTTAATAACAATACACTCACATAAGTGTTGGAAAACACACCTTGTAACATGAAATGGAGGTGTTCGGTATGAAGTTATCAAAAAGGGTAGGACACAAATAAGAAACATAGGATCTAAAATTATTCTTTTTGGTAAACAAGCACTAATCCCATCCTATGTGTTCAAAAACCAACCCATAAAGAAACACCCTTGTTACTATTTATTTTTAAAAAACACAATATCTACATCCAAGTCACAACTCATTCCTCGAAATTAATTCCCCAGTGAACCAATTATTGTTATCATATTCACATGATCCCATATACATAATTCTTTACTAAAGAGATACTAATAGGCATTGTCATAAGATATGCAATGAAAAATACTCAAACATCAATTTAAGCATTCACATCCAGTTCTCTTGTAATGTCAAAACAACAAAAGGGATCTATGAGATCCCATAAAGTACTAGAATAAAATCAAACCCCAAACAGATAGCCCATCACGGACTCATATCCTCAATCTAACAACAGGATATCCCATCCCCTTCCATTCTACCTTACAAGTATCAACTAGAAAACCGTAGATATTACTAAGACGTAGAAAGGGTGTTTTCATATTTAAAACACATAATTCATTATGTTCCTTCTTTTCATTGGGTTAACCGGGTTGATCACAAAAGGAGTTTTGTTCATTGGACATCCATTTAATCAAATGTGGTTACATGATTAAACAATTTCCATGTTATAACCATTTAATCAAAGAATTATCCGGAAAACAAAGGTTCATTAGTGCACATGAATGAAACACAAACGACCATGATTTTCAATGGATATAATATATGGCACTGACCTTAAACATTACTTAATCTTGAGTTACTACAAGAATACACATTGTGGATCTTTTCAGGTTTAGAGTTTTAGAGTATTAGATCATAAAACTTGCATTACATTCCACTTGTAAACAAGGTGGTTACAACAAAGACAATATTCACTCTTCTAATTAAAGGAAACATATTTAAAATAAAACATGGATTCTTTCTTGACACTTCCTTGACACTATCTTCACATCAAGTACCTTTCCCATGACCTATGAAAAACATTTAAAAAACTTGGGATGAACATAAAAAGCTCATTAAGGGATATAAAAGTACGGAATGAAAACATTAGTCCATGTATACATAAGAATTGATGAAATCATACTTTACTCATAAAACATAAGCACTTTATCATACCTCATGAAATCATAAGATTTATGAATAACTCATAGAAAACATAATACATAAAGGTAACTTGAGGCATTCATTACATTCTTACGTACGGAGTAACCCTCATCGTTACGTTTGGAATACCCATCACAAAATATTCCCTAAATATATTCGGGGAAACCTTAGAATTTAACTCCTTCACGTTACCCAATGAATTGAAGAGCTATATTGGGATCACCTGCAATTATTTTATCACAGAACCACCAGTCTTCATAAATAATACCCAAGATCCAAAACATCATTCTATCACATAAAACATGCATAAAGGAAACATAACATTTCCACATTTCAATCACAAGATATCAATAACACATTGATATAATAAAAACATTATCAAAAACATTTTCAATACCAATATAAAAGAAAAGTAAAACATGGTATTTATTTTTCATTCAAAAAAATTTATGGCTTGTAGAGGAAGATGAAACTCAAATAATGGTCATGGAGGTAGAGAAGTCATTATCATCGTATACGTATGACAAAAATATTCCATTTTGTCATTTTGTAAAACGCTTCGTATAAAAAATATTCCTTTTGAATAAACAGAAAAGTAAAATGGGTTTATACACCGTATAAAATAAATTTCTGTATAAAACAAAATATGCCTCAATGAAAGGACATTGACACGAAGTCCCATACCTCTTGTCTGACTTGACTTGATCGTTCTTTAATCTCCTAAATAATAAAGTTGATATAATTTATACTTTCTTAAGAACCTTTTTCAAGTTAATTATTCCTTTTATATCACATATTGCCATGTTATGAACACTATTTAATTATTTAAGTTAATAACTGTTGTTTTGCCGATCGTTGGTACTTGAGCCAAAATAAAACTCCTTATAATTTCAAGTTGTTAATGTGGTAAAATATCCATTATATCCAGAATTATATTCATTATGTAGATATAATATATATAATATATATCCATTATATACATGCATTTATAATCTTACATAACATTTAGATGTAAGAAATGAAATGCACCTTTCATTGAGACGGTAAGTCGTACGTACGCATGAATGCTACATTCATTTCTATTTCGTATTTAATGGAACGAAATCATAATGATATAGAGGTATATTATTATTCCATTATAATATCATATATAACATAATAAACTCCATCCTTTATACATTCCACATATGGAATTAACGAATCAAATCTCTTTGAGGGGGCGGTAGTCCGCACTTCCTAAAATGAAGATATCACATTTACCCATAATGGAAACCATAAAGGTATGCCATAAATGAAAAATAAATAAGCATAAGGAAAACATAAAAAAAATATATCATATATAAATATAGTGACATCTTAATGTCCACTATGAATGGTTTTAAAAGAATATTGAACAATCATCATTTCGTGAGCCAGAAATTTACCATCCACAGAAACTGTATGTTCATTAACCATTAGACAGAGGTGTGTGTATGTGTAGCTATAATCCTTCTCATAAAAACATCCTAGTATATTGAAGATACTGGTGTTGTTAAAATTTAATGGAATAAATATATTTTAGGGTTTTGGAGAATCAAAATAAAACAAAATAACACAAGTGAAGACATTACCTTCAAATCGGGTAACTCCTCTTGGTTTGAACCCAAAGGGTTTCTCGAAGAGATTTCTACCTAAGGTAAGGATTCTAGGATGAATAAAAGGATGTGGAGATATAAAATGAGCATAGTTTGGCGGAGACAATGGCCTGAGAGGTGTGGGTGAGGAGATAGAGGTGGGGGCCTTTAATAAGAGGGAGGAGTGGCACTCTTGGAAAGTAAAGAAATGTTACTTTATATTAAAATGAATTTCATATTTTAAAAATCCCACATTGATGTTTTTCTAGGATAAGGTGATAAGAGTTTGATATATACTCATCCAATAGGTTTTTTACAAGTGTTAGTCTTAGATTTTACATTATATTTTCATTTTATTTAAATCGTTCATTAATGAGGTAATCGATGCATCATCAAGGTGTCATAAAAAATTTAATTTATTTAGTTTCTAAATAATATAAATAAATACTATGAGGTTGGAAATATTTTTTTATTTCCAGTTACTATTTGTAGTCCAATATTTCTTTTATGTAGACAAAATTAAAATTGTTTTACTTAGGTGTTACATAATTTTGTGATATTATCCTTTCCTTAAAAATAAAATGATAGTTTCACTATCACACAAAAGTGATTCCATGGGGTCCCCAAGTTTGGCACAAGGAATCCAATGGTTGGCCATGACACAAATAGTAGCATTAGGACACATTTTGGGGTCATTTTTTATTATTATGATATTATTTTATTACACTTAACTACCTGATTACTAATTAAACATGATAATTAATGATAATTACCATCGTTACTATTCATAATGTCCGAAAACAAAAGAGTCTTAATTAAATAATTTGGGCCTTTTGATTCCAAATATGGAATCCATTTTACCAAATTCTAAACATAGAAATTGAAATAATTAATTTAAAAATAATTCCCGTAGTCAAAATAAATAGCGGGATTTTTTAAACAATATCTATGAAAAGTTTGGCAATTGTTTATGCCCACATCCAAAGTGAAAGTAATTGTAATGACCACCATTGGATTAAATTTTAAAAATATATTCTTATTACACTTTAAAACCATTTATAAAGATTATCTAACCATATAATTAATTTAGATGAAAAAGTAGTTTTGATGTATAATGTAGTATTTTTCATTATTCATTAAAAAATGAACATTGTCAGAAAAATACCAAAAATTTATCCAAAATAAATTTCAATGTCCAATTTATGATGAATAAGTTTATTCTAAAAAATAGAGATTATAAAATTTTCAAATGTTTGATTTATAAATTGTTTTCCATCAAAAGGTGGTAAATCAATCTTTAAAAAAAATATTAGAGTATTCCATGGTTATGATTGGATTTATTCTCATTTTATACCCTTAAAACACTATCTAATTCATAAATTGACATTGATAAGAAAATACATAATTATTTACTTACTTGGGATGTTATGTCCTTCCCTCCATTAGGAAATTTCATCTCCACAATTTATTTACTTATCAAATAAGTGGGGGTATTTATCCCTCATTGCCTTTTCAGATTCCCATATTGCCTCTTCAATGATGTGGTTTTTCCAAAAAAAATTGCTACATGACGAATCACATTATTCTGAAACACTTTCTCTCTATGGTCAATAATCTAGATAGTTTTTTCCTCATAATATCGTTTCTCTTCCAACTGAACTACCTCTGGACTCAAAACATGATATTGATTTGGCATGTACTCCTTAACATTGAAACATGAAAAACATTGTATACCTTAGATAAACTTAGAGGTCAAGACACTCGGTATGAAACTAATCCAACTCCCTCCATAATTTCATATGGTCTAATGAACCTTGGACTCATCATTCCTTTATTAGAAAATCACATCACACTTTTCCATGGTGAAACATTGAGGAAGACATGATCACATACCTCAAAAGAGAGATCCTTCCTCCTGTTGTCTGCATAACTTTTCTGCCTACTCTGAGCTGTTCTCATGTGTTTCTATATCAGCTGAACTATTTTTGATGACTCTTATACCAATTTTGTTCCCATCATCTTCCTTTCACCCACTTCACCCCAAAAAGTGGGAGTTCAACACCGCTTCCAATATAATGCCTCAAATGGTGCCATCTGTATACTAGAATAAAAACTGTTATTATAAGAAAACTCAACCAAAGAAAGATGTTGGTACCAACATCCCTGATAATCCCCAGAAAAATCATGTAGCGTATCCTCCAAAGTTGGAATTGTTTGTTATGACTTCCCATCTGATCGAGGATGAAAAGTTGTACTAAAATTTAATTCAGTACCCAACGACTTCTGAAGGCCTTTCCCAAAGTTAGAAGTAAACCTGGGATCATGACTAGATACAATGGAGAGCAGAACTCCATGTAACCTGACTATCTCTTTAAGATAAAAAGGAAAATTTGATCTAGGGAAAAAGTATCTCATATAGCAAGTAAATGAGTAGATTTAGTCAAGCGATCAATAATAACCCATATTGCATTATTACCTCGATGTGTCTTTTGGAATCCCACAAAAAAGTCCATGGATATATTTTCCCATTTCCACTATGGTACTGGTAAAGGTTGAAGCATCCCCTTCGGTAACTGCCAATCTTCTTTAACCTGTTAACAAGTCAAACACTTCCTAGTAAAATCAGCAATATCTATTTTCATTTCATCCCACTAGTAATACTCCCAATTATCTCCTTACATCTTAGTACTATATGGATGAACTGAGAATGGAGAACTATGTGCTTCACATAACAACTCTCTCTTCAACTGTGAATCACACAACACACACACTATCTTCCTAAATCTCAAAACACAATCATCATCAATGTTGAATTCAGGCATCTTACCCTTCTAAACCAGCTCTACCTTTTTCTGCAACTCACTGTCTTGCCTTTGTGCTTGCTAAATTCTGTCTGATAGAGAAGATTTCACTGATACCTAAAAAAAATAGATGAACATCCTGCACCAAAAACTTTTATGACAATGTTCATCAAATCATTAACCAATGTATCATGTTCCAAACGTAACATGGTTAATGAGTCATTTCTTTTTCGACTCAATGCATCAGCCACTTTATTTGATTTTCCCGGATGGTGATGAATTGTACAATCATAATCCTTGATTAATTATATACATATCCTCTTTCTCATATTCAATTATTTCTGAGTGAATATATACTTTAAACTTTTTTTATCATTATTTATTTCACACTTTACACCATACAAATTATTAATCCATATTTTTAAAGAGAAAACAATAGCAGCTAATTCTAAATCATGTGTATGGTAATTTACCACATGAGTTTTCAACTGAAGTGAAGCATAAGCAATTACCTGATCATTATTTATTAGGACACAACCAAGTCCTTTCAATGAAGCATTACTGTAGATAACAAACTCATCATTCCTGGACGGTAGTTCCAAAACTTGATCATTCACCAATATTGTTTTCAATTCATGAAAACAATCATCAAATTCTTTTGTGTAGATAAACATAACACCCTTCCGTGTTAGCTTAGTCATTGAATGAGATAAACATGAATTTTTTTTAACAAACCTTCAATAATATACTTGAAAACCATAAAAACTACGAATCTCAGTTACATTTTTGTGTCTTTTCTATTCTTCAACAACTATTGTTTATGTAGGATCAATATTTATTCCATATTTAGAAACAATTTAACCAAGGAACGAAATTTTTTGCAACCAAAACTCACACTTTCTAAATTTACCATACAATTTATTTTCTTTTAAGGTTTGAAAAATAACCCATAAATGACTTTCATGCACCTGTTTACTTTTAGAAAACCCCAAAATATCATCAATGAAAACAACCACAAACTTATCCAATAACTCAAGGAAAATTCATTTCACAAGGTCCATGAATACATCAAGTGTATTAGTTAGTCGAAAAGGAATTACTACAATTTCATAATGGCCATATCTTGTATGAAATGCGGTCCTCAAAATATCTACTTCTTTTACCTTCAACTGATGGTACCCCAATCTCAGGTCAATCATTGAAAAATACTGAGCTCCTGGGAGCTGATCAAAAAAATCATTGATATGAGGCAAATGATATTTGTTCTTAATAGTGATGTTATTCAAGGCTCTATAATCAAGGACAAGTCTCATAGAACCATCATTCTTTTTATCAAATAAGACAGGATCACCCCATGGTAATGTGCTAGTTTTAATGAAACCTTTATCTAATAAATCATGAAATTTCTCCTTCAACTATAAAAGTTCAATTTGATCCATTCGATAAGGGAGTTTTGAAATTGTATTAGCATCAACAACTAAGTCAATAGTAAATTCAACTTCCTGATCTGGTATTATTCCAGGAAACTCATCAGGAAAAACATCAGGAAACTCATTTACCACTGGCACATCATTAATCGGAATAGTTCCTTTGTTTTCAACAATATGTGAAAGGTAACATTCATTTCCATCTCTTACATGTTTCTCAGCCTCCTGATAAGTTATCAACAATAACGGATCATCCTTGTACACAAACTGAAATTAATTTTTAAAATAAACTTCTATAGCTCTACAATCAATCTTATCATGGTAAATAGAGAGCCAATTCAAACCCAAGATAACCTCAAATTCTACTAGAGGAAAAACAATAAGGTTTGCAAGAAGGTTCTTTCCACGGATAAGGATTAGAATATTCTAAAAAATTATTTTTTTCTTAACATTTCCCCTAGGTGTTTTTACCAAAAGTTCAGGAGGCATTTCTTGAGATAAAATTCCCAATTTACTAGAAAATGATTCATAGATGAAAGAATGTGTAGACCCAGAATCAAACAACACATTCGCATAATCTGAGAAAACAAACAAAGTACCAGATACCACTTCATTTTATGGCCCAACATCTACTGATGTAGTTGAAAAGGATTTCACCACTCCTTTTTTATTGTTGTATGACTGCTTCCCATTGTTCGAGCTCTTTGTTTGACACTCATTTGCATAATGTCCCATCTCAATGCACTTGAATCATTTCACTAACTATAAATCAAATTTGGTCTTACCATCACCCTGATCTTTTTCAGTGAAATCATGAGCCTTATGTCCGATATTACCACATAATTATCACTTTCAATAATTTAGAAGACATTCCACAACATTCCTTTTACCACATTTATCACAAACTGAAAACTATGTTTTTTTACCGTCAGACCATGTTGAAGGATTCTTCCATTTCTCCTGCCACCTCAGTCCCTTCTTCTGTTGGTTGTTATAGAACACCTAATCATCGGAAAACTCCATTTCCACCTTATGCACATTGAAAAAGCTTTTCATAACTCTTTAACTCGTGAGAAGCTAAAGCCCTTCAATATTTTGGAATTAATCATGAGTGAAAATGATTGATTTTACTATCAAGTTCTCGGATAAAATTTACAGCATACCTTGCCAATTGAATGAACCTTTCTTCATAAGAATCCACTAAGTTGTCCTCTTGCATCAATTCCTAGAATTTTATTACCATCCTAAGTCGAACAACCTTAGGAAAATACTTCTCAAGAAACATACCTTTGAATTCATCCCAGTCAAGAGAATCAATCTCATCAGCATCCTTGATATTTTTAACCATCGACCACCCCTGATATGGTTCACCCTCAAAATAGTAAACAGAAAGACTAACCTTTTGATTTTTCTGAACACCCCATGACATCGAAAATATTCTCCATTTCTTTAATCCAACCTTTAGCTAGAACCAGGTCAGATGATCCTGTGAATGATTGGCGATGTTTCCTCATGAAATTTTCCACCACTGACATGTTCCTCTATGGTTGATCTGGCTGATCTCATGGATGGATACCACCACCATTTATCTATTGAGTCAGCTATTCCATTACTGCAACAAACTATTTAGTTCCATTTCTGACCATATCAAGATGCTAATTCGGAAGGTTATTTCCTTCTGTATGCCTCCCTTACACTGCATCCCGGTTTCCTCTGCGGAAAACCATTCTGAACAAACATTTCTAAGATGATGAAACATAGTAATATTCAAAATCTATATCATTTCAATTTGATCATAATTTTTTTTGGATCATCATTTAATAGAATTCTAACTACTAAAGTTATCTAAACTGACCTCTGATACCAACTATAAGGCCCCAACCTTAAACATTACTTAATATTGAGTTATTACAAGAATACACATTGAGGATCTTTTCAGGTTTAGAGTATTAGAGAATTAAATCATAAAACATGCATTACATTCCACTTGTAAACAAGATGGTTACAAAAAAGACAATATTCACTCTTATCATTAAAGGAAAAAAATTTAAAATAAAACATCGATTCATTCTTGACACTTCTTTGACACTATCATCACATCATGTACCTTTTCCTTGACCTGTGAAAAACATTTCAAAAACATGGGATGAGCATAAAAAGCGCAGTAAGGGATATAAAAGTACGGAATGAAAACATTAGTCCATGTATACATAAGAATTGATGAAATCATAATTTACTCATAAAACACAATCACTTTATCACAACTCACGAAATCATATGATTTATGAATAACTCATATAAAACATAAGATATAAAAGGTATCTTGAGGCATTCATATCATACTTATGTAGGGAGTAACCCTCATGGTTACGTTTGGAAATCCCATCACTGTATATTCCCTAAATCTCTTTGGAGAAACCAGAGAATTTAACTCCTTCATGTTACCCAATGCATTGGTGAGCTATATCGGGATCACCCGCCATTATTTTATCACGGATCCACCCATCATCATACACAATTCCCAAGAACCATAACATAATTGTATCGCAAAAAATATGCATAAAGGATACATACCATTTATATATTTCCATCACAAGATATCAATAACACATTGATATAATAAAATCATTATCCAAAACATTTTAAATACCAAAATAATATAAAATTAAAACAAGGTATTTATTTTTCATTTAAAAAAATGTTATGGCTTGTAGAGGAAGTCGAAACTCAAATAATGGTTATGGTGGCGAAGAAGTCGTTGTAGTCGCATACGTACGAAAAAAACATTCCATTTTTTCATTTAGTAAAATGCTACGTATAAAAAATATTCCTTTTGAATAAACATAAAATTGAAAGTGTTTTATACACCGTATAAAACAAAGTTTTGTATAAAACAAAATATGCCTCAATGAAAGGAGATTGAGACGAAGTCCAATACCTCGTGTCCGACTTGACTCGATCGTTATTTAATATCCTAAATAATAAACATGAGTTAATTTATACTTGATTAAGAACATTTTTCAAGTTTATTATTCATTTTATATCATTTATTGCCATGTTATGAACACTGTGTAATTATTTATGTTAATAACGGTCGTTTTGACGATCATTGGTACTTTAGTCAAAATAAAACTCCTTATAATTACAAGTTGTTTATGTGGTAAAATATCCATTATATCCAGAATTATATTAATTATGTATATATAATATATATAATATATATCCATTGTATATACGCATTTATAATATTATATAACATTTAGAGGTACGAAATGAAATGCACCGTTCATGGAGAGGGTAAGCCGTACGTACGCATGAACGCTACTTTCATTTCTATTTCATATTTAATGGAATTTAATCATAATGATATAGAGGTATATTATAATTCCAGTATAATATCATAAAAAATCATAAACTCCATCCTTTATACATCCCACATATGTCATTAATGAATCAAATCACATTGATGGGGCGGTAGTCTGTACTTCCTAAAATGAAGATATCTCGTTTACCTATAATGGAAACCATAAAGTTTTGACATATATGAAAAATACATCAGCATAAGGAAAAATTAAACATAATATATATAATATATAAATATAGCGACATCTTAATTTCCACCATGAAAGGTGTTAAAAGAAGATTGGACAATCATCGTTTTATGAGGCAGAAATTCGCCATCTACAAAAACAGTGTGTTATTTAACCATTAGACGGAGGTGTGTGTAAGTGTAGCTCGAATAATTATCATAAAAACATCCTAGTATATTAAAGATACTGGTTTTGTTACAAAAGAAATGAATAAAAAGTGTTTAGGGGGTTGGAGAATAAAAATAATACAAAAGAACACAAGTGAAGACATTACCTTTAAATCGGGTAACTCCTCTTGGTTTGAACCAAAAGGGTTTCTTGAAGAGCTTTCTGCCTAAGGTAAGGATTATAGGATTAATAGAAAGATTTTTAGAGATAAAATGAGAAGATTTTGGCCGATCCAATGGAATTATAGGTGTGGGTAAGGAGGTAGAGGTTGGGACGTTTTATAAAAGGGAGGAGGGGCTCTCCTGGAAAGTCAAGAAATGTTACTTTATATTAAAATGTGTTTCAGATTTTAGAGGTCCATCATTGATATATTTCTAGGATAAGGTGATAAGGGTTATAAATATACTCATAAAATAGGTTTTTTCCAATTGTAAGTCTTAGAATTTACATTATCTTTTCATTTTATTTTAATCGTTCATTAATGAGGTAATCAGTGCATCATCATGGTGTCATAAAAAATTTAATTTCTTGAGTGTCTAAAAATTATAAAAAAAATAATATGATGTAGAAAATAGGTTTATCTTCCAAATTAATATTTATTGTTCAAGAGATGATTTATGTAGACAAAATTAAAATTTTTTTACTTAGGTGTTACATAATTTTGTGATATTCTCCTTTTTTTAAACATAAAATGATAAAGTGTCACTATCACCCAAAAGTGATTACATGGGGTCTCTATGTTTGTCACAAGGCATACCATGGTCGTCCAAGACACAACCAGTATAATTAGGACACATTTTGGGGTCATTTGTTATTATTATGATATTATTTTATTACCCTTAACTACCCGATTACTAATTAATCAGGATAATTAAAGATAATTACCATTGTTACTATTCATAATGTCTAAAATCAAAAGAGTATTAATTAAATAATTTGGAAATTTTTATTCCGAATATGGAATCCAATTTACCAAATTCTAAACACAGATATTGAAATAAGTAATTTAAAAATAATTCCTGTTGTCAAAATAAATTGTGAGTTTTTTATTTGAAACAATATCTATGAAAAGTTTGGCACTTGTTTATGACCAATTCCAAAGTAAAACTATGTATAATGACCACCGTTGTATTAAATGGTAAAACTATATTCTAATTAAACTTTAAAAATAGTTATAATGATAATATTACCATATAATTAAATTAGATGAAAAAGAAGTTTTGAAGTAAAATGCAATATTTTTTACTATTAATTAAAAATGAACATTGACATAAAAATTACAAAAAATTTATCCAATGTAAATTTCAATTTCCCAATTCTAATTAATATGTTTATTTTGACAAATATAGATTATAAAATTTTCAAAACTTTTATTTAAAAATGGTTTTCCATCAAAAGGCTTTAAAACAATCTTTTAAAAAAATATTAGAGTATTCCTTACTTAAGATTGGATTTATTCTCATTTTAAACCTATAAAACCCTATCTAATTAATAAATAGTCATTGATAAAAAAATAATAAATTCTTTAATTACTTGGGATGTTATATATATTCCCATAAAATTGACAAAATATAAGAAAAGGTAAAAAGAGTACAACAAAATCATCTAACACACCACTTCATTCTTAAAACCTATTTATTATCTTTGTTATGTTTTGGTTTCGTACCTCCCTATAGGAACATTATCATACCCACCCTGGTTGATACAAAGTGATGAATGAAGGGGAATAATACCTACATATATTATCAATGATCGATGTTTTTCTCTACATACCATGAACTATGAATGTGAGACTTTTAGGGGAAGAACTATAGAGGCTTCAAGAGTGAGCTAAAAAGGCACAGGAAAAGGCGCACCACTAGCCTCCGGAAGGGGGACTCTAAACAAACCAGGGAAAATACAAGAAACTAGACAATAAGAAGAAAGAGTCCTCTAGTGACAAAAGGTGAGGTCATGTAGCTATGCTATATTAATTCTTGAACAACTATAATGGATGATCATGGTTTCTTCACATGGTTTGGTGATTACATATGATGGAATTAATTATAATTTAATAATTCATAGGTGTGGGGGTGGCGATAATGGATATGAGTCAATGGGTTTCCCCTTAAACAGAGGAAAATGCATTACAGGGGAAGAACTTGAAGGTAACGGAAAAGAACGTGGTAATGAAGAAAATCCACATGTTTTGGTAAGTGAATGGAAAATAGGCTATTAGGGATTTTAAATATCATTTATGTAATTTAAAAAGGATTAAAAAGGTATTAAAAATTTTTATGTCACAAGATACGTCGTGTGGGAATAATTAAAAAAACTTGGAAAACTGGGAAAAGGGTGAGACATGGTTTGGATAAGACACCATAAAGGTGTCACCGTTACGTTTCCACTGGTTCGGTGAGATACTATATGTGGTTCCACTATTCCAGTGCGCGACCGTCACTATGCCACTATCATGATGCCACCAATTTGGTGAGACACTATAAGGATTACCACTATTATAGTGTGCGACCACCAAGGTTTCACTAGTTTGGTGAGACACCGTAACTGGTGCCACCAATTCATTGAGACACCGTAAGTGGTGCCACCATTTCAGTGTGCAACTGTGATGATGTCACTATCATGATGCTATCATGATCAGTGTCAATGTCACAATGCTATTGTGACTAGTTCCACCATTACACTGCTATCATGACCAGTGCCACCTTCATGGTCTTTTTGTGACTGGTACCACCATCATGGTGTTTCCATGACCGGTGCCACCATCACGCTGTTTCCATGACCTGTGTCTTAAATTCAGTGGAAATATGTTTTTTGAAATGTAATGGACTAGTGGGGTCTAGGGCATTACATCAGACACCTCTCAAACTATTCTACTATATGATAAATCAAGGATAAACCTTGATAAAAGAGAGGGGTTCAAACAACCACCTCACAAGATACCTCTCAAAGTCAAACAACCCTAGTGTTGTTCGAAAGCCGGAACAACCTCACTATTTAGGAACACCTCTTACTCATCTATCTCGAGAAAAATCATGGATACTCTACCAATCCTTTCCCCCATGTAACCAAAAAAACATGTAAAGGTAATACTATCCATTCATATTAATTAGGGAGCCCCTTCTTCCCTGTCATGATACAATCTTCTTTGGGTGGCACTGACTCGCCCACACAAGTTCGACTGCATCAACATTAATGCCTCTCGATTAAGGATCAGGTCCTCCCCTCCCCACAATCAGGACTCTTCAGACCGACATAGAGAACAATTAAAACTATAAATTTCATAGTTAAACAGTTCAAGAACTACATCGAAATCTAGTACAAAAAAAAGAGAAAATATCAAAACTGCTCTTGGTACTGGGTACGAATTGGTTCTTCCTATTCCTAGGTACTATCCTCGAGGCCACCATGACTTCACTACACATGAAACAAACGGATGGTTCATCAATGAAGTAACTTCTCGTCATGATCCTCAACCCTCACCAATCGCTCCACGAACTTTGCGTCATCCTCTATATCCATCTCCCCCTATTCAAGGACGTGCGAGTCATCATGTACATAATGATGGAGTAGAGACACATTGAAGATTCCATTCACCCTCTATAGTGGTGGTTGTAGCTCCAGCTGATAATCCACTTCTCTGACTCACTACAACACTTCGAAGGCCTTGAAGAACCAGGTAGAAAGCTTACTACCCCTGCCGAACCTCTGTATTCCATGCTGAGGGGTGACCTGCAAGAACACATTGTCCTCTAAATCGATCTCTAAGGGTCTAATACTACGATCGAAATACTGCTTCTTCTTGTTCTGAGCTGCCTTCATCCTCTCCCGTATAAGTTGAACCTTCTTTGTCTTGGTTTGTACTACCTCTGGGCCGAGAACACCTGCATCCCTGACCACTGTCCATTACATGGATGAGTGACATAATCTCCCTTACGAGGATTCTAATGGATCCATGCCAATGGTATAGTGATAGCTATTGTTGCACAAAAACTCTACAAGAATCATGTGTCATACCCATGATCTCTCAAAGTCAAAATCACATGCTCTGGGAATATCCTTCAACGTCTGGATGGTGTGCACCATCTTCCCATATTCATGGGGGTGGAAATCAGTGTTAAGTCATAGATGGTTGCAAAAAAAATGTTGTAATCCTTTCTAGACCCGTGAGGTAAACCGGGTTTCACGATCAGAGTCTATGGATCTCAAAACTCCTTACAACCGCACCACCTAATCCACGTACATCTGTGCTAAGGAATCTATTACACTCGACTCCTTTATTTGCAGTATGCGATATGATTTCATTAGCTGTTCTACCACCACCCATATATCATAGCATCATCCCTACACATTGGACAGTCCCAAGATGATATCCATCGAGGCGCCATACCATTTCTACTTAGGGAGATTTAATGTTTGTAACAATCCTCTTGGGATGCGTTGTTCAGCCTTTACCTATTGACACATGAGGCACCTCACCACAAACTTTTCCACTGCACGCTTTACACTAGGCCACCAAATTGATGCCTCAAACTTCAATACATCATGGAATGTCTGAGGTGTTCCACCATGGATGAGTTATAGAACGCACCAAGAACTCTTGCACATTTACACCGGGGAGAACAACTTTCTATGAAACAACATTCAATTCTTCCCGTCTTTCAACCATCCATCTGGATCATCACCTTGGTTAACACAATCATGCATCACTTCAGCCTCTATGTCGACCCACTTAGACTCCTACACATGTAATAAGATAGTGGACAACACCATCATTTGAAACAGAAAAACTCTACCATCCTCCACCATTGCTTCCAGGTTTAGTGAATTAAACTAATCCATCGCATTCCAAGCATCTCTTGATTCTTGAACTACATCCTTCTGTGACATTCTGCTGAAGGCATCATCCACCACGTTCCCCTTTCCTGGGGTGTATGAGATTTAAAATTCATATTCCTAAAGAAACTCCATCTACCTTAACTGTAGTATGTTTAGGTCCCGCTAGGAGAAGCTATACCTTAATCTTTTGTTATTCGTGAAGGCCATGAATCTCCCCCCAATGAGGTAATGGTGCCTGAAATTTAGTGAGAAAATGACCTCTAGAAGCTCCATATTGTGGGTGGAATAGTTATTCTCATGGGGACATAACTGTCTAAACCCATAAGGGATCACCCCTGGTATTGCATTAGAAAACACACCAACCCTTGGCCTGAAGCATCACATAACACGTGAAACATCACCCCTTCCTCTGGAAACCTCAGTATTGGGGCACTAAACATATTCCCCATTAGATAACTGAAGGCTGTCTAGCACTACTCACTCCATATTAAAGATCAGACTTTCTTGGTCAAGGCTATCGAAGGCAGTGTAACTCGAGAGAAGTTGGGAACAAATCCCTGTTAGTAACCTGCTAGACCCAAGAAACTGTGAAGTTATTCCACGTTTGTGGGTGATTCCCATAAAAATACCACTTTGACCTTCGATGAGAATACGGCTATGCCCTGATCGGACACCATGTGTCCAAGGAAGGTCAACTCTTGTGTCCTGAACATGCACTTGGAAAATATTTCATAGAGTTGGTGCCGTCATAGGACCTCTAAAACAATCCTCATATGCTCAGTATGATCCTCCTATAAACTTGAGAAGATTAGGATGAATTCAATAAACATGACTACAAAACAGTATAGATATCCATGGAAGATGGATTTAATTTGTCCAAAGAACATGGCTGGTGAATTCGTAACACCAAATGGCATGACCACGATCTCTAATTTCCCATATCTTCAGCTGAAGGCAGTCATCAAGATATCGACCCCTTCACCCTCAACAAGTTGTAACATGACATCTAGTCAATATTAGAGAACCATCATTCCCCCTTCAATTGAAAAAAATGTCGTCGATCCTTGGGAGGGGGTAACAGTTCTTGAATTTCACCTGGTTTAGCCTCTAGTAGCCTATACATTTCCAAAGACCACCATATGCCTTTTTCACAAAAAAAGACCGGATCACACCATAGTGACGAACTCTGTCGAACAAAACTCTTATTCCTTATATCGTAAATCTGAATCTTCAACACCCACAACATAGATTGATCCATATGATTGGGGTAATCAAAATCATATGGTCACTAGGTTTCAAGTCTATCCTGATGTCCACAAGACATCGAGGGGGTAGAGTCACCACCTCTTCAGGGAAGACATTCATGAACCTACTGACGATCTGTGGGATTTCCACCATCTCTGTATCTGTCGACTGCCCCAATTTTTCAGCTAACAAGGAAAGTAGGGGCACCACTCAGTGGATGCCCTCTTGGTAACCTCATTCACCAAAAAAACTACATGTTATCCTTCCATATCTAAAAACACAAAATCATTCTTTAGAAGTAGTAGATAAATTCACATATATAGAACAACTAGTTAATGCCAAAAATGACATAATACAACTGAATATATAGAAAAATAATATTCCTACTGAAAAAATGTGGTCCCAAAATACCTCCACATCCTCGAATTACCGAAGACATGATGGTAAGAACTTCTACTAGCATACTCAAAACCAAGGGAAGAAGAAGTCTCTCCACAAATTGACCGAGAGAATGGGCTAGATTGGGTGAAATAAAGGATTGTGAAGCTCTTGAATCAAACAAATAACATCCAAGAGTGCTAAAAAAGCTGATCATAACTAGAATGACTTCTGGACTTGCTAAAATAACTGCATCTGTGGCATGATACTATCCACACCCAGCTCCTCTGCCCCTATAATGTCGGCCGCCTCCCCGAAGAGGACCTGGTCGAGGTCCCTGAGGAGAGCCCTGAGGCTGAATTCCTCCTACAACATCTACACTCGGAGGAGCAGGGGATCATTTTTCATATGGATATTGAAATTCCCTTGCTATAAACTACATCTTTTAATTTGGGAAATGATCCTTCCCACCCCCACAATATTTCACTCAGTTGGGGAACTGATTCCAATGATGCCCACAACTCCCAAAGTTGAAGCATCTTGGTCCTGGGCCCTTAACGAAGGTGAATGTACTAGGATATCAAAACTGGAATAGGTGGGGCCTTCTCCCCACTAGCGAAAACCTGGAAGCCCCTGATGCTGGAGGTCTGTTGCTGATGGCTTTCCCCTTTGACGAGCCCAATGGGATCCCCTCTCATGGAAAACCTCCAGGCATGTGCATCCTCTCCACCACTTCTGCATTATTCTGATCCTCTATGTATGATGGTAGAGTGAAGGTAGAAAAATCATACTAAATAGAAGGTCAAAGTGCCTCCTCAAAATGTCTCACTCAAGACTCCCCGTCCAGAAAAAGGTCCAGTGAAAAATGATCGATATCCTTAAACTTGATTCCCACCTCCCTCAATAACATCTTCCCCTACTAAAGGGAGAGTAGATCCCGCCTCTTCTCAGCCTTCATCATGGAATAAAGGAATTACACTCTGAACACCCTCTCAATGTCAGTCCTTGAAACCTTATCCTCCTTCTTCTCCCCAATATAGAGCACCCACAATAGATGCACTGCTCCCTGCATCTGCTTTATAGCCAGAGGAACCCAGTACTCTTTCAGAGCCTAGATCAAGTTGAAAGCTATCACAAGCTCCTTGATTAATATATATGTCTTCATGTCTGATATGCTTACCACATACATACTAAGGGTCTTACCCTAAAGGTGATAATCTTCCTCTGTGACTGGTTGTCTTCCTCCTCTCGATCAGCCCTCCGATGAATGGCCAAATCAGCTTCCTCTCTCTCGATTACCTTCCCTACTCATGGTCAGAGACCGGGTTCCCAAGTTGTAAGGTAAAAAAGGAATACATAAGCCCGAGAAGTGTATAATATTTGTTTCAAAAAAATTTACACGTCTTATTAATTTTGAAAATCCCTAAAATACACAATACACACAAAAAAACACTTCATTATGATGCATGAAAATTTCCTAGTGCCCCTACCCCATAATCAGTGTAGCCTAACATGGTCGTTCGGGAGGTTCAATATCCTTGAATCGGGTTACATGGGGCCCTAAAATACAGTGTCCAAGCCAGTCTTCCTAGGCTTATTTCACATGCCAATATTGCCAAAACTGTTTCCCTACCATCCCATAAATGGTTCACTTTGCCTAACTCAAACTCCGTCCTATCTTTCAACCACCCCATTGATACCATTTTGACATGAACCACCTTCAACAAGATGAATAACGGGACTTCAAATTGTCAAACCCTTCCTTCCTCATGTTGAAGGGTATAAAATGACCGAGTGACCCAACTTCAATAGTCCCCGGAGATGTGACTAGCACCATGTGTATAGGATCACACGTAATATGGAAGGCATTACCCTTTTTATTTTTTATTAGGGTTGGGAGATAAGATAGTAAATCCCGAAAACACCAAAGATGGAAGTAAAAGTAAATCTGAAACAATACATTACCATATTTATGTTCCAATAATAAAGTGCTACAATTTACAAGAAAAATACAAAGGGAAGTACCAAAAGAAATGAAAAAATACAATGTCAACTGTAACGCCCCGACCCCAGCTACCCAGAGTCGAAGCATTAGTTCGTAACATTGGCATGATCACAAAAGATCAAGTCTCGAAAGACCGATTAGTTTAGTATCCTTCGAAACAATAGATACATTCATAAGTCTTTCATTACATCAAAAAGTAAAAAAACTACAATAACATGGTCTTCATAGTCCACAATCACATCCCTTTCTGACTACCCATGCAGGTCATTCATAAAATACTTTTTCACATCCTGGAAAAATATTAAAACATTGAAATGGTTGAGCTCAGATGCTCAGTAAGGTTAACAATATAGCGGAAGCTTTCATAAATAAACATTAACATTTAAGGCAATGTATAACTAAAACAAAAGACTTTTAAACTTGAACTTCAACATAACATGGAAAAAGAAAAATGAGATAATGCAATTTACTTCTTCACATGGATATTCTACTGGTCGAATAATCACATGCAATATCAATAACCACTTTCATAATGATGGAATGAATAATGCCAGACTATCATAACCACGTAGTCAAGGCCTCGTGCCAAGACCACAAATAAGATTTTGTCAAGGCCTCGTGCCAAGACACTAGTCTGTCTCATGAGACCTGCCGATGCATCGAGGAGCTATAGCGGGCTCCACCCGTCACTTATTAAGTCCAATGCATTCCTCATATGAATAGGTTTAAACATATCATAAACCATAACATAATCGTATCACATAAAACATGCGTAAAGGAAACATAAAATTTCCACATTTCAATCACAAGATTGTCAATACAACACATTGATATAATAAAAACACTTTCAAAACCATTTTCAATACCAAAATAAAAGCAAGTTAAAACTTTGTATTTATTTTTCATTGAAAAAAATTGATGGCTTGTAGAGGAAGCCGAAACTCAAATAATGGTCATGGCGGCGGAGAAGTCATTTTCGCTGCATTAGTACGGAAAGGAAAACATTCCCTTTTTGTCGTTTAGTAAAATGCTTCGTATAAAAAAGATTCCTTTTGAATAAACATAAAAGTCAAAGGGGTTTATACACCGTATAAAAGAAAGTTGTGTATAAAATAAAATATGCCTCAATGAAAGGAGATTGAGACAAAGTCCCATACAAAGATCATTTTTAAAATAAAAGAGATATACTATGTGTATTCACTATAAGTACACATAAATAAAGTACAAATACAAGATATGACATAATAATATAATGACATAATTTGAAAGTAGGAGATTAACCCAAAGAATGGAAATTGGGTTAAGAAATTTCCTTACAAATAAAATAGATCTATTATGTGTATTCACTATAGATACACATAAAGAAAGTACAAATACAAGATAGGAAATAATAATATCATGACGTAATTTGAAAGTAGGAGATTAACCCAAAGAATTGAAGTTGGGTTAAGAAGTTCCCTTACCTTGCGTCCTGTCCTGACTCGACCGTTCTTTAACCTCCTGAATAATAAACTAGAGTTAATTTATATTTACATAAGAACATTTTTCATGTTCATTATTCCTTTTATATCCCTTATTACCATGTTATGAACATTATTTAATTATTTAAGTTAAAAACGGTCGTTTTGTCGATCTTTGGTACTTGAGTAAAAAGTAAACTTCTTATAATTACAAGTTGTTCATGTGGTGAAATATCCATTATATCCAGAATTATATTCATGATGTAGATATCATATATATCATATATATACAGTATATACATTCATTCATAATGTCACGTAACATTTAGAGGTAAGAAATGAAATTCACCGTTCATGGAGACGGTAAGCCGTACGTACGCATGAATGCTACTTTCATTTCTATTTCGTATTTAATGGAATGAAATCATAATGGTATAAATTTATAATATAATTACAGTATAATATAGTGTATAATACCATTTAATCCATCCTTTATACATCCCACATATGGCATTAACGATTCAAATCACTTTGAGGGGGCGGTAGTCCGCACTTCCTAAAATGAAATTATCGCGTTTTACCCATAATGGAAATCATAAAGTATGCCATAAATGATAAATACAGAAGCATAAGGAAAACATAAACATATTTTATATCATATATAAATATAGTGACATCTTAATGGCCACCTTTGAAGGTGTTATATGAGTGTTGAACAATCATCGTTTCGTGAGGCAGAAATTCGCCATCCACAAAAACCGTATGTTCTATAACCATTAGATGTAGGTGTGTGTAAGTTTAGCTCGAATAATTATTATAAAAACATCCTAGTATATTGAGGATACTGGTGTTGTTACAAAAGAAATGAATAAAAATATTTTAGGGGGTTGGAGTAGAAAAATCAAACAAAACAACATTAGAGAATACATTACCTCAAAATCGGGTAACTCTTTTTGATTTGAGCCAAAGGCTTCCTTGGGAAGAGTTCTGCCCAAAGTGAGGCTTCTAGGAGTAAGAGGGGGAAGTTGGGAGAGTATTTGGGCAGAGGTTGGCCGAGCCAAATGGCTTGATAGTGTAAATGAGGTGAGAGAGGTGGGGGCCTTTTATAAGTGGAGAGGAGGGGCACTCTTGGAAAGTAAAGAAAGGTCACTTTATTATAAAATGAGTTTCGGATTTTAGAGGTCCCAAACTTATATAATTCGATGATACGATGATAATGGTTCTAAATCTACTCATCCAATAGGTTTTTGACAAGTGTACACATTGGATTTTACATTATATTTCCATTTTATTTAAATCGTTAAATAATGAGGTCATCACTGCATCATCATGATGTCAAAAATAATTTAATTTATTTATTGTCTAAAAATTATAAACAAAATAATATGATGTAGGAAATATTTTTAGGTTTCTAATGAATATTTATAATCAAAATTTGGACTTGTGTAACCCAACTTAAAAACTGTTTTAGTAAAACAACTCATGTTTGTGTCAATTTAATTTTAACATTAAATAGATATATATTAATGTCATTTCCCAACCAAAGTGGCTCTATGGGGTCCCCAAGTTGACCCATGGGTTATCTTGGTCGGCAATGAATCATCCAATAGGAGTAGGAATAGTGTCAAGCTCATATCATATTATTAAAACATTGTTTTTACCTTAAACTACACTAATTACCTCTAATCGCGATTAAGAACTTAAAAGTTACTATTCACCAAAAAATTATTTTAATCTCATTGAACCACATTTTACTTCTTAATGACAACCATGTATGTCGGATTTTTGAAAATCAAATCACAGAAGTGGTAATATTTCATTTAAATGAAAAATCAGTTATTTAACTACCACTTAGTGGTTTCACTATTCATCAAAAATTGAAGTTTTTCAGAACAATGCCAAAATTTTACCCTAAGCTATAATTGATATTCCAAATTCAAAAATGATGTCTATTTTACAAAATTCCCAACATATAAGTTTCATTAGTTAATTTTATAATTAATTCCTGCTGTCACAACAAATATCGTGTTTTTAAGAAACAATTTATATCAAAAGATTGGCAATTGTTTATGTCCAATTTCAATGTTAAATTAATTATAATGACCACCATTGGATAAAATGGTAAAAATATATTCTAATTATACTTTAAAACCACTAAATAGTATAAATTATCATTATAAATTATTTTGATTAAAAAAGTTGTTTTAAGTATTTTTCAATATTCATAAAAAAATTGGAAGTTCTCAGAAAGTTACAAAAAATTCAACTTAGGATAATTTCGATATTACGAATACAAAAATGAAGTCCATTTTGAAATATAAAATTTCTATAATTTTAAAAAGTGGTTATTACTATTCATAACGGCTACTTTGATTAGTCGCTGTGTTTTAGAACTCGAAGTTGCGTACAATGCAAGCTATTGCATTATTGAATGAGAAGCGTATCGTGGAAGCTCGGGGTGTTACATTCTCCCCTCCTTCAATAAATTGCGTCCTCGCAATTTGAAATTTTTCTTTGAAAATAAAAGGTTGAAAAGAGAAAATACCTTTGAGGAAAACCCACATCGGAAATAAGATTAATAAAATTTAGCCTTAATAAGAGGGAAAGGGAAATGAAAAAGTCAGCACCCAATTATGATCTCGATTAGGAGAACATTGGTGGCAATTAAAGACATATAATTGGAGGAAAAACGTAAATATTTGTAGGGAGTGATTGAGGTCATCAATCACAATCAACTGTCAAATTGAGGGCCTCAAAGCCTTCAATCTATGTTGATTTAAAATATCATCAGTTCAACAAGACATAAGGTATTAGGATAACACATTTTTTTTGTTTTAATATCCCTTTACTAAAGTTTATGAATTAATTTATTCTTTGAATAAGAGATAGGTATATATATATTTATGCTTGACAATTAGAGTTTCAACCTTCAACTCATCATTCACTCAAAAAGATACTAGAACTCAAAAATATTATACTTATCCTAATTGTATAAGGTTCCAAATGTTAACACATACCATTTAGATTAGTAAAGTTATTTTGTAATAACTGGGGACTTCCTGTAGGCTAGTGGTAGGAAATAAAGGCCTGTCTCACTATGATTGTGGGTTCGAATCTTGCAGCTTTGTCCGACGCGACGGGTTATGCCCCACCCTGTAGGTTGTCCTTTTCCTAAAACTATAGTATCATAATATTCCAAAAATAATCTTCATAAATGCTTTAACCTTAAACAATAATATCCATGGTTTAACATAATCCATTCCAACCTTAATAGTTATCCAAAATACCTCCGTCCAGACTTTCTCTAAAAGGTCTCTAAATTGCAAAATCAATTGTAACATCAGATTCCCAAAACAAAGAAAAGTTTCTCTTATTGTCACATACTAAAAATATGATTACCTTAATCATATTACCTTAATCAAAAAGTAATGCAGTACAATCTTTATATATATCACATTATTCTTATAACCAGAATATAATCCTTGAGTCCAAAAGCACCAATACATTAATTATTCTGCTTCAACTGTAGTCACAACATAAGATTGGCCTTGATCCCTTGGCCTTTTCTAAGGTAAGATTCCTTGACGCTTAGGACATTAATTTGCATAATTCCCCATTTCCCTACAATTGTAGCATTCAACTTTGACAGCCTCTTTCTTTCCCTTGCAATCACGAGCCTGGTGAGCCTTTTCTCCACATTTATAACAAACTCCCATTCCTTTTAGGCATGTACCAGGGTGATTCTTCCCACAATTATCACATAATGGAAAATCCTTCTTTCCCTTTTTCCCTTTATCTGTCTCTTATTCCCCCGTTCTCTTCTTCTCTTTCTTTACTTTGTTTTCATAAGACTTAGATAATTCCTTTTCTATCTTGATAGCACACGAGACAATATCTTCGTATGATGAGAAGGATTATGATACTAAAGCTCGACGGAGAAATGGTTTTAACCCATCAAAGAAATGATCAATCTTACTCCTTGGGTTACGTATATAATCGGCATCATGCCTCGCTAACCTTGTAAAGTTAGCCTCATACTTTGCGACAATCTCATCCTCCTTCTGTCTCAATCTCAGAAATGTCCTTTCCATATCTGCTCGATGGTCACGAGGAAAGTATTTTTCTAATAAAATCTCTTTGAACTCCCTCCATTCCATATTCGATACGTCATCATCTTCCTTTGTGTTTTGAATCAGTGACCACCACTGATCGACATCTCCAGTGAGGCGGTAAACTGCCATGACAACCTTCTCCATTTCGCTACTCCCCAAGGCATGGAATATTTTCCCTAAAGAGTTTATCCATTGCTCAGCTACTAACGGATTTGTACCCCCATTGAAGGTTGGTGGTTGTTGCCTCATGAAACGGTCTAGCATTGATCCTCCATGTTGCGGATCAGGGTGCTCCATATGAGTAAGGTTATTATTCATAACCTGAGTAGGTTGTCCTAGTGTAGTGATTAGCTGATCTGCACCAGTTGCATCACCAGCCCCACTATAATTATCTTGAGCAGGAGGGAAATCCCTACATGGAGTGTGTGCACTGATACGGTTTCCATTTCTTCCACTAGGCGCAATTTCTAAACAATTGCATAAACTAGATCAGTTTATGAATCAAAATACATAATCCCATACTTATAAAACACTTAACATAAATTGAACTATTTATGGATATAATCCATAATCATAAAAATGTCTTCTTTGAGGAAGTATATACTCATAAACCCTTCATAATGATTTGTAAAAAAAATGAGAGATATCCTAAGCATATCCCCCGGGAGTGTCGTAACCAATAGTGCAGTAAGGCCCATTGTCGTGCACCAGTTCCCGTTCAAGTCTAGATCAAAGCGGTGTTTTCGGGTTTTACCCCTAGGTACATCTGTGCCAGAGCCGCTTCTACCTGCTCGTATCCAGATAGGGATGTGTTGCTCGGAAAACTCACAAAATCTCTACAATACCATAATTCTAGGAAGTTCTTCTATACTAATCCTCAAAGTTCATCTTAGGTCTACGTGCTCTAATCAGAGTTTATCTAAATATAGCTTACAAGGTTTGTACTAAACTTTCTCTGATACCAATTGTAACGCCCCGACCCCAGCTACCCAGAGTCGGTGCATTAGTTCGTAACATTGGCATGATCACAAAAGATCAAGTCTCGAAAGACCGATTAGTTTAGTAGCCTTGGAAACACTAGATACATTCATAAGTCTTTCATTACATCAAAAAGTAAACATACTATAATAACATGGTCTTCATAGTCCACAATCACATCCCTTTCTGACTACCCCTGCAGGTCATTCATAAAATAATTCTTCACATCCTGGAAAAATATTAAAACATTGAAAGGGGTGAGCTCAGATGCTCAGTAAGGTTAACAATATAGCAGAAGCTTTCATAAATAAACATTAACATTTAAGGCAATGTATAACTAAAACAATAGCATTTTAAACTTGAACTTCAACATAATATGGCAAAAGTAAAATGAGATAATGCCATTTACTTCTTCACATGGATATTCTACTGGTCGAATAATCACATGCAATATCAATAACCACTTTAATAATGATGGAATGCATAATGCCAGACTATCATAACCACGTAGTCAAGGCCTCGTGCCAAGACCACAAATATGATTTTGTCAAGGCCTCGTGCCAAGACACTAGTTTGTCTCATGAGACCTGCCGATGCATCGAGGAGCTATAGCGGGCTCCACCCGTCACTTATTAAGTCCAACGCATTCCTCATATGAATAGGTTTAAACATATCATAAACCATAACATAATCGTATCACACAAAACATGCGTAAAGGAAACATAAAATTTCCACATTTCAATCACTAGATTGTCAATACAACACATTGATATAATAAAAACTCTTTCAAAACCATTTTCAATACCAAAATAAAAGCAAGATAAAACATTGTATTTATTTTTCATTAAAAAAAATGATGGCTTGTAGAGGAAGCCGAAACTCAAATAATGGTCACGGTGGTGGAGAAGTCGTTGTCACCGCATAAGTACGGAAAGGAAAACATTCCCTTTTTGTCTTTTAGTAAAATGATTCGTATAAAAAAGATTCTTTTGAATAAACGTAAAAGTCAAAGGGGTTTATACACCGTATAAAAGAAAGTTGTGTATAAAATAAAATATGCCTCAATGAAAGGAGATTGAGTCAAAGTCCCATAAAATGATCATTTTTAAAATAAAATAGATATACTATGTGTATTCACTATAAGTACACATAAATAAAGTACAAATACAAGATATGACATAACAATCTAATGACCTAATTTGAAAGTAGGAGATTTACCCAAAGAATGGAAATTGGGTTAAGAAATTCCCTTACAAATAAAATAGATCTATTATGTGTATTCAATATAGATACACATAAAGAAAGTACAAATAAAAGATAGGACATAATAATATCATGACGTAATTTGAAAGTAGGAGATTAACCCAAATAATTGAAGTTGGGTTAAGAAATTCCCTTACCTTGCGTCCTGTCCTGACTCGACCGTTCTTTAACCTCCTGAATAATAAACTAGAGTTAATTTATATTTACTTAAGAACCTTTTTCATGTTCATTATTCCTTTTATATCCATTATTACCATGTTATGAACATTATTTAATTATTTAAGTTAATAACGGTCGTTTTGTCGATCTTTGGTAATTGAGTCAAAAATAAACTTCTTATAATTACAAGTTGTTCATGTGGTGAAATATCCATTATATCCAGAATTATATTCATGATGTAGATATCATATATATCATATATATACAGTATATATATTCATTCATAATGTCAAGTAACATTTAGAGGTAAGAAATGAAAGGCACCGTTCATGGAGACGGTAAGCCGTACGTACGCATGAACGTTACTATCATTTCTATTTCTTATTTAATGGAATGAAATCATAATGATATAAATTTATAATATATTTACAGTATAATATAGTGTATAATACCATTTAATCCATCCTTTATACATCCCACATATGACATTAACGATTCAAATCACTTTGAGGGGGCGGTAGTCCGCACTTCCTAAAATGAAATTATCGCGTTTTACCCATAATGGAAATCATAAAGTATGCCATAAATGAAAAATACAGAAGCATAAGTAAAACATAAAAATATTTTATATCATATATAAATATATTGAAATCTTAATGGCCACCTTTGAAGGTGTTATATAAGTGTTGAACAATCATCGTTTCGTGAGGCAGAAATTCACCATCCACAAAAACCGTATGTTCTTTAACCATTAGATGTAGGTGTGTGTAAGTGTAGCTCTAATACTTCTTATAACAACATCATTGTATATTGAGGATACTGGTGTTGTTACAAATGAAATGAATAAAAAAATTTAGGGGGTTGGAGTAGAAAAATAAAACAAAACAACATTAGAGAAGACATTACATCAAAATCGGGTAACTCTTTTTGATTTGAGCCAAAGGCTTCCTTGGGAAGTGTTCTGCCAAAAGTGAGGCTTCTAGAAGTAAGAGGGGGATGTTGGGAGAGTATTTAGGCAGAGTTTGGCTGAGCCAAATGGCTTGAAAGTGTAAATTAGGTGAGAGAGGTGGGGGCCTTTTATAAGTGGAGAGGAGGGGCACTCTTGGAAAGTAAAGAAAAGTCACTTTATTATATAATGAGTTTCGGATTTCAGAGGTCCCACACTTATATAATTAGAGGATAAGATGATAAGGGTTCGAAATATAATCATCCAATAGGTTTTTGACAAGTGTACTCTTTGGATTTTACATTATCATTCCATTTTATTTAAATCGTTAAATAATGAGGTCATCACTGCATCTTCATGATGTCATAAATAATTTAATTTATTTAATGTCTAAAAATTATAAAAAAAATACAATGAGGTAGGAAATCTTTTTAGATTTATAATTAATATTTATAATCAAAATTTGGACTTATGTAACCCCACTTAAAAACTGTTTTAGTAAAACAACTCATGTTTGTGTCAATTTAATTTTAACATTAAATAGATATATATTAATTTCATTTTCCAACCAATGTGGCTCCATGGGGTCCCCAAGTTGACCCATGGGTTTTCTTGGTCGTCCATGACTCATCCAATAGGAGTAGGACAAGTGTCAAGCTCATATCATATTATTAAAACATTGTTTTTACCTTAAACTACACTAATTACCTCTAATTGCGATTAAGAACTTAAAAGTTATTATTCACCAAAAATTATTTTGATCTAATTGAACCACATTTTACTTCTTAATGACAACCATGTATGTCGGATTTTTGAAAATCAAATCACAGAAGTGGTAATATTTCATTTAAATGAAAAATCAGTTATTTAACTACCACTTAGTGGTTTCACTATTCATCAAAAAGTGAAGTTTTTCAGAACAATGCCAAAATTTCACCCTAAGCTATAATTGATATTTCAAATTCAAAAATGATGTATATTTTACAAAATTCCAAACATATAAGTTGCATTAGTTAATTTTGTAATTAATTCCCGCTGTCACAACAAATAGCATGTTTTTAAGAAACAATTTATATCCAATGATTGGCAATTGTTTATGTCCAATTTCAATGTTAAATTAATTCTAATGACCATCATTAGATAAAATGGTAAAAATATATTCTAATTATACTTTAAAACCACTAAATAGTATAATTTATCAATATAAATTATTTTGATTAAAAAAGTTGTTTTATGTATTTTTCACTATTCATAAAAAAATTGGAAGTTCTCAGAAAGTTACAAAAAATTAAACTTAGGATAATTTTGATATTACGAATACAAAAATGAAGTCCATTTTGAAATATAAAATTTCTATAATTTTTTAAAGTGTTTATTACTATTCATAACAGCTACTTTGATTAGTCGCGGTGTTTTAGAACTCGAAGTTGCGTACAACGCAAGCTATTGCATTATTGAATGAGAAGCGTATCGTGGAAGCTCGGGGTGTTACATCAACGGTCCCAGGGTCGGAGCTAAAAGGGTCTGGCATGGTCCTCAACATCCTCCGAAAACATGGACCCAATTTTATATATGTAGGGTAGGTATATAGGTATACTCTTTAGGGAAAACCAAAAGCTATCGTGCACATGTGGGGGTGGGGGAATTTTAAGGCCCCTTGAGGAAAAGATATAACCAAAGAACATATTAACAAAACCATCCACCCAAACCTCACTAATGAAAACTCCCCAAATAACTCAAGTTAATTAATAGTAACAACAATTCGATTTGTGGGTACCCCGCAGCACATTCCCACTGGTTATTAATGACATCCATTGCGTCAGTCCTTCCCCACCATTTTCACCGTAGTCCCACTATCATACTCCACCCACAAAAACCTGGGATACAACAAACACAAATCCCTCCCACAAATAGCTGGGCCACAAACACACGTACCCATGGCCAAAGACACCTGGTCCAGAACAACTACGACCTCACCCAAAGAAAATTAAGCCTAATATCGGAGACACATTTGTAAAAAAACATCCCGAAAACACCTAGGCCAAATACCACAATGTACCCCACCAAAAAAATCTAGATCTATAATGGACCTCAGGCCATCACAGACAGCATGAAGATTCTTGGGATATTCAGGAAAGGGAGAATTAAATGAGATAAAAATCAGCCACTGTTGAAGTTCTAGGAACAACACCCTCCCCCGTGAAATAGGGGTGGTCAGAACAAGGTGCACATCTTGGGTAGGGCATTAATAATAAACATAAGAACTAAAATTATACATTTAGGTAAAGAGGAACTCATTCCATTCTAGTGGTTCCAAATCCAGGCCATACAGAAACACCCTCGTTACTATTCATTCTTAAAAAGCACAACAACTACAACCAAGTCAAAACTCATTCCTAGAAACAAATTCCCCATTGAACCCATTCTTGTTACCATATCCAACTAATTCCATGTCGATAATTCTTCACTATTGGGAAAATAACATTCTTAGCCAAATGAAAAGGATGAAAAAATAGTCACACATTAATTTAATCATTCAAAACCGGTTCTATTGTAAAGGAACAACAACAAAAGGGATCCATGAAATCCTTCAACATAATAGAACCAAACCAAACCCCCAACATACATCCCAACATGGACTCCAATACACATAATAAAAAAGAGATCCTATCCCATTCCTTGCTACTTCTCAAGCACCATGAAAAACAACCACACATATTACCAAGAAAGAGAAAGGGGATTTTTAGATTTAAAACAGACAATTTTGTAGGTACCTTCTTTCCGTTGGGTTAACCGGGGAGATCAGAGAAGGATTTATGTTCACGAGACATCTATTTAATCAACCGAGATTACGTGATTAACCAATTTCCATTTTATAGCCATTCATTTACATAATTATCCAGAAAACAAAGGTTCATTAGTGTACAACAAAGGTAAAACAACTGTCACGATTTTTAATGGACATAAGCCCATACAATTCCCAATATATTAGAAAAGGTTAAAAGAGTACAAAAACATCATCAAACACACCCCTTCATTATTAGAAATCATTTATTAACTCTGTGATGGTTTGTTTTCATCCATACCCATAGGAACATTATCATACCAACCCTGATTGATACACAATGAATAGAGATGAAGGAAAAAACCCTATATGGATGATCAACGATCGATATTTCTCTCTACGTGCCAAGAACATGGGATGAAACTAATAACCTCATTAAGGGGGGCTCCAAATACACCAAGGAGAGGATAATAATCAAGCCTAGAAGAAGAAAGATTCCCTTAGCGATAAAAGGTTAAGACTTGGAGTTACGTGATATAAATTCTTCAACTGCTTTAAAGGATTATTTTGGAATCTTCACATGGTTGGGTGGTTAATCACGACTGAATTAATTTTCATTTAATAATTCTCATTGTAGGTGGTGGCCATAATGGCTCTGAGTCAAAGGGTTTCCCATTAAATAGATAAAAAAATGTAATAGGGGTGAAACTAGAAGGTATGAGGAAAGGGCATGACACCGCGGAAAAGCCACACGTTTTGGTAAGTCAAGGGTTTCCCAAATATTAATGATTTTAAATATAATTTATAGTATTTATAATGGATTTAAATTAGGTATTAAACACTTCTACATCAAAAGATACGTTGTGGGGGAAGAACTAGAAAAACATGGTAATCTGGGAAAAGGGTGAGACCTGATTTTGGTGAGACACCGTAACGGTGTAACTGTTAGGATGCCACCTTAATGGTTCCATTATCATGGTGAAACTCTTTTGTTGAGACACCGTAATCAGTTTCACCATAATGGTGTGCGGCCATCACAGTTCCACCATCATGGTGCCACCATTTCAGTGTGGAACTGTTAGGGTTCCACCGGTACGGTGCTTCCATGACCGGTACCTCCATCATGGTGCTATTATGATTGGTTCTAAAGGATCGAAATGATAATATAGATGCTCAAATACAAGAGGGGGTGAACTTTACACTTGAAAAATTACATTGGAACGTTTATAGTAAGTTCAAAAACATTCTATTGTTTAACAAGGTTAAACAAGGTAATTCAAAAACCTCTAGTTCTACACACATGCTTGATTGCGAAAATATGATTACGAGAATGCAGTTATGGAAAAGTGAATCCAAAAAGGAAACATAACAAAAGTTTACAAAGATAAAGATTATACATTAAAGGGTATAGAATTTTACAAAATAATAGTGTACAAAAACAATTAAGTATAAGGTAGTTATACTTTCCTCAACAATCAAAATGCAGCGGAAAACATGGAACAAACAAAAAACAAGTATTAATAATTTAACCCAAAGAGAAGGGTATTTAACAACCTTGGATAATGGTCCCTTGATTTATACTTTCAAGAAATTTTGTCTTACCCACACTGGGTTAAGCCGTCGATTCGATGATAGGAGTCTGTCTTGCAATCCCTACAATCCCTAGAACTTCAAGGTAGTCGGTACATCTACCTCTCTCAGTAAGGAAGACCTCGAACTTTATGGTAGTTGGAACCTCTGTCTCTGTATCCCCAGAAGTCCTCTAATGTACTCAGAAACATTCGTAGTCGCACGAAGCAATTCTAAACAAGATGATCATTACGCACTAATCATGAATGTTTCTCTCTAGAAATCACTTCAGCAACATGTAATCTCTAGAGTGGTAGATCAGTTATGAGCACGTTCAAATGAGCCCTTATTTATAGGCACATCTCCAATTATCAGCTCCCTCCTCCAACGGTCATATTTTTCCTTAAATATCGTAGGTACCAATACATGTGTCATTTAAACAACAGTTAGTTAGAAAAAAAAATTACGACATCGTTTCATAACTATATCAAGTACAGACAAGACAAGGTATGTTAACCAAAATAATTTTTCCTAATGTAAGGAAAATAAAATGTTTGGAGTCTATGGAAATGATATCCGGAGTTTATAAAACCTGAAAGTTCATATTCTTTTTTTAGAGAATTCATATTTTATAATTCTATAGACATAGGAGTATGAACTCAGTGGAATTCATAACAAGAATTCGGAGTCTGATATCATAAGAGTTCGGAGTCTAAACTCATAAGAATCCATAACCAAAATTCGGAGTCTGAGTTCATAACAGTTCAGAGTCTGAACTCATAAGAATTCATAACCAGAATTTGTCTCCTGAATTCATAACCAGAATTTGTATCCTGAATTCGCAATCAGAATTCATATCCTGAATTCATAATCAGAATTCGTATACTGAATTCGGATTCTTGGCATAGAAAGCTCGAAGTCTAAGCTTAGAAAGCATTGAGTCTGAATTAAGAGAATTCAGAGTCAGAGTTCAGATCCTAAAATATAATGCTCTATTTTCAAGTATTTATAGGATTCCGGGTTCTTGCAAAATGAAACCGAATTTTACACTTAGAAGGAATATGAACAAAGAAAAACATGTTAAGGATAAATTTCCATCGGAAGTAAAACTTTCATTATCCTGTAAAAACAAAGGGTAAATGAAATTTTCCATAAGATAATGTGTTTTTGAATTTCCAAACAAGTAGGAATGGAAATGTAATAATGAAACATTATTGACTCAATAATCTCTGCCTTTTTGGAATGCACAAACATCCTTATGAAAAATAATAAAAGGACTTAATAATTTTTATGCACTTGAAAATAAAAACATATCTCCCTTTACTTATGGATCAAAGTGAATATGACTAACTCCCCCATAGGCTTTCGAACCACTAAGGATCGTATTCTGATTTCCAATATGAGACATACCATTTTATTGTATACGAAAATTTTATGAAGAAAGCTCCCCCTTTGATGAACTCCCCCTTAGGGAAATTTATTTTTACATAGTATTATTTTTGGAATTCCTTCTCCCCCATTGTGATTTAAAAAAAGGATTATAGGGAATGGAAAAGAAATTATTGTGCCTGAAATATTTGTAACTGGCAATAAAATACAAGCAACCAAAAACATCATTATTATTGTAAAATTGATACAAGGATTATACAAAAAAAGATCAGAACAGAAATTATCATCCTTCCTTCTCCATAGTCAACAGATTCTTCACTAAGGTTTTTAGCTTTTTTATCTCATTGTGATATTCTTCTTCTCCTTTTAGATGTTGTTCCCGATCATCATATTTCTACTCCATGGCATTAATTTTTTCTTCCTAATCATTGAGAACATCTTCCCAAGCCTTCAAAATTTCATAATTCATAACTAGATTTTCTTCAATCCCAATACGAATATTCTTTTCTATTTTCCATCTCTAAGAAACTGAAAACAATTTCCCATTCATGTCCCTTACTTCTTGCTTCTGGGTATTTTCCGTAAGTGATAGCTTTTTTGCATAAGATATAGTAATATTTTGAGCTTATTATCCTCGGTGTCAAAATCATCCTTGAAACTTTCTTGAAACACATCAAGATTCCACATATCATCTACTGTCTTCCTAGACCAACTTGTAATATTTTTGAATGACTTTTTATGGGCTTCATAGCTGATAAGAAAAGCATTAAAATATGCTTCCAGTTTCACACACTTATCCAAAACCATTGATACTGAATCTAACTTTTTATTAAAAGTGTGTTGAAGCATCTGGAATATGGAATCTATGCATGTAAAAATTGGAATGGTTCCAATATGCTTCTTTAATATATGGATTACGAAATCATGTCCAAGGGATTATGATATCGAATCATAAACTTTACTTTGTGAGGGATCATTTTCAATTTCAACTTCTTTTTCATTGATGAAGAACTACCATCATCTTTCTTATTGACTATGAATTTTGATGGTGTATCAATAACGACTTGTTTTCCATTATCAAGTTTCAGAATGACTTCCTCATCCAGAGATTCATGTTCATTTTCTGACAGCTAAACAACTATATCTTCATCTATATCTCCTTTCTGAACCCCTGCCACAGTATCCTCAGAAAGAATTAAGTCATGATTAGAACTTTCTTCCACATAGATCTTATTCATGTCTTCTTCAACATTGTCAACTTCTTCTTTCTCATATTTCCCATGTCTAGCCAACTTTGAAGATTCTACTTCTAATGTTCAGATTGACAGCTTCTTGGATGGAATTTCTATCTCATGTATTTCTTACACTTGCTTGATCTGATATTCTATGTCCCCACTACATTATTATTATTCTTCTACTCCTTGAGATACATTTTCTTATTGTACTCGAACCATTTTTGGAGTCACATAATTCTTCCCTGGTGTCATTGCTAATTCTTTAACAAGGAAGTATTGTGGTACCAAAATACTTTGAAAGAAATTATTAGAAGCCCTCAATAGTGATTGAACTATTTCAGCCTCATACATCTTCTTCTTTTATTTCTTTTCTCTTTCTTGGTTTTCTAGCTCATCAGCAATATTCTCTTTAAAGGTTTTAGCTTCAGCAGGATCCAAACCAAAACATGGATCCCTTACATTCTTCGTTTTCTTCTCTTCCCTCTAATTAGCTACAACCTCATCCAGATATGATTTTTTTCTTAGGTTTGGGTGGTGTGGATTTAGCTTCCTTGGCTTATAGGATTTTTTCCTTCCTCTTTTACATCATTCAACTTCCTCTTATTTCCAATCTTTTTTGATGGTTCAACCACTTCTTGTTTTTCTGGAACAGATTCTCCCTAATGAAATTCATATAATTCTCTATATTCTTTTTAAAAGCTATTATTAATCCTTTTCAGAGTGTCATCAATTACTATCATAACTTGTCAATTCTTTGTCTTTGAGCTGCAATGAATTTTAAAATATTCAAAACACCGATGAATTAGCTTTTAATGGATTTCTAGATACATAATGATATGATCTCTAAAATTTCTATTCTTGATATTCTCTATCGTAATGATATAATGCTTATCCAGATTGATCATTCTTTGGTTCATTAAGAAGTCCAAGATATACATGTCACTATTCTTCAATGTGTCCTTGTCCCCTTTTCTCAGAATTATAAAACCTAGAACCCATAATTCAAGAATCAGATGATTTGTAGAAAAGTGAGTGATCTTCGGAGTCTTCACATCATAGAGTCAATGACATGCCATAGCCTTCTCCTTAATAGATCTTCCTTGAACATCTGGAAACTAATGGGAGAAAAAATACACTTCCCCTTATATAGAATACCAAGTAAATTAGCTATCTTTGTATATGAAAGTGCATAAGTATTTCCATAGCTCATGAAATAAAACTTCTCTCTACCTTCTTCCTTAATAAAATTGGGTGATTCAAAAAACTCAAAAAATTAATCCAGATATACCAAATCATGAGCCCCTAGCTTCGATATGTAAATATCCTCCCATCCAATGAACTTAATGTTCTTTGATATAATTGAATCATACTTAGAGAAGAAGTTCAGTTGCACCAACCTTTCACTATAGAACTTCTACTCCAAAATAGGCTTGGAATTACACAAGTCTTTCTAAGAGGATTCTTCTACAGACATTCAGATTTGAGAAGTCTCTAAGAAGTTCAAAATTGGATTATGTAGAAGGGCAGAGCTTTCTCATGTGAAGACTTGAGATTCGATGTGGGACAATCATCATGGTGTCCTTTTATAGGAAATTTGGGCAACGATTCATCCTCCTAACTCAATCCAATGGTTGAAAAACCTTCAAACCAGATCTGACGATTGATATGATAGCTGCATAGAAATTTTGGAAGAATCAGATATTTTGAGGTTTTTAGAAAAAACATTCGGATTTTAGAAAAAGAGATTATGAAAATTTTAAAACATATGAAAATACCTGCAACATGAATGATGATTATGAAAACATGAGAAAGGAAATGTACCATTTAGAGTATTAGTGGAATTATTCATAATGAGGTACATCTCTTCTTGATGAAAAAAAAATCCACTATGAAAATATTAGAAAATCTTCAATACAAAAATATAGAAAATCTTTATTATGAAACCTTAAGAAATCTTCATTATGAAAATTTAGAAAATCAATATTATGAAAATTTAGAAAATATTAATTACGAAAAATTAGAAATCGTTATTATGAAAATTTAGAAAATCTTCATTAAAAAAATTTACGAGGATGGAAAATTTTTATTACAATAATTTTGAAAGACACAAAAAACACTTTACATTCATATGATTTTAAAAAAAACCATTTGAAAAAAATCATTATGAAAAACTTTCATTACAAAAAATCTCATTATGAAAAAATTTATTTCTAGCTAACAAGGATATGTACTCCCCCTATGAAAAAGAGTTATTTACTATAAGTAGAGTGATTTCAATAGATAGTTAACATGGAGGATTACCTTATGGTTATAATTCTTAACTTCTGTTAAATGTATTCAAATTTATTAGGGGGAAAAGATTTTGTGAAAATATCATCAAGACGATCTTGTGTCCCAATAAACTGAAGAATGATATATATTTTTTTTAGAGTTTGATCCCTAAGAAAGTGAAGTCTAATATATATGTGTTTTCCATGAGAGTGATGTGATGTGTTTTTACTAAGGGCAATGGCACTGGTATTATCACACAATATTTGTGTTTTGGTAAAACTCATTCCATAGTCTGTGAGTGTGTGTTGCATCCACAACACTAGAGCACAAAAACTTCCAGCTACTACATATTCAACATTAGTAGTGGAAATTTCTACAGAGTGTTGCTTTTTTCGTGACCAATAAACTAATGAATCTCCTATGAAATGATAAGTTCTGGATGTACTCTTTCTATCCATTCTACATCTACCAATGTCAGTGTCTGAAAAACTTTTTAAAATAAAATAATTTGTAGAAGAGTAAAAAATTCATAAATCCATGGTTCTGTTGAAGTAGAGAAAAATACTTTTCATTGCCATTAAATGAGATTTCTTGGGATTATATTGATATCAAGCACATAATCATACTGAAAAAATATAGTCTGGACAACTAGCTGTCAAGTATAGTAGACTTCCTATCAACCCTCTAAATAATTATTGATCCACTAGTTTCCCAACTTCGTCAAGATCAACAGTATTTAAGGTACTGATGGGAGTAATAATACTCTTAATGTTGTCATATCCATAATTTTTTAAAATATATTTAATATAATTATGTTTAGAAATATAGTATCCTTGTATTTTTTGGGAAATTTGATAACCTAAAAAAATGTTAACTCACCAATAATACTCATTTCTAACTAAAATTTCATTAGATTCGCAAACAATTCAGTTAAATATTTCTTATTTGAAACAAATATAATGTCATGATCATAAATTTGAAAAATGAAATTTTTTTCCCATCTTACTTAATAAAAAGGACTCGATCTGCATTTCCCTTAAAATAATTGTTTTGATGAAAAAAAATCATGTAAGTCTGTCATAAGAAGATCTAGGGGCTTGTTTAAGATCATATAATGCTTTGTTATGTTTATAAACATGTTCAGGATGATTTGAATCTTCAAATCTAGGAGGTTGGTCAACAAAAACATCCTCTTGAACTTATCTATTATGAAAAGAACATTTCATATCCATTTGAAAAAGTTTAAATTGAATAATGCTGCAATGTAAAGTTGAATATGAATAGATTCAAGTATAGATACTGGATCATATGTTTCTTCATAGTCTATTCCTTTTTTTATTATATCCTTTTGCAACTAACCTAGATTTATTTCTCACAATGATTCCATTTTTCATCACATTTATTTCTCAATACCAACTTTACAGAAATGACAGAAGTTTCTTTAGGTCTTTCAACCATTTTCCAAACCTTATTCCTTTCGAATTCATTTAGCTCAACATGGATGGCTTCAATTCAGTCATCATCAATTAAAGCTTCATCAGTGATTTTTGTTTTTAATTGGGAAAGGAATGCTAGATGTTCTATTTCATTTCATAAAGAACTTTTAGTCCTTACATGTTTTTTTACATCATCAATGATACTATCACTAGGATGATTCCTTAGAAAAAACTGATTTGGGTTTTGTAAAACCTATTCATCAACATATGGTAGAAAATTTTCTGGGTAATCATTTTAGAGACATTTTTTGAACATTTTCCTTATTAGAATGTTTTTATAACGAAGGATGAAAATTATTTTTTGAAAACACACCTAAGGATATAGGTTGGGGTTTTTTAAAAACAAAGAAATTATTTTCATCAAATTCTACATGTACTGTTTCTTCAATAGTACAAGTTCTTTTACTAAAAACTCTAACACTTAATAGTTTTAGAGTTTCCTAAGAAAATTCCATCATCAAATTTTGGTGTGAATTCATGCTGATTATATTTAGTATTCAGAAAGAATACTTTGCAACCAAAAACCTTTAAATAAGAAATTCTAGTTTTTTTACCATTCCATAACTCATAAGGTTTTTTAAAAAAAAATATCTGACTAAATCTCAATTTATAGTATAAAAATCAGTACTTATAGCTTCATCCAAGAAGAGTTTTTCTATAGAATATTCACTCAACATGGTTCTTGTTATCACTTGAAGAAATATATTTCTTCATTCAACAACACCATTTTGTTGAGGAGTTCTTGGAGCTGAGAAGTTATGAGTAATGCCTTTTCTACTAAAAAATGTTTCAAAATCAGAATTTTGAGATTCTCCTCCATGATCACTGTGAATTGTTATCAAAGGAATGATTTTCAAATTTTTATCTTGGAATATAAAACTATTGAAATACGAATGGGCTTCAGACTTCTTTTCTAGAAAATAGACCCACGTGAATCTAGTGTAATCATCAACTAGAACAAATACATAATACTTCCCTTGGATGCTTCCAGATTGGGTTGGTGAAAAAAGATCCATGTGCACCAACTGTAATGCATTAGAGGTTGAGACTTCACCGATTGACTTAAAACTATATTTATGTTTCTTTTGACATTTAAAAGGATCACAAACTTTGGAAGAATAAAATCTATGATCCTGTAGATCCTCAACAAGAATTTTCTTAGAGAGTTTACATAGGTTTATAATGTTATAATGTCATAACCATCTATTCCATAACCAATATTGGTCTTCTATTGCACTACGAAAAGGTATATCTTGGCTCCTATAGTCTTATATGTTTAGTGTGTACACATTATTTTGCCTATGGGATGAGCGAATAAAATCATCCTTGGAATTGTGTACTAGACACTTATCATTCCTAAAATTCAAAACGTATCCTTCATCACATAAGTGGTTTATGCTGATCAGGTTTTTCTTAAGACCCTTTACAAATAAAACATTCTAAATCAATGCTCTTTCAATAAGAACAATGATACCTATACAAATTATTTCTCCCTGAGCATTATCTCCAAATGTTACTTTCCCTCATTTCGTCTTGATAATATTTTCAAAGAAAATTTTGTTACCAGTCATGTACTGGGAACATCCACTCTCCAAGTACCATGTATTGATGTTGGTACCTTCCCTATTTACCTGAAACCAAGAAAAATATAGTCTTTTGGAATCCAAACAAGCTTGGACCTAGAAATATCAGAATGTAAAATTTTAGGAATCTACATTTTCCTGGAAAAATAATCTTTGTGAAAACCTATGGACTGGGTTTTATTAATGGAATAATTGTTTTTTCTTGGTTCCCACCACACTGACACTTAGTTCAGAAGGTCTCACTTTGAGGAACAAAATAATTGTCACATCAAACAGGTTTAAGAAGGTTATAACTGAATACAGAATGATTTATTAGAGGTCGTATTTGAGAATATATTTTATCAAAATGTTCCTTCCCATGGGTAATGTTTTCCAAACACTTCCTCAATGAAAATAATTATGACTTAAGTTTAATAACCAAGTTCTTATCTTCAAAAAATCAGTATTGGTACTAGAGCATGGATGAAAAAAAAATTTCTCAGAAATTACGTCTTCTAGAACCTTATCAGGTTTATCCTTATCAGAATTTTCTTTCTCATGTTTTTTGAAATATTTTCAAAATAAGAATTTTTCCCATCAAGATCATTAGAAAATAAATATCTGATACTTATTTATTAAGAATAAAAATCCTATATTTTTACTTATCAATCTTATTCTTAGCATTTGAATTTTCATTCTTGAGAAGATTAGAAAACCTAGAATCTTATTCATATGTAGGTAAAGTATTATCTTCATTAGAAGAAGATTCTTCATATGAGGATTCATAGTATTTACTATCACTATAATTAGAATTTAATGATACATTCATAATGGATTCCACATTTTGTACCTTAGCCATTAAACAAGGATTTTCAATAGGTATTCTAGCTGTTAGACCATGATTCTTCTTTCTAGATGATTCATAATCTGCAGATTCGTTATAAGAGTCACCACCATTGGCACTACACATGGAATTGGATTTCAAAACATTCTTAGCTTTAGCCTTGAAATATTTCTTCATGTTTCTATCAGAATGCCTATATTTTCTATCTTTCGTCTTCAGCATAGGGAAATCTGGACTTATATGTCCCTCTCCCTTGCATTCGTTATAGGTAACTTCTGAGTAATTCCTATCTTTATATTCATTCTTCTTGTATCTAGATGGGAAATTCTTCTTCTCAAAAATATTGTTCATCCTCTGAGAAAGATTGTATAACTCATTTTCTAAAGAATCACATCAACTAGATTCGGATTGTATAACAAACTTCTTTGATTTAGATCTTGTAACTCTCTCAGGAGTCTTGGATTTCATATGATTTGTAGTGGTCATAAAGATAGCACTTCCATTTCCATATTTCTTCTTAACATTATCTACATCTCTCTTCATTATGGTCTCATGTTGAAGAAGAGTTCCAAAAAGATCATCTAGAGAAATCTGAGTGAATTTTCTATTTTCATCTATAGTTGTCCTCTTGGACTCCCATACATTTGGTATGAGGTCTATGATCATGTACAAAAAAGCTTCATCATCTAATCCTTTCTCACCCATTGATTGTAAACTATTTACAATAGTCATGAATCTCTTTATCACTTTACATATGGGATCTCTATAAGGAAAGGTAAAGCCATGATACTCAGCCCTGAGCAGGGTTTTTTTGTTTCAATAACTTTCGATGTACCAAAATGTGTAACCTCACGCTTCATCCATATAAAATTAGCTTCTTTACAAGATGAAATTTGTCTATATATATATATATATATATATGGAATGAAGTAGAGTATTTCATGCCTTATAATTTAGTTGATATTAATGCTTCTCCTGGTAGGTGAATGTACTAACTTTCTTGTCAGGAATTTTTTAACTTCCATTAAGTATAACAAAATTTTCTACTCCAGTGTTAATCACAAAGGTCTTAATTTGATCTCTCCAATATTTATAATCATTACCATCAAAAATTGGTGGTCTATTAGGATTGAGATTGTCTATATAACCAATATTCATTCCCGCCATCTTATGAATATATATTTCTACACAAAAACTTGTTAATAGAAAATTTTCTTAACCAAAGATAATATTTAAAAAGAAAGGAAAAGTAGAATAATGAAAACTGAGAAAGGAACAACTTATATGTGAGTATAATTATTTCAGATACATCCCCTAATACCAATTTTAGGATTGAAATGATATTGTTGATGCTCAAATACAAGAGGGGGTGGGGGTAAATTGAACACTTTAAAAATTCCTTTGGAACAACTAAAGTTAGTTATAAAATTTCTTATTTTTAATAATGTTAAATATGGAAATTCAAAAAACCTCTAGTTCTACACACATTCTCTATTATGGAAATATTATTCTGATAACGATCTTCCATAAATGTGAATCTGGAATGAAAACGTAAAAAAAGTTTATAGAGATGAAGATTCTACCTTAAAGCGTATAGAATCATACTAAATCAGAGTGTTCAAAAAAAAGGATGTATAAGGAAGTTATACTTTCCTAAAAAATCAAAATGTAGTGGAAAAAATAAAACAAACAAGTAATAAGTAGTAAATATTTTAACCCAAAGAGAAGGGTATCCAATAACCTTGAATAAAGGTCCCTTGATTTATACATTCAAGAAATTATGTCTTACCCACACCAGGGTAAGCCCTTGATATGAATATTGGTGTCTATCTTTATGTTCCCACAAGCCCTTGAACATCAAGATAGTTAGCACCTCTATCTTCATCAGAAAGGAAGTCCTCAAACATTAAGTTAGTCGGAGCTTATATCTTTCTATCCTCGGAAGCCCTCAAATGTACTCACAAACATTCAGAGTCGCAAGAGGCAATTATGAAAAAAATGTTTTAGTACACACTAATCCTGAAAATATATCTCTATAATTCAATTTAGTAGTAGGTAATCTCTAGAGTTGTAGATCAGTTATGAGCTTGTTCAAATGAGCTCCTATTTATAGGAACTTCTCCAATGGTCTACCCCACCTCCAACATTTATATTTTTCCTTACATCTCAGAGGGACCTGTACACGTGTCACCCAAACAATAGTTAGTTAGAAGCTGAATGTACGACAATGTTTCATAACTATATCAAGGATAGAAAAGATAATGTGGCTTTACCAAAATCATTTATCATAATCTATGGAAAATAAAAAGTTTGAAGTCTAAGTAAATTATATCTAGAGTCTATAAAACATGAAATTTCATATTCTATTTTTCAATGAATTTGGAGTTTAGAATTCTATAGACTTCGAAGTCTGAAATCATATGAATTCGTATTCAGAATTTAGAGTCTAATTTCATAAGAGTTTAGAGTCTGAAATCATAATAATTTATAACCTAAATTAGGAGTCTGAGTTCATGAGAGTTCAGAGTCTGAACTCATAAGAATTCGTAACCATAATTCATAAACAGAATTCATATCCTAAGTTTGTAATCAGAATTTTTATCCTGAATTCCTAATCAGAATTCTTGTACTGAATTCGGAGTCTTGTCTTAGAAAGCTCGGAGTCTACGCTTAGAAATCTCAGAGACTGAATTCAGATAATTCTGAGTCAGAGTTCAGATCCTAAAACAGAATTCTATATTTTCAAGTATTTATATGATTTTGGGGTTTTGAAAAATGAAACCAAATTTTACACTTACACGAAATAGGATCAACGAAAAACAAGGTAAGGATAAATTTTCATTGGGGATGGAAAAGTTTCTTTATTAATTAAAAACACATGTTAAAAGAAATTTTCATTAAGATAAGGTGTTTCTGAATTTCATAAAAAGAAATAATGGAAAAGTCAATAGGGAACCTTATTGACTCAATAGGTTCATCCGACACAATGCTGCCATGACTAGTGCCACCCTCATACCGCCACCATGACATGTTCCACCATCATGCTGTGACAATGACGAGTTCTAAAATATTTGTGGAACCAAGGTTTTGGAAACGTAATGAACCTGATGGGTTTGAGCAATTATATAAGGCCTATGTTTTTAGTTATTCACAATGAAAAATGTTTATTTTTATTATATCTTCCATTTTATTATTTTTACTGACAAAGAATTTGATATCACCCCTTTTTTATATTTCATTTTCATCGGTCATGAAGAGGTATATTATGAATGAAATGTACAGAAAACCTAGGGGTTGTGGTCATTGTAAAAAAGAAATTCTATATTGTATTTATTTTACTGTTATAATGTTTAACATATATATATATATCTGGTTTTTAGAAACTACTAAACTTTTCATTCCATCAGGATATTACTTTCATGTAATCATGACAATGTAATGAATTAAGGAACTCGCTATATGCTACTGAGTTTAGGTCAATACAATTGGTATTAGAGAAAGCTTAGTATAAAATGTTTTAACTAGATTTAGAAAACATAGATTAGGGAAAACACTAAGATATAAATTGAGGATAAAATTACATGAATGACCAAGAATTTTGGTAAGGAATATATTATGAGGTTATTTCTAGAAAATAAATCCCATTTTGGATAAAACCATTTGACATGGCTCTGGAAATGATATACCTTCGAGTAACAAAATAGATAAGGATTTTCAGGATTGATATGCACTATTTCGATACATGATAATGTTCCTTAATACACACCTATTTTGCCACTCTATTGGGATTTGCTTTGGATTTTTCAAATTTTCTTTATAAACCATTATGAAGGAATTAAATGTCATTTTTCCCCCAATGAAACCATGTTTATGATTATTAGATTAGATAATAATAGGATTTCAATTTATGATAATTATTTTTCTATTTTGATATTATAAATTCTAATTCATTACATAATATACTTTGTTCCATTATTTTGAAATTGATACTACTAGATGGAATAGAAACTGGTTGAACATGTGTGTCCCATGTACCAATTTCCATCTAATGTAAGATAATGATGATGGCCATACTATTGTGACTGGTGGAGTGAAACATATAAATATACATGGATGTTTGACTCAAGTTATGAAAAATAAGCCTACCTATATGGATAATCTAGATCAAAAACATGTAGGATATATTTTAGAACTATTTATGATACAATATCCCCCATAATTTAATGAAACTATAGAACCATTCAAAGCGGAATAGCGAATAAGTTCAATAGAGAATATATTTTTTCATTGGGATTTAATGATAGATAGAAGTTTATAGTGGTGGTTTATCATCTAACGGGAGATGTGGATCAGTGTTAGTCTTTAATCCAAAGCACAATGTTAGTAGAATAAATATACGAAATAAAATGGATGGATTTTGTAATACCAAGATGTTTTTATTAAATATTTTATTTAAATAATTTTTATTCTTCAGTATCTTTTTTTCACACAATCTCATGTTTAAAAGAACTGTGACATGTCCATAATTTAAAATTACTATTATATGCAAGCTATTAGGTTATCAATAATAATTATAACTAACATATGAAAATGAATTATGAATTATTTGGCTATTAATTATTAATGAAAAATATAAATCAATTAGATATTTTTATTTTTGAACAGATTAAATTTGGTAATGAAGTTAATGATATATATTTTTTATATACATAATAATTTTTTTTATTTTATCCCAATGGATATTTTAGTCATAGGGTATGAATAAAACCCTATTTCATTTATAAGAACTAACTTTTTTTAAAAGGTTAATTTTACACCTTTGAATGGAGAATCCATTTTCAATTAAAATTTTGACACATTAATAATTTCTATATAATAAAATTTCTGTTTTAATTTTATGTGAGATATAAATATTTACATTGGATATGTATCTGATATTTTTCTGATGACATTCATGTTTTGATTAATAGTAACAATATGATAAATTTTAATTAAAAACAACTTTTTTCATAGAGATAATGTATATAGATAAATTATAATATTGAATGTGTTTAAAGTATAAATAAAATATATTTTTTCCATCTAATATAATTTATGCCATTATCATTAATTTTACATTGAATTCTATATAAAAAAATTCAATCATTTTCAATGTTTTAACTTTTAAAACCCATTTTATAATTTCAACAATGTGATTATTTTTAAAATAATTACTGCAACATCTGTGATTTGAATTTGAAAAAACGGATTCCATATTCGGAGTTCGAAGGTGAAAATTTTGTGAATAGGTACCTTTTTGTTTTAGAAATTATGAATAGTAAACGAAGTAGTTATTTTTATTTACCACGGTTAAAGGGTAAATTTGGTAAATAAGGTTAAAAAATAAGAATTTAATAGTATAAAACTACCCTAAAACGTCTCTTTATCCTATTAGAAGAAACATTTCTGACCATGGGCATCCTTGGGTCAATTTTGGGACCCCAGGGATTCACATGGATGTGAAAATGATATTTTATAAGAATTAATTTAATGTAAATATAATTATAATATTAACATATATCTTTTACTAAATCAATTTTAATATAGGGTTATATAAATGATGTCTATGTCTATAAATAGTAATTATAAAGATAAATATATTTAATATGTCTTTATATTTTATTTATAGTTTTCACACATTAGACAAATATAATTATTTAAGGCACAATTACGATGTATTGAATACCTCATTCATGAATGATTCAAATAAATTAATTTATAAATATTAATGTTATTTTAATTTCAACATTTTGATGCAATCATCAATTTTTTTGTATGACATTGACATATTAAGGATGAATTAGTTCCATTGGTTCAATGTAATTGGGTTTTTATGAATTTTTAAAGAATTAAAGTTTGAATAGTGTCCAAAATTGACATAATTCATAAATTAAACCATAATATAGATAATTAAATGATATTAAAGTCCTAAAATTATTATATTAGTCCAAATGGTTAATATCAGTCCAAATATGTCATTAGTATGTTTTTTGGTCGTTTGACATGATATGGTAAATACATTAACCCAAAATTTGTAAATAACATGATATTATGGTTAGATTAAAAAGTGTAAAATTAGGGTTAAACAAAAATGCTAAGCATTGAAAAATATATTCAAACTGGTATAAAAAAATATTGGATGATGTGTATTAAAATCAAAATCATCTTATATACAAATTAAATTTTATTTGTGCCATATTTAAATTAAATTAAATCTATAATAAATTAATATTTTGAGATTTTCCTAAAGTTCCCCTCCCCTATTTTATAAAAGGGAACCTCATCTCTCTCATATCGACTCTATTTTGAGGCTTCATGCTTGACCATCCCCTATCCATTTCTCTTATCAACATCTCTAGTTTTATTCTATAGGTTTCATTGTTCTAAAAAGACCAAATCTAGGTCGTTAAGAGGGAATTTAATCGATGCACATCGAGGAATTGGTTTTTCAGATACATACGAAGCATATCAGACCTATGTTAAAGGATAACTTTGCAAATCCCAGTTTTATCTGATATTGTTTATATATAAGTGTTTATAAGGTGTATATTTATCATCCATTTCCATGTTTTATTATAATATTATCATAAAATGTATATTAATATTCTACATGTGTTTAAAGTCATTTTTACCAATTTTCACTTTTACAACGTGGTTTGGAAGGAATATTTCAAACATTTACCATACGAGGTACTTTTTGAATTTTCCAAAAGAAGTATAACAAGATTGTTTTTTATATTTGACTGCATGAATAGATATTTACCCTTTATCAACTTCTTATTTCCAAGAAGCTTCCTATAAATTTTTTCAAATTTATTTCCAAAAAAAATATTTTCTTTTAAAATTGTGTGACATTTGGAGAAGAGAAACAGTTTTTGAAAAATTAGGAATATTTTCTTCAGGAATTATGTTCAAATGTTTTATCAAAATTATATTCTATCTACGATTACATAGGGTTATGTTTATATCCCTATTATTACATTTATTTTATTTCTTTTATGATTGAATTATTTTTGTGATATCTATTTATATAATATGAATATTGTTTTGATGGCATAATGTTTAAGAATCCCATTTTATTACTTGTGTTATGATATGATGAATGATTTGTGTTTTTTGTGTCACATATAATAATGGATTCATTATGAGATGGGTGGGACCTATATATCCTTCCAATTCATTAGGTAATTATTTATATCTCATGACATAGACATGGATGGAACGACATGTAAATCCAGTTTAGTAATATAGGGATGGAATGGGGTGTGAACTCTATTCAGTAATGGAAATTATCGACTACGATGGTATATGAAAAGATACTTTTCCAATATGAAATTATTTTCTATGCTTGTGTGTATACGACACAAAATTTAACGCCTTATGGTATGACTATTATAATTACATTTCACTTTTATGATTTATCCCATGACATGATATAGTTACCTCTTATATACAAGATATTATTTTCAAATGTTATGTTCTTATAAATATGATAAGATTGATATTTCCATTTTTTACCCTTATTGAGATTTTGATCTCACCCTTTATATGATTCTTTTTCGTAAGTCACGAAGAATGGTATTAAGTATGATATTACAAAAAATATTTCTAGTTATGATGAAATAAACGTAATATATTGTAGATGATTTATGATCTAATTGTTTGGGGTTCCCTATTTTTAAGGACACTATACCTATTTGGTCTTATCAAGGATTTGTTAAATGTTTTAATAAAGATATGTCAATTCTGATGTAATATCAATGTCTGTAAAGAATGGGTCTCTATAGTTGGTATCAGAGGAAAGGTATAGTTACCCTATATAAATAGGGATGATAAAGCCTTAAGGATATGTGTATGTAGAGGATACTATCCTATAATTTTAGAATTGACCATGAATAGCCTATAATAAAACCTAATGTATCGTAAATTGAAATTATATTCTTGATTATGTGTTTTTTCTATTTTGATTGTTGTTTCACACATTATTCTTCTTGGATTTAGTCAATGGTTGGAATATGAAGGAATTGCGTTAATGGTGATTGCGATGGGAAATGCAATTATTTTCCACCTAAGCAACCGAATGTTATTGTAGTTTGAATGAAAAATAGTGTAGTGTTGCTAACACAACTTTCTCAAGCTATGAATCATTCTAGACTTCCAAACGAGCAAAGGAGTGAGAAACATTTTTTGGAATCCTTCATCGGGCATCATCCACCTTCATTAACCAGATCTTTTAATCCATTAGTGGCAGAACAATGGACCAGTACCACTGAAAAAATATTTTCAGATCAACAATGTTCTGAACATGATAAATTTATCTTATCAGTATATCATTTGGAATGCGAAGCTAATCAATGGTGGAATATTATAAAGAATAAGAGGCATATAGATGAAATTGAGTCCATGGAATGGGATGAGTTCCAGAAATTGTTTTCCAAAAATTAAATTCCTCATATTCCTCGAAGAAAGACGGGGAAAGGGTTCCTTTAAAAAAAAGGAAGATGAATCTATTGGTACCTATGAAGAAAATTTTACAAGACTTTCACGGTATGCTTCTGGAATTATTATCCAACCTGAGAGTAATATTGATTGATTATTTAGTGGATTAAAACCATGTCTCTGAAGGGAATTGGCCATAAGGGACTTTAATATCTAGGATTAAATATTTAGATGTGATCTCATGGTTGAGATGGAGATTGAAGTAAATTATTAGTCATATGGGTTTGATTAGAAGATTAAAATGTAATTAAAAGGAAAATCTAAAAACCACACTAAAAATAAGATGAATCTACCCTTATGCTCAATGTGTGGGAGAATCATAAAGGATAATGTCTTAAAGGGGCCATTAAATGTATTAATTATGGAAAAGATGGTCATCGGTAAATTGAACGTCGAAGTGATGGGAGAAATATGTATAATGATGTGAACAAAGAAAAGGATACAGAGAATGCACCTCCTACATTTCGATGTTACAAGTGCAAGGAAATGGGGAATTATTCTAATAAATTCCCATATCCATAGTTTATTAATGATGATAGACTTCAACAAACTTTTATGTCCCTAAAAATGGAATGTCACATTATATAATTATCATCGATGTGGAGTACGACAAGGAAGTGGTGAAAGGTACACATACCATACAATATAAAGTAGTAAATGTTTTATTTGATTGTGGATCCAACCAGTATTTTATTTTTGATAAATTTTCTATGTTTATCCCAATATTAACCCAATAATTGGATGTTGAGTTATCTATGATAGCTCCTAACTGCACAATGGTCGCATCAACAGTTTGTATCTCTTACCCTTTTGAAGTTTGTGGGAATGTGTTTCCTTATTATTTTGTGATCCTTCCTATAATATAATTTAATGTGATTCATGGCATGGATTGGATTTCTTTATGTGGAGATCAAGTCAATTTCTAAATAATGGGAGTCACATTTTATATTCCAGATCAATATATGAACATTAATTGATGCTAGGACTAATATAACCTTACATTAGAAATTTCCTCCATCATATGAGTCTTTTTTAAAATAAAAAAAGTTATTTATCTAAAATGGTTCTAGATAAACTCATGATTAAGAATATGGCCATTGTAAGTGTGTTTTATAGTATCTTTCTGGAGATATTTCCAGGTCTTCCACTAAATTATGATGTTGAGTTTACAATAGAACTAATACAAGGTGATATCCCTATATAAAAGTCACCTTATGTAATGGACCCAATTGAGTTGCAGAAATTAAAGAAGAAACTCCAAAAGAATCAGGACAAGGGATTCATACACCCAAGTTAATCACCTTGGGGTGTCATTGTTATGTTTCTTAAGTTGAGTGATAGATGAATGAGACTCTGCATTGATTATTGAGAACATAACAATATCACTACACGAAAACAGTATCACCACCCATGCATTGATTACTTAATTGACCAACTACACGAAGGTCAATGCTTTTTCAATATTGATCATTATTCATGATATAATAAATTTTGGGTCAGAATGGTGGATATACTAAATATTGTGTTCATTACAAGGTATAGACACTATAAATTTATAATGATTCCCTTTTGTCTAACTGGTTCCCATGTTATCTTGATGGATCTAATGAATAGGGCCATTATAATCTATCTTGATCATTTTCGGGTAGTCTATATAGATGATATTCATTTTTATTAAAATAGAATGTAAAAACAGGTTGATTAGTTGAGAAATGTACTAAAGACCCTAGGAATAGAGAATCTTTATGCCAAATTTACCAAGTGTGATTTTTGGATTAAAAAAGATTCATTTTTTGGTCACATAATCGTAAGATAGTGGATATCTACTGATCTAGAAAAAACATAGGTTATTGATAGATGGTCGATACTAACAATAGTAATTGAGATCCAAGGTTTTCTTGGCTTGGTTAGTTATTGTTGATATTTTGTGAAGATCTTTCATGAATATATAATCCACCCAACATGTTTACAAAGAATATAATTATGTTCATTTCGACAGAGGAATGCGAATATAATTTATAATAGCTAAAAGAAATGCTAGACCGTGGAAATGTTCTCACTCTACCTTGTAGTGGAGAAAGGTTTGTGATCTATAATAATGAATCCATGAATGGGATGTGGTGTGTTCTAATGGAAAATGATATGGTTTTACCCTATGCCTCACGATATTTCGAAATCCATGAGAAAAATACCCAAATCATGAGATGGAGTTTGCTGTTGTAATCATGGCATTAAAAAAATGAAGGAATTATCTTTATGGTGAAAGGTGTGATATTTATAATGATCATAAAAGATTAATGTATATTTTCACACAAAAGTAGATGTATATTTTTCAAAGTAGATGGTTGGAGTTGATTAAAGATTATGACTACTCAATATATTTCCACCCTGGGAAAGCGAATAAGGTGGCATCTTATTTGAGTAAAAAATGCCATGATAGCTTATCCATGATGATGTTTGTGAAAGATCCAAAATTTAAAAATTCACAATGGATGGATATTGAAATTTTAATGTAAGTGTATAAATATTTTCATTCTCAAATTAATGTTCAACAATCAATACAGGTGAATATTAAAGATGCATGAAAGGAAGATGTAGTGTTAAAAAGAAAGTGAAAAATGTTCTGAAATTCAACATCGATTTTGATTATATAATAAGGTAAAGGAACAATGTTTGTGTTCCTCCCATACAAGAATTAATGATGGAGATATTGGATGAGGCTCATAGTTCTTCATTCTCAAATCACCTTAGAATAACAATGATGTACAGGGACCTTAATGAGTTGTTCTTAAGGGATGACATGAAAATATATGTCGCTAAATATGTCACTGGATGCTTGGTTTTTCTACATGTTATGGATGAGAGACAGAAATATAAGGTTATGTTACCACCATAACTGATACCATAATGGAAATTAGAAAACATAACTTAGGAATTTTACATTTTACTTCAAAAAACATCCAAATGCAATAATACTATATGGTTTATAGTTGATCATATTATGATGTCGGCACACTTCATTGCTATTAGAGAAGATTTATCTCTTAATCATTTTTCTAGGATATATGTAATGGAAGTGGTAACATTTTATGGAGTAAAACTTTCCATTAATCTTTATCGAAATCTATGGTTTACCTCGATGTTCTGGAAACGTCTTCATCATTCTCTGGATACAGAGATAAGTTTCCACACAACTTATCACCCCCAGATACATGGTCAGTCTGAGAGGACAATTCGAACAATGTAAGACATTTTGAGAGAATGATTTATAGATTTCAAATGTGGTTGGGATTACCACCTATCATTGGTGGAATTTTCTAACAATAATATCTTTCAGTACATTATTTATATGGCTCCTTATGTACCTCTCTATGGAAAGAATTGTAGAACTCATACTTTTTGGGATGAAGTTGGGGAAAGAAAGCTATTAGGACCTATTATTTCTGATAAAATGGTAGAAAATGACAAATCTATTCAACAACACATAAGAGCATATCAGAGTAAAAAACAAAGTAATGTTGAAACCCGAAGAACAAACCTATAGTTTGGTGTGGGTGATAATGTATTCCTACAAATATCTCCGTAGAGGGGAGTATTAATATTTGGAACGAAGGGAAAGTTGAGTCCTAGGTATATCAGATGTTTTGAAATGATGGATCATGTTAGGGAGGTAGCTTACCGATTGTCACTTCTAATGAATCTCTCCCATGTTCATGATATGATACATGTATCCCTCCTACGAAAGAACATACCTGATCTATCACATGTACTAAGCTCATAAGTAGTACCGCTGGAGAAATATCTTTCTTATAAAGAACAACATATTGAGATTATAGATCCTGGTGAAATTGTAGTACAAAACAGGACCACTTGCATGCTTAAACTTTTATAGAGGAACCACCAATTTTATGAAGATACAGGGGAAATTATGGATATTATTAGGGAGATGTATCCTCATATGTTTGTTTCCAAGTGATGGATTTCAAGGGAAAATACAGTTTAAGGGGGGTAGGATTTAACACTAGGATATTTTTGTAAAATTGTTTCTTTAAAAAAATATTATATATTAGTAGATTTCTTTGTATGAAATCATATGTTTAAACAAACCATGAGACGCCCTTAATATAAAATTATATATTAGTAGCGTGCTTTGTAATTTTGAGTGAACTATTTTTGGTAATAAAATTAATTTTATATATGTGTTATATACTTAATAATTTTTTTATATTCTTCCAATTCATATTTTAGTCATAGGGTATGAATAAAACTCTATTTCATGTATAAGAACCTATTTTTAAAAGGTTAATTTTACACCGTTGATTGGTGAACCCTTTTTAAATAAATATTTTGAAACATTAATAATTTATATATAAAAACAAAAACATGTTATCTTAATTTTTAATATAGTTATTTACTTTGAAAAAAATTATTATATATTTCAAATAACATTCATGTGTTGATTAATAGTAAAAATACGCCAAATTTTTCATTAAAAATAACATTTTTCATTTAGATAATTTTATGGTTAAAGTAGAATATTTAGTGGTTTTTATGTTCAAATATGATATATATTCACCATTTAACATAATTTATTTCATTTAAATTAATTTTAAATTGAATTCATATGTAAAAACATTTCAATCATTTTCAATGTGTTATCTTTTAAAACTTTTTTCTCATTTCAACAAACAGATTAATTTTAAATTAATAATAAAAAATACGTGTTTTGAATTTGTAAAAATTGATTTCACATTTGGAATCAGAAGGTCCAAATTGTGTGAATATATACCTTTTATTTTTGGTCATTATAAACATTAACTCTAGTAATTATTTTTATTTACCATTTTTAAAAGATAAATCTGGTAAATAAGTGTAAAACATATTAATTTAATAATATATAACTACCCTAAAACGTATCCTCATCTTATTGGATGAGATATTTACAACCATAGGAATCCTTCAGTCGATTTTGGGACCCCATAGATTCACATGGATATGAAAATGACATTTTATAAGAATTAATTTAAAGTAAATATAATTATAACATTAACACATATCTTTTACGAAATTGATTTTAATATAGGATTATATAACTGATGTCTTTGTCTATAAATAGAAATTCAAAATATAATATTATTTCCTACATCGTTTTATTTTTTTTATAATTTATTTGAATTAGATAAAAATATTTATTGATCGTACAATTATGGTGTAGTGATTATGTCATTAATGAAGGATTCAAATAAATGAATTTATAAATATTATAATAATTTTAATTTGAACATTTTGATGTCATGCACAATGTTTTCTGATGAAATTTACATATTATGAATGAATTAATTACTTTGGATTTAAGGAATCATGTTTTTATGAATTTTTTAAAATTAATGTATGAATACAGTCCAAAATTGACATAATCTATAACGTAAAACAAAAACTAGTTTAGTAAATGATATTAAATTCCAAAAAATATAAGATTTGGGAAAATAGTTAATATAAGTCCCAATATGTCATAGATAACTTTTTTTAGGTAATTTTACAGGATACAATAATAATATTAACACACAATGTGTGAATAACATGATATTTCTGTAATATTAAAAGGGTAAAAAAAATGGTTACACAAAAAAGATGAGGATAAAACAAAACTATTCAAACAAGAAAAAAAAATATTCCATGATGAGAATATGAAAAAAATAATCATATGTTTGAATTAAATAACTTTTGGTATTTTTTAATCGAATTATAATTCATAATAAATTTATATTATGAGAGTTTCTTAAAGTTCCCCTCTCATCTCTTATAAAAGGGAACCTCCTCCCTATCATCTTCACTTCATTTTCAACCTTCAAGCTTGACCAACCACTAACCATTTCTCTTTACAACTTCTCTAATTACATTATAGAGGTGCTGGTTTTCACAAAAGGCTATCTATTGTTCTCTAATTAGAAAGTTAAAGGATTCACATCGAGGAAGAGGAGGTTTTGATACATAAGAAGCATATCATACCTAAGGTAAGGGATGACTTTGAAAATCTAATTTTTATCAGAGATTGTTTATATGTAAGTATTTACTAGGGATATATTTATCATCAATTTAAATGTTTTATAAAAACATTATCATAAAATATTTATCCATATTCTATGTATTTATAATTTCATTTTTACCCATTTCGACTTTTACTTCATGGATTGGAAGGAATCTTTCTTATGTTAACCATACGAGGAATTTTTTAACTTTCCTATAAAATTAATGAGATGAATGTTTTTTTAACTTATAAATTATGAAATTATTTTTATACTTTCCTGACACCTTATTTACATTAAGATTCTTCTATATGGTTTCTCGTTTATTTTGGACAAAATTAGTTTCTTTTAATATACTGTGGAATTTTAAAAAAGAAAACATTTTTTATATAGAAAGGTTATTTTCTTTATAAATTAAGTTCAATTATTTTAAAAAATTTATTTTACTTATAACATGACATATGTTTATGTTTATATATCTATTATTACATTTATTTGATTACGTTTATGATGGAATTATTTTTATGAAGTCTATTTATCTTAGGTGGATTATGTCATGGTGGCATGATGTTTAAGAATCTCATTTTATTATATGGGTTATGCTATGATGAGTGATTTTTTTTGTGGAACACATAAGAATGGTTTCATTATAATATGGGTGAGACATATATATCCTTCCAATTCATTTGGTTAAGATTTATATCTTATTTTATAGATATGGCTGGAATGAAAATTAAATCAAGTTCAGTAATGCAGGGCTAGAGAGAGTACTGAGCTTGGTTTAGTAATGGACTTTATCTAGAATGATAGTCTTTGAAATGAGCCTTGACAAATATGAAATGATTTCCTATGATTATCTGTGTATGCCAAAAAATTTCATGGCTTATTTTATGACTATTGGGATTACATTTCACTTTTATGATTTATCGCATGACATGATATTGTGATATTTCTTATATAGAATAATATTTCCAAATGTTATTCTTTTTTGAACATGATATGATTGTTATTTACATTAATTAAAAATAATAAGACTTTAATCTCACCCATTATATGATTATTTTTCCCATGTCATGAATAAGGGTATTATTCATGATATTCCAAAAGTGAGTCTAGTTATGATGAAATAAACAAGATACAATGTTCATGTTTTATGAACTAGATGTATTTGATTCCTAGTTTCAAAAGAAAATATAACTATATGGTCCTATCAAGGTAGTTATATATTTTTTTAATAAATATACTAAAATTATGAAGTAATATCAATGTATGTAATAAATGAGTCTCTATAGATTTTAAGTAAATATAATGAGGAAAATACATCCCTTGTAAACAACAAACAGATATAGAATGTCAGTTTCTAAATCCGTGGAAAAAATGGGATGAGAATGTTTCAAAATATAAATCTAAAATCACATGGATATCATGACATGCCATGGACATAATATTTAATGCAATGAGTATTTATTATCGATTATATTATGGTTTAAAAATAGTCTTATAAATGGATATCATCTCCGAAGGGTTCTTATCATATGTATACATTGTATCATGTTCTATCTAGAGGGAAAATTAATTTTTTATGTATAATGATTCTATGTGAAATAAAGTGAATAATATGGATGATGAAAAATATGGAAAATTAAGTAAGGAAACGTAGAGGAAGGGAAGAGTTGAAATTCCACCATGTAATAGATTTTGGAAGAGAGACCTTGGAACCTGCCTAAAGTGTATGGGTGTTTGTTAAAAGTATGAATAAAAATTCACCCTATAATGAGATTCAATGGGGATGAAAGAAGATACAAATTTTCAATGATAAAATTTTCAAGGAGATTAGACAATTTTCAAATGATTAACCTAGGTGTCAAGGAAATTTTCCCCGAAGAAGGACATTGGAGCATGCTGATGATTATATTGTCACAAATAATGAGGTTGATGTTCATAAGGATGTGGTGGCATGAAATTTAATAATTTCATCAAACAAAAAAAATGATTTATTCAATTCTAGATCATCACATTCTTCTATATCTTCATAGTTTCCTTAGAAAATTAGACAATTTCAATTAATAATGTATTTTTCAGTCAAAACACTTAAGGGAAGTATCATTGCAATTATCATGTGTGAGTGAATCCCCTCAATGACGCATAAAAATTATTTATTTGTGGATCTTATTACCGTACCCATGGTTGAAAATGATATAATTATCTATACGTACAGACATTAAAATTATGATGTGAATATATTTTTCAAGAAGAAGGAGGTTTCTATTTTTTGATAATGTAGAATACATAATATATAGTATAGGAAAATCAATATATAATTCTCCTCTAGATCCACATTTAGTAGCTCTATTGATTTCAATTCTTGTATTGGATGAGAACCTAATTATATAAGAGTGAGTAAAGATATTTTAAAATAAAGGATGTACCTATTGTACAAGAATATATAGATGTTTTTATTGAAGAATTACCTAAATATTATCTAGATCACGAAGTTGTGTTCTCAATTGATTTAATTACTGGTTCAAGATTTATATTAATTACCTCTTATAGAAGAGCCACTATTGATTTAGTCGAACTGAAGAAAAAATTATATGAATTGAGTAATGAAGTATTTATTATCCTTAAATTTTTCCCATTGGGATCACCTATTCAATTTTTAAAACATAAATATGGATCTATGAGGTTTTCAATTGACTACCAGAAGATCAATTCTATAACAATATTGAACCAGTATCCTCTACCTCTCATTGATGATTTATTTGATTTATTTCATAGGGCATAATTTTTCATCAATGATTTTCATTCAATTGGGATATCATTATTTTCATGTGAGGAAGGAAGATATTCTAAAGGCAACATTTCGAAATAGATATAGGGATTATGATTTTATAGTAATGCCTACTGGACTTACTAATTCTCCCTCTATCATCATGGATCAATGAATATGGTTTTCAAGAAATAGCATGATTTCTTTTTTTGAGAGTATTTATTGATGATATCATGGTATTCTCCAAAATCCTCAAATATTATGAAAATCAATTGTTCGTTATTCTGAAGACTCTTATAAGAAATGAATTGTATGGGAAGTATATAATCTGAGAATTTTGGCTTCAATCATTTTTCCTTATTGGCCATATTTTCTATAATCACAGAATATTATTTTTATCTTACGATGAAAAAAGATGTTCAAGAATATTATATACTAAGGAACATAACTATGGTAAGTAGAATTATTGATTTAGCATTTTATCATTGGTGTTTCATTCTGAACGTCGCCTAATTAGGAAACCGGTTATCCAAGCTTACTCATAAATGGATAAGGTTTTTATGGAAAAAATCTTGTGAGAAATGTTCTGAATAATTAAAGAGGAGATTAGTGAATGAAACGGTTATAACTTTACAATCTTGTAATAATGGGTATTTGATATATAGTGATGTATCAATGAACGGTTTTTGTTGTCTCCTTATACAAAATGATAGTGTTATATCCTATTCATCAAGGCAGATAAAAATTCAGGAACAAAACTATCATACACATGATCTTGAGTTAGAAGCTATAATTTTTCTTTGCATATGTGGAGACATTATCTATATAAGAAAATATTTGAGATATATACATATCATAATATTCTTAAATATATAATATCATAGAATGAAATCAACATGAGGAAAAGGTGATGTTTTGAACTACTTCCATGCACTACCACCAAGGAATGTGAAATAAGGCACTTAATGTATTAATTAGGGAGGATCATGGAGTTTTCCAAAAAATGTGGTTTAAAAGGGATCCTAAGTTCATGGATATAGTAAGGATAGAAATGGGAACCATCAATGAATGTGTAACATTGGTACATTTTCAATTGGTTTCCCAAAAAAATTTATTATAAATGATTAACATTTTTAACTCTGATGATAAAAATATTTAAATGAAAATTAATGCAGTTAATGATAGGATATTGGTATAAATCATATATGAATATGGAATTTTGATGTTTGTTAAGTGTGTTTTGTGTTTCATCATTACCTGTTCAAAAAAGGGAGTTGTTGGAACATTTCCACTGTTAGAATTTCTCTATACTACTTTGTACCACTAAAATGTATATATATTAGAATTAATATTATTGTTGAGACGACATGATGTGGGAAATTGATGATTATGAATCAAGTTGATCAGTCTGTCAACAACTGAATGTTCAAGGACAATATCCTAGAGGAGTAATGAAACATATACTTATTCCTACATAGAAATGTGGTTAAATAAATAATGATCTTTTCACTGGATTTCCCAAAACTCCATGAATGAATGGTTCAATATAGGTTATTGTGGATCAATATATGAAAACATCACATTTACTATCTATAAGGGAAAATTTTCAATATGATAACATTGAAAGACTCTATATTAATGAATTTCAAGACTTTATGGAGCATATCTATCTATTGGGTAAGATCATGATCTTTAATAAACATCAAAATTCGGGAAAAGTTTTCAAGAGCTTTGGATATTGAGCATCGATTTAGTACTACCTATCACCCTCAATCTTATGGGAAATCAGAAAGGAGGATATAAATATCAGAAGAAATGTTGAGATCATGTTAACTTAGTTATCATGGTGTGTGGGATCGATATTTACAATTGGCGGTGATATCCTACAATAATAGTTTCCATTTAAGTATTCAAAATGCACAATATGACACATTGAATATAATGATATGTCATACACCAAAATGCTGGGATGAAGTAATTGAAGGGATGCTTGTGGTTCCATATATTATGAAGGAAACATTAGTGAAGGTAATGACTATTCAAAACCATATTATAGCATCTAAAAGTAAAAAAATAGCTATTATGAAAATTAAAGGAATGATTTGAAATTTTAATTTGGGGATCATGTTTTTATAAATGTATCTCTATGTAAGGGCGGTATACTATTTGGGATGAAATGGGAAGTGATACCTGGATATATTAGAACTTTCAAAATTCTAGAGTGTGTTGGATCTGTGGATTATCATTTGTAAATGTCTCTCATCTTATCTAATGTATAGAATGGGGTTCATGTCTCATTATGGAGAAATTACATTCTAGAACCAATGAATGTTATCACATAGGATGGTATAGAAATTGAACCTAAATTTTCATAATATGAAGATCCAATCAAGATTCTAGACACTAATGAATAGGTGTTGGGGAATCAGATGACAAGACAGGTAAAGGTACTTTGGAAAATTCATAGAATTTTTGAAGCAAAAAGGGAGCGTGAGGATCATATGATGAAGAACTACCCAAATAATTTTTTGAGGTAACATTCTTTAAAATATGAGAACAAAATTATTATAAGGGGGTAGAATAAAACACCCCAGGGATTTTTAAATAAATATAATATTAAATACATAAAACACTTTTTCACTAGAAAACCACACATTGTTATAACATAACAAGTAAATATAATTTTTTCGGCTCTGTGATTTGAATTTCAAATGAAATGACATTCAATATTGCATTCAATAAGATATTGGGAGTCTCCTAAGACAAACATAATATTTTTTGAATAATAACATACAATTATGAATATTAATTTGAATAGTATTATTACCCTTAGGAATATCAAATAATATTTTTCATTTATTTTCTTAAGGTTATATGGTAATGAGATCTTGATTATTTTATCATGGTGACATAAAACAAAATTACAATTTTAAAATTATTATTTTTAAAATGAATTATGGTTTTATTTGGAAATTAAATTAATCATATTTATAAACTAATATTCAGAAAATGGAATTAATTTTTTAATTCTACGTGTTAAAAAATTTTTGCTTGAATTATTCTTAAAAACACAAATTCTTGATGAATTGTAAGAAATTGAAATTTACCATATAAATACATTATCAGTTAAATTATCTATTACTAGAAACATGGGTGACCAAAAAACACATAATTCGAACTAAGAATCACTTACTAATATTAAGGGTCACATGAATCAACACTATGGGTTTTCTTGAGGGAAATAATAAAATATTGAATAAGATATTAAAAAAACACCCCTCTCTTCCAATATAAATCCCCCACTCACCCCCTCTTCTCTTCACTCATCTTATGCCTTGTTCCATGTCTAAATTCTACTCAAATCTCATCCTAATATCCTCCCCCATGTCCATAAGCCCTTTTTTGCTAAAAAAACACCAAAACCTCTCCTATAAAGATGATCGTAAGGAAGATAATTTCATGAGGTAAATTCTTCTTTTCAATTCATTTAATTCGAGTTCTTTTCTTTTATTTTTAATTACACAACCCCTTAATCAAAATATTACGATTACACTATTACAATAGATGTACATAAATTTTGTTATGATAATTAAATAATTCATCATTATCTATCCTTTAGCCTTCATTTATACTAGAAATGAAAACACCATCCTTGATGTGTTAATTTATCACATTCAAGGATGGAGAAATTTCAATTTATATTATTTTATTCAATTCTGGTCATGAAACCATTCTGAAGATTGAAATATATTATAATTTAAATATAATAATTTATATATGTTTATGGAATCATTTTATACACTTGATATTAATTCATAAATCAAAATGAGTTCATCGTGACCAAAAACTACTAATTAACACAAACAATTAACATTAATATTTTATATAATGATTCACATTCACTCCGAATATACAAATTAATTTTATAACCATATAATATTATGGATATTATAAAATAAAATAAAGATTCTATTTTGGAATACAAATTTCATTATACATTTTTATCCTTACATGTATTTAGGAAAAATGGTTATGAATACAATGGATGAAAACACTGCTAATCATTAATATTTATCCTATAAAACCCATCAAGAAGGATATGAATGATCATAATAAGGATATATTACATATATTACATATGTTAGTGGTTTGGAAAATATTAACTCACTAATTCAATTTGGTTATCTATGAAACAATGAAAATTTTAACAACACCATCAGACTTAAGTTAAGGATTTCATCCTCGCACTTCTATTTTAGTGAGATATTCTTTATTCACAACTATTAGTTGAGTATGGTGTATATGTAATTTCCATTTTTTTATCATATCATTAATCAATTTATTTTCATTCTACTCTATGTATGATTCTATGATTATTAATTTTGGGCAATATGATTCAATTTGTTAAAATGTGGTAAGGGTTTTCTACCCAAACCTCCATTGTCATTCATGGTACTCTTATTCTCTACATACCTCAATTAAAATATTTGTCATCGTATTAAATCCTCATATATTTTGAGAGAATTATATATATATACTTACCATCTATAATTCTACATTCATTTATTTGGAGTTATATGTTTTAAAATGATATTTCAAAATTTCTTCTCGAAAGAAAAGCCCATTTCAAGGAAATTTATCAAATTCATACCTATTTTCAAGTAAAATCTATAATATATTAATAACAACCATTATATATTTAAATCGGTCATTTAATTATGAAAAAATTATCTTACTTCAGTTATGGGTTTATAGTATATTTTTTTTCAAAAGAATACTTCTTTTCAAAGTTAATGATTATTTATCTCATGAATTACGTGATGATTTTATCAGAATATATTCATCGGTAGGTCTCATGAGACAAACTACAGTATTGGAAAAAGGCCTTGAAAAAGTGGTAATATATTTTCTTGGCATGATGCATTGATAGTATGGATATTAAATCTATCATTATTTATTCCAACATTACGAAACATGTAATTGAATGTTCATGAGGTTACTAAACTAGTAAAATAACCATGATTATGCTTTATTGTGACGTTTCTTATTTTGATATTATTATTTTCATATGGTGTTAAAGTTAATTATTAAATACATGAGTTTCTAGTTATTCAATATTTATAATGTTTATGTTTATGATATATTCCATTGTATTGTTTTTCCTTACTGAGAATTTGAGATCACCCATTTTTTATATTTCATTTTACTAGGACTTAAAGATGAATATTATGAATGACATATATGGATATCCTAGGGGTAATGCATTTTTTCAAAGGAAATTATATATTTTTTTTGTTTCATGTTATTCTGTTGAACATTTTCATGCATCTGGTTTTCCAAAAATACAAAACTATTCATTCCATCATGATATGATATTCATGTAATCATGACAATGTAATTTATTGATGTTTTGGATATATGAAATGAGAGTTGGATCTTTATAGTTGGTATTAAAGTATGTTTAGTAGAAAAATTGGAATCTGGATTTAGAAAACAAAGATTAGGTTACAAAACCCTATGATAGGCAATTAGGATAAACATACCAAAACTTCCTACAATTTTGTTATGAAATTGATTTTGTGGATATTTCTAAAAATACATCCATGTCGGGATAATACAAGATGGAATGGTTCTAGAAATGATATACCTAAGAGTATCAACTCCATTAAGGAGTCTTGGTCTTGACCTCATTTATCCAGGTATATGATAATAAGCCTTACTAAACACATTGTTTGACACTCCTCTAGGATATGCTTTTGGATATTTTACAATTTCATTACAAACCATTATGAAGGAAAAAGATATAATTTTTTACTCAAAGAATTCATGTTTATGATTATAAGAGTAGATAATAATAGGATTTAAATTTATGCTAAGTATTTTTCTATATTGATATTACAAATTATGATTCATGACCTAAACATATATATTCCATTGTATTGAAATGGAGACTAGTGGAAGGAATAAAACCCACATGAATATGAGTTTTCCATGTAGGTATCTCCCTATGATGTAAGATAATGTTGTTAACCCTATTGTTGTGACTTGTAATAAGAAAAAAATTACTACACAGGGACAATTGAATCAGTTTATGAACAACAACCTTACACATATAGAGCATCTGGATCCACAAAGTGTAGGTGCTATGTTAACACACTTTATGAAGAAATATCTATAATCCTTTAATTGGACTAAAAACCAATTATTAAAGGATTAGTGGATATGGTCATTGGGTAATATATTTCACTATTTGGAAGGTAATTATATAGAGAGGGTTTTATGGTGGTTTATCATCTATCAAGAGATACAGATTAGTGTTGGTATTCAATTCAAAACAAAAAGATTTGTGATGAAATATAATAAATTGTATTGAGGGATTTTAATGAAATTTTTTTATAAAAATACGTCGCTTGTGAATAGAGACCAGATATGGAAAGTAAAATTATTGAATCTAAGGTAAAAAAGGATGAGAAAATTGTAATGTGTATAGATAACATTATATGGTTATCATGAAATATTGCAGACTACATTCCTAATCCATAAAAAAAATTATTATCTATTCAACGATGGTTTAAAAATGTTCTTACAAAGGGTTCTAGTCTCCAAAATATTCTCATCATATGAAGATATTTTCTCATGTTCTATTAAAGTGAAAAATGAGTTATCTTATTCTAATGATTTTATGGGAAAGAAGGAGAAGAAGGGGGATATTGAAAACACTATAGAAGGAAATAAGAAAATGGGGAAGAATGTAATATTTTACTGTCCGCCCCTATCATAATGTTTAGAAGAGAGACCATGGAACCTTCCTAAAGGGTATGGGTGATTGATACAGGTCTGAATAAAAAGGCTATCTATCCTGGGATTGTATGAGGAATAATTAAGGTAAAAATGTATAATGATATAATTTTATTGAGATGGGACAATATGAAAATGATTTTCCTAGCCATAAAGGAAATTCTCCCCAAATAATTCCAACGGAGTAAGGCCAAGATTATGTTGTCATAACTACTTAGGAGGATGTTCCTAAGGATGTGGTGGAAGGTTCATTAATAAATTCCTAAAACATAGTCAATTCTTTATTTGAATATGGATAATCACATTACTTTATATCTTCTAAGTTTCCCAAGAAAATTAGTCTTCTTTAATATCATTTAATAAAGGAGTTGTCAGTCAGAACTCTTAAGGGAAGTATCATTTTGAAAAATATGTGTATGTCAATCCCATTTATGACACATAAAAGTGATTTAGTTTCCTATCTTATCATCATACCTATGATTAAATTTTATATAATTATTAGAATGTATAGTCATCCATATTATGATTATAAAATATATTGCAAGATAAAGAAGGTTACAATTTTTTACAATGATGTAGAATATCTTAACATTAGGGAAAAACATCATTATATGATTCTCATCTAGATCCACCATCAGTAGGTCTACTAAATTCAATTCGTGGAGTGGATGAGAACTTGATAACTATGAGTGAGGAAGAAAATTATCAAATTGAGGATTTTCCTATTTTTCTTGAATTTATTGATGTATTCCTAGATGATTTACCTAATCATCCTGCAGAGCATGATGGTGAGTTATCAATTGATTTAATTACTTGTTCAATAATTATATCATATAGTCCTTATAGAATAGAAAATATAGAATTAGTGTAATTGAAGAAAAAACAAGAGGAATTAATTAATAAATGATTAATTAACCCTATATTTTCTATATGGGGATCCCCTCTTCTTTTTGTAAAAAATAAAGATGGATCTACGATGTATATCATTGACTATAGAAAGATCAATTCTACAATCATAAAGAAAAAGTATTCACTACCATGAATTGATGATTTATTTGATCAATTTCATGGAGCCCAATATTTTTTTATTATTTACATTTTATCTAGATATCATCAATTGTGTGTCAGGATAGAAGATATTCCAATGAAAAAATTTCAAACAGGGTATGGGAGTTACAAGTTTATAGTAATGCCTTTTCATTTGAATAACTCACCCTCTATCTTCATTGATCTGATGAATATGGTTTTCAATGAATATAATGATAATTATTTTGGTGTAATTATTGATGATATCTTGGTATAATCTAAAAGGCGCAATGTTTATGAAAATAACTCGTGCATTATTTTGAAGACTCATAGAAGAAATGAATTATATGTGAATTTATCACATGTGAATTTTGGCTTCAATCAGTTTCTATTGCTGGCCATATTGTCTATAAGGATGGACTATTCATCTATCCTATGATGAAAAACACTATTTAGGAATTTCCCACACCAATGAACTAACTGAGGTACATAGTTTTATTGTTTTAACAGGTTATTATCATCATTTCATTTAGAACGTTGTCTGATTAGCCAACCCATGAACCAAGATTTCCCGTAAAGGGGTTTTGTTCATATCTAAAAAATAATGTGAGGAATTTTGAGAAGAAATAAAAATGATATTTGTGAATGATATGATCCCAACTCTACCATCTAGGAATGATGTGGTTTTGATATATAGTGATGTATCAATGAATGGATATCATTGTGTACTTATGAAAAATGATAGTCTAATTTCCGATGCATTAAGGTACTAAAAAAACATGAATAAAACTATCATACAAATGATATTGAGTTTGAAGCTATTATTTAATCATTGAATATATGGATTCATTATCTGTATGGGAAAATATGTTAGAAATATAAATATCATAATAGTAGGAAATATATATTCTAATAGAATGTAATCAACATGAGGAAACTATAATAGCACAAAATACTTCCATACACTACCATTGAGGAATGGAAAATAAGGTATCTGATGTGTTGAGTGGAGAGTATCATAGTTTTTTAATCAACATGTGGATTTAAATGGATATTTCTTCATGGATTTAGTACGAATGTACATGGTATTCATCAAATAAGGTGAAATATTACTAAATATTTAATTAGATTCCCAACTAACATTATAAAAAATGATTAAAATTTCACAGTCTGATGAATATAATCTTCAAAATATATTGCTACATATTTAATTAGTTTCCCATTTTCATAAATTTATCTTTATGAATGGGTGTTAAAATTTTTTAGAAGAAAGGGAAACTAAGCCCTTGGTACATTTCCACTTTTAAAATTTTGGAGAGTGTTCGATATGTGGCTTATTGTTTTCCAATTCCACCTATAAAGTCTAAAATACACAATGTGTTTTATGTCTCATTTTTTAGAATATATGTTCCATACACAACACAAGTCCTCACATCTGAATGTATTGAAATGCAACATCACTTATCTTACTATGAATAGCCTACAAAAATTTGATCACAAAATTTTTATAAGGGTGGAGAATGTAATAACCTAAGGATTTATAAATAAAATTAATATTGAATTCATGAAACACTGAGTCTCTAAAAAACCCAACTTTTTTAGATCCTAACCATTATATATAATTTTTCAACCTATTTGATTTGAATTTCAAAAAAACTAAAATATACTGTAGTATTCAGTAAAATATTTTGAGTTTTCTAAGAAAAAAGTAATTTTTGTTTATGAGTAACATACACTTATGAATAATAATGTTAATAGTTATATGACCCTTATGAATAGTAAATCATATTTTATATTATTGACTTATGTTTTTATGGTACAAAGATCTTGATTATTTTTTTATGGTGACAGAAAACAAATTATAGTTTAAATTTTTTTATTTTTTGAATGAATTGTGAATTTATTTAAAAATTACACTAATCATACATAAAAAATTATTTTTAATAAATTTAATTCATTTTTTAATTCTAAAGGTTGAAAATGATTTGGTTGAATTTTTCGAATTCTTGGTGATTAGTAAATTACTGTAATTTACTATATATATACATTATTAGTTAAACTAATTATTAATAGAATCATGGATAACATAAAAACACACGGTTCAAAATAAATTTCAATTATTGATATTATGGGTCACATGAACAACCAATATTGGTAGTCTTGAGGAAAATAATAAAATAATTAATAAAGTATTCAAAAATTACCCATATCCTCCACTATACCCGACCACCCCTCTTCAATTTACTCCTGTCAAGCATTGTGACTTGTATAAATAATTCTAAAATTTTCTCCAAATCTCTTTCCCAACATCCATAAAATTGTGTCCTTATAAAAAATGACAATCTATATCCCTTTAAGAGGCTCTCATGGAAGAATACTTCAAGTGGAAAATTCCTCTCTTCATTTCGTTAAATTCAATTTTCTTTATTTTATTTTTCCTTCATCACAAACATTAAAAAATGTTATTATTACAATATAAATTTAATTGTAATATAATTTTTTAATTAAATTGGAATAATTCATAATTATCTCTCCTTTCCCTATATTTGATACTACAAATGGAAACACAATCCGATATGTGTTAATTTATCACATTCAAGGATGATGGGTTTTAAATTTATATTACTATCTTAAAATTTGGTAAGAAAACAATTTTGATGATCGAATAATACTATAATACATTTATTATAACTTGTTTAAGGTTCTAGTATCTTCTTTTTACACAATTTATTTATTTATAAAAAATGAATTCATTGTGATCAAAAACTGGAAATTAACCCAAACAATTATCATTAATGTTTTATATAATTATTCATGTTCACTCCCATTAAATGATTTAATTTTAAAACCATGTAATCATTTATAATTTAGATAATTAAATCAATATTCTATTATGAACAACCATTAATAACTTACATGCTTATCAACACATGAATATAATTAAACCAATCACAAATACTAAGGAAGAAAACATGGCCAGACAATAAAATTGAACCTCTTTGATGGATCTAAATGGCCATGAATGAACATAATATGGATAAAACAAATCAATTACATAACGAATACGTTTTGTATCTATTAATTAATTATTTTATTTTTGTTATCAAAAACACCATGCTCAAGTGAAGAACACTATCAGACTTAAGGTAAAGGATTCCTAATCTCACATCCATTTTTATGAGATATTCTTTATTCGCTACTATTAGTTGGGTATGGTTTATGTATAAATCCCATTTCTTGTATAATTTTATGATGTCATTTATTTTCATGGAATTTAATGTATCATTTTATGATTATTAATTATGGTGCATATGAATCGATTGATTACCAATTGGTTGGGGTTTTTTATTGGACCCTCTATTGTCATTCATGTTATTCTTATTATCTACATAACAAAAATAAATTCATATATAATCATATGTACTCCTCATGTATTATGTGATAATTTTATATATATGTATACCATTATTAATCCTACTTTGATTTTTTGTATGTTATTTGATTTAAAAGGATCGTCCTAAATTTTTTCCAAAATACAATATTGATTCAAGAGAATTTCTCAATTTTTTTCATATATCCATGGTAACACAATAATCTATTAATAAAAATAGTTTTCTTTTTATAATAACTCATTTTATTATAAATATACTATATTAATTCACTTCTGGTTTAATACTATGATTTTTCCCAAACAAATCTTCTTTTCAATTTAAAAGAGCATTTATCTCAAGAATTACCTGATGATTTTGTATGAGTATCTTCATATATTTCAACACTCTTTTTTATTCTAATTTATTAATGGGATTAATAAATAATAATATAATATAAAATATTTAATTAAATGGTTTATGATTAGCTTTACTATGGATTTTTTATCTTAAAATCATTCACCAATTTTCAGTGAACGGTTTGTGTTAATGCTTAATGATCAAGTAATATTATTAAAATTTTATATATAAGTTTTAATATGAGTTTATATGTTTTTAAAGTGTATACAAATTCCTATATTTAATGAATTATACATATTATGTGATGAGTATTTATTGCTCGAGACCTTGTATAAAATATTATCTCTCATGAGGAAAACAGCAGTCTTGGCACATGGCCTTAGGAAAATTGTTATTTATTGTCATGGAAGGAGGCCTTGTTAGTATGGTAAAGATGTCTGGAGTTCTGCATTGCCTCATTTTAAATATAGTAATTGTAATTTCATTAGGTTAATCAACTTGTATAATAATAATGATTATGATTTATTATGGTTTTATTTATTCAACTCTTATTCAGGGAATAATGTTTTTAAGTTCCTTCTTAAAGGAATGTTTTCTTAGTTATTCACTATGACCACTGATTATATTGTGGATATCTTGCGTTGTATTGTTTACCATTACTGATAAATTTAGGTCAAACCTTTCTTATGTATCGTTTTTCTTGGAAATGAATAGGTATATTATGAATGAAATTCAGGGATAACCTAGGGGTCAAGGATCCTATCAAACTAAATTCTATATTGTATTTATTTTCAAAATGCAGTTATAAAATAATGTAGGTATTTTGATTTCCAAAACTACTAAAGTATTCAATCCATTGGGCTATTACATTCATTTAATCATTCCAATTTAATTAATTAATTAATAGGATCTCATAAATTGGGTTTGGGTCATTAAAAAAATCATTATATAATTATTAATTTTTTAGATCCACATTATCTATGTCGAGATAAACTACATATACTCTAACATCATTCGCATTAAAATTTTATAAAATGTGGATAAAAATATTACCTATTAAAAAATAATATGTGATAAAAAAGGAAATATTTTTAGTAAATATATTTTATGCACATATTTAAATTCATTAAAACTATTAAAATATATAATTATTAGTATAACAAGATGAATCTTTGAAGAACAAATAATATTAATAAAATGTGCATAATGTATTTCTATTGGATTCATAATGCGTTTCCTATTCATGTAATTCTTATAATGATAAAATGTTTCTCAGAAATTAACCAATGTCAGAGATATATTGTATAATTCATTCTTGAAATTATCTATAAATATCACCTATATATTTTATATGAATCTCATCTACAAACCATTTATCTATACTATCTACCAACCCATAAACCCGCTGAGAAAATAAATAGAGTACATGTCCCAGTTTAATTAAAATTATGAAATAAATACAAATTAGTTCATTTTAAACCATAATGAATCTCTTCCACATAGTTACTATGAAAAAACATAATAAAATAAAATATAATATCATCCAGTTTCTATGACCGGATTTATAGTTGTTGATAAAGACAAAATGGTCCCTATGGAGCTTCCTTCACCAACTAGTTGTTTAGAAGCCATGAATCATACCCTTTTAAGTTATTTATAATCCTAATATAATTGTAAATATTTTATATGTAGTTATACATATTGGTATAGTATAATTGAAATTACCACTTGATGTTTGGTATCTGGAATAAACTCCCCACTAATTATCATAAGGATAATTAAATTGTATGGAACATCAGGGACCCCATCATTATCAAAGATTTAATCTTGTGGAAGGTAAAACAACATATTATGTCCCTCCTATACAAATTATTAGAGTCTATAATGTAATATCCTTTTTAGTCATTCATGTACATAAATGATGTTTTGTATATTGATACTCACGAACATATGTGTTCAACTTATTGTCTGTGTACTTAATGATCCTCGTATGATATTCCTAGTCAAAATCTAAATTTTATCACCACTATAACTATATTAATACTACTAATTACACAATTAAAACTATATAGACATAATAGTCATGATCTATTTGGGGAACTAATTATACACACATTAACTCTCCTATATTACACACTTATAAGGCATCATTTTATAGACATAAATTCAGGACTAACTCTATTAAGACAATTATCGATGCCGTAATCATATTATCAATAAAATCACTAAAGTCACCCTTATAATAATTTTATGACAAAAAAAATCCCATTCAAATTTTCCAATTTATTCAACATCTCTTTCAATCATGATAATATATAAATATACCTCTTGTGGTAGCTAACTATTCACAATAAATTATTGATCATGATAACATTTTTGAGTTTATTAAAATAAACTATTTCTATAAGTATCACTTAATAAATTATAGACAATATTTCAATATATCTTATAAGCTCAAGAAATATAGAATAAAATAATACATTTTATTAATATATCAAACGCTATCTGTCATGAAGTTTATCCACTTCTATCTTCTCTGATATTCAATTATTTCATTTTTTATATCGGAAAATTAGAATCTAATATAAATAATTATTTTCTGATGTTTTCAATATATATATATATTTATTAAATAGAAAAAAATTAAATAATTATATATTACGAGAGGAATACTTGTTGATCATTGTAAATTTTAAAAGATCAAAACGTCAAGATCTGAAAATAATATGATTTGTCACATTATATAAAATTATTATATTTTCCAAAACTATTGACTCAGCAACACTACAATACATGAGTTTTTTTGAAAATACTGATTAAACAATTATATCCTTCAATATCGTACTATCAAATATACTCTACAAAAATGGATGTAGTTTCTTGGAAGTTGGATTGATAACTAAATATATTAAATAAATACAGAGACATGAATGAAATGAAAATAAAATCGTCTCTTACTTTAATATGGACAATATTTTAAGAATAAAATTAAATTTCTGAAAATGTTATTCAAAAATAAGTTATAAAAATATAATTTTGTAATTATTATCCAACATGATAATAGATAGAAAAAAGTCACCTAATATTGTCCAAAATTAAAATTTATCATGGAATTTATTGTGTGGATAAGAGATCAGAACCATGGAGAATTTAATGCCTAGGAAATAGAATGATCTTTATATTTTTAGTTTTTGTTTGGCTATATTTTATATTTATTTTAATAAAATGGTATTGGAGATTTTTTATATCCTTGAAATATTTTAATTATATATATTTTTTATGATACCTGATCCAAACCATCTTACTAATTACATCATTATTTAATAATATTTAATAATTTTCAGTATTTTAAATTTCCATGAACCGTATTGGCTTAGTTTCTATTAAGAGTATATTCATAATAAACTTATTCCATGAACAATCATATACCTATCCAATAAATAGAGTCTACCCTAGTACCCTAACCATATATTTAATTTATTAATAATTTTTATATATATTTTATTGAAATAATAATTTTAACTGTATTGAGCTCATATGCTTAGTATGGGTATACACGGTAGATATTAGTAAATGATCACAAGTTAGCATAATATAAGAATAATTTTATGGGAGGAAAATAAATTTCATAACGTAAGAAAGTCAAACCTAGAAGTGCATGTAACGTGGAATAAGGGAGATGAAATAAGTATATTTATAACAAGAATCTTGGTGGCAGAATCAAAACCATTAATATGATCCATAAATAATAAAACTTAACATAACATTAAAATATATAATTACAAAATAATGTGCCACGGACATAAGTATTGGACATTATATCATTATGGATGATGTATCAATACCGAAATCCAATTATATAGTATGTCAATAATCGTATCATGAATTTTTAATCAAAATGGATCATTTATCATCATTATAATTCTTTATTATAACAGAATATTCATTATTACCATAATCACATACTATAACTCATCATCATTGTTACTGGAGTTAGTTAATGTATTGGATTATAAATTGTTTTGTGACTCCATTAGTAATATCATGAAAAATAAATCCATTAATCAATATATTATAAACCTATAAAGGATCAACCCATTATAGAATTATAAAAGATTTATATGAGTTCTATATAAACACAACATTTGATATCCTATCATAAAACAATTAACCAAGGGAAATAAATGTGTTTTGTGAGAAAAGCTTTAACTAGTCATAGTAAAAAAATTGATAAAAAATGTGGATTTAGTCAATAAATCATATTCCCGGTGAATTATAAAATTATTTTAAAATTTCTAAAATAGATTAAAAATAATATGATAAATGAATTTGTGAAATTATTTGAATAAAATATGTATATATTTACATATATTGATAAAAATATAAAACATAAAAGTTCAAAAATACTAGTTTTTTTATTAATTGAAAAAAATAAAAAAACATTAAAATTCAGATTCATAATTAACAATGTATATAAGAGAGTGAATATTTATTCATTTAATATATGTTGAAAATAAAACATTTAATTGTATTGTTATAAAAATTAAAAATTTGGTAATATAAAAACAATAGAAAATTTTCATTCTAATAATTTTTAATGAGATTAAAAGGTATGAAAAATAAAATTTAAAAAAATAATTAAATGACAGTATTTTATAGCTATATCTATTAAAATAATTTATTTATTCGATAGCTTGGCTTGCACACAAATCGTTGTCTATGTAAACAAAAAACTACCATAATCGATGTGAAAATAGAAGGTATGAATATTAACACCCACTTTATGAAAATTATTTATATTGTTTTACAACAAAAAATATATATAGTAAATAAAAATAAATCAGTGCCTAATATTTATTAATTCCATTTTATGATTAAAAATGAAGTCTCTTCAAAAATGGTTATTTCTTTATTTTTTCAAGAAAACATTATAATTAATCTCTAAAAAATCTAAAAAAATTAATGGTATTTATATCATTTTTCTGAAAATTATTTTTTAATTTTATATTAGTTAATTTTTAATAATTTTATAAAATTAATTATGATTTAAAAACTTGTAAATAATATCAGTCTTTGTAAAAATTTCTTATTTGTTTCTTACAAATGTTCCAATTTTTGGGATTTGATTTTATATTAAACTAATAAAAATTTATTTTTAAAAAACTAAATAAATTAAATAATATATATATATATATATATATATATATATTATTTTGTTATAAGTTAATATTTTTTATTAAAACATATTTTTTATAAAAAAAATTTTAATACGTACATTATGATAATATATAAAAAAATTAATTTAATATCATTTGATTAATTTTATAAATAAATCATATATATTATATATTCAATATAATATTTTCAAAATAATTTTTTTTTCATTTTTATGGTAGATATAATTGATTTAAATTATATTTTACACATCAAAATTCATTTTTTGAACATTGGTTATCGTTGTAGTTTCTATTCTTAATTTAAATTAAATCATACCACTCATTGAAACTAAATCATATAATATAGTTTCTAAATTTTTATTTATCATTATGAAAAAAATTTCATGGTTAACAAATCTATTTGTTATACAAAATATTAATGACATTACACATGTGTTTGAAATTGATGGTAAAAATGAGATTAAAGTGGGTGGAGGGGGGGGGGGTTAAACCATTAGATTATGATAATATTTACACCTAAATCTATAAAAATATTAATTTTTTAAGACATTAAATATTTATTTTCTTCTAAACTTGAGTCCACATCAATTTGGACCCACTATCCCATGAAAGTGACCTCTAATCATTGAAATCATTTTAAAAATTCCATTTGTGACCCACCCCACACCTATTAAAGGTCACCAATCAACCTCCCATGATAAAAGAGAATGATGATTATATTTCTCAAAATTAGTAAACTAATTAATTCATATAATACTTCCATTATTTATAAATCTTCAATTATTCTCACTTGATAATCATTCAAGGTGTATGTTTTCATTAAAAAGAGATATCTTAATGAAGAGGTATAAATAATAACCGAGATCATCCAATTTTATTTATACATATACTTATTATAAATATGTTTTAGCCATATAAACATGATATATAAAATATCCAAAATATATTTAGATTCTATTAAGGTGATGGGACAACCTTTTACCTCCACCTATCAATCTAATCATGGATCGAAGTATTACTCCAACATACATGTGAACTACAACATACATTTAATCACACGAATCATTTTAATATTCAATAAATCATGGATCTTTATTTACATAAAATTAATTTATATATAATATTTATTACATAATCATGATTCATTAAATTTAAATTAAATTTAACTTTCATTCATTTGATCCATAAAAAATGAAAGGTCACATGTGCATACGTATGGACAACTATCTCTATATAATAACTAAATTTATTATTCATCATGGTTTTTTGGAGTGTGTAACTGAATAGGGGGTGAATTGAGTTTCTAATAACAATTCAATTAAATACATATTCAAATAAAATCAGCCAACTAAAAAAATTATCCCTCTTAATGAAGATAATCGATTGATATATGTTTGATATTTAACATGATTTATGAATCCTTCATTGTAATTTCTTATAATATATATATGAAATTAATTTTTCTTATGAAAATTATTCAAGAAAAATATTATCTTATAAAAACTATTTAACCCAAAAACGTAATTTTTTTGTTTTATAGTTTAAAAAACAAACACAATTTGTAGAATTAAAAAAAATAAAAAAGGGAGTGGAAAAACATGTGTTCAATATCAAGACAAGAAAAAATCACCTGCCCATGGAAAAACCCCACTACTACAAATATTATATATCCATAATTTGATCCCTAACCATGATTTGGTATGCATGATACAACTCATTTGTTTTCCAGGCTCAAATCAACTTCAACTATTACACATGGGTAAACAAAACACATTGGATATAGAGACCTCTTCAATTATTGCCTTGGGTACATAGATTAGAATGGATGGAAGAGAGTATTATTTATTTTCATACATAATAAAAATATTATGTGCTAATAAATAAATAAATAGACCAAACATTTATCGAAATTAAATGAAAATAATAAATTTATAATTTAATGACCTTACCTTAAACATTACATAATCTTTAATTATTTTAATAATTCACATTTCGGATATTTTGATGTTTTGAGGATTATAAAATATTTTCATAACATATACACAACAATTTGATTATCACATGTAGAGATTTCTAATCAGTATCCATTATTTCTATAAAATAAAATCTCATTAAAAAAGTGTCATGTCTAATTCCATATTTTAGACGTCATGATTTTTCCTTGATACCATCCTTGACCCTATTCACCTTTGTGTCATGTGAAAAAAAATTAAGAAAAACTTGGGATTATCATAAAAAATCTCAGTAAGGGATATAAAAAGAAGGAAAATTCTTAGTTTCTCAAAACAAGAAGTAAACTATGAATAATCTATCATAAGTAATACTTTTCAACTTTATGAAGTAGTAAATACTTTTCACGGAAAAAAAAGATCATTGCTTACCCTTTTTGTAACCAAATATTACCATAAAACCCATAGAAAGAACACATAGAATATAAAGGTAACTTGGGACATAAAAATATATAAATGGAATAACCATACAGTTGAATTCTACAAATATCACTAAATAGAATATCCATATGGACGACTTTCATACCCAATGCATTATAGGTTATAATGTTACAAACTGTATTGGATTATCACGGCATCACCTGTCATTTGGTTTATCATGTATCAAACCGTAAAATGTACAAGTACCATTATAAAATCATAAAATATTGAAAATATAAATATTTAGCTAATCAAATTTAATTTGAGATCAAAATAAACTATTTCAAGATATTGAAATAGAAAACAAATTTCAGAAAAAACTTTCAATACCAATACACCCAAAAACAGAATATGGAAAATTTTTTAATTTTAAAAACATTAAGGCTTATGGAGGAATCCAAATGACGATTACAGCATCAGATAGTTCATTGTCGCCAAAAATGATTAAAATATTCCTTTTTTTATTTAGTAAAATTCTTCCTATAAAAAAGGTTCATTTTCCAAAAATGTAATATTCAATGGGTTTTATACATCTTATAAAAGAAAGTCATTTATAAATAAAAATACACCTCAACAAAAGGATATTGAGATGAAGTCACTTACCTCATGTCTTACTTTTTTCGTTCATTCTTTAATCTCATAAATAATAAATGTATGTTAATTTATACTTACTTACGAGGCTTATTATTGTGTATTATTTATTTTATATCACTTATTACCTTGGTATAACAATTATTTAATTATTTGTGTTCATATTAGACATTTTTTCGTTGTTCGGAACTTGAGTTTGAAATGAAGTTGTTATAATTATAAATTTGCCATGTTGTGAAAATATAATTATCTCCATAATGATATTCATGATTTAGATATAATAAATATTTTATATATCCAGTATATATATGTATTTATAATAGTATATAACATTTGGAGGTGAGAAATGAAATGCACCGTTCATGGAGACAGTAAGCCATACGTACCCATGAATGCTACATTCATTTATATTTCATATTTAATGGAATGAAAACATAATGATACATAAGTATTTTATAATTCCAGTATAATATCTTATATAATTTAATTATCCCTGTCCTTTATATGTTCCACATATGGAATGAACAAGTCGTATCACTTGGAGCGGGCTGTAGTCCGCAATCCCTCAAATGAGATTATCATATTTACCAACTATAGAAACGATAAAGGTATTATATAAAAAAAGAAATACATAAGAATATAATCAATATAAATATAACATATATCACATATAAATATAGTTCCATATTAATTTCCCCAATGAGAGGTGGTAAAAGATAATTAAACATTCATCGTTTCGTGAGACGTTAGTTTTCCATCCACAGAAACAATATACTCTTCACTCATTATATGGAGGTGTGTGTAAGTGTAGTTTGAATAATTATCAAAAAAACTACCAATTATATTTAGGATATTGGTGATTTTATAAAAGAAATTATTAAAAGAGAAAGGGGCAGGGTATGGAAAATAAAACAAAATAACCTAAGAGAATACTTTACCTTTAAACTGGTTAACTCCCTTTAGTTTGAACAAAATGGATTTATTGAAGTGAGTTATGCCTATGGTATGGATTCTAGGTAGAATAGATGGATCTTGAAAGCTTATTTGGGTAGGGTTTGGATGATCCACGGGGCTTGAGTTGTACGAGTAATGGGTTAGAGGTGAGGGCTCTTTTTATAAAGTGGAGGAAGTTCCCTTTAGGAAATATTGATAATATTTTTTTATTATAAACTGATTTTCTATTTCTAAAGGTCCAAAACTCATTAATGTCAAATATAAGATATGTATTATTAGAAATAAAATCATCCAATAAAAATTGGATAGGTTTTGGATATTTTTTTATTCTTTATAATCTTATTTATTTAAATCATTTTTTAATGAGGTAAACACTGAATCATTATTGAGTCATATGTAATTTTATTTATTTGATGTCTATAAATTATAGGAAAACTATCATGATGTAAGAATTCATATCATCTTTCAAATAAATATTTAAAGTCAAAATGATAACTTATATAACCCCATGTAAAAACTGATTTACTAAAAGATATATGTTTGTGTCATTTTTTTCTTTACTTTAAATTAATTAATATAAACTGTCATTATCAATCATAAGTGGCTCTATGGGGTCCAAATATCGACCCAATGATTCCCATGGTCGTAAATGACCCAATCAATAATGTTAGGACATTTGTTAAGTTATTATATATTATTATAATATTCTTTTTATATTAAATTACCATATTTACCCTTAAGCGCGGTAAATAAAAGGCAAAAGTTAATATTCCCGAAAAATTATTTTCATTTTATTGAACCAAATTTTACTTACTAAGAACAACAATGTATGTTAGATTTTTTAAAATCAATTCATATAAGCGGTAAAAATGCATTTAAATGAAAATTTCGGTTTTTTAACTACTACTCAGTGTTTTCACCATTCATAAAAAATTAAAGGTCTTAAAAAAAGACAAAAAATTACACCCAAGCTATATATGATATTCCAAATTCAAAACTGATGTATATTTTATAAAATTCAAAATATAGATATTGCATAAATTAATTTAACATTAATTCTCATTGTCAAAATAAGTGTTTTCATAAAATAATAACTATCAAAAGATTGACACTTGTTTATGTCCAATTACAAAGTGAAATAACTTCCACTACAAATTTTGAATTAAATGGTAAATATATGATCAATTTATACTTTAAAACCAATTAAAATAACAATATAACTTCCTAAATAAATTAGGTGAAAAAGCAATTTTGAATTAATATGCGGTATTTTCCACTATTCTTTAAAAAAAAAATTTATCAAAAAATGTCAAAAATTTACCCATAGTAAATTTTGATGTCCTGATTCTAATGAAAATTTTTATTTTTTTCAAATTGGACTTTTAAATGTGATAAAGACAAGATTTAAATATGGTTCGCCATTAAAAGGTAGTAAATCTACCTTTTAAACAATATTAGAGTATTCATGCTTAAAATTATATTTATTCACATTTTAATCCTCAAAATTTTATTGGAAAAATGAAAAAACATTTTATAATCATGTATAGTTATATTTTAGTTAGTTTTGTTAATGCATGCCATTAAAACGACTAGGAAGAAACTCCAATTAAAATAATAATATTGTTATACTTTTTTCCGTATAACTCAACATTGTGTGCAATGTAAGGTTTCAAAGAAACTCTTTGATGTGTATGGGGTATGACATCAAACATAGAATCCCCTTTAAGGGAAAATAAATATTTAATTCCCAAATATTAATAAATATGAAAATTTCATATTCCTTATTTACATGGGATGTTACATCCTTCACCCCTTTTGGGAATTGTTTCCCTACAATTAAATTAACCAATCAAATAGATGGGGGTATTTATCCCTCATAGCATTTTAAGATTCCAAAATTGCCTCTTCATCGATATGGGTTTTCCCAAAAAAAAATGTTTTCCCGATGAAGTAATTTGTTCTACAAAACCTTCTCTCTTCAGTCAAGAATCTGGACAGTTTTTTTCCTCACAAGAGAGATTCTCATCCAACTAAAATACCTTTAGGCTCAAAACATGATATGGATCCAACATATTTTTCTCAACATTGAAACATTAAAAACAATGTGTACCTAGGATACAAATGGAAGTAATGACACTTTTTACACAACTGATCCAACTTTCTCTATGATTTCATAATGTCCAATGAACCTCAGACTAAACTTTCAATTCTTAACTAAACACATCAATATTTTCTTTGGATAAACCTTTGGAAAAACAAGATCACCTACCTCAAAAAAATGTTCCTCCGTTTATCCGCATAACATTTTTATCTACTTTGAGTTGTTCTCTTATTCTTCTGAATCAGCTGAACTTTGTTTCCATATCTTCTTCCAATTCTTGTCCCATAAGCTTTCTTTAACCTTATTCATCTCAAGAAAGATGGAGTTCGACACCGATTCCCATATAATTCCTCAAACAGAGCCATCTGTATACTAGAATGAAAACATTTATTATAAGAAAATTCAACCAAAGAATGATGTTTGTCCCAACATCCTTGGTAATCCATTGAGATAGAATGTATCATATACTCTAATGTATGAATTGTTTGTTCTGACTACCCATCTGATTGAGGATGAAAATATCTACTAAAATGTAATTCAGTACATAATTATTTGTAAAATCCACTCCAAAAGATAGAATTTAAACCAAGATCATGATCAGATAAAATGGAAATGATATCCACATGTAACCTGACTATCTCATTAACAAACAACTGAGATAGTTGATCTAAAGACAAAATATCTCGAATAGAATGGAAATGAGAAAATTTAATCAATCGATCTACAATAAGCCAGATTGAATTATTACCTCGAGATATATTTATTAATCCCACAACAAAGACCATGGATATATTTTACCATTTACACTCTATCACTATTAAAGACTAAATCATCCCTTTTAGTAACTTTCCCTCAACATTAACCTACAGACAAGTCAAACACTTCAGTTTAAAATCACCAATATCTCTTCTCATTCCATCCCACCTGTAATACTCTAAAATATCTCTATACATCTTAATACTGCCTAGATGAATAGAAAATGGAGAACTATGAGCTTTACATAACCACTCATTCTTCAATTGTAAATCCCAAGGCACACACAATCTCTTCAGAATACTCAAAACACAATTGTTATCAATGTTAAAATCATAACATACCCTTCTAAAACAACTCTACAATTTTCGGTAACTCACTGTCTTCCTTCTGCACTTTTGTAACTATGTCTGTTAGAGATGATTTCACTGACACAAAAAACAAAACAGAGGAATTTCCAACACTAAAAACAACTATGCCAATGTTCATAAAATCATTAATCAAAGGATATTTTTTAGAAAAGTAACATGGTTAATGTAGAATTACTTTTTCATCACAAAGAATCATCCACTTTATTTTCCTTACATAGATGGTAATAAATCATGCAATCATAATCCTTGATTAATTATATATATCTCTTCTATATCATGTTAAGTTCATTCTGAGTGAATATATACTGTAAAATTTTTTGGTTAGTATATATTTCACATTTTACTACATATAGATGATTCCTTCAAATTTTTAAAGGAAAAACAAAAAAACTAATTCAAAATCATGTGTACTGTAATTTATATCGTGGGGTTTCAAATGACGTGAATCATAAGAAATTACTTAATCATTATGGATAATGACACAACAATGTCCATTCAACAAAGCCTCACTGTAGATTAAAAAATCACTATCTATATATGATATTGAAAAAACTAGATAATTCCCCAATCTTCTATTCAATTCTTGAAAAAAAGCATCACATTATATGGTCCATATGAACTTAAAAACATTTCTAGTTAACGTAGTCAGTAGGCAAGATAAAGATGAAAAATATTAAAAATACCTCTGCTGATAACCTTCTAGACCAAGAAAACTTCGGATCTCAACTATATTTATGGGTCATTTACTTTCATCAACAACTTTAATTTTAGCAAGATCAATAGTTATGGAATTTGTTTGAAATAATGTGAACAAGGAAATACATTTTTTATAACCAAAACTCAAATTTTCTGAATTTTTCATACAATTTATTTTATTTTAAGGTTATCAAGAAAACACATAAATGAATATCATTCTCATCTTTACTTTTAGATTAACCAAAATATCATCAATGAGCACAACCCCAAACATATCCAAGAATACACATAAAATTCTATTCATAAGATCCATGAATACAGCAGCTGCATTGGTTAAACCAAAAGGCATAACTAAATATTCATAATGGTCATATCTAGTATGAAACACGGTATTCAGAATGACTTCTTTCTTTACATTCAACTGATGGTACCCCGACCTCAAATCAATCTTTGAAAATTACTGAGCTCCATGGAACTGTTCAAACAAACCATTGATATGAGGAAAAGGATACTTTTTCTTAATAGTGATGTTATTTAATGCTCTATAATCAATGAAAAGTATCATAGAAACCATATATTTTATATCCAAACAAGACAGGAGCACCCCATGGTGATGTTCTAGGCCAAATGAAACATTTATCATTAAAATAATGTATTCAATTCATTAACTCTAAAAGTTCAATTTCATACATTCGATAAGGGTGTTTTGAAATTAGATTAGCATTGAGAACTAATTCAAAGGTAAATTCAACTTCCCTATAAGGTATTATACGCAGCAACTCATTCGGAAAAACATCAAGGTAATTATTTACCACTAGCACATCATTTATCTAAATAGGTTCTTTGTTTCCAACAATATGTGCAAAATAACATTCATTTCCATCTTCTACTAGTTTCTCAACGTCCTGATATATCGTCAAAAGTAAGGGTTCATTCTTGTACAAAAAATGAAATTATTTGTAAAAATAAACCACTTTACCTTTTCAGTCAATCATAGCAAGAGAAAAAAAAATCCATTCCATACCCAAAATAACATCAAACTCTACCACAAGAAAAACAATAAGGCATGAAGGTAGATTCTATTCGAAAAAAATGATAGGAAGTTTCTTATGATTTCTTTTTATCCCAACATTTCGTCTAACTGTTTTTACCATAATTTCAAGATTCGTATCTTGAGATGGAATTCCAAATTTATTAGAATAATTCTTAGAAATTAACGAATGTGTAGACCCTGAATCAAAAAACATTTTTGAATAATCTAAATAAAAAATAGTGTACCTGATACTATTTCATTCGATAGACCAACATATTATGATGTTATTGAAAATTACTTCACTACCCCTTTCTACTTGTAGTATAAATTATTTTACTCAGTTTAGTTATTTTATGGACACTCAATTTCATAATTACCCATTTCATTGCACTTAAAACATCTTAGCACTGGATTTTCATTTCACTTTTTATCATCTTCCATATAGTTAGGAGCAATATTACCAGACTCACCACACTGAAAGAACATTCAATATCATGATAAAAATTCTCTATGATGATTTTACAAAAAAATTCACAAAAATGGATATTTTATGTTTGTACCTCCATGCATCATTGATGAATTATTTCCCTTTTCCTTCTAACTAGACCTATTCATTTTTTCTCTCTTATAACACCATATCAATAAAAAAATCAATTTCAACCTTCTCGGAACATCAAAAAAGTTTCTCATTGGTTTTGAATTCACGAGAGGCTAATTCTCTTCAATATTGTGGCTTTATTCACTGTCAATATCTTATATAAACTTTGAAGCATATCGTGCCAGTTGAGTGATGGTTTCTTCGTAAATAGACATGGTGTCATCCTCCAGATTCAATTCAGTGAATTTTTGTCCATCCTAAGATTAACCGCCTTAGGAAAATATTTCTCAAAAAACATACATTTTAATTCATCCTAATCAAGAGCACCAATCTCCTCATTATCCTTGATATTTCTCACTATCGACCACCATTGATTGGATTCACCTTCAAAATGGTAAATAGAATGACTAACCTTTTGTTGTTCTGAACACCCCAATAAATAAAATATCATCTATAGTGTTTTAATCCACCCTTCAGCTAGAAACATGTCACATGATCCTCATAATGATGGGGGATGTTTCCTTGTGAAATTATTTACTACTAACATGTTACTCTGTGGTTGATTTGGCTGATCTCATGCATGCATACTACAACTATTTTTATCTTGACCCCATTGTTCCAACACAGCAAAAAACTATTGAGTTCTGATTCTGACCATCTCAGGTTACTGATTACGAAGGTTATTTTCATTTGTATGCCTTCCCAACATAGGTGAATAGTTTCCTCTATGGAAAACCATTATTAACATAAAAATATCTTAGGTGAAGAAACATTGAAATCTGTAAATTCTATATTATTTAAATATTAAAATAAATTTATTTATGGACATTTATTTTAACAATATTATTAGTCCAAAAGATGTCTAAACAGACCTCAAATACCAACTATTAGGACACAACCGTAAACATTACATAATCTTGAAATAAGTTAATAATTCATATTGTAGATATTGTGATGTTTGGAGATTTAGATATTTAGGTCATAAAATATACATAAAAATTCGAATATTACATGTAAACATTTACACACAGTATTCATTTTTTCATAAAATAAGAAATATTGAAAAAAAGAATCTTGTTTGGTTCCATATTTTAGACATCATGAGGTTTCCTTGATCCCATCCTCGACCCTATTCATATTTATGTCTAGTTAAAATGTTTTGAATAAAAACATGGGATGAGAATAAAAAAGATCAGTAAGGGATACACAAATAAGGAAAATTGTTAGTCTTTCCAAATAACATGTAATCCGTGAATACTTTTTCAGAAGTAATCTATTTTATCTTTATAATGTAGTAAATACTTTTCACAGAAAAATGGACCGTTGCTTACCCTTTTGTAACCAAAATATTATCATAAAACTAATAGAAGGATCATATAACATATAAAGGTATCTTGGGTCATAAAGATACATAAATTTAATAAACATACAATCAGCTTCCACACATATCAGTAAATGGAATTTCCATACAGCCGACATCCACACCCAATGCATTGGAGTTTATAATGTAACCACCCATCCTGGTTTTGCACGACACCGCCCATCATTTGGTTTATCTTGTAACCACCCATTATAAAATCATAAAATATTGAAAATATAAATATTTAACTAATAAAATTTAATTTGAAATAAAAATAAATGATTTCAAGACATTGAAATAATAAATCAATTTCAAAATACATTTTCAATACCAAAACTCTCAAAAATAGAATAAGGTGTTTCTTTTTTATTTTAAAAACATTAAGACTTATAGTGGAAGCCAACTAATGATTACGGTGGTGGAGAGGTCATTATCACCAAAAATGTTATAAACATTCCTTATGTCATTTAGTAAAACACTTCATAGAAAAAAGATTCATTTTTGAAAAAAATTAAAATTCAAAGGTGATTATACACCGTATAAAGGAATGTCATGTATAAATGAAAATATGCCTCAAGGAATGGAGATTGAGATGAAGTCCCTTATCTGGTGTCTGATATGATTCGTTCGTTCTTAAATATCAATAATAATAAACTAAAGTTAATTTCTACTTTCTTACAAAACATTTTCAGGTTTATTATTCCTTTTATATCACTTATTACATTCCTATAAAAATTAGTTAATTATTTGAGTTCATATCAGACATTTTGTTGATGTTTGGAACATGATTTAAAAATGAACTTGTTATAATTATAAATTGTCCATGTGGTCAAAATTGGATTATTTTCAAAATAATATTAATGATTTAGTTATTATATAAATCATATATATCCAATATATATACGTATTTAAAATAGTATATAATATTTGTATTTGAGAAATGAAATGCGCTTTTCATAGAGACAGTAAGCCGTACATATGCATGAATTCTACATTCATTGGTATTTTGTATTTAAGGGAATTAATTCTTAATGATAAATAAGTATATTATAATTATAGTATAATATAATATATAATTTAAATAACTTCATTATTTATATGTTCATCAAACGACACAAAAGAGTAATATCACATTGAGGGGCAGTAGTCCACACATCCTCAAATGAGATTATTGTAATTACCCACAATGGAATCCATAAAGGTATTCTATAAATGAAACAATACATAGAATAGAAAAAATATAAATATAATATATATCACATGTTAATATATTTCCATCTTAATGGGCACAATGAGAGGTGGTAGGAGGCAATTGACCAATCATCGTTTCATGAGGCATTAGTTTTCCATCCACAGAAATAATATGTTCTTCACCCATTAGATGGAGGTGTGTGTAAGTTTAGATTAAATACATATCATCACCAATACATATTATATTCATAATACTGGTTTTGTTATAAAATAATGTAATAAAAATATTTTAATAGTTGGAGAAGAAATATAAAACAATAGAACTTACAAGAAGACATTACCTTTAAAAATATTATATTATAATATAATGAATTTAATTTTTTAAAGGTACCAAAATAGCGAACATTGAATATATTATGACTGTTTTTTTAAATAAAAACATCCATTAAGAATTGGATAGGTCATTGATATTGGTTTAATCATTATAATTTTATTTATTTAAATCATTTATTAACAAGGTAAGCATTGCATCATTATTGTGTCATACATATTTTTTTATTTGATGTATAAATATAAAAAAATACATGATGTACGAAATATATTCATCTTAAAAAATAATATTTAAATTACAAATTATAACTTAAATATTCCAACGTAAAAATTTATTACTAAAATATATATGTATATGTCATTTTTGTCTTTAGTTTAAATTAATTAATATAAAGTTTCATTATCACTCTTATGTTTCTCCACGGGGTTCCAAAATCAACCCAAGGATGACCATGGTTTAAATGACTAAACCAATAAAGTTAGGAAAACTATTAAGGAAATTTTATATTATTATAATATTCTTTTTACCTTGAATTTCCCTATTTACCTTTAATCGCGGTAAATAAAAGTCAAATTTATTTTTTGTCAAAATTTTTTATCATATTATTAAACCACATATAGGTTACTTATAACAACCATTTATGTAATATTTTAGAAATTCATTTCACAGAAGTGGTAAAATATCATTTAAATGAAAAATTCTGTTTTTTAAGTACTACTTTGGGTTTCCAGTATTCATAAAAATTTGATGTTTTTCCGAAAAAGACCAAAATAATTTCCTAATATATATTTTGAGTTTTTGATTAAGAGATAATTTCTATTTTATCAAATTAAAAACATAGATGTTTCATTAATAAATTTAAAATTAATTCCCACTGTCAAAACAAAAAGTATGTTTTTATGAAAAAATAAATACGAAAATATTGACAATTGTTTATGATGAATTTCAAAGTGAAATTACTTCTAATGAACAAAATTTAATTCAAGGGTAATAATATAATGCAATTATACGTTAAAACCAATTAAAATAACAATCTAACTACACCAATAAATTATATGAAAAGGAAGTTTTGAATTAAAAAGCCATATTTTCCAATATTATTAAAAATTTAATTTTGTTAGAAAAATACCAAAAATTTACCCAATGTAAATTTTGATGTCCCAATTATAATAAAGAGTTTTATTTTATCATATAGGACATATACAAGTGAAAAAATAAAGATTTAAAGAGGGTTTTCCATCAAAATGTGGTTAATCAACCTTTTAAATATTAGTATTTATGCTTAAAATTTGATTCATTCACATTTCAAACCTCTAAATTTTATTGCATAAATGAAAAAACATTTAATAAGAATGTATAATTATATTTTAGTTATTTATCTTCATTCCCTCCATTACGAAGGATATGATTTAACTACCATTTAAAATAATAAGATTATTATGTTATTTCTTGGTATAACTCAATGTTTTGTGCAACCTAAGAATTCAAAGAAACCTGTTGTTGCGTATCAGGTAAACCATCGAACATAGAATCCCCTTTAATAAAAAGTTTATATTTTATTCACAAATATTAATACATATTAAAATGTCATAATCTTTTTTCCCCTAGGATGTTATATATAATCCCAAAAGATATGGAAAAGAGTATTCCTACTTAGTTGGTAGTTCTCTAGATGCTTGAGAGTATATGTATTTGGATTGGTGATGTGAAAGAATTGTTTCATTGAATGTTGTAAGAGAATAGTATTTCATGAAGTTATATTTTCTGTTATTATCAAAGTATCGTGATCTTGAATGACCTCCACAATTTTATAGTATAATTTTTGTAAGTATATATCATGTATATTATCATGTGATGATCAATATATATTACATTAATCTAATTTTGCGCATAAGGAAGATCATTTAAATTATATATCGCTACATGGACCCATTGAAGAATAATAATATTGATTTTCTGGATACTCTTATTGACTCTAAATTTATATTCAATGTGTCTATGTAATGGGTTTGGAAGAAAAATAAAATAATTTCTCGGGATTTACTCCAACAACATATTTTTTGAAAAAAATAATTCATATTAACAAGAACATACACAAAAGAATAAGTTGACGGTGGAATCATTGGAGGTAACTAAACCTAGAGGTAGAACAACAAGGGTGGTGGAACATCTATCATTGGAAAAACATGGATGTATATAAACATATTGGTATAATAGTATTATGTTAGTGAATCCTATTGGTGTAATTAATCTTGAAATGTAATTTGAAAGGAGCTAGAGTCTGGTGGAAGCTATTCCTAGATTCGGAAAACATGGTGATATCTTATCCTTATGGAAGAAAATTCTAGTTGTGGTAATAGTTAGCAGTGCTATAATTTGAACTAATAGGGTATAACTCCAATACTATGCCAAAATTTCATTATAAAGTTATATTGAATCGTAAAAAAATACATTAAAAAACAATAACATAATAAACAATATTTATGATTACTAAAACAAGGTGGTTCTATCAAATTCCCCATTTATGATGATCACAAATTAGGATATTTGATAAATTATATATAAAACATAATTCTAGGAAAAAGATTTTTTTAAGAGAATCTTACTCGTTAACAAGGAAAATTTTTTCTTTGAGATGATGTTTTATAGTTATGGAATTGATTCCAAAAAAAACATAAATTATACCCAATTAGGTATAATATCAAATGATTAAATAAAAATAAATAATTTTTTAACGAATAAAAACCAAATAACAATGTTATGAAAATAGAATTTTATTATAAAATATACAATTAGTATTAGTATTTAATCAAGGTAAAAGAAACCCCTATACAAAAATTTTGATATCAAATGTCAATGTGTCATTTTCTAAGTAAATACAAAAATTGTTTTCCAACATTGGGATTATCAAAAATATAATGGAATAAATTGTAATTAAAAATTAGTAAGAGATTAATAAAAATGAGAAGTTAAATTATGCAAAAAAAATCATTTGATTATATAATAAATTAGGTATAAGTGGAATATAAGAAAGTCTTTATATGAGAATATCTATACCTAGAGTTAGTTATAGCATATGAGGTATAATCAGTAGTTATGATTCACTTCCTATAGGTGGGAGTCACTGAGGAAGAGGATGATGGGCTTTATGTAGTGGTACGAATCACATTGATTATAATGACCCATACTTTACATACATTGTTATTACATTATAATTGAAGAAAACTTGTCACAACATATAACAAAACTAGGAAAGGACCGTATAGGTATAGTGTCTTCGGAAACTGGGAAACATAAACAACTGGTTCATAAAGCATCTACATTGTCTCCCATTTATTTCATCATATATAGAGTCCCTTTTGGAATATCCTACTTAACAACCTTCTTCCTGACCTGGGGAAAGAAAAAATACAAAATGGTGAGCTCAAATGCTCTGTAAGGGTAAACAAAAGAAATATCAATCAAATCATATTCATAAGAACATATCATTTTGGAAATCTCAACCTGCAAAAGAGATCATAATTTCATAACATGGGATAAATCATAATAGTGAAATGTAAACCCAATAATCATAACTTATAACATAAATCTTTGTGGCGTACACACATAATCATAGAGAATCATTTCTTAGTAGTCAAGACTCATTTCCAAGACTGTCTTAGCAGACAAAGTCCATTTCAGAACGGAGTTCACTCCTCATTTCAGTCCTATTTCACTGAACCGGTTTAACCTACCGTTCCAGCCATGTCTTTCACATGAGTTATAAATCTTTACCCATTGCATTGTAGGGAGATATATGTACCACCCATCTCATAGTGATACCATTTTTATGTGTGCCACAAAATCATAAATCATACCTCATTGAATAACCCATGTAATAAAAATGGGATTCTTAAACATCATGACATCATAAAAAAATTCATATAAGATAAAGGAATTAATAAAAATAATTACATCACAACATAATAAAATCAATGTAACAATAGGGATAGAAATAGAAACCTATTTTATCTTATATGGAAAATAATTTTGATAAAACACTTGAACTCCATTCTTGAGGAAAATATCCTTTCTACTTCAAAAACATTTTTCCTTTCAAAAAATGTCATACAATTTTAAACTAAAAGAAGTTGATTAAAAATAAACCTGAAAACGTGTAAAGGAAGCTTCTTAGAAAAAATATTTTAAAAATCCATTCATGCCGTATATGTTAAAAAAACATTCTTCTCGTACTTTTGTCGGAAATATCAAAAAGTACCTCATATGAAAATACAAAAATGATTTAATTCATAACTTTTACTAAAAACTAACCGAAGGGTAAAATTGGATTTAAAAAATTGTAGGTAGATGTAAATAATATTACATATTGAGGAAACATGGATGTGGATGATAAAATACACCCCAGTAAATACAAAAGTATAAACAATCTCGGATAACTATGAGATTGTGATATTTTCCCTTACCTTAGGTATGATTTTCTTCGTAAGTGTCTAAAACTCATGTATAATGATTTAAATAATGTCACTGACTTATTCCAGAATCATAATAATTGTTATTATATCATATATGGCCATTTTATTAGCTTCTTATTAGTAATATTTCATTTCTACTTGTTATTCGGGTGTTTATTACTTTTTGTTCTTATGCATGTTTTGTCGAATAAATTCTTATTATTCTACTTAGTATATAGATACCTCATTTCCAGAATGTTATTAGTGTAATAATATCATATTAATTCATTTAATTAATTTACATAATCATTATGCAATGAAGATCATGTAGAACGAGTCACATCACATCTTGGAGACAGTATTTCGTATGTACGCACAAGCGATGATATCGTTCCCATGATCATGGAATTGTATTGGAATGTATGAATACTATTTCAGAATCAATATCAATTTACAATAATCATATATTTTTATAATATACACCAAAATACCCATCCAAGTAAGGTGTTGGTGGAAAATAGATTACACCACGGCGTGGAGACGGTATTCCATACGTACGCATGCGCGGTGATTTCGTTTTCCGCAGGATGGATAGATGGTGAAATAGGGTTGTTTCATACATATAATAACATATCAGTGTATGAGTGGTACTGATGTTATTACTTCATAACAAAACAACTAAAGAAGATGAAGTGGAAGAAGAAATAAAGTTGAAAGAATCTGTAACAGGTATTACCTCTTCTTTGAAGCTCCTCTTTGAGACCTCCTCTTAGGGAACAAAAATTGGCCTTAGAAGAAGACCAGGACCTCTAGGATGTTTCTAGGGAATTTTAGAAGAGAATTTGGCAGGGGTTCGCTGAGCATGAAAGCTCAATGTGGTGTGAGGAAGAGAGGGAGGAGGTGCCCTTTTATAAGGGAAGAGCGAGACACCTTAGGAAAACATAAAATATTATTTTATTATAATGTCATATTCAGTTTTTAATAGCTGAAAAATGATTTATTTTGATACTAAGGTAGGGATGGGTCGAAATAATCTCATCCAGTATAATTTAGACAAGTTTAGGTCTCTATTTTAACCTTATCATTTAGATTTAACTTTAAGTTAGATATTTTAACTTTTACCGTGTCTTCTTGTTTTCTTACACTATATGGTTAATAAACTTACTATAACAAGAAAAACGAACCCCATGTTGTATATTATTAATATATCTGACCTTATATAATCCATTTGGCCAAACCTTAGATTATTAGGAATAAAATAACAATTAATAATATAATATTTGTTTTAAAAACTATTTTATGTCAATTTTGACACTATTTGGTCATTGATTTTTTTGAAAATCATAACAGAATGGTTAGTTCGAAAAAATTTAATTAAATCAATAATAAAATGCCATATTGACCTATAAAATTATTTTAATTCATAAAAAGTCTCAAATTACAAATATTTGGGTATTTATAATATCAATTATGTCAACATTTCATTAATAAGATAATTACTGCATCATCATTGTTTCATAAATAAATTTCATTATTTATTGTCTAAAAATTAAAAATAAAATACCATTTTGTAGAAATATTTTTATATTTCTAATGAATATTAATAGTCGAATTTATCTTATGTATAACCCTATATTAAAAATGATTTAGTTATTAAACATTGATTTTAACTATTTTAACCCTTCTTTATATAAATTAATAATAAATGTCCTAATCTAATCCAAGTGGGCCTAAATGATCATATTTTTTTCCTAATGATGGTTTTGGTCGAATTACACTTATCCAATAGAATTATGTCATGTGTTAGGGTAATAATAATAACATTCTTACCCTTAATTTCCCTATTTACTTTTAACCATGGTTAAAAAAGTTAAAAGTGACTATTCACAAAAAATTATTTTCATCTCATTGAACCACATATTAGTCCTTGATATTAACCGTGTCTCTCAGATTTTTGAAATTCCACTCATAGAAGCAGTAAAATTATGTTTTATGTAAATTTTCAAATTCTCTTAGGAGGTGGGTAAAAGACGGTGAAATGTTCAATAAAATTTTTATATATCTAAAATTATTATAAAATGACTCCAATGAATTGTATTGAACTTATATAGGTATTATATATGAATTTTGACCGAAAAATATTTAAATAAAATAAATAAATATTTAAATAAAAAGTCGGTTTTTAAATAGCAACCCAGTGTTTTCAGTATTCATCAAAAATTGAATGTTTTCAGAAAAATACCAAAATTTCACCATAGACTAATTTCGATATTCCCAATCCAAAAATGAAGTCCATTTTGAGAAATAAAATTTACCAAATTTCAAAAAGTGGGTATTACTATTCATAATGGCTATTTTAAGTAATATTTTAATAGCATATCGTTGTTTAGTGAAACTCGGTATTGCGTACAACGCAAGCTATCAAGGAAGGTTGTGAATGCATGTAAAGAAAGCCAAGATAGTGTTGTGTGTAGTGAAAGATTCCTTTGATGATTTATATAACATAAAAATAAAATATTTCTCATAAAAATCTCGGGTGTTACATTCTACCACTCTTAAAATGAATTTCGCCCTCAAAATTTGTCACTTTTTAACAAACAGACGAGGTTACCTCTCCCTTATCATATCCTCATGCTCCCATGTAGCTTCTTCTAATTTGTGGTTCCTCCATAAAACTTTTACCATGCGAGTGTTCTTGTTCCTTAGAACATTTTTTCTACGATCCAGAATCTCTAGCGACTATTCTTTATAAGAAAGATCTTACTCTAGGAGTACAAATTCTGAGCTGAGTACATGTGAAGGATCAGGTATGTAATTTATCAGGAGGGATATATGGAACACATCGTGAACTTGGGATAGATTCAGTGGATTCACCAATCGGTAATCAACCTTCTCAACACGATCCGGTATTTCGAAATAACTGATATACCTCGGGATCAACTTTCCCTTCTTTCCAAATCACATTACACTCTTCCAAGGAGATATTCATAAGAACACTTTATCACCCACTTCAAACTCTAGGTCTTTTCTTCAGTTATCGGCATAAATTTTTTGTCGACTCTAATCTTCTCTTATGTGTTGTTGAATAGATCTGACCTTTTCTGCCATCTCATCAACCAGATCTGGTCCTAATAGGTTTCTTTCCCCACCTTCATCCCAGCAAGTTGGAGTCCTGCATTTCTTTCCATAGAGAGCTTCCTAAGGAGGCATCCGAATACTAGATTGAAATCTATTATTATAAGAAAATTCCAGCAAATGTAGGTGTTTATCCCAACCACCTTTGAAATTCATAGGGCAAGCTCTCAACAGATCTTCTAGAGTTTGAATTGTTCTCTCAGACTGACCGTCTGTCTGAGGATGATAAACAGTGATGAAACTCAACTCTGTATCCAGCATATACTGAAGACTTCTCCATATCTTCGAGGTAAATCCCAGATCCTGATTAGATATAATAGAAAGTGTTACTCCATGTAATCTTACCACTTCTTTCACTTATATCCTGGCAAGATGATCCAGAGAGAAATCCTCTCTATTAGCAATGAAGTGTTCTATCTTTGTAAGACAATCAACTATAACCTAGATAACATTCTTTCCTTTTGATGTTTTAGGAAGTCTGGTGACAAAGTCCATAGTGATGTTTTCCCATTTCCATTCAGGTATGGGTAATGGTTGTAACATCCCCTTAGACTTATGTCTCTCAGCTATAACTTACTGACAAACCAAGCATCGAGGGACATATTCAGCAACATCTCTTTTCATTCCATCCCACCAGAAGTACTCTTTTAGGTCCCAATACATCTTCGTGCTTCCAGGATGAATAGAGAATGAAGAACTATGAGCCTCATCCAGCAGCTCATTCTTTAATTCTTGTATGGGAGGAACATAAACCCGATTCCTGAATTTTATTATCCCATGACAATCATTGCTGAATTCAGGAACATTTCTCACCTTCTTTTGTAACTCTATATCTTCTTTCTGTGCCTCTTTAATCTTCACATGTATAGATGGTTGAACATTTTTTTGAGAAAGATACGATTTTCCCCCTTCCATTATAATTCCAATATCCATCCTTTGTAAATCCATAAATATTGGATCTTTTGTGATCCTCATTATGTATAAGCTAGCATGGTCTTGTAGACTTAATGCATCTTCCAACTTGTTTGTTTTCCTAGGGTGGTAATGAATTGAGCAGTCGTAATCCGTAATCAGATCCAACCATCTTATTTGTCGCATATTCAGCTCCTTTTGTGTTAAAATATAATTTAAACTTTTATGATAAGTATAAATATCACACCTTTATCCACAAATATAATGCCTTCAAATCCTTAATGCAAAGATTACCACAGCAAACTCCAAATCATGTGTTGGGTAATTTTGCTCTTGGATTTTCAACTGTCGTGAGGCATAAGCTATCACCATATCGTTTTGCATAAGAACACACCCCAGCCCCTTCTTGGATGCATCACTATAGATCACAAACCTTTCTCCACTACAAGGAAGTGCGAGTACAGGTGCAATGGAAACCTTCTTTTCAACTCCTTGAAATTCTCTTCACATTCCTCTGTCCACACGAACATAACTCCTTTTCGAGTCAACTTGGTGAGTGGATTAGATAATCGTGAAAAATCTTTTACAAAATGTCGATAATATCCAGCCAAACCAAGAAAACATTGGATCTCGGTTACTATTGCTGGTCTCAACCATCTTTCGATAACCTCTGTTTTTGTTGGATCCACAAATATCCTCTCTTTTGAGATTATGTAACCCAAAAATGAAACTTTTTGAAGAAAAAATTAACACTTGGTAAATTTGGCATAAAGCTTCTCCTTTCTCAGGGTCATCAATATAATTCTCAAGTGATCTTCATGTTCTTCCTTGATCTTTGAATTGACAAGAATATTGTCTATAAAGACTACCACATCCTGATCAAGATAGTCTCTAAAGACTATATTTATCAGATGCATGAAGATAGAAGGGGAATTAGTAATACAAAATGGAATAACTATAAATTCATAGTGTCCATGCCTTGTAGGAAAGATATCTTTGGTATATCCTCCCATTTGACCCTTAATTGATGATACCCTGAATGAAGATCAATCTTGGAAAAGTATTGAGCTCCGCATAGTTGGTCAAATAATTCATCAATGCGTGGGAGAGGATATTTTTTCTAGATAGTGATCTGGTTAAGTTCTCAATAATCAATGTATAGTCTCATTGATCAATCTTTCTTTTTAAAAAACAGAACAAGTGATCCCTAAGGTGAGACACTAGGGCATAGGAATCCCTTATCAATATTCTCTTGGAGTTGCTTCTTCAATTCCTGCAACTTCCTGAAAAAGGAAAAGCACCCGGTATGAGTTCTATTGAAAACTCAACTTCACGATTTGGTGGAAGACCCGACAATTCCTCTGGAAAGACATAATCAAACTCTCGTACAATGGTAATATTCTTAATCGTGAGTTTCCCATCAACCATTTGAGATAAATAACCTTAATTTAGTGGAATCAATACGCATAACATAGAAGAAATTTCCACTGGAAGGTTATCTTCATCCTTGCATCGAGAGGGGATCATATATTGATCTGGAATATAAAATGTGAATTCCCTTCTTTGGAAATTGATATGAGCTCCTTATAGAGATATACAATCCATGCCAAGAATCACATCAAATTACACTATAGGAAGGATCACAAGATTTGCAGGAACCACTTACCCACAAACTTAAATCGGAGAAGAATTATAATCTTTTTATGTGACTGTTGTTCCATTCGGGGTTGTCACTGCAAACTCAACATTTAATTGTTGAGGTAATAGGGCGATACCCTTAGAAAATTCTTCAGAAATACAAGAGTGGGTGGATCCAGAATAAAATAAAACATTTTCCTCTTTAGAGTGGATGATAGGTGTACCTTTTACCACTTCGTTATCGTACTCCACATTGCTGATAGAAATTTCATGTGACATTCCTTTATCTTTGGACTTAAGAGTTTTTTGATGTCGATCATCATCATCAACCCTTGGATTTGGGCATTGATTGGCATAAATCCCCATCACCTTGCACTTGAAACATTGAAGGGTGTTAGGTTCATTCTGCATATCTCTTCCTTTGTTTTAATCATTAGATATCTTCATCCCATTAGTTCGACATTCAATTTCCCGATGACCTTCATTTCCACATTAATAACATTTTCTTGTCCCCTTAAGACAATTTTCTCTATGTTTCTTTCCACACATTGATCATAAGGGAAAAATCATATTCTTTCCAGTGTTCTCATTATATTTTCCTTTGAATGCTATTTTCCTCTTCTTATCAAACCCATATGACTGATGGGTTACTCCAATCTCCATCTCAACCTTGAGAGCACATAGAATGATTTCCACGTAGCTATTGAAGTCCCTTATGGATAACTCCCTTCAATGAATTGGTTTTAATACACTAAATAATTGATCGATCTTACACTCAGGTTGGATAATAATACCAGAAGCGTACCTTGAAAGTCTTGTAAAAATTTCTTCGTAGGTTCCAACAGATTCATCATCCTTTTTCTTTAGATCAAGAAATTCCTTCTACATCTTTGTTCGGAGAATATGCGGGAAGTACTTATTGAAAAATAATATCTTGAACTCGTCCCATTCCATGGACTCAATTTCATCACTTTTCCTCATATTCTATATAAGATTACACCATTGATAAGCATCTCCTTCCAAATGATAACCTGGTAAGATGACTTTATCATGTTCAGAACATTGAAGAACAAAAAATATCTTTTTAGTGGTACTGATCCACTATTCAGCCACTAAGGAATCAGAAGACCCGCTGGATGAAGGTGGACGCTACCTCATGAAGGATTCAACAGAATGTTGCTCCTTCCTATGCTCGTTAGGAAGCCTTGCATGATTCATGGCTTGAGAAAGTTGTGTGAGCATCCCTACAAGATTTTGAATTCCAGATCCCATAATGGTTGGTTGCTTAGGGGGACAATCATTTCATTTCCCGTCACATTCCGCATTAACATGATTCCCTCGGGTTCAATCCATTGACTAAAACCAAGAAGAAAAGTGTGAGAAACAGTAATTATAATAGAAAAAACACATAATCAAGAATAAAAATTCACACTTAAGGTCTTATCATAGGTTGTTCATGGCCATTTCTAAAACACTAAGATTGTGTTCTCTGCTTAGACTTATCGTTAGGGTTCTTACTAAGGCTTTCACATCCTAGTTTCTAAAGGTTGACCATACCTTTCCTCTGATATGAACTATAATTACCCATACTTTACATACATTTTCATTACTTCATAATTTAAGCACACATGTTACAACATATAACAAAACTAGGAAAGGACCGTATAGCTATAGTGTCATTGGAAACTAGGAAACATAAATAAATGGTTCATAAATCATCTACATTGTCTCCCATTTATTTCCTCATATCTAGAATCCCTTTTGGAATATCCTACTTAATAACCTTCTTCCTGACCTGGGGAAAGAATAAATACAAAAGGGTGAGCTCAAATGCTCAGTAAGGGTAAACAAAAGAAATATCAATCACATCATATTCATAAGAACATAACATATTAGAAATCTTAACCTGCAAAAAAGATCATAATTTCATAACATGGGATAAATCACAGTAGTGAAATGTAATCCCAATGATCAAAACATAAAACATAAGACATTTTGGCATACACACATAATCATAGAGAATCATTTCATAGTTGTCAAGACTCATAGCCAAGACTATCTTAGCAGACAAAGTCCATTTCTGAACCGAGTTCACTCATCGTTTTAGTCTTGTTTCACTAAACCGGTTTAACTTGCCATTCCAGACATGTCTATCTCATGAGATATAAATCTTTACCCAATGCATTGGAGGAAGATATAGGTCCCACCCATCTCATAATGATACCATTCTTATGTGTGCCACAAAATCATAAATCATACATTATTACATAACCCATGTAATAAAAATGGGATTCTTAAACATCATGACATAATAAGACAATTCATATAAGATAAAGGAATTCATAAAAATAAATTCATCACAACATAATCAAATAAATGTAATAATAGGGATAGAAATAGAAACATATTTTATCTTATATGGAAAATAAATTTGATAAAACACTTGAACTCCATTCTGGAGGAAAATATCATCTCTACTTCAAAAACATTTTTCCTTTCTTAACATGTCATAAAATGTTAAACTAAAATAAGTTGATTAAAAATATACATGAAAAAATGTAAAGGAAACTTCGTGGAAAAAATGTTTTAAAAACCCATTCATGCCGTATAAGTTAAAAAACATTCTTCTCGTACTTTTGTCAGAAAAGACAAAAAGTACCTCGTATGAAAAACGAAAAAAGTTTCCTTTCATATCTTTTACTAAATACTCACCTAAGTGTTAAATTGGATTTAAAAAATTGTAGGTGGATGGAAATAATAATACATATTTAGGAAACATGGATGTGGATGATAAAATACACCCTAGTAAATACCAAAGTATAAACAATCTCAGATAAAAATGATATTGTGATATTTTCCCTTACCTTAGGTTTGATTTTCTTCGTAAGTGTCTGAACCTCCTGTATAATGATTTAAATAATGTCCTTGACTTATTCCAAAATCATACTCATTTTTATGATATCATATATGGCCATATTCTTAGCTTCTTATTAGTAATATTTCATTGTTAATTGTTATTCGGGTGTTTATTACTTTTTGTTCTTATGCGTGTTTTGTTGAATTAATTCTTACTATTCTATTTAGGTTATAGATACCTCTTTTCCATAATGGTATTAGTGTAATATATATCATATTAATTCATTAAATTCATTTATATAATAATTATTAAATTATGATCATGTAGAACGAGTCGCATCACATCGTGGAGACGGTATTCCGTACGTACGCACGTGAAATGATATCGTTCCCATGATCGTGGAATTGTATTTGAGTGTATGTATACTATTTCAGAATCAATAAAACATTATAATAATCATATATAGTTATTATTTACACCATTATACCCATCCAAGTAAGGTGGTGGTGGAAAATAGATTACACCACGGCGTGGAGACAGTATTCCGTACACACGCACGCGCGGTGATTTGATTTTCAGTAGGATGGATAGATGGTGAAATAGGGTTATTTCATACATATAATAACATATCAGTATATCAGTTACACTGATGTTATTACTTCATAATGAAACAATTAAAGAAGAAGAAGTGGAAGAATAAATAAAGTTGAAAGAATCGGTAGCGGATATTGCATCTTCTTTGAAGCTCCTATTTGAGTCCTCCCCTTAGGGCACCTAAATTGGTATTTGAAGAAAACCAAGACCTCTAGAATGTCTCTAAGAAAGTGGAGAAGAGAATTTGGTAGTGGTTGACCGAGAATGAAGGCTCAATGTGGTGTGAGGAAGAGAGGGGGGAGGTTCCCTTTTATAAGGGAGGAGAGGGGTACCTTAAGAAAACATAAAATATTATTTTATTATAAAGTCATATTCGGGTTTTAATAGCTCAAAATTGATTTATTTCGAAGCTAAGGAGGGTATGGGTCTAAATCCTCTCATCCAATAGAATTTAGACAAACCTAGGTGTCTATTTTAACCTTATCATTTAGATTTAACTTTAAGTTAGATAATTTAACTTTTACCATGTCTTCTTGTTTTCTTATACGATAAGGTTTATGAACTTACTATAACAAGACAAAAGAACCCCAAGTTGTTTAGTATTAATATAAATAAACTTATCTAAGTAATTTTTCCGAACCATAGATTTTTAGGAATAAAATAACATTTAATAATATAAACTTTGTTTTAAAAATAGTTTTATGTCAATTTTGACACTATTTGGTAATTGATTTTTGTGAAAATCATAAAAGAATGTTTAGTTCTAAAAAATTTAATTAAATCAATACTAACATGTCATATTAACCTAGAAAAATATTTTAATTCATAAAAAGTCTCAAATTACATTTATTTGGGAATTTATAACATCAATTATGTCAATATTTCATTAATAAGATAATTACTGCATCATCATTGTGTCATAAATAAATTAAATTATTTATTGTCTAAAAAATAACAATAAAATACCATTATGTAGGAAATATTTTTATATTTATAATTAATATATATAGACTAATTTATCTTATGTATATCCCTATATTAAAAATGATTTAGTTATTAAACGTTGATTTTAACTATTTTAACCCTTATTTAAATAAATTAATAATAAATGTCCTAATCTAATCTTAGTGTGTCTAAATGATCATATTTTATTCCTAATGTTGTTTTTGGTCGAATTACACTTATCCAATAGAATTAATACATGTGTTAGGGTAATAATAATAACATTTTTCCCTCTAATTTCCCTATTTACTTTTAACCGTGGTAAAAAAAGTAAAAAGTTACTATTAACCAAAAATTATTTTCATCTCATTAAACCAAATTTTAGTCCTTGATATTAACCGCATCTCTCATATTTTCAAAATTATACTCACAGAAGCGGTAAAATTATGTTTTATGTCAATTTGAAAATTCTTCTAGGAGGTGGGTAAAAGATGGTGAAAAGTTCAATAAAATTTTTATATATCTAAAATTATTATAAAATGACACCAATGAATTGCATTGAACCTATATAGGTATTATCTATCAATTTTGACCTAAAATAAATTTAAAAAAATAAATAATTTTCTAAATATAAATGCGGTTTTTAAATAGTAACCTAGTGTTTTCACTATTCATCAAAAATTGAATGTTTTCAGAAAAATACCAAAATTTCACCCTAGTCTAATTTCGATATTCCAAATCCAAAAATGAAGTCCATTTTGAAAACAAAAATTCACAAAATTTCAAAAAGTGGGTATTACTATTCATAACGGCTAGTTTTAGTAATATTTTAATAGTATATCATTGTTTAGTGAAACATGGTATTACGTATGACAAAATCTATCGAGGATGGTCGCGATTGTGTGTAAAGCAAGACAAGCTAGTGTTGTGTGTAGTGAATGATTTCTTTGATGATTTATATAACATAAAAACAAACTATTTCCTATAAAAATCTCAGGTGTTACATTGATTAAAAATTTTCAAAGATATCTAAATTCCTCAACCAGAGTCATACTAAATGGATGGAACATTGGAGGTAGAGGATCAGAAGAATGATAAATGATAATGGTCATCACAAGAATTTCCTCAAGAGAAATCAATACAATACAATAGAGATATAGGAAATGATTTATTAGATTGAACATTTAAATAATCATTTTCCCCAATATTCTATAGAACTATTGAACTCTTTTTTCTCCTATATTATTACATTGAGAAGAGGTTTCACCACCATCAAATAGTCAACATGTTCATGAAAAACCCTAGTAATAGGTGGAATCCTTATGTTTTTATAAAAACAACAAGAATTTGACTCATGTTTGGTATACATCATGTAAATGATGTATTTAATATCATTGGTGATGGTTTTTCGATAATATAAAGATTAATATAAATAATATCTTACCAGTTTGTATATGTGCACACCATGCTAACGAATGTTTGAAAAATCAACCTAATGATATGTATGGATATCTCCAATAATATCATGGAGTTCATATCATAAAATAGATCTATTTAAATCAGATTTAGATGCATCTAAGTGAGGTTGACCACTTTATGTGGATGTAATTGTAGGAACACCCTCTAATCTCCTCAACAAGGCATTCTCACATACAAAAAAATAGATGATTATAACACCCAATGTTCTAATTAATTTTTTTCAAATATATTAATATTTCTTTCAAGTATTTTGTTTCATGATTCACAATTTTAGGCTTTCATTATACATTATTTAAATTTATCCATCTATAACACGCAACAACGATGTGTCATACATTACATGAAACACTAGGTTTCGATGAAAAGATATTAATAATATAAATATATATATAATATATTTATCACATAGTCATTAAAAATATTAAAATAAATGGTCATAAATAATTTCAAAATTTAATTTATAATGTTTTTATATAAATAAATCATATTTACAACAATAAATATAATTTTTGGTTGTCATTATATATTTTAAATTTACATTTTTAAAAATTAAATATAATTTATTTCTTCTTCTAAACAATTACAAAGTTAATTTTATACATTTTTATAAATTTAATTTTAAAAAATAGAAATTATTTTATAATTATGATTTTTTTTAATTTAATAAATGATACAAAACATAGACCAATTTTCTTAATTTAAACTATTTTCAAATTGAAAACGTATATAAAAAAATTTCAAATATTTAAATAGTTTCTTATAAAAAATAGGATGTCTTTATTAGTCTATTAGATTAAATTTAAATTAATTTCTACAGATTAAGAGATAATAATATGGGAAAATTGTTTCAAAATTTTTAATCATAAAAATTTATAAGTTATAATAAAATTATATTAATTTTGACCAAAATTATTAGTTAATCTGATTAAAATTAACTAGATTGATTAATGGAGAAATTATCTTAACAGAATAATATCCATAATATTAATTCCCAAAATGAAATATAATCTTTTCCAAAATCTATTGGATATTAATATTTCTACCATATACTACCTTTTATAATATTTTTATCATTATTTTTTCCAATTTAAATGGAAGATATGATAGTGTAGTTCCATTTTAAAAAATTTAAAAGAATGCAACTCCACATCCAATATAAAAAGGAAACACATCCCTCCCACTTATTCACGCCTATAAAGACAATTATATCACAAAAGAAACCAAATATCCCATTAACATCCCTAAATCCATTTTAGAAGTCTCTATTAGGTTAAAAATCCAATCACTGATTTCATTTGGTGCTTGCCGTGAGGAGTTACCCAATGAGATGGTAAAATCCTTCCTTAATATGTTTTGTTTTATTTTCTTTATCAAACACCTAAATCATTCTTATTATATTTTTAGTTAATAAAAAATGTATAATAAAAAATTATAATAATTATAATTATATATTTTTCTGTAAATAGTTCTATGTACACATACACACACTTTAATACAACGTGGAATAAACTCACAATTCTTGTATTCGGAAAACTACGAAATCATGAAAGGATATTGTTCATTATTCCATTTCCACCTATCACGGTTGGTGATTATGATAGAAAAACATTTTATAAATGATTTTTATGATTTATTTAGACATATTTAATTATTAGGAAAAACTAATCTTAACCATTTCTATTTTCTGCAAGAATGTTAACTTCTTTTGTGGACGTGTGGATTATAACCTTCTCAAAAATGTTTTATCTATTCACACTATACATGGAATATAATAAGGATCAGTATAGTGAATATATATTATATAATAATTTTAATTGAATAATTATATATATATATTGTGTTTATCTTATTTGGTTCAATATGATATGAAAATGGAAATAGTATTCACACATACGTACGACCTACCATCTACAAGATTGGTATATCCCATTTTCTATTTAAATATATTATTAAAAAATAATTTAAACTCAATATATATTATATTTATATCATGGTTTAAATTATTGAAATCACGAAATTTATATGAGGAGAAAAAATATAATATATTAAGACACACTTGAAAAGCAATGTTGATATTACCCTAAATGCAACCATAATATGAAATTGTTAATAAACAAATAAAATAATGTCACATGTAAAATAATATATGGTGTTAGATATAATAATATGATTCAATATTATATTTATATTAAAAATATATTTCTTTTATAAGAGGTTTTATGGGGTATGACAAAGTCAAGACATATAGTTAGTTGATTTCTATTATTATGGTTATTTCTGTGAGATTTATGCCTCATTCACCACAGGTTTCTTTTTTGTGATGTATATAGTACCTAGTAATATATTTGATTATTATGGTATGTAAATTATTGGTTATTCACATATTAATTTTATGACCTCTCTTTCATGGCGTCTATTATTTAGAAGTTACCAAATTCATAAAGTAATGTTGTTTCAATTTTCATTCATGGTGACACATGCCATCTTATGTACCTGTATTACTTTATGAGGTGTATAAATATGCATTTGAAATTTGTTATCATGAATATACATAATTTTATTATATTTTATTTTTTAGTTAATATAATTTCAGAAATATGGTGTTTGATTCAAGAATACCAATTGGTAATAGTTTATTACAACAATCTAATCATTTATCGATATCATTTTTTATTATGCTTCCATTGATGAAATATGATGATCCATAAATAAAAAAAATTAATAATTATATTCTATTATAGTTATTCATCATATATTCATGTATTAGGAACATTTTTACACTTATTTATAATTAAGATAACTAAGAACTTTTTTTTAACAAAATGTGACTAGGTTTCTCCATTAAGTTGTATAGATGTATTATTAAAAAATGATGTTTTTAGAAATGTTTATAAAAATTAATTTAAAATAACCTATTGAACTCATTTAAATGGGAAATTACATTAAATTTTTTTTATTTATTTTATGACTTCGTTGTAATTTTTTAATATATTTTCAAAGAAAAATGTTTTCAAAAATGTTTTCAGTTTTAGACCTCGAATTTTAATGTGGAAAGGATATTTTCCTCAATGTTTTTTCTGAAACAGTCTTTCCAAATTAGTGTCTATATAAGATAAAATTTATTGGTGTTACTCAATTAATTATAAGAAACTATATTATGGTTCAATTCATATTATTTTTGTGAAAGTTTTTTTTATGTAATGATGTTTATCAGTATTATTTCACTTTCATGAGATAAATTTTTATGAAAGCTTCTTATTTTTAAAAGCCATAATTTGATTGAATGATTATGAAACATGTATAATTTATGTAGGTTATGATATGATTAATTTTGTATTATTTTAATTTCATTTGATTTATTATTCTATAAATATTGATGATCGTGTAAAATATTTATGTATGATTCAGTAATGATATGGGTGAGACCTATCTCTCCTGTGGATACATCAGGTAATGATTTATATCTCCTGACATAATGATGAGAATCATTATGATGGGATTCATCAATATTGAATATGGGGAAACTCTACCCACTATAGGAATATTGTAAAACCTGATCACATATAAGGAAATGACAATGACTAGGGATAGTGGCATGTCCAACTTATTAGATTCAATCCGCATGATGTTCCTAGATAAATTTTTTTTCACTGAGCCTTGACATATATGGATGATATTATAGGTTTTAATGTCTTTAAAAATTCTATGTATAATTCTTATTCAATGATTTATGGTTTAATATCTTAACTCCTTTATGATTCCTGTATTAAGAAATACCCATTTTGATGCCATGATTCAAGTTTATAATCATTGAAATGCATGGATTGATATAATAATGTTATTATCTCATTATCTCACCCTTATGAACATGCTTATTCTTACATATATCCACTATTTACCCTTACTGTCCATCTGAGATTACCCATTTTTATGTTTCATTCACCAGGTTATAAAGATATGTATTGTATGATATGAATAAGAAAGGTGGTAATTATAGAGAACCTATTTTGTGATATTTTAGCTCCCTTGTATACCAGTTTTTATTTTTTCATGTTTCTAAAGGTATTAAACTAATTGGTTGTTTATGAATATAGTTTTTTAATGTACCATGTATTCTGAAAAATAAATGTGTAATGTTAATTTATGGGAAGTGAGGGTCCCTATAGTTTGTATCGAAGGCATGTCTATTAAACATTTGTAAATTTATATGAGAAACCCATAGTGAGAACCATAATGACATGTAATGGATAAGTTTATGGATGGGGAAAAGTATAGATAAATGTCTAATAATTCTGGTAATGGATAGAGTGAGAGAATTCATAGAAATAAATGCCATTCAAGATACGACAAGTGGATTTGGATTAGGGACATATGTATATAGTTAAAAAAATTGATAGTGGCGTATTTAGATATACTCAATCTGGAACTGGTGCATGACAAGAGGCCTTGTTGCACATCTATGTGACACTCTCGAGGTATATGCTTTTGGTATTCAAAAATTCTTTATGTACCATCATTATGGATTTACATATATGTTTTTAAAAAATGAAATAGTATAAACCTAATTTGTCATAGATTAATTATGGTGACAATATTTAAACATCTGATAAGTGGGTTTTCATGATTATGTGCTTACTCATAATAAAAACAATTTCATGCTCTATACATTTTTTTAATCGCTTACTAGAACCTATTGGAATTATATTAATGGTGAAAAATTAGTATATGTATATAACACCCCGTGATATTTTAGTACGTCTATTTTTAAATATAATTTCCATAACATCATAAGATGCACAAAACACCAAGCCGAAAAGGAAAATGACATACAATGAAATATAATTATTAAAAATGACCATTATAACCTAGATTTAAAATTCATGGTAATAAATAATATTTAAAAAATTGTGAAATTATTTTATTTTATATTTTATAAATATTTTTCACATTTATAAAAAAATATTACAGGCATAAGATATAATTGAATCCATTTTTATGCATTAAGAGGCTGTATTTTCTTAATTGGATTTTACCTTCATTTAATTGTGAACTTTTTAAAATACTAAATTATAAAAATTTTATAAATTTTATTTAACAAGATGAACATAATTTTTAAGAGTTTAATGTCACAATTAGCTTCATGTGATATTTTGGAAATTTCCAGAATTTGTTTTTCAATGAATAGTGAAAAGTATCCATTCGTATAAAACTATCAATATGATTATATTAAAATTAAATTATTTATTTTAACAGTAAAATCAAATATTAATGTATAAATAATACTTATTCATCTAATTAATAGTAATATGAAATAATTATATAATAGTATAAGTAAATAGATGTTATAGAATTTGTTAATGAAATGTTGAAATTATTATAAGTCATAAATATTTATTTTCAATTTTATAATTAATATAATGATTTAAAAAAAATTACTTTTATAAAATGAATTAATATATTTATATTTTCTTTTTTTATGATTAGAATATAATGTTATGAGTCTATAATTAATTTTTCAATGTGTTATCAAATCATAAGTAATTTTAAAATCAGTAATTTCCAAGAAAATTAGGATTTTAATTTAACGTTAAATTTATCATATTTATAAAATTATTTTCATGAAATGAAGTTATTTTATGAATTATAAATATCAATAAATTTTTTGTAGAAATTATTATTATTTTTCTAAGATACATGATTTTTTATGAATAGAAAAATACTGTAATTTAAAGTATATATGTATTATTAATTATATACAATATTTATTGATCCGTAGATAATGTGTGAACCATAATGTCAAACTATAATTAATTATTTAAATATATTTTATGTTATATATCAACATATTTATATTATGTAGTGAAAATAATAATCAAATGTATATAATAATAAGAAAACAACCCTCTTCACCACCAAAAATACCATCATCACCACCTCTTCTCCTCACAACTTATATGCATTGATCATTGTCCAAATTTCTGCCAAATTCTTTTCCTAATACACTCCAAAACATTTATGAGCCTTTGGTCTCATTAAAATATCAAAACCATTCCCATTAAGATAGTTCTAATGGGATATAACTCAAGTGGTAAAAGTCAACATTATTTAATTTTAATTTCATGTCAATATATTTTATACTCTTATCCTCTTATCACATATCATATCCAAAGTTATATGGTGACGCTAGTATTATTTATTTACATGATTTTCATAATTTCCATGGAAAATACGCCAATAACCCTCTTCTCAATTTCTATTATTTTAATAATGATTACATTACCTCTAAGGTTCTCCGTATTCATAGATGACATGATTTTTCTATACTAATCATTAAATAATTTTAATAATACCATTTTAATCATTTAGAAATAATATATTATAGGTATTACATGTTTTCTGATGTTCTGGGACTAGTATATATACTCAATATTAATTAATGACATGAAAAGAGTTTCTAATGATCGAAAAAACGGCGAAATAATCTAAATGATTATCACTAACATATTATCTAATGATTCATCTACCCCAAAAATTTCAACATAAACTATATAACCATTTAATATTATGTAAAATATTAACTAACATATATATTCAATTATATATATTTATTTCACATGATCATTAACACATTATTACAAGTGAACAAATCATGGAAGCCATTAAAATAAGAACTTCTGAACAAAGAAAATGAATTTTATAACTCATTAAAAATCAATTTATAAATCTAAAAAATTATAAAAAATGAAATAAAGGTTTAAAATATTCTTAAAATAATTTATTAATGGATTCAATTTGACTACATAAGATATTAAATAAATTTCCATAATGCTTTTGGGCATAAGTTAAGGGTTTTCTTATCTCACCATTGATTCCAAGATAAATACCTAATTCACCACTATTTCATGTTTTTAGGGTATGTGTAATTCTATTGGATCTATTCTACCATTGGTTAATTTACATTAATTTCATTCAATGATTTATTTGAAATTAATTAAATTATTGAGGCATACAATTTGACTGTTTGCAATGCAGTATATGTTTCTTCAAAAACCCCTATTTTTTTCCATTGGGTTATGCCTCCACTCTCTTTACCTTAATTTAATTATTCTTTATTTTTTTAATAAAAATTATAAATTCTCTTTATATATTCTAATAACATTTATCATTTACCTTTAATAAATTTTTAATTATAAAAATGTGTTTTATAAGGTAATTTTTTCAATGCTTCATGTTAAGAAATCTCGACTAATCAGAACGTCCTAATTCCATTCACATTACAAAGTACCCAACAAAATATATTTTAGGAATGCATTTTTAATTTATAATTTTTCTCCTGAAAATCTATTTTTTTAATTTACTTGTTTTATAAAAACCATTATGTATTTTTCCAAATTAAATACTTTTATATTTTCCCTTAAATAGAACTGATGTGTCCCATTTATAATATATCTTAAAAAAAATCTTATTACACGTTTAATTTTTAGTTAGACATAATTTGTACCTCAAACATAATTTCATTATTGTTCTAATATCTATTATGGAATATTCAAGTTTATAATGTTATTTTATTAAAAATACAATAGATTTTCCAAAAGAAATCTTCACTCTAAATAGAAATGCTATTTCTATAAAAAATTTATCAATCATTTAATTACAATATTTGAATATATGATTATGATTCAAATATTTCAATGTGGTATGAGACCCATTTATTTAAAAATAACCCTTTAAAATACTTATTTTTCATATGAGAAATGAATAGGACTTTTTATGTGATGGGCATGACCCGTTATATCCCATCAATGCATCTTTAGTTCCATGAGATAAAATGGATATGAACATGACCGAGACAATTACCATTTGTTTTCATATATTCATTTTCTCGAGGTCATAAATATTTATTTTAACATGTCCTCCCTGGGGAATCGACTATTTCTTTTAGATGATCGACGAAACAAATTCCTTCACTATGATAGTATTAATTGATATTCCATGTAATTATTCAAATTATAGAATATTCTACTTTACGATTCTTTATTGTGGGATTATTTATATAGAAAGAGTTAATCAACATTAATTCCTTCTATATTATACTAATGATTATATTTTAATGGAATCATTATTTATTTATTCTTTATTACTTGTTATTTATGTTTATTTATTATAGATTTTTTTTTCGTACCATTATTGAGCACCTAAACATGAAACTTTATTATATTTTATTTTTACCAATTATTTGAATATTTATATTATGAAAAACAAGTATGGATAATCTAGGATTTGATGGGTGTTTCTAATGGAGTTTATATTTTGTATTTTATTTCATGTTTTAATGTATTATTCATATATGTAATGTATCTTCAAAACTGTTAAACTGATAGATCCCCTCATATTAAAGTCGTATATATATGAAAATATAATAAAGGAACCAGCTATGGGACAAATAGGCCAAGATGGTTATGTTTTATATCATAGCATGATTATTAGAAACCTTTGAAACGATATTTAAATATCATATATTTGCGAACATAACCATATGATAGATTTTAAAGATAAGAATATAATAACATCCCAATATTTTTTGTGTTAGTGAATATGAGGGTCTTTATAGAAATTAATCCATGTATAGATAGAACATGTAGACGGGGTTATGTAATATATGTACATAGGTGTAAAAAATATGGCAAGGTGTCTGAGACCTGGTTAAGGGTAACCTAGTACACAACATGCAGCCTTACTACGCACCAGATTTGACACTCATGTGGATATTCTTATGATATTTCATATTTTTGTTAAAGACCATTAAAAATGATTTCAATGTAATTTTTTCCATATAGAAACTATTTTTCATATTATGAGATTAACTATTCATTTAATTTTAATTTATATCATGTTTGTGTCTAGTGAAATATTATGAATTATGATTCATAACCTAATATAATGTCTGTCATTTTTTATAAATAGAACTTCACTGAAGTAATGAGAACCTCACTAATGCATATAACCTAATGTTTATGTATGATCATATATTTTAGGGTAATATTATAGTATTTCAAATGGAATATATATCCCATACATTCTCATCATAAGTGGATATAGTATAATTTACTACCAATATTTAGAATTAATTATCCATGTTTTATTACATTGAATGGAATAAAGATAAGTATAGGTTGAGAAAGGAAATATTGGATGAAGAAAAGAAGATAAAGTATAATTTTCACATATGTGAGAAATGTGGAAGGAAACACCCAAGAACATTCATGAAAGGAAGGTTATTTTTTGTAGAGGTCTGGAAAAAAATACACCATTATTATGATACAAAGGGTAATAAAAAGGTTTACAATTTTAAATTCTTCAACTACACGAATATAAGACACTTTGAAAATCATTATCTCAAGCATCAAAGGAATTTTCCTAAAAGGGGATAATAGTTCATGGTCAATATTATGCTACTACCACATGTGTAGAGGAATTATTATTATTCATGTCTCAGGATTCATGAATTATGTTATACGATTATTTTATACATAATTTCCTATTTATAGTAATCATTAGATATATAAATATTTTAATGCAATACATCATATTAAATAATTAGTAACATGATATGAATAGAACTAATAATTAAGGGATATTATTCTGTTATTGGGTGATATTTTAGAAAACACATGACTTCAAAATGTTAACAATAAATATATGTTTTTTAGATAATAAGAAATAGATATCTATTGTACAATTCTGAAGACCATGAAGGTGGTTAGTGATTTGACGGTTTATATTACACTGGAATTATTAGATGTTTGGATTTAATGGAGTTACTCAGGGAATCTTACATGCTTCATAATGGTTTAATAAATATTAAGGTATTTATATATTTTTTACAAGACTATAAGAGCTACATTATTTTGGGAATTGTATGTTAGGCTTTTTATGGGAAGTTTACACTATTCCTTCTAATTATTTTTGTCTTCTCATTTAGATAGACATATTTTTGAAAATTCTTATGTATAACAACATATGGAATATATTAAGGATATTATTGATTAATATTACTATATGATTTATCATATTTTTTAACCATTGTTTTACTTTTTTGGTTTTCAATGAAATGTAGAGGATGAAAGAATGAAATTAGGACCATATGATTTATTAAATTTGATTCAGGAGTGAATAATTCATAATGAACATTCATTTACAAGTGTATGGAATGAATATGAAATAGATCTATTTACAAATAATGATAAGATTATTTTTCTGAAATTAAAAGTAATAATGTATTAATATTATAAAAAATTAATATCGAAATATTAAAATGACCTCTCAACATTATGAAAAATATTATTAAAATAAATATTTAATCTCTTTACTCATATTTATATGAAAGAAATGGTATTTCAATTGATCACATATTGATGATATATATGGTGGTTAACTTTTTAATTACCATGTTTTCTATCACTCTCCATTAGAACATGATTTTTAGAGTCCTCTTCCATGTCCATGTTATCTATTTCCACTATTTATTTATGACCTGAAATTCTATATTAATGGTGACCTTCAATTTTCCCATTCCCTCTTATTAAGAGGATATTCTAGAAACCCTATTTTTTATGTTGGTTTCCCACAAAAGAATTTTGAAGTATCTACCTTTGAATTTTGAAGTAAACTTTCAAATTATGAGGGAAAAATTTATTATAGTGGAGGATAATTTTCCACAAAAATATATTATCATAGTTCTCTTTTAGAAATATTTTTTTTCAAAAACATAGATTTCACTCAACACCAACCTAATATGAATAATGATATACAATTTAATGTCATTATTTTAAGGGAAAAATTATAAAATAGCTCTTAAATTCGAATAAATTATTTTTATTGATAACATTTTGAAAATTATATATTATATATCAAATAAATGTTTTTCACATTCATCAAATTTATTTTATAAGCATAAAATATGATTGAAATCAATTTTAATCATTTAAAGGCTATATTTTTCTAACTGATGATTAATCATATTTTAATAGTGCACTATTTTTTAATATAAATTCTGAAAATTTTTTAAATTATAATAAAAAAGTAAAGTATATTTGTAAAATCGAACATTCAAAATTACCTTAGGGTGAAATTTTTGTATTTTTCTAAAAATATTTATTTTCTGATGAAAATTGAAAAATACCAGTTTTTATAAATCTATAAATTTACATATATAAAAAGTCATTTAATTATATTAATAGTAACATAACCAATATAATTAAAAAATATTAATCTTATAAATGGTAATATAATATAATTTGGTCATATTATAAGTAAATAATTTCATTTAAAATTTTTAAGTAGGTGTTGTTATGTTTTTTAAAACATAAATATTTACTTTCAATTTATAATTAATAAATATATATTTAAATTTAAAATAATTTTCATAAATTGTATTTATAAATTATGATAATTTTATTGTTACAATATTATTTTATGTGAACTGAACTATATTTTCAAAGGGTTATAAAATAATTTATAACTATGAAATCAGTATTTTCCAGGTAAATGATGGTGTCAAATAAAAGAGAAATTTTCATATTTAGAATTTTTTCCTAAAATGGTGTTTATTTTTTAAGTTCTACATCTCAAAAAAATTATTATCATTTTATTTCTATTTTTAAGAAATACATGAATTTTTATTGAATTGTAAAATATGCCATTTTATAAAATATATAAATTATAAATTAAATAAAACATTCCATGAGTCATAGATGATGTAAGAACCATATTCTTCAATAATCAAAAAATATTATAATATATTCTTTTATAATTTTAAAACAATTCAAATTCATGTGAAGAAATAATATACTAATTAATAAAATAATGACAAAACACCCCTCTCCTCCTCTATAAATACCTCTCCTCACCACCTCTTCTCCCAATAAATTATAATCATTGATCCTTATCCCATTTATACATAATCCCCTTCCATAGACCATCCCCCATGTCCAGGATAATTTAGTCTCAATAAAAGTGAAACATCATTCCTATTATGTAGGTTCTGAAGGAAGATACTTAAAGAAGTAAAATACACTTTAAATTCATATAATTTATTTTCATTTTGTTTTCTTTTCTCAGCACTTCCTAACCACACCATTCCAAAGTTCCATGATAAAATCCATTTCATTTTTATAATGATATTTTATTTTGAAAATGTATAATCCACCAACATACCTATTCTAATTTTCTTATTATTTTAAATATAAAAATGTTGTCTATGAGTTGCTGATTTGACGCCTTCATAAAAGATGTGTTTTTTATTTTCCCATTATGCCTTCAAGGTGGGTCATAAATAATTTTTATCATTAAAAATAAGATAATATTTTCATTTCATCATACACAATGTTATAGGACTAGAATATATAAATAATATTAAATAATGAAAAAAAATATTATTTCATTGTTGAAAACCCACCAAAATAATCAAAATGATTGTCACTAACAGCTTATCTAGTGATTTATCGCTACAATAAATAATGAAATAAATTATATATGTTCATATATATATTTAATATTATATAAATTTATTAATAACAGATATCTTTTATTCCAAATATTTATTTCGCATTACCATTGATAAATGTATACAAGTGAACCAATCATGAAAACCATGGAAATAAACACTTCCTAATGTTGAAATTGAATCTTATAACTCATAAAAAAAATCAAACAATGAACACAATAAAGCTATAACAAATGAAGTAAATTTTTAAAAGGTTCGTAATTAATTTATTAATTAATTAAATTTCATTTCATAAATCATTAAATTGAATTAGTGAACTTTTTCAGATATACAGTAAGGGTTTTCTCATCTCACCTATGTTTTTAATGAGATATACCTCATTCAACACTATTTAATATTTTGTGTGTATGTATACTTGCTTTTTATGTATAATATCAAAAATATATTTCACTTAATGGTATTCAATTTATTGGTTTTTGATCATTGATTTCATGTGGCATATAGTTCAACTTTTTTTAAAGTAGAAAGAGCATTATCTAAAACCCCCATTTTTCATTTGGGTTATACAGTATATCTTTTTAACCAAATGTTATTATTATTATTTTTAATATAATTCTTCTAAATTATGTCTATTTTTTCCAAAACCATAAATCCAACTCAGTCCATCTTTCTTTTATAGGAAATTTATGTTTTATATGGATCACATTTCAATTACCGATGTTATACACACTCGATTAAGGGGATCTTCCAAATTTCGGACCATTTTCAAGTAAACTCCACAATCTATTATAAGAAAAAATTAACTTTTTTAAATAATTAATTTTCAATAAAAATTATCTTTTTTATTTATTGGTTTTATATAGACAATTAGGACATGTTCCATTTAAATGAAACCGTTCTATTTTCCATTATACATCACTAATGTTTCCAATTTATAATGTATCTTAAAAAATATTTTTATATTTCTCCACTTCTGTTGAAAAAAATACATACCTCGGTAATAATTTAATTTCCCATTCTTATTTCATTTCTATGATATTAATTTTTACAATCAGATATTATAAATAATGAAATAATATTTTCAAAAAAGAACTCTTCTTTATAAAAAATACAGACATTCTCTCCTGAATTTATCAATAATTTTATTAATGTATTTAAATCTATGATTATGATTAAAATATTTCTAAATGAAAAGGAACAATATTTCTAAATATATCTATTTAAATAAATTATTCAACATATTAGGATCGTATTGGACACATTACGTGATGGGAAGGGCCTGCTATTCCGCCTTGAGGAAACTGTTGGAATCATAGTGTAAAAAGGTTATGGACATCTCTGAGGTCTTTCCCAATTATTTTTAGATATATGTTTTTAAATTCCTTACAATTTTATTTTTATTTATTTTTTGGTTGAGGCCTCAACTACATGTTTCAGATGTCCCATGATATGTATTCCATCATTATGATAATAGTAATTGATATTCAATGTAATTATTCAACTATTATAATACTAGTGCATAAGATTATCCCTCATGTGATTATTTATATGGGATTATTTATTCATATTTTATTGATGCCATATTATACTGATGAATATGTTTCAATGAAATGTGTCGTCATTTGTTCATCGTGACTTATTTTATATGATTACTTTGGACATTTTTCAATTTATTAAATACCCTTACTGTATACCTGGGATCACCCCATTATTTTGTTTTATTTTCCCCCAAGATGTGAATATGTATATTATGAGTGAATTATAGTGATAGTATAGGAATTTATAAATGTTTCGATTATATTTTCATTGGTGTATTTCATTTTATATTCTAATGCATTGTTATTTTATGTAATGTGTATTCCAAAACTACTAAAATGATCATTCCTTTAAGATTAATTCATTGTATGAATGCATATTCCATAATTTAAGGAAAATTCCCTAGGGTACTCTGGTCCTGGTCTTTATAGTTGGTATAAGAGAACCATTTGGAGAAACATTGGAAACTAGATTTAAAAAACCATGATTATAAAACATAACCCTAATATATAATTTGAGGATTAGAATAGAACCACATCTTATAATTTTGTTAAGTTTTCCATAGTGGTTGTCTTCTGAGAAATACATCAATGTATAGATACTTCCGTAAGATATGGTTTTGATATAGATGTCACAAGAGGTAACAACTATGTCATGGTGTCGCATGCATGACTTGGGGTAACCTAGTTGACATCACTGGGACATAATGGGACCCATTTTTGACACACCAAATGAATATTCTTTGTATAATTAAAATTTTCTTCCCTAACCATTATGAAGTATTGAAATTTTATATTTTCTCCAAAGAACCGTTCTTATGATTATGAGATTAACCTTACATATATTTTCAATTTATGTTATATGTTTTTCAAGTTCAAGGTTATTAATTGTGATTCAGATCCTAAGTTAATGTGTCCTAAATTTTATAAATGGAACCCCAGAGGAGGAATGAAATCCTCCCCTATTCTCATGACATGAATTTTATCAATGATTATATATCTATTTTGTCTTATTATAGTCTTTTGAAGGGAAAAAATCTCCTAGAAATTTTATTGTTACGAGAATATAAGATCATGTATTATTGTGAAAATGAAAAAATTATATATTTTTTGTGAAATCAAAAGGATGAAAGGGAATAAGTGGATACTAAGGAAAAGATGGATAAAAGAAATAATAGAATGATTTATTTTCCAAAAGGTGATAATTGTGGAAAGAAACAACATAAAACTTTCATGAAAGGAATGGGAGATTTCATACATGTGTGGAGAAAAATTCCACCATTTTTAGGATTTAAATTTTAAGAAAAAGGTTTCCAATATGAAATATAAAACTAAAAGGAGATGGGACACAATTATAATCAATTTCTCATTCCTCAAAGGAATATTTTCCAAAATAGGATAATGGATAATTGTCAAGCTTATGCTACAACCACTAATGAAAAAAAAATATAATTATTCCTTTTTGAATTAAATAATCAGGTTATTTGAGTATTTTATCATTAATTTTCTAGTTATAAGATTCATGAGATATATAAGAATTGAACTATAGTATATCATTATTACAAAATTGGATGCATACAAGGAATAAAACTACTGTCTGAGGGAAGTTATTCAGATGTGTGTTGATCTATTTAAAAACACATGACTTAAGAAAGTCAACCATAAATAGTTTTTTGTTATTGGAATAATAATAATAAATATCATTGGATAAATTTTTTTATCATGATGGTGGTTAATGATTTAATGTTTTATATTATGCTAGAATTTTTAGATGTTAGGATTTATTGGATTTACTCATAAAAAAAATCATGATTCATTATGGTTTAAAGAAGATTGTGGTATTAATATAATTGGTATGTTGAAATAATATCTAAATTTTTTTGTGAATCCTATGTTATGTTTATTTTTCAAATTTAGAGTCCATCGTGGTTTTTTTATCTTTGAATTTTTATAACCAAATGTCTTATTATTCGTAATGATATCTATATAGTGAATAAATTATGGATATTATTGACTAATATTTACATATGATTTATCAAATTAGATAACTGAATCTATCCTTATTTGTTTTAATAAACTACTAAAGGATGAAGGGATGAATTCTGTACCATATGATTCATTATATGTGCATTAGTTGGGAAACATTCAAATTGAACATTAATTTCCTATCATATGGGATGAATTGAAAATAGATTGATGTACATCAATAGGAAGTGATTATTCTATTGAAATTTAAAGTAATAAATTAATATTATTTTTTGATGTTCCTATCCAAATATTAACAGGATCCCTCATGGACAAAAAAATAGAAAAATATGTTATATGGTTACTCTTATTTCTATGATAACAATGGTCTTTTAACCGATCATATAATTTTTGGGGATTTGTAAACATTCTAATGACCATGTTTTATATCAGTCACCATCAGAAAAATATATTCAGATTCCTATTCCATGTAAATGTTATTACATTAACAAATTATTTATTTCCCTAAATCCTAGTTCTTGGTAGATCATCAAATTTACCTTTCTGTCATATTAATGAGATATTTTATTAACCTTATATCTGATGTCTGTTTCCCACAAAGAAATTTGGATGTGTAATCCTTTTATTTTCAACATCTAAATTGAAATTATGAGTATGGAATTTATTATATAATGGTAGAATGTTTCAAAACCTTTTATTACGGTATGGATATTTTTAATTTTTTTTAAAACAACGGTTTTACACAACAACAAACCTAAAAGAAAAATGATATACAATTAAATATAAGTATTTTAAAAGGACAATTATAGAATTTATGTTAAATATGTGGAAATGAATAATGTTGACCAAGTTATGTAAATTATATATTACATATTTAATTAAATATTTTACATTAATACATATTATTTTATATGAATTAGATATGATTGAATCTGATTTTATAAATTATAAGTAAATATTTTTCTAAAGGGAGTTTTAGTATCTTTTAATGGTGAGTTTATTTAAAATATAAATTATAACAATTTTATAAATTCTATTCTACAAAATAGAATTCATTTTCAAAATAGAAAAAAAAATTATCTTAGAAATAAATTTTGGTATTTTTCTGAATGTATTTAGTTTGAACTAATAGTTAAAATTATTTATTTTTATAAAATTGTGTTTTTAATTATATTTATAGTAGTTTTGTGATTAGAATAGTAACATCACTAGTTAAATTATATAAAATATTATGAAAAATATAAATGGTATATTGATATAATTATATCATTGTATAAGTAAACAAATATTTTAGAAATTATTAATTATGAGTTGATATTTTTATGAAACATAAATTTTTTATTCAATTTTGTAATGAATATAATTATATTAAAAAATATTTTTATAAAATCTATTAATATTTGAATATTTTTTCATGTTATTAATAAATTATTTAATGATATCTTAATTAATTTTTCAAGGTGATATAAGATCAGTTATAATTTTAAATCTAGTATTTTTCTAGCAATGGATGATTTTAACTAGAAGATAAAATTATTATATTTAGAAAATTATTTTCCTAAAATGGAATATATATTTTAATTCTACCTGTCAAAAAATGGTAAGAATGATTTTTTTTTATTTTTTTTGAAATACCTGATTTTTAGTGAATAATAAAATATGGTAATTTATAGTATTTATTTATTATAAAATAAATAAAATTTTCCATGAGTCATGGAAGAATTAACAGAAATATTATCAAACCATAAATATTTATTTTACTATATTTGGAGATAATTCTCATGATATTAATAGTCTTTATCCAAAATAATAAATTAATTAATTAAATAATGAGAACCCCCCCCCCCTCTCTTTCAATATAATTACCACCCCTCACCACCTCTTCTACTCTCACCATAAAAGAATTAATTATTCTAAAATTTATTAAAACACTCATCCCAAGACAATTCCCCACATTAAGGATCCCTTGGTTTTAGGATAAGTCTAAAACCAATTTTCTTATGTCAGTTCTTAGGGAAGAGAGTTGAAGCGGAAAAAACCTTTTTCTTTTCTTTTATTTGATTTTTATTTTCCTTGATTTTCTAATAATTTTCACACCACCGCTATACAATGATACATGATAAGACCATTATAATTCATTTAATGTAATTTGATTATGTCTTGGGAAAATAAACCACGGCGTCTCTTTTACATTTCCTTTTTAATGAATAAAACGTCGTCTGCGAGGTGTTGATTTACCGCATTCGTAGATGACATGTTATTTTCCCAATTATGACTTCAAGGATGGTCATAAATTTTTTTATCATTAATCCAGATTATAATATATTTATTACATATTTTATAATTTCATTGGTTTTTTATATATAGATTATATTAATTAATGAAACAAAAATGTTTTGTAATGATCGAAAAATCACTAAAATTATCTAAACAATTATCAAAAAAAAAATATCTAATGATTCATACTCACCCTAATTTACCAAAAAAATTATATAAATATATAACCTTATGGAAATTAATAATCAATATATAACAAAAATTTATGGTATTTATTTCACTAGATCATGAACACATGTTTTCATGTTAAAAAATCTCAAAAACAATGGAAACTACAAGTGATCTATGATAAAACTGAATATTAGGACTCATCAAAAAGGCCATAAATGAAAATAATAAAATTATAAAAAATACATTACGTTTATAATTGGTCTTAAATTAATCAAAAAATTTATTAAATTTTATTACCTATTTTGTTAAATGGAATTTCATAATGCTTTCATACAAAAGGTAAGGATTTTCTCATCTCACCTTCATTCTCGTGAATTATTCCTTATTCAAAACTATTTATTATGTCTGGTTTATGTATAATTCAATTTCAAGAATAATATAATGATTCTATTTAACTTCATTATATTCAATGTTTCATTTTGTTATCAATATATTTATGAAGCATATGGTTGATCTGTTTACAATGTAGTAAGTGTTTCTTCCCAAACCTCCACATCCCCTTTGGGTTATGCCTTCCCTCTTTGTACCCCACTGTAATTCTAATTTATTTTTATATAAATATGGTAATTTTATTTTCATTTTCCAAAAATAATGTATCCATACTAGTTATTCATTATTATATTGGAAAATATATGTATTATAAGGATCCATTTTCCACTATTCCTGTTAAGGAAGCTCGATTAGAGGGAACTTCCCAATTTGTTACAGATTTTGAATGACACACCATTATCTTTTAGAACACACATTCACATATATAAAATCAATCTTTTTTTTGTGAGAAATCCTCATTGATATTTTTTAATTTTATAATATCAATTATTTGTTTTTTATTTTGAAGATGGTTCTATATTTTCCCTTAAACTATACTAAAGTGGCCCATTCATAAAGTCTATTTAAAACTATTTTCATATTTTTTGACTTAAATTATGACTCATTTATACCTGAAACATAATTTAATTGTCCTTACGTTTTTTATGGTATATTAATGTTTATAATATGATTTAGTGAAAGATAAAAATGATTTTCCAAATGAACTTTTCTTTAAATAGAGGAATATTATTTATCTCAAAAAATTATCCATAATTTTATTATTGTATTTTTATTTATGATTATGATTAAAATATTTAAATGGTGTATGGGACACTTTGATTTAATGATATATTTTAAAATTCATGATTTGATATATGAGGAGTAAATTTTTCTTATTATGTTATGAGAGGGCCTACTATAGCCCTTTAATGCATCAATAGGTCTCATGTGAAAAAAATAAATGAATTTGGATGAGGTATTTCACATTAACATTCAATGTTTATTTAGAATAGGCTCTAACAATTTATTTTCTAATGTATTTGCTTATGCCTTGACTGTATATTTCAAATATGCCTCTTTATGCATTCCCTCATTATAATATCAGTAATTGATGTTTCATGTGTTTATTATATTAGTATAATATTCATGGTGTAGAATAATTCTCATGTGATTATTATATTAACATAATATTCATGGTTTAGCATCATTCTCACAATTATCATGTACCTTCCAATTCAATCATGTTACCATTTTCCTTTACTTAAGGGGGAAACCCTTTGACTCATAGCTGGTATGACAACCCATTCCATGTGAATTATTAAATGATAATTAATTCCAACATGTATAACTATCCAACGGTGGGGAGAATCTCCGATCAGCACTTAAAACAATTCAAGGATTCATATCCCGTATCTTTAGACCCTCACCCATTTATCGCACATGAATTTATTTTTCTTCTCATTTGATGGCCTCTGTTCATTTTTTCAGTGCATTTGGAATTATCATTCCCCAAGGCTAGTGGTGCGCCTGTGCTAGAGGATCCTAAACACTCTCAGAGTCCCCAAAGATCCTCCCATGCAATTTATTCATCCCGAGTTCTTCACGCATGCAGAAAAATGTTTATCATTGATCATCTAGGTAGGGTTATTCCTTTGCCTCTATCTACTGTGTATCATGTGGGGAAGGTATTCTAGTGCTTCATGGGGGATGTGTGGATCCAAATCTTTACAAATATAATAAATGGTTTTAATGAATGATATGGTGTGTTTGTGATGATGGTTCACTCTTTTACCTTTACTTATATGTTGTGATTTATTGGGCTTATGTCCACTAAAAATCTTGGTCAATGGTGGTCCTTACTTGCGCACTAATAAACATCTATTTTATGGATATTTCTAGTATTGAATGAATGTAACATGGAATAAAATTAATCACGTAAATTTGGTTGATAAAATGGTTTACTAAAAAATAATAATCCCTCAGTGATCACCCTAGTGAATCGAACAACATAAAGGAACAGAATGTATGGTGTGGAAAAATCTGGAAATTTTCCTTCCTCTGTACTAAAATATGTGTTGTTGCTTTTGATAATGAATATTGGGTGATGTTGATAGGGATGTGATTTCCTATTGTTCAGTTACTAGATCTGCGCATGTAGGTTGAGGATTAGTTTGGTTCCAATACAATAAGGGATCTGACAGATCCCTTTTGTTGTTGTGACTTTACAAGATAACCAGGTGTGAATTTTTAAATTACTTCTTGGTTGTCTTTCCTTGTCTTTTTGGTATGCCTATTATTTTTTCAGTAGTGAAGTATTATTTAAAATGGAATCACTTGAATATGATAACAAGAACGAGTTAAATGGGGAATAGTGATTTGGGGATGAGTTGTGACTTGGTTCTGGCTGTGGCATTCCTCATGAATGAATTTTCATGAGGGTGTTTTTTTATAGGATGGTTTTGGAACCCATAGGACGAGAAGAGAAATGTTTACCTATATATATATATTTTAGATCTCATGTTTATTAGTCACACCCTAGACATGTTAATCACTTCATACTGAAAACCCCCATTTCATGGGGGGTGTTTTTTTTTCAACACTCTTATGAGTGGTTTGTTAATAGCTAATTTTCTGCTCCCTTTCTCGAGTAGCCCAAGACTCATCATGCAGGTTGCAATTTCATGAGGTCCATTATAGCCCAATATTCTTCAGGCATGGTAGTTGTGGTGGTTGGCCCAGTTGTGTTTGGGCATGTGGTTTCCTAGGTTTCATCAGGATGAGGCTCAGGTGTCTTTGAGCATGGAAATAGTTGTTTGGGCCCAGGTTTCTTCGGGCATGGTTGTGGTTTTTCTGGACCAGGTGTCTGCGGGCATGGTTACGTGTGGTTATGGACAAGGTGTTTTGAGGGTGGGATGTGTAGGTTTGGTATCCCATGTGTGTGTGGGGGATATGGTAGTGGGAATATGGTGAGAATGGTGGGGAAGGTCTGACGCATAGGATGTAATCAATAAACAATGGAATGTGGTGAGGGGTACCCAATCATCAATGTGTTATTACTATTAATTAACTTGACTTTGTTTATTTGGGCAGTGTGACTTGGTGGGGTTTGGGTGGATATTTTCCATGCTAGGTGATTTGGTTATCTCCTTTTATCATGGGTAATTAGCATGCCTCCCCACTTGTGCATGAGAGAATTTGGCTTTTCCCTACTAAGTATACTTGTATACACACCAAACATATATAAAAACTATTTTTTGGTTTCCCGGAGGATTTTGGGGATTTTGTTGGACCGTACAAGTTCGGACTTTAGGAAAATTTTTGTTGTTGTTTTTCTTTTCATGGGTATCATTCCTTTGGAGTTTTTATGTACATTGGTAGCACTTACCTTCGGAACATGCGTATGGGAATGGTTTGTTTTATCTGTACTTTTACTTCTAGCTTTGATGTTGTTTGACATTTACTATATTATCTCCCGATCCTATGGAATGATAAATGGTATGTCCATCAATGTTATGTATGATTATATACCCTTTGAGCTATTCTCCACTCTGGCGCTCATCGAAGGAAGGTCTCAGGGGTTATTATCTCTCCTTCAACATGAGGAAGGAAGGGTTTGGAAATCAGTTGTCCCTTCCATAATCATGGTGAAGTTGGGTCGTGACAGAATGGTATTAGAGGAGAAAGTTGAGAGATATAATTGATCATGGGGTTAGGAACTGTGATAATTGCATGGGAAGGTGGGGAAATAGTGTTGGGAAATCATGGTGTGTGAAATTGGACAAGGAAGACTGGTTAGGAAACAGTATTTTAGGGCCCCCATGATCCAATTCAAGGACTCTGGACCAACCGAACAACCAATTGAGGATACAATGATTGTATATTAGAGACCCCAAAAAAGTTTCATGCATCATAATGACTTGTTTTCATATGTGTTATTTGAGTTCTACTAATTTAAATAAATAAATAATAAGTTTAAGAAAAAGTTTAAAGAATTTTTCTATAATATTTGGGCATGGACATTCCTTGTTTACCTTGCTGGTATGACACCTAGACGATGACCTCATGTAGTGCGGGCAACAGAGACCCATGAGACTGTTTTGGCTTATTAGTAGAGGGTTTATCGAGAGGTGGAGGACGACCAGTGGCAGAGGACATATCGCACATTTCAGAGGTAGACCCTCGAGAAGTACTAGGGTAGCATCTCATACATGGAGACAGAGAGCTAGCGTGAGGATCTGGTGATATCTTTCATCATAATATAGGCTTTGATAGAGTACTAGGTTACTCTGGCTGTGAGCCAAATGTGGGGAGCAGTGCGTCATTGGTGGATGCTCTATTGTGGGAAGAATAGGGAGGCCGATGTTTCATGGACTGACATCAAGAACGAGTTTGTGGTTGAATTTCTCTCTTCCACGATAAAGGCGGATAAGAGATAGGATCTACTCTACCTTCAGCAGGGGATCATATTAGAAAGGGAGTTAGGGATCATGTTCAACAATCTTCTTCACTTTTCTTTGGACCTATTTCTGGATGAGGAGTCTCATGTGAGATGTTTAGAGGAGGCACTCCAACATTCTCTTCAGTATACTGTTACTCCCTTCACCCTACCAACATACATGGAGGTTTAGAAGAATGCCAAACATGTAGATAGGATGAAAATGTTGGGTTGTGTGTTTTGAGAGGGGACCCAATTGGGCTCATCAAAGGTAATGACTGTCAGTAGCATGCCTCCAGCATCAAGACCTTCCAGGTTTCATCCCATTGGATGAAACCCTTAGCAGTTCCAGTTTAGATCTTCTTATCCTACCCCTTCCTTACAGGCCCATGACTGAGATGCTTCATCTGTGGTAGTTATGTTAATCTTCAGAATCAGTTTCCATACCTAGTGAAATATTGTGGGTGTGGGTAGGTTTAGCACCCGCCTCAGTAGCAGAAGTTTCTAGCTAGGCCCTTTCCGCACCAACATCAGGGATAGCAAGCCCCTGATCCTCAGATAGAAGATGTTATATGAGGATGTCGACTTCCAAGCACTCATTAGGGACCATGACCAGGGCATGGTCGGGGAGGAAGTCGATAGCCGAGGGGCATAGATGATTAGTGTGGACAGTTTCACACCACAGAGGGAGCAGGTCCAGTAAGGCCATAAGTCATTCGTGGAATGATCAGCTTGTTTATCACTTTTTCATTTGCCGTGTTTGAATCATAAGATTCACATTCTTTTTTTCACCCAATCTATCCTATGTTATGCATCTAGATGTAGAGATACTTTCAGTGCTCCTACATTTGATTACGCCAGTCGGGGGGTCAGACATTATTATCTCATGTTCTTCGGGGATGTAGATTGATTTTGGGACCACATCGGTCTAGTGGGGGCCTTCTATTGCTAAAAATGCAGATGTATTGTGACATCATAGGAATGGAATGTTTGTTATTTGTGTGTTCCATTATCGACTGCTTCTGATAAAGGATCGTGTTTCAGATGAGGGTGGGTAACATGTGACCTCCACTGGCGATCAGAGTTTCTAGGAGGGTAGCCGACAAGTGGGGCCCTTACATTCATTTTTAGCTGAGCTATTAGTGGAGTAGGCAGATACAAAGATGGTGTAAGTCCCATGGATTTTCAGGAAGATCCTGGAAGTCTTCCCTAAGGATGTGGTGAATCAATCCCCTCAATGTGATGTTGAGTTTGGGATAGACTTTCAACCCGGTGCACGTCCGATTTCGATGGACCCCTATCAGATGAAGCCTTCCGAGTTGTTGGAGTTGTGGATTAAGATTGACAATCTGATGAAAAAGTGTTTTGTTTGACCTTGTGCATCACCATGGGGGGACTCCAGTATTTTTTACAAAAAGGTAGAGGGTGGTCTTAGGCTATGCATATACTACTAAAAACTGAATCAAGTAACAGTCAAGAACCGTTAAACCCTCCCGAGGATAGAAAATATCTTTGTACAGGTGAGGGGAGTAGGTTAGTTCTCTAAGATCGATATGCACTCTGGGTATCACAATGTATAGGTAAAAGACAATGATATTCCAAAGACTACTGCCACGTGAAGATATAGCAAATTTGAGTTCTTAGTTGTGTCGTTCGGCAATACAAATGCACCATATATGATCACGGGGCTCATGAAATCTGCATTTCAAGAATATCTGGACCGGTTCATAGTCATCTAAATTAAAGACATCCTAATGTATATAAGATCAGAGTAGGATCATGATCGGCATATATGGACTGTTTTAGAGGACCTCTGACAGCACCAACTCCACGAGAAATTTTCCAAGTGCTAGATCTGGACACGAGAGGTGCACTTCCCTAGACACGTGGTGTGAGAACAGGGGGTCGCAATGGACTCGTCAATGGTCAAGGTGATTGTTTCTTAGAAGGCACCACGAATGTGGCCAAGGATCACAATTTCCTAGGTCTTGTAGGTTACTACCATATATTAAATCCCAATTTCTCTTGAGTTGTCATGACTTTGATAGCCTTGACCAAGAAGGACCATGATTTTGTGTGCAGATAACTATGTTAGGAATCCATCAGTTATCTGAAGGGGAGGCTGTATAGTTCCCCAAAAATATGGTTTCCAGAGGAAGAGGTTATTTTCAAGGTGTTATAAGATGATTCAAGCCAAGGCTTGGGATTTTTGATGATGCAACAACTTGGGTGAGCTCTTATGGGTCTAGGAAGTTATGTCCCAATGAGAATAACTATGCCACCAATGATCTCGAGCTTGTAGCGATCGTGTTTTCAGTAAAGTTGTAGCTCCATTACCTAGTTATGGAACGCTTCATAGTTTTCATAGATCACAAAATATTAAGGTATATCTTCTCTCATAGAGACATGATCCTGGGATAGTGAAGGTGGTTAGAGTTTTTCCAGGATAACGACTTCAAGATTTCTTACACCCCATGAAAGGGGAATGTGGTGCCCAATGCCGTGAGAACGAAGTCACGGAAGGATGTGGTTTGAGAATCGGCAGATTCCTGGAAGTAAATGGAAGAGTTGGATGATCTACAACTAGATGTAAGGGTGGAGGATGGGAGAGGCTACCTATTCCTGATGATAGTGCAGTCCTCTCTGTTGCAGCAAGTAGAGGAGTTTCATTATGGGATATAGAGACCGAACTGATGCATGGTCATGTTATCCAAGGCGATCCTCCAAAATGTTGGTTGGAAGATTGGAAGAGTCAAATGTCGTTTCTTGGGACGTTATTCGTCCCGGTGGTAATGCGTGAAATTCTTCTTGGTGAGTTACACAACTCACCCCTGACGGTACACGCAAGAATTTCCAAAATGTACCAGGGCTTGAAGAGACATTTTTGTTGCATTAGGGAGAAACAGGCCGTGGCAGTGTTTGTGGAAAAATTCCTCTTGAATTAGTATGTGGAGGCTGAACACTGTGTCCCATGAGGTTTGTTACAACCTTTAAATTTCATTGAGTTGAAGTGGGAAGGCATCTCGATGGATTTCATTACGGAACTACCCAGGGTTCAGGGAGGCTATGATGTTATCTGAGTACTGGTGGACCTACAGACAAAATCAGCTCACTTCCACAAAATGAAGGAGTTGAGTACAGTGGATTCCTTAGCACAGAAGTACGTGGATATGGTGGTGAGATTGCAAGGATTTCCAAGATCCATGGTCTCTGATTCAGATTCCTAGTAATCCTCACTAGTCTAGAAAGTATTGCAACATGATTTTGGAACCCAACTATGCCTCAACACTACATTCCACCCCATACAGATGGTCAGATAGAGCGCACCATTAAGACGATGTATGATGTGCTACGGGAATGTGTTTTAGACTTTGGGGATCAAGGGAATGAGACTTTCCTTTGTTAGAGTATTACTGTAATAATAGCTACCACTCTACCATTTCTGTAACACCCCAGGTAAATAATGAATATGACATGTTTTATATTTATCCATATTTGTGAATAAAATATTAATTTTACTTTAAAGGGGGGTCTATAGCGTACCTGATACGCAATAAAGAGTCTCTTTGATATCTTAATTTGCACAGTAGTAAAAAAATAATATTATTTTAAATAGTAGTTAACGCCTAGAAATTGTTATGGTGGGAAAGAATGGAACTAACTAAAAAAATATTATATATATTTGTCAAATATTTTTACTTTTATCCAATAAATTTTAGAGGTTTAAAATGAAAATGAATCCAATTTTAAGCATAAATCTCCTATTATTCTTTAAAAGGTCGATTAACCACATTTTGATGGAGAACCCTTTTTAAATATAATTTTGACAATTTTATATGTTCTATTTGATAAAATAAAATCATTCTTTAGATGCTGGACATGAAAATTTACTTTGTGTAAATATTTGGTATTTTTCCGATAAAGTACATTTTTTTAATGAATAGTGAAAAATGTTGTATTTTAATTCAAAACCTCTTTTTAATATACTTTTTTATATGATTAGATTATATTTTAAATTAGTTTTATAGTGAAATTAGAATATATTTTTAACATTTAATCCAATAGTGGTCATTGGAATTAATTTCACTTTGAAATTGAACTTAAACTAGTGTCAATCTTTTGATACTTTTTGTTTCATAAAAACACGCTATTTGTTTTGACAAAGGGAATTAATTATTAAATTAATTAATGCAACTTATATGTTTTGAAATTTGTAAAATAGAAATTATTTTTGAATTATGAATGTCAAATATAGCTTAGGTTGAATTTTTTGTATTTTTCTAAAACACTTCAAATTTTTATGAATAGTGAAACCACTAAGTAGTACTTAAAAAACTGATTTTTCGTTTAAATGAAATTTTACCACCTCTGTGTCTTGAATTTCAAAAATCCTACATACATGGTTTTCATAAGGATGTAAATTGTGGTTCAATGGGATTAAAATAATTTATTGGTGCATAGTAACTTTTAACTTTTTAATCACGATTAGAGGTAATTAGTGTAGTTTCAGGTAAAAATAATGTTTTAATAATATGTAATGACCTTGACACATGTCCTACCCTTATTGGATGTGTCATGGCTGACCAAGAAAATCCATTTTTCAACTTGGGGACCCCATGGAGCCACTTTGGTAGGAAAATGACATTAATATCTTTTTATTTAAAGTTAAAATAAAAATATCACAAACATGAGGTGTTTTACTAAAACAATTTTTAAATGGGGTCATACAAGTCATATTTTTGACAATAAATATTCATTATATATCTAAAAAGATTTAATACATCATTAAATTTTTTTATAATTTTTAGACCATAAATAAATTAAATTATTTAAGACACCATGATGATGCATGGATTACCTCATTATTTAACTATTTAAATAAAATGAAAAGTTAGTGTAAAATCTAAGACCTACACTTGTCAAAAACATATTGGATGGGTGGATTTCGAACTCTTATCACTTTATCCTAGAAATATGTAATTTTGGAACCTTTAAAATACGAAAAAGAAGTTTATAATAATGTAACCTTTTATAACATTCCATGAGTGCCCCTCCTCTCCTTTTATAAAAGGCCCCCACCTCTACCACTTTACCCACACCTCTCAAGACATTCTCTTGGCCAACCCCTGCCCATTTTGTCTCTCCACATCCCTCTATTACTCCTAGAAGCCTCACTTTTGGCAGAAGTCTTCCCATGCAATCCATTGTGCTCAAATCAAAAAGATTTACCCATTTTAAAGGAATATAAAGAAACAAACAAGACAAGTCAGACTTGAGATAAGGGATCCAACCTCTCTCTTTCATTTTAAGTACTCTATTTTATGTCATTTCTTTTAAGCTCATATTTCTTATGTTGGGGGGTCTTCTTTTATATTCCTCATACTGTAGTTTTTATGTTCATATTATGAAAGACCCTATTTTATATCATAAATACAATTTTGGAAGTTTTAAGTGGTACCGTTAGGCTGCCGCATTTTCCTAAGGGATTTTTCATCCCACTTTTATTCCGGTAACATTTATGCTACTTTTTCCACTATTTCCTTTGATTTGTGTATTTACTTCCCATTATTATACACTTTTTGTAGTATAATTTCATTTATGGGTATTCACATCTTTAATGTATGAACCTTATTCCATGGGGTGTACATTTCGAAAGTTACCCAACTCGGTTAGGGGACCTTTCACCCACATCCTTTTTAAAGACATCTTTTGTTATGTCTTTTAATTCACATACTATTATGTTGGGATATGTTCTTCTATATCATTATTTATGTAAATTTTATGTCCAAGTGATGAGATGCTATTTTCTCTCTCATCAACTCATTTTCTGAATTTTAAAGTGACACAGTTAGGCTGTCGGATCTCTGTAAGGGAACTTCTTAACCCAATTTCAATTATTTGGGTCATACCTCTACTTCTTGATTTTATTATTCCAAGATTACGTGTGGAATCTCTGTGTTTTAATTTCCACAAACCTTTGTGTGGATATACTATTTCTACAAATAATCATCTTATGGATAAATTCTTATGAACTTGTGTGGGAAATCATAACTCAATCTCATTTAATTGAGTTAAATATATATGAAATTGGTTTTGTTTTCCCAAGATTATGTGTGAGTGACCTCTGATTATTTAACGCTTAATATCTACTTATATTGGGTGTATTTAAATTTCTCACACATAATTATGTGATATATTTATCCTTAATTTAAGGATACCATCTTTATAATGGATTTCATCTCAATTTACATTTCCACTGAGGCTTAATTGTTGTTATGCACCAATTAACTCTTATATGGTGTGTATAATGTCCTTTGACATATTATATCTTGAATCCCTTTATTCTCAAGATATTATAAAGTTTGGATTAAATGTTATTCAACAATTATTTGTATTTAAGAGTCTCCCATTTTTTTAAAAACTCTTTATCAAAAAAATATCATTTTAAATGTTTTAACTAGTTATTATTTTAAATCTTTGTCTTTAATTTCCATTTTTTCAAAATGGGTTTCAGTATTTTTTTATATGGGCATTACTGTTTTAAAATTATAATTCCATTAAAATCTTCAAAGTGGTATGGGACACTTTGATTCAAAAATCTCTTTTAAATGATTTTTGAAAATGGATTGATTAATTCAATATCTTGGAATTAGTTATTGTTATTTAAAATGAAATGTTGTTATTTAAATGTTTATATTTTCAATATTTTATGTGTAATGATGGTACATTGACATTTTATGGGTGGTTACATGATAAACCATATGACGGGTGGTGACGTGAATACCAGGATGGGTGGTTACGTTATAACCTCTAATGCTTTGGGTATGGAAGTTGGTCGTATGGCTATTCCATTAAGTATATGTAGAAGTCGACCATATGGTTATTCCATTTAAGTATGTTTATGTCCCAAGTTACCTTTATATGTTATGTGTTCTTTATATGTGTTTTATGGTAATCTTTTGGTTACAAAAGGGTAAGTGATGATCTTTTATTCAGTGAAGAGTTTTTACTACTTCATAAAGGGGAAAAGTATTTACTTTGGTAAAGTACTCATGGTTTACTTGTTGTTTTTGAAAAAATAGTAGTTTTCCTTCTTTCTGTATCCTTTACTGGGGTTTTTATGCTCATCCCAAGTTTTTGAAATGTTTTCCACAGGACTTAAAGATGAATAAGGTTAAGGATGGGATCAAGGAAAGATATTCTATCTAAAACATGGAACTATACATGTTTCTTTTTAAGTGTTTTTTTATTTTATGAAAACTTATTAGAAGTTTATTCTATGTAATATTTTGAGATGTAATAGTTATGACCTAATTCTATAAAACTCTAAACCTGAAAAGAACCTCTATGTGAATTATTAATTTAATTAATGATTAAGTAATGTTTAAGGTCAGGGCCTTATAGTTGGTATTAGAGGTCGGTTTAGATAACTTTAGAGGTTAGGGTATTCTCTAAGCATAAGTGACATTACCATAATGTTTAGGATTTCATAAAGAGTCCTAGTTTTATATAAATTGAATGAGTAGGTATATCTTAGTGTTTATCTTCCTCATTAGTACATGATGGTTTTGTTGATATACTCAAACTGACCTTTTTGGTTTTAGTAAATGAATGGATCTAGCAGGCACCTAAGTAACAGTGGATGTGAAGGAAACTATGATAGTTTTCTGAGCAAGAAACTGAATGATATGGGAGAGACAATGAGAACTCTTGTGTTTATCCTCAACCAACTATCTGGAGTCATTATTGACCACCTAAACATTGGTGATTTCTATAAGGCACCATATATGCGAGAAACAAATCCCTACGAAACTATAGGTAATAATCATAAAGGTTTGTGTGTTCAAAAACCTATGTGTCGAAGATGTGGAATGAAACACCTAGGAAAATGATTCAAAGGGACAGAAATATTTTATATATGTGGAAATGAAGGTCATAAAACAAGAACCTTCCATGGAAAAAGGAAGCATCCAGTTAACTTGATGAAAGGGAATGAAGTTCTTTCTGACGGATCAATTGAATGTTTTAAATTTGGTGTGCATGGTCATTATGCAAATAGATGTCCTATGAGGAAGTTTCAGTAATGGGATCTCCTAGATCAAACAAATATTCGTTTACCAATACCTAATGCTATTCTGATTGAGGATGAAGAAATTGACAATGACCAATCAGAGGTATGGATTATTTCGTAACATTTGTTTTCCTATTTTGGAATCTTAGGATATGATTCATGATTTTGTATGTTGGAAAGAAGTATTTCATAATAAGTTGTAATTTAATGGTTAATGGATCATGAAAAATGTTTAATGAGTATGAAGTCAACATATAAGGGCTTCAAGAGTTATGATGAAATTCTTTAGAGTATTAAGTCTCTTTTGATGATGGGGATTACATTAGAAGACTTTTTATAGTATGTGTAACCCTGATGTTTGAGATATGAAAATTTTATTCAAGGAATAGTTATCTGTTCTTTTGTGGAAAAAATTATAAATAACAATTTGGGTTTATAAGATCCTTACTTTTGAGGTAATTATGGGTTTATATATGTTATGATGTAAATTGAAAGGCATGAGATTAAATTGAGGTTAAATTATGTTATGGTTATTTTTGATTATTTTATCTCTTTTTTGGGGAATGATTTTAGAATTATATAGTTTGGAGAAATGACAACACACAGACTGTGTGACAACCCGTCGCTTCAGGAAAAACTGCGGGAATCTAACCCACAACCAAAGTGCGACTGGTATTTATCACCTACCACAGGACTACATGAAGTACCTGGTTAGTTTGACTATTTATTTTTAGTTAGATGATTTTATGAATTAAGAGTAAGATGATTTTGGGTTATCTATGGAAATTATTAACCTATCATGGATGATATTTTATTAGGTTAATTACTTTTCAATACGAGACATTAAGAGCAACTAATGTAGTTTGGAGATAAATGTTATGATTTAACATTGAGACTATGTGATTAAATCCTTCAAATATTTGGGTTTCAATCTTTGTTTGGTTTACTTTTGGTCTTCATTGAACTTTGGGACTTTTTGGAAAAATTTTGGAGATTAGGAATAGATTTCCATTTTATAAAGGATTATCTTTTTTGGGTATTATCTGATCTCATACTAAGATTTTTTGTTTTAGTTTTGGATAATGTCTAAAGTAATGGGATGTATACAATTATCTTTTGTGGATTAGTTGATTATCTAGAAGTTGATTATAGATCTCTTAATATAAACCATTCATCCTAAATACTCATCTTTTGGAGAAAATATGAGTTCTTGTAAGAAATGTAGTGAAAGATGAAAGTCAATATGACAAGTAAGTTTGTTTCCTTATGTTTTAGTTAAGCTCAAAAATAAATTCCTCAAAGAAAATTAACTTAAAAAAATGTTGTCTGTTAACTTTTCCTACTGGGGAATCCAATACCATTTAACCCATCACAAGTTTGTGATTTTTTGGTGGTTAACTCTCTCTTAAACATGTTTTCTATCACACTCCCTCAGAACATGAGCCATTGTTTTTTCTTACATATCCAGGTTTTCATATATGGAATCCTATTCTGGGTTAACTCGTGTGACATTTGTACTTCCGTTTCTTTCTTTTAATGTGATAGTTTAATTTACTCCTTTTCCGATGTGGGGATTTCAATGAAGTTTCCGAGCCCAATTTTAAAATTGTGGGGACGCAATTCCCAAAAGGGGGGAAGGATGTTACACTCCAGGTAAATAAAGAATATGAAATTTTTAATATTTATCCATATTTGTGAATAAATGTTGATTTTACTTTAAAGGGGTTGCTATAGCGTGCCCAATACGCAATAAAGAGTTTTTTTGAAATATTACGTTGCACACTAGTAATAAAATAATATTATTTTAAATGGTAGTTAACGCCTAGCCATTATAATGGAGGGAAATAATGGAACTCACTAAAATATGATTATATATTTTTGTCAAATATTTTTACTTTTATCCAATAAATGTTAGAGGCGTAAAATGCAAATGAATCCAATTTTAAGTATAAATCTTCTAATATTATTTAAAAGGTCGATTAACCACCTTTTGATGGAGAATCCTTTTTAAATATACATTTGACAATTTTATATGTTCTATTTGAGAAAATAAAATCCTTCTTTAGAATCTGGACATCAAAATTTACTTCGTGTAAATTTTTGGTATTTTTCCGAAAAAGTTCACTTTTTAATGAATAGTGAAAAATGTTGTCTTTTAATTCAAAACCACTTTTTAATATATTTTTTTATATTATTAGATTATATTTTGAATTGGTTTTAAAGTCAAATTATAATATATTTTTACCATTTAATCCAATAGTGGTCATTGGAATTAATTTCACTTTGAAATTGGACATAAACTAGTGCCAATCTTTTGATACTTTTTGTTTCATAAAAACACGCTATTTGTTTTGATAGCAGGAATTAATTATTAAATTAATTAATGAAACTTATATGTTTTTAATTTTATAAAATCAAAATAATTCTTGAATTCGGAATATCAAATATAGCCTAGGGTGAATTTTTTGTATTTTTCTAGAAAACATCAATTCTTGATGAATAGTGAAACCACTAAGTGGTACTTAAAAAACATATTTTTCATTTTGATGAAATTTTACAACCTTTGTGTCTTCAATTTCAAAAATACGACATACATGGTTGTCATTTGGAAGTAAAATGTGGTTCAATGGGATTAAAATAATTTTTGGTGAATAGTAACTTTTCAGTTTTTAATCATGATTAGAGGTAATTAGTGTAGTTTAATGTAAAAATAATGTTTTACTAATAAGAAATGACATTGAAACATGTCCTACCATTATTTTATGTGTCATGGAAGACCAAGAAAATCAATGGGTCAACTTGGGGACCCCATGGAGCCACTTTGGTAGGAAAATGACATTAATAACTTTTTATTTAAAGTTAAACTAAAAATATCACAAACATGAGTTTTTTTACTAAAACAATTTTTAATTGGGTTTATACTAGTCATATTTTTTACTATAAATATTCATTAGAAATATAAAAAGATTTCTTACATTATGATACTATTTTTAAAATTTTTAGACATTATATAAATTTAATTATTTATTACACCATGATGATGCAGCGATTACCTCATTATTTAATGATTTAAATAAAATGAAAAGATAATGTAAAATCTAAGACCTACACTTGTAAAAAACCTATTGTATGGGTGGATTTCTAACTCTTATCACCTTATCCTTGAGATATATAATTTTGGGACTTTTAAAATCTAAAATGAATTTTATAATAAAGTAACCTTTTTATAACTATCCAAGTGTACCCCTCCTCTCCATTATAAAAGGCCCCCACCTCTACCATCTTACCCACCCCTCTCAACCCTTTGTCTCAGCCAACCCCAACCCATTTTGTCTCTACACATCCCTCTCTTCCTCCTAGATGCCTCACTTTGGGCAAAATTCTTCCCAAAGAATCCTTTGAGCTCAAATCCAAAAGAGTTACCCGTTATAAAGGAATATAAAGAAACGAACACGATAAGTCAGACTTGAGGTAAGTGATCCAACCTCTCTCTTTATTTTTAAGGACTATATTTTATGCAATTTCTTTTAAGCTAATCTTTCTTATTTTTGGGGATGTTATTTTATATTCCTCATATTGTACTTTTTATGTTCCTATTATGAGAGACCCTATTTTATCTAATAAATCCAATTTTGGAAGTTTTAAGTGGCGCTGTTAGGCTGCCGAGTTTTCGTAAGGGATTTTTCATCTCACTTTTATTCCCATAACATTTATGCTACGTTTTCCAATATTTACATTGAGTGGTGTATTTACTGCCAATTTTTATACAGTTTGTGTAGTATAATTTCATTTATGGTTATTTACATCTTCATTGTATGGCCCTTCTTCCATGGGGTGTATGTTTCGAAAGTTACCCAACTCGGTAAGGGGTCGTTTCCCCCTCCTCTTTTTAAAGACATCTTTTGTTATGTATTTTAATTCACATACTATTATGATGGGATATGTTCTTCTATATTCTTATTTATGTAAATTTTATGTCCAAGTGATGAGATACAATTTTCTCTCTCATCAACTCATTTTGTGAATTTTAAAGTGACGCTGTTAGGCTGTCGGATTTCTATAAGGGAACTTCTTAACCCACTTTCAATTCTTTGGGTTAAACCTCTACATATTGATTTTATTATGCCAATATTATTTGTGTAAACTCTATGTTATAATTTTCACAAACCGTTGTGTGGATATACTATTTATACACATAATCATCTCGTTGATAAATTCTTACGAACTTGTATGGGAAATCATAACTCAATCTCATTTCATTGAGTTAAATATCTATGTCATTGGTTTTGTTTTCCCAAGATTATGTGTGAATGACCTCTGATTGTTTCACACTTAATATCCACATATATTGGGTGTATTTATATTTCTCACACATAATTATATGATAGATTTATCATTAATTTAAGGATACCATATTTATAATGGATTTCATCTCAATTTACATTTCCATTGAGACTTCATTGTTGTTATACACCAATTCACACTTATATGGTGTGTATACTATCCTTTGAAATATTATATCATGAATCACATTATTCTCATGATATTATAGAGTTCATATGAAATTTTATTCCGTAAATATTTGTATTCAAGAGTCTCTCATTTTTTTAAAAACTCTTTAACAAAAATATAGTTTTAAATGTTTTAATGATTCATTATTTTAAATCTTTATCTTTAATGTCCTTGTTTTCAAAATGGTTCTCAATATTTATTTATATGGACATTAATTTTTTAAAAATATAATTCCATTAAAATCTTCAAAGTGGTATGGGACACTTTGATTCAAAAATCTCTTTTAAATGATTTTTGAAAATTGATTGGTTAATTCAATATCTTGGAATTAATTATTGTGATAGAAAATGAAATGTTTTTATTGAAATGTTTATATTTTCAGTATTTTATGTTTAATGATGGTACATGGACATTTTACGGGTGGTTACGTGAGAAACCATATGACAGGTTGTCCGGTGAATACCAGGATGAGTGGTTACGTTATAACCTCCAATGCATTGGGTATGGAAGCCGGCAGTATAGCTATTCCATTAAGTATGTGTGGAAGTCGACTATATGGTTATTCCATTTAAGTATTTTTAAGTCCCAAGTTACTGTTATATGTTATGTGTTCTTTATATAGGTTTTATGGTAATATTTTGGTTACAAAGCGGTAAGTGATGGTCTTTTATTCAGTGAAGAGTTATTACTACTTCATAAAGGTGAAAAGTATTTACTTTGGTAATGTACTCATGGTTTACATGTTGTTTTTCAAAAAATAAAAGTTTTCCTTCATTGTGTATCCTTTACTGGGCTTTTTATGCTAATCCCAAGTTTTTGAATTTTTTTCCATAGAAATTAAAGATGAATAGGGTCAAGGATGGGATCAAGGAAAGAAATTCTATCTAAAACATAGAACTAGAAATATTTATTTTTAAGTGTTTTATTTTATTTTATGGAAACAAAGTAGAAGTTTCTACTATGTAATCTATTGAGATGTAAAATTTATGACCTTATTATCTAAAACTCTAAACCTGAAAAAATCCCCTATCTGAATTATTCATTTAATTCATAATTAAGTAATGTTTAAGGCCATGGCCTTATAATTTGTATGGCCCCATTCGAAGACTTGTATGGGAGGACGTAACGCTCACCCGTATGCTGTGAAAAAGTTGGGGAATCTAGTGTTCATGGCCCAGGGGTGGTGTAGAATACCACAGAGAAGGATCAACTTATCCGAGAGAGGATGAAGGTGGATAAGGACTAGTAGAAGTCGTATACCAATTATTGAAGGAGACCCTTGGAGTTGGAGATTGGGGACTTCATGTTCTGGAAGGTCCCCCATCGGCATGTGCAAAAAAGGTTTGATAGGGGAAGTAAGCTTTATCCTAGGCTTATCGGACTCTTCTAGGTGTTGCGAAGAGTCATGAGAGTTTCTTATTAGATGGCGCTTCTACCACTGCTACAGAGGGTGCACGTTGTCTTCTATGTGTCTCATCTCCATTTGTATCTACAAGATGAATCACACATCCTCGATTGGGGGGATATGGATATTGGGGATACCACAATGTTTGCAGAGAAACCATTCAGGATCAAGGATAGTGAAGAGAATGTGTTTCATGGACAAACCATTCCCCTTGATCATTTGTTATAGAGGCATGGTGGAATTGAGTAGAGTACCTGGGAATGGGAGGCACAGATGCGCGTCCAGTACCCAGAGCTGTTTTGAGTTTTTCTATGGTTCGTTCGTATTTGATTTTAATTTTTTGATTGATCTTGTTAACAATGAATGTGTTATTTTCCTTATTCTCTATGTATGTGTGATTTTTCCTAACTATGGGGAGGGGAGGACATGATTCCTAACCAAGATTCATTAATGTTGATTGGGCTCAACCCGTGCGGGCGAGTTAGTGCCACCCCATGTGGATAATATCTAGACATGGAAAAAGGGACTCCTAATCCATATTACTGGAAAGTATGACCTTTACATGTTTATGTGGTTACATAAAGAAGAGGAGTGGTAGTGTATCTATGAATTTTTAGGAGATATATGGGGGAGAAGTGTTGCTAACTATTGAGTTTGTTCCGACTTTCGAACAACTATAGGTGATTTTTCCTTGAGAGGTATATTATGGGGTTGTTTTTCAGACATCTCTCTTTTCATCAGGTTAATCCTTGAATTCTCGAGGATGAGAATTTTTTTGAGAGGTTAATGATGTAATGACTTGAACCCTACCAGTCCATTAGTTTTCCAAATACTTGGTTCCACCAAAAGTGGCACCAATAATGGTGGAGGTGTGACGATGGAACGGGTCAGGGTCGCATTGTGACAGTGGCACTGTGACGGTCATACATCGAAATGGCAGCATTGTTCATGGTGTCTCACAAAACTGGTGGCACCATGAAGGTGGGATTATGATGGAGACACTATTATTGTTCCTCACCGAAACATTTTCTCTCATTTTTCAAGATTCCCTTGTTTTCCAATTCTTCCCCCACTACATATCGTTTGACAAAAAAGTGTTGTATACCCCGTTTTTAAGCCTTTTTAAAGCCCATGAATGAAATCTAAAATCTCTAAGAGTTAGGAGACCTTTGACTTTCCACAACATGTGGCTTTTCCTTTGTGTCATTCCCTTTTCTTGTACCTTCCAATTCCAACCTATTATGATTTTCCTTTGCTTAAGTGGGAAACCCATTGACTCATAGCAATTAAGACCACCCCTCCCATGATAATTATTAAATGAGAATTAATTCCATCGTTTATAACCACACAACCACTTATAGAAACCACCATTGACCATTAATAAAATACAAGTATTAATATCTCGTTACTCTAGGCCCTCACCATTTAATCACATGTGAATTTATTTTTCATCTCCTTGTCTGGTCTCTTTTCCTTTTTCTTGGTGAATTTGAAGTTGTCTTTCCCTATGGATAGGGGTGCGCGTGTGCTAGAGCTTCTTGTCTACTCTTTGAGCCCTTAGAGTTCCTCCCAAACAATTTGCTCATCCCATATTATTGGCGCATGGAGAAAAAGATCGATAATTGATCATTAAAGTAGGGACATTCCTTAGTCTCTCTTTACTGGGTATCATTCGGGCTGGGTATTCTAGTGTTTCTTTGGGGATGGGTGAAACAAAATATTTATCAATGATAATAATTTTTTTTAATGAATGTTGGGGTGTGTTGATGATGTTTTTGTACTCTTTAATCTTTTCTTATATGTTATTATTTATTGGGATTATGTCCACTGAAAATCATGGCTATTGGTGCTCTTTACATACACAATAATAAACTTATGTTTTCTAGAGATTTCTATTACTGAATGTCTATAACATGGAAACAAATAAATCACATAAATCTAGCTGATAAAATGGTTTCCTAATAAAAAAGAATTATTATGTTATCACCCCGGTTAACCAAACAGTAAAAAAGAACTAAATGAATGGTGTAGACAATTCTGGAAATTTTCCTTCCTCTGTTATGGGTATATGTGTGGTTGCATTTTTTGATGCTTATGGGGTTATGTGGACCGGGGTGGGATCTCTTGTTGTTCAATTTTTGGATATGTTCCTGTAGGTTGGGTCATGGTTTGGATCCAGTACATTGAGGGATCTCATGGACCCCTTTTGTTTTTTTTACTTCACAAGAGAACCAGGTGTGAATTTTAAATTACGGCTTGGATGTCATTCCATGGATTATTGGTATTCTGGTTAGCATCCCAGTAGTGATGGATTATTTTAAATGGAATCACTTGAATATAAAAAAAATAATAAGTTAAATGGGGAATAATGTTCTAGTGATGAGTTGTGACTTGGTTGTGGTTGTGGAATTTCTCATGAATGAATAGTCACGGGGGTGTCTATTCATAGGTTGGTTTTGGAAACCATAGGTTGGGAAGAGTTCCTTTTACCAATATGTATGTTTTATCTACTATGTTTATTATTCACACCCCACCCATGTTGTGTACTTTGTTCTGAACACCCCCATTTCATAGGGGAGGGCGTTTCTTCCAAACACTCATATGAGTGGTTGCTTAGTATCCCCTTTTCTAATCCCTTTTTTAAGTTTCCAAAGACTCTTCAAGAAGATTGTGACCAATAGAGGTCCATTATATCCCAAGATTCATCCGGCAGGATAGTTGTGGTGGTTTTCCCAGTTGTGTGTGGGGCGGTTTTTTCCTAAGTGTCTTTAGGCATGGTAGTAGTTGTTTGGGCCAAACTATCTTTGGGCACGGTAATGGTTTTTCTATATTAGGTGTTTGCGGGCGTGGTTACATGTGGTTGTGGCCCAGGTGTTTGTGGGTGGGATGTATAGTTCTGGTGTCCCAGGTGTCTGCGGGAGGGGTATGACAGTGGGACAGTGGTGAGAATGGTGGGGAAGGTCCAATGCATAGGATCTCTTCAATAACCATTGGGAAAGTTGTTTGGGGTACCCAAACATCGTTGTGTTGTTGATATTATCTTACTTTAGTTTTGTTATTTGGGGAGTGTGCCTTGGTGAGGTTTTCATGGATAGTTACCTTGCTAGGTGATTTGGTTATCTCCTTTTCTCATAGGGAATTTGAATGCCTCCCCATATGTATACATGAGCTTTTGGTTTTTCCCTACTGAGTATACCTGTATACTCACATTAATTATATAAAAACTGTTTTCAGGTTTCTAGGAGGAAATCGGGGATCATGTTGGACAATACTAGTTCGGACTTTGGGATAGTTTTTGTTTCTGTTTTTCTTTTCTTGGGTATATTTACTCTATAGTTTTTTTATAATTTTGTCAAACATACTTTTGGAACACGTATATGGTAATGGTTTGTATTCGCTTTACTTTTACTTCTAGCATTGGTGTTTTTCGAGATTTATTATCTTATCTCCCAATCCTATTAAATGAAAAAGTGCAATTCCTTCCATGTTATAGATGGTTTTATACCCTTGGTTCTAGTTTCCACTCTTGAGTGTTTTGAAGGCCGGTCTGGGGGTCATTATATCTCCATTAACCTGACAATGGAAGGGTTTGGAAAATTGATGTCCCTTCCCTCATCTTGGTGATGGTGAGTGGTGACAGAGTTGATATGTTTTATTTCAGTTCATGTTTTAATTAATCATTTATGAAAGTAATCAGGCTTCCATAATAGCTTTAATGATCATTTCCTTTGAATTGGAGGCTTGTATCTATGGAAATGTAAAAAAGTAAGTCACTGGCCGTAGGATACTATGTTTATGATCATTTCAATGTTTCTATTTTATCCTCATCAACCGAATTCTATGGGTGCTAGAATGAAAAATATCATTGATATGGTCAACTAGATTTCTCATGATATTAATCATGATCGTTATCGAGCAATATAGGGATAAACATTTGGTTGAGTCCTTCCTGGTAAAATGTACCCCTTATTTCAGTGTATATTCCAATACACTTGTTTCTAAAATAAAGATATGTACTATTAAAAAAATATTCTCTATTCTCTAGTGTTTTGAACATGATAATATCTATCATGATATTTATCATTTCGGAGGTGATGTTGAATAATTATGGAATCTAATAAGGAATAAAATAAAGGAAGATTCAATTAAATACATGTATTGTGATGGGGTTATGAACTTATTCTTCAATTAGTACATTTCTAATTTTATTCATATGAAACTGAAATGGAGTTCGATAAGAAAATGAAAATAGATAATATATATTTCTATACCTAGATGGATTATTTTGTAGTACATGTGATGTAAACTTCTTGTATTATCATCCAAACAGAATTGAAGGTCAGCTATTTATTAAATGGCTTAAAGGAATGTCCCAGTAGGGTGTTGGCCATAAGAGTCATTAGTAGTTATGATGATATTGTTCATTGTGAAATGAATATTTAAGTAGAGTTTTAATTTCTATACCAATCTGTATGTTTTTTAATGAAAAGGAATGTAGATTTTTAAAAAAAACATTCATAGAATAAGGCGTTCCTTCATTTATTCTCTGTGGGTGGAAATAAACATGGGGAAAATTGTCTTACATGGTCAAAGAAAAAATTCATTTGTGGAAGGTATGGTCATAGATAATTTGAATGCTGAACTGATTGAATTATGTCTTGAAATGAAGTAATTAGAGGGAAATATACAATGAATACACCTCCCACAATTTTTTAAAATCATTTGCATGGATGATGAGAATTATTCTAACCAATTTCAAAACCCAAGGGTAGGTGATGATGTTCATCGTTTGTAACCATTTAAAATGAGGGACAAGGAAATATTTAATGAAATTATTATTTCTGATTAGGGGTGTGATATCATTGAGGGAAAGGTAACAACTTCCAACCACTCTAGAACTACTAATGTAATTTTTGACACTAGATCAATGCACTCTTTAATATCTGATTAATTTTCTACAATTATTAAGATTCCACCTAATGATCAGATATAGAATTATGAGTGTGAACCCCTTATGGTATAGTTATTACATCTATATTATATGATTCATCTCTAGTTGAATTTTTTTTAAATATGCTTCTTGAATATCATGTCATTCTTCCTATTCTAAAATCTGATGTCATCTTAGGCATGGATTTCCCTTTGATTCATAGATCTCAAATCAACTTTTGAGTAAAAGAAGTTATTCCTAGAATTTAAAACTAGATTCTGATCGTTAGTCTATTTGACAATAGTTAATAACATTTTATGGAGATTACATCTAGTTTATGGGTCTCAATTACAATTTAGAACACATATTTTTCTCAAATGGCTATGGAGAAAGTCAACATCGATAATATACCTTTTTTGGAAATTTTTGAATGGGTTACGGGAAGAGTTTCATATAATTACACCAAATCCTGAAGATAACATCCCAATATAACACATACTTTTTTCAACACCAATTTCAACTACATTTTATAGAATGGACCTAATTTTGCTGAAGGAATTGAAGTGGAATATCCATGAAAACCTTGATAAGGGATTCATTTGGACAAGTGTGTCGCCATTGGGTTCCTCAATGACTTTTTGGAAATTGAATTAAATATCATTGCTACTCAACATTAATTATATGGAGTTGAAAAATATCATGATCAAGAACATACATCTTTATTATTTTATTAATGACATTTTTTATTTTCAATAAAGATCTCAATACATTTCCACTATTAAAAATAATCTGGATGTCATAAATAGAGGGTCGTAAAATATGATATATCCAATATGACATTCCATAAAAGTTCTAGGAAATTTGAATATATAGTGATTCTTTTGGTTTTTACATATTCCCCGTTTATCTTGTTTTATTTTATAAATAAAGTTTGTATGGATTACCTCAATCATTTTTTGGTAGTCTTTATAAATAACATCCTTATATATTCAAACTACATTGAAGATAATGGAGACCACATTAGAATACTATTAAATATCCTAATGAATTAAAATATGTTTGGAAAATTTACACAGTGATAATTTTTACTGAAAGAGGCTTGACTTTTTGGTCTCATAATCTCAAGAGGGGGTATATCAGTAGATCCATTAATGATGGAATCTATTAAATGTTTTCCTAGACTGACAATGGTGACTGAGATCAATAGTTTTCATGGTTTTTCTCAATATAAAGAATGGTTTCTTGTAAATTTCTCACAACTATTTAATATTCATATCTTGTTATCTCAAAAGGGTACCAAGTACCTATGGATGGATGAATGTGAGGAGAATTACATATAACTAATGATAATAATGCTCAAGGAAATTATTCATACAATACCTCATAGTGGGGAATGGTTTTTAATATATTTTGATGCTTCCATGGAGGGATTGTGATGTTTTCTTTTTTAGAACAATGTATTTTTCTATTATGACTTGTGAAATATGATTATGCATGAGAAACTATACACAACACATGACTTGGAGTTTGTAGTGATAATTTTTTAATTAATGATATGGGATAAATATTAATTCAAAAATGTGTGTTATAGAAAATTCTCACAAAACCCTAAAATATATATTCACATAGAAAGAGTCGAAGTTTCACTAGAGATGATGGTTAGGGAGGACTAATGATAACGATAGTTCAACAAGTTAACACCTCAGAATATATGACATGGTGACTGGTGCTTTGAGCCAAAAAAGATCACGCTAGATTATCTATTATAAGGATCATAAAATATCTAATATTTCAACATATTCAAATGATAGATTTTTAAATCTTCATGTAATGGGAAAAATATTATCTTTATCAATTAAATTTTTAACCATATATCCATGTGAATATCAAAGAGGAAAATGTGTAAGATGTAGGGATGAAAAATAAGAATAGAATTATTGTGGTGTATATCCTTGATCAGGATAGAATGATAGGGTTCAAGAACCATTTATGTGTTCTATTCACACTAGATATGATGTAAGAGCTATTATATGAAACTCATATATTTTCATTCTATATTAATCTTGGAATTAAAATGATGAATTGATATATGAGAGAATACTATTAGTGCGATGAAATGAAAAGGGATATCATAGAGTCTGTATCTTAGTACTTAGTATTCCATTAGGTTTAGGATGAGATGAGAAAGTCTAATAGGATGTTTCATCGATTAAAAATACCATAATGGAAATAATATTCCATCACTATCAATTTTTTCACCGACTTAAAAAACCTATATAGATTTTAATTCTATACGTGTGGTATATGATCACCTTACAATGTAAGCATACTTCATCGCTATCGGAGAACACGTCTCACTATACCAGCCTTCGTCGATATACATTATTAAACTTGTAAGGTTTCATGGAGTACCCCATTATATTATATATAATAATTATTTGAGTATTATATTTATGTTCTGGAGAAGTCTTCCTGAATCACCCGATACATAATATTATTTCCATTCTTCTTATATTCATTTAATGTATGGTCAGTCTGAATGAATAATTAAAACACTAAGGAATATGTTGATATTTTTTCATTGGATTTCAATAGTGGTCAGGATCAACACCTTCCACTAGTTGAGTTCTATTACAAGAATATATTTCACTCAAGAATTAATATACCTCCTTATGAAGTACATTATGGAAAAATATCGGGATCTCTAATGTGCTAGAATGAAGATAGATAAATAAAGTAATTGGGACCATAGATCACTAAAGAAATGGGTGACAAGGTTAGAACCATTAACCAGAATATCAGATAAGATACATTTTTGTATAAAATTTATACATATAATTGGTCGAATGATCTAAAATTAGATTTTGTTTAGAAGGGTTTTTAATAAATCTATTTACATAAGATAGTTATAAGGTTTTTTAGGAATGTGAAGCTATGACCTAAGTATATCTATCACTTTGAAATTATTGATCATATCTGGATAGTACAACATCAATAAGATATTAATCCAAATTTCTCTCAAGTCCATTATCAGTTCAATGTATCTATAGTAAGGAAGTACATACATGACACTTAGAATGTACGCAAATTAGGGGTCATAACACCATATCATGATCTTTCCTATAAGTAATGTACAATTTATAGTATGGATAATATATAGAATGTTTTGTGAAGGAAGAAAGATCAGAAGGTCAATTTTTTGGGCATAATTAACTAGTTTGAGGAAGCTATTTAGGAACTCTATGATAGGGAGGGGAATAAGTAAAATCATTTTTTTATAATAATTATTAATTTCAAGGTTGATATTCATTTTAATTTGGGTAGGATGTCACAACAAGACCTCTTATAACATTTTTTTGAAAAAATTATTTTTTATTTGAATTATTTCATTTCACACTTAAAAATGTAAATAATTAGTTATAAATGATAACAAGTTACATTTGCGGGACATACAACACCAACATGGCTTGTGTTACACACTACTCAATGCTTCTACAAAAAAAACATTTTATTGTAATAATTCTTTTAATGAGATATTTATGATATTTTGGTAAAAAATAGTAAAATAAATATTAATAATAATTTTCAAATATTATTTATAATGGTTTTATATAATCATATTTTATTGATAATAGTATATATAATATCTGATAATGTCTTTATATGTCTGAAACATACTATTTTCACAAGTGAACTACATTTTATGTCATTCTATGAACAATAATAAATTTAATTTCACAATGTTTTTAAAAATATTATTTGATAAAATAAACATAATTTTTAAATTTCTAATTTAATTATTATAATTGGGGTGTTTTTTGATATATTTATGAAAATCATAAATTTGGATGAATAGTGAAAATCACGGAATTTTATTTGAGAACAGAATTTTCATGTAATTCATTTATATAGATAAAATATATATTAACATGGTTTTAATATGTAATTACATAAATTTAATATATATTTATCCTATTTTTTTATTGATATAAATTTCACATTAAAATTGAGTATAAAAACATTTCAAACATTAAAACATTATCTCTTGAAAAACTCTTTGTCCCGATATGTTTGCGTGAACAATTTTAAATTAATTGATAATAATTTTATTAATAAAATTTGGTAATGTTGTATTATTATTTTTATTTAGAATAATTTATAACATCTAATATGGTCAAACAATGGTATTACATATATATTAGTGAAATTGATTAAAAATAATTACAATGATTAAGAAAAAATATAGCTTAACAAAAGATTAAACATTAACCCTAAGCCCAAAAATGTCCAATTTTTTTTTAATAATCTATTTTATGTAAAATTTTTGACCATATACAGATTTTTATAATTTTATACCTCTATTGTATCCACATGACATGGGAAAATCATTTATGAAATTTCCTTTTAAAATATTTACCAGAATGCCACTCCGCCTCTACTATAAAAAAGAACTCAATCCTATAACATATTGAGAAATCTAAGACAACTTTTTCTTGAAAAAACCTGAAATAAATATCCTCCAAAAATATATAAATAAATCTTATATGAATACATTTTTTAGAAAAAAATCAAGGAATCCCTTTTGGGAAAATCAAGATGAGTTACACAAATAGGACATAACATATTTCGACAACATATATATTTTATTTTCATTCTCCTAAAAATAAAATATTCTTATTAAATTGTTATATAATAACCTAAGTATCATAAATATTCTATAAAATATTTTTTCTATGGGTCATATATACACATACATACACCTCTAAATAATCGTTAATGAATATACCAGTCTCTTGTATGGAGAACTACTACCTCACAAAATGAATTTGTTCACATTTTCTTTGACAACTCTCATTATAGAGAATTATAATGGATAATATTTTATATATATTATATTTCCTATTTATAATGTATTTATGTGTATATAATTATTATATATAACATACCATCATGGTTTCCATTATCTGTATAAATGATAACATTGTTTATGGATTTTTTGACTACCAACTCCTCAAAGAGATGTGATTCATTAACATATTACATGGAATATATTATAGAATATTTTGGTTAACATATATAATATATATGAAATAATAAATCTAATCTATGAAATTAATATATATATATATATATATATATATCATTGTGTGTGTGTGTCTGTAATTTAATTTATTTCATTAAATATAACTGGAAAATGGAAATACTGGTAATGAATACATATGGGAATCTGTCACAATGAATATAGTATTTTGTTTTTTATTTCTATATTTTATTACAAATAAATAAATACTGAATATATATGATATTTTTTTACATTTTTTACATTCTTGAAATCATGATATAAGTATGATAACCAAAATATAAAAATATAATACATATGCAAAAAACAAAGCGTATATTACCCAAAAAGTAACCATAACATTGAATTGTTAATAAACATGAAATATAAAGTCCTATATAAAACAATATATGGAATTAAGTATAAAAATATGGTTTTATTGTTTATGTATAATAATATTTAATTTATTATACATTATATTTGAACTCGTGTGACGAGAGTCAAGGTATATGTTAAGCTGATTTATAGTCTTGCTTTTCTTTCTGTCAAATTTATGCCTTGTCCACCACTCATTTAATTTGTGTTGTGTATATATTTCCCATGAACAAATTAAATTATTATTAACATTTAATATATATGTATTTAAATATCCATAAAATGATCTGTCTTTCATGAATATTGTATTTCAAAAGTTACCAAATTGGTAATGTAATGTTTTCTAAATTATCCTTCTTTGAGACACATTCCATGTAATGAACCTATATTCTTATAAAAAGTGAATACACTTACCTTTTATATATTTTATAATGAATCTATTTACTTTTGTGATATTTTAATCATTATTAAAATTCATTTCATACTTTGGTTGTATGATTCAATGTTACCATATGATAAGAATTTATTGTAACAATCTCATCTTTTATATAGATTGATTTATATTAGGCTTTCATTGATATGATAAGATGATACGTCCTTCATGAACACTCATAAATTTTATTATACTATTTATATTCTTGATGTATTATTGTATTATTACCAAATAAAATCATATATTTCTTCAAATAACTATGAAAATGTTTTTAAAAAATATGACCATGTTTTTATTTTCGGTCAGATATATGTTTTATTAAAAAACCATGTTTGAAGAAATGTTTTCATAAACTATATTATATCAATATTTTTATAAATTTTTTAAAAAAATTGTACTTTTAAAATTTTTTATTTTTTTGAAATTATTCAGTACATGTTTTCTATTTTTTTCAAATAAAAACCTTCGAAAATATATTTTCTATTCTAAAAACTGTTTTTCAAAGAAGAAAGGATATTTTCCTTATAAAATGATTTATAAACAGTATTCCATATTATTTTCCATATAAGATGAAATAAATTAGTTCCTTTTATGGAAATTAGCATATTTTTAAATTTATATTCATTATTTGAATGATTTATGTTTTAATGGAATTATGTTTATGAGACCTATATCATTTTCAAAAGTTATATGCCTATGAAACCTTATTATTTTCATGGGTTTGCCTTTGATTAAATAAATATTAAAACATTACATTTTCAATAGGTTATGATGTGAAGCCATGTTTATTAAATCTATTATATTACACTGAATGTGAAAAGAACCTATATGATCTTGTGGCACATATACATATAATTTCACTATGAGATGAGCTGGATATATACCCCCTCTAATGAATTAGGTAATGATTTATATCTCCTGAGATAATTATGGGAATCAAGTTGAAGGTACTAAACCAAAATCGAAGATGTAGAAACCTGATCGCCTATTGTATGTTGGGGAAACCTGATCCACTATGGGATGATGGATAATCACGATACCTTACAAGGAATGTACTATACCAGGGGATGGTGACGTGTCCTTCCAAGTAGGTGGAGTCATGATGAACTACCAAAATATGTTTTTTGCAATGATCTATGACTTATCAGAATTAATATTACATTTTAATGTGTCTTCCATGATTCCATATTTTATTTATATATTATTATTTAGTAGAATATAATCATGATTATCTTATGATAAATGAATTGACAACTATAAATATTTATTATATGATTAATGGATTTTCTCTTGGATATGAATGGTATGGTCTTATAATGTTATTATCACATTATCATACCCTTATAGTCTTGTTTATGATTTTGTATCTCACTTTTTTACACTTACTAATAATATGATCGCACCCCTTTGATGTTTCTTTCCTAAGGTTATAATGATATTTTTAGTGTATAATATTTATAGGAAGGGTGATAGTCATAGAGGACCTAGTACAAGATAATGTAACTTACTTTTTTAAAAGTATTTCTGTTTCCATGATTCCAATTGAATAAAATTATTGCAGACATTGGGTGTCTATTTTTTAATGCATTATGTATTAGTAAACAAGATAAAATGTTAATGAATGAGAACTGATGGTCACTATAATCATCATCTCGTCCATAGCCGATTTAATGGTATCCATATCACTATCCAACTACTAAATTTCAATCTAAATATCCTTAATATGAAAATTCATATTATAATGTATATTAAAAAACAACCTCAATGAGGTGTATTGTGTTAGCTTCACTTAGCTATGTGGAAGATGGTTCTTGTGACCACAATACTAGAATAAAATTTCAATGAATTATTTTTAGGAAGAATTCTAAATATACATTTGATAAAAAATTTAAAATGGTCTAGGAAAAAATCTCTCTCACCATGAGGGATATCAGTCTTAGAAAGATCTAATCTATTAGGTATATCAGAGGAGAAGTAATGAAACTCATCGATAATATCAATTTTCTCAAATATGGATCCATTAAGATATGTCCCAACTCCAAATAAGATAGAAGGTGCAACATTCTCTAGTTAACTATTGTGGTATTTTCCATGATTATCACCATATTAATATGTATATGATTTTACAACATGTATGGATCTAGGATAAGGTTCCACCTTATAGGATACCTAATTTCAAGCAATAAAAATACAGATTTTGAAATTTCTATTCTCTCCAAAATATTATTCAAAATCTATGGTCTCAAAATATTACATATAATGATTGATAGAATATAGTGAATTTTCCCACTCATAATGAGTATCTACACAAATTATAATAGAAGTTATATTAGCATGATCTACGTGCTCAAAAACATGATTCACAGAACATAGAGATCCCTCCCTAGTAGTAGATACTTTTGTCTCACATCTATCAAATATAACAACTCCATATGGATAAACTAAAAAAGTTCTGTCCTAAATATCAAATCTAGATGAACTATGTCTCTCCATTGACCCATCTAGAGAATTTTGTTAAGGGTGATATTATCAATTCCTACCAATATCATTAGTATCATCATAATCATGTCCGCCACTACTATTATCCTCATCCCCATCACATTACCTCTATTACTATTCTCATATTCATAAACCTCCACATAATCATTATTTGATTAAGAAAAAGATTTCATATAATACAATTCTCCCTCAATTTTAGTCTCATATTCATAATTTCCTTTACTTATGTGACTCTCTAGAAGGAAGAGAGATATGATGACTACTGGGGCCATATACTATAGAAGGAATCGTTGGAATATCTATATCACATATCTCTTCAACTGAGTATTCAAATTCCTCTTCATCAACACGAACACTATATTTCACAGCTTATTCATCATCTGAATTTTCCAATATATCATATATTTGTAAACTAGGATAAACAATATTATCATGTCTATTGGGATTCTATACAGGATTAATACCCTCACAAATATTATTAATATATTGATCTGACATTGTGGATAATGGATTCTAACTCACATTCATAATTTTAAAAGAAACATCACTCAAGAAGAAAGAACAACAATTGATTTCTACTTCCTCCTCTTCATTTATAAAAAACATGGTTCCCAAAATAGTTGATATCAACATACCATAAATAACTGAATTTGACATGGAGGATGGAATACTTATTTCCATTAGGTGAACAATGGGGTATCTTCAAAGATTAATCATATCCCTTAGATATATAAGGAAGATAAGATACCTATCCTAATATCTCATCTTACAAAATTCCCTTTTCCTAGTACATAAAATATGTTGTATAAACATGACTGATATTATATATCCAACGTCTAAGTTAGCAGTATTAGGTCATATATATTATTTATATTTAGTCATATCTAGAAAATCATTTTTATAATTAAATTAATCACTATCACTTGGAATATACATTTCAAATTCCTCAAAATCACCTCTTTGGGGAAAATTTATATAACATTCTCATTCCTTGGATGAATATATAAACTCGGTATTATATATCACACTTAAAATCTAATCTTTATCTTCTCCAAAACCAAATTATACCTACTGATAAAAATAATCAAAAAACCTAATATAAAATGATATTCCATTTTTCTAAAACCATTATATCCTTCCTTGATCATAGACCACCATTATCTCCAATGATTTTCTGGAGTGAAACCATTCAAAATCTACATCCCTTTCAGAAACCACTACATAATTCACAAGTTTTAGGTTCTTCATCTCAACAATATCTGAGTTTGGTTACCCTATAGATCATTCATATGGTATCTATTTTTAGGATATGGAATTGAATATCACATGAATCTCATTATTTCACTATATCAAATGAGATACAAGGTGATTGATTAAGGATGTAGGCCATGATAGGATGGGAAGGACAGACTGATCATTTATAAGGGAGAAGGATTGAACAAGAGTGACTCTATATTAGAATTTAATCTCTATTTTAAATTTAGGTATTCAAATTATAAAAATATAATAAAAGATAAATGAATAAAATAGAGTAAAAAAATTGACCCAATAAATTAGTAATAGAGGATTGAAAATTGGTTCAAAAGTTTCATCCCCATGGTGAATCAATCAAATAGTGTATTATCGTAATTAAATATAATTCTAATGGTTGATCATAAAAAATTTGGACCATTCAATGGTCATGTTATTAGAACAGTGGATCATTAAAATACTGGATCATTCTAAAGGTGGATCATTCAAAGGGTAAATCAATAAAGGGTGGATCATCTTAATGGTGGATCATTCCAATTGTAGGTTATTACAATGGTTTATTATCCCAATGGTCAATCATTCTAATGGAGTATTTTGAAATAATGGACTCTCCAATGGTGGCTTGTCTGATATAGGATTTTCCAATAGATTCTTTTCAAATTGTGGAATGTATAAAATCCAAAATTAGTCATTCCTAATTGATGTTTGGTGTTGCTTAATTTCACATAATTCAAATGTTATTGAAAAAAAATATTCAAAATTTTATTTTTAGTTCATCTAAATTTAAGATATTTTTCTCACATTGGGAAACTGAATCTAAAAATGTAATATATTACATCAATATTGTAACACCCCGAGCTTCCATGATACACTTCTCATTCAATAATGCAATATCTTGCATTGTATTCAACTTCAAGTTCTAACACACCGCAACTAATCAAAGTGGTCGTTATGAAGAGTAATACCCACTTTTTAAAATTATAGAAATGTTATATTTCAAAATGGAATTAATTTTTGTATTTTTAATATCGAAATTATCCTATGTTAATTTTTTTTAATTTTCTGAGAACTTCCATTTTTATGAATAGTGAAAAGTACTTAAAAACAACTTTTTTAATCAAAATATTTTATAGTGATAAATTATACAATTGAGTGGTTTTAAAGTATAATTAGAATATATTTTTACTATTTTATCCAATCGTGGTCATTAGAATTAATTTCACTTTGAAATTGGACATAAACAATTGTCAATCTTTTGATATATATTGTTTCTTAAAAACACGCTATTTGTTGTGACAGCGGGAATTAATTATTAAATTAATTAATGAAACTTATATTTTTCGAATTTTTTAAAATAGACATCATTTTTGGATTCGGGATATCAATTATAGCTTAGGGTGAAATTTTGGCATTGTTCTGAAAAACATCAATTTTTGATGAATAGTGAAACCACTAAGTGGTAGTTAGAAAACTGATTTTTCGTTTAAATGAAATATTACTAATTATGTGATTTGATTTTAAAAAATCCGAAATTCATGGTTGTCATTAAGAAGAAAAATGTTGTTCAATGAGATTAACATAATTTTTTGGTGAATAGTAACTTTTATGTTTAAATAATCGCGATTAAAGGTAATTAGTAATATTTAAGGTAAAAATAGTATTATAAAATATGGAATGACCTTTAAACTTGTCATACCCCTATTGGATGTGTCATGGCCGACCCAAAAAATCCATGGGTCAACTTGGGGACCCCATGGAGCCACATTGGTAGGAAAATGACATAAATAACTTTTTATTTAAAGTTAAAATAAAAATGTCACAAACATAAGTTGTTTTACTAAAACAATTTTTAATTGGGGTTATACAAGTCATATTTTTGACTATAAATATTCATTGGATATATAAAAATATTTCCTTCATCATGATATTTGTTTTAAAAATTTTAGACATTAAATAAATTAAATTATTTATGACACCATGATGATGCATCGATTACCTCATTAATTAACGATTTGAATAAAATGAAAAGATAATGTAAAATACAAGGCTTACACTTGTCAAAAACCTATTGGATGAGTATATTTCAAACCCTTATCACCTTATCCTCTAATTATATATGTTTGGGACCTTTAAAATCTGAAAATCATTATATAGTAATGTATCATTTCATTACATTCCAAGAGTGCCCCTCCTCTCCACTTATAAAAGGCCCCCACCACTACCACCTTAATCACACCATCAAGATATTTTGCTCGGCCAAAATCTGCAAAAATACTCTCCCAACTTCCCTCTATTACTCCTAGAAGCCTCACTTTGGGTAGAACTCTTCCCAAGGAAACCTTTGGCACAAATCAAAAAAAGTTACCAGATTTTGAGGTAATGTCTTCTCTTGTGTTCTTTTATTTTATTTTTCTTCTCCAACCCCCTAAATTTTTATATTAATTTATTTTGTAACAAAACCAGTATCCTCAATATACTAGGATGTTGTTATAAGAATTATTAGAGCTACAATTACACACACCTACATCTAATGGCTAAATAACATACTATTTCTGTGTATGGCGAATTCCTGCCTCACGGAACGATGATTGTTCAACACTCATATAACACCTCTAATGGTGGCCATTTTGATGACACTATTTTCATATATGATATATATATTATTTTTATGTTTTCCTTATGCTTCTGTATTTCTCATTTATGTCATATTTTATGATTTCCATTATGGGTAGTCGCGATAATATCATTTTAGGAAGTGCGGACTACCGCCCCCTCAAAGTGATTTGAATCGTTAATGCCATATGTGGGATGTATAAAGGATAGAGTAAATGGTATTATACATTATATTATATTGGAATTATATTATAAATTTATATAATTATAACTTTATTCCATTAAATATGGAATGGAAATGAACATAGCATTCATGCATACATATGGCTTACCGTCTCCATGAACGGTGCATTTAATTTCTTACCTCTAAATGTTATGTAATATTATAAATGAATTTATATACTGGATATATATGATGTATATGATATATAAATAATGAATATAATTATGGATATAATGGATATTTTACCACATGGACAAAGTGTAATTATAAGAAGTTTATTTTTGACTCAAGTACCTAAGATCGATAAAACAACCGTTATAAACATAAATAATTAAATAATGTTCATGACATGGTAATAAGTGATATAAAAGGAATAATGAATATGAAAAAGGTTCTTAAGAAGGTAGAGATTAACTCTAGTTTATTATTCAGGATATCAAAGAATGGTCGAGTGAATTCGGACACGAGGTAAGGGAATTTCATAACCCAATTTCCTTTATTTTGGTTAATCTCCTACTTTCAAATTATGTCATGATATCATTATGTAATATCTTGTATTTGTACTTTATTTATGTGTACTTATAGTGAATACACATAATAGACCTATTTTATTTTAAAAATTATCTTTGTAAGGACTTCATCTCAATCATCTTTCATTGAGGCATATTTGGTTTTATACACAACTTTCTTTTATATGGTGTATAAACCCCTTTAACATTTACGTTTATTCAAAAGGAATATTTTTTATACGAAGCGTTTTACTAAACGAAAAAAAGGAATGTTTTTCTTGTCGTACGTATGCGGCGGCAATGACTTCTCCGCCACCGTGATCATTATTTGAGTTTCGGCTTCCTCTACAAGCCATAACATTTTTTTAATGAAAAATAAATACAAAGTTTTAATTTTTGTTAATTTTGGGATTGAAAATGGTTTTGAAAGTGTTTTTATTATATCAATGTGTTGTATAGATATCTTGTGATTGAAATGTAGAAATTTTATGTTTTCTTTATGCATGTTTTATGTGATACGATTATGTTATGGTTTATAATATGTTTAAACCTGTTCATATGAGGAATGCATTGGACATAATATGTGATGGGTGGAGCCTGCTATAGCTCCTCGATGCATCGGTAGGTCTCATGAGACAAAATAGTGTCTTGGCACGAGGCCTTGACATAATCTTATTTGTGGTCTTGGAACGAGGCCTTGGATACGTGGTTATGATAGTTTGGCATTATTCATTCCATCATTATGAAAGTGGTTAATGATGTTGCATGTTATTATTCGACCAGTAGAATATCCATGTGAATAAGAAAATTGAATTATCTCATTTTACTTTTTCCATATTATGTTTAAGTTCAAGTTTAAAAGGATTTTGTTTTAGTTTTCTTGATGCATCGGTAGGTCTCATGAGACAAACTAGTGTCTTGGCATAAGGCCTTGACAAAATCTTATTTGTGGTCTTGGCACGAGGCATTGGATACGTGGTTATGATAGTATGGCATTTTGAATTCCATCATTATGAAAGTGGTTATTGATGTTGCATGTGATTATTCAACCAGTAGAATATCCATGTGAATAAGTAAATTGTATTATCTCATTTTAATTTTTCCATATTATGATGAAGTTTAAGTTTAAAAGGATTTTGTTTTAGTTTTACATTTCCTTAAATGTTTATATTTATTTATGAAAGCTTCCGCTATATTGTTATCCTTACTGAGCATCTGAGCTCACCCCTTTCAATGTTTTAATTTTTCCACGATGTGAAGAGGTATATTATGAATGACCTGTAGGGATATTTTGAGGGGATATGAAGACAAGATGTTTCTGTAGTTTTGTTTTACTTAATGATGTAATGTAAGACATATGAATGTATCTAGTGTTTCCAAGGCTACTAAACTAATTGGCCTTTCAAGACATGATCTTTTGTGATCATGACAATGTTACGCCGTAATGCACCGACTCTAGGTAGCTGGGGTCGGGGCATTACAGTTGGTATTAGAGGCAGTTTAGTACTAACCATAGAAGCTATATTTAGATAAAATCTGATTATAGCACATAGCCCAAAGATAGACTCTGAGGATTAGTATAGAAGAACTTCCTAGAATTTTGTTGTTGTAGATATTTTGTGAGTTTTCCAAAAAATACATCCCTGTCTGGATACGAGCAGGTAGAGGCGGCTCTGGCACAGATCTACCTAGGGGTAAAACCCGAAAACACCGCTTTGAGCTAGACTTGAATGGGAACTAGTGCACGAAAACGGGCCTTGCTGCACTCTTGGTTACGACACTCCTGGGGGATATTCTTAGGATAATTCTCATTTTATATACAAACCACTATGAAGGGTTATGAGTATATACTTCCTCATAGAAATTTTTTTTTTCTGGATTATATCCATAAATAGTTCAATTTATGTTAAGTATTTTACAAGTATTGAATTATGTATTTTGATTCATTAACTAATCTAGTTTATGACATTGTTTAGAAATGGCGCCTAATGGAAGGAATGGAAACTGTATCAATGCACGCACTCCGTGTAGGGATTTCCCTCCTGCTCACGATAATTATAGTGGATTTGGAGATACAGCTGGTGCTGATCAACATATTACCATACTGGGACAACTCACTCGGGATATGAATAATAACCTTACTCGTATAGAGCACCCTGATCTGCAATGTGGAGGATCAATGTTAGACTGCTTCATGAAGCAACAACCACCAACATTTAATGGGGGTACAAATCCATTAGTTGATGAGCAATGGATAGAATCCTTAGAGAAAATATTCCACTCCTTGGGGAGTAGTGAAAGGGAGAAGGTTGTCATGGCAGTTTACCGCCTCACTGGAGATGCTGATCAGTGGTGGTCGCTGATTCAAAACACAAAGGAAGATAAAGAATTATCAAATATGGAATGAAGAGATTTCAAAGATCTTTTCTTAGAAAAATACTTTCCACATGACCATCGAGCAGATATGGAAAGACATTTTCTGAGTCTGAGGCAGAAGGAGGATGAGAATGTCGCAAAGTATGAGGATAACATTACATGGTTAGCGAGGCATGCTTCAGATCATATATGTAACCCAATAAGTAATATTGATCGTTTCTTTGATGGGTTAAAACCATTTCTCCATCGAGATTTAGTATCACAATCTTTCTCAACGTACTAAGATATAGTCTCATGTTCTATCAAGATAGAAAAGGAATTTTCTAAGTCTTATGACAACAAAGTAAAGCAAGTGAAGAAGAGAACGGTGGAATAAGAGACAGATAAAGGGAAAAAAGAGAAAGAAGGATTTTCTATTATGCGATAATTATGGGAAGAATCACCCTGGTACTTGCCTAAACGGAATGGGAATTTGTTACAAATGTGGAGAAAAAGGTCACTAGGCTCGTGATTTTAAGGGAATGAAAGAGGCTGTTAATGTAGAATGCTACAATTGTAGGGAAATGGTGCATTATGAAAATGAATTTCCTAAGCGTCAGGGGAACTTACCTCAGAAAATGCCAAGGGATCAAGGACAACCTTATGCTATTACTACAGTAAAAGTGGAGTAATTAATGTATTGGTGCTTTTGGACTCAAGGATTATATTATGGTTATAAGGATAATGTGATATATATAAGGATTGTACTGCAGCACTTGTTTTTTTTCATTAAGGTTTTAATATGATGAAGGTAATCATATTTTTAGTATGTGAAAATAATAGAAACATTAATTTGTTTGGGGAATATGATAAATTGATTTTGGAATTAAGAGACCTTTTAGAGAAAGTCTGGACAGAGGTATTTTGGATAACTATTAAGGTTGGAATGGATTAATTTGAACCTTGGATAGTATTGTTTAAGGTTAAAACATTTCTGAAGATTATTTTTGGAATATTATAATACTATAGTTTTAAGAAAAGGACCACCTGCAGGGTGGGGCATAACCCATCGCGTCGGACAATGCTGCAGGAATCGAACCCACAACCATAGTGCGACAAGCCTTTATTTCCTACCACTAGCCTACAGGATGTCCCTGGTTATTAAAAAATATTTTTCCTAATCTAAATGGTATGTGGTAATATTTATAACCTTATACAATTATGATAAATAGAATATTTTTGAGTTCTATTACCATTTGGAGTAAAAGATGGGTTTGTGGTAAAAATTTATTAATGAATGAAAGTCTACATGACAAGTATGTACATTCCCTTACTTTCTTAGTAAATCTCCTAAATAAATCCCTCTACTTTATAAACGGTAACTTAAAACAAAAACTTTGTCGGTTAACTTTTCAAACTGGGGATTCAATGACTATTTAACCAATCACAAGTTTATGATTTTCTTATAGTTAACTTTTTCCTAATCCATTTATCTATGACTCTCCATCAGACCTTGATGATTTTTTTTCTTCCATATCCATATTTTCATAGAATCCTAGTATGGGCTCTCTCGGGTGACCTTTGTACTTATCTTTCTATCTTTTAATGTTATATTTTTATTAACCCTATTTCTGGTGTGGGTTTTCTACAAAGGTATTTTTTATTTTCAACCTTATATTTTCAAAGAAAAGTTTCAAATTGCGAGGACACAATTTATTGAAGGAGGGGAGAATGTAACACCCCGAGCTTCCATGATATGCTTGTCATTCAATAATGCAATAGCTTGCATTGTACGTAACTTCAAGTTCTAACACAGCACAACTAATCAAAGTAGCTATTATGAATAGTAATACCCACTTTTTAAAATTATAGAAATGTTATATTTCAAAATGGACTTCATATTTGTATTTTTAATATCGAAATTATCCTAAGTTAAATTTTTTGTAATTTTCTGAGAAAATCCATTTTTTTATGAATAGTGAAAAATACTTACAATTTTTTTAATAAAAATATTTTATAGTAATAAATTATACTATTGAGTGGTTTTAAAGTATAATTAGAATATATTTTTACTATTTTATCCAATGGTGGTCATTAGAATTAATTTCATTTTGAAATTGGACATAAACAATTGTCAATCTTTTGATATATATTGTTTATTAAAAACACGATATTTGTTGTGACAAAGAGAATTAATTATAAAATTAATTAATGAAACTTATATGTTTGGAAGTTTTTAAAATAGACATCATTTTTGGATTCAGAATATCAATTATATCTTAGGGTGAAATTTTGGCATTGTTCTGAAAAACATCAATTTTTGATGAATAGTTAAACCACTAAGTGGTAGTTAGAAAACTAATTTTTTGTTTAAATGAAACATTACCACTTCTGTGATTTGATTTTAAAAAATCCGACATATATGGTTGTCATTAGGAATAAATATGTTGTTCAATGGGATTAAAATAATTTTTTGGTGAATAGTAACTTTTAAGTTTACTTAATCGCGATTAAAGGTAATTAGTGAAATTTATGGTAAAAATAGTATTATAAAATGAGGAATGACCATTACACTTGTCCTACACATATTTGATGTGTCATGGTCTAACAAGACAATCCATGGGTCAACTTGGGGACCCCATGGAGCCGCATTGGTAGGAAAATGACATAAATAACTTTTTATTTAAATTTAAAATAAAAATGTCACAAACATAAGTTGTTTTACTAAAACAATTCTTATATTGGGTTATACAAGTCATATTTTTTACTATAAATTTTAATTAGAAAGATAAAAAGATTTCCCACATCATGATATTTGTTTTATAATTTTTAGACATTAAATAAATTAATTTATTTATGACGCCATGATGATGCAATGATTACCTCATTAATTAACGATTTAAATAAAATGAAAAGATAATGTAAAATCCATGGTGTAAACTTGTCAAAAACTCATTGTATGAGTAGATTTCGAACCCTTATCACCTTATCCTAGAATTATATAAGTGTGGGACCTTTAAAATCCTAAACTAATTATATAATAAAGTAACATTTCATTACTTTCCAAGAGTGCCCCTCCTCTCCACTTATAAAAGGCCCCCACCACTACCACCTAACTCAGACCTTAAAGCCATTTTGCTCACCAACTCTGCCCAAATACTCTCCCAACTTCCCTATATTACTACTAGAAGCATCACTTTGGGCAGAACTCTTCCCAAGGAAGCCTTTGGCTCAAACCAAAAAGAGTTACCCTATTTTGAGGTAATGTCTTCTCTTGTGTTATTTTATATTATTTTTCTTCTCCAACCCCCTAAACTCTTTTTATTCATTTCTATTGTAACAAAAATAGTATCATAAATATACTTGAATGTTTTTATAAGAAGGATTCGAGCTACACTTACACACACCTACATCTAATGGTTAAAGAACATACCGTTTCTGTGGATGGCGAATTTCTGCCTCACGAAACGATGATTGTTCAACACTCATATAACACCTCTAATGGTGGCCATTTTGATGACACTATTTTCATATATGATATGTATATATTATGGTTATGTTTTCCTTATGATTCTGTATTTCTCATTTATGTCATACTTTATGATTTCCATTATGGGTAAACGCGATAATTTAATTTTAAGAAGTGCGGACTACCGCCCCCTCAAAGTGATTTGAATCGTTAATGCCATATGTGGGATGTATAAAGGATAGAGTAAATGGTATTATAAATTATATTATACTGGAATTATATTATACCTTTATATGATTATAAATTCATTCCATTAAATATGAAATGGAAAGGAAAGTAGCGTTCTTGCGTACGTACGACTTACCGTCTCCATGAACGGTGCATTTCATTTCTTACCTCTAAATGTTATGTAATATTATAAATGAATGAATATACTGGATATATATAATGTATACGATATATAAATAATGAATATAATTGTGGATATAATGGATATTTTACCACATGAACAAAGTGTAATTATAAGAAGTTTATTTTTGACTCAACTACCTAAGATCGACAGAACGCCTGTTATAAACTTAAATAATTACATAATGTTCATGACATGGTAATTAGTGATATAAAAGGAATAATGAACATGAAAAAGGTTCTTAATAAGGTAGAGATTAACTATAGTTTATTATTTCGCAAATCAAAGAACGGTCGAGTGAATTCGGACACGAGGTAAGGGAATTTCTTAACCCAATTTCCATTTTTTGGGTTAATCTCTTACTTTCAAATTATGTCATGATATCATTATGTCATATATTGTATTTGTATTTTCATTATGTGTACTTATAGTGAACAGACATAATAGACCTATTTTATTTTAAAAATGATATTTGTAAGGACTTCGTCTCAATCTCCTTTCATTGAGGCATATTTGGTTTTATACACAACTCACTCTTATACGGTGTATAAACCCATTTGAATTTTACATTTATTCAAAAGGAATATTTTTTATACGAAGTGTTTTACTAAATGACAAAAAGGAATGTCTTTCTTGCCGTACGTATGTGGCAACAATGACTTCTCTGCCGCCGTAACCATTATTTGAGTTTCGGCTTCCTCTACAAGCCATAACATTTTTTAATTAAAAATAAATACAAAGTTTTAATTTTCTTTAATTTTGGTATTGAAAATGGTTTTGAAAGTGTTTTTATTATATCAATGTGTTGTATTGATATCTTGTGATTTAAATGTGGAAATTTTATGTTTCCTTTAGGCATGTTTTATGTGATACGATTATGCTATGGTTTATGATATGTTTAAACCTGCTCATATGAGGAATTCATTGGACCTAATAAGTGAAGGGTGGAGCCCTCTATAGCTCCTCGATGCATCGATAGGTCTCATGAGACAAACTAGTGTCTTGGCACGATGCCTTGGCAAAATATTATTTGCAGTCTTGGCATGAGGCCTTGGCAACATGGTTATGATAGTCTGGCATTATGCATTCCATCATTATGAATGTGGTTATTGTTGTTGCATTTGATTATTCGACCAGTGGAATATCCATGTGAATATGTAAATGGAATTATCTCATTTTACTTTTTCCATATTATGTTGAAGGTCAAGTTTAAAAGGCTTTTGTTTTAGTTTTACATTGCCTTAAATGTTTATATTTATTTATGAAAGCTTATGCTATATTGTTATCCTTACTGAGCATCTGAGCTCACCCCTTTCAATGTTTTAATTTTTCCAAGATGTGAAGAAGTATATTATCAATGACCTGTAGGGATATTATGAGGGGATATGAAGAAAAGATGTTTTTTTATTTTTGTTTTACTTAATGATATAATGTAAGACTTATGAATGTATCTAGTGTTTCCAAGGCTATTAAACTAATCTGTCTTTCGAGACTTGATCTTTTGTGATCATGCCAATGTTACACACTAATTCACCGAATCTGGGTAGCTGGGGTCGGGGCGTTACAAATATTATATTTTTCTATAATAAGAAACATGTTTTTTAGAAATTTTTATAGAACATATGTTGTCACAATTTATAAGGACATGTCTAAATAATTATCCATAATCTAGTAGAGTTTGTTTCATCTAAATAATTTATGAAAAAAACTATTTTAGTTATATACTCATAATAAGTGGTAGATTGTATCACAAAATATTTCTTCTAGATGCAATAATATACTATAGATTTTCCAAAAATAATACATGTTCTAGTGGAACATTTTCAGTATAACTTTTAGCATCTAAAATCCACATATGAGAAACTCCCTAAGTCAAATGATTTTCCTCTTAGATAACCCAACCCTAAAATGGTTTTATACATGATGTATTTCTAAATTATTTTATAATACTGTAAATGATACTCTTTACGATTTTCTCAAAAATTATAATGTATAAACAAAATAAATAGATTATCTGGCCAGCTATAGGTTAAATACAACAATATTCCACTCATAACTCTATAACTGATTTGGTCAACTAGATTTCTACTTCATCAACATCGATCATATAGGTAGTAATTAAGGGAGTATCAGAAAGTTTAGTGTTATTGAAATAAAAACGTTCTATAAGGTATTTATTACACATATATTGATTTAAAATAATTCTATATTCATTTTGAAAATATTTAAAACAGAGAAAAAATATATGTTCAACCATTAATCTAATTTAACATTATTTTTTCACAATATTTTAACAAAAATTCACAAAGAATATGTAAAAGATCTAAAAATTATTCCATCAATAGAAATTATAAATACTAAGAAAAATTTGTAAACAATTTTTCTAAGGATATTATGATCATCTATACCTTTTAAAATATCATTTAAAAAATTAAATGATATTATTCAATGAAGAAAATCTATAGAAACCTATTTCAAACCATAAAAATATTTTATTTAATTGGGAATCATGTTTTGTATAATGATGAATATGAAATCCATGGGATTGAACAACAAAAACATCATCAAATTTAATAAAACTCATGAATAAATTTTTAACATCCTTTTGACATTGTTTGAAATATAAATGTGATGAATAGTAATGGATTATTCTAATGGATTTATATCATTCCACTAGTGAAACTTTTCCACATAGTCAATACCATATCCATGATAATAAACATTGGTTATAAACCTTTTTTATTTATCACTATGTTTCCATAATAAATAAAAATATTTCTAAACATATACTTAGTACCTATAGTCAATAATTCCTTATATCAAACTAAATGTTCCCAAATTTATTCCATTCAAACTGATTTTGGTCCTCTTGAATTTCCACTCCATATAGTTTATCCCTAATTACGTAATTTATTTTATTTGGTTCATGTTGTGAAAATAATTGTTAATTTTTAACCTAATTTCTAACTAAATCTCTAGTTTGCGTACAACTATATTGGTCCCCAACAATATCATCCATAGAATGATATATATGAGTCCTAAAAGATCTTGGAAAAGAATGGTTGGATATCATAGGAATAATTATAGATTTATGATCTAGATCTTCCTCAAAACATGATGATTTTCTACTTGTTTTGCATAATTTTATGAAGGTTTTTAATTGAAATCCATAGTTTAATAATTGTCCACAAGGTATTATAAAGGGTTTTTTGTCTCTGGTTGATATTAATCATCAAATCAGACATGTACAGACTATCAAAAAATCTGAGTTCTTTTATTAAACTGACCAAATGATTTAGTAGAGGATGAATATCCTTGTAAAATTACATCATCACAGTTGGAAGAAAATTTGTCAATATTATCTTTAGTGATATGAATGATGAATTTTCAGCCAAAAAATATAATTTAATTGTCCATTGGATTTAAATTTTTATATAATTAATAAGTATTTTTTTCTATGAGATGTCAAATTAAATCAGTATTCATTATATAACATTTTTTATTACCAACCAATGTCGAAAATAGAAAATATGGACATATTTATTCACCGTAGTCTTGTAAATATCTTAATGTTCCATATTACTTCATTATACAACAAAATTTATATATAGAATACAAGGAGTATAAAATTAAGGATTTTAGTAATTCATTGATAAAAAAGATTCAATGTCTTGTTTTTAATACTCCTAACCATGGTCACTCTTTATTGTTTTAATGCTACTTCCACTATGTCATTCAACATATTAGAAAACATTGTGAAATGATATTAATAATTAATTTCATGGGAATGAAATTATCCCTATGTATACCTAGAAAATTTATCTATAATAACATAAATAAATCCCTTTCTATTTATAATAGAATATATACATTCTCCAAAAAAAACCCATGTGATCCAAATCTAGGGGTTTAGAAGTAGATAGGTATTTCTTATATTTTGAAGGGATCTTTTTATGTTTCCATTCTGAAAATTGTTTATAGAATTTATTGTTGAGTAATTCATGTATATGTGTATTTTTTTGTAATCCCTTTCAATTTATATTTTTATGTGGCTCTATATTTAAAAGTCCTAGTTTTCTATTCTAAATAAAATATTATTTATGAAAGTAACATAGACAATAAATATTATGAGAATAAAATGATCCAATATAATAGAATAAACATTGTAATTTCATATATAAATAAATAATAAATCTTTTTTACAAAAATATCATTTAATAATTATTTTAACGAATCTAAATTCTTTTTAGGATAATCATTATCTTCTATATTTACTTTTATTTCTTCCTTATACATTTTAAATATTCAGATCATCTCCTTGAATAATAACATATCAATATCAAAAAATTCATTAATTGTTACTGAATTTCCTCTCCATAATTCTGGTAGACACCTCAACATGCATATCACTTGGTCCTTATGAGAAACAATAATTCATAATTGGTGAATTGTATTCACAATATCATTGTTCCTGAGAAAAAAATTAGAAACATGATTTTAATTTTCCATTTTAAGAGTACCATATTTAAAAATATTAGCATTTGAGAATATTTCATTGATATTAGATAAAAAATCATGAGAAATAGCTCATCTGTAAAAAAATTCAAAATAAGTTATGCATGAATATGTTTAATTGAATTTTTCATCACCCAAACCATAGTAAAAATCATTTATAGATTTCAGCTTATATTTTATGACACTTTATTAGGATCATCAATTCTAGTCCTTATAGTTTTATGTATTTAATATTTATCTATATGAAGAAGTATAGATTTTAAAACCCATTCTCTCTGTATGAACCGAATCTTGATTTTCCACATAGAATTTTTATTTAATTAAAAAGGGGTTCTATTCATAGTAGAACCCTCTTCTCTATTATCCATGAAATAAAAATTTATAAATAACCTAATTTTAAGATAATTTAGTCATAACTATGTAAAAATTGTAATGAAATTAATATATGTGGAATCCAAATGTTTGTCAGAGTCAGTAACCCAATAAGGGAGGGGGCAGGGAATTTTGTTCCCAAAAAATGATGTTCAAAGCATGTTTTAATAAAATCCCTCAATTAAAACAAATTCATCAAGTTAATATATATATATATATATATTTGATATATATTTTTCATTTAAAATGTTATTAACTGATTGATTATGGATCATTCAAAATAATATATGAACTTAATTTAAGCTTTGAAATTGATTTAAATAAATAACTTATTATATAAAAACTTTTTAAGAATAAGAATAAAAGCAAAATTTTTGTTTACAAATTAAAAATGAAAATATTTGAAATCATCGAGATGAAGAATAGAAAACTAAAACACAATGTGTAATAAATAAGGGGTTGTGTCTCAATATGATTCCTAGTATCATCCACTCCAAAATATATCATTGCTACGAAGATTATATAACAAAAATCTGATAGAAAACCCTGATTCGGTATACATGAAACATCTCACAAGCTATACAAGATCAATGTATCTTCATTAATTACATGTGGGTAGAAAAAAACATTGGTCCCAAATGGAAATCTATAAATATTTTCATGGTGATATAGGTAAAAATGAGATATAAAAGAATATAATGTATTATATAGTTTAGGAACAACAATAAATGATTGTAAATAAACATAGAAAACATAAAAAATTTTATAATTAAAATAACATATAGATAATGTAAGAAGAATTATAAAAGAGTGTAACTGCATGGTCATTAGTTCTCTAGATTCTAGAGCTTCCTCATATATAGCTTGGTGGGTATGTCAAACAGTTTCTCTAAAATTTATTGGAAAACATATTTTTTTCTCTATTTATTCATAAGAATGGATATTCACCACCAATTAAATAAACTATGTTTTAATATAATGTATTTAATTATGTATCATGTACATTCTCATGTGATGATATATATTTTTTCCATTTGAGAACACTCATGAATAGGGTATATCCTCAAGAATATATAGCCATTGGTGCACCTTTTGAAGGATAATCATCATGATATATGGATTATCATATAAACACTAATTTATTCCTCAATTTTCTTACGAAAAAGGTTACAAAAATTAAATATTACATGTACATTAAATATCATAAAATTACCATTTATGTTTTTAATTCTAACTCAAAACAACAGAAATAATGGAAAACATTGATAGTGGATCCTTTTGGCTATATCTAAACATGGTGGTAGCACATGCTGGGTGGTTACACATATTATGAGAAAAAAAACAAGTGGTAACTAGAAATATTATAGAGTTATCTATTTATATATTTTCCAAGTAGTCAAACACCATACAATAGCTAATATTAATGGTGGCATAATCTTGCACTATCCAATCATGGGGTTTGTAGGCCTAGAAGTAGCTAATCTATGAGGCATAAAAGTCTCTATGTTGAAAGTTATATTGGTGAAAAAATGTTATGTAACTGTGGATATTTTCAATATATATTGAAAATTAATTATAAAATTATAAACTATCATAAAACATGAATAAAATTAAAAACATAATAATAGGACTTGTGATAATTATAACAATGAGGTTAAAAAATCAATTATTAATATGAGTTGTTCAAAAGATGTATATAATGAATATAAATTATATTTGTATCACAATTGAAATTCAAGTGATAAAGGATATATGATCAATGTGAATGTTATATACCTACTAAGTGAAATCATAAATTAAATATGAAGAATTTAATAACCAAAATGATACTGATGTTGAATGATATCAAATCAAGAGGTGAACAAATGTCATATGTAAAACATTTATGGTATTATATGTAAGAATAATATTTTTGTAAAGCTGATTTATAAATTTTACTTTATTATACATGGTTTTAGATTTCTTTTAAAGTAAGACAATTTTGATGTAATTTATTTTTATCTCAATTTCATTTTATAGAGAGTTGATTTAATATTATGAAAATTTTAATATTACTATAGTGTATATAGTTTGAAAAAAATGGATTTGGAACACTTGATGATTTAATTCACTGTAGTTAATGATCCATATGGTATTAATGTCTCTAATGAGTTTTGATTCAATGAGTACTAAATTCATATGGAGTTTATGTTATAGCCTCATCTCTACCATGATTTTTTGTGATTAAATTTTGGAAAAAAATGAAATTTTACGATATATCTATCTCACTACTATTTTCATTTGTTATCCTCTAATTATTCCATGATATTTCTTGCCTTCCTTTCATTTTACACTATTTAGCCTTTTATGTAGCTCTTTAGATTTCATTTAATAATTCTTCAATGATAATTAGAAAATTATATATTATGATTAAATGTAATTTTAACAATATTAATATGTGTTTTCATTAGTATTTTATCTTATATATAGATTAATATATATTAAATTTTTAATAGTCCTTGAGTAACTATCAATTTTTCTTTTATAAAATTGTGTACATGTTTATTATTATTATATTTTAAATACAAAATTTATTACATATAACTATTACTTATACATGGTTTTATAATTTATGTATATATAATCCTATGTTTCAATGGAATATGAAAGTGTAGAGTAATTTTTATACTATCGAACAAGGATAAATGTTTGAACCCAACTAATGATAAAATAAACCATTTCTAAATTTATTAATACTAATGAATTTGTTAATAATTTTAATTATGAAAATATTATGTTGTTTTTAAAATTAAATGAAATAGTTTTTAATGTTGTCCTTTCAGACGATTATTATATAAAATTTTAGCTTATTATTTTAATTATAAAAAAATAAAAATTTTATTGAATTTTTCAAATCATCATAAAAATAATTACATTGGGTGCACATCTTTGGTTTTTTTAGAAAATATATATTTTTATTTAAATTTTAAAAAATAACGATTTTTAGAAAATATAATATATTGTAATGAAAATATTCAATTTAAAAGTACCAATATTAATTGAATTATATTTAATTTAAAAAATTTATTTTTAGGTATTTTTTATTAAAATATTTATATTTAGATATTAATTATACTATAGTTTAGTTTTTTATTATTAATGGGTTTCAAATCATTTTCTTCTGAAAATGTTTTTTAAAGTGCATAATGTTAATCAAATTTAGTTAATTAAGAAAACCCCTATGTCATAATTTTTTAAACTAAATTTAAATATTATATATATTTAAATTTGAATTTAATTTTAAATAATATTTATTACTAGTCTAAGAGTTTATATAAAATCTTCTTATGTTTGAAAAAAAATCATTCCTTTAAAAATCACATTTTCATCACATCTATGGTTTAATTTAAAATTTTCATTCATAAATTACATGAAATGATCATGGTAAAATAGATCCCATATTTGGAATCATATTTTATTTACTTTAAAATAATGTTAAACTAATTTTGGGGCTTTAATAGTAGTGAAAATTGATAAAATCATTTTATGTAGTTATAGTAAAAATGAGTTAACCATCAGGTTAATATAAAAATATAATAGTTAAAATGACAGATAAAAAATGTAAATTCTAATTTATTTCCATTTAATGAATTAATGTAATATATTTACCTATAATAGATTTTTTTATACTTTTTTAATAAGAAAAACTATTGGTATTACTTTTTCCTTTTAATAGTTCTAAGTCTCTCATCTCCTATACTAGTTAAAGGCCACACAATCTCCTACAATTTTCACAAAATAAATTAGAAATTATGATAAAATAGCATAGAAAATATATTCTATACATTAATCCTTATGTAATGGAGGCCATGGTTGGATAAAATATCTACTATAGGAAGGCTTCCAGAATAATCATAAAGTAAAACTCCAAATAAGAGGTATTATCCTTAACAAGTGTTTTTGTTTTTTTAATTATTCCACATACATTAAATATTATTAAAAATTTACTGTATAATAATTTATATTGAATATAAAGTGATTTTAATATGTAAATTCCATAATAAATCCACATCTTATTCCATCAAATGTGAATCAAAACTATCATTCATGTTTATAGAGGACTACTACCTCTTGATCATATTTTATTCAATTCCGATCATCACTTATTATAGATATGAATAATGATTAATTTAGAGAGTTTATATATTATATTAAGTAAATATTTACCATTATGTAAATATTATATAACATTTTATTTTTATGATTTTGTTCACAGATAATTGATAACCTCATTCATTCATTTTTATAGACTACTCACTCCACATTGTGATGTTGTAATTTTTTATCACCATATCACATGAAAGATATATATAAATGTAATTGAAAAATTATAATGATTTTTTGATATTATTAATTTTCTATAATGGAAAAAATAATACTTACCAGCATTAAATAATGAACATTAAAAAATTGAAACACTACCTATGTGTACCTATAACCAACAATCCTCATGATTTCAACATAGTTCATTTCTCAGACATGAAATTGCTGATTTTTTTAATATTATAATTGATATTTAAATATGATAACTATTTCATGATTATATTTTTCATATTATTGAATTATATCCACTTGGACCATTGTCAACCTACAAAAATCATTTTTGACTTATCAGCCAAATACTGTAGAAACTTTTGAATTGAATTTAAATGATTAGAAAATTATTTTTAATAGGGTTTGAGATAAAATAAAACTAAATATTAATATTAATAAGGTTTATAATATAATAAATAATTAAAATAATTTTATTATACATATTGATAAATAACATATTTCAAAATTTAGAGTATAGGTAGGGAAAACATTACATTAAAAATTCATTTAAAATGATTGTGAGATATGTTTTAAAATTCCATCTGTAGAACCTTATAATTTTTAAAAATCATTATAAAAGGTAAATATATATAAATGAATGTTTTTATGTAAATTTTATGTATCTTTTAACATTACTTGATAGTATATGAAAAAAAGGAATATTTTCACATAAATTTTTTACTTTCATTACAAAATGAAAATGGATTATTCTTTTTTTTAGATATTATGAAAATAAATTTTACTAATTATATAAATATTATTTTATGTATGTATTCATTTAAAATCATTCAATTAATAAAAAATTAATATATCCTTTCCTTTTTTCTATGATTTTATTGGTATTTAAAATGGGGTTCTAGAAGAAAAATATTACATTAATTTCTAAATGAGATTTACATAATTGTTTGAAATAGTTTTTCAAGAGATTCAAGATGAAAATGTGGAATAAATACAATATTAATTTAGCATAATGTTATTTTGAAATATATATGATAAATGTGTGGGATTTCTATAGATTATATGATGGTTTCTACAATATAGAATCTAGTGAGCTTGGTATAGCTTATATTATCAGTGTCCACTAATACTTATCCATGGTTTTGGGTAATATTCATGGAATTAATAGCAATGATAGAGGGAGCTACTTGTGGGTTTATAAAATGGATTTATTTAGAATCCATTTATTCCAAACATAGTTTTAAAATGGTCTCCATTTGTATAAAGACCCCGCCTTAAAACATTACATAATCTTAAATTAAATTAATAATTCACATTAAAGATCTTTTCATGTTTATATTTTTAGTTAATTAGGCTATAACATTTATATTGCAACTCAAAAATTAGATATAATAATCTTCTACTATATCAAACGTTTCACATAAATAAAAAATCTAAAATACGAAAAGAATTATTTTCTTTATATAAATATTCTTGAATAATTCCTTTATCTTACCCTACCATATACCCTACGAAATACATTTCAAAAACATTTGATAAGAATAATAATCTATGTAAGGGTTATAAATTAAAGAATGAAATCATTATCCCATCAATAAATACAAATGAATTAAACCATACTTTTTAATCATAACATACCTTATCAAATCATACGATTTATGAATTACACACAGAAATCATAAATCATAAAGGTAAAAAAAGTGGCATCCATATTTAACTAACATTGTTGCTATCACAGCTATGTTGGGATTTACACTTAGAATACCCATCACCGTAATTTCCCTAAATCACTTAGGAGAAACATCACATTCACCTCGGTCACGTTACCTAATGCATTGGAAAGCTATATCAGGCTCACGCACACTAGGTTTACCGTGGAACCTCCTGTATATGTAATCAATGCCCAAGAACCATAACATAAACATAACACGTAAAACAATCATAAATGGAAGATAAAATTTCCATATTGAAAAAAAGGATATTAGTTTAAGATAATCAATCCAATTGAAAAGAGATATTTAAATAATTTAAAAAGAATGTTTTTGAGTGAAAGTTTCTCATACCACATTGATTCCTTTAATTGAATTGATATTTTGAAACTTTATTGTTCATATAAAAATATCCTTCAAATCTTTTTGAAAACATGGGCATTAATTAGAAATATTTATAAGATTAAATCATTACAAATTTTTTTAAAAAATAGGTAAAGAGTTTCTAATAAACATGAGAGATGATTCAATACAAATAATTGAGGAATAAAATTAAATCAGAAGATTATAATATCATTTGAATAAATGTATTCATGATATAATATGAAAAAATGATGGTATATACAATATCTATGAGTGAATTGGTGAATAACAATATTGAAGTCTCAATGGAATGTAAATTGAGACAAAATCCGTTATAAAGATGATATAATTAGATTAAAGATAAATCAATGACATAATTATGTTTGAAAAATAATAACACACCCAATATAAGTGGATATTAAGTGTAAAACAATCATATTTTATTAACAAATATTCATATAATGACATAATGAATAACATAAAGTTTAACCAAGTAAATTTAAATTGGCTAATAAAGTTTCCTTACAGAAATTCGATAGCCTAACGGTGTCACATTTAAAATTTAAAAAATGAGTTTATGAGAGAGAAAAATGGAATATAATCACTTGGACATAAAATTTATAGAAATAAGGATATATAAGAACATATATCAACAGAAGAATATTTAAATTAAAAGACATAACAAAAAAGAAGTCTTTTCAATAGAGATGGGTGAAAGGTTCCCTTATAGATTTGGTAACTTTTGAAACATACATCCCAAGAAAGAAGGATCATACAATGATGATATAAATTCCATGAAATTAGAGTATATTACACAAAGAATAAAATCATTGTTATTACATCTACCACAAAACAAAAAAAAGGAAATAATGAAAATTATAGCATGAACCTCATGGGAAAAAAAGTGAGCTAAAAATTCCCTACCACGTTGTACTCAATTGAGTCGTATGACCAAAAGTTAATAACCACCAAATGAATCATCGAAAACCATGAATATAAATATAATCATGATCATAAATATAAATTTTTGTACACAATCCTCCACATGAAAAAAATAATTGGCGAACAATGAAAATCTCACGGAATTAAAAGTGAGATAAAAAACTCCTTACCTCATGTTCGAGTTGACTCATATGTTTCGTGTTCTTTTTGAATAATAAAATTATGTTAATATCAAATTAATTAAGAAATTTTGTAATAGTTATTATTCTATTTATATCACTTCTTACATTTCTATAGATATTAGTTAATTATTTGAGTTGATATTGCATATTTTATCGATTTTCGGAACTTGAGTAAAAAATGGACTAGTTATAATTACAATTTTTCCATGTGGTAAAAATTCCATTATCTACCTAATGATATATATTAAATAGATATAATATATAACATATATATACATTTTTTATTTATTGATAATATTCCATATCATTTGGAGTTATGAAATGATATGCACCATTCATGAAGATGGCAAGTCGTACGTACGCATGAACACTACTTTCAATTCTATTTTGTATTTAAAGGATTTAAAATCTATTTATACATATGTATATTATAATTGAAGTATAATATCATATGATATATATGATACATAATTTCATTAACTCCATTATTTTATACGTTCTATGTATGTCATCAACGAATCATTTCACCTCGAGGGGGTGGTAGTCTGCACGTCCTCAAATGAAATTATCGTGTTTACACATATTAGAAAGACTAAAGGTATGATTGTAAATAAAAAATATATTAAAATTTAAATAAATATATATCATATATAAATACATTTCCATCATAATGGTCCCCATGAGAGGTGGTAGGAGATAATTGAATAATAATCATTTCATGATGCATTTGCTTTCCATCTACAGAAACAAAATGTTCTTCACCCATTAGATGGAGGTTTGTGTATGTTCAATTTGAATAATTCTCATAAAAACATCCTAGTATATTGATGATAATTGTGTTGTTATAAATGAAATGAATAAAAATAGTTTAGTGGATTGGAGATGTAAAATAATAGAAAATATGTTATGATAAACCATTACCATTAATTTGTGTAACTCCATTTTGTTTGGAAAAAATGACTTCTTGAAGTTACTTTTGTCTTTGGTAAGTAATCTAGGTGGAATAGAGGGATCTTGAGAGATTATTTGGGAAGGTTTTAGACTATCCAAGGTGCTTGATAGGTGTGAGGAATGAGTGAGAAATGGGTGCATTTTATAAGGGGGAGGGGTCGTTAGGAATGTGTAAAAATATTATTTTATTATATAATAATATGTCGTTTAAAATAGTACATAACTAATTAAAGTCGAATATAAATTTACTAATGGTCCAAATAAAATCATAAAATATGAATTGGATAGGCTTTGGATATTGTTTTAATATTTATAATCTTATTTATATAAATCATTTATTAATGAGAGAAATATTCCATCACTGTTGTGTCATAAATAATTTAATTTATATGATGTCAAAAAATTATAAAAAAATACCATAATGTAGTAAATATTTTTATCTTTCCAATGAATATTAATAGACAAAAATATGACTTATATAACCCAATTTAAAAATTGATTTACTAAAATATATTTGATAATTTCATTTTTTCCATTACATTAATTTAATTAAAACAAAGTGTCATTATCACCCACAAGTGGCCACATCGGGTCCCAAAATCAACCCAAGGATGTCCATTGTTAGACATTACTCATAAAATAAGTTTAGTACTAGTGTTAAGATAATAATTTATTATTATAATACTATTTTTGCCTTTAATTACCATATTTACCTTAACCACGGTAAATAAAAGTCAAAAGTTACTATTCGCCAAAAAAATATTTTCATCTTATTGAGCCACATTTTACTTACTAATATAAAACATGTATGTCTAATTTTAAAAATTCAATTAACAGAAGTGGTAAAATATAATTTAAATGAAAATGTCAGTTTTTTAACTACTACAAAGTGGTTTCACTATTAATCAAAAAATTGATGTTTTTTAGAAAAATACCAAAATTTAAGCCTAAGATATATTTGATATTATGAATTCAAAAATTATTTCTACATTTCCAATTAAAAACATATATGTTGTATTAATTAATTTAAAATTAATTCATTTTGTCAAAAAATATTGTGTTTTCAAAAAACAATAACTATCAAAAGATTGACATTTGTTTATATCTAATATCAAATTGAAATTAATTACAATGACAAAAATTTGATTAAATGGTAAAAATATAATTTAATTACACTTTAAATATAATTAAAAAATATAACCTAACTATATAAATAAATTATATTAAAATGTAGTTTTGAATTAAAATATAGTATTTTTCACTATTCATTAAAAATGAATTTTATCGGAAATATTCCTAAAATTTAACAAAAGTAAATTTTTATGTACCAAATCTAAATAATAATTTTATTTTGAAAAATATAATGTATAGAAGAGAACAATTATAAATTTAAATAGGGTCCACCATTAAAATTCAGAAAATTGACCTTTTAAAGAATACTAGGGTATTTGGGCTTAAAATTTGATTCATTCACATTTTAAGCCTCTAACTATTATTAGATAAATGTAAATACATTTAACCAACATATATATTCATATCATAGTTAGTTAAATCCATTATCACTAATACAATTGCAATGCATTAACTACCATTTAAAATAATAATATTATTATATTATTTATCAGCATAACTCAACAGTGTGTGAAATTGTAAGATTTTCAAAGAAACCCATTGTTGAGTATCTAGTAATCCATCGATGATAGCATCACCTTTAAAGAAAAATAAACAGTTAATCCAAAAATATTAAAAAATATGAAAATGTCATTTTATTTACCAATGATGTAACATCCTTCTCCCCTTTTGGAAATTTCATCCTCACAATTTCAAAATTAGGATCGAAAACATCATTTAAAGTCCCACATCAGAAAAAGAGTCAATAAAATAATAAATTTATAAGAAATAAAATTAAATACGAAGGTTACCCAATATAACCCATATTAGGCTTCCATGTTAAGAAAACCTGGATATGGAAGAAAAACTAACCATCATGTTCTGATGAAGAGTTATAGAAAATATGATTATGAGAAAGTTGACCACAAAAAAATCAAAAACTAGTTATGTGTAAAGTATTATTTGATTACCCAGTAGGAAACGTAAGCAGAAAACATTTTTGTTTCGTGTTTCCTTTTAATAATTTAAGGAATTCATTTACTACTTTGAATAATAACATAAGAAAATATACATAACTTCAATTAGAGTTTCATCCTTTAATACGTTTATACCAAAAACTAATTTTTTCATCAAACAATGATTATTCAAAAAGACTTGGTCATATCCAATGCACAAGAAAGAACTTTTATTGAATCACATAATCCCCAAAAAATATCTATATATTTCCCTTTCCTTTAGAAACTAATAGAAAAAATGGTTATATATGAGATCATATGATCTCCAAAAAGGATAATCCTTTATAATGAGAAATAAAACTCTTAATCCCTAATATTCAACCAAAAAGTACCCATATTTCAATAAAGACAATTCAAAACACAAATGTCCTTAAATTTGTTCAAAATAATCCAAACTAAGATTGAAACCCAAAAATAAGAAGGATTTAATCCCATAATCCTCCACAGTAAATCTTAACAATTATTTCTAAAATCATAGAATACTATGAAATTATCGTACTAAATCATATGTAACCAAATCACATATTATCTATGATAGGTTAATCATTTCCATAAATAACCCAAATCATTATATGCCCATAATAAAAACATATATTCTTCCAAAATAAAATTCCACAATTACTCCTCAATTGAAATCCCAAAGTATTCTATTTTTCATATGCATATAGTGTTTCTCGAAAATAGTAAACATCATCTAAAATAACCTTTATAAATTAATCACCAAATAAATTTTCTATATTAAGGATATCAATTTAATAAAACATAAGTTCCCAAAATCAAGTTATTATTGATCCATAAAATCATTTTACTAAAAATATTATGTAAAACTAACTAGGGAATTCATTTATTCTAGTGATAGGAGATAAATCCCAATCTCACTTTGGTTATGGGTTCCATTCCTCCAGCTTTTTCCGAGACGAGGGGTTGTCACGCGTTTTTCATGTTGTCCTTTTTATAAAATTCAAAAATAACTCTAATATTTTTTTTAACATCAATGGTTTTCTCATACCTTTCATTTTAATCCCAACTTATTAAGACCTCAACATCATATATATTTCCATTTTTCTTTCACCTACATATAATAAAACAAACAATTCCAAAAACAAATAACATCAAAACCTGATAATGGTATCCATATAGTTTCATCATCATATTTTTCACATAAGTAGAAGGTCCAGGCATTGTAACAATGATTTAGAGATCCATAAAAATCATTTTATTATTTCATCCAAATACTCCATGAATAACTTAGGTCATAAGTGGGTTCGTAGAAAAATTGTTTTGAAAAATTATCATGTATGACATATAATTTCAAAACAACTGATAAAACATTATTTTTATAAAACAGTCAGACTGAGTTTGAGTTGAAACATTTGATCAGTGGCCCAATTAAAATACCATAAGTATATGCGGAGAGAATATATTTTATAATTAGATATAAATAGGTTGTGTAATGGTCTCCTTCATCAGCACATTTTTCAAGATCATAATATGATTAAAAATCTTATGATAAGGAAAATATTTGTAAATTCCTTGAAAATATTTACCTTTCATGAAAATATGAGAAGATTGTGAAAATAGGATTTGATTAAATACAACCCATGATCCATGATGAAATCGGGGTATAGTGGAAGTGTTCGACATCTCAAACAATTGCTTCTAAGTGAGTTGTGTGTTATAAAAATATTCACAATCATCCGAACATGACTTTGCAATAATTATTTTAAAAAAGTCGTCCAAAAGAAATAGAATTTCGTTTGAGATCCTCCTCCTTCCATTTGTAATATACATTTCATGATCTGAAAAAGTATGGAAAATAAGGAATTAAATTATATTGTAGACATAGAGACTAACCTTGTGTCAAACATAAACTCCAAATCCCTTATGATTTCTAAACCGACCTTTGATACAAACTATAAAGATCGAGCCTTAAAAAATTACATAATCTTGAATTAAATTAATAATTCACATTAAGAATATTTTTAGGTTTAGTGTGTTAGTGAATTAGCCCATAACATTTACATTACATCTCAAAAATCATCAATAAGACACTTATACTTTATCCAATGCTTCACAAAAATAAAACTCCTTAAGTTAAAAAAGTGTTCATTTCTTGATGTAATTCTTCATGAATACTTCCTTTCTCATACACTTCCTTATAAACTATTAAAAACATTTCAAAATCTTTGGATGAGCATAATAATCCCCGTAAGGGTTATAAAATTAGGAAATAATACATTACCCATCAATAAATAAAAATCAATGAAACCATAATTTTCAATCATAACATAACTTATGAAATCATAAGATTTATGAATAAAACATAAAAATCATAAATCAGAAAGGTAACATGTGGCATCCATATCAAACATATGTTTTAGATATCACAGATATGTACGGTGTTACAATTGAAATACCAATCATAGTATATTCCCTAAATCTCTTTGGAGAAACATCATGTTTACGTCCATCACGTTACCCAATGCATTAAAGAGCTATCTCAGGCTCACCCTCCCTAGGTTTATCACGAAACCACCTATATACGTAAACAATTCCCAAGAATCATAACATAAACCTAACACATAAAACAATCATAATGGGAAGATAAAATTCCCACATTGCAATAAACAGATATCAGTTCAGGATAATAAACACAATTTAAAAGAGATATTTAAATCATTTTAAAATATTGTATTTGAGTCAAAGTGTCCCATATCACATTGAAAATCTTAATGGAATTAAATTTTTAAAACTCTAATTCCAATATAAATTAATTCTTAAAACCTTTTTTAAAACATGGAAATTAACAATAATGATTTAAAATATTAAATCTTTAAAACATTTAAAACAATATTTTAGTTAAAGAGTTTCTAACAAAAATGGGGGACTCATGAATAATAATAATTAAGGAATAAAATTTAATCAGAACATTAAAATATCATGAGAATAATGGGATTCATGATATAATATTACAAAGGTCATTATATAAACAATATAAGAGTGAATTGGTTCATAACAACATTGAAGTCTTAATAGAATGTAAATTGAGACGAAATCCCTTATAAAGATGGTATGCATTGATTATGGATAAATCAATGAAATAATTATGTGTGAAAAATATTAATAAACCCAATATAATTAATATTATGCATAAAACTATTAGAGCTTATTCACACATATTCATAGCACGACATAATGAAGAATTTGAAGTTTAACCCAATGAATTGAAATTGGGAAAAGATGTTCCCTTACAGAAATTCGACAGCCTAACGGAGTCACATTTAAAACTTAAAAAAATGAGTTGATGAGAGAGATAAAGGGTATATAATCACTTTTACATAAAAATTATAGAAATAAGGATATATAAGACCATTTCCCAAGATAATAATTTTTAAATTAAAAGACATAACAAAAAAGAAGTCTTTTAAAAAGAGGTGGGTGAAAGGTTCCCTTAACGATTTGCTAACTTTTGTAACATACACCCCATTAATGAAGGATAATACAATTAAGATGTAAATACCCATAAATTAGAGTATCCTACACAAATAATACAATCATGGGTAGTACATCAACCACAAAAAGGAAATATTGGTTATTATAACATGAATCTAATTGGAATAAAAAGTGGGATGAAAATCCCCTACTATGTTGTACTCAATCAAGCCATACGAATAAAAGTTAATAACCACAAAATCAATCATATAATACCATGAATATAATTATAATAATGATAATAAATATCAAATGGATGTACAAAATACACCACATGCAATAAATATGTGGCGAACAATGGAAATCTCATGGAATTAAAAGCGAGATAAGAAACTCCTTACCTCTTGTCCGACTTTACTCATATGGTACATGTTCTTCCTGAATAACAAACTTAAGATAATCTGTATTTCATTAAGAAAATTTTTAATTTTTATTATTCCTTTTATATCATTTATTACCTTTCTATAGAAATTAGTTAACTATTTGATTTCATATTGGATATTTTATTGATGTTCAGAACTTGAGTTAAAAATGAACTTGTTATAATTACAATTTGTCCATGTGGTCAAAATTCCATTATCTCAAGAATGATATAAATGATTTATATATCATATATTTCTAGTTTATATGTATTTATAATATTCCATATCATTTGGAGTTAAGAAATGAAACACCCCGTTCCTGGAGACGGTATGCCGTATCTACCCAAGAACGCTAATTTCATTTCTATTTTATTTTTAATGGAATTAAAACATAATGATGAATATGTATATTATAATTATATTGTAATATAATATGATATATATGTTACATAATTTCATTAACACCATTATTTATACATTCCATGTATGTTGTGAACGAATCATATCACCTTGAGGTTGCGGTAGTCTACACTTCCTCAAATGAAATTATTGTGTTTACACATATTGGAATGTATAAAGGACAATTTGTAAATAAAAATTATAGAAACATATAAAAAATAGAAACATAATATATATCATATATAAATACAGTGCCATCATAATGGCCACCATGAGAGGCGGTATGAGATAATTGAACAATCATCGTTTCGTGAGGTTTTACTTTTCCATCCAATGAAACAATATGTTATTCACCCATTATATAGAGGGTTGTGTAAGTGAAGCTAGAATAACTCTCATAAAAACATCCTATTATATTAAGGAATTTTTTTTATAAAATAAATGAATAAAAAGTGTTTATGGGTTTGGAGAAGAAAAATAAATGAAAAGAAGTTAAGATAAACCATTACCTTTAATTTGGGTAAATCCCTTTGATTTGATACAAAATGACTTCTTGAAGTGACTTTGGCCTAAGGTAATACTTCTAGGTGGAAGATAGGGATATTTAGAGCTTATTTGGTTAGGGGTTGGATGAGACAAGGGGCTTGAGAGGTGTGATGAATGAATTAGAAGTGAGGGTTTTTAATAATGGGGGAGGGGCTCTTTAGGAAATTTTGAAAATATGATTTTATTATATAATGATATTCAGTTTTAGAGGTCCAAACCTAATTAAAGTTGGATTTAATATGACTCTGGGTCAAAATAAAATCATCAAACATGAATTTCACAGGTTATGGTTACTGTATTAATATTTATAATCTTATTTATTTAAATCATGTATTAATGAGATTAATACTCCAACATTATTGTGTCATAAATAATTTAATTATATGGTGTAAAAATATTATAAAAAAATACCATAATGTATTAAATGATTTTATCCTTCCAATTAATATTTATAGTCGAAAATGTGACGTATATAACCACATGGAAAAATTGATTTACAAAAATATTTTTTTATATCATTTTTGCCTTTACATTAAGTTAATTAAAATAGATTTTCATTACCACTCATAAGTGGCTCCATGGGGTCTCCAAATAGACCCAAGGATGCTCATTATCAGAAATTATGCATTAATAGGGTTAGTTCAAGTCTTTAGAAAATTTTGTATTATTATAATATTATTTTTACCATGAATTGCCCTATTTACCTTTAACTGGGATGAATAAAAGTCAAAAGTCACAATTCACCAAAAATAATTTTCATCTTATTGAACCACATTTTACATACTAATAACAACCATGTTTGTAGGATTTTCAAAACATAATTCATAGATGAAGATAAAATTCATTTAAATTAAAATGTAAGTTTTTTAACTAATACTATGTGGTTTCACTATTAATCAAAAATTGATGTTTTTCAAAAAAATACAAAAAATTCAGCGTGGGCTATATTTTATATTCCGAATTAAAAAATTATGTCTATTTTACTGAATTAAAAACATTAATGTTCTATTTATTAATTTAATATTAATTCCCATTGTCAAATCAAATAGAGTGTTTTTAAGAAACAATAACTATCAAAAGATTGACAGTTGTTTATATCCAATTTCACAGTGAAAATAATTCAAGTGACCAGTATTGGATTAAATGGTAAAAAGATAATTTAATCACACATTAAACCAAATTAAAATGATAATCTAACCATATAAAAAATTTATTTTAAAAGGCATTTTTGAATTAAAATACATTATTTTTTACAATTCATTAAAAAATGAATTTTATCGGAAAAATACCCAAAATTTAGCCAAGGTAAATTTTGATGTCTTGAATGTAATGAAGAATTTTATTTTGTCAATTAGTACATATAAAACCTACAAAAACTAGATTTAAATACGATTCTCCATTAAAAGGTGGTAAATTGACCTTTTAAATAATATTTGAGTATTTATGCATAAAAATAATTTCATTCACATTTTAAACATCTAAATTATATTTTAATAAATGTAAAAACATTTAACAAACATATATAATCATATTTTAGTTAGTTTTATTCATTCCCACCAAAAAATTATCTATACATTAATTACCTTTTAAAATAATAATATTATTATTTTGTTTTTCAGCATTACTCAACTGTGTGTGAAATTGTACGATTTTCAAGGAAAACCAATCTTTCATTTTGGGAATTCCATCAAACATAGAATAACATTTAAAGTAAAATTATTATTTAATACATAGATATTAATAAATATGAAAATGTCATTTTATTTACCTAGGATGTTATAATATGTGATCCTCTAATTTCTCTAACTATGTTATTACATTCATTCTCTTGGTATTAAATGTTTTCAATGAGAAATGTTTTGGCATTTTTAATTTTGAAATATTTTTTCGATTCATTACAAATAAAAATGGTTTTAATTGTAAATATTTCATCGGTTTTAATTTTTTATTGAAAAATAAAATTTCTTATATTTATGTCTCTTAATGATATATTATTTCTACACCCACATTCAAAAAAAATATTCACATTGTTTATATATTGGTAATGTAAAATATCATTACAATTAGATTTTTATAATGATTTATCATAAAATGAAAACATGTGTTATTTTAAATTTATTACACTATAAGAAAATGGATACTAATCAGAAGTTTCCACTTTGTAATATACTGGTTTTTTATGTAGTTTTTATGACCTAATTAAATAGAATGAAAACCTGAAAATAACCTCAAAGGTATAAAATTGATTTATTGAATTAAATATCAAAATTATGTAATGTTCAATTTTAGGTCCTTATAATTGTTATCAAATGAATGGTTTTTGTGATTTTATAGATTAGGATAATGTTAAAATAATTACCTTGAATTTTTGTACCTTATTATTATGAATAAATGATATATCATTCGATGGTTACCATGATTCTTCGTCAAAAATATGTTAAATAATAAAGGTTTCTCATATAAGAAATAATGAAGTTGTAATAGGGAGTCACTAAGAGTTGAATTTTCCTAGTTAAGATCCTAGTACCACTGAGAGGGGGAGGGGATGAAATAGTGATAACATTTTATTTTATGTTTCCATTTTTTAAAATAACTTTTTCTTCATGTTAAAAGGTTATTTCCCTGCTGAATAGACACAACCACGAGAACACAAGATTTACATGGGTCAGTACTCAATATGAGTATCTATGTCCTTGGTATGGTATAGAAAGAATTTTGCACCATAAAATCCAATAGAAAACAGTCCTTTGTTGTGGAATACAATGAGTAGGATATACCATTACACTCATGTAGCACTTGGGAGATAATATTTAATAATGTGTGCACCCTCTTACCACAAATAGGGAAATCAAATATCACTATGCTCCTTGAAAAACATTCACAAATCTGATCATTGAAAATAACTCTTCTCTTTCCTATCCACGAAGCTGATAGGAACTACATAGATATTATAATAATAATTATTCCAATACCCAAATCACAACATGATTAACTTGAAAGAACATATCACATAATTTGGGTACTCAAATCATCATCTCACAGAGCACCTTCGCAAATCTCTTAGCTTTGCAGAGCACTCTAGTCGCAATAATCTCTAATTTGAAAATATTACTTAATCGAAGAGCTTACTATTTCATAAAGAATAGATTGGTCTTTCCAATGTTCACTTCATTCTCAATGCTCAAAGGCTCTCTGCGATGCTCTTATCCTTCGTGGAGCATACTGCCTTCGTAGAGATCATTTTTCTGTGATAACCTTCTTCGCAATTCGATAGCGCTAAAATTATAGTTATGTATCTCTACATCTCCCTCGGGGTGGAGGCTTATTTATAGGAAATTTATCACTAACTCCAGAACCTTCCAGCAACCTTCGCTCCATGTCAGCACCAAATCACAGTGCTCCAAAATTTCCACTGAAATTCAATATATTTTTCAAAGCACCATTGCTATTCAACCAATTTGTATAGCTCATCATAGTTGTGAAGAGTTCCATAAAATCCTTCTCTATTCCAAAATTCTCCATATTCCTTTCTTCCTCTAGGATGATTATTCTTCCTTTTCTCTATTTCAATTCTTCTTCTTCTTTTATGCCTCAATGGTTACTTGAAAATCTATTCACCTCAGCAATTCATTAAGCTCATGGTAATCATGAAGAAGACTGTAATCATTTTCCATTCCTTCACAAAATCCACTTCCTGAAACCCTTTCCTTCATAATGTATGCATTATATGCTTTCCAACCAACTTATGGTCTTTTTGAAAAACAGACAAGAAAAGAATCATCATATTTTTTGTGGAAAGTCCTATAACTTTCCTTTATTTCCTCACCCACTTATACAAAGTGAATTGATTTCCATTCTTCTCAATATTACATGAAAAAAATAAAATACATCATTCATACAGAAAAATCATTATCCAACTTGGTCCCTATAAGAGGAATATAACCCTCCAAATTCGTATATGATATAATTTTTGGAATTTAAATAGAGTTGTTTATTACATTAATGGATTATTTTACTTGGGTCATAAATGGTGGTGGTATCCATAGATGTCATCATTCTGATTGTCCACATAAAAACATGAAAATACTGGAAAATTATATGAGATAAAATAATTCACCATTCAGTGGATGTTATGATCCATTTGTAGATTAATTTTGGATTAATGAATTGGAGGATATATTTGAATAGTAACATCTCCAGAAATATAACTACTAATTATAATTAATAAATTTATTATATTTCAATAAGAAATGTTCTAAAATAAATAAATTTATAATATTTTTTGTGTAATGAATATATTATTTTATTTTAAATTTTTAAAAGATGGATTATTTCATTATATTAATTTGATATGCATAAAAAAATAACATTTATTAAAATGAATGGTAATGTTATAAAATTATTATTATATTTAAAATTATTATATTTTAAATTAAAGTTTAAGAATTACTAATGATTTATTTTTATGTAAAATATATTTTATAATTTTTGTAATGTTTAAATTTAAATGAAAATAATAATAATAATAATAAATGGTAAAGTATTTTATTTAAGAATATAATTGTCATTATTCTGAGGATAATATATACTGAATATATGAAAATATATTACATATAGTTACTTTATTATAAAAAATTCACATATATAGATATTATTGTGTTTAAAAATGATATTGTAATGAATATTATTATGAATTGTCAAAGGAAGAAGGGGAAAAGATTGACGTAAATCAATAAATGATGAAAATACGAGTCAAGGGGAAAATGGGAAACATTAATGCTTAAAAATTATAATTGGGATTAATTAACAAAGGGGATTGCATACTGGTTTCTATGTGTGGAGACATTATAAGTTCACGGAAGTCACGCATAAACATTAGGAAGGGATTTCAAGCCATGATGGAGGGGGTACACATTCAAAGGTCGATTCAACCATGGTAATCTAGAGGTCGAGTATGTCGCCTCCACCGGAACAATGCCGAACAAGCTTCAATGTTATGGATTTGGGTTAAAGTCTATTGTCTGTCTATATCATGTCATTGGAGGACCGGTCACCGGTGTGTTTGGGTTAGTTCATGTCATCGCGTATCCGTGCAGTAAGGGATTTATTTTGTCTAGATATGCAAGGTAGGTCATTGAGTTTTAGGTGTTTCTTGATTACAATCATGGTTACAGACATCTCATTCTCTGTATTTTCCCCTAATTTTATTATTGTCCTTATATTTTATTATCTATTATACTTTTTTTATATGTGATGGATATCTACATTGAATTTATATTGTCAAATTTATCATTGTTTCATACAGGATAACTTGAATTATTTGTTTCTGATGGACCACAAATGTCCAATCAAAACTTTTTATGTTAACATCCTTTTTTTAAATAGACAATACTTCCAATTATTTGGTACTATTTATTGTCTTTATCTCAAATACCAGATTACCTTGCAAGATATGTTTATGTGAGAAACTATTTTCTTAGTAGATTTATAGTTATAAAAGCCTTGTTTTTGGTGTAAAAATTAATTTGGGGTGGACCTAATTTCTATTCTTTGCAGTGGATGTCTTTCATGTGGTCTGTTATCCAAGTTATTGATCTATTATTTTATTACAATCTCTTTAGTAGGGATATGTGTGTTTCAAAATCTTTGTTTTTGTTCATTTTAAATCTGTTGTGATGATTAAAATTTAACATTGGGTAAAATTTGTGTCTCTTTATGGAATAATTATTTTCAAACACATTGTATGGAATTTTTTTACTTCTTTCCACAGATCCATAAATGATTCTACATAATTTTAATCTTTAATTGTAATTTTCTTATTTGTATGGTATCATACTAACTATTTAATTTATGTTTCATCTAATGGATTTATTTATAAATTTCAAATACATGAATCTTCCTTTAGTTATTTATTTACAGACATAATTTATGATGCATCCTATATTTTCTTCAATATTTTTTTCTTATTTAATTATATATTAAAATTTAATATGTAATTAATTGTTTCTATAAATACATGTTTTAATATTGGGATTTTCATTATGTTATTTGAAAATGGTATTCTGTGTAAATCAAAATTATTTTTTTCATTTTGTAAAAAACAAATGTTTTTATTTACTAAAGTCTAGAATAATCAAGAATTAATCTATAGATTTGTGTAATGAAAATTCATTATCATTTATGTATATATATATTTATTTATTTATTTTTTTCATGAAATGTGGAATTGTTTTCGTTAATATATTATATAAATTTTTTGTCTATAAGCATAAAAGTGATTTTTTGTGTTGATGTTTGATGATTATGATTTATGGGCATATATCATTAGTTTCCCATGTCATTTCCTACATTTTTGTATGTAAATATATATATATATATAATTCATGTTCAATGAGTGAATTTATCATTTATTAATGTTTTGTATAAAAACAATTTTATGCTACTGTGGGTATCAAAAAATCCATGATTATATATTAATTTTTTCCTTTATGTTATTTAATCATATATATATATACAAATCGATATACAAAACAGCTGTTATAGATTTGATTCAGAATGAATAGAATATATGAATATGAGATAAAATTATGAATATGGTCTAAAATGACATATATATATATATATATTAGTATACAAGAAAATTGTTACAAATAATTTTTCATAAATAATTTCATGTGAGTAACCAAATTATATCTTCCTTACTGAAGTGCATTGTGTTGCATTTGTTGTCAATGAGACATGAAGTTGTCTTGGAATGAATGGAAGTCAGGGAATGTCAAGATGTGAATGACAAAGGTTGTTATGGTGTTGGTGGTGAAGGAGAATGGCCATGGTACTAAGATGCATGTCACTTAGGAGATTCACTAAGTGGTATTGGAAATTGTGGTTGAAACATTCTCCATGGAAATCTGACGATTGTTGAGCTGATCATTAAGTTCTAAGAACTTGTATCAACTGGATACAAACTCACAACAATGATAGGAGACCATGCATTGTAGTGACAATGCATGAGGTGTTGAAGAAGATCCATCCACAAGACCTAAGTGGATGAAGTGGATTGAAAGAAGTCCATGCACTATCACTTAGTGCATGTGAATCAGAAGAAGATCCAATTGATCTCGGATTAGATCAATGAATAATGTTGAAGAACATGTGTGATTCATGAGATTCAGTTGAAGAAGTCCCTCCTAAGTATTGAACACATATGGAAGAGGAGATGAAGAAGATGAAGAAGAAACCGTTTGAAATTCCATTCCTAAGTGATGAATACATGTTGAAGATAATGGAGGAATTTCAAATGAAGAAGAAGAAAGGAAGAAGGAGAAATGAGGAAGAAGGCTTGGAGTGGCTCTTGGCATTTTACATTATGTATGTGGTTACTTTGTTTTTATACAAAGTACCCTATATTTCCTTTGCCAAAAAATAGGCCAGCCAAGGCCAGCCCACGGGTTCAACCCCAAGGCACTTGTGGGCCTAAGGCGCCACGCCCATGGGGGATACCATGGTGCAAGCACAAGGCGGCAGGGGGGCCGTGTGTAAGCCCCCGAGGACACGCGGTGGTGAAACCCGCGCGCCCGGTGGGTGCATAGTGGGCGCTAGGAGCGCGCCCGCAGGGGCGAGAGTGGGCGCAGAGCGCGCCCGCAGAGAGAACCTGGTGCGGGGCGGCACCGGGAGGGAGGAAGTTCAATTGAGCGGTGGAAGGGAGCTCTTATTTGATAAACCACGTGGAAAATGGACGACGTCTCGATGTGGGACGCGGAAAAATCCCCGGTAGCGAATCCTGGCCGTCAGAGCCATCGCGCGCCTTATCCTCGTCGCACGATCCATCTCCGCGGCGATGATCTGATCCAGGCCGTTGAAGATCTGATCCGACGACCCCGGCATCGTCTCCTCCCTCGAGCCATGCCGAAGGCCACCCGCGAGCAGCCGCTGAACCAGAGCCCTCCGAGCACCAGTTTTCGAGCTCCCGGCCATCATTGTTCGACCCGAAGACTCCATTAGGATCGTCTGGCTACACTGAACGCAACCATGCATTAAAATGTTGCATGCATGCATCGAGAAAGAATTCGGACTTTGGCCGAGGCAAACGAAGCTGCCGAGGCCACGTGGTTGGTAATTTGCATGGTTTGGACCTTAGACAAAGGTCGTGCATGCGTTCTAAGTCGCATGCACGAGGAGGAAAGAAAGAGGAAGATAAACCCGCGTTTGAACAGAGAGGAAATCACGATTTGGAAAATATTGAACACCCGAAAATCTCAGGGATTCAAGTTATCTCTCCGCGGAAGGCAGAGGCTCTCCTCGCCTATAAAAGGATAGCCCGGGGCTCTCAAAAAGCTTGCTGATCCTTTGTTGAATACCTAAAGTCCCGCGGAGTGCTCTGCCACGCGAAGTTTTGATGCCCCGCGCAAGTATCTTGTGCGGCTGAAGTTCCTTGCGCGCAACCTCTTTGGACGACAAGAAGAGAGAGTTGGGCAGCACGAACTTGTGCGCCGCCTCTGTGCACCGCTGCCCCCTGCGCGGTTTGCACTTGAGCACCCTTGTGCCTTGTGACTTGCGCGACCCGCGGCTCAAGCACACCTTGCGCGGTGAGGCAGTGGGGTGTTGCATCTTGCGCGGCCCTTGCCAGTGCACCTTGTGCGGCTGTGAGGAGAAGAAGGGAGTTCGGGTTGTGAAGTGTATAACACACCTTGTGTGTGTGTGCAAGGAGAACCCAAGACTTGGCAGTGTGTGTGCATAAGGAGGAAGACCACACTATTTGTGTGTGTGCAAAGTGGACAAGAACACCTACGGGCCAAGTGTGTGTGCCAAGTGGAGAAGAGGACCCGAGGCATAGCCTTGTGTGTGCACCAAGTGAAGACCACACCTTTTGTGTGTGAAAAACAAGAAGAGGACCTACGGGTTAAGTGTGTACAAGAAAAAGAGTGTAAGCCACAACAAAGAAGAACTCATTCAAGTGTGTGTGCAAAGTGAAGAATATGTGTGTGCAACAAGTGAAGACCACAACTCAACCTATGTTGTGTGTGTGTGCAAATTAAAAGAAGTGGCCGAACCTTAGTGTGTGTGCAAAACAAAGTGTGTACACACTAAGAAGAAGAGAAGATATCCACACTAGTGTATAACACACATTTATGTGTGTAATCAAAAGAAAATAAAGTGTGAGAAGAACTGAGAAGAAGGTGTGTGCACTAAGAAGTGTGTATACACTTAGAAGAAGAAAAGGGAGGACATCAACACAAAGAAGAACACACATTTATGTGTGTAGACAAATTGCATAAAGTGTGTGAAGTCTGAGAAGTAGGTGTGTGCTGAAAAGAATTACACCCTTTGTGGGTCTACTGCACCAAGAAGAAGAAAGGGGAAGTGCATGCATGCATGCATGCACATGCACACGTGAAAAAGTTCATATCAGCTTGTGTGCATCTGAGGAGTCCAAGACCAAGAGTTCTTGAAGATTTGAGAAGCCATGCAATCATTGCATGAAGAAGAAGAGCTGCCATGCACTCAGTGCATGAAGTTGAAGTGAGTTGAGACTGGACCAGACCGAAGATAAAGATATCAGTTGTCTGAGCATTCAGTAGTTGAAGAGAGAAGCCAGGTCATCCTGAGAAGAAGGAGATAAAGCCTGAGCAAGAGGAGAAGACCTGATCATCACAATTGATCAGAGGTACAGAGCAAGGCCAGCAGTCTTTATCCCAGACTGCTGAAGATACTTGAAGAAGCTTAAAGAGGAGAAGGGCTACTCGTGTGACTCGAGGAGCCAAGAGAAGACCCTGTGGGACTCAGGGAGAAGAAGTCTTCAGTGGGATTCTGGAGCAGGCCAGTGGGACTCTGGTAACACTGTGGGACGCAGAATAAAGACCCTCCTGTGGGACTCAAGAGAGATACAGTGGGACTCTGTATCGACCATTGTAATTTTAACAGGTTATAATGGATAATCCATGCTGAGAGAGCATGGAAAGGATGTAGGCCTTTGGTGCCGAACCTTGTAAATCCTTGTGTCCTGTGCCTTTACATTTACTGCATCATTCGTGGAAAGGTGAGAGATACAAGAAGAGTGGATCGAGGCTTTAACCAGCCATAGAGGTTTAATTGATAATGAATCAATTAGTAAAAAGTTTTAAGGGATCACTGATTCACCCCCTCCCCCTCTCAGTGATTCACACTGATCTGGGCACTTCAATTGGTATCAGAGGGAGGTTACCTCTAAAAGATCCAAGAGAGTCTATATGAAGTGCAGATTTGAGGAAACGAGCGACCAGCCTCAAATGGAGATATCTGTCAAGACTCAGAAAAATAGAAAGAAGAAACAGGCCAAGAAGATGAAGAAAGTCTGTCCTAGCTGTGATGAAGTTGGAACAATGAAAGATCTTCAAAGTGCAATCGAATATCTTCAGAAGACTGTCCCCATGGAAGTGGCAAAGTGTATAGCTACAGGCATCCATGATCTTCATGAAGAAAAATCACAGTTAGAAGAAGAAGCCAATGCTATGGAAGATCAATTGGCAAAAAAGGTTGGCATAACCAACACTCTCAGAAAGCTGGTAAATGCCAAAGATGAAACAGTATCTCTTTGCAATGAAAGATATGAAGACACTGCTGATGAATTGCAAAGAAGCATTTCTGAGAAAGAATTCTTTATGATAATAGTCAAAGATGTTGTCCATGCACTGGAAAAGAGGCACAAAGTTTCAATGAATGCCAAAGATGCTCAACTTGAAGAAAAAGTCAAATTGGTGAAGGAGCTGGACAATTCATTGCAAGAATTGAAGAAGGTGCATGAAGACCAGATGAAACAACTGGTGGAGAATTGGGAAGGAAAGCTAAGAACTGTTGAGGATGAGAAGAACTCCCTCAACATGAAATACTTAGAACTGGAGGTGATATTGAAAAATCTGCAATCACCTAAAGCTGAATCCTCCCAGTCAGCTAATAGAAGAAATGTTGCTACACAAGTGTGCATTGAGCAGGATGATTCTAGGAGGAAGACATCCACTAATAAAAGTGAAACATCTTATAGAAACATGGTACCATCCATACCATCTTGTACTGATGCTTCTAATTGTGTTTCCACAAAAAGTGCAGGATGGAAGAATGAATCCAAACAAGTATGGATGAAGACAGTGAAGAAAGAATGCTCTCCTGAAACAACACAGCAATTCAAGACAAGTACCCTACAATCAGAAGGAATCAAAAAGTCATGATTTGTGGGTCAATGTTTGTGTTGTAACAAGTATGGGCATTGTGCAAAGGATTGTTGGTACAATCCACTGAATGCCAAAGCACAAAGGAAGCCCATGCCAAGGGGGAGCAAGACAGAGGAAAAGAAGCAGCATCCACAGGTCCAGAGACATATGTTTACTGCAAATAGATTTGGATTACTTGACAACATTTGGGATGATTGCAAAAGTGGTCAAAATGATACATGTCAATCTCCAACTGTATCCAAAGCTGGAATGAAGAGAATATCACAGAACCTGGCTCAAAAAGATTCCTTGGGAAGCAAGAAGAAAGTAGAAAATGCTCCCAAGAAGTGCTTGAGAAATAAAGAGAAGTCCTTGGAGTCTGAGTCCAAGAAGGGTGATGCATCCAGAAGGACCACCAAGAAATGCTTCTACTGTGGAAAGAAAGGACATATCATGGATCTTTGTAAAGAATCCATGAAATTCAATAGAAGCAGACTGGACTCAAATAGACAATCAATCTAGAAGAAGCAGAAGGGATTGGTTGAAAATAAGTTTCCTAAGAAAGGTAGCTTAACAGCATCAAAAGAACCGTGTGGAATTTCCAAAACTGAGGCCTCACTTCCAAATGACTTGTTAGTCATATGGCCAAATCAGTTGCAACTTGCCAAAGATCTGCAAAAAGCTGAAGATAAAGTTCTGGCATTTGCTGAAGAAAAAGGGAAGAAAAATATTTCACATGAAGATGTTTTGAGAACCACACCAGCACAATCATCAATGAAGATCAAATGTGCAAGTGTGAAGACTGGTGAAAATGGGACATCTCGGTTGATAGAATCTTCTCAACCTTGTTGTTCACATTGATGAACCAAGGAGGTTCCATCTTATTCCCTTATACTATTGGTATTTACATGTGCTGACATTGCAGGGAATTGAAGATGATGATCATTCTCAACTGGAGGATGGTTTGGACAGAACGGAGTGCACCCCTTGAGGGGGAGCAAATCTGGAGAAGATGATGTTCTGAAATTTATATCATCTTGAGAAAATGGATGAATGGGGGAGCTTTATCTTTGCACCTGAACATTCTAATGTGTTTTGTGAAGTATGTGCAGGATTCAGCAATTCATTGAATATCTGAAAAATTTCAAACCCCTAAGCATGATCTCACATGTGTAGAGAATTATGGACAGCTTTGAATTCCTTGGTCATATCACTCTTGTTTTCTACACCGGGTTAGCCCAAGTAGACTTAGAGCTGATTTACTAAAGGTTCTTTGCTAAAGAGAACATGTGACATCATCCCTCTCCTAGTGTTTTTCAAGAAGATACTTTTCAATGGGAGGAAGATATTTCTGGAAGAGAACCACACCACACCTTTGCATTTGATTCCCAATATGGGGGAGAAAATATTGGCACACATATTGACCCATTCATATGTGCTGAAGGAGTGTATTGACAACAAATACAAAGGGGGAGATTGAAGTGAATTGTGTTGCATTTGTTGTCAATGAGACATGAAGTTGTCTTGGAATGAATGGAAGTCAGGGAATGTCAAGATGTGAATGACAAAGGTTGTTATGGTGTTGGTGGTGATGGAGAATGGCCATGGTACTAAGATGCATGTCACTTAGGAGATTCACTAAGTGGTATTGGAAATTGTGGTTGAAACATTCTCCATGGAAATATGACGATTGTTGAGCTGATCATTAAGTTCTAAGAACTTGTATCAACTGGATACAAAGTCACAACAATGATAGGAGACCATGCATTGTAGTGACAATGCATGAGGTGTTGAAGAAGATCCATCCACAAGACCTAAGTGGATGAAGTGGATTGAAAGAAGTCCATGCACTATCACTTAGTGCATGTGAATCAGAAGAAGATCCAATTGATCTCTGATTAGATCAATGAATAATGTTGATGAACATGTGTGATTCATGAGATTCAGTTGAAGAAGTCCCTCCTAAGTATTGAACACATATGGAAGAGGAGATGAAGAAGATTAAGAAGAAACCGTTTGAAATTCCATTCCTAAGTGATGAATACATGTTGAAGATAATGGAGGAATTTCAAATGAAGAAGAAGAAAGGAAGAAGGAGAAATGAGGAAGAAGGCTTGGAGTGGCTCTTGGCATTTTACATTATGTATGTGGTTACTTTGTTTTTATACAAAGTACTCTATATTTCCTTTGCCAAAAAATAGGCCAGCCAACGCCAGCCCACGAGTTCAACCCCAAGGCACTTGTGGGCCTAAGGCGCCACGCCCATGGGGGATCCCATGGTGCAAGCACAAGGCGGCAGGGGGGCCGTGTGTAAGCCCCCGAGGACACGCGATGGTGAAACCCGCGCGCCCGGTGGGTGCATAGTGGGCGCTAGGAGCGCGCCCGCAGGGGCGAGAGTGGGCGCAGAGCGCGCCCGCAGAGAGAACCCGGTGCGGGGCGGCACCGGGAGGGAGGAAGTTCAATTGAGAGGTGGAAGGGAGCGCTTATTTGATAAACCGCGTGGAAAATGGCCGGCGTTTCGATGTGGGACGCGGAAAAATCCCCGAGAGCGAATCCTGGCCGTCCGAGCCATCGCGCGCCTTATCCTCACCGCACGATCCATCTCCGCGGCGATGATCTGATCCAGGCCGTTGAAGATCTGATCCGACGGCCCCGTCATCGTCTCCTCCCTCGATCCATGCCGAAGGCCACCCGCGAGCAGCCGCTGAACCAGAGCCCTCCGAGCACCAGTTTTCGAGCTCCCGGCCATCATTGTTCGATCCGAAGACTCCATTAGGATTGTCTGGCTACACTGAACGCAACCATGCATTAAAATGTTTCATGCATGCATCGAGAAAGAATTCGGACTTTGGCCGAGGCAAACGAAGCTGCCGAGGCCACGTGGTTGGTAATTTGCATGGTTTGGACCTTAGACAAAGGCCGTGCATGCGTTCTAAGTCGCATGCACGAGGAGGAAATAAAGAGGAAGATAAACCCACATTTGAACAGAGAGGAAATCAAGATTTGGAAAATCTTGAACACCCGAAAATCTCGGGGATTCAAGTTATCTCTCCGCGGAAGGCAGAGGCTCTCCTCGCCTATAAAAGGATACCCCGAGGCTCTCAAAAAGCTTGCTGATCCTTTTTTGAATACCTGAAGTCCCGCGGAGTGCTCTGCCTCGCGAAGTTTTGAAGCCCCGCGCAAGTATCTTGTGCGGCTGAAGTTCCTTGCGCGCAACCGCTTTGCGCGACAAGAAGAGAGAGTTGGGCAGCACGAACTTGTGCGCCGCCTCTGTGCACCGCTGCCCCCTGCGTGGTTTGCACTTGCGCACCCTTGTGCCTTGTGACTTGCGCGACCCGCGGCTCAAGCACACCTTGTGCGGTGAGGCAGTGGGGTGTTGCATCTTGCGCGGCCCTTGCCAGTGCACCTTGTGCGGATGTGAGGAGAAGAAGGGAGTTCGGGTTGTGAAGTGTATAACACACCTTGTGTGTGTGTGCAAGGAGAACCCAAGACTTGGCAGTGTGTGTGCATAAGGAGGAAGACCACACTATTTGTGTGTGTGCAAAGTGGACAAGAACACCTACGGGCCAAGTGTGTGTGCCAAGTGGAGAAGAGGACCCGAGGCATAGCCTTGTGTGTGCACCAAGTGAAGACCACACCTTTTGTGTGTGCAAAACAAGAAGAGGACCTACGGGTTAAGTGTGTACAAGAAAAAGAGTGTAAGCCACAACAAAGAATAACTCATTCAAGTGTGTGTGCAAAGTGAAGAATATGTGTGTGCCACAAGTGAAGACCACAACTCAACCTATGTTGTGTGTGTGTGCAAATTAAAAGAAGTGGCCGAACCTTAGTGTGTGTGCAAAACAAAGTGTGTACACACTAAGAAGAAGAGAAGATATCCACACTAGTGTATAACACACATTTATGTGTGTAATCAAAAGAGAATAAAGTGTGAGAAGAAGTGAGAAGAAGGTGTGTGCACTAAGAAGTGTGTATACACTTAGAAGAAGAAAATGGAGGACATCCACACAAAGAAGAACACACATTTATGTGTGTAGACAAATTGCATAAAGTGTGTGAAGTCTGAGAAGTAGGTGTGTTCTGAAAAGAATTACACCCTTTGTGGGTCTACTGCACCAAGAAGAGCAATGGGGAAGTGCATGCATGCATGCATGCACATGCACACGTGAAAAAGTTCATATCAGCTTGTGTGCATCTGAGGAGTCCAAGACCAAGAGTTCTTGAAGATTTGAGAATCCATGCAATCATTGCATGAAGAAGAAGAGCTGCCATGCACTCAGTGAATGAAGTTGAAATGAGTTGAGACTGGACCAGACCGAAGATAAAGATATCAGTTGTCTGAGCATTCAGTAGTTGAAGAGAGAAGCCAGGTCATCCTGAGAAGAAGGAGATAAAGCCTGAGCAAGACGAGAAGACCTGATCATCACAAGTGATCAGAGGTACAGAGCAAGGCCAGCAGTCTTTATCCCAGACTGCTGAAGATACTTGAAGAAGCTTAAAGAGGAGAAGGGCTACTCGTGTGACTCGAGGAGCCAAGAGAAGACCCTGTGGGACTCAGGGAGAAGAAGTCTTCAGTGGGATTCTGGAGCAGGCCAGTGGGACTCTGGTAACACTGTGGGACGCAGTATAAAGACCCTCCTGTGGGACTCAGGAGAGATACAGTGGGACTCTGTATCGACCATTGTAATTTTAACAGGTTATAATGGAGAATCCATGCTGAGAGAGCATGGCAAGGATGTAGGCCTTTGGTGCCGAACCTTGTAAATCCTTGTGTCCTGTGCCTTTACATTTACTGCATCATTCGTGGAAAGGTGAGAGATACAAGAAGAGTGGATCGAGGCTTTAACCAGCCATAGAGGTTTAATTGATAAAGAATCAATTAGTAAAAAGTTTTAAGGGATCACTGATTCACCCCCTCCCCCTCTCAGTGATTCACACTGATCTGGGCACTTCACTTACAATAAATTTAAGAAGAAAAAAATTATATATTTGTTTTGAAATAAAATTTTAATTACCTTATTTAATATTTTTTAGGATTTACGAAAAATGATATTTATTTTAAGTATGGTATTATCTAAGAACTGTGTTTTTTAAAACTCTAAAAAATATTTGAAATGTTATGAGAAAAGTCATATTATTTATAAGAAAATAATATTATGTATGTATTCAGAAATGTTTTGGGTAAGAAATGGGAGAGGCAGGCCGATGGGAAAATGTTTTCAAAAACTATAATTTGTGAAATATGTGACATTATAAGGAGTTAACCAATAACAATTAATTATGACTGGTGTAATTATTTTATTGTTGTTAATATGTACTGCCAGGCATCATGAATAACCCAAAAGAGAATTATTATTTTCAAAGGAGAATTTGAAATGACCATACTAGTATAGTTACATTGTGTAACACTATTATCAGTATGTGAATATTCAAGTGTTTGTGGAAATATATTTTTATGTGGCTATGATAAATTAAATTAAATGTTTTAAAATTAATTATCAAAGCTTTTTAAAACTGATTCTGGGTGTATAAAATTCTTAACTTTTTTAATAAATTACTTTCCCATGTCACTTTAATGTCTTAATATGGAAATCATCCTTTTTCGTGTTAGCACATGATGACACATAAAATGATTATTATTTTAGTTGATACTTGTTGAAATTATGATAAGGGTAAGAAGTTTGAATATATCCCTCAAAACATTGACCAATAAATGTTACTCTATGGTACTAAATGTTCTTTATTGTTTCAGTTTCCTTTTTTTTAAAAATACGCAACATTTATAATGGATGAGTTCGGTTTCAAAGGTGCAGGTCAGTATAGTTATAACTAGAATAATGGTCTAGGAAAATTTGGAGATTATATTTTTTCATCACAGTGGCGGAGTCTAGCGGTCTTAGTTTTTTTAATTAAAATGATTGAAAATTATATTTTTTAGTCCGATTAACAAATAGCGAGGGAATAATTCTTTTTAAGGGTGATATAATTTAACATCCCAAGAAATATAACTAGTAATTTTAATTAATAAAATTATTATGTTTAAATAACAATGGTTTTAAAATAAAAACATTTATAAGGTATCTTGTTTAATCAAACTAATATTTTGTAATAACATTTTAAATTATAAAATGCGGTTTTATTCAATGTTATTTATTTGATATGCATAATGATATTTTTCTATTAAAATGGATTATAAAATTATAAAATTATTAATATTATTAAATATATTAAATTATAAATTATAATTTCATAATTAATAATGTTTTAGGATTATATAAAAACTATTTTTTAAATTTATTTTACGGTTTAAATAATTATGATAATAATAATAATAATAATAATAATAAATGGTTATGTATTTTCATTAAGAAATTAATTCTTATTGTTTTGATTAAAATAAATATTAGGTATATGAAAATATTTTATGTATAATTATTTTATTATAAAATAGAAACATATGTACATGTGGGTGTGTTTAAGAAAATGAAATTGTAATGACTATTATTTTGAATTCACCAAGGATAATGGGGGAAATGATAAGTGTAACGAAAATAAAAATTAAATCATGAGATATGGGGGAAAAGGGAAAACAACAATGATTTAAAAAACTATAAATGAGGTTAATTAAAAAAGGGGATCGCATTAGGGTATCATGTTTGGGAGGCATTTTAGGTTTAAGGAAGTCACACAGTGACATCGGGTAGGGAGGAAGAGCTATAATAGAGGGGGTTCTCCATTGATGGTCGAGTCGAAGGAGGAAATCTAGAGGTTGAGTAGAAATCATCCACTACAATAAGAAAAATTGGACCTTGAATTTGAGCAGTCACATCTAAGTCTGTGGTCTATTTTCATCACGTTGAGGGAGGACGGGTCGTCGATGTGTTTTACCTATTTAGCGTCATCGAGTCTTGGTGTAGCCTGGGTTTTGTTTTATCTAGATGCATGATGTAGTTATTTGATTTTTAATTGATTTTTTTTATATTCATGTTTTTATACTTATCATTACATATTATTCCTCTACATTCGGTGTCAGCCTTACTATCTACAATTAGTATGATTTTTTCTAGATGTGAATGGTATATGCCTCAAATATTCTTCTTCAACAGTATCGGTGTTTCATACAGTGTTGTGTGAATTATATGTTTCTTATGGAACACAAATATCCATTAAAAATTGATCTTTTTTATGTACGGTTTTATTGAATTAGACAATACATTCAATTTTTTGAAATTTTTCTTTGTCTTTTTCTCAAATCCCAGCTTTACATGCAAGAATATTTTATTCACAACACTATTTGCTCAGTATATTTGCGGCTATAAATGATTTTTTTCGGTGTGAAAAATAAAAAGGTTCGAACCTGATTTTTTTTCTTGGTAGTGGATGTATTTATTGTGGTTTATTCATCATGTAAGGGATTTATTCTTTGATTTCATAATCATTTCAAGGGATATGAGTTTTTCAAAATTCATGTTTTTAGTTCAATTTAAATATGTTGCAATGATTACATTTGTGTTGATGGTAAAATTTGTGTCACTATTTTGAATTATGATTTTCAAACACATTATATGGATTTATTTTTCTTGTGTTTGATGCACAAAGAAAATTATATTTAATTTTAAACTTCAATTGAAATTAATATCATTATAGCTGATCAATATATCTAGTTGATTTATGTTTCATCTAAGGCATTTATTCATTAATTTAAAATACATGAATCTTCCATAAGTAATTTATTCATGTACACAATTTATGTTCAAATCATATAATTTCAATAATATTATTTTCTTTCATTAATTATATTTTAAAATTAAATACGTAATATAGTATTTATGTAAAATAAATTCTTAGCACGTTGTGTTTAATTATGTTTTTTGAAAATTGTATTTTGTGTCAATCAAAATTATTTTTTTCTTTTTGTTATAAACCTATATTATTAATAACTAAAGTATTCAATAATCACTATTTAATCTGTGACTTTTTTAAAGATAATTACATATCATTTATGTATATATATATTTATTATTTATTCATGAATTAGGGAATTATCTTCTTTGGCATAAAAAATAAATTTATGGATTATAAATATATAAGTGATTTTGGAGTTTACGTATGATGATTATGATTTATGACTATAATTCATTAATTTTAAATGTCATTTATTACCTTATTATATGTAAATTATTGTATGTATATATACATATGTACATATGAATTCATTTTTTCATTGAATTTTTAATTTATCTATGTTTTCTGTAAGAATGATTTTATGCTAATTTTGGTATAACAAAATCCATGTGCATATATTAATTTCTAACATTACTTTATATTTATATATATATATATATATTCTAAACTATTTGTAAATGATATGATTTCACAGGGAAAAAATGTAAGAATACGAGATCAAATTATGAATATGGAATAAAATTACACATGTATATAAATATATCAACCTAAAAACAATTGTTAAATTGAATGTTTCCTTAGTAATTTTTTGCGAGTCACAAAAAAATTATTTTATAAGATTATTTGAAGAAGATAAAATTATATATGTGTTTTCAAATCAAATTTTCATTACCTTATTTACCATTTTTTTATGATATAAGAATAAATATTTTTATTTCATGTATGGGATTAATTGATTAATAGTTTTTAGAAACACTAAAGAAATCATTCATGACATGTGATGGGAAAATCCATTTTCCTTTATTGGAAATAATGTTATATAAATGTATTTTGAATTGTTTTGGGTATGAAATTATAGAGGCATGCCGAAGGAAAAATGTATTAAAAACTAGCAGTGGAGAAATATTTAACATTATGGGAAGAAAACCCGAAATTCATAGTTATGACTTATGGAATTCTATTTTGGATTTCAATATGGACTTCCAAACCTCATGAAAGACCCACCAGAAAATTATTATTTTCAAAAGATAATTCCCAAGTACCTTTCACGCATGGTTACATTGTGAAAGAATATTTTCTATATATGTATATTCAAGTGTTTGTGGAAGTCATCTTTTATGTGTGTATTTTTATTTTAATGAACTATTTAAAAATGATTTATTAAATGTTATTAAAACCATAAATGAATGTATTAACTTCTGCCCCCTTGCTTAAAATTATATTCACATGTCATATTAATGTATTAATTCGGATGTTTGCATTGTTGGTTTTTGCATGAATGGAAGCATAATTGGATTATTAATTTATTTGATTCATGTTAAAACTCTTATAATGGAATATAGATTTTTTATAATCCTCTAGAACCTATATTGGTAAAATTCCATATGTTCTAAAAAATATTGTGTAATTTTTCATTTTTTTATAAAAAAAATATACATAACATTTATAAGTTCTGAGTCTAGTTTCCTGAACTTGGGTCTTTACATGAATTCATTAGATATTTGCAACATAACAAGGTTATTATAGCTCTTTTTCATTTTCATGGTGAATAATACCACTAGTGGTATCTAGTTGAGAGTAACTAAGATAATTATGATAATAACTCCATTGCATGAGATTTATTTAATAAAATTTTTATACATAAATATTTCCCTATAACTTTTCGAGTCAAAATGAAGAACTAATTCCTTAAATTTTTGAAAATAGATATTGATTTTATAGGTTTTTATAATGATAATTTTATAATAATATCTTGGAGTAATCCTATATTTTTTCTATACATTGAAAATAAAACTATTATATAGTAATCTGGTTTAAAAAATACATTTACAAATTTCATTACCCTCATGATAATTTATAACATATTATATTTTTTTCATTATAGTGAGAATGTGGGTATAGATGTTTGTGACATTTATGTACCTTTAGATGATATAATTCAGAAATTCTCAAGGTTATAAGAAATAGTGAAATAGAAAATTAAAAATTATGGAGGTAATTCCCCAACATTTTCAATGTATGTTTAATGATATTTCAAAAAATGTGTGATATGATCTAGATATTGTTACTACTATTGCTAGTTTGGTCATAGATTTCATGATTTCAATTAAAAGAGATAAAAATTTGAAAATAATGGGTAACTGATATCTATCCAATGGTGATAAGGTTTAGTTTCATTTAGTTATCTAGATATACTTCTGTGTCTCTAAGTATAGCAAAAAATGAGGGAAATCATTAAAATTAGAAACTGAAATCCATGTAAAAATCATTTTCCAATATTTAGTTGAAATTATACCATAATATGATGTGGTTAATAGTAAGTTACTAGTTTTTTTAAATTATGAAAATTTCATGTTTTACTGTATATATTTTCATTCATTAATTTCTATGAAATTGTCAAGTAAAATGGGAATATCACCACATGAATAGTGAATAGAACATTTGGTAAAAAATCCTAGTGGAATTATTATAGAAAGAATGATTTGTAGGATTCATACTATTATAATTAATAGAATTGTATTTCATAAATTTATTATTGTACTACCTATAGTAGAGTTTGATATTATTTTACGTATATATAGTATTTTAGTTTATCATTCGATAATATATTTAATATATAAATATGTGTTATTCAATAATTTATTACCTTGATAACAAATTAATATATTTATAAATTGATTGTAGATGATAATGAAATTTACAAAGCTCATGTTATTCAAAAGATTAATAATTTATAGATTAGTGATATCCTAGTAGTAAATGAATTTATGAGTTTATTTTATAATTTTTTTCAACGTTTTATTATTGATGAGAACATAGATTTTATTGTAGACATATTGCATGAGTCTAAGTATATATAAAAATTACCTTATCTAATATATCTTGTAAATCATTTAAAATTTAAAATTTAATAGAATTGTTTTCATGACAAACGTTCAATTTGACCTAGTAATTCACAGGTGTTATCCGATTTTATTTTTTAAAGGAAATGCTGATTCCATGAATATTACAATTAATTATAGATATTTAATAAACACCAACATTATAAAAAATTATCCTTTTACACATAATCATGATCACTTTAATCATTTATAATGAACAAAAAAATTGTTGATTCCTCTCTAATAAATATACCATGACATTTAATTAAAAGTAGAATTTATTCTAAATAACACATTTTAGACTAGATATGGGAATTATGATCATGTAGTAATGTTGTATTTGTGTTCATTTGTACCTATTGTATTTATAGAATTTTGAAATTTTTTGATGAGATCATAAATAAGCATATCATTATATTTGATGATGATATTTCAAAATATTCTAAATGCTAAGAGGAACATGAATGACACCAAAGGATTCTTTTGAACACTTGAAAAAAAAAATCAACATGGAAAATTTTATATGTGTGAAATATGGTTTACAAAAATCATTCCATGAATAAATTGATTCTAAATTTTGAATGACTATTGACTATGTTGACAAAAATGTTATTTATGAATTGAAAATACCGACAACCCTAAAAGATATTCAATGTTTTCTAGGATTGGTTAGTTAATAATAATGGTTTTATGAATATATTACCCCTCCATCTATCCCTCTAACTAATTCCAATTGAAAATGAATAATATTTATTAGGATAAGAAAATATAATGAAATTTTAAATGTACTAAAAAGATAATGTTTGAATGAACTAGTTTTCAACCTTCATTGTAGAAACGGGTCACTGTTATCTAGAGTTATTATAAATTGAAATGATTTTGGTGTATCCTAATGCATATTGATAATATAATTTCTTTTTCATCACATTATCTAAAAAATAATAAATTAAATTACCCTACCCATTGTATAGAATTATATTCTACAATTTTCCTATAAAAATTTTAAGGAATCATTTCTGTGATTTATTTCTAATGATATATAGAGATCACAAAACATATATATATATATATATTCAGAATGAAATAATTTATCATAAAAGAGACAAGATAGAATGAATTGTTCATATATTTGTATTTCATGATTCATTATTGTATTGGAATGGAATACGATGTAGTTGATACCTTGGTCTAGCAAAATTATGCTACATTAAACTTTTGAAAATGAAAACATTCCCCTTTATATAATGATTTTATGCATTTTAGCCCATGGGTTTTGGATATAGGTACCTATATTGTATTTTCATCATATTTAATAACTATATTAATGAGAAATAATTAAATAAACACTAAAGGAATATCAAGGTTTAATGAAATATGTATAATTGGTTATAAAATATAAGTTGCATGAATTTATGTTCAAAAGATGTTGTTTTGTGATTCAAATATTGATATTATATGCCTTGTGATTCCAAGATTAAGGGATAAGTTTTTTTGGGTAAATCACATCGGTCCAAATTGTTCATTCATCCAGGATTCACTAAAATGTGTAGAGAACATCATAAGTATTACTATTTTGATTCAATGAAAAGTGTTATTACTAAAATTAAAGTAAAATGTCTAAATTCTAATAATTAAATAGTAATGAAATTTATTGATGTAAATACTTATACCACTTCCAGTACTATATTGGAAATATGGTAGTATATACAACGATTTCATGGTTGGATAAAAAAGGGCTTCTCAATATAAAAATACAATTTGGGTTATTGTAAATAAATTAACTAAATCATCAAATTTCATTCCCATTTTAGAGAATAAATCTGTGGGTAAGCTCTATCTATTATATTTCAAGGATATATTTAGGTGGTATTAAATTCATAGCTCTATTGTATTATTTCATGGTCCCATGTTCATGTGTAATTTTTTGTAAGGACTGTCAAAATCATTGGCACCTAAATTAATTTTCAGTATTATATTTGATCATCAATCTAATGGAAAGATCGAGTGAATGATTTCTTACATAGAATATATTATTAATTATTGTTCATATGTTACCATGGATGTTAGTATCATAATATTTATATTTTTTTGTTTTTTATAATAACATTTTCTAATATAGTATCTTGATTGAACCTTATAAGGATTAATATGGAAAGCGATTTGGACACCAAATTTTTCCAATGAATTATGAGAACTGAATTTAATGATGCTATATTTTAAAGAGGAGATGGATGATATGGTTTGTTGTATTCTAAAAATATGAGTATGGATCGTAGATAGAATCATAGTCCAACCAAAAAATGAGGCAATATATTTCATTTGAGGTTTGTGATAATAATATTTTCAACGAACATTAATTGAAAAGTTGTGTGTATTTTAGATAAAAGGGAAAGGCAATTCCATAGTTCATTGGAACATATGAATTCCTAGATAAATTTGTATCGATATAATATAGAGTAATATTTCCTCCTGTTTTATCTATTGTACACAACAAATTTCATGTTTAAATGTTAAATAAATATGTGCCAAACTCATATCATGTTCTGATCTAGGGTATAGTTTAGTTTGAAGATATTATTTCTTACAAGGAATATGTAATTCTTATTATTGAAAGTATAGAAAAAGTAATGTGGACTAATATATTTCATCATGTTATGGTTTTGTAGAAAAATGATATTTTGGATGATGTAACATGGGAATCTAAAAGTTCTGTGAGGGAATGATATCCCTACTTTTTTGTTCAGTGAATAAAATCCAATGGATATAATTTGTATATTAGTGGATGAATATAACAACCAATGAAAATATATAAGAAACTATTTTTAGGTTTAGTAGTTTTAATTAATTATATAGAAAAAATAAGTATAAAAATATTATGAACTTTTAAAATAAAAGGGTAATAATTTTATATAAACTATTTTCACTGAAAGTTTTTGTTTAAAATTTTAATTTATAAATTATATAAAATTAAATTTGAAAAAATTAAGTTAATTTTTTAGTTAATCATATAAAAATTATATTATTCTGATTTTTTTTGGATTTGTTAGAAAATATTTAATTTTTAATGAATATTTAATAATAATGATTTTTTGTAAAAATAAAATTTCTTCTCAATAAATAATGAAATTTAAATGTAAAATTTTCATATGAATTATAATTAAATAAACATATGTATTATTTATTTATATATAGCCTAATTTATTATATTTTAATCATTATATAATAAATTTATGTATATAATTATTGTTGGGTTAAAAAACATATTTTCTTTAAAATAATTTTAAAATGAAAAATGATTCACTATATTAATTATCAAAAACCCATAATTAAGAATAATTTAAATGATAAATTCATATTTTATATCTATAATTATGAAACTAAATTATTAAAATTATTTTTACTTGTCGTATTGTTAATAAATCATCTTAGATTTGGAAAATAAATTTCATGAAAAACATACTTTTCATCATTATTTATAGTTTAATTAAAACTTATATTATATGAAATTCATTAATTGAATTTGGTAAAATTAATTCCAAATATACAATAATCATTATATATATTGTATAACAAAGGAACACTTTTTTCTTAATGAATAGTGAAACAGTAAAAATATTTTACCACAACTAAGATGAAAACTAATTTAAATGGTTTCATCTAAAAATACTAGGTTTAAAATGTTATAAAAACTATAAAAAATTATTTTTATAGAAATATTTATATCATATATAATATAGGTCTCAAGAATTTACTATTTTGATCCGTGATTCATGTGTAATGCAAGGGTATAACGTTTTCTTTAAAAAAATTACATGTCTGGCCTCTCCCCCACTTATAAAAGGCCACACACCCAAGTCCACAAATTATACCTTCATATCATTTCAGATTAGAAATTACATACCAAAAAAACTAATTTACAAACATAGAATTATCCTAGAATGATGTTTTTATCACATATCTTTTCTTTTATGGTGTTATGAGTAATCCTAGAGAGCTGGTTCGAAGAAATTGTATTTTTCTTAGTGGATAATGTTTATATTGTTTATTCTTCCACCTCATTAAATTATTTATATACCATGATCATATACAAACACTATAATACAAACTAAACTAGTATGTTATTATAATAATAAAATAACATGTCTCAATATCCTCTTCTAAAAAATGGGAAGCAAAACAATTTGGTATGTTCAGAGTGGACAACTTCCTTAAAAAACAGTGTAATTTGATCTATATAATTTCATCTCACAACTAAGTATAATGATGGAAATAATTTTTATATTTGAGAATATTGAAATATTTATGATTCAAATAACATAATATATCATTGAATTTGTATATATTAATTCAATTAAAAAATGATAAAATTATTTCTGTGTTTCTGTGGACTATCGCCTCCATCACCTCATCACATGGGTAACATGTATAAATATATTTTAAAAAATAAAACTATATTTTTGGAATTATATTAATTATGAAAATATTAAATATTACTTACCTACACTACATATTGATCATTGATAAAGGAAAATGTTACTCATGTGCACATTTAGCATACCATATCCATGATTGTAACATATTTAGTTTTTAATAAACATCATATTTTTTTGTTTTTAAATTATAATATATTTATAAATATGACAACCATTTCAGGATTATTATTAAGGATACGTTTTGATAATGAAATTTTCAATCATATTAACCCTATTGGAATCATTTTTTATATATAATCTGAATAACATGAAAACATCCAAAGTGAACATAAAGGTTTACTAATTTGGTATAAAATGTTATTATATGAATGAAAAGGAAAAATATAAATGAATATGGTTCGTACAAAACTATATAATTAAAATAATATTAGTATGGAAAAGAGAATACATTATGATTCAAACTCAAGGTAAGCGAAGCATTAACTTAAATCATCATTTTAAATGATTTTCTAATTTATTTTCTATATCATTCTATTCCCTATCCATGTTTTTAAAAATGATATTATGATTTGAATTACATAGACATGAAAAATTTATAATGGGAATATTATGTCACTTTTTAATTTCTTTCACAAAAATTTCATAAAAATATAATCATTTTATGGAATCATTCAAAATTCATTTGAATTCAAAAAAGTATGTTTTATTTTAACATTTATAGTGACAATGACTTTTACCGAAACCATAAACATTACTAATAATTTGTTTTTCATGAAAATTATTCAATTTTTATTCAAATAATAATTCCCTTTACCTATTTCTGGTTATTTTGTTAATAAAAATTGGTATTTAAAAGAATAGTGTATGTTAATGTATAAAATTGTTTTTCATAAGATTTTAAATTTGTTTTACAATGGTTTTATAAAGAAAACATAAAACATAAAATTATTCATTATATGTTAATTGAGTGTTATATATGAAAAATAATTGATGCAAATAATACTTTTGTAATTAGTGAACCCAAATATTATTTGTTTAGCCTTATATAGCATATACGGTGGGTTCTTCCATATGGTAGTCCAATGCATTAGGTTGTGCACAATTTCATTACAAGAAACGTGGGGGGTACCAATGGTTTTCTCTTACGGATTTTACTCTCCTCCATTTATTTTTGACATATGTTTATAACAAGTTATGAATTTTACGATCTATGAAGGATAACCTTTTTTTTAATTTCATTGTATATATTTTAATTGATTTATTTTATAAAAATATTTTTTATATTATCATGTGGAAGTTATTTATTTCCTTAATATAATGAAAATATAGAGAAATATAATCATTTCATGTTTTTTTAAGGCTTTCACTAAAATAAAAATTTTCCATTTTATGTCCGTTATTAATATTTTTATGCTGATTTAATGATTTTGGAATGGTTCTTCAAAGATTTTTTTGATGGAGAAATGAAAAGAAATTCTCATTTAATGCTACAATGATTTTTTATGAAAGTAGATCAAGAATTATTTTATATGTTTTATACTATGTTAAATATTGATAATGTGTAGAACTGTCTACTTTGTAATATTTAAGTTAGTTATATAATATTTATGGCTTAATTCCTTAAATATGTAAATTTGAAAAGATCCTAAAATGTAAATAAATTACTAATTTACAAAAAACTCTTCATTATGTAATATTTAATTCTGGGTAAAAATCATAACACTTGGTTTACAAAAATTATATAACAGTAGTGTGGTTTTTCTAGAGTTTCAAAAAGGTAACCTGCATTTCAAAACAATTTTGTAATGGTATATTAATGTTTAATTAATGGTAAATTATTATTAATATATCATATGTAAATGTAATTTAATTATAATATTTCATTTAAAAGCACATTTGTTTTCTTGTAAAGATATATATAATATTGTACGGGTACAAAATTTTCCAATAACAACATAAGGAAAAACTAAGCGTCCTATAAGTTTAATAATGTTTTCTATTAAATTTATAAGTGTATAAAAATTTTCAATACCTAGGAAAGGGTAACCTCTTTATTATATAAATGTATATAGTTAACATTAATACCTTTTTATGGGATATATGATGTGTAAGGATTAAAATTTTATAAAAGTTATAGTGGGTATCTTTCAAATAATAGTATCAGTAATTCATAGAAAATAAAAAATTAGAAAAATTAGTCTATTACGTAAAATTTTTAAAGAAGATCCTATTTTTAAATGTGGTAAGAAATTAATGTAAAAATTACAACATCAATATATTTTTTCTAAAAGTGTTTATATTCTTAATTATAAAATTATATACATGTAGCTATTTAATATGAAATTACGCTTCCTATTATTAGTAATAATTATTATTTCCATTTACAGTAAATATATATCTATTATTATTAGTGTATTATTTATTCCTAATTTACACATTAATTATCTATAATCAATGAGGACAAGATTGAAATTTTATTATGATGAATTTAATTAGATTTATAGGGTATTAATCAAGAATATATATTCATACATTAATATTTGAGAAATGTTATATTCAAATTCATGATATTTTGAAAATGATGGTCTGGTCCTGTATACTACCATGTAGTTTTATAGAGATATTAACACATATTAGTAACTTCTATAGTAAATTTTTTATGTAGTTCTGCTGTAAGGTTTATATTTTTATTTAATATCAGATAGGAATCAATTGAATATTAATTTTTATTTATATATGGATTATTATCTAGGAAATCTGAATAGATTAATATAATGTCATTCCTTGAAGGTACTTCCATAACTATTTATTCAGGAAAAGGAATGATGAAATATTGCATAAATTTAAATGATATTTAAAAAAAAGAAACACTATAAATAGAGATTATAGAACATGAAAAATCGTGTTTTGTTATATTCTTGAGTTTTTCATGTTCTATATACACAATAAATCAACGATTTATCTCAACTGACCTTCAATAATATGATTTCTTACTACTGAGAGAGTTCCCTTCTACCTGAACACTGAGGAAATGTAGTGTTCTTCATGTTTTTTGTTCATAACTCATTATATTCACTTCTATCATTGAAATTTTAATAGTTTATAATACCCATTAAAAGGTATGCTTATGGGTTTCAACTCATAAACAAATATAGTATTTGGGAATACTTTTTAGGTCATAGAAAAAGAGATTAATTCATGTTCTTCAATTACAACAAAACATTTTGGGATTTGGTTGTCCCCTAGAATTGGTAAAATGTAGGTTTGGATTCTACCTCTACATAGATAGGTAGTTAATAATTTTTTTCATGTGTGTAAAAGTAATAGTAATCGGTTAAGCCACCAGGTTAGAATAAATATGTTGTATTATGTTGTGCTTCTTGAGCTTAGAGAAGAAATTTAAAAAGGGTTGATATTTCCTTTAAAAACATATAGACTCCATTATATTGGGTTCAATATATTTATTTTAATGCATGTTGAGAAGATAACTCTAAGATCATTTAGATATTAACTGCTAATAAGTACCATATTCCCATTTATGTTATTTATGCTACATAAACATTAATACTTTGATATTTTATAAGAATTTATTTATAATTTTTAATTCACTCACCCCTATTTTGGTTGATTCTCTATCTTATTACTGAGGAAAAATAATTATTATAATAGTTTAACCCCATGATTTATATATATTTTACATTTTTGGTCTATTTTATAAAATATAAATCAAGGGAAATATCAATTTATTTTAGAAATAAAAAGTTCTAATATAAGATGTATATATAAATGTCTGAAACATTTTTAATGTTACTTACTATTTATACTAAAAATGTATGACTGAAGAATTTATAATGAAATAAAGGATTAATCATAAAAAAACAATGAATATCCATCAAAACAGCCAACTGTTATACCTCAATTACTTTATGGTAGTAATGTAGTATCTTGTGTTTCAAATTACATGGTAATAATAATTATATTTTTTTTAATGAATAAGAATATTCATTTTCATCTATCCACCTGGAAATACATATGTGTCGTTTTTACAATAAAAATTTTTATGCTTCATGGAATCGATTTGGTAATTAGTACTTAGTTCGTAATTTTAAGAGTTGAATATCAGGAATTCAAAATTTAGGAAGAAGAAATAATTAATTAAATATTCCCAATATTTTCTTGTATTGTAAATGGTGAGACCTTTTTATGAGAAACACATAAATACCTTTTTATTTTTCAATTAGATAATGAAGAAAATTTTAATAGGTTTCATATAAAAATGATTCATATTGATGAAATTATAAATTTCAATGAATATACTGTTAATAATATTTAAGTATAATTATTAAAATATGAGTTCATTATTAAATTTTTTTGACAAATATAATACATTTATGTTTGGAAATTAATTTACATTAAATATTTCTATATGTAGTTGTGGTTCTATTATATAGTGTAGTGAAAATAATAATACTGAATATGTCCAAAGGGAGGATAAATATGAAGTAATGGTAATTCAAAAATATTTTTAAAAGACTACCCTAAATATGAATCCATAGGGAATAATAAATTCCTTTTCTTACAATTATTATCATAATAAAATCTCTTTTGAGTCACAAAATGGGGTTATTATATGATCAAAATAGTGATGTAGATGATCAATTACGAGAGGGGATGGATATTATGTATAAAAAACTAAATTTTTACCCTTATGGGAAACTATTTCTAACAATCTTAAACAAGGTAAATTCATGAGAACTCTTTTTGTTATAAAAGACAAACAAAAAACATTCCATGATCCAAAAATTTGGTTCAATAAATGAAACATAAGGAATGTTTACAAAGAAAATATTATATATTAAACCATATATAATCTTACTAATCATAATATACAAAATATCAAGAATGTATAATAATATTATAATTTATGCATTTATTAAAATACAGCGGAAATAATCATGAAACAAAAAAAAAGTAACATGTATAAGATATTTTAACCGAATGTATAGGGTATCCAACAACGTTGGATAATGGTCCCTTGATTTATACTTTCAACAATGTCTTTCTCATCCACACTATGGTATGCACTTGATAGAAATATTGGAATCTCTATTGCTATCCCCGGATACCCTCAAACCTTAATATAGTGGGAACCTCTATCTTCCGATCCCCAGAAGTCCTCCATCATTAGGGTAGTCGGCACCTTTGTCTTATTATCCTTGAAATCCCACGATTGTACTTAGGAACAATCAGATTCACAAAAAGAAAGAAGAAAAATATGTTCAGTACGGACCCGGAATGAGAGTCTCTCACTGTAGAAATCAATTCAAAATATTGTGGTCTCTTGATTCATGAAATTTTTTTTTGATCTTGATCATTTGAGCTCTTATTTAAATGCACTTCTGCAATGGTTGGCTACTTTCACCAACGATTATAATTTTCATTGAAATTATGAGGAACCTAAACATGTGTCACTCAAGTAATGTTTAGTGAGAAATAAAATGTGCGACATTATTTCATAACAATATCATGTATAAGGAAAAATGAAATTACTTAACCAATTTTATCTTTCATATTATAAAGAAAAAATAATGTTTAATGCCTCATAAAATAAACAATAAGATTTTATAAGATATGGATATTTGTTTTTGGTTTTTCAAAGAGTTTGGAATCTGAATTCTATATATTATGGAGTCTGAATTCTACGGAAGTCGGAGTCTGAATTATAAGGCATTCTGAGTCTCAATACTGAGTAATTCGGAGTCCAAATTAGAAGGAATTCAGATTCAGAATCATGAGTAATTCAGAGTCTGAATTCTGAGTAATTCTAAGTCTGAATTCTGAGTAATTATGAGACTAAATTCCCATGAACACGAATTCATAATTATCAACAATTTGGTGTCTGAATTCGGAGGGATTCAAAACCTGAATTTCATTGAATTTGATGCCTGATTTTTCGAGAATTCAGAGTCTAAATTTTTGAGAATTAAGAGTTTGAATATTAGAGAATTCAGAGTCAGAATTTCAGAGAATTAAGAGTCTTAATTTTAGAGAATTTAGAGTCTGAATTTCAAAGAATTAGGAGTCTGAATTTTAGAAAAAATTGGAGTCTGAATTTTAGAGAAATCGGAGTTTTTATTTTAGATAATTTATATACTTAATTTCATAGAATTCAGAGACTTAATTTCAAAGAATTCGGACTCTGAATTTCAGAGAATTCGGGGTCTGAATTTCATAGAATTTAGAACATGAATTTAAGAGAATTAGGAACCTAAAAATAAAATACTCTATATGAAAGTAAATTTAATATTCTGAGGTTTTAAATATGAAACTGAATTTTTCCTTAGTAATGAAATGAGTTAGATTTAGATATATATAAAATAATCAATGAAAACATAGGTAATGATAAAAATTTCCATTGGGAAATAAAATTTTCCTTATAATGATAATTCATAGGGGAAATATGATTTTCCATAAGATAATATTTTTGTGATTTTTAAAACATAGAGGAATGGAAATGTCATAAGGAAGCTTATTGACTCAATAATATCCCCCTTTTTGAAAATCACAAACATCCTTACAAAAAATAATAGAAGGAAATATAATTTTTCATTATGAACTAAAATGAAAAACTTATCTCTCTTTACATATGGATCATGGTGAATATGAAAAACTCCCCCTTAGGTTTTGAAATCCCTACAGATTGTATTATTGATATCCATAAAGATTTTTTTCTTTTAATTGTATAAGGAAATCTTCATAGATACAACTCCCCCTTAGATAAAATTCCACTTAACTATTGAATTATCTTCTTTTTAAGTATTTTTGTATCATTCCTTTCTCCCCTTTTGTGGGTTTCAAAATGGAATAAAGGGAATGAAAAAAATATGGTACCAACAATATTACTTCTATACAACAAAAAAAATGAAGAATAACAAAAAATATTATTATTATTGAATATTTTTAAAGGGAAATATAACAAAATATCGGATTGGGAAAACTTATCTTTCATTATGCTTCTTCATTAGCTTCTTCACGATGGTTTTCAGCTTCTTAATCTCCTAATTATCTTCCTAAAAATTCTTGAGCAACTGATCATGATATTCATATTTCTTCTCTAAGGGTTTGATCTTTTATTTCTGAGACATAATAATTTATACTTGATCTTTAAAAGGTTATTTTTCTTACCATTCATTTCATCAATATCGATTCTATTTTCTCTTTCCCACTTCATATTCATAGCAATAGAATTCAGTTTCCTGTTGAGATCCTTCCCTTCCTGCATCTGTGGTTTTTTTTTTCAGAATGAGATTCACATCTTATCTTAATGAAATATCTTTGATCATGTTATCATTAGTATAAAAATATTCCTTCAAATTTTCATGACATTTATCAAGGATTATATGATATTTAATTGTTTTCTTGGACCACATGGTTATGTCCTTACATGATCTTATATGAGAATAATACTTGATGTAGAAGGATTTGAAATCAACCTCAATCCTGATGAACATATCCATAATCATGGAAACAGAATCAGATTTCTGATTAAACAAATTTTGATGCATCAGGAACCTCAATTCTATACTCGGAAACAAAGGAATGATAACAACCAATTTCTTCATGGATTGAATTAAAAAATATGGATCCCAAAAGGATGATTCTGAATTAGACTCTCTGGTTAATGAGGATTCATTCTCTCTCTCTCTTTATCTTTTTCTATTTGATGAACCAACAATATCTTTCTTTGTCACCATGGCTTTCCTAAGTGTATCAATCAACACCGGTTTCAGAATGATCTTAGTATCCATTGGTGATTCATTTTCACTATCTAATTGTTGAACTATCTCATCTTCATCAACATATTATTTTTCAAATTCTTCTATAAGGTCTTCTTGTAGAATGTGATCGTGGTTGTTTCATTCATCGTCAGATTGTTTATTCACTTCTTCATGCTCTTCATCCTCTTTTTCTTGTGAATGGATTTTGGATGTTTCAACAAGGGAAGTTCAGATTGAAAATTTTTCAAAATGAGCCTCATTCTCATGACATTCTACCATATGTCTTATCATATCACTCATGCCATCTCTTTTTTCCTCTTCTTTATCTTTTAATTCCACTTCCTCTTCCTGCACAATTTCTTCATATACTACTAGTTCCAAAATCTCCATTTTCATTCCTAGAGTCAGTGGATGTGATTCCTAAATAAATTATTCTAGTACATAGACATGTTCAGAGGCTTTCTCAGTGTCTCTGATAAGATCATTAATTATTCAATCCTCATTCATATTCCTTTTTTTTTCTTTTTTATTTCATTCTTCTCATGCTCCTCAGCAGATTTAATCATCAAGGATTTGGACTCAGCAGGTTTTAAAGCAAATGTAGGCTCCCCTTACTTATTATTCTTCTTATCTACTCTCCAATTGGAAACCACTTCATCTAGATAGATCTTTTTATTTTTAGATTTTGGATGTTTGTATTGGGATTCCTAAACTATAGGAATGTTTCATTTACTTTTGGTTCCTTCACCATTCTCTTGTTCTCACCTTTCTTGGAAGTCTCATCCACTTCTAGATTCTGTGATAATGCCTCGATTTTTTGTTCAAATAAATCATAGATTTTTTTGGATTCCCTAGTGAATCAATCCTTCATTTTTCATAGTGTATCATCACTCAATAACATATCCTTGAAATTTCATGTCTTATAACTATAAGGTATTTTGAATGATTCTTAGAAAAGGAATATGTTCTGGGAATGAATAACCGGTAACATAACAATTTGAGATTTAATAGTTCCATTATTGATATTTGAAATTTTAAGAAAGATATACGTAAGTAGATAAATCATTCTGATATTCACAAGAAAATTTAAAATATAATGGTCACTTTTCATCATACTTTCCTTATCCCCTTTTCTGAGAATGATAAATCCTTGAATCCATAAATCCAAAATTCAAAAATTTGGAGTAAGAAGAAAAATCTTCGATGTCTTCACATCTGTCAAACCATGACTCCAAAAAGCCTTATCCTTTTCAAAAGAACCAAAAACATCTCGTAGTTTGTGGGAGAAAAAACTCAACCTCACCCTCATACGAGATTCCAATTATGTTGGAAACCATACATTAGGAAAGGGAGTATGTTTTTTCATAAAAAATAAATGAAAATTTGTTTCTCCATCCTTCATTAAAGAAATTTAAAAACTAATAAAATTCCACCAGCAACTGTGGATACATTGGATCATGTCCCTTTGGTTTTGATACACACAACCTCTACCATCCATTCAACTTGATATTATATGAAATAATAGAGTCATACATAGAAAATATATTCTGATATAAAACCCTTTCCCAGTAGGTCTTTCATTCAAAAAAATTCTTTATAGATGACATTTCATTTATGGAGATGCATCCGAAGATATTCAGATTTGAGGAAACTAGACAAATTCTGAACATGACTTCTGTAGATAAGTAGAGATTCAGCATGCCAAATATTGATAACAAATGGGGTACAACTATTGGGTGCCTTTATATAGGTGTTTATGGTAAGAATTCATATTCCCAAGAAGATCCAATAGTTGATATAAGCTTGATCTGATCAGACGGTTGTGATGAAAACTGAAGAAGTAATTTGATAGGTTCCATTCTTTTTAGGCTTTTAAGGTAAAATATTCATATTTACGGAAAATGAATACAAAATATTTTTAAAACAATAGAAAAATACCGAGAATTAAAATTTGATCATGAAAATTTATGTAAGGAAACATACCTTCCAAATTACAAGGAAAATTGTCAGTAAATAAAATTATTATTCATGAGATATTTTCAAATCTAAAAAAAAGTTGATTATGAAAATTTTGATTAAGAAAATATTTGATTACTAAAATATTACTTCAAAAAAAAATTAAACTGCGAATAATTTTACAAGGAAATAAAATGTGCTCCTCCTATGAAAGCGAGTTTCTTACTGTAAAGATATATCTTTCAAAAAAATTAATATGAATTATTAACTTAGTGTTATCAATCCTAACTTCTAATTAATGTATACGAATCTATCATATGGTAAATCTTTTGTAAAAATAATATCATGTTGATCTTGTGTTCTAATAAATTGAATAATGATATCTCTTTTTGTGTGTTATCCCTATGAAATTGATACCTAACATCTATGCATTTTGAATGGGAGTGATGTGAAGGGTTTTGTCTTAGGGAAATATAACTCGTATTATCACATAATATCTATGTTTTAGTAAATCTAATACCATAGTCTGTGAGTGTGTGTTATATCCACAATACTTAAGAAGAACAACATCCAGCTGCTACATATTTAGCTTCAGCAGTGGAAAGTGCCACAATGTGTTTCTTTTTACATGAGGAAGAAACTAAAGAATATCCTAAGAAATGAAAAGTTCTGGATGTACTTTTCCAATCCATTCTACACCCACCAAAGTCAGCATCTGAAATTTATTTTAACACAATATAATTTCTAGAAGTATAAAAGAGTCTAAAATTTATGGTCCCCTTTCAATAGAGAAAAATTATTTTTACATCTACTCAATGGGATTCCATAGGATTGGATTGATATCATACACATAAGAATACTAAAAACATTAAATCTAGATTTCTTGATTTCATGTATATTGAACATCTAATCATACCTCTAAATGATGTTTATTCTACTGGGTTCATGTCTTCATCATGATCATTTAATTTGAGGAACAAATGGGAGTTCTTATACTCTTAGTGTTTTCATAACCATACTCTTTAAAAAGATCACTAATATACTTTTTTGGATATATAAGTTCCTTTGAGTTTTTGACAAGTTTAAAAAAATAAGAAAAATGTAACCTCACCCATCATACTCATTTAGCACTCAGTTTTTACTAAATTTCAAAATGAATCAGTTAAATATGGATATAATGAAAAAAATATAATTTCATCAAAATAAATTATGACAATAAAAACATTTTTCATATCATTATTTATAAAAAATATTGGATCAGCAGTTCCCTTATCATAATTATTTTGTAACAGAAATCATGTAAGTCTATCAAACCATGCTCTTGGGGCTTGGTAAAGTCCGTATAAATCTTTGATATGTTTGAAAACAAGATCACGATGATTTGTCTCTCCAAAACAAGGGGGCTGTTTAACAAAAAATTCCTCTTGATTGTATCCATTAATGAAATCACACATTACATCCATTTGAAAAAGTATTAAATTAATGAATGATTTTAAAGGAATGTAAATTACTAATAGATTTAAGTCTAGCTACTAGAGCATAGGTTTCTTCATTGTATATTCCTTATTTTTGACTGTATCCTTAAACAACTAATCTTTCCTTATTTCTCAAAATGATTCCCTTTTCATCAAATATATTTCTAAACACCCATTTTAAACAAATTAATGATATTTTCTTAGGTCTTTCAACCAAGGTCCTTACTTTGTTACTTTTGAATTCATTTAGCTTATCTTTCATGGATTTAATCTAATCATCTTCACATAAAGCTTCATTAGTGATTTTTGGGTCAAATTTGAAAAGAAATTCTATATATTTTACTTCATTTTTTAAGGAACTTATAGTTCTTAAATATTGATTTATATCACTAATAATACTGCCACTGGGATGATTCTTCAGAAACAACTGATTTGTGTTTTTGAAAATTCTGTTCATTAACATATTGTAGGATGTATTCTTGGGTAAATGCTTCCAAAACTTTTTCTTGAGCATTTTCTTTTTTAGGAGGCTCTTCTATTAAGGGTTGGAAGTTAGTTTTTAAAAACACATATGTTGTTGTAGGTTAGGGATGTTTACAAATAAAATGATAATTTTTATTAAATGTAACATGTAATGTTTCTTTAACAGTACCGTTATTTTTATTAAAAATATAATATACCTTAGAATTTGTGGAGAATCCTAGGAAAATTTGTTCATCATATTTGGGGGAAAGATTATGTAGATTATCTTTAGTATTCAGAAATAATACATTGCAACCAAATACATAAAAGTAGGAAATTTTATGTTTTCTACCACTCTATTACACATAAGGGGTTTGTATTAAGAAAAGGTCTAATAAAAACATGATTTATAGTATAGAAAAAGGTAGTTACAGCTTCAGCCCAAAAGTATTTAACTATATAATATTCACTCAACATGGTTCCAATTATCTCTTAATGAATTCAATTTCTTCTTTCAACAATACCATTATTATTGAGAATTTCTTGGAGCTGAGAAGAAATGAGTTATACATTTTCGAATACAAAAAGTTTCAAAATATGACTTTTGAAATTATACTCCATGATCACAACATATAGTTATCAATGCACAGATTTTATCATTTTTAACATGGGCTCAAAATATTTTGAATTATGAAAATGCTTCAGATTTCTTTTCTAGAAAATAGACCAACATAAATCTAGTGTAATAATCAACTATGATAAATACATATTATCTTCCTCCAATACTTCCTATTTTTATTGGACCAAATAGATCTATGTGCACTAACTATAATGAATTAGATGTTGAGAATTTGCCGATTGATTGAAAACATTATTTTATTTTTCTTTCCAAATAAAAAAGGATCACAAACATTTGAATGATCAAATCTAGGATCCGGTATATCCTTAACTTTCCTTTTCTTTGCTGATTTTCATAGATTCCTAAGGATAAAATTTCTTAACCTTCAATTCCCCAACCAGGATTGATTTTCCACTGCACTATGACAAGGTGTATCTTGGCTCTTAAGATTTTCAATGTTTATTGTATATATATTTTCTTTCCTATATGAAGAATGAAGAAATTAAACCTTAGACTTTTGTACTAAGCACTTATCATTACCAAAATTCCCAAGGTAACCATCATCACATAACTGACTTATGCTGATGAGGTTGTTCTTATGATCCTTAACAAATAAAACATTTTAAGTTAAAGTTTTTTCAAGAAGAACAATGTTACCTATAAGAACAATTTATCCCCGAGCATTATCTCTAAATGTTATTTTTACACCTTTTATATTGGTAATCATTTCAAATAATTTGTTGATACCAGTTATATTATGGGAACATCCACTATCTGTGTACAAAGTATTACTATTTTAACTTTGTTTTTTGTGGAAAATAAAAGAGTTAGACTTTCGGAATCATGAATTTCTTGGATCCGTAAATTCCAGAATAAAAATTTTAGGTGTAAAGATTTTTTTAGAAAAATAATAATTATGAAAACCAATATATTGTGTTTTTTAAAGAATAGTTGTTCGCACAATGTCCAACACACAATCATTTCAGAACAAATAATGTAAAAAAAATTATTTACCAAATGTAATGTTTGACAGACACTTCCTCAAGGAAAATATATCTGACTTGAGTTGTATAACCAGGATTTTATCCTCATAAAAATTAGTTTAGGACTTCAGTTACCCTCGAAAATATTTTTCTTAGAAATTTCTTTTTCACGATCCTAATAAAGGTTATCCTTCTCATAAATAACTTCGACGATGTTTGTTGAAATAATTTAGAAATCAATTATTTTTTTCTAAAGATAATTAGAAATATCTAATACTTCTTTAGTAAAAATAGAAATTATAGAATTTTCCATTTCCTGAATTTTCTTTAGTTTCAAATTTCCGTTCTCTAGAAGTTTAGAAAACATATACACTTCTTCATAATAAGGAATATTATTATCTTAAAATGAGGAGGACTCAACATCTGATGATTCATAATATTTATTATCAGTATAATTTTAATTCAATGATATATTAGAAATAGACTCTTCATTGTGTAACTTTTCAATTGGACATTGATTTTAAATGGGTAGTTTGGCTAGAATACCATGATTTTTCTGATTAAAATATTCAAATATTGAGGATTAATCAGACAAGTTGCCACCACTGGCACTCTCGGGGTCATTAGCCTTCAATAATATCTTCCCATTAGTATTGTAGTACCTCGTTCTATTCGTCTTAGAATGATTTCCATCATATTCTTTTTCTTAATCATATGACAACCACTCTTATTTTCCCTTCTCTTTTTCATTCATATATTGTGACTACCGAGTTTTTTTTATTTCATTCTTCTTAAATATATACTGAAAGTTATTCTATCCAACTATCTTTTCATCCATCGAACAAAATTAGCAAGCTCATTCTTAGAATTTTCACATTCACTAGATTAATATATAACATTAACATCATTATAAAATGATCTTGTGACCCTTTAAGGAGTCGTGGATTTAGAATTACTAAAGGCTACACATCCATCACCATTCTTCTTCTTATTCATATATGTATCAATCTTAATTCTGGAATCATGTTAAAGAAGAGTACCAAAAAGATCATGAAGTGTGATTTGAGATACTTTTCTATTCTCATCAACAACTATTATTTTGGATTCCAACTCATTAGTCATAATATAAATAATCTTTTCCATAATAGATTAATTATCTAGGCCTTTCTCTCCCATATAATAAAAACTATTGACAATAGTCATAAATATTAGTTGTACCTTGAATACTAGTTCTCCATAGGGAAATATAAATCCATGCTATTCTTATCTAAGCATAGCTCATCTTTTTTCTATTACTTTAGATGTACCAAAATGTGTAACATCTTATCTCTTATAGATTCAATTCGCATATTCACTTGATGAAATTTGACTATATATATTCCAAGTAATAGAACACAACAATGTATTGTAAACCTTGTAATTCAGTTGATATTATTACTTTTAATCATTGGTAAATTTTTTTCATTCATTGTCAGGAATCTTGTATTATTTCCTTAATCATTACAAAGTTGTCTACTCCAGTATTTATAACAAAAGTCATTATACGATCTCTCTAATACTCATAATAATTACCAAAAGAAATGGGTTGTATTATAACATTTAAAATTTCAATCGAACCAACATATATTCCTGCCATTCTATTTTAAAATATATTCCTCGAAAAACTTGATAATATAAAAAAGTATTATAAATAAAGATAAAAATATATAATAAAAACATACGTAAGAAAAGTTATTCAAGAAAACTTTGAACAAAAAAACATTACCATGAAAACATATATGTGAATATAATTATTTCAGAGACCTCCTCTAATACCATTTTTAGGATCGAAATAATGATTTAGATGATCAATTACAAGAAGGGGTGAATTCTATGTTTAAAAAAAATTCTTTTTAACCATAACGAAAACTATGTTTAATAAGGTTATATAATGTAAATTCACAAGATCGCTTTTAGTTATACAATACAAATGACAGACATGTCAGGTTTCAGAAATGTGGTTCTGGAAATGAAGCTTATGAAAGTTTTACAAGGAAAATATTCTACATGAAAGAATATAGAATAATACTAATCAGAGTATAAAAAAGTGCAATAATCTATAAGATGGTTATACATTCTTCCTATATCAAAATAAAATAGAAATAAACATGAAACAAAAACAAGTAACAAGGAGACGATCTTTTAACCCAAAGAGTTGGTAATCCCACATAATTGGAATAAGGTCCCTTGATTTATACATTCAATAAAGTATTTCTTACACACCCAAGGGTGAGTCCTAGATAGGAATATTGAAATATGTCTTTCTATCCCAGAAAGCCCTCGAACATTAAGGTAGTCAGAACCTCTAACATATTATCACTAGAAGTCCTTAAACAATAAGTTATTGGGAACATATTTCTTCCTATCCCCGGAAGCCCTCGATTGTACTCCGAAAAAATTGGAGTCACATGAAGTAATCTAAACAAGATTTTCACTATACACTAGACATGAGAGTCCCTCTCTCTAAAAATCACTTCAATATAATGTGGTCTCTAGATTTATGTAACAGTTTTTTGAGCTCATTCAAATGAGTTCCTATTTATAGGAACTTATCCAATGGTCATCTCCCTCCTTCAACAATCATAATTTTACTTGAATTTCGTAGGGACTTGTACACATTTCACTCAACCAAAAGTTAGTGAGAAATATATTGTGAAACATTATTTCATAACAAAATAATGTATAATGAAAAATGAAATTGCATAACCAAATTTATTTTTTGGAGTCTAAGGAGAAAATAATGTTCAAATATTATGAAAATAAACATTTGGATTCTATAATACATGGATATTTATATTCATTCATTCAAAGAGTTTATAATATGAATTCTAATGATTTTGGAGTCAGAATTATACGGAATTTAGCGTGTGAATTATAAGGTATTATGAGCTCAAATTCTAAGGAATTTGGAGTCTGAACTACTAGGAATTCAGAGTCTGAATTATGAGGATTTATTTGTATTAATTCTGAGGCATTCAGAGTCTGAATTCTGAATAATTCGGAGTCCTAATCGTGACGAATTTAGAGTTTGAATTCACAAGACTTCAAAGACTGAATTTTGAGGGACTCATAAATAGAATTATAGAGAATTCAGAGTCCAAATCCAGATACTTTGGGGTATAGATTTTAGATAATTATGTGTCTGTATTTTAGAGAATTTTTTTTTCTGAATTTTGGAGAATTGGGAGTTTGAATTTCACATAATAAGTGATATGAATTTCATAGAATTTGGAATCTGATTTTTATAGAATTATAGAGTCTGAATATCATAGAATTTAGAGTCCGAATATCAGGGAATTTAGAATCTCAATTTCAGAGAATTCGGGGTTTGAATTTTAGAGAATTCTGAACCTGAATATCATAGAATTTGAAACCTGACAACAGAATACTCTATATCCATGAAAATGTAAGATTTTACGATTTTGGATATGAAAAGAAATTTTTCCTTAGTAATGAAAAGAGTTAGATTTAGATAGATTATAAATTAAACAACAAAAACATAGGTAAGGTTAAAAATCTCCTTAGGGAAGGAAAATTTTCCTTATAAATATAATTCTTAGGGAAAATATAATTTGATTTAGGATAATGTGTTTCTGATTTTCATAACATATAGGAATGAAAAATTCATAAAGAATCCTTATTAACTCAATAATTATTTCAATCATCATTTCCTGAGATTATAGAAGAAAAAAATAGATGATAAAATAAATAATTTAATGAATGAAATTGTAGTCACGTAGGGTTTCTCTAGGATTCAACTACTGAATAATAATTTTTATAATAAATGTAATTTTAAAATTGGGCATAATTGATTCATCAAATAAAGAAAGGGACACATTCTATTCTTCTTCCTATGATTTTGATTTAAAATATTAATACTACAAATCAATTGATGATAGTTTTTGAAAAATATTATTATAATATTAAAAATATCACTGGATTGTAAAAGAAAAAAAATTCAATATGTTAGAATTCATAATGAAAATGAGTAAATATATAAACTCTTTGACAATATCATAAAATCTATAATTATAGATATAAATTATACTATTGGAAATATAAAATATTACATTCAGAGAATAAAAATTATTCAAAGAAATAAACTTGTTATTGAAATGTGGTGATACATAGTTTTGAAATTTTATTATTGTTCATATTGAAAAATAATATTAAAGTAATTAAAATGAGTGTTTAATATCAAAAAATTTATCATTTGTTCTTGTAAGAAAAATTAATAATATATTTTATGATCTTAAATATAATGAATATAAAAATATATATGTTCATGGTAATTAAAATAATTCTCTAAAACTATATAGGAAATGATTTCTTTAGATAACTGACTGATTTATATATACTACCAATTTTTTTAGATTTAAAATATAGTTAATTATATCGGATATTTTTCCATTTAATTTTATCAATATCTTTGAGATACTATCGATTTCATTTATAAATCATTGTATTCTTGTTTTCATGTAAAACAATGTTTCAAATCAATTTGAATTCCTAAGAAATCATATACAAATCCAGTTGGATGAAAATTTTAATGTGTACCAATACATTCATAAATCTATTTTGAAACGATACATATATTGGGATCATCTAAAATAATATTTGGTAAATGAATATCTGATTCTCAAGACATATTATAAATTATATATCAAATATACAATCATTCTAATTAATATTATAGAGGAAATGTGGGTATTGTTAAAAATTGAAATAGAATGGTAGAATATTTCTTCATGATTGAATTTAAAATTATTTTTCTATTTTTAAATCATTTTATGTTAATGGATTCAAAATGTTATTATGTATTCCAAATATTTGTTTTGATGGAGTATTTATTAATTTTCAAAGTGATAAATACATTAGATTTTTGGATAAATCAATCATATATCATGAAATATGAAGACACATCATTAATATAATTAATTTTGATTACATAACTAACCCAAATATAAAATAACTAAATATATAATATTTTTTTAACATCTGATGGTATATGATATTAGAATATACAAATTTGTTGTTATTGGATAGGTTGTCCATGAAGAAAACTATTAGATAATTACCTAAACAAAATGAGAATATTACACTGGTGGTTAAATCCTTCTTCAAATATAATAATGATAGAGTCATTTTCATGTCTATTACTAAAATAAATAATCAAATGGACTATAAATCTTATTATTTTGGTTTTAATTCAGCCCATAATACATTCTTGTTTGGGTGGAATACATTTTTTAGTGTAATTATTGTTTATTTTATAGATATACATGGTTTTATATCCTTACACTAATATCTAATCATTTTTGTAATGTTATTAGTTTTTCTAAATTGGTTATAAAATGATATAGACACACATCAAATTCAATTACTTGTGATCATTGTGATGAATTTCAGAATAACTAATTTATCTATTTTTTTGAATAAAATGTGTATTTTTACATCCTTTAAGTCCTTGTAACACCAAAATAAAATGGTATTGTCAAAATATAAATGTACAACTTTTCATGAAATGTTTTTGACAATGATAAAATGATATTACATTAGCTAAATATTTTCAGATTAGATTTTAAATAAAACTTATAGATTTAAAAAAATAGTTCTCTTATGAACATTGTTAAAAACAACCCTTATGATATTTATAATGGGTTAGAATAAAAATATGATATTTTAGTGTATTATGGAGTAAAAATATATTTATCAATACTAAGTATTATTTAGATAATTTTGTGGAATATCTAATGAAGTTATATTTTTATGATAATTAAACAATAGAATATATTAATGTTTTTAGAATAATTAGACCTTGTTTTCTGAGGACTCAATTTAGGTAAATTTTGTTTCAAAATAATTGAATAAAAGGGAATATTATAATAATCCTTATGAGGGAGATTTAATAGATTTTAAATTTGAAGTAGAATAACCTCAAGATGATGAATCACATGTTGAGGGGGAAAATATTTCATCTCATTCATATTCTAGATATGAAAAATCAAATAATAGTAATAGAGACTATCCACGTGATAAATTTATTTTTAAATGTTGAGTCAAATGTTCAATCAATATAAATAATTTGAACATTTGTTCTTTTAATGCATTCACGTCTAATTTTGTTCCTTTTAATATTTAAGAAGACTTTATTGATTCTAATTATATCTCATAGATTAATGATTAGTCTTTTCAATTTACTTATTCAAATGTGGGTACTTTCGTGGTACCTTTTATTGAGTTTGTTTTTATTGGAAAAGTAGGAAAATTAGAAATAATCTCATTGAATCAAGATATATAGTTAACATTAAATATAAATTATATTCCTATTGTTTTTCTCAAGAATAAAAATATATTCTGGTGAATATTTTACACATGTTTCAAGATTACAAGTTATTTTAATTCTATTAAATTATATTTCGTCCCCTTTATTCAAATAATTCAAAATATATGTCCACAGACATTTTTTAAATGCCAATATTTCAATAGAATCATATGATAGGAAATCCCCATATATGGAAATGAAAATTATCATCATCCTAATTTAAAATTTCCTAAGTATTTTTGTGTCATTAAATAAGATTGTTGAGATTGGTATGAAAGGTGGCCAAATTTTATATTGGTAAAATATTTGGGATGGGAAAATATAACAAAAATTATTTATTATGAAATATTACAATTATATCATGACTGTGTAATATTATGTTTTGGACTATTTGTTGGATTTCTTGTGATAATATTTATAATTAATTTAAATAATTCATAACATTTAAATTTTATTTTATTATGATGGGTGAATTTATATTCTTTCTTTATATGTAAATATTTTAAAAAAAATTATATTTTTCTAAATAACTCCAAGAATACAGAACAACCAATTAATTGATTTTCTTTAGAAACATCTAATATTGAAAATATTCCCATGGGAACTACATGTTAATTAAAATAGGAAATATTTTAATCATCTCTATATTTTTAAACTTATAGGGAAATTATTTGTATTTTCAAATACTTAGCTACTTTTATGCCAGATATAATGTTTTTAGTTTTCAAGTGTTCATGATTTCAAAGTGACTCTATTGAAAGACAAATTATATTTTTGAATGATGATTATTTGATATATTAATGGATAGTTCAATATTTTATTACATTATCCTACTAAAACTAATATTGATTTTAAATGAAATTCTGATTTTGATTTTGTTATATCCATGATAGATAGAAGTATCACATCATGTACGTATCATGAAATTTTTAAATAATTAGTTTCCTGTTCATTGATGAAATAAAATTTTGTTACCATTTTGATATCCTACTCTAAATATATAGTGGTTATAACATGTTCTACTCAATTATTATGGATAATTAAAGAACTATTGGAATTTTTTCATAATATTTCTTTACTATGTGACAATAATTCATCTATTTATAATTTTAAAAATCCATTAACAAATTCGTGAAATATGACCACTATTGTTCAATAGAATGTTCTTAGGGCCAGGTAAAAAATCAATATAAATAAATAATTTAATTCGTTATAAAATCATGATGAAATTGTATTTATTAATCCACCAAACACTACTAATTATCTGAAAATTAATTTTGAACTTATTATGATGGATTTTTTTAAAAAATTCATTAATTTAAGAGGTTTTTGATTTTTATTATAGATTGAACATAGAAATTAACATTAAATATATAGTTATTCGTAATATTTATTCTTTGTTTACTATTTTTTATTTCCGTAATAATTTTATAGTATATTAATATTATTTGATTTAGCAAACATTAAAATTCAATTCTTCGAACTTTATTAAAATTCATAGTACCGAAATTATTAGATTATAATTAATTTTGACAAAAAATTTAAAACTTTTTTCATGGTATGAAACAAATTTTCTATTAATGTAATGATTTATAGTGCCTCTTTGATTTATATTTTGAAATATCATTTTTTATGAATTTGTTTTTGAATATTTATACTTATTTTATATAAAATATTCCTATGAAATAAAATGTACTTCATTTTATATTAAAAAATATATTTCCTAAAATATCAAAATGTGGGAGGGTTTTTGTTATATATAAATAGTTTTTTAATTATCTTTATGGGGGAGTTCTGGTATTCCTTTATGTATCACAATAACTAATTATGTTTTCATAATTTCAAAATACAATATTATGAGTAATTTTAATTTGAATACATTTCAATGTTCTATATTTTGTTAAATATGGTACATAAGATTAAATTAATAATAATTATGAGTTTATATTATTATACATATCATTATACTTGAGGTTTTTATTGTTCATAACTTTTTAGAAAATATTAATATTATATTCCTACTATAAAAATAGAATTCAATATCCATAAACAAGATTTATACATGGTTTTTTTGATTTGGGTAATGGTATCACATTTCTTTAATGGGTTATATAAATGTTGGTTAATTTTTCTAATTATTTGTAATGGAAACACTAGTGTTTGAAGGGATGCATAAGGTTAGTGGTATTTTAATGGTGTTTTGTAATGGTTGTCTACTTATCCAAAGCACTATGTAAAGGTTCATTCATTAATATGTAATGGTAATTAATCAAATACAATTCTTATTTAATGGAACATCCTTCATGTTCTTTTATGTAATGGAACCTTCCAAGTAAAGTTAAGGTCATACATTATTGAATAGTTGTGAAAAGATATTTTGAATCCCCATTAAAGGGTAACTTGAGACTCGTGTAAAGTGACTAATGTTCTCTAATACTTGGGTAAGGGTACTAACACATTTTCAATAATAATATAAGGGTAACCTAAGTACCACATAAAGTTATAATTTTTCCCTAGATACTTACATAATAGTATTATAATGCAAAAGGGCACAACATTTTTACTCTTACCAAATGGGAATGTTCCACATATGGGTAAGAGAATTTAACATATATAGTTCATTTATCAATGTTCATCGATTGATTATGAGAAATTTGACTACAATTTGAAACTCACTTATGTGGTAAAAACCACATTGTTGAAATTAGCTACATCAATGGAGTTTCCAATGTGAATTTTCCAATACGAAATTTCATATGAGGTTATGGATGTTTCTAAAGGTCTTTCATAAATACAAAATTACATAATATTTTTAAAATTATTTTATATTTACATTTCATGAATGTTTATTTAAATATTTTTTAGTATATTAATTATTTTAGAATTATACATAATTTTCTATAATTTATGAGATCATGTTATAAATCATTTTATATTGTAGTATATGATATTCACCTGGGATTAATTTTGTATAAAAATTTATTATTAAATTTTTGTAACTCTAAATATTCAAATTCAAACCACATAAAATACGATGGGTTAGTTTCTTGTATTATAAGGGAGTTTTTAATGATATGAATATATATTATTTTAAACTAAATTTAGTTTTCTAATGTGTTCCATAATTTAGTTTCATTTTATTTTTATCAATATTAAGGATGAATCTCATGAATATTATAAACTATTTACTTATTTAGTATTACACTAGAAATAAGAACGGAAAACTTAGAAGAAGTTCATTAAATGTACATGAACAAATCATTCTTCAAGAAAATATAAAGTTCAAGAAACATCAAATTTTAATGATGTTTCTCAAGAAGAAACTCTATATATTTATAGATAACACAAAATGTGAAAAATAATGTGTTTGATGGAATTATTCAACCATAAAGGTGAAAAATAAATTATGTATCAACCACTACAATCAAATTAACATGGATAGATTCATTCCTTATGGGGGAAAAGATGCCTTCTACAGGAACACTACGACTAGGAATTGTTCATAGAGATTTTATATTTAATTATTAAAAATTATATTTGGTGAGTATACTGTTAAGGGGTTATAAAACTCATTTAATGTTTGAATAGTGTGTTATAAAATCCAATGAACTATAATGGGTTGATTTTTGAATCAATATTAGAAAAATGAATGGTAATTCAGGTTCATACATTACATAAATGTATAGGCATTATGTTTTTACTTGTAGAATTTTAAAGGAGGGTTTGGTTTCATTAACCACATTAAATGGTTGTTTCTATGTTGTGATTGTATGTTTAAATAGTTAGGTTGATTTGGTTAATTGATTTGGAGAGAATGAATTCATTGTATTTGGTAATTCTTGTAGTTGTAAAAAAAAGAAATGGTAAATTGGTTGTGATATCCCCTAATAATTTAAAGATTATGTCATAGTTCATTTCATATATTTTATTTTTTTAGGTGTGAATATTGTAGTCTGTTCATTTATATCTGAACTACTATAAAAATATATTGTTTCTATCATGACTTGCCTTCACAATGATGAGAGAAGGGATAAAAAACTTTCAGACCCTTCCTTCTTCAAGTTGAAGGAGTGATAATGACCCCTGAGACCCACCTTCAATAGGTCCCAGAGTGGCGACTATCACCAAGGGTATATAATCACACACAAGGTGGAAGGAATAACCCTTTTTATTGATAGGATCGGGAGATAAGATAGAAATTCCCACAACATCGATGGTATAAGTACAAGTAAAACCAAAAAAACAAATAACTCCTAGATGCATGTTCCAAAACTAAATGATAAAAGGTAAAAGAGAAACCCCAAACATGAAGTACCCAAAAAGAAATAGAAACTACCACAACAACTGTACCAACGTCTGAACTACTATGAACCTTCATGATCCCTGAAGTCCTCCCAAAAACATAAAATCAGTTTTATATAAGTAGTATGATATTACAAGTATACTCCGTAGGGAAAATCAAAATCTCTCGTGCACAAGTGGGGAGGCATCCTAATTCCCAGTGAGGAAGTGGAAAACAAACACCTAACAAGGAAAACTATTCTCCCAAACCTCACCAAAGAACACTCCCTAAATAGCGCAAGTCAATTTATATAGTAGTAATAACACATCAATGTTTTCGTACCCCACGCCATTTCCCCACTAGTTATTGAAGACATCCAACGCATCGGACCTCCATCGCCATTATCATCGTAGTCCCACTACCATTCCCCCAGCCCATACACACCTGGGCTATAACCACACATCTCGCCCGTAAAGACCTGGGCCACAACAACCATGTATAATCATACCCTCAAACACCTGGGTCAATACAACTACTACCACACCTGAAGACACCTAGGCCTCATCCCAAAGATACTTTGGAAAACAACATGCCCGCACACACATATGTCAACCACCATAACTACCCTACCAAAAAAATATTGGGATAAAATGGACTTCAGGGCATCACATCCTTCCCGAAGAGTCTTGGGGTATTCGAGAAAGGGAGAAAAAAGGAGCTATTAACCATCAACTTACAAGAGTGTTTGGAGAAACACCCTCCCCCATGAAATGGGGCTGTTCAGAACAAGGTACTAAACTTGGGTGGGGCACAAAAAGTAAACATAAAACTAAAATTATATACATAAGTTGAATGCACTCATCCCAACCTAGGGTCCCACACCAAACCTAAGCATGAACACCCACATTAAAATTTATAAAAAAGCACACTACTCACAGCCAAGTCACAACTCATTCGCAGAACCAATTTCCCCTTTTTGAACCATTCATGGTTTTATGTTCAAGAGGTACCATTTAAGAAATGTACTGAACTTCTGAGAAACTAGGAGGAATAATCACAAGCCATAGAGAAATACAACCAAATAGAAATTTAAACATTCACACCTGATTCTCTTGTAAACTCACATCAACAAAATGGATCTATGAGATCCCTCCAAGTATTGGAACCAAACCAAGCCTCGAGATATAGCCCCACATGGCCCCAAAACCATGAACCAATGACTTCACAACAATAGAGGATCCCAACCCCATTCATGTCACCCCATAAACGTCAATCAGAACAACCATACATGCTACTAAGAGAGAAATATAGTTTCCAGGTTTAAGCACACCATTCACTAAGTTTATTTCAATCTGTTTAGTTAACTAGGGTTATCACACATTGGTTTCTCTTCACTAGACATCCATTAAATCGGTTGAGTTTAAGTGATTTACCAAATTCCATGATAATCCATTCAATCTTCATAGAGGGAAGGGGTTCATTAGTGGACAATGAAAGACCACTGACGACCATGATTTTCAGTGGGCATAAGCCCGCACAGTACACAACATAAAAAAATCAAGGATAAGGAAACACAGTAAAAACATCAATCACACCCCCTTTCATTAATTATGGTCTTTTTGTTATCTTTATTAATGTTTGGTTTCATCCTTAAAGCAGAAACAATTGTATACCCACCCTGCATGATACACAGTATGGAGAGATGAAGGAAAAACCATACATGGACAATCAACGATCGACAATTTTTATCCACACGCCTAGAACTAAGGATGCATGGATTGTAGGGGAGGAACTCCAGGGTCTCTAAAGATGATCAGAAAATATCTAGCACTTGAACACCACAAGCCTCAGGAAGGAGGGACTCGAAAATCACCAAGGAAAAGAAGAAGTCCAGCCAAGAAGAAGAAGCAGAATTTCTAGCGTAATATAAATATGAGATCATGTTGTCACATGATATGTAATTTTGATAGAAATTAATGTTAGATCATGATTTCCCACATGGTTGGGTGGTTAAGCACAATGGAATTTAATTTTCATTTAATATTTCACATCGGAGAGGATTCCATAATAGCTCTCCATTAAATGGTTTTGAAACGGGTATTAAAATTCATTTAGCTCAAAGTTTACATTGTGGGAGTGAGACCTGAAAACTCAGAAAAACTGGAACTCTGGTGAGGATACGGTGCCACCGTCATGTTCCCACCCTGACCTGTGTGCGACCGTCACGGTGCCACCGTAACTGATGTCGCCTTGCCCGGTATGTGACCGTCATGGTTCCATCATAACCGGTGCCACCGTAACTGGTGCCACCATAACTGGTGCCACCATGACTAGTTCCACCATTTCGATGGAGTCATTTTTTTGGCAAAGTATTTCTCTAGGAGGGTCCGAGTCACTAAATCAAATACCTCTCAAACTATTCTCATCCTTGAGAATGAAAACAATACCTGAAGAAAGGCAAGGGGTCTGAACGGCCTCCTTGAAGATACCTCTCAAGAGTAGACCTCCTTATATCCAAGGAACGCCCCATTCCTCATATATCTCCTGAACAATCACATTCATCCCACTGGTCCTCTCCCCTGAGTAACTACACAGAAGAAAAGATTAAATCGTCTAGTCATGTGAGTGTGGGGTTACCTTCTTCCAAGTCATGATATTATCTACTTTGGGTGGAACTGACTTGACCACACAGTTCTAGGCACATACATATTAATACATGTTAATTATGAATTAGGTCCACCATTCCCCACATTTCAGGACTCTTCATACGCTCTTTAAACACATTTGATAGTTTACCAGGTCACGCATTACATCATAAATAGGTACGAAACAAAATAGGATAAAACTCAAAAAAACTCTGGGTACTGGGCACACATCTATGGTTCTAGTTCCTAGGTACTCTCCTCGAGCCCATGATGCCTCCATAACACGCGATCCACAGGAATGGTTCGTCCACAGAGCACATTTTTCTTGCAATCCTCAATTCTCACTCGTCACTCTACGAATGTTGCATCGTTCCCGATATCTAGCTTTCCCCAGTCGAGGGCATGTGAATCGTCGTGCAGATAGTGACGGATCTAGGACACATAGAAGAGTTCGTGCACCATTTATAGTAGTGGTTGCAGTGGCAGTTGATAAGCCACCTCACCGACTCTCCACAACACCTCGAAGGGTTTGAAAAACCTAGGAGAAAGCTTACTTCCCCTTCTGATCCTTTGTTGCCCATGCCGATTAGAGACCTTTAGGAACACGTGGTCCCCTACCTCAAACTCCAAGGGTCTCCTACTATTATTTTCATATGAATTTTTCCAGTCCTAATCTTCCTTCATCCTCTCCCATATATATTGAACCTTCTCTGTCGTTCTCTGTACCACCTCATGTCCAAGAACTCCTACTTACTCGGCCTCTGTCCAACATACGGGTGAGTGGCACGACCACCCGTACAAGGCTCTGAAAGGAGCCATGTTAATGGAATAGTGATAGATGTTGTTGTAAGAGAACTATATCAGAGTCAAGTGACATACCCATGATTCTCCATTGTCCAAAATACCTTCTCGTAGCATATCCTCCAAGGTCTGGATGGTGCTCTCTGTCTGTCCATCTATCAGGGGGTAGATAGCAGTGGTGAGGTATAGCAGGGTGCCAAAATCATGGTGCAATCCTTTCAAGACCCGTGAAGTAAACCAGGTATCCTAGTCAGAGACTATGGATCATGAGACTACGTGCAACTGGAATACCTCATCCGCATACCTCTGTGTGAGGGCATCAACCATACATGACTCCTTGGTCACATGGAAGTGGGTGGATTTTGTCAGTCGTTCCACCACTTCTCAGATAGCATCACAACCCCCTTGAACTCTGGGTAGTCTTGTGATGAAATCCATCGATATGCCATACCACTTCCACTTAGGTACATCTAATGGTTCTAACAAACCTCCTAGGGAACAGTGTTCAGCCTTCACCTGCTGACACACGAGGCACCTGGATAAGAACTTTGCCACTGCTCGCTTCACCCCGGGCTACCTGAACTAACCCCTCAGGCCATGGTACATCTTGGATGTTCTCAAGTGTACTACTCGGGGTGAGGTGTGGAACTCACCAAGAACCCTCTCGCACATCGCCTCTAGCATAAACATCTTCCCTTGGAAAAGAATCTGATTCTGACCATCCTCCGACCATCATTCCAGAGCATTTCCTTGGTTAGCCCGATCATGCATCACTTCACTCTCTATGTATCCACATTAAGACTCCTCCACCTACTATAGTATGGAGGAATGAACTGTCATCTGAATCATGAAACCTCTACCACCATCTTCCCCTACATCGAGGTGTAGTGTAGCTAATTCTTCCATCACCTTCCAAGCATCTACCGATTCTTGAACCATGTCCTTATTTCTACACAAGGCGTCAGCCTCCACATTTACATTACCTCTAGTGTAGGAGATTTGAATTTGTAGTCCTAAAAGAACTCCAACCACCATCACTACCGTAAGTTCAGTTCCTGCTGGGTGAAGATATATTTCAGACTCTTCTGATCCGTGAAGACCACGAACCACTCCATGATTAGGTAATTCCGCCAAGACTTCAGTGTGAACACGGCCTCCACAAGATCAAGATCGTGGGTGGAATAGTTACATTAATGAGGATGTAACTGCATATACCAATAAGAGATCTCCCATTGATGTTGCATCAGCACGCACCCTAAGCCTTGTCCTGAGGCATCACATAATACCATAAACATCACTCCCTCCTCCGGTATCCTCAACACTGGGGCACTAACCATCATCCTCTTTAGATAACTGATGTCTTTCCTACACTTCTCATTCCACATGAAATCTTGGTCGTTCTTGGTCATGGTTATCAAAGGCACTTCAACTTGGGAGAAGTTGGGCACGAATCATCTGTAGTATCATGCTAGACCAAGGAATCTACGAACCTCTGCCACATTCTTGGGTGTTTCCCAAGAAAAAACTCCCTCGACCATTGATGGGTCCATTTTTTCCCTACTCGGACACCACATGTCCAAGGAATTACACTTGTCATGTCTAGAAACTGAACTTGGAAAATTTCCCATAAAGTTGGTGCTATCAAAGGACCATCAGTACCATTATCAGATGTTTGGCGTGAGCCTCCTATGATTTTGATCATAACAAGATGTAGTCAATAAAGATGACTACGAACCAGTATAGGTATTCCTAGAATATAGATTTCATGATCCCCATGAACACAACTGGTTCATTCGTAACACCGAACATCATGACTACAAACTCGAAGTGCCCATATTGCACCTAAAGGCAATCTTCGAGATGTCCCCCTCTTTCACCCTCAACTGGTGATATCCTAATCATAGGTCTATCGTGGAGAACCATCTTGACCTCTTCAATTGGTCGAAAAGGTCTTCTATTATCGTAAGAGGGTAACCATTCTTGACCATTACTTGTTTAAGTCTCTTGTATTCCATGAACATCCTGAGACCACCATCTTCCTTTTTCGCAAACAAGACTAGAGCGCCCCAAGGTGACACACTCAGTCGAACAAAACCCTTCTTCATTAGATCATCAATCTAAATTCGTAACTCCCAGAGCTTTGATGTTGACATCTGATAGGGTTACATCAAAATCGGATGGGCAACGGGTTGTATGTCTATCCCAAACTAAATGTACCATCGAGGGTGTAGAGTCACCACCTCATCGGGGAAGACGTCCAAGAACTCACTGACGATCTCTAAGACATCCACCATCCCTGTATCCACCAGCTCCCTTGATAGTCTAGCTAACGAGGAAAGTAAAGGCTCCCTTCATCGGCTTCCCTCCTGGAAACCCCTCTCGCCGATGAAAGTCTCGCGTCGGCCACCCACACTTCGAAACACAACCCTTCTCTGTAAACATTTGACAACAACACACACAAAGAACATCCATTTGATGCCTAAAATGACATCATATGGATGCATCTGCAGTAAAAGGAGGTCTCCACTGGATTGGTTTGGTCCAAACATCAATCTACAACCTCTTAAAACATGAGAGATGCTCGTCTGAACCCCAACTAGCGTACTCAAAAATAGGGGTACGGAAAGTGTCTTTGTGTCTTCGCCCAAACCATGGGCTGGACTAGGAGCATCAATGGAGTGCGAAGCTCCTAAATCAAATAATTCATAGGCAAGATTACTATACAAGCTGAGGCCTACTCCCTACTAGTCCGATCCTAGAGGGCCCTGATGCTGGAGACATGTTGTTGACGGTTTTCCCCTTCAATGAGCCCCACTAGATTCCCTCTCATGATAAACCTCCCAACATGTGCATCCTCTCCACCACCTCAGCTTTCTTCTGGACCTCCATATACGTTTGTAGGGTGAAGGGAGTAACAGTATTCTGGAGAGAAGGTCGAAGTGCCTCCTCCAAATGTCTCTCCCGAGACTCCTCATCCGGATAGAGGTCCGGATAAAAGTGAAGGAGATCCTTGAACATGATCCCAAACTCTCTCACTGACATACTCCCCTGCTAAAGGGAGACAATCTTCTGAATATTCTCATCCTTCATCGTGGAAGAGAGGAATTACACCTGGAACTCCTTATCAAAGTCTACCCACGTAACCTCAACCTCCCTCTTCTCCATGAGATAGAGCATCCACCACTAACAGGCTGCTCCCCGCATCTGGCTTACAACATGACGAACACAATACTCCATCAGAGCTCAGATCAAGCTGAAAGCTATCACCAGCTCCTCTAGCCAGCTCTCTGTCTCCACATCTAAGATGGTGCCCTCTTATTTCCCGAGGGTCTACCGCTGAAAGGCATAGAGTGTTCTCTGCCACTGATCATCCTCCACCTCTCATTCAGCTCTCTATTGATTAGCCAAATCAACCTCCTGGGCCTCAATCGCCCGCACGACCTTGGTAACCATCTGGGTTATGTAGTAGTAAGGTAAATAAGGAATTCCTATGCATGAGTAGTGTAGAAGATTTATTTTATATTTTTTTAGATTTATTATGAATTTGAAATCCCCAATATGCCCCAGAACACAAGAACACAAGTCATTATGATGCATGTACCTTTCATAGGGTCTCTGGCCTGCAATAAGTGTAGCCTCACATGATCGTTCGGTAGCCCATATTCCTTACGTCGGATCACGAGGGGCCCTAAAATATTGTTTCCTAGCTAGTATTCCCCAGCCTATTTCACACACCAAGATTGTCTAAATCTATTTCCATACCATCCCATGCAATCCTCACTATGCCTAACCCAGTTCTTCATCCTATCTCTCAACCTATATCCTATGATACCATTCTGTCACGACTTTCCTTCACCAAGGTGAGAGAAGGGACAAAAAACTTCTATACCCTTCATTCTTCAAGTCGAAGGAGAGAAAATGAACCCTCGAGACCCACCTTCAATTGGACCCAGAGTGGCAACTAGCACCAAGGGTATAGAAGCACAAGCAAGATGGAAGGCATTACCCTTTTTATTGATAGGATCGGGAGATAAGATATCAATCCACACAACGCCTAAGGTAGAAGTACAAGTAATACAAAAAACAAGCCACCCACATATGCATGTTCCAAAAGTAAATGATACAACGTAAAAGAGAAACGCCAATAAAGAAGTACCTGAAAAGAAAGAGAAACTACAACAGCGACTGTCCCAACGTCAAAACTAGTATGACCCTACATGATCCTTGAAGTCTTCCTGTAAACATGAATGTATTTATATATACATAGGGTGAGAATACAAGTATAATCACTAGGGAAAACCAAAAGACCGCATTCAGAAGTGGGGAGGCATCCTAATGCCCCGTGAGGAAGGACAAAACACCTTACAAGGAAAAATATCCACCCAAACCTCACCAAGGAACACTCAACAAATAGCGCATGTCAATTTATATAGTAGTAATGACACATAGATGTTTGGGTACCCCAATCCACATCCCCACTTTCTGTTGAAGACATCTTATGCATCAGACCACCCCTTCCATTCTCACCACAATCCCACTTCCATTCCCCTCGCCCGCACACACATGGACTATAAACACACATCCCGACCTCAATCTCCTGGGCCACAACCACCATGTGTAACCATGCCTACAAACACCTATGTTAATACATGTACTTCCATGCCAGATGACACTAAGGACTCATACCAAAGATACTTGGGAAAGAAACACACCAGCACACACCTGGGCCAACCACCACAACTACCCTACCTGAAGAATATTGGGCTAAAATGGACTTTAGGCCATCACAGCCTACCCGAAGAGTCTTGGTCTATTCAGGAAAGGGAGAAGAAAAGGAGCTAATAACTATCCACTTACATGAGTGTTGGGAAAAACACCCTCCCCCATAAAATGGGGGTACTCGGCACAATGTTCTCAACTTGGTTGGGGCGAAAATAGAATACATAAAACCACAATTATATACATAAATTTCAATTACTCACCCCAACCTAGAGTCCCACACCCAACCTAAGTATGAATACCCTCATAATTATTCAAAAAAAGTCACACTACTCATAGATGAGTCACATCTCATTCCCAGAACAAATTTCCCCTTTTTGAACCCATTCTTGGTTTTATGTTAAAGTGATTACATTTATGTAATGTTCTGTACTATTGGAGAACTACAAGGAATAATAACAAGCCATGAAGAAATATATCAAAATAGCAATTTAAATATTCACACCTAGTTCTCTTGTAATTTCACATCAACAAAAGGGATATGTGTGATCCCTCCATGTATTGGAGCCAAACCAATCCACGAGATACATCCCCACATGGCCCCAAAACCATGAACCAACAACTTCACACCAATAGGGGATCCCACCCCCATTCTTGACACCACATAAATGTCAAGAAGAATAACCATACATGCTACCAAGAGAGAAAATTATTTTACACATTTAATCAAACAATTCATTAATTTTATTTCATTCTGTTTGGTTAACCAGGGTGATCACACATGGGTAGCTTTTCACTGGACATCCATTAAATCAGCCAAGTTTTCGTGATTTACCGAATTCAATGTTAATAAATTCAATAATCATAGGTTTCACTAGTTCACAAATAATGACCACCAATAGACAAGATTTTTTGTTGGCATAGGCTCACACAATTCAAAAAATAAAAAATTCAATGATAAGGAAACACATCTAAAACATTGATCACACCGCCTTTCATTAATTAAGGTTTTTTGTTATCTTTTTTAATGTTTTGTATTATCCATCAAGAAGAAACAATAGTATACCCAACCCGCATGATACAAAGTAAGGAGAGATTGAGGAAAAACCCTACCTGGTTGATCAATGATCGAAGTTTTTTCTCCACGCGCCAAGAAATGGGGATGTGTGGCTTGTATGGGAGGAACTCTGGGGGATCCAAGGATGAACATAAAATTTCTAGCATAGGCCCACCAAATGTCTAAAGAATGAGGGACTACAAAATCACCAAGCAGAAGAATAATTCCATCCAAGAAGAAGAAGGATAATTTCTAGCGTGATATAAAGAAGAAATCATGTTGTTATGGAATATAGAATTTTGAAAGGCTTTAATGTCGGATCATGGTTACCCACGTGGTAGGGCGGTTAAGCAAGAAGGAATTTAATTGTCATTTAATAATTCTCATCAGAGATATTTCCGTAATGGTTGTGCGTTAAATGGTTTTGAAAGGGGTAACAAAATTATTTTACTTTAAAAGTTGTGTTGAGGGAGCGAGACTATAAAACTAAGAAAAAGTGGAACGCTGGTGATGATACGGGGACACCGTCATGGTACTGTCATGACCGTTATGTGACCATCACAGTTCCACCATAACCGATTCCATCGTGACTAGTTTGAGACTGTCATGGTGCCACCGTAACCCGTTCCACTATGACTGGTGCCACCGTTTCGGTGGAGCTGTGTTTCCAGCAAAGTACTGGACTAGGAGGATCTGGGTCATTACAGTTTCAATTTATTTTATTTTTCATCTAATTAAATATTAATCTATGATATACTGATTTAATTTATATAAACTACCATGTCACCCATATTGGTTGTTCTAAAATATTAATTTTTTGGAACAACATTATGTACTAAATTGGACAAAATAAGTTTTACGAAATTTTGTTATCATCGGTTGGTAATCAATTATATCAATTCAAAAAGTTCATTAAATTGTTTTAATGAATGTAAATAATTTAAATGAAAATTTATTTCTTAATATATTTTATTTTTTTATTATAAATAACTTATTTCAAATAATTTTATTCTCATGAAAAGTTTTAGTGATATTTTAATTGTATTTTTATCTATAATAATATCCATGATGTTTCCTATGATATAATGTAGATATGATTTAATGATTGCATAATTTTTTATTATCTTGATTTTCAATTTTTTGTGATGATGTGATTATAGAACTCATATCTTTTCCATGGGATATGATTTGATGATATAATGATATTTTATGATATTATGGAACACATATGTATGGGTTTCATTATACAATGGGTTGTACCGAATCAATATGGCCCTAAAATGTGTTGTTTAAAGAAGGATATCTCATTATGTAATAATGAAAATAATAGAGTGTAGAGACCCGAAGCTTAACGTACATGGACATTACATTACATTTGTGGAATACTTAGTACATAACAAAAAAACACACACAAGAATCGTAATAGTTTAGTGTCTTTGGAAACTCGGAATATAATCTTCTAATCGTGGTGAAAGATCTTCAATATCTCCCATAAAGATCTTCATTTTTTTTACCTAAAACCTTTCTTTATATCCTGGGGAAAAGAAAACATAAAAGGGTGAGCTCAAATGCTCAGTAAGGGTAAACAAAAGAAAAATCAATCACATCATATTCATAAGAACATAACTTTTGGAAATTTTAACCTGCAAAAGAGAGCATAATTTCATAACATGGGACAAATCATAGTAGTGAAATGAAATCCCAATAAGCATAACATAAAACATGAAACTTTGTGGCATACACACATAATCATAGAGAATCATTTCTTGTTAGTCATGACTCATTGCCAAGACTATCTTAGTGGACAAAGTCCCTTTCTGAATCGAGTCACCCTCGTTTCAGTCCTGTTTCACTGAACCGGTATAACCTACCATTCCAGCCATGTCTATCTCATGAGATATGAAATATTTACCCAATGCATTGGAGGGAGATATAGGTCCCACCCATCTTATATTGAATCCTTTCTTATGTGTGCCACATAATCATAAATCATACATCATCGCATAACACATGTAACAAAAATGGGATTCTTGAAACATCATGACATCATAAAACAATTCATATAAGATAAAGGAAAAAATATTTCCATCACAACATAATCAAATCCATGTAATAATAGGGATAAAAACATAAACCTTTTATTATCTTTGATTGAAAATAATTTTGATAAAATACTTGAACTCCATTCTTGAGGAAAATACCCTTTCTACTTCAAAAACGTTTTCCTTTCATAACATGTCATACGACATTAAAATAAATGAAGATGATTAAAAATAAACTTGAAAACTTGTAAAGGACGCTTCTTGGAAATAATGTTTTAAAAATCCATTCATGTCGTATAAGTTAAAAAAAACATTTTTCGTACTTTTGTCGGAAAAGTCAAAAAGTACCTCGTACGAAAAACGACAAAAGATTCCTTTCATTTCTTTTACTAAAAACTCACCGAAGGGTAAAAATGGATTTAAACAATTGTAGGTGGATGGAAATAATATTATTTATGAAACATGGATGTGGATGATATATACACCCCAGTAAATACCAAAGTATAAACAATCTCGGATAAAAATGAGATTGTGATATTTTCCCTTACCTTAGGTCCGACTTGCTTTGTAAGTGTCCGAACCTCCTGTATAATGATTTAAATCATGTTATTGACTTATTCCAGAATAATATTCATTGTTATTATATCATATATGGTCCACTTATTACTTTATATTACCCGTTCTTTTGTAAATTCATGTTAAAGTAGCGTTTTGGGTAGAATCGTCTCATTTGTCGTTCGTGTTTTTAACTTGTAATTATTTATATGATTACTTAGATCTTGATTACTTAATTACAGAATATAAAACATGATTTTTATATATATATTCAGAATATACATATATAATAAATCAGTAAATGGAAAGAAACACACCGTTCATGGAGACGGTAGTCCGTACGTACGCGTGAACGCTGTTTTCGTTTCATTGTTGAATTGAATGGAATTAAGTAGATGACATACATATAAATATAAATAATTCCAGTATCATTATCAGGTCATATATTTCATTATTACTTATTATATATACTTTATAATCATTCATTAATGGTTAATCATTGAGAATGAATCTTATCGCGTCGTGGAGACGGTAGTCCGTACGCCCGCACGAGCGATGATATCGTTCTCATGGTCGTGGAATTGTGTTGAAGTGTATACTATTTTAGTATCAATATCACTTTATAATAATCATATATAATTACTCATTACACCTTTATACCCATCCAATTAAGGTGGTGGCGGAAAATAGATTACACCACGGTGTGGAGACGGTATTCCGTACGTACGCACGCGCGGTGATTTCCTCTTTCCGTAGGATGGATAGAAGGTTAATTAGAGTTGTTTAATATTTATAATAAAATACCAGTATATAAGAAATACAGATGTTATTACTTTATCATGAAACAAATAAAGAAGAATAAGTTTAAGAAGAAATAAATTGAAAAAGATCGGTAATGGATATTACCTCTTTTTGACGCGCCTTTTCTTAGCCTCCACTTAAAGAACTAAGGATGGTCTTTGAAGAAGACCATGACCTCTAGGATGATACTAGGGAAGTGGAGAAGTGATTTCTGCAGGGGTTGGCCAAGCTTGAAGGCTCAAAGTTGTGTGAGGAAGAGAGGGAGGAGGTGGCCTTTTATAAGGGAGGGGAGGGGCACCTTAGGAATATCTCAAAATATTATTTTATATTAAAGTCAAAATCAGTTTATAATGGTTCCAAAGGGTCTTATTTCGAAGCTAAAGTGGTTATGGGTCTAAATCCTATCAACCAATAGGAATTAGACAAGTTTAGGGTATTATTTTAACCTTATCAATATGATTTAACTCTAAGTTAAATAATTTAACTTTTACCGTGTCTTTTTGTTTTCTTTCACTATATGGTTAATAAACATACTATAACATGCCAAAAGAACCCCAAATTGTTTATTATTAATATATATATCCTTATCTAAGTCATTTGGCCGAACCGTAGATTTTTAGGAATAAAATAACAATTAATAATATAATATTTCATTTGAAAACTATTTTGTGTCAATTTTGACACGATTTGATATATGATTTTTGTGAAAGTCATAACAGAATTATATTTTAGAACCAAGTTGATTACATCAACACTAATATATCATAGTAACCTATAAAATTAGTGTAATTCATAAAAAGTCTCAAATTACATTTATTTTGGTGTTTTTAACATCAATTATGTCAATATTTCATATATAAGATAATTACTGCATCATCTTTGTGTCATAAATAAATTAACTTATTTGATGTTTAAAAATTACAAATATAATACCAGTATGTAGGAAATCGTTTTAGATTTCTAATGAATATTTACAATCGAATTTATCTTATTCACAACCTTATATAAAAAATGTTTTAGTAAATAAACATTGATTTTAACTCTTTTAACTCTTCTTTGAATTAAATAATAATAAATGTCCTAATCTAATCCAAGTGGGCCTAAATGATAATATTTTACACTTAAGGTTGTTTTTTGGTCGAGATACACTTGTCCAATAGAATTAGGACATGTGTTAGGGTAATATTAATATCATTCTTACCCTTAATTACCCTATTTACTTTTAAACGTGGTAAATAAAAGTAAAAAGTTACTATTCACCAAAAATTATTTTCATCTAATTGAACCACATTTTATTTACTGACATCAACCGTGTCTCTCGGATTTTTGAAATTCCATTCACAGAAGCGGTAAAATTAAGTTTTATGAAAGATTCAGTTTTTTAACTACAACTTAGTAGTTTCACTATTCATCAAAAATTGATGTTTTTCAGAACAATGCCAAAATTTCATCCTAAGCTATATTTCATATTCCGAATTCAAAAATGAAGTCTATTATACCGAATTCATAACATAGAATTTTCATTAATTAATTTTATAATTAAATCCCGCTGTTAAAAAAATAGCGTGTTTTTAAGAAACAATATCTATCAAAAGATTGACACTTGATTATGTCTGGTTTAAATGTGAAATTACATTTAATGACCAAAATTGTATTAAATTGTAAAAATATATTCTAAATATACGTTAAAACCACTCAAATTAATAATATATCACTATTAATTATTTCGATTAAAAAAGTTGTTTTTAATTATAATTTAGTAATTTTCACTATTCATCAGAATATGAAAGTTATCCGAAAAGTACCAAAATTTCACCTTAGGCTAAATTCGATACTCTGAATCCAAAAATGAAGTCAATTTTGAGAGCTAAATTTTCTAAAATTTAAAAAGTGGTTATTACTATTCATAACGGCTAGTTTTAATAATATTTCGTGAAACTCAGTATTGCGTACTACACACGCTATCGAGGAAGGTTGCGATTGCGTGTAATGTAAGGCAAGTCAAGGATGCGTGTTGTGCAAGCTCCTTTTGGTGTAGCGTACAACACAAGACATTAATAAAAATAAAAATAATATTTTTCATAAAATCTCGGGCTGTTACATTCTACCCCCCTTAAAATGAATTTCGCCCTCGAAATTCGTCGGGGTTATAAATGGTTTACTATTCGAAAGTTTCTTTAATAGAAACCCACATCGTAAAAAGGAATATCAAAACCAATATTTAAAAACAAAAGTATGAAATGTAACGGTTACCCAAATAAACTAATCACTAGGTTTCCACATAGGTGAAAATATGGATATGGAAGAGAAATCTAACCATCATGTTCTGATGGAGAGTGGTAGAGAGCATGGCTATGGAAAAGCCAGCAATCACAAAGCCATAAATTTGTGATGATCTAAGGTACCATCTGATTCATCAGATATAAGATCACTAGGACAACATTTTTGGTTTTCAAGATCGTTTCCCTAAAGTTAAAGAATTTGAATTAGAATAAATACTTACTTTATTTTGGTACAATCTCACTATTGTCCGTGCCTTTAACAATTTCCACTTCATCTCTTAAATAAATGAAGTTGAATTTGTTATTCGTGAAGTGTCAGTAGATCATGTGATAGAATGAAAGGTCATTCAAACAAAAGGTTAGCAAAAATTATATACATAAGTTGATCTATAGTGAGATTAATCATATATGGTGCCTAAATGGACTTATACATCATATGTCATACAGCTTAATATAATAAAACTAGTTTCTACTAAACAGGGACTTCCTGTGGGCCAGTGGTAGGCGATAAAGGCCAGTCGCACTTCGGTTGTGGGTTCGATTTCCACAGCCTTGTCCGACGCGATGGGTTGTCGCCCGTCCTGCAGGTTGTCCTTTTTCTAAAACTATATTACTATAACATCCCATCAATAATATCAAGAAAACTTCTATCCTTAAACAATACTAACTTATGTCCAACATAATCCATTCCAATCTTTAGGCTTATCCATAATACTGCAGTCCACTCTCATTATATAGTGAAAACAATTACCAGAGATTTAATACCATCTTTGATCCCCATATATCATAAGATATGTTTTTTTGGTCATATTCCAAACATTCAAAGTCCTTAATCGTGTATTCTCTTGAATTCCTTAGTGAAAACATGAATGTAGTTAATAGTTAACACTTTCCACATACCAAAATCCTCAAAATTCTATATACTCGAACCATGATATCACTTAGTCCTTATATGAGCTCATGAATAATGTCAAACATTTCATTTTCTCTTTATCCCTTCATTATGCGCATATCATCTACTTTCTAAAATATTTGAATAACTTTTCCTGGTTACCGGTACCTTAAAATTACTGAAAACCACAATAGACCAATACATAAATATTTCAATACACCATAAAAGTACCTCAACAACATTATTCTTGAATACCAATACATAAACACTTTAGTCCATCCACTTCAATGATTGTCCTGGAATAAGTCCTTCCTTGATTTAGAAGTAACTTTTTAGGCCAGGGCATTGAGTTGGGTAATGCCCATGTTCTCCACAAATAAGACATTGAACTCCATAACAGTCTGTCACTCTATGACCCTTTTCTCCACACAGATAACATCAGTACCTCCATTTGAGGTATTCCTCAAGGTTCTTCTTCCCTTCTTTAGAAATCTCAATCTTCCTTTCTTTATGCTCCTCAACATGCAAACATGAATAATAGTTTATCTTCCTCTTCTTTGATGAATTAGGAATACCATTAAATTTCACCTTGTTAATCATATATCCCGATGACTAATTCGGCATAATCGCAATATCTTTCTCTCTAGGAATTACACAATTTTGTTGCTCATAGTCACCAATTTGTCCATTGGATTCAATGTTAACCGAATTCCTTCTGGTTCCCTCCATTAACTAAAACAGAAAAAGAATCTTCTGAGAGGCAAAAATCATGCTAGGGAAAACAACATAATAAAGGGGGAGTACCTTCAATATCTAACATCTTAGGTTTAATTCTATGATCGTTAACGTAGTTATAGTACTATAACCTATACGTATACTTAACCTTAGGGACATCCCTAGACATACCGTAGAAATATCTCTAGGGATCTCACTAACGTTTTCGCATCCTAGTTTCCAAAGGTTGACTAAACCTTTCCTCTGATACCAACTTTAGAGACCCGAAGCATAACATACATGGACATTACATTACATTTGCGGAATACTTAGTATATAACAAAAAAACACACACACAAGGATCGTAATAGTTTAGTGTCTTTGGAAACTCTGAATATAATCTTCTAATCGTGGTGAAAGATCTTCAATATCTCCCATAAAGATCTTCCTTTTTTTTACCTAAAACCTTTCTTTATATCCTGGGGAAAAGAAAACATAAAAGGGTGAGCTCAAATGCTCAGTAAGGGTAAACAAAAGAAAAATCAATCACATCATATTCATAAGAACATAACTTTTGGAAATCTTAACCTGCAAAAGAGAGCATAATTTCATAACATGGGACAAATAATAGTAGTGAAATGAAATCCCAATAAGCATAACATAAAACATGAAACTTTGTGCCATACACAAATAATCATAGAGAATCATTTCATGTTAGTCATGACTCATTACCAAGATAATCTTAGTGGACAAAGTCCCTTTCTGAATCGAGTCACCCTCGTTTCAGTCCTGTTTCACTGAACCGGTATAACCTACCATTCCAGCCATGTCTATCTCATGAGATATGAAATCTTTACCCAATGCATTGGAGGGAGATATAGGTCCCACACATCTTATAATGAATCCTTTCTTATGTGTGCCACATAATCATAAATCATACATCATCACATAACACATGTAACAAAAATGGGATTCTTGAAACATCATGACATCATAAAACAATTCATATAAGATAAAGGAAAAAATATTTCCATCACAATTTAATCAAATCCATGTAATAATAGAGATAAAAAGAGAACCCTTTTATTATCTTAGATGGAAAATAATTTTGATAAAATACTTGAACTCCATTGTTGAGGAAAATATCCTTTCTACTTCAAAAACATTTTTCCTTTCATAACATGTCATATGACTTTAAAATAAATGAAGATGATTAAAAATAATCTTGAAAACTTGTAAAGGAAGCTTCTTGGAAATAATTTTTTAAAAATCCATTCATGCCGTATAAGTTAAAAAAACATTCTTCATACTTTTGTCGGAAAAGTCAAAAAGTACCTCGTACGAAAAACCACAAAAGATTCCTTTCATTTCTTTTACTAAAAACTCACTGAAGGGTAAAAATGGATTTAAACAATTGTAGGTGGATGGAAATAATATTATTTATGAAACATGGATGTGGATGATAAATACACCCCAGTAAATACCAATGTATAAACAATCTCGGATAAAAATGAGATTGTGATATTTTCCCTTACCATAGGTCCGACTTGCTTTGTAAGTGTCCGAACCTCCTGTATAATGATTTAAATAATGTTATTGACTTATTCCAGAATAATATTCATTGTTATTATATCATATATGGTCCACTTATGACTTTATATTACCCGTTCTTTTGTAAATTCATGATAAAGTAGCGTTTTGGGTAGAATCGTCTCATTTGTCGTTCGTGTTTTTAACTTGTAATTATTCATATGATTACTTAGATCATGATTACTTAATTCCAGAATATAAAACATGATTTATATATATATATATATATATATATATATTCAGAATATACATATATAATAAATCAGTAAATGGAAAGAAACACACCGTTCATGGAGACGGTAGTCCGTACGTACGCATGAACGCTGTTTTCGTTTCCTTATTGAATCGAATGGAATTAAGTAGATGACATACATATAAATATAAATAATTCCAGTATCATTATCAGGTCATATATTTCATTAGTACTTATTATATATACTTTATAATCATTCATTAATGGTTAATCATTGAGAATGAATCTCATCGCGTTGTGGAGATGGTAGTCCGTACGTACGCACGAGCGATGATATCGTTCTCATGGTCGTGGAATTGTTTTGAAGTGTATACTATTTCAGTATCAATATCACTTTATAATAATCATATATAATTACTCATTACACCTTTATACCCATCCAATTAAGGTGGTGGCGGAAAATAGATTACACCACGGCGTGGAGACGGTATTCCGTACGTACGCACGCGCGGTGATTTCCTCTTTTCGTAGGATGGATAGAAGGTTAATTAGAGTTGTTTCATATTTATAATAACATATCAGTATATAAGAAATACTGATGTTATTACTTTATCATGAAACAAATAAAGAAGAAGAAGTTGAAGAAGAAAGAAATTGAAAAAGATCGGTAATGGATATTACCTCTTTTTGACGCGCCTTTTCTTAGCCTCCACTTAAAGAACTAAGGATGGTCTTTGAAGAAGACCAAGACCTATAGAATGATACTAGGGAAGTGGAGAAGTTATTTCGGCAGGGGTTGGCCAAGCTTGAAGGCTCAAAGTTGTGTGAGGAAGAGAGGGAGGAGGTTCCCTTTTATAAGGGAGGAGAGGGGCACCTTAGGAATATCTCAAAATATTATTTTATATTAAAGTCAAAATCTGTTTATAATGGTTCCAAAGGGTCTTATTTCGAAGCTAAAGTGGGGATGGGTCGAAATAAGATCAACCAATAGGATTTAGACAAGTTTAGGGTATTATTTTAACCTTATCAATTAGATTTAACTCTAAGTTAAATAATTTAACTTTTACCATGTCTTTTTGTTTTCTTTCACTATATGGTTAATAAACTTACTATAACATGCCAAAAGAACCCCAAATTGTTTATTATTAATATATATATCCTTATCTAAGTCATTTGGCCGAACCTTAGATTTTTAGGAATAAAATAACAATTAATAATATAATATTTCATTTAAAAACTATTTTGTGTCAATTTTGACACTATTTGATATATGATTTTTGTGAAAGTCATAACAGAATTATATTTTCGAACCAAGTTGATTACATCAACACTAATATATCATAGTAACCTAGAAAATTAGTGTAATTCATAAAAAGTCTCAAATTACATTTATTTTGGTGTTTATAACATCAATTATGTCAATATTTCATAAATAAGATAATTACTGCATCATCTTTCTGTCATAAATAAATTAACTTATTTGATGTCTAAAAATTACAAATAAAATACCAGTATGTAGGAAATTATTTTGGATTTCTAATGAATATTTACAATGGAATTTATCTTATGCACAACCTTATATAAAAAATGTTTTAGTAAATAAACTTTGATTTTAACTCTTTTAACTCTTCTTTGAATTAAATAATAATAAATGTCCTAATCTAATCCAAGTGGGCTTAAATGATAATATTTTACACTTAAGGTTGTTTTTGGTCGAGATACACTTGTCCAATAGAATTAGGACATGTGTTAGGATAATATTAATATCATTCTTACCCTTAATTACCCTATTTACTTTTAATCGTGGTAAATAAAAGTAAAAAGTTACTATTCACCAAAAATTATTTTCATCTCATTGAACCACATTTTATTTACTGACATCAACCGTGTCTCTCGGATTTTTGAAATTCTATTCACAGAAGCGGTAAAATTAAGTTTTATGAAAGATTCAGTTTTTTAACTACCACTTAGTAGTTTCACTATTCATCAAAAATTGATGTTTTTCAGAATAATGCCAAAATTTCATCCTAAGCTATATTTCATATTCCGAATTCAAAAATGAAGTCTATTTTACCAAATTCATAACATAGAACTTTCATTAATTAATTTTGTAATTAAATCCCGTTGTTAAAACAAATAGCGTGTTTTTAAGAAACAATATCTATCAAAAGATTGACACTTGATTATGTCTGGTTTAAATGTGAAATTACATTCAATGACCAACATTGTATTAAATTGTAAAAATATATTCTAAATATATGTTAAAACTAATCAAATTAATAATATATCACTATTAATTATTTCGATTAAAAAAGTTGTTTTTAATTATAATTTAGTAATTTTCACTATTCATCAGAATATGAAAGTTATCCGAAAAGTACCAAAATTTCAACTTTGGCTAAATTCGATACTCCGAATCCAAAAATGAAGTCCATTTTGAGAGCTAAATTTTCTAAAATTTGAAAAGTGGTTATTACTATTCATAACGGCTAGTTTTAATAATATTTCGTAAAACTCAGTATTGCGTACTACAGACGCTATCGAGGAAGGTTGCGATTGTGTGTAATGCAAGTCCAGTCAAGGATGTGTGTTGTGCAAGCTCCTTTTGGTGTAGCGTACAACACAAGACATTAATAAAATTAAAAATAATATTTTTCATAAAATCTCAGGCTGTTACATAGAGAGTGAGGGTAGTTATGTTAGGGACTATATCAAAAATCATTGTAGTTGGATAAAATCTTTCATAATGTAGTGGTGTAATGGGAAGTAAAATGAATCCACTGTGATATTCATACAAGTGATCCTTGACTAAAGAAATTATTTTTAAACTTATTTCATTACACAAAAAGTATATATACTGATTAAAATATGTTTTAAAATAAAATTATTTATTATTGAAGAATGAAATCACTTGTCACTTAGTTCATTTGTTTGATAAAAACATACAACATGTTTTATGATTAATGATCATTGAATAGGTGGGTATGTTCTTTGTATGTCTGGATGATATTGGCATACCATTATGCTTCACTTTTTCTAAATTATGATCATTTATTTATGTCACTTATTTTTACCCTTACGGATCTTTTTATATTACTATTTCTTATGTTTTCATTCCCCATGTAATAATGAAATATCTTAAAAATGATATGTATAAGAAAGGATATTGTTTTATAGAAATTATAAGAACGTCATAAAGATCATATTCATACACTAATTTATATAACCAATATATTAAAAACAAAAAATAACATATAGTCCCAATGAATTTATTATTGTAGAAACTATATAATATTCATCTAAATTGATTTATTATTTACATATTAAAATTATTGTTCATTCTCATTTTTCTCTGAGGAAATGTTATCCAACATTTTGAAACATTAAAGTATATACTTTAGTAAAAACCCTAAGGTTAAACATATTTATAGGAAAACACCATATGATATTATAAAAAAGGAAGTGTGGATTCCATTAAAATGAACGCATCCCTATTTAATATAAGTTGGGTTTTTAGTAACTGATGAATCTATGGATAATAAACCCAAAAGAGACGGTTGATTATATCTCATCCATTATTGTAGTTCATTATTAATGTTCACATACTACACATATGGGATAAAAATAAATGGGAAATTATTTTATTATTTCACATTTTTAACCACCCATTTTATAGTATTTTATTAGATATTGACCATGGATTAACTAGGTGATACCAAATGATCATATATTAACATGAATGTTCCATATTTTAAATCCCAAATGAATTATATTTTCAAGATTAATCACTATTATTAACAATGAATCATCACCATTAAAACCAATTTGTTTTTAGAAATGGATTGAAGATATAATTTTTAATTTGAAGTTGTGATATTAGTACTCAAATATAGTAGTATCTTGTTTGAGAATATTAATATGAATATATTTATATAATCATATTTTTAGGAAAAATTATTTCAAATCGTGAATTTTTTTTAATAATAAGTTAAAAATACTAATTTTATGATGACCACATGTAAATTCAATTATTTCTATTTGATTTCTATTTTTGAAAACATAACCCATATATATAAATATTTTTAATCACCCTGTAGTTTAATTTTATATTTTTTTTACGTATTCGATTTCATTATATAATATTCATATCAATTTCAAATGTTCGGATATAATATTTTATATTCCAAAAAAACCTCTGTATTTGTTAGTTCAATGATAAATATGAACAGGAAATGAAAATTACATTTGATACATGGGTTTTTATTCTTATTAAAAATTGTTATTTAAATATGATGGTTGGGGTGAAACTCAAAATCCCTAGTATAAAAATGTTATTATGATTTTTTGATGACTTTTAAAAATAGTTACATAATTTTCCAAAATATTATGAAGTATTTTTTCCAAAATATATCATACACAGAGAAATATTTAAATAAAAATGAGTCATATATGATTTCATCTAATGATTTGTTGGAATTTTTATAGAATAAAAAATAGATTCATTTTAAGGGATTCATTAATCCAATAGAATCACCATGGTGTTTAAATATACATTTATTGATGAAGAAAAATTTATCAATACACATCAATAATAATTGATTGGAACATAACTGGATTATAGTAAAAAATAATTTTCATCTTCATCATATCAATGATTTGTTTGATTAATTATTAGGAGGTCAATATCCTTCCATGATTGATGTTCAATCTAGAAAATATCAACTGGGGGTCAAAAGTGATCAAATAACCACTATATATTTTAATTCGTGTTATGAAAACTATGAATTTAGAGTTATTCCATTTTCTCATACTAATTCCACCTATATATTCATGGATTTAATAAATATAGTCTATGGTGTTATGTTGATTAGTTTTCTGTGGTATATAAAGATTATATTACTTTTTATTATCTGAATAATGTATAGATTTAAAATCAAATGAGGATTGTAATGAATATCCAATGGGATGATAAGTGTTAAGAAAAAATTACCATATCGTAATGTTTACTATAGAATGTTTCTTTTTTGGGAAATTTAATTTTAATAGAGGGTATATTAGTACCTCCATCAAAGATGGATGTTTCTAAAAATTTAACCATACTAACCATTATGAATGAAATACATATTATTTTTATATTACCATGATTTTATCAAAAAATATTGAATTATTTTTCAATTCTATGTAATATTCTAATAATATTTACACTAAAGGGGTTATATTTCTTTAGATTTACGAGTGAAATGAAAATTTCAATGAATGAAATAGAAAAATGGTCACTTCTAATATCATAACTATATAGTGGAAAAAGCGTTATAAATTAAATGTGATGAATATATAAAATTTATTGGTTTTTTTCTCAAGTATAATAATAACTGAGAAAATATCCATCATGATTATTGGGCATAAAGCTAAAAAACTGGAAAATAATTTAGATTATTAGCTGTAATCATTTAATTAAAGATATAGATTAATTATCAATCTTGGGAAAGGTGTCACATATATTTTGGGAAGAAATGTTTTATGTATATATTGAAAAATAGATATTTAATATTAACCATGAATATAGTTTCACATTATTAAGGATTATGACTCCTCAATAAAAAACCACACTGTTAAACTCAACAAGGTGGATATTGATTGAAGCAAATTGGATCATTCTATCTTAAAAATGATGAGGGTTGAAAAAGATCCAATATATATGGATTTGGAATGTATATACCATTAAATAGTGAATTTTTGGGATACAACTTATTCTTTGTGAGTTATTATTCAAACATATATCTATGTGGATAGTAAAATGTCATAGACTAAGGTTATAAAGCTACAAAAGATGATGAGAAATGTTCCAATGTTAAATCATTATATTGATTTAATGATGTGTTTCATGTACAAAATATTTCACTTTTATATAGTATACATAATGAAGATATTATTTGAAGATGATAATATTTTATCATTCTATATTCATCATGTAAGTATAAATACGTGAAGTGATCTACAAGATTGTTTCTATTAGGACAACATAATGACAAATATTGTGTAGTATGGATCATAGTTTAGGTAATGTTAGTAAATTAACTCTATGAGATATAATTCAAAGGAAACTTTAAGATAATTACATGTATAGGAATATAAGTGGTAAAATAACTATGGACATCATTATCATATTCCTTAAACATATGGTGTCCATAATTCAAAAAATGATAATATTATTCATATCTAGACTTCATTATAGTTTATATACAAAAAATAGATTATATTATTTATAATAGTTTATATTTATCTTTTTATTTAATTTCCATGTTATATGTTATTTATGTGGTAAAGTAACATGTGGTACCAAATTCTATTAGATATGGTCAAGATCATAGTTTTTCCACAATGTTTTTATATATATTTAGAAAGAAATATTATTACAACAATAACTAGAAAGATCTAAAATTTCATGTTGTTCATAAAAAATTTACTTAAATTTGGATATCCAATAAGATTATATTATTTAGAAAGAGGTTAATAATGATCCCATGGAATATTGGTTCGTTAGAGATTATTGATCGAGTATGGGATGTCGTTTATTTCTTGGTACTATCAAGGAACCTCTATCTGGTTCAAAATGTCTTCTATATTTCTATCATAAAGAAATATATTTTTGATTCATGATATGTACTAATAATTTCTGCAGATAAGGTAGTTGTGAAATATAATTCACAAAATCTCATTAATATCCATCCAATGAAAGAAAACATCAGATCTCAGTTTCTGTTGTTGTTCTGGAAAAAAGATGAATGACAATTTTTTGTTTTATCCTTTGATATACTAACTCTTGAGATCATGTTACCAAAAAACAATCCTTTCTAGTGGTTAAATTAACAGTTGGTAAATTTTTCATAAATCATATCCATTATCATGGTTTTTAGTATAATTCTCATCTCATCTTATTGTACATCCATTATCTTCGAATATACTTGAAAATCATCTATAAAGACCGAAAAAACTGACCAATATAGTATCTAAAGACTCTATTCATTCAATTCCCGATGATATTAGGGGCATTAGTAAGACAAAAAACATCACTACAAATTCAAATTGTCTATATATTTTATATAATGAATTATTTGGTATATAATATTTTGTAACCATTAATTGACAATATCGTAAAAAAATATCAATTTTATAAAAGTATTGATATCAATTTAGTTGGTTGAAAAAGTCATTAATATGGTAAAGATGATATATCTTATTGATAGTGAACATGTGAGGTTCTCAATAAATAATTCAGAGTCTATTTGATCCCTAATTCTTATTAATAAACAAAATATGTACATCCCAAGGTGACAATATATGGAATTTAATTCCATTGTCATGATTCTCTTAGATTTTATTCCTCAATTGTTGAAACCAAATTGGATATATTATATAATGTTTTTTTTGAAGTATTTATAGAACCTGATATGAGATCTATTAAAAATTCAACTTCACGATTTGATGGAAGAAATGGAAACTCATCATGAAAAAATAAACACCTTTCCATAAAAAAGGTATATTATTTATGGGGACTTTCTCCCAAGACAATAAAGTTAAATGACATTCCATTATAGGAACTATGACCCATAATATGGATGAAACCCCCTCAAAAAGATGTAACATAGGATTCCCAGGAAGTACTTTCCAAAAAACATTTACTAGAGAAGAATTACAAACTTTTTATAAAAATGTTGGTCCATTGTCAGTTATCATAGCTAACTCAAAATCTAATTGATGGTTTAATATGGTGATAAATTATAAAATTAATTAAAAATAAAAAAGTGTGTGTATCGAGAATCAAATATAACCTTTTTTATGATAAAGTGGATTGTAAGTGTACATTTCTCCAGTGCATTATCGTATTCCATATCAACAATAGTGATCACATGTGGCTTTCATTTTTATGTGTCCATATAATTTCACTGATGTCAATCATTATTGATAACAATTTTATTACAACATTGGTTGTCAAAATGAACCATTTCCATACACATGTAGTGTTGATGTGTAGGATATTCATTCAGTATAACCTTTTTTTTATTTTCATCATTAGATATTTCATCCCATCACTTCATTTTTAAATTTCCATATGAGCTTCTCTTCCATGCATAAAACATTATCTAGTCCCTTTAGGGATGTTTTCTCTGTGATTATTTCCAAAATTTTTGAACAACTGAAATCACATATTCTTTTATGTGTCATCTTTATATTTTCCACTGAATTCAATCTTATCTCCTTATCAAACCCATGTGACTGATGGGTTACTCAAATTTGAATCTCAACCTTGATATTGCATAAAAAATTTCTTTATTTTAATTTAAATACATTATAGATAATACCCTTTATAGACTATGTTTTAAGTCACTAAAGAATCATTCAATTTAACTATCAAGTATGATAATAATTCCATGAGTTTACCTTTCATGTCTTGTAAAATTTTCATCATAGACACCAACGGATTCATCATCCTTTTGTGTAATCTCATGTAATATTTCTCCATATTTTTTAAAATAATATGGGGAAATTAATTTTTGGAAGTATGTTTTTGAACACATCCCATTCCATGTATTCAATTTCATCTCTTTACCTCAAATTATTGTTAATGGTTCACTATTGATCATATTCAACTTACAAATGATAGCCTATTAATAATAAGTTATCATGTTCTAAACATTGGATAACTGAAATTTTCTATTCAATGATACTAATCCATTATTCATCCATTAGTGGATCAGATGACCCAATGAAAAAGGTGGACTCTTCCTCATGAATGACTGAATAGAATTCCGTTCCCTTCTTTACTAGCTTAGAATTCCTTCAGATATATATCTTGAGAATGTTTTCTTAGAATATATACATGATTTTACATTCTGTATCCAAGAAAATTATTTGTCTGAATAGGTTAATCATTTCATTTCCCATAACATTCATCATTGGCATGGATCATTCAGGTTCTATCCATTGACTAAAACCAAGAGGAATGGTGTGTCCAATAATAACCATAATTGGAAAATGATATAATAAAGAATAAAATTTCAATTTAGGAAACATTAGGATTTATACTAGGATATTTATGATCATTTCTAAAAAACTGGAATTGTGACCTATACATTGAAATATCCTTAGGGTTCTTAATTTGGTTTTTTCATCCAAGTTTCCAAAGGATAACTCTACATTTTCTCTGATTAAAACTATAATGTCCTAGAATTTATATACATAGAAATTTCATCAAATTTTGATGAATATTCAAAAATAAAAATAAAAAACCATGCTTGTAACATACAAGTTTCTTGTATTTATAAACTGGGAAATATAAATAATTGTTTCATAAGGCAACTAAAATGTATCCCACTTATTTATGCAAATATAGACCCCTTTTTGACATATCTTACATAATACCCTTCTTCATTAACGGGGGAAAAGAAACATAACAATGGGTGATTTTAGATTCTCAGTAAGGTTATTGATGGGATATATCAATCATATAATTATCTTAAGAAAAATGTTGATGCTCTTTTCTACACACAGCGTCTAAAAAAATGGAAAGGGAAATACCACAAACAAAAAATATTCCTCCTTTGAAACATTAAAAAAAAGGGAGAAATGGATGAACAAGGAGAACATTGCCCATAGGTCACGCAAGTTCCAACATGGTCGCACAAGTAGACTTTCATACTAACCAAATGGTCGTGCAGAGGACTTGCGCACCCTCATTGAAAATCTCCCATGGTCTTCTCTAGCCTATATATACCCCCGATGGGCCCCCCATTTGAGGAGGATTTTCTTCCAGAATTCATATATAGAGCTCTGAATGCCCAAGTCTCTTCTTCAAGTATTCCGAACACTTCTAAGGTAATTATTTATCTTGAATGGAAGGTCTAATGAATATGAATAAGGTCTAAGTGTTATAATTCACTGACACTTGTGCGCCTAAGTGTTTTACCCTTATGGAAATGGACACACTTGCGCGCCTCCTTACCTACTCATTGGAACTTTTGTGCCACTCTTCTAGAAGTACCTTGGGATTATTCTAAAGGCTTCTGTCAAGGATCGCCCAAGTTTTACTCTAATGGTCAAGGATCTCCCAAGTATATATGTGTCATGCAAGTATACTTGCGAGGCCAAGACTTGCGCGCCAATTCAGTACTTGCGTGACCCCCCAAGACATGTTATCCCTTCTATTTTTGGGTGACCTTCCTTCCAGTTTCACCTCGCGTATGCCATTCCACATTTCCTATTCAAGATTCAGTCTTCAAGACATCCTTCAAATCCATTTATGGCATGTTTTCGTGATTTAATTCCGTATCTGAAAGGAATTCTATGGAACATATCTCAAAACCTAGTGATTTACACATCTTTATGTCACTAAAGTTAGAGATATCATTCATTCAACCTCATCCTATAAGATGAGAGAACCCTATTCATGGGCCTCCTTTTCAGGAGTAAGCCCCAGTCATAATTTCCCTTAACCTGGGCCTCCTTTTCCGAAGTAAGCCCCAGTCCATGTTCTCTTCATTGGGAATCCTCTTAAGGAGTAATCCCCAAGTCCCCTAATTTGGGCATCCTCCTCAGGAGTAAGCCCCAACCATAATTCCGTTAACCTGGGATTCCTCTTCAGGAATAAGCCCCAGTCTAAAAGTCTATAAATATGGGAATCCTCCTTATGAGTAAGCCCCATGTCCCTTAACATGTGCTTCCATCTCAGGAGTAAGCCCCAGTCTTAATTTCTCTTAACCAGTCTTAATTTACTTTTGATATGTGCTTCCTTCTCAAGAGTAAAAACCAATTATGAGTCCCCTCTTAATTTGGGCATCTTCCTCAGGAGTAATCCCCCAATTAGAATATCCAATTCTCCATGAAGTACATATATTTTTATGGACTTTGTTCCTGGGTTTCTTCCCTGAAGTAAAACCCAATACTCATCTATTTTGGGCAGTCATACATACATAATCCCCACATCATAGAATATTTCATGGCACAATTGTATGGTATCACCAATACCTCTTGTTTCCCACATCGAACATGACTCACGTGAGCTTAGAGTGTAAAAGTAATCATGACTTCTTTCATAGAGCCATCAATCATGCATAAAAATCATACTCTCTTACTCGAACTACGTGGGTTCTGATACCTTTTTCCAAAACAAAGGATATGTAGGTAGCTCATCTGCGGGTACGATCCCAACTCTGAAATAATCCATGTTCTTCTGAATAACAATAAACATCAAGTTCCCCACTGAGTGGCTTTAAATCTAGTATGGTCATCATAATTACCAAGAGAATTTTATGTATTGAAGGATACCATTGACTAAGAATCTCTAACAAATACAGACAATTCTCTATCGGTGAAGAACCTTGAATACATATAAAAGATTCTATAAATTTCCTACATATCAATAATTGATTGTTAGATCTAATGTAACGAACATTTTATACATGGTAATGTAATAAGGATGGACGATCACAACATAAATCTATAAACAGAGACCCGGAGTAGAATATAATTACCCTAAAAAGGTTGTGATGAGTCCAACCTCCCATACTCTTGACCAATACAAATTCCTAAGACATTTCAGTCCACTACTAATGAGCGCCAACCTTTGGATAGTAAGTCCAAATGGATAAGGAATCATTGGATGTATCAGGTTCTATCAACAAACTAGTTTGAAACCGATTGGAATGTTTGATCCTTCAATCAACGTGTTCATCCCCAATTCCAGAGGAAACAAAAAATGGTGAACCCAACATGAATCCTTAACCAAGTTAAAATGATGCTTTTCTTATTTGTTAGGCCCCTATATAAAATCAATGAGAGGGCCAACAAATAAATCAATAACATATTTTCTCATCCAAAATATGTAGTGGATGGAATTATCTTTATTATTTCTATTATATCAAAAAAACACTTTTTCAAGATCTTATGCATTTTAAGAATGGATTTTCTTAAGTCCACGTCTATGAATTCCTCTAATGTGAAATCCTCTACTATGAATGCCACTGCTGCTACTCTTGCTGGATCGTTGTCTGCTCTGAGGATGACATCACCTACTCAGCATCTTCAACGTTGGGCATCAAATGCACTGGTTAAGGCGTACTGTCAAAACAGTACTATTTCGACTCTAGAGGCCTCTCTAAAAGCCCTCCATGTCAATAATTCCACCTGGTCATCTGGACAGCGATGACCAGCGATCAAGAAGCAGGTGGTGCCAACCACCGTCTCCAACTGTTTCGGGTCATTATCCCCAGAACACAATCACCAGTCCCTCCCATATTTTGAGGAGGAGAATGAGCAGGCCCCCCATGGCCCTAATTCAAGGAGACATGAGTCCTTCCTGAGGGCTCCCATCAACAATCACCGCCAGAATTTTGGGGTAGTGTTCCCTCAACATGATGAGGGTATCATCTCTATGAATTCGGCTCAGGTTCCTGGAACTCGAGCAGGAAAGACGAATCGCCAGAGGCGAAATCCATTCAACAGTGAGCAGGTTCTCTTCTCTGACATATCTGGATAAGTCCACCAACCTAACTTGGTGGAAAGCAATGAGCGTGTACACCCAACCATCCATTTTAATTCCATTGTCCAGTAGACTTTTCTACCAGCATCAAGCCAATCCCGACAGGCAATTCTGTTGGAGTACTATAGACAGGAACATACACCTATTTGTAAATCATCAGCTGGTATGCACACTCATCTGACAACATATGATGAAGCTTGTCAACAACGTTCGGTGAAGTGAAATCAGCAGGCACATACACCTGAAAGTATTGATCAATCCTGCCAATAGTCTCGCTTGGTAGCACTCATAGCAGTTAGTTATAATGCTCCGGTGATAAACAAGAGGCAGACTCAACTCTTTGCACCCACACTTCAGTACTGTCTGGATACACCGATAGGAAAAGGAGGACAGGAGCAGGAACATACACCTACTCCAAGCACATAATGGACATATATCCACATTCCGATATCTGAAGTCACCAAGCACATTCTGTCGATGGTGAAAGAGAAGAAGCAAATCTCTACTCATATTCTAGATGCATTCCATGATATTATAACATCTTCAACAACATCTCAGGGAAATAAACATAAATCTATCCCTACCATTAGAGTCACACATCAATAGTTTACTCCAGAATGGACACACACATTTGCTCCAGTATAAGAGGGTTGTGGGGAGTACTCCCCCATATCATACGGACATCCAAGTCAGGCACATATATGTGGTTTGAGTGGAGATAACCAGTCTAACCTGATCATTTCTCCTGAGAAGGCACATACAACTGCCAAATTGAGTAAGAAGGCGTCTAAAAAAAAGACCCACCTAGCATAATCATGAAATCAAGAGCCAATCTATAACAAGGCCTTTCTCGATGCTGGAGTTCATGAAGACCTCGAAAAATTATCTGTTGGAATCCAATATTCTACTCCATCATTTCCCAATAGTGGGAACATTAATTCCGAAGGTATTCATCAGAAACTTCCTCATGAAGGCTTGCTTCATGACAGTTTGGTCGATCTTGATGTTTCATCTTCAGATGAGAGAAACAGTAACCCTCTATGTGGCCAGAAGACCAAGGAGAAAAAGATATCATATTTTTCTATATCCCACCATGTTGGTCCTCCCTGAGATGATCAATTTCTCTGCGAAAGTCCTCTCCGAAGTATTGATGCACATTCCCCGAAAAATACTCCAGTGGAAAATGTAATGCTGAGAAAGCCCTCTTATCTTGTGGAACTTGAAAAATTAAAGCCAGTCATGTCTGATTCTTTACCATCAACAAGTGAAATACTTTCTCGATCAGAAGATAGCACGTGGTTTAGGCCATTCTCCGTACCACCCCCGAGTCATTCATCTTCTAGTTTTATCAGTGAAGTCTCTAATAATTCTATTGAATCTGATGAAGCAACAAAGATGCACCAGCTCTAGTCAAATCAGGTAGATGAATCTTCATTGACTGATAAAGAGAAAGTGCTGAATATGAGAAATAAACTGGCAAATGGTGAAGTGCAAGTCATGTTTTAGCCTTTGGCTGACTCTCAGTATGAAATTCCAGTTATGTTGATAGAGTATGGGATTGATGACATTCGTCTCAACATATGGAAAAAAAATTTCAGTTAAAAAATAAAGTATTATCTTATGATGAATATGAAAATCATGTTAAGATAATGGAAGGGTTATAACGTCAGACTGATTTGGCATCTCTATCAGTCTCTCGATATCCGAAGGCTGAAAAGTAGCAGAGAGCCCTTCAGCGTTCATGCCTTGGCGCACTAAGAAGATTGTGCCAGTTAATTTCCAATGCCTCATCTAGTATTCATATCAGAGGATGGGGTGTTAATGGAGCACTACATTTCACTCTACTCTCCAGTAAGAAAATCCCGCCGATAATAGTCTCATTAATGTTATTGTTCTTGGCCGACCACAGTCAATGGGTTTTGTTTGTAATCAAATGCTTTCCCAAGAACAGACCTCATATAGTTCTTCTCAAAATCAAGAATACATAGAACAAATTTTTGAATTACTCCTACATCAAGAAAAAGATAATATTGAACAGTCCTCTCGTATGGAGAAACAACATCATCAAGTGACAGAAGTGTCAAAAATCATCCAATGGTATTTTGAGCTGGGTGATAAAATTGGATGTCGATTGATGCATCCAGCTAATTTCCAGACTAAGGTCTGCAAGATCAAGAGAGCGTTTAACAAAGTCTCAGATATAGCTTGTCAAGAACCACCCTAGCTTGCTAGACTGGGGTCTCTTTAACCCAACCCTCAGAATCAACAAATAGGATTCGAGGAGTTGAGCGAGAATAGAAGGAACAGCCCCAGTCCACTAGATTGGGGACTTTAAAAAATCATCAATCCCCTCCTCAGCGAAAGTCGGTCTTCTATCGATTGGGGAAGAATCCACAAGAGGAACAATGAGAAAATTATTAGGAGATTCTATCCAAATTACAGTTTTCCAAGAAGTTCTTGAGGGATCAACTCAATAAATGGCAATGTCTTGTCAGGGGAATGGAAGAAAGCAATATCGCAGAAATGCCGATAGAAGGGATGTAATGCATTATGAATCAATTAATATCATCAATGATGTTGTTTCTGATCTACCAAATGAGGCTCATTCAGAGGGATCAGATGAAGAGGTACCAACTCAAGAAGTTGTACACACAGACACAAATAAAGAAGGTGTGTGTAAATGGAAGCTTCTTCTTCAAGATGTTCAAATTTTAACATCTCTTCTGATCTTGTAAATTTTTCTTCATAATATATTGTGCATGTAGAAATAGAAGAAATAACACATGTTGAAGAAGAAGAAGAAGATCTTAGGGATGCTCCTCCAGCATTTGAAGATGGTATCTCTACCACCATGGATGAACTCAGAGAAATAAATATCGGTACAAATGAAGATCCACGCCCCACATTAATTAGTGGGGCTATGACTCTTGAAGAGAAAGATATGTACATTTCCTTTCTAAAGAAAAATAGAGATATATTTTCTTGGAACTATATAGAGATTCCATGGATTGATCATGATGTTTCCACTCATCTTTTGTGTTTTCCAGAAGAAAATCCAGGATTCAAATAGGCTGCTAGAAGAACACACCCAACCTATGCTTCAAAAATTGAGACTAATGTGGATAAGATTATCAAAGATAACTTCATCATTTAATTTCAATATCCCAATTGGGTGGATAATATTTTCCCAGTGAAAAAGAAGAATGGGAAAATTAGAGTTTGCATTGATTTAAGATATCTTAATTAGCATTTTCCTAAGGATGATTTTCCAGTTCTGATTACAGAACTCCTAATTGATGCAAAAACCGGCTATGAAGCTCAATCCTTTATGGATGGTTATTTCGGGTATAATCAAATCTGAATGGCTCTAGAAGATGAGGAATATACAGCTTTCAGAGACCCTTAGGGAGTGTTTTTCTATTGGGTAATGCCCTTTGGTCTAAAGAATGTAGGCGCAACATATCAGCGTTCCATGCATCGTATCTTCAAACCCTTTTTTTGGATGTTCATTGAATGTTATGTGGAAGATTTGGTGGTCAAATATAGCTAACTTTCTAATCACTTGGATGATTTTGAAGACATATTCCACAAACGTCGGCAACATAATATAAAGATGAACCCCTTAAAATGTGATTTTGGGTTAACCTCACGAGAATTTCTTGGCTTTGTTGTACTTCATCGTGGAATCGAAGTCGATCTTGAGAAGACAAAGTCAATCCTTGGTATGTCACCTCCTTGAAATTTGAACGAATTGAGAGGACGTGAAGGACACTTATCCTATATTCGGTGTTTCATCTCCAATTTGGAAGGCAAAAGCTTACCCTTCCCAAATTGATGATGAAGGGAGTCACTAACCAGTGGACTGAAGAATTTCAAGAAGCATTTGATATTCTCAAGAAGTATCTCTTGAGTCCACTGGTGTTAATGCCACCTGTTGAAGGAAGACCACTTATCCTCTATGTAACAGCTCTAGAGCAATCATTAGGTTCTTTTCTTGCTCAAAAGAATGAAGTTGGGAATGAAAACAGCCTCTACTATCACAGTTGGACTATGATTGAAGCAGAAACCCGATATTCAAATATTGAGAAGTGCTTCCTAGCATTGATCTTTATAGTTCAGAAGTTGAGACACTACCTGCAACATCATAACGTCCAATTGGTATCTCGCAATAACCCACTCAAATTAATTCTTACCCATACAATGCTTATAGGACATTTCGCAAGGTGGGAAGTTATCTTGCAACAATTTGACATTCAGTATGTGTCTCAAAAGGCAATAAAGTGCCAAGATCTGGCTGATTTCCTTACTGAACACCATTCAGTGGAAGAAACATCTTCAGATATTGAACTCCCTAATGAGGTAGTCTTCTCTATTCAAGAATGCCTTTAAAAATGGGAAATGTACTTTGATGGTGCTTCCAGAAGTCCAACAGGAAGGAAAATGGAGAATATTAAATTCAACAAAGTTGGCTTAGAAATTGTTCTCATTTCTCTAGAAAAGACAGTGTTACCCAATTCCTTCTCATTATTGGGAGGTGGTACAAATAATAAAGCAGAATACAAAGCTATCATCGTAGGCTTGGAGTTGGCGCTTCAAGCACAAGTGAATCACTTAACGGTGAAAGGCGATTCAGACCTGGTAATCAAACAAGTCAATGGGGATTATACAATAAGAAAAGAAGAACTAATCCCTTTTTATGATTATGTTAGAGAGTTAATGGCTGAATTCCATTCAGAACCAACATTTTCTTATGTCCCAAGATCACAAAATGCTCAAGCTGAGGCATTGGCTAATATAGCCACAGCTCTGGAAGATCCAAATCAGGACGAGGAAATAATCAGTATTTCCCACCACCATAAAATATGACCTTATGTTCAAGACAAAACACATGAAATCAATGAAATTACTCCCATCTATGAACCATACAGTCACACTACGGGATGGATGACACCTATCCGGGAATACCTTCAAAATGGAACAGTTCCACCTAATAGAGCTGGGAAAGAACAAATCCGGTGACGTGTGGTCAATTTTACATTTTATGATAGCCCAGATCACTTAGAGAAAATTCTCTACAAGCATGGTTTTGATGGAGTTCTCTTCAGATGCATTGATGGTGAACAGACAATGGCTGTCATGAAATAAGTGCATGCATGAGTCTGTTGTGCCCACCGGTCTGGACATAGACTGTCTGATCAGATTTGAAGGCTTGGATACTTTTGGCCTTTAATGATATAAGATTATGTTTATTTCACACAGAAGTGTCATTCATGCCAAGTACATGCCAAATTAATTCATCTACCCCTATAGTTTCATAATAGAGATAAATAATTGTGGCCATTTTCCACATTGGGAATGGATGTGGTGGGACCTTACCCTTCAGCTACTTCCAAGATGTTTAAGTATATTCTTACTACTACTGACATCTTTTCCAAAGGGGAAGAGGAAATACCTCTCAAAAAAGTTAGTTCTAAAATAATTGTTAGTATCATGACGTATAACATCATTACTAGATTTGGTGTCCCTCGTACCATATTTACGGACAATGGCACCAACTTCTGTTCATCTGAGATGAAGAAGTTGTATCAAGAATACAACATCATATCCAATCATTCATCTCGGTATCATGTAGCAACCAATGGCCAGATAGAAGCCTTCAACAAGACTCTGTCAAATATATTGCAAAAGATGGTGGATAAATATAAGAGGTCATGGCCTGATAAACTCTTTCATGGTTTATGGGATTATCGAACAACCACCCGCACTGCAACGAGGTCAACTCCATATTCACTGGTATATGGTATGGAAGTAGTATTTCCAATTTAAGATCAATTAACATCGCTCATAGTATCCATTTGTGATCAATATTCTACAGAGGAGCAATCTCAAAAGCGATTGAATGAATTAGAATAGTTAGATGAAAAATTATTTATCACTCTACACCACTTGGATGTTTCTCAGAATCGAATAGCACAAGCTTTTATCAAAAAAAATTCATCTCTGTTCATTCATTCAGGGAGAATTGGTATTAGTTCTCAGAACTCCAGTGATACCAGGAAAGAAACCTCCTAAGATTGAACCAAAGTGGGAAGGACCTTATTCAATACAGAAGTCCTATTCCAATAGAGCTTATTCATTAATATCAAGGGATGAATAACTCATCACTACTCCAACCAATGCCCGATTTTTGAAGAATTATTTTGTGTGAACACAAAATACATTGTTACGGTCCATACATATGACCTTAAACTATTTGAATTACTTTCGTCCCGCACGACGTTAAACTATGACGTCCGAACTACATGACGCTAAACTGTAATGAAGTCTATTATGTCCAGCAAGATGTTAATCTGCACCATCTACGGTCCATGCATATGACCTTAATCTATTTTCATGTCCCTTATGTCCAACACAACGTTAAACTGCACCATCCATGATCATGCATATGACCTTAAACTATTTGCACTTTTTTCCAACATGACACTGAACTGTATTGTCTTTTTTTCATCCAACATGATGTTAAACTATGAAAAAGTCCCTAATACATCAAACATGACATTAAAATGTGTCCTCTTTCGTCCTTACTGCATGGCATTAAACTGCACAGTCCTCTATTTTTCCAACATGACATTAAATTGTATTGTCTCCATCATCCTAACTACGTGACGCTTAACTGTATAGAAATTCCTTAATACGTCCTATATGACGTTAATCTGTATTTTTATCCCTGCTACATGACACTAAACTGTGAAGCACCAATAGTCTTAACTACAAAAATTTAAACTGCATAGTCCCTCAATACGTCCTACATGACATTAAACTATGCATCGTTAAGATTGTTGTTACCACTTGTTTCTCACACCGAGTATGACTCATGTGAGCCTAGATCAAACTTCAACCATAACACCCTCTCTGGGCCTCTAACCACGCATAAGTACCAACACCGTTTTTTAGGTCGTTGTCTCCAAGAACAACTTGATCACAAATTCATTCTTTAATTGAAGTACGCGAACTTTGATCCTTGCCTTCCAGGCTGGGTGCATAGGCAACCACCAAAGGATTAAGCCCAAAACCAATCTCTTCACATCTGTTCACCTCCATCTCATACGATGTTGATTCGTGAAACCGCCCCCAGAATCAATATCTCTTCATTGGTTCACCTTCAACCTTTCTATTCAACATTAAACTGCACAAAATATTTGTCTTGTATGACAATAAACTACAATATTCTTTGATACCCTCACCTGAGAGGCAATCAATATTTAAATTGATTTTCAATCATGTTATATTTCAAATAATATGGGCATACAAGGTAATTCCTGAACCTTTTATCTTGGGTTAAACCATTATTTCACTAAAGTACCCTTTCACCCTTCACATGTATGAACCAAATTTGAAAAAATGGTATTTCTAGAACTGCGTGGGCTTGATATCATCTTTATGGGATACGTACGAACATTCGAGTGTCCCTAAAATACATCCCCAAGTCTTCGAGTCTAACCCCAAATTCCACTTTATGTCCCTTGGATGAAAATTCCCTGGGAAAACACACACATGGTATTTGTTATAATGGTGTGAGTTCTATAACCCTAAACTAAAATCTCTTACACTTTAATCCCATATGACATTAAACTGTATTTCAAGAACTATGTATGGCTTGATTTCGATCCTTATGGGATACGTAGTGAATCCCAATATATCAATTCAGGATCTAGCCACAACATGATTATGGTTAGTATTGATCAATGTATCTCTGCATAAATTGGACAATACCCATCTTTATGTGTTATAATCCTAACCTTAAATATTTTCAGATCTTCATAATTCTTTTCATGAGTTCCAGTCACAAAAATTTACAATTTCTGAGAGTTCATTTGCCAAACTATTCAGCATGTGCCCTTAAGCGGCCTTGCATAAACAGCCTACATAAAAGTCTTTTCAACCAAAAGATACTATTATTTGACTATTCATCCAATTCCATTAGGTGGCCCTGCGTAATTCAACACCCTAACGGGTTGTTAAATAATGGTAACTTAATTAATTATAATAAAACCTCTTTTTTCATTATTGGTCTTATCAAAAATATGTAAGGATCCACAAGAAAAATAGTCATCCTTACCATATTTTTTTCATGTTGTTTTTCATGATTTGAAAGTATTCAAGTCTATGGTTTATATTTCTCTTACCTATGTTTGGGTCAGACCTTCGTAGGAGTAACATTCATCCAGTTCTTGGATAATTTTTTTGGAAATATCTTCTCCATATTCAAGTACCTCTCTCCATACAGCAAACTCTATTCTTTAGAAAATTTGAATCCTCATAAACATTCACTAGATTTTTAGCAGTAGAAAAGTAAATTTCTGATAATTCTTTTGTCTGACTATGCAACACGTGCCCTTAGGCGGCCTTGCATAAGTATTCTACATAATGGGCATGTTAGCCAAAATATAAAATTATTTGACTGTGCAGGCAATTTACTTAAGTGGACATGCATAATTCAACCCCCTAACGCATTTGTTAAGTAATGGTAACTTCATTCTGGGGAACTACTTCTTCTAAATTCCTTTTTAGCTCTTTTTCATATCATTTCTCAGATTCATGTTTTTCTTAAGTTGTAGTTTACAGATTTTCCCTCATACTTGAGTGTGGTAATATGTTTTCAGGTAAATTTACAAGGAATTGAGTCAATTTTAATCCATTTTGGTCAATGCTATTTTGACCTTAAACATTATCCTCTTTATGTCTGATATGAATGACTTTAAACTCCCCAAAAAAGACAAGGGAACTCTGAATTCAAGTCAAATTCCATCTCACTAAACATACATTTTGTATGATTTAGGTAATATTGAGCAGTTAAAAGATTCAATGTTTGTAGGGTTATTTATAAAAATCCTAGTAAAAAATCAAACTATGCTTACTAGGCCCATTGGCTTAGGTAAAAATCTAAATCAGGTAGCAAAGGAAATGAATGCATAAATGATTGAAGATGAAAATATTTTTAATTGATGTACAAGAGATTAGAAGGAAATTCACAGATTGGAGTCTCTTCCCTTTTCCAGGAAATTACAAGAGGCTGTCAACATAAGTCTTCACATGATGAACAGAATCATAAGCTTCATCAGTAGCAACCTGAAGCTCATTTACCCAACCAACTGCACTCTTTTAAGCCTGATGGAGTGATTTCATGACATTTGCGATGGATTTAATACCATTCATTTGAGCTCCCTCCAGCAAATTATTATGTTTTTCTAGTTCTACAGTAACAACATCTAACTGTTGCTGAAGGTGGATCTGTTGGATGACATTATCTTTGATCTTATGCTTCAGCTCCTTCATATTGGCAGTATAGTCATCTTGATCCCCGGATACCGCAGCCTCAAATTCACTGATATTGATTGATAGCTTCACCTTGGCCAGATCTTCACAACACGTTTTCTCCTACTTACTTATTAAGATGACCTGTTTCACCGTGGTATGGATCTCTTGATATCCAAAACCTCAAAGCCCTAGCATGAAAAATAGGGACGACAATCGGGAAATATATGATGGAAGCTCTTCATGAGGCACTTTAGAGGGGGGCATGTAATATGGGATTAATGCACTTAAGGAATTTCCATGTTCTACTCCTTCCCCCCTGACCCTGGTTGCTTCGTCTTCTACTACTGTTTGGGCGGAAGTTGAGACTTCACCTCCAGATCTAGCCATTGGTGTTGATGACCCTGTTTGATCAATTAAAAGTATGGTTAGTTTCATATAATAATGAAAGTTGGTTGTCTATCTTGAAAACTCAGTACAATCATTACCTAATAGTAGATCAATAGCTTGGGAAGACTCCTTCCCATCTTTCCCTATTTCAACAGGATCTTCAAAATGGGTCTCTGGAGGGTTTACTAGGTTTATCTCCACTTGAGCTAATGTTTCTGAAATGATAGGGTTGACATCAATGTCCACACCCTCTTCAGGCATTGGCAGTTCAGAAGCTTCTTTGGATGGAACTGCATATTATTTTCCGTCATGATTATAAGTGTAAATCATAAGAAAATTTACCGTTTGAAGGATAAAACTCACGCCCGAGAACTTATAAATCACATGATAACTTAGAATGATCAAAAATTATTCGAATGACAGGCCAAGATTCAACATTTCATCCAATTATATTTCAGAATCCAGCTTAGTCTCACCAGTGGGAGAATTTGATGTGTCTTCCTGGTGACCCTCATTCTGTAGCCCTTGACCCTAGAGAGCTTCTTCAGGAAGGATGACAAATTCTGTTGTCATGGCCGCCAATGATTCTAGTGCAGGTGTTATACCTAAAATATCACAGAATGTAATTTAGTTGATGTTTTCATTCAACATTTAATGAAACATTTAATGAAGCATTGAATGAAGAATTGTTAAATTACCAGAAGCAGGTTCTTCTCTACTTGTAGCAGTAGCAGAAGCAATACTGGGAATAAATGTTGGCTCTTTTTCAGAAGCATCGAAGTCATCCTGAATTACCGTTTGTTCCAAATCCCCCTCTATGGTACGCAAAGGAAGATCAATCCTCTCCCTTAGAGGGGAAATTGAATAAGCCCCTACAATCCCAAAGAAAAATGATAAATCATTTCATCGTTTAAGACTCTTTATTATCCGAAGGACTTACCACTACTGATGAAGCATTTAGTTGTGGGCTTCTTCCTTCTATGCCTTTGTCTCTTTGGATTTTTGGGAGTTTTGGCAGTCTCCCTTATTATCACTTGAATTGGATAGTGGAAAGCCATGTCCAACTCCTCATTCATGGCCTGCTGTCCAGGAGATATCTCGCCTGACTCACGAGTAGATTCAGCAGCAGCCCCAATGGCGGTACAACCAGTGCTCTACTGTGGTGAAGGAACATCAGTGGTTCCATTCCTTGCATGCTGTAGGATAAAAAAGTAATTTACTTGAGTAAAAAATCTTTGACTTAAATATAGTTTTAAAGTAAATAAGGAACAAAAACCTACATATTTAGGAGCCATGTACTCATGCCACTCCTCATCAGTGGTGTTGTGATCCATCATTTCCTTTACCCGCTTGGTGATAAGGATAGAATCATCGATGGCATGTATATTGGTCCTCAACTCTTTGACATAGGATTTACTTAATAAGGGTTATCTTTGAAATGAAAATTTTCAGGAGCCTAAAGAGTCTCTATTCCAGGAAGATGTAGCCCTTCACATAGCTCCAGCCAGATATTTTCAGTATCATAGTATACATCCCGCCATGTCTGGATGGCCTCTGGTCGTAGATATGTAGGTGTACTAGAAGGCTGCGAAGAGGGTGCTACAACCTTGGATTTTAATTTCGTTCTAGCTCCTGCAACTATAATAAGAGATTGAAAACTTGTTACTCTATAATGTTACTATCAATTAAATTACCTCAATAAAGTAACTCACCAGGATTTGATGGAGTGGCTCTCTTGATTCTGACAATAGGATTATATACAGCCCATGGCCGCTTTGACACATGTTGTATCTCTTGAGAATCTGATGAATCAGCCTCGGTTTAAGAACTCGGTTAACCAGATTCAATAGTGGAAGAATCACCTGCCACCTCAATTGTTTCATTCTCAGTGGTTATCTTCTTCTTCCCCACCCATTAAACGGGTTTATTCAAAATTGCCTCATGATATGACGCTACCCAGTTTTTAGCATACCATATGGCCAAATTGCTTACCGCTTCCACATCTCGTAATTTAAAAATTGCTCTAGTCCTTTCTATCGCCATCTGAAACCATAGTTTTTGGGCAACCATTGGAGGCTTCCCTAACCTGATGTCCACTTGAGGAGATACAACCGTTGTCTGTAGACACATGAATTGGCATGAAAATTGATATGGAGCATAGGCCTCACATATAATTTCCCCATCAATTCTGGTGGCTAGTACATCATCTCTAATGGCCAGCATGTAAGACCTATGTTCCAAGCTGGCTGATCCATCATCAAAAAATCACCATGTCGGTGGATTTCCATAGGGAAGGAAGTGGAATTCCATATGCATTCCCAGCCTTGGCATAATATAATAGGCATTGAGGGACAAAGGACAAACTCCAGAGAAGGCCTGAAAAGACGGCCTGAAAGAACTTCCAGGAATCTGTATTCCATTATGAACATCATATGTCCAGAAGTGAGTGGTGATCCATCCCCATAAAACTGGGAATGGTCCCACTAATATCAAAGGAGACTTACCCATATAGACATGGAGTAAGCTTCATTGAATCTTTTCCAAAACTGGTGTAGCCAACCCCACCATATTCCTCTCATCCAACTTGGCTGCAATAATGAAGGTCCCTAGCCTGACGCCTCCCTTCGAATCTCTGAGTATAAAAAGATATACACTGAGCCATAAGGCTAAAAATCCTACCATACGGGTCTTCTCCATGATTTTATAATTCACTTTATACCCCCATTTCTCAAACTCTTCTGCTTCCAGAGTTAGCCAGAATGTGCCAAGAGCACCTCTCTTATCCGCTCTAGGGTAGCTAGTAGGATGAGTACATGTGGGCCCCTTTTCCCCCTTCTTCTTGAGAAACACATACATCAATTCGTCTGGATGAATATCCCTTCTAGAATGAGTCTTTGAAGTCTTTGAGATTTTAAGGTTATGATAAATCTTCAATAAATCTCGAACCAAATCCGGAGTCTTCTCTAGATCCTTCAAGGATGCCTTTGGATGGATGAATTCATCGTACATATCACCAAAAATTGTATCCCCTGAGATCTTGTAGACATACCACAAACTAAAGCTTACATCTCCATGGTTCAGATAGAATGAATTAGTTTCTGGGCTTCAGCGACTGAGAAACTCCAGTGCAAAAGTATCATTCCTATAAACATACATCTACCCATCCCAGATTACTTCATAAATTGCATCTAGATTCAGATCCTCAACAAAATCTTCAAAAGTTTGTCACACCCAATAATCCCACATCCATGTTGGCTTCACCCCTCTTCCAGAATGGAATTACCATTTTCCTTCCTACCTTTGGATTGATCCATCTGAGAATTTCAAAAGATTGAGGGATAAAAATGTGGTTCCATCTCATGTTTGTGAGGTTTTAGATCTGGTGCACATGAGCTATGATGCATTATATAGGCTTTCCTTAATGTTCCATCATTAGAAAATGTTCCTGCGATTGAGAAATTTGCTAAAGAAAAGTTGGTATATGAATAAAACCAGGAATACGGGAGATAGTTCTTTGCCTTTGGAATATTGACATCTTGTAGATGACCATGGCCATACACAGGCAGATAGATGATGTTCGGTAAATTAATATAATGATTCTCCAAGTACTTAGCCAAATCCGGGAGAGTACTATTGTAGAAGGTATAGTAATCATGGCCAACGATGTCCATCATATCATCGATTATTTTTCTTTCCAGTTCATCAGCTGTTCTGATTCTCTTGGGAGCCATTGGATCTGCACAAAAGTGGAATAAATAACTCTTAACGTATGTTAATTTTTCATAAAATTGGTGAAAAAATTTGAAAAATTGGCTCAGGCACTTAGGCGCGCAATTCCCATAGTTGGCGTGCAAGTCTCCTTCAGTCGCACAAGTATTAGGCACGCATGTATCACTACACAGGTCCAAATACTTTAACAGAAGCGCGACTCAAGAAACAAGAAGCACAAATGAGCAAAAGGTTAGAGTCCACTTGCGCGCGGAGAGAAAAACAAAAAAAGCGAGAGCCAGGTGATTTACGCAATTTGAGGCCATCTATTTATAGACTAGCCCGTACCCCTGCACGCCGGACCCTATGCACCTGAAGCCCATTTGCACACCATACCCTACGCACCCTAATTTACTTTTGTTTCTCGTTTTCCTCAGAGTCAAGTCCTCATTCTGTTTCGGATCCAACTCTGAGGGGGGACTTTTTTTTACGCTCTATTTTCATCATAGAGTCTAAAATAAATGAAAAGGGAAATACCTCAAACAAAGAAGATTCATCCTTTAAGACATCAAAAAAAGGAGAAAGGGATGAACAAGGAAAACATTGGCCATAGGTCACGCAAGTTCCAATATGGTTGTGCAAGTACACTTGTGCGCCGAACAAATGGTCACACAGAGGACTTGTGTCACCTCTATGAAAATCAACTAGGGTATTCTGCAGCCTATAAATACACACGGTGGGCCCCCCATTTGAGGAGGATTTTCTTCCAGAATTCTAATATAGAGCTCTGAATGCACAATTATCTTCTTCATGTCTTCCGAACACTACTAAGGTAATTATATACCTATAATAGAAGGTCTAAACAAGAGGAATAAGTTCTATGTGTTAGAATTCACTAACACTTGCTCGCCTAAGTGTCTTACCCATTAGAGAAATGGACACACCTGCACACCTCCTTACCTACTCATTGAAAGTTGCGCGCCACTCATCCGAAAGTACCTCAGGATAATTCGAATGTCCATGGTCAAGGATCACCCAAGAATTACTCTACTAGTCATGGATCGCCCAAGTATATATGTTTCGTGCATGTATATGTGCGCGACCAAGACTTGCGTTCCCATGAAGTACTTGCGTGACCCCCAGGACATGCACACACTTCTATTTTTGGGTACCCTTCCAGAATATTTCGCCACTCTTAAGCCATTCCACCATTCCTATTTAACATTATGTCTTCAAGGCACTCTTCAAAGCCATTTATGGAATGTTTACTTGATTTAATTATTTATCTGAAAGGAATTCTGTGGAACATCTCTCAAAACCAAGTTATTTTCACATACTTATGTCACTAAAGTTAGAGATTTCATTCATTCAACCCCATCCATTAAGATGAGAGAACCCTATTCATGTGCCTCCTTTTTAGGAGTAAGCCCCAGTTATAATTTCCCTTAACCTGGGCCTCCTTTTCAAGAGTAAGCCCCAGTCCAAGTTCTCTTAATTGGGAATCCTCTTCAAGAGTAAGCCACAAGACCCCTAATTTGGGCACCCTCCTTAGGAGTAAGCCCCAACCATAATTTCATTGTCTTGGGTTTCCTCTTCAAGAATAATCCCAAGTCAAAAAGTCTACAAACATGCGCATCCTCCTTAGGAGTAATCCCTAAGTCCCTTAACCTGGGCTTCCTTCTCAGGAGTAAACCCCAGTCATAATTTCTCTTAACTAGTCTTAAATTACTTTTGATCTGGGATTCCTTCTCAAAAGTAAAACCCAATCATGAGTCCCCTCCTAATTTTGGCATCTTCCTCAGGAGTAAGCACCAATTTAGAATATCCAAATCTCTATGAAGTACATATACATTTATGGACCATGATCATGGGTTTCATCTCTAAAGTATATCCCAATACTCATCTATTTTGGGTAGACATTCATACATAAGCCCCTCATCGTTGCATATTTTGTGGCACAATTGTCTGGTTTCACCAATACCTCTTGTTTCCCACACCGAAAATGACTCACGTGAGCTTAGAGTGTAAAAGTAATCATGACATCTTTCTTGGAGCCATCAATCATGCATAAACATCATACTCTCTTACTCAAACTACATGTCTTCTGATTCCTTTTTCTAAAACAAAGGATACATAGGTATCCCATCTATGGGTACGATCCCAACTCTGAAATAATCTACGTCCTTCTGAGTGACAATAAACATCAAGTTCCCCACTGAGTGCCTTTAAAACTAGTATGGTCATCAAAATGACCAAGATACTTTTATGTTTTGAAGGATACCATTGACTAAGAATCTCTAACAAATACAGACGATTCACTATCGATGAAGAACCTTGAATACATATAAAAGATTCCCTAAATTTCCTATATTTCTATCATTGATTGTCAGATCTAAAGGAAAGCTCATTTTATACATGGTAATGTAATAAGGATTCAAGAACATAACATAAATCTATAAATAGAGTCTCATAGTAGACCTTAATTCCCCTCAAAAGGTCTGATTAGTCCGACCTCCCATCCTCTCGACCAATGCATATTCATAAGCATTATCAGTCCACAACTAATGAACACCTACCATTGTAAAGTAGGTTCAAGTGGATATGGAATCATTAGATGATTCCGGTTCTACGAACAAACCCGTTTGAAACAGATTGGAATGTATGAACCTTCAATCAATGAGTTCATCCCCAATTCCACAGGAAACAACATATGAACATGACATTTCAAAATCATATCCTATATATAGAAGATCGTGATATCATTTCATGGGATAAATAAAAAAATTCCTTTTGAATAATTGAATGTAATCCCAAGTGTCATAACCTAACACATGAAAATTATTTTCATACACATAAGTATGGAAAACCATTTCATATTAGTCCATGAACATTTCCTGGAAAATTATAATGGAAAAATTCAATTACTGAACCGATTTCACTCCTCATTCCATCCTAGTATTATATAATCTATATCCTTTCCCATTCCATCCCAGTTTATATAATGAAATATTAATATTTATCCAATTAATTGGACATAAATATGGGTCTCACCCATCTCATAATGAAATAATTCATAAATGTTCCATAAAAACATAAATTATTCATCATAACCCAAGGAAAATAATATTTTTCATTGAACATCATTCCATTGTAACATAATCAATGTAAAAAATGAAGTCAATAAATAGAATTCCATTAAAAAATAATATCATATGAAAAATTTGGATAGTATACATGATACATAGGCCAATTAAAAAAATCCATCTTATATAGAATATACTTTTTATAGAACACTTTAAATTAATTCTTGAAGAAAATATCCTCTCTTGTTCAAAAATATTTTCTTTTTCAAAATTTAACAAAATTTTCAAATAAGAGAATTTATATAATAATAAAATATTTATTCTGGTAATGTAATATTCATGAAAATAAGTCTTCATAAAAACATTAAAATCCATTCCTGCTATATTAGTTAAATGAAGTCATTCTTCTATTATTTTTTTCAGATAGTAAAAAAGTACCTCATAAAAAATTACAAAATATTCCATTGAAACTGTTAAATAGAATTTAACCAAATCGTAATGTCAACTTATAAAATTTTATAATGATAGAATGAGTATTTTTTAAAACATATTTTGAAATTATGGACATGGATTATAAATATAACTCGGAAAATACTCACATATAAACAATTTTAGATAATAATGAAATTGAAAATTTATCCCATTCCTTAGGTATGGGTTCCTTCATGTGTGTTTTAAACTCCTATATAAGGGTTTGAATAATGTCATTAAATTATTCAGAATCATATTCATTGTAATGATATCATAAGTGATCATGTTTTTATCAGTTCGTTAATAAAATATTTTATCATCCTTCGTGTATTAACTACTTTATTTTCTTATGTATGTTTTCTCTAATAATATCTGATTCCACTTCATAGGATATACTCATGTCTTAGAGAATGATATCTATATAATATATGTCATATTTATTTAATATAAACATTTAAAAAATAATTATTTTAGTAAACTTGTGTATAATTAACCACATCACATCGTGGAGATGGTAGGTCATACCTACACATGAGAGAAAAGAGCATTCCATTAAATATGAAATGATATGAAAATATATGATATATTAATTATTTAAAAATAAAAATAATTCTGTAATAATAAATAATAAATATTATTTCCATTATTAAACCCATCCATGTGATTTGGTGGAAAAAATATATTAAACCATGGTTTGGAGATGATAATCTATATATACGAAAGTGTAGTTATTTAGTTTTTCCGATGTTGAATATAAAATGGAATATGATGTTACATAATCCTAATATCATCTCAAAATCTAGTTTTCACTAGATTTATTACTTTATAATGGATAAAAATTATGAGGACGAAGTAGATGATGAAAAAATATTCAATGAATCTATAGAAGAGATTACATATTCTTCGACGATATCCCTCTAGATCTCTCTTTAATGGAACTAGAGTGGTATTTTTAGAAGAAAACAACCTCTATAATGTAACTAATGATTTTTATAAGGGAAATTTTTATGGTAAACATGAGATTTAATGATAAATTATTTTTATTGAAATTTGGGAGGAGTTTTCCTTTTATAACTGATGTGAGGGGAACTTTTGGAATATCCCAAATATTTTAATTTATAATTAAATATAATCACATCCCAAAACCAAATTTTTTTCCTATAGTACATGATGAGATAATATAATATTGTAATCTCATATAAAACTAAATTTTAGGCCAATTTTCCATTCAATTTTATCCATATAATTTTAATTTATAATTAGTTATTCTATTCAATTTAAAATAAGGTAACAAATATTTCAATCTTAACTAGGTGAAATATTTACATATTTGGAGTCAATATGATAGTAAATTAATACATTATGAAATTTTCAACCATATCATTATTTTTATATATTATTATAAATGTTGTATAATTTTTAATCAATTTAATAATATATTATTTTTATAAACAATCAATAGTGTTAATTTTGACACAATTAAATATGTTATTTATTTCTAATATAAGGATAACATGTTAACATTTAATGAAATGTTTTATTATATTCAAAAGAAGTCATGTTCATCTTGAAAATTCATTTCACATATTAATTATCCCATATTGTATTTATTTTAATTTTTTTAAGAAAATTTATTTGTTATCTTCATTAATAAAATAATTATTACATCAGTTTTGTGTAATTGTTAAATATACTTATTTGTGGAATAAAATTTAATAATTAAAGACCATGATGATGATAAGTCGTATATATTTTAGAATAATTATTATAGTCGAATATGTCTTCTAGAAAACATAATATTTAAAATAATATATTTATTAAAACATGATTGTGACAACTATAACATCATTTTAAATAAAATGTTATATGTGTCAACATTTTACATATGTCTCAAAATGGTCAATAACAAGTACTTTAGAAGTTAATGAGATACATACTAAACCAATTTGATTTGGTCATGTTTTTTTCTATTAATGGTTATTATCATTTGAAAAAAAAATATTCTATCAATTTCAAATCAATTAAATAATCTTTGTGGCATCAATGTATAACCATTTAATGTAATTATTTATTTCCTAAAAATTAGAAATAAATTTCCATGATAAAGAAAAAAATATTTTCCTTCATGTTTATATTTAAAGTCTAATTTAGCTTTTGAATAACCATATTTTAAAAATTCATAATGTTATTAAAATTTTGAGAAGAATATTTTAGATTATATTTTAAATAAATAATTTAGATTTCCTAATATCATCCAAGAGGCTTCTAAAGTATAGTATTTCAACAAACACATTATTTAGGTTGAAACACCCTCATCCAATGATGTTATTACAGGTGTTAGGATAATATTTTAATAATATCTTGACACATAATTTCCCAATTTACCAATTTCCTATTTTAATAAAAATTAATGAAGTTATTATTCCAAATTACCAAAAATAAATGAAATATATTTAAATAATTTTGTCCTACTGAATCCATACATGTTAGAACCAAGGATGTGTGTTTATAATAATGGATTTTGATTTGTGTTTGTTCTTAATATTCACATGGATGACTAGGGAGGTTTCAAGAAATGAGGTCCTAAATTTATGGATGAAAGTAGAATTTTCAGTTGTGTAGTTTCCCCAAGTTTTCAATTTTTTGTCCTCAATATTTTGGAGTTTTGTAATGGTTTTGCTGCAATAGTACATGGTAAAGGGTGAAATTACTTGGATAAGGTGCACAGTACGTGGTGTGTATGATACTAGATATTCTTTTAAGGTATGGATCCTGTTTTTTTGGTTTGTTGAGAAAAAGAGGAGTTTTTGGGAATTTAAGGAGTACACACCATGAACATAGAAGTAAATTTCATGTACCTTATTGTCGCGGGTATCCATGTACTAATTGTGTAACAGCCAAGTACATGTCCATGTGGGGTGACATGGATACCACAAAATGCTAAGCCCGATAAAGGCATATACATGCCATGTACTTTTAGAAGACATGATGTGTACTTTCTTTTTTTATTTCAATAAAAGGACCGGGTTTGTGTCTAATCAACTGAACCCACTTCGTCTTAGATCATCCCGTGTAGGAGCGACTGAGGCTGATGATTCTTCTCGTATCTCCCAATAGACAATCTGTTCTCTGAATATGACACCATTGTTTGTGTTGGAATTGCATTAGTGAGGTCTTCCTTCTTATAGAACTTTGTCTCCTAATTTATCCTCTTTCTTAAGATATCCTGGTTTAATGTGTATAGTCCCAGAATTTAAATGTAATTTTTTTTTCTTATGAGAATTTTAGGAGTCTGTGAATATTGACGGCACATGATTCCAAGGCCCGGAGGGCCCATAATGAATTTCTGAACTTTTTTTAGTAACGTTTAGTAAACGTGCGAGTGGGGTTTCTTAACATTTAAATTATTACTCGGAATTGAAATATGAGGGCACCATTGAACTCATAGAATTGGTATTTTCTTAAGGATACCTTCACCTCATCCGCAATGGGTCATGGGTGATGGTTAGTTTTTGTGTTTTTCATGAAATAATAAAATAAAATAAATTTTTTTAAAATTTTTATCTTTAAAACCACTCAACATGGGTTATAGTGGTGGGGAACACCCAATCCTAAAACCCTCAATTTCAATTCTAGTTGAGGGGACCACCCGTACCCTCTTAATGGGAGAAACCCCTTGAACTCCCTCATTAATGAAGAGTTAACCCATGGAATCCCTCCAACTTTAATTATGCCAACACTTTATGTTTAATTTAGTCAATTAATTTAAACAATTAATTATGAAAACATGCGAAGATAATAAATATATCCAATTGAACTTATATTGGCACCTCATTCCATTAAGAGGATTTGGTTGGAGAAGGAGAAGGGGAGATCTTGGAGAACTACTCTCCAATGAAGAACATCCTCCATCGAAGAGCGATTATCCGATGAACCGACGAATAAGCAAGGCATCAAAGGAATGTAGCAGGTGGGAAAAACATTGACATATTTGAATTATTTCTCATTCCAACATCAACAAACCTTCGAGGTAGGGTGGTTGTTGGAGTTTTACCCCTTACCCATTCTTGAAAATTCTTTGTAAATCAAGTAGAAGTTATAGTATCTTGCTACCGCCCTAACACAGAGGGTGTGGGTCAAAAAAAACCTAGCCAGACCTCACCAAAATTCTTTGGATTTATTGTTGTATTCTATGCAACTGAGGGGGATGGAAACCAACATCAGTGGGCCATGAGAACAACGGCTGGCACCACGACCGACCGTGATGAAGTCATCGACGCAACCACGCTACCCGATGAAAGAGAACTGTGACTTGTCCGTGGTGGCGAAGGGAGGATGGTCGACTGAGCTGGCCGCCGGAAAAGGTGTGGCACATGACCGCACTACTCAGAGAGGAAGGCTGGCAATCCAGCCAGCCGTAGAAGACCGGCACATTGTGGCCCCCACACAACCCTGCAGCCCTCGCGCCGACCGTATCCTTGGGCGGCCCTACAACCACCACGATGCACCGCGGCCTCGCACCGCCCACAACCAAATTGTCACACCGTAGCCTACACGCCACCCTGTTTCCCCCACAGCACCTCGTCGCTAGTCCAGACCACCAAACACAGCCTAGGCTGGACCCTACAGGCTGGGCCAAGTCGCGTCGAGTCGGTCCGACTGGGTCAGACCGGACTCGAACCAACTTCGACATTTTTTTACTCTTTTGTCCATAATTTTGGCACCGAGTGTCCGTTTCAAAAACTGTATGTAGTTCTGGAAACCATGGAGTGAGATGGTCCCTTTGGTATACCCCACTAGATATTTGGATAAACTTGGGGAATGGTCGTCTTGGATCGTGCACGAATCCAATCGGGCCCTCACGACAACAAGGCTATTAACTTCCAGATCGGGTGTCTGTTTGATGCACAGTCTTTTGAGTTGAGACCCCTATAATGTGGAGGTGATTTGGTATACTTCTTAAAGGGACTTCAAGGCTCTTGTAGTATCAACTAGGGGCATGAGGATCAGACACTCTCAGAGATGAGCAAGCTAGTGCGGGAACCATGTAGCTGGCTCTAATGACGTACTGATGATGTACTAGGGTCTTATGTGGGTTTGACGATGTACTGACAATGTAATAGGATCTTATGTGGTTCTAAAGATGTAATGATGATGTACTAGAATTATGTGTGGGTTTGATGATTTACTAGGATCATTTGCGGGTCTGACGAGGTAATATGATCTTGTCTGGGTCTGACGATGTACTACGATCCTCTATGGGTCTAATGATGATTTTGGATCCTTCTTGGGTCTACCTCTTAATAGAGTAAGAATAATTAGTAGTTGCCTCTAATCATCTCTACTATTGTACCTAATATATACCTGGTGTGAGAAGAGTCTGTAACAGTGTGGTACTATTTTTTGGTAATACCTTCGTGGTATTCTTCTCTGTGGCGTACCTATGTGGTACATACCTTCGTGGCACTCATTCCTTTATGGAATAGTTGATCTTCAGATTTTGAGTTGGATTCTATGTTTCCTCATGATTGAGATGGGAATACATGATAACTTGGGTATATGTATGGGCATACACCTAAGTTGGGTCGTCAGTTGATTTCATTCTTTGTGGTCTATCCTTTGTGGATTTTGTGTGACCTTGAGGGTCTTGGGGTCTTTACTGTGTATCATTATTCTCAACCCTTCATGGGCTATAACCGCACCTTATTGTGTTTGGTGAAAACGATGGAAAATTATGACTAAGGACGAGGTTACCAGGACTGGACGGTGCCCAGAGTTGGACCATTCGGCATATTGGTACGCAGAGGAGACAGTCGAATGTGGAGTGATGAGGAGTTGATCTGTACTTACCCATTGGGTTGAAACTTCGGAGGATAACCCAGTAGCTATATTTCTCTTTCTTTAGTTGTATTGTATTTCAGTTGTACTTGTACCTTTACTGTTGGACTTTTATTCCTTCCCCTCTTACATTCAGTAAATTTTCTCTATACAGTTTTACTTTTGTTCGTATCTCATTGTGTCCATGGTTGTATGTGTTTACAGGTTATAAGGGAAATGCATTCCCAGTTTTGGAGAATACATCCTTTTGGTGGTAGTCTCCATCCCCTGGCCTATGGAAGGTGGGCATGGGGTAGTCCTGACATGGGTCCTGAGGGATGGGTTGTGACAGAATGTTTTAGATGTTTTTATAAATCTACGTCGTTCTAGGCTGATTCAAGGGCCGAAGCTAGTGTTTATCGACCATACAATGTCGAGGTAGGTGTTTTGTTCCTTTCCGTAGTTAGTATTGCAATTCTATGTGAAAACATTTCCCAATACCCTATATTGTGGTATCGTGTGTTTATGATTTTAACTCTTTCAATTTCATCTATGGTTTTTTTCTTGAGTTAAGGATCTTGTTTGTAAATAGGGTTATTTTTCATCATATGGAGGTGTTTCCCAATGTTTTATTTGATATTAACCATTTTTTCAATTTTTTCCTATTAGGCATTTTTCTTTCCATGCCTAGTGTTGTTAGGATGGAGTGAGTTATCTGATATTGTGATAGCATTGTGGATATTCAGCCATGTAGTTCATGATGTTTATGTTTTCTGCTGAATATCGTTTGTGAACGATTGACTTATATAGGACTGTGGGAACCTGGTGTAGTTTGACCATAGGGGAAATGGTCACAGAGGTATTTCCAAGATTGAATGTTATACGTTACATTGTGAGACCATATGGGGAACGAACTTACATTCTCCCCCAGAGTGTATGTAGTTCCTCATTGCGAGACCATAGTGGTAATTAGACATTGTGTGATTCCCCAAAGTGTCTGTAGTTTATCGATAAAAGACCACAATGGTAAATTGATAGTGAGTGCTTCATCAAAGAGTCTTTGTTTAAGCTGATCCAAATAGGTTAAACTATTAGTACTTCCTAGAGGGATGCTTGTATTTTTTTGGTTGATAATGTAAATGAATGTAGTTGAAACCATAAGATTGTATAATTTTGAGTACTTCCTTGTTTATTACTTCATTTTGAATATTGCATTCTTTATATATTCACTGACTGTTAGGTATAGATCGTTGGGTGGTTGCCTACTGGGATTCGTCCCACACCCTGTTTGGGTCATGCTTTTATGCCAAAATAGGAAATATTGTCATAGGTAATGATATGGTATATCAGCCTTCTACTATAGGTAATTGACTGATGTGGAGGTGGAGAGAATGGGACCAATCTGATTCGTGCGATGCTACTTGGGTTGTTTAATTTATTTCCTTTATACTTTGGTTTAGTGGTTAATTCCATAATTTCGACATGTTTAGATGCTTTCCAAGATACTTGAGACTTGAATCATTATATATATATATATATACTACAATTGTTTATTTATTTCAATCTTTGGTCGCTTACGTGTTGTATTATATTAGTACTTCTGTTGTGTTACACTGCGAATGTGGGAATAGTTTCCCCACTATAACACCCAAAGCCCTCTCTGCTAGTTGGCAGCCTCTGTCATTCAGGGAAATGCACTATTGTCCATGTGACTAACCAGGTATGAGGCATGCTTGGGTGGCACTAGGAACTGGGAAATTACAAAGTGGTATTAGAGAAATTCTTCTCTTTTTGACTTACTGTCTGGAGCCTATAGACTTGGATAGGAATAAGTAGGTACATGGTAATACGCTATTCCCGAGAGTAGCTAACCCGTGTGTGGGGAAAATCCAATTTACATCAAATATTACAAATTTTATGGTTTTTTAATTATTATAGTAGATTTGATTTCACTGTTGGTTGCATCACATGTTATGTGATATTTTCATTTATATTATTGAGGTTCTATTTCTATGGAAACTTGATGATATGACGGTACACCATCTCTTGTATCATGTAGGAACCTACTATAGATCACTTTCCATTCATTATTTTCATGCCATTTTGAGTGCATTACTAATTTCAAGTTGTTGTGATAGATGTTGTGCTAGATATGCATGTTATTGTGATCGATGAATTGGTAGAATACATGCTATATGATAGGGAATTGATTTGTTTATGGTTTCATTTGAACTAATGCCAATATTGGGTCCCTGAGGTGTTTTGGGACCTCATTGATCATAATTTGGTTGATCATGAGATTTATTAAACTGTGATACCTTGTAATATTCCTGAATATTATGTCAAGCATTGATTCAAGGGGATTAAGGGCCCCCACGGATGAGAATATGAAATTTTAATGTTGTTTCAGTTATTTATGGGATTTTAGAGTACATTCTGAGGCTTAGTGTATAAAAAATCCAGAATACACGATTTGTAATGATGAATACATTCCCTGTACCCTTATGATCAGGAGGGAATAACTTTTCTTATGTACACGTCATGTACATTATGTACAAACCCTTCTGTCTTAGCTGTTTGATTATCTATGTGAGCAGAAACATGATGTTGGGGAATCTTTAGTGGCACACTCCATGTACTGAACATATATGTCGTGTTGTATAGACCTTGTGTCTAGCTGTCTGACTAATGACACAAATGGGTGATACATAGTTTGTATACACCGTGTTTGGAAAAAACAAGTTGTGTAGAGTTCATCGTGTCCTCAACCGTGTGACTGATGACACAGGTGGTTGAAAATTAAGAGGTACACACCGTTTTTAGTATGAACACACCGTGTAGACTGGTTTTAGGAGAACCGTGTGGGTTCTCTGTATAGAATAAATTGGTTATGGGAAAACAATTCATGTACAAGCCATGTCATTGGAGAACATGTCAACTGTATGAGGTGTCACATGACCAGGGATGGCATGAGTACATGCCCATGTGGAGACTTAAAAAACCATGCCATATAAGGGTCATACACATCATGTATCCCTATTTTAAATACATGTTCCCTTTATTTCACTTTTTTCTTCCTCTCATTTTTAATTTTATTTCCTTGATAATCATGAACTAAGGTGTGTTCTTAACCTTGTAGATTCATGCCACAGAGACGTCCACCAGTTTTTTCCAGATATAGGGAAAAGAACAGACATCAAACATGGTGTATTCGGGACTACCAGTAGATCCTACCACTATTACTGTGATGGAACCAAATGCCATTCCAGACAAAGGTTCTAATGCACAGTTCTGTGAAGTCATCATGAGGTTTATGCATACCTTTAGGAGAGTACCGCATCCTACCCCATATAAGGAATAGTTGGAAAGATTATTTCAGCATTAGTATCCTCCCACATTCTCAGTGGATGGAGGACCTCAGGCTACATAGTCATTTTTAGAATCCATGCTAGCAATCATAGAGAATTTGGAGACTTCTCCATAGAAGAGGTTGAATCCCACTACATATATGATTTTATATTCCTCCAAGAGAATTTCGGATGATATCTCAAAGATAGGACACCAACATGTCATGGAATGGGATGAGTTATAGCGTGCCTTGTATGATTTCATCTACCTGGAGACTTTGAGGGTTGATCATGCACAAGAGTTAATGAGTCTAGAATAGGTTAATCTCTCATTCATGGAGTACTCTTATCACTTCACCGAGCTGCAGTGCTTCATGCCCATTCTAGGAGGTGATGAGTTATTTATTTGAAGGATGATTGATGATTGTCTCAGGAATTACATCTGATCTCAGGTGAACATATTCAGGCTCACTTCCATCACTTCAATAGTCAACTAGGAGCTGATCATAGAGAGAAATATGAGGGATTCTATGTATTCATGTCATGGAATCTTGAAATTAGGATTTGGTACCCCTTCGACTGATAGTAGGAAGTGCCGCAGGGAGTCTATGCATGGTGATCCGAGGAGATAGGATACTCCTTATTGTAACTAGTTGATGTGCTACTAGTTCGAGAAGAGTTGGAATACAAGTCCTCATTACGCTAGAGACATGGTGGGGTTCCGATCTTTCTATACTATTAGCCATCTTTAGTGCTTCTGTTACATTTTCCCACTATCATGTGGTGGCCTAGGTTCTTCTATGACTCCTTGTTCGGGATCAGGACCACCAGTTTCAAATCTGTTTAGGAAATGGGGTTCTTTTGGCCATTCATTCTATGGATTAGGTCATGCTTGTGGTAGCCATTCTCTAGTATTTTAGTGACAAAAAGGTTGATCAGCTCAGGGTTTTCAGGAATTGTTGGAGGGCTATTGTGTAGGTCAGACATTTGTAGTGGAGTTGACCCAGCAGGAGAATGATCTCGGACTCTCTATAGTTATAGGTACGATACTAGTTGCCTCAGTTTTAGCTTTTACTCTTTTAGATACAAGGGAATCCCATAGATTCATATCTACTACTATTTTGGAGATCCTTGGGCACTATATCTTTACTATTGCTGATTTCTTGACACCGGACACACTGTTGGGAACTAGAACGACTAGTGTACGTCAGTGAAAGAACGTCCCTCTAGTGTTTGGTTAGTGTAACTTCTTACGGGACCTCTGTATCTAAGAGATGAAAGGATATGATTTCATTATCAGAATGGACTATTTAGTTCACTTCATAAAAGTTGTTTACCACTATCATTATAGGGTGATTTTAACACCACCAAAGGGTTGTTTTTTTAAATAAGAGAGAATGGGATGTCCCTGAAAGAAGAGAAGAACTCAAGCATCATGGGTTGGGAGGAGTTTTAACCAAGATTGTTAGTCTATATCTAGATAACCAGGGGACTTTGCAGTTTTAATTTCCTCTAGTGGTGGATTTTTTCAAGGATGCCTTTCCATAAGTCTTTTTAGGTTTGACTCCGGATTTATAGATGTAATTTTCTTTTGATCGTGAACTAGGAGTGTAACGGGTTTCCATTCTTCATTATATGATGGATACACTAGAGTTACATGATCTCGAGAAGCAGTTAGATGAGTCTTCGACAAAGGGTTTCATCCGAACATGTACATCTCCATGGGGATCTCCTGTTTTGTTTACCATGAAGGCTAATGGTACCATCAGACATTGTGTGGATTATAGGAATATGAAAAAATTAAAAGTCAAGAACCATTATCCCTTACATAGGATTTATGATCTCTTTGATTATCTTAGTAGTGACAGGGTGTTCTCAAAGATTGACATGAGATCCGGTTATCATCAGTTGCGCCTCGGACCATCAGATATACCACTAAAATCCTATGAGAGCATGGATGTTCTATACGAGTATATGGTTATGTAGTTTGGTCTCTTGAAAGTTCCTACAGTTTTTATGGCATTGATAAACCAAGATTTCCATCCATACTAGGAATCATCTGTGTTAGTCATCATTGATGATTTCTTTGTGTACTCTGACACTCAACACGACCATGCTACCCATATTGATATCATTATGAGTATACTGAAAGAGCATCAGGTATATGCTATGCTCTCAAAATTACACTTTTAGATGGAAAAAATTTGCTTCATTGGTAATTTTATCTCAGAGACAGTAGTATCAGTAGACCAAAACAAAATGAGTGCACTAGTTTCCATGGAGAACCTGAAGATTTTCTTTAAGGAAAAATGTTTTATAGGATTTTATGGTTACTATAGACATATCATACCAGACTTATCACGCTTAGTAGTGTCCATGATGAGCACCAGTAAGAATGATGTGAAGTTCTTATGTTCTGATTCTTGTGATTCAACCTTTTAGGAGATGAAAGGGAGGTTGAATTCAGCACTAATACTAGTATTTCTAGAGCTGAGAAAGAGTTATACTATATACTATGATTCTTAGGTATGGGGTTGGGAGCAGTTCTTATGCATGGGGATAGAGTATTTTCATACGGGTTTCAACAGTTGAGGCCACATGAGAGGAATTACCTAATGCACGATCATGAGTTGGCCGTAGTTTTTATAACTTGTGCAGTTGGAGACATTATCTGTCAGGAGATCATTTTATGGTTTTCACCAACCATAAAATTCTCAAGTACATATTCTCTCAGTGTTATCTAAAATTGAGACATCGAAGGTGTGTTGAGAACAATCAGTCCATGGATTTAGAGCATGCCTATACGCCTGGGAAAGGCAATGCATTAACTGATGTGTTGAGAAGATGGACCTAGATACATGTAGTTTAAGAGGCCAGTAGTGAGTGGAAGATTATGGATATATTCTCAGAGATGCATTTGGAAGTGCACTATAGATAGGGTTATACAATTCTTTCTTCTATAGCTATTACTTCTACTCTACATGATCGAGTGCAATTGAGGCATCTATCGGATTCGGAAGGCATAGTCCTAAAGGAGAGTGTGTTAGTAGAGGAACCTATTATGGAATGAACTATAGGGGAGGATGATATCTATTATTTTCATGGGCATATATGGGTGTTCGCAGACATATGCGAGGAGCTGATGCAGGACTTTCATTGCTCAATTTCAGTAATTCAGCCAAGTGTTACCAAAATGTATCGTGATATGAACTGTCAATATTGGTGTCCAGGTAAGAAGAGATATGTTGTGAGGTTTTTCAAGAGATTTTCAACCTATTAGAAGTTTTAGGAGGATAATCAAGGACCAAAAGGGCTTTTGTAGTAGTTAACCATTCCTGAGTATAAGTGGAATGATGTCAGGATGGACTTCATGATAGGTTTGCTGAGATCACCTCAATGGAACGATGCATTTTAAGATGTCATTGAAAGACTCATGAAGGTTTGACACTTCTTACCAATCAAGGATACCTTTAGTGATGATGAGTTTGGAAGGTTGACATCTGAGAAATTGTACGGTTACATGGAGTTACACAATCCATTTTTTAGACAGGGATGACAATTTTACTTCTCGGGTCTGGCAGGGGTTATTGAGGGATATGGGTACAAAGTTACTCTTGATTGAAACATAGCACCCATAGAATGTTGGTCAGTCTGAGCATATGATTTAGGTCCTGGAGGACTTTCTTTGAGCATGTGTCCTAGATTTGGAGGTTCTTGGGAGAAATACATAACACTTGTTGAGTTTTATGACAATAATAATATTCAAGAATCTAGTCAGATAAGACCATATGAGGATTTGTACGGTATGCCAAGTTGATCACCCCCTATATTTTCTAGAAGCAGGATAGACATCTTTGTTAGGACCTCATCCCGTCTAGTAGACCACAGAGCAGAAAGAGTTGATTCAGAAGTGAATGGCTATTTCACAGTCACAGAATAATTTATATGATGATCGATGGAGATGACCTCTATAGTTTGAGGTCGGAGATCAGGTTTTTCTAAGTGTCACATCGAGTGTGGGACATATGGGGATTAGGATAAACGGAAATCTTTCACTATGATATGTTGCACCATTTTATGTTTTGGAGAAAGTCAGGCCAGTTGTCTATCAGTTGTAGTTACCATAGAGGAACAAGGTTGTACACGAATTCTTGCACATTTCTCAACTATGATTTTACTTCTTAGAACCATATCATGTTTTTCATACTGAGGAGGTTGAGTTAGAGGTGAAAACCTCATTCTAAGAACATACTATCTAGATTATTGATTGCAAGGAAAATGTTATCTGTGGTCAGTATGTTCCCCTGGTATGGGTTCGATAGCAGCACGAGTGAGTACAGGATAAGACCTAACAGAGGGAGGTTAATGTACGATCACAGTGGATAGATCTGTTCGGGGACTCTTCTATTCTTCATTCATAGGTGAATGCAGTGGAAAATTTCATTAAGTGTGAATGTTTGTAATATCCCTGATCTTCTTGTCAGGTATGGATCATTTTTACTAGTGTTTTGAGAAAAAGAGGAGTTCCTGGAAATTTATGTAGTACATTCCATGTACATAGAAGTACATGTTGTGTACCTAGATGTCGTGGGTAGCCGTGTACTGGCCATGTAATGGCCCAGTACATGGCCATGTTGGGTGACATGGAGACCACCTAATGTGCGTCCTAATAAAGGCTTATACACACTGTGTGATTTAAAAGGACATGTTGTTTACTTTTATTTTTATTTCATTAATCGGATCGAGGTAGCGTCTAATAGACTGAAACGACTTCTTCTTAGATAATCTCATGTAGGAGTGACCAAAGATGATGATTCTTCTTGGAACCCCTAATCGACTATCAGTTCTCTAAATCAAACAATGTAGATTGCATTGGAATCACATCATTGAGTTCTTCTTCTTTTAGAGCTTCATCTTTTTTTTCTCCTCTATCATGAGATATCCATGGATGAAAGTTTTAGATGTTTTCATAGATCTACATAATTCTATGTAGATTCAAGGTTTGACACCGAATCTAATCGATCGTACAATGATGAGGTATGTTTTTTTCCTTTCTGTACTTAGCCTTTGAATTTTATATGAAAATGTTCCCAATACCCTAGAATGGGGTATTATGTTTGTAAATATTTTAACCTTGTTTATGCATGATATGATTGTTTTCTTGAGTTAGAGATCTTGTTTTTAAATATTTTTATTATCCATGCTATAGAAGACTTTCCCATTTATGATTTGATATTGACTATTTGATCTTGTTTTTCATGTTAGGATACTTTCTATCCATGCATAGTGTTGATAGGATGGAGTGATTTATTTGATATTGTGATATGATTTGTAGATGTTTAGACAAGTAGTTTTTGAGGTTTACTTTGGCTACTGAACATTGTATGTGCACAATTGACTTACACAATGTTGTGGGAACCTAGTGAAGTTAGACCATAGGGTAAATGGATGCTGAGGGATTTCCTAGAGTGTCTGTTATACATTACACTGTAAGAATATAGTGGGGAATGGAAGAAAGTTCTACCTCAGGCTGTTTGTAGTTCCTCATTTCAAGACCATAGGGTGAACTAGACATTGAGTGCTTCTCTAGAATGTATGTAGTTTACCGATAAAAGATCACACATGGAATTGGCTGTGAGTGCTTCCTCAGAAAGACTTTGTTTAAGCTGAACCAGAGTGGATATATTGTGAGTACTTCCTAAATGGTATCTTGTGTTTTTTTGGTTGATAATGTAAATGAATGTAGTTGAAATTGTAGGAACGTTTACTTTTGAGTACTTCCTTGTTTATTTCTTCATTTTTTACATTTCCTTACATATATATTCAATGAATTTTAAGCACATATAATTTGGTGGTTGCTACTGGTATTCTTCTCAAACCCTATTAGGGTCATGCTTTTGGGCCAATATAGATTATATTGTTTCCGGTATTGATATGTGCAGGAACCCATCCACTGTAGGTACTTTATTACTATGGAGCTAGAGAGCATGGGACAAAGTTAAGGATTGTGATGTTGCTGGATTTGATTACATTTTTTTCTATGTACATTTGTTTATTACTATATTCCAATAGTGTGAATTGTGATGATGTTTTACTAGTAACATGATATGTTTATAATTATTTATATATATAATGATGTTTTCTATTTACTTTCAGTCATCTGTTGCATACTTATTGTATGTTTTTACTGCTTATGATGTTTTATATTATTTTTATTCCACTCTGTTACTCTGCTAATGAGGGCATAGTTTCCCTACTATCACACCTAAGGCCCTTGATTAAAGTCAGAAGCCTTTGTCGTTCTGGGAAATGTGCTTGAGGCCATGTGACCAACTGGGTATCGGGAGCCCTTGGGTGGTACCCATAACAGGGATGTTAAATTGTGTTGGTGTGTGATAAATGGTGAAGGCATGTGGTAAAATTAATGGTCTATAGAACCAAAAATATTTTTTAGATACGGTACATGGTGAAAGAATGTGGTACGCAGAATACTTCCAAAAAGGGTTTGCAGCGACCATATGCAGTGAAGACATGTAGTACGTAGAATGCCAAATGCTGGAGGTATTATTGCGGATCGCAAAACTGGAAAGGTATTAGGTGGAGGAAAAAATTTTACATAGATATAGTGAAGATTTTCCTACATTAAAAATTTGGTTATATTTGATTAGTGAATTTTGAGAGTTATGATTTTATTTATAGAATTTTAATCCTCTATGTAGAGTGAAGAGATTGTAGATTAAATTTTTTGGAAGAAATATGATGAAGTACGTAGTGGTTGATGTAGGAGAAGATAGTACATAGAGGAAATGATCTGTGGAAGGAAAACAGTTTGTGGAAGAGTGTGTGGTTCAGGCAAGAATCTCTCATAGTATGCGGCAGAGTAAGGCAGTACACAGAGAAGGATAGTACATGGACATGTGGATAAGTACATGCAGTAGGATAGAATGTGGAACAACATGATTCATCGAGGATCTGGATGGTACACAGAGGTTCTGGATGGTATGCAAAAATAGTAGTGTTACGCGGAAAAAGTGACAGTATGCAGAACACCACGGAAGCCTGAAATTTGACCAAATCAGTTTATGAAATTAATCACCATAACATATCAGTTTATGGTAATATAAATTACATCTAGGCATGATTATGTGATTTCAATATAGCATCCATTTGTAGTTGTGTATGCTTGAATTAATGTTAAACCATTTATGTGAAATTCAAGTCGATAAACTGAGTAATGATTCCTCTAAAGCTGTGATCAAATGAGAGTCATAAGAACTGATCTAAGTGATACAATATTCTATCCCTAAGACCATGTAAAGGTAGTGCTCCTGGAATAGAGTGACTATGATAATCTCATTTAACCCACAATATTTGAAGATTAGTGGTTTCTAGTAGGACCGACACATTACACACATATTCTCCTTTGAAGCAATCCATAGTGATGAACCATGTAAAACTGTTGTTTACATACATACCATGTGATTGTTTTTTGTACTTCCTCTTTATACAGATTGAACATGATCCTACCAATGTGTGAACAACATTAATCAGTTTAGAAGAAAAAGTACACACTCTGATTCACGCCTCCCATATTAGAGTGTTCTAGGGGTCCTTCAAGTGGTATCAGAGGGTAGATATTGCTGGTGTTGAATCTATCTATCATGGAGAATATTGTAAATGTCATGGGAGTTTCTCTATTCGATGGAAGTAATCATAAAATCTATAAAAATAATATGATATCTCACATATAATCTCTTGTAATGGAAGTGTTATTTTCTACTACATAGGTAATACATGTCACTGATCCTACATGACTTTTGATGACAGATATAGACAAGAAATTTCATAATTCTAATGCAAATGCACAGAATGCTCTCCCTGCAGCCCTTTATGATCAGATTTATCTAAAGGTAATGAGTTCCATATATTCCAAGTCAATGTGGGATTAACTATAGAATATTTATTAAGGAGATGTAAAAGTTAAAGAGGAAAAAATTCAAGTACTACACAACAAGTTTGATGATTTAAAGATGAACGCTAATAAAAATACATATTCATTCTCAGTCGAATTATTAATGCTGTAGGATAAATTATAGGTCTTGGATAAGAGATCAAAGAGATTGATATTGTAAATAACATTTTGAGAATAATTCTTCCAAATTATAATGAAATGATTTTAGCTCTTGAATAATGGGATCATTCCAAACATTCTTTTGATAATCTGCTTAGCATCCCGGTGTCATGTGAGATGAGACTCAAACTAGAAGACGAAACCACTAGGGTATGAATGGAAATGAAATTAAATGTCACATAAAAACTAGAAATTTCAAGATACTTTTTGGATGAAGATGATGTGGAAAAATATGTTCTTCCTCTCATTACGAATATACTCAGGAAGGAACCAGGAAATATGATGGAATTATTCCTCTAGAATGTTTTCAATATGGAAGAGTCGGATGCATTGCCTATCATTTCCTAATGAAGATCAATGAGGACGAAATTAAATATGGAGACATTCAAATGCCATAGAAAATGATCATAAAAAATAGAGACTTCAAATTTGGAAGGAAATTTCAATTAAAGAGGAAGAGGAAGTATAAATGAAAACAAGGAACCGTGCTTCCATGATGGATACCATAGAAATTTCAAAACCATTGATAGATAAATATAGTGATAGTCGGTTAACCATTGTTATTGATACCATGTTTAATCTTATGGTTGGCTTTTCTAATATTGAGAATAAATTAATGAGATGAAATATATTGAATGAAATTGTGGATGAATCATTAGTATATATTGATTAGTTGGAAGTAGAAAATGAAGGATTGGAGGAACTGTTGATTGTACAAATATCGACCATTGATTGAACTGATGATGTTATGGAACTAAATCTCATAATTTAAGAACAAGAAGAGGTGTTTAGTGACATTACCTTTAGACTATAGGAGATGTCCAAGACCATTTAGGGAATCAAAAATGAAGTTGTTACTCTGAGAAGTTAACTCAAAAGTGAATTAATTTCAAAAGTTACAAAGAAGAAAATAAAATTTTTGATGGTTCGTGGATGATGATCTTTTAGAGAAATAAATAGTGGTTATTATGGAGTTGAACAGATCATGGGTGATCAAACACTGACATGAAAGGGAAATTGTGTAATCAGTTGTGATGCTGAAAATCAAATGCTATAATTATATTGAGCTAAAATAAACATAACATGAAAGGTGATCATATTGAAAACCCACCAGAATTACTAAAAAGGAAACCCTTTAATCAAACAGAAAGGAGAATTGAGTATTATCCTCGAATTTTTAGAAATTATAGGAAATAAAAAAAATTTCTTGAGGAAAATTAATGCGGGGAAATTGAAGTGAGAAGAAATTTCCTCCCATGAAGTATCATTTTTGTGGACCTCTGGGGCATACCATGACATACTGTTAATAGCAAAGGAGATATATTAATGGGGAAGAGTTAGGAGTTCAACAAAGGAGAACATATTTATATCCTACTTCTTATAGAAGAAATAATTTCTATCTATATTGTTTTCAATGTTCTATCATTGGCCATAAAGATATGTATTGTAGGTAGAGTATGACAAGATATATTTTTTCAATGTACTGAGACATGTCAATACAAGTCAAATAGGATGTTTTTCCATTTCAAATAGGTTTTCTTCTATTGAAGAAGAATTTGAATATGAAAACCCATGTATGTAAAAGAGTGAATTGGGGGGCCATCAACACCCTACATGCAATCCAATATCTCATGGAATGAAGAGAGGAAAATTGAGAACTCCAATTTCAAAGATGTATCCCTCAAAGCTACAATTAACAAATGCACCTAGATTCTTAATAGAGGATGTTCATCCTACAAGACAGGTAATGCATATGTAATGGACCAAGCATTCTCAGACCATTACTTTTCCAAAAACACGGTTCCACCAGAGGTGGCACCACTCACGATGACAGCGTGATGCTCGCACCAGCCATGACAACTCCATAACGGTGGCACCATGACAGTCTCACACCGAAATGGTGACACCATTCACGGCGTCTCACTGAACCACTGGCACCGTGAAGGTTGTACTGTGGCGGAGACACCGTTATTGTGCCTCACAAAAATGGTGTCTCACATTTTTCTTATTTCCTGAGTTTTTCAAATTTCACCCCACTACGTATCATTTGTTGTAAAAGTGTTTAATACCCCTTTTAAGCCATTTTAATACCCATAAATGATATCTAAAGTCTCTAATAGTCAGGAGACATTTAACTTTCAAAAATGGTTGGCTTTTACTTTGTGTCACGCCCTTTTTGTCGTACCTTCCAATTACACCTTGTTATCATTTAACTCCACTTACGGGAGAAAACATTTGAATCATATACTTTATGACCGCCTCCAATGGTAATTATTAACTGATAATTAATTCCATCATGTATAACCACCCAACTACGTGATGAAAGCACGATCAGCCATTAAAGCAGTCCAAGGATTCATATAATAACTCCAGGACCTCATCCTTTTATCGCACATGATTTTTTTTTCCTATCCTTAGTTGGCCTCTATTCCTTTTCAATGTGTGTTTGTATTCCCCTTTCCATGATGCTAGTGGTGCACATTTGATAGAGCTTTCCTGCACACTTTTGGAGCCCCCTAGTTCCTCCCATTCAAGTCACGCATCCCCAGTTCTTGGCACATGGAGAAAAATTTGGATCATTGATCATCCACGTTGGGTTATTCCTTCATCTCTCTTTATTGTTTATCATGCAATGCATGTATTATATTGTATCTATGGGGAAGGATGAAACCAGAACTATAAAAACGATAATTAATCATTTTTCATGAATGATGTGGTGTGTTGATGATGTTGTTTCACTCTTTAACCGTTTCATATATGTTTTGAATTATTGGTAAAATGTCCACTAAAAAATCATGGTCATTGGAAGTCTTTCCATGTGCACTAATAAACTTATTTTTTTCTATATATATATTTGATTGAATGGATGTAACATGTAAAATGATTAATCTTGTAAATTTTGTTAATAAAATGATTTCCCACTAAATAAGAATCCTTGTGTGATCTCCTCGGTTTACCAAATAGAAGAAGGGGACTTGATGAATGGTGTGCAATGATCTGGGAACATCATTACTCAGTCCTGGTAATATGTCTAGTTTCATTTAATGATGCTTTGGGGGTGATGTAGATGGGGATTGGATATCCTGTAGATTAGTTTTTGGCTTCTGAATCTGTGCTCGTAGGTTGGGGCTTGGTTTTGTTCTAGTACATTGATGGATCTCATAGATCCCTTTTGTTGTTGTGACGTTACAAGAGAACTAGGTTTGAATGTTTAAATTACTGCTTGGTTTCCTTTACTTTCCTTGACATGTGGGTATGGTTGTTAGATTCTTGGCAGTGTTGAATTGTTAAAATAGGATCACATGAACAGAAAAACAATAATGCGTTCAATGGTTAATTGTTTTCTGGGAATGAGTTGTGATATGGTTGGGGCATTGATGCTTCTTATAAATGACTAGTAACGAGGTTGTTTGTATTTGGGCTGGTTTTAGAACCCCTATGCTTGGATGAGTGCTTGTTACCTATATGTACAATTTATTTTTTATTTTTCTTATTCCTGCCCCACCCAAATTGAGAACTTCGTTCCGAACACCCCCCTTTCATGGGGAGGGTGTGTTCCCCAACACTCTTATGAGTGGATGATTATTATATCTTTTTTTCTACCTTTCCTAAGAATCCTAACACACTTCAGGCAGGTTGTGATGGAATGAGATCCATTATATCCCATGATTCTTCAGGCAGGGTAGTTGTGTTAGTTGGCCTAGGGGTGTGTGGACAGGTTGTTTCCCATGTATCTTCAGGATGAGGCACATGTGTCTTCAGAAGTGGCAGTTGTTGTTTTGGCCAAGGTGTCTTTCCACATGGTAGTAGTTGTTCTGGCCCATGTTTCTACGGGTGTGGTTATGTGTGTTTGTGCCCCAGGTGTTTGTGGGAGGGATGTGTGGTTGTGGTATCCAATGGGTGTTCGAGCGGGTTAAGGCAGTGGGACTGTCGTGACAATGGAGAGGAAAGAATAACACATAGGATGTCATCAATAACCATTGGTAATGTGGTGCGGGGTATCCAAAAATTGATGTGTTATTACTATTACCTTACATGACTTTCATTATTTGGGATGTGTACCTTGGTGAGGTTTTGGTGGATATTTTTCCTTGCTAGGAGATTTGGTTATCTCCTTTTCTTATGGCGCATTAGGATGCATCCACACTTATGCACAATAGATTTTGGTTTTCCCTACTGAGTATACATGTATACTCACCTTACATATATAAAACCGCTTTCATATTTGTGGGAGGAATTTGGAGATCGTGCAGCGCCATACCATTTTGGACTTCGGGATAGTTGTTGTTGTTGGTTTTCTTTTATTTGGAACATTTATTTGGGGTTTTCTTGTACCTTTGTAGCACTAAATTTTATATCATGAATATTAGAATGGTTTGTTTTTTCATTACATTTACTTCCTATTTTTGTGTTGTTGTGATTTACTGTTTTATCTCATGATCCTACAAAATAAAAAGGGTAATGCCATTCATTTTGGGTGTGAATCTGTACCCTTGGTTCTAGTCGCCACTCATGGAACTATTGAAGGAGGGTTTCGGGGGACATTATCTCAACATCAACATGAGGAAGGAGGGTTCAGGCAAGTCGATGACCCTTCCCTTATATTGTTGATAGTGTCCCGTGACAGAATTCTATCAGAGGTAGAAGGTTGAGAGATAGGATGGAGCTTAGGGTTAGGTATAGTGAAGATTTCATGGGATGGTAGGGAAATAGTGTTAGGCAATATTGGTGCATCAAATAGGCCAGGGAATAACGGCTAGGAAACAGGATTTTAAGGCCCCACATGATCCAATTAATATACTCTCGACCTACCAAATGACCAAGTGATGCTACACTAATTTTAGTGTAAAGACCCTAAAAATGGTACATTCAAAATAATGAATTGTTTTCTTAGGTGTTCTGGGTGTTTTGGGAATATAAATAAATAAATAATAATCTTAAGAGAAAATTTTAAGATATTTTCTACAATACTCATGCTTAGGCATTCCTTATTTACCTTGATGCAATGGAACCATAATGATGACCATGAGTAGTATAGGTGATCAAGGCCTAGGATACTATTTTGGCAGATCAACAAAGGGCTGATCCCAATGTGGAGGATGACTATGGCCAGAGGACACATCACATCTTTCAATGGAAGATGCTTGGGATGTATGAGGGTAGAGCCTCAGAAATGGAGAGAGAGAGCTGGCTCAAGGAGCTGGTAATAGATTTCAACTATATTAGGGTTCTGACATAGTACAGGGTTCCTATGACTATGAGCTAGATGTGAGGATTAGTTCATTAGTGGTGGATGCTCTATCTTGTGGAGAAGAGGGAGGCTGAGGTTTCGTGGATTGACATCAAGAAGGAGTTCCGGGCATAATTTCTCTCTTCTATAGTGAAGGTGGAGAAGAGGAAGTATCTATTATCCATTATACATGGGAGAATGTAATCGATCTAGTTGGGGATCAAGTTCAATGATATCCTTCCCTTTACTCTAGACCACTTTTTGGATGAGGAGTGTCAAGAGAGACATTTAGAGGAGGCACTCTGACCTTTTCTTCAGTATTTTGTTACTACTTTCACTCTACCGACATGCATTGAGTTTTAGAAGAAAGCCGAAATGGTGGAGAGGATGCACATTCATGGAGCTGTGTTGCGAGAGGGGATCCAGTTAGGCTCATAAAAGGGGAAGGCCGTTGGCAGTAGTACTCCAGCATCAGTACCATCCAGGTTTTGTCCCGTAGGGAGCAGGAAACAACAGTTCCTATTTTGATCTCTAGGACCTCACCCCTTCCTTGTAGGCCCGAGACTGAGATACTTCATCTTTGGAAGTCATGGGAATCATTGGAATCTGTGCCCAGGCCAAGTTCAATACAGTGGGGGTGGGCAGGTTCATCTCCCATCTCGGCCGTAACAGTTTCTAGCCAGGCCCTTTCAGTAGTAGCAGCAGGGACAACAAGCCCCTGCTTCTCAGAGAGTAGACATTACAAGAGGATATCACCTCAGGGATCCCTTTAGGGACCTTGACCAAGGCATGGTCGGGGAGGTGTCCAACAGCCAATGTGAAGAGGAGCTGGGAATTGGTGTTTGCATGCCGCATAGGCAGCAGTTCTAGCAGGGCCATAATTCATTCGAGGTACAATCAGCCTTTTTAGCACTCTAGCATCTGCCCTGTTTGTTTTAGATGATTCACAATCCATTGTTTCACCCAGTATACACCATGCTATAGGTATAGATGTAGAGAGATTTCTCGTGCCCCTGATTTTGAGTACGACAGTCATGAGTCAGACCAACATGTCTCATGTTTTTTGGGGATATAGACTGATGTAGGGCCACACCGGTCTAGTGGGGACTTTATTTTGATAAACATGGAGCTGAATGATGTCATCCTGGGCTTTAAATTGATGTTATTTGTGTGTGCCGTTATCGAATGCTTCTGAAGAAGGATTGTGTTTTTCGATGGGGTGGGAAACTTGTGACTTTCATCTATGAGTGGAGTTTCTAGGAGGGCAGCCTGTGTGTGGATCCCTTCCTTTACAAGCTAGCTGACCTGTCAGTGGATTAATTAAATACATATATGGTGTATGTCCCATGGATTTTCAGTAAGTTCATAGACGTCTTCCCTGAGGGGGTGGTGACTCTAACCCCTCAACGTGACGTTGACTTAGGGATAGACGTGTGACCTAGTGCCCGACCTATTTTGATGGCTCCCTATTGGATGGTGCCTTCTAACTTGCGGGAGTTACAGATTCAGATTGATGATTTGTTGAAGAAGGGTTTTGTTTGAACTAGAATGTCACCATAATTCTATTCATTCTCATTCGCGAAGAAGGAAGATGGTGGTCTCAGGATGTGCATAAACTACCAGAGACTGAGTGATGTAATAGTCAAGAATGGTTACCCTCCTCCAAGTATAGAAGATTTTTTTGAAAAGTTTAGGGGAGCATATTGGAACTCCTAGATCAATCTATGATCTGGGAATCACAAGTTAATGGTGAATGGCAGTGACATTTTGAATACTACTTTCGGGTAAAGATATGGGCACTTTGAGTTCGTAGTCACGTCGTTCGGTGTTACGAACACACCGTCCTTGTTCATGGGGATCATGATATCTGTCTTCAAGGAATATCTTGATAGGTTCATAGTCTTCTTTTTTGACGACATCCGGATCTACTCAAGATCATAGGAGGACCAAATAGAGCATCTCTGAGTGGTGTAAGAGGTCCTTCGACATCACCAGATCTATGGGAAATTGTCCAAGTGCCTGTTATGGACATAAGAAGTGCACATCCTTGGACATGTGGAGTACACATAGTGGGTAGCGGTGAACCCATCAATGGTTGAGGTGATTGATTCATGGGAGGAAGCCAAGAATGTGGCGGATTTTCGCAGTTTCCTGGGTATAGTTGGTTACTACCCGTGGTTCGTGCCCAACTTCTCCTGAGTTGCAGCGCCTTTGATATCCTTAATCAAGTGGGACCATGCTTTCATGTAGAGCATACCATTCCGGGCATCATTCATTTAAATAATAGGGAGGCTTGTTAGTGCCCCAATACTATGGTTTATAGAGGAAAGTGTGATGTTTGAGGTGTTCTGTGATGCTTCAGGCCAGGGCTTGGGATGAGTGATGATGCAACAATAGGGTTGAACTCTTATGGGTCTAGGCAGTTGTTTCCTCATGAGAGTTACTATGAAACTTGGGATATGAAGCTTACAGTGGTCTTGTTTTCACAAAAAATTTTGGAGTCATTACCTCATTGGGGATAAATTTTCCATTTTCACGGATAACAAAATATTGATGTATATTTTCTCCCAGAAGGAGCTCAACCTACGACAATGAAGGTGGTTGGAGTTTCTCCAAGACAAAAAAATGAATATTTCTTACACCCCACAAAAGGGGAACCAGGTGTCCGATTCCATGAGCTGGAATTCCCATAAATATGTGGTTCAGGAATCGGCAGACACTTGGAAGGAGATAGAAGAGTTGGCTGCCCTTCAATTGGATGCAAGGGTGGAGGATGTGAGAGGCTGCTTGTTCAAGATGATAGTATATTATTCTCTATTGCATCAAGTGGAGGATTATCAGGGTGGGGACTTAGATGCTAAAGTGATGTGAGATCATGTTATCCATGGTGGAGCTCTAAAAGGATGATTGGAAGATGGGAGGAATCAGATGTTGTATCATGGGACATTATTCATCCTAGTGGGAATGCACGAGATTGTTCTTCTTGAGTTCCAAAACTCACCCCCGGTGGTACACAAAGGAGTTTCCAAACTGTACCAGGGCTTGAGGGGTCAGTTTTGGTGGCATGGGGAAAAACAGGAAGTGGTAGAGATTGTGGAAAAATGCCACATGTGTCAGCAAGTGGAGGATGAACACTGCATCCCAGGAGGTTTGTTACAACCTTTTGGTGTCCTTGAGTGGATGTGAGATGGAATATCATTGAATTTCATCATGGGACTACCTAGGGTCTAGGGAGGTTGTGATTCTATCTGGGAAGTGGTGGACCTACTGACGAAAGCATCTCACTTTCTCACAATTAAGCAGTCGAGTGTAGTGGATGCCTTAACACATAGGTACATAGATGAGGTGGTGCAGTTTCATAGAGTTTCGAGATCCATAGTCTACAATCAGGATAATCTAGATACCTCACAGGTATGGAAAGGATTGAAAGATTCTTTTGTCACCCAGTAATTCCTCACCACTAATTTCCACCAACAGACAGATGGGTTGATAGAGCGCACCATTCAGACGTTGGAGGATATGTTACAGGAGTGTGTTTTGTACATTGCGGGGTCATGGAAATGAAACTTGACTCTAGTAGAGATTGGTTATATTAATAGTTATCATTATACCATTGGCATGGCCCTGTTTGAAGCCGTGTATAGTAGGCCGTGTTGCTCACCCGTATGCTGGGTAGAAGTTGGGGAAGTGGGTGCTCTTGGCCTGGGGTGATGTAGAACACCACGAAGGAGGTTCATATTATCAAAGAAAGGATGAAGGCCGATCCAGACTAGAAGAAGTCATATGTCGATCATAGAAGGAGACCCTTGGAGTTTGAGGTATGGGACCAGGTGTTCTTGAAGGTCCCCCATCAGCGTGGGCAACATAGGTTTGGCAAGGGAAGTAAGCTTTCTCCCAGGTTCGTCAAACCCTTCTAGGTTTTGTGAAGAGATGGGGGAGTGCAATATCACCTAGTGCTACCACCTTTTCTAAATAGGTTTCATGGTGTCGTCTGTGTGTCTCAGCTTCGTCAGTATCTATACGATGACTTGCATGTCCTCGACTGGGGGGAGATGGATATTAAGGAAGACACGACGTTTTTAGAGAAACTAGTGAGGATAGAGGATCCTGAGGAAAAGGATCCTTGTGGATGAAAAATTCCATTTGTTCATGTGTTATGGAGGCATGGTGGCCTCAAGGAGAGTACCTGGGAATGAGGGATACATATGTGCATCCAGTACCCAGAGATGTTTTGAGTTTTGATCTGTTTTGTTTATACAAGATTTTGAATTAATTCTTTCCCTGGTTAACTTTGAAATGTGTTGTTTTTTTTTCTCTCTATATGTGTGTAAAGTTTCCTGATTCTGGGGAGGGAGGACCTCATCCCCAATCAAGACACATTAAAGTGGATGTGGTTAAACCCATGCAAGAGATTCTGTGCTGCTAAAAGAGGATACTATCATGACATGGAGGAGGGGACTCCCTAATCCATATGACTGGATAGTATGACCTTTACATGTTGATTGGTTTCTTGGGGGAGAGGAGTGGTAGTGTATCTGTGATTTTTTAGGAGATATATGGGGATAATTGTTCCTAACTATCAAGGTTGTTTGGACTTTCGAACAAATCTATGTAGTTTTTCATTAAGAGGTATCTTACGGGGTGGTTGTTCAGACCCCTCTCTTTTCTTCAGGTTTATCCATGAATTCATATAGATGAGAATATTTTGAGAGGTTTCTAATTTAATGGCTCAGAACCTCCCGATCCATTACATTTCCAAAAACATGGTTCCAATTGAGGTGACACCTGTCATGGCGCAGCGTGATTGTGGTACCGGTCATCGCAGCACCATGATGGTGGCACCATGATGGTCGCACACCGAAAGGTTATAACCGTTCATGGTGTATCTCCAAAACAATGGCACTGTGAATTTGGTACGATCGAAGAGACACTGTTATGGCGCCTCACAAAAACGGTTTCTCACCTTTTTTTAGTTTCCCAATTTTTTCCTATTCATCCCCAACTACTTATCTTTTGATGTAAAAGAGTTTAATATTCCTTTTTAATTGTTTTTAATGCCCATAAATTATATATAAAATCCCTAAATTTTGGGAGAACATTGACATTACAATATTTGTGGCTTTTCCTTGGTGTCACGACCTTTTATCGTACCTTCCAATTCCACCATGATACCGTTTTCTTCCACAAAAGTGGGAAAACCCTTTTACTCATAGCCGTTATGGACACCCGGCCGATTAGAATTATTAAATGATAATTAATTCCATTGTGTATAACCACCCAACCACATGAATAAACCACCATAGACCTATAAATTAGTTCAAGGATTCATATCTCATAACTCTAGGCACTCCCCCTTTTATCGCACTGGAATTTCTTTTTCTTCTCCTTAGTTGGTCACTTTTCTATTCCTCGGTGCGTTCTAAGTCCCCTTTCCCTAAGAATAGTGTTGTGATTGTGATATATCATTTCTTTCCCACTTTTGGAGCCCTCTATGTTCCTCCACGTCATGTCGTTCATCCCTAGTTCTTGGCGCATGGTGGAAAACTTCAATCATTGATCATCCTTGTAGGGTTATACCTTCGTCGCACTTTACTGTGTATCATGTGGTGAAGGTATCAAATTGTTTCTCCATGTATGGATGAAATAAATTTTTTACCATGTATAAGAAATTGTTTTTAATGAATTATGGGGTGTATTGCTGTTTTTGTTGCGCTCTTTTACCTTTTCTTATATATTGTGAAATATTGGGCTTCTGTTTACGGATAAGTCGTTGGTGGTCCTTTCTAGTGCACTTATAAACTTTTGATTACTGGATAATTCTGTGATTGAATGTCTTTAACAAGTAAGCTAATTAATCACGTAAATTAGGTTGATAATGTTGATTAGAAATAAATAAGAATCTTTGTGTGATCACCCTGATTAACCAAATAGTGTAAGGGTACTTAATGAATGGTGTGGACAGATCTTGGAACTTCTTTTCTCTGTCATGGTAATATGTGTTGTTGATTTTGTTGATTCCAATGGGGTGATGTGGATGGGGATGGTATCTTCTATTGTACAGTTGTTGGCTTGTGAATCTGCGGCTGTAGGTTGGGGCTTGGTCTTGTTCCAGTACTTTGAGGGATCTCATAGACCCCTGTTGTTGTTGTGACATTACAAGAGAACTGGGTGTGAATATTTAAATTTCTGCATCGTTTTATTTCTATTCCTTGGATTGGGGGTATGCCGGTTAGTTTCCCGATGGTGAAGAATTGTTAAAACGGGATCAATTGAATATTAATGCAATAAAGGGTTCAATGGGAATTTTTTTATTGGAATGAGTTGTGACATGGTTGTGGTTGCGATGCTTCTTATAAATGAATAGTAATGAGGTTGTTTGTATTTGGGCTAGATTTGGAACCCCTAATTAGGGATGAGTTCTTGTTACCTATATGTACAATTTAGTTTTTATATTTCTTATCCGTGCACCAACTATGTTTATCACTTCATTCCGAACACCCCCATTTCATGGGGAAGGGTGTTTTTTCCATCATTTTAATGAGTGGCTGGTTATTATCTCCTTTTATAATACCCTTACCAAGTACCCCAAGACTCTTAGGGTAGTCTGTGATGGCCTAAGGTCCATTATATCCAAATATTATTAGGTCATGGTAGTTGTGGTGGTTGGCCCAGGTGTGTGCGGGCAGGTTGTTTCCCATGTATCATTAGGAAGAGGCCTAGGTGACATCAGGTATTGTAGTAGTATTTGGGGCCCAGTTTGCTTCATCCATGGTAGTGTTTATTCTGAGATAGGTGTCTATAGGTGTGGTTATGTGTGGTTTTGTCCTATGTATTTGTGGCTGGGATGTGTGGTTGTGGTATCCCAGTTCTGTGCGGGCGGGGTATGGGAGTGGGACGGCGGTGAGAATGGAGGGGAAGGTTTGACGCATATTATGTCTTTAATAACCAGTGGAAAAGTGGTATTAGGTACCCAAAAATCAATTTGTTATTACAATTGTCTTACTTGACTTGCATTATTTGGGGAGTGTGCCTTGGCGAGGTTTGGTTGGATAGTTTTCCTTGCTAGGTTCTTTGGTTATCCCCTTTTATCACGAGGCATTAGCATGCCTCCCACATGTTCACAACACCTTTTGGTTTTACCTACTGAGTATACCTATATACTCAACCTACCTATATAAAACTACTTTCAGGTTGGTAGGAGGCTTTAGGGGATCATGGGGGACCATACTAGATCAAACATTAAGAAAATTGTTGTTTCTATTTTTATCATCTTTAGTACTTTCCATTTTAGTTTTCTTGTTCCTTTGTAGAACTAACTTTTGGAACATGCATATGGGAATTGTTTTTTTCGCATTACTTTTACCTCCCATTTTTGGTGTTTCTAGTATTTACTATCTTATCTCTCTATCCTACTAAATAAAAAGGGTAATTCCTTCCATTATTTTTGTGATAGTATACCCTTGGGCTAGTCACCACTCCAGGACCTATGGAAGGTAGGTTAAGGGGGTCATTATCTCTCCTTCATCTTGAGGAAGGAAGGGTCTTGTATTCCACTGTCCCTTCCATTATCTAGGTGAAGGGGGGTTGTGACAACCAACCTATTAACAAATGTCATGAAAATGGTCAATGAAACAATGTGGTTTGGTAATGATGGTGCCTTGAATATAAAAGGAAGTGGAAGTACTGAGAAATCTAATGCAAAGATGCAGAAAACTAAAGTCCTATAAGTGGATGGTCTATATCACAATATTTTGAGTTTGAGTCAACTCTATTACTCAAGAAATATTGTGACATTCAATCAGATGTGATGTAATATAAGATGAATTTCGTGGTATTCTCTCATGAAAAGCTAGAGAATTGATGGTAACATATATCTCGTTGAGAGTAAAGAGAACATTTTCTACGTAACTGTTGAAGGGGAAAATAACTTATGGAATCCATGATCGGGGAACATCAATCAGTAACACATTGAAAATATATCTATGATAAATATAGTCATGGATATCACTAATCTAAATCTTGAACATTAATAGAATTGTGATTATTTCATGCGATGGAAACTGGTTTGCGATATATAGTAGCCAAAGAAGATAATAGAATCTCATCTTCTTAATCTCATTCAAACAGATGTTTGTGGCCTAATAAATGAAGTTCTATTTCATGGATAAATGTATGTTGTCCTTTTCCTAGATGATTATTGTATAACGAAATGTGTAATGGATATACAGAGGAAACAACAAGTGCTTGAATACATGAAAACCTATTGTTGAATAACTGGTAATTATACTTGACGAACAATCAAAGTGCGATGACTTGATAATGGAGGGGAATACACATCTATGAAATATGAAAATTACCTAGAGATAGATGGTCTACAATATAACTTAGATGCTGTGAGAACTCCATAACAAAATGGAGTTGTTGAGTATTAGAATCAACATGTAAACAATAAGGCCAAAACTATGCTAATCGACATTTGTATTCCACGACATTACTGTAATGAACAAGTTAAGGATTTAGTGCAAATTCAAAAAAGAACAAGGTTATATATGGGTGAGACAAAGAAACCATATGAATTGTGGAATTGAAGGAATACCTCCTAGAATTATTTTCAAGTTTTTGAAGAATTTTTTTATCTGAAACAAATGAAAAAATCAATGTATGTATGGAGACAATGCAGATGAAGGAATATTTCATGGATATTCAATGAATAGAAAGACCTACAACTGTTTCAACAAGTTCTTGGAAAGAATTGTGGAAAGTAGTGATGTCAATATCATTTAAGAGTAAATCATGAATTCTTAAGGGATTTCTTATGTTGATGTGATTGAAGATGGGGAAGAATGTGTACATGGAGAAACATTTAATACAATGATAGAAGAAGGAGTGAGAAACTCTCAGGAGTCAAATCATGATGTCGAATCAAATGATGAATTAGAAGAGGAATCCATAACTGATGTGAATTTGGCTGAACCCAAAGGAGAATTCTAAGAGATGAGATTGGTCAGTTCAACATTATGGAGGATTTCAATGCACCTACACGGACAAGGAAAATGTGGAGTAATGCAAAATATGCATTTCTATCAGTTTCGGATTGTTCCTTATTTGAAGAGATTGTAAAGGATGGGTCATCGGTGAATGGAATGATTGAAGAGTTAGATCATATTGAAAAAAACTAGACATGAGATCTTGTTAAAAGACCTAAAGAACCTAATGTGATTGGTATGAAGTGGATTTTCAAGAATAAATTTGAAAAATATTGAAATTTGATTATAAATATGGAATTCTTGGTCTATAAAGGATACTCACAAATCAAAGGTGTTGATGAATAGGAGACAGTTTCTCTTGTAGCAGGAATGGAGTCAATTATACAATTGCATACCATTGGAATCCAAAGAGGTTATAATGTGTATCAAATGGATGTCAATACAACATTCATAAATGGATTATTGGAAGAAGATGTCTACATTTAACAACCCATAGGGTTCTTTCTATGTAATGATGAAATAATGGATTGAAAATTAAAGAATTCTCTTTTTTGGCCTAAAACAGGCTCCACAGGAATGGTACTATTGGTTGGACTCAAATATGAGAAACCATGAGTTTAAAAGTATATTTGATCACAATCTCTATGTGAAGAACCCCCAATAGTATTAGTTCATGTTATGAGTATATGTGGATGATATTATTTTTCATGGAAGGAGACATGGTTCCACAGATGAATTTTCAAATCACATGAAATAAGAATTTTAAATTTCTATTATTAGTGAACTCACATAATTTTTAGGGTGGCAATTAAATAAGAAGAAGGATTAAGATTTCATTTTTTATGAAAAGTATGCAAGAGAGATACTGAATAAATTCAATATGTGTGTTCAAAAACCAATGTCAACTCTGATTGTTGTTGGATCAGTGCTCAAAAATCCTGAGGAAGGGACTACTATGGATACCACCACATATAGAAGAATCATTCGATACCTATTGTACCTAATGGTGACAAAACCATATATTGTCTTTGCAACATTCCTGGCGCCTATCTTTCAGAGTAATCTGATGGAAGAACATATGGAAAAAATTTAAAATAATCATTACCTACATTCATGGTACAAATAATTATGGATATACTTTACTTTTGGAAGAGATAGTCACCCATCAGAATTTTTTTATGCTGACTAGGATGGAGGTGTGGTGGATATAACGTTTACTATTGGTGGATCATTCTATATTGGGATGTAATTTTTTCACTAGTTATGCAAGAAATAGGATTGTACTTCACTTAGTACTACTAATGATGAGTATATATTTTCTACCAGGGAGTGGACTCAGTTACATTGGATGAATCACCAATATAGTGACATAGGTGATGAGGTGAATCAACCAATAGTGATTTACTATGATAACAAAAGCACAATTGATCATATGTAGAATCATGATCAGTATTCTCATATGAAACATATTGGGATCATAAATCACTTCATCAAATAAACAGTTTAACAAGGCATGATCAAAATGGGCCATGTGGTAACTACTGAGAAAGTGGATGACATTATGACTAGCCACTGTCAGCGGCTGTGTTTGAGAAACATCGGTTGAACCTCAATGTTCACCCACATCCAAGTTCATAGGGAGGTTATTAGATTCCTCTCTCCCATATTATTTTAACTGTGTTTATCTATTTATGGATTTTTTGTTGGTTTATGGGGGAGATTGATCCAAGGGGAGTATGTTATGAGTTCTACATTGTCTAAATATTGGTCTTCAAGTGTATTTCTTATGGGGGATAATGGATAAATTCAATAGAATGTGATCTGTTTTGTCCTGGATATAGGAAAAATCCAAAATTACAGCATTGAGGGAGAAATGAAAATAATGTTAACACAATTCATATCCTATATATTTTCTACACTAATAACTATTCATGTAGACATAGAGTGATGGATGAGTGGTTTTTTGAAGGTTAAGGTCCTGATCATGGTAGGCACATCAGTGAATTTATCTATAGATTTCCAACAAACCAAAAGGGGGAGATTATTGGAACAAAGGTTTTTCATTGATAATAATGGTGTATGATTTTTCTATTGTTAATATGTGGATGGATGACTAGGTATGTTTCATATAATGAGGTTATACATTAGAGGATGAAAATAGTATCAAAGGTGGAATATTTTCCTAGTGTTTGCTATTTTTAGGCCACAATAATCAAGAGTTTAGTAATGGCATGCTGCAATTGTACATGGTGAAAGATGGAGGTACATGGTGATAGTGCATAGTACATGGTGAAGGTGTGTGGTACATGGTGAAGGTTTGAAGTGTGCAGAATATTTTATAGAACTGAAAACATTTCAGAGCAATAGTACATAGTGATGGCATGTGGTACATGGAATGCTACCGAGAATGGTTAGCAACGATAGTAAGCGGTAACGAAATGAAGTACGTGGAATGCTGAAGGTTGGTGGGATTGTTGCGGTTCATGAAACATGAGTGGTATTTGGTGTAGGGAATCAAAGTAAACATATTGAGTGAAATTTTTCCCACATTTAATTTTTTTGTAAATCAGATTAACAAATTATTAATAGTTACGAGCCTATTTACCAAACGATAATCTTATTTATTGAGTAAAGAGATTTGAGATAAAAAATTTTGGGATGAAATATAGAGATGTCTGTAGTAGTTCCTGGAGGAGAATACAGTACATGGAGAGAGTAATTCACATAAGAAAAATAGTGCAAATGAGAGTGTGTGGTTTTCATAGGAATATCACACAATACACGACAAATCAAGGAAGTATACGGAGTAGGATGGTACTTGATGGTGTGGAGATGTACAAGGAGTATGGAGGAATGCAGATCAGCACAGTTCGTAGAGGAGTTTAACGGTATGCGGAGGAGCTAGATGGTATGTGGTGGAGCTAGACGGTACACGAAAATAGCTGTGGTTTGCAGAAATAGAAGTAGTATGTGGAACACCCAAGGAAGAAAAAAAATGACCATTTTTTTGTGAAATTAATATTCATATCATATATATGTATGGGAAAAGAAATTACATCTATGCGTGATTATGTGACTTCAACAGATAATCCATTTATATTTTAGGATGCATGAATTATTGCTAAACCATTGTAGAGACCTTCATGTTGATAAACCGAGTTAATAATTCTTCAAATCTGTGAGAAAAGGAGAGTCAGTAGAAGTGATCTGATTGACGTAGTGTTTTATCCATAAAACCTTGTAAAGTCAGTTCAACTGGCACTGAGTGACTGTGATTAATTCTTTTAACCAATATTTTTTGAAGATTAGTGGTTTTTTATGACTGACACACTATCATAAAATTCTCATTAGATTTATCCCTTAGTGGTGAACCAAGTAAATTTTTTTGCTTCCTTAATTTTAATGGGATTGTTTATTTTCTGCACATCCTCTTTAGACAAGTTTAATATGTTCCTACCAACATGGGAACATGATCCATTAGTTTAGAAGAAAACATTGACACCATGATTAACCCCTCCACTCTCATGGTGTTTCGGGGTCCTTCAAAACATTGAATCCATTTATAAAAATTCAAAACAAAGAAGTTACAGTAATTAGTATATAATTAATACCATTGTTGGAATGATAACATGTGTTATAAAAGTTAAAACACTACAAAATATTTAAATTTTTTACATCTAGTTTCATAGTAAAAATACAATCAATAGCCAAAATTATATTAACTAGTAAAAGTATAATATATTTATACATTAAAATTATTAAATAATATAATTTTATCACATTAGTTATTTTAATGAATAATGATGTTTTTTATTAAAATTATATATATTTCTACAATTCATCAATACTTTTATGTAATTAGAAATAACAAAAATTTATAAAAAATACATTTTTATATCCCTATTATAAAGATATTGTTTATGTTTTCATATAACAATTATTAATGTGTCAAAATGATAATATAAAATGGGTTATCTATTAAAATATTGTAAGATTAACTATTTTAAAATATAGTATTTTTATTCATAAAATATGGTTTTTCATACCCTTTGAAAAAAATATTTGTTGGATGAATATCAAAATTATTTTTTAAAATATATAAATTATATATTTTATTGATATAATTTAATAATTTTAATTCAAATATAATTTTTAAATACACATATTTATTCTAAATTGGTTTAAATTTTTTCATAAATAATTTTTAGCCAAATAATTCACTATACATTTTCTTAAGTTAGTTATTTTTTTCCTGAAAACATAATCACTAGGTTATAATGTTAATTTTAAACTAATGGAATATAAAAGTTTATTCAAAATCACGATTCTATGAAATTAAATCTATTGATGAATAAAAATTCTTTAAATAAAAAACATCATAAAAAATCAGTGTGTTACATTCAATGTTGTCCTAGAAAAACCATGGTGACTAAGTTCGGTAGTTTTCCTAGATTATCAGGATATTATTGATGGATTGTGAGAAATTATCAAGACTATCTAATCTATTGACCATGTTTACTAGAAAGGGATCCATGTTCCAGGGAACAGATGAAGGTGAGGAATATTTTAAGGTATTGAATGTTCATGATCAAAATTACTCAACTCGTGATGTGGAGATAACTACAATAATTGTAACATTAATGATATGGATGTATTACGTCTATAAAGATAAATAAGATATATATTCTAATTAAAAAAAATAAAGAAGTGTATATTCCCAAAAAAACAAGTAAAAAATGTGAATGAAAATATAATTACAACTCATTAATGATTTAGACTACAAAATATATTACCACCCTTGGAAAAAAACAAGGTGGTCGATGAATTGAGTTGAAAGCATCATGAAAAATTATCCAAAATGTGGATAAAATAATATCCAAAACATATTTAATAACAATGGATGTACATATGAATCATGATGGATGGTTAAAATATTATGTTTATCAAATAAATTTTATACCGTATATAAATTTAAAAATTAAATTAGAAAAAAAGGGTGAGCGTGATATGAAAAAGATGTTTATAAATTCTCATGATTTTAATATTGATCATGATGAAATGATATGGTTTCGGATTATTGTATTCATTTTTTCAATACCAGATATGAAGGAGTATTTATTATAGGATGATCATGGTTCATCATTCTCTATTATTCCTAGAAGTACTATGAAGTGTATATATATGATTGAGTACTTCTAGTGGGATGGAATGAAGATAGATATCATAGAATTTGTACTTGGGTACATGGTGTGCAATTATGATAACACTGAAGAAAAATCTATATAGGGAAGTTACATATTTTAAACACACTATAATGGAAATGGGGAAAATCCATATTATTTTTTATTTTAGTCCAAAAATTTTCTAATGGGAATAGTGATATATCATTCGTAGTTGATCACCTTACTAAGTCACCACCATACATCACTATTAGAGAAGGCTTATATCTAGATCTTCATTCCAGGATAAACATTTTGGATGTGGTGATTTTTCATAAAGTACCACATTCTATAGTATTTTATTTGGATCCGCAGACTACCTCAACGTTCTTGAGAATTATTTTGAATGAATTTGATATAAAATTGAGTTTCAACACTATGTATCATCCTAAAATAGGAGGACATTCTGAAAGAAAAATTCAAACACAATAATGTATATTGATTTCATATTTTTTTTTGATTTCAATGGTTCTTGGGATCAACACCATCCTCTGGTTGAGTTCTATTATAAATAATTGGTTTCACAAAAGTAATCAAATAGAAACTTGTGATTCCATTTATGTGAATAAATGTATACCCCATACATGCTTGAAAGAATTTTGATAATGAAAGCTATTGGAAACTGAGGCAGATGAAGAAATATTAGAGTTTCTTAGATCCATTCAGTAGAACATCGTGGTAGCTCTATGTCTGTAAAAAATCTATGTTGATAATGACTAACATGATCTATAATTTGATTGTTTTTATAAGGTGTTAAGAAGAATTTTTTCAACGGAGTAGGTTATGAGATTTCTGAAGAAATAGAAACTATGTCCTTGGTGTATCAGTCCCTTTAAGATTAGTGATTGTATTAGGATATTACCAAATCTCTAGGATCTTCCACTTAAACTCTATCATGTCTACAAAATGTTCCATGTATCATTCTTGGGGAATTATATAACTGACCCTTCACATGTACTGAATCCATTGGTCATATTACAGATAAATAACGTTCCTATAAGGAACAAATTCTTGAAATTGTGTATTACACATATAATGTTATATGAAATAATACCAATCACCTAGTAATTGTTTTTCGGTAAACCACCATTTTGATGAGGCTATGTGGGAACTTGATGATATCATGAGGAAAAATTATCTCTTTTTATCGGAGTGACTAATTTCAATGAAAATTTTCATTCTATGTGAGATAGAATGTAATACCTCTATTGTTTGTGACATTTTTTTCATAGATTAATTTTATTTCTCTAATTTATTTCATTATAAGAAAATCAATCTGAATATTTTATTGCATTAATCCATTGGTTTTTATTCACTACAGGCAACACATTATTAATTTTTGTAACACATGTCATCAATTTTTTTATCAAATCGATGTTATATTATTGATATTTTTCAAATGTGACCATTATAAAATTATCAGTCAAAACTAGAAATTTGAATAGTAACCTATATATATTTTAAATTATGTGTATAATTATCTTGTTTGATGATAAGATATTGATAATAAAATACATATTTTTGGTAATGTGTTTACATGTTTTGAAAATACAACATTTTAAAAATAAATAATTTTTATTTCATTTTAGAAAAACAATAAAATTAGTTATTTATAAATTTTGAAATTTTATTTTTCAAAATAAACTTGATTTTGGTATTAATATTTTAAAAATAATCTTACCATACTTCTTGGGAATTTTTTTAATAAGTTCATTTTTTAATGAAAAGTGAAAAATACATAATTTTTATTGAATATGTGATTTTATTTTAATTTATTTATATTATTAAATAACATTTTAAACTATGTTTCCTGTATGATTATTTTAATTATTAATACATTAATTTAATTAGTTTGTTTCAATCAATTTCATATAGAAATTAAATATATAAACATTATAAACTTTTGAACGATTTTTCATTAATACCCGCTATCTCGATACATATATGAGATTAATTGTAAAATAAATTTTTACATATATGTTATCAAAATTTTGAAATGTATATTTAATTTGTTTATTTTGAATAATTTATATTTTTTAATAAATCCATCATAATTTTTAATCAAAATTATTAGTTAGAGAAGATAAAATTAATCATCAGAATTAAGAAGAAAATGTTTTTTCTAAGGGATAAACATTAATATTAAGGGGAAAATGACATTAAATCTATGAGAAAATATATTGGATGGATATATTTTGATCTTTACCATTCATTTATAAAATTAGGTTCAATATTTTAAGCCATTTATATAGTAAAAACATGGGTACACCTATCATCTTTTCGAAAATTTCAACTATGTCCTCTCCCTCACTAATAAAGACCACCAAATCATAGCAATATTAACATAAATAAATTCCATTTTATCAACCAATTCATATCCAAATTTATTCCAAACATCCCTACCATCATCATATAATCCTTACATTGGGTATAGATCTATCCATGGAATTCCTTTGGTGGAAACTAAATGGAGATACATATAGAATATTTAACAGTCATCAACGAATGTTGTTGTATTGTTTCTTCCTAAATCCCCATAAATTTAATATATATAATGATTATATAATAAATTTAGTGTCTCCTATATTTTTTTATATTTTTAATGTTAATTTTAGAACCTACTATTATAAATGAAGGTTACTTAGACCCAACATTATTTGTTCATTTAATCACCCTTCCATCTGTTCTGTGAGTTATGCATCATGTTCAACTATGGTTATAAAGTTTATATTTCTATGTAAACTATTTAAATGGAACTCTCCATATATTATTTATCATATAAATAAGCTATAAAATATTCCATGCTATAATGATAACCACAATGTGCTATAAAATTGATCATAAATATATATCATAAGGCCAATATAGAGTATACAGACAAGGAACAATTGATGATATATTATGAGATGTTTTGGGATTAAAATTACTGATACATATTCACATGATATTCTCACATAGTCATTAGTAGTAGTTAGATAATGATCATTTACCCACCAATTTCACACCACATTTTTTGGGATTCATTGCCTATTTATATCTATGAACAATTGTATTGGTCTCCCGACATGAGATCTTTATGAATATGTGACATTTGATCATGTACATTAATGATATATGAAAATAAATAAAATGAAGTCATAATGATGCAGTTTTCATTCGAAACATCATTGGGGGTATTAAATTTCATTAATGATCATGGTCGAATTTTTCACTTCGAAATTCACGAAGTGATATTTCTTACCGAGTTGATCAAGATTATAGTACATAAAATAAATCAATAACCATTGTATTCAAAGGTAAGTAACTCAAATTAGTTCAAAAAATTACAACCCAAGTAAATGATGATGACATAATTTTGTGTCATGCATTAAGAGACATCGAATGATGAAGATAATATATTACACAGTGCATGTTAGTAGGATGGTTGTCATTGATATGACTAATCATTATCTATTTACGGTTTATGATGGGTTATTGGATTCATCACTTGGACTATGAATATTATTAAAGAATATTTATATAAGGTATTATTGTGTCACATATGATAACACATTCGATATTCATCCTTATTCTACAAAATAGGTATTCATGACATCCTGGGCCCACCACGGGGTCCGACAGTTTTCTAAACTTTTTCGATCACTAATAAATTAAATAAATTCATTATTTTTCAAGTATAGAATGATTGATAGAGTTAATTTAATAAAATAATATATGATAGTTTATCTAAATACCATTAATAATATCAAATTAAAAGATATCATATTAATATTAATGGTTCCTTTAATTTTAGTGGTAATTACAAGACAATATAATGAATTGGGTTAATCACATAATGTATTTAATATATTTTAAAAAGATGGGATGAAATATAAATAACATTGGAGGAAAATTTAGTTTTTCAATATTATTTATCTATTACTTAATTTATTTAATGATATATAAACAAGGGATGAGATCCCTTACCTGGTATTATACACATCAATTATACAAGAATAAGAGGACATCATTTTTTATGTGAAAGTGAAAGAAATCCATTCTGATTGATTGAGATATTATCTTTCATCCCACATCATTTATAGAGAATGAAATAAATTAAAGATATAAATCCAAGGACATATTCATGGATAGTATGATACGATATGAGGTGACCATAACGTTATTGAAGGAATCATCAGAACGCCACCATAGCAATCGGAATTTGACAATCGGCATTCGTGTAGATTCTTCAAGCATGTGTGGATGATATATAGGGTCTTGTGTTCATATCCTCCATGAAATTATAACCAATGTAAATCAAAAATAGATCATGGGGATGAATCAACATGTTACATCTTTGTTTACATCTTTTTGTCTTTTTAAATTCACACACGACCAGCAGACCACTATGGGATCTCAAATTGTTGAGGATGATGATGTTACATCATTCTGGTGAAAAATATATTTAAATTCACATCCTATAATATTACACTACATTCCATGGATCTAGTAACCCCTCCTCGTTGAGGTTCATCCATCTACCACTAAATCTCCCTCATCCAACAGAACAAAAAGATATGATCTCACCAAGTTTTTCCATCGCTTGTTCAATGAAACTTGTTCCTTATGATCTGAAATTAGTCATTGCACCTACACCATTGAATGGATTCCTATTTTCTTCTATTGATACCACTCACACAACATTACCTCTTTTATTGACCATCAAAAGATATCTCATTGATGGTTCCGATCTCTAATTGGTTGGTTTCCTATTCCTTCTAGACCCTAACTATCAGAAACCAAACCCCCTATGAATCTAACTACTATGATAGTGAGGAAACCCCACTTCATCAAGTCTTATTATGCTTTATCCATATGATTCTGGTCAAGGAAGGATTGAATGTCACATTATTAGTTAGTGTGGACCTTTTTAGTGTAGAACATACCTAAATAGAACAAAATAGTTCGATCCAATATAAAACCCTTATTCGTTGGGGTTTACAGACCAGTAAAGATCATATGTGGGATCTTCCCTTCCTATAATGGGCCTACATGGGTTTTGTCTAACCCTAAATCGGTCTAGGTAGAGTTTTTGGGCCCCAGAAAATTTTCAATGTATCTAATTTAATTTAGATATTTAATTTTTTTAATATTTTAATATATTAATTGAAATATTATCTATTTATAATCATTTTAATTGATTTATTTTTAAAATAATAAATTTCATTTTCCTATAAAATTAAAGTAATTGATTGAATTAGTTTTTGAAGTTTAAAATTAATATATTTTTCATAGAGAAGAAAGTAAATTATTTTAAATTTATAATTTATTTATTTTTTATTTTATACCTATCAAGGTAAAATTTGTTACATTTAATTTTAGTATGCATTTAATTTTCCTACAGACTATTGTTGATCAATTGACTGAACCCATTCATGTATGATTAATTTCGATTAATTATTGTTTTCTATGTGTGATATTTTTAATTAGTAGTTAATTTATGGTTGTTTTTATGTATTCATTTATCTCGTTGAATATGCATATAGTTCTGAATGCCTAAATTAAAGTAACATATCAATATTTTGAATTCCCAAGATCACCTACGCTACATGCTATCCATTTTTATGATGAGGATTATAGTTTAAAATAAATACAATGCCAAGTCCAAGTGATATATAGAGGATATTTAGATAACACCAAGACAATTTGATACCTCAAATTAGACGTGGACATACTGATAGGGGAAAAGCTATATTAAGAGTCAATCATCGATTCAGGACTAATTCCCTAGGTAATGAATGATACCTTAGGATAAATTGGATCAAACCTTATAAGATGTTCAAGGATAATTATACAATTAATTTCATTTATTCACTATTTATTATTTCATACATCATATTATTTACTACGAGATCACATTAAATAATATATTGGTATAATTCATAAATAATCCATGAATGTTTTTCTTTCAGTGATCAATTCATATAAAAAAACATAGTATGAACATATTACTAGCAAATGACTACATTAATCAAAAAATAAAAAATCCTAACAAAAATATGAAGCCCCAATCACCTTCCATATTTTGAATATGAAAACACCCAAGTTTATGGGGTATCATCAACCAATGTTGAGGGATCCCCATACTACCATGAATTAGTTATGGGAGTAATGGGTTGACATAACTGATGTTTTATGCAATGTAATTGATAAATATACCAGGCTTCAACTGTAGTGTCATGAATTGAGTGTATAATATTTATGATTTTAAAATCTAAGACTTCATTGAACATATCCAAGAACCATGAGTAAATGTGGTTGGCTAGTGAAAATCATACCTTGAAATCTAAAATTAGTTGTATAACCAAAGCCTTCAGACTATGAGGGTCGGAACAATGATCCTTTATAATAGAACACCAATGATAAATAGTGTATTTATTCATGGATAGATGGTTTCTAGAGTTTTATAATACAAACGGAGACATTTGATAATTTAATTAAGAAATAATACCTAATAAGTTGTCAAGATACAATTACTAATCTGATTTATATTATTATTATAGGAAATGGAATGTAATATCACAAGTATACTATGATAACTTTTGGAAATTGAAAACTTCTAACCAAGAATGAATTTATAAAATATATTACATGAGTTTTCTCACAATACTATGATATTTATATTTATGCTCTAGAGTCCCCATTACTTATTAACACACCACGTGAAGTGAGGGTGTTAAAAAATGTACAAGAGACACATGTATAAATCATATAATGGATTTGACATGATTTTATATTCATAAAATTATGAGAATTGTGGATACTACTTATGGAAATGGATAATTAAACATGATGTCTCATCGCTGAAAAGAATGCGAAGAGAATGTGATGTGGTGATAATTACCCTAGTTACATGTAAATAAGAAATGAACATCATGATCATTTAGTTGATCCCTTTATCATATCAATGTTTTCCATTTACTATTGTATCGTTTAGGATTATAAAAAATATATCATGGAGGTATACCCTTTTACCTTCTTGGTATGGTTCACTAAGTAAATATTAATTTAGAGAAAATATAGTATTTATAGATTATGTTTATCATGTTGGAATAAAGAGTGAAAATACCAATTGAACGATTGATGCCAATGGAAATATCACAATGTCCATCAAATAAAATTGTTGGTCATTAAAGATGATTTTATTTTGTTTTAATATATAGAAATTATGTTTATGTATGTGTAATTTCAATGATCTAAATTGAATAATCATGTAATATCTTATTCTTTATTAAATTTTCACTATTATATTTAATATTTACTTTTATGTTCTTTGGAAAGAAATACAATATTCTTGTCACATATATCAATCGAAATAATGAAACTAAAAAACTAATATAAATATTACATAATGTAAGGTTTTTTCTACAATATTCCTAAAATGGTGGTTCCTAAGTCAATGATGTGAATCAAACACCTTGAAATTTCAATGTTTAATTATTTAAATTTAACTCTTATTAGGTATTGAAAAACCATTTATCTCATTTGTGCATTGTAAATAAAGAGATATTATCCCATGTTATGGAATGAGTTATTTTTTGTCGTTTCATATGAAATCAATATATTGATAGTTGTTGAATAATATGAAATTAATATAGAACATAAAAATGTAAGACATGTAAAGCTGGTTGTGGAATGATATTACATTTTCAAGGAAACCCTATCCAGTTATCATGGATGAAACTCGTATGGTTGTAAAATAACTTAAGTAAAAGACCATAGATATTATCAACATACTTATTAACTTCTATATAGGGAAAATAATCCTTTTTAATTAATTCTATGAAACAAATCATTCAGAATTAGTTCAACTATAGTGCAAAAACAATTTCAATGTTAAGCTAAAGATAAATATATATTATGAGATTTCGTAATGTATTTGAGGAATATCAGTATTATGTGTGATATATGTATGGTCAGAATCAATGAGTTCATTCTGACTACTATACAAAATAATATCATAACCTAGCATACAACTATCATCATAACATAGTGTGGAGTAATTCCAAAATCCACATTACCTAATCATATTTATGGAATTGAAGAAAATAAATATGTTAAATGATAAGTATTATATTCTAACATCTATCAATATAATATATTGTGGATTAATAATGAAATTATCATTACACTTCCCACATCACATCATAGATGAAAATAAGGATGATCGATTATGAGCCTTATATGTTATCATTTATCAATAAAATGCAGTAGAGGGAAATTCATATATTCACAATTCTATATACACATATGGGTCACAATGTATGTAAAAAAGGAATATAAATGTTAGAACTCATCCATTGAAGATACATATAGTTTATTTAATAGATGTTTTTCAAATAACACATGTATCCCAAAACCATATTCTAACTGTAATGAAAAATAAAGATCATATGAGTGTTAATATGATATAATTCTATTATTATGACAACATTATGGTTGAATGTAATGATTTTTTTTGATATATAAACAAACATAAAATAATAAAAATACATTTTCCATCTATAAAAATCATCCTTTTGCTTTATATGGATATTACATAATTCTATATGATAGAAAAGTTATATCCATGTTATAGAATAAATTTCTATAATTTGGGTGCACATATATATTCAAAACAGTGGGTGAAAAATCATCATGGATTTAGTGGAAACAACAGATGCATGAATATGTGACATAGGAACAAGTTACTTAAGAATTGATAGAAAATATTATTCTGAGACACATTTTACGTAGGAAGGATGAAACCACAGTGATGGTTATATATCCCCATTGTTAGTGATAAATAATTTTATTATAATACTTATCCCTACGTTTATGTAGTATATGGAAATTAGATATTATTAATGATATGAAATAAAAATAAAAAATAGATTTCATGTATCAACTTTTGAGGTGAATTTTATTTTTGATACAAAAATGGGTATTCATGGGAGACTATTGATAGATGGTACAAGCATCATTCCAAGAATGTTTTATTGGTAATACTGAGTCGTTATGCGTAAATACATTAAAATTTTACATTTCATTACTAATTTATATTAACAATTTATTATACATTGTATTTAAAGACCAACAGTCATGGTTAGTTTCTAAACAATGCCATCATAAAAGGTTGGTGAAATCAGGGAATTCCAATAAGGGACAGTGTTAATAAAATCTAGTTCATAATTGATGTAATCATAAATGATCATATAATTTTAATTTGGAATAATTCTATAATATGTTTCTACAATGGATTATTGGGTTTCCATATCTTTTTGTGTAAAATATGTTCTATATTATATATAAAAAATTAATGGTATTACCATTAGTTATGACAAGAATAAAATGAATATTCCAAAGTTTGATATAAAATTGCAACCTATGTTCTAGGGAGTGATATCCACTAAGGTAGATCCAATGGATTCTTAGACCATTTAAAATGTAAATATAATAGATATTTTATTGATAAATACATGTGGGGATACATTGAGATAAATTTTTAATATTTTCTATACGAACTTAATATATCTCAAAATTAATTCCTGACACATATGAATAGATAAATATTATGATATTAATTATATACAAATCTATGAAGGATCAATCAGTTATTCCACTATATGTATGAAGCATGATATTTCTAAATTATACTTTATTGTATATAAATATTAGTTATATTCAGGATAGATGCATGGAATTAAATTAGAACTATCTAATTTTACAAGAGAATGTAGAAATCATATAAATGGTATGTGGAAGGAATGGATACAAGTTCCAATGAAAAAAACTATTATTCCTTTAGAATTATATTTTTAATATAGAATTTTGGGTAGTGTAATGACTAGGAAAATATCATACCGAACAATGGTAGCCATATATAAAAATTGATTGTGTTTCCACTATAGTAGGAGATAAAGAAATATTATATAATAAAAAATTATTTTCCCCCCTTCATTGAATAGAATATAGTAAGTAATATATTATAATTCTACTACTATTACATCTATAATGTCACATTTTCAATGTGGTAAAAAATGAAATACATAGGGACATCATCTCCAGATATTTATTTATCAAGTAGGAAATGTCAACAATAGAAAAATTACCTCTCTATAAAAATATGGAAGACCCATAACTATAATCATGACTCTACCGAAACAAGATCCTAATATTTTTAGAGCTAAAAATGATAGTTATACAACATTATCTTATTCAAGTGGGAGTATTATAAATGTGGGTTCCCTAGACCATAAATTATTAATACATTGGATTATCAACCCGTGTATACAGTTATAAATTCATGATGTTCACATACCATTATAATATTGATATTTCTGTATCAACCATTTATAATATAATTTTCATAGATTATTTATCATATATATTATTTATAGAGGATACCTAACTATTATAAGAACCACTAAATACTATTAAATTAATAAAATATATATCATATATTCTGGAAAAATCATATTGACTAGACATAGTTAAAGGTAAACAACCAGGTTTTTAGAGATCATTATCATTTATAATTCCTCTCATGAATTTTTCAACTGGTGATATTTTATAGTGGGATTATGAGGAAAAAACCCTCCAATTGGAACAAAACATTAATTTGGTGTCATTTTTTTGTTTCTATAAATTAACATGTGTATCTTTCTCATAACCTCATATCATTATTAATGTGCACCATTTGATGGTGTACTTTCATGCAAGGAGAAAAGGTTAACAATTGTTTCATAAATATTAGTTTTTTTGGTGTATCATTGTTGGCATGACATTTATTGAATGATCAAGATACAATTTTATGATTTTGAGTTGAAGATGTTATATATCTAGCCTAGTTAATCATGATTGTAGTAAGTTCATTCAATCTATTGTCATGTTAGTTGAAGGTAAGTCCATCCAGTAAGGTCAATAAATAATATATGATGTTAAGGATGTTGTAACAAGTCTATGTCCTACTATATAACATATCAAATCACAATGATTTAACATTACATAGTGTGTTCATGTAGTTTGGTTTTCATTGTTATAACAACTCCTTTTCTCTTTTGGGGACATGAATGGTTGCTAGATTCTAGTATTGGCCTACGAATATTGTTTGATACTATTTAGAATATTTATAATATGGTCACACACAATATTGAATTCACAATTCTTCCATATTTTGGTGAATGGGTATATAAGAAATTATGGGACCCACCATGGTTTCATAACTTTTTCAAAGATTTATTGAACCCTGATAAATTAAATAAATTTATTATTATTCATTCATAATAAATTGTGTTTAATTTATTGAATTAAATTATTTCTGAGTGTTTATGTAAATACATGGATTAGATTTATATTAATGAATAATATTTTTTTAAATACCCCAACCTCATTGGCCAAGATATCACGCTTTACATTATTTAATTGGTACTATGATCAAGAATTAACATACCAAATGACTGAATAGTTCTATAGTTTTGGGAAAACTATATTGAAACACAACTATTAGGTTAAGGTTTTTAAAAAAGAAACATATCAACTCAATTGGAAAAACCCATAAAGTCATATAATATCTCTACAAGTCATTCATAGTATAACACTTCACATCATAGTTAATAATAAAACCTAATAAAAGGGAGAGCTCAAATTATATGTGTATATAATACAATACATGATATCATAAATAAAACATAAACAATAAGGCATGGTGAACAACTATAGTCTTATTCCATTAAAATAATAGTTTTTTTAAATTGTTGAAGGAATGGAATGTATTTAAAAAAATTTATATAAATAATCATATAATAATGAATCTTACCCATCGACATTATACATGTCAAATAATAAAATTAAATATCAATTAATAATATCATAATTTTAAAAAGCATATTGTTGGTAATATAAAAAATTAGGTTGTGTCCTTGGACAAGAGTTCTAAAAATAAATGTTACGTTCTCATCCAAATCGATATCTATAAATGAATGGTCAAGGCCTAGACCAAGTCCAATCTAGTTTTTCTAATGGCAGCTACCAATGAATCAAGGGATAATATCAGGTCTCAAACATCACATACTATGTCAAACACATTCATCATATTAATGGGGTGAAACAAAAATAATATATAAATAAGAAATGTAATTATCATTCCATTACTACTAATCATAATCACTAACCATTTAATGATATATGGTTAATGCGATCAAGATATCACATCCACAATCAAACTGATCATAATCAATTTAAAATATAGTAAATGATATTATAAAATATCAATCAAAAATAATTATATTATTATACATAGGTTGTTGAAATATATGAATACAATATAATAAGAACAATGAAAAATAGATGCGAGAAATACCATTTCATCTTTGTAAAGAAGATTTCTTTTGGAAATATCATTTATATTGGAATCATTAAGCTCTAAAACATATATACCTCAGAGAAGAAAAATTGTAGGGTAATGAAAATATGTTTGAGGCATAACTTATGTCCACCTAAAGTGAAAACATGTAAAACTATTTTTATGAAACGTAAAAAATAGACCACTTCGGTGCATTTTAATGTAAAATATAAAAGAGTATTTAAAGCGGACAAAGTATTAATTTCTTAATTAAAAAATATAATGTCTAAAATATTTTTTTGGATAAAATTTTTGATTATATAAAAATATGTGTGTCTTAAAATAGATTATTTATTGTACATGATATTAGGTATGAAATTGGGAAATACCCTTTAATTGGTATTGCTTACTCGGGGGAAATGAAAAAAGAAACTTATAAAAAATATATTTCCCATAATAAAATTAATAAATGATATATATACAATTTTTTGGAACATATAAATTTAATTGAGAAGAATTATTTAAATATAAATAATAATTAAATTAGGTTAATGAGATATAGAGAGTGTGTGCGTCACCCAAATGTAAAATAGCAGTTTGGGGAGAATCCATTAAAAATATAAAAATAGGCCAAACATATGTAAAACAAAATTTAATATCATTGAATGAAACATTTAAAAAAATAAGGAAAAATTTATTCATGATATTTTACATCATTGGGATGTATACATACACCATATAAAATAAATAGTGGTGAATTAATTTATCTAATAGATATAAAGGCGAGATAAGAAAACTCATACCTTTAGTCCAAATGTTTTATGCACCTACTCATAATTTCTAGGTTAATAAAATTATATTCATTAATAATTTAAATAATAATATATTAAAAATTTATTTTATAAAGTATAGTTTTATTAGGTTCATTTTTTACTATTTTATAAGATATGAGTTTCAATTACGCTCGTTTAATGTGTTATTTTCAATGGTTTTCATTAATGGATTACTTGTAAACATCTACGAATGATATTGTAAAATGGTAATACATATCCCTCAGTGAATTTATTTGTAATTAATGAACATAATTATGATTATATGGTCATATATATTAATTTTTTCATGATATAATAATTTTTCATTAGATAAAACGGTAATGATAACCATTTAGATTATTTGGGCATTTTTTGTAATCATGAAGAACTCCTTTTGTCATATGAATTAATATTAGAGATATATTTTGGTTAAATAAAATTAAATATGTTTTGTTACATATAATAATGTTTTATTTAACCAAAAAAATAATTTTTTTAAAAAAATTGGAGGAGTAATTGAAAATCTAATTTGTGTCATCCATGAAGATGGTTAATAGATAGTTCACAGATGATGTTTTCATTTTTACAATATAATGTGGCAGAGATGATAATTTATGGTTGATATAATGTTAAAATAATAAAAATCTGGAATATATAAGCTACTGGAGTTATCATGCATTCCTTGATCGAGTGGTTAATGAATGAATATGAAAATAAAATGAAATGAAAGGAAATTAAAACAACGAAAGTGGATTTTAACTCTTTAATTACACTACTTGAAAAATCCATTAAGGAACATTGAAATGATATTCTGGGTGTGACAATAAGGACTAGAATATGGGGTATTTTATTTGAAGATTTATTAGGAAATAATTGGACAATATTAAACCATTTTGATATTTGAGGAGAATATGTGGATATGGGTTGTATTTATAATGCTGGATAGGGGTTTTTTCTTATTTAATTCATTAGTTTATTATGTTGGTTCAAGAATATGAATAATTTTTATTCCCATGAGTAAATGCAGTAAAGGGGGAAGGAAATACTTATAATATGGTTATTACACCAGGAATGACTAATGAAATAATGTATCTAACTTATAATGTATATATAAAATAAATTATTATATTTTACTATTAAAAAATAATTAGATTATTTCAGAAAAATAAAAAAACATCAATGTATCCATTTGATAATGTGTAATATTCCCATCCCGGATGCCACAAAATGGATCCCTAGTCCAAGTCTCCAATTAACCTCAAGCACACCTCCATGTACTCCAGATGTTGCTGACTAGGAGAGATGGTCTAAATAATTCAAGTGAGGAGACTATAAAGTAATTAAAAGTGTAATCCATAGTATAAAATTCAGAGAATCATAGAAGAAAAAACCAATAAAAAAAGAATATTAAAAAATAACCATCTCCTAAAAATGGCTAATCCATTTACAGTAGTAAATATGTCATGTTATGTTAAAAAATTCCATGTGAACAAAACCCAAAATAACTATAATTATAAAATTAGAAAAATGATACTGAATTAAAGTAAAAAAATCACCCTGAATCTCCCTTTTCCTAATCAAATCCAATAAATTTTCCCATTACATTTTCCCAACATTAAAGCACAATGTCTAGTCGGGTACCCCAAAACACCGGAGCGATCTGTGAGTACAACTCAGTATGCCACCACTAACGGGGTTTAATAATATCTAGTTAATATATAGTTTGAATAAGTTCTATGTAAGTACAATGTAAATAATGACATGTTTGGTTCCATTAGTCAAAAATGTTAATTTATGTAATTCCTATAATAATTCCCATTTTTTATAATTATACCCACATCATTACATAGTTCCTTTTTATCACATCACTAATGTGTTTTTCATTTTCATTAACTCAAAGAATAGGACATATAAATCAAGTTCAGTATCTGAAATCGGATAATCATCGCATATAAATCATACTCACCTTAAATTATTGGTCTAGGTGGCCTCATCAAATGAATACCTTTGGGGATGGAAAATCGTCCCCTTGAAAATTATTTTGTTTTCACGATGGAGTTTAGACCCTCAGTCTAACATCACTACTTGGCATAGATCTTCATGTCAATATTAAACTATACCAATCCATGTGCACATGCTTATTTTTCAATTCACCACACCAATAACATACCAAAAAACATAACCAATGCTAATAGCAATTAAAAACCATAACAACGAATATGGGAATTTACATTATTTCATAACCCATGAACACATTTACCTTTTACATTGCATATCCATTTATCCCAATTCCCAATTCATATAACGAACTAACTACGAATATTTATTAATTATCTGACATTAATCCAATTAACATATCCACCCCTTTTGATGTGTTCATTCATTTAACACAATTAGAATTTCCTCTGTATTAACCCACTTATACATTTCTTGTAAAAATCACACATCATTTGGTACATTATCATTAAAAACATTTAACCATTTTAATGTCATTCTAGGAATCCTATAATCCTTTAACCACATCTAGGAACAACTAACCATTTTCATTTTATGATCATCATAAAACAAATTAACATATTTACTGCAGGATCAACATAACCATAAGTCTATTTCAAACTTAACATTTATGTTATCCATGTTCAAGATGGTTATCACACACCATGGGTGGCCCTAAATTTGTCATGTATTCCTCCTTGTATCCCACAAGGACAATGATGGGTACTATTTTTCTTTTGTACACCTGTTATATCATATTTCCCCAACATCACCATGAACACAACATATGAAAAACAATAACATATCCTTGAACACACAGTCTATATAAAAAATATGGGACATATCTTCTAGACCACCTAATTATAATTTTTTCATAAAGAAACTATTAATTGATTAATTTAATATAGAATCAAAAAATTCATGAATATATAACCAATATTCCTCTATAATTATAGGGTTTAGATAATTGGAAGAATATTAGCCAATATATAATCACTAATCTGAAAAACAGAAGAAATGAGAGCATTAGACGAACCTAGAGCTTCAATCCACAACCAACAGAACTCAAAATGGTCTATAAATGAAGTAGATCAGTCCCTATGAATCTTTGTAGGTTTTGGATCATCATTAGGCTTAGAAGGATGAGAATAGGTGTAAAATTATTTGAAGACTTAAAATCCCAATTTTCCAATGTTTTAAATATTTCAACATTATATGGGTGCTCATGGTCTACCTGTATGATTTCCACAACCATGTTAGAACTATAAATAAGACACTTTGAATTGAATGTTTGGTCACATAGTTTACTAGGGATACCCAAAAATTTTACAAACCATGATCCAATCACGTGACATTCCACTCTCCAAAACATACAACTTTGGCCACCCACCTCAAAAAGTTTAAATATCAGTGTGCCAACTATGCTCATTTCACTTGTTGGCCTAGTTCCCCCAAATTGTTGTTCTAAACCAAAAGAACACCCTAAAGATCCATAAAACAACCAAGATTCACTTAATTAACTAAAACGATAGATTGAAATAAAATTTTAAATAGATAAATACCTACATTAAATCTAGGATCTTACAAACTTCCCAACTTATTACATCTCATCCACTAGATGCATTCCCAAGCATCGTTGAGCTTCTGAAGAGACATTATTGTGCCACTTGGCCTAAATATCTGACTCCATATCCTTTGTTTCTTCTATAACGTTTCCATACTACCATTTAACATAAACCAATGAAAAATCCCTGCCAAAATATACATTCTCTCTAAGATCCTCAATACGAATTAGATGCTCCTAAAAGGACGCATCCCCCTCAAGATCAAGATCATCAATATTAACCACATGATATTGACAATGGTGATACTTATAAATATGTGAAACAAATAAAAAATTAATGCATTACACAATACTATTTTGTAAGTTCCAATCGGTATGCCACTGGTCTGATCCTCTCCCCAATCTCAAATGGGACCACATTTCTGGGTGCCAACATGCATTGTTTCTGAATCAATTATTGACCCATCCTTGGTGAAACCATAAAAAACACTATTAGACACTATAACCCCAATGGGTCTATGAATCTGATCTTGATATGACTTGCACCTACTATGATACATGGAAATAACAATATTAATCATGTGATCCTTTTCTGATGTTTGTTGGATGATACGTTGTCCCAATAATTCGAACTCCCCCAGTTCTAACCAGCGTAGTGTAGATCTAGATGAAATACCATATATTTCCTCAAAATGATTCATCTGAGAAGTATATTGAATACTACTGTAATAGGAAATGTCATCATGTATAATTTTTTCTTCCATCAAACCATACATATAAAGACACAACCTCTCATCATGAATTTTAACAACTAAATTATATACTCTGATTTCCCATTCATCTATGGGTAAAAATACATACTCAAAAGTACTTGGATACCATGTGACTTATGTAATAAATTCCATAATAACACTGTAAATCTTGGATCCCAATATCAAATCATAGTCATCAGTAGTCCATGAAACCACATTAAATTCCAAACATACAACTCATCAGACTGATAAATGGTGAACACCTCCAGGATTGGAATTAAATGAGAAACATTATTCTGTTGAGCCTCAACCACCCAGATTATATCATTATTTAATGCTCTCCTCAGAAGAACCAGAAAAAATTCCATCATTACATTTTCTCAATTCCATTACATAATTGGAAAAGGATCTAACAAAGAACCTGGTCACTTATGATCATCCTTCACCTACTGATTGTTGAGGAATCTCTCCATAAATCCTAAAGCCTATTTATTCAATCCCACCCCACGAAAAATATCTACATATATCATAATACATCATAGTAAAACTAGGGATTACATCCCACATTGCTGCATAATACTCATGCATCAACATTTCTCACATACCAATCGGCACCAAAAAATGGAAAAAACCATGAACAACCCTATCATCACCATAAAACCAATAGTAATGTGAATCTCAACCATTAATAAATTCAATCATAACAAAACACTTCAGATCCTCAAGTCGAATATACATGAACTAGTTCAAAATCATAGACTCAACTACTATATATGAGAGGGTTATCTCCTCATTCCCAATGTTGACCTCTAGGTGCATCTTTGTAAAAAAGGTCATCTTTCTCTACTCAGAGTTGGATTCTTGAACCATCTAATTTTTAGTCTTCTGAGTCAGTTTATCGATAACAATATTCCTTTTCCTTGAGTTTTAACCAACTATATGTCAAAATATTACATATATTCAAACCATATTCACTTAAGAATACTCAAATAACTCTTAGATAAGATAATAATAAGGTTCTTATGATTGGTAAACACTGTTATGTTCTCCCCAATACGCAATGCCTTAGAAATTTTAAAGTATACACTACAATATCCATCTAATGATCATGAGTTAGGAAATTCCATTCTTGATTCCTAATTACCATAACACATAAACTAAACTTGATCATCCTAAATCAATAATGCATTGAGTGCAACACTAGACACATCATAAAAACAATGTGTATCTCTTACCTAGATATATTAAGATAAATTTATGTGTGTTCATCAACTGCTTCATTAACTCCTAAAAACAATTCTCACACGCCTTGGACCAATCATACATAACTCCATAATTTGTAAAGCATGAATTTGTTTGTTGAAAGTGGAAGATATATTTAGTAATACTTATTTAATGACCATCAATATCCACAAATACCTAAACATCAGAAATATTATTGAATGACTCCAAAGACAAAAAATCATTATGTTTTTCTGGAACAATCAACACACCTAAATCAGATATAATTTGACCAAAAGAATTAAATTTACAAATCCATATTTGGAATTTGGATTACTTGGAATAATGCCTATGACCACTCAGAGTATCCAATAATTTATAAAGATGATTGGAATGATATTCATGAGTTACATAGTACACCAATATATTTTCAAAGAAAAAAACTATGAACTGCTCTCGATATGGGTGAAATATATATTTCATAAAATCCATGAACATTCTCGGTGTGTTGGACAATATGAATGGAATGTCAAAAAACTCATACTGCCCATGCCTACTCCTGAATGTATTTTTTTGTTTGATAGAATGTATCAAACTTATATGATTATTCCCTAACCTAAATTAAATTTTGGAAAACACCTATAAACCTATCATCTAGAAAAAAATTCCTCAGTTCAGGTAAGGGGTATCATTTCTTAGCTATCATATCATTCAACCTTTTGTATCAAACACACAACTTCAATGATATTTCATCCTTTTATGAAAATATAACAGGAGATATTTGAGCTGATGTAGATGGATTGATGAAACCTTTATGCTACAAATCTTCAAACATATCCTTTTGTTTTAGGACTTCCATAAATTCCATTCAGTATGGAAGAATGGAAAATTGTTCCACCCCATGAAGAAAATCCATCATGAACTCCACACCACTCTTAGTCTGTAGCCCTGATAATTACATAGGATACACATCCTTAAACATATGAATAATGGGTTGACTGAATATCTAATCCACCACTCCATCATCAAGAACATGAAAATCCACTGGGACTGTGAGTTCACCTAGCTGCTGATAGAATGGCCCTCCACAACCTGCTCAGACATACTATTCACAACGATAGAAATATATGTCTCAAATATTATACATTAAATTTTCTATAAAATGATAACATTCAATTTGGGCATGATATGTCACCCGAAATCAATACATAGAATTTTATCAAAACCTAACATCTAAAGGATGAACAAGTAGCAAAAACAATTTACCCACATACCACTAATGAAAAACCTTCACATTTATTGATATTAATAATACAAATCTACAATGGAGTGTCAATCAATATAATCCCTAAAAACTCAATTAATAAACTATAAAATCCAAAAACATATCATAAATGTAAAAGTTCTTTAGTACTATGTCAAATAACACACTAGAAATGGTGGAGGCTACATGAATCATACCTCAAACTGTAGATGGTCCATAATCACCACCTCGTAGTGTAGACTAAACTATAGAATGTTGACCTACCCCACTATACTGAGCTCCTGCAATAGTTCCTACCACTGCACTTCCCTATTGATATCAATGCTCTCACCCATGAGTACCACATTCACCTTCTTGACTAAAAAGACCCATATAGATCCAATTGTCTTCATGATACAAGGTGGATGTCCCCTTCCTCACACAATGTTACTACATCAAACCTTTATCCATACCCAAAATATGAGGGTTGTTATAGAACCTTTTAAAGAGCCACAATTTATATCCCTCTCGACATCCAACTACTGGTTGATGATAATGAGAATGCATGTTCCCCAATAGGACACACTGATAACAGAACAATTGATCTGCACCATAAGAGTCAACCTCTTTCTTATGAATACTCTGCTAACTTCTACACATATGGAGACTCCCAAAAATATACTTCCTCCCCTCTAAATTTTCACCACTCAGCCGTACAAATGGAAATACAATTACCATACATGGGTCCCCCATTAGCTCTCCAAATGAGATAATTTCTTGATCCAATATTTATGAAAATATTTTTAGGGGGAATACATTTATCTGAGACCTGATATCGTGTCCCAGAACATCCCGGAAATAGTTCTCTAATGCATCACCATCCCATTCCAATGGTAGGAAAATGAATCATAGATCAGTGAAATGAATAGAATAATCGATTTCAACATTTTTTCTTGGGGTAAAACTCCTATTATATGTAGACTTTTCATGACCAATGTCTTTTCAATTGAAATAATCCTAAAAAATTTCCTAATAATATTTTAATAGCATTCCTTCACCATGTTCGGTTTGAACCATGATGCAATAAATTATTCACATGAACTCTCAATATAAGAAGATATCATAAACCTATTATCAATTGGATTATCTAAATGGCCAATGATAATTTTGATGGACTCAATCCATAACTTCACTACATATACACCACCCTCTCTAGTAATGGTTTGAGGGAGCTACAACTTTACCAACTTGGATAACTCAAATATGATTAGCATGACCCACCATTGGTCTCATTCCATAATTTGAATAAATCATGAAAGATTCTCATTGAACCACTCACATCTATAATCCCAATTCACCACATTCTCATAAAATTATTCCATAGAGGAGTTATCATTAATATGACCTTGTATCAAAACCATCACTCAATTAAATAGTGGTATTTCTCTATAATTTTTTTAAAAGGTTGGGGCCGAAGCCTCATTTTAATTATTAAAACAAAACAAAATACCTCTTTAACTGGGTAGAGGGTGACCCATTACAAATCCCGAAGTCCTAGTGGGAATTTATCCCATTACATGACCCGTAGGCCCATTTTTTTTTGCCCAAATCCCATTCTGTGAATAGTACTGCTACAGTACCAGTGTTGCTATAGTACTGCATAGTTCAGCCGCTGCTACAGTGCCCTGATGCTGCTACAATTCCAATTGTTTCTACAGTGTCGTCACTCTTACAGTATGCTATAGTACTCCTACAGTAACATGTGCCCAATGGGTTTTGAACCCCCATTGTTCATGTAGATTTAAGGGGTGCTTACCACTAAGCCAAACCCCAACTACAAACTTGTTGTATGGGTAATGAGGTATAGGGCTGGCCTGCCCACCCACGCACCGCACACCCCCAACTAGGCCCAAGTTGGCCAACCCTTGGGATTGTTCCAGTTCCCACGGAGTCGAGGGGATGAGAGGTTCACTGACAAATCGTGCGCGTGGACTTTGTGAGTACTCGAACCCAGAACCTCAGCAACGGGTCTCCACCGCCTTGAACCAACTCACCCTTCCCCTGCGGGAAGAAACGTGTTGTATGGGTAACGAGGTATAGGGCTGGCATGCCCACCTACGCGCCGCATGCCCTCAACTAGGCCCAAGGTGGCCAACCCGTGGGCTTGGGCCAGTTCCCATGGAGTCTAGGGGATGCGAGGTTCGCTGACAAATGTTTCGCATTGCCTTTCTGAGGACTCGAAACCAGAACCTCAGCGACGGGTCCCCACCACCTTGAACCAACTCACCCAGCCCCCGCAGGCTTCTCTATAATAAAAACATGATATTTATAACACTGACATATTACTGTTACATATTTCATAAATATGGCTAACCACTAGCCCTGGAAAAACATTTCCCATAAATAATCCAAATGTACATTATCTCATTTATGAAACTATCCCTGACCAAACCTACCATGGGCCACAGATAACACATGGTAACAAACTCAAATGGTCACAATTCATACATTTGGAACAATTTCACACTATTTATATATATACAATTTTTTCTATTTTCTCCTTACTCATTTCATATTTCATCACATATTACATTCCATCTATCAACTTGCTTTATCCTTTTTAGACCCCATTCGTCTACTAATGTTCAACATTTTATTTCCATTTACTATTTTCATGATTTCATTAGACACCATTTTCTTTAAATTTTATTGGAATTGTAATGTGTTCTATTTCTTATACCCCACACATCCATAAAATGTGTTTCTATCATGATATATGCAACATAAATGCATTGGTTCCTATAATGATCTAGGAATTTACATCCTCATGACATCTTGATCATAATAAAATAAATCATAAATGAGTCTTATCACACAACAAGCACATCATGCAATGGTGAAATATCATCAAATGTAATAATTTACAATAAGAACACCAATTCTTACCCATGAGCACTTGGGTTTTTCCTCAGATGTGGGAAATATACTCCCAAGAATGCACTCACTACCAAGTCCCAATACATTCCTAATAACTATTCTACAATCCTAAAATATTATTTCAAAAAAATATACAATCTATGATACCACTAGATAACATAAAATTCCCAAAGGCCACTAAACGGTGCCCGGACAAAGTCACCACATGATATAAAGTGCACATTCTTGTACACTAGTGGTTTTAACTATAAGGCCCCAGCCTTAAACCTTACTTAATATTGAATTAAATGAATAATTCACATTGAGTATCTTTTCAGGATTATAGTTTTAGAGAATTAGGACATAACTATTACTTCTTAAAAGACTACAAAGTAGACACTTCTACTAATTTTCCATAGAATAAAAACTCTTAAAATGAAACATGTCTAGTTCCATGTTTTATATAGCATGACTTTCCCTTGATCCCATCCATGACCCTATTCCATATTAAGTCCTATGAAAAACATTTCAAAAAAACATGGGGTGAGCATAAAAAGCTCAGTAAGAGATACACAAAGAATGAAAACTATTAGTTTATCAAAACAACAAGTAAACCATATATACTTTATCAAAGTAATACTTTTCACCTTTATGAAGTAGTAAAAACTCTTAACTGAATAAAAGATCCTTACTTACCATTTTGTAACCAAAATATTACCATAAAACCCATATAAAGATCACATAACATATAAAGGTAACTTGGGACATAAAAATACTTAAATGGAATAACCATACGGTCGACTTCCACATATATCACTTAATGGAATAGCCATACGACCAACTTCCATGCCCAATTCATTGGAGGTTATAACATAACCACCCATCTTGGTATTCACGGCACCACCTGTCATATGGTTTATCACGTAACAACCCGTTAATTTTTCAAGTACAATTATAAAATCATACGATATAAAACAAATATAATGGAAAGAAAACATTTCCACACATTGATCACAATATATCACATAAATATATTGACATAGAAAATCCATTATAAAACCCATTTTCAATACCAAAATACATAAAGGGTATATGGTATTTATTTCATTTTAAAAACATTACGGCTTGTTGAGGAAGCCAAAGACCAAATAATACTCGCGGCGGTGGAAAAGGTCGATGTCACCGCATACATTAAAAGAAACATTAATTTTTGTCGTTTAGTAAAAAACTTCATAGAAAAAGATTTCTTTTGTATAAAAGTAAAATTCAAAGGGGTTTATACACCGTATAAAAGAATGTTGTGTATAAAACAAAACATGCCTTAATGAAAAGAGATTGAGACGAAGTCCCTTACAAAGATCATTTTTTAAATAAAATAGATCTATTATGTTCATTCACTATAAGTACACATAAGGAAATTACAAATAAAAGATAGTACATAATAATATCATGACATAATTTGAAAGTAGGAGATTAACCCAATGAACGGAAATTGGGTTAATAAGTTCCCTTACCTCGTGTCCGACTTGACTTGATCATTCTTTAACGTGCTAAATAATAAACTTGAGTTAATTTATAATTGCTTAAGAACCTTATTCAAGTTAATTATTATATTTATATCACTTATTACCATGTTATAAACATTATGTAATCATTTAAGTTAATAATGTTTGTTTTTTTGATATTTTGTTCTTAAGTCGAAAGTGGACTCCTTACAATTACATGTTGTTCGTGTGGTCAAAGGTTCATTATATCCAGAATAATATTCATGATTTGGATATCATATATATCATATATATCATATATATCTGGCATATACATGTATTTATAATATTACATAATCATTTAGAGGTAAGAAATGAAACACACCGTTCATGGAGACGGTAAGTCGTACGTACGCATGAACACTACTTTCATTTCTATGTCATATTAATGGAATTAAAACTAAATGAGAGGTATTTATATTTTAATTCCATAATTATATTCATCATATAGATGTATCTTACATCATATATATCAATTATATACATGTACTTATAATAGTACATTCCATTTGGGGATAAGAAATGAAATGCATAGTTCATGGAGACGGTAAGCCGTACGTACGCATGAACACAACTTTCATTTCTATGTCATACTTTAATGGAAAGAAATAATAAAGTTATATTATAATTATAGTATAAAATCATATATAATAACTTTAAATCCATCCTTTATATGTCCCACATATGGCATTAACGAATCAAATCACTTTGAGGGGGCGGTAGTCCGCACTTCCTAAAATGAAGATATCGCGTATACCCATAATGGAAGCCATAAAGGTATGCCATAAATGAAAAATACAGAAGTTTAAGGAAACAATAAACATATTAAATATCATATATTAATATAGTGACATCTTAATGGCCACATTTGAAGGTGTCAGAAGGATATTGAACAATCATCGTTTCGTGAGGCAGAAATTCACCATCCACAGAAACAGTATGTTCTTTAACCATTAGATGTAGGTGTGTGTAAGTGTAGCTCAAATTATTCTTATAAAAACATCCTAGTATATTGATGATACTGTAGTTGTTACAAAATAAATGAATAAAAAGTTTTTAATGGGTTGGAGAAGCGAAATAAAACAAAAGAACACAAGTGAAGACATTACCTTAAAATCGGGTAACTCTCTTTGATTTGAGCTCAAAAGCTTCCTTGGGAAAACTTCTACCCAAAGTGAGGCTTCTAGGAGTAAGATAGGGATCTAGAGAGTCAATATTGTCAGGTGTTGGCTGAACCAAAGGCTTTAGAAGTGTGGGTAAGGTGGTAGAGGTGGGGGCCTTTTATAAGAGGAGAGGAGGGGCACTCTTGGAAAGTTATAAAAGGTTACTTTATCATAAGATGCTTTTCAGATTTAAAAGGACCCAAAAATTATATATTTCGAGGATAAGGTGATAGGAGTTCTAAATATACTCATCCAATAGGTTTTTTACATCTGCAGGTCATATATTTTACATTATATTTTCATTTTATTTAAATTGTTAAATAATGAGGTAATCACTACATCATCATGATGTCAGAAATAATTTAATTTATTTAATGTTTAAAAATTATAAAAAAACTATTAGGGTGTAGGAAATATTTTTATATTTCTAAGTAATATTTATAGTAAAATATATGACTTGTATAACCCCACTTAATTTTTTTTCGTAAAACAACTCATGTTTGTGACATTTTTATTTTAACATTAAATAAAAAGATATTAATGTCATTTTCCTTCCGAAGTGGCTCCATGGGGTCCCGAAGGTGATCCATGGATTTTATTGGTCGGCCATGACACAAAAAATAAATGTAGGACACGTGTCAAGTTCATTTAATATTGTTAAAACATTATTCTTACCTTAAATTACACTAATTACCTCTAATCGTGATTAATAAACATAAAAGTTACTATTCACCAAAAAAATTATTTTAATCTCATTGAACCACATTTTACATTTTAATGACAACCATGTATGTCGGATTTTTTAAATTCAAAACCTAATGGTTGTAAAATTTCATTTAAACGAAAAATCAGTTTTTTAAGTACCACTTAGTGGTTTCACTATTCATCAAAAATTGAAGTTTTTCAGAAAAATACCAAAATGTCACCCTAAGCTATATTTGATATTCTGAATTCAAAAATGATGTCTATTTTACAAAATTCAGAACATATAAGTTGCATTAATTAATTTAATAATTAATTCCCGCTGTTAAAAAATAGCGTGTTTTTAAGAAACAAAAAGTATCAAAAGATTGACACTAGTTTAAGTCCAATTTCAAAGTGAAATTAATTCCAACGACCACTATTGGCCTAAATGGTAAAAATATATTCTAATTTCAATTTAAAACCAATTAAAACTATAACATAATCATATAAAAAATTATATTAAAAAGTGGTTTTGAATTAAAATACAACATTTTTCACAATTCATTAAAAAATGAACTTTATCAGAAAAATACAAAAAATTTACACAAAGTAAATATTGATTACCCAATTCTAAAGAAGAATTTTATTTGGTCCAATAGAATTTATAATAGTGACAAAAACTTTATTTATAGATGGTTCGCCATCAAAAGGCAATAAGTCGACCTTTTGTGAATGTTAGAGTATATATGCCTAAAATTGAATTCTTTTCTTATTTTAAGCCTTTATCCGTTATTATATAAATGTAAAAACATTTAACAAACAAATATAATCATATTTTAGTTATTTCTATTCATTCCTTCCAATACAACGGCTACGTGTTAACTACCATTTAAAATAATATTATTTTATTACTAGTGTGCAACGTAAGATTTCAAAGAAACTCTTTGTTTCGTCTCAGGTACGCTATCAAAAAAAGAAACCCCTTTAAAGTAAAATTAATTTTCAATTCATAAATGTTAATAAATATGAAAATGTATTATTATTTATTTACCTAGGATGTTACATCCTTCCCCCCTTTTCGGAACTGCATCCTCGCAATTTTATTCACTTATCAAAATAAGTGGGGGTATTTATCCCTCATAGAATTTTCAGATTCCCACGTTGCCTCTTCAACCATATGGTATTTCCACATATCCTTTACCTAGTGAATTACCTTATTTCGCAACACCTGCTCTTTTCAGTCAATAATATGGACTGGTTGTTCTTCATAGAGAGATTCTCTTCTAACTGAACTACCTCTGGGCTCAGAACATGAGATGGATCTGGCATATAATTTCTCAACATCAAAACCTGAAAAACAATGTGTATCTGAGATAAAATCGGATTTAATTCCACTCTGTATGCAACTTATCCAACTCTCTCCAAAATTTCATATGGTTCAATGAACCTTGGACTCAACTTTCCTTTCATACCAAATTTCATCACGCTTTTCCACGATGAATCTTTGAGAAAAACATGATCACCTACCTCGAAAGATAGATCCTTCTTCAGGTTATCCGCATAACTTTTATGTATGCTCTGATCTGTTTTCATGTGTTTCTGAATCAACTGGACTTTTTCTGCCATCTCTTCTACCAATTCGGGTCCCATCATCTTCCTTTCACCCACTTCATCCCAAAAATCTGGAGTTCGAAACCTTTTACCATATAATGCTTCAAACAGAGCCATATGTATACTGGAATGAAAACTTTTATTATGTTAAAACTCACCCAAATAATGATGTTGGTCCCAACTTCCCGGATAATCCATCGAACAAGCATGTAGCATATCCTCCAAAGTCTGAATTGTTTGTTATGACTTCCCATCGGACTAAGGATGAAAAGCTGTACTGAAATTTAATTCAGTACCGAATGATGTCTAAGGACCTTCCAAAAGATAGAAATAATCCTGGGATCACGATCAGATACAATGGATAGTGGAACTCCATTCAACCTAAATATCTCTTTAAGATACAATTGAGAAATTTTATCTAGAGAGAAAGTATCTCGAATAGGAAGGAAATGAGTAGATTTAGTCAAGAAATCAAAAATAACCCATATTGCATTATTACCTCGAGATGTCCTCAGTAATCCCACAACAATGTCCATGGTTATATTTTTTCCATTTCCACACTGGCACTGTTAATGGCTGAAGAATCCCTTTTGGTAACTGTCACTCTGCTTTAACCTGCTGACAAGTCAATCACTCCACAGTAAAATCAGCAATATCTCTTTTCATTACATCCCACCAGTAATACTCCCGCAGATCTATGTATATCATAGTACTGTCAGGATTAACTGAAAATGGGGAACAATGAGCCTCACATAAAAACTCATTCTTCAACTGTGAATCACTAGGCACACATAATCTTTTCCCAAACCTCAAAAAAAAATCATTATCAATGTTGAATTCAAGCAACGTACCCTTCTGAACTAGTTCTACCTTTTTCTGCAACTCGCTATCTTGCTTCTGTGCTTTCTTAATTTGGTTTGATAGAGAAGATTTAACTGATACCTGAAACAAAATAGAAGGACATCTTGAACCAACAACTTCTTCACCAAAGTTCATCAAATCAAAAACCAAATGATCTCGTTCCAAACGTAGCATCGTTAATGAAGCATTACTTTTTCGACTCAAATAATCAGCCACTTTGTTTTCTTTTCCTGGATGCTAATGAATTGTACAATCATAATCCTTGATTAATTCTAGCCATCTCCCTTGTCTCGTGTTCAATTATTTCTGAGTGAATATATACTTTAAACTTTTGTGATCAGTATATATTTCACACGTTACTCCATACAATGAAGCATCACTGTAGATAAAAAACTCACCATTCCAGGAAGGTAGTGCCAAAACTGGAGCATTCACCAATCTTCTTTTCAGTTCCTGAAAACAATCATCACATTATATTGTCCAGATAAACTTAACACCCTTCAGAGTTAGCTTTGTCATTGGACTAGACAACCATGAAAAATTTCTGACAAACCTTTGGTAATAGCCTACCAAACCAAAGAAGCTACGAATCTAAGTTACATTTGTGGGTCTTGGACATTCTTCCACAACCTTTGTTTTTGTAGGATCAACAGTTATCCCATATTTATAAACAATATAACCAAGGAATGAAATTTGGTGCAACCAAAACTCACACTTTCTAAATTTCCCATACAATTTCTTTTTTTAAGGTTTGTAAAATAACCCTCAAATGTATTTCATTCTACTCTTTACATTTAGAAAACCCAAAAATGCCATCAATAAAAACAACCAACATTTTTCACCTTAGTCAACTGAGCCATCACTGCAACAAACTGTTTAGTTCTGATTCTGAACATCTCAGGATACTGATTTGAAAGGTCATTTCCCTCTGTATGCCTTCCCATAAAAGCTAATCTATTTCCTCTATGAAAAACCATTCTTAATAAAGAAATATCATAGTTGAAGCAATATCATAGTCTTTAAATGCTATATAATTTCAATTTTACCATAAAAAATATTTTTGGATAATCATTTAATAGAATTCTATCTCCTAAAGTTATCTAAACAGACTTCTGATACCAACTATAAGGCCCCAGCCTTAAACCTTACTTAATATTGAATTAAATGAATAATTCAAATTGAGGATCTTTTCAGGTTTAAAGTTTTATAGAATTAGGACATAACTATTACATCTCAAAAGATTACAAAGTAGACAAATCTACTAAGTTTCCATAGAAAACAAACTTTTATTAAGAAAAATGTCTAGTTCCATCTTTTATATAGCATGTATTTTCCTTGATCCCATCCATGACCCTATTCCACATAAAGTCCTATGAAAAACATTTTAAAACAACGTGGGGTGAGAATAAAAAGCTCAGTAAGGGATACACTAAGAATGAAAACTTTTAGTTTATCAAAACAACAAGTAAACCAAGTATACTTTATCAAAGTAATACTGTTCACCTTTATGAAGTAGTAAAAACTCTTCACTGAATAAAAGATCATTACTTACCCTTTTTTTACCAAAATATTACCATAAGACCCATATAATGATCACATAACATATAAAGGTAACTTGGGACATAAACATACATAAATGGAATAACCATATGGTCGACTTCCACACATATCACTTAATGGAATAGCCATACGGCCGACATCCATACCCAATGCATTGGAGGTTATAACGTAACCACCCGTCCTGGTATTCACTTCACCACCCTTCATATGGTTTATCATGTAACCACCCGTCAAATGTCTAATTACCATTATAAAATCATAAGACATAAAACAAATATAATGGAAAGAAAACATTTCCACACTTTGATCACAATATATCACTTAAATATATTGACATAAAAAATCAATTATAAAAACCATTTTCAATACCAAAATACATAAAAGATTATTTGGTATTTATTTGATTTTAAAAACATTACGGCTTGTTGAGGAAGCCAAAGAAAAAATAATACTCGCAGTAGTGGAAAAGGTCGTTGTCACCGCGTAAGTTAAAAGAAACATTCATTTTTGTCGTTTAGTAAAACTCTTCATCGAAAGATATTTCTTTTGTATAAATGTAAAAGAAAAATGGGTTTATACACCGTATAAAAGAATGTTGTGTATAAAATGAAACATGCCTTAATGAAAAGAGATTGAGACGAAGTCCCTTACAAAGATCATTTTTTTAAATAAAATAGATCTATTTTTTGCATTCACTATAAGTACACATAAAAAAGTACAAATACAAGATTGTAAATAATAATATCATGACATAATTTGAAAGTATGAGATTAACCCAATGAATGGAAATTGGGTTAAGAAGATCCCCTACCTCGGGTCCGACTTGACTCGACCATTCTTTAACGTCCTGAATAATAAACATGAGTTAATTTATACTTTCTTATGAACCTTCTTAAAGTTCATTATTACTTTTATATCACTTATTACAATGTTATAAACATTATGTAATCATTTAAGTTAATAATGTTTGTTTTGTTGATATTTGGTTCTTAAGTCGAAAGTGGACTCCTTACAATTACATGTTGTTCATGTGGTCAAAGGTTCATTATATCCAGAATGATATTCATGATTTGTATATCATATATATAATATATATCCAGCATATACATGTATTTAAAATATTACATAATCATTTAGAGGTAAGAAAAGAATAACACCGTTCATTGAGACGGTAAGTCGTACGTACGCATGAACACTACTTTAATTTCTATGTCATATTAATGGAATTAAAACTAAATTAGAGGTATTTATATTTTAAATCCAGAATTATATTCATCATTTAGATGTATCATACATTATATATATCCATTATATACATGTACTTGTAATAGTTCATTAGATTTGGGGATAAGAAATGAAATGCACCGTTCACGGAGACAGTAAGCCGTACGTATGCATGAACGCTACTTTCATTTCTATCTGATATTTTAATGGAAAGAAATAATAAATTTATAATATAATTCCAGTATAAAATAATATATAATAACTTTAAATAAATTTTTTATACGTCCCACATATGGCATTAACGAATCAAATCACTTTGAGTGGGCGGTAGTCTGCACTTCCTAAAATGAAGATATCGCGTATACCCATAATGGAATCCAAAAAGGTATGCCATAAATGAAAAATAATGAATCTTAAGGATAAAATAAACATATTATATATCATATATAAATATAGTGACATCTTAATGGCCACCTTTGAAGGTGTTAGAAGAATATCGATCAATCATCGTTTCGTGAGGCAGAAATTCGCCATCCATAGAAACACTATGTTCTTTAACCATTAGATGTAGGTTTGTGTAAGTGTAGTTCGAATTATTATTATAAAAAGATCCAAGTATATTGAATATACTGTAGTTGTTACAAAAAAAATGAATAAAATGTGTTTATGGGGTTGGAGAAGCAAAATAAAACAAAAGAACGCAAGTGAAGGCATTGCCTCAAAATTGGGTAACTCTCTTAGATTTTAGCTCAAAATCGTCCTTGGGAAGACTTCTGCCCATCATAAGGCTTCTAGGATTAATAGAGGGATTTTTTGAGGCAAAATGGGTAGGGGTTGGCCGAGCTATAAACTTTGGAAGTGTGGGTAAGGTGGTAGAGGTGGGGGCCTTTTATAAGAGGATAGGAGGGGCACTCTTGGAAAGTTATAAAAGGTTACTTTATCATAAAATTATTTTCGGATTTAAAAGGTACTAAAATTTAATATTTAGAGGATAAGGTGATTTGAGTTCGAAAATACAAATCCAATAGGTTTTTGACATGTGTAGGTCTTTGATTTTACATTATATTTTCATTTTATTTAAATCTTTAAATAATGAGGTAATCACTGCATCATCATGATGACATAAATAATTTAATTTAGTTAATGTATAAAAGTTATAAAAACAATATCATGATGTAGAAATTTTTTTAGCTTTCTATGTAATATTTATAGTAAAAAATATGACCTGTATAACCCCACTTAAAAATTGTTTTAGTAAAACAACTCAAGTTTGTGACATTTTTATTTTAACATTAAATAAAAAGATATTAATGTCATTTTCCTTTCAATGTGGCTCCATGGGGTCCCCATGTTGGCCCATGGATTATCTTGGTCGTCAATGACACATCCAATAATGTTAGGACATGTGTGAAGTTCGTTTCATATTATTAAAACATTATTATTACCTTAAATTACCCTAATTACCTCTAATCGCGATTAATAAACTTAAAAGTTACTATTCATCAAAAAATTATTTTAATTTCATTGAACCACATTTTACTTCTTAATGAGAACCATGTATGTCAGATTTTTGAAATTCAAAACACAAAGGTGGTAAAATTTCATTTAAATGAAAAATCAGATTTTTAAGTACCATTTAGTGGTTTCACTATTCATAAAAAATTGATGTTTTTCAGAGAAATAACAAAACATCACCCTAAGCTATATTTGATATTCCAAATTCAAAAATTATGTCTTTTTAAAAAAATTAAAAACATATAAGTTGAATTAATTAATTTAATAATTAATTCCCGCTGTCAAAACAAATAGCGTGTTTTTGTGAAACAAAAAGTATCAAAAGATTTACCTTAGTTTAAGTCCAATTTCCATGTGAAATTAATTCCAATTACCACTATTGAATTAAATGGTAAAAATATATTCTAATTTCACTTTAAAACCAATTCACACGATAATATAATCATATAAATAAATTAGATTAAAAAGAGGTTTTGAATTAAAATACAACATTTTTCACTATTCATTAAAAAATGAACTTTATCGGAAAAATACAAAAAATTTACACAAAGTAAATATTGATGTCCCAATTATAATGAAGAATTTTATTTTGTCCAATAGAATGTATAAGAGTGACCAAAACAATATTTATAGATGGTTTTCCATCAAAAGGCGATTAGTCGACCTTTTGTGAATGTTAGAGTATATATGTCTAAAATTTAATTCTTTTCTTATTTTAAGCCTTTATCCATTATTGGATAAATGTAAAAACATTTGACAAACATATATAATCATATTTTAGTTATTTCTATTAATTTCCGCCAATAAAACAGCTACGTGTTAACTATCATTTAAAATAATATAATTTCATTACTAGTGTGTAATGTAATATTTCAAAGAAATTCTTTGTTGCGTATCGGGTATGCTATCAAACAAAACAACCCCTTTAAATTAAAATTAATTTTTAATTCGTAAATGTTAATAAATATGAAAATGTATTATTCTTTATTTACCTGGGATGTTACATTAACTAGTAGTGTGGTTCCAACTAATTCATGTGGGGGACTATAACTTCATTACCAGAGGAATCCACAACATAGAATATGTAGTATCATGGAAAAAACATGTAATAACCAATGTAAATTCATAGAAATCAATTTCCCAAACCAAGGTACAAACCATATCTATTAGCAAATGTGCCATCTTATGCAATGTAATCACAAGTGAACACAAACCAAAATATTAATAATTGTGTTACCCCTAAAATGGTACTAACTCCTTGTCTAGAACATCCTACACACATGTATCATTCCCAACATAACTCCCTATCCTAGGGCCCTTTCCCATATCTGTACCTAAATGAATAAAGTACACCTATGTACTAAAGAATTCCTAAGCATGGTGTTAGTACAACATAGTAATTCACCACCAATTATTCCTAAAAATAGTAAGTCAATATTTGGTTCATGAATGTTATATGTAATTAAAATTTAAATAAAGACAATTTGGCTTCCATTATTTAACAATTTTCACTAAATATGGTCAAATTTTTTCTCAAAATCCATACTTTTACCTACAACATTACATAGTTCACCATTATAACAACATCAATGTGCTTATAATTTTGATTATTTCAATGCATAACGGATATAAATCATGTTCCCAATATCAGTAAGGATAATCACATCATCACATATACATAATACTCACCTTGATGACTTGGTCTTGGGGGTCTCATAGAATGAAATCATTAGTGGGGTAGAACACTAAAATATTCCATAATCCCTACATTTTGGAGTGGTGTTTAGATCCTTATTCTAACTCGACTTATAGGCATACAACTTCATGTCAGTACACCACACTACCAAGCCATGTTCATATTATTTTTTGACCATTAACTACACATATTCCATACCAAAACCAAACATAATGAATACTAATAGAAATAAAAAAACAAAATAATAAACACATGAATTCCAATTATTCCATAACCCCTTAATACATTTACCATTAATATTACATAGCCATTTAGCCTAATTACTATTTATTTTTCATAACCGACATAGAATATTTTTCAAATTCCTACATTAACAAATCTAACATATAAGACCCATTCTATATTTTAATTAATTTAAAACATTTATCATTTCCTATATATTACCCAACTATTAATTTCAAGAACCAATCACACTTATTTTGGTACATCACATTTATCCTCCTTTAACCATTTCCAAGCCATGAAACCTCGTATCCATTACCCACATCTAGGAATAACTACCAATTTTCTTTAATTTATCAGCACCAAATCAGTTAACATCATTACCTATGTCTATACATAACCATATCTCTATATCACCAGTATCAATACTATAATCTATGTTTGGGATGGACAGCGTACCCTATAGGTGGCCCTAAAATGGTATTGTCATCATACATTCATCCCATGGGGATCCTGATGGTCAATATTTTTTATTTGGACACCCATTATATCAAATATCTCAAATTGTAACAAGAAATATACATATTAAAAATAATAATAAATCCTTGAATTTAAAAATCCATGACAAAACCATGAGATATATCTTTTAGACCACCTACCCAAAATCCGTTGCTGGCCGCACTATTAATTGAATAATTAGATCCAGATTCCAACAGTGCTTTATGAATCATCCTAGATTCCATATGAAAAATGGTGAGTTATATATTCTTAATAAGATATCACTTGGTAAAACCCCTATTTTTAAAACACAAAAAAGAGGATTATACTTACATGTAGCTTTGATTTGAAACAAAAAATGCTTCCAACATCCTAGAAATGAAAGATATCGGACCCATGGAAGCATGCGAGGATTTGGTTCATCACTATAGTTAAATGGAGGAGATATTAAGAAAAATAATGTGAGGCTTTAATATCCCAAAGTAGAAATTTTTAAACATTTAAACATTTAGAGGGGTACATAGTTTACCCATCTTTTCAATATGCTCGTTACAAAATTTCACAATTTAGCCTCCCACCTCACACAGTTTACTTAACCATTATCCAAGTGCGTGCATTGAACATGTTCACTCGGTTACCCCTTCTATTGTATTTTAATACCCCTAAAACACTATAGAGGCACCTTAAAATCCATAAAAAAGCTTCACAAACAAAAATAAGAGACATAAAGAAAAATTATATTCAAGGACATTACTTCTTGAATTTCAGGATCTTACAAAGATTTTAGAATTTTATACAAGAAACCATTTATGAAAATATTTTTCTATATATTAGATTTTTATCGTTTAAATATGGTCAACATTTACTCAAAGAATACAAATTTTAAAATCATAACTAACTTTATGACACAATGAAAAATTAATTACAGTTTCCTAAAATTATATTATAATCATAAAACAAAAAACTATAAATTTTTGAATCAAATTTTAGATATTAATTTTTTTTATGTTAGTATATTTATTATATAATTTTAAATAGAAATTTACATCTCACAAAAAGACCAATACTTAATTTTTCGTTTTAAAAACAATCATTAACTTATTCCAGGATGAAAATATATTATATTTTAATTTATAGGACACATAAAATTTCATTTAAATTTCATAGTTGACGTCTAATTCAAATCATAAATATAAATTTCATATATTATACAAGATTTTTTAATAAAAATAGGTATTTTTAACTATTCACTAGAAAAATTATATTCTCAGAAAAATAAATTACATTCTCAATAAAAAGATTTTAACACTACAGTTTTAAAAATGATGTTAAATTCTTTCAATAGAATTTATAAAAGTGTCAAAATTTTATTTTAAACCATGTTATCCATTAATAGTAGGTAAAACTACCTTTGTAAGAATATATTTCTTTAATGCATAAAATTAGATTCATTATTCTATTATGATTATAAAATAAGTTGGTTGAATGTCAAAAAACTGGCTAAATATATAAAATATAAATTTCATAATATTGATAATTCTAGTTATTCACACAAAGTAAACAACAAGATTATAATTTCCATATATAAAAATATTTTTTTTGTATATCATTGGCCTTTTAAAATTGTTTTTGTGCAAAACCTATAACATTGAAAAAACTAAATTTTGAAAGATACATGCCATAAAATTATGGGGTGTTACATTTTCTCATATGTAAATAAATATCAACCTTAATATTTGATATTTCACTTCAAAAAATAGATTTCAATACTTTAAATATCTATTGTAGAAATCCCATATTGTAAAAGGGATTATAAAACATCCTCTTAAAGAATAGTAAAGTGAAATTTGAAGGTCACCAAAAATCTACGATTCTAAAGTAGGGTAAATTCTCCAAAATAGGGAAATGTAAGAGAAACATAACTATCATGTTTTTATGGATATTGATACAAGTATTGGAATTTAGAAATTTTACCATCACAAAATTGTAAATTTTATATCTCTTAAAAGGAAATTGATTTGTCTGATGGAAACGTAAATAGATGAATTTTTGTTCTAAAAAACATTTCCTAGATTTGAGGGGTTATTTTTCTATCCAAAAATATATATGATAAATTAAAAACTAAATAATAAAATTCTATGTCATATTATCATTCTTTGGTTTGACATCTATCTTTGTCTACTTAATTTCTTAAATCTATAGATATATATTGAAGATAAGTTTTTATGCTTGAATAACATATATGAACCATAAGACCTATATGTTATTCTTATATCCATTAAATGTTTGTTGAAACCATGATGGTTAGAATCAGTTATCTTATATGATATATTATACATTAATCATAATCAGAAATTTCCTTGATCAATTCCATGTGTATTTATATATAATATTAATCCAAAATATGTTTTTCCATATTCAAGGACAAAAAAATTAGAAGGAATGTCATGAAATTTCCAAGATCAAATTAACTTTAGACTCCCATAAAATGTAGAACTTATTATCACATACAAAAAATATAAATACCATAATATCTATTAGTCATTTATGAAACATTCATCCTTCCATGGGTATAATGTTATGTTTCGGAATAAAGTAATTATATCTAAACATCTAATACTTCCAACATAACATAATCTATCTAATCCAAAATCACCATCATGGTTACATATAAAATAAAATGAATACCTATTTCTTATTATCTCATCACCAAGGACATACTTAGTGTTATCTTTCCCATGTCATGTGTTTTAAATAAGATTAGATTACTACTGAATCACTCCTCCATATTATTAGTCTTAATCACCACATACTTCCATTTCTTTAATGAATAAGTACATCATCAAAATACTTATATGTCTATTTATTCATATGAGCAAAAAAAATTTGGAAAAAATACACAAATAACATAATCCTTGGATCCAAACATCGGGATTATAATCATTCATATATTTCTTTATATGTAGTATAAGCATAACCATTATCCACTATCCTTTTTTAGGGTAAATTTTATTAATTAATGCAACATTGGATTGTGTAGTTTCCCATCATCAATCAATTTAAAAATTGAATATATTATTTAATTCTATTGAAATAATTATCCTGGTGGACCATCTCTACATGCTTATAGAAAACTCCTTCACCCTTCATACAAGTACTAGGGTGTTTCATTTCAACATTATCACATGTGTAAAATTCAACATTTCCCTATTCTCATTATCCATAAATTTCTCATCTAACCACTTATTCTCTTGAGAGTGTCAAATTCATAAAACATGGAGAGTTATTTCACTATATTGATATCACATGATATGCTATCCTTGTATAATGATAATGATTGGGTGACTTGTTCCCTTTGAAAATATTTTCATATGTCCATAAAAGATATGATCATTTTTAAACTTTTGATCATGTTCATTGGTGAGTTACCATTCCATTATTGAGGTACCAGTTCTAAATATTTTTAAACACTAAATTCGTATATGAGTCCTAATGTATAATTTTGAACTCGAAAAACACTTATCATAAATTGAAAATTTATGTGTAGCTAATCTCATAATCTTATACATGTTATCATTGGGGAATAATTAATTTTAAATCCATCATAATGGTTAGAAATGATGATGTGAATAATCTGAAGCACATCCACCGGGGATGTTAATCTAGCTACGTAATGAGGCATTTTTTTGAACTAGGCTATACAATTCTATTCTCACCACACCCTACCAAACTTATTACGCCTACGTACATTTTTTCTAGAACTATTCCCACTATTAATATTCATATATGGATTTATTTCTTCGAAGAGCCACATAATATCTACCTTACAAATATTCAACGATGTTCTTCTATTCAACCATTAATGTCAATCTTACAGTTCTATTCCCACGTATATGTTTTGTAAATATAGTTTCCATGGATGATACTATACTTTCTCTAATACTAACTATAATGACTCTAACCACAGTAACTAAGAGATGATGGCTTACATTATTAGACTATTTCTATTAACATCCTTTCACATCACAAAGGATGGAATATATTAGTTTTTTTGGAATATATAGATTGAAAAAAATTGTTAAATTATAACATGATAGAAAAATAAACATATAAACTACATTGTAATCACCCATAAACTCATAAATTATCGATGGATCTTATTCGTAATAAACATGTTCACCTCCATGTAATAAATAAAAAATAACATAGGGGTGAGATAGTATACTTAGTAAGGTTATGTAATATATTGGAAACATTCATAAATACACACAAAAAATATAAAAGGGTGAATAAATAAAAATACATTCCATAAGAACATAATGTTGAGCATAATATGGCAGTATATAAAGCTGATTATATTATTCCTTATTTAAAATTATATGAGAATAAATCTTAAGAATTTATATTAATTTATTCAAATAATCACATGGATTATCAATTAATAATATTATAATGATATAATTAATAATTATTGACATATGATTCTTATCATTGAGTCTTTAGACAAGATATATGAAAATAAATGATTAATCCCTCTACAAAATCCATATTTGAAAATAAACAGACAAAGCATCAATCAAGTCAATATCTAGATTGTCTAATGAGACCAAATGATATTGGGAGGGGCTATAGAGAGCCCAAATCATCACATAATAATTCCATGGAATTCATAATATTAATGGGGTGAAATATAATCATCATATATGTAACATTCACCAATCATAAAATATAATCACTAAACATTCTTGGGAATATTCTAAATTGTATTAGTAATGCATATCCACATATAAACTGATCATAAAAAATTTAAATAAGGTATATTATATCATAAATTACCGATACCAATTAATCACATTATTCAACATATGATTTTTTAAATATATGATAAGAATAAAATAAAATCATTATAGAATTATTGAGAGAAATACCCTTTTTTCTGTTAAAAAGAAGAGTTAGTTTGAAAAATCATTTTTGTATTGATTAAAATGAAATTGTAAACATATATATCCCATAAAATAAATTATAAAAAATGAAAAAAAATTTAGGCATAAATGATGTTTAACTAAAGTGAAAACATGTTCAAATATTTTTAAAATTCTTTATAAATGGGAAACATCATTTCGGATTAAGGGAATATATTAAAAGTGACTTTCAAGTAGAGAAATTCAAAATTAATACATAAAACTAGAAAAGTGATATGATAGTTTTTCATGAAAAAAGATTTATTTTATAAATATAATTTTTTAATGAAATATATAATGATGTTTATATAAAAATTGGAAAAAATTGGTAAATACCATTTAATTGGGCTTACGTAATGAGATAAATATAAAAGGGACCATTATAAAACATGTATTTACCATCAAATAAAAATTTACTAATCCTGAAAAATGATTTTGGGAGATGTAAAAAAATATTGAATATTTATATAAAAATAATGAACAAATATATTTTGTTAAGGATAGATAAAGTGTATATCGAATTAAAAATGTAGGTTTGGTGAGAATACTCTATCAATTTGAATACATTTAAACCATTTGTCCCATAAAACATATGATCATAAAATGAAACACTTAATGGAATGGAGAGAAATATATTCATGATATTATATATCAAATGTTTTTATATAGAAACCGCATATAATAAACTAATTTGAATATGGTATACCTCAAATAAATCAATGTGAGATGTGAAAATCATTACCTTATGAAAAACAATTTTCTTCATTTGTGCTTATTGTTTATGATAAGGAATGTAGATTAATTATTAATTAATTGAGAACCTATTAATAATGTTTTTTAATTATTATAATTTTATTAATTTCATTTATGTTATTTTCGATGAGTTATGATATTCAATTTTGTCGGTTAAGAGTGTTCGTTTCCGTGGTTTTCATGATTGGTTCACTTGTATACATGTAAAAACATCATATAAAATTGAAATCGTTATCTAGAATTTAAAATATATATTATTAATAAATTATATTATACTATATGGTCTTATGATTTATTTTGATTCAGGATAATAGGATTAGTCATTGTAAAAAATGGTAATGATAACTATTTGGAATATTGTTTCTTTTTTTGATCATAAAGAAGTAGTTTTGTCTTATGAATTAAAATTATTTATATATATTCATTTTAAAAAATAAAATAATTTTTATATCATAAATTAATATATGGTTTAACTTTAAATTTATTTTATGACCAGTATTGAAGGTGTAAATGAAAATCGAAAATTTTTCATCCACGAAGGCGGTAAATCAGAACCTCACGTATGATGTTTTCAATTTTGGAATAAAAATGGAAAGTGATTATAATTTATGGTTGATATTATATTATCATAATAAAATTATATTATATATATTATACAATAGTTTTCATTCATGTTTATAAATATGAGCCATGGAATGTATAACAAGAGATAAGGAAATAGAAAAACATTAAATGAACAAAAGGGGATTTTATCCCTTGAAGTACACTCCTTCATAATCACATTAAGTAAGATTGAAATTGAATTATAGGTGAGAAAATATGGAATATAACATGGGGTATTGGTTTGGGAGATGTTTTGTTCATAAAATGTAAATCTTAATGGCTTTAGAGGGGTCAGAAGAATATGTGGGGGGTGATATTTAAAGTAGATGATAGGGGTGTTTATTATTATTATTTAAACAATATGATTATTATTTTGGTTCAATAATATGAATTATATTAATATTAATGAATAAATATAGTAATGAGATTATTATAGTTTTATATTATGGTGATTTCATCAAAAATTCATCATGAAATACTGTATTTATTGTAAAATGTTTATATACTATAAATTACTGTATTTCACTATTCACCAAAAATTCAACTATTTTATAAAAATGAAAAAAATAAATCCTATGGATTTTTTTGTGTCTAGAATTAAAAAATTGATTAAATTTTATTAAAATAAATTTTTAATTATTATAAATTTTAATTTTAAATAAATTTATCACTTACTGATAAAATATATATTAAAATTATAAGGTATTTTAGGGCACGTTGAAAAATTAATTATGTTATACTAAATTTGTCAAATAATAATAAGAAAAAATTCATAAATTATGAATCTAAATTGTGAAAATAAATTCTTTTTAAATCATGAAAATAATTATAAAATATTAAATAAACATTTACTTCTAAAAAAAGTACCAATATATATAATTTGTCATCTGTAAAAGAGTATATTGCATATTCAATGATAAAAATATATTTTATTTTCATTTAGGAGATTCAAAAATTTCATTTATATTTTCATTGGTTATATATAATTAAAAGAATAAATATAGTATTAATTTATCTAATTGATATTCACTATTCACTTAAAAATAAATATTTTTATAAAAATACTAAAATTTTAACCTATGATAATGTCGACATTAATATTTTAAAAATGATGATTATTTTCTTCAATAGAATTTTTAATATCATTAATATGTACTATTAAATCATGTGTTCCATATAAAGGTAATTACTCTATCAGATATTGTTCAGTAATGCAGTAGTAGAAACAATTAATATGATTTGTGCCATTGGGAAACTATTTTGGCCCTACGGGTCTCAGGTCACTATGTCCATCAATGACCATTATGGAACATGATGTTTGTGCCATCAATTCGAATCAGGCTAGATAGACTTTATAACATGAAGACCAAAAATATGCAGCCTAAGAAGACCACATATGAGTAGAACTATAAGAGGATTCAAAGAAAGTAGAAACCAATTGTTTAGATCAAATCAGATTGAATGAATGAAAGTGAATCATGACATCCATCACTACCAAGAACCATGAAATTTTGTATGGGGGCATTTTATTTGACCAATAACACATGGTGGTGAAGAGGGGACTTCAGTGATGCAAATGTCTAGGATGAGCAATTATATTATTGTTATGTTAGGCCTTTGATTCATGTTTTAGCTCCTATTTCACTAGTCCTTTGGGTGTGTAAGGGTTTCATCATAACATAGTTTTAAAGGTGATTATCAACAAAAATAAATTCAAAATAATCCATTAATATTTGTGGATCATATTATTCATTCACTCCAAATTAATTTCAATGTTATAATGGCTGTCTTGATATAATGATGTATAATTTTATATCATTGTTCATTAAAGAATGGTTTTGTGTGAAATGTATTATATCAATGAACTAAAATTTAAAAAGAGATGTATGATAAAATATTATGGTGTTACAATTTTAATATTCATGGTTCAATTATTAATAACAAGAATTATGTATTAAATTAATGAATCTGATTTATTAGAGAATATATTTAACATATATTATAGTTATTTGATTGAATATTAAAAATATTAATGATATAGTTTGTTTCACATGATTATTTATAAATTACATATTTATTGTATGAATGATATAGAGGTTTCAGGAACCACAACTGGGTATTTTACACATCCACTATATAATAATATTAGGTGTTCATTCATTGTGTTCAAGTGAAAGAACTTATTACTATGGATTACATGTCCTCTATCTTCCCAAATCCTTTATAGAGAGAGAATATGTTCATTAAATTGAACAATATATGTTTTAAAATATCATATAAATGATGATGATGTTATCATCATAACGTCAAAGAAAGCATCAGTGCTCAATGCTAGAACATTATATTCCATGAATATTATTCACAAATATTCATAATTCATGATTGGATGATCTAGCAGAGTTCATCATTGGAATATTCGAGAAACTATAACTGATTATAAGCTACAATGTATCACACTTTTGAGTCAAAGAAGTCATATGTTGTTTGTTTTTTTGCTTATTAAATTCAATCGACATCCTAAGACTAATACGAGGGATTAGAGCACTAGAGATGATGATGTTTCATCCTTATAGTGGAAAAAATATTAAAATTTATATCCCATTTTCATTTTAATTTTGGTCTGGTACAATTTCCTATAACAACACACACTTTCATAAAATAGATTTCGATGTAATTATTCATGTTTCTAGTGGAGAGCAGCCTCAGGAACTGATGTTTTTTTTCCTTTACCAACTTACATGTTTGGTAATAATTGTTGAAATGATAATTTTATATTATATTTATGATATTTATGAAGTTTTTAAGAACATAAAAATATTATTTAACACATACATTCATGTTTTCAATTTTGAGTTATTACTATAATCTCGTTCATGTTTACGGTGCACTACCACATTGTCAAGCAATTTCATTCATCGACACATTAAATATTACGTATGATGAATTGGTTTAATAAATATATGTGATATATATTATGTATAAATTAATAATAAATGATAATATATATATATACATATTGTTTTCATTCATTGAATATGATAAGAAAATTTAATCACCATTCATTTGTATGTAAAAACTACCATCTCTATTAAGGTTGTATTTTATTCTATACCTATAAATATTATAAATTACAATAATTACATATATACTAAATATATCAAATATTTTTTTCAATTTTTTTAATTCTATATAGGATTAAATATTGATCCATTTGGGTGGGAAAATATATATTAAATTCAAACATATCTGAAAAAAGAACTTATTACCTAAATTAAAACATTAATAGGGAATTTAATATAAATAGGTAATCAAGGAAAAAAAATATATGATATGATATATAAGAATATGGTTAGGTTTTTTATGTTGAGTAATATTATATCTATTATACATAAATTTATAATTAGTATAATGAAATTTATAACTTATGGTATAAGGATTTCTAGTTGCACTTTTATTTAAAATAGACTTATTCCATTCTCATGATTTTATTAGGTGGTTTCTATAATTCTATATTAAATGTTATATCATGACTAAAACACATTTATTTATGATTAAATCTTCAATTTAGTTCATTCATTCATATGTATTATTATTCAAAAGTTACTTGAGTAGTAAGGTATTTTTATCTTCATTTTTCTTCCTTGAAACATGTGTTTTGTTGTCATCCTATATTAATTTAGGTTCAATATATGAATACCCATTTAAATTAAACATAATTAATTTATTATTCCTCGTTATATTTTATGTCTTTCATTCATGGGGTTTCTGATTCAATGTTACCAAAGTGATAACATTTTATTCTTATAATCTCACTGTTCATAAGGATTTTTTAGTAATATACTTTCCTTGATAAAATATTATGGTCCTCAATTGAATAATTATGTTGAAATGTATTGCCCTGTAGTAATTCATGATATATTCCTGTAAGGATACCATTTTCCACATTTCCTACATATGATAATGTTGAAATTTTTTTTTTTCAGAAAATCTAAATTTATTTATTTCATCAATTAGAAAGACAATTTCATAACAAAGCATTTTTTATTAAAATGTATTGGAAAATGATTTTTAAATATAATATGATCCTTAAAATACATTATTACCCATGTTTTTCTTTTTCACATATTATTTTCAAATTAACCTATATTTCATTTTTGAAAGAAATTCTCATTTTTCATTTACCAAATATTTCAGCGGTACATTATTATTAACATGTATGACATCAATAGAATTCACCACCTCAATGGATAATTACTTCATCAAAGTATCATTTATATTTTTTGTGGTTATATACAAAATATTTTCATTATTCCTTAATTATACTTAAATATTATATTCAATAAAATGGTTTTCCAATTGTTTTATGTAGAAATAATGTTTTTCATAATAAATGTTTTAAAATATTTATCAAAAATAATTTCTTATGTAATATTTATCAATTCATGCTACATATTCCTTTAATGTAATATGATATAAGGGTAAAATTATTATATTATCTCATATTAGTTTATTAAAATGATGAATTTTGATTATTAAACCCATTTATATTCCATGGGTTACACAATAAAAAATTAATATGTAACCCATATACATGATGGGTTATTCAATGATGAAATAATTATAAAATGTGTCTCTTATAAATGAGTTATTATATGATAATATTTTTATAATAGCCATTTTTATTACATGTTTTATCATATAATTAATGTTTTACAATATAATATCCCACATATAGAATATTTCATTATTTGACTGGTCGGACCAATATCTCTATTACATGCATTAGGTGAAGTCTACGTATCTAATGAAATATATAGGACAAGAACGGGGGTGAACCGGGTTAGGTAATATAGGGATATAATGAGGATGAACTTGGTTTAGGAATATAAGTGTGGAATAGGAAGTGAACTCGGTTATGTAAGACTATGATGGAACTAAGATTTAAACTGGTTCCAGAAAAAAATTGTCCTACTATAATGGTCTTTACAGTGATCCATGACAAATATTAATTGGATTTTCTTGCATTTGTGTATGCAATAAAATCCATGTCATATGATAATGTTATGCTTTCATGGATCATGTTCTTTTAATCCAATTTGATTCATGTATTATGAATTTCCAATTATTATTCCATGCTTCAAGATTATGATGTTTATTATGCCTGGTATGCTTTTCAATTATTATGATCATGAGATCATACCATGATACTCATTTTATGATTACACATCTCTCTTTCATACACTTACTGGTTATTTGAGTTCTCTCTTTCTAATATTTACTTTCATTGGGTTATAATGAAATTTATTATTTATGATTTGTTTATGAAGGGTCCAAGTAACGAAGAACATATTAAGAGGTAATGTTTTTCAATTATGGATCACTATTTATGTTTCCTTGTTTCTAAAGAAACTAAAATTGTATGGTCCTTAGGTGTTTCCTTGATTAATGTAAAAAATATTCTGCCAAATTTAAGTAGCTTCATTGTATGTTAAAATTAGTTCACTATATTATATAAAATAATTCATGGAATCTTCTTTTCTTTTTATGAATATGATAAATCTAATATTTTACACCCATTATGAATGGAATTTTTTAACATACATTGTATTACTATATTTCGAACACATCCTGAATAATATTTACATTTATTTTTTACAATTTTTGTTTAATTTTATATTTTTAATGAATAATTAATACCTTATATTTCATAATTTTTAATATTATAAATCTGTTATTTCAAATAAAATGTGTATTTTACTCATGAAAATTTATAGTGCTATTTTTACAGGTATTTTTATCTATTACACCACACGTTGATGTGATTATGAATTTTTGGACAATTTGTTAAATACTAATATATTTATTCTTTATCTAGCTGATTTATGATTATGATGGTGTGGTTTTTATGAAACCTATATCCTTTTTAAAGGGTAATGATTTGAATATATGATGACTATTTTATGATCATATGTAAAACATAATTATTTTATTATTATATGATGGGTTATAGTGGAATTGTATATTGATAAAATTAATTAGGTAACGAAGGATATATCATTCGATAATAATTACTATTGTTTTCATTGAAACTATTTTAGGACTATAATTTTTCTAATAAGATCGCCTTTTGAGTGAACCCAGACAATGGAAATCATAGAATGGGGACTTTAATCAACCCACATTGATATTCTTAAAAGATATCATTGACTATGAAAATGTTTTTCTATTCTTATTTTCATTTTATAACATTTTTACTTATTATTATGTCGTATTATAATCTATCCTGCTTAATTATTAATGATTCAATACACTTATCCCTTATGTCATTTGATTGAAAAAACCATATTCGTCTTGATTAAAAATCCATAATGACCAATTTATAATTATTTTAATAATTGTTCATTTTCTCATACTACTTGTCAAATATTATTCTCACTTAATATCATTGATATTTATCTATTATGTTTACCCTTAATGATAATTTGATAAAACACATTCTTTTTTTCCACTTCGTCGTGTTATAAGAAAGGTGTAAATATGATATATCATTATAGGGTTGTAGTTTTTAAGAACATAATCCAAAATTATGTAGTGTAGAGACTCCATTTATAATTTATATTATATTGGAACATATTAAAAAATATTTTCTGTGTTAGGTACTAATTCGGAATGAGATTATGAGGCCTAGTGATCCTAGTGTTGATATTATAAAAACATAAAATATATTAATATCATGGAAATGAAATTATCCTGAAACAGTGTAATGGAAAAAAATGATATCTCATATAGGTAATCTGATACCATGTTTTATTTCATAATGTTGGTTTTAAACTATGCATTACCTAATGTTAGTCGACACTATATCTTCAGATGAGGTAGTTGTTAGTGGTAAATTTAAGTAAACTATTAATTAAATATTTTTTATATTTTCAATTACCATGAACTAAATACAAAAATAAATACCTTGTTATAATAATTATCTTTGGTTATCCACGTATTAATTAGATAATAGATAGGATCATTCAGGTTATTTTTTGGATGATCAAAAGAAAAAAAATGATGTGTGGTCAAATTAAATTGGATGAAGTGCCAAAAGTATCATTGATGTTTTTCCTTCGACGATGAACACGTTATTCACCAATTATCGATGAAATTTTAGTCAAGGCTCATCAATCTTGGTTTATTCCCATTGGGATGAATTTTTGGTTCTTAGATTTTATCTGCCTAATTTTTAATTGGAGATCGAATGTTGATCACAAGATCATGTATCCCAATTCATAATATTAATTCAATTTACTCTTTTTATGTCATGTTATCACCTTGGATACATCATTAAAGTAATTTTTGTACAATATATATTGAGCTATGATGGTTTCACCTCTGTTCTTTTTCTTTTACTGCACCAATATTTCATGTTCTTTATCATTGGGGCACAAATTCATGACTTAAAAATCCTGGGGTGGGTTTGAGGTTGACAGTACACTTAGATTCATTGTGGTTATGTAGACACTGAATGAATTTATGTTTTATAGAATAATTGTGAATGATTTTTGGAAATACATTGTTTATCATATATCCACCAGTAGGGATGGGTGATGGGAGCCACACAAGATGCATAGTGGCTTCATCTGATGATTGGATTCCATTTTCTAGCCACCAGAGTCTAGGAGATGATAACCTAAAAAATTTATATCAATAAAAATTGGACATTATATATGATTCATGAGGTAGTGAATGGGAATGTAAATAGTGCATATGTTATGGAAATTGTATGAAAACCCATTGTGGATGTCATGTATTTCACAATAATAAACATTTTTTAAATCCTCTTCCTTGTAAGATAGGCTTTCCAACCTTGTTAATGATCACATGATATGTTTCATGCAACACACATTGTGTGATTAGTATTGGGAATCCTTACAATGTTGTAGATGGCACACTCCCAACACCCTTTACAAGATGACCCAATGTGTATTATTTGAGAACATTGGTACATGCCAACACCAATGCATGGTCAGGTATACGATCATGTGCTGATGTACACAAGAATGTCTCAAAAAAAATTGGAAGGACCTATGTGGTAGAAAAAATCCATTTATTACGCATTAAAATTGTGTAGTAAACATGGATTATCATTCCATTTCCAAAGGAGTCATATTACAAGAATTTTGGAGGTTCACACATAGCATAGAACACTATGCGGGTTGTGTATTCCCTATTGAATAATATTCTCCTATTATATCCTACATAGGAACATGAATTTTATCCCATGAGTGTCTAATACTATTTTTTCATATTGAAAATTATCGTTCTTTTTATATTGTAATAATAGATATAATGTGAGATATTCTAAATGTAACACATCATTAAAAGAATCTTGAATATGATAGTTATTAGGGAAGGATCATGAGAGTGATGTAAAATTTGTAACTCCCGTATCACATAAATTTGTGGGTCCCCATACAATAAATATATATATATGGTACTCTATTACACTATGTGCAGGTTCTCTATCAATATATTGGTACATCCAATTTATCGATCTCATGTGGTGTGATGGTCTTGGAATGTTGTTATGGGTATGTCGGCTATGAGGAATTGTACAAGGAGAAGTCCACTATAAATTCATTTTGGTGCGGTGGCATTTTATTTTTGGAATTAGTGATGTACATTTTTAAATTAATTAAGACTCATAAACTTTGGTTGGGTTGGGAGATGTGGAACCATTTTCCCTCTTATTTGGGTTCTTTTATGATCATATATATTTGATGTGTGTGGTTTCCCTATTTCTTTGTGTTTAGATGAAATTTTTTATATATCTATAAGACACAATTTTCAGTTTTTACAGGGGGTATTATGGGTATGTATATACTCACCACTATAGGATATTTTACCACATGTATGATATATTAAAAATATGATGGAATGATTAGTAGTGACATTTATGGAGAATAGGGGAACATGGTTTCATTGACCACATACAATTATTGGGAACCTGAGATCATGAGATTTTCTCTATTAGTTTTCATTTTTTTCATTTTTTTCATGTATGAATATAATTTGTATTTGGGTGATTATTTTTTCTATTTCATTTTTCTTTATCATTTCTTAACCATTTTTATTTTTATAGAGTATATTTCATTGGTGGTTGCACACTATATATTCAATTCAATCAATTATATACCCTTTCACTCCAAAATTAATATGGTTGGGTGTGTGAATACTGTCACATTAGTAAGATTAATCCTCTTTTAATTACCATTATCAGTGATTTTTTCCATTCCATAGCCTATTGGAGATGATCATGGGGATCTCATAGATCGACCTTCCACCATCCAAGCGGTCATTAGTGGGTGGGGTTTAGACATAGTTTTATAATAGTAGTTCATTCCGTGGGGCTGAGTTTTGTGTTTTCTACTTATAATGACTTTATTGTGACATGTTAAAATAACATATTATGGTTCAAAATGTGTATTTCAATCAAGAGAATCCATTTTTTCCATTTAATGTAACATATCCATACACAAAGACTCTAACTACCTACTTCTCGACATAGCATACCATGAAATTCATTACAAGAAACTTTTGTCTTCGGATTATATTTGATAAATTCCGTTGACTACATTCATGATGATAATATATATATATAGGCTCATATGACTATTTTCTATCTTTATCATATTCATGATGTCCCTATTAAGACATCCAGTAATTTTATGGATTAAGGATTAAGATGGTGATCTAATGAGCAGTGAATCCTCATTTTGGGGTCCCCTCATGATATTTTATCAATATAGATTTAGAGAGGAATTACACCACATATCTGGTAGTAGACTGTACTATGATTTTATGTTGATGGTGCATACATTCTTAGAAAACGTCCCTATCTAAACTTCCAGAGACCACTATGGTTCCACTGTATTCCAGATCCCATAGAACAAGATGATTTTCTTGAGATTATGGTTTTGGGTTTCTAATATTGTTCATGCCATGAACAATCATAGGTTTGTTCTAAAATCCATTTACATCCATGGATCTTTTGGGTGGTGTGTAGTTTTATCATGAATACTCATGATATGGAGGTGGTATTGTGGTGTGATTTCCAAAAGTTGTTTTTGTAGGAGTACTACCCTTGTTCTTTTACTCATTTTTGATCAAGTATATTTTTTAGATGAATTAGGGTGATATGATAGTGGATGAGTATAAAACGGGGTTCATTATCCTTATATTATCCCCCATTAATTTGGTGTGAATCATTTTCATGAAGACAAGAAAGTTCAAGCAGGATCTCTATAGTGAAATATGTGAAATTATAGTCTCTATATGTATACCAACTAAATTATTAGTTATAGAGATGTATTTGGTGACTAAAATAATCCTAGTAGAGGAATATATGGTAGTTGGATCTAGTAGTGTAAATCATGTGGTTTCATGTTCTATATCATTAATTAGGCATCATACACCGAGACCCTAAAATAGGAGGTATAATCATTGCCAGACACCGAGACATGGGTTTTTGGTATAGAGATCGTGAATATGATCCAATAATCCTATATAGGGGTGATACTAATATTATGATGGTAATGACCACATGGGTAATTTTTTATTTCCACCTCATTTAGAGAATGAAAGATCGATATGGATGGACTTCTATCGAAGAGGTAGTGCCATTATCATGGATCCCCTAAGCATGGCCAGGGTAGACCATAGGGAGGTGGTACTAGATGTGTAAAATAATCTCATTGGGCAGGAGGATTAGTTTTGGGAAGATGATGTCATGATATACACCACAACCACTATTAGGTAGCCCACTATAGGCTCATAGAGATTCTTCTTAGGATCGCGGGTTGTTATGGGCCATCGTGGACTATAAAATAGAAGCACAAGAAATGATCCAATGTATTATTTTGATATATTAACCTATTTCCACCATACTATTTGACATATGTTACTAAAATTTTTTAATAACATTATTCATTGTTTGAGTGAAGGATATTTATATTGATCTCATAGCCTATTAGCTATGTTTATAAGTACTTACACGGTAAACTTCTTTGTTATTACATATATGATTGTAATAAGATCAATCAGATGATGGAATTAGATTCATGTGGATCCTCCTTATCTTTATGAAGATACATTTTGATGTAATATTCTGTAAGGATCTATTTCTAATGGTCTTATACCATATTTACAATCCTAAAAGATTACTCAGGAGTATAAATACTTGTAGGAAGTGATTCTCTCTTTTTTTTGATAGGTAAATCATTGTTGATCAACTGGTTTTTTTTGGAAAGGAAGATGCAACCCATCACCCTACAACTAACATGTTTATCCCTTGTTTAAGTGACATATTTACATATCTAGATTCTGTTGAATGTGATAGAAAATATGGATTTATTCATCTTTGATGTTCTTGGATGACCCCCGTAGTATGATATGGACTTATATATCAACATTAACCATGAGGACTCACCAATATCAATAGTACAATGTTAGATTACCATTGTTGAGATTTGGGATCATAGGGTAATGTTGTAGGCCCTAAAAACATTTCATTAAACCTGGTGTTCCCCTAGTGTAATATTTGTATTTTTTATGATAATGGTAAATGGTGCCATGATGATTTGTATTGATTATCATTACTATAATTTGGTAATGAAAAAATTGTTACCCCTTTTCAATGTTTTATGAAATCTTTGATGGTTTGTTAGGTGCTAGCTTCTTCTCAAAGATCGATCTCGGGTCTAGTTACCACCATTTGAGCATTCACGATTTTGATATTCCAAATTCATCATTATAGGGGTTCTAAAAACCCTATGATTTCATTATGATTCTATATGGTGTGATAAATTCCAACAAAGTGATTATGGATGTGTTGAATAGTATCTTTTAGGAACAATTGATCTTGTTTGTGGCTTTTTATGGACTAATAATTTATTCAACATCCAAGGAGGAGCATATTTATCATTTGAGAGTTTTCCTAGAATAAAAATGGGGGAAAAATATTTATGATAAGATATCAAAGTTTCAGATAAATATATTTGGTGTTGTTTTTCTAGTGAATGTCATTTTTTAATAGATTTAGTACAGATTGAGTAGATATTAACAATGTGATTATTTTGGTGCCAAAAAATAGTGTGATATAGTTATGGAGTTTTCATGGATCGTGGGATACTAGAATAGGTTTGTGGAAGAGTTATATAGGATTTTAGAACCATTAAACACCATGAAAAAAAATAGAAGTTTTTTACCTAGACAGAGTAGTTTTAAGGAACATTTGATGTGTTGAGGTTGAGGTTGACTAGTGATCATGTTTTAAGACAACTTGAAAAAGGAATTGAGTATATATTGTTCTATAATTACTCTATATCTCATCATGATTTCATGTAATTGAAAATTAATTTGATAAAGACATATGGGTAGATAAAATTATGACCCTAGGAGTAGATATATGCTACCTGTGTCCTAGATTTGGCACAGGTAGTCTTTACTCATAAAATATAGAGGCAATATCATTATGCATAGAATATGTTTTTCAATAAAAAAATAATATTATATGGTGTATCCTCATGTATAGATATCATAACCAATGTTAGAGTTATTTTTTGGTTTTCCTACATGACTATTACATTAAGTTAGTCTATATAATTTTGGAGGGGAATTTGGGGTATGAATCCCTTATTATAAAGTCCCATTTGTCTTGGTTAAGGTTAAATTACAGCAGGTGATTTTTTTTAGTAGACCCTATGGGAGGTTAAGGGTCTTAAATTTCATTTTTTAATAGTGTTTAATCATCCACATCATCTATATGTTAGATAGGCTCAGCAAGTTACATTTTCACTGAGGTTATACAACTCCTAATATCTAATGTGGATGCATTAGTTGTATTCTCTAAAGTAAGGGATCATATTATCCTTTCTTGGGGATATAAGGGAATTTTTTCACTATATAAGATATGTTAATGATGGGTTCCATTATTTTTCTTTTTTTATACATACATGTGTGGAATATATGTACATATTCAATTAGTTGTAGTTTTGTGGGCTTAAATAAGGTAGACTAAATCTGAGCTAATCTATCAGTGTCTCACATGTTTTCTATTTAGGATTGAACACTTGGTTCTGACATGTTTGATGTATTCCCCTCAAATAACATAGTGGAAATTATATGGAATATATATGTATATAAATTTTAATGGGGCATACAATGATAGATATGGGCTATGTTTTCATCTTGGTGATTATTGTCCTACATAATATGGAATCGAACATCATTTGATTCATGAAGTATAGTTCAATGGAGATTTTGGGATGTTGACTGAGTGGGATATCATTGAACTACATGGTGTGAGATCAAAGATTATATATTAATTTGATTTTCAATTCACATCATTGTTGTGGACACACATCTAGGAGTCCTTAAAAAACTATTTGGGGATGGGAATATCGTATCACCATAGATGTATTGGAAGACAGAGAACAATTTTTATGTTTTGGAGGATATGATAAGGGTTTATATGTTGGACATCATCTCAAGATATAAGTATCACACTGAATATGTATAATTTTCTCATAATAACATTCATCACTCTACTATTGACAGTACAATGTTTTCAACATTATGCGAGAGACCTTGTAGGTCACCCTTTTGCTAGTATGAGATTGGAGAGACATCTCTAGTTTTCCAATAGATGGTCTAGGTGATTAATTATAAGGTTTTCATTATTAATTAATGGATGTTTTAAACCTATAACTGATGTAAATACTATGTCGATCAACATCATCGGCCCTTGGAGTTCATGTATATTCTCCATTATTTTCTAAGTGTATCACAATTAAATAGACTATTGTTGTTTTATAATGTGAAATTTTATCCTCGAGTATTGTTTGTCTATTTGAGATCCTATAGAGGGTTGTCATGGTTTGTTACTGAATAAAATTACCCCCACATTTGGTTCTTATACATGATCTACTTCATATGTTTTATTTCAGGAGATACATTCATGGTTATATGAATGTTATTGAATGGGGTGACCTAAAACTTGAGTATAGAGACACCATTGTAATGTATATACTTGAAATCAAATATCATTAAGATATGATCGAGAATTGATGGATTATTCCATTGGACTACATATTGTGGAAGCATGATATCATTGAAGATTGCTCCTGAGTGACTGAGAGCCAAATAGTGTACATGTGTCCCCACATTTTAATTATGAATGTTCATTTTTTTCTGAATATAATTGCAGATGGGGAGAATGTAGTGAAACTATTTAATTATATTGTTGTTTTGATTTTTTTATTCAATATTTTTAGATATAGGTTTTGATTCCCATCTAGATTATGTGGCCTTATGATCCTTGTATTGATATTATAATAATATTAATAATTTAAATATCTTATGTTAGTTTTTTTCATGAAAATGTTTAATAATAATCAAATAGAGTCTTGGATTTGAAATATGTGACCATGGTTGATTTAGGAATGTGTGGATTACCATAGGAATGACCTATTTTTGGTCGGTGGTGGATATCTAGATGAGGCAGTCATGAATTGATTTTTTCATTAAAATAAATAATAAAATTTATTTATTATATTTTAAATTTATGGGACCATAATTCCAATATAAATACCCAATTATATAAATTCTCTATGGTTAAAAAGATAACATTGAGAGGATAATAGGATTCTTGAATGATCATCATTATTTGATCGAGATCAGAAAAAAGGGTAATTGGGTAAAGGTGGATCAATAGGTAGAAAATGTAGTCAGATTTATCCCTATTTATAGAATCCATTCATCACCACAAATCTATCAAATTTAAGGTAAGACAGAACAATTATGGTTTCAATCATTGTTAATAATATTTTAAATCATGGATTTATGTATTTTTTTTTTATTTGTCATCACATGTTCTTCATATGATCCTTGTATCTGAATTAAATTGAAGAATTCAATATATTCATATTTTTTCATGATATCGCCATTGCTATCCAGTTTCAATGTTTTTTTTAGATATTACTTTTTAAATTATGGTTACAACATTGTTAATATTATGTTACCACATCTATGTTTGTGATCAACATTATTGGATCAATAGATACTGATATGATATTGTTGGGGAGGGTTCAAGAAAGATCAAACCCATGGATTCATAGTGGTTATGTGAATGTTGAAAATAATGGTATTTTTGTATTGATTAAACTTTATTTTCTGGGATTAGTAATAAATACATGATTACTTAATAACAATGAGTGATGTGGGGAACACAAAACATGTTTCAACATTAACAGACCATGATGGACCTTTTTCAATCCATCTGTGTTCAATAAATGACGTAATGTGTTATTTCATTTGATCATGGTTGGTCAATTTGAGAGATTGAAAATAAAAACCATCTATATGGACATTTCATGTTTTCTTTAGTTTTTGCAAAAAGTATTATAACATACCATACCGTTTGGATGAACACACACTGTCTACTACTTTTTCGAAAATTGATTTAGTTTCTAGCTATGTGATGGATCACACCCCACGTAATGAGGACTAAATACCATTTGAAACTACCAACATTGTCCTTACACATGAAAATTGGAACACAACTAGTAATCCATGTCATATGACAATCCATGTACGCCTCTTGTCTATAGTAATCGGCTAGAACCCATGAATGTCCACGTACATGGCCACTAACTAAGGTATACAATATCATCTCAAATAAAATTATATGACCCCAAGAAGATAATACATAGAGTGTATGACCCATACACACCATTTCTATAATATCACATCCCCACACATGTTTAGAGGAGAAGATTTCCAAGCAATGATGAAAGGTTTCACGCAATATAACCGCAAACATGCACTATGTATTTCCCCCCAAAACATATTCTAATCATATCATCTTTTACAAAACTCATTTTTTGTCATTTGAGTAGCTAATATTGATATTTTTTCGACATAAAACATAATGGTTCCCTTAGTTTAAGAACACTATATATAATATAAGATTTTATAATAAATATTTTTATTTAGGTTATTATTGATGATGATAGTGATGGGGTTGGGATCAGTAGATTGTTTCTAGTGTTGGAAATCCCCTCTCTCACACTGGTGAAGGTCAGAAAAAATAATTCCCATATAGAACTTTTACTCTAGTACATTTGGAGTGGGTCCTCTATGTATTGATATGTACACCCATATCTTTGATATTTATCATCATGCATGTTATCAATAGGTTTTGTGACTCCCACAGCTATAGAGTACTATATTTTGGTGTAGGCCTCCTTTAAAAGATTCAATTTGGAATGTGTTTAATACTAGACGTCGATGGTGGAATTTTGGTGTTGTAGGATGAATCCTGGACATTGGATTGGATCCCAGATAGATATCCACTTTCTCTATCATCTAGTTTTCTTTGTGAGCATATTTCTATGATGGATTTCATTTCCCTGATTCTTTCCATTGCGATGATCTTTTGTTTTATATCTTTATAGATCCATTTTTTCAGGATCCTATTATTAAGTATATACTAACATTAAAATTGGATTTTCTTACATTTTTAATTTCTTATATATATTAAGCCTATATTAGAAGAGATGTTTTTAGAGAATAATGGTTTATTGGTGCATTCTCACATTTGACAATCGGAACATGGAGATCAATAGTTGGTCTCTCTGATTTTTCATTTATTCAAGTTATATTTAGGTGGGGAGTTGTTTTATGGTATGGAATTTTATTTTTGGTTATTTTTTACACTAAATTTTATTTTCCTCATGTTTATTGTGTTATTTGTTATACTATATATTTTTTTGTATTTTTATTATATTTCATTACACTCTTACATGGACATAGTTGAGTGTGTGCATACATGTACAGTAAGGAAAAGTCTCCAAATTACATTATGCATTCTTGGTGGTTTTTTATACCCTTATCATATTCCAGGAATGTGTGGGTACTTCAAAAAGTATCCTTCAACTAACTATAATGACTTCATTGGGTTAGGTCGATTAATTTAGATCATATATGATGTGTTATTTATATATCAATGTTTCTAAAGATACTAAACCACTATGGTCCTATTGTATGTATTATTGTGAATTAATTAAATGTAAAATTTTAATGATGTTATATTTATGTACAAAAAATATGGGTTTATATATTTTTTTATTAAAAATTTTTCAAAAAATTATTTTCTGAACATGGATATAGTAGAAAATGAGTTTAGACCAAAAGGAAAAGAATGCCAAACTTCCCATAACTGTATTCCTTTGGATATCCATAAAATAATGTTAGAAAGAATGTTTAAATAATATAATATCAAAAAAATTAAAATATGATCTAAATATTGATGGGGGTTAAATTATAAAAAAACATAATTTCATGTAATAAAAATTTAATATTATATAAATAAATAAAAAGTGGTAATTTTTTATAAACCATTTTTTCATGTCTATATATGCTTTATAATATAATTATTATCCTGAATAAATAAATGTATACTATTTATACACATAAAACATAACTATATTACATATATATTACAATATATCAATCCAATATTACATCAAATTTAATTTTTCAATATTTCTTCATCAAAATCACTATTTTTATTACAAAATATTTGATTCCCACGTATGTTTCAGTAATGTTATTCTAATCATAGATATTTTTGCATGGATTAATAATCACATGAATCATGATCATGAAATATATTTTATTTTTATTAATTATAAATACATATTAAATTACCAAGTAATTCATATATTAAATATGAATTACATCACATCATGTAGGAATTAAAATACAAGTATACACGATTGTTTTCTATAGATCGAATCTAATAATTATTAATTATTGTTTTTATTTCCATAATAATAATTACATATAAAAATATCATTTTTATATATATATATCCCTTATATCTAACAATATAGCTTACCATGTGACTTATTTATGAAAAATATAATGCATCACTTCATGGAGTTGATAGACCAAATGAACACATAAGCATGGTGTTTATATAAAATTAGATAGAAATATAATAGGAAATAGTTATAAGACTAACATAAAATCATTTAAATATAGTGTATATATATATATATGCTATTGTGGTTAATGAATCATTTCAGGTGGTGTAATATTTAGTAAACTAGAAAAATCCACGTTCATATAATTAACAGTTTCTTTGGTATCTTCCATTGGATTGTATTTTAACAATTCATGGGATATTATATTACTAATAATAAGAAATCAATGATATTTGGAGAATATTTGTTAAGTAATTTGGGAATAGGATGGTAAATCTCTTATTAGTTTAGAGAGAATATACAGGAGGGATTGAAGCTTCCATAGAAAATGATTTTTGTATAATGCTATATAATAAAATTGATAATCATGAATGAAATGTTTTTATTTTTCGTAAATAAATATAAATAAGAGTTATATGAATTTTAAGAATTAATAATAGAGGCTAAATATTTATTAATAATAATGGAATGATTTTATAATGGATTTTAACAATAGCTCAAAAAATATCCCTTATGTTTCTCACCTTGAGAATTCATAAGGGGTTATATTTATCCAATACAACAAATGGAAACCAGAGACCCAATTAAAAGAATAAATATATTTTTTAATGGAATCCATGATAAAAAATAATAGAAATTTTCTAATATAATCACAGATAAAAAACCAACACATTAACACTAATGTAGAGCTAATAAATAAGAGGAGTACGATAACTCTTTTTTTTTCAAACCAAACTCAATGATATCAACTACCAATTAATGATTTAGATGAAAATGAATACATAATTTAGAGATATAAAAATAAATTTGAATTAGAAAATCCATTATGAAATTATAATAATGGAGAAAAAAAATGATTTATATAATATTGAATTTGAAATTGGAATAAAGTAACCAAAACCCAGTTCAAATTTTTTTAATAATTGAATGATTAATGATGATTTCATATGAAATGATATCCTAAATTGGTCAAAATTAACATAGTGGTAGATAAATTTCATAGTTATACATATATTATATCTATGCATTCCTTGAAATCAATTTATATCAAATATAGGATATGAAAGGTCTTGCGTGGAGATAAGTATTTCCAAATTGGATTAAATTAATTGAATGAATTATTTAATGCACGTTAACAGATCTGGATCATATCCACTATATAGTCTATCTGATTCCAAATAATATAATTTTCTATATTTCATTCTTGTTATGATTCTATAGAATCCACCATATATAATGGAAGCTCCAAAAGGTAGTTGGTGAGCCACCAAATATAATCATTTTTTTTAAATTCCCCAAACAATATAGTGACATTCTGTTGGGTAGGTAATGGTACTCTTATAGGTTGGGTTGTTCTATCCATAAATATCTACATGATAGTGGCATCATTCTGGGTAACCAAATTAGTAAGAAAATGAAGAATTTAGATGTGATATGATAATCTCCTCATGATTCCTATTCATTCATATGAAAAAATATGAATATTCCTAAACATTATATCAATGAAATTAAAAAATATTCTAAAAACACATTTATTGTTTATGATTACAAGAAAACATTAGTGGTTTATTAATACCTCTATTTTTTATGATAAAAAAAACTTAAATAAAAATTAGAAATATAAGATTGAGATTATAAGGATGTGATGAATAATTAGGAAAAATAATTATGAAAATAAAAATAAAAATATTTACCATTTTTTTTGAATCTATACATCTCCCCATTTGCATTATATTTGTCCCACCATATTCGTTAATAAATTCTCAATAATAATGAATTAAACCTTTCTTTGACAATATGTTTAAGAAATAGAGTATAAATAAAATCATTTAGAATTATATGGGATAATGTATAATATGATCATTGGTGATTATAATATAATGAATAATTAATTTAGAGAAAAAATTTATAAGAAAAAACAAATAAATGATTTTAGTAAAAATCCGGAATTTTAATAGTAAAACAATGAAAATATGTGATAATGAATAATAATTATAATAGTTCCATTCATATATCCCCACTTGAAAAATTACAATGTTCAAAAGAAACTAGCTTTTTAATATATCAGTTAGTTGAGTATATTTCCTAATATATTCTAAGAAAATGTCTCCTTCAAAAAAGAGATCTATAAATGTTGATGTTGAACAACAGGGTTCTTAATGAATTCACGGTGAAGATTATTTCATGGTATTAGTATATCAATAGATATAAAATATATAATTATAACAACCAAAAAATTATCCTATAATATTTGTGAGTTGGTATCTTGAATAAAACATGAGATACATAACTCTCTATTACTATATAATCATTATTGTCTATAGAAAGAAACAATTTATTTTTAGATTTACTACTCTAATACATTAATGAATTTCAATGATTGTGAAAAGTATAAAAAGTACTTCATCAGTCCATATGATATCAATAAAAATCAGTTTCATAAAAACCAAAATACTAGAAGTGGTTACTCATCTATAATATGACGCAAGATGTTTAAAAACACTTAAAATAGATAAAAAATTAATATATTCTATTAGTGATTGATTGTATTTTTATTTAAAAAATTAAAATATACTAACACTAAATTAAATATATATTTATTGTAATGAATAATCCCACCAATATTTATATAATATATTTTGTCTTTTAGTTTACCTTAATCAGATATAAGTCTCTTATATTATATACACATAGGTTCCCTAATCTGCATACTTTGATCCTTCAAAAAACCCATTATAAATTATATGTTGTATTTTATTTGGTTTAGAAATTTTCTATTCATGTTATGTGAGATTTGAATACTACAAATGATTCATAACTCTAGCATAAAAATTATTTCTAATTACTAACTTATAATAATATGAAATAAGTTGAAAATATATTTTACTTGATGATCCAAAAATTAGATCATCAACATACACTTTAACAATTTTAAAATAATTTGATTCCTTTTATGGAAATAATTTATAATACCCTTTCCCATTTAAAATATATTTTACTAATGAATAATTGTCAACTATCAAAAAAAAATACATAGGGTATTATTTAAAACAATATAAATTTATTTATAACAATATATTATAATTTTGAAATTTTGTATTTTAAAAACTATACAGTTGTTCAATATAAAAAATTTCCAACATAAAACCATTTTGAAAATATCATTTAACACCCATTTGGAAATATTTAAAAATAAGATGTATAATGAATGCCAATAATATTCTTATATATTATAAATGGGTAGTGTATTTAATGGTTTCACTAAAATAAATAAAATTTTCTTGACTATATACTTTTTAGGAGACTTACATTGTTATTAGTGAAATACCATTTATGATAAAATTTATTTTTAAAAACAACTCATAATAATAATGATATACTCATTTGTATTTTCAACATGATTTCAATTATAATATGGTTAGATGTAGTTTAGATCTTCATTTATAGAAAACCCTCACTTTATTAGTATTTTCATCACAGTTTTAAGGTTCTAAAAATGAAATAAAAAATTGATTTTCAGCATAATTTAATACAAAACATCATGTATGGTTACCATCATCCAAATATCTTATAATTTTTTCATGGGGTGATAAAATAATTTATTCATAGCATTAAGTAATTGACTTGATGGAGGGAAAAAATTTAATGCATCTTTATATACCAACATCATAGAATTGGAATGACTATTACAGATAATTTAAAAAATATTTAGTAGAAATTGATTTTCCATTAGTTATTGTTATATTATTGAAGACTTAGTTGGATTAACATGACTTCCAGTTCTATATTAAGAGTCCTTCATTATATTTATGATCATATTTCCCATTTTTCCTTTAGTGTTAATAATATAGAATATACATAAAAAGAAATTGAATAATGAAAACTTCATAAATAATTTTTCCATATATAAATGAAGGTTTAATTTTAAAATTTTTCTTTTGATATAATATTACATAAGAACAAAGATATATTTGAAAACCTGATAAATTTTAAAATAAGAACATTATGTTTGATAATATTTATGATTGTAAAAACATTAACTTAATCATCCAATGAAATATATCATTTTAATATAAACATTATATATTAGCTATTCAATTAAAGGGTATAAGAATAATTAATTACATTATGAAAAATATTTAAATTTCCTTTTTAATTTAAATATTTAAATGTTTTAATTGATAATAATCACATAATATTTAGTAATTTCATTTTATTCTCCAAAAATATGATATCTTAATAATGAATTTTATAGAATTTCATTATAATATATTTTAATTAATTTCATGAGAATTTATATATTATAGTTTAAAAAATAATATAAAATTATAAATCAGTTCTTTCATGTTTATATGGGGTAAAAGATAAGTAAATTTACAAAAATAAATGTCTATGAATACTAAAAAAATTATGGTATTTACAATACCATCATTACATTTCACTAAAAAATACTTATAATTTTATAAAATTGATACTAAATTAATAGAATTTTTCATTATTTCATAAAACTGAAATTTATAAAATATTAACAAATATTATATTATATCATTTTATTAATTTACTTATTGACATAAAAATGTATTTGTTTTGGAATAAAATTTGTTCATTACAATTTATAAGATATATATATATAATTAATTTAAACAACTTATAGTGATTGAATTTTTTAAAATATATTCCATATTTTGAATCATCATTATTAATAATTTTAAATATATTCAGCCAAACATTTGGTAATAATGAATTAGAGTAATTTTCACCACGATGAATATGTAGATTAAAAAATTAATGAAAAAAATATAATTATATGGATAGAAAAATTATAGTTAAACTTACCGTTATACTATTGGATTAATTTACCTTGTCCATTTTAATCCATGACTCACATATATAGCCAGTAGATACCATATTTCATTGGTTTGGACCTATATAGTATATAATGAAATGTTAATGAAAAAATATATCATTATTTCGGTTAGTGTAACAACCCCAACCACAGTAGCCTAGAGTCAGTTCATTAATTTATTTCATTTTAATAATATAAAATAAATCACATGCCAAATGGAGAAATAGTTTATTAGTATTTGTAAACTATATATATATATATATGAAATTGGAATTAAAAGTGTGACAATATATTGAAATATATTTTTGGTAAAGAAAAAAAATATCCACCATATTATAAACATGAATATCAATCATAATAAACATATTAGTAACTATGTGAAAATTAAACAAAAGAACATGTTGATCTCAAATTCATAGAATGTATTAATTAAAATAGAAGAAATAATGATTCAATGAGAATAATAAACATGTAAATGTAAATAACTAATCACACATTCCATTTAATAAATAAAATTTTAATCAAACTACCTGGATCATAGGCTATATGGGAATAATCCCATTTCATGGCCTATAGGCATAGTGGGCATGAAATTCCATTACATGGCCCATGAGACCATAATTTTGACCCAAAGTCCCATCATATAATTGTGTTTCTAGAGTACCTAGGATGATATAGTACTGTCTATTGTGAATAAAAACGACAAAATCTCCTTCTATAGTTCCCACCACAACTATAGTGTTAATTTTTTTATAGTACCGCTAAAATGTTACTACATTACCTAAGCTCCATTGGGTTTAAACCCCAACCACATTGTAGTACAATGGTGTGCATACCACTAAAAACACCAACTATACATAAAATATGATGTAATAAAATGTAATTTCAATCATAACCTTAGCATGACATAATCATTAAAATAGTTATTTAACCAACTGAATGAATAATGAGTTAAGAAATCCCTTTCATATGTAATTAGTCAAATCGTATGCCCCATAAACTGTAAAATTATTAAATAAAACTTTTAATAATATGGTTATAATGAGAATAATGATATTATATATCAATTTATTTCATGAATACAAAACACACACACATGCATGAAATAATAGGTGAATAAGTCATGTAACTCAATGATGTAAAAGTGAGAAGAGAGAATCCTTACCTCACAATTCCTTTCACTATAGAGGTAGTTAAACATTATTATAATGGTTTCAAGTGTGATATTAACTCATAATAAAACAATATTAAAATTTATTATACCTTATGTAATGATTTTATGACATATTATATCCCATTAAATTATATTATATCATGATTTTCATGGTTCTGGGTGTGTTCATTTCAAGGATTCGTGATCACCAAAATTATGGATGTTCTAGTAAAATGGGATTACAGCTCCAAAAATTGAATGAATGAATATTAATTAAATTTAATAAATAATAATGGTTCCATATATAATTTTTATTTAATAAATAAGGATTATTCACTATATAAACATCTAATGACGAATGTTTAATTTCTTTTGGCTGTTTTTTGAACATCAAAAACTAGATTTATCTTTTTTAATATTATAATGTTTTATTAGTTATATAATATGAAATAAGATATAAAATAATTATTAAAATAGTATTTATCCATAATAATAGTTTCATGAATATCCTTGATGGAGGTAATGGAAAATGATCAAAAATTTGTTCACCAAGATGATTATCTAGTATAACATGAACAACGATCTTGTTTCATTAAAGAGGAGGTATTATAAGATATAAATATAATATATTTCACTAGAGAAAATAATCAAATTTACATGTTTCTCTAATAATTACTATGTTCTTAATGAAGTACTTGTGAATAATGTTGATGAATATGTGAAATTAATAGAGGTGAGAAAATTACCTCTTTAATATCACCTCCCTGAGAGACCCTCGAGTACCTTATATTTTGTCATTTGGAGAGGCAAGAAGATTGTGGAAATGGGGGGCAAGAGGAGGAGAGGATTTGGTATAGATATTAGGAAATTAATTTCGTTTGATTCAAAATTAGGAGGTGATGGTGGTATTTATTCTTTTGTGAGGTTGGTTTAAGAGTTTAAATAATTAATGTTTTATAATTTAATCCCACCACATTGAGGTGGAATTAATTTCGGGAAATTAGATTGTAAATTAATTTTTTTAGAGGTTGGATATGATTGATAAATACCTTAAACATCCATTATAATTTTTTTGGTAGTTTAATCTTTTACCTTTTACCTTTAACTCCTTTCATGGTTTTACCTATACTACGGTAAATAATGTTTTTACTTGGGTATCATTTTTAGCTATAAAAATTAAAATGACCATAAAACCACATTTAATAATTATGACTCAATATATGGAATCATTTTTACCAAATTCAATTGAAATTATTCGAATAATTATAATTATAATTAACCCCTCATTCATGAAGAAGGAGTGGGGTTTTGAAGTGAGAAGTTCTAATTTTTTAATTGATTTCATATCCAATATCTGTGTGAAACTAGTTATATTTTCATATGGTTGTTTCATAGATGTATAATAGAATTTTTTTTAAATTAATACCAAATTAAAATATATTATAACTATATAAATAAATTAAATGAAAAATAATTTCTCAATTAAAATTCAATATTTTCACTATTCATAAAAAAATGAAACTTATATGAAAAATAACAAATTTTCACACTATGAAAATTATGATATTTATATTTCATAAATGAATTTTACCTTTTCAAACAAAATTAATAAAACTATTAAAATAATTTTTTAAAAAATAGGTGTTCCATTAGAAGGTGGAAAAACTACATTTAGAAATATATAGTTTTTCATGCATAAAATTGGATTATTTTATATCTATATCCAATAAATATTATCATATAAATTTGAAATGAATTGATTGAATATAAAATATATATATTTAATTAATATCATTCAGTAATACAAATTAATTTAAATCATTATTTTAAATTCCCACTATGGGAATATAAATAGTTATTTATATAAACAAATAATTTATGTTCAATTGGTTTTTATTTTTATTTATAATTAATTGGTAACCAATGTATTAATTTTATAATCATGCATAAAATTTATTTTACTAATATTTTTATTCTCATTAATAACTTCCATTCTGATGGCTAGATGATAATAACCACAATTACATAATAATTGTTAATTGTTTGTCTTAGATCGATGTTCTTTATAACGTACATTAAATAAAAATTGAATTTACATAAGGATAGATGAAGAGTAAAATCATGGGGTGTTACATTCTCCCCACCTTCAATGAAGTTCATCCCATAAATTTAGAATTTCCCATTGAAAATCTACTGTTGATACATGAAATTACTTTTTTGGGAATCCCACATCGTAAACAATGTTAATAAAACACCCTCTTAATAATATGTAATGGAAATGAAATAGTTACCAAAAAATAGTGTTTATAATTTAATAGGAATAGTGAATATTGAATTCCATTACATTGATGATAAATTAAAATATCATGTTCTGATGGAGAGTAATAAAGAACACGGTCTTCATAGTTTCCACTATCAAAAAATCATAAATCTGTAATGGGTTAAAGAGACCATTAACATATCAATTGGAAACTTTTAGTAAATAACATTTTTGTTGGATAATAACTTTCATAATGTTAATTTATAATTTTATGATCCATATAAAAATGTAAAGACCCGTAAAATTCAAGGAAAATGTTTTTCTTAATTTTCTTTTGTAGTTTTACAATAACGCAGTTTCTAACAGCACCTGATTCTGAGGCCCGGTGTGCCCAGAATCATTTTTCCGATGCTTGTCCCAGGTACGTTAAGTGAACAAATGACCGGATTTTCCTAACTTTTGAACCGGTGCTCAGAATCGAAATCTGAGGGCACCGATGGAATCGCTGCACCAGTAGTTTCATAGAAACACCTTTTCCAGAGTTGCGTTTGCTCGGGTGTGGTTTTAATTTTTTTTTGGGTTAAGTAAATGAATAAAATAAAATGGGGCAACCAATTTGTTTTATTTTAAGTTGTTGAACCTAAGCTAAGTGGTTTAAGTGGGACCCATAATATCATACTCCACTAGGTAGGATATTTGTGGGGTGGGGCCCACACGATCCCCACCTTTTCAACTTCCACAAAACCCCCACCTTTAATTAGGTAATGCACCCGAACCCCCCTTTTATTCTAAGTCAACTCGAGCGTCTAATTAAATATTAAACACCTATATTAATTAGGCGGTTTAAACATTGCAATTAATTCAATTAATTGGTTGATTTAATTTTGAATTGATAAAGGTTTGTCTTGTGTGTTAACAAAATAAAACAAGCCTTATTTTATTAAGGGGTTCATTATGCGTGAAGGCTTGGGAGAGTTTTCTCAAGGTCTTGCAGTTCTTCTTACATGACGAAGAACACGAAGAATGCGAAGAACGCCGACCTCCGACGAAGGTCGACAAGAACGCCGGATCCTCGGATATCGACGATGCGACACCAACGAATCTATTCTCCACGACGTGACGATCCTCCTTCCATGACAGCTTCTTCCGCAACGTGAAATTCCGCAACGAGCCTTAGGTCAACTACGCTAGAGGTAAGGGTTCTTTTAATTGTTTGTTCATGTTTACTTTCATCGCCATTATTCATTTCAAATTGAGCCGCCCGATATCCCAATAACGGGAGGAGGTCGGACCGCACGAACAGGGTTGACCCTCCTCCCACTTGTTTGTTGATTTTGTTGCGGCACGTGTAAGGTGGCGCGGTGCCATTGCAAAGCGCGAAAGCTATGATAATGGGTGAAGAAACGTGTCACCGTCGTGCCGCGCTGTTGTAGTTGAACAAGTCGCGGCGCCGTCGCGCCTCGCTGTTGAAGTCGAACAAGACATTGCGCCTTCGCGCCGCACCGTTGTAGTCGAAAAATCCACGACGCCCTAACGCCATGCCAGAGAACGTCATATAGGCTGCGGCCGGAGCGGGGCCATGGCGGAGGGGTGCGGCACCGTCACGCTGCGCCGGACAGACCAATGCGGCAGCCTGTGGCCACGGCATAGCAGGAAGAGGAGGCCGGCTTCCGGCCGCCGGTGCCATAGCAAGAGGGTGGGACAGCGGGGTCCTGCGGCAGTGGCACGGCCGAGCAGCTGGTTCGGCCAGCATCTGATAAGAGTCAGGGGGTCGTAACCCCCCGCTGGCCAGTAGGATGGGGGCAGTGCGCCCCCCGCACCCTTCCGATCGACTGTTACGGCCGAGCCGCCTGGCCACGCTGTTTAGGCCGAGCTGCCAGGCCAGGTCATGCCCCACCGGTAGGGCCAAGCCGTGCCCTAATGGAACAGACCCAGAACCGAGTCGGGTCGACCCGGTTCGGGCCGACCCAGGGGGTATCGGGCCGGGTCGGGCCGGGCCCGAACCCCTATTCGCAGACCTCTTTCGGTCTTTTGCCCATAACATGGGATGAAGACCTCCGATCAATGCACTGTCAGCTGTGATGCGATCCTAGGATCGTGACTGTCATTTCGGTATATTACACTCAAGATTTCGGAGAACTTTCAGATCCGCCAGGTTGGTTCGTACACGAAACCAACTGGGCCCTCGGAGTGGAAACACTTTTAACTTGAGCTTTAGACGTCCGATTGACATGCCGTCGACTTTGATTTATTTCTCATAGTGAGACGGTCCTTTTGGATAACTCCGCTTGAGGTTTGGATGCAGTTGGAGTATGGTCTGGATGGTTTTGACTTAAAAACCAAACGGGCTCCTAGGACGAAAAATCCAATAACACTCAGACCGGGAGTCCGAATGACGCGCCATCTGTCATGTTGAGTTCTTGTTGATGATACAGAACTTTTGGATACATCAAATCAGGACTTTGTGTCAGTTGATGTATCAGCCTCTCGGCTCATGGAGCGGACCCTCCCAAACGAGCTGCTATGTACGGGAAACCTAGAGCTAGCTGCGACTGCGACGACAATGACGACTGTGCAGAAATCCTCTGTGGATTCGACAGTGATGACTACATCACTCAGCGATCCTATGTGGGTCAGTGGTACCTGTCCTATGTGGGTCCGATCCTGTGTGGGTTAGCGCTTAGCGGTCCTGTGTGGGCCACCGCATACCGATCCTGTGTGGGTCAGATCCTGTGTGGGTCATTAAGGGGGGTAGTACCTATCGATCCTTTGTGAGTCATTACATGGGTTAGTACCTATCGACCATGTGTGGGTCTGATGACATAGAAGAATCAGTGCCTACATCTGATCATCTCTATCATCTTACAATGAAGTATATCTGTGTGAGCTGAGTCTTGATTTTCAATCCTTATCTTCGATAAGATTGAAATTATATCCTATGTGGATTACTTTATGCTTTCCTGTGTGGAATGGGTTGTGTTTTCTTGTGTGGACTGGGTTGTACATGGGATCGGATGTGGGAGCCAAACGAGAATTGATGACTTAGGTATATGTATAGGTATATACCTAAGTAGTGTTGAATGATACTTCGTGATTGTATCTTTCTTTTGTGGATTATCCTTTTTGGGTTCTGGGAGACCATCGGGGGTCTCGAGGTCCCGACTGAGTAGCTTATACTCACCCCTGCATGGGCTATGCCCGCACTACGTTGTGTTGGTTGCAGAAGAAGTACAACGCTGATCGTGGTCGAGGCTTTCGGAGCAGGTCGATACTTGGAGTTGGACCACTAGGCAGGACATAATCGGAGTGGATGGATAGACCCGAGGAGCTGTGGAGGCTATCTCTACCCACCCTTCAGGTGGGACTTTTAGTGGATGGCTCTATATTGTGGATTTACTTTTCAGTTTCTGTACTCCCTTTTTCACTTGTACTTTACTTTCAGTTTGGGTTTTTATTCTGGCCCATTTACTTTCAGCACTTACTTGTACTCAGTTTACTTAGTTTTTACTTCTGCTGGCTTACTCTGTGGTGTTTGTTTACATTTAAAGGCAATGTCTTCCCTTTTTGTTGGTACATCAGGGAGTGGCATAGATGTACTATGAACTCAGACGACGAAACTGGTGGCTGGGTATGAAGAAGGTTTTGGTAGAGTTTGTTTCTCGATGCCACACCTGCCAGTATGTGAAGGCAGAGAACCAGGTACCAGCAGGCTTGGTACAGCCTTTGGAGGTCCTGGAGTGGAAGTGGGACAGGATATCCATGGATTTCGTGACTGTAGTTCCACATACTTATAGAGGTCACGACTCCATCTGGGTGATTGCCAACTGACTCACCAAGTCGGCCCATTTCTTACCCATCAGAGAGCAGGGCTCAGTAGAGAGCATGGGAAGTCTCTACCTTCAAGAGATTATATGGCTTCATGGTGTGCCATCATCTATCGTCTCCAATCGAGATGCTCGCTTTACTTCCCAGCTTTGGAAGGGATTGTAGGAGGCATTCGGGACGCAGCTACGCCTGAGCACCACCTTTCACCCTCAGACGGATTGTCAGATGGGGAGGGCCATTTAGACTCTCAAGGATATGCTCCGTGCATGTGTCCTCGACTTTGGTCCTAGCTGGAAGGACCACCTACCCTCGGTGGAGTTCACATAAAACAACAGCTACCACTCTACTGTTGGGAAGGCACCATACGAGGCATTGTAAGACCGACCTTGCAAATCACCTCTGTGCTGGACAGACCCTAGGGAGTCAGCACTTGTGTGACCACAGATGGTCCCGACCATGAAAGAGAAGATCCAGGTCATCCAGGAGTGGATGAGGACAGCTCAGAGCCGACAGATGTCTTATGCTGACATGAGGCGGAGGCCACTGGAGTTCGAGGATGGTGACCACATCTTCTTGCAGGTCTCACCTCGATGTAGATTACAATGATTTGGCCGAGGTGTAAAGTTATCTTCGCGCTTCATTGGTCCATTCCTGGTCCTCAGAATGATAGGTGACATGGATTATCGGCTGGCTCTACCACCTCAGTTGCACCGGGTGCAAGACATCTCCCACGTATCCCAGCTAAGGAGATATGTGCACGACCCGATGCATATCATTGACCATGGGGAGCTGGACATTGATATTGGGGCGACGTTTGTAGAGGTCTCGGTGGAGATCGAGGATCGATAGGAGAGGGTCCTACATGGATGGTCGATTCCTCTAGTGTGCATCATATGGAAGCACGAGAACTTCCAGGAGAGCACTTAGGAGCGGGAGGCTCAGATGCATGCTCAGTACCCACATTTGTTTCCCTAGTTTATAAAGTATCTTTACGGGGATGTAAATCCCTGAGGTGGGAGTAATGTAATGACCCGTAAAATTCAAGGGAAATTTTTTTCTTAATTTTATTTGGAATTTTACAAGAACGTTGTTTTTGACGGCACCTGATTTTGAGGCCCGGTGTGCCCGGAATCATTTTTCCAATGTGTGGCTCGGGTACGTTCAGTGAACGAATGAGATGGTGTTCCAAAATTTTGAACCGGTGCTCAAAATATAAATCTGAGGCCACCGATGGAATCGAAGCGCAGTAATTGCTTAGGAACACCTTTTCTGGAGTTGCATTTGCTCGGGTGTGGTTAAAAATTTTTTTTGGTAATGTAAATGATTAAATAAAATGGGGAAACCAAATTATTTTATTTTAAGTTGTTTAACCTAAGCTATGTTGTTTAAGTGAGACCCAAAATATCCTACTCCACTAGGAAGGATATTTGTTGGGTGGGGCCCACACGAGCCGCACCTTTTCATCTTCCAAGAAACCTGAACCTTTAATTAGGCAACGCACCCGCAACACCCTTTTAATGTAAGTCAACTCAAGCATTTAATTAAATATTAAACGTATCTATTAATTGGGTGGTTTAAACGTTGCAATTAATTCAATTAATTGGTTGATTTAATTTTGAATTGATAAATGTTTAGCTTGTGTGTTAATAAAATAAGACAAGTCTTATTTTATTAAGGGGATCGTTGTGCGTGAAGGCTTGGGAGAATTATATCAAGGTCTTGAAGTTCGTCTTCCACAACGAAGAACATGAAGAATGTGAAGAACGCCGACCTCCGACAAAGTTTGACAAGAACATCGGATCCTTGGAGATTGATGATGCGACACCGAAGAATCTTCTCTTCGCAAAGCGATGATCCTCCTTCCGTGATGCCCTCTTCCGCGACGTGCAATTCCGCGATGAGACGTCGTTCAACTACACTCAAGGAAGGGGATTATTTTAATTGTCTATTCGTGTTTACTTTTGTTGCCATTATTCATTTCAAATTGAGCCTCCTGATATCGCAATAACTGGAGGAGGTCAGACCGCACGAACACGGTCGACCCTCCTCCCCCTTCTTTGTTGATTTTTTTGCGGCACATGTAAGGTGGCGCGGTGTCGTTGCACCGCGTGGAAGCTATGTTAATGGGTGAAGAAACGGGGTGCCGTTGAAGTCGAACAAGCTAAGGCGCCATCGTGCCATGCCTGGGATCATCAAAGAGGCCGCGACGGAGGGGCACCGCGCCGGATAGACCAAGGCCGCGGCGGAGAAGGAAGTGGGGGCCGGCTTCCGGCCGCCAGTGCGGGAGCAGGAGGGCGGGACTGCAGGGTCCCGCCATAGTGGTACTGCCGGCCGACCGGCTTCTGATAAAAGGCTTGGGTGGTAACCCCCGGCTGGCCAGCACAAGCGGCCCCCCTCATGGGGGACGCAGTTTTACTCAGGGGGGGGGGGCAGCGCGCCCCCCGCACCCTTCCACTCGGCCGTTACGGCCGAGCCGCCAGGCCGGGATGTACCCACCGTGCTGGTCCATTCCCTAATCGACCGGACTCAGACCTGGGTTGGTTCGACCTGGTTCGGGCTGACCCAGGGGGTATCAGGCCGGGTCGGACTGGGCCCGAACCCCCTATTCACGGACCTCTTTCGGTCTTTTGCACATAACATGGGATGCGGACCTCTGATCGATGCACCATCAATTGTGATGTGATCCTTGGATCGAAACGGCCATTTCGGTATATTACACTCATGGATTTGGAGAACTTTGGCATCGGCCGGGTTGGTTCATACACGAAACCAACCGGGCCCTCGGAGCGAAAATGCGTATAACTTGAGCTCCGGACATCCAATTGATGTGCCGTTGACTTTGATGGATTCTTCTTAGTGAGACAGACCTTTTGGATTACTCTTCTCGAGGATTGGAAGTAGTTGCAGTATGGTCGTGTTGGTTTTGACTTAAAAACAAACCGGGCCCCTAGGACGAAAAAGCCAATAACTCTCAGACCGGGTGTCCGAATGACGCGTAGTCTGTCACGTTGAGTTCTTATTGACAATACTGAACTTTTGGATACATCAACTCCGAACATTATGTCAGTTGATGTATCAGCCCCTCGGCTCATGGAGCGGACCCTCCCGAACGAGCTTACTTTGTGCGGGAACCCTAGACCTGGCTGCAACTACGACAACGTTGACGACTGTGCAGAAATCCTCCGTGGATTCGACGGCGACGACTACAACACTCATCGATCCTACGTTGGTCAGTGCTACAGATCTTGTGTGGGTCAGATCCTATGTGGGTCAGCACTCAGTGGTCTTGTGTGGGCCAGCGCATACCGATCCTGTGTGTGTCATTGCGGGGGTTAGTACCTATTGATACTTTGTGGGTCATTGCGGGGGTTAGTACCTATCGATCCTATGTGGGTCTGATGTCTTAGATAAATCAGTGGCTACATCTGATCACCTCTATCGTCTTACAAAGAAATATACCTGTGTGATATGAGTCCTGCTTTTCAATCCTTATCTTTGATAAGATTGACTTGATATACTGTGTGAATTACATTATGCTTTCCTGTGTGGACAGGGTTGTGTTTTCCAGTGCGGGCTGGGTTGTACTTGGGATTAGATGTTGGAGACGAATAAGAATTGATGACTTAGGTATATGTATTGGTATATACCTAAGTAGTGTTGAATGTTACTTCATGATTGTATCTTTCTTTTGTGGATTATCCTTTGTGGGTTATAGGAGACCATCGAGGGTCTCGAGGTCCCTACTGAGTAGCTTATACTCACCCCTACACGGGCTATGCCCGCACTACGTTTTGTTGGTTACAGACGACGGACAATGCTGATCATGGTCGAGGCTTGCAGAGTAGGTCGATACCAGGAGGTGGACCACTGGGTGGGATGTACTCAGAGCGGACGGCTGGACCTGAGGAGATGTGGAGGCTATCTGTACCCACCCTTTAGGTGGGACTTCCAGTGGATGGCTTGACATTGCGGCTTTACTTTTCAGTAGTTGTACTCCCTTTTTCAGTTGTACTTTACTTTCAGTTTGGGTTTGTATTCTGGCTCATTTACTTTCTGCACTTACTTGTACTCAGTTTACTTACTGTTTACTTCTGCTGGCTTACTCTGTGGTGTTTGTTTACTTTTAAAGGCAATGCCTTCCATTTTTGTTGGTATATATGCTTTGGTTCCAGTCACCAACCCCTGGCCTATGGATGGTGGTCTTGGTGTAGTCATGACACAGGCCCTGAGGATGGGTCGTGGAAAAAAACTTGATAATGTAAACATACTTTACGTATTTTCATCACATAATAAAAATTTCATCATTTGGTTCTACTCCAATCTATCCCAACACCATTACATATCGCAAGATAATGATATTGATGCAGATGATGCAGATGATGCAGTGGACTCGATGTGATGCCTCGATGCGGGATTATTGGGAAAATCATGAGATTTTCCAGATCTGTTTTTGACGTGGTGGTTATCAGAATGCGATCTGACTTTTGATTATGTTTTGGGTCTCTATGCCCTTGAAATTTGAATTTTGAATGTCCTTCCCTCTGTATGTAGGGTGTAATTCGGTCAGTTCCCACTCTACCCTCGATGTTGATTTTATGAAAAGACCAAAAAAATTGATTTGTTGGATCAAGAGAATGATGTTCAAGGAGGATTTCTTTCACACTCGAATCACATTTAGAAATCATAAGATCAAAAAGTCATTCCCTCATCAATTAGATATTTCCTGAGAACAATATAGTGAACATATTTTATCAAATATTATAAATCACACATTATCCTCAAACAATAATATCCAAATTTCAATTCTATCCATTATAGAATAATATTAATTTATTAATTACCGAAAATAGGTTTTTCCAAATTCATAGACCAAACATTTAGAAGTACAATCACCAAATTATAAAAATCAACTAAACATTTGATTCCCTCGACAACATAATGAAACAATTATTTTATATTATCAAATGTATTTATACCCTTATCACTATAAAAAATAAATTTAAAACATGCTCATCTCCAGGTTCTTAATGAAAATGTACCGTAATAAAAATCCTTATATATTCAATGATTATTATAACCCAAATATCATGAAAAGAATAAATTTACAATCTAATTATTGAATCCAAAATACCAAATAGATTAATTATTATAGATACACTATAGTAATAGTATATACATGAACATGGAAACTTTTCATCCTCTTAGGTGTATTCCATTGACACATTGGGAATTAATTTTCATTGTGCCCCATCTCGTTATAGATAAAAAATGTGAAATCAATGTTCCATTCATTCTCTTAAAATAACGATCTTGTTACCTTTCTCTCTACGCTTGTATCAAACACTTCATTGTTCTATCATGTAGTTGGGTGTTTCTTTTCAAAAGTATCACATATATGAAAATCCTTCGTTCCATTCTTCCATTTACCAGCCTTTTGGTTAGTTGTTATATTTTTATCTAAATCTACAAAAAATTTTGAATACTAAAAGAATTATTTCTTTTTATTGACAACACATGAGACTATATCCTCATATGATAAGATAGTTCGGGAGACAAGTTCGTTTTAGGGGGTTCAATTTAACACATTAATGAAATTACCAATCTTACTCCTTCGGTTATGTGTATAGTCCAAAAAATTTCATTGTAATCATGTAATGTTGCATTCATACGTTGAAAATTTCACATACTCCTTTTGTATGTGTCTCAATAATTTTCTCTCCATATATTCTCATATTTCACGATTGAAATATATTTCCTCAAAGAAGAACCTAAAAATCATTAAATTCTAGGTCTTTTATTTCCGTTTACAGTGTAATGTAATTCAATTGTTTCCACCATTGATCCACATCTCCCTTGAGAAGGTAATATGTAATGGCAACCTTCTCCCATTAATTAAATTCAAAATTTAGAAAGAAATTATTTGATGAAAATATCCATTTCTCAACATCGAGTGGATTGGTAGTCCCATTCAATGATATAGGATGGTGGTACATAAAGACTTCATACATTGTTACACTATTTTGAGGTTATTTATTATCAATATGGCAAAAGTTATTTTTCATCCCCTTAATGTGTTTTTCTAATATAGCTATAATTTTTTATTTAGAGCTCTATATCTAGCTTCAACACCATTATCTATCATATAGGAAAATCCCTAAATAGATTACATGCAATGATATGTTCACATTTCTTCAACTAGGGACTATTTCTAAATAATTTCATACACTAGATTAAATCAAAATATGATGACATATAATGTAAACTCTATAAATGAATGAATTTCCTAAAAAGGGAGAATTTCATGTGTAGAGAATTTTATTATCATAAACAAGGTTTCTAATCAATGTTATTCTATACATATCCTCAATTTCAATCATAGTGTAATGTTTCATAATCAATGATTTTCTATGTCTAGTTCCCATAGTTTAAACTAATATTTCTCCTATACCAACTCTAATGATCGTAACCCTTGTAGGATAGATCTAGTTCCCGACTTTTTTACATTGGCATAAGATACATGAAATCACATCCCAATGAACCAAATATGTTAGTAGTATTTCTAAGAAAACATTTCTAAATTTGGAATATAATTATTATCATAAAATTCAAAACGTATAGTCCTTGAGAACACCATTATTCCCCTTAGAGTAACTCATCATATGAGTCATACTATACTTCATGGAAACCTAAGTAAAATAAAAAAAATAAGAAAGGGATGAGCTCAAAAATATGAACCTGGCCATAAATCATTACATAATAATTAATTAAATGAATTGTTGACATTGAGGATCTTTTCATGTTCAGAGTTTTAATGAATTATCATATAACTATTACATATCAAAATATTACAATGTAGACACTTCTACTCAGTTTCCATTTTTTTCATAAAATAAAAACTATTAAAAAGAAACATGTCTAGTTCCTTGTTTATGATAGCACGTCTTTCCATGATACCATCCTTTACCATATTCATCTTTAATTCCTATGGAAAACATTTTTAAAACATGGTATGAGCATAAAACTCTCACTAAGGGTAATTAAACAAGGAATTAAAACATTATATCATCAATTTATACATAACACAAGATTTTTAACATACCTCATGAAATCATAAGTTTTGTGAAATACACATGGAAACCATAAATCATAAAGGTAACTTGTGGAATTCATAACATTCTTACATAGGGATTAACCCTCATGGTTATGTTTAGAATACACATCATAGTATATTACCTAAATCTATTTGGAGAAACCTTATCTTTTAACTCCTTCGTGTTACCCAATGCATTGGAGAGCTATCTCGGGCTCACCTGCCCTTCGTTTGTCACGAAACAACCCGATTTCATTAACATTTCCCAACAACAATAACATAATCATAACACTTAAAACATGCATAAAATAAACATTAAATTTTCACATTTCAATAAAAAGATATCACATCAAGATAAAAATATCTAATAAAATCATTAAAACTCTATGAGAGAAATATCCCTTTATACTTTGAAAATATTAAAAGAAGACATTTAAAAGAGGTTTTAGAATCAAAGTGTCCCATACCAATTCTAAACTTTTGAAATGGTTTTGAAACATTCATTTCCATACAAATAAATCCTTAAAAACATTTTTAAAACATGGACAAGGATGATATATGTTTAAAAGAATAAATCTTTAAAACTATTTAGAACAATGTTTTAATAAAATAGTCATTTTCCATTTTCAACATTTAAATTTTAAGCCACATGAAAGTAGACCATTTTCAAAAACAAAAAATGACTTGATTATCGACATAATATGAATATGGAATGTCAAAGGGGCTGTATATACACATTATACAAGAATAAAAGTTCATATCGTCAAGAAATGTCTCAATGAGAAGAAATTAAGATGTAATCCCAATCAAAGATCATTCCATTAATGAAAGGATAAAGAAATAAAATAATTATGTGTGACTAATATAAATAGATAAAATATAAGTGGATATTTAGTGTAAAAAAATCATAGGTCATTCAGAAATTCTCTTGGAAAAACAAAACAAATGACATGGATATTTAACTCAATGAAATGAGATTGAGTTATGATTTCCCATACAAGTACGTATAAATGATGTAAGAATTTAACAATGAGATGATTATGTGTATAAATAGTATATCCACACAAAGGGAATTGGAAATTACAACATAGATATTCCACAAAAAATCTTGGCATAATAAAATCAATGAAGTATAATATTAACCCAACGAATGGAAATCGGGTTTAAAAGTTTCCTTACCACTTTGAACATTACAATGATAACTATAAATAAGCATGACATTAAACAAAACTTATAATATCATGATAATAAGTGGATTCATGATATAATATAAATGAGGTAGTATACACACCAAATAAAATTTAATTTGTGAATAAAGATAAAAAATTCTCAACAAAATGTAAATTGAGATGAGATTCCCTTACAAACATTCAGCGTGGAAGAGACTTAGGTAATTACCAGAGTGAGGGAGGATAAATGATACCTCATTTAAATAACATATAATTGACAGTAATTCTTTGATTATAAAAGAATGAAATTATGACCATTTGAAAATACAAGAACTATTTTCAAATAAGATGCTTGAATTTTAAAGGAGGAGTGAAAAGTGAGGATCCCTTACAAAAATTCAGCAGCCTAACAGTGCCACTTAAAACAACAAAAAATGGATTTATGAGATCAAATAGGTTCTCTCATCATATAAAAATAAAAATTACAGTATGAATAATATAAAATAACATCCCCCAATATAAGAAATCGGAACTTAAAAGAAATGAGATAAAACAGAGTACTTAAAAAGAGAGAGAGGTAGGATCCCTTACCTCGAGTCCGACATGTCTTGTTCGTTTCATTATATTCCTAATTAATAAACTTTGGTCAATGTATAATTTCTTAATAAAAACATTTAATGTTTATTATTCAATTCATATCACATAATATCATGTAATAATAATTATATTATTATGTTAGTTCATGTCAGACGTTTTTGTCGATGTTCGGTACATGAGTCAAGAAGGACCTTGTTTGAAAAGAATTGTCCATGTAGTTATACATGAATCTTCTACATAATAGTTTTAATGATTTAAATATCATAAATATCTAGTATATATTAATATTATACTGTTACATATCATTTGGATATAAAAAATAAAATTCACCGTTTATGGAGATGGTTGGCTATACGTACGCATGAATGCTACTTTAATTTCATTTTCACATTAAGTGAATTAAAATGAAATGAGAGAGATATATTTTATAATTACAGTATAATATATATGTTATATAGGTCACATAATTTCACTAATATCATTATTTATACATTCCATGTATTGCATTGACGAGTCACATCACTTGAGGGAGTGGTAGTCCACACTTCCTCAAATGAAATTATCACAATTAAACAAAATGAGAAGCATAATGATATGGTTTAAACATAAAATACAGAAAAAATATAGAAAAAATATATATCATATATAAATATATTTCCATCATAATGTCCACCATTAATGGTGTTAAGTTAATATTGAACAATCATCTTTTCATGAGTCAATAATTCGCCACACTGAAAAAAAGTATGTTCTTTAACCAATAGACGAAGGTGTGTGTATGTTCAAATCAAATCCTTATCATAAAAACATATTAGTATATTTTGTATAATGTTGTTATTATGGGATCTAATAATAAGTAGATAGTGGTGAGTGAATAAGGAAAATAAAACAAACTCGAGAGAAGACATTACCTATAATTCGGGTAACTCTTCTTTGATTTGAGACAAAGGCTTCCTTGGAAATACTTATGCCCAATGTGAGGTTTCTATGAGTAAAAGAGGGATGTGGAGAGACAATATTAGATGATTTAAGACAATCCAAGGGGTTGAGAGGTGGGGGGTAAGGGGGTATAGGTGGGTGCATTTTATAAGTGGGAGGATGTTAACTTTTGGAATGTCTTGAAATGTTTCTTTATTATAAAATGATTTTTGGATTTTAAATGTCCCAAAATGATATATTTCTAGGATATGGTGATAAGGGTTCGAAATACATCCATGAAATAGGTTTTTTGACAAGTGTATGTCTTATATTTCTCCTTATCATTTCATTTGATTTAAATCATTCATTAATGAGTAATCGTTGCATCATCCCGGTGTCATAAATAAATTTATTTATATAATGTCAATAAATTCTAAATAAATATCATGATATAGAAACTCTTTTTATCTATATAATTAATATTTATAGTCAAAGTGATAATTTATATAAACAAAATTAAATTTTTTTTAATTAGGTGTTACATACTTTGGTTATATTTTCATTTCTTTAAAAATAATATGATAAAGGGCCACTATCACAAAAAAGTGATTCCATGGGGTCCCTAAGTTGGAAAAAGGAGTTCCATGGTATGACATGACACCACCAATATAATTAGGACACTTTTTTGGGTAATTTTGTATTTTTATGATATTAATTTATTACCCTTAACTACCCGATTAATAATTAATCACGATAATTAAAGATAATTACCACCGTTGCTATTCATAATGTTCAAAAACACAAGTGTCTTAATTACATAATTTTTACCTTATGATTACAAATAGGGAATCAATTTTATCAAATTTCAGACACAGAAATTACAGTAATTAATTTTCAAATAATTCTCATTGTCAATACCAAAGATGGGTTTTTAAGAAGTAAAATCTATCAAAAGATTGATTTGTTTTTACATCTAATTTAATAGTGAAATTACATCCAATGATAAAATTTGTATTAAATGATAAAAACATAATTAAATTAAACTTTAAAACAAATTAAATTGACTATCTAACAATATAAATAAATTGGATGAAAAGGCAATTTTGAATTAAAATGCTGTATTTTTCACTATTCATTAAAAAATGAACATTATCAGAAAAATACCAATAATTCAACTTAAGATATATTATATATTCCAAATTATAAAATTATTTCCATTTTACCAAATTAATAACATAGAATTTTCATTAATTAATTATACAGTTAATTCCCACGGTCAAAACAAATAGTGTGTTTTTAAGAAACAATATCTATCAAAAGATTTACATATATTTCTGTCCATTTTCAAAGTGAAATTAATTATAATGACCACCATTAGATTAAATGGTAAAAATTAATTATAATTAAACTTAAAAAAATTTAAAAGATAATCTATCCATAGAAATAAATTATATTAAATAGAGGTTTTGAATTTAAATAAAACATTTTTCACTATTCATTAAAAAAATGAACTTTATCGGAAAAATACCTCAAATTTACACAAAGTAAATTTTTATGTCTTGATTATAAAGAAGGATTTTATATTGTCAAATATAACATATAAAAGTGACAAAAATAATATTTAAAAATGGTTCTCCATCAAAAGGTAGTTAATCGACCTTTTAAATAATATTAGAATATTTATGCTTAAAATTGGATTCATTCGCATTTTAATCCTATAAAACTTATTGGATAAATGTAAAAATATTTAACAAAAATATATAATCACTTTTTATTTAGTCATATTCATTCTCACCATTACAATAACTAAGTGTTTACTACCATTTTCTATAATATTTTTATATTATTAGAGTGCATTGTATGATTTCAAAGAAACTCATTTTTGCGTATTGGGTACGCCATCGAACTTAGCAACCCCTTTAAAGTAATATTATTATTTAATTCAAAAATATTAATAAATATGAAAATTTTGTATTCTTTATTTACCTGGGATGTTACATCCTTCCCCCCTTTTGGTAATTACTTCCTTGCAATTTTAAAATTTGGCACAGAAACATCATTGAAAGCCCCACATCGGAAAAGGAGTCAATAAAACTATCACATTAAAAGAAGGAAAAAGAAATACAAAGGTTACCCGAGATAACGTATATTAGGATTTCATGTAGGGAAAACATGGAAATGGATGAAAATCAAAGTGTGAAGTTCTGATAGAGAGTGATAGAAAATATTATTAGGAGAAATTTAACCCCAGAAAATCACAAACTTGTGATTGGTTAAATAGTCAATGATTACTAAGTAGGAAAAATAATCCAAAAAAGTTTTTGTTTTATGATCCTTTTCATAATTTGGAGGAATTCAGTTACTACATAGAATAAGAACATGATGAAATATACTTTCCTTCAAGTAGAGTTTCGTCATTTAATAAGTTTCTGCCAAAAACTAATCATCTCTCCAAGCAATGGGCATTCAAAAAAGACTTGGTCACATCAAAAGAAGAAGAATAATCACATAGAGAATCACATAATCCAAAAAAGAAGAACAATATATTTCCTTTATCTTAGGACGTTATCCAAATCCAAAATGGTTAGTAAAATATCCTATAATCCAAAAAAAGGAAAATATTTTACAAAACGAAAAACTACTCTCAATATTCAAAAATTTTCCAACAAACCCCAAAGTTCAACAAAGACCATTAAATACAAAATTTCCCTTAAAGTTGCTCAAAATAAACCAAACTATGATCTAAACCCAAATCTATGATGGATTTAATCACATATTATTCCAAGATAAATCTTAAAATTTATCTCCAAATAATATCAATTTCTCTTAAAGTCTCATATTGAAAAGTAATTAACCTAATCAGATATCCTCCCTAATAAGATAATCATTTCCTTATATAACCCAAAATCAACTTATTATTGATTCATAAACTCATATAACTAAAAAAATTAGTCATTATAACTAGGGAATTCATGTATTCCAGTTGCAGCTGATAAATACATATTGCACATTGGTTGTGGGTTTGATTCCCACAGCCTTTTCCCATGTGATGGGTTGCCACATGGTCTTTGTGTTGTCTTTTTTCAAAACTATATAATTTTATAACATTCCCAGAAAGAGATAAATTCATCAAAAATAAAAATAACATAATTTAACCTCAATTTTATCTCATGCCTTTCATTTTCCATCATAACATATTGTGACCCATAATTACCTCAAAAGTAAGGATCATATAAACCCTAATGGTTACCTTTATAATTATTTCCTGAACTTCCACAATGATTTGGTTCTCTTGTACATGATGCATTAGAGAAATCACCATGGTTCAAGTGGTTAATCATGATTCTTGATAGTTGGTTGAGAATAAAAATGAGATTTCTCATTGAATCCCCTATTTCATCTGTCTCTTAATTAGAGAACAACCACCATTTCCTTCAAACCCATTGTCACATTAGTTCCTAGTAGATCCATCCATTTAATAAAACCAAAAATGCTAGTGTGAGTATATCAACAAAATCATCATGTACTAATGAGGAAGATAAACACTAATATATATTTATCCAAGTTATCTAAAACTCATTCCAATATTCAAAAATAACAATGAATCCATATAATATTCAAACCATTGTTGTTATACACAACTTGTCACTTATGATTAAACAATACTCTAACCTCTAAAGTTATATAAAAGAACCCTTAATACCAACTATAAGAACCCACCCTTAAAACAATACATAATCATAAATTAAATGAATAATTCAAATTCGAAGATCTTTTTAGGTTTAGAGTTTTAGAGAATTAGGACATAACTATTACATCTCAAAAGATTACAAAGTTGACACTTATACATAGTTTCCATTTTTTTCATAAAATAAAATCTCTTAAAAAGAAACATGTCTAGTTCCAAGTTTTAGATAGCAAGTCTTTCCATGATCCCATCCATGACCCTGTTAATCTTTAAGTCTAGTGTAAAACATTTCAAAAACATGGGATGAGCATAAAAATCTCAGTAAGGGTTATGAAACAAGGAAAGAAAACATTTTATCATCAATATATACATAACATATGCTTTTTAACATACAACTTGAAATCATAAGTTTTGTGAAATACACATGGATATCATAAATCATAAAGGTAACTTGCAGCATTAATAACATTATTATGTAGGGAGTAACCCACATGGTTATGTTTCAAATATCAATAATAGTATATTACCTAAATATATTCGGAGAAACCATAGCATTTAAATCATTTGTGTTACCCAATGCATTGGAGAGCTATCTCGGGCTCACCCACCCTTCGTTTATCACGGAACCACCTAATTTCATAATGATTTCCCACGAACCATAACATAATCATAACACTTAAAACATGCATAAAAGAAACATAATATTTCCACACGTCAATCACAAGAGATCACATCATGATAAAAACATCTAATAAAATTAAAAAAAATATATGAGAGAAATATCCCTTTATACATTGAAAGTATTAAAATAATACATTTAAAAGAGATTTTAGAATCAAAGTGTCCCATACCACTTTGAAAATTTTTAAAGGGTTTCAAAAAATTCATGTCCATATAAATAAATCCTTAAAAATATTTTTAAAACATGGTCATAGATGATAAATGTTTAAAATAATAAATTGTTAAAACCATTTAAAGAAATGTTTTAATAAAAGAGTCCTTTTCCATTTTGAACATTTAAATTATAATACACATGAAAGTAGACCATTTTAAATACATTTAAATGACTTTTGTATTGACATAATATCGATATTTAATGTCAAAGGTGCCGTATATAAACTTTATTAAAGAATAAAAGTGCATATAATCAAGAAATGTCTCAATGAGAAGAAATTAAGATGTAATCCCAATCAAAGATCGTGACATTTGAGCAAGGATAAAGAAATGACATAATAATGTATGAAAAATATATATACACAAAATATAAGTTGATATTCCGTGTAAAAAAATCAGAGGTCATTCACACATATTGTTGGAAAAACAAAACCAATGACATGGATATTTAACTCAATGAAATGAGATTGACTTATGATTTCCCATACATGTTCATATAAATGACGCAAGAATTTACCAATGAGATTATTCTGTGTAGAAATAGTATATCCACACAAAGGTAAGTGGAATCTATAACATATATATTCCACACATAATCTTGGAATAATAAAATCAATGAAGTATATGATTAACCCAAAGAATGGAAATCGGGTTAAGAAGTTCCCTTACCACTTTGAACATTTTTATCATAACTCTAGAAAGGTATTAATTGAAAAAAAAACTTTTAATATCATGATAATAATGGAATTCATGATATAATATAAAATAGGCATTATAAACACTAAATAATTGAGAATTGTTGTATAATGATAAATATGTCTCAACTGAATGTATATTGAGATGAGATTCCCTTACAAAATTTTGGCGTGGAAACAGCTTAGGTAATGGCCCGAATGAGGGAGGATAAATGATACCTCATTGAAATAACATATAATGGATAGTAATTATTTGATTATAAAAGAATGAAATTATAACCATTTTAAAATACAAGAACTATTTTCAAATAAGATTCTTGAATTTTATGGAGGAGTGAAAAGTGGGGATCCCTTATGAAAATTCGACAGCCTAACAGTGCCACATAAAACATCCAAAAGTGGATTGATGAGATAATATAGGGTCTATCATAATATGAAAATAAAAATTATAGTACGAGGAATATAAAATAACACCCCCCACATAAGAAATAGGATCTTAAATGAAATGACATGAAATAGAGTACTTAAAAAGAAAGAGAGAGGTAGGATCCCTTACCTCGAGTTCGACATGTCTTATTTGTTTCATTATATTTATGAATAATAAACTTAGGTCAATTTATAATTTCTTAATAATATGCTTTATAGTTTATTATTAAATTCAAATCATATATTATCATGTTATAACAATTATATTATTATTTTAGTTCTTATCAATCGTTTTGGTCGATGTTCAGTACATGAGTAAAGAATGAACTTGTTTGAAAAGAATTGTCCATATTGTTATAAGTACATCATCTACAGAATAGTATTAAAGATTTAAATATAATATATATCCAATATATATTAATTTTATTCTATTCCATATCATTTGGAGATAAGAAATGAAATGCACCGTTCATGGAGACGGTAGGCCTTACGTATTCAAGAACACTACTTGAATTTCTTTGTCATATTAATGAAATTAAAACTAAATGAGATATATATATATATTAATTATAGTATCATATATATCTTATATTTGTCACATAAGTTCACTAATATAATTAGTTATACATTCCATGTATTGCATGAACGAGTCACATCACATGAGGTGCGGTAGTCCACACTTCCTCAAACAAAATTATCGCAATTACAGGACATTAAAAGCATAATGATATGATATAAAAATTAAATATAGAATCATATTGAAAACATAAAAACCATATGTATCATATATAAAAATAGTTCCATCATAATGGCCAATAATAAAGTTGATATGTGAATATTGAACAATCATCGTTTCATGAGGTATTAATTCGCCACCCACAAAAACAGTATGTTCTTTAACCATTAGACGGAGGTGTGCGTAAGTGGAAATAAAATCCTTATCATAACAAAATTTTAGTATATTGAGGATAATTGTGTTATTATGTGATCAAATAAAAAGATGATAATGGTGAGTGAAGAAGGCAAATAGAATAAAGAAACTCGAGAGAAGACATTACCTCTAAATCTGGTAACTATTTTTGGATTTGAGACAAAGGCTTCCTTGGAAAGACTTATGCACAATGTGAGGCTTCTAAGAGTAATAAAGGGATGTGTAGAGATAATATGAGAAGATTTTGGATGATCCAAGTTCTTGAGAGGTGCGGGTAATGGGGTAGAGGTGGGGGCATTTTTTAAGTGGGAGGAGGGTCACTTTTGGAATTCCTTGAAATGTTTCTTTATTATAAAATGATTTACGGATTTTAACGGTCCCAAAATGATATATTTCTAGGTAAACGTTACAAGGGTTCGAAACCCACCAATCCAATATGTTTTCTATAATTTTAAGTCTTAGATTTTACCTTATCTTTTCATTTTATTTAAATCGTTAATTAATGAGGTAATCGCTGCATCATCATGGTGTCATAAATAAATTTATTTATTTAATGTCTAAAAATTCTAAATAAAATATCATTATGTAGGAAATCAATTATATTTCTAATGACTATTTATATTCAAAAAGATAATTTATATAAACAAAACTTGAATTTTTTATTTAGGTGTAAACTTACATTGGTTATATTTTCCTTTCTTAAAAAATAATACGATAAACGGTCACTATCACACAATAGTGATTCCATTGGGTATTTAAGTTGGAAAAAGGAATCCCATGGTGGTACATGACACCAAAAATAGAATTAGGACACATCTTTTGGTCATTTTTTATTTTTATGATATTTTTTTATTACCCTTAACTACCTGATTACTAATTAATCATGATAACTAAAGATAATTACCGTCGTTTCTATTCATAATGTTCAAAAAACAAAAGAGTATTAATTAAATAATTTGGACCTTATGATTCCAAATATGGAATCCATTTTATCAAATTCCAAACAAAGAAATTGTATTAATTAACTTAAAAATAATTCATGTTGTTAAACCAAAGAGGGGTTCTTAAAAAGTAAAATCTATCAAAAGATTGATTTGTTTTTACATCCAATTTAATAGTGAAATTACATACAATGACCAAAATTGTATTAAATGTGAAAAAATTAATTATATTACACCTTAAACCCAATTAAAATGATAATCTAACTATATTAATAAATTGGATGAAATGATAGTTTTGAATTAAAAAGCTGTATTTTTCACTATTCATTAAAAAATGAACATTATCAGAAAATTAGAAAAAATTATCCCTAAGATATATTTTATATTACAAATTAAAAAATGATGTACATTTTACCAAATCAAAAACATAGAAGTATCATTAATAATTTATATATTTAATTACCGCTGTCAAAACAAATAGCGTGTTTTTAAGAAACAATATCTATCAAAAGATTAACACTTGTTTATGTCCATTTACAAATTAAATTAATTCTAATGGCCACCATTGTATTAAATCGTAAAAATATATTATAATTACACTTTGAAACCAATTTAAAAGATAATATGACCATAGAAATATATTTCATTAAATAGAGGTTTTGAATAAAAATACAACATTTTTCACTATTTATAAAAAATGAACTTTATCAGAAAAATACCAAAAAATTACAAAAAGTAAATTTTTATGTATTGATTCTAAATAAGGATTTTATTTTGTCAAATATAATGTATAAATTTGACAAAAAGTCAATATAAAAAGGGTTCTCCCTCAAAAGGTGGTTAATCGACCTTTTAAAGAATATTAGAATATTTATGCTTAAAATTGGATTCATTCGCATTTTAAGCCTCTAACATTTATTCGATAAATGTAAAAATATTTATCAAACATATATAATCACTTTTTAGTTAGTTTTGATCATTACCGCCGTTAAAAAAGTGAGGAATTTACTACTATTTACAAAAATGTTATTATATTATTAGTGTGCATCGTAAGAAATCAATGAAACTCATTGTTCCATATTGGGTATGCCATTGAACATAGAATCCCATTAAAATTAATATTAATATATAATTAGAAATTATTAATAAATATGAAAATGTCATATTTTTTATTTTACTGGGATGTTACATCAAATGCCTTGTATAGGTTTAGTAAATTTTAAGCAATAATAAATCAATTAGATTAATAAATATAGAATCGAAAATAACTAAAATCACAATACATTTAATCAATAAAAGGAGAATGAATATACATATGTCAATTTTTTCATAGTGAAAATATATTTTACTCTAATAACTAAATGATGAATGTAAAAAATCCTTATAGTTTGGACGTCATGATATCAGGCATTATGGTTCCTCTACCATCAAGACATTTCAAAATAAGATTTAAACATTGTGGTTAGAACCAATTTATGTTGGATGAAATTTTAATATCATCATACTTTTGATGCATTGATGAGATATCAATAATTGGTCCCCACCCATGTATTCTATTCCAAATCATTCATCAAATATCCAATAAGTTCTTTAAATAAAATTAAAATTAAAGTGTCACATACCACTTTAAATCATTTGTATCTTAATCCCCATGAAGTAAAATCATTTAAAAAACCATGAATAACATGATTATAAATAAAATCATGATATTATTTGACAAAGGTTCTATATATTCCTTATATAAAATAGCGGGTGTTTACATCAAAACATGCCTCAATGAAAGGACATTCAGATGGAGTCCATTAAAAATATCATTATTCTATCCAAATGGATTGATTGTTTGTATTATCTACAAAGAAACAATACAAAATTAAAAATACAATAGGATATAACAATAATTGATTTCACGCATAAAATTATAATGACATAATTGATAAAATAGTTGTTTAGCATAATTAATGAAACTGAGTTATGAAATCCCTAACGACATGTTATTATTAAAATTGTATACACCATAAAAGTAATAAATATAAAATTGAAAAGTTTATATAATTAAAATAATTATATTCATGATATTATATTTTAATATTAATTATTCATACAACACACTAAATAATTATGTGGATAATAAAAAACATATCTCACAGAAGAAAAACTGAGATTGAAAATTCATTACGTCATGTTTCTATTTAATGTAGAATTCCTTAACCATGTATATAACTGTTTAAGTAGGGTTATTAAATCATTAAAGAACAATTTTATTATTTATAATATTGTATTTCAAGATTCTAAAAATATTAGGACCCATTAATTTATAATATGGTTTTTTATTTTCATGTCATCATATGCTTTCGTTTCATTGTTTTATTATTTCTAAAATTATCAATGTTATTATAAAATAGGATCACTATAATAGAAATGGTGTAAATTAATATTAATTAACATTAATCATTATTTATGTATTAATTTATCAATTTTATTCCTTACATTAATATTATTCGTTAGATAAAATGTTAATGACATATGTATAATTTAATTTAGGTCATTTTCAACCATCATGAACTAGTTTCAGGTTATGAAATATTACGTCTATATATTAGTTCTAGAATATTAAATGGGATATAATATAAATAATAAAAAAAAATTCAACTAGGATGATTTTTTGATTACAATCCTCTAGGTTGGTAATTGAAAATGAGAAAAAAAATATTGTTCACACAAGATATTTTCCAGCATAACATGAACAATAGGTTTGTTTCATTGAATTTATGGAGGTAATAAAATGTATAAATATGTGATACTTCAATATAAACACATAATTAAAATTTATATATGAATTTTTAATTTTAATATTATGATATATTGATGGGGTTAAGAGAAATGTGATGATGAAATGAAATCAGGAGAGGTGTTTTAAGAAAAAATACATCTTGAATATTTCCTCCTTGAAAGACCTTGGAGGACCATAGATATATTATTTTGATGAGAAAATCAGCACATTGACATGGGAAGAGCGAGTTTTATAAGATTTTGCAAATATATGAGGAGCTAAAACTAGTACGAGTTTAAATGTGGAGGCGAGGGGAGGTGTTTCTACTTGAGGAGATGTGAGTTTATATAACAAAATAATGAATATTTTATAATTAATGACAACCAATTTGAGGGGTAATTAATTTAAATAAAAAAAGTTTTTTATTAATGTTTTATCGATTAAGTAGGGTCAAAAAAAATTAAAATCCCCATTAATAGTTTTATTTTTTAGTTAGTATATGCTTTTACTTTTTTAACATTAATGATCTTTATTATTTTACATATAATGAATTAAATAATTTTATCTCCATAAATGTTTTATTGATATAATAAAAAAGACCTTAAACATAATTTTTAAATTTTGATTCCAATTATTAAATCCATTTTACCAAATTACATTCGCATAACCCAAAAATTTTATTTAAAATTAACCATGCATAGTCAATGAAAAAGACTGTTCTAAAATTGAGTAGTTCAAATGTTTCAAATGTTTTTATATGAAATTTCAACATAAAATTTGTGAGAATGAAATAAATTACATTTATTGGTGTATAATTGAACTAGATTTAGTACAATATAAATTTAAAATATAAATTATATGAAAAATTAATTTTCAATTACAATTAAATAATTTTTAGCGTCCATGAAAAAATAGAAGTTCTCTGAATAAATAATGAAATATCACCAGAATACAATAATTATATTCAGGTTTAAAAGATGAATTTTTTTAGAATATAATTTTTGAAAATTTTAAAATTAATATTCAAAAGAGGTGAACTATTAAAATGTGGAATATATCAATTAGGGTTATTTATTTTTTATGATTTAAATTGGATTTTTCACTTCTCAACCCTATCAAACTTATTATATGAATTTAAAAAAAAAATTATATATAACATATATATGTATATATATATATATTTCATTGTTATACTTCATTAATAATTATTAAATAAATTTATTAAGATAAAGTTCTCTTATGGGTGTATGAATTTGTATTTTTATCGAAAGATATCCATTATATTAAATTGTTTTAATTATTATTCCAATTAATTTGTAATGAATGAATTAAATTTATAAACATGTGTAAAATTTATTTCCCTAATTTAGTTTTTATCATCAATTCATTACATTTAGATGGCTATGTGATAATTATAACTATTAAATAATAATATATAATTGTCTATATATGTTCAATGTTATTTAAAATGTATGATATCGGAAAATTTGAATTTTTTATAAAGATACATACCATCAAATCATGGTGTGTTACATTTAATAATTATAATGTTCAATTTTTTGGAAAGAAAACATATATTAATTTATAAATATTTATTTTAAATATATAGCAATGTTTTCCATCATATAAATTTATCAATGATTTTAATTATTGATATAATCACCTCAGATGCATATGAAATAATGGAACAATGTATATGAAATTAATAGAAAATGGAAATACATGAATTTAAAAAATATTAATTCTTGAAAATTAAATTATTTGTTATGTTCCATTAATTTTTTAAAAAATTATAACATGTTTTTATTTTGGTAATATTTTTTTAATTCCTTTAATTTCATGGTGTATTCTAGGTCATATTAAATAAATAGTAAGAAAAATGAAATTTAATTTTTTATAGTAAGTAATACATTAGTAAAATAACTAAAATTTATAAAATTACTATTATTAGAATTTTTATTTTGATATTATTTATAATTTTTACCATGTCCCCTTTATTTGACAAATTTTCTTTAATAGTAACTATCTTGACCCCTAAAAAGTAAAATCTTTGTTATCATGGTTTTTGAAAAAATCCATTTATGTGGGTTAAAAAATAGATAAGGGTAAAATAAAATCATAAATTTACCCAAAATTATTTGATCATTGAGATTTTTACCTTGTCATATATTCATCTTATATTAGTTTTTATTGTTTTCAAAAAAAAATTAATTTAGAAGAATTTAATATTTTATAAAATTCTGAATGTTCCCCTCCCCTCACCTATAAAAGGGAATCATTTTCCTCTTTTTACTGTAACACCCGAGATTTTTATGAGTAATATTTTGTTTTTATATATCATCAAAGGAATCTTTCACTACACACTTGCTTGGCTTACTTTATACGCAATCACGACCTTCCTCGATAGCTTGCGTCGTACGCAATACCGAGTTTCAATAAACAACGATATGCTATTAAAATATTATTAAAACTATCTGTTATGAATAGTAATAACCACTTTTTGAAATTTTATAAATTTTATTTTTCAAAATGGACTTCATTTTTGGATTCGGAATACCGAAATTATCCTAGGGTGAAATTTTGGTATTTTTCTGAAAACTTTCAATTTTTGATGAATAGTGAAACCACTAAGTGGTACGTTAAAAACTGAATTTTTGCATAAAAATTAATTTTACCGCTTCTGTGAATGGAATTTCGAAAATCTGACAGACATGGTTGATATCAGTAAATAAAAATTTGGTTCAATGAGATAAAAATAATTTTTTGGTGATTAGTAACTTCTTACTTTTTTTTACCGCGGTTAATAGTAAATAGGGTAACTAAGGGTAAAAATGATATTAATATTACCCTAACACATATCCTAATTCTATTGGATAAGTTTAATTCAACCATAAACAAACATAGGAATAAAATATGACCATTTAGGCCCACTTGGGTTAGATTAGGACATTTATTATTAATTTATTTAAAGAAGGGTTAAAATAGTTAAAATCAATGTTTAATAAGTAAATAATTTTTAATATGGGGTTATACATAAGATAAATTAGTCTATAAATATTAATTAGAAAGCTAAAAGTATTTCCTACATAATGGTATTTTATTTTAACTTTTAGACATTAAATAATTTAAATTATTTATGTCACAATGATGATGCAGTAATTATCTTATTAATGAAATATTGACATAATTGATGTTATAAAAACCAAAATAAATGTAATTTTAGACTTTTTATGAACTCCACTAATTTTCTAGGTTACAATGATATATTAGTGTTGATTTAATAAACTTGGTTCGAACATATAATTCTGTTATGACTTTCACAAAAATCATATATCAAATAGTGTCAAAATTGACACAAAATAGTTTTTAAATCAAATATTATATTACTAATTGTTATTTTATTCCTAAAAATCTAATGATCGGCCAAATGACTTAGCTAAGGATATATATATTAATAATAAACAATTTGGTGTTCGTTTTGCATGGTATAGTAAGTGTATTAACCATATAGTGAAAGAAAACAAAAAGACACGGTAAAAGTTAAATTATTTAACTTAGAGTTAAATCTAATTGATAAGGTTAAAATAATACCCCAAACTTGTCTAAATCCTATTGGTTGATATTATTTCGACCCATCCCCACTTTAGCTTCGAAATAAGACCCTTTGGAACCATTATAAACCGATTTTGACTTTAATATAAAATAATATTTTGAGATATTCCTAAGGTGCCCCTCTCCTCCCTTATAAAAGGGCACCTCCTCCCCCTCCACCTCACACCAATTTTAGCACTCAAGCTCGGACAAACCCTGCCATTTTCTCCTCTCCACTTCCCTAGAATAATCCTAGAGTTCCTGGTCATCTTCAAAGACCAATCTTAGTTCCCTATGTGGTGGATTCAAAGAGGCGTTCCAAAGAAGAGGTAATATCCATTGCCGATCTTTTCAATTTCTTTCTTCTTCAACTTCTTCTTCTTTAGTTGTTTCATGATAAATTAATCACATCAGTATTACTTACATACTGATATGTTATTATAAATATGAAACAACCCTAATTCACCTTCTATCCATCCTACGGAAAAATGAAATCACCGCGCGTGCGTACGTACAGAATACCGTCTCCACGCCGTGGATTAATCTATTTTCCACCATCACCTTACGTGGATGGGTATAATGGTGTAATGAGTAAATATTTATTATTATTATGAAGTAATATTGATACTGAAATAATATATATATACTCCAATACAGTTCCACGATCATAGGAACGATATCATCACTCGTGCGTACGTACGGAAAACCGTCTCCACGATGTGATGCGACTCGTTCTACATGATCTTCATTTCATAATGATTATATAAATGAATTGAATGAATTAATATGATATATACTACACTAATACCATTCTGGAAATGATGTATCTATAACCTAAAGATAATAATAATAATTTATTCGACAAAACACGCATAAGAACAAAAAGTTATAAACACCCCGAATAACAAGTAGCAATGAAATATTACTACTAAGAAGCTAAGAATATGACCATATATGATATCATAAAAATATGTATGATTCTGGAATAAGTCAATAACATTATTTAAACCATTATACAGGAGCTTCGGACACGTACAAAGCAAATCGGACCTAAGGTAAGGAAAATATCACAATCTCATTTTTATCCGAGATTGTTTATACTTTGAAATTTACTGGGGTGTATTTTATCATCCACATCCATGTTTCCTCTATATGTAATGTTATTTCCATCCACATACAATTGTTTAAACCCAATTTTACCCTTCGATGAGTTGTTATTAAAGAATATGAAAGGAATCTTTTGTTGTTTTTCGTACGAGGTACTTTTTGACTTTTCCGACCAAAGTACGAAGAATGTTTTTTTAAACTTATACGGAAAGAATGGATTTTTAAAACATTATTTCCAAAAATCTTCCTTTATATGTTTTCAAGTTTATTTTTAATCAACTTCTTTTAGTTTATAATGGTATGACATGTTAAGAAAAGAAAAGTGTTTTTGAAGTAGAAAGGATATTTTCCTCAAGAATGTAGTTCAAATGTTTTATCAAAATTATTTTCCATCTAAGATAATATAGGGTTCTGTTTTTATCCCTATTATTACATTTATTTGATTATTTTTTGAGGGAATTATTTTTATGAAGTCATTTACCTTATATGATTTGTTTTATGATGTCATGATGTTTCAAGAATCCCATTTTTGTTACATGTGTTATGTGATGATGTACGATTTATGATTATGTGGCACACATAATAAAGGATTCATTATAAGATGGGTGGGACCTATATCTCCCTCCAATGCATTGGGTAATGATTTTATATCTCATGAGATAGACATGGCTTGAATGGTAGGTTATACCGGTTCAGTGAAACAGGACTGGAATGAGGGTGACTCGGTTCAGAAAGGGACTATGTCCACTAAGATAGTCTTGGCAATGAGTCATAACTAACAAGAAATGATTTTCCATGATTATGTGTGCATGACACAAAGTTTCATGTTTCATGTTATGATTATGGGTATCTCATTTTCACTTCTATGATTTATTCCATGTTAAGATATTATGATCTCTTTTGCAGGTTATGATTTTCAAAAAGATATGATATGATTTTTATTTCCTTTATTTGCCCTTGCTGAGCATTTGAGCTCACCCTTTTATGTTTTCTTTTACCCAGGTCAGTAAGATGGATATTAAGTAGAATATTCTTAAAGGGACCCTAGATATGATGAAATAAATGAGAGACACTGTAGAAGATTTATGAACCAGTTGTTTATGTTTCCCAGTTTCTAAAGACACTATACCTATACAGTCCTTTGTGGTTTTGTCATATGTTGTAATAAGTGTGCTTCAATTTTGAAGTATTAACATTGTATGTAAATTATGGGTCGTTATAGTTGGTATCAGAGGAAAGGTATAGTCAACCTTTGGAAACTAGGATGTGAAAGCCTTAGTAAGAACATTAAGGATAAGTCTAAGCATAGAACACAATCTTAGTGTTTTAGAAATGGCCATGAATAACCTAGGATAAGACCTTAAGCATGAAAATTTTATTCTTGAATTATGTGGTTTTCCTATTATAATTAGTTTTTCTCAAACTATTCTTCCTGGTTTTAGTCAATGGTTGGAACTTGAAGGAACCATGTTAATGAGGAATGCGATGGGCAATGCAATGATTGTCCCCCTGAGAAACCAAACGATATGGGAGCTGGAATGCAAAATCTTGTAGCCATGCTCACACTACTTTCTCAAGCTATGAATCATGGAGGACTTCCAAACGATCAAAGGAAGGAGAAACATTCTGTTGAATCCTTCATGAGGCAGCGTCCACCTTCTTTCAGCGGGTCTACTGATCCATTAGCTACTGAACAATGGATTAGTACTACTGAAAAGATATTTTCATTTCTTCAATGTTCTGAACATGAGAAAGTCATCCTAGCAGTGTATCGTTTGGAAGGAGATACTGATCAATGGTGGAATCTTATAAATAATATGAGGCAAAGGGATGAAATTGAGTCTATGGGATGGGACGAGTTCAAGAACTTATTTTTCAATAATTACATCCCTCGTATTCTCCGAAAAAAGATGGAGAAAGAGTTTCTTGAACTGAAGCAAAGGGATGATGAATCTGTTGGTACCTATGAAGCAAATTTTACAAGACTTGCAAGGTACGCTTCTGGTATTATAATCCAACCTGAGAGTAAGATCGATCGATTCTTTAGTGTCTTGAAACCAAGTCTTCGAAAGGAATTAGCCATAAGGGACTTCAATAGATACGAGGAAATCATTCGATGTGCTCTCAAAGTCGAGATAGAGATTGGAGTAACCCATCAGTCACATGGGTTTGATAAGAAGAGCACGATGGAATTCAAAGGAAAATCTATAGAGCACACAGAAAAGAAGATGAGCTTTCCCTTATGCTCAAAGTGTGGAAAAAAACACGGAGGGAGTTGTCTTAAAGGGACAAGTAAATGTTTTAAATGTGGAAAGGAAGGTCATCAGGCATTTGAATACCGCGATAATGGGAAGAAGATGTCTAATGATGCAATCAAAGGAAGGGATACACAGAATGAACCTACTACACTTCAATGTTTCAAGTGCAAGGAGATGGGTCATTATACCAATCAATGCCCAAATCCAAGGGTTGATGATGATGGTCGACGTCAACAAAATCTTAAGGCTAAAGACAAAGGAAAGCCACATGCAATTTCTATCAGCGATGTGGAGTACGATAACGAAGTGGTGAAAGGTACACTTACCATACACTCTAAAGTAGAAAATGTTTTATTTGATTCTGGATCCACCCACTCTTTTATTTCTGAAAAATTTTCTAAGGGTATCACCTTACTACCTCAACAATTAGATATTGAGTTAGCTGTGACAACACCTAATGGCACAACAGTCGCATCAAAAGTTTATAATTCTTCTCCGATCGAAGTTTGTGGGAAAGTGCTTCCTGCAAATCTTGTGATCCTTCCTTTAGTGGAATTTGATGTGATTCTTGGCATGGATTGGCTTTCTCTACATGGATCTCATATCAATTGCCATAGAAGGGAAGTCACATTTCATATTCCAGATCAATCTACGATCATCTATCAATGCAAAGATGAACATAACCTTCCAGTGGAAATTTCTTCCATCTTATGGGTATTGATTCCACTAAATGAAGGTTATTTATCTCAAATGGTTGGTGAGAAACTCACGATTAAGAATATGCCCATTGTACGGGAGTTTGATGATGTCTTTCCGGAGGAATTACCGGGTCTTCCACCAAATCGTGAAGTTGAGTTTTCAATAGAACTCGTACCGGGTGCTTTGCCAATTTCAATGACACCTTATAGAATGGCCCCAATTGAGTTGCAGGAATTAAAGAAGCAACTCCAAGAGAATCTTGATAAGCGATTCATACGCCCTAGTGCGTCACCTTGGGGAGCACCTGTTCTATTTGTTAAGAAGAAAGATGGATCAATGAGACTCTGCATTGATTACCGAGAACATAACAAGATCACTATCAAGAACAAATATCCTCTCCCACACATTGGTGACTTATTTGACCAACTACGCGGAGCTCAATACTATTCCAAGATTCATCTTCGTTCAGGGTATCATCAATTAAGGGTCAAAAGGGAGGATATACCAAAGACGGCTTTCCGTACAAGGTATGGACACAATGAATTTATAGTGATGCAATTTGGTCTTACTAATGCCCCTGCTATCTTCATGGATCTAATGAATAGAGTCTTTAGATACTATCTTGATCAATTTGTGGTAGTCTTTATAGATGATATTCTTGTCTATTCAAAGAGAAAGGAAGAGCATGAAGATCACTTGAGAATTATATTGAAGACCCTGAGAAAGGAGAAGCTTTATGCCAAATTTACCAAGTGTGAATTTTGGCTTCAAAAAGTTGCATTTTTGGGGTCACATAATCTCAAAAGAGGGGATATCTGTGGATCCAGCAAAAACAGAGGTTATCGAAAGATGGTCAAGACCAACAACAGTAATTGAGATCCAAAGTTTTCTTGGTTTGGATGGATATTATTGACGTTTTGTAAAAGATTTTTCATGATTATCTAATCTACTCACCATGTTGACTCGGAAAGGAGTTAAGTTTGTTTGGACAGAGGAATGTGAAGATAATTTCAATGAGTTGAAAAGAAGGTTATCCATTGCACCTATGCTCACAATGCCTTGTAGTGGAGAAAGGTTTGTGATCTACAGTGATGCATCCAAGAAGGGATTGGGGTGTGTTCTTATGCAAAATGATATGGTGATAGCTTATGCCTCACTATAGTTAAAAATCCATGAGCAAAATTACCCAACACATGATTTGGAGTTGGCTGCGGTAATCCTTGCATTAATGATTTGGAGGCATTACCTTTATGTTGAAAGGTGTGATATTTATACTGATCATAAAAGATTAATGTAAATTTTCACACAAAAGGAGTTGAATATGCGTCAAAGAAGATGGTTGGAGCTGATTAAGGATTACGAATTCTCAATCCATTACCACCATGGGAAAGCAAACAAGGTGGCAGATGCATTAAGTAGAAAAGACCATGCTAGTTTATCCATGATGAGGATCACAAAAGATCCAACATTTATGGATTTACAAAGGATGGATCTTGGAATTATAATGGAAGGGGAAAAATCTTATCTTTCTCAAATGAATGTTCAACCATCTATACATGTGAAGATTAAAGAGGCACAGAAAGAAGATGTCGAGTTACAAAAAAGGTGAGAAATGTTCCTGAATTCAACCTTGATTGTGATGGGATAATAAAGTTCAGGAATCGGGTTTGTTTTCCTCCCATCCCCGAATTAAAGAAGGAGCTACTGGATGAGGCTCATAGTTCATCATTCTCTATTCATCATGGAAGCACGAAGATGTATAGGGACCTGAAACAGTACTTCTGGTGGGATGGCATGAAAAGAGATGTTGCTGAATATGTCTCTCGATGCTTCATTTGTCAACAAGTTAAAGATGAGAGACAGAAGTCTAAGGGGATGTCACAACCATTACCCATACCCGAATGGAAATGGGAAAACATCACTATGGACTTTGTCACAGTACTTCCTAAAACATCCAAAGGCAATAATACTATCTGGGTCATAGTTGATCGTCTTACAAAGTCCGCACACTTCATTGCTATTAGAGAGGATTTCTCTCAAGATCATCTTGCCAGGATATATGTAAAGGAAGTGGTAAGATTGCATGGAGTAACACTTTCTATTATATCTGATCGGGATCCGAGATTTACCTCGATGTTCTGGAGAAGTCTTCAGCATACTCTGGATACAGAGTTGAGTTTCAGCACTACATACCATCCCCAGACAGATGGTCAGTCTGACAGAACAATTCAAACCCTAGAAGATATGTTGAGAGCTTGCTCTATGGATTCCAAAGGAGGTTGGGATCAACACCAACCTTTGGTGGAATTTTCTTATAATAATAGCTTTCACTCCAGTATTTAGATGGCTCCTTATGAAGCTCTATATGGAAAGAAATGCAGGACTCCAACTTGCTGGGATGAAGTTGGGGAAAGAAACCTATTAGGACCTGATCTCGTTGATGAAATGGCAGAAAAGGTCAGATCTATTCAACAACACATAAGAGCAGCTCATAGTCGATAGAAAAGTTATGCCGACAACCGAAGAAAATACCTAGAGTTTGAAGTGGGTGATAAAGTGTTCTTACGAATATCTCCCTGGAAGAGGGTTATGAGATTTGAAAGGAAGGGGAAGTTGAGCCCTAGATATATCAGTCCTTTCGAAATACTGGATCATGTTGGGAAGGTAGCTTACCGATTGGCGCTTCCACCGAATCTCTCTCAAGTTCACGATGTGTTCCATGTATCTCTCTTGAGAAATTACATACCAGATCCTTCACATGTACTCAGCTCAGAAGTTGTACCGCTGGAGCAAGATCTTTCTTTTGAAGAACAGCCGATAGGGATTCTGCATCATAGCGAAAAAGTCCTACGAAACAAGACCACTCGCTTGGTGAAAGTTTTATGGAGGAACCACCAACTTGAAGAAGCTACATGGGAGCTTGAGGATATGATGAGGGAGAAGTATCCTCATCTGTTGGTTACAAAGTGACGAATTTCGAGGGCAAAATTCTTTTTAAGGGGGGTAGAATGTAACACCCAAGATTTTTATGAGTAATATTTTGTTTTTATATATCATCAAAGGAATCTTTCACTATAAACTTGCTTGGCTTACTTTACACGCAATCACGACCTTCCTCGATAGCTTGGGTCGTACGCAATACCGAGTTTCACTAAACAACGATATGCTATAAAAATATTATTAAAACTAGCCGTTATGAATAGTAATAACCACTTTTTGAAATTTTATAAATTTTATTTTTCAAAATGGACTTCATTTTTGGATTTGGAATACCGAAATTATGCTAGGGTGAAATTTTGGTATTTTTCTGAAAACTTTCAATTTTTGATGAATAGTGAAACCACTAAGTGGTAGGTTAAAAACTGAATTTTTGCATAAAACATAATTTTACCGCTTCTGTGAATGGAATTTCGAAAATCCGACAGACACGGTTGATATCAGTAAGTAAAATGTGGTTCAATGAGATAAAAATAATTTTCTTGGTGAATAGTAACTTTTTACTTTTTTTACCGCGGTTAATAGTAAATAGGGTAACTAAGGGTAAAATTGATATTACTATTACCCTAACACATGTACTAATTCTATTGGATAAGTTTAATTCGACCGAAAACAAACTTAGGAATAAAATATGACCATTTAGGCCAACTTGGGTTAGATTAGGACATTTATTATTAATTTATTTAAAGAAGGGTTAAAATAGTTAAAATCAAAGTTTAATAAGTAAAACATTTTTAATATGGGGTTATACATAAGATAAATTCGACTATAAATATTCATTAGAAAGCTAAACGGATTTTCTATATAATGGTATTTTATTTGTAATTTTTAAACATTACATAATTTAATTTATTTATGACACAATGATGATGTTGTAATTATCTTATTAATGAAATATTTACATAATTGATGTTATAAACACCAAAATAAATGTAATTTGAGACTTTTTATGAACTCCAGTAATTTTCTAGGTTACTATAATATATTGGTGTTGATTTACTCAATTTGGTTCGAACATATAATTCTGTTATGACTTTCAAAAAAAATCATATATCAAATAGTGTCAAAATTGACACAAAATAGTTTTTAAATCAGATATTATATTTCTAATTGTTATTTTATTCCTAAAAATCCAATGTTCGGAAAAATTACTTATATAAGGATATATATATTAATAATAAACAATTTTGAGTTCGTTTGGGATGATATAGTATGTGTATTAACCATATAGCGAAAGAAAACAAAAAGACACGGTAAAAGTTAAATTATTTAACTTAGAGTTAAATCTAATTGATAAGGTTAAAATAATACCATAAACTTGTCTAAATCCAATTGGTTGATAGTATTTCGACCCATCCCCACTTATCTTCTAAATAAAACCCTTTGGAACCATTATAAACTGATTTTGACTTTAATATAAAATAATATTTTGAGATATTTCTAAGGTGTCCCTCTCCTCCCTTATAAAAGGGCACCTCCTCCCCCTCCTCCTCACACCAATTTTAGCACTCAAGCTCGGCCAACCCCTGACATTTTCTCCTCTCCACTTCACTAGAATAATTATAGAGGTCCTGGTCTTCTTCGAAGACCAATCATAGTTCCCTAAGTGGATGATTCAAAGAGGCGTTCCAAAGAAGAGGTAATATCAATTACCGATCTTTTCAATTTCTTTCTTCTTCAACATCTTCTTCTTTAGTTGATTCATGATAAAGTAATAACATCAGTATTACTTACATACTGATATGTTATTTTAAATATTAAACAACCCTAATTCACCTTCTATCCATCCTACGGAAAAATGAAATCACCACGCGTGCGTACGTACAGAATACCGTCTCCATGCCGTGGTGTAATCTATTTTCCACCATCACCTTACAAGGATGGGTATAATGGTGTAATGAGTAAATATTTTTGATTATTATAAATTAATATTGATACCTAAATAATATATATATACTCCAACACAGTTCCACGATCATAGGAACGATATCATCACTCGTGCGTACGTACGGAATACCGTCTCCACGATGTGATGCGACTCATTCTACCAGATCTTCATTTCATAATGATTATATAAATGAATTGAATGAATGAATATGATATATATACTACACTAATACCATTCTTGAAATGAGTTATCTATAACCTAAAGATAATAATAAGAATTTATTCGACAAAACATGCATAAGAATAAAAAGTTATAAACACCCGAATAACAAGCAGCAATGAAATATTACTACTAAGAAGCAAAGAATATGACCATATATGATATCATAAAAATAAGTATGGTTCTGGAATAAGTCAATAAAATTATTTAAACCATTATACAGGAGCTTCGGACACGTACAAAGCAAATCGGACCTAAGGTAAGGGAAATATCACAATCTCATTTTTATCCAAGATTGTTTATACTTTGAAATTTACTGGGGTTTATTTTATCATCCACATCCATGTTTCCTCAATATGTATTGTTATTTCCATACACATACAATTGTTTAAACCCAATTTTACCCTTCGGTGAGTTTTTAGTAAATAATATGAAAGGAATCTTTTGTCGTTTTTCGTACGAGGTACTTTTTGACTTTTCTAACAAAAGTACGAAGAATGTTTTTTTAAACTTATATGGAAAGAATGGATTTTTAAAACATTATTTCCAAGAATATTCCTTTATAAGTTTTCAAGTTAATTTTTAATCAACTTTTTTTAGTTTATAATAGTATGAAATATTAAGAAAAGAAAAGTTTTTTTGAAGTAGAAAGGATATTTTCCTCAAGAATGTAGTTCAAATGTTTTATCAAAATTATTTTCCATCTAACATAATATAGGGTTCTGTTTTTATCCCTATTATTACATTTATTTGATTATGTTTTGAGGGAATTATTTTTATGAAGTCATTTACCTTATATGATTTGTTTTATGATGTCATGATGTTTCAAGAATCCCATTTTTGTTACATTTGTTATGCGATGATGTATGATTTATGATTATGTGGCACACATAAGAAAGGATTCATTATAAGATGGGTGGGACCTATATCTCCCTCCAATGCATTGGGTAATGATTTTTTATCTCATGAGATAGACATGGCTGGAACGGTAGGTTATACCAGTTCAGTGAAACAGGACTAGAACGAGGGTGACTCGGTTCAGAAAGGGACTCTGTCCACTAAGATAGTCTTGGAAATGAGTCATGACTAACAAGAAATGATTTTCTATGATTATGTGTGCATGCCACAAAGTTTCAAGTTTCATGTAATGATTATGGGGATCTCATTTTCACTTCTATGATTTATTCCATGTTAATATATTATGATCTCTTTTGTAGGTTATAATTTTCAAAAAGATATGAAATGATTTTTATTTCCTGTATTTTCCCTTGCTGAGCATTTGAGCTCACCCTTTTATGTTTTCTTTTCCCCAGGTCAGGAAGATGGATATTAAGTAGAATATGCTAAAATGGACCGTAGATATGATGAAATAAATGGGAGACACTGTAGGAGATTTATGAACCAGTTGTTTATGTTTCCCAGTTTCTAAGGACACTATACCTATACAGTCCTTTGTGGTTTTGTCATATGTTGTAATAAGTGTCCTTCAATTTTGAAGTATTAACAATGTATGTAAAGTATGGGTCGTTATATTTACCACACATAGAAAGTACCTTGGATTATCCAAGACTGAAAAAAATAACTTCCATATATTCCGTAACACTTTCAAGAGGATTTCTTTAACATGAAACCCTCCTTGGAAGGATTGTGGCGTAATCGAAATGAAGTTTACCAAAGAGGTGGTATCGATCTTAACCATGTTATTAATGTTATTTATTCTTCCAATTTCATTAAATCATAATAAAACATGAGAATATAATAAAATAAATATCTCAAATAATTTAATATTACATTATTTTTATTTAATTCTCTATATCAATCTCCACTTTCATCAAGTGGGATAGGAAACCACCATTTAGAGGTAGGGCGGGCTACCGCCTTACTAGATGATGTAATACATTTTACATCGCTACACCTCATGAATGAGCTGAATGATATATTGAATATATATATATATATATATATTATCAGGACACATTTAACATCCAAGAAAGAAAATATATAATATAATTTCATAAAATATCATTGAATAAAAGTGATAGTTTCATCCGTGTGTACATGTGGATTAACTCCTCTATATTGTGATCTGATTCATTTAACATTTCGAAATCACATGGGTTTTTATTACTAAAAAATAATAACATAAATTATATAGTTTTTATAATTACCATTATAGAAATATAATATAATTATTAATTTTTCTCCATCAACATCATTAAAATATGGATTCATTATACATATGTGCATACATATTTTTATCCATATGATTATAACGTCATTACTTTTTCATAAAAATTTGCATGGTTTAATAAAAAGTGAAATTTATTTAAAAAATCAATAAATATTATTGTATTTTGTTCTTCTAAATTTGATGAAATAATAAACTATTTTACCATTTTCAAACAAGCGATGTCATTTTGGACATATAAACTGGCCATCATTAAGACAGCCAAGTGAACATACAAGAAAATATAATTAAAAAATTATATTGGGTAAAATAAAAATAATATCAAAAATGAAAAATATTTTTAATAATTTTAGTAATTAACTTATTTTATTATTTATGATGATAGTGATCATAACTGATGAGTAAGACCTAAGGTAAGTGTGTTCATTACTCCAAATCTTTTCATTTAATTAAATTACATCATCATTTTTATTTGATGTTCAATGATTACATGTTTAATATAATATAATTATTTTAAAGTTTATTTAATATATTTTATGTGTATTACATTTAAAACATATAGTATTTTCATTTAAATTGTCTCATATCATCTATATGATCTTTGTAATAGATTTCCCTTCAATCTCAACTATATTAAGATTTATTTTGAGTTATGCACCTATTTAATCACATTAGGTGTATATACTACACATATTATATGTTATACCAAGAATCTAATTGTTTATATGGTATTATTATTTCATTTGAACGTATTTATTTTACCAGCTTATGACTAATAAGCCACCAAAATGGTAAGAATTTATTTGAAAATATTTTCCTTATAAAGGATAATTTATATTCAAATATCTGGGGGGGAATTGATTGATCAATATAATTTAATCATAAGCTATTTTATTATAACATGATGAATTTTTATTGTTAATATGTTATTTTTTTCCACTCATTATGAACTCAGAATACTAAAATAAATTTTTTTGTTGGCAAATGTCATTGCTTGAATACTCATCCGGGGAACTTTTATATACATATATATGTATTCCTTAATTTTATTAAAATTATACTTTCAATATTATATAACTATTTATTAATAAAATTTTCCCAAATTCATGGATTTTTAAAAAATTCATTGAAAATAATTTTTTTTCATTTTTTAAAGAAGGCAATTTTTTAATTTTTTAGAAAATGGAAAAATAATAATTATTCTAACATATTGAAATTGATCACAATTATTCCTCCATAAATACTAATCTTTTATTTCGATCATCATTTAAATTTTTCCAGTGTTATTTTCAATGATGATAATTTTTTTAATAACCTATAAATTATTAGTTTTCAAAAGTGTATCTCTATATATAAAGGATATTTTCCTATAGAATTATTAAAAATTTCTTATTATGAAATACATATTAATCAAAAAATGTATAATATTATTAATTATAGATAATATTTTTCAATTATATCTTCAATTTTATTTCTCTATATGGTTCACGATTATTTTTAGTAGGTAATATATAACCATTCTTTAACTAGTCCTTCATATTCAAATAGTATTTGAATAAAGATTGTTTATTATGTTGTATTTTTTTTATTATGATCACTACATTGGAAAAATTATTTAACATATAGAGACTAAAATAACAATGATTTTTTATGCATATGTTTGTATCATGAAATAAAATAGTTGGATAGCCTTATTAAATTGGGTTTCGGTGTAAGAGAACCCATAGTTGAAACTATTTTTTAGGAAAGACTCAGTTTTATGTTTTAAATGTCAATAATTATTCATTATAACATTATAAAATAAATTATTGGGTTATATGTGATAGTTTTACTATTTATGGTAAATTTTGTCGTAAAAAAATTACAATCACTAAAGGTTTTTTTAAAACAAAGATTAAATTAAAATTTATAGAAAAATATCAAAATTAACCTTCTTCAGAAAATAAAATGAATGTTATATTTAATTATTATTTATAATATTAATTTTTGAGAAGTTTTTTATTAAATTAGAAAACTAATACTGTTAAAAACATTCAATTATTCAATTTAAGGAAAATATGGTATTTGATGAAAGTAATTCTAAAAAAAACATTAAAATATGATTTTTAAAAGAGAGTCTCTAACATTGATTATAATTCGTCACATATATTCATTAAATTTGAGAATAATACAATTATGTTAATTATTTAATTCATATGATACTTTTATTTTTTATTGATACTTTTTATTTTCATTATTTCTATATTATTTTCAATTACATAATCATTTTTATTTATGTCGGTTACTTATAGAATAAAGTTAAGTAGTATTTAATATTTAAAAAATTATCATTTATCATTAGTTAAATATAATTTACAATGATATACTTATATATGTCATCTATATTATGTTGGGAAGAAAAATGAATCACATCAAAACTTCGAGACAGGAGTCCACAGGTATTCAAAAATGATGTCATCATTTTTCAGTGAATATAGTTAAAAGATACTAAATGATATATTACATTTTAATAATGATTAATATTTCATTAATATAATATATATACATTAAATATATCATTACAATGATCCATATGAATAATTAATGGAACAAAAATTATTTCGGTTTGTGAGGCAGTAGTCTTCCATTCATTCAAATGAATGTTTTGTTTCCCATTTTATATAAGTAAAGAGAGATATAGGTTAGATTATTAAAATAATAACAACTCAGTATATGTGTATACCATTTTGATTTTTTTCAGGTTTTAATAATGTATTACGAAAGGATAATAAAAAATTCAAATTCGAATTTTGGCCTTAGTATTATACCTCTTCTTCATTCATCCTCTTAAGGGTTACACCAAAATCATTCCTATGATGTTTTTCTGATCAGTGATATGACTCTATTACATGTGGAGGAACCACTAAAAGTTTTTTTTTCTGAGATTGTTCTAGAAAAATATTTTTTATGTGTGGTGAAAATATGAGAGGTGGTACCCTTTTATATGAGAGAGTATGGGAACACTTAGAATTTCTAAAAGTATTAAATTAATATAGATTAATTTTAATTTTAAAATTTATCCAAATTGATAATATTATCATTTAGGTGGATTAATATTATAAATCACACTATACATTTATACTAGTATGTATTATGTTATGTTTTTACCACCATATATTTTTAAACCCTATGAAGTCTTTTAGTCAATTACACTAATATTAATGTTCTATATGTGTGGTTAAAGACAATTACTCAGAAATGAAAAATTCCCATAAACGGTCCATGGATGATATTATTATCTATATATCAAATACATGTTATATATTTTTTTATTAATTTTAATTCATTTATTAATTTATTATTTATTCTATATTTTTCTTGATTTCATTGTTGACATAACTAGTTTAACATAACTTTTAAAACATCAAGAAAAATATGTATTTCAAATATAAAACATGCAAAAACCAAAAAACTACTATAATTTTCATCAAAAAAATTTAGAAAGTAATAAATAACTCATATTTTGATACTTTTAATATTTTTAAAATGATTTATTTTATTATTATTCTTATTTTGTACTTGTTGTGTCTTCTTTGTGTAAGCCTTTAAATTAATTATATAATTAACAAACTTTTGATATAAATTAAGACTATGAAAATAATTTCATTTTTTAGATAACCATAAATTTTAATTTAAAACATTCTTTATCCCCTTCTAAAAACATAAGTGTTATTTAAATGCATAGGGGTGACATTTTGCCTCTTTGCATGCATATTATTCAAAATAGGTCGCATTAATTGAGAAGTGATCCATAGAAAAATAAATTTTATATTATGGTGGAAGGGGTAAAAATTCATTCATCCTATAATATTATGGATGATAAATGGAACATTTTTACATTGATTACATTTTATAAAACTAATTTACACAGTTACCGTGGTGATGAATTTTTTAATTTATATTTTTTACAATGACCATAAATTAATTTTCCGTAATTAATTATAATTGATTTTTGAATAAAAAATAATTAATACATTTTTCCAAATTAAACATCTAATGGAGGTAAAAATACAATTTTTATCCCACAAAATGTAATGAAAAAAAATTTATCGAATAAAATGATTTTGTAAGCATAAATATATTTTCAGACCATGAGTATTTAAATTTTGATTCACATTTAATCAAATCATACCTACTTAATGCATACATATATTTATTTATCATTTAATTAAAAAAATTATGGTTTCCTTTCAATGAAAATATATATCAGTTTTATAAATCATTATTTTTCAATATTCATTGAAAACCCTATTTTTAGAAAATATAAACAATTCATTCTCTCATAATTTTTTAATTATGATAAGAAATTTGAAATCGCATTAATAAAATAGTATTCCTATATGACCCAAAAATTATTTATTATATTTTTACATAAGATGGATTAAACGTTATTTTTAAATAAAATGTAATTTTTATGAATAAAATATTATCTAAATTTTTTGTGATTATATAAATAGAATTTATCAAATATATATTTTTATTATTAGATTTACAATAATTATATAAATAAATTATTTTAATTTATATCCTCAAATATAATTTCTAGGTTATATAAGTGATATATGAATAATTATGTTCAATGGATCATTTAGGTTTTGCATCATGTAGCATATACTCTATCAAAAATAGATGTAATTTTTAAAATCATGGGGAATTACATTCTCCCACTATACATTAATATATTTTCCATTGAAATATGAAGTTATTCTCTATAATCTATTATTTAATATCTTAAAATAGAAATCTTGAAATCGCACATCATAAAAATGGGTAGAAAAATCCTTCTGTATAAGAGACTGATGGGAATGAAAAATTCATCTGTAATAATACAAACAAAGATTAATCATAACTGAAATTTGGGGGGATATTAAAATATGGAAAAAGAATATATATGTAATTCACATATAAATAATGAGAGTTATATATTTCATTTATGATAATAAAGTGAATAATAATTTTAAATTTAAAACCTCATAACTATAAACCAATGTGGATTGAAAAAGATGGTGGGTTTAATAGATATAATTATAATAGGACAATGATTTCATTTTAGGTTATCTTCTCTATATATGATGTATTCCTTAAAATATATACATATAACATATTGAAAATAAATTTATATGAAAATTATAATTTCAACCATTAATTAATTTCTACAATAATCTATTATATTCCTCAAAAAATTGAGTATACAGGATGAATTTTCCCTATGTAAAATGAAATATGATCTACATCATCTAGATCATGTAATTGAAAAAAATATAATTATTTATTCTTTCGATATATAAGCAATAAACAAAACCAGAATCACTGTATAATTTATAATAATTCCCAAAATGAATAACCCATCACATGAAGAAATGAATCATTAATATCAATGTATACACCAATAACACTGAATTTTCAACATCGATCATTTCATAGTTAACTACATTAATAATCTCCACCAACATAGAAACCAAAAAACCTGAAATATTTTAGAACAAACACCTTATGATATTAATTTAATATTTATCTAAAAATAAAACCAATCACCCATATTGTCTCATACAATATGTAGATACCCTAGTTATATAACCTACCAAAAATTAAAAATAGTTCAAAAAATAAAATGATTGACCCTATAAACACATTAAATTCATTTATAATTACAAAATATAATTCGTCCTCTATTCCAAAATATAACATCCAAATATTATTGCAACCTTATTCATACAATTTCCCAAAAATAGTAAAATTATTCAGAATTAAAATTAATCAGCAAATCACATTTCAATTTTATGGTTTTCTATATTGTAAACCTTTTGTTCACAAAATGGAAATAATCATTATTATCACAATTTATTTTAAAAAATATATATTTTTCTAATTAATACGTGATAAATATTATTGGAAGATTTTATACACTTATAACCCTTCAGTTTTGGTTTTAATAGTTGCATCATTTCAAAATGCGCTTTCAATAATTTTTTACTAATTAGATATCAGTTTAATTAATATAACGTTTTCAATAAAAATGATCTACATCCTCAAAAATATCACTAATAAACCAATAAATTTTCTGACATTAAACGTTATCTATATAATTTAATTTTCCAAAAAAATAAAAAAAAATCTACATTTATGATCATTTCCTTTATATAAAGGTTATATTAACCCAAATATTCTATGTTTCCATTTAATATATATTCTCAAATTTGTTTCTTCGAAAATATCATCATTTCTCTCCAATACATTTAAATGGTATTTATTCAATCATGTTTTTAAAAAATGAACACAACCAAATCCATTATAAATCCTTATAGGATTCATTATTAATATAATATTTAAAATATCATAGAAAATCATTTATAACAACATCCAACATTCAACATACTTATTATGTCATTAACCATAGTTCATCATATTATTACTGAATAATTAATTCTAATAAACAATGAAATGAATTATGTGTTTTTTATTAATCAATATCATCTAAAACATGTTTCTTAATTTAAACATAAGAATAAAATTCATACCATGAATGTTGACATCATAATTTCAATCATATTCCCCTTACCCTATAGTATGATTATGAAAATGATTTAAATAAATGGTTATATTAGTTATTATAATTATCTATAATTTAATGTTGGAAGAGATAAAATATTGAAATCAAATCAATGACAAGTCATTAATTTTCTTGATGTTGATTTTAAAAATAAAGAAGATGTAATAACCATTTGAACATGATTTTGAAATTATTATGACAATAAAATAATCTGGAAGAGATAATGTAGATCTGAATGATAACATTCCTTCAATCTTTATAAAATAACATTATGTTACTGAAAAAACATTAGATAAATTTGAAATGAATTATTAAAAAATTAAACATAATTATAGTTAAAGATAATACTATCGAAATTTTAAAATTCTATATTAATTCAACCCCTTTATATATATTATATTATCTAAGTGTTGTTGAACCCCCATAAACTATCATAATTTTGTATGATTTAAAAACATATATGGTTATAGAGTACTTTTTAAATATGTTGAAATTACATTCTAAATTCTATAGGTATTAAAACATATTCTCTAATACCAACTGTAAATAGCTATCATTAAAAATTAAATAATTTATAGTGTTTAGTAGTGAATTCATTTTTTACAATACATTGGATCAATATGGTTTAAGTATTTTAGATGTTTTTTCATAAATCATATATAATAATCTCATTCATTACAAGTGGACTCGTGACTTCAGTATCAATTTTTTAAGATAATTTAATATTTTTAAAATGAAACATGTTTTATTACTTGTATAAGTCTTCATTAAATCCAACATGACTTCAGTTTTATTAATTCCAATTATTAATCTCAAATAAAATCACTTTTTAAACCATTTATGGGTACAAAGAGATCATTAAGTTAGAGAAAATTTGAAATTTGTTTTTTGATGAAAAATTAAAACCCAAAAATACACAACTTTATAAAATCATTCATCTATTATTTTAAATAAAACATTATCATTAAAAAATAAAATAATTTTTATCAAATGTTACATTAAAACTTATCCCATGTAAATAAATATGTTTTAGGTGACACATAGAATAATATTAATAACTCTTTTTAAACATCTTTTAAAAATAAATAGAGCCTAGATAAATCTATAATACAAACAATATATGTTATGTTATTCCATATTTACTTTGCAGAAAAAATTAATTACCCATTGAATTTAATAGATATAATGGGTCTCACAATTCAAATATGTTATATCTGGCTCACCCGTATATATTTGATGTAAAAGGGAACAACATATTTTATAAACTTTATCTAGATCAAAGGTAATGAAAAAATATATTTAAAATATATATATTTCTATAATAAGTTTTTTATATTACATTAATAAGTATTATACACATAAAGAACATTTAAAAACAATGAACCATTAGTTATATATAAAACAATTTACATTATCTAGTAATGAAATAATAAAAATTCCAAATATTACAAATGAAAAAAATAATAAATTGGAAAATATGGACTTCTTCAATCTCTTATAGTCATGCAACGAATGAACTACAATATGTAAAAGATAAAAATATTATTAAAACAATAGACAAATTAAAAAATTATAACAATACTTTGGGGTAATTATAGTGAATATTAACCAAAATAATGAAGTGTTATATAAATGGTTTTATTGGAAATATGATTATTTTTATTCATCCATTTTATGACTGTTGGTTAAGTATGATAGTTAGTGAATATAACTATTTTTCAATATTTAATTTGAGAACTATAACCATTATAAATAATTTGAACAATATAATTAGTTTCACAAAATTGAATGGAAAAAAATAATTGATCTTGAAAGTACAAATGATGGCCTTGACCACTAGAGTATTATCATTTGATTTCCATTTGTATAAAAATATATAGGAAATAACATCAATAGGTTTTACAAATGAATAAAACCAATTTGAGCATCTATAACTAAATCATGAATAAAACTACATATGTAAGAGGTTATAGTTAGTGAATAATAACACATATTCAGTGTTAGTTGAAACACCCCATGAATCTTTTAGAGCTTATGATGGATTATTAAGAGTTTATGTGTCTGGGACTTAAATTCATCATGTGAAATTTCCTTCGTATAAATAATAGGTTTATTATATAAGTCCCATTTTAATAAAATATTTGTTTAAGTAAGAAAATTTTTACAAATTGATGGTTGGAAGAAGGTAAAACAATATTTTGGTTTTAAAAAATACATACACTATTATTATAATTATATTTATTCAAAATAGTTTCTAAACTATTCTTTCAAAATACAATATTTAAATATAAATGAAAAATTAATTTTATAATTTTGAACGAAATATTTTTAAGTGTTTGAAATTTAAATGTTTTTTAGAAACATATATTTTTTAAATAAATTATTATCATTATATTTTAAAAAGAAAAATATAATATTTAGAGAATTATATTGATAAAATAAATATTGTTAATGAAATCAATACATTAAAATTAGCTGATGGTAATATTTTGAAAATTTTCAAAAATAATTTAATTTTTTATTAATTGTTATAATACATTTTTCAGATTTTGAGATGATTTATTAAATTATATTCATGTAAAAATGATTTATTAATTTATTGTCCACAAAATACAACCTAAATTATGTTATTTTATTAATAATAAGTATTATATTATCTTTTAATTAATTTCAAACTTCTAAGTGAGTTTCCAAATATTGAAATGATATATTTGATTAAAAATCATTATATAGTGGAAAATATAATTTTACATGTAAAAATATATATTCGGATTTTATAGTTATTATGGATTAATGAATAATAAAATTTGAGTGAAATTTCAAAAACCGTGAGAAAACAAATTGGTAGGTAAATGGTTTTTATTTTAATCATAGTATATTTTGAAGACCAATATTTTTAATTCACTAAAAAATTCCACCATTTTTCATATAAATTAACACAAATTTTATACTTCAATTTCACTCCAAAACTATCTTCAATGGATTTTATTTTTTCATTCATCATTATTAGTCTCCCAATGGTTTCCATATTACCACAGTGTTCCTTCACCATGATTTAGGAGAAAATCATTTAGGTATGTGAATTCTCCTTACATTATCTTCTATTCATGATAATTTTATATATATATATAATCTAATTTTTATGTAACTATATTTTCATACTATTTCATCTTACACTTACATAAAAATTTGGTTTTATCTATGGGAGACATTGATTTTATCTCATTTTATCATTTTTTGAATCCATGATTTAAACACGTCAAGTTACCTAATTTACTTCTCAAAATTTCTCTATTTTACATGATATATACATATATTGTGAATACAAAATTCAATTTTTACATGGGTATAAACCTTGATGAAAATATAATTTATTTACTCAGTTATTTACATATAAAAACCCCACATTCACTTTATCTAGGTTAAAAATGATTATATAGTCAATCCATTAAGAACATACCTACTCAATGCTTTCAGATAAATCATATACATTATTCACTATAGGTTATTGAAACAATTATTAATTATTATCAATGAGGGTCATAGTAAATTAATTCAAATTAATTTATCACCTTTATAGTGCTCCAATACATTGGGTAAGGTATTTAATCTCTAGGAATAACATTTTTCTGATATAATGTTGTATAACATTGGTAATTCTCATATATGAAACCTTGGTGAAAAACCATGGTGATATTCCTATTAATTTATCATTTAAATATTATAGAATCATTATAGTGTTATGATTCATTTTTTCATGATATGCATCATGTACACATGATCATGTTATATTGGTATACCTCATGTTTCTATGGATATGCTCCATGATAATATTATGAAATTCTACATTTCATATTCCCTTTTTGTTCCCATACTAACCTCTTTCCATGGATGTATGTCAGTAGGATATGACATGTACAAAAAGCAACTTATGGTGAACCCAAGAAAATTAATTTTACACACACTATAATAATTCTTTATGTTTTTATGTATTTGGTTCCTATTTTCTAGATGTGAACAGGAATTCTTGCATGAAAACATCTATTTTATTACCCCTAGTCTAACACTGATAGAAGATATGTTTGAATATTAACAATATTTTTTTAATCATTATAAATTTTATAAGATAATGTAAATGTTATCAAATAATAACATATCTATGATTTTTTTTGAATTAATATCTATTTATAATTCTATGATTTCTATATTAAATATGTTTCTCAATAAGGTTTACTTATTTTTTAAAAATGGTGTAAAATATACGGAACATCATAATTGATAAGTGGAACAAATTATGCAATAACATCAATCCAATGTTTTATGTAATATAAAAAATTATACTGATGGTGAATAAAATAACCGAAGTTATGAATAAAAATTAGAATCAAGATGAGAAACCAGATTCACTATAAATAAAATAACCTTCCATTGATTTCATCATGTGTCAACAAACAATGCATTTTAGTGGATCTACCAACACATTAATTTCTAAAAAATGGATATCCTGAATAGAAATTATCATTTTTAGTCTATTATTTATAGGTATAAAAATTCACTATATATGTATACCAAAAATAATTATATAGTTCTTAGTTGTTGAAACATATTGAAAACATGATAAAATAGTGGATAATGAGACTATTTACTGGAAAGTGTTCATGGAAATCTTCTTCAATACGTATGTTACATTTTCAATAAAAAAACATTTAGAAGGAATTGCTGGAGCTGAATGATATGGAAAATTAATAATTGTGGATTTATGAATTAAACTATAAAAGAGTTACTGAACACACCTCTAATTATATTATTATTCTAATGGAATGATTGATAAATAAAATTTTATATGGAATCCACATTTCTAGAGGAATTTAGAAGATCAATTTATTTTACACTATAGAGAGAGAGTGTTGAGTGAAATGAAATTTTAATTGGATTTTTTCTAAATGTAGTGTTTTTATATAATGAATGAAAAGAAGAGAGATATAGAGCCAAAATTCAGGAATATTTTTTATCTAGGAAGTGGAGGAAAGAATGTGAAACATTACAAGGGAAAAATATGTAGAATGATGAATTTATTGTACTAAATTATTTGGAGTGGAATGTTCTTCAAATATAACATATTTGGGAATATATTTCAGAACTATTATATTTTGGATAAGCCTAAACATTTATACTCTATTGTAAATGGGAAATTCATACAGAATTGGACAATATTAAAATGATTCATGTGTAAAAAGTTTGTACACATTTAAATTAAATTTAAAATGACGAAGATAATGTAGGGAAACCACCATAACCCTTAGCATATTCTGTGTAAAATGACAATAAATTTCAATACATGATATCTGAAGTAGAGGTTCTAAATAATGTGGTGTAATTTATAAAAATTATTCACTCCAAGATGAGAAGTACTTTATTTGATTTTAATTATACAAATTATTTTAATACATCCATGTTTTATAGGATATTGAATAAATGCTTGAGCTTCATGATGCAAAGTGTCAGTCATTACTCATAGAGGGATCGTCCTTGTATCAACATCATATAGAAGATCTAGTTTTTTCTTTTTCATCTATTATCTCATCAATACTATTGTTTCAATTACCATCGTGGAATTTGACACTATAATAGGGATGTACTATCTCTCAAAGTATTGTTCTAAGATCAACTACTTTAGAATGAAAAAATATTAGTAGTCATGAATGGAACACCTACAGTAAAATTCAATGGAGGTGTTTCATGAACTAATTATTATCTATAAGAACTTCATATATCCTTCTTTATTGAAATGATTTGTGAATAGGGAGATGTTAATGAATATATAATGGTAGAAAATGTCCCCAATATTCATTAATAAATATATATATTTTTCGAAGAGATATATGGACCTCACTTTGAATGAGAGGTATAATTCACTATTAAAATCATACCTAGATTCATGATGTTATTGAAGTACATATATATAATGAAAAAATCGTATACTAAGTCATATTAAAAAATGAATATCTTTTTTAGAAGGGATTAATCTTACAAAATGTGTCTCTATGGGGATAACGTTTTTTTTAATGAAGTGGGATAGATAAATACATATATGAGTAGATTATAGGGATCATGGTAGGATCAATGTGAAGAAAAAGTATCATATACCAATGAATAATCAATTATTTGAGTAGTTTCAAGAGGTAATGGTCTTCTCCATGATTGAACTATGATCTAGGTACGATAAATTGAGGGTGGAAAATGAAATAAATACATTCACTTCATTTGGAACAATATATGGACAATATGATTTTTCATTTATACTCTTTGGATTGAATAATTGTACTACTATATTGATTTATTTAAAAAATTATTCATAATGGACTACGTTGATAAATTAATAGTAGTTGTTAATGTTGAAATACATATATATTATAAATGTTTGGGGGAGCTTGAGAATCATCTATCAGTTATATTGAAAACTCTTTGGAAGAAAAATATAAATGTAAAATTGAAAAAATGAAATTTATTCTCACAATAAAGTTATGTTCGTAGTGTATCACACCAATAAACAGAATCTTGGTGGACCTAATCATGAAAAAGGATGTAGAGGAATGGACTCGCCCTACAATAGTAACTGATATTTGAACCTTCCTCGATTTACCAGGATACTATATGTGGTTTTTGAATAACATTAATGACTTTAAAATACACTATCCATGTTAACATGAAATGAATCTATGTTTAACTATAGAGGGTAGTGTTATTAATGTTTCCAAAGACTAATGTAGTCATTGTTTACATTACCTTCTCAAACTCTAGATTCTTTTAGAGAAGGATTTTTTTATAGTTACACATCTCTAAAAGGATTTGGGTGTGTCATCATGAAAAATGGAATCATTGTTTCTTATGATTCTATATATTTAATGACCAATGATAATAATTATCTTACTCCGGACATATTGTAATGTGAAGTCATTTATTTAGTAACTATATTGAGGAACATCCTTTTTGGGAGAAATGAGATATATTCATTGACCACCAATATTTTGATGTATAAATTCATGGATAATGAGTTAACTATGAGATAGAGTATTTTTTTGGAGCATCCTAATGGTAATGATTTTTCAATTCATTTTCATCTTTGTTAATAAAAATTTTCATTGATTTAATATTTAAGAAAGTCCATGTTCTACTTTCAATGTTGAGGATTCATGGAGATCCATTGATTAATGACCCAGTAATGTATGATATGGGAATCATTAGTGAAGGATAATAATCAATGATGTAACATGTTATTTATCAACCATAATTAATATATAAGATCAATATATCTAAAACATGAAGATCATTTAATACAAAAGTATATAAAGGCTATGAAGAATATGATTTTCATGAGATTAAATTTTATCAAGAAGATGCACCAAAATTTTTTAAAAGGCCATGTGTCCCACATATCATAGAGATAATGAAGGAGCTGATAGAAGAAGCTCAAAACTATACATATTCTATATATCCATGAAGGAGTAAACTATATAAGAAAAATGTTGATCATTCATAGTGGGGTAAAATGAAAAGTGAGATTCCAACTTTACTATAAGGTGCTTGGTGGTTTAACATGTGATGATAGAGATAATTCTTATGAAAGGGGTATTGAATCCACAACTCAAAAAAACATTTAAGTGGGATAATATCACAAATTACATTAATATTGGTCTCCCAATAACATCATTAAGAATCTATCTGATATGGGTTGTAGTGGTTCTACTCAAAATTAATACCCACTCCATTTCTATAGAAGAATATTATGTCATTACAAACATTCCATAAAAAATGAAATGTAATGGGTGAGGATACATGGGGTACAAATTTCAATAATTTTTTACGATGATACATTTTTTACATAAAAATTATGGGGAATCCATTGACTTTTAATGAATAATTAATTTAATATCCTCATGTTTTATCACCCCCAAACCGATGAAAAATATGATAGGAAATTTCGGTCACTTTAGGGAATGTTGAAAATATAATCCATAAATTTTAATTGGTTGAGGGGGATCAAATACCTCAATTAATTTATGTCAAATTAAACAATATATTCTAATCAATTATTCAACTATCACTATATGATGCTCCACGTGGGAAGCGATTTAGAACTCACATATGTTCTATAACGATTGTGAGAGAAATATACATGGGACTAATGTTTTACATGAAACTATTGTTAAGGATAACGCAATATAACAATATATAAAGGGTAATAAAAGATAGTAGAAGTGATATGATAACAACTATGAAAGGAATATGGTGTTTTATGTCGGAGACAAATATAACCATGGGATATTACTATGGAGGAGTATATTGAGATTTGCAATCAAATGGAATATTATCCCTAGATACATTGACCAATTTTGACGTCCTTGATCATATAAGATTTGTGGAATATCATCTATAAATTCCACAAAATATGGATCATTTCCAACATTTATTCCACAAATATTTTATAAGGATATATATACCTGATCTAACATAGTTATTGAATCCAAATGTGCTGAAACTGGAATATAAAAACTCTTATGATGAGCAGCTAGTGATCATCAAGAACATTAGAGAAAAATAAATTTAAAAAAAGTTAAAAAACATGTCAAATAATTTGGGTAGATCTATATTTATTAGTAGGCCATCTGGGAACCATAGAAAAAAATAAACATAAGTATTCTATCAAATTCCCAACTAAGAATTTGAGTCGAAATATCAGGGATGAATTTTATAAAGTGGTGAAATATATATTGACCCCATCATAATAAAATATTATTATTTCAAAAATAAATTAATATTATATTATATTTTACAATGTTTCTACATATATATGACATAGCGTAACCAAATTCACATTAATTAATTAAAGAAAATAATTATATTAGTTATTTATGAAACCAATTAAATGGACAAACAACACAAATGAACCAAAAATATAAATTGGAAAATATGGATCATTAAAATATTCTGTAATCACTAGTCCCACAATCAACACTATAAAAAATAAAAAAAAATATATCCGATAAACATCCTAGAAAATGAAATTATTAACATTGAGGAATTGTAATGAATATTAATTGTAATAAATAAGTTGTATTTATTGGGTTTATAGTCTAAATTGACCATTGAAATCCATAAATTATATGAAAATTGGTAAAATATGATTTTTGGTTTATATAACCTTTTCCCAATTTCAATTTATGTAAATATACCCATTGGTAATAATTTTACCATTATTATATGTGTTTATAAGTAGTAATGACAAAGGATAACTGACATTGAAAGTAGAAAAAAAACCTCAACCAAAAGAGCCATGTTATTTGATGCCAATTTTTTAATAACATTGGTGTGTGAAATAATCACTCTAATATTCTATAGATGAAGATCATGATGGGATTCGACACGTGAAACTTGAATGTGTTCGCAAACAAGATATGCTCATGTTAGTATATATTAACACTTGGTTAATGTTATTCGAGCCACCCCATGGAACTACTAGCATCACACCCTATACCTTTAAGGTGTACGTGGGTGTAAAATGGAGTTTAATTTCTTGGACTTGGATATTTAACATGTGTTTTATTTTTTATATAAATAAAATAGTTAATCATCAATAATTTTTTTAATTAATTTAGTTTAACAATGTATACTTTTCCAAAAGAAAATTTGATATATTATTTGTTAGGCATTCAAAAAATGTTATTATATTATAAGAAATATAAACTCTAATATAAAAAACAATAATATTATCTGTAATTTTTAAAATATTCTATTGAAAATTTATTATTTAAATAGAAATGATAAAATAATATTATAACATCCTAAGAATTTTCTAAATCTTGATAAATTTAACGATGTTAAATGAAATGACATTTTTCATCAAATAAATATGTTTATATTTAAAAATAATAATTGTGTATATTTAGGGATATATTTTGATAAAATAAATATTATATTGGAAATCAACGCATTAAAATTTTTATAGGTTGAATATTTGATAATTTTCAAAAAGACCATTTTTTTGTGAGTAATAAGATATAGATGTGGGTTTTTGTTATGTTTTATGACTTCATATTTATATAATAATAAATTAATAATTAATTAACCAAAATAAATGACCTAAGATAATTTTCTGCTTAAAATTCCGTATTTTTTTAGATTTTAATCAATTTACAAACCAATATGAGACTTTCTAAAGTATGAAATTAAAATTTTGAAATTTATAACATTTTTTGGTGATAATATAACATTACTTGTCCAAATAAGTATTAATTGTTTCAGATATATTGGATTAAAATATCATAAAATGTTAATAAAATTAGAAAACCATAATCCAAAAATATGGGTAAGATAGCATATTTTCATTATCCAAAACCAAGATTTCCAAAACCTATCTTGGGAAATTATTAAACAATTCTATCAATTTTTGTATTAATACCCACACATTTCACCCATACACTTCACTTATAATCCTACATCCAATTATTTATGGTCATTATTACATCAAATGTGTCCCCAAAAGGTGTGAATATTCCACTATGATTCCAACCTTAAGATTTTGGAAAATCATTTTAATGGAAGAGAATTCATCTCCCTTTATATTAAATTCATGAACATATTTTTACTATATGTATTCTAAATTATTCTATAAAATAAAGTCATGAATTATTATCATACCTGTACTGAATTTTTTTCATTTGGATACATTGATTTTATCTCATTTTACATTTTCCTAACCAAAAATTTATACCCATTATGCAGCAGAATTTACATAAAACTTTTTCTCTATTTTATAGGATATGTACTTATATTGTTAATAACCTAAACATTTCATTTTTAATGGTTATTAACATATATATTAATAATATTTTTTTGAATATTTATATATATACAACACCCACATTCAATTTTCCAGGTGATAGAAGTGTTTTTATGATCAACCCTTTATACAGATATATACTCATTGCTTATATATGAAACTGATACAGTATTCTCTTCGAGATATTGAAAAATTATTTTATTGTGATGAATTTAGATCATATAAAATAAACACAAATTAATGGTCTTCCATGATAGAACCCACATTCATTTGGTATAGAATTTAATCACTATAGATGACATGTTTTATGGTACCTTATTTAATAACCTTATTATTTTTCATTTATTACACCCTACAGATAAAATATGGTGGTATGCATAATAATTTACAATTTAAATGTTTTAAAACCATTTTTAGGTTATGATTCATATTATTTTAATTTTTATATATCTTATGTCATCATTATCATGTTTTATTTTTATGCCTCATGTTCGAATTTATATACCTCATGTTGATACAATAAATATCACTCTTTCTGGTAACCTTACAAGGATCATGATTACCCCTTTTAATTAAGGATTATCCATAGGATATTATATTTTTTAAATGTAACTTACTTATAACCAATGAAGACACCTTCTGAAAGTATTTTAATAACTTTTTAGCCTTTCATATATTATAATACTAATTTCCAAGAAATAAAACATTAAAAAATCATTAGTTTAGTAACATGTAAATAATTGTTTATGTAATAATAATGTTGGATTATATATAATCTAGTTATAATATTATTTTCAAATTTTAAAATTATTAAATAAAACATTTTAAACTTTCACTTTTTCATCATAAAACCTTAATAAGAATTTTAAAATAATTTGGAAAAAAAATCAGATATTTAAATAATTTATCATTTTTAAATATTGTTTTTATAACTAAAATACCCAGATTGATGGTAAATATGGACTTTATTATTTGAAATAATTAAATATTTTTTTGTAATATGAAAAATAAATAGTTTTTATGGTATAGAGAAATGAAATTATCCTTATATACCATAATATAGAACATTACTTTTATCTATTTGTAATGAAACTCAAAATATTAAATAAAAAGATTCAAATTGAAAAATAAAGAATGAATGTACAAATTTAAATAAATTGCCCTTATTTATTTGTATATGTTCATATAAATAATTTAATATTATATTTAAATGAAATATCATGGAAGAAATACATTTGGACAAGGAACATTAAATGAATATTTTTAATAGTATGTTTATTACCTTCTGTCTAGATAATTACATATGTTCTTTAACATATTGAATAATAAGATTTATTTATTTATTTAAATAAATAATATCATTTTTAATAATTATTATAATATTTTTTATTACATAATTCCATGTTGTGTTCAATTACACATCCCTTTAGGGTTATGGTGGATGTTTTGCTGACATTTGTCTCTTATATCCAAAATGACATGTGTAGGTCGACTACAGTTAAAGAGGTCATTATTATATCATATACAGATTAATAATAATGAAATTATTATAATTTTTATAGGGAAATTATAAAACTGAAATAAATCATGAAATATGGTTTTTAATAATGAGTTACATTTCCATCATAGATATAGTTGGTCATACTTACAAATTAATAATGATTCAAGTTTCAATGATCATTATGGAATAAAATAATTTATTATTTTAATGTTATATAATTATGGTAATATCTTTAATAACATTTAATTTATTTAAATATACTCACACATTTATATAATACATTTGAAGTTTTGATGAAAAACTATCTAATTGCAACTTGGGGGGTTGTATTCCACCCATTCCAACGAGTATCATTATCCTTTTTCTAGGAATACAGTGGTAAGAATTTTCATAATTTGTTAGATATTCGTATTTATAAATATTTCATTAATATTATATATATATTAAATCAATCATTATACCAAGTCTTAATATAAGGGGATTTAAAATTAATTACATCGCTGTATGAGATGGTTTTTATTCTTACACATGAATGATGGTTTAATTTCAACATTGATATAAGGAAATGTGGATATTTGTTACAACATATTCATAGTAAGAACATAATGTATAAAATATATTAATTTGAATATTTCATAATTTCCGAATAAATTATCAAGTATTTATAATAATAAATAATATAAAAATGCATTATAATGAACGATATATCATCTTCAAACAACCACTAATGGTTTACACTAAAAGATTTTATAGGATGTATTTCTAATCAAAATAAGGCCTAAATTTTTTTTGTAGGCATGCATCCAAGTTATTTTATTATTTCATGTTGGATCCAAAACAATTATATATGTGAACCAAAAAGGATATACTAACTACTGTATAAGAGAGTGGAGGAACACTCATAGAATTTCATAGTGTATTAAATTAATATAAATTAATTTTCTATTTCCAATCACTCTAATTTGATAATAATCTTTCATATGTTTAGGGTGAGTAAAATTCCCCAAATATAATAAAACGGTTTTGATTGGGTGATACTTACACCCACTTTTTTTATCCCGTGTTATCAGTTTTTAGATATTTCATATGGAATTAATGTTCATACTATTCTGTTTCCAAGAAAGATACAATGAAACAAAAAAAATGATATAAATTGACCATTATTGACATTAAAAACCAAATTCTATTTCATTATCCAATGATATAATTTTTATGAGTTTTAAACTAGTTAATAAAAAATTATTTGTTACAAAATATCATTAATGTAAATATAGGCACTGTTTATTTAATTTGGTAATTAAAATGTCATTAAAATGGTTGATTTTGAATAAAAATAGTTAAAGAATAAAAAATATGTTATAATTCTCTAACAAAATTTATGGGGCATTAAAATAACCCCAATTATAATTATTATTGTTTTATAATAAATCGAAATTTATTTTTAATTAATTAAATAAATTTTTCATCATCATTCCATCATCATTTAAGAAAATTATATAATTACAAAAAATAAAAAATATATTAACATAATTAAAATAGATTTATTTGGATAAAAATAAATAGTCATATTAAATCAAAACATTTATTTATCCCTTGGGGAACATATAAGGTTTATTTAAAATCATAATGTTTGTATTTTGTATTTTCCTTCACATAAAATATTATATAGGACCCATTAATAGAATAGTTTCCTATAATAAATCAAATATTTTGATTAATGAAATATTTTTTCAAATCCATCCGTCCAAAAATATTTAATCTGAAATATGATTTCGAAACTACTATATTTTAACATATGTTAAATCAGATCTCCCCTTTACAGTTGTCAGTATTTTTGAAAATTGTTACTAATTAATAGAACAATAATTATATTTTCCAAATGAAATAATTTTTATTTATCTGATTGAACAAAACCAGTGAACCATATAAAACCTCTATAAGTTGATAATTTCATTTTATATGTATCCTGAAAAGCATGATGAAAAATTGTTTTCCAAAAAATGAATTTTTAAGTTAAAATGTATTTTTATACCAATGTCATTTATAATATTTATTATTATGTAATTAATTGTTGATTCTGTGACTAAAAGAGACATATATTATATTAGGGTCAAATTCACAATTTTTTGTGGATTTTTCAGGGAAAATAACTGACACGTCAAATATTAATTATTTTATTAATAAAAAAAGTTCCTAATAGGACCAAGATGGTATAAAACAATTAATCATATAACCATAAATATTATATAATCCACACACCCAATTAAATTGATTCCACTTTAAATATAGAAATTTTATAATTGTAATGAGATTCTTAAGATACATAAAAGTCTGTAATAATATTTTAATATTGTAGGGTTGGGGGAATTTTCATCTTAGTGTGGTTGAATCTCAATCATAAATAGATTTGATATATAATGTAATATAGTATAATGGTTTTTCCATAAGGCCATTATTTGTAAAACAATCAATTTCTACTAATCTAAGAATTGTACTTTTGGAGTAACACATCTCTAGAATAATTTATATGGTTCATGAAAAAATCAATAGAGAGTCCCACATACCATGAATGTTATTGAAATAAAAACCATTGATCCTAAATATTGTAGCCCCCAATATTTTATGAAATATTGTTTTATAATAATTAACATCTTCTACAACATTCATTAAACATAACACCATGTTATAATTAACTAAAATCCACTATTAATACTATTCTTTAAACATGTCTATTATTACAAATTTTTAAACTTTTTGGAATGAATATGAATAAAAAAATTTGTAAATAAAATTTAATGATTATTTATATTGAGAAAATATTACTAAAAAATTTATGAATATTTGGTATAGTCAATATATGTTATAAGAAAACAATTTCTCATAAAATTACAATAATTCCTTTAAAAAAATATATAAATAATTTTTTTTATTATGGATAATTAAATTTAAAAAATTAAATTTATTTTGAAAATATATATTTCATATTTATGTTTGGGTGATATTTTTATTTTTTATCTTAAGATATTTATATTTTCATGGATAGTGAAAATAATATTTTTGATCAAAAAATGTATTTTTCATTAAATGTATTAAGGATTATTGTTTTTGTGAAATAGTTATAAAAGTTAAATAATTTCAATATTATTTTATTAAACAAATACTGTAATTTTGATGGAATTTTGTATGAAATTTTTATATAAGAACATTTTAATATTTTTGATTCTTATCTCTATGTAAAATAACATTCTCATCATGTCTACATGATTAATTTAACATTGAATTATTTAACATCTATTTTTGGAAATTTTTATTATGTATTCCATATTTTGATTAAGAATAAAATATATTCTATTATTATTTAAACATCATTTTTAACCATAACAAATAGTGAAACAAATTAATAACTACAGTTAATTTTAAAATGATATTACAAATTGTTAACCTAAATTGATAATAGTTAACATAATCCTTCTTACATACCATTTTATGGGGAAATTATAATGCCACTCACTTTTATGGTAGACTACCTCCTCTCGAATTAATGTGATTCCTTGAAAGTTTAAATGGAAGATAATAGATATGTGTTAAAAAAATATTTGACTAACATGAATTAAAAATTATTATTTAATTTTAATATACTATGTAAAAACAGTTATTTTATTCTATTAATATCATTTAAACAATGTCCATGTAATCATAAAGTATATCATATGAAAGAACTATGTATTTCATTTTCTATCTCTACAATGTATATATTACACTAAATAAATATATAAAGTATATATATATTATATATGTGATTATAAAAATTCTATAAATTATGTGTCCATGATCAAATTAATGGATCCAAAAATTAATAAATTAAACAAACAGGAATAAATTTGATATTACCTAAAACATGACATTTCCATGATATTGTAAATATACATGTAAGAAAAGGACATATGTAAAATATCTATAGTATGATATATAATTTGTTTTCTATAATACATATAATAAACTCATCATTATTATAAAAGAGTTTTTATCCTGTTTTAAAATTTTTAACAATAATGGTAAGGTATTTTTGTAGAGAATTTCATTCAATGAGGTCTATGTTATGGTATGAACTTATCTTATTTTATAATGTATTTATTCATCAAAATTGGCATGTGATATCATAAAGTTGTTAATTATAATGATATTATATGATTTATTAGATGCTATTATTTCAAGGGGCATATGGTTCACTATTTCCAAAGATGAAAGGGTATTATTTTACAACTCATCGTTTATCAATATTATTCATGATTATTCTTCCAATAATGAAATATTATGTTATATCTCCCAATAAAACATTTTATTTTATTCTCAAATGGTTTTTACTGAAGAATACTTGTTTTCCCTTTATTTTTCTCCTTTTTTATTCTCATGAGTAATAATAAAAATTATTATAAAAATCCTCTTAATTTCAAACATGGGAATAATACACTTTTTATATCTAGGATTTCATCTTAAAAAATATTTTTAAAATTGATTTTAAAAATATAAACATGATTTATTAATCAATTTTTTCCCTTTTATAACATTTTATGACATTTTTTTAAAATTATTCTTCATATCAATTTCCAATAATAGTTCATTTAGATTTTACCAAAAATTTGATTGAGATATTAATTTTAACATGTTCAACATGAATGTTATTTCCCGAATTCAAGAAATTTTTTTATTGAAGCTTGAAATATAAAAAATTTGGGTTATTTTCAATGAAATGGATTTCCAAAATTATTTTATGATTTCTTATTATAAAATGGAAATACCATAGAATATAATTTTTAGTGATGAAACATTACATGTTATATCTATTTTAAAATGATTTTCCATATATGATAACATCCATATATGTTACATAATATTTTCTAGTGATATGATCCAATGGCCCAATCATCATTAATTCTATGCAGTGTTTATGTTAATGATGGAATGACTTTTTTGAAACTCATTTATCATCCACATGTTCTTCCATGAAAAAAATCTTATGATACCCTTTATTTCTTCCAAAGGAGTCACTTTTATGAAATAATTAAATTATAACAAAACATTTCTATTTTCCATTGGTCATCTAATAATGAAAATTTTATAGAATCAATTTCATTTTAGTGGTTATGATAATGTGATATCTCTATGATCTTCTGACATATATATATATATATTAACAATTATTTGACAATTTGGACATATATATCAAACCAAGGCATATAATAATGATTGAAATCTAAAAATAAAAACAAGACTAGTAGAGGTAGTGAAGCTAATTTCATGAGGGAATATGTCCACTATGATAATGTTGAGAGTGATCATTAATAACTACAGTGGTTTGGAGATTGTAATCATTCTACAATAATAGTTTTGGAGATTTATCATGGCTACAGAGTAAATTATTTAGTACACTCATGTGTGTGACCTATTTCCACTTATTTCTAATAAATGGATTTCTTATGTTTTTCTCATGATCTCATTCTATTATAATAACATTGTGTTTATGTTTTACATCGATTACCCATAGTTAGTATCTTATCACAACCTTTAATATGTTTATTTTCCGGAGGTCATAATGATAGGTTTTACTTTTCGTGTGTCTAAACGAGTGATAGTTATAAATAACTATGTGGAAGAATATATAGATCTTTTATAATACTGATGATTATGATTCCATTAATCTAATGAAACTATATATATATATATGATCATAATTAATTTCATTAGGTAATATAGTGCATATTCATCTAAAAAGATATATTATCTGTCTATGAAAATCATGGATCACAACAGTCTATATCATAGGATATATTCTATAATCCATTGTATGAAAATATGATAAAGGATTAGTTATAACCCTTAGTATTAGAATAATAATATTGCAACATTCTATTGATTTAGTATGAATGATATTATATATTTTATCGGGAAATTAATCTATATCTAGAGAATATATGTTGTCATGGTTCTAGAATAGATATACCTAATGTTAATAAATTCAAAAGGGACTAATATGATAGACTTTATTGTTACCCAGTAGAGAAAAATAGTACTTCCTACCATCTTGGTTTGAGACTCCACAGGAATTTGATTTGTTTATTTATAATATTCATTAAAAAACAACACATAGGATTTGAATATTTTATGACCATGAATAAAATATGTTAATCTTTTGGTTTCATGAATTTCAAATAAAATGTCTTGATTTTGACATCAGATGTGTATTTTTTATGACTATGTCTCTCTTATTACAATGATTATTTTTTCCTATGCTAGTAGTTTTTTTAGTTTATAAGTACAACCTGAAGAAACAATGTTAAAGCTAAATTCAATAGAAAATTCTATGATTTTATTCAAGAGTAACTAAATATTATGGAAGCTTGAATAGCAAATATCATTTTTATGATAATATAAATTTATTTGGATATAAATAATTATGACCATTCAAATGAGAAAATTAGAGAATAAAATTATGTTAAGTAATTTATGAGGAAACATAAAAATTCATTTTTTTGATCCACTAATCCAATGATTTTGGAATAGTGGATCAGTATCACTAATAAATATTCTTCATTCACCAATTTTCAAAACATAAAATAGTAATTTTGGATTTATATCATTTTATGGAGAAGTAGATCAATTTTGGAATATCATAAATAATTTGAAGAAATGATATTCAATTAACATTATGGTTGGGGAAATGTTGAACAACCTATTTTTTGATATGTACATACCTCAAATTCATAATATGATAATGGAAAAGAATTTCCATGATCTAATGTAAAAGGATGATGAATATATTGGTACATAGGGGTAAATTTTAAAACACTTTTATGGTAAGATTTTGGAATTATAATTCAACCTAAATATAAGATTGATTGATTCATCAATGGATTAAAACCAAGTATTGAAATGGTGTTAGTAAAAAGGGACATTGGTACCTCTGAAGAAATAATTTATTGTTTCTCAAGGGTGAAATAAAGATTAGAGTTATCCATCAATCAGATGGTTTGGGTAAGGAAAAATATGAATTTAAAGGGAATCACTAAGAACCATGTATAGAATATGATGCTCTTTCTTCCATAAGTTATGAGTACCAAGAAACTTGGAAGAAACTATCATAAGAGGAATGGTAATTTTTTTAGTATGGATGGATTATCATGTAGAAATTTAATTCCAATGTGATTGGAAAAAGTTAACTAATGTTGTGGATAGAGAGAAATAATAATAGTATGCACCACCTATACACCAGTGATTCCAATAATAGGAGTGTGGGAACTATTAGAACTAACAAAAAAATTTGAAGGTAAATAATGATGATCAATGTCAAAGCCTGATACAATAAGGTATTATGGGAAATATTAATAGATACCTATTTTTTGATGGGTTTGTACAATGATATGGTTAATGGTATAAATATATTCAACCATAGAAATATTAATGTCTTATTTGATTCTTTATCTACGTATATTTTTTATTAAAATTGTATGGGTATCATGATTCCAACCACGTTGTTTGATATAGATTTGTCTAGGAAAACAAATAATGGTATGGTTATTGAATATCAAGTATATATTTCTAATCTAATTGATGTTTATGGGAATGTGAATCGTATCCTTCTTCCATAAGTTCAATTTGTTGTTATTTAAGTGATGGATTGGATTTCACTGTATACATCATACATTAATGATTATGGAAGGTAATTTAAATTTTGCATTTTAATGATACTTATGTTCATTTTTCAATTCTACCATAGTTCTATGATTGTGATATAACTCAAATCAGTTTTCATTGTTTGGATTATTAATTAATTGGGGTATTTGTCTCTGTTTGATGGGGTGAAAAACTTAACCTCAATGATATCCCTATTTTTTCACACGATTATGGATGCCTTCTTGAAAGTGTTTCCCGGTGTTCCAGACATTTGTAATTTATAGATTTCAAAATTACTAAAACCTTGTTCCCGACCTATCATAGAGAAACCCTATAAAATGGCCATGATTGAGTAGTTGTAATTGTTGAAGAAACTCCAGGATATTCATGACAAAGAATTAATTTAGAAAATAATTTAACTACGAGGTCAACCCATTCCCATTATCAAAGAAAATTATATAATAATGGAAATTTGAAATTAATATCATTAGCTATGAATGATTAAATTCAGTAATAATTATCCTCTACCTCATATTAATGAATTATTAGAGAAACATTCTAGAACTCATTACTTTTCAATGAATGACATCTGTTCAAGATTCCATCACTTAATGGTAAAAAAATGAATATATAACCAATAAAATATTTTATAAAAGTTACGCACTCTATGGGTACATAGTGATTCAATTTAATCATTGTAATTCCCTAACTATATTAATTTATTTATTGAATATGGTATTTCGATATTACCTTGATAGTTGTTTGATAGAATTTGAAATTATATTTTACCTATTCAATGTGTATGTAATGTCATGAAGATTGCATAATAATTACACTAAATACCTGATGGAACGTTATTTTGTACTAAAAAATTTTCAGTTTGTGAATTTTACTTAGAGAATGATTAATTTTTTTCATATAATCTCATGTAATTATATGTCTACGGATACATCAATTACAGAGGCTACTAAATATTGGAAAAAATCAACGACAATTAATAGGATCTCAATTTTTCATAGTATTGATGGATATTGTTGGGGATTTTGGTTAATTTATAGTTACTCACAAATAAACTCACTAAATGAACTGAAAATAGAGTGTAGTTCCTTAAAGATTGTGAATTATAGAAAAAATCCAATTAATTTTTCATAAAATTAGTTTATCTACTTATTCATACATTAGCCGATTGTGGATATATGTTTGAAATTGTGGATTATGTATCTATGATGTTATTAGGATGTGTTCTTATATAGAATACCAGGGTTATAGATTATTCATCATGAATAGTTAATGGATCATGAGAAAAAGTAACCATCTCATTATTTGGATACCACCATGGTAATTGATTCCATTAAATATTTTGAGGGATTATCATTATAGAGACTAGTTATATATATATATATATATATATACATATCAAAACATATTAAAGTAAATATTCAAAAAGAATGAGTTGAAAGTGATCTAGTGGTGATTATTAGTGTAAATTAAATATTATTACTAGTTAATACATTTCCAAACATGGAACGTTAACATGATGGTCAACACTTTGAGTCAAAATGATCATTTTTTCATATTGATGATGAGGAACACAAATGATCCAATTTTTATTTATTTTAAAATGATGGATGAAGAGATCACTGAGGAAGGGGAGAAATATTTTCATTATCAAATAATTTCTCATCCATTTATACATAATAATAATGAAGAGGACAAAAATAAGATATAAAGCTATTGAATAATGTGTGAAATGTTCCTGATTTTAACCTTAATTATGATGATATGATATTGTTCATAATTTGTTTTTTTGTTCCACCCATTAATGATTCGTAAAATGGGTTATTTTAGTAGGGTCATATTTATTTGTTCATAATTAATAATGGTTGTGGGAAGATGTATAGGGGTTGAAAAAATTATTTTGTGGTGGTAAACAGGATGAGATATAGAATAGAGATTGAATGTCGATGATTGGTATTTCAAAAAGTTATGATTACAAGAAAAATTTATAAGGGGATTTTATATCCCTTACCCATACTAGAATGTAAATGTGAAAACATCCACATGCTTTTAATTATTGGACTCCCAAAAATATCGACAGAACATAATATTAAATGGGTTGAAGTAAATCACCTTAAAATTTCATCATAGTTCATTACTATTAGAGAATATTTGTCTTTTCCTTAGATCTCGAGAATATACATCAATAATGATGTAAGGTTGAATGATACAACACATACTATTATGATTGTTCAAGATATATGATGTAACTCAATGATATGGTAAACTCCTCAACAAGCTCTTGATGTAAAATTTAGTTTCATTACAATTTATCATCCTCATAATGATGGCCAGTATGAGATAAATAATCAAACATTTAAGGATATTATTTTATGTTGTTCATTTTATTTCTTAGGTGATTGGGATGTAATTTTTTCTCATATAGAGTTTTCATAAAACATAATATTTTTCACTAGAATTATGATGGATCCTTATAAATCCATCTAAGGAATGAATATTAAAACTCCAATCTTCTAGAATGGAATTGGATAATGAAATGTATAGGGACCTAACACAACTAATGTAATGGATGATATGGTTTTATCCATTCAACAACATATTAGGGTGGAACATAATCGGTCGAAAATTTATGGCCATAGTCATAGGTGGAATCTAAAATTTTAAATTAGTGAGAAGGTATTTTAAAATGCTCACTGTGGGTAAAGGTAATGATATTTGGGAATAAAGGGTATCTAAGACCTATATATATCATCCTTCTAAGGATCCAACATTGACCATTAAATATTATATTAACATTAGACTATAATTCATTTTAATTCATTCCAAAATATCATTTAAGGTTAGTGAATAAGGGAATTAGATAATAATTTATACATAACAACCCACAAGTGCATAATGTGGATACTAAAAAAATGGTTCCTATTTTTTCATAATATAAAAATAATTAAAAAATAATATATGATTTGTTTTACAAAAAAATATTGGCAACATTTAGCTAAGATTCTTCTTTTCTATTACCCAACCATAAACCCTATGAATTTTCTTTAAAACCTGGAATCAACACAAAAATGACATTAAAGGACATAATATTATGTAAATAAATAATTATTGCAAGAATATATAAAAATAATGAATTATATAATAGTCCCCCATAAAAGTTACATATACACACTCTATGATTACATGAGTCTTCCATAAAACATTGAAATAATAAAAAAGGTTTGGTAACATGTAAAACCATTTTCATAACAAACCAATATATGATTTTAACCCTCATGTGTACCCTGTGACTTCTAACCCTCATTGATATTGTATAATGTAACCCTCACAATTACCTTATAATGTAATTATCTCAATTACTCTTGGAATAACCATTATGGTCAACATCCATATAACCAAATGCAATGGATGGTGATCAACGAACAACCCAAAATTTGTTTATAACAAAACCAAGAATCATCATATAAAATTCTTAAGTATAATAACATTATCAAAAAAACATGAATACATGCATCCTAGAAACATTCAGTGAATAAAAACTCTCATTTCATGAAATACATTATATATAAAAGAAAAAAAATGCATCGAAACTAACCATAAAATCTAGTAAAGTTTGATTAAAAACAATAAGGCATCATCAAAATGGAAAAATTATATTCGATCAATTATATTATAAAAATAATTGTTTTCCAATTTTTAAAATAATGAAATTTATGTGTATTTAAAATAATTTTCCCCTAACCATGATATGGATTCCTTCAAAACATTATTAAAATAACATTATAATTGATTAAATAGTGTTATTAGTTTATTATACATCTATATTCAAATTTATAATAGAAATTATGATCATTTTATAAAATCGTTCCACCATTTTATTAATAATATTTTATTATTCTCATTGTTTCAAGTGCATTCATTTCATGGCTTCATGGTCTATTCATTCTGGATTTTCTTTTTTATTAGAAATAATAATATATAATTATAATTAATTGGTATTATTACACCTTAAAAATTTCAAATGATTCCATATATCAGTTTTTTTTCTAACATGAGGAATATTCATTTGATAAAATGTTAATGAAAAGTGATTACTTTATTTAGGTGATTTTTCTTAATTTCATGAACTAGATTCATTTTGTTTAATATTATAGAATAAAATTATTTCCATAATGTGATAAAATATATTTTATTTATTTATTTATTCCATTTAAAATAATTATATGTTAATTAAATCTTCCATTAATGTGTTAATGGGAAATGAAAACTCATCTTCCACGAAGGTGGTGAATGACACACCACCAACAATGATTTCATTTTTAAGAATAAAAGGATAACATAACAGCTTTAAAGATGGATATATAATTGAAAAATAAATTTATAGTGTCTATATGATACTGGATTTATTGTGAATATTTTTATAGGGTGCGATGATAGGTTATACATGATAATGAATTTAAATGATAAGAATGATGAATTTAGCTCTATAATATTTCCACATTGAAAAAATCATTAAATAACATGGAATTTTTTTGAGGACTATAAACACTATAATGTTGATATAGATTAAAATAAGGTAATTTATATAGAGGATTTTTATGAAGAATGGCTCAAGGTGATGAAATTAATTGATGTAAAGTATTCCAATTTATAATTACGATGAGGGTGAAATTATGAATTATATAAAATATTAAAATATTACATGGATATTAATGGGTTAAAGACTTATAGATTACCTAAAAAGAACTAGGGATTTAATTTTCAATAAAATATCTTCCCTTTTGGCTGTATTAAATATTTTTTGATTTTTAGATAATTTTAAAAAATTATTCTATTCACAATATATACTTTTTGTCAAATTTACCACTACTAAAACCTGTGAAACAAAAAACATTAAAAATTATTAAAAGTTGAACAAAATATTTTATTATATTCTATATATTTCATAGTAACCTATATAATTCATTGATCAACCTAATTATATCATATTATATTTATTTTAATATGGGTAATGTTATTTATTTTATATTTTCATTAGATTAATTATTAATGTATATTCATTGTGAAACACCATATTCTATTGGTTTTGTTGACTAAAAATTTAAAATGAATTTTCATGAATAAGATAAAAATTTTATATTTAAAACTATTATTTTTGGTTGATTTTTTTCTATAAAACTATATATTAATAATTAATACAAATTAAAAAACATAGTGTGAACATCTTGGAATTATTTTAATTAATATATTATATGAGCCATAATGTGATCTGAGTTGATCAAAAATGTCCCAAATTATAACAAAATAAGATAATGACAAAAATTTAATCATTAAATAATATTTATTCAAAATTATTCGTCATTAAATGGTTATTTTATTTTCAAATTAAATAAACTCGTTAATTTTTTATCTCTTTCATGAGCACTACATCAGTATTGCATAATCCTAAAATTAAATTTTTTTTAAAATATTAATGTAAATTAAATCAAAGTAAATAATTACGTTAATTATAATGTTTTATATTAAATTATAATATATTTTTAATCATATCCATGTAAATATAAGATATTTAAATTGTTACATTGACATTAATTACATTACACAACAAATTAAATAGAATTTGAATATGATTCATGTTATATAACAGTAAAACTATTAAAAATGAGGAAAATATATCAATAATTCATATTAATTATTAATCATGTAATGAAATCAATTTAATGAAATCAATTATTATCTATAAAAAATATATCTCACTTTCCTAATGTTATGAAAAAACAACGTTAACATTAAAATTGATTTTTATTCCTATCATTAAAATATATTATAATTTAATCGTTCTGAATTGTTTTTGTACAATAATTATATTATAATATCATAATATTGAAATTATATAATATTAATTATATATTAGATCATAAATAGGGTTTTACACAGTACAAAAAGTATAGTATTTCAAAAAACTATATTTTTTACTAGTCACCCTACATTTTACATTTTTAGAAATTTATGTAAAATTAATTATAAGATAATTTCAACATATTGAATTCAAAAGATAAATAATTTTTTTCTTATAAAAATTTTATAATTTTATAATTAATCATATAAATATAAGCATATAAGATATTAGTTTGATAAAATTAATTACATAGAAATATTGATGAAAATTAAATTAACTATTAAATCAAAATACTAATAAATATGAAAAAAAAATACTATTAACACCTGGGCTGTTACATTTTAACCTTATTTTTGAAATTGGAACATCTAAATTTATTAAAATATTAAACAAATTGGAATTCATTTCCATTAGATCATTTTCAGATTCCCATGTTTTTTTCAACCATATGATTTCTACAAAAAACTGTAACCAAGAGAATTTCCCAGTTCACTAATACATTCACACTATGATCAAGAATCTAAAAAGTATTTTCCTTATATTAATGTTTTTCTTATAAATGAATATATTTAGGGTTCAAAACATGATCTAAATCTGGAACATACATTCTTTATATAATCACAAGAAATGAACTGTCTTATTAGGGTATAGTTGGAGGAATGTATAAATTGTATGGAAGTCATCCAACATTATCACAGTCATCATAATGTCCAATGAAACATGGACATAGCTTTCCATTCTTTAGAAAAAACACTTTTCCATTTATATATTTTATGGTAAACATGAGCACATACTTTTAAAGAAAGGTATTCCCACCGGTTATATACATAAAATTTCAACATACTCTATGATATCCCCATGGGTTATTGTACCATCATTACCTAATCATCTACTTCCCCTACTAGTCTTAGCACCATTAACTTCGAATCACATAAATAATACCAAAATAATAGAGAATGACACTAATTTATATATAATTCTTAAAATGGTTCCATCAATAATCTATAATGACTGCTCTAAATATATGATGACTAAACAAAAGAATTATGTTGATCCCAACATTCATAGTAATCCATTGGACAAGATCAATGAATATCCTCCAACATCTAAATTTGTTTCTCTGTCTATCAATAAAAGTGATTATAAAGAGAAGTTCATACATTTATTTCAATTCCCAATGAATTTTTTAGGATTTTCCAAAAGTTAGAATAGAACATTAGACCATGATTATAAAAAATTATGGGTGTAACTTAACATAACATATCAATATATTTAAGATAAATTTTTTAATGATGATCTATAGATATAGTGTCTCGAATAGGAATGAAATTCTCTTATTTAGTCAGTTGATCTTATATAACCCAAATCGTATATTTAATTGGGAATACTTTGTTAGTCCCACTATAAAATCCATGCATATATTTTTCCATTTCCACAATAGAACTGGAAATGGGTTAAGCATTACCTTTGGTATCATTCACTATCATTTAACCACATTAAATATAAAAAATTTCATGTTAAAATATGATGCTTATAATATCATTACATCCCACCAGAAATAATCAGGATGGCCTTTATACTTCTTAGTGCATTTAGGATAAATAGAAAACTATGAATAATGAGCTTCACATTTGAATTATTTTTTCAACATGAAAATAGAAGGGGCTTATAATCTCCATCGATATCCTAATGCATAGTATACATCATCATTAAATGTTGGAAACATACCATTATTGACCAATTCTACCATTTTTCCTAACTCACAATATCACATATAATAATGATTAATTTTAACAAAATAGACATGCACATTTAAACATAAAAAAATAAATGAATTCTTGGTACCCACAAAATCCAAGAAAAATTCATTAAATCATTAATAAAAGTGTCATGTTCTAAATGATACATGGTTAGTTATGTATGATTTTTATGACTCAAGGAATCAACCAATTTCTCACGAACTGTCCCATGGGGCTCGTGCTGTGACTACCCCAAGCCCGCCTGGCATAGGCCTGGGGCTGGCGACTAGCACCATAAACGTAATTCCCTAAAACTGGGAAGGTGTTGCATTTATATCCAATAAATGCACTCAACATAGTACAAGATGGATGAAAAACACTAACTAAGAACTATATAAAAAAGCGTGATGAAAAGTAAAGGGGTCAGAAATACAAGCTCAACAGTAATGTTCTTGTACAACTAAAAGGGACCAAACAATTGAAAGGTGAAAAGAAGCTCCTACATCATCCACCATGGATCCTACCTGAAGGGTAGGTACAGATAGCCTTCTCAGCACTCCACTTCTGTCGGTCTCCTCTGTGTACCGAAACATCATATGGTCCACCTCCGTGTACCGTCCAGTCGTGGTGCCCTCATCCTCAGTTAATGTTGTCTGTCATCTGCATCAATCACAACATGGTGCGGGCAGAGCCCATTTAGGGGTGTGTATAACGATACTCAGTAGAGACCTCAAGACCCTCAAGGTATCTCAAAATCAAAAAAGGATATACCAAAAACTAAGAAATCAATAGATAACCCCACTTACATATATTCTCATATGTGTACCTAAGTTATCTTGTAATCCATCTCAATCATGAGGTAAACACAAAAGTCACTGACTTAGCTCAAACCAGGATTTTATTCTAGGGGTTGTATCACGTAACTTCCCAAATTACACTATTGAATCCCCGACTACTGGAGAAATCCTCCTCTATCGAGTACAGTGGACCTATCGAATCACAAATTGGAACTTCCCACTAACCTCGGACTACTGAGGTACTCCTCCTGTCGAGTATAGTGGGTCTGCCGCGTCACACAGAGGTGCTCCCCACCATGGGTCTACTACGTCACATAGAGGCTCTCCCCCTCGTAGCCTACTGAGGTACTCCTCATGTAGAGTACCATGGATCTACCGTGTTACACAGAGGTGCTCCCCACCATGGGTCTTCCCTGACACCATGGTGCTACCCACTGAGCTAGTCAAATCACTCTGAGTCGAATCGGATAGCATTCGATAGGTCTCAGCCAGCCACTAGGTCTCTGCACTATGATCGCTCATCTCTGGATGGATATGCTCCATGAGTTACTAGTCGGTACTCAAAATATTATGAAGACCCACTTAGAAGTATCTCAATGGTCTGCCATGTCGTAGGGGTCCCAACACAACATACAGCGTGTCAATCAGACGCCCGGTCTGTGAGTTATTAGCCTTTTAGTCTTGGGGCCCTGGTTGGATTCATGCATGATCCAACCTGATTGTATCTCAAAATTACCCTGAACTCCATTAGGGTATATTCAAATGCACCGTCATGCTCGAACAAAACCAGCGCCACTGACGGATCATCAAACGGTCATCTGGTACCAAAGATATGGCCAAAGAAAGTAAATGGGCGGTAGTGGGCCCAAGTCTAGTCCGACCCGGTCGGACCGAACCGGTCCAACCCCATCTAGGATGACTCTGTTTGGGTCAACCCAATCAGACATGTGGGGTCTGGCCCGACCCATTGTCAGTTCCATCCTGTTAGGTTTGACCAGGCCCACTGGGCCCATCCTAGCAGGCCGCAAGGGTGGTTCGTCTCGGGCTCAGAGCCGGTTCGTCCCAGAGCTTCACGAGGTCAAGTCCTAGAGTGGCATAGCCCAGAGAGTGCGGTAGGGACGGTTCGGCAAGGGTGATATGACGGGGGCTGCGGGCCGGCTCGAGTGGCCGATGTGTCCAGGGCGTCGGTTCTGTCGGGTGGCGGCCCAGTATTCTCTTATACAAAGTCCACCAAACCACAATGCTGCCAAAAGTCATTAACCAAGGTGAAGGAACACCCATACAACACCATATCATGGTAGTCTACAGTCTCAATTTACCATCAATTTATGGTTGTATCATTATTATCATTAATATAACCCAAATTGATGAATTTAGGGTAACCATGTTGATAAAGATGGTGTTACGAAAGGTGAAAAAAAATCATGTATATAGGCCATCTTCTAGGTAATTTCTATTCGATACTCCATGGATCAAATACAAGATAACACATTGGATGACCCAAAAAACTAGGGACAATGATTACTCTGATGACCCAAACATCACGACTCACGATGATGAGTCACCTTCAAGAAAACGTTATCCCCAAATTCAATCTATTGAGGCCTCCTCCTATGATGGACATATGATTTCTAATACTCTTGTGTTTCCCTCGTCAACTCTTGAATCATAACAACAATTTTATTATATTCTGTAACAGTTTCATCATGAGAATAACTAATTCCCTGACCACGATCCACCCCAATGGAAAACAGAAAGGTTGACCATGCAAGGCTTCAAATGGAACAAATGGTGGAGTGGAAACTATTTTTTGCTAATGAACTCCACCAAGGGAAGTTTCCTAATCCATGAACGTCCAAAATCCTTGACATAAGATCACAACATTTCATCAAGAGTATGGATAGTTATCTCTATGTCACAGTCCATTTGAAAATGAAATGTATTATTAAGGATCATCTTAGACCCAAAAAAATGTGGGATACCTCTCAACACCATGGATGTAAAATGAGGGTCATGATGAGAAATGATTTTCCTTAGGGACACCATGGAGTCTAACCACATCCTCTAGATACTATCCTGACAAATATTTCATTGAGATCGGCTCATCATCCTTATAAAGTGGGATGATTTCATGAGGCGATACAATACCACCTATATAGAGTCATTACAACCATGAGCTAAAGGTAACCTGATTAAAAAGACTAAGGAGATGTCCTCCCACTTAAACAAAGGATTATAAAACGGTGGATGTAATCCACTAAGAACATGGTGCACAACCGTCTTCTTATGGAATACCGACTATCGAGGCACAAAATATGCGACTACACACTTATACCTAGGCCACCAACATTCACCTCTCATAGCTATGTATATATTTATCATTCCTGGATGCACTGCCAAGGTGAAACTATAGAACTCTCTGATAAACATACCCTTCATCAAAAAATGAATCAAAATCCTTCTAAAAAACAACACTTGGTGTTGTTTTTCATTAGAATAACCATCATGGGTAATTCAACAAACAAATCTGTCACTATTGACGTCTGCCTCATGTTACCACAATAAGGAATCGTCCAACTTTATCACCAGAGATGACTGCATTGTCATATCAAAAAGACAACCTACACCCCTGAAACCCCCATATAAAGATGAAACACCAAATGTTATTCCATCACTCTCTATTAATCACCATATTTACACACTACATCACTGCACAACTTCATGCTCAGTTCATTAACTATAACATTACCCTTTCAAGATGTATACAAAATTTCAATTTTTTAGTCCTATAAAAATTCCATCCACCAACACTAGAACAAATAGAAGTAATATTGGGAGAATACATACTGCATAATCTTATGATCAGCGAAGACCAAAAAATTCTCACTGATGAGGTATTGTCTCCACAACATTAGGTAAAACACTATCGATGCCAACTCATGATCATGGGTGGAATAATTGTTCTCATGGGTATGAAACATCAAATATTCAAAAGAAAAGAAGGATCTTTTCTATATGATAACACAACATAACCAATGATTTTATGTTTCAAATAAAACTTCATCTAAACTCCTTATATTGGAAGACATATAACTAAAGAACTGACCAAATTATCCTTTAGATAATCTCAGGATGTTTCTTACTGATCAGTCCACATGAACACATGATCATTTCTTGTCAATGCAGTTAGGGGAGTCATTTCTCGATATTAATCGATTGTGAACCTTTTTTATTATCCTGTAAGACCATGGAATATTTGATCCTCTTCTACTGTCTTGGGGATTCCCAAGACAAAACTGCTTCTATATTCGATGTATTCAATACTAATTCATATAGGATATAAAATTCCACATGAAACGAACCTGTTGATCCCAAAACACACCAAGAGAAGACCTACAAAACAAATGCACCTGAGAAAGAAATCACCAAATGGAATTTAAATTCATTAAAAGATACTCCATGGATATTGAGTATATAAGCATTTAATCAATGAAACCCAATATGAACATATACAATAACTCATGGAGCACAATGTTCATAAACCCCATGAACATAGTAGGTGAATTTATTACACTGAACGACATCACAAAAAACTCATAATTATTTTGATTGAAAATAAGATGAAGGGCTGACAATATCCTCTTCTTTCACATGTATATGATGATATCCTAAAAGGAAATAAATAATTGATAACAAACATTCACCCTTTAGTTTATTGAATAAGTCATCAATCCATGGAAGAGGATAATATTAATTCAGTGTAATTTGGTTCAAGAGATAATAATCTAAACAAAACTGAAAATTATCATCAACATTTTTCATTAACAAAAATGGTGCACTTCCGAGTGAAACACTTGTCCAAACAAAAACCAAACTAGAATATAAAATCAACCAATATAGGAAACTCATTAAAATTATAATGTGCCATCACATACGATGATATCATGATAGGTTCCACACCTAGTTGTAGGTTGACAATAAACTCGATCTCTCATCAAGAGGGTAAAGATACAACATCCTTTGGAAAGATATCATGGTATTCTAATATGACCCTGGGAAATTCCAGCTACTAAACCTATCATTAACATAAAATTAGATCAGAAATTTGGAATAATAAGGATAAAATATAACTATTACCCATACAAGGGTCTCACTCAAAAACAAACACTGATGGACCTTCATCAACATCTAAGAACACCACAAACCTCCTAAAGCAATCCAAAATAGAATTCATCAAAAATAGCATGCATGAAATAATACAAATCCATTTCGAGGATGAGGTTTTATTGTTGAATATTTAATCTTAATAAATCACCCAAATAGATGTGTTTCACTAGAATTATCTCACAATCTCAACATACATCAAACATGACATCTTGACCTCCAACTGGAATAGTAAAAACAAAGGGAACTGGATATCTCTCTACCTCAAGTTCCAAATTCATGGTCAAAGGAAGGTGATATGAATGAGTGTGCTACTCCTGTATAAAACAAGGAATGCACCTAATTAGAAAACAAGAAAAGGGTTCATCAAACAATATCTTGATCACCTTGCAGCAATAACAATAATGCATGAACCTGACCACAACCTGCTACATGGCCTCTTTGACGATGTTGACAACCACGTCCCAGGATTTTCTTTACACTATGAGGATGTGGAGCACCCGTAGGTTTTAATATCCCAACCCCATATCCTCTATAATGTTCCCAAAGTAGAGAAACCAGTTGCAGCTTCCTTGGTGGTAACTATTGTAACAAAAGAACCTAAAGCAGAACAGATTGTGCATACTAACTGATCAAAAATGTCAGGAACACCTTTACTGATGACCTCTTATCCCACAAGAAAAACAATTTTTTAAACATTTAGCGTATACCTAAGAGTTGATTCCCCTACAGTAATAAGACATTGAGGACTGGGACCTACTCTTGAGTAATGATAATATATTCCATCATTAAAACTAGGAAATCATGTCCACAAATTTTCATCCTAGGAAATACTAATGAATATCCTCTCAAGAAGATATAGTGCTGGATAATGTCTTCTCGATGACCAATTCTTTTTTCAGCACCTTGAGATACATCATCAGCACAAATGAGTTAACATGGTGCTAGATCTCACTATCTAAACCCTCTATGAATTTATTCTACATAGCCCCCTCATTTAGAAATTGGTGGAAACCATATTGCACGAGGTTCCTAAAATAGAATCGAATCTCTCACACAGTAGAGCATCCCATCGAGGGGATTTATACCTCCAAGAAACTATCATCCATCATGGTTGAAGAACGATACTTATCTTTATAATAGTACCATAACACACCCCAAGATACGAGTAACTTGTTTATAAATTTGAAGAAAAAGAACCACCACTACCTCACTTCCCAAAACAACATCATCATAGAAAATGATAAATAGGGATCCATTTTAGCACAGTTTGAATTGATGACTATCTCAACCTCCTCCAACTAGTATTTCACGAAATCTTTTGAAATGGATCACTCATACCTCTACATGCTTTATAAGTTAAACTCTTGCATTTTCTTCCTCTATGTGTCATCATTTTCAAACTATCCCTATGGTTTTTAGCTAGAACAAACTTCTAGACATCTTCTACATGAACCTGGGGATGGATTCAACTTGGAGCCATGCCAACAAATGTAATGAATGTTTGTTCACATAGAAACTAGAATATTAAATTCATTAACATTAATTAATCATTTTCATTTATTTATTTTATATTAACTTATCCCATGGTTTACCCATTTAAAAAATATGTACAAAAAGTATAAAGCGTGATCCTTTTCCAGGTCTCGACCCTGCAACTTGTACCACCTAGTTTAGAAGCCACTGTATTCTTAAAGGTATGTGCGTCAGATCCTAGGGGTCCCTAAATACTTCTGTCCAAGCCTGTTTTTCTGATATAATGTACATTCAAAACATAGCTAATACATTTTTCCTATAATCCAATACAACCTCGCATATGCCTAACACCATACTCAATACCATCCCTGACCTAGATCATCGATACCACTCTATCCCAACCCCTTTCGAAAAATTGTATCTCATTTAGAAATTGAATGATATTGATAGTGACACCCATGTCCCACCTTCAGTATGCCAATGGATGAAGACTATCACAATGGTTATAGCATAAACATAGATGATAGACATTACCCTATAAGAGAACAGATGAAAATGTGATAGATACAAAACACACCTACCATATCTTTATCAGAATGTAATATAAATTAAAACCCATGTACAAATATGTATTGAGATATAAGAACTACAATATCTAAAGGGGAAACAACAGGTATCCGATCAATGGTATGAATAGAAATGGCCATGAATCCTAAATAGCTACCACAAAACACAAATCTTGTAGAAATTGGAATAATCTCGTAACTAATCCAATTGATCTAAAAAATTATATGTACATAAGGTGAGAATAACATTATACTTAGTAGGATCCTTTTAAAACACAATATTAAAAAAAATACTGAAATCATACAAAAGAACAGTGAACAAAATTTGAATCTAACTCGTCACTAAAACAAGTATAATATGTGACCATCCACACTAGGGATTATCTCACACATATCACATACATTAGCATATAATTTAATTAATAATATCAAAGGTACCCTAATACCAGTTCAAAAATTATTTTCTGCACATCCCAATGTCACAGATCCTAAGAATCTCTCTCCAAAAAGGCATGAATATAGACACATGGTCAAAGTAACACCACATACAACTATTGCATCACACAACCACATCCACATAACAAAAATATACATGGAATTGTTTGGGAGCCACCATATCGCATATATCATGTTTCATAAATTGGGTATTACACCTCATGCCATCACAGCCCATATACTGGGTAAAGAACCTCAATCAATGATATCATATACATGTTATGCCTATATTATTCCTTAGTAAATTATATTCATAAAACATGTCTATAAAGTAAACACAAGCTATTAAATAACTCTACACACATATATAGGAAGAAATAACCACTGTGCATACCAGCACTGGTTACCACCACGAGAAGATAGAGGGTTCAAATGCAGTGTGCAACCATTCATCCTCTCATCAGGATGATAAGGAAAGAACCCACTAGTTATCAGAATACATAGGGTGTCATTTTCATTTTTAAAAAGGGTGGACTATCATAAAAACAATGAAAAAATACATGATATAATACAGGTAAAAACCACACAATGGGAATATCCATGTACCATACTGTAATGTCGATAACGTTTCTCGGACTCCTGACTACCACTTCTAAGACCATATATCCTATAATCACACAACCATTTAAAGAGCTACATTAAGTTATTTTGTTCCTTCTCATCAGTTTCACTTTACATTAATTAACTCATTACAATTAGTTAACAATTACCATTTTTGAAATTATGTTAATTTAAAACACAAAAATGTTACATGCCCTCCAGAGATAAGGAAATTGTGTCCACAAATTCTCAGAATTATATCCTCGAAATTTCATCCCAGCATGATTCAACCCCAATAGTTAAAAATTTATTCATTTACTAACATCATTAATTTACATATTACAAGGTATTATAGGAAAACATGTCATGATACCAAACAAGGTAAACAACCAAATACATATATATACCTCTTGTAGTGTGGAAAGGAATGTAGATGAACAAACTACTTGTTTGTTATCCAAACAATAATATTGGTTTCATATCAATGGCTAATCCCATCTCAACATGTTTTTTCATATATAATGTCCTCCCAAACACCAAAATCTATATTACAACGTATCCAACCATCACATGTGTAAAATTATATAACAACAACCAGACCTCCAGACCCAACATACCACAACATCTCTCCAAGATTATCCATTCTATGATCAGATATCATCTTAGCCTCCCTAACCCATATTCCACAAAAACAACGCAGAACCATCTTTCCAAGCATCATATAACATCCCACACATTAGGGAAAAACAACACAATATTGTTATTGACCCTAAATCAGGGCACCATGTATTAATAAAAAACCTGCTCTCATTGATTCAAAGAATAAGGAACATGATATTTAATACCAATCAGGAATCTCAGGCCCTACAAAGGCAATATCCTTTATCACAAAACTAATTAATATCCCATTATGAATTATCTGAATCAATATTTATTGGTTCAGACTATGGGAATACTAAGAATCATTTTATCACAAGCTATCAAAAATTAATTCAAAAATTAATTTAATATTACATTAATTCATTTAGTGAGACAAATTAAAATTATTTTCACTATTATTAAATTATAGTAACACATTGAAGGTCAAATTAATTAACATGCTTACAACATAAAAAATAAATAATCATGGATTCATTAATCAATTCCCTTTAGTATTTTTTTACAATAATTTATCAATTACATATGGATTTACATTAATTAAAAACATCAAATTCTAATCCAATCATAAAAAATTTATCATATATACCACACTATCTAGAAAATCAAGAGGCCACTCATTATCATGGTATAAACAACAACATGTCCATATGATCGATACTAATTTATTAATCGGGTTCTAGTATTTAATAGGATAATTTTATCATGATTTAATTCATTAAAAGATGCAAGGCCAATGATAAAACATAAATTAATTATAATGATATTTATCTCCAATATAAAAAACGTTGTCAACTTTCTCTCATAATGAATGAACCAAGGTTGTAGATCCCATCACCTCTCCCATAATAACTTCATCCACCCATAGATTTTGTGCCAAAAACTCACCAACCAAAAGCATCTAAAACTCATTTAGAAACATGAAGATCATGATCCATCTAATGGAAATTATGAACATGCGGTAAAATTTCAACGAAACACAAAGAATAGAGTCGAAACAATTCATTTTTCGAAGACATATTGTTATAGGTTGAAGGAGGGAATATAGAGATCAATCCCCATGGAGGGAATCCTCAAAATTTTGAAGGGGGTACAATGTCACTTGGAATGGGATAGAGAGGGTTGATGTAGCTATAGAGTTTGGAAACATAATTGACTAAAAACATTAATGCGTATATTATCCTGTATTTACATAATGTGTAATCCCCTACCATGTCATGTAATCTACATGGTTTGTTTTCTGTTGACAAATGCATCACCTCCCAATTTTATTATTTTTCAAAAACTCATTCATTACACATAGTGAATCCTAATTTAACATTTAGTAAAATTATTACAAGTCATGAAATATCTATGCTTTCTGATTATTGGAAATGAACTATTCATAAAATCTTCCAAGCACATCCGTCTTCATAAACAATAAAATGGTTGATTAATGTGGATCTGATCCCCTACGGAGAGGGTTATAAATCACATTTTTATTGAAAACCATGTATAAATTAATGATGTAAAATCATATGGTATCAATAAATTATAAAATACAAAATATTAAATATAGTTTTAATCGAATCCATGAACCTGGAACCATCACTTTTTTGTTGTGAGATCCAAATCAAGATTAAAAAATAAGATATAGGTCTTTTCAAAAAAACATTACAGAATACATAACTCTCTCTATTGGTTTTTGAATAAGATACATGATTAAAATAGAGTTTAAGGGATAGAGAGAAATATATATTGAGAAGATACAAGTAGAATATACATTATGAAAGAAAACAAAAATTATTTGGAAAAAATATTAAGAAGACAAGAAATTTGAAATACGAAGGAGTCGACAAAATCAGAGTTTTACTACTGATAATTTAAAATGCATGAAGATAACATGAATTGGACTTTGGGGATTGATATTGAATCATTAAAGGGAATGAATTAATTATAATTTTTCTTAAATGTAATTGAAACCACTATTGATGTAAAAAAATATAATAAAAAGGAGTAGAGGTGAGTCTTTGTTTGAGGTATGATATCAATTCAATGAGTCATTCCATTAAATCCATTACTTAAATAACATGTATAGAACTAGTTAGAATCCAATGGTTAGTTGTTATGAAGCCACTAGATATCAAATGACATGGATATAGATTGCTGGGTAGTCATAGACTCCACTGGGTAGATGATGATATCCACATAGTGGTTGGGAATCCATCTTGAAGTTATATACTAACATCAATTTCCACCAGGTATCCAATAAAATTAATCTAGGTAGCTGGTGGTACAATAAGAGGTAGGATTTTGTGTCTACCCATATTAGATGGTTTGTATAATCCTACTAGATTTTTGGTCTAGCCATGTAGTGAAGACCATGGAAATAGAGCTTTGGGATCCTCTTGAAGCCTCCTCTTGGTCTGGTGATTCTTTAGTAAGACATCATACCAATGAAATATTAAAACAACAATGGTTAAAACAATTTAGTGGATTTGATAATCAATATTAGTTAGGTTTTATACATTATTATCCATGAGTGTGTAGTTGAAGTGAGTTGATATGTCACCCCATTTTAATTAAGGGGATTATCACCCGTTTAAATTTAAGTGTATTTAAATATGAACAGTACATATCTCATGGAATATGGATCCAGTTATATCTAATAGAAATGATAAGGTAAGGGGGGGTTGAACTATGATATACTAATTAGATAATAAAAATTTTATATACATATATATAAATATACTAGTATACTTATCCATTAGATTAACCCCTTATAACACATCTTTACCTTTACCATAGTGGTATAATATTAACCATTGTAAAATTTAATTAAGGAAAAAAATATTTTGAACATATTACCAAATGTTAACTATAATTATTATTGATGGTAAATTTATTATTAATGAATCAATATTCATTGGTAGTGAAATTTAATTATAATATAAGTACAAAAAAATATATCTAAGTCAGTTTAATGAGAATTTTTTTAATCACTCATGTTATTTCATTCTAATTAAATTTATTATAATAACAATTAGGTATATATTAATATCTTTTATTGAATATATATTATTCCCCATTAATGAAAATTATACATAATTAGTTACTATTTATACTTGTGAAGATAAAATAAATTATGCATAATAGATAATATTAAAAAATCATTATATTTTTTTTTGATATTTTCATCATTTCTAAAAACTATAAAATTAATTTATATATTATTATTTCAGGTTATATATACATTATAAAAAGGTTATATCATTTATATCTATTATTTTTTATTTATAAATTTACTGGAAAGCCACCATTTTTTATTATGGAATGAAATTCCTCTGTTCAATAGGGTGGAGCGATAAACTTTACATGACCCAAAGTCCCAATAGATCAAAGACAAATTTTTGTTGATACATAGTCCCCCTAAACCAATTTAAATTCCATTTTAATATTTTCCTGTCAAGTGAACTCCGCACTCCATTATCTAGCTCTATCTCAAAAAACTTTATATCCAACATGTTGTCACAGAAACCTTCCACTTTCCACCACCTTCAGCGTATTATTATGATATCCATAAGGTTATTCTGATTCCCCATCAATCATATACCTATGAAGACTCATCATCCAGCCACATCATAATCCCACATATTTAATTTATAGTGATTCATTATCCTGACCTTCCAATGGTATCCATACTCATCAATATCCATGCCTTATGATTTTCTAATAAAATTCACTCAAGAAGACTCATCAGGGACCCACAGTAGTGACCCACTTAATGTCAATGAAGGAAATCCAAAACATGTGGTAAAATATATTCAAACAGCCATTGAGTAATGCATTCTATAATGGATTAAGAAACCTATTAACTCCTTAATAATAACTACCATATGTGGTCAATATATTATTCCGAATAACTAAGGTGTATATAATTTTTTTATTATTGTTAGTTATATTTATTTATTTCCAAATCAGTAAAAAAAATTAATTATATTAATGAAAACCTTAATTCATATTATTCTGAATGTTATTAATCATATTTATTCCCAAAAACATAATGGACAGTTTGAATAATTCACAATCAATAGCATAGTGTATCAATTTTTTTATATACTTGAGTTTACATTTAAATATGTCAATTAAATTCATTATCATAATGATAAATATATTTTCAAAACAAAGGAATTCAATTATACCCCGGTATAATGAATTTATCCATAGAAATTACATTTCTTTAATGGAATAAAATGGAGATTCATTCACCCCATTATATCCCTATGATTAGAAATAGGTCCCTAAAACATATGGATTATAGAACAATATTCACAAGGTCACTGATATTCTTCTGTATCATTTTATATCTTCATATGAAAATATATTTTGGTTGTTACTCATATAAATGTTCAAAATACAACAATATAAATTATGTTATCTATAAATGGGAAATCTCTAACACATACAACCTTTAAAATTATACATAAAACATTGAATTCAGGAAATAATTATTTAGTAGAATCACTATGTAATAAGTTACATTCCTAATGTTACAATACATGTGAAATAGAATGAGATTTACAATTATCAAGATTCACTTCTCCTAAAATATATTTTAATATATATTAATAAATTCATATGAAACCATTTTCTTTAATATTTAACAAAATATTTCGATAATGACTGAAATTAAAAAATTTCTAATTATACTGATATATTCATATTTAATGATGGATGACACTAACATTCACCATTATTTCCTTACCCACATGAGGACCCAATATTTTAAATTATACAAAATTGTCCTACTATATTAGATTTATGAATTTTATTCTATAGATATATTCATAAATAACTATTTTAATTCTTGAGTGATTATTATAGTTCTATGACAATTCATGTAGTGGAAGGTGTGGATCCAAAACATCTTTTTAAAAGACCATCCTTTTGAGTGAATGATTTTACCTAATTATAAATCATGTTAAAAGTTTATCTAATATAAAATAAAAGCATTATAAAATTATAAAATTTTACTAATCTATTATATATTTTATATTGGAATGTATTAGTTAAATTAATCACAATATATAAATAATACAAAATTGATTAATAAAAAAAGGTAATTTTATTTTAAAAAATTTATGAATCTTAATTTTTTTTAGTTTTTCTTTTAGAATTAAATTTTCATGAATTTATAAATATAATCCAACAAAATTTATCTCACATTTTTTATTATAATGATAAAATTATTTAGAGTGGTCAATACCATATTTGGAATAAAATTATGTTTCCAAATTAAATATTTATTACTATTGTAACACACTACGATTTTAAAAGTGGAACATAATACTCAATAGTATATATAAAAGGAAAGAACATGGTCATAAGGGAATACAACACAACTATAATTTCTATTATATTTATTATCAAAAAAATTCAATAACTTTATTAACGTACAATGAACACAAAACTGGGTTTGAACAATCCATGATATTCTATTATTACTTAAACATGACCATTATAAAATAGATATAATGATGGTGGGTAATAATTTTATAAAGTAAATTATATAAATTAAATAGTATTAACATCTATAAAATATTATATTATGTTATATTTATATTATAATAAAAAATAACCACATCAATGAAATGGTGATGTTTTTTTAAATACATTATTTTTCCAAAGAAAATTGTTTTAAATTTTCAAATGTACTTATGTTAAAATTATTTGAATATATTTTTAGAAAATTACAATTAAACATTTTTGTAATTTTAATATCAATATTATATTAGGGTATTTTTTTAATTAATTGTACCATTTTCATTATAATTATATTAAAAGATAAATTATTTTTTAAATTATTTTTAATGTAAAAATACTTATGTTATATTATAATAAAAAAAAATTGGTTACTGTAACTAATTTCATATTAAATTATTATATTAAACATTTTACAATTATGATAATTTCTTCTTTCAAAACCCACTTTTTCCCTCAGATCTATGGGTATATTTTTAAATAGAAATCATCCACTTTTGTGAATTTAATTTATAAAAATGGATTCAGTATTTCTAAAATGAATTATTTATATTACCTAAAAAGATGTATATAATTTTATATTAATATAAATATCTAAAAAATTAAAAAATAATTACTGCTGTTAGGTAAAAAAATTCCCAAAGGGGTTAATAAAAAATTATAATTGTGGAAATGAATTAACAACTTATTTGATTCATATTTTTTTAACATATTTGTTTAGTATACTTCACAATATCGAATATATGGTCATTTTTAAGATTTATAAATGTGAATTAATATATGATTTTGTATTATTTTGGGAAATTGCAATATAATTTACTTGAAAGTACCCATTCCCACATTATAAAAGGGAAATCTATTACATCACTTATTAAGCCATACCATGCCATATTTCTCAAAAAATCTAAAATTGATCTCTAATAAAATATATGGAATTATTATATAGCTTCATTTCCTTCTAAAATAAAATTCGTAGTGTTCTTAATAAGTATTCGAAATGAGGATTCTCTATGAAAGGTAATTATCTTCACTAGGATCTTTTTTTTTCTTTAATATATTTGAAATTTAAATTATGTATTTACACATAGAGTATGATAAAACATGAATATATCATATATATATATATATATATAATTATTTTTATATCATAATATTTATCCATATCATCCCTTTTCAAGTGGGTAACAAAATCATCTACCATGTGTATGCTGGATTACCCCCTCGCGAACCGATGATGTTCATCTTCTATCACAAAATTTAAATGCAGAATATGATGTTGGATTTACCATTTACAAAAGATATTTCTAAAATTATTTTACTTTTTAAAAATTTATATCACATCAAGCTTCTTAATTCCATTCTATAGTGGATATGATAATGTCACTCATGTGTATGGAAGCCAACTTCGTCATGATGTAATTTAGTTTTCTTCTCATTTATGCATCACATATATGGTTTTAAGGATAAATATAATAAATTTATGTTCTTAATATATATTTATATATATATCAAATTATATCAATTATTTAATGTTAATATGTCATAAAATTCATTTACCTTTCACGATATATGGGAATGATATTGTCGTGTGTGCGTATGTACTGCCTACAGTCTTCATGAAGAAATTTGATTCATTTTTATGTGCCAAATTCTATTGAATGGTATTAGTGTATAATAATAAAATTCCTATTATAAAATTAATAAAATTAATCTCCTTACAGAAATTTATGTTATTTATATGAACTGAATCTACCATGACAAAAACATACATGACAAGAAAAGGCTGTTAATACCCCAAACAATAGAAACAATGAAATATTATTAATATGTAGGTGGTAAAATGATATTAATTTATTACATATTGTTTTATATTTATGAGTATGGTCTTTTATTAGTTGTATAATAAAAATATCAATAGATAATTTTTATTCATACACATATGAAGGGAGAAGAACATGATGTAAATGTCTATCATCTAACTATTACTTACATGAAACATATTCCAAATTTAAAACATATTTCTATTTATGGTGTATATACATCCCACATGATATGTTATATCATTAATATTATTATCTTTATTGTATTAAATTATTTATCGCACGATTATTTATTTTATATTAATTTCAATTTTGAAGTTAACAAAGTGATAATGGTTTATTTCATAATCTCATCCATATTGAGGATTAACTTTTATTAAACCTACCTTAGAAGAATTATTTGGAATTCAAATCATAAAATCAATCTATGTAATCTTTATCATGTACTTTTTGAAAATATAATGTGATATTAGTATTTTACCAATCTATGATACTAAAAATTATTGAGTATTTATTTAGGAAAATATGACATTATTTTTCTCCTCAGTCAAAAATAATTTTCATAAAATCAATTTTTATGAATAACTTTTTCAAAATTTTTTATATCCCTTTGAAAAATATTTAATAAAAAATATTTTACATATTTATAATTTTTAATAAAAAGATTCATGCATAATCTGCATTTCATTTTCAAAATAAACCACAATTTTCATTTTTATAAATTATGAATTAACACATTATTTTAAAATGAATGGAATGAATCAATTTGTCCACATTAATATCCTATCAGTGTATGAATGATTATATTATATTTTTAAATGGTAAAATTAAAAAAATTCATTTCCAAAAAGTCTTTTGAACTTTTTTTAAAATGTATTTTGATAAAAAATTATATTTTAATCAAAAAATTTGATAAGGATCATTTCATGATATTTATATTGATAAAAGTCATCAGCCCTTTATTGTACATATCATATGAACTATATATTTTTCAATAAAATACTTATAATTTTTAGATGTTTGACAATCAGTCTGAATGGGGATATAAAATTTTATTAACATTAACCATATTTCTCTAAATTGTGAAGGATTATATTTATTTATTGTGGTATTTATTATCATTTAATATGATAGTTTTTCAATAAGAATGTTTATATTGATTATGTTTCACTCAATTCATGTGAGGATTGTATTGGACCTACTAATTGAATGGAAAGGACCACTATATACCCTCGATTCATTGATATGTATCATGAGACAAACTATAATGAGATATCACTAAGGCTATAACCATTTGTTTATATGTCTCATATCAATTCTATGATAGTATTATTGAAATGTCTAGAATTATGATTACCGTAGTAATGTATTTCATTATCTATATTCCATGTGATTCTTTTATTAAATACAATATCCATGATTATGTTTCATGATAATGAGGTTATTTATGTGGAATAATTTGATCATCATTTATTCAAGTCATTTTCCTACATCAAGTTATTGATTAAATATTATATGTTTTATTTATTTACCTAGAAGTTCACATTATTTTCTATTTGTTCATAGAATAACCTATACACATATTCATTCTGATTATCTTTGATCACACATTTCTTACATTTAATATTCACCAGGATAACAAGATGTGAAATGAGATTAGTATGCATAATTAATCTAATGGTAATAGTAGAGTTCAGAAGGAAAATACATTGGATATTTTATTTTTTAAAATTTAATATGAATTTCAATTATCTATTTAGTTTTTTAAGACAAAAAAACGACTTTTCCATATATGATTTGATTTATCAATACTTATACCAGTGTAAAAAAATAGTAAATCACACCAGATTACTAGTTTTAAGGTTGTTATAGTTGGTATGAGTGGATGTTTAGTGGAAACTATTAGAATTGGATTTTAGAAAAAATAGTTTATGGAATATAAAAATATGATCTAAATTTATTACAAGTGTATAATAAAATGCTATATTTTTATAAGGTAGTGATATTATATATTACCTGGATATGTATCCATGTATAGATTCTAGATGTGGATGTAGTTCTAGAAAAGATGTTCCTAGGGGTAATAACTCTGAAAAAGCCACATTCAGCTTGAATCAATCATTATATAGTACACAATAATGGGTCGTACTATTAGTTGAGTTTATCACTCTTAAGGGATATTCATTGGTTATTTAACCTTTAATTCTCAATCCATTATAAAGGGTATGAAAATATTTTTATGATTTTAAATATTATATTATGAATAAATATTTGTGATTATAAAACAAAATGAATCTTAAATATTCCAATTTTTTATATCTGTTTCACTAGTTTTGGGATAATACATTGTATTTATAAATTATGTGATCTAATATAGTGTATAGTATTTTTTTAATAGTGATGTATATTTAATGGAATGAGAACAATATTAATTCATGTTATCTAATGACCCCGAATGGTCATTTATTTTATGGGATAATTCATATAAGTAAGGGTGGACTAGTCTCCAAAAGACTTTCATGATATTAATAAAATTATCATGTTCTATCAAGTTAGATAAATAATTCTTAATATATAATTTCATATAAGGGATACAATATATGAAGAGGATGATATATAATAAATTGTGTATGGTGAGAAGGGAATGATGGATATTCCCCATGTGATTATTGGGGAAGGGAAATCATTGGTACTTCAATTAAAGGAATAGAATATTTCAATATTTGTAGAGAGAAAGGAAACCATGCTCAATATTGTAGTGGAAATAAATTGATGACATTTTTCAATTTTTCAATTATAAGATAATGGGGGACGACTCAAATTAATACCCCAACCGTCAATGGAATATACCTCAAACGAATCTATGGGATCATTGTCAAGCCTATTCACTGACTACTAACAACGTGGAATGATTAACTTTCTTGTGTTTGTATTAATGTATAATATTACATGAAAATTTAATCAATGGTATTATGGTCATAAGAATATTTTAGTATTTAAAATATCTACTATTGCACTATTTGTTAATGGATTTGAGAGTGTATATTGAATGAAATAGTTAACATGGAAATGTGAGTTAGTGGAAAGATGATCCTCTAAAAAAATGTAGTTATGATAATCACTAATATTATCTTGTTGTTGACATAATAATGAAATATTTTTTTCATTATATTGTTGACCATAAAATTTGTATGTGGGATTATGGGTAATGTCATATTTTATAGAGTTTACGTTATGTATTGAATAATGGATTATATTAAAAAACATAAGATTTTATTTTTAGAAGAATTAATGTTTTTCGTGTGGTTTTATGGGGATTACGGTACTCACATATTTATAATGTGACAGTATAAGACAATTTATATTTTCTATGGAAAATTATGATGATTTAGTGAAGTTATTTTAAAAAAATGTACTTTTATATGGAATGCATATTTTGAATGAGTCTTCAAGTTTACTATTTATGGAATAGATTAAGATGATTTTGGTTTGTTGTTAGATAACCTAGAATAATCATCTTAGACATATGAAATGTAGTGACCCTACCACAGATATACCCGAACTTCTGTCATGCTACTATTACATTGGCATAACATACACAAAAACCACATCCTAAATGAAAAAATAGTTCATCAGTCTTGGTAAACTAATTACATACAAGAGTCTTATATAAAAAATTAATATAGAAATAAAAATATAATTTTTTTCGGGGATGACAAATTTATTCCATCTAGAATTTCCTTTCATTTAATTATTAGTAAAAATCATGGATTCATGGATAAGGGAAATAAAATATTGATGACCTAAAATTATTAGTAATAGTTTGATATAGTTGATGAAATATTGAATCATTGATCATAACATAAATGGAGAGGTAATAACTAAACAGACATGCAATATAATTAGTCAAATGAATGGATAAACAATATGCAAAGGCAATAACATAAAGAAATTCTATTCAAATATATATATGTTGAATAATCAAAATATGATGGATGATAACAGAAACACGTGCAATTTAATCATTGAACTGAAAATGAAATGAATCTATATATAATTCGAATGAAAAAAACACATGTATAACAAAAACCATGTAAAAATGTAGGAGATACATAATTACTGGAATTCATGTTTCCTAGTTACATGTTAACTTTACCATCAATACCTTTAACAGGATGGATGGTAACATATATTGTGAAACCGCATTATCATAGGGTTTCCAACTGTTTTCCCATTCAATAACCAATGTATCGAGCATCCATCTATCACACAACCCTACCCTTGTTGTATCCCTCAACAACATTCCTCAAATATTAGATAATATATTTAATTCACAAACAATATTCATTTTCAAATATATAGATTGAGTAAATGATATAGATTTATCAAAATTTCTGTAAAAATCAAGTAGCATTAAATGTAAATGATAGATCTGAAAATGGTTAATAATTTAGGAAATAATCATATCCATGATAAATGATATTGATATTTGGCGGAAATTAAATGTTCAATGATCATTGCAAATTTAATATTTCTAGGGGACTACAAATCTGAATCAAGTAAATGATTTTCAACACTACCCTTTTCCATATAAAATATTAAATATCTAATGCAAGAACAAGAAATATATTGAAAAAAATATCTCTATTTGAGAAATTATAATGGTTTTTTTCACATATGAATACAAATACTATCAACTTTTACTTTTAGAATATTTTTCATGAAATTATACTTTTTATTTTGAAAAATAATGAAAATAATTTTATTATTAATTTTATTTTAAAACCATTTGCGGTAAAATATATTGTTTTAATCTTGAAATTTAATCATAGAGGAAATGATGGTAGATAAATCTTTCTTGGATGAACAAGGTAAAAATATCATTTAATTAATAAAGAAAAAAGAAAAAAATTGACTTCTCCTAAAAGCTATTTGAATAATAATTTTAAAACATTTCCAAATGAAATAATGCGTATAAATTTTATTAATTAATAATTTATGAATGGTTCAATAATCATGAAATCCTTTTTAGAAAATAGTGTTTAATAGAATAAAATAGTTTCATTGACAAATGGTACAAATAAACTCACGATTTATAAAAAACAGTTACTAAAATATTTTGATTTCCAAAAGAGTGGAAAATGTTTGAAATGATTCCAAAAGTTCATGAATAAATAATGTAAGATAAAATTATAGTACATTTTAATAAATGATACAATAATTTCTAATAATAGAGATTCATGTGTATGAAATGAAGGACAAAATGATATTGTGATGTCAACCATTGAAGTGTCTATAACATGGATGTGATAATAAATCAATTAAACGATTGTTTGTTTAAAATTTAAATACCAATAGGTCAATTTTAAATAAAGTGATATACAGTAAAAAAAATTTACATACATAATCGTAGAATATTAATAGTAAAAAGAAACTAATATAACCCAATGAAAAAAGCGGGTTATGAAATTATTTACCACATGGTAAATTTTATTTAAAATCACCATTGAATAAATAAATCAAATTTATAATAAAAATAAATTAAATAATAAATTAATGATGATGTTACATGTAAATTGTATAGTTGGTAGATCATATATATGAAATTTGGTGGACAATAATAAAGTTTACCTCATGGAAAGAAATGTGAGACAAGAATCCCGAGGCTTATGTTTCATTTTTTGGTGAACATATTATAACCACATGTATAATGGTTACAAACATGTCACTAACTTATACCATAAACCAAATAATATTATTAATGTCATATATAATTTTCTTATAATATCTTATTACCCATTTGTTAATAATAATTCATTAGTTTCACTATTGGAGGTATCAATTACTCAATTTTTTATGTATGTTTTGACTTGTTATTTTTTCGTCTAATATAATTCTGGATTTATTCATACAAATACTATAAATAAATTTTTAATGAATTAATTATTTTTTATATATTTTTTTTAAATAACCTGAAAAAAAATTATTTAGAAAATGATATTCATTATTCATGGAGATAGTCTGTCATACATATACAAGAATGTCACGTTCATATCCTTGTTGTATTTAATAGAACGAAACAAAAATGATATATATATATATATATATATTATAAATCCAGTATCATATTTATATCATATAAATCAAATTGGTTTATTAAAACTATAATTTATACATTCCATGTATACCGTGAACAAATCACACAGCTATGAGAATGTGGCAGTCCACACACCCACAAAATATGTTACCGATTTCTCAAAAAATGGTAATAATAAAGGTCTCTTTTATATAAAATGTACATATTCATAAAGAAATTATAAATATCATATATATCATATATAAATTTCTTTTCAATTATAAATCTTACCATGAGAGGTGGTAAAGGAAGAATGAATAATCATAGTTTCCTGAGGTCGTTGTCCTCTATACACATGACCAGTATCTTCATTATATAATATATGGAGGCATGAGTATGTATAATAAAACCATATAATAAAAACATATCAGTATATTTTGGATAATTATGTTATTATATAAACATGGAATAATAATATATGAGTGGTGTATATGGAAATAAAATGAAAGTGATCGTTGAATAATGTTACCATGTTTTCGAGTAACTCTTTTTTTATTACACCAAAATACTTTATTAGTTAGTGTTTTACCAAAATTTATGATTTTATGTTTAGGGTAATAATGTTGGGATTTTATTTTATCAGATATTATTTTATCCTATGTGCATTATAAGTGTGAATAAATGAGATGGGTGACTGCCTTTTTGTTGCGAAGGAGGCTTTGCATTCATTTATCTTTCTTAAAGGGGAATTCTACCAGCATTTCGTCCATTTTAAGTGGATTACATAATGAACCAAATTATAAAAAATTTTAGATATGGTCAATATTATTAAATAAAATTTATTTTTTACATGTTTCTAGGTCATTTTCCCTCCTAATATGACGTTTTCATCTAAGTTTAAGCTAACATTCCCCTTTTACGATGTAATTATTTTTAATTACATTCACATGTATTTCTTTATCAAAAACTACGTTGAACATTTTATAAGTTATAATTTATTATGGTTCACAATATGAAATAATTTTTTCCTATTTCTAATCATATGTGTTTAATAAATTAATTTAGTATTGATCCCAGAGATAGGATGACAATATAATTTTTTAAGGTAAAAACATTCAAAAGTTTACTAAATATTTACATCCATTTCTGATTTGAAAATTATTCCAATGAAATAAATTGGATTAATATATGTAAAAATTATATAGTTTTACTTATAATCAATTTTAAAAAAAAATTAACCTTATAAATCAATCAGAAGAAAAAAATATTTGAATTAATAATCATTATTTTTCACTATTAATCAAAAAATGAATCCTCACATAAAAATACCCAATTTATACCCTATCATAATTATGATGATAATATCTATAATCTGAATGTTATTTTGATATATGAAATTTATAAATGTTATAAAAATTAGATTTAATATAGGTTCACCATTAGTAGGCGGTAAAAATACATTTAAAAAAATATAGGTATTTATGTATAAAATTATGTTTTATCTTATATAATGTATAAAAAATCTATTAAATTAATATAAAAAATATTTTTGTTATTATATAATATATAAATTTAATTCATATCATTCATTTATAGTAATTAATTCAATTTATTAGTTTAAAATGCCATTTGTGAGCATAAAAATGTTTCTGTTATATTGAATTGATTTTGAGATTAATTTCTAATTAATTGGTGACCTATGAATTGATATTATATTTATGTAAACCATATATTTTCAATACTGATATGATATTATTTTAAACTGCTAATTTAACCAATTTTTTATATATAATTATGATAAACAATAATATTTTAATAAAAAATTGTATCATTGTAAAACATGGTCTCCCATGTAACTCAAGGTGTTTAAAATGACTATACTTAGTGGGTTAAAATATAAATCACTTTTTATTTTATTTATATGTATATTATTGAATGAATTTGTTTAAAATTTTAATTATATTATAATTTATTATGATATTATACTCCCTAATGCACAGAGTTTTTTGTTTCACAAACACTATCGAAATATATGTTATTATTTTAAAATTTTGGGTTGTCACATTATCCCCACCTTAATTAAGTTTCTTCCTAAAAATTTAAACTCAACCATTTTAATAATTTATTTGATATTGGAATATTTCTTTATTGAAATCCCACATATTGGTAATATTTAATAAAATATATCATAATAAGAGATGATGAAATATATTAATTTCTCATTGACTAACATATATATATATGATTAAGAGTGGGAGAAAATTATTTTCAATTGGATATATAGATATTGAGGTAATGTTTTAATATTTATAGGGATTGACTGAGTTCATTAATAAAAAAACTAAATTATGAAAAGATAGTTGAGGTCCTTAAATTCGTAAATCTAAGATTATTTGAAAGGCCATATGTTCTTAATATAGTATTCTCTTAGGAAGAAATTTTTAATAATTTTGGAAATGTTGAGTTATTATTTTACTGTATAAGAACATAAGAAAATATAATTACATCATAAATATCAATTATAAATTTAAAATTACATATTTTGGTTGTGCTTTTGTCATATGAAAATTCATCCAGGACTACATCAAATGTATATTATTGACTAATTTTTTTTGATGTACCATAATTTACTACTTTGGATCTTAATAATGATAAGAGAAGTATTTATTTTTGTGTTCAACTATATTTTATAAGTTTTAAGGTTAAAAAATTAATCTTTAAACTGAAAAATTTATACCAAGGGTTCATCATTAATATTTATTAATTAAATTTCTTAACTAGAAATAATTAAAAATTAACATATACAATTTTTTTGTAATCGGTTGGAATTAAGTCCATATTATCTTTCAGTTGGGGTTTCATGTCTTGAGATCTAAAATGAGTTTATGGGTTTTCTCCCAACATACAAATTTTCTTTTCCTAAAACCATATTAATATATTAGCCAACATAAATATGTTTGAAATCATTGAAATTTAATGAGAAAATATAATATTAAATATAGATTTCCATATGAACCCAAAACCTAAATACATTATCCATTTACATAAAAATGTTTCCATCCTTTATCTAGAGATTATCCTTTTGAATTGGGAATTGACTAAGGTAATTCTTAGGTTTCAATCATTTTTTCAGAAAAAATGTAAAGGGATCCTTAGGTTGAAATTTTTTGTCGTCAGTTTTACTCTTCATTTTTCCTTATTAATTTATTTCATATTCCTTTACATTCCCAAATAATACATTTTTCAATTACGTTGAGATACTTTTATGGGCGTATCTTTCATCATTTTTTAAATGATGGAAATTGAGCCTTATTTTCTCAATATTATCCACAACTCATTCTCATAATCACATCGATATTTCCCTTCATTGGTGAGTGTGAATTTTGGATAATGTATATATTATTAATATACTTTTTTTAAATTATTATGCATGAACAAGATATCTTTCACCTCTATTAACATTCCATTTTGTTTCTCATTTCCAAAATCTTTTCCATTATGTTCATGTTTAATGAGACTCTGTCACGTTCTAGTTATTGAAAATAACCAAAAAGAATTTCATTATTTACAATATCCATTGTGGGAAAGTGTATTATCCCTAAAAGGATGTCTATATAATAAAAAATATTTTCATGAAAAAACACATTAGGTTTATAATATATTTGTTTGCCATTATCTATCAAAATTAATTATAATGTTTTTAATGATGTTATGAATTACCCATAGAATATCCCTTGGAAGTTTAAAACTATGTGAACAGTACTGCCCATTTTTATACACAAGGTAAAACTTGAGTCAGGAAAGACACACCATCATATATTTGTTATCCCTAGGTACATTAGTTCCCAAACCATGTCCTCTTGTATATTCTCTAAAGGTATATTTTTATAGGAAATCCAAAAAATCATTATATGTCAAAAACATTAGAACATAATTATATACTTATCTAAAAATTCCACCATATGGTTATGTTCTCTAATCTATGATTTAATAAATCTAGATCTGAAGGTACTTACTAATCATTCTCTCAGGACCACTATAATGACTTGACCATATTAAATTCAAAACATGTGTTGTGATACAATTATAATCGCATAAGATATAATTAAATTATGTATGATAGGACCATATAGTATTGCAATCATGATAAAAAAGATATATTCATTTGTCTTGTATTATAAAGATTACAAAAATTTCATCTTATTTATTTTTCAAGGATAATAACATTTTCCAATACAACGAATCCTTTTATATATTTCATAGTATTGTTATGGAAATAATAGGGAAGGTAAATAAAATACAGGTGAGAATAATGTATTGATAACTGCTAGGTATTATAGAATCAATTGTTAATCAATGAGCGGAATCAATAAGAAATTTTAATAACTAAACACACATTCCATATAATTTACAAACTGAATTGATAAAAAATATGGAAACGTAGTAAAAAACAATAAATTAATATAAATAGATAAACAATAATTAATATTTCATGGAAAATATCTAGAAAACATTCTATTTCATCAATTAACTAGGAATTAAATAAAACCATATATAATTTAATTGAAAAAAATATGGTGCATTATAATAACCAAATAAAATTAACACAATGATTAATTATCAGATTCCATGTCTCCTTAGTACATGGTTCCATTATCATCAAGAACATTCACAATCTAGATTATAAAATATTGTGTGAAAACCCCATTATCATAGCATGGATAGTGATTTACCCATGAGAATACAAATTCATCAAGGAGAAATATTTTATTGGGACCCACCTATTTTGTATATGTCCAAAGCATTCATTTTATGTATAATATTTTATTTCATTCATGAATAGTGTTACTTATAACATATAAATTTAGTAAAAGATATTGATTTATAAATATTTAGTCATTTATAAAATTATATTCAGTGTAAACACTATATTTAAAAATGGTATAAATTTTAGGAAATAATAACATCCATGATAATTGATATGGATATTTTGGGATTAATTTAATTTTTAATGTCACTGAAAAATAAATATGTAATGTTGACTAAAAATGAATCAATTTACTCATTTTCTATACTATATTTATGAAAATAAATTATAAACCATTTAGGGGAATAAGTTTGATGGTATCAAGATATAATATCCAAAATGGATTATGGGTAAAGTGTTGTTGTAAATGAATAGAAATGTAATAAAACGATCTTTTGAAAACATTCTTGAGGAAAAGTATACATTTAATTTTAAAAATTAATTTAAAAAAATTTAAATTTGAAAATAAATTAAAAAAATATTTAAAAATAAAAATTATAATCTTACACGGTAATCTTCAAAGAAATGATGACCCACAAATCCATATAGTTTGTACATGATAAAAGGGAACAATCCATTTTCATTGTAAAAATGATAGAAAAGTTCCATGTCTAGAATTTGACAAGATGATTCCTTTTAAAATGATTATAAAAGTAAAAGGGGTAAAAAAATTATATAATAGTTAATTTTGTAAATCTTAATTACATTTTGGTATACCATTTAGGAAAACAATAATTTTTAGAAGAGAACTGTTCTCCTACTAAAGAGATAAATAAAGTTGGGTTTTCATGAAATAATTTACAAAACTATTTTCAGTATCAAAGGTTGGAAAATTGTAATATAACTTATAAATGTTCATGAATAACTAGTGTAAAATAAAATTTATAGATTTATTAAATAATGATCCTAAAATTTCCTCTAATATAAATTCAAGACTAAAAATTTACGATAAACATGATATACTTAATTAAAAAAATGAAAAGACTATAAAATTGATGTGGGAATTAATCAATGAAAATATTATGTGTGTAAAAAGTAAATATACATGAAAACGTATGAAATAAAGCATTATATATTAATTATTTTTACACATATTCATTTAATATTAATGATAATGAGGATGTAATATAACCCAATGAAAAGAAACCATGTTATGAAATAGTTTTCCACGAAGTTACCTTTATTAAAAATCCACTTATAAGAAATAACAACAATTTAAACTGAAAATACCATAATTAATGAATTAATAATGATATTACATTCAATTTTTTCGGAATGTACACCATATATAAGACATTATGTGGATAGTAAGAAAGAATGTATTATTGAATAAAAAGTTAGGCAATAATCTCTTACCATATCATTCATTTTTGAGTGAATGTACATTAACATCCTATATAATGGTTCTAAATAGTCCAACAACTTATACCAGAACCATACACATATTTATAATATCATTTATAATTATCTTACAATATATTTTTAAATTTTACTTAATAATAATTAAATTTGTTTTCTATTTCGGGTGTTAATTGACCGGTTTTGGAGTAGGTTTTGACTTGATATTTTTCCTTATATATATTTTGATTTTATCATTTGAATAAAATAATTAATTATGTAAATATCATATATATCAGTATATATGAATCTATAATAATCTATAAAATTTTGAGATAGATAATAAAATGCACCTTTCATAGAGATGGTAGACCCTACATACGTATGAACGCAACATTCATTTCATTGTCAGATTTAAAAAAAGAAAATTAAGTGATATATATTTATCTGTATTATAATTATTTAATTATATTTATGTCATATATTTAACATAGGATTAATATAACTACCCTTTAAAAAATCAATGTATATCTTAACTGAACCATGTCGCATTTGACAAGGGGGTCGTTCTCACATCCACAGATGATGTTATCATATTCCCACAAAATTGAAAATATAATTTTATTAATTATATAGAAATTTAAAAAATAATATGTAATTATAGATATCATATATATAACATATAATAAAATTTCTATCATAACTCCCACCATGAGAGGTGGTAAATGAAAATTGAACATTAATTGTTTTGCGAGGCGGTAGACTTCTATTCACATGAATGGTATATTAATTTCCAATTTGGTGGAAGTCTATGTAAGTGTAGGTATAAAAAATTAATTAATAATGTACGATTATATTGTCTATTCTTAGGTTATTATATCATCATTTTATAAGATCATTTGATTCGGGTGATAAGTAAATAAAATGAACATGATTATTGAAGAATGTTGCCTTATTTTCAGGTAACAGCATTTGAAATAATACCAATCGATATACATGGATGGAATTCATAAAAATATGTGACATTTAGGTTGATTGGAAGAATTTTTATGTAATATTTAAAAATATTTTGGGTAATCCAATGTTATTGGTATGTTCCAATAAAGTGGAAGGTTGTCTGCCTTTTATAGTGGAGGAGAAGTTTCATTATTGTAATTTTTTTAGAAGGGAATTCATCCCATGTTTTTCCCATGTCATGTGGCTCAAATTATAATGAAACTTCTATCTGAGGCATTATATAGAAAAACAATGGCCATCAAGTGTCTTTTTGAAAAGTTTCATTTTAATTATTTTTTTATGTTTTATGTTTTTATCCCTTGTTAATCAAAATTTATCTTATTCATTTAAATTAATAATAATTTATTTAACTAAAAAATCATATTAAAAAATTATTTAAAATTTTTATTAATAAAAATTATAATTATTTCAAATATTAAATCTATTTTTTAAAATTATTATCACATAAGTGGTAGAAATTAATTAAAATTAATCCCAAAAATAGGACACCAATGAAGGATATTAAAGACAACAAATTCAAATGTTTTCTATGTTTTCATTCTAATTTAATAGTGAAATTGATTTAAATGGCCTATATTTTATTAATAGATTTATTATTTACAAAATATTAATTTTATATAAAATTTAAAATATATTTCAACATTTTTAATAAATTCAATGAAAATATTTTTTGGAATTTAAATTTAGCATTTAAATTCTTTACCAAAAAAACGAATCCTCATACGAAAATACTAAATATTCAACCAAAACTATTTTGGTATTTATATATTTCAAAATGAATTTTAGTTTTTACTTATAAACTATATAAAAGTTCAAAAAATGTATTTATAACACATTCTCCATTAAATTGTGGTAAAACTACTTTCAGAAAAACATAGGTTCTTGTGCATAATATTTGGATTGTTCATATCATAATTAGAACTAATATTTTTTATTAATATCAAAAATATTTTAATGAATATATAATTTATATCTTTCATTAATATCATTAAATAATTTTTATTATTTTAATTTATTAGAATAAAAACATTTGTGTGCATGAAAATATTTCCTTATATTCCATTAGATTGTCAACGCATTTCTATTTAATTGGGCACCTAGGAATTGATATTCTATTTTTTTAAAACATATCATTTTATAAGTTATTTAATACTATTGAAAACACCTAATATAATGGATAGTATAGACATTATAAAATTAAATAATAATATTTTATTAATATGTTATTTCTTGATAAAATTCAATCTCACTTTCAATAAAAGCTATTAAAAAAAGTGTATGTTGAGTGAGACACAATTTAAATTAGTATATCATGTTTTTAATACTAAATCATATATTAACATTATTCAAAAAATTGATTTTGTTTAAATATATTGTTATATAATGTTACTTTAAGAACATGATGTTGCATGTAAAACGTGGTATCAGATAAAATATTCTAATTTTATAATTTCGGGGAGATACAAAGGAAATATATACAAACATAGTAATTAATTTTCATTATTTTATTGAGATATTAATATGTTATCTAATAATTTTAGTTCATTAGGAATAAAAATGAAAATTGACTATTCATTCATATAGTTAGAACATAAGTGGATATTTTTTTAGATTAAACTAAAATATCACATTGTTCCTTTGAAAAAGAAAGATATCATGTAAGTATATTTTGTATATATTCTCATTACAGAGGGTAAAAAAATTCCACATATCTAAGAGAAAATATAATAAAAAAATGTTATCATATTAAAAACAATTATGAAAATATGATATAATTTTCATCTGTCACTTATTTATGTCCTTGTGGTCATTAAATTTTCAGGATCATTAACATTCTTATGATCTACGTTCTCTAATAGTATCCAATTTTTTTTTAATATTTTCTTCAATGTACATATCTTTATTGGCCACTAATGTTTTCTTATATTGGAAACATATTATTTACCATTCTATATGACCTTGAATGATCCCTTCTTTATTTTCAAGGGGAATGTTTCCCAACACTTTATAGGATTTGGTTTTTATGTAGGGTATTTTTAAATGACATTACCATGAATATTGTGATCATGTTTAAATATTGTGGTCTTAAATTATTAAAAGTGGTAGAATGTAAGAACTAATCATTTTCAAAGAAGAAACCAATATACATCATTATATATTTCCTGGAAAATCATGATTAAATGATAATGTAACTCCCATATAATTTATAATATATATTTTTTCAATAAACATGATCTCTTTGATATCTTCCATTCATGCAACATCCGGTTTGAATGTAACACAACACTCTATTAGTATATAATCATGAACAATTTAACTTATCTATTGTGATATGGGTTATAATTTTTAATAATGTAATTTTGTAAATTATATGGTTTACACATGCATAATATAATTTCAATTATTATATTTAAATTATAATTAAAATATGAACCATTTTAATGTAAATTATTTTCTTTTCTAAAAAAAATCATTTTTTTCATGATAATATCTATCATTACTTCATGATCACATATGAAAAATAAATTGTTTTATATATTTATAAAATATAAATTATGAAATGAAATTTTTTTTGAAATAAATATATAAAAATTTTATAATTATTAAATTTCTAATTTTTTTTGAAATGTATTATTTTTCATGGAATGGTGAGAATGATGATTTTAGTTTAAAATATACTTTTTCCTTTAAATTATTTTATAGTTTAAATAGTGATCTATTTGTTTCATGTGAAATATTGAAAATTGTATTCAAAACAAATAAAATTTATGTTTGTATAATCGATTTCACATTAAATATTGATATAAAATCCTCTTATATTACTGATGGGATTCTCTTTGGAACACACTTTTTAATCATGGGATAATGATTATTTATTAATTGTATTATTCCAAATACATGAATTTAATTAGGAAAAGTAATTCCAAATATATAATGATAAATAATAAAATTTTAAAATAAGTTCAATTTTTTGACCGAAACAAATAGTGAGAACATTAAAGATTAATTACCAAGGAATGGGTAATCATTATTTTACCATGGATTTAATAAATGATGAAAAGGGACAAAATGACCTACCAACATCTATAATTCATCTTTTATGATCATATTTCTAATTTATACATTCCAATTTCTATTCTAGGGCCATTTTTATAATTTTTCATGTTAATTACTCTATCATTTTTATTCATTTTTCAAATTTCCATGAAAGTTCAATGTAGGTACCCTTTCCACACTTATAATTGGGCACTCACTACCATTAATTATTAAAAACTAAAAATACCATTGGATAAAACAATACTGGCCAAAATATATCCCCAACATCCTCATACACTTTCTTGAGATATTTTTCCTCCAAAAGGCCAACCCTATGGTCCATAAGAAGTATTATAAATGAGGTTTCTCTAAGTGAATTTAATTGACCAAATGAAGTTCATTAATTTAATTTCATATTTTATGACCTTAAATTATATATTAATACGTAAAATTTAATGAAACAACATATCCTTTATTTTAAGATGTTCTTATATTAATGGAATAATATTTATATATCTCCACCTCTAGCGTCTGTGAATTAAAATAAATGATTGCGTGTATGTCTGACTAGCGTATCGTGATCCAATGTTGTTTTCTTCCATCATCACCTTCCAAGCCAGGATTAAATGTTGGAATTAATTTATTTTGATTATATTAATGATATTATCATAATTTTTATATTTTATATTAAATATACCTTCTTACATTCCATTCCATAGGAGATAAAATAACATAGCTCGTGTGTACATTAAACTATAGACTGGTGGATAAATATGATTTTTTCTGAAATATTAATTTCATATAATGTGTGATGGTTAATTTTATTAAATATATGTGATATATATTACATGTTATGTATAGTTTATAATAAATATATCATGATCTTACTCACTCTTTCACCAATAAAGTGAATTATATCATCATTCGTGCATATGCAGGGAAAAATATTTCTATAAAGGGATATGAATATTTTTATAAGTCCAATTTTAAGAAAAGGTTCTTCATTTGTATTTAATTAATTAAAATAATTCTAATAACATGATCATAGATCTTATTATTATGGAACAATATCCTATGTATATGAATATAAACTTTCATGACCAATCATGCATTAAAAAATAATGCAATAAAAACCCGAAACAATGAAAAATAATGAAATGTTTAAAAAATATGGGAGTAAAATTTAATTAGTGGATAAAATATTGTATGAAATAAATTATTATAGATCTATAATATGTGTATAATAAAAATATATTTATTATATAGGGGATTTAGTCACATATAAAGGGAGTCAAACCTGAGGTATGGGTTTCTTATCTCACATTTACATACTTGAGAAATATACTACATTCAAAACTTATTCTTTTTTGTATTATATTTACTAAACCAATTATATGTAATATCATGAATATATTTACCTTATTTTTATAGAGTTAATTTTATTATTATTTCATTTATGGGGCTTATAAATTAGATGATACCAAATTTATAAGGGTTTATTTCATAATCTCATAATTATTCAAGATTTTTTTTGTTTAAGACTAACTTGGGGGAATTATTTTGAATGTATAAAATAAATTAATTTTTTTCAATCTACCCTAATTATTCCTAAAAGTTTCAACTAACTGTAAATATTTCTCACTAATTGGTACGTTAAATTGTTGAATTTTTTGTGAATAAAATATAAATTTACTTATCCTTTCTATCACAAAATATATTCATCATCAAAATCCATGTTTTCTAAAAAATATATATTCAATTTTTTTAACAGCTTAAAAATAGTTTATTAAATACATACTAAACTATTATTACATTTTTAGAAACATATTGAATGAAATCATAATTTCTATTTAAAAACATCGCTCGTTTGGCTATTACAAAAAAATGTTAAAGGCGTCATAGTTTTATTATGTATATAATGAAATAAATTTTCCACCTTAATGACTGGTCAGTTTTTTAAAACACTTCTTATATATTTAAATTGATATTTTTAAATGATTTGTGAACTATTTTTGATTTTTTTTTCAAATTGAAAAGTTTATTTTCCAAAAATATATTTTTAAGAATTATTTCATGTTATTTTTATTCATCCAAAAGATATACCAATTACTATACATAGGTTTTTATATAGATATCTTATATTTATAATATCATTATTATTAATACATATGGTAAATGTTTATTTTTACTAGGGGTGTAACTTGTTATTACCATTCCCTATTTTACTCTCAGGGGTTAATTATTATTTTTATTTTTTTGGAATTTTTTAACATATCATAAACATGTTGTTCAAAATAAATGATTATATTAATTGTGATTAAACCCATATATATAAAGAATGAATAATACTATGTAATTGATTAGTGGATACCAGAATTTCTCCAGGATGAATCATTTTAAATCACAAGACAATATAGATTTTTTTGAGTAGCGCCTTACCATTTATTTAGATATCCTAGAACAAAGGTTCAATAAAAATTTTCTAATATTAGAAATTAAGAATTCAATAATTTTGAATTTATTTATTGATGTTAGATGTGATTATTTTATTAAATTTAATATCCATGGTTATGTTTTAGGATCATTGGATTATTTATATAGAATTATTTGTTCACATTTTTTCAACCATCTTTTATGCCCATGTTATTTATTAAATGTAATAGGTTTCACTTATTTACCATTAAATATCGATTGTTCATTATATATTCGTAGATATGGTTTTATTATTACCCATAATGATCATTTGATATCAACCATTATTATTTATTACTCGTGGAAACTAGGGAGTGTTTTTTTATTGATATGAAGGGTTACGATAAGGGAAATAAATGTGTTCTCAATTAAAATACATTATTGAATTTATGTTTCAGAATGTAATTTTAATTAAACTTTTATATCTATTTTACCAACTACAACAAACTATTTAATCCTTCAGGTGAATATTAATTGTATATTTTTCTAATTAAATAATGGTTACATGGACTCTAGGTTACTGGGGTTGGTGTCATTAAAATCATGGTAGAGAACTTATTTTTTCGATGAGTAACGATATTCAAAAGATTGCATATTAAATTAATTATTTAAAATTATGTAACTGAATTTGTTTTTCCATATATATAAAGTTAAATTATAACTAATTAATTAATTAATCATATGATAATAAAATTATGAAAAAATGATGATTTTAATGATTTTTTCTCTACATACAATATTTCAACACATTATAAATTTTGATTTAATAGTTTGTTTTTTATTATTTATAAATTGAAATAGGTATAATGAGTCCCATTATTTGATTCATATTTCCAATATTTGGAATTTTGGTTCTTCTTATATTCCATTAACTAAATAATTTGTTTGATTTATTTAATTTTAATAGTAATAAATTTATAAATCACTAATACAATGTGGATTGAATTTTAAAAAAATAAAAAGACCACAAGAAATTTTATATAAAAATTCTATGGTTTTAATTTATTATATACATGTCTATCAAAATTTCCCTCAAATAACTCACCTTACTTTCATACCATTCCATTATAAGTATATATTATGCCTTATTTTCCATGAAAATATCCATCTTCCTTAATAAAAAATAACAATTACCTCAATTATTTAAATACTCCACTATTATTTTGAAATTTACATTCAATAATACCCAAAATTCATCTCTTAAAAATAATTTACAATATATTGTCTCAGTGGTTACCATATATCCACCTAAGACCATCAAATAAATCGCCTCTACCAAAATGATGTACAAGTGGTCAATGTATGTATCACCACAACTATAAAATTTATTTATTTTTAATTAATTTATGAACAAAAAATAACTATAAAATAATGAAAAAATCAACACAATTAGTTTTATTGATACCTTATTATAATAATAGAACAAGCATTATTTATTCTCCACTATTTAATATGAACAACATGATTTTTTATTACTGTGACTAGATGAATTACCGCCTCAACAAAGTGCTTATTTCTAGTTTTAATCATCATCAATCATGAATGATTTAAATTATAGTGTTGGTAAATAAATTTTATGAAAATATTATTTTTATGGATCAAAAATTATAATTTACTTTCCATATACTTAACTCTAATTATTTGAGTAACAATAATGAAAATTTTGGGTTTTAAGAATTACAAACTCAATGATGAAATGATTTCTCATTTTTCATTTATATTTTTATCCATTATCCAAAAAAGGTAAAATATGGATAACTATTATAAAAGAGAAAAAAATTATTGCATAATTATTATGTTATAATTAAATTGATTCAAAATAAACACAAACATAACCATATACACCAATCAAGTTAAAGCGTATTCAAGTTTAGGACAGTTTTGAATCCTATTTAAAAAATACTATGAATCTACATCATGAAAGATTATGAGAAAACAATTTATTGAAAAATTCCAAATAAATAAGTAAATAATTATTTTCCTTATTTATTGGATACATGAATATTTTTCTTATTATTAAAAATAACACCATTAATTAATTGAAAATCCATGAAAAATATTCATTTTTGATTTCATCCTCCAAGATAATGACTAATGATATCATGATATAAAATTTAATATAAATTAATATTTATAATTCATAAATTACAGTAAACGAATTTAAAATTTAATGATAGACATTGGATGATTATAAGACACTAACATTACCCATAAGAAGTTTCTAAAAATGGTTAAAACCATAATTACACAATGATATAAATGGATTACAAATAATCTAATACAATAAATAAATTATTATCAACGTAGAGTAAAAATATTAATATATAATATAATTTTTAGGAAATTTTAATTAATATTTTTATATTGAAGGTACTTTTAGTTGAATAGATATATTGAATTAAAGGGTAGTGGTATTTCCCATCTTAATTCAAAATTTATTTTTTGAGTTACACAATTTTTACAGAGCATCGTATTTCCAAGAAATCAATTTAAAATGATTATTTTTCTTATTTATTTGGAATTTTTTTTTACCAAAGTAAGTTTATTTTAAGTAATTATTTTCATTTCCATTGAAAAATGTGTCATTTTGAAAGAGGCCCAATACTAGGACTCGTACAAGATGAATAAATTTTAAAAAAAATATTAAGAATTTGTGGATCATTATCTTCAAATTAACATCACTATGATTTTCCAAATTATATTATGTTGTGATATTTTTTATAAAGATAATTTTATATTATAAAACATCTTATTCCCATGCTATATGATATCTCCATGATGCATATTCAATTTTTCCATTTGTTAAGTCAGTTATTATGATCACTATTTTTAATTGTATCCACATATATGGATGTTGTTGTGTGGGGTCCTATATCACCCTTAATGAAATTTTATATTAATGTATATCATGAGAAATTATGTTTTGTACATAATGTGCTTTCCTTCACAAGGGTGGTAATAATAGGTTTTATCACATTATTAGGTGTTTTCATAATGAGGATGTTTATATATGTGTATATATATTGATTTTCATGAAAATTTATTTTACAATAATTATAAATTTTCCACATTTCTTATTTACCATCTTATAAAAATGAACCAATTTTTTTTATTTTATTCCATTTTTTAATAAGTGTATCATTTCTAGGAAATTACATGATTTTATCATTAAACCAATTCATGTATCTTGAACATTCTTTCATGTTCCCATACTGCATGTTTTATCATTTATGTTTACTTATTGATCATTTATGACCTTATATAGGTTTAAAATGATTGGTGATTTTAATATACAATTTTATGATCTATTATTTTGATAGTTATATTTAATATATACACATCTCATGTGTATAATATAATACATTATAATATTTACATCCCATTACTCATATTTTTGAGAATCACCTTTAAATTTATTTTATCCCTCCTGTTATGAAGATGATTACATCATGTGAGATAATTGGGGAATGTCCTAGTAGAGAACAATTATAGAAAAATTCTTGTAATAGTTTTAAAGTAATATAATGATGTAACTGATTTAAAAGACATCATTCATTTTCAAACTTTGATTATTTGATTATCAAGCGAAATATTATTTAAATTCTGAGATTAGTGTATTACGTATGTTAGTATTATAGTTGGTCACAACCGTTTGAAATAGATAAGGGTTTATTTATTATTATATATTACTTTTTGGAACATTGGTGAAAACTAATAAAAAATTATGTATGATTGTTCTACGTATATGATAGCAATTTGAAGTTTGTTTAAACTGTGGATTTTATGACGGTCATAGTAAAACATTATTTAATGGATTCTAAAATATATGTGGTTTTGGAAATTATTCATCTTCAAGTAAAAAACCAATATATTATTGGTCTAATGTTTCTAAATAATTTTTTTGGTGAATAAATAATGGGTCATTATATTATACCTAGTTTGACACTCCTAGGATAAGTTCTTGGGATAATCATATTTTCAATACAAATAATTATGAATTTTTAAAATATATATAATTAGAAATTTTATAAAACCAATCATCGATATCCTAGGATGGAACCCATATATTTTTAGGATAACATATTCCCAAAATTTTTGTAATTATTCATCTATCATTATAATTTGGTTTTATATAAAATCAATAATTTTACTATACTCAATTCCTATTTTAATTTTGTTTTGGTAATGGTGGAAACATGAATGAACTGAATTTAAAATGGATGAAATTCGTAATGTAGTGAAATTTTAAATGGTAAAATTAGTGATATTAGATAATTAATTAAAAATTTCAGGGATTTTCTGGCACAAATATCATAAGATATTGGAAAAAACACAAAACCAGTTTATATACAAGATTCATGTAGGGGAGAAAATTATTATGGTTTATTTTTTAGGTGATGGTCCCCTATTTTAGTTGGTTTTCTAATCCACTTGTTATGTAAAAGTGGAACAATTAAATGGAAAATAGATTACCCATTCTATAGTTATTAGACCATTATAAAGAATTTTTTTGGACATCAATCAATTAGAAGGTGATGGTGACCAATGGTGGAGTCTCATTAAGATATCAACAGAAATGGAGGATATATGCACAATTGAGTGGGTGGATTTTACAATTATTTTTCTCACTATATATTTTCTATGGACTCCTCATATAAGAATATAGTGGTATATAATGTAATTATTGAAAAAACGATGTAGCATATATTAAAATATTCAATGAAAATTTCACAAATACTCAATGGTATTCCTCCTATTTAATGTCTAATACCATGAGTAAAATTTATCACTTCAATTATATCATAAGGTCAATTCATCAATTAGAATTATACATAACAGAATGATCAACATATGAAACTATTTTCTAATTTGATCATATGGTTTTGAATAATTCATGATCTTAAAAATAATTCAAGGAGAAAAATGATTTAATATATTATGTAATCATCAATTGTTAGATATATAATATGGAGGAATTAAGATTCCATCTTATAATAAATAATGGAGGAAAACCATTACAATGTTCTAATGTGATCATGGAAATGTTTATTATTTTCTAAATAAAGAACAAGGATAATTACTTTTGATAAAAGGATATTAGGACATTTAACACAACATAAGAGAATAGTGTACGTGGTAATGATCTACCCACACATAAATGATTCATGTGAAAGGAGTTGATACCATATGATAATCAATTACAATACAGTTTGTCAAATAATTTAAATAGTCCCTCGAAACCTCACAAACCCATGGAACAAGGAATATTATTTCGATCCACCGCCACTATAGTAGACCATGATAATAAAATGACATGAGGTAAAATTAATATCAATTGAATATAAAAAATCATTTCATTTTGGTAAGAAACATTATTTTATATCACATTGTGTCAAATGAATATTGAATCACCACCATATAAAATCAATGATTAAAAAATAGTGAAACCCCATAAATGAAAAATTATCATATATTGTTTAAAAATATTCTCAATTTGAGATTTTTGGGAGGATACTTCCCAAGGATTGAAATCATATTTCTGTAGTCGAATTTCACGTAATGTTTAATATAAATTAGAATTCCCTTAATAAAACTATTATCAAATATTTGGATAAGGATGTATGATTTTATTGATCAACTCATCTTTATATCATCCATCCTTAGAACAATGATCATACACTTCCATTAGAAGATAATATTTTCCATAGTGTTATTATACCAAATAATAAGTGATTATTGGATTAAATGATTAGCTAAGAAACCAATATTTATGACTTGTATATATTTTGGGATTATAAGAATTTATTTCCAGATCTAATTATCAAAATTCCATTATAGAGGGAGGTTGAGTTCATAATTGAACTCACCACTAGGATCATTTCATTGTGAAGGATTGAATATATAATGGAACCCATTAAATTAAAGGTTTTATAGAAAAAACATCCATGTAATATTTATGAGGGTTTCATATTCTCGTGAACTGGACAATGTGGTTAGCTTGTGTGATTTGTAAAAATGTTTTATGGAATAAAAATTGTATTCATTGATTATTATGATAATAATAGAATTAAGTTAAAACAATTTTCATATACGTCGTATCAATGATAAACTTGAAAAACTCCAATGGGACTAGTACTTCTAGAATACTAACCTTTGATCTAGGTATCATATGTTATGGACCAAATGGATGATATATCTAAAATTTTATTATATACAAGGTGTAGAAAGTATTTATTTATAGTGATATCATTTGGACATACCAAAACACCTAATTTATTCATTTATCTAATACATATAGTATATCAATACTACTGGGGTGAATTTATGGTTGTCTTTATTGGTAAATTTATAATATAATTAAAGATAAATGAAGAGAATCAAGATCATTTAAAAAGAGATTTTGATAAAATTAAGGAAAAAATTTATAGAAAATATAAAAAATTAGGCTTGTTAATAAAAAAATTGATAATCAGGGGGCATGTAATCATAGGCAGTGGAATGTTAGAAGATCCATTATTGATAGAATTTAAAAATAAATAACCTACAATTACCACTATTATTTATATTTATAGTATTCAAGGGTTAACATAATATTATAGTTTATTTGTTAAAAATTTATCATAGCTACAAAATTAATTAACAATTTATATCTATGAAATTGACTAAAATTCCTTTTCTATAGTTGAATATAAGGAATGTTTTTTTATAAATAATTAATTGGTCAATACTCTTATATAATAATTACCATATTATGGGGAATTGTTATAATATACAGTGATGGTTAAAAAAATTCTTTATATCATCTTATAGAATGATAAGTTATTTATTTATTGTGCATCCCAATTATTTAAGGATGAGAAATGTTACATGAAACATTATTTATAGATGTAAGTTGTTATCTTTTCTATAATGATATAGACAAAATACCTCCATTGAAAAAAGTGAGATATGTATCATAATGACAAGAGATTACAAAGTATATTTCAATATGTTCTAAAGTATATGGTTAGATATGTATAATAATATTTTCTTATTAGCACATTACCACCCCATGAGTTATAATAATGTAATGACCCACCAATTCTCATTGGCTAAAGAGTACAATGAGTCATTACATGGCCTTAAGAGACATTCCCAAGACACCAAAGGCTGTCAATAAATAATGAAGGGTCTCATGTACCAATGGGGGATGATTTACCATTTAAAAAATAAACCCACAAACCAACCATACCCAAACATTCACAATATGATTCATGCACAAATGAAAGACCAATAAACAACTTCATTTATATCAAACCACATCAAAGTACACAAAAGTGGAAGACCAAACTGAGAATCAAAGTATACAACAACAGAATACCAAACTGAGAATCAATGTACACTGCGGAAGAACAACTCAAGACTCTCAAAAGATACTACAACTCCATGCTGCACATGCGCCATGCTCCACAACATCTCTTAAGCATCACCACATGCCAGTAGTAATAAGATGTTTTTCCTTTACATGTGTCCAGGAATATGACATCTGCAAAAGAACTAACATGCCAATGTAGGGGTGAGTATAAAACATAGTATGTTTTTCCCAATGACTTCCCAACTCATGCCACTAGGATAGAAGATTTAGCAACATTTATATACCAACAGTTTATATAAAACATTTTCTAAAAAGTAGTTTATAACTAAATATAAATGGGTTTCAAAAACCATTCATAACCAATGGCATTCCAAGAGAAATTTAAACCAATTTTCCAGGAAGTTATTTTTCATGAAAAATAACCTAACAAGCTTAAGAACCATTTCGAAAACATTCCTTTTTGGCATACCCAACCATTTCCAAACCCCATGAAACCAACCATGCATGCTACCTAGATGATGGGAGAATCCCTAAACATTAGAAATCCCAACCATTATGGGGGAGACTTATTATCCTTTTCCAACCGAAATGAACATGAATGTTTGACGGGGGAGATCCCTAACCCTTATCCATCCCAATAGTGATGGGGTAGACCCCTTACCCTTATCTATCCCGAATTCCATATGAATGTTTGATGGGGGAGGTCCCTAACCCTAATTTATCCCAACAATGATATGGGAGACCCCTAACCCTTATCTGTCCCGAATTCCCATGAACACACACAACCATCATGTCGAAGACCATGTGTGTTAAAACAATTCAAACCATTTCAATTCCAAACCATTTCAATAAAATACCCTTTTCATTGAAAACCAATTCCATCAAAGTTGTTTCAATACAAAATCATTTCAATAAATCACCATTTTTATTGAAACTTCATTTTTCATCAAAACAAATTCAATTCCATAAAATCAATAATTTAGAATCATTATTTTAAATTCAGTAATCCAAATCACTTTTCACAACAATTCACCAAGATTTCCCAATTTCACTAAAACTATAAATCATCACTATTGAAGATTTATTCCACCCTTTTCACAATAAAATCCATTCAATCTAAAAAAATTTAAAACAATGATAACCAATTAAAACAAGAGGAGTCATGATTGAATCCACTTACCTCAAAGGTTTTGATGAAAACCACAACAGTCGAAGAACGCTCAAGAACCCCGAGTCAATTTTCGAAAAACCCACCTTAGATCTCTTCTCCTAGAAAGATCCAGACCAAATACCATCATATTTGGCATCATCGCAATTATATATACATATAACAGGAATAGATATGAAAAACTGAGAGAAGAGGAGAAGTAGATCTAAGTAGATCTAATAAACTTATCAAGAATGAAGAAGAACGATCACATACCTCAAGAATCCATCTTCGATTTTCCAAGAGAAGCCTTCAGATCACCTCCAAAACACATGGGAGAGGTTTTCCAACCATCAAGGTAGTTAAATCCAGAGTTATGGCCACTTAAGAGCTTAAACGAGGAACCTAGAGAAATTTTTTTTTGAGATCCACAATTTAAGGATCTCATTTATGTGCATGTGTGGTTAGTTCACACGGTTTGACAAACAATGTGCTAACCGTGCTTTGGATTCTTCATCATCCACCGATCACGCACCATTTGGCCACACGGTTAGAAAAAATGAGATCCTCCCATGTGGAAGCTACTTCCTCCAAGACAAACTATGCACGGTTTTAAGGCATGGTTTAGATAAATCGTGCGACTTCCCCTTTTCCTCATAAAATAATTTAACGTTCTATCGACTCTCCCATTCATCACCATTAACATTAAAAACATTAAAATCATCAAGAAATAGTTAGATATCAGAAACTAGGGGTACTACATTCTCCCCAATATTGGAGTTTCCATCCTCAGAATGTAGAAAACCCTCACCCAACTGAATGATTTTCGACCACTACTCATTCATTTCCTTTTCACGTTCCCAAGTCTCTTCATTAACCTGACCATGCTGCCATAAAACCCACACAAGACCGATGCTTTACCACTCAATACTTTCTCTTTACTATCCTCAATTTGTACTGATATTTTTATCAATATATCATCTGGCTCTAGGTCAACATGATCCCATCTATGATCTGGCTGATACTTTTTCAACTGAGATACTAGGAACACATTATGAACTTAACTAAGTCATGGTGGTAATGACAACTGATATACCACCTCTCCTACCCATTATAGTATCATAAAAGTGCTAATGTATCTAGGAGATAACTTTCCCTACTTCCCGAAATGATGATTTCCAATCCTGGGAGAGATTCTCAAGAAGACATGACCACCCACAACGAACGAAAATGGTCTTAAATGGTGATCTGCAAAATATTTCTGATTACTCTGATCCATCTCCATCGTCTTTCTAATAAACTGAATCTCTTCTATTGTTTATTGAACATGGTTTGGCCCAATTAGTGATGTTTAACCCATTTCCACCGAGCATAGTGGGGAACGAAAACGATGCCCATATAATGTTTCAAACGGAGCCAGGTGTATCGAGTCTTGATAGATATTATTGGATGAGAACTCTACTAAGGATATATGCTCCTCCCTTGATCCCCCAAAATCCATTACACAAGCCCGCAACATATCTTCCAAAATTCGTATCGCCTTCTCAGATTTACCATCCCTCTGAGGATGATATGTCGTGATCATAGTAAACTGTGTTTCAAGGGCTTCCTGTAATGATTTCAAGAAATGATATATGAAACCCGCATATCTATCTGAGACTATAGAAACTGGTACACCATTACTTTTTAACACTTCTCAGATATAGTTTTTTAAATGATATTCCGCAATATGGGTTTCATGAATAAGGATGAAATTGGTCGACTTGGTTAGACGATCCACTACCACCCAAATGGCATCGTGTTTCCAGACAATTCTAGGAAGACTTGTAACAAAATCCATTGCTATATGATCTCATTTACACACAAGGATATATAAAGATTTTAACATACCATCTGGTCTCTGATGCTCTGCTTTAACCTACTGACATGTTAAGCAGTGTGAGTTGAACTCAGCCATGTTCTTTTTCATACACCTCCACCAAAACTGTTCCTTCAACACCTTATACATCTTCTATGTACCTAGATGTAAAACCTATATTGAATGGGGGTATACATGAAGGAGTTATTCCTAAAAAACTATAGGTATATCGATCCTATCACTGAAACTCAAAACTGAACCCCCATCAAGTTTACATCCATTAATGGTTTCCCCATCATTGAGTTTTGAACTTACACCAAGACATTCTTCATAAGATTCTTGTGCTTCTTTGATCATTTTTGTCAAATCAGGAACAAGCGTAGTTGCAAATAAAACTGCAAAATCACCTCAGTCTTCACATTCCACATGCATGTTGGCTAAGACCGACATTAACTGTCATTCATCTGAAGCTTCTTTCCCCAACTGATTATATGACTTTCTACTCAATGCATCCACCATATAATTTCCTTTCCCGGGTGTGTACATCAAGTCAATGTCAAGAATTTAGAGATACTACATCCATCTCCATAGCATCATATTCAAATATCCTTGTGAGAAAATTTGTTTAAAGCTTTTTTGATCCATAAACACGAAAATTTCTCACCAAAGAGATAATGTCTTTATATTTTCAAAGCATAGAAGACTGCAGCTAACTCCAAATCATGTGTTGGGTAATATTTCTCATGCACCCTCAAATTAATTGAACCATAAGTAGCCACATGATATCTTTTCATGAGAAAAAAACCCTACCCTAATCCTGAAGCATCACAAATCACCAAATAACCATGTCCTGATTCTGGAAAGGTCAAGATAGATACTGATGTAAGCAGAACATTCAGTTCATGGAAAGACATCTGATATTCTTCTGTCTATAGGAATAGAACATTATTCTTTTTTAGATCTGCCATTGGTGAATCTAGTTGTGATAAATAATGCACAATGCATTAGTAGTAACTAGCTAGTCCATGAAAACTACGTATCTCGAACACATTTTTTGGTGGTTTCCAAGAGATAATGACTTCTATCTTTTTAGGATCAATAGAAACACCATTCTCTGAAATGACATGGCCAAGGAAACGTACTTCCTATATACAAAAATCAAACATTGATAACTTTTCATACAAATGATGATCTCTCAAGATTTGTAACATTGTTTGCAGGTCCACCTCATACTCAAACCTTGTATTTGAATACACCAAGATATCGTCGACAAACACCACAAAAAAAGAACCTAGATATCATTGAAATATCTGATTCATCAAATCCATGAAGACTGCTGGTGTATTCGTTAGACAGAAAGGCATGACTACATATTCGTAATGGCCATATCTACTTTTGAAAGTTGTCTTAGGAATATTTTCCTTTTGAACTTTCAATTTGTGATACCTTGATCGCATGTCAATCATTGAGAACCATTGTGCTCTCGCTAATTAATCGAACAGATCATCAATGCGTGGAAGTGGATATCTATTATTTTTCATTACATGGTTAATCTTAAGATAATCAACACACAGACAAAGAGTTCCAATTGTATTCTTTACAAACAACACCACTGTTTCCCATGGAGAAGTACTTGGTCGAAGTAAAACCTTACATTCCAGCTCCTCTAATTTCACTTTCAATTCCTGTAACTCTTTTGGTTCCATCCTATAAGACAGAAGGGAAATAGGACTTGTCCTCAAAAGGAGATCATGCTTAAACTCCACTTCCCTTAGAGGTTATACCCATGAGAAATTATTGGGAAAGACATCTAGAAATTGATCCACACCAGCAGGAAAAATATTTTCCTCAATCTCTTCCATTCATTCCAAAGACAACACTTCCAATTGGAATGATATATATTCCCCCATTGGTTCCAACAAGCTCTTTGAAACTTTCATTACCATCCTCTCTCCTCTGAAGAGATGGTTGATGTCATCCTCAGTCATGAAACTAACCGTTATCATATAACAGTCGATGTGAGCTTTAAACATTGTCAAACAAACCATACCCAATATTACATCATAGAAATCCATGGCCAACATCATGAAGACCCATTTCAACTCAGCTTCATCAATAGTTATAGAATATTCTCTACACACAAAGGCCTAACGTTCTCTTTCACCAAGAGGAGTTTTCAGTTTCAAAACAGAAGGCATCATTTCTAGTTTTAAACATAGAATGTAAACAACACGATAAGAAATAAATGAATGTGATGTAATAGTATCAAACAACACTTTCACAAGGGTAGAATTCAAATGAATCGTACCTCTCATTGTAGATGGTCCAGCCTGATCATCGACAATCTTCTGATCAGCTCAATACAATTGCTTCTACACTATATTGTTCTCCTTCTTGCCCTGCTAAGATTTCCATGGTTGAAAAGTCATGGTATTTTGAGAATCCCCATGGCTAGCTCGCTGATGCTGATGAGACTGACTCTGTTTTCCTTGTCCTGTCGAAGCATACGATGCTTACAATGTCTGGGAAGTGTCACGCGCACCCGACCTTAGATAATTCCTAGAATACCACTGTATATGCGCCATATTTTTCACTGTATATGACCCATCTAGCTCGAGGTTGTGCCAGACAATCCCGTTTTATGTGTTCTTGTGAACCACATTGAAAACAACTTTCCTTGCTCTAGGGTCATGGAGGAAGGATCACTAATCCCACCGTCGGGTTCTGATTTCCACTTGCGCCGTGGAAATATTTGTCCCTTTTCCTCTGGTTCCAGATGGTAGAGTTCCAAAAGTTTCAAGTTGGTATCATAATCCCTCCTCCTATCAATCTCAATATATCACATTCAGAAATAACAACCATGTTCACCATCTCTGTAAAATTCGTAATATAGAGCACTGTAATATTCGATCGAATAACTTTCCTTAGCCCCGATTCGAAGATGCTTGCCTTCAAATATGCACTTGTTGTAACCCCTTGTGAAAAATGGACTATGTTCATGACCTTATCCATATACTCTGTGATATAGAGGCTCTCATACTTGAATCTAATGTAGTCTGTTGTTTTCGGGATCTCTAACATTTGAGGGTAGAATTTTTTATTGAACAATTCTTCAAAATCCTCATATGTAAGGGCTTCATCCAATTTATCATGCACTGAAAAATCCCACCATTGACGTGCATGATCCTCGAGAATATACATTGCAAACTTGACATTGAGATCTAATGTTGTGTTGATGAAATTGAAGAAACAAGTTATCCTACTTAACCACACCTCCGCTTTTTCGGGTTCCGTATCACCCCGAATGTTTGGTGGATTTAGCTTCATGAACTGAATGGTATGATCTACATGATTTGGTGTATTGCTCCAATTCCCCGTATCCATAACACGAAAATTTTGGAAAATACTCTAAACCAGCTCTTGGTTCAGACATTATTTAGGTACAACGACATTTTCCGCAGATTCTTCTGGTGGCTTCCGATGACGCCAATCGAGTTCCATTTTCTAAACCAACAACAAACTCCATCTATCCCACTCTGTAGCAACTGATGGATTAGAATTTCAAATTCCATCACATCATCTATCACAACATTTTTTTCCTAAAAATCTTTTTTCCCATGTTCAACCATTTTTGAAAACAATCTGCATGCTTTTTGAAAATCAAACCATTTTCAAAATACCCCAAATATCTTCCTTTGAAAATCTTACATTTGAAATTAATTTCTACCTTTTTAAAAAAATTGCACCTTCCAAATAATCAAAACCCTTAATAACAATGAGAAACGAAATCCTAGTGGGATGTAATTCATCTACAATTCATGTTATGCTCGTCTCATTGTCTAAACCCGTGATAATGAGAATTCCATCATTCATAAATGTATCCAAAATACTTATGTACCCAACACCATGGTAAATTGAAGTTCAATATAAACGGGTTAGCTACGGCCTTTTATGCTACACATTTCAAGTTCCAACAATCCTACTCATGTCTAAGATTTTGACCTAGGGAATAAACAGGAATGAATTTCAACACCAAGACCAAGAACATCGATGACCACTTGTTTAGAGAGGACTGAACAGACAGATACCATCTGTAATGGCCCACCAATTCTCATTGGCTTTGGATTACAACTAGTCATTAGTTGGCCTTAATTGATATCCCCAAGGTGCCAAAGGCTGTCAATAAATGCTGAAGTGTTTCACGTAAAAGTAATGGATGATTTACCCTTTAAGAAATAAACCCAAAAACCAACCATAACTAAACATTCACTATATGATGCATGAACAAACGGAAGACCAATAAACAACTTCATTTATATCAAACCACATCAATCTACACAACATCGGAATACCAAAATAATAATCAAAGTATACAATAGAGAAATACCAAACTAAGCATCAAAGTACACATTGAAAGAACAAATCAAGACTCTCAAAAGACACTAAAACTCAATGCTCAATAAGTTCCAAGCTCCACAACATCTCACCAGCATCACCACTAGCCACTAGTAATAGGACGCTTTACCTTTACCTGTGTCTTGGAGTATGACATCTGCAAAAGCACCAATGTGCCAAGGAAATGGTGAGTATAAAACTAAGTAGGTTTTCACCAATGACTTCTTATATCACACCATTAGGATAGAAGCGTTTTCAACATTTATATAAAAATATTTTATATAAAACATTTTATCAAAAGTAGTTTGTAACTAAATATAAACATGTTTTCAAAACCATTCATAAAAAATGGAATTCCAGGAGAAATTGAAACCAATTTTTTAGCAAGTTATTTTTCTAGAAAAACAACCAAACAATCTTAATAACAATTTCTCAAATGTTCCCCTTTGGCATACCCAACCATTTCCCAAACCCATGCAACCAACCATGCATGCTACCTGGAATAAGGGAGAACCCTAACCCTTTTCCCTCCCAACCATGATGGGGGATACTTCTTACCCTTATCAAAACCAAATTCACATGATTGGTTGATGGGGGAGATCCTTAACCCTTATCCATCCCAATAATGATGGGGGAGACCGCTTACCCTTATCTATCCCTAATGACATATGAATGTTTGACGGGGGGAGACCTAACCCTTATCCATCCCAACACTGATGGGGGAGACCCCTAACCCTTATTTGATTGGAATTCCCATGAACACACACAACCATTATGTCAAAGGCAAAGTGTGTTCAACCGATTTAAACCATTTCAATTCCATACCATTTCAATAAAACACCCTTTTTATTGAAAACCAATTCCATCAAAGTCATTTCAATACCAGATCATTTCAATAAAACACCCATTTTATTGGAAATCCATTTTTCATCAAACCAATTACAATTCCATCCAATCAATAATTTAAAATCGTCATTTTAAATTCATGAATCTAAATCATTTGGTATAACAATTCACTAAGATTCCACAATTTCACTAAAACCATAATACAACAGTAATAAAGATTTATTCCATTCTTTTCAAAATCAAATAAATTCAAACAATCCAATATGAAACTAAGAAAACCAATTCTAATTGGAGGATTAAGAGTAAAGCCACCTACATCAATAGTTTTGATGAAAACCACTATAGTCGAAGAACGCTCATGAAACTCAGGTTGATTCTCCAAAAACTCACCTTAGATATCTTCTCCTAGAATGATTAAGACCAAATATTATCATATTTTGCATTTTCACACTTCAATCTACCCATAATAGGCGTATATCTAATAATCCTAGAGAAGAGGATAAGTAGATCTATGTAGATCTAGGAAACCGAACAAGAACGAAGAAGAACAATCACATACCTCAAGAATCCGGCATCAATTCACCAAAAGAATCCTTTAGATCACTTCAAAAATTATTGGGATAGGTTTTTTAACTATCAAGGTAGAGAAATCCCGACTTATGGCTTCTTAGGAGCTTAAACGAGGCACATAGATGAAAATAAAGTGTGAGATCCACAACTTATGGATCCCATTTATTTTCCCGTGCGGTTAGTTCGCACGATTTGAAAAACCATGCGCTAACTGTGCATTACCTACTGCCTCGGCCACCCTTCACGCACAGTTTTTCCACATGTTTAGACAAACTAAGAGCCCCTCTTGTAGAAGCTAATACCGCTATGACCAACTACACATGATTTTATTGCACTATTTAGATAAACTGTGCGTTGTCCGTGCGACATCCCCTTTTCCTCATAACGTTATTTAATGTTATCAAGACACTCCCATTCATCACCAATTACTTTAAAACCATTATAAGCAACAATAAAGGTTTATATACTAGAAACTGAGGGTGCTATAAATAAGGTTGATGATCCTCCATGAAATAATGACCTTGATACACTCTCTATGATGAGGACTGAAAAAGAACAATTATTCCTAGATTATCCATGGATAAATCTATATATCATAATTTTTGGATATAAATACTATAAATACCAAATAATAATTCATTATTCAATTCTAATAATGACCAATCATGACCATATATATGATAAATGTCTTTAATAATTGGTATTGAATATTCCACTGTTTAAAATTAATAAAGAAGATTTTTTAATGTTTGGAGACCTAATATTTTTCAAATAAATTTTGTAATATAATATTATTATTTTGGATGATTCAAATTGATCATTATTTTCTATATATCATGGAAGTAAGAAATTTGTTTCTAGATCTAAAAATATACATCAAGTGGTATGTTGTAAAGGGAGATATTGTAAAGTATGTATCTCAATGATGTTAATGCAATAATGTTAAAGTGGAATTGAAAACATAAAATAGAATTTTTCAACCATTCACTATAAAAATATATAAATTTAAATTTCTCATAGTGTAATTCATCAAATTAATCACAAAAAATATCTAAAAGCCATAGTCCAATTTGGGGTTCATTTTATTTCCTTGTAATGTTACTTTATTTTATTACTATTAGTTATGAAATATCCTCATACCAAGACAAAATTATAGTTATAAGGGAAGTGGTTGGGATATACATAGTAACACAATTAATTCTTATTATAGGGATATGTTTTTCGACATGAGGTAATATATATTAATTTATAATGTTTTAGAAAAATAGTAGTGAAATATAACTACATATCATCCACATAAAGATGGTCGGTTTGAGTGGAAAAATAAAACTCTACATGACATAGTAATATATTGGCAGGTAGATTTCAGGGATGTTGGGATCAAACCCTTCACCTGGTATACTGATTATATGATAATTAATTAGGTTATCGCATTCTAATAGAACCATATTATGCTTTATGTGGGAGGAAATGTAGGACTATATATTTCTTGTAAAAAGTTTGAGTGATGAATTTCATGGGGCCTAACCACATCCATGAATGAAAGAGAAGTTTCAAACCATTATTTGGTATAAAATAGTGTCACAATGTTAATAAAATAGTAATAAGGAAGAAAATAAATTAAATATAGAATTTTTTTTTGAAAATGTGTTCATTTGAGAGTATCTATAGAAAATTCATAGGATATTTTCAATGTAAGGGATGTATATTCCTAGATACCTCAGTTCCATCAAGAGCCTTGACCTTGTTGAGGTCATATATCATCTCACAATTACCCCCACACCTCCCTCACTTTCATGATGTGTTTAAGGTATCTCTTTTGAGGGATTACATTAATGAAACTATAGATGTTCTAAGCTCTTATTATTTTCAATATGAACATAATATCTAATACAAGGAAACAAACTAGATATTATATATCAAAAAGATAGGGTTTTACAAAATAAAACCACTCATCTAGCCTATAATCTATTGGGAAATTATTAATTTTAGGAGGATATAATGTAACATGAGGCTGTGATGAGAGATATATACCCTTAATGTTTTTCTCTATGCAATTTATTTTTGAGGAATATATTCACATATCAAGAGTATATTGTAACAAAACAATATATCTATGGATTATTTTAATTAAATAAATACATTGGAAGAATATTTTCTTATATTAAATTCTAAACATAATTGTAAAACCTTGATTCCATAATAAAATATAAAAATTATATTATAACTGATATTTTATTGAGAATCACAAAAAGTAACTAAAAAATAAAAACTACATAAATGTGTATTATAAAACAGAGCACATTTATTCCAAGAAAATATATATTTCAGAAAATAATTTTTATGTGCAATGGTATTAAAATTTATTGTAAAAAATATTTGATATTGAATCACATAGAATGTCTCACTTATTAATTATTTAAATGATTAATTTATTTAATGTGGATAAATTTATTTTTATGTGTAGAATTAATGTATCACCACAATTTATTATTAATAAATTGAAATTTATGAAACATTTCTTTTAAGTAGATGTGTATAAATAGCCTTTATATATAATTTTTCTTGCTTCCATGATTTGAATTTCAATAAACAGCCATCCACAATTATGATCAGTAAGTTATTTAGAGTATTATGTAATAAACATGATTTTTAGAGAATAGTAACACACCCTTGTAAATATTTATATGATCCTTATGAATAGTAAATCATATTTTTTATTATTGTATTACAGTTATAATATAATGATATGTGGGTGAATTTTTCATGGTGTTATAAAATGAGTTTTAGATTTAAAATTTTTATTTTTGAATTAATTATGAATTTATTTAAATATTAAATTAATAATATTTAGATAATTTTTTCCAAAAAGAGGAGTTTATTTTTTAATTATATACTTCGAAAAAATGGTAGGTTAAATTGTTTTATTTTTCTAAATTTCATTGATTTTTTTTGAATAGTAGAATTCGATTAATTATGATAAATGATAAATACATTTTTTACTCCAAAATAGGATATGAACGTCTGATGTAAGCCCACTTATTTCAAACTCACATTGAATTATTACTATTTGGATACACCTAAATCATGAATATTCACTCTCTTGTGCAAAAATATATTAATAATGATTAAAATAATGTTAAATCCCTTATCTCCTCAACTTTAAATATGACCACCATTCCCCTCTTCCTCTCACACATTTAAATCAAATATAATTTTATACGTTCTACCAAATCCACTCCGCAAGGATCTTCCTAAGATCATGGAGCTTCTGTTATCATAAATGGTCCAAAAACAACGGCCTTAAGTAGGATCTCAAGGTTAAGAGTTCAAGATGTAATAATCATGTTTCTTGTTCATGTGTTATCATTCCAATTCCATTATTTTCTTATACAGTCTTACCATCTACTTATCCCACAATTATAAAATCTACATAATATTATATATTTCTTATTCTACCATGTTCATGTAAAATTTTCATATTCATCCTTTCTCTCCTCTCCCTCATGTTCTAAAAATAAAAACATTGTCCACAAATTGATGATTTACCAAATTTGTGGTCGATGTGTTAGAAATATCCATTACATCCTTTAAAGTTGATCATAAACCTATTTTAATGGTCGATACAAAATATAATGTGTATGTTTTGTGCTAATTTGTTTTCTGGAATGATCTTCTACGCATGACATTAAATTATATAATGAATCAGGTTCCTGATTATCGAGGAAGTCAAAAAATGATCCAAATAAAGGCCATTAATTTTAATTATAATGATCAATCTTCATATATAATAAAAAATGATAAATGGTATTATTAAATAGTCTAGAAATATATAAATATCATTTAATTGCACATCATTATTTTATCTTATATAAAACAATATAATCAATTAAAAACCGTCTAGGGGAATCACATAAACACAGACCAAAAACAATAAAAGGAACAAAATACTATTAATGAAAGGGTGAAATTATGATATGAAATAATAATATAAGGAGTTATAAACATGAATATTTTTCTACAAGATATTAATGCATCTTTTATTATTATTATACTAGTGGTTTAAATGAGTTTGATGTAAGAAAAAACCGATGTAAGGGAATTCATAACCTGATTAACTTTATTTGGGTGAACATTCTACATCATTATTTGTGTGGTATAAAAATTGTTTTTGTTTTGAATTTTGTTCATATTATGTTGAATTATGTGAATTAAAAATGTATATACATGTTCCATAAACACTATTAAGTATCAATTCCATTATATGATATTTGTAAGGGGCTTTTCATTTAAAATATTATTTTAAATTTTTTTTACGAAATTGAAAAGAAATGATTTTTGGAAAACAATTTCAGGTTTCATGATTATGTTATGGTATTGGAAATTTTTTATGTTGATGTGTGGGTCCTATATATTCATCTACTTCATTGGTTGTGTGTGTGTTAGAGGTGGGACGCTTGGTTACTCTAATTTTAACTATGACTGTTACAAAGTAAGTATATATGGGTGACATGTATGTTTTTTTAAATGATTTCATGCATTTACAATTACTCATGGAGTACTATATTCTTTTTAAATTTTATATTCATGATTGATATTTTTTATGCTCATACCATGTTTTTTAAATTATTTTCATGAGTTATAATGTTGTTTACGAAAAATAATGAATCCATATTAAATGTTGTGAATATTTTTCAAGGAAATGATTTTTTATATGAATGGTATTTTATTTTGGAGGAAATTGATACGTTTCCTTTCGTTTCATATCTATATGAATGTAGAAATTTATGTATGTGTTATATCATAATTCTCAAAAACTATAAAATTGGATTGATATCCAATTTTAAAGGAAATTATATCAATATTAAAAGTCTATATTATGTATTTTGATAAGGTTGGTTCCTTGATGATTGTATTAGAGGATGGTTTAGATAACATTAAGGGTTATGATATTGTTAATAGAATACCATAATTAAATTTTTAGTTTATGGATAATATTAAATGTCATATCATTTAATTATTTCTATGATTCATGGACTAAGTTATGCTTATTCAGAATGGTTTTACATAGATGAAATACTGAAGATAAATAAGATAGGCAGTGATAGAATGATATCATTCCGAATCTGCAGCCTGAAACGATAGTGATTGGAACCAAGCAATTTTTAAGAGTAATGGCTCTGCTGACTCATGAAATAAATGGTGGTGGAATCCATACAAGAGAAAACCTGTAGGTACCACAATGACACATGGAGATAGTGGATCATTTTATGAGAAAACACCCTCCAATGTTCTTTGGATATTCTGACCTAGAAGCTGATGAAGGGAGGATTAAGGCCCTTTAAAACATATTCAATGTTTTGGGATGTTTATATAATCAAAAGGTAAGTCTAACCATTTTTTGTCTTGAAGGTGAAGCTGATCAGTGGTTGTCAGTGGTTAAAAATATCAGGGGTGGAGAGGATATTTTCACCTTAGAGTGGGATTAATTTAAATGAATTTTCCTTGAAATATATTTTCATAAGGTGGTGCAACATAGAATGGAGAAGAAGTTCCCGGAATAGATAAAAAAGGAGGAATATTCAATGGGTTTTTATGAAGAAAACATCACCTGATTGTCTTGGTATGCTCCCAATCTTATTCTGAATATTGATAACATAATACATGGATTCAACTATGGAGTAAAGCCAATGTATCAAAGGTCATTGGCCTCCCATGATTTCCAATGTTGTGGGAAAATTATGTATTGTGCTAAGAGGGTAGAGATGGAGTTTTCTAATGATCATGGTCACTTTGACTACAAGGAGAATAAGATGTATATATGATAATATATGTGTAAGAATCAACAAATTATATATGACGGTAAGAAATTATAGTTCTTAGTTTGTGAAAAGCGTGCAAAAAGTACCCTAGTGAATGCATTAACAGAATTGGGACGTGTTTTTGATGTATTAAGTTTGAACATATGACATGATATTGTAATGAAAATGATCCTATGACTAATCCAGATAATAAAATTATAATGTGCTTTAAATGTGGTGAGATGGTTCATTATGAAAATACCTATCCAAAGAGATATCTAAATGATGAAAATAACCCTAAATATAAGTAGAATGGTGTAGTTATATCCTTTGCGACTGTGCCAACAAATTTTGTACCATCCAATGAAGTTTTCTCGTGTACCTTATTTGTTAACTCAGATTTTTCTAATGTTTTGTTCGATATGGGGTCTACAAATTTTTTTATTTCAAAGTAATTTTCTAGTAAATTGGAAATATCACCTCTGAAAATGAGACCAAGACATATTATTAAAATTACAAGGGAAATAATATAGTAATGTGGAATTATAATAATCAGTCTATTATGGTATATGAAGTGACTTTACATGAAAACCATGATGTTTTCCCCTCATAGAGTTTTATTTCATTCCAGGAAATGATTGGATTTCTATTTTTCATGCTATGATTAACTATAGATATAATGAAGTTGTTTTTTAGAGAGTGTTTTATTTTTTATACAACACTGAACCCATTTAATTGATAAAATATCAGAAATAAGAGAAACTATTGAAATTTGGATGTAAATTTTATCTTACACATATTGTTGAAAACAAGGGGACAATTAACATTAATGACATGCTTGTGGTAAATGAACACCTTAATGTTTTTCATGACGAGTTACCAAGTGTCATACCTGAACGAGAAGTTGAATTCACAATTGGCTTAGTGAATGATGTTAGTACAATTTGAAAACACCCATATCGACTGGATCAAATAGAAGATATTGAATTTAAAAATCAGTTGTTATAGTTTCTTGATAAAGGCTTCATTCATCCTAGCACATCACCATGTGGTGCGCTAATTTTTTTTCATTTAAAAGAATGATGGTTCCATGAGACTTTTCATTGATTATAGATCCTTGAATAACATCACAATTAAAAACCAGTATCATTTTCCTTTATCGATGACCTCTTTGATCATGTCTAAGGAGCTCAATACATTTCTATGATTGAATTGAGATCTGAATACCATGTTCTGAAGGTGACAGAGGATGAAATATAGAAAATAGATTTTTATACTTGGTATGGTCATTATGAATTTTTTATTCTTTTTTGGGTTAATTAATTCACCTGCTATAATCATTGATAGTATGAATTAACTATTTCATGAGTTCATGGATATCTTTTTGGTTCTGTTTATTGATGACATTCAGGTTTTCTCTAAGAGTAATGCAGAGCATGAAAAACAATAACGGTTATCTTTCAAGCCATAATGGGAAATAAACTATATGGAATATTTAGAATGTGAAATTTTTGGTTGCATCAAATTTAATTTCATGGGAACATTGTAACTATGTTTGGAATAACACTTGATTGTACCAAATCAAATGTGGATGATGAATGCCCAAGACCTAAAAATGTTATTGAGATTCATAGTTTTATTTGAATAGTAGGTTATTATCGAAGGCATGTTAAAAACATTGTCTGCATATCTATCCTCCTAAATATGTTAATGAAAAAATTGGTTAAATTATTTGGACAGAAGAATGTGATGTTTTTTAGTAACTAATGAAGAGATTGGTGAATTCTCCAGTTTTGGACTTGCCTTCCCAAAATGGTTTGATTTTCATATATAGTGATGCATTATTTATGGGACAGGGTTTTGTTCTTATTTATAATGATCATGTAATTTCATGTACATTAAGACAACTAAAACCTAATTATTTAAATTATCCCAAACATGATTCGTAATTGGTATCTATGGTTTTTTCTTTTAAAATTTGGAGGGAAAAATTATATGAATCCTAATATCAAATATTTACTGACTATAAAAGTCTGATATAAAAATTCAGTTAGAATTAATTAAACATGAGGTAGAGAATTTGGCTGGAACTGATAAAGGATTATTATTTCATAATCAATCACTTTCTAGGAAAACCAAACAATGAGGTGGAATCATTGCATCAAAAACATCATGCATCATTAACCATGTTATGTTTGGAATATGATCTATTGATTAATTATTTGATTAATTTTGTCATTGAAATTTATCATGCAAGAATTACCTCTATTTTGGTTCTAGTTTCAGTGTAGTCATTGTAATTAGATAAAATTAATCAGTCATAAAAGGAAGACTGTGAGCTAGAAAAAAGGTCGAATCTGTTAAAATGGGTAATATTCGGGAATATAACCTTGATAAAGATTGTGTTTTAAGATTTGGTAAGAGTTTGGGTGTGCCATGTGATTCCTAAATGAAGAAATAATTATTGTGTGAAGCTCATAGTTCTTTATTTTCAGTTCATCCTTGCAGTACTATGATGTACAAAGATCTTTGGTAGAATTATTGGTGTGATGGAATGAAAAAAGATATCGACAATTTTATTGTGAAATGTTTGACATGTGAACAAGTTAAAAAAGAGAAGAAGTTACTGAAAGGGATGCTTCACCCGCTATTGGTGCTATAGTGTAAGTGGGAGAATATGTCCATAGACTTCATTGTGGGATTATCAAATAATTCTTGAGGTAATAATGCAATATGGGATACTGTTGACTGACTGACTAAATCATCACATTTTATCCCTATTAGAGATACAATGTATTTGGATCAGCTTTCACGATTTTACCTTAGTGACATTGTAATAAACCAAGCTAAACGTACAAGTACATTACATTTGTTTTTTCGAATACTTAATACATGATAAAAACCGACACCCAAAGACGTTATTAGTTTAGTTCCTTTGGAAACATGGAATGTAATCTTTTAACTTGGTGAAAGAACTTCAACATCTCCCATAAATATCTTTCCATTTTTTCCTACATAATAAAATTCATTATATCCTAGTGAAAATAAAACAAAAAATGGGTGATATCAAATTATCATTAATGGTAATCATGTAGATAGAAAAAGAACCATAATCATTTCAACATAAAAACATGAACATAATGGTTAAAAATCAAAATCATGAGTCATGAAATTAATGTTGGCAGTACGTAAAGAATATATCATAAAGTTAAATTAACTATGATAGAATAGAATTGGAATAAAACATGTAATTTTTAAAAACTAATAGTCACATAATAATATTTCTATAGTAGCCAAGTCATTTCTACCAAGTCCATCGTAGTCGACAAAAGCCATCACTAAACTGGGTTTACCTGCCATTTCAGACATGTATTATTGATCTAGATTTACTTGTCATTCCAGTCATTTCTATCTCATGTGATATAAATTTTTAATAAATTCATTGGAGGGAGATATATATAGCACCCATATCATAATGAAATCATTCTTATATATGCCGCAGAAACATAAATCATTCATCATAGCATAACCCATGAAATAAAATGGTATTCGTAAACATCATGTCATCACAACACTATCCATATAAGATTAATGTAATTTATGAAATAATTACATCACAAGAAAAATCAAATAAAATAATGAATATGGATATAATCATAACCAAATGTCATCTTAGATGGAAAATAATTTGTGTAAAACACATGAGCTTAATTCTTGACGAAAATATCATTTCTTCTTTAACAAACTTATCTTTTCTCAAAATGCCATGCAATATTAAAATAATAGAATATAGTTGAGATAAACGTAAAATAGTGTTGGGAAATATTCATGCAAATATGGAATCATGAAAATATAAAAATACAATCATTCCATATAAGTTAAAAAAAACATTCTTCTCGTACCTTTTCAGGAGAATTCAGAAAGTACCTTCTACGGTAAATGTAAGATTGATTTGTTCCAAACCATGTAGTAAAATTAAAAATGGTTTTAAGAGACATTAAAAATACATAGAATAATAGTAAACATTTTATGAAAACATATCTACAAATCATGGACATCGATGATAAATATATTCCCATTAAATACTTACATATAAACAATATCAGATAAAAATTACATTTCAAAATTATCCCATACCATAGGTCCAATTTCATTCTTTTGTGTCTGAAACTCATATATTATGGTTTTAAACTTATTATTAACTTGTAACATACCATAATAACATTTATTATATCATATATGATTCTCTTATGACTTTATATAACTTGTTCATTTGTTAACTCCATGTTGAAGCAACGTTTTGGGAAATAATCATTTTTTTATTGTACGTGTTTTGAATTGTTATTCTTAGTATTTTTACTTATATCATGATTTTATTATATAAAGAATGAAAATAATTATTTATATATAATATATATTTGGTATATAAGTATAAATATATTATATATTTAAATGAAATGGAATACAATGTTCATGGAGACGGTTTCTCGTACCTATGCATTAAAGATGTTTTTGTTTCCATACTGAACAGAAGGGAAGTATGTAAATTATATATATATATATATATATATAAATCTAGTACCAATATTATTTCACATATTTCAGGATTATTTTTTATATACTTTATAATCATTGTTGAATGGTTAATGTTGAGAATGAATCTCATCGCGTTGTGGAGATGGTAAGCTCTATGTATGCACGAGCAATGATATCGTTCCCATAATTATTTAATTTTATTGATTTGGATAGTCTATAATATATCAGAATTATTATAATTTTATAATAATAATATATAGTTATTATTTCCACCAGTGTACTCATCCATGTAAGGTGGTGGTAAAAAACATATTACACCATGGCGTCGAGATGGTAAGCCGTACGTACGCATGAACGACGATTTCTTTATTGGCATGATGTACAGAAGGTGAAGTATTATTGTTTCATATTTATAATAATGTATCATTATATGAGTGATAATAATGTTATTAATTTATAATTAAACTACTAAATAAGAGGATGTAGAAGAAGTCATAGATTTGAATGAATATGTAGATGATATTTCCTCTTCCACGACGTGCCTCCTTTAAATTTGTACTTAGTGTGCTATAGTTAGTATTTGGAGAAGACAATAACCTCTAAAACGTAACTAGGAATGGTTAGAAGAGTAAAGGGTCATGATTGACCGAGTATGAAGGATCAAAATGGATTGAATAAGATATTGAGGAGATACCTTTTTGTAAGAGGGGAGTGGGGCAGTTTACAAAACTCTCAAAATATTAATTTATTATAAATTAAATTTCAATTACAAATGGTCAAAAGCTTATATAATTCTACTATAAGAGGATTTTTTTTAGAAAAACCCTCATAAAATAATTTTTATACATGTCTGGAAAATTTATTTATCCTTATATTTTTGTTTTAACACATATTCTACCCTTTTTAATCTTACCATGATATCATGTAATTTACACATTGTGGGTTAATGTAATTACCATATCATTTCAAACTACCCAGGATAAGTTATTTGTGACATATATGGATATATATTTACTCTTTCTCAAAATTATTATTTTTAAATTTAATATCATCTAATCATCTATTTTATGTTTTTGGTTATGAGTTATGTCCGTTTTTGAAACTATTCGTACTTGACATTATTAAAAAATCATAAAAACTTTATTACTTTGATCCAACGGAATTAAATCATCCCTAACATGAATATTTAATACATAATTGTTTTTTTCATAGAATCAAAATTTTCAAATTATATTTATGATAATATTTGTAAATTCATTTATTTGACTCTTTCATTAATGGGATAATCACTATAATATTTTTGACATAAATAAATATATTTATCTAATGTCAAAAATTTGTAAATAAAATACGATGATTTAGGAAATAATTTTAGATTTATAATTACTAATTATTGGAATAGATATCTTCTATATTACCCTATATAAAAACTGATTTAGCAAAATATATATGTTTAGGTCTTAATTATAATTACATTAAATTATTCCTTATAAAATGACATTTTCACACCCAAGTAAATCCATGGGGTCCCAAAATCGACCCAATAGTGCCCAATATCAGAAATATATTATTCAATAGGATTATGACATGTTTTAGGGTATTTTAATTTTATTATAATATATTTTAACCATTATTTACCATATTTAACTTTTAACCATGGTAAGAAAAATAATTACTGAAGTACTATTCATAATGTACAACAAGTAAAAGTTAACTATTAAAATAATTTGGACCTTCTAATTAATAATATGGAATAAATTTTTACAAATTATAATTATAGTAGTCGTATTAATTAATATAAAATTAATTCCTATTGTCAAAAACCAAAAGTTGGGTTTTAAGAAGAAGAAAGTTATCAAAAGATCAACATGTATTTATGTCTAATTTAAATGTGAAATTACATTCAATGCCCATAATTGGACTAAATGGTATTAATATATTCCATTCATACATTGAAACCATTAACTATTATAATTTAACAATATGAATTATCTCAATGAAAACAGTGGGTTTTAATTAAAATTTAGCATATTTATACTAATCATCAGAATATGAAAGTTATTAGAAAAATAACAAAAATTCTTCGAAAGTGAAATTTTATTTCCCAAATATAAATAAGAAGTTTATTTTATTAAATTAAATTTATTAAGGTGTAAAAAATACGAATTAAAAGGAGTGTTACATCAGAATGTGGTAAAACTGTATTTTCCTAAAAATAATTATTTTTTCCGAAAAAATGAACTAGTTATTATATCTTGTCTATAAAATACATGAGGGGAATGTTAATGTTATATAAAATTCCAAATTTGGTTAATAATATTCATAAAAGAATACTTTATATCCCATTATATAAGAATATTTTAATAATATATAATTTTTTTGTGAAACTCGATATTGTGTACAACACAGACTATCATGGAAGGTCGCAAGCCAAGAATAGTGTTGTGTAGAATACAAGCTAAAATGGTGTTGTGTATAGAGAAAGATAATCTTGGTGTAACGTAAAACAAATTAAATAAATAAATATAAATAATCTATATCATAAAATATTGGGGTGTAACATTCTAACCCCCTTAAAATGAATTGTGTCCTCTAAATTTATCAGGGTTATAAAAAGATAACTACTCGAACAATTAATTCATGGAATCAAATATCATAAAATGGGTAATAAAACAGAATTTTAAAATGGAATGATAGAAGCATAAGTATTACCCAATGTAACTCATCACTTGGTATACAAATAAGAGAACATTAGTTGGAAGTAAAAACATGGATATCGAAGATAAATATAACCATAAAGTTCTTATGGATAGTGATAGAGAATAAGGACTGGAGAAAGCTGACTATAAGAAATACATAAATATATGATGATTCAAGGGACCATATTATTCATAAAATAATAAGGTACTAGGATCACATTTTTGTCTCCAATATCCTTTTCTTAATTGTGAAGATTTGTGAGATGACGTACTTAATTTATTTAAGTAAATTCACATCATTCGTCATTCCATGAACTATATCCACATCATCTTTGATTCAATGAAATAACTTTGAACTTTTAATTCCTAAATTCTTTCCAGATCATGCAATCCATAGATAGAAGTATAGGTCATTCACTTTTTTTATCATAAAAATGGTTTGAACTAGTGATAAAATGTGTGTATCTTCACATATAGTGTGATAATACATTAATAAACCAAACATAAACCAGAATATAAATTATCATATCTATAAATGGATAAAATTAAAATGATTCAGAAAGATAAAATATAAAATTTTATAAAGTGGTGAAATAAATTGACAAAACATTTATCTCTCACATCTCATAAGACAGTTCATGGTTATCACATTCCAAACATGTGAATACCTTAATCATGTATTCTTTTAAGCAACAATAACACCCTAAATTTTCAGATATCCTTATTGAAACCATGAATGATTCCTTACTCTAAAACATATTGGATATATTTCATTATGTCCCAAAAAGTTCTATACTTCATATATGACATCGAAACCCACATTTCAATTACTCTATCATTAGTTTCCAAGGAACTAACATCATCCTAATTATTCAATTACAATACATATTTATCCAAAAATCATTATTTGAACACAAGGTACATATTTTGGGTTATATTTCCCTTAATCATGGGTTCTCCATATGTATCAACTTACCCTCAAATAAATTTTTGGTTATTTGAAATATTCATCATATCATTTACAATCCATAATGAATCAATTATAATCAAAACACCTATATATTTCAAAAATCATTGAATTATGAAACATATACACCTCAATAATAAAATTTTATTCTTAAACAATTACACATGATACATGATATTCATCATTCGTAAAATATAAATCATTTTATTAGGTTTCCCAACTTCAATATTCATAGGTTTAATGTAAAAAATACTATAAGAACATTACATTCCATTCACATGTCATTTATAATATCTTTTATCCTCAATAGTATGACCAATACTCATACAATCGTCATGATTCTCTTCATGATATTTTCACTTAGGAAATTGATCTTCATAATTCCCATACTTTTAAATTCTGAAACATTCAATAGTTAATAATGTTCTATGTTGTTCTGATTATTTAAAAAGACCAGAAAGAAAAGTGTGAGAAACTCATATCATAGATTAGAAACAAAAAAGTAAGGTAAATTACTTATAGTATTTAAATCTATGATATCATTGGTTTAACCCTTGGATGGTTATAATTATAAAAAAAACTATGTTAGAAACATATAATTTATATATCATTAGGAAATACCTAGAAATATCCTTAGAAATATATAATGGGATCTCACTAATGTTTTTGCAACCTAGTTTCAAAAGGTTTACAAATCCTTTACACTAATACCAACTGTAAGTCCCTATGATTAACATATATGGACATTACAATTTTTTGAATAAATAATACATAAAAAAAATATTCCCAAAGACCGTATTACTTTAGTGCCTTTGTAAACATGGAATATAATCTTCTAACCTGATGAACGATATCCAACATCTCCAATAAAGATCCTTTCATTTTTTCCTAACTAAAACATTTCATTATGTCCTAGATAAAAGAAAACATAATATGGGTGATCTCAAATTCTCATTAAGGGTAAACATGGAGATCATAAAATAAACCATAAACATATAAAAATAAAAACATGAACATAATGTTGATTCATCAAAATCATGAGTCATGAAATAAATCTTGGTACTACAAAAGGCATAGATTATAAAGGATTATTATCCATGATAGACTATCATTTCAATTAAACATGTAATTTTTTAAGACTAATAAGAACATAATATTATTTCTATAGTATCCAAGGCATTGCTACCCATACCATCATAGTGGACAGGGTCTATTACTGAACCGGGTTTACTTGTTGTTCTATTCCTATATTACTAAACCCGATTTACTTTCTCTTCTAGTAATGTATATCTAATGAGTTATAAATAATTAACCATTAAATTAGATATTGATATAGGTCCCACCCATCTCATATTGAAATCATTCTTATATGTTCCACAAAAACATACATCATTCATTATAGCATAACCAATGAAAAAAATGGGATTCGTAAACATCACATCATAATATTGTAATCATTATTTTATAATTGGACTTAATAAAAATAATTCCATCATAAAAAAAATTAATAATAGGTATATAATCATAAACCAATGTCATCTTTGATGGAAAATAATTTCCATAAAATACTTGAGCTTAATTCCTTAGGAAAATATTCTTTCTTCTTCCTAAATATTTTCTTTTTTCAAAATGACGTACAATTTTAAAATATATAATTTAGTTGAAATAAATTTGAAATAGTTTATTCACTGTCTCATATAAATATGGTGTCTTAAAAACATAAAAATCCATTCGTTTCGTATAATCTAAAAACATTCATCTCGTACTTTTTCCGGAAAAGTCAAAAAGTTCCTCATATGGTAAACGAAATAAATATTCCTTCCAAACCATATGATAAAAGTCAATATGCATTAAAATGAATCTAAAAATACATAGAACAATATCAAAAAATTTGTGGAAATATTTTTATGAAACATGGACATGGATGATAAAAATATCCCCATTAAATACTTACGTACGAACAATCACAGATAAAAATAAGATATCAAAATTCTCCCTTACATTATATCTGATTACTTCCTTAAGTGTCTGAAACTCTTTTGTAGTGTGTTTAAACAAATTATTGACTTTTTACATAACCATAATAATATTTTTATATCATATATGATTCACTTATAACTTTATATTACCCGTTCATTTTTCACTTCCATGTTAAAGAAACGTTTTGCGTAGTAATCTTTTTATTTATCATATATGTTTTAAATTTTTATTCTTGATATTATTACATATATTATGATTTAATTAATTCCAAAAGGTAAAATATTATTTATATATCATATATATTAATTATATTAATATATCAATATAATATATAGATAAATGAAATGAAATACACCGTTCATGGAGACAGAATGTTGTACTTATGCATGAATGCTATTTTCGTTTCCTTATTGAATTAAATGGAAATAAGTAAATGAAATATGTATATATATATATAAATCTAGTAGAATTATTATTTCATATATTTCATTATTATTTTTTATATATACTTTATAATCATTCTTGAATGGTTAACATGGAGAATGAATCTCATCGCGTTGTGGAGACGTTAGGCCATACGTACACACAAGTGATGATATCATTCCCATAATTATTCAATGGTATTAATGTGGATAGTGTATAATATATAAATATTAAATTATTTTACTAATATTAATATATATTTATTGTTTTTACAATTATACCCATCCTTGTAAGGTGGTGGTAAAAAACAGATTATACCACGATGTGGAGGCGGAATGTTGTATGTACACACGTGCAATGATTTTGTTTTTCATAGGATGAATAGAACATGAAATAGGATTGTTTAATATTTATAATAACATATATGTTTATGAGTGATAAAGATTTTATTATTTTTAATTAAACTACTAATGAATAGAATGTAAGAAAGGAAAAAATTTAATGAATTAGTAGAAGAGAATACCTCTTCCTCGATGTTCCTCATTTAAATTTTCTCATAGGGTACTAGAGTTAGGATTTTAAGAATAATATAACCTCTAAAATGGTACAAGGGAAGATTATAAGAGAAATAGATCCAATTTTAAAGAGATATAATGCTCAAAATAGAGTGAATATGAGAGGGTGGATGTTTACTTTTATAAGAGGGGAGAAAAGAACCTTAGGAATCTCTGAAAATATTAATTTATTAAAATTAAATTTTGATTAAAAATAGTAAAAAACACAATTTATTCAAATATAATATTATTTTTTTTTCAAATATCCATCATATAATAATTTTTAGACATGTTTGAATATTTTTTATCCTTATCTTTTTGGTTTAACCCTTAGTTTACCCTTTTTAATTTTACGGTGATATCATGTTATTTACATAATGTGGGCTAATGTAATTACAATATCATGTCAAACATCCAAAAAAAGTTATTTGTGACATATTTTGACATATATTAAACAATTTTCTAAATAATTTATTTTTGGGAATTTAATATCACTTAATAAACGATTTTATGATTTATGTTATGTATTATGTCAATTATGGACAGTATTCATACTTGAATTTTTAAAAAATGCATAACAACTTGTTTTCTTCAAAACAATGTCATAAAATAATCTCTAATATTTCAATGTCATCCATAAAATTCGAGGATGGAATCAAAATTTTCAACATAAATTTATTTTAATAATTGAAAATTCATTTATTTGAATCTTTGATTAATGAGGTAATCATTACTTCATAATTATGTCATAAATAAATATATTTATCTAATGTATAAAAATTCTAAATAAAATACAATGTTGTAGAAAATATTTTTAGTTTTATAATGACTATTTATATATGTATTGATCAGTTATATACCAATATATTAAAATCTATTAAATAAAACATATATATTTAGGTTATATTTATCTTTATTTTAAATTAATTCATATAAAATGTCATTTTCAAATCCAAGTGAATCCATGGGGTCCCAAAATAGACCCATGTTTGACCATGGTCATAAATATATTATCTAATAGTATTGAGAAAATTCTTAGGGTAGTGTAATATTATTATAAAATAATTTTTTACCATTATTTACTAGATATACCAATTAACCACAATATATAAAATTACTACTGAAGTTACTATTCATAATGTCCAAAAAATAAAAGGTACTTATTTACAAAATTTAGACCATATAATTAGAAATATGGATTATATTTTTCCAAATTCAAAACACTATAGTTGTATAAATTAATTTAATATAAATTTTAGTTGTAAAATACGAAAAGCATCTTTTTAAGCAGAAAATACTTATAAAAAAGATTGGCATGTATTAATGTCTAATTTAAAAGTAAAGTTATTTAAAATGACGAAAAATGGATTAAATGATAAAAATATATTCAATTAATAATTTAAAACTATTAAATATTATAATTTAACCGTATAAATTATCTCAATGAAAAATGTTGTTTTTGATTAAAATTTACCATATTTTACTATTCATAAAAATATCAAAGTTATCGAAAAAAATTAAATATTCATTCAAAGTTAAATTTTAATTCCTAATTAAAATGAAGAAGTTTATTTTTTCAAAATGATCTTATAAAAGGTTCAAAACAAGATATGAAATGAATACAAAATCAAAAGGTGATAATACAAAATTTTTTAAGAAATACTTCTTTTCTATGAGAAAATGAACTTGTTCTTATATCATGTATATAAAATACATAAGGTTAATTTTACTGTTATATAATATTAAAAATGTTGTTGATAATATTCATAAAAACTAGTTTATATCACATTTAATAATAATATTTTAATAATATATCGTTTTTATTGAAACTTGATATTTTGTACAACACAAGCTATCAAGGAAGGTCGCAAAAAAAGAATAGTTATGCATATAATATAAGATAATATAGTGTAGTTCATAGAGAAAGATAATATTAGTGTAGAAAAAATATAAGAAATAAATGAAATTAAAATAATATATCTCATAAAATCACGGGTTGTTTCAGAGATTTTCAAATACATGGAGTTCCTATTTCAATTGTATCTAACCAAGATCCCAAGTTCATTTTTCACTTTTGAAAGGTCCTTTAAAAGACATTGGGCACATAATTAAATTTCATTATAGCTTTTCATCATTAATAAGATGAACTTTCAGAACAAAAACTTCATATTTTGGAGGATATTATTTGATCTTGTTCATTGGACTACCAAGGAGTCAGGATCATCATATTTCATTAGTTGAGTTTTCTTATAAAACCCGTTTCTATTCTACTATACAGATGTAAATATTTGAGGAATTTTATGGGGAGTGGAGTAGAATTCCATATTTTTTGGATGAATTTAGGGAAAGTATGTTGATGAGACCATAATTGGTAGAGGAACTTGTTGGGAAAGTTAAGATGATCCAGCAACACATGAGGACAGCTCAGAGTAGACAAAAAGTTATGTAGGCAATTGGATGAAAGAAATTAATTTCAAGGTATGTGGTCAACTTTTTATTTGAATGTCACCATGGAAGAGTATTATATATTTTTTCAAAATGGAATGCTAAGTCCATTTTTATTGAACATAATAAAATCTTGTGGAATGGTGGACCAGTCACTTACTAAGTAACTTTCCCTTCGAGTTTATCTCACGTACATAATGTTTTTTAATTTCGATTTTGAGCATGTTTGTGATAGATTATTATCATGTTTTTTAGCCCAAAAGTAGTTCAGATGGAAGAGAACCTTTCTTATGAATAGAAAATAGTTCAGATTATTGATCATAGGGAACGAGTGTTATGGAATAAGGTGATCCACTAGATAGAGGTTTTTTAGAGAAAACACATGGTTAAAGAAGAAACATGAGAATCTGAAAATGATATGAGGGAAAGTTACCCTCACTATCTTAATAAATAAATAATATTTTGAGGGTGAAATTTTGAGGATGTGGGGCTAATGTAAAACCTAATGGGTTTAAAAATAAACTAAAATTTAGGAAATAATTTTTGAAGTAGATATTTATAACTAGTCTTTGAACATAATTTTTTCGTTTCAATGATTTGAATTCCAAGAAACAGTCATCTATAATTGTAATCAGTAACTTATTTTAAGTCCTATGGAAACAACATGACTTTTTATGAATAGTAACATACCTTTATGTATAATAATATTAAATGTAATATCACCCTTATGAATAGTAAATCATATTACTGTTTTATTTTATTAAGGTTACAAGTTGATGTGATGTCAGTTAATTTTTCAAGGTGTCAAAAGATGAGTTATAGATTTAAAATTGATGTTTTTGATTCAATTATGATTTTAATTAAAAATTAAAATAATAATACTATGAAAATTATCTTCAAAAAATGGAAATTATTTTTAACTATACATGTCAAAGAATAGTAAGAGTGAATTTTTGGGATTTTTCTGAAATTCATCAATTTTTTAAGAATAGTAAAAGACGATAAATTACTATAAATGATAAATACATGTTTTTCTACATCATAGGAGATTCAAGTCTAATGTAATCCAATATGGTTCAAAATCACATTCAATTATTACTATTTGGGGTCACATGAATCGAGACTATCAATAGGGTTGAGAAAAAATATTATAATAATGATTAAAATTGTGTAAAATACCTCCTCTCCTCCAATGTAAATACCACCCTCATTACCCTATTCCTATCAAACCTGTAATGCTTATAGAATTATCTATCTTCTACCAAATCCCCTCTTGGAGGCACTTCCGGACATCCTAAAACTTATTTTATCTTTAAACGGATAAACCCAAAGGCCTTAAGGAGGATCTCAAAGAGAAGAGATAAAGAGGTAAGAATCCACATACTTTTCAATGTGTTTTCATTCAAATTCCATTATTTTTTATAATATATTTTCCTCCACATGTCTAGGAGGATTTAAATATCCAAAATATTATATATATATTTTATGTTAGCATTTTCATGTAAAATATTAGCCATCTTCCTTCCTCTCTTCTCCCTCTTGTTCTAAAAATAAAAACACTGTCCATGATGTGCCGATTTACCAAAATCATAGACGATGTGTTAGAGATATCCATTACATCCTTTAAAGCTAATAATAAATTCCTTTTAATAGTTGAAACAGAAATTAATGTGTGTTTCTAACCTATTTTATTTTCTAGAATGAACCTATATGCCTGAAATTAAATTATCTAATGAAACAAGTTCATGATTATCTATGAACCTCAATCAATGATAACAAAACATCATAAATGATTAATCTAACCATACATCATCATATAAGATAATAAATGGTTTATTGTATCATTATATATTCTGAAAAAATATAAATACCATTTAATTCCACATCAGGAATTTCATTTCCATATGACCAGAAAATCAAATACAAACCATCCATGGAAATCTTGTATAGAACGCACCCAAAACAATGAAGGGAATATAATTCTAATAATTGAAGGGTAAAATTATCATATAATATGTAATAAACATTAATATGTTTCATTATGTTTTTTTGAAATCTTATTTTTTATAAAGTATATACATATGGGTGAAATGTATGTTTTTTTAAATGATTTCCTGTGTTTACATATAATCATGGACCAATGATTTCATTTCCTCTTTTTATATAACTTTATAAGAATTTTTGTTCTAATCGCAAGATTTTAGTTGAAAATAAAAGGTTATGATGGTGTGTAAGACAAAGAAGGAATCCATGTTAAATTTTATGAACATTTTTCACGGAAATCATGTTTTATTTGATAAATATTGTATTTTGGAAGAAATAGTTATTGTTTATGTGGTATCTTCTCTATATGAATGTTGAATGTTATGTATTATTATCTCATAATTATCTATCACGATAAACATAAAAATATCCCCAACATGAATTCATTATATTTTTGACAAAAATTCATCAATATGTAATGTGATAAGGTCATGTCCTTATAATTATGTATCAAAATTAAGTATTAGTGTCATGATAAAGTGCTTATTTTTTAAAATAACATTAAATTTAAAAATATCTTTTATTAAATGATTATATTTTAAATTAATATTATAATAATATTTTTATATGTAAATAAAAATATATTAACAATTCTTTTATTGGTAATCAATGTTACAAAAGATTAATATCACTTAATGACTAAAATTACTTTTGACCAAATTCTCTTTTTAAAAAACTTATATGGTTTGATTTAAAAGATAATTCATCCTATTGAGAAATTTATTTCATTGTAATTGATTCAAAAATCAAATTTATTATATTGTTGTGTGGAAAAAAGGGTCCATTAATATTTTCATTAATTAGATAATTGTCATTATTAATATTTAATTATGAGTAGTAATTTTCTAAATGACTAATATAATGTAGATCGAATGTCATATGTTATCATGAACATAGAAATTCCAGAATAAAAAACAAGTCTTAAAAATATTACCAACATGTATCACTAACCATAAATCATCTAACCAAAATTACAGTGATTTCATTCCAGTCATACACCATATATACCATTCAGATCTATGGGAAAATACCTATTTCATAGTTATAAAATGGGGATCACATGCGCATTTCAGTCATACATTCCAATTTAAAAATACACATGAAATCCTTCAAAAATTTACTATCCATGACATCCTTTACACACACTTTTACCTCTGGTCACAAAAAATTATGCTTGTTCTGTCAAATCAATGTCATTTATTGTGAGTATGTTTAAGTCCACAACGTAGGTATCACATTTTTGTTAGCATTTTTCCTTATTCAATAATTAAAAAATACATCATAACCAAAATATATTAAAAAATGTAGATAATTATTCATATGACATTTTAATATACTAATAGTGAAACAATATTTTCTTATTATGAATCTACTATCAAAAAAATTAATCACAATTTGTGCATGTGAAAGGATTACCAAATCCATTATATAAGCCTTTAAATTTTTTGTCACCATCCGACATTATTGGTTAATGAATGTATTTTGGAATAAATTTGAATTATATAATTTATTTGTAGTTCCAAAGATTTAATATACTATTCACTTCAACACCACTCATTTGTTGAGTAACAAAAACACTTATTGTGTATTGTGTGAACTACCTCCAACAAAAAGGATCATTTTTTGGGTTTTCATCATGTTTTTAGTTATTTATTGAAACATGTTTATATATGGACAACCACCATAATAAAATAATTGTAATTTTATAATAATGATTTAAATATAAAATTATGTAAAAATAATAAAAAACATAACCACAATCACAAATTGATTAAAAGAATGATATTGTTTTGGTGGGGTTTTCTACCTATTTGAACAATTGTACGAAAGTAATTCATTAAAGATTATGATATACTTGACTAAATTAATATTACAAAAAACAATATGTAAATATTCTCAGTTTTTTATATATAATACATCAATATTTGACTCATTAATTTTAAAACACCATTTAATGGTTAAAAATCACTGAAAAAATGTTCATTGTCAATTTTATCTTAAAGATAAAAACTAATGTAAACATGAAATTTATTATCAACAAAATAAGTCATATTATGTAATCCATTATAGTAAAATAAATGAAAATTATAGATAAAAAACACTAAAACCAATCCTAGTAAACTGCTATAAATAGTAAAAAATTCAAACCACTATTGTCGAAAAGTGATAAAAAAATATAAAACATGCATGTAATTGATATCAATGATGAGTATAAATTAAAATATATATTAATAATTTTTTAAAATAATTAACTAATATGGTTAATAATAATATATATATGCAAATATAATTCTTTTGATGTTAGTAGAAAATATAAGGTAATTGCAAACACAATATCAATTCATTGAGTGGCCGAATTTATTATTGAAAATCATATATCCATGTCGTTAAATTTTAATTGATGTTAGTTCTATATTTAAAGATAATAACTGTTTTTGGACAAAAATAAAAATCTTATATTTTATTTATTTTATTTTTATTAAAATCATATGTGAGTTGTTGTTATGGGATTCATTACTATGACTTGTTCAATGTAGAATAAAAAATATTTTCAAAAAAATCATTTTCATGATCTTGTTCTCATTATCCTCAAATGTTATATCCCTCACAAGGTGATATTTTATATTTCATTAAATTTTTATCCCTTTTATAAAATGTATTTTTAAATTCCATGAATATTTAATTTTATGTTTTGTGATATGATTAAGAGTCACATTTTTTTGTGGGTTATTTTAGACATATGGATTCATGTTCTTAAATGGAACACATATGTCTAGGTGATGATTAGAGGGGTCTAATATCACCCTATAGTGCATTGGAACATGATCATATATCACTAGATAGTAATACATATATATAAGTGGATTTTTCACATAGTCATGGTCATGATTGGGTTTCACCCATTTTTATGTGTGGACATAACATTTTTGATCACATAGCCATAGAAATAATGTGTTTTACCACAAATGTTTTCCAATTTTTAATGATCTACTACATTTTCATGATTATAATCCAATTTTACTATCATGATATTCCATTTTTTAATGATATATTTTATTTTTATTAAACTATATGTTTTCATGATTATTCATTTTCATGTCTCATGAATCTTATGCCATGTTCCCTTATTATATGTTTTATATTTTATGATTCTGTATTGGTCATATTATTATCTCATTTTAATATTATTTGTTATTCAGTATCAAACATTATCTTGTAATATGTTATTATGATATTTATTTTTTCAATTATTCTCTTTATTCTATTTATCAAATACTTTATAATATATGTTTTCCTTTATAGAGTGTTTGATCAAAACAATTTTTTTCCATTACTTTGGTAATAAATATGATTACATCATCTGAGAAATCATGGATAGGTTAAAATAGAGTATTATAATGAAAATTTTTATTTGTTTTTTATAAAATATTATTCTTATATAACTAATTTTAGAGACACAAAAATTTAACGTCCTTAGATTATAAAACTATTTATTGAGGTATTATTTAAATTATATTATTAATTTATAAATTATTTTATGTGTCCCTTGGGCCCAAATTATATGGATATAAATAAAATAACATGTAATACTATCTTTTTTACTTGAATGGGTTTCTTGAACTAACCATCTATCTGGGCATGATTTTTAGGGTTACTTCCAACCATCATAATCAACAGTTATTATAGACATCTCCCCGGCATTGAGAAAAACCAAAAAACATGTTTATAAAAAATTTAATATTTGAATCCTAATTTAATTAGTTACTCTCAAAATTATATCCTCGAATATTAAAAAATTTATGTATATTAACTAATATCCATGATGTGAGATAACATTTTTCGGTGAGTGACTACAACCCAAATTGATAAATGTGCATATAGAGTATTAGGGGTTCCTACAACCCAATCAATTAGGATGTATTGATATTTTAATAAATTTACAGATAATATTTGCATCATATAATTTTTCATATAACATTCTAACTTAAAATTCTAAAAAAATCAGAATCATGACACATAATCTTTATTATCCTTATTCATATTTCCAAAATAAATATACTCATTATGATCCCTATACATCATTACACATCTAGTATAGAAAAATAATGATGAATTATGTTCTTCAACCAATTTCTCTTCCTTTTATTTTTATATGATTGGAACACATTTCCTATTCATACATCTTATCCATCCATCGTATTGATGTTTAATCTCTTGATTAATTCATATAATATATATTTATACCACATACTCCATTTACACCTCATTATTCATCATATAGATAGATGGTTGATCATTTCTATAATAGTTATAGGATATTTCGAATCTTCATATTTTTTAAATGTCCATATTTAACTAATTCATATGAATTGTATCATTAATGATCTTAATTATTGAAAATTATTATCTTTATTTCTAATAAATGTTTTTTCCATGTTATTCACCTCCCTCAGTTGGTAATGTATTATGCAGTAATGATCATTAGTAAAATAAAATAATTTCCACTATCATGTATTTAACTCATTTAATGTGAATATATTCTATAAGAATTAATGATCAATATATAAATATATATCACATCAATAATGTCATAGATAATTCCATTATATTTTCAATTATAAAATTACTATTGTAGTACCAAATCATTATTCATTTAATTATTCTCTATGATCATTAATTTTCATTGAGAAAATGATATTACCATGTGTTTTGGAATAAGAAAACATCCACTTAAGGGAGGAAACATTTCCAACCACATATCCTTCTCCAATCATGAGAATTGTTAGTATAATAAAAATGATTAAACATCCTCTATGTTTCTTAAAATTTTATTCGCATTCATCCATATGAATGAACATATAACCCATTTAAATAAACAAGGTTAATAGATATGATATCCATTCTAAATTTATCAAAAATCACTAATAACATATATAATATATAAAAAATCATGATCTCCATCAATTTTTTTATGTGGGACATTCAATATTAACATCCATCATATATTGATATACTGATATATCATCATAAGTAATTAAAAGACCCCATAATGAAAAATTATATATCCAATTTTCACATTCACTAAATTTTTCATATTTTTTACCGATTCTGAAAATCATCCATAAAATACCTAAATGATATCAATATTTTTAGTACTCTTAGAATATAAGAAAATATCATATATATTGATTACAATAAATTGAAGAAGTTAGTATTTAAATAATTAATTCATTATATCTATAAATATATTATAGGAATAGGTAGGTCCAAATAAAATCAAAATAAATTAAGATTTTTCACAATGAATATAGAATATTTTCTTACATATATTCTTTTTCTTTAACTAATGATGTTGATGTATAGATGAATATAAAAATATGAAAAGTATTATCATCAACTTAGTTGATCAACTAAGAGATTAAAAAAAGTAATAGATACTCAATTCTTATCATCATATTCATAATCTATAAATATTAATTATAGAGACATATTTAGAAATTTTTTTAAAAACATAAAATAGGTTTACACAATAGTAATATACTCGCACATACGAATCCCATATAATGTTCTCAATAATTTACTTCTACTATTATTATAACTCAATGAGGGAAATTCTAGAAGTAGTCTTACAATATATTATATAATCATATACTGGTTGAATTGAAACCTCAAAATTATTATTTGGTGTATGATAAAAAAACTCTTCTGAAATAACATCAATATATTTACAAACGGTATGACTACAATTAATGTTATGTTTGACACAACTATTTGAGAAAAATATCCCTTGTGTCTAGAAATTATCTAATATAAAATAGTAGTAATTTAAAGAATACATTCACGCTCACCCTTTAATTTAGGTAAAATCTTACAAAAAATATGATAATAATTTGATGTTACTTATTTTAAAATTATTGGGGGATTTATGTAGAGAGATCCAATAAATGCCAAAAATAACTTCAAATTCAACAAAAATGTGGAATAAAAAATTTATAAGAAGCATATACCCAAAATTCTATTTTAGTAGATCTATATACTCAACAAACTATCAGCAACATACTAATATTTTTTATTAAATTATCATCATTTTAATATTAATTCAGTTATTGAAGAATTATCGATGAAAATTAAAATTTAAATGATTGGGTGGAACCAAAATAAAATAATACATTTTCTATTATTGAGTGGATTGAATTTTTAACATTCACTAAATAATTGTTTTGAAAAAATCTAATAGTTTTAATTTCATAATCATTACTTCTATTATTTTCCATATATGGTTTCTATGGATTATTATCCACCATAGACCTTCAATTAAACAATGATTCAAATAATTCCCAAACTCATTATATTAGTAATAATGAATATCCTTAGTTAGAACCATTTAATCATATGGTGTACTCGTATTTTCATACATAGATGATTCATCTTAATAGATTAAAATTGATTACATTAATTGAACATAATTCTGAGAACCATATTTGTATCGTGAATTTGGAAACATATAAATATAACCAGTAGGTTCAGAAGAGTTACACATTGTCGCTGATAAATTTCCTTATAAAAAAACTATTCATATACATGTCAAACATAATACCAATAATCTTAACCTAGATAAAATAAACCTAATAATTGGAGTTCTTAGATGAATAGAAATGATAAAAAAGGGAAATACCTAAACATAATGTGAGAATAAGTTTATAACACATGACCATATCTTATTAAAACCATACCCTACATATCAATGATAATAATATTGATTCATATAATAAATATTTTCAATTTATAAGAAATCATTCAAAAATATGAAATGGAACATGAGCCACGATATCATAGCATTGACATAACACTTGGAATTGTGGAATGCACATAAGAACATAAAACAATATTAATTTAATTCAATAATCATTTCCAAGGATATCATAGTAGAATGGGTTTACTACCTCACCCATAATAGTAGTTTGGGTTCACCCCTAATACTATAATTATGGTCATAGTACCTTATTGAAATTAGTTCACTCCTCGTTGTAGTTCAGTTTGTCTCCTGAGATATAAATAATTACTCAATTCAATATAGGGATATATTTATCACACACACTAAATAGTTAAAATGATAAATAAATGTGAAAAAATAGCAAACAAAACATTAAAAATCTTATTACCAATGAAAAAATAGTCTCCAATTTTTTTTCATGATATCTAGACCCATGAAAAAACATTCTACATAAGACATCACATCATAACATAACCCTTTAAAAAGAAACAGCTATCATAGACATCATATCACCATAATCATAAATAATGAAGTTAAAAAAAATATGGTATAATTGGATCAAATCCCCATTAATTATGAAGTTACCTATAAATTTGTCATCACATATTGGAAATAATTCATAATGGAAAATCACTTGGGAGTCTTCTTGAGAAAAATAACCATTCTTTAAAAGATAAAATTTTTCAAAATTATATTTTAATAAAATATTGTGGAAATCATTATTTATATAAAATAAAAGTTAAAACCTATAAAATAATAATCATATAAAATAATATACTTTACAAAAAAAAATTCTATTCAAGTTGTAAACAATAAAATAATGATTCATTTCACATTTTTAGTTAAATGTAAATACGATATTCCTATAAATTACTAGAAAATGAATATAAATAAAATTAAAAAAAAGAAAAAAATGGGTCAAATTTTCTTTAAAAAATAATTTTGAAAATTTCAAAAAAAAAATTAAATTTTTATTTGAAAACATGGATGTAGATAACAATTGTTATTTAGATAAAAATAATAATTTTTTAAAAACATTGTTTTGAAATATTGAGTATATAAAAGATAAAGTAATTAATATGAAACATTTATTCTCATGAAATCAATATAGGTGAATAAAATTCTTGTGCTTCATGATATTTGTATCATAATATTTCATCATTGGGAGAAAAAAACATAAACAACCTTAGTAAATGATGATATCATACCATAAAACCCTTACATGTTTTGTAAAATTGAATTATAATACCATGAAATAATTAAATGAAATAAATCATAAAATACCATGATAATAAGTACATTAATGTTATTATATTTAATCATAGATAAATATATTACTTATTAGACAATATTGATACATTACATAACATATGTCTCAATGAATGAAAATTGAGACAAAAATATCATACGTTATGTCTCGGCATTGATCATACACATTCACACCTCCTATGTAATATGTGTTGATTAATTATAAAAGTAATAATCTACCATAATTGTCACTACCATATAATATATACTTTAAATTTTATGCTTTATTTCCAATTTATAAACAATTCTTTGAGAAAATTCTTTTTTGGTGATTTAATTCTCTACCTTTTATGTATGTTTTGATTAAGTATTTTCAATTATTTTACATTGATCATGGTTAAATCATCACAAAAATGTTAAAAATGATATAAATATAATTTTATTTATATGTATATATAGTATTGTTTTATATCTAGAGATATAAAATGAAATAAAACCATCCTGGAGATGGTAGATCATACATACACATGAATTTTGTTTCCATTTTTAATGGATGGATAACACAATGGTAAATAATTATTCACTATTAATTAATCATTATTATTTCATATTTATATCATATATTTTTAAAAAAATTCCTTATTAAAATTCATGAAGTGCATTACTGAAAATCTAATCATATCGCTTCGTGAGGTGGTAGTTCGCTGTACACATATACGATGTTATCATAACCACAACGAAATGGAAAACAGGAAGTTATATGTGAAATTATATATAAATAAGAAAAATAATATAAAAAACTATAATAAATATTAATTTGGTATATCTTTATTACGAACAATATAAAATATAAATGAAGGACACATTACAGCAACTCGACAGGTGGTAGTATGTCGTACACACTAGTGACATTATTGGAAAAAATATTCTAAAGGTAAGAAGGAAGGAATGATATTATGATTAATTTTCATAATAATATAATTAATATATTATATAAACATTGAATCCATAATTATATCTATCTATGATAGTTATTGATGTAATGCCAATAACATCGGTTTGTGGGGAAGTAGTATGTTTCACACACGATCAATATGTTTTTATCACATTTAATCGAAGAGCATATGTATAGAGGATATTAAATAAAAATAATGATATAATAGTTTATTATAGATACATTTGTTTTTATATAATAATATTTAATGATGATTTTAAGGTGTTACATTAAGAAATTAATTGAAAACAATTATATATGGAAAAATACCATTTATTCAGAGAATAACTTTTAGTTTACAAGTGAAGCCTTATTGGGATGTATTTCTAATAAAAAATAGCACTAATAAACTTTTTACCTATCCCAAAGGTTTAAAACTATTGAGATACCCGCTAAAACCATTGTAATTGGGTATCCTAATGATTTTGGGAACCGTTGTGATGTTGGGTGTTGCAATATCCCTATACCAATGGTTTCTTTCAAATTTTTGGTATATCGGTGTCTAGATTTACACTATTTCATTGGTTTATAGGAAACCATTGTGATATATGTCTACCAACAGTTTCCGAAATTTTGGTATACTTACTTCCAAATGAGATACTCTATTTCATTGCATTCAATGAAACTATTTGAATATATGTATAACAACGGTTAAAGAACCTTTAGGGCACATACTACATACTCTATTCGAATGGTTTTATTAAAATAGTTTGGATATATGTATTCACTCCACTATATACCAGCGGTTCTGAGAACCATTGGTATATTATTTCCCCCAAATAAAAAGTAGGCAAAGAACATTCCAGCTAGAACCCGTAAAAAACATACATCAACAACAACACTCCCCACTTCACTTCCCCACTACCCCACTACCCACTGCTTCCCCACTCCTTCCCTAGTGCCCCACTCCCCACTCCTACTCCCCACTCCCCACTCCCCACTAACCACTATACTATATCATCCCCACTTCTCTTCAGCATCACCCACTCAACTACAGCATCCCCACTTCCAAGTGATATCCCTATAGTGTGTTATCATGTGTATATAATTATCAAGAATACTCATATAATCTTCTATCCCATTCCTCTCAAGTGGAATCTCTTTATATGGGATTTTCCTAGTACCGCATGCATGCAGGTGTTTGTACCAAGTCTGCCCCAATGTGTGATGTTCTTATCCTGTCTCCACAGGCTTTATTTAGTGTGTCAAAGGGAGCTGAATTTCAAGAAAATGTTCTCTCAACTCCTACAACATTCTATTCATAACAGTATAATGGAGTGTTTTTTAGATCTCAATAGAAACACATTCAAGATTCGTGTTCTTTTTAGGTGAAAGGGGCTAAGATTCCTAAGTCCATTGTCAGGCGACAACAAGTTCAACGATCCCAATCTGAACTCCTAAGGCCAAGGTTCTTGGGTAAAAATATATTTTATCACTTATGAAATTTAGAATAGTAAGGCTTCCATTTTTTATATGCTCAATCCAAAGTAATGATCTTAAAAAAACAAAGAGTACGTGAGTAGCATAATAATGTGTGCATCCATTTATGTCAACCTTGAAAACCTATTTATAAGGGTCTTTGGGTGTCCCCATATCTCAGTGAAACTGATACATTTGGAAGACAAATTTATAACTATAAAAGTATTTGTATGTAGTAGTAGATTATTTTTTCCATTTGTTTAAAGAATTTTTGATTCTCATATAAGAGAATACATGTGGCACGGACTAGGATCCTTTGATCTAGGGTATTCATGTTTATTGTTGTGGGATACTTTAATATCTTTTTAGATCCCAAACAATATAAAGGGAGAGGAGTATTCCTTCGACTGTTCAGCATGGAATTTGTCTATCTCAAGGATAGTAATGAGATTATGGATATGGGGTACCCTAGGATAAGTTCACATGTTTAATAAATAGATATAGGGTATTCAAACATGGAGTTTTCTAGATTTATGACATTCGAATGTGATGACATCTCTACCTATCGCAATTCAATGGTAACTCACCTAATACAAATCATATCTGATCATTCACCAGTTCTATTTCCTTTTCCTCCAGACAGGAGAGGCACAAGTGGTTCAACTTCTCTAATATGTGGACCAATAATCCAAGATATCATCAGGTCATTAGTGAATCATGTAATAGAAGTGTATGGATTGGGGATCACAATAGGCTAAGACATATCAAAGATGATCTCTAGAAATGGGAAAGTAAGACACCCCATGTTATCATGAGATTAATGTCCATTCGAGATGGATATCGACCGACTAAAATCCTATCTCAAATAATACTGCAATGACACATTTTTTAGTGACCTCACTTGCAAGGATATCCATGAGGACAATATTCTTTGGCATGAATTATTTGGGCATGAAAAATGGAGAATAAAGTGGCTCCAGGAATGTGATCATAATATGTAGTACATCCATGTATGTATCAGGGATAAAAGAAGAATCATAATAATTAATATACCATTGCTGGGAGATACCTATATAGAATATAGGGGTGGTTGGTGGAATGGATGAGTTTTACATCAAGCCTCTTCTTAAAGGACATAATCCATGTATTCCTAAAGGCTACCCAAGAGTCCATGTGGTGATCTTGGATGTGGAATCATTCACTGTATCCAAACAATACAATGTGTTATTTGAAGAAATTTCCCAAATGAAAGAGATACATGACGTGATTTTGGGACATAACCCTAACATTGCTATGGTACCGGATGTGTTTTGTTAATAAAATCATCCATTGGCATGAATGATGTGTCATAAATCATGGGAGTCATGTTATGGGATTCATAATTATGGTTTTATGTGGAGATGGAATCCATATATGGAAGAAGGATTCATAAGGGTGGTGTCATGTTGTAAAATCATATTACAATAAGATGGAGTTAGTGGTACAGTATTCATGTGTATATGGAAGAGTGAAGGGATAATATAGTCATGTAGATGTTTGGGGTTATCAAAATATCCATTGAATAGGTAATTAGATTCTTTAAAAAAAGTAGCACACCAGTATAGTTGTTTCCCCTAAAACCATAAATCTGAAGATCATCAAAACCATTGTCAAGATGATACCTTAATGATGAATTGGATTGTATGATGGCCCGGTATATGAGGGGTTTGGATTTATGGTTATTTTGAAATATTTCCTATGTGAGATTATCAATATTTGACAGATGGCACTATGGATTAAAAATAAAAAATTTCATCAGGTGAGAGATTTTTGGAATTGACCTACAAAAAAATTCTAAAGTAGGTGATAGGTTGTTTTATCATTATGGTAACTATAATTATGTAACTCTTGAAATATCTAGACAATATGTAACATAATTTTATTTTTTTTGAAATCAAGATGGATACAAAATATATTTTTCATGGGACGTATAGATTTATGCTAAGATAATCCTTTAGTGTACATGAACGGATAATATTTAGCTAATACAACAAGGCTAGTCAAATGAACAACCTTTAGCATTACCCATCTTTACATTGGGTTTCCACAATAAAGGAAATACCGAAACATAAGAAACCAAGTATAAATGTGGAAAAAATGAGAAAAAATAATTAATCTCTCTACTACACCGATCTCCCACCTGTATAAAGAAAACAGTAAAGCTACCTATAGTGCCTCTCTAGACCCCTTCATAGAATATAACTTCCCTAAATCAATAGAAAGTGTTAAAAGGCCTATGTAGACAATGCGATAAAAAAACAAAAACATACACATCTCCTGTAACTGTACAATTCACTGCCCAATATATAAGAACCACAATGCCTCATGGGTCAAATCATGCTCCTACAAGTAAGGGGGAAACAAATCCAAGTTTCAAAATGATGCTATCAAATAGTAAATTCCTATTTATTAAAAATTAATCATCTATTTAATGGGATAAAATATGTTTGTCTCATCTCTCTTATTAGTTTGGTTTTTTATTCATGTTAGTTTGGGGAATTTTAATTAGATTTAGTTCGTCATGTTTTTGTTTATATTATCTTGAGAATTTTCATTCATTTTATTTTTAATCAATTCAGTTTGATTAAATTTGGGTTATATCAGTTTGGTTTAGATGAGGTTACTTCAATTCAGTTGTGATCATATAGGTTTGAATTCATTATATTTTGTCCAATTTGATTCACCATTTGTCATATCAAATTAGTTCAAGATAGATTAGTAGGACTTGGTCCAATTTAGTTTCATTCAATTTTTTATATTTTAATTGTATTTTCTTGATTTTGATCCTTCTATATCTATTTTTATTGATCGGAATTTCCTTTATACTAGAAATGATCTGTTAGTTTGTGATTGTTTTTTAATATAATTCATTGTATTTTTTATTTAGTTTTATTCTATCCATTATGGGTTTCCATGGTTTCATATTATTTAGGTCAACTCATTTCGGATTTACTCTTTATAATATTATTTAATCTGGGTAGTTTTTACTTGAATGAGGTTAGCCGGATTCAATTTTATTCAATTCAGTTTGATTGATTTCTTGTTAAGAGGGAGAAAGATCTTGTAATAGTGTTGTTCAAAAAGTGGTAATGAACATATAAAGGAAATCACATTTTATGTTGTTATAAATTTAAATGTATTGTGATTTTACCTAAAACTACACAAATAAGAACATTGAATTTGAGTTTGTTATACTAGTATAAAATTCTTCAAGTATTAAATAGTCATCTCGGAGAAGATATGAAATTAATCCAAAAGATGCAATTCATTGATAAAGAAGTGGTCATCAATAGCGGAAAATAAAAATATGACGAGTAGCAAACTAGTTGATAAATCATTTTCATTATGTTAATCTAATGATTAAGGATTCTATCACAAACATAAATCCTACATTTACAATGTTTAAAAACAAATATATTCTTCATGTAATGATGAGGGAGGATAAAAGACCTATAATGATTATATTCCATGAATAAGATTAGAATTGTTCCTTGAGAAAAATACCCATCATATGAATTAAATCAAAGGAATGATAAATAATAAATAACAGTGGAAGTAAATAAGAGTGATATCATTAAAGAGATCATAAAATACATGGTAACAATTGAAGAGAATGAAATATTCTTGAATTTACATAATGATAATATTGTTTTATAATAGAAATAATTTTGTGAGGAACAATCTTGATGGATTAATACTGAAAGTACATTTAGTAATAGCCCGAATAGAAATGTACAAAACTCTAAATCATTCAAATCACATGGATTTTTCAATCTATAAAATTGTGGATTCTAAAGACCAAAAAAATGGTGTTTGTTTTTAAATTAAGATGTTAAAAGATAACTCCATCATAAAGGGATAATAAACTGAAATAAAACAAAGAATACTTCCTTGGGAGAAGGATAAATAAAGGATACATGATGCCTTGACAGAAGGCATAATTACGTATATAGACTGAGCAATATGTTATAAGATCATTGTTCAAGGTTAAAATTGGTGTTGTGGGATATTATGATATAAATAAACTAATTATTATAATCACATTTGATAAACATATAACTATAATGAATCTATGGGATAAATCCTAGAAAAAGAAGAAGAAATTTAATATGAAATAGAAATAACACAACAGTGAAGAAATATACAAGTGATAAGTATAAACAATTCTCTAATGATTTTTAAACATTATATGAGTAAAATAATAAGTATAAAATCTGTTCAAAATTATAGGAGAAAAAAATAGAGATATAATTAATTAAAAAATGTTTTTTATGTGGAAATGAAACAAGGAAAACAAAATCATTAAGAGATTGGAAGGTAACTGGCCATATTGCAATAGGGAGTATGTAATTCCTACCAATAAAAAAGGAATTGATGAAGAAGAAGAATCTATCATATATGGTTTCATTTCACATTGTTTCACAATAAATAGTAGAGGCCCCACACAATTTTACTACTGAGAAAAGTGAGAACATCATGTTTTCTACAAAGATAAATGATGATGCAATTTGGAAAAGAGGATTAAGGATTATCCCAATGATAAAGTTGGGATGTATAGAAGACCCCACTAGAGAGATACCTAACAACATTACAGGACAAATTAAAGATAAAATTACCCCCTTGCTATCCCCTTTCATTTGATGATTACTAACCTACTGGGAATTGAATGAATCAAATATTGGGGATATTGGAAGTGTTTATCACTACTGTATTACAAGAGAATATTCTTATAATTCATTATATAAACTACCAAGATGATGATAAAGTGGGTTCATCACTTTTAAGGAGGAAAACATGGTAAAATTATTTCAAAGTGTTTGAAATATAAAAATCAATAACAATATAAATATCATTAAACATATGAATGAATAGGTATTCCAATAAAATAATTTAACCTTTTTATTATTATAATAAATGTGTTTATAGAGGGGGTATTGTCAATGTCAATGTAAAAGGGGGAGTTTTATACCTTGCACAATATATTTTTTTGTTCTTGTTGGGATGTGAAATAAATGAGAAAACATATGGAATTTAGTGGTGTATTGTGGTATTGGCATAAATTACAAAGGGGTAGATTTAAGATTCCATGAATGATTATATTTTTTTTCATTATAGAAGATACACGAATCTTTCAATATGTGTTTAAAGATGTTCTAGAGTTTCGGAGTTTGATACCATCATAAATAGAAATTGTATCACATTTTGATTCTTAAAGACCATGGTTGGATAGACACAATGTAGCAATCTTTTGTAATTTTGATAATTGTTGGTGAGGTATAATTTAAATAACTAAATACAACAATTTTTGTTGTAAAAACATTCTCTTTAGTATATATCATGATATTTTGAGAGTATATAGTGTGTTAGAGAAGTCAACGAGTGTAGTTGAAAAGGTTATAAATGCCAAATTGATTGTAACGACCCGAAATTTTGAATAAATCTTGTTTCCTAATTTTGTGTGTTGTTTTATTTTATTTTATTTTTATACTCAACAAAAATGTTTCATTTGATAACATGAGTATAATTAAAGTGAGACCATTGAGTTTTACTGTTATATGACCATTGGTCAATATGACCACTGTAAAATAAATGTTTTGATTATTGTCTCTAAATACAAGTAATCTTAGTAAATTCATATTGAAAGAAGATTAGATGGCCTCATCCAGTAGTCTTGGACAGATTAAAGCCCATCTAACAGAACTTGGGAAGGAGGTAGCACCACTGGGGTTTGCTCTGGACCAAACCCAAGTTGAACTTCATCATATGAAGCTAGAACGGGATCTCCTTCCCGAGGAGTTCAAACTAATAGAAATTAATACTTGTGCAATGTTGGTCAAGACTCCCTCGGATTCTCTCACCATATAACACCTTACACTTAGGTCCTATGATGGGGTGATAAGGGGCTATGTAAGGAGACCGTAACTGCCTTATGTAATCCTTTGTTTTAAATAAAAAATTGGGATTTCTTCTTATGATGAAGTTCACGAATTTTCAAATGTCCGGATAAATATAGTATGCATATTTTTGATGAATTTTAGAGAAAGGATATTTTAAAAAAATGTTTATGTAAACCTTAAATAATTAAAAATGTGTACTGATTTTCCAAAAATGTTCTTCTATAATTATGTTCAGTATGAAATTTAGAGTCTAATAAGATCAACTTGATTTTGATGAATATTATATTATGAATAGTGATTTTATGATTAGGATTAGTAATGTGTCCAAATAGATTAGTAATCTAACTTAAAGAAAGTATTAATATAATCTAGGCATCTTGATTACGTAATGTGATTCAATAAAATGGTTAAAGAACGGTTTCATAAATTATTATTCAAATATTAGTTTTTTCAGGTGAATATTTTTTTTAATTAAAAATTAAATTAAAAATATTTAGAAAATTATTTTTATAAAATGGATTTCATTTTTTAACTCAGAGCTTTGATATTATGTTAAGGTAAATTTTTGGGTTTTTTCTGAAAAAAATGAATTTTTGGTGAATAGTGTATTTATTTAAAAAGTAAATTAAAAATATTCAGAAAATTATTTTTATAAAATTGATTTCATTTTTGAAATCAGAGCATTGATATTTGGTTAAGGTGAAATTTTGGGATTTTTCTGAGAAAGTTTAATTTTTAGTGAATAGTAAGAATACAATTTTAGGGTTTCAATATGTTTAATGACATCATCACTGTGTCATGATGATGTCATGAGATATATTATGGTATGGACGACCAAAGGTGATGAATTATTTTGTTGGGGGCCCCATGTGTCCTAACTCCATGGGAAATATCTTGGGAGAGCACATGGTTTTGAGAAACCCACTTATGAGGTGTCCCTTGGCCATTAATGTCTTGTCCCCTCACTTTCTATATAAATACCAAGCCATTATCTCATCCTTTAGACTCCAAAAGCATTCTCAACGAAGTTCTGGTCTCCGTACCTCCCATAGAGTCCTCCCAAGGTGCCCCCAAGCCCTCAAGGTCCAAACCTTTGAGTTTTATGAGTTGCATTTTAAGGTAAGGGATCTGGCCTCTCTCTTTCTTTTCAAGTAATCTCTTTTATGTCATTTCATTTATGCCCCATGTTATTATGTTGGAGGATGTTCTCCTATATTAATATTACTACCCATTTCATTTTCATATAATGAGATACCCCATCTTTCTCTCATCGATTCATTTTAAGAATGTTTAAGTTGCATTGTTAGGCTGCCGAATTTTTAAGAGATTCTTTCACCATTCTCGTTTTCAAGTTCTATTTTCTTGTCAAGTCTTTAAAGTTCTTTTTTATTATGTTGGGGTATGATCTCTATATCTATATTACTGATCTTTTATGATAATATGATGAGAGACCCCGTTATATCTCTTCAATTCAGTATTTTGATGTTTTAAGTGGCGCCGTTAGGCTGCCAAATTTTTAAGTGGTTCTTTCACCTTTATCCTTTTTCAAAGTTCTAATTCCATGTCAAGTCTTGAAAGTTCATTTTTATTATTTTGGGGAATTATATCTATATCTATCATACTGAACTTTTATTTTCATATTATGAGAGACCCTATTTGATCTCGTCAATTCATTTTTGTTGAAGTTTAAGTGACGTCGTTATGCAGCCGAATTTTTAAGGGATTCATTCACACTTCTCATTTTTCAAAGTCCTACTTGCATGTCAAGCCTTTAATATTACTTTTTATTATGTTGGGGTAAGATATGTATATTTATCATACTGAACTTTTATGTTCATATGATGAGAGACCCTATTTGATCTTGTCAATTCATTTTTTTGAAGTTTAAGTGATGTCGTTAGGCTGCCGAATGTTCATAAGAGAAATCTTATTATTGTCTTCCTTTCATGTTCTTCATTTCATATGGTATGTCTTTCAAATTTCATTACCATGTTCATATATCCTTCATATTATTTCCCTCTACTGTTTGATGGGTCATTTATGAATGTTTGACCCATGTCCCCTCTCTTTCCAACGTTTTCTAAAACCCTGTAACGTAGCTGTTGTGCTGCAGAATTTTCATCTCAAAATGCCTCTCTCTTTTTCTCAAAATTACTTCATGTTATTATGTGAATACTCAAATCTCTTATTTCTACAGGGGTATTCACATATATATCAAAATATTCTATTTTTTAATTCTGGTATTTACATACATGAAACCCTCTTTCCCTTTCCGTGGGTTTAAAGTGACATAAAGATATTGTTTTTAAAGCAGTTTTCAAAACATTTTGATTTTGAAATGAAACCAATTTATTTTATGCTATATGGGTTATTTATGCAATGTTTGATGATTATATATGTGGCTCACATGATAATAAATTAAAATTTAAGGGTGCGCCCAGATAGCGCTCCAATGCATTGGGTAATGATGTAACCAGTAGAGATTACAATATTCACGATATCTTGGTGAATAACCTTCATAATTTTTAAATGACACCTTGGGGATGGACCTTGGTGATATGTTCATGATTTTATATGTTAAATGATGTAGCCACATCTTAAAGTTATGAAAACGTTTATTTTTATTATAATATGCCTCGTGAAATCTTTCTCAAGCCTTAATGTTCTTTTTCATGACATTGTTGATGTATCTCAAGTTCACATGTTAAATGTTTCTCCTTGTTTCCCTTACTCGGCCTTCTTCTCATCCATTCTATCGATTTATGTCCCCAGGTTACGAGATGCAGTAATGAACCTAGGATGAAAATAAAGAGAATCATTTCAAGTGTTTAAGAAGAATGTGTTTTTTGTTTCATGTATTCAGTTCCTAGTTTCCAAGACACTAAACCTTAAAGATCCTCAGTTTTGTATAATGTAATGAAAGTTTATGTGACAAAAAAAGGCGGGATGCTATATTTTGTATCAATGGATGGTTTAGTTATTTGTAGAAATTAGGATATGAAACCTCTAGGAAGAACCCTATAGAAAAGTTTAAATATATGAAATCTTCTTCGTATTTTGGTGAGTATTGAGTAAGGGGTTGCCAAGAAAATACATCCATGTCTGGATACGAGAAGGTTGAGGTGGCTCTGGCACAGATGTACATAGGGGTAAAACCTGAAAACACCGCTATTAGCTATACTCAAACGGGAACTGGTACACAACAACAGGCTTTGCTGCACTCTTGGTTATGACACTCCCGGGGGATATGCTTTGATAAATTCATAAGCTTATTATGAACCATTATTAAAGGAACAAAGATAAAATAAAATAAATATTCACATAAGAATATATGATCATGGATAACCTTGATGGGAACCTAGGAGATCACATGTTAGGGTATACTTTTATTCTTCAAGTTATCATTATATGCTTTTAGTTCCTTTTCATGATTATTGGCTAAGTACTTAAGCCCCTCATTATACTTTCTCTTCTTATTTAATGGTGGGAAATGGAAGAACATGTCCCAACAACCAATGTGAAAATAAATTCGACGATTGTCGTATTAATGTGATAGAGAAGATTAGTGGATTAATAGATGATTATTATTTTGGAAGACGTTCACTATTTTGGGGACCCTATATGATCGAGGTAAATAGATTACTACGGTATTTTCATTGAGGAGTAAGGTTGACTTATATTTTGATGAATCAATGAATTTAAGGTGGACTTATAGTAATTTAGGTTACTTATGGGAATGATTAACCTATCTTGAGTAAAATATGTTTAGGTTAGCTACTTCTGTTATAAGATGTTAGGAGTGGTTGATGTTGTTAGGATATTAACAATGAAGTTTATTATGGAATACTATGTTATCAAACCCTTCTTGTATTTGGGTTTCAATCTTAGTTTGGTTTATTTTTATGAATTTTATGGACCGTTCTTTATGGAATGGTCTATGATGATCTTTGGGTAGTACCACAAAACTTTGATGATTTAAAAGTATTTTCCATTCCTATAGGATTCATTCTTTTTGAATAGTTGTTTTACCATAACCATTATGTTTTTGGGATAATGTTTATAGGTAGAAGAAATAGATAGGTAATCTTTTGTGGATTATGTGATTCTCTAGAAGATGATTCTTCTGCTTTTGATGAGACCAAGTTTTTTTGTATTCTCATCATTTGGAGAAAAGATTATTTTGGTAGAGACTTATTAAAGGATGAAACTATACTTGAATGTAGGTATATTTTCTTATGTTTATGTTCTATGTAGTTAATGAATTCCTCAAAATTATGAAAAGGAACGGAAAATAAAAAACATTTTTGGTTTATGTTTCCTACTAGATAATCAAAGACCGTTTACACACATCATAAGTTTGGGATTTTCTTGTGGTTAACATTCTCCGAATCATGTTTTCTATAACTCTCCCTTAGAATGTGACCCTTGGTTTTTTCCTCCATTTCCATGTTTTCCTACATGGGATCCTAGTATGGGTTAGCTCGAGTGACCTTTGTTCTTCCCTTTATTTCTTTTAAAGTAATAGTTTTACTGACTCCTTTCCTGATGTGGGACATTCAATATAATTTCAAAACCCAATTTTAAAAATTGTGAGGATGTAATTTCATAAGGGGGGAAGATTTTATGACCCGAAATTCTGAATAAATCTTGTTTCCTAATTTTGTGTGTTGTTTTATTTTATTTTATTTTTATACTCAATAAAAATGTTTCATTTGATAAAATGAGTATAATTAAAATGAGACCGTTGGGTATTGACTGTTATATGACCATTGGTCAATATGACAACTGTAAACTAAAAGTTTCGATTATTGTCTCTAAATAGAAGTAATCATGGTTAATTAATATTGAAAGAAGATTCGATGGCCTCATCCAGTAGTATTGGACTGATTGAAGCCCATATAACAGAACTTGGGAAGGAGGTAGAACCATTGGGCTTTACTCTGGACCAAACCCAAGCTGAACTTCACCGTGTGAAGCTAGAACGGGATTGCCTTCGCGAGAAGTTCAAACTGATTGAAATTACTACTCATGCGATGTTGGTCGATTATCCCTCATACTCTCTCACCTTAGCACACCTTACACTTAGGTCCTATGCTGGTGTGATTAGGGGATATGTAAGGAGACTGTAACAGCCTTGTGTAATCCTTTGTTTTAAATAAAAAAATTGGGATTTCTTCTTATGATGAAGTTCATGAATCTTAAAATGTCCAGATAAATATAGTATGCATATTTTCGGTGAATTTTAGAGAATGGATATTTTTTAAAAAAATGTTTATTTAAACCTTAAATAATTAAAAATGTGTAATGATTTTCAAAAAATGTTCTTCTACAATTATGTTCAGTACGAAATTTAGAGTCTACTAAGATCAACACGATTTTTGATGAATAGTAAATTATGAATAGTGATTTTATGATAAGATTAGTAATGTGTCAAATGGATTAGTAATCTCACTAAAAGAAAGTATTAATATAATCTAGGAACCTTGATTAAGTAATGTGATTCAATAAAATTGTTAAATAACCGTTTCATAAATTATTATTCAAGTATTAGTTTTTTAGGGTGAATAGTTTTCTTTAATTAAAAATTAAATTAAAAATATTTAGAAAATTATTTTTATAAAATGGATTTCACTTTTGAACTCAGTGCATCGATATTATGTTAAGGAAAATTTTGGGGTTTTTTCTGAAAAAAATGAATTTTCGGTGAATAGTGTATTTATTTAAAAAATAAATAAAAAATATTTAGAAAATTATTTTTATAAAATGGATTTCATTTTTGAAATCAGAGCATTGATATTTGGTTAAGGTGAAATTTTGGGATTTTTCTGAGAAATATGAATTTTCAGTGAATAGTAAAAATACAGTTTTAGGGTTTTGGTATATTTAATGACATCATAACTGTGTCATGATGATGTCATGTGATATTTTATGGGTTGTACGACCAAAGGTGATGAATTATTTTCTTTGTGTCCCCATGTGGCCTAACTTCATGGGAAATATCTTAGGAGAGCACATGGTTTTGAGAAACCCACCTATGAGGTGTCCCTTTGCCATTAATGCCTTGTCCCCTCACTTTCCCTATAAATAACAAGCCATGCTCTCATCTTTTGGACTCCAAATGCATTATCAACGAATTTATGGTCTCCTTACCTGCCAAGGATTCCTCCCAAGGTACCCCCAAGCCCTCAAGGTCCAAACCTTTGAGTTTTAAGAGTTACGTTTTAAGGTAAGGGATCCGACCTCTCTCTTTCTTTTCAAGTAATCTCTTTTATGTCATTTATTTTATGCTCCATGTTCTTATGTTGGAGGATGTTCTTCTATATTCATCTTACTGAAATTTTAATGTTCATATGATGAGAGACACCCTCTTTCTCTCATCGATTAATTTTAAGAATTTTTAAATGGTGTTGTTAGGCTGCCAAATGTTTAAGAGATTCTTTCACCATTCTCATTTTCAAGTTCTATTTTCTTGTCAAGTATTTAAAGTTCCTTTTTATTATGTTGGGGAATGATATATAAATCTATCATACTGATATATTATTATAATATTATGATATACCCCATTTGATCTCTTCAATTTAGTATTTTGAAGTTTTAAGTGGCGCCGTTAGGCTGCCAAATTTTTAATTGGTTCTTTCACCTTTCTCCTTTTTCAAAGTTATAATTCCATGTCATGTCATGAAAGTTATTTTTTATTATGTTGGGGTATGATATCTATATCTATAAAACTGAAAGTTTATGTTCATATTATGAGAGACCCTATTTGATCTCGTCAATTCATTTTTTTGAAGTTTAAGTGACGTCGTTAGGCTGCCGAATTTTTAAGGGATTCTTTCACCCTTCTCATTTTTTAAAGTCCTACATTCATGTAAAGTCTTTCAAGTTCCTTTTTATTATGTTGGGGTATTATATCTATATCTATCATACTGAACTTTTATGTTCATATGATGAGAGACCCTATTTGATCTGGTCAATTCATTTTTTTGATGTTTAAGTGATGTCGTTAGGCTGCCGAATGTTCATAAGAGAAATTTTATTTTTGTCTTCCTTTCATGTTCTTCATTTCATATGGTATTTCTTTAAAATTTCATTAACATGTTCATATATCCTTCATATTATGTTCCTCTACTGTTTTATGGGTCATTTATGAATGTTTGACCCATGTCCCCTTTCTTTTCAACGTTTTCTAAAACCCTATAACGTAGCTGTTGTGCTGCATAATTTTCGTCTCAAAATGCCTCTCTCTTTTTCTCCAAAATACATGATGTTATTAAGTGAATACTTGAAGCTCTAATTTCAATAGGGTTATTCACATATATATCAAAATGTTCCATTTTTAAATTCTGGGATTTACATAAATGAAACCCGCTTTCCCTTTCCGTGGGTTTAAAGTGACATAAAGATCATGTCTTTAAAGAAGTTTTTAAAACGTAATGATTGTGAAATGAAAACCATTTCTTTTATGCTATATGGGTTATTTATGAAATGTTTGATGATTCTATATTTGTCTCACATGATAATAATGGAAAATTTAATGGTGCACCCTGATAGCGCTCCAATGCATTGGGTAATGATCTAACCACTAGAGATTAAAATTTTCACGATATCTTGGTGAATAACCTTGGTAATTTTCAAATGACACCTTGGGGATGGACCTTGGTGTTATGTTCATGATTGTCTTTGTTAAATGATGTATCCACATCTTAAAGTTATTAATTTTTTTTTATTATGATATGCCTCATGATATCATTCTCATGCCTTAAAGTTCTTTTTCATGACTTTGTTGATGTATCTCAAGTTCACATGTTAAATGTTTCCCCTCGTTTACCTTACTGGGCTTTCTGCTCACCCTTTCTTTCGATGTATGTCCCCAGGTTATGAGATGCAGTAATGAACCTAGGATGAACATAAGGAGAATCCTATCAAGTGTTTAAGAAGAATGTTTTTTTTGTTTTATGTATTATGTTCCTGGTTTCCAAGACACTAAACCTTAAAGATCCTCAGTTTTGTATAATGTAATGAAAGTTTATGTGACAAAAAATGTGGGATGATATAGTTGGTATAAAAGGATGGTTTAGTTATTTGTGGAAATTAGGATATGAAAACTCTTGGAAGAACCCTATAGAAATGTTTAAATATAAGAAATCTTCTTGGTATTTTGGTGAGTATTGAGTAAGGGGTTTCCAAGCATATACATCCCTATCTAGATACGAGCAGGTAGAGGTGGCTCTAGCACAGATGTTCATTGGGGTAAAACCCGAAAACACAGCTTTGAGCTAGACTCAAACGAGAACTGGTACACGACAACGGGCCTTGCTGCACTCTTGGTTACGACACTCCTGGGGGATATGCTTTGGTAAATCCATATGCTTAGTATGAACCATTATTAAAGGAAGAAAGATAATATAAAATAAATAATCACATAAGAATATATGATCATGGATAACCTAGATGGGAATCTAGGGGATCACAAGATAGTGTATACTTTTCTTCTACATGTTATCCTTATATGATTTCAGTTCCTTTTCATGATTATTGGCTAAGTACTTAAGCCCCTAATTATATTTTCTCTTCTTAGTTAATGGTGGGAAATGGAGGAACATGTCCCAACAACCAATGTGAATGGAAATTCAAAGATTGTCATATTAATGAGATAGAGATGATTAGGGGATTAAAATATGATTATTATTTTGGAAGATGTTCACTATTTTGGGGACCCGATATGATCGAGGTAAATAGATTACTACAGTATTTTCATTAAGGAGTAAGGATGACTTATATTTTGTAGAATCAATGAATTTAAGGTGGACTTATAGTAATTTAGGTTAATTATGGGAGTGATTAACCAATCTTGAGTAAAATATGTTTAGGATAGCTACTTTTTTTATAAGATGTTAGGAGTGGTTGATGTTGTTTGTAGATGAACAATGATGTTTATTTTGGAAAACTATGTTATCAAATCCTTCTTGTATTTGGGTTGCAATCATAGTTTAGTTTATTTTGAGGAATTTTAAGGACCGTTATTTATGGAATGGTCTATGATGAACTTTGGGTAGTACCACAGAACATTGAAGATTTAAAAGTAGTTTCCATTCCTAGGGGATTCTTTCTTTTTGAATAGTTGTTTTACATTAACCTTTATGTTTTTGGGATAATGTTTAAAGATTGAAGAAATAGATAGTTAAACTTTTGGGGATTTTGTGATTCTCTAGATGTTGATTCTTGTTCTTTTGATGAGATCAAGTGTTTTTGTATTCTCATCATTTAGATAAAATATTAGTTTTGGTAGAGACTTATTAAAGGATGAAACACTACTTGAGGGTAGGTATATTTTCTTATGTTTTTCTTCTCTGTAGTAAATGAAATCCTCAAAATTATGAAATGGAATGTAAAACAAAGACGTTGTTGGTTTACGTTTCTACTAGGTTGTCAAATATCATTTACACACATCATATGTTTGGGATTTTCTTGTGGTTAACTTTCTCTAAATAATTTTTTCTATCACTCTCCCTTAGAACGTGACCCTTGGTTTTTTCCTCCATGTCCATGATTTCCTACATGGGATCCTAGTATGGGTTAACTCGGGTGACCTTTGCACTTCCCTTTCATTATTTTAAAGTAATACTTTTACCGACTCCTTTTCCGATGTGGGACTTTCAATAAAATTTCAAAACACAATTTTAAAAATTATGAGGAAACAATTTCTTAAGGGGGGAAGATTGTACAACCTGAAATTTTGAATAAATCTTGTTTCCTAATTTTGTATGTTGTTTTATTTTATTTTATTTTTATACTCAACAAAAATGTTTCATTTGATAACATGAGTATAATTAAAATGAGACCGTTGGGTTTTGACTGTTATATGACAATTGGTCAATATAACCGTTGTAAACTAAGCATTTCGATTATTGTCTCTAAATACAAATAATCATGGTTAATTAATATTGAAAGAAGATTTGATGGTCTCACCCAGTAGTCTTGGACCGATTGAAGCCCATCTAACAGAACATGGAAAGGAGGTATCACCACTCAGATTTGCTCTGGACCAAACCCAAGATGAACATCATCGTGTGAAGCTAGAACGAGATCGCCATTGAGAGAAGATCAAACTGATAGAAATTACTACTAGTGTGATGTTGGCCGAGCCTCCCTCGGATTCCCTCACCTTAGCACACCTTACACTTAGGTCCTATGCTGGTGTGATAAGGGGCTATGTAAGGAGACCGTAACTTCCTTGTGTAATCCTTTGTATTAAACAAAAAAATTGGGATTTCTTCTTATGATGATGTTCATGAATTTTCAAATGTCCAGATAAATATAGTATGCATATTTTCGGTGAATTTTAGAGAAAGGATATTTTTTAAAAAAATGTCTATGTAAAACTTAAATAATTAAAAATGTGTAATGATTTTCAAAAAATGCTCTTCTACAATTATGTTCAGTACGAAATTTAGAGTCTAATAATATCAACTTGATTTTTGATGAATAGTAAATTATGAATAGCAATTTTATGATTAGGATTAGTAATGTGTCCAAATGGATTAGTAATCTCACTTAAAGAAAGTATTAATATAATCTAGAAACCTTGATTAAGTAATGTGATTCAATAAAATGGTTAAATAATGGTATCATAAATTATTATTCAAGTATTAGTTTTTTCGGGTGAATAGTGTTTTTAATTAAAAATTAAATAAAAATTATTTAGAAAATTATTTTTTTAAAATGGATTTCATTTTTGAACCCAGAGCATCGATATTATGTTACGGTAAATTTTGTGGATTTTTCTGAAAAAAAGGAATTTTCGGTGAATAATGTATTTATTAAGAAAATAAATAAAAAATATTTAGAAAATTATTTTTATAAAATCCATTTCATTTTTCAAATCAGATCATTGATATTTGGTTAAGGTGAAATTTTGGGATTTTTTTGAGAAAGATGAATTTTTAGTGAATAGTAAAAATAATGTTTTAGGGTTTCAGTTTGTTTAATTTCATCATAACTGTGTCATGATGATGTCATGAGATATTTTAGGGGTTTTCCTAACAAAGGTGATAAATTTTTGTATTGGGGGCCCCATGTGGCCTAACTTCATGGGAAATATCTTGGGAGAGCACATGGTTTTGAGAAACCCACTTATGAGATGTCCCTTGGCCATTAATGCCTTGTCCCCTCACTTTCCCTATAAATACCCAGCCACGCTCTCATCCTTTGGGCTCCACAAGCATTCTCAACGAAGTTCTGGTCTCCTTACCTCCCAAGGAGTCCTCTCAAGGTTCCCCCAATACCTAAAGGACCAAACCATTGAGTTTTAAGAGTTACGTTTTAAGGTAAGGGATCCGACCTCTCTCTTTCTTTTCAAGTAATCTCTTTTATGTCATTTCTTTTATGCTCCATGTTCATATGTTGGAGGATGTTCTTATATTTTCGTCTTAATGCCCTTTTCATGTTGATATGATGATAGACAGCCTCTTTCTCTCAACAATTAATTTTAAGAATGTTTAAGTGGTGCTGTTAGGCTGCCAAATTTTTAAGAGATTCTATCACCATTCTCGTTTTCAAGTTCTATTTTCTTGTCAAGTCTTTCAGGTTCCTTTTTATTATGCTGGGGTTTGATATCTATATCTATCATACTGATCTATTATGATCATATTATGAGAGACCCAATTTGATATATTCAATTCAGTATTTTGAAGTTTTAAGTGTCACCGTTAGGCTGCCGAATTTTTAAGTGGTTCTTTCACCTTTCTCCTTTTTCAAAGTTTATATTCCATGTCAAGTCTTGCAAGATCCTTTTTATTAAGTTGTGTTATGATCTCTATATCTATAAAACATAAAGTTTATGTTCATATTATGAGAGACCATATTTGATCTCGTCAATTCATTTTTGTTGAAGTTTAAGTGACGTCATTAGGCTGCCGAATTTTAAAGGGATTCTTTCACCCTTCTCATTTTTCAATGTCCTACTTTCATGTCAAGTATTTCAAGTTCCTTTTTATTATGTTTGGGTATGATACCTATATTAATCATACTGAAATTTTATTTTCATATGATGAGAGACCCTATTTGATCTTGTCAAATCATTTTTTTAAGTTTAAGTGATGTCGTTAGGCTGTCGAATGTTCATAAGAGAAATCTTATTCTTGTCTTCCTTTCATGTTCTTCATTTCATATGGTATGTCTTTAAAATTTCATTACCATGTTCATATATCCTTCATATTCTGTCCCTATACTATTTTATGGGTCATTTATGAATGTTTGACCAATGTCCCCTCTCATTTCAACGTTTTCTAAAACCCTGTAACGTAGCCATTGTGATGCATAATTTTTGTCTCAAAATGCCTCTCTATTTTTCTAAAAAATACATGATTTTATTAAGTGAATACTCAAAGATCTTATTTCTATAGGGGTATTCACATATATATCAAAATGACCTATTTCAAAATTCTGGGATTTAGATACATGAAACCCGCTTTCCCTTTCCGTGGGTTTAAAGTGACATAAAGATCATGTCTTTAAAGATGTTTTTCAAACATTATGATTTTGAAATGAAACCCATTTCTCTTAAGCTATATGGGTTATTTATTAAATGTTTGATGATGATATATGTGGCTCACATGATAATAAAGGAAAATTTAAGGGTTCGTCCTGATAGCGCTCTAATGCATTGGGTAATGATGTAACCACTAGAGATTACAATTTTCACGATATCTTGGTGAATAACCTTGGTAATTTTCAAATGAAACCTTGGGGATGGACCTTGGTGATATGTTCATGATTGTCTAAGTTAAATGATGTAGCCACATCTTAATGTTATGAAAAAGTTTATTTTTATTATGATATGCCTCATGATTTCTTTTTCATGCCTTAAAGTTCTTTTTCATTACATTGTTGATGTTTCTCAAGTTCACATGCTAAATGTTTCCCCTTATTTCCCTTACTGGGCTTTCTGCTCACCGTTTCTTTCGATGTATGTCCCCAGGTTATGAGATGTAGTAATGAACCTAGGATGAACATAAGGAGATGTCATTCAATTGATTAAGAAGAATGTTTTTTTGTTTCATGTATTATGTTCCTGGTTTCCAAGACACTAAATCTTAAAGATCCTTAGTTTTGTATAATGTAATGAATGTTTATGTGACAAAAAGGCAGGATGCTATATTGATGAAGTATGGAATTACAGTAGTTGTAAAAGGGTAAAAGTGGAGGATACATATAAATAATTTGGGTTGGAAAAGACATGAGAGAAGATATTTTTTGGTTTTCATAGTCGTAAATTACTACATTTTTAGTGTTAATCAAGAGGTGCATAATGAAAATTATTAAATCAAGAAGTTATTTAATTTTCATCTAGTGTTCATGTAATAGTAAACCACTGTGTCGTCTAATGTTGACACTAAAGTTCCAGAGCTACATTAGGTTCACTACACTCCGCCAAAAGATAATATTGAATATTAAAGAGTTTCATAAGAGTTATTTCCAAATTTATTAAATTTTGTAATGCTCATCTCTGATCTATATGGAGGTCAGTCTATAAGTCCCCAGACTTAAGCCTTACTTAATATTGAGTTATTATAAGAATACACATTGAGGATCTTTTTGGGATTAGAGTTTTAGAGAATTAGATTATAAAACATTCATTACCTTCCACATATAAACAATGTGGTTACATAAAGATAGTATTCTTCTTTCCCATCAATGGAAACATATTTAAAATACAACATGGATTCTTTTTTGACACTTCCTTGACACTATCATCATATCATGTACCTTTCCCTTGACCTGTGAAAAACATTTCAAAAAGAAGTTGGGATGAGCATAAAAAGCTCGGTAAGGGATATAAAAATATATGGAAAGGAAACATGGGTACATATATACATAAGAACGAAATCATACATTACCCAAAAAATTTAAGCACATCAACATACCTCATCAAATCATTAATAAATCATAGAAATCATAAGACGTAAAGGTAACTTGAGGCATTCATAATATTCTTACGTAGGGAGTAACCCTCTTGGTTACGTTTGGAATACCCATCACAGTATATTCCCTAAATATATTCAGGGAAACCTTAACGTTACACTCCTTTGTGTTACCCAATGCATTGGAGAGCTATATCGGGCTCACCCGCCCTTAGTTTATCACGGAACCACCCGTCTACATAATAATTCCCAAGAACCTCAACATAATCGTATCACCTAAAACATGCATAAAGGAAACATTACATTTCCACCTTTCAATCATAAGATATCAATACAACACATCGATATAAAAACATTATGAAAACCATTTTCAATACCAAAATAAAAGAAAATTAAAACATGGTATTTATTTTTTCTTTTAAAAAGAAGGTATGGCTTATAGAGGAAGCCGAAACTCAAATAACGGTCACAACGACGGAGAAGTCGTTGTCGCCGCATATGTACGACAAAAACATTCCCTTTTTTCATATAGTAAATGATTTGTATGAAAAATATTCCATTTGAAAAAACGTAAAAGTCAAAGGGGTTTATACACCATATAAAAAATTGTCTATAAAACAAAATATGCCTCAATGAAAGGAGATTGAGACGAAGTCCCATACCTCAGGTCCGACTTGACTCGGTCATTCTTTAATCTCCTGAATAATAAACATGATTTAATTTCTACTTGTTTAAGAACCTTTTTTAAGTTCATTATTCCTTTTATATCACTTATCGCCATGTCATGAACACTATGTAATTATTTATCTTAATAACGGTCGTTTTAACGATCATTGGTACTTGAGTCAAAAATAAACCCTTTATAATTACATGTTGTTCATGTATCCATTATATCCAGGATTATAACTATTATTCATATATCATATATATCCATTATATACATGCATTTATAATATTTCATAATCATTTAGAGGTAAGAAATGAAATGAACCATTCATGGAGACGGTAAGCCGTACGTACCAATGAAAGCTACTTTCATTTCTATTTCGTATTTTATAGAATGGAACCATAATGATATAAAGGTATATTATAATTCCAGTATAATATCATATATAATATCATAGTTCCATCCTTTATACGTCCCACATATGGTATTTAACGAATCAAATCACTTTGAGTGGGCGGTAGTCCGCGCTTCCTTAAATAAAGATATCGTGTTTACCCAAAATGGAAACCATAAAGGTATGCCAAAATGATAAATACAGAAGTTTAAGGAGAACATAAACAAATCATATATCATATATAAATATAGTGACATCTTAATGGACACCATTGAATGTGTTAAAAGAATTTTGAACAATCATCGTTTCGGGATGCATAAATTCACCATCCACGGAAACAGTATGTCCTTTAACCATTAGATGTAGGTGTGTGTAAGTGTAGCTTGAATACATCTTATAACAACATCCTAGTATATTGAAGATACTTGATTTGATACAAAAGAAAAGAATAAAAATATTTAATGGGGTTTGAGAAGCAAAATCAAACAAAAGGACTCAAAAGAAGACATTACCTTAAAATCGGGTAACTCTCTTAGATTTGAGCTCAATGGCTTCCTTGGGAAGACTTCTGCTAAAAGTGAGGCTTCAAGGAGTAATAGAGGAATGTGGAGAGACAAAATGGGCAGGTTTTGGCCGAGCCAAAGGCTTTGGGAGTGTGGGTAAGGAGTTAGAGGTGGGGGCCTTTTATAAGAGGAGAGGAGGGGCACTCTTGGAAGGTAAAGAAAAGTCACTTTATTTTAAAATGGTATTTCGTTTTAAGAGGTCCTACATTGATTTGTTTCGAGGATAATGTGATAAGGGTTCTAAATCCACCCATCAAAGTTGTTTTGGACATGTTTAGTTCTTAGATTTTACATTATCATTCCATTTTATTTAAATCATTAAATAATGAGGTCATCGCTACATCATCATGATGTCATAAATAATTTAATTTATTTAAAGTCTAAAAATTATAGAAAAATACTATGATATAGGAAACAGTTTTAGCTTTCCAATGACTATTTATAATCAAAAATATGATCTTTATATCCACATGTAAAAATTGTTTTAGTAAAACATATCATGTTTGTGTCATTTTTACTTTTACATTAAATAAAAAGTTATTTATGTCATTTCCCAACCAAAGTGTCTCCATGGGGTCCCCAAGTTGACCCATGGATTTTCTCGGTCGGCCATTACACATCCAATGAGGTAGGGACATGTTTCAAGCTCATCTAATTTTATTAAAGCATTATTTTTACCTTAAACTACACTAATTACCTCTAATCGCGATTAAGAACTTATGAGTTACTATTCACCAAAAAATTATTTTAATCTCATTGAACCACATTTTACTTCTTAATGACAACCATGTATGTCGGATTTTTAAAAATCAAAACACAGAAGTGGTAAAATTTCATTTAAACGAAAAATCATTTTTTATAAGTACCACTTAGTGGTTTCACTATTCATCAAAAATTGATGTTTTTCAGAAAAATACCAAAAATTCACCCTAAGCTATATTTTATATTACGAATTCAAAAATGAAGTCTATTTTAAAAAATTCAAAACATATAATTCACATTAATTAATTTAATAATTAACTCCCACTGTCATGACAAATAGTGTGTTTTATGAAACAATAAGTATCAAAAGATTGACACCAGTTTAAGTCTAATTTCAAAGTGAAATTGATTCCATTTACCATCATTGGATTAAAAGGTAAAAATATATTCAAATTTAACTTCAAAACCAATTCAAAAGATAATCTAATCATATAAATAAATTAGATTAAAAAGTTGTTTTGATGTAAAATTCATTATTTTTCATTATTCATTAAAAATTGAACATTGTCCGGAAAATACCAAAAATTCACAAAAAGTAAATTTTGATGTCCCAATCATAAATAATAAGTTTATATTGAAAAAAATAGCTTATAAAATTGTCAAAATTTAGATTTCAAAATGGTTTTCCATCAAAAGGTAGTAAAATAATCTTTTAAAAATATTAGTGTATTCCATGCTTAAGATTGGATTTATTTTCATTTTAAGCCACTAAAACACTATCTAATTCATTAATAGACATAGATAAAAATATATATTATTCATTACTTACTTGTGATATTATATCCTTCCCCCCTTTTGAAAATTTCATCCCCGCAATTTATTTACTTATCGAATAAATGGGGGTACTTATCCCTCATTGCATTTTCAGATTCCCATGTTGCCTCTTCCATCATGTGGTTTTTCCACAAAACCTTTACCGGATTAATCACCTTATTTCGTAACACTTGCTCCCTGTGGTCAAGAATCTGGACTGGTTGTTCCTCATAAGATAGGTTCTCTTCCAGCTGAACTACCCCTGGACTCAAAACATGAGACCGATCTGGCATATACTTTCTCAACATCGAAACGTGAAAAACATTGTGTACCAGAGATAAACTCGGAGGTAAAGCCACCCGGTAAGAAACTGATCCAACTCTCTCCAGAATTTCATATGGTCCAATGAACCTTAGACTCATCTTTCCTTTCTTACCAAATCTCATCACACTTTTCGAAGGAGAAACCTTGAGAAAAACATGATCACCTACCTCGAAAGATAGATCCTTCCTCCGGTTATCCGCATAACTCTTCTGCCTGCTCTGAGCTATTCTCATGTGCTTCTGAATCAGCTGAACTTTTTCTGCCATCTCTTCTACTAATTCTGGTCCCATCAGCTTTCTTTCATCCACTTCGTCACAAAAAGCTGGAGTTCGACACTTCTTCCCATATAACGCCTCAAATGGTGCCATCTATATACTGGAATGAAAACTATTATTATATGAAAATTCAACCAAAGAAAGATGTTGGTCCCAACTTCCCTGATAATCCATAGATCAAGAACGTAGCATATCCTCCAAGGTCTGAATTGTTCGTTCTGACTGCCCATCTGATTGAGGATGAAAAGCTGTACTAAAATTTAATTTAGTACCCAACGACTTCTGAAGGCCTTTCCAAAAGTTAGAAGTGAACCTAGGATCACGGTCAGATACAATGGAGAGAGGAACTCCATGTAACCAGACTATCACTTTAAGATACAAACGAGAAAGTTGATCTAGGGAAAAAGTATCTCGTATAGCAAGGAAATGAGTAGATTTGGTCAAGTGATCAACAATAACCCAGATTGTATTATTACCTCGAGATGTCTTCGGTAATCCCACAACAAAGTCCATGGATATATTCTCCCATTTCCACTCTGGCACTGGTAGAGGCTGAAGCATCCCTTTCGGTAACTGCTGCTCTTCTTTAACCTGTTGACATGTCAAACACTTCACAGTAAAATCAGCAATATATCTTTTCATTCCATCCCACCAGTAATACTCCCGCAGGTCCCTGTACATCTTAGTACTGCCAGGACGAACTGAAAACGAAGAACTATGAGCTTCACATAACAACTCTCTCTTCAACTTTCAATCACAAGGAACACACAATCTCTTCCCAAATCTCAAAACGCAGTCATTATCAATGTTGAATTCAGGCAACTTACCTTTCTGAACCAGCACTACCTTTTTCTGCAACTCACTGTCTTGCTTTTGTGCTTGCTTGATTCTATCTGATAGAGATGATCTCACTGATACCTAAAACAAAACAGAAGAACTTCCTGCACCAACAACTACTATGCCAAATTTTATCAAATCCTTAACCAAAGGATCACGTTCCAAGCACAATATTGCTAATGAAGCATTACTTTTTCGACTCAAATCATCAGTCACTTTATTTGCTTTTCCCAGATGGTAATGAATTGTACAATCATAATCCTTGATTAATTCCAGCCATCTCCTCTGTCTCATGTTTAACTCTTTCTGAGTGAATATATACTTTAAACTTTTGTGATCAGCATATATTTCACACTTTACTCCATAAAAATGATGCCTCCAAATTTTTAAAGCGAAAACAACAACAGCTAATTCCAAATCATGTGTAGTGTAATTTACCTCATGAGTTTTCAACTGTCGTGAAGCATAAGAAATTACCTGATCATTCTCTATTAGGACGCAACCAAGTCCTTTCAATGAAGCACCACTATATATAAAAAACTCACCATTCCTGGAAGGTAGTGCCAAAACTAGAGCATTCACCAATCTTCTTTTCAATTCCTGAAAACAATCATCACATTCTTTTGTCCAGATAAACTTAACACCCTTCCGAGTTAGCTTACTCATTGGACTAGATAACCATGAAAAATTTCTACCAAACCTTCGGTAATGGCCTGCCAAACCAAGGAAGCTACGAATCTCATTTACATTTGTGGGTCTTGGCCATTCATCAACAACCTTTGTTTTTGCAAGATCAAAAGGTATCCCATCTTTAGAAACAATGTGACCAAGGAAAGAAATTTGTTGTAACCAAAACTCAGACATGCTGAATTTTCCATACAGTTTATTTTCTTTTAATGTTTGCAAGACAACCCTTAAATGTCTTTCATACTCCTCTTTACTTTTAGAAAACACCAAAATATCATCAATGAAAACCACCACAAACTTATCCAAGTACTCATGGAAAATTCTATTCATTAAGTCCATGAATACAGCAGGTGCATTGGTTAGCCCAAAAGGCATTACTACAAATTCATAATGGCCATATCTTGTAAGGAAACACGGTCTTCGGAACATCTGCTTCCTTTACCTTCAGCTGATGGTACCCTGATCTCAAGTCAATCTTTGAAAAATACTGAGCTCCCTGGAGCTGATCAAACAAATCATCGATATGAGGCAAAGGATATTTGTTCTTAATAGTGATGTTATTCAAGGCCTTATAATCAATGGAAAGTTTCATTGAACCATATTTCTTTTTAAAAAATAAAAGAGGAGCACCCCATGGTGATGTGCTAGGTCGAATGAAACATTTCTCTAATAAATCTTGCAATTGCTCCTTCAACTCTAAAAGTTCAATTTGAGCCATTCGATAAGGGGGTTTTGAAATTGGCTTAGCATCAGGAACTAAGTCCGCAGTAAACTCAAATTCCCTATCTGGTATTATTCCAGGCAACTCATCAGAAAAAACATATGTATACTCATTTACCACTGGCACATCATTAATCTGAACAGTTCCTTTATTTTCAATGATGTGTGCAAGGTAACATTCATTTACATCTTTTACAAGTTTCTTGGCCTCTTGATAAGTTATCAACAGTAAGGGTTCATTATTATACACAAGTTGAATGTCTTTCTAAAAAAAACATCTTTAGCTATACAGTCAATCTTAGCATGGTAAATAGAGATCCAATCCATACCCAAGATAACATCAAACTCTACTAGAGGTACAACAATAAGGTTTGTAAGTAGGTTAATTCCACAGATAAGAATAGGAAGATTCTTATAAATACTTTTTGCCTCAAAATTTCCCCCAGGTGTTTTTACCAAAATTTCAGGAGTCATTTCTTGAGATGATATTCCCATTTTACTAGAAAAGGTTTCAGAGATGAAAGAATGTGTAGACCCCGAATCAAACAACACACTGGCATAATCTGAAAAAACTAACAAAGTACCTGATACAACATCATTTGATGGCCCAACATCTGTTGAAGTAGTTGAAAAGGATTTCACCACCCCTTTCTGCTTGTAGTCTAACTGCTTCCCATCACCCATGATCTTTGTCGAACACTTGTTTGCATAGTGACCCATCTCATTGCACTTATAACATTTCACTAACTGTAAATCAAATTTGGTCTTACCATCACCCTGATCTTTTTCAGTTCAATCACGAGCCTTATGTCCCATCTTACCACGTCAGTAGCACTTTCTAGAATTCAAGAGACATTCCCCAGAATTCCTATTTCCATATTTATCACAAACTAGAAACATAGATTTCATACCATCAGACTTTTTTGAAGAATTCATACCTTTCTCCTGCCACCTCGGTCTCTTCTTCTGTTGGTTGTTATAGAACACTTGATCATCGGAAAACTCAATTTCCACCTTCTCATCACATCAAACACGCTTTTCATAACTTTTAAACTCACGAGAAGCTAATTCCCTTCGATATTTTGGCTTTAATCCTGAGTAAAAATGATTGATTTTACTATCATGGTCTTGGATAAAATTTGGAGCATACCTTGCCAATCGAGTGAACCTTTCTTCATAGGAATCCACTGAGTCTTCCTCTTGCCTCAATTCCAAGAATTTCTTTTCCATCCTATGTCGAACAGCCTAGGAAAATACTTCTCAAGAAACATACCTTTGAATTCATCCCAGTCAAGAGCATCAATCTCATCAGCGTCTCTGATATTTTTAACCATCGACCACCACTGATCTGCTTCACCGTCCAAATGATAAATAGCAAGACTAACCTTTTGATTGTCTGAACACCCCATGACATCAAAAATCTTCTCCAGTGCTTTAATCCACCCTTCAGCTAGCACAGGGTCAGATGATCCTCTGAATGATGGGGGATGTTGCCTCATGAAATGTTCCACCACAGACATGATCCTCTGCGGTTGATCTGGCTGATCTCATGTATGGATACCACCGCCATTTATCGCTTGATTCAACTGCGCCATTACTGCAAAAAACTGTTCAGTTCCAATTCCGACCATCTCAGGATGCTGATTCGGAAGGTTATTTCCTTCTGCGTGCCTTCCTATCACTGCTTCCCTATTTCCTCTACGGAAAACCATTCTAAAAAAACATGTCTTAGATGAAGCAACATGGTAATCGTCAAATACTATATCACTTCAATCTGACCATAAAAAAATTTGGATAATCATTTAATAGAATTATAACTTCTAAAGTTATCTAAACCGACCTTTGATACCAACTATAAGGCCCCAGCCTTAAACCTTACTTAATCTTGAGTTATTACAAGAATACACATTGAGGATCTTTTTGGGTTTAGAGTTTTAGAGAATTAGATCATAAAACTTGCATTACATTCCATATATAAACAAAGTGGTTACATAAAGATAGTATTCTTCTTTACCACCAATGGAAACATATTTAAAATAAAACAAGGATTCTTTCTTGACACTTCCTTTACACTATAATAATATCATATACCTTTCCCTTGACCTGTGAAAAACATTTAAAAAAACTTGGGATGAGCATAAAAAGCTCAGTAAGGGATATAAAAATATATGGAAAGGAAACATGGGTACATATATACATAAGAATGAAATCATACTTTACCCATAAAACATAAGCACTTCAACATACCTCCTAAAATCATGAATAAATCATAGATATCATAAGACGTAAAGGTAACTTGAGTCATTCATAACATTCTTACGTAGGGAGTAACCCTCTTGGTTATGTTTGGAATACCCATCACAGTATATTCCCTAAATCTCTTCAGAGAAACCTTAACTTTACACTCCTTCACGTTACCCAATGCATTCTAGAGCTATATCGGGCTCACCCGCCCTTAGTTTATCCCGGAACCACCTGTCTTCATAATAATTCCCAAGAACCTCAACATAATCGTATCACATTAAACATGCATAAAGGAAACATAACATTTCCACCATTCAATCACAAGATATCAATACAACACATTGATATAAATGCATTATGAAAACCATTTTCAATACCAAAATAAAATAAAATTAGAATATGGTATTTATTTTTTCTTTTAAAAAGAAGGTATGGCCTGTAGAGGAATCCAAAACTCAAATAACGGTCACGACGGTGGAGAAGTCGTTGTCGGTGCATACGTACGACAAAAATATTCCCTTTTGTCGTTAAGTAAACGCTTCGTATAAAAAAAAGATTCCTTTTGAATAAACATAAAAGTAAAAGGGGTTTATACACCATATAAAAAAAGTTTTGAATAAAAAAATATGCCTCAATGAAAGGAGATTAAGACGAAGTCCCATACCTCAGGTCCGACATGACTCGGTCATTCTTTAATCTCCTGACTAATAAACTCGAGTTAATTTCTACTTGTTTAAGAACCTTTTTCAAGTTCATTATTCCTTTTATATCACTTATCTCCATGTCATGAACACTATGTAATTATTTAATTTAATAATGGTCGTTTTAACTATCATTGGTACTTGAGTCAAAAATAAACCCTTTATAATTACATGTTGTTCACGTATCCATTATATCCAGGATTATAATCATTATGTATATATCATATATATCCAGTATATACATGCATTTATAATATTACATAATCTGTTAGAGGTAAGAAATGAAATGCATCGTTCATGGAGACGGTAAGCCGTACATACGCATGAATGCTACTTTCATTTCTATTTCGTATTTTATAGAATGGAATCATAATTATATAAAGGTATATTATAATTACAGTATAATATCATATATAATATCATAGTTCCATCCTTTATACATCCCACATATGGTATTTAATGAATCAAATCACATTGAGGGGGCGGTAGTCCGCACTTCTTAAATGAAGATATCCTGTTATCCATAATGGAAACCATAAAGGTATGCCCAAAATGAAAAATACATAAGATCAAGTAAAACATAAAAATATTATATATCATATATAAATATAGTTACATCTTAATGGCAACCTTTTAAGGTGTTAATAGAATGTTGAACAATCATCGTTTCGGGAGGCATAAATTCACCATCCACGGAAACAGTAGGTCTTTTAACCATTAGATGTAGGTGTGTATAAGTGTAGCTCAAATCCTTATTATAAAAACATCCTAGTATATTGAGGATACTATAGTTGTTAGAAAGGAAAATAATAAAATGAGTTAAGGGGTCTGGAGAACCAAAATCAAACAAAAGGACTCAAAAGAAGACATTACCTTAAATTCGGGTAACTATCTTAGATTTAAGCTCAAAGGCTTCCTTGGGAAGACTTCTGCCCAATGTGAGGCTTCAAGGAGTAAGATAGTGATGTGGAGAGACAAAATGGGCAGGTTTTGGCCGAGCCAAAGGCTTTGGGAGTGTGGGTAAGGAGGTAGAGTTGGGGGGCCTTTTACAAGAGGAGAGGAGGGGCACTCTTGTAAGGTAAAGAAAAGTCACTTTATTTTTAAATGGTATTCGGATTTAAGAGGTCCCACATTGATGTGCTTCGAGGATAAGGTGATAAGGGTTCTAAATCCACCCATCCAATAGGTTTTATCCATGTGTAGGTCTTAGATTTTACATTATCATTCCATTTTATTTAAATCGTTAAATAATGAGGTCATCAAAACCTCATCATGATGTAATAAATAATTTAATTTATTTAAAGTATAAAAATTATAAAAAAATTCTATGATGTAGGAAAGCTTTTTATCTTTCCAATTACTATTTATAATCAAAAATATGATCTTTATAACCCCATGTAAAAATTGTTTTAGTAAAACATCTCGTGTTTGTGTCATTTTTACTTTTACATTAAATAAAAAGTTATTTATGTCATTTCCCAACCAAAGTGGCTCCATGGGGTCCCCATGTTGACCCATGGATTTTCATTGTCGGCCATGACACATCCAATGAGGGTTGGACATGTGTCAAGCTCATCTCATTTTATTAATGCATTATTTTTACCTTAAACTACACTAATTACCTCTAATCGCGATTAAGAACTTAAGAGTTACTATTCACCAAAAAATTATTTTAATCTCATTGAACCACATTTTACTTCTTAATGACAACCATGTATGTCGGATTTTTGAAATTCAAAACACAGAAGTGGTAAAATTTCATTTAAACTAAAAATCAGTTTTTATAAGTACCACTTAGTGGTTTCAATATTCATCAAAAATTAAAGTTTTTCAGAAAAATACCAAAAATTCACCCTAAGCTATATTTGATATTACAAATTAAAAAATGAAGTCTATTTTACAAAATTCAAAACATATAAGTCACATTAATTAATTTAAAAATTAATTCCAGATGTCATGACAAATAGCGTGTTTTTATGAAACAATAAGTATCAAAAAATTGACACCAGTTTAAGTCAAATTTCAAAGTTAAATTGATTCGAATGACCATCATTGGATTAAATGGTAAAAATATATTCTAATTTCACTTCAAAACCAATTAAAAAGATAATATAATCATATAAATAAATTATATTAAAAAGCAGTTTGGATGTAAAATGCTGTATTTTTCACTATTCATTAAAAAATGAACATTGTCTGAAAAAAACCAAAAAATTCACACAAAGTAAATTTCGATGTCCCAATCATAAAGAATAAGTTTATTTTGACAAACATAGCTTATAAAATGTCAAAAGATAGATTTAAAAATGGTTTTCCATCAAAAGGCAGTAAAATAATCTTTTAAAAATATTAGTGTATTTCATGCTTAAGATTGGATTTATTTTCATTTTAAGCCTCTAAAACACTATCTAATTCATTAATAGACATAGATAAAAATATCTATTATTCATTACTTACTTGGGATGTTACACAGTCAATCCTATGTAAAGGTTACACAAATGCTAAGTGTTTGTGTGAATGGGGACCAGTGTATGTCAGTTCATGATGAGTTTCAGAGTGAATTGAATTTTTCAATGATTCATAAAGAATAGAGTATGTGTAATTTGTTGTAGAGTTTGTCTCCTTGAACACGTAGTGAATTACGATTAATGTTACAAACTCAATAAAATTCATCATTCAGTAAAAATGAAATATAAAAGTTAATTTTATGTAGAACCATTCCACTTGAGGGTAATTTCATTTACCTTTGTGAAAAAACATTCTATATAATGGTAACTGGATTTGTCTTGACAGGGTTAAAACAAACTGATCCTTATGCTGATTGTTCTGTGTAAGGATAATACTGGGTTATTCTTACAAAAACTACATTATAAAAGGGTATGTGGAGATGTAACTTATTTAGATCATTAAATGCCTTAGTAAAACTGATATCCATTAGGTGGATCTAGAATACATAAATGTAAATTGAAATTTCCATAAAACTAAAAAAAATGTTCGCTTTTTGTTTTCTTTTTCATCTCATGCATGTGTGCAGAAATAACATTCATGGTATAGATATGATACCCCTGTTGGGGTTTGAATAATTATAATAACAATTCCTAGATCCTGTATAAGAGTATAAAATCCAATTAGAATTATTTACTTTGCTATAAATATAAATAATGCATAAGAATATAAAAGGAAGAAATCCTGAAAAACGTGTACAGTTTATCGAAGAATCCACTATATCATCTTAAACATCAGTATATGGGTTTTAGAAAGATAAATAAAATTTCATCCATAAGACATCCCATATTTTTCGTGATAGGGAGTTTAGTTAAGGCATAGTGCATAAATATATACAAACCACTAACACATGAGCCAGACTGCATCCAGTCTTCCGGTGGAGTGCCAAACAACAAATAAAAACTGCAATGAACCCTAAACACCATTGAAGCCACCAAACTATGGTAAACCCCTTAAACTATGGTTCTAATAAATCACAATATTGAATAAGAATCCTTCAAGGAATTAAGGAAAAATTAATTGCAGACAAAACCTTGGTGATCAAACCATAAACCATGATAATCACACCATGAACCGGGCTTTGAGCATTAACTGGGAGGACGATAGCCCAAGATGGAATAGAAGAATCAGAAGGAACCGAATCATTGAGGCATGGTTTCATCTTTGAGTGGGATGAACATAAAAGCCTAACATGGAATGATAGAATCGTTAGTAAGCAAGGAATCGAGGAAGGGTTTTGTCTTTTATTGGGATGAGTGCAATGGATGAGAGACGAATCGGGGGAGAAGAGGGTTGGCGGGGGGGAAGAGATTTGGCGTTGGGGATTTTCTCGATGGATAATAGGGGATGTAATGGTGGGGGCGATTTTTAGGGTAGAGGATTTTTTGGGGATATGAGGGATTTTTGTGGGAATGTGGGATGAGCCCAACAGAATTCAAATTGAGGGAGTCCATACCTACAGTTTTATTTAAACTGTAGGTATCGAAAATCTATTCCAATGGTTTATAAAAACTATTAGAATGAATTATTTGGTAATGAATAATTTTTTAGTAGTGTGAACAATAATATTTGGATAGGGATGTAAGGAATTCATTTGGGTATATATTTTCTAATAAAATTAGATATTGATGTATGACGAGGAGTAGAGTGGGGTGGCCTTTATAATTGGCAGAGAGGTCACACAAAGAATTTTTGAAAAGAATAATGTGTACCCATCTTTTTTACATGACCCAATATTCTAGAATGGGATATTACCAATTATTAGAGGTTATAAAGGAGAAACATGTCTATATAATAGGTTTTGACATGTTTTTATTTCATTTTATTCATTTTAATTTTAATTTAGAATTGTAATAAACCCATTTAAACAATAACCTAGATAATTAACTTTTGTTTAAATATTAGTTTTTTTTGTAAAATATTATGTTTAAATTATTATATAATATAAATTATTATATATCTTCATATGAAATCTATTTACTCAATTTAAATATATATAATTTGTGGAATTAAATTTAAAATTAATCCCACATTTGTGATAAATAGGCCGGTTTTCAAAGTGAAAATTTACAAAATATTAAAAATATTTAATATAAACATTAAATATGAAATTGATTCCAATAATATAATTCAGATTAATATATATAATAAAAATTATATTCTTTTAAATCAATATGAAAATTATATGTTCTCTATAAAATATTTTAATAAAAAGGAAATTCTTAATAAAAATTATTAGTTTTGACTATTGAATTAAAAAAAATATTAGTCTAGAAAATTATCAAAATTTGACTCCCAGTTTATTATGAATTTATAATCATAATAATGTAGTATATTGTTTTGAAAAAAAATCTTTCAAAATTCTAGAAATAAATTTTATAATAAATTTTATAAACAAAAAAAATTTAGAATAATACAGTATTTTAAGCATACAATTCCATTTATTCTTATCTCACCTCTAGAAAACACATATAATGAATGTCAGAATTTTCGTTAAATATATATTATTTAAATTTCCATAAAATAATTCAGTAAAACATAATTTTTTATATATTATATTACAAACATTTATTATCAGAAATATAGATTTTCAGAAAAAGATATACTTTTTTTACAAAAGGTAAATATTTTTATATCTAATTATTAATTAAAAAGTTAATTGATTTTATAAACATTACTAAACTAGATGTCTATGTTTTTTTGTTAATAATTTATATATAAACAATTAAAATATTTAGGAAATAAAGATAATATTGATTAGTCACATATTAATATAATATATAGTATTGGTACAACTCGGTGTCGTACATACGACGAGATATCAATGAAACTAAATTTATTCTCAAAAAATATCTAAAAACCATAGGGTGATAAATTCTTACCCCTTAAAATGAATCTATAAATTTAAATTTATTCCCTTTTGTAGAAAAAAAAATATGTAATATTCCACCTCATCACATCCTCAAGATCCGACAACGACTTCTCAAGATGGTGGTTTCACCACAAACCTTTGACCGGATGAGTTGTATTTCATCGTAGAATATTACAATTTCATTGAAAAATCTAAATAGATTATTCATCATAAGTGATATGTTTCTATATTGATATGAAATTAAATTTTATTAATTATGATATATCAAGTATGTACATACTCAAGCGAGGTCAATAGAACAGATCATGACCATGAGAGAGGTGTGGTAGAAACATCAAACGATGAGATACCATCCTGATATGGTAATGATTTTCAAAGAGAATAATATACCTATGAATCAATTTGATATTACTTATAGATCTCATTACCTTATTTCACGGATACATTCATAGAAACCCAAAGTATCCAACTAAGAATTATGAATTATTCTAGTTATTATCAGCATAACTATTCTACCAATTTTGTGCTTCCCTTATGTGTTGTCAAACACTAATAACCATATATTAAATTTACTATACAATAGTAGGTAAGTGTATCATTATTTATTTAACATTATCCCATCACTTTTATCTTCAATTTTTTTTTCTATATATGGGTTTATTAATATCCATCTGTATGCCCAATTAAAATTGATTATTGTAAGAAAAATCAACTAGAGGAATGTTTATATCCCAACCACCATTGAAATATATATAATATGATATCAAAATATCCTCTAGGGTTTTACTTAGTCTATTTCAAATGAATTAATTATATTAATGATATATAATTATAAAACTCAACATCATATCTAGATCCATCAGAAGACATCACATGAACATCATGTCAATTCTTGGATCCCAATCATATGCATTGGATCAGGGTAATCCATAAATTATTACCATATACATAAATTATACTATGGATTGATTATCAAAAATTAATTCATATCATGTAGAAACTATGTTTTCTGAATTTGAGTGGTGATCAACTACAACATTCAACTAATTTTCCCCAATATACATTTTTTTGTGTCTAATAACAATAAACATTATCATTTTTTCGTAATTAAATTATAATATGAATAATATTTGGAAAATAAAATTAATTTTTTCATCAAAGAATTATCTTTATAAAATAAGAAAATTATAAATCATAATAACATGTATATATTTTCATGTTTTTACACCATAATTAATAATTCACATAGGGAATTAAAACCTAGGAACCCCTATATTTTGAGTTCATTCCCCACATGCTTATCGGATGTGACAAGTTGTCACCCAACATGTTGGTTGTCCTTTTTCAAATATATATTTGAATAAAAATAAAGATTGAATAACCCATATTTACCTCATCATTAATGATATGAATAACCATAAAGGTTACCAATAACATTAATATTTTCTCCATAATATAAAATATGATTTCATTACAAGTTAATACTTATAGAGCGATATAAATGTTTTGAATAAAATAAAATTTTTCCAATGGGATAGAAATTAAATTCTTATTATGTTCATTTGAATAATATTGAACATGAAATTCCCAAATAAAGAATAAAATCAAAATTTCCCCCCATTATCATGATTCTCTTCAACCATTGTGAGATTATATGTCGTTTTATTAATCATTGTCTTTAAATATAGATTTAGTTTATCATCCATATTAACCCATAGACTGGGGAATTAATTATCATAATTCCAAAACTCTATGCACCTATCAGAATTTAGTGTGCTTGGTTAAGTATATGTAGATTTAACTCTATTTTATTTATTAGACAACTTATTTGTATCATTTCAGAATAAGAAACCCAATGAACATCTATTTAACACCTAAAAATTTTACCACTCCCCTTTTATTATTTACTAAACATTTCTGGCCACACATCTATCATGGAGGAATTCTCATCTTTTTGTCTCCATAGTATATATTTTTACATTTAACTTTATATTTATTTTCCTACAATAACCTAGAGATTTATGGGTAACTATAATCTCCATTTCAACAATGATAGTACATTAAAACAAATTCTTCCTAGATAGTTAATTTACTTATGAATAAATCAATTTGTTTTGTTTTTTAATCTAATAAAGAATAGATAAAAATTTTATTAATATTGGATTATGATACAAGAAGCATACCTTGCATTTACTGTAAAATATTCCACATAGTTACCAATAGATTAATTATCCATTTTCCTTAGATCAAGTAATTCTTTCCCTATTTTCATATATAGAGTATGAGGTATGTACTTATTGAAAAATAATCTATTAAATTTATTCCACTCAATAGAGTAAATTTAGACATCTTAAATAATTGTTTTAGGAGAGTCCCCTATTGACCTGCTTCACCTTAAAAATAATATAATGCCAAAATTACATTTTCATGTTATAAAAACTATTGAAAAAAAATATTATCAATGGATTATTTCCATATATAATCAACTTGTAAAATAGTGTAACCTATAAAAGATGGTGTATTTTTTCACATAAACAAAACAACCAAAATCTTTTCCCACATTTTCTCATTTTTAAGATTATCATGAATCATATCTTTATAAAACAATTCAACACTACTATAGATATTTTACGTATTATATCTTATAACACATGGTTTCTCTGGAGTACAATAAGAACATTATCCGTTAAATTAAAAATTGACATGTTTTTTCAGGTTATATCCATTTAATAAAACAAAAAATCCAAGTCATTGTAACACCTATCATAGTGAGAAAACATATTTCTATAATGAATCACTTATAGAATGTTTAATTCATGAAATTTTATTTAAAATACTTAGAAAATTAGGATTAACAAAATCCATTATTGGGTATTATTTAAATAATTCATAATGGTTCATACAGAAATTGTGAATTTATATATAATCTCTCTTATGAATGTAAAACCTAGTGCATGAAAAGGATTGTTTTTGTGCACTTGGTAATGCTCGATTCATGCCCGGTGTAGCCTTTTCATAGTTTTTACCCCTAGGTACATTTGTTCTAGAACCACATCAATATGTATTATCTATTTAAAGATATATTTATGGGAAACAAGTCTTTATACCCTTAAACAATATACAAGTACATTTCCCAAAATTAATAATTATACATATACAAATCATTATACATATCCCTAGGGATCCCACTGAGGATTACTCATTTTAGTTTCCAATGTTTTAAAAAATACCAACTAATACCAACTATCGTGACAAAATATTTTCTTATATAGATATTACATCATAATTGATGAAAATTCATTACATTATAAAAACACAAGCCTATTTATCGTATTTCTATAGTTAATTTTGATACATTAAGACATAAAAAACTATTTTATATGAGTTATACACTATCTCTTACATTGTTTTTAATATGTATAACATTTTTTTAGAAACATCACATAAAATACATATCATTAAAACATATGGAAAAGAAACATTAGAAAGTTTGAGAACAGATACTTAGCTGGGGTAATCTACAGAAATATATGTGATAAAAAAATTAGTCATAGATTAATGATTAGTCATTAATACAAAAAGAATCATAAAGAAATTATGGAACAAGATCAATGATAGTATAACATAGACATAAGACATGGTATTGTGAAATACACATAGGAATATGAAGCAATATAATTTGTTTTCAAGAAAGTTTATTAAGGATATCATAGTTGAACGGGTTAAATCACCAATCCATATTAGTCATAAGGTTTATCTCCATAGTTCAATAACATAGAATATGTCTCAATGAAAGGAAAATTGAGATATAAATACCTTAAATTATTTCTTGAATTTCATCATACTCATTCTAACCTCCTGAATATATATATTTTTTTATTTAAAATATATTTAAGACCATAATTTTATATATATAATACCATATATTAATTTATTATGACGTTTTATTTCACATTAATTAAAATAGTACTTCTTAATATTACAATTTAGATAATAGTTAAATTTTTTCATATATGTTTTTATTTGTTTTTGTATCCTTATACTTTCATAATGGTTTAATTATATTCGTAATTTGAACCACGATATAAATATAATATATATTAATTATATATATATATAGTAATCCATTCATGTTAGTGTTATATAATAAAATAAACTATTGAAAGATATTTTAGGTCATATGTACGAATGAATATTGTTCCAATTTTAGGAATAATGAATGAAAATAAAGGTAAATATTATTTAACATTTACATAAAAATTGTTATTCCATGTATATAACTTTTTTTACATTATTATTTTTATATTCCAAGAAAATATTTACTTAAAAATGTATCACGTCATTTCATGATCTGGTAGTTCGTTATACACACTAGTCACATTATGAGGTCCCCTGCAGAATGTAATGTAATAGGTTAAATGTGATATTATAGAAATATATGTATATTAATATTATAAATATAATGTATAATAATTTAATATTTCATTATTATTATTCAAGTAAAATATAAATTAATGACACATCACATTAGTTCTAGAAGATGTCTGTCGTACACTTTACCAACATTATTTTTTCAAACGGGTTAGAAGGGAATAAGCTATAACTGATATAATATTTTTAAAAGTATAGGAATATAATTTAAATATTATATATACGTTAAATCCATGATTATATAATTCCATGATAGGTGATGATGGAATATTAATATCATTCGTCAGAGAGAAACTAGACTACCATACACACCATTGATTGTTTCATTTTACATTTAGTGTAGGTGAATATGAATATATATTATTTCATTACAATGAAATATCTCATTATATGTTTAATTTGGCTTTTCTTGTCTAAAAAATTTATAAGATTATTTTATTGATTGAAATGAAGAAACAAAATAAAAATTCATTTTTATTGAAGGAACCTCCACATCAGATAACAGATTTAGGATTACACCAAAATCCTTTATAGGAGGGATTCATATTAAAAATATGCCATATAGAATTTGGTTAGGTAATTAAGGAATATATTAGTATATTTATGGTTGAATCCTAGGATTCGAATGTGTGAATTGGAGAGTAGAGTGGTGGCCTTTTATAAGTGGGGGAGAGGACGCACATAGAATTTTTGAAAAGAATAATTTGTACCCAAATTCATCACATTCTCAATGAATCCAAATTTATTCTATATATGACCATAGAGTTTATAGGGTATATGTATTTCAAAAAATGGGTTTTTTATGGATTCTATTTCATTTTAAATTATCCCTTTTTTCCCTTATTATACATGTATTAACCATAACTATGGTAAATAAATTATACAGTTTATTGTATTTATTTTTCATAAAAATAGAATTTAAATTATTATATAATATAAATTATAAAGATAAAATATAATAAATCCATTATTCTAAATTCCATTCATTTAATTGTGTTGATTTACATTAATATTAAGCCCAAAAATGTGAGAAAAAATAGTTTCCCAATGTGAGAAAATTTTATAAGATTAAAAATATTGTATATCAATATATACTATGAAATTGATTAAAATGACATAAATTATATTAATAAATATAAAATTAAACTAATAATACTTTTAAAAATATATATAAGGAAAAAAATTCTTGTAAACACATTCAATGAAAATTAAATTTCAAATATAAACCCATACTTTTCACCATTGACTAAAAAATTATCCTTTTAGAGAAATTTCAATAATTAAATCCAATTATTTTTTAAAATTATGATTTAATAAATGAATTTAATTTTAAAAAACATGTGGAAATTACCAATATTAAGTTTAATATATGTGTTAAAATTTTAAAATACCCTCTTTTTAGAAAAATAATGTTTTTATAATAAAATTAAATTTTTTATAATCTCTTATCTAGAAAATACATATTATTTATGTTAAATTTTATGTTGATAAAATAGTATATTAATTTTAATTAAATAATTCACCATTGTTTGTATTTTTAATAATTTGAGGTAAAAATATTTTTTATTTGGAAACTATTTTTTCAAAACAAGATTTTCATTATTTTAAAATTTATTGTAATATTCATTTCCAAATAGTTTTCAAAAAAGAATTAATTTTAAATACTTATGTTTACATTTTTTATTAATAATTTAGTTAATCAAATTCATAACCACCAATATAAATATTAGAATATAAATATCATATTATATAATAGCATTTAATATTATGTCATGTTTCAGTAAAACTCAGTGTTGATTTTAGAGCAACATATCGTAGAAATTTAATATATTCAGAAAATATTTTTCATCATTATCATTAATATTTTACCGATTTCCCTATGTGATACTTTTCAAATTATTTACATGAAGGTTTTTTTGTTTTATTTCGTTCATGTCATCAAAAGTTTTAATTTCCCCTATAAAAAATATTTATTTTCATTTCAATAAAATATTAGTTGACTGAGAGTTCCTAGATTCCATTTACACATTTATATAATATTGACTTATTTTTTCAAAGGTACTATAGTCTATTATAGAAATACTTTTTTTGACTTGGTATTGTAACATTTAAATGTCAACTTTTTTTATTTCTTGGTAAATGTTCAAATATGTAGTGTAATTTTCATGTAATTTATTATTTCCTTTATAAATTGGGATGGTTTCATCATCCATCATATTCTTTTCCAAAAGGCCCATCTTTATTTTTTTTTGATTTGAAGGAATAAAATTATATCAAATTACTCTCATAAACATATTAATTATTTTTCTTCACCCTTCTTATTAGTGTTTGTTATGAGATTACACAATATATTAGAATCATCTTAAAATTGGTATATAAGTAAAATTATAATATTATGGTCTTAGAACAATATATTAGAAACTACATTCTTAATCACATTGATCCATAGTTCCACATCCAAGCAATTTAGTGACCCATAATATGAAGATGCACAATGCCGCATAAATAAATCAACAGCATGTTTTTCCTTCCCACATGAATTCTGAATCTCAACATAAATTATGTTATTATTCATTACTTGAATGAGTTGAGAAATTATTACTAAATGTTTTTTCATTCCAGTTTACTTTTCCTGTGGTTTCCCATAAGGGATGTCATTTATATTCCATAAAAATCCTTTTTTAACACAATTCTTCAAAGTTATGAAAAATGAATAAATCTATATTGTCTGAAATCTGTAAATCTGAAAAAATATTCATAGTTATAATTAATAAAATAATAAACTAAAAAATAAAAAATATGAAATTATAAAATCTTCAATTGAACATGTGAGACATTATGTTTATGCGACATCGTTTTTTATTCAAAGTATGTTATTATAGATTATATCCTCTTATTTATTATATCCAAATATATAAAAAATTTCTACTCCCACCAATGATACCCACAGGGTGGAACCAAATGAAACTTATACACTAATGGCAACCTTTAAAGTTAATATTTAAAACATTTAGAATAATACATTCATAAGAACTTCAAAAGATTAGTGCCTTTGGGGAAAAGTTACAAAATAGCCATGTTTAATGAATGACCTCCAACATTTCCAAAAAATGATCATATCTCATAGTACTATTATTAGACATATAATAATTAATACCAATCTATATGACATGTGATAATAATGTCATAAAAAAAATTTATTTCAACTGCTCATAATTGGTTAACATGGAAGATATCAACCAATGAACATTTGTGATCATAATATCGGTATATTTACATGAGTGTCTAATTATTTATATAGTTTAATATATTCATACTAAAAATAACATACAACACTTTTTTTGGATAATGGAATTAACTTATTCTAAAAAATTATGTGTTGTTTTTAAAACATCACTATTATCCTGAACTGTGAAAAATTTGAGATATTCATGCTTCATAACATAATAATTCTATATAAACATATTTATCTGAAATAAAAAAAATTTAGATCATGAAAATTTTACTTAATACTGTTACCTAATGTAATATAAATCAACACCAGTATTAAATAACATAATGGATCTAGATTCATCCCCTAAACCTCTCAGTTTAATGGTATATGATTTCTTACAGCCATGCCTTAGTATAATGGAACCTAAATAATACTATAATCCAATAGTATATTTGATCTATAATTATTAATAGTATCCCTTAGTATAATTCTAATATATAAAACATATACTGAATTTATTTTACTGTTGTAATAGAACCACTAATTATAGAATGTTAATCTATAAAAATCTATACCATAAGAAGTTAAAATTAATTATTTCATCATTATATATTTAATTAATTAAATGAAATTGGTTTTATGAGAACATTATTAATGATAATTAATGGTCACCCAAGAAACAAACATGGATTCAATCATTATATAATATCACTAAAAAACCAAAAAATACAAATACCTTAATAACATTGAATATGAAAAAATTTATAACATATTTTGTAATATGCATTGATAATCAAGGAAAAATATCACTTTCAATAGGGACATTTTCAAAATAAAAAATTATTAAATTAATGGGAATATGACTTTTCCCAAATAACCAAGGAAACACAGAATTTTTGTATCATCGTGATGAAAATTATTAATAATAAAAAATTAATTCATATTATATATGAACAAGATCTAAAAAAATTACAAATTTTTATAATTTAAAATTTTATTGTGTGAGAAAAAAAATTAATGAATCCATTTATTTTCATATAATTAAGGAAAAAATTATATTAAATTATCATTATAAAAAATTATGTTTAGGTAATATCATCTAGAAAAAAATTTGTAGATCACTGAAACAAATTCGATCGATTCCCAACCAAATGGAATAAATATGTTTAGTTTTTCCTAGAATAAATCTAATGATATTTTTATGTAATAAAGAGGAAACAAGATTAGTTAGTAAAAAGAAAAATAAAAAATAACAAGATTAGAGGAAGAAGGATGGGTATTAAGAGAGATAATATATAATATTTTACATAATAGAAATTAACTTGTATACATTCCTGATAGAATGTGATATTTATTAATAAACCCTTATCTCAATTTTTGTATTTAATTATACCCACTCTAAAATCAAAAATAATAAATTTTATAATTATTATAAATATAAAAAATAAAAATATTATTAAATATATTACTCTATGGAATTCTCTTAATGTTCTAAATTTCCAATTTATTAATATAATTATTAAAATCATTATACAAGTGTAAACTATAATATATTATACATAGGTTTTTGTTTGGAAATATTAGTTGATAAACCTTTTTCAAGGATTCATATTATACATAATAATTACCCTATAATATATATAATATTTATTAATTATATATACTTTTATATCAAATAACATATCGTAGTGATGAAAATTAAATCACATCAATTTTTGGATGCAGTAATCTATATATACATGGCTGTGATGTTTTCATTTCACATTGGAATAAAGGGATTGAAGGTAAATGATAATGTCTTTTTATATAGTCATAATTATTTTTTATGTAATGGCCTAGACAACTCTAATCAATTTCTCTAATTAAATTCAGTGTTTATGGTGTTGTGTTATGTCAATGTGTCTTACCCCCAACACTTTTCCAAATTTCTAATTTAGTGAATAGTTTCATCGGTGAGACCGATGTGAATCTTTCCATTGGTTAGACTGATATAAATAGTACCATTTCTGAGACCGATGTGAACAGTTCCGTTAGTGAGATCGATGCGAACACTTCCATCGGTTAGACCGATGCAAGAAGTTACATCATTGAGACTGATGAGAATAGTACCATCATTTAGACTGATGCAAATAGTTCCATCAGTTAGATAGATGTTAAATGTTTATTTGTGACCCTAATGAGAATAGGTCCATCGGTATAACGGATGCAAACAGTTCCATCATTGAGACTGATGCGAACAGTTACATCAGTGAGAATGATGGAAATAGTTATATCAGTTTGACTGATTTGAACACATTCATGGGTGAGACTGATGGGAACAGTTTTGTCAGTGAGACCGATGCGAACAATTCAAGGAGTGAGATAGGTGCGAACAATTCCCTCAGTGAGACTGATGTAAAGAGTTCCCTCGGTTAAACTGATGTGAGTATAACCATTGGTGAGACCGATGTGAACAGTTCCATCCGTGATCCATTCTATAAATGGTACCATCAGTATTAGTGAGTCCTTATCTGAATAGTACCATCAGCATCAGTGAGTCATTACGTGAATAGTACCTTCTGAAAAGGTATGTAATTCTATAAATAGTACCATCGGCATCAATGATTTATTCTGTGAACATTACCATCAGTATCGATATGTCATTCTTTGAATAGTACCATTAATATCAGTGAGTTATTCGGTGAATAGTACCACTTGTATCGGTGAGTCATTTTCTTAATAATACCATCATATCGGTGAGTCATTATGTGAACAGTTCCGTTGGCATCGGTGAGTTATGCTGCGAACAATACAATCGAAATCAGTAAGTAATTCTATGAATAGTACTATCAACATAAGTGATTCATTCTATGAATCGTACCATCATAATTGTTGATTCATTATATGAATAGAACCATCAGTATAAGTGAGTCATTCTGTGCAATGTACCATCGGTATCTGTGATTCATTATGTGAACAATACCATCGGTATTAGTGAGTTATTATTTGAACAGTTCAATCAGCATATTTGAGTCATTTTTTAAATGGTTTCATCATTATTGGTGATTAATTTTTTGAATAGTGTTTCTAGGATCGGTTGGTGTACATTTTTTCCAAGATCATGTACGGTGATTCTAGGATCGGTAGGTGTAGAGTGCTTCCAAGATCATGATCAATGTTTCCAACTTCCTATAGTTTCACCCCTTTGATGTTTTCATTGACGTAAAATTCACTCAAGGCCTTGTATAAAGGAATTTGAGGCCCAATAAAATCCCATAACTCCTATATATTTTCCCTAAGTCCTGAGATATCATTATATGGCCAAACCGTGTAGTTTAATACGATCCACTTTTAAGGGAAAATGTTATGTACCTTGAAACATTGCTCCATAAGTCTTCTAAATGGATGAGATATCTTCCTCTCTTGTTCTGCCTTCTTGTTCTCTATTTATTGATGCTCAAACATTTCCTTCATACCATAAGACTGGTGTGATCAAACCTTAATCCACATATCATTTCCCCTTGATGTTTAATCCTACTAAATGTGCACCCCCTATTTTGGTACAAGTAGCAAGGGTCGATTCTTCATCTATATAAGATAATATTTATCGTCATTCCATTTGGTTCATCATCTCAGGTTTCTCCATTCCATGTTATGGAATGTGATCTCTATGCTTATAATGTAGCTTTCTTGGGTTTTGGTTGGTGCGGTCATACCGCGACATCCTCGAGTGGATACAGTTGTCATGGGAGGAGGCAATCATGATCAATTGTGTGGATCATTCTTTTATAAATAATGTCAAAACCCTTTTGAAGTGAGGGATTCATTTATTTTCTATTCATTAACATGCAGATGTAGAGTAATCATGTTCTATCCAACCATATAAAAATAGAATTAACATAATAAATATTTGAACTGCATATATAAATTGATATCGATCGTATGTTATTGACACTAGTTTTTCTAGATAGTGTGATATTTATGCATGATTTTTTAATCTTTTGGATCTTGATGGAAATTTTTAAAGAACATAAACTAAGATTAATTGATTATTAATTGTCAAAGATAAAGAGGAATGTAAATGAATATAGCTCTTTTTATTATAATTTGAGGTTAATCAGCTTAATGCATTATGAAAGTTTAATTACTTGTGGTAGCTTACTATTTTGGTTTCCCATATTTGGAACCTAAAATGAATAGATAGGTTAATTCCAGATTGATTAAATGTATAGTTCTTTGATAAAAGATAATACCTCATAGGGTTTTGAGTTAACATCTTCCTTGCTTAAAGGCTAAGAGCCATGTTCTTATGATGTTTTTATTCATAATGCTTGTGATGTTAGCCTGGATGGTTTTTGTGATATGTAGGAGCCTGGGGGCCCATTGGTTGTGGCAGGAGTTGATTCATATAGGGGTGAGATGCATCAGTTTAAGCATGTGGGTGTCGAGGAGGACACCAGTAATGATGAAACAGGTTGGATGTGAATGTTTTGATACATGATGAATCATGTTGGTTTTTTATCAATTTTACTTTCCCAAATACTGAAGTAATCTAGCCTGGCTTTCCATCCTTCCAAAATTAGGGAAGATGCATGGGGTATTCTGTGGGCATTCTATGTTTAGCTTCTTGAGGTATGATGGGCCTATGCTCTTACTATAGGTGGAAAAGACTAGATGGGTTGTTCATATTCTCATCGGGTTGAACTGCCTTATGTTATGTATATTAGAATATTTTTCAATAATGCCAACGAATATGAGAATGTAATAATTTTTTTAATAAATGATTCGAAAAATCATGTTAACACATGGGGTAGGATCTTGTTGGGACGCAATGCTGAGGATGAAATTTAAAAGAACATTAAACATTGTGTATGATGAAAATGGAATTTAATGTAGAATTTATTAATGGTTAATTAATTTTCACATAATTAATTATTGTAAAGTGTAACTGAGAAAAGGGGAATGATGTTATGATATAAAGCTCTTTAAATGGTTTTTTTCTTGTATGATAAATAGTCTTAGAAGTGGAATTTGGTAATCTAAGAGACATTAGATACAATTGAGAATAAGTGTAGGTTATGCCCATAGTGTGGCTGTGTGCTATAGTATATTCTGTAATTTTAGTGTTTTTATACGCTACTCTACCCCGTGATTTTGGGAAACTACCAGCCCCGTGATTCTGATCCCTGGGGGTGTTTTCCCAAACATTCTAGTAGGAGGATGGATGGCTGACTACCCCCTTTGGCCCTACTCTCTTCTCTTGAGAGTTACATATTTAGGTAGGAACAATAGTTAGTTTTTCTCATATATGTGTGTATAGTTCTGTAATATCTTCTTTTTTATTCACACACATATTCTCTAGATATAGCTTCATATGAACTACTATAGGTGCAACGTGTATAGGTTGTGATGGATTGACGATACTTACTCAATGTATGGGATATAATGTCTTGAGGATTCATACCTGATGTATGATTCACGTTATGTGAACTATGGTGGAAACTAGGAACTTCCTGGTTACTTTTCTTACGTGGACATGGTGGTTTTGTTGCATGAGGTGCATATTGTGGTGTTTGGCCCAGGTGTCTATAGGAAAGCCTTTTTGGAGAGAGATGTATATGACCTGTGATGTTGGGGAAAAGTGTAAAACCATTGTGGATGTAGTATTGGGGTACCCTTTATAATATTTAATATATTATATATAATTTTTTTTAATACATGGTGAGAGTTTCCATGGTGAGGCGAGAAACATAGTATACATGTTTAGGTGACTAGTTATATTCATTTGTTGTTCACAAATCTTTAGCACGATATATTTACTTTCTCATGAGAGGCTTTAGGGATTACCCTATGGAGTATACTGTTATACTCACCCTATGTATATATAAACCGTTTTTTAGGACATTAGGAGAAGGCTGGAGATCAAGATAGTTTCTGCATGATTGGGGTTGCAGGAGCATTTCAGGATTCTAGTTTTTGTTTTTTTTTATATTCCATTTGTAATTTTAGTTTTTCCATTCAGTTGTAGTAGTTTTTCATGACATTAAATCTGTGTTCATGGGATTTCATTTATATTGAAGTCTTCCTTGGAGTTTGTTGGTGTTTGTATTATCTCTCTCTTTCACATGTGTTCTCTAAGAGGGTAATGCCTTCCATTTGTGTGGTTACTATACCCTAGGTGCTAGTCGCAAACAAATGACCTACTAGAGGTGGGACTCGGGGGGTCATTATCTCTCTTCTCACATTGCTGTACAAGGAGAGTTTCTCCTCGTGGTGAGGGGGTTGTGACAGAGTGGTATTAAAGGATCTGGTTGAGGGATAGGAAAGAGTTTTCTGTTAGGCATAGGTGAGGTTCCATTGGTTGGTAGGGTAGTGGTGTCAGCCAAGTATAGCATCTGATTTAAACACTAGATATCGGCTAAGAAATAGGTTCTTATGGCCCCATGTGATCTGATGCATAGGCCTTAATGTGTATAATGGATATTAAACAAGGTGACACTAGCTTCAGTGTAGAGACATAGGAAAGGATCATGTATCATTGTTCTTTGTTCATGTTTTTGAATGGGTAAATCATAGGATAGGATAACCTAAAATGAATAAAAGAAAACAATTAATTAATTAATGTTGAGTCTTACATATTCAAGGTTCAGGATCTCTAACTATTTGTAATATTGCTTGTATTACTCTAGGTCGGCATCCTTATCATGTTCACATAGAAGATTCCAAGTAGGTTGTGCAAGGAGATCATTGTAGGGTAGAGGTTGATGACAACGACACATGGAAGAAGACACTCCATGAGTTTTAGCGCCAGAGTCTACAAAAGTATGATGACTTAGTTTCACATGAATTCATGGAATACTGGTTACAATAGGTCGAGATAGGATACAGTTCAATCCTTTCTCAGAAGGAGCACAAGGTTTCTTTGGTTGTGGTGATGATGTGTGCAGTGGTGAGGTGGTGGTGGTTCTTGACCCTTAGGGATCTTGTAAATTTGTCGATCACATGGGAGGAGTTCGGAAAAAAATTGGAGTCGAGTTTCTTTCTTCGACCACGATGGAATCTAGTCCCTAGGAGCTTCTTACCCTTCAACATGGGAGATCTAGAATGTGAGAGTCTCAAATCCATTTCAGGAACCTTTTACAGTATGCTTCAGACCTATTTTTAGTTGAGGATGCCATGATGAGGCATTTTGAATTGGATTTGCATTTAGAGATCTAGTGTTAGGTCACCCAGTTTATGCTGAAGACGTATCGTGAGGTCCTAGTGAGGGAAGAGGTCATCAAGAGGACATTGGCCAAAACTAGATCATTATAAGAGGGGCTTCATCATGATTCCTCATGAATCAGAGTTGTGTTCTGGGTTTCGTGGTATTCAATTCAGAAGATTTTCTATTTGGGTAGGTGTTGGTACCAGTGCTGTATATCTCATTTCTCTAGGGGTAGTAGTTATAATTCTTATACCAAGGGATCAAGATCATGTGTTTATTGTGGTGGTCGAAGTCATTAGTAGTGAGAGTTACCGACTATTCAACGCAGTCATTGTGCACGAGGTGTTCCACTTGAGGTTCCTCCACTGAGGCAGTTCCAGATGAGGCAGCATGAGCAGTAGGTTGCACCAGCTTTGGATCAGAAGATATAAGATCAGGCAGTTATAGGACAACCCCGTGATACTCCCCATCCGCACAGAGTAGAGCACAACCAGGGTGGTGGTCATTATTATTGTTATATAGGTCATGTATGAGGTCGTAGTTAGCTTCATTCTTTAGCGTTACTAGTGCTAGGCGAGCCAGACGGTATTCGAGGTATCCTTTTCTTATTTTCTATATAGGTGTATGCCATGTTAGATTTATTAGTGACACAATCATTCTTATCGCCTTCCCTTGTCAATTATTTGGGACTTGTGGTAGAGAGGCTTCCAGTTCCCCTGGTGTTGACTACTCCAATTGGAGTTCGAGGTAACGTGTTTGAAGTATGTAGAGATTGTGAGCTAGTGTTGGTGAAGCACCAATCTTGAAGAAATTTCTTGTGTTTATGGATACAACCATATTATGGAATCCTCATCATGTATTTTTTGTATTTTTTTAGGTTATCTTGGATTGATTTAGGAATTAGTTGGTGTTCTTCGATGCAAATGGAGAGACAACAGTGTTTTTTGGTGATCAAGATACTCGTACGGTTTAAAGGTGTGTTCCATCCTTATCACCCACGATGGATAAGATGATGATGAGTTATTCAGAGGTTCTATAATTTGTGCTTCCTAAGTCCATAAAAGAGTACCCTGATGACTTTCCATAAGAGGTTATAGAATTATCCCCTCAACCAGAAATTGAGTTTGATATCGAGCTACAACTAGGGGAAACTCATATATCATTGACTCTATATAGTATAGCCCCTTATAAGTTATAAGAGATATGTATACAACTTGGTGGTTTTTAACATTGTGGTTTTTTTTAATGAATGTGTCTCCATTTGGTGAACTAGTTTTGTTCGTGAAGAATTTTGAAGGATGTTTGTGGATGTGTATTGGTTATCATCTCCTAGACAATGTTAATGTGAAGAATATCTATCCTCTTCAACGGATTGATGATTTATTCAATCATCTAAAGGTTGAATGTTGGTTTTCAAAGATCGACATGCAATCAGGATATTAGTAGATGTGTGTGATGGATGAGGATATCCCAAAGTTTGGTTTCCATTGTCGTCATGGGAATTACAAGTTCATTGTAATATCGTTCGTTGTGAAAAATTCCCTAGTTGTGTTCATGGGATTATGGTATTATTTGTTCTAAATGTTCCTAGATATGTTCTTGGTGGTTTTCATAAATGACAACCTTCTGTACTTCATGTTTGAGGAGGATCATGTAGAACATCTACACACCATTTTTGGGAGTTCTTCATCAACATCACCTGCATGGGATGTTTTCTAAGTGTGTGTTTTGGGCTCATGAAGTCCATTTCCTGGGGAAAATTTTGTCCCAAAAAGAAGTTTATTTGGATCCATCAAATATATAATTAGTTGTGTCTTGGTAATCCCCCAAGACAGTGGAAGTGCTGAAATGTTTCCTTGGTCTTTCAGGACACTATGGTAGGTTCTTAGTCGATTTTTCTTGAGTTGACATTCCTTTAATAGAATTGACCAGGAAGGATCAAGTGTTCATGTGGACTGATCAGTGTCAGGCATCATTCAAGTATGTAATGGAGAAGTTGGTAAGGGCTACAGTTCTTTGTCAACCTGTAGAAAAAGTTCAGTTTGATGTTTACTGTGATGCTTCGCATCTGGGGTAAGACTATGTTCGAATTTAGCAGAGATCAGTTATTTATTATGGGGATCAGTATTTGAATCCCCTTGAACGTCACTATACCACCCATGATCTTTAATTGTCATCCATGGTGTTTTATCTGAATTTTTGGAGACATTACCTCATTAGTAAGTGCTTTGTAGTTTTAACCGATCATAAGAGCCTGAGGTATGTTTTATACCATTATGAATTGAACTTTTGGTAGCATCGGTGGATGGAGTTATTATAAGAATACGACATTGAAATATAATATACACCTTGAAAGGGGAGTGTTGTGGTTAATACGCTGAGCCAAATGTCATGTAGTGATGATGTGCATGAAACTGGTGATTCCTAGAGAGTAATGGAAGATCATTCAGCATTACATCTCAAAATGGGAGTAGATGAGGGTAGGGGTTCACTTTTTCAGATGATGGTGCAATAGTCTATGGTGTAGTAGGTGGACGAGTCCTAGTTGGGGGTTCTATAGGTATAGGTATGGAGAGACAAAGTTTTTTGTGGTGAGGCCCCTGATGGTTGGTATGGGGATGAAAAAAATGAAGTGTTATATCATGGAAGTACATTGTATCCTTTAGCAATGCACGAGATGGTTCTCATAGAGTTCCATAGTTCACCAATAAGGGTGCATCCTAGTGTGACAAAGATGTACCGATCCTTGAGGAGTCAGTTTTTGTGGGCTGCGTTGAAGCAACCAGTTTCAGATTTCATGTCTCTATGTTTGGGCATCCGTAAGGTGATGGTCAAGAACCATGTCCTAGGTGGTTTACAATTACCATTGGATGTTCCTTAGTGGACGTGATAGGACATCTAAATGGACTTTTTTACAAGGTTACCTCGAGATCAGGGAATACTTGATTCTATTTGGGTGGTAGTGCACCATTTAACGAACTTCGACGAATTTATGTCTATCAAGGAGTGAATCTCAGTAGACGTTTTGTTAAGGTAGTAAATAGAGGCGGTGTAGAGACTCCAAAGAGTCCTGATGATGATCAATTTTTATCGAGATCTTCATTTTACCCATAGGGTGTGGATAGGTCTCCAGCATGCCTTTGGTTCTCATTTATTCCTTTGCACTGCGTTTCATTCGCATACGGACGGTCGAACAGAGAGGACTATCCAGACTCTTGAAGACATGTTGCACTCTTGAGTCCGAGATTTTGGAGTTTTGTGGATGAGGCACATACACATTGTAGAGTTCACTTACAAAAATAGTTTTCACTTCACAATTGGTATGGTGTTGTTTGAACCATGGTATGGACGACCTTTCTGTTCTCCATTGTCCAGGACTTGGTTCAGAGAGTCATTAATTCTCAGACCAGAACTAGTGCAGAATACAACAGATGGTTGAAGACAGCGCATGAAAATCATAAATACTATCTTGATCAAAGGAGAAGACCTTTGGAGTTTAATTTTTGGGATCATATGTTTTTTATGGAGACTCCCTTTCGTGGGAAGAAAATGATTAGTCGTGGTAGTATGCTTTATCCTCGTTTGGTTGGGACTTTCAAGGTGTTGGTTTGTGTTGGAGTCGTGGGGTATCAAGTAGCACTTCCCCCATAGATGACCCAGATACACGATGTTTTCCATGTGTCACAACTCAGTTGTTATCTTCATTATGTCTCTCATGTCATCGATTGGGGAGAGATCAATGTTGATGAAAATGCGACCTTTGAGGAGTGACTTGTGGTGATCTATGACCACAAGGAGAATGTGTTGTATGGGCATCCTATCCCCTTTTTTCATGTCTTTTGGAGACACAATGGCGTAGAGGAAATTACCAGGGAACATAAGTCGACGATACATGCACAATACATTGAGTTTCATTATTTTTAACTATTTTCATGTAAAAAAATATTTTCTTTGTGGATGTAGACCTTACGTGTTTAAGAGTTGGCTTTCTTTGGTAGGTTCTTGTAGCTTTCTCTCCTCTGAGAGTTATCTTAGTGGTTGGTTGTTTGGTCCCTATTTATGATTCTCTTTAGGTGGGAATTGAATTCTCGAAGATGAGAATGTTTTGAGAGGTATCTGATGTCATGGCTTGGGCTACTCTGGTCCATTCCACTGTATAAATATATTGTTTGAGGTGTTTTTGGAGGTCAATGTGACTTACCGCCAACACTTTTACAAATTTACAATTCTTTGAATAGTACCATCGGTTGGACCGATGTCAACCATTCCATTAGTGAGAATGATGAGAACATGTCTATTGGTGGGACCGATGAGAATAGTTCAATCACTGAGACTGATGCCAATAGTTCCATCGGTTATTCCAATGAGAATAGTTCTAATGATTAGACTGATGGGAACAGTTCCATCGGGGAGACCCATGTAAATAGTTCTATCAGTGACACCAATGGGAACAATAACATCAGTGAGACTGATGCTAACAGTTCCATCGGTGAGACTGATGGGAACAGTTCCATAAGTGAGAATGGTGAGAACAGTTCCATTGGTGAGACTGTTGCTAACAGTTCCATCGGTGAGACTGATAGGAATAGTTTCATTGGTGACACACATGTGAACAGTTCCATAGGTGAGATCGGTGTAAATAGAACCATCGAAGAGACCGATATGAAGAGTTCTATCAGTGAGACCAATGTGAACAGTTCCATCGGTGAGTCATTCTATGGATAGTACCATTGGCACTGATGAGTCATTCTGTGAACAATACTGTTCTCATCGGTGATTCATTCTGTGAACAGAACCATTAGCATTAGTGAGTCATTCTGGGAACATTACCATCAGAATTTGTGAGTCATTCTGTGAAGAGTTCCATTAGTATCATTGATCCATTCTTCCAATAGTACCATCAGTATCAGTGAGGAATTCTGTGAAAATTACCATCGGAATCGGTGAGTCATTATGTGAACAGTACCATCGGTATCGGTGAGTCATTATGTGAACAGTACCATCAGCAACAGTGAGTCATTCTGTGAATACTAACATCGACATCGATGAGTCATTCTGTGAATAGTACCATCAGTATCGTTGATTCATTCTGTGAAATGTACCATTGGAATCAATGAGTTATTCTATGAACAGTACCATCGACATCGGTGAGTCATTTGGTGAATAGTACCATCGGTACCAGTGAGTCATTCTATGTACAGTACCATTTGGATTGGTGAGTCATTATATGAACAGTACAATCAGAATTTGTGAGTCATTTTTGTGAATAATTTCATCGGAATTGGTGAGTGATTTTTGTGAAGATTTTTTTCCAGATCAGTAGGTGTATAGTGATTCTAGGAATGTGAATAGTGTTTCCAGCTTCCTAAAGTTTCACATCTTCGAGATTTTATTTGACGTAAAATTTCTCCAAGGGCTTTTTTTAAGTGATTTAATGTCAATTCAATTCCCATAACTCCTATATTATTTTCTTCTAAGCACTAAATTGTCTTTACAAGGCCAAAATATGTGGTTTATTATGATCTGCTTTTAATGGGAATCTAGTCTATCATCAACATCATCTACAGAAATATTCTAAAGGGATGAGATATCTTCCTCCATCATTCTATATTATTACTCTCTTGTGTTATAATATCAAAAATTTCCTTCTTCCCATAGGAGTGGTGTGAATGAACCTAATTCTTCGGATATTTTCCCCTTAATGTTTATTCTTGTTGTATGTGCACCCCCTGTTTTGGTGCAAGAAGTAACGGTCGATCCTTCATTGATATAATTTATATTTTATCATTGTAATTTTGGGTTCATCCTCTCCAACTTCTCCTTTCAATGTTATTCTATGTGATCTCATGGCTTCGAATAGTGTTTTATTGGGTTTTGGTTGGTACAGTCTTACCATGGCATCCTCAGGTGAATGCAGTTATCATGGGAGGATGCAATCATGAACCGTTGTGTGGATCATTCTCGTATAATGAATTTTAGGATCCTTTTTAATTTTCAGATACATTTATTCTCTATTATTTAACATTGAATTGTATATTTTTATTGTTTTAGCTATCTAGATCACAATGGAATTCACATAATAACTATTTGATCCAGATAAAGAAATTGATATCGTTTGTATGTTATTGCCTCCTTTTTTTTCTAGATAGATTTATATCTATTCTTGATTTTTTTTCTTTTGGTTCATGATGTAAATAGGTAAAGTACATAAACTAAGATTAATAATAATTTAATTGTCAAAGATAAAGAGGCATGTAAATGAATCTGGTTCTTTCAATTGTAATCTGATGTTAAACAAATTGATGTAGTAAGCATGTTTAATTATTTTTTATTGCTTACAGTTTAGGTTACACATATTTTGGACCTATGAAGAATAAATCATTTAATTCCAGATAGATTAAAAGACTGGTTGTTTGATAAAATGCAATACCACATAGGGTTTTCAGTTACCCTCTTTCTTTCTTAATGGCTATGAACCTAGATGACATGATGTTTATTTTCCTACTGCTTGTGATGGGATCTTATAAGGGTGTTGTGATATGTATTGGTATAGAGGCCCACTGGTTGTGGAATTCGTTGAAGCCTAAAGTGGAGAGATGCATCAGTTTATGCTTGTGGGTGTTGGGGAAGACACCAGATGTAAAGACCCAAACATTCATTAATGAATTTTGTTTGATCTAATTAAATGTCTCATTATGTAAAATGATTATATAAAATGTGAAATTAATTGGTTTTATGTTTTTGGATTTTAAAATACAATTATGAATAGTGATCATTACTAATATAGCCATTGAATAGTGATCACATGATTAGTATAAATATAGGGCTTTAACAAATCCAATTTACTCAGACAAAGGATGTGATAGCCTCATCCAATAGACTTCCAACACATTAAGCCCATTTTTCAAAGCTCAGAAAGGAGGTGGCATCATTGGGATTCTCTATTGTCCAAGAACAATCTGATCTTCAACTTGTTAAGCTGAAATAGAACCGCCTACGAGAGAAGTGGAATTTGAAAGAGATTACCCCCTGAGCAAAGTTATCCAAGCCGCCCCAAGATTCTATCACCATCACGCACAAAGCCCTTCGGTCTAAAGTGGGTGTTATAAGGGGTTATGTAACAAGACCTTAGCACTATGAATATGTGCATTATTTTTTTATATAATTAATAATATACATTCATTTTATTATTGTTATTTTGTAAATAGTTTTCAATGCAAAAATAGTATTTTTAGTAAATATTCAACTGAAAAATCCCTTTTGATGAATTAATGAATTTTTTAATTAAATAATATGTCAATAAATTATTATTATTATTCAATTAAATATTATTTAATATTATTTATCATATAAATTTATGAATGAAATTGTAATTTTTATTAAGGCTTGAAAGCCGATTTCGTCAAAACACATGAATTGTCGATAAATATCAGTTTTTATTTTAAAATAATAAATTAAAATATTTAGGAAATTATTTAGCTAAAATTAATATTATTTTTTATTTAAGATGTCTAAATTATCCAATTCTGAATTTTTAATTATTTGCTGAGACAGTCAATTTTTTTGGGTAGCAATTAAATACTATTTAAATATATAATGTGTTTTATGAAATTGAAATGACCCAATAGTGATGTAATAAAATAATATAAATGATATTTCCGGACAATATATGTTTTATATTTAAAAGAATGTGATTTTTGTTTTTTTATTTATTTTACTAATCTTTACTGGACCATCCAAGAGTTATAAAATATTTTCACTTTTTAAATGAATTTCTTTGAGAGTATGACTCACATCCACATAAAACCCCTATTATTTTAAGAATTTAGGCCATTATAATTATAAAATATTATTTTACACTACCCTTTTTAAAATAACATTGCCAAAAACCATGGTCTGGTTTGTGGTATTGTATAGTTTAATGTGTGGTGACCCAAACCTAAATAATAAAGATTTCCCTCTCCTTCCTTATATAAACCCACCCAAGATCAGACTTACACTTCACTAAAATCCTTTTAGATCATCCTAAATTTTCCCTAATCTCTCTAGAATCCTCCCAATGATCCCTTAGATCCCAAAAATACACTCTGAAGCCTCTTCTATTCCATTGATATCACACTTCCACATAATGGATTTTTTCTTTTTCTCATTTTTGTCCATGTTTCTTATTATTGTTAAGCCCTTTTGTTTATAATTATAAATGTTTGGGTATGATTTATAACATCCCCTATACTACCATATATATGTTTTAATGCTGAAAAACCATGTTATCTCTCATTAAATTCCCCTCATGTACACCCCTTACCATGCTGAAATTTCGTAAGGAATCTCTCTCTCCTCATTTACGTTCAAGCAATTGTTTTGTATTATAAGACTATTTTCCATTAAATTTGTTGCGATGTGTATCTATATGACCCCCTTAATTTACATTTCATGTACATATGATGAGTCACCCCTTTCCCTCTCATCAACTATTTTTATGAATTCTTATTTCACGTCATTACGCTACCGAAATTGCACCATGATTTTCCAAACCAATGTCATCGTGTAGTGAATGCCAAGAACATTTCTCTATTAAGGGTATTCACCTTTATGTACATTTAAATATTGACTATAGTTTATCATGTATGAATTAGAAATTTCTTTTATCTCGGAATAAATGATGATGTCTATGTAATCTATGTTATATTATCCATGTGGCACATTTATGAATCAAATGAAATGTTTAAGAAGCGTTTGCCCTGATAGCGCTCCAATGCATTGAGTAAAGATTAGTATAATAATACATCAAGTACAATGATGGTTTACTCATTCTAATTCAAGTGAAATGAGGGTTTACTCTTGCACTATGTACAATGAGTCTTGGCTCATTCTAAAATCATGTTAACTATTTTTTCCATATTTCCAGGCTATGTTGGTCATGTTATATCATGAATTTATGTTAATGTTTCTCTTATTATCCCTTAATATGCCTATTTCTTAACATGTATTTTATCTTTAGTGTTATGTATTTTTCACCCCCTTACTAGGATTTATAGCTCACCCTTTTCTTATACATGTTCTTAGGTTATACCATGCAATGCTACGTATGAGGGAATATAGTTGTCATGTAAAGGATGTTTTCAACAAAAATGTTTTGTTTTATGTCTATGTTGTTATTTAATGTTCCTAAGCCAAAATACACCCAACCTCTTGATAGTATACATTGTATCAAGCAAAGGATTTATGTAATAAATCATGTCTAATTGTGTAATAAAGAGCAGGGTTGTCATAGTTTGTATAAGAGGATAGGTTTAGTTATTATTGGGATTAGGATTATAAAAGACAATTATAACCTTAGAGACAATAATAAGTATTATAAAAATCATCCCTATGTTATGGTGAGTATTGAGTAAGTGGTTTATCAAAAAAATTCATCCCTTCCTGGATACGATCATGTAGAGGCGGCTCTGAAATAGATGTACCTAGGGCGTGAAAACCCAGATAAGGAGTTTCAGGCTTGACCTAGGGTATCCTTGTACATGAAAGTGGGCCTTTCTACACTCATGGTTATGAAACTCCTCGGGGATATGATTTGGTAAATTCATATTCTTAGTGTGAACCATTATTAAGGAAATTAAAAAAAATTCCCCTAAGAATATATGTTGGAAAATAGATCATGGATAACCTAGATTGAAACATAGGGTATCCCAAGATAGGATATATTGTTCAATTAAAAGATTATACTACTATATCCAATGTTTTTTTACATTTTTTAGTTATGTATTCAAACTCCAAAATTGTATTTTCTTTTGGTTAGTTAAAATCTAGGAGGAGGACGATCATGAAAAACTATTCTCTCTCTTCCTGAAGAACCAGTTTCAATGATTATCCAAAGGTCATCTGCAGATGACGTTGAAACGTTTTTAAATGTCTATGTTATGTGAAAACAGATTTATGAGACAACCAATACCTCAAGAATTACATGATTCTTACAAGGACCAGGTACCAACTACTGGATAATCTTGCACTCTCAAAATTCTTAAAATGCTAAGCATGGGAAGTACAATCAGGGTCTTTTCAAATTATTCACATTATATCAGAATTATGATGCACTAAATGATTTTCTAGATGCTTCATTAGAGGGAGACCTCCGATCAGCCTATATGTCTCAAATTATATATTTATGTTTTTATGGATATACGAAAACTGATTTACCAACACCATATATTGAAATATTTCAAGATGAATCACTAATATTTTTTTATAAAAAACATTTTAAGGACGATTTTTAAAAATTATATATAATAAATACATATTTTTTATGATGTATCGATGCTTCCATTGATATAATCCAAGATGGATGAGGTGTTTTAGGGCAATGGAAGTAGGTGTTTTTGAAAAAAAACATGAGGTACCATTATGATTCCTAAAAACATTCTAAAAAAGACTATAATGTTCGAAATGACAGAAGTCCTCTTTGAAGATATGAATTATAATTACCCTCACATATTTTCACCATAGTATTTAAAATAAAATTTTTAGGGCTATATTTCTTAAGGGGGGATGATTGTAATGACCCAAACTTTCATTAATGAAAATTTATCTTCATATAATTAAATGTCTCATTATGTAAAATGTCAATATAACATGTGAACTTCTTTGGTATTATGTTTTTTGATTTTAAAATAACATTAATAATTGTGAACATTGCTAATATAGTGGTTGAATTGTGATCACAAGATTAGTATAAATATAGGGCTTTAACACATCCTATTTACATAGACAAAGGAAGTGATGGCCTCATCTAGTAGACTTGCCCCATATGAAGCCAATTTGTTGGAGCATGGAAAGGAGGTGGCGTCATTGGGAATCTATCTTGACCAATCCCTAACAGAGCTTCAACATGTTAATCTTGAATAGAACCACCTACGAGAGATGTGTATGTTTATAGAGATTACCATCCGAACAATGTTATCTCAACCACCCCAATAGTATATCACCATCTCGAACCTTACCCTTATGTCTTATGTGGGTGTTATAAGGAGTTATGTAACAATAATTTAACACTATGAATTTGTGTAGTATTTTTTATATAATAATTAATATACATTCATTTTATTATTTTTACTTTGTAAATTGTCTTTAAAGTGCAAATAGTATTTTTAGTTAATATTCATCTATGATATCTATTTTGATGAATTAATGGATTTTTGAATTAAATAATATTTTAATAAAAATTATTATTATTAAATAAGATTTTTTTAAATATAAATGAATGTATAATTTTATGAATGAAATAGTAATTTTTATTATGGCTTGAAAGACATTTTTGTCAAAACCCAGGAATTTTCGATAAATGTAAGATTTTATTTTAAAAGTAAAAAATAACATATTTAGAAAATTATTTAGATAAAATGAGCAGTTTTTTGGAGTCAAGATGTCGAAATTATCTAATGTTGAATTTTTCCTAATTTTCTGCGACGATCAAATTTTTGGGAAAAAATTAAATACCGCTTAAATATATAATATGTTTTATGACATCCTAATTACCCTATAGTGAAGTAATAAAATACTATAAATTATATGTTCGGAAAATATATGATTTAACATTAAAATAAATTTATATTTAGTTTTTTTATTTATTTTACAAAACAATAGTGGACCCTCCAAGAGTTATAAAACATTTTCACCATTTAAATGAATTTTCGGGATAGTGTGACTCACCTCCACATAAAAAACCTGTTATTTTAATAATTTCGGCCATTTTACATATAAAATATTTATTTACAATCCCCTTTGGCAAGAACCATGGGATTAAATCATTGGTAGGTTTTTGGTATTTATTAGTTTAATGTTTGGTGACCCAAACCTAAAAAATAATGAATTCCCTCTACTTTCCTATATAAACCAACCTAAGTACCCACATCGTCATCAATAAAAGCCTTTTGAGTTAATACAAACACATCACTAATCTCTCTAAAATCCTCCCAAGGGGCGCCAAGATCCCAATAATCCACTCTCAAGCCTCTTCCAAGACTCTGGGATCACATTTCCATGTAATGGATTTCCTATTTTCTCATTTTTTCCACGTTTCTTATTATTGTTATGCCATTTTTTCAATTAAAAATATTGGGGTATGATATTTAAACTCTCTTATACATACCTCTATATGTTTTAATGATGATATAACCATTTCTCTCTCATTAAATTCCCCCCATGTACACCAGTTACCATGTAGAAATTCCGTAAGGAATCTCTATCTCCTCATTCACATTCAAGCAATTGTTTTGTATTATGAGTATAATTTACAATATATTTTTTGGGATATGTACATATATGACCCCCTTACTGTCCATTTCATGTAAATATGATGATACACCCATTTCTATATCATCATCCATTTTTATTAATAGTTATGTCACGTCGTTACGCTGCAGAAATTGCACTGTGATTTTTCATGCCAATGTCATCATGTAGAGAATACCATGACCATTTCTCTATCAAGGGTGATAACCATTTTGAAAATTTACATATTGATTATAGTGTTTAATGGATTAATTCCACATTTCCTTTTTTTTGTAATAAATGATTATTTCTAATTAATCCATGTTATATGATTTGTGTGGCACATTTATGCATGAAATGAAATGTTTAAGAAAGATGTTCCCTAATAGTGCTCTAATGCATTGGGTGAAGATTAGTATCATAATATGTCATGTGAAATTAGTTTTTACACATAATAAGTCATGTTAAATGATGGTTTACTCATGATCTATATATAATGATCCTTGGGTTGTTTTAAAATCAAGTTCAATGTTTCTTCCAAATTTCCATGTTATGTTAATCTTGTTATATCATACCTCTATGTTCTTGTTTCTCTTATGATCCATTGAAATGCCTATTTCCAAACATGTATCATATATTTCTTGTTATGTCTTTTTCACCCCATTATTGTGATTTATATCTCACCATTTTATTATGCATGTCCACAGGTTATCCCATGAAATGTTAAGTAGGAGGTAATGTAGTGGTATTGTAAAGAATTGCTTCAATAAAGATGATTTGTTTTATGTCTAAGTTGTTATGTAATGTTACAAAGCCCCAGAGATACTATACCTCTTTATATTATATGTTGTATCAAGTAATGGTTTTATCAAATAATTCATGTCTAAGTGTGTAATAAAGAGAAAGGTTGTCAAACTGAAGATGATTAAATAAGTAGGATGTTGATGTTAGATACTTGATGAATCTTATTAGCTATTTATCTATTTTAATTTCCCTACATCTCAAGCATTCTAGCCATTCATATTCTCCTTCAAAAAATGGGAGATGATGCAAAGGGTATGCCTCGTTCTTTATGTGTTTTTCTTCTCAAGGGTGAATGGGTCTATGCTCTTGCTATAGGGAGAAATGACTTGATGGGTAGTTCATCTACTCATTTTGTTGATCCCATTATGTTTACTAGAATATATTTTTTTTCTATTATTCATTGGAATTTTAGAATGTAATAATTTCATTAATAAATTATTGAATAAATTATGTTAACCCATGGGGATGGAGATTGCTGGGACACCATGTTGAGGTTTAAATTTAAAAGAAAAATGAAATTTTGGTGTTATGATAATGAAATATAATGTGGAAAATATTAATGGTTAATTATTGTTTAATTAATTAATTAATGTAAATTGTAACGATAATATGTAATGAAGTAATGTAATAAATATTTTTATATGGTTGTGTGATTATATGAGACGAAGTCTTAGAAGTGGCCGCTGGGAGTCTGAGAGATGTTAGTTGTAGTTGAGTCTATGACCAGGTTATGCCCATTGTGTGTTTGTGATATGTAGTATATTCTATAATTTTTGGGTTTGAATATGCTACTCTACCTCTTCATTTTTGGAAGCTGGTACCCCGAGGATTCTAAGCCCTAGGGTGTGTTTTATCCAACATTCCGGTGGGAGGATGGATGGATGACTATTCCCTTTGGCCCCACTCTCTTATCATGGTAGTTACTTGTGCTACTAGGAACAACAATTAGTTTTCCCAATTTATGTTGGTAGAGGACTGGAATTTATTGTGGTTATTCAGACACATAGATTTTGGATATAGTATGCTATGGACTACTATAGGTTTAATGTGTATAGGCTGTAATGGCTAGAGGATCTTACACGGTTTATGGGCTATAATGACGTGAGGTTTAATACTGACAATTAATAAATGTTATGAGATATTTGGTGGCTCCTGGAAACTACTCGATTACTTTTCTTATGTGGACGTGGTGGTTTTTTTGCACGAGGATCATGATGTGGGGCTTCACCTAGGTGTCTGTGGGAAAGACTTTATGGAGATAGATGCTTAGGATGTGTGACGTTGGGGTAATGCGAAAAACCAGTGGGGAGGTAATATCAAGGTACCATTGATATTCATTATTATATTATATACTCTTTTATCTGATACTTGGTGAGAGTATCCATGGTGAGTCTAGGAATATATTATACTTATTTTGCTGACTAGTTAGTTTCACAGGCCATTCACTATGATTTAGCTTTCTTTCATTAATTTTTCATTTGAGACTCCGAGGAGTATCCTATGAAGTATACTATTATAGTAACCCAGTGTATATATGAAATATTTTCAGTTCATTTAGAGCAGGTTGGAGATGAAGCTAGTTTCTACTAGCTTGGGGTAGCTGGAGTTGTTCGGGCTTGTGTTTTCAATTGTTTTTACAATCCTTTGTTACTTGTATTTTTTCCATTCAGTTATATTAGTTATAAATTATAATACATTTTTGTAAGTGGAATTTATTTTATATTTTATTTTGAGTTAGAGTTAGTTGGTGTCTGTCTTATCTCTCTTTTTCACAATTGTTCTCTTAGAGTTTTATCCCTCCCATTTGTGTGGTTACTATACCATCAGTGCTAGTCGCCAATGCAGGCCTACTGAAGGTAGGACTCATGGTTCATTATCTCTTTTCTCACATTACTATCCCAGGAGGGGTATAACTTATGGGGAGGGGGTCATGAAATTTTATATATAATATATTATAATAAAATCCTTTTATATAGATATCATTGAGATCCAGTAATGTAAACTGACATTTAATGCTTCATAGAGATGGTAGTCCTTATGTATGCATAAGGGAAGATTTAATCTCCCATTCGATAGTAAGGAGAATGAAATTGGTGGTAACAAAAAAAATGTTATATTCTATTAATTATATGAGTATAATTATTGAATGTTCGATATATTATATTTCAAGGTGAATAATAGGAAATAAACATAAAATATATTGGTTAGGATGATTTACTCTTACTTATGTATTATCCTTGGCCTCACACCTTATGCCTTTTTAGGGAGTTGTTATATTTATAAGAACACATATAGGAAAATAAGAAGAGGGTAGGGAAGATATATGATTATATATTTTTAAATGTAGGTTCCCAAGTGCTTTGGATAATTTATAATTGGAGGATCCATTTTATAAGTGAGGGGAGTGTCTTTTTCAAATATTAATAACTATTAAATACAATAAATTTCATTTTCATTGAATGTGGAACTATTTTTTCAAATTCATTTCATAAGGTGGGGAGATGTTTAAATCAACAAAAATGATAAATAATATTTTTTTGGTGATATTAGTAGTCTTATCACTTAGATTAATCCCTTTATACTCATTTTATACATAACATTGATGTGATGTTTTTTAAAAAGGTAATTGTTCTCTATGGATAAAAATTGAGTTTCAACAATTTTAAATTTATATTATATTTTTTCCAAATATGGATTCCATTTTATGTGGTTCAGTTTCTATATGTGGTGGAAATTAATTACAGTTTTTTAACACCGTGGTTGTAAAATAGAATTTTAGAACATATTATTTTAACATATAAAAATGAATTTATTTATATTCCAGTCCACCTAAAAAATATTATAATGTAATAAAATTTATATTATTTAATATATAATATAAATAGTTGTTAAAAATCATTCAATAATTAATATTAATTAAATTTATTAAGATAAAATACATTAACCTCAATTAAACGTGTTTTTGAAGAATTTACTTCATTTTACCCTCAAATAAATTTTTCATCATTTCAAGAATTTGATTGTAAATTAATAAATTATTATTTATTTTTTAAAACATATTATTAAAAAACATGTTATTTTATTAACATTTTAAAAAATAAAATTCTTGAAAAAAGATAAAATTAATATTCATACCGACATGAATACTATTTGACTTCTAATTTCCATTAAATATATAAATAATTTTTTAACGAAACCTATTATTCTTATAGTTTAAAATGTGGTTGCTCATATTCTCATAAATAATTTTATAGATAATATATACCCATTATATTAGTTAATAAAATATGTCACTATTTACTTATTCTTAGTGATTCAGGTAAAGAATGAATTAAATTAATCCACATTATATTAATAGGAAACATAATCCAAATACCTACCATGTTATGATTCATACTAGTTTTGGAAAAAATAATTAATAATTCTATATCAATGAAAACTGTATATTCTATGTTATTTATTGGATATTTGTTGACAAGAATAAAATTTTTTCCTCGAAAACATTTAATAAAAAATTCAATATATAAACAATAGATGTATCTATCAATGGAAATCATAACTATGTTTTAGGCAATACATGACTATTATTTCTATAATTTTTCGCTAAAGTGGTAACTTTTCATTGTATGAATGTGATATTTATTTATTAACCATTTTTGTCATGTTAATTGTTATCCAATGGTGAATGAATATTTATGAATTCTTTTTATATATCATGAAATGTTTTTTCAATGAATTATTATTTTAATTAATATATAATAAATAGATTTATACCTCCCTGGATCATTTTATGACCAATAATTTCAAGGTGTGTCAAATTATTTTTTCTGCGAATTATTTCACATATGGTCCATGAAATAGAATTTATATGGTTAGATTTAATACAGGTATTATTAAATATATTTTCTCCTATGAATGGTAAAGAAAATTAAGGAACATTCATTTAAAATATGATACAAATATAAATTTATTTAAAATAAACTATGGATCAGTGAACAAGGAAAAATTTGAAATTTTTAGGATGTTTTAAAAATTATTCTATATTATGATTTATTTTCAATTAATAGAAATATTTCTGTCAATGTAGTGATATTTTATCAATTTTCATGATTTAATAATTTAGAAAAATAATTCTTAATTGTAGTTTAATGTATAATATGTCCTGTGAATCTAGCCTCTTTAATACTGAAATGAAAATCCAATATATCGTAATGATGATGTTTTCTTTCATGTATCATAATATGATCTCCAAATATTTTCCATGTTATTTATATTATTTTGACCACACCATAAGATTATAGAAATATATTTCTTTTATGAAATCCATGTATGGATTCAAAACCCCATTCATGATTCCTAAAAACATTTTATGTGTATTTGTCATTTTTTATGGCATCATGAGAAATTGATACATGATATATATGATCCTAAAAATATTTTGAGGAAAATTATATTGCCTCATAATCTTAGAAAATTTATTTTTTATAATTCAAGATTCTAAATTATTATCATAATAATGTTCAAGAAGGATGAATATAGTGGACGAAAAGTGAATCCATAATGAAAATATATATAAAAATAATTCAAGGGAGGTAATGGTATACATTATTTAATGTCCACCTTTTTATGTCTTTTAATAAATTATCATTATGTTACATGTTGTTATTTATTCAATTTATGTTTTATTATAAAAGTGTTATTAGTCATCATTTTATATTCATTTATGGAAAAGTAAATAGTAATGTGATAAGGTGATATACCACTAATGTAATTGATTACTACTGAGGATTAATATCTAAAAACATAAAATTGAATTTATTTATCCTTATAGATTTAGAGTCCTATAACTAGGGACATATCATCCACTCAAATTTGTTAACCATTATTGTAATGGGAACTAAATTATTTGGAACTAATATATTACCATTACTAATAATATCTTTTCCTCAAATAATACCTTGTAAATTACGACTATAGATATAACACATGAATCCAAATACAATAGGGATCTACTAAAAAATATACTTTAACCAAAATTATAAATATGTTTCTATTAAATAATAATACTGATGTGTAGATTTTTTATTGTATGGGAATTGTAACACCCATTATTGAGTTTATCCAAGTCTATAATCAATGATATAATTGTTATTTTTATGCACAGTATTATTTTATTCATTTCATGGTTCCTGATTACATTGTGGGTCTCCAAAATAGACAAAAACAATAAAATCTTGATATTATGATTAAATCCATAATATGTGCATAAATATATTTTGTGAAACCAAAAAAATTACAAAATATAATAGAAATATAGGTTGAATCAAATTTTTGAGGACACCCTTACGATTTTCTAGAGTATGAGAACCTACTCCCCAAATAGAAGAACATATATTTTTTATCCTCTTCTCCATTACAATAATGAATAAAATCGTAGGATAGATGAATACCTCTATATTAGAGAACATAGTACATGTGAAATTTACTATGGCATGATTTGCAAAAACTATATCATTATTTTATAGAAATACAACTATTATAGTGCGTATTTCCCAACTCCTCATCAAAATATAAAAATTTATGAATATTTTATAATCATTTGTATTTAATGAAGAACTAAATTTTATAGAGTATTAGATGTTTTATGGAACCTATATTAGATTAATGCTTCTGAAATAATACTTATACACATCATTTATGCTAAAATTAGTCAAGTGGTATAATACTATTCAACGCAAAATATCTTATGAGGTTTTAGGACCCATAGAAAATATCATAGCTTCCCTAACAATTTATGCTTCATGAAAAATCACTCAACTCTTCTAATGATCCGTCATCAATATTCATGATGTGCAGGAATGGGTCCTTGGATTTTTCAACATGATGGGGATAACATTGACTCAGTGTGATGAATTTAATATGATGAATTATAGTGTTTTCTAAATACATCATGGAGAAGAAATAATATTCATTAATTTGAAATTCAAATATGGATTACATAACCTTCAGAGAAAATTTGAATATTCTCAATCAATTATATTATTATATAAATGTATTTTAATTTTTTAAGCATACCATTTACATTTTATTCTATACAAATTTTTAATGGGAAGTTATTAGAAATATCCATGATTCCCATAAAGACAATAATTATATGTTTTACCACATATAAAATGCATATTATAATCGAATATAATATATAGTAAATTAGTTTCATTTTACCTCTTGTTGAGAGGATTTTTCTTCAAAAGTTGGTTATGATAATAGAAATCCTGTAAAATTGTAATTATGTTCATTAAAAACTTATTATTTCAATAGAAAACTAGTCTACAAGATAATCCATAGATATTATTAATCTAGATATGTTAAGTGTCCCCTTAATGAGATCATCTATAATAAATAGAAAATAATATGAAATTTAAGAAGTACTTATTGGTATGTTATCATGTTTCTATGAAAACATTATATATCTATTGAAAAATAAATTTAAATCCATTATAGATTTTATTATTCCAATATGAAAAATATCAATTTATAATTGAATATTTGTTAAAAGATTCATGTTGATAAATATCAACCATTAAAAAAGTATATGATTGATTAATTACTAGTTTTGTCAACATTTTTATTTTTTTATATCATTGGTGTATTAATTGCATAGGGTATGATATATCTCCTTATAAATGTACATATGTAGAATTTTAGACAAAAAAATTAATCCCCATAAGTATGATTAAGAACCATGTACTGGAAAACATATAATTAAATGCCAAAAAGGACTCCCATAAATATAATTTCCATATAACCTTCTATATTAAAATTTTTATATTATTTTTAATGAATTTTCCTTAAAAAAAAAATTATAAAAATGTACTCAATAATTAAAAACAAGAATCATTTAATCATCTGACCAAATTTTCTCTATAAGATAATAAACATGATATTAATGTATTTATTCTAAAATCATTTACTGGGAAGAGGTCAATGAATTTTTCATTGAAGATTCGAGGAATTATTTTTTAATAGAATTTTAGAATAATTATATTTCAAAAAATGTGGAAGGATTATAGTTTTTAGTAATATATATGACTATAAGAGATGTAATTAATACATCGTTGGTAAAAGATAATCTATTAAAATTGTCTTAGAATATATTAGAGTTATAATTCATTATGATATCCAATGATGATATTGGAAAATATATTATAAAATTTATAGGACATTGGAAATGGTATAGAATCAATAATTTGGATTCCCTTATTATATCCCCTTAATGTAATGAATTTATAATAAATTTTATTTAGTTCATTTGTAGAATAATAAATAAAATAAATATATACTTATTTTCATCCTAAGTACAATACCCCCATATCACTATGTCGTTATCTAATATAAAATTGAATGAAATATTTATATGGTAACGAGATTTTAATTAATATGTCAATATTAAGGGATCCATTATATTATTAAATTTTGAGATTTCTGATTATCCTATTCTCTTTAATAATACCATGGGAATATAAACTATTCATATCTTCTTGTTTCAGTAATTTTTTTATAATATCTCAATGTGTTATTTCCACAAAATAAAGTATTTATAGTAATAAAAAATGATTTGTAATAAGAGATATAAATATTTAATCATTCCATGGGTAATAAATCCTAAAATCAATTTACCTAAATTCATTCATGAAATAATGAAGATGTGACTGATTTTTATCATAATGCTATGATAATTTATAGTGATTGGTAATCAATTAACTATTATTACAATAGATAATATCCCTAGGATATGATTTTATTTTTCTGTATCTTACACATTAGAACAATGGAATGATGTCTCTTATCTAGAACAAGATATTTGAGAAGTAATAATTATTAATAAAAACACTTCTGATCTCTAACACAATCAATATGATTGAGTGAGCTGATAAGTACTAGGTCATGTGAGAATAATATGTCATAATGAATCATTAAATAACATATATATTGATTATTATCATATTTTATTAAATAAATATACTTTGGATACCATATTTATTATTATAAATGAAATCTAGTTACTAAATAATGTTATACCAATGAGATTACTAGTTGGTAAACAATTATCGATGATGTGTATTTCACTCAAACAATAACTTGTACCCCATTATTGGTAGTCTAATAATGATGATATTTTAAACCCCTAAAATTAAGTAATTTTACATTATACATAATCAAACGAAATGTAAATTGTTTTTGTGAGACCAGTTCATATGATATTAAAATATTGAATAGAGTTGTTTATGAGATCATCTATAATGTTATCCTTCAAAATTATATTATTGTGTTAAGTAGTAACAATCTATATAATTTGAATCTCCCAACTACTTAGAATACAATTCACAAGTGATTCATATATGGTATCTAGGTTCTTTTATAGTTAGATTAATATCCAATGAGAATATATATTTTATACTAAGATGTTTACAATTCATTAAGGATCCTAAACCGAAAGCATTCTAGATGAAAATGGATATCATGATTAATGATTTGTGAGGGAATTAGTGTACATGGAAAAATTCATCCATTAAGCTAGGGGCACACCATCCTTGTGAGAAATATATCGTGATGTGTTGGATACTCTTCTAAAAGTATATCGTTTTTTCATGTACTTTTTTCTATTCATCTTTTATACGGAGAATAATTAACTCTAGGTTCCTCCATCTCGAAAAGATGTACATTAAAATATTTATATGTATACAAGAATGGGTAACTATAGACTAGAAGGAATTAATACATATAATATTACTATTTATGGGGATAGATAATTTCATTAACATAGTCACCCATTATGGATAAGGATGGATAATCATATCCTTGTATGTGGTCATGAATGTCTTCAATATCTTCAGTAAATGATAAAAAAACATTATATGGTGAGAATTGGTAATCCATTATTGAATATACTAAAGGAGCCACTAGGTCATTGGGAAATTGATCTAGTGATATTTTTATGAACACAAGAAATGTGGTCATGATTAGATATGACAACATACATATCATATTCGGGTTGATATATGGTAAGAACATAAAGGAGCTTCCCATACCTATGATAATGACATGGGAACAAATTGGCATATTGAAACCCCATAACCCCAGCTCCCATAGAGGTAATAATGTTACTATCACCATATAAGTCACATGTGGTCCTTCTATTAATATGGTAATATAATATATTCAAATGATGATTTTATTCATTTTAAAAGAGAATCTTATTTTAGGAATCATAGAATCATCAAAAATGCAATGGTGGATCATTTTTAATGTTAGATATTCAATAGAAAAAAAATTGATAGGTATATATATGTAAATATACTAGATGGAATGGTTTTTTTTATAATTAATTTAGAAAATTTCTATGTAGACATTGACATTGGAATCATAAATCCCATTTAGGATCAGAATATCTTGAATGGGAAGTGTGAGATATATTATTCCCAAAAGAAAAATAATAACTTTGGATGGTTTCTCTTGTGAACATATTCATTGTACTATGAAATAATATTTAACTAGTTCTTAAAGGTCTTTTGAAAAATTCACTATTTTATATAATATATTGTTTTAAATGAAATGAATAATGATGGGTATCCTGGTTTTATTAGACACCATATTTAGTTATAAAAGGATCTAGGTCTTGAGGATTTGACTATGGGAGGTAATAGATAAATATTCCCTTCAAAATTTGGAATACATACACCAATTTTTTAATTCTAGTAACTTAATTAACCCTTCCATCAACATAGGGAATCATTTTTTATAATCAACAACATTTATTTCAATTAAAAAGTATTTAATGTGTTGTAGTAATAGGATACATAACACTGGTGAAGACTATACTAGATGATAATAATTATTTATAAACCATATAATAATACATCATCAAAAAAATCCATAGTTATCTATAGTAACGTATATAAGATCTACCTATCGGGGTGTTCTCAGGTGAGTCACTCAATTTTAATTATAACCAAACATAAAACCTTTTCTCTGTATAATATTGTTTTGTTCATAATGGGGGGTAAATAATGGTTCCACACATAAACTGATATTAGTTATGGACTCAATATCTCTCTATAGATATTACCCTCATATATCCTATGGAAAATGAACCCCAAACATGCTAATTCTATAGGAATGAACATTTTTGATGTATTATCCTTATCTTTTTTAGAAACATTGATGTATTGGGATTTTAACATTATGTACTACCTATGATCATGTCCAAAATTCCATTCATGATATCCTATTCCCTATAGAATATTTTAAAATCAATAAAATATGGTCATGAACAATTCCGATTGATTATCATTCTTAACATTCTTTCTATAGTGACTTAATCAATTCACTACAACAATCACATAAAAACTACATATCATACAAATTAATTAATTTATGTCATTCTTTTATAAATTTATCAAATATGTATATCCCAAAAACTGATTAATCTACCCTATCTAATATCATATAGTTGCATCAGTGGACATCAATCATAAAATATTATATACAATAAAATAATCAACCACTTTTTAGTTAGTATAAATGAATATTATTTTCCCTTATCTAATAAAAATTATATAATGTTTGATCATAATAAAAACAAGCCCATTCAATATTGATGAACCATCACCTTGATTAGAATGTTTATACATAATATATTCAATACTCCATGAGTATAAACCCTCACCTTGGATAAAAAAACTAAATATCATGATTATAAGTACCCTACAAATTTAGTTTCCAAAAATATTAATATCCTACTCTACATAAAAAATGACCATAGGATATCTCTTTATAACACTACTAAGTTTCTAATATAATTTATCTAGATTTTTTAATCTAAAAAATCAAATAGCCCAATCTAATTCTAAATAAAAAATAATTGAATCGGTAATGGTTTCTTATAATCCCATATAATTAAATTTTTATATAATATTAGTGACACTATGACTATTTATGACTAGTGAGACAACTAATGGATAATGATATTATTTATATATTTATAATATTATGAATTGGATGTGATGATTTATTAATTAATAATAAAAAAGGTAGATGAAAAATGATAAATATTACTTTATTGAGGTGGTATTCCACAAAAATTCTAAAATGAATTTTACAGTTTTCATAATAGAAAAGGGGAAAAGTGCTCTACCCCAAAATAGACCTTTAATAGTGCTAGTCTTTATTAGCTCTATAAAAAAGCACGGATAATGGTTAATTATATCATAGATAAAAAGAGAGTTTCTAAGGGGTACATTTTATCAGCGATAGAAAAGAAGAGATAAACGGTACCCTTTATCAGCTCTTTTATATATCACTGAAAAATGATACCCTTTACTAGAAATTTTTTATCCGCAATGATATAGTGTGCAATTTATTAGTGATTTATTTTTAGCTCTGACAAATTTTAGACTTTATCAGGAAAATTTTAATACGGTTAATGGTTTATAATAAAATAAAATAATTAAAAAATGTTATTAAAAATTATTTATAATTTTATCAATTCATTATCTATCAATAAACTATAATTTCTTATATATATTTTACAAATTACTGAATAGTATATATTATATATGTATATTTATAAAATTAATAAAAACAAATAAACAAAATAGAATAATAAATGGTAAATTAATAAACATATTAAATGTTTTAATAATTAAATATTTTTTTATAAAAATTAATATATTTAATATACATAGGTATAGATAATATATATTAATAAATTTTATACATTAAATTTTGATTTATAAAATAAAAAATTGTTATAATTAAATAAAAAAATTATAGTTTAATAAAGTTTACTAATTAAATAAAAAATAAAAATGATTACATTACAAAACTATTTATAAATTTATTAATAAAAGTATTTTTAACAAAAAATAACACATATAATATATATATTTATATATTAATTATAAACATTAATAAATAATATATATTAAATATATACATATACATAATAAATATAAATAAATGATTAAATACACATTAATTTCTTTTTATTTTTTTATTTTTTTATTTTTAAATATATTTCAAGGATTTGTTACATTTATTTCACATACAAATATGTAATTGATTCATTTTTATATACAATGCACAAACACAAATAATTTCAAAATTAACGAAATCTTATATAGAACCACACACACCTAATATTTTTTGTAATTTATACAAATTTAATATATTTGAGAATTTCAATATAACATAATACATTTAGAAAGTTTTTTTTCTTAATTAGACTATTTTATTTATTTAATTTTTTTATTTCATAGTTATTTATTATTTATTCTTATTTTTTAGTTTTTAGTTTTTAATTTTTTTATTCTTGAATTTAATCATTTTCTATTATTTACAAATATAAATTTACTTACATTGATTAGGTATTTTCAATATGTATTCATATTTAGTTCAATATATATATCCATATTCTTAAAATAATTTATATTTATTTAATAACGAATACATATTTTTTGAACATGTTAAAATTGTAGTCATTTGTAATTATTCAATTTCACTCATTTGTAAAATTCTTTTACTTAATATAATATATTCATTGTAAATAATATTTTAGAAAATAATTATATATACAAAAATATATTTACAAATGTGTATGTACCATATTTATAAATTTAAATGTTTTTACTATTGTAAATAAAAAATTATTCTTTTAAAACAATTCATATATTTCTAAATAAATATTTATATTTATTTAAATGATTAGAAAATTATAATAAATTTTTTAAAATAATTATTGTAATATATTTCTAATTATATTTCTAATTATAAATATATAAAGACGTCAAAATATAAATTTATTCAAGGAAATGACCTATATTAAAAATAAAATAAGGCAACATAAAATGCAAGGATGTAGTCGATGAGACTAGAACTCGAGACCTTAACAAGAGCCATAGGGGAAACAACTAGTTAGCTACTAGGGGATATGTATATAAATATATAAATATACAAATACAGAAATATATAAATATATCAAAACCTAAATGTATAAATATACAAATATGTAAATATATAAATGTAAAAATATGTAAATATATAAAAATATAAAAATATAAAAATATAAAAATATAAATATATAAATATATAAATATTATTTTTTTAAAGTAATATTCAAATATTTATAAAAAAAAATTTTATATTTATATAATTATAAAATTAAAATAAATATATTTTAATAATCAATATCTTTGGATTTTATTTTATTTATTAAATACATATGTATAATTATATAAATATATATTGAGATATATAAATTAATAATTATAAAATTATAATATATATATATATAATGAATATATTTACTATATTTATATTTATATATATATCTATTATATATATTCTGTAGATGCCGAAACATTCATAAGTACTGGAGGAGGTTTGAAAATGACAAAGCGAAGTCATATTCAGACCCGGAGACCCGGCCCGGAGGGCCTGGAAGTGTTGCATGGAAAAAATGGGAATGTGCACGAAAACGTTGTGATGTGGGGAAGGGGTCTGAGATTCGCGAAGGTTCCCCAGCGGAGGCACAAAATAATTTCTCACCCGCACTCCGCATGGTTAAGATTTCACGTCGTCACCTCTGGTGCAAAATTTTTTGTGCGCCACCCTAAATTCCACGCCGCTGGATGACTATAAATAAAAGGAGACCCCTTCCATTTCGGGGTTGGAAAATTTGAACTGGCACTCGAACTACACCAAAATTAGTTTTTAGCGGCAGTTTTGTGGCAGCGGTTCACAAAACCGCTGCTAAACCTTTCCCTAAAATGGTTCACGGTGGATTATTCTAAACCGTCGTGAAACCCTACATATTTTTTTATACTGTTGACCCTTCCCCCCTAACCCGACCCCCCTTGTTCCCCCCCCCCCCCCCCCCCCCGCAACCCCACGTGACCCCGAGACCTCAGTGACCCCACACGACCCCGCGCGACCCCGTGACCCCGTCGACCCCTTCCACGGCAACCCGTGACCCCGCAGCAACCCCCTCTTCACATCCAAAGTGATTTTTAGGGTTTTTTTTCCCATTTCCCCTTTCTCTCTTCCCCTTATCTATTTCATGGTTTCCTTTAAGGTCTTGTCCAGACCCTAGATGTTAGGGTTGATGTTTAGTTCTTTTTTCTTTGGATCAAGGGTTTGTGGTTGTTATGTGGGGCCTTATTCTCCCTCCTATTGAAGTTTCATTGAATTCACACTCAAGGAGTGGTCATTTCAATTCCATTTATTTCTAATTCAATCCATAAGATCCTTGGGTTTTACTAAATAATTTTTAAAATATGATTTACACATTTTTAATATACTTGTTTAAATTATTATGGTGTTTTATTGGTGATATGATTTGTTAAAAATAGTTTTCAAAGTGAATCATAATTTATGCATATGTTTGATTATGCCTAATGTGTGTTCTTAGATGTTAATTGGTCTTTAATAGTGAAATTGGATGATTTGGATGGTTCTTTACCTTATTAATGTTTTATTTAATTGATTGGATGGTGTTTGGCATTTGTTATGTGGAAAATCGTGATTTTTAAAGTATGGTTAAAGTGTTGTTTAGAAAGCTCTATTAGTTTTTAAACAAAATTGTTGGTCCTTTGGAAATTATATGAAATGACTGAGTTTGGTTTGAATGGAATGTGATGATTCTAAAAATATTTTTGGGTGTTTCATGGATGTTAAAGGGTTTCATTTGATGTGGGAACATCCATGGGTTAGTAGAGGATGGTGGTGAACTTGAGGTCACATGGGGATTGCGGTAGCGGTTTGGTTTTGTTTTGGTGTGTTCAATGACATTACATTATGGTGCATCTCTTATTTCATATTTTTCCATTCTGTTAAAATAATATGCACTATCATATTCAAGGAACATAATTGTTATCTTACATATTCCTAGCTGATGGGCATGTAGGGTATACCATGATTTTTTCTAGGGTTGAGTGGTTATTTCAAGTAGGTTTATGTCTTTTTAATATATCCCTAATATTTCCCGTAGCAGTGAATTGTAAAGGACTTAGGGGGAAGAAACATTGATTTTTCATTGTTCCCCCTTTGAATGTTTTCAACCTGAAATTTTTTCCCTTTCAAATTTTCATATGATCAATATGATTCCCTATCTATACAAGGTAAATATCATGTGAGTGGAGACTCGATTTTTCCAATGTCACCTATTATGGGTTTTTGACGTTGAGAGTGCCAATTATATTTACATTAGTAGATTATGGACTTTGAAGGTGTACCAATGTATTTTATGTCTAATTTCAAACATTGTAGACCAATGTGTGGTTGAGGCTTAACTTTATAAAAATTTAATGAATGTATGAGGTTTTCACTATAGTGGTAAGTTTAATGTAATCCCAAGTAAGATTAAGAGCCAAATATTATTACAAAAAGACTAAATTATGGGTTCACGTAGATTAAAATTATATTTTGTAGAAAAAAATTTATAGGGGGTTATAGTTTTATAGCTTAGACCACAGAGGTGAGGTCGTATATTCAACATTGAAGAAAAATTGTCACTGCCTAAATTGTTTTCCCCATACCAATTCATATTACACCTAATCGGGGTGTATTCACATTGTTTAAGGATTTTATACTCAGAAAATGAATGGTGAATTGCTATATTTCATAATAATAGAAAATCAAACATGACATGAATTTTTTAGGGCTCTAAATCAGTATAAACGACCACAAAGAGAGGTGAAGACAATTTATGGTCTTTATGCTCAGACCAAGAAGTTGAACACCAGGATTCTCACCATGGGAGTCTCAAACAAGTTATTAAAGATCTTCATATGTTCTGAACAAGTGTCACATACTAAATATTTTAAATTTATTATGATTTAATTAAGTATAATAGTTTGTGTTCATGTTGAAAATTCATTTCTAAATAATTACATCAAATTAAGTGAGCTTAGGACTTGAAATATACATAAATGTTTGATGTAAAAATTGGAAATGTCCTTTGTATTATATCATATCTAAATTTTAGGTTTTGAATGATTTTTTTAATTTGGGTTTCTTGAAATATTATGGATAAATTTTTATAGTACTAAACACAAAACATATTTAAGAGAAAATAAAATACATCATTCATTAGTTTTTAAAAGAGATATTAATGTGAACCCCATTATGGAAATCCTAGTGGATGAATTAAAATTGCACAAACTAATGATATAATGAATAACAAAGGTCTCTCCAAATTCAATGAAATAAGAAACAGTATAAAATTCACAGAGAGAGGTAAATTCAAATAGATAGTGAAAATATGGGAAAACATAAAGGGCAATGAAACCTGGCCAATTTTCATGAACTGACCTAGGCTACCCATAATCCAGGAACCCATGCTAGCCTGTGATAAGTCTCAAAGGGTGTCATATAAGTGCTAAATATTTTTAGTAATGTCATTGTACTAATGGTATGAAAATCATGCATCTTTGGTGTGTTCAATGACATCACTTTCAATGGGGTGTTGTTTGAGCCAACATAAATGTGTGATCGACAGTGTTATGATATCTGTGTAACCCGATATTCTTATTGCTCCTCAATGAGGTGTTGATGATGTCTCCTAGGGAACATACTTTTTCGATTTGTCTGGGCATGCTAAGTAAGTTCCAAATGTGATCGATGTTTTATCTATATTATATTAGGCATACTTTATGATCAATGGGTCAGCATTATTATATTATGTTTTTGTAATCTTACACTATCGTATACAAGAATATCTTTCTCTATTTAATAGTAACTATATGTTTTAATTTTTTTTATGTAGGAACATTGATATTTATATGGATAAAAGCTGGATCACATTACCGAGGAACACACCTTAGTATGTTAAGGGTTTGAATGTGTTTTTAGATTTTATAATTTCTATTCGATCCGCTGAAGGGAGAATAAAATGTCCATGTACTAAATGTAAATTTAGAACATGGTTGAAGAGAGATGAGGTTTATGAACATATAATACGGAAGAAATTCAATGGTCAATATTTGTGTTGGATTTTTCATAGAGAATTGAACGTTAAATAATGATTGAGCAATGATGTTAATCCGTAGAATGAGGTCCCATGTTCGTCGACAATGGAAAATGAAATGCAAAAACAAATAAATGATGCATTCGGCACTGCAAGACACCACTATCAGCATCAAAACATATAAGAACAACCAGAAGAGGGTGCTACAAATTGCAACATAGAAATTGATTTTTTTTTAGACTATAACACAGGCAGATCAAGATTGTCACATATCATTGGATCCTCCTCTTGATTTTGTGGAGCCAAATTTAACAAAAAACTTCACTGAGGAAAATGTGTTTCATGATTTAGTTGATGATGGAAATAAAGAGTTGTATAGTGGGTGTTTTAAATATTCAAATATTTCATTTCTGCTGAATTTATACCATATCAAATGTCTCTGTGGAATTACAAATAAGGCATTGTCCATTATATTGGAATTGATTCGTGAATCATTTCCTGAAGCAAAAAATATCAAAATCTTTTTTTGATATGAAAAAAGTTATTAACAATCTTGGTTTGAATTATAAAAAAATACATGTGTGTCCCAATGATTGTATGCTTTATTGGGGAGAGTATTCAAGTAGACATAATTACAAGAAATGTTCTTCTTCTAGATGGCTGAAAAAGGGTGATGTTGGAAGTCTGAAAGAACATAATTTCATGGAGAAGAATAAAAGGAGCACACCTGCAAAGGTTTTTCGTTACTTTCCTTTGAAGCCTCGATTTCAAATATTATTCATGTCATCGAAAACTGCTGAATAGAAAAAGTGGAATTTTATAGATAATAACAATGTTGGGTTAATGAGACATCCATGAGATTCCAAATCGTGGAAGACATTTGATTCATTACATCTCGATATCTCAGCTGATCCTAGGAATGTTCGATTGGTATTAGCTACTGATGGATTCAACCCATTTGAGACTTTGAATACCAATTATAGCATTTGGACAGTTGTATTGATCCCTTATAATCTGCCTCCATGGATTGGTATGAAAAAAATATATTTTATCCTTTCGATGATTATACCTGGAAAAAAATGCCTGGATATAATATTGATGTATACTTGAAGCCTTTGATTGAAAAATTTCAGTAGTTATGGAGCAACGGTGTTGAGAAATTTGATGCTTCTTCTAAAACAATGTTCAAAATGCATGCTGCTTGAATGTGGACCATTAGTGACTTCCCAGGGATTGGGAATTTATCTGGTTGGAACACTTACATGGGTTTGGTTTGTCCCGATTATATCTTTTATTTTGAGCCCAAACGGCTACCTTAAAGTAGAAAATGGTGCTTCTTGTGTCATTGAAGATTTCTCGATGCATCTCATCGATTTTGGCTGAACAGATCACAATTTAATGGTTCTATTGATCGTAGACCACCTCCAAAGTTGTTAAATGGTTTTGAAATATTGGCAGAGCTTGAAAATGTTAAAACAAAATTTGGGGAGGTTCATCATTTTAATGATAGTGGAAAATGAGTCCGAAGTGCATCGTCAAGTGAGACCGGAACACAAAAATAGAAGAAAAAAAGTATATTCTTCAAAATTCCATACTAAGAATTTAATTTGTTGTGGCATAATCTTGATGTGATGTATATTGAGAAGAATGACTATGAAAATTTTATTTTCACATTGCATAATGAGAATGACAAGTCAAATGATCATCTCAACGCTCGCAATGACTTACAAGCAATGAACAGAAAATGCAATCTCTGGCCAGATAAGAATGAAAAGTATCCTCCAGCAATTTTTGCAATGAAAAATAGGGATAAAGATACATTCTTTCGAATGTTAATGAATGTTATGGTATCTGATGGGTATTCAAGTAACATCTCGAGGTGTGTTGACTTGAAGAATTGTAAGATACATTGATTTAAAAGCCACGATTCACATATATTGTTACCATAGTTACTACCATTGGCATTGCGTACATTATTACCTTAAAAAATGGCTGATGTTGTACTTCAGTTCTGCACATTTTTCAGAAAACTATGTGAGAAATCTCTACATCCATTTTAGCTTGACAACCTCCCGGAGAGGTTTGTATTGACCCTTTGTGCAATGGAGATGATCTTTCCTCCATCCTTTTTTACTATAATGATGCATTTAACTGTTCATTTGGTTGAGGAAGCTAAATTAGGAGGCCTCGTTCATTATCAATGGATGTATCCAATTGATAGGTACTTTATTTATATGTTTTCTAGTTAAGTAAAAAAAATTTGGTACTTAATTAAATGAATAATTATGTTTATTTTATTTCACATAAATATTGGGCATTTGAAATCATACGTGTGAAAAAAAGCTAAACCAGAAGGCACAATTGCTGAAGGATATGTGGCTGAGGAGTGTCTTAACTTTTGTTCTCGATACTTGGATGATATTGAGACAAGATTTAATCGAGTTGGACATGTTGACGACACATCGACTCAATCTCAAATACATCATAAATCCAAAATATTTCTTGATATTGGCCGATCAGTTGGGAGGACCTCAAATGTGACACTGACTGAAGTGGAATTATTACAGGAACATAGATATGTGCTTCTGAATAGTGAAATTGCAGATCCATTTATTGACAAGTTGAGGATACAAACAAAGAGAAGAATGAGAGGCCGAACATGAAATGATGAAGATATAACGAAAGCTGTTAATAAAGATCTTTTAGAATTGTTTTCACGACGTGTATGTTTATAAATATTGCAATAAATATGAATATTAGTTTGACACATACATTTTGTAAATCTAATAAAGTATATTTATTTTTTTAGATCATGAATATTGATACTCGAGCAAAGGTTTTTGAAGATATGATGTTTCTTCCTAGAGGTCCCATAAAAGAAGTTAGAAAGTTCGATTCTTATAATTTGAATGGCTTTAGATTTCGTACAGTCGATCGGGAAGTGGGTTTGAGAACACAGAATAGTGGTATATTTACATTTTTTGAAGTGGAATACTGTGGAAAGCTGCATGATAATATTGAATTAAACTACCACATACATTTTTTCGGTTGTTTTATTCAAATGCAAATGGGTCAATATTATCAGAGGTGTTAAAAGAGATTCCTTGCAATTTACTTCTGTGAACTTCTCTCGCTTGATGGATGATGGTGATCGTGAACTGCATGATCCATATATCTTAGCATCATAAGAAAAAATGGTATATTTTGTGAATGATGTTGCCGATGAAGGGTGGAGTGTAGTTTCTCACGTAATAGAAAGAAATTTGTATGATATGGGTGATGAAGTGGAAAATTTGACCTCTAAAATTGAATTTATTCAGCAACAGGAAGAAGAATTATTTGTCCATCATGATATTGAAAATATTAGTCTAGCAAGGATGAATGAATTGGATGAAGAAATAAAGCAGGAAACCGACATGATTGAAGGGTAAAATGATTGTATGTACAATTATTTATTTATTCAGCAACCACTTATTTCATTTATGCGGTCATTCATTATCATTGTTATATATATTTTATCTGTTAGTACTCCATCTATTATCATTTTTAATTTTTTTCTGCATAATTGTTTTGAAATATATATTCTAAACTTAATTTTATTTGATTAAATGACAGGAATGCCAAGGAAGAACCAGAACATTATTTCATCCAGTTCTGCGACAGATGACTATCCATCTGGCTCCCTCCCCGTGACATCTGAGGCACCAGCTGCCGACACCCCTGCACCATCTCCCCCTGCACCATCTCCCCCTACACCATCTCTCACACCATCTTTGGATGTCCCAGTAGAGGTTGAGTCGTCGAATCCCCCTTTAGGATCCTCAGTAGTGGGGTAGCAATGCGCCCCTTCCAGTTCATCCCAGTCATACAGGAGTGTCACTCTAATAGGTACAAATTTTAATTAAATAAATTTATTGCATTTTGTTTATATTAATTGTTTTCTCATTGAAGATGAAAAAAATAAAACCGTGGAGAAAAACATAAAAATTTCTGATGTTTGGAATCTGAATGGCGAGAATATTGTTGTGCCATTTGATTCTTACGAGGTCCCTATGGATGATGTCGCAGGGTTAATTGGCCAGATTCTAGGCCAGCTAGCAGCGGAGCCCATTTCCCTTCCCTTTTCATATGAATATTGGAGACATATGCCTCCAAGCTTTAAAAATGAAGTATTTTATTCTCAAATCAAGGTAAATTTATTACATTATGGTTTAATTTAATTTCATGTTACTAATATGTTCAAAATGAATTTCTGTATACATATGTTATTCCACTTTACCATTACTGATGTGATAGCATAGAAGTGGATGTTGAAAAATATAGGTAATAAGTGGAAAGATTTTAAATGGAGATTGTGGTGTGATTTCAATGATGTTTTGTTGACCGAGATGCAAATGTATGAGAAGCTACCTAGTGGGGTACCGAAATAGCAGTGGAAAGTTTTTGTTGATAGACAGTGGGATCAGAAGCGGATGGTATTGAAATTTATATATTATTATATTATCCTCATTTTACATTTATACATGTATATGAAAACGACATGTTATTCAATACATTATTATTAAATTGCACTTTATTTATTTCAGGATCTCTCAAGACAGATTGTGTCAAACCGAGCGAAGCAAGTCATCCCACAAACTGTGGGCTCAAAAGGTTTTTCTAAAAGTCGAATGACATTGGTAATATTTTAATTAGTTTAAATATTTATAAGAAAATATTATCTGTTTAATATATTGAATTGTGGATTTATCATTGATTAATGCAGTCATAGAGTTTAGGCCATGAAGTATCCAGAACTGAACTGTGGTTGGATGTTCACAAGAAATCAGATGGATGTTTTGTTAATGAGCATGCTAAAGAAGTTGGGGTATGAAGTCAATTTTTTATCATAATAACTTATTATTAGTTTTTACTATATTAATATATATTGATATTTGATTTATAGGTCAAAATTAAAGGACTATGGGATGCCAATCCTGTGCTTTCCTGACATGTCCCCTAGGATGACCCGGTTGCTAATGTACTTGGGAAGGAGCATGCTGGGATGAATTCATGGGATGGGTTTAGGTCCCGTGCCATATGAGGTTTTTAGCAGGACACCGGGGATAGCTGCTGCATCTACTCCTATCTTTTGGCAGCCCATACCTGGAGATGCTAAGAAAGAGATTGTTTCATTACGAAACACAGTTCACCAGCAGGGGAATCAGATATCTGCATTGCAGAAAGAGTTGACTAAAATACATCAGTAGATGAGATGATATTCCCCCTGTGAGAGTGCATCGATTAGTGGTATGCAGGTAAATCACAGAAAATCAAAATCATTTAGTTTTCTAACTTACATTGGTTTTATGTTTTAATATAAATATGCAACCGTATTTAATTTTCAATATAATTTTTTCCAGGTGACAACACAAAGTGGAAATGAAGGTGGAGAGGGTGATGATGCATCATCAGACCCTGATTAGCTGTATTGTTGATTTTTTGAACAAAAATGGAAACATTTAGTTTTTATATGTAACATTTGTGGCACATATTTTCCACCACACATTTTCATGTCCTAAAATTTCCGGGATTTATCATGTTTCTTTTTATTCATTTTATTGATTTCTGAGGATTCTTTTTTTGTCTTCATTTCTCGAGTATGGTATATATCATTCCATTTAGGTCTGTGTTTGATTTGGTAGTCTATATATTGGATGACTAGGAATTAAACACATTGTTTATGTGCGTGTAACAGTTGCATGTAGTAGAGTTTTATACAACAATAGTTATCACTATACCATTAGAATGGCCATTTTATGACTTTTATGGAATGTCGTGTTGTTAAGCATTGTTCTAGATAGGCATTGGGAAGGGAGGTGTTCTTGGTCCAGAGTTAGTGTATATCACAATAGATAATTTTGATATCATGCAAGATATGATGAATGCAGCTCTGGATAGGAAGATGTCAAATGTCAATCATATGAGGAGACCATTAGAGTTCATGGTTATGGAACATGTTTTCTTGAAGTTTTTCCATAGACATGGGTATAAAAGGTTTAGTAAGGTGAGAAATCTCTCTTAAACGTTCATTATACCTTTCTAAGTGTTTTGGCGAGTTGGTGTGGTGGCATATCAGCTGGAATTTACAACTCATTGGGGGGGGATCCATGATGTTTTCTAAGACAGCTAGATCTATCAGTATCTACATGATACATCTCACTTCTGAAACTTGGGAGATCCAGATGTTGAGAATGATAAAATGTTCATTTAAAAACTATTAATAATCGAGGATCATAAGGATAAAGAGCTCTATTGATGGATGATTTATTTGGATCACGTTTTTTGGTGGAATTTTTTCCATGAGGAGAGTACTAGGGGTGAGAAGCGAATATGCGTTCCCAGTACAGTAATCTGTATTGATTTGATGTTCTAAGCATTACATTGATGTTTAAATATTTTAATTTTCATTGAAGTGATATATGACCTTGTTTTTCAATAAGATATGTTGTGATCCATTTATTTTGAATGTGTATGAAATATCTTGACATGTGGGAAGGGAGGACCTAATTCATATCCAAGATTCATTATTGTGTGTGTTATTAAACCTGTGTGGGTGAGTCAGTGCCTCCATATACTTCTAGTATCTTGAATTGGAGGAAGGAGCACTCTATTCCATGTCTCTAGATGGTGTTACCATCAGTGACTCATGGATTTGGTTTCGGTGAGTCAAGGGTGTCAGTGTTGATGAGTCATGGGCGTCAGTGTCAGTGCCATGGTGTCGATTCCAGGGAATCGGTACAAGGGTGTTGCTCACATGGAATCAGTTCTAGGGCATCGATGCTAGGGTGTTTATTCTTGGGTGACAATGTCATGGCATCGGTGATAGGTATCAATGATCCACCCATCAGTGAGTCATTTCATGTTTTCCCCAGCCATCCCAGTCTCTCCCTTATGATTTTCTTTTAACAAAAAATATGTTACCTATTCAGTTTGACTTTAATTAAATCTTTTTACACTATATTCACGGAGAATTATTGTTTCCCCAAACCATAATCACCCTTAAATTTGGAAAAACCAAATTAACGATACGTTGTGTTGACCACAACACCTATTCCACGTATATTGAAGTCATCTCTATAATTTTATTGTTATATGTTTTCAAAAAAACCGAGTTTGATGCTATTTTTGGGTGTTTTTAAGTGTTTTTTGAAGGATATTTTTTATATATTTGATTTCCTAATGTCCTTGGGGATTTGAGATATTCAAATAGCATGGTCAATCCATGATCTATTTTATCCAGCACATTGAAATTATATCCCTTGTTATTAGGATCTCACTCATTGTTATGACGAGATCCTCTAATTTCTAGTGGATTCTATTCCTTCTCCCAAGGTGTGGAAGGAGTCCTTCCTCCTTAGAAGAGACATTTCCCCACCCTGTTCTACTTCCATGATGTTCCTTGGAGTTATTCCTTACTCCTCATGTGATATAATGCTCTTTATTCAAGGAGGAACTTCGATCCTTTGATCATCCAAGTAAGGATTTCCTTCATTTCAATTCCTATGAGCATATTTCAAGAAAGGTTTAGTAATGTTGTATGTGAAAACGACTTATTCTATTTGTTTTTCTGGGAAGTCATGTAGCAGAAGAAACGGATTATTATTTTTATTCTAGGCAGCTTTTCATGGTAGTTTTAACCGCCGCTACATGCATATTTGCGGCTATTTCCCAGCAGTTTACACTGAAGCTAAATAGAGGAAATCGCCGCTAAAAGTAAATTTTATTTTACATTTATCGGCGGTTATAACTGCCGCTAAATAAGAGCATAGTGGCTGCCTCATTCCGCGATGGTTACCGTGACTTTAGCAGCGGTTTTGTGGCCACTGGAATTTGTGTTTATTCGCGGAGGTTATAACCGCTGCGAATAAAGTGATATCCAGGGCTCGTAAAACCACTGCTAAATTATGAAAAACTGCCGTGAAATGAGGTAGCTACGACGCTTTCCTGTAACCACCTCTAAATGTAAATAACTACCGCTAATATATTGGAGACGCCCTATTTCGTGGTGGTTTCGGTAAACCGCCACCAAACAATGTAGCGGCGGTTTAAACCGCCGCTAAAAGAAAAAAATCTACCGCTAAATGGAAATTCTATTGTAGTGTCGTGTGCGAAATAGGACTTCTGTGCGTGAAATATGTCCTTCAGGAATTGATCCTTTTCACACCACCTTGCCCTGAGATCCACCTTTATGCGTGATCCCACTGGCTTAAACAGAATTCAAAAGTCTTTAGAGTGCCCCTTTCTTGCAGTTCCTTCCATTGCGTGCAAAAAGGTCCAATTGCGCACAATTTCTTTCTATGGTTGCATCCTTCCCTTTGCGTCTGGCCTCTATCAAATGTGCGCAATTTACATCCCATGCACGAAATCCTAATAGTCTTCAACAAGTCGTCTTCCCAAATTATGTGCTATCCCGATGTTTTGCATGCCAACCATTTCTTTCACATGCAATTTTTGAGACTTTCACCTTGGTGCTCCATGGGTACCCCACATGCGTTGACACTCGATGTTCTCCTTGTGGATTCCACTCATGGGTTACGTCTCAGGCATATAAACCATGCACCATTTTCCCCTGAGACCTTCCAGGATCGTATGATGTAACCTTAAGGTCCCTTGGGCGGCTATTCTCATTGCGTTGCTTTGCCTCATGCTTCTTCGCATAGGCACTCTAATGGATATTGCTTTTATGCATATCCACGCTAACGTGGTCCCCATGGGGATACCTTTTAACACCCCCCCCCCCAGCTACGACCTTGTTGGTGCCTTCCCTCTACCAAGGAGTAGAGGGTACCAGTTATGTATTTCCTAGGGGTACGGAGTGAACCCACCTTGTCTGAGCTGCAGGATGTTAAACTGCCAAGCACCATCATCCTCAACACATGACTTTAAACTGTGGCCTCTCCCCACCCACTAGCGTCCCTACCTTGGACATTCTATATGCATGCTCATCTCAATGGGAGTGAGATCTACCCCTCATAGGGGATGATATCCTCTTTGATAGAGACGGTGCATCTCTACGGGGAAGGGCCACAACCTTGGCGTAAGCCCCTAGCTGTGTCCTAGGAGGTAGCACCCATGCACCTCAGTACTTCCCCACAGCCAAAGCCAAGGGAGGGGTAGGATGGGGAAGGATAATTCTCCTTTACTCTATGGTGTTGAGTCCATCTCCCTTGGGGATTCATCAACCACAGGCCTCCATCCTGGATTAAGCCCCAACTTCCGGGGCCACTAACCATGCATAATCCCCCATTTCATCTTTGGGTTTCCCCATAGCGTAATCCCCAACTCACATCCCATAGACGCATCTTTCACGACGTGATCATCAGTTACCTGATGTCTCTTGTTTATCACACCGAGCATGACTCACGTGGGTTTAGAGCATGCAGCGGTCATGAAATACCCCATGGGCTGCTTCAGATCATAATCCCCAAACCCTCTCCTTCCTGAATTATGTGGACTTTGATCCATGTCAAGGCATGGTATGTAGGAAGTCTCCATGAGGTTAAAGCCCACCACCCTGTCATTCCTTCACATCAGGTTCTCCCCCATATTGCATGACATTAAACTGCATTAGCCTTCCAAACTACATGTACTTTGATCCATGCTAAGGCATGGTACGTAGGAATCCTCCTCAGAGGCTCAAGCCCAATAACCATTGGCCCTGACCATCTCCTTGTTGGTGTTCCAAGCCCCCTATCCACCCCGAACTACGGGGACATTGATCCATGTCATGGAATAGTACATAGGAAGCCTCCACGTGGTTCAAGACCACCAACTGGTTGTTCCGACCACGTCGATTCACCATTCACCATGATCCACCTTAGAGTGTAATGCCCATCCCATCAGCATGGGCCGCCTCAGAGTGTAATCCTCATTCCATCACCATGGTCTGCCTCATTGTGTAAGCCCCATCCCATCACCATGGGTCGTCTCAAAGTGTAAGCCCCTTTCCATCACCATGGGCCACCCCAGAGTGTAAGCGCCATTCCATCACCATGGGCCGCCTCAGAGTATAAGCCCCATTCTATCCTGATCTATGGGGACTTTGATCCATGCTACGACATGGTACAAGGGAAGCCACCATGAGGTTCATGCTCATCACTCACGTCTCATCCTAACCTCTCCATCACGCCCATGTGTCTCGGGAAGCTCATTCCCCAACCCAAAAGTTCCATTTCTTTTGGGTCCCATCCATGCCTCTAATCTCATGGGTCTCCCCATTAAGTCTTCCATCGCTCTATCGAACTACGTGGACTTTGATTCCTTGCCATGGGGATACATAGGAAGTCTCATCATGGCTCAAGACCAAGACTGTCATCACCTTGTGATGATGTTGTCTCCTTCACCACCACTTTCATTCAGCCATCTTGATTCTTACTTGGGCCACCACATCCCAGTGGATTCATGCCACCTCACTACCCCACCCCAAAACATCCGAGAAGCCACCCACATGTTGGCCCCAGTGTCAGAGTTCCATCGAGGGGGTTCCTTTATCTGACACACTCTAGTCAGTGTTCCGATCAGTCTGATCCATCCCTGATAGACATTAAACTTGAGGTATAACCTGTGTTAAACATGGGAAGCTGAGGAAAACCTCAAATACATGCCTATGGCATACCATTCCCCACGTTCGATGTGGGATTCCTTGGGATCTCGTACCCTCGATAAGCCCTATAATAAGGGGAAAAAAGAACGAAATTCCAATTCCCCAGCATCCAGACATGCCAATGATGCCTCCAACGTGACCACTCTTCTAACCGAAGGTTGCTGCACTGACCGGACACCTTGGAACATCCCGATAAATGCAGTGTAATTAACCGTCATCCATGAAGATATGGTACCGGGAAAGAGATACATGAACAACTTCTTAATCTATCGAGGAGACCTATACTAGCTGACGAGCTCCGAGGAGAAATACACTGAAGAAAGAACCAACATCCCATCATCTCGTTTTGATCAAGGGTCAGACGCACCTGAACAAGGAGTGGATTCCACCAGCCATTGGAAAGTGGAAATTCGGGACCACATGTAGCGCGTCCTCTGCGTGACGGATGTGTGACACATGTTCCCTAGCGAATGAATTGTAAACAGAAATGATGAACCTGATGTGAATCTCTTCTCCTCATCATGAAGACTGATAGCGTTTGAGGACTCAGTGGTTTAACATGTCATTTGACCCAGTCACCCGATACCATGCCCCGTCATGTAGACTTGAACTGAAGCTCGTCAGAAGGGGCATTAAGAACGTTGAGCATTCCATTCTGCGATGTTGCCAGCGTGGATCCCTCTTTCTAACCACGGAAGACGGAATGACGTTGGGGCACTGATTGTCAATTCATTTTCTTATCAGTACTAACGAGATGATATTCCTATTTTCAAGAACCAGGTTTCTCTCATATCTGGAATGCAATCACCACCTGCCCACCGATGCATGGGCATGGGAAGTACTGGCGCTGCTACCCCGCACACTTCCACCTATCATAGGATAGCCTCAACAACTACAACTACTGGGAGCCCATGCCCCCTCTCACCTTTAGAAATCATCCAATGACATGTATTAAACGACCTTGTACGCATGTATGAGGAGGAGGGGATCATCCCATCATGGTACATGGATTTCCTGGACCACCAGGCAGGTACACCTCAACATCAATGCCGCCCCCGAGGGCCGCGCTGGGAGTCACTGCTGCCCCCCTGACGTTCCACAATTTCCAGAGATTTCCCCCAGAACGCCTTGAAAACTCCAACCCCTACGCTAACGAGGTAGGGGTCGGTCCAACCAGGGTTCTGCTCCAAGGGTTCCCAGCCGGGGTCCCCACCAGGCCACGTCAGTGCCCCCGTCCAACTCCCCAATCCAGAGAACGGGTAAGTTGCGTGCCTGCACCACCGGATCTTGTTCGTCCGACTCGACACCAATGTAAGGAGTATATGTAAGCGGATGCCCATCATATGGCATCAACGTTAGCAACCACTGTGGCCCGAGACACTGCTTATTTGTACCCCCAACTGCTGACACACGGTGAGTAGGTGCAGTTCTATGCCCGACATGGATTGAGGCCCCAACTGCCCCATGGGAAGGCTTGGTTGAAAATCCAGCCCACTGGAATAGGAAATGTGTGCTACGGGTCAACCTGCAGTCATGCCATCCAATGCAGAGGCCCGCTCCACACAACAACTATAGAAGGCACAGGCCCTCCCTGCATTCAATCCTCATTTGAAGGTCTTCCCAGTACCATATTCAACCCAAAAGAGGGTTTTCCCCATGACAGCAACACCTCATGTGGAGGCCTCTCATTTGCTCACTATATCGGGTATGGAGTCACTTCCCCTACCGCAGACCACATGTGTAGAGATGTTGCATTTCTAGTCAATCCGCAACATGGAGGTCCTCCCCATGTCCCCTTTGACATCTGCCCTGGTGCCCCTTGCACCGTAGTCAACCCGGATAGGAGTTCTCTTCCCCCATACACCAGTATGGCTGATGGACCTCCTCATCTTTTTAGTGGGATTTACTGTAGAGAGCCACTAAGGGGCTAGTGAGGAGGCGGTCTTCGCCACAAGGGAAATTCTGGGAAGGTACAGACGGAGATTAAACCAGTCCGATTTTTGGATTCTGATGTAGAAGATGACTCAGCACAGGAACCCTCACCTCACTAATCAAATTCATGGAATGGGTCAGGGACTTGGCGCATCGGCCTAGTGCTCCCAGAGTGTGAGGTCCACAGGATCCCCACCTCCCGCATCAGGTATATCCAAGAGGACGGGAACCTGGCGTATCCCTAGGGGACCGACTACACGGTCGCCAACATCATCTCCCTCTATGAGAGACCACACATCATTGTTCTGGGGACCAATGGTGGGAGAGCAGCATTGCGGCCTGTCACCAGAAGCCCCAACCCCTGAACAGGGAATGGTGATTGTCATCACATCCTCTCGCGACATGGTATCCAGGCCACAAGATAGCCTGAGAGTTAGTGGCCAGTCAGCCCACTCACCGAATTCTCCGCAAGACATCCTACGACCTTAGTGGTCAGCCTCAATGCCACTACAAGTTCCTCAACCACCCTAATTTAGCGAGTGGAGAAATCAGGGGCTAGACTCTGAATTTGTCCCAAGGAGTTTTTGGAACATCCTTGCGGCATGATATTTTCATGAGAAGTTTTGGCCAGCCGCAGGATTGGATTTTTTCACACCAGAGTCACTCAACCCCGAGGAGTTTGAATGTTTCTGCCAAACCCTCTGGGTGACTCACTTTCGTCTTCTCCACTAGTGAGTGAGCTATCCTGGGAGTTAGGGGCACCTTGAAGACATCAGCGAACAATGTCGTATGTTTGACCTGGGTACACTCCCTGTGGTCCAGCATCCTTAGTCACTTGGTCACCATAGAGCCCTCAACGACAATGTGTTCAGAGTTTCCAGGTACTCGGTAGAGTTATTGAGGAGGCTACCCCCCCCCCCCCCACGCACAGGTCCGTGGCTGGGGGATGTATGCTTCCCTCATTTTCAATTCTATTCACTGAATACTGTAATCGTGTGGTGGCATTGAAGACATTCCCCCGAGAAGGGTCACCATCAACATTGTCGACAAAGTAGACATGGAGAATGAGTTAGATCTCCTCAATGAGGACTTCCCCCTGGAGAACATGCCCCAGCTATTGGACCCATCAGGGAGGTTCACCTATCAATAGAGGAACCTCTTAGGTCTCCCTCCACCCACTGAAGCATTAGCACTTGGCCGGAATCCCGGAAAGGGGAAAGAGAACGTCGGGGCTGTCAAGCACTCTGACCCATCCACCTTAGTTCCAAAGACGGAGGAGGACCCTGAGAGGGGTGTATTGAGCCAACATCTTACTGAGTAGAAGAGGCTGGTGGATGAACTTCTAGTCAAACGTATCGTAGAGCAACAACCAGATTACGGTGACCCTAATCCAGTGAAGGAAGTGTAGGAAGAACTACTCGTTGGTGAAATGCCCTGAGGAAACCCTGATCATGCCTTGTTCGCAGACAAGACGGACGTTGGGGATCACGGAAAGACGGAGCGGTATGTCTCCCCAAACCCTCCTGAATGACACGACAATCCAAGGAACCCTACTTGGGGTCCACCAGCCGCTCCACGAGCCACCGAGTTTTCCTATCACATTAAAGATACTGGTAACATGATCATGGTTAGAGGCCCTAGGAAGACAGGGGTCCCCATACAAACGATCCAATGGCAGAACTCATTTCTCATCTGGAGGCTTTGGAAGCACGACAGGTGTCCATCCCACCGGATGGCAAGCCATTCCCGGTGTGGGTGGATGATATTCCAGCACCCCCGGGATTCAGGAACCCCACATTCTCTCCATTTAATGGGATGGGGGACCTGCCTCAGCACCTGTCCCACTTCAATTAATGGTGTGGTCCAATGTCAGGGACGCCAGCACAGCAAGAGGCCACCAAGCTCTGTTGCTTTGTTCAGATTCTAGAGGGGATGACATTTGTTCGGTACAACCAACTCCCCATCGGATCCATGACTAGCTGGGAGGACCTTAGCAGGCAGTTCCTGTACCATTTCAGCTCTACCACTAGGAAAACTAACATCACAGACCTCTTTAAGTGAAAAAAAGGATAGATAAGAGAGTCGCGAATTTTGTTACTCGGTGGAAGGGGCTCACATACTCCCTTGACATGCTGCTGACTCAAGAGAAATTACTGACGATGTGCATAGGGAATGTCAAGATAGAAATATTCCCCTCCATGATCCCTCAGAACTATCCTGGAGGGTTTTGAGATTTCTCAGATAAGGCCCAGCGCCTCGAAGAATCCCTGCAATAGGCTGGACAGGCACGTCTGTTACATCCTATAATCCCAGCTAGGAGGGCGGCCAGAGCCAAGCCCGCCATGGTGGCCCAGATAGAGGCCCCCATGTAGCTAGAATTGTTACCAGTAGAGCCATCCCTGCAGCACCGTAGGGGTTTTCCACCGCAGGCACAGCTTACAGCCCAGTAGCATCCTCCTCAAAATCGGCAGGCTCCCCCGCTTAACGAGTTACCACCACCTCGGTGGGATAACCTAGTTCTGCCTACTCGGAAGGTCCCTCCATCCCCCTGTCAGTTTCAGTCTCCTAAATCCCCCTTTCCAGACAATAGAAATTGGACCTACTCATTCGACGAGGCCCATGTCCCAGGTTACCTCTGCAGTGCCATGGAATAGAGGATTGTACGATTGCATGAGTGTATAAAGCCAGAGGAGGAAAATCTCACTGATCACCCAAACTACTGGCCTTATCAACGGATCCTGGGGCCCACCATCAAGCGATGAAATGTATTCAAGGACTGACTCCAAGACCATATTGATAATAACATAGTCAGATTGGGGCCTTCCCCGGCACAGGTGGCACGTGTCTTTGTGATGTCAGGTGGCAGTAGTGACAGAGAGGGCGAGTGGCAGCAAGTTTCTGGTTGTGGGTCCCAGAAGTATGAAGACTGGATGGTTCGCAAAATGGTCACCCGCACCCATGGAATTATCTGCGCACACCTCAATTGACTGGAGTGTTCAGCTGCTTCGGCCACCACTTATGCATCAACACCCTAGCTGGCCTCTTCCTAGAAGGGCAAGCCTCGACGGCGCAAGAAGATGCAACGCGCCACGCCAATACTGTCATCCTCCTACACTCTTGGTGATTTTATGCCCCCTGAGATAGGGATACCTCCTAGAGTCTGCCCAGTGGTGGATGAATCATCACGTGATAGCCACGGGTATGCTTTAGATAATACCATTGGGCTGGTAAATCCCTACATGACTCTCGATAAGGGGGAGTGCCAAGTGAACTTCCCCAATGTCCCTGGCTGATTCCAACATCGACAGAGCCATGACCACATGGGTCGCCGAGGCACGTCAGCTATAACCTCCAGCCAGGTCGTGCATGACACTGAGTCCTGAAAGCAGGCTCAGCGTAGAACCCAGCATGCACAGCCTCATCATCCAGTGTCGACATACCCACCTCCGCCACCGTTTGTGCTACTGGATCAAGAAAACCCACATCAGTCATGCCATGGAAATCACGGCCCCAATATAGGCCGACCTCCATCAGGCCAACCTTAGGTGTCTGATTCACACCCCGCAGTTGCGCTCTGGGATTCGACTGGCGAAGAACATGATATTCCCAGTACCAGTCAGCTGTCGTTCCATGAAGCATGTCCCACCGTGCCTTCCATCACGGATCAACTACCTGTAAGTAGAGGTTCACATATATTAAGGATGTATGACGTCCTCAAGAACCTTTCTGACATCCCAAGAAGGATTTCCATAATTTAACCCCTTTGCCTATCGCTAGATATGCGTGAAGCACTCACCAAGTCTTTACGGAGCCCCCTCCAGTTTGAGATGGAGATAGCATCTATAAAGGCCTTTCATGATGAAGTGAATGAGGGTGGTGAATGTCAGGCCATCATTTCATTCTCAGGAAAGGATGAAGGCTCCCCCAGGCAGGGGAACATCCACCCGTTGTACATCAATGGCCAGTTTAATGGTGTATATATTCGCCATATCCTCATCTACACTGGCTCTGGGATTAACCTCATCCCGACATGGACACTACAAGAAGCTAGGATTATCCGATGATGATTTAACTCCCTCCGACCTGAGTATCTAAGTGTATGAAAGAATCTAGTAGACACTGGTCGGTATGATCCATCTAAAGTCCCAGTTCGGCGGTCTGGTTTCCAGCATCGAGTTCATGGTTGTCTCCCAGGACACCGCGTACAATGCGTTGATGGGTATTCCATTGCTCCACCTACAAGCAACTGTCCCCTCCTCGTATCACCAATTCCTTAAGTACTCCCTAAATGGTTGAGTGGGCGTACTTTTGGGTGATGCATCTCCTTTAACCTCTTGTGAAGCCTGCTACTTGGATGCTGACTATTACAATATCATGGATAAACAAGTCCAGGTAGGTGTATTTGAGCCCGTCACCGCTACAGTCGACCCATGGTCAGACCTGAATGATGCCTATGTCTTCCTGATCCATCGTTTGGAGGCCACGACCCCCAATATTGGGTAGTTTTTTGTTATTTCTGGGAAAAAATGGAACCATACTCCCAAATCCTGGCGACATCAGAAGATCACATCGTATTCTTATGTGAATCAGGCATCAGGGATCCCAGAACCCCCTACTCCCGTTAGTTATCAAGATGTCTAGCTCGTTGAAACAATGGTCCATCAAACCTACCTGTTTCGCCAGGCTAGAATAATATGATTGCAACCAACGTGCCACTACTTCTTTGATATAATCATGTGTGGCCCCTTGGGTCGAAGGCCAAATGGGATTGGATCAACTGCCTTCTTTGTTATGGTGTCATCAGTGCCGGAGTGCCCCAATGAAATAACCACCACCACCCAAGCTGGTACCAGACCTATCTCAGGGTATGTTAACCCGAAATTAAACCACCCCCTCATGGATGGTACCTCAATGAATATATAAGAGGATCTAAAAGATTCTCCCCATACCATTGGGGAATTCGTTTTAGCCACGGTTGATGAGTTGGTGCAGGTGAACCTTGGTAGCGAGGTATATCTGAGACCCACCTTGATCAGTGCCTCCATACCCCCTGAGTAGCTGCAGGAGTACATAAGCTTGTTTAAATATCATTGTGACATGTTTTCCTGGAGTTAGAATGAGATGACAGGGCTAGATCCTCAGGTAGTCGTTCACTACCTCGGTCTCCTGGTAAACCATCACGGATTCAAGCAACATCTCTGAAAGATACAGCCTTTTCATGGTGCCATGGTCAAGGACGAGGTTGAAAATCTCAACAGGGAAAAATTCGTTAAGGAAGTTCAATAGCCCATATGGCTGGCCAACATTGTACCAGTCAGGAATAAGAATAGATAGATCAGAGTCTGCATCAACTTTTGGGATCTCAATTGCCATTTTCCGAAGGATGATTTTCCCCTTCTAGTGACAGAATATTTTGATTGATGCCACAACTGGATTATAAGCCCTATTCTTTATGGATGGTTACTCTGGGTATAATCAGATATGGATGGCCCCTGAGGATGTGGAGTTCACCACATTCAGAGTGCCCTAGGGTACTTTCTGTTACCAGGTCATGCCCTTTGGCCTGAAGAATGCAGGTGCCACTTATCAACAGGCCATGCACCACATATTCAAGCCAATCCTCGAGATATTAGTGGAATTCTATGTGGGTTTTCTGGTGGTCCAGTCCCACCAGTTCCAGGATCATCTCAAGGACCTTGAAAAATTGTTTGGCTTCCTCCGTTCCTACCGCCTGAAGATGAACCCGCTGAAATGCGCCTTCGGGGTCACTTCTAGAATGTTTTTGGTTTTTTTGTTAGTTACTGAGGCATCGAGATTTACCCATAAAATATTAAGGCCATTATCTAGATGCCTCCCTCGAGTAATATTCGGTAGCTTCGAGGCTTCCAAGGCCACATAGCCTATATATGCTAATTCATTGTGAATTTGGATGGAAAGTGTAAGACCTTTTCTCGGGTCATGAAGAAAGACGACTCTTATGAATGGGACGAAGAGTACTAGATCACGTTTGAGGAAATCAAGCAGTATCTACTCTGAAATCTGTTCTTACTACCACCTGTCTCCAGGAAGCCTTTGGTCCTCTTTTTCACCACCCAGGAATGGTCCCTCGGCGCTCTTCTCACCCAGAGGAACAGAGAGGGGACAAAGAACAACCCATACTAACTTAGTTGCATGATCCTTGATACTCCACGATCGAGAAGAGCTACCTTTCACTTGTATTTGCCATGTAGAAACGGCGGCATTACCTGCAGCACCATGAGGTATAGCTGTTGTCTTGAGTTGACCCGTTGAAGTACATTCTATGTCGTCCCATGTTGACTGGCCGAGCTATGTAGTTGACAGTAATCCTTCAGCAGTTTGACATCAGATTTGTGCCTCAGAAGTCTATCAAAGGACAAGAATTAGCATACTTTCTAGCTGCCAGTCCAACCGCTGCAGGAGAGACTTCAGACATGGATTTCACTGATGAAGCAATCATCTCAGTGGATCAAGTTGTCTCGTGTTGGGAAATTCACTTTGATGGAACCTCCTAGAGCCCTACCGGTAGAAGGCTCAACGATTCCTGACTCAACACAGTAGGCCTGAGTATCATCTTTATTACCCCGATGCAAGATATTCTGTCATACTCATTCCCACTGTCTTAAGGCTACACTAACAATGAGGCAGAGTATCAGGCCCACATTACTAGACTCAAGCTAGCCCTCATGATCGACGTGCCCCATTTGTATGTGAAATGGGACTCCGAGCTAGTTATTAATAAAGTCAATAGTGACTATGTTTTCAAAATTCCAGAGCTCGTACCATTGTTAGAATGTACTCTCTAGCTGATGGACATGTTTCCTTTTAAGACAGAGGTTACCCAGATCCCTTGGTTGTAGAATGGTCAAGCAGATGCTTTGGCTAGTCTAGCTGCATCACTTGTAGAGCCCGAACATGATAATTTGATTATTCATGTAGTGCATCAGAGGGTCATAGCTCCTATAATTCTGAATGTCGATGACGTCCCATAGGTAATCCATCTTTCCCTTGGTGCCTCCATATCAGGACCCTCAGGCAGTCCAGATGCAGTGATCAAAGGTATTGATGATTAGAAGACACCCTTGGTTGAGTACCTCCAAAGCGGAAATCTACCATCAGATCTGGCAGAGCACAAGAGAATCCGACATCGTGTGCTATAGTTTACTCTCTAGAGAGGACACATCCTTGAGCTAGTACTCTAAAAATGCAGGTTTTATGGTGTTCTCTGCAGTTGTATTCAGGGGGTTGAGATCCTGTAGGTCATGCTAGTGTTCTATGTCGATTCTTGCGGGGCACATCTGGCAGGGCAGAAACTCTCTCACCAAATATGGAGATTATGATATTTTCGGCCCTCTAGGATCCATAACTGCATCGAGTTCACCAAGAAGTTCCATTCATGACATGTTCATGATAACTTTGTGCATCGGCCACTAAATCCCCTCCACACTACCATGTACTCTTGGCCATTTGAAGTGTGGGGATTAGATGTTGTGGGACCATACCCACCAGTAACGTCTCACCAATGTCGGTTCCTTATGACTGCTACAGATTTATTTTCTAAGTGGGCATAAGTAGTTCCACACAAGGTGGTCAAGTCCCATTCTATCATTAAATTTTTGAGTTCTAATATCATCCATCAATTTGGAGTGCCTCACACCTTCCTCACTGATAATAGTACCAACATCCATGCAGCCGAGCTAAAGTAGTTGTACACCAATTACAAAATCCATTCAAACCATACCTCCTGCTTTCATGCACAGGAAAATGGACATATCAAGGTGTTCAACAAATCCCTCTCTAGAATTTTGTAGAAAATGGTTGGTCAGAACAAGAAGAGTTGGCTGGATAAGCTCCCCAATGACCTTTGGGTATATCAGACAACGACTCACAATTAAACCCAGATGACCCCATACTCCCTGGTATATGGAACTGAGGTTGTCCTTCCTATCGAGATTTAGTTTCACTCACTATGCATAGTAGTCTACGACTAGCAAATTCCAGATAGAGTGGCCGAAGTCTGTCTGGATGAAACGGAAATACTGGACGAGAATAGGCTATATGCCCTGCACAACCTAGAAAGACATCAGAGCAGGATGGCTCGAGCCTTCAATAAGAAGGTTCGCCTCCACTCTTTCCTGCATGGCGACTTGGTCTTGGCCCTCAGGGCACTAATGATCCCCAGCAGGAAATGACCGAAATTTGAGCCCAAATGGGAAGAACCTTTCATTGTTCATAAGGTGTACCCCAATGGAGAAAACTTCTGGGTGACCATGGATGGTGAGCATATTACCCCTACCACTAATGCCATGTTCTCAAACAATATTTTTACTGAATAACCTCTCAGGTTAGTCATGACCCTAAACTGTCGGTTCCCCCATGACCATAAACTGGATAGCATTCTAGCACGACCTTAAACTGCATGATCGTTAGGCATGAAGTTAAACTACACCAACAAGAACAATGTGTGGATTGATTCCTATCATTATGGGATATGTAGGACCACCAGAATGTTTAATGTTCAGGTCTATCACATCTCAGGTCGATCCCCTAAAACCTTCTCGGGTTGAGCCCCTCGACCCATCTCGGGTCCAGCCCCTCGACCCGTCTCCGGTCAAGCCCCTCGACCCCTCTCTAGTTGAGCCCCTCGACCCCACTCAGGTCGATCCCCTCGACCCCTCTCTTAGGTCGAGCCCTTAGACCCCTTTCAGGTTGATCCCCTCAACCCTTTACATCAATTCATTGATGTGTTCAAGGGTACTCTGGTCTAGGACTTGGAGTGCCAGATTCATCTTGGGAAAGTATTCATCCACTTTTCAAGCTTCATGTTCCCCTTCATTTGGCCCCCATTATCTTTCACACCTGAAGGTACCCCCAAAATAACATGGATGCTAGGCCTAAGGGTTCTCCTACCACTACGGGCCAATGCCCACAAGGTTTTTTGGATGAAAAATTTATACAAGTCCAGTGTTGTGAACATGGTCTGCGGTCAACACTCATTTTTTGGTCCCCACTTCAGGCTAACACAATAGGATGTTGTGTTGCGAATAAGGTTAGTATTAATTGCCCATCGTCACACCGTCTCTTTCAGACCTCTAATTTTGGTTGCATAATTCACATTATGTCCAACACCATCATTTCCATGTAGTATTTCGGCACTCCTGGCACTATCTCTCAGTGAACCTTCACACTTCAAGGGGAACATGCTACGATACGGCATTCTTCGGGCCTCCCAAGGTCCGAGATCATAAACTAAGATCTTTTCTATGGACTATGCATGGCTCGATTCTCATATATTTGGGATACGTGGAATCACCCGGACATCATGCTGCCTAGTCCAGTTCAACTGCGAGTTAGCTCTTCCTGCCCCTTATTATCCGCCTCTCATTGGCCTCTCAGCCTGAGGCAACATGCCTAGAGTTGCACACCATGATGATAAAAACATCATTTTCATTTACATCGGTTATTCTTTATCATGTCATGTGCATTCCTTCACGTCCAAGCCACATGAAATTAAACTGTGCTGTTTGGTCCAATCCTACGACCATAAGCTGTTTGTATCGTCTTGGCCGCATGATGAAAAAATCGCACGGCATTGTGATGATCTCACAATACCATGGGGGATATCACATTAGGTATTGGTCATTTACCATACCATTTTTCAATGCATGTGTACATCTTGATTCTTGTATATATTCTAGGAATTTCATTCCTAGGAATGTCGGTTCACAAAAAACCCTCAGTCACACTAAATGACAAACATGAAACATCAAATGACGCTTCTTTTGGTGCTAGGGCTAGACCCCCACACCCCTTTCATCTTTTGAACTGGTACCTTACCATTCCACCTTGAATAACTATGTATGGCTTGATTCCTATCCTTATGGGTTAGGTAGGAACTCCTGGTAACTTTCCCATGAGCCCAGCCAACCTTTCGTGTTTGGTCCCTTGATCTGAGCACTTCCCCAGGGATCACATGGCATGTCGGACCGATGTCCTCATTCTTGTCGGGTTTCATGATCACCCTGTCGTGTGCTCCCTGCCTTCCTCTTTTTCCTCGTCAGAGTTCTAGGACCATAAACTAATATACTTCCTAGAACTACATATGGATTGATTCCCATCCTTATGGGATACGTAGGAATTCCCAGAGATTTTGTCTCGGTTCTAGCCCCGGGAATCACAAAATCCCATCATTTACCCACCATCGGCCCCTTGGTCTAACCATTAGAGAAGTTGTATAGTTGAAACATTTTCCCTAAAAAAATTAAGGATACCCCATAATGAAGTGAGAAGCGACGAATCCCTTACCAGAGAGGTCCTATCTAAAAGCATGGATGATAGGTGATCAGATTAATGTGCCTTCCTATTGTGTTTACACCACAATGGTGTAATTTTGAGAGTGATGGATCCTATTCGGACAGACCACCACTTCATTTTCATGCTTTGCATGCCCCCATTATTCATATCCCCATCCTATTTCATGTTTGAAGGGACACCTAAAATTATGTATGTTCGACCTATGGTCCACCTGTTGTCCTAGGACAACGTTCCGGAAAGCTGATAACATTTGAAGGGACCCCCTAATAGTATGGATGCTCGACCTATGGTCTGCCTGCTGTCCTGGGCTAAAATTCAGTATGAATGATGGGAGATATTTGAGTTAGGTCCCGTGGTGCGAACATTGTCAGTGGTCAACCCTCATTTTTCATCCCCATTTTAGGCTAACACAATTGGGATGCTTTTTTTCAAACATGTTCAACAGTTATTTATCATTACCACACTGCCCTCACTGTGTTATGAATTTGGGGTAACGTGATTCACATTTTCCATTATCCCCTATTTGGATTCAATCCAATTCCCCTAGCATTTCCCTGACCATGTTTTAGAGCACATTGAGAAGTCAATACATCGATCGGTCTATGGTTCCCTCCCTTCGGCTGGGCCTCCCTCTTCTCCTAAGAAATTCGTGTTTGATTTCAAATAACCAAATCAAGGTTTATGCACCCACGATCGAAAAAATGATAATAAAAGCATCCTTTGTTTCTCACATTGGGTATGGACCACATTACCTTAGAGGTGAATTGTTATTTATTTCAGGATTATGGTCGAGCATGTTAAACCAAAGGTATAGATAAATGGATTTGTCCATATATTGGGAGAAAAAAGTTCATGATCTGGCCAAAACAGGGCCCTTAAGATTCAGATTCCTAGAGAGATCTTTCCCACACCGCTACCCTTTGGCTGGTGGCTTCTAGGACTACTTCCTGCCCCTTAAAGACTCTCTCTTCATTAGCAGCCATAGAGCGTAGTTTGCCAAACCTCGCTTGTGCCTGTGCCTGTTTAGTTTGGAGCATTTTCATTTGGTGACTCGCCTCCATTAGCAGCTCTTGGAGATCTTCCAACTGGGTTGTCAGCTACTCCACGAGCTCAGAACATGTTGCAATGAAGGCCTCCTTCTCTCTCAACTATTCTTTAAGGCAACGAACCTCCTGCTCCACCCTCAATAATGCTCAGGTACTCACCAAATCTTCCCTACACTGGGTGACATCAGAGCACCGACTGCTCTCTTGAATCTTCTCGACCATATAATCACGGACTGTCAGATGAAGGTGTTGAGCCTCTGCCCCTTCAGCACATATGAAATGCAGCGAGGTCTGGAGCGATCCTATCCACCACAGCCAATCTATCTGAGGCTTCCTGAGAAAATGTTGGATGCACTTCCACCCTTTGCGCCATGTCATGTGGCTCTCTTTGGCAGCTTCCGAGTCTGAATGGTCTATTTCATCGGGTTTAGTGGGCCGATATACAGGGAATAAAACCAACATGTCAGTAGTAGATTCCACCTCAGCAATGCCTTCCTGAGGAATATGACCCTCAACATCTGGGTGACCTTCCTCTCACACCCCGATAACGGCGGTGCCTTTATCAGCTTCCAGCCACGCCCCATTGTCAGCACCACTGATGTCTGCCACCCCTGCTCACCAATTCCCGGGGACAACTCAGTTTGGTAAGCTTGTTCTGGAGGAGGCGGTATGTTCGCCACTGATCCAGTCACGAACTATCTAGGCTCAGTAGCCCGACGAGCCTCCAATGCCGAGATCACTGTACGGAGAGCATCCTTATTAGTTGAGTTCTCTGATAGTAAGAACCAGTAGCGAAGAAAGGGACTTACAGGAACCGAGAGAGTTGACCTCCAAAGTCCGGACCGCTACAAGAGCTCTCGTGGAAGTGGATCCCTCAACACTTGTTAGTTTAATAATAGGAATCGATGCCCTACCTTGTTCCATTGGTGCTTCTCCCTCTCCCTCTACTGGAGGTGTCTCGTCAGCGCTAATATGATCCTGAGTAAGACAAGGAAATTGATTAGAAATTGCAGAAGAGAATGGATAATGAATTAGGATAAATAAGTATTGAGACAAACCTCAAGAAACTCGGTCATGTCTATGTTAGATTTGACAATATCGACAGTCTCCTGCATGCTCCCTTGGCGAGACCCCCCCCCCTGAGATCCTCCACTCCCTTCTACCTCCTCGCCCTCTGACTCATCACCACTATCATCATCCTCAGATGGAATTCATTCAGGATCATGATCCTGGATGAGCATCACTTTTACCAGAAGATATGGCTACATGCACCGACCCCGTTGGCGTGTGTACATGTCCATGGGCATGAGATATGCATTCCACTGATGGAAGTTTACCATGTCTGTAACTCGAATGAGCCTGAATTCTGGAATTTGTATCTTATCCTGCATTATCTTCTGCCAGAGTGATTCAGTGCTCTTCGATTTCTGCATGGTCAACCAGGCCTACAACAACGCCGGGAAAATTGCATCACGAGAAGGATGGAGCAGGTATTTTATTTGATTTCCATGAAGTTCCTTGGACCTTCCTTCTCCAGGAAACGAGGTCACGACTATTCCCTATGATGACCCCACTGGTGTGGTTCCAACCTATGCATGACATGTCACCTGATGCACTCCTGATCTCCCCATGCCCTTAGAAGCACCATGTCTTCTCTCTTGCCGCCTGGGATACACACATGAAACCTCAAGATGCCGAACTCATTTATGCAGTATCCCCTCAAGGTACACTATAGACCGTTGTTCGGCATACTCGGTTGAGAGGCTGACATTGTCTCCGGTAGGAGGGAGGATGACGACATCACCGGAGCCATAAGTCGGGAACATCAGCCACAGCTGACGAAGAACACATGGATGCTTCTCCTCCCGAACAACTGTGTAGACATTTTTTGGCATCCACTGGAGGCACTCAAACCATCTGGAGAACCGGGATGGCACTTATGGCTCACAGACAATCTTTCCATCGATTAGGGCCACAAGAACCCCTCCCTTGATGCTCTGGAATTACTCCTTCTACTCTAGTGATCCTTTGCTGTTGTCTACCATCTGACCGGTTTGGGAGGGGAATGGGTTGAGGGTGAAGTTGGATTGGTTGTCGATCCAGATCTATACTCCCTCGTCATTCAGCTCTATTGGAAAGATCACGAAAATATTCGGCTGAGAGGTTCGCAGACCATTTCCTGGATGATGGATGATGTTTGGGAATGGGTATCCTCCGTAGTGAGCCGTGATCCACCCTTGAAAAATCAGGAAGGGACCATAGACTCTCTTGGGTGATCCCCCTCTCAAGATGCGTCCCAAGATGGCATACAGTCGGTCCTGCACCGGGACTCCCAGGTTGAACATTTTGTTGACACCCATGATGCTAGCCATCACCAAGGTCATTGGACGGACGCCCATCCTTGCGTCCCTCAGAGGTAGGAGCCACCCTGCTCAAGAAAGTGGTGAGGAATCCAGCATACTGGACGTTCGGGTCCTGGGCCTTGTTTATTCTATAGCCACATGATTGGTATTTCCCCACCTCTAGGATCCTCCAATACAATCTACTCATGCTTCTCTGTACCGCGGTCGGACAACGTCTTCCTCGCCCTAGCATCTTGACTTCTCTATCCCTAACAATGAACTTGCTTAACCAATCCTTATAGGCAATGTCATTCAAGAAGTCCTTGACTCCCAACCTCTCCTTGGCCAGCTCCATTAGATGCAATGTCATCATGGGGGTCTGTGACCGGTCTTCCCAGGTGTTCATCGTTGGAAGGAATTCATCATACTAATAACCCTTCAACGGGATCCCCTCGATGTAGTGGATATCCCAGAGACTGATGTCGACTTCTCCGTGATGCAGATGGAATGTGTTGGTATCAGGGGACCACCGAGTGTAAAGGTCTAGCCCGAGATCTTGTTATCGGTAGAAGCAGAACTGTGACCTCCATACCGCTTCAAATATCCCAATGTGCCGCATATTGCCCTCGAATTGGTCGCATGTCTGGCGAACCCGGTACGCCTATGTCCACTCGCTAGTAAAGTTATGTCCGGACCACAGATCCCTATCCTGCAGCCACACCTTGGTTTCATCAGTGACACTCTGATGAAATATTCATGCATAGAAGTCTAGAGAACACTCAGCAATAGGGTCACCCCCAGCAATACTCACTATCCATGGGTTCCAAACGTATACATCCATGTGCCTCGTCTCTCTGGCGGGATGACCGTTGTTGGTGATGTTGTACCGAGAGAGATCATCTTCACGGGTCACCCATGACCGCGATGTGTCTACCTCAAATCCCGGTAGAGGGTCCTCCTCCAGAATGCCAATGTTCCACAGCGGTAGGTTGTTGGACTGGGCGTACTCCTTCTAGGATTGGGTCAGCATGTTGAAGAGGGAATGGTTATCAGAGACAACCCTCTTTGCGCCATAAACCTCCTAGTTTGCAGCCATTCCAGCTCTATGAGCGGAAACATCTGCTTCATTAACCTGGTTTGTGGCCATATGCATTCGACCAAGTGTTCTGAGAGTGGTGTGCAAAATCTGGATTCTCGGTGTGGAATCTGAGCGATCATCATGGAAAATCCCGGGTTTGCGCGTAAGATACAGGCAAAACTCAAGGCGATTAGGCGTTGCCAAGTCGGGTTCACACGCAGGTGCAGAGGCAATTTCACGCACGAGAGCTCAGATCCTATCACGCGAGAAAGTATCATGTGGAGCATGGGACCCATGGCTATTTTTAAAGCTGAAACCTGGGTTCTGCGCTGTGCGAAAAGATGATTCTGCGCGTGACGGAGTTTTGCATGCCCACCATTTTTTCATGAAGAGTGCCCGTGAAGCCCAACACTTTGGTGTTTACCTCGGATTCTGATCGTTGCGACCCCACGCTGATCCCATTCTAGGGGGGGGGGAATTTTTAGACACTGAAACGTTCATAAGTACTGGAGGAGGTTTCAAAATGACAAATAGAAGTCATATTCGGACCCGGAGTCCCAGTTCGGAGGGCCTTGATGTGATGCATGCAAAAAGGGGGAATGTGATCAAAAATGTTGTGCTGCACGGAAGGGGTCCGGGATTCTTGAAGGGTCCCCAGCACAGGAGCGAAAAAATCTCGTGCCTGCTCCCCGCACGGTTAACATTTTGTGTCGTCGCATCTAGCGCCCAATTTTTTTAGCACCACCCTGAATTTCGCACCTCCGGATTCCTATAAATAAAAGGAAACCCCTTCCATTTCAGGGTTGGGAAATTAGAACTAGCTCTCATGCACGAAATCGTACATCCGACCGTGCAATATGTCCATCAGGAACTGATCCTTTTTGTGCCACCTCGCCCAGGGATCCTCCTTTACGCGTGATCCCACTGGCTTAAACAGAATTCCAAACACTTTAGGGTGCCCCCTTGTGATCAATTCCATCCATTTCATGAAAAAGGTCCCATTGCCTGCTATTTCTTTCCTTGTCCACACCCTTGCATTTGCATCTGGCCTCTATCACTTGCACGCAATTCATATCCCTTGAGCGCAATCATAATAGTTACGCGCAAGCCGTCTTCCCAAATTACGCACCATCCCGGTGTTTTGTATGCCAACCATTTCATTCACACACAATATCTGGGACTTTCACCTTGGTGCTCCCCGGGTACCACCCTTGTGTGGACACTCGATGTTCTCCTTGTGGATGCCACTGACAAGTTACATCCCCATCATATACACCATTCATCGTTTTCCTATGCGACCTTCTATGCTCATACGAAGTAACTTTACGGTCCCTTGGGAAGCATTTCCCATTGTGTTTCTTTGCATCATGCTTCTTCGCATAGGCACGCTAATTGATATTGCTTATACCCATAGACATGCTAACATGGAACCCAAGGTGATACCTCCTGACACCCCACAGCTATAGCCTTGTCGGTTCCTTCCCTCTACCAAGGAGTAGAGGGTACTAGTTATGTAAGTCCTAGGTGTGAGGAGTGAACCCACCTTGTCTGAACTGTAGGACGTAAAAATACCAAGAACCTTCATCCTCAACACATGATGTTAAACTGTAGCCTTGCCCCACTCACCGGCGTCCCCGCCTCAGACATTCTCTATGACCACTCATCTCAAAGGGAGTGAGATCTACCCCTCACGGGGGAGGATAACCTCCTTGTTGGAGATGGAACCTGTTAGTGGGGAAGGGCTGCCACCTTGGTGTAAGCCCGTAGTCGTGCCCCAGGAGGTACCACACATACACCTCTGTATTTCCCCACGGCCAATGCCAAGGGAGGGGGAAGATGGGGAAGGATTCTTCTCCTTTCCTCTGTGGTTCTGAGTCCATCTCCCTTTGGGCTTCATCTACCACGGGCCTCCATCTAGGAGTATGACAACCCTTCTTTTATTACAAACTTAAACATGATTTATTACATAAAACATCTCTTGATATAATAAGAAGATTGGGAGTCTTAGTGTCTTTGGATCTTAAGATCATTACATAAAAACTTAAAACATGAAATATAACATCTTTATTGAAAACATCCTTTACATGACAACTACATTCCCTTATACTTAGCATTGCATGGGATAACCTGAGGAAATGCATAAAAAAGGGTGAGCTATAAAGCCCAGTAAGGGAGTACACATTGAATAAAATGAGGAGTACAATACATGTCAGACAATAAGAATATAAATAGAGAATAAATGAAACATGAACAAAAAGGCGTGATAAAGCATGATAATCATAACATTGAAATGTGGCAACAACACATAATAAGGAATGAGCATGAGCCAAGGCTCATTGCATGTAGAGCATGAGTAAATCCTCATTGCACATAAATCATGAATAAACCCTCTTTACACTTGAATTAGAATGAGTAAACACTAATTTCACATGATTTATCATGATACTATTCTTTACCCAATGCATTGGAGCGCTGTAAGGGCACACCCTTCTTAAACATTTCGTTTCATGCATAAGTGTGCCACATGGATCATAAAACATGGATTAATTAAACATAATCATTTATTACACGATAAAGGAATGTGGAATTCATACATGAAACTTAATAATAAATAAGAAAATGTGTATAAAGGTGAATACCCTTAATGGATAAATGGGCATGGTATTCACTACACAATGGCATTGGCTTAGAAAATAGGTGCGATTTCAGCAGTGTAACGATGTGACGTAAGAATTCATAAAAAAAGGTTGATGAGAGATAAGGGGTTACTCATCATATTTACATGTAATGGACAGTAAGGAGGACATATAGATAAATGTCCCAACAATTTTAATGGAATTTAGATTAATGATACAAAAGTATATCTTGAATGTAAATGAGCAGAGAGAAGTTCTTTTCGGAATTTCGGTATAGTAACGGGTGTACATGGGAGGCATTTAATGAGAGATAAAGGGGTCTCCAATCATTCAAACATAAATAGTGATGTATTATGTAGGTTAGAAACCATATCCTAACATTCATAATTTAAATTAAAAGGCAAAACAACTTAATTAAAATTAGAAAAAAATGGGAATGAAAAAAACCCTTACTTGGATGTGTGCTTCCAATGGCTAGAGAGAGGCTTGTGAGAGGCCTCATTGGAGCTTGGGGCACATTGGGGGGATTCTAGAGAGAGTAGGGAAGAGGTTGGACGAACTCCAAGGGCTTTGAGTGAGGAGGAAGTGGGAGCCTGGGTGGGTTTATATAGAAAAGGTGAGGGAATTCTTTATTATTTAGGTTTGGATCCTCTTACATTAAATTAATTCAAAACACAACCATCCCATGGGTTTGGCCATGGTTTTTGGAAAATGGAAGATGAAAAAAATATTTTATAAGGCAAAAGTCCGAAATTCTTAAAATATTAGGGTTTCTTATGTGGAGGTGAGTCACACTCCTAAGGAAATTAATTTAAAAAACGCAAGGTGTCGAATAAGTTTTGAGGGGTCCATTAATGCTTTGAAAAGTAAGTCAAACAAACCAAAAATAACATTATTTTAATGGTAAAAAATATATTGGCCGAACATAGAGATTATATTATTTTTTTTACATCAATATTGGGTCATTTTGATGTCATAAAACACATTATATATTTAAACGGTATTTAATTTTTACCCAAAAATTTGACTGTCTAATAAAATTATGAAAAATACATCGTTGGATAATTTCGACATCCTGATTCCAGAAATAACATTTATTTTATCAAAATAATTTTCTAAATTTGTTAATTTTTACTTTTAAAATAAAAAATAAGACATTTATTGAAAATTCACGGGTTTTGACAGAAATGCCTTTCAAACCATAATAAATATTTTAATTGAATTCATAAAATTATAAGATAATTTATATTTAATAAAAATTAATTTAATAATATTATTATTATTTTATTAAAATATTATTTAATACAAAAAACCCTTAATTTAATAAAATATATTTCTTAATTAAATAATAACTAAAAACACCATTTGTACTTTAAAAACTATTTACAATGTATCAAAAATGACTAGAATTTATATTCATTATTATATAAAAAAATAATGTACATGAACATAGTACTACTTATTTGTCACATAACCCCTTAAAATAGCTGCATAAGACCTAAGGGTAAGGTGTGCGATGGTGACAGACTCTTGGGGTGGCTTGGATAACATTACTCGAGTGGTAATTTCAATCAACTTCCAATTTTCCCATAGACAGTCATGTTCGAGCTTGAAATGATGAAGCTCATCTTGGGCTTGGTCAATAGAGAATCCCAAAGACGCCACCTCTTTTCCAATCTCTGAGAAATGGGCTTCGTATGGAGAAATTCTACTGGATGAGGCCATCACATCATTTTTTCGAGTAAATTGGGTTTGTTAAAGCCCTATATTCATACTAATCATGTGATCACTGTTCAAAGACTATATTAGAAACAGACAAAATTCATAACATAAAACCAAAGAAGTTGACATTTTATAAAAACATTTTTGTACAAAGAGACATTTAACTAGATCAAGAGGGATTTTCCATTAATGAAACATTAGGTCATTACAATATTCCCCCCTTAAGAAATTTCACCCTTGAAATTCTCCTTTTACCACACTAAATCTAATGTGGGTAACTCAGTTTCATCATATCCTCTGATTCCGAAGTTGCTTCTTCAAACTTGTGGTTTCTCCACAACACCTTGACGACGAGTATTGTCTTATTTTGTTGAACTTTTTCTCTATGATCTAAGATCTTCACTGGTTTCTCCTCATAAGAAAGATCATCATCTAATTGTACAACCTCAGAAGAGAGTACATGTGATGAGTTCGGTATGTACTTCCTTAAGAGGGATACATAAAAGACACCATTTACTTTAGCCAATGCAGGTGGAAGTGCTAGTCGATGTAGGACCCCGAGACACCCTGAGAGTGGAGGGGTGAATCAGGGTGTCAAATTTTTCTTCTTAATGTTGTGGATCTTGTTCCCATATCGGTAGGAACTACTTAAACCTATATTATGGACATGATTAGCAATGAAACATTCACATGCACAGACATAACACATCAATTTTACTTGGTTCACCACAAAGGGCTACATCCAAGGAGCATACGCCAACAAGTTGCCGATCGTACCAAATTCCACTAATCTTCACTAGCTGTGGATTAGAGAGGTTCAGGCACATACACTCTGTCCGTGGCTCACTGCCTTTACAAACGTTCAGGGATAGCTCACTGCTTCCCTCGGGTCACCCCCGTTGACTCCCCCTGGCTCACTGTCGTTGGTGAAGTATCACTCAGTTTATAAATGTGAAGGTCTCTTCAATATATAGACATGAAGTTATTTGTCTCCTTTTCAGCATGAGACTTTTCTTGCATCAGGGTTTAGAGTTGATACTCTTTTTAGTTCAATCCTTCTTCTTTAGTGCAATGACTGAATGCACTAGATCCACTTGTCTTCGTTTTCCTAAATCACAATCACTTGTGTGATTTCTCAAAAAATGATTCTCTGTTGAAGTCCAAATTTCATCCACTGATGAATACCCCTTTTTCCCCTGTCCACTGGGCAAACAACCTTTGGAAAGGGCCTTCACAAAGTACCCTACATCGCAAGGCTCCCAATTTTGCAAAGCTCAAAGAAGCCTTCGTGGAGTACCTGACTTTTTGCGAAGCTCAATCGCAATGCACTCTCGTGATGCTCCAACCTTTATAATGCTTGGCTGTCTCAGAGCTCCGGCCTCTTCGTGAAGCTCACTGAGCCAACGCGGGGCACATGACTTTCGCGGAGCTAGAATAGCCACCGCGAAGCTCCTCTTTCGCGAAGCACACTGCCTTCGTGAGTGAACATTGCGAAATGAGAGAAAAGGATTTTACTTGAGAGATCTCTACTTCTCTTGAGGGGTCGACTTGTATTTATAGGCAATTCCACCGACCCTCGAACTTTCCGCTCGAAGTCAGTGCCACGTCATCTCAAATCGCGAAGCTCTGAAGTTCCCGCAAGAATTCTCTCAAAATAACAAAGCACTATGAAAATTTTCCATTCGCGTAGCTCGTCGTAATTGCGGAGCATCCCTTCAATTACATCGCACCTTCGACGCGAAGTTCCCTCACAAAGCCCTTCATTCCCGTGAAACTCCCCTACAGAGCCCTTCATCGCCAGGAAGCTCTCCAGCCTCTGCCATTCACGAAGCTTGACGTAATCGCAGAGAATCACTACATCTATTCTTCTGGTCTTTGCGAAATCCAAACCATGCATCCCATCATTGCGAAACTCATGCCTTTTCAATATTAAATTATGATCTTCATGGAAATCCACTTTTAGCGATGCTCACCAACCTCTATATTTTGGACCCCAAAAAATTGGCAAGCACTGGAAAACGGCGCCACCTTGTATCTTCTCTTTTTTTCTGCCTCCAGATCATCCATTCCTTTGTCAATGTTCCTTGAATAAAACATGGATCATTATCCACATTCCTCAAAATCAACATGCCACCATGGAATCTCCTTTGTCAACAAATTTGTATGTTGTCTGTTTTTTTTTCAACAAGCACGATTACCTCAACAGCACTTATTCTTGGTGATATGTATCCTTCAGCAACTCTTCTGCTTTTATCACAAACTCCACTATTGTGATATGTATTCTTTAAAGGTATAGCTTTAGCATAATCATCTTTTATGAAAATGTGATGTTCATGGCTATCGCAGAATTCCAATCATTTCACGGCCTTCTTAGAATTCCAATCATTGGCACATTGTCTTCCTCATCAACCATCATGATCATCTTCATGGAAACCATGTGATTCTATTCATCAAGAAGTCTCTTGCATGGTTCTCATGAAATCATGAGTAGTTGCATGGTCTTCATCGAAACCCATGGTTCTCATGCAATAAGGAGGAATTGCATGGACTTCATCCAAAAACCCCATTCTTCTTCAATCATCCTCAGATGGATTACACCTCACATTCTTCATTGTTGTAAACAATGTATCTCCTTTGACACATGTTCTTTGAACTTACGATCAGTACAACAATCGTATGAATCAACATTCCTCTACTTTAGAGGAGTACTTCATGATCTCCATCATTTTGATCTTCGTTGACAACTATTGAAAACAAAAACAAACATATACACAAAGTGGTTCCAACAATCTCCCCTTTGTATTTTGTTGTCAATACCTTATACATCTTGTGAAATGAATTTTTCAACATCAAAATGTCAATCTTCTCTTCAATGAACTTTTCTTTTCAAACATTCATTTCACTTTCTCTCCCCCTTATTAACAAGAAATACAACTCTCAAGGTAGGGAGGGTATCAATCCATAATTAAGCAATGTTTCATTAATCATTTCACTCTAAGTCTACTTGAGCAATACTCGATGTAGAAAACAAGAGGATTTGATTATGTTAACAAGGATTTCCATTAATCACAGATCATGATACCAACATGAGATGAGAACTCATGTATTTTGTCTTCAAGGGTTTACCATTTTTATTTCAGGCATAAGAAATAAAATGTGATAGGGAATGATCAACCTGAAATTCCTGCACTTACATCAGCAAACTGATCAAAAACATTCAAGTTCTATCTACAAGATAAGTGACCTTGGGGCACATCCATTCTTTTTATGTCACTGAACAATTCAGTTACTCCCCCTTTGTAGAATGATCTTTGTTCTGAGTAACCAAGGGATAGATATTGAGAAATGGCATACCATCTCTGTTGACATGTTCTTCAAGAAATTCACAGGGTAACTGCTTTTGTGTCCAGCTGGAGTTGATATTGATTGACATAGTGATTATGGAAGCTTCTTCATTTTTCTCCCCCTCAAGGGAAACAATCCACATCATCTTCATCAAGAGTGATCCTTCATCATCATAATACTTGAATATCAATTGAAGAATCTACTAAGGATGGAAACTTCTTTAGCTTGGGTATCAAGAGTTGACAACATTCACTACTTCTCAGGTTCTCCCCCTGAGAGCATGCTTCACCTTCAATTCCATGAATTATTAGCACAAATATAATACACAAATGAATAAGGGAATAAGGTGGTTCCTCCTTGCTTCATCAACAAGACCTGCATGGTTGAGGTTCTTTTCTCAACCAAGATCCTCTGTTCACTCCAGTCTTCATGCCTTCACATTTGAACATATGTTCTGACATCTTTGATGTGGCATGGCTTTCTTCACATTCTCATTTACATTATGTGAGGAATTGTTCTTCTTAACATCCATCATGAATGATACATTCTTACTCCTATTAAGGACTGCTTCTTGCTCTGGTATTAAGGTTAGGCAACCATTTGCAGTATAACCAGATTTCTTGCATCTCTCACACATAACATGTTTGACATGTGTGTTTCTCTTTGTTTGAAATCTCTCATGCATTGTGTCTTCATCATGTGAAATGTTTCCTTTTACTTTGTCACCAGCCATGGCCTTCTCATCTTCAGGTTTCCTCATTCCTTTCAAATCTTCTGGCCAGATGACCAATATGTCATTTGGATCTTTTGTGGCATGTTTAGATCTTCCACATGGGTTTATCTGAGTATCATCCCAACTTTTTTTTATTTTGGATGAATGTCCCATCAATTTCATGGATCTAAAATCCTGGGTCTCCTCAGATTCCCTACTTGAGTTCTTCTTGGGGAAATATGTGTTCAAAAAATTCTTCTGATTTCTTCCCAAGGTTCTTCCCTCATGATTAGCCGGCATTGAAGGTCTTCTTTTCTTATCAATAGTGAAATCATGTTGATATGGACTTGCTCCTGCCTTGTGAACCCTACCGCTGCATACATCACATATGTTATCAAGAATTCCAAATCTGTTTGTGGTAAACAGATGCTTCTGGACCTACGGATATTTATTTTTCTTCTCTAGATTCCTTCCCTTTGAAATAGGCTTTCCCTGTGCTTTTCCATGTAAGGGATTATAAAAAAATCCAGTGCATAGTGCCCAAATATGTTGCAACACCAACATTGACCCACAAACCTTGCCTTCTTGTTATCTTCTGTAAAAGGTAGTTGGTCCTTCTTCCAGACATGTTTTTCTCCATCTAGGGAACCATATTCCAATTTTCTCTTCCTATACACTCTAACCATGGTGTTAGGTATCTTCTACTCATCTTTCCTCATACATACTTGTTTATAATTTTTCTTCCAACCTGTACTGATTGTGGGAATGTATTTAGAAATACGAGTACAATATGGTTTGGATGGTACCTTCTCTTTCTAAGTTGCTTCTGATAGATCAATAATTGACTTCATGATCTTCTTATCTCATGTTGGAAGTCTTTCGACAATAGAATCCTCCAGTGAGCATTGAGTACCAACAACAACTGATTCTTGAGGTGGACACTCAAGAGTTTTTATAGTCTTCTTGTCACATGTTGGAGGTACTTCAGCTTTAGTAGCCTCCAATGAACATTGAGTACCAGCATCTCCTGTTTCTTTATTTTGTGGAGTCTCAATATGTGTCTTCTCGTGATGTGCCAATTGGGCTTCCAATTTTTGACTTTGATTATTGATGATGAACTTCTGATCTTTAATCATGATCATCTTCTCTTCACAAGTCCTCTTCAATATTTCAACCTCATCTTCATGCATCATAACTTTTTTTGTAACAAAGATTCAAGTTCCCAGAATTTCATGGAAGTTTCTTCCAAACACAAACTCTTGACTTCTTTGCTATTTTTCAGCTCAACTTCAAGTGCATGGATATTTTATTTTAATGTCTTATTGACTTCCTCTTTTTCTTTAAAGACTTTAACCTGTTTGGTGAGCTTTATAGTTTCCAAAACTGTTCTTTCCAACCCCTTTTCCATAATGTCATCTTCCCTTTCTAATTGAGTGATCTTAATCTGCATAGATTTGAATAGGCTACAAATAATAGCCACCCTTTCTTAAAAAATACCATGCATATATGTTTTGAGTTTTTTCAGAAAACATGAATTAGGGGTGTCATCCTTTCCTCTGGAAGAATCTTGAGCCACATGCTCGATACATTCTAAGACTGATATTTCTTCATTATTGGAATGGCATGGAGAACAAGACATTGCATCTTCTTTGGATATGAGTGACTTCTTCAACTGCTTCTTCTCTTTCTTTTTCATGTTCGTCATGGTCTTGGTGGACGTAGGCATCTGCTCAGAAATGATTGACCCTTCCTCAAGACTGCACTCCATTTTTTTTAACATTAGGAAAGAAACTCAAATCCTCTTCTGAATAGAATTACTGTAGAGTATCCAACATACATCAACCTGGCTCTGATACCACTTGTAGGACCCCAGGACACCCTGAGAGGGGAGGGGTGAATCAGGGTTTCAACTTTTTCTTCTTAAAGTTGTGGATCTTCTTCCCACATTGGTAGGAACTACTTAAACCATTATGATGGACATGATCAACAATGAAACATTAACATGCACAGAGATAACACTACAATTTTACTTGGTTCACCATAATGGGATACATCCAAGGAGCATACGCCGACAAGTTTCCGATCATACCAAACTCCACTAATCTTCACTATTTGTGGATTATAGAGGTTTGGGAATAGACACTATGTCCCAGGATCACTGCCTTTACAAAGGATCAGGGATAGCTCACTACTTCCCTTGTGTCACTCCTATTGACTCCCCCTGGCTCGCTGCCGTTGGTGAAGTCTCACTCAGTTTATAGACGTGAAGGTCTCTTCAATAGATAGACATGAAGTTCATTGTCTCCTGTTCAGCATGAGACTTTTCTTGCATTAGGTTTAAGAGTTGATGCTCTTTTTAGTTCAATCCTTCCTCTTTAGTGCAATGACTGAATGAACTAGATCCCCTTGTCTTCGTTTGCCTGAATCACAATCACTTGTGTGATTTATCAATAAATGATGCTCTGTTGATGTCCAAATTTTTTCCACTGATGAATACCCCTTTTTTCCCTGTCCACTGGGCGAACAACCTTTGGAAAGGGCCTTCCCAAAGTACCCTACTTCGCAAGGCTCACAATTTTGAAAAGCTCAAACAAGCCTTCGCGGAGTCCCTGCCTTTTCGCAAAGCTCAATCGCAAAGCACTCTCACGATGCTCCAGCCTTATGAATGCTTGGTTGTCTCGGAGCTCCTACCTCTTCACGAAGCTCGCTGAGCCAATGTGGGCCCATGACTTTCATGAAGCTAGAATAGCCACCGCGAAGCTCCTCTTTTGCGAAGCACACTGCCTTCGCCAGTGTCCTTTGTGAACCGAGAGAAAAGGATTTTCGTTGAGAGCTCTCTACTTCTCTTGACGGGTTGACATGTATTTATAGGCAATTCCACGGACCCTCGAACATTCCACGCGAAGTCAGTGCCACGTCAGCTCAAATCGCGAAGTTCTGAAGTTCCCACCGGAATTCTCACATAATCGCGAAGCACTATGAAAATTTTCAATTCAAGGAGCTCATCGTAATTATGGAGCATCCCATCAATTACTTCAAACCTTCGCTGTGAAGCTCCCTCACAAAGCCCTTCATTGCCGTGAAGCTCCCCTACAAAGCCCTTCATCGCCGCGAATCTCTCCAGCCTCTACCGTTCACAAAGCTTAACGTAATCACGGAGAATCAACGCCTCTATTCTTCTGGTCTTCGCGAAATCCAAAACCATGCATCCAATCATTGCGAAACTCATGCCTTTGCCATATTAAATTATGATCATCATGGAAATCCACTTTTCGCGATGCTCACTAACCTCCAAAGTTTGGACCCCAAAAATTTGGAAAATAATGGAAAACGACGCCACCTTGTATCTGCTCTTTTTGTCTGCCTCCAGATCATCCATTCCTTTGTCGATGTTCCTTGAATAAAACATGGATCATTATCCACAGACCTAAAACTCGACATGCCACCATGGAATCTCCTTTGTCACCAAAATTTTATGTCGTCCGTTTGCTTTTTCAACAAGCACGATTACCTCAACATCACTTATTCAAGGTGATATGTATCCTTCAGCAACTCTTCTGATTTTATCACAAAGTCCACTATTGTGATATGTATTCTTTGAAGGCATAGCTTCAGCATCATCATCTTCTATGACAATGTGATGTGCATGGCTATCACCGAATTCCAATCATTGCACAACCTTCATAGAATTCCAATCATTGGAACATTGCCTTCTTTATCAACTGTCATGATCAACTTCATGCAAACCATGTGATTCTATTCATCAAGAAGTCTCTTGCATGGTTCTCATGCAATCATGAGTAATTTCATGGTCTTCATCAAAACCCATGGTTCTCATGTAATAATGAGGAATTGCATGGACTTCATCCAAAACCATCATTCTTCTTTAATCATCCTCAGATGGATTACACCTCACATTCTTCATTGTTGTAAACAATGTATCACCTTTGACACATGTTATTTGAACTTACGATCAGTACAACAACCGTCTGAATCACCATTCCTCTACTTTAGCAGAGTACTTCATGGTCTCCGTCATTTTGATCTTCATTGACAACTATTGACAGAAAATACAAACTTATACACAATGTGGTTCCAACAGTCGATAGGCCATATCCCCGAAATGATGAAGAAACTCGAAGGGGAAGATGTACCTTGGACTTAACATCCCTATCCTTCCAAACCTCATGACCTTCTTCCATGGAGATATGCATAGAAACACCATGTCTCCAACTTTAAACTCAATGTCTCATCAACGATTATCTGCATAACTCTTCTGTCAACTCTGGTATGCCTTTATGTGCTGCTGAATAGTTTTCACCTTCTCCACCATTTCTTCGACCATTTCTGGTCCAAGCAGCTTACGTTCACCAACCTCATCCCAACATGTCGGTGTTTTGCACCTTTTCCCACACATGTCTTCATATTGATCCATTTGGATGCTCGAGTGGAAACTGTTATTATAAGAGAACTCCTCCAGAGGAAGATGTGGATCCCATCTTTCTTTAAAGTCCATTGAGAAAGCTCTCAAAATTTCCTCAAGTGTTTTGATATTCTGCTCGGATTGGCCATCAGTTTGAGGATGATAGGTCATACTGAAGTTCAGTTCAGTATTCAGAGCATGTTGATGACTCTTCCAAAATGTAGAGGTGAATCTTGGTTCTCGGTCAGACACAATAGATTGTGGTACTCCATGAATCCTTACCACTTCCCTGATATATATCAATTCCAGTTGATCCAAATAGAAATCCTCCCGAATAGAAATGAAGTGTGCTGTCTTTGTAAGATGATCCACAACAACTCATATTGCATTGTTTCCTTTGGATGTCCTTGGAAGTCCGGTGACAAGGTCCATGGTGATGTTCTCCCATTTTTATTCTGGTTTGGGCAATGGTTGCCTCATCCCCTTAATCTTCTGCCTCTCTACCTCCACTTGTTGACACACCAAGCACTTTGATGTATATTCAGTGATCTCCTTCTTCAAATTATCCTACCAAATGTTTTCTCGAAGATCTCAATACATCTTTGTGCTCCCTGGGTGAATAGACAAATTTGAACTATGTGTATTATCCAAAAGCTCCTTCTTCAGCTCCGGACTTGATGGAACACATAGTCTTTTCCCAAACCACAAAATTCCTTCTTCATTAACATGAAACTCGGAGGATTTCCTTTTTTTGATAGCTTACACTTTTTCCTGAATTCCCCCATCATCGTTTTGATCATCCTTTAACCTTTCCAAAAGAGATGGTTGAGCAATCATTTTTGAAAGGATTGATGATGTTCCCTTCATTATGATTCCCACGTCCATATTCATCAAGTATAAGAAGATTGGATCCTTCTCAATTCTCATCATTGATAGAATTGTTAGGTCTTTTCTACATAGGGCATCTACCACCTTGTTCGCTTTCCCAGGGTGGTAATGCATTGAATAGTCATAATCCTTGATGAGCTCTATCCATCTTCTCTAGCACATATTAAGCACATTATGTATGAATATATATTTAATAATCTTTTGGTTAGTATATATCTCACATTTCTCTCCACAGAGATAATGCCGCCAGATATTCAAGGTAAATATCACTACCGCCAACTCTAGATCATGTGTTGGATAGTATTGCTCATGGATTTTCAACTACCTTGAGGCATAGGATATAAATTTATCATTTTTCATTAGCACACAGTCTATTCCCTTCATTGAAGCATCACTAAAAACAACAAAAAGTTCCCCACTTGTGGGAAAGTGAGCACAGGCGCAGTGATAAGACTCCTTTTCAACACCTTAAATCTTTCTTCGCATTCATCACTCCAAGAAAACATTACTCCCTTTTGAGTTAGTTTGGTAAGAGGTTTGGACAATCGTGATAAATTTCTCACAAGTCGTCGATAATATCCAGCTAACCCCAAGAAGCTACGGATATCCATTACCGATGTTGGCCTCCGCCATCCCTCAATTGCATCTGTTTTAGAGGGTACCATATATATCCCATTGCTTGTGATGATATGGCCCAAGAATGATACCTCCTTCAACAAGAACTCACACTTCTTGTACTATGCATAGAGCATCTCCTTACGCAAAGTCGCTAGTATAGTTTTTAAATTCTACTCTTGATCCTCCATGGTTTTGGAGTATATTAGAATATAAATTATAAAGACTACCACAAATTTGTCAAGGTAATCTCAAAAGACTTTATTCATTATGTCCATGAATATTTCTAGATCATTGGGGAGTCCAAAAGGCAATACTATGAATTCATAGTGCCCATATCTTGTACGAAAAGTATTCTTGGGGACATCTTCCTTATTCACCCTTACTTGATAATATCCCGACCACAAATCCACCTTGGAGAAGTATTGTGCTCCACGCAGCAGATCAATCAAGTAACTGATTCTTGGGAGAGGATACTTTTTCATTATCTTGATTTTCTTATGTTAACGATAATCGATGCAAAGCCACATTGACCCATCCTTCTTTTTGACGAAGTGGACTGGTTCACCCCATGGTGAAGCACTTAGGCGTATCAAACCTTTATCCAGATTCTCCTGTAGTTGTTTTTTCAGCTCTTGAAGCTCAAAAACAGCCATTATATATAGATTCTTGGATATTGTTAGAGCCCTAGGTATAAGTTCAATTGAGAACTCAACATCTCTTCTAGGAGGAAGACCAGGCAGTTCATCGGGAAACACTTTAGTGAATTCCATCACAATAGGCATTTCTCCAAGGATGGTTTCTTCCTTGGACTCAATCATCTGAGCCAGATACAAGTGCTCATATGGTAGTAATATCTATTCTTGGGATGATTTAGCTAAAGGAGATTCATCGTCCTCCTTAAACTTGTAACGAATTGGGGGTCGATTCTCCATATGGAGTGTGATTTCCCTCTCCCGACAATTTATGATGGCTCTATATAAGGAAATCCAATCCACGCCTAGAATTGCATCAAATTCCACCAGAGGAAGTATGACGAGGTTCGCCAAGAAATTAAATCCATAGAATATAACAGGGGAGGACTTATATTCATGGGATGTAAAGATTGTCCCATTTTCTGTACTCACTGACATCTTTACTTCCATGATTTGTGGTGGTGCAAGAGTTGTTTCACTAAACATTCAAAATATAAAAGAACCCGTAGAACCTGAATAAAAAAGTATGTTCGTTATTCTTTAATGAATAACTAGCGTAACTGTCACCACTTCATTGTCGGGGTTCACTTCAGCAGAAGTGATGGAAAAATATCTTCCTTGCTGCCTTGAAGGTTTTTGGTTGTCTCCAAAAAACCTTGGATTAGGGAATTGATTTGCAAAATGACCCGATTCTTTGCATTTGTAGCATTGAACAACACGTTGATGTTCGAACGGAGTGTTCCTCTCCTCTGTCGTAGCCATGGGTCATTCTTGACGACAGTTAACAGCTAGGTGCCCATCTCTTCCTCAACTGAAGCATTTTTTTGTCCCTTTAAGGAAATTTCCAGGGTGCTTCTTTCTACACATTAGGCAAGTAGGGTGCTGGATATTCTTAGCACCGTTGGATTTATCCATCGGACCACCATCATTGAATTCCACCTTACACTTCTTGTCCCATGATACCTCTGTGATTCAGCGATCTACATTTCAACCTTGAGGGCACATCGGACAATTTCCTCATAGCTTTCGAAGTAACAGATCGCTAACACATTCCGCATGCTAGGATTTAGCCCACCAAAGAAGCGGTCAATCGGGTATTCGGGGGTAACGACAAAGCCGAAAGCGTATTGTGCAAGCCTCGGGAAGTTTTCCTCGTACGCTCGAACAGATTCTTCATCTTTTTGTGTGAGGGAATGTAAGTCCCTTTCCATCTTAAAGGGGAGGGTGCGTGGAAAATATTTATCGAAAAACATCTTCCGGAAATCCTTCCATTCCAACACCTCGATCTCCTCCTCATGCTTCGTATTTTTTTTCAACGTCCACCATTGATCATCTTCACCCTCCATATGATAATCTTCTAGGAGAACCTTCTCTTGTTCAGAACATTGGTGGATGGAGAATATATTTTCAATGGAGTTGATCCATTGTTCAGCGATTGTGGGAATGGATGATCCACAAAAAGAAGGAGGCCCTTTATCTCATGAAGCTCTCAATAGCGACTTGTTCTTTCTTAGGGGGGTGGGGGTTGAACGTTCCTCTTGACCTGTGTTTCTATTCAAAACATGAGTTAGCTGAGAGATAATGGTTACAAATTTTTCAATTCCCACTCCCATTGGATTGGGAATCTCATTAGTACAGTCATCACACTGATCTTCACAACGATTATTAGCCCGAGTCCTCCTATTACTGGCCATTGGCTGGAATAAAAGGAAATTTAGGGGTAACACATAAAGGGTAATCCAAAGAAAAAAGTTGATGACTTATAAATTAACTTTCATTTCCTTGACTCGTGAGTCTGTAGGCTTCAATCAAGGCTTTTCATTATCTACTTTCTAACATATATTCTTAGGGGAATTTTTTTAATTCCCTTAATAAGGGTTCATACTAAGCTTCTGAATTTATCAAAACATATCCCCTGGGAGTGTCGTAACCAAGAGTGAAACAAGGCTCGTTTTCATGCACCAGTTCTCGTTCATGTCTAGCTCAAAGTGGTGTTTTCGGGTTTTACCCCTAGGATACATCTGTGCCAGAGCCGCCTCTACCTGCTCGTATCCACACAGGGATGTATTTGTTTGATAAACCACTTACTCAGTACTTACCAAAACTTAGGGATGTTTTTATTATACATAGTCTTGTATCTAAGGATTTACTTGGTTTTCTAATCCCAAAAATAATTATACCTATCCTCTGATACCAACTATGACAACCCTGCTTTTATTACAATCTTAAACATGATTTATTACATAAAACTTCACTTGATACAACAAGAAGATCGAGAGGTTTACTGTCTTTGGGGATTAGGATAATTATATAACAACTCAAAACATGAAATACAACATCTTTATTGAAAACTTCCTTTACATGACCACTACATTCCCTCGTACTTAGCATTGCATGGGATAACCTGAGGACATGCATAAAAAATGGGTGAGCTGTAAAACCCAATAAGGGAGTAGACATGGAATAATAAGAGGAGTACAATACATGTTAGACAATAGGCATATCAATAGATATCAAAAGAAACATGAACATAATGTCATGATAATGCATGATAATCATAACATTAAAATGTTGCAACAACACTTAACATGGAATTAGCATGAGCCAAGGATCATTTCATGTAGAGACCCGAAACTTGACGTACATTGACATTACATTACATTTGCGGAATACTTAGTACATACACACAAGGATCGTAATAGTTTAGTGTCTTTGGAAACTCGAAACGTAATCTTCTAATCGTGGTGAAAGATCTTCAACATCTCCTATAAAGATCTTCCCTTTTTTTTACCTAAAACCTTTCTTTATATCCTGGGGAAAAGAAAACATAAAATGGTGAGCTCAAATGCTCAGTAAGGGTAAACAAAAGAAATATCAATCACATCGTATTCATAAGAACATAACATTTTGGAAATCTTAACCTGCAAAAGAGAGCATAATTTTATAACATGGGATAAATCATGGCAGTGAAATGTAATCACAATAATCATAACTTAAAACATGAAACATTGTGGCATTCACACATAATCATAGAGAATCATTTCTTGTTAGTCAAGACTCATTGCCAGGACTATCTTAGTGGACAAAGTCCCTATCTGAATCGAGTAACCCTCGTTTCAGTCCTGTTTCACTGAACCGGTATAACCTACCATTTCAGCCATGTCTATCTCATGAGATATAAAATCTTTACCCAATGTATTGGAGGGAGATATAGGTCCCACCCATCTTATAATTAATCCTTTCTTATGTGTGCCACATAATCATAAACCATACATCATAGCATAACCCATGTAATAAAAATGGGATTCTTAAACAACATGACATCATAAAACAATTCATATAAGATAAAGGAATTAATAAAAATATTTCCATCACAACATAATCAAATCCATGTAATAATAGGGATAAAAACAGAACCCTTTTATTATCTTAGATGGAAAATAATTTTGATAAAATACTTGAACTCCATTCTTGAGGAAAATATCCTTTCTATTTCAAAAACATTTTTCCTTTCATAACATGTCATATGACTTTAAAACAAAAGAAGATGATTAAAAATAAACTTGAAAACATGTAAAGGAAGCTTCTTGGAAATAATGTTTTAAAAATCCATTCATGCCGTATAAGTTAAAAAAACATTCTTCTCGTACTTTTGTCGGAAAAGTCAAAAAAAGTACCTCGTGCGAAAAATGACAAAAGATTCCTTTCAGATCTTTTACTAAAAACTCACCGAAGGGTAAAATAGGTTTTAAACAATTTTAGGTGAATGGAAATAATATTTCATATTGAGGAAACATGGATGTGGATGATAGAATATACCCCATTAAATTTCAAAGTATAAACAATCTCGGATAAAAATGAGATTGTGATATTTCCCTTACCTTTGGTCCGATTTTCATCGTATGTGTCCGAACCTCCTATATAATGATTTAAATAATGTCATTGACTTATTACAGAATCATATTCATTGTTATGATATCATATATGCTTCACTTATGACATTATATTACCCGTTCTTTTGTAAATTCCATGTTAAAGAAGCGTTTTGGGTAAAATCGTTTCATTTATCGTAGGTGTTTTGACTTCTTGTTTTTGACATTATTATTACTTATATCATGATTTACTTACTTCTAGAATATAAAATATGATTTATATATCATATATATTCAGTATATATATATAATAGATAGATAAATGAAATGAAAAACACCGTTCATGGAGACGGTAGTCCGTACGTACGCATGAACGCTGTTTTTCTTTCCTTATTGTCTTGAATGGAAGTAAGTAGATGACATACATATATATATATATACATAAATACATTATCATTATTATGTCATATATTTCATTGGTACTTATTATATATACTTTATAATCATTTATGAATGGTTAATCATTAAGAATGAATCTCATCACGTCGTGGAGACGGTAGTCCGTACGTACGCACGAGCGATGATATCATTTCCATAATTATTGAATTGAATTGGAGTGGATTATACAATATATCAGAATCAATATTATGTTTTAATAACTATTTATAGTTATTCTTTACACCATTATACCCATCCATGTAAGGTGGTGGTGGAAAATAGATTACACCACGGCGTGGAGACGGTATTCCGTACGTACGCACGCGCGGTGATTTCTTTTTCCGTAGGATGGATATATGGTGAAATAGGGTTGTTTCGTACTTAAAATAACATATCAGTATATGAGTGATACTGATTTTATTACTTCATAATGAAACAACCTAAGAAGAAGAAGTGGAAGAATAAATAAAGATGAAAGAATTGGTAACGGTAATTACCTCTTCTTTGAAGCGCCTCTTTGAGACCTCCTCTTAGGGCACTAAAATTGGTCTTTGAGGAAGACCAGAACCTCTAGAATGTTTCTAGGGAAGTGGATAAGAGATTTCGGCAGGGGTTGGCCGAGCTTGAGTGCTCAAATTGGTGTGAGGAGGAGGGGGGAGGAGGTGTCCTTTTATAAGGGAGGAGAGGGGCACCTTAGGAATACCTCAAAATATTATTTTATATTAATGTCAAAATCGGTTTATAATGGTTCCAAAGGGTCTTATTTCGAATCTTAAGTGGGGATGGGTCGAAATCCTATCAACCAATAAGATTTAGACAAGTTTAGGGTATTATTTTAACCTTATCAATTAGATTTAACTCTAAGTTAAATAATTTAACTTTTACCGTGTCTTTTTGTTTTCTTTCACTATATGGTTAATACACTTACTATAACATGCCAAACGAACCCCAAATTGTTTATTATTAATACATATATCCTTATCTAAGTCATTTGGCCGAACCTTAGATTTTTAGGAATAAAATAACAATTAATAATATAATATTTGATTTAAAAACTATTTTGTGTCAATTTTGACACTACTTGATATATGATTTTTGTGAAAGTCATAACAGAATTATATGTTCGAACCAAGATGATTAAATCAACACTAATATATCATAGTAACCTAGAAAATTAGTGGAATTCATAAAAATTCTCAAATTACATTCATTTGAGCATTTATAACATCAATTATGTTAATATTTCCTTAAAAGGGTAATTACTGCATCATCGTTGTGTCATAAATAAATTAATTTATTTAAAGTCTAAAAATTATAAATAAAATATCATTATGTAGGAAATCTTTTTAGATTTCTAATTAATATTTATAGTCGAATTTATCTTATGTATAACCCCATATTAAAAATGTTTTAGTTATTAAACATTGATTTTAACTATTTTAACTATTCATTAAATAAAATAATATTAAATGTCATAATCTAATCCAAGTGGACCTAAATGGTCATATTATATTCATAAGGTTGGTTTTGGTCGAGATACACTTGTCCAATAGAATTAGGACATGTGTTAGGGTAATAATAATATCATTTTTACCCTTAATTACCCAATTTAATTTTAACCGTGGTAAATAAAAGTAAAAAGTTACTATTCACCAAAAATTATTTTCATCTCATTGAACCACATTTTACATACTGACATCAACCGTGTCTCTCAGATTTTTGAAATTCCATTCACAGAAGCGGTAAAATTAGGTTTTATGAAAAATTCAGTTTTTTTAACTACCACTTAGTAGTTTTACTATTCATCAAAAATTGATGTTTTTCAGAACAATGCCACAATTTAATCCTAAGCTATATTTCATATTCCGAATTCAAAAATGAAGTATATTTTACCAAATTCATAACATAGAAGTTGCATTAATTAATTTTATAATTAAATCCCGTTGTTAAAACAAATAGCGTGTTTTTAAGAAACAATATCTACCAAAAGATTGACGCTTGATTATGTTTGGTTTAAATGTGAAATTACATCCAATGACCAACATTGTATTAAATTGTAAAAATATATTCTAAATATACTTTAAAACCACTAAATTTAATGATTTATCACTATTAAATATTTCGATTAAAAAAGTTGTCTTTAATTATAATCTAGTAATTTTCACTATTCATCAGAATATGAAAGTTATCCGAAAAGTACCAAAATTTCAACTTAAGCTAATTTCGATATTACGAATCCAGAAATTAATTCCATTTTGAAAAATAAAATATACAAAATTTCAAAAAGTTGTTATTACTATTCATAACGGCTAGTTTTAATAATATTTTAATAGCATATTGTTGTTTAATGAAACTCATTATTGCGTACTACACACGCTATCGAGGAAGGTCGCGATTGCGTGTAATGCAAGGCAAGTCAAGGATGTGTGTTGTGCAAGCTCCTTTTTGTGTAGCGTACAACACAAGACATTAATAAAATTAAAAAGAATAATTTTCATAAAATCTCGGGTTGTTACATTCTACCCCCCTTAAAATTAATTTCGCCCTCGAAATTCGTCAAGGTTATAAATGGTTTACAATTCGAAAGTTTCTTTAATAGAAACCCACATAGTAAAAAAAGAATACCAAAACTTGGATTTAAAAACTAAATTATGAAATGTAATGATTACCCAAATAAACTAATCACTGGGTTTCCACATAGGTGAAAATATGGATATGGAAGAGAAATTTAACCATCATTTTCTGATGGAGAGTGGTAGAGAACCTGGCTATGGAAAAGCCAGTAATCACAAATCCATAGATTTGTGATGATATAAGGTACCATCTGATTCATCAGGTATAAGATCACTAGGACAACATTTTTGGTTTTCAAAATATTTCCCTAAAATTGAAAAATTGCTTAGAATAAATACTTACTTTATTTTGGTACAATATCACTGTTGTTTGTGCCTTGAACAATTTCCACTTCATCTCTTAAATAAATGAAGTTGAATTTGTTATTCGTGAAGTGTTAGCAGATCATGTGATAGAATGACAGGTCATTCCATCTGTCTCAAACAAAAGGTTAGCAAAAATTATATACATAAGTCGATCTATAGTGAGATTAATCATATATGGTTCCTAAAATGGACTTATACTTCATTTATCATACTGCTTAATATAATAAAACTAGTTTCTACTAAACAGGGACTTCATGTAGGCCAGTGGTAGGTGATAAAGGCCAGCCGCACTTCGGTTGTGGGTTCGATTCCCACAGCCTTGTCCGACGCGATGGGCTGTCGCTCGTCCTGCAGGTTGTCCTTTTTCCAAAACTATATTACTATAATATCGAAAAAATTTATATCCTTAAACAATACTAACTTATGTCCAACATAATCCATTCCAATCTTTAGGCTTCTCCATAATACTGCAGTCCACTCTCGTAACATAGTGAAAACGATTACCAGAGATTTAATACCATCGTTGATCCACATATATCATAAGATATATCTTGTTGGTCACATTCCAAACATTCAAAGGCCTTAATTATGTATTCTCTTGAATACCCATTGAACCGTAGTGAAAACATGAATACAGTTAAAAGTTAAAACTTTCCACATACCAAAATTCTCAAAATTCTATATACTCAAACCATGATATCACATAGTCCTTATATAAATCATGAGGTCATGAATACTGTTAAACATTTAATTTTCTCCTCATCCCTTCATTATGCGCATATCATCTACATTCCAAAAATATTTGAATAACCTTTCATGGATACTGGTAACATTAATCATACACTTTTAAAACTCAAGGAAAGACAATAATGTAACAATCCTTAGATGTCTCTTTATTCCATAGTACCATGATATTTCTTATACAACATTACACATGATAAACATGTAATCATTTCACTACATTCTTAAACCATTAACCGAGCTTCAAAAATTCTTTCATCTCACATATCATTTGTAGTCTCCTCATCATCATCCACATAAATACTACCCATACAACCATACTGATTCTCTTCATGAGTCTTTCCCTTAGGGCATTGGTTTGCCTAATGCCCATACATTCCACATTTAAAACATTTAACCATTTTTGATGTCGTAGCAATACCATTATCCTCATCCATGGTGTTAACTGAACCTTTTCCTTTGCACTTACTTGCTTTGTGTCCTTCTTTTCCACACCCAAAGCATCTTCCAATTCCCTTGAAACATTCTCCTTGATGCCTCTTCCCACATCATTTACATAGGGGAAATTGAACTTTCTTTCCTCTATGATCATCATGAAACTCCATCTTTCTCTTATTAGCCGAGTCAGGAAACTTACAAAATTTTACTTTATTGATCATATTATGAGATTTCTGATTCGGCATAATAATGATGTTTGGACTTCCAAATCCCATTTCATTTGGTTGCTCATAAATAATATCATTCTATTGTCCATCATATCCTCCATTATCGTGAATCATCTTGTTTCCAGCCATTTTCTAAAACCCAAAAAGAATAGTGTGAGAGGCAAAATAATGCAATGGAAAACAACATAGTAAAGGGGGAGTACCCTTAATATCTAACATCTTAGGTTAAATTCTAAGATCATTATCATAGTTCTAGGATTATATCCTATACGTATACTTATCCTTAGGGACGTCCCTAGACATACCTTAGAAATAACTCGAGGGATCTCACTAAAGTTCTCGCATCCTATTTTCCAAATGTTTACTAAACCTTTCCTCTGATACCAACTGTAGAGACCCGAAACTTGACGTACATTGACATTACATTACATTTGCGGAATACTTAGTACATACACACAAGGATCATAATAGTTTAGTGTCTTTGGAAACTCAGAACTTAATCTTCTAATCGTGGTGAAAGATCTTCAACATCTCTTATAAAGATCTTCCCTTTTTTTTTACCTAAAACCTTTCTTTATATCCTGGGGAAAAGAAAACATAAAAGGGTGAGCTCAAACGCTCAGTAACGGTAAACAAAAGAAATATCAATCACATCGTATTCATAAGAACATAACATTTTGGAAATATTAACCTGCAAAAGAGAGCATAATTTCATAACATGGGATAAATCATGGCAGTGAAATGTAATCACAATAATCATAACATAAAACATGAAACTTTGTTTCATTCACACATAATCATAGAGAATCATTTCTTGTTAGTCAAGACTCATTGCCAAGACTATCTTAGTGGACAAAGTCCCTTTCTGAATCGAGTAACCCTCGTTTCAGTCCTGTTTCACTGAACCAGTATAACCTACCATTTCAGCCATGTCTATCTCATGAGATATAAAATCTTTACCCAATGCATTGGAGGGAGATATAGGTCCCACCCATCTTATAATGAATCCTTTCTTATGTGTGCCACATAATCAAAAACCATACATCATAGCGTAACCCATGTAATAAAAATGGGATTCTTAAACAACATGACATCATAAAACAATTCATATAAGATAAAGGAATTCATAAAAATATTTCCATCACAACATAATCAAATCCATGTAATAATAGGGATAAAAATAGAACCCTTTTATTATCTTAGATGGAAAATAATTTTGATAAAATAGTTGAACTCCATTCTTGAGGAAAATATCCTTTCTATTTCAAAAACATTTTCCTTTCTTAACATGTCATACAATTTTAAACTAAAAGAAGTTGATTAAAAATAAACATGAAAACTTGTAATGGAAGATTCTTGGAAATAATGTTTTAAAAATCCATTCATGCTGTATAAGTTAAAAAAAACATTCTTCGTACTTTTCCCGGAAAAGTCAAAAAGTACCTCGTATGAAAAACGACAAAAGATTTCTTTCATATCTTTTACTAAAAACTCACCAAATGGTAAAATTGGATTTAAACAATTGTACGTGGATGGAAATAATATTACATATTGAGGAAACCTAGATGTGGATGATAAAATAAACCCCAGTAAATACCAAAGTATAAACAATCTCGGATAAAATGAGATTGTGATATTTCCCTTACCATAGGTCCGATTTGCTTCGTAAGTGTCCGAAACTCCTGTATAATGATTTAAATAATGTCATTGACTTATTACAAAATCATATTCATTGTTATGATATCATATATGGTTCACTTATGACATTATATTACTCGTTCTTTTGTAAATTCCATGTTAAAGAGCGTTTTGGGTAAAATTGTTTCATTTGTCGTCCGTGTTTTGACTTGTAATTATTCATATGATTACTTAGATCCTGATTACTTAATTACAGAATATAAAACATGATTTACATATATATATATATATATATTCATATTATACATATAATAAATTAGTAAATGGAATGAAGTACACCGTTCATAGAGACGGTAGTCCGTACATACGGATGAACGCTGTTTTCGTTTCCTTATTTAATTGAATGGAATTAAGTAGATGACATACATATAAATATACATAAATATAGTATCATTATTATGTCATATATTTCATTAGTACTTATTATATATACTTTATAATCATTCATGAATGGTTAATGTGGAGAATTAATCTCATCGCGTCGTGGAGACGGTAGTCCGTACGTACGCACGAGCGATGATATCGTTCCCATGTTCGTGGAATTGTGTTAAAGTGTATGTATACTATTTCAGTATCATTATCACTTTATAATAATCATATATAGTTACTCATTACACCATTATACCCTTCCAATTAAGGTGGTGGTGGAAAATAGATTACACCACGGTGTGAAGACGATATTCCGTACGTACGCACGCGCGGTGATTTCCTTTTTCCATAGGATGGATAGAAAGTTAATTAGAGTTGTTTCATATTTATAATAACATATCAGTATATAAGAAATAATTATGTTATTAATTTATCATGAAACAACTAAAGAAGAATAAGTTGAAGAAGAAAGAAATTGAAAAATATCGGTAATGGATATTACCTCTTTTTGACGCGCCTTTTCTTAGCCTCCACTTAAAGAACTATGGATGGTCTTTGAAGAAGACCAGGACCACTAGGATGTTTCTAGGGAAGTGGAGAAGAGATTTTGGTAGGGTTTGGCCGATCTTGAGTGCTCAAATTGGTGTGAGGAGGAGGGGGGAGGAGGTGTCCTTTTATAAGGGAGGAGAGGGGCACCTTAGGAATACCTCAAAATATTATTTTATATTAATGTCAAAATCGGTTTATAATGGTTCCAAAGGGTCTTATTTCGAAGCTAAAGTGGGGATGGGTCGAAATCCTATCAACCAGTAAGATTTAGACAAGTTTAGGTTATTATTTTAACCTTATCAATTAGATTTAACTCTAAGTTAAATAATTTAACTTTTACCGTGTCTTTTTGTTTTCTTTCACTATATGATTAATACACATACTATAACATGCCAAAAGAACCCCAAATTGTTTATTATTAATACATATATCCTTATCTAAGTCATTTGGACGAACCTTAGATTTTTAGGAATAAAATAACAATTAATAATATAATATTTGATTTAAAAACTATTTTGTGTCAATTTTGACACTATTTGATATATGATTTTTGTGAAAGTCATAACAGAATTATATGTTCGAACCAAGTTGATTAAATCAACACTAATATATCATAATAACCTAGAAAACTAGTGGAATTCATAAAAAGTCTCAAATTACATTCATTTGAGCATTTATAACATCAATTATGTTAATATTTCCTTAAAAGGGTAATTACTGCATCATCGTTGTGTCATAAATAAATTAATTTATTTAAAGTCTAAAAATTATAAATAAAATATAATTATGTAGGAAATATTTTTATATTTCTAATTAATATTTATAGTCGAATTTTTCTTTTGTATAACCCCATATTAAAAATGTTTTAGTTATTAAACTTTGATTTTAACTATTTTAACTATTCATTAAATAAATTAATATTAAATGTCATAATCTAATCCAAGTAGACCTAAATGGTCATATTATATTCATAAGGTTGTTTTTGGTCGAGATACACTTTTCCAATAGAATTAGGACATGTGTTAGGGTAATAATAATATCATTTTTACCCTTAATTACCCTATTTACTTTTAACCGTGGTAAATAAAAGTAAAAAGTTACTATTCACCAAAAATTATTTTCATCTCATTGAACCACATTTTACATACTGACATCAACCGTGTCTCTCGGATTTTTGAAATTCCATTCACAGAAGCGGTAAAATTATGTTTTATGAAAAATTCAGTTTTTTTAACTACCACTTAGTAGTTTCACTATTCATCAAAAATTGATGTTTTTCAGAACAATGCCAAAATTTCATCCTAAGCTATATTTCATATTCCGAATTCAAAAATGAAGTCTATTTTACCAAATTAATAACATATAAGTTGCATTAATTAATTTTATAATTAAATCCCGCTGTTAAAACAAATAGCGTGTTTTTAAGAAACAATATCTACCAAAAGATTGACACTTGATTATGTCTTGTTTAAATGTGAAATTACATCCAATGACCAACATCGTATTAAATTGTAAAAATATATTCTAAATATACTTTAAAACCACTCAATTTAATGATTTATCACTATTAATTATTTTGATTAAAAAAGTTGTTTTTAATTATAATCTAGTAATTTTCACTATTCATCAGAATATGAAAGTTATCCGAAAAGTACCAAAATTTCACCCTAAGCTAATTTCGATATTAGGAATCCAGAAATTAATTCCATTTTGAAAAATAAAATATACAAAATTTCAAAAAGTGGTTATTAATATTCATAACGGCTAGTTTTAATAATATTTTAATAGCATATTGTTGTTTAATGAAACTCGTTATTGCGTACTACACACGCTATCGAGGAAGGTCGCGATTGCGTGTAATGCAAGGCAAGTCAAGGATGTGTGTTGTGCAAGCTCCTTTTGGTGTAGCGTACAACACAAGACATTAATAAAATTAAAAAGAATATTTTTCATAAAATCTCGGGCTGTTACATTGCACATGGAGCACGAGTAAATCCTCATTGCACATAAAGCACGAGTAAACCCTCGTTGTACTTGAATTATCATGATTCAAAACACATTTTACATGAAGTATCATGATACTATACGTTACCTAATGCATTGGAGCTCTATAAGGGCCCACCCTTCTTAAACATTTCATTTCATGCATAAGTGTGCCACATGGATCATAAAACATGGATTCATTAAACATAATCATTTATTCCACGAAAAAGGAATGTGGAATTCATACATGAAACTTTATAATAAATAAATAAATGTGCATAAAGGTGAAGACCCTTGATGGATAAATGGGCATGGTATTCACTACACAATGGCACTAGCTTAGAAATTCAGTGCGATTTCAGCAGCGTAACGACGTGACGTAAGAATTCATAAAAAAGGTTGATGATAGAAAAAACAGTTCCTCATCATATTTACATGTAATGGACAGTAATGAGGTCATATAGATACATGTCCCAAAAGTTGTAATGGAATTTAGATTAATGATACAAAAGTATTTCTTGAATGTAAATGAGGAAGAGAGAAGTTCCTTTCATAATTTCGGTAGAGTAATAGGTGTAAATGGGAGGAATTTAATGAAAGAGAAAGGTGTATCCCATCATTCAATCGTAAATAGGTCAGTATGAGGGAGGTGTGAAACCATACCCTAACATTCATAATTGAAATTAAAAGGCAAAACAACTTTAAAAAAATTGTACAAAAATGAGAAATGAAGAGAAAAAACCTTACTTGGAAGTGTGCATACAAATGCTAGAGAGAGGCTTGTAAGAGGCTTCATGAGAGCTTGGGGAACCATGGGAGGATTATAGAGTGAGTAGGTCAGAGGTTCGACGAACTCCAAGGGATTTGATTGAGGAGGAAGTGGGAGCTTGGGTGGGTTTTTATAGGAAAAGTGAGGGAATTCTTTATTATTTAGGTTTGGGTCCCCTTACATTAAATTAATCCAAACCACAAACCATCCCATGGTTTTTTCCCATGGCTTTTGGAAAAGTGAGGAGGAAAACAATATTTTATAAGGCCAAATTCCGAACATCTTAAAATATTAGGGTTGATTATGTGGAGGTGAGTCACACTCCCATGGAAATTAATTTAAGAAGGCAAGGTGTTGAATAATTCTTGAGGGGTCCATTAATGCTTTGAAAAGTAAGTCAAACAAACCCAAAATGACATTATTTTAAGGGTAAAACATATATTGGGCGAAAATAAAGATTATAGTATTTTATTACATCACTATTGGGTCATTATGATTTTATAAAACACATTATATATTTAAATGGTATTTAATTTTTTCCCAAAAATTTGACTGTCTCAGAAAATTATGAAAAATTCACCGCTGGATAATTTCGACGTCCTAATTCCAGAAATAACATTTAATTTATCTAAATAATTTTCTAAATATGTTAATTTTCACTTTTAAAATAAAAACCGACATTTATTGAAAATTCACGGGTTTCGACAGAAATGGCTTTCAAACCATAATAAAAATTTTAATTGCATTCATAAAATTATAAGATCATTTATTTTTAATAATAATTAATTTAATTAAAATATTATAATTTTAATAAAATATTATTTAATTCAAAAATCCCTTAATTTAATAAAATAGATTTCTTAATTAAATAATAAATAAAAACACCATTTGTACTTTAAAAAATATTTACAGTGTATCAAAAATGATTAGAAATTATATTCATTATTATATAAAAAATAATGTACATGAACATAGTACTACTTATTTGTTACATAACCCCTTAAAATAGCCACATAATACCTAAGGGTAAGGTGTGTGATAGTGACAGACTCTTGGGGTGGCTCAGATAACATCGCTCGAGTAGTAATTTCAATCAACTTCCACTTTTACAGTAGATGGTCACGTTCGAGCTTGACATGATGAATATCTGCTTTGGCATGGTCAAGAGAAAATCCCAAAGACTCCACCTCTTCTCCATGCTCCAACAAATGGGCTTCTTATGGAGCAATTATAATGAATGAGGCCATCGCTTCCTTTGTCTGAGTAAATTGGGTTTGTTAAAGCCTTATATTTATAATAATCATGTGATCACTGTTCAACGGCTATATTAGAAATGGTAAAAATTCTTAGCATAAAACCAAAGAAGTTGAGTTTTTATAAAAACATTTTTTTATAAAGAGACATTTAACTAGATCAAGAGAGATTTTCCATTAATGAAACTTTGGGTCATTACAAGGAGTCAACCCCGACTTCCTAGGCTGCTAACCATGCATAAGCCCCTGTTTCTTGGTTGGGATGCCCTAGAGCGTATGCCCCACATCACATACCACAGACACATCATTCCCGACATGATCGTCTGGTCCTTGCTGCCTCTGGTTTCTCACAAAGAGAATGACTCACATGGTCTTAAAGCAAGCAGTGGCCATGATATACCCCACGGGCTGCCTCAGAGCGTAAGCAGCAAACCCTCTCCCTCCAAAACTACATGGACTTTGATCCATGTCAAGGCATGGTATGTATAAAGCCTCCACAAGTTTTAATCCCACCACACAGTCGTTCCTTCACATCAGGTTGTCCTCCACCCTGTATGACGTTAAACTACATTGACCTCCCAATCTACGTGGACTTTGATCCATGCTAAAGCATGGTATGTAGGAAGCCTCCACTGAGGTTCAATCCCAAAAACCATTGGCCCTGACCATCTACGTGTTGGTGTGCCAAGCCCTCTCTAGATCCTGAACTATGGGGAATTTGATCTATGTCATGGCATGGTAAGTAGGAAGTCTCAACGTGGTTCAATCCCACTAATCGGTTATTCCGACCACGTCGGTTCATCATGCACCATGGGCTCCCTCAGAGTGTAAGACCCATTCCATCAGCATGGTCCGCCTTAGAGTGTAACCCACATTCCATCACCATGGGCCACCTTAGAGTGTCAACCCCATCCCATCACCTTGGGCCACCGCATAGTGTAAGACACATTCCATCACCATGGGCCACCCGAGAATGTAAGCCCCATTCCATCACCATGATCCACGTCAGAGTGTAAGCATCATTCCATCCTGAACTACAGGGACATTGATCCATGATAAGGCATGGTACATAGGAAGCATCCATGAGGTGAAAACCCATCGTTCATGTCTCATAATGACCTCTCCCTTATGCCCTTGTGTCTTGGGAAGCTCATTCCCCTACCCGAAGTCTCCTCGAGGATCAGGAACATGACTGTCGTCACCTTGTGACGATGTTGTCTCCTTCACCACATCATTCCATCATCCATATTTATTTTTACCAGGGATTCCACATCCCAGTGGATTCATGCCACCTCACTACCCCACTCCACAGAATCTAAGAATCCACCCACGTGTTGGCCATAGTATCGACGTTCTATCCAGGGGGTTCCTCAATCTGATCCACTCTAGTAAGTTCTCCAATCAGTCTGATCTATCACCGCTGGACGTTAAATTTGTGGCACACCCTATGGTAAACATGAGAAGATGAGGAAAACCTCAGATACATGCTTATGACATACCATTCCCCACATTCAATGTGGGGTACCTCGGGCTTCCGCTCCCTCTAGAATCCCTATAATAAAGGGATAGAAGAAAGACATTCCAATTCACCAGCATCCAGACATGTCATTGATGCCTCCAAAGAGACCACTCTTTTGATCGAAGGTTGCTACCCTGACTAGACCCCTCGGAACGTCCCGATATAAGTAGTGTAATTAAACGGCATCCCGGGAGATATGGCACTGGGAATGAGATTCACGAACAACATCATAATATATGAGGGGGACCCAGACTAGGTGACAAGCTCCAAGGAGAAATCCATGGATGGAAGAACCGACATCCCATCATCCCATTTCGATCAAGGAGCAGACACACCTGAACAAGGAGCGGATGCCACCCGCCTTTGGAAAGCGGGAATGCGGGACCCCATGAAGCGCGTCCTCTAGGTGACAGATGCGCACCACGCATGCCCCTTCAAAACCATCAGAAACATATACAATTATAAAATAAAAAAATCAATATAAATATATTTATACACATAAATTAATAATTGGAAATAAATATTAATAAATAAGTACTTGTAAATAAATAATTTCAAATAAATGATTATAAATATATTAATTAATTTATATATATATTATATGTATATAATTATAAAATTATAATGGTAAATAAAAAATAAATATTTTTTAAAATGTATTAATGTAAATATCAATAACTAATAATGTGTTGAAATAATTATAAATTTATAATAAAAAGTATATTACTATATAATTTTTAAAATTTTTTATTTATAATTATAATTATAAATCCATTATCAGAGTAAAAGTTTTAGAGAAGATAAATCTTCATGTTATCATATCTCTTTTAGCAAAGATAAAGTTTGAGCATTATCACTAGTTATCAATTTTGTGATGATAAAAGGGCTCTGAGTTAGTTTTTTTTAGAAGCACATGAAAAAGTTTCCATGATCAATTTAAAATAACCCCATATGTGACTCATACAGTCATGATTATCATGATTTCATGGAACACCCCTACTGTCGGGGAAACTCCTCTACGTTCTCTCTGACGAATTAGGGATACAATCTATGCAATTTGATTTTCTCCTTTTCTAATCACATTGTTTGAATCTTTTTTGTTCAGTAGTATAAATTTTTCTATTCTTCCTAAACATGAGGAATCATAAATCTCATATACCTCTCTTTCATAAATACTCCTAAATATGGCCACCACTACTCAATAAACCAATTCCAGCTTCAAACAAGACCACTATAAACTCCATCTCCATCTACACCTACTACTGATGATGATTTTCTTATTATTTTTGTTATAATATTTCTTAATACCTTTTAGATATTTTGGGTTGTAATTTTATGAAAATTATTTCAATTTGATGGAATTAACATGAATATAATTTTTTAGGAAAATATGAATAATTATGAATATATGTCAATCTATTGAGAAAATCCTCTTCATAAAATTTCACAGAATGATAGGTGTAGATTTTTTCTTAATTAATATTTTATGATTACAATCTCATCAGTGATGCTGTAGAATGAATAAATGATGTTTTTTACTATGTCATAAATGATAGAATTATATGCTGGTTCCTTAATATTTTTCTAAATTTTATTTTTCTTCATATACAATTTGAATATAAATCTGAATATAATTTCACATGATGAATATATTATTGAATAATTAGAAGATTACATACAACATGAATAGAATTATAAATGTTTTTATTTTTTACTTAGGTGAAATATCTGAAAATTTTGTGATTATTAGCACAATTATAATATATTTAGGGTTTTAGTCATTTTTACAATAATTTAATTTGTAAATTCAAGATGATTAACTAGAAAAGTGTCTACTATAATTTCATTACGGTTTATGGATTGTTTTTTGGAAGGATAATTAAATTTGTAAAGAATTTCAACATCCTCTGTATTGTTAATGATAATCATTTTTTGTATATTTTTCTTAGATTTTGGTTATGGATTACAATTCATAATTATTGTTAATTCTATAAAAAATCACATGTTTCCAAAATATGGTTTTGTAAATGAGGATTCATTTTGGAAAGACAGATATAAATTATTATACAAATCATGTTTAGAATTTCACATTTTCTTGCATCATCCATGAAAATTGTTATTTCCTTGAATAGATACATAATAAATCAATATTCCAGTAAAACAAGACATCACTACATCTATTTAATCCATCATCAGATCCTTAATTTTATTTCTTCCCCTAATGATGTATTTTACTCCCAATTTTAAACTACCCATCTTCAAATCATTTTGATTCCCAATTTCATTGATTATATACTACCTGATGGGATATAATTCATTATTATCTATCAATGACATTCCCATGACATTGAATTCCACATCTCCCATCCCATTCATCAACTCATTCATCCATCCATACTTTACATTTATTACATCCTAAGAACACCATAAATGACACCTAAAAATTAATCAAATGATAATGAAAGATTTTATTTATTTCTTTTGATGTATTTTCATATTCAACTTATTCTAATTTTATTGAAAAGACTTAAAAAATTATGTTTAATTTGTGTGAAGACACACTGGATCCTATTTGAAAACTTTTGTTAGGTGTACATGGATAAGAATAATACTATGACATGTGAACTTCTAAAAATACCCATGTTGAATTTTTTTATTAAAAAAACATTCCAAATTCGCCATTTGATTCTATTCCCCTTCATCCCTGATAAATTTAAAATTTTTGCAATATGAAACTTTATGTTATTATCCCAAAAATGAATAGAGAACTTCATACATGATTTCATGTTCATTATCAAGTTGATTTCTATTTTCATCTTGGAGAAATATATATTGTTCAAGATCTCACATTCCCCTCACACCAAAACCTTATCAAATATATATCTTTTATAATATCCCCCATCATAAATACATCACATGTGATATTAAAAAATAATATCAACTGTAAATATAAAAATGATGATAAATACTAACTTATAATATGTGTTACAATCATGACTCAATAATTTCATCTAAACAAGGCCAAACTTCTTTATGAAGTTTCAAATATATAATTCCAATCATATCCAAAGAAACATTAAACTGAGTAGAAAACATTGTAAATAGAATCATAATAAATAAAGAAAAAAGAAGAATATTTCTAAAATTGCATTTATCAATCCTTGAATAATGACTATATATTTAAATGAAATGTTTTTATTGTTTTTTCTGGATTTGAATTTTTTTAATTGAGGGTTTTCAAGATAAAAAATATCATGTTTCCATTTAATAATGTTATAATAAAAATTTCTCTATAATTATAATATTGGGAGAAAATGAATGATGAATAAATTTTATTCATATTTACTTTTCTCTTAATATTCCAATTGTAGTGAATATGTTTTTCAAAAGAACTAATAGAGACTCACATTTAGGCTATGCTTGTGGTGAAAAAAAATATAATTTATATAAATGAATGGATTTTGGAATAACCAATTATATATATTAATGAATTAATATTTTACATAAATTTGTATTTGAATGGTCATTATATTATTTTTAAATGTAATATGTTATATGTTATAACACAAATTGCATTTGTGTTATTTTTTAAAATTATTGGGTTTAGAGTATACGTGGGACAAAAATATTTATTATAAATAATACAATATAATTTATTTATGACGTATAGTTATGGTATATAAGACTGTGAGTTTCCACATACATGTTACTAATTCATCACAGAATATGGTGAGGGTGATTTGGTAATTTTGTTTTTTTTATTCTTTATGGGTTTTCATAAGTCAGGTGTAACTAATGTATTGTGGAACCTAGTGTGTAGTTCATTACTAAGGTAGCCAATTATGTTAATACTTTCCAATATATCAAATGAACTTACTACGTATAATGGATATGTTACACTCGTTTCCTTATTTGTGTGAGATATGTAAATGTGATGGTTATCCCTAATGGATAGTCTTGGATGCTTGGGGTCTGGGGTATAATATCATGGTACCTGTTATGTGGTTATTTCTAGATGGAGATAGATAAATTTTTATCCTTATATGATTCAAATTTTATCTTTTTATTAGTGAAATTATTTTAATATTAGTTAATAACCATAATATATAATTATGGTGTTATTGTAAAAATTTACTAGTATAAGATGATGTTGGTACATTTTATTATCCAGGTGTCTTATTTAGTACACAATGACATAAGTTAATTGTTTATACTGGGTGTTAAAATTTTGGACATATACTCAAATATATGTGTTATATATTTTGTGAGGCTTATTAGTATTTTCATTTTTATTATTATACTCACATGATATACATCAAACATAGTGCATAAATAGATATTTTAGTTAAGATACATAGGAGGGAAAGGACTACTAACAATGATTGGAGTCAATGCTTCTCAGTAGAGATGAGATGATTTTCCCAATTCCATGTAAGGTAGATTTCATAATATTCAGTTGAGTTTTAAAATTTAAAATTAATATATGGCAATTAAAAATATATTACATATAAATCTATCATCTTAACCAACTTCATCACCTGAATAGTTATTATTACATGTTATGATTCAAACCCATCCACCATCTCATATCTGTTTTAACTAATATGATTTATAGTCATCAAAAATGATCACCAGTTCCTTGGACGGGTTACATTTTGAATAGAGCAGTTAATGAAATATTTGTGTATTTCTATGAGATATTATATATGAGTATCAAGAAACAAAATACAATAAATATTTTTAGGAGATGAAGATGAATAATATAATAGATTTCTATATATTTCTCATATTTATGTATTCATAAGATTACACCAACCATAGTTAATTAAATATTTTATTATATTCAATTACTCATTTCCTTCCAAATGGACATATGTTAATCATTTTAGAAGAGGGTATCATTATTGAATTAAAGGGTTAAGAATTATTGTAATAGAGAAGGCATGAGACACTCCTCAAATCCCTTCTCTATGTTAACCTTGTTTTTATTCAAGACAAATTAAATGTTTGACTAATAATGAAAATAATGTATTCAACACATGTACATGTTTCCAATTCTGAGGAAAAACATACTATTGATGATGAAACTACTAAATTATTAGGGTATCAATAGCAAGTTGTTGAAAAAAATAACAAGGATGTAATGATATATTTTTGAATGAAATTATCAATGTAAGAAGTATAGATATAAAATATAAGGTTGGTTAGAGTCAACATACGAATCCTATTGACCCCAATAAGTCAATTCATATTAGTTATAATAGTGTCAGAATGAGGATGATTGTGTCTCTTGATATTGATTCCTCAAACCATGTCCAACATCTAATGAATGAAATACTTTGGAATGATATAATAGTATTGTTACAATATACTTCCTCTATTTTTCTGAAAATTTATATAATAAAACATTGAATTATTTTTGAATATTCCTTTAAATGTTCATTTATTAATGAATCCTTTAATACTATATTTTTCATAATAGATTCTTGAATGTATAATAGATTATTTAGGGCTACTCTTTTAATATAAAATCTTATGGACTCTAATACGAAAGTAAATCATCAACCACCAATTAGTTATGAAAAAAATTTAATGAATAAAATATGGAATTCTTTAATCAATCATCACAATGAGAAATCATTCATGGTGCATAGCAGTTAATAATATATTGTTTGAATTTTTATTTTACCAAACATGATTTAAATCTATTATTTAATGAAATAGAAAACAAGTGATAAAAAAATTATTTTTCATTAAAACCAATGTATCCCTATAGAAACGAAAGGATAGGGTTTTATTTGTTAGATAATAATTTGTTATTTATTTTATATGAAAAATATATTGCAAATGATTTTATATGGGAAAAATATGTCCCTTTTTTATATATTGATTAATGAATCAATTGATGAATCTAGTTTCATCTAACATCATGTGCTATAAATGGTGGATCATGTAAATATAGAGGGTAATATATTTGAAGAAAACACCCCAATTGTATAGAAAAAATATGTAAGATACAAATATTTGAAATTCAAAATGAATTATAACAAAATTACATAAAAATAAATATTTATGTTAGTATTTTTTATATAGTATAGAAAAAATATTTTTCATAGACCATACCAGAAGAAAAATGACATTCAGTTGATTTGAAGTGGCTAGAACAATGTGGTCGTGTTAGAGGATATGGTTTTAGAGCCTGTCCTCAAACATATTTTGAGAAGATAAACTCACATGAAGAAATATAAAATATATTAAGATGATTATAGAAATAATAGATTCACATGAAGAAGATAATATCTAGTTTGGTTTGGCAGAACAATGTATGATAAATGATCTAAGAGATCTTGTGGTGGAACAAAGATACACACATGAAACAAATGAACATAGTAGAATTGAGGATATTCATTCCCCATCCACATACAATTCATGGGGTAAAAAAAAATTCATTACTAAATCTCTAAAATTTGAATCAAATAACATTTGAAAACAATATTTTACTCAAATACTTCCTGGTACATTTGTCTGTTATTTTTATCTATTAACACCCATTCACCACCTTGTTTCAATTTTTATATTTTATAATCATATAGATGGAGAGATACACTACAAAGTCATTTAAAAAGATAAATTGAGTGATGGGATTGAGGAGGCTCATTATAGGACTGATGATTTACCTTTTTTACCTGATGATCAGGATATCAAAAAAGACAATGATTCAATTAGAACATTAGTATCATGGTCATATAATCATAAAGGTTACATGAATTATGTATTTAATTAAAATTATATGATAAAACTAAAAAAATTTAATAAAAGGTCTAATGTGATGTATGATTTTATTGATAACTAATGAGATGGAAAAATAGAAGGTTAGATCTTGGATATCTACAAGATAGACTATGAAATTAAAATGATATTTCTTGACTACCTCCTCCTATACAGTTCTATAGAAACATTAATTATCATTAATACATCATTAAAGGAGAACATTTAATGAAGATAATATCTATTACATTCCATATGAAAAAATAAATATTTGGAGCTTCCATGGAATTCATATTTGGTATTGAGTCTAGAAATGATACTCTCATGAATTAATGGTTGGGTGCTTTAGTTGTGAATACATACATAAGGTACATTTTTATAATATTTCTAACCAAATATAACGAAAATATGTTTATTAAAGTTGATAAATATTATTATTTTCTATTGGATTTTATAATACAACTATATAAAAGGAAAATTGTGGGATTCATGATCTGGATTCATTATTCTCAATATCATTTATTTGAAAAACATAATTTGGATAATAAATAAGTTGATAATAAATGAGATATGTCACTCAAATATTTTTATCAAATATACATTATAAAAATATCATTTTTATGCCTAAAATATAGATGTAAAAAGATATAATAAAATTAAAAAAATTATTTTTCCATTACTCAATTGTTTTGTATTTTTTAAAATGTATATTGAAAAAATTTATCTTATTACCTTTTATTTTCAAAGCTAGTAAGATTTATATACATATAAATATATTTGGGGTGTTAAACAATAGCATCATAAATCACTTATACTATTTTTCATTTGTTTCTCATGGATAAGTATAATGGAAAAAATGAATTTTTTAGAATTGGTAACATAAAAACATATTTTTTTTGGAAATAGTGGAGGTGGGGATATAGTTAGAGAAATACAATGAGATGGAGTTGAAGTCAAATTCGGATAATGATAGAAATGAGGAAACTAAGCATCGACTTAACAATAATAAAATTTTTAGGAAGTGTATTAGAAAGAATCATACTAAAATTTTGATTGATAAAAGTTGTTGAAAAGTGTTCACAGCACTTTTCCCTTATGAAAAGTAAAATTTTCAAGTGTTTCGAGTGGTTTTTTAAAAAAATGTTTTCATAACTTTATTAAGTGATTTTTTATTATAATTTAATTTCATGTATTTATTTTATAATAAAAACAAACACCATTTCATTAAAAATGGTTATCATAGGATGAAATTTTTGATTTCACATTCTCTATAGGTTTAGATATTACTGATGTGGGAAATCAAACCCTAACCAAGAAAGAATATAACAACTATAAATAAATAGATGTAGTTTCATTCACAATAATCCACTACACTAAAAATAAATTTCCATATTAGTGGATATAATAGTCTGTTTAGGGTTATTAAAAACTTGTGTAATAATAAAATTGGTATATAATCCATCATAAATGTCTGAATAAATATTTTTGTAATAAAATCTCAAAGATAGTAGGTGTAAGAGAGAAATATTTCTAGAAACCAATCATTGAATGAACATGGTCATTAAGGGGGTTGGGGTCAAAAGAAACATGAAATCAAATGAAAAAAGACATAATTATGAATAAATCCATTAAATTGAAATAACAACTTCTATTGAAATAACCACTTGAAATGAAATCATAATGAATCGAAAATCATAATGAAAACCCCATTGAAATATACTCTATAAGAAATATCCAAAACATCTAAAATTAATGGATTGGAAAATTTCCTAAAAAAACAATAAATTTTTAGAAGAGAACAATATTATTGTTTTACTATATTGGGTGGTGGAATTTTTTCAACAATTGGAACTGGAATTCAATTGGATTCCTGGAAAATCCATATAACTAATATTCATTATGAATGTGCACATTAATTATTTAAAATGATCCATGTTAACAAGATCATAAATAAATAATTAATTATCATTATAAATAAAAAATAAATTAGAATGGATATATTCCCATTTATATGATCAAATAATTCTAATGTTATGCCAATTTTTATCATCACACAAAAAATAATTCAGATTGTTTTCAAATTGAAATTAATTTTTTTAAATTCAAATAACATAATAAAATCGAAGAATACATATTTTTTGGTACTTTATTACAATGAACCATAACATATTAATAATTTAGGAATATGTCTTTCATAAAACTCATGCATGATGTGAACTATATTACTAAAAATTCATATTTTTAGTTTAAAATGAAAGTTTAATAAAAAATCAAGTGTTGTACTCAAAACAAGGGTAACTAATTAATTTTTTTAAAGTTTAATAAAATGATTCACAATTTATTTTAAACATGTATTAAGTAGCCACACAACAATATGATTCACAATGTGACAAATATGATTGTATGCTAATATTTTTATTCATAATTGACATTATTATTAATAAAAAAAGGAAAACAATTCCAAAAACTATTATAAATCATTAGGATTATTTTTTTACATTGTCAAAATGATCCATATGTAATTTGTGACATGTACTAATCATCTAATACTTATAATGATACATGATGATCTCTTTCTTACTCAATGGTTCCATTATTATTTTAAAATAAATATTTTAATAAAAATAACTATAACTCACTAAAAAATAAGAAATTATGTTCAGATTAACTTTTTAATTTGTGAAAATGACTCCTAATTAATGTGTAATGTGTAGGAAAAAGTCTTAAGTAATTGAAACATATTATAAAACATGTATTACTCAATGTTCATGTTTCCAGTTTAGAATGACATTTTAGTAAAAATAAAATGTGGTGTTCTCAAAACTGAAGAAACACATTAATATTTTTTTGATACATTAGTAAAATGATCCATATGAAATTTGGGGTGTATAAGAATCATTGTCATATAAATATGACACATGGTGTGATAAGTATAACCCCAAGAACATATTTTTCCCAAAATTCATATTAATATTAGTAAAAAACAAAACTGACAAACTAAAAATTGAGAAAAAAACCTTCATATTATTTCGTTACCATTGTAAAATGATACCTAATTCATTTTTTATATATGAATCAACCCTACCAATGTCTGATACATGATGTTCATAGTATGACTCAATGTGTCTGTTATCAGTTTAAAACTAAAATTTTAATATAAAAAAATGTCACTTATTAATAACCGAAAAAATTTACTCATATTATCTTTCTAATTTTGGAAAAAGATTAATAATTTTGTTTGTACATGTAGGAATAATTCTCACATAAAACCCACACACAATACAACCTCTATGACTCAAAGTGCATGTTTCAAATTTAAAATGATATTTTTGTAAAAAAACTTATGTTTTGTACTGAAAATTTAGGAAACACATTGAAACAATTTTTATACATTTTGGATGAATTGTAATTAGATTCACCTTAATCTAATGCATCATGTGAATGGTATGAATCAAAGTTTATATTTTTATTCAAAGTTTACATTAATTATTTTAAAAGGACAAATTTCATAATCAAATCATAGAAATATAATTAATATTATTTCGATACATTAGGGAAATGATCCATAAATAAATTTTAATGTTTAAAAATCCACTAAAACTCAATCAAATACAGAATGTACCCAATATAAGTCAAAGTGTATATTATGAGTTTAAAATATACATTTTAATACAAATAATTATTAATCATCGAACACAGAGAAAACATGCTAAAATTTTGAAGATAAATTAGGAAAATTATTCATAATTTATTTGTGACGTGTTAGAATCAGTCCCATATCAAACCCACACACGATACGCCTTGTATGAATCAAAGTGAATGTTTCCAATTTAATGTGGAATTTCAGTAAAAAAACCCTATGTAGTGTACTAAATCCAATGGAAATACATTCATATTGTTCTGATATATAGTAATTTAGGATGTCTAGAAATCAGTAACACATAAATCTAACAGATGATGTAAATAGTATGACTCAATGTTCATCTTTTCAATATCTAATTGTCACTTTTATTTAAAAGAAGCATCACATCACCAAAACAAAATAAAGGTTCCTAGATTTTTTTATCATAAATATATATAATAATTATTAATTAATTTCATTGTAATTTTTATCTAATACTTATTTAGTTAATTTTCATAGTGATAATTCCTGAAGAGGAATTATAAATGGCATGTGACGTGAAAACATAAACTGCATCATAATTTGATACCCATAGTTCCTAGTATGACTCAAAGTTTAGTTTAAAATTATCTATTTCCATTTAATTTATTTCTGTATCTTAATACTAACATAATAATTGATTTCTTATATAGGGGGGTTTTTTCTCAAGTATGGGTTTATTGTTATTTTATATTGTCGTGTTCTTTTTCATGATAATTATTTTTTATTTTATTTGTGTTAGATATTTTATTTTGTTTATTTGTGTCTTGTTATATGATTTTGATAATTTATTTTTATGTTTTTAGTTCTATATATTTATTTAACATCACAATATAGTATTCTGCTTTATCAGTGTTACGAGATACACAAATAAAGGAATCCATTGTTAGAACTAAATAAATACACTAATAAAGAATCCCTTTATTATTTATTCTAAAAAAATAATAAAAGTGATATTTATAAATTATATTATATTATATAATAAAGAACTCAATTTTAATTACATTTCTAACGCTGATAAAAACCTAGGGATTTTAACAGCGATATCATAGTCAGTGTATTTTTAACGCTCATGATGGCCTATTCGAGCACTCTCAATGGACTATTTTGTAGTAGTGGTGGTTAATGGATTTTACCTTACTATAGTTTCATATATTAAACAATAAATATTTATTTTTTACTATATAATAATAATTAAACTCAATTTTAAAAATTATGTTTGAAAGTAAAAATATTTATGGAATTATTAGTACTTGTGTTGAGAATATGATTACTCCCTTGATAAACACCAAGAAAATAGAGGAGTTTGAAATTTTTTTATTGATTGTATTTTAAAAGTAAAATATGTTTATATTGGAATTATTTTTTTCGTTATTTGAAGTGAAAAATGAAATATAGGAGTTCCCATAAATGGTTGTTGAGAAGCCCTTATTATAAGTGGCAGGAATAAAAATAATGTAAATATTTTAACATAATATAAAGAGAGAACATGATTTATATGTGAAAAAGACTCTAAAAGAGATTATAATATAGTAAAACTGATTTATGGTAACCTCAAACCATTATAAAATTAATAAAAAAAATTTAAGATGATTAGACATTTACATCAAACATTTTCCATTTTTACATTTTATAGTGTTTCTGGTAGTAACTATATTTTTCCAATGTTATTAATTTTTTACACCTACGAATAAAATGTTACAAAATATATAATATTAAAATTTAATTATAAAATTTAATTCCATTTTCTATATGTTACTTTATAACTTTTTAAATAGGTAAAATTTCAAAAAAAATTATAAAAAATCATATTTAGAAAATTTGCTAAATTATGTTTTTAAATATTAATCCTAGGTCCCCAAACTGAAATTAAAATTTATAAATGAATAATAACTTTTGTGATATGATTTTATAATTAAAAAATTGTTTTAATAGAAAATATATTATTCTAATATAGATATAATGTCAAAATTTTCATTGTATTTTTAAATTCATTATTTTGAACTATTCATACTATAATTAATCTTTTTTATAAAAACCATAAATTTTTTTCAAATATTTTATTTTCATTAAAATGATATAAATTATGTCAATTTTGTTAAATTATTTTTAAATTTTTTTATAATTAGACATAAAATAAAATCATAAAATAAAATTAGAATATTTATTAGAGGAAAGTTTAATTTAAATTTCAATAAAATAGTAATAATATTATAATCAATAAATAAATTTTATATTTAATATACATAATACTTTTATAACAATATAAATAGATTTATTTAAATTAAATTAACACTAATAAAATGAATAATTTATTAAATTCATTTTATTCACTAAAATTTTTATTTTAATTAATACAAAACAACTTTTATATATATCTATGTGTATATAATTCTAATTTGGTTACTCTTATACATGACAACAAATATAATGGCTAGGTTTTAACTTTAATATTTTAATTTAAATAAAATAGATCATTTTTTCATTTTATTTAATTGTTGTGTGTGTAAAAAACTATTAACACAAAATATATTTAATGGGAATACATTAAAAAATTTTGGGACATTACATCACCACTCATAAATAAATAAAATCCCAAAAATTTTAATTATTCAAAAATAATGAAATAGTTATGTGTTTCCATATAATATAAATGACTCTAGATTTATTTTAGTAGGTTTCAACCTAATTAACAATGTTTTACATGTAAACAAATATTTAACATTATAATTTAAATATGATTACAATATTGTATTTCATCATCAATATGTTATAAATTTCCTAATATATTATGAGTAATTATTTTGATAGAATTTTTTAGTATATCATAAAATATGTTCATGGGAATATTTCAAGATTTTCTTTTTCTTTCATTGCAATAATCATGGTGTCTATATCAGGAGAGGTAGTCCATGACCATTATCAATTAAATTTACACTAATTTTTGTTTAATATGATATTATAGGGTAAAAAATTCTATAATCATATATTAGAGTGGATTTTTATAAATTGGATACACTAATCACATCAATGCATGTTTTTTAAATATTTCATCATCAACTCAATTGAGTGATGATTTTATTTTTTTATCAACCAATGAAGGGGAATATGAGTATATTGAACAATATATGAATAAATAACTAATTTTTATTGAGTTCGTGATAATTTTCCAACATTAAATATTAATTTTTTTTACTAAAATTATTATCAACGTTGCTGAGTATTTCTTTTATCTTAGATGTTTCTGGTGCCTCTCAATATTCATAGCTCTCTAATTATGGAATAGACTTTATTAATTTACATTTTCACCACATTTATGCCTTCTAAATAATAGTTGTATATTAAAATTAAATATTTTTTATATTTATCATCTTTAATGAAAACATTAATTTTACATGCTAGTTATTTTCTATTCACCATCATTTTCATCAGAAAAAATATCCTGCATTTTTATTAAGATATAATTTTTTAGGATAATTACCTAATTTATAACATGAACAAAATTGACTCATCTTTTCATAATTTCCTTCACCACTTAGTATTTTATGAGCTAATATTGTTATGTTATTTAGAGTGTTTCGAAACTCAAATTAGTTCATGTTGTTAATAATAATTCATGATAACTAGTTTTTTATAATAATAATAATGTTTCTCACCATATTTCTTCTAATGTTATCAAATTAATTGATAAAATATAACCATTATATATTATATGCCCTTTTAAAATTGTTCATTTATGTATCATCCTTTCCAAAAACCAAAATATGTTAATTGTATCAACACATATTTTTTTAAAATTAATTTATTTATAATATGACCTGACATATGAAATGTAAAAATGTTACTCAATTAGAAACAATTATTTTACCTTTTGGTCAAAATAAATCAATCTCAATTAAATCTAGTTTTATTGATGTGGGATTTTCAGATATTCCTTAGAAAATTTCCTTAACCCAAATAATTTATCATAATGTATTGTAAAAATAATTTTCATTAACAAACTCATACCCCCCTAGAGTATAAATCCATGTGTCAAGTCGTAGGACTAGTAATTTATAAATAGTGTGAATTTTGAGTTGATAATCTATCAAACCTCATAATGGTGATTACCCATTGGTTTTTATAATCTATAAAAACATATTCATTATATTATCCATATATGTTTATAATTTGATGTAGAATAACACAATATATAATTTCAAAAAACATTTGGATGCTTCCATATACAAGGACGCATCCCTAGGAATTATCACATGGGGATTCAAAATACATCTCTTTTTCAAAACCCTAAAATCCTAAACATTACCTCAAATACATTAAATGGTTATCTATCTGATGAATATTATTATAAACTTTAACAGATAAGAATATAAAAAATCATCAATTAACATATTTTCTGAAAATAATGAAACCCTAATCTAATCCCTTCTATAATGGCCCAGAAATGAAAATATTATAATTTTATTTCTTGAATAAAATATTGCATTAGCCTATATTCCCATGATATTTTTTGTTTATAGTTTTAGCCAATTTAAATAAAAATACACTAAAAACACATTTCCTTTCTCAACTATGGGATTTTTTATATACATGGAAGAAATCAATGTATAATATGAATTCTTCATGTCCTAAAAATTCTATACACAATATAATCTTCCAGAAAAATCATACAAAAATAATATTTATATATTTAAGGGATATGAATGAAAATATTATGGTGACCTCATATAATTAGTAAAGATAATTATAAGTTATTATATCAAGATATCAGAACTTATCATAAGAATAATATGTGGGTATAATAAAATAATTAATATAAAAGAAAATATAATATATAAATAATTCCCATTAAAACATGTATTATAAGACCATAATACATAAATGCATCCTTATGAATAAGTGAATAAATAAAATAGGGTAATAAAAACAAAATAAGTTGGCCACAATATAACGTATGATGACTTAATAATATCACCATTATTCATCACAATGAATTTCTAAAAGAAAACTACCAAGTTTATTTACAAAGGTATAATAAAACATTACCACAGATGTTGGTATTGCATCATTAACTAGTCATCTATATAGATTAATTATCTACCCAATAATTTATATATCTATTAGGGTAAAACCATCCACATTTTAAATGTGCATTTTTTAATGTATCACATAAGGATGTTATGAAAAATTATATCAATGCAAAATTATCTACAGAAGGAAACATGTTACATGATAATAAATAATATGTTCCTACACAATATAGACAATGACTCTTATTCGTATAATAATACAATTTCCTATGAATTATTGGATGATGTTATCATAGAATGAAAAATAATTATACTGGGATTACACTTCTATATTTTTTGTTGTAAGAATAAAAAAATGTTGGGACATTTGTTACTTTAGTTTCAATATTCAAAAATATGTTATTTATAAAGGAATTTTTTATAATAAAACACTACCAATATATAGTGGATTGTTAGTGATTAAAAAGTACATGATGTCTCTCTCGTATTATATAATATAAAATATAATAATCCATCAAATTATAAAGGTATGAATGATAATGATTTATCAATATCCAGGAATAATCAAGATATATTTCAATATATATCAACTCATTTGAAAAATATTATAGGAGCATTTGAAACATACAATATACAAAATTTTTGGAAATTTTTATTTATAAATTTCATTATATTACATTACATGTATAATTAAAATATCAATTTAAATATTAAAAATTATATATAATTAGTTTAATAGAAAAGGGTATATAAAATAAATATGTATTCACATAGAAAACATTAAAAAGTTATCCTTTTCCTATTTAAATGAATATAACCCACTATAAAAATAGTAAAAAAAAATATTAACTATAAATGAATGTTAAAATAAATGAATATTACTTTAATAAATTAATCGAGAATATATAAGTAAATTAAAAAATGTATCTAATATGATTGAATATGAAAGTGGAAGGATCATGATTATAATGAAGATGTAGGTTTCTTTAAATATTCAATAACTAAATTGGGTAAAATATGAGTCATAGGGATATGAAGTTGATTAGTGAAATGAATTACACCAGAATTAGATAATCCAAACTAATTGGTTTTTTAATCAACTAGATTCCCTCTAAGGATTATCCCTCGTATAAAATTTTGTTATGAAAATGAATTTAGTGGAAAGTTTTTAATGTCATTAAAAACCATTGTACTAAAACACATGGAGAAAAATAACATTTTATTACTCTTCAAACACCATAAATTACATAAATATGTTAAGATATGTTAAAAGATTATTAATATAAAAAATTAAAATTTATTGTGGTGAATAATAGGAAATATATCCCATTAAAATGAATATAAGAAAAAACAAACACTACCATAATTACAAAATTCCACCAACATGATTGATTATCCTACAAAAAAAACATAAGTCTAAAAAACTCAAATTTCATAACCATATTAATTTCTAGAACCAATAATACTCTTAATCTCTAAATATGTTGAATTTTTTATTTTAGTTAGTATTTTTCTATTGTCAATATCAAGTATTTAAAATATGGATTGTTTGGATGTAGTTTAACAAATGTAGTGATGTTCATAGATCAACTAGAAATCTTATTCATGCCAATATAATAAACAGTTCTATAATTTATTTTTTATAATTATTCATTTATTAAAATTTCATTATATTTAATGTTTGGAACCAATCCTTAAATATGAAATCCCTAATGACCATTTATCGGTGTTTTTAATGAACATGTGTTTGTATCAAAATTCATGAGTCTAATATTAATATTACTATTATAAAATAAAAATAACATTATAATTTTATTTTTTAATATCATATATTATGATTAATAATTTTCTCATTTTTAGTTATAATATTTTGAATAATTATTCATTTTTGTGGTTAAAATCACTCAGTCGAGAGCATACCCAACATATTGAAATTTAATTGTTGTGACATTTGTCTGCTTCCAGATTTTATATATATTAATAAATAATTATAACATTAATTATATGTTATTTGAAGCTGTTAATCATATCTGAATAGGATTTATGAAATTATTAAAAATGTATATGAAAAATGTGATATGTTACTCTATGGAGGTGTTAGTATATATAACCACATGAATGATTTTTATATTTTCGTAAATAGGAATTGGTGATTGTAGCCACTCATTATTATCATAGAATAAATATATAACTTCAAAATAAATATTGATGAAATTATTGATGATGGAGAGAATTAGGCTTATAAAATTAATATAAAAATTAATAGAAATAAGTGATTACTGGTAATTTACATTCATAACGTGAATTTTCCCATCTAGGAAAACATAAAAATTGAATGATTTAGATTACATCCTGATACTGAGATTTAATGAAACTGGAAAATGAATCATAGGGAAGGAAAGATTGTATTTTGTTTTGAGGAAAGAAAATCCAATATGGTTGATGAAGGTATAGTGATATACCACTTGTAAATGTTTTCATAATAAAAATTTTAGATATATTTAAACATAAAATAAACATATAACATGATTCAAATGTAAATAACCATATAAAAAAGACAATATTTTTATAACAAAAAATATTTTATTGATCATGAACGTAGTAAATCAATTAGAAACATGCCTTTAACATCTTAATCCATTACCTATTAGGTTATCCTTTTTTCCATTTTTTATTTTACCTTAGTAACTATTACTAATCTATATAATTAATTTTTTATCAATAAAAAATGACTAATATCAATCAAAATAGACAAAATAATTTCCATTTCAATTTCAATTTTATTAGATACTTTTTTAATGATATTAATAAATATTAAATTAAAAATGAATGTCTTATAAAAGAGATTTTTATAGAATAGTGGAACTTGAGTTTTGAAATATAAAAATTTATTATTTTACTAAATTGATTTTTTTTATTTATAATGTCTCTTATAAAATAAATAATTTTTATTGATATCTGTTTAATAAATTACAAAATAATATATCTATAAAAAATAATGTCATGTCTTGAGATTTGATAAAATGATATTTTTCACTATTCAACTGAAAAATAACATTCAATAAATATCCAAACAAACAATCCTTGGAAAATAATTCCCAGATGAATATATAAATTCCTTCCACTTTTTAAATTATTTTTTTAAAATATTTAAACATATTATTTAATGAAATACTAAAATAAAATGAAAAATCATTCTTATAGTAAATAAAATTAAAATATGTTTTTTCATTATTGATAATTTATTAAAATAAATTAATAAGATAATAATATATTTAATTAACAAACTAAATTAACAATAATTTTACCTACCCCAACCACAAAATCCCAGAGCTAGTGTCTACTTTATTACACTGTCATAAGACAGAAGGAGTCACACCCAAAAGTAGAAAATAGTTCACTAATTTCTATAAACAATATACATAATAGAATCATATTTACAATCAAAAACATATACGAAAACAAATTATTTTCAACTGAATTTCGTTATTTCTTTTTTGAATCAACCTTCAGGTTAATCATAAAATACATCATGGTTTCATAAGGAAAATAAAACATAAGAGAGGGGTGGACCCATATGGTTTGTAAGGGTAACCATTCAATAAAAGCTATGAATAAATGTGTTATAATCAATTTTTCTTATTAAATAACAAAAATACATTCCATTTAATCAACATCATGGGCATAATATGGAAAGATTAAACTTATACCAAAAAATTCTATGTAAATACACACATTAGTATGAAAATGAACAATGTATATTAGAACAAATATAATGAGCACATTGAATATCAATAATAGAATTCATAGTGAAGGAATTTATAATGAAGGAAATCAGAATGATGGACTTATTAAACATAACATAGAAGACTCATACCAATACATCTAATATAGATAATTATTCATTCCAAGATATCTAATTTAGTCGAGGAATCATTGAAATAAATCAATATAAATGGTTAAGGACTTAATGAAAACCAAATGTAGTTTGTCTCATGAGACCTACTAAGACATTAAGGGGATATATCAGGCTCCTCCATATTCATTCAATGTAAAAATCATTCCTTATCCAATTAGTGCACCAAAATTCCCATAAACATTCCAATTCAGATAAAAAAACATAAGAATTGATAACAGTTACTCTAATCAATATATGTAATTGTGAACCAGTTTGTGAAAAACAATGAATGGTAATAAAATTCTCCACCTTTAATCAAAATAATAAAAAATAATCTATAAAAATAATAATAATGATATAATTTCACTTTATCCCATGTGATTCATTAGGACATTGAAGGAGTGATTTCAGTTATGAATATAAATTCCATAAAAATAATTTTCAAATTATTTTTTGGTAAAATATAATTTTCTTTTAAAAAATAATATATCAAACTAAAATTAAAATAACATTTTTAAAATACTTTTAATTGAAAATAATAATTTTAAAATATACATAAATCATTAAAACTTTTTTGTTAATGAATGATGTAAATCATTTTAATGTTGTACAAGTTAAATTAATTATTCCGGTCACTTTTTTAATAAAATCCATACATGTATTTTTCTTTTAAAAGAATAATATTATTTTAAAAACATTTGTAAAGTATAAAAATGGTTAATAATATCATTCATAATTTTTTTTATGATTTTGAAAATATATATGAAATAATTTTTTTAAAATATTCTTTTAGAATAAAATTGATTTCAAACCGAAGATAGAAATTATATTGAATTCTTTTAAAACATTTCTCTACAACATTAATTACTAAATAATACTAAATCAGTAATATTAATTTAAAATTAATAACTATATATGGATTAAATGAAATAATTTTATAATAAAATTATAAAATAAATTACATTAATGGAAATACAAATATAGAAAATCTTAAATAGAATGTGGTTGTGAAATAAAACATTATAATGATTTTAACATCGATGAGATAATTAAAATTAAATTGATTATATATATCTACAAAAAAATATACATAAATATGGTTTAACTAGAAAATAATATAATCGTAATTCTTTGTACATATAATTATATAAAATTAATAACATGGAAGAAGTAATATAATCCAATGAAAAGAAATTGGGTTATAAAATTCATTATCATTAGGTATCTCTCAAGTAAAATCCCTTTTATTGAAATAATTAGAGATGAATAATAGAATTCAATGAATTATTGTTGAATTACTAGTTCACATTTCAATGGGGATGTACATACACCATATAAAAGAAATATGGTTAATTAAATTACAATATGCCTCTATGAAATGAAATTTAGATAAAATCTCTTACCTCATACTTCCATTTGATTTAATGTTCAGTAACCACATATTTAGTGTTTTTAAACATGTTATGAACTAATAAAATTACAATATTACAATTTATAATTTCACATTTTATCATTTTTATAACATCTAATCACTCGTTCTTTAATAATATTTAATATTTTTTATCATATTTAGTATAAATTTCCTCATATTCTTATATTTGTATTGTTACTAACGATATATTTATTTCCAATTTTATATTTTATCATCGAATAAATAATAATAATAATTAAATAATTTTAATACTTTTTCATAGTTTTTTATTTAAATCCAATCATGAATGATGATTATTAAAAAAAATTATGTTATGATCATGGAGATGGTTGGTCATAAGTACGCTTGATTAAGACTTCCATTTTCCAATGATAATTATTTAATTAAAATAAGTAATATAAGATCATAAAATCATATATACAATATTATATAATTTTATATATCATTATTGTGGTTCAGTGATGAAAATATTGTCACATCACAATGTCAAGGTGGTTTTCCACATGGACATGAATGATTCTATCATTTTTAAATAAATGGAAAGAAGTGAATGGAAATTATATATTATCAATAAAGAATGTTAAATAAGTAATTAATATAACTAAAATGAAATTTACATCACACTTTATCACTAACATTATCCTTATCAACATACATGTGTTGCGTTGGTGAAAGATGAATCACATAGCTTTGTGAGGTGGTAGTCTTCCCAAATCATGGGTGATGCAATCATATATTTTATAGAATAGATAGTAAAATGATACATACGATATAATTAATTAATATCTATAAATAATTTATTAATATAATATAAATAAATTTTATATCCATCACTATTCAAATCCATGAAAGCTGGCAATGGAAGAAAGAATGACCTTGGTTAGTGAGGTTGTACTACACTATACACAGAAATGATTATTTTAAAAAACATTTAATAGAAGTTGAGATAGATTAAAGTGATTAATTTTTTTATGTAAAAACCATGATATATTTATTTTAAATTGGATATTATATCCAAATGGTTTAATAATAATTGAATTATATGTAGAAAGAAATTATATAAAGATGATACTTTATAAACATTACATATTTTATGGCTTTCCTTCATATGTTTATACTAAATATTTTATTAATGTCATTAATATAAAAACTAAAGATTTTATTTTTATTTGAGGGATAGGGGATACGATTTAATTATAGTGTGCCTCGCCAAAAAAATTTAACATGTTATGAAGATAGGATAGGGGTGGCCGTTTATAAGTGAGGTGGGTGGAACAATTATAAATTTTTTAAAATATGAATTCATAAAAGTGTTCTTATCATGATACACACATCAAAAACTAGGCATATTATATAATATAAGAGATAGGGAGTAAATATTCCAATTTAATTAGTTTTTTTAAAAAATTATAACATTTTTTACCCTTATCTTTACCATTTAATCCCCTGGTAAATCCATTTATACCTTAACAATAATAAATATTTTTTTAATTATGTCAGTATTAAAATTGGGAAAAAAAGAAATTATCTTTATTATAAATTCACTTTATTATAAATTATAAATTATTATTATTCAAAATATTTAATAATTACTTCAAATTAAATTCATATAATTGGGGGTGTTAATTTAAATTTAATCTCATAGTCATGATTAGGAACTGGTTTTTAAAATTGAAAATGTTCAAAATTTTATAATTTTTTAAAAAAAAATTAAAAATAATAATGATTATAATGAAATAAAATTTATTAAATGATATAAATTTTATCTTTTAATACATTAATAAAAATTTATAATAGTATTTAACTTTATAACTAACTTTATCAAAAAGGTAGTTTTCAATTAAAATTTTGTATTATTCACTACTCATCTGAAAATGAAACATTTAAGAGTAGCCCAAAAAATTCACCCTAAGATAATTTTTTATTCTAATTTCAAAAAATATTTCTATTTTGTGACAAATATTTTTTGAGTGTGTTAAAAATTAATTTTATATTATGTGCGTGAAGCGCAGTTAAACAATGTTTTAGAAAAATATAGTTTTTTAGAAAAAATGTCTTTTTCATTCCAAAATATTTAATTTAATTTTAAAATAAATAAATAAATAAATAAAATGGATAAAATATATATTTTTGTTAGTTAAGTAATCAAATTCATAACTTTCATTCAAATTATAGTAATATATAGTAAATAATATTGTTACTAGTACAATTATTTTGGGAAAACTTTGTATTTTGTGTAACGAATGATATTGAAAGACATCATTGTTTTTCATAACATAAGGTAAACTAAATGTTATTTTTTATTTAGTATATTGAATATATTTAATTTATTAAATAATTAAGATATCATAGGGCTTTGCACTGGTATATTTTTTTCTAATCTAGGTGTCACGTGTCACACATGCTATCAAATATTTTGTTTGCAAGCGTAAATATATTCCTCCATAACCTTATAATATTGATCTCAATAATCAAGGCTTTTATTTTTGAAGATACCCATCTCGGAATCCAGATTTTTAATAAGGTTCAATAAAACATCATATTTATAGTGAAACAAGAATTTTATAAAAACATATAGAATAACACATATTAGATTCCATAAATTTGAAAAAAAATGTGTGATGTTAAAAAAATATAAATAATTGAGAATAGTAACAGATAATTATTTTTGATGTGTGATATATAACATTGATAATAGGAATGTGGGTCATCCAATGAATTATAATGAAAAAAAATCAATAAATGAAATCCACAAAAAAATGTTAACTATATCATTACAAATATTGATAACATGATGAAAAATTATATCAATATCATTTTCCAAATGTTGTGGAATTAATTTATTATCTATATAGTAATAAAATAAAAATTATGATATATAATTAATTAATATTTCACAAGAAATTTTTTTTTTCTATCAATCATTTTACACATCATTTATTACAATAATAAATTCATATAAATTCATATATTTATTATTAATAGATCATAAGATCCAAATTAGAATGTTAAATCTCTCTTTAAATCTATAGTTATTATATTATCAAAATTGTTATAATATTTTATCCAAATAAACATAAAAAATTTAAGGTGAGGTAATATATTTATCTCTAAAACCACATCCAATGTTGATTATAAAAACATTTTATAAATGGTCAATATTATGACCCACCCAAAATATTAGGATATAATAATTATAAAAAAGGCCAGTGGATTTTCAAAATGAATTTATTATTAATCCCCCAAACAGAATGATCTATCTCTTAATAATCACAGACCAAACATGTTAATACATTCATCATGTATTCTCTTGAAAAGTTGTAAAAACATGAATTAAAATGAAACCTTATGGAAAACATTATTTATTTCTTATTAATTAAATAAAATTTAGTTTAGTGGCTATATTAATCAAATTCATAAATTATTTAAAAATCAAAAAATGAAATAATAAACATGTTTTTTAATGAACTAATAATAATTTACAATTAATTCAGTAAAATCCAATTTATATTACCCATATTAAAAATATATTCACCCAATAATCATTATCTCAACATTTGGAACTTGTTAATGGTAATATTTACTTTAATAATGTTTTTTAGAGTTCAAATTCTCACTAAATCATTTTACATGGTTTCTGGTACCATTCATCATATGATTTCAAATCCTTAATGAAAATGTAATATTGATGAATACTTATACATTTCATAAATTAAATATCTTATTCATCATTGATAGAATAATAAAATTACATATTTCAAGAATCTAAACACAAGAACATTAATTACTCAAATTTTGTTGTATCATGGTAATTATATTAAACATTATCCCTTAGTTTTTTGAGGTATATTACCTTGTTCACAGAGAGTTCATTTACATAGTACCCCATATAGAATTAGTGAGATCATAGTATAGTGGAAAATGATTTCTTTCCCGTGCAATTGTGATCACTATGAACAAAAGGTCAACATATGTTTTAAACTCCCAAAACGTTCAAGTATCCACCATGGTGTTTCTTTCCACAATTATGACCTGTTGGAAAATACTCCTTTCATCTCATCAATTTATCAATTTTTACCCTTCCCTCACCTTCATCTTATGCCTGTCATTAAATCCAAAATTATTGGATATTTCGTTCTATGTAATTATAGAATAATAAATTATGTGATCATATGAATAAAATGTTTGACAGGGAGGAACCCTTCATGTTATGTCTTGACCCCTTAAATTTAATAGTCAATATTTCAACCCCTATTAAATACATAATCCATAGAATACCTAGATATACTTGTATAAGTAGATTCATAATCCATATTATTTTATTACTTCCTTTTTATTTAATCTGTGTAAATTTCTTTTAATATCAATTTATTTCTCAAATGGGAAATATTTTTTGAGGATTGTATCTTTCAATGAATTGTATTCCTTACTAATAATTCCATTTCCTCTATATAATCCATGATAAAAAAATGTAACCACATAAACATTGATAAAATACACTTAAAGGGTGTAAAATTCCTTTTATCTACATCCCAAGGAATTAAATATCCTTTCTACAGTCTTAAACTATTTATTAGTGACCATTGTATTTGTATTCCTACAAAATGATGGGGGCTCCTTCACATAAAATTATCCAACATAGGAAAATATCACTGTGGATTATTTTGACCCATATTTTAATGTTTATGAATCATTAATTGATTATAGTTCAACAATATAGCTGTAATTTTCTCAAATCCAATACCATATATATTAGATACCTCAGCATATGAATCTCTACATTAGCCACAAGTATTGATAAAATTATTCCATCTACAAACCATTTATAATTATTTGAATATACTTTATTAGATCAAAAAATTATTAATTTTAGATCTTAATGTATAATTACAAATATGGTATAGCACATAGAATAAATAATAATGTATTTATTGTTTACCTTCAAGTTCAAAACATGTTTATTTGGGTTAACTATTTTTTTGAAAACTCTATAACAATTTTTTTATAAAATGTAAATTTTCATTTTCATATCCCTAAGTAGTGTCAAAACAAGTGTGTAGTAAGGCCCACTATCATGATCGATGTGAAGATAAGGTCTAGATAAATGCATTATTTTAGATTTATTACACCTATTTACCTATGTTATAGGACCACATACACTTATACTATTCATACATGAATGTGTTTAATATGAAAATCATTGTAATCCCTTTAGAAACAAAACATTTAGGGGCACTTCTATACATGTCAAAACATTATATCAAATGGATATGTTATAAAAATTATTTATTTCTAAATATAATTATGAAAGATTTAACTAATCTCTTTATAATAACAAAATCTTTTATCCTAACCTCAGAAACCCAAATCTGGACTATGTTTTTTATATTTGAATATGATACCAAAAATCACAACTCAAAGGACCTAATATTTTAGAAGTATTGGTAACCAGATAGATACATGAATATCATTTACATTTTAAAATATACAATAAAAATAATTTTATTCTTGATAGACTCATTATTCCCCTTAACATATCTATTCATGTTTATTGTAAAATAAATCATGGTATCATAGGGAATATAAAACAAAGGAAAATGGGGTTTGATAGATGCTCCTTAAGGATAAGAGTACAACCGATTCTATGAATAAATATGAAATATTCAATATAGAAGGAGAAATAAATAAAAAATGAATTTAGTCAATAACCTATGAATAATATGGAATAAATAAGGGATGATAAAATAATACAGTATAAATAATCCCAATAACATGAAAATGATGAAAGAATATTCTAACTACTTCATGAATCACATGGAATATCATCAAATGAATTCATAATGATGGAATTCTTACTTATTGAAATCATAATAATAATATCAAGGCACATGATACGAAAGATAATATTGTCAAGGAATTATTTCAACATATATAATACCATTAAGACCATGTTCTATGAAATCAATATAAATTGGTATGACCATAGCTAAACCAGATAATGTTTGTCTCATGAGACCTATAGATAGATCGAGGGTAAATAGGAGGCCCCTACCATCATATACAAAGACTAATTTATTATACATATTAATGTGTTGAAACATAATAAACATGAACATTATTATAAAAATAAATACTAACATCAGAAAATGTAATACATACACCAACCAATAAACATAATCATAAACCATTTAGAGTATAATTGTAAATGGTAATAAAATTAATCATCTTTAATTAAAATAATCATTAATAATATTATAAAAATAATAAATATGATATTAATACAACATGTCCCTAGTGGATCATAAATACATTAATCGGTTTAATTCCATGATGAATATAACTAAAATGAAATTATTTTCATATAAATTCTTGGGTAAGATTACATTTTCATTTTAAAAACTACTTATTTAAATTAAAAATTAACAAAAAAATATATTTTTTTTATTGAAAATAATTTTTGAAACATATAAAATAATATATAAAACATTTTTTTGATCATGATTTCCTGAAATTCAATTTATCTCGTACACCATAAAACAAATATTCCTATCGTATATTTGGAAAAATCCAAATAGAAATTGTTTTGAAAATGAAAAAAATGAAGAGAGTAATATATTTTTTAAAATATATAATGGGAAAAAAATTAATTAATAATTTATTTTAAAATGATTTATAAATAATTTTTTTGAATACAAGGTTTTTCATGAAAACATATTTCTGTCTAAAGAGAGAAATGAAGTCGTGTTTTCATTAATATCTATTTACATTATTTTTAAGTACCAATGTGTGAAAAAATAGTAATATTGCATGAAAATTAATAACCCTGTTAGAATAAAGAGAAATTATTTTATAATAAATTGATTATATAATTTTTTTCAATGGAAAAACAAGTACATAAAATATAAATTAGAATGAGGTTTTGAAATAAATTCTTACTATGATCATAATATGGATATGAGATTTAATAAAATAATTCATTATATATGTCAACAATAAATCCAAATTAAAAAAGTGGAAATAATAAAATTGATAATAAAAATTCATAAATAAATAATAATATAATATTAAAATAACCTAGGAGTAATACAACACAAGAAAAAGAAATTGATTTCTAACATTCATTACAACTTGGTAATTCTCATGTCATTTTCACTATGATGACATAGTTAGAATTGAAACATCAAATACCATGAATTGTAAATTAATCATGACTTTATATATATGTATATTTTTTGGGATGTATATACAATATATAATAGAAATTAGGTTCATAATATTAGAATATTCCTTAATAATATTGAATTCAGTCGAACACCCTTACTACATGATTCCATTTTATAAATTATTCTTCAAACTCTTGTATAATGGATATAAATTGTTTTTAAATTACACAATAATAATATTACTACTTATAATATCACAATTCATCCGTTTTATAACATTTTTACGCCCATTCATTAATAATCATCCATTATTTTCACTGTTTTTGTTGACAATTGCCTAGTTTTTGTATACATGTTCTCTCATTAAAGAACCATTTATTTTTCTTATAACATTGTTCTGTCATCTCCAGATTAATTATCATGAAATAATTATAAAAAAATAGAACCAATTTTAGTTTTATAACCAATCATTATATATGGTTATGAAAAATGAAGTACTTTATGACCATGAAGACAGGAAATGATACATATAATTAAGTAACATTTCAATTTTTGAAAGATAATTATGGAAAGAAGATAAATAATATATAGTAATTATATAATTATCATAATTTCATATATATACACAATTATACACTTATATTTATATCATTAATGTGGTTTTTTAGGATAATATATTCACATAGCTTCGTGAAGGTAGTAGACCATAAATATACGAAATAAGCATCGATCATTAAGTTAAAGACAATTTAAGAAATAATATGTTATATATAATTTCCATAGTGATATATTTGTCATTAAATTCATCATTATTTCATTTATATAACATATAATCATTCATTTCTTCTTTATCACCCTACATGGGAGGCATTAGGTAATGTGGAATCACATTGCTTAATGAGGTAGTAGTCTATTGTACAACCAAGCGATGTTATTATATCTAAAGAGGAATGTATTATAAAAAAGATATATATGATATAATGACCCTATAAGTATAAATATGTAATAAATAAATTATATATAAATTATATCCATCATCATATCCAACCTTGAATGGTTGTAATGTTGGAATAAAATATATATTCAATAAGGCGATTGTCCCCCAAACACATGAACAATGATTTCATTACCCATTTGATGGATGTGGATATTTTTGTATGTTATTAATTTACTATTACAAAAATCATGTATGTGTATGGTATTGTGGTTATAATTTCAAAATGATATATTAATAACTAAAGGAAGTGGGGAAAGAAATAAAATAAAGATACTCGTTGAAAAACATTACCTCTTCCTTGGGTATCCTCTTTAGGTTTGAAATATATCCTACCTTGGATAGATTTATGCTCAAAATAATGCCTATAAGATTATAAGAAGGAATTTTGGAATATATTTGGGTATTAAATGCTTAATAACAATATAATTTACTGTGTTACAAAGGAGGATAGGGGTAGCCTTTTGTAAGTGAGGTGAGTGGAACACTTGCATTTTTTTAAAGTATTCAATCATAGACCTTCTTTTTATCATGTAAAAGGGTTGTGAAATGTAAAATCATAAATCGTATATGTGATAAGGTGTAAATATTTCCTTTTAATTGGTGTTTTAAAGGTTTCTATGTCATTATGAACCCTTATCTTCATTGATTAATCCCACCGCAAATCCAATTTGACTTTAACTATGGTATTAAATTTTTACTATTCTAACTATACAATATAGTCTAAAAAATTACCTCATTTGGAACAATTAACTATTATTATTTCAAGTATTTAATAATTTCTCCATATTATATTTATATAATTTTATAAAATTCATTTTAAAATAATCTCACACACATGATGATAATTTTGTTTTTTATTAGGAAAATTTTCACGAGTTTATAGTGTATTTATATCAAAAATCAATTTGAAAATGAGTAACACGAACCAAATTGGATTAATTTATTTTTATATTTAAAAATTTTACTTTGATACTTATTTAAAATAAATTTTATCTATATAAAAATTTTAATCAAAAACATAATTTGATATTAAAATCATTATTTTTCACTATTCATCAAAATATTTATCTTTTTATAAAAATCATAATAATTCACCCACATATAATTTTGGTATTATGATCACAAAAAAGATAATTATTTTTTCAGTTAATTTTTCTACTATATGTTAAAATTAATTTTAAATTATATTTGAAATATGATATTAAAAGATCTTCTTGAAAAATATATTTTTCCAAAAAAAATTATTTCCATTTAAATGTTTATTATTTTATTTTTAAATAAATAAATCACTGATAAATATGATTAAAAAATATATTTGCAAAATTTAGGTTACCCTATTCATACAATCCATTTAAATAATTAGGTTATATTTTAAATAATAATTTTAGTATAATATTTTTTATATAACTCGGTCTTGTGCATAATGTAGTCTATAGAAAAAAAAAATTCATGTACCAATAGATAAATATAGTTTTTTGTGTAAATAGATATATTTAAGTGAGTTATATTATCTAAAAAATATATTTAATAAATTCTTGGGGTGTTACTTTTTCATTAATTCATTGATGTTGTGTGTCATGCATACTAACGAATATGATGTTCAAATTTTTAATTATTATTATATAGGTTTTTTTTCATAAAATGAAATATATATATAAATTCTTTTTTTTCTAAGATGGTTTATTAATAAATATAGAATATTACAAATTTTATTAAAATTTACATTTTAAATATCTATATATATATATCATAATTATTTTATTAATATTCATATCTTTTAATTCAATTTTCTATTTCTTGACTATTATACTTTTATCTAAATGAAATAATGTTTAGATTCCATTAAGTATGATGTTGGATATTGAACAAGATATTAAAATAATTTTTATTTAATGAAAATATATATTTTATGTTAGCATTAATAAATTTAACCATTTAGGATTAAATGAACCATGAACCTCTCTACCTTTGTTTTAATTTCCACAATGAAAACATAAATTGTTTTCCTTATAATTTTCTAAATACCAACTAGTAATCAACATAAAATGTATCAAACATACTTTATGATATTCTATTGATCAAGTTAACCTTATCTATAATGTAAATATTAAAAACCAATGATAATATGTTGATTGTATAATATTATAACCTAAAATCAAATTATTAACTATAACCAATTTAAATTTATATATTAATTATATAGGCACCCAAAAAATTCATTACTTAATATTTTTGGGAATAATTTACCATAGAATAGAATATAAATATTTTTTCTCTTGAAATGTTATTTGGATTAAATGAAGGGACCCACATAACTATCTTTTCAAAAAAAATTCATTATCATATACATAAAAATTCAACTATTTCAAACAATCTCTACATGATTCTCTAATAATACTAATATATCCCACCATTTTTTAATCGACAACTAGAAAATTTATATTCCATTCATCTAAATATTATCATGGTGAAATTTCATTCCATTACATTATTTTTTCTAAGGAATGTTCGCAAACCTCAATAATAGTTTAAAACTCATCATTAGATAAGATATGTTGATATGTTAACCAAAATTATTATATCGATTAAATGGCCCAAAGGCCTAAATTTTTATTACTTTTTGGATAAACCCCATTTTAATGAAATAAAGGGGGAAACCTCACATGAATCAAGGTCATAAGTACATAAATATAAATTAAAGGTAAAAGCCCAAAACTAGAATACATTGACATACCCCTCCCTAGCATAATCATTAGAACAAAAACCTCCATTAATGCATGACTACTCAGTATGTAATCCCATGGAGAAAATAATGGGTCTAGTACAGATGGAGGATCCATACCATCTCAAACATCCAAATTTGGATAGTCATGCATAGTGAAAGAGCCTACTCTAATACACTTCTGAAGAAAATCCATATAAAATGTCTAGAAGAAGCCATCCAAAATCCATATTCAGAACTGTTGCATTGATTCCACAGAAACAACATCAAAATTCCATACATCAAGACCACCATAACAAAAACAATCACACTTGAACACAAAGACAACCCCCAACATTAAACATCCTCATGATGAATATAAAACACTGAGTTCCTTCCATCCAAAATCATACATGAGCATGAAGATAAATAAAACAGAAACAAAAAACAATCATGATGCTAACTAAGAAAAAAACGTATATTTCAGCATCAAATCTATAGCTTTTTAGTATCGAAAATTTAAGTCAAATAGGATCACAGATGATGAAGAACAATAAATTCTTCCTCAAATCAAGGATTAAACAAAAATAGAAGCCAAAACTATCATGCAGACTCAACAACACAAACAAGATCATCCCAAACCAAAACTACTGTAAAAAATGAAAGTAGTAGAAATCACCATTACACCATAAGGTTTACCAACTTCCTAGATCATGTCTCCTACATACATTACACACTACAATACCATGAGAAGGCAGTATCTAAACACATAGATCAGAAGTCAGAGACCTTAGGCCATAGTATGTGGAAGCTCAGTCGTAGACTCACACCGCGCTGCCATGGGAGACCCTATCCAGTAATGATAGAATTGGTTGAGGAGAGAGAAACAATAGTGCAAGTGTTGAGATGACCTTACTACACGAAGAACCACCACAACCAAGGATTTACCGCAAGATCTCACTAAGCACCAGTAGTGTCGGTGCGTCAAGCCGAGATACACTTATCTAATAGTAAATTCTATTTCACCATCAGATAGGGTATACTCAACAGAACACTCCTAATGCCAAATTGGAGGTGTAACAATCCAAATATTTATTAAATAATTATCAATACATAAATATTTTGTTGAATAACTAGATTTATAAACATTATACATATTTTGTTTTGATATGATAATAAAATAAAACAATCAATTATAAACTTTATGACATAACTCTCTAATTGATTAGTATCAGTAGGGATAAATTAATTTCGAATTCATTATGGAAACAACCAATAATGGCATCTTTAAATAAATATATTATTAGGAAGATCATTTTTCATGTTTTTTATGAAGGAAAAATTTCTATATATTTTCCTATAATATTTCTAGGATAAGATTGAGCATATAAAACTTGAGTGTAATCATCTACGAATATGATTAAGATTTTTCTAATCATTATGAGATCCACACATATTGAAAAACCACCCGTGAAATAGAAAAATACTTATCAAACCAATATATATAATTCCAAGGTATTTTGGGGGAGGGGTTATATAAGAGATATGATAATACAAACATGTATTAATTTATACTGTTTATCTTTTATCAGAGAAAGTATTTTTAATAGTTTTATTAATAAAAAATTTAGTATTTATTTATTTCATTTTATTATGCCTCTTTGTACCAATAATGATTTCTATAAATTTTTAAATTTTTATATGATAAAATGATATTTATTTTTTAATTTTTCATGTCAAAATTTGTGTTGGAACATTTTTTGGGTAGTTACTAATGTGGTAAATTGTTTGGTGGCTATTGAACCATAAATTATTTAACAATTATGTGGATTTAATGAAATTACGTTGTGCCCAAGTGATTGCATTTGTTGTCAATAACATGTCACTATGTGTCAACTGATGACGTAGAGCTTGAAGACTAATGGTTGGAGATGCATCATTACATCTGACGATTGTTGAGCTGGTCTTTAAGTTCTAAGAACTTGTATCAACTGGATACAAAGTCACAACAATGTTAGAAGACCATGCATTGTATTGACAATGCATGAGGAGTTGAAGATGATCCATCCACAATCTCTAAGTGGATGAAGTGGATTAATGAAGTCCATGCATTATCACTTAGTGCATGTGAACATGAAGAAGATCCAACATGATCTCTGATTAGATCAATGAAGTTTATTGAAGAATTAATGTGATTCAAGAGTTCGGTTGAAGAAGAAGAGTTGATGATGAACCTTCAAGAATTTCACTCCTAAGTGAAGATTGAATGTTTAAGAGGAATGGAGGAATTCTTAAGAAGAAGAGAAGAGTAGAAATGAAGAAGAAGAGTTGTGGCATTTGGCATTTGAACTTGGTCACTTTGTTTTTACACAAAGGACTTGTTCTATACTTAAGCAAAAAATAAGCCACCAAGGGCCAGCCTTAAGGGTTCAACCCAAGGCACATGTGGGACTAGGTCACCATGCCCAAGGGGATCCCATGGGGCCAGCCCAAGAGAGGCCGGGGCCGTGTATAAGCCCCGTGGCCACGCGGTGATGAAGCCCGCGCAGCGTGAGCGCAGGGAGAGCGCCCGTGTGTGTGCATAGTGGGCGCCAGTGGCGCGCCCGCCGGGAGCAGAGTGGGCGCAGAGCGCGCCCGCAGAGAGAACACGGTGCGGGGCGGCACCATGGAGGGAGGAGATTCAATTGCCGAGCTGATGGGAGCGCGAGGTTGATAAGCCGCGGAAAACCCGCGCTCCGTTTCGATGTGGGACGCGAAAAAATTCCCGGGAGCGCATCCTGGCCGCACGATTGATCGTGCGCCAGATCTCGGCCGCACATCTAATCCGTCGTGGCCCATCCTGATCGCGGCCGTCCAAATCTTCGATCCAACGGCTCTGAGGTGTCTCCTTCCTCGAGCTCAGCCGAAGGCCACCCGCATGCCTCCGTCGAACAAGGAGCACTCCGAGCACTGGATTTCGAGATTCCGGCCACCTCCGATCAAGCTAAAGCCACCATTGTGATCGTCTGGCCATAACGAACATATTTATGCATTAAAATATTCATGCATGCAATGAGATGATGAATTCGGTCGAGGCCGAGGCAAACGAAGTTGCCGAGGCATCGGGTGTTCGTGCTTTGCATGAATGGGCCTAAACAGAGACATGCATGCGTTCGAAAAGGCATGCACTTGAAGGAAACCGAAAAATGGAAAATTCGCATTAAAACAGAGAAGAAGAAAGAGATACATGGAAGATATTTAACACGTTTGAAGTTTTCAAAACGCTGATGATTTCGGGCATTCGAGTATTGGATCTCGCGGACTCCATTCATACTCCTCGCCTATAAAATGAGAATTCCAGCGCCCTTGGAAACGCTGCTGGTCCTTTGAGAACTTGAGAATTCTGGAGCCACCCGAGGCCCCGAAGAAGTCCCCTGCGCGCTACCTCTTGCGCGACAGGAAGAAGAGCTCGGGCAGTGTACTTGCGCGCCCCTCGTTTGGTTACACCCTGCGTGCCCACGGGTGTCACGCCCTGCGCGACAGAGGCCGTCCGCACAGCTTGCGCGGCTATTGAAGAAGTGAGGCCGCACCCCTTGCACGCCTCTTTTGGTGTTTGAGTTTGGGTGAAACATTTACCACACTTGGGAGTGTGTGTGCAAGGAGGAAGACCCGAGGCTTAGCCTTGTGTGTGCACAAGTGAAGAAGACCAACCTTGAGAAGAAGAGTACACACTTAAGTGTGTGAATGCAAAAGAACTGATCATTCTAAGTGATTGGGTTTTTGGTGAGAAAGACCAACGAGATCTTTTGAAGACTGTTGAAGCTACTTGATGTTTTGAACAACACCTTTGAAGAAGTGAAGTGGATCCATGATGAAGATGATGCTGTGGAGTTGGGGGGTTTAACCAACTTGTAATTGGGGGTTATAACCAATTACTGTGTAAACATATTTTGGCATAGTGAAGAATCCGTGTTGGGTGTAACCAACACGGCAAGGAGTAGGTCTTTGTACCGAACCTTGTAAATCTCTGTGTTCTGTGCTTTCATTATCACTACACCCCTAAAAGAGTAGATCTATTCCTTAACCAGCTGCAGAGGTTGAATTGATAATTCAAAGGGAACAATTCTTAAAAAGAAAAAGTTATCACTAATTCACCCCTCCCCTCTCAGTGATCACAACCGATCTAGGCATTTCAAGTGGTATCAGAGCGAGGTTGCATCTATTATGATCTACTTCTGAGAAAATGGACAATATAAATTCTGTTAATAGTAGGGGTGTCCGTACATTTGATGGAAAGAATTATCACAGCTAGAAAAATCGGATGTTTCCCTACCTTCTATCTCTCGGCCTTGATGTTAGAAATGCAGCCTTATTTGGATTCCCTCCTCTTGCTAATGAAGCTTCTATGAAACTCGATGAGAAAAGAAATATGGAAGTTGATGGTAAAGCTCAAAATGCCATTCTTATGTAACTCTCAGAAAAGGTATACACAAAAGTCATGGGACTCAAGAATGCTAAAGAAATTTGGGACAAATTGGAAAGTATTTATGAAGGCAACATGAAAGTCAAGGAAGCCAAATTACAAATTTGGAGAAGCAAGTTTGAAGATGTCAAGATGGGAGAAGAAGAAAATAATGATGATTATTTCACAAGAGTCAATGAAATTTTCAGTAACATTCGGGGCTTTGGAGAAAAGTTGGAGGACTCCACTATTGTTAAAAAACTAATGAGAAATTTTCCTGACAGGTTTGACCCCAAAGTCTCAGCATTAGAAGACAGAGATGATCTCTCTCTTGATGAACTACACAACATTCTCATTGCATATGAAATGAGGAAGATCCCAGTATTCAAGAAGAAGATCAAGGATGTGATGGATTTTGAGGCCATGAGACAACTCAAGATAAAAGATGACGAAGTCCTAGAATCAAGTGATTCTGACAATGAAGAAAAGTCTGAAGATCTCAACACGATTATTTCTCTTTTTTCTAAAAGGTTTGGAAAAACTAAATTCAGGGGAAAAGGGAAATCACCATCGAGATGTTTCAATTGCAATAACATCGGACACTTTGCTGTTAACTGTCCTAAGAAAATATCTAGTGCTCCAGATATTGAAGATGATAAGTCACAAAAGAATAAATGGAGTAGATACCCAAGAGAAGGATACAGATCTGGTGCAAGAAAGAAAAGGATCGTTCCTGGTGAAAGAAGAAGCTATGTAAGCAAAGAGGAAGAATCAGACATCAGTTCAGCCAGTCAATCAGAAGAAGAAACGAATTTTATGGCTCATGTGGAAAAAGGGTTTGACACCTGCAGCAGTGAAGACGATGAAAGTGAACGAACAGAGCTCGAACACATAATGAAAGATGAACTAGTGGCTTGCCTTGAACAGAACACTAAACTCAAGAAAGAAAAGAGATTGTTACAAAAGGAAACCAAAAGGATGACTGAGGAGTTGGAAGAATGTATGAAGAAAGAGACAATGTACATTGATGAAATCAAGAGACACAAACTGAAGGTAGCTGAGCTGGACAAGATAGAAAAAGATCTTGAGGAGAAACTTCACCTCAAAGAAGAAGAGCAATTAGTGACACATTCCAAGTGGATTGAAGCACAGAATAGCTTGACAAAGATGAGAGAAGACTTCAACAAGGCTATTGAGGTCAAGGCAGAATCATCTTATGCTGGTGCTCAGAGGCAGGTCAATTTACCACTAAGTAAATGTCTAAATACATCTGTTATTTCTAACAATGCAGGTTCAAAGATAAAATTGAGACAAACACGGCATGAACAAACCTGTGTAACATCATCTTCAATGGAAGAAAGGAAATCCTCAGGAAGGACTACTCAAATCTTGGACAGAAAATTTCAACATGACTCTTATCAACAAAGAAGGTCAAGGTTTAGAGGCTACTGCTGGTGTTGTGGTGTTTTTGGACATAAGGCTTATGCATGCTGGTATAACATGTCTCTTCCAAGCATGAGGCATGAGTCAAGGGGGAGACATCCTGAAACCCAGAGTGTTTTGCAGAAAGCATCAAAACCTCCAATTTAGAACACATTTGACTGCCTGAGTGAAGCCTGTGGAAGATGTGACCAACAAGGTCATAGAGCTGATAAATGTATGACAACTCTTCCTAAACAAAAAGTCAAAGACATGAAAGGGAAAGGCATTCAAGAAACCAATGATGAAATCACATGCTTTGCTGAAGTGGCTCTAAAATCCAGCAGTAAAACCAAGTCATGGATTCTTGATAGTGGATGCTCATCCCACATGACTGGTGATACAAAAATTCTAAGTAACATTGAAAGTCATGAGGGAGGAACCGTGGTGTTTGGAAATGATCGTTCTCTGCAAATAAAGGGAGTTGGAAAGGCTATGATTGCAACAACAAATCTAAAATCCAATGATGTGTTGTTTGTTGAAGGATTAAAGTAAAACCTACTAAGTGTAAGCCAATTATGTGATGATGGACATGAGGTGTTGTTCCAGAAGGATTCATGCATCATCAAGAGCTCAAAGGATGGAAAAATCTTCACTCAAGGAAGAAGAACCACTGGAAACTTATTTCAAATTGGTGAGTCCATCAATTCTTGTTATCTTAGTTCTAAAGATGAAAACAATCTTTGGCACAGAAGACTTTGCCATCTAGGTCAAAGAAGTATGAGTAAAATTCTGAAGTACAATATTGTACGAGATCTACCCAAATTAAAGAGAGAAAGAGATGAAATTTGTGACACATGTCAGAAGGGAAAACTAACCCATAGTTCACACAAAGGAGTCGATATCATTTCTACTGGGCCTCTTGAACTCATTCACACAGACATATGTGGACCGATGAGACAAAAGTCTACAAGAGGAGATCTCTATTTTATAACCTTCATTGATGATTACACTCGGATGACCAATGTCATGTTCATGAAACACAAGTCAGAAGCAATCATGATATTCAAAAACTTCAGGAGGCAGGCTGAGAAAGAACTTGGAATCTGTATCAAGAAAGTGAGATCAGATAATGGAAAAGAATACACTTGTGATAATTTTGAAAGCTATTTGGTCAAGCATGGAATCAAGCATCAATACAGTACACCATATACTCCACAACAAAATGGAGTGGCTGAAAGGAAGAATCGAAGCATAGTTGAAATGGGGAGGACTATGTTGGATGAGCACAATATCTCTAAGTATTTCTGGAGAGAAGCATTATGCACAGCTATACACATACAAAATAGATGTCTCCTAAGACCAGAAACACAAATGACAGCCTATGAAATGTGGTTTAACAGAAAACTAACTGTTAAGTACTTTAGAGTCATTGGAAGTCCGTGCATCATCAAGATTAAAAACATTAATCTGGGAAAGTTTGAGGAAAAAGCAGAAGAAGGAATCTTCATGGGCTTCCTACCTGATGGAAAAGGCTACAGATGCTAGAATAAGAGGTTGAACAAAATGATTGACTGCAGTGATGCCATAATAATTGAAAACAACACCAAATCATACTCTGTGGATAATGATGACTCAATGAATGACTCAACCATGGAACAAAAGAATGAAGAATTAACTGAGCCAATACCAACTGCTGTTGAGATCAACTCTAAACACACCAGTGATGAAGAGGAAGTTAATGAAGATGGAAGAAGGAGATACAATAAATTGAAGAAACATTTCGACACAGAAAATGTCCTTGGTAACCCACAGTCCTCAGGAAAAACTAGGAGAAGATTGAGATTGGAAGATCACACTGCATTGGTTTCTCAAGTGGAACCTCACACAGTGGCTGAAGCAGTTGAACATGAGGAATGGATACAAGCTATGCATGAGGAACTCAATCAAATAGAAAAGAACTCCACTTGGGATCTTGTGCTAAGGCCCAAAAATAAAAATGTAATTGGGACAAAGTGGGTTTTCAGAAACAAACTCAATGAAAAAGGGGAAGTTTCACGAAATAAGGCCAGACTTGTATGCAAAGGGTATTCACAAATGGAAGGAATCGACTTTGAAGAAACGTTTGCACCAGTTGCAAGACTGGAGACTATCAGAATGTTCTTAGTAGTTGCAGCACACAAGAAGTACAAGGTTTATCAGATGGATGTGAAATCTGCATTCCTAAATGGATATCTTGAAGAAGAAGTGTATATAGAACAACCAGAGGGATTTTTTCTAGACAAAGATGGTAGCATGGTATGCAGATTGAAGAAAGCATTGTATGGGTTAAAGCAGGCTCCCAGAGCCTGGTACTCTAAGTTGGATGGTTGTCTTAAGAGTATGAAGTTTGTCAAAGGAACAGTTGACAGTAATCTCTATGTCATAGAAATGACCACGGGTACTCTCATAGTCATTATCTATGTGGATGATATTATTTTTGCTGGTGACAAGGAAGGACTATGTGAAGAATTCGCTGAGCAGATGAAGAGAACCTTTGAAATGTCCATGCTTGGTCAAATGACATATTTTCTAGGATTCCAGGTGGAACAAAGGAAAAAATCTATATTTCTTTCACAAGAAAAGAATTTAAGGGACTTAGTAAAACGGTTCGGAATGGAGAATGCAAAGGAAGTCTCAACACCCATTTCTGTTGGAACCAAACCGTGCACGGATGAAGAAGGCAACAATGTTGATCAGAAAGAGTTCAGGAGAATTATTGGCAGTCTCATTTATCTCACGGCCTCAAGGCCTGATATAACATATGCAGTGACTTTGTGTGCATGATTTCAATGTGACCCAAAAGAATCACACTTATCAGCAGCTAAAAGAATCTTGAGATATATGAAAGGAACCCTCAACTATGTACTCTTATACAAACACAGTACAAACATAAAGTTTTTGGGATTCACTGATGCTGATTGGGCAGGTGATTGCACTGATAGAATATCCACATCTGGTGGAGCCTTCTTTCTAGGAGAAGGATGTGTTAGTTGGTATAGCAAGAAACAAAATTCTGTAATATTGAGCACAACCGAAGCAGAGTATGTGGCAGCTACACATGCATGTACACAAATGATTTGGATGCAGGTGAAGCTAGCAGATTTGAGAATTAAAGATGAAAACCCATTGAGGATCTTATGTGATAATCAAAGTGCAATTGGCTTGTATAAGAATCCTATACAACACTCCAGATCCAAGCATATTGATATAAAATATCATTTCATCAATGAAAGGGTCGCCAGTGGAGACATCAATCTCGACTACATTTCTACTCAAGATCAGGTGGCAGATATTTTCACCAAATCTATGCCTACAGAAAGATTTGTTGAATTAAGGCTGAAAATTCATGTTCAGCCTTCTCCTCTCACTTGAGGAAGAGAGAGGTACCTCCGTATTCCCTAAATTTATATGTTTTTGTACTGACATGCAGGGAATTGAAGGAGATGAGTGCATCCCTTGAGGGGGAGCATTAGTTGCTGAGTCAAGCAGTTATGCATTTTGGGAATGACTTCCTATTCATCCCTTTGCATTTGTTGGCCAATAAGGGGGAGAAATAATCAGCACATACACATTGTGACATTCTTCAAGATGTGCTTCGGAGTATTGACAACCAAATACAAAGGGGGAGATTGTTGTGCCCAAGTGATTGCATTTGTTGTCTATAACATGTCACTATGTGTCAACTGATGACGTAGAGCTTGAAGACTAATAGTTGGAGATGCATCATTACATCTGACGATTGTTGAGCTTCTCTTTAAGTTCTAAGAACTTGTATCAACTGGATACAAAGTCACAACAATGTTAGAAGACCATGCATTTTATTGACAATGCATGAGGAGTTGAAGATGATCCATCCACAATCTCTAAGTGGATGAAGTGCATTAATGAAGTCCATGCATTATCACTTAGTGCATGTGAACATGAAGAAGATCCAACATGATCTCTGATTAGATCAATGAAGTTTATTGAAGAATTTATGTGATTCAAGAGTTCGGTTAAAGAAGAAGAGTTGATGATGAACCTTCAAGAATTTCACTCCTAAGTGAAGATTGAATGTTTAAGAGGAATGGAGGAATTCTTAAGAAGAAGAGAAGAGAAGAAATGAAGAAGAAGAGTTGTGGCATTTGGCATTTGAAATTGGTTACTTTGTTTTTACACAAAGGACTTGTTCTATACTTATGCAAAAAATAAGCCACCAAGGGCCAGCCTTAAGTGTTCAACCCAAGGCACATGTGGGACTAGGTCACCACGCCCAAGGGGATCCCATGGGGCCAGCCCAAGAGAGGTCGGGGCCGTGTATAAGCCCTGAGGCCACGCGGTGATGAAGCCCGCGCAGCGTGAGCGTAGGGAGAGCACCCGTTTGTGTGCATAGTGGGCACCAGTGGCGCGCCCGTAGGGAGCAGAGTTGGCGCAGAGCGCGCCCGCAGAGAGAACACGGTGCGGGGCGGCACCGTGGAGGGAGGAGATTCAATTGTCGAGCTGATGGGAGCGCGAGGTTGATAATCCGTGGAAAAACCACGCTCCGTTTCGATGTGGGACGCGGAAAAATTCCCGGGAGTGCATCCTGGCCGCACGATTGATCGCGCGCCAGATCTCGGCCGCACATCTAATCCACCGCGGCCCATCCTGATCGCGGCCGTCCAAATCTTCGATCCAAAGGCTCCGAGGCGTCTCCTTCCTCGAGCTCAGTCGAAGGCCACCCGCGTGCCTCCATCGAACCAGGAGCACTCCGACACTGGATTTCGAGATTCCGGCCACCTCCGATCAAGCTAAATCCACCATTGTGATCGGCTGGCCATAACGAACATATTTATGCATTAAAATATGCATGCATGCAATGAGATGATGAATTCGGTCGAGGCCGAGGCAAACGAAGTTGTCGAGGCATCGGGTGTTCGTGCTTTGCATGAATGGGCCTAAACAGAGACATGCATGCGTTCGAAAACGCATGCACGTGAAGGAAACCGAAAAATGGAAAACCCGCATTAAAACAGAGAAGAAGAACGAGATACGCGGAAGATATTTAACACGTTTGAAGTTTTCAAAACGCCGATGATTTCGGGAATTCGAGTATTGGATCCCGCGGACTCCATTCATACTCCTCGCCTATAAAATGAGAAGTCCAGCTCCCTTGGAAACGCTACTGATCCTTTGAAAACTTGAGAATTCCGGAGCCACCCGTGGCCCCGAAGAAGTCCCCTGCGCACTACCTCTTTCGCGACAGGAAGAAGAGCTCGGGTAGTGTACTTACACGCCCCTCGTTTGGTTACACCCTCCATGCCCACAGGTGTCACGCCCTGCGCGACATAGGCCGTCCGCACACCTTGCGCGGCTATTGAAGAAGTGAGGCCGCACCCCTTGCGCGCCTCTTTTGGTGTTTGAGTTTGGGTGAAACATTTTCCACACTTGGGAGTGTGTGTTCAAAGAGGAAGACCCGAGGCTTAGCCTTGTGTGTGCACAAGTGAAGAAGACCAACCTTGAGAAGAAGAGTACACACTTAAGTGTGTGAATGCAAAAGAACTGATCATTCTAAGTGATTGGGTTTTTGGTGAGCAAGACCAACAAGATATTATGAAGACTGTTGAAGCTACTTGAAGTTTTGAACAACACCTTTGAAGAAGTGAAGTGGAGCCATGATGAAGATGATGCTGTGGAGTTGGGGGGTTTAACCAACTTGTAATTGGGGGGTATAACCAATTACTATGTAAACATCTTTTGGCATAGTGATGAATCCGTGTTGGGGGGTGTAACCAACACGGCAAGGAGTAGGTCTTTGTACCGAACCTTGTAAATCTCTGTGTTCTGTGCTTTCATTATCATTGCACCCCTAAAAGAGTAGATCTAGGCCTTAACCAGCTGCAGAGGTTGAATTGATAATTCAAAGGGAACAATACTTAAAAAGAAAAAGTTATCACTGATTCACCCCTCTCCTCTCAGTGATCACAACCGATCCAGGCATTTCAAATTAAAATAAATTCATAGTGATATTAAAAAATATCAAAATTATTTCAAGATAAATTATTTCTATAACCATAAAATAATTCATTTAATAATATTTTTTTGAATTTAGATACATTTTATTCACATATAAAACATAAAATATTAATTTAACTTTATAAAATATATTTATTGATAATTTTTCAATAATTATTTATTTTCATGGTGGAATTTATATTTTATATTATTTAAAAGGAAAATAAATATCCTATGATAAATAGTAATCATAATAATGTTTTGAAAATATATATAAGTATTATTTTGTTTCCAAACCTAATATTTATTAATTAAAATGTATTTTCATCTATGAAATTATTTATATACATTATATATTAATTATTATATAATTAATTTTCATCACTTTTAAAAATTAAATCTATCCATTTACAATGTATATTTCAAATTGTCACTTTAATACTAGGATAAATTGCAACTTTTATGTCATAAAAACAATGTTGATGGTAAAAAATTTGACATGATGTATCCTAAAACTTATAATATGAAATATGACATAGTTAAACTATTTAATATCAAGAAAAACATGGTTAAATTATTGAATAAGAATATTATAGAACAACTAACTTATTATCTTCTGAAATTTTAAAATTTGATTCGATTTTTGTTGAATAATACAATTTTGTTTATAATAAAAACTTTTATAATAAAACTACCACACTCATTAGAAATAAAAGGATTAATCCACTGAACCATAAAGGAAACTATAAATAATATAAAATTTTTACCTATTATATATCACTTTTTTAGAATACAATTATCTCCCAAATTGTTTAGACTCTGATTTCTAAAGATTTCAAGTTCCCATCTATATCATCAAGACTTTAGTGAGGAGATTAAATTTTTCAACATTAGTATTTTATCCCATACTACCATGTATCAATTTCAACATCTAGTAACTCATAATAAAACTAATATATAACTATACAATAATTAATTTATGTTTATTGAGGTATTATTTATAAAACATTACAATTATTAAATAGATTGTTCTTATTCATTTTTTCATTATAAAATTCTCATGTCTGTGGTGATTTTACAACCTATGTGAATGATGATTTAATGATTATATCATGAATGAATCAATAATACTAAATTAAAAATTATTAATTATCAAATATAAATATTATAATTTATCATAATATTATAAGGATAATACTATAATAAACTTATTTGAAATTCATTCATACCTAATAAATTATTATCTATTCATTATTTGTAATGTTTAACAAACTACCTTAATGTTGATACAAAATTGTATTACTTATGGCGAGGGAAACAAATTTTCATGTATGATATTAACTTAATATAAAAATAATTTTTTCCCTTGGATCCAAAATAATAATATATAAAGATAATTATAATGAATAACATTTGCATGATAAATGTTTTTGAGAATAATGTATTTCTTACACTTTGTTGTGAATCATGCATCAAGTTTCTATAAAATATACATAGATAATACATACTCATTTTGGACTATATATTTATAATAACATTAGAAATTTTCAAATGAAGAATTTATAACCATCTTTTGATAAAAAATATTAGGTAAAATCAGTCATTGAACATTTAAGTCCAATAAATACTAACTATTATTATTATTTAAAAATATTAAAAAACATGTAATAAATGATGAAATAATATAATAAAAATGTTCTTAAAAATCAATTATGTTCTTGAAATTAAAATAAATTAATATATGTTTTTTATATAGTATGTTATTATGGAATCCACCATGTATGAATCATTAATAATGGATTTCATCATATCTATTTTCATTTTATGAAGAAAAAAATTCCATTCCACAATTAAAATATTTCATTATTATTACATGATTCAACTTTTTATATCATATATCAATATTTATCAATAATGTTTTAAAAATTGGATTTTCTCATAATAACATTATTCTATATTCAATTTCATTCTTTCTGAAATTGTAATATTGTTAAAATAAATTTATAGTTTTTCTAGTGGAACCATTTCCATTATATCCATATTTATCTTCCCCTAATGATACCAATTAATTAAATAGAAACTATTATAAATTTTTAATCATGTGATCTTTAAATATCTATTTATATTATTTAAAAATATTACTAATTGTCCCTTTTATCGACATGAGATTGAGTTATGGTATTTTAAAACAATAATGTGATTTTTTTCACAAGTAGATTTTATCCCCTCAACATTTATTTGTTTTATCATTATCTCTTGTGATGGTTCCATGAGTGAATGCCTTTTTTATGATAAAAAAATTAAATTTCTTTCCCTTTCTTTTAAAAATAATATCTATGAGTGTTACTTTTAATTTCACCCAATAGGAAAACATTAAAAATATTTATGAAACATTTTCACTTTAATTTAATTTCCCACTATACAATATTTAACATTTATATTGATGATCGTTATCGACCTCTAAATGATCATATTAAAACCTATATTTGGGTGATTTCAATTTTATGTTATCTAATCGAATTCATTATTCAATTTTTATATAGTATTTTCTTTTAATGTATTAAAAATATTTATATTTAAATCGTTATTTATCATATGAGGACTTATTTTATCATGTGGAAAACTTATGTAAGTATTACTATGTTTTAGAGTCCTACTATTCAATATAATTAATTGGTTATTATTTTATATCACATGAGATAATGAAATTGGTAATGTCAATAAAGCATGGGTATGATTGGATTATTTCCTAACATTATCCTTTTCTAAAATTGAAATGAAGGACCCCATCCTAAAAAAATGAATCCTACATTATAAATATAAATATTGAATGAATAAACCATTTAATTATTAGACTATGTTTCAAATGAAATCAACAAAACACACAAAATATTTATACTATCACATGATCTTATAATATAATAATATAATTAACAAAAAATCGATCCAATGTAATGTGGATATTCCTATTTTGGGGTAAAATAATTTCATTCATTGGGTCCATAATATGTTATAACCACACCAAATATCTGGTTAACATATCCAAAATATATAAAAATAAAAATTTAGGGTCGTGATAAAATATTGTAATATCCCCACTGAACTCAACAAAAGAGTGATCGAATAATTTTTAATATTTAAACAAAGGATTTAATAGGATTAGATAACATTATACTTAAAAGTAACATTATTCAATCAATATTTTAGGAATAATATTCCAATAATAATAGATAAATAAAACTAAATATTAATGGAATAATAAATGGCCATCCACATTTATCAATGAAATTTGACCATTATAGAAATGATATAACCTTAAAAATATCATCACACTTTGAATATCATAATTTAACCCACTATAATGTATCATATTTCATATATAAAAATTAGGAACTCAATATTGATATGATGTACATATCTATAAAAAAAATTAAATAATTACACAAAATGGATAGTGACATTCCCTAGTTTAATTACTGAGTCATAGTTATCTATCAAACTTAGCCATCCATGTTGTCTCCTAGGAATGTACAAACATCAATGTTAATTAATTTTTTCCCTATAAAATTTTTTCCATGTATTTTGTTCAGTGAAACTCGTTTATTGAATAGATATATTTTGTCAAAAAAGTTTATAAAATATTTTTTCATGTTTGATATCAAATAATATTATAATAACTGGAAAAAATGTTCACTGGTTCCTCATTATTTAAATGAGTGAAATGGGGAAATAACATACTTCTACATTAGATTCATTCTTGTATTAAAAAATCATAAATGAATAAAATTATTCAAGAATTATTTGAAACAAAACAACATAATCAATGTGATTAAAGAGAAAATTTTGGAATATAGTAAATTTATAATAAATAAAGAAGAATAGTTTTTAATACACCTATAATAGATAAAAATGTTATAATAATTCTAATTTTAACTACAATAGTTATTCCCTAATAATGTATTAGAATTAAACCATCCATAACTCCCAACATGATCATGCATGGAATTAATCCTTACACACATTAAGATATCTAAGTTATTTTCCATATAGCCGAATGAAAACATCAATAAAAGTTTGGTACATATTTAGTTGATTCCAAAAAAATCATTCCTCAAATAGTTGATATCCATTATCAATAATAAATAGACATATACTAAATAGTAATATGCTAAAGTGATCCTAAACCTCTACCATATCCCCATTAACACTTACTAATATGGAGTGTATCAACCTTCTCCCTCTAATATTTTACTGGGTTATAAATTACATTACATCATAATTTTATATATTAACCACAGCTTCCGTATTTATGTGACCTAGAAATATATTAAATTTTATACTATATCTTATATTAACCTATATCAATAATAGAAAATGGAGAAAAAATACAACCTCATGGAATTTGGAACATCCATCAACACAATATACACTAAATAAAATGTTTTCATAATAGAGAGTATACATAACTTGGTCATCCCCTATAGTAAGAGAAGATGGATTATTTTTCTCAAGGTGGATGATATAAACCATATCCTTAGATACCTAGTCCATTGTTTCTCTATAAAAATTATACAATAAATTCATGTAGCTACCTTACGACACAATACTGGTCCTCATAAATGGATTAAATTTCATGGAATCATCTGACAAGATTCTTCTTAATAGATAAATGAATGCCGGATTCATTACAATAGAGAATGATTTATCATATATATTTTTAATCTAAATGTGTTATATATATCTCATCCCTTAAATAAATTGTGTCACCATTATGAATCATCAATAATAAACATTGATGAATGATTGAAATGTCTTAAAAAAACACAACAGATTACATAGTTGATATCTCCATATTGGTGAGACTCAAAACTCTACTGCTATATATTTAATTAGTGTTTGAGGAAAATATTATATATATATATATATATATATGTGATAAAATATGTATATACATGTATAACATTATTACAGATGAAAATCTATTTCCATGCATAAAACAATACTCACACATAGCAATCATATTAAATTTCATTGTATATTAGAAACGTAAAATTATTATCTTTCAACAATTCAATCAAAAATCATTTTAAAATTCCCCATGGATGATATAATTTATTATATATTATCAATAATATTATTATTATTTATATAGTTATTTTAAACCTATGAATTCATTGAGATCAGAAAATTATTAAGGTAAAACAAATGTGATATCAATTAAAACTACTTAATATATCATTATGATGATTATATGTAATAATATGATAAACATGTTACAAACATGACTCTATTAACATAAATATGGTATATAATTAATTATATTGTTGTAATATACAAGGAATCACATCCCTATGTATATAATAGTTTATGAGTCTTGGTAAACTAGATACATCTTTGAAAATAACATCAAAATGGGAAACATAAAATATGAAAACTGTTTCTTTTTTATAATTCCAAAATTCCTCATAGATTATCCATTCATATTAATCAGAAATCAGTTCCTGGTATCCTGGGGAATTTAATACATTAGAAATGATTAGGAACAAATTTTCAATAAGAGTCATAGTATATTGGAAGAAATCACGAACAAATATGAAAAATATGTATGTCATGGTAAATTAGAACAGAACATTATATTTATTCAAAAATCATAGAATATAATTTATAGAATGATTTAGGATAAAATAAATCCGTATATAATCACATATTTTTAAATATTTTCATTGTATAAATTATCTAATGGAATAATAAAATGGAAGTAACTAATCTCATAATGAGGGAACAAATAATGTTGGACAACTGAAAATATATGAGGGTTGAAACATACCTAATTTTAATGACAAATATTCCATATGAGTCCTATCAATGCATTGATGGGATATCTATAACAATGTACCATTAGTCACATACTACTTCTTATGAGTTTCTCCTAAAAAAGGGTGTAACATAATAAACATAATCTTTTTTATTAAAACTAACATAAAAAACGATTGCTCTTGTAACATCTTAGGTAATTAAAGTATATAAAATTGTCATAATTATTAATATTTTCTGAATTAAATAATAATTTTAAATTAATTTGGACGCTATGTTTAATGGAATATCTGAAATACAATAATGGGTTTCTCCGAAATATCATGATGCACGCAAGGTTGATTCATACTAAATAATAATAATATAATATTATTATTTTAAATGGTAGTTATTGATTAGACATTTTATTAGTGGGAATGAACATAACAAACCATATTATGATTAAACATGTCCGTTAAACAGTTTTACAATTATCATTTAATTTGTAGAAGTTTAAAATGAGAATGAATCAAATTTTAAGCATATATAATCTAATAATTTTCAAAAGGTAGTTTTACCACCATTAATGGTGAACCATTTTTAAATATAATTTTAGTTGCTTTAATATGTTCTATTTGAGAAAATGAACATCTTATTTATAATTGGGACATCCAAATTTACTTTTTTAATTTTTTTGTATTTTTCTGATAAATTTCATTTTTTAATGAATAGTTTTAAAATACATCATTTTAAGTCAAAACTGTATTTTCATCTCATTTATGTATATGAATATATGGTCCTTTAAATTATTTCAATGTGTAATTAGAATATATTTTTATTAATAATTCCAATTTATGTCATTATATTTAATTTATCTTTGAGATTGGACATAAACACATGTCAATATTTTTGTAGTTTTTACTTCTTAAAAACATGCTTTTTGGTTTGGACCACACAAATTAATTTTTAATAAATTTATTCAACATATGTGATTTGAATTTTGAAAAATGGATTCCATATTTGAAATCAGGATATCAAAATTTTGTACATAGGTACCATTTATTTTTAGACATTATAAATAGTAACATTAGAAAATATTTTATTTACCATGGATAAAGATTTAATATGGTAAATAAGGGTAAAAAATAATATTATAATATTATTCAATTACCCAATAACATGTACTAACAATATTATATGAGTTATTTCAAACCATTTTCATCTTTGGGTCAATTTTAGGACCCCCATGGAGCCACTTGTGTGTGAAAATGACATTTAATTTCTTTTGAATTAAATTAAGGAAAATGTAATATAATCATCAATTTGTTACTGAAAAAAATATATGGAGTTATATAACTGATATATCAAACTATAAATAGTCATCATAAAGCTAAAAATATTTCATACATCATGGTACTTTATTTATAATATATAGACATCAAATAAATAAATTTACTTAGGACATAATGATGATGTAGTGATTACCTTGTTAATGAATGGTTTAAATATATGAAATTATAAAAATTAAAATAAAATTGTTTTGAATGTTTTTATGCCATAAAATAATTTTATTGATGATTATGACTTGCTATATTTTAATTAATTCTGTTTTTTAATGAATTATATGGTTTTGGATTTTTAAAAATTCAATATATGAATAATATAAAAATTTACATAAATGAGTTTTTAAATCAATTAATATCTACTTAAATGATATAATAGTACGAAAAATATAATATTTGGCTAAAGGACATATATGATGTTACAAATTTTATTAATGATCCATTTTTGGGTCTCTTGGAATTTTATTGTTAAAATAATAAATTTATAGTATGAATATACATGATGACATGAAAAAATATCAATTACATAACTAAGGGTCAAGGCTAAATGATATGGTTAAATTTGTGACCTAAACTTGTGTAAAACCTATTTCTTGAGAGGATTTAGACCCATAATAATATGATATTAGAAATATATCACATCGGTATTATTATAATTCGAAAATTAGTTAATAATAGATTAATATTTCATGACATTCCTAAAGTGGCCATCCTCTCTTTTATAAAAGGATACCACATTTTACCCTTTACTCACATTTCTCAAGCCAGATGACTCATCCAAAAAATTCTCTAATAAGATCCAAAATACCACCATTCCTCATACAATACATACCCTAGTCATAAATAAATTCAGGAAAGAACGTTGGCTCAAGTTAAACTAAGTTACCCGATTTGATGTAATGTTTTCTCTCAAGTTCCTTTACATTATTTTTTCCTTCTCAACTCTCTATGATCTTCATATTATTTCTTTATATAAAAAAATAAGTATCCTATATATACTAGGTTTTTTATGAGATTTATCTTAACTACACTTACACACACCTTCATCTAGTGGGTATAGAACATACTGTTTCTATGGACGGTGAAATACTACTTCAGGAAATGATGATCGTTCAATCTTCTCCTATAAACTTTTATAGTGGCCGTTATGAGGGAACTATAATTATATATGATATTTATGATATTTATTTTATATATATATTTTTTTTATTCTCATTTAGAATATACCTTTATTCTTTTCATGTTATATAGTTACGATAATTTTATTTGAGGAAGTGAGGACTATCACCCCCACAAACTGATATGAATCATGAATGTGATAAACAGAACATATAAAGGATAAAATTAATGAACTTATTTAATATATATAATGTAGATATTATACTATAATTATAATATACCTATATATCATTTAGTTATTATTTCATTAAATATGAAAATGAAATGAAAGTAATGTTCATGTGTACGTACGGATTACCGTCTCCATGAATGGTGCATTTAATATATTATATAAAAATATTATAGACTATTATAAATACCTATATACTTGATACATATGATATATATGATATATAAATCTTGAGTTTTATTCTGGAGATAATTTAAATTTGACCACATGGTCAATTTGTAATTATAACCAGTTCCTTTTTGACTCAACTACAAAACAACGAAAAAACGAGCAATATGAACATGAATAATTATATGATTGTTATATCAAGGTAATAAGTTATATAAAATGAATAATTTATTTTAAAAATGTTTTATTAAAGTCAAAATTAACATAATTTTATTATTCCATAATATAAAGAATGAATAAGACAAGTCGATCACAATGTAAGGGACTTCGCCTCAATGTCCTTTCAATGAGGCATGTTTTGAGAATATAGTCTTCTTTATTTTACATATTTTATAATAACCATTTTTATTATTAAATTAACTAAAAGGGAATAATTAATCTATAAATCATTTTACTAAATGACAAAAGGATTTTTCTTAATGTATGTAGTGACAATGACATCGTTGTCACCGTAGTCTTTATTTGGATACCTCTATAATCATTAATGTTTTAATGGGAAAAAATCCCTTATTCCGTTTTAGGTGTTTTCACATTGAAAACTTTTTTTTTAAATTTATTTTGTATTTAAATATTTTGAAATTATTTCTTGTTATTATATAATAATATTATAAGTGATATGTTGATATTAGAAATATTTTTTGTGTTATGAATATATAATGTTGTTTTGACATTTCAAGGGTGATAACATGATAAACCAATGACATGTGGTTACATGATAAACTAAATTATGGGTGGTTCAATAATAAATCAAGGATTTTTGGTTAGGTTATAACCTCTAATGCATTGTTTATAGAAGTCGTGTGTGTAGTTATTCCTTCTATAAGATTGATTTGTAGAGTTCGACCTTATGGTTATTCCATTTATGTATGTTTATTCCCCAATATTACCTTTTATATGTTATGCATGATTTTTATTGGTTTTATGGTAATATTTTGTTGAAAAAAGGGTATGAAATGAAATTTTATTCAATGAATAGTGTTTACTACTTCATAAATGTGAAAAGAATTACTTTTGGTAAAGTATTCATGTTTAACATTTTGTTTTAAAAAATAATCGTTTTCATTATTTGTGGAACCCCTACTGAGATTTTTATGCTCATCCCATGTTTTGAAATGTTTATACTGGATTTAAAGCTTAATAGAGTCAATGATATATCAAGGACAAGTTGGGATGTTTTAGCATGAAATGAAACCGTGTTCTCTTTTTAAAAGATTTTGTTTTTTGGATAGTGAGAAAAAGTGTCTACTTTATAATAATGAAGTTGTTGTATATATGTTATGGCCTAATTCTCTAAAGATATAAACCTGAAAAAATTCTCAATCATAATTTATAATTTAATTCTATATTATGTAATTTTAAAGGTCGAGGCCTTATAGTTGGTATGAGAGGTTGGGTTAGACAACATTAGGAGTTAAAGTTATGTTAAATTAATATCCATAAATTTTTTTAATGTCAAATTTGAATGATATAGAATTTGAATATTACAATATTGTTTCATCTATGATATGTTTGTTCAGAATGATTTTAGATAGAGGAAATAATGAAATAGTGTTGGGAAGGCATACAAAGTTGAATAACCTTCAAAATAATAATCCTAAGATGATTGGAATCACAATTGAATGGTTTTTTTAGTAATGGCATAGTTGACTAAGGCAATATATTATGGGGGTATACATACACGAGATCAACTAGATCAACCCAAGAGGAACAAGTCTATAATATATCATTTAATGAGGCAATATCACCCATAATTTAGACGATTATCTGACCCTATTCAAGATGTATATTGGATCAAACACTATAATAGATTTTGGATGTCATCGTTTTTACAGACAATCAAAAGTTTACTCTCACTATTTATCATTTTGAAGGAGAAGTAGATCAGTGGTGGTGGATGGTTAAAAATATTTGGTATAGTGAAGAGATTGATGGTCATAATTAGGAAGAATTCAAAGGTATGGTTCTTGAAAAATATTTTCCTAAGGTTGTTCGACTTAGGATGGAATCCACTTCCAGTAAATGAGGTTGGAGGATGACTCAGTGGATACTTACGAAGAAAAGTTCAATCGACTAGAACTATATACTCCAAATTTCATCTATGATAATGATAGTAAGATTAATCAATATTAGTTAGGACTGAAGGTGAGATATTGAAGAGCATTATCCTCTCGTGAATTCATTAGCAATTAGAAACTTGTTAGATGTTCTAATAAAGTTGAAATGGAGTTTTTTGATGATCAAGTGTTGCATGAGAGAAAGAAAAAAAGATGTAATGTGGGCAAGAAAAAGGAAAGTATTCATCAAGGAATATTGGAGGTAAGAATAATATATTTTCATCATGTTATAAGTGTGGTAAAAATAAACCTAGACAAATGTTTATCAATGTCTGGGAAGTGCTTCTGGTGTTATAAGTGTGGTCATATTTCTCATAACAGTAAGACAGATGATCAGGCAGGCAATGAAAACCTATCGGTAATAATTTTTAGTTTCAATGAGTTTGGTCATTATACCAATGTGTTGAATGATAATTACCCATGGTGGGAACCAATCATATCAAAATAAAAAAGGTGGGGTGAAATATTTGTCAACTACTAAGATTGATGTGGGACCATAAAATGAAGTGGTATCAGGGACTTTGTTTGTTTTATCATATTTTTCCAATGTGTTGTTTGATTTAGGGTCTACACGTTCTTTCATTTTAGTGAATTTTTCATTTAAATTTGGAATTCCTACTTAAGATGTGAATCTAAAAATTATGGTAAAAACTTCTGGGAGAAATTTTGAGGTAAAATAAATTATAATAATCTTCTTATATTTATTTTTGGAATGATTTTACCTTGAAACCTTGTTATTTTTCCTCTAGTAGAGTTCGATGTTATTTTGGGAATGGATTGGCTTTCTATTTAACATTCATATATTTATTATAGAGATAAAGAGGTTTATTTTCATAAATACATTAATTTTATTTAAAATAATGAACCCTTATCTTTAATAACATATTAGGATGCTTAGAAACTAGAGAAAGATGGAAATGAATGTTTCATTTCATATATTGTTGAATGAAAAGGAACTGTTCAGATTAATGATGTTGTAAAAGAAAATGATTATCTTGATTTATTTCATGATGTGTTTCCTAAATTTATAACTGATCGAGATGTTGATGGAATTTTTGACTTAGTTCCTGATTCTAAGACAATTTCAAAACCCCCCTATCGAGTGGCTCAAATTGAACTTTTACAGTTGAAGAAACCATTGCAGTAGTTGTTAGATAAAGGCTTTATTCGACCTAGCACATCAATGTGGACTTCCCCAGTCTTGATTTATTAAAATGATAGATGGTTCAATGAGACACTTCATGGATTATAGATCCTTGAATTATATCACTATTAAGAATAACTATCCTTTGACTCATATTAATGATTTTTTTATCAGCTCCCAGTGGCTCTCTATTTTTCAAAGATTGAATAGTGATCGGGGTACCATCAGCTAAAATTAAAGGAATAAGACTTTATAAAGAAAACATCCCATACTAGATATGTCCATTATGTATTTTTAGATATGCATTTTTCGTAAACCAATGATCCTGTTGTATGCATGGATCTTATGAATAGAATTTTTGGTGAGTTCTTGGATATGTTTGTGGTTGTGTTTATTAATGACATTTTGGTGTATTCCAAAAGTAATGAGGACCATGAAATTCATTTAAGGGTAATCTTAAGAACAATAAATTTTATGAAATTTTATGGTAAATACATAAAATGTGAGTTTTGGTTGAATGAAATTTAATTTTTTTGTCACATTGTTTCATAAAATGGCATAACTATTGAACATGAAAAAAAATGCTATTGAAAAATGGACAGGACCCACAAATATAACTGAGATTTGTAGTTTCCTTTGTTTTCAGGATATTACTAATGTTTTGATGAAATGTTTTCATGTTTATATGTCCCATTTACATTTTAAACTTGAAAAGGTTGTTTGTTCATCTGGAATAAATTATGTAATGATTGTATTATGGAATTGAAATAAATAATGGTGAATGCTCCAGTTTTGGAATTAAATTACCAAGATGGTTAATTTACTATCTACAATGATGCATCATTGATAAGAAATGGATTTATCCTAATGCAGAATGATCAGGTAATTTATTATGCTTTACGTCAGTTGAAACCTCATTAGGTAAATAACCCTACACATGATTTGGTATAGGTACAATTGTTTTTTGCTTAAAAATTTTTGAGGTGTCATTTTTATGGAGTATAATTTGAAATATATACAGGCCAAAAAAGATTGAAGTATATATTCAATAATAATGAATTTAACACGAGACATCAAAGATGGCAGGAATTAATCAAGGATTATGATTTAATGATTCATTACCATAAAAGAAAATAAAATAAAGTGATCAATTCTTTGAGTCAAAAAAGTAATGCTACATTAACCATGTTATATTTTAAACAAGATCCTTTGATTAGAGATTTCATGAATATTGGAATATAAGCTGTTGGTGTAGGAAATTCCTTACTTTTTTCAGGTGTTAGTGAAATCATCTATATCAAATAGAATTAAGCAAGCGTAGAAGGAAGAGTGTCAGTTATAGAAAAAAGATATTTTTGGTTCAGATAGATATGTTTCCTAAATTTAACACTAATAATGATTATATTTATGGATTTGGAAAGAGGTTATGTTTGCCTTGTGATTCACAATTGAATAAGGAGTTATAATGTGAAGCTCATAGTTCTCTATTTCCAGTTCATCTTTGTAGTATTAAGATGTACATAGATCTTCTAGAGTATTACTGGTGGGATGGAATGAAAATAGATATTGTTTACATTACTATTATGTGTTTGACTTTTCACTAGTGTAAAGAAGAGTGGAAGTTACAAAAAGGGATGCTTCAGCCTTTACTGGTGCCGTAGTGAAAATGGAAAAATATATTTGTGGACATCATTGTGGGATTAATAAAGACATCTCAAGGTAATCATGCAATTTTGGTTATTTTTGATTTGTTGACTATGTATTCTAATTTCATTCCTATTCAAGATACTCAATATATATATCATATTTATCAGCTATATGTTATGGTGATTGTCATCTTGCATGGAGTTCCTCTCTCTATTGTATCCGATTGTGATCACAGGTCTACTTCTAACTCTTGGAAAGGCCTTCAAAATTCAGTGGGTACCGAATTAAATTTTAGTATAGCTGGTAATCCTCAATCAGATGGGAATTCATGATGAAAAATTCAGACATTACTATATTTTCTACATGCTTCTTCAATGAATTATTAGTGTGTTTTGGACAAACGTATTTATTTAGTTGAGTTTTCTTATAATAACTATTTTAATTCCAATATAAATATGGGTTAATTAGAGGAATTATATGGGAATTGGTGTCAAACATAATCATTTTGTGATGTTTTTGGTGGAAGAAAACTGATTGGACATGAATTTGTAGAAGTTATGGAAGACAATTTTTAGTTGATATAGATAGAAATGAGGATATCTTAGAGTTCGTAGAATAGATTTGAGCATAACAAGAGGACGGATCATTCTTTTGAGGTAGGTGATCATACATATCTGAGGGATTCACTATGGAAAATTGTGATGTGTTTTGGTAAGCAGAGGATGTTGAGTCCACAGTCCAATAGACCTTATGAAATTCTAGAGAAAGTTGAATCAGTTTCATACTAAGTGGATTTACCTACGAATTTATCCCAAGAACATAATTCTTTCATGATTATATGTCAATAAAGTATATTCTTGATCTATCTCATTTTTTGAGTTCACAAGTATTTCAGTTGGAACAAAAACTTTCTTATAAGGAACAACCAGTCTAGATTAATGAAAATAGAAAGAAAGTGTTGCGAAATAAAGTTATTTTTCAGGTTAAGGTTTTGTTATAAAAAATATGGTTGATGATTCGACATGGGAATCTGAAAATGCTATGAGGGATAAATACCACAACTTATTTGATATGTAAATAAAATTACATGGAAGAAATTTCCAAAAGGGGGGAAGGATGTAACATCCCAGGTAATTAATGAATACGACATCTTAATACTTATTAATATTTCTGAATTAAATATTAATTTTACTTAATGGGGGATTCTATGTTCTATGGGGGACCCGACACAAAACAATGTGTTTCTCTTAATTCTCATCTTTCACAAAAATTTGATTCACACTGAAAAATAATAATATAATATTATTATTTTAAATGGTAGTTAACACCTAGTTTTTTTGTTGGGAGGAATGAACATAACTAACCATATTATGATTAAAAATGTTTATTAAATTTATTTACATTTATCTAATAAAATTTAGAGGATTCAAATGAGATTTAATCACATTTTAAGCATAAGTACTCTAATATTTTTTTAAAGGTTGTTTTACCACCATTGATGGCCAATCATTTTTAAATACAGTTTTTTCACTTTTATATGTTACATTTGACGAAATAAAATTCATCTTTAGAAGTGGGACACCAAAATTTACTTTCGGAAAATTTATGTATTTTTCTAATAAAGATCATTTTTTTAATGAGTAGTGAAAAATACTATATTTTATTTCAAAACTATCGTTTCATATTTATTATTTATATGCTTAGACTATCATTTAAATTTGATTTAAAGTGTAATTAGATTATATTTTTGTTATTTAATTCTATTTTGGTCATTGGAAGAAATTTTTATTTTAAATTGGACATAAACACATTTCAATCTTTTATTATTTTTTTTCTTAAAACACGCTTTTTTGGTTTCCCCAATGAGAATTTTTTTTAAATTAATTTCTGTAATGTAAGTGTTTTGAATTTAGAAAAATATATTCCATATTTGGAATTAAGAAATCCAAATAGTTTAAATGGGTACCTTTTTTAGACATTATGAATAGTAACTTCAGTAAATATTTTATTTTCTATGGTTAAAGGGTAAATTAGCTAAAAAAGGGTAAAAAATTATATTATTATAATATTAAATTACACTAACACATGTTTTATCTATATCAGATACTATTTTTCCAACCATGGGACTTTTTGTGTTCATTTTAGGACCCCATAGAGCCACTTTTGTGTGGAGATGACATTTAATTACTTTTAAATTAATGTTATGTAAAATATAATGTAAATATATATCTTTTAATAAAACAACTTATATATGGGGTTATATAATTGATACCTTAAACTATAAATATTCATTAAAAATATAAAACTATTTCCTACATCATGTTATTTTATTTATAATTTTAAGAAAAAATATAAATTAATTTATTTTTGACACAATGATGATGTTATGATTACCTTGTTAATAAATTATTTACATAAATGACTCAATATAAATTAAAATAAATTTATTTTCAACATTTTATACCATCAACTAATTTGATGGTTTATCATGACTTGTTATATTTGAATTGATGAAGTTTTTGTAATGAATCATGTTGTTATGGATTTTGAAAAAATCATGATATGAATTGTATAAAAAATGATATTAAACAGTTTGTAAATCAATTAATATTTTATTAAATGATATAATAGTTTCAAATATCAAAGATTTAGTGTAACATACTTTCCATAACTAGCTACAGACCATTTTTAATTATTGCAATCTAATTAATTAAGTGACCCAGGGTGCGCGCCTATGAACCTCGTTGTGGGTCCCGAGAATCATTTTATTTAATTTAAATAATTGTTGACATTTTATGAAAAAATGTCACATCACACTTCGGCATGGTGATCGATTTGTAAATAATTAATTAAGTATTGGAAAAGTGTAATAAGAGAATTTATGAAGATTTAAAAGAAGGAATAAATGGTCAAAAAAATCTGAAATAAAATAAAGAGGGGGTTACATGAAAAAATGAAAATAAATAAATTGGGTGATTCCTATTTTTAATATTTTTATTATTTTCCTTTCAAATATATTTTTTTATTTTATCTTTTTCTTTTATTTCATTTTTTCATTATCTTTTATTTTTCTCTTATTTTTCTTTCGTTTTATTTTTCTTCCTTTTCTCTCTTTTTTTCCTCTCCTCTTTCCCTGTCCCACTCATCACGTGGCACCCCTCATTCCCATCAAACCAACAAGTCACCCCTTAAGAAGGATTCTATTCCACCATCTGACATCCAATTCCTTTACAGTGAAGTCTACACTAAACCTTAGGGAAATTATAATGTTGTGCTATTGGAATCGTGCGTTTTCATTGAGTAATCTGCATGCAGTTCATCACAAATCATTTTTACCCTATTTTGGGGGTTTTCTAAAATCCTTTTTTAATCCGTTTTAGGTCAAATAAAATCCTATTGGTGATCTTAGAGTAATCTAGGACTAAAATGTAGTGTGCCTACTTGATTTACCTCTATTTCATTTCAGTTTGTTAAAACACACCATTCTATCATCAGTGAGGGCTGGCCGGCTTTATGCAATTTTACCCATTTTATTTAATTTCAATGTTCTGTTTAACTATTTCAACCTTAATCATATTAAATTAATTTTTTTAATGGTTGAAACAAGATCATACACCTATTCGGTTGTTCTAAAATAGTCGGCATATTTTTCCATTAGTTGGATTGTTAATTTAATTAGCGATGGGTATTGCACAACCCCTTATTAATGTTTTTAAAATTAAAAAAATAGTTTTTTAAATTGTAGCAATAATATCAGACACCCATCGATGTAATCTTCCATTAGATGGGTTTATTGTTTAATTAATTAAATGTCTTTTGAATCTCATTTTATTATAATTAAATTTAATAAATAGTTTCGTTGAATATGAACATGAATTATTGGATCATTGACACTTATTATGTGAACTTCTTATTACATAAATGTGCATTATCCACTGAGATTGATAGGATATTTATATTACCCTGAAACATTTTATGTGAAATTATTATTATTTAAATGTACATTATCCACTTACATTTCCATGACAAGTATATTCCCTAGCATGTTATTATGATGAACTGCTTATTATTTATATGTGCAGTATCTGCCGAGATTGATATGATATGTATATTGTATTCCAAGTTGTTATGTTGAACTGATTTTTATTTAAACATGAATTATCCACTGATATTGATATGATATGATATGTATATTTCTTTTCAAGTTCTTATGTTGTTCTTTTAGATTTATTCCCTGTAATGCGGGTGTATCTGGTTAGTTATCATGTTGTGACTTTATATGCTAATTATGTCATTTTTGCTATTGTGAAAACTTTAATTAAATTCAGGGCATCGAAAGTGGGTGGGTATCATATTAAGGGCCATGAATAGATCCTCTATTCCTGACAGGTTACCTCTATGTGCCAGGGGGTGGTGTTATTGGCTTTCCCAGAATGAGAATTCCCTGGACATTCTAATACTTCTGAGTGATACCGGTTCCAAAAGGGCCCATCCTAGAGGATCCATTGGCAATGTGTCTATGCCAGTCTTAGATTACACTTGACCACTTTTTGTGAGATCTATATGGACTGAGGATAAATCCATTCCTCGGGTGATACTTGGTATTTCAAAAGATTTCCTTGGATGGGCTCGATGGAATTGGATAAATTGACAGATGTTCTATAGCAATACCTTCAGGACGGGCTCAGACTCCATCTCTCAACTAGAACATTGAATAATGATGCACATAAGGTTTATGTTATTTCTAATTGAGTCTCTTGTGAATTGAGATATTTTTCCCCAGATATGTGGAAGTGTTCTTGGTTGACACTGGACATGAACCCCAAGTTAAAGCAAAAGAATGGGGTATAATTATTCATGGTTTTACCTTTCATTATGGGTACTAAATATATGTGTGTGTGTTTGTGCATTTTTGGTGACAGGTATCATTTCAAACTACCAGCTTAGGATGAAGTAAGTGACAAGTCAAGGGTGCCTTTTGAGACATGGGCTGACATATTTACATCATTTCACTGCAATTAATTTAATTTAAAAGGTTATGTAATGGAAAACTGCATATTTATTTTTACACTAAATAGAATGGTTTAGAAACTGTGGGTGTCAGCCTTCTAAGATTTTATCTCACACCCTGTCAGGGTGTCGTCGACACCTGAGTAGATTACATGCTCACAGGTATTGACCAGGGGAAGTGTGCTGCTTCCAATGCTTGACTATTCCTTACTTCTTAGGATGGAGACTCGGGTAGAGGACAAGGCCTTACTAGCGATGTAGTTGCAGCTCGTGTCTTTTCTTTTATTTCACAGTTTGTTTGAGTTCTGCTTTCCATACATTTAGTTTAGACTCATATCTTGGAATAACACCATTTTTTGAGTTTCAACACTTGGTTTATCATTTAGTTGGATTTATTTATATTCCTTATGTTATAGTTTATTCATTTATATGCTTCTGAGATTGATTATTGTTACTGGTTACTTCCACTGTGATATTATATATTACTTATATGGGCATAGTCTCTCCCATGGACAAAAAAGATCCCTCGCTGCTAATCAGCAGCCTCTGGTGTTCGAGGAGATGTGCTTGAGGTTATGTGACCCAAAGGTCGGGCCAACATCATAGAGGTGAGTTGTGTCAAGGCTTTAAAAAGTGTTATTATAGTGTGTTTGTTCATTTGTATTATTGTTTGCGATAGACATGAGACTAGGATATAGGGATTTTGGATGTACTCAATTCTTAGACATAGCTAACCCATTTATAGGGGAAAACTAAAATACCTAGGTTGGGATTGCTGATATTGATTATGCCAGTTACTGTTGATATGATTTCTCCTTGGGTGACTTGCTTGTATTGCGTTGTTATTATACTAGTATTATTGATATAATGGGTTTACCATTTCAGCCCGATGAAATGAGAGAAAAACATCCCATGCATCACAATAGGAACTATAGGATTTAAATTAAATTCATATTGCCATTATGTATCTACTTTTAGCATTCATTTTTCTATTACATGTGTATGTTGTTATACCTTGTGGAAAAATTTTGAACTGTTGGTTTGTTGAATGTAAGGTTGTGTTAGTCTATTATATGATAGCCTGACTCAACCTAGTTGTTAGCTGTATAACTATTTAGTAATCCATTAGTTTTCTCTTCTATATCAATATATAGCTCTTGAGGTAGGCTGCCTTTTGTTTAGAGTTCAGAGGAAGGCTATATACCTGACATATTTTTTCACCATACTTGTTTTTCTCACCTTATTTACACCTTTATATCATCTACTATTGCTGAGAGACTTGGTTTTCTAATTGAGCATCACTACGTTATCATGTCTCTCGACACATTTCTTGGGGTTAGGGTAGAGGGAATATGCTAGTTCCATGAATTCCCACTCGAGATAAGCAGGTACAATTTTGTTTGAATTTCTATGTCCTCGATATGTCTGGAATCTGTTTCATTCTTGGAATGAACTAGCCCACTCTTTATTGTGCTCAAGTGGATTTCTATCACCGTTGGGTGTCCTTCGAATCCCCTAATGGAGACACATATCTTCACAAGGAAGAATGGGATAGGCAAGATAACTGAGCTAATCCACAATATGCATGGTTGGGAAGAGTGATCGCTCAGTTGGCAAGTCTCTTCATGAGCAATCTGGGAATGCAACTACTTGAATTCCCTCTAGTGGAAGATCTTTTCATGGACGTCTTCCCTAATGATTTCTATAGATTACCTCCTATGAGAGACGTGCACTTCATTATCGTGCTCGTTCCAGGTGCGGCACTAGTGTCTATTCCTCCCTATACGATGTCACCAATAGAGATACAAGAACTCAAAAAGAAGCTTGATGACTTTGAGGCTAAGGGTTTCATCAGACCTAGAACATCGCCATGTGGTTCACCTGTCCTTTATGAAAATAATAAAAATGTTACCCTAAGGTTGTGTTTGGATTATTGTCGACTCAACCAGCTCAATGTAATGAATCGATATCCATTGTCTCATATAGATGATCTCTTTGACCAGCTCGGGGGAGAAAATGTTTTCTCCCAGATTGATCTGAGGTAAGGATATCACCGGGTGCGTGTGAGACTATCTTACATACCACTTACAGCATTCCAAAGCAGATATTTCTTGTATGAGTATCTAGTTATGACATTCGGCCTCACGAATGTGCTGGTAATCTTCATGGCCCTGATGAACCGGGTTTTTCATCCATATCATGATTACATTTGGGTAGTATTCGTGGTTGACATATTAGTGTATTAAAATTCCAGACATGACCATGAAACCCATCTTGAGATCACGCTGAGTACACTGAGAAAGCACCGGCTATATGATAAACTCAGAAAATGCCACTTCTAGATTGATAATGTGCAAATCATGGGAGATATTATATCTAATGAAGGAGTATCATTTGACCGAAACAATGTGAGTGCTATGGATTCATGGGAGAATCCCAAGAGTGTCTTTGACGTCCACAAGTTCTTGGGACTCGCAGGATATTACAAGCGATTCATCTAGGATTTCTCCCACTTAGAAGCACCACTTACGAACCTGACTAAGAAAGGTGTACATTTTATCTAGTCAGAAGCATGTGAAAAGTCATTTTAGGAATTAAAATGAAGACTAACATCATCCCCAATCCTGATTCTTCCTAAACCTAGTATGAGCTATACAGTTAATTGTGATGCTTCAAGTATTGGACTATGTGTAGTTATGATTCATTTTGACTGAGTTGTGGCTTATGGATCCCACTAGATAAGACCTCACGAGCGAAACTATCCTACATATGACCTTGAGTTGGTAGATATGGTTCATGCTCTATGATGTTGGAGAAACTATTTTTTGGGTGAGAGATTCATTGTTTACACGGATCATAAAAGCATGAAATATATCTCCACTCAATGAGACCTGAACTTAAGGCAACGCAGTTGGGTCGAACACATGCATTTGTTCGACATTGAGCTTACTTTTACCCCTGGTAAGGGTAATGCTATGTCGGATGCTTTAAGCTACAAGACAAAGACACATGCCATGAATGTAGCCAGAACTGAGTGGTAGATGAGGGCCTTGTTTTCAGAGTTGCATCTAGATGTTCAATAGCAGAGTTGAGAACCGGTTCTAGCAGCTCTTATAGTGACGTCCTCTCTTTTGGAGCATTTCTTTAGGAATCAGATGACTAATCCTAAGGGGCTCTTTTTGAGGGAATGTCTTACAGGAGGGAACCCACCGCTTGATTGGATTTATGATGGGAGTGGAACCCTCCTTTACCGTTGCATTGTATGGGTACCTTCAGGTATACGAGAAAAGATGATGAAGGAATCTCACACCTCTATTTAGGAAGTTCATCATGGGCTGACCAAGATTTATAGAGAAATGTGTCGAAAGTATGGGTGTCCTAGTATGAAAAAGCAGATAGCAGGTTTCATCACTCACTGCTCCACCATCCAACATGTGATTGCAGAGCACATGCGACCTACTAGACTCCTACATCCTCTATCCATTCTAGATTGTTAATGGAATGAAATCACCATGGATTTTGATACACGCTTTCCCAGATCTCCTCGAAGCAGCGATGCAGTATAAGGGGTTGTCAATAGGTTGACCAAGGTTGCGTACTTCTTTCATATCCAAGATACCTTTACGATTGATGAGTTTGGAAGACCTTATATTCAGGAAATTTTTCAATTTCATGGTATACCTCATTCTATTGTCTCTGGTAGGGATTATATTTTTAATTCACAATTATGGCAAGGGTTGTAAAAGGAATTGGGCCCATAGGTACTTCTAAATACTCTATATCACCGTCAGATAGATGTGGAGTCCGAGAGAACTATACGAGTGTTATAGGATATGTTACAGGAAAGTACCCTTGATTTTGGAGGTTCCTGAGAGAATCATTTACCTCTTGGGGAGTTTACCTATAATAATATATTCCACGAGGCAATCCAAATGGCTCTCTATGAGGCTCTCTATGGTAGACAATGTCGTTCGCCTTTATGCTAGCTTGAAAAAGGTGAGGATGCTCTTTTGGGTCCTCATCTAGTTCAGGATACTTCTAAGAATGTTCAACTGATTTAGAGGAAACTGACTATATCTCAGTCTAGGAAAAAATATTATACTCATCATCGTCGCAGGCCTCTGGAGTTAGAGGTGGGACAATGAGTCTTTATGTGTGTTTCACTAAGGTTGGGTCACAGGCAGATTAGGAGGTAGGGGAAGTTATCACCAAGATATTTCTGGCCATTCGAGATAGTGGAGATAGTAGGGCCAGTAGCCTATAATTTATTTCTACCTTAGATGCATCCTTCCATTAATGATTTTTCCATGTATCTCAGCTCTAAAAATATCACCCAGACATGTTTCATTATTTTGACCATAACGACATCGAGATTGATGATGATGCATCCTTTGTGGAGGATCTGATCTGTATCATCGACCATAACATGAATGTACTCTGAGGTAAGTTAGACCCACTAGTCAGAGTGTTTTCGCAACAGAAACGCATTCAGGATGAGACCTGGGAGTGAGAGACGGATGTACGTCCACATTGGCCGGAACTTTTCTCTAGTATCATTCCACTACCCTCAAAAGGGAAACTCGAGGACGAGGTGTCAAAAGGAGGGGAGGCTATAACATCCCTCCCATAACTAGGTATGGAATATTTTTAATTATTATATTATAATTAATTATGTGACCCAGGGAATGCGTATGTACACCTCTTTGCAGGTCCCGAGCATCTTTTTATTTAATTTAAATAATTTCTGATGTTTTATGAAAATAATGTCACATCTTGCATTGGAGCAGGGTTCATGTTTTAAATAATTAATTAAGGATTGTAATAGAGTAATAAGATATTTGAAAAATACTTAAAAGAACGAAAGAAAGGATAAAAAGAAATTCTGAAATAAAATTAAGAGAGGGTTACATAATAAAATGAAAATAATTTAAATGGAGGATTCCCGTTTTTTATTATTTTAATTATTTTATTTTCCATTCATTTGTGTTATTTTATCAGTTTCTTATATTTAATTATATTTTATTTTTATTTTATTTCATTTTTAATTTATTTTATTTCTTTTCTCTCATTTTATTTTTTCTTCTCCTCTCTCCCTCTCCCACTCATAATGTCTCGCCCATCATTCCTATCAAACCAACCAGTAGCCCATTCGGAAGGTTGCTGCTCCTCTTTCTGACATTCGATTCCTTCGCCATCAGGTGCACAATATACCTTAGGGAAATTATAATATTGTGGAATTTGATTAGTGCATTTTCATTGAGTAATCTACTCGCTGTTCGTTCGAATGATTTTTACCCATTTTTGGGGTTTCTATAAAATCTTTCGTTTTTCATCTGTTTTAGGTCAATTAAAACACTACCGTGGATCCTAGAGTCATCTAAGACTACAAGGTTCGGTTTCTACTCTCTTTCTCTCCATTTTTTGGTTTTTAAAAATTCAATGGTGTGCCGTTAGTTGGTGCCTACCGGCTTTGTGAAATTTTACCCATTTTAATTACATTAAGGGTTATATTTAGATGTTGCAAAAATAATAATATTAAATTACTTTTTTGAATGGTTTCTACAATTTCAGACACCCCTTTGGGTGTTTTGACATAGTCGGTGTAATTTTATTTTTATCCGGGATATTAATTTAGTTATCTGTGGGTATTACTCAACCCCTTTTTATAGTTTCTAAAATTAAAAAAAATAGTTAATTTTATTTTTGAAACAAACTCAGACACCCTTCAGTGTAATATTCTATTAGATGTGATTATTTATTAATTATGTTTATGTGTTTTGAATTCGTTTTTATTGTAATTAAATTTAATAAATAGTGTCTTTGAACATGAACATGAATTGTTGGATCATTGGAAATTGTTATGTGAACTGATTATTATTAAAATTTGAATTATCCACTAAGATTGATATGATATATATATTACCTTGAAACTTGTTATGTGAACTACTGGTTATTTAAATGTGCATTATCCACTGATATTCATTTGACATGTATATTTACGTGCATGTTCTTATTCTAAACTACTTATTATTTTGATATGCAGTATCCACAGAGATTGATATAATATATATTATCTTGCAAGTAGTTATCCAGAACTTATTATTATTTAAATGTGAATTATCCGCAATGATTGATATGATTTGTATATTTCCATTCAAGATGTTATGTTGTACTGTTTGATTTATGCCTTGTGATGCTGGTGTTTCTAGTTAGTTTTCAAGCTGTGATATTATATAAAGATTATGTCATATCTTCTGTTATGAAAACTTTTATTAAATTCAGGGCGGGGAAAGGGGGCAGGTCCTATATTAAGGTCCTTGTTTAGAACCTCCATTCCTAACCAGTTACCACTATGTTCCAGGGGATGTGTCATTGGATTTGCTAGACAGAGACATCCCCAGACATTCTAATACTTTTGAGTGATACCAGTTCCAAAATAGCCTATCGGGACGGATCCATTGGCATTTTGGCTATGCCAGTCTCAGATGATAGTCGACCCCTTTTGTGAGATTGGGACAGCCTCAGGGTAAATCCATGCCTCGGGTGATACATGATCTTTCAAATGATTTCCTTGGATGGGCTTGGTGGAAATGGATAAATTAACGGATTTTCCATAGCGATATCTTCGGGATGGGCTCAGACTCCAAATCTCAACATAAACATTAAATTAATAATCACTTAAGTTTTATCATTCTGCTAGTTGAGTCTCTTGATAAATGAGATATTTCCCCTGATATATGTAAGTGTGCCTGGTTGACACTGGACCTGAACCCCAAGTCAAAGAACATGTTTGGAGTGTACTTTTTCTAGGTTTTACCTTACATTCTGGGTTATATATATATATATATATGCATGTTCGTGAATTTATGTTGAATGGTATCCTTTCAGAATACCAGAATAGGCTAAAGTATGTGACGAGGCATGGGTGCCATTTGGGACCTGGGCCGACTTATTTACTTCATTAAACTGTAATTAATTTATTTGAAATGTTTATGTAATGGCACACTAAATTTTTATTTTTTAACAAAATGGAATGGTTTAGACATTGTGGGTTCTGGTCTACTGGGATTTTATCTCACACCCTTCTCAGACATCTTCGACACCTGGGTAAATTACATGCTCGTATGTATTGACAAGTGGAAGCGTACTGCTTCTGATGATTGACTGTTCATTACTGCTTAGGATGGAGACTGGGGAAGAGGATCACGCCTTGCTCGTTATGCAGTTGCTGCATGTGTCTTTTCTTTTAGGTGATTGTGTGTTTGATTTCTATTTTCTGTTCTTTCAATTTAGACTCATATCATGGCATGACACTCTTTTGTGAGTTTCCACGCTTGGATTTTATCTTTTAGTTGGATTTATTTATATTTATTCTGCTATAGATTATTCATTTACATGCTTTCTATATTGATTATTTTTCTTTATTATTTTTTTTGTGATATTATTTATTACTTATGTGGGCATAGTCTCTCCCACGGACACAAAGGATCCCTCTCTGTTAGTCAGCAGCCTCTGGTAATTGGGGAGATGCGATTGAGGTTATGTGACCCACCAATCCGGCCGGAGTCTTAGAGGTGAGCTAGGATGGGGCGTTACATTTATCAAAATGACATATATTATGTTAAATTTTTCATTAATGGACAATTTTTTTGGTTTGATGAAATTTTATATTAAAAATATTAACAATATAGTCTGCATATACAAGAAGACGTGGTAATGGTCAAATTACATAACTAATGATCAATGCTAAAAAACCAGGTTAAATTTGTGACCTAAACTTGTATAAAATCTATTGACTAAGTGGATTTAGACCCATCCTAATCTTATATTATAAATATATCACTTTAGAGTTTTTATAATTCGAATATCAATTAATAATTAAATAATATTTTAGGTCAATCCTAATGTGACCCTCCTCCCTCTTATAAAAGGACACCATCTCTAACACATTTCTCACACATCTAAATTCTCTTGTATCATACAAAATATGATCCAATAAGCTCCCAACATTACTACCTTCCTCCTAAAATCATTCCTCAATTCTGAAGGCAATTCAAGAACGCCCTTTGGCTCAAAACAAATAAAGTTACATGATTTGAGGTAATGTCTTCTCTAATGTTCCTTTCCATTATTTGTTTCTTCTACACTCCCTATGATTTATTATTATTTTGTTATATAACAAAAAAAATAACCTCAATATAATAGGTTGTTTTTATGAGAAGTAGTCGAACTAAAGTTACACAACTCTATAACTAATGTGTATAGAACATACTATTTATATGGACGGCGAACTAATATCTCATGAAATGATGATTGTTCAATCTTCTCCTACTGCCTCTTATGATTTCCATTATAATAGAACTGCAGTTATATATATTATATATTATATTTATTCTATCTATATAATTATTTTATTATCATTTATAATATACCATTATGATTATCATGTTTTATAAATATGATAATTTCATTTGAGGAAGTACAGACTACTGCCCCCTCAAAGTGTAATGACTTTCTCATGCTATACATGGAACATATAAAGGATGTAATTAATGAACTAATATAATATATATAACATATATATCATACTAGAACTAAAATATACTTTTGTATCATTTAGTTTTCATTCCCTTAAATATGTAAATTAAATAGATGTCGCCTTCATGCGTACGTACGGCTTACCATCTCCATGAACGGTGCCTTTCATCTCTTATATACAAATGTTATGGAATATTATAAATACATACAAAATGGATATATATGATATATATGATAACTAAATCATGAATATCATTCTGTAGATAATTTCCATTTCACCAGATGAAAAATTTATAATTATAACAAGTTAATTTTAGACTCAATTACCAAACATCTACAAAACTATCGATATGAACTTGACTAATTATATGATTATTATAGATTGGTAATAAGTGATATAAAAGAAATAATGAAATTGAAGAAGGTTATGAAGCATGTATAAATTAAACTATGTGGTAAGGGACTTCATCTCAATCTCCTATCATTGAGGTATGTTATAAAAATATACACTTCCTTCTTTAACACATTGTATAATAAACCCCTTTGACATTTAATTTAATTCAGATGGAATAATATATCTATGAAGAGGTTTACTAAATGGAGTTAGAATGTTTTTAACGTATGTTGAAAAAATGACATCTTCACCACCATAATCATTACTTGGGTACCTCTATAAGACTTAATGTTTTTAAAAGGAAAAGAATCCCCTTTATTCCCATTTTGGGTGTTTTCATATTTGAAAAGTTTTTTGAAATGATTTTTTTATTTCAATATCTTCAAATGATTTCTTCTAATTTCAAATGAAATTTTATTACTCAAATGATTATATATTCAACATTTTATGTTTTATGATTATATAATGGTACTTGGACATTTTATGGGTGGTTACATGATAAATCAATGATTGTTGGTTACGTGATAAACCAAATGATGGATGGTTCTGTGATAAAGCAAGGATGGGTGGTTACATTATAACCTCCATTTCATTGGGTTTCAATTATGGTTGTATGAATATTCAATTCGTAAGATTGATTTGTTGAATTCCACCATATGGTTATTCCATTTATGTATGATTATGTCACATGTATACATTTTATATGTAATGTGTGGTTTGTATGGGTTTTATGGTAATATTTTGGTTACAAAATTATATGAAATGAGCTTTTATTTAGTGAATTGTATTTACTACTTTATAAAGGTAGAACTTATTACTTATGATGAAGTATTCATTGTTTACATATTATTTTGAAACACTAAGAGTTTTATTTCTTTGTGTATCCTTTACAATGAATTTAATGTTCATCCAATGTTTCAAAAACAAAATTCACTTGATTTATAGGTGAATATTTTCATGGATGGGATCATGGAAAAGTTGTGGTGTTTAAGAAGGAAACAATACAATGATAATTTTTTTAATGTTTTTGTTTTATGGATAGGGAGTATAAGTGTATATTTTGTAATAATAAGGTTGTTATGTATATGTTATGGACTAATTCTCTAAATTCCTTAACCTGAAAAGATCATCAATGAGAATTATTAACTTAATTCAATATTATGAAATGTTTAAGGTTGGCTCCTTATAGTACTCTCTGCAACGAAATAAATGTAATTATAAACCATCTTGAGTAATATAGTGAATGGAAATAAAAATTTTCATTATATGTCAAACCATTCATAAACCATCAGATTAAGGAATAAGGATTATTTTAATACAACACACCCATATTGGATTATATGTACAAAAATGATTAATTTCATTAATTAATGGAAATACTATAAAATATTTACTAATTTGTTTTGATAAAAATATCAATTTCACATTGATATTTATTTAAATGGGAATGTTCAAAATAATTTTTTAAAATAATTTGTTTTATAATATTAGTAATTATATAAATAATATAAAATTTAAAAAATTTAGTGGTTATGACATCCAAAAATTGCATTTATACCTTATTAAAATAATGATTTCTTCACATTTTCAGTAAAATTCCAATGGGTCATGATTTTAATAATGATATCAATATTCCATTCAAAAAAATTATGAAAATAAAAAATGGTAAAAAATTTGACAAATCATTTTTAAATTTATAAGAATAATTTTCAACACACTTTTGTAAAACATGGATTTTGATAAAAAATGATTTTTCAGTAATTGGAGAACTAATTTATGATTTTATTAAAAACATTTTATCAAACATTTTAGTAAACAATTTAGTGAAAATGTTACTATTAAATGAAAAAGATAATCAATAAAAGAGGATATTAAAATAGAAATATTTTAATTTTAATTTATAAAATAACTCCCCAAAGGGAGATTTAAAAAAATTAATCACAAATAATGATGTGATTGTGAAATATTCCCTTACCAATATGGAATATACTGAAATGTATGAGCAATAAATGATATAATCATAAAATTAATCTCAAATCACCATGAATATTAATATGTTCATAATATATAATATAAAAAATTTATGTATATAATAAAAAAAGGAATAATTTTTTAATATACCTTATGTCTCATTAATGTAAAAGTGTGACAAGAAAACATTACAATAATTGTTAATTCAATAATTTATTTAAAAATATAAAAAATAATAAACATTAGTCTATTATATAGATATTATATAATAATTATAAAATATTTTAAATCATATATGATTTACTTATATCCTATTTTCATCTTTTTATTTAAAATTCATTTTAAAAATCACTCTTTCAAGTGATAATTGAATCATTTTTTATGTATGTTTTTTTATAATTTTTTCCTTTTAGTTTTCTAATGGTTAAATAATATCCATAATTTTAAAAATAAAATAAATTACCAAAAATTCATTATATATTTATTTATATTAATTAATTAATTTTAGGGATAGAAAATGGATTACACTATTCAAAGATACGGTAGGCCGTATGTACTCATTAATGATATTTAACTTTTTCTCAATTGTTTGAAAATGAAAGAAATATAAAAACTAATTTGATTCTAAATAATAATAATAATTTCATAGATATTATTAATATTAATCAAATATATCCATATTACTATCTATGTAAATGAAAAATGAAAAACATTTCTCATAGCTGTATGGAGGTGGTAGTCCACACATACGCACAAGCAACGTAAATTTCATCAATTGGATGGGAAGGTAAGAAGATACATGTGATATTATTTATATAATATTATTTTTTGTTAAAAAATGAACATATATTCACTAATTTTTACCTTACAACCTTCCATGTAAAATGTAAGAAACAAATCACACTACTCCGTGAGTCGGTAGTCGGATGTACGCATGTGCAATGATAGTATATATCAAAAAATGGAAAGTAAGAATATATATGTGATATTAGATCCATATAATTATAATAATTTCATAAATACCATATAAATAAGCTAAATATGATATTATATACCTCATTGAAAGTAGGATAATGAAAAAGAATTATATCGGTTCACATGGATACAGTTCGTCTTACACATGATCAACATTTTTTATTCCCATTTTAGGTAAGTGTAGATGGATTTTCATTATTAAATTAAAAACTTACATAGAGTTTTATATGTTAACCTTTTTATGATGTATTATCATATATTAATAATATTATAATTAGTTATAAGAGAAATATAAATAAAAATGCAGTGTTAAAAATGATACCTATTCGTTGGGAAACCACAATAGGTTTAACATAAAGATTAACTAGATTAGATTTAAAATCTAAAAAATCTAGTAAGATTTTTTGAGGTATGTAAGTATGGTATATTGTTAGGTAATATTGGAAAATAATAGATTTTATATGTGTTCTATGGATGGGAGGGGTGCCCTTTTTTAAGTGGAGGAGAGGATACTCATTGACTTTTTGAAAAGGTAAAATTATTTCCATGTTTTCATAATTAAAAATCCAAAAACAATTGGTCTATTATCATTTAATACATATTTCGATGGTCAAATTTAGAAATCCAATAGTTTTTGTGAACGTTGTTACCTCATTTTAATGCTACTCTTCTAGGTTTAACCCACGGTAAACCTATTTTTATCTTAACTTCAATAATTAATGTTTATTATTTCCACCATTACATGTAATTAAAAATAATGTTGACCTTATAATATAATATAATATATTTTTAATCCAAATTTAAAATTATATTTTCTATATTGAAATCTAATATATTTCATAATTTAAATTAAAATATAAAATGAAGATACAATTCTAGAGTAGTTTTCCAAATAGAAAACTCTCATAAGTAAAGAATGTTTTAGTATAAAAATTAAGTATTAAAGTGATTAAATATACCTAAATTAGTTAAAATTTAATATTATTGATGAAATATTAGTTTAAACCCATTTTAATATTAAATTTAATACTAATAAAATTCTATATGAAAAAGCACTTTTATTAAAATACAACATTTTCACTATTCACTAAAATATTATGATTATCAGAAAATATTAATAATTAACTTATAGATAACCATGAGTTGTAGATTTCTAAAATTACGTTAATATTTTCTTATAAAATTTTTAATGGTTTTCAAAATATATTTTTTTTAATGCATCCAAAGTAATACTAGACCACTTTGTAGAAAAAAATCATTATTTCCAAAAACATTTCTATTCCATTTAAATGAATCTAAATTTATTTTTTAATCAATATATTCACATTGAATATATATTATAATAATGAAAAACATATAATATTCGAAATTTAGCTAAAAATTTGAATATTCACCAAAATAACAACATGGTATACATAGTCATAATATTATTTTAATAGAGTATATCTTTTCTTTTGAACCCATTGTTGTGTTCATTGAAATCAATCGAAGATATTTATTTTTTAATAATTATATTGTTATAAAATATATGGGTGTGAAATATCATATATTCTCAGTGTTTCATGTCTTATATGTCATATAATATGATATTCCACTTTTCAATTATCTACTTTTTACACTCTACCCCTTAAAAATAATTTAGTCCTTACACTTTAATCCCTCTTAGTAATCAATTGCTTCACATTTCAAACATCCTCTTAAATGGAGATTAAGGGAGGTACGAAGGAAATCCTAAATAATAACATTACAAGTTTTGCATGTAATATAACATAAGAGTGAAGTGGATATATATATATGGAAGAAAAATGTAACCCCAAAATAATGATGTAGGGATATAGAGGTCATCGATTGGTTGACTGTGAATTATCAATAAAATTTCAACGTCCAATAAACCATAAATCTCTGATGTTTCAATTTACCATTTGATTCATTTTAAATAATGGTACTAAGATATCAATGTTTATTCGATATTCTTTTACATGAGTCTAGGAATTTCATTACCATATATACTAGGACCATATGAAAATATACTCAATTGATATCTTTCCATTTCATAGGAATAATTTCAACCTATGGTAGTGCTTCAATAAATTCCAAATTTCTTTTCACACATTAAAATGAATATCCAATTTGAAATTTTATACATGAAGCTCATTTAAAATATCATTAAAATGAAAATTCATTCCTTAAATATATTTTAATTTTCCAAAACCAAAATTATTAAAAGAAGTTATAAAATGACACTAAATGTTAAGAATAATCATTTCATTATATACTTAACCCTAAGACACATCGAAAATATTCCTTCCCAATTTAAATTTCAAAAATTTTAAAGAAAAATCAGTAAACAAAAATTATATTCCACAAAAAAATATAAAGTGTTGGTTTATTCCACATTCCAAAGATGTGAGTACCCTGATCATTGTTAAACCTTAATAAAAAAGGGATTACTTTAAAAAATAATAGCTCTGATTGTTGAATACATTCTATAACTCTAAAAATGTAGTATACTAAAAAACATAACATAATCCATTAAATCCCACATACAATTAAATGTTAACAATAATATATCATACAAATCCCTTTGTAATTATTATCTTAATGTTTTATACATATTAATGGTCATCGTCCGGGTTCATCATCAATAAATCTTTTTTTTAGAAAAAATATTAACTTTCCAATGAAGAACTCTTCTTGATTATCGATAATATTCATCATATTCATTCAGATACATAAATAAAATTTATTATTTTTCAATACTTATAGATTTTATGATTCATGTAATGAGAATTCATTGATACGATATTTCTACAACCAATTTAATGAAACCAAATGAATGAAACATTATCATTCAAATTTTATTGTACCGGTATCCTAATAATAACTTTGACCCGTTGTCTTTTTCTGAATTATATTTTCTTTATGAATTAAAAATTTATTTTTGTATTTCCCATCACCATATAGATGAATAATTTAACATTGGATTATTATTTATTTCCCTTAAAATAATGGCCATGGTGCCCCTTCTCTCTATAATCATAGAAAAGTCCCATTACCTTTATTAATGTTCCCAAATGATTCTTTCCACAGTTATCACACATGGGGAAAACCTTATTTCCCTACATACTTTTATCTATCTTTTTCTACAACATACTACTCTCATATTGATTCCCATAGAATCTATATAACATAGATAATACCATCATTATCTTCATACCACAAAACTAAATGTCTTCATATAATGAAACTTTTTGGGAGACTGGTGTCCTTAGATGAATTACGATAAGACTATCAATGAAATGGGCAATCATAGAAATTTTATTACATACACAGTCAGTATCATGACATGGTAAACTCTTAATTTTTTCTTCATATTTATCAACATCTGCCCCATCTATTTTTATAGACTTATGAATTCGCTCCCCATATCCACTCATAACTATCTTGGAAAACACCTCTCTTTGAAGACTTCCTTTAAATCATTACATTCTATGTATGTTTTTTCATATGCATCCAATGTGTGTTGAATCAATTAAAACCATTTATTATTATCTACGAAAGGATGATAAACTACCATAACAACATTATCCTGTTAATTACTACCCATATGGGAAATATTTTCTATTTGTCACATATCCATTTCTCAACTAAAAATATATATTTGGTCCCATTAAATGATAGAGGATAATGATGAATGAAGTGGTCTATACATTTTTTCCACATTAAGGATTTGTAAGAAACTCCATATGAGAATAGATGGTGCTCATAACTAGAGTTATCTTCCAAAATTGGTAATAATTTAGTTACTTTTAGCTATATATCTGTAGAAATATGTATTATCATTACAATGAGAGTAATATCTACATAGGATTTATGTGGTGTATTGTTCTCATTCCTTCCACTAGAATCCATTTATATACATTGGAATCTATAGAAATATGTCATAACCCAACGAAGCATAATATATAATCTATATACTATTGAATACATAAAATAAGTTAACAAAATATATACAAAAAATATATCATAATCGTAAATGTGGTTTCATTGGGAAATAATTAAACTTGTAAAAATATTTTCAAACCCATAAAATTTGGCTATAATGAAAATGTGAAATATCCTATTAATATCCCATGGTAGTGTCAATATATAGGTGAAGTAATCATTGATTTATGTATAAGGTAAAAATTGAATCAATAATTGTAAATACCTGAAACAACACTTTGGGATTTAGCTCATTTAAATACAATTTATATTTTTGTTAAAATAAATTGAATAGATAAACCACATTTGTTGCATTCCATGAAATTTTACCCCTCTATGTTTTTGGAGAATTTAATAAATTCAATTCAAGTAAGAAACTATACAAAATAATATGAAAAAAAATTAAATCCATTCAGTGCACTACTTCCTCAACAAAATACACATCATAATGTTAATCTAGTAAACATATGAAAAAAAATTAAAAAATAGTGTGAGAAATCTTTTTTCAGAGTTAGGGGGTCTAAAATAATTTAATTTTTTTTAAAAGATACATTAGAAATATTATCTAAAAACACATTTAGAATAACCTTTTTAAAAAATTATTAAAATTACATACACCTTAAAAATATTATATCTCTTTTGAAAATACATTCTTATAAATAAAATATAAACATATTCGAGTGATTTTCATGAAAATAGTATGAAATCCCTTAAAAACAAAATAATGAGGGATTAAACATTGAATGTTTTTTTGGGACTAACCGCATGTCGAGGTATGTGTTAACTCCCTAATTTCTTACACTAATTATAACATTCAACTACCAAATTTCATAAAAACATTTTTAGTTTTTGTTAATTATATATATATATATATATATATATATATTCAACTATATTTTTATTTTAAAAAATACTCTTTCATTATATACACATAAACACACTTAAATTCATATATAAATAGATAAATATAAACCTACATTACAAATCACATATTAGACTACATGAAACCAAATCTCATGACATAAGATTTTTCATGGACTTTTAAAATAAATAACATCCATGCATCCGTAATTTCATATTATAACTCTCAAAATTATATTTTATTTTAAAGGATAACTATATTATATAAAACACATTCTTGAAAAATATTTTAAAACTCCCCTACTAAATCTGTTTTATTCTTATAACAGCTACATAATTTTCATATTTATTCCCGTATAATAATAGAAATTTGTAATTTTATAATTACATAATCAAAATCATGTACATCAAATTATAAAATAATAATTTTAAATAAAACTTTTTAATTATTGGAGAAATTAGTTTTATGAATAATTTTGGAAGTAATCCTTAAAATTTAAATTGAAGTCATGCATTTTTAAGAATTAAAGGAATATTTATATTATTCATAACACATTTCCCTTACTATATGAAAGTGTGAAAACATTAATTTCAATTCAATAAACATAATTAAATGGTTGGTTATTTTGTGCACTCTTTTAAAAAAATAGTCCCATGTAGTATAATTTAAAAGATAATATAATAGTAACATTATTGATATTATTTTTACATATGGTTTTTACCATATTTTTAATAAATCAATATTTTCTAAATTGGAAAATAATTATTAGGTAATAATAATATATTGTAAACATGAAAAAATATTCTATCCATAAATAAAAATATAATTATAATATTTATAACATAAAATTCTAATATTAATTATTATAAATATTAACATCCTTTCAAATTAAAACATAAAAATGAAAATAAATAGAAAATAGATTTAAAATATAAATATTTGAAACAATATTATATTATATTTTATAAATTAAATTAGACTTGATGTAATGAATTGAATTGACATAAATTCAATTAGAAAATAATTGTGATAAAAAATACACATCTCCTACACCTAATTATCAATTAATAATTAGCTTTTAATATTAATAAAACATAAATTATTTATTTTAAATTAAATAATATGATCACTTGTATAAAGATTAATTGTAATAACACTTAATTAAAAAAATAGTAATATTTAATTGAAAATAATGCATGTGTGAAGAACATGATACAATGGTTTTAAATTAAAACATTAAATTAATAATTATGGAAATTAAATTGAGTTCTAATGTATTGAATTTGTAGTCTATTTTGAAAATATAGAACCATAATTGAAGATATATATATATATGATATCACCCTCACTCTAGTTCCAATATAAATTTTAAGACTTTCTTATACTACATTTCACACACACTCAATCACACATCGTACTGACAATGGGTATAACAGTTATCATTTGTGTGCATGTGTATAGATTTTATAGCCATAAAAAATTGTGAATTAAGATAAATTTATATAAAAAAGGTTAAATTATTTTTATTGGTGTGGTCCGGTAGTGTTTTTTAGATTTCAAAATTGTGAAATATACAATCTTGCTCCATATTCTTGGTATAAAAATGAAAGCTGATGAAAATTTCTTAAAACCATGTTTAAAAATTCCAAAACATGATGTATGAATCAATAATAAAGAAAAAAACAAACCATAAATAAATATTTTATTTTATAATCTAGAGTGAAATATTACACAATAATCTGACCACTTGTAAACATGTAATAGAAATATAAGATAATTATTCTAGAAGAGTAATTCACAAATCACAACATACATGTAAAATAAAATCGAATTTAGGAAGAGTATTTCAAATAATTGAGGGTCCTAATGAAAAATAAACACCTACACATGTAGGTTTAATAAAAAGTGATTCATGTTCTGTATAATTCTCAGTCAAAAACAAACATAAACTCATGGACTGGATTTCGACGATGCTCAGATCTGACTCACCGGCACTCGGTCCTCATCTGACAGTCAATCCCTAATTGACCAAGCTTCTATTCCAAAACAAAACATTTATCCTAACTAGTCTACCTGCAATGATTTCTACCCAGTGTTGCTCAACATATACTATTAAAATTTATAACAGTTTTCATATGCTCACTACAAAATGTGAAAACGCTGGATCAAATAATGATGATCCCTCTACGTCTACTACAATTGTTTTGGAGGGTGATAAAGGTGGTGTATGGATGCAAGCATGTACTGGGAAGAGAGGCAAGCATCATCGTGGAAAGTGTGGGCTATTTCCCTATCACAGCATGTGTACTCGCTCAAGAACAGGGTGAACACTTTTTCTTTTTCTGATGTTCCTTTATGGTTTAGTTTTTTAAACTCTACATTTGAATTTTATTTTTCAGTTTCAATAAAGAGACTAGTGCCTCAACCATTTAAAAAAATTATTTTCACTTAATACTAGAATATATATATCATCATAATTTAATTTTTGTTTAATATCAAAATATTTATAATAGTCATTATAAATTATATTGTTTTCAGAATTTATAAATTTTGTAAATTTATTTATAAAAATTATTTTATTATATAAATTTTATTCTTAAAATTTTTGTATAATATAAAATCCAATAATTATACATATTTTAAATTATTCCTATATATATATATTATATGATAGAAAAGGTTTTTTCATTATTAATCAAAAATAAAACTGAAAAATATAAATTTGTCTTATATTTAATTTTTTAAAACAAATAATTTCTTATATTATTGTTTATTTGGTTATTAAAAATGAGTAATTAAACATTCTAGGATGTAATAATCATGATATGATTTTTCATATTTACTTCCCCTATGATCATCTATTCTGAAATTCTAATCATGGTTTATTAACTCGAAAGTTATGTATTGAGAAGAAAACCCATATAATATCTACAAAACCAACAGTTTTTTATGTTTTTCTATTTTTATCCTCAATTACATTCATAGGGTTATGTCCCCTTATCATTTTTTTCCTAAATATAGTTCCCAAGCATTCTATTAAATTTCTCTGATTACAACTATAATTATATTGACTCTAGTAACACGGATCCAATGTCTACATTATCATATTACAATAAGATACAAGAATCTCATCTTTAGGGACCTAATTGTTTAGTAGTCATGGTAAAAAATATACAGAATTTATAACATAATTATAATTGATATATAAAAATATATAAAGATTTTACTTTGATAATTTCATTATTCATTATAGTTTATCCATGAAAATCAATTAGAAAACACATCCTGGTATCGATGAGATAATAAAACACAAGAAATGACTGATCATAAATGATTATTAGGGTTAATTTAATGTTATAATAAAAAATAAAAAATATTTATAATCAACATAAAATGTTAAATAATAAAAATATATTCTATTTAATCAATAAAATATGCATATTATAGAAGAAATAAATAATTATAAAATAGTGCCATAAATAATCAAATACTCTTGAAACATATCCAAAGATATTAGAAATAATTAATTAATCAGATGGAAATAAATGATTTCATAATGAGAGAATTTTAAATTCCAATCATATATAATTTTAACAACCATTCATAGTACAGTTTAACTCTATCAGTACAAACCCATCCAATTTGGCTAATAGATTTTTATCAGGAAACCTTTTAATGCATCAAGGGTTTATATATAACCGAACCCACCAATAATTTTATATTTACATTGAATTAACAATATTTAAGGTGTTAAACATAATCAAAAAAATCATTCATATGAAAAAATAACATATGAAATTCTAATACTTCCCCAATCATACAAACATATTCATAAAAACACAGAGTATTATGGTGAATTCTAATAAAATTATAATTACATTTTAAAGATAAATAAAATCCATTCAAATAGATAATTATGTTGATTTCAATACGATATATACCTAAATTTATATAATTAAATTATTCGGTTGATGTCAATCATGTATATGAAATACACATAAAAACATAAATAAAAACATATTTTAGTAAAATACCATTCACATCGAATATCTTCTCAAAAAAAATGATCAAAAAATATTCTGAAAATTTATTTCATTTAAAATAAAATTTTGAAACATGAAAATTAACATATAAAATATTTATTGGTCATAACATTATAAAATTTAATTCATAATGTATATATTTAAATAAATATTCCATTTATATTTTTGGTAAAATCTTAACGTGCCATGTTTTGAAAGCAACATGATGAATACTTTTAAATTTTATTCATAATTTAATAGTGTGTAAATATTAATTTCATAAATAATTTATAAAATTATATAATTATTTTTCAATATAAATTTTGAGAATATTTATTACTATAAAAAATGATTTCTAACCAAAGAGAAAACTAAAGTCCAATTTTCTTTAAAACATTTTCTTGGTCAGTTTATTTTCTAATGGGAAGAATTTTGTAATATTACATGAAAAATTCCAGAGTAAATATTGAAAATATATTTTATTTAAGATATAAATACAAATAATTCCGTTCAGGGAGATTAAAAAAACAACCATAAATAATTTTGAAATTTTAAAATAATCCTCTATTAGTATGGTAACCCTTGAATCATGTTACCAATAAAATAAATATTAATAAAATTAAAATTTATATACCATAAATATAAATATATTTAAAATATAAGCTATAAATGGGGCCATATATACAACACACAATAGAATTGGTGGCAAAAAACGTGTATGTTAGGTGGAAGTAAAAGTGTGATGCCAAAGCCATACATTAGGTTTGACATCCTTCATACATATCATAACCACCTATATAATAAATATATATTTATTATATATATTTTTAATATAATATTCATATATTTCATACTATATATTATTTTTTTATAGTCATGTATCACCCATTTTAGAGAAACTATTTGACAAAATCACTATTTGATGTGATAATTACTTCATGTTTCATGTATTTTTTAGTTTGGTAATATTATCCACATGAATTATATAACATTTAAAACACATCCATAATTTTTTAAAATGATATGATTTCCATATATATTAATTATATATGATTTTTAGTAATATATTAATGTTTCAAATAGAAAATGGATTACACTATTCATAGAGATGATTGGTCGTACGTACGCATGAACAATGTTTCCATTTTTCTCAATTGATGGTGTGAGTGGAACATAAATGTTAGTTAATATTTATTGATTCATTTTCTATCATATAATTATTTTATATTAACAAATAATATCTTTATAATATCCATGTTAAAAAATATTATTTAAATTCCAAATTTCTACAAGGAGGTAGTTGTCTACAGGTATAGATGATTGGAGTTATTATCTTAAATAGTTTTGATGGTATGAATTTAAATATGATATTTTATATATAGAATAGTATTTAGGTCGTAAATTTAACATATTGTTTTAAATTTTTACCCTAAAACCACCCATGTTAATAATAAGTGGAAAACAAATAGCACATCTTTTCGATGTAGTAGTCCATTGTACAAAAGAGAAGAATTAACATATTCCCCAAAAAATGTATTGTTAGAAGTTTTACGTGATATGACAACTCATGAAGTATAATAGTTACAAATTTATCATATAAATATGTTAAATATACTATTATATCCATATTTTAAATGTGGTTACTGAAACAAATTTTAGTTGGTTCGTGAGGTGGTTGTCTGTTGTACACACAGTTGATGGTTTCATTTCTCATTTGGTAAAAGTGGATATGGATATATGTTATTCCAATATAATTATTATATCATAATATATATGGATATTTTTTATATTATATTTTCATTGGTTAATAATATCATTATGAGTTATAAGTATAATGAACATAAAAACACAGAGTTAAAAGTGTAACCTCTTCTTCTGGAAACCACATTTAGTGCACCCTTATGAATTTTTAGATTTTTTTTATGATTTAGAAATGACCTATGTAAAGTGTAGAGGTATTTATGTAATGAATATTGGATTTAATTTTTTGATTTCATGTTTTTTGGAATCTTTTATAGGTGAGACGTGGGTAGACATTTTTAAGTGGGGGAGAGGATACGAATGGAATATTTAGTATGTTAAAGTGATACCCTTTTTTTTCCAATAACATAATCCAAAAAATTATTGATTATCAAAAAATTGAGAATTTATGATATGAATATATCAATGAAATTGGTTTTGGAAAAATCTTTACAACATTTTTAGACTATAATCATAGATTAAACCCATATTAAACACATTTTTACGTTTACCATGGTAATTAATTTTTACTATTGTCAATATTTAATATCGTAAAAACCTAAATTGGACTTATTAAGTAATATAACATATTTATATTATGAATATGTAAAACATTTTACCATGTACCTTTCATTTAATTGGTATAATAAATTTTAATATTAAACAACAGATGAGGCAATTGAGTTGTTTTCCAAAGAAACCATTATCATTATTTTTGGATACATAAATATCAAAATAAAATATTATATTTATTCCAATATAATTTATCATTTCAATATAAATATTTATAAAAAGTATTTAATTTAAAAAAAATAAAATTTTAAATATTTAAAAAATATAAACAAAAAGGGTGTTTTTAATTAAAATCGTTAAATTTTTTGGTCATCAAAAAAATAATATTTTTAAAAAAGTCAAAAAAGAACCTGATTATTATTTAAATATTTAGATTACATAAATGAAACTTATTTTTTAAAAAATTAAGTTTCTAAAAGCAATTAAATTTTAATTAGATTTTTTTGCACAAATAGTGACTAAATCACCTTTTAGAAATCCAATAGATTACAAAAAAATAATTTCTTTTTTATTTATATGGATATTATTTAATTTATAATAAAAATATTTCCATTGAATTTATTTTATAAAATTTTAAACCATATAATTTTCATAATATATATTTAACTATTAATAACCTCCAACTTAATGACTAGGTTTTGACGGTTATATATTATTTTAATTACATATCACATTTCATTTAAACTCAATGTTTCATAAATTTTAATCTTACAAAGAGAATGAATTTATTTAAAAATATATATTTTTTAAATTCTCAGTCTATTAGATTCTCTTCTAAGATCAGGGTTTCATGTCATATATAATATCTAATATAATTTCCCCTATTTTAAATGAGTGTCTCTTACAGAACCTGTGAATATAAATAAATAATGGAAATATACAACCACAACAAACTATAATAATACAAAATAAAAATTGATCCTCAACATGTATCATAACCGAAGTCTTTTTTGATAACATAAAAAATGACAGCATATATTGTTTCATGTTATAAAATATTTGGCACATGCAGATACATAGAATATCATATCATTTATCAGTGCTCCATTCTATTATCATCATCGTATTTTGGAAAAAATTCTATAAATAAGAGTGGATTAGTAATATCACCCTGGTTCCATATCATAACATCAAATGATGTATAATTATTTTTGAAATAAATATGATGGATATATATTTCATTGAAAATTCATCACATTATAATAAATCATATATATGTGTTCTATATGTACATGAAATTTTTGTAAATCAATCATATCATAATTAACCCATGAGAATGAATTTTTTTTATTAAAATCATCAAAAAAACACAACAATAACCCTTTGCGGCAGTAAATGTTCTTGATTACATTAAACATATCCTCGGTGGACAATATAAATTTGAATGGGTAATTACATAAATAAAAAGAATTCATAATAATATTAAAATATTAATTAAAAAAATACCCAATAATTTTGGATTACTTTTTAAATGATACAATTTATAAATAAACAGTTCTATGATGAATTATAATTTAAAAAAAAAAATTATTGGAAAAATATGGTAAACATGAAAAAAGGCTCTTCGTAATGAATATTAATGGAAACCACAAGAGTAATTAACCTAGAAAGAACATAATGAAAAGTTATAAGTGTTCACTTCAATGCTCTATAACTAAGAAAATGGTAATATAATGTAAACATAATTGTTCATCAATATATAAAAAATTATTTTCATAAAATAAAATAATGTATAAGGATATATGGGTTAATGGTTCTCAAATGTAATTTTTTAATAATTAAAAATTAGGTGTGTAGCTCGTGAAAATGAATATATGTTCTTAAGATATATATATATGTGAGAATAAAATTTGGGATTTAGAAAGATATCTCATCAATATTATCATAACAGATAATTCAGTGTCTATAATATGATATAAAAATTAATTATATAAATTCATAACCATAATACATTACATTATCTTAAATAATTATCCATTAAATAGAAAATATGAGATTGATATGTAAATATATTGAATTAAGTGTAGAGTTTCATACTTTGTAGCCTTGGGGTATTAAATGAAATATTTTGAGAGTGAGTTTAAAAATTTAGATAAATGGGGTTAATGAAAACTTGATACATATTTTAAAAAATTCACACATTTACCGGAAATGTTCATCTATAATGAAGTATTCACACCTCATTCATTTGAAGAAACATAAAAAAAATTAGAGGGAACTAGAAGTAAAAATTTTTGGATGGGGATAAATTAAATTAGTGGTTTAAATTTTTTAGGATGGGTTCTCTTTTATGTGATCTTGAGTTTCATTTAAATAAAATCATATTCGGTCAGGCTTGTTGAATTTATTTTCATAAGAAAAGTTGTCCAAAAATGAGAAAGTATTATAGAAGGTAAATTACTCAATTCATAAGAACAACTTATTGATATATTTTGTAATATTTCATATCTTCATAACATAATATTAATCAGTTATCTAGGTTTTCTTATAAAAATGGAAACTCAATATTAAAATGGATGACATACTTTTTTAATAAAATTTAAATTGAACACAATACATAGTTCAGAAATAATGATTCTAGATATAAAATACATTTTATAATATTCAATTTTTAAAAGTTATAAAATTTCGTTATATTACAATAATTCTTAATTCAAAGAATTGAACTTTTTAGAAATTAATCATTACAAACATTAAATGAATATATATATATATAACTAATTAAAATTCATTTAGTGAATTTCAATTAATTCATACATATGTATAAATGAATGTTTTTATTAAATTTAAAACAACATGAATAATAAATTATACATTAAGAAACAGAAAATAAATCATAAAAAAAATTCAAAACAAAACATACTTCACTTTCAAATATTCTTTAAATATTTTTTTATAATTTATTTTATTTATTAATTTGTATAGAGTATTTTTATTAATTTATCCCTGATTTTTATTAATATATTCTATAGATAATTTTATTTAAATTTAATAAATTTAATTAAAAAACATTACAAAAAAACATCTTCAAAATGTGAATGAGTCTATTTTTATTATTCTAAAATATAATTATTTCATGAAAATAAGTAACATGTAAAAAATTTGTCAGTTATAATTAGAAAATATTAATTATACCTATTTTATACATATAGAACCAATAATAATTTATCATATATCCAAATATCCACTATCCATAAGATGGCCATATTTATAGTCTTCTCTTATTTATATTACCTCATACATATAATTAAATACTACAATTTTTTTATTCCTCCCTAAAAATGTCCTTAATTTTCATAACATTTTTTCCTTGATTATATAGTCTTAATTGGTTAGATTTTCTTTATTTCAAACAATAAGGTTTAATGTTTCGTGTTCGTGTTAACTTTTTTATCTTTTGGTTTAATTCCTCATTTCATTATCATAATGATATTTCATATTGTTTTCCTATATTTTTCTAATATTTACAGATTTTTAAATAATATTACAATTAAATATAAATGTTTCCTAATTTTTTCGTTGTGTTTGAAATTGGATATTTTATATCTTTTTAGACTAAAAATTGTAAATATATCATTCACAAAAATGTAAATAAATATTCCCTAACAATTTCAGTACAGAAACGAATTAAAATTATTATAATATTTCTATATTACATAATTATGTTCCCAAACCACTTCCTCAGACATGTAGTTACATATGAGAACAATATTAGGGCCTCCCTTCTTTATTTGAAGATTATTTTTTAAAATTTTCAAAGACATCATATGTTAATACACTAAAGAGAAATCATGTTGAAGTTGGAAAACATCTAATATAGGTACAATTAATGGATTGGATATGTACATATTAAAATGGATAAATGGAAGTAGTTATTAACAAGTTGGAGATGTAATTTATTTTATATGGTATATGATACAAATTCAGCATAATCCAAGAAATATAACTACATGTTATATATATAGATCAATAATCCCTACTATAATCTTATCACCCTCTTCCATAAAAATATTAAAATGATTTCCATATATATAAATAAAACTCTTAATGTAACTTATTAATAATAGTATTAATCTCATTTTAACATTTTATTTTAAAGAACCACTTGTGATATCCTAATAAACTAGTACCAGAGTCAGACCTCACATGTATTGATTGGTTTTATTTATCACAATTGTATAATTACCAGTAAAAGTGAATTATAAACAATAAAGAGGGAATGATATATATAAATAACTACAGAATAAAAAGAAATTTGTTTATATGAATCCATTAACATTTTTTACCAATATAGTCTTCAATAAAAACAAATAGTATGTAGGAGTACAAAAAATCCAAAATGGAACGAAGATCCAAATAATATAAACACCAAATATAACATCACCACCTGTGAAAACCATGTCCTATAGTAACACTATCAGGAACACCAACCAACACTATAAAGTTATATCCATTTTTCATAGGTTTAAAATAGATTTTCTTTAAATTCCCAAAAGGTAAATTTAGGTTGTTTCTATGACACAAAAATTTATAAATGAAATTCCATTTTTAAATGATTAAATTAATTGTTTATGTGACGTAAATATAGAATGAAAATGCACTAATTTTGTTTTGTTGGATGGTTATATATTATATCATGTATAATTAAAAGTATTATTAAGAATCCCTGACATTGAAAATATTTCTTCTCAAACTGAACATATTGTTAGTATATATATTAAGGGTTTTGATATTGTCCTATTGAAATAGAAAAAGGAAATGACAGCCTCAAATAGTACAATCATAATGTACAAAGACCATATTTTTTAGCTTCTCACTGGTAAAAATCACTATTATATTCCCTTTAAAAATACCAATCTAATATTCAATGACTAAATAATGATTAAAACCATGTAAGGGAAAAGTAAAAGCTCATCGATCATTGGCTAAACTAGGTTTACATAACCACTCAATAGAAATCTCATATTCAATCATTATACCCTTATATAATTCACAAGTGTAATAAATGGTTTTGTATCTTGACCATAATACTGTAAATATATATTGTAATTTAAATAAAATATAAATTATATATGTTCATCATTTTTTACATTATAAATTATAAAGTAACGAGTTTGACATAATTTAGATTTTGATATGAAAAACATAAATTGAATTTTTAAGTAATATGCAATATAATTTATGGCATTCCTTTTGATTAATTCCTAAATATTTTAAGTAAATTAGTTTCTAATTAAAAATTATTAGTAAATATTATATATTAATTATAATTGAAAATATAATTTGAGGAAGTAGAAATTTAATTATTATCATTGTTAAAAAAACTATTATTAAATAATGTATTTCTCCAATTTATTATGATTCTCATTTAATAGTGTAATTTCCCATTATTTTATAATTAATTTAACAAAATAAACATTAATTTTGGATTAAAAAAAATGAAATTATCTAATATTGAATTTTTTCTAATTTTTTGAGGTAGCTGAAATTTTCTATAAAAATTCAATAATACACAAATTTTTTCAATATATTATAATATTATAACAATGAAAAATTATGTAATATGTTACTTTACTGTTATACCTTTCCAAATATATACTTATACTTAAAAATATATATTTTGGGTTATTTTTATAATTTTATAAACCATTTATGAACTCCCTAAAACATATATTATATTTTACTACTTTAAAATCATTTCATTGTAAACATGAATCAAATCCACATCACCATGGGTTTTATTTTAATATTTTAGATTCAGGGATTTATATAATAATAATAACCCATCACCATTTGTTTGAACCATGAGATAAAAAATTGGGAATGATTTTTTTTCATTACATTATTATGTAGTGTCTGAAACCAAGATTTGGAAAATAATAAATAACTCTTATATCATTTCTTATATAGTCCCACCCAAGTTCATGTTCCACTTCATTAAAAACTACTAGTGAATCACTATACTCTTTCATTTCAACCCAATGTCCCCCAAGTTTCCTCTAATATCTAAAGAACCACCTTCCATTGTATTTGAAAAACCCACTCAATATAACAGTTCCTCTCATTTTCCTTTTTATTCAAACACATTGATTAAATACTACCATTTATTTTCCAATTACTTTTTAGGTAATATTATTCTCCAAATAATTTATAATAAAATTATTATTTCAATGTTATTAGATACCCCTTATTCTCCCATTATTACATCCCATTACCCATTACAGATCCATGTTAGGCTTTGTAAATTATCCATTTATTTTCCATTGAAAAAACAATATTCATGAACACATTTTACTTGTTCTAATAGATTCCATTTATTTAATCTATGAATATATTCCTATATATCTTTCTTATATAACTTTTTCTTTCAAATTTAATATAGAACCATTTTACTATCATTAATCCCATCAATGATTTATTATGTACTCTCAGTATTTTGAAAAAATGGTCCTCTAATTTTTCAATAGAAAAATTTTATTCAATATAAATTTTTGTTATATTCCTTTATTAATGAAGGATTTTTTTATTAATACATAGATTACATAAATTTTGACTTCAAAGCGATGAGATTCCCCTTTCACTCTCATTAATCACTCCCATGATTCATTTGGTTACCATATTATACTAATAAAATTATCTTGTGAATTTTCCATACCAAACCATTATATCACGAATACCATATCCATTTACACATTAGTGAATTCAAAAAGATATACCTATACTTATTTTTCTGGTACATCCTTGTATGAATTTTACATAATGTAATTATGGGATTAAATTGGACAAAATTTTATCATATGTTGAATTATCTATGACGCACACTCATCTGTATACATTATGTGAATGTGAGGGGTGTTCCTTGAATATTATTACACTCTAATTAATGGGGTAATTTTTTATCCTCAAGAGACATCATGTATGGGATGAGATAGTAATCTGAATCCATTATGTAACATTTTCAAACTTGTTATGATTCCTTGATGTTTATATATGACCAATGATTATGATTTTATGTTTAATGATGTTACCATATTACCATATTTCATTTATGTTACCATCATATATCATGATTTTCTACTTATATTTATAATTCAATCCCTTATTATGTTCCATTATGATACCAATTGACTAACATGTAAATTTTATGGTTTGTTTGTACCCTTACTAGGATTTATAAATGAACTCTTTCTTATGTATGACCCCTAGTTGTCTCATGACATTTTAAAAGCAATAGAAATTTAAAATTATGTTATGAATTTTTTATAAAAATGTTATTATATATATGTTTCATATTGATGTTCTATATAACTAGTTTAACCAATAAAATTTAATTTTTGATCTTCTATGTTTTAGTAACAGATTTCATTTTATAAATAATGAAATAAAATTTTTAATGATAATGGTTTTCATAGTTGGTATGAAAGGAATGACTAGTCCTTTTTAGGATTATGATTATATCATTGTGGAAAAAACATTTAGAATGTGACTAAACATATGAAATCATATGTTAATATAGATAAAGTATATTTTTAGTCGTTCCCATTAAAATATATCCTGATATGGTTACGATAAGTGGATATGAAACTTCCATAGGTGTACCTAGGTATAAAAACCCAAAAAATAGTTTATTGAGATTGACATGATAATAAACTATTGCATAAAACCTTTCCCTAAAGAAAACCTATTTTTACACTCCCATGTTATATTATTTGGTAAATTTTTAATCTTAATACATGTAATTATTTTGGGAAGAATAATGCCTAAAAGATTTTATATTAGAAATGTTTCATGAATAGCGTATAATGAAGCCTAATAATACATAGGTTAAGGAATATATATTAGTAATATGTTATATATCTAGTCTACATAGAATCCATTTTGTGTGATTAATTGTTTTAAGTCACACATAAATAATTTTTCCAATTATTCTTTTTCATGTTTGGAAATAAAATAATCTATGTTAATAATCAATGTTATGGTCAATGTGAGGACTACCCAATTGAGATGTTCAATCTGATGGGATATGGAATTGTTGACATCATGATTATACATTATAAATTAAAATGATTTTTAAACATAAACAAAAATTTGGAGGAACACAAGAATCCCTAAATGAATGGTTCACTTGTAAGTGAGACCATTATATGAAAAAGACCATTGAAATATAGTGGATCATATGTTCGCTTTATTAAGAAACAATTGTTCAACTCTTTTGAAATGATCATATCAATCCATAAATATAATGAGGAAGAAAATATCATATTTTATATTTATCACATTGAATTATAAGTTGATAAATGGTGGTTTTGGTAAATAATATTGTTATAGTGGATGGCATCAAAGCAGTAGAGTGGAAGGATTTCTGAAAAAGTGTTTTCCAATACATTTTCCCATCACTCACTTACTAATAATGAATAGGTAATTATTGAGCCTCATGAAATAGGATTATAAATATATCATAGTACATTATTCTGACCTCAAAACACATGCATGATACACATTTTTTATGTTTTTATAACAAACTAATTAAAAACTAAAATATACTTTATCAGATTTAATCTGTGACAACAATAATCCTTATATATTCGAGACATTACTAGTTATGAGTGATTATTTAGATGTTCCATCAATGTTGAAAAGGATATCACCAATCCTATTGTCCTAAGGGGATTATATGTGGAATATGGTGTTTAATTTTTTGGTAAAAGGAGGGAATCTAATATTGTCATGGAATTTCCATATAAAAATTGTCAATAGTATAAGAATAAAAACCCTAGAAATTTTATAAAGTAGATGTGGAAATTTTTTATGTGTGGGAAGGAATGGTAACTAGCTTTTAATTTTATTAATAAATAAAGTTACATGAATTGGTCACCCAATTCATGCTCCAAGAGAATTTGTTTACATAAGGGGTTACAATACAAACATGATGTGTAAATATCTTACACCAACTGGTGGTTTAGGGGAATACAATCATAGGTTTCCAAGAAAAACATAAAAAATCTTATTTTGCATGAGACATGTCCAGGAAGCCCTATTATTAATCTGTCGATGACAAACAATAATAGAATCCCCAAGGCCAAGAGAGAATGGGAGATCTTGTGTCATCACATCTAGGTAGGTGGATTTGGACGATGATGTTATGTCAAGTATTATAGTTATTCATTATGTTATAGTGATCGTAATTTTTGATTTTGGTTCTATATAATCTTTTTTATCTCCACAATTCATTATAAGTCATCAAACACAATGAAAAAACAATGAATTAGAGTTATTTGTGAAAATGGAAAATGGGGAAATTATTACATTCCATGTATATGAATCCATCCCTATCAAATTAATGAGATGAACATCCCATCTAACCATTTTATAATCCCTTTTGATAAATTTGATAAACATCATGGACTGGATTTGATTTCCATTTATATACAATTTATAAATTTCCAAGGGATAGAAATTAACATATGTATTATGAATCTTCCCTTGATCATATACAATTTCAATGACAAAAACAAATCATCACTAGTAGTATCCACTCATTGATTTATATTATTTACCTATGAGAAATCATATCTTTCTCAAATAATTGAGAATAAGGATATGATCATCCTAAACCAAATTCCCATTGTGATGGAATATGTTGATGAGTTTTTAAAATAATTTATTACTCTTCATCCTAATTGAGAGGTTGATTTATCAATCATGAATATATAAGGGTCTTTTCCAATATCAATGACTCTGTATGACTGTCCATTTTTAAAATTGAGGAGATATAGAAACAACTATATGAGATTATGGATACAGGGTTTATATATCCATTTTCATTACCATAGGGTGGAATGATCCATGTTATTATGAATAACGATGGGTTAAAGTGCCTACACATTAATTATCATGAGATAAAAAATTTCACGATTAATAAAAAGTATCATATTCCGTTTATAGATGACTTATTTTTCTAGCTATTAGGAGACTAGTATATCTCTAATATAGTTCATCGATCAGGATATTATCTTGAAATGTTGAAGAAGGATGATATCAAAATTACTTCTTTATGAACATGGTATGAGAACTATGAGTATAGAGTGATTAAAATACGGTAAAAATCTCCAGAACTATCCATGGATTAAATAAATACTCTGTTTTGTGAATTAATTTATTTGTTTTAACTTTTGTTGATAATATTAATATCTACTCTAAGAGAAAAGTGGAACATTTAGAAAATTTAAATAATAAAATAAAAAATGAAAGGTTGTCTGAATATTATATTAAATATTAGTTCAAGTATAAGAATATATCCTTATTATAGAATTTCATGAGAATAAATGTCATATCTATATATTTTTTGAAATGGAGATGGTTGAAAGGTGTACTATAATAATCTCTTTGGAATAAAACCATTGTTTCGTTAGATTACATGACTGTATTTTTGAAAATATTCTCTTGATTTTCAAGCATCAAATAAATACAAATTAAAAGGGGTCATGTTTTTATATAATGATGAATGTGGGGATAATTATATGGGGTTACAGATGAGGAAATTCACTATATATTTGATTAAATTATTCAACAAAGGAGATGGATTTTTTAGTATTTTGATATAAATAAAAAGGTATTAGTATGTAAAGTCATTTAAAATAAAAATGTGATAACAATTCTTCCATGAAACTAAGTATCTAAGAGAAGAAATACCTATCTCATTATTTATAATTAGATGAAATGATCATTCCAATGATTATTTTGAGACACTATCTCAATAGGGAGAAGTGTTAAAGGCATACATATCACAAAATACTGAATTACAGATTCATAAAAAAATATATTAGTAATCACCAATGGGGGATATTTAATCTAGTGAATAATTAAGATAGTTTTATCCATTACCATCCTATGAAGGTATACAATGTGGCAGATTTATTGAATAAAAAGGAGAAACAAAACCTATCAATGATGAGAATTTAATGGGATCTAATATTAATGGACATATAAATGATGGAAATGGGAATAATAAATATCTCTTCATACTTCCTATCTCAAATAACATCAAAACATTTGATTCATGAATAAATTCTAGAATCTGTAAAGGTTGATGAGCTTATTATGAAGAAAGTATTTAATATTCAAAAATTCAACATTTAGTAAAGATTTTGTTATATGGCTTGAAACCTAGAAATATGTTCTATCAAACCCCAAACTGAAGAATAATCATCTTGATGGTGTGCATATCTCATCCCTATCTATTCATCTAGGAATAAGAATGATGTATGGAGATTAGAAAAAAATAATATAATGGGATAATGTAAATAATGATATTTTATAGATTGTATCTTGATGATCATTATGAAAAAAATTCAACAAATAATGATATAATTCTATGGGAATGATGAAACCATTTTCCATAAATGTTTTGGAAAGGGAAAAATTTATATATTTCAATATAGGACTCTCCAATAATTGTAATGGAAATAATTCCATCTAGGTTGTAATAGACAACCTTACCATATCATAAGATTTAATTTTTATTGATCCAAAGAAATATCATTAATATTTTATATGATATACATTATAGACATTGTATACAAAAATTTTGTTACACTCTAAACTATATTGGATCATAATCTAAGTCATACCTCATGGTTTTGGAGAATCCATTAGTAAGCATTGAATACATAACAATGATTTTGCATTTCTTATCATTATCTTCCAAATATTCATTCTATGTGGACCATTAAAACCCTTATATATATATCATGATCATGTTGAATGGATTTCCAATTATTTTTATGATCATAATATTCCTCTAATATAGTTATTATATAAAAATGTTTACATTACACAATTTAGATGGCACCTTATCAGGATATTTATGGTAAGAGAGTCCATACTCCTTAATTTTGGGATGATGCCAGAGCATATAATTTTATTGGACCTAATAATAAACATGATGTGTTAGAAAAGGTCCAATCCATTCAGTGTCACATGAAATATACACTATAAAAGTGAAAGGATATAAAAAAATCATCAATGTGACCAGAAGTTTGAGTTTGGTGATAATGTGTTCCATTATATATCTCCATGGAAGAAAGTCTTTAGGAATAGTATCATGCAAAATTTCATTCCATGATATATCAACTCTTTTTAGATATCTGATCGCATCAAGTCATGGGCCTAGAGAATGGTGTTATCACTTAACCCATCTCTAGTACATAATGTTTTCCATATATCCCCCATGATAATGAACATACCAGACCCCTCATAGGTACTAAAACTAGAGGTTGTAAAATAAGAGAATGATCATTCATATGAGGATAAAACATTTCAAATTTTAGATCCTAGTGAATAATATATATGAAACAAGACAACACACCTAGTCAATGCCTTATGGAGGATCCTGGAGATTGAGGAAGAGACATTGGAACCATACGAGGTTATGAAAAAAAGTTCCATAATCTATTATATTGTATGAAATTCATCTTTTTATGGTGAAATTTTTAAAGTATGTAATTATATAATGAATAAAAAATTTAATAATTTAATTACCATTTTAGTAAAATAATATCCTTATTAGTGTAATGTATGTATAGATTACAAATGAAATTCATTGGTCATATTCAACAATTATTTGTTATATCTTGTCATTTTTATAAGACTATTATTCATTATATATGATGATAAAAAGGTCATTGAATAGAGATTTTATGATTAATATATAATAAGGGTTTTGATAAAGACATGTTTATGGAGGAATAAATAAGTGATCAACTCAATGAGTAGGATCGTACTATACAAATCCCATTTATCAAAGATTTAGAGTTCGATTTCACCTCATCAATTTTTCCTTTGCTATGCCCATTCTGTGTACCAAAAAATATATCTATAGATAAAATATTTTTGGTAGAATAGTTTTCCCACTAATAAAATGTACATAACCATGTTCATCAAAACCACCCTAACAAAGTCTAACTATCACAAACCATACCCTAAGATCATTTTCTGGTGTAATTAAGGTCATTATATCTGTAAAGACCCAGAAATTTCAAGGAATTTTTTTTCATAATTTTCTTTGTAATTTTACGAGTAGGCAGTTTCTGACGGCTCTTGATTCCGAGGCACGGTGTGCCCGTGATCTTTTTATGATGTTTAGCTTGGGTACGTTCAGTGAACGAACGAGCGGGTTTTTATAACATTGGAACCGATGCTCAAAATCGAAATCTGAGGGAACTGATGGAACTGCATCGCCGGTATTTGCTTAAGAACACCTTTTTTGGGGTTCCGTTTTCTCAGGAGGAGATGTTAAAAATTGTGGAAAGTAAAAATAAAATTTCAGCTCAATTTTATTTATTTTTAAGTTGTTATATCCTTTGAGTGTAAGTTGGGGAACTACCCATGAGAGGTTAAGAGGGTGGTGGGGCCCAAATGAACTCCACCCCTTCAAATTCTCTAACACCCCCCCCATAAATCTTTCTTTTTGAACTCCCCCTTTAAACATGTTAACTCCCTTTAATTAAGTAACTCTTCCACTTCTGTATTTAATTTTCCAACCTACATTTTAATTAATTATACAACTCATTGTTTAATTAATTAAGTGAATTGGATTTGAATTTTGTAAATTTGAATTCATGGCATGGGTAAATAAAATAGGGTGGAGCCCTATTTAATTTTGGGTTGGATTTGTTGTGTTGAGAGAAAGGGAATAGAGCTCTTGAGTTTTTAAGAACATATTCCTCTGAAGAAGAACACTTCATCTCCTTTGTTGAAGAACATGAATAACATCGAAGCTTCAACGCAGAACATCGTATCATCTTGCATCTTCTCTCCACATCGAAGGAAGTGAGACACCACATTCTTCAACGGGCGAACACTGATGATGTCACCTTCCAACGTCAACAAACGACGCTACCTCCCCGAAGATCCATTAAGGGATCACATCACGAGGTAGGGGTTTGAATACATGTTTGTGAATATTCGAGCATTCTTCGTAATCTTAGCTGCATGCTATCGATTAATGGGAGGGGGAAGATCATAGAAACACGACCAACCCTCCTCCTTTACTTCTGTTGTTGACCTTATTGTGGTTTGGAACGGAGATGGTGCGGTTTCGTTGCACCGCGCGGGGTCATGTGGCAAGGATGCGCGGCGCCATCGCGTCACACCATTGAAGTCGAACAAGGTCGTGGAACTGTCGCACCACAACAGAGAATCATGAAAACACCGCAGCTGGAGCAGGTCCACCGAGGATGGGTGTGGCGTCGTTGCGCCCTGCCAGTAGGAAAAAGGTCATGGCCTTCGGCCGCAGTGGAGTAGGGATCGACGGCCGGCTTCCAACCACCAGTGTCGGAGCAGGGGGGGCGGGACCAGGCCAGTCCCGTGGCGGCAGCAGCCAGCTGGCTGGAGCGGGCCGGCCGGTCAGTGGAGAAACTGGGGGTTCGTAACCCCCGGCTGGAAGAGAGGAGCGGCCCCCCATGTGGGGGCTGCATTTAATTAAACAGGGGGGCAGCGCCCCCTCCCCCTGTCCACCCAGCTCGGTCACGCCGAGTTGGCCAGCAGACCATGCCAGTGCACCGTCCCGGCCATGCCCAAGCAGGCTAGACCCAGACCCAGTTTGGGTCGACCCGGTTCGGGCCGACCCTGGGGATCTCGGGCCTGGTTGGTCCGGGCCCAAAACCCCCATTTTTGGACTATTTTTGTTCTTTTTCCCAGAGCATGGGCTACAAACCTCTGATCGACGCACCGTTAGCTACGATGCGATCCTTGGATCGAGACGGTCATTTAGGTATATTACACTCAAGGTTTCAGAGAACTTTTAGAATGGATGGGTTGGTTTGAGCACGAAACTAACCGGGCCCTCGGAATAGAAACACTTATATCATTAGCTCTGGACGTCTGATAAACGTTTCATCTACTTTGTTGGATTCCTCTTGATGAGACGACACTTTTGGCATGATTCACCTGATGTTTGGACGTAGTTGGATAGTGACCGAGTTGGATTGTACCTGAAATCCACCAGGCCCCTAGAACAGAAAGGTTGATAACATCCATACCGGAAATCTGTTTGACAAACCGTCAGTGGTGTTGGTGATCATGTTGAGAAACGGTTCCTATGAGTATACCCTATGAGATTTCGGGGTACGGTTGAGATACGACCGGGTTGGTTTGCACACAAAACCAACCAGGCCCCTGGGACGAAAAGGCTAACAACTCATAGACCAGGCGCCCGATTGACACATTGTATGTTGCGTTGAGACCCCTATGATAAGGCGGTCCTTTGAGATACTACATCGTGGGACTTGTGATATGTGGAGTATCGACCAGTAGTTCACGGAGAGGAACCTCCCAGAGACAAGCTAGCAGAGTGCAGAGAACTAGTAGCGGACTGAGACATGACGACTGCTGATCGATCGAAATGGAGTGGTTCAGATAGCCCAGTGGGGTGCACATGGTTGTAGAAGCAGACCCACGGCAGAGGTGCACTTGGTTATAGCAGCTAACCCATGGTACTCGACAGAAGGAGTACCTTTGTAGGCTATGAGGGGGTGCGCTTGGTTGTAGCGGCAGACCCACGGTGGGATGCACTTGGTTGCAGCGGCAGGCCCATATTACTCGATAGGTGGTGTACTTCAGTAGTCTAAGGTTAGTGGGACGCGCTTGGTGGTAGCGGCACCCCCACTATACTCTACAGAGGAGGAGTTCTCCAACAGTCGTGGGTTCGTTATCGTGAATAAAATCCTGGTTTGGTCTGAGTCTATGACCTATGTGTTTACCTCATGATTGAGATGGGTCACTTGATAACTTAGGTATATGTTTGGGCATATATCTAAGTAGAGTTTATTCGTAGATTTCAAAACCTTTGTGTTTCCGCATGATTGAGATGGGTTACTGATGACTTAGGTATAAGTATGGGCATATACCTATGTAAGAGTTATCTATTGAGATTCTACTTTGTGGTTATCCTTGTTGGATTTAGAGAGACCTTGAGGGTCTCAAGGTCCCTACTGAGTATTGTTATACTCACCCGTGCACGGGCTATGCCCGCACCTCGTTGTGCTGGATGCAGATGACAGACAACGCTCACAGAGGCTGAGCATTCGAGGACTGGACAGTACCCGGAGGTGGATCTCACGACAATTCAGTACCCGGAAGAGATAGATGGATGGACGATCGGACGTGGAGTGCTAAGGAGGGCATCTGTACCTACCCTTCAGGTAGGATCTATGGTGGACGATCCAGGAGCTGGGTGTCTTCTTCCAGCTGCTTGTCTTTTCTGTTGTACTTTCGTTCTGTTGTACTTTCGTTCTGTTGTAGTTGTACTTTCAGTTGGGTTTCTATTGTGGCCCATTTACTTTTCAGCACTTCTTTTTTACTTAGTGTTTTAGTCCGCTTGTACTCTGTGGTGTTTTGTTTACTTTTATAAAGGCAACGCCTTCCCAGTTATCGGTAATTATGCCTTTGGTGCTAGTCACCATCCCATGGACTGTGGAAGGCAGGTTTGGGGTAGTCACGGCACGAGCCTCGAGGATGGGTTGTGAAAAATTGGTATCTAAGTAGTCGGTTCTACCACAGAACTTATAACTCTGATATTTTTTTCTTCTATGAAGCAATAGTGTTAAGGGTACCGGGTGAGTTTTTCAGTTCAGGGAGTCTAGTGTTGATGCAGACGACTGATGTATCCATACACCAGGACCTTGACAACTGATTTCCAACTTTTTGCACGAAAAAACCGATTGCGTGTGTGTTTCAAAAAGTTTTAAAAGTCAGCTCAAACCAGGTAAACTCACCATGTATAAATAGTTTGACCTTGTCATGTTCGTTTCTTTCAGGATGCCTCCCCACAGACGACCTGCTAGAGCCCCGAGAGTTGTACATACTGACAGCCCGCCGAGTGAAGTGGCCTCAGTACAGGGCCCTATCTCAGTTGAGGCACCAGCGGAGGCACCAACGGTACTACCAACCGTTGGGCCACCGATTCCACCAGCCCCAGCAGTAGAGAGTGCACGTCGCATGAGCCCACTGCATGAGTTCTAGTGCTAGAGGCCACCCAGGTTCAGGGGAGAGACAGACTTGCAGGGAGCTGAGGGTTGGCTGGAGGCTGTGGTGAGAATTTTCAGGCTAGTAGGGATGCCAGCAGACTTCATGGTGATCCTTTCTTCCAGCCTCCTTCAGGCAGCAGTAGGTAGATGGTGGAGCCTGATGCTCCAGATGCATGATGAGGCGAAACTTCTGTGGCTAGACTGTGAGAGCGTGTTCTGGGCAGAGTTTATACTCACCACCCTTCGAGCGGTGCGTATCCAGGAGATACAACATCTATAGTAGGGTAGCAGGACGGTGGTGCAGTACTCAACGAGGATCGTAGACCTCTCGCGCTACTCCACAGATATGGTATGGGACCCGTTATTCACTGCCTGAACCATTGAGCAAGGGATCAGGTGAAAGATTAGAGCTTCTTTTGTTTCTCACAGCATCCCGGTGCAGACATGGGTGTTGGAGCGAGCCCTCTTAGTAGAGAGTTTCCTTGCTGAGCAGTCTCCTGCAGTAGGACCCACCCCTAGCCGACATGCGGCAGAGTCTTCTGTAACGGGCAGTAGAGAGATGACGTAGAGGTCCAAGAGGACCAGACCTATAGGTGGTCGACTGCATGACACAGGATCGTGTGTGCGAGGTGCTCGGGGTGGAGAGAGACTTACCAGGATCGGACATTGTTACTACTGCGGCGGGGTTGGTCAGATGGCAAGTGACTGTCTGACCCGACGTAATGATGACCAGCAGATAAACAAAGGACCTCCCAGGTAGAGGCAGAGGTTCGATCGAGGTGGACCGCAAGGAGAGGAAGACCGAGGAAGGGGATCTAGTCGTGCAACTGGAGGTGGATGACGCTTCGAGGTGTTTCCACCACCACCACCAGGAGGTCCACCCCGACCATAGGGAACAGGTGGTCATGGGAGAGCTCAGCTTCAAGAAGCAGAAGCAAATGAATAAGGATCTTCTGAAGCAAGTGGACAGGAGTGAAACTAGTGGTTTCCTTTTGTTCTTCATACTTCTAGTTCCATGTTGTTGTTAAATTTTTTTCTTTGTATTATGAGCTGCAATAATAAAAAGACACTTACTTTTGTGACATTTTATTCCTTCCTTTTTATGTACTAAGAGGTTCTGGTTTAAACTATTGACATGACCCTCACTTTCAATATTCCTACTAGAGGAGTCCCAGTTACCTCACACTGATGCCGACAGTGTGACTCGACCCTTAGAGGCGAGAGTGACTGTTGGATCTCTTGGTAGTAACGTTGAGGCCTTACATCGTCGTCCATGGCATGAATACATCATTAATGTCCAAATTGACTGTATTAGGCAAAGAACGTGGTTCATCTAGGGGATGAGACTAGATTTCTATTATCGGTAAAGAAGAAATCATAGTAGATCTTGTGGGACCAGAGATGGTCCAGACTACGATAGAGAAGGTGCAGGTCATCCAAGAGTGGATGAGGATAGCTTAGAGCTGACAGAATCCTTATGCTGACAACAGGCATAGACCTCTAGAGTTTGAGGATGGCGACCACGTTTACATACGGGTCTCACCTCAACGTGGAATTACGGATATTTGGCTGTGGTGGCAAGTTATATCCACACTTCATTGGACCCTTCCAGGTCCTCATCAGGGTAGGCAAGATGGTTTACCGCTTGAACATTCCACCTCAGTTGCACAGGGTGCATGAAATCATCCACGTACCTCAGCTGAGGAGATATGTGCATGATCCTTCACACATCATCGACCTCAGAGAGTTGGACGTCGATGACAGGGTGACATTTGCAGAGATTCCAGTGGAGATCGAGGATCGACAGGAGCGGGTCCTATGTGAACGATCAATTTCTCAGATACGCTTTCACTGGCAGTATAGGAACCTCCAGGGGAGCACCTAAGAGCATAAGGATCAGATGCGTGCTCAGTACCACTTTTTTATACCTAGTTTGTGTTAAAGCATTATGGGGACGTAAATCCCTGAGGTGGGAGTAATGTAAAGACCCGAAAATTTCAAGGAATTTTTTTTCATAATTTTCATTGGGATTTTACGAGTACGCATGTTCTGACGGCGGCTGATTCCTAGGCCTGGTGTGCCCGAGATCTTTTTCTAATGTTTTTCATGGGTACGTTCAGTGAAAGAACTAGCGGGGTTTTCTAACTTTTTAACATGTGCTCAGATTCGAAATTCGAGGGCACCGATGGAATCGTAGTGCCGGTATTTTCTTAAGAACACCTTTTTTGGGGTTGTGTTTGCTCGGGATGAGATGTTAAAAATTGTGGAAAGTAAAAATAAAATTGAGATACAATTTTATTTCTTTTTATGTGGTTATATCCTTTGAATGGAAGTTGGGGAACTACCCATGAGAGGTTAAGAGGGTGGTGGGGCCCACATGAACTCCACCCCTTCAAATTCTCTAACACCCCCAAAAATATTCCTCTTTAAAATCCCCTTTAAACTTGTTAACTCCATTTAATTAAGTAACTCTTCCATTTCCTTATTTAATTTTCCAACCTACCTCTTAATTAATTAAACAACTCATGGTTTAATTAATTAAGTTAATAGAATTTGAATTTTGTAAATTTGAATGCAAGACAGGGGTAAATAAAATAAGGTGGAGCCCTGTTTTATTTTGGGTTGGATTTGTTGTGATAATATAAAGGGAAGACAACTCTTGAGTTTTGATGAACTTATTCCTCCGAAGAAGAACGCTGTCTCTTCATGCATCCTCTCTACACGTCGAAGGAAGCGAGACGCCGCATTCTTCATCAGGCGAACAACGACAATGTCACCATCTGACGTCAATGAATGACGCTACCTCCCATAGATCCATCGAGGGATCACATCACGAGGAAGGGGTTTGAATATAAATTCATGAATATTAGAGGGTTCTTTCTAATCATAGCCACTTGAAATTGATTAACGGGAGGGGGCCGGACCACACAAACATGGCTGACCCACCTCCTTTAATTCTATTGTTGACCTTGTTGTGGTCTCGAACAATGATGGTGTGGTGCCGTTTCACAGCGCTGGATCATGCGGCAAGGATGCGCGGCGTCATCACGCCGCGCCGTTGAAGTCGAACAAGGTCACGGCGCCGTCATGCTGCGCCAGAGAATCACGAAAACACCACGGCCGGAGCGAGGCTGCGGCAGAGTGGAGCGGCGCTGTCACGCCATGCCGGTCGAACCACGGTTGTGGCCTTAGGCCGTGGCGGACCAGGGAACGGCGTCGGCGTCGGAGCAGGGGGACGGGACCGTGCCGGTCTAGTGGCGGCAGCAGGTGGCTGGCCGGAGCGGGCCGGCAGGTCAGGGGGGAAACCGGGGGTTCATAACCCCCGACTGGAAGGGAGGAGAGGCCCCCCACATTGGGGACGCATTTAATTAAACAGGGGGTAGCACCCCCCCCCCCACTTGTCCACCCAGCTCGGTCACGCCAAGATGGCTAGCGGACCGCGTCAGCGCGCCGGCCGGGCCGCACCCAGGCTGGGCCGGGCTACGCCCAAGCGGGCCGGACTTGGACCTGGTTCGGGGTGACCCAGGGGGTCTTGTGCTGGGTCGGTCCGGGCCCGAAACCCCCATTTTCGGACTGTTTTTGTTCTTTTTCCCATAGCTTGGGATACGGACCTCCGATCGACGAACCGTTAGCTGCGATGCGATTCATGGATCAAGGCGGTCATTTTGGTATATTACACTCAAGGATTCAGATTACTTTGTGTATGGCCGGGTTGGTTCGAACACGAAACCAACCGAGCCCTCAGAGTGGAAACACTTATATCATGGGCTCCGGACGTCCGATAGACGTGACGTCAACTTTGTTGGATTCCTATTGATGAGATGAAACTTTTGGCGTGCTTCGCCTGCGGTTTGGACGCAGTTGGATTGTGTCCGGGTTGGATTGTACCTGAAATCCAACCGGGCCCCGGGAACGGAAAGGCTGATAACTTCCAAACCAGACGTCCGTTTGACGAACCATTAGCGTCATTGGTGATCACGTTGAGAAACGGTCCCTATGAGTATACCCTAAGAGAGTCTGAGGTACGGTTGAGATACGGCCGGGTTTGTTTGCACACAAAACCAACCGGGCCCCTAGGACGAAAAGGCTAATAACTCACAGACCGAGCTCCTGATTGAAGCGTTGTCTATTGCGTTGAGACCCCTATGACGAGGCGGTCCTTTGAGATACTTCTTCATGGGACTTGTGATACTTGGAGTATTGACCAGTATCTTCGGGAGAGGACCCTCCTAGAGATGATCTAGAAGAGTGCAGAGACCTAGTAGCTGACTTTGACTTGACGACTGATGATCGATCGACTCAGAGTGATTCGGATAGCCTAGAGGGTTGCGCTTGGTTGTAGCAGTAGACCCGTGGTAGAGGTTAACTTGGTTGAAGCGGCAGACCTGAGGTACTCGACAGAAGGAGTACCTCTGTAGGCTAAGAGGGGGTGCGCTTGGTTGTAGCAGTAGACCCATGGTGGTATGCGCTTGGTTGCAGCGGAAGGCCCACAGTACTCGACAGGTGGGGTACTTAAGTAGTCCAAGGTTAGTGGGATGCGCTTGGTTGTATCGGCAGGCCCACTTTACTTGACAGAGGAGGAGTTCTCCAGCAGCTGTGGTATCATTATCGTGAATAGAATCATGGTTTGGGCTGAGTCTATGACCAATGTGTTTACATAATGATTGAGGTGGGTCACTTGATAACTTAGGTATATGTATGGGAATATATCTAAGTAGATGTTATATGTTGATTTCATAACCTTTGTGTTTCCTCATGATTGAGATGGGTTACTGATGAATTAGGTATAAGTATGGGCTCGTACCTAAGTAAGTGTTATCTATTGAGATTCTACTTTGTGGTTATCCTTGTTGGATTTGGAGAGACCTTGAGGGTCTCGGGGTCCCTACTGAGTATTGTTATACTCACCCCTGCACGGGCTATGCCCGCACCACTTTGTGTTGGATGCAGACGACGGACAGTGCTGATGGAGGCCGAGCGTTCAAGGACGGGATAGTACCCGGAGGTGGATCTCACAATGATTCGGTACCCGTAGGAGACATATGGATAGACGATAAGATGTGGAGTGCTGAGGAGGTCATCTGTACCTACACTTCAGGTAGGATCTGTGGTGGACGATCCAGGATTTGTGTGTCTTCTTCCAGCTGCTTGTCTTTTCTATTGTACTTTCATTCTATTGTAGCTGTACATTCAGTTGGTTTGTATTCTGGCCCATTTCCTTTTCAGTACTTCTTTTGTACTTATTGTTTTACTTCCACTTGTACTCTATGGGGTTTTGTTTACTTTTATAAAGGCAACGACTTCCCAGTTATCGGGAATTACACCTTTGGTGCTAGTCGCCAGCCCCTGACCTATGGAAGGCGGGATTGGGGTACTCACGGCACGGGCCCTGAGGACGGTTTGTGAAAATATATCAACCCAAATAGTTTTAATATTTAAAGATTATTGTTAATAAATTACAGATTATATTTCTTCCTTTTTTATTTAAATTTTAAAATTGTTAATTAATGAGTTTCATTAAAAATAGATTTTAATATGAAAAAACTATACTTTTGGGTAATATGAAATTTCAATTAAGCAATTCCATTTAAGGAATTCATTAATTTTTAAAATGAATGACATTTTGAAAATATATTATTATTCGGAATAATATATTAAATATAAATGATATTATAAATTTATGATGTTAAAATGTATAAATTTTAAGGTATATAAAACATTTAAAGTCCAAAACCTCAGTATATTTTAATTAAGAAAATTTTAATTTCAAATAATTTCAAATATTAATTGAATTGTTTTATTTATTTTACAAACCCTTTATTAATCCCCTAAGTGATATATTATATTTTATGATTTTAAATATATTCATTAGAAAACATGGTTCAATTCAATACAACAAAGTGTGTTATATTATTTTAACCATTTCATGGACTTATAAATTTATCTATTCCCACTCCTCATTTGTAGAAACCATTGGGAGATTCATGGGATGTTTTTAGGTTTTTTTATTTTTTTTATTGTGTATATAAACTATATTTGGAATATAATTATGATCTCAACTCCGTATTACTATATAAATCAACACAAGATCTCACTCCTCTTTTATAAATATCATTGAATCATGAAAACACCCTACCATTTTCCTTCTATATTCTTCCCAAGGTTTCTCCAAGATCTCATGAAGTTGATAAAAGTCTTTTGAAAACCCCCACCCAATGTAAGGGATCCTCTCTTTCTTCGATTTGTTTAACCATTATCATTACATAATCTATTTTTTCATCGAATTCCCATTGATGGGATATAATTTTATACATACTGGTTAGGTCCCTTATAATTTCAATGTTATTAGATTCCATTATCTCTAATAAACTCTTGTAATCAATAATTATTTACACCCATTCTATATATTAAATTATACTAGGAATTTTCCATAAAAATATTTATTCATGATCCTTTTCTATCTAATGAATTTTAATTAATATTTCTATAAGTTATATTTAGTTTTTGAATATCACAATTACATCCCATGTGGTGTCTAATAAGTGAGATATCCTTTAAAATTCAAATAATTTGTTCAATGATTCATTATTTACCCCCATTATGATGCTGAAAATATTCATCAAATTTTCAATGTGAATTTTTTTCAAGTACCCTTTTTGTCATACACAATTTAGTTCCAGTTTTTTCATGTTGTGTTATGTTCTTTAATATACCTATTATTTTTCCTATGTTTTATATGTTATAAGATGGACCATTTATATTCATTATTACAATACATGGTTCATTGATTATCACTATTATGCCTTCTAAACATTCATATAATTTTTCCATGGAAAACCATTTTTTGGGAATACCGTCATTATTTTCAGTAAATGGTATTCAATTAGACATTAATATTAGACTTTTAATAGGAAATTACATGTGTATAATCCACAAATAAATAATTTTCGGATTAAATGTTTGGAAATATGATCCAATGATGAATTATCTACGTTCCAGAAGTATGCAGGTAAATGAAATAATAGCGATGGGGGAACACAAAATTATACAGTGCTTCATTGCATTGGGTAATGTTTTGGTCTTATAAAAAATAATGTATAGGATTATGGAGTAAACATAACACATTAAGGTACTTTTCCAACCTTCTAATATTTAATTATGATTTTCTCTATCATATGATTATTTTTTTCATGTTTAATGTTCTTTTAAAATTACCTTGATTTCTTTATTTTTTCATCATATATCTTGGTTGGATGATGACATTTATAACTGTGATACCTTTTATGTTACATTTTTATTCTTTTTTAATATCTTGTAATACATTTCCCATGTTATGAATTGTTTGTTCCCATACTAGGATTTAAATACAACACATATATTATTTATTTCCCAACATTATCACTTATTGTATAAAAAACTACTGAATTTGAGAATATTTATAAGGAAAAAATTAGTAACAATTCTGTGTAAATTAATTATGTTTATATTCTATGTACCTAATTTCTCAAAGACACTAGTATTCACAATATTCTAGGTTGCTCTAGGAATATTTTTGTATAATAAATCACAAATAAAGGTGTAATAAAATATTGGTTGTCATTGTGTTAGAAACACTATCCCGATAGGACCCCACCAATATATTTCGAATGAATTCCAAATCAATTAAACCCAATATTATCACTATCTTTAGCAAACATTATTGTAATTTTTTTCATTATTAAAAATAAAACATATTTCCATGATAATTTTAATTTAATATACAATATGTTAAAATTAATAATTTCTATCAAAACATACATGAATAAAAATCTTGTTCAAAAATCCATGATATAGCCATTTAGATAATTGTATAATGGTTTTCCCCAAAGTATATTAAAAACATGGACCAAATTTACTTATATATCTCATATAAATATTGATGAATGAATTGAAGAATTCCAAGAACTTATGGCTATAATGACTAAGAACCCATCCTAAAAAATGAAATCAATTCCCTCTTCATGTTTTGTGTCATTATCATCATCAATCCATTTGTATGTACAACTAATAAAACACTAGTTCTCAAGTAAAAGATTTCCCATGAACTGCGTTGGATCACTTATGGTTCAATGTAATCAATCATGGGGAAAATAAGTTATCTCAAACTTGCATCATAATTCTTCATTCTAGTATTGAAATATCATGTTTTCAAGAATACAACTTCATTTAAAAAACCAAAAGTTAATGGTATTCATCAAAACTAATGAAATTAAAAAATAACATTTCATATAAAATACATAAAAAAATTTACACCATTCCTCTCTAGAAAAAAAAAATCCATCCTGAATTATATCATTTATATTGAAAATAAATTTCCCAAAATGAACACATTATTTGAAAAAAATTGTCAACAATATCACCTTACACCATTCTGTTTTAAAAAACATTCATCATGAATTATTAAAGCATCCATTAGAATGTAATTATAAATAAAATTCAAATAATCCAATTTTCATCATTTTAAATTGTTATAAATTATATTAGGGGGTAACATATTTAAATAATAAATAAGAACTCACTGCCTTCATGATTATAGATAAAATAATAAGAGATATAACCCTCATGAACTAGACCATAAATGATAATTTTATATGGAGAGGGGCCAACCCTGAGTCTCTAATCGATATAAAATTCCCAAACCATATCCTATAATGCCGTAAATTAGAATTACAAACCAATGTAAGGTGAGATTTTATTATAATTAAGGTAGTGGGAGTTAAGAGATTAATTAACATACTCTATTAATGTTACTTATTTGTTGTAATAGATACTTTATATGATAAAGACATGTTTTCCATTTTTAATTCATAAATCCCATCACCAAATGTTGATGTTACCCACCAAAATATTATATCACCACCCAGATGACTGGGAATACCTCATTAATCAAATCAAGTATTTTTTCCATTAATACTCACACCTATGATGTGGTGGTATCTATGCTGGTAGTTTTAGATAGGGTACATGGAAATTCTCCACCCTATGACTCATCCATTTTGGGATTTACCATTTCGTAGAGGGGAAATGAACAAAACCCATGTAATCATCCATGGCCATGGTCCAAGATGCATTAAAACAAAAAAAACAAAAACCTAATTTTTAATCAATTGAGAATCATCGAAAATTTTGAAACTAAAAAGTAAAAGTCACATGGATGAATGTAAGATAAATAAAATAAATGATCGTAAACAATTTTATGAGTAATGTTATTATAATTATACTAACAATAATAATATAATTTCATATAATTTTTTATGAAGAAGACTATTCCACAATGAGACGATTCCACTGCACTCTCATTAGTTATTCATACTCCCATGTATCATTAAGGTTTGATCTATTTCACTAAAGTACCTGAAATAATGTTGTAGACATCATATTAATATTATTCAATTGAGAATGGATATTATAAACTGGCTTCTTTTTAATAGTAATATAAAATTCAACATTCTCATCCTCCAAATTAAAAACACGAGGCTAGTATTGATGATATATATTATGTTTCAATGTGTGAAAAACATCATGGATTGAAGTTATTTTTTCTATTTTGGCCAACAGTTATGGAATTATCATAATCTTCTCAATGAATTCATAATGTCTAAATTTCTCTCAGTTCTATCATCCCTTAATATCCAAGACATTGACGACCAAGACTTGGTAGTACACCCAAGAACACCAAGTCATCAACTGGGAACTCAATATTACAACTATAATGATCATAATAAGATTTATACTTTTTCTATGCCATCTCAATCATATTTCAAAGAATCATGATAAATGTAATTGTCTCTTTGGAAAAAATATGACCCCATATAATGTTTCTTAACACTCTGACCAGAAAATAGAGAAATAAAAGGACAACTATAGATTTCCACCAGGGGTTCCATATTGTTTGATTACTGGTAGATACCATTATATGAAAATAAATATAAACTGAAATGGATCTCCTAAGAATATCTAAAGTCAGAGAAACTAGAATAAATCATTCCTTCATGAATAAATAAAACTAATTTATTATATCATTCCATTTGAGAATGGTATAACATGGAAATCATTACATGTGATACGAACCTATTTAGAAATAATTGGAGAATAATCCCCATGAAATCAAACATTATTCATAAAATATGATTTACAAAATTGTTGAGTTTTATAGTATCCTGAATGGGAATAATGTTATCTAATTTAGTCAATAAGTCAATCACCACCAAAAACACACACTTTCTAGATATTTTTGTCCCAAACCAATAATAAAATAAATAAATATCATGTCCCCATATACGATGGAACAATAAGGTGTTGAAAAATAGATAAATTATTTTTATTCATTTCCATCATCTATAGATAGGTATAACCATGGTAAAGAAGAATCAATGTTAGGTTTCATGATTTCCCTATTTAAATAATGCCTCATTAAAAATATATTATATGTGTTTCCTTGGTGAACCTTTCACCATGAATGATGAAAATTCCACGAAAAAACTTTCTATGTAGTTTACATAAAGGCATAAACATTCATTATATAATGAATTTCATATTGACATAGATACCATTTACAGATAGTATTCCCACCATATTAAAATTACTAACACCTCATTGAACATAATGATGATTCTGATCATCAGTGATCAATTCCATATAATGGAATGTAAACTAAACACTTAACAATAAAATATTTATCTCATAAACATGAAATCTAAAATGTATGAATGTTAATAGTTCCATTATTTTCTAATCTATTAATAAATGCATCATAACCTAGGATGGTATATTTTTAAAAGTATTTTTGAAAAAAGGTCCCCTTCCCAGAGGTGTAGGAAATTGTAGTTGCGAATATAGGATGTCTCCGCCCATTACCTCTAAAATGGATAAAAATTTTTTGAATGAAGATATAACATTATATTTTTATAATTCAGTAACTGGTAAAAATTATTTATAAAATTTAGTGATATAACTCTATATATTCAGTACCATAGATGTGACTAATAAATCTATTATGGGGTACTTTTTTTCACGAGAAAGAATTTAATGAATCCATGAGAAGCTACAAGATCACCCAGTATTATAAATTCTCCCAAACATGAACCTAAAACATCACAAAATATGACATATCCATACTCATCATGTGAAAGATTCAACACTATACTTTTATAAAAATAGAAGATTTATAAATACAAGGATGTTTATAATTTACATAATAAATTTATCATTAATCAACTCTATGTACCAGTAGTCAACAGAGAAGCATGCATGGAGAAATGTGTTAAAAATAGTGGTAACACCATCTAATACCACAAAATTTATGTATCTCAAAGGAATTACTTGATTCCACCCACAATACGAAAACATTATCCCTTTTAGGATTAGCTAAGATATCATTTTATGGGACTTTGAGTCCCATGAACATCTCCTCCTGAATCTGTAATAGAAATATTGAAAATCTAGTACATGGTATGTGATTCTTAAAAATATCTAAATCTTCTGAAAAATACAACACAAAATTTCTCAATTTTTAAATAATCCATGATTTAGTCCATAAATAAAATAATAAAATATTAAACATAGTTGTAGAAAAGCATTATCATGAGTTTCTTAAAATAGATGGATATTTTGAAATAAAATCTGGAATAACATGAAACTCACAGCGGAAACACATACTCCTCAATAATGTATATTCAATATAAATCCCCATTAACTTGAGGTGGTGGTAAGAAAATAGAAGATTAATCATAGATAATAGATTTCACCCATTCAAAAAAATAATCTCATGAAATAGATAGTTTTCTTCAATGTAACATGATTTAACATCAAATAATCATCACAATGTTGAAGGGTTCCATCATCCTTATTAGTGGAAAACACTGGATCATCCAAAGGTCACACACTCGGTTGAATGAAAATAGATACATATGATTAAAGGGAATGGTAATTGTATGACTTATATAAAGAAATTCAGTTGAGAACTACACCTATCTCAATAGTGGTAAACTATAAAAGTATGATGGAAATACTAAATTAAATTTAACAGCTACTAGAAGAATTTTACTACATGAATCACTTAACAAATGATAAATATTAAGAATGGATTTATTCATATATATATATATTATAAAATGTCATGATCATATAGATAAAATGTATTTATCTCCCTAGAAAACAAGAAACTCCCAATTGGGGGTCGTAAAAGCCACCCACAAATGATAGCATCCAAATATAAAAATCATGGGAATCCAACAAATAAGTCCAAAGATTATTATCCTAAGAACTTATTTCAATATAAAAACTTACAAAATGAATTCAATTTTAGATAAATAGGAAACATAAGAGTTGAATCTGTGGCCTTTATCCCTCATAATCTCGAGAGGTATTGCAATCTCCATCAGAAAAGTAATATGTTTTATTTGAATATCAAACTTGTTCAAAATTCATGTTTATTTGAAATAATGACATGAACTATTATTAAAGGAACATGTAACTAAATAGAAGGAAATAAAAATGGTACCTCCCACTTTCATAGGACCCACAATAGTTCAATCAAGATATTCATATATGTTGTGAAGTTACTTCATTAAAAATATCATTGGGATGAACCCATTATCTTTAAAAAATCTAAATGTATCACAATACCTATTTGTAGTAATTATCCTATTCCAACATGTGGGGATATAAAAATTTTAAAAACTAGTAAAAGTGACATGAACACCAGCATAAGATACAAATCTTTTGTGCATCTAGGCAAGAATTCTTTAAATTCATAACAAGGATAAATTGGGACAATTTAGTAGACCTTCGAAAAACACTATAGTAGATCAATAAAAAAGTTATTTTCTTAGATCATAAATATGATTTACCCAACACAACTCTCTTAAATTTCTATTCCAAATAAAAGAACCACAGATACTGCATGTTGGAGGTGGTGGAAGTCTATTTAACCCTAACATACATACAAAGATAGTCAGTCCCATCAGAAAACTATCCAATAAAAAATCATAAGAGGAAATATTATGAATAATGACATGATACATGATTTATATTCTATGACCTGTATGAAATTTCTAGTAATTCCTCATCACATTTGACACCAGTTGAGGTTAATATTGTGAATTTTTAGACAATAATTGGAAGACTGAGTAACAAACCAATTACCCTGATGAAGCTTGAATAAATCAACATACATAGAAAATTCCATCACCTCTATATAGAATTTATCCATGAAATGTGTCATTATTTAATGGCTTCCAATGTCCTTTTCATGTGTTTCATGAACTATAGTATCCCATCAACAACTTTTTGGACCCTCAAACAAGAAGAAGAAACACATCACCATAATATAATATAGTTTTTAAAAGAACATGATGATATATATAATCATTCTCAATGAATCCACCACCTATAGTGTATTTTTCATTCCCAATAAATATGGTGGATTTAGATGAAGAATTTCCTAGGATCAATCTATCAAATAGTAGTTCTTTGGATTTATATCTCTTTTATGAATGGGAATATGTGTTAATATTTGGCCTAATGGATAAACCAAATGAAAAATTTCCTCAATGGTTTTATTGTAAAATAGATGGTTTCTATAAAATGTTTCATAAAAAACATCCTCTTGAATAATGATAAAATGTCTTGTTTAGGGAATTCTATCACACAAAATCAATAGATAATAAGAAAAAACACTCAAAATCCACAAGAACATAAAATAATTATCAAATAATGTTATTGGGGTTAGAAATTTCATATCTATATTTTTTATAACCATATAATATGATTAAAAACACATCCAAAACCATTTTCCCAAACACATATGGTAAAATATGTCTCGTTATAATGAATTATTTCAAAAAAAATCACCCATAACCTACACATTAATATATTGAATATAGTATGTATTATATATTCAAAAACATAAAAAACAATATAGATATACGGGGGTAAACCAATGAACCATTTGATTCCAATCACTCATATAAAAACCTAGATAATTCTCTAATATTATACAAGACGCAAACCTAACCTTCAATAGAGGGTTTCATTTATCAGTATGACTTATCAACTAGAAATTGAGAATCTAAAACATATAGATGAAAATATTAATGAAAACTAATAAATAAACCAAAAAAATAAATGGATATAAATAAATAAGTAGTTATAATTCATTTAATAGTATTAATAGAAAAGTAAAAAATTTATGTGGGAACAAAACCCAATACATAACAATGATACAAACTCCACAAAAAAATAAATATTGATTCATAAAATTACACCCCCAGTCTGATATTCATTCTAGTAAGAACACCCAACAAATATTTATACTTATTTCCCATTTCCAAATCTCAGAAAAAGAATGTCTACAAATTTTAAAAGGAAAAAATGGGTAATGGAAATGATACCTAGTTTAATCCGAGGAAGACATTTAATAATATTTTATTATCAATTAAACCTAATATGATAAATTATTGCAATTAAATTCATGGTAATAAAATTCATGAATAAAAATAATAAATTTTCATTTCTATTCATGTCAATGGAATGTATAACTAGGTATAAAAAAATTCTACAAAATCATCTAGAATATGAATTTCAATAAAACTGGCATAAATAAGTAAGTTTATTTCATAGAACCATGGTTTTAAACAACATGGTTATCTTGATCAATAAACATGTATCATAAAATATCATAGTGATATTTAGGACCACATGTAAAAACATCACTAGTTCTCATGACTAAGTGGAATATAAGTCCTCAAAAATGAATAAAATCTCTTCACACATCATATTTAGTATCATTTTTTTCATTAGTGTGTGGATATGAAAAGCTAAAATATAGATATCCTGCTTATTATATAATTCCCTCCTAACTACCCTGGTGACCATGTAAATCAAAGAATACAATCGGGTGGTAAAAATTTAATTTCAAATTAAATTTTAAAATAATCATTGTAGATGCCCCAGAGAAATTTTCAAATCATTCTATTTCACATAAAAAACAATCATCAAATTGTGTTCAACAAAACTCAAGCCATTAAAAATAATTAATTTAAATTCAATTCAATAAAACATTTCAAGACATCATTTCAAATAATCATTATATATATATATATATATATTAAAATAATACATTTCAATTATTAATAATTTTTTAAAAATGAAAACATTATTTGAATAATCAAAATTCAAGGGGTTAAACACACTCTGTATGACTTTGAAAAAATAGTCAATAATTCATAAATATTGATTTTGATCATAATGGAAAGTATATTTCAAATTAACCATTTATAAATAATTTCAATTTATTGTAATTTCAAGAAAACCTATATTATGAAAAAGCGGTCTCATTACAATCATAATTAGAAATGGAAGAACAGATAACATAGTTCTCACAAACCAAAAGCATCAAAGATCAATCCATGAAGGTAAAGGGTTTGAATAAGTTGTTAACTATTAGAAAACAACAAAAGAGCATAAATAAAACTATAAATAGGGAATAAAATACATAGGGAGGATAGAATTATATTTAATATAGGGAATTTGATTTATGATATGCTTTAAAACACTCTATTCAGGTAACACAAGGTCTGATTAAACTTCCATGATGATCAAATTATTTTTGTTGGTTTGAAAATTAAATCTCCAATCCCCACACATTAGCATATCCCACCAAATTATAGAGTTATAACATAGAAGATTATCCATGGTTACCTAACATGGACTGTGAAAAGTCCAGTAAATTTCAAGGAAATGTTTTTCTTATGTTCTTTGTGATTTTACGAGTACGCAGTTTCTGACGGCACCTAATTTCAAGGCAAGGTGTGCCCGGAATCAATTTCGGATGTTTAGCTAGGCTATGTTTCGTAATCAAACAAGCAGGTTTTTCTATCTTTTGAATTATTGCTCGAAATTGAAATCTGAGGGCACCAATGAGTTCACAGCACTGGTAATTGCTTAGGGGTACCTTTATCGGAGTTGTGTTTTAAGCGGGTTTAGAATTGATTTTTGGGGGAAATAGTTTAAAATAATTAAAATTGGTGGCATAATTTTATTTTTATGGTTTGTGGTTAATTTATATCAATGGTAGATGAAGATGGGGCCCACACCGACATAACCTCCCATGGGAGTATATTTTGTTGGGTGGGACCACATGTGACCTCTGATACCAATTTGTCACGACCCGTCCTCTGGGCCCGTGCCATGACTACACCAAGCCCTCCTTCCATAGGCCATGGCTGGCGACTAGCACCAAAGGTGTAAATACCGATAAAAGGGAATCCAATGCCTTTATCTAAGTAAACAAACACAACCGATAAAATAAGCTGAAGTAAACACTAAGTAAACTGAATAAAAAAGTAGGTGCTGGAAAGTAAATGGGCCAGTATACAATCCCAACTGAAAGTACAGTACAACTGAAAAGAAAGTACTGTAACAGTAAAGATAATCAGCAAAGACTATGTCTTCCTCCGGCTATGCCACCCGAAGGGTGGGTACAGATGGTCTCCTCAGCTCCTCGGGTTTGGCCGTCTGATCCATGTATGTCCTGCCTAATAGTCCACCTCCAGATACCTTCCCTCTCCTCAAGCCTCAACCATAATCAGCTCTGTCCGTCATCTGCAACTAACACCACGTATTAAGGGCATAGACCATGCAAGGGTGAGTATACAATACTTAGTTGGGACCTCGAGACCCCCGATGTTCTTCCTGAATCCACAAAGGATAGACCATAAAGAAAAGATATAAACAATACGTTTCAACCAACTCTACTTAGGTATATGCCCATACATATACCTATGTTATCAATTCCAGTTCGGCTCCAACTCACGAGCCTATGTACAACTTGGTTAACACAGGAAAGGACAACCCAATCCACACAGGAAAACACAACCCAATACACATAGGAAATAAATTCAATCATATCGATGATATTTATTGAAAATCAAGACTCATCTCACATAGGTATACTACTCATGAAGTGGGGTGGAGATGATAGATGCAACCCTTGAATCATCTCCCCTGCCAACCCCACGTAGGATCCAAGTACAGAAGTCATCGCTGCCAAAACCATGTAGGATACAATTATAGTAATCGTCGTTGCCGAACCCATGTAGGATCCAATTATAGTCATCATCGCTGCTGAACCCACGAAGGATCGATGTACAGTCGTCCTCGCTGCTGAACCCACGTAGAAGCCAAGTACAGTCGTCTTCGTCATCGCAATCGCATCCAACTCTAGGGTTCCCGCACACAGCACACTCGATTCCAGGAGGGTCTACTCCATGAGCCAAGGGGGGTTGATACATCAACTAACACGAAGTTCATAGTTTATTTATCACAAAGTTTCATCTTGTCAATAGGAACTCAAGGCAACAGACGTCACGTCAATCGGACGCCCGGTCCGAGAGATATTTTCATTTCCGTCCTAGGGGACAGGTTGGTTTTTAAGCTAAAACAAACCCGCCCATACTCTAGATTCATCCAAACCTCAATTGGAGTAATCCAATAGAACATTATCACTAAGAGGAATTCAAAATAATTGACGACACATCATTCAGAATTTCGGTTCTTAAGTTATAAGCGTCTCCGCTTCAAGGTCCCGGTTGGTTTCAGGTTCAAACCAACCCATCCATACATAAATCTCAATGAAACCTAGAGTTTTATATACCGAAATGAACGCCTCAATCCAAGGATCCCTACGCAACTAACGGTTCATCGATCAGAGGACCTTATCCAAAGATATGAGAATTTGTATGAACCTGGTCCGAAAATAGGGGGTTTGGGCCTGCTCTGACCTGACCCAATACTCCCAAGGTCGGCCCGAACCGGGTCAACCGAACCCGGTTCTGGGTTTGGCCCGATTGGGCGCGGCCCGGCCCGCCTGGCGTGGCTGGAAAAAGTTTTATTTTGGATTACATTGTGTCAGCTCACCATGTATTGTGTATTAACCATGGCTAACCTGTTTCTTTTTAGGATGGCCCCACGACGGTAGCCAGCTAGAGTTCCAAATTACATGAGAGATGGCAGCCCACCAAGCGATGAGGCCTCAGTGCAGGGCCCCATTATAGCAGAGGCACCGTCGGTACCTTTCCTTACTGAGCCACCAATACCACCAGCCCCAACAACGGAGAGTACCCATCACCTGAGTGCACTGCATGAGTTTTAGCGTCAGAGGCCACCCAGGTTCAGCGGAGATATGGACCCTCAGGCAGCTGAGGATTGGCTTGAGGCTGTTTTCGGAGTCTTTAGTTTAGTAGGGACACCAGCTGACCTCATGGTGATCCTTGCGGTGAGTCTCCTGCACACATCATAAGGTAGATGGTGGAGCCGGATGCTCCAGCTGCACGACAATGCATCTCTACTTTGGACGGACTTCGAGAGCCTCTTCTGCTTGGAGTATGTTCCAGCCACCCTCCATGCGGTGCGCATCTAGAAGTTACTACAGCTGCGGTAGGGCAGCATGACAGTAGCCCAGTACTCAGTGAGATTTACTAATCTCTTGTGCTACTCCCCAGACATGGTATGGGACCCATTCATTCGGGCATGGACCTTCGAGCAAGGATTGAGGCATGAGATCAGGGCATCGATGATCTCTCTCAGCATTCTGACACAGGTAGGAGTACTGGAGCGAGCCCTTCTTGTAGAGAGATTTCATGCTCAGCCTACACCAGTATCGAGACCTACTGTAGGGTGACACGTAGCAGAGTCTTTTGTAGGAAGCAGTAGAAAAATGTCGTAAAGTTCATAGCGGACCAGACCATCAGGTGGGCGACCACAAGATACTACTTCGGAGGTGCAGGGCACACGCAACAGAGCCAGTCGTACGAGAGGCAGACAGTGCTATGAATGTGGTGGGCAGTGCCACCTGGCTCGTGACTTCCCGACCCGCCATGTAGAGGAGCTGCAGACGGTTGAGGTAGCACCCAGGCAGAGGTAGAGGTTCGACTGTGGTGGTCCGCACTGAGAAGGAAGACGAGGTAGAGGATCTGGCCAAGCAACGGGTGGTGGACGACGCTTCGAGGCTCTACCCCCACCACCACTAGGAGGTCCTCCCCGACCACCGGGAGCTGGCGGACAGAGGGAGGCTCAGCATCAGGCAATGGAGTATTACGACCACGGCGCACCTGAGATGATTCGTGGTACTATCTAGGTGTACTCTACCCTTGCTGTAGTTCTTATATACACAGGAGCGAGTCCTTATTTCATTGCTGATACCCTTGTTCAGAGCTCGGAGATTCTGACCGAGTCATTGGCTCGATCCGTACGGCTAGAGACTCATACGGGAATAGAATCGATGATTACGCATTGGTGCTGGCAGTGTGAGATTACTTTAGGAGGTGAGAGCTTCAGCTAAGATCTTCTTTTAGCGGCGTCGATTCCTTAAGACATCATCTTTGGAAGGAATTGGTTATCTACGGTCCATACTCATATCGACTTTATTACGCGCAATGTGTCATGTGTCTGCACCGATGGGAGTAGGATCACCTTCACCGGTGAGATGGGAGCCTTTGTAGCGCAGGATGGACTCACACAGAGGAGAGGACAGCTGATCACTCATTAGTTGTCTAGTCTAATCCTAGGAGTAGTTGATGTGCAGAGTCCGAGTTTTCCTATTGTGGTGGATCTGTATGCGAAAAGTTTTCCTGACGACGTTCAAAGACTACTTCCTCGCAGAGAGGTATACATTTATATAGACATGTACCATAGGATAGACCCGATATCTACACCAGCATATCGGATGGCTCTTACTGAGCATCACAAGCTATGGTTACAACTGGAAGACATACAGGGCAAGGGATTCATTCTACCCAGTGTTTCACCTAGGGCTTCCCTAATTTTGTTCACCAAGAAGGCAGATGAGAGCTTGCGACTGTGTGTCGACTACCATTGCTTGAACCAGGTGAATGTGAAGAACAAGTATCCACTTTCAAGGATTGACGACCTCTTTGATCAGATCAAAGGAGCACAATGGTTCTTGAAGATAGACCATAGGTTAGGCTATCATCAGCTCAGATTTCAAGATGAGGATGTGTAGAAGACGGCCTTCAAGTGTCGGTATGGCCATTATGAGTTCTTGGTTATGCCTTTAGGCATAACCAACACTCCAAAAGTGTTCATGAGTCTCATGAATATGATCTTATAGCCTTACCTAGATCGATTTGTAATAGTCTTCATCGACGACATATTGATTTACTTTAATACTGAGGAGGAGCACGCCTACCACTTGCTGGTTGTACTGGATACACTCCGATAGCACCAGTTTTATGGTAAGCTCTCGAAGTGTCAGTTATGGATTTGAGAGGTCTACTTCTTGGGGCACGTCATCTCTGAGGCGGGAGTTGCGGTGGATCCTGTGAATATTGAGGCAGTACTATCTTGGTAGCCACCCAGGAGCGTGATAGAGGTGCGAAGTTTCCTAGGTCTGGCAGGGTATTATCGGAGATTTGTGCCCGACCTCTCTAGAGTTTTAGCACAACTTTCAGCTTTGAAGAAAAACGGGAAACACTTCATGTGGTTGGTTAGATGTCCATAGAGCTTCCATGAGCAAAGATAGAGATTGACCAGTGCACCCATCTTGACGCTACCAAAGGAGGGAGTAGGGTACGTAGTTTACATTAATGCATTAGAAATCGGACTCGGGTGTGTCCTGCTGCAGGAGCGGGTAGTGACTGCCTACGGTTCAGGACAGTAGATGTAGCATGAGTAGAACTACACTACCCATGAACTGGAGTTAGCAACAGTGGTATTCACCTTGAAGATGTGGTGGCACTATCTGATGGGCGAGGGCTTTACATTCTACTCTGACAAACAGAGTCTCAGGCACATCTTGTCGTAGAAGGACATGAATCTGAGACAACGGCGATGGCTCGAGTTCATCCTGGACTATGACTTTGAGATATTATATACTCTTGGTAAGGGAAACGTAGTAGTTGATTCTCTAAATAGGAGGTCAGGCATTCCGCTACATGGAGAGGTGACAGAGCAGTTTGCCGCTTTACAGATATCATTCATGGATAGAGATGGGGCAGCCTTTCTACAGTCCCCCACAGTCACTCCTCCACTACATTAGTGGGTCAGAGAGGCATAGCGTGGGGATGTTGACTGTGAAACGCGACATGCACAGATATCCACAGGATAGGAAACTGAGGGATTCTCTGTTGGATTAGAGCACGTCATCCTTTTCAGAGGATGTACCATGGTACCAGTTGCATTACAGGAGGAGGTGCTGATAGAGTTCCACACTTCCCCTTTGGTGGTACATCTAGGAGTTGCGATGATGTACCAGGATCTAAGACGACAACCCTGGTGTCCGGGTATGAAGAAGGTTGTGGCAGAGTTCGTTTCATGAGGCCTCACCTTCCAGTAGGTGAAGGTAGATCACCAATTACCAGCAGGTATGGTACAACCCTTAGAGGTCCTGGAGTGGAAGTGGGATGGTATATCTATGGATTTCGTTATGGGACTTCCACGTACTTCCAAAGGACATGACTCCATCTGGGTGATTGCAGACCGACTCACCATTTCAGCCCACTTCTTACCTATCAGAGAGTCGGGCTCAATGGAGAGCTTGGGATGCCTCTACATTCAAGAGATTGTATGGCTTCATGGTGTACCATCGTCTATCATATCCGATAGAGAAGCTCTCTTTACTTCCCGGATTTGGAAGGGGGTGTAGGAGGAATTTTGGACTCAGCTATGCCTGAGCACCGCATTCCACCCTTAGACGGATGGATTGTCGGAGAGGACCATTCAGACTCTCGAAGACATGCTCTGTGCATGTGTCCTCGACTTTGGTCATATCTGGGAGGATCACCTACTTTTGGTGAAATTTGCGTACAATAACAGCTACCACTCCACCATAAGGATGGAACCATACGAGGAATTGTACGGCCGACCTTGCAGATCACCTCTATGCTAGACAGACCCAGGGGAGTCAGCACATGTAGGACAAGAGATGGTTCAGGCCACGACAGAGAAGTTACAGATAATCCAGGAGCGAATGAGGACTGCTCAGAGCCGACAGAAGTCCTATGATGACAAGAGGTGGAGACCACTGGAGTTCGAGGATAGTGACCATATTTTCATATGGGTCTCGCCTTGACGTGGACAATGGAGATTTGGCCAGGGTGGAAAGTTATCTTCATGCTTCATTGGACCATTCCAGGTTCTCAACAAGATAAGTGAGGTGGATTATTGCCTGGATCATTGACCACAGTTGCACTAGGTCCACGACGTCTTCCATGTATCTCAGCTGAGGAGATACGTGCATGACCCAATGCATATCATTGATCATAGGGAACTGGACATCAATGATGGGGTGACATTTTCAGAGGTTCCAGTGGAGATTGAGGATCGATAGGAGCAGGTCCTACGTGGATGGTCGATTCCTCTAGTGCGCATCAGGTGGTAGCACGGAATCCTCCAGGAGAGCACTTGGGGGCAGGAGGCTCTGATGTGTGCACAATATCCACATTTTTTTCCCTAGTTTATGATGTATCTTTATGCGGACCTAAATCCCTGAGGTGAGAGTAATGTAATGACCCGTAAATTTCAAGGAAAATTTTTTCTTAAATTCTTTGGGATTTTACGAGTATGCGGTTTCTTTACAGCACCTAATTCTGAGACCCATTGTGCCCGGAATCAATTTCTAAATTTTAGCTCTAGTACGTTTAGTGAACGAACGCGCAGGTTTTTCAATAGTCTGAACCAGTTCTCATATTTGAAATCTAAGGGAACCGATGGAACCACATCACCAGTAATTTCTTAATAGGACTTTTACTGTGGATGCGTTTGAACGGGAGAAGGAGTTTAATTTTGTGTTTTAAATAAGAATTGAATAAAAATTATAGAACAATTTTTATTCTTTATTCTATGTGGTTATATCCTAGGTGTGGGAGTTGGGGAGGGACCCACTAGTTACTAACTACCCATGAGAGAATAAAGATGAGGTGGTGCCCACATAAACCCAACACTTCACATTCCCTAACTCCGACATTTATTTTAGTAACTCTCCTCTCTCCCTCTTTAAAGATTGCCAACTTAACATATAATTAATTAGACAAATCGTGCTTAATTAATTAAGTGTTTTGGAATTTGAATTTTATATTTTTGAAATGCATGGAAAAATAATAAAATAAGGAGAGTTCTTAGTTTATTTGGTTATATTTTTTGTCTGAGGGGATTTAGGAGAGAACTCTATTCTATTTTGAAGAACTTTATCTTCAACGAAGAACACCAACTCCCTGATAATGAATGTTGACTCGGTGGCCTGATTTATTCATCCTCTTCTTCCTCTACAATAAGGGAGGAGACATTGACAATGACAGAAATGACACCATAGTCCACAAAATTTTACAACTCTGATCTTCCTTCGAGGTATGGGTGTGATTGAATTGGGTAATTATTGGTTTTCCTTCCACGTTGTTGTTCCTCTTAAACCACATGTTATTGGATAATGCGGAAGGGAATGAACCAAACTAACACGGACCGATTCCTCTGCCGTTCTTGTGAATATGTGGATTTCTTCAAGCGTTCTTGATTGGTGAATCATGTTATGTTTTCAGAACTGATCGGAGGCCCGAAAACATCATAAATGGCCTCAGAGCATCAGTGCGACCTAAGAACAGAAGTTTGGTGGAAATTGGATTATCATAATGAAGAACAGACACCTTGAAAGGCGTGCTGGTCAGAGGCGTTGTTTCTGGAAAATTCTAGAATACATGGTGTGTAATCCAGAAGCACATGCCGTGTAGTACAAGCGTACTGTAGATTTCGTTTGGATGTTATAAAAGTAACACAGGGCGTGTGACTCTATACCCACGACGTTTAATATCTACACTATTTGCCAGAGGAGGCTTCGATGGAATTGGCGTGTCTTCATGGAAAATACATGGACACAAACAACACTACACGGACAAGTAAAATAGAATGTATTCAGTTCATAGAAAGGAGGGAGTGGCTTCGTGAGGCTCGGCGTGTAATCCAGAAGATACACAGACATTGGCAGAACAACACGGCCAAGAGGCACGGCGTGTACTACCTCACCATGGAAAAAGAAACTTCGTGATAACTCGACATGTATTCCAGGAATACATGGACACAGGGTGGATTACACGAGAATGTACACCATCACACGGCCAGACATGGACAATGGAGTGGGCTAACCCATATACCAATTAAATGGGTTGGAGGTCACGGGTTGAGGCTGTGTACGGACACATGGCCAGCGTACACGGAGCCGACCCCAAAAGTGAAGACACGGTGTGTCACCATATCACACACTGTGTACTTACTTTTTACATGATCGGCCCCATGACACGGGCCATTTACATGGGCAATACCTGGTGTCTGATAACATGGCGTGTACCTTTTACATACACACCGATTACTTTTAAGGAAATGACTTGGTCATCTTATTCTCTCTATCTTCGACACGATATGAAATTTTTTTCACCTATGACGTGGGACAGAATGTTGGGATACATCATCTCTGGTCTTCATGACGGTTGATGTATCCACCCCTCTTACTCGAGGAGAGGACCCTCCCAGAATCGAGTGTGCTGTGTGCGGGAACCCTAGAGTTGGCTATGACTGTGACGACGATGACTACTATACTTGGATCCTACGTGGGTTCGGTAGCAAGGACGAATGTACATGTATCCTCCATGGGTTCGACAGCGATGACGACTGTACTTGGATCTTACGTGGGTTCGGCAAAGTTGGTTACTGTACTTGGATCCTACTTGGGTTCGGCAGCGATGACTTCTGTACATGGATCCTACATGGGTTCGGTGGAGGAGATGATTCATAGGCTACATCTATCATCTCCACCCCTCTTCGTGAGTAGTATACCTATGTGAGCTGATTCTTGACATTCAATCATTATCATCGATATGATTGATTTTCTTTCTTGTGTGGATTGGGTTGTGATTTCATGTGTGGATTGGGTTATACATGGGATTGTCAGTTGGAACCGAATTGGAATTATGACTTAGGTATATGTATGGGAATATACCTAAGTGGAGTTGGTTAATACTTTGTGTTTGTATCTTTCTTTTGTGGTTTATCCATTGTGGATTCTGGGAGACCTTCAGGGGTCTCGGCTTCCCTACTGAGTATCGAATACTCACCCATGCATGGGCTATGACCGCACTACGTTGTGTTGGTTGCAGACGACAGACAACACTAATCTTGGTTGAGGCTTGTGGAGCGGGATGGTATCCAATGGATGACTATCAGGAGGGACATACATGGAGTAGACGACCGGACCTGAGGAGCTGAGGAGACCATCTGTACCCACCCTTCAGGTGGGATAGTCAGAGGATGACTCGGTGGTTGCTGATTTACTTAAATGATGTTGTACTTTATTTTTAGTTGTAATGTACTTTCAGTTGGGTTTGTATTCTAGTGAATTACTTTTCAGAAATTACTTTTGTACTCAGTTTACTTAGTGTTTATTTTATATTGTGTTCACTATTGTGTTGTTTACTTATATAAAGGCAATGCCTTCCCTTTTATCGGGATTTATGCGTTTGGTTCTAGTCGCCAGCCCCCAGCCTATGGAGTCTATTCTACCACAGAACATAGGACTCATATAATTTATTTCTGTGAAGAATTAGTGTTAAGCATATTGAGTGTGGTTATCAGTCTAGGGAGTCCAGTGATTGTGCGATGGCCGAAGTATCAATACACCAGGACCCTGACATCTGATTTCCAACTCAATGCTCAAAAACACTGATAGCATGTGTGTTTCAAAAATTTTCTTTGTGATTACTTTGTGTCAGCACACCAGGTATACTGTATTAACCGTAGTGCACCAGTTTCTTTTCAGGATAGCCCCACGACGACAACCAGCTAGGGTTCCGAACATTGTGTGAGATGGCATCCCATGGAGCGACGAGGCCTTGGTACAGGGCCCCATTACAGTGGAGGCTCTAGAGGTACCTATACCCGCTGGGCCACCAATACCACTGACCGCAGAAACAGAGAGTGCATGCCCCTTGAGTGCACTGCATGAGTTTCAGCATCATAGGCCACCCTGATTACACTGGGAGATGAACCCTCAGGCAGCCGAGAATTGGTTGGTGGCTGTTGTCCGAGTCTTCAGATTAATAGGGACAACAGCTGACCTCATGGTGATCCTTGTGGTGAGTCTTCTGCATGTAGCAATATATAGATGGTTTATCCTGATGCTCCAAGTTCATGACGGTGCATCTCTACTATGGATGGACTTCGAGAGTCTCTTCCTCTCGTAGTTCGTTCCAACCACCCTCTGTGTGGTGCGCATCCAGGAGTTACTACAGCCGCGGCAGGGAACCATGATAGTAGCCCAGTACTTGGCGAGATTCACCGACCTCTCGTGTTACTCCAGGAACATGGTATGGGACCCATTCTTCCAAGCCCGAACCTTCGAGTAGGGACTGAGGCATGAGATCAAGGTTTTGATGGTCTCCCACAGCATTCCGACATAGGCAGAAGTACTGGAGCGAGCCCTACCTGTGGAGACCTACTATGCTAGCAACGAGGCCTACCGTAGGGAGACACCTAGTAGAGTCTTCTGCAGCCGGCACTAGAAAGATGTCGTAGAGGTCCAAGCGGATCAAGACATCAGGTGGGCAATCTGAGGATACTGGTTCAGAGGTGCGGGGAACATGCAGTAGAGCCATTCATACAAGAGGCAGGCATTGCTATGCATGCGGCAGGCAGGGCCTCATGGCTCGTGATTGCCCGACCCTCCATGCAGAGGAGCAGAAAACATTTGAGGGACCACCCAGGTAGAGGGAGAGGTTTAACCATGGTGGTCCGCAGTGAGCAGGAGGACGAGGAAGAGGAGGTAGCCAAGCAGTGGGTGGTGGGTGACACTTTGAGACTCTACCACCACCACCACCACCAGGAGGTCCACCCTGACCACAGGGAGCTGGCGGACATAGGTAGGCTCGGCTTCAGGAAGTGGAGGATTACGACCATGGTGCACCTGAGTTGATTTGAGGTATTATCTTTGTTTACTCCACCCTTGCTGCATTTCCTATAGACACAAGAGTGAGTCATTATTTTATTGTCGCTGCCCTTATTTGGAGCTCAGGGATTTTGATGGAGCCATTAGCTCGATGCTTACTGCTAGAGACTCATACGGGAGTAGACTTGACGATTACTAACTGTTTCCGGTAGTGTGAGCTTACTCTAGGAGGAGAGAGCTTCAGCTGGGATCTTCTTGTAGTGGCATCGAGGCCTTACGACATCATCTTGGGCATGGATTGGTTATCTACAGTCTATGCTCAGATAGATTGTATTAGGAGCAAAGTAGGTGTGTCCACACAGATGGGAGTGGGTTCACCTTCACTGGCGAGAAGGGATCCATTGTAGTGCAGGATGGACTCACACAGAGGAGAGGACAGCCGATCACCCATCATTTGGCTAGTACCATCCTAGGAGCAGTTGATGTGTGGTGTCCGAGTTTTCCTGTTGTGGTGGATCAGTATGCGGGCGTTTTTCCTGACGACGTTCCAGGACTACCTCTTCTCAGAGAGGCAAACTTCTATATTGACCTATACCCCGGGATAGCCAAAATATCTACTCCAATATATCGGATGGCTCCTGTTGTGTTTTGTGAGCTACAGGTGCAGTTGGAGGACTTGTAGGGCAAGGGATTCATTCAACCCAGTGTTTCACCCTTGGCTTCCCCGATTTTGTTCACCAAGAAGGCGGACAGGAGCATGAGACTATGTCTTGTCTACTGTTTCCTGATCCAGTTGACCATGAAGAACAAGTATCCACTTTCAAGGATTGATGACCTCTTTGATCATTTCAAGCGAGCACGATGGTTCTCAAAGATAGACCTCAGGTCCGACTATCATCAGCTCAGAATTCGAGAAGAGGATGTGCAGAAGACGACCTCCAGGTGTCGGTATGGCCACTATGAGTTCTTGGTTATGACTTTTGGTGTAAAAAATGCTCAAGAACTGTTCACGAGTCTCATGAACAGGATCTTCTAGTCTTAACTTGATCGATTAGTCATAGTCTTCATCGAAGACATACTGATTTAATTGACTACTCAGGAGGAGCATGACTACATCTTGTGGGTTGTATTGGACACTCTCCAAGAGCACCATCTTTATGGTAAGATCTCTAAGTGTCAGTTATGGATTCGAGAGTTCCACTTCTTGGGCCGCGTTATCTCCGAGGTGGGAGTTTCTATGGATCCTACGAAGATCGAGGCCTTACATGCTTGGGATCCACCGAGGAGTGTGACGGAGGTGTAGATTTTCCTAGGTCTGGATGGGTAATATTGGTGATTTGTGCCAAACTTCTCTAGAGTTGAAGCATCACTTTCAGAATTGAAAAGAAGGGGAAACCCTTCGTGTGGTCAGATAGATGTCAGCAGAGCTTCCCAGAGATGAGGAAGAGATTGACCAGTGCACCCATCTTGAGGATACTGGAGGAGGGCGTATGGTACGTAGTTTACTGCGATGCATCTGGGGCAAGACTCTAGTGTGTCCTGATGTAGGAGCAGACAATGATCGCATATGGTTCATGACAGTTGAGACAGCACGAGCATAACTACACTACCCATGACCTGGATTTAGCATTAGTGGTCTTTTCCTTGAAGATGTGGTGTCACTATCTGATGGGAAAGCACTTTATAGTCTACTCTGACCACCAGAGCCTCAAGTACGTCTTCTCGCAGAAGGACATGAACCTGAGATAGTGGTGACGGCTCAAGTTTCTCCAGGACTATGACTTTGAGATATTATATACTCCTGGGAAGGGGAACTTAGTAGCTAATGCTTTCTGCCGGAGGTCGAGCATTCATCTACATAGAGAGGCAACAGAGCAGTTAGCTACTTTGCAGATATCCTTCATGGATAGTGACGAGGAACCTTCCTAAAGTTCATCATAGTCAAACCTCCACTTCTTCAGCAGGTTAGAGAGTCACAACATGGTGATGTTGATTTTGAGATGTGATGTACTCTGATTTCCATAGGGCATAAGCCTGATGGATTTTCTGAAGGAGCAGAGAGTGTCATCCTCTTCTGGGGACATACCATGGTACCAGTTTCCTTAAAGGAGGAGGTGCGGAAGGAGTTTCACACTTCCCCTTTAGTGGTACATCCAGGAGTAGCAAAGATGTACCAGGATCTCAGATGACAGCACTGGTGGCAAGGAATAAAGAAGGTTGTGGCAGAGTTAGTTTCATGATGCCTCACCTACCAGCAGGTGAAGGTAGAGCACTAGGTACCGGTAGGCATGGTGCAACCAATAGAGGTCCCGGAGTGGAAGTGGGATAGGATATCCATGGATTTCATGACGGGACTTCCACGTACATCCATAGGACATGAATCCATCTGGGTGATTGTCGACCGACTCACCAAGTCGGCCCACTTCCTACCTATCAGAGAGCAGGGCTTAGTGGAGATATTGGGATGCCTCTATGATTAGGAGATTATAGGGATTCATGGTGTGTCGTCATCTATCATCTCCGATCGAGACAGTCGCTTTACTTCTCGGCTTTGGAAGGGTTTGCTGGAGGCATTTGGGACGCAACTACGCCTGAGAACTGCCTTTTATCCTCAGATGGATATCCAGATGGAGAGGACCATTCAGACTCTCAAGGACATGCTCCATGCATGTGTCCTCGACTTTGGTCGCAGATGGGAGGATCACCTACCTTTGGTGGAGATTGATTACAACAATATTTATCACTCCACCATCGGGATGGAACCATACGGGGCATTGTATGACTGACCATGCAGATCACCTCTGCTTTGGACTGACCCTTGGGAGTCAGCACTCGTAGGACCACAGATGGTCCAGGCTATGACAGGGAAGGGACAGATCATCTAGGAGCAGATGAGGAATGCTCAGAGCCGACAGATGTCCTATGCTGAATGGAGGTAGAGACCACTAGAGTTTGAGGATGGAGACCATGTTTTCTTACGTGTATCACCTTGACATGGGTTACAGAGATTTGGCTGGGGTTGTAAGTTATCTTCGCGCTTCGGCGGACCATTCCAGGTTCTCAGTAGGATAGGCGAGGTGGCTTATCGCCTCGCTCTTCCACCTCAGATGCACCAGGTGGACGACTTCTTCCACGTATCTCAGCTTAGGTGATACGTGTACGACTTGACACATATCATTTATCATGGGAAGGTGTACATCGATGATGGGGATACTTTTGCGGAGGTCCCATTGGAGGATGAGGATTGATAGAAGCGGTTCCTATGTGGATGGTTGATACCTCTAGTGCACAATAATTGGCTGCATGGGAACCTCCAAGATAGCTCATGGGAGCAGGAGGCTCATATGCGTGAACGACACCCTCATTTTTTTACCTAGTTATGATGTATCTTTAACAGGATGTAAAGCCCTTAGGAGGAATAATGTAAATACCAATAAATTTCTAGGAAATGTTTTTCTTAAATTATTTGGGATTTTACGAGTACGTAGTTTCTGAAAGCACCTACTTCCGAGGCCCGGTGTGCCCAGAATCAATTTTCTGAATTTTATCTTGGGTACATTCAGTAAACGAACAAGAAGATTATTATATCTTTTGAATCGGTGCTTGGAATTGAAATCTGAGGGTACCGATGAGTTCGCAGCACCAGTAATTGCTTAAGGGGACCTTTATCACAGTTTCTTTTTAAGCGGGGTTGGAATGAAATTTTGTTGAAAATAGTTTAAAATAAATAAAATTGGTGGCACTATTTTATTTTTATGGATGGTGGTTAATTTCTCCTAAAGGGATTTGAAGGTGGGGCACACACCCACCTAACATCCTATGGGAGGATATTTTGTGGGGTGGGGCCCACATGTGACCTCTGATACCAATTTTTCATGACCTGTTCTCTGGGCCCGTGTCGTGACTACCCAAAGCCCGACCTCCATAGGCCAGGGGCTGGTGACTAGCACGAAAGGTGTAAATCCCAATAAAAGGGAAGACATTGACTTTGTATAATTAAACAAACACAATAGAGAAAACAAGATGCAGTAAACACTAAGTCAACTGAAAACAAAAGTAGGTTCTAGAATGTAAATAGGCCAGAATACAAACCCAACTGAAGGTACAGTACAACTGAAAAGAAAGTACAACAGTAGTAAATAAATCAGCAACCACCGAGTCATCCTCCGGCTATCCCACCAGAAGGGTGGGTACAGATAGTCTCCCTAGCTCCCTAGGTCCGGTCGTCCGATCAATGTACATCCCGCCTTATAGTCCACATCCAGACACCATCCCGCACCTCAAGCCACAACCACGATCAGTGCTCTCTGTCGTCTGCAACCAACACTAGGTAGTGCGGGCATAGCCCGTGCAGGGGTGAGTATACAATACTCAGTGGGGACCCCGAGACCCCCGAATGTCTCCCAGAATCCACAAAGGATAAACAAAAAAGAAAAATACAAAAAAGAAGTATCAACAAACTCTACTTAGGTATATAACCATACATATTACTAATTCATCAATTCCAGTTCTTCTCCAACACACGAGCCTCTGTAAAACCTAGTCTACATAGGAAAGCACAACCCAATCCACACAGGAAAGCACAACCCAATATACACAGGAAAGCATGTAAATCATATCGATGATATTGATTGAAAGTCAAGACTCAACTCACATAGGAATACTACTCACGATGAGGGGTGGAGATGATAGATGCAGCCTCTAAATCATCTCCCCTTCCGAACCCATGTAGGATCCAAGTACATAAGTCATCATTGCCGAAACCCATATAGGATCCAAGTAAAGTAACCATCACTGCCGAACCCACGTAGGATCCAAGTACATTCGTCATCACTTCTGATCCCACAGAGGATCCATGAATATTCTTCCTCGCTGTCGAACCCACGTATTATCCAAGTATAGTCATCTTCATCGTCGCAATCTCAGCCAGCTCTAGGGTTTGCCGCACACTGCACGCTTGATTCCCGGAGGTCCTACTCCACGATCCAAGGGGGTTAAATAAGTCAACTGACATAAAGTCCATATTTGATGTATCATAACGTTTTGTCTCATCAATAGGAACTAAACGCGAAAGACGGCGCATCAATCGGACGCCCGGTCTGAGAGATATTGTATTTTCCGTCCAAGGGGCCTGGATGGGTTTTAAGCTAAAAACAACCTAGCCATACTCCATCTACATACAAACCCCAAGTAAAGTATTCCAAAATAATCTTATCACTATGTGGAAATCAACATAATTGATGGCACATCATTCGAACGTCTGATTCTTAGGTTATAAACATTTCCGCTCCAAGGGCCCGGTTTGTTTCGGGTTCAAACCAACCCGGCCGTACCTAGACCTGAATGAAACCTTGAGTGTAATATACCTAAACGAATGTCTCAATCCAAGGATACCTACGCAACAGATGGTGTGTCAATCAGAGGTCTGTAGCCCAATATATGAGCATTTGAACGCACCTGGTTCGAAAATAGGGGGTCTGGGCCTGGTCCGACCAGACCCAATACCCCCTGGGTCGACCCGACTCGGGTCCAAGTCAGGCCTGATTGGGTGTAGCTCAGCCCAAATGGCACGGCCAGCTTTCTATCTGTGCCACAGGCCACACAGTCTTGGTCGGCCATGCCCAATCGGGCAGGACCCGGACTCGGGTCGGGTCGGACCAGGCCCAGACCCCCTATTTTCAGACCAGGTTCCTTCAAATGCTCATATAATTGGCTACGAACCTCGGATGGATGCAATGTCAGTTGTGTAGGGATCCAAGGATCGAGGCAGTCCTTTTAGTAAAATAAACTGAAGGTTTAAGTGAAGTTTGTGTATGGCCGGGTTGGTTCGAACCCGAATCCAACCGAGCCCTTAGTGTGGAAACGCATACAACTTATGAACAGGACGTCTGAATGATGTGCCGTCAATTATGTTGAATTATCCATAGTAAGAAGGTTCTTTTGGATTACTCTACATGAGGTTTGGATACAGCTAGAGTATGGTCCGGTTGTTTTTAGCATAAAAACCAACTGGGCCCCTAGGATGGAAAAGACAATATCACTCAGACAGGGTGTCTGATTGAAGCACCATCTGTCGCGTTGATTTTCTATTGACGAGTCAAAATGTTGTGATACATCAAATCTGGACTTCGTGTCAGTTGATCTATCTACCCCACTTGTCTCATGGAGCGGGCCCTCCTGGAATCGAGCGTGCTGTGTGCGGGAACCCTAGAGCTGGCTGTGATTGCGACAACGAAGACGACTGTACATGGATCCTACTTTGGTTCGACAGCGAGGACGACTATACTTGGATCCTCCAGGGTTTGTCAGCGATGATGACTATACTTGGATCCTACATGGGTTCGGTAGTGATGGTTACTGTACTTGGATCCTACGTGGGTTTGGAAGTGATGACTTCTATACTTGGATCCTATGTGGGTTCGGTAGGGGAGATGATTCAGAGGTTTCATCTATCATATCCACCCCTCTTCATGAGTAGTATACCTGTGTGAGATGATTCTTGACTTTTAATAAATATCGTCGATATGATTGACTTATTTTCCTATGTGGATTGTGTTGTGCTTTCATGTGTGGATTGGGTTGTGCTTTCCTGTGTGGACTGGGTAGTACTTAGGCTCATGAGTTGGAGATGAACTGGAATTGATGACTTAGGTATATGTATGGGCATCAAACTAAGTAGAGTTGGATGATAATTCATGTTTATATCTTTTATTTTTGGTTTATCTTTTGTAGATTCTGGGAGACCATCGAGGGTCTCGGGATCCCAACGGAGTATTTTATACTCACCCCTGCAAGGTCTATGCCCGCACTATGTGGTGTTGGTTGCAGACGACGGACATCGCTAATCGTGGTTGAGGCTTGAGGAGTGGGATGGTATATAGAGGTGGAATATCAGGCAGGACGTACATGGATCTGACGGCCGGACCCGAGGAGCTGAGGGGACCATCTATACCCACCCTTCAGGTGGGATAGCCAGAGGATGACTTGATGGTTTCTGATTTACTTTACTACTATTGTACCTTTTTTTCATTTGTACTATAATTTCAGTTGGGTTTGTATTCTGTCTGATTTACTTTCCATCACCTATTTTTGTATTCACTTTACATAGTGTTTACATTAGATTTTGTACTCTTTTGTGTTTGTTTACTTATATAAAGACAATGCCTTCCCTTTTATCTAGATTTATGCCTTTGGGGCTAGTCACCAGCCCCAAGCCTATGGAAGGCGGGCTTGGGGTAGTCATGGCATGGGCCTCGAGGATGGGTCGTGACAGACTGATACATGAATTCATTTTTTTCGACCCCACATTCCAACCTAGATGATGTGGTGGTGTCCATTCGGGTTATAATTGCCACGAACCGTCCCCCGGGACCTGTGCCGTGACTACCCCAAGCCTGCTTTCCATAGGCCAGGGGATGGAGACTAGCACCAAAAGTGTAATCCCCTAAAACTAGGAAGGCATTTCCTTTAAAACCTTTAAAAACTCATATAGAGCACAAGATGGAAACAAAACACTATGTAAAACTATATTACAGAAGTGTGCTGAAAGTAGAAGGTGCCGGAAATAAAGGCCCAACTTTTATTTATGACCATCTAACACTGAGGTGAATGTATCCTTAAGCGAATACTATCACATCGAGTTTAATAGTTCCCTTAATTTTTAATTCTGAGCATTGGTTCAAAATTTATAAAATGTTGCTCACATTTTTAATGATTGTACCCGAAAAAATGTTCGGGAACATATTATTAATCACCCTCAACCAGCGCCAGTCAAGGTTAGGCTCTTCATAGGTGAACCACGCCTCAACGAACCTAAATTTACTCTCATATTTTCAATCTGATCCACCATTTAGAAGTTATGAATTTTTTTTATAAAACAATTTTCACTTAATTATTTTATTTGTGGCTAAAAACTAACTTTATCTAGTGGCCCATGCCGGCCACAGTTAGTATCTTCTTAAAGAAAGCATACCCCCACGAGTTCAGTGGTGGTCTCAGATATTTAATCAGAGTTACAATTTGTGATTTATAAGCATTTGAAAAATAAAATAATTTATTTAATTATTTTATTTACGATTATTCCATATCTTGGTTTTCTCACAGGAGCCCCGCGTAGACTAATCTTAAGTCACACCAAGGGTAAAACCGCCATCTTGAGTGCAATGGTGCCCTCAGAATTCTGATTTGAGTAACTGTTTATGATTTATTTTACTTTTTCAAGAAAAATTCTTACGCGCATTAACTTAATCTTAACAAAAACTTTGACGGATCATTCTAGGAACTTTGGGCCTTATAATCACACACCTTTAGATTTTCCGGACTCGTAAAACTCCCATTTAATTAAAAAAAATTAAATGGAAATTCTGGGTCTTTACATTATCCCCTCCATAGTTCTCTATGTCCCCGTAAGACACAACTCATACTATGGGAACAAGTGGGGTTACTGAGTATGCATCTGAGCCTCCCTATTCTATGTGCTCTCTTGGACATTCTAGTGCAGCCAAAGAATGTGCACCAGTGGTATCGACCAATCACAAAGGACCTGCTTCTGTCGATCCTCAATCTCTAATGGAACCTCCGTAAAATTTTCCCTATCATCGACGTCATTCTCTCTGTGTTCGATGATGTGGGAAGGGTTATGTAGGTACCTCCTCAGCTGAGATACATTGAAGATGGCATGTACACGGTGCAACTGAGGTGAAAGGGCTAAGCGGTAAGCCACCTCCCCAGTCTTCTGAGTACCTGAAAATGTCTGATGAATCTAGAAGAAACATTCCACCTTGGCCAAATCTCTGCAGTCCTCATCGCGGTGAGACCCATACGAAGACGTGGTCGCCATCCTCGAACTCCAATCATATCCATCTATGGTCATCATATGACTTATGCCTGCTCTGTGCAGTCTCAATCCACTTGTGGATGATTTTTACCTTTTCCATGGTAGCCCGTACCATCTCTGGTCCCATGAGTGCTGACTCTCTTGGGTCTATCCAGGAAAAAGTTTATCTGTAAGGTCACCCATTTAATGCCTCAAAAGGGTCTACCCATATGGTGGAGTGATAGTTGTTGTTGTATGGAAACTCCACCAATGGTAAGTGATCCTCCATGCTACGACTAAAGTCGATGGCACAAGAACACAACATGATCTATAGGGTCTAAATTGTATGCTTAGTCTGACCATCCTTCTGAGAATGGAAGGCAGTTCTCAAATGAAGTTGTGTCCCACAAGCCTAATAAACCCCCTTCAATATCTAGGAAGTAAAATGTGAATCACGATCAGAAATGATCCTTAGGGGTATTCCACATAACTGCACAATATCCTACACAAAGAGGTGTCCCAAGCTCTCTACTGAACCATTTTCTTTGATCAGTAGGAAGTGGGATGACTTTTTAAGTCGGTCGACGATCACCCAAATTGAGTCATGACCCCCGGATGTACAAGGAAGTCCTATCACGAAGTCCATGGATATCCCATCCCACATCAACTTCGGGACCTCTAAAGGTTGAACCAAGAAAGCTAGTACCCGATGCTCTACCTTCACTTGCTAATAAGTGATGCATTGACAGACAAACTCAGCAACTGATTTCTTCATTCTCATCCACCAGGGCTATTGTCGGAGATCCTGGTACATCTTCACCACTCCTGGAAGTACTGGTAGAGGGGATGTGTGGTACTCCCTCAACAGTTCTTCCTGAAGTGACCCTGGTACCATGGTACGTTTTCTAAAGAGGATGAAGTGCTACCCACATTCAAAAAATACATTAGGTGCCTGTCCTATGGATATTTGAGAACATCGTGTCTCGTAGTCAGTGTCTTTGTGCCGCACCTCCTTGACTCGCTTAAGGGGTGGGGGAGTGACTGTAAGAGACTGTGGAAAGGATAAACATTCTCGATCCACAATGGATATCTTTAAAGAAGATAGTTTATCTATCACCCCACTCAGGAGATGTAGGCCAGACCTCCTGCTGAGTCTATCTACTACCATGTTCCCCTTCCCAGGAGTATAGACTATATCAAAGTCAACTTCTTCTGCCACAAGGGTGAGATTGGCCGACTCATGAGTAATTGGATGGACCCTATTATGCAAGATTTTATCTTGTACTCGCTAGGATTCCTTTTTCTTCAACCAAGGAATACCACATTCTATCTCTGTAGATAAACCACAACCTCTTTTCTTAATACAATCCATCTGAGTGTCAGCTGTGGATGTCACGTCCAAACCCAAACTAAAGTTGTATGGCCTCAACGCTACCACCAAAAGGTTCCAACCGAAACTCTCACCACAAGAGTCAGATCACACTATCATCGTAAGTGTGATTATCAAGTATCCTCCCAAAGGTATCTCTAGACAGGAGGGTAATGTCAATGGATTAACCAGAAACTCTAGGTCCTGGACAAGATTCATGGAATGAAAGAATGATTTTTACCTATGTCTATTGTTACGGAAAATAGTAGTAGGCATAGACCATACCTCAAATCATTTCTAGAGCCCTTGGGTCGCATTTCCTGACCACATGAAACTACTCTCTTCCCCTGTCCTCTAGCTCCCTGAGTCTGGAACGGTCCAAAAAAAAGGTGATTGTAACATGTCGAAAGGTACACCACCTCATACTGCTCATCTAGCTCTGATTCCATGTCTGTTGCCCTGCAGTCTCATTTGTCCCTAACACTTTATCTTCTGAAGCATTTTACAAGCCCAAGTCTTTGAGACTGGAGCCCGTTTCCTTCATTCCCACTGCTAAAATTAACTTGCTGTATCCGCTCAGCCAAAAAACATAAAACCCCAAAGTTTCTCTCTAGAACCCTAACATAAGTAATAATTCATAGAGGAATAGTGCTGGCTCGTGTTTCCTTTAACCACACCTAGCTCAGAAGTTCGGTCCCTAAAGCACCGATCGTACCATATTCATCGAGTACCAGGAATTATCAGTACGCCTCGATGAATACTCATCTTCTAGCATTTCATTCTACCGAAGATGTAGATATACTAGATAACTCTTAGCCACCTCCTCGATCCAGTCCTCAGCCGCCTGTGAATCGGTCTCACCTTGGAACCTGATGGGTATCAGATACTGAAACATGTGTAATCCACTAAGCCAACATGTGTCCTCTAACGGTACCATCGGTTGTAATTGCTGACCAATGGGTAGTGATATAGCTAGCACACTACATGAAGGTACTATCTTGGGAAATGGTCAACATACTGAAGCCTCATCACTAAGCGGACCATCATCATGGTCATTCAATGAAGAAGACAAGTATCTATGATCATCGTCTTCTCTACTGGTGTCTCTACTAGATGGGAAACACTAGCAATTGCCTCTAGTCAGCCCTCATCTATGTGGGAAACTATCTCACCTTGAATCCTCATAGGCCTATGTTACTAGAACAAGTGCAACATGCTCAATAGGCATTCATTGTCCACCAATACGGCTAGTGTAAACTACTACCAAATTGGTGTTGGTGCTGCTGGAACACCACATGAAGGTTCCAACATAGTAGGAGGGCCGTACACCAGAGCCTCTTTTCTCAGTGGCCATCATTATATACTCTTTTGAGAATCCTAGATGGATGTCTACACAGTGGCTTCCTCATAATGAACAGGTGTTCCACAGTCAAAAAGTTATACCTTGTGATATGACTTAATAAATTCAAAGAAAACACTTGAAAACACACACGCAATCAGTGTTTTCGTACACTGAGTCGGAAATCAGAAGTCAGGGTACTAGTGTATGGATACATCTACCGCCGCACAAAAACTACACTCCCTGAACTGAAAAACACACTCAATAACAGCGCTGCAGTTCCATCGGTGCCCTCGGAATTCAATTCTGAGCACCAGATCAAAAGTTAGAAATTCCCGCTCTCGGAGTGTTCATGGCTCTCATGAACAGGATCTTTCAGCCATACCTCGATCGGTTTGTCGTGGTCTTCATCGATGACATTTTGATTTACTCTACGATAGAGGAGGAGCACGCCTATCACTTGCGAGTTGTACTAGACACACTCCGAGAGAACCAGCTTTATGGTAAGCTCTCGAAGTGCCAGTTCTGGATACGTGAGGTCCACTTCTTGGGACACGTTATCTCTGAGGCGGGAGTTGCAGTGTATCCCGCGAAGATTGAGTCTGTGTTAGCATGGGAGCCACCCAAGAGCGTGACTGAGGTTTGGAGTTTCTTGGGACTAGCTGGATACTATCGGAGATTCTTGCGAGACTTCTCTAGAGTTGCGGTACCACTCACAGCTTTGACGAAGAAGGGGAAACCCTTCGTATGGTCAGACAGATGTCAGCAGAGCTTCCAGGAGCTGATACAGAGATTGACCAGCGCACCTATCTTGAGGTTTCCTGAGGAGAGAGTAGGGTATGTAGTTTACTGCGATGCATCAGGGACCGGACTCGGATGTGTTCTGATACAGGAGCGGGCATTGATCGCCTATGGATCACGTCAGTTGAGGCCGCATGAGCAGAACTATGCTACCCATGACCTGGAGTTAGCAGCAGTGGTCTTCGCTCTGAAGACGTGGCGACACTATCTGATGGGCGAGCGCTTTACAGTCTTTTTTGATCATCAGAGTCTCAGGTATATCTTCTCTCAGAAGGACCTGAACTTGAGACAGCAGCGATGGCTCGAGTTCCTCCAGGACTATGACTTTGAGATAGTCTATACTCCTGGAAAGGGGAACGTAGTAGCCGATGCCCTCAGCAGGAGGACGGGCATTCAGCTACTAGAGGAGGCGACAGAGCAGCTAGCCTCTTTATAGATATCCTTCGTGGATAGAGAAGGAGCAACCTTCCTCCAGTCTCTCACAGTCACCCCTCCACTACTGCAGCGGGTCAGAGAGGCACAGCGTGAGGACGCTGACTGTGAGACCCGGCGTGCACAGATATCCTCGGGACAGGCACCTGATGGTTTCTCCCATGGAGTAGAGCACGACATCCTTTTTAGAGGACGTACCATGGTACCAGTCACTTTGCGAGAGGAAGTGCTGAGAGAGTTTCACACTTCTCCTTTGGCGGTACATCCTGGGGTGGCGAAGATGTACTAGGACCTCAGACGACAGCATTGGTGGCCGGGCATGAAGAAGGCAGTAGCAGAGTTCGTTTCTCGATGCCTCACCTGCCAGCAGGTGAAGGCAGAGCATCAGGTACCAGCGGGCTTGGTACAACCATTGGAGGTTCCTGAGTGGAAGTGGGCGGCATATCAATGGACTTCGTGACTGGACATCCACGCACTTCCAGAGGTCACGACTCCATCTGGGTGATTATTGACCGACTCACCAAGTCGGCACACTTCTTACCCATCAGAGAGCAGGGCTCAGTGGAGAGCTTGGGACGTCTCTACGTTCAAGAGATTGTGCGGCTCCACGGTGTGCCATCATCTATCGTCTCCGATCGAGATGCTCGCTTTACTTCCCGGCTTTGGAAGGGGTTACAGGAGGCGTTCGGGACACAGCTACATCTGAGCACAGCCTTTCACCCTCAGACGGATGGTCAGACGGAGAGGACCATTCAGACTCTCGAGGACATGCTCCGTGCATGTGTCCTCGACTTTGGTCGCAGCTGGGAGGACCACCTACCCTTGGTGGAGTTCACGTACAACAACAGCTACCACTCCACCATCGGGATGGCACCGTACGAGGCATTGTACGGCCGACCTTGTAGATCACCTTTATGCTGGACAGACCCTGGAGAGTCAGCACTGGTGGGACCGGAGATGGTCCAGGCCACGACAGAGAAGATCCAGGTCATCGAGGAGCGGATGAGGACAACACAGAGTCGGCAGAAGTCATATGATGACAGGAGGCGGAGGCCACTAGAGTTTGAGGATGGCGACCACGTCTTCTTGCGGGTGTCACCTCGACGTGGTATTCGGAGATTTGGCCGAGGCGGAAAGTTATATCCGCGCTTCATCGGACCCTTCCAGGTCCTCAGCAGGATTGGTGAGGTGGCTTATCGCCTGGCTCTACCACCTCAGTTGCACCGGGTGCATGACGTCTTCCACGTATCTCAGCTGAGGAGATACGTGCACGACCAGACGCACATCATTGACCACGGGGATCTTGACGTTGACAATGGGGCGACTTTTACGAAGGTCCCGGTGGAGATAGAGGATCGACAATAGTGGGTCCTGCGTGGGCGATCGATTCCTCTTGTGCGCATCAGATGGCAGCACGGGAATCTCCAGGAGAGCACATGGGAGCGGGAGGCTCAGATGTGTGCTCAGTACCCTCATTTGTTTCCCTAGTTTTTGATGTATCTTTACGGGGACGTAAAGCCCTGAGGTGTGAGTAATGTAAAGACCCATAAAATTCAAGGAAATTTTTTTCTTAATTTTCTATGGAATTTTACAAGAGCGGGGTTTCTGACGGCACCTAATTCCGAGGCCCGGAGTGCCCGGAATCAATTTCCGAAGTTTAGCTCGGGTACGTTCAGTGAACGAATGATCGAGAATTTCTAACTTTTGAACCGGTGCTCGGAATCGAATTCTGAGGGCACCGATGGAACCACAACGCCGGTAATTGCTTAGGAACGCCTTTGTCGGAGTTTCGTTTCCCTAAGAGGAGTTGTTTAATTTTGCTTTTTTCTGGATGAAATGAAGAGTAAAATAAATTTGTGAAACAATATTTATTTTATATCTTTTTAGTGGTTAAAACCTTTTGTTGGATGTTGGGTGGTAACCACCTAAGAGAGTATTATGGTGAGGAGGGGCCCACCCGAGCCCCACCTTTTCAAATTCCCTAACTCCCCTCTCTCCCTCTTAAAAGCTTGTTAACTTAACACCTAATTAATTACACATGACATGTATAATTAATTAAGTGTTATGTTTTTGAATTTGAAGTTTTGAATTCCTTGGCTTGGTAAATAAAATAAGGAGGGACCTTATTTTATTTGGTTAGTTTTGTTTAGTCATCTTGAGAGGTTTGAGAGCTTTTCTTTCTTCTTCAAACTTTGATGAAGAACGCTCAAGCTTTGACGAAGAACGCTCAAGCTCCGACGGAGAACGCCGCTCCTCTCTTCTTCGTCTTCCGTGTCAACGAAAAGGAACGCCGCTTCCTCCTCGGACTTTCTTCGTCGGCATACGAAGATTCTTCAACGACGTACCTCTTCGGGCGTATCTCTTCATCAACGGATTTGACGAACGACAACCGTGACGCCCGACCTCCGCGACGTTGTCTTCCGCGGGACGTTGACAAATCTTCGAACTTATACCCAAGGTAGGGGTTGTTGTTATTTTTTTAATTATTCATCCTTGTTCGTGGTTCTTGCAAGACTAACGTAAGGATTTTAAATAAGTGTTATTTTTTAATGTGAGGGGGCCGGACCGCATGAACACGGACGAACCCCCTCCTTCGTTCTTGATGTTTTATATTGCGGATGAATCAAGGTGGCGTGGTGCCGTCGCACCACGTAGATATTCGCCCGAATCTTATTACGTGACGCCGTTGTGCCGCGCCATGGAAGAATCATCAAGAACGTGACGCCATCACGCCGCGTTGAAGGAAATCAAAGGCGCGGCGGAGGGGCGCGGTGCCGTCGCACCGCGCCGGACGACGAACACCGCGGCTGGTTCCGGGCCGCGGCGGGACGAGAAGACCGGCGGCCGGGCCGCCGGCGTCGGAAGCCGAAAAGGGGACCGGATTTTCCGGTCCCATTGGAGAAAACCGGCTGGCAGTTGACCGGCCGGAAGGTCAAAGGCCGGGGGAAATAAATTCCCCCGGCCAGCTCTAAAACCCCCTTCATTTAAGAGGGGGGGGCGGTTTCCTTTGGGGGGCAGGCGGCCCCCCCGGTTTAATCAAGCAGGCCCCCATGAGGGGGGCATTTTTCCAAAAGGGCGCGGCACATATGCCGCGCCGCCACTCCAAGAAGCGGGGGGCTTTGGCCCCCACCCCCCCCCCCCCCCCCCCCCCCCCGCGCGCTGCCTCCGTACGGCGCCAGGCCGCCGCGCCGCCGGCAGGCCGGTCCGGGTCGGACCCGGGTCGGGTCGACCCGGTTTGGGTCGACCCGGTTGGGGTCGACCCGGTTCGGGCCGACCCAGGGGGGGTCGGGTCGGGTCGGCCCGGACCCGGACCCCCCGTTTCGAATCAGTTTCGGTCCTTTGGCCATAACTTGAGCCACAGACCTCTGATTGACGAACCGTCTGCGGAAACGTGATCCTTGGATCGAGACGGTCGTTTCAGTATATTGCACTCAAGGTTTCGGAACACTTTGAGTTCGGCCGGGTTGGTTCGTTCACGAAACCAACCTGGCCTTCGGAGCGGAAACACTCATATCTTGAGCTACGGACGTCTGATTGACGTGCCGTCAGTTTTGTTGTGTTCCTCTTAGTGAGACGGTTCTTTTGGCATGCTCCGCCTGAGTTTTGGACGCAGGTGGAGTACGGTCGGGTTGGCTTTTCCTTAAAAACCATCCGGGCCCCGGAGACGAAAATGCCAATAACTCTCAGACCGGGCGTCCGATCGACGCGCCGTCTGTTGCGTTGAGTTCCTGTTGACGATACAGATCTTTTGGATACATCAACTCTGGTCTTTGTGACAGTTGATGTATCAGCCTCTCGGCTCGTGGAGCGGACCCTCCGAACGAGCTTGCTGTGTGCGGGAACCCTAGTGCTGGCTGCTATTGTTACTATGACTACTACTGCTACTACTGCTACTGTGACTGCGACGACGACAGTACAGAGATCCTGTGTGGATTCGACCACGAAGACTTCAGCACTCAGCGATCCTACGTGGATCAGTACTATAGGTCATGTGTGGGCCCGATCCTGTGTGGGTCCGATCCTGTGTGGGTCTTTCCGCTCAGTGGTCCTGTGTGAACCAGCGCCTACAGGTCCTACGTGGCCCCGATCCTGTGTGGGTCTTTTGCGGGGGTTAGTTACCTATCGATCCTTCGTGGGTCCGACGACTTAGATGGATCAGAGATCATCTTTATCGTCTTTCGAAGATGTATACCTGTGTGAGCTGAATCCTGTTGCTTTCCTGTGTGGATTGTGTTGTGCTATCCTGTGTGGATTACGTTTCGCTTTCCTGTGTGGAATACGTTTACTTTACTGTGTGGACTGAGTTGTACTTGGGCTCGGAGGTTGGAGCGTATTTGAAATTGATGACTTAGGTATATGTATGGTCATATACCTAAGCAGTGTCGGTTGTTACTTCATGATTGTACCTTTCTTTGTGGTTTATCCTTTGTGGATTTTGAGAGACCTTCAGAGGTCTCGGGGTCCCTTCTGAGTAGCTTATACTCACCCCTGCACGGGCTTTGCCCGCACTACGTTGTGTTGGTTGCAGACGACGGACAGCGTTGATCTTAGCTGAGGCTTGCAGAGCAGGACGGTACCTGGAGGTGGACCACTGGGCGGGACGTACTCGGAGAGGACGGCGGGACCCGTGGAGCAGTGGAGCTATCTATACCCACCCTTCAGGTGGGATTTCCAGTGGACAGCTCGGTGTAGCGGCTTTTACTTTTCAGTTGCTGTTTTCCCTTTCGAGTTGTACTTTACTTTCAGTTTGGGTTTGTATACTGGCCCATTACTTTTCTGCACTTTCAGTTGTACTCTGTTTTTACTTAGTGATTACTTTCTGCTTGCTTACTCTGTGGTGTTTGTTTACTTTACAAAGGCAATGCCTTCCCTTTTTACCGGGATTTACGCCTTGGTGCTAGTCGCCAGCCCCTGGCCTATGGAAGGCGGGCTTGGGGTAGTCACGGCACGGACCCCGAGGGCGGGTCGTGACAAATTGGTATCAATTTGTCACGACCCGCCCTCGGGACCCGTGCCGTGACTACCCCAAGCCCGCCTTCCATAGGCCAGGGTAGGCGACTAGCACCAAGGCGTAAATCCCACCAAAAAGGGAAGGCATTGCCTTTGAAAAGAAAACAACCACCACAGAGTAAGTAAGCGGAAAAGTAAACACTAAGTAAAAACAGAGTACAACTGAAGTGCGGAAAAGTAAATGGGCCAGTATACAAACCCAAACTGAAAGTAAAGTATCACTCGAAAGGGAAAACAACATCTGTAAAGTAAATGCCGCTACACCGAGCTGTCCACTGGAAATCCCACCTGAAGGATGGGTACAGATAGCTCCACTGCTCCACGGGTCCCGCCGTCCGCTCCGAGCACGTCCCGCCCAGTGGTCCACCTCCAGGTACCGTCCTGCTCTGCAAGCCTCAGCCAAGATCAACGCTGTCCGTCGTCTGCAACCAACACAACGTAGTGCGGGCATAGCCCGTGGAGGGGTGAGTATAAGCTACTCAGTAAGGACCCCGAGACCCCTGAAGGTCTCTCAAATCCACAAAGGATAAACCACGAAGAAAGGTACAATCACGAAGTAACAACCGACACTACTTAGGTATATGCCCATACATATACCTAAGTCATCAATTTCAATTACGCTCCAACCTCCGAGCCCAAGTACAACTCAGTCCACACAGGAAAGTAAACGTATTCCACACAGGAAAGCAAAACGTAATCCACACAGGATTGCACAACACAATCCACACAGGAAAGCAATAGGTTTCAGCTCACACAGGTATACTTTTTTAAAGGACGATAAAGATGATCTCTGATCCATCTAAGTCGTCGGACCCACGAAGGATCGATAAGTAACTAACCCCCGCAAAAGACCCACACAGGATCGGGCCCACGTAGGACCTGTAGGCGCTGGTTCACACAGGACCGCTGAGCGCAAAGACCCACACAGGATCGGACCCACACATGATCGGGCCCACACAGGACCTGTAGCACTGATCCACATAGGATCGCTGAGTGCTGAAGTCGTCGTCGTCGAATCCACACAGGATCTCTGTACTGTCGTCGTCGCAGTCACAGTAGCAGTAGCAGTAGAAGTCACAGTAACAGTCGCAACCAGCACAAGGGTTCCCGCACACAGCAAGCTCGTTCGGAGGGTTCGCTCCACGAGCCGAGAGGCTGATACATCAACTGTCACAAGGTCCAGAGTTGATGTATCCAAAAGTTTCGTATCATCAACAGGAACTCAACGCAACAGACGGCGCGTCGATCGGACGCCCGGTCTGAGAGTTATTGGCATTTTCGTCCCCGGGGCCCGGTTGGTTTTTAAGGAAAAACCAACCCGACCGTACTCCACCTACGTCCAAACCTCGGGCAGAGTATGCAAAAATATCCGTCTCACTAAGAGGAACACAACACAGTTGACGGCACGTCAATCGGACGTCCGTAGCTCAAGATATGAGCGTTTCCGCTCCGAAGGCCCGGTTGGTTTCGTGAACGAACCAACCCGGCCAAACTCAAAGAATTCCGAAACCCTGAGTGTAATATATCGAAACTACCGTCTCGATCCAAGGATCGCGTTGCCGTAGACGATTTGTCAATAGGAGGTCCGTGGCTCAAGTTATGGCCAAAAGACCGAAACCGTCTCGAAAACGGGGGGTCTGGGTCCGGGTCCGGGCCGACCCGGCCCGACCCCCCCCCCCCCCCCCGGGGTCGGCCCGAACCGGGTCGACCCGACCCGGGTCTGACCCGGCCCGGCCGGCTGGCCGGCGGCGCGGCGGCGCGCCGGCCTGGCGGCGCATGGAGGCAGCGCGCGGGGGGGCAAGGCCCCCCGCTTCTTGGAGTGGCGGGCTTGGGGTAGTCACGGCACGGACCCCCCGTTTCGAATCAGTTTCGGTCATTTGGCCATAAATTGAGCCACAGACCTCCGATTGACGAACCGTCTGCGTAAACGCGGTCCTTGGATCGAGACGGTCGTTTCGGTATATCGCAGTCAAAGTTTCGGAATACTTTGAGTTCGGCCGGGTTGGTTCGTTCACGAGACCAACCGGGCCTTCGGAGCGAAAACGCTCATATCTTGAGCTACGGACGTCTGATTGACGTGCCGTCAACTTGGTTGTGTTCCTCTTAGTGAGAAAAATCTTTTGGCATGCTCCACCCGAGGTTTGGACGCAGGTGGAGTACAGTCGGGTTGGTTTTTCCTTAAAAACTAACCGGGCCCCGGGGACGAAAATGCCAATAACTCTCAGACCGGGCGTCTGATCGACGCGCCGTCTGTTGCGTTGAGTTTCTGTTGACGATACGGAACTTTTGGATACATCAACTCTGGACTTTGTGACAGTTGATGTATCTGCCTCTCGGCTCGTGGAGCGAACCCTCCGAACGAGCTTGCTGTGTGCGGGAACCCTAGTGCTGACTGCGACTACTTCTCCGACAGCGACGATTGTGCAGAGATCCTCCGTGGACTCCGACGACGACCATGCAGAGATCCTCTGTGGACTGCGGCGACGACTGTGCAGAGATCCGTAGTGGACTGCGACGACTACTGCACTCAACGATCCTACGTGGATCAGTGCTACAGGTCCTGTGTGGGCCCAATCCTGTGTGGGTCCGATCCTGTGTAGGTCACTGCGGGGGTTAGTACCTATCGATCCTTCGTGGGTCCGACGACTTAGATGGTTTAGTGATCATCTTTATCGTCATCCGAAGAAGTATACCTGTGTGAGCTGAATCTTCTGTTTTACTCGATAGAGGTGGTGCGCTTGGTTGTAGCGACAGGCCCGCGATACTGGAGACGAGCGTACGGAGTACGGAGACCGTGTAGCCGGCTGAGACCTGAAGACTGCTCGACCGACTCGACTTGGAGTGAGTCGACTAGCCCAGTATACGGAGCACCCGGTATTTGGCGGTAGACCCACGGCGGACGGAGCTCCTGGTAGTTGGCAGCAGACCCGCGGTACTCGACTGGAGGAGTACCTCTGTAGGCTATTTGGGTGAGCGCCCGGTATTTGGCAGCAGACCCTCAGCGGACAGAGCGCCCGGCAGTTGGCGGCAGACACGCGGTACTCGACAGGAGGAGTACCTCAGCAGTCATAGGTTAGTGAGCAGTATCTCAAAGTCATGACAGGACATTGTACACTTCAGAGATGGGGCTCTTCAGTAGTTACGTTTTTGATAATGAAAATCTTGTGTGAGCTGAAACCTATTGCTTTCCTGTGTGGATTGTGTTGTGCAATCCTGTGTGGATTATGTTTTGCTTTCCTGTGTGGAATACGTTTACTTTCCTGTGTGGACTGAGTTGTACTTGGGCTCGGAGGTTGGAGCGTATTAGAAATTGATGACTTAGGTATATGTATGGGCATATACCTAAGCAGTGTCGGTTGTTACTTCGTGATTGTACCTTTCTTCGTGGTTTATACTTTGTGGATTTGAGAGACCATCAGGGGTCTCGGGGTCCCTACTGAGTAGCTTATACTCACCCCTGCACGGGCTTTTCCCGCACTACGTTGTGTTGGTTGCAGACGACGGACAGCGTTGATCTTAGCTGAGGCTTGCAGAGCAGGACGGTACCTGGAGGTGGACCACTGGGCGGGACGTGCTTGGAGCGGACGGTGGAACCCGTGGAGCAGTGGAGCTATCTGTACCCACCCTTCAGGTGGGATTTCTAGTGGACAGCTCGGTGTAGCGGCTTTTACATTTCAGTTGCTGTTTTCCCTTTCGAGTTTTACTTTACTTTCAGTTTGGGTTTGTATACTGGCCCATTAACTTTTTCGCACTTTCAATTGTACTCTGCTTTTGCTTAGTATTTACTTACCTCTTGCTTACTCTATGGTGTTTGTTTGTTTACAAAGGCAATGCCTTCCCTTTTTACCGAGATTTACGCCTTGGTGCTAGTCGCCAGCCCCTGGCCTATGGAAGGCGGGCTTGGGGTAGTCACGGCACGGACCCCGAGGGTGGGTCGTGACAAATTGCCGGGTAAAAACTGTTGACTTGACCCTCACATGCGAGATTCGTACTGGAGGAAACCCAGTGACCACACACTGATGCCGACAGTGTGACTCAACCTTTGGAGGCGAGAGTAACGGTTGGATCTCTTGGTAGCAGCGTCGAGGCCTTACGACGTCATCCATGCCATGAATTAACTAATCATGACGGGATTGACTGTTTTAGGCAAGGAACGTGGTTCATCCAGGGGATGAGACCGGATTTCACTTTTCGGCAAAGGAGAAATCTTTGCAGATAGCCTCTTTGCAGATATCCTTCGTGGATAGAGATGGAGCAGTCTTCCTCCAGTCTCTCACAGTCACCCCCCCCCCCCACTACTGCAGCGGGTCAGGGAGGCATAGCGTGAGGACGCTGACTGTGAGACACGGTGTGTACTGATATCCTCGGGACATGCACCTGATGGTTTCCCCCTTGGAGCAGAGCACGACATCCTTTTCAGAGGACGTACCATGGTACCAGTCGCTTTGCGAGAGGAAGTGCTGAGAGAGTTTCACACTTCTCCTTTGGCGGTACATCCTGGAGTGGCAAAGTTGTACCAGGACCTCAGACGACAGCACTGGTGGCCGGGCATGAAGAAGGAAATAGCAGAGTTCGTTTCTCGATGCCTCACCTGCCAGCAGTTGAAGGCAGAGCATCAGGTACCAACAGTCTTGGTACAACCCTTGGAGGTTCCGGAGTGGAAGTGGGACGACATATCTATGGACTTTGTGACTGGACTTCCAAGCACTTCCAGAGGTCACGACTGCATCTGGGTGATTATTGACCGACTCACCAAGTCGGCACACTTCTTCGTCGGCATATGAAGATTCGCCAATGACGTATCTCTTCGGGCGTATCTCTTCGTCATCATATTTGACGAACGACTACCGCGACGCCCGACCTCCGCGACGTTGTCTTCCGCGGGACGTTGACAAATCTTCGAACCTTTACCCAAGGTAGGGGTTGTTGATTTTTGTTTAATTATTTTATTCTTGCTCGTGGTTCTAGCATGTCTAACACGAGGATATTGAATATTTATGTTGTGTTATCTTTTAACGTGAGGGGGCCGGACCGCATGAACACGGCTGAACCCCCTCCATCGTTCTTGTTGATTTATCTTGCAGGTGGAAACAAGGTGGCGTGGTGCCGTCGCACCACGCGGATAATCGTATGATTATATTGTGCGGCGTCGTCGCGTCGCACCGTGGAAGAATCATCAAGAACGCGACGCCGTCGCGCCGCGTCAAGGGGAAACGGAGGCGCGGTGGAGGGACGCGGTGTCGTCGCACCGTGCCGGACGACGAACACCGCGGCCGGTTCCTTGCCGCGGCGGGATTAGAAGACCGGCGGCCGGGCCGCCGGCGTCGGAAGCCGAAAAGGGGACCGGATTATCCGGTCCCGTTGGAGAAAACTGGCCGGCAGTTGGCCGGCCGGAAGGTCAAAGGCCGAGGGAAATAAATTCCCCCGGCCAGCTCTAAAACCCCCCCTCATTTAAGAGGGTGGCGATTTCCTTGAGGGGGAGGGGGGCAGGAGGCCCCCCGGTTTCTTCAAGCCGGCCCCCACGCGGGGGCCGTTTTTTTTAAAAGGGCGCGGCATAATGTCGCGCCGCCTCTCCAATCAAGCGGGGGCTTGATCCCCCCCGCGCGCTGCCTCCGTGCGGCGCCAGGCCGCCGCGCCGCCGGCCGGCCAGCCGGGCCGGGTCGGACCCGGGTCGGGTCGACCCAGGGGGGGGGGGGGGGGTCGGGCCGGGTCGGCCCGGACCCGGACCCCCCGTTTCGAATCAGTTTCGGTCTTTTGGTCATAACATGAGCCACAGACCTCCGTTTGATGAACCGTCTGCAGTAACGCGATCCTTGGATCGAGACGGTCGTTTCGGTATTTTGCACTCAAGGTTTCGGATTACTTTGAGTTCGGCCGGGTTGGTTCGTTCACGAAACCAATCGGGCCTTCGGAGCGGAAACGCTCATATCTTGAGCTACGGACGTCCGATTGACGTGCCGTCAGCTGTGTTGTGTTCCTCTTAGTGAGACAAGTCTTTTGGCATACTCCGCCCGAGGTTTGGACGCAGGTGGAGTACGGTCGGGTTGGTTTTGCCTTAAAAACCAACCGGGCCCCGGGGATGAAAATGCCAATAACTCTCAGACCGGGCGTCCGATCGACGCGCCGTCTGTTGCGTTGAGTTCCTGTTGACGATACAGAACACTTGGATACATCAACTCTGGACCTTGTGAAAGTTGATGTATCAGCCTCTCGGCTCGTGGAGCGGACCCTCCGAACGAGCTTGCTGTGTGTGGGAACCCTTGTGCTGGCTGCGACTGTTACTGTGACTTCTACTGCTACTGCTACTGTGACTGCGACGACGACAGTACAGAGATCCTGTGTTGATTCGACGACGACGACTTCAGCACTCAGCGATCCTACGTGGATCAGTGCTACAGGTCCTGTGTGGGCCCGATCCTGTGTGGGTCCGATCCTGTGTGGGTCTTTGCGCTCAGCGGTCCTGTGTGAACCAGCGCCTAAAGGTCCTACGTGGGCCCGATCATGTGTGGGTCTTTTGCGGGGGTTAGTTACCTATCGATCCTTCGTGGGTCCGACAACATAGATGGATCAGAGATCATCTTTATTGTCCTTTAAAGATGTATACCTGTGTGAGCTGAAACCTATTTCTTTCCTGTGTTGATTGTGTTGTGAAATCCTGTGTGGATTACGTTTTGTTTTCCTGTGTGGAATACGTTTACTTTCCTGTGTGGACTGAGTTGTACTTGGGCTCGGAGGTTGGAGCGTATTTGAAATTGATGACTTAGGTATATGTATGGGCATATACCTAAGCAGTGTCGGTTGTTACTTCGTGATTGTACCTTTCTTCGGGGTTTATCGTTTGTGGATTTGAGAGACCTTCAGGGGTCTCAGGGTCCCTACTCAGTAGCTTATACTCACCCCTGCACGGGCTTTGCCCGCACTACGTTGTGTTGGTTGCAGACAACAGACAGCGTTGATCTTAGCTGAGGCTTGCAGAGCAGGACGGTACCTGGAGGTGGACCATTAGGCGGGACGTGCTCGGAGCTGACGGCGGGACCCGTGGAGCAGTGGAGCTATCTGTACCCACCCTTCAGGTGGGATTTCCAGTGGACAACTCGGTGTAGCGGCTTTTACTTTTCAGTTGCTGTTTTCCCATTCGAGTTGTACTTTACTTTCAGTTTGGGTTTGTATACTGGCCCATTTACTTTTCCGCACTTTCAGTTGTACTCTGCTTTTGCTTAGTGTTTACTTTCCGCTTGCTTACTCTGTGGTGTTTGTTTACTTTACAAAGGCAATGCCTTCCCTTTTTACCGGGATTTACGCCTTTGAGAGGATTAAGTGTGGTGGGGCCCACACGAACCCTAAACTTTTCATCTTCTCTCAAACTCCCTTAACCCCTCTTTAAATGACATGACAATTGTTATTTAATTTTGTAGTTATCCTTTTTGAATTTAAAACCTTTGAAATTCAGTTGTTAAGTTTGTGAATAAATTAGGCTCTTATCTTTTTTTGTTGGGTTAGAACTCTTTAGCCATCTTGAGAGCTTTTGAGAGCTTTTCCTTCTTCTTCAACTTTGACGAAGAACGCTCAAGCCTTGACGAAGAACGCTCAAGCTCCGAAGAAGAATGCCACTCCTCTCTTCTTCGTCTTCCGTGTCAACGAGAGGGAACGCCGCTTCCTCCTCGGACTTCCTTCGTCGTCATACGAAGATTCGCCAACGACGTACCTCTTCGGACGTACCTCTTCGTCATCGGATTTGACGAACGATTACCGCGACGCCCGACCTCCGCGACATTGTCTTCCGCGGGACGTTGACAATCTTCGAACATATACCCAAGGTAGGGGTTGTTGTTATTTGTTTATTTATTTATCCTTGTTCGTAGTTCTAGCATGACTAACGTGAGGATTATATATATGTGATATTGTTTAACGTAAGGGGGCCGGACCGCATGAACACGGCCGAACCCCCTCCTTCGTTCTTGTTGATATATCTTGCGGGTGGAAACAAGGTGGCGTGGTGTCGTCGCACCACGCGGATAATCGCACGATTATTTTGCGCGGCGCCGTCGCGCCGCGCCGTGGAAGGATCATCAAGAACGCGACGTCGTCGCGCCGCATCGAAGGAAATCAAAAGGGGCGGCGGAGGGGCGCGGTGCCGTCGCATCTCGCCAGACGACGAACACCGCGGCCGGTTCCGGGCCGCGGCGAGACGGGAAGACCGGCGGCACGCCAGGCCGCCGGCGACGGAAGCCGGAATGGGGACCGGTTTGCCGGTCCCGTTGGAGAAAAACCGGCCGGCCAGCTGGCCGGCCGGATGGACAAAAATCCGGGGGAATTTAATTCCCCCGGCAGCTCAAAAGCCCCCCCCATTAATTTGAGGGGGGCGGTTTCCTCAAGGGGGGCAGGCGGCCCCCCCGGTTTATTCAAGCAGGCCCCCACGAGGGGGGCCGGTTTCCAAAAAGGGCGCGCCACTTATGCCGCGCCGCCGCTCCAAGAAGCGGGGGGCCTTGCCTGCCCGCGCGCTGCCTTTATGCGGCGCCAGGCCGCCGCGCCGCCAGGCCGGCCGGGCCGGGTCGGACCCGGTTCGGGTCGACCCGGTTGGAGCCGACCCAGGGGGGGTCGGGCCGGGTTGGCCCGGACCCGGACCCCCCGTTTCGAATCAGTTTCGGTATTTTGGCCATAACTTGAGTCACGGACCTCCGATTGACGAACCATCTGCGGCAACGCGATCCTTGGATCGAGACGGTCATTTCGGTATATCGCACTCAAAGTTTCGGAATACTTTGTGTTCGGCCAGGTTGGTTCGTTCACGATACCAACCGGGCCTTCGGAGCGGAAACGCTCATATCTTGAGCTACGGACATCTGATTGATGTGCCGTCAACTTGGTTGTGTTCCTCTTAGTGAGACGGATCTTTTGGCGTGCTCCTCCCGAGGTTTGGATGCAGGTGGAGTACGGTCGGGTTGGTTTTGGCTTAAAAACTAACCGGGCCCCGGGGACGAAAATGCCAATAACTCTCAGACCGGGCGTTCGATCGACGCGCCGTCTGTTGCGTTGAGTTCCTGTTGACGATACGGAACTTTTGGATACATCAACTCTGGACTTTGTGACAGTTGATGTATCAGCCTCTCGGCTCGTGGAGCGGACCCTCCGAACGAGCTTGCTGTGTGCGGGAACCCTAGTGCTGGCTGCGACTGCTTCTCTGACAGCGACGATTGTGCAGAGATCCTCCGTGGACTCCGACGACGACCATGCAGAGATCCTCAGTGGACTGCGGCGACGACTGTGCAGAGATCCGTAGTGGACTGCGACGACTACTGCACTCAACGATCCTACGTGGATTAGTGCTACAGGTCCTGCGTGGGCCCGATCCTGTGTGGGTCTGATCCTGTGTAGGTCACTGCAGGGGTTAGTACCTATCGATCCTTCGTGGGTCCGATGACTTAGATGGTTCAGTGATCATCTTTATCGTCATCCGAAGAAGTATACCTGTGTGAGCTGAATCTTCTGTTTTACTCGATAGAGGTGGTGCGCTTGGTTGTAGCGGCAGACCCGCGATACTGGAGACGAGCGTACGGAGTACGGAGACCGTGTAGCCGGCTGAGACCTGAAGACTGCTCGACCGACTCGACTTGGAGTGAGTCGACTAGCCTAGTGGACGGAGCGCCCGGTATTTGGCGGCAGACCCACGGCGGACAGAGCGCCTGGTAGTTGGCAGCAGACCCGCGGTACTCGACTGGAGGAGTACCTCTGTAGGCTATTTGGGTGAGCGCCTAGTATTTGGCAGCAGACCCTCAGCGGACGGAGCACCCGGTAGTTGGCAGCAGACCCGCGGTACTCGACAGGAGGAGTACCTCAGCAGTCTTAGGTTAGTGAGCAGTATCTCAGAGTCATGACAGGACACTGTACACTTCAGAGATGGGGCTTTTCAGTAGTTACGTTTTTTGATAATGAAAATCATGTGTGAGCTGAATCCTGTTACTTTCCTGTGTGGATTGTGTTGTGCTATCCTGTGTGGATTACGTTTTGCTTTCCTGTGTGGAATACGTTTACTTTCCTGTGTGGACTGAGTTATACTTGGGCTCGGAGGTTGGAGCGTATTTGAATTGATGACTTAGGTATATGTATGGGCATATACCTAAGCAGTGTCGGTTGTTACTTCGTGTTTGTACCTTTCTTCGTGGTTTATCCTTTGTGGATTTGAGAGACCTTCAGGGGTCTCGGGGTCCCTACTGAGTAGCTTATACTCACCCCTGCATGGGCTATGCCCGCACTACGTTGTGTTGGTTGCAGACGACGGACAGCGTTGATCTTAGTTGAGGCATGCAGAGCAGGACGGTACCTGGAGGTGGACCACTGGACGAGACGTGCTCGGAGCGGACGACGGGACACGTGGAGCAGTAGAGCTATTTGTACCCACCCTTCAGGTGGGATTTCCAGTGGACAGCCCGGTGTAGCGGCTTTTACTTTTCAGTTGATGTTTTTTCCTTTCGAGTTGTACTTTACTTTCAGTTTGGGTTTGTATACTGGCCCATTTACTTTTCCGCACATTCAGTTGTACTCTGCTTTTTCTTAGTGTTTACTTTCCGCTTGCTTACTCTGTGGTGTTTGTTTACTTTACAAAGGCAATGCCTTCCCATTTTACCGGGATTTACGCCTTGGTGCTAGTCGCCAGCCCCTGGCCTATGGAAGGCGGGCTTGGGGTAGTCACGGCACGGACCCCAAGGGCGGGTCGTGACAACTACACTCCCTGAACTGAAAAACACACTCAATAACCTTAACACTATTTTTTCATTGAAAATATCATAGTCTTAAGTTCTATGGTAGAACCGAACCCTCTGATACAAATTTTTCATGACCCATCCCCCAAGACCCGTGCTGTGACTACCCCAAACTAGCCTTCTATTGGCTAGGAATAGCGACTAGCACCAAAGGTGTAATTCCCTAAAAATAGGAAGGAATTTCCATTATAACTTGTAAATACACGCACAGAGCACAAGCTGGGAACAAAAAACTAAATAAAACTATATAACAGAAGTGTGCTGAATGTAGAAGGGGCCAGAAAGTCAAGCCCAACTTTTATTTCTAACCATCTATCATTGAGGTTAATGTCTCTTTAAGTGAATAATGGTGATGTGAGTTCAATGATGCCCTTGGTTTTCAATTTCGTTCACTAGTTCAAAAGATATAAAATGCCGCTCGTGCGATTACTGAACATACCTGAAAAAAGTTCGGAAAATTATTATCAGTCACCCTTGACCTGAACCAGTCGTGGTTAGTATCTTCCTAGGTGGAAAACGCCCCAACAAACCCAATAGTACTCTCTTATTTTCAATCTGATCTACCATTTAGAAGATTTTAGTTTTTTTCAATAAAATAATTGTCACCTAATTATTTTATTTGTCCCAAAAAACTAACTTTAACTAGTGGTCCTCAACGGCCAAAGTTAGTATGTTAATAAAGAAAGCATACCTTCATGAGTTCATTGGAGGTCTCAGATTTTCAAACTGAGTTACCATTTTTGAGTTATAAGAATTCGAAAAAAATAATTTTTTTTTTTTTACAATTATACCATTTTTGGGTTTTCTCACAGGAGGCTAGCACCGACTAATCATAAGTCACGCATAGGGTAAACCCACCATCTTGAGCGCAACAGTGCCCTTAGATTTCCTATCTGAGTAACTGTTTAAGAGTTATTCTAATTTTTTTCAAAAAACTACTTAAACGCATTTACATAAGCTTAAAAAATGTTGATGGTTCATTCCAGGCACTCCCGGCCTCAGAATCTCAAGCCGTCAGATTTCACAGTCTTATAAAATTCCTATTTATTTAAAAATATTACACGAAAATTCCGGTTCTTTACAATAATGGATATGGGGACCCCTATTACCCTACACCTTAGGATATTAACATTTTAGGCATGGCCGTTTAACTTAAGGAAATGTACGGATGACTATGGCCTCCACCATTGATGTAGTCTAGGTCATTTTTCACTATAATTCCCCAAAACCCATTTTAATCTACTATAAACTTTCTGATGATATAAAATTAAATAATAACCAACCTAAGCCTCAAAATATTGAAAATATGACCAAATGTCATACATAAATGTAATAGTATTAAAGTCAATGTACATTTTTAATAATTCAATAGATATTTTCTATAGCATCCCTATAACTCCCCTATAAATTCAAATAGTAATGTTATCTTAATTTAATATTTATTTTGTCTATAATTTAAATGAAATATTTTTTATACAAACATTTACGAAACTAATTTATTTTGTGTAATAAAATTATGCTTTTATCAGAATTATAAAATATTACATTATATTTTAAGATATTGTATTTTTATATCTTAAATTAAAAGAAAATAATATATTTATTAAATAAATGTATTTTTAAAATGAGGAAAAATATTTAATTAATTATTTGGTATAAAATTATTTTATTGGTTATATTTTTATTTCTCAATACAAACTATTTTAATATAAATTATAAATTATCATTAATTTAAAATTATAAGTACAAGAATATATTTTTATTTAATTTTTTTTTATTTCAAAAAATATTTATGTTAAAGATAATATTAAAATGAAATATTATTACTTTATGTGAAATTATTGTTAATAATTTTTTTATTTTTATTAGTTATTTTTATTAAATTATATGTTCTATTATAATTTACTTTCATAAATTTTATGTTATTATTTATTTATTTATTTTTAAATAAATATATTATGATAATTTTAACTTATATAAAATAAATATTTATATTTATAAATTGTAAATTTTTGATTAATTGAATTTAATAAATTAAAATAATAATAATAATAATAATAACGTTTAAAGCAGATTATGGTTATGAAAACTATTATTATTTTCAAGAAAATCTATTTTATATTATATTATGATTTTTTGTATAATATATATATATATATATATATATTAAAAAGAACAACATGTATAAGGTTAAAAACATCATAACTCTCTTAATAAAAATATAACAAAATTTTATTGTAATATAATGATTTAATAGTAGCTAATAATAAATGTGAGATGCCAAAAAAGAGAAAAAAATAAAAGAAAAAATTATATATATATATATATATTAATTTGTTAAAAAATATTTAAATCAACTAATTAAAAAAACAGAAAAATAAAAATCAATCAAAAAAATAATAATAGCTAAATAAAGTATAAATAAATTAAGAATATTATAAAAATAAATGAAAATAGTGGGTTGTTTGTGCATCAAAATTGGGATTTCTATTATTGACTTATTATAACTCCTAGATGTAGGAATACTAATATAATATTAATATTTAATCGATGGCTGTCTTGTATTTCTAATAATAATAATTCTATTCATATGTCTATTTACATTCAAGAATATTGAATAAAATTATTTTATGATTATATAAATATTATAAAAATAGTAAAATTGAGATTATAAATTAGTGTTTCATCCTACAAATCTATTTATTATTTTTAATTTTGGGACACAATGACTATGTTAAACATGTCTTCTTGAGTACTACACTATATTATACATCCATTATTCATTATTTATGGTGTGTCCATGCTATGGTCTTTTTTCCATGTTTTAGGTATGGTTTTGATTTTATTTTTAATATATCAATTTATGTTTTATTTACAAAGATATATTTATGTATATATTTACTTGTTTTTTTATTATTTATAATATAAGGGTTCTATTTTATAAATATTTGAAATTTATGGGTTTAAAGGGTTTTTATTTATTTAAAAATTTATACATATGTAAATATATGTCTAAGTGTATTTATACATAATAAATTATATAAAAAATTATTATTAGTGTTTCATTAATTTTATTTATTCTCTGTCTTTATGTTTTTTTGAAAGTATGATTGAATATATAATTTTATTATGGAATCCCATTATGTTGTTATTTTCAATGAACTCTACACACACACACACACATATATACTAGGAAAGTCAGTCAGAGGCTAGCCTCTGACAATTTATTAAATAAAAGAAAAGTGCAGTACAGAAAACCAGTATTCCATAAAACAACAGCTAGAACCCATCAGAACCATACCCATCGCCACACCCTTGGTAGAAGTCTTCCTCCGCAGTGGCTGTCTCCCAGTCTGAACTTTCATAATGCTTCAAAATTTTAGCATATTCCTTCCTCAGATTCAGCCGCTCCAACGAACTTAAAACATTAGGAGAGATAATACCTTTGCTAAGGCTTGCCCCACCAGCCTTTATTGCAGATGACCTAGTGGGCATCGGCTTTGGCAAATTGGAGTAATCCTTCCTCGGGCGCCTTCGAGATGAAGCAGTCCCCGCCTCCTCATTCTCAGCTGCCTTCACCTTCCCCCCTTGGACAATAGTGCTATACGAAGGCAACTGTAAGCCGCCAGTATTCTCTTTGTCACTGTCAGAGATCTCCCCCCATTTCTCACGAATGGCCACATTACTATAGCCAGGTGACTGTTTCTGCTCTATCTGATCATTAACATCAGATGATGCTAAGCCCTTCGGCTGCTCACACAACACCAGCCTCCTTTCTTCATTCACAGCTGCCTCCTTCAGAGAACCAGTCCCTGCACTCACACCAGTAGTTTCATTATTTTCTACCTCGGCATCCTCAAGTTCCAGGACCTGAAAGCAGTTGCATGTGGGGACTGCAAACCGGACCCCTTCATCAACTTTGCACCTGCCATCGCCCTCAGCACATCTCCCCGGGTCACCCATTGCAAGAACAACCTTCTCTGTAGAGCAGAGCAAATCCATAGCCACAGGGTTCATCCCCTCTGCACTGCTGTTGCAAGCGGCCTGTTTACCAGCTCCAACCTGCTGGTCCCCAGCGCCTTCGCCCAACTTCAACCCATCCACCCCCTCTTGAGGAATAGCAGACTTGCCCCCATCCAGACTAACAGATCCCTTTACAATCGAATCCCTAGCATTCAGGACTTCCATACCCTCAGACGCCCCAACCTGCATGGCATTACCATTCTGAGCCACACCTGCAGCACCAGACACTCTCGGGGGGATGGCCAGGTCTTGTCTCAGCCTCCTGAAAATGTCATTCACCTTCGGTTGAGAGGACAACACCTCTGTCTGCTGTTCCCTAACCATTCCATTATCAGCCGTTCGGAGATTTGCAGCTTCAGCTTTCCTCAAGCCATCCAGGAAACCAACCCGCATTGACCTGCTACATCCTGCATCAGGGCCAGCATCGAAACCAGATAAGACACACAGATATATAATATATTTATATTGTTGTGAAATAATGATTTTAAAAATTACTCAATGATTTTAGATGAATTGTTGATGATTATTTTAAATTTATTTATTTGAAAATAAAATATCTATGAGAGAATATATTATTTTATTTTTATCATTTTATTTGAAATATTTTACCTACAAATCATAATTTCTATCAATTGTTTGTGTTATTTCAAAATAAAAGTTTTTATTTTATGCGATAAAATGTTAATTCCATCCATTAAAGTCACCCATTATTAAGATACAATGATAATGATTTTTATTATATACATTTTATGCATATATTTATTTAATTTTATTATATTTATACACATTTTTATTTATGAAATTTTCATTAAATTAATTAAATTGAAGAGTGTATGGATTTTTCCAAAATGATTTTAGAATATTCTTATGATATTATATGATTATTTTCTTTAATGAAAATCAATTATATATGATTTTGTAAATTGTTTTTTATTATTATTGTGAAATGAAAGACCATAAAAAAATTTCCTAAAATTTATGGAACTACTATATTAAATTATTTACGGTGGCATGAGGAGTGATTCCCTGACCTCTAGGCGATGTTGTCCCACATGGGATATGACTATATCACATTATGGTTTTCTTATTCCCTAATGAGAATCATTATTAGTAATTTAGAATTATAATTTTCAAATAGTGAAATAAAAAAAATCAATTCAGAATATTATTACTTTAGAAAATATTGGTTTTCAAAATTGTATGATTCTATTTATGTATTACTTTTTTGAAATCCAATTTTTTTATTCAAAATAAATATTTTAAATGTATATATAAATTATTTCAAAACACATTGATGAAAAAAGTGATGCTCACCCTATGTTTTAAATTATTATTTAATGGGTTAGGTAAAATTATCCAAAGGAATTTTCCCACTTACGGAGAAAGTGCATAAGAATAAATATAGTTTTTTTCTTTTTCTGTGATGTAATGTGTATGTATAATTCACTAAAACCTAGAATATAAATGTTCATGGAATGTAAAATTTTCTATATATTTTTCTTGTTTCTTTTAAAAAAATAATCATTATTTTTATGTGACAAACTCAAATGAACGGGTTCAGGTCTTTATAGTTCCACCCCATAATCCACATTACATTTCCCTGAGATGGACGTCCATAATTCCTCAACATCTCACCCCATGTGTTAGAGTTAAATAAATAGTATATATGAACTAGTTTGTGTTCATAGGGATTATATTCCTTCATATATCAGAGTAAAAAAGTGGTTGTCAATGAATATGAGAAGGAGAAATATATAATGACATGCGGTAGAGGAATAAAAATAGTGAACATCCAACTGTAGAAAAGGAAGTATACAAATACCAAACATAGATTTGGGATAAGGAAGTATACAAATCCCAAACACAGATTTGGAGAGGATATCTCACATGGAAGTATTCTTCTAAAGGAATCATGAAAATAGAAAAAATGTTTTAAATCATAATTGGGTAAAAATGTAAAATCCACTTTAAAATTAGAGTCACATGGTATGGCCACATCGTATTCCAATCCATGCACCAATCTTGTGGATAATACTTCCCATGGAACCCCCTACATGTTCTCTCTACATACCTTATCTAATGATGTGAATCCCATGTGAAATTGATCTATGGATTTTCTAAGATAAGTGAGAAATTTGGCTGCCATTTCATGCATAGTTTTAATGAAATTGTGAAAAATCCTCAACCACATAGAGTACCCTATGGTTATGTTGAAGAGTTATCACTAGACTTGTGATAACCAAGAAGCTTTCCTCAACCTTCCAATTTTCCAATCTCCACACTCCAAATGATCCTCAGATACCTCTATAACACTACATATCCATTTGTGTTATTTAATAGCATAAATGATAGGATTTTAATAGAACTAAATTGATCACTACATGTAAAAATATTCAATAAGTTACGAACTCCATTCCATAGAATAAATTTTCAATGAGTGTTCCTTCTGTCGATGGTTAAACGACATCTATGAAATGATCAAACCGTTATAAATTACCCTCTGCCACTTTCTTCAAGGTCTCATCATGTACATGGGTGCGGTTCAAGAGCATCCAGACCGATGGAACTAATATACCATGGAGATCATCCATTATCTAGTTAGCTCGTTGTATCAAATACCCGTAAAGGATGCATCTAACTCTAGCTCAATATCCCTAGGATCAAATGAATGAAACATGTTATCATGATAATAGTGATGTTGTGATATGTATAATATATTTTTCAACGGATAGTACCTATTAGGTCACTACAATTGATATTCTACAAGAATTAATCTCATATAAATATCAATAGTCCTAACATATCAAGGAGATCTCATTCATTTTCCCTGAATCCATGTATGAACCAATCTAGGTGGTACACATAGAAATACCTGATGACCCACATGAAACCTTAGAGGTCGATGGCGAAGAAATGTTTAATAATTCTACTAGGACTAATCAACTGATATATAGTTAAGAACTAGTTGTACTTCCATTTATTTCATCTATAAGAGAATATGACTTAGTAGTGCTACCTCACATACCTATAACCAGTATAGGGGGAACAAAACAACCTACCATAAAATTCCAAATAAGTATTCTTATAAATTGATTCCTAAAAACAATTATTATATTAACACTCAATGAGTGTTATATTTTTCACACAAGACCCTATAAAATTAATTATTCATTTCAGTAGCAAGCCCTATAATACCAATATCATCCACTCAAACTACCCATCCTTGTTAGTGTGATACACTGTACTCAATAGAACCCATGATCCTAGTACATATGATACCCCTTCTAATACAATTATGAAAAATTGGAATTTCATTTTATACAATATAATATAAAACCCTATAAAATAAAATAATCCACCATATATTAATCCTCCTTATATCATCAACTAATAGGGCCTTTGTGATCGGTTGGTGGTTTGAGTCCTTAGTCAGCCTTTCGACGATCACCTAGACTATGTTGTGGATGCAAGGGGATCTCAAAAAATACCATCATGAAATCCATGGTGATGTTATTCCATTTCCAATACAGATTAGATAGATTCTATTAATGTCCAACATGTCACTGTCTATATTCTTTTATATGTTCACAGGTTGAACACATCATGATTAAACCTAAAATCTACTTTACATACCTGGCCACCAATACTGATGACACATGTCTCTCTACATAATAGTGACCCTAGGGTGAAATTCCAACATATATTTGTGTGTTTACTAAATAAAATCATCCTTTATATAATTAAGTACCCATACAAATCCATGCGAGAGAAGGATATCATTCCCATCATCATCCCAACAAGGTGGTGGGTTCTCAATTGAGACACTCTCTCTCTAGCCGAGGACATCGAGATATAATCATTATCTATTATGATCACATTCTTGAAATGATTAAATCATTTCCATAGCCTCTAAAATAGGTTTCACTTTCAATGGATGAACTTCTAGATGAATCATATAAGGTAGATCCATTAACTACCTCTCACTACTAGTCTCCTAGAATTCCTAAGTCCGAGTCTTCTTGCAAAGGGAATCTACCACTACATTACCCTTATTGGGTCTATAAGAAGGCCAATATTTTATGGATAGAATAGATTCTATAAACTTCTTCTATTTTATATTTATGTCACATAGTATATAGATGTATTTTATTCTATTATGGACAATGTAAAAATTGAACATATCACCCAATAGATAATGAATCTAGAATCATAAATAATAAACAGTGACTACTAGATTATGGTTGTGGACAATTAATTCCACTCATGAGGCCTCAGCTAGTTGGACCCATTAACAAGAACCCAATCAACTTATATCTGATCTACCCCTAGATTTATTTTTGATGTGTCACATTAAATAGTTTACTTTCATACAAGATATAGAAGAATCTAGTTCAGTGAAAAAAGAAATCTTTATTTAAACTCCACAAAATCAATTTCATAAGATTCTTACCATTTGTATATCACACGATTTTTAGTCAATCCCAAAAGAGGCACTGTTATGCATGATAAATCAAGATTGAATCACCTATAATATCCATGTAGTCCTTAGAAACTGTATATACCAAACACATTATTGGGATTATCATAGAAACCCAAGACACTCAACATATCTATGTGTACATATAAACATTAATATCAAATGAAATGACCCAATAAGTGAACCTTATTGATCCTATAACAATATTTGAAAAGCTTCACAAATAGTTTGTGTTCTCTGAATGTATTAAGTTATATTTCAAAAGAAATTACATTCTCATTTCTGGTGTGAGAATAAACCAAGACATCTCCAAAAAACACTTCTAAAAATGAATCAAATTATTATTCGAAAACCTCATTTGTCAATTCTAGAATGGCTGTCGGTGCATTAGTAATAGAAAACATAAATAACCTCATAAACATAAATTTCATATATGATCCCATATTTGGTATGTGTTGTGCCTAATATTCTAACATGCACCTGATGTAATCCAAACCTCTACTTAATCTTAGAAAAAATATTATCTCCTCAGAGATATTCAAATAGTTATCCTATTCAAGGAAGTAATTGCTAGTTTGTTACTATAATCAAGTACAATTGAAGGTAATATGAACACAAACTAAGGGTACTATCTTCCTTTTTAGCAAAAGGACATTTGAACCCCATGTAAAAGTGAATGGTAAGATGAAACCATTTTCCTTAATAACGTACAACTACTTCTTGTGTTCCTTGATATCGGTGGGTTCCTTATTATATGCAGGAATAGAAACTAGTTTCTAATATAACTCTAAATAAAATTTAAACTCCACATCTCTCACCTAAGACAAATAAAATAAATCATTAGAGACTAGACCCATGAAACAATCACCCATAGGAGTGATTTCCACATGCCATACTCCCTAATCAGTCATAAGAAGATGAGACATCTTGGATGTCACCCTAGTCCTCCCTGTATGCTCAAGTCTCGCTAAAATTACATGGAGATCCCATTAATCATTATGAGTACATGTTATCACATATAATGAGGTAAATAGAAACTATTGATGGTAGAAATCAACATGATCTCGATAAGGAACTATCCAGTCTATATCAATATTGAATCATAGCTAGTCCTCTCAATGAAAAATTATATTCCACAGGAAACTGCACACATATATCAAGAGGGAACTCATTTTAGTAGAATATAAACACTAATCAGAAATAAAACAGTGTGTTGAGAATCATCATTCCACTAATGTGATCTATTAAAATACCCAAATATTCCACAATCTCTAATGATATGAATTATTATGATAAGACAATATCAAATGGTTTAGAAACTAATGATGTGTATACCAAAATAGTTTCCTTAACTATATGATGAATTGTATTTTGCATGTCATTTATATGCTGAAATGTAGAGATATGTCCTAAACCGAATCCCTAAGATGAAACCATATTAACCTATTAATTTCTTGTAAAGACCTGTTAATTTCAAGGAAATGTTTTCCTTAATTTTCTTTGGAATTTTACAAGAACACAATTTCTGACGGCACCTGATTCCAGGCCCAGTGTGCCCGAAATCAATTTTCAAAGATTGGCTCAGGTACGTTCAGTGAACGAACGAGCGGGTTTTTCTAACATTTGAACCGGTGCTCAGAATCGAATTCTGAGGGCACCGATGGAATTGCAGTGCCAGTATTTTCTTAGAAATTCCTCTTCTGGAGTTGCATTTGCTCAGGTGGGGGTTTTAATTTTTGGGCTTATGTTATGAAATAAAATAATGTGGTACAACAAACTTTATTTTATTTCATATAAATCCGCTTAAAATCCACTTTAAGCTACTTAATCTGAGTTGAAACGGATAGGGTCGAACCCAAAATATCCTACCCTCTTGGTAGGATATTTGTGAGGTGGGGCCCACACGATCCCCACCGTTTCTTTTCCACTAAGTAACGCACCGGCGAAAACCCTTTTTAATGAAAGTCAACTATGTCGTTTCTTAAACTATTAAACGCTCCTTTTAATTGGGCGGTTTATTCATTGAAATTAATTCTATGAATTAATTTCGTTCATTTCTTAACACGTTTTCATTTTTTTGGCATGTTAATAAAATAAGGCCAACACACCTTCTTTTTGAATGTTGTGTTAAAACTTTGGAGAATCTCTAAAGATCTTCCCCCTTCTTCATGAAGAACGTGAAGAACGCCGACCTTCGACGAAAGGCGATGAAGAATGCTGAACCCTCGGAGATCGACGACGTGACGCCGCGTTCCGTGACGCCAACGATTCTCCTCCTTCGAATTTCTTCTGCGATGTTCCTTCTTCCGCGACAAATCTCCGAACATCTTCTTGTGGTAGGAGTTATAAAATCTTTTAAATTCCTTTGTGGTTTTTATCCTCAACATGGATTTAATTGTTATAATTAAATACTTGTATTTTCTTTAAACCTCTGAGATCATCGACGCGACGCCCTTTTGCGACGCGACGATCACCTCCTACTTCGATGGTCAATTCTGCGAAGAACTTGCATCCGACGGCGACGACAAGGTAGGGATTTTTTTTTGAAAATAATATTTTAACTCCCATGGTTGATTCGTTTAAAACAAGAACCCGGATCAAAGTTCAATTTTAATTTTATTAAAATTATGTCTTTATTGTTATTCATGTGTTGAATAGCATTCCCAATTGTTATCACCTAATGCGGAGGGTGTGGGCCAAACAAACACAGCCCGACAACCCTCCGCATTTCTTCGTTGATGGGAGGAACGGTAGACGATGACAAAACGGGCCACAGAGACGAGTTGTTAATTCTGCAGTGAAGAACGAGACTTGGGAGGAGCCAATGTGCAGTTGGAAATGGAATCGGACCACCGGAGCAACTCCGGTAGCCCGCGGAGTCCACCGGCGGCTGGAGGCGGCGACACCACAGTGCGCCGCCGGATGGAACCATCATGGCTAAAGCCGCGACGGCGGCGACTGACCAGACCCGCGACCGCGAGGGTCCGGCGACACACGTGACGCGGAAAAGCCGTGTCTGCTGACCAGGGGCGGCCCCACGCGGGGGTCGCGGTGTTCGCACGTGGGGGCGCACGCCCCCCGCCGCTCGGCCGTAACCGGCCGAGCCGATTCCAGCATCCGGGCCGCGCCCGCGCCGGTTTGGTCCGGGATGCGCCTAGGTCGGGCCGGGCCAGGTCGGGTCGGACCCGCACCCGTGTCAGGTGGACCCGGTTCGGGCCAACCCAGGGGGGTGGGGCTGGGTCGGTCCGGGCCCAGACCCCCCGTTTCCGGACCTTTTCTGTCTTTTTCTCTTAACATGAGCTACGGGCCTCCGAACGACACGTAGTCAGCGGTGATACGATCCTTGGATCGAGGCGGTTGTTTCGGTATATCACATTCAAGGTTTTGTAATACTTTGTGTTTGGCTGGGTTGGTTCGTACTCGAAACCAACCAAGCCCTCGGAGCGGAAACACTCATATCATGAGCTTCGGACGTCTGATTGACGTACCGTCGACCATGTTGGTTCCTTTTAGTGAGAAGGATCTTTTGTCTTACTCCACCCGAGGTTTGGACATAGGTGGAGTACGGTTGGGTTGGTTTTGCCTTAAAAACCAATAGGGCCCCTGGGACAAAAAATCCCATAACTCGAAGACCAGACATCCGATTGATATGTCGTCTGCGACGTTGAGTTCCTGTTGACGATACGAAACTTTTGGATACATCAACTCTGGATTATGTGTAAGTTGATGTATCAACCTCTCGGCTCATGGAGTGGACCCTATCAAACGAGCTTTCGGTGTGCGGGAACCCTAGAGCTGGCTGCGACTGTTACTGTGACGATGACGATTGTGCAGAGATTCTCACTGGATTCGACAACGACTACTACAGCCCTCAGCGATCCTTTGTGGGTCAGTGCTAACGATCTTGTGTGGGTATGATCTTGTGTGGGTCAGTGCTCAGTGGTCCTCTGTGGGCCAGCGCCTACAGGTCATGTGTGGGCCCGATCCTATGTGGGTCTTTGCGGGGGTTAGTTACCTATCGATCCGTTGTGGGTCAGATCCTTTGTGGGTCATTGCGGGGGTTAGTACCTATCGATCCTTTGTGGGTCCGACGACTTAGATGGATCCGTGATCATCTCTATTGTCATTCAAAGATGTATACCTATGTGAGCTGAATCCTGTTTACTCTCCTTTGTGAATTGTGTTGTGCTATCCTATGTGGATTACATTTTACTCTCCTTTGTGGATTGTGTTGTACTATCCTATATGGATTACGTTTTTCTTTCCATTGTGGATTGTGTTGTGCCATCCTGTGTGGATTTACGTTTTTATTTCATGTGTGTACTGGGTTGTACTTGAGCTCGGATGTTGGAGACGAGTGAGAATTGATGACTTAGGTATATATATGGGCATATACCTAAGCAGTGTCGGATGTTACATTGTGTTTGTATATTTCCTTTGTGGTTACCCTTTGTGGATTCTGGGAGACCTTCGGGGGTCTCGGGGTCCCTACTGAGTATCTTATACTCACCCCTACATGGGCTATGCCCACACTACGTTGTTTTGGTTGCAGACGATGGACAACGCTGATCGCGGTGGAGGATTGCAGAGCAGGATGGTACCTGGAGGTGGACCACTGGGCGGGGTGTACTCAGAGCGGACGACTAGACCGAGGAGCTATGGAGGCTATCTTTACTCACCCTTCAGGTGGGACTTCCAGAGGGTGGCTCAACACTTCGGCTTTTCCTTTCAATTTCTGTTTTTCCCCTTTCAGTTGTACTTTACAGATGGGCTTGTATTTCCGGCCCCCTTTACTTTTCCGCACTTACTGTTGTACTAGTTATTACTTAGTGTTTACTTTTTCTACTTCCTTAGTATGTGGTGCTTGTTTACATTACAACGGAAACGCCTTCCCTTTACCGGGATTTCCACCTTGGTGCTAGTCACCAGCCCCTGGCCTATGGAAGCCAGGTTTGGGGTAGTCACGGCACGGGCCCCGAGGACGGGTCGTGACAAATTGGTATGAGAGGAGTTCGGTTCTACCGCGGACTCTGATATTTATTCTATGTGAAGCAATAGTGATAAGAATTTTGAGTGTGGTTATCAGTCCAAGGAGACTAGTGTTAGTGCGGCGGCTGACGTATCCGTACACTAGGACTCTGACTTCTGATTTCTGACTTAAAGCACGAAAAGATTGATTGCATGTGTGTTACAAGTTTTCATTGTGATTACATTGTATCATCTCACCAGGTATACTGTTCTAACCATGTCACACCTATTTTCTTTTCATGATGGCCCCACTATGGTAGCCAACTAGGGTTCTGAGAGTTGTACGTGACGACAACCCACCGAGCGATGAGGCCTCGGTACAGGGCCCTTTGACAGCAGAGGCACCGGCGGTACCTCTACCCGCCGAGCCACCGATGCATCCAGCCCCAGCCGCTGACAATGCACGTCGCCTTAGTGCACTGCATGAGTTCCATCGCCAGTGACCCCCAGGTCCCGTGGGGGGACGGACCCCCAGGCAGCCGAGGACTGGCTGGAGGCAGTGGTACGAGTTTTCAGGCGAGTGAGGACACCAACAGACCTTATGGTGATCCTCGAAGCGAGCCTACTGCATGCATCAGCGGGCCGATGGTGGAGCTTGATTCTCCAGGTGCTCAATGAGGAATCTCTTCTCTGGACGGCCATTGAGAGCCTCTTCCGCTTGGAGTTCGTCCCATCCACCCTCCGTGCAGTGCGCTTCCAGGAGCTTCTTCAGCTGCGGCAGGGAAGCTTGACCGTCGCCCAATACTCGGTGAGATTTACCGATCACTCATGCTACTCGACCGACATGGTATGAGACCCATTATTATGGGCCTAGACTTTTGATTAGGGATTGGGACACGAGATCAGGTCATCACTGAACTCCCTCAGCATTCTAACTCAGGCAGGAGTACTGGAGCGAGCCCTTTTGATCGAGAGCTTTCTTGCTGAGACTTCTCCAGTGGCGAGACCAACCGCGGGGCGGCACGTAGAAGATTCTTCCACAGCAGGAAGTCGACGGATGACTCAGGGATCCAGGCAGACCAGACCCTCACGCAGATGACCTCAGGACACTGTCTCAGCAGTGCCGGGCACGCAGCGTGGAGCCTGTCTTTTGAGAGGCAGGCAGTGCTACACATGCGGCGGGCAGGGCCACATGGCTCGTGACTACCCGACCCACCGTGCCGAGGAGCAGCAAACAGTTGAGGGGCCACCCAGGCAAAGGCAGAGGGTTGATCGTGGTAGTCCGTAGGGAGGAGGCGAACGAGGCAGAGGAGCTGGCCGAGAAGCAAGTGGTGGGCGATGCTTTGAGACTCTACCACCACCACCACCAGGAGGTCCACCCCGACCATAGGGAGCTGGCGGGTAGAGACAGGCACAACTCCAGGCAGTAGAGGCCTACGACCATGGCACACCCGAGATAATTCGAGGTACGATCTGTGTCTATTCCACCCTTGCTGCAGTTCTTATAGACACAGGAGCGAGTCACTCTTTTAAGGTTGTTGCCCTTATTTGGAGCACGGAGATTCTGACAAAGCTGTTGGCTCAATCCTTACGGATAGAGACTCCTACGGGAGCAGACTCGACAATTACGCAGTGGTGCCGATAGTGTGAGATTACTCTAGGAGGCGAGAGCTTCTGCTGGGATCTTATTGTAACGGCGTCGAGGCCTTACGACGTCATCTTGGGCATGGATTGGTTATCTACAGTTCATGCTTAGATTGACTATATTAGGCGCAAGGTGCGATGTTTATGCTTCGTAGCACAGGATGGACTACCGCAGAGGAGAGGACATCCCATCACTCATCAGTTGGATAGCCTCATCCTCGGAGCAGTTGACATGCGAAGTCCTAGTTTTCCTGTAGTGGTGGATTAGTATGAGGATGTCTTTCCCGACGACGTTCCAGGGATACCTCCTCGCAGGGAGGTAGACTTTCATATTGAACTATACCCCAGGACAACCTTGATATTGATGCCAGCATATCTGATGGCCCCCGCTAAGCTTCGAGAGCTATGGGTATAGTTAGAGGACTTGCAGGGCAAGGGTTTCATCCGACCCAGTGTTTCACCCTGGGATTCCCCGATATTGTTCGCCAAGAAGGCGGACGAGAGCATGCCACTTTGTGTCGACTATCGTCTCCTGAACCAGGTGACAGTGAGGAACAAGTATCCGCTACCGAGGATAGATGACCTCTTTGATCAGCTCAAGGGAGCACGGTGGTTCTCGAAGATAGATCTCAGGTCAGGCTATCATCAGCTCAGAGTTCGAGATGAGGACATGCAGAAGACAGCCTTCAGATGTTGGTATGGCCACTATGAGTTCTTGGTTATGCCTTTTGGTGTAACCAATGCTCCAGCAGTGTTCATGGGCATCATGAAAATGATATTTTAGCCATACCTCAATCGATTTGTCTTAGTCTTCATCGACAACATTTTGATTTACTCGACGACTGAGGAGGATCATGCCTAGCACTTGCGGTTTGTACAAGACACACTCCGAGAGCACCAGCTTTATGGAAATCTCTGGAAGTGTCAGTTCTGGATACTTGAGGTCCACTTCATGGGGCATGTCATTTCTGAGGCGGGATTTGCAGTGGATCATTCGAAGATCGAGGCAGTACTAGCTTGGGAGCCACCCAGGAGCGTGATGGAGGTGCGGAGTTTCTTGGGACTAGCTGGATACTATCTGAGATTTGTGCCAGCCTTTTACAGAGTTGCGGCACCACTCTCAGCTTTGACAAAGAAGGGGAAACCCTTTCTGTGGTCAGACAGATGTCAGCAGAGCTTCCAGGAGCTGAGATAGTGATTGACCAGCGCACCTATCTTGAGGTTGCCTGAGGAGGGAGTAGGGTACATAGTCTACTTCGATGCATCAAGGACCAAACTCGGATGTGTCCTGATGAAGGACCGTGTAGTGATCGCCTATGTATCGCATCATTTGAGGCTGCATGAGCAGAACTACGCTACCCATGACCGAGAGTTAGCAGCAGTGGTCTTCGCTTTGAATACAAGGTGACACTATCTGATGGGCGAGCGCTTTACAGTCTTTTCTGACCATCAGAGTCTCAGGTACATCTTCTCGCACAAGGACCTGAACCTGAGACAATGGCAATGGCTCAAGTTCCTCCAAGACTATGACTTTGAGATAGTCTATACTCCTGGGAAGGGTAACATGGTAGCTGATTCTCTCAGTAGGAGGACGGGCATTCAGCTACTCGAGGAGCCGACAGAGCAGGTAGCCGCTTTGCGGATATCCTTTGTGGATAGAGATGGCGCAGCCTTCCTTTAGTCTCTCACAGTCTCTCCTCCACTACTACATCAGGTCAGAGAGGCACAGCGTGGGGACGCTGACTGTGAGACGTGGCGTGCGCAATTATCCTCAGGACAGGCACCCGATGGCTTCTCCTTTGGAGCAGAGCACGACATCCTTTTCAGAGGACGTACCTGAGTACCAGTCTCTTTACAAGAGGAGGTGCTGAGAGAGTTTCACACTTCTCCATTACTAGTACATCCTGGACTGGCGAAGATGTATCAGGATCTCAAACAACAGCACTGGTGGTCGGACATGAAGAAGGCTATGGTAGAGTTTGTTTCACGATGCCTCACCTGCCAGCAGGTGAAGGAAGAGCATCAGGTACCAGCATGCTTGGTACATCCCTTGGAGGTCCCAGAGTGGAAGTGGGATGGGATATCTATGGAATTCGTGACTGGACTTCCACGCACTTCCAGTGGTCACGACTCCATTTGGGTGATTGTCGACCGACTCACCAAGTCGGCTCACTTCTTACCCATCAGAGAGCAGGGCTCAGTGGAGAGCTTGGGGTGTCTCTACGTTAAGGAGATTTTACGGCTTCACATTGTGCCATCATCTATCGTCTCTGATCGAGATGCTTGCTTTACTTCCCGTATTTGGAGGGGATTTCAGGAGGCATTCGGGATACAACTACGTCTGAGCACCGCTTTTCACCCTCAGACAGATGGTCAGACGGAGAGGACCATTCAGACTCTCGAGGACATGCTCCGCGCATGTGTCCTTGACTTTGGTCGCAGTTGGGAGGACCACCTACACTTGGTGGAGTTCACGTACAACAAAAGCTACCACTCCACCATCACGATGGCACCATACGAGGCGTTGTACGGCAGACCTTGCAGATCTCCTTTGTGCTGGACAGACCCTGGGGAGTCAGCACTTGTGGGACCAGAGATGGTCTGGGCCACGACAGAGAAGGTCCAGGTCATCCAGGAGTAGATGAGGACAGCTCAGATATGGCAGAAGTCTTATGCTGACAGGAGGCAGAGTCAACTAGAGTTAGAGGATGGTGACCACGTCTTCTTGTGTGTCTCACCTCGATGTGGATTACAGAGATTTGGATGAGGTGACAAGTTGCCTCCATGCTTCATCAGACCATTCTAGGTCCTCATCAGGATTGGTGAGGTGGCTTATCTCCTGGCTCTACCACCTCAGTTTCACCGGGTGCACGGCGTCTTCCACGTGTCTCAGCTGAGGAGATACATGTATGACCCGACGCATATCATTGACCATGGGGAGCTAGACGTTGATGATGGGGTGACTTTTGCGGAGGTCCCGGTGGAGATCAAGGATCGACAGGAGTGGGTCCTTCGTGGATGTTCGATTCTTCTTGAGCGCATCATATGGCAGCACGGGAACCTCCAGGAGAGCACTTGGGAGTGGGAGGCTCAGATGCGTGTTCAGTACCAACATTTGTTTCCCTAGCTTCTGATGTATCTTTACGGGGACGTAAATCCCTGAGGTGGGAGTGATGTAAAGACCCGTAAATTTAAAGGAAATTTTTTTCCTTAATTTTCTTTTGAATTTTACAAGAACTCTGTTTCTGACGGCACCTGATTCTGAGGCCCGGTGTGCCCGGAATCAATTTTCGAAGTTTGGCTCGGGTACGTTCAGTGAACGAATGAGCGGGTTTTTCTAACTTTTGAAAATGTGCTCAGAATTAAATTCTGAGCGCCCCGATGGAATCGCATCGCTAGTATTTTCATAGAAATGCCTCTTCTAGAGTTGTGTTTGCTTGGGGTGTGGTTTTTAATTTTTGGGCTGAAGTTAAGAAATAAAATAATGTGGTATGACAAACTTTATTTTATTTCACTTAAAGACTCATAAAAGCCACTTTAAGCTTCTTAAGCTGAGTTGAAGCGGATAGGGTGGAACCCAAAATATCCTACCCTCTTGGTAGGATATTTGTGAGGTAGGTCCCGCACAAGCCCCACCGTTTCGTTTCCTCTAAGTAACGCACCCGTGAAAACCCTTTTTAATGAAAGTCAACTGGGGTGTTTCTTAAACTATTAAACGCTCCTTTTAATTGGGCGGTTTATTCGTTGAAATTAATTCTATGAATTAATTTCGTTCGTTTCTTATCACGTTTTCATTTTGTTGGCATGTTAATAAAATAAGTCCAACACACCTTCTTTTTTAATGTTGTGTTAAACCTTTGGAGAATCTCTAAAGATCTTCCTCCTACTTCGTGAAGAACATGAAGAACTTCGGCCTTTGACGAAAGGCAATGAAGAACGCCGAACCCTCGGAGATTGATGACGCAACTCCGCATTCCGCGACGCCAATGATTCTCCTTCTGCGAATTTCTTCTGTGACGTTCCTTCTTCCGCGACAAATCTCCGAACATCTTCTTGAGGTAGGAGTTATAAAATCTTTAAAATTCCTTTGTGGTTTTTATCCTCAACATGGATTTAGTGGTTATAATTAAATCCGTCTCTTTCCTTTAAACCTCAGAGATCGTCAATGCGACGCCCTTTCGCGACGCGATGATCACCTCCTACCGTGACGGTCAATTCCGTGACGAACTCGCATCCGACGACGACGGTGAGGTTGGGATTTTATTTGAAAATAATATTTTAATTCCCATGGTTGTTTCTTTTAAAACAAGAACCCGAATCAAAGTTCAATTTTAATTTTATTAAAATTGTGTCTTTCTTGTTATTAATGTGTTGATTATCTTTCCCGATTGTTATCACCTAACGCGGAGGGTGCGGGCCAAAAAAACACGGCCCGACAACCCTTCGCAGTTCTTCGTTGATGTGCGGAATGGCGGACGATGAAAAAACAGGCCGCGGAGACAATTTGTTGATTCCGCAATGAAGAATGGGACCCGTGAGGAGCCACATCGTAGACGGAAATGGAATCGGACTACTGGAGCAACTCTGGTGGCCCGCGGAGTCCACCGGCGGTGCCCCGGCGCGCCGCCAGACGGAACTGCCGCGGCTGAAGCCGCGGTGGCGGCGGCCGACCAGACCCGCGACCGCACGGGTACGGTGACACACGGGACACGGCAAAGCCGCGTCCGCTGACCAGGGGCGGCCCCAAGTGGGGGTCGCGGTGTTCGCACTCGGGGGAAGCACGCTCCCCGCCGCTCGGTCATAACCGGCCATGCCAATTCCCGCAGCCGGGCCGCACCCACGCTGATTCAGTCCGGGTCGCGCCCGAGCCGGGCCGGGCCAGGTCGGGTCAGACCCGGACCCGAGTCGGGTCGACCCGGTTCGGTACGACCCAGGGGTGGTTGGGCCGGGTCGGTCCGGGCCCAGACCCCCCGTTTCCAGAACTTTTCGGTCTTTTTCTCATAACATGAGCTACGGGCCTACGAACTATGCGCCATCAGCCGTGATATGATCCTTGGATCAATACGGTCTTTTTAGTATATCACACTCAAGGTTCCGGAATACTTTGTGTTTTGGATGGGTTGGTTCGTACACGAAACCAACCGGGCCCTCTGAGCGGAAACGCTCATATCATGAGCTTCGGAGGTCTGATTGACGTGTCGTCGACCTTGTTGGTTCCTCTTAGAGAGACGGATCTTTTGGATTACTCCGCCTGAGGTTTGGATGCAGGTGGAGTACGGTCGGGTTGGTTTTTCCTTAAAAACCAATTGGGCCCCAGGGATGAAAAAGCCAATAACTCTCAGACCAAGCGTCCGATTGACGCGCTGTCTGTGACGTTGGGTTCCTGTTGACGATACGAAACTTTTGGATACATCAACTCTGGACAATGTGTTAGTTGTTGTATCAACCTCTCGGCTCGTGGAGCGGACCCTCTTGAATGAGCTTGCTGTGTGCGGGAACCCTAGAGCTGGCTGCGACTGTTACTATGACAACGACTACTGTGCAGAGATTCTCAGTGGATTCGACGACGACGACTACAGAACTCAGTGATCCTTTGTGGGTCAGTGATACCGATCTTGTGCGGCTCCAATCCTGTGTGGGTCAGCGCTCAGTGGTCCTGTGTGGGCCAGTGCCTACAGGTCCTGTGTGGGCCCGATCCTGTGTGGGTCTTTGCGGAGGTTAGTCACCTATCGATCCTTTGTGGGTCAGATCCTTTACGGGTCATTGCGGGGCTTAGTACCTATCAATCCTTTGTGGGTCCGACGACTTAGATGGATCAATGATCATCTCTATCATCATTTGATAAAGTATACCTATGTGAGCTAAATCCTGTTTACTCTCCTTTGTGAATTGTGTTGTGCTATCCTATGTGGATTACGTTTTACTCTCAATTGTGGATTGTGTTGTGCTATCCTATGTGGATTACATTTTTCATTCCATTGTGGATTGTGTTGTGCTATCATGTGTGGATTTATGTTTTTCTTTCCTGTGTGTACTGGGTTGTACTTGAGCTCGGATGTTGGATCCAAGCGAGAATTGATGACTTAGGTATATGTATGGGCATATACCTAAGTAGTGTCGGATGTTAAATCACGTTTGTATCTTTCATTTGTGGTTACGCTTTTTGGATTCTGGGAGACCTTCAGGGGTCTCGGGGTCCCTACTGAGAATCTTGTACTCACCCCTGCACGGGATATGCCCGCACAACGTTGTGTTGGTTGCAGACGACGGACAGCGCTGATCGCGGTGGAGGCTTGCGGAGCAGGACGGTACCTGGAGGTGGACCACTGGGTGGGGTGTACTCGGAGCAGATGGCTGGACCAAGGAGCTATGGAGGCTATCTGTACTCACCCTTCAGGTGGGACTTCCAGAGGACGACTCAACGCTGTGGCTTTTCCTTTCAGTTTTCCCCTTTCAGTTGTACTTTACAGTTGGGATTGTATTTCGAGCCCCCTTTACTTTTACGCACTTACTGTTGTACCAATTTTTAAATAGTGTTTACTTTTTCCGCTTGCTTACTCTATGGTGCTTATTTACTTTACAATGGAAATGCCTTCCCTTTACCGGGATTTACGCCTTGGTGCTAGTCGCCAGCCCTGGACTATGGATGATGGGCTTGGGGTAGTCACGGCACGTGCCCCGAGGACGGGTTGTGAGTCCCTACTGAGTATCTTATACTCACCCCTACACGGGCTATGCCCGAACTACGTTGTATTGGTTGCAGACGACAGAAAGAACTGATCGCGGTGGAGGCTTGCAGAGTAGGACGGTACCTGGAGGTGGACCACTGGGTGGGGTGTACTCGGAGCGGACGGCTGGACCGAGGAGCTGTGGAGGCTATCTATACACACCCTTCATGTGGGACTTCCAAAGGATGGCTCAACGCTGCGGCTTTTCCTTTCAGTTGCTGTTTTTCCCCTTTCAGTTGTACTTTACAGTTGGGCTTGTATTTCCGGCCCCCCTTTACTTTTCCGCACTTACTGTTGTACCAGTTTTTACTTAGTGTTTACTTTTTCCTCTTTCTAACTCTGTGGTGCTTGTTTACATTAAAAAGGAAATTCCTTCCCTTTACCGGGATTTATGCCTTGGTGTGAGTCACCAGCCCCTGGCCTATGGAAGGCGGGCTTGCGGTAGTCACGACACGGGCCCCGAGGATGGGTCGTGACATTTCTATTCTACTGAGTCTAAACCTCTGATGTGTAACATCATCTATGTTGAACACCTCCTTAGCATGATTGGCTGGTAGTAGAATAACTCCCATCAAGACATGGAGTCACCGATGTTGTACATAAAAGTGGTGTCAAAACACATCATAGTTAATTGGTAGAAGTGTAATTGTTATGTAGAAGTGAAAAAAGTGACCCATCCTACCACAAGATCAACTTGTGATCTAGTTCCCCCTCCACTGGAGCTTCTTGTTTCATATCTGAACACATTGGAGACACACAACATAGCTATTTGTACATGTTATATTTCATGTAGAGACCCTATTTCCACACTCTATATTATGCTCCCTTCTACTAGATAATCCTTCAACTTACATAGAAGATGAAGTATCCTAGATCACACATCCCCCTTTTCCCATGTTATTCTCCATTATGAGGTACTAGTTCACTATTTTTATAAATGTGGAAAAATGAAAATCATTCACTTGCAATCAGATAGATTATATAATCCCTTATTAAAAATGTCTCACATTCTTCAGATAATACTCGATATGAATTAATGAAAAATTTTAGAGAAGAGTGAAATGAGATGAATATTCAATAAAAAACATTACACCCTATTATATGATAATGGAATATAAATTGAAGTTCACCCTTAATGTCTATGGGAATAAGTTTTAATAAAATACACTCTCTATGTTGACCCATACAATAACATGATAATGATCACCATGAGAGAAAACGTCCCACCAACACCTAGAAGATTCTTGAAAAATATATGTGGCATTCTTGACCCTACACTCCAGAGTAATATTTATATGATTGAAGATTGACAACACAACCTCTATCCCAGAATTAGTAACCCGAGGTCAACCATCCACTGAAATGGTGGGAGCATTTTGCTTCTAAAATTACCAGAAAAATACTACCTTGGAATGTGAAGGATGTATAACTCCCTAAATAGATTGGTTGAAGCATAATAAGGTATCACATAACTGGGGATTGTTCCCATTGGAAGATCAATAGGAGGTGCATTTTTTAATAATGAATGAGTTAATACTGGTGGCTATAGGACCAACACCAATGGATTACAGTCATTAACAATATCCTAGTATATGACTTGAGGAAATAATAAAGTCATGGCCCTATGATTTTCAAATTCATAACTCAGAAATTATTGGAAAATATATAGAAAAATCAGAAAATAGGAAATTGTATAAACAAATAATTTCAATAAATAGGTCACAAATCTCTATATTATTAAAAATATCGATCTAGGTGGTGAGTAAAAAATAGAGTCTCATATGATATGAACTATTTCTAACAACTACGGTATGTTAAGTTTGTTGACCTCACATTCCATAGAGGTTTTAATATATGGATTGTCAATCTCAACGTGTGGAGGGAAACACCCATTACATTGAAAATGGATTCCGATTTACCAGTAACCATTTCATGTAAAAATATTAATTTAATGAGGTTCTTTAATATTCATGTTGATATAGATACATTAACCCAAATAAATTCCTTACATTTCTCCATTTATAATGTACCAAACTATTTAAAAATTTCCATTATTATTCCCTATTAATGTTACATAAGCATTACATCTTGTATCAAGATGTAACATGTCATGTATAGTGATTTCATTAGATGACATATATTTTTTAGTTTATAGAATTAATCACATAATGAATTAAAATTTTCATCCAAGAAATAGGTCGTATAATGTTTCATCCCATAGAACCAATTGTTCATAAATCAGATGTTCCATTATAGGTAAATTAAGTTTTCATCATCAATATATATGGGAACCTCATTATATTGATATTTGAAATAATGTTAATCATATTTTGTTAAACATGCAAGAAATTTTGGACATTTCTATATATATCAATCATGAAACACACAAAAAAAACAATAAATATATCCTATGAAAATAGGAAATATTAGTAAAGAATAAAATAATTCATATAAATTATGTCCTATGGTGCCTACTAGGGTGCATGATATTTTTTAGCTGCATCCGTTGGATCCCATGTAAAAAATAAGTTCTATCATAAAATGATCAAAAGTGATAACATAAAATAGTTTGTGTGTTAGACAATAGTGAGATCTCTAAACTGTAACTGCTAATAAATAGCTGCAATAACCCATCCCAGGTAATTCCCCTATACATGGGTTAGATACTCCAATGTACATGATAAATTATAAATTCCAATATATTCTAGTCTCATATCTAATACTAAAGTAATAAGATAAATGGAAATTCAATTTCTGATATAACATGTATTTTCCCACCCTGGAGTCACTTAGAGGTTCCCTAACATGGTCCACCACAAGAACTCATGCATACCACCCCACACACCAGTTCATGTTGACTAGTAGTGAGGGAATATATTTTGTCCATGGGAGATTATTCCTTCACATATTAGAGTTAAGTATTGGTAAATAATAAATATATGTAGCTTAAATAGATATGGACGAGTAGTAGTGTAATAACAATTATTAAACACCCATGAGTAATAAATAGGTGTAAGCTAAATAAATTGTGGATAAAAAATGATGATGATCATGAAGGAATGTTTTTATATTAAAAATAAATTAATATTATATTTGGGAAAGTGTCATATACCACATGTAATAAAAAATAGAAAACATCCAAAAACATCAAATACTAACATGTTGAGCATTTTATCTATCATCTTCTCTCATTCTCTTTCCTAAAACATAGTAACATATGATATAATATGGCCAAATATCTATATCTATAATTTTTAACATAAAGACTTCTTGGGTATGATAGGAGTCAAATGATGTTTTGGAGATATTACGAGTACTCCACTAAAAATAGTGTCAATATTGATCAAATAAATGTATATAAAATAAACAATGTAACAAATATAATAAAATAAATAAACAAACATGTATTTAAAAATATTGAAACATGTTTCTAATGAATATAAAATGGATACATCTTAATTCATCATAATATATATCTCTAATCCAACAGAACTTATAAAATTGTGAAAGAGTGTATACATTTTTCAATCATAAATAAGGTATCATGAATGCAATATCCACAATAGTGTTATTTTACATGGAGGATTTCCCCCTAAATATGAAAGATGGAACAATAAGGATTTATGATAAGGAATCACCAGAGTTCAATCATGAAAATTCTTGGTCCCATTGATGGTGAACCATATAGAGAACCAGATTATTGCACAAAGAAAACTAAAAAAACCAAACACCATAGAGTCCGTACAAGTAGATCCATAAGGAATCCAAATATACCACAAGGTATGGTGTTATAATGTCCTTATATGGCTCTTATAACTACCCATTTTCCATGACTGTAGAGATCATATATTTTAATGTTTGAACCATATATTTATTATGGTATATGGATATATATACTAAGGAAGTTCTCATGAGAATCCATGTCTTGTTCAAAGAATAATGATCTATAAAATGGGATAAGGAAAAAGGCCACATGGATTATTAAAAACATTTAACATGACCTTCATTGTTACATTGAGTCTATGTAGTTTTATAAATTTTAACATTTAGGCAACACTATTTTTTTTTTGAAACTGATGATGCTAAGGTTCATAGCCATATAATTCTACTTTGATTTAGGAAAAATTACATTTCAGTGTTGTTTAATGTTTAATAAAACCATGAACCTATCCATGAAGTGTTTCTACTATTTTTAGGTAAATGATCATTGCTTTTCATTGTTTGTTCACACCATGGGGGAAAATAACATGCCTTTGTAGTATGGGGTGAAATGACCACCCCATCCCCCCAATTATGATATAACATGTTTACCTTTATCATTCTTCCAAAAAAGTATTGAATATGGTTTCTCTTGTCAGGGAGCTTCAAATCCATCATTCTAAGAATTAAGCTAACAATTAAGTCTGACATCTAATCCTTGATCCATTAGAAGAATCAGATCTATATATGTATGATCCCATAGTCTCTTAGAACCTCTCATAGTTTTCCTTTGGATATTTTGAGATATTTTGTGCAAGTTCATTTTACCTATTTTTAGGTAATTGGTCTGTATATCATATCTCTTCCAACCTGTTAGAAATTTCAGGACAATATCAGGTGAGGATATATCAATAGACATGATGTAGGTGTTTGCGTAATTTTTTCCTTGAGGTTTTATGTTTTGTATCTACAAAATTGGAATCATACTAGATTTATCTAACCATCTATGTCACAAACCAAAATATTTTTCCATATAACCATAGACCTAGAACAGTCTGAGGAATGTCCTGATGGGTATTCCAGATCTAGATGTGATGGAAATGAGTATCTATTTATCAAAAATATTAATTTGGAAAGATTACACAAATTTATATGATCAGAATCATGCAAAAAAAATAAACATCTTAATAAGTAATAAATATAACCAAACAAGGTAATATAATTTTTAGATTTAAGGATTATAGCATTTAAAAAAGCCCAAAAGTGCTATAATTGAATATGAACAACAATCGATCCAAAAATTCTACATGTGACAACAGATCCATCACCCTAAATCCACCACCAGAAACTAATACAATATGTGTAACTCATGAAATCATATCCATCATCAACATGACACATATTTTCACTATTGGGGTCATACATAATAATTTATAAATAATGAAAAAAGTGAATTGAGGGTGTGAGAAAAATCCAAATAGGATACTACCCTAAATAACAGATTGCAAGATATAATAGTAGAAGAAAAACTAAGATAAAAATTTCCTTTAAAACTTTTGAGACATTTCTATAAAAACATTTATGGAAAAGTATCTCAAAAAACACTTTTTAAAGAAAACCCCATTTCATAAATAATATTTCATGAATTAAATATTTAAAAAAGGTCAACTATAAACCGAGGATGAAAGATACATCACATAATCCTAATGTATCAATTAAGAATAGTGGGAAAATCCCTATAGGTAACTAGAAACAGAGGGGATCTAGAAACCTCATACCATAATTTTCAAAATCCCCCACTAAACAACCAACAACATTCTCATGCACATTCCATTAGAAAGAATACCATCCGATGGTCCAATGGTCTTCATTACATAATCCAATACCAACAGAAATCCCATTTATAAGCCAATGGAGGGGAACACATCCCATGTAATAGTGTTCTATAATAATATCACATGTTTAGTTATTCTTGCATTTTTAAATCCTATTAGAGGAATACATGCCTTAGGCACTTCCTAATAAACTAGCGTACCAATTCTAGTTCACCCCCCTCGATAACTGAGATTCTCTTTGTGATCATGTTCAATTTTACACAATGTATAAGTTAACACTTTTATATTTAAAATTCATAAATCATAAACACAAATGTAAATAAATAAATTACATAATAATTTCTTTTGGAAATACATTTCACATTACATGCATGATTTATGAAAACCACATTTAAAGCACTACAAAGAGAAGAAATGTGTGGTCCTATAAAATTCCATGGGAATGGCCCCATTCAATATCATATTAATATAAAAAAATTCATAACATGCTTAAAAGTATAAACATACTTTTAATTTTCCCAAATGGGAAAACAAAAATTAAAAAGACCCATTTCACATGAAAAATACACTTTTAGAACATATTTACCATTAATATTTTTGAAAAAACATAACCCACCTTCAAAACAAGGTTCAAAATATATTCACAAAATACCATAATTAGGTAAATAGTAAATATAACCTATTTATTTTCAAAAAGAAACTTCCATCACATAAGTATTATAAAACATTTCATGAACATTTTTTAAATCCCAAAAATAATCTATATAACATGCTTAAGCACATAAGAAATAATATGTAAAGACTCAAAAATTCCATGTATATTTTATTATTAAATACATGGGAATTTTATGAGTCTGCAAACATTTACGATGCTTGATTCCGAGGACCGGTGTGCCCGGAATCAATTTCTGAAGTTTTGTTCATATACCTTTAGTAAACGTATGAGTGATATTTTATAACTTTTGAACCGGTGCATGGAACGAAAATCCGAGGGCACCTTTGAACTCGCAGCGCCGATATTCGCTTAAGAAGACATTCTCCTTGATGATAGTTGGTTGAGAATAAAAGATATATTTTGGATATTTTTTTAAAAACAAAATAAGGTGTAAAACACATCATTTTATTTTAAGATTCCATGCGAGTTATTGTTGGTAAGAACCACCACTTGGGATTTGGAGTTGGGACCGCCACATTGTAACCTCCCCTGAGAGGTTATGGTGGTGGGGACCGCCCGAGAATAACATCCTGTGAGAGGTTATGACTCGGGGACCGAACGAGACTTAACCCCCAAATTAATGAGTAGGGAGAGGAAACCACTCAACCCCCTTAATTAATTTTATGTGACGATGTAAAATTAATTGCTTCCAATTTAATTTTATATGTCAATGTAAATTTAATGGCATCCAATTTAATTTTTTGTTTCGATGTAAAATTAATTGCTTCCAATTAAATTTTATGTGTCAACGTGAAAATAAATTCTTGAAATTAATTTTATGTGTCAACATAAAATTAATTGTTGTCAAATTAATTTTATGTGTCAATATAAAATTAAAAATATAAATTAATTTTATGTGTCAACATAAAATTAATTTTTGTCAACTAATTTTATGTGTTGACATAAAATTTAATCATGAAAATTGTTTTTTTGATGGATATTTCTTTTCCCAGGTGGTGGAATTGGGGAAAGGCATGGCTTTAGTGATTTTGGAGGAGCTATGGGAGAAAGCCTCTCCAATGAATAATGCTTCCTCCACGAAGAACACGAAGGAAGCCAGAGATGTTTTATTCTTCAACTTCCTTCCTCAAATTCTACCGACATGGAGCGTCATCAACGAGGTGACGCAGCTCCGGATTTGAGACGTGTGGTGGACGCAACGAACAACAACCGGTGAATCAAAGGTAGGGGGTTAACCTTCAGTTTTATCCATTTTCTTTTCCTGTCATTTTTTGAAAATAAATCCTTATGTGGTTATAAATAATTGTTGTTCATCTTTCTGTTTTTGATGAACCAATTGATATCACTTAAAACGCGGAGGATGTGGGCCAACCTAACATTTCTCGACATCCCCCATCGATACTTCTTTCATGTGGCGTTTTATGGCATGGCGATGAGATGACGACGACGAAGGCCAGAATGACAAAGGCTGCACTTCCCTCGGCCTCCGTGAATCGTGTTGTCCCCGCGGTGCACTGATGCTTCCGACCAACCACTGTCGGCCGAGCGTCGCCCGACACGCCTACCCGTGGCCTACTGTCACCCTACCCGGAAGCATCCTACATACCTGTGGACCTATGGCGCCTGGCCGCACCCTGCTCGGCACCCCCACGCCCGGCCCAGCCGCCCTAATAGTGCCCCCGCGGCCTGCCCGGCGTGAGGTCCCCCTGTCCGCAGCCCTCTGGCCCCTGCCACGGCCTGCCCGACACCCCCCCTCCCTGAACAGGCACCCTGCTAGCACCCCCATGGCCATCTTTCCCCTACCACAGCCTATCTGGAACCCCGGTGCCCTACCTAGACGCCCTCCCGGCACCCCCACGGCCTGTCCAGCACCCTGCGGGCACCCCCACGGCCTGTATGGCCCCTGTTGCGACCTGTCCGGTGCACCCACGTCCAGCCCGCTAGTCTCCCAACTGGCCCGACCTCCTGGGCTGAGTTGCCTGAGCCACGCCCCTCACGGCTCTGGCTGAAGCGGCCCTACCCTTCGGGCCGAGTTGCCTACGTGGAGCCCTCTGGGTGGAACCACTCTCGCAGTCCGCTTGGTCAGGTGCAGCAGACCGGGCCCAAACATAGTGGGTTGACCTACCCAACATGCCGGTTCAAACCCAGAGAGACTGAATGGGTCAACCTAGACTAGGTCAGCCCAGACTGGGTTGGGCCGAGTCAGTCCGACCGGGTCAGACCGGACATGAGCCTACCACTGACCATTTTTTTCCTTTGGCCATAACTTAGGCACTGGATGACCATTTGACGAACCATCAGCGGAAATGGTATTCTCGGAGCACGAAGGTCCCTTTGAATATACCCCACCAGAGTTCAATTTATTTTTGAGATACAATTAGGTTGGTTCGTACAAGAATCCAACCGGGTCCCCATAACTAAAAGACAAATAACTCACATATCGGCTGTCCGATTAAAGCGCTGTCAGTTTCGTTAAGACCGTTATGACATGGTATTCCTTTGAGATACACTTCGTGGAACTTCAAAAAAGTTCAATTATTAAACAGTATCTCATGGGGAAGATCCGTCCAGAGGCAAGCGAAAAATGTAAAGAGACCTAGTAGCTAGCGGAGACCTGACGACTGCTTGACCGATTCGACTCGGAGTTACTCAACTAGGCCAATGTAGACCACCTCTGTGTGACGTGGTTGACCCACGGTGGGGACCGCCTCTGTGTGAGCACGGCAGAAACACGTTACTCGACCGGAGGAGTACCTCAGCAGGCTATGAGGGGGAGTGCCTCTGTGTGAGCACGACAGACCCACGGTGGGGAGCGCCTCTGTTTGAGCGAAGAAGTCCCACGATACTTGATAGGAGGAGTAACTCTATAGTCGAATTTTAGTGGAAAGTGCCTCTGTTTGAGCACGACAGGACCAATGTACTTGATAGAGGAGGATTTCGTCAAGAGCCGTGGTTTTGATAATAAAAATCCTGAAATGAGCTGAGTTAGTAACTTTCGTGTTTACCTCATGATTGAGATTGATTATTTGATAACATAGGTATATGTATGGGCATATAACTAAGTGTGGTTATCTGTTGAATTCATAATTTGTGGTTATACTTGTTGGATTTTATGAGACCTTGAGTGTCTCGGGGTCTCTACAGAGTATCGTTATACTCACCCCTGAATGGGCTATACCTGCACCTCATTCTGTTGGATGCAGATGATGAACAACGCTGACTGGGGCTATGTAGCGGGACTGGATGGTACCCGGAGGTGGACCTCACGACGAGTCGGTACCCGGAGGATACTGACGAACCTGGAGTGCTGAGGAGGCTATCAATACCTACCCTTCAGGTAGGATCTGCGGTGGATGATCCAGCAGTTGTTTAACTTTCTTCAATTGTACTTTTTTTCAGTTCCGTATACATTATAAGTGTGCTTCTTTTTCCGGCCCCTTTTCTTTCCAGCAGTAATTTTTATATAGTTTTTACTTAGTGTTTTTCTTCTACCTTACTCTGATTGTGTGTGTTTATGATTTATAAAGGTAATTCCTTCCTAGCATAGGGATTTACTCCTTTGGTGCTAGTTTCCATCCCCTGGCCTATGGATGGGGGGCTTGGGGTAGTCACGACATGGGCCTCGGGGGACAGGTCGTGAAAAATTCGTATCAAAGGATTCGGTTCTACCACAGAACTTAGAACTCTGATCTTTTTTTTTCTATGATGTAATAGTGTTAAGGGTACTAAGTGTGGTTTTTAGTTTAGGGAGTCCAGTGTTGGTGCGGGCGGCCAACGTATCCATACACGAGGACCCTAACTACTGATTTACGACTTAGTACACGAAAACACTGAGTGTGTGAGTGTTTTTAAAAGTTTTCCTTATGTCAGCTCAACTCGGTAATCTTACCAGGTATAAATTTTGGACCGTGTCACATCTGATCAAGATGCCTCCATGATGATAGCCTGTTAAATTTCCAAGAGGGTACACGATGACTGCCCACCAAGCGACGAGGCTCTGGTGAAGGGCCCTCTTACTATGTTGACACCTTCGGGTGGTGTACACGCAGCACCACGACCAATTGGGTAGCAGACTGCACCACCCTCACTGACGGACGGTTCACACTGACTGAGTGCATTGCACAAGTTCTAGTAGTAGAGTCCTCCAAGGTTACGTGGCGAGACAGATTCCAAGGCAGTAGGGGACTAGCTGGAGGCAATTGCTATACTTTATTTTCCTAGTTGAGATACCAGTAGATGGTGATCTTAGCTATTAGACTTTTTCAGTGAGTGGACATGAGGATGTTCCGAATAGTGATGAGGCCTTGGTACATGGACCATTACCTGAGATAGTACTTATGGGTAGTGTGTTAGCTATATCACTGCCTGTTGGTCAGCAGTTGGAACTGGCAGTACCGGCAGAGGAAACTTGTAGGCTTAGTGCCATACACGTGTTTCAGCATCAGATACCCCTCAGGTTATGATGCAAGCCCGACTTACAGGCAGCTGAGGACTGGCATGAGGAGGTGGATGAGAGTTCCCTAGAATTTCTACTACTTTGATAGAACGACATGTCATTAGCTGATTATTCATCAAGGCATACCGAATTTTCCTGGTACTCGATGAATATGTTATGATCACTGCTTTGGGGCTTGGACTACCTAGTGAGGTTTGTTTAAAGGATTCTTGAGTTATCACTATTCCTATATGCATTCCTTTTTATTTTAGGGTTCTAGAGAGAACCATTATGGTTGATTGTTTTTTGGCTAAGCAGATACAAACAGTGAATGTTAGAAGTGGGAAGTAGGAATCTGGTGCCAGTCTCAGAGAATTGAGTGTGTAAAATGTTTAGAGAAGATGAAGTGTTAAAGATAGAGGAATTTGCAGGGTAGAAGACGTGGAAGCATATCTTGGAGAACAACATGTTGTGGTGTACATTTCGACATGTTACAACCAGCCGCCTTTGTAGTCCCCTCCAGGCTCAGGGAGCTGGAGTGCAGGGGAAGAGAGTATTTGCATGCGGTAAAGGAGTGTAACACAAGGGCTCTAGGAATGATTCAAGGTAAGGTCTATGTCTACTACTAGATTTGTGAGTAGTACTGAACACACTCTGAGAGTAGTAGATTTATGGTGCGCTCTCAAAGTTCCAGTTCTGGATTCGAGAGGTTTACTTTCTAGGTCATGTCATCACGGAGGCCGAAGTTGCAGTGGATCCTGTGAATATTGAGGATCAATAAGAGCAAGTCCTACATGGACTGTCGATACCTCTGGTGTGTGTTCGCTGGTAACACTGGAACCTCCAAGATAGAACATGGGAGCAGGAGTCTCAGATATGTGCTCAATACCCCCATTTGTTCCCATTGTTCGAGTTGTAGCTTATGGGTACGTAAAGCCCTGAGGTGGGGAAAATGTAAAGACCTATTAATTTTGTGGAATTTTTTTCATAAATACATGGGAATTTTACGTGTCTGTGAAAATTTACGGCGCTTGATTCCAAGGCCCAGTGTGCCTAGAATTAATTTTTGATGTTCTGTTCGGCTACGTTCAGTAAACGTACGAGTGGGATTTTATAACTTTTGAACCATGCTCGGAACTGAAATCCAAGGTCACCTTTGAACTCATTGTGCCTATATTTTCATTAGAATACTTTTACCTTGATGAAATATGGTCGAGAATAAAAGATAGTTTTTGGATTTATATAAAAAAATATTAAAAGAAAGTGTACAACACATTATTTTATTTTATGCTGCCTTGTTAGTGATTGCTGGTTAGAACCTCCACATGGGAGTTGGATGTGGGACCGTAACACCCTAACCTTCCATGAAAGGTTATAGTCATGGGGACCACCCGAGCATAAACTCTTGTGAGAGTTTATGACATGGGGAACAAACAAGACTTAACCCCACCCCCCAATTAATGGGGAGGGAGAGGAAACCACTCAACCCCCTCAATTAATTTTATGTGTCGACGTAAAATTAATTTCTTCAAATTTAATTTTATGTGTCGATGTAAAATTAATTGCTTCCAATTTATTTTTATTTTTTGATGTAAAATTAATTGCTTCTAATTTAATTTTATGTGTCAATGTAAAATTAAATTCTTATAATTAATTTTAGGTGTAAACCTAAAATTGGTTTCTATCAAATTAATTTTATGTGTCAATATAAAATTAAAACTATCAATTAATTTTATGTTTCAACATAAAATTAATGGTTGTCAATTTATTTTATGTGTTAACATAAAATTTAATCCTTATAATTTTTTTGTTATTGGCTATTTCTTTTCCTGGGTGGTTAAATTGGGGAAAGACCTGACTTTAGAGATTTGGGAGGAGATCTGCAAGAAAGCCTCTCCAACGAAAAATGTTTCCTCAAAGAATAACGCGAATGACACCGGTGATGTTTTCATCTTTGACGTCTGTCCACAAATCATACTGGCGTGGAGTGTTGTCAACGAGCTGACATAGATTGGGATTTGAGACGTGCGGCGGATGTCGTGAACTAATACAGGCGAATCAAAGGTAAGAGTTTACCTTGTGTTTTTTCCCTTTTCTTTTCTTGTCTTTGTTTGAAAAGAAATCCTTAAGTGGATGTAAATAATTTATGTTCATCATTCCTGTTTCAATTAACCATTTGATATCACTTTAAATGCAGAGGATGCTGGCCAACCTACCATGGCTCGACATCCCCAGTTGATTATTATTTCATGTGGAGTTTTATGGAATGGAGATGAGGTGACAACGAAGAAGGTGGAAACGATGAAGGTCATGCTACCTATGTCCTTCGCGAATCACATCGTCCCTGTGGCGCACCAAAGCTTTCAGCCGACCGCCACCAGCACGACTGGGGGCCGACCCGCCTTCCCGTGGCCTCTAGGAACCATACAAGGTGTGTGCCCTGCCTACCCACGGCCCTCCGGCGCCCTACCCGGCACCCCCGCGTCCTGACCAGGCCCCCTGCTGGTGCCCCCGCGGCCTGCCCAGCACGTGGCATGCCGGCCCGTAGCCCTCTGGCCCCTATCGTGACCTGACCGACACTCCCACGCCCTGCCTAGGCACCCACACTGCCTACCCAGAGCACGGTCCGCCTGCTCGCCTGCCCGCGGCCCTTCGGCCCCTACCGTGACCAGCCCATCACCCCCGCGCTCTGCCCATGTACCCTGTCGGTGCCCCCGCTTCCTTCCCGACATCCTATCGATGCCCTGCTGCCTGCCAGAACCCCTGCAGGCGCCCTCGCGGCCGGTTCGAACCGTACCGCTCCCTTCGCGGTGCACCGGCGGACCGCCTACGCTCCGCGCGACACATTCGATGGTCTTCCGACAAGCCCGACCACCCCGTCCGAATCACCTGAGCCACGCCCCTCACCTGCGCTGACTGAATAAGCCTCTTCCTCCATGCTGAGTCACCTCCATGGAGACCTCCGGGCCGAACCGCCCTCTCATTTGGCTAGGCCGAGCCTTGTGGACCGGGCCAAAACATAGCGAGCTGAACTGCCCAACGGGCCGGGTCAGACCCAGCGAGATGGACCAGGTCAACCCAGACCGGGTCGGACCAGACTCGGGCCCACTACAGACCCTTTAATATCTTTGGACATAACATAGGCACCAGACAACCATTTGATGAACCATCAGCGGCGATGTTATTCATGGAACATGACTATCTCATTGAATATACCCCACCAGAGTACCAGGTATTTTTTGAGTTATGGTATGTTTGGTTCGTATACGAATCCAACCAGGCCCCCGGGACTAAAAGGCTAAAAACTCACAGTCCCTGCAACCGATTGACGCACCGTTAGTTGTGTTGAGACAACTATGACGTGGAGGACCTTTGAGATACTACTTCATGGAACTTCGTGATAGTTGGAGTATTTAACAGCTGCTCATGGAGAGGATCCTTCCAGAGGCAAGCAGACAGATTATGAAGACCTAGTAGATGGCTGTGACTTGATGACTGCTTGACTGATTCGATTCGGAGTGACTCGACTAGCACAGTGGGGAGCTCCTCTATGGGACGTGGTAGACCCATGATGGTGATTTCCACTATATGAGCGCGACAGAACCATGGTACTCGACATTAATAGTACCTCATTAGGCTACGAGGGGGAGTGCCTCTATGTGAGCATGACAGACCCATGGTACTCAATAGAAGGAGTACCTCAGCATTCCAAGGTTAGTGGAAAGAGACTCTATGTGAGCGCAACATGACCATTATATTCAATAGAGGTGGAGTTCTCCAACAGTCATGGTTTCAATAATAAAAATCATGGGTTGAACTAAGTAAGTAACTTTTGTGTCATCTCAAGATTGAGATTGATTACATGATAACATAGGTATTTGTATGGGAATATAACTAAGTGTGGTTATCTATTGAATTCCTACTTTGTGGTTATTCTCGTTGGATTTTGTGAGACCTTGAGGGTCTCGGGGTCCCTACTGAGTATTGTTATACTCACCCCTGCATTGTCTATGCCCGCACCTCGACGTGTTAGATACAGACGACAGACAATGCTGACTGAGGCTGAGTAGCAGGACTAGATTGTACCAGGAGGTGGACCTCATGACGAGTCGGTACACATAGGAGACTGACAGACGTGGAGCACTGATGAGGCTATATGTGCCTACCCTTTAGGTAGGATCATTGGTGGATGTTTCAACAACTATTTAACTTTCTTTAGTTTTACATTTTTTTCAGTTCCTTGAACATTACAGTTGGGCTTATATTTCCGGCCCCTTTACATTCCAGCACTCATTTATATACATTTTTTACTTGGTGTTTTGATTCCATCTTACACTAACTGTGTGTTTTATTTTTTATAAAGTAATTTCCTTCTCAACATAGGGATTTATGCCATTGGTGCTATTGCCAGCCCCTGGCATATGGAAGGAAGTTTTGGGGTAGTCACGACACGGGCCCCAGGGGACGGGCCATGAAAGCATATCAAAATCATTTAGTAATGTAAAATCATGGAACCACCTACCTCACACATGGAACATGTAGATGATTTTGTAAAACCATAATCTCACCACCTGAAGACCCTAACAAGGAATGGATGAACAATAAAAGTCAAAATATTCCCCCAAATACACAAGATCAGACACTCCAATGGTATAATAACCCTAGTAAAAAATAATTCAAGATGTAGGGAAGAGAACCCTTATATAATGTATGAAATAAAGAGGTAATTATCAAACATGATGAATCATTCATGAATTTGGGTTAAAACCTCTTAGTTAATAATGCCCATGAGATAAATGTGTTCATGGAGGAGGATATCATGTCTGACAATACTTAATGGAGAGGGTGGTAGGAAACATATGGTAAAATTTTAATAGGTTAGAAGGTAATTTTGTCAATATTTAATGACATGGACATGTTGCATAGTTTTCTCACGTAGTTTTCCAAACAATGGAGAAATTGTTCACCCCTCACTGTCAACGATGATAATGTCGCATGGTTATCTAGTATGGTTTGAAAAAGAATGCACTTTTTTTGTGTTAATCATAGTCCAAAATGGAACTTAGCTTCATGGTTTCCTAGGTAAGGGTGTATGGATTCTCCTACCCTTGTTACAACTATTCACCACACACTGCCTGGCTCAAATACACCATTTTCGATAAAAATTCGTGGGATAATTAAGGTAAAAAAATAAATAAAATAATTATCTTAAAATGAAATCATAGATTTGATAATCCACATTATTTTGAGTTCTTAATGATTAACCGATCTTTCTCCCACAATATATGCATATAGAATATTTATTAGTGGATTACAGGTTGTTGAACTCTTTTATAGTCACCCATTGTGTGTACTATGATTCAATTCCCCATATGAATAAAAAATGAATATTCTAGATTTGAATCCTAATATTTTGACTTATATTATTAATTAAAATTCCCTTGAAATGTGATTTTTTTATTGAACAATGGTCCCTACCTTGTGTTGGTCCATACAAAGCTTGGAATTTCCCTAATAGGAAATTACCTTAATTACCATGAAACCTTTTCTATGTCCCCAAGCCTTATGAATTTGTATTTCCATATATTGGTAAATTAAATGGAATGTAATTATAGATGGAATTTTCATGGTGGTTTCCACCTTCAAAATAATTTATTTAATTAATTGTAATGTCTTATGTTGGTGGAATAACAACACCAATTCATGTTCAATCAAAAGTGACTAATTTTATTGTAAAGTATTATTTTATATTGAGCATGATTATTGACATTAAATGGTGGTATTATCTTCATATGCTATAATTTAAATGATTACACCATGATATGTATAAGGTATAATGGTAAGGGATTGTTGAGCATAGAAGTACCACAATACATTAAATCATGTATTGATCATGACATATTGCACGATTGACACTAGTGGAAATTTAGATTTATGTACCATGATACATTTTAGAGTGATGAAATGATGTATGAGTCTCCATCCCAATTTCAATAAAAGACTTCTTACAATATTTTTGGGATGATGTTAATGTACAATATTTCTTAATGTTATTAGATTGTTATTCTTGTCAAGGATGTCTGAGTTACACCTTAGTCTATCCAGCCCTGGTATTCTAAGTATATGGACACTTATATCTACATGTACTTGCTTCATATATGATGATTAAATATATAATTATAATATATATATATATTAAAAATATATATATATATTGTGACTATTAATACCATCCTACCAACATTGAGCCAATGAAGGTAGACCTGACAGGTGTCCTTCAAGAACATGAGTAGGCTAGTTATTTATATATTTAGGATTGTAAATTAATTATTTATGCATGAAAACTATTTTGTTTTGAGAACTGATTATATTAATCATAGAAAAAATTGGTAGTGGCCTACTGAGATTTATATATCACACCATACTCATACAACCTTTTATACACGAGATGATTATTTGTTTGAAGTTATTGATAATGAATTGGACCTACTAAAAGTTGTTGATATGTATCTATTATAAATGGATCTTAGGAGTAGGGGAATGATCATTCATTCAATATTATATTAGAGAATATTTTTAAAATTTTATAATTTTTTGTATATTTTTACCAAATTTACCCTTTCAGTATATTAGAATGCCATGAATCTATGTATTAACAATACCATAAATGTTTTTATTTTATTAGAATGTTTTCAATAATTATTTATTCTTCTTTTTCTTATCGTTTTAATATGTGTACTTATATATTCATCCAATAATGTTGTAATTTTATGGTTTCATCCACTATACCCCTCCAAAAAGAGGGAATATGATCCCCACTATACCACATTTACACCCTCATTGGTAGTCGATAGCATATGGTGTATGTAGTGAAATACCTGAGGCCATGTGACCCACGATCTTGGGTCAAAAGTTTTAGCAGATCTCGGTTTGGGACATCATAATGTTATATAAGAGCCTAACATTTCATATTCATACCTTTTGGGAATTATAAATAGATTCGGAGTTAATAAGATTTGAAATTTACCCAATTTTGTAACATAGCTAGCCCATTTAAAGGGGAAACACAATTTACATTGGATGGGTGATGCTTTTATTGATTCTTATTATTGTGGTTGATATGACTTCATAGTTGAGTGACACATATTACTTGTGATATTATAAGTATTAATTTTTTTAATATTATGTTTTCTTTTGCATGGGACAATGAAATGAGAGTGTTTCATTAGATAATTCATATTTATTAGGCACAACTGGACTAATTCTCCATGCATTTTTCCATACCAAATTTATTTTTTGCATGTATCTTAATGTTTTACATTAGTTATTCATTGAGTATGTATTTAATTTTTCTAATAGTTCGTGCATGTCTTGGAAACCATAATAAGAAATTAATGTGTTCTTCTTAACCTAATAGTTTTTTTTCTAGGATAGGTTAAAGAAGTCACCATAATTCCGAAAATCTAGAACGTAGATCTGTGGTACATGAGACTCCTGGGTGGGAATGTGATGTGGCATGGTTCATGTGGATTCCATATTTTGTTTCATAAGGAGTATGGGTCCTTATGGATCATAAAATAAAAAACCATTTTATTCATCTTTCTAATGTGATTTAAAAATAGAAAAATAGAATAGATATACATTAAAAATTCATTCTAAATTAAAAAACATATTATATATATATAATAGGGATTTTAAAGTAAAATTGTCCTTAGTAGATTGAATTAGGGTATCAAATATATTATTATAGATTTTTATGTTGAATTTATATAACATAGACCTATATTTTTGATATGGTAAAACAACGTGATCATTTCAATATAACGGTTTCACAATTGTCATTATTTTACATATGAAATATTTTAAATGGATTAAATATATTATGATGCATGTTATTAGAAATGAGTCATTATTCCTCCATGATGACATCCAGTCCCATGCCCTGAAGGCGCTAAAGATCATGCTCACGAGGTAGAGGGCCCTGAGCAGCTAGTGATTCCACCTGTGGTTCTACCTATGGAACATTTCTCTACTCTTAATATGGGATAAAATTATCAAATCAATGAGGGTATTTGGAATATGATTTAGAACATGCATGGTGTGGTTTGACCATCCCTACATATGGAAGAGTTTACTCATGAATTTTAGCACTATCATCCTCTCACCATTTCAAGGGATGGTGAACATAACACTATTGAGTCTTAGATAAAATCCATTATTTTCATATTCATTCATATATATAAGCCTCTAGAGTGTTGGGTTATGTTATCTATGTATATGTTGCACGATTTGGCTTAGCGGTGGTCATAAATTATCATACAGATGGATAAATATCATGATATGGGTTGTATTTATTTTAAGAGAATCTTCTACAACTACTACATTCCCCAGACTCATAGGGAATCCGAAGCTAGAGGATTCATAAACCTACATCAAGAGAGTATGTCAGCTATGGAATAAATTGACTTTGAAGAGAAAGAAACCATTTTCTCCCACACTATCTAGTAATGATAATATGACTAAAAATAGATTTGAGGATGGGATTGTATACAACATACGGTTGTAGGTCAGCGTATTCTGGGTGACCACTATTTATGAAATTGTTAACAAATCCCTTATTATAGAGTGAATCCCAAGAGAATATGATGGTGTGGGTCAGAATGGTTTGGTGCCCAGGACTATTAGTAATTCAAATTCTGGGTGAAAGAGACACTTTGAATATTTTCAGGGAGATGGTAGTGGCCATCTCCCATATTCAGATAGTTTCATGATCATTCACTAGTTAGGGGAGATATGGATCATTAAACCACAATACGTGAGAGATCTAGTTGAGTATAGAACTTGTTTATGTATGGTTCATATGCATTGACTTTTGTAGACATTCACATGAGTTCATAATGATCGGTGAGAAATTACTACTCAAAAATTTGGAACATTTCTAGTAGGATCATGACAGGGATAAATATGGAATACCACGGATTAATCTGGATAAGGTATAGTCCAAGGTAGAGGAAATTAGACACATGATTCACAATGCTAGTAGATAATGCTTGTATAGGGTAGCCTTATAGTGGTTCAGAGCTATAGTACATGCATGTTTCATGAAGTCCATCATGTTTTGGAGGTGTTGAGTGTCATATGCTCTATTATATGATATACTATTATAGTAGCATCATGTTTAGTTTATTCTTTATGTCACACAATCAAGTCTCAATCACTTATATATGAGAATATTATATGAATTCTAGTCCTTTATATTGAATACATTCATGGTATTATGACTCTAGACTCGCCGTTTATATCCGTTAAGTGTGTGTTCACCATTGTAATGATTGAACACCTAAGATAAGACATTCCATATTCATATATAATATATACATAATCTAAATTATGGGATTTGACATAATCATTATGTTGGATTGTTTGGTTTCCTATTAAGACTATATTGACATATTTTATCATAGGGTGAAATTTACGTTACCAGAGGGATGTAAACACATGCATAAGAGGGAATGGGCATTCATTTAATCATGATCTAGACCCATGTAGTAGTGGCTAGGTAGTGTATAATCTCAGATCACTATTCTATTATTATATAACCATCGGTTGTAGATTGAAATTTTACTCTTATTATGGATCATTTTAGGGATGTCTCTTTTGAAGAATTATCAAGCCTACCTCTTGTGAAATAGATAGATTTTTTTGTTGGAATTATCCTCGGAGAGGCACCAGTGACCACTCTACCATATAGGATGACACCTGTAGAGCTTCTAGATCTCAAGAAGTAGTTCAAGGATCTGGATACTAAAGTAATTATATACCCCAACACTTATCCTTGGGGTTTAACTATCCATTTAACCATGAAAGTGGATGGTACCCTCTAGTTCTTCATGAATTACAAAATTTTTTACTAGCTCACAATCATGAACCAGTGTTCATATCCATGAATAGTCATCCTCTTTGATTATCTGTGAGGAGAAATGGTTTTTTCAAATATATATATGAGGTTGATCTACCATCAGATTAATTTTAGGAATTCAGATATACCTTACATTGCTTTCAAGAGAATGTATAGTCACTATGATCACCAGGTTATGCAATAAGGTCTCATTAATGTGCTAATTGTCTTTAAGGTTCATACGAACCAATTTTTTCCACTAGCATCTCGATTCATTTATGGATGTATTGGTTGGCTATATCATTGTTTATTCATGATCAATACATGACTATTCCAAGAATATTGATATCATATTGAATACAATGAGAGTGAAATAAATCTATGCTGTGATTAATAAATGCCACTTTTGGATTGAACAATTCCACTTCAATGGTCATGTCCTCTTAGATTTAGGAGTTTTAGTATACCAGGAGAAAGTGACAGATGCAGTATCCTAGGAGGAGGCCAAAAATTCCAAAAAGTAATTGATTTTTTAGGTATTATCAGATATTATAGATCCTTTATCTAGGATTTAATTTCCTTATACCTCCACTTATGGGATTAACAAATGATTGTGTGAAATTCAAATGTTTAGAATTTTATGAAGCACAATATGAAGAGCTGAATTGAAATTTGAATTCATCACTAATACTCATTCTATTAGAGTGAAGAATGAGTTATATAGTCTATTAGGACACATCAAGAATCATTCTTGGGATTTTCTAATCCATAATGTGTGATTTATCTTGTACGGGTCAGTTTATTTCAAGCCTCATGTGTTGATTTACTTGACTCGTGACCTCATGATACCTGGTGTAGTTCACTACATATGCTATTGTGAATGAAATCGTAAGGAATTATTATTAGAGATACACATTGATGTTTTGGAGGAACATGGTCAAAATATCCTCTCAGCCTTATCTATTCCCTCTACTCAGATGTAATCCATATGAATGTGGCTACTATTTGATCCTGAGGTCCTTTTCCTTAGGGAAATAATTTTTTTGTGCTTATAAATATTCAGGTTAGGACATGGATGGGGATGATACCTTATTTTCCCCTACATATTCTAGGTTCCCAACAAACATTATAGATAAGATGATACTGCAATTTCAAACCTTATAATGGGTGAGTCACCCAAGTGTCCCCAAAATATATCATGATCTATGAAATTGGAATTGGTGGCCTATTATGATATGTGATATTGTAGGCTTCATCACTCTCTGTTCCACCTTTTAGTAGGTGATGGTCAAACAGCAGCGACTGAAAGGTCTTTTTCAACCATTTTCCATTCTCTAGTGGAAATTGGATGGAATTTCGATGCATTTCAGGACTAGTATACCAATATTACTTCATCGAAATGATATAGTCTGGGTTTTCATTGATCATTTTATGAATGTCACACTCTTATTACATGAGAGAGGGACCATCTAAGTAGGCAATATTGGTATTATGAATGTTAAAGATGTTGTACACCATTATGGAGAACATATTGTTTTCAGGTTTGTAAGAGACACACACCATACATCATGTTTGTAGAATCGTTTTTATAATGACATAGTAACATATGTACTTTTGATCAGAAACTTTCACCCATACATTTATAAAAAAATAGATCACATGCTTCGTGTTCTAGAGGACATTCTATATGCATCTGTCCTTAGCATTGGGGGATATTGAGAGGATTACATTATATTCATTTAGTTGGATTATAAAAAATGATTTTTGGATGAAATAGAGATGGATCATTATAATTAATTGTGAGGTAGGAGTTTCTATTCACCAATGTGAAAACTATAGGTTGGGTAGGAAAATATTCATGGACCATATATTTTACAAGGGATTGGAATGAATTTCAAACTTTTTATAAATCAAAAAATGATGGATCTTTCTAGAAAGTAGTTGTATTCCAATATACGTAGGTGAAATCTTGAGTATGAGGTCAGAGACTGGGTTTTATTTGTATTCATAAATTGGTTGGGGAAGATACATATCCATAAGTTAGTAAGCTCTCACCAAGGTTCATTTAACCCATTGACTGTGTGAAATAGGTCAGACTGGTTTCCTATAATTTAGAACATCCATAGAGATACCATTAAATGAATGATTTATTTCATGTATCTCAAATTCACCAATATTATCAATACCTATCAAATTTATTTCATCCTGAAGAGGTTGAGCTTGTTGTGGCTTCTTCATTCCAGGAATACCCTGTTTGTATTGTTGATCATAGGGTGTGGACACTCTATAGTAGGTCGATTCCTTTGGTATCAGTTTTATGATTGACTAGATGGGAACAGGATGAGGCCTAGAAATGGGAATATGATATATGATCATAACATATGGATCCATTTGCTGATGATAACTCTATACCCTTAGAAGGCCAACTTGAGGATGTGTTTCATTGAGGAGGGGAGGTCTTAATTACACTTCCTTTCAAGATGGAACATATCATGTTTTTCAGTTTTTAACTCATGTTTAATAATTTTGATCTTTTAATATAGAATTATAAGGATCCCATGAGAATCTGAGGCCTATTAAAAGCACAATGTTAAAAAAAAATGGGCTATAGAAATGGGTCAAACGGTTTGTTTAAACCCTACATCCCAGACCACATAGTCTCTCTGAAATAGTTTAGTTGTAGACAGTAGCACCTGTAAGACATACTATTTTTCTAAAACAATGTGAGACAATAATAATGACCATAAGATAATTATGCGATTTGAGATTGATCCATTTATCATGATTTGAAAATGGTTAGTATAATTTTACACCTAACAATGAGGTTTTCCTCTTAGATGTGGTAAATTATTCACTGTTTTATCATGGTTTGACCAAAGCATGATATTTTTTATATTATGGGTGAAATGAACATTTTTTCAATTAGATGTGTTATAACATTTTATTACATTTTCCCTTTCTTCCTCAAGTAGTTGAACAAGGTTTAATTCCTATGTGAGCTCCAAATCAATAAAGGTAGGCATTGGTCTTACTCTTACTTTGGGAAACATAATATTAATCCCTTAGAAGCATTGGGTATATCTTGGTAAGCTCCCTAAGTCTATTACCTCATATCAGTGTTTTCCTTTAGATCAGTTTTGTTATTTTGGTGCAATATCAATTTCCCTATTTTTATGGAGTTAGTTAACTTCACATATATCTTTTATCCTACTTCATATCTATGGCTGATATCAGGTGAGGATTCTTCCACACCCTTCAGTTAGGTGTTCATGTTGTTTTCCATTTTAGTTCTGATGTAATATAGCTACACTGTTATCTTACATGCCATCTATTTCAATGCTTCACCTTTATATAGAGTTATTCTTTTCAAATTGAACCTTCTACATTTATACACTAGTATTGTATTCTTATTATTTTATTAGAGGTTGTTGACCTTATTTAAAGTCACCCCATGGGCATGCCATGTTGAAATACCTCTTCTGGTTAAAATGACAATATTTCAGAATCACCATATAAGTGTTTATCTTTTAATCATATTTGAATTTACCCGGAAATGTGAGTTTATGATTGAATAATGGGTTCCCCACTAGTGTTTTTTCAACCTAGTCTTGGAATATCTCAAAAATTCAATTTACTTAATGACCAGGGAACCTTCTATATTCCCCATGAGCCTTATGAATTGAAATTTCCATGTCAATGAAAATTAAATGGGATTTATTAATAAATGGATAATGCATGGCGTTTTCCTATATAAAATTACATTATTTAATTAAGTGGAATCAATTATAATTGTGGTATGATCATTCCAATTCATGTTATATCAAATGTTTGTAATTTACTTATAAATAGTTATTTTATATTTATCATTATTATTGAGATGTGTGGGAGGTATTTTTACTACATTATATTATAATTGATTATGTATTGATAACGATATGGAAATATATTAAGGGACTATTGATCATTTTTGTATCATGCTCCCTTAAATTTTATGTTGAGTATGATGTCTAACACCATTGACTCTAGAGGATGTTGGGATTTATGCACCATGTTCCCTTTTCAAGAGATGTCATGATGGCTCACTCACCAATCTTAGTGTGATTCATGATGTATCACACTCATCTTGTGACAATGGGAATGCACCCTACTAATTGAGATTATAGGATCGTTAGACTGTTCTTCGATCTTTGAGTTACACCCCAGTCCATTCAACTCTAGTATTCCAAGTATATCACCACTTATGTCTCCACATACATGGTTCTTAAAATTTGATGAAATATATATAGTTATATTATATATATATTTCTCCAATATATATATGGTTACTATTCATAATTGACTCTTAAAAATGTGTAGAAGAATGTAAACCGACCGTGTATCAAATAGGAACCTATGTAGTCCAGTTATTAATTTATCCAACTTTGTTAATTAATTACTTATCACTTCACACTATTTAGTATTGAGAAGTGTCTAGATTACATGTATACACCATTGCTAGTTCCCAAATGTGATTTATATCTCACACCCTACTAAGGTTTCTTCTTTTACCCATGAATATTTTATATTTGTAGGTATTTATAATGTCATGGGTCTTGTGACAGGTTGTTGATATTGATTTCGTATTAATGACATTAGGAGAAGAGGGCTGAGAATTCACTCAAGATGGTAATGGGGAATCATTTGTTATTTTTTTAAATGTATTAATATACATGTCCCGTGTTCACTTTTTGTATATCACCATGCCTTGAATCCATTAATTCAAACATCCAGATTTGATACGATGTTATTATATTGTTATGAATTTTTCTGATTCTTATATATTTATTCTATCTGCTTATATATTCTCCAAGTAGAATAATTTGTTTATGGTTATATCAATTTATAATGTCTTATAAGAGGGTATAGTATCTCCATAATAACAACTTTACACCCTTGCTACTAGTTATAAGCCTCTAGAGTATGAGGAAGAAAGCTTGAGTCTATGTTACCCACCAACTCAAGCTGTGAATTTTAATGGATCCCAGATCACGATGTTCCACTTGTCCCAGGTCTTTAATGAGGGGAATTGAGTATCACTGAAGCTATGGTGTAATTTTATAACTAATGAAATTGTCCATGGTCTCTCCCCTAGGGATATGATATCTCCCATGGGTATGTAAACCACTTGGTGATCCAATCAAAGGTAATTCCATGTATCATTCTAGGTGCATATAACAATTCACATACAAATATCAATAATATTGTCCAAGGGGTCCATTTTTTATTGATCCCCTAAATCACTGCCAACTCATATAAAAGTAAGGAATATAAATCCAAACATTGTATATCCAACATGTAATTTCATGTGTAACATATTATGAAATTTTTTATTGATAGTAATTGAATCAATCTAACTGCAACATCTAACATAAGGAATAAATCATGGAAATAAAGAATAAGGACGAAGGGCCTAAATAATGGTAATTTGACTACATTAATAATTTCTCCATTAAAATATTTATTACAAGGGAAACCACTTACATCAAGGGTGGTATAATAGTTCATGGTAAAATTAAAAATAGGTTGATAAAAAAGAGAAAATTCACGGGGTTTCTCTTATTTTGGGTGAATACCAATATGTTTTGACCCTCAGTAGGCTATGAGTAGATATAAAAAATGAATTCCATTTATATAATTATTTCTAACGGTATTGTTGTTTATCCAAGGAATTCATGAATACATCATTATGAAATAAAATATAAATGCAACAAAACATATTAAATAAAGCTAAACCACTTACATTAGGTTCATTGTTCCCTCATTATATATTGTCGACACATAAATAAATCTAGAATGGTTGATAATATAAGATATATAAAATTACCAAAAAATGGGATATTGTGGTTAGATAAAAAAATAATAGTATATTAGAAATGAATCTAGAAATAGTTGGGAAATGATTTCAGATATTCCATTTATATTTCCATTCCATCCCCCGGTGGAAAGAATAGATTTCGAATGGAGGTGGAATAAAAATAACTAACTTGTATTGGGAGTGGAAATCGCATTCATGGGATTTACACTAGAGTGTGGACATAAAAATAGGGACTAAATAATAATAGGGAAAATGAATAAGTCATATTTAAAATTCAGGTCACATGGTTTGGCCTCAATGTTTTCCAAACCGTGCACCAACCATGCAACATCTACTACCCAGTTAACCCCCTTGCACTACCTATCTTCCCAGTTTTATATAACATATGTATCCCATGTCAAATAAGTCTATGACTTTTCTATGTCATGTCACACAATAATGAACCTTGGCCATCACGATTATAGTGAAATAATGATTCCACCTCTTGAATATACAGTTTTTTGATGATTTGTATCAAATAAATTTGTAACCATGTGACAAACCTTATCATTGTAATTTCTCATGCTATGAGCTCAGAAGAAGTACCAAATTATCCCTAGCCACTTCATAGGCATTTTAATTCACTATAATAATAAAAAAAATGATTTTGAAGTAAAACAAAAGGATCTAAATGTCTTAAAAATGATGGGGCTTTACCTTCTCAAATTTCCATAATATTACATAATAATTATATATTCCTACTTTCCTCTTCACTATAACATCATCCCAACATGTTTGTTTTCTACTATCTTTCCATATATATCATCATATAGTACCATTTGATTGGAAGAGCTAAACATTTTATGCTATAATAACTCTACCAGAGGAATGTGTTAATCCCATATCAATTAAAATAAACTAAATTGGGTGACTTTATATCCTAAAAGATTTTAATTATTCAATTGTGTAGACTAACTATTTTATTAAAAAAAATTGATATTAATTCATAACATCATATTAAATTATTAGTGATGATTTGTCATGATTAATTATATTTACATAAATTAATGAAAAGATATATTTTATACTAATAATCCATGTATCCTTATATATTGGTTTTTATATATTTATAAGGTGATAAATTGTGAAATCTATTCAAATAGTAGGGAAATGTAGATAGTTTACAAAATAATCCATCATAGCCAAAATGGAATTATAGTCTTTACAATATTTGACATATTTTATAATTGAATACATGTGGACGAAATATTATTTCTATTAATATGTGATTAATAGTTTCATAATACCATTTGAATATAATACATTATTTATAACATGATAGAAGTCTAGGAATAATTATGTACACACTATAGCCTCCATCTTCAGTTTGATCCACTAAATAATCCCTCGGTGATCTCTACACATATCTCCATTTATCAGGTGGAATAATAATGATAAGATATGTGCATCATATAAAATCCCCAATACAATTTTTTGTATTATTTATATATATTTTAAATTCATATGTCATACAGTTCCATCATTAATTTGGTTAAACTATTGAATATAACCCACATTCTTATATCGTTATATAACATACATTTTGGAATCCCTAATCTTCACATAGATTTATTTTTTAGAAATATTTTTGCAAATGAAATACCTCTCCTCATTTTTTATTATTCATTTTACACAAATTTTTAGATTCTATTTTTTAAGGTCTCTTTCAACCCTAATCATGTATACTGTATCATTTATGTTTTTTATTAAAAAAATATTATCCTTTTTCAAATTCATAGGTCGGTAATACATTATGTCAAAATTGTCATTGATGAAATACCATATAACCATTATCATATAATCAAATCCATCTATGTTAAAAAATATTTATTAATTTCATATGATTAATATATATTTTAATCTGTCATAAATCGACATAATTCCTCTATGTCAATAATTCAAATATTATATCCACCTAAAGAAATCATACATCGAATAATTTTATTACTTTATATATAATTAATATTTTACAAAAAACCACTAAATAATATTTCATATATTAATAAAAAGGCCCACCTTGAGGTATCAATATATATCACAAAGCTAAATCTAAAATATGATAATTTATATGCATGCGTAAACTCCAAACAATACATAATATTACTGAAATTAAGATCCCATTCATTTATTCTGATGATGATGATTCTGTTATGAATAAATTTTGATTTCGGAATTAGTAATTATTATAAATTTCTACATAAACATTTATGAAATCCATCAAAATAAAGAGAATTATATATATTCAATAAAATGGCGTACAATTTGATTCAATAATCAAAACATTAATTGATGTGTTGATAGATGTTAACATTATTATTATCACATGGACCATGAATGATATGTTTTGTAATCAATATTCACTTTTAGTAACTTTGTCATAATATTTATTTATTCATAATGACTATATCAAAATATGAAAATGTATTCCAAATTATTCATTTCTCTATGAATATATAGGAATGTCATCGATGAAGTGAATCAATATTTTAATAGAAGAATATATAGACTCTATTTATCCAATAAATGGTGATAATATTGGAAAAAACTATAAAAACGATTTAATATTAAATCATAGTTTTTATATCCGGTATGGAAGTGTAATTTAGTAATAACCACCCATTTAATCATAATTGATGATATTTGGATCAATTTTCTGCCTTAATTAATTTTGTATCCCGATAAATTTGTTCATGAAAATAATCTACATGATGAAATGATACGTAGTATAGACCATGGTATTATATTTTCAAGATAATCTATAAAAAATGTAATTTGATCCCTTCATTCTCTTAAAAAATAAGATCATAGTACCACATAGTTAGGATATGAGATTATAAAATGGTAATATAGATTCATATATAGGTATATAATTAATTCATCGAATTAAATATGTTTTATTAAATAATATTGAAATAGAACAGGTTAAAAGTAAACATAAAAATTAAACATCACATTCTCTATGATAACTGTTATAATTTTCAAAAACATCATCGTATTTTATCATAGTAAGAATATCATGAATACTATGTTTCCCCATCCTAGTTGGGATTTATAAACGAAATAAATATCTATAAAGACCTATATAAGAGAAATATTTACAATATGGATATTATTGTCAACATTTTAGTCATAAATGATTATTAGATGATTTGGGATATGAACTGTGATTCTCAGAGCCCCAAAATTTATACAGGGTCAAAATTATGTGAGAAAATCCAAACATTGTATTCCATTAAATAAAATTAATTTTAAAATATAAATATTATAATGAATAAAATTAAAAAACTTATAATTTTTGAAGGGTTAAAACATTTAAAACAATCATATCATAAAATTGTGGTTACACTAATATTTTCAATGTCATGCCATTAGGGTGGAAAATTAATTATTTTAGAAAACTCTAATGATATGAAGGAGTTGGTATACCAATAAACAAATATGAAATATAAGCATCAAGAATATATATGAAGAATACGAATCTTGGTTGGATTTTAGTTAAAATCATTTTGTATTAATAACAATTTTTATAGAATTTAAATAATACAACTATATTAGATAAGGATATGATAATGAAAATAAATCTAACGATATATGAACATATGAACAACTAATTCAAATTTTTGATACTTTAGGTTCAACTAGAATTTAATTAATTCCCATGTTAAATTGAAGATATTTATCATTATTCATTTTGTTAAAATTTTCAATATTAATTTAAAAAATATATGAAGAAAACTTGTACGATACTACCATAAGAATCATATAAATTATATTATTTTTCATGATTATAATTTATGACTATAAATTTCTATACCCGAAGATACACTAATTTTAGTCTCTATAGAGAACATATATAATACGATATCATTTTATTATAATTCAATATTATCTCACAATAATATATATTTAATTCATAATATGATAAATTTCATATATAATTCATTTTTTCATAACTAGGCGATAGGGACATAAGGAGGGTGTGGGATGAGATGATTAGTATACCATAAAACATAAAAGATATCAATTAGAACAATATAAGATGAAAAAAAGAAGATTGTATGTGAGCATAAGATGATAATGTTAGTAAAAGTATAAAATTAAGGTTTATTATGATTACAAAAGGAAATCATACCGAACATAATATCAATCATAACATAAGAATTTTCTCATATTATTGAATCATGGAATATGAATGTTTCATGACATGAATTTTTTTCACATGTATATGCATAGAATGTAACATATTATGGGGAGTCTAATAACCATGGTTAACACTATATACCATAAAAAGTGTCTTATAATATAGTAGTGGTGGATAAGAACCAATTCCACATATCATGACATAAAATAGCATATAAATCATCTCCTGGTAATTTAGTAGGATAAACGTTTCTTATCTCACCCATCATATAATGATAAGCAACACATATGTTTCTAGAATGAATAAGAAAAAATAACTAAATAAAACATATATTATGTAAAAGTTTCTAATTATTTGGGTTCCATATTAATATTTTCATGGAATATAGATATAACATCATGAGAAATCAATTTTATGTTTCCTAATAAATATATCCCTATTTAACAATTGTAAAAAAGAGATATTGATATACAAAAAATATCTAAATAATCATCAAAATGTTATTTATGTAAGAAGAATACAATTATTTACATAAATATAATAATTAAAATCAAATAATATCTAAATAAATTATTATAAAAATATTGATAATTCTTATTTAATACTATATAATTCAAGAATCATGAAAAATGAAGATATTTAATATAATTAATATATTTAATTTAGGGAAAATGATAGATTGGGATACTTAATGGAATAGTATAAAAAATATTCATTTCAAACATCTATAAGTAAGGAATTTTTATGTGTTACTATGGCAATGAAATCATTGTTGTAGAGAGAATTAAATCTATGAAATTATATAAATAACAAAGACATGGGAAATTGGTATTCCAAACAGAAAATTAATGACAAGTACTATTCAAATTGGAAAAGTCATTTTTATGAATTATGAGTCATGTAATATTGTAAAAAATTTAAATTAATTATTATTGACACCATAAATGAAGGAAAAAAATAATGGATGTTTTAGAAAAAAATACAAAAACATTTAATCAATTTATGTTTAGGTGTCTATAATATCATTAATGATAAAAATTTATAGAGAAACCCTTCTAATATCAGTAATATTTGTATCAATATACATTAAAAGAGATAAAATTGTATATTTTAGTAAATCCCATGAATAAAAAAATGATAATATAAATCCAGGGTGTAGTATATATTCCACTTAAAATTATAATAGCGGAGATTGAGGAAAATATATCAACAAAATAGAATTGTTATTCAAAACAATATGCACTAAACATTATATCTAGGAATGTGATATAACCTCGATTGTAATAAATATGGAAATATTAATAAATTATTTAAAATATTTAATCACATATATTACCATTTAGTTTTCATTAATATAATATTTTATAATATATATATTTGTTAATGTTAATATTAATTGTTAGATATGAGTTGTTCTAATTTTCTTCATGTGTGATTTTGATTGGTGATGTACATCCATGTTCATTTATGCAATGTTCATTATTCCAAAATAATTTATTATAAAGGAATCATTGTATTTTAATGACTTATACAGTTCCTTCTTAAATTTATAGAATATTTGGGTACAGTTTATGGGAATAGAACTCATTATGCTCATGTTTCAGGTAACACTACTGAACATAATGAATTTCCTTATAATGATCATTGATTTTGTGTCATAATTTAAATATAATAATTATAATCTTATTTACACAATTATAAAATTATATCACACAGATTTATGATCTTATACTAATCCATTGTTTAAATTATATAGATAATATATCATTATTAATGTATGTGGTTAAATAGAACAAAACAATAAAAAGATATACTGATAATAGTGTATGATTAGATTGTTAAATTATTATAATATTATTTCATTAATTATACTTATATTAATAAATTATTATTAAATTTTGGAATTAGATTATATAATTATGTATATGAGAAGTGAATTGGAAATAATAGAGAATAAATAAATATATATATACTTGACAAATTCATTCCATCTCAAAATATGTTCGTTCACAGTGGTTTATTGGGGAAGTAATCCTGAAAAAAACAATATTATAAGAATAATTTAAGGGATAAATTTTCTATAATTTAATTGGATCATAATGGAGACACTTTCTGGGATGACATTAACTATTGGTTATTTTATATGTAACTTTGAGTGGAATTTAGAAAAACACAATTTTCTAATATATATCCAATACAAGATTTAAATGAAAGTGGATTAATTTTTAAAAAATCTTATTTATGGATGATTTATAACATTATCCAGTTTATTATCATATTATATATATAATATGGTATTTCACCCATATTCATCCATTTTAAATATTTTAGCCCTTTTTTACAAACACTCCACCTAAACCATTATATTACATAATTATTATTTAAATAGATCCCCTATCACAATGTTCATCACACAATCTCACACTTCAGTATTCTGTTTGAAAAATATAAAAGTTCAATAATGAAACTAAACCCTACATAGTAGGTGGACTAAATTATTTAGCACGGTATTTCGATCCTTAAATACAATTAGTAGAAATATATCACCAAGACACTAGGAAGTAAATTGGAGAAACATGAACTATTGAGGAACACTGGTGGATGGGGTGGTGTTTTAAAATTTATCAATTGATATGGTAACACAATTGATTCTATGGAAACAGATGTTTTTAAAGGAAAATTAAATTATATATATTACTAAATTTCTAAAAGTAAAATAAAAACAAGTAATCATATTTATTATAATAAACTTCTTAAAAAAATATTTTTTCATAAATTATTCTAAAAATAAATAACAAATAAAACACAATTTTTTAGATATATAATAATTTAATAATTGAATTGATTTATTTTTATATAGTACCAATTAAAAATTATCTAATTAATAATAATAAATTTGAATAAATATATAAAACAAATTCTATCAAATTCTATAATTCAAAGGTAGTAATAATTTCAATTATATAAGAAATTAAATATATAATAAAAATGATTTTTTATATATAATACATAATTATTGTAATGACCCACACCTTCTCATTGGTCTTCAAGCACATTGAGTCATTACTAGGATTTAGGTTACATCTCTAAAACTAAATATAAACACTTCTCAAAAAATATTATAACTAAATATAAAATAAAACCATGTGATCTAATATTACATAAATCTATACATTAGTAAATCTTTCAGATAAATCATTAACAATCTATCTGAAAACTACTTCACAAAAAAAAATAAACTCCACACGACAACAATGACCAAAATGCATTCATCAATATGACAGTTCCATACTCCTGAGCAGTTTCTTGTTGATCTACAAAGTCATCATATGTTAATTATTACCCAAGTTCCACATACCCTTTGGAATAGGAACAAGATCATATTTCAACCATTCCAAATAATAAAATATAATACATATTCCATGTTTTCTAAAAACTAAAACAAATTTCAAACCATTTAAATGTTTTCAATAAAAATGATCGTTTATTGAAAAATTTCCAACCATACATTTTCAAAACATTAATGAATTTAAAATACCCATATATCTAATAGAAAAATTATAAATAATTCATTTATTCAATATTATATAATATCCATACTCTATGTATCCCCATTTAAAATAAAAAAATTATGGTTTGTCACAAAACCCCTAATTTTCTATGTTTCCACCCCCGTCGCTAAGATAGTTCAAAAATTATACACCAGAAAATAAAAAATTTAATTTTCATCAAGCTATAAAATTTAATTCATGTTAATAAATTCCATTAAGTGGAGGCTATAGTGAAGTCGCCTACAGCACTCATTTCAATTAAAAAAGACGGCTAAAAATGAACACTAAAGATTCAAGGTCAGGATGCCAAAAAACTTGCAATGATATCCTTCCCTATATTGAAAATCACTAGATATAACCTTATTTTGACTCAAAAATCATATATATTCTCAAATGGGGTATATATCTATGATAAAAGGAGTGGTAGATCTATGAAACTATTAAGAAAATAATGAATAACAAGCACTTGCTGCTAAAATCTACCTTCTATTCACTGATGAGAATGTTCGAATCACTCTCAAATAGATGGGACAACATACTCTGGACTTTTGAAGAAAAAATATTAATGTTTTAGTTGATTTTGTTCAAAATAGTCGAAAATATTGCCAAAACTAATTAGATCAAAAAAATTGGGAATCTGTTTTGGCCTTGCAAGGTTAGGCCGCACGGTTTTGCCAAACCATTTGCTGATTGTGCACCCCTTTTTAACCAAAAATCCTTCAACAGTTCTAAAATGCCTCCCCTAACTTCCTGCATCACCTTTAATCATGTGGAATGTATTAGGGAGGGGTTACATACTTGAAACTGGGGGTTCTACATTTTCACAACAATTAGTCTTTCTATCCCTAGAATGATGAACGAAATTTCGGCCCTCAAAATGTTTTTTCCATTTCTCGTTCATTTCCATCCCATGTTCCCAATTCTCGTATTAATATTACTATATTTTCATAGAAACCGTCACTAGACTGATGTTTTTCCCATGCATGAATTTAACTTTCTTGTCCACAATCTGTACAGGGATATGTACCAGTGAAACATCTATCTCTAGGTCAATGTGATCCCATCTGAATACATGGTCAAGATCAGGTGAATTATTTTTCAACTGAGATAATCAGAACACACTGTGAACTAAAATAATTCATTTTTTAAATTAAAACTGATATAGAACCTCTCCATCATGTTCTAGTATCTCTAATGGTCCAATGTATTGGGGAGAAAATTTTCCCTCCTTCTGAAAACAACAATGACCAGGCCTTTGAGAGATCCTCAAGAACACATGATCTCTCAACAAAAATCCCAATGGTAATTATAGATTATCCTCATATTATTTTTGATGACTTCGAGTAATATCCATTACCTATTATGATCATCTGGTTCTTCTTTATCATTTCTCCGACAAGGCTCGGGCCAAATAAGGAGGTCTCATCTCTTTCCACCCAACACAGAGGATAATGACAAAGACAACAATACAGGGCTTCAAATGGGGATATAATTATTGAAGCCTGATAAATTTTATTGTATGAGAACTCAACCAATGACAAGTTATTTTCCAATCAGGCACCATTATCCAATATAGAATCCCACAATATTTTTTCCAACGTATGTATCATCCTTTCAGATTTCCCATATGTCTGGTGATGATATGTCGTACTCATACTCAACTAATTTTTCCTAGGATTTCTCTATGGATTTATATAAATGAGATTTAAATCTCAAATATTTTTTAGAGACTATCCAAAATGGTATGCCATGTCTATTTACCACTTCTTGGATATAGATTTTGGATTCATCCTCCACTGAATGAGTAACATGAATTTTAATGAAATGGGCCGAATTTGTGAGCTGATCCACTATTATCTATATGGAATTTTGATTCTATACTATTCATGGAAGACCTATAAGAAAATCCAAAGCTATATTCTCACATTTCAAAACTAGAATAGGTAAATATTGTAACATACCTACTGGCCACTATTATTTTCCCTTAACTTGCTAACAATTTATGAACTTATAATACTTTTGGCATGATACCATTCCAAAAAAACTACTCCTTCAATTCATAAAAAATATTTTATATCCCCAAATCTGAAATCCATCTCGAATTGTGGTAGTTATGAGGGTACTATTCTTGAAAAATGATAGGTACAACCATGTGATCTCTGAACCAAAAAAATGAAACCCCAACATGCTTCCATCCCACAATCATCTCCCCACCATTGAGTTTTTTACATGAATGAAATAATTCTACATATGATTCTTGTGCGTCATTAACTATTTTACCAAATCATGAACTAATGAAATAGAGTATAAAATACAACATCACATCAGATATCACATTCCACATGCATGTTAGATAATACTGACATCAATTTGTACTCCTCTGAATCTTCCTTTTCCTACTGTGAACATGAAATCTTTTTTAATTCATCATCCTCCAAATTTTAATTTCCTAGTCTATAAATCATGTTGAAGTCAAAAATTTGGAGATACTCTATCCATCTCCTTTTACATAGATTCACATCCCTTTGTGAGAAAATATGTTTCAAACTCTTAGGATTTTTGAACACAGTGAATTTCTCACCAATGACATAGTGATGCCAAGTATTTAATAAATGAATGACCATAGTGAACTCTAAATAATATTTTGGGTAATATTTCTCGAGCACTCCCAACTATCTTGAACAATACTCAACCACATTGTCTCCCTCCATGAGAAAACATCCCATCCATGATCGATAATCATCCTAGTAGACCACATATACCCATACTAATTCTGGAAAAAACATTATTAGTGAATATTCTAAATGCCCTTTCTTCTCTTGAAAGGACTTTTGGAATTCACCACAACAAATTAATGGAACATTTGTTTTTTCAATGTGGTCATTTTTGATGCTAGTCATGAAAGGTCATAAAAATGGTGATATTACACAGTAAGACCAAGAAATATTCATATCTCAAAAATAATCTTTGGTGGTTGCCAAGAGATAAGTGCTTCAATATTTTTAGGTTCCACTGAAAGACCATTTTAAAAAATGGATCATCCTTGAAAGCATACCTCGTGTATCCATAAATAACACATAGATAGTTTGGCATACAAACTGTGCTCTCTAAATATTTGTAACACTGTCACAAGGTGTTCCTCATGCTTAGTCATTGAATTTGAATATACCAAGATATCATCCAAAAAAACAGTAGAAAAAGATTCCAGATATTTATTAAGGATCAAATAAATAAAACACATGAAGACCACTTGTGCATTTTTTAGACTTAAGAGCATGACTACATATTATAAGTGTCCATATCTACTTTATAATGTTATCCTCGGTATATCTTCATTCCAATCATGAAATTACTGATATAGTGATTGTAATTCAATCATTAATAACTCCTGAGATACCTTCAATTTATTGAAAATATCATAAATTCATGGATGTGGATACTTATTTTTAATCAAATCATGGTTATGAATTCGGTAATCAATGCACAACCGAAGAGTTCCATCTGATTTCTTCACGAACAATACAAGTGTTTTCCATAGAGACATACATGGTCAAATGAATCTTTTTTTCCATTTCCTCCAAATTTCTTTTCATCTCAATTAATTATATGGGTGAAATCCCATAATATGGAAAGGAGATCAGACTAGTCCCCGAAAGGAGATCAATCTTATACTCTACATCCATTATAGGTGGTAACCCATAAAATTATTAGGAATAACATCTGAAAAGTGATCCTTTATTTCATTAAAACTGAAATCTTATATATCTTCCATTTATTTTAAAGATAACACCATCAACTAATAAGGTTTCATTCCAACGGTTTTTTCTAACAATCCTGTTGCACCTATTTTCGCAACATGTTGTCCTCTGAAGAGATTCTCAATTCCATCCATAGATTTGAAAATAACCATCCAATATAACAATAGATTAGAGCCTTGAACACTATCAACTAATACATAATTAGGACTATATCAAATATATTTATATGTAGCACTGGATAATCACATTTGTACTCAGATCCATCAATATTTATACAACACATTGTATACATGAAGGCTCAATATTATCTTTCACCGAGCGCAGTTTGTAGCCTTTCAAAAAAGTCATCATTTATTGTTTCAAACTCATAAAATAAGTAGTACATGAATAAATAAAGGAATGTGACTCACCCATATGAAATTGTACTTTTATAAGGGTATAATTTGTTAGAATCGTACATTGTACTATAGACGATGTGGCTTCATCATCCAGATACCCCTGCACTACAGCATATAATGGGTTCGTAGTGGAATTATGATCATTTATTCACTAATAAAATTTCCATTATTAAGGACTCATGATGTTCTTAAAGTCACCATGGCTTTCTCGACACTGTTAGCAGCTCTGATTCTTCCAGCCCCACCCATTCAAAGCATATGATGTCTTCGACACCTTAGAAAAATCTCGATCACCTAACCATGGAGCATTGTAACAATATCACTAAATATGTAACATTTTTTACTTTTGTAATTGTTGTGGTTGTGATGTAAAATCTCCCTTGATTTTCTCAAATGAACCAATCTAATAACATCTATATTGGCCCTTTGGTTTACTAGGAAGTTTAACTAATCTAGTTGTTTGACTCTAACTCCCATTACCACCCTCAAAATAGGTGGCCCTATTCCTTATATACCTAGTAGATGAGTTCCCACTATTTCCTAGCAGTATCATAATTCTTATTCCTCCTATATCTCCAGAGAAATCATGTTCAACCATTAATTCCCTATTTACCATCTCTGTTTAATCTATGATAAAAAGTACCAAAATCTTTGAACGAATCTCATTCATGATTCCAGAATTGATGATACATGCCTTTAAGCTCACAAATGATGAAACATATAGTACAAATAGCTTTAAATTGCTATATTTTTCTACATATTCAGTAACATAGTGTCTATCATACTTTAGGCTGAAATTATATTGTTCTCTAGATTCTGAATGTGTGAGGTTAAAACTATTGGTTAAAAAACTCTTCAATGTCCTCCCAACTCAGGACCTGATCTATACAAGCATGCACCACCACATCCCACAACAGTCATGAATGATACTCTAACATATAGTCTTCCAGTTTTCCACCACGTCCAATCATGTGTAGATGAACTCGAATATTCAATTCATCATGTTCATCAAAACCTTTACATTCTCTGGTTCCGAATCACCATGGAAGATGGGTTGCTTCTTCATCCAAAACTGGATGGAGTGTTCTACCTGCCATGGAATCTCCCATCACATAGCCATTTACATTCCATTGAATGATTAGACTATTATTTTCACAAGATCGTGGTTCACTTATGGGTACATCATAACCACATTTTTAACAACTATCACAGGTTTGATTTTATTCCACCTACTGGGTTCCATTTCTAACAAAACAAAACATTTTTTAAGTCTCACTCTTTTAGAAATTGATTTGATTGGCATGTAAAATTATATTACATCAATATAATAATATTTCCTTAAAAAATATCAATTTTTGAAACGAAAACAAATCCTTCTTTTGAAAATCAAAACATTTTCAAAATAGCTCAATTATTTCCTTTCTAATTTCTTTAATTTGAAAACAATTTTATTTATTTTCTTTTCAAAAATAATACCATTATACGAAACATATGTCATTAATTAAAATGATATATTCAATCATTGGGTGAATTAATTATTATACAATTCATGCAATTCTGGTCTCATTAGATAATCCCATGACAATGAGACTCTACTATCCTAGTAGTGTATCCAAAACACTTATGTACCCAACTCCCAAGTAAGATGAAGTTTAGCATAAAATGTTTCGCTACGACTTCTTATTGTCTACATTCCAAGTCTCGAAAATCCAACTCTTTTCTATGAAGTCAACCCATGGAATATATAATAAGTATTTCAACCCCAATAACATGAAAATTGAGGACTACTTATTTCATAGATAAGGGACCATGTTGTTACCATTTATTAGGACCCACTCATTCTAACTGGACTGAGAACACAATGAGTAATTACTCAGCCATAGGAAATATCCCCAAGACACAAAAGGATTGAAATAAATGCTAAATGGTTTTAGAGACTAGTGGGGTATGATTTAATCATTTAAAGCTAAAATAAAAACTAACCAACCATAATCCATAACATCTATATGACACATAAAAAAAAGAAATAATAAAATCATTTATACCATAGTGAGACCATCAAAAGATATACAATGAATGAAAACAAGAAATAAAATGATGAGTTGAAGATAACTCAATAAGAAACCAAAAAAACCAAAAGTATCCAGGCTCTACTAGCTATATGATCCACCACCATGAGACACCTCAACAACTCAAGAAGTAGTTCTAAAATCATGATGCACCCTACCTTTGCCAATGTCCTGGAAGATGACATATGAAAAAGAAAAAATGTGAGTAATAAGGGGTTAGTGTAAAACTCATTAGTCTTTCCCCAATGAATTCCCTAATAATTACACTTGTATATATGTGTATCCACATTAATATAAAACATTATATATAAGAAATTTTCTGAAAATAGGTTATAACTAAATATAATTACCAATCAAAATAGATTATATCCAAATATAAACTAAAACAATGTGATCCAATTTTACAAAAAGTTAGATTATTTCTATTATTTTAAATATATCTTTAAACAAATCTAAAAACTAGTTTGGAAAACCAATAAACTACAGACAACAACATACACAAAAAACACATGCATCGTTATGATAGTTCCATGCTCATGAGTGGCTTCTCATCGATCTAACAAGTCATCACCAGATATTTTTTCACCATGGTCCAAATAACATCTACCACTAGTCACATGATCATATATCATCAACAGCTAGTAATTCAATATGAGACACAGAAATTGTTTTTCCAAAAATCAAATCCAATTTCATTAAATTTCACTAGTTTAAATAAACACACCAATTTAGTGAAAACCTTCCAACTATCCAAATTCTGAAAATTAAAAGAATTTAATGCCACCATATATCAACACAATGAATATTAAATAAAACAATTTTACAAAATTCCTGAATATACATAATTTTAAAATTCCCATCTCAAATAAAAAACTCAGGTTTTTCCCAAAACCAACAATTTTACATGTTTTACACCACCCATCACTATTGTGGAATTAAAAATTCTACAGTACAAAAAACACAATAGTATTTTCCATAAAAAAATTTATTTTAATTCATTCCAATAAATTAAAAAATGTGGAAATGAGTGTGACGCCTCCAACATCGCTCGTTTCTATGAAAACCAACAATGGACGAAGAACACTCAAAAATTCGTCTCACGATTCTAACAAACTGAACAAGATATCCTCCCCTAACATGAACAACAACATATATAATCTTATTTATCCTCCCAACTCATTGATATACCCACAAATGGAATATCTATAAGAATAATATATGAATGGTACAGTAGATATATGAAATCGTGATTAAAATGATGAGGAATTCAAACTTACAAAATGAATCTTCCTTCAATTCGCCAAACAAACATGTTCAGATCACATCCATATTGATGAGACAACATCCTTTGGACATTGGGAAAACAAAAATTCATTTTACGATTGCTTTGTCCCAAAATAGATAAGTCATATTGCCAAAATCAATTGGATCCACAAATACATGCATTTAGTTTTGGCCAGGCACATTTTGGCCACACGGTTTGGCCGAACCATGTGGGGAACAAATTTTTTTTACAACACTCAAAAAGTACACAAATTTATCCCCAAACAAACCACATATTTGTTAAACTTGTTAATATAATCAATTAAGGGTTACATGCCTAAAACTAAGAATGCTATAATTTTATGTCCAATGATAAAGTTTTAATCATTATAAATCCATAAGTATTTGTAGCTTTATCTTCATTTATTTTATTAATCATTCCCATAACTTTTTCAATATATTTTGATAAAACATTTTTGATAAATAATAAATTTATATTTATATTTATTTATTGATAATGGGTGAGATCTTTTATCATGTGGAAATGTAACATATATTAGAAAGGAATAAAAGTATAATATTCTATTGAGAGGGGTTTTACAATGATCCCTTCACATAAGGGGATTCAGAATATCTAGAATAATGGTAGGCAAGATAACATCACTGCAATTGAGAAAATTGACTGTAATATGAAATTATATATAATATCCCTCCTTATATATATGTGTGAAAAAAATAACCATGTATGAATAGAAATTTTTTCAAATTATCCTTCTAAAATTTAACTTCCAATGAATGGTGAGTGGAGTTAATACAGAAAATAAGAATGATAATGGTTGATTAATATTCTAGCCATATATTATTCAAGATTCAATATTTTTCTTGATTAATCACATTAATCAATCCAATTATTTTTGAATCAAAGGATTTTCCAACACCAGCAAATCTATAAAGGCATCCCAATGCATCCCCCAGATGGTCCCAAAAAAGGAACCATATCCTAATAGCCCAAGATTTCTTCATGATGATCCATTCGTGATGAAATTGGTCTATCGTAAAAATTTGGGATACCAACAAACACTAAAAATACCTGAAGGAAGTCTAAATTTACAATTATTTTTGATTCCTTGAATCAGGAAAATTTCAAAGATGTTGTTTTGATGAAACACCTTGGTGAAGGAATCACCTTTTTTTCATAGAATTCATTATTAATTCCTAGGTAGCATAGAAGTTTATGGATGAATGATCATGCATGGCTTTATTTTAATCTTTATAGATGACCCACAGTAACTTGATAGAAACAACATTAAATAATTCATGTAGTGTTGGGTGAAATTAGAGGGATTATATAAGAACAGACAAATATAATGATGTATGTAATGGTAGATAGTTGAATTTTGATGAAAATGGAAATCCCTTGATAGGTATAGTTTTCATTTTAATGCCATAATATAATATTGTGTACTTATTATAAATTAATTAACAAAATCATTTTAACATTTTCACAAAATTTATACAATATTAAAGGATTTCCCAATATTTACATATATTTATATAATATATTTTTATTTTAGGAAAACGATGGGAATGTGGTATCATTTTCATTGTAATTTTATATAAATATAATTTTATTACTATGTAAATGTTCATAATTATTAATTATATTAATATATCATAATTTATTAATAATTTTTATTTAATGTTTTATTTCATTCGAATAATAATTTTCATTCAATAATTTTTTTTTCAGAAGTATAATTTTGTTAAAAATGTTCATGATGAAATGTATGGTGTTACAACAATAAATTGAGGGTCTCTTCATCGAGATACCTAAATGATGGTAAACATACCAAAATACAACACACAGTGGATTAATTTATCCATATAAATTTATATTTCAAGCATCACATTTCTCCAAAGGAATATGAAAACATCATATAACATTAAGGGAATAATCATTGGTTCCTTTCTGTCAATAATAAATATGGATAAATATTGGCATATAACAAGAAGTAAATATTTCTATCATATTAAAAAACATTAATAAATTTTATTTTTATATCAACTATGAAAATGTATGATTCATAATTACATCCCACTACTCTATATATAGTATGCTGTATAATGATTTTATACAACTTGATCACTATTTTAGGTATACCTAACCTCACACAAGGTATTTTTCACATAATAAATCTGTATTATATAATAAAAAATTACGCAACATAATAAATCTGACCAATAAAAATTTGGGAAACTATGTACATTACATCATATATAATATATTATAATACAAAATAAAAATCATGGTTCACACAAAAATAACAAAACCCCATCTCTTATTAGGACTATCAATGACTTATAAGCATATGAATGAAATGTGAATTCAATGTATGGAATATTATTTAGGAATTCCTTAGCACTTTCCACTCATGATTAACAATAATGTAATAAAAATTAAAAAATTGAACATTTTCATTTTAAATCAAAACCTTTTTATTTTAAAACCATTAATAATATCTAGTGCATATTATCATAGATTTCCATATTAAATGTAATATTATTACCATTCATGATATCAAACCCATGTTTCTTCAACATCACCCATATAGAAACTATTCCATAAATAAAAATAAATCCATAGAATGGTATATTGTAAATTTTATAAATTTATCCTATATTGATCACCTAAATAGTTATAGAGATAGGTTTTGTTTGAGAAAATCCACAAGCCTCATCATATTTTAAACACTTCTTCCCAGTAGTGATTTCCCATTGACAACATGGGGAGACTATGTCATACATTATCTTTATCTATCCATAATATTATAGGGAATAATTTATCAAAAAAACAATAATCAATCCAATATGAATATCATATCTATATTAGATGTATTTAGAGATCATAAAACAAAAATTATCAAAAAAATATATTTTAGTAATGTCAGAGGTAATACTACCAAACCGCTCTTGGATTCTTCTTCAGTTGTTAGTGAAGATGATATTGAATTTCAATTATTAACTCCAATATTATATTGGATAAGGAATACCACCATGATTCCCCTTATATATAATTTTATATATAATTATATTCCATTACCATCATAATTACTATAATTTAATATAATAAATCATAAAAAATCAATATAATATTATAAAATGAAAAATATAATTCATAGAAAATTCATAACTAAACATTAACTCAAATAATACACAAATAAATATTTTATGGTGGTGATATTAACACCCATTACAACATCCAAATGATGTTACCATCTAGTTTAATATCAAACTCGTTCATAGTCACTTGTATAAAAAAATGAATATGCATATATATATATATATTGGTGATATCACATGTATTCTTCATAACATCATCCCCACAAACCCCTTTAATTTTTAGAGGAAAAAACTGTTTATCTTAGTGGAAAAACCATTAAATTATCAACACACATCCTTTATAAATTATTAGCCATCTGTTAAAAGAAATATTTCTATTGAATCACATTTCAATATATAAATATAGCATTGATGGGATTTATTTCAGGAATATACACCAAAATTACACACCAACATACATAATTTCTTTCACCCCAAATCCTAAAACATATTTTTTAATAATATATTTGATATTACATCATAATCACATATAGACATATAATAGTATAATAGCATATAAGATAGTAAAAATAAAACCACACATCAAATTTTTTTAATAGTATGGCATTGTGAATATGATAAACATGACCAATGTTTCTTCCTCCTTCTATGAACAACCCCAAACATTGATTCAAAATATTTCCAGAAAAATGTTTAGTCAGTTTATAAATATTGTAACCACACAAATTCATTTCATGTTCTTATATACCTTTTTCTGTGGCTCATTATAACCCTAGATACACCAAAATGTAGATGAGTTAAGATAGAAAATATAACCATACTATGCATCTATAACAAATATATATAGAATAAAAGACCTAACACCTAAAACAATTTAGTTTTTATAATGTATCTCGACTATATTGGTGGGCCATAAAACATACTTAGAAAATATAAATCTCATAATAATTACAAATAAGTGAAAAAATAAAACTACAAAAAAAATTACTATATTATCTAAAGAAGTAACCATTTTTTAGTGATACCACTTGAAAATAACTACTTCAACCAAAACATCACCATAAAAAAATAAAATCATAAATTACATTCATAAATATATTATCATAAAATGATTCATAAAAACAACAATAAACAATAAATCCATTTAAAAACCCCACATTCCTAATTGTATATTTATTACAAACATTATATATCACATTATAACAAAACGTATAGTCATTAAAAATTTATAACCATCACCCAAGATTCTAAATTTAATTTCCATGCATTAAAAATATAATATCGACTTTAATCCCTGATAGTATATTTTCATTTAAAAAGTTATATCATTATAAAGCTTACTATTATTAATTCAATCCAATTTTTCATTATCATTTCAATTTATTCCAACCATTATACATAAATTAAGGAATGTACCAAAAAACGCAAACTGAAAAACACCATAAATGTGTCAATAAGACCAAATCATATTCTTATATACATTACATAATCCTGAACCCACATATTAATCGTACTACCTCCTATTTCAAAATCATCAATTCATAAATGAAAACACCAAATAAAAGTGAATATAATAACATTATCTATAATATTACAACATCTACATTATAACCGTTTAAAAAGAAACCAAAACCAATGTAATTATAATGAAAATAAGAACAAAAAAATAGAATAAATTAACTATAATTTTAGAAATAAATTACATAAAATAATCTGTTCCATGAGTGATTTAATATTCATTGAGTAAATTAATAATAATCATAAAAATAATTTTTTCAATATTTTTTTAATTTGTCAATTAATAACTTCAAATATTTTATTAAATTTTTTGGAAGGTGATTAAATCATTAAAACATATCATGAATGGGTTAGGACAATAATAACCATTAATATTAGGGCAAAATTTTTAAAAAAAGTAAGAAAAATTAATAAATTAGAATAATACATTTCCATCTCAATTTTAAATTTTTTATTCATTTTAGTTTATAGGTTAGTAATTTATATCCACACCATGAAAAAATAAATATGATATATAAATATTCAAAATAAAAATCAATTGATACATTTATTCATGGGGAGAACATGAAAAAATTCAAATTATATGGTAGTGTATAGTGAATGCTACGTGAATTAACTCATATAATATATTAACAAGAAAGAGACAAATAAAAAATCTCAAATAAATAATTAAAACCTCATATTGGTCACCTTTATGGGAAAGAAGATCTTTAAACATGTTCTCTTCTATCATAGTATGAAAAATATCAACATCAATATTTTAACTTAATCGAAGAAGATAAAGATTCAACTCCTCTACCTTAGATGAAGTGTCAATAATTTTCATCTCTAATATAATGATATAAAATAGAGAAGGTATTTTTTTGAATTTTCCAATATCAAATTTTCCTCACAATATATATTATTTATTTAATTATTAGTAAGATATAATCCATTTTATTAAAATAAAAAAAATAATCTATTATCATACTAAAATACCAAATATGTGTTAATAATATATATATAATTGACAATATTATCATAGGTAAATAATCATATTTATATTTATAAAATTTCATTTATAAAATGTATTTAATATGACTAGGGGACCTTGAGTCCAAGAATCATGTAATGGTTTCCCCCCCCCCAACATAGATACAAAGAATGTTTTTCATTTATAAAAATATTGGTTAGGGACGAACATAGTTTATTAATTTTGAAGATAATATAACATTAATCAAAGAGATATGTTACTATGAACAATGAAATAATAATACAATAAGTAATTATTAGATATTTAATGGGGATATGGTCTTTGAAAATCTGTTTTTTTAATTGAAACATGTCAATAAGAATAATAACCCAATTGTTTGATCTATAAACAAAAAAAGTTGAAGGGTAAAATTATATTAGTGTATGTTATAATAAAATAATATAAGGACTATATATGAGCTTTCAATTAAACAAAATTATTATATATGATATAATCTATATTTGATAGAAAAAATGAAGATGAATTTTAAAGAATTTCAAATTTCATTTATTTTCAAATATTAATTTTTTATAAATAATGAAATTTTAAATTATCGATTAATTCCACATTTTTTAGTATAAATAATTTTATCAATTTATTAAAATTATCCCATAAAATTGAGAAGGAATATGTTATTTTTCTAAGAGTTAATCTTCATTTTATTGTAAATATTTGTACTTTTCAATAATTACTGCTTATAACGAGAATTGAATTTCTAAAATTTAACTATTTTGAAATAATAATTAAATTTTTTGACCCAGAACATTTATATATGGATTTTTTGTGTTTTTTGTAAGCTTTATAACCAATTAAATAAGGTCATGAATAGTAATATCCAATATGTGTAATATATATGTTTTCTATTTTTTATAAATTTTTTCAATTATTATTTTTAGGACTCTAATAGTTGGATGAATATTTTAATATCCCATTAACTCTTAGATAAAATCACACATATAGTATAATAACTTGTTTCATCACTATTTTATGATATAATATTTTATTATCATATTTTATTTTAGAACATCCCTCTCCCCCATTTCTAATACCTCCATTATCACCCCAACCCACCATACACCATAAGATTAATAACATCTATAACCAACCCCAAATAACTATAAAAACCACTTATACACATTCTAGTGGGTTTTTCAAATAAAAAGACCACCATTCAGATGCATGATTCAAATAGAAATTGTGTTTTCTCAATATCATAGATAATAAATCAAAAAAACGCCTTTTTATTTATATTACACTATATAATACACAAATAAAAAGTAAATGTTATATAAATGATATAATTTAAAAATTATATTATAATTTGATATTTTTTTTATTACACGATTAAAGGGAATTATTTTTTTATATACAATCATTAGATCAGGGGAAGTCTAAATTCCATAATGTTTTTGTTCATTAAAGACATTTATCACCCACAATGACACATATTAAAACATTAATAGACAAATATACACTAAATAATCATATAATAATATAATTTATATAATATATAGTATAAATTTCATTAAAACGGATAATATATTCCACTAATAAGGGCCATTTAATCTATAAAAAATGAAAAAACCATTAAATGATGAAATTATTACTTAATGAAACATCCTATTATCATAACACATGTTATTATTTTAATAAAAAATAAACATATTGAATGACATAAAAAATCATATTAATACAATTTTATTATTATGGAAACATTTAATGTGAAAATATATCATTATAAATAATTTGATTCAACCTATCATCCCTAAAATGTGTAGCCTAATGATGGTGAATATAAAATATAATTTCATATTTGAATTTTTATAAAAGAACATAAATGTATAATAAGACTAATATATATTGTAAATTTTTAAATAACAATACGAATAAATTTATTTAAAATATTAATTATGGTTGGCACATATACTACAGGAGTTGAGACATAAAGTTAGATAACTCCCAAATCGCCATCGTTTACTTTTTTGTTACTATTTTTCTTATGTTCATTATATTTATCAGGATTTTATTAATATGTTCATATTATGTATTATTTATATATGCTCCATATATATTTATATTCAAGATACATTCATTTTTTCATTTTCATTTCATAACTATTTCATTAATACATACCCAATTAAAGGGAAAATGTCTATTTTTTCCCATAAACATGTCTCTATTTTGACGATATTTCCCTCAATTGATTTCAATTAATAATGACTATTTTAATGAAGTATATTACACATTATATCTATTTTTATTTAATATGTTATGTGGTTACATTAATTAATGGTTCTTTAATAATTTTATAAAATTTAGAAATGGGGTTTATCTCTATAAATTCTTTTACACACTTTGGTTATTAACTGAACTGCAATTGACCACCATATTTATGACCAGGTAGAATTTTTCAATATTCAATTTCTAAAATTCATTAATTTCTCACTATTTTGGTGGATTCATGATATTTGAATTAGTTATTATATGAGGTATTATTATAATAACAATTCACTTTCAATTTGTTTTCCCATGATTATTAATCAGGCATGGTCTATCTTTAAAATATTGAAATAATATCTATTTACATATTCTGATATATGGGTGGGAATATAATGTTATATCCATAATTCATGGGGTATTATTATCATATAATGAGATAAAATGAATAGTTCACAATTGATAATCCTATCACATTATGTTATTTCATCATAGTATAGATTCTTGAATTATGTTTTTGATAACATGACTTATTTCACTAGCACATTATTTCAATTCCATTATATTATGATATTGGATTTGTTATTAAATTATTTCATATTATTACTAATTATACTCATTAGTTATTGAATTAGTTTTCATCAATTTAATGATACTTTGACCATCACTAGAATTCCCCAACCCCCGATGCCTGAATCTAGTGTATTATTTTGATACATTGGAATAGTCAAAAGAGATAATGTATCGATATCCCTATTAGTTTCTTATCCTGGAAAGTAGTAGATAAATAAATACGTTTTACATTACAAAATGAAATAAAAAAAGATTTTGTCCCCTTTGAACACACTCATTTCACTTGGTCTATCCCTGTAAATCATTCATTATATACTTATCCACATCCTGGGAAAAAGAAAACATAACAAAGGGATTAGCTCAGATGCTCAGTAAGGATAACAATATAGTGGAAAATTTTATAAATATGAATAAACATTTAAGGTAATTTATAAGACTAAAACACAATAATTTTAAACACCACATTTAGCATAATATGGGAATTTTAAATCAAGTAATGCCATTTACCTTTCCACATGGATATTCTACTTGTTGAATAATCACATGAAATATTAATAACCAATTTAATAATAATGGAATGCATCATGTAGATATCATAACCATATAGTCAATGCATCGTGCCAAAACTAAAAATAATGATTTTGACAAAGCCTCGTTCCAAGACACTACTTTGTCTCATTAGACCAACTGATTGATCGATGAGCTATAGAGGGCTCTATCCATCACATACTAAGTCTTATTCATTCCTTATATGAATATGATAAAACATAACATAAACATATATATTATAACTAGAATAAGAAATTCCAACACATTAATGATAAATCATTAATGGTATAAAAATATCACATCCACAACCAAACATATCACAACTCATTCAACACAATATGAAAGATTGTATTTTAATAAATTATCCTCAATCAAGAATAATATCTAATAAAGGATGTTGACATAGATGAAAATGATCAGTAAAACTCTTTGATAGAAATATCCAATTTTCAAGAAATATTTTAAAAGTATCAAAATTTATAAATCAAGTGATTTAACAGTTATTTTTGAATCAAAGTGTCCCATAAAACTATGAATCTTTTGAAAGTAATAATCATTTTAAACCAATTATTTCAATAAAAATAAATCCTTAAAATCATTTTGAAAGCATGGACATTAATAAAAATGATTTAGAAAAATAAATCATTAGAATAATTGAAATGATGATATAGGTAAATAGACCATTACATAAAACCATAAAATATTACTTTTGAATTTTTTTAGTAAAATATGCACATGGATGATAAATATGTCCTAGTAAATACATATACATAAACAATATTTGATAATAAATATATTGAATAATTAAACCTTACCATGTACTTTCCTTTAGTCGAGGGTACCTTTAACGTCCTGTGTAATGACCATAGTGTGTTACTAAATTATACCAGAACCATATTCATATTAATTATATCATACATGATTCATGTATGACATTATACTGCCCATTAATAATAATTTTTATGATAATGTAACATTTTGGGTAATAATCGCTTTCGTTTTTGTAGGTGATTTAACTTGTTATTCTAGATCATATCACATAGCTCATGATTTACATACTTACAGAATATAAAAAAATGAATTATATATCATATATATTCATAATATAAATATGTATTATAGATATATATATGAAATGTTATACACTGTTTATGGAGACGGTAAGCCATACGTATGTATAAACGTTGTTTCTGTTTTCATATCATATTAAATAGAAGTAAGTGAATAAGATATATGTAAATATATATACATATATATATTTATATATATATATATATATATTTCCAGTACAATTTTTATTTTATATATTACAAACTTATTAATAATATATATTTTTATAATCATCGTTGAATGGTGAATGTGGAAATGAATCTCATCGTGTTTTAGATATGGTAAGCCATAAGTACGCCCAAAAAACAATATAATTTCCTTAATTATAAAATGGTATGGAATTGGATGGTATATTAATTTTAATGAAACATTAAATTTTTTATTTTTTATTTACATCAATTATACTCATTATTCTACCCATCAAAATAGTTAATTGTTGAATAAAAACTACACCATGACGTGGAGATAGTTAGTCGTACGTACACACAAATAGTGACTTTTTCCTTCATAGGATGGATAGAATAATGAATATTGTTATACCATACTTATAATAACATCTCGGTTGTAGAAGGTACTGGATTTATTATTTTAGTGTGAAAAAAATATGATGTGGAAGAAGAAAAGAACTTTGAAAGAGGTGATGAAATAATTACCTCTTCTTCAGATAATTTCTATTTATTTTATCAAAAGGGATCTATAGGTTTGATTTTTTATCACATTAATTCCTCTGATATAATGTTATAAAATATTGGAGGATACATAATTTCTGTTTAGCCAAGCCAAAAGCAATTGGAGGTGTGAAATTATAAGAAGGGGAACTAGCATTTTATAAGAAGATTGAGGGTCAATTTAAGAAAAGAATGAAATATTATTTTATTATAAAATATTATTTTATTACTAGTCACTTAAAATTGTTTCATTTCAACGATAATGTGGCTATGGGTCTAAAACCTCCAAATGAATATGTTTTAGACATGTTTAGGTCACCATATTAACTGTATCTTTTATATTTAACCCTTAGTTAAATAGTATAACATTTACCATGTCTTCTTGTGTTATTATAATAAAGAATTAATAAACATACAATAAGAATCCAAGAGAACCTTAATTGGTCCATTAATGAAATAACCATCATTATATAAGTCTTTTGGATAAATATTATATATTCAGGACTACTATATAATTTAATTAAATATTATATATTTTTAAAAACCAATTTATGTCAATTTTGAAACTATTTATGATTTTGTTTTTCTGAATGTCATAACAAAATGATATCATTGAACCAAAATAATTTAATTAACCCTAACATGTCATAATAACCTATAAATTTTTTTTAATGAATAAAAAGTCCCAATTTTCATTTATTTTAATATTTATAATATCAATCATGTTAGTCTTTCATTACTAAGGAAAATACATCATCATCATTATGTCATAAATATATTTAATTATATAACATCTAATATTTATAAATAAAACACCATGATGTAGGAAATTTATTTATTTTTATAATAAATTTTTATAGTCAAATTTATCTTATGTATAACCTTATATTAAAAAAGTTTTAGTAATTAAATTTTGAATTTTACACTTTTAACGCTTCTTTAAATAAAATAATAATAAATGTCCTAATCTAATCCAAGTGGAAGAAACAGAATCATATTTTCTTCCAAGGATTGTTTTTCATCGAAATAAATATATATAATAGAATTCAGACAAGTTTTGGGATAATTATAATATCATTTTTACCCTTAATTAACCTATATACTTTTAACCGTGGTTAATAAAAATTAAAATTTACTATTCACCCAACATTATTTTAAGATTATTGAACCACATTTTTATTACTGATATAAACCAAGTCTATTTTATTTTTTAAATTCAATTCACATAAGTGGTAAAATTATTTTTTATCCAAATTTGTAAATGTGCCTAAAAGGTGGGTAAAAGACGTTAAAAATTTAAAAAAAAATTATATATCTAATCATATTATAAAATGACATCAATAAATTAAATTGGGCTAATATAGGTATTATGTATCTATTTTTATATTAAAATAAATTAAAATAATTATTATTATTATTTAAATAAAATGTATGTTATAAACAATAATCTAGTAACTTTTACTATTCATAAAAAATTTAATGTTTTCAGAAAAATACCAATAATTTACCCTTACAAAAAATTGTTATACAAAATTCAAAAATGATATCTATTTTACCAAATTAAAAACATAGAAGTTTCATTAATTAATTTAAAATAAATTCCCATTGTCAAAACCCGAAAGTGGGTTTTTGAGAAGTAAAAAATATCAAAAGATTCATTTGTGTTTATGTACAAATTAAATTTAAAATTACTTCTAATGAACAAAATTGGATTAAACGCTAAAAATATAATACAATTATACATCAAAAAAATTCAAATGTATAATTTTACACTATAAATTATTTAGAATAAAAAAGTTATTTTCAACTAAAATTCAATATTTTTCACTCTTCATCAAAATATGAAAGTTATAAAAATACACCATAAAATTATCTAAACTAAATTTTTACAACTTGATTCTAAAGAAGAAGTTTATTTTGACAAATTTAACTTATAAAAGGGTCCAATATTTGATTTAAAAATGGTTCTCCATTAAAAGGTGTATATTTTTTAAATAAATACTTCTTTTATCTGAAAAATTTAATTTGTTCTTATATTATTTCTACGAAACACATAGTATGGATGTTAAAATTATATAGAGTATATAAAATAAAAAATTAAGTTAATACTATGCACAACCTCTTTTTGAACGGCTTGTTTGTTATGTCATGATGTACTTGAACTCGGTGTTGTGAGTAGCACACACTATTGAATTACTTGAAAGAGATAATGTACCATGAAATCCTAGGGTGTTACATTCTCCCCTTATTCAATAAATTTAGTTATCGCAATTTGAAATTGTTCATTGAAAATAAAAGGTTGAAAATATAAAATACATTTTTGGAAAACCCACAGAGTAAGTAGGGTTACTAAAATTTAGTTTTAATTAGAGGAAAAGGGAAATGAAAATGTCATCACCAAATTAGGATTTTGAATTGGAGAACATTGGTGGAAATTAGAGACACATAATTGGAGGAAAAACATAAATATATATAGGTAGTGACTAAGGTCATCTATCAAAAACAAGTGAACAGTAAATGGAATATTGAGTGGCTCAAATCCATAAATCATTGATGATTTAAAATACCATTTCTACAAAGAAACATATGGAATAAGGATATCACATTTTGGGTTTTATGTTCCTTTACCTAATGTTTGAGAATTAGTTCCTACATAAAATAAAAAAAAATACTTGAGAAGTAGAGTATCATCCATTAAATAATTTCTACCACGAACTCATCGTTCACTCTAAAAGATAATATAACTCAAAAATATTCTATTTAACCTAATCGTATAGGGTTTTAAAAAAATAAATTTATAATTACTATTTTATACCATTTAAATAACTAAATTATAAAAACTAGGACATCACATAGGCCAATGGTAGGTGATGCACCGTTCTCACCCTTCAGTTGTGGGTTCAAGTCTCTCAGCCTTACCGGACATGATGGGTTATCGCCTGACCTCCAGGTTGTCCTTTTTATAACAATGACAAAAACAAATCTTCTAATATTTTTTAAACATTAAAAATAGTATCTAATTTTAAACTTAATCCATTCCACCCTTTATCCTTATCTAAAATATATTTATTCAAACTTGAATTCCAAAATTTATAAGGAAGTTCTACATAACATAATAAAGAACTCTTTTTCTATATAATAACATGGGAATAAGTTCATCATGTGTTCTCTTAAAACATGGTAACACCATTAATTACCATAAAACATTATTGATTTCAGTCATGATCCCTTATTACTTATAGAATACTAAATATATTCCTTATATACAAAAATTTATAACACTCCAACAACGATGGAATAAAAACACCATTAATTAGTTTCAATGTAGTTAAGAATATCTAATATAATTTATCCAAATAAACCGTCTCTTATTCCAAAATCACTATCTTAGTATTTGGACCATATCATGGTTTAGAATTCATTCAACCATAAAATTTTCATATAGTTTAACTTGTTGTTTATCACTTTTTATAGTACCACATAATCTCAAATCCTCATTGAAATAGTACTGTAGTGTAATATTTTTATACTCTATAATTCTTATAACATTTACATCATTAATAAAATACAAAAATGACATAATTGATTAATAAAAATATAAGAACAATAATTATTATTCTTCTTATGTGGTAGTATCATAACATTATTATTATCCAATAGCATCATTTGTGGTATACTCTGATTATTGTGACATTGATTCGCGTAGTGTCCAAACCCTTTGAAGGTGAAGCATTGTACATTTGAAAATATTTTCTAACCCTTTAAATAAAGTAATTTGTGTCCTTTTTCACCTTACATATAACATACTCCCATTCCCATCAAGAATTTACCGAGGTGACTCTTTCCATAGTTATCGCATGTGGGAAAATCATTTTTTCTCTTCTTCCCTTTATCCATATTTCTCTATACCATCCTTTTCTTCTCTGTAATCCCCTCAAAGCCATATGACTCAGAGAATTATTTACATATATTATTAACATGTGATACTATTTCCTCATATGATGATACTACATATGAGGAAATTTCCCATTGAATTTTTGGCTGAAGACGATGAAAGATATGATCCTTCTTACACTTTGGGACATGCGTATTGTTAGAGTTATCATTTCTTCTACTGGGTACAATTTCTAAATGATGAAATAGATTCGGTAAGATCATGTCATACTGTAGAATCCAAAAAATAGAAAAATTCTCCACATTAATCAAATATTTTTACACATCTAGTCTCATAATCATATAAAGGTATCTTTACTATCATATTTACTTATAAATACTTCGTAATGGTTTGCAAAGAATATATGAATTACCCTAAGATAATCCCCTGGGAGTGTCATTAACAATAATGCAGAAAGGCCCATTGTCATGTACCAGGATTCCCCATGTCAAGCCTGAAACTCCATGTCCGAGTTTTTGATCTGAGGTACATTTTTTCCAGAGCTACCTCTACCTACTTGTATCGATATAGGGATATATGTCTTGTAAAACTCAAAAAATATCTATATTACAAAAATTTTAGGAAGTTATTCTATACTAATCCAAAATATATTTCTTAGGGTAATGTTATCTAATTAGATTTTTTCTAAATCTAGTTTCCAAGGTTTGTACAAAACTTCCTGTGATACCAACTGTAATGCCCCAACCCCAGAAGCCTAAAGCTGGAGAATTATTTTAATACATTGTCATTATAATAAGATATCACGTATCGAAATACTGATTAGTTTAGTAGTATTTTATGTAATAGGTACATACATAAGTTTTATATTACATTATGAAATAAAAAAACAACAACATTTTGTTCCCTTTGAACACACTCATATCCCATAGTCTATCCCTACAGATCAATCGTAATATACTTCTTCACATCCTGGGAAAAACAAAACATATGAAAGGGGTTATCTCATATGCTTAGTAAGGATAAAAATATGGAGGTAACTTTCATAAACAAGAACAACCATTAAATAAATGTATATGAAGGAAACCCAAGCCTTTTAAAAATAAAATTCATCATAACATGGAAACGGTAAATCAAATAATTACATTTTTTGTTCACATGAATATTCTACTTGTCGAATATTTACATGTAATATCAATTTCCAATTTCATAATGATGGAATGAGAAATGACAGACATAATAACCACATAGTCAAGGAATCATGACAAGAATAAAAATAATGATTTTGTCAACTAGTTTGGCTCATTAGACCTACCAATTTATCGAGGAGATGTAGTGGGCTCCACCTGTCACTTAGTACGTCCTATGCATTCCTCATATGAAAATGATGAAATATAACATAAACAACTGTATTAAAACTAGCATATGAAATTCCAATACATTAACCATAAATAATGAATGGTATAAATATATCACATCCACAGTAAAAAAAATATCATCTCAGTCAATATAATACGGGATATTGTATTATAATAAATCAAACTCAATCAAGAATGATATCTAGTAAAGGATTTTGACATAGATGAAAATTATTAGTAAAATTATTTTATAGAAACATTCATTTTTCATGAAATAATTTAAGAGTCAAAAAATTTATAAATCAAGTGTTTGAAAAATTATTTTTCAATCAAAGTAACCCATAAAACTTTGAAACTTTTGAAAGTAATTAACATTTTAAAACAATGATGTCCATATAAAAAATATTTAAAATAATTTTGAAAACATGGACATTAATAAAAAGGTTTTAAAAAAATAAATCTTAAAAAAATTTGAAATTATGATACAGTTAAATAGACCCCTCCATAAAAACATAAAAGATTAATTTTGGAAACATTATTATGAAATATGGACAAGGATGATAAATATGACCTAGTAAATACTTATACATAAACAATCTAGGATAATAATGAGATTGAAAATTTTACCCTTAACATATACCTTCTTTTAGTTGAGCTTATATTTAACCTATTGTATAAGGACCATAGTATGTTATAAAATTATACCAGAACCATGTTCATAATTATTTAATCATACATGATTCATTTATGACTTTATACTTCCCATTAATAATAATTTATATGCTAAAGTAGCATTTTTTGTAATAATCGCTTTCTTCTTTTATACGTGTTTTAACTTTTTATTCTTGATTGTATCACATAGATCATGATTTACATAATTCCAGAATATAAAAAAATTATTTATATATCATATATATTCTGATTATAAATATGTATAATAGATAAATATATGAAATGGAATACACCATTTATGGAGACGATAAGCCGTATGCACACATAAATGCTGTTTTCATTTTCATATCATATTAAAAGAAGTAAGTGAATGAGATATAAGTAAATATATATATATATATATATACATCCACTAGAATTATTATATCAAATATTAAATAATTATTATTAATATATATTTTAATAATCATTGTTGAATGGGGATTGTGGAAATGAATCTTATCACGTTTTGGAGACGATTATCCATATATACGCACAAGCAAAAATATCATTTCCTTAGTGATAAAATGGTAATTAATTGGATGGTATTTAAATTATACAGATACATTAACATGTTATATTATTTATTTACATCAATTATACTCATTATTATACCCATCCTAATAATGAAGTGTTGAATAAAAAACAACAACATAACGTGGAGATGGTAAGACGTACGTACGCACATATGTTGACTTTTTCATTCATAGGATGTATAGAATAATGAATATGGTGGTACCATACTTATAATGACTTCTCATTATATATAAGGTACAATATTAGTTTTTTTATTATGGAAACAATAAAGAAATAGGAAGTGGAAGATGAAAAGAACATTGAAAGAGGTGATAAAATAGTTAGCTCTTCTTCGGATACTTCCATTTTATTTGATCAAAGGGGATCCATAGGATGTATTTCGGACTAAATTAAGGCCTTTAGGTTGATGTGAGGATATATGGGAGGTTATTTGAGTAGGTTTTGGAAGATAAAAAAGGATTTTGAGGTGTGAAATTAAGAGGATGGGGAGTACTCTTTTATAGGAGAGGTGAGGGTCACATTAGGAAAATCTTGAAATATTATATTATTATAAAATAATTATCACTTTATAATAACTAGAAATAGATTTATTTTAGTCTCTAGAGGGTATGGGTCCAAAACTACTCAACAAATTATTTTTATACATTTTTATGTCACCATATTAACCTTATCATTTATATTTAACCCTTAGTTAAATAGTTTAACTTTTACGATGTCTTCATGTATTATTCTAATAAATGGTTAAAAAAATTAATATAAAATGCCAAGAGAACCTAAATTGGTTCATTAATGACATAAATATCATTATATAAGTCCTTTGGACAAAAATTATATTATAGGACTATTATATTATCTAATAAAATAGTATTTTTTTTAAAAACTCATTTATGACAATTTTGACACAATTTTGTATTTGGTTTTTGTGAAAGTCATAACAATATTATCTATTCGAAATAAATTCATTGTATTAACCGTAACATTTCATATTATACTATAAAATACTTGTAATGCATCAAAAGTCTCAATTTACATTTATTTTAATATTTATAATATCAGTTATTATAATCATTCATTAATAAGGTAATTTCTGTATCATCATTGTGTCATAAATAAATTTAATTACTTAATGAATAAAAATTATAAATAAAATAAAATTATTTAGGAAATATTTTTATCTTTTTAATTAATATTTATAGTCGTCTTTATCTTAGATATAGCCATATATTAAAAATTAATTTCTTATTATATTTTGAATTTTACAGATTTAACTCTTCTTAAAATAAAATAATAATAAATGTAATAATTTAATACTTGTTGATAAAATAAGATCATATTTTATTTATACGGTTGTTTTTGGTAGAATAACACTTATCCAATTGAATTAGGACATGTTTTGGGGTAAATATAATATCACTTTTACCTTTAATTACCCGATTTACTTTTAACTGTGGCAAATAAAATTGAAAAGATACTATTTACCAAATTTAATTTCATCTTATTAAAGCACATTTTAAATATTGATATCAATTTTTTCTCTTGGATTTTTGAAATTCAATTAACCGAAGTGGTAAAATTATGTTTTATGAAAATTTGAAAATGTGCGTAGAAGGTGGTTAAAAGTCATTAACATGTTCAATAAAATTATATATATATATATATATAATATTATTATTAAATGAATCCAATTACTTAAATATGGATAATATAGGTATTATGTATCTATTTTGATATAAAATTACATTTATATAAATATAATAATTATTTAAATAAATGGTTAGTTTTAAACAATAACGCAGTGTTTTTCACTATTCGTCAAAAAATGTAAGTTTTCAGAAAAATACCAAAATATTCACCTTAAGATAATTTTTATATTAAAAAATAAAATATTATGTATATATTACCAAATTCAACACATATAATTTGCAATAATTATTTTAAAATTAATTCCTATTATCAAAACTAGAAAGCGAGATTCTAAGAAGTGAAAAATATCAAAAGATTGATATGTGTTTATGTCCAATTTAAATATATAATTACATCTAATAATAAAAATTGTATTAATAAGGAAAAATATAATCTAGTTATACTTCAAAACCATTGAAATTTATAATTTAACAATATATATTATTTTTATTAAAAGAGTTTTTTTGAATTAAAATTTCGTATTTTTCACTATTCATCAAAATATGAATGTTATCATAAAAACACCAAAAATTTATCCAAACTAAATTTTTATGTCTTGATTCTAAATAAGAAGTTATTTTTATAAAATCATATATATAAAAGTGTCATTTATTGGATATAAAAATGGTTTCCCATTAAAAGGTGGTAAAATTTTAATTTTTGAAAAATACTTCTTTTTTCTGAAAAAATGAATTTATTCTTATATAATGACTAATAAACACATAATATGGATGATAAAATTATATGGAGTATATAAAATAAAGAATGTAGTTAATACTATTCATAACTTCTTTTTGAATGGCTCATTTGGTAAGTTGTGGTGCACTCGAACTCGGTGTTTCTTTTAGCACAAACTATTGAATTACATTAAAGATATAACATACAGTGAAATCTTCGGGTGTTACAATCACAGAGAAATTTTGTTTTGGAAATAAAAAAATACAATAGAATAGATACCAACATAGGAAACTCGAGTATAAAATATATGTACATTACATCATTCTATACTAACGATCGTTAAATCTTATAATAATGATCTTCCCAAAAAAATTACATTTACTCTATTTTGAGATAATTTAATAAAAATGGGAATAATATAATAAAAAACTATGATATGTTTCTTCTTATACAAATATTTTATTACAGAGTATTCTTGAGCTCCCCATGTTTGGAATGGTTCCCAATTCTTCCTCTTCAATTTGTCATATAAATTTTATATGATGTTTGATACGGTGACTGTGATTGTGTGGGTATGTATTCCAAAAATTCCTATTATTTTTAAAAATAATTATATCAACCACATTTTGGTAAAGGTGGTGCGTCTTTTTTATTTGTGTTCAGGTGGTATAAAAAACACAGGTTTTAAACCTCTATCCCAGTGTATGTGTGTCAAGGTTAATGCCTCCAATCCGCCAATTGAATGAGTTTTGATTTTGTTTAGGGAAGTGTTTATTTAAAAGAAATATATGTAAATGTATATTGTAATGTGTTTAGTTATTCTATAATGATTTAGTGAAACACCCTTTCATATTGTCGTTGCAGTAGAGTGGTTATCCATGGGATGGTTTCCCCACATTCAGTCGACTGGGTCAGTTCCTGCCAGCCTCTGCAGTAGTAATTTAAGGTCTTACAAAACACTAAAAAATATTTACATTCCAAAAATACCTTTTTTTCTAACTAATGATTTAAGAATTTATGTTCCTTGTTTAGGTGTAATTTGGTTGGTTTCACAAAGATAGAGTAGGCTTTAGGAGAGGTTGGATCCCCCATGGTCTCTTCAATTGCTGATATATTTATTGTTGGAGTCATTAGAAACATGATTGATATCATGAAAGTGACTAATTCAAATTATTATAGAACTCAAATATGTTTTATTTTTCATTTTTAAATTAAGGACTTTTCAATGTCTTAATGTTTTACTAACTCCGTGACAATTGATTCCCGACCAACCTGAATCTTGAAGGAAAATTATGATCCAAATCTTTTATCTACTATTAATGGAAATAGAAAATAGAATATTTATCATGATGGTTTGAGAAAATATATTCCATGTTGGAAAATTAATATAGGTAGGGTCATTGTCTCTTGAGGATATCAAGCTTGGTGAAAAGAACCACATTCCAAACTGATGAAGTACTATTAGGAAGAGTCCCAATGGGCCATGGTGATTGGATCTGTCTCAAATAAGGAATAATGTGATATCATTATTCGGGATGTCCAAGTCCAAAATGGGGTGGGTAGAATGAATTTCCTATTAATGTTTACTGAAATATACCAAAAATCATTGTAACCATATATTCAGGCAAGGCAAAAAATAATGGGACAGTGACATAACCAAGGGAATCCACAGAGGTTGATGGTGTTAATCTGGTAGCTATAAATTAGGTCCCAAAATTGTTAACTTAGGATAGAAATAATCCTGAAGGATAATACAATATGTAGTTAAAGTATTCTTGTTATTATGACGTCTTGAACATTAAGGTTGGAAAGTTGGGAGAGGATAGAAGGAAATATTTGGAGCTCCATCAACATTATAAATAATAAATGTTTGAGAATTCCTTATATTTAAATTATTCAATGGTGTTTTTAATAAATATATATGATATAATGATTCATGTTTTACATTAATGAATAGAAATTGGGGTGGATCAATAGTCATGTTTACATATTGGCATAAGGCCTCAATGAAAGGAAGATGAATTTGGAATAATATACCATGAATTTGGATAATATTCCCAATCATTTAAAAGTTATTATATATTTTTATCCATATACACTATTTATAACTCTAAATTAAGAGTTATATAGGATAGTTGGCTCCAATATCCTTAGATTCCTCTTTGATTTTTTGAATTTCTTTATATGGTTTCCCTTTTTTGAATTTGTTTGGTTTAAATAAATTTCATTAAAAACTCTACCAAAATTGAGAACATAATTATATTTCATGAACCTATATTAAGGGAACCCATAACAAATTGAATGAGGTAAATAAATCTTGGATCCATATATAAGGGTTTTGGGAAAAAATAAAACATCGATCCTGAGATAATAATATGTGTTCACATAAATTTGAATTTGGTTTTATAAAATTATGGAACAATCCATAGAAATAATAAAATATAACAAGGTAAATAATATTGACATTTATCCCTTTAAATTAAAAGGAAATTCACTTTTTTCGTAATATATTATTCTTTTACCAACCAATAATGCATTTTTTCCTCATGGGGTTAGAAATTGCATACCCATGGGCATGGGTTGAATAGTTTCACTAACATGTGTTTGGTAACACATTTTTGTACTCATTAAGTTTCATGAGGAATGAATAACTTAGTAATCCATTAGATGGATATTAAAATACACAATATAACATAATTATAATCTAAAAAATCTCGACAAGGGAAATGGAATTATTGATAACTCCACATTTTTATATCTTACCCATTATAAAGAAAAGGGATTCATTATTATTTCTATAGAATATTATCATAAGATATAGGAATAGTTATATCTATGGAATATTTGTATAATATCCATATAATAATTTTGATTATGTCTAGTTTAAATTTTTAAGATAAAATTGAAAAATTTGTAAATCAAGTGCTCAGATGAAAAATTATATCATTGAACATATCAGATAAAATATTCAATAAAAATAATTTATTGGAACACAGAAAAGGATTATTTTTTAAATATAAATTTGTTGAGAATTAAAGTTTATCATCATAAATCTGGAATTCTTCGAATGAGTGGAGAAGGATCCCTTTCAAAACGATCTCTATAATATCATTATTCTATGATGATAGTTCGAATATCAGATCATGGATTGAAGATTTAAGGATCAAGGAATGCTAAAGATGTCTCTTTTCCCTTCCAGAAAAATCGATAAAAAATCTATGTAAGGAATTTAATATCTTTGTGATTTTCATTCACCTTCATTGATATAATGATGAATGTGGAAAAACCAACAAACATGTTGACCTACGGTTCAGTCGTTCTTCTAGGATGGTTAAATTTCATGTTTAATAGATGATAGATATTTGTGATGATCATTAACGTTCTTCGTAAATACTTCTAAAAAAATTTGTCAAGGATGACATAAAAAATAACAAGATTCATTCTTTTGGTGATCATATGCATTTATATATTTCCCCCAATTACTTTGTTCCTTGTTCTTCGTAAAATATGAAAAAGGGAACATTGCACCATTAATCTGTTGAAGAACTACTAGATATTAGGGATCTGACTCCTGAAGAACATTGCAGAGGTGAGCCAAAAAAAGACATGGATCGAATCACCTTAGGTAGAGGTTTACAGAGGTGCATGCAAGCTCCCAAAGTTGTGGCTCTAGTCAATTTCTGGTGCAGCGTGAGTGTGATACTGGGTTTCTGGAAGGAAGACCAATAGAAGATGTGGAATGCAACCTTGAGGGGGGCTGAGACTGGTAGAGTGCAAGGAAGATGGGCTATCGGATGGGTTGCTGATGGTGGAGAAGGCAGCTGTAGTAGTCACACCAATTTTCCATGTCTTTGTTTTCATCTGGTTCATTGGAAATCCCTTCCTTTTCATGGATCTTTAGTGAGATGAATGTTGAGTTATGAAGTTTCATCTATTTCTAATCACAGTAATTTTGGATCCCTTCTTCTTTTTTTTTGGGTTTTTTTGGAGAAAAGGTGGTTACCTCATGGATAGGTCCAAACCATGATCCAACATCTATATTTGAAAACAAATTTTATTTTTATGATAAATCATTTCTTATTTAACATTTTTACCCATTCCACTTCCTAATTTTCCTCCCCTGACATATTAAAAACACATTATCCTATTATACCCCTTAATAATTCCTAATCATGGTGAATTTGAGTTACTTATTTCAGTAATTTTCCAGCCTATGTGCTCATTTATAGTTCAAAAAAACAAATTGCTTAATTTATAGCATATTATTAATTTAATATTTTTTTGGGAATTTGACCTCCAATAGATGAAAAAATCACTACACTCACCCAAATTATCTATATTTTCATGTTTTGAGATCATTTACATCGCATATATTAGGGCTAATGTTCTCAGGGTGCCTCAAATCATCGAGATTTTAGAAGGTAAATTGTTACATCCATAAATCATTTTATCTCACCATCCCCCCTCCCGTCGCGCCAATTTTCTTCCCCTATTTCTTCCAGATCTAAGGTTACCCTTCATTGAGTTTCAATCAATTATTTCTGCTCTATGAGTGTGTATCTAAGTGAAGATGATTAGTTTTCTAGTTTTGAAGGTGAGATTATTTCTCCATTGTCCTCCCTCTTCCACCTATTTCAATTATTTCCTTGTCATTTTTTCTCCCTTGGTAATGAACGTCCATGTTTTACTTTTTGGAATGATTTTTATTGGGGTTATATTCATTTAGGGATGTTCATCAAATTTTTTGGGTTTATAAGCCCCCGGCAGGTGATTTTGGTTGAGCGTTTCCATTCCGCCATGGAGATGAGGTAGGCTTCGCTTTGAACTTGACTTTTTTATTTATGATCCATCTATTTCAGGATTTCTCTTCTTTCTCATACTCAATAAATTGTAATTTTTTCATTGGATAATTTTTTTGGTGTTCAATTTAGTGGTTAAAACTATGTTTTGGTAAAGTGGAGTAGTTTTGTTAAAATAGTGCACACCATATGTTTGTTCAATTGCATTCTTAGCATCCCCACCTATATTGTGGTACTGTGAAAATTTTTAGGTAGCATGAATAAAATTATGTCATGTAATTGTTTTTTTATTCCTTTTTGAGTACATAAAATACTTTTTTTTTAAAAAAAATGAATTCCATGTGTTCAACATGTTTCCCAAGTGATTTTATGTGATCGGTGTGGTTTAAAATGATTGGTTTGGATTTCTAATCATATTGGAAGCATGAAGAGAAATTGATTTGGGTTCTATAGGTGTATTTTTAGAAGGTTTATTGTTTTTATAAAAAATATTTATCTGTTTTAATGTATTTTGACATGTGTTTCTAATGGAAGGCCCGTTTAGAACTTTTATAAAAAGGGTCATGTAATGGACAAGCAATCACAATATTTTCAAGGTGGTTACCAATTTTTCAAATCTAAAACTATGGGGGGTTCTCATATCCTTATTAAATGTGGTATTTGTGTTTTTGAAAAATTTCTGTTTGGTAAAAATGAAAAATGTCCCATTTGGCCTTTCAAAAAAAAAATAATAAATGAGTGTTTTACATGCATATACCATGTTTCATTAATTGGGAGTGTTTTACTCTTCATTAAATGATTTTAGTAATTTTTTGAGGTCTACAAAATATGTGTTAGTTTGGTTTTGATGTGATTTTATCCATAGAATAGTGTTTTAGAATTAATTTTATGTACAAAGCCTCGTTACCCTCTTTGAAATTGTTTTATTAAAATTTTAAGTTGTTTATTTATCAGTGAAAGAAATACGAAGCATGTCTATGGGATAATTATGTGCTTATGGTTTTTTGAATTGAATTTTATTGTATAATTTTTATTTTATAATACGTGTAACTTGATTTATAACTAAATGGAATCTCAGGTTTCTAGGTGGGCTGACATGTACTAGTATACTTGTGATCCCATGGTGTTTGGCCCCTGTTTCACACAGAATTATTGACAATGAAAACAGTAACTAAACTCTGATGATAATGATGTTTGTGGAAAACGAGGTTATGGGTATTCTCCCTTAAATTATATTCTATTCATTATAACATATATTTATTTTGGTTTCCTTTATCGAGATACAAGGTACCTAGGGCTCACAACAAACTAGTGCCTAGGGGTATTCTCATGAAAAGTGCTCCTATGATATTTTGTACTTACTGTCATCCTATGGTGTCTTTGGTGGGTAAATTAAGAAGTGTGTGTGATTTATTTAAAAGTGTACATTCTTAAAACCATCCCTCTTAAAATTTATTTTTATTTTGATGTTGAACCTCTTTTAAAATTATTACTAGAATTTATATTTATAAAACATTAACGTTTTGGTTTGGTAAATTTTATATAATGGAAACTCATTTGGGAAACATGCTTTAATATATTTTATTTAAAACAATAAATTTATGTTTCTATTATTTTAAAGTAATTGAATTGGGAATAGAATATCTCGTTAAAATATTGAGTTTTAATTCTCATGCCTATCGTCTTCTTCTATTTTTATCCCTTATGCAGGTTTTAGTATGAGATCGATCATCATGGGAAACGTGTGATAATTATGTTGAAGAGTGACCAGTGGGGTCACATGGAGCTATTTGGTTATCATGTTTGATCTGTTGAGTTGTTGGTTTATTTGGAATTTTAGTTTCTTGTACAAATAATGTTATGTTTAATTTTTATGTAAATGTATTTTGGGATGTTTAGTTATTTTTTCTATTTGTTTGACTAATTACATTTTGAAGAAATCATTCCCATGTGTACCCTATTGATGCCCTTGGTTCTTTTTACCAAACTCGGAGAATCAGGAACGCCTCTCGGGACTTGTCTCTGGGTGGCCTAGGTGACATGTTAAGGGTATACTCAGGCCGGTTCATAACAAAAATGGAATCAAAGGAGGTCTTTTCTTATCGTACCTTGATTTTTAGAGACCACATGTTATTTATGGGATTTAAATATATATGAGTATGATTTCTTATACTTGAGGGCTATGTGTGAGGAGAGCTTCGCGATCTCTTGCTCGATCTGATCCTCTGGTTTCCACGAGATTTCTTGTTTTATTAGTGTCCACTGTTCATTTTGAATGTTTGGTGTTTGGATATGACAAGGGGAGTATAACTAATGGCCTCTGTGATCTCTCAAGGCCTAGCAAGCCATGTGTTGCTGCGGAATGGTCCTAAGAAGTCTATTTATGTTGGTGTTGTGGTTGACATATGGATTCCAACCATATGGTCATGTCACCCACCGACACTAGTGCCCTTTTGAGGGTCTTTTGGACCATTCATTACTTCTAAATTTTTTGGTTTGAAAATCATTGTGTGTGAATTGTGGAAATGGGTTTTAAAGGATGGATTGGATTTTGAAACGTTTAAAAATGTTTTTTCAGAAATTAAATAAATTAATGGTTTTGTAATGTTGTGTTTTTGTGAAAAAAATTTGGGGGAGAAGTGTAACTGATTTAATAGGATTAGATTTTCCCTAATATAAACACGTTGTTTGTTGAAATAAAATGAATTGAATGTGTGAATAATTTTAATTTGATTATGAATATTTTCTTTAAATGGGGTGTTTTCGGATGTTGAGAAGTGTTTGAATCTGATAAATTGATTTGGGAAATTGTTTTTGAGTAGTTGGTGTTTTCCCTGAAAGGCTATCGGTCTCAATGGCCATCATATTATGAAAATATAGGTTGCAGAATTTTTGAAAATGGGAAGGGGTTGTTTGGAGTAGCTTCGTTGTTTTGAAAGTTTTTAAAAATTAAAATGGGTAGGTTTTTAAGAAAATGATTCTTGATGAAGTGTGGATTGTTTTGTAATATCTCAAAAGGGTTTTTTACATGGTGGATTTTGTTCCTCTGTAAGGTACATGATTTTTGGAATGATATTGTTTTGTTAGCCATTGGTGCTTTCATGTGTTCTACCATGCATAGTTTTATTGATATCTAGAATTATGGCTTATATGGCAGGGTGGTTGGGTGCTTGTGGTTGCATGGACATGTGCATGTGAGTGAGACTTGATGAAAGACTATTGGTGAATGTAGAAACCCACCAAGTTTGTTTGTTTTTCAAAAGTTTTTTGTGATGATAAATTGTGGCATTTGTTTATAAACTGATGGATATGTGTCTAGTTTATTCTATGTCATAGAAGTGTTGTTTATTCAGTATGATTCCTTGTGATTTGGAAGTAATACTCATATTGATTCTAGAGATGATATATTATTATTGGATTGGTTTTGGAGTAATATTTATTGGGTTTCTAAAAATGTATTGGATGTTGGGATGTGGCCATTGATAGTTCTCCATTGGAAATATTTCCTATTGATTAAACTAATATTTCCTTTAAAATATTAAATCCACCACTTTGAATGATTCCTCAGACCATTTTTTTAATATAGATCCTTTATGGATTGATTTATTGTGATTCTAGGTCCTGATAATTCTTTTGGAAATATAATTTTTTCGGTGATGTTGATGTGTTTCACCACCTTCCTAGTCCATTCTGTTCCTTTTTAGGAATGAGAGTGAACTGTGATATGAAAATAAGATCTCATGTTTGAATGAAGCCATGTTGTTGAGAAAGTGAGTTTTTTGGGGTGTTGTGATCCTTATTACCTAACCAGGGTGCAGTAGGTGCTTCAAGCATCAGACCTCCAGCAAGAAGCCTCATAGTGAAGCTTTTCACGAAGTCAGGAAATCGGAAGAGGTGTGGGGAGATCGACTAGGATATACCTCTATCATTTTGGTAAGGTAGTTTCCATGTATTTATTGTTGTTCCCCGTCACTGTGATTTCCTCTTATCACAACAAGCATGGTCGATGTACCCATCACATAGTGTCTATGGTTATACATTCTCGGATGCAGGTTTCCGATCAACGTACCTATGTGGAACACCAATGAGAATCAGGTGTGGTATTTTTATTACCTAATCATATATGGATGGTGTTGGGTGGTTACTCTATTTATTTTTTGGTTTTAGTGGCCTTATGATTGGGTCACCTTCCCTCCCCTCCTCGAGTGGTGGGGGTTTTGATTTGTGCCAAATGTGTTGTCTCAGTTCTTTTAACCTTTGTTCGGGAGTGGGTGGTTTAAATGTTCATGTTATAACCCTATTAACTTGGGTTTATTGGTTGTTTTGGGAGTGTTTTGTGGACTTGTTCAAGTGGAGTCCAATTCTGGATAATGTTGAATTCTTGTTTGTTCGTTACTAGTTGGGTTCTAATGGTGAGGAGACCCACCTTGGGTATCGTTGGTTTTTTCCTCCTAAGAACATGTCTAGTGATAGTTGTTTCTTAATTTTGGGGATTCCATTCCATAATCCCTTGGAATATTTTGTTTTAGTGAGTGCTCTTTGGATTGGGGGATTTTTGGGTTCATTGGAAAAATGCCCAACAATCAGGTTCTTGTTTTGGTTGTGGAGGTACTGACATGATCTTTCAATAGATTCTCAAGATGTGGTTGAGAGTTGGTCTTTTTGGTCGAGGTAAGAGGCATAATATCCATTAATCATTGATTGTTTGTCATTTGATTCAAAGGTATGGGCTATATTGATAAGGAATCCTTAGGTTTTGATCAATTAGATGGAATGTGTTTTCGATTTCCATGGGAAAAAACATAAATGGTAGGGAGAATTGTCCCACCTTTTTTCTAATGTGTATGTTTTGATCTGGTTCATTGGAAATACCGATCATTTTCATTGGTATTTGGTGAGATTAATGTTGATTTATAAAGTTTAATATATTTATAATCACCCTACTTTGGGTTCTTCATTGATTGTTTGGGAGTTTTTGGAGAAAAATGTGGTTACTTCATGGTTTGGTCCAAACCATGAGTCCATTTCCATATTAAAAAAATTATTTTTTTAATAAATACTATATTATTCAACATTTTTCACAAATTACACTTCCTACATTTACTCCCTTGACATATTTAATCTAAAATATCCTTTTGGATCCCTTAATAATTCATAATCTTGGTGAATTTGGGTTACTTATTAAGGTATTGGGTCAGCCTGTGGGCCCATTTCCAATTTTAAAAAAATATTAATTTTTTTATTTTATATGATATTAATTTTTATATTTTATATGATATTAATTTTTTCATAATTTTTAGTGATAACACATTCCCCTCGAATCCAAAATCTCTAGCATCACCCCATTTATCTATTTTTCCTCTTTGGGGATCATTTACATCTAATTTTAGGGAGAATGTTCTCAGGATCCCTCAAATCGTCTAGATTTGAGAGGGAAAATTGTTTCATCCATAACACATTCATTTCTCACTCACCCCCCCAATTTGTTTCACCTAGTTCTTCTAGACCAAAGGCGATACTACACTTCCATTCCATATCCTTTAGGAGTGTGGATCTAATGGAAGACTAATAATTTTCTAGTTTCCAAGGTGAGATTCCTTCTCCTTTATCCTCCCTCTTCCTCCAATTTCCATTATATCATGGTTATTTCTTCTTCCATAGTTATTAACATCATATGGTTATGTTTTGGAATAATTTTCTATTAGGGTTATATAATTTTATGGATGTTCTTCCTAGTTTTTGGTTTTTAAGAATGCAGAGGGTTGTTTTTGTTGTGCATTTCCATTCTTCCAAGGATTTGAGGTAGGTTTCCCATTTCACATGGCATATGTATTTACGATACATCTAATTTTTGATGTTTTAATATTCCTCATACTCTAAAAATTTAAATTTATACTTTGTATAATTTGTTTGGTGTGCCATGTAGCGGTTAAAACCTGTTTTTTGGTAAAGTAGTTTAGTTTTGTTAAAATGGTGTGCACCTTGTGTTTGTTCAAATGATTTATTATCTTTTGTACTTGGATTATCATATTTTTAACATGCTTCAATATCTTGAATAATTTTATGAAATTTCATTGATGTATTTTTTTGAGTTCTTAAAATTAATTGTTTTGTAAAAAAATGCATGTCACGTGTTCGTTAGGTTTCATAGTTAGCTTGTATGTGTTTAGTGTGGTTTAAAATGATTGGTTTGGCTTTATAATCATATGTGATGTGGGAAAATAATTTTTTTGGGTTCATTAGGTGTATTCCCTACATGGTTTTTTTATAAAAATTTGTATTGGTTTTAAGGTATTTTGACATGGGTTACTAATGGAAGGCCCGTTTATCCCTTTTATAAAAAATGTTGTGTAATGGACAAGAAATATGAATATTTTCAAGTTTGTTACTAATGTTTGGATTCTAAAAATAGTGTGTTCTCACATCCTTATTAAATGTGATATTTGTTTCTTTGAAAAATGTTGGTTTGGTAAAAATATTTAAAGGCCTATTTGACCATTCCAAAAAAATAAAGAATTAGTGTTTTACATGAATATACCATGTTGCGTCAATTAGGATTTTTATGGTCATTGAAATGATTTTATTAATCATTGTTAGGGATTCCAAATATGATATTCTATGGTTTTATTGTTATTTTATTCTTAAAAGAGTGTTTTTGAATGAGTTTTTTGTGCAAGGCCTCATTACACTCATTGAAATTGTATTATGAAATTTTGTAGTGGTTTATTGATCCGTGCATGACATGTGAAGCATGCTTGTGGGATGTTTGTGTGTTTATGGTTTGTGAATTGATTTTTTCATCTGTAAAGTGTTTTTGATAATATGTTTTACTTGATTGTGCACTAAAGGGAATCCCATGTATCTAGGTGGGCGGACAAGTAATAGAAATGGTAGTGATCCCATGGGTTTTGGCCCTTGTTTCACATAGCAAGTTTGATGATGAAAACATTAAATAAACTATGATGATTATGTTGTTGGAGGACCCCTATGTAATGGTTTCTCTCCCAAATAGTGTATTTTCATACTGAGAATGTATATTGATTATGGTTACCTTCACCGAGATATTAGGTAGCTGGGGCTCCCTAATTACTAGTGCTTATGTGTGTTCTCATGACTTCTTCTCATTAGATATTTTGTACTCACCATTGGCATACAATGTGTTTGGTTGGTAAATTTAGCAACATGTGTGTTTTATTTAAATGTTTACATCCTTTAAAGGATCCATCTTGAGAATAATTCTCATTTTGAAGTTGCACCTCTTTGAAAATTGGTACTTGAATTCTTATTTATAAAATATGCATGGTTTTATTTGTTAATTTTTATGGCATGGAACCTTAATTGGAAAACATAAACTTATATATTGTATTTAAAACATGAAATTTGTGCTTATTTTATTTTAAAGTAATTGCATTAGGAATAGAATATCATGATAACATACTTAGTTTTAATAGTCATGACTATTTCCTTTTTATGTTCTTATCAGTTGTGCAGGTTTTAGCTTGAGTTCGATCACCTTAGGTGACATGTGATCATTATCTTGGAGAGTTACTGTAACATCCCAGGTAAATAAAGAATAAATAATTTTCATATTTATTAATATTTACGAATTAAATATTAATTTTATTTTAAAGGGGTTGCTATGTTCGATAGCGTACCCGATACGCAACGATGAGTTTCTTTGAAACTTACGTAGCACACTAGTAATAAAATAATATTATTTTAAATGTTAGTTAACAAGTAGCCGTTGTGCTGGCGGGAATGGATAGAAATAACTAAAATATGATTAGATATGTTTTTAAATGTTTATACATTTACCCAATAAAAGATAAAGGCTTAAAATACGGAAAGAGTTCAATTTTAGGGCATATATACTCTAATTTTCACTAAAGGTTCACTTATCACCTTTTAATGGTGAAACGTCATTAAATATAGTTTTGATCACTCTTATACATTATTTTGGACCAAATATAACTCTTCTTTAGAATCGGGACATCAAAATTTACTTTGTGTAAATTTTTGGTACCTTTTTGATAAAGTTCATTTTTTTATGAATAGTGTAAAATGTTGTATTTTAATTCAAAACCTCTTTTTAATCTAAATTATTTATATGATTAGATTATTATTTTAATTGGTTTTAAAGTGAAATTAGAAAATATTTTTACCAGTTAATCCAATGGTGCTCATTGGAATCAAGTTCACTTTAAAATTGGACTTAAACTGGTGTCAATCTTTTGATACTTATTGTTTCACAAAAACACGCTATTTGTCATGACAGCGGGAATTAATTATTAAATTAATTAATTTGACTTATATGTTTTGAATTTTGTAAAATAGACTTCATTTTTGAATTCGGAATATCAAATATATCTTAGGGTGAGTTTTTTGCAATTTTCTGAAAAACTTCAATTTTTGATGAATAGTGAAACCACTAAGTGGTAATCAAGCAAACTGATTTTTCAGTTAAATGAAAGTTTACCACTAATGTGTATTGAATTTTGAAAATCCGACATACATGGTTGTCATTAAGAAGTAAAATGTGGTTCAATGAGATTAAAATATTTTTTTGGTGAATAGTAACTTATTAAGTTTTTAATCGCGATTAGAGGTAATTAGTGTAGTTTAAGGTAAAAATGGTATTATAAGAATGTGAAAACACCATGAAACTTGTCCTACACCTATTGGGTGAGTCATGGCCGACCAAGAAAAGCCATGGTCCAACTTGGGGACCCCATGAAGCCACTTTAGTTGGAAAATGACATTAATATATTTTTATTTAATGTTAAAGTGAAAATGACACTAACATAAATTGTTTTACTAAAATAATTTTTGAGTGGGGTTATACAAGTCAAAATTTTGATTATAAATAGTCATTGGAAAGCTAAAAAGCTTTCCTACATCATAGTATTTTTTTTATAATTTTTAGACATTAAATAAATTAAATTATTTATGACATAATAATGATGCAGCGATGGCATCATTATTTGACGATTTCAATAAAATGGAAAGATAATGAAAAATCTAAAACCTACACATGTCCAAAACCAATTGGATGAGTGGATTTCGAACCCTTATCACCTTATACACTAATTATATCAATGTGGGACCTTTTAAAACCGAAACACATTTTCAAATAAAGTAATATTTCTTTACTTTCCAAAAGTGCCCCTCCTCTCCTCTTATAAAAGGCCCCCACCTCTACCCATTTCACACACTTCTCAAGCCTTTGGATCGGCCAACCCCTGCCCAATTACTCTCTCCACATCCCTCTCCTCATCCTAGAGGATTCCCTTTGGGCATAATTCTTTCAAAGGAAGCCTTTAGGCTCAAATCAAAAGGGAGTTACACTTTTAAAGGTAATTCATTCTCTCTTGTTCATTTGTTTTATTTTGCTTCTCCAACCCTCTAAACTCTTTTTATTTACTTCTTTTGTAAAAAAACCAGTATCTTCAATATACTAGGATGTTGTTATAATATTTATTTGAGCTACACTCTCACACAACTACATCAAATGGTTAAATAACATACGGTTTCCGTGGACGGCGAAATTCTGCCTCCCGAAACGATGATTGTTCAATACTCATTTAACACCTTCAAGGGTGGCCATTATGATGTCACTATTTTTATATATGATATATAATATGTTTATGTTTTCTTTAAGCTTCTGTATTTTTCATTTTTGGCATACCTTTATGGTTTCCATTATGGGTAAACACGATATCTTCATTTAAGGAAGTGCGGACTACCGCCCCCTAAAAGTGATGTGATCTGTTAATTCCATATGTGGGATGTGTAAAGGATGGATTTAAAGTTATTATATATGATGTTATACTGGAATTATAATATACTGCTATATCATTATTATTTCTTTCCATTATAGTATGAGATAGAAATGAAAGTAGCGTTCATGCGTACGTACGGCTTACCGTCTCCATGAACGGTGCATTTCATTTCTTATCCCCAAATGTAATGTTCTATTAAAATTACATGTATATAATGTATATATATAATTAATGATATATCTAAATGATGAATATAATTATGGAATTAAAATATACATACCTCTCATTTAGTTTTAATTCCACTAATATGAAAAAGAAATGAAAGTAGCGTTCATGCGTACGTACGGCTTACCGTCTCCATGAATGGTGCATTTCATTTCTTAACTCTAAATGATTATGTAATATTATAAATACATGTATATTCTGGATATATATGATATATATGATATCCAAATCAGGAATTTCATTCTGGATATAAAGAACTTTTGACCACATGAACAACATGTAATTGTAAGAAGTCAACTTTCGACTTAAGAACCAAATATTGACAAAAGAAACATTATTAACTTAAATGGTTACATAATGTTTATAACATGGCAATAAGTGATATAAAAGTAAAAATGAACTTTAAAAAGGTTCTTAATCATGTATAAATTAACTCAAGTTTATTGTTCAGGACGTTAAAGAACGATCGAGTCAAGTCGGACCCGAGGTAAGGGACTTCGTCTCAATCTCCTTTCATTGAGGCATATTTCGTTTTATACACAAATGTCTTTTATACGGTGTATAAACTCTTTTGACTTTTACTTTTATACAAAAAGAATCTTTTTCTACGAAGCGTTTTACTAAACGACAAAAAGGAATGTTTTTTTTAACGTACGCGGTGACAACGACCTTTTCCGCCGCCGTGAGTATTATTTGATATTTTGCTTTCTCAACAAGCCGTAATGTTTTTAGAATAAAATAAATACCATATACTCTTTTATGTATTTTGGTATTGAAAATGGTTTTGAAAAAGGATTCTATTATGTCAATATATTTATGATATATTGTGATTGAAATGTGGAAATGTTATCATTCCTTTATATTGGTTTTATGTTTTATGATTTTATACTGGTACTTGGGCATTTTAACGGGTGGTTATGTTATAAACCATATGACGGGTGGTGCCGTGAATACCAGGACGGGTGGTTACGTTATAACCTCCAATGCATTGGGTAAGGAAGTCGGCCTTATGGCTATTCCATTAAGTATGTATGGAAATTGGTTGTATGGCTATTCCATTAAGTGATATGTGTGGAAGTCAACCGTATGGTTATTCCACTTAAGTATGTTTATGTCCCAAGTTACCTTTATATATTCTATGTGTTCCTTATATGGGTTTTATGGTAATCTTTTGGTTACAAAAATGTAAGTAATGATACTTTATTCAGTGAAGATTTTTTTACTACTTCATGATGGTGAAGGTATTACTTTGATATAGTATACATGGTTTACTTGATGTTTGAAAAACTAACAGTTTTCATTCTTTTTGTATCCATTACTAAGCTTTTTATGCTCAACCCAAGTTTTTCGAAATGTTTTTCATAGGATTTAAAGTGGAATAAGGTCAAGGATGGGATCAAGGGAATTTCATGCTATCTAAAACATGGAATCTATACATCTTTCTTTTTAAGAGTTTTTATATTATGGAGACTTAGTAGAAGTGTCTACTTTGTAATCTTTTAAGATGTAATAGTTATGTTCTAATTCTATAAAACTCTAAACCTGAAAAGATCCTCAATGTGAATTATTCATTTAATTCAATATTAAGTAAGGTTTAAGGCTGGGGCCTTATAGTTGGTATCAAAGGTCGGTTTAGACAACTTTAGGAGTTAGAAAAGTGTTAAATTATAATATGATTGAAATGATATAGCATTTACGGATTACCATGTTGCTTCGCCTAAAATATTTCTGTGTTCAGAATGGTTTTCCGCAGAGGAAAAAAAGCAGCTATGTTGGGACGACATCAGGAGGAAGATAACCTTCCAAATCAGCAACCCGAGAGGGTCGGAATCGGAACTGAACAGTTTGTTGCAGTGATGACACAGTTGACTCAGGCTATAAATGGTGATGGTATCCATGCACGAGATCTGCCGGATCAACCGCAGAGAAACATTTCAGTGGTGGAACATTTCATGAGGCAACATCCTCCATCATCCAGAGGATCATCTGACCTTGTGCAAGCTGAAGGGTGGATTAAAGCACTGGAGAAGATTTTTGATGTCATGGGGTGTTCAGAACATTAAAAGGTTAGTCTTGCTGTTTACCGTTTTGAAGGTGAAGCTGATCAGTGGTGGTCAATGGTGAAAAATATAAGGGATAGTGATGAGATTGAGGATCTTCACTGGGACGAATTCAAAGGTATGTTTCTTGAGAAATATTTTCCTAAGGTGGTTCGTCTTAGGATGGAAAAACAGTTCCTAGAATTGAGGCAGGAGGATGATTCAGTGTCTACTTATGAAGAAAAGTTCACTCGATTGGCAAGGTATGCTCCAAACTTCATACGAGATCTTGATAGTAAAATAAACCGTTTTTACTCAGGGTTAAAGCCAAAGTATCGAAGGGATTTAGCTTCTCGTGAGTTCAAAAGTTATGAAAAACTTGTTCGATGTGCGGAGAAGGTGGAAATGGAGTTTTCCGATGATCAGGTGTTCTATGACAAACAACAGAATAAGAGATCTAGTTGGCTGGAAAAGGGGAAGAATTCATCTAAGAAGCAAGGAGGTAAGAAAACCAAATATCCATCCTGTGGGAAGTGTGGTAAAATGCATCCTGGAGAATGTTTATACAAGTATGGTAAGTGCTTTCGGTGTGGTAAGTCTGGTCATATTTCTCGTAACTGTAAGGAAGATGATCAAGCAGGAAATGAAAAGCCAACGGTAAGATGTTTTAAGTGTAATGAAATGGGTCATTATGCAAACGAGTGTCCAACAAAGAACTCAACTGGGGGAAAGCAGTTAGACTACAAGCATAAAGGGGTGGTAAAATCCTTTGCAACAACTTCAGCAGATGTTGGGCCATCGAATGAAGTCGTATCAGCTCTAGGGAGCTCAGTATTCTTCGAAGGTTGACTTGAGGTCGGGGTACCATCAGTTGAAAGTAAAAGAAGTAGACGTTCCGAAGACTGTGTTCCATACTAGATATGGCCATTATGAATTTGTAGTTATGCCTTTTGGGTTAACCAATGCACCTGCTGTATTCATGGACCTTATGAATAAAATTTTCCATGACTTCTTGGATAAGTTTGTGTTTGTGTTTTGAGGTTTGTGAAGAGGTTATGTGTGCCTTGTGATTCACAGTTGAAGAATGAGTTGTTTTTTTCATCCTTGCAGTACTAAGATGTACAGAGGTCTGCGGGAGTATTACTGGTGGGATTGAATGAAAAGAGATATTGCTGATTTTACTGTGAAGTGTTTGACATGTCAACAGGTTAAAGCAGAGCAGCAGTTACCGAAAGGGATGCTTCAGCCTTTACCAGTGCCAGAGTGGAAATGGGAAAACATATCCATGGAATTTGTTGTGGGATTACCGAGGACATCTCGAGGTAATAATGCAATCTGGGTTATTGTTGATCACTTGACCAAATCTGCTCATTTCCTTTCTATACGAGATACTTTCTCTCTAGATCAACTTTCCCGTTGTATCTTAAAGAGATAGTCAGGTTACATGGAGTTCCTCTCTCAATTGTATTGGATCGTGAACCCAGGTTTACTTCTAACTTTTGGAAAGGCCTTCAGAAGTCGTTGGGTACTAAATTAAAAATTTAGTACAGATTTTCATCCTCAATCAGATGGGCAGTCAGAACAAACAATTCAGACATTGGAGGATATGCTACGAGCTTGTTCTATGGATTATTAGGGAAGTTGGGACTAACATCTTTCTTTGGTTGAGTTTTTATATAATAACAGTTTTCATTCCAGTATACAGATGGCACCATTTGAGGCATTATATGCGAAGCGGTGTCGAACTCCAGTATTTTGGGATGAAGTGGGTGAAAGGAAGCTGATGGGACCAGAATTGGTAGAAGAGATGGCAGAGAAAGTTCAGTTGATTCAGAAAACACATGAGAACAGCTCAGAGTAGGCAGAAGAGTTATGCGGATAACCGGAGGAAGGATCTATCTTTTGAGGTAGGTGATCATGCTTTTCTCAAGGTTTCTCCTTGGAAAAGTGTGATGAGATTTGGTAAGAAAGGAAGGTTGAGTCCATGGTTGGTTGGACCATACGAAATTCTGGAAAGAGTTGGATCAGTTGCATACCGAGTGGCTTTACCTCCGAGTTTATCTCAGGTACACAATGTTTTTCACGTTTCGATATTGAGAAAGTATATGCCAGATCCATCTCATGTTTTGGGTCCAGAGGTAGTTTAGCTGGAAGAGAACCTATCTTATGAGGAACAACCGGTCCAGATTCTTGACCACAGGGAGCAAGTGTTACGGAATAAGGTGATTCATCAGGTAAAGGTTTTGTGGAAAAACCATGTGATTGAAGAGGCAACGTGGGAATCTGAAAATGCTATGAGGGATAAATACCCCCACTTATTTTGATAAGTGAATAAAATTGCGAGGACGCAATTCCCAAAAGGGGGGAAGGATGTAACATCCCAGGTAAATAAAGAATAAATAATTTTCATATTTATTAATATTTACGAATTAAATATTAATTTTATTTTAATGGGGTTGCTATGTTCGATAGCGTACCCGATACGCAACGATGAGTTTCTTTGAAACTTACGTAGCACACTAGTAATAAAATAATATTATTTTAAATGTTAGTTAACAAGTAGCCGTTTTACTGGCTGGAATGGATAGAAATAACAAAAATATGATTAGATATGTTTTTAAAAGTTTATACATTTACCCAATAAAAGATAAAGGCTTAAAATACAGAAAGAGTTCAATTTTAGGGCATATATACTCTAATTTTCACTAAAGGTTCACTTATCACCTTTTAATGGTGAACCGTTATTAAATATAGTTTTTATCACTCTTATACATTATTTTTGACCAAATATAACTCTTCTTTAGAATCGGGACATCAAAATTTACTTTGTGTAAATTTTTGGTACCTTTCTGATAAAGTTCATTTTTTTATAAATAGTGTAAAATGTTGTATTTTAATTCAAAACCTCTTTTTAATCTAAATTATTTATATGATTAGATTATTATTTTAATTGGTTTTAAAGTGAAATTAGAAAATATTTTTACTAGTTAATCCAATGATGGTCATTGGAATCAATTTCACTTTGAAATTAGACTTAAACTGGTGTCAATCTTTTGATACTTATTATTTCACAAAAACACGCCATTTGTCATGACAGCGGGAATTAATTATTAAATTAATTAATTTGACTTATATGTTTTGAATTTTGTAAAATAGACTTCATTTTTGAATTCGGAATATCAAATATAGCTTAGGGTGAATTTTTGGTAATTTTCTGAAAAACTTCAATTTTTGATGAATAGTGAAACCACTAAGTGGTAATCAAGCAAACTGATTTTTCAGTTAAATGAAAGTTTAGCACTAATGTGTATTAAATTTTGAAAATCCGACATACATGGTTGTCATTAAGAAGTAAATTGTGGTTCAATGAGATTAAAATATTTTTTTGGTGAATAGTAACTTATTATGTTTTTAATCGCGATTAGAGGTAATTAGTGTAGTTTAAGGTAAAAATGGTATTTTAAGAATGTGAAAACATCATGACACTTGTCCTACACCTATTGGGTGAGTCATGGCCGACCAAGACAATCCATGGGCCAACTTGGGGACCCCATGGATCCACTTTATTTGGAAAATGACATTAATATATTTTTATTTAATGTTAAAGTGAAAATGACACTAACATAAATTGTTTTACTAAAATAATTTTTGAGTGGGGTTATACAAGTCAATATTTTGATTATAAATAGTAATTGTAAAGCTAAAAAGATTTCCTACATCATAGTATTTGTTTTATAATTTTTAGACATTAAATAAATTAAATTATTTATGACATAATAATGATGCAGCGATGACATCATTATTTGACGATTTAAATAAAATGGAAAGATAATGAAAACTCTAAAACCTACACATGTCCAAAACCAATTGTATGAGTGGATTTAGAACCCTTATCACCTTATACACTAATTATATCAATTTGGGACCTTTTAAAACCGAAACACATTTTCAAATAAAGTAATATTTCTTTACTTTCCAAAAGTGCCCCTCCTCTCCTCTTATAAAAGGCCCCCACCTCTACCCCATTTCACACACTTCTCAAGCCTTTGGATCGGCCACAACCTGCCCAATTACTCTCTCCACATCCCTCTCCTCATCCTAGAGGATTCCCTTTGGGAATAATCCTTTCAAAGGAAGCCTTTAGGCTCAAATCAAAAGGGAGTTACACTTTTAAAGGTAATTCATTCTCTCTTGTTCATTTGTTTTATTTTTCTTCTCCAACCCTCTAAACTCTTTTTATTTACTTATTTTGTAACATAACCAGTATCTTCAATATACTAGGATGTTGTTATAATATTTATTTGAGCTACACTCTCACACAACTACATCAAATTGTTAAAGAACATACGGTTTTCGTGGATGGCGAAATTCTGCCCCCCGAAACGATGATTTTTCAATACTCATTTAACACCTTCAAGGGTGGCCATTATGATGTCACTATTTTTATATATGATATATAATATGTTTATGTTTTCTTTAAGCTTCTGTATTTTTCATTTTTTGCATACCTTTATGGTTTCCATTATGGGTAAACACGATATCTTCATTTAAGGAAGTGCGGACTACCGCCCCCTAAAAGTGATGTGATCCGTTAATGCCATATGTGGGACGTGTAAAGGATGGATTTAAAGTTATTATATATGATGTTATACTGGAATTATAATATACCTCTATGTCATTATTATTTCTTTCCATTAAAGTATGAGATAGAAATGAAAGTAGCGTTCATGCGTACGTACGGCTTACCGTCTCCATGAACGGTGCATTTCATTTCTTATCCCCAAATGTAATGTACTATTAAAATTACATGTATATAATGTATATATATAATTAATGATATATCTAAATGTTGAATATAATTCTGTAATTAAAATATACATACCTCTCATTTAGTTTTAATTCCACTAATATGACAAAGAAATGAAAGTAGCGTTCATGCGTACGTACGGCTTACCGTCTCCATGAATGGTGCATTTCATTTCTTACCTCTAAATGATTATTTAATATTATAAATACATGTATATGCTGGATATATATGATATATATGATATCCAAATCAGGAATTTCATTCTGGATATAAAGAACTTTTGACCACATGAACAGCATGTAATTATAAGAAGTCAACTTTCGACTTAAGAACCAAATATTGACAAAAGAAACATTATTAACTTAAATGGTTACATAATGTTTATAACATGGCAATAAGTGATATGAAAGGAATAATGAACATTAAAAAGGTTCTTAATCAAGTATAAATTAACTCAAGTTTATTATTCAGGACGTTAAAGAACGATCGAGTCAAGTCGGACCCGAGGAAAGGGACTTCGTCTCAATCTCCTTTCATTGAGGAATATTTCATTTTATACACAAATTTCTTTTATACGGTGTATAAACTCTTTTGACTTTTACTTTTATACAAAAGGAATCTTTTTCTACGAAGCGTTTTACTAAACGACAAAAAGGAATGTTTTTTTAACGTACGCGGTGACAACGAACTTTTCCGCCGCCGCGAGTATTATTTGATATTTGGCTTTCTCAACAAGCCGTAATGTTTTTAGAATAAAATAAATACCATATACTCTTTTATGTATTTTGGTATTGAAAATGGTTTTGAAAAAGGATTCTATTATGTCAATATATTTATGATATATTGTGATTGAAATGTGGAAATGTTATCATTCCTTTATATTGGTTTTATGTTTTATGATTTTATACTAGTACATGGACATTTTAACGGGTGGTTACGTTATAAACCATATGACGGGTGGTTCCGTGAATACCAGGACGGGTGGTTACGTTATAACCTCCAATGCATTGGGTATGGAAGTCGTCCGTATGTCTATTCCATTAAGTATGTATGGAAATTGGCCGTATGGCTATTCCATTAAGTGATATGTGTGGAAGTCAACCGTATGGTTATTCCACTTAAGTATGTTTATGTCCCATGTTACCTTTATATATTCTATGTGTTCTTTATATGGGTTGTATGGTAGTCTTTTGGTTACAAAAAGGTAAGTAATGATACTTTATTCAGTGAAGATTTTTTTACTACTTCATGAAGGTGAAGGTATTACTTTGACATAGTATACATGGTTTACTTGATGTTAGAAAAACTAACAGTTTTCATTCTTTTTGTATCCCTTACTGAGCTTTTTATGCTCACCCCAAGTTTTTTGAAATGTTTTTCACAGGACTTAAAGTGGAATAAGGTCAAGGATGGGATCAAGGGAATTTCATGCTATCTAAAACATGGAATCTAGACATCTTTATTTTTAAGAGTTTTTATTTTATGGAGACTTAGTAGAAGTGTCTACTTTGAAATCTTTTAAGATGTAAAAGTTATGTTCTAATTCTCTAAAACTATAAACCTGAAAAGATCCTCAATGTGAATTATTCATTTAATTCAATATTAAGTAAGGTTTAAGGCTGGGGCCTTATAGTTACCATCAGGGTCACATGGAGTTTTTTTATCAGGTTTGGTAATTTATGTTGTTTTTTAGTTATACTTTTTGTTTCTTTTAAAAATAATGTTTATTTTGATTTTTTTGTAAAAGTATTTTGGGTTGTGCATTTAATTCAAATATTTGTTTGATTGTTTATATTTTGGTGAAATCATTCCCTTGTGTACTCTGTTGATTATCTAGGTGCTTGTTGTCATCCCGAGAGGATCGAGAATTCCTATTGGGACTTGTCGCGAGCTAGCCAAGGTGACTAGTTTATGTTCAACTCAAGCAGGTTCATGACAAGAGTCCTGGAAGGATTGTGTTCGAGCCTGTGGCGGTGGAGGATATGGGAAGAGACCAGGAATGGGGTGAAAAGGGGATAAATGGAACCCATTTCAATGGAGAATCAATGTGGCTGCAGGACGATAAGCTGACCGTGTGAATACAATGTCACCCCGTGTGTATCTAAGAGCTAAATTGTCAGGCAGACCATGTGTGGAACATAGAGTTGTCCCCCAGTTCAAGAAAGACTATTGGGATTTGAGCCATTATAGTGGACCCATAGGCCAGGTCTAATAGGTTTTACAGGTAGGGCCAGTTCAGGCCAGACCAGACAATTACGTGTCGGGTCGGATCGACCAATGGGTCGAGTCGGGTCTAGCGGGGCAGATCAGACTCATACCAGAATTGGTTGGACCTTTTCTATAAAACATCTATTAAATTCAAATAGTGTGACCGATTGATGAGTCATTTTTGGATTTTAGACACTTGTGATGAAATAGTCTTTTAAGGTACCCTATGTTAGTTTTTTTGGAAGATAGAAAAGGACGTAATTTCTTGATGTGTAGGTTTTCTTGTTACAACTGTATTACGAGTGGAATCATATGGTTGAAATGGTGACTACGTTACCTGGTGACTACATGACCTGGTGGCTATAGGACATATCAAAACTCCATGTGTTATTGACACTCCACGTATTATCCACAATTTGTGTGTTATTTAAACTCCTCGTGTTATCAACACTTCATTGGTTATCAACACTTTTTGTGTTATGAATACTGGGTATTGTTTGGAAAACATCTGCTAATATTTCATTTCATTATATAGACCTATTCTAGTGTGAGATGAATATATATCATGCGTTTTCATTGTGGTATATTTTGTATTTCTTTGCAGTATAATTCTGGTATTTCATTATGGTATACTTCATGTATGTCATTGTGGTGTACTTCATGTATTTATTTGTAGTATAAATTGTGTATTAAACAGTGGTATTTCATTCTGGTTCAGGATGTCCTAATGAGTGATTTTTTACTCACCCATGCATGTGATTTTCCCATATATGCCATGTTATGTGAAGATATTCAAGGATTTGAGAGAGTTCATGGTGTACCAGAACAAGGTGGTGCTTAGATTGTTCTAATAGACAAGGTGTGATCCTATGGATTCAGATAGATATGAATCCCCTACCCCTCAGGTTGGGTTTTCTATGAACTGGTTTCAAGAACATTTGTATTTTATTTTGTAGAAACTATCTTTGGTGGGCCTCTATTCTGACTCTGATTACATTCTATTTTCATACTGTCATACTATGTGGTTGGTATCTTAATGTATTCATGCATTTTATACTCTTTGTTTTTACATTTTAGAATTTTAGTCTCGGGTATTGTGTGCGTGTGTAAAGGTACTTCAGAAAATTCCTCTCATTTATGGCATATTCCAACTTGGTTCTAGTCGATAGCCATTGGCATATTGAAAGCAGACATGGGGTAGTCACAGTATGATCCCCTATGAAGTTGTGTGTGAAATTTTTGTATGACACTATGTCAGTTCTACTTATTGAAAATTGAATCTATGAGTTTGGTTTTAAAAAATAGTATTAAGTGTTTTGAGATTTTATTTCGGGCCATGGAATCCAATGTTAGTGCATTGTCTGATATATACATAGACCATGTCTTTGAAAAACTTATTTTCGAACTAGTAAATAAAAAAAGGGGTTGTATAGAAAAATTAAATGAACATGCATTGAATAGGATTTGAGGATGTTCTGATGTGGTTCATGAGTCAACACACCAAGTATAATCTATTAACTATAGACCATCTTGATCTAGTTTATTAAGCCTCACCATAGATTGTCAGCCATGATTTTGTTCTATTATCCCAAGGATGATTCACCTACTGATGAGGCATCAGTACAAGGCCATGTACTAGAGATAATCCTTGAACTGGAGATAGCACCTCTAGGTAGTTTCTAGCGATACCAGCACCCATAATGCATTAGTTACTACTAGTTCTAATTGAGTTTTACCTGTCCTAGTGGCTGTGATTTCCTAGGTTTAGGGGTGATCGAGATAACTACATGTATATGGATTGGCTGGAGGTAGTTTGATGTGTCTTCCACCTTCTAAGTAAACCTTCTGGCCAGAAAGAATTCAAAGCCTTGAGTATTCTTCGAGGATAAAAAAGATGATGTTGGATCTTAGTTACCCATACACACAGTGAGGTGACTATCTTTTGGGTAGAATTAGAGAAATTTTTTCTTAAAGTGTTCTTTCCAACTACATAATTTATTGTGCGCATTTCGAAGCACATGTTTCCACAGAAGGCAGTATGACTATTTTGGAGAACTAAACAATGATTACATATCATTCTCGCTACTCCATGGATTTGGTGTGATACCCATTCCTCAGGGGTTGTACATTAAATTTAGGGGAATGCTGGTAGATTAGTTCATCCATGATATCCATTAGAATCCCTACATATGATGGGATACTAGAGAGAGTTCTGATTGTTGAGAGTTTTCTAGAGGAGAAAACACTAGTAGTGGGAGATAACCACGTGAACATGGAATCTTAATCTTCATTGGTAGGTAGCTGATAGCCAATTTAAGGACCCAAGTGGGTTAATAACTCAATGGGATTACCCCGAGGCATGTTATCATCATTGCAGGGCTCCCAGGGTAGATATATTTAGTTTCCGGACAATATATGTTACTCATGTGGTGATCCTGGAAATCTTGCTGGATAGTGCCCAACCTACCCTATGGTGGATCAAGAGATGGTCTAGGGACCACTGAGGTAGAGTAGGATGCATAATTAGGGTTGTCCTAAAGGTGGAGGATGTTGTAGCGGAGTAGGTAGAGTAGTAGGAGGTGGTAGTGGGTTCACAGTGTTACTAACACCACACCCAGGTGGTCCACACTAGGCTTAAGGAGCTGGTGGAAAGGGACACAGAATATTGATGGTTACTGAGGCATATAACCCAGGTGCTCTAGGGATTATTAGAGGTATGATCTAGGTCTTCTACACCATATTTTCCAGTTTGATATACACAAGATCCAATCATTATTTTTATGACATGATGCTTTTTTATTACTGAGAGACTCTGGTTGAACCATTGACTCAAACATTATGTTTAGAGACTCATATGAGAGATGATTGATGATCCCACACTTCCTCTACAAGTGTGGCCATACTCAAGGAGTTGAGAGTTTTGTTTGGGGTCTCTTGGTTGAGATAAAGAAAACTTATGATGTCATTTACGGTACAGATTGGTTATCTATAGTTAATGTATAGAATTACTATTTTAGGCTTAGAGTGTGGTGTGACAGTTGTGATGGGTTAATTTTTTTTCCTTTGTTGGAAAAAAGTAAATGCATGAAATACATTATGGAATTAGTCATTGGATGGTGCATATGATTAATCATTAGTTGGATTGCCTCACCCTCAATGTAGTGGATGATAGGAATCCCCAGTTTCATATAGTGGTGGAAGAGTTTGAAAATGTATTTCTGGAGGATGTCCCCAAATTTACTCCCTATATGGATATAGAATCATGCATTAATTTATACCCTAAGAAGACACTAATATCCACCCCTACATATCATATGGATCTCTTATAACTTCGTGATATAAGGGTATAGTTGGAGGACCTGCACGAAAAAGGCTTCGTGAGACCTTGTGTTTCACCATGGGTGTCCCCAATTTTGTTTCCCAAGATGGAATATAGAATCATTAATATTTCTTGTGGACATGTGGATATTGAACAAGGTGACTGTGAAAAAAAATATCCAATTCAAAGGATCGACAATCGCTTCTATCATCTTATTGGAGTGAGGTGGTTATCAAAGATTGTCCTCAGATATGGATATCACAAGCATCGTGTACGGTGTAAATATATACCTAAGAAACCCTTAAGAATTTGGTACGACCTCTATGAATAAATGGTGATGTAGTTTTGGCCATATGAATTCCCCATAAGTTTTCATGTGACTCATGAACATGATCTTCAATCCTTAAATATACCAGTTCATGGTGATCTTAATTGATGATATGCAACTGTAGTAGGCGACCAAGGAGGAGCACATGATAGACATTAGGGTGGACCTAGACAAACTATGAGAGAACCAAAGTTATGGGAAGATCAGGAATTGTTAACTATGGAATCTAGAGGTCCACTTTTTAGGTCACATACATTTGGAGACTGGAATTGTAGTGTACTCAGTAATGTTTTAGGGACTGAGATTTGATGTGTCCTAAATCAGGGGAAAATGGATATTGGATATGGCTCATTCCAGTTGAGAAAAAATGATAAGAACAATACAACTCACATTCCTGAACTAGAATTGACAGCCATCACATTGAAGATGTGGCCACACATCCTAATGGGTTAGCAGTTTACCTTATACTATAACCACAAGAGTCTGAAATATATATTCTCTCAGAATGATCTAAAACTGAGATAGAGTTGATGGATATATTCCCTCCAGGAATATAACAATGAGATTTTATATACTCTTAGGAAGGGGGGTGGAGTGGTAGAATCTCTCAGTAGGATATCCACCTTAAATTTTCTGAGTGAGGCCTTAGAGAATAACACCTAATTGTAGATATCCATGGTGGATGGAGATAGAGCAACTTACCTCCAGTAAATGGTTTTCATCCCTCTACTCTTATAGTGAGTGAGAGATGCATAACATGGGTTTATTGACTAGGATAATTGACGTACTCATTTTTCTACAATGCATGAACCTACTAGATATTTGATCGGTGGGGATGACCTCATTCTTTTTAGAGCATGCACAATGGTACCATTGGAATTATAGTATGAGGTTCCTAATTATTTCTACACAACCCCTTTAGTGGTACATTTGGGGGATGAAATGTTTTATTAGTACATCCAATACTAGTTCTGGTGGCCATGGATAAAGATGTTTGTGGAGGAGTACATTTCTAGAGGCCTCAGTTGTCACCAACTGAAGGTTGTCAGTTAGGTTCTGGAAGGCTTGACCCAACCACATGAGTTCCTGAAGTGGAATTTGGATTTTATATCAACAGACATCATCACAAGTTTACCATGAACATCCAAGGTACACTATACCATTAGGGTGATCGTTCACTGACTCACCTTGTTATCCCACTTTATACCGATCCATGAGTAGAGTTCTGTATAGTTCATGGGACACCTCTACATGAATAATATTGTTGAAATTCAAAGATTTATATCGAAAATAGTTTCATATAATGATTCTAATTTCACATACCAGTTGTTAAAGGGATTACATGAGGCATTTGGGACTCAATTACGCTTGAACACAACATTTAATATCCAGATGAATTCCCAAATGTTGTGGACCATTTAGGTTCAAGATGAAATTATTATGTGCTTTCATCCTAATATTTGGCCATATTTGTGAGGATAATTTACCACTTGTGGAGATTTCATAAAAAATTATACCACTCCACCATTGGTATGGACCCATTTGAGGTCTTTTATAGGGAATAGTTATGGTCACCACTTTGCTAGACTAACAAAGAAAAGTAAACACTCATGGGTCTAGTGTGGGTATGTGATACCACTGAGTAGGGGATGATAATATAAGAGTATATGAGGACTGCATAGATCATGTAGATGTTACATGCAGATAAGAGATAGAGGACTATGTAGTTTGAGGAAGGAGACCATGTATTCCTTCTAGTCTAACCTCGATGAGGATTGGTGAGATTTGTTTGGGGAAACAAGTTATCTCGAAGATACTTCTGACTTCTTCAAGTTCTAACTAGAGTTGGTGAGGTTTCTTAAAACGTAGATATACCCCTATAGTTCCATCGAGGGAATGATTTCATCCATGTGTCACAGATGAGGAGGTATGTTCATGATCCATCGCATATCATTAACTCGGGAGAGCAGTAAATTGATGATGTCAATAATTTTTTGAGTATCTGGTGTAGACTGAGGATCAATATGATAGGATCCTTCTTGGGTGGATTATTCCTCTAGTACTCGTTCAGTATAATTATGTGAATCTCTAGGAGATAACATTGGAGTGGGAGGCTTAGATACATGCTTAGTACCCAAATCTTTTTGTTGAGGAGACCACATTTTGTCTTTTAGGATACTAAATTCCTATGGTGGGGAGAATGTAATGACTCATATTTTCATTACTTTTGTTTTTAAAAATTAATTATTAAAATTTAATGAATATGAAATGATATGACATGTTATTATGAGTTCATGTGTTCCCAGGACAGATAGGTGAAATCTGTTAAGTTTTTATAAAAAACTCTGGGAAGTGTTTCATTAAAATTGATTAACATCTAAACGGATTCTCAGATCATAAATATGATGGCACTATTGAATTAACAATAAAAAATTTACCTTTGGAGGATCCTAACATCCTCTAGTGTGGGATAGACGAAAATTTTTGTTTTTGGATGCATCGCTAATAAAATATTTTATTAAAATATTTAATTGTGATGCAACAAAAGATTATTTTTCATAAACTAAAATTTGTAGGGAACTCAAGGTTATCAACATAACCCTCTAATTCCACTAAAAAGTGGGGAAGGATATCACTTAAATGAAAACTAGAGGATCGAGATTTTGTGATGATGGATCAGAGATCAGATCTTGGATAGATGATCAATAGATCAATAAATGACAAAAGTGTATCTCCTCCATTCATAAATCAAATACTGGTCCAAAGTTTAGGTAGGGTTTAGATTTATTTGTGATTTTACTTTCCCTTTTTATACCCTACAATGAATTCAGAGCAACCAACGAACATGTTGATATATGGTTTGATCATTATTATGGTATTTTTAAATTGTGGGGTTATTAGGTTATAGATCTTTATGATTATCCTTATTTTTCCTCTTAAATCCTTATAAAATGAATATACTAAATCCAAAAAGAACAATTCCATTATCCATTATTTGTTATTTCCTTTTCCTTTTCCTTTATCTATATCCCCCAATCATTCTTTGTTTTTCATTCTTCGTGAAATATGAATAGATGATCATTTCACCTTCGATATGTGGTGCAATGGTCCAAGACTGGGGATCCAACAACACAACAATAAAGAGGTGGTGTGACAATGAATGTATGTAATGAATTACCTGGCACGATGCTTTACAAATGAGGGAGGTGATGCCTTGAGCAGTGGCTCCATCTAGGTACACCTAGAGTGAGTAGAAGATAGTGAGCTATCAGCAGGGCATCATATGGTGGAGTTTCTATGCAGTCTTGCCTAGGGCCAGGCCAGACAGAGTGCGGGAAAAATAGGCCAGTAGAAGGGTCGAAGGTGGTGGTGCACGTGTCCACAAGTGGTGACTAGGGATCCTATCGCGAGGGGCCACATCCAAAATAGGTTGTCAACATGGAACCCCTGATAGAGGGAGGGTCCACCGTGAGAACATGGTGTGGAAATTTGTGGTTCTATGTGGTATGTAATTGATGTAGATCATGTGTGGTGCACCAAGAAAGACTGTAGTACGAGCCTATATTGGGGGAATTGGGACCCTTTAGCGGCCCTGTGGGCTAGCCCTAGTAGGCTCACATGCTGATCCCAATAGGTTGGGCTAGACTGTACCTGATTTGACATGGTTAGGATGGCATGGCCAGGTCATGTTAGGTTTGGTGGGTCAGAATCATCCACAATAGGCCCTAGGTTTGGCCATTTCTATAATATAGCTATAACATTCAAACCATGTGTCCTTTATAACGATCTGTTACCAGCGTTGAGATCCTGGAGATGAAACAATCATTTTGAGGTAGCGTATGTGAGTTGTTGTGGATGCTGGAATATGGCCTAAGGGATTGAGGAGTATTTTCTCTCGATAAATTTAAACTATAAGGGGATTTATATAGTAAACATGGAGACTATGAGTCTTGGTGACTATGTTACATTGCGGGTTTTAGGACATATCAACACTCCATGTGTTACTCTAGGTGTTATTGACACTATGTGTGTTATTGAAACTCCATGTGTTATCAACACTCCATGGGTAATTAACACTCCATGATTTTTTAACACTCCATGTGTTACCAATACTGGGTGTTATATGGACTACATCTAATAATCCTAATTTATATGCTATATAATTATAAATGTGGGAGATTACTGTACATCCTATGTTTCTATTATGGTATAACATGTATTTCATTGTGTTATACATATTTTATTTCATTGTGGTTTACGTAGTGTATTTTGTTGATATATACATCCTGTATTTCATTTTTTTGTACATCGTGTATTACATAGTGGTATTACATTTATATTTCCACGAGTCTAATGGGGTATTGTTTTACTCACCCCTGCATGGGATTTTATACACATGTCGTATCTTGGGAAGATGATCAATGTATTGACAGTGTTCTAGGTGGGACAGGAATAGGTGGTTCTAAGAGTGATCGAACAGATGAGGTATCCTTATGCGGCTTAAAACAACTATCCTACACCAAACCATCATATAGTGTTTCTTATATATGAGTTTCAGGATCTTATTTTTTTACTTTTATAGGAACATTCAGGAGTCTATTGTATTCTAGCCATGTTTACTTCCCAGTTTCCTACTGTCATACACTATTGTTAGTATCTTAGTGTATGCATGAATTGTCTACTTAGTGTTTCTACATTTTAGTATTTTAGTTTTGGTGATTATGTGTGTATATAGGTACATAGGAAAATTTCTCCCATTTTTTGGATATAGTTACTCTGTGCATGTCTCCATCCCCTGGCCAATTGGAGGTGGTCTTGGGGTAGTCACGACATGGGAACCTTGGGGATGGGTCGTGACAAATTCCCATTGAAGTAGAAATAATACTAAAGGTTATCAACATAGCTTATAAATCATTTTATAATAACATTAGATAACACCTCTGAAAAATAATAAATGGTAGATTATTTTTTGACAATTTTAATATTAAACCAAAAAATTTAAAAACATGAACTATATTTTACTTGGGAATTATTTGAAAATGTAGATAAGATAAGTTACTATGAAATTTATTAAAAATATCATTAAAATGTGTTTATTTCGATTGTGTTAACAATGATGTTATTTTACACATTGTTAAATATATTTAATTTAGAGGGAAAAAATATAAAATATGTGAAAAAAAGAATAATTTTTTTAAATAATGTAAATTACATTGAAAAACACATTATGAAAGGATATATGTCAATATATGGATATTAAAAAAACAAAATAATGAATGCTTATGTGAAGGGTAATTATTCCAAACCAAAGTTGAGATATGTTCAGTTACTCTTACCATCAACATATCAATTATATTAAAAAAAGAATGTTTAAAGGGTAAGAATGTATATCATACTTGTGAATAAAAACATGATAAAAAATAGAAGGGCATAAGAGATAATTTCTGACATCCTGTTATTCTAATTTGGTATACATTTCCCTTTGTTTTTGTTTTTGGGGGTTTCAGCTCAATCCTGGATTTATGTAGACATCCTTGAAATTAAATGTAGTGTAATAGATTTAATTGAAATATTTGTTATACCGGTAAGATTACATGAAACCGGTGAAAACATTGAGATTATTAGATATTGTGTGTAGTTTAAACATCGTGTAGTGGAAAAAATAATTTTTTAATAATAGGGTATGAAATTTTTAGCATCATCTTATTTCATAGGATAACACAATGGGAATGAGATACACAATGTGTACTATTTAGTCCTAGATGTTTTTATCATGCTGTAATGATGATTTTATATTCATTTGATTTTCAGCCCAATGTCCCTTGACCTACATCCCTCTTTAGGAGATTTCACCAAGATAAAACACTCTCCTTGGTAGATCGATGTGGCGTTGAAACCCATTTTAACTCTTCTAGGTATGTGGATATCCTTTTGGGATTTTTTTTCCATTCTCAATTTCTCTCAATCATTTAGATTCGTAGATCACCATGATATTGATGCGTAAAAATACAATCTAATTAATCTTGATTCAAGGTTTTATTACTATATCTACGTTACGATCATTCATTATTAATGAATACCATTTTTTTGTGTTGATTCCTGATCCATGATAAAACTTAGGTGGTTTCGTCTGAGATTCAAAATGTAATTAATGTCATAATTTCAGTGATTTTTTAAAATATATTTCATTTAATTATTACAACCCAATTAGATATTATTTCTTACCTGAATTTGAAATGTTATAGATTTGGAGGAGAACCCCCTTATTAAAATACATTTGGAATATGGTCATATTTTTAAATTGATGGGATTGAAGGACTATTTTGAAAATTTATTCAGGAATAATAGATTAATCATAGAAGATAGAAAACTATGGTTGAATTATATATTTTTTAAAATATTGATGTTTAGTTTCACTCTATTAAACTTAAAAAGGCAGATAGCCTCTTTAGGAATGATTAGATTTGTATTGAAATGAAATGAAATGATAGAAACCCATATTTAGTTATTAAATTTTAATTATTATATAGAAATTTTATTAATATTTATTTCTATCTTATGAATTATTTGAAATAAAGGTAATTTTCCATTGATTGTTTGATTGAAAAATAGATAGCATGTGATCTTGGGTAGTTCGTGGGTCATTTTGGACAAGAACATTATGATGATGCTTCCCTATCAATGTATTGATGATGGAATCCTATAGAAAACCTAGTTAATCATATATTATCCCAAATCAAATATTGATGAATCCAATTTGGCTAGAGCATGATGGACTTTAGTGCACATACATTTCCTAATGACTGGTATGATAGGTGTGTGGATATTACTAAAAAAATTTATCGTACCACATGGTCGATGACCGTGGTGGTTGTTGTGATTAGTTTGGTTACATATGAAATTGATTCATAATTTATTTTACTACTAAAATTTTATTTATATATACTATTTTATATAAAATTTTAATATATTCCATTTTTGTGTTGTTTTATATTGCATTAAAATGGGGTTAGGTTTGTTAATGTATAAAAAAAGATAATAAGATTTTTAATTTAAATTGAAGGATTGGTTTGGTTTATTATTAAGGAATCGATTACTAATAAATTAATCAGACCCTGTTTGGATTTATAGCTCACACCCAACCCTTTCCTTAAAAAATTTGTAATTTTCATATTTGATATCAAAGAAAAGGGACAACTCCACATGGAATTGTTGGGTGGTCTCATGTGGAACCAACTAATCATGAGTTCTTTCTCTGGAGTAAATGTTGGGTTTGAAGTACACCTTACGGTTCCTCTGGACATAGATTATTAGAATAAGTTTACTAGGTGGTTTAATTTCATTCTTTCCCTGGATGAATTGGATGGAATGGGTTCTTCTATGTGGTGATTAAGGTGATCATGTTTAAAATATGCATTTTCTGCCTTGGTATTTCGGTGCATATTTTGATCGATCAACTAGAGGTGCTCAAAATTATGGAGGTGTGTGACACTAAAGGAGAAAAAACGTTGGTTCTTGGTGTTGTTATGGATTTTTGGTGGTGTAAAGTGTTATGGTGGGGAGAATTGTCACACCCTGGCATATTAAATTAAACTATTTTACTAATTCTGTGGTCTTAAATAAATTTCGTTGAGGTTTGGGTTGAATAACAAATGTAATTCTTGATTTTATGTAAAAAATTATGCATTTGGGTTGGACGTTGTTGGCTTCATGGTCATAGTAAGTTTTCGAAACCTACACGGCTTCGCCTAAGAAATTACACGGCCCATTTTCCCTAAATAGAAATAAAGTAAAAAATGAGTAATTTTTGTAATTTGTAGTGTATTTTATAATTTTTTTAAGAATTTTATTATTATTAAGATGATGTGGATAAATTTATTTTTTTTTGTAATTTTGATTATTATTATTATTATTATTATTATGGTTACTATAATAATTATTATTATTTGGGATGGTAAGTGGGCACTGCACACCTAGCGAAAGCCTGTAGTCAGCTCAGGAACCTGCGCAGTTGCATTATTTGGATCTACCAAATAAAAATAAATTGGATTAGTTTAAAATTATAATTTAGTTAAATAAATAACTTATGGAGTAATAATAGAAATATATATTCATGAATAATAATTTCAGATTATTATTAATCAATTGTTATTATCAAAATTCTTATTTTTTGATCATCCTTATATTATTATTAAATATGTTTTATTTATTATCATGTGTATTATTATATATTATTTATAATAATAATAATAATAATTGTTATTGTTATTATTATAATCTTTTTATTATTATTTCCATTTCATTTTTTAACTTCCTCTTCTTTCCATTTCCCTAACCCTAGCCACCTCACTTCTCTCCCCCTCTGTTATATTATCTACCCCACTCTAAACATGCCACCACCCTTATAACGACCCACACTTTACATACATTGTTAATACTTCAAAATTGAAGCACACTTATTACAACATATGACAAAACCACAAAGGACCGTATAGGTATAGTGTCTTTAGAAACTGGGGACACATAAACAACTGGTTCATAAATCTTCTACAGTGTCTCCCATTTATTTAATCATATCTAGGGTCCCTTTTAGCATATTCTACTTAATATCCATCTTCCTGACCTGGGGAAAAGAAAACATAAAAGGGTGAGCTCAAATGCTCAGCAAGGGCAAATAAAAGAAATAAAAATCATATCATATCTTTATGAAAATCAAAACCTGCAAAAGAGATCATAATATCTTAACATGGAATAAATCATAGAAGTGAAAATGAGATCCCCATAATCATAACATAAAACTTGAATCTTTGTGGCATGCACACATAATCATGGAAAATCATTTCTTGTTAGTCATGACTCATTGCCAAGACTATCTTAGTGGACAAAGTCCCTTTCTGAACCGAGTTCACTCCTCGTTTCAGTCCTGTATCACTGAACCGAAATAACCTTCCGTTCCAGCCATGTCTATCTCATGAGATATAAAATCTTTACCCAATGCATTGGAGGGAGATATAGGTCCCACCCATCTTATAATGAATCCTTTCTTATGTGTGCCACATAATCATAAAACATACATCATCGCATAACACATATAACAAAAATGGGATTCTTGAAACATCATGACATCATAAATCAATTCATATATGATAAAGGAATTCATAAACATAATTCCATCACAACATAGTCAAACCAATGTAAAAATATGGATAGAAACAGAACCCTTTATTATCTTAGATGGAAAATAATTTTGATAAAACACTTGAATTGAATTCTTGAGGAAAATATCCTTTCTTCTTCAAAAACATTTTTCCTTTCATAACATGTCATACAACTTTAAAATAAAAGAAGTTGATTAAAAATAAACTTGAAAACTTGTAAAGGAAGATTCTTTGAAGTAATGTTTTAAAAATCCATTCATGCCGTATAAGTTAAAAAAACATTCTTCGTACTTTTGTCGGAAAAGTCAAAAAGTACTTCGTACGGAAAAACGACAAAAGATTCCTTTCATATTCTTTACTAAAAACTCACCTAAGGGTAAAATTGGATTTAAACTATTTCAAGTGGATGGAAACAATATTACATATTGAGGGAACATGTATGTGGATGATAAAATACACCCCAGTAAATACTTACGAATAAACAATCTCGGATAAAAATGAGATTGTGATATTTCCCTTACCTTAGGTCCGATTTGCTTTGTTCGTGTCCGAAGCTCCTGTATAATGGTTTAAATAATGTTATTGACTTATTCCAGAATCATACATATTGATATGAGATCATATATGGTCATATTATTAGCTTCTTGTTAGTAATATTTCATTGTTACTTGTTACTCGGGTCTTTATAACTTTTTGTTCTTATGCGTGTTTTGTCGAATAAATTCTTATTCTTATCTTTAGGTTATAGATAATTCATTTCCAGAATGGTATTAGTGTAGTATATACCATATTCATTCATTCAATTCATTTATATAATCATTATGAAATGAAGATCATGTAGAACGAGTCGCATCACATCGTGGAGACGGTATTCCGTACGTACGCACGATTGATGATATCGTTCCTATGATCGTGGAATTGTATTGGAGTATATATATATATTATTTCAGTATAAATATTACTTAATAATAATCATATATAGTTACTGATTACACCATTATACCCATCCTTGTAAGTTGATGGTGGAAAATAGATTACACCACGGCGTGGAGACGGTATTCCGTACGTACGCACGCGCGGTGATTTCTTTTTCCGTAGGATGGATAGATGGTGAAATAGGGTTGTTTCATACTTATAATAACATATCAGTATATGAGTGATACTGATGTTATTACTTTATAATAAAACAACCTAAGAAGAAGAAGTGGAAGAAGAAATAAAGATGAAAGAATTGGTAACGGTAATTACCTCTGCTTTGAAGTGCCTCTTTGAGACCTCCTCTTAGGGCACTAAAGTTGGTCTTTGAGGAAGACCAGAACCTCTAGGATGTTGTTAGGGAAGTGGAGAGGAGAAATTGGCAGGGGTTGGCCGAGCTTGAGTTCTCAAATTGGTGTGAGGAGGAGGGGGAGGAGGTGTCCTTTTATAGGGGAGGAGAGGGGCACCTTAGGAATATCTCAAAATATTATTTTATATTAAAGTCAAAATCGGTTTATAATGGTTCCAAAGGGTCTTATTTCGAAGCTAAAGTGGGGATGGGTCGAAATCCTATCAACCAATAGGATTTAGACAAGTTTAGGGTATTATATTAACCTTATCAATTAGATTTAACTCTAAGTTAAATAATTTAACTTTTACCGTGTCTTTTTGTTTTCTTTCACTATATGGTTAATAAACTTACTATAACATGCCAAACGAACCCCAAATTGATTATTATTAATATATATATCCTTATCTAAGTCATTTGGCCGAACCTTAGATTTTTAGTAATACAATAACAATTAATAATATAATATTTGATTTAAAAACTATTTTGTGTCAATTTTGACACTATTTGATATATGATTTTTGTGAAAGTCATAACAGAATTAAATGTTCAAACCAAGTTGATTAAATCAACATTAATATATCATAGTAACCGAGAAAATTAGTGGAATTCATAAAAAATCTCAAATTACATTTATTTTGGTGTTTATAACATCAATTATGTCAATATTTCATTAGTAAGATAATTACTGCATCATCGTTGTGTCATAAATAAATTAAATTATTTGATGTCTAAAAATTACAAATAAAATACCATCATGTAGGAAATATTTTTAGCTTTCTAATGAATATTTATAGTCGAATTTATCTTATGTATAACCCCATATTAAAAATGATTTACTTATTAAACTTTGATTTTAACTATTTTAACCCTTCTTTAAATAAATTAATAATAAATGTCCTAATCTAATCCAAGTGGGCCTAAATGGTCATATTTTATTCCTAAGTTTGTTTTTGGTCGAATTACACTTGTCCAATAGAATTAGGACATGTGTTAGGGTAATATTAATATCATATTTACCCTTAGTTACCCTATTTACTATTAACCGTGGTAAAAGAAGTAAAAAGTTACTATTCACCAAAAATTTATTTTCATCTCATTGAACCACATTTTAGTCCTTGATATTAACCGTGTCTCTCGGATTTTCGAAATTCCATTCACAGAAGCGGTAAAATTAAGTTTTATGCAAAATTCAGTTTTTAACCTACCACTTAGTAGTTTCACTATTCATCAAAAATTGTTGTTTTTCAGAACAATGCCAAAATTTCATCCCAAGCTATATTTCATATTCCGAATTTAAAAATGAAGTCTATTTTACCAAATTCATAACATAAAAGTAGCATTAATTAATTTTATAATTAAATCCCGCTGTTAAAACAAATAGCGTGTTTTTAAGAAACAATATCTATCAAAAGATTGACACTTGTTTATGTCTAGTTTAAATGTGAAATTACATACAAGGACCAACATTGTATTAAATTGTTAAAATATATTCTAAATATAATTTAAAACCACTCAAATTAATGATTTATCACTATTAATTATTTCGATTAAAAAAGTTGTTTTTAATTATAATTTAGTAATTTTCACTATTCATCAGAATATGAAAGTTATCCGAAATGTACCAAAATTTCACCTTAGGCTAAATTCGATACTCCGAATCCAAAAAATGAAGTTCATTTTGAAAAATAAGATTTACAGAATTTTAAAAAGTTGTTATTACTATTCATACCGGCTAGTTTTAATAATATTTTAATAGCATATCGTTGTTTAGTGAAACTCGGTATTGCGTATTACACACGCTATCGAGGAAGGTCGTGATTGCGTGTAATGCAAGGCAAGTCAAGGATGCGTGTTGTGCAAGCTCTTTTTGGTGTAGCGTACAACACAAGACTTTAATAAAATTAAAAAGAATATTTTTTTATAAAATCTTGGGCTGTCACATTCTACCCCCCTTAAAATGAATTTCGCCCTCGAAATTCGTCGGGGTTATAAATGGTTTACTATTTGAAAGTTTCTTTAATAGAAACCCACATCGTAAAAGGGAATACCAAAACTTGGCTTTAAAAACTAAAGTTTGAAATGTAACGATTACCCAAATAAACTAATCACTGGGTTTCCACATAGGTGAAAATATGGATATGGAAGAGAAATCTAACCATCATGTTCTGATGGAGAGTGGTAGAGAACATGGCTATGGAAAAGCCAGTAATCACAAATCCATAAATTTGTGATGATATAAGGTACCATCTGATTCATCAGGTATAAGATCACTAGGACAACATTTTTGGTTTTCAAGATCATTTCCCTAAAGTTGAAAATTTGCTTAGAATAAATACTTACTTTATTTTGGTACAATCTCACTTTTGTTCGTGCCTTGAACAATTTCTACTTCATCTCTTAAATAAATGAAGTTGAATTTGTTATTTGTGAAGTGTTAGCAGATCATGTGATAGAATGACGGTTCATTCCATCTGTCTCAAACAAAAGGTTAGCAAAAGTTATTAAATATACATAAGTCATTCTATAGTGAGATTAATCATATATGGTTCCTAAAATGGACTTATACTTCATATATCATGCTGCTTAATATAATAAAACTAGTTTCTACTAAACAGGGACTTCCTGTAGGCCAGTGGTAGGCGATAAAGGCCAGTCGCACTTCGGTTGTGGGTTCGATTCCTACAGCCTTGTTCGAAGCGATGGGCTGTCGCCCGTCCTGCAGGTTGTCCCTTTTTCTAAAACTACGTTACTATAACATCCCATCTTCTATCCTTAAACAATACTAACTTATGTCCAACATAATCTAGTCTAATCTTTAGGCTTATACATAATACTGCAGTCCACTCTTATAATATAGTGACATCGATTACCAGAGATTTAATACTGTCGTTGATCCCCACATATCATAAGATATGTCTTGTTGTTCACATTCCAAACATTCAAAGTCCTTAATCGTGTATTCTCTTGAATACCTTAGTGAAAACATGAGTGCAGTTAAAAGTTAACACTTTCCACATACCAAAATTCTCAAAATTCTATATACTCAAACCATGATATCACTTAGTCCTTATATCAATCATGAGCTCATGAATACTGTTAAACATTTCATTTTCTCGTTTTCCCTTCATTATGCGCATAATATCTCAATCACTTTGAATACCACATTAGACCAATACATAAATATTCCCATATTCCATGATACAACATTATTTTGGAATCCCATTACATAAAAACTTAATCATTCCACCACATCGTTGTCATATTCAACATTGCCAATAGTGATCGCATGTGACTTCCCTTTGTCCTTTGCCTTAAGCGGTTGCTCATGTCGATCATCACTAACCCTTGGATTAGGGCAATTATTAGCATAATGCCCCATTTCCTTGCACTTGAAGCATTGAAGTGTTGGTTGTGCATTCTCTGCAGTGTTTGCTTTATTCACTTCATTAGAATCCCTTTTTCCATTACTTCGACACTCATCTGCTCGATGACCTTCTTTTCCACACTTAAAACATTTTCTAGTCCCTTTAAGACAATCTCCACCATGCTTCTTTCCACACTTTGTGCATAAGGAAACATTCATCTTCTTTTCACCATTATTCTGAGATTTCTCCTTGAACTCCATCTTTCGTTTCTTGTCAAAACCATGAGATGGATATGTAACACCAACTTCCATTTCTACCTTGATAGCACAACGCACAATTTCTTCATAGCTACTGAAGTCTCTTATAGCTAATTCCCTTCGAAGACTTGGTTTTAAGCCACTGAAAAATCGATCAACTTTACTTTCAGGTTGGATGATAATTCCAGAAGCATACCTTGCAAGTCTTTTAAAACTTGCTTCATAGGTACCAACAGATTCATCATCCATTTGCTTCAGTTCAAGAAACTCTTTCTCCATCTTTGTTCGAAGAATACGAGGGAAGTACATACTGAAAAACAAGTTCTTGAACTCGTCCCATTCCATGGACTCAATTTCATCTCTTGGCCTCGTATTCTTGATAAGATTCCACCATGATCAGCTTCACCTTCCAAACGATATACTGCTAAGATGACTTTATCATGTTCAGAACATTGAAGAACTGAAAATATATTTTCAGTAGTACTGATCCATTGTTCAGCCACAAGTGGATCAGAAGACCCACTGAAATAAGGTGGACGTTGCCTCATGAAGGACTCAATAGAATATTGTTCCCTTCTCTGCTCATTTGGAAGTCCAGAATGATTCATAGCTTGTGGAAGTACAGCAATAAGATTTTGCACTCCATCTCCCATAACATTTGTTTGTTCAGGAGGGCAATCATTGCATTGTCCATTGCATTGATCAACACGGTTCCTTCGGGTTCCAGCCATCGTCTAAAACCCAAAAAGAATAGTGTGAGAGGCAAAAATCATGCTAGGGAAAACAACATAATAAAGGGGGAGTACCTTCAATATCCAACATCTTAGGTTTAATTCTATGATCGTTAGCGTAATTCTATTACTATAACCTATACGTATACTTATCCCTAGGGACATCCCTAGACATACCTTAGAAATATCTCTAGGGATCTCACTAACGCTTTCGCATCCTAGTTTCCAAAGGTTGACTAAACCTTTCCTCTGATACCAACTGTAACGACCCACACTTTACATACATTGTTAATACTTCAAAATTGAAGCACACTTATTACAACATATGACAAAACCACAAAGGACCGTATAGGTATAGTGTCTTTAGAAACTGGGGAAACATAAACAACTGGTTCATAAATCTTCTACAGTGTCTCCCATTTATTTCATCATATCTAGGGTCCCTTTTAGCATATTCTTCTTAATATCCATCTTCCTGACCTGGGGAAAAGAAAACATAAAAGGGTGAGCTCAAATGCTCAGCAAGGGCAAATAAAAGAAATAAAAATCATATCATATCTTTATGAAAATCAAAACCTGCAAAAGAGATCATAATATCTTAACATGGAATAAATCATAGAAGTGAAAATGAGATCCCCATAATCATAACATAAAACTTGAATCTTTGTGGCATGCACACATAATCATGGAAAATCATTTCTTGTTAGTCATGACTCATTGCCAAGACTATCTTAGTGGACAAAGTCCCTTTCTGAACCGAGTTCACTCCTCGTTTCAGTCCTGTATCACTGAACCGAAATAACCTTCCGTTCCAGCCATGTCTATCTCATGAGATATAAAATCTTTACCCAATGCATTGGAGGGAGATATAGGTCCCACCCATCTTATAATGAATCCTTTATTATGTGTGCCACATAATCATAAAACATACATCATCGCATAACACATATAACAAAAATGGGATTCTTGAAACATCATGACATCCTAAATCAATTCATATATGATAAAGGAATTCATAAACATAATTCCATCACAACATAGTCAAACCAATGTAAAAATATGGATAGAAACAGAACCCTTTATTATCTTAGATGGAAAATAATTTTGATAAAACACTTGAATTGAATTCTTGAGGAAAATATCCTTTCTTCTTCAAAAACATTTTTCCTTTCATAACATGTCATACAACTTTAAAATAAAAGAAGTTGATTAAAAATAAACTTGAAAACTTGAAAAGGAAGCTTCTTTGAAGTAATGTTTTAAAAATCCATTCATGCCGTATAAGTTAAAAAAACATTCTTCGTACTTTTGTCGGAAAAGTCAAAAAGTACTTCGTACGGAAAAACGACAAAAGATTCCTTTCATATTCTTTACTAAAAACTCACCTAAGGGTAAAATTGGATTTAAACTATTTCAAGTGGATGGAAACAATATTACATATTGAGGGAACATGGATGTGGATGATAAAATACACCCCAGTAAATACTTACGAATAAACAATCTCGGATAAAAATGAGATTGTGATATTTCCCTTACCTTAGGTCCGATTTGCTTTGTTCGTGTCCGAAGCTCCTGTATAATGGTTTAAATAATGTTATTGACTTATTCCAGAATCATACATATTGATATGAGATCATATATGGTCATATTATTAGCTTCTTGTTAGTAATATTTCATTGTTACTTGTTACTCGGGTCTTTATAACTTTTTGTTCTTATGCGTGTTTTGTCGAATAAATTCTTATTCTTATCTTTAGGTTATAGATAATTCATTTCCAGAATGGTATTAGTGTAGTATATACCATATTCATTCATTCAATTCATTTATATAATCATTATGAAATGAAGATCATGTAGAACGAGTCGCATCACATCGTGGAGAAGGTATTCCGTACGTACGCACGAGTGATGATATCGTTCCTATGATCGTGGAATTGTATTGGAGTATATATATATATTATTTCAGTATCAATATTACTTAATAATAATCATATATAGTTACTGATTACACCATTATACCCATCCTTGTAAGGTGATGGTGGAAAATAGATTACACCACGGCGTGGAGACAGTATTCCGTACGTACGCACGCGCGGTGATTTCTTTTTCCGTAGGATGGATAGATGGTGAAATAGGGTTGTTTCATACTTATAATAACATATCAGTATATGAGTGATACTGATGTTATTACTTCATAATAAAACAACCTAAGAAGAAGAAGTGGAAGAAGAAATAAAGATGAAAGAATTGGTAACGGTAATTACCTCTTCTTTGAAGTGCCTCTTTGAGACCTCCTCTTAGGGAACTAAAATTGGTCTTTGAGGAAGACCAGAACCTCTAGGATGTTGTTAGGGAAGTGGAGAGGAGAAATTGGCAGGGGTTGGCCGAGCTTGAGTTCTCAAATTGGTGTGAGGAGGAGGGGGAGGAGGTGTCCTTTTATAGGGGAGGAGAGGGGCACCTTAGGAATATCTCAAAATATTATTTTATATTAAAGTCAAAATCGGTTTATAATGGTTCCAAAGGGTCTTATTTCGAAGCTAAAGTGGGGATGGGTAGAAATCCTATCAACCAATAGGATTTAGACAAGTTTAGGGTATTATTTTAACCTTATCAATTAGATTTAACTCTAAGTTAAATAATTTAACTTTTACCGTGTCTTTTTGTTTTCTTTCACTATATGGTTAATAAACTTACTATAACATGCCAAACGAACCCCAAATTGATTATTATTAATATATATATCCTTATCTAAGTCATTTGGCCGAACCGTAGATTTTTAGTAATACAATAACAATTAATAATATAATATTTGATTTAAAAACTATTTTGTGTCAATTTTGACACTATTTGATATATGATTTTTGTGAAAGTCATAACAGAATTAAATGTTCGAACCAAGTTGATTAAATCAACATAAATATATCATAGTAACCGAGAAAATTAGTGGAATTCATAAAAAATCTCAAATTACATTTATTTTGGTGTTTATAACATCAATTATGTCAATATTTCATTAATAAGATAATTACTGCATCATCGTTGTGTCATAAATAAATTAAATTATTTTATGTCTAAAAATTACAAATAAAATACCATCATGTAGGAACTCTTTTTAGCTTTCTAATTAATATTTATAGTCTAATTTAGCTTATGTATAACCCCATATTAAAAATGATTTACTTATTAAACTTTGATTTTAACTATTTTAACCCTTCTTTAAATAAATTAATAATAAATGTCCTAATCTAATCCAAGTGGGCCTAAATGGTCATATTTTATTCCTAAGTTTGTTTTTGGTCGAATTACACTTGTCCAATAGAATTAGGACATGTGTTAGGGTAATATTAATATCATATTTACCCTTAGTTACCCTATTTACTATTAACCGTGGTAAAAAAAGTAAAAAGTTACTATTCACCAAAAATTTATTTTCATCTCATTGAACCACATTTTAGTCCTTGATATTAACCGTGTCTCTCGGATTTTCGAAATTCCATTCACAGAAGCGGTAAAATTATGTTTTATGCAAAATTCAGTTTTTAACCTACCACTTAGTAGTTTCACTATTCATCAAAAATTGTTGTTTTTCAGAACAATGCCAAAATTTCATCCCAAGCTATATTTCATATTCCGAAATTAAAAATGAAGTCTATTTTACCAAATTCATAACATAAAAGTTGCATTAATTAATTTTATAATTAAATCCCACTGTTAAAACAAATATCGTGTTTTTAAGAAACAATATCTATCAAAAGATTGACACTTATTTATGTCTAGTTTAAATGTGAAATTACATACAAGGACCAACATTGTATTAAATTGTTAAAATATATTCTAAATATAATTTAAAACCACTCAAATTAATGATTTATCACTATTAATTATTTCGATTAAAAAAGTTGTTTTTAATTATAATTTAGTAATTTTCACTATTCATCAGAATATGAAAGTTATCCGAAATGTACCAAAATTTCACCTTAGGCTAAATTCGATACTCCGAATCCAAAAATGAAGTTCATTTTGAAAAATAAGATTTACAGAATTTTAAAAAGTTGTTATTACTATTCATACCGGCTAGTTTTAATAATATTTTAATAGCATATCGTTGTTTAGTGAAACTCGGTATTGCGTATTACACACGCTATCGAGGAAGGTCGCGATTGCGTGTAATGCAAGGCAAGTCAAGGATGCGTGTTGTGCAAGCTCTTTTTGGTGTAGCGTACAACACAAGACTTTAATAAAATTAAAAAGAATATTTTTTTATAAAATCTTGGGCTGTTACAACCCTCCCTCTTCCACCCTCTTGATAGTATGCCACCCTCCAGCCAACACCACCACCAGCGCCGACTCCCTACTATGTCTTTTTCACCACTATCCACCATTCCTCTATTCACCCAACACCCACCTGCATAGGCCATGCCTCCCCTGCCCCCCACGTGCACCGACCTCACCAGTCGGTCTCCTGCCCCGACGAAAACACCAACCTCCCGCTGGCTGTAAGCACCTGTGACCGGCATTCCCCCTTACAACACCTCCCAGAGTGACCTCCGACTCCACCTCCTACCTCGTGCTCCCCAGCCAGCACATTATGTCCCATTGATGAATATTCCCCTCTTCCCCGATGGGGACCATCCTATGGTCATCCCTCCATCAGGCTTCACCCAACCTCCCACCCTCTTCCCCCATACCATCCTTTTTTGAGCCATTACATATCATGCTACTCACTTCCCCAACCAGCGACCATCTGTAGGACCTCATTATGGCCATCGCATAACTCTAACCAATCGGTGCCCTCTGGTCGCATGCCTTCCTACCCATCGCACACCCTCTTTCCCGTCTACACTCCTTTCCCAGTCGTGTACCCCCTCTCTGCCGACAACTTTTCTGATGCCCTGTAGCCCCTCATCAGCCTTTCGGAGAAGAACGACTGGATCTATTTTATCTTGTTCCACCTCCATTTATGTCAACAATCACACGCCTTGTTCTCAATTAGGCCAATGATAAAAATCCACTACCAAAGGAAAGCAGTTTGAGTTCACCTCCTTTTTCCACTTTGATGTTGAGGTGAGTTTTGCACTATTTTTTTATTTGGATTATTTAAAGCCTATAATTATGTGTTTCTATATATTTTTTTATTGATATGGTGTGTTGGTAGTAAATTCTGAGATATTTCAGGGATCAGGTTGCGCATTCTTGTGCGTCTGTGCAAGGTGTGTCGCGTCATCGTGTTTGGTTTGTGAGTTTATGTAGTTCCCCCAACTACACTTACCATTATATTTATAATTTAGTAATTCCTAGGAATTTCATTAATATTAAATAAATGGTAAATAATAGAATGTAATTAGTCATATAAATAAAAATTGTTATGAAAGATAGTGGTTCTCTCTTTTTCTTGAATTACCTAAAAAAATTTTCTTTCAAATGTGCTTAATTAGTGTTGATAAAATGCCTGATAGGATTTTTTATGTAAATTGTGGATCTTTTAAAGTGTGTATTGGGTTACCATTATGTTTGTGTGTCTGAAATGGATTTCTTGAATAGGATTTCAAATGGATTTGAGATTGGAAGTAAGGTTTTGATAATCCTTTGGATGTTATTTGGAATGTGTTGGTTCTTCTAGTAGTAGGTTATTGTCGATTGGTTGGTTAAGGATAGTTTTCCATTTTAAAGAAATAAATTATTTTGAAACACTCTTTAGGGTGTCTTAGGGGTGTTCCAACTATGTACATGGATGATGTGAGTTGTTGTGTGTGGTGTTGGTGAATTGTGATTGGTTACATCATTGAAATTCCTCACTCACCCCACTTTTCATTTGGTACTCTTCACGGGAACCTGGAATAGTAAGTGAATTTTCTATGAATGATTGTTCCATTAGATTATATTACACACTGGATAATGGACCTTAGTACATACTTTTCTCATCTAGGGGATTATGCCCCATAGTTAGTACAAGTAGGTAAACACTAAGCATTTGGCCATTATGACGTCATCAAGAGTAGCCATGCCTTCAAAATAAGTCACATGTATAGTACGTTCTAGATTGTTCATGACATCCGAGGCTTGACCAATATCTATTTTGTCTTCCGTTACTCGTTATGATTAATATTATGTTTTTTGTATCTACATTTCCATTATTGTGTACTTTTTTTATTTTTTTTGTATTTATTTCCTTTGAAAGAAGTGAGATGGTTTTGAGTAATTTTCATAAAATGTTTTTCAAATGAAAGTGTTTTATTCTCTTTTTAGAAATCTAGAAATGTAAAAATCACATTCTCTTTTAAATTTCTATTGGCACGAATAAAAATAATTTATTTATGAAAATAAATAGGGGAAATGGTTCATATATTATTTTAGGTAAAACCTTTAGAAAAACATAATTTTATAAATTGGAATTTAAACATGGAATTAGTAAATTATTTACTTAATGGTAGTGATTTGTGTATAGATTGATGGGTACGCCTACTGAGTTTTAGTACTCATGACTATTGTGTTTTCTTATTTTATTTTCTATTGAATGTTTGACTCAAGCATCTTCGTTTTTGGAAATACTTGGTTGTGATTTGGAGAGTGACTATCAGGGTCTAAAGGAGTATTGGTCATGGTTAGGTTAGTTTATTTTTGTTGGTTGTTATTTTATTTTTTTCATATCTATTATATACTTTGTGTTTTTGTGAAATCTCTGATATTATATTTATTTTAATTTGGAGAAATCATTCCCTCTTACTCTCTATTGATGCCCTGGCACTTGTCGCCAACCTAAGAGGATTGTGAATGCCTCTTAGGACTTACCGTGGATAGGCTTGGGTGACCGGTTCAGGGTAAACCTAGGTTGGTTTGTGACATATTCATTTTCAAAATCATATTATAATAAAATTCATATAAAAAAACATAATTTTTCATAAAATATTATGTAGCTCCGTATTTTGATTTTATTCTATATTGATCAATATATGGATAAATGGTTCATTAGTCATTTTTAATGATTAGATTTCTCCACATCCATAATTATTCCAAGGTCCATCCTCTGAAAGTCCAGGATATTTAGGTCTATTTCATTCATGATCATAGGTATTAGAGAATTATCCTTCCACCATACATCATTATTCAAAATATTTCCATATATTTGTGTCAATGTATATGGTGGCATAGTCTCTAATCAACTCTAACCATCCCATTTTTTTCTTATTCGACTCATACATTTTTAGTATTTACAACAGACTCGTATGTTTTTGAATGTATTTATAATTTTACAACATATATAAATTTTTTTCATAATATTATCAATGGGAATATAATGTAAGGTCATGGATTCTTTTTTACAATCCATTTCAAGAAACAAAACAGTAAGTATTGGGGCTCCCAATAGACTAGTATTCCATCCTTGATCCCAAATCTCCCAATTATAGACCCATAAGTAATAGATTTCATTTCCATTAATTACAGACACACATCCTCATCTATTCACACTATAGTGAATCAAATTATTACCAAATGTGTTAGGGTGAATCTGTGATGCACACTTATAACCTACATCCCCTAGTCTCATAAGATCCTCCATGTACCATCATGGAAGTAGTATAAGGTCATAATTCCGTGAATCCTTGAAGACTAATTCACTCGGTCCGACTGATCCAGTTTGAGACTAATGATCACGATTAAAGGGAAGGATTCTTGGTTCTCTTTCATTTTGAAGGAGAAATCATAGTTGATTAAATTTACAAAAAATGGTCTCTTAATATTTATTTTGGGGTCAATCTTCCCCCTTTGGATTTACTCTCCCTTTTATTTAGCTCTTGGGATATAACTGGTATGGATATGGTTTCAATTGTAATTCAAGATATTTTGAGAGAAAGATTTAATTGGGGATTGTTCATGGGATGGATGTAACTATAATAATAGGTATAAATCATCTATTATTGGTAATTATATATTAATAAATATAATGATTCCCCCATTCCATACACTGAAGTCATCTTCTTGGCCTCTCAATTCACATCTAAAACACCACCATTCAAAAATATATTTAGAATATCCTTGTATAATACACATGTTCTCAAGAGTAAAACCATAACATAGAACTCATGATGGTTTCCTATATTTATGAAGAGTTTGATCTAGAATCTCCCCTCACTCTAGTAATTCTACTACTTGAAATGAATGACCTATATGTCTATAAAACTATATCCTAAAATTGATCTCCTAATTTTTTCCTTTCTAATCCTTTTATGTCCACTCAATGTATGCATATTCAAATCATAGTGGAAATACCACTTTTCATATCACGTACTAGTTTGATATTAAGAGACCCCCATTGGGGTCCTTTTCTTGATCCATATTATGAATTGAATGGATAGGTAATCGAAATCCCTATATGATGAATACATTGAATGTGAATTACGGGAGGATTGTTTTATTGAATTGATATTTTATCCCCACTATCATAGTTCCCTATACTGACTACTCAACAATAGGATTATCCTATATTTGATCTTCCAATAGTTCTATACCAGAGTGGTAGAGGATCTTGCATAGAATCCTCAAGTCCCATGATCATATCTGGGTGGGGGTGAATTTACGGGTTACATTAGTATCAATGTAGTAGGTATTGAGGATGGGGTACTATATTATTCAAAAATATTTATCTGATTTGGGAGATCAGCCCTAATATTTTGGCCTATGAGTCTAGAGGCCTTCGGTTCACCAAAGGCCTTTGAGCCACACGACATTCGGGCCACCAATGGCCTTCAGGACACATTGAGTTTGGGCCATAGATTCTAAGAAGTAGCCTAGTAATACCACATAAGAGTAGGACCATGAGAGGATTCAAATAAAATTAGAAACCAAAAGAGGAAAACTAACCAGATTGGAATAAAGGAAATGCATCACAACTTCCATTTTTACTAGGCACTATGCAGATATGTGAGAGGCAATGCTAGCCAATCACCCATGTGAGTTGGAGAGCTAGGCGCCTTAATGTTTTATATATTTGTTATGTGTATTTCAAGTGTTTCATGTCATGGGAAACCAAAAGTACATGTATTGGTCCTTATGCATCTAAAAATTTGGGTGATGTATGGTTCTTATGCCTTAGACCTATTGGTCATATAAGGTTTCCCCCAAAAACCTTAAAAGATGGATTATCCAAAAAAATTGAAAATCTATAGAATTTAGGGTTTTAGGTATATATTTGATCTCATTTCCTCTCATTACTATTAATTCCAATATGTAGACAAACTATATATTTATGGGTATAATACACAAACTCATGATTCATGAAACCTGACCACTATAATTGTATTCTTATCTATAGTTACGTTATTCAAGATGTAACTTGCCCTTTTATTCCTAACCTCCCCCATCTAGATTTCTATATAATATATTTCATGTAATAACCCATGTAATTTTAAGATAATTAATTTATATATATTTATTAATTATATTTTATAGTTTCAAATAAATTTCAAATACAATGTTTAATGTTTCAGTCAAAACGAAAAAATATTTAAATCTAAAAAATGTGATTCTAATAATTATATGGTTTTATTACAAATTTTGATTCAAATTTTTGAAAATTTTATTTTATTTTTGGAAATTAGTTATTGATTTTATAATTTAAAAATAATATTTGGATGAAATTTTTTTATTTTTCTAAAAAAATATTTTAACAAGAATTTTAAAATATTAAGATATTTTAAATAACATTATAATTAGTTAAATTATTAAACAAGAATAATTATATTTTTTTATCATAAATAAATTAAAATTTTACATTTCTTTATAATAATTCAATTACAATATTTGAAATAAATTTTTATCTTCATATTGGTATTAAATTTTTTTTACACACTAAAAATAAATTTATAAAAAATTGGGTTTTGACATGTTTTTTCGGTTTAAATTTAAATTAAAAGATTATATTTATATGATTGGAATATTAAAAAATGTATCCATATTAATAACCAGTAGGTCAAATTTTTTACTTAGGTCCCTAGAATATTTAATCATTATATATAGTAACCACAGAAAAAAATTATCAATATAGTACAATAAACATGGTAAATATGGTAAAAATAATATAATAAGAGCACAAAATTACCCTTAATCTTTCAAGAATGCTATTGGTGATTTTAGTTTATCCATTCCCATTCCAATATAATATATATACACTCTTGTATCCATATTTCATTAATTATTTGCATTATAATATTTAAGTAAAAGACAATGTCAAAATGTCACTTTCAATATTTTTATAATAATAATATTTTTTATAATGATAAAATCATATTATTTTAAGTTATAAATTATTTTTTGAAATATAAATTAATGTTTTTTCATGTAAATATTCTTGGTGGTGAATTAAAAACCCTATATTCTTACACACCACTAACACAATACTTGTGAATATATTTGAAGGTCATGTTAATGATTTTGACAACACTAAATGTAATATTTTTTGGGTAATAATATTTTGAAAATTAATTTTATAGTTACATATAATGTATTTTTTGTTGAATTTATTATATTAAAATTACATTGTTCACATTTATAATTTAATTTAAAATAAATAGAATAGTTTCAAAAATGACTTCAATAAAATTTTCTTGTCAATATTATTTAATGAAAAGTTAAAAAATTACTAAAATTACAATATTTTACCATTTTATTGGTATATGGACTAAAATAAAAAACATTGTGCATAAATGATCAAAATTTCATTTTATATAAACTCTCTTGAACCCCATATTCATTATTAAATGAAATGAGGGGTTAACAAAGATATATTGGAAAACATCATCTAAACAAGACCAATTTTTATTTAATTAATGTATGTAGGCTCATAATAATCATAGAATAAAATTATGTTAGTTTGGAATATTTGTTTCATGAAAATTAATTAATATTAGTTAAATGTTTTGAAAAATTATATGAGTGACCCAACCCTTACATATAAAAAGGATCCTCATCTAATCTAATATTAACACTTTAGAAGCCTTTAACGACATCCATGACCATCCTAATGCATTGAAGTTATTTATAAAATGGAAAAAATGAAGATATATTTTAATATATATGGTGACAATGAATTTTCTCTCATCTATATACATTATTTTATGATTTGATTAAATTATAAGATTCTATATATTCAACAGTGGAAACCCATATTTCATATTTGTTATGGGAATTATAATTTTTTAAAGGGTTTTTAAAGGGGAAATAATATTTAAATATCCAATAGTGGTTTGGATTTGTGATAAAGGCAATTTTGAAGGGATTTTTAGTGAAACATTGAAATAATAAATGTTTTTAATCATGATATTGTCCATGATCATTATTTACTATGATAGGTGTTCCCGATATAGCTATGGATTAAGGTGAGTAAGATATAGCTCATTAAATCATTTAATAATTAATATGATCACTATATTTGTTTGATGCAAATTGTATAAGAATTCCAAATTTAAGGGTTATTATAAGGGTTCTAGTAGGATATCACTCATTTGATTCAATACCTTCTATAATCAATTATCATTTTAATCAATTTCAGATATATATCCATGATAAAAAAGTATTAAATTATTTTATACAATTTATAACCTACTATGAATATCATAAATTGATTATAGAAGGTATTGCATATTATAGAGATCATGTTATAATAAATAATTATTTTTTAGATGAGTGATATCCTAGTAGTAAATGAATATGTGGATGTTATTAATGGTGACCTTCAGGTTGTTATTATTTCTATGAATAATGAATTTATTGTTTACAAAGTGAAATATATTGATTATATATCCAATCCACATTATCAAATGTATTATTTAAAAATTATGGAATTGTAAACTAGTTTAAATATGTTCTAGATATATGATTCATTCATCCAAGTAAATCACCCTTGGGTGACCCTCTATTATCTTAAAAAAAGAAAAAAATTTATTGAGGAATTACATTGAGTATAGAGCACTAAATAATATTGTGTTTATAAACAAGTATCCTCGGTTTCATATTGATGTTTGTTTATCACATCTGGGAAGACAATATTTTTTAAAATTGATCTCATGATAGGTTATCACTAGTTTATTTTGAAGGACGATAATATTTTATAACCATTGTTATGAATAAGATAATGGAATTAAGAGTTTTTATTTATTCTTTTTAGGTTGATTAATTCACTATTTATATTTATTGACCTTTTAGACAGTGTATTCCAATAATATTTAGGTAATATTTTTTCTTCTCATTAATGATATTACTGTATACTCTAAAATTCAAGAGGATTGAAAATTAATCCTAATGATACATTGAAAAAAAATAAGATACAAGGAAAATTTGGAAATCTTATATGTATTGGTTATAGAAGATTAATTTATATGGCACATTAATTATAATTATATCATATGTATTGACCCTAATGAAACTAAATTTGTCCAGGAATGTCCAGTGCCTATAAATTTCATAGGGATTCATAGAATTCATTGATTTGTGGGTTAATAATATTGTTTTATTGAAAATATTTCATGTCCATATCCCCAACTAACTATGTAAACTCAAAAAATATTTAAATTGAAATAGATGAAAGAGTGTGATTATTGTTTCCATGAACTAAAAATAAGATTGCTGAATGCACAAGTATATTATATACCCTCTTGAAATAGTGACTTTTCATATACAATGATTTTTCATTGAATTTAATTGGGTATGTTCTGGTGTCGAATGATCATGTAATTTCATATGCTTCACATCAGCGAAAACCATATGAGTTTAATTATCCAACTGATGATTATGAGTTAACAATTTATTTTTTTTCATTTAAATTTTGTGAAATCAATTATATGAAGTAAATTCTGAATTATATATGTATAAAAAAATATGTACAATATATTCATTAGGAATGGTTTGAACATGATATAGGGGATATATTTTTATCTAATAAAGGATTACGAATGCATGATTCATTACCAAAAAATAAAACAAAACATTTACTTTGATGCATTTAGCCTTTAATATACATCTTTTTTAACCATGATACCTTTGGAATATGAACCTTTGGTTAAATATTTGATGATTATTTTCCCATAAATTGTTCATATTTGTACTTAATTTATTTTGTTTCATGTGTCATTACAATATCCCATGTCCTAAATAATAAAGTATTGTATTAATGGGGAAAAATTTTTACTAGATTAAGTATATTCTGTAAAGTACATTGTGTTTCTTGGGAGTAATTTTTTCTTAAAAAAGGAGTTACTATACTTGGAAGGATATAATGTTTTACTTATGATTCCTATTTGAAGAGATAATAATTATGTGAAGCTCAATGTTCTGTATTTTCTATCCATTATGTAAAAAATGTGATGTAAAGTGAAATTTAAAAGTATTACTAGTGGTATGTAAGTAAATTAGATATTGTTAAATATATTATGCAATGTTATACTTGTCAACAGATGTATCTTGATGAAAAATTAATTAAGGGGATTCTATATCCTTTCCTAGTTCAAGGGGGGAAATCAAAAAATATATCCATTGATTTGATAATGGTATAAAAAGAACATCTCAATGTAATTAATAAAATTTGACAATTTTTGGTCAATTAATGAAATCAGTTTTTTCTCCCAATATGAGATAATATATATTTAGTTCAAATTTGAACAAAATATATAAAGGATATAGTCATGATACCTATATTCCCTCTATTTATTTTATTAGACAGTGATCCTAATATTAATTATAATATTGGTAATGGGTTTCATAATTAATTCGGTTATGAATAAAATATTATTACTTATTTTAATCATAAATAAAATAGGTAGTCATAGAGAAATATTAAAAGATTTAAATACATTACTCAGGCTTATTAAATGGATTACTATGGAGTTCTAAATCATCATCCTTTCTTGGATGAGTATTCTTATAAAAATTGTTTCCATTCTATTACATAGATGTATCCTTTTAGGGATATATATTGAAAAGTATTTTGATTTATGGTTAATTGGGTTGATGTTGGTGAAAGGATTTATTAGGACATTAATGGGTAGAGGAAATTGATGATATGGTGAAGATTATTAAATAACACAGGAGGATATATAAAAAATGACTGAAATTTTGTAGAGATAAGTGGAGGGAAGATATTTTAATCCATAAATGTGATCATAATTTTCATAACTTTCCTCCATAGAAAAGTGTAACATGTTTTAATAAAAAGGGAATATATTCCCACAGTTTAATGGGACGTATGGTATCCTATAAAAGTAATATTATTTTATTATCATGTGGCCTTGCCTATGAGATTAGCTCAGGTACATAACATATTTCATATTTCATTGTTAAAAGAATATGTTCTTTTTGAATCACATCTTTTCATCCAAATAATTTATTTAGTAGTAAGAAAACCATTCATATGTATAACTACCTATACATAATATTTTGCATAGAGAGTTGGATTAATAAAAAAATATTATTCACCTAGATAATGTTTTTGGGAAAAAACAAAAAGTTTAACAAGCAACAGGGGGTGATAAAATTGATATTTTTGGAAGATTTACAAATATAAATATGGGATGAATAAAATTTTAGGATGTAGTGTGCAATAAAATGGAAGAATGAAATTACCAAGATAATGTAATGATTATTTATTTTCTTATATTTATTAATAATTTTTAGCATATATAATCATGTATATTTCTGTCAAGTTGAAGGAGACATAGTTCTAACCCAATTGAGATTTCATGAGTTATATTATTTTTTAAAAAATAAATAATAAAAAATTGTTGCATTTAAATTTTAATTAATTAAATAAATTTATGAGATCAGAATAAATAAATTAACTTAGTGTAAAATTTATAGATTTCTCTAAAAGTAGACATTTTTGGATGAATATTTTAAATTACTGAATTTTATTTAAAATCGTTTTTTCCTTTCAAGAATTTTAAAAAATCATATTTGTTTCTTGATTATAAAATTTCTAGACATTTTTAAGTAAAAATAGTCAAATTATATTATATTTAAATAATTTTATTCTTTTTTTCTATATAAAAAAATTTTATACATAAAAATTATTATTTTTTAAACCATTTTCTTCAAAAAAAATCTTAGTTAATTTATAATGAAATTAACCCTTCTTGTGAAATGGTTATTTTCAAATGGATTTTATACATTAAATCATGATATCAAAATTTACAAAATATTATCCCCTAGTTTTTTCCATTATGAATTGTAACAATATAAATAAATTATCTCCATGGTAAGGGTAAACCATGTAATATGGGATAATATATTATTATAAGGACTATCAATTTACCCAAAATGGGTATTTATCTAATTTAATGAGTCTATTTCCCCCATTTGAATCAAAATTTTAAAAATATGAAATCTTGGGGACATAATTCAAAAATTTTAACATAAAAAATATTTAAGTAATTGATAACAACTATATTAAACCATTATTCCATTTATAATATTTAATATTTTGTAACATGGAGGAAAATATATTTTCCCTAATAAACATTTAATTGATATATAAATTAATTATATATATATTAATTCGTTTTAAATTTTATGTAATTAAATAATTAGCCCAAAATCATACGCAACATCAACATAATGCTTGTGCATATAGCATAAAAATCATTAAATTATATTAAAATCTCTAAAAGAAATGTAATTTTGGAATGATAACATGTGCCATTAATTTTTTAGGTATATATAACCTATTAGATATGTGTGGATGAATATTATTTGAATTCAAAATTATTTATGTAGTTTTTAAGGAAAAAATAAATAAATTTTTCAAGAAACGTGATTAATGATATTATAAACATATAATATTTTACTTAATGATTTGTAATTATAAAATTCTTTATTTTGAAAGTAATTTAGATACGGTTTAAAATATATTCTATGGATATTATATGGGTCAATTATCTTGATATTTTAACTATATTGATAATAAAATATAAAAAATATTTTTCCCCAATAATTCACAAAAATGAAAAAAAATTGAAATAAAAAGGTAAGGGAGAAATCATCCCAAAATAATTTATAATTTATATTGGAATATTTTATTTAGAATCAAACACATCATAGATTTTAATTATATTTTTATCCCTTTTTAATGAAATATTAATTATATAATTTCAATATTTCATGTAATTCCATGAGTTCCCCTCCCAACACTTATCAAAGGCCACCTCCTATCCACATTACCGAAAACATAAAAAAGAATATTGGATTTTACATTTCATTAAAATTTAAACTAATTGCATCCCTCTCCATGTATTAGAGGGATTTTTTGATTAAGAAATTATCAAATGAAATATTTTTTCCTAAACATTAATAGTTTTTGTAATGATGATGATGATAAAGATATTATGTGATAATTTGAACTTGAGGTAAGGAAAAACTAAAATTAAATTCCCATTTATAAAGGTTTTAAAAACTTTGTTTCTATATTTTTTTATTTTATTTCAAAATTATAAAATACATTTTTTTAATTATTCATATGGATGTATATTATTTAAATAGTATGATGTATATCTCATTGAACATTTTTTAAATGGATTTTAAAATTAATCATTCTACTAAATTTTATCTCATTCATTATAAATATAAAAATTTAATGTTATATTTTAACATATTCGGTGATAATCATTTTTACCACTATCAAAACCATAATTTGATGATTTTTGTTACATTATGTACATCCATGATTTCTTCAATTAAAAAAATATTTCAAATTAGTTTTATCAATTCTAGTTTAGAAAATGAGTTATCAAAAATAAATGTTTATTTTTGATATCTAAAGTGAATTGTGTTTGGGATGAAAAGGTTTTTTCAAGGGATTTACGATGAAATGTTGTAAGAATAAATTATTTTATCATGATTTTATTCTTTTTAAATGTTTAAAATTATGTGATCCAAATATATATCATCATGAGGGATAATCCTTATATATTCCAAGAAGAGATGTTCTCCCTATATAGCTCTCCAATTCATGGGTAATGAATGTGTTCTATTGATAATTATATTAAAATCCTTCCATATGGTTAATCAAATTCAATGTTTTATTGTATATTTTTTATGTGGATGATATACCAAGGAACCCACACAGATATTATAGGCATAATAATGAGTTTTCATAGAAATCATCAGAATTCAGAACATAATATAATGATCATTTCAAAGGATGGATTATGCACTCTTCTGGAAAAAATGATTGTTTTTATAGAAATGTTTTAAATTGGTTGTTGTAGTGACTAAATATATTCATAGATAAATATTACATAGTAAAATATGAATTTCATTAAATACCCTTGCTATTTATTCCTAAATAATTTATGTCTGGTTCAATTAAAAAATGGATACATAAAGAACTATTCCATAATTTTATTATTCCATCTCCTATTATATTCTTCACATTGTAACTCATATTAGATATATAACACATAATACCTTTCATCAAAACCAATTGAATAGAAAAATAATAAAGGATGATCTTCATTTCACATTTGGGGTAAAAATGGTAGATATTGATATATCATGAGCATAAGGGTATAATAGAATAGAAATAACATTTTTTAATCACGCCTTGTATATCATAGATCATAAACAAGAGTCATGAAATAAGTCTTTGGTGTTCATAAAAAATTATTCATAACTAAATCAATGAACATGAACCATTGAAACAATAACATTGGAATAGGGAATAAATTTGGGGCATACTCATAATCATAAAAAAAATTATATAGCATTTCAATTCTCATTATAAGGACTATCACAGAGGGATTTTATCACTACCCATGCCATCATATAATTCATGTTTCCTCCCAAAATATTTATACTGGAAAGAGTCCGATAAAGAAATGGGTTCACTCCAAATTCCAGTCCATTTTATCAAATGATATATCAATCATTACCTAATACATTAGAGGGGGTTGTAGGTCAAAATATTCACTAAATGAGAATAATACCTATCTATGATATATCACTATAAAACAATATTCATATAAGAAATGATTAAAATAAATATGTTTTTAAAATCATATATCCTTTTTGATCTCATCAAAATAAATAGTTTTCATAAAACATTTCATCTTAGCATGACATGTGGAATTGAAATTGTTTTCATAATCATTTCATCATTTCACCACGTTATAACTCTTTGATAAATAATCGTGTTTCATAAAAATCATTTCATCATAAACCAAAAGAATTCATAGAATGTATATTAATGGTATCATTGGATTATATCCCCATTATTCATAAGTAATCTCAATCGTAGCCATTGGAAATGGAAAATTATTTTGAATGATCACATGAAACATTAATTTAAGAAAATAACCTTTAAATATTGAAAATAAAATTTTTAAATATAAAAAAATATCAATATTATTTCAATTGAACAAAACCAATTGATTATCTTAATGGATGATCTAAAATAATTTAAAACATGTCTTCTATAATATAACCATTCTTTTAAAATCAGTTTATACATCAAAAAAAATTCATCAATAATTTTTGAAATCCATTTTCTTAAAACCTAATAATTTGAAATTATATATTTTAAATCATTGGGTTGTTATGATAGTGTGAAATTTTATACACATAAAAATAATGATTCCTTTAACATTATTGATTAAAAAAATCGGAATTATTTTTTAAAAATTATTTAATATTACAGTAAAATAATTTTTTTAAAAATAAAATAATGGGTAAAATGTTTGTAATAAAAAATTTATAGAGTATTAGAAACTTTTTTTTCAATTTTGTTTGTGAAAACATGGTTTGGGATGAAAATTATTTTTCAACTGAATATTGAAATAAATATGCTTTTTCATTAAAAATTTCCATTCATCTATTGAGTACATAACAAGAGTAAAATGATGTAAAAACATATATTAACATGAAATAAGATGTGTATAAGTTTTTTGAAGAAGGATCAAAATATTTCAGCAAATGAAGCATAAAAATAAAAAACCATGTTAAACAATGAGATTGTATTAGAAAAACAATACAACATTAGAAACATTAAATCATAATCCCCCTAAAATACTTACATAAAATAGAACATAGAATATTTTTAGAACTAATATATTCATGATATTAAATGTCAAACAGGATTTATATACACCACATATTATTAGATATTTTCATAATATAACATTTTTCCCCAAGAAGGAAAATTATTAAAATAAACTATTTTCACATTGGTAAAATTGGAATTATATACCCCATGAAAGATAGATCCTAAATTTTAAATTGAAATAATTTTTTTAGTATAATAATAATAAAATACATTCATGGTATCTATATAAACCATATAAAATAAATATATGGTTAATAAGGATTATGCCTCCTAGAAGTAATAGAAGCGAGATGGAAATCTCATTCCATAAGTATCAACATCCACCATACTCATTAAAAAATCATGTATAATAAATCAATAGGGAACCTAAGATGCTCAAGGTCTCATAAAATCCACAAAGGATAAACAAAAAAGCATGAAATCTACTGAAAACCCTAATTTTCTATATGACCACACATATACCTAAGTTATTAAGTATTCCCATCTCAATCATGAGGAATCACATAGTCCAACTCATAAGTAGAAGATCAACTGTTACACAAAGGAAGAAGTACCACGAAGGTATGTATCACCCAGGTTTCCAACACAGAAGAATACCACCATGTCATTATCACATAGGAAGGTACCACATAGATATGGACTCACCTCACACTAGGTAAAACTTCGGTATAGAAGTAGAGATGATAAAATGTAACTACTAAATCATCATACTATGTTATGAGGCTCTGCTTCTGACCCACAGAAGATAAATTAGTGCTGACCCACATAGGATCGCTATGTGCAGACCCACAAAGGATTGCTCGGTGCTGACCCACACAATATCACTTAGTGATGACCCACACATGATCGCTCAGGGCTAACCCACACAGGATTTCTAGGTGTTATCCCACAAAAGATCACTATTAATGTTTGACGTCACAACCAGCTACTGGGATCCCACACTAAGATTGCTCGTCTCTGGGAGGGTCCACTTCTCAAGCCACTGGTCGATGGTCCAACTGATACTAAGTCCCATTAATAAGTTTCATAAAGGACCTCTACGCCCTAGGGGTCTCAACGCAACATACAGTGCATCAATCAGACGCCCAGTCTATGAGTTATTAGCCTTTTAGTCCTGTGGGCCCAGTTGGATTCACGCTCGATCCAACCTCAACCCACTACGGTCGAGGTGATTGTCTCTTTAAGAGAATACTAGTGTTTCATGTTCAATGGTTCTCTCAAATTTATATTCTGAGCAATGGTTCAAAATTTAGAAAATCTCTCTCATACTCTTACTAATTGTACCCAGAAAGAAGTTCATAAATTCATTCTCGGCACATCAGGCCTCGAAATCACACGCCTTCAATTTTTCCAGACTTGTAAAATTCTCATATATTTAAAAAAAATTAAATTGGAATTCTGGGTCTTTACATATAATTAAATAGGCATACTAAAATCAAAAATATAAAAAATAATCATTAAATAAAGCATTATATCAATCTATAATAGGTTTTTATGGAAAGATAATAACATAGGTTCATAAGGCTATAGTCCTACATGCACTTGATTGATAAATTCCATTCCAAATTGATAGAATAATATTAGGATAATGGTTTTTACATTTACATAATGAAATATTATTATATATTGGATACTAGTTTTAATTTTTAATGATATTTAGTATTATATTATGGTAATATATTTAATTTTTATCTTAAATTATATTATTTTATCATAATAATACTTATTAGGGATTATTTTAATTATTTCATTCTAGTGAAAAAAATTACTAGAAACCATATCTAAATGAACAATACCTTGCAAAATAGGGTGGTCTCATATTATACCCATATTAAAAGAATCTCATGATAATTATATATTTTTATTAATGAATAAAAATTAATTTACATCTACATCAATATATGGTATCATTTCAATATATAATTCTAAAACATATGATTACTCTAGATAACATTAACATTGTGATTTTCTCGTAATTACTGTAATTTATTTTAATGATCCAAACTTATACTAGATATTTTATGAAATAAGGATCACGATCAAAATACCTATCATTAGAGTATAGTATAAGCAATGGTTATTATATGCTCATCATTAAATGTGATATATGGAACACGTAATATACAAAATAGAGTTTTCAAAGGAATTATATTTGATAGTATAATGTTACTAATTTATCATGAACCATTAAGTGAAAAATGATTCTATGGATTATCATTCCATTAATCAAAAATATCATTGCCTTAGTTCGATGTTATATTAGAAGGAATAAAATATATTTAATGTAAAAATATAGATTCCATTGATGATTATGTTAAAAAATCATCTATCAACCTTGTATCTTTTTAATTTTATAGTGAGAGGATTAAATAATCACTATGAATTCATGAGAAAGATTAAGTCCCATCAGTTTACATACTCCATCATCCCCACATCATGTTCATGTTCTATACCATATCCCATAAAAATCCCCATTAGGATTCTTTTTGATACATTAATTGAATATTTAGTTATATAAGGTCTTCAATAGGGGAAGGGTTTGAATATAAACAAATTTATATCCATTAGATAGGATGTTAAAACATCTTTAATAATTATAATGGGCCTTTTATAATGAAATTAAATATTTTTGAGGATTCACTTTTCTATAGATTTTTTTAATTTTCTTTATTAATAATAAACCTAAATTTTAATGTGAACCATAAATATCAATTATTTATATCTGTAAGTGACACTTCAATAAAATTTAACATTTCAATTACATATATCATTGTTTGGTTATCAACTAGAATGTAAAATTTAATATGATTTTTTTGTGGATAAATTATCTATGAATCAAATAATTCTAATATGGAATTATATACTCTATATTCATCAAGAATACCGATTGAAATAGTCATTTCCTTACCAGCCTTTTTTCATGTGAGTTTTTGTTTTTGTAGGAGATGTGTGGTGGATTGATGAGAATAGTGTTAATATTTCGATTAAATACATTCTAGGACTAGAATAATGTCCATTGAGTTAAGGGATAATGTGATGTAGTTTATCTTAAGGAATGGGTTTTCAAATCCTATATAGGGTTAGGAGGATTTTTATATTTTTTTGTCTCTTCCCCTTCAGAGGTGGGTGGAGATAAACTAAGACGAGGTATCTTAGAGAGGATAATTTTTATTGACACATCATTGTCATAGGTTTTTTTTGCGTGGTCATCGTATTATATGTTGTAGGGTTTAAGGTGGGCTCCTGAGGGATTTTTTTATAACTCTTATAGAATGGAGGCTATAATGTCTAGTCTTTGATGTCATTATTGATTGTGGGGTAACATATGTGTGTTGTGAAGGTTCTACTATAGCATTACTAAGAGATATTAGGATCTCGGTGAGATAATGGGCATTTATTCATGATTCATGATGGGATGGGGTATATTTTTTCATCCTTATGGTTTATTTATTTTTCATTGGTTAATGAATAAAAATTATGGAGTGCCATGGGGTTCAATTACATGGCTTTTCAATTATAGTGTTAAAAAAAATTACATAACCCCTTCACAACTCATCACACACATGACTTATTTATCGACTCTTTGGTGAATGAGGTGTATTTTATATTGTTTCTTCTAGAACCTCTTCATCTATATTGATCATAGGTATTAGTAAGTTAGTTTATTTCAATCTATGGAATTTTTCATTTTCCTCCTCCTTTTATTTTCCAATGGTAATCACCTAGAAAATTATTTATTTGTGTGATATAGTTGGTTTGGGTGATGTTATGGATAACTCATTATAGGGGAATTAATGAAATTGTTTTCTATGTCATCAATATGTTACTATTTGGTATTATAGACCACTGATCAACTTATTATTGCATGGATCTAGAATAGTGAAGTATAAACCATATATGAGGTTAGTGATCCTTTTTTTCTCCTTATATCAGTGAATATTTGATATTAACAAGCCTTTGATTCTTCTATTGTGGATTATAATATAAAATAGAAGAATTTAATAAAGTATAACTAATGAAATTAAGGGGAACATTATTTAATCTCCTGTCCTTACACTATTATTTAATATTTCTTCTAATATTAAGCTCAAATGCAATTATTAATGAAAAACTATTTTATCATTGAGCATATCATGTGATATGGATTCCACACTTTTATGAAATATTATTGTAATTGAACTTTCAATCCAATAATTAATGAATTTTTAATAACATATATATATCTATCAAACTATCTGTTTGTAAATCTAAAAGATGTGTGAAAATAACAGTTATAGAGTGGATGAAATGCTATGTAATAACTCTTTTAATATGAAATTTAATTTTTATTTTATTTTATAGAATTTATTTTTTTTTGTTACCAATATATCATTATTTATATTTTTATGAATAAATTTCAAAATTTATGGTTTTATATAGTGATAGTGGTGGCGTGTTTGGGAGAAGCACCTATGAGGAGGCAAAATTGTGATTTTCTTAGAATTTATTTTTTATGTGATGATTTTTTGTGTTTTATTTAAAATTATTATTCTATGATTTTTTGGATACTATGATATTTCATGTATTAGGTGGGATTTCATTAAAGAAAAAAATGTTTTTATATGGTGTGGCATGTGTTATAGTTACTTTGTAATAATGGGATGGATCTAGACATGTGGAAAATTGCATGGAGTTGACAATAATATAATATTTTAGGGATTGAATTCAATTAGAAAAAAATAAATAATGAATTTATTTATAATAAATGGGGTTTAATGGAATATTAAATGGATAAATTTTACAATGGGGGTGCATACGAGTTTTTTTCCCATAAAAATAATCATAATGGTTATTTAAATGGAATAAGTGCAAGTAAATTGGAATATCTAAAATTCGATAGAATTTCAAAAAATAAACAATGATTTCGGTGTTTATAGATGAATCATTTGGTGAGGATAAATATGGGGTGGATATAGTTTTTTGTTGAATGTTGTGTGGTTACATGGTTGTGAATTAGAATATTCTAGTGGCTTTGAATATTTACTTATAGGCTTAGTATTATGATCTACCAACTACCCTAGTATATTCATGTTATTTTAACATGCACCCACCTATGTCTAGAAATACAAACTAAAACCAAAATTATAAGCATATTTTTTTTCAATGTGTATGATTTTTATGGAATATACAGCTAGTTACCCACACGTCTATGCTCTATAGTTTGTATTAGTTCAAGAAATTGGTTCTTAGTTGGTGGTTGTATCTTCTATGTGGGTATTATTTATATTTATATGATGGGTCATTTAGTGGGACAAGGAGTCAATTATAGTAAGAGGATAGAAAAGGAGATGACTTCATTCATGTACAATATAACCTACTACATTTTTTATATTTCCTTTTTTGTGAACATATTGGTAGGGAAAAAGTTGTGGTAATAACATGTGATAAATTAATAATTTGTGAATGCATCATGGGATTATATTAATTATATAGGGCATTAATTTGAATGGATGATAACCAAGACACATTATACAAATCATAATATTTGTCATTGGTATAAATGGTAGGAAAGAAATAAAATAATACATGATATTTGATAATAAATTTTGAAAAAGAGTGGTGAATTTGATGAGGGGGACCATTGTCAATTTTTTGTTTATATTATTTTACTATAATGTATTGATTATTTTCTTAGTAATACATGGTGTTTTTGGGATATCTACTTTACCTGTTTATTTTGTTTATGTGTATGTTGGTAGTTCACAAAATTATTGATATTATCTTCGAAAATAATCAATAGAGATGATGGTTATGGTCCTACTATATATAAATGATATCATCTCCCTATGTACAACTAATTTATTTTCCTATTATATAAGAGGGGATCGATCACCAACATAGAAAATAACATCATATTGGATGGATATTATATATATATATATATATATCCTCATTATTTTACTTTGATTTGTTCTTATTTATGAAAATTTATTTTTTTACCTTTTATTAATTATTTTGTGTCAGTTTTTTTTATATTTTCAATATGTTTTTTATAAGTAAAATTCAACATATCTCTAGTCTTTGACTGATGTTATGAAGTTAATACTTCCAATCGAATTCCTTATGCATTGAGTGATAATATCCTCTCTATGTGCTATAATTGGGGTGAATTAGATCTCACTCTTTCTTATCTATGCTTGACCTAGATGGGAACTAGTTGAGGAGGGTTCTAGATAGATTTATATCAATGATTTTGGTTGAGAGATAAAATGTTGGTTGGGGTTAGGAACATATAACACATATATAGGTTTTATGGAAAATATTATCAAATGATCATAACTGTTTATATAATATTGAGATACATATATGGGAATCATTTTTTTGCTCCAAATATGATACAAGGATATAATAATATTAATTCAAAATATAGAAAATGAGGTGATGATTCAGGGGTTGTAGATACCTAGAAGTGGTACAAAAATCAATTTTTAATAGGTGAATGAAATTGGTGCTGCGAGGGAACTAAAATGAACATAAAAAGATTAGAATCAAATTCAATGCTATAATATTTGTTGTAATTTTTCTTTTTCCATTTCAATAGTGGATCCTGATTGTCTCTTATATATATTTTAACAATGAGAGGATTATAATTTTCATCTATTAGATAGTTGGATGGAGAATTCAACAATATAGAATGGGTTATGAAAGAATGACATTCATACATTCTGTCACTATAGTATGGGTCTATATGAGTGGGAAATTTACTATTAAGTGACCATGCTTGTTTTCATTATATAATAAGGTCAAAATTTGATTAATTTTTTCCTACGTATATTACAATAATTGATTTGTGGAAATTATGATACATTGGGAATATAATTTTTGGAGGTTAATTTACATAAGAGTAAAAGTGTGTTGGATCTTTATCAGTATAATCTTAAAATGAAGTTACACTCATAGTTTCGGTCATTGATGTCAAAGGAAACCGAGGTGGATGGGCTTGTCTTATTTTAGTATGATTTATTGAGCATGTCATGATTATTAACAGTATAATAGTCCTCTAGAATTACAAATTTGATCTATTTATAGACATAGACTCTTGAGAATGATATCTTTTGGAGGCATCACATCCAATAATATGATATATATTCACTAATTTTATGATTCTTATATGTATGTGTGTGTAGAAGAAATAAATATTGATCACATAGTTTCATCTTATAAGCGGAGTTTCATAACATGGATGTCTGAAGAGTTTCCCATAGAGCAGAAATCCAGATGAAAGATCATGGATGATATTATAACCAGGGATCTTATTTTTCGTATTTTACTCATTGCGGTCTAGTTAAAATTTTTCTATGTATTTTTCTTCCATATAATTTATCAGGATTCCACTAATAAGATAATCTTTTTATAGAAGTCACTACCACTTGTGGACATTGTGCTCAACTATGTAGATAAGTTAGTTTGGTTTGCTTTTCAGGACAATATTGTGCCACAAAAGAAGATATAGTAGATTCTACCCAATATACATCAATACCGGGGACAACTATATCTGTTTTGAATCCATTTTCGTAGGTTTATACCAAACATATGTGGTATATATGTTAGATGCTAACAGTGAAATATTCATAATCCCTTCTGACCAATATTTATTATAACACCCCTAGCCCGCTCATCCGGACTCAATGCTTAAAATACTGTGTAATTTTTATTATAAAAGACACTGGATGATTACATAAAACTTTAAACAAAGAAACTTTTACTGGTCTAGGTTCTGGAGGATTAGAAAAAAACCATACATTTATCAGTGTTAATCAAAAATAAAATCAATGTTCCTTGACGCTTCCCCGTGCACTATCACCAAAAGTGATGAAAACTACGATAATATCTTAAGATACCTGTGAAAAATCATTTTAAAATAAAAGGACGAGCGTTCAATCGCCCATTATTGAGTTTTGAAAACCATTGATAAATACTATTAAAAGTATTCCATTGATTATACATTTAGAAAATTCAATTGGAAATAAAATTTTAAAACAACCTTTACAAAATACTATTATTCTTTAAAAAATAATTTTAATTTGAAAATGCTTTTAAAACGAATCCAGTGAATTAGTTGAATATATTAAGCAAGCTATTAAAAAAACAAATGGGGCCACACAAAAATTTGACGGATATCATGGGCCTACCCACTTGAGGGTTGAATTCACTATATAATTCCCTATCGTATTTACAAATTTGAGTTCTGGTTTTTATAAAACATTATTGTCTTATCTTGCCTTACTTACATATATTTTTCACTGGTGTTTTAGTTTTGAAAATATATTTATAATCTTGTTTGGAACAAATAAATACAAATATTTACTGAAAATTATATACTCAACATTGTATGATCAGATATCATGAAACATATCTTTGCATAATCACATGGAAGTTAAATCAACACACACACTCTTGAAATTTCAAAGAAATATTTATTAAATTTCTTTTATGCATGAAGGTATGAACTAATAACAATAGTGAACATATAATTCTATAGTTTTAAAATTAATCATTAACAATAGATAATTATGTGTCGCGCACAAAAAACATCCAAGAAGCATTTATTTAGAAAATACAACAATCCTTTCATGGATTTATATTTATATGTACTTAATATTTAAGAAACATGACTTTAATGAGTATATATATATATATATTAATGTATAAATGCCATGATAACAAGGAATGTGTGATGCTGGTAATTTCAATTCCACTTTATGGTCCATTCTAGTAATTTCAAATGTAAAACAAAAGACATATTGAATCAATTTGTGGAAAAATTCAAACAAGTGATAAGGTTTTGGGATAAGTTTCATATTGATTTTTTTCACTATTGAAAAAAGATATACAAAAATGCTGGAAAATTAATTTTTACTGTATAAAAATCCAGAATCACAACAAAAGTAGTTGTATAAATTCAATACGAAAACATTGATAGTAGATGAAAGCAGATGAATGCAACTCATTGGAAACTAGTAAGCCAATTTTAAAGAAATTTGGTTAACATGAAACTAATTATATAATACATACATGAAAATTCAGACAAAACATATGTCATTTTCCACAAAATCTTGATCAAATCTTCAACGTGTGTCAATTACAACGGAAAAATGAAAAGATCTCAAAATCGGGAGGTTATTTCCCCTTTTATCTCTCAAAAAACCTTTAATGCATTCAAAACGGATCTTATCGAAGCCCTCTGAAGGACGATAATCACTTCAGCATCAATGCACACTTTGAGACACTCAACTAGAGCTTGTAACTCATCGTCTATCGTTGACGACAGCAAGGAAATTCTTGGATCCACGCCGATCGCAAAACCCATAGAAGAATGGCGCTCGACCTCACCCAGTCTTGGATTCTCTGCCGGCGCTCGATGACAATCCTAGTGAAACCATCGGTTCGCTCACGACTCGTCTCTTCGCATCGACCTTGAGATCCGAGGCTCCGATCTGTTTCACGTCGAGACTCCTCTGCAACCTTAAATCGATTTCCCCTTTATCATTTCATTTTTTAATTTAATTAATTTATTTATATTAATATATATATCATCTCATTATATATATACATTAATAAAGATTTATATTCATTTTATTTAATTTCAATGTTTCTAATATAATTTATTATTTTACCCATAATTAACATAATTTCAAACCATAAATATTATACTTTTTTTATATATAAAACATATATATAATTTTATATTTTAATATTTTTAGTTATTTTAATTTCAAAAGGATTTATTTTTTTAAGGTAAAATGAGTATTTTTGTGAAAATTAACATTATGAATCATTAAATTGTAATATATATGTTTATATAATAACATCTAAATGAATTAGTCTTAGATAAGTTCGTCTATTTGTTTGAAACATTAGATTTACTTACGTAACTCAAATGCATCATTCCAATTTAATTTCTTTTATAAAAATTTGTTATATAACATTTTAAAAGTAATTTACAATTATAAAATTAATTCATAAATGTATACTATAATAAAAATAATATTACGTTTCCTTTAAACAAAATATGTTATTTTTTATATTAAATTTTATTATCCTTAAAATAATATATCAAAAATTATATTGTAAAGATACTAAATTTCATTAATGTATAATTAATTTATATGATTTAAATAATTATTTAATATGTGACATGATGAATAATAGAAATAAAAGTAAACAAATATTATTTTATTTAAATTAAATCTCATCATTTTTTTAAAATATTTTATAACATTATTTATTTAGAAATTAAAATTAATTAATTAATTAAAATATCTCGGTAGTTACATTCTCTCCCCTCCTTAAATAAATTGCTCCCTTGCCATTCTTTCATAGGACTTACGAAGATTCTGAATTTACAACTTCATAATTAAAGAAACACTTAATAGACATAACTAACTAATAAAAATTCAATAGCATAGATTTGTTTTTCCACAATATACAACGCCTAATCTCCAACGATTTCTAGACCATACCACTGATACCAATTATAACACCCCAAGCCCGCTCTTCCGAAATTAGTGCTTAAAATGTTGGGTAATTTTATTTGTAAAATACACTAAATGATTACACAACACTTTAAACAAAGAGGAACTTTTACCGGTCTAGGTTCTGGAGGATTAGAAAAAAACCTTACATTTATTAGAGTTGAACAAAAACATAATCAACGTTCCATGACACGTTCGTGCACACTATCTCAAAAAGTGATGACATCTACAATAATCTCTTATGATACCTATGGAAATTCATTTTAAAATAAATGGGTGTGCGTTCAATCGCTCAATAAGGAGTTTTGAAAACCTTTGATAAATCCCATTAAAAGTATTCCATTGATTATAAATTTGTAAAATTTAAATAGAAATAAGTTTTTAAAACAACCATTACAAAATACTATTATGATTTGAAAATAACTATACTCTGATAATGCTTTTAAAACTAATCTAGTGAATTTGCTGAAAATATTAAGCTAGTTGTTTAAAACCAAACAACTGGGGCCACTCAAAACATTGAAGGCTATCTTGGGCCTACCCAATTGAGGGATGGATTCACAATCCAATTACCACTCATATTTATAGTGATTGAGTACCATTTTATTAAAACATTATTGTATTATCTTACCTTACTTACATATATTTTTCACTATTGTATTAGTTTTTAAAATATATTTATAATAATGTTTGGAAAAAATAAATACTATTCATTACTGAAAATTATATATTTGACTTTGTATGATCAGATCTCATGATACATAGCTTTTCATAATCACATGGATGTCAAATCAACATCCACACAAATAATATTTCAAAGACAAATTTATTAAATTTCTATTTTGCATGAATGTAGAAACTAATAAAAATAGTGAACATATAATTATATCTTTTTAAAATTAATCATTAAAAATAGATAATTATCTATCACACACAAAAATCCTCAATGATTCATTTCATTACAAAATACAATAATCAATTTGTGGATTTATATTTATATGCACTTAAGTTTTAATGAACATGAATTTAAGAAGTATATATATATATATATTAATGCATAAATGCAATGATAATGAAATCATCCATGTATACCAATAACCTATATTTTTATATGACATGTATATAAAATGAAATAAATTATGATATTATTATCTTATATAACAACTTATAAAAAATAGTTATTAACATAATAATTATACAAGTAAATAAATATGTGTCTCATTATAATAAAATAAATCCTCGATAAATATAATAATCCCTTAGCAATACTAAAATGAAATCAAATTTACAACTTTAACATTGATACATATATAGATATATCCTTCTCGTGTAATTAAAATGATTCTAATATTAATAATTTCTGAACATTAAACTAAAAAAACTTTTTTAGAAATAATTTCACTCGCATCAAATTTTTCTTGCACATAGATAAATAGATAATTTCGTTAATTCAAGAATTATGGAACATAATTCTAAAACAAAGAATAAAAAAGTATTCATTATGAAAAATAAAAAATTAAAATCATAATTTTGAAATTAATAAACTACGTATCTCTTATTAATAATTTTTCTAAAATAGTGAATTTCAAAAGAAAATCAAATAAAACTATCCCTTACACCAAACCCATTTTTAAACATAAATTTGATAAAATAAATTTAAACATGAAAGATTTAATTACAGATATCCCTTACTAAAACATGAAAAATTATCATCTTCAAATAAATAAAAATCATCCCTTACAATAATATAATTGAATTGAATGTGTAAAAGAAGTAATCCCATACAAAAATTTAATTTTAGAGAATTCCACTTATCCGCATGGCACATTCCTAGCATCACACACTAAAACACTATATAAAATGATCACTGCCTCTTATACTCATACAACCAAAACACATAGCAGTGCAACAAAAAAAGTACCTCCAATATGGATGAATTCAAGGATTTATATAGTGGTATATTTCTTGCAATGGAGTTGTTAATGAGCATTATTTTATAAGAAAATTTTGACAAGGATATGCAGACCAACACATCTAAAATGATCTTACAAATTTATGGATAGCAAATAAAATACTATATATGTCTATATCAAATGTAAAATAGAAGAAAAATTGTATAAATTTGTGGAGAAAGTCAAATAAGATATATGGTTTTGTGATAAGATTCATACTGAGTTTTTTCACTATTAACAAAAGATATACAAAAACGATGGAAAATTAATTTATTCAACATAAAAATCCAGAATCGCAAAAAAATAAATTTAATAAATTCAATACGATAACATTGATAGCAGATGCAAGTGAGTGAATGCAACTAATTAGAAACTAGTAAGCCAATTTTCAAGAGATTGTGAAAACAGGAAACTAAATATATAATACCTACATGAAAATTCAGACAAAACCTAGGTCGTTTTCCCCAAAATCTTGTTCGGATCTTCTACGTGTGTCAATTACAACCACAAAATGAAAAGATCTCAAATTCAGAAGGTTTTTTTCCATGGATCTCTCAAAAAACCTTTAACTCATTCAAAATAGAACTTACCGAAGCTTTCCAAAGGACGAGAATCACTCCGACATCAACGCGCACTCTGAGACACTCATCTCGAGCTCACAACTCATCGTCTATCGTCGACAACACCAAGGACATGCTTGGATCCGCGGAGACCTCAACATCCAAAGAATAATGGATCTCGACCTAACCCAGCCTTGGATTATCCACCTGTGCTCGATGACATGCCCATTGAAACCCTGGACTGCTAGCAACACTTCTCTTCACATCAAGATTGAGACCCACAACTCTGATCTATTTGGCGCAGATACTCCCCTGCAACCCTAAATCAATTTCCCCTTTATAATTTCATTTTTTTATTTAATTAAAAAATTATTTTAATATATATATCTTCTCATTATATATATACATAAATAAATATCTATATTCATTTTTTTTATTTCAATGTTTTTAATAAAATTGAATATTTAACCCATAATTATTATAATTTTAAAATATAAATATTATAGTTTTATTTATATTTAAAACGAATATATAATTTTATATGTTAAAATTATTAATTATTTTAATTAAAAAATGATTTATTGTTTTTAATGTAATATGAGTATTTATATAAACATTAACATTATAAATCATAAAATTGTAATATTTAGGTTTATATAATAACTTCCAAATAAATTAGTCTTAGATAAGTTCATCTATTTGATTGAAACATTAGATTTACTAACGTATCAAAAATGAATCATTCTAATTTAATTTTATTTATAATTTCTTTATATAACATTCTAAAAGTAATTTATAATTATAAAATCAATTCATAAATGTATACTATAATGAAATTAATATATTGTTTCCTTTAAAAAATTATGTTATGTTTAATATTAACATTTACTATCATTAAAATAATATATCAGAAAAAATCTTAACAAGATACTAAATTTCATAAAAGTATAATTAATTTATATTATTTCATTAATTATTTGAAAAGTCACATGAAGAATAATATAAATAAAAGTAAACTTATCTTATTTTAATTAAATGAAATCTCATTGTTTTTCTAAAAATATTTTATAACATTATTTATTTAAAAAATAAAATTCATTAATTAATTAAAATATCTGGGTTGGTACATATATGACCTTCCATGGTGGATATAAGATATAATATATAGGATTAAGTCTTATATAGATACATGTTATTGATGTGGAAGATCTACAGGTACAAACCATTGTTTAAGGAATGATCAATATATCCTCTAAATATTTTCCATTCATGTTTGATTGAAAAGTTTCATAGTATTTTTTTCACCCACAATAATCCTTTAATTTTTACCATATGTAGAGAAAAATCAATTGACAATAGGGTTTTCATGAATGTTAGAGGATAGGATATTGTATCTAGTATCTATTATGGTTATAGATAGATGATGAGGAAACATCAGTCAGAGTGTGAAATTTCCTATTGTATAATGAAATAGATGATATCATTCATGACATTGAGTGATTGTACAGTAAGAATGCATTTGTTGATTTTTTCTAAAGGATATTATTTTTTTATTGTGGATTGATGATTTGTGGATTTTCTTGGAATGTGATGTAATAAGATTGGAAAATGTATATGAACCATATTTTTTCTTAGTTGGCATAGTTTTCAGTGGAATCTATCTTTATAAAGGATCATAATGATGTTCATTACAATCTATATGTATTCTGTAGTGATAATGAGATACATTCTCCACATCATAATATTTCTTTACATATAGAGGTATTATTATTTTAATATATTGTATTAGTTTATTTTTTATTAATGATTTGTAATGGTCTCATAGGAATTCAATGAAAAAAAGAGTTTATTAATGTTAATACGTTGATGATGTTATAAAAATTAATCTTTCTTATAGTCTATATGATATATATGAATGATATAATAAAGCATGGATGATTGGATATAGAATAATTTAATCCAGTCTTGTTCACTATAAGATGTTATATAAAATTCTTTTAGTTAAAAAAATCAATCATGTTGATGAAATATTCATTTCAATGACATGATCCAATGACGAGGAATTATGTCCAAAAATTATATAGATAATATAATGTATGATGATTTCATATTGAATATTTGTTTTGAATTTTTTATTTCAAAAAGGGAATAAGAATTTGATTCAATAATGATCATGAAAATTTTCATTATTTGAAACGATCCATGAATGAGTATATATGCATGAAATAATATTTCATGATTATGTTTATTGACGACCATGTATATTTTATTTTTTCCTAGGATTGGCTGGGAGGTTGGTTTGGAATATTTCACTAAGATTTATTCAATAATTTGGAAAACAATTGCCTGACCGTTAACCATCCATTTATTGACCACCTTAAACTCACATATGGGACCCCTTGGTCAACCTTGCGGGAGGAATTCATCCTACCGATCTAGATATGGTGAAAAGAGTATTTGAAGTATAAGTCCTACATCGAGTGTACAAGGGTTTGAATTAAATACACACAGTGTATGTAGGATTCCCTAAGGGGCCATGCAGGTGATGTGTGGCCCATGATGGTTGTGTGTGAGTGTGTATGTGGGTGACGATACCCTACTTTTTTGGCATAAACCAGTAGTGGAATTTTATTATTAATGAATCACACATCAACATTGGTAGGGATTGATATAGGATGGTGTAGCGGAGCATGCACTATTAAATCAGCAAAATGATATGAACAAAATTTTTTGCCCTTACATGAAGAAATATAACATTAAATGAGCATTCATGTAACAATATCCATCCTCCAAACATAATATCTACTGAAATACATTATTTTGAGGATTATCCTCCATCATTTATTAGGTCATTCATTAGGAATCAATTATGAGGATGAAATTAAGATTATGTGATTGTTCCATTTGGTCATCATGGAGAATTTAACATGATCGAAGCATCATGTAAATTCATTTTCATGAATTTGATCGGAACTTCCACAGATGATATAGAAATACTATAGGATATTCATTCAACCATAACTCACAATGGAGTTCATTTTTAGAGAATCTTCTGACAAGATTTCCATACATGAGATCATATTCAAGCCTAAGGATGTACCACAATAATTTTTTTGATGTAAGAATACTTGAGAAACCTTAAAGGGTTCTTGTGATATAAATGAAATGACACAACTTAATTCATGGAGCCATGAAATTGTATAAAAATTCAAAGACTAAGGTGTTGCAAGCTAATGAGACCATTTCCTATATTTTTTTATCATCCAATATGAGAGAACGTTTTACCACTCATCAATTATATTTCTTCTCCCATGTTTCATCAAAATATGGCATCTATGATCACTATATTTTGAGAAAAGGTAGAGTTATTAATTCCTTATTGGATATAAAGGGAGGGTAGATCAATGGAATACATTCCTGAAAAATTTTAACTATATGGACCTAATATAAAAATTACATATTCTATGAACTTTATCTATAATTTAAATTTATACATTCTCAATAGTCATTTAGGTGTAGGTTTTTAAGAATTAATTCATTACCATTACATAAAAAACTGATTATTTACATGGTGGAAACCTAACTATGTATCCATTCTTTCTTAAATATTTAAATTTTACAATATTATATATTTTATCTTAATGAAAAATTATTATTTTTTATTTACAAAATGTTCATTTTCCTTACCCATCCTTAAATGCTGTGAAAACCATTTTAAAACATGATATATACAAAATGTTTTGTAAGAGATATAAATGACTGAAATTGATTAGTATAGTAAAAAACATACAAAATTCAAAATATAAAAACATTTATAAATTTTTTATCTATTATTATGGAATAAATAATTTACATATAAGAAATACACACTCGATGATCACAGAAAACATTTGAAACCCATCGAAAACATAGATATAAAATGTTTGGAACTTAGGGAATCATTCTAATAACAATAATAGTTAAAATGAAAGTAACCATCATGGTCATACTCGTAATAAAAATCTTTATATATTTTTGAAATCCATTAGGAGAATCATAAATTCTTAACATAATACCATATTTGGGATGCCATCGAAATATATTCTATAATCCCTTAAGATAAAAAATAAGAGGTCAGGTATTCAACTTTAAACAATGCATTAGAGAGATATAACTAGCTTACAAACCATTTTTTACCTCATATATACACATCATTATAAAAATTTCCCATGAAAAAATATAATATAGACAATAATGCATTATAAAAACACTATTTGAAGAAAATAACATTTCCATTTTTAAATAAATTTATAAAATATAAAAACTATAAAATATTCATGATAAAAATTATTTACAATGGTATATGAAATCATATCAATGAATCAAAAATAAATTCGTAAATCATGATAGAAATAAATTCCAGTCATACCATATATATTAAAAATGGTTCCTTATGTATATTTTATAGAAAATTCATGAAGTGCTTCATTTGGAAAATAAAAAAAAGGTTCATTACAATTTTTATGTAATTTTTTTAAGATTTACGTTGAAATTAATTGAAAAATATCATAAACTTCTTCTTATAAATTATATTTATACAAAAAAATATAGGTGATAAAAATAGTGTTTTATGGGAAATATTAAAAAGGTAATTTTTAAAATAATTCCCATTAACATAGTTCTGAGTCAACACATATGTTTTTTATCAACCTGAATAATAAATATAAGATAATTATGTAAACTATTAACCTCATTTTAAAATTACATATTTTTTTAGATCATTTATTTCAATGTTATATACAATTAATTAATAACATAAGATCACTTCAGAACTTTTTGTGATATTTGGTACATAGGTCCAAATTGACATCTATAGGTTGTCTATGGACAAAGAGGTAATTATTAAATCAATATAAGAATTATAATAATGGCATACTTATTTTTTAATCCTTAGTTAAACTATTATATCGAGAAATTATGTATTATTATGTGAAATAAACAATGATGCAATCATTGATATGGTAGGTCATACATATGCATGAGTAATTTTCCGATATTTCAATGAATTATATAAAAGAATGGTAAATATTATTTTATGTTTTTATAGTAATCATAATATAAATATTTTCATATTAATTTTTCATATAAATATATATATATAATAAATTTCATGTGGTGATGAAAAATGAATCACATTTACTCATGGAGTTGTAGTCTGCACGTACACACGAATGACTTTATATTTTTTTTGAACGTTCAATGGTAAGATTGTAAATAGTATATTATATCATAATAACATTATGTATATAATTAATATCAAATATAATAATTAATGACATCATTAAAAATAGTCATAATACAATGTGATGGAAAATGAATTACTTTGGTTCGCAAGGCAGTTGTCCTCCTTATACATTAATGATAGTTTTGATTCCCATTTGATGGAAAAGGAGATGGATATTGGTTATAAAATTTATATTAAAACACCAAAATAAATTTAATATAATTTTTTTTATATTATCATTGTTAGGTAATATTTTAAGGATGTGGAAGAATAAATAAAAGTAAAACAAGTAGTTGAATATTATACCTCTTCTTTTGAAAACCACATATTCCTAACAAATTATAGAGCCTAAAATTGTTATCATTCCCAAAAATTCATCTAGAATATGTATGATAATTTAAAAAATTTATTTGGGCTGGTATTGTATGATTTATTAATATTCTGAATGGTGTATAATTATAGATTCACTTTTATAAGGGCGTAGAGAGGCACTCTTGGAATTTCAAAAAATAATAAATTAATATAATTGAATTTTTTATTAAACTGGATAATAATAATTTGATATGATTATGGGGTGATTATTGATGTAAATACTCCCATCCAACAATTTTAAAATGGGTATTGGTCAAGCATTGATCATTATCATCTTGTTTTAACCCCTCGTTAACCCATTAAAAATGATATTTGAGAACAATAATTTTAACTACATGATTGAATATATTAACAATAAATTGAATAAATACTCACAAATAGATCATGTTTTATATTTTAAACCATATCCTAATATCATTCTAAAAACTATTATTTTTATGATTTTTATTTCATTTAATAAAATTTCATTTTTATTAAAATATAACAATAAACCAAATTTTAGATCAATTCATTACATTTTCATTAATAATATTAATATAATGCATAAAATTAAAAAAACATTATAAAGAATACCTAAAATATCACCTTTATATATTAAATTTTTCGAATAAATTAATTATCTCAACATTTATTTGTTTTAATATTTCTTTTATTTATTTTCCCTTTTTAATAATAGAATAATTATTGCATAAACATTGGGTAAGAATTTTATATAAGTATCTCTTCAAATAAAATATAAAATATACTAACGTGATTAATATAAGTCATTTTTATATTTAAATACTAATTCTAGTCAAATATATCCTCTAGATATATCCATATTAAAGATATTATATTTATTGAGAACATCGGTGTGACAAGTTTGACATTTCACGAAATAAAATAAAAAAATTTCATAATATCATCAATATGGTCATAAATTTCCTTATAAAAAATATTATATAATTATGGAATAAATTTAATCACACAATGAAATTAATTCATTTTTATTTAATTTAAAATCCTTTTCAATTTATTTATATCAGTAATAACTTGATATTCTTATTACCGTGTTAACAAAAATTACATAGGTTACTATTCATATTGACCAAAATAAGTAGGTTTCAATTTAATAAAAACAAACCTGCTTATTTGAAATACAGAAAAAAAAATTTGAAACATCAAAACATAGAAGTAGAAAAATTTAATATAATAGTGACACCACAAAATGCAATAAAAAATAGTTTTCCTGAAAAATATGTTTTATGCTGAAAAATATACTTATAATAGAAATATATTATAAGTATACATAAAATATATGTAATCAGACTATATATAACTATTTATTACTTAATTTTATTTTATATATAATTCAAATATTAATGTGATTTTTAAAAATAATGGAAAATTAATTAACAAATCAGTATTTTTTCACTATTCACTAAAATATTAACCATTTAAAAAAATACCCAAAAAATAATACAAGGTTAATTTTTAAAGTATGAATTATGAAAAATAATTTATTTTTTTGAAATAAATTTTGTCTAATTTTATTAATTTATTATAAAAGTCACTATTAAAAATCATGATAACTCATTTTTTATGAAAAACTTATTATTTAAGAATAAAATGACTTTAAAAAATATCATGTTATTATTTTCAAAGTATTAATTAACAAAATATATATGAGTTAGTTAATTATATATTTTATAATTTGGAAAATAATATTAATTCCCATAAATTTAATTACAATATTATAATAGTCACATTTAAATAATAATATTTTTGTTGTTATTTTAAACCCAATATTTTGTATCATGTAATCTATAAAAACATTATTTTATTTTGAAATATCATTATATTATTTCCCCTACAATAAATTTAATCCAAAAAAATTAGAACACTCTTTCACTAACCTGAGGATTGACATTTAAAAATTATATTATTCAAATCTCGCTTCGTTAAAAGGTTCAATAAGTGTTCCAATTAATATACAGAAAGGGAAGTATGAATATCCTCTATAATAACACATGAATGGGATTCCATGTAGGAAAAAATTAGTGGAAAAGGAAAGCATTAATATGTGTGTGAAAAATTACCCTGTAACACTGATATAATGTGGTATAAAACATTATTAATAGAAAGTTAACAATCACAAAACCATAAATCTAAGATGTCTTAAAAGGTGATTGATTTCAAGGTAAGAAATAAAAGGATAATGTTTTTGTTTCAATATTCTTTTCCAATATTTGGGGAATATATTTCATTTTATAATAAGACCATTTGGAAATATACTAACAGAAATGGCAGGGATTCTTAATTTAAAACAATTTCCACAAAAATCTCATCATTTTATCATAATGATGAGTTCTAAAGATAAAATTAATTTTTCCAATTCAAATTCACTATAATAATATCTTAATATATCACGTAATCCCAAAAAATAGAAAACACGTCTTCAACCTATATTTAGAAATGAATTATAACCATAATGGTTATAATTTAACAATATGATATTAAAAGTGAATAAACCAACAAATGAAGAATAAATAATTTTAATATCTATAATTAAATAGTAATATCCAATAATCATCATAGACCTAGAAAAAATAATTTATCATTGTTCTCTTCAAATATTTGGAGGGTTTGATCAAATAGTCTTAAAATTTTATTTTTAACATTTTTCCCCCAATTAGTTCAATTACTCTTGAAGTCCTATATGAATAATTTGATTTCACTAATTGCATATTCACCAAGATATTAGAATAATTTTTTTTTAAAAAAGAGTCATAATACCATCAAATTAAAATCACATGTTCCTCTAAAAGGTATTTCATCCATTATTCCTCATATGAAATACATAATATTATATATAACATAATATTATAATACTATCGAAAATAATATTGATCATGTTTAGAAATATCCTTATTCACATAAGACATAAATTAATATATAATAAATGGTCCTATTTATGATAAAGAAAAAATTCCCCAAAATTAAAATATTCTTTACTAATCAGATAGTTTAAAAAAAGGAAAATAATTTCATACTTATTAAGATATCACATAGGCAAGTGGTAGGTTGCGCACCATTATTTTACTATGGTTTGGGTTCAAACCATTTGGCCTTCTAGATTGGATGTGTTATTCCAGGACATATGCATAATAATTTTTTTAATAATATAATCCTTATCTAATTCATATATATATGTGAAACATCATCAAATATACCCATAATACATTCATCATTAAAAAATTCAATGTCTATGGTAGTCCCATTCCTTACATTTTCATACCAAAACATAATAACCCTTAATTACCTCAACTTATTAAATCATAATATGTTTTGTATCATGTCATTTAACATTTAAACTCCTTATGATCAAAATTAAATTACTCCAAAATAATAATAATTATTTTATACATTGATCATGATGTCCACAAGAATTCATTGTTATTTTTTTTCACATAGATAAAAGGTCAACACATTGAAATAATGCATTATATAATTTTCATATTCCCTTTCTTCATTGGTCCAAATGTACAACCTAAAATATGGGTTATAGGGATTTCGGTAGAGATATAATTTTTGAATTTTTAATATTATTACTAATTTCATAACATATGAAAAAACATGTATAAAAAATAAGTATAGTGTTTTTTTAATTATTAAATCAAGAGACCTATTAAAATACAAAAAGTATGACCCAAAATACTATAAGATAATTAAAATTCTAAATATTCTACCTAATGTTCTCAATTGATTGTAGCTATAGTAAAATCATAGTATACATCAAATTCTTTTAATAAGGTATGGTATTTGAAAATTCCCTAATGATATTTTCATTTTTCTAACATATGAAAAAATTGGGACAATTGGATTTGACTAAAAACAACCCCTAATCGATTGTGGTATTAGGGAATGGTGGAGGTTTTCTATTTTTCATATAAAAATTTTAGGATATTTTTAAAGTAAACAAATTAACAAAATCATATATACATGAATTAGTAATAAATTTTGGAAATAATTAATCATAAAGTGAAAGAAATATTGTTCTCGATCTACCTCATTCCATTTGTAACTGATTTTCCCCGATCTAAATAATTTATAATAGAATGATTTTACTAAAACCACATAAAGATAAACTTAACCAATATATAACAAAAATTCTGACTCTCTATAGAATTTTAATCCCTATAATGATTCTAACTATAATTACCCAGCCTTATACATTACATTTTCTAATAAATTTGACATGAATTTATTTTTTTACATATCCAAAGATCATTTTCAATTATTTTTTAGAGAATTCGGAAATAAATCATACATTAAAAAATAAATTACATGGTTGAAATGTATATTACGTATCCAATTTCAAATCAATATAATTAATTTATAATTTTTTTTATTAAAAACAATACAATATATATCACGACCCCATTGTTGTCCCTACTCATCCTTAAAGCCTATGAAAACATTTCAAAATGTGGGATGAGAAAACAATACTCACTAAGGGACGTAAAATAATTGAATCGACTATCCCAAATATAAGAATCCTTAATATGCTATTTTTTTTCAAATTATTTGTTGAGCATATGGAGTAAATCATTCCCATATAAAAAACACACATTTTTTCACAAATAAAACATTTAAGACATATATATAATGAAGATAAAACATGTTGGAATCATGGTGAATCATTGCTACAACCCTCATAGTTAAACCTATAATAAAAATCATAGTTATACATGGAATAACCATCCTAGTATATTTCCATGAGCATAACATAAAATGGTTAAATATTACACATATTTCAAATAACCATTGAATTATATTTCTTATTATCTTAGGAGAAAACTATAGGGCTTGCTTTATCAATTTAACCAATTATTTAGAGATATATTTCTATAGAACATGCCTTCAAATTATTATTGAACCACCTTGAGTAATAAAAAAATATTAAGAAAAATAACATCATACATAAATGCATGAATCCTAAAAACTAACATTGGGTAAAATAAAATTTCCATTTTAAAATAAATTTTTAAAATCTAAAAAATGTAAAAATATTACAGAAATAGTTTTTATTTTATCAAATATGAAAACATATATATGAATATTCATAAAATTATATAATCATGATTGTGGGAGAATATTATCATGCCTTATATGTTAAAAAATAGTCCTTCCATATTTTTGATGAAAATATCGCAAAGTACCTCATTTGGATGATAAAAAATATATTTCATTCCAAACATTTAACAAAAATATAAACATGCAAAAAAGGATAATAAAAATTCATATAATATTATAAAAAACCTTCATCAAATTTATTTTCATGAAAATTTAGATACAAGAGAATAATATAATTTTAATGGAAACATTACAAATATATATTTTAATAGATTGTCACTAAAATTAAGTAAAAATGATCAATTATGTTTTATATAGTCATAAAAAATAATCATAGGTTAATTATTTAAATTCATAAAAACCATTTTGATGTTTATTATTCCTTTAATATCACTTAATTTCAGGTTATATATAAATTATTGACCAATTATTTTCATATCTGACCTTTTGATGATATTCAATACAATGGTAAAAAATGATTTCAGTATGAAGAAAATTGTAAAAGAAAACGTTATTCCATAATCTAAAAAATAATAATTATAACATCAAAAACAATTTTATAAATTAAATTTTCTTTTAAATACAGTAATTATATATGGTTCTAAAAAATGAAGTACATTACAATCATTAAAATAATAGGTTTTATACATGCATGAGTAACGATTCTATTTTTCAATGATCATTATGGAAGGAAGGTAAAAAATATTATATCTTTACTGAATTATAGAAAATCATAATTTTATATTAATTAATCAAATATAATTATATTTATCAATCATGTGATGTGGTGATGAAAAATTAAACATATTGCTTTGTGGAGGTGGCAGTCCACATATTTGCATAATGACATTATCAATATTATAGACATGTAAATTTATGAACATAAATGATATATTATAATTTAATAATGATGAAAATTTCATTAATATATAATATAAACATTAATTCTATAATTATAAACTTTATTTACTTATTTTAATGGAAAATGAATTAAATTGGTTAGCGAGGTGGTTTTTCGTCGTACACGTGAATGATACTTTTCTTTTCTATTTTATTAGTGTGGATATAGATATAGGTTTTGATATTAAAATAATGATAACAATGTATATTTTCTATAGTTTTTCTATTTTATTATCATAGATTGATAGTAATTAAAATTGGAGGCTAAATATATAAAAATAAAACATGTAATCAAAAAATATACCACTTCAATGGAAAACGTACTTCTATTAACACCTTGACACCTCAGTGAAGAGTAATCTGCATAAATAAGAACTCTAAAATTAGACTATCGATTCTAGGAATGTATATGTGTAGGAATTTGAAAATATAATTGGCGTTTTAATGGTGATTATCTGAGAAGAATATGTTTTCTTTTGTAAGGGAGGGTAGGAGAACACTTCCTCTCGTTATAGGGTTTTTCCTCGACAATTATTTGGAGGGGAGTGTTCTTGTTCCCTCGCTTGTACCTTCCACTCCCTCTATCCTACCTTTTTTATCGCCTAAAATCTATCCACTGATTACACTATCTTGATGGTGCTCTGTTTTTATTGGTTTTTCTCTCAATGGTGTTGTTGTTTTAGATTCTGTATCAATGTTGAATGTATATATATTTTCAGGATGATGTTTTGGCATTCTTTATAGACCTCTCTGGTAAAGGTGCTTCTATTTTTTTTCTTTTACATCAATTTATTCTATCAAGGGAGGTTTAGTTGTTCATTATTGATGACATTAGCTACTCATACCCTATCTATGAACTCTCATTCCTCCCCTCCTCTATTAGTCATATCCGAAGGGGATGTAACTAAGAGGTTTTGGGTTTTTCGGTTTGGCACACGATGGTTTTCATGGTGCATTTGGTGTCAGAATTCTCCAATTTGGGTGGCTTCTGTATTCTACCATATCAATGTAACACCCTAAGATTTTATGAGAAATATTTTTTTGTATTATGTTATATGAAACTCTAAAGAAAAAATTCACTACACGCAACATTGTCTTGGCTTGTGTTACACAGAAGAGAAACCTTCTTCGATAGCCTAGGTTGTACGCAATACCGAGTTTCACTAAACAATGATATGTTATTAAAATATTATATACACAAGACATGATGAATAGTAATACCGACTTTTTGAAATATTGAAATTTTCATTTTTTAAGATGTAATTAATTTTTAGATTCAGAATATTGAAATTATATTAGGGTGATTTTGTGGTATTTTTTATGAAAACATTTAATTTTTGATGAATACTGCAAAACACCGAGTTATAGTTTAAAACCGAATTTTTATTTAAATAATTAATTATTTTACTGAAATTTATTTTTGGTAAAAATAGATACATAATACCTATATAAGTTCAATGTAATTCATTGGATTCATTTTATAATAATTTTAGATATATAAAAATTTTATTGAACTTTTTACCGTCTTTTACCAACCTCCTAGGAGCATTTTAAAATTTATATAAAACGTAATTTTACCGCTTTTTTGAGTTGAATTTCAAAAATCCAAGAGACATGATTGATATTTGTAAGTAAAATGTGGTTCAATGTAATAAAAATAATTTTTAGTGAATAGTACCTTTTTAATTTTATTTACCACGGTTAAAAGTAAAAGGGGTAATTAAGGGTAAAATTACATTATTATTACCCTAAAACATGTGCTAATTCTATTGGATAAGTTTAATTTGACCAAATAAATCCTTAGGAATAAAATATTACCCTTTAGGTCCACTTGCATTAGATGAGGACATTTATTATTATTTAATTTAAAGACGACTTAAAAGAGGTAAAATCAATGGTTAATAGCTACAATAAATTTAATATAGTTTTAAACACAATATAAATTCTACTATAAATATCTATTAGAAAGAAAAAAAGATTTCCTACATAATGGTATTTTATATATAATTTTTAGACATCAAATAATTTAATTTATTTATGATACAATGATGATAAATTAATTACCTTATTAATGAAATATTAACATAACTGATATTATAAATACCCAAATAAATGTAATTTGAGACTTTTTATGAATTAAAATAATTTGATATGTTACTATAACATATTTGGGTTTGTCAGATAAATTTTTTTCAAAGTAATAACGCTGTTATGAATTTAGAAAAAAAACAAAATACCAAATAGTTTCAAAATTGACATAAAAGAGTTTTTAAAACAAATATTGTATTGTTAATTGATATTTTATTCCTAAAAATCTATGGTTTGGAAAAAAAACGTATATAATGATATTTTTATCACTAACTAACTAAATGGGTTCTCTTTGATGTATATAGTAAGTTTATTAACCATATAATATAAAAATACAAAAAGACAGGGTAAATTTCAATCTTTTTAACTAAGAGTTCCATATAAATGATAAGGTTAATATAGTGACCCAAACCAATTTAAACCTATTGGTTTAGTGTATTTGGACCGATTATCACATTAGATTCGAAATAAATCAATTGTGAGCCATTATAAACCGAATATTAATTTATTTTAAAATAATATTTTAAATTTTCCCTAAGGTTCCCCTCACCTCTCTTATAAAAGGGCACTCCTCATTCTCTATAATTCACACCTCCAAAGCCATTTGGCTAGGAAAAACCCTGCCAAATTACCCTCTCAACTGTCCTCATTTAATCCCAGAGGCCTTCCTTTAGTTAGAAATCCAAGAAAAATAACCCTTTTGTTCAAATCAAAAGGAAGAACCCGATGAAAAGTTAAATAACTCACCACCAATTTCAAGTTCCTTTCTTCTTCCACTTCCTCCTTATTTATTTTATACATTCTAAACTTATAACTCTAGTATCTTATATATATTTTTATGTTATTATAAAAGTGTTACTACCATATTAGTTATTTTATCTATCCTATGAATGAAAAAGTCACCACACGTGCGTACGTACGGCTTACCGTCCCCACATCGTGGTGGCGTTTGTTATTCAAACATTTAATCATTTGGTTGGGTATAATAATGAGTATAAATGATATAAATAATAAATATAATATTATGATGATTCTGTATATATGATATACCATCGAATTATATACGATTTTAATATCAAAAGAATGATATTGTCTCTTGTGAGTACGTACGGACTACTGTCTCCACAAAAACAATGAGATTCATTACGCATTGTGTCCATTCAAGAATAATTTTCATTTGATTTTTAAAAATAATTTTTAAGGACTTTATATCATTCTAGATATGAATAATATACAAACTACTCATAAAAAATGTGGCTTATGTAAAAAAACTTATAAAATAAAACGATTAAGTTAACACCAAAAAAGACGATAATAATAAAATATTATTAATAAATCAATATTAAAAGATCATATATAATAAAATATTTATGTTTATAATTCTTGTATAATTTCATAACAATGATTTAACTATTCTACATGAGGTTAACCTACACTCGACCAAGGAAAAGTACAAGATAAGGGTTAATTCTACAACCTCTTAATTTTTCAAGGTTGTTTATATGTAATTATCTACTAGGGCATATTTATCATTCACATACATGTTTCCACAATATGTAATATTATTACTATTCCCCTATAATTTTTTAAATCCAATTTTACCTATTGGTGAATTTTTTGTAAAAGATATGGAAGGAATATTTTGTCTTTTTCAGTAAGAGATACTTTTTGACTTTTTCGACCAAAGTACGAGAAGAATGTTTTTTTAACTTATAAATCTTGGAGGATTTTTATGATTTCATAGAATATTAATTCCATGATTCTTAATTTACATGTTTTGAAGTTTATTTTCAATTATCTTCTTTTAGTTTAATATAGTATGAAATATTGAGAAAAGAAAAAATGTTTTTGATTAAGAAAGGATATGTTCCATCGGAATGGAGTTCAAGTATTTTATCAGAATTATTTTCCATCTAAGATAATATATGGTTATGTTTCTATCCCTATTATTACATTGATTTGAAGGAATTTTTTTTATCAAGTCGTTTATCGTATATGGATTATTTTATGATGGCATGATGTTTAAGAATCCCATTTTTATTATATGGGTTATGCTATGATTTATGATTTATGATTTTGTGGCACACATATGAATGGTTTCATTATGAGATGGGTGGGTCATATATCTCCCTCAAATTCATTGGGTAAAGATTTATATCTCATGAGATAGACATGGCTAGAATGACAAGTTAATTCGATTCAGTGATACAGGTCTAGAAAGAGAAGTGAACTCGGTTCAGTGATGGACTTTGTCTGCTACGATGGTCTTGGCAATGAGTCTTGAATAATATGAAATGATTTTCTATGATTATGTGTGTATTCCTCAATGATTCATGTTTTATTTTTTGATTATTGGGATTAAAATTTTCTATTATGATTTATCACATGTCATGATATTATGATCTCTTTTGTAGGTTACGATTTTCGAAATGTTATGTTCTTATGAATATGATATGATTTATATAAATTTTTTTTACCCTTACTAAGAATTTGAGCTCACCCTTTTGTATGTTTTCTTTTCCCCAGGTCAGGAATAATGGTATTAAGTAGGATATGAAAAAAGTGACTCTAGATATGATGAAATAAATGAGAGAAAATGTAGAAGATTTATGAAATAGTTGTTTATGTTTCCTAGTTTTTAATGACACTATACCTATATAGTCCTATCATGGTTTTTTTATATTTTGTAATAATTATGATTAAATTCTGAATTAATGACAATGTTTGTAATGTATGGGTCATTATAGTTGGTATTAGAGGAAATGTATAGTCATCCTTTGGAAACTAGGATGTGAAAGCCATCTTAAATACCCTAAGGATATGTCTAGGAATAGAACATAGTATTAGTGTTTTAGAAATGGACATGAATAACTTCTGATAAGATTTAAAGTGTGAAATTTTAATACAGATTATGTTGTTTTCCTGTTATAATTAGCGTTTCTTTCACTATTTTTCTTGGTTTTAGTCAATGGATGGAACCCGAAGGAACCGTGTTAATGATGAATGCGATGGGAAATGCAGTGATTGTCTGCCTTCAAAACCAAACATCATAGGAGTTGGAATGAAAAATCTTGTATCCATGATCACACAACTTTATCAAGATACAAATCATGCAGGCCTTCCAAACAAAGAATGGAAGGAGCAACATTCTGTTGAATCCTTCATAAGGCAATGTCCACCTTCATTCAGTGGGTCTACTGATCCATTAGTGGCTGAAAAATGTATCAGTACCACTAATAAGATATTTTCAGTCCTACAATGTTCTAAACATGATAAAGTCATCTTAGCAGTATATCGTTTGGAAGGTGAAGCTAATAAATGGTGGGATTTTATCAAGAATACTAGGAAAAGATACGAAATTGAGTCCATGGAGTGGGATGAGTTCAAGAATATATTTTTCAATAAGAACATCCCTCGTATTCCTCAAAAAAATATGTAGATGGATTTTCTTAAACTAAAGAAAAATGATGATGAATCTATTGGTACCTATGAAGAAAATTTTACAAGACTCGCAAGGTATGCTTATAGAAATATTATCCAACCTAAGAGTAAGATCGATCAATTATTTAGTGGCTGAAAACCAAGTCTTCGAATGGCATTAGACATAATGGACGTCAATATCTACGAGGAAATTGTTCGTTGTGCTATCAAGGTTGAGATGGAGATTGGAGTAACCCATCAGTCATATGGGTTTGATAAGAAGAGGAAAACGGAATTCAAAGGGAAATCTAAATACCACACTCAAATGAAATGAAATTTCCCTTATTCTCAATGTGTGGAAAGAAATAAGAATGGAATTGTATAAAAGGGAAAATTAAATATTTTATGTCTGTAAAATAAGGTCATCGGGCAATTAAATGACACAGTGATGGGAAAAGGATGTCTAATGATGTGAACAAAGAAAAGGCTACACAGAATGAAACTCCTAAACATCAATGATAAAAGTGTAAGGAAATGGGGCATTATGCCAATCAATGCCCTAATCCGAGGGCTATTGATGATGATCGATTTCAATATACTCTTAAGGCCAAAGACAAAGGAAGGTCAAATGAAATTTCTATCGGTGATGTGGAGTACGATAAAGATGTGGTGAAAGGTAAAATTACCATACACTCTAAAGTAGAAAATGTTTTATTTTATTTTGGATCAACCCACTCTTTTATTTTTGAATCATTTTATAAGGGTATTGCATTACTAACTCAATAATTAGCTTTTCAGATAGATTTAAGAACTCTTAATGGCACAACGGTTGGATAAAAAGTTTACAATTATTCTCCAATTGAATTTTGTGGGAAAGTGCTTCCTACAAATCCTTTGATCCTTCCTATAGTGTAATTTGATGTGATTCTTGGCATGGATTGGCTCTAATTATATGGAGATCATATAAATTCCCAAATAAGGTAAGTCACATTTAATATTCATGATCAATCTATGATCATCTATTGTTGTAAGGATGAATATAACCTTCTAGTGAAAATTTATTCCATCTTATGGATCTTGATTCTAATAAATGAGGGTAACTTATCTCAAATGGTTGGAGCGAAACTCAAGATTAAGAATATGCTCAATGTACCGGAGTCTGATGATGTCATTCAAAAGGAATTACTAGTTCTTCCACCAAATCTTGAAGTTTAGTTTTCAATAGAACTCATACTGGGTGCTCTACCCATTTCAAAGATACCTTATAGAATGGCCACAATTGAGTTGGATGAATTGAAGAAGAAACTCCAAGAGAATCTTGATAAAGGATCCATAAGCCCTGTTGAATCTCCTTGGGAAGAACTTGTTCTGTTCGTTAAGAAGAAAGATGGATCAATGAGACTCTGCATTGATTGTAGATAACTAAACAACATAACTATAAAGAAAAATATCCCCTCCCATGCATTGAAGAATTATTTGACCAACTACGCGGAGATCAATACTTTTTCAAGATTGATCTTCATTGAATGTATCTTCAATTAAGGGTCAAAAGAGAGGATATACCCAAGATGGCTTTCCGTACAAGATATGAACACTATGAATTTAGAGTGATGGCATTTGGTTTTACAAATTCCCCTTCTATCTTCATGGATCTAATTAATAGAGTCATTAGAGACAATTTTGATATGTTTGTCGTAGTCTTTATAGATTATATTCTTGTATATTCAAAGAGAAGGTATGAACATGAAGATCACTGGATAATTTTATTAAAAACCCTAAGAAAGGATAATCTTTATGACAAATTTACCAAGTGAGAATTTTGGTTTGAAAAAGATTCATTTTTGGGTCACATAATCTCAAAAGGGGGGATATCTGCCGATCCAGAAAAAACAGGGGTTATCGAAAGATGGTCGACACCAACAATAGTAACTGAGATCTAAAGTTTTCATGGTTTAGATGGATATTATCGACATTATATGAATTATTTTTCAGGATTATCTAATCCACTCACCAGGCTGAGTCAAAAATGAGTTAAGTTCATTTGGATGGAGGAGTGTAAAGAGAATTTCAAGGAGTTAAAAATAATGTTATCCTGTGCACATGTGCTCACACTAACTTTTAGTGGATAAAGATTTTTTATCTATAATGATGCATCCAAGAAGGGATTGGGGTGTTTTCTCATGAAAAATGATATGGTGGTAGCTTATGACTCATGACAGTTGAAAATCCATGAGCAAAATTACCCAACACATGATTTGGAGTTAGTCGCGGTAATCATTGCATTAAAAATATGGAGACATTATCTTTATGGTAAATAGTCTGATATTTATACTGATCATAAAATTTTAAAGTATATCTTCACAAAGAGGATATTAATATGCACCAAAAAAGATGGTTGGAGTTGATTAATGATTTTGACTACTCCATACATTATCACCATGGGGAAGAAAATAAGGAGGAAGATGCATTATGTCGACAAGACCATGCTAGATTATCCATGATGAGGATCACAAAAGATCCAATATTTATGGATTTACAAATGATGGATCGTGCAATTTTAATGAAATGGGAGATATCTTATCTTTCTAAAATTAATGTTCAATCATCTATACAAGTGACGATTAAACGGGAACAGAAGAAGGATTTTGGGCTAGAAAAGAACGTGAGAGATGTTCCTGAATTCACCCTTGATTGAGATGGGATAATAAGGATCAGGAATTGGGTTCTTGTTCCTCCCATACCAGAATTAAAGAAGGAGTTGTTGGATGAGGATCATAGTTCTTCATTCTCTATTCATCTTGGAAGTAGAAAGATATATAGGGACCTAAAGGAGTACTTTTGGTGGGATGACATGAAAAGAGATCATGCCAAAATATGTCTCTCAATGCTTTGTTTTTCAGCAAGTTAATGATGAGAGATAGAAGTCGAAGGGGATGTTATAGCCATTACCCATACCAAAATAGAAATGGGAAAACAACACTATGGACTTTTTCATTAGACTTCCCAAAACATCCAATGGAAATAATTCTATTTGGGGTATAGTTGATCGTCTTATGAAGGCTTCTCACTTCATTTATATTAGAGAAGATTTCCCTCTTAATAAAATTTCAAAGATATAGGTAATGAATGTGGTAATATTTCATGGAGTACAACTTTACATTATATCTGATCAAGATACGAGGTTTTCCTCGATGTTTTGGCAAGTCTTCAGCATACTCTAGATACAGAGTTGAGTTTCATCACTGCTTATCATCCTCAGACATACGGTCAGTCTGAGTGGAAAATTTAAACTCTATAGGACATGTTGAGAGCTTGCTATATGGATTTCAAAGGTGGATGGGATCAACACCTACCATTAGTGGAAATTTATTATACTAATATCTTTAACTATAGAATTCAGATGGCTCCTTATGAATCTCTCTATGGAATGAAAAGAAGAACTACAACTTTCTAGGATGAAGTTGAATAAAGAAAGCTATTGGGACCTGATCTTGTTGATGAGATTGAAGAAAGGGTTAGATATATTCAACAACAAATAAGAGCAGCTCAGAGTTGACAAAAAATTTATGCTGACAACCGAAGAAATGACCTAGAGTTTGAAGTGGGTGATGAAGTGTTCTTATGAATATCTCCTTCGAATAGAGTAATGTGATTTGGAAAGAAGGGAAAGTTGAGCCCTATGTATATTAGTCCTTTTGAAATAATGGATTGTGTTGGGAAGGTAACTTACCGATTGGCACATTCACCAAATCTCTCTCAAGTTCATTTTTTGTTCCATTTATCTCTCTGGAGAAATTACATACCTGATCCTTCACATGTACTAAGCTTGAAAGTTTTTCCATTGGAGCAAGATCTTTCTTATGAAGAACAACCGATAAAGATTCTGGATTGCAGCGAAAAAGTTCTATAAAACAATTCCATTCACATGGTTAATGTTTTATGGAGGAACCAATAATTAGAATATTCTTCATGGGAACTTGAGGATATGATGATGGATAGGTATCCTCATCTGTTTTTTACGAAGTGACGAATTTTGAGGGCGAAATTCATTTTAAGGGGGGTAGAATGTAACACCATGAGATTTTATGAGAAATATTTTTTTGTCATATGTTATATGAAACACCAAAGGAAACCTTCACAACCCTCTACACTGGATTGGATTATGTTACACACAAGATCAACCTTTCTCGACATCTTGCATTGTACGCAATACCGAGTTTCACTAAACAATGATATGTTATTAAAATATTATATAAACTAGCCGTTTAGAATACTAATACCCACTTTTTGAAACTTTAAAAATTTTATTTTTTAAAATGGACTTCATTTTTGGATTCGGAATATTGAAATTATCTTCTGGTGAATTTTTGGTATTTTTTCTGAAAACATTCATTTTTTGATGAATAGTTAAAAACACTGAGTTATAGTTTAAAACAGAATTTTTATTTAAATAATTATTTGTTGTATTTAAATTTAAATTATGTCAAAATAGATACATAAAACCTATATAAGTTCAATGTAATTCTTTGGATTTAGTTTATAAAAATTTTAGATATATAATAATTTTATTGAACTTTTTACCATCTTTTACCTACCTCTTATGTGCATTTGAAAATTTACATAAAACATAATTTTACTGCTTCTGTGAGTTTAATTTCAAAAATAAAAAATAAACTATTTATATCAGTAAGTAAAATGTGGTTCAATAAGATAATAATAATTTTTGGTGAATAGTAACTTTTTACTTTAATTTACTACGATAAAAAGTAAATATTGTAATTAAGGGTGAAATGATATTATTATTACCCTAAAACATGCCATAATTCGATTGGATAAGATTAATTAGACCAAAAACAACCTTATAAATAAATTGGGACCCTTTAAGTCCACATGGATTAGATTAGAACAATTATTATTATTTAATTTAAAGAAGAGTTAAAAGAGTTAAAATCAAATTTCAATAGATAATACACTTTTAATATAAGGTTAAACACAATATTAATTCGACTATAAATATTCATTAGAAAGATAAAAATATTTCCTAAATATTGTTATTTTATTTATAATTTTTAGACATTAAATAATTTATTTTATTTATGACACAATGATAATGTCGTAATTTCCTTATTAATGAAATATTAACATAATTGATATTATAAAAAACAAAATAAATGTAATTTGAGAATTTTTATGAATTAAACTAATTTTATAGGTTAATATAACAGATGTTTTTTTGTTAGATGAATTTTTTTCAATGTCATAATCATGTTTTGAATTTAGAGAAAAAAATAAAATACCAAATAGTGTCAAAATTGACATAATAGTGTTTTTAAAACAAATATTTTATTATTAATTGATATTCTATTCCTAAAAATATTAGGTTTGTCCAAAAGTCTTATATAATTATATTAGTATCATTAAAAAATCCCTTGGGTTCACTTGTAAGTATATAGTTAGTTTATTATCCATATAATTTTAAAATTCACAGAGACATGGTAAATGTCAAACTATTTAAGTAAGAGTTACATATAAATGATAAGGTTAATATAATGACCCAAACCTATCTAAAACCTATTGGTTGATAAATTTTGACCCATTCCCACCTTATCTTCGAAATAAATCAATTTGGAGCCATTATAAACTGAAAATAAATTTATTATAAAATAATATTTTATGTTTTTCATATGTTCCCATCACCGCTCTTATAAAAGGTCACTCCCCCTTCTCTCTAATTCACACCTCCAAATCCATTTGGCTAAAAAACCCCTACCCAAATACCCTCTCAACTGTCCTCCCTTCATCCTAATGGCCTTCCATTAGTCATAAATCCATCCTACGGAGCCCTTTTTATCAAATCAAAAGGAAGAACCCGAAGAAGAGGTAAATATCTCATCATGTATTTCAAGTTCCTTTCTACTTCCACTTCTTCCTTATTTTTTTCCCATTATAAAATAAAAAATCCAGTATATTCTATATATCGTGATGTTATTATAAAAATGGTAAGACCATATTAGTTATTTTATCCATCCTATGAATGAAAAAGGCACCACACGTGCGTACGTACGACTTACCGTCTCCACGTCGTGGTGTGGTTTGTTATTAAAAAATTTCATTATTTTGATGGGTATAATAATGAGTATAAATGAGATAAATAATAAATATAACATAATTATGATTCTGTATATATGATATACTATCCAATTATATACGATTTTAATATCAAAAGAATGATATTGTCACTCGTACGTACGTACGAACAACCGTCTCCACGAATGCAATGTGATTCATTTCCCATCATATCTATTTATGAATAATTTTCATTTGATGTTTAAAAATAATTTTTAATTACTTGATATCATTCTTGATATGAATAATATACAACATACACATAACAAACACATCTTATGTAATAATCATATAAAATAATACGAGTAAGTTAACACCTGAGACGATGATAATAAATAAATATTGTTAACAATGCAATATAAGAAGATATTATATGATATCATATTAATGTATATGATTCTTGTATAATTTATCAAAATTGATTTAACTATTATACCAGAGGTTAACCTACCCTCGACCAAGGAAAAGTACAAGGTAAGGGTTAATTTTACAACTTCTTCATTATTCAAGGTTGTTTATATATAATTATCTAGTGGGACCTATTTATCATCTGCATCCATGTTTCCTCAATATGTAATATTATTACTATTCCCCCACAATTGTTTAAAACCAATTTTACCTATTGGTGAATTTTTATTAAAATATTTGAAAGTAATCTTTTGTCATTTTCATGATGAGATACTTTTTTACTTTTTCGGCCAAACTACTAGAACATTGTTTTTTAACATATACGACATGAATGAATTTTTATGTTTTCATAGAAAATTATTTCTGTGACGCTTCCTTTAAAATTTTTCAAGTTTATCTTCAATTAAATTTATTTAGTTTAAAATTGTATGAAATATTGAGAAACAAATTTTTTTTAATAAAGAACATATATTTTCCTCAGGAATGGAGTTCTAGTGTTTTACCAAATTTATTTTCCATAAAATATAATATAGGGTTATATTTATATCAATATTATTACATTGATTTGATGGAATTATTTTTATTAAGGAATTTATCATATATATATTTTGTTATGATGTCATGAAGTTTAAGAATCCCATTTTTATTACATGGGTTATGTTATGATGTATGATTTATGGTTTTTTGGAAGAAATAAGAATGGTTTAATTATGAGATTGGTGGGACCTATACCTCCATTTAATGCATTAGTTAAATATTTATATCTCATTAGATAGACATGGCTGGAATGATAAGTTAATCTGGTCCAGTGATACAAGACTGGAACGAGGAGTGAACTCTATTTAGCAATGGACTTTGTCTGCTACGATGGACTTGGAAATGTGACTTGACTAATATGAAATGATTTTCTATGATTATGTATGTATGCCAAAATTTTTCATGTTTTATGTTATGTTTATTGGGATTACATTTCACTTCTATGATTTATCCCATGTTTTGATATTATGATCTCTATTGAATGTTAATATTTTCAAAATGATATGTTCTTATGAATATGATATGATTGATATTTCCGTTGTTTACCCTTAATGATCATTTCAGCTCACCCTTTTGTATGTTTTATTTTAACCATGTCAGGAAGAAGGGTATTATGTAGGATATTCCAAAAGGAACTCTAGATATGACAAAAACAATGGGAGGCAATGTAAATGATTTATGAACCACCTGATTATGTTTCATAGTTTCTGAAGACCCTACACCTATACAGTCCATTTCATGGTTTTGTTATATGTTGTAATAAGTATGATTTAATTCTGAAGTAATAACAATGTTTCTAAAGTATGGGTTGTTATAATCATGGATGTTTTGGTGTTGATCCCTCAATTGAAAATTCCATACTCTAAACCCTCCTTTCACTACCCCTTTCCATGCAGGATCTGGAGTGGTGGTTTGATAGAGGTTTTGGGTGTGTGGTTTGGTGGCCTCCAATGTTCATAGAGCATGCCTCTAAATGAAGACAGTTTTAATTTTGGGCTTCAGTAAAGACTTGTAAATGTTTTTTTTCATGTTTGATCGAGTTTCTTCCCCATTTTATTTGTTTGAGGGTTTTTTGTTTTTTTTTTCTACTAGTGATTATCCAATTATGATAGTTGTTCAGATATATATCTATCATTGCTATGGTTTTGGGTGTTCTTTACTTCACATTGTGGTGGAGATCATGGCCATTTTCTATGACAGTGATGAGACTATTAGGTGGTGTTTATTGATTTGGTTGGCTCACTGTTGAGGATCTTGCTCAGTTTTATTGTGGAAGGGTTCTTCTGCTCCGGTCCTCAGCTTTGGTGATCTACATCAATGATGTTAGTGATGTTTCTCAATTGATACTGGATGGGTGGCGATGTGATTCATGGGTTAGAGTGATCATTATGAGGTGGTAGACTGGAAGTGTGATGATGGCCTCCAGTTTTAAATTTTATATAATGTGCATGATTTATGGTGTGGTGATGATGCATCTCATTGAAATTTAAAAAAAAATTTATTGCAGTTTGGTTTTTGTAAGGGTCTGTGTAATTGACGTCGTGGTTACCACTTACATTAAAGTTGTTATTAATAATTTCTTAAATAAAAAAGAAGGTAGGGTCACTATTAAAATTTCTAAAAATATTAATTTTTAATTGGATGAAACTCATTTATTTCAATTATAGAATGGTTATATGTATAAATAATCCCATAAAATAATTTTGTTCACATTTTTAGGTCTCATTTTTTCATTATAATATTTTTAAGCACTAATTTACCATTTTATAACATCCCGTGACAAAAAGGATTTATACTCATTGGGGATCAATATAGTTACATTAAATTGAATAAAACCCATATATAGAACCTCAATGATATTATAAACCATATAATAATAAATCTGAAAAAGGAAATATAATTTAGAATTTATTAGCATTTATTAAATTATTATTTATTTTAATATCCCTAATAATAATTTCATAAATTATTCATTTATTTTACTTTAATTGTATCAAGATAACACATAGAATATTTTTTAAAAAATATACCTTTATTGAAATAAGAGATGAATTTATTCTATAAAATTATTTTATTAAATTAATTATCTCAAATTAAATTTATTTGGATATTTTTTTTATATAATAAGTTTTTGTCTATTAATTCAATAATTAATGTGTCAACATTGTTTAATCAATTGAGGCAATTATATCTTAACTGAATATTAGAAATAAATTACCATTTTGAAGATAATTCTCTCATATATTAAAATACATATTATATTTGAGTATATTTTACGTATAGCCCCATATTAGTAATATTATAATTTTTTAAATATAATAGATTGAAATGATTGATGTTTCTTGCAATAAAATTCAATAAATTTTAAAATATCATCAAAATGTCTATAAACTTCCACATGACTAAATCAAGAGATAATACAGACAAAATAGAATCATAGGATCAAATTAATACAAGATATTTGGTCATTTAATAGTCCTTATCATTTTCTTTTTATATTTATTTTACCAATTTATCCATTACTATGGAAATGAGTATTACTAAAGACACTATTCATATTGATAAAAAATATGGATGTTATTAATAAATATTTAAACACTAACTATAATAGCTAAATCCATTTTTATTATTCAATGCACAAAATTACAAGAATTAAAATGAAAATTAATCCCAAAAAATTAATTTAAAAATAATTTTTTTGTGAATAAAATTTTTTTAAGACAAAAAATGTACTTATAAAACATTTTGGTATTAATATTATTAGTATATATACAACTATATTATATCTCAATAAATAGTACATTTTTTACTATTATAAAATCATAAAATTATAATTGGTCTATATAAAAAAAATGACTATGGAAATAAAATTAGTAATTTTCACTATCTACTGAAAATTTAATCTTTCATAAAATGTCAAAAAAATAGAATTGCAATTTTGAAATACTGAATTAAAATTTTAATTCCATTTTATTAATAAAATTACAAAAATTAGCATTAATTAATAAAAATATACGCTCATAAAAATAAATACATCCCATTTTTTGAAGATAATTTAGTTTTGAATAAAAATGAAATTACAAAAAATAAATTGGTTGTTTATAAATAATTAATTAATATATTTTAAATGAGTAGGAAAATTTTATATTTTATAATTAGATTAATTCTATTTATTCTTTTCAATTTAATGGATATGTTATAATGGGAACAATAAAGTAATGTTATTGTTTGTTCCTTTAAACATGGTGTTATGTATATTGTATAATATAAACACTCTATTACCTTTAAAAGTGTCTATGATGTTATAATTGATATGATCCATTGCTAGAGTTATATACTATGATTATTATTTTTTAGAAAAAATATTCATGACTTCATGTGTTTCATTATCCTTTATGATTGCATTATGGTTTGAGTTCCACAATAATGTGTATCGTCGTCAATGTTCTTCCTAATGAACAAGTTCAACATCACCCTTCATGATTTTTAAAGGTCCTTATGTGTTGGTATTAATCATTATTTGTTTTTAGTGAATTTCTTGAGATCACATGAATATAACTCATTTACATACACTATCTATGATAAAATTATGTGGAAGGATATTGAACAATGTAGGGTTCTTAAAGTGGAATTATAAAAAATTATTCTATATGAGAAATCTAAATCCAACAATTTATGAGTGAATATTGTATAGTTCTCCAATTAATATGTAAACGAATATTAATATGAATAAATAATAAATAAACAGAATATATATTTGTGTATCAACAGAAATAAATAAGAAATAGTACATACATGCAAATCTAAACCCACATGCACATATGAACATAAATTCATAATAACTTGAACATGTATTATTGTGCCATAAGTATCACATATTATATATTTCCCATGAAATTTTTTTATATTCATGAAGTGATTTGATATTTTTATTATCATGTACCATGTTTTTACAAAAAATCATTTTCACTAAGAGGAAATTGATACTACACCCAATTATTTCTATTGTGTATCAAAGAAAGTAGAATATAAAAGGGTCTTACTATTTAATGTCATTATTTTTAGAATATCAATACATTAATAATATGAATAAATTTTTTCCTATTTTAATTTTATTTGTGAATAAGAATAAAAAGTGTATCTTTCATGTATCAGTGATTGTCACAAGTTATGACGTTAGTGGAAGGAAAAAAGTAGGACTATGACATCCATCAGAAGTCTTTAGAGGTGGATGAAATTAATTGTGTTATAATGAACCATAGTAGGAAATGACTTTCTCAAAATGTAGTATGAAGAACCACCCTAAAGCTGTTAAAAATTCACATTCATTTGAATACAGTCAAATGAAATTTAAATGATATTATTTTTATATTGTAACCAAATAAAAGTTTTATTTTCAAGTGCTTATATAATATTGAAGTATTTAATAAACATGAAATGGAATAAATAATTATATTGAATAGTGATCCTTATAAAAACATAATGTATTATTATTTATTCCATTTTTATATTTCATGAAATAATAAATAGTTAATATAATATATTTATGATCATAATATTCATAAGTGGTAAAATGAATAAAAGTTATAGTGTTTTTAGATGTTGCCAACAATAAATTTCTCCCATCTCAATTTTCAATATATCCCAATTTAGTCTTCTCAATTGTTTTCAGAAACGAGTTCACCTCTACTGGAATCTATACATTCCTATTATTAAATTTTGAGGATTTGAGTTTCCTTCCTATGTTAATAATGAATTTCAGTTTTTTTAATACCATTTACCTTTCAGATTAATTCTATATCTACATTGAATGTCGCGATCATTTTAATGAAAGTGAATATGAATCTGAATAAATATCATTCATATAAAAATAATATGAATTATTCGTTTGTCCATTCCTTTCTAAAAGAGAATCCATGTTGAGATTGGAAAGAAAAGATAATGTTCTTAACATTTCAACTCTGGATAAATAAAAAATTCACTCCCCAAGTGAATCATGATTTGAATTTCATCATCATGTTTTTTAAATTTCATGAAAAAAAACATACATATAAAAATTTAATCACATGTGGTGATTATGATCAATATAAAACACAAGATATATCAATTTATATTTTAAGAGACATTGAACATTTCATTCCCATAGCAGCAATATACCTTTTTAGTCATAAAGTCTACTCTAGATAACATAACCAAAATAGAAGAGGAAATTTTTAATTTCAAGAAAATTTTCAATGTAAATTTATAGAACATGCTAAACTCTCTATATAGGAAAAATACACAGTGAAACAAAAATGGAGCTTGAAATAACTACATTAATATGTATAAATGTTATTTTTGGGAAAGGCGTAATCAATAAGGGTCTGGACAAAAATAACCAATCAATTTAAGAGATATTAAAAAACATTGATATCATGTATTTATGATTGGAATAAAATACCAAGAAGAAAAAAACATTACTTATTATAATAATGAAAAGTAAAACTGAATGAGGAGGTAGGTAGAAGAACGAATAAGGCTTTTGAATTGATTATGATACTGACTAAAGATTATAAAATTCAATTCCACCTGAATGTTTTATAATTGGATGTTCAATTTTCCAATCTTGGGAAGACACATATTGAGAAATAAATAATGTATAATACATTTTATACTACTACATAATTCTAATTATTTTATTCTAATGTTGTAAACCCACTGAAATATTATAATAATTCCATGAAATATCTTAGTGATCTCTCCAATGTAACTATGAATAAATAGTTACAATCCATAAAATCTTATTATAAGGTTTTAGAATCTATTATCATGAATAATGTACTCCAAATAACAAAATCTCTCCATTTATGGATTAACTATGGTTGTAATAACCCTTCCATCATGGATATGACATATAAGAAAATGAATGTGCAATATAGTTCCCAATGAAGATAAAAAAATTATAAATGGTACCCAAAAACATCCTACTGAAGAAATTAACAGATCAGGTTTTGTTGTGAAATTTTGGTGTGACAGCATATTTATATATTTTGAACAAGAATGTTTATGTAATCATTTAAATGATAATTTAAAAAAGAAGTCCCATTTCATGGAAGATAAATCCATAGTAGAAGCATTAAAAAATATATTTACTTAAAAAGTATTCAAAAAACATGAATATTTCTGTAATCCATGAAATAATTGTGGTCACAAAAAACATTCATGTTCATCTCTAAATATAACCAAAGATGATGAGAAAATAATACAACAAAAGTTAGATAAGAAATAATAATATACCTTTATAAGAAAGTAGAAAAATGGTGTAAAAAGAATCTCTAAATATGTTGTAAAAAATAAATATTGAGAAGACTTTGTATTCTAAATCTAGAAAGTTGATGTAATGTTACTAATTTAAAAACTATTATGATTAACATCATACAAAACAAACCATGTGAAGGATCCAAACAAATTAAAAATGTTTCTAATGAATGGTTAGTTATATGGAATAATATTTTGAGATAATGATGAATGTAGAAGTAGCACTAGATATGGATATCTATATAGTAAATGAAAAGATTTCATATGATTATTTATAGGTAAATGAGATTTTTTTAGAAAAATATAAATATTTTTCAAAATAATTTCATTATAAGAGATAATACAATGCCAGACTCTGTGAAAAATGTTATTTAAGTATTAATATTGAATATGAAGTAGTCTTTAATAGTGTTTAAAATTTATCATATATTAAGGATATTATGATTAAAAAATATATTCACAAATCATATTAGAATGTGATGAAATCCATACTACCCCAATATAAATCTGAATATAAGATGATATGTGGAAAACTAAATATTGGAGGAAATTGGGAAACAAAGTAGATAAAATAATCTCACCCATATAGTTCAAATTCATATGAAAGGAATATACAATATATTCCATAAAATAGTTTTAAAATTTATTTATTCCTATAATGCATGGAATTTTTTGTGAGTAATTCTCTTATAGGATCATGATTAATGTATTTAATGATTTTTATTCATATAAAGAATAACAAGGGTGAAGAAGATAATGCCCCTTTTTATCATATAATTGATATCTTAAAAAACAAGTATGGTATAAGATAAATCCTAGATAATTTTTTTAGGTTTTCAAATCTATATATCTACATGTTTATGAAAAATTATGTTTTTTTATAAATACATGAATATTTTGAAAATCACTTTTGTAAGTAATTATTGTTTTAAAGATGATGGCGGCTGTTTCCCATGAATTGGAGACAAATGAAGAATGTTTTTGTAGATTCCAAAATCACTATTTCAATTAGTATAAATTCAGATTATTCATGAAATTAAATAATGATATTTTCATTAGAAATGATATTATTTTATTAATATCACCTACATTGTTATAAATAATAAAAAATTTAACTAAAATGTGTAGTAATTTAATTAACAAAAAAACATAATAAATGTTGTACATGAAGTTCCCAAGGTCAACTTATCTAACTTGTTATATTTATATTTTTTTTGATTTGTTTTATATGTGACTATATGAGTTTTAGGTTGATCATTGATAAATTTTTTTCATATTTCATTTATGTAACTTCATTGTAGAATAAAAGTGGTTGACTCATTAATATGATAGTGTGAGTTCTTATTGTATTAGATACCAAGAAAATTTTGTAATGTCAAACATTGTTACCTAAATATAATCCCCTTGTTTTCATTATATTTAATGCATCGTATAATTAGTGTGAAGTATTGAATGACACATTTTATAATTATGAATTGATTCCATTTTCCCATGATTTTTTATTTTCTATAAATAGTAGAAAAATTCAAAGGAATGTTTTAAATGTAATGTATATAGATTCACATATAAAAAAATTCTATTGAAAATAAACATGGATGGTATTTTTAAAATATGGTTTGATTATAGATCCAACACAATGTATGGGTTTCATTTTTTAATGATTGTTGTTGGTTTTCCATTTTAGTCAATGAAATAATAAGATTTCCCTGATTTTAATATTTTTAATTAGATAAAATGAAATATGTTTTTTGAAGTATCAATGATATCTAATCTTGATCTAATATAGGTTTAAATAAAGGATAAGTAACAAAGTACATCAATATTATTCACATAAAGATGCTCTTACGAATTCCTTGAATTTAAAAATACAGTGATTGTTGAAATAATCATCATGTAAATTACTTGTTTCAATGGGTCACATAGTTTAAAATAATGTGAAAAGATATTAAAGAAGTAATCTATTTTAATGCCTAATTGTTAAGATGAATTTTTATTCCAAAAAGTGAAGAAGAAATTGAATGAAAGAAGATCGTGAAATACTTCAATATTATATAAATACCATAAAAGATATGATGTTAATTAAGTAGTAAAACATGAGGAATGTTATTGAAAAATATAAGAAATAGGTTTTCTCATGGTGTTCTGTTAAGAGGATTGTTGGTACTCTAAAAAATATATTTATTTTAAGTGTTGGAAATAAATTTTCCAACTATTATACAGGAAACTAGGGACCCCCTCAAACACACATGTTGGACCCTTCATTCGACCATTTGGGTGGTAGTAAACCGGTATATATAGGAATAGGGTCCTAATATGTAGGTAAATAACACACATATTGAGAAAATTTCAGTTCACTTATTGTGCGTAGAAAATTCCCAGGATTCCCTAAGGGGTTGTGCAAATGATGCATAACCAGTGAAAGGACTTCATGCTATTTTATAATGGTTCTAATCCCATATTTTCTTAGCATGGAATGGATGTGGAACACATTCATTAATAAATAGAACCTTAGTGGACGAATGAATTTATAATGGATGGGGTTGTTGATATGGATTTGTTACTCAACTAAAATGATAAATACATAATGTGTATATTTGATCTGATGTGATAAAATGATCAATAAGCCTCCATTAATTCATATTATTTCCTAAATACATGATACCTACTCAAATATAGACTTTTTTATGATCATTCACCATTGGAAAGCATGACATACACTGATAATCATAACCAATGATAAAATTAATCAACAATGATCCTGACATTTTGTTATCGTGGATAGAAGAACATGATCAAAAATCTGGAAACCTGATTTTCATTAATTAAATTGAAATTTCCATGATTAATATAAAATTAAATAAGGATGTTATGACAACTATAATCCATAAGGTTGTTTGAGTTTAAAATAAATCATAATTTATTTATCATTAATGTATTAATATTTTTCATGAATGATAAAAGACATGATTTTACCATAAAATTTAATGACAAACTGTAAGAAATTCAGGTAATATAAATGAAATTATTTATCATTATTCTCATGAACACAACATGATATAAAAAGAATATTAAAAAGTCTATTCAATGATGTGATACCTTGCCTATAAATATTTCAGAAACATATTGTTGAGCAAGTGTTGTTTTCAACAATACATAATATTGTTATTTTAAGGGGGGGGGTATATATTAATACTCTATATCTTTATGAAAATTTTGATGCTCAAAAATACCCTTAATTATTTTATAATGATTTTATTTTTTATATATTTTGCAGGAATATATTATTTTATTTTACTCTTGAAATTATGGGAATTTATTACTAAATTATTTGTTTCTAGTGTGTTCTGGAAACATTGTTCATACTCTGCGTGGATGAACATAGTGTAAGGTTGAAAAGCGTGTATACTTTTTGAGATAAAGAAAAATTATGGTTGATCAACCATACCTTATCGGAAAAGTATGGAAGAATAACCATACGTTAGGATAGAACCCAACGTTTGGGATATCAGAAAATTATGTAAGGAGAATAGTACGTAAATATTAAACGTTATATTTATTTCTCAAAAGTATGGATCATCAACCTTACTTTGGTAAACAACTGTATGTTCTTGGAAAAGTATGGATCAAGTAAAAGTATGGATCTTTTGTCGTATGTTTGAAATTTGAAGAGAAAATTATGGATGACCAATACTACGTTTGGAATGATCCTTACATTTATTTTCATTTTTACATTGTCAACATTATGTTGTGAACCTTATGTTTGAAGTCTATATCATCAACCTTATGTTCAGAGGATGAATACTGTTCAACATAACCTTACTTTTGGCGTTGGAGAATTAAAAGTCGATATTTTTTATATAGTGGTCAGTATGCTGATTATTAGGTGGATTTCAATCCAGATTTAATGCTGATTTTAAAGTACGATTTTGACTGATTCAAAACCGTTTTATCAATTCTTTGATTGAATTAAAAGGACCTTTTTATGATGAGTCTTCATTGAAGTTACGACTACTCTATAAATTCAAATGTTTGAATATCGCGAGTAAAAAAGGTTACTTTTGTGGATCTAATTTTACATGAGATGTTCTTATCGTTCTTTTATTTATATAGGATTTTTGAAACTGTATCGAAAATTATTGATCATGTGTGATCTTTTGATTATTAGGAAAAAAGGAAAATAGAGACTACGGAAAGACACTGATCTGCTTGTTCAAAAGGAGTGTCAAAGCATTGTTTGTTAAAGAGGAAGGAATGCAATAGAAGATTCACTTGTTATATATCAAAGATCTACTGTGGATCTGTCTCTGGTAAAGTTGTGAATTATATTTTCTATATTTAATATAACGGGATCAACTTGGAACATTTCATATGTGAAGATTATTATTTTTGAAGGCAACGATCTACCTACTTTCAATTGAATGTTGTTGCAATTGTAAAGAAAATATGGAAAGTATTTTGGGAATATGAAAATCATTATTTTTCTATAGTTGAGTGACCCGCTTCTCATACTAAGCTGGGTAGGTTCGTGTTTGAACCAGAGGGATTTGTTTTTCCTTGGATTGTAAAGGTGTCATCTACCTGTACTCATTTCTGAACCGGTCTATTGAAACGAGGACCAGGTAAGGAAAATCTCTAATCTCATGGAGTGGAGTGTTGGTTTAGTGGAATAGGGGCCTTTTGTTCACCGAACCACTATACATCTTGTGTTTATTCTTTTTAAATTTCCCCTGTATCATTTTATCTGATTAAAAATAAAAGGTAGAACACAATCTCATAAAGATTTTTGAAAAGTCACAATTCACCCCCACTTGTGTATATTTGGTGTAATCTAATCCAAAAATTGGTATCATAGGTTGAGCTTTCTGACAAAGATTTAACAAGCTGAAATTGATTATACAAAGAGAAAGATGACTGAAACAAGATAGGGAATGTCTATGGTCATAGCACCGTACTTCAATGGAGAAAACTATGGATGCTGGAAGTCTCGAATAATAATATATTTGAAAAACCTTGGAGACAGAGTATATTCCAAGATTTTTACTCCATATGAAATACCAGAAAAACCTGAAACATGGAGTGCAGCTACTGATTCAAATTATGACATGAAATTGAAGTTAATGAATTGAATTAAATGTGGTCTAAGACCTGATGATTTTAACAGAGTATCTCAATGCCCAACAACATAATAAATGTGGAAAACTATTTTTGATTCTTATAAAGGAACTAACAATATCAGGAAATGAGATATTCAACTGTGAAGTTTAAATTTGATATACTCAGAATGGTTGAAGGTGAGAGTATTACTCAAATGAGTGGATGATTGACCGTGATTTTCAATAACATAACTTCCTTGGGAGATCCCATTAAACAAGCTAATCATGCTTTAAAAGTATTGAGAGGACTACATACAAAATGGAATGGAATCTCTGCAGCAATAAGACAGTTGACACCTGTCAAATATTTAACCATGACAGAACTGATTGGAACATTAATGATGTATGAAGATTATATGGAAGATGAATCCAGTGAACATAAAGTTCTTATCAAAAGATATGATACTGCCATGAATGCATAATCACAGAGAAAAAACAGAAAGATGGGGAAAAATGTAAAAGAGAAATCAGGTAGTTCTGATTTATCTAATTCTATTGTGGAATTGGCTCAGCTAGCTCGAAGATTCAAAAAATTCAATAGAAAGAAGAAGGGCTTCAAAAAATACTTCAAAAATGATGAAAAGGAAGTCAGATTCTATAAATGTAAGAAAATGGGGCATATCAGACCTAACTGTCCTCAGCTAAAAGAAGGCAAGGGAAAGAAATTTTTCAAAAGAAATGACTATGAGAATAAGGACAAGAAATCCATGAAAGCTACATGGAGTGTATCTGATGACTCTAGTAGTACTTTTCAATGAGACTCAGAGAAGGAGGAAGTAAATCTGAAAGCCAACATGTGTTTTATGGCAGAAACATATGAGGTACAATCTTACTACTCTTCTAATTCTAGTTCTGAATATAATTAATCTAATGAAAAACTTTCAGCCTACTGCAATATGCTTGAAGAAAGATATGACTCTCTATTTAAGAATCATATGTCTTTAAAGAATGTTCATAGGGTTGTTTCTGATAAATGAAATACAATTCTGAAACAATATAAGGAGTTAACTGAAAAATTTTATTCAATTATTTCTAACAATACAGATTATGAATAAAAGATAAAATCACTGCAAAATGATGTAGAAACTTATAGAACTAGAGCCTTTTTTTTACTAAAAGAAAAAATATTGTAAAAAAAATCCTTGGGAAAAATTTCATTAAAAAGGAAGGATTTGGAATTGGCAGTAATGGTGAGAAACCCAAGCTATACAAAAATTATTTTGTTCCAAGTGCAAAAAGACTATGTTGTAATTACTGTTGAATAGGGGGATATATTTCAAAAAACTTTTTCTTAAGAAAACCCTAAATAAGTGGAATTAAGAAAGCTTTTGTATCAAATGATTTATTTGAATCATGTGAAATTAGAAAAATAATGAAAGTCTGGATTCCCAGATCTTTGCTAGCTAATACGACTGGACCCAACAAAATATGGGTACCAAATCAATATGTTTAAATATCTTTGTAGGGAGTAGGTTCTGAGATAAAAAAACATATGGTATATGGACAGTGGAATCTCAAAAAATATGAGTGGAAACTCATTGAATTTCTCTACACTCACTCTTAAAGATAGTGTAATTTTCACTTTTGGTTACAATGCCAAAGGAAAAAATCATTGGTAATGGAACAGTTGGAGATCCATAAGCTTTTTTAATTAATAAAGTAATATATATAAAAGTATTGAAACACAATCTGATAAGTATCTCTCAACTATGTGATGATGGTTATGTTGTTGATTTTTCTAACAATTTCTATTCTGTTTTTAAAAATAAATTGAATAAATTTAGATTACAAAGAACTGATAATGTGTATACCCTAGAGTTAAATTCTATGTGTAAACAACAGGTAAATTTATTAACAGCTAAAATGACTGAATCTTGGAAATGGCATAGGACACTTTGACATTATAATATAAATATATATTAAATAAGTTATGTAAGAAAAATTTTGTTTCTGATTTGTCAAGTCTCAATTTTGAAAGTGACAGATTTTGTGGTGCGTGTCAACTTGGAAAGAAACACAAGTCATCCTTAAAATCTATTAACAAAATTGCTACATCTAAACCTCTAGAACTTCTCTATATAGATTTTTTTGGACCATCCAGAGTAGCATGCATGGCTGGTAAATTATTTATATTTTTTTAGTTGATGACTATTCTATATTTACATGGATTTTTTTTTTAAATTTAAAACTAAAGCTTTTACATTATTTTCAAGTTATTGTAATTCTGTTCAAAATGAAAAAGATTTTATAAAAATTTAATTATGATGTGATCATGGTGGAGAATTTGAGAATCGGGAATTTAATTCCTTCTGATAAAATATGTTTATTTAACACACCTTATCTGCACCTAGAACACCTCAACAAAATGGAATTATTGAAAGAATAAATATGACTATTCATGAAATGGCTAGGACTATGAAAAACGAATACAGTCTTCCTACCTACTTTTGGGTAGAAGCTATAAGCACAGACTTCTATATAATTAATAGAGTTTTAATTAAACCTATTTTAAATAAGACACCCTATGAAATTTGGAATAACAGAAAACCTAAAGTTAACTACTTTAAAGTTTTTGGATGCAAGGTTTAAATATTGAACACCACGGATAATCTTGGTCAGTTTGATCCAAAATCTGATGAAGGAATCTTCTTACGATATTCAACTACCACCAAAGCTTATAGAATCAGTAATATGAAGTCAAGGATGATTGAAGAATCCGTTCATGTGAAATTTGATGAATCTGATCCCTTTTAGAAAAGGACAGATGGAATGGATGAATCTAACTCTAATGATAACATGAGGCTTGAGAACTTGAAAAATGATTTTGAAAAAGATATAAATGAAATTATGTCCAGTTCAGATGAACATGGTACTTATGAACCTATAAGTGTGTTGCCTAGACAAATTAGAACCATAAAGAATAACCCTTTAGAATCTATAATAGAGGACTTAGATACATGAATAAAAACTAGAAGAAATATTGGAAATCATGTAGAATTCTATGCCTTTCTATCCCAATTAGAAACCAAGACTATAGAAGAAGCTTTAGATGATGAATACAGGATGATAGAAATGCAAGAAAAATTAAACCAGTTCAAAAGAAATGATGTCTGAGAATTAGTTGAAAGACCACAGAACTATCCAGTGATAGGAATCAAATGGGTCTTTAGAAATAAGCATGATGATCAAGGAATAATAACTAGAAATAAATCTAGACCTGTAGGTAAAGGATATAATCAGGAATAAGGTATAGATTATGAAAGACCTTCGCACCTATAGCTAGACTAGAAGCCATTAGAATCATCTTAGTCTATGCATCTCATATGAACTTTAATTATTTCAGATGGATGTTATGTCGGCCTTTTTAAGTGGTTATTTAATGGAGTAAGTTTAAGTTGAGCATCCTCCTTGTTTTGAAAATTCTCAGAAACCAGATTCTGTTTTTAAACATACTAAAGCTCTCTATGTCCTTAAACAAGAACCTAGTGCTTGGTATGAAATATTAAGTGGTTTTTTAAAAAAAATTATTTTACTGTTGGAATGATAGATCCAACAGTATTTAAGAAAACTGTGAATTCTAATATTTTATTATTTCAAATTTATGTTGACGATGTAATTTTTGGATCAACTAATAAAACCCTTTCCCATGAGTTTTCAATGTTAATCCAAAAAGAATTTTAAATGAGTATGATGGGAGAACTAAATTTCTTTTTAGGACTTGAAATTTATCTAAATGATTTTGGAAATGTTTTGAATCAAAGAAAGTACATTACTGATTTATTGATGAAATTTGGACTTGAAAACAGTAAGACATATACAACTCCTATGTGCACTAATATAAAACTTGATTTGGATGAAACTGGAAAATAAGTTGACAACAAGTTTTATAGAGGTATGATTTGTAGTTTATTATATCTTACTTCTAGTAGTCCCGATATAATATATTCAGTATGTCTTTGTGAATGATTTAAATCAAATCCTAAGGAATCTCATTTAACTGATGTTAAAAGAATTTTTGGATATTTAAATTGAACTATTTTTCAACCTCTTCTTTATCTCAAAACTTCTGATTTAAATTTTATTTCATATTCAGATGCAGACTTTGGGAGTTGTAGATTAGATAGGAATAGCACCTCATGATGTTGTCACTTTTTATGAAAATCATTAATGCCACGGTCAAGTAAGAAACAACATTTAGTTTTCCTGTCAACAGCTGAGGTAGAATAGGTTTCTACTAGATGTTGTTGTGCACATGTGTTTTGGTTGAAAAATTTTCTTATGGACTTTGGGATAAATTTAAATAAAACACCTATTTTATGTGATAATACTAGTGCTATAAATATTTCAAAAAATACAATTAATCATTCTAGAACTAAGCATATTGACATTAGACATAATTTTCTAAGAGATAATGTTCTTAAAAAGTATATATCTTTGGAATTTGTAAGTACTAAAATTAAATTAGCTAATATATTTACTAACCCACTTCCCACTAAAAGTTTTGATTTTATTAAGGCGGGTCTAGGTTTATTTTATTTTAAATAAAATTTTATTTTATTATAGTAGATCATTATTTTAATTCTGCTTAAAATAATTTAGCTATTATTTATTTCAAACAAAATAAGTTTATTTTTCCCACGTAATCTATTTTATTTATTTTTAAATATATGTAATGATTAATAAAAACACAGGAATAAAAGTTGTCAGAAACCCTTTAAACTTCCAAACTGTTTCATTTCTACCAGATCATTTTCAAACCCACAAACTGCACCGTTTCTTGTAAACACTAATATTCAAACCTCTGAAACGATAACATTCAAACCTTCAAAGATTCTCGCAAAGTTGGAAAAGACTAAAAGAGCCGATTAAGCCAAAACCAGAAGTTCCAAGAAATAACGTTCAGAAGGAATAAAAATCTTATAGGGCAAGGCGATTGATCTCGAATGGCTTTATCAGGAAAATATCCTATTGAAACAAGCACTGTCGTTTCAAATTCTCTAACAGGCTTTCAATAACGATAATACAGAATTTATATATGTGGGTGAGCATAGACACTTTTTCAATTCTTTACAGTTTATTCTAGGAGATACCGAGGACAGTATGATGACTAAGATATATGATATGGATTTCTCATTCTCATTAGTAGAAATTGGTCAGATTCTCAATTTCCTTCATGAGGGAGTTTTTCCTTTTGATTTGAAAAATATTAGAGATATGTGCATAAATCAGATGAAATAATGTTGTTTCTCATTGGTATTAAGACTATAAGGAAAATATTTATCAAATATTTGTAAACTGATCAAAGAATTTCGGTCAAATTTTTGAAAATAGGGATTGCACTGAGGATGTCTGAAAAGGAAAAGATATTATATCTCGATATGTATATAATATATCTATTGCTCAGTGATGTAAAACTCTATTTTCCTAGGTATATAGTTTGATACCTAAGATATTGTTGTTAGAGTGATTCTCTAATGAACTTTTATCCTTTTGTTCGATTCATCTCAAAGTTGTTGATTACGAAGGACATGGTGAGATTGGTGGATGTCAGAGTTCGATGTCATCACAGTATTGTGTTTAATGTTGGAACTTTAAGAATGATTAGCTATTTATCTAGTACTATCAAGAGAAATGTTTTTCCAATAGGTTCAGATGATGAATCAAAGAGTGCTCAAGATAAATCTGCAAATTCCAAGGATGGACAAGCTAAATCGAGAGTCAACACTGCGGCAAGGAGGATCAGATTTGATGTGGAAGAAACTGTGGAAGAAAAAAGTCAGGAGTTACTTCAGACTCAAAGGAGAAGAAATGTGATTGAGGAACTTACTTCCCCTGACTAAGGTACAAGATATTTACTTTCTTAAAGCTTTGTCAGAGAAATGATTTTCTTCCAACCTCAAGAATAGACTATCACTGTTACAGATCCTAATCCTGAATGAATTGTAGTTGATTGATCAGAACAATAGGTTGTAGTTGATGTTTCCATTTTACTTCAACAAGAAAAGGAGGTAGAGCCTGGTGAGGAAGTGGCAAGACCTCAAGAAACTCTAGAGTATAAATTTTTAAATATTTAATTGTATGAAAAAATTGAAGATGTTTGTCATGATTATGCTTCTGAAGATCACACAGATGTTCCTCAAGATTATTTTTCTATGGAAGAGTCCGAAAAGGACTCTGAGGAAAAATCTGTGGACCAACTTACTTAGGACAAGGAGAAAGAAAAATCTGATAATGAATCATTACCTTTAGTACTGCTACATCCCACAGAACCTACGAATGGTAATCAAGCACTGGGTGCATTGAATTCAAGAAATAGGAAAGATAAAGAGTTGTAAAAATCGTAATCTCAACTACAATGTGAGAATGATTCTCTAAGAATCACCTTAGCATCAGAATAGTTGAAATTTTAAAATCATAAGGAGAGTTTTGTTTCACGGAAAGAAGTAGAAATTTTTAAAGAGGATATGCTAAATGTTGTAGCCATATTGAAATCTGAAATGGTTATGAAATCAGATTTCTCACATATTAATTTTTTTATGGAGACACAATTTGGATTTGTTCGGAATAATGCTGCTAGTAGATCAGGTACTTCACCAGATTTAATCGTAATATTTCAAGCTATCATAGTCGCAATGAGAAACATAAATGACATGTTGGATGATCTTCAGTGCAACAATGATCCATAATCTATTCAATTAGATAATCAGAAATTCTTGGTTCATTAGTTGACATCCAGTGAGCTAGGAATCCACTCTGTCTTAGATAAATTCACAGAGAAGCTTTCTTTATTTATGGAGAAAGAGGAACAGCTTCCCGAGTTTTTCAGAGTCAATCTCATTGAAGATATTAATATGAATCAAGAGTCCAAATATCATATTATTCATCTCAGTGATGGAATAATGAAAAGGTTGAGAGAATATTTAGAAGAAATCAAGTCTATAGTCCAGAAAAGATAAACCCTACTTGTTAACTGCCAAAACCTTGATTCCTGTATTTGTTATTTTTTTAATTTTAATGAAAATATATTTCATTATATTTACTTGATTTACTATTCTTATTTTGATATGCCTGTAATCCATATTTAATTATTACTAACCAGTTAATAATAGCATTTACCTACAGTTTAGAGTAACATTAAATGTGTTAAAATCCATTATTTATCATTCTTTTTTAAATCACAAAAATGAGGAGAAATTTGGATAAACACAATTTTTTATTTTTAGATTTTAAAATCTTATCTAAATGATTTTCTATATATTTAAAATGTTTTTAATTTATACTGATTTATACTTATACAGAAATCTATTTTATGTTATTTACAGCCATTTATTATAAAGGTAAATTTTCTTTTACTTTTTATTTAGAGGGAGAAATTTGGATAAAACTAAATAATTTTAATTTATTATTTACTTTTATTTTTAAAGTAAATTAATTTTATTTTAATTACAAATGAAGGGGGATAAATTTATTTTTAATGAAAATACAATGTATATTTATTGAAATGATTTTGTTAAAATTAAATATTGTGAATTATATTTTCTATATTTAATATAACGGGATCAACTCGGAACATTTCATATGTGAAGATTATTATTTTTGAAGGCAACGATCTCCCTACTGTCAATTGAATGTTGTTGCAATTGTGAAGAAAATATGGAAAGTATTTTGGGAATATGAAAATCATTCTTTTTCTATAGTTGAGTGACCCGCTTCTCATACTAAGCTGGGTAGGTTCGTGTTTGAACCAGAGGGATTTGTTTTTCCTTGGATTGTAAAGGTGTCATCTACCTGTACTCATTTCTGAACCGGTCTATTGAAACGAGGACCAGGTAGTGAAAATCTCCAATCTCATGGAGTGGAGTGTTGGTTTAGTGGAATAGGGGCCTTTTGTTCACCGAACCACTATACATCTTGTGTTTATTCTATTTAAATTTCCCCTGTATCATTTTATCTGATTAAAAATAAAAGCTAGAACACAATCTCATAAAGATTTTTGAAAAGTCACAATTCACCCCCACTTGTGTATATTTGGTGTAATCTAATCCAAAAATTGGTATCATAGGTTGAGCTTTCTGACAAAGATTTAACAAGATGAAATTGATTATACAAAGAGAAAGATGACTGAAACAAGATAGGGAATGTCTATGGTCATAGCACCGTACTTCAATGGAGAAAACTATGGATGCTGGAAGTCTCGAATAATAATATATTTGAAAAACCTTGGAGACAGAGTATATTCCAAGATTTTTACTCCATATGAAATACCAGAAAAACCTGAAACATGGAGTGCAGCTACTGATTCAAATTATGACATGAAATTGAAGGTAATGAATTGAATTAAATGTGGTCTAAGACCTGATGATTTTAACAGAGTATCTCAACGCCCAACAACATAATAAATGTGGAAAACTATTTTTGATTCTTACAAAGGAACTAACAATATCAGGAAATGAGATATTCAACTGTGAAGTTTAAATTTGATATACTCAGAATGGTTGAAGGTGAGAGTATTACTCAAATGAGTGGATGATTGACCGTGATTTTCAATAACATAACTTCCTTGGGAGATCCCATTAAACAAGCTAATCATGCTTTAAAAGTATTGAGAGGACTACATACAAAATGGAATGGAATCTCTGCAGCAATAAGACAGTTGACACCTGTCAAAGATTTAACCATGACAGAACTGATTGGAACATTAATGATGTATGAAGATGATATGGAAGATGAATCCAGTGAACATAAAGTTCTTATCAAAAGATATGATACTGCCTTGAATGCATAATCACAGAGAAAAAACAGAAAGATGGGGAAAAATGTAAAAGAGAAATCAGGCAGTTCTGATTTATCTAATTCTATTGTGGAATTGGCTCAGCTAGCTCGAAGATTCAAAAAATTCAATAGAAAGAAGAAGGGCTTCAAAAAATACTTCAAAAATGATGAAAAGGAAGTCAGATTCTATAAATGTAAGAAAATGGGGCATATCAGACCTAACTGTCCTCAGCTAAAAGAAGGCAAGGGAAAGAAATTTTTCAAAAGAAATGACTATGAGAATAAGGACAAGAAATCCATGAAAGCTACATGGAGTGTATCTGATGACTCTAGTAGTACTTTTCAATTAGACTCAGAGAAGGAGGAAGTAAATCTGAAAGCCAACATGTGTTTTATGGCAGAAACATATGAGGTACAATCTTACTACTCTTCTAATTCTAGTTCTGAATATAATTAATCTAATGAAAAACTTTCATCCTACTGCAATATGCTTGAAGAAAGATATGACTCTCTATTTAAGAATCATATGTCTTTAAAGAATGTTCATAGGGTTGTTTCTGATAAATGAAATACAATTCTGAAACAATATAAGGAGTTAACTGAAAAATTTTATTCAATTATTCTAACAATACAGATTATGAATAAAAGATAAAATCACTGCAAAATGATGTAGAAACTTATAGAACTAGAGCCATTTTTTTTACTAAAAGAGAAAATATTGTAAATAAAATCCTTGGGAAAAAATTCATTAAAAAGGAAGGATTTGGAATTGGCAGTAAAGGTGAGAAACCCAAGCTATACAAAAATTATTTTGTTCCAAGTGCAAAAAGACTATGTTGTAATTACTGTTGAATAGGGGGATATATTTCAAAAAACTTTTTCTTAAGAAAACCCTAAATAAGTGGAATTAAGAAAGCTTTTGTATCAAATGATTTATTTGAATCATGTGAAATTAGAAAAATAATGAAAGTCTGGATTCCCAGATCTTTGCTAGCTAATACGACTGGACCCAACAAAATATGGGTACCAAATCAATCTGTTTAAATATCTTTGTAGGGAGTAGGTTCTGAGATAAAAAAACATATGGTATATGGACAGTGGAATCTCAAAAAATATGAGTGGAAACTCATTGAATTTCTCTACACTCACTCTTAAAGATAGTGTAATTTTCACTTTTGGTTACAATGCCAAAGGAAAAAATCATTGGTAATGGAACAGTTGGAGATCCATAAGCTTTTTTAATTAATAAAGTAATATATATAAAAGTATTGAAATACAATCTGATAAGTATCTCTCAACTATGTGATGATGGTTATGTTGTTGATTTTTCTAACAATTTCTATTCTGTTTTTAAAAATAAATTGAATAAATTTAGATTACAAAGAACTGATAATGTGTATACCCTAGATTTAAATTCTATGTGTAAACAACAGGTAAATTTATTAACAGCTAAAATGACTGAATCTTGGAAATGGCATAGGACACATTGACATTATAATATAAATATATATTAAATAAGTTATGTAAGAAAAATTTTGTTTCTGATTTGTCAAGTCTCAATTTTGAAAGTGACAGATTTTGTGGTGCGTGTCAACTTGGAAAGAAACACAAGTCATCCTTAAAATCTATTAACAAAATTGCTACATCTAAACCTCTAGAACTTATCTATATAGATTTTTTTGGACCATCCAGAGTAGCATGCATGGCTGGTAAATTATTTATATTTTTTTAGTTGATGACTATTCTATATTTACATGGATTTTTTTTTAAATTTAAAACTAAAGCTTTTACATTATTTTCAAGTTATTGTAATTCTGTTCAAAATGAAAAAGATTTTATAATAATTTAATTATGATGTGATCATGGTGGAGAATTTGAGAATCGGGAATTTAATTCCTTCTGATAAAATATGTTTATTAAACACACCTTCTCTGCACCTAGAACACCTCAACAAAATGGAATTATTGAAAGAATAAATATGACTATTCATGAAATGGCTAGGACTATGAAAAACGAATACAGTCTTCCTACCTACTTTTGGGTAGAAGCTATAAGCACAGACTTCTATATAATTAATAGAGTTTTAATTAAACCTATTTTAAATAAGACACCCTATGAAATTTGGAATAACAGAAAACCTAAAGTTAACTACTTTAAAGTTTTTGGATGCAAGGTTTAAATATTGAACACCACGGATAATCTTGGTCAGTTTGATCCAAAATCTGATGAAGGAATCTTCTTACGATATTCAACTACCACCAAAGCTTATAGAATCAGTAATATGAAGTCAAGGATGATTGAAGTATCCGTTCATGTGAAATTTGATGAATCTGATCCCTTTTAGAAAAGGACAGATGGAATGGATGAATCTAACTCTAATGATAACATGAGGCTTGAGAACTTGAAAAATGATTTTGAAAAAGATATAAATGAAATTATGTCCAGTTCAGATGAACATGGTACTTATGAACCTATAAGTGTGTTGCCTAGACAAATTAGAACAATAAAGAATAACCCTTTAGAATCTATAATAGAGGACTTAGATACATGAATAAAAACTAGAAGAAATATTGGAAATCATGTAGAATTCTATGCCTTTCTATCCCAATTAGAAACCAAGACTATAGAAGAAGCTTTAGATGATGAATACAGGATGATAGAAATGCAAGAAAAATTAAACCAGTTCAAAAGAAATGATGTCTGGGAATTAGTTGAAAGACCACAGAACTATCCAGTGATAGGAATCAAATGGGTCTTTAGAAATAAGCATGATGATCAAGGAATAATAACTAGAAATAAATCTAGACCTGTAGGTAAAGGATATAATCAGGAATAAGGTATAGAATATGAAAGACCTTCGCACCTATAGCTAGACTAGAAGCCATTAGAATCATCTTAGTCTATGCATCTCATATGAACTTTAATTATTTCAGATGGATGTTATGTCGGCCTTTTTAAGTGGTTATTTAATGGAGTAAGTTTAAGTTGAGCATCCTCCTTGTTTTGAAAATTCTCAGAAACCAGATTCTGCTTTTAAACATACTAAAGCTCTCTATGTCCTTAAACAAGAACCTAGTGCTTGGTATGAAATATTAAGTGGTTTTTTTAAAAAAATTATTTTACTGTTGGAATGATAGATCCAACAGTATTTAAGAAAACTGTGAATTCTAATATTTTATTATTTCAAATTTATGTTGATGATGTAATTTTTGGATCAACTAATAAAACCCTTTCCCATGAGTTTTCAATGTTAATCCAAAAAGAATTTGAAATGAGTATGATGGGAGAACTAGATTTCTTTTTAGGACTTGAAATTTATCTAAATGATTTTGGAAATGTTTTGAATCAAAGAAAGTACATTACTGATTTATTGATGAAATTTGGACTTGAAAACAGTAAGACATATACAACTCCTATGTGCACTAATATAAAACTTTATTTGGATGAAACTGGAAAATAAGTTGACAACAAGTTTTATAGAGGTATGATTTGTAGTTTATTATATCTTACTTCTAGTAGTCCCGATATAATATATTCAGTATGTCTTTGTGAATGATTTAAATCAAATCCTAAGGAATCTCATTTAACTGATGTTAAAAGAATTTTTGGATATTTAAATTGAACTATTTTTCAACCTCTTCTTTATCTCAAAACTTCTGATTTAAATTTTATTTCATATTCAGATGCAGACTTTGGGAGTTGTAGATTAGATAGGAATAGCACCTCATGATGTTGTCACTTTTTATGAAAATCATTAATGCCACGGTCAAGTAAGAAACAACATTCAGTTTTCCTGTCAACAGCTGAGGTAGAATAGGTTTCTACTAGATGTTGTTGTGCACAGGTGTTTTGGTTGAAAAATTTTCTTATGGACTTTGGGATAAATTTAAATAAAACACCTATTTTATATGATAATACTAGTGCTATAAATATTTCAAAAAATACAATTAATCATTCTAGAACTAAGCATATTGATGTTAGACATAATTTTCTAAGAGATAATGTTCTTAAAAAGTATATATCTTTGGAATTTGTAAGTACTAAAATTAAATTAGCTAATATATTTACTAACCCACTTCCCACTAAATGTTTTGATTTTATTAAGGCGGGTCTAGGTTTATTTTATTTTAAATAAAATTTTATTTTATTATAGTAGATCGTTATTTTAATTCTGCTTAAAATAATTTAGCTATTATTTATTTCAAACAGAATAAGTTTATTTTTCCCACGTAATCTATTTTATTTATTTTTAAATATATGTAATGATTAATAAAAACACAGGAATCAAAGTTGTCAGAAACCCTTTAAACTTCCAAACTGTTTCATTTCTACCAGATCATTTTCAAACCCACAAACTGCACCGTTTCTTGTAAACACTAATATTCAAACCTCTGAAACGATAACATTCAAACCTTCAAAGATTCTCGCAAAGTTGGAAAAGACTAAAAGAGCCGATTAAGCCAAAACCAGAAGTTCCAAGAAATAACGTTCAGAAGGAATAAAAATCTTATAGGGCAAGGCGATTGATCTCGAATGGCTTTATCAGGAAAATATCCTATTGAAACAAGCACTGTCGTTTCAAATTCTCTAACAGACTTTCAATAACGATAATACAGAATTTATATATGTGGGTGAGCATATACACTTTTTCAATTCTTTACAGTTTATTCTAGGAGATACCGAGGACAGTATGATGACTAAGATATATGATATGGATTTCTCATTCTCATTAGTAGAAATTGGTCAGATTCTCAATTTCCTTCATGAGGGAGTTTTTCCTTTCGATTTGAAAAATATTGGAGATATGTGCATAAATCAGATGACATAATGTTGTTTCTCATTGGTATTAAGACTATAAGGAAAATATTTATCAAATATTTGTAAACTGATCAAAGAATTTCGGTCAAATTTTTGAAACTAGGGATTGCACTGAGGATGTCTGAAAAGGAAAAGATATTATATCTCGATATGTATATAATATATCTATTGCTCAGTGATGTAAAACTCTATTTTCCTAGGTATACAGTTTGATACCTAAGATATTGTTGTTAGAGTGATTCTCTAATGAACTTTTATCCTTTTGTTCGATTCATCTCAAAGTTGTTGATTACGAAGGACATGGTGAGATTGGTGGATGTCAGAGTTCGATGTCATCACAGTATTGTGTTTAATGTTGGAACTTTAAGAATGATTAGCTATTTATCTAGTACTATCAAGAGAAATGTTTTTCCAATAGGTTCAGATGATGAATCAAAGAGTGCTCAAGATCAATCTGCAAATTCCAAGGATGGACAAGCTAAATCGAGAGTCAACACTGCGGCAAGGAGGATCAGATTTGATGTGGAAGAAACTGTGGAAGAAAAAAGTCAGGAGTTACTTCAGACTCAAAGGAGAAGAAATGTGATTGAGGAACTTACTTCCCCTGACTAAAGTACAAGATATTTACTTTCTTAAAGCTTTGTCAGAGAAATGATTTTCTTCCAACCTCAAGAATAGACTATCACTGTTACAGATCCTAATTTTGAATGAATTGTAGTTGATTGATCAGAACAATAGGTTGTAGCTGATGTTTCCATTTTACTTCAACAAGAAAAGGAGGTAGAGCCTGGTGAGGAAGTGGCAAGACCTCAAGAAACTCTAGAGTATAAATTTTTAAATATTTAATTGTATGAACAAATTGAAGATTTTTGTCATGATTATGCTTCTGAAGATCACACAGATGTTCCTCAAGATTATTTTTCTATGGAAGAGTCCGAAAAGGACTCTGAGGAAAAATCTGTGGACCAACTTACTTAGGACAAGGAGAAAGAAAAATCTGATAATGAATCATTACCTTTAGTACTGCTACATCCCACAGAACCTACGAATGGTAATCAAGCACTGGGTGCATTGAATTCAAGAAATAGGAAAGATAAAGAGTTGTAAAAATCGCAATCTCAACTACAATGTGAGAATGATTCTCTAAGAATCACCTTAGCATCAGAATAGTTGAAATTTTAAAATCATAAGGAGAGTTTTGTTTCAAGGAAAGAAGTAGAAATTTTTAAAGAGGATATGCTAAATGTTGTAGCCATATTGAAATCTGAAATGGTTATGAAATCAGATTTCTCACATATTAATTTTTTTATGGAGACACAATTTGGATTTGTTCGGAATAATGCTGCTAGTAGATCAGGTACTTCACCAGATTTAATCGTAATATTTCAAGCTATCATAGTCGCAATGAGAAACATAAATGACATGTTGGATGATCTTCAGTGCAACAATGATCCATAATCTATTCAATTAGATAATCAGAAATTCTTGGTTCATTAGTTGACATCCAGTGAGCTAGGAATCCACTCTGTCTTGGATAAATTCACAGAGAAGCTTTCTTTATTTATGGAGAAAGAGGAACAGCTTCCCGAGTTTTTCAGAGTCAATCTCATTGAAGATATTAATATGAATCAAGAGTCCAAATATCATATTATTCATCTCAGTGATGGAATAATGAAAAGGTTGAGAGAATATTTAGAAGAAATCAAGTCTATAGTCCAGAAAAGATAAACCCTACTTGTTAACTGCCAAAACCTTGATTCCTGTATTTGTTATTTTTTTAATTTTAATGAAAATATATTTCATTATATTTACTTGATTTACTATTCTTATTTTGATATGCCTGTAATCCATATTTAATTATTACTAACCAGTTAATAATAGCATTTACCTACAGTTTAGATTAACATTAAATGTGTTAAAATCCATTATTTATCATTCTTTTTTAAATCACAAAAAATGAGGAGAAATTTGGATAAACACAATTTTTTATTTTTAGATTTTAAAATCTTATCTAAATGATTTTCTATATATTTAAAATATTTTTAATTTATGCTGATTTATACTTATACAGAAATCTATTTTATGTTATTTACAGCCATTTATTATAAAGGTAAATTTTCTTTTACTTTTTATTTAGAGGGAGAAATTTGGATAAAACTAAATAATTTTAATTTATTATTTACTTTTATTTTTAAAGTAAATTAATTTTATTTTAATTACAAATGAAGGGGGATAAATTTATTTTTAATGAAAATACAATGTATATTTATTGAAATGATTTTGTTAAAATTAAATATTGTGAATTATATTTTCTATATTTAATATAACGAGATCAACTCGGAACATTTCATATGTGATGATTATTATTTTTGAAGGCAACGATCTACCTACTGTCAATTGAATGTTGTTGCAATTGTGAAGAAAATCTGGAAAGTATTTTGGGAATATGAAAATCATTTTTTTTCTATAGTTGAGTGACCCGCTTCTCATACTAAGCTGGGTAGGTTCGTGTTTGAACCAGAGGGATTTGTTTTTCCTTGGATTGTAAAGGTGTCATCTACCTGTACTCATTTCTGAACCGGTCTATTGAAACGAGGACCAGGTAGTGAAAATCTCCAATCTCATGGAGTGGAGTGTTGGTTTAGTGGAATAGGGGCCTTTTGTTCACCGAACCACTATACATCTTGTGTTTATTCTATTTAAATTTCCACTGTATCATTTTATCTGATTAAAAATAAAAGGTAGAACACAATCTCATAAAGATTTTTGAAAAGTCACAATTCACCCCCACTTGTGTATATTTGGTGTAATCTAATCCAAAAATTGGTATCATAGGTTGAGCTTTCTGACAAAGATTTAACAAGCTGAAATTGATTATACAAAGAGAAAGATGACTGAAACAAGATAGGGAATGTCTATGGTCATAGCACCGTACTTCAATGGAGAAAACTATGGATGCTGGAAGTCTCGAATAATAATATATTTGAAAAACCTTGGAGACAGAGTATATTCCAAGATTTTTACTCCATATCAAATACCAGAAAAACCTGAAACGTGGAGTGCAGCTACTGATTCAAATTATGACATGAAATTGAAGGTAACGAATTGAATTAAATGTGGTCTAAGACCTGATGATTTTAACAGAGTATCTCAACGCCCAACAACATAATAAATGTGGAAAACTATTTTTGATTCTTACAAAGGAACTAACAATATCAGGAAATGAGATATTCAACTGTGAAGTTTAAATTTGATATACTCAGAATGGTTGAAGGTGAGAGTATTACTCAAAGGAGTGGATGATTGACCGTGATTTTCAATAACATAACTTCCTTGGGAGATCCCATTAAACAAGCTAATCATGCTTTAAAAGTATTGAGAGGACTACATACAAAATGGAATGGAATCTCTGCAGCAATAAGACAGTTGACACCTGTCAAAGATTTAACCATGACAGAACTGATTGGAACATTAATGATGTATGAAGATGATATGGAAGATGAATCCAGTGAACATAAAGTTCTTATCAAAAGATATGATACTGCCTTGAATGCATAATCACAGAGAAAAAACAGAAAGATGGGGAAAAATGTAAAAGAGAAATCAGGTAGTTCTGATTTATCTAATTCTATTGTGGAATTGGATCAGCTAGCTCGAAGATTCAAAAAATTCAATAGAAAGAAGAAGCGCTTCAAAAAATACTTCAAAAATGATGAAAAGGAAGTCAGATTCTATAAATGTAAGAAAATGGGGCATATCAGACCTAACTGTCCTCAGCTAAAAGAAGGCAACGGAAAGAAATTTTTCAAAAGAAATGACTATGAGAATAAGGACAAGAAATCCATGAAAGCTACATGGAGTGTATCTGATGACTCTAGTAGTACTTTTCAATTAGACTCAGAGAAGGAGGAAGTAAATCTGAAAGCCAACATGTGTTTTATGGCAGAAACATACGAGGTACAATCTTACTACTCTTCTAATTCTAGTTCTGAATATAATTAATCTAATGAAAAACTTTCAGCCTACTGCAATATGCTTGAAGAAAGATATGACTCTCTATTTAAGAAGCATATGTCTTTAAAGAATGTTCATAGGGTTGTTTCTGATAAATGAAATACAATTCTGAAACAATATAAGGAGTTAACTGAAAAATTTTATTCAATTATTTCTAACAATACAGATTATGAATAAAAGATAAAATCACTGCAAAATGATGTAGAAACTTATAGAACTAGAGCCATTTTTTTTACTAAAAGAGAAAATATTGTAAATAAAATCCTTGGGAAAAATTTCATTAAAAAGGAAGGATTTGGAATTGGCAGTAAAGGTGAGAAACCCAAGCTATACAAAAATTATTTTGTTCCAAGTGCAAAAAGACTATGTTGTAATTACTGTTGAATAGGGGGATATATTTCAAAAAACATTTTCTTAAGAAAACCCTAAATAAGTGGAATTAATAAAGCTTTTGTATCAAATGATTTATTTGAATCATGTGAAATTAGAAAAATAATGAAAGTCTGGATTCCCAGATCTTTGCTAGCTAATACGACTGGACCCAACAAAATATGGGTACCAAATCAATCTGTTTAAATATCTTTGTAGGGAGTAGGTTCTGAGATAAAAAAACAAATGGTATATGGACAGTGGAATCTCAAAAAATATGAGTGGAAACTCATTGAATTTCTCTACACTCACTCTTAAAGATAGTGTAATTTCCACATTTGGTTACAATGCCAAAGGAAAAAATCATTGGTAATGGAACAGTTGGAGATCAATATGCTTTTTTAATTAATAAAGTAATATATATAAAAGTATTGAAACACAATCTGATAAGTATCTCTCAACTATGTGATGATGGTTATGTTGTTGATTTTTCTAACAATTTCTATTCTGTTTTTAAAAATAAATTGAATAAATTTAGATTACAAAGAACTGATAATGTGTATACCCTAGATTTAAATTCTATGTGTAAACAACAGGTAAATTTATTAACAGCTAAAATGACTGAATCTTGGAAATGGCATAGGACACTTTGACATTATAATATAAATATATATTAAATAAGTTATGTAAGAAAAATTTTGTTTCTGATTTGTCAAGTCTCAATTTTGAAAGTGACAGATTTTGTGGTGCGTGTCAACTTGGAAAGAAACACAAGTCATCCTTCAAATCTATTAACAAAATTGCTACATCTAAACCTCTAGAACTTATCTATATAGATTTTTTTGGACCATCCAGAGTAGCATGCATGGCTGGTAAATTATTTATATTTTTTTAGTTGATGACTATTCTATATTTACATGGATTTTTTTTTAAATTTAAAACTAAAGCTTTTACATTATTTTCAAGTTATTGTAATTCTGTTCAAAATGAAAAATATTTTATAATAATTTAATTATGATGTGATCATGGTGGAGAATTTGAGAATCGGGAATTTAATTCCTTCTGATAAAATATGTTTATTAAACACATCTTCTCTGCACCTAGAACACCTCAACAAAATGGAATTATTGAAAGAATAAATATGACTATTCATGAAATGGCTAGGACTATGAAAAACGAATACAGTCTTCCTACCTACTTTTGGGTAGAAGCTATAAGCACAGACTTCTATATAATTAATAGAGTTTTAATTAAACCTATTTTAAATAAGACACCCTATGAAATTTGGAATAACAGAAAACCTAAAGTTAACTACTTTAAAGTTTTTGGATGCAAGGTTTAAATATTGAACACCACGGATAATCTTGGTCAGTTTGATCCAAAATCTGATGAAGGAATCTTCTTACGATATTCAACTACCACCAAAGCTTATAGAATCAGTAATATGAAGTCAAGGATGATTGAAGTATCCGTTCATGTGAAATTTGATGAATCTGATCCCTTTTAGAAAAGGACAGATGGAATGGATGAATCTAACTCTAATGATAACATGAGGCTTGAGAACTTGAAAAATGATTTTGAAAAAGATATAAATGAAATTATGTCCAGTTCAGATGAACATGGTACTTATGAACCTATAAGTGTGTTGCCTAGACAAATTAGAACCATAAAGAATAACCCTTTAGAATCTATAATAGAGGACTTAGATACATGAATAAAAACTCGAAGAGATATTGGAAATCATGTAGAATTCTATGCCTTTCTATCCCAATTAGAAACCAAGACTATAGAAGAAGCTTTAGATGATGAATACAGGATGATAGAAATGCAAGAAAAATTAAACCAGTTCAAAAGAAATGATGTCTGGGAATTAGTTGAAAGACCACAGAACTATCCAGTGATAAGAATCAAATGGGTCTTTAGAAATAAGCATGATGATCAAGGAATAATAACTAGAAATAAATCTTGACCTGTAGGTAAAGGATATAATCAGGAATAAGGTATAGATTATAAAAGACCTTCGCACCTATAGCTAGACTAGAAGCCATTAGAATCATCTTAGTCTATGCATCTCATATGAACTTTAATTATTTCAGATGGATGTTATGTCGGCCTTTTTAAGTGGTTATTTAATGGAGTAAGTTTAAGTTGAGCATCCTCCTTGTTTTGAAAATTCTCAGAAACCAGATTCCGTTTTTAAACATACTAAAGCTCTCTATGTCCTTAAACAAGAACCTAGTGCTTGGTATGAAATATTAAGTGGTTTTTTTAAAAAAATTATTTTACTGTTGGAATGATAGATCCAACACTATTTAAGAAAACTGTGAATTCTAATATTTTATTATTTCAAATTTATGTTGATGATGTAATTTTTGGATCAACTAATAAAACCCTTTCCCATGAGTTTTCAATGTTAATCCAAAAAGAATTTGAAATGAGTATGATGGGAGAACTAAATTTCTTTTTAGGACTTGAAATTTATCTAAATGATTTTGGAAATGTTTTGAATCAAAGAAAGTACATTACTGATTTATTGATGAAATTTGGACTTGAAAACAGTAAGACATATACAACTCCTATGTGCACTAATATAAAACTTGATTTGGATGAAACTGGAAAATAAGTTGACAACAAGTTTTATAGAGGTATGATTTGTAGTTTATTATATCTTACTTCTAGTAGTCCCGATATAATATATTCAGTATGTCTTTGTGAATGATTTAAATCAAATCCTAAGGAATCTCATTTAACTGATGTTAAAAGAATTTTTGGATATTTAAATTGAACTATTTTTCAACCTCTTCTTTATCTCAAAACTTCTGATTTAAATTTTATTTCATATTCAGATGCAGACTTTGGGAGTTGTAGATTAGATAGGAATAGCACCTAATGATGTTGTCACTTTTTATGAAAATCATTAATTCCACGGTCAAGTAAGAAACAACATTCAGTTTTCCTGTCAACAGCTGAGGTAGAATAGGTTTCTACTGGATGTTGTTGTGCACAGGTGTTTTGGTTGAAAAATTCTCTTATGGACTTTGGGATAAATTTAAATAAAACACCTATTTTATGTGATAATACTAGTGCTATAAATATTTCAAAAAATACAATTAATCATTCTAGAACTAAGCATATTGATATTAGACATAATTTTCTAAGAGATAATGTTCTTAAAAAGTATATATCTTTGGAATTTGTAAGTACTAAAATTAAATTAGCTAATATATTTACTAACCCACTTCCCACTAAAAGTTTTGATTTTATTAAGGCGGATCTAGGTTTATTTTATTTTAAATAAAATTTTATTTTATTATAGTAGATCATTATTTTAATTCTGCTTAAAATAATTTAGCTATTATTTATTTCAAACAAAATAAGTTTATTTTTCCCACGTAATCTATTTTATTTATTTTTAAATATATGTAATGATTAATAAAAACACAGGAATCAATGTTGTCAGAAACCCTTTAAACTTCCAAACTGTTTCATTTCTACCAGATCATTTTCAAACCCACAAACTGCACCGTTTCTTGTAAACACTAATATTCAAACCTCTGAAACGATAACATTCAAACCTTCAAAGATTCTCTCAAAGTTGGAAAAGACTAAAAGAGCCGATGAAGCCAAAACCAGAAGTTCCAAGAAATAACGTTCAGAAGGAATAAAAATCTTATAGGGCAAGGCGATTGATCTCGAATGGCTTTATCAGGAAAATATCCTATTGAAACAAGCACTGTCGTTTCAAATTCTCTAACAGACATTCAATAACGATAATACAGAATTTATATATGTGGGTGAGCATAGACACTTTTTCAATTCTTTACAGTTTATTCTAGGAGATACCGAGGACAGTATGATGGCTAAGATATATGATATGGATTTCTCATTCTCATTAGTAGAAATTGGTCAGATTCTCAATTTCCTTCATGAGGGAGTTTTTCCTTTCGATTTGAAAAATACTGGAGATATGTGCATAAATCAGATGACATAATGTTGTTTCTCATTGGTATTAAGACTATAAGGAAAATATTTATCAAATATTTGTAAACTGATCAAAGAATTTCGGTCAAATTTTTGAAAATAGGGATTGCACTGAGGATGTCTGAAAAGGAAAAGATATTATATCTCGATATGTATATAATATATCTATTGCTCAGTGATGTAAAACTCTATTTTCCTAGGTATACAGTTTGATACCTAAGATATTGTTGTTAGAGTGATTCTCTAATGAACTTTTCTCCTTTTGTTCGATTCATCTCAAAGTTGTTGATTACGAAGGACATGGTGAGATTGGTGGATGTCAGAGTTCGATGTCATCACAGTATTGTGTTTAATGTTGGAACTTTAAGAATGATTAGCTATTTATCTAGTACTATCAAGAGAAAAGTTTTTCCAATAGGTTCAGATGATGAATCAAAGAGTGCTCAAGATCAATCTGCAAATTCCAAGGATGGACAAGCTAAATCGAGAGTCAACACTGCGGCAAGGAGGATCGGATTTGAAGTGGAAGAAAGTGTGGAAGAAAAAAGTCAGGAGTTACTTCAGACTCAAAGGAGAAGAAATGTGATTGAGGAACTTACTTCCCCTGACTAAATTACAAGATATTTACTTTCTTAAAGCTTTGTCAGAGAAATGATTTTCTTCCAACCTCAAGAATAGACTATCACTGTTACAGATCCTAATCCTGAATGAATTGTAGTTGATTGATCAGAACAATAGGTTGTAGTTAATATTTCCATTTTACTTCAACAAGAAAAGGAGGTAGAGCCTGGTGAGGAAGTGGCAAGACCTCAAGAAACTCTAGAGTATAAATTTTTAAATATTTAATTGTATGAACAAATTGAAGATGTTTGTCATGATTATGCTTCTGAAGATCACACAGATGTTCCTCAAGATTATTTTTCTATGGAAGAGTCTGAAAAGGACTCCGAGGAAAAATCTATGGACCAACTTACTTAGGACAAGGAGAAAGAAAATTCTGATAATGAATCATTACCTTTAGTACTGCTACATCCCACAGAACCTACGAATGGTAATCAAGCACTGGGTGCATTGAATTCAAGAAATAGGAAAGATAAAGAGTTGTAAAAATCGTAATCTCAACTACAATGTGAGAATGATTATCTAAGAATCACCTTAGCATCAGAATAGTTGAAATTTTAAAATCATAAGGAGAGTTTTGTTTCAAGGAAAGAAGTAGAAATTTTTAAAGAGGATATGCTAAATGTTGTAGCCATATTGAAATCTGAAATGGTTATGAAATCAGATTTCTCACATATTAATTTTTTTATGGAGACACAATTTGGATTTGTTCGGAATAATGCTGCTAGTAGATCAGGTACTTCACCAGATTTAATCGTAATATTTCAAGCTATCATAGTCGCAATGAGAAACATAAATGACATGTTGGATGATCTTCAGTGCAACAATGATCCATAATCTATTCAATTAGATAATCAGAAATTCTTGGTTCATTAGTTGACATCCAGTGAGCTAGGAATCCACTCTGTCTTAGATAAATTCACAGAGAAGCTTTCTTTATTTATGGAGAAAGAGGAACAGCTTCCTGAGTTTTTCAGAGTCAATCTCATTGAAGATATTAATATGAATCAAGAGTCCAAATACCATATTATTCATCTCAGTGATGGAATAATGAAAAGGTTGAGAGAATATTTAGAAGAAATCAAGTCTATAGTCCAGAAAAGATAAACCCTACTTGTTAACTTCCAAAACCTTGATTCTTGTATTTGTTATTTTTTTAATTTTAATGAAAATATATTTCATTATATTTACTTGATTTACTATTCTTATTTTGATATGCCTGTAATCCATATTTAATTATTACTAACCAGTTAATAATAGCATTTACCTACAGTTTAGAGTAACATTAAATGTGTTAAAATCCATTATTTATCATTCTTTTTTAAATCACAAAAATGAGGAGAAATTTGGATAAACACAATTTTTTATTTTTAGATTTTAAAATCTTATCTAAATGATTTTCTATATATTTAAAATGTTTTTAATTTATACTGATTTATACTTATACAGAAATCTATTTTATGTTATTTACAGCCATTTATTATAAAGGTAAATTTTATTTTACTTTTTATTTAGAGGGAGAAATTTGGATAAAACTAAATAATTTTAATTTATTATTTAATTTTATTTTTAAAGTAAATTAATTTTATTTTAATTATAAATGAAGGGGGATAAATTTATTTTTAATGAAAATACAATGTATATTTATTGAAATGATTTTGTTAAAATTAAATATTGTGAATTATATTTTCTATATTTAATATAACGGGATCAACTCGGAACATTTCATATGTGAAGATTATTATTTTTGAAGGCAACGATCTACCTACTGTCAATTGAATGTTGTTGCAATTGTGAAGAAAATATGGAAAGTATTTTGGGAATATGAAAATCATTCTTTTTCTATAGTTGAGTGACCCGCTTCTCATACTAAGCTGGGTAGGTTCGTGTTTGAACCAGAGGGATTTGTTTTTCCTTGGATTGTAAAGGTGTCATCTACCTGTACTCATTTCTGAACCGGTCTATTGAAACGAGGACCAGGTAGTGAAAATCTCCAATCTCATGGAGTGGAGTGTTGGTTTAGTGGAATAGGGGCCTTTTGTTCACCGAACCACTATACATCTTGTGTTTATTCTATTTAAATTTCCCATGTATCATTTTATCTGATTAAAAATAAAAGGTAGAACACAATCTCATAAAGATTTTTGAAAAGTCACAATTCACCCCCACATGTGTATATTTGGTGTAATCTAATCCAAAAATTGGTATCATAGGTTGAGCTTTCTGACAAAGATTTAACAAGCTGAAATTGATTATACAAAGAGAAAGATGACTGAAACAAGATAGGGAATGTCTATGGTCATAGCACCGTACTTCAATGGAGAAAACTATGGATGCTGGAAGTCTCGAATAATAATATATTTGAAAAACCTTGGAGACAGAGTATATTCCAAGATTTTTACTCTATATGAAATACCAGAAAAACCTGAAACATGGAGTGCAGCTACTGATTCAAATTATGACATGAAATTGAAGGTAATGAATTGAATTAAATGTGGTCTAAGACCTGATGATTTTAACAGAGTATCTCAACGCCCAACAACATAATAAATGTGGAAAACTATTTTTGATTCTTACAAAGGAACTAACAATATCAGGAAATGAGATATTCAACTATGAAGTTTAAATTTGATATACTCAGAATGGTTGAAGGTGAGAGTATTACTCAAATGAGTGGATGATTGACCGTGATTTTCAATAACATAACTTCCTTGGGAGATCCCATTAAACAAGCTAATCATGCTTTAAAAGTATTGAGAGGACTACATACAAAATGGAATGGAATCTCTGCAGCAATAAGACAGTTGACACCTATCAAAGATTTAACCATGACAGAACTGATTGGAACATTAATGATGTATGAAGATGATATGGAAGATGAATCCAGTGAACATAAAGTTCTTATCAAAAGATATGATACTGCCTTGAATGCATAATCACAGAGAAAAAACAGAAAGATGGGGAAAAATGTAAAAGAGAAATCAGGTAGTTCTGATTTATCTAATTCTATTGTGGAATTGGCTCAGCTAGCTCGAAGATTCAAAAAATTCAATAGAAAGAAGAAGGGCATCAAAAAATACTTCAAAAATGATGAAAAGGAAGTCAGATTCTATAAATGTAAGAAAATGGGGCATATCAGACCTAACTGTCCTCAGCTAAAAGAAGGCAAGGGAAAGAAATTTTTCAAAAGAAATGACTATGAGAATAAGGACAAGAAATCCATGAAAGCTACATGGAGTGTATCTGATGACTCTAGTAGTACTTTTCAATTAGACTTAGAGAAGGAGGAAGTAAATCTGAAAGCCAACATGTGTTTTATGGCAGAAACATATGAGGTACAATCTTACTACTCTTCTAATTCTAGTTCTGAATATAATTAATCTAATGAAAAACTTTCAGCCTACTGCAATATGCTTGAAGAAAGATATGACTCTCTATTTAAGAATCATATGTCTTTAAAGAATGTTCATAGGGCTGTTTCTGATAAATGAAATACAATTCTGAAACAATATAAGGAGTTAACTGAAAAATTTTATTCAATTATTTCTAACAATACAGATTATGAATAAAAGATAAAATCACTGCAAAATGATGTAGAAACTTATAGAAGTAGAGCCATTTTTTTACTAAAAGAGAAAATATTGTAAATAAAATCCTTGGGAAAAATTTCATTAAAAAGGAAGGATTTGGAATTGGCAGTAAAGGTGAGAAACCCAAGCTATACAAAAATTATTTTGTTCCAAGTGCAAAAAGACTATGTTGTAATTACTGTTGAATAGGGGGATATATTTCAAAAAACATTTTCTTAAGAAAACCCTAAATAAGTGGAATTAATAAAGCTTTTGTATCAAATGATTTATTTGAATCATGTGAAATTAGAAAAATAATGAAAGTCTGGATTCCCAGATCTTTGCTAGCTAATACGACTGGACCCAACAAAATATGGGTACCAAATCAATCTGTTTAAATATCTTTGTAGGGAGTAGGTTCTGAGATAAAAAAACATATGGTATATGGACAGTGTAATCTCAAAAAATATGAGTGGAAACTCATTGAATTTCTCTACACTCACTCTTAAAGATAGTGTAATTTTCACTTTTGGTTGCAATGCCAAAGGAAAAAATCATTGGTAATGGAACAGTTGGAGATCCATAAGCTTTTTTAATTAATAAAGTAATATATATAAAAGTATTGAAACACAATCTGATAAGTATCTCTCAACTATGTGATGATGGTTATGTTGTTGATTTTTCTAACAATTTCTATTCTGTTTTTAAAAATAAATTGAATAAATTTAGATTATAAAGAACTGATAATGTGTATACCCTAGATTTAAATTCTATGTGTAAACAACAGGTAAATTTATTAACAGCTAAAATGACTGAATCTTGGAAATGGCATAGGACACTTTGACATTATAATATAAATATATATTAAATAAGTTATGTAAGAAAAATTTTGTTTCTGATTTGTCAAGTCTCAATTTTGAAAGTGACAGATTTTGTGGTGCGTGTCAACTTGGAAAGAAACACAAGTCATCCTTAAAATCTATTAACAAAATTGCTACATCTAAACCTCTAGAACTTATCTATATAGATTTTTTTGGACCATCCAGAGTAGCATGCATGGCTGGTAAATTATTTATATTTTTTTAGTTGATGACTATTCTATATTTACATGGATTTTTTTTTAATTTAAAACTAAAGCTTTTACATTATTTTCAAGTTATTGTAATTCTGTTCAAAATGAAAAAGATTTTATAATAATTTAATTATGATGTGATCATGGTGGAGAATTTGAGAATCGGGAATTTAATTCCTTCTGATAAAATATGTTTATTAAACACACCTTCTCTGCACCTAGAACACCTCAACAAAATGGAATTATTGAAAGAATAAATATGACTATTCATGAAATGGCTAGGACTATGAAAAACGAATACAGTCTTCCTACCTACTTTTGGGTAGAAGCTATAAGCACAGACTTCTATATAATTAATAGAGTTTTAATTAAACCTATTTTAAATAAGACACCCTATGAAATTTGGAATAACATAAAACCTAAAGTTAACTACTTTAAAGTTTTTGGATGCAAGGTTTAAATATTGAACACCACAGATAATCTTGGTCAGTTTGATCCAAAATCTGATGAAGGAATCTTCTTACGATATTCAACTACCACCAAAGCTTATAGAATCAGTAATATGAAGTCAAGGATGATTGAAGTATCCGTTCATGTGAAATTTGATGAATCTGATCCCTTTTAGAAAAGGACAGATGGAATGGATGAATCTAACTCTAATGATAACATGAGGCTTGAGAACTTGAAAAATGATTTTGAAAAAGATATAAATGAAATTATGTCCATTTCAGATGAACATGGTACTTATGAACCTATAAGTGTGTTGCCTAGACAAATTAGAACCATAAAGAATAACCCTTTAGAATCTATAATAGAGGACTTAGATACATGAATAAAAACTGGAAGAAATATTGGAAATCATGTAGAATTCTATGCCTTTCTATCCCAATTAGAAACCAAGACTATAGAAGAAGCTTTAGATAATGAATACAGGATGATAGAAATGCAAGAAAAATTAAACCAGTTCAAAAGAAATGATGTCTGGGAATTAGTTGAAAGACCACAGAACTGTCTAGTGATAGGAATCAAATGGGTCTTTAGAAATAAGCATGATGATCAAGGAATAATAACTAGAAATAAATCTAGACCTGTAGGTAAAGGATATAATCAGGAATAAGGTATAGATTATGAAAGACCTTCGCACCTATAGCTAGACTAGAAGCCATTAGAATCATCTTAGTCTATGCATCTCATATGAACTTTAATTATTTTAGATGGATGTTATGTCGGCCTTTTTAAGTGGTTATTTAATGGAGTAAGTTTAATTTGAGCATCCTCCTTGTTTTGAAAATTCTCAGAAACCAGATTCTGTTTTTAAACATACTAATGCTCTCTATGTCCTTAAACAAGAACCTAGTGCTTGGTATGAAATATTAAGTGGTTTTTTAAAAAAATTATTTTACTGTTGGAATGATAGATCCAACAGTATTTAAGAAAACTGTGAATTCTAATATTTTATTATTTCAAATTTATGTTGATGATGTAATTTTTGGATCAACTAATAAAACCCTTTCCCATGAGTTTTCAATGTTAATCCAAAAAGAATTTGAAATGAGTATGATGGGAGAACTAAATTTCTTTTTAGGACTTGAAATTTATCTAAATGATTTTGGAAATGTTTTGAATCAAAGAAAGTACATTACTGATTTATTGATGAAATTTGGACTTGAAAACAGTAAGACATATACAACTCCTATGTGCACTAATATAAAACTTGATTTGGATGAAACTGGAAAATAAGTTGACAACAAGTTTTATAGAGGTATGATTTGTAGTTTATTATATCTTACTTCTAGTAGTCCCGATATAATATATTCAGTATGTCTTCGTGAATGATTTAAATCAAATCCTAAGGAATCTCATTTAACTGATGTTAAAAGAATTTTTGGATATTTAAATTGAACTATTTTTCAACCTCTTCTTTATCTCAAAACTTCTGATTTAAATTTTATTTCATATTCAGATGCAGACTTTGGGAGTTGTAGATTAGATAGGAATATCACCTCATGATGTTGTCACTTTTTATGAAAATCATTAATGCCACGGTCAAGTAAGAAACAACATTCAGTTTTCCTGTCAACAGCTGAGGTAGAATAGGTTTCTACTAGATGTTGTTGTGCACAGGTGTTTTGGTTGAAAAATTTTCTTATGGACTTTGGGATAAATTTAAATAAAACACCTATTTTATGTGATAATACTAGTGCTATAAATATTTCAGAAAATACAATTAATCATTCTAGAACTAAGAATATTGATATTAGACATAATTTTCTAAGAGATAATGTTCTTAAAAAGTATATATCTTTGGAATTTGTAAGTACTAAAATTAAATTAGCTAATATATTTACTAACCCACTTCCCACTAAAAGTTTTGATTTTATTAAGGCGGGTCTAGGTTTATTTTATTTTAAATAAAATTTTATTTTATTATAGTAGATCATTATTTTAATTCTGCTTAAAATAATTTAGCTATTATTTATTTCAAACAGAATAAGTTTATTTTTCCCACGTAATCTATTTTATTTATTTTTAAATATATGTAATGATTAATAAAAACACAGGAATCAAAGTTGTCAGAAACCCTTTAAACTTCCAAAGTGTTTCATTTCTACCAGATCATTTTCAAACCCACAAACTGCACCGTTTCTTGTAAACACTAATATTCAAACCTCTGAAACGATAACATTCAAACCTTCAAAGATTCTCGCAAAGTTGGAAAAGACTAAAAGAGCCGATTAAGCCAAAACCAGAAGTTCCAAGAAATAACGTTCAGAAGGAATAAAAATCTTATAGGGCAAGGCGATTGATCTCGAATGGCTTTATCAGGAAAATATCCTATTGAAACAAGCACTGTCGTTTCAAATTCTCTAACAGACTTTCAATAACGATAATACAGAATTTATATATGTGGGTGAGCATAGACACTTTTTCAATTCTTTACAGTTTATTCTAGGAGATACCGAGGACACTATGATGACTAAGATATATGATATGGATTTATCATTCTCATTAGTAGAAATTGGTCAGATTCTCAATTTCCTTCATGAGGGAGTTTTTCCTTTCGATTTGAAAAATATTGGAGATATGTGCATAAATCAGATGACATAATGTTGTTTCTCCTTGGTATTAAGACTATAAGGAAAATATTTATCAAATATTTGTAAACTGATCAAAGAATTTCGGTCAAATTTTTGAAAATAGGGATTGCACTGAGGATGTCTGAAAAGGAAAAGATATTATATCTCGATATGTATATAATATATCTATTGCTCAGTGATGTAAAACTCTATTTTCCTAGGTATACAGTTTGATACCTAAGATATTGTTGTTAGAGTGATTCTCTAATGAACTTTTATCCTTTTGTTCGATTCATCTCAAAGTTGTTGATTACGAAGGACATGGTGAGATTGGTGGATGTCAGAGTTCGATGTCATCACAGTATTGTGTTTAATGTTGGAACATTAAGAATGATTAGCTATTTATCTAGTACTATCAAGAGAAATGTTTTTCCAATAGGTTCAGATGATGAATCAAAGAGTGCTCAAGATCAATCTGCAAATTCCAAGGATGGTCAAGCTAAATCCAGAGTCAACACTGCGGCAAGGAGGATCAGATTTGATGTGGAAGAAACTGTGGAAGAAAAAAGTCAGGAGTTACTTCAGACTCAAAGGAGAAGAAATGTGATTGAGGAACTTACTTCCCCTGACTAAAGTACAAGATATTTTCTTTCTTAAAGCTTTGTCAGAGAAATGATTTTCTTCCAACCTCAAGAATAGACTATCACTATTACAGATCCTAATCCTGATTGAATTGTAGTTGATTGATCAGAACAATAGGTTGTAGTTGATGTTTCCATTTTACTTCAACAAGAAAAGGAGGTAGAGCCTGGTGAGGAAGTGGCAAGACCTCAAGAAACTCTAGAGTATAAATTTTTAAATATTTAATTGTATGAACAAATTGAAGATGTTTGTCATGATTATGCTTCTGAAGATCACACAGATGTTCCTCAAGATTATTTTTCTATGGAAGAGTCCGAAAAGGACTCTGAGGAAAAATCTGTGGACCAACTTACTTAGGACAAGGAGAAAGAAAAATCTGATAATGAATCATTACCTTTAGTACTGCTACATCCCACAGAACCTACGAATGGTAATCAAGTACTGGGTGCATTGAATTCAAGAAATAGGAAAGATAAAGAGTTGTAAAAATCGTAATCTCAACTACAATGTGAGAATGATTCTCTAAGAATCACCTTAGCATCAGAATAGTTGAAATTTTAAAATCATAAGGAGAGTTTTGTTTCAAGGAAAGAAGTAGAAATTTTTAAAGAGGATATGCTAAATGTTGTAGCCATATTGAAATCTGAAATGGTTATGAAATCAGATTTCTCACATATTAATTTTTTTATGGAGACACAATTTGGATTTGTTCGGAATAATGCTGCTAGTAGATCAGGTACTTCACCAGATTTAATCGTAATATTTCAAGCTATCATAGTCGCAATGAGAAACATAAATGACATGTTGGATGATCTTCAGTGCAACAATGATCCATAATCTATTCAATTAGATAATCAGAAATTCTTGGTTCATTAGTTGACATCCAGTGAGCTAGGAATCCACTCTGTCTTAGATAAATTCACAGAGAAGCTTTCTTTATTTATGGAGAAAGAGGAACAGCTTCCCGAGTTTTTCAGAGTCAATCTCATTGAAGATATTAATATTAATCAAGAGTCCAAATATCATATTATTCATCTCAGTGAGGGAATAATGAAAAGGTTGAGAGAATATTTAGAAGAAATCAAGTCTATAGTCCAGAAAAGATAAACCCTACTTGTTAACTGCCAAAACCTTGATTCCTGTATTTATTATTTTTTTAATTTTAATGAAAATATATTTCATTATATTTACTTGATTTACTATTCTTATTTTGATATGCCTGTAATCCATATTTAATTATTACTAACCAGTTAATAATAGCATTTACCTACAGTTTAGAGTAACATTAAATGTGTTAAAATCCATTATTTATCATTCTTTTTTAAAACACAAAAATGAGGAGAAATTTGGATAAACACAATTTTTTATTTTTAGATTTTAAAATCTTATCTAAATGATTTTCTATATATTTAAAATCTTTTTAATTTATACTGATTTATACTTATACAGAAATCTATTTTATGTTATTTACAGCCATTTATTATAAAGGTAAATTTTCTTTTACTTTTTATTTAGAGGGAGAAATTTGGATAAAACTAAATAATTTTAATTTATTATTTACTTTTATTTTTAAATTAAATTAATTTTATTTTAATTACAAATGAAGGGGGATAAATTTATTTTTAATGAAAATACAATGTATATTTATTGAAAGGATTTTGTTAAAATTAAATATTGTTTTATCCTCTCGAAATTCTAAAACATTATGTATCTAATTTTTAAAGTTAATTTCATTTAATTAGTCTTATTATTTTATGGGTTTTTTGATCATAAAAAAGGGGGAGATTGTTGAGAAATTGTTGTTTTCAACAATACATAATATTTTTATTTTAAGGTGGAGTTTATATTAATACTCTATCACTTTATGAAAATTTTAATGCTCACAAATACCCAAAATTATTTTCTAATGACTTCATTTGTTAAGTATTTTTCTAGAATTTATTATTTTATTTTACACTTGAAATAACAAGAATTTATTACTAATGTATTCATAACTTGAATGTTCTGGAAACACGGTTCATGCGCTACTTATTCGGAATCTGCTTGAGCGTGTTCTGGAAACACTGTTCATACTCTATGTGGATGAATGTAGTATAAGGATGAAAAGCGTGCATACATTTTGAGATAGGGAAAAATTTTGGTTAATCAAACACACCTTATCAGCAATGTATGGAAGAATAACCCTATGTTAATAAGGAACCCTACGTTTGGTATATCAGAAAAGTATGTAAGGAGAACTGTACATAAATATTAAACATTACATTTATTTCCCAAAATTATGGTTTATAAACCTTACTTTTATAAACAACCATACGTTCTTGGAAAATTATAGATTAAGTAAAATTATGGATCTTTTATTATACGTTTGAAAGATTAAGAGAAAAGTATAGATACCAACCCTATGTTTGGAATGAACATTACGTTTTTTGTCATGTTTACATTGTCAACCTTACGTTGTGAACCTTACATTTGAAGTATATGTCATTAACCTTACTTTCACAGAACGCATACAGTTCAACTTAACCTTACGTTTGGCGTTGGAGAATTTAAAATCAAAGTTTTTTATACAATGGTCATTATGGTAATTATGAGGCAGATTTCAAGCCATATTTCAAGCTAATTTTATTGTATGATTTTGACTAATTTAAAACCGTTTTATCAATGCTTTGTTCAAATTAACAGGATATTTTTATGATGAGTCTTCAGGGAAGTTATGACTACTCTGTAAATTCGAATGTTTGAATATCACGAGTAAAAAAGGTGACTTTTGGGGATCTAATTTTACTGGAGATGTTCTTATCGTTATTTTATTTTTATGGGATTTATGAAACTGCATCAACAATTATTGATCGTGTGTGATATTTTGATTATTCTGAAAAAAGGAAAAATTGATACTACTAAAACACACCGATCTGCAGGTTTAAAAGGAGCGTCAGATATCTATTTGTTAAATAGGAAAGAACACGATAAAAGATTCACTTGTTCTATATTGAAGATCTAATGTGGATCTATATCTGCTAAGTTGTGAATTATTATTTCTATATTTTCTACAATGAGATAGACTCAGATCATTTCTTATGTGAAGATTATTATTTCTAAAGGCGATCATGTACCTACTATAAGTTACATGATATTGCAATTGTGAAGAACATCTGGAAAGTATTTTCAAAATATGAAAATCTTTCTTTTTCTATTCTTGAGTGACCATCTTCTGGTACTAAGCTGATTAGGTTTGTGTTTGAACCAGAAGGCTTTGTTTTTCCTTGGATTGTAAAGGTATCAACTGCCTGTACATAGTTGTGAACCGGTCTGTTGAAATGAGGACCATATAGTGAAAATCACCAAGCTCGTGGAGTAGAGTGTTGGTGGAGTGTTCTAGGGGCATTCTCTTCCCCGTACCACTATACATCTTGTGTTTCGGCTATTTAAATTTCCACTGCATCATTTTATCTAATTAAAAATACAATACAGAACACAATGTCGTAATGATTTTTGAAAAGACACAATTCACCCCCTTTTTGTGAATATTTTTTATAATACGATCCAAAACATATAACAATGAATGTATTTTTGATTATGATATATATTAGTTCATTCATTTATAAAAAAAATTAAATCCTCTTTATTTAGATTGTTATGAAAAGATGCAAAGAGTTTTTGATGCATATTATGATATGAAAATATGGGAGTTCCACATTATAAAATCAATAATAATGTGTGACATAGGGTAGTGTATGTGTTATATAATCCCAAATTTCATTGAGAAGAAAAATATTTATTATTTCATGTTTTGAATTAGAATTCATGAATGCATGATGATTTGCTTTCTACAAGATACTGTAGCATATTCAATGTGAATCAAGAAAAACTTGTTCTGTGAAGCATTTCAACATTTCAGGATGTCCTTATATAGATGTAATAATCCATAAATGATAAAAGGGACTATATACAGATATATATAACCCTACTCATATATATACGCTATTCATGATACACTTACTTTAAAGGATATCAGAAAAGGCAATGTGCACTAATTGAAAAACAAATATTATACTTCTCTTTATACGACTAACAACCCAATTGTGTACACAAATAGCATATTTTGAATGAATTGATATATAAATTCCTATATATATATATAAATACATAAAAAATATAGTGTGTGTTTTTTTGTTTAAACATAAACAACGAATAAAGAATACCTACAAGTGTACATAAACCCATAATCACATGAGATCATATATACATAATTTATTGAGCAAGTTTTATTGTGTGATATTATTTAAAGAACATATAAGATCCATGATAATTGTTAAAAATACATAAAAATATGTGATATGTTCATTTCATTGTATGAAATGATTACAGAAATTCTATCACTCTAAGAGGAAATTGATACAAAACTCAATTTTTGATATTTTTTATCCATGAAAATATAATATGACACTACTACAAATTTGCATATCATTTTGAGTTAATGATCATAAGATAATGAAGATATTGAACTAGATACATTTATTTGATTATCATTGGGGCAAAGAATAGTTATGAGATTGATAGTCTTCTTAACATCAATATCATTATCAATGAAGCATAAAAGCAATTTTTATTATTCTAGGATAAACATTCATTTTATCAAAAATAATGTAGGATATTTTTTATTCTAGCATGAATTAGAATAAGATCCAGAAAATTAAATTTTCCCTATGAAGAAGAATATGATGAAATAAATGCTTTCAGTTTTCTTCTCTAATTATTATGAAGATCTTATTTTGTGATTATATAAATGTAATATGTGAAGAATTTAGTAAAACAAAAAAAGTATCATTATGATATCCATCAAAAGTATAAACATGTTAGATAATTTTTTGTGATATCATGAAAATTTAGTGGTTAATACTATCTCAAAAGGTAGTATAATGAACCATACATGACCTACAAAACATGATCTATAATTTCGAAATAGTGGAACAACATTTCGAGGATATTTTATATATATTGTGGCAACATAAAGGGATTATTCTAGTGATTTTTTGATATTTGATTTTCTTTAGACCATTATAAGGACTAAAAAATCATATAGAGTAATTAACATATTAAAACATCATGTGTTATTCGTTATTTCTTTTACAAACATTCAATTGATAATAAAAAATTAACAGCAATATCAAGATACAGATAGGTCTAAGAGGTAAAAGGGATAAAATTTAGACTTGATGATAACTTACCATATAATGATTAGCCACCCCCCTAAGTGGTGAGTATATAAAAACGAAGTCCACTTAGGTATAACCATAAATATCATCATTATCAATGAAACATAATCTAATGTAATACATATAGGTGCGTTTGTTGAGGATATATATCATTTTTATTGTCGAACCACTTCGTTTGACCTACAAAATATCCTTGGGCCTAATTAATATTAAATAATAAGATGAATTAGAATTATTTTATTATATGTGTGAACTATCATTTATTTTCCATTATCACAATCATGATCCACTAATATATTTCTCAGATAGATTATTTTTTTGTAGATTAAAAATCCAGTGATGTTTTTATGATTGTTATTATGTATCGATATCAATAACTGAGGATATTGTAATTTGATTTATAAATGGGATATAGAATATATTTGTTAGGTTAATCTAGGTTCAAAATCATTTCCATCCATTATATTAATAAACTAGTAATGTTATTGGGAATCATAAAGACAATGTTCTATGATTTCATATAAAGGTCTTCAAATGTGTAAATAGATTGCATCCACATTGAATTAGCATCAACGGACGAAGATTTTTAGCAATGAATAACTATCTTCTGATCTCTTTATTTCATTAAACTCTATAGGATGTATCTAATAGAGATTTTTTATGTGATGTATTGATATAAAAGGGAATTTACTTACTCATTAATGAGTGGTTAGGGACCTATCTACAATTAAAGATGTTACTTATTTAGAAACTCTAAATAATGTTGTAAATTGTCATAGCTACCATGTTCTTATGGTTGAATACTAAATTTTTTTATGTATTCTACACGATATAATCCCCATGAAATTCATTATCCATGAATTACCTACCATTTTTTATGATAATTATTATGTTTTGTTTCTCTACCTAAATAATAATATTATTTGTACATTAATAATTATGTTTCATATTGAGGGAGTGATGTTATAGGACGTTCATTATTCTTCTCATACTGGCTTATGATGTTTCTTCATCTAGAAAATCATAGTGACCTCTTTTGGGTATGAGTTGTAATTTCCTATTAAATGTAACAATACCACCCATAACGTGGTGTTAGTATTATATGTATTTTCCTTAATGTTTTAGAAATATCACCTCATCATTAGTATTACTTTGGTCTTTATGGACAATAAGAGTTAGAATTAGTTTATCATGTAGTGATATCTGATGCTTTATAAATAAAGGTGGATGGACATTCTTCAAGATTAAAATATTGAGACCTCGTAAACCACTGGAAGGGGTAGTATTGTGCATGATAAAATAAGTGGGATGTCACATGGACATGTCAACAAATATTTAAAAGATTATAGAAGAAAAAATATAGAGGATTTAGTGTCACTATATTTTAGTGAAGTGAATATAGATTATACTGGATTATATTATAATATAAAAGTGAAATATTTATGTGGTGTGTGGTTGAGGAGGCTTAGTGTTGGATAGACAGAGATAAATCAGATAAAGGATGGTTTAATCTATGGTGGATCACTGTAATGGTAGTCAATATATGGATAAATTTTAGTAATATTTTGAGATATATTGTTTATTAACCTAACCATGCTTGAGTGTGAATAAGATTTTTCAATTCATAATGAGGTATATTTGTAGGCCTTTTATGAAGTATTTAGTTATAAGACACATGACATGGTGTATTTTATATTAGTATTTAAGGTTGTATAATTGTGGACATGGATGTTTATTCTGGACTTTAACAACCCCTATGTTGATTTAAGAGGATATATTAATGGGATATTCTATTGGTATATCCTTGAACTATGAAATATATGTTGTTAATTGGGTGTCTATAGATTAAAAAAGTCCTCATATATTTTTACTACTATAGGATTTAGTTCTATTGATATTCAATAAATGAAAAAATCATTGATGAGGTGAGGATCTATGAGTTATCAAGGACCACAATCTATAATATATATCATAGATTCTTTTTACACATAATGTCATGATCATAGATTAATTTTGGTTATCTAATACAACGTAAGACTCACTTTCTTCCCCATATATATATATGAATTTTTTGGGATATTTTAGACATTGGAGGGTATGTTTGGATATTTCATTCATGATTTTGTGGATCTTGGGTGAATCACTTTACATTAGGAGAGTTTTCTTTTTTAATAAAATATGCCCCTCATGATTTTGTATGCATCTGTTTGAGCTATTCTAAATCCATCAATAAAAATTTTAATCAATCATGACTAAAGTTTTAGAGTAGGTATTTTATGTTCAAAATGTGGTTTAAGATGCCACAAATACGTTTTTGAGAGTTTGAGAGTGGATAAAGGATATTCTAAACTTCTAGAAGTATTTAGCATTTTATTGTGGTAAATGAATGCATATTATAGTTGGAGACCATTTTTTAATGAATATATTTACATATAATGTAATTTACATGTTTTTATATGGGATTATAATTTATAAACATTTTCCATTCCTTTCATGTTTTTTGAGAACATTCGAATGGTTTCAAATTGATGTTGACATCTGCTAATACTGGTTAGGTCCCTAAATTTTAAACACATGACAAAATATTGATGATAATGTTATTATGATACCAATTTCATTGAAATGTGATAGTTTCTTATCCATAATTATAAACAATTCATTGAGAGGAATATTCAAATTCTGATGAGATGAGAAATGATGTTAATGGGATATGTTATTTCCCTATTAGTGTCCATTTGAGGCATGGTGGACTGAAGGAGAGTATATTTTGGTGAGGGATATTAATAACCCTAGTAATGTTATGATAAATCATTAAAATTTCATAACAATATTCATTATTTATATTTTATTACGTTATATTCATAATAAAAATGTAAGGATATTTTTCTGTTAAAGAAAATGCATTTTTCTAATCGAAATGAATTTTCATGCATTATATGTTTTTATTTGAAATATTATTACAAAAATTATTGAATATTAGTTTTATAAATTTAACTAAAGTGTTGAATTAATCATTTAAAAATTCATAGTGGAATAATTTTTTAAATCATTCTTAAATGTTGACTTTTATACTAATACTCAATAATGCTTTCATTTATTAAATATTGTAATTTTATTTATAGATTATATAAATATTAAGTTTTTAAAAACTATTTAAAATTAAAATTAGATCCAAAATATTATGAAGAAACCAACTATGTTTTTAATATTATTTTTCTTTTTATAAATATTTATGATGATATATTTATAATTAAAGCTATTTTTTTCTAAAAAACTATTTTACATCACATTTTTTCATATTTTTTTCAATTAATGTTTCCCAATTATGTGAATTTAATTTGATAAAATGTATTATATATTTTAAATTTTCATAATTAATATTATTTAAAAATTTCAATCTAATTTTTTATATATAATAAATATTAAAAACAGAAAAAATACTATTAGAATACATAAGGATGAAACAGGTTTATAGATGAGTTAAATTAAACATATATGTTCTAAAATAAAAAAACATGTATAAATTATATTTTATCGAAATATTTTGACCATGTCTTATAAAATATTTATAATAGTTCCATTTTTGATATATTTTCCTTGAGTAACGAAATAATATGTTTATCTTTATTTTTACGCATATCATGAGAGTCCTTGTCCCCACTTATATATTTTCACCCCTTTCTTATTCTACTCTTGTTTCAACATCTATTTAGATTAGAAAATAACTACCCGTGTCCTTTATTAACACCCATACCTACATTTTAGGTACCCTATTTTTACATGAAAATTATCATTCAATGTCATTAGTTATAAACATTAAGGGTTTGTTAAAAAAATATGTATAGTTATTAAATGATTCTTTTCATTTTATTTATTATGATACACAATTAAAATATTATATAAATAGTAAAAAATAATATCACCAAAATAATGAATAAATTTATAAATACTTTTTTAATTTTTCATCATATAACCTTCTCCATTTTCTATCAAATATGAAAAATCATTGTTTTTTATGGAAGTATATGGCCTGGCAAGCTGATGTGATTTTTTCCATCACTGCATATCACAACCATTTATAATTATTTATTTAATCTGTATATTTATAAGATATTAATGAATTATTTATAATTCAAAAATTTATTATATAATTTATTTTATTACATTTCTAAAAATTGAATAATGATTATGTAATTCATGCATATTTGTATATTACCATCTTCACAAAATTATGTGATTCATTTTTTATGACACCATCTAATGGAAACTATATATATGTCAATTTAAATATATAATATTTTATTTATGATATATCAATTATCATATAATTACAAACTATTTCATCCTTTCTTTAGTATAATGGCTTCAAAAAATTGAAATCGTTACTCATATGTACTTATGGAGTCCCAATTAAATGATTTTAATGTTACTAATTTTTCATATATATTATTTATAGATGGTTTTAAATTATAATTAATGTATATGAATGCTAATTATATCCTAGTTATTATTATTTATATGATTTTATAATGTCTTCTTTGACCCTATCCAATCTATAAAAGGTATTTTTTATATAATAGTATCATTTCATCAAATCATATGACATGATTTTAATAAATTATATAATTGTTTATAACATGGTATAAAATATATTTAATGGATTAATAATCATGAAAAATAATCTTATGTATGTAAATAAATAACATATGTATTATATTCTGGATGATAAATAACATATGTGACTATTCAGACTCAAGGTAAGGGACATTTTACCTTAAAAATTCATTTTAAATGTTTTCAGGTTTTATTTCTAAAATACATTCCATAGATATAGATATATATATATTTATGAAAATTTTATTGATGTATTTATATAGATGTAAATGAAATGTAAAGGATAATATATGTTACTTTTTATCAATTTTATTCAACTTATTTTATAAAGAATCATTTTACATACTGTATACTGATCCTTTTAGTGAAAATATAAAAGAAATGTTCTTATATATTATAAAATTCCTTAACTATTCATCGAACCAACTTATATGTTCTTTTATGTTTAGAGTCCTATAAAGGATATCATGGTTTCAAAAAAGAAAACCACAACATCTTTTAATTTTTGGTATTTCCAAAAAAGGGAAATAAATGGATTGTAAAATTCAATATCTCTTAATATTTACTTATATATGGTTTGATATAATGTTATATATATATCAAAATTAAAATGAAATAATTGATGTATTATAATTTTTTAATCGTCCTTGGGAATTATTTATGATGAAATTTGATCTCAATATATCTCAGAATAATTGGTGTTCCCAATATAGTTATTAATGGAATGTGAGACTCATATAGCCATACAATGGTTTGGAAAAAGGTCTGGAGTTAACTAGTTTTTCCACTCCTAATAGATTAATAGAATTTAGATGCTATTGTTTTTAATTTGAATGAGTAATTATATGAGTAATCTAAAAATTAGTTCGCAGGTTAGAGAAATTATTAATATATTCATTCCATGGGTTTTCATATAATAATATTTCTTCTCATGGTAATGAATACAAATATGTTTGAATGTATCATTATAATACTTATTAAGTGTGAATTTTAATTTATTTCAAGAGTTATATAAAATTATCATGAATCCATTATGTTTTTTATTTTTCGATTTATATTTCATATGAATTGATTTTGAAAATATAATACTATTGAAGTGGATTTATTATATAAGAAAATGTTTATTTTGATACCAATGATTATTTTTATATGAAAATATTATCTTTAAATATGATATATTATTATGATATTAATATACTAACATATTTACATTAATTTTTTAATATGTCCCTTAATTATTTTTCCCATCTATTTTTTTAAAATGTCATTCACTTGATTTTAAGATAGGGTAGTGGTAAAGATTACGATAATATGAAGACTATAATGACATGTCAAGAAAATACTACATCTTTTATTTATTAATATTTATTTTTGGAATAAATGGGTTATTTGTTGTATTGAAAATTTTGAGATGTAATATTTATTTATGAATGGGTGAGAACCTAATGCACTAAAACTAATAGCCAAATATTTATCATGGAACAAAAAATTAACTCTTGTGGAAATAATAAAATCTATTGATTTTTTATGGACGGTCCCCTACAGTTTGTATTATAGAAAATGGTTTAATAATATTTTAAGGTTATATAATTCTAATAGAAGAAACATTGGACATTATTATATATTATTATCATGATATAATATGTAAGGGTTTCCATGTTTCTTAATTTAATAATTCCCTAGTCAAAATGTTTTACCTTAGAAGAAAATGAGAAGCTATAGTAGGAAGGTATCAAATGGAACATAAATTTATATATGAGAATCATGTGATGTTTTAGATTAAAACTAATAAATTTTTTGTAATGATGGACTTTTTGACACATGATATAAATGGTGCTGGCATCAATGATTGAGAGAATCATAAAATACTATAGGGGGACATGCTTGTTGTTAAATATTTTATTATAAAACACCCAAAAACATTCTTATGTACTAGTTATACATTGATTTTTTATTAATTGGTAAAAGGTATGGAACTGATATATGAATTCATTCATTTTATGGATCATTATATTATAACTATTTAAAAAAAATTGATGGTGAATCTGATTACAGTTGGAAATGTTTAAGAATACTAGATTGAGTTATGATATTTTTTCTTTATAATGTGATAAATTTTAAAAACAATTCCATTAGATATATGTTTATATGTTTGAGTCATATATTATATAAAATTCAATTTTGGAATTGACTAATAATTATTAAGATGCGACATCCATATATAAAAAAACATAAAACAATTGGAAATGTATGTAAAATATTTTATTTAAGATATTGATAGCGAAATTAATCATTTTTAATCAATTATTATGCAGTAGAACAGATAGGATTTACCCAGTAAAAAATTTATGATTTTTGAGAAACATGATTGATATGATGATATGGTATGAATATAGTTTTATAATAACCCTATATTATCTAAAAACATAGAGGAATAATGAATTGGGTATTAAAAAAATTTAAATAATACTTTGATGAAATCTGATGGAAAGAACATCATTTATCATGTTTTTTATTAGAGAGATAAAATTAATAGTTGGGAAATCCTTATTATAATGTGGATGTTCATATTATATGTTATGTTAGTTAATATGACTCATTATTAAAAGTAAAAATATAGTTGTAGTTGTAGCACCAATTATTATAAACAATCAAAAAAATGCTTTAAATGAAATGAGATGCATTGATATACATATTCATGTCCAAAATAAGAGTTCAAATGGTTGGAAATAGTAATACTATTCGAAAAAGGGTGTAGAAAATCCTTGTAAAATACTTCAAAAGATGGTGTGACATTATGTGAAGCCGTAAAATCTTAATTACTTTTTTATTTCGAATATTCTAATGTCTTGTTTGTTTTTGGAATTATATATTATTTAGTTTCATGTTTTTTTGGAATATAAATTTTTTCATCATTTAATGAATTAATGGATATTAGAAAAAACACAAAGGATAGTATTAAAGAATGAATAATTTAAAATTCTTATTCTTTTATCATCGAGGGAATTATATTCCTTGCAAGTAAAATTTTATTACAAATATGTATTATAATTTTATTATGGGTAATCATAATCTTTTTTTATCATGGTATGATTGATTTGAAATACATGTGTGCCATTATATTGAATTATTTTCCATTTTCATATAAGAAACAATTAATTCGATTGATAACATATACTGATGTTAAGCTATAAATATAATTATATGAATGTTACCTTAATCTTGAGGTTGAAAATAAGACACCATTTCATTTTATTTGATTCAATGTAAGGAAACAGTATATATAAGTTTCTACTATGTATGGACCAGGTATTATACCTAATCAGGACGTTATGTTCAACCTTATAAAATCTCCAAAATCTTATTTTATTACAAAACCCCTTTTTCGATTGGTTTAGGCAGAGCATTTTGAATTCAAAATAAACTGTGGGGTGATTCCAAGTAATAGATCCATTCATTTACAACATAAATATGGGGTTTCCCTATTTTATTTATTAAAAGTAAATATTTTCCATTTATAATTATCATTTATTCAAAATCGTTTCATAACATTACGATTTATAATAATTTTCAACTTCTCATTTCAATCACATATTTGATTTTCTCAATGTTGGACAATGTATTTTGATGGATGATCATATGTCGATATAACATTAGGTGAAGGTGAATAATGATGAAATGATTAAGGCATCATTTCATATTGGCATTGGGTATCATGAGTTTGTGGTTATTCCCTATTGGTTGAATATTGCTTCATATGTATTCTTGAATCTTATAAAATAATTTATCCCAAAATATTTTAATATGTTTTGGGTGAAGTTTATTAATTATATTCAAATTTATTATAAAAAATAAGGATCATGTGAAAAATATTTATTTTCTAAAAAATATAGTGAAATGAAACTATAATGATATTTTACTGAATTTTATTTTTTACGTCTGATTACATTCAGTGGATATTTCCTATTCAATGTAGGAAAAATTATTAATCTAGGTAAAACTAAATTTATTGATGAATGTAAAAACTGCCAAGTGTGATTGAGATTTTTATTTTTCAAGTATTATTAATATATTAATGGTAGATTTTGGAAATCATTTTGTGGTTACATATCCCAATAACTATGTTAAATTTAGATTGATTTATCTTCATTTGTTAAATGGAATGTGATGATTATGCAATGATAGACTATGTCATTGGTAGGAATTTAGAAGATAATTATTGAATGATAGTGTAATGGCACATCCATCTTTAAATATAGAAATTTTTATATAAAAAAATTATTTATAAGTGGGAACTAGTGGTATTTTAATGTAGAATTGAATGAAAATTTATTATTCTACATGTAAATTAAAGTGTCATGATAAAATTGTAAATATCGAAATCCTTGTATATCATGGGTATGTAGTTGCATTATTACAATGGTATGATATATATAGAATCACATCTTAAATGGCCGAATAGTTAGTTAGTGATAATAAACATGATCCATAATAGGATATAATTTTAAAAATTATAATATAAATTAAAACATGTTTTCTTCATGTGCATCATTATCTCCTCCATTTCAACCCTATATATCAATCATAATACACATTATAGAATCCTTGTAATTGATACATAATAAATAAATGAGATTTAATTCTCAACAAGGGAATTATTGTAGTATAATCTATGAATAAATAATACATAATCTTCATTTTTAGTTTAAATAAATGATAAAAACTCCATTTAATCAATAACTTGAGAATAATATTGCATTAAAAAATAATGACCAAATCATATCACACATATACTCACATGAGCTCGAAACTATTACATGGTATTATATCTAAATGATTATCACTTTGGAATCAATTGATAATGTCACAATGTTGGAATTTATAACATCAAAAATCATCACCATAACAACAGGTCCTAGTTATATGAAATATTTTATAAATGGGTAATCCCTCAACTAAAAACCCAATCTTGTTTATCACATGAGTCATATTGATTCATAGAGGGGATATAGATGGACCTACGTATCAATTACTATTTCCAATGAATTCCACATATGGTATTAGTGATCCATAATCAAATTAAACATTGATATTGAAAATCTGGAATTTGAAATGTTGATAATTTATAGAATCAATAAACATAATCATACACTATTTACAATAGTATGGTCAATGGTATCAAAATGGTACATCCCCTTGAAATAATCCTAATCCATCTCGAAAAAAATATAGATAATATAAATAAAACATATAAATAATTGATAATAAGTAAAATAATTTGTTGATGTATTCAATTAATAGAAATAAAATAAAATTCCTTTAAAAACAAAAATTAAGAAAATATCATTTTTCACAATGAAAATATTTTTAAATATAAAAATACATAGAACATTGGGAAAAAAATATTATTTAAAAAAAAATTAATAATATAAATAATTATTTAATATATTTAGTAGTCATGATGGTGGGAAACTAGATTCATGACATAGACGTAAAAATAATTATTCATTTAATATTTTATGGTAAAATCCAAATGTCCTTTTATTTGAAACTTATATAACTATTACTTTCAATAATTTGAAAACCATAAACCATGGGTAGACTTTACATTAATGATTCAATTTTTTAATGTTAAATAAATAAATTAAATCATTTTTAGAAAACCCAACCATAGATTAAAATAACATTTCCATTGAAGTGAAGAATAAATATGATGTTTCAACAAATTGATCTTTTAAGATCATAAATAAAGGGAAATTAATTGAAAACATTAATTCTCATGAAATATTCCTAGGAGAAGAAAATTAATGAGTTTATTGAGAGAAAGATCACAATATTTCTTTATTTGAATCATAAAAAAAATCATGATTATTTATGAGATTATAAAATATTAAAATTACCACCCTGGTAACATGATTTATTATCCCACTAAAATATTAATATTAAATGATACATAAAATATCATTATAATTAAGAAAGCATTATATTACATGTCAAAAATTCTGACATAATTCCCAATTAATGCATACTGTAATCAATACCTCTTACCTCAGGTTCGACTTCCTTCATTTGTATCTAAACAGAATGTATAATAAATATATTTTTGATAAATATCTATTATATAACAATAATAATATATATATATAATATATTTTTTTACATATTATATATTAGCACCCTTTAAATAATAATGTTTTAAAAAACATTTTTTAGTGATAATATCATTGTTTTTCATGTATTTTAATATTCAATAATTATAACCTTTTAATTTGAGCATGGTTACATCATCTCCATAATTTTAAATATTATATAAATATAATATATACTATTAAATAAATAGTTACTGTAACATTTTAAATTTATAGATAGGAAGTGGAATATAACTTTCTTGGAGATGGTACAATATTAGTATCCATGAACACTCTTTCCATTTTTTTATATATAGTAGATGAAAAGAAAAATAAATATTATTTCACCATTCCAGAATTAATATTATTATTAATATAGAAGTTATATTAATAAAATACATCAATATTATCATCCATTAATAAATAAAATGAATAACATATTACATCGCTATATAGAGGTGGCAATCCACATATATGCCTAAACGACTTTATTATTTTCAAACAGAATATAAGGTAAGTATTTAGATGTGATATAATAATACCAAAAGTATATTCAGGTAATAAATATCAAATATATTCATTAAATGTATCCTTATTTCCTTAAAAATGATATTTATGTCAAAAATGACTCATAACACTTCATGAAGTGGTAATCTTTAATAAGCATGAGAGACATTATTGTATCCCCCATTGAATAGAATGTCATAATATATATATGATAGAAAATTTTCAGAATTATAAAAATTTCATAAATATCATATTAAAATGTTAAATAAATTATGGTAAAAGTATAATTATATCCAAACCATTAGTACATACATATGATCAACGGTTTCATTTTCCATTTTATAGAAGAGGCGATGTCTATAGGTTGTTAAGTGAAAATAAAAATATAATTATATTGGATATAAAAGTATAATTATATCCAAACCATTAATATATAAATTATGGATGAAAAAATAATTAATAAAAAGAAGGAACTTAGAAATTATAATTACCATCGATTCGAAGAACCTCATATCGATCTCCTATTAAGAACCATATTCATTGTCATTTGGTAGGAATCCCACATGTATAATGTGTATTGTTATTTTTGGGGAGTAATTTAGGAATGGTTTCTCTTAAAAATTAACTTTATTAGCATGTGTATGTAATGGTATACCGTTCCCTTTTATAAGCGGGTAATAGGGACATTCTTCAAAACAACTCTACATTTTCCCACAAAAATCCTAAATTACAAATTCATTCCCATGATATATGACATAAAATTAATTTTATATCATTCCCACTATGTGAGACTAAACTATCTTATTGAAAAATATAGGTTTTTCAAAAACAAATCTTTTTCATTCATATAGAACTTATTTTAGTTCAATGAAACAGAGAAGAAGTGAATTTATTTTTAAAATTTTTAAACCATAAACAGTTCATAAATAATTTAGTTATATTAAATCTCTCCCACATTAAGTCTAGTGTATAACTTTCCTAATTAAATAACCATATTACTAGTATATAATGGTCTATTGAAACCAAGTGTTGTGTGTCCTGCATGATATAGATGAAATTTAATTAATTAAAAACTAATATATCATATAGTCTTAGTATATTATATTATCCTCTAATATTTGAGTTTCATTTTGTATACTCTATAAAATATGATGTTCCTCTTTTTGATTAACAAAACATTATGTTTTATTACCCTTAATTAAATTATGTCCTAACTTTTTAATCATAATATCCAATATTAAGTGTTCGACCGTTGAAAATTTCTTTTTTAGATCCCCAAATTATATAAATGGTTATTAAAACATCCTCTTAACAAGAGAATAAGGGAAGTAAAATTCTAATATAAAATAACACATACCTACGAATCCTCGAAGGAGACCATTGTTGTGAAGTAAATATATGTACTTGAAAAAAACATAAATAATTTTAGAGATTGATATAGATCATTGATCATAGAACAATAAATAATCCATGAAAAATTAAGGTCCAAAAATTAAAAATATTAGATGATTTGAAATTACATTTTATTCATTTGATATGAAGATAATATGATAACATTTTTTCAAGATCTATTCATAATGACGAGGAATTATTTTACTATCTATAAGAAATGAAATATACAAAAATTATATATTTATATATATAGATTACACCTTTTGTATGTGATTTTATCAATTTCTGCTTCATCTATAACTCCAATAAATGATGATGAAAAATTAAATTTTTATGATCTATTGGAAAAAATTTATAATTATAAATGGATCATAAGAACCATAAATGATTAAAAATATTTTCCTCATGTCTTTAATAATTCAAAAATTGATTGAAATGTTTATCTAAAATATAAAATTTTTCACTAATTCACCAATAGTAACAATCAAAATTTAACATGATTCATTACATAAATTATTAACGATAAAAATAATAAAAAACATGTTTGGAAAGAATCAATGTCCATGAATTCAGATGAAATATTACTAAATCCTCACTATAATATCCAATAAATAAAATGTGTCTCTTAATGAGAAATTAAAAATATCTGAATACCATGATCACTACATGACCCAAAAAAATCGTCCTAGATTCTAAAAATATATATTTTTTCAAGAATATTAAAAAAATAATCATTTATTAAACTCCGAAAATATAACATATATCATAAAATCACTAAATAAATTAAAGGTCATCAAAATTACCCCTATATATATATATATATTTATCATTATTATCTCAAAAATATGCACAATTTTTTTTATCTTTCCAAGATCATGTTTTTCTAAAAAGATAAAATTTCTGCTAAAATTTTTATCATAGTATGATTCAACATATTCTTTTATATACTCATAAAAAACATATTATAGTTTAATATTTATACAATGGATGATTTTTATAACCAAATTACCATTGGTAAAAATAAATCTACAATAAAATATTTGTATCGATTTACAAAAGGTCATTAATAATTCCACATTGGATATATTAAGAGAATAATCATGACCTTGATAACATATCTTCTTATGACGTACATTCCCTTGACACATAAAAATTAATTTTCTTAAAAACCCATTTCCTTTTAGTTGATTCAGTTAACATTGTGAACCCATTTTTTTCCCTCAAATCCATGTTCATGTTCTCCATTATTTCCACACATGTAGATAATAATCATTTCTTTAAATCTAGTACAGAGTTTTTGTTTACATTATAATCTCATTGGGAAAACATTATTTCCCTTATTCCTATTGACATTTTTTTCTCATCCGCCATCTTATTCCCTTATATCCATTCAAATCCATATGACAAAAAGAATTATTTCTATATCTTCAAACCAAATGAAATAATGTATTCCATTAATGGCATGGATTATAAGAATATTGGCCTTCAATGAAATTGTTTTTTACAATCTAAGAAGTAGACAATAATTCTATTTGTATTTCGTTTGTAGTATTGTTAAATACTTTGTAAAAATGTAATGACTTCATTACTAATAGAAATTTTTTTATCTATATATTTTCTTAGATTTTGGAATTACCACCACATATCCCTTCATTTCGCATTAGGAAATTATATTTCCATGAATATATTTTCAAAATACATCTCCTCCATGACTACAATTTATTATTTTTCCATACTATTTTTAATTAATGACCATCCTTGATAGACACCTCCTTAGAGAAGATAAACGACCATGAAAACATTCTTCCTATCATTCATGATGAAATTAATATATATATATATATATTATCTGAATAACTTGTTCATTGCATATTTAAAAATTAATATTTTGTTCCATTGAATAAAAAATGTTGTTAAAACATGATGCATTTTAACATTATTACAACATGTTGTGGATTAATAGGTTGATTCATATATGAAATTTTATTTCATGTATATTAATTCTATAGCGACCCGGCCTTTTCTTACATTACTATTACATATTTTCAAATATAAACAACATAATAGTATTACACATGGAGGATCTAGAGGTTTAGTGTCTTGGGCAAACTAGGACCATACATGACAAATACAACATCAACCATAAATATTTATTTAATTTCATCTTCTCTAGCTTCTTAGTAGCACTTGTCCTCTCCTTAGTACGTGTAGCCACCTCAAGATATACATCAAAAGGGGTGAGCTAGAATCCCAGTAAGAGGATAGATAAGAACAATATAGCATGGGGTGAGCATAATCATGACATAGGCAAAAGATCATGAACATGAGAGGAGCATAAACAATAAACTTGAAATGTGGCAAAGCATAAAAATGAAACATCATGTCTTAGTGGATAACTACCACACATACTTGTGAATAAAGCTAGCATCATGTTCACGCATCATTTCACATTTACTCATGAGATTCAACACTTTACCCAATTCATTGGAGCGCTATATAATTCCGGGCGCACCCGTCACATTTAAACATTTATATTGCGCTATATAATTCCGGGCGCACCCGTCACATCATAACATTATCATTATCATGCTTTCCACATAGAACACATATCAAACAAGTACATAAATAACCCATTTAAAGGAATGGGTTTCATCTTATAATAACACATTAATAAGATTTGGGTTCCCAAAAGAAAGAGGGAACAACATACTTGATATAAGAACCATCAACCTTGAATGAGAGGTAAAAAAGTAATATCTTTAAAGAAGAGTTCTTTTGGAAAACATTTTGATGGACATAAAAACCAGTGACAAACATGTATATCCCAGAAAAGTAAAGGAAATGATGAACAAAAGACCTTTTAGGAGTAACCATATCAAAAATGGAGTGAAAGATGGAGAACCCGAAGGAAGAAAATTGGGTTCGAGATTTCCCCTTACCTTGTACTCAAATGACTCCTTCTCTTTAATGTCCTGTATAATGACATTATATTAATTAATTAGAAATTCAAGAACCTTTTATACATTAATAGGGTTCATTCTAGTTTCATTATTTCATATTATGTTCCTTTGGATGACTTATAGAGTTTAAAAACTTTGATCGGGGATGTTCGTTTTCATGGTTTTCTTGAGCGGTCCACTTGTGTTCTTAATGTGATGTTTGGGTTGATCATGGGTAAACATACAGAACTGATATTACATGTAATTAATGATATTACAGAAGCTTTAATTATTTTATAATTATTTATATTAGATCCATGTGGCCGAATCATTAGATAAGATTTAAATGAAGATTATTTGGTCTAATTTGAGCGGTTTTTGGATCACAACCAACTCATTTTAATTTTTCACTTAGTAGTATGGACATAGGTTATATACAGAACATAAAATAGTACATAATACGTACAAAACATTCTGGTTCAACCATAAAAATGGTTTTATGACCATATTGAAGGTATAAATGGAAGAAGAGAGCATGTTGTTTTTGAAGGTGATAAATTATCACCACATGAGCAACGATCTCTTTAATAAAATAAAAGGAAGAGGGAAAGGATGTGGGGTGATATAATATACCATTAGAATCATAATATTACAGTATATATATAATACTATAGTTACAAAACAGTTTGGATGAAGATAGGTAGGGATAGATCAAAAAAGGAACTTGAACATGAAAGGAAATTAAAGGAGAAGAGGGAGAGAAATTACCTTTAGAATCCTCCTCTTAAGAACCTCCTTAAGGGCCTATGCTTGGCCTTTTGATGAGCCCAAAAGCTCTTGGACGTGGGGGAGAGGCTAGAAAAGATGATTGGGTAGAGCTTAGACAATGCTTGAAGCTTGAGAGGTGTGGTTTGGAAAGAGGAGGGGGAGGGCTTATTTATACATGAGGAGGGAGGTGTTTTTGGCATAAAATATTAAATAAAATAATATATCAAAAGTTAGACTTGTAATAGTAGTTTTTTCACATCCTAAATCATATATAAATATAATATAATTCGTTTTAGGCTTTAAATTTTCTTTATAATTCGAATTCATTAATTTATTAAAAGGAAAGAGAAAGAAAGAGAAAAAGACACTTTAAGAAATCACCTTTTGACTTTAGGCTTTGGAAAGTGATTTTAGGTTTGAGAATTGGATTTATTGTATTTCAAGGACTAATTTTTGAAATTTAATAGGTTTTGGCTGAAACGAAAGTTCTAGAATGTTTATGTCATCATTACATCATTAATGATGCAATTTAGTGTACACCGATTATGCGAAAAACAGTATTTTTTACTATTCACCCAAAAATTGATGTATTTCAGAATAAACCCAAAAATTTACCCCTACCATTTTTCGATGTGTAGAATCCAAAATTGATTTCCATTTTTTCAAAAATAATTTTATAAATATTATTAATTTAATATTTAATTAAAATCATAATTTAAATAAAAAACAGTTTTAAAATTAAAACTGATTTTGTAGTTCTTTTAAAAATTACGTAGCGTCCTATAAAATTATCTAAAAACTATTAGACATTGATTCAATAATTTATGAATATATTTCAGGAAAATAAATATCCTTTTAAATTAATTAATTAATTATAATTAATTATTTATGACTTATAAAATACCAAAAATGTTTACTAAGGTCAAATTTTCACTTTCTATGATGTTTAAATTTTATTTTATTATTCAAACATAATGTTACTCTTACTTACAATTCATAAGGGTCATATTACTATTCATAAGGGTAGGTTACTATTCATAAGGGTATGTTAATATTCACCAAAAATTGTTTTTGTTTCATTGGACTCCAAAAACTATCTTGAACACAACCTTGAATGTTGGATTTTTAAAATTCCAAACATAGGGGTGACAAAATAATGTTTAAAGGTCACTTATCACTTAGTAGTTCATTATTTTGTGTTTTTATGACATAGATATAAGAAGGAAATTTTCCATTAAAAAACATTGGGTTGTTACATTCTTCCCCCCTTAAGAAATTTCGCCCCCGAAATTTCACATTACACAAACAGGTGTGGGTACATCTCCTTCATTGCCTCTTCTGGTTCCCAAGTTGCTTCCTCAAACTTTTCGTTCCTCCACAACACTTTGACAAGGCGGGATGTCTTGTTGCGTAGAACCTTATCAATTTGGTCCAGAATTTTTACCAGCTACTCCTCGTATGAGAGATCATCTTCCAACTGTACCACCTCTGGGTTTAGTACATGTGAGGGGTCTGGAATGTACTTCCTCAGTAGTGATACGTGAAACACATCATGAACTTGAGCCATATTTGGTGGAAGTGCCAGACGATAGGCCACGACTCCTATACGATCATGGATCTCAAAAGGGACAATGTACCTTGGGCTTAGCTTCCTTTTCTTCCTAAATCAGATGACTCTCTTCCATGGAGATATTCGAAGGAAGACTTTATCTCCAACGTCGAACTCCAATTCACTTCGACGATTGTCAGCATAGCTCTTTTGCCAACTTTGAGCAGCTTTGGTGTGCTTCTGGATGAGTTGAACCTTCTCTGTCATCTCTTGAACAAGATCGGGACCAAGTAGCTTTCGTTCTCCAACTTCATCCCAATAGGTTGGAGTTCTACATCGCTTCCCATAAAGCGCTTCATACGGAGCCATCTAAATACTCGAGTGGAATCTATTGTTGTATGAGAACTCAACCAATGGGAGATGTTGATCCCAACCAACTTTGAATTCAATAGAGTAGGATCTTAGCATATCTTCAAGTGTTTGAATAGTCCTTTCAGACTGGCCATCAGTTTGGAGGTGATAGGCCGTGCTGAAATTTAATTCAGTACTCAAAGCATGTTGAAGGCTCCTCCAGAATTTAGAAGTGAACCTTGGATCACGATCAGAGACAATCGAGAGTGGAACACCGTGCAATCTCACTAATTCTTTCACATATATCCTTGCATGTTGTTCAAGTGAGAGGTCTTCTCGAATAGCGATAAAATGGGAGGTCTTGGTGAGTCGATCAACCACAACCCATATCGCATTATTTCCTCTTGACGTTTTCGGGAGACCCATGACAATGTCCATAGTAACATTTTCCCATTTCCACATGGGTATAGGCAATGGCTGCATCATACCTTTGGACTTTTTCCACTCTTCTTTAAATTGCTGACATACCAAGCACCTTGATATATATTTCGCAATCTCCTTCTTCATGTTATCCCACCAGAAGTGTTTTTGGAGATCACGATACATCTTGGTACTTCTAGGATGGATAGAGAAAGTTGAGCTATGTGCATTATCCAATAGATCCTTATTTATTCCGGGTGATAAAGGCACACAAAGCCATGTTCCAAACCGAATCACACCATCATCATCGATATGGAACTCTTGAAGCTTCCCTTCCTTTACTGCATTCACCCTCTTTTGTATCTCCACATCATCCCTTTGTGCTTCCTTAATCTTCTGTTGGATGGATGGTTGCGCAACCATTTTGGTAAGGTAGGATGTATCCCCTGCCCTTACGATTCCCAAATCCATCCTTTGAATATCCAAGAAGATAGAGTCTTTCTCAATCGTCAACATGGATAGAGTAGCAGGTTCTTTCCTGCTTAGAGCATCAGCTACCTTGTTCACCTTCCCAGGATCATAGTGAATAGAAAAATTGTAATCGTTGATTAGCTCTAACCATCTCCTTTGATGCATGTTGAGCTCCTTTTGTGTGAATATATACTTTAGGCTCTTGTGGACGGTGTAAATGTCACACTTCTCACCATAAAGGTAGTGCCGCCAGATTTTCAAGGCAAAAATCATGGCTGCCAACTCTAGATAATGAGTCGGGTAGTTCTGATCATGGATCTTCAATTGTTGTGAGGCGTAGGCTATCACATTATCATTTTTCATGAGTACACAACCCAAGCCTTTCTTTGAAGCATCACTGTATATCACAAAACTTTCTCCACTTTTCGGTAGTGTGAGTACAGGTGCAGTGATCAGTCTTATCTTTAGCTCCTTGAAGCTTCCCTCCCATTCTTCCTTCCATACATACTTTACCCCTTTCCTTGTTAACTTAGTTAGTGGGCTTGACAATCGTGAGAAGTTTCTCACAAAACGTCGGTAGTACCCAGCTAATCCAAGAAAACTACGGATTTCTGTGACACTAGAGGTCCTGGGCCATTCTTCAATCGCCTTTGTCTTTGAAGGGTCCACAGAAATTCCCTCGCTTGTGATCACATGTCCCAAGAACGTGACTTGATTCATCCAAAAGTCACACTTTCTGAACTTGGCATACAATTTCTCCTTTCTCAATGTCACCAACACATGTCTTAGATATTCTTCATGTTCCTCCTTGATCTTGGAGTAGATGAGAATATCATCGATAAACACTACCACAAATTTGTCGAGGTAATGTCTAAAGACTCTATTCATCCAATCCATGAAGATTGCAGGGGCATTAGTAAGTCCGAAGGGCATCACCAAAAACACATAGTGCCCATACCTCGTAGGAAAGTCAGTCTTCTGAATATCTTCCTTCTTCACCTTTACTTGATGATATCCAGAATGAAGATCCACCTTTGAGAAGTATTGAGCTCCTCTTAACTGGTCGAACAAGTCATCATTCCTTAGGAGAGGATACTTTTTCTTTATGGTGATCTTGTTGAGTTCCCGATAATCGATACACATCCACATGGTTCCATCCTTCTTCTTCACAAAGAGCACTAGAGCACCCCAAGGTGATGCACTAGGGCGTATGCACCCTTTTTCCAGATGCTCTTGCAGCGGCTTCTTTAACTCATCCAGTTCGATAGGATCCATCCTATAGGGGAACATTGAGATAGGAGTAGTTTCGGGTATGAGTTCAATTGAGAACTCTACCTCACGATCCGGGGGAATTCCGGGTAACTCTTTGGGAAATACATCGCCATATTCCCTTACGATGTGCATTTCCTCAAGGTTGGAACTTTCCTTTGACTCAAACATTTGGGCGAGGTTTGCTTCTTCATAGGGAATCATCACCCACACCATTGATGGATTTCTCAAAGGAGATTCATGATCTTCCTTGCATTTGTATAGGAGCATGGGATGGTTCGGAATATGAAAATAGATTTCCTTTTCCCGACAGTTAATATGTGTTCTATATAACGAGATCCAATCCATTCCCATTATAGCGTCGAATTCCACCAAGGGAAGTATTACAAGATTTTCCGGAAGAATCTTCCCACATACGTCAACAGGAGAAGAATCAAACACTTGGGTTGCAATGATTGCACCACTTGGTGTTTTTACAGATATCTCTACTTCAAGGTTTCGGGGATTCGATTCTATAGTTCTAGAAAACATGCAAGATATAAAGGAATGCGTAGAATGAGAATCAAATAAGACTTTTTCCATTCTTGAGTGAATAGGAAGTGTACCTTGTATGACTTCATTATCTTGTTCCACCTCCGCAGTAGTGATGGCATAAGCCTTCCCTTGTTCTTTTGGCTTTGGTGGTTGTTGGCACTGATTACCCTCGAGAGCTCGAGGTTTAGTGCACTTGTTTGAATAGTTCCCTAGCTCCTTACAGTTGTATCATTGAACCACGAGTGGTTCTATCCTTTCATCGGCTACATTATCCTTCCTTTTCATGTCTCTTCGACACTCGTGAGCTAGGTTTCCTTCTTTCCCACACTTGAAGCATTTCCCCGTCCGTTTGAGGCAGTTCCCTTTGTGCAACTTCCCACATTTTTGGCAAGTGGGTCGTTGTGTTTTCTTCCCATCTTTATCATTAGATCCACCAGCTTGAAACTCCATCTTTCTTTTCTTATCACCATAGACATGGGACCATTCTCCCAACTCCATCTCCACTTTGAGATCACACCAAACAACTTCTTCATAACTCCCAAATTCTCGAATTGCAAGAGCATTTTGAAGATGTGGTTTTAATCCACTAAAGAATCTATCAATTTTGCTATCATTGTTGATAACAAAACCCGAAAAATACCTTGTGATCCTTTTGAAATTTGCTTCATAGGTTGTGACAGATTCTCCTTCTTTTTGCTTGAGCTCCATGAATTCTCTCTCTATCTTCGAGCGAAGAGTTCTTGGGAAATACTTATTAAGAAACATTATCTTAAAGTCTTCCAATTCCATATCTTTAACTTCCTCCCTTGGCTTGGTGTTCTTAATCAAAGCCCACCATTGATCAGATTCTCCATCTAGACAATAAACGGCTAGAGTCACCTTCTCCGTCTTGGAACAGTGAAGAACAGAAAATATCTTCTCCATGGAGTTGACCCACTATCCCGCAATTAATGTATCGGAAGATCCACAAAACGTCGGTGGCCGTTGCCGCATAAAACATTCGATAGCTAGTTTCTCCCTCTTTGGTGAAGGAGGACGTTTCCCATTATTATGGTTACTATTCATAACCTGGGATAATTGGTTAATCATCGCCATGAAGTTTTGAACTCCACCTCCAAAATCATTGGGGATGTTGTTCGGGCAATCCTTGCATTGGCCTTTGCAAGAGTTGTTGGCCTGATTTCTCTTGGATCCCACCATTTTCTAAAGTAGAAAAGGTTAGAACAAAACATAAGTAAATAAGTCATTAATAACTTATTCATTTAAACAATTATACCAAAAACATAACATATGGGATCCCTAGGTAAATATCCTTGTGTGCATATTTGTACTTAGTCTCATGCTAGAGGTTTTCTTTGGGGTTCACTAATCCTAATTCCCAAATTAACTAAACCTTTCCTCTGATACCAACTATAGTGACCCGGCCTTTTCTTACATTAATATTACATCTTTTCAAATATAAACAACATAATAGTATTACACATGGAGGATCTAGAGGTTTAGTGTCTTGTGAAAACTAGGACCATACATGACAAATACAACATCAACCATAAACATTTATTTAATTTCATCTTCTCTAGCTTCTTAGTAGCACTGGTCCTCTCCTTAGTACATGTAGCCACCTGAGGATATACATCAAAAGGGGTGAGCTAGAAGCCCATTAAGAGGATAGATAAGAACAATATAGCATGGGGTGAGCATAATCATGACATAGGCAAAAGATCATGAACATGAGAGGAGCATAAACAATAAACTTGAAATGTGGCAAAGCATAAAAATGAAACATCATGTCTTAGTGGTTAAATACCACACATACTTGTGAACAAAGCTAGCATCATGTTCACGCATCATTTCACATTTACTCATGAGATTCATCACTTTACCCAATGCGTTGGAGTGCTATATAATTCCGGGAGCACCCGTCACATTTAAACTTTCATATTGCGCTATATAATTCCGGGTGCACCCGTCACATCATAACATTATCATTATCATGCTTGCCACATAGAACAAATATCAAGCATGTACATAAATAACCCATGGAAAGTAATGGGTTTCATCTCATAATAACACATTCATAAGCTTTGGGTTTCCAAAAGAAAGATGGAACAACATACTTGATATAAGAACCATCAACCTTGAATGAGAGGTAAAAAGTAAGATCTTTAAAGAAGAGTTCTTTTGGAAAACATTTTGATGGACATAAAAACCAGTGAAAAACATGTATATCCAAGAAAATTAAAGGAAATGATGAAAAAAAGACCTTTGAGGAGTAACCATATCAAAAATGGAGTGAAAGAGGGAGAACCCGAAGGAAGAAAATTGGGTTCGATATTTCCCCTTACCTTGTACTCGAATGCCTACTTCTATTTAATGTCCTGTATAATGACATTATATTCATTAATTAGAAATTAAAGAACCTTTTATACATTAATAGGGTTAATTCTGGTTTCATTATTTCATATTATGTTCCTTTGGATGGCTTATAGAGTTTAAAAACATTGATCGGGGATGTTCGTTTTCATGGTTTTCTTGAGCGGTCCACTTGTGTTCTTAATTTGATGTTTGGGTTGATCATGGGTAAACATCCAGAACTTATATTACATGTAATTAATGATATTACAGATGCTTGAATGATTTTATAATGTGTTATATTAGATCCATGTGGCCGAATCATTAGATAAGATTTAAATGAAGATTATTTGGGCTAATTTGTGCGGTTTTTGGATCACAACCAACTCATTTTAATTTTTCACTTAGTAGTATGGACATAGGTTATTTCCAGAAATTAAAATAGAACATAATACATACTAAACAATCTGGTTAAACCATAAAAATGGTTTCATGACCATATTGAAGGTATAAATGGAAGAAGAGAGCATGTTGTTTTTGAAGGTGATAAATTATCACCACATGAACAACGTTCTCTTTAATAAAATAAAAGAAAGAGGGAAATGTGTGGGGTGATATAATATACCATTAGAATCATAATATTACAGTATATATATAATAATGGAGTTACAAAACATTTTGGATGAAGATAGGTAGGGATAGATCAAAAAAGGAACTTGAACTTGAAAGGAAATTAAAGGAGAAGAGGGAGAGAAATTACCTTTAGAATCCTCCTCTTAAGAACCTCCTTAAGGGCCTATGCTTGGTCTTTTGATGAGACCAGAAGCTCTTGGACGTGGGGGAGAGGCTATAAAAGATGATTTGGCAGAGCTTAGACAAATCTTGAAGCTTGAGAGGTGTGGTTTGGCAAGAGGAGGGGGAGGGCTTATTTATACATGAGGAGGGAGGTGTTTTTGGCATAAAATATTAAATAAAATAATATATCAAAAGTTAGACTTATAATAGTAGTTTTTTCACATCCTAAATAATATATAAATATAATATAATTCGTTTTAGGATTTAAATTTTCTTTATAATTCGAATTCATTAATTTATTAAAAGGAAAGAGAAAGAAAGAGAAAAAGACACTTTAAGAAATCACCTTTTGACTTTAGGCTTTGGAAAGTGCTTTTTAGGTTTGAGAGTTGGATTTATTGTATTTCAAGGAATAATTTATGAAATTTAATAGGTTTTGGCTGAAACTAAAGTTCTATAATGTTTATGTCATCATTACATCATTAATGATGCAATTTAGTGTACACATATTATGCGAAAAACTGTATTTTTTACTATTCACCCAAAAATTGAAGTATTTCAGAATAAACCCAAAAATTTACCCCTACCATTTTTCGATTTGTAGAATCCAAAATTGATTTCCAGATTTCAAAAATAATTTTATAAATATTATTAATTTAATATTTAATTAAAATCATAATTTACTTAAAAAAACAGTTTTTAAAAATAAAACTGATTTTGTAGTTCTTTTAAAAATTACGTAGGGTCTTATAAAATTATCTAAAAACTATTAGACATTGATTCAATAATTTATGAATATATTTCAGGAAAATATATATCCTTTTAAATTAATTAATTAATTATAATTAATTATTTATGACTTATAAAATACCAAAAAAGTTTACTAAGGTCAAATTTTCACTTTCTATGATGTCTAAATTTTAATTTATTATTCATAGGTAATGTTACTCTTAGTTACTATTCATAAGGGTCATATTACTATTCATAAGGGTAGGTTACTATTCATAAGGGTATGTTACTATTCACCAAAAATTGTTTTTGTTTCATTGGACTCCAAAAACTATCTTGAACACAACCTTGAATGTTGGATTTTTAAAATTCTAAACATAGGGGGGGAAAATTATGTTTAAAGGTCACTTATCACTTAGTAGTTCATTATTTTGTGTTTTTATGACATAGATATAAGAAGGGAATTTTCCATTGAAAAACTTTGGGTTGTTACATTCTTCCCCCCTTAAGAAATTTCGCCCCCGAAATTTCACTTTACACAAACAGGTGTGGGTACTTCTCCTTCATTGCCTCTTCCGGTTCCCAAGTTGCTTCCTCAAACTTTTGGTTCCTCCACAACACTTTGACAAGGCGGGTTGTCTTGTTGCGTAGAACCTTATCACTTCGGTCTGGAATTTTTACCGGCTGCTCCCCATATGAGAGATCATCCTCCAACTGTACCACCTCTAGGTTTAGTACATGTGAGGGGTCTGGAATGTACTTCCTCAGTAGTGATACGTGAAACACATCATGAACTTGAGCCATATTCGGTGGAAGTGCCAGAAGATAGGCCACGGATCCTATACGATCAAGGATCTCAAAGGGGCCAATGTACCTTTGGCTTAGCTTCCTTTTCTTCCCGAATCGCATGAATCTCTTCCATGGAGATATTCGAAGGAAGACTTTATCTCCAATGTCGAACTCCAATTCCCTTCGAGGATTGTTAGCATAGCTCTTTTGCCGACTTTGAGATGCTTTGATGTGTTTCTGGATGAGTTGAACCTTCTCTGTCATCTCTTGAACAAGATCGGGACCAAGTAGCTTTCTTTCTCCAACTTCATCCCAACAGGTTGGAGTTCTACATCGCTTCCCATAAAGCGCTTCATACGGAGCCATCTGAATACTCGAGTGGAATCTATTGTTGTATGAGAACTCAACCAATGGGAGATGTGGATCCCAACCACCTTTGAATTCAAGAGAGCATGATCTTAGCATATCTTCAAGTGTCTGAATAGTCCTTTCAGACTGGCCATCAGTTTGGGGGTGATAGGCCGTGCTGAAATTTAATACAGTACTCAATGCATGTTGAAGGCTCCTCCAGAATTTAGAAGTGAACCTTGGATCATGGTTAGAGACAATCGAGAGAAGAACACCGTGCAATCTCACTACTTCTTTCACATATATCCTTGCAAGTTGTTCAAGTGAGAGGTCTTCCCGAATAGCGATAAAATGGGCGGTCGTGGTGAGTCGATCAACCACAACCTATATCGCATTATTTCCACTTGACGTTTTCGGGAGACCCGTGACAAAGTCCATAGTAACATTTTCCCATTTCCACATGGGTATAGGCAATGGATGCATCATACCTTTGGACATTTGCCGCTCAGCTTTAACTTGCTGACATACCAAGCACCTTGATATATATTTCGCAATCTCCTTCTTCAAGTTATCCCACCAGAAGTGTTCTCGAAGATCACGATACATCTTGGTACTTCCAGAATGGATTGAGAAAGTTGAGCTATGTGCATTATCCAATAGCTCCTTCTTTATTCCGGGTGATAAAGGCACACAAAGCCATGTTCCAAACCGAATCACACCATCATCATTGATATGGAACTCTTGAATCTTCCCTTCCTTTACTGCATTCAACCGCTTTTGTATCTCCACATCATCCGTTTGTGCTTCCTTAATCTTCTGTTGGATGGATGGTTGCGCAACCATTTTGGAAAGGTACGATGTATCCCCTGCCCTTACGATTCCCAAATCCATCCTTTGCATATCCAAGAAGATAGGGTCTTTCTCAATCCTCAACATGGATAGAGTAGCAGGTTCTTTCCTGCTTAGAGCATCAGCTACCTTGTTCGCCTTCCCAGGATGATAGTGAATAGAAAAATCGTAATCCTTGATTATCTCTAACAATATCCTTTGACAATTGTTGAGCTCCTTTTGTGTGAATATATACTTTAGGATCTTATGGACGGTGTAAATGTCACACTTCCCACCATAAAGGTAGTGCCGCCAGATTTTCAAGGAAAAAATCACGGCTGCCAACTATAGATCATGCATCGGGTAGTTCTGCTCATGGATCTTCAACTGTTGTGAGGCGTATGCTATCACATTATCATTTTGCATGAGTACACAACCCAAGACTTTCTTTAAAGCATCACTGTATATCACAAAACTTTCTCCACTTTTCGGTAGTGTGAGTACAGGTACAGTGATCAGCCTTCTCTTTAGCTCCTTGAATCTTCCCTCACATTCTTCCGTCCATACATACTTTACCCCTTTCCTTGTTAACATAGTTAGTGGGCTTGACAATCGTGATAAGTTTATCACAAAACGTCGGTAGTACCTAGATAATCCAAGAAAACTACAAATTTCTGTGACACTAGAGGTCCTGGGCCATTCTTCAATCGCCTTTGTCTTTGAAGGGTCCACATAAATTCCCTCGCTTGTGATCACATGTCCCAAGAACGTGACATGATTCATCCAAAAGTCCCACTTGCTGAACTTTGCGTACAACTTCTCCTTTCTCAATGTCACCAACACAAGTCTTAGATATTCTTCATGTTCCTCCTTGATCTTGGAGTAGATGAGAACATCATCGATAAACACTACCACAAATTTGTCAAGGTAATGTATAAAGACTCTATTCATCAAATCCATGAAGATTGCAGGGGCATTAGTAAGTCCGAAGGGCATCACCAAAAACTCATAGTTCCCATACCTTGTATGGAAGGCAGTCTTCTGAATATCTTCCTTCTTCACCTTTACTTGATGATATCCAGAATGAAGATCCACCTTTGAGAAGTTTTGAGCTCCTCTTAACTAGTTGAACAAGTCATCAATCCTTGGGAGAGGATACTTGTTCTTTATGGTGATCTTGTTTAGTTCCCGATAATCGATTCACATCCGCGTGGTTCCATCCTTCTTCTTCAAAAAGAGCACTGGCGCACCCCAAGGTGATGCACTAGGGCGTATGAACCATTTGTCCAGATGCTCTTGCAGCTGCTTCTTTAACTCCTCCTGTTCGATAGGAGCCATCCTATAGTGGAACTTTGAGACAGGAGTAGCTCCGGGTATGAGTTCAATTTAGAACTCTACCTCACGATCCGGGGGAATTCCGGGTAACTCTTCGGGAAATACATCGTTGTATTCCCTTACAATGTGCATTTCCTCAAGGGTGGAACTTTCCTTTGACTCAAACATTTGGGCGAGGTATGCTTATTCATAGGGAATAATCACCCACACCATTGATGGATTTCTCAAAGGAGATTCATGATCTTCCATGAATTTGTAGAGGAGCATGGGATGGTTCGGAATATGAAAATATATTTCCTTTTCCCGACAGTTGATATGGGCTCTATATAACGAGAGCCAATCCATTCCCATTATAGCTTCGAATTCCACCAAGGGAAGTATTACGAGGTTTTCCGGAAGAATCTTCCCACATACGTCAACAGGAGAAGAATCAAACACTTCGGTTGCAATTATTGCAGAACTTGGTGTTTTTACAGATATCTCTACTTCAAGGTTTCGGGGCTTCGATTCTATAGTTCTAGAAAACTTGCAAGATATAAAGGAATGCGTAGAACCAAAATCAAATAAGACTTTTGCCATTCTTGAGTGAATAGGAAGTGTACCTTGTACGACTTCATTGTCATGTTCCACCTCCGCAGTAGTGATGGCATAAGCCTTCCCTTGTTCTTTTGGCTTTGGTGGTTGTTGGCGCTGATTACCCTTGAGAGCTCGAGGTTTAGTGCACTGGTTTGAATAGTTCCCTAGCTCCTTACAGTTGTAGCATTGAACCACGAGTGGTTCTATCCTTTCATCGGCTACATTATCCTTCCTTTTCATGTCTCTTCGACACTCGTGATCTAGGTTTCCTTCTTTCCCACACTTGAAGCATTTCCCCGTCCCATTGAGGCAGTTCCCTTTGTGAAACTTCCCACATTTTTGGCAAGTGGGTCGTTGTGTTTTCTTCCCATCTTTATCATTAGACCCACCATCTTGAAACTCCATCTTTCTTTTCTTATCACCATAGCCATGGGACCATTCTCCAAACTCCATCTCCACATTGATAGAACACCGAACAACTTCTTCATAACTCCAAAATTCTCGAATTGTAAGAGCTTTTTGAAGATGTGGTTTTAATCCACTAAAAAATCTATCAATTTTTCTATCATTGTTGATAACAAAACCCGAAGCATACCTTGCGATCCTTGTGAAATTTACTTCATAGGTTGTGACAGATTCTCCTTCTTTTTGCTTGAGCTCCATGAATTCTCTCTCTATCATCATGCGAAGAGTTCTTGGGAAATACTTATTAAGAAACATTATCTTAAAGTCTTCCCATTCCATATCTTTAATTTCCTCCCTTGGCTTGATGTTCTTAATCAAAGCCCACCATTGACCAGCTTCTCCATCTAGACGATAAACGGCTAGAGTCACCTTCTCCGTCTCGGAACAGTGAAGAACATAAAATATCTTCTCTATGGAGTTGACCCACTGTTCCACAACTAATGGATCGGAAGATCCAGAAAACGTCGGTGGTCGTTGTCGCATAAAACATTCGATAGGTAGTTTCTCCCTCTTTGGTGAAGGAGGAAGTTCCCCATTATTATGGTTACTATTCATAACCTGGGATAATTGGGTAAGAATAGCCATGATGTTTTGAACTCCACCTCCAAAATCATTGGGGATGTTGTTCGGGCAATCCTTGCATTGGCCTTTGCAAGAGTTGTTGGCCTGATTTCTCCTGGTTCCCACCATTTTCTAAAATAGAAAAGGTTAGAACAAAACCTAAGTAAATAAGTCATGAATAACTTATTCATTTAATCAATTATATCAAAAACATAACATATGGGATCCCTAGGTAAATATCCTTGTGTGCATATTTGTACATAGTCTCATGCTAGAGGTTTTCTTTGGGGTTCACTAATCCTAATTCCCAAATTAACTAAACCTTTCCTCTGATACCAACTATAGCGACCCGGCCTTTTCTTACATTACTATTACATCTTTTCAAATATAAACAACATAATAGTATTACACATGGAGGATCTAGAGGTTTAGTGTCTTGGGAAAACTAGTACCATACATGACAAATACAACATCAACCATAAACATTTATTTAATTTCATCTTCTCTAGCTTCTTAGTAGCACTTGTCCTCTCCTTAGTACATGTAGCCACCTGAGGATATACATCAGAAGGGGTGAGCTAGAAGCCCAGTAAGAGGATAGATAAGAACAATATAGCATGGGGTGAGCATAATCATGACATAGGAAAAATATCATGAACATGAGAGGAGCATAAACAATAAACTTAAATGTGGCAAAGCATAAAAATGAAACATCATGTCTTAGTGGTTAACTACCACACATACTTGTGAACAAAGCTAGAATCATGTTCACGCATCATTTCACATTTACTCATGAGATTCATCACTTTACCCAATGCATTGGAGTGCTATATAATTCAGGGCGCACCCGTCACATTTAAACTTTCATATTGCTCTATATAATTCTGGGCGCACCCGTCACATCATAACATTATCATTATCTTGCTTTCCACATAGAACACATATCAAGAATGTACATAAATAACCCATGGAAAGGAATGGGTTTCATCTCATAATAACACATTCATAAGCTTTGGGTTCCCAAAAGAAATATGGAACAACATACTTGATATAAGAACCATCAACCTTGAATGAGAGGTAAAAAGAAAGATCTTTAAATAAGAGTTCTTTTGGAAAACATTTTAATGGACATAAATACCAGTGACAAACATGAATATCCTAGAAAAGTAAAGGAAATGATGAACAAATGACCTTTGAGGAGTTACCATATCAAAAATGGAGTGAAAGAGGGAGAACCCGAAGGAAGAAAATTGGGTTCGAGATTTCCCCTTACCTTGTACTCGAATGCCTCCTTCTCTTTAATGTCCTATATAATGACATTATATTCATTAATTAGAAATTCCAGAACCTTTTATACATTAATAGGGTTCATTATGGTTTCATTATTTCATATTATGTTCCTTTGGATGACTTATAGAGTTTAAAAACATTGATCAGGGATGTTCGTTTTCATGGTTTTCTTGAGCGGTCCACTTGTGTTCTTAATTTGATGTTTGGGTTGATCATCGGTAAACATCCAGAACTGATATTACATGTAATTAATGATATTAAAGAAGCTTGAATGATTTTATAATGAGTTATATTAGTTCCATGTGGCTGAATCATTAGATAAGATTTAAATGAAGATTATTTGGGCTAATTTGAGCGGTTTTTGGATCACAACCAACTCATTTTAATTTTTCACATAGTAGTATGGCCATAGGTTATTTCCAGAACTTAAAATAGAACATAATACATACAAAACATTCTTGTTCAACCATAAAAATGGTTTCATGACCAGATTGAAGGTATAAATGGAAGAAGAGAGCATGTTGTTTTTGAAGGTGATAAATTATCACCACATGAACAACGTTCTCTTTAATAAAATAAAAGGAAGAGGGAAAGGGTGTGGGGTGATATAATATACCATTAGAATCATACTATTACAGTATATATATAATACTGGAGTTACAAAATTGTTTGGATGACGATATGTAGAAATAGATCAAAAAAGGAACTTGAACTTGAAAGGAAATTAAAGGAGAAGAGGGAGAGAAATTACCTTTAGAATCCTCCTCTTAAGAACCTCCTTAAGGGCCTATGCTTGGTCTTTTGATGAGACCAGAAGCTCTTGGACGTGGGGGAGAGGCTCCAAAAGATGATTGGGCAGATCTTAGACAATTCTTGAAGCTTGAGAGGTGTGTTTTGGCAAGAGGAGGGGGAGGGCTTATTTATACATGAGGAGGGAGGTGTTTTTGGCATAAAATATTAAATAAAATAATATATCAAAAGTTAGACTTGTAATAGTAGTTTTTTCACATCCTATATCATATATAAATATAATATAATAAGTTTTAGGCTTTAAATTTTCTTTATAATTCGAATTCATTAATTTATTAAAAGGAAAGAGAAACAAAGAGAAAAAGACACTTTAAGAAATCACCTTTTGACTTTAGGCTTTGGAAAGTGCTTTTTAGGTTTGAGAATTGGATTTATTGTATTTCAAGGAATAATTTATGAAATTTAATAGTTTTTGGATGAAACTAAAGTTCTAGAATGTTTATGTCATCATTACATCATTAATGATGCAATTTAGTGTACACCGATTATGCGAAAAACTGTATTTTTTACTATTCAACCGAAAATTGAAGTATTTCAGAATAAACCCAAAAATTTACCCCTACCATTTTTCGATGTGTAGAATCCAAAATTGAAGTCCATTTTTCAAAAATAAATTTCTAAATATTATTAATTTAATATTTAATTAAAATCATAATTTACTTAAAAAACAGTTTTTAAAATTAAAACTGATTTTCTAGTTCTTTTAAAAATTACGTAGGGTCTTATAAAATTATCTAAAAACAATTAGACATTGATTCAATAATTTATTAATATATTTCAGGAAAATAAATATAATTTTAAATTAATTAATTAATTATAATTAATTATTTATGACTTATAAAATACCAAAAACGTTTACTAAGGTCAAATTTTCACTTTCTATGATGTCTAAATTTTATTTTATTATTCATAGGTAATGTTACTCTTAGTTACTATTCATAAGGTTCATATTACTATTCATAAGGGTAGGTTACTATTCATAAGGGTATGTTACTATTCACCAAAAATTGTTTTTGTTTCATTGGACTCCAAAACCTATCTTGAACACAACCTTGAATGTTGGATTTTTAAAATTCCAAACATAGGGGTGACAAAATTATGTTTAAAGGTCACTTATCACTTAGTAGTTCATTATTTTTTTTTATGACATAGATATAAGAAGGGAATTTTCCATTGAAAAACTTTGGGTTGTTACAAATTCAATGTCCCCAATATTGTTTTAATTTCATCTATTTCAACTAAATCTTTTGATCCACCAACACTATCATTTACATAAGGGAAATCCCAACATGTGGTATGTACATTTATAAAATTTTCAACAATTTATATGCATTTATTTTATAAAATAATTCCATGAACAACATTAAAACATAAATTAGGAGAAATAGTGTATAATTGAAATACTAATGAAAAAATAACCTTAAATTTTAAATATATTCATATATAATCTCTTAGGCATTAAAATTGTTTCATTGGATATTTTTTATAAATAATAAAAATATATTAAAACAATTTTATAATGGTTTCTAATGAAAATGTGATTTAACCCGGGAATATCAACTATGAATTTCAAACCCATTGCATAGTAAGGTATATCTTCATGTACTATGTAGTTCTCGAGACAAGACCGATGTTCCTTTTTTTGGACAATTATTCCTTGGTAAATTAGATCCAGAACCTTGTCTACGTTTAGTATTTAGAAACAGATGTATTTATAAGAAATATCACATAATCACTTCCTCACACAAAATATTATGTTGTTACTCTATAATTATCCTCAATGTTTAACATGATCATTATTTTCCTAAATTATGTTTTCCTAGGTTTGGTTGCCCTCATTTTGATATAAAATTCTATGATACCATATTTGAATACTAGAACCCTAGTATCCTAGAGTTTGTGTTTACATTGTTACTTTGACATATGATATAAGGAATCACTATGGAAGAATGGAATTATTTTTTAGTAATATTAAACTATATTTTTAATTGAATATCATTTTAAAAATAAAAACATAATTTAAAAAATGTGTTTTCATCAAGTGCATCATTATTTCCTCAAGAATAACCCTTTTTATCAATAATAATACACATATTGGAATCATATATAAATAAATACAAGAAGGGGGTGTGCATAAATTCTCAGTAAATGTATTAGTATAATGAAAGAAATGAATGCATAAATAACAATATATAAATAATTTTAAATAACTAAAACACATTCAATTTAATGAATAACCTAAGAATAAAATGTTAGGAATAAATAATTATTGAATACTACCATATAATTATTCACATGAACATGATTATTTTACATGTATAATTTTATTACTCAAATAATCACATGGAAATCAATGACTAATCTCATAATGTGTATATGAATAATATTGGATTTCATAAGCATAATGTTAAGGCATTTTTCTATAAAATCATACATAAATTGGCAAGGCCTTGTCTAAAAACCCAATTAGGTAGTTCTCATTAGACATACTAACGAATCAATAAGATTTAGAGGGCCCTACCTATCAATTTATATGTCCAATAAATTCTTTATATGTAAGGGGTGAAACATAATCAACATAACTATTCATATTGAAAAACTATAAAATAATAATAGAATACATTCTATGATTAACAAATATAACTGCAAATCATTCAATGTAATATGGAGAATGGGATCAAAAAAATAAATCCTAGACAAAATATTCATAAACCATCCAGAGAAATAATAAATATGATATCAATATAACATATCCAAAATGGTTTATATGTATTTTAATTTATTGACATTTTCAATGAATAGAAATACCATAAAATTCCATTACAAACTTTCTAGAGGAAAATAAACTTTTCACTTTGAAAATACTTTTAAAACTAATTGTTCCCATTATATTTTTAGACTAGTTTTCTATGAAAATTAAATTTTTTTTATATCAAATTAATATTTAAAATAACGTGTTTTCATGATTATAGAATTTTTTTATATGTTATACACCATAAAAATGTGATTCATTTAACATTTTTGGGTAAATCAGAAAAAACCTTATTTGGAAAATTTTATGATGATTCCATTCAAAAAAATTATAGTTGAAGTTATAAAAATATTTTTTTAATTAGTCAAAATTATGATGTAAAAAAAGTATAATTTTTTAGACAATGATGATATATAAGAAAATAAATCATTCATGAAAGATATAAATAAATGGGATTTTTTAGAAACATTTTTTTGAACTACTGAGTATATAAATAGATGAAAATTATGAGAAATTTTTATTTTGATTAAATTAAAATAGAATATAAAAATTCATGGGTTTTATGAATTTTGGGTTGTAATATTTCATTATTAGAATAAAAAATATAAACAGTTATACTAAAAGATGAAATTAAACTATAAAACCATTAACACATTAGAAATGTAGTATTATAATTCCCATGAATGATTGAAATTAAATGAAACCTAAAATGTAATGAGTATAAATAATTTCATGATTTTTTATTTCAAAGGGTTTTTATATAAACCCCCCAAAAAATGTCGGTCTATAACATGACATATGTCACAAAGAAATAAATTTGATGCAAAAATCCCTTTCCTCAGGTTTGACATAATTTGAATGAGTATGAAAGAACTATATGATAAATATTTGTTTATCTGATATATATTATATAATATATGAATATATAATATACCATACAGTATTTACATATAGTATTTTATGATTTTTATTAAATAGTTATCATAAAAATCACTATTTCAAGTTGTAATTGGATTATGTATTATATATGTTTTGGTGTTGTAATTTCTGTCTATTTACAAATAATTGTGGTTCCATATAATCAAAATTTTATTCCAATATATAAATATAATATATATTAATTATATATATTATTATAGTAATCTATAAAAACTAGATATAGGAAATGTAATAATCAGTTAATGAAGACGGTATGCCATATGTATGTATGAGCACTGCATCAATTTTTTCCTCGGCATACGGAATGAAAGGAAAATAAATACTAATTCACCTTTATAGAAAAATTACTATTTTAAATATATAATATAAATTAATCAAATACACCTTATTACAATCCATTTAAAAAAAATTGATGCACGTATCACATCGCTATATGGAGGCAGAAGTCCACACATATGCACAGATGATAATATCATTTCTTGTGGAATCATTTGTAATAATTTATATGTGATATTATATTATAATATGTATCCTTATGTAATAAATATAACATATTTTCAATAAAATCATACATACTAACTCCCAAGTGAAATGATAGTGAAAAATTAATCATATTACATTGTGAGGAATTATTTTACTGTACACAAGGGAAATGTTATCGTATCCCCAGAAAAATAGAAGGGGATAAGATATATGCGATTTAATAAATACAAAACTAAAAAATATCATAAATTTAAAATAAATTTTTAAAATTGATCATTACATCCACACATGAATGGTTGTGATAGAGAACTAATTATATAGGTTTGTGAGGAGATATTTTGTTATATAGATAATCAATAGTATCATTTTTGATTATATGGAAGTGGAGATAGATATATGTTATTCAAATTACCTAATAAAATAAAATTATAGAGGAAATATTTGTGTTATTATATAGTAAGTGTTGATAAATATTTGATGGTGGAAAAAATGAATAAATAAAAAAGAAGGGGCTTAATAAAGACACATACTATCTCTTTGTAATAAAATACATATGGTCTCATAATAAGCTAACTAGTTTTGGTATTATGGATATCATAATAATAGTAACTATCATGGATTACCTCAAAAATAGTGTAAACATAAATTCCTTAGATTTAGAAGAGTGGATGACCATGGTCATCTCTCAATTATAATGTTATTAATGCATCTTCGTAAAGGTATTATAAAAATAAAGAATAATTAAATAAATAAAATTTAATGATGGTTGGAGTTTTATAATGATTATATCTCATTAATAAGTACGTTGACCGAAAATTTTATAGTGTTAAGATTTTTTAAAAGATACTGGAAAAATGAATACTGTTGATATATTTATAGAAAACTAATTTCAGATGTCATAATCGATCTAACTATACCAATTAACATTCTTATTCTTCATTATAATTTAAATTTAACTACAAATAATTATGAACCTCAAAATTTTTAACTCTATAAAAATATAGGATTTAAATTATCCACAATAAAGAAATAAATTTGAATAAATTCTATCTTTTGAACATGAAATCATACCACCCTTATTTTATACATATACTATGGATAATTAATGATCAGTAATAAATAATGGAACATATCCATTATGGATATGAGGATTAATTGATACTATGGATTATATAATAAATAAATAAATTTATCCAATGTTATTATAAATTCTCTCAAAATACTACACTATAATAATTCATATAATTCTTAAACTCAAGTTTTTTTATAAAATATTAAATTTAATATTTTATATGAAGCTAAAAAATAAATTCATAAATCATTACATGTGATTTAAAGTTTCACATTGATTCAAAGGGAATTAATGAAGACAATAATTGGTATATCGATTATTAAGAAAAACTACTCTGTCATGGGAAGTGTATTCATCATAGAAACGTTTTGTGAATGAAAAGGGTTAGTAGTGGTATAACCCAATAATTTTTCTACTCACGAGTTATAAAAAACTAATGAAATAAATAATAATGGAAATTTGAAATAACTAAAGAAATGGTATAAAATTAGGGTTTTAATTGCAAGAACTTTAATAATACAAAAAATAAGTGTAAAATAATAAAATTTTAGAGGAGATCATAGCTTAAGAGATTCCATCTTTAAATCATGTATTGAAATATAATGTCACCAAATCACCAGTAATCCCTATACCAAAATGGATGTCCAAGCCCCTCTAAATGAAAAAATAACACATTAATATAGTTGATGTAAGGCTAGGGTTTTATTAAATTTCATGTGTGAATGGGGAACTCAACCTAATATTATAATCCAATTTTCACTGAATTTTTTAACTCCAAAATTAATATTCCATCTAAAATTATAGTATTTTTAATTGTGATTAATTGGGTCATATAGATTCCTTTAAAATTCAGACCCAATCCATGAAAAATGGAAGAATTTATTGCCCTTATACTAATATGTTTTATAATCTCGTGAGTCTATCTACTCTTTCACTTCATGTAATTTTTAGACTAATAAAATGCATGATCTACCTCAGATGGTCTAAATGAATGTTTTATACCATTTAGTGGAAATGTATTTTAAAAAAATTCAGGTTTCAAGAATTCAAGAATTATATTTATAGAAAAAAATAGTTCACATTAAAGGGGAAATTTAATTTTTCATAAAATTTTCAAATGTAATATCTAATAACAAACATTGTATAAATAAACAGATTTCAAATAATGTTACGAAATTATGAAAATTATTATTAATAGAATATTTAATAAAAATGAGTTTTATTAACTCCCCCACACTTAACCATTTTCAATAATGGGAAAAGGTACATCATGTATTCCAAAATATTGAGAAAATATAAACATGTTTATATTACCCCTTCCATAATAGAAATATTGGACATGTATAAATCCCATATAGAGTATATTTAAATAAATTTTAAATTCATTGTCTCATTAAAGTATAAAAACAAAATATAGTGATACCTTGGGTATGGCTTATTGAGTAGGATCTTAAAGCATGTTGGGAGATTTCCTATTTATGTCATTAGTTCCCATTGAGTTTTTGGTTTTAGTTTCCTATTTATTAACTCATATAGTTAGTGGTAATATTTTCATTATTTTAGATATACGCTTAATTTTATTAAATTGTTCTAATGTATTATATAGTGGATGTATGGTTATTGTATTATCGGTTTCATATTTTTATTTTACATGGGAAAGTCATTTTCCAACTATTTATGAAGACTAAATAATTAATTTATTGCCTTTACTATCGTATGGATGTCACCTATGGAATATAAATGTCCAATTGCCTTCCCAAGACTATGGTGAGGGGTGAGATGTTACGAATGGAATTAGTCTTGGTTGTTTCATCTTTAATTCTGGGATATATGTGGTTAATTTTTTCCAAATTGAATTTGGAAATTCATTCTAAGGTTTTGATAAGTTATATTGGTAAAATGGATTACTATCATCATAACATGAAATATAGATAATAAAAAGGCACATCTCAACTATTTATGTTGAACCTCAAGATATCAGGTATTTGGGTAAAAATGTGTTATTACACACTTTTAGGACTTTTAATCTCATATTCATGGGTTTAGGTGATGAAAAGAGTATGAAATGGATTTATAGAAATGAATTCCTATATAGATTGAAATTTTCAATTTGAATATTGATCTATGTTTTGTTACATTTTTTAAAAAATTTATGGTGATGAATTTTATCAAATGTGATGTTTTGAAAAATAATGTGAGTGGTATTTTGAAACAAAAATGATTTTAAAAAACAAGGTGGATTTTTCGAAACGGTCTAAAAGAAGAAAAATATTGATTTTTTCAATTCATTGTTTTTTTATGTTTTACATGGAACATTTAAAATTTTTATGTCCTCAGTATAAATTGTTTTAGTGTAACTATTGTGTTATTTTTTGTTATATAAAATGTTATTGAATATGTCTAAAATAAACCAGCTGAATGTGTTTGGTGAGAATGTAGTGTTAACTTAACCATAGGATAAACAATATTACATATAGAGTATTTATACCCTTTTTAGATATTGGATAGAGGTAGTAAACGGTAAGAATCAAGGAATGTTGATCAATTTGTTCAGTTCAATAATAAGAATCCAACCATGATTCAGGGTTATTTAGAACAGGAGAAATCATATGTGTGGCTCAATAATATTAATTCAATAGTTGATTTACATGATCATCCAATATATCAAATGTTATTTTTAGATATATATGGTTGAAATTATTAGAAACCCGTGGTGGGATTTAGTAGTTCATGTTAAATTAGACCAAGGCATCCCATGGGAGGATTTTGAATAATTTTACATCAAAAAATTATAACATCACATGATATGAATTTCTATAAATATGAATTTTTTTCATATTTAAGAATCATAATCTCTCCGTGATATATTATGAATGAAAATTATGAATTTATATTTTTTGGACTAAATGATACTCTACGTGAGTCCATAAAGGCATTAAATTTTGAAATGGGATTAAGGTCACAGATTCACTCAATGATTCAAATACATTATATAACGGATTATATCGATATGGTAAATAGGGATAATATTGAAGAAATAGAAATATATGGTAATATGGGTGGAGAAACAAGTTGATACCTATATAAAATTGGGGGAAATATAATGATACGAATATGTGAATTAGGGAAACCTATCGTGAATGTTGTGGGATAAATCAAAATCAGATAGTGGGATGAGTAAAAGTCCATGATAAACCAAATAGTATGTTTGGATTTTTTTTAATGTGATTATTTCAATCACTTTCAGTGATATTATATGGAACGCTCTAGATAATTCCATAATTTCATCCATATGGGAAATATTTTTTGATATTATTGCAATTATTCAATGTACGGTGTTTGAGACACTTCACTTGTTTTTTGGACATCATATTCTATGATGGGATGATTTAATTAGAGTAATTATAATTAGAGGAATCAAGGAGTCCTGAGATATTATTGGAATACCATGACTCATCAATATGTGCAATAAAAAAAGGATAATAATAGAAACTATTCCTTGAGTAAACATTTTCATAGAGATGATAAAGTTTTCGGGAATGATAAAACAGAACCTTTTATGATGTTAAGTGAGATTATTTTGATTTATAACCTTATACAATATTTTTTTATATAGTTGTTTCCCATCATTTTATTTCATACTGTGATGCTGATCTTATGGGATTTCATGTTGAGATGATTCATTTTGTGTTAAAAAATCAAACTCCTCTTGCATAAAGATAATGCCATGAATTTATATATAGGGCATGTTCTACAGATGTTGATGGGGAAGAATTGATGTTGGGGTTTTATACTCATAGGACGCATTACTATGCCATAAACCTCAATAAGAATTAGTTGAGATTGATTAAATCTAACAATTACTGTTATAATCAAGAAATTAGTTTACAGCTAATAATGGTGTCAAGCATCACCTTAGAGGTGGCCAGAATTTAAAGGTAGGGAAGTTGGAATTTGGGATAAAGTAGCTTCTATTGTCTCGTACTATTTGGAATCGTTGGCCTTAGAATCTAAGGACAACATCGAGAGTATAAACTTACCATAAATTCTAGACCCATTTCTAGATGTTTTTCTAAAAAAAAATTGGGGTTGCCACCGAATTTAGAAAGAGTTTATGATTGATCTATTAATAGGGACTATTCATAACTCACCTATATATTATTGGACGGAACATAATGAACTAATTGAATTGAAGGTATTCCTGGATGATTTGGAATGTGGAGGGTTTATTTGGTCAGGTACGTCCCCATAGGCCGCACCTGGCATGTTTTTGAAAAATGTGGATGAATATCTTCGGGTATGAGTTGATTATTGTTATCTTAACCAATTTGGGATAAGAATTTAGGATCATATTCCATGCATTGATGACTTGGTCGATCAATTTAGGGGAGATTACTATTTCACAAAAATTTCCGTTCACATGGGATATCACTAATTACAGGTTCAGGTGCAGAATATTCCTAATACACCTTTCAGGAGGAGATATATAATTTATGAGAATGTGGTTAATTCCTTCAATCATATGATTGAAATATCCTTATTTATGGAACTGATTTTTCTGATATTATATAGAAATCTATACTCCTCTGTGGAAGTGTTTGTTGAAGATTCATTGGTTTAGTAATGGAAACCGTTTGCGAATTACAAACACTTGTTGATAGTGTTTGCTAATTTGGGGGATCATATTCTATATAAATAATTTTAAAATTCTTATTTTAAGATATAAAAGGTAAATTTTTATGTATATATACTCTATATAAAATGTTTTGCTATGGATTCACAAAATATAGTCATTGTGATCACATTGAGTGAACCAAATAATGTATTTGAGATACATTTTCCCCTTATTCTACTTGGATATTAAGAACTTTTTTTTCATTAATTTTGATTACAAGCTTCAGAGAAGACATATTTTATAAGGAATGTCATTCCATTTCAATAGAATGACGAATTTCCAAGATATACTGAAGATCATAATGTTCACCTTACATATTCACCGATCTAAGTATATCTGGAATTATTATAATGGTATGTGGAGTATTTTATTAATTTGGGATCTGGGTTGGGGTGCTTTTCAATGCATAAAGGTCATGATTTTTCTCAAATCTCGCAAATTTAGTATAAATACCAAACACATGACACATGGTTATCTTCTTTATTCCATTATTTAATGACTTGGGGTCATTACCTATTTAGTGATATTTTTATGGTTTTTAAAGATCAAAAGAACATTAATAACATATTATCAGAAATATATTTTAATATGATACAATGTAGACAAATGGAGTATCTCAATGTTTTTTACTTTTATATGAAATATACACTGAGTAATGTTAACTAGATGGTGGAATCATTAAGAAGGATGTCATATATTAAACTAAAAAAAGATACTAATGATTAGTGGTACTTGGTGTTATTGATAGATGACATGCACATGGATTGTGAAGACCAGGGTCATATAGTAGATTTAATTCAAATTTATTTTTTTAATAATTTTTTTGATAATGTTAAAGAGGTACAAAAAAATATTTCTAAATGTATTTCTAGGAGGTCAAAACTAAATAGTGGGGTTATAATTATGGGATATTAGATAACTGGGAGTTCAGTTTTATGGATTCCAGAACATATAGTCAGACCAATTTTGATTCAGGAATAACTACTTCATCCATACAACAATTCATGACAGGTTGTTCATTCAAGAATACCATAGATGCATATGTAATTGAAAACAAATGGTTTGGTGCATCGGAATGAAAAAAAATCATGACTTTGTTATGAACTTCTTAAATTATAATATGGATAAGGTATATGGACAATTACTAGATGGTGTGCTATATAACTTATCGATTACAATATAATAAAGGGAGAATATAGATACAAATTTTTTTACTAGTCAAACAAGGACGGTTTAGAAACACAATTAATTATGTGGGATAGTGTATGTGCCCCCATATTCGGTTTATTTAATCCTTATTATTGAATCTATAATGGTGGATGACTTGTCTAAAATCAATATATGATGTTTGGTAAAGAGGAATGATGTACCCGTTAGGATAGTATCAAAATGATATCAGAGTTTTACATCTCATTTCTAGTAATCCATACACAATCTATTGAGACATAGTTGGTTATAAGCATGGAATGTCATCTTCAAACAGATAGATAACCCAGAAGGATGATACAAGACATTTCATGAAATTTCTAGGGCTTGATTAATTGATTTTGGTCACTCTTCCGAGGAATATGTACTATTTTGGTAGATCTTGTTTAACAATAGTTATCCATACTAAATAAAAATGGATCCATTTGAAGCATTGTTTTGGAGTCTATGTCGTTTCCACATTTTTTAGTGGAAAAAAGTTAGACTTCAGTAGATGGACTAAGCCCAATTCAAGATATAATGTAGAAGAATTGGATGATCCTCAAGATAACAGAGATGAAACATAAAATTCATAATTCATATGAGTATCACCACCTCTAACCTTTTTCATTCCAGGTGAGTGATAATTTGTTCTTGGGAATCTCCACAACGCTTGGGAATCAACATATTGGGAAGACGGGTGAGTTATAACATTGATACATTTTCCATTTAAGATACATGAATGAAATGGTGATGTGGAATATAATTTGTCATTTCCACCAAGGTTTAGTTATGTTCATATTTTGTTTCATGTATCTATATTATAGAAGTATTAACTTAATCAAGTATATGTTAAGAAATGAGAACACATTGACCAAGAGAAAGATGAATCACAATTTATTGTGTTATTATAGATTATAGATATAGAATATTATGTATTTAATGTGGAATGAAATTTTCTACTAGGTTTTAATGGGAACATGATTAGATTCAAGAATAAAAGGGGTGGGAAAAGGAAATGGTTGTGTAATTCCTAAACTCATTTCGGAAAATGGTGGTTTTCTACTTTTTCAGGATGAAATGGAAAATGGTGGGGAGAATATAGAACCCAAATTGAATTTAATTAACACTTTTGAAGTTTTTTATTTATGAAATTTAATTGGTTTTAGTGCTGGGAGGATCAGAGTGGGTTTTGAATGTTTTGGTAGATTTTTTAGAGGATCACATTTTTAGCATAATTAGTAGACATTGTACATCCCCTTCGAGGAAATCATTCTACCAAAATAGTGGCTACTATGTTGGAACACCATTCTACGCATGATTTTTTCAAAGTATGGAGCCTCCAAAGAGAATCCATTAAAAGTGGAATATAGAGGCATAACATTGTTGATGCATGGTCTGTATAATAGTGTGACCCAATCCTTCATATTTGTTTTGCTAGTGTCTACTGCATGGTTAGCACAAGGTTTTCATAGCCATTCACCCTACTCAAGTAGAATTCAAAATAAGATCCATATTTTTGAGTCCATTATGCATTATCACCTTAGTAGATCATTTTCCCGTAATCTGACCATAACATGATTTCTACATCCTCATAGGGTTAGAGAGACACTTTCTATTGATCTAGTAGGGATTCATTGGGGATTTTAAATGAGTTTTAGGACTGATTTCAATGTTATGTGATCAATATAAGTGGTATTCCTTTGTCTTCATCTTGGTACCTATATTATATTCTAGGATCTAATATGTGGGGGATATATTCATGATTTGGGATAATAATTATGATGAGATATGGGGTTTTTTGGTTTAAGGTAACAAGATCTTCCATTGAATCTTAAATATATAAGGCATTGTTTTGATGTTATTATGACGTTCTTTATTTTCACCAAACATTGATTGGATTCTATCTTCACTCTTCACTCTTTTTATTTGAACATGAAATCTTGATTTCATAGGGATTGAATATCTTGAAATGAATTTTGATATTTTTGTGGAATGATTTTTGGAAACACAATTTAGTGGTTATTTTTTGAAATTATTTTTTTCAGTTTTTATTAAAGTGAAATTGATATCACAATTCGAAATCGATTATTTTGGATTTTTTGGTTTCCATGTAAGAAAGATTTGATGAATAATGTCTCCACTAATATAATATTTTTATTGATATAGTAAGGAATTGATTATATGAAATTTTATTGTGAATATTTGGATTGGGTGAGTTCATTTCACTGATGTGATCCAACATATAGAGCATGTACCATTTGCGTATGATGTTGTGACCCAATAAGAGGGGCATAGTCTATTGGGGAACATGACTATTCATTACCTTGTGATGACTTGGTAGATCAACAAGAGGCCACTCATGATTATGAAACCACCATGATATTATTCATGTGTGGGTTTTTGTGAAATAATTAATTGGGTTATGCAAAATGTTAATTTGAAATGGTTTTAAATGACTCGTGTGGTTTCATTCCTTGGAAAAAAAATTGTTTCAGAAAAATGTAATATATTTATATATACTATATTAGTTTTTTTATAAATTGTTTTATATAAATTTCATTATGATTTGATATCATAGTTACATGAGTTGGGAAGACATTGGGAATATCCTACTATGTTTGTGACTCACCCACTTCTTTGTAACATTAGTGAATTTGTAGATATTGTAAATAGAGGCAAAGTAATGTCAGAATATCTAATTTATTTTTTTAATCATCATGATGCATTTGACGTCAAATATTAATTTAGAGCATGGATAATATTGGGTGATGGTGTGTTCATTTATTTTTTTATCTCTATTTTTTTATTAGTTTCCACTTTGTAATTCGATATCGTTCATGGATGAAATTTCATTTTGTTTTTTTACATTGAGTCGTGTTACATTATTTTGAGGAATCATATAGTGGATTCCTAGTTATGGAATTCATAGTTCAAAGGTTTTATTATTAAATAGAAAACCATACTACAACTATTAATGATAACATATTCATTTAACACATTTATATTGTGTATTAGCGATGTCACCCAAGGCCTATTAATGTATTCCGCCTTCCCAAGACAATTGTGATGGACGAGATGTTATATAATTCCACCAATTTTTTTTTACATTCCATTGATATAAGAACTAATGACTGACTCAATTATTAATTCCATAAATCAACACCCTAAAATACCAACCTATATTTCCTCATGTGTTGTACATTTCCTCATTATGCTATTTATTAATATTTAATATTTATTTTATTATGTTTTTTAATTCACATTTTTGAATATTTTTGTGGGATTATTACTTTCTAACATTGAGATCACCAGAATAGGTATATAAGCTGTCATAATGTAACTGATCTAAAGCGAAATAAACATATTCACCAAGAATTTTTATTAGATTATTTATTGACCTAAAATTTCTATACCTTTAGATGATTAGGAAAAATTTCACATGTCATTGTTGTGTGAAAAGTTGTGTGTTGAAATCAATGAATCAATTTACCATGAAAAAATATGAAAAATAATGGTGTCAAAATATAAATGTGTTTATACTTATACAGACAATAATATCCAGAATGAATTAAATTCAAAAAACCTGTATATGATATCTTTTCATTATTATTGTCCTACTAGTGAATTTAGAACACATGATTTATACGATTGATTCACATGTAAATGTGAAAATTTCAAGATACGTTTTTTCTATTTTTTGTTATTTTTGTTTTTTAATTAACAAAAAAAGCTAAAAGATCACAAATTAAAATCATAAATATCTTCCATGAAATGGTTTTCCCTCATACACGCATAAATTAATGCATTATCAACTATGTGAACCTATGATATTGTATGGGCATATGAAATGATAAATTTTAAATAATCTATAAAAAATAAAAGTGAAAAAGGTTAGTAAAAACAAAATATTTTCATGGGAATAAGGGGTTATATAGTGTAGTGAAATCAACATAATGGTTAGGAATTCTCTCAATGTAATTATTCTAATGTTTCTCATTTACTATAAATCTCATTCATGTTTCTTATTACATTTTCCCCACTGAAATATTAATAAAAAAATACATACACTATAAGGACCTAACCATCTTAAATTCATACACATTGAACATTATATTAATTCATAAACATTATAGTAATAAATTCTCTTCTACATGAAACTACCTTTTTGGATCATAATATCATGTATAACTTCGGATCAATCCGTGTAGTTCCTTGGTGTCTTATTTAATGACAATCAAATTCCACCAAACTCTTGAATCTTTAGTTTCCTTTGATCTCTAGCTTGGGATAAATCCATGTTGCATATCTTTTTATCACATCATTCCAAATACATGAACTCCCTGGGATGAAAAGATTCATTCTAAAAAATGATATCGAAGGGGAAGATACAAATTATAGTTTTTTATCCCACGTTATAAGCCCATGTCATATTCTCCAAGAGCTTTCTCCCATCCTTCTTATTTGGATGCACCATTTTCCCTAAAATTTGCCTCAACTAGGGATTTGAATCCTAATCATGGATATTTAATATAGAGTTGGATGGTGTTGATTTTTTGTACGACACAACATACATCTAAAAAAGGAATCAAAATTTTGGATGAAAAATTCTGACTCCAAGTCACTGATCGTATATGTTTATACTCTAAACCTGTAGAAAATTTGAGCCTTGAAATAGTCCACTACAACATGGGAATCATCAGTCTGAGTGTCCTTGGACTCAAACCATTTACTAACAAATTAAATAATGATATAAATTTATATGTACCCAAATGAGCATGTAAATAGACACATAATAAAATTTCAAATAAATCAAAAATTTCAGGATTTAATAATTATTTTTGGGGATTATCATTTCTCCTCAAAATGTTTTCAATGTGTTGGAAATGAGTTCAAGATATAAAAAACACATAGGTATTACGAAATAACATATGAAATTTTAGTCAAGAGTATAAGAATATACTAGACATTATATGGGGGCAAAAGTGTCTACCATAGGTAACTATATGACTAAAATTCTGAATTAAATCAAAATCCAGATCAGGAACACATTTCCAATTGATTTGGTCTGTACACATGTACTAGAGGTAGCGATCATCGTAGACATAAAACCCAGATTCTTTCCTAAATTTTTTGTCATTATTCTTTTTTAATTTGAAATAATTTCTAAGGAAAATGACTAATTAAATAATCCTAATACCAAGGTTGTGTACATGTGATTCCATAGATATTCTTATTGGAAAAGGTGTGCCAATGTAGTACCATATCTGAGTTTTTATCCTCTATTGTGTGTGTAATCCTACTCATGTGGTCCACCACCATGTTTCTTACCATAATCATTTACCTTATTTAAATATATAATTAATGAAGGATCATGCATTAAATTTTTATGGGATATATATATATATGACATCTTCAGGAGGTACCTCAGAGTTATGGGGTCTGATAAAAACATCTACATTTGAGCCAAATATATATGAATATAATATACATAATTAAAACATAGAAGAATGAAACATCTATTATGTTTTTGTGTCGTTGTAATAGGTGGAAATCTATGTTCTATAAATATAAGAAATCATATGGGACCTTCCTTATACCCTATGGGAGAGGACAACTCTAACTATAATGTTTCACATGTCACACAATTGCTTGAAAGTAAGATCTCATCATGGGGGTTGTATGATTAGTGTACTAGTCAGAACATTATTTAGCTCATTACAGAATACCCTACTATAATCATAAAAAATGAAGTCAATATTTTCATGAAGAAATATGGATACGTTTAGAGAAAAATAACCAAAACATCTGATGAGTCATTTATAATAACAAGAATTTACAAGGAATGATAAAATATCACAAATACATATAACATTTGTAAAGGATAAATGGTTTCTACCATAGATCTATAAACCTAAATGACATATTGTGAAACCTCAATACCTAGAAAAAAATTATTTAATTTTTATGAAAATACTTTTTTAAATTATAAAGACTAGATTGTTTATAATGTTGTGATTCCATAAATTACCAAAACTCGATATACGCGCATTAAATGAAGAATTGTACTTTTGGGTCCACTAGGTCAAATGACCTGAGGTGGGAGGTGAATTAGGGTATGATAGATTAAAAATACTTCCACTTCAAATATATTTTAATCATTAAAAAACATAGTCCTCTAATTCTCTTGTAACAATATATGAATGGAATTGAAATCATTCACATGAAAAAACATTTTTTACATGTTTTTCCTTTACTAGAATATGTCTATGAAGTATACAATAAATATGTTTCGATGTACCAAATATAATAAATCCTACCTCTAATTACATGGTTTGGTATAGATCATCTATGACCATGCATCATTTTCATGTTTTAGGGTCTGCTAACTACGTTCCCAAGGGTAAGTCCCTAAGTCTCTTCTTCAAGCTCTTTTATAGTGGGAAGGATCATTATCTTCCTCTTCCATAGCTCAATTATCTAGGAAGGTATCTTCTCTTAGTTTATAAACATGTAGGTCTCTTCATTTACATGAAGGAACACATCATAAATTTTGGTAGATGATCTGTTGAAGTCCCTTTTTCACTCATAGATGAAATCCACTTTTCCGCATACTATAATTTTAGGGGAAATTTAATTCCCAAAAAATTACAGAAGTTTTACATGTTACCATGACTCTTTTGCGAACCCCCTATCTTAATATATGTACCACCTTGCCTCCTCCATGTACTGTGTAGTGGGTATTCTACGTGGATTGCCTTTTCTGAATACTCCCTCTACATCAGCGAATGTACATCCTTAATAGAATTTATCTCCATTACTTATGTGTATCATCATTACATCATGGACTACCTATGCATCTGTGAACTATCTCTTGTCTATATAATACCTCGTCTTCTATGGAACGGATCTTATCCACAATCCAGATATTCCAATTCCATGTATAGATTCTTTCTCCCATATGTAAAATGTTCGTTTCAAGTTATAATTTTCCACAAGAACCCTTGGTATAATTGCTTCTACATGAACCACTTTACCCTTCACATCATTCTCCCTCATGAACCACTTTCAGAATTCACCAAATTCATAGAGAAATGATGTTTTCCTATAAATAATGATCTACGTAATGATGATCTTACCACCCCTTATATAGGTAAATATATCTACAGAATACATTAATCTGAGATTACTCTAATATTTAATTTGGTATACTCTTTACCGGGTAGCACTTATACCATGATATATTCTATCATACATAGTCCATAAACTTCCTTTATTCCTCCACAATAACCAAATTCACCATCACAATTTTGCAAATGATTCACTTCAGGGCTTCTTAAATCCATACCTCATTTCTGAAAATGATAATACATATCCTATACCACAAGCCTTCCATATATTTCATCCATTCTTCATACCACATGAATTTTTTGTTAACTATTTTCTACCCGCAAACTATTTTTGTATGTGATCTGTAATGTCCCGGACCTCTCTGGTCCATTATGATGTAAAAATGTGGTGCTAGTGGAGTTTTGGGAGGTCAAGAGAACTTATCCCCAAAGTTTTTACAAAAAAATATTCCTTATTGAAGAACCGTTTCAATGGTAGACAGTTGTAAACTGTAACATCACGTTACATATTCAGGAACTTTTTATGTTTCTAACTACCTCTATTTTGGAGTAGTGTCTTGGGGTGCACTTGGGTGAACTTTTAAGGAGAACTAAAGGGAAGTAGCTTTCGCATAGGCAGCGTAGGGTTTGTCTAAACCATGCGGCCAAACTGTGCGTAGTTGGTTTTGGAGGCAGTAGCTCCCACACCAAAGGTGCACCATTTGTATAAACCATGCTGCCAAACCGTGAGACAAGGGTGGCCATGGTATTAGCTAATGCATGGTTAGCACATGGTTTTTTAAACCGTGCAAACTAACCGTGCGAACTAACCGTGCGACCACTTAAACTAGATTATAAAATTGTGGATCTTGATCGTTTTGCCACTAACATGCTTGTTTAAGTTCCTAAGTGTCCATAACACAGGATTACCCTCCCATGAAGGTAGGGTAACCACTCCAAAGCATTGTGGAGGTGATCCGAAAGTTTCTCTTGGCGAATTGAAGTCGTTTTCTTGATGTATGTTATTTTTATTTTTTGGTTGTTAGATCTACTAAGATCAACTTCTCCTCTTCTCTCGGTTTCTTAGATACACATCCGTTATGTTTAGATATAAGTGTGTGAATGTCAAATATGATGAGTTTGGTCATGGCTGTGTTAGCAGATGAGATCTAAGGAAGATTATTGGATAATCAACCTGTGTTTCTTGGATGTTCTTGGTTTGTTGCGGGATTCGTCAAAAGCCTTTGAGGTAGGGATCATACCTTCGTCTCTCTCTCTTTTGAGAATTATGCAGGGTGTGTATCCTTTTTTTCATGAGATACATTTGAAGTTGTAAATACATATAATAACTATTTAAATAAATAATTTGAGGAAATTTTGTTTCTATTGTTGTTTTATTTTCATCAATGATTATCCTTTGATAATGTTTTGAATTGACTATGCTTATGCCTACTGAAAATCATGGTCGTTGGGGGCCTTTTCTTGAGAAATTAAATGTTTCCCTGTTTTTCTGGATTTTTTTTGTGGATGGAATTTCATAGAATGTGGAAATTGGTTAATCATGTAAGGTTTTCGGATTAAATGAATACCTGGAACACTTGTATGATCACCCCAATTAAACTAAATGAAAGAATGAATATTATGGGTGTTGGTTGTGGTTTAATTATGTGAAGGGGTGTTTTGTGGTTTGTTGTGGAACGGGTGAGAAGTGGGGCAATAATTGGATTTGTTGTGGGTTGGCGTGTATGATGTGATAATGATGGGATGCAGAGCTACAGTAAATGATATTAAAGTGATGATGATGTGGTAAGGGTATTTTATCTGATGTGTTGTGGTTATGGTGGTTGGTAGCAGGTGTGCAGGGATGGGTTGTGCATATGAATAAATGTGGAAGATTTAACTAATGAATTGTGGGGAATGGTAGTTGATTAAGTAATGAAAATCAATGGAATTGATTGGCTGGTAAAAGATAATGGTATTGTGTTGCTTGTGTTTTCCAGAACATTATTTTTGGTTGGCAGGGATATGTTTTATGAAAGATTAATCTGGTTTGGTTGTTGTTAGTTGCTCAGTAGTCAAGGAACTACTAAACTAAAACTGTTGAAACATGAAAATATTAATGGGGTCTGGGGCTGTTTATTGTGTGCATACTTTCGAGGTAGTAGTGCCTAGGCATGTGCTCAGATCTTTTTTGTAGAATCTTTGGGATGGGCTGAGTGGTTGATATAATTATATAAATTTGTACGTTTTATGTTTCTTTGCGCACCCCACCCATGTTGATCACTACGTTCTAAACACCCGTGGGACGGGGATAGATTCTAAGACATGTAAATGATGGCTGGTTACTATTCTTCCCTGTTATCCCTCTTCCAGGTTCTATAGCCCAAGATCCTTCTTGCAGGTTAGGACAGATGTTTTCCAAGAGTCATCAGGATGAGGATGTGATATGTTCCCAGGTGTCTTCAGGATGATATGTGGTTATGGCCGAGGATTGAGTGCCGGCGAGATATTATGAGCTTCATATTTCCAGGTTGCGGCACTAGCTCAAGCTTCGTATAGCCATGTTGTGGCATTAGGTTAGGAAGAGCGGGAAGCATTAGAGTGTTAGGAATTTTTTTTGAGCAGTATTCATGGGGATGGTGGTGCAGGGTACCCATACATTGATAATATTACTATACTACTCTATTAACTTGCAATATTTGGTGAGTGTGTCTTGTAAGGATGGGTGGATAGATTCCTTTCCAGGCACTGGTTCCTTCGGTTTTCTCATAGGGATTAGGATGTCTCCCCTTTTGTGAATGAGACCATTGGTTTTTCTACTGATTATACTTGTATGATCACCCTATGTTTACTTTCATGTTTTCAAGAGGACTTCAGGGACCATGCGGGACCTTGCTAGTTGGTCATTAGAGTATTGTTGTGTGTAGTTTTTGATTTATTTTTGGTATCGTACTTTGTAGATTTTCTTGTACATGTACTTTTGTTTCATTATCTTATAAAAAACATGCATATGGGTTTCATTTTTTGTTTATTTTCATTTACTTGTTCCTTTTTCTTTTGGTGTTTGACTCATCCAATTTCCCAATCTTAAATAATAAAAATGGAAATGCCTCCCATATTTTTGAAAACACATAACCTTGGTGCTAGTCACCACTCCAGGGCCTACTTGTGGCGGGACTCGGGGGTCATTATCTCTAATTAAACTTGATAAAGGAAGGGATTGGCTGTTCGCCATCCTTTCCCTCATCCTAGTGAAGTCGGGTTGTGACAGAATGGTATCAGAGGTTGATGGTTAAGTGATAGGATAGATTTTGGAGTTAGGAAGAGTGGGGATTTCATGGGATGGTAGGGTAATAGTGTTGGATGATCTTGGTGTGTGACATAGACCAGGGAAAACCGTCTAGGACATGGGATTTTAGGGCCCCCGTGATCCGATGCAAGGGCTATAAGCTTAGATAATGACCATGTAATACTACATTTATTGTAGGGTAGAGACCCTAAGAAAGGTACATGCATCATCATGATTTGTGTTTTACTTGATTTGTGTGTTCTTGGAAAGAAAAATAAATAAAATGATAAATTGAAACCTTGATAAAATTTCCTTTCTACATGGTATTAGGCGTTCCTTTTTTACCGAATAGTTATGTCACCTGGATGTCAACAAAGATGCAGAGGAGTGGGACATAGACAGTTTCACGCAACATAAGCGGCAACCCTAGTAAAGCCATAGATCGAGGGAGATGCTTTCGGTTCTACATAAATGCTCTCGTTTATGTTTTTTTTAATTCATGAGCATCACAATTATTTTGTTGGAACTCAGTCTCGCCCATACTTTGGGGATGGACCTTGTTTCTCATGACTCTATAATGCTAAGTTGTTTCCCTCTTTCCTTTAAATGTGTGTGAAAATTCCTAACATGTGGGGAGAATAGGACATGTTCCCTAATCAAGGTGCATTAATGTGGATACGATTAAACCCGTGTGGGTGAGTTAGTGCTGCCCAAAGTGGATAGTATCTTGACATGGGAGAAGGAATTCCCCAATCCATGTGTTAGGGTAGTGAAATTATTGTTTTGTACGGTGTTGGGGGAAGCGTGTGTATGATAAATCCTAAATTATGGGGGTGGGAGGACCAAATACCTAATCGAGATGCATTAATGTGGATGAGATTAAACCTGTATAGGTGAGTTAGTGTCGCCTAAAGCAGATAATATATCGACATGGGGTAAGGGAATACCTGACTCATATAATTAGGATAGTGGCTGGATTCTTGTTATGACGGGAGCCCGAAGAGGTATCTTACGGGGTTGTTTCTCGGACCATTCCCCTTATTATGGGTTGTTTTTTAATTCTTAATGAGAAATTTTTTTTGAGAGGTACCTGATGTAATGGCCCGGACATCTTTGGTCCATTACATTGTAAAAATGTGGTGTTAGGGGTATTCTGGGAGGTCAAGATAACTTATCCCTAACATTTTCCACAAAAAATCATCCTTTTTGATGAACTGTTTCAACGATATAAAATTGTAAACTGTAACATCACGTTACGTCTTCAGGTACTTTTGATTTTTGAAACTACTTTTGTTTTGGAGTAGTGGCTTGGGAGTGCGCTTGGGTGAACATTTAAGGAGAACTAAATGGCAGTATATTTCACATGGGTGGTGCACGGTTTGTCTAAACCATATGGCTAAATTGTGCATAGTCGGTTTTGGAGGTAGTAGCTTTTGTAGGGACAACACACAGTTTGTCTAAGCTATGTGGCCAAACCGTGCGAGAAGGGAGGCCAAGGAAGTAGCTAACGCACAATTAGTGCACTGTTTGTTAAACCGTGTGAACTAATCATCTGTCCACATAAAATAGATCCTAAAATTATGGATCTTGACTATTTTTCCTCTAACCCTATTTTTTAAGCTCCTAAGAGTCATAACTCGAGATTACCCTCTCTTGAAGGTAGGATAACCTCTCCCAAGCGTTTTGGAGGTGATCTGAAGGCTTATCTTTGCGAATCAAAGCCATTTTCTTAAGGTTTGTGATCTTTCTTGTCTAGTTGTTAGATCTACTTAGATATAGTCCTCCTCTTCTAACGGTTTCTTATATCTACACCCGATATGAGTAGATATAAGTGTGTGGATGAAAATTTTGATGAGATTTTGTATTGGTTGTGTCAGGAGAGGCGATCTAAGGAGGATTATTGGAGAATCAACTTTGCTTTCTTGGGTATTATTCTTTTGTTGGGTGTTTCATCAAAAACCATTGAGGTATGGATCTTACCTTTGTCACTCTCTCTTTTTAGCATCATGCAGGGTTGGTATCCTCTTGTTTTCATGAGGTGCGATTGAACAAATAAATAAAGATAATAACTAGTTAACAAACGGGTTTGGGGAATTGTTTTTTGATATTTTTGTTTTATTTCCATCAATGTTTATCCTTTGATTATGTCGTGAATTTAATAGGCTTATGCCTACAGAAAATCATGGTCATTGGGGGCCTTTTCTTGTGCAATTAAATGATTCGATGTTTTTCTGGATTTTTTTGTGGATGGAATTTCATTGAATGTGGAAACTGGTTAATCATGTAAAGTTGGATGATTATATGAATACCTAGAACCATTGTATGGTCACCCCGGTTAAACTAAATGAAATAATGAATTTTTTGCGTGCTGGATGGGGTTTAATTATGTGAAGGGGTGTTTCATGGGTTATTGTGGAACGTGTGAGTAGCAGGGCTGCGGTTAGATTTGTCGTGGGTTGGTGTGTATGATATGACTGTGATGGGAAATGGAGCTGCAGTAAATCGTATCAAAGGGATGATGATGTGGTACATGTATTATTAATGATTTTTGTGGTTATGGTGGTTTGTAGCAGGGATGTAGGTTTGGGTTGCTCATATGAATAAAAGTGGAAGAGTTAACTAATAAATTGTGGACATGGTAGTTGATTAGATACAGAAAATCAATGTAATTTATTGGTTAATACTAGAAAATGGTATTGTGTTACTTGTGTTTTCCCGAACATTATTTGTGGTTGGCAGGGATATGTTTTATGAATGATTGATCTGGTTTGGATGTTGTCAGTTTCTCGATAGTTAAGGAACTGATAAACTAAATCTATTGAAACATGAAATGATTAATGTGGTTTGGGGCTGTTTATTGTGTGCATACTTTCGAGGTAGTAGTGTAGAGGAATGTGCTCAGATCATTTGTGTAGAAGCCTTAGGATGGACTGAGTGGTTGATATAATTATATTAATCTATACATTTTATGTTTCTTTACGCACCCCAACAATGTTGAGCACTACATGCCGAACACCCGTGGGACGGGGGTGGAGATTCTCAAACATCTAAAGGATGGATGGTTGCGGTTCTTCCCTCTGCTCCCTCTTACAGGTTCTATTTCCCAAGATCCTTCGGGTAGGTTGTGAAAATTTTTCCCAAGTGTCTTTAGGATGAGGATGTGATATGTTCCCAGGTGTTTTTGGGATGATATTTGGTTATGGCCAAGGATTGAGTGTTGGCAGGATACTATGATCTTTGTAAGGCCAGGTTGGGGCACTAGATCGAGCTCTGTATTTCCAGGTTGCGGCACTATCTCATGAAGAGGGGGAAGCATCAGAGCGTTAGGTGTGAGGGCTTGATCAGTATTCCATATGAAGGTGGTGTGGGTTACCCATACATTGATAATATTACTATACTACTCTATTTACATGTAATATTTGGTGAGTGTGTCTTGTATGGTTGGTTGGATAGATTCCTTGCCAGGCTCTGGTTCCTTCTGTTTTCTCATGGGGTATTAGAATGTCTCCCCACCTATGCACAAGAGCTTTAGGTTTTCCTATTGAGTATACTTGTATGCTCACCCTATATTTACTTTCAGGTTTTCAAGAGGAAATTAGGGACAGTGAAAGTCCTTGCTAGTTGGGCGTCGGAGTTTTGTTGGTTGCAATTTTTGCTTTCATTTTGGTATCATACATCAGAGCATTTCTTGTACTTGTACTTTTTTTCAGTATTGTATAAAAAATATCCATATGGGATTGGTTTTGGGTTTATTTTCATTTACTTGTTCTTTTTTCTTTTGTTGTTTGACTCATCCTTTTTTACGATATTAAATAATAAAAAGGGTAATGCCACCCATATTTGTGAAAACTCATACCCTTGGTGCTAGTCCCACTCCGGGTCCTACTGGAGGAGGGACTCGGGGGTCATTATCTCTCATTAAACAAGAGGAAGGAAGGGATTGGAAGGCTTCTATACTTTCCCTCAAACTGGTGAAGGTGGGTCGTGACATGATCTACATGTCACGCTTCACAGTTCCCTACCTTTTCTAATTTCTGTCTCCATTCCATGTACAAATTTTTCAATCAACAAATAGTGCTTCATGGTCTATGTATTATGTTTATCATATATGGAAATAATATTTTTCCTAAAACCCAACTATCCATTTTGAGGACCAGCTAATTATAGATCACTAAAAAAGTGTTCCACCGTAAAACCTACTTTTAGAAAACATCATCCATAATCCTTAATAGTCAAATGGATTTTTCAAAAAACACTATCACATCCATAACATACTGAGAGAACATATTTAGGATTTTCCCCAACAATATCACTCTTTGGGTTTGTTGAAAATACTTTTCTAATTTGATATCTCATTAATTCTTCTTCTAACATTTTCCAACATTCTATTGTTTTGATTAAGCTAGTGATCTCATTTTTACTCATTATATTCTCTAAGCCCACATGAACCATGATTGACACGAGAAACAAGTGTATAATGAAAATTTCACCAATGAATCACTTAATCCCATTCAAACACCTCTCTTTTCCTTTCATTATGGGCCTCATATATCGTGATATGTATCATGTAATCAAGAATGTCTAGCATTGTCAGATTTAATACTCCCCCATTGTTGTAACTCCCAATAACAACTTTAACTCCAACTTTCCCAATGATCCACCTATCCTCTTCTCCCTAGGCCTTGACTAAGACTTTTTCCCTAATTTAATATCTCAATATCTCCATCATTGTCAAAAAACACAATGAATATTTCATTTAGGTCTGAAATAGGGAAATGAACACATATTAGCACATTAGGGGAAAACACCATTCCTTGGGGAGAGGGGGTCCACATAAAAACTTTTTCATGTATAGGGAGTTGACTGGACATCTAGAGACAGTCGATTCCTTTAAAATACATCTCTATGTAAGGACTTTATTAGAATATATGAACCTTATTTTTCTATAGCCTCATAATCAAACATCACAATCCCTTTTTCATACTTCTCCTTGATGAAATGATAATATTTTTAAATGTACTTTGTTCTTGACTAAATGGCTGTATTTTTTATACGATTTATATCACTTGAATTATCATAGTGGATTCCGAATAGAGGCTTCACATCAACTCCCATATCATCAATCTAATTATTAATACATCATAGATGTGTGCAATATATAGAATTTGTTATATACTGATCATATATGAGGATAAATGAAATGAAATATTGTTTCTTTCTTATATAATAAACACACAATCACAAAGGAAAGAAATCACCTCTTAACGTTGATTTTCTATCATCTGGTGAACCGACCTAATTGAATTTGTATATCCCAATACCATTGGTTGAGATTTTTCATTATATATCAAACTGAAATCCAAGGATCCCATGTTATACTATAATATTAATTGTTTTTTACAAGTGTGTAGCTTTCCATGGTGTTACATTGATATTGTGATACTTGGAATGTAGAAAAAACAATTCCATGTATTGTTTATATCATGTACAATAGACTACCAATTATTTACCTATATTCTGTAACATTAACATTATTTTCATCATCATCACTTGGAAATTTCATTAGGGTAGCGACTAGAGTCATCATATCCTTGTAATTATCCCTTCCAAACCATCTCAATACCACATTGGCATATCTATATTGAGTATTGAAAGTTCCATTCCTTAATGATTTCACCTATAAACAAAGGAATAATATCATCTCACCAATAATTGACATTTCAAACTCACTATTCCTGAATTTAGAAAACCATATGCATTGCGCTTTATCTGATGTTATAATGATCATGTCATCAATATATACTAGAACCATCATCCTTTGATTTATATCATGGTCAACATATAGATGGTAATCAACTCCACTATGCTGAAAACTAATCCTTTTCAGAAACTAATCTATTATTTAATACCATGTTCTTAGTGGTTTCTTCAATCCATATAAAACCTTATTCAATTGATAAACTCTAGTATAATCTTCATGAATGTGAAAACCATCTCATAAACCAATATAAACTTATTCAACCGTAACTCCATTCAGAAATGCTGAATTTACATCTATCTAGAAAAAAATGAACATTCATTACACAATTGTGTCCAAGAATAGTCAAATTGTCTATGTCTTTGTAATAGGTGAAATTTTTTTATCAACATGAATACCCTCAATCTGGTATTACCATTTTCACACTAAATGTTCTTTTTTTCTAATGACAACACCATCATTATTCATTCAGTTTTCAAAGAACCCTTTATTCCTGATTACATTTTTGTCTATTAATATCGAAACAATATCCATTGTCTAATTATTCTCAATTTTTTTCATGTTCTTAATTTATTTCCTAAACCCAATTCTCATCACCACTATCTATAAAAAAACATTCACACTCTACCTGTTATAAGTATGAGGCTTTTTGTATTTTCTTCAACCTTTTTATCTGTACTAGCACTGCCTGATCACCAATTATGTTTTGTCTATGAATTTTATATTTTCTCTTCTGTCTTTGTGATGATATTGATATATCCACATCCTTCTCATCATCTGAGTTTTCTTCTAAAACATCCTCAAGAACTAGAGCATCCCATTATCTTTTTATTTCTTCACCACTATCCTCCTCAAAATAATCATGAATTTTCTCTATATTCTTCCCATTTTCCACAGTGGTTATATCATGGATTCCAAGGATCATTGCTAGACACTTTATGAAACATTTATAAGAATTTATTTTCATTGTATAGCCATGAAATATCCCAACATCTCTACTGGATTCCATCATTCTGTGTTTCTCCTTATTCTGAATGAAAATATTATTTCTGATTATTTGAACGTACTTTAATGATGGGTCATTTCCATACCATACCTCATAAAGACTCATGTCTTCTTTTAGACATAGAAATTATATATTTTATGTAAATATTTTTTTTCATTACTACATTATTCCAAAATTTTAATGGAAGGTGTTTATCAGTGAGCATTGGTCTAACCATGTGGTTTATAATTTTTTTATCTCTCAACTACTCTTTTTTTGTTGTAGAGTTCTTACTACTGAAATCAGATGCCTTATTTTATGTTTCTCGAGACAATCCAATACTTGGTAATTTTCTAATTCTATTCTATTATATATTCGGATCTTCTAGATGGTTTGACCCAACATGTACTCAAGTTCACTTCAATATGTTTTTATAAAATTGAATACCTCATATATGTGGTTGATTATTCAAACCCACGCCATTCTACTATAATATTCACTGACAAGAACATAATATCCCATCCCACCAATTTCTACTGGAAAAATTGGTCTACATAAATCAATATGAACCAACTCAATAAATCTTATTGACATTTATTCTTTTTCATTATATCTTTCGAATGATATTCCCTTTCTGGAAGGCATTACATGTATGAGTACAATTACATGATAATCTTGGGAGGTTTTGAGTGGAATAATATATCACTAGATCATACAAGGACATTTGGCTCATGTGTTCAAGATGTTTATGCATCAACTTATTTCCTTCTTCATTGGATAGAAAACACATATCTTCTTCTCTAGTATTGAGGTGATAATTCCATTTAGTATGTTTTCCCTACGATACAACAACACCATATTTTTACATAATGACACATAATTTTATATAAAACATATGGAATGTCCTAAGTTTCACATTTGACTTACACTTAATATATTGTGACAAAGACCATCATCAACCAAGATTTCAACATGTCTATGGCCATTTTCCATAATCATTTTTTTCCAAGGACAATTATTTTCAACCCTTCATCATTAAAAAATCATACAACACATTAGTTATCCTACATGATTCCAATCTCTAGATCATTTTTTCAAGTCATATGGGAGGTGCATCAACTATCCATGATCCATATACCAGTGTGATCTGAATCATTGAAGACAATTTCTGAAACCACTACCTGCTAAAATATTTTATTTTTTATCAATTTTTATGATTTAATACATGGTATGGATTCATACTATTGTAATTCCTTGGAATATGATAAACATGCTTCATATTTTAGAGTTGGAAATAGATTTTTCATTTTTTTTCTACTCATTTGATGAACCATTTCTTCCTAGTTATTACAAACCTCAGTTTTCTATGGCACATTTCTCTATATTGATGATGAGAAATATCTTTCAATGTGTCTAAATCCTCCACACCTGAAATAGTGACCATCTATTGATGACCTGAAATATTGATCTCTGTATGACTTCCTCTGTTGGTCTTGTTCCCTTTGGTAAATCTTTTATATAGAACAAATTATTTTTCATTCCCCATCACCCGACAACAATAGCATCTTATGCGGGGTATATTATTCTAACATAATAATACACCATTGGTTATACATTGGGTTCTCTGAATAATATTATTCTTCATCATACAAAAATCTATCATCAATATTTTAGTAAGTTCTTGTGGTATAACTTCAAATGTTACAACTTTCTATTTTCAATCATGACCTATACCAAAATTATCATTTGAATTTTATTGTTCCTTCTAAAATGCTGGAAAACCATGCTCACATTTCATCCTTCCTGTTTCTAGTGTTATATATTTTCTTGATGCAATTTTATTAAGATATAATTTTTTTGGATTCCTAACACATTTTCATAGACCAATAATTTCCACATCATGTTATTCAGTAATTTTCATTTGATCTTTTACAACATTACTGAAAATATGAACCTCTTTTTTATGTTCTTCATTTTTGAGTTTATAATCAACCACATTTTTTTAGCATTCTAATTTTGAAAACCTTAGTTTCTCAATTTCTATATTCATCCTAGACATCTCTTCTTCATGTCTCTACATATAGAGTTTGTAATCATGAACAACATTGTTGTCATTATTTATTTTAGCTCTCCAAACATCTGTCTCTTCAATAAAATCATCTAATTTTGTCTGAAGGTCAACTCCTCCTAGATCTTATCCTTCTTTATTGTCAAATTCATTTTTTTGTAATATCATTTGAAACACCTACCACTAAAACATTTTCCTCAGGATACATGTATTCTTATAACTATTTTACCTTTATTTTATCTGAACATTAATCATAATTTAAAATCAGATTCTTTTTTTATGAAATTTCACATTGCAATTCTCCTACCTTTCTCTTTGGACTAATACTTATTTTGTGGGATTCCATCATTTTCGTCATAATCATATTCAAAAATATTAGGAAACATTATTGTTAAATGTATAATATTACTCAATTATAAGCATTCCAGTGAATGTTTACCTTGGATATTTTATTTTATTATTAGCATATTTGAGGAGAGAAATGACATGACATCTCTAAATAATCCTCCTCATGACCATATTCAACATGGATTTTCTTCATATCCATCCATACCACTTCATTTTACTTTCTCATTTCCACAATATCATTATCATCATTTCTTATTTAATATATAACAATAGTACTATACATTTTTTCTAATGTCATCTCCTATGGATCATTATCTTCTAATACTAAATCAAACAAATTAAAACTATTTTTATGTTTCCTCAAGATATGCTACACATTAATAATATATTAAGTGAATTCTAGAAGAACAAGAATATCATCCACTAAATCATTCAACCTATCTACGAATGAATTAATGAATTAATTTGGGTTCATTCTTATAACATAATACTTCTTCCACAAAACGTATTTCTTTGTTCTCTATACATTAAATATCCTTCTTATATTTTTGTAGCTTTTCCCGCATATCATTTCACGTTTTACATGATATCACCATTGTATAAATTTCAATTGATAACTATCCTCCTATATAATTGATCCCTTTATCATATTCTTCCAATTATCTCCTTTCAACTTCTGATAAATCACCACTATTGATATCAATGGATATTCCATGAATAGCTATTGTGAAGACATAGATTTTTACTGAATGAAATTAGCACTAAAACTGATTTATCAATAGTTGGAAGCTTTTACAATCGATCGTTGTAATTCCTTTGTGATTTACCACCTCAATTTTTTTATTAATAGAGAAACACTGAATTTTAACCAATCCCTCTTATACCAATTATTTGGTCTTCTATGTTAAATATCTTGAGGGGGGTGAATTATAGTATAAAAGATTAAATCTACTACCCCTTTGTATATTGTTTTTTCATTAAACCAAAAACACATTTCTATTTCTCCCAAGGTAACATATGAATAGAAATAAAATCATGAACAAGACACAATGATTTTTACATGATTCAACCTCACTTGGATACATCTATGGATCATACAATGAAGATATGATGATGTTCCAAATCAATAAAAGATCACTACCAATTAAACGGTTCATGATAGATATTATATTCCCATGTTATTTTCCATTCAAATGTTTATGGTATGGTCACTGAATTCTCTAGGGTCACCTCATGTGGCCCTTCCTTTCTCTCACTACAGGTGGGAAGGATCACTATCTTCCTCTACCATTATTCACTGCTCATGGATGGTATCCCCTCACTATTTATGGAGTTGTAGGTCCCCCAATTTTAATTAAATCATGCATTCTAAATGATGGTAGATTCCATTTGGAAGTCAATTTTTCACCAATTAATGAAATAAACTTTTCTATGTACAATTATTTTTGTAGAAATTTCATTCCTAAACTGTTTTGGAGACTTTACAACTTATGTGAGTCCTCTACAAACCACCTAGCCTGCTCTGTGTACAACCTTTCTTCCTCCGTGTACTATGTATCATGTAATCTATAAGGATTTTCATTTTTACATACTTACTGCTATTCTAAGAAATAACCACCATTATGGTCTGCTTCTCTTCTGCTTCTGCAAACAACGTATACCTTATAGACTATTTTTAATTCCCTTAACAGTCTCTCATATGTGGACTAACTGGGATTCGATTAATAGAATCATCTCCATGTACCACATTTTTTCTGTCTATGTATATTTTTTCCCTTTCCATGTATTGTGTTCCTTGTGGGATACAGTTTCTAGCAATATCCTTTTGTAGAAATGATTTTCTACAAAACACTTCAACCTTCATAGAATTCTCCCTCGCGAACCTCAATCATACTTCACCAAATTATCAAAAAACACAATCATTCTAATAAAATATTCTCTATCAAATTATTGTATTAGTACACCTCATATAGTCAAATAGATCCACAAAATCTCCTATTCTTTGATTACTCAAATCTATAATGTGGTACAGTCTTTACCGTATATAGTTTCTCCCATGAACTGTTCCATCCTAAGTTGGCCATGCACTTCATTTCTTCCTTCATAGTCGACAAAATCACTTTCTCATTTTCATGAATGATTCCCATTAATGATTACCAAATCACCACCTCATTTCCATGAATGAAAAGATATCCCATGTACCTCAATCTTTCTACGTACATCATGCCTTCTACATAAAGCATGAATTTATCATGAACCATTTTCTCCCCATGAATAGTTCTCCTATGTGATCCTCATCTCTGGCTTAGTAGTTCCCTACCTTTTTTTTATTTCCTTTGACATTCCATGTAACACTTTTTCTATCCACAAAACGGGCTTCATGGTATTTGTATGGTGTTTGTAAGGACCCCTCCAGAAACGTTACACAATCTTGAATTAAATGAATAATTCACAAAGAGGATCTTTTTAGGTTTGGCATTTTAGAGAGTTAGAACATAAGTTTTACATTACATCTCAAAAATTACAAAGAAGACACTTGTACTCTATCCAATGTTTCACAAAATAAAAATTCCTTAAATAAAACAAGATTTATTTTCTTGATTAAAATATTCTTGAATACTTCCTTTATATTAACCTTCCTTATAACCTCTAAAAAGCATTTCAAAAACATTGGATGAGAATAAAAAGCTCAGTAAGGGAAACACAATGAAGTAAAACTATTCATTTTTTAAAATAAGTAAACCATGAATACATTAACATAAGTAATACTTATCACCTTTATGAAGTAGTAAATATTCATTATTGAATAAAATATCACTACTTACCCTTTTGTAACCAAAATATTCCCATAAACACCATATAAATAACACATAACATATAAAGGTAACATTGGAAATAAACATACTTAAGTGGAATAACCACACTCTTTACTTCCATAGATATCACTAAATGGAATATCCATACGACTGACTTCCATACCCAATGCATTGGAGGTTATAACAAAACCACCTGTCCAGGATTGTCATATCATCACACGTCATATGACTTATCACGTAACCACCCATCAAATTTACAAGTACCATCAGTACACCTAAAATTTTACAAATATAAACATTTCACTAATAACATTTCATTTTCAATGATAATAAGTAATTTCAAGATATTGAAATAATCAATCTATTTTCAAAAAACCATTTAAAAATAGATTTTGAAATCAAAGTGTCCCAAAACACATTGATGATTTTATAAGAATTATCATTATAAAACATTAATGTACATTTAAATAAATCCTTAAACCCATTTTCGAAACAAGTACATTAAATGGAAATATTTAGAATAATAAATCTTTAAAACATTTAAAACGATATCTTAGTTAAAGTGTTTTAAAAAAATGAGAGATGTTTGAATACATATAATTGAGGAATAACATTATAATATCATAAAAAAAGGTATTCATGATATAAAATGACAGATTATAGTATATACACCATATAAGAGTGAATTGGTGCGTAAAACAATTAAGTCTCAATGGAAATGTAAATTGAGATGAAATCCCTTATAAAGACGGTATACTTAAATTAAGGATAAATAAATCAGCTAATTATGTGTGAAAAATAAAAATACAACCAATATATGTGGATATTAAGTGTAAAAAAATCATAGGTCAATCACACATATTCATAGGAGAACATATTCAAGAAGTAAAAGTTTAACCCAATGAATTGAAATTGGGTTAAGAAGTTCCCTTGCAAAAAAATCGAAAGTCTAGCGTCATCACATTAAAATGAAGAAAATGAAATGATGAGATAAAAACGGTATATCATCATTTGGATATAAAATTTACATCAATATGGACATAGAATAACATATACAAACATAATGAGATGTAAATTAAAAGACATAACAAATATAAGTCTTTAAAAAAAGAAGTGTAAAAGGATCCCTTAACGATTTGGTAACTTTTAAAACATACACCCCATGATATAAGGTTCATAAAATGAAGATTTAAATACCCATAAATTATATTATATTACATAAGGAATACAATCATGGGTAGTACATCCACCAAAAAAATAGAAAAAGTTGTAATTATAGCATGAATCTCACGGGAATAAGAAGTGAGATGAAAATCCATTACCATGTTGTCATCAATCGAGTCCTATGACCAAAAGTTAATAACCACCAATTTAATTGAACAATACAATTAATCTAAAATGAATCATGATAGTATATATCAAATTGCATAACACAACACACCACATGCAATAAATAAGTGGCGAACAATGGAAATCTCACAGAATTAAAATTGAGATGAGAAATATCTTACCTTGTGTCCAACTTGACCCATTCGCTATTTAATATCATGAATAATATAGTAATGTTAATTTATAATTTCTTAAGAAAATTTTTCATGTTTATTATACCTTTTATATCAATTACTACAAAGTTATAAACATTATGTAATCATTTAAGTTAATAATGGTTGTATTGTTGATATTTGGTACTTGAGTAAAAAATGGACTTCTTATAATTAAAAGTTGTTCATGTGGTCAATAGTTCATTATATACATAATTATATTCATGATTTAGATATAATATATATCATATATATCAAGTATATACATATACTCAAAACAATACATAAAATTTGGAGATAAGAAATGAAATGCACCGTTCATAGAGACGGTAAGCCGTACGTACGCATGAACACTACTTTCATATCTATTTTGTACTTTAATAGAATTAAAAAATAATGATACATAGTTATATTATAATTCCAGTAGGATATCATATACAATATTAATAACTCCATCTTTTATACATCCCACATAAGTCATTAACGAGTCATATCACTTTGAGGGGGCAATAGTCCGCACTTCCTCAAATGGGATTATCATGTTTACCCGCTATGGAAACCATAAAGGTATGATATAAAAAAAATACATAAGAATAAAGAAAAAATATACATTATATATATTATATATAAATATAGTTCCATATTAATGGCCACCAAGAGAGGTGGTAAGAGATAATTGAACAATCATCGTTTTATGAAGCGTTTGTATGCCATCAACAGAAACATTATGTTCTTCACCCATTTGATAGAGGTGATTTTAAGTGTATTTAGAATCCTTCTCATAACAACATCCTATTATATTGAGGATACTAGTGTTGTTATAAATGAATGTAACAAAAAGAGTTTAGGGGTTGGATAAGTAAAATAAAAGAAAACAATTTAAGATAGATTGTTAGCTTTAATTTGGGTAACTACCTTTGGTTTGAACCAAAAGGAAATCTTAAAGATCCTTCATCCTAAGGTAAGGCTTATATGAGGAGGGAATGGATGTAGCGAGATTAATTGGTTAGAGTTCAGACTAGCCAAAAGGCTTGAGATGTGTGAGTAATTGGTTAGAATTGGTCTCCTTTTATAAGGGAGAGGAGGGGATCTTTAGGAAAGTGTGATAATATTATTTTATTATAAGCTTATCATAGGATTAAAAAGGTCCAAAAATAATTAAATTATAAGATAATATGACTCATATTAGAAATATAATCATCCAATAATAATTGTACATTTTTTGGATAATATTTTAATCATTTTAATTTTACTTATTTAAATCATTTATTAACGTGGTAAACTATTGTGTCATAAGTAATTCAATTTATTTTAAATATAAAAATTATAAAACAAATTATATGATGTATGAAATCGTTTTATCTTTCCATATAATATTTATAGTCAAAAATATAACTTATATAACCGCATGTAAAAATTAATTTACCAAAAGTTATTTGAATATGACATTTTTGTCTTTACTTTAAATTAATTAATCTAAAGTGTTATAATCACGCCCAAGTGGATAAATGTGGTCCCAATGTCAGCCCATAGATTCCAATGGTTGGTCATGACTCATAAAATAAGGTTAAGACAAGTTTTATGGTAATTTTGAATAATTATAAAATACTTTTTACCTTGAATTACCTATTTACCTTTAACTGCGGTAAATAAAAGTCAAAAGTTTTTATTCACCAGAAATTATTTTTATCTTATTGAACCAAATTTTACATATTAATAACAACAATTTATGTCTAATTTTTGAAATTCAATTCACAGAAGTGGTAAAATTTCATTTAACTACTACTAAGTGGTTTCATTATTCATTAAAAATTGAAGTTTTTCATAAAAATAACAAAGAATTAAGGTTAAGCTATATTTAATATTCCAAATTAAAATATTATGTCTATTTTAACAAATTATAAGCATATAAGTTGAATTAATTAATTTAAAATTAATTCCCGTTTTTAAAACAAAAAGTGTGTTTTTATGAATTAATAAATATCAAAAGATTAACAGTTGATTAATTCCAATTTCAAAGTGTAATTGCTTCCAATGACAAACATTTGATTAAATAGTAAAAATATATTCCATTTACACATTATAAATAATTGAAAATAGAATTTAACTTATAAATAAATTAGATTAAAATTCACTTTTGAAATAAAATAATGTATTTTTTACTAATCATTAACAAATGAAATTTATAAGAAAAATACCAAAAATTTTCCCAAAGTAAATTTTGATGATATGAATCTAAAGAAGGATTTTATTTTTTTCAAAATGGACACATTAAAGTGACCAAAATTAGATTTAATGAGGGTTCTCCATCAAAAGTTGATAAATCGACCTTTTAGAGTATATTGTGCTTAAAATTAGATTCAATCACATTTTTAAGCCTCTAAATTTTATTGGATAAATGTAAAAACATATAACAAACATGTATAATCATATTTTAGTTTATTAAATTCATTCATTCTAATACAATAGTTAGGCGTTAACTACCATTTAAAATAATTTTATTATATTATTAGTATGTAATTTAAGATTTCAAAGAAACATTTTGTTGCGTATCGGGTAAGCCATCGAACACAGAAACCCCTTTGAAGTAAAATTTATATTTAATTAACAAATATTAATAAATATAAAATTATAATATTTTCATTATTTACCTGAGATGTTACATCCTTCCCTCCTTTTGGGAAATGCGTCCTCGCAATTTTGAAAACAATTGGGCTCGGAAACATCATTTAAAGTCCCACATTGAAAAACTAGTCAATAAAACTATCACATTAAAATAAAGAAAAATAAATACAAAGGTTACCCATGATAACCCATACTGTGATTCTATGTAGGGAAAATGTGGATATGGAGGAGAAAACAAAGTGTCTACTTCTGATGGAGAGTGAGAGAAAACATGATAAGGAGAAATTAATCCACCAGAAAATAACAAACTTGTTATGGGTTAAACAATCCTTCATTCCCCAGTACAAAAAGATAACAGAAAACATTTTTTTAAATTTAATTTTAATTAAGGAATTTATTTATGAGTTTAGCAACAAAAATAAGGAAACATACTTACTTGTTATATAGACTTTCATACATTACTAAATTTCTATCACAAACCTCTATTTTCTCTAAATGATGAGTATTCAATATGACATGGTCACACCTGATGTGCTAGAATGAACTTCTAGAGTATCACTTAATCTACAAAAGAAGAACTATATATCAACTAAAACCAAAATGCTTAGTTAGATATTATATAAAACCCAAAAGTAAAATATTTTACAAGAATAAAAAGTACTCTTAATCTCCATATTTTGTCAAAAAATACCCAAAGATCAACAAAAAACATTCAATAAATAACTATCCCTAAATTTATTCAATGTAATACAAAATAAGATTGAAACCCAAATGTTAGAAGGATTTATTCACATAGTCTTCCAAGATAAATCATAACATTTATTTCCAAATAACATCAGTTACTCATAATGTATTAAATTTAAAAGTAATTAACCTAATAACATATTCTCCAGGTTGGGTTAATCATTTTCATAGATAAACCAAAATCATCATTTTATTGATTAATAAAATCACTTAATTAAGTAGAATTATTTATAATAACTAGGGACCTCACGTAGTAGAGTGGTAGGTGATAAATCCCAATCTCACTTTGGTTGTGGGATTGATTCCCGCAGCTTTGTCTGATGTGACGGGTTGTTACGCAATTTAAATGTTTTCCTTTTTCAGAAACTATATAATTTTTAAAACATTCCAAAAAGGTGATAAATTCATCAAAAATTACTATAACATATTTTAACCACAAATTTATCTTATAACTTTCAATTTTCATCCCAAAAAGTATTAACATATAATTCCATCAAATTCAAGGTTCATATAAAATGACATGGTTCTTTATAACTATATCCACAAAAGAAAATATAATTATTCCTTTAATAAAATTTCATATATCAAACTTCAGGGTTACACATTCTATAAAAAGTCTTCTCATGTAATCCCAACATCAAAAGATCCATAATACTTTTAAGTATTTCATCATCCTAAAATCAACCATAACTCTAGAATCAATTATATGTTGACTTCATAATCATTCAAATTTCATCATGATATATTAACCATTCCATTATAACTTATTCGGAAATACTTCATTCTTACAATCAAAATTCGGAATCATATCCAAATAATCAATAATATCAAAACATTTGTTAAGAAATAAATTGTACCCTTCATTTGTCATTGTAAGTTTCTTCATCCTCAACTAGATTGGCATTAGGTTTTGGTAAAAATATATTTGTATGATACTGGTGATCCCATTCCCAAAACATCTTCATAGGACATCTATTTGAATAATGACCATGCACACCACAGTTAAATCATTCAATTGATCCATCAAAAAGAACATCTTTCCCTTTCCTAGAGTCAGCTGGATGCTTCCTTTTTCATTGGTAGGCTATTAATTTACGACCTTCATTCCCACATCTATAGAATCTTCCCGTCCCTTTGAAGCATTTTCCCAGGTGTTTCTTTCCACATACTTGACACATAGGTTTTTTAACATACATACCTTTATGATTATTACCAGAACTTCAGTAGGGATTTTCTTCTCAAATATAATTTGACTTATAAAAATCAAAAAGGTTTAGGTTTTCAATCATGACTCCAGATAGTTGGTTGAGAATAACAACAAGAGTTATTATAGAAGCTCCCATATCATTTAGTAGTTCATTCAGAAAACCATCAAAGTTTCCTTCACATCCAATATTACTTTACTGCCCGCTAGATCCAGCCATTTACAAAAACAAAAAAGATAAGTGTGAGTATATCAATAAAATCATTATATAATATCTTATGAGGATGGTAAATAATAATATATACTTAATCAAGTAATCTTAAAGTCATTCACTTTATTACATTAGACTTTGACTCTTTCTAAAATCCTAACCATTAATATTATGTCGCTTATGCTTAAAGAATACCCTAAAATCTAAAGTTATCTAAACTGACCTCTGATACCAACTGTAAGGACCTATCTTTAAACATTACATAATCTTGAATTAAATGAATAATTCACATTGAGGATATTTTTATGTTTAGAGTTTTATATAATTAGGAGATAACTTTTACATTACATCTCAACAATTACAACGAAGACACTTCTACTCTATCCAATATTTCACAAAAACAAAACTCATTAAATAAGACAAGAGTTATTTTCTTGATATAAATATTCTTGAATAATTCCATTATCATACCCTTCTATATAATCTATGAAAAATATTTCAAAAACATGGGATGAGCATAAAAAGCTCCGTAAGGGATACACAAAGAAGGAAAACTATTAGTTTTTCAAAATAAGTAAACCATGAAAACTCTAACAAGAGTAATACTTTTCACCTTTATGAAGTAGTAAATATTCTTCACATAATAAAATATCAATATATAACCTTTTGTTACCAAAATATTACCATAAAACCCATATAAAGAACACATAACATATAAAGGTATCTTGTGACATAAACATACATAAGTTGAATAAACATATGGTTGACTTCCACACATATCACTAAATGGAATAGTCATACGGTCGACATTCATAACCAATGTATTGGAGGTTATAACGTAACCACCCATCTTGGTTTATCACGGTACCACCCGTAATATGGTTTATCACATAACCACCCGTAAAATTTCCAAGTACCACCATTATATAGAAATTTTTTCAAATATAAACATTTCACTAATAATATTTCATTTTCAATGATAAAAAATAATTTTATGATATTGAAATAATCAATCTATTTTCAAAAAACCATTTCCCAATAGATTTTGGAATCATAGTGTCCCATACGACATTAAATATTTTAAAATAATTATCATTTAAAAAAATTAATTTCCATATAAATAAATCCTTAAAAACCATTTTCAAAAAATGGACATTAAAGAGAAAGATTTAGAATACTAAATCATTAAAACATTTATAATGATATTTTAGTTAAAGAGTTTTTAACAAAATAAGATATTCTCGAATAAAAATAATTGAGTAATAACATTATTATATCATGAGAATAAATGGATTCATGATATAAAATGAAAAAGGATAGTATATACACAACATAAGAGTGAATTGGTTCATAACAACAATGAATTCATAATGGAAATGTAAATTGAGAGAAATCCCTTATAAAGATGGTATCCATCAATTATGGGTAAATCATTCAGAAAATTATGTGTTAAACATAAAAATACACCGAATATAAGTGAATATTATGTGTAAAACAATAATAGTTCATTCACACATATTCATAGGATGACATATTCAATATGTACAAGTTTAACCCAAAGAATTAAAAAGGGTCAAGAAGTTCCCTTACAAAAATTCGAAAGCCTAACATCATCACATTAAAATTCATAAACTGATTTAATGAGATAAATAGGGTATATCATCACTTGTAAATAAAATTTACATCAATAAGGATATATAAGAACATATCCAAACATAATAAGATGTAAATTAAAATACATAACAAACAGAAGTCTTTAAACAAAAGGAGGGTGAAAGGTTCCCTTAACGATTTGGTATCTTTTGAAACATACACCCCATGATAGAAGTATCATACAATGAAGATGTAAATACCCATAAATTAGAGTATATTACACAAGGAATACAATCAGGGGTAGTACATCCCCCACAAAAAGGTAAAAAGTGGTAATTATAGCAAGAATATCATAGGAATAAAAAGTGAGATGAAAATCCCAAACCATTTTGTAATCAATCGAGTCATACGAACAAACATTAAATAACCACAAAATTAATTGTAGAATACAATGAATATATAATGAATCATTATATTATATATCAAATGGCAGAATACAATACACCACATGTAATAAATAAGTGGTGAACAATGGAGATCTCACAGAATTAAAATTGAGATAAGAAATCCCTTACCACATGTCCGACTTGACCCGTTCGTTCTTTAATATCCTGAATAATAAACTAAAGTTAATTTATACTTGATTAAGAACCTTTTTCAAGTTTATTATAACTTTTATATAAATTATTATCCTTTTATAAACATTATGTAATCATTTAAGTTAATAATGGTCATATTGTTTATATTTGGTACTTGAGTAAAAAAAGAACTTCTTATAATTACATGTTTCTCATGTGGTAAATAGTTAATTATGTCTAAAATTATATTAAGGATTTAGATATCATATATGTATTTTATATCTAGTATATACATGTACTCATAATAGTACTTAACATTTGGAGATGGGAAATGAAATGCACCGTTGATGGAAACGGTAAGTCGTACATACGCATGAACACTACTTTCATTTCTATTTAGTATTTTAATGGAATTAAAAAATAATTATTAATAGTTATATTATAATTCTAGTATAATATAATATATAATATTATTAACACCATCCATTATACATCCCACACAATGCATTACCGAGTCATATCACTTTGAGGGGGCGGTAGTCCGCACTTTCTCAAATGAGATTACCGTATTTGACAACTATAGAAACCATAATGGTATGCTATAAATGAAATAAATACAAAATTAAAAATAAAATATAAACTAAATACATTTCATATATAAATAATGTCCCATCTTAATGTCCTCCTTGAGAGGATGTAAGATATAATTGAACAATCATCGTTTCGTGAGGCGTTTGTTTGTCATCAACAGAAACATTATTTTCTCCACCCATTAGATAGAGGTATGTGTAAGATTAGTTCTAATACTTATCAAAATAACATCCTAGAATATTGAGGATTATGTTGTTGTTATAAAATATAAGAACAAAAAGATCATAGGGGTTGGAGAAGTAAAATAAAAGAAAACAATTTATGAGAAACGACTACCTTTAATTCGGTAACACCCTTTCGTTTGAACTAAAAGGACTTTGTGAAGTGCCTTATTCCTCGGGTAAGGGTTATGGGAGGAGAAGAGGGGTGTAGAGAGATTAATTGAGTAGATTTTGGATTAGCTGAAAGGCTTTAAAGGTGTGAGGAATTGGTTATAAGTGGTCTCCTTTTATAAGGGAGAAGAGGGGCTCTTTAGGATGGTGTGAAAATATTATTTTATTATAAACATATCTTCGGTTTAAAAAGGTCCAAAAATAATTAAATTAGAATATAATATATGTAATATTCGAAATAAAATCATCCAATAATAATTGGACATGTTTTGGAGAATATTTTAATCATTATAATCTTATTTATTTAAATCATTTATTAATGTGTTAAACACTACATTATTATTATGTCGTAAATAATTTAATTTATTTGATATCTAAAAATTATAAACAAATACAATGATGTAGGAAATGTTTTTATATTTCCAAATAATATTTAGAGTCTAAATTACAATTTATATAACCCAATGTAAAAATTAATTTACCAAAAGATATTTGAATATGTCTTTATTGCCTTTACTTTAAATTAATTAATCTGAAGTGTTATTATCACACCCAAGCGGCTCCATGGGGTCCCAAAATCGACCCAAAGAATCCAATGGCAGGACATGACTCATCCAATAAGTTTTCCACAAGTGTTATGGTAATTTTAAATAATTATAATATCCTATTTACCTGGAATTACCCTATTTACCTTTAACCGTGGTAATAAAAGTCAAAAGTTACTATTTTTCAAAAAAAAAATCATCATATTGGACCACATTTTACTTAATAAAAAAAAATTATGTCAGATTTTAGAAATTCTATTCACAGTAGTGGTAAAATGTAATTTAAATGAAAAACGTAGATTTTTTAACTACTACAATGTGGTTTCACTATTGATCAAAAATTGATGTTTTTCAGAAAAATACCAAAACTTCAGCATAAGATATATTTGATATTCTGAATTCGAAAATGATTTGTATTTTAAAAAATTATAAATATAGAATTTTCATTAATTAATTTAAAATTAATTTCATTTATTAAAATAGAAAGCGTGTTTTTATGAATTAATAACTATCAAAAGATTGACAGTTGATTAAGTACAATTTCAAAGTGAATTTACTTCCAATGACCAAAATTAGACTAAATGGTTAAAATATATTCCAATTAATATTTAAAAATAATTAAAAATATAATCTATCCTGACAAATAAATTGGATTATAAGGCACTTTTGAAATTAAATACATTATTATTCACTATTCATTGTAAAATGAATTTTATCAGAAAAATACCAAAAATTACCCAAAGAAAATTTGGATGATTCTTATATAATGAAGAATGTTATTTTCTTCAAAATGGACTTATGAAAGTGACAAAATCTATATTTAAAGAAGGTTTTCCTACAAAAGGAGATAAATCGACCTTTTAGAGTATATTACGCTTAATATTAGGTTCAGTCACATTTGTAAGCCTCTAACTTTTATTGTATAAAATAAAAAACATTTATCAAACATGTATAATCATATTGTTTTTAGTTATATTCATTCCCTATAATACAATTTATTGGAATTGACTACCATTTAAAATAATAATATTATATTATTAGTGTACAGCGTAAGATTTCAAAGAAACATGATTTTGCGTATCGGGTAATCCATCGAACATAGAAACACCTTTAAAGTAAAATTAATATTTAAAAAAAAATTTAAATAAATATGAAAATATTTTATTTCATTATTTACCTAGGATGTTATAGTGTTCCACCTTTTGGAAATCATCCTTTGCCTAAAATGAAAATCTCGATTTTGAGGCCCAAAAATTAGGAAAGCATTGGGAAAATGAACAACCTTAAAAACATGATTTTAGAAAACAACATACCTACACATTTTTGGCCATATTTAGTTGTCAAAAAAACACAATAAAAATCAAAACATACTGTGATAATAGCTTGAGGGACTTTTTTCCAGCATTTATAGAGTAAAATAAACATATAATTCCTCCATGTGAGTCTCTTGTAATTAATAAATTATACATACCATGAATATATGAATGGTACATGGGGTGATACAATTTTAAAATGCAATTCATATATATAAAAATATAATTAATTATCTAGGTAATTTTATCTACTCATGGTCCTATGATATAGTGGGAACATAATGATACCTACAGAAGCCATTAATAACGAAACAATGTGTTCTACCTGCATGCCAATCAAGAATATTTTTTATGGGGGGATTTGGTAAATTATCTTCATGAGTTGATTAATTTATTTTCCAATAATATATCCACACTACCCAGTTATATTTACTCTAATAGGGACAAGGTCATCATTTTCATTCATTGAAAAAGTAAACAATGTTTTCCTGGGTGAAATCTACACAATGATTACCCGCTGAGAGTCATAAATGGGGTTAATGATACCTAACACAAGAAAACATTCCACATCTTTTCCACCAATTAATACTATTTGGGGTTGCATCTAAATTTGGGCTTCATAACTAGTTTCTCCCCATCCTTTAAAATAATCTAACCCATATTAATATAGGGAGAAATACATGGTTTGTATATTAAGGTCCACCGAGTTGCCTTCATATTCTAGATATAAATGTTTAAATATGTTTTTACTTATTAATGTAGGATATTATTAGTTATTATTATAGGTAAATTTTTATTAATCCATTGGTAAGAATATTTTTAGTTTGGTGGAAATGGATTGATTTATATTCTGGGTGTGTTTTGTGTTGATGAAAATGTTGTGGGGACTGATATATGTGCACATGTGATGTACGAGTCAAAATATACATCATCAAATTCAATTAATAATGAAGGAAATAAATTTAAAATATCATTATCCATATAATTATTAGATTTTATATGCCCAATATTAAGAATAAGAATCCACATAAAAATTATAAATAAATCAGGTTTGATCTTGAGGAATAGATTTGATAGTATATTTAAAAATAAAACAACAATCAATCCACAAGATATCTCTAATAATAGAATGAACCCCATTTGGAAAATATTTAATATACAAATTTATAGATCCATTACAATATGGGAATGAATGGGAGATATATAATGTAGAATAGTCCTCTCAAGGGTACTTTATGAATTCAAAAGTACTAAATTGTATCATCTCATCTTCAAACCCCATATAAATTGTATCATCATATAAATTTATTATTTAATAGGATGTTTTTGTAAATTTTATAAAAAAAATATGGGAGCATGAGAACATCATCCTCCATATTTAGTGAATTGAAATCGATATGAAGGATCATGTCCATTACTCAAAGATGGAAATACTTGACAACTCACATTGGGTATGTTGTGGCTTAATTTTTTATTTTCATCATCGCTTTTATTGGCTTCAACTTGATGACCTATAATAAATAGATAATTCAATGAGGAATTAAAATTATGGAGGCACCCAAATCACATAAAGAATCATTGAAATTAAAATCACATGTAGTGCATGGAATGGTGAATGTATTGGGGTTATTTCACTTTTTAGGCATCACAAAGTATAGTGTGTTGACATAAGATTCATTCCACACAATTTTGAACATATCCATTCCATATATCCCTATTTTATTTGTATAGTACTCTTTCAGAAACATGAAATACCCTGTAATTATCTTTATTTCTTCATGAAATGGTAGGTTTATCTCAATATTCCAGAAAATGATTAAACCACATTTTTCATCACCTCTTCATCCATATTCTTGGTTAATTCAAATATATTATGAAATGGAAGGGTTATATTACAGACATTTTCAATATTTTTTACCACTATTTTACTCCTTGGTTTTAGCATAAATTGGTCATTAATAGGAATTATATAAATAAGTGGAAAATCCATGTGGAATGATAGGTCTAGTTGTATTAGTTTTTTTATTACAACTTCTCAATGTAATGGAACTCACATACCACATAGGATTTTTTGTAGGTTGGGAAGGAATATTTATAGAGTTATTACAAACTAGATCAAGGGGGCCAGTGTCAAACTGGATCATTGGCGTCATTAAATCTCTCATATCCAAACCATAACATTTTATCTAATTATATTAATTAGGAAAAAATATTTTTGAAGTCATAATTGTTATTAAAATATATCATTTATTGATAATTCCATTTTAATTTTTTATAATTGGAATTTAAATATCTTTTTCAGTTATTTAAAACCTTGTTGGTAAGGTGGAGGCAGCTAGATATTTTTTTGAAAAGGGGGCCATTTTTCTTTTCAATACCACACCTCTTATATGACTCATTATTCCACATTTGTTTTTATGTTGGTTAAAAGTAATAAAACCAAATTTGGGGATGGTTTTGTTGTTCCAGATGATATGGTATCTAATGGAATATGGATAAATACTCAATAGTCTCTTGAAATTAAGGGGCATAGTTTTTGGGTGGATATTTTTGTGAAAATGTCTCAATGCCTTGAAGGTGTCCATTGAGTTGTCTTTTGTTGAATGGAAATATTTCTCTGTATAGATTTCCATTCATTCATCATTGTATTAAATAAGTTATTTTCACAGGAAAAGGACATAAATAATGTACACTTCTAGAATTTGGTGTACCATGATCACCAAATTCATTGTATTTTTTTGAATCATGTGAATATACACACATGAATCTATTGGTTTCTAATCGACCAATGCACCACTATCAGTAGTATCCACTATAATCCTCTCAATATCCGTTATGCCTTGATATAAGTAAATGAAGAGTAGTGTATCACCAATTGGATGATGTGGGAAGCATATAAACAACATATGGAATCACTCCTAGTACTCTTATAATTACTCCAATTATTCTTTATTGATCCATTATATCTCATAATGAATAGAAATTTTCTTTCTTATTGGAAAAAACTAATGAATATAAGACATATAATTTTTTTTAATATGTTACATCTTTAGGATTTTAGTATTACATAAAATATTTTTGTGGGTCTATCAAGAGATAATGGGAATTCAATTAGTTTAACTTTATCATAAATTATATTTTATTGGTTTAGGGTTAATAATACAATAGTATATTCTTAAATGTGTTTGTTAAAATATCATTGTGTATTCCATGAATCTTTTAAAGAGGGTTAATTAAAGTATATTATAGTTCACAGTCTGATAGTGTTATGGTTATACAATAATATTTTATTGATAATTAATAATTTGTGAAACCAAATCATGATTGGTTCTATTTATTTCATTATTGATACATGTATCCTTTTGTTCTACTTTTATGTTTGACTAATAAGTGCTTCCAATTTTAATGTTACCATGATAGAGTAATTCCAAAAGATGGTTAATGTCAAAACATCCTATAGATCGGTACTATCTGATTTGAGTGCTAAAGAAATATTAAATATTAGGATCAATATATAATAGATCATATGGATTAGTTAATGTCATAAATAAAATAATTTTAAATAAATATAATTGTACCATAATAAAAATATAAGAAGATTGAGATGATGGTCATAGAGAAAAAAAATTAAAAAGCATTATGAAAATGGTTAAAAGGAAAAAATAAGTCAAGATGAAAATGAAATTATAATTTATAAACAATTAGAACTAATTGGTTTAAATTATTACTTTTCTCCTTAAAAATTGTTCCAATTTGAATTTCAATGCCATGTGCAATCTCAAACTATATGTAAATTTAATGTATATAGGTGTATTAAAGAAGATATCCATGGTTATATTGCAAGGAGAGGTAATTAAAACAACATAATAAAGGTATTATAAAAACTATGATAAAATAAATACATAAAATAGAATAATGGGGGGCTATGTTTGATATTTATAAAGAAATAATATGTTTTCTAGAGAATGTTTTTTGTTTTTTTTTTGTTTTTTTAATTGCGATTGAGAAATTGTAGTGAGAGGATATTTCTGGGAATAAATTTTTAAAATGGAATAATAAACCTCAATCCAGCTATTCACTTGTTATTTTTTACTATTTATGTTAAAATCTTGTTATTTATGATACACTAAGTTTTTAACACTCTAACATTATGGTTGTTATCATACCAACAATGATGAAATAAATTAAAATGTAATATTGCTTTAGAATGTGATACCATTGAACCCATATTTGAGTGATGTTATAAGGTTAGATTCTATTCAATTATAAATTAGGTCATGTATCCATTATGGAAATAATTTTGAATTCATTTTATGGATTATATTTTATCTATACAAATTGTTCAATTTTTTGTGTTTTATGAAAAATGATTGAGCTCCCTCAATTCACACAATTAATTAATTCACATGTTTTTTGTTTATTGTTTTATTTTTATAGTTTATTTTATGTGAAAAATATTATTCATAGAAACTATTATGCGAATTTCAGTAGTAAATAAATAAATAAATAATGATATTAGAATATTTATTACTAAGAAAAACTAATCTTCTATTGGTGGTGTAGTCATCCTAGAAACATATTGCTTATTTAATGTCTTATAGAGGGTATAAAATAATAACATTTATACAATTTAATTGAATCCAAAATAAGTTAGAAATTTAAAAAGTAAATTAAAATTAAGAGAGAAAATAGGAGCAAAATGGAGAATTTATTTCCATAACAACATCCTTAAAACAAAGAAGTGGAAAATGAAATCATTTTGGGGGAGATTCTGACATGATATCATCACTCTTCCAATAGTGTTTAGAAATGGAAAGGCACCACTTCTCCTTGACACTGAATCCTATAATGAACATACAATCCCTAAAATGCGAAAAATAATCATTTATAGAATTGAGTAGAGGATATTATTTAATTAATATTCAGTTGTGAATATATAATTTATAAAAATATGTTAGTCCCATTTTACCGACACATTTACATAAATTATTGAAGTAATTTCTCTTCTAGAAGGATTATTTGTGCACACTTTGGTTTTCTAGATTCAGTACAAATTTTATCACAATAGAATAATGAATTATAATTTTATGGCCTAGATACCGAAGTTGTGTCTAATCTACATATTACATCCCATATTCGAATTCATAGAAATTTTTCTCAATTACGTTGGGTGATCTACCTCAAATGGTCGAGATGAATGTTGTATCCCTTTTACTGAGGTATTTTGTTATAAATTTTCATGAATATATATGTCATAGAAAAATTGATATGGGAACAAAACTATAGCGCACCATAACTTGGAAAAATGGAATTTTCCTTAAATATTCAAATAATGATCTAATCCCAAATATGTAATTAATAAATATATTCAACATATTTTGAGGAAATACAGTCACTTATTATCAGTACAATATTAAGTTAAAATGTATTTGATAAAAAATTACTAGTATATTGTGTCTATGGATATGAGTTATGGAATTTAAAATGGGTATCCCAAATAATGTATACTGAGAGGTGTGAATATTTTATGTGGGTAAGTGCTATTTTATTATAGGGGAATGCATGTTTTTTTAGAAAACACTTGAATATTTCCTAAAATAATTCAAAATGAAAAAGTAATTCCCATGACAATTGCATAAAAAATAGAGTTGGTTGGAATTTAAACATGAATAAGGTGTAAATATGGCCATATAATTTGAATAGTTAAAGTCGGTATGTAATTTTAACCCATGTATTATTATATTAACCCATGGTAACCTGATTATCACCATAACCACAGTAATTAATTTATAACATATTCCATATTCATTATGGTAAAAAACTAATATGACTATATTTTAAAATATTATTTCTAATTATTCCAAGTACGTATTAATATTTTTTAAATTCAATCTAAAGATGTAGAAAATTTTAATTTAATGTTACAAGCACATAATGGTTGAAAATGGGTTTTCAAGAGAAAAAAATTAAATATTTATAACGTTTTATATCATCATTCAACATGAAATTGAATAATATTACACAAATTAGTTAATTATTACTATAAATAAACTAGTATAACATTAAAAAAATATAAAATATTATATAAATATATAATGAAATTAATTGAATTGAAATTTTTCAACCAAACCAGTATTTTTCACTATTCATCGATAAATTTACTGTTTTTAGAAAAATCTCAAAAAATCAACAAAATAAAATTTTGAAATTTTAATTTAAAAATGATGTATATTTTTTCAATAAAATTTTATATAATTGGTGAAAATATAATTTTAATTAATGATTAAAAAGTGAGAGTAAACAACCCTTTCTGAATATATAGCTTTGGGAAAAAACATCTTTTTATTTAGAATAGTACATAATTTAATTATAACAAATATATAATCACTGATATTAATGTATATATATATATATATTTGAATAATATGATTACAATTATTTATTTAGTCATATATATAACTATAACTTAACTAGTAGGTTGTAACATCATTATTTAAATAATAATATAAATAATATATCATAGATTTCTAAAAATCGGTGTTGTGAGTTACACAAGATATCAACGAATTTGAATCTATTAAAATAAAAATATCATATATTATCAATGTGTCACATTCTCTAATAATCTTATCCATCTGTGCCACCTAATCTATTGAAGATTTTTTTTCTATATTATATTCTAATATATTTATAAAAAATACACACAAGACCATTAATATGAGATATTGGTGTTTTCTAAAAAAAATTGGGTAATAATTTTTATGGATTAGATTGTGAAATATATATTTATCATATATAAATTAAGAATATATTTAATTGGAATTTCATTAACACAAGAAAGAGGAAATGGTTATAATAGATAAAAGATTATCAAAACATAATTCACTACCATCAAGGTATATAAAATTGAGTAGAAGATGCACTGGTTTAGATAGATAATACATAATTAACTATAATACATATGGGGAATTAAACATTGGTTAATGAATATATGAATTATGACTATAAATTATGTGTTCATGACCTTCCACTGATTTTTAAGTGTAAATATAAATTACTTTATGATAAAGGATTAAGAGATCATGAAGAAGACAATGTTTTATAGGAAAATGTGTAATTGAATAATAACAATATATTTAATCATTTTGATATTGTCAACGAAATTGGAAAAACATTCAAAAAGGATAACAGTTTATATATAACCCACAATTGAAGAAGGAATTAATAAGTGAATCACATTTCTCTCCTTTTCGATTCATCCTATATGTACAAAAATGTATATAGACATGCATGATAATTTCAACTGTAAAATAATGATGATATTAATTACAAATTTAACTATGAATTGTTTAAGTTGTTAATATGATGAAATAGAATGAATATCATTATAATATAGTATTCATTTCATTCTAGTGTTATAATTCATATGTGATAATCTATCCTTCGATATTGAGGAATAATTACCAATTTCAACTCTATGTAAAACCGTGATATGTATTACAGTTTATCGACTAACTAATCATGTTCAATTTTGTGAAATTCATGATTATATATATTTGGATCATCCTTATATACATTATGATCAAGATATAAATATATTAAATGGAGTCCATCAATCATTATTTAATGACATTATTCCCATTTTTACCTCTCACTATTGAAAATGTCATTTTATTTCATTTCATTCTGAATTACATTTCTGTAAAACATTTCATAAGCAATATGATAGAATGTTGAAGAAAATTATTTAGCCATTGAAATATATTCATGGATCTAATTCAATTGATTACCAATGAATTTTTTTTAACAAAATTTATATTTATATATTTTTATTATATTTAATTTAACAATGTATTATACAGATAACAAATTTTGAGGAATTATATAGATTGATGTGTTAGACTATGACTAGTTTAGATGTTGTTTGGGAATGAATGTTTGTGAGAGAAGAATTATTATATGGAAATGTATATAATGATAACATTATTTAGAATCACATTATAATGACATAAAGATTAAATAAATGGGTTTTCATAACTAGAGGAAAGATATTTCAATTTATATAGGTAATCACTATTTTCTTAAAAAATCCATATTGGAATGTATTATTTGTTTTGTTCCAAATGGAAATTTAAATATATGGTTAATTGGAAGGTATGAAATATTGGATAATTTCGAATTTGTTTCTTATAGAGTATACTTGGATATTTTTTAACATAGTTACATGATTTATTTCATGTTTCATTTTTATGAAAATATGTGCAAGACACATCTCAAATTTTGAGACCTTGAGTATTTCATATAGAAGAAAACCATTAATATGAGGAAGATATTGTCATGACATATGATCATATATACCATGTGTTGCGGAATAATTTTTTATAGTTAATGGTTATTTCAAAAATGCATTATTATAAAGAAGAAACAATGGGATCATAAATTTATTTTAAATAAAAATATCCCCACTTATTTATATAATGAATACAATCATAAGGAAAACTTTTTAAAATGGGGATTAATAATGTAACAACCAATATAATATTAATATAAAACATTTTAATTCATTATTAGTAATGATTAACTACATTTTATATGGTTATATTAATTATATAGATATTATTAGTTTTATTATTCAAATGAAAAATGATATATATATAACCAAATTTGGTTTTCAATTATTATAAGTTTTTATCATAAAGAATAATATTGAAATTTATAATTTCAACCATGAAAATGAATTTAATTTTTTAGTTCATCATGTCAAACTTATCTTGCAATTATTTATTAATTTTTTTTAAAGAATATATTTTAATATACTGATAATTATTAATTTTAATTGAAAAATAAACTTTCATTTAATAAAAATTAATATTTATTTTTTTTAACAAAAATTGTTTTAAATAAATATTATATAAATAATATTATTAATAATATTCTAATGGTATTTTCAGTGTATTTTATTCATGAATTTTGTTCTAAAATATTTTTATACATAAATTATCATTTTATTAAGAAAAATTTCATCGTGTTTTGTGGGATTAGTTTTAAATTAATTTCATTGAATTATATTAAATGAATTTTGAAAAATGGATTAAATATTAGAAATATGAATAGTTTATATTATTTAGATTTTTAAAACTATTTTTTTTTCATAATAAATAGTAAAACCAAAAAATTTTATTTGTGATGGTTAATGTTATAAAACATTTATCAGGGGTCAAAATGAAGTGATAAGATTTAAAATAACCTAAAAACATGTCTAAATTTAATTTTATGGATATATTTATATAATATCTTGTATATTTTTCAAAAATATACTATTTTGGGGATGTTTTCATTTATTAATATATTGGCATATTATAATATTTTTAATAATTATATGTTTTTACTCTCCGTCGCATAAAAAAGGACATCCCATCTCATCTTGTCTACTTAAAAATGTGTCCTTTTGTTCCCCCAAATATGCTTTTTTTTTGGATAATAAACTATCCTAAGAAGTATTTAGCTGTAAACCGAAAGGGGTTGTTCGATGAAGAGTTATTATTATAAAATGTGAAGTTTGGTTTTCTTTATTAAAATATTCTTCATACATACTAAAATAATGAAACTGTAGTCATTAATATAATTATATTTCATCATATAAATGGTATAAATAATACCATTCTCCCTCTACCATCAATGGGAATGCAAAACCATTAGTCATGTGTATGTTGGAATACCTTCTCATGAACCAATGATATTTATTTTCTATTACTTCTTTTTATGGATATTTATAATGATTGATTTAATGTATATATATTACGTAAATTATATATTATTAATTATGGAAATGTAGTATATCATATAATATATAACCATTCTTTCTATTGTAAAATGATACTAAAATTTGTGCATACATGTAAACTGCAACCACCACGATGCGTTGTTATACATTATCAATGACCACATAACATGGATTATATATATATAATTATTTTAAGTGATGTGAAATTTTTTTTATAACCACATGATATTGATTCGATATATATGTGTGGTAATTGATTGAATATAATATATAAGATATAATCATAATTATAGAAATAAAAAATGATACATAACATCATTGATTAATGTAATTTAAATATTAAATGTCCACTCATGTGTACATACCACTTACAGTCTCTATAATTTTATTTTAATTACTTTTTCAAAACAACATTTCATATTTGGTTTTGAATGTACATTTATCGTATAAAAATTGGTAAGCATGCCCTGATTATTTTCATTATGATGTAATAATGAAAAAAATGAACAACATAAACCAACCAAATTCATTTTAAATATAATAGATGAATATTTTAAAAAAATTAGAATATAATTGAATATATAATTATATACAATATGGTAGTAAATAAAATAAAAGAAATAAGAAACCATAAAATTCATTATTTTTTATCTAAAATATTAATATATGTTTATTATTCATGATTATAATGATCATACATGATGATCCATAGTTTTATATAAGGGGAAGAATACCATAAAAACCTGATTTTTAAATATTAATTTTACAATTTTTTTATCCCATATCTGTATAGTAAAAATAATTTTATGTATGTGCATTAATGTGAATAAAGGAATTATAAAATAAATTTTATGTCCAATATTTTTGTTCATGTTATGATTTTCAAAATGAATCATTTTATGTGTTTTTTACGAAACATTTTGATGAAAACCTGAATTTAGTGTTCTATTTTTACATATACAGTGTGAAATATTTATTCCAAAAACAAAATCTATTATTTAATGTTAGGATTCCAATAATAGATTTTATGTTTTATTCAATAAAAATCCATCGTTATCATTTTTCTATGTATTTTTATAAAGGGTTTAAAAATGAATTAATATTAAAATTATTTTAAATTTATTATTATTTCTAGAAAGAAAATATTTATATGTATGAGAATTAAAATGGATAATTTCATCTTATTAATATTATTCTATGGTTATCTATCATTTTTATTGATTATGATTGAGGAAGATTTAACTTATGGTGATGGGTGATATAGATATAGTTCATGATGATGGGTGAACCTTATATAACTCTCTAATACATTAGGTAAAGGGTCAGAGTGTCCCATTTATATTTCTCCCATGATATTATTTTAATTTAATTGGAATGTATATCAATTTATAATAGTTATTGTTAGAGTTATATATTAATAATGTAAAAAAGTATCTACATGTTTTATATAATAATTATATATTTTTTCAAAGAAATGTTATGATTTCACTGTGTAAGGTAATAAGTATAAAATTAAAGTCAAATTTTGGCTACTTCTTATTAGAGAAATATATAAATTTTCATGGTTTTATGTGATAGAAAATAAACCATTATTATTTTTATTATTGAATTTAATATTTATTATGAAATATTTTATGATAATATTTATTTATAGATTTTTATTTATTGGGATAAAAAGGATGATTTTGTGCCAAATATTTATTTTGAAAAAGTTAAAAAAAATTATTATTAAAAAATAATAAGTTTATATATTTCTAAATTTATATCCCTTAAAAATATTTATGTACTCATCCCATAATTCAGAATTTTTATAGTTATTGATGTATGATTATGGAAAATGTTAAGGTCATGATGGAAATTATTAATTTATATCATTAAAAGAAAAAAATGTTTTTTTAAATTTTATAATGTGTAAAATATGGATACTAATAGGTTGTGTCTAAATTTTAATATGATATTAATTTGGATAATGTAGATGACATAATTCTATAGATATTTACACCTAAAATATAATTTTTATGTTAGGAAATGAATAATTGCATATTGATTATATTTTTTGGATTGTTTTAGGGTTGTTAATTAAAGGGATAAAGAATCATGCTCAGTGCCTTTGTTTTCTGATTCATATATTCTTGGTTTTTCTAATGTTAGTGAGGTAATAATTTGATTCCAATTGGTTAAAAAATTCATGTTGTTTCCACTTTTTTATCCCTTTAGATTATTTATTTTTTGTAGTAAAAATATTATTCATAGGTATATTTTTTGGATATTTCGTCAATAATTACTATTCTCCATCGATTTATGGTTTTACTTTGATTCATTGTATTCAAAATAATTTAACATGAATCTAGTATTATGGGTCTAGACTTCCATAACAAATACATAGTGATATTTATGAGTTCTAGGGGCCTTTAAATGGTTTTAAGTTAATCTAGTGTGTTTTATAAAAATTCTCCACTACTGGAGGATTTTTTCTGTTGGGCTTATAACTATAGTATAGTAAAATCTCTAGTTTAAATTTTAAAAATTAATTTTTATATTTATAAGAATGTAATATTTTGTGTCTCTATATACTATTTGTTTTGTTATATGGATATGAGATGTATCATCGATTTGGGGAGTGAATCTTCTTAGTGGTCTTATAAATATTAGGGGACTTCTTGTATGGCCATGTTCAACGGAGTGGTATGCATATAGGTGATTTCCTTACTATGTATCAAATACATTAAACAATATTTGACCATTTGTCAAATTTCTATTAAAACTATTAATTTTGTTTTATCTATGGAGTGGTTTGTGGGTTGTGATTTAGTTTTCCCAGATTTTATTGGACATCATTGAGAACTACAACATAGATTTTGGAGGCTAGTTATCTCAGGGTAGATTGCTGAATTACTCTTTGGGTTAAACCATTTTCTTATGTGAATCCTAGGTGTTGGTAAATATATGTATTTTTGGGGATGTCTTCTATCCCCCCATAATTATATTTTAATCTTTTTCTTGGGATATTAGTTTCATGAATGCTACTTGAGTTTCATATTCAATAGTCATACTATTTACTCCATTATTCATAATCAACATATTATGGTGGCGATATAGGATGATTTTTATTATTTTGCTACTAAAGAATTATGAGGGATGGTTTCCATATGTTATTTAAAACATATTATTATTAACATGATTAATTCAGTCAAGATAAAAATATTCTTCTTGTTTAGTTGTTTCACAAAAAAATTGGTTATGTTGTTTGAGGCAGCGGAACATTTTCCCCTCCTACTGTTAAGTTATATGGGATTATATCATCATTATTAAAACTTTTTTATATTTTAAGATCACTAAAAATAATATAGTCAATAAAAACTAATTAAATAAAGATGATATGGTTCCAATCACATATATTTACATTTTTTTACATTAGATGTTAGAATATGTGTACTTTTAATTATTTTGAGAAATTTTTTTAATGGGAATTTATTTTGAAATATATTCTCTGATTTATCATCCATTTTTGTAATCAATTAATTGATGTAACCATCCATAAAATGATATGCACTTTATATGGGTAGTGAACCCTTTGTGTGTGTATCTGAATACTATGTGAAAATACATAGACTGGATTTAATTAAATGTTATATAATCTATCATAAAATATTGAGCTAAATATTTCTACTTTTATATAATCAAAATTGGTTGTTTTTCATTGGATATAGTGTTTTATATTACTCTATTGTATGTTTGGTACTTGTTTTCTATTCACAGTGATTGAGTTGAATTTTTTGGGAGAATAATTTGTTGAGAAAAGGGTTTTGAATTGTTTCTTATATTGTAATTAGGTTTTATTTTTCAATTATTGTTGATGGATTTGGGTTTATAATGGTTAATCTATGATGAGGTATGTGGAAATAGGTGTTTTGTTTTTTTAAAATATTGATGGGCTATTTTGTGGTGTGGCATGTGATTTTAGTATCTTAGTTGCTATGGGATAATTATTTTAATTATGAAATGAATATGGAATGAGATGAATTTCAAATTTTTTATATAATTGAATTACAATAAATCAATTATTTAATATAATTATTATAAAAGTGGTTAAATAGAATATGATTTTTTGGAATTTGATATAGTGTGAATGAATGTATTTCTCAATTAATATGAAAAATATGGGTTAATAAAATTAATTGTGTTCAAGGAATTGAAAAATATATAATTTCATGGATTTATTAATAAATATGTAATTATAGAATATTCGGGGGTAATTCATATAGTGAAGTGGTCTTTTAGTGGTAGTAGATGGTGTTTGTAGATGTTATGTTATGATTTTATAGTTTTGTGTGTAAAATCAGTAGTTCTTAGTGTGAAGCATTGGGTTTATAATTGGATGGTATTGACAATTCATGAAATTTTTATATCACATATATTTCAATTAAACATATCTAAAAATAATTCCAATTAAACTAATATATTAGGCGGTGTGTTTTCCCTACTATGTTGGATAATGAGGGGATAAATTATTTATTTCCCCATCATTCCCCTCAACAATAGTTCATTTTTGTGGTACCATTTTATTGTGGAGTACTATCTGATGCTGACCTATTCGGTTTTTATTTCTTATAATTAAAGGTTGTTATATGTGGTGTTGTCCAAAAATTGGTATAGTGAGGGTAAAATGTTAATATATTGAATGATCATGACACCCTACTAAACAATTTTGATATTTCTATTGTATAGGTCTTTATCTAGTGATGATTTTACTTCAGTTGGTTTTAGATGGATTTTTGTAGGATTTCAACACATTATTTTTTTCCCTTTATGAGGCAAGGGTATATATAGTTGTGACTAAACTAAGTATATAATAATAATTATCATTGTTTTCTACTATATATAAAATTATGGTAAAATGGTATATATCACATTGCAATGTGTGAGTAGAGACACATTATGGAAGTGGATATATGGATCTTCTATCTCTTTTCTCATCATATTATTTTACCAGCATAGATTTGTTATTAAGTGATATGACCCATGAATGACTATGAATCTTGATTACCTTTATACAATTATATTAGTTCTAATTTTTATTAACATTAAAATCCATATTATATTTACACATTTTAATATGAGATCATCAGTATAATCCATATTAATAAAGAAGTAATGCAAAAAACACAAATATATAAATATAAAATAATTAAAATATCTATTTGAACTTGAGACACCATGGTGGGACTTACTTGCATAGATTTTGGTTCAGTTGAGGAGTTACAACCATAGTATATCTCTTAGTATTAATTTATTCTTAAATTTTTATTTACATTGATTAATACTCATTTGGAGTTAATTATGAGATTATTTTTATGACATCCTTCTTGTAAATGGAAATCATCTTATCTCTCTACTATTCCATAGGATTATATGGTATTTCTTAAAAATATATTATTAATATTATTTTGAATGTTTCTAACATGTGGAAAAGTATATGATTACACTAGTGGTCACTCATATTCACTATACACCTATGAAGGGTACCTATGAATGGAGGGTCATGAAACTGATAATGATATCCATGGTATCGTTCACCCATTTCCTTATATGTATGTGATATACATGAAAAATTCCTTTTGAATTTTGAAATTCTTCCTTAAATTGAAGTCATAAAAAGTATCAATATATACCTTTTTTAATCTCCCTCTTCCTATTGTCCCACAAGAGGTGATTCTTGATATATTAATTTATCATGGGGATTATATGATTAATAGAGAATGATGATCATTATTTAAAATACAAACTATTTATCTAGTTTATGTTAATATGTCATGAGTTTCACCTCCTTGAATCACACAATTTAATTATTTTTACTTATTAAATCTTGAATATACATTACATTATTTAATAAATTACACTACGGGAAAAAAGGGCATTTGCGACGGGTTATTTGCGACGGGAATAAATCCCGTCGCAAATAGTCCTGTTAAAAACATATTTGCGACGAGGTTATTTGCTCGTCGCAAATAAGTAGCCTTTTGCGACGGGACACTTTTCCCCGTCGCAAAAGGACTGGCGCGGTTTGCGCACCAAATCGCGGGAAACTTATTTGCGACGGGGGAATATTCCCGTCGCAAATAACTGGCGGCGGTAAAAGGTATTTGCGACGGGAATATTCCCCCGTCGCAAATAGTATGTCGGCAGGTGGTTATTTGCGACGGGTCCCGTCGCAAATAACTATTTACTCGTTGACCGTAATAAATGTTGGCTAAGGTATTTGCGACGGGTACCGTCGCAAATAATACTATTTGCGACGGGATACCCGTCGCAAATGGGCCCGTCGCAAATAATCTAACCTATAAATACCCCCATCCGTTTTTTTTCATTTCATTCTCATTCCCTATCTTCTCCTTCTCTCAAAATTATATTTCTGGAGTTCAGTTTTTCTTCAGTTTAATTTTTTTCTCCGGAGTTGATATTAAAGTTTTGAAGAACGATCAGAGCAGATCAATTTTCAAGGTATTTATGTTCATTTTAATTTAATATTTATTTTTAATTTTTTATTAGTTTCAATTATTCTTAATTAGTTGTAATTTAATTATGTTTACATTGTTTTATTACTTAATAAATTTAAATTATTAGTATTGTTCATAGTTAATGGTAATTAGGAATAATTAGTAATAATTTTTAATAATTAAGAATAAATATTAATAATTAGAAATAAATACCAATAATTAGGAATAATAACATTATTAAATTATTAGTCTATTTTATTATTAATATTAAAATAATATAATTTTTTATGTATATACAATTCTCTTTTCATCTGTGTGTTTGCTGTCTTCACATGTATTATTTGTATGTGGAGATAGAAAACGCACAGATGAAAGGAAAATTGTATATAAATTAGAAAATTATATTATTTTAATATTAATAATAAAATATATTAATAATGTTATTATTTGTAATTATTGGTAATTATTTCTAATTATTGATAATTATTCATTTAATTACTAATAATTAGGAACAATTATCAATAAATATCAATAATTAAGAAAATTAGTAATAATTAGTAATAATTACCAATAATTAGTAATAATTATCATTAATTAGTAATAATTACCAATAATTAGTAATAATTACCAATAAGTAGTAATAATTACCAATAATTAGTAATACTTACCAATAATTACCAATAATTACCAATAATTACCAATAATTAGTAATAATTAGTAATAATTACCAATAATTACCAATAATTAGTAATAATTAGTAATAATTAGGAATAATTAGTAATAATTAGGAATAATTAGTAATAATTAGTAATAATTAGGAATAATTAGTAATAATTAGTAATAATTAGTAATAATTAGTAATAATTAGTAATAATTAGTAATAATTAGTAATAATTAGTAATAATTTGGAATAATTAGTAATAATTAGGAATAATTAGGAATAATTAGGAATAATTAGGAATAATTAGGAATAATTAGGAATAATTAGGAATAATTACCAATAATTACCAATAATTACCAATAATTACAAATAATTACCAATAATTAGCAAATAATTAGGAATAATTAGCAATAATTAGGAAAAATTAGGAAAAATTAGGAAAAATTAGGAAAAATTAGGAAAAATTACCAATAATTAGTAATAATTAGTAATAATTACCAATAATTAGTAATAATTAGTATTAATTGCCAATAATTAGTATTAATAACCAATAATTAGTAATAATTACCAATAATTAGTAATAATTAGGAATAATTATCAATAATTATCAATAATTACCAATAATTAGTAATAATTAGTAATAATTACCAATAATTAGTAATAATTACCAATAATTAGTAATAATTAGTAATAATTAACAATAATTAGTAATAATTACCAATAATTACCAATAATTAGTAATAATTAACAACACTTACCAATAATTACCAATAATTGCCAATAATTACCAATAATTGCCAATAATTACCAATAATTAGTAATAATTAACAATACTTACCAATATTTGCAATAATTGCCAATAATTAGTAATAATTGCCAATAATTAGTAATAATTGCCAATAATTACCAATAATTGGTAATAATTACTAATAATTCCCAATAATTAGTAATAATTAATAATAAATATTAATAATTACCAATAATTAGTAATAATTACTAATAATTAGTAATAATTACTCATAATTAGTAATAATTACTAATAATTAGTAATAATGACTAATAATTAGTAATAATTACTAATAATTAGTAATAATTAATAATAATTAGTAATAATTAGTAATAATTAGTAATAATTATTAATAATTATCAATAATTAGTAATAAATATCAATAATTAGTAATAATTAGTAATAATTAACAATAATTAACAATAATTACTAATAATTAGTAATAATTAGTAATAATTAGCAATAATTAGGAATAATTAGTATTAATTACCAATAATTAGTATTAATTAACAATTATAAGTAATAATTACCAATAATTAGTAATAATTTCCAATAATTAGTAATAATTATTATTAATTACCAATAATTAGTATTAATTACAAATAATTAGTATTAATTACCAATAATTAGTATTAATTACCAATAATTAGTAATAATTACCAATAATTAGTAATAATTAACAATATTTACCAATAATTACCAATAATTACCAATAATTACCAATAATTACCAATAATTAGTAATAATTACCAATAATTACCAATAATTGGTATTAATTACCAATAATTGGTAATAATTAGTAATAATTACCAATAATTAGTAATAATTAGTAATAATTACCAATAATTAGTAATAATTAACAATAATTAGTAATAATTTCCAATAATTGGTAATAATTACCAATAATTAGTATTAATTACCAATAATTAGTATTAATTACCAATAATTCATATTAATTATTAATAATTAGTAATAATTACCAATAATTAGTAATAATTACCAATAATTAGTAATAATTAGTAATAATTACCAATAATTAGTAATAATTAGTAATAATTAGTAATAATTACCAATAATTAGTAATAATTAACAATACTTACCACTAATTACAAATAATTACCAATAATTAGTAATAATTACCAATAATTAGTAATAATTACCAATAATTAGTAATAATTGCCAATAATTAGTAATAATTACCAATAATTAGTAATAATTACCAATAATTAGTAATAATTAGCAACAATTAGTAATAATTACCAATAATTACCAATAGTTACCCATAATTACCAATAGTTACCAATATTTACCAATAATTACCAATATTTACCAATATTTACCAATATTTACCAATATTTACCAATAATTACCAATAATTAGAAATAATTACAAATAATTAGAAATAATTACCAATAATTAGAAATAATTACCAATAATTGGGAATAATTACCAATATTTACGAATAATAACATTAGTACATTATTTTTATATTTTATTATTAATATTAAAATAATATAATTTTCTATATTATATACAATTCTCTTTTCATCTGTGTGTTTTCTGTCTCCACATGTAATATTCGCATTCTTTTGCAAAATTATCAACCTACTCGCCAATGGAGAGGTGAAAGTGAATGCAAATATTACATGTGGAGACAGAATGTTAAACACACAGATGAAAAGAGAATTGTATATAATATAAAAAATTATGTTATTTTAATATTAATAATAAAATATACTAACAATGTAATAATGTTATTATTATATAATTAATGTTTATGAAAAAATTATATTAGTATTATTAAAATAAAATAAAAATCAATATAATATTAAAATTATGAATATTTGTAACATGTTTTGCTTTATTCTCAACATATTCAATCTTTACTTGAGTGTTTCTTCTAACAAATTATTCAAAACCAGTAATGCTTTTATATTTTATAGAGAAATATGGAACAACGAGGTCGTCAAAAATCATTATTAGGTGACCGCATATGGATAAATCAACGTAGAAATCCGAACGGTTCTGGTTTAAATCTAGTATATGGTGAGGGTGTGGAGACTTTTTTATCATTTGCGGCATCAAATTCAGAATTTGTTTCAGAAGGCAAAATAAAATGCCCTTGCAGAAAATGTGCATTGAGAACGTTTGACACGTTTGAAAAGTTGGAGAACATCTCTTGCGTTTTGGTTTTCAACCAGATTATGTTTTTTGGTATCAACACGGTGAACGCAGTTCCAGAGCAGGTGAAACCAACTTGATTCCGGATCCATCCCGGTTTCAAGATTTAGTACATGATGTTGCAGGTTCATCTGTTCAACATACATAAACTCCTGCTAATGTAGCTTCAAATCCTGAGTTGGCACCGTCTGAATTTTATGAGTTGTTGAAATCTGCTGAGGATGCATTATATCCTGGCTACAAGATGAGAAAATTAGAAGCAGTTGCAAAATTTATGGCTATCAAATTAGATAAGGGAATGTCAAACACCTTTTTTGACCAGATATTTTCTTTGCTGAAAACACTGTTACCCAAAGGAAATGTTTTACCTGCAAATTACTATGAGAGTAAGAGGCTGGTTCGAAATTTGGGACTTACTTGTCAGAATATTCATGCATGTTCAAATGACTGCATTTTATATTCTGGGGAAAATGACTCGTTGGATAGTTGTCCTACATGTGGGCAACTGAGATATAAAGAAGGACAACACGGGAAGTCTGGTTTTATTCCTGTAAAATAGTTGAGATATTTTCCGCTTACATCCAGACTTCAGCGTTTATTCATGTCTAAGAATAAAACGACAATGATGTCATGGCATAAAGAGAATATTTCAACCGATAAAAGCTTGAATCATCCAGCCTATGGTGATTCAAGGAAACATTTTGATAGAGTGCATCCATCCTTTGCTTTAGAAGCTAGAAATGTTCGACCGAGCCTTTCCACTGATGGTTTCTGTCCGTTTGGATCTTATGGTAGTCAATATTCATGTTGGCCTGTTTTTTTAACTCCGTACAATTTACCTCCATAGATGTTGATGAAGGAGCCATATATCTTTTTGACTTTACTAATTCCAGGACATCCGAAGAAAAATATTGATGTTTTTTTGAAGCCATTGATTGATGAATTAAATTTATTGTGGAGTACTGGTGTCAGTACATATGATGTTGCAACGAAACAGAATTTTATACTGAGACCAGCCTTGATGTGGAAAATAAGTGACTTCCCGGCTTATGGGATGTTATCTGGCTGGAGTACACATGGTCAGAAATCATGTCCTTACTGTATGGGAGAGAACAAAGCATTTATGCTCATTCATGGAAAGAAACCTTGTTATTTTGACTGTCATCGCAGATTTCTTCCAGCTGATCATCCTTTTCGCAGAAACAGATCTCTTTTCAGAAAAGAAACAGTTGAAAGGGATGGACCTCTAAAAATGCTATCAGGTTTGGAGTTAAAATAAGTTGTATTTTCATTACCTCCCATCACTTTTGGCCCCACAATAAATCAACAGAAAATTTCTTGTTTTGGGAAAGAACACAATTGGATTAAACGTAGCATATTTTGGGATTTTCCATATTGGTCTAATCTGTTGGTCCGACACACGTTAGATGTCATGCATATTGAGAAGAACTGTTTTGATAATTTGTTTCATACAGTTTTGGATACGCCAGGAAAGAGCAAAGAAAATGTAAATGCACGTTTAGATCTTGCCCAAATTTGCAGGCGTTCAGAATTGAAACTATTTGAGAATGTCAGAACAGAAAGGTTACTGAAACCAAAAGTAGCTTATACACTATCTAAAGAAAACCGTTTATTATTTTATCAGTGGATTTCAAATTTGAGACTTCCAGATGGTTGTTCTTCTAATTTGGGTAGATATGTGAAGAATGGTCATATTACTGGATTAAAAAGTCATGATTGTCATGTTATAATGGAGAGACATCTACCCATTGGATTAAGAGGTCTTTTGAATTATATGATTTGGGATTCCATAACAGACATGTCTCAATTTTTTCGGGAAATTTGTGCAGCTAAGACAGATTATGATGCTCTAGGCAAACTTGAAAAAGATGTTGTTGTAATTATATGTAAACTGGAAAAAATATTTCCGCCGTATTTCTTCGACTCAATGGAACATTTGATGTTACATTTTCCATATGAAGCCAAATGTGGAGGTCCGGTACAGTTTCGATGGATGTACCCATTTGAAAGATGCATGCAAAAATTGAAAAGAAAAGTACGTAACAAAGCATCTGTTGAAGGATCTATTGCAGAAGCTTATTTGCAAGAGGAAATATCTTTTTCCTGCTCCCATTATTTTGAATTTGAGTATCCATGAAAACACAACCGAATGGGATGGAACGAGAGGAATATTGATGAAATCGACAGTCAATTATCTATTTTCAACTAGTCAGAGCTTGGTTTTGGTGGAGTTTATGAACGCTGGCTTTCAGATGATTAACATCAGAGAGCACATACGTATGTTCTGCTCAACTGTGAAGAGATGACATCAGTTGTACTGTAAGTGTTTATATCACTTATTCTATCATTTATGTTACAGTAAATAACTTTGGTTTTTATAGGTTGTATGATAATCATATCAAGAAACAAATTCCACAAATTACAGCAGCTGCTCTCGAAGAACGTCGACTGAAAAATTTCTCTCAGTGGTCTCAAAAACTGGTAACATAAATTCTTTATCTTTTAGAAACTCATTCAATGTATAGTTTACTATATTGATAATTATTTCACAAATTTTCAGGTGTCTCGACATGCTGATAAAATTGACAAACGGCTGTGTGTATTGAGTAACCCACCTTCCAAACTTGTTAAAACTTATAATGCATATGTGGTGAATGGATTTTGATTCCACACACATGCATATGGGGAATCGAAAAAAACAATGAACAGTGGAGTTAGCTTGAGAGGATCTCATCATCGAGAAAATGAAGTTGACTTTGATGGCATACTTGATGAAATCATTGAACTCTGTTATCTTGGACAACATTACATAACCATGTTCAAATGTCGGTGCGTGGATACAGAGTGAGGCGTGCGTTTTCATCCGACTCATGGAATCATTGATATTAAATGTAAAAGTGTTCTCGCAGTATATGAACCATTCTTATTGGCTCAACAGGCATATCAAGTTTATTATGCAAAGTACTGTGCAACATCAAGAGACTTGACTGATTGGTGGAGTATAATAAAAATAAAAATTCGAGACAATCAGTTTAGTCAAAGTGAATGTGTTTTCACTGATGTGCAAAGAATTGAATTTTTTCAAGAGAGTACTCAAAATCAATCTTTTTTACAATGAGACATGAGTATCGATGACGACACCCCACATTTAAGAGTCGGTGATGATGATGATGTTAATGATGTCACATTTGAATTTGAAATGGTAAGAGATGAAGCAACTGTAACTCGAATGGATATCGATGATGTTGAGGAGGAATCTGAAGATGACATTGACATATATGAAGATGATGATGAAGATGAACACTGATAGAATTCCACGGTATTTATATACAATCATAATATGTATATATGAATATATGTATATATAATAGTAATTATCAATTATTTGCTAACATTAACATTTTCTGTTTCAGATGGACGAGGCCAAATTTCGTGAGTTGGCGGATGCTGACCTGACTTTCGATGCGGATGCGTTGCTGACAGATGACCCTCAGCCTGCAGGCGCTCCAGGGAGTACGCGGAGGGTGCGCGGTCTTGCACGATTGATGATTCCTGACCCCGTCCCTGAGCGACGTCCACGTCGTGGGTTTGATCCACGCACACAGAGGTGTGATAACCTGTGTGATAACCTGTGGATTTGACTAAGAATTCATTAATCTATTCACATAATAAATGTTTATTATTTTTTCAGTTTTCCGCATATAGCAGTCGGACAGGGCAGCGCTATTTTGCGCAACTATTTCTCTCAGCCGTGGACCACATGGGAGCAGATTCCCATTGATGTGCAGCAGGCCATGTTCGACCATTGGTTGGTACGTACGTAAATAAAAAATTTTTATTTTGAAAATTATTTCATTTCTAACTTGATATTTTGATTTATTTGTAGGTTTTATGGTATCTGATCGAGGATACCATGCGTGACGCCATCCACGAGGCATGGGAGGTGGCCATGCGTGATCGCCTTCGTTAGTTTTTGCACAATTTAAGAAAAGCTGCGATGAAGAAAGCAGGAGTGTTAGATTTTGAGGAGTCATGTAGAGCACACTGACCAGAGTATATTTCATCCCATGTATGGGATGGATTATGTGCGCACTGGTTGAGTGGTGCCTTTCAAAGGAGATCATCGGTGGGGAGGCAGAATCGAGGGAGACAGGAGGTGACTCATCGAGCTGGGAGTCGTTCTTTCAGCACTCACAGATATCATCTGGTACGTACATTATTTATAAATATTTTATATAACTATAAATATCAACAGTTTATTTTTTATTCTTATAGGCTGTCGAGCACCCCGATATTACAGAGTACGACGTATATAGGAGGATGTATAGTGATCATGCTACTGGGGAGCTCAGAGGTGATCGTCAGCATCACATCATGGTCAGTATTATTTGTTTTCAAGTTTAAAAATTAACTGCATATAATATATTCATAATTTTAATTTTAAATTGCAACTATAGGAGTCATATGATGCCGCAACGTCACAGGCCCGGCCTGAGAGTCAGGCCGAGTCATCAGATCAGACCACTGCCCGTCAGTTTGATGAGGCTGCATGGATGCAGGCCACCCAATATGCCTTCGAGAAGGGCCGGGTAGTTGGTATCGGCTCTCGACTGACTCCCGGAGATTATTATGGCAGTGCTGCGATGTCGGCGTCCAGCTCGAGAGGAGCTCGTGCATCTTCTTCAACTGCACAGTATGAGGATCAGTTGCGATCTCAGACTGCACAGATAGAGAGTCTCCGACAGGAGAAGGAGCAGATGCGTCAGTAGCATGAGGAGGAGCGTCGATGCCAGCTGTAGTTGTACGAGGAGCAGACGATTCGGTGGCAGCAGCAGCATCAGGAGCAGATGGAGTACATGCGCCGACTCACTCATGCTTTAGGGATGGAGTTTCCTCCACCACCATCTGCAGATCCCCCACCTCCCCCCCTCCTTCAGATTAGAGTTTGTATTTATGTTATAAAATTTGGGAAATCAAAATATAATTTTTTCTATTCTTAGTTTTTTTCTCATTATAAAATATTAATAATATTATATTTTTAAATAACAATATTAATATGAATAATAATATTATTTATATTTTATAATATTAAAATATATATATATATATTAAAATTTTATAATATTATAATTTAATTATATTTTTTGTAATACTTGAATTATTTTAATATTTGAATGTTAAATAATTCTATTATTTTTATATTAATTAAAATAACTTATTAATATTTTTTTATTTATGAATTATAATTATAATATTATTATATTAATTAAATCATTTATTAATATTCTATTATTTTTTATTTTTGAATTATAATTCTATTATTATTATATTAATTAAAATAATTAATTATTTTTATTTGTGAATTATAATTCAATTATTATATTAATCAAAATAATTTATTAATAAATTTTTTTTTAATTTTTTTATAGTATTTGCGACGTGATACTATGCCCGTCGTAAATACTAGTATTATTAATAGTTTTTTTTTTAAAAAATATTTTTTGCGACGGGTCCCGTCGCAAATACTAGTATTATTAATAGATTATTATTTTTTTAAAAAAAATAGTTTTTGCGACGGTGTCGTCGCAAAAGGTATTTGCGACGGGTCCCGTCGCAAAAACTATTTTAAAAGTTTTATTACAAAAATACTGAATACTATTTGCGACGGGGAGAATGACCGTCGCAAAAAAAGGCTTTAGCGACGGGCCCGTCGCAAATAAGTGTTGTTGCGACGTCGTTTTCAGCAACGGGCTATTTGCGACAAGATCCCGTCGCAAATGCCCCGTAACAAATACCTGTTTTTCTAGTAGTGTTATATTCTCATTACATTCCCCCTTATTCAATATATGGATGGTTGGTTGAGAAATCATTCTCTGATGATATGATTTCACCCTTTACCTTATCAATTAAATGGATATCCAAAAAACCAAACATGAATATCAAGTCTATTTATGACCACATCATGGAAAAGGGGAAATGAAGGTTACAACTCATAGAATTCAACACTTTATTTTCCATTCAAAACTAATAAATTGCTAAGATCCTAGAAATCATATTCTCATTCATCAGTCTATATGAATAAAATTATAACACCTTCATATTTAAAAAAATCCATTGAAACATGATGTTTTTGATAATTGGCATCAAAAAATCTAAATGAAAATCATCCTCTAAAAATTACATAATAATTTTAAATTAATTATATAATTCTATGATATATAGAAGGGTGACTACATAATAAAATATATTTTAAAAAATATGATGGTTGATTTTAAGAGTAAAATATTTTTGAAATTAGATTAATATCATCCAATAACTAATATGATCATTTTATACAACATATATATTTTTTTAAAATGGTTTTTTCATATAATTTATCTTATTAAACATAAATCTATTATATATTATAGTATTTGTTGGTTGGAATAAAATATTTCAATATAATTATGATCAGTTTAATTAAATAAGTATCAAATTTTTCGACATTATTGTAATATATTGTTGTTTCCAATATATTTTTTCATGAATTTATATGTATTTGTTTATAAAATATAGTCTCATATATTATGATTTTTATTTTACACATTTAACTTTATTTATGTATTTTTAATTCCAATATTAACATAACATAAATTTTGTTGATTTTTATGAATTTTTTTAGATGAAAAATGAATAATAGATTTATTATTTATACTATAGCATTTCTTAATTTATCATGGAATAATAATTACATAAAACACTAATAAATCATTTTTAATTACCATGTATTTGTTAATACAATATAATGGGTTATTTAAAAAAATGTGTAATATTGACAAGGTATGTTTAACATTTTGAAAATCATGAAATATTTTCCTAGAAAGAATTTTTTATGGTTTCCATTTTTAATATAAATTCCACTCAATGAAATTCAATGTTGTAATTATTTTATAATAAAAAATATCACATTAGGATGATAATAAACTATATATTTTCATTTAAATAAAAAAACATTGACACTTTTTCCTAAACTAAACAATTATTTGTAAAAATACTCTTTTTAAAAAAAGAATTTTATGTTTTTCAAGTACAAATGTTAATGTTATTTTCACCCATAGAATGTGATTTCATTTGGTAAAATTAATTTCATATTTTGAATATTTAGGAAAAATTTATTTAATTGGGTGAATTTTATTAGGAATTGTTTTTACTAATTAGGTAATAATTAATTACCAGGGTAAAACATAAAATATTAAAGATGAGAAATTTTAGATTAAATTTATTAAAAACATGTTAAAATGTTTTGTTAAATTTAATTGTAGTGGATTTTATGGACATACCACTTAGAAAATAAATAATTTTGATTTATTATAAATAATTTATTTAAAATTAATATTATTTTACAAATATAACTCCATCGAATTTTTAATGGAATGTTCAATGAACAAATTCTCCTAAAACACATTTCCAATTACATCATCCAAAACACATACCAAATCAAATCCATAAATCCATAAAACATCACTATTATTTTTTTCTTCATAAAATAATTCCATTTAATGGTTTTATAATATTCTTAATGTTTCCTTCCAAGGAGTACAATATACAGTTACTGTCACTCATTTTATATTAAAATTATTTCATTTCTTATTAAAACACCATAATATATATTTTTCCTATTATATTATAACAAAACCATTAGTATTTATATACAAAAAGGTTTTAATAAATATATAACAATCAATTACTACCAATTCTTCTCGAAATAGAATAAAATAAACAGTTCCACGTATACATATATATTATCGAATGAAATGTTTTATTTTTAATCACTAGATTAGAATTATGTTTTATATGTGGTATTTAAAGGATGAAAAATATATTAAAAATATTTTTATAATATTTAAATTTTATATTATTCCCTATATTCTTATTATTATAGGGGAAAATGTATCATCTATGTCTATGTTATAACAATCACCACCATAACAGTGTCATATTTTGTTTTTCATTTAGTGTGGCATTATTTATAACGATATCATAAATTATTATTCCCTATGTTTAAAAAATATACACAATTTTATAATCATTTTTACATAATTATATTATGTAGAACAAATCTATTTCTTACCAAAACAATCCCATCAATTATAGATTTTTTGTTTGGGACAGTATAACAACACACATGAACTATGTTATAAAATTATACCATTGATTACTATGGAAACCTACATAATGGTTTTATTTAATATAACCAAAAATAAGTTTTTTGTGGTCATATATGTAATATAATAATTTTTATGTATTAATTATGGCAATATATAATTTTTCATTAAAATATAATAAATTAATATTGTCACTAATATCATTTTCATTACTTATAAATATATTTCTTGTCGAATAGTATAAGGAAATTATTATAATCTATTAAAAATATATTTCGTTAGAAATTTTTATCTTATAATTATGAACATTGAACCAATAATCAATAATCAACACAACCATTATGAAACCACTAAAAATCAATCAATTTAAAAAATAACATCTAATGAGGAAAATATAATTCTACTAGTTAAAATATTTTTATCAATGGTTATAAATTAAGACTATAAAATTTTATGATTATCCATTATCTTATGAAATATATTATTTAGATTTTTAAAAAAAAATATTATATGAAATGTTTTACTAAGATAGATTATATGAATGTTTTTTATGTCTCAATTTCAATTCCTTGAGACATGTTTGGTTTTCTAAACCACTTTTATTTTACATGGTTAATATAATAACATTAAGATATGTTATATCATAATTAAAATTATGTAAATTCTATTATATATTTTATTTTATTGTATATTTTACTATTTAATTAATTTTTTAACCAAAACAAAATTTGTTTTTAAAATAAGTTTCCTTTCTATTTGCTATAATAAATATTTCTAACCTTGTGGCCCACGATATTGTATGTTTAATTATTTAATACTATGATTGTAAAAAATTTAAATTCAGTTTATCATATCATTATTTATTACTAATTTAAATTAATTAGTTCCAAATATTTTTTACATCAATGATGATGATATTAATAATGGTAATTTCGTGACCCAACACCCTTTCATGATTTATAACAATTGAAATTTTAATATTATTTTACTAGATAATTTTTATATGGTTATAATAAAATTATTTCTCTCTCTATGGAAAATCATTTACATAACGGTATATAAATAACTCTATATAGAGTTAGTTTGATGGAATCATATGTAGGGTGATATTCTATTAATTCATTTGGGATATATTTAAATTTTATTTCTTATATTTTCAATAAATATATTATTAATTAAAAATTCATGTTGGTTATTTATATTATATTTTATTCATTCCTTCATATGATGAATGTATTGGACCTAATTTTTCAAATGTGGGAACCAATACATCCCCTTCATACATCAATCGGTATCACCATATAAACAAAGAATGGTATTTGGCCTATGATGTCCCATTTATTTATATGTCATTGATATATTATTGATTAAAAGTACATGAATTGGATCAAGGACTTTATATTATTTAATGAATCATAACAGGTAAATGAAAAGTCATTCATTTTCCACTCAGTCACTGTGAAATCAAAAAAAAAAATCAAATGTTTTTATTTAAATTTTTCAAGGGATTTCATACAATATCATGTGATAAGTTAAATGTATCTTTTTTACTACAAATTATATCACTAAATAGTATTAAATCCTATTTTTTCTATGATAGAATCTAGTACACACAATAACTTACTAACTATTAAAGCTCATCCTTCATTTGTTTCTATTTACCCAGGTTATGAATACAAGTATTACACCTGAAATTTATATAGTAATATATTATTAATAAAAATCGTTGGAGATGTTGATCTCTTAATTTGGATTTATTTCTAAGATTTTTTTTTAAAAATTTCCTTTTTATGAGAAATTCATTAGCTAAGTTAGTGATTAATGTGTTCTTATTATATAAAACACTAATCCAAATAATTATCTGGGAATTTATGCAATGCGTTAAATTATATACAACATGTCATTATGTGATAGTTATATTTTAGGTATCAATGTTTTTTAGAGCATGTTTTATAAATTTTTTAAAATAAGGATATTATTAATTATTTATTATTTAATAATTATAATGTTTTATATAGAGAGGACATGTTAAGGTTGATTAAAGTTTGAATGGTATATATATCTATTAACTAAACTGATTTAATATTAGATATAATATGTTTATTGGGAATTTTGATGAGAAATAATATCAAAATAACATAAGGATGATGTTTTCTATTAAAAAACTTCTTAAATTTTATAAAATTATGATGTGGGTACTTTACCTAGAAGTAATATGTTTGTCGGGATATTGGAAACTATATGTGGTTATATCATTGATTTACCTAAGGGTGATTTGCTAAAAATAGAAGTGTTGAGTGGTAATTTTATTTTCACTATGTTCATGATGATTTGAAATAAGAGAATACAGCAATCTAGAATTTCCTAGGGGATATGATTTTTAAATTCACATTCTCTTTAAAAACCATTATCTTGGATTTTAAAATATTTAAGTTATGTTATATTATAAGAAAATTTCTATAAGAAATATTTGTAAAACTAAATGTGTCTTTGGCTAATAAAATTTCCAAATAATTAATGAATAAATTTAATAGGATGAATTTATGGGTTTATAAACTAGGGCATCATATGATTGTATTTTCATCTTCATATGTTAAATTACAAATATTTTTTAAGATATTATCATAACACTTTTTTATTTTATATTATGTTTAGAATTTTGATCCCGATAATGAGCTTATATAATGTATGTCCTTATAAATAACTGTCTCATACTATCCAACTGATGAAGTATATTTTAAATAACTTTCTATTAACAATAAAAATGTATTCATAAAATTTTTATGTGAAAAAATATGATTTTAATAATATTATATATGATAGTGAAAATTATGTCTTCATATAAATTTTATCATACTACCTGTATCTATTATAGGAACCCTTAAATATTTTATTATTGAATGGTATTTAATATATAAATGATGAAATTTATTTAGGGAGGATAATTTTACAACCTAACATATTTAAAATTAGATTCATTTTATAACTATACTACATGAGTGATTTTTTACATGCCACGCTAAAGAAAAATTATCTACTAAACATTATAAAATTATTTTGAATTATTCTCTTAATTGGTTGGTATATATTGAGAAATTTTTTTTGAAATATTTATAAATTGAAAAAAATGGTCATGTTTAATAATAATTCAATGATGAAATGAAATCAGAAAATATAAATTTCTAAATGGAATTGTTGGTATGAATGATATATTGACAAAAACATATCTAATGAAGGATATAGAATATTAGTGAGAATAATATATTTTTTAATAGCCTTTTTCCGATGAATATATTTTTCAATATATATTTATTTTTTAAATTAAAATATAAAATTATAATATTTTATAATATTAATTTGACCAAATTAATATAGATTGTGATTTACAATATTTAATTCGTGTTAATTTTTGTAGGTTTTATAAAAGACAAGATATTTTGTGAATAATGAAAAAATATTTTTTATTAATAAAATAGTGATTTTCATTTTATTCAATTAAATAAAAATAATTATAAATCCATTTTCATATCAATTTTTTTTTTCAAAAAAATCATATTATTCATATAAATATAATCATTAAATTTAGAAATCAATTTCTTAGTATTTTAAAAATTTTGCAATATATTTCTAATATTAATTATTTTTATTCTACCTCATTTAAAATTGTTTAGTAAAAAGAAAATTATGTTTACAAATTATTTTAATGTAAAATAACCATAATTTGGATAATTAAAAAAAATTAAGGTAATTAATATAAAAAATCGTTAAAAATGTTTTTTAAAAAATAATATTTATTTTTAAAAGTAATATTCTTGTAAAAATGGTACTTTACCCATTACATGATTTAATATAAAATTTAATGTTTACAACCATAGATATTTCATTTGGTGAGAATAAATTCATTTTTGGAAAAATTTTGTAATAATTTTCAAATTAATCTTTTGTTAATTTCACTCATTCAATTAATAGTGACCCAGGGCTTATTAAATATTGATATTACATATTTTAGATAAATATTCAATACATTATAAATAAACATGACTGATAACTATTTTTTTTCTTGTGTCGTTGAATCTATGAACACAATATTAATAATTCATGTATTATCTTTAATGTCCCCAATAATGATCACCCATTTTATTAACACTACATAAAACCATTATTCCAAACATAGGGAATAGAAACACAGAAAAGGGTTATTATAGATGCTTAGTGATGGTAAAAATAAGATATATAAATTTATGATCATATGAATTAATATGATACACATATTGGTATGTGATAATGAACATAAAATAGGAATTTAATAAAAAAATTGAGATTATAAACACAAGTAATAAAATAAAAATTGGAATTTTATAAGTATGATTCATAACACAGATAAATCATCAGAAATCTATCATGAATGATATGCTCAGAACCTAAAAGTATCACACCATCCTAAATATAGAAACCAATCATGTGTCAATGTTAACTACCATGACTATAAATATAGTGTACTAGGGCACATATGTTTCCTATTGTGTATCACAACATATATGTTTCCCATTGTGATTTTGGACACACTCGTTTCCCTTTCAGGATCATGAAACACATGTTTCCCATAATAGAACAATCTGGTCAACTGGTTTCCAATTTTTTCTCATGATATATAAATCTTTACCTTATTCATTATAAATTGATATAGGTCCCACCCATCACCTAATGAAATCATATATTTATGTGTCATGAGATAATAAAAAATTCATCATATTATGACCCATAAAATGATATGTGTCTAATAAGAATCATATAATAACCCATAAAAATAAATTGGTATAAAAAATACATAATCTTATAATAACCTATATAGAAGATATAGGTTTCAAAATAATTTCACATCATAATACCCCAAAAATGAAGTAGTTTTCATAATTTTTTGCCATGCTATAACCCATAGAAGAGGAACTAGTTTCATCAAAAAGATCATCATAAAAATCAACCACTTAGATAAATAATAGTAATTATGTCCTTGTATCATATAACTACTAAATCATAAACATTATCAAATGATGTTATTATTTATGTAGAAGGATTTTGAAAAATTAGTTTGATAGTTTATTATGAAAAATAACCTTTCCTTGGAAATCATATTTTTAGAAGCATGACATTTTAAAAATCCTTTTCATTGAAAACAAAATTAAAAACATTCAATGTATTGTTTCAAAATAATTTATTCATTTCATGAGAAAAATATTTATTCCACATTGGAAAAAAAATCAATAAACATTTTGAAAATAATATTTTTTAATAATTACCATAGAATCTACTAAAGTAAGGTTTAGAAACAATTTTCATCAATTTTAAAAACATAAAAAAAAACTTAAAAATATTTTTCTTGAAAATGATAATAATTTATCATTTGAAAATAATTTTCTAAGACATTTATAGAAGTGTTTGTTTTTGAATAAAATAAATTTCCAACTGAAGATAGAAATAATGTCGAATTTTCTTATAAAAAATATATATTATATGATGTTACAAAAATATAAATTTTTTTACCATTAATATAATATATCATTAGCAACAATATTATAATAAAATTCATATGTATTCATGAAATATGGATCGTAATACTTAATTAATAGAAGATTAATCAAAACCAATCTCGGTAAATGATGTGGTTGTAGAAAGAAAATCATACCAATTTGGAATCATTGAATCAATATCCCCATAAAAGTGAGATCCTAAAATGAATTTGTTAAAAATAATTATTTATAAGAACCATAAAATACCTTATTCTGATTTATATACACTATATAAAATTAGTGAGTGTTGAATATGTCAAAAGTATCGCTGAAATAAATGTGACACGAGAAATTAACTCACCCCAATTCCTGACTATCATCATAATTATTCAAAGCGCTATTATAATATATATATACATATATTGTAAGTATATATATATATCAGAAAAGGATATTCATATATTTAATACCTTATATTATTTAATTTTGACATTATATCACAAGTGTATTAACCATTCCATTTTAATGATACGTTTTAGGAAATAAACTATTTATATTCGTATAGTTAATTTACTTTTGTTTATTAGAACTATTACATATATATTGATTTCAAAATATCCAAAATAATAAAAATTATAATTATATCATATATATTTAGTATATGAGAATTTAGACTAACCCATAAAATTTAGTGATAGGAAATGAAATACATCGTTTCATGAGATGGTATGTCATAAGTACGTATGGAGATTGTTTCCATTTTCATTCTATATAGAATGAAATAAAAGTAAATTATATATAAATATATTATAATACAAGTTTCATTGTTATTATATATATATAATATATCTATTAAACCATCTTCAATAAATTGCATGTAATTTTTGAATGAACCACATCGATTTTTGAGGCGGTAAATCACTATAAACATGAATGCCATTATAATATTCAAATAAAATGTAAATCACAATGGTATGTGTTATATAGAAATTAAATAATCATAATAACCTCAAAAAATTATAAATTAAATATATATTAATATTATTTTCTTCATTATTCACAACCATTACCTTTTTTCATGGCAGAACAAATGACATCATTATGTGATATTGTTGTTGGATGTACAAATAAATGAGGATGGTATATCTAATTTGATGGGAGGGTGTGATTTTTTAATTATTAACCATGATATGAAAACATATATATTTATGTAGTATAATTACATATTAATAAAATGATGATATAATGAATGTGTAATGATTTGGGAATCAAATAAAATGAAAACTCTTTAGGAAGAACATTATCTCTCAATTATGTAACCTAAAAATAATTTCACTAAGAACATTAAGGTATATTATTATTCCTAATATAATTCTACAGTGACGAGTATAAAGATTTTGGGGGTTTAATTTTTCTGATTTTTGGAAATCCTAATGTATTTAATGATGTGATGAATTGGGGATAGTGAGTTCCCTTTTATATTAGATGAGGATTTGTACACTTGAGAACAACAAATGTTAAACACTATTATGAGGTCTACATTGCATATTTCTTCCCACATAATGACCCATATTTGTTAAATTATTTGATATAGTCTATACATGTCTATATAATTGATTTGGAAAATTTAGTTGTTTATTGTTTCCCATGATTTTAATTTTTAGTCCCTTAGTAAACATGTATGTCTTATTATCACTATGATTAATTTTAATAGATTTCACTAATAATTTTGCTAAAAAAATATGATATAGTTATCAAAAAATTTCTATAATTCTCCTTAATTGTATGGAATACATTTTTCTGAATCCCAATAACACAAGTGGTATAAATTTTTATAAACTTAGATCTTCATTTCAGGTATAGATCTTGTTTTCAGGTGTTTTTAAGAAAAAAGGGAGAATTTGGAAATATTATATGTATATGTCATGTACTTAAGAGTACATGTCATGTACCAATTTTCCAAGACTGGTCTTGTAATGGTTGATATATGGCCGTGTAAGGCTACCTGAACAAGGCCAAAAGTAGGCACCTGTTGAGGCTTGTATGCATCATGTACAATAAATGAACATTCCGTGTTCCTTTTCTTTTAATTGAATAATCAGACTAGGGTCACCTCTAATCCCTAGAAACATCTTCTTCTAGGCAAGGCTTGTGGGGGGGGGGGGCTTCTAGAATTATTTCTTCTTCTCTAAGCCATTGGTTCTTCATCCAAGGATTGATTCGTTCTCTGGTGGGTGCATGGGAATCCCACGAGTGAGTTATTCCTTCTTCTTGACCCCTTTTCCTTGATTATTCTTTATTCTCAGGTTATTCATGTATGAGGGAATTTTTTTATTTTTTGTAGATATACATGATTATATTCTGATTAAATAGAAGAAACCAGATTATATAGATTATATAGTGTTGGGGTAGGAGGGTTCTTTCCTTTTGTAGGTTATCAATGTGTTTTATATGAAAAATTTATGATTACCCAACTTTTAGGTATTTTGGCTTAAGAAAATTGAACCCTATTTTATAGTTCTTAAATTGATTGTTGGTTAAAGGTTTTTTATTGTAAAATTATATGAAATTTCATGTTTGAGGAACACCCCATGGTTGTCTTTCCTTGTCTTAATGTTTAGGACCATTTGGTCCATGTTTCATATGAGGCAGACCATATTTTCCATGCCCTGGTTGATCAGACAGAACTGACTGTATTTTTCTCTTGAAAAATTCTTGTGATATGAATTCTAATTATTTATCCATGTAGAAGTTGATATTACTTTGGGTTTCTTGATATTGTATATGCACATTTTAATTACATAGGGTTGTGAGAACCTGGTGTAATTAGACCACACTGGGGATTGATGGTGGGTGATCCCTCAGAGTGAATATAGTTTAAGTTAGACATCAATGGTGGAATTTATGTTGAGAACCTCCTCATAGTATCTGTTATATTTCACACTACGAGACCACAAGGGGGATTTATGGTGAGTTCTCCATTAGAGTTTATGTAGTTTACGTTATGAGACAACAATGGTAATTAACGTTGAGTGCTTCCCCAAAGATTCAATAGAATATTATGGAATGACCATAGAGGGAATTGATAATGAGTTCATCCTCAGAGTGTCTCTACCGTATTATTGTATTATTTTTCAAAATTGGTTAGACTGTGTGAGTTACCCAGAGTGTTAATATAAATATTTAATGATGTGATGTGTCTGCCATGCCAAAGCAAAATCTTAGATTTGGTCCTATTATAAAGCCTTATGAGATACCTATTTGTGATACTTACATGATTAAATGATGAACATTAAATTCTAATGAAGGTAAATAGAAACTGTAGGATTGGTTACTATTGGGTACTTGTAGTTTCGTTTCTGATTTTCCATTATTACCTACTATATATATGCACTAGCAGTTATACAAGGATATTGTGGTGGTTGGCTACTGGTATTCATCTCACACCCTCTTTGTGTTAGAATTTTGGACCCAAAAGTTTTTTATGGTTGTATGTATAGATAAGGGAATTCACCCTTTTTCATGTGGTAATTTATTTCTATGCAGATAGAGAGAATAGGACCAAGCCAAGGATTTCAATGCTACGGAAGTTTATTTTTTTTCTTTTTTTACTTTTGTTTAGTAATGTATCTCAAATATTGTGACTTGTTTGGATGCCTTCCTAGACATATGAAACATGAATTATTTATATATGTGCTCTAGCTATTTATCTACCTTTATTATTGTAATGTTTACTTTTTTATGGTATTAATGAATCACATAATATTTAATAATTTTATTCTGATGTGCACACTCTTTAAATGAAGAAATAGTTTTCTCACTATCACACCCAAGTCCCTCGCTACTCCTCGACAACCTCTAGATTTTGGGGAATTGCGCTTGAGGCCATGTGACTAGTCGGTAATGAGGAACCTTTAGGCAGCACCCGGAACCAGGATATTACATAGTGGTATCAAATGTTGTTTTTCTTTTTTGATTTGTCCTAAATTTTTGAGCCTATAAACAGAGATATAATGTAATTTGTAGTTGATATTAATTTGTGTCTGGGAGTAGATGAGCCGTGTACAAGGAAAATCCAATAAACCTTGAATATTTAATTTTTTTGGGTTTTTAAATTTTTATAGTATATTTGATTACACCATTGGATGATACACATAGTTTCTGCTGTTATGATTTATACCATTAAGGTGTTATTTCTATTTCTACCTGATGACATTTGGGTATTTCATCTCATGCATTTTATAGGAACTTGATAGGGATCACATGTCATGCATTCTTTTCATTCCATTTAGGGTGAATTACTAATTTCATGCTATTGTGATTGATTTTTTTCTAGATATGCATGCTATTATGATAGATTTTGTGATACAGTACACTCTATTTTGAGGAGGGTACTGAAAAATTTTATGTTTCATTTGAATGGTTTCCAAACATTGGTCCCTGGGGTGCTATGGAACCTCTCGGATCAGAATTTGTTGGACCATATTGAAAATTATTGAATTATATTATATTACGACATTAATATGATGTCAATATTCAATTTGTGAGGAGTATTAGCCCCCAAAGACCAGAATTTGGAACCATAATGTCGGTTTTAGTGTTTTTATGGGGTTTTAGAGTAGTTTCTAAGGCTTACTGTCCGGAAAAACCCAAGATACATGGCGTGTAATGATGAATACATACTGTGTATCCTTCTTTTTTGGAGGAAAACGTTTTTCTTCAGTACATGACATGTCCTTTATGTACATACTATTTATTTATTATCCTTGTGACTGAATGTGTGAGTAGAGACACTGGGTTGGGAAATGTTTGGTGACACACGCTGTGTACTTGGAGTAAACACTGTGTTGTAAGAGTCTTGTATCTAACTGTGTTTCCAATGTCATGGGTGGATTAAGCTTAGGTTGTACAATCTTGGTTTCATTATTTCATGTCATATAAAGACAACAGTGTCACCGACTATGTGACTGATGAAACGGGTGGTTATAACATAAGGGGTACATGCCATGTCTTAGGTAAAGACCCTGTGTGGTGTTACCCAGAAAAGAACCGTGTGTTTAGCTATGTAGGGGAACTCAGGTTGGAGGGAATGATTCAAGTACATAATATGTCTCAAGGAGAACATTCCATGTGTTTGATAATTACATGACCAGGTTTTCCAGAGAAACACACAATGTTAAATACCTAAGGGAACATGCCATGTATGGGTTATACATGCCTTGTACCCCTATTTTTTAAAACATGAATGTCTTCATCTTTTTATCCACCCTTAAACTTGTAAGCCTTAGTCAAGGATAATAATAAACTAAGGTGTGTGGTTGAACTGGAAGATTCATGACACTAAGATATCCTCTGGCTGTACGATACGTACAAGAAAATGATCAAACACAAGAAATGATAGATTAGAGACTACCAACTGATCCTCCCATCATTCCCATCTTGGCACCAATTGTTATACCAGACATAAGTGCTAATGAAGAGTTCTGATAAGGCTTCATGAGGATGATGTAGACCATCCAGGTAGCATAACATCTTACCCAATCTATGGTATAGTTAATGTGGGTTTTCAGTAGCACCATCGTCCCAAATTCTTTGGGGACATAGGACCTCAAGATGCAGAGTCATGGTTGGAATCCATGTTGTCTATCTTTGTGAATCTTGAGGCACCTATAGAGATTAGTATGGATCTCTCCACATACATGATACATGATTCAGCCAAGAGATGTTTGGATGTGTTGTCATAGGCAGGACGCCATCTACTTCCGGCATAGGATGAGTTCCACTGGAACTTCTATGACAATATATACCCGAAGACATTGAGATCCAACAAATACTAAGAGTTCATGTGTTATGAGAAGGATACTCTCTCAATCATGGAGTATTCTTCTCACTTCACATATCTGCAGCACTTCATAACCATTCTAGGGGTGATGAGTTATTTCTTTTGAATATGTTTGAGGTTGGTCTCTGACATGAATTCTGATCCTAATAGAAAAACATCAGGTCGACATCCATATATTCTATAGTCCACCATGTGCTAGCCACCGAGTGAATCCTCATGGAATATAGAGCTTTGAGATTGCGTGGTTCAACATCCAGAGTATGAACTCTTCTAACTGATAGTAGGAAGATTTGTATGGATTCCACGCATGGAGACCCAAGTGGGCATGATTTTCATTCAGGTAACCAGGTGGGGTGTTAACAGTGTTGGAATGGCAGATATAAGAAACCACAGTGCCTACGAGACCCAGTTGAGTGCTAATATTGTGGCAAGATGCCTCATCTTCAGCATTTCTGCAACTACCTTCATACAGCATCTATTGAAGGAGGATCTGTTTTGAATCCAAGTTCAAGATCTAGTGCACCAGTTCCATATCATACTAGGGGCTGGACTTCTTCAGGCCATTCCTGCCAAGGAGCTTTTCATGGTCATGGTGATCATACGCAGGGTTTTCGATAGCCTAAGGGTTGATCTGATCATAGATTTCAAACTGCTTCACATGGGTGCAACGTGAGTCAGTCTTTTGCATTAGAGTACATCTAGTAGGAGCATGATCTTAGCCCCTCTATAGTTAGAGGTAAAATTTTTATTGCCTCAATTTTACCGTCTACTCTTTTCAATACAGGGGCTTCCCATATAGTTACATTTGTGCCTATTTTGGAGATTCTTAGGCTCTGAATAATTACTTCTACTGATATCAAGACATTGGAAAATTGGTTGTGGATTTTTATTGCTAGCGTACGTCAGTGAAATGAGATCAATCTTGAGGTTTGTGGACGTCAATTCCTATGGAACCATTATGTAATATAGTTGATTGATTATGATTTCATTCTCATTATTAACTGGTTAGTTACCTTCCATGTAATTTTTTATTTCTATCTCTATAGGGTGAGTTTCCCATCACTAAAGGGAAAATTTTTTATATATAAGTGATAATGGGATGTCCATTCGAGCAGAGCTAGACCCGATCATCGTTGGTTGAGAGGTGTTACAATACAAATTGTTAGTCTCTATCTTGATGTATATGGGACTTATCATAAGTATTTTCCTCCAATGGTTGATCTTCTTCTGGATGTTTTTCAAGATTAACATTCAGGTTTCCCTCTAGAGAGAGTGGTATAATTATCTATTGATATTGTGTCAACAGTGGAAACGGTGTCCATTAGTCCTTATAGTATAGATACACTAGAGTTATAGGAGCTGAAGAAGTATTTCTTGGAGTTACAAGAAAAGGGTTTGAACTGAACCAGTACTTCTCCTTTGGGTTCTCTGGTCCTGTTTTCAATGAAGGGGGATGGTACAATTAGACTTTGTATTGATTATCTAAAGATGAAATTGTTTACGGTCATAATCCCATATCGCTTGCCGATAATTGATGATCCCTTTGATCAGCTATGGGGAGCCATAGTGTTCTCGAATATTGACTTGATATTTGGTTATCATTAGTTTCACGTTATAACATAAATTATACCTCTTGAAACCTTTCAGAAAAGTATTGGACTATAGGAATATTTGTTAATGCTCTTAGGTCTCACAAAAGTGCAAGATGTTTTCAGGGAATTAATTAACTGAGTCTTCCATCCATACTTGGATTCCATTGGGGTTGTTTTTGTAGACTATATGTTGGTGTAATCTGACACTCAACACGACCTTGACACACATCATTAGGGCATTTTCAGTACATTGAGAGAGCATCAGTTATATTCTATGCTCTCAAAATAAGACATTGGGATGTAATAGATTCATTTACTGAGACATGTAATATCAGAGACAGTAGTATCAATAGATCCATAGAAGGTGACAGTAGTAGTTTCCAGCTTGTATCCAAAGAATGTTTTTGAGGTGTCATGTTTCTTAGGGTGTGATGGTTACTGTAGACATTTTATATAGGTCTTCTCATGAATTGAAACACAGTTAATGGGATTAACTAAGAATGAGTTGATGTATTCTTGGTCATATGGGTACTATTAATCCTTTCAAGAGCTAAAAGGGATGTTGACATCAGCACTGATACTAGTTATTCCAGAGCTAGGAAAGTGTTACACCATTTACTATGATGTGTCAGCTATTAGGAAAGGAGTAGTGATTATGAATGGGGAAGGAGTCGTCACATACATGTCTGGGATGTTGAGGCCACGTGAGTGGAATTACCTAAAGTGCGATCTCGAGTTAGCTACATTTTTTCATGATTTATGCAGTTGAAGACATTATCTTCTGGGTGAGAATTTTGTGGTATTCACTGACCACAAAATTCTCAATTATATCTTTACTCATTGTGATCTGAATCTGAGACAGTGAAGGTGGGTAGAGTACCTTTATCCATTTGTCATAGATCTTGACTACATGCCTTGGAATGGAAATGTTGTGTCTAATGCGTTGAGAAGGAGGTATTATATATAGGTATTTTAGGAGGCTAGTAGTGAGTGGATGCTTATAGATATATTTTCTTGAGATGCATTCAAAGGTGAATGATAGAAAGGGGAATACTTTTCTTTCTTCTATAGTAGTTACCTCTAATATTTTGGATTAGGTACAAAATGAGAATCTATTGGAATCCAAAGGACTAGTCCTATGAGAGAGAATGTCAGGAGAGGAACCTACATGAAGGTGGACCATAAGAGAGGATGATGTCTTGTGTTTTCATGGATACATATGGGTGCCATAATACATGCTTGTAGAGTTGATGTGGGATTTTCATTCCTCATTTTTGGCAGTTCATACTGGTGTCACCAAGATGTATCCAGATTTACATTATCGGTATTGTTGGAAATGTATGAAGAACGATTTCACATATTTTGTTATGAGATGTTTCACTAGTCAGTAAGTTATGGAAGAGAATTAGTGACCGGTAAGGCTTTTACAGCAGTTACCCATTCCCGAATGGAAGTGGAATGATGTCACAATACATTTTATTATAGGGTTACCATGGTCTCCTTTAGGGAACTATTCCATTTTGGTTTTCATTGAACGACTCAAGAATGTCAAAGACTACATACTGATCAATGAAAACCTCAGAATAGGTGATCTAGGAAGGCTGTATATCTAATAGATTGTATAGTTGAATAGGGTTCTGTTCTCTATCATTTCAAAAAGAGATTCCTGTTTTACTTCTCGTGTCTGGCACAGACTGTATAGGGATTTAGGTACATAGGTACTTCTTATTACATCATACCATTCCCAGATAGATGGCTAGTTAGAGCGTATAATTTATGTGCCAGAGGAAATTCTTCGAGCATGCATCCTAGATTTGGGAGGTTCTTGGGAAATGCAGATACCTCTAGTGGATATTTCCTGCAATAATAGTTTTCATGAAACTATTAAGATGGCACCTTGTGAGGACTTGTATAGTAGGCCATGTTGATCATGCCTATGTTCGCTTGAGATAGGTGTGGTAGCTATAATAGGACCTTATCTTCTCTAGGAGACCACTAAGTAGGAGGAGTTGATTCTGAATATGATGGCTACTTCACAGTCTCTTCAAAAGTATTATGCTGATTGACAAAGGAAAAATTTGGAGTTCAAGGTTAGAGATTAGGTTTACTTTCATATCACCCCGAGGTTGGGAAACAAGAAGATTTGGAGACAAGGGAAGCTTTCACTGAGATATGATGAGATGTTTGAGGTTTTGGAGAGAGTCAGGCTGATCCTTTTGTTTTCTATTATTTATGATGTATCGAGATATGTACGATGTCTTCCACATTTCTCATCTATTACGTTACATATCTGGCTGGTCTCTAGTTTTTCGACCTTGGGATGTCGAGTTGGAGGTGGGTGTAATGTTTGAGGAGCATCCTATATGGATTATTGACCGATGTTCGAAGGTTCTCTAGGGATGGTATATTCCTATAGTACAGGTGTTATGGAAGCATGGCCAAGTTTAAGATAAGACTTGGGAGAGGGAGACTGATGTGAGATCATTGTGGTAGGAGATGTTTGAGAGTTTTTATTGTCCACCTTGATTGGGAAATTTGGGGAAAATTTTCTTTAAGGGGGAATTTTTTAAGAACTAGGATCTTAATTTTAGGTATGGATCTTCTTTCTTTGTTTTTGAGAAAAATGGGCGAATTCTGGAATTTTAGATGTACACGCCGGGTACTTAAGAGTACATGCTATGTGTCAGGTTTCTGTGGTTGGATGTGTACTGGTCGTGTAATGGCCGAGATATGGTCGTGTGAGGTGACCAAGAGACCGCATAAAATGGGCGCCAGTTGAGGCATTTACATGGCATATACATTAAATGAACATGCCATTTATTTTTTATTTTAATTGACTAATCAATATGGGGACTCATCTAATCCCCATAAACGTCTTCTTCGGGACAAGCCTCATGATAGAGCGTCCAGAATCACCAATTCTTCTCCAAGACACTATTTCTCCTTCCATGGTCTGATTTGATCTTTTTAGGCTATTGTGGAATCCCACTAGTGTGTTCTTCATTCTTATTGGGCCCTTTTCATTTATTCTTCCACATTCTCAAGTTATTCATGGATGAACATTTTTGACATTTTTGTACATAAACATTATTCTAGGCCATGTCAAGGTTAACATGGGTGCATATTGATCCTAAAACATCGAGGTAAGTGGTTTGTTGCCTTTTGTTTGTTGTCTTTGAGTTTTATATGCCAAAGTGTTGATTACCCATGTTTTTGGTATTTCAGGTAAAGGAAATTGTACCCTATTTTATCTACATTAGATTTATTATTTGATTAATGGTTTGATATTGTGGAATTATATTATATTGATTGTTTAAGGAAACCCCATGGGTGTGTTCCCTTTTTTGAATGTATTAGGCCTTTTGGACTAGTTTTATTGTGAGTCACACCTTATTTTCCTTTCCTTTCATGATAGGATAAAACTAATGGACTTTTACTGCTTGATACATTCTTGTGATATGCATTGGAATTTTTTATCCATGTTGTAGTTGAGATTATTTTGGGCTGGTTGACATCGTATATGCATGTTTGAATTATGTATGGCTATGAGAACCTTGTGTAGTCAGACAATATGGGAGATTGATGGTGAGTGCACTATCAGAGTGTCTATAGTTTATGTTACGATACCACAAGGGGAATTGACGTTGAGTGGTTCCTCAAAGAGTTTTTTATATTTCACTATATCATACCATAGGGGGAATGATGGTGAGTTGTCCCACACAGTGTCTATAGATTACGTTACTAAGACCATAAGTGGAATTGACGTTGAGTCCTTCCCCATAGAGTCTATAGTCTATTTTGTTATGATCATTGGGGGAATTTATGGTTAGTGCTTCTTTATATTGTATTTGGATTTTTATTGCATTATTTTTCCAGAGGGGTTAGAATTTGTGAGATACCCAGAGGTTTAATATAAATATTGAATTTTTTGAATCAATATCCAAGATAATGCACAACATTAGATTCTGTCATATTAGGTAGTCTTTTGAGATACATGTTTGTGTTACTTACTTTACTAAATGATAGACCATAAATGCTAATGAATGTAAATTGAAACTATATTAATGGTTACATTTTTTGATTCTATATTCCTTACATCTTTTACATTATTACCTTCTATATAAAATCACTGACAGTTAGGCATAGATCTTATGGTGGTTACCTACTGTGATTCATATCACACCATGTTTGGGTCATGCATTTGTACCCAAATAACTTATATAGATTCATGTATAGATAATATAATGTTTCCTTTATCATTAGTTACATGATTTCTGTGGATCTAGAGATCATGGGACCAAGCTAAGGCTTGCGATTCTAGATGATTTTATTTTTTTTCCTTTGTACTTTGGTTTAGTAATGTTTTTCCTTAATTCTGAATTTTTTGGCTGGTTTCTGGGACACGTGTGACATAAATAATTTATATAAGTGATCTAGTCGATTATTTACCTTCAGTCACTTGGTTTTTATTTTACGTATGGTATTACTACTTCCAATACTATTTACTATGGTTATTCTGATGTTTATACGCTTTCAATGAGGGTATAGTTTCCACACAATCACAACTAAGGCCCTCACTACTAGTCGTTAGCCTCTAGAATTTATAGAAATCTGCTTCAAATGATGTGACTAACCTGGTACAGGGAACCTTTGGGAAGCTCCAAGAACTAGAACATTAAAAAATTAATTTATAATTAATCCTACAAAGGAGATGTGGCCACGAGTTTCTAAAGTGAAAAAGATCAAAAGTTTGAATTAATTTAATATGTAATTTCAATGAAAAATTGATTCTAATGAACTAAATTAGATCAAGTGATGTATAAGTGTTCTAATTATTCTATAAGGACAATTTAAAATTTAATTTATCATTATATATAATTTAGATGAAAACTGAGTTTTTAATTAAACTTTTGTATTTTTCCTTATTCATGAAAAAACGGAAACTATTCTGAAAAAGTACTAAAAATCACCCCCATGGTAATTTTAATATTATTATTTCTAAAATAATATATAATTTATAAAAAATATATATGGGTGTCATAATTTTGTTTTAAAATTAATACCCATTTCAAATATTGTAAAAGAGCCTTTTAGATAAATACATATTTTTTGACTTAAATAAGATTTATTCCTATCTATTGTCTTGAAAACACATAATAAGAATGATAAGTATTTTATTGAATATATAAAATATAAATTTAATTAAAATCATTCACCAAAATTTAATTGATTATATTATTGACCTAAACCATAGTTGTGGGCAGAAATATTGTTTTTCAGAAGACATTTCCTTTCTTTTTAAATAGAGTTTTATATATATTATGAATTAATTTGTTTCCAAATAAATAATTTTTTAGACATGTGTAAAAATAATTTAATAATTTAGTTTACCTTATTCATAACTGCCCTTCCATGCATTATGTGAAAACTATACTAGTATTTTAATAAAATTTCATGTCATATTTAAACTCGTTGTTGTGTTTAGTGTACGAAAAGATCGATGTTTCATATAGTTAAATCTAAGAACGGTTTTGAATGTAAAAAATATATAAACACGGTAATTAATTTACTATAAGAATATCTAATAATTTATTATACAGAAATATAATATTAGTGTTGTGTGTACTGCAAGATTAATGTGGTGTTTCAAACCGTGAAATTCATTTACGAAATTTAATTTATTCAAAAATAATAATTCCAAAAAACTAATATTGGTACATTCTACCCCCATTAAACCAAATTATTCCCAAATTAATTCAGAGCTTTTCTGGGTTTTATAATTAAGGGATTCTTTCTTAGAGACCAACATCATTAAATATGAATACAAAAACATCATTTAAAAATGGAAATTTGGAAACATAATTGTTACCCAAATTAATATATAACTAGGTTTAGATATATGATAAAATTCATTGAAAGTGAAAACAAGGACATGTAAGAGAATCATAACACCAAATACTGAGGTAGAGTAATCAATAGTATGTTCAGAACAATGTTAAAAATCACAAATCCATAATGAAAATGGGCTTCAAAAAGGACAACTGTATCATAAAAAATGATAATAATATGATATCATTTTATTCCATAACAAATTTATTAAATCTGAATAATTTTATTATGTTAATATATTTACTTGATTAAATTTAATATTATAAGCATAATCTCAACCTTGTTTTGTTCCACGGTCAATTTACACTTTATCTCTAACACCAATAAATAAAGGGTGATTTGTTAATCCTGAAGCACAAACAAATCACATGATCCATAAAAGGAATGATAAATCAGTCTACCTATCCTGAGGTATCATAAAAACAAAAAATATTAGAATAGGTTACCCAATATACATAAATCATTATGGTGAAGTAATTTTTTAATCTCCAAAAATTCTTCCAAATTTCAACTGAAACCATTCAATTACTTGTTAATCTTATATCCCTTAGAAAATATAAATCATTTGTTATTTCATTAATAAGCACATATATTATATGAAAGACATTTTCATTAGAAGCATAATTCCATCCTTGTATTGATATAATATCAAATTTGATTGTATTTTTCTACAATCCACATAGAGAAAGATTATAATGATAAATTTCACTAAAGGTAGAACAATAATATTTACATAGGGAATAATTATACAAAATAAGAAATTAATTTCCCCAAATAATTAATGAATGATATGTTTTACCTAATTATCATAATATAAATTATCAGTTATGATTGAATATTATTTACCAGGTTTTTTAATCATATGTGGTTTTGTAATATCATTAATGTTATCTCATGGATTGGGGAATTGATTCACATAGTTTCCAAACTCATTCAACTTAAAATACTAGATTATAGGTGGAGTATTATATTAAATTCTCTTACCTACAATGTGTAAACTATACCACTAATTATATTTCAAAAAATACATAAATTTTGGAATACCTTTCAAAATCTAAGGTACCCCCTATTCCATTAATTAAATTCCATCGATGATTCTTCTGATATTTTTAGCACAATGATGCATAGAGTTGTTTTCCACCGTTTAAGATTTCATGAGATTTGATAATAATATTCTTATAAAAATTATGGGAATGGACAGAATATATTATTTCCATTTCTATCCTAAGTACATATTGAATAGATTATTCATAGATATTATATTCACTTCTATCCAATTCATTTTGAGGATTGGGTTTTCGGTCACCAAATAATCGATTAATTTTATATATAGTGACTAAGATCAAACCATAATCATACCTTGAATATATTGAGAAATTATATGCGTATGTATCAATTAATTCCATATACCTTTTATTAATATTAAGGAATTATATTTCACACTTTTTTGTATAATATGAGATAATTACTTAAACAATAATATGCCATTTAGAATCTCCACATTTGATTGATTAAATTTATTCTTATTCCCTCATGATATTAATCATATTCCTCCACTGTTCTGATTCACCTTCCCAATGATAATCATGAATAATTAATTACTCATACTCCAATAAGGAAGATTTATTTGGATATATTCCATTGATAAAAAACAACTTGATTAGGAGATCCAATATAAGATAGTGGGTGTTGCCTCATGAAGGTCCCAAAAGAATATTATTGACTCATTTTCTCATCTATACGTTCATCATGATTCAGAGTGGTATTATTATATTTGTGAAAATGAACAATATTTTTCATTATAGCTTTGAAATCATATTGTCTCTCATAAGGAAAATCATTACTATATGCATTTTATTTGGCATTAACACAGTTTTTCTAGGTTCCGTTTATTTTTCAAACAAAAAAACATAGTTTGGTAAACACTAATCATTGTGGGTAACCACATAATCATAAAAAATAACTAATATAATTTCTAAAACATGACACATTTTACTTTAATCTATACCAAAATAGGATTTTCCTAGGTTATTCATAGTCATAATCGATGATGTTTCATAAATAGATTGTAAATTTACAAATCATACCCACTATGAGAATTAATCTAGCTATTCAGTATAGCAAGTTGTCATTCACTTATTCTCAGTTGAGGTGAGTTCAATATAGTATTCTCAGATCTATTACCCATTGGTAAATATTTTCTAGAGAAATATCTAGTTATATTATCTAGACATGGATTTAATGTAATGAGTAATACTAATTCTATAATTCACAAAGATCCCATTAAATTTTCTTAAACTTTTACTCATCCATACACTTATCCATAGAGATATCCATAGACATGTCCATTTAAATATCCCTAGGGATCTCACTAAATTTTAATCATCCTTGTTTCTAGTTGATGAATCTATCATTACTTTTATACAAAGTATAATGACCAAGGGCTTTTAAAATTTTGATATTATATTTGTTGGATGAATATTCATTACGTCATTCAACACACACTTGGTGACTATAATATTATAGTGAATTGAGAATCTTGGAACACACTCTTATTAATTTTTGGACCATATTAAATTTATCCACTAAATATTTTACCCTTTAGTAGTCCTACATATAACATTTATTCATAAAAAATGGAGAAGAACCATAAGAATGGATGAAATCAATATCTCTGTAAGTTTAAACATAATGAATATTAATAAATGATCATTCGAATGAATATGATACACATAATGGTATGTGATAATGAACATAACATATAATTTTCATACACAACATTGCATATATTATAATATTGAGTCGTAACATAATTACTTTTAGTTCATAAGGCGTGAATCATGATGGTGAAAAATCATCATAAATAAATCATGAACCATACACTCCTGTCATAAAAGTGTCGAACAATAATAAATATATAAAACCAATTACTATATCAATTTTAACAACCAATACCATCAACATAGAGGATATAGACACACCTATTTCCCATAGTTGATCAAGACATACCTATTTCCCATTTTTTATCTGGACACACCTCCTCACTATTGTGGTTCAGGGCACACATATTTGCAAATGTGGATCAGGACACACTTATTTCCCCTTTTAAACAAATCCCAACGACTTGTTTCCCATTTTATCACAAGAGAAAAAATTATTTAACCATTTATTTTTAATTTTATGTAGGACCCAGTTGTTGCATAATGAAATAATAAATACATGTTACACAATATAATAAAACAATCATCTTATCATGACCCAAAAAAAAGATTGGTTTTAGAAACATCAGATCATAACTAATCAAATGAAATGGGTATGATAAATATTTAATCATATCATGACCAATGGAAAATAAATAGGTTACATAATATTTCACCATAGAAGAACTTGTGAAATGAATAAGGTTTGAAAATCATTTTATCATTGTATAATTACTGACAGAGAAATGTGTTTCATAAACAACATGAGTTGTCATACATAATATATTCAATAAAAATATTGTAATGGTTTCTATTGATCATATATATATTAAATAAAAATATATATTATATGATTTCATCATATATGGAGAAGGATTTTGAATGATCACATGAATCATTTTTTTATTAATCAATAAATTATTTAAAAATCATATTTTTTTGACATAGTCAGTTTCAAAATTCTTTTTATGGAAAACTAAAATAAAAATATATGAACTATGAATAAAAAATAATTTAATAAATTTCATATGGAATATATTTTATCCACTTTGAAAACTAATTTTATATCATAAAATATTTTTAAATATCTTTTTCTTGAAATTAACCTTTATAAAATATAATGTATGATTACAAAAAAAATTAATCATACAAAATTTACCAAATAATTTTCCATGATAATTAACTTCATATATCATTTAAAAAATTGTGAAAATTTTTCTATAAACATGTTTTCTGAATAAAATATATTCCTGAAAAAATATTAAAATATTGTCTAATTTTATAAAAACACTTTCTTATGTTTCAAAAGTTACATCGTGATGAAAAATGGAACCATTATTAAAATATTTAATTAATAAATAAAATTATAGAAACTTTCATGCGTATTTTTGAAATATGGATCATAATATTTCATCAATGGAATCATAATAAAAAATTACCCTAATAAACAATGAGATTGTAGTATTAAACTCTTACAAATTTGGAATCATTGAATTAGAATCCCTATGAAGGGAATATAATATAATGAACATGTAACAAATAATAATTTTATATATAATTATCATAAAAATCATTCATGGGTAGTATATACACCCAATCAAAGAAAGTATTGGTGATTGTGACATAAGTCTCACATAAATAAATTTTAAACCAAAAATCTCTTTATTAGAAGTCATGACTTTATTCGTACTTTTCTGAAACCTCAATTATAATACATATATGTTTATTATAAATATATCTCAGAACCATATTCATATTTATAATAAAAATTAACATTTATATTTTAATTTATATAACCTATTTATAAAAAATTCAATATTAATGTTATGTTTCGAGAAATAACAACATTGTTTTTCATATTTTTTCGCCTATTAATCATAGTCCTCAAACATAGATAATAATTTCAGAATATGATAAATTATAAACATGATAAATATTTTTTTATATATCAAGTATATATTTCTTAATAATAACCACTGAAATTTAGTGATTGGGAATAAAATTCACCTTCATAGAGACCGTAGGTCGTATGCACGAATAAACTCTATTTCAATTTTCATTTAGTATTGAAAGAAATAAATTTAAATGATATTTATAATTAAATATAAATCCTAATAGTATAATTTTGAGGTTGAAAATATAAAAATATTTTATTAAATCCATCCATATTAAATTTCATGTAAAATGTGAACTAATCATATCACTTCACAGGGCGGTAGTCTACCTTACGCGTGAACGACATTACCATATTCCAAAAAAAGGAAATAATGAAGGTATATGTAATATACAAATTAAAGAATCAAAATTGAAACTTAAACATCTCAAATATCATTTATAAATAGTATTATCATCATTGTATCCAAAAATTAAATGTGGTATTTGATGTATGAATGCCATTAGTTTGTGAGGCGGTAGTCCACCATACACATTAAATATGATTGTGTATCCCATTAGATAAATGTGTGTGAAGTTTTATGGATTAAAATAAACATAAAAAATCTCAAAAAATTGAAGATACAATTGTTATTATAGAATAAATATATAATATTTATTGAATGAGGTGGGGAAGGAAACAAAATGAAAACTCTTTTATAGGAACACTGCATTTTGTTTGGATATCCTCCTTAGGTTTTGACTAAAACCATCAAGAGATTATATCCATTCCATGTTAATGTTTAAAGGATAACAGGGATGATTTTGGAGTTTACATGGTAGGGGTTGGATGAAAAAATGGATATAGAGGTGTGAATAATGGGGGAGAGTGAATACCCTTTTATAGTGGAGGAGGAGTGGGATTAATGTCCATCCCAAAAGGTAATAAATATTGAGAGGTATATAGATATAATTTGCCTCCAGTAATTAACCATGATTCCTCTAAGTGTATATATATTCTAATTATGGCTATAATGTTCATTTTTGAAAAGTTACTAAGACATTTTTATACATAATATCATTGTTTTCCCATAGAAAACTTGTTTTTCTCTTAATCACCGGGATTAATTTTAACCATGTTATAATAATTTTTTTGAAAATTAACATTTACATTTTTTAAATCATAAATTATTATGATTATAGATATATAATATATTTTCCCAATTTTAAATCACATATGAAAAATAAATTAATTTTAAATTAATCTCACAATCTTGATTAGATAATAGGTTTTTAATGTGAAAACAATTAAAAAGATTGAAATGATTTGGTATTCAATTTCAATTTGAAATGTAATCTAATTAAAAAAAATATTATTTATTAATAAATAATTGATATAATTATAAATTAAAATCATTCTAAAATATGATTTTTTTTATAAATTATTTTCATTAAAATAAAATTTTTAATTAAAATTCATTATTTTTTCACATTCATAAAAAATAAAACATCAAATAAAAATATTAAAAAATTAACTGTAAGGTATTTTTTAATTTCCCCCTACAAAAATTAATTTTATTCTATCAAATATAGTTATAAAAAAATGATTTGTTATAAAAATTTCCCATTAAAATGAGGTATAACTTCCTTTTAGATAAATAATATTTTAGTGCCTCAAAATTTATTTATTTATATATATTGTCTCAAAAAAAGATAATATTAATGCTAAATCATTGATTGAATATATAAAATGTAAATTTAATTGAAATTACTCATAAAAAGTGATATTTTAAATTTGTTGACACAAGAAACACTTTTTCTGATAAAAATCGTCTTTCGAAAAAATATTTCCTTCCACAATAATTTTTTTTGTATATTCATTCATAACCAATTGTTCACTGAATAAATCATATTATATACACATTTAATCCATAATATTATAATTTAGTAATTCGTATTTTAGACCACCATTCCAATGGCTATGTGACAACACAAAATATATTTTTATAATATTTAACACTTCTCTTACACATAGCATTTCATATAACACATTATAAGATATGTGTTTCATATAATGAATCATTTTCTTTGTGTTTCATTATAACCATTATAAACATGGAATTTCATTCAATAGAATAGAAATTCAGTTTTTCATGTACTAAAATATAAACCTCCTGTTGTTTGTATTAAAGTCTAATTAGTGGGCTATATATAATGAAATCTGTCAAATAATCTTAATTTATTCAAAAATATTAATTCATTAAAAGTTGGGTTGCTAGAAAAAGGAAGTTACGTAAGTAAAAATTAACTTTACATGATAAAAGATGTATATCATAGTGATGTGAAATTGAAGAGTAAAAGACATACAAGCAATATATATTTATGATAAAATGTATTATTGAATATTTACAGATTTCACCCCTTCCTACATCATTAATCTTTAATTAAATCCATCTGTCCTTTGAAAAGTGACTTATCCTTTTGTATTTATAAAAAATGAAACTCAATTAAATTATTGAAGGATCCTTCACCACCCCACATCTCCTCTCATCCAATAACCGATGGATTGATATAAAATATTCCAAAATCCCCACTAAAATTCATTATACACATCATATTTGTCTTGTTATTATAAAAAATCACCTATCTATTATTTAATACATCAGTCAAAAGATATTTCCATGGAGTATTGTAATTATTTCTTACTACTCATTTTTTATTTCAATTAATTTAATTCTACTTACCTGAAATTATGAAATTTTTTCTCTATTTCACTATAATGAAAATAGTATTATTAATATTCTCATTTTTTATTATGATGATAGAATAATATTTTCCTACCCTTTCTATTTTATATAGAAAAAAAATATATCATCTTATGTATATGTGAAATACTGATTCAAGGAACAACATTTGTATTTTTTCCATACCTTCTTACATTTCTAGTTCAGAAGATGTTTTTAATATTCAATTATGATATTTATAAACTAGAACAAATTTTTATATAACAAAACATTACATATATTTCATAAATTATATAATTCTTTACTTTGTTTCTCAGGTTTATATATATATACTACTATCTCTAAGAAAGTTGTGTATTTGGTTTTCGTTATATTATTAAATTCATGGAAAATATTTATTAGATTATTATGTATTAACACAGAAAAATATATTTATAATCCTTGTTCTTCTATAATAATTATATTATAGGAAAAATAACTATAATGGCCATACACACCCATAGATTATAACTTATTCATCTTTTAGTCAGTTCATCCACCAATATCTACAATGTTACAAATAACTGCCATGGATTATTATGGAAACATATCAATTAGTGTTTTTGGAAATTAATGACATAACACATATTTTTTATTCTCCTAGAAATATTAAACTAATAATTAGTATATTATTATTGTATAAAAAATTTCATTGAAAATTATAGAAAAAATCTCATCACTAACATCATTTTCATGAAAAATAAATGAAATACATAGAAATAAGATATGAATATTATAAATAAATATAAAAATATCTTTTATAGAGTATATATTGATCTTATAATGATGAATTTTTCATCAATGAACATGAATTGACACTACTGCTATAAAACTAGTAGAAATGAATATTTGAAACTAATAAGAACATATGATGATATTAATATATAATTTAAAACTATATTTTTAGTTAATAAATATAAATAAAATTTTTAAATCTATATATGTATGAATAATGATATAAAATACATGATTATGATATTTTTCTTTCATATAAATAATTTCATAGAACATTTCACTGATAAAAATTAAAATAAGGGGTTCTAGTTATTAATTCAAATAATTGAGACATGTTTTTGATTATTAAAATAGAATCATTTAAAATGTGTATATTTAGACACTTGATTATATTATACCAGGAGGTTGGAACCATGGTCGTTCTATGCATGAAATATAGTATGGTTTGTGTATGTTGTCAATCCTATAGATCAAGCAAGTTCAGAATGTGTGCTATGATTGTGATCATACAAAACATGCAGATAACAGTTTTAAAGGTGGCATCAGACTCTGATATTTTCCGCATTTGGGCCAGAAGATCGACATATAAAGAAAAGGTGTTTTAGAAAAAAGACTTGTGCTCCATTAACCAGAAGTAAAGGATACTTTCACACCTGGTGTTTTTCAAAATAAGAAAATGAAAACAAGGAAAAGGAAATGGGGTCCCACATGTATAGGGTTGGTCGCACAGGTGACTTGCGTGACGATAATGGACTTGTGCGCCGATGCCTATGAGGATTGGAAACTTGCACTCCATTTTTCCCTCAATATAAGATCATCAAAATATGTCATAGGACGTAGGTGCGCTCATGTTTTTGGGTTGGTCGCGCAAGTGTCTAGGGAGACAGAAGACTAGCATGCCGAAACTTACACACTGAGGTAGGACTTCTGTGTCGCTACGCAGGGTATCCTATTTTCCTATAAATAGAGGACCCCCCCTATATGGTATGATATTCAAGACTTATATATTTTTGGAGCTCCCATCGCGCAAGTGTTGAGTCGCGTAAGTGGCAGGTTGGTCACGCAAGTGAAGGTTGCACGCCAGTTATTGGCTGCTTGCCTAAGGTGGTTTGGGAGTAAGAGACCTTGGGTTGCGTAAGTTTGGAGTTGTAATAGGAGGTGCCATGCAAGTGGGGTGGTGACACTTGCATGCCGAATTTGTGCCACGTATGTGACTTGTGAACCTGGCAGTAAAGAAGGGAGATATTATTTTTCTGAGCTGCATGAAAGTTGGAATATTTCCCAGTACCCTCATGCAAAGTGAGATTCATCTATGGGTGTGTGTTGGACATAAAGAGAGAATCTACATACAATAAAGGATGCAGTCTTTTTCAATGATGAATAGACCTTCACGTCTATAAATTGAGTGGGACTTCACCAACGACAGAGAGCCAGGGGGAGTCAATAGGAGTGACCTAAGGGACGTAGTGATCTATCCCTGAACATTTGTAAATGTAGTGATCCTGGGATAGAGTGACTGTTCTTCAACCATTTTATTCCACATAGTGTTGTTTAGTGAAATTTGGTACGACCAACAACCTGTCGGCATATGATCCTTGGACGTATCCCTTAATGGTTATCCAAGTAAAAAGTGATGTCTCATTGGTCTACATGTGAATGTTTTCTTTCGGATATTTTTCATCATATAGGTTCAACAAGTTCCTACCAATGTGGGAACAAGATCCATCACATTAAAAGAAAAAAATTCTCCTTGATTCACCCCTCCCCTCTTAGGGTGTCCCGGGGTCCTTCAAGTGGTATCCGAGTGTAAAGGTTGCTGGTGTTGAATCTATCCTTTGTCGTCATGGAAAATTCATCCAATATTAGGGGAGTCCCCCTCTTTCATGGAATTAATTTTCAGATGTGGAAGAACAGAATGAGATCTCATCTAAGATCCCTTGGAATGGATGTTTTTTTCCATTGTGCAGGGTATAAATGTTTTTGATCCAATTTGACTGGCTATGACGGATGCATATAGGAAAATTCTCGTTGCTGATGCTAAAGCACAAAATGCTCTCACTATAGCCATTTCTGGTCAGATCTATCTAAAGATGATGAGTTTCACCTCATCATAGTCTATATGGGTTAAAAATGAAAATATTTATGAAGGAGATAACAATGTTATGGAGGAAATTCAATGAGGAAAAACTACAAGTGCTGCACAATAGGTTCGATGACTTGAAGATGCATCCTGATGAGAATGGAGACTCCTTCTCCAAATGAATTATTGATGTGGTTGGAGTAATTCAGGGTCTAGGAAAAGAAATCAAATATTTTGACATTTTGAAGAATATACTAATAAGACTTTTACCTCTATACAATTTAAAGGTTTCACCCCTTGATGAAAGAGATCTTTCTAAACATTCGTTGGATGATCTTATGAGCAGCCTGGTGGCATATGAAATGAGAGTCAAACCAGAAGATTCCACGACTCGAGTGAGCAAAGAAATGGCAATCAAATACATTGAGAAACTAAAAATCTCAAAAGATATTAGTGGTGAAGATGATAAAGATAAATAAATTCTTTCTGTCATTCCAATGAAGTTCCAGAAGGGAAAAGGGAAATTCAATGGGAAGTTACCTCTAGCTTTCTTTTGTTACTCTAAATTCGAGCACATTTCTTCTCAATGATTATGAAAAATCGATGATGATGATAGCAATGCTGAAAACATTGAGAAGCCTCAAAAAAGGTTTTTCAAGAAATGAGTCTTCAAATCAAGAAATAATGTTCTGAGGAATAGTTTTGGCTATATAGAAAAATATGATGATAATGAATTCTGTGAAGAAGAAGAACCAGCGTTTAGAACTAGAATCCATGCTTCTATGATGACCACTGATGAAAATTCAGAAGATTATGGTGGAAGAAATCAGTTAAAAATGAGTGGAAATCCCGAGTTGCAACATAAGGATGCTATTAGAAATCTTAAGATGAAATGTAAGAGTTTCAATAAGTGTAAATCAATTGTAGTGGTATCTACTGAATCTATTGATCAGCTTGAAGCTGAAATTGAAGGACCGGAATAATTTGTGATTGTATAGTCTAAAATCCTTGAAATCAATGCTGATGTAGTGGATCTGAAGCTGAGAATTAAAGATAAGGGAAAGGTCATCAATAACCTCACATCTAGTCTGGAATAAAAATCCAAGACTTCTAAGAGTCTTGAGGATTAAATCGTTACTCTAAGGATTAAACTTGAGAATGAATCAATCTAAAATGTATCAAGTAAGAATATACAGTTTTGAAGATTCTCAGATTCAGTGTTACTGGTATGTGCCAAGTGTGGTTCAGATGGGTTTGGAACAATCTGGAGTGATCAAAGAGACTCTTGCATGGGAAAGAGTGGAATTGGCTATGAAGCTGAGACATCAACTACTGGAAGTAAAGAGAGCCAAAAGAATGATATGTTGAGAGTTGGACATGTTGAAATGTTTCCTAAAGTGATGAAAAAGGATCCCTCAATCCAAACTAAAAGGGGAACTAAAAATTATACTCAAGCATTCAGAAATCATAGAATGTCCAAAAATTCTCCCAATGAAGAAGATATGAGGAGAAATTCAAGTGAGAATAAATGTCCTCTCATGGAGTGTCAGTTCTGTGGCTATCTGGGCCATAACATGTCTTACTGTGAAGAGGCAAGAAGCTATCTGATTGGAGCAGACATAGGAGTTCAATAGAGGTGAAAAAATTCATATCCTATTTCTTATAGATGAAATGAGTTCTATGTGTATTGTTTTTATTGTTCTAACATTGGTCATAAGGATGTTAATTGCAGGCAAAGAAGAGACATGGGCACCACATACTGAAGTTCAATACAAGTAATGTCTCATCAGCAAGACAACATTTCTCTTTCAAATAGGTTCTCTCATCTCTAATAATACTTCGACTATGAATAACCAATGTATGATTATGAGATAATCGAAAGGACATCAGTGATCCATAGTCAATCCAATGTCTCATGGAAATAAAAGAAGAAAATTGTGAAATCCAACCTTAAAGAGGTCGCCCTCAATCCTAAAAAAAGAAATAGTACCTTGATTCTAGAGAGCGGTTGTTCATAACGTATGACAGGAAATGATGGTCTATTAATGGTTATCAAAAAGAAGTCTGATGGTACAGTTCGATTTGGAAATGATTGTGCTCGGAAAATCAAAGGCATTGGAAGTACTGAATTAGCCAACAGAGAGATAAAGAATACTGAATATCTGTACGTAGATGGAATAAATTGTAATATACTCAGTGTGAGTCAACTCTATGACTTGGGACTTATAGTTACTTTTAAACAGAAAGGTTTCACTATCAAGGGAATGACAGACAATTCACCCAAGAAGGGTGCAGAACAAAAGGCAGCTTGTATCATGTTGAAAGTAAAGAAAATGTTTGTTACATAACTATTGAAGTGGAATAAAATATATGGAATTGGAGTCTAGGAAACATCAATCAAAAATAAATACAGAAAATATCAAAATTTAATATTGTCATGGACATTCCCAACATAATGTGTCAGTGTGAAAAGTCATATGATGCTTGCATTCTTGGAAAGTTGGTCAGCAGTTCATATCGACCAAGGAAGAAAAGGTCTTCTCATCTTCTTGATCTAATTCATATATATGTGTACGGGTCAGTAAATGTTACCGGAACTCATGTAGAAAGGTACTTTTTACTTTTCATAGATGATTAATGTAGAATGGCATGTGTCATGGTCATTCACAAGAAATGAGAAGTTCTAGACAGAATGAAAATATATCGGCAAATCACCGAAAATGATACTGGATGAACAATCAAAGTGTTGCAATCTGACAATATAGGAGAATATACATCCATTGAAATTGAAAATTACCTAGAGAAGCATAGGATACAACATGAGGTAGTTGTTGTGAGAACTCCACAACAAAATGGAGTTGATGAATGTAGTAATTTACAAGTAATCAACATGGCATGGGCTATTCTAATTGAGAGTCGTATTCCACAACATTTCTGGAAAAAGGATGTTCAAGAAACAGTGAATATTCAAAATCGTACATGACTTTATATGGGTGAGACAAAGACACTATATGAATTGTGGCATGGATGGAAGACCTATTTGAAATACATTAATGTTTTTGGAAGTAAATGATTAATCAGAAACAAAGAAGGTAATTAAGAGAATTATGGTGACAATACAGATAAAGGAATCTTCCTTAGATACAAAATGAACAGCAAATCCTAAAAGTGTTTCAACAAGAAGTTAGAAAGGATTGTGGAATGTAGTGATGATAACATAATTAAAGAGAAAACAAAAAAATTTCAAGGACTTCAGAATATGATGTGATAGAAAGTGAGGAAGAAAGTGAATGTGATGAAAATAAAAATACATAAATAGAGGATGTTGTAAAAAACACTCAGTAGTCACATCAAGGTGTTTACTCAGAAGAAGAATCTGAAGAAGAAACTTTGGCTAGAGAGAATTCAATTGAACCTCGCAGGAGAAATCGAAGAGCTGAGATTGATCCATCTACAATAATTGGGGACATGAGTGCACCCACACAAATAAGTAGAATGAGGAATAACATGCAATTGGCATTTCTATCAATTGTGGAGCCATCTTAATTTGAAGAATCTACGAAGGATGAATCAATGGTGAATTCCATGAATGAAGTGTTAGATCATATTGACATGAATCAGACATGGGATCTTGTCCAGAGACCCGAATTTCATAGTGTGATTGGTAGAAAATCGATCTTCAAAAACATGTTTTATATTCATGGAAATGTTATTAGAAACACGGCAGGACTGGTATGAAAAGGATACTCCCAGATTGAAGGTGTTGATGTTGAAGAAACCTTTTCTCTAGTGGCTTGAATGGAGTCAATTAGGCTTTTCCTTTCCATGGCACTCTAAAGAGGATACAAAGTATATCAAATGAAGGTCAAGATACCATTATTAAATGGTGTACTCAAATAAGAAGTCTACATTGAACAACCAATGGGTTTTCATCTTTGTATTGATTAAACAATGGTATTCAAACTAAAGAAAGAACTTTATGGCTTGAAATAGGCACCATGGGCGTGGTAATTGTGGCTTGATTCTTATCTCAAGAAGCTAGAATTCAAAAGGGGAGGAGTATATCACAATCTATATGTAATGAATTATCTGAAAGATCAATCCATGATTCTAGTCTACATTGATGATATCATATTTTGTGGCAGCAGACAGAAATCTGTGGATGGATTTCCCAATCACATGAAATCAGAATTTGAGATGTCTATGATTGTGTAGCTCACATATTTCATGGGGATACAGGTAATTCAAAAGTAGGATAGCACATTAATTTCTCAGGAAAAGTATGAAAGAGAGCTGATGAAGAAGTTTAATATTCAAGACTCCAAACGAATATCAACTCCGATTATAGTTGTAACAAACTAGGAATGCATGAGGATGGGGCATCTAAAGATCCCACCTTGTAAAATAGGATAACTGGGAGCCTACTATACCTGACAGCAACACAGCTAGATATTGTCTTTAAAACCTGTATAACAGTCCACTTTCAGAGTAATCCGTATGAGGAACAAATATTAGCAGTAATAATAATCATGTAGTATATTCAAGGTACTCAAAATTATTTTTTATACTTTGCTGCATGAAGTGACAGTGAATTGTCAACATTTTCTACTGCTGACTGGGCAGGCGATGCTGTGGACAGAAATTCCAACAGTGTTGGTGCATTCTATATTTGGAATAAATGTGTTGGCTGGTTGAGAAAGAAACAAGAAAGTACTTCACTTAGTTCTGCTGAAGCTGAGTATATCTCTTCGCCAAATGAATGCACTCAACTACTATGGATGAAGAAACAACTAACAAATATTGGTGATGAGGTGAAGCAACCTATTGTAATTTACTATGATAACAAGAGTGAAATTGATCTTACAAAGAATCATGTTCAAAATTCTTGTACAAAATATATTGAAATCAGTTATTACTTTATCAATGAAAAAGTTGAGCAAGGAGTGATTAGAATGGATCATGTGGGAACTGATGAGCAAGTTACTGATATCCTGACCATGCCAATTCCAGCGGATGTATTTTAGAATCATTGGTTGAAACACGGTGTTTATCCACCTCCCAGTGCATAAGGAGGTTACGGAATACCCATCTCCCTAATTTTGTGAACTTTTTTTCTGTTTGTGTCTGTGATTCAGGCTTATGGGGGAGATACTATCCAAGGGGTATGGTTTTCGCTGAGAAAGGTACAAACACCGATCATTGGGATTATTGTCAATGGGGGAGAAAGGAATAAATTCAGGCATCATCAGGCATGATCAGGCATGTAATGTTTCTGTGACACGAGGATATCAGAAGAATGAGAAGGATGAGAAGGATGAGATGGATGAGATGAGAAGGAATAAATTGGACATGTAATGCTTCTATGACACTGTAAGAGAATGTCTTGGGAATCATTGTGAATTCCAAAACACAGGGACCCAATTCAAGCTCCCTATCATGTATTCAACACCGAGCATTGCTCACGTAGACATAGAGTGTTGGATGAGTTGATTCTTGTATTTATGGTTTGCCTATGGCTGGTGCTTTATTGAATTTATTTGGTGATTTCCAACAAACCAAAAGGGGGAGATTGTTGGATCCATGGTCATTCTATGCATGAAATACAATATTGTTTGTGTTTTTTGTCAATCTTATAGAACAAGCAAGTTCAGAATGTGTGCTTGGGAAGTGATCATACAAAACATGCAGATAACAGTTTTTAAGGTTGCATCAGACTCCCACGTTAGCCACATTTGGGCCTGAAGATCGACATATGAAGAAATGGTATTTTATCAAAAAGGCATGCGTGTCTTTAACTATAAGGAGATAAATCTTGTGCGCCTGGTGTTTTTAAAAATAATAACATGTAAATATGGAAAAGGAAAGAGGGTCGTGCAAGTATAGGGTTGGTCATGCTGGTGACTGGCGTGCGGAGAAAGGAATTGCACGCCGGTGCCTAGGAGGATTGGAATCTTGTTCACCATTTGTCCGTAGAGATCAGATCATCGAAATATGGAAAAGGAATTAGGGGTTCTCAAGTGTTTGGGTTGGTCGTGCAAGTCTCTAAAGAGACAGAATACTATCACGCTAAAACATGTGCACCGAGGAAGGACTTGTGTGCCGCCATGCAGGGTATCCAGTTTGCCTATAAATATAGGACCAATGCCCCTCCATTTGTATGAATTTCCAGACAAAGTGATTTTTGGAGCTCCCATCGTGCAAGTGTTGGAGTCACACAGGTGGCAGGTTGGTCGAGAAAGTGAAGGTTGCGCGCCAGTTGTTGGCTACGTGCCTGAGGTGGTTTCAGAGTAAGAGACAATGGGTTGCACATATTTGGAGTTGTAAGAAGAGTTGTCACGCAAGTGGGGTGGTTATGCCTACTTTCCAAATCTATGCCATGCATGTGACATGCACGCATGGTAGTAAAGAAGGGAGACCGTGTTTTTCTAAGCTGCATGAAAGTTGGAAGATTGCCCATTACCCTCGTGAAAAGTGAGATTTGTCTATGGGCGTGTGTTGGAATTCAATAGAGCATCTACATACAACAGAGGATGCAATCTTTTGAAATGATGAAGGGACCTTCACATTTATAAACTGAGTGGGACTTCACCAACAGTAGTGAGCCAGGGTGAGTCAACAGGAGTAACCAGAGGGATGCAGTGATCTATCCCTGAACTTTTTTAAAGGAAGTGAGCCTGTGACAAAGTGACTATTCCTGAAACTTTTTAATCCATGTAGTGATGTTTTGTGGAATTTGGTACGACCGAAAACATGTTGGCATATGCTCCTTGGATGTATCCCTTAGTGGTGAACCAAGTAAAAAGTGTTGTGTCATTTCCTTACATGTGAATGTTTTCATTCTGATCTTTTTCATCATATAGGTTCAATAAGATTCTACCAATGTGGGAACAAGATCCATCACATTAAAAGAAAAAGTTGTCACCCAAATTTACCCCTCCCCTGTCTTGGTGTCCTGGGGTCCTTCACAGGATTCATTACATGTTTAATATATTGGATATTTAATTTCAGGATCTCCCTTTCTATTTTATTCATTTTTTCGAAATTCATTATGGATTTTCAAAACGTAATTTTGTTTCCATGAGTTGCAATGATTAATCATGAACACCCAATAATCAATGTTGAATTATTATATCATATTATTATACATATATTTTTTACACATTCATTTCAATTGAATTATAAATAATTTTAATAAATTTATTTCTGAAGGAATAATATATCAATAATTATGATATTCGTAAAAGGTGGATACCATACTCTTCGTCATTTTTTATTTTATAAGGATAATTTTTTTTGTTATTGTTTGGAAATATTAAATTCTTCTGTTATTTTATTAAAATATATTATCTTATGTTACTAAGGAAAATAAGTAACATAACCTTATATTCATCAATTAATGAGGTTTTAGTTTATGGGGTTCTTATAGAGGGAGATTTTCAAATTATTAATTAGGGAAATATTGAATATCTGTATAATTATATTCTCAATATGAATTTTTAATTATTATATTGGAATATTTGTTGGGTATTTATTTTTATCATTTATATTTATAAAAAATTAACTGCAGTTAATTTGGGATGTGTGGGTACTATAATATCTCCTTGATGAATTTCTAGGTCTCATAATACAGACTAGATTTGGTATTTTTGTGTATTTATATGAAATTACTAGGTGAAGTTACTTATATCATAATAACATGTTAATATCACGAAACATGGAAATAGTTTTATTAAATTTAATCATACAAGTACATAATAATTCTATCATTATTTATTCCATCATTATGGGATCTAATATTTTTTCTTTGTGATTATTTATATAGTTTTCTGTGAATTTGATTCTAGATTATGAAATCTATTATATTGAATTATTTTTGTAATTACATTATTTTCCCTTATAATGCATTGAAATGTTTTAAATAAAATTTATTAAACTATGAAATGTGTCAGCTCTTAGTTTTGGTCCCATGAATACAAGTTAATGTTATAATAAAAATATGATATATATTATATCCTATTTAATTTTTTTAAAAAATAATTTAATAATTCTCAATCAGAGCCTTTAATGGAAAATATTATTCCTCTATTAAATCTTGAATTAGGGTTTTACCCAAGGTGAGATATAATTATTTTCGATGTCGAGTGGATCGTTTAAGTGCATATGTATATGCAATAATATAACATAATAATTTATTTAATTTATTTTTTATCTATTTATTGCAAATCAGTTGTCTCTTATAAAATCCTTAATATAGTTAAACCCTAGGTTTATCCTAATAAACATATCATTCTTGTGAGGGTTGTGGAAGAGAGATGTGTTGCATTAAGAAATCATGGAATATTGATCAAAACATCTAAGATACACTACATTGTTCAGTTTGATGAAGCACAATAGCAACAATGGCCCGAAACCTTTCATTATCATTGATAGATCCAAAATAAATGAGTTAATTATTTTATAATACTTTTATCCCTTATTTTTTTTACCCACAATGAATATGAATAAATTCCCTCTCAAATTAATTAACAGTTTGATTGATGGACTACAGATGATGAATCTATTTCCAAGATCATTGATGGGTTATCTATTAATTATCCTTCTTTATCATAACCCCCATGAAATTATGTTTATTCCAAAACATAAAAAGTAAATTTCCATTTCTCTTGCTTTTATTTTTTGATTTTACCTCACCATTAATATTTTTTTCTTCAAACATCTTCCTTTTGGATGGTGTTTCAAAAAATACAATGTGAATGATCATTGTGAAATCATTTATTAGCACAACAGTTCATTTTCATATTTTTTCATTCAAGATCAGAAAAACTATTTTCCATTATAATAATGAATTAGTATTGGTATCTAATCGTTTTTTTATATTTCAAGGTCATGGTTGTTTTTGTGATGCGACTCGACGGAAAATGTTTCCCAATAATGTGGTGCTCATAAAAGAAATGAGGACACCAATAAATATGATGCTTCACTCAACCCATAATAAAGTTAGGTGGAATTTTTTTATGGCAGAGGAATAAGAAGAAATGGAATCTAGAAAATACATGTGAAGGATCAAGGATTCAATAAAACACTAACATACATAGCATACAATATAAATATCATTTATTTTGTATCCCCTAGGATTTGACAATTTTAATTTCATGAAAATTATATATTATACTCTATATATACCTTATACATAATGTTTGACACATGGTTGGTGGATCATCATATACACATATGATACATATTCATGGACATGACTAGATACATGAGCTACACTTTGGTAGAAATGCAGAACCAATGTAGGCATGGATAACTAGAGTACATGGGAGTTGTGTAATGTACAAATCCATGAGATAAAGTAAATACCCATAGGAAAAACTATACGAGAAAAACTGAGGTATGCATGATACACTTTTTATAACCATTACAAAATAGGTAATTTTTCTATGGTAGGTTGAGGCCCTTATCCTTACTAGTGTGGTACAAAATTTATAGGGTTTTTCTTATAGTCCCTAATTATCAGGATATTGTGAGGAATCAAGTAATAAAAATATGATGTTATCCTCTGTATTTTATTTGCCTTACATATAGTTAGGTATCACACTATATTTGTTTAGAATTTATCCTCATTCGTTTTTTTTCACATAGATGTATTAGGAAACTTGTTATTGACTGTCAAGGCATGTAATCCCCATTCTATTTGGTTATCATAGTTGGAGTCCAGAATCCCATATGGCCCTTGGCCAGATCCCCTATCAATGTGTTGATATAATCTCTGATGCAGTGTGTATCCCCATCATAAAAAATCATGATGATCACATCCTATCAAATGATCTCTATCAGTTATTTGTGAGAATCAGGTTGTGAGTTTTCCCTTAACGAGTTTTACTATGAATCATTGAGTAGTTCCTATTATAGAAATATGGTTGTCACTATACATAGAAACATAGAATATATCATGAATATATCCATTTTATTAATATTATGTCTTATTTTCTTGATTGAAAAGGTTATTTCATGATGATTTGGGTACTATTAATACGGGTTTTTTTTAATTTATGGGTCTCATATTGGGTATTTTTATACACACCCCAAAATGGGATCTTCTTGGACAATTTTGGACTTATAGATATGATAGTCCATAAGATTGAGTCATAAGAGGTACTAGAGCATGTCGAAATTATTTTATCATGAAAAATAAAGGATTGATTTTAGAGTAGATTTGATAGCATTCCTATCATTCATATAATATTGAGATATATTATATTTTTGTGGGATTATATTCAAGCCTTTTTGCATTCCCATAATTTTTTCATATGGTACCTGGGTATATGGATATATTCATACATTTTTTGTATTCATTTTATTTTTCACATAATAATTATGTATGTATTGTTTCATATGGTTGTTTATAGGTTACCAAGGCTATGTCCTCTCATGTTTGTGATATGCTACTGGGAAGTGGTCACCATCCCAAGGCCTTTTTAGTAATGTATAGTGGTGTCACACTTAACATGATAACTTATATGGTGGCATCAGTGGGATTGGTCATGATATAGTTATATTAGAGGAGGTTTTTCATAGGTATAGTTTTAATAGATTTCATTACTATGAACGTTTTTTTGGAACTTTTAAAATTGTTTTAAAGTGTATCTAGTATAGATATTAGTCTCGGGAAAAAGATTTTGGCATGGAATCTTGTGTATCCATTAACCATGACATTGAAAAAATTCTTATTGACTTGATTTATATTGTAAAAAATATATAGGTAAAACATTATTACATCTGTTATATCAGAATGGGATGTTCTTTCCATGTGGTTCCTAATTCATCTTCCCAAATATACTATTCAACTACAGTATATCATGACTCCTTCAAGATGAGACTGTTAATATAAATATCTAGGGCTCCACATCATGATTGGGAGAATGTATATCCGAGGAATGATTCTTTAGTATAGGGCCTTGTATAGGTTGTGGTTCCTCTAGGTGGTTTTATAGTCCTACCAAAAACCATTGGGAAGCATGTTGAACTAGTTGTACTAGCAGATTAAATGTGTATGATACACATGATTCATGTGTTTCCGATGTAGATACCCCTTAGGTTCAATGTGTTATATACCTCTTGTTATATAAGGATATGAGTGAGGTAATTTAGAATGTTTTCCACCTATATAGACCACCAATATCATCTGGTTGTACTAATGGCATTCCTTCTTCATAGATCGGTAGGAAGATAATGATTTATAGTTACCCTAATGCATTATTAGGTGACACTTTCAAAGAAATAGATCTGGAATATTGTCAAAAGATATATCATCCTACATTGTGGGATGTGTGAATCCAAGTGCATTGGAAGCTCCATTAGGGTATTATGTCTATGGAAGAGTTTTTCTCAGGGGTAACTAACTTCTCATGTTACTCTATGGATATTTTTTAATTTGTGTTTCATCATAAATATAGATAGAATAATTGCATAAAATGGTATATTAATGTGGGTGAGATATCAATTTTTCTTCCTACCTATGTTGGGGGGCTCGATTAAGTCATGCGAGTTGGAGTGCCTCTTGGATGAACAGTAATTGGCTATTCATTCTATTAGTGGAATCTCTAGAGATGAGAATTCAGGAGATGTTTGTTGATGATAGGATTCGGTATCTTGGTGGGATTGGTGTTTTGAAATATAGTCTCATGATATATGGAAAATGGTTTTGGGATATTAAAGTTGATCTATTAATATGAGGTAGAGTTAGTGTTTCAACTTTAATTGGTGGGGGCATCTTACATAGGATTGTCTGAGCTGTTATATGACTAATAGGGAGATGGTTAATGGAAAACCAAGGAAAATAAAATGTTTTGATAATGGTGTTTCTAGTTGACGTGACCATGGATATATGAGTGTAATAGGAGGTGTCCAGTGTTTTGATTTGTTTCCACCACCACCCTTGGGTGGACCTTGAATGGCATAGGGATCTATGTTCCAAGTATTCAGGTAGTTAATTGAAATATATTACTCATACATAAATACACTTTTTATGATTTTAGAAATAATATATGTATTATCTACATTATTTGCATTACATATAAAAATAGAATTGATATACTCTTTCCTGTTCACACCTATTTTTCATCATCTAAATATTCCTTTGAAGCCTTTATATTTACCCTTATGATTGGAGACACTTATTGAACTCTGTTCATTGAAGAAAAACATTATATATAGTTTTGAAATGAATCATGGAATAAAAAAAATCATGATATGATCATTTCATAATATCTATAATGAATTATATAATAATTATAAGTATGAAATAGATCTTTATAGTTCATGAACGTCTTTTTTATTTTTAGTGGAGGATGTGGTGTGTCTGTATTGATGGGGTAAATATTTTCAATGTTAGGGAAAATAATATCTATGAATAGAATGATATACTCGTTTGTATGAGGACACATCCAATTACTCATCATTTCTAATTAATAACCCTTGGTCCAGTGGATGTTTGGATTTACAGGTTCATGGAAATGGTGGAGGAATATAAAGACATCATCCCTGAAGAATTTTGAGGTAACCTCCCAATCATGGAATTAAATTATATATATAATTACAGATAGTGTTTTAACTTATATATAAACCAATATATCTAATTTCTCCCATAAATTTTCATGTACAGAAGGTGGAGTTGTAGTATTTTTGGATTAATGGAAATGTTAGCCCTAGTTTTTTCCTCTAGGAAGACCCATTTTTGTTCAAAATAATTTCAATGGTATCTTGAGGGTATGTATGGATTACCATCACCCACACAAGGTTAATATCACTAATATGTATCCAATTATGAGAATCATCTACCTCTTAGATTCTTTGAGAGGGGTGAGATGGTTCTCATTGTTTGACCCCAGTTGGCTCTCACAAGCTCAAATTTCAAGACCACAATATATTCATGATGTATTTTTTATGTAACTATATTCCCATATTGTACATAGTGATTATATTTATCATAGAGAACACCACATCAATGTTAATGGGACTCATAAACCAGATATTTCAAATATTAATAGATTAGTTGATGATAAGCTTCCTCGGTGACATACTGTTATAATTGGAGTTAGATGAGGATCACAAGAGATACTTAATAATGGTATTAAATATATTTTTAGAGTATAAAATTTATTTATTTCTCATGGGGGGTTTAATTATGTATTTTAAATTTCTATTCATGTGGAATTTCATATCTAAATAGGGTGTTGGTATGGATATGGTGACGGTTGAAGTTGTGTTACCTTAGGAGCCTCCCAAAATATATAACTGAGAATAACTTAATGATGATTCCATTTATAGAAAAAAATATTAAATTTTAGAAATGTATAGAGTGTGTACTATTTTTTGTTAATATATCACATTCTGGATATATAATGTTGATGTGGTTTTATAAAAGATTTTCATTAGGGTGACCAGCCTAGAAAGGATTTTTGTGTATTAGATTGATCATAATAATGTGCATGATGATTGTTACTATGATCTAACTGCTATATATACACATACCAAGTGTATTGTTTTGAAATCCACATCCACTTTAAAATCTATTATGTGGTAATTTAAAATATTTATTTTATATAATATCACATGAAAATTTCCATAATCAACATAGGTTAATCTGAAAGGGTTATTTGTAGATCAAATTATATAATATTTGAACCAACATATTTATAGGTTATATTGAAGGTTTCATATGAAATTACATCATATTATTGTTTTTTATATTCATGTTTATTTTTTCTTATATATTATGCTATATTATCATAATCTGTTGGAATTAAGAATTTTGTTTGAATTAGTATCATGAGAACTAATCCCTTAAAGGTATTTCTTTATAAACACCTATATCATATCAGAAAAATGTGAATGAAAATTATAAAAAATATTATATTAAAAATAAAAATGAAGAAATATATTTCCTAAGTTATGAAATATGATTTTTCAAGTATTATATATTATAGTGATGATGATATCTTAGTAGAAATTTTATCACACATCATTTTGATCAAATGATTATCATAAAATGTTTAATTATTGAATGATATTTAATATTTCCATGATCAAATATATTTAAGGGGAGTTAATTTTATAACCTTTTATTTTAAAAAATATTTTTCTTTTAGTACCTATTGATTATTATTTCATGATGTACATGCTCAACCAAAAAATGAACCATGAGATAGTGTATTACTTTTTTCAGCTGCCCTATTATTTGGTCTGTATACATATAAGAAACCATATTTTTAGATATATATTGAAATAAAAAATTAATCTCTTTTAATACTAACAAACTAATGAAATTCAATGAAAACCCCAATTTTACTGATAATATAATTTTAAATTAAAAATATTATTTATCTAAAATTTGCATTCAATTAAATTTATTTTATAGACCCTGATACATTATAGATATAACATATTATTTATATAAATGATATATTAATAAATAAATAACTATTAATGGATATGAAATATTAATTAGAAGATTTTATTTCTTAAATAGTTATTTTCCTTTTAATATTGTTTTATTTATATATTAAAATTTTAATTTAAAATTAAAAATATCAAATTTCAGAATTTTAATTTTGAAAAATTATCTTCATTTTTGTAATTATATTATCAATATCATATTTTGATGAATATTTAGGATGTCTTTAAAAATAATGAATTTTTATTGAATAACGAAAAAATAGTTTTTATTAATACCATATTGATTTTGATTTTATCCGAATTATTGTATGAAAAAATACATTTCTAAAACAATTTACATTTAAATTATGTTTTCAAATTATTAATGTGATTAAATTTATAATAAAACATTGAATTTATAAAAACCATGTTTTTCATTTTAAAAATTGTACAGTGTTTTTCTAATATGAACAATTTTTACTCCGCCTCATTTAATTTAGTTTATTCTAGTATAAATTATTTTTTCAGTTTAATTTAGTGAAGAAAAAAAATAATTTGGTTTATCATATTCTTATTAATGAAATTAAATTCAATAACATTGAAAACCTTTTCTTAAATATAACATTTATATTTAAAATTATACTTTTAAAAAAATGGGGTTTTACCTACTAAATGGGCTAATGTTAAAATTAATTTTTATAAAAATTCATATTTCAATTGATAAATAATATTCTATATTTGTAAATTGTGGGAATAGAATAATTAATAAATCTCATTCTATTCATAGTCATTACATGTAAATAACATAAGTAAAAATTAATTATCGTGGTAAAATCCAAAAAAATTATAGATGTGAAATCTATGATTCAGGAACACAAAAACGATTTAAATTTTTTTTATAAATTTATCTTTGATTATTTACTATTTATACCCCATCCACACACTATTATTGTAAAATTTAGGATCCATATATCATTTTAATAGTGACTTTACCATTTAAATACATTCAAAACTTAATGTCACATTATTTATAAAAGGAGCCCTCACCACCCCGCATCTTCTCACATCTAAATCGACATTGTGTGTCATTATAATTTAAAAAATACTTTCCCTAAATCCTTATATACATCCTTGTTGTTTTGGACTATTCAAAATATCACCTCCCAAATATTTGATCATTTTTTTCAAATTAATTTACCAAGTAGTATGGTAAACATTATTCATAACTAATTTTTGATATCAAATATATTCATAAAGATGTGGCCTCACTCTCTTCAATTCCCACTCAGCTCTAGAATCAGCTGTTAGTGTCATTCTCTTCGACCTAGTGTTCTAATTCACCCCACATTGATGGACCACTCCTCCTCTGCCAGCTTCATCGTCTTCTGGTTGTATCCTTAGTGGATTTGGGTCCATTATATTTATTCGTCTTCTTCGGGTCCTATTATTTCGTTTGTTATCTTTAGGTTCCATGGATATATCTGATTTTCCCCACCTCCATCGCTAATCTACCAATTTGTCCCGACATAAACATCCCCATCTTGGTTGGGTGTGTTAGTCATTCAGATTAGTTTGGGACAGTGGCAGTATAAGTAAGTGAAACGTTGTAGTCATTATCCTGATGGATTCTTCTGTCATTTTCTCTTGATCTATTTAGGGTTTCACATTATGGTTTTAGTCCCTTTTTCTTTTTAGGTTTTCATTCCCATTTCACTCTTCATAAATACTGTTTCCTCTAGATATGGGTATCAATTCCTATTCTCCCATAGGGTTACAGTCACGTTGTTTCCACCACTCATTACTTGATAGTTAATTTTTTTACATGTCGCGTCTCCTTGCTCTAGATCCCTAGTCCCCTTCTCCCTTCCAGGTCAGTCGTGTGCATCAAATACCAAGGTTGTTTTTGGACATGTCTAAGGAGTAGTAAGAGCTCTTGGGTGGCATGATAGGTGGATTATTTCTCTAGGTTCAATGATATTTTGGTTTTATCATTACATAATGGAATTTTTTCTCTTTTTTGTCCATAGGTTTGGATAATGATGGTGTCACACAGCTGGTTTATATGGTTCAGTGAGGAGGGATGCATGCAATTATCTATGTTTCATGATGGATCGATAAACTATGACATTCTCAATGAGACTGGTGTGGTGTTTGGACATTGAAAATGAAAGTGGAACTGGATCAGCATCAATGATAGTGATAATGATAATGTGGTACTCTATAGAAGACGTTGAAGTTGATGATGATGGATAAAGAGTTTTCATGTGGGTCTCACCAGTGTAGTGATGATGGGGATTCAAAATCAAAGGATGTTCGACATGAAATGTGTGCTACTCAAGATTGGATGGTGACTTGAGATTCACAGGAACAAAGAAGTGTGATGATTGTTTTCTTTTTGTTTTTTAATTTTGAATTTGAATTTTTTTGAGTATTGTGCAGCATTTTGATTGAAATGTATGGTTTCCTGCTAATCCATAAAGAATATTTTTTAAAATCGGAAAGCATAAATTTCAAGTTGATTAAATTCATTCTTGTTCAATTTTTTTTAACTATATATCCATTTTATTAGAATGGTAATTTATTTATAATATTAATTTTTTTATTATACGGATGGAATAATAGTTAACTACACGTTACCTTTTCGATAGAAAAACAAAAACATCATCGTTTGTACATGCCACACTCTTCTTCAAATAACGTAATTTTTTATTTTTCATAACATCCTTATAAGGAAAATTTACAAGAAGTATTCATATAAATTATTATGATATTTACACTTATATATATTTTTACATTATAAACAATTCATTATCTTACAATACTTTATTAGAAGATGAATGTGTTCCTCATTTGTACATTAATATTACTGCATCTATGAAAGTGTCTTGTTTTTTTATTATCTAGTGTTTCATATTTATAAATATCTAATAAGTTTTTAATCACATAAATATTAATATATATATATATATATATATTCATCATGATATTATAATCATGTTAGTATATTATAATCACTTTATTCGAAATACTCACCCATAGATTATATCATAGTATTGTTTATGATAGTGAAAAACCCCACATCAATAAATATACATATAACTATCATGGATGTCTATTGAAACATATCTACTGGTATTGTAAGAAATTATTGAGTAAATAAATTTTCGTTTATTTTCATATAAATAATAACAAAATATTTAATATACAATCACTGTACCACTCATTTTTGGTAAAAAAATACAGAAAAATATCATCACCAATATCATTTTCATGCACTATAAATAAAATTCTTATGAAATATAATTAAAATATTATAAATAATTATAATATATATGTTTTAGTAAAATTAAAATCTTGTAAATCTGAATGTTAAATCTATAACCCTGAATAAACAAAAATATTAGTATAAAAAAATTGGAAGGAATAACATCACATAATGAAATTAATATATTAAAAACTCAAATTATTCAAGTATTTTTTTATAAATGTTCTTTAGAAAGGTTATAGGTTTGATTAAGGATTTTCAATTGAATATAAATATAGTTATTTTTCCTATAAATAATTTTAGTGCATTATTGACTATGAAATTTTTTGGAAGTGGTTCTATCTTAGATTCAAATATTTGAGACATGTTTTTTATACACCTAACATCCATTACTGGTGGTATATACAACCCCATGGATAATTTATATCACGATTCCCTATATATGACATGATTTTTTATTCTAATTCAATATCTCTTTTACTGTTTGATTAATTTGTTACCCAATCCATATGGTATTTTTATTGCTTAATTATCTTTAATTGAGTTATAAAGATTATTCTTGAGCACCCAAAGTTTAATGCTGAATTATTTCACCCAACTGTTGTATATAATATTATTTCCATTATCGTCTTAATGAAATTAAAATTAAATATAATCAATTTCATTATGATGTATTATTATATCAATGATTATTATATGGTCATAACGTATTATGGAATATCTTTTTGAGATCCCCCCTCATATAGATGGCATAGGTGTAAATTTTTGTGGAATCAAACATGTAATGACCAGATGTTTTTTCAATGGAAAATACATTCTTATAATTATTTCATATAATCAAATTAAATAAAAACCAAAATAAACTACTAAGTACTATGTGACCATTAAACATAATATTGTCACTTTTGTGTTTTGAATTTCAAAAATATAAGATATATATTTGCATTCAGAAAGATATTTAGAGTATGATAGAATCAACACAGTTTTCCATGAATAGTAACATACACTTGTGAATAGTAACATAACCTTATTAATAGTAATGAATGGAAATGAATAGTTATTTAGCCAAAAAAATAGGATCATTACCCATCAATGTACAAATACAATTTAGACAATCATTAAGTGAAAACCCCATCATAGTATAAGTATTGGTATTTTTGTATGTTATGAATTTTTTAACTACAATATTATGATTAATTTAATAATTCAAAATGAAATTTTATTTTCAATAAATGTAATCATAAATTTTTATTTTCTTGTATTATTGTTATAACATACTTTTTTTGACCTTGATTAATTTTTCATGATGTTATAAAATGAGTAATAGTTTTAATGTAGTTTTTTTCAAATAAATTATGATTTTATTAATAAATATAATTAATCATAAATAGAAAATTAGTTTTAAAAAATGAGTTTATTTTTGAAATTCTACACATCAACAAATTGTTATGGAGAATTATTTGGATTTCTTTTAAAATACACTAATATTTTATGAATAGTAAAATACGACAATTTAGAATAAAAGCTAAAACAAAAATTTCAGCATAATACTTGAGTCGTGGATCATTAAAATAAAAATATGTTCAAACCCACATGCACTTATTGATATTTTTTCACAAGAATAAAAAAATATTTATTAACATGAGAAAAATAGATAAATAAATAAATAATTATTCAAAATTAACTCCTCTCCTCAACTAAAAAACCACCCACACTCCCCTCTTCTATTTACTCTTCTCAAGCCTTGTGACATTCCTATGTTCTACCCAAATAACTCCAAAAGATCCTCCCCCACATAAAACATCCCTTGGTCTCCCCAAAAGGCCAAATCCTCTCCCTTTAATAGGATCTCAAAGGAGATAAACTCAAGAGATAAATTTGTCTCTCCAATCCTTTTATTTTCATTCATGTTCTTTTCCTTTCATGTTACTTTACTCAACTCCATTTACCCAAATGGTATTATAACTACAGTAACATACATGTATTTGAATTATATTATCATAATTGGATAGTTTATCAGAATATATCCACCCCCTCCATTTATTCAGTAAATGAAAATATAGCTAAAGATGTGTTGATTTATCACATTCAAGGACAACGAGTTTTCAATTTTCTTTTCCATCATTTTAATGTTTGATCCAGTTCAATATATATGTATTTTATCTTATTTAATTTTATGTAATACTTATAATTTCATGATGTTAAATAACAATACAAAAAAAGTAAATTGTGAGAGAAATCACCACATTAATCCAAGATTATGTCATTAATGTTTTATATGATGATTCACCTTTATGCCAAGTAAGAAAATTAAATCTACAACAATTTAATCATCTTTATGTTCAATAATATCATATATCTTTAATTATGGACAGCCATTCTCAGCATACATGTTTATCCATTCATGTATATAAGTAAATCGAACACAAAATAAATAGACCCAAACAATGAAATTGTACTTAATAACCAATAAAAAAGGTAATGAATGAACTCATAAAGGTTATAACAAATCATTTATATGTAAAAAATATTGTGGAATTATAAATTAATGAAACTAATTTTTTTATTCAGGTCATTACAATCTGGGGGAGAATAACATTGCACTTAAGGTAATGAATCCTCCCTTTCTAACATTTTTTCAATAATCTCCTCTATGTTATTCCATTTTACATATAATTCATAATTATGGGGTATGATTTATCACCTTCCTCATACTACCTTTATAATTTAAAAATTAATGGAAATCCCTTTCTCTCCCATTAATACTTCCAAAGTACACCTGATACCATGTCGATATTTTGTAAGGTATTCTAACAGACCAGCCTTAATTCCTTTAGGTTGCTCTATATTTCTTTTTACCCAAATAAAGATGTTTTTTCATTTTATTTTCAACTTATACATACTATTTACAGGCTCAAAAATCATGTTTCATGATCCATCACTCATTCTCATTCATGTATATAAATGATTTTATGTAATTCCTTCCTCGATAATTCTTAATAAGAAAACTCATTTTGTGGGAACTTCTCAAATTTTTACCCAATTTCAAATGAACTATACCAATTGTTTTAAGCCACCAATGTTGTAAAAAATTATATATTTTATTACTAATACCTTCTTGTTTAACATATATATTTATATAATTGATTATTCCCTTTTTTATTTAATATACCATGTAGAATTTTCCTTAAAACCGCACTAAGATGTTTTATTGATACAAATATCATAAATAATCTAATTAAATGTTGTCACTTTTATTTTACATAACTTACAATTATATATGACTATTTTACCTTATTAATGTCCATTTATGTCTTAATTACTTTCTATCATGTACACTTTTATCATATACCAATTTATTATGCATTAGGACATGAATGTGAAACCCATTTCTCTCCATGGGTTCCCTTATGATTATGTATGATTGATTATGTATGATTATTAGAGTTTCTTACATATTCATTAACATATTAATAAGGGTGTGCCCGGATATCACTCTAATGCATTAGGAAATGTTTAGTCTCATGAGATGTTATATGTAATGGTCTTGGCAGTTATCATTGACTCGTGATACCATGTGCAATGGTATTAGTGGTTAAACAGGACTTCTGCTCCTCTACATGAAAAGAGACTTGAATCATGCTAAATTAATAATTTATGTTTCATCCACAAAACAACTAATTAATTTTAATATGATCCAATTTTTATATTTTATGATTCTGTATTCTATATTATATCATTATGTTGTGATCATTAACAGTTGTGCTAAAGCCTTATTCTTATGTTTAATCCCTTACTGAGATTTGGGATAATCCCTTTGTTCATGTGATCCATAGTGCACTCTATTCATATGTAATGCCTCAAATTAAGATAGTATCTTTTTATGAATTTTAGATAAAGAAACGTTTTTTTACTCCCATGTTTTATATTTTACGTACCTATTCTTCGATTCCACTAGACTTCACGATCCATGGGTTCTACTCTGATATAAATTTATGCTTGAAATAATCTAATGCAGTGTGTAGATGGTTGGGGTCACTATAGTACCCATCCCAATCAGTGTGGGGGGGGGGATTTCCATATTATACTTCGTAATCTCAGTCCAATTCCTTTCAGGTGATCTATAATTTACATTTCATACCACCATTCCCAACCATCAAAATCATCTTGAATGTTCAAGATTTTTGGGATCTATTACCTCAGCTGGTTCTTTATATTATAGATCTCAATGAAGCTTTGAGACTCTTAAAAATGACCTTGGAATCACTATATGGATAGCATTGGTAGGATAGATGATGGGGTATAGATTAATAGTCGATTGTTGGACTTCTCAATAAAAGGAATATTATGGATTTCTTTTTATTAGTGGATGATTTAATCTGTTTCTCAATCAGGAATCTGTGAACCTTCAACTGTATCAATTTCTATTTTTATATAGTCCTACAATATTCTTATTAATTTTAATTCTCCTATTATATTGTTGTGTATATGATTTCTATAAAATCTTCTACCATTCCCAAATCATTCTATTAGACTAACTCTTGAAAATTTTGTATGTTGATATTTTGGATCTGAGAGTCAAAATAAGCTATATTTTCCATTCTATATCACCTTGTTTGTATGTCAATATTCATGTGTGTTAACCACTGTTGGGGGGGGGTCTAGATTGTACTATGGAATTATTTTGTTGTAAAAAAGTGGTGTTAATTGAGTATTTGTCCAAATTTTGTGCCTTTCATAAAAATTTGGGAGATTTGGGTTCAACATGTCAATGTGGAACAAAGTATTGGAATGGGTTACTAGACTCGGTTTGCTAATTGGTTGAGAAAGAGACTTCCATTGTCCTTACAGTTTACCATTTTAGAATAAATTTCCTAGAAACTACATATCCCAGTAAAAATGAGGTATCTTATGGTCTATGGGGGATTGAGGTGGTGTGTGAAATAGATTTTATGAATCTAAGAATTAAAATATCCATGTGGTCATCTTATGAAGTGGAAGTGATAATATGATATAGTGCTTTACATGAAGTGGTTATATTTGAAAAATGAGATAGAGATTCATTTATACGAATATTTCATGAATATTCTTTATTGGTTATAGAGGCTATTATTGGAGTCTGGCTAATGGTTTTGAATTTGTATAGTCCCTTATTGAACAATATTAAAATTAATCAGATTTTTTTTTTCTTTTCATTGAATAGGAAGGTCTACATTAACAATAATTATACATTGTATTTTTATTAATGGGAATAAAAATACCAATCCCAGTAGAGAACCTCATATTCGGTAAGTTAATATCTTTTGAGGAGTTAGGATGTGAGAGATCTATTCTAGTATTATATGACCATGTATAGGGAATTCATGATAGAGTAATCCAATATCAAAGGACAAAGAAAGGGAGAAAAGAAAATAGGGTTATGTGGAGCTGTATTATGAATATGGGGAAGATGTATAATTATCAAAAATATTGCTCTTTCATAACTAAGATAATAGATATATGCATGAAAAAAAAATATTATTTCCAAAATGATGGTTGAAAAACCACTACCAATGAAAAAAAGTAAGAATAGTTCAATACTATAGAATGATTATCAAATTTCCATGTTCTATGTTTATAATAAATAATATCATGATTGTGATGTAATGGATGCACATTCATATATTTATTAAGGTTTTATGATTTTGGGTGATAATGATAATACTATCATAACTAATCTATTTTTCCTCACTAAGGAGGTCAATGATGATTTGAGGTGGGTGGTAGGAAAGGATCCAAAAAATAATTTGATGTCTTTAGAGATTATAAATCATTCTTAGGAATAATTTCGGTAGAACGATTCCCAGTACAATGATTTGTAATAGGATGTTGAGAATATTATTGAGGGATTGTCTATGTTCATAAAAATAATGAGATTTGTTATTAGAAAAATATAAATTATCTTGTCTTTATATGAGGTTTCAGTGAATATAATATAATCATGAAGAGTAAATTCAGATATTGGAAAATATTTATTTCCTTTTAAAAGAATATGTCAAGGAAAATCAAGATAAGATGTAATATTTTCTTCAATTGAGAGTATAAATATACAGTGAGTTTGGTATAATCAAACATACTTTTAATTGTTTTTTTATTTATTTTTCTTCCCGATGATTTTATGTAGAACATGTGTGGTTTCCAATATTTTATATATCATATATTTTATTATAATAAATAATTTTATATCATTCAATTATTGTGATATACATAAACATGTATTCTTGACTCTAATTCAATTCTTTTTTAATAATGATTCTCTTTTTACTATTTTATTAAGAGAGGATTCTAATTTTGATTTATTAAATAATAATTTCTTCTCAAACAAATGGAAATTGGGTAAATAACTATATATAAATCACTCAATAATGTATTAGTTTGATGGAATCATGTCTTGATAGGTTTTATGTTTTTTATTTGGGAAATATTGATAATATATATACATAAATTCTCACAATGAATTTTTATTGATTACAATCACATACTGGTTATATATATATATATATATATTTCTTAATTCCATTATGTAATGATTTTTTTCATTTACTAAGAATGGGTGGGATATACAATATCTCTATAATGCATTTTTAGGTCTCATGATATAAACTATCTTGTGTATTTTGTGTATTCCAACCCATTTGTATAAATGGATTGAATTCTATATTTACAATAAGTTAAGGTATTGGTATAAGTCCCCCATGTTATTAAATTTCATTGAATAAGGACATAAATAGTCCTCCATTTTTATTCTGTCACAATGGAATCCGATATTATTTCCATGTGTTATTTTTTATAGTTTATCATGGATTTGATTGTTTACAATTTAATATTTTATATTTATGTATCATTAAATTGAATTTTTTTTACTTATAAACCATTGAAATATTTTAAAGAATATTTCCTAAGCATAGAAATATGTCATCACTAGATTTCAAGGGACTTGGAAGCTCTGTAATGATATAAATAAATAAATATATTAAATTACTTGCAAATAGTTTTTCTAAAATAATGTAACAACTCCCACTGTGAGTATCCTATGGGAATGAGGAGTTCCCCAATGAAAATGTAATTTAGGTTTTACACTAAGTGTGATATAATCATTTTTGATTTCGTGTGGATCATTTTTTTGCAGTTGTAGACACAAATCATAGAATAAATAAATTTATTTTTTTATATTTAATTTTATGTCTACGACCTAGACATATATTATAAAATCCATGATATAACCCAAACCTAGTGTTATCCACATATCACTAGCATTAATTTTTGGGACATGGAGGAGATCATTTTGGTATAAAAAACTCATGGTCCAATTATCAGTATAGTTAGTTTCCTCATCATCAATGAAGATCATGGATCTCATCAATGAAAAATGGACCAAAAAGATTCTTCATCATTGATCAATAAAAGAAATTAGGATTTTTTATTAAATTTTTTTATCCTATGTTTTTTACCCTTGTCAAATGTGAATTTATTCCCTAAAAAATTAATTCCCTAGTTGATTGTTGGACTTCAGTGCATGAATATTTCCCCTAGATTAGTGTTGTGTTAATTATTGATCAACTTTTTCTTTCATAACCCCCATGACTAAAAACTAAGTCCATCCCAAAAATGACTGATGTATATTAAACATTCTCTTATTTTATTCATTTTTTCAATCATTCATCACTCATTCCTCGATAATTTATCTTTTGATTGGGGATTTAAAAATACAAAGTCAACAATTATTGATCATTGATTCATTGATAAATGTAAATAATTTCTATAGTATAGGATTTATGATAGATGTTACAAATTGTGTTTCATTATGGTGAAGGAATACTTGTATCCAATTAGATGTTACTATTTTGTTGGTCTTGGGTTTTTCATTAATGTGGCACAACGGTGGATGTTTCACAAGAAAAATGGGGTGGCTGAAACCCGCTCACTAAAGAATATTAAATTTCAGTGAAACAAGACCAATAATTTATTTAATGTTTCATGAATATAGAATATGAGATGGTAAATTTGTTTTAAGACTTTTTAATGATCTAGTATTCTAGAAAATCCCATCATACATGGAATATATTATGTAGAACACTCATTATGTAGTCCCATGTCTATGATGGGAAGGTTTTAATGAACATTAAATTCCACGGGACATGTATACTCAATAATAACTATATGATCCTTGGATAAGTACTCAATTTCAACCCATCATGTACATGGTAATGAAAACATCATGGCACACAAGAACAACTGTGGTTCACATGCACGGCCAGAGTATGGTAGTACGACCGGAGAACATGATAAAAAAATAATGTAAAAAGCCACGGTTTGAAGTACACATGTATAAGACTATGTACACGGGAAGTCCTAGGAAAAACGATACGCACTATGTATAACTAGTACACATCATCATATTATCTGAGGTAGGTTGAGGACCTCATTATTGTCAGTTTGGTTGTATCTATATAATGTTCACCTTGTTAATCCCTATGATGGTATAAAGACACATCATGTCATGATATTTAGATTTGATACCTTCTATTTTATTTTTCTCGAATAGAGTTTGAAATCCCTCCATGTTGTTTAGGATGTGATCCTATAACATTATTCATCACTAGGTTGGGATATGAATCTCTACAATGACTCTCAGTTTGTGTAATCCCCATAATAGATGGTTATCTTTGTCCGGGATATGAATCCCCTATTTCCATTCATTAAGATCAACTATTTATTTATTGATATCTTTTTATATCCATAATTTATATATATTAATGTAAATTATTTATGTTTGTGACCTCTAGACTGAGATATATTAATGATATACATAATTATAGAGTGAATCCTCCTTGAAGAGTTTTACCATGAATCTCTTGGCAGTTCCTAGAATTGCATGAAAATTTTTACATTCTCTTGGGACTCTTTCTCTACACAGACTATATTTTGGTTATAATTATTACGTATCATATTTTGATTGACTTGTCTTAATGATGTTGATCTGGTTGCTATAATGGTTTTTTATTTGTTAAGTTTAGTGGTTTCTACTATGATTGGTAATACTCACCCCACCGTGGGCTCTTCCCTAAAATTTTGTGCCTTATACAAATGATTTAACATAATATAGATTCCAATGAGGTATTGGGGAATGATGATAATTGTTGATCTTGATATACTGTGGATTTTTCCATTTTTTTACATGATATCAATCTCTTCAATCAATGCATGATATAATATTTTATATATTGGTAGTATTTTTAATAATATTCTATGATTTCTAATACTATTTTCAATCAACAATTAGTGATATGGATGTATGAATGAATTTTTTTGTATTAGTTGTTTTTTACTATTAATCATTATGTATGTAATGTGATATTTTTAATTGTGTATAGTAACATTGGATTTGGACTCCCATTTGTATGATATGCTCACCCGGGACTGTTCACTGTCCCTTGTCATATGAGGTGTTAGTGTTTCATGTAACGCATTGCCTACTATCATCCAAGAAGGACTTGATGGTTCAGCTCATGATGGATTTTTATTAGAGTGGATTCATTATATAAATAGTGTTTAGATATTTTATTACTGTGTTATTTGTTTTGGAATCTATGAATATAGTTTTAAATAGTTCATAGTTTATCGCTTATACCATGGAACATAGTGTTGGTGCAGCGGCTAACATATCTGTTCACTAGGTCTTTAACAATATGTATATTTAGATAGTTCATGTAGGAACTAGAGGAATAAAACTCTATAGTAACTAAATCATCTAATAATTTTTTCTGGTCTCATTGTTCTTCTCAATTAATCTTCCAATATATACTCTTTAACTATGTTATATCATGAATATTTTAGGTTTCCACCATAAAGACTGCCAATTAATATTCCATTTTAGTATCATGATGATATACCTTCTAGTAATGAGGCTTCAATATAAGGTCATATATATATGGTGGTACCTTTATGTTGTTTTATATTCCTTACATGACCCGTTGAGTAGTATGTTTAACTAGTAGTGCATTTAGACGATGTGAATAGGATAAGTATGTTTTTGGAGTTTCATGTCTAGAGACACCAATGGTTTTAGAAAGAGACAAACCACCAAGAATATGAGGAAAGTCATCAGTCAGTTGAAAATTTATAAAACTAGTTTGGACCCCAACATATCATATTCTGGTCCTTACAGTGATCCTTTTTCATGGATATATTTAGAAATGGTGTATTTTAGTGACATATATGCATGCTGAAATTACACTTTCTAGGATATATTTTGATCGTCTATTCATTGGGGATTTATATCAATCTATGTTGTTAGATGTATGAATTTTGGTGATTTTGGATCCCTATTAGGATATTATATTTATGTAAGAGTATTCATTATGATTTAGAAACCACTCAAGATACCCCATAGACTTGGTTATAAATTCATTCTCTTATGCACGATCAATTTAGAATAGCATCCAAAGTGATATTCAAGTGGGTCTAATAAGTCATTATATTCCTATATATTTTTCAGTGATTGATTTTTTCTTGGTGGTGTAGTGGATATTATAATATCATTCATTGAATAAAGATGCAGGTAGTGGGATTCTTGGAGAATATACTTTAATAGATGATCTTTGACAACAAACTCTTGAATCCATGTGGGCGATACATTTCCAAGGATTGTCTATTGATTTATTTTATTTGAATGAGTACGCTCTCTAATGGTCTATTTAGTCATGGAAGAGTTAGTGTTTATTATATGATGGGTAGGGGTATCATTCATGGGATTGAATGACCAGTCATGCAACTAATAGGTAGATAATTGATCTACAACCTACGAAGAGACTACAACTATATTAGTGCAGTACCCCATTTGGTGGTCATTGACAATGAGATATGAGTTTATTTTGATGTGTCTAGTGTTTATATTTGATTTCACCACCACCCCAAAGTGGCCCACACAAGGAATAATGATTTTTAGTAAGGTACATGAGAAATTGTTGGAACTATAGGATTTTGACATGTAGAATCCATTGATTATTCAAGCATCAATCATTGTCTTGTCTACATTAGTTTTAATATTGAAAGAAACTAGAGTGATGCACTCATTCATTACCAAATCCATTGTTTGAGATCTAAATATTTTTGTATTTCCATTTTCTTGACACTTATTCATGGAGAATACAATTAGAAGGGATTTATCAAAAAATTATTTAGATTGTGTGACATGAATCATAGTGGAGAAAACTCCATGTAGGATCCATTAATATTATCAATGAGGCCTTATATCGTATTTCTATGTATGGAATGTATCATTGAATTTCAGTTACATATTTACTATTTTAGGTAGATAATGTGTTGTCTCTGTATTGATCAGAGGTGGTTTTCCTTAATTATTAAAGACAATATATAGAAAGATCATGATTTAACTATGTGCAGAGGAATATTAATTATTTATCAGTAGTTTTTTAATATATTCCATGTAGTAGCGGATGTAATGATTTAACAATTATCCGTAATGGTTGATGAGTATAGGAAAACCATCTATGAAGAAATTTTGGGTTACCTCTCCACTAAAAGAGATAATTATTCATATAATTACAAAAAGATAAAACCCTGATATATCCACCCAAATATCTCATGGGGAATTCAATGTACATGATCTAATGTTGTTGTTAACGGATTTTCAGTGGAAGAGAATTGTTAGGAACAGTGTTTTCCCAAAGGTATGCCCATTATTATTCACCAATAAGGTGGATGGGATCATGATTCTATGTATGGATTACCATTTCTTAAAATAGTTGACTATAAATAATATGTATCCAATAGTGATAATAGAGTAAATCTCAACCAGATGAGAGTGGTGAGATGGTTGTAAAAGATTGACCTCAGGTTATGTTATCACTAACTCCGAGTTGAAGGATACGATATACTGAAGATAGAATTATAATTTCACTATAGTTAGCATGAATACTTCGTGATTATATTATGCATAAGAAATACCAAAATAGTATTCATGGTACTCATAAACTAAATTATAATCCCTTTTTAGAACAGTTTATGATAGACATCATCAAGGTTATCCAATCCTACTTGGTGTTAGAGGAGGATCACTCAATACTTTAAGGGATATTTGTAGACGTACTCCTATAAAACATGATTTATGGGATTCTATTGAGGTGATAGTTCTGGAATTGATAATTCCTCTACATGGGACACATAAATTCTGAATAGGGTGTTACTGTTGAACTGGTGAAGGATGACACAATGTTAGCATTCTAGCCACCCAGAGGTGTGACTAACATGTTGATATATCATAGGATGGAATGATCCTATCAAATAATTATTTATTATTTCTCCACCATATCAACACCATTAACTTATTTAACCAAGATTTGTAATCCATTATTGTGAATGAAGAGTTTCAAGAAGTAATTGTAGTAATTGAGGATCTGATTAAAGAGAACCCCCATCTAGAGACTAATTGAGTATCATGTTCAATATATAGTATTTTATGATGCCTTTGGAACTATGAATGGATGTTTTATGATGTAAATATGGGTACTGATCGCTTATGGGACCTAGATACTAATTCCCCATGGGGAAAAATACAACCCATGATCTAGTGCTATCAGCAATGGTCTTATCCCTAATGATATGGAAAAAATACCTTATTCATGGGTGTTTTATCGTCTGTTATAACTAAAAGAGTCATATGTATAATTTTTTTAAAAAAAATTTATCAAGAAAATGATATTGTGGCTATATTTTATTTAGGATTATGAAATTGAGATAGATTAAACTCCCAAAATGGGGAATGGTGTGTAATATGAATTTATTTGGATATCTTGTTTTTAGATTCTGAGTGTGGTGTCAGAGTAGTTTGATTATATTACAATTTAAATAGATGGTAATGATGGTGAGGAAAACATCATCATGACTATTGTTACTCCGATACATCATAATCATGATAGGGACGGTCGGATTGGAGATATCGATAGTGATACCTTTCATACACTAGTACATAATAGGTGTACTCCAGTGTAGTTTCTAAAGGTGGGTATTATGTCCTCAATTTATTACGGTAGATGATGTAACAAGTGGTTCTCAGAGATGAGTTTTTGGAGAAGATTCATACAACTTCTAAAGTGGAATAACAATGATTATAATAGTTCTCCCAAAACCCTTATAATTAGTTATAGTGTCCAATGGTAAAAAAGAGTTTAGTACAGTTTTTTAATTGATTCCTTAATTATCAATAGGTGTAGGTCAAAAATCGAAACATAATGATTTTGTTAAATATCATGATTTATGGAAGTGGACAGGTTATAGAGCATATATTTTTTATGGGTCTTCCATGATCTTGTAACAAAAAAATAGATAATAGGGATCATACACTAGCTCCAATAGTCGCACTATTTCTAAACAAATCAAGGGGCAGGTTGGTAAATATTTTAGGACACCTTAAATTTTATTATATATTCTCGATTCAGGGAGTTCCATTAATTACATTTTAGACAAGTAATCTCACCTCATTCCATAAATATTGAGAGGATTTTAGGAGGAAATTATGATATAAATTGGTATGTGCTTGAAATCAAACCCCTAGATAGACATGCAGAGTTATTGAAGTCCTTGAGAATGTGCGTTGTGCATACATGTGTTATTTTGGTCATAGTTTTCAGGGTCACCTACAATTTTTATATTTCTCATATAATAATAGTTATGACTATGAAATTGGTATGGAACTATTTTAGGCATTATAAATGATATCCTAAAGGTCACCATTCTGTTAGACTAGTCCATGATATTTAACACACATGGGACCTATGTTTGTGTTAGTGATAATAAAGAATTTTCATATAATCCATGGGATAATTATAACTACCCAAATTTATGATAAGACATGTGGAAAATGATAATGTAGGTCTTGGAAATTCAACAAGGGAGACCATGTGTTCATGAAGAACTCAACATGGAGAGGATTGTAGTGAATTGGTTGGGGTGGACTATTTCCAATGATATTCAATGGCTCTTTATTAGTACTTCATAGTGTTGTAGAGGAAACACACCTCTTATCCCTACCACAATAGTTAGACCAGTTACACGTTGTCTTCCTTCTATTGCAGCTTATAAGATATTTGAATGGTTTTTTAATGTTATTAATGGGGTGACCTAGAAATAATAGATTCAGATACCATAATAAAGTAAAATTTATGGATATATGATTAGTAGAATTAAATCCTCCCTAAGATATCGATTACCTTGTTGTATGTCCTATGGTAGAATTGGAATCTTTAGGGTTGTATATGATAATGGAATAAATAGACTGATATGGATACAGAAATATTTTTATGTATGTATTCATTTATTTCTGGTTGAAAAACTATATGAATCTTATAATTAAAAGTCTCTTTTTCCTATGTAAAACTTTTAAATATTTTAATAAATAATCTCAAAGTAAATATTTTAGTAGACCAGTGAATTTGGGGTCTTGGGATATATGGAATTTATATAACATAAATAATAAATATATTATATCACATGGGCATAATTTCTCTGAAATAGAGGTATAATACTCCATCTTATTCACCAATGGGTAATTTGAGACCCCCATTAAATCAAAAATGTGGGTTTTCCATATAAATGACATAATCTATGTCGTAATCGGGGGGGGGGGGTCATTTCTGAATGTCACAAATGAAAATAATAGGGTAAATTAATTATTATAATTTATTTTCTATTTAATTATTATTGCCTTATCCCTTATTAAAAAAATTATAGTTGAACGCTATTGATAGATCAATAACCATATATTTCTCAAGAGTTTTATTGAGGTGAGTTATGTGAAATCAATATATCATAGAAAACAAATTGTAATATCTATGATAATCAATTTCAAATGAGTTCATGGATCACATAATAAATAATGGCTGAAAATAGTTATATTTCATTGAAAGATCTAAACGTGATGTAGGATATTTGACTATGTTTTTTAATTCCATATTTATTTTACACATTTTCATTACAAACTAAATACATAGAAAATTAATTTACATGTCAATTATTGTATTAAAAATGATTAATAATTTTCCATTATATACGATCGGTAAATTAATTATTATCCATTTCATTCATCAACCCCATAATAATAGGTTGTGGATATCCAAAATAATTGAAAAGGTTTTTTCTTAAAAAAAATTCCTTGACCTTAACTCATCACTCTTCTCTCAGTCATCATTGTATCTTCCTTTGGACAGTAGTTTGACAAATATATTATAAATTAACTTTACCCAATAATTCATTAGCACACCCAATCAATACTACAATTTTACATTTTCTATTTATAGAATGATTAAGGTGTACCATGATGATGGATTATTGGGACAATATAAATATTTCATGTATCTTGGGTTTTGGGAGTTACAATGATGTGATGCAATGATCAATGTTTTCCAAGAAAAAGGGGTGTCCTAAATCCAATATGTAGATATGGTCAGTGTTCTTCTAATGTATAATTGAGTTCTATAGTGAGTTTAATTGATTGATCCTAGTAAGAAGTGGTTTGGTGTGATGTTATATAAATGAATAGTAATTCTGTAAAATCCTTATATACATGTTTCATAGTATGAAGAAAATTTGTATGTAGTCCTCTATTTAAAAATAAATTATTTCAAATGTAATAAATATCACATTACATGAATACCCAATAGATCCATGTGAGACATGGATGGGGGATATTCATATACTGCTGAGGTAAATGGTTATGGACCCAACTAGGTACATTTACATTAAAATGGCACATGAGAATAGATAAAGTACATGGGCATGGCAAGAGTACATGGTCACATACTAATGTACATCAGAATGAGCCAAAGTACATATGCATAAGACATGGTGAATTGGAAAACTCAATTTAGAAATGAAAGGAAATGTATATATAGTGAATTCCCAATAACTGTTATAGTTATATTTAAGATCTTTGTTCTCATTAGTGTAGATCGATATTTTTAGTACTTTCTCCCTTAGTCATTGTTTATGAGGGAACTATGATGAATCGGTTATTGAGATATAATTTCATCCCATTTAGGGTTTTTTTGGATATTTTCATCAATCCATCTCTTTGGAAATGAAATTCACACTATATTATCCTTCATCCTAGGTATGGGTCAAGACTCCACTTTTTTACTATTAGGGAATGTGATCCCCATCCAAAAATGTAATCCTATATTGGATTAGGAATCCACAACATCTCATAGGTGATGTCCCCTAACAGCATATCAATACCATCTATGATCTATCATGTATCATCTTTAAGGATATTCATAATGAGCATGAACTCTCAGATGAGTTCCATCAATGAAAAAATGACTCGTGTTTTGAGTTCACGTAGAGGATAATTATGCCAAATCCTCATTTTGTTCCTAGTCAGTAAGTATTGTTTTTACATTACTATTATGGTTTGTGTATATACTATGTATTTTTGGTTATTATAATTTTTCATCATATACCTATTGAAATATCGTAATGATGATGACATGATTACTCTTTACATTCTATATATATGGTCATTTATATGTGTTCCTCTATATATTGGTATACTCGTCCCTATATAGGTTTATAATGAACATTTTTTATTTGAAAAAGTTGATAAGCATTAGGATATATTCCTAGGAGGATCAAGAAATGCAATATTATAGTTGATATAACAAAACAATTGTTCTTGAAGTCCATATGAATGTAGTCCCCTCTTTGTTAGTTGGATGGACTCTTTTACATTATGGTTGGATAGTATTTGAACCATAATGATTTCCTAAACTTCTATCTTACTCTAATTAGAAATATAGATGTATGAATGATTTTATTGTATCAATATTATATATCATTTTACCATTATCTATTTGTTTGGAGATGTGTGTTTTTTATAGGTAACATAGTTTGGGGTAACCAATGAATGTGATATGACTATGTAGTGCTGGTTTCTAGACCCCAGTCTATTGGATATTGGAATGGAATGTCACATATGGATTGTTAGAAGCTAGGTGGACCCTAGATAATCATGTCATTAAAAACTCATTATCTATTTTTTACTACCATATTATTCAAAAATTGTTTATTTCATGATAGATTCCTTAATATGCTATCCATTGCATAGTTTTTATCACCATTCATATGATTCCATTTCAACTCGTTCTGATCAAAAGTATTACACATAAATTTTTAAGAAAAATAACATGTATTGATAGTTTTAGTGGGGTTATTAATGATTATAATAGATAACATAGTTAGTATTTTTGTGTAAAAATTCCCCATTTGAGGAGATTAAAATGAGATAGTTTTTAAATAATGGGTCCATATTCCCTAAAACACTCAAACAAAAATGTAGTTGAAATATATTTTATTAAATATTTAAAAAATTAAAATATTTAATGGATTGATATATATGGGTCATCACAATGGAACAAGTATGAGTAATATTAGTTACTAGATTAAAAAATTCTGTAAAATTTTACACAAAATAATTATATTATCTAACCAATCCATGAAATATAATTATCTATAATAAATTTTTAAGCTTATTATATTACAAAATAATATCTATTCTGATGAATCCTTTGATATACACTATATGGTAATTCCATTTCCATGTATTGATACTTGTGATAGATATAATTCTCACATTTTGAATTTTGTATCCAACTTATTTTTTCTAAAGGACTCCAGCATAATTCATAAATTATCATGACGATATTATTTTCCATTATAATATATGAAGACACTATATATAATGACAATTCCAAATCATTCATGGTAATCTATAAAGATATTTAATATCATATTTTATGATATTAGATGTATTTTTATTTCCAAACTACATTATTATGAATTCATAGTGTCTATATCATGAATTAATGTTTCTATTTGTCATATCATTCCTTTTGGCCTTTAATTTATAATATACAGATCAAATTTCTATTATTTAAATGTATTTATCCCATTATAGATAACAAAACACATCAATTAAATAGGATATAAGACACTTTTTTGGTTGTGAATTTCTTATGTTCACGGTAATAAAGTTAATATATATTGATCCATATTTCCTCTTAAAAAACTAAAGAGTTACACTATCAAATTAATGTTATAAGTGTCACAATAATTATATCATATATAAGGATTTGAAAACCCTTTTAATGTGATATACTTTATCTAGAATAGGTATTCCAATGGATATACACACTTACAGTCGCACATATAAGATCACACGATGAGGGTAATGTGCCAACAGTCTCAAACAATATATATGTTCCAATTATTGCAAAATTGAAGTTGTTTTTTATGGAATATAAATAATAGTTTCTTATAATTGGATTCATGATAATCATCACTAAAATAGTCAGTTATTGGTGAAAACTCGATGTATTGACCATCTATATTTTGTTATGTGATAATTTAATTGATCATAAAAAACAATGATGCATATAATGTCTTTAGATTATCAGAGGAAATAATTAATCTTTCTATTCCACTGTAGATGAGTGTTATGTTATTATAAAAATGTTTTCATCAAATAATTGATCCACTTAGGTAAATAAGAGGGAGTAAAACCATGGTGAGGAATGACCAATCCAAAAAAATTATAATGCTAGTTTGTCTGGGATGTTCGATCCAAGGATGAAATATGAAATCCATGAAATCTATTAATAAATGGTGAAATTTTAAACATCATCAAATCACTAGTGTATTGTCCTTGTTTGTACAACTTATTAGTAAACTAATTGTAATATGATTCTTTCAATTTTCATATTATTTTTTTATAGTATTCATAGTGTATCTTAAAAGAAAAGGTTAATCATGTCGGAACCAATATAGATTCAACACAATTTATTTTAAAAGATCAAATTTACACCCTTATTCACCCACCCATCTAAAGGTTTCATTGGGTTATAGATTATGTATTAAAGGGATGTTATTTGTGTAAAATCAATATTCTTCAGTCATATGTAATGGATAAATTTGATATCATTATGGGAGTTGTGTTGTTTGATGGATAAAATAATGATGTCTATAATAATATATTGAATCCCAATATATTATCAATTTGGATGGTTTTTATCATCGCTAAATTTAACTTGATTATTTAACATGATTTAATTATATTTTAAATGAAAAAATATATATAGTAAATTGATTGATATATATTTTAAAGGATTGAATTCTCATACCTAAGCTCTAACAGGTCATATCTTCGAGAAATTGATCTGTTTCTCTACTGATAAAGAGCTGAAGGCAAAATTGTTGAATATATTTTATTGGTATAGTATGGTTAAGTAATATAATAATTTAGCGTTTCATATGATGTTTTAAGAGAATAATATGTCTCAATATGTTGATTATACTATATTCCTCTAACTAATCACTATAGTGTTTGAGATATTCTTAGAAATGGATATAAAGTTAAATATATTGACATTGTTAATAATGATACACAATGAAAATGCCACAAACCAACAGTATTGAAGATTTTTTGCATATTTTCTGCACTTAATTTCAGCAGTATAATGTTCCAAGAAGATTCATGCTTTATTTCTTGTTGCTTGTGCTGAAACTTTTCACACTATATGGACAAGCAGAAACAAAATTAGGCATGAAAATGACACATTTATTCACAATGATTCCCTTTCAAATATTCTCTCAGCGACTCGATATTCAAATCAGTTCCACACTGAACAATGTCATAATTCCATCACAGACTTTTCTGTATTGAGGAGGCTTCATCTGTGAGGTAATTTTCCTAAAACCATGGGTACTATGGAAATTTTATGGATTCCTCCCTTTGCAGGTTGGATCAAATGTTACCTGGATGGCACTTCGAAAGGCAATCCTGGACCTGCTGGATATGGTATTGTCTTCCGTGATCATAAAAGTGATTTAACTGATGGATTCTATGGTCCTTGTGGTCATTCTACTGCAATTGAAGCTGAAATAATGGAATTAATTAAAGCAGTGGAGATTGCTCGTCAAAGAAATTGGAATGATCTCTGGTTTGAAAGTGATTCTTCTACTATTGTCCTTGTTGTTCGAAAAAATCAGATCGATCTTTCCTAGAAGCTTACATCGAAATGGATCAAATGTCTTGATACTCTTTCTTCAAAGAACTTCATCATCACACATGTTTACCGTGAAGCCAACTCTCCTGCTGATAAACTTGCAAATCAAGGTATTTCTGAAGACTCGGGTTTTCATTTGACCACTATTAATAAGGAGATGATTTATATTCTTACTAGAGACAAATGTAAAATCCCCTCATTCAGACTCTTGTAATTTGTTTTGCTTAATTGAAGCTTTAATGCTTACATTTCTAAAAAAATAATACACAATGAAATCCTATTTTATTTAATACAAATGATTTATATCATGAAGAGATTAATTTTTCCTAAATTTAGCATTTTGATATTTCAATCAATCTAGTTGAATTTAAAATTAATTTCATGATGGAATCATCATCAATACACACAAGTATATATTTTATTTATGTTGTTGAAAAAATCATTGATAGAGGAAGTAATGATGATAATAAAATAGATGATAAATTAGTATTTTCTATTTCCTGAATTTTCATAATAATAATTCCATAATTTAAAGGAGAAATATATTTGGATGAATTTTGATTTGGAATATTTGGTCAGACTATTGTGATATTTTGGATACAATTTGATGAAGAAGATAGTAAAAAATGAATCTCTCATAATCCTTACGTGGGATATACTAAATGTATAGACTATATATTTGAATAGTTATATGGAATAGTTATTAAATTGAATATATCTATATGAAAACATTGTTATGATGAAAATGGAACACGAATGAAATATTAAATAGAGTTTATTTTAGACAAAGATGATACACTTGTGGTATGTATTTGAAATGGGAGCTAGAAAAATATTCTGAACCAAAAAAGGAATGTTTTTTTTTAGTGTTTTATTATAATTTTATCATAAATATATTAATTTTTAGTGATATAAAATCTTACCTTTTAGGCCATTAAAAAATAACCCTTATATTTTACTACTTAGCTTGATTTATAAATTTACCAGTTGCAGTAGTAAATCAAAAAATAACATCTCATAAAAGAAGATATTGGCTAATCAATAAGGGGTAAACATAATATTTAATAACAAAATTAGGTTATGATTGTTATTTATTTTATCATATAATAGTGTGAAATAATATTACATATCTTGAAGAAGAAGATTCCAATCATATTAGTATGTTTTATTCAAAGGTAATATCTGTTGTACCCATGAATTTGATATGAATTGGATAGTCCAAAAATTTAAATCATATTGAAATGGACAATTGGTTCAAAAATATTATATAGAAAACTCAATTATATCAAATAACTACATTCATAGACAAAAGAGAAATAATCTATAATGTTTATATTTAAATGTATTGAGAAGTGACCAACCACAATAAAGAAATAATGAATGTTGAGGTTATACATGTAATCATGGAGTTAAAAGTAGTATTATTTAATGGTAGTATAAATTAATTTAAAAATTTGTTTCAAATAATACCCAACCATCATGGAATAATCAATAGGATATTATAATATTATATGAAGAATGTATGTTAAAAAATGATAGTGAAAATATATTTTCCATAATAATGTATCAGTTTAGTGTATATCTTGTCCACACCATGTCATATTATCGTGAGTCTAAGAGATATTAAAAACATGATCCTATTGGAATCAATAAAAATTAATGTGATATAATTTTAATTATAAATTAAAAAAATTTAATTTAATTCTTTTACTTTTAATGTTTTATATTTTTTTATAAATATTTTAATAGTATAGAAAAATCAGATTGATAATTCATAAGAGATTATATACTTGTAATAATAGGTGTGTTTAGAAACTAATTAATTTATAGGAGCCTAATAATTTAATTTTGGGAATAAGTATTAACCATTGGACGAAATGATGAATTTGATTACACTTAATATGAATAAGAGGAAAACTAAGGACTCTTTTTGATAATGTTACAAATATAATTTTTGATTGAAAAGTAGAAATGAAGGCTAATTTATCAGAATTATCTCTCAATGCAATGTGGAGAAATAGTATCTCATTACAATACAATATATGTTCCTCAAATATCACAAAAAATACAAATTTTTTGTAAATTTTTAAACCTATGGTATATGGTTTCATCAAATTAGTAAATATTGACTCATTACAAATAAATATATGTGTAAATACCTAACTATTAAGAGGTGTGAAAAACAATAACAATATAATCTATATGTATGGACAAGAAAATGACCATGTAATTATGAATCGAAATTGTATAAATATTATTGAGGTTTCATCTGATAAAGGGGTGTTTGATCATAATAAAATATTCAAACTCATATATAAATGGATTAACAGCAAAAAAATATCTATGATGAATATATTATTGTTAATTCATGTCTCCATTAATTTTCATCATAAAACAACCATTTATTTTATATTATTAAATATAAAATAGAAACTTATGTTTTATTTTTCTATACTCATAACCGCATATGACATCAAGAATGTTACTAATTATCAGGAAAAGTCATAAGATGCAAGAATTATTGGGAAAATGGTGTGAAAACCATATCAAAAAATGAAATAAATGGAATCAAATAAGCACTAAATGTTTGACATAAATGTGTACGATCTAATGATTGTTTATAGAATATATAGAGATAATATTTTATATTTTTCTTTAATTAATACATTAATATGGCATGTGTTATATTTATTCAATTTAAGAGAGTAATAGTAGCATTTATGAAGTGGTATCTAATGACTGTTAAAATGAGACTATGAATATTATTAAAAAATTTTAATATAATAATGGAAGTGAATACACATTGCTTCAATATAATAATTACTAGGATGAAATGACATCAATCACAATGTTTCTCCTTTAAGGGCATTTCTATAAAATTTAATTATTGAGTGGAGAATTTATACAACAAATAATATTTCCAAAAACATGGTTATAAAAGGTTGAATATCTTTCTATTTTTGGTAAATTTATTTCATGTTGTGGTGTACACAAATAAGTATTCCTTATATAGCCTTGTTGAATATACAAAATCATATCGATGTGGTTTGGATGTAATCCCGCACATGAACATTTGTAAGTGTTTTGGAAAAAATGAGACATTAAAAAATAAGGATGTTAAGTGATGTATGGTTATGTACCTATTAAATTAATTTTTATAAGGTAAATATCAAATTGTATTGAATCCAAATACACCATCAAGATGAATGGTATGTTTTTGGGAAAAATGGATTTAAATTAATTTAAGAATAAAATATAAAGACTCTTTAAAGAGAAAATACATAATTTTTCTATGAATATGATAGAAAACGTGTAAAAGGTATAAAATCCCATGTATTACTAGATTTTTTGAATCATTATGACACATATGTAGAATCATAAGAGGAAATAGTAGCATAAGAGTAGTAAAATACACAGAATTGATGAAATAGAAGAGTAAAAGTACATCCTTCAAGCATAATAATGGAAAAATATACACAAAAATATAAATTTATATAGAAAAATGTTAATCAAACACATTTAATCTCTAATGTAGAACTAAAATCATTTGGAGAATAAGAAAAAAATGAGTTTTGGACTAAATCCATGAATGAGGAATTAGATCCAATTTATAAAAATATGATATAGTATTTGGTTTGTTGGACAAACATTCAAAACAACTTCAGAATAATGTTATGTGGAACCAAACAAAAAAATTACATAATGTTGAGTTATGTTAAGAATCAAAATTGTGGATATTTTTTGGTTTAGTGTTTTTGAGAAGTAGAACATAAATATTCCATAACAACTTAAATATAACAAATTATACACTTTAACTCACAATAATTTTTTTCATAAAAGTGATGAAAAATAATCAGGGTTTTCTTTCAAGATTAAACGTCGTAAATTTTCCATGATCTAATCCATGAAAATATTCTTCTATATATTATATGAATAACAATTCGAAACCATGGGTGAGCATAAATAACATATAATGGTATACAAAAAGAAGGAAAACTCTTATTCTTGTTAAAACATGTAAACCATGTATACTTTATCAAAAAGACATTAATTTAACCTTTAAGATGTATTATATTCTTCTCCCCATATATAAGATCATTTTTACCCTTTATATAATCAAAATACTTCTATAAATCCCATAAAATGCAATATATAACATATAAAGGTTACATAGGGAATAATAATACTTAAATGAAAAAAATCATATTCCCGACTTCCATACATATCACTTAATGGAATAGCCATATGACTGACTTTAATACCCAATGAATTGGAGTTTATAATGTAACCACCAACACATTTTTTATCATGGAACCACTTGTATTTGTATTATCATGTAACCACCATTCCTTGTATTAAACCTTAACCACCTTTCAAATGACTAAGTACCATTATATATTCATTACACAAGAAAGATTTTAAATAACATTTCTCTTATAAAATTTTATTAGGAATCACAATAAATTATTTCAAGATATTGAAACAGTCAATACACATTTAAAACCATTTTAAATAAAAACAAAAAAATGGAATAAGGGATATATTTTCCTTGTAAACAGATTAAGGATTATAGTGGAATCTTAATATCATATAATTATTGAAATTTTGGAGATGTCGTTGTCATGGAATAAATTTCAAAAACAATTCCTTTTGTCATTTTTTGAAGAGGTTAAAACAATTTGGATAAAAATATTCTTTTTTAAGACCGTGGAATAATTTAATAGTTAAATGGGTTGATTATACACCTTATAAAAGTAGGTGGTGTATAAAATCAAATTATACATCAATGAAATGAGACTAAGATGAAGTCACTTATCGTGAGTCCAACATGTCAATTACAATAATTATATTAATAAATAATAAAATTAAATTAATTTACAAATTATTGATAAATTTAATCTGGTTCATTATTTCTTCTATATCAGTTTTTACCATGTTTTAAAAAATACCTAATAATTTATGCTCATATCTTACATTTTGTCGATATTTGATACTTCAGTCCAAAATGAACATGGTTTGACATCACTAGTCCTTGTGGTCATATCACCTTCATCTCAAAAATAATATTCATGACATGTTAATAATTTTTATACATAAATTATAAGTTTAAATAAATCCATTATTTCTTGTTATTAAAAATGACCAACATTATAATCATGGAGATGGTATGTCATAATTACCCATGAATAACCTTTTCCATTTCTCATTGAATGTTATGGAGAGAAGGTAAGAATTATTTTAAAATTATATAATGATTGTTACATAATTAATGTCATATTAATTATTTAAATAAACACAGACACACATATATATATCATACATGTGATATAATGTATGAAAAATTAGTCACATCTTTTCATGGTGGTGATAGTTCACATGTACGCATGCACGACATTGTCATTTTTTTGTACATGGAATTTAAAAACATATTTTATGTATTATAATGTTTTAATTATTAACATGTATTGAATAACACATATGGACATTAATTCCATTATTATAACTAGTCACAAGTGATGGTTATGGAAAAATTAATAGGTCATTTCGTGGAGGGGATAGTTCATGAAAGCACAAAAATGATAAATTCATTTCCCATTTAATTGATGTGGATATGGATTTAGTTGATTATATTTATATAATAATATCTATGTGTATTGATGATATTGAAGTTTTTATTTCATCCTAGATAAAGAATATTTAAAGGAAATAGAAGAAGGAAAAAATAGAAATACCTAAATACTAACATTACCTTTCCTTCAGATGATCACCTTTCATAACACCATAAAACCTATATAAATGATGTTATTCAGAAAAATATATAATGAATTTGGGGAGGTACTCTTGGATGTGTTTTGGTAAGATCTCTTCTGATCCAAAATCTTTTTAAATTATTATTAATATAGTAGAATGAGTTCCTTTTTATAAGAGAGGGGAGGGGAACCCTTTTAATTATTAAACGTATTAAATTTATATAAATTAAATTAAAATTAAAAATATTTCTATATTGATTCCATTCAATTATATGATGAATAAGGGTCAATGAATAACCATCCATTAATAATTTTAAATGTTTTTTTAAAAATTTAAATCCTTATCTTTTAGCATTAACCAATTATAACTCTTACCATTTTATCAAGTAATTTACTCCTTGATAGTAAAAATTTATATCTTATTTTTGTGTGTCAAGTATGCTACTAGACAAAGAATCCATTTTAAATTAAAATTTATATCATATTCATTATTATTAATAAATATTAAGATTTATTATTCTATAATTACATAGGATATTACATCCTTCCCACCTTTAGAAATTACATCCTCTTAATTTTAAATATGGGCGATGTAACTAAATTTTCAGGTTTTTTAAAGTAATTAATTGAACTCTACATCGAAAAATGTGTCAATAAACCATCCACATAAAAAAATTAAAGTAAAAAAGTTGAGTGTGATAAAACAAACTAGTAATTTATATATGAAATAAAGGATTTGGAAGAAAAAATTACCTTCCTGTTTTGATAGAGAGTGATAGAAAACATGATCAAGAGAATGTTAAAAATAATAAAACCAACCACTTGTGGGGGATTAAATAGGCTTTGATTTCATAATAGGAAAATTATACAATATTTTTGATTTAATATCCTTTTCATAACATTACATAATTAATTTAATAATTAAAATAATAAAATAAGAAGTAAAATTACATGAGATGAAGAGTTTATTACTTTTGTAAATTTCTACCATAAAATCATCCTTTTCTCTAAACAATTAGTATATAACATGCCTTTATGACACCTAAATCAACATATATAGAAACAAAAATTCAAAAAAATATTAACTAAATATATCTATTTTCTTTTAAAATTATCTAAAACCAATATTGTTAGGATATGATAAAATATTTCCCTAAAAATAATAAACCATAAGAAGATCAAAAACTACTTTTAATCTCCAAAATTAAACTATAATACCAAAAGATAAACAATGACCACTAAAAAATTTACTTTCTTTAAAATGCAACAAAATAATTGAATCCAACTTTGAAACCCATAACATAGATGAATCTTATAATATAATCTTTCAAGATTAATTTTATCAATTATCTCTAAATAACATCAACCACTCTTAATGACTCATAATAAAATTTAACTAAACAATTAACATATACTCCATGATAGGATAAACATTTTCATAAAAAAATATTTCCCCAAATTTCTACAATTAAAAATCATATATGTTTCCATAATATAATTCAACCACAACTCCTCAAATAAAATCACATAGTATTTTATTTACGATAATCAAATTAAATATCTGAAATAATGAACATTTCACAAATGTCATTTATTAATTAATCCCAAAATAATTTTCCAATACAAAGGTCATAGATTTAATGAAACATAAGTTATCAAAATCAAAATATTCATATTTTATCTACTCTTTAACTAAAAAACATTATTTCTAACAAGGTATTTCACATAGGCCAGTAGTAGGTGATAATACCATGTCTACATCAGTTATAGTATCAATTCTTGTAGCCTTGTCCAACATTGAGGGTTGAAACTGTTCATGTGGTTTTTCCTTTTGATAAAATAATATAATTATTATAACTCTTATAAAATTCCCAGAATAAGATAAAATACACAAAAATAACCCAAACATATTTTAACCTCAATTTTTATCTCATAACATTCATTTTTTCATCAAAAATTTGAATATCCCATAATTACTTCAAAATAAATATTATATAGACCCGAATGATTATTCATAACTTTATAATTTTTTCCACATAATAAAAAATAATTCTTACAAAAGTAACACTTTCACAAATCAAAATTCAGTGTTACACATTATAAAAAATGTTTTCCAAAGTAACCTCATCATCAAAAGAGAATTAATAGGTATAAAAAAATTTCATCTATAGATCTAACAACACTCTTAAATCCCTTATATGTATACATATGAATCATCCATCATTCATCATAATCCGTTAATCATAATCTTCAATAATATCCCATAATAATTCATTCATATAATAAAATTGAATTGTGTCCTATGATTCAATAATATAAATACATGAGTGAGGGAAATAATCTATACCTTAAAAATGTCATTTTTAACTTCCTTATCTTTAATGGGAATGTAATTAGTTATTTCTAAAAATATATTTACATGGTCCTGCTTATCCCATTACATATCCAACTTCATAGGAAATCTATTTCCATAGTGACCATACTCCCCACATCTAAAACATTCAATTGATAACCCGAAAATAAATTTATTCTAATTACTTCAATTAACTAAATGATTCAATTTTCCAAGGCTAGTTATTACTTTATATCCTACATTTCCAAATATATAACACATTCTTATACCTTTAAAAAATTCTTATGTTGTTATTTCTACATCTATGATTCATATATTGATGAAAATTCTTACCTTAAGGATCATTAATACTTAAACATCCACATGGATTGATTTCTTCCATATATGATGCGTCGAAAAATAACAATGTTCATGTGGTTAATCATTACTCTCATTTATTTGTTTAGAAGAAAAAAACATTTCTCATTGAAACTCCAATTTAATTTGGTTTCTTATTCTTATAATAACCACATTTTCCTTTATATCCATTTTTACTTCGGTGCTTGCTAGATCCATCCATTTACTAAAATTAAAAAAGGATAGTGTGGGTATGTTAATAAAATTATCATATAATATCTTATAAGGAAAAATAAAAACCATGATTTACATATTCATGTTATTTAAAAATTATTAAATTTAATTAAAATAACTATTAATATATCAATTATGATAACCATTTTGGATATACATAAGTTGTAATGCATTCTTAAATATCACTCAACGAACAAAATTTATATAAACTAACCTCTAATACCAACCATAATCCCTGAGATATAAACATTTAATAATCTTGATTTATGTTAATAATTGACATTGAGAATATTTTTAGTATTATTTTATTATATAATAAGGACATAAATATTATAAAAAACATAAATTTTACTGTGTACTCACTTTTACTCACTATCCATTTTTGGAAAAAAAACTAAATATTCTTAAAAAGAAACATGGTACTATCTCATGTTTAATCTTAATAAAATTTAATTGATCCCATACATTAATATATTATTCTATAAACATTATAAATAAAATTTCAATGCATGGGATAAGAATAAAAATACCAATAAGGGATACACAAAGAAGGACCACTATTAGTCACAAAAAACATGTAAACCGTGAATAATTTGTCATAAAGTAATAAAATTCCCCATTGAGAATTAGTAAATATAGTTCAACGAATAAAATATCATTTTTTACTCTTTATATAATAAAAATAATACCTAAAATAACATAGATTAAAATATATTACATATAATGTTATCTTGGAATATAATCATATATAAATTTTATAACCATACAGTGGAATTCCACACATATATCTAAATGGAATAGCCATATGGATGACTTACATACCCAATGCATTGGGGGTTATAATGTAACCACAAATACATGGTTTATTATAAAACCACCCATATTTTTTTATCATGAAAACACCTATATTTTTTTTCTCACATAACCACCCATAAAATATCCAGGTACTTTTATATAGTCATTACACATAAAATATTTCAATTATCAACATTTCACTCATAAAATTTCATTTCCAATCACATGAAATAATTTCATTATATTGAAATAGGAAATCCACAGACAAATCCATTCTCAATACCAAAACACTGAAAATGGAATTAGGCATTTCATTCCATTTTAAAAACACATTATAGCTTTTATTTATATCTAAATACCAACTAATGGTTACAGTGCCAGAGATGTCATTGTCACCTCATACATTTCAAAAAACATTCCTTTTATAATTTTTTAAGGAGAGTAAATGCTTTGTATAAAAAATATTACTTTTAAAAACCTTATAATTACTTAAAATTGAAATTGGTTGATTATAGACCTTGTAATATAACGGGGTTTATAACATCATTATATTCCACAATGAAAGAATATTGAGATGAAGTCCTTTATCTAGAGTTTGACACATCACATAAAATCTATATATTACGAAATAGTAAATATAGGTTAATTTCAAGTTTCATGAGAACCATTTTGAATTTTTTCTATTTATTTTGTATCATTTATTAACATGTTATCAAAATTCTATATTTATTTGAGTTCATATTGAACATTATGTCTAAATTCATTACCTGAGTCGAAAATGAACAAGGTTTGATGTCAGTATTTAATTTGATCATAGGTCCTCCCTCAAAACAAATATTAAAGTCATTATTATATATTTATACACAATAATTATACATTTAAATCAATATATTATGTATGGCTATGAAAAGTAATCAACATTATAATCATAGAGACGATGAGTCGTACATACGCATGAGTAACATTTTCCATTTTTCATTGATCATTATAAAAATAAGATAATTATTTTTTTTATATTAATGAGATAAAATAACATCATTAATGTCATTTATAAAAATAAATATTCACATATATATCATTAAAGTGATAAATTTAATAAAAACTAGTCACATCACTTTGTAGTGGTTATCGTTCACATGTACGCACGAACAACATTGTCATTTTTATGTGCATGGAATGTAAAAACATAATTGATATATTATTATATTATAATTATTAATATTTAATGAATATAACATATTAATATTAATTCTATTATTAAAATTATTCACGATAGATATTTATGTAAAATGAATTACATCAGTTCGTGGAGGTGATAGTTCACACGTGCACACGAATGATTAATTTGTTTCCCATTTAATGGAAGTGGAGAAGGATTCATGTAATGATATTAAAATAATAAAGTCTCATTTTAATTTTGATACTAGTTTTATTATTTATTCTTTAATTAAGATCATTAGAATGAAATTAATGATGAACAAAAATAGAAATACTTCAATTAAAACATTTTATTTCCTTCTGATGAACATCTTTCGTTACACCTTAACACCTATTAGATAATTTTTATGCCTAAAAGGAATTCAGAATTTGGGGATGTATTAAAAGATGGTTCTTGAGAAGAGTTAGTCCAAACCAAAAGGTTTTTCATTGTATTATTATTAGAGAGGAATGAGTTTCTTTTTATTAGGGAGGTGAGGGCACCCATAGAATTATAAAAATTATTAAACTAATACAAATTTCATTTCATTTCCAAATGGGTCATAGTGGATGGTTTTAATAGATAAGATGGGTATGGGATAAAATATAGTCATACAATGAGTGTAATACATGTTTTACGGATTTTAATCGTTATCATTTTACATTAACCCATTTTATCGTTCGCCATAATATCAAGTTATTTACAATTTGGGAGTTAAAATTATTACCAAAACATGAAAAAAACTGATGAATGATTAGTTAATGAAATTATTTGAGTTAGATAAATTATTTTTCTGAATAGTATATTTTTTTTAATTTTATATCAATTAGATAAATATTTTATACTTTAAAATATGAATTATGTCAATTTTGACACTATTCATTACATGAACTTTTAAAAGTATTATACCAACATGAAAACATAAAAAATACATTAACTAAATTTTTAAATGTCATATTACCCCAAAATATTCATGTATGACATCAAATATTTGAAATTATATTTATTTTAATATTAATAATATGATTTATTTTATTCTTTATTGAATAAATCTATTACAACATCATCATTGTGTAACAAATAAATTTATTTATTTAATTATAAAAAAATATAAATAAATTACCATGATATAGCTAATACTTTTATATTTCTTTTTACTACTCATAGTCAAATATGTCACTTACATAAACCCATATTATAATTATTTTAGTAATAATATAGATGTTTATAACATATTTTCCTTTACATAAAATTAAATTTTGTAATTGTCATAATCGCATCCAAGTGGCTTACAAAGATCAATCATTAAACACAATAATTTAAATGGTGTAAAATAACTTATAAAATAAGATTATGTAAACTCTAAGTGTAATATTATATTATAATAATATTAATTTTACTGTTAATTACTCTATTTATCATTAATCACGGTAAACAAAATATTGATGTTATTATTCACCAAAAAATATTTTTATACTATTGAAACACATTTTTAATACTTAGTAAAACAATGTATGACTTTTTTTGAAAATTAAATCCATAAAAGTTGTTAAATTATATAAGGCCACGGACTTATACATCTCTTAATATTAAATTAAATGAATAATTCATATTGAGGATCTTTTCAGGTTTAGAGTTTTAGAGAATTAGAACATAACTACTATATCTAAAAAGATTATAAAGTATACACTTCTACTATGTTTCCATAGAATAAAGAAAAAAACTCTTAAAAAGAAACATGTCTACATCAATGTTTTATATAGCATGTCTTTCCCTTGATCCCATCCTTGACCCTACTCCACATTAGGTCCTATGAAAAACATTTCAAAAAAACATGGGGTGAGCATAAAGAGCTCAGTAAGGGATACACAAAGAATGAAAACTATTAGTTTTTCAAAACAACAAGTAAACCATGTATACTTTATCAATGTAATACCTTTCACCTTTATGAAGTAGTAAAAACTCTTCACTGAATAAAAAAGCATTACTTACCCTTTTGTAACCAAAATATTACCATAAACCCCATAAAAATATCACATAACATACAAAGGTAACTTGGTACATAAACATACTTAAGTGGAATAACCATACGGTTGACTTACACACATATCACTTAATGGAATAGCCATACAGCCAACTTCCATACATACTTAATGGAATAGCCATACGGCCGACTTTCATACCCAATACATTGGAGGTTAGAACGTAACCACTCGTCCTAGTATTCACGAAACCACCCATCATATGGTTTATCACGTAACAACCCGTCAAATGTCCATGTACCAATATAAAATCATAAAACATAAAACCAATATAAACGAATGATAACATTTCCACATTTCAATCACAATAAAACATATAAATATATTGACATAATAGAATCCTTTATCAAAACCATTTTCAATACCAAAATACTTAAAAGAGTATATTGTATTTATTTTATTTTAAAAAAATTACGTCTTGATTAGGAAGCCAACGACCAAATAATACTCGCGGCGGCGAAAAAGGTCATTGTCACCGAGTACGTTAAAAGAAACATTACTTTTTTCATTTAGTAAAACGCTTCATAGAAAAAGATTCCTTTTGTATAAAAGTAAAAGTCAAAGGGGTTTATACACCATATAAAAGATAGTTGTGTATAAAATGAAATATGCCTCAATGAAAGGAGATTGAGACGAAGTCCCTTACCTCAGGTCCGACTTGACTCGATCGTTCTTTAACGTCCGGAATAATAAACTTGAGTTAATTTCTATTTTCTTAAGAACCATTTTTAATTTCATTATTCCTTTTATATCACTTATTTCCATGTTATAAACATTATATAACCATTTAAGTTAATAATGTTTGTTTTGTCGATATTTGGTTCTTAAGTCGAAAGTGGAATTCTTACAATTACATATTGTTCGTGTGGTCAAAAGTTCATTATATCCAGAATGAAATTCCTGATTTGGATATCATATATATAATATATATCTATCATATAAATGTATTTATAATATCAAATAATCATTTAGAGGTAAGAAATGAAATTCACCATTCATGGAGATGGTAAGCCGTACGTACGCATGAACGCTACTTTCATTTCTATGTCATATTAATGGAATTAAAACTAAATGAGAGGTATGCATATTTTAATTCCAGAATTATATTAATAATTTAGATGTAACATACATTATATATATCCATTATATATATGTAATTATAATAGTACATTACATTTGGGGATAAGAAATGAAATGCACTGTTCCTGAAGACGGTAAGTCGTACGTACGCATGAACGTTACTTTAATTTCTATCTCATAATTTAATGGGAATAAATAATAATGATATAGAGGTATATTATAATTCCTGTATAACATCATATATAATAACTTTAAATCCATCCGGTATACGTCCCACATATGGCATTAACGAATCAAATCACTTTGAGGGGGTGGTAGTCTGCACTTCCTAAAATGAAATTATCGTGTTTACCCACAATGGAAACCATAAGGGTATACCACAAATGAAAAATACAGAAGCATAAGGGAAACATAAATATAATATATATCATATATAAATATAGTTACATCTTAATGTCCACCATTAATGGTGTTTAAAAGAATATTGAACAATCATCATTTCGTGAGGCAGAAATTCTCCAACCACAGAAACAGTATGTTCATTAACCATTAGATGTAGATTTGTGTAAGTGTAGCTTGAATTATTATTATAAAAACATCCTAGTATATTAAATATACTGGAGTTATTACAAAATAAATGAATAAAAATAGTTTAGGGCATTGGAGAATCAAAATAAAACAAAAGAACACAAGTGAACACATTACCTCAAAATCTGGTAACTCTCTTAGATTTGAGCTCAAAGGCTTCCTTGGGAAGACTTCTGCCCAATGTGAAGCTTTAAGGAGTGAGATAGGGATGTGGAGAGACAAAATGGGAAGGGTTTGGACGAGCCAAAGGCTTTGGATGTGTGGGTAAAGAGGTAGAGGTGGGGGCCTTTTATAAGAGGAGATGAGGGGCACTCTTGGAAAGTAAAGAAAAGTTACTTTATTTTAAAATGAGTTTCAGATTAAAAAGGTCACACATTGATATAATTCGAGGTTAAGGTTATTAGTGTTCGAAATATACACATCCAATAGGTTTTGGACATGTGTAGGTCATATATTTTACATTATTGTTTCATTTTATTTAATTCCTTTATTAATGAGGTAATCACTGCATCATCATGATGTCATAAATAATTTAATATATTTAAGGTCTAAAAATTATAAAAAAAAATATCATGATGTAGTAAATCATTTTATATTTCTAATTAATATTTATAGTAAAAAATCTGACTTGTATAACCCCATGTAAATTTTTTTTAGTAAAACATCTCATGTTTGTGTCATTTTTACTTTAACATTTAATAAAAAGTTATTTATGTCATTTCCCAAAACAAGTGGCTCCATGGGGTCCCCAAGTTGACCCATGGATTGTATTGGTTGGCCATGAACCATAAAATGAGGGTATGACATGTGTCAAGATCATCTTATATTATTAAAACATTATTCTTACATTAAACTACACTAATTACCTCTAATCGCGATTAAAACTTAATAAGTTACTTTTCACCAAAAAATTATTTTAATCCCATTGAACCACATTTTACTTCATAATGAATACCATGTATGTTGGATTTTTTAAATTAAAAACACAGAGGTGGTAAAATTTCATTTAAACGAAAATCAGTTTTTTAAGTACCACTTAGTGGTTTCACTATTCATCAAAAATTGATGTTTTTCAGAAAAATACCAAAACATCACCCTAAGATATATTTGATATTCTGGATTCAAAAATGATGTCTATTTTAAAAAATTCAAATCATATAAGTCACATTATTTAATTTAATAATTACTTCCCGTTGGCATGACAAATAGCGTGTTTTTATGAAATACAAAGTATCAAAAGATTGACCCTAGTTTAAGTCCAATTTCAAAGTGAAATTGATTCCAATGACCACCATTGGATTAAATGGTAAAAATATATTCTAATTTCACTTTAAAAACCATTCAAAATATAATCTAATCATATAAATAAATTATATTAAAAAGAGGTTTTGAATTAAAATACAACATTTTTTCACTCTTCATTAAAAAATGAACTTTATCAGAAAAATACAAAAAATTCACACAAAGTAAATTTTGATGTCCCAATAATAAATAATAAGTTTATTTTGAAAAACATATTTTATAAAATTGTCAAAATATAGATTTAAAAATGGTTTTCCATAAAAAGACAGTAAAACAATCTTTTAAAAGTATTAGTGTATTTCATGATTAAGATTGGATTATTTTCATTTTAAGCCTCTAAAACACTATCTAATTCATTAATAGGCGTAGATAAAAATATCTATTATTCATTACATAGTTGGGATGTTACATCCTTCCCCCCTTTAGAAAATTGCATCATCGCAATTTATTTACTTATCGAATAAGTGGTGGTATTTATCCCTCATTGCATTTTCAGATTCCCATGTTGCCTCTTCCATCATGTGGTTTTTCCACAAGACCTTTACCTGATGAATCACATTATTCCATAACACCTGCTCCCTGTGATCAAGAATTTGGACTGGTTGATCCTCAAAAGATAGGTTCTCTTCCAGCTGAACTACCTCTAGACTCAAAACATGAGATGGATCTGGCATATACTTTCTCAGCATCAAAACATGAAAAACATTGTGTACCTGAGATAAAATCGGAGGTAATTCCACTCTGTATGCGACTGATCCAACTCTCTCCAGAATTTCATATGGTCCAATGAACCATAGACTCAGGTTTCCTTTCTTACCAAATCTCATCACACTTTTCCATGGAGAAACCTTGAGAAAAACATGATCACCTACCTCGAAAGATAGATCCTTCCTCCGGTTATCCGCATAACACTTCTGCCTGCTCTGAGATGTTCTCATGTGTTTCTGAATCTACTGAACTTTTTCTGCCATATCTTCTACCAATTCTGGTACCATCAGCTTCCTTTCACCCACTTCATCCCTAAATTCTGGAGTTCGACACTGCTTCCCATATAATGCCTCAAATGGTGCCATATGTATACTAGAATGAAAACTATTATTATAGGAAAAATCAACCAAAGAAAGATTTTGGTCCCAAATTCCCTGATAATCCATCAAACAAGCTTGTAGCAGATCCTCCATGTTCTAAATTGTTCGTTCGGGCTGCCCGGCTGATTGAGGATGAAAAGCTGTACTAAAATTTAATTCAGTACCCAACGACTTCTGAAGGCCTTTCCAAAAGTTAGAATTAAACCTGGGATCACGATTAGACACAATGGAGAGAGGAACTCCATGTAACCTGAATATCTCTTTATGATACAAACGGGAAATTTGATCTAGTGAAAAAGTATCTCGTATAGTAAGGAAATGAGAAGATTTAGTCAAGTGATCAACAATAACCCAGATTGCATTATTACCTCAAGATGTCCTCGGTAATCCCATAACAAAGTCAATGGATATGATATCCTATTTCCACTCTGGCACTAGTAAAGGCTGAAGCATCCCTTTCGGTAACTGCCGCTCTACTTTAACCTGCTGACAAGTCAAACACTTCACAGTAAAATCAGCAATATCCCTTTTCATTCCATCCCACTAGTAATACCCCCGCAGATCTCTGTTCATCTTAGTACTGCTAGGATGAACTAAAAATGGGGAACTATGAGCCTCACATAACAACTCATTATTCAACTGCGAATCACAAGGCACAAAAATTATATTCCCAAACCTCAAAACACAATCATTATCAATGTTAAATTCACGAAACTTACCCTTCTGAACCAGCTCTACCTTTTTCTGCAACCCACTATCTTCCCTTTGTGCTTGCTTAATTCTGTCTGATAGGGATGATCTCACTGATACCTAAAACAAAACAGAATAACTTCCTACACCAACAACTTCTATGCCAAAGTTCATCAAATCAAAAACAAAAGGATCTCATTCCAAACGTAGCATGTTTAATGATGCATTACTTTTTCGACTCAAAGCATCAGCCACTTTATTTGCTTTTCCCGGATGGTAGTGAATTTTACAATCATAATCCTTGATTAATTCCAGGCATCTCCTCTGTCTCATGTTCAATTCTTTCTGAGTGAATATATACTTTAAACTTTTGTGATCAGTATATATTTAAAACTTTACTCCATACAAATGATGCCTCCAAATTTTTAAAGAAAAAACAATAGCAGCTAATTCCAAATCATATGTAGGGTAGTTTACCTCATGATTTTTCAACTAATATGAAGCATAAACAATTACCTAATCATTATGCATAAGGACACGTCCAAGTCCCTTCAACGAAGCATCACTGTATATAACAAACTCACTATTCCTAGAAGAAAGTTCCAAAACTGGAGCATTCACCAATCTTATTTTCAACTCCTGAAGACAATCATCAGATTCTTTTGTCCAGATGAACTTAACACCCTTACAAGTTAGCTTAGTCATTGGAATAGATAACCGTGAAAAAATTTCAACAAACCTTCGGTAGTAACCTGCCAAACCAAGAAAACTACGGATCTTGGTTACATTTGTGGGTCTTGGCCATTCTTCAACAACTTTTGTTTTAGCAGGATCAAAAGTTATGCCATCTTTTGAAATAATGTGACCCAGGAAAGAAATTTGTTTTATCCAAAACTCACACTTGCTGAATTTTTCATATAGTTTCTTTTCTTTTTAGGTTTTCACGATAACCCTTAAATGTCTTTCATGCTACTCTTTACTTTTAGAAGACAACAAAATATCATCGATGAAAACAACCAAAAACTTATCCAAAAACTCATGGAAAATTTTATTCATAAGGTCCATGAATACAGCAGGTGAATTGGTAAACCCAAAAGGCATAACAACAAATTCATAATGGCCATATCTAGTACAGAACGCAGTCTTTGGAACATCTGCTTCTTTTACTTTCAACTGATGGTACGCCAACCTCAAGTCAATCTTCGAAAAATACTAAGCTCCCAGGAGCTGATCAAACAAATCATCGATATGAGGCAAAGGATACATGATCTTAACAGTAATATTATTCAAGGCCCAGTAATCAATGCAAAGTCTCATTGAGCCATCTTTCTTTTTAACAAACAAGACAGGAGAACCCCATGGTGATGTGCTAGGTCGAATGAAACCTTTATCTAATAACTCCTGCAATTGCTTCTTTAACTCTAAAAGTTCAACTTGATCCATTTAATAAGGGGGTTTTTTAATTGGCTTAGAATCATGAACTAAGTCAATAGTAAATTCAACTTCCCAATCATGAATAATACTAGGAAACCCATCAGGAAAAATATCAAGATACTCATTTACCAGTGGCACATCATTAATCTGAACAGTTCCTTTATTTTCAACAATATGTGCAAGGTAACATTCATTTCCATCTTTTACTAGTTTTTCAACTTCCTGATATGTTATCAAAATCAAGGGTTCATTCTTTACACAAACTGAAAATCTTTATGAATAGAAACCATTTTAGCTCTACAGCCAATCTTAGCATGATAAACAAAAATCCAATCCATGCCCAAAATAACATCAAACTCTACTATAGGCAAAACATTAAGGTTTGCTGGTAGATTCTTTCCACACACAAGGATAGGATGGTTCTTATAATTCCTTTTTGTCTCCACGTTCCCTCTGGGTGTTTTTACCATAAGTTCAGGATTCATATCATGAGATGGAATTTCCAATTTACTAGAAAACTTCTGAGAAATGAAAGAGTGTGTAAACCCTGAATCAAACAACACATTGGCATAACATGAACAAACAAACAGTGTACCTGATACCACTTCATTCGATGGACCAACATCTGCTGAAGTTGTTGCAAAGGATTTCACCACCCCTTTATGCTTGTAGTCTGGCTACATTTCCCTAGTCGAGTTCTTCATTAGACACTCATTTGCATAATGACCCATTTCATTACACTTAAAACTTCTTACCGCTGGCTTTTCATTGCCTGCATGATCATCTTCCTTATAGTTACGAGCAATATGACCAGACTTACCACACCGAAAGCACTTACTAGACTTGGATAAACATTCTCTAGGATGCATTTTACCACACTTCTCACAGGATGGGTATTTTGTTTTCTTACCTCCTTGCTTCATTGATATATTCTTCCCCTTTTCCTGCCTGCTGGACCACTTATTCTGTTGTTTTTTATTGAACACCTGATCATCGGAAAACTCCATTTCCACCTTCTCCGCGCATCGAAAAAGTTTTTCATAACTTTTGAACTCACAAGAAGCTAAAGCCCTTCGATACTTTGGATTTAACCCTGAGTAAAAACGGTTTATTTTACTATCAAGATCTCATATGATGTTTGGAGCATACCTTGCCAATCGAGTGAACTTTTCTTCATAAGCAACCACTGAATAATACTCATGCCTCAACTCTAGGAACTATTTTTCCATCCTACGACGAACCACCTTAGGAAAATATTTCTCAAGAAACATACCACTGAATTCATCCCAGTGAAGATCCTCAATCTCATCACTATCCCTGATATTTTTCACCATCGACCACCACTGATCAACTTCACCTTCAAAATGGTTAATAGCAAGACTATCCTTTGGATGTTCTGAACACCCCATGACATCAAAAATCTTCTCCAGTGCTTTAATCCACCCTTTAGCTTGCACGGGGTCAGATGATCCTCTGAATGATGGGGGATGTTGCCTCATGAAATGTTCCACCACTGACATGTTCCTATGCGGTTGATCTGGCTGATCTCGTGCATTGATACCACCACCATTTATAGCCTGATTCAACTGTGCCATCACTGCAACAAACTGTTCAGTTCCGATTCCGACCATCTCAGGTTGCTAATTTGGAAGGTTGTCTTCCTCCTGATGTCGTCCCAACATAGCTTCTTTGTTTCCTCTGCGGAAAACCATTCTAAACACAGAAATATCTTAGGCAATGCAAAATGGTAATCTTTAAGTGCTATATTATTTCAATCATACCATAAATTAACTTATAATTTAACAATTTTCAAAGTCATAAAGTTGTCTAAACCGACCTCTGATACCAACTATAGGCCCCGGCCTTATACATCTAATAATATTGAATTAAATGAATAATTCACATTGAGGATCTTCTCAGGTTAAGAGTTTTAGACAATTAGAACATAACTACTACATCTCAAAATATTACAAAGTAGACACTTCTACTATGTTTCCATAGAATAGATAAAAAAACTCTTAAAAAGAAACATGTCTAGTTCCAAGTTTTATATAGTATGACTTTCCCTTGATGCCATCCTTGACCCTATTCCACATTAGGTCCTGTGAAAAACATTTCAAAAAAACTTGGGGTGAGCATAAAGAGCTCAGTAAGGGATACACAACGAATTAAATCTTTTAGTTTATCAAAACAACTAGTAAACCATGTATACTTTATCAAAGTAATACCTTTCACCTTTATGAAGTAGTAAAAACTCTTCACTGAATAAGAGATCATTACTTACCCTTTTGTAACCAAAAGATTACCATAAAACCCATAAAAAGATCACATAACATACAAAGGTAACTTGGTACATAAACATACTAATGTTGAATAACCATACGGTCGACTTCCACACATATCACTTAATGGAATAGCCATAAAGCCAACTTCCATACATACTTAAAGGAATACCCATACGGCCGACTTTCATACCCAATGCATTGGAGGTTATAACGTAACCACCCGTCTTGGTATTCATGGCACCACACGTCATATGGTTTATAACGTAACCACCCGTCAAATGTCCATGTACCAATATAAAATCATAAAATATAAAACCAATATAAAGGAAAGATAACATTTCCACATTTCAATAACAATATATCATTTAAATATATTGACATAATAGAACCTTTATCAAAACCATTTTCAATACCAAAATACATAAAATATTATATGGTATTTATTTTATTTTAAAAACATTACGGTTTGTTGAGGAAGCCAAAGACCAAATAATACTCGCGGCGGTGGAAAAGGTCGCTGTCACCGCGTACGTTAAAAGAAACATTCCTTTTTGTCATTTAGTAAAACGCTTCTTAGAAAAAGATTCTTTTTGTATAAAAGTAAATGTCAAAGGGGTTTATACACCATATAAAAGATAGTTGTGTATAAAAAAAATATGCCTCAGTGAAAGGAGATTGAGACGAAGTCCCCTACCTTGGGTCCGACTTGACTCGATCGTTCTTTAACGTCCTGAATAATAAACTTGAGTTAATTTATATTTTATTAAGAACCTTTTCCAAGTTCATTATTCCTTTTATATCACTTATTTCCATGTTATAAACATTATGTAACCATTTAAGTTAATAATGTTTGTTTTGTCGATATTTGTTTCTTATATCGAAAGTGGACTTCTTACAATTAGATGTTGTTCATGTGGTCAAAGGTTCTTTATTTCCAGAATGAAATTCCTAATTTGGATATCATATATATCATATATATCTATTATATACATATATTTATAACATCACATAATCATTTAGAGGTAAGAAATGAAATGCACCGTTCATGGAGTCGGTAAGCCGTACGTACGCATGAACGCTACTTTCATTTCTATGTCATATTAATGGAATTAAAACTAAATGAGAGGTATGTATATTTTAATTACAGAATTATATTAATCATTTATATGTAACATACATCATATATATCCATTATATATATGTACATATAATAGTACATTATATTTGGGGATAAGAAATGAAATGCACCGTTCGTGGAGACGGTAAGCCGTACGTACGCATGAATGCTACTTTCATTTCTATCTCATAATTTAATGGGACGAAATAATAATTATATAGAGTTATATTATAATTCCAGTATAAAATCATATATAATAACTTTAAATCCATGCTTTATACGTCCCACATATGGCATTAACAAATCAAATCACTTTGACGGGGCGGTAGTCCTCACTTCCTAAAATGAAATTATCGTGTTTACCCACAATGGAAACCATAAGGGTATACCACAAATGAAATATAAAGAAGAACAAGGAAAACATAAACATAATATATATTATATATAAATATAGTGACATCTTAATGGCCACCATTAAAGGTGTTTAATATAAGATTGAACAATCATCATTTTGTGAGACATAAATTCTCCAACCACAGAAACAACCATTAGATGTAGATGTGTGTAAGTGTAGCTCTAATTATTATTATAAAAACATCCTAGTATATTGAATATACTGGAGTTGTTACAAAATAAATTAATCAAATGAGTTTATGGGGTTGGAGAAGCAAAATAAAACAAAAGAACACAAGTGAACACATTACATCAAAATCGGGTAACTCTCTTAGTTTTGAGCTCAAAGGATTCCTTGGGAAGACTTCTGCCCAATGTGAGGCTTCAAGGAGTAATATAGGGATGTGGAGAGACAAAATGGGAAGGGTTTTGCCAATCCAATGGCTTTTGAAGTGTGGGTAAAGAGGTAGATGTTGGGTCCTTTTATAAGAGGAGAGGAGGGGCACTCTTGGAAAGTAAAGAAAAGTTACATTATTTTAAAATGAGTTTCAGATTCAAAAGTTCCACCGTTGATATAATTCAAGGTTATGGTGTTAAGGGTTAGAAATATACCCATCCAATAGGTTTTGGACATGTGTAGGTCATAGATGTTACATTATCTTTTCATTTTATTTAAATCCTCTATTAATGAGGTAATCACTGCATCATCATGATGTCATAACTAATTTTATATATTTAATGTCGAAAAATTATAAACAAAATATCATGATGTAGGAAATATTTTTATCTTTCTAATAAATACTTATAGTCAAAAATATGACTTGTATAACCACATGTAAATTTTTTTTTAGTAAAACATCTCATGTTTGTATCATTTTTACTTTAACATTTAATAAAAAGTAATTTATGTCATTTCCCAAAAAAGTGGCTCCATGGGGTCCCCAAGTTGACCCATGGATTGTCTTTGTCGGCCATGAAACATAAAAGGAGGGTTGTACATGTGTCAATCTCATCTCATATTATTAAAACATTATTTTTACCTTAAACTACACTAATTACCTCTAATCGCGATTAAAACTTAATAAGTTACTATTAACCAAAATATTATTTTAATCCCATTGAACCACATTTAACTTCTTAATGACAACCATGTATGTTGGATTTTTGAAATTCAAAACACAGTGGTGGTAAAATTTCATTTAAATGGAAAATCAGTTTTTTAAGTACCACTTAGTGGTTTCACTATTCATCAAAAATTGAAGTTTTTCAGAAGAATACCAAAACTTCACCCTAAGCTATATTTGATATTATAAATTAGAAAATTATGTCTATTTTACAAAATTCAAATCATATAAGTCACATAATTTAATTTAATAATTAATTTATGCTGTCATGACAAATAGCGTGTTTTTATGAAACAATAAGTATCAAAAGATTGACCCTAGTTTAAGTCCAATTTCGAAGTGAAATTGATTCCAATGACCACCATTGGATTAAATCGTAAAAATATATTCTAATTTCACTTTAAAACAAATTCAAAAGATAATCTAATCATATAAATAAATTATATTAAAAAGAGGTTTTGAATGAAAATACAACATCTTTTCACTATTCATTAAAAAATGAACTTTATCAGAAAAATACCAAAAATTCACACAAAGTAAATTTTGATGTTCCAATCATAAATAATAAGTTTATTTTGACAAACAAAGCTTATAAAATTGTCAAAAGATATATTTAAAAATGATTTTCCATAAAAAGGCGGTAAAACAATCTTTTAAAATATTAGTGTTTTTCATGCTTAAGATCTGATTTATTTTCATTTTAAGTCTCTAAAACACTATATAATTCATTAATAGGCATAGATAAAAATACTTATTATTCATTACTTACTTGGTATGTTACAAATTATGTTTAACACTAATCTTGTTGATTGATTGAGAAAATAAGATTGCTAAAGTAAAATGATTAAAAGTTCACATAGTTTTTCATTTCAATTTTAATTTGAATTAGCATCATATGATATACATAGAATAAATTGACAAAAAACATAAAATTATTCCATAAAAACATTTAAAAGTTTAATTTATCAAAATAAGTCAATTAGGACAAAGGGTTGTTTTCAATTAAAATGTTGTGTTTCTTAATATCCATTAAACTATGAATTTTATTTCAAAAATATAAAAATCAAACAAAATTAAATTTTGATGTCCCTCTTAAAAATAAGAAGTGTGTTTTCAAAAAAGAACACATAAAAGTAATAAACACAATATTTTTAAAATTCTTCCCATCAATATGTGGAAAATTCAATTTTTGAAAAACACTTCATTTATGCATAAAATCAAATTTCATCTTTAATTATGGATAGAAAACATATTAAATGAATTTTAAACGTCATATTTAAATTATATTAAACTCATATAATCCATATAGATTTATTAGATTATTTTATAAACCCAATTATTTTATCTTAAATATTTTTCCATGAAAACAACTCTGTTATATTGAGTTGGTTTTTATTTACATTTATAATTAATTTCATAACCAATGAATCATTATACAAACATGTGTAAACTCTATTTTCATAATTTTGTTAATATCATTTTATCCCACTATTCTAATGGTTACATGATAACTAGAATATAAAATAATAATATTCAAAATATGTTATGTTTCAGTATATCTCTGTCTTGTGTGCAATGTAAATTATTTAGAAACCCTTTGTTGCGTGCTGAGTATGCCACCAAAAATAACCTCTATTTTGAAGTAAAGATGCTATGTAATTCCTATATATTAATAAATATGAAAAATTCATATAATATAATTAAATTGCATGTTATAATAGTTTCTAATGAATAAAAAATTTAATTAAAATGAATTTTTTCCAAAAAAAAGTCCCAAATATTTTGTAAATACAATTTTAAAATTGAAGGAGTTTTTTTGGTAGGTCTTTTCTACTTGTGGACGTACTATAAAATGTCATATTATTTATCACAATATATATCCAAAATTAATTCAAAGAATATAACCTGGATGTCATGAAAATATTCATGAATTTTATTCTAAATGAATATGTATATATTTAATATCTAGTGGGATTTCTGATTAATGATAATAAAATAATGGAATAACAATTTTTGAAATCACTCTAAAGACTAAATGAATATGCATGTACATGGTATTGATCATTGTATTCAAATATAATGAATATGAAAATAAAATGTGTTTGTTTTTATCAAAATATATTTATAGATACATATATATAATAAATATTTATTGTGATTATTTTTTTATATGAATGAATCCTTTTTAGATAGTAGTAGAAATTGGTTGAAGGTGTTTCATGTATCATGACCATATAATTTGAAATATCCATGATTGGAGGACTATAATGTTTTTTCTGGTTATAGGTGATTCAAAATATGTGGTAAAAATTTATATCATATATTATACATAATATAAAACTACTAAAGATGATAGACATGCATGATTCGAATTAAATGTCATCACTGATTTTAGTTGGTACTAAGATGAGAAATCTTATGTATTTAATCCATCTTCATCCAACCCTAAATTGAATAGTAATTTTGTGTATGTTGTATTTAAATCCTACATAGGTAGATATTACTTTTTTATAATGATTGGGAATAAAAATTTAGTGTTTTAAAAAGGAACATAATATGAAAGAATTTAAATGAATCATGAGATATATTAAAGGTAATAAAGATTATGGAATTATCTAAAGAAGATGTAATAGTTAGAGTATATTATCCTCTTTAGACAGTAATAGGTTTGGAGATATAGAATAATGAAATTAAACAAGTAGTATTGCATTATTATTTGGAGGATTTTTTTAGTGGATTAGTTTTAAATTGGAGGGCACATATATAAAAAACACTGTTTTTCATTTATAAATTCCTTGACACAACTTCTATGGATGAACCAACAACAAAAAGAATATCGGTGAAAATTTTAATCTTTTAATGGTCTTATTATTTGATAAAACCACTATTTAACACATATAGAATCTTTTTAATACCTATAATAATGATCATAGACATATTTTTCACCTGAATAATGTATAACATGGTTGGATTTCCATGGTGTATACAGGAACAAATTAGTGTGTTACTGATATCTTAAGAAAATCTATATGTTACGAGTGTTTTTTAAAAGTATCAGATAAAATTTCCTTTTCATCCACATTATAATGAATTAGAAGGACCAATTATCCCCAATATAAATTGTATATATTTCATTACTGATTGTTTCATTACTATAATTTTATATCTCATTAGGAATATTATCACTGTTAAAGATCATTTTTAGTGAAATTAAATTTTTTAATTATTATTATTATTTTAATTTAATGAGTTATCTTCAAAGATTGCATAATCTCCTTTATTTAGTTTTGGTTTAAGGTGTTTTTGTGATGGAGAGGTACTCTCTAGGGAGAATGTCAGGTATTTGTGATTGTGGAATTGATGGTTTGTGTGCCTGAAGAGATGGAGAGTTTCTATAATGTTATATTTCATGTAATGCTATCTTGAACTCTTGTTCTCTATACCATGATATAGTAATATAAACATCAATTTATAAATAAAAAATTATTTCTTATATAGGATTCATGGAAATAATTTTCATTTTGGATTGTCTATAATTCTAAGGGGGAAAATTTATGAACAAAGGCTCTCTGATTTGTTGGAAATGTGATGTTTTTATAGAGAATTTTGATTTTTTGCGATCACAGAGAATGTTGAAAAAGAACGATATTTCATATGAGTATGAATAAATGATATTTTAATTATTTATATTGTATAATATAGTGTTTTTTGATCTTATCAAAATTAATTATGTATAAAATATAAGGAAAATATTATTAGTCGAATAAACTGTTGAGGATCACGTTATTGTATATAAACTTATTGTTCACAAAATTTTGTAAACATTTATGTATCAATAGAATATAGTTAGGTGAATCTTATATATATAAAGGAATCATGTATAATGTGTTTTCTGAATCATTTAACGTAAGATACACTGTAACAGATAGAGATCATTTGTTGTTGGGGTCTCGTGATGATCATTGCCAAAGAGAATAATCGTAAAGTGATTAAAAAACATTTAAAAATATTATTATGACACATGATACATTCATGATATGTTTATGAGATGGTGTTCATGTTTCCTACTATTGAAACTATCATAGATGTAAATATTCATGTGTGTATTCATCGGTATAATGGTAAGATGAGTATATTTTTCAATGTAAATTTGGTCATTTTTTTATAAATACCCAATGATAAAATAATTAAGAATTTGATCATAAAATAAATTGATTTACACAAATTGGGATTATTCAAATATTTTCCAGGAAATAGTCACATGAATATTATTATGATCAATTTAGTTAATGGAGCAATATCATTATCATAAAATCATTAATGATTTACCTAAAATATTTCATATTACTGTAGTAAAGCTAATTTATTCATGCTGATGGATTTGTGGCATTTCTCTTGTGGAATAGTTCATTAAAATGCATCATTATGATGAAGAAACATTCTTATGTAAGGCAAATAGTCTCTCTTGATCTTGGTTATATGTCATCTATCAGTAATATGTGTCATATGGAAATGGATACACAATTGTTGCTTTATATTTGGTATTTTTTAGTTCAAATTTTTAGATCATGATTTATAATAATTTTTACTCAAAAAAATGTTATTGGTGAAATCAGGAATATTTAAATATATACAATTAGTGATATGATCATTGAAAATATAATCAAACTAGAACAAGGTTATATGAATGGTCTCATGATAATCTAATAAAAACCATAAAATTTCAAATATAATGAATACGAACCTCATGTATTTAACCAAAATATTTCTATAAACAATTTATTTGAGTAGAGTTTATTAGTTACGGGAAAAAATTTGTTGAATAGTTGTGAAATCCAAAAAAAATATTCATTATTCTGATACTAGAATAGAGTGACCGGTGTGAAAATCTCTAATCAATGAAAACTGATGAGACGTAATGGATTCTGAAACATTAACACATATGTAGTGTGCACTCATTTTGAATATCCTATTGTGTGTAGTCATGTAAAAATTATTTATTTCATTTTTCATCATAAATTTTGCCTATTTTTAAATTTTAATAAGAGAATAATGGTCTAATGAGTCAATACATATATAGGGAAAATGTATTTTTTTCAAAATAAATACTTTACACCATGATTCACCCCTCCTCTCTGAGGGTATCTTGGCTTGTTACACATATATTATATGCTTTCTATTTATTTTTTCACCATTAACACTTTAATTATAGAACATGATGGAATATGTAAAAAATAACATGAATTTTGTGTATTGGTGTATGTATAGTCAAAAAATGATATAAATTATTTTAATCCATTTAGTGATATATCCTCGTCAACCTTCATTTAAACTCATATTATCTATGTTCTTCTATTCAGAAATTGATGAATATTCATTTCCCTTAGATATAGATTACAACATGTTTTCCCACATTTTTGACAAGTATGAAAGTGAATTTTATTTCATCCTCAAATTTTACCACATAAACATCAATAAAACACTATATATCTCTATTTCCCCAAACAAAAAATGTGATTATAGATTTAATATATCATCCATGATATAACATTGATAAATTTATTCATAGCTCTTAATGTATAAAAAATATTAATTCATTTAAAAATGTATTGGAAAAAGTACTAAAATAGTTTATATTTATTTCATGGTTAATGATAAAATCAGATGATTTACGTATACTTCATGTGATATTTAATTCATATTTAATATATGATTTGAAGTTTTCTTTTTTCAACTCAACGAATCCATTCTCTATATTACTGTGATAATTTTAGGGGAAATATTTATAAAAATATTTCATCTGAAATTTCTCAAATTCCGTTGAGTTTATTTTATTCTCCCACATTTTATTCTTAATTAGATTCTACCAAATATCAGTAAGCTGATCATTGTGATAAACACCATAAACAAACTTTTGAATCAGTATGAATTTGATAGAAAAATATCTTTCTGATCATGTTGATCAATTGAATTGATATTAGTGTATCAAAATACAATATATTAAATGGTTATCCATGCATCATGAAGGATTAAATGTTGTTCTATTTATTCAAAGGTTATTTTGTCTGATATGATTAATATTATTGGTAATATAATCAAAGTGTTGGGGGATTATAGTCATACCATTTTTCCCTCCAGTCTCAATCTAGTTTTGATATTCATTGGGATATTTTTGAATTTTTCACAGCACCCATTGATTACTTGATTCCTCCAATATTAATATAATCAATTAATACAAAAAATATCTATGTGTATAATTTAACAATAATCTAAATAAGTAATCATAATATAAAAATATCAATCCATAGATTGTCTAATTTCAAACAACCCCATTTATATTGATAAAATATTATCCGAGGGTACCCAACTAATACATATATATACATATTCGATCATTATATATGAATATTCCGTACATTTAAAAATAATGAAGGCCCTATAACCATTAATGTTTTCTATTTTTTGTTTTCTAGATATATAATAATCATATTTAATTATAATTTTCAACATCTCTAATAAGTATTTTGTCTCATATTTTCATTCTTAGTAATTTATTACTGAATAAACTTCTTCTCAACCTAGGGAAAAGGGAGATATAATAATGGGTAGGTTGAAATACTATATACATAAAAAATATATAGTATAAAGAAATCAATTACTATGTGAAATTATAATATAGGAATAAGTGTATAAGAAAATGAATAAATCATAGTATCTTTATATCCAGTCAAATAAATATCATAAATCACGATTCATGGAATAAAATCTATATTATTTCAAAAGATGTAATCTATATGTGAGAAGGACCATCATTAATCTATTATGATACATCTAATCATATCCTATGAAAAATAACATGAATGTTTAATAGGGGAATATCCATAATCATATTAAATAAAACCACTACCCAATTACCACCTCCAATACCATCATGACATAATAGATAAAGTACAATAATAGATTTGGATCATGCCACCCACTATATTTCATTAATAGAATGGGATTTCTCTGCATAATAATTTTTTTATATTAGGTGATATAAATCATTATGATTCTCATTGAAGGGATTTATAATTTCATTCCCACCCAGCATGTAATTAATACTATACATATTTGTTGAAAATTAACATTTAATCATTAATCATTAAATAATATAAAATAATACGAAATGAAATTAATTTAATTAAATATCAACATCAAATAATCTGAAACCATCGAGATAAATAATATGGATGGGGTAATTAAATCATATCATTTTGTAAGGCATAATAAATAGTGGTGGATGTTGATATACAAGTGAAATACCTTAAATAGAATATTCAAACTGTTCTTTGAAAATATGTTAAAAATGTACATTTATTTTGATAAAATTTGAAATTAAAATTCTAAGACTATTGAGCATAAAAAATTTCATAAAAAATATATAAAACATTTCAATGAATCATAAATGATATGAACTATTTTTTTGGGTTACCAAACACATTCATGTAGTTGATATTAAAATGACGATTCATTCAAACATTATTTATAAATACATAAATAAAATATTATAAAACATGTTGTAAAAATTATATAGAATCATTTGAAATTAAAGTAAAATATTGATGAAATTTTTTTAAATAAACATTTTATTATAAAAAATCCTTCTTGAATACATTCAACATTATATTCACATGGATGAAAATGATTATCATCCAATAGAGAAATAAAATCATGATTTTTTTAATATATTTTCATGTTAATTTCAAGTATATTAGAGATTAAAATAATATAAAAACACAAGAAAACAATAAATATAAAAAAATATTTTTGTTTTTTTACATAAGGAAAATTTATTTTTTATCAAAGGAAATTTTTCATTGGTAATCCCAAAAACTGGGAATTTTCCATAAATCTATACCACATGTAATAAATTTCATTAAACATGTTCTTATGATCCCATAAAATAAATTTATATTTATTATACTCATACTCTAGAAACATATTCATACCAATATTGCAATATCACATTCCCATATAATTTTCAATTATACATTTCTAATAAATTATTAAATAAAATTTATATTTTGTCATTAATAGTTCAATTTCCATTGTCCGTTTTGGTTGAACAATTCCAATCCTCAATCATGTAATTCGTTTTAAAAAAATTTAATAATTATATATTTATCATATTATATATATATATATATATAATTTTATAATTATTAATTTATTTTGGTGATGAAAATTTAATTAGATCACTCCATTGAGATTGTAATTTGAATGTGTTCATGGAAATTATATAATTTTACAATAGATTGATTTATTGAAAGCTAAAATATAATATTCCATTATAAAGTAATAATTATTTGTTAAATATTATATATATTCATTAAATTCATATTTATTACCTATTATTTATATAGTATAATAAAAACAAATCACATCATCTCATTAAGGTGGAAGTCCACACATACAAAAAAAAATTTATTTCACATGATATGTAAAAGAAGAAATAAATGGTTTTAAAATTATCACAAAAACATTCAATTATTTTAGTTCTACTGATTTCATCGTGATAATATGGGTATATAATATTTATATGAGATTAGTGAAGAAATAATCTCAAAAAATATCGATAATGGGACATACCAGTCCTTTGTAAAAATCCTTTAGCTTATGAATTAGGAATTCAATGGATGGTCATTTTTGGATATGAGTACCTCAAATATGTGTGATGATAATATATAAAGATATTTCTACATTCATATACTAATCAGTAGGGATAAATGTGTGTGAATATTTGGAGGCAAGAGGCACCCTTTTATTAGTGAGGTCCATGGTGCTTCTGTAAATATAGAAAATATTAAAATATAATATAGTAATATTCATGTTGAAGTGGAAAAAATATGAAATGGGATAGACTATAGGATAATAAAAGGAATATATAATTTAAAAAGTATCAATGTATTTTTTTGTCTAATTTTTTAATATTTATTATTCATTTCAACCCGCATTCTAATAAATTTTAAATTTAACCAATTGAACTAATTAACTCCATAGTTACAATTCATTATAAAAAAGACATAAATTTTCATTATTACCCAATATAGAAATTAATATTTCAAAAACATTAACAATTTTATCAAATTTAATTGGTAATATTAGAAGATTTTATTTTTAAAATAGCATGAAAAACTAAATGAAAATAGTTTTTTGAAAAATTAATGTTGAAGTACAATAATAAATTTAGTATGATTACATAAAGATTAAATATCATTAAATTAATGGAATCTTTTTTTATGGAATATAATTTCTATAATTTTCAGTAAATTCCCTCATAAATATTTATCGAATAAATTTATTATGATCAAAATAGATTTCATTCTAAATTTTTTTTTTTTAGAAAATCCAACTTCTTTTAACTATATATTAGATTATCATTATTTTAATCAAACTGATAACCAATGAATTAATATTATAGATGTGTAAAAAATAAATTATTTTCATGAGAAATAAATTATTTTTTATATAAAACATACACATCAAAAAATTCTCATAGAAACATACATTAAAAATTTTCATCTAGATCATTAATATTTCGTAAAATTAATTGGATATTATTTTGAAAATTTATATTTCATATAAATAATATATAATGTGTTTTAATTTATAATTATAAATTTTTTTTAGATTATCTAGTCTACATTCTATCCATGATATAAAATCAATTTATCTATTAAATGGAAAAATGTTCTAAAGAAACACATTGTCAAATTATAAACACTTTTATGAATTTTCCATGGACATTTAATCTCTCTTATTAAAAAAAATAAAGAGAGTTATGCCTCATCACATCCTTAGGTTCACATGTTCTTCTAAAAAAATGAAACATCAAGAGACCCATAAATAGGTAAGTGTTCATACTTATGAAAAATAGTTTTTCTAATATATAATATTTCTACTGATTGTTATCCATAATGATGATCATTCACATGTGTTGTATCCTATGAGTTTCAGAAATGAAATGGATATATTATATAATTCCTCAAAATTAAAACATGGAACACATTATTTTTATAGGTGATCATTATAGGAAGATCCAAATGAAGAGAAAATATCATGATAATATCTAGAATCTTGTTGAGATCGATTTATAGAGGGAATATATATCCCTTCATTTCCAATATCATAACTCTCATCAAAGTATATATCAATAGGAACACTAATTCTGCACCATTAAACTATAAATGATTATAATGACTATCATTGTAACATTTTATTCATCTATAATCTTTTCTCTGGTCTTTTTTGAATGTTTATAACATTATTTAAAATTCCCTCAACTATATTATTCCAAAAAGGATTTCATTCTCTATCTTTTTAAAGATATATGGGAGACGTGCACATCATTCTATAGATTAAATTAAAAAATCCATATTAATTCTTTAGTGAATTTTATTTCTATATGAAAATTCATCTATAGGAGGTAGTGGATCCCAAACTCTCTTACAATAAACAAAATATCCATGTGTCACATCTTTTATGGTTGGAAGAGTACTATCAATCTATCAACATATCTAAGGATGAAATGTATTGATAAATCCAACTTAATTTTTAAATCCTTCTATTGTATTATCATGCCCATATATGATACCATCATATACAAATCATATATGATGTATATCGATGCTCCAAGTCAAATTATATGTTTTATAACATATATCCTAACTTGTTTTTGAAGAGTGAAATCTTATCTAATAGATCTAAAATGTATCAAATTTTGCAGGTTGTCAATGATAAATAGAATAAAATTTTTCAATTTATATTTCCTGAAGGGTCCCATGATGAAATAAAATATTATTTTTTCCTATTAAAAATATGGTATGGTTAATGTTTGTTACATCCCCTTATACTTCAATCGCTTATCATTATCCTGCGGAAAAACCAAGACATGAGATATATACATTGCGATATAACTCATCTTATTGTCCCAACCATAGTTTCTTTTTTGGTATATATTCATCTACATATTTACATTATGAATAAAAAACGATAAGCATTGAGATTAATCCATACACTCTTACATAAATTCTTGTATTGATAGGATTTATAATCTATTTTGACCCTTAGGAATCTGTTATTATAATAACTAAACATATGAACATTCCATACCATCATTTTTAAATCAACAACTTATCTCTTCACCTATTCAATCCTAATATTAATAAATCGTTGAACAATAATCTAGTAATAATATGATCACTCTACTTTTCGTTTTAATTCAATTAATATTCCCTATAAATACCTATGTATTTGTGATTTTTCACTCTTATTCATGAAAACATAAGAATACAACATCTAAATAAAATAACTCGTGACCATATTATACTTTTTAGGGTGTAATGTTTTAAGTATTAATAATCATTAATAACATCCATCAATCTCATATATTACATATTCAACTCTTTTTTGTGAATATATACTTCAATGTTTTATGATTGTCAAATGTCTTATATATTTTAACACAATGACAATACTTCTATATATTCATTGAAAAAAATTACCCATAAAAGTTTCAAATTTTGAGTAAGTTACTTTTTTTGAGGAACCTAAAATTATAGAGGGAAATAAGATACCATAATGGAATTAAGTAAACGAAAAAATATAATCCACTTATTTCATCAATCAATATAAATCAGAAAACCATATTTTTGTGGGGTAGTGTGAAAAATGGTGGACTAATTGTCCTTATCTTTGATTCCTATACATTATTTTTATATTCATTTTTTTAAAGGAACACATGTTCCAGTTTTGTTAAATTAGTTAGTGAATTTAATTGAATTGATAAATTTCCAACAGTGAGCCAGTATAATCTAGATAATCCCTGAATAGTATATATTTCATTCCCCATTATTAGTGTGGTACATTATTCAAAACATAAATATTTGAGGGATCCACTATCATACCCTCTCATCTAATTACAAGTCCCATGAATGATACATTCAATATTTAAAATTCACATTTATTATATATTGAATACAACTTATCAATCCTCAATGCCTGCAAATAATTCCCCAAATGATCTTAATGCCCTCCCATAAATATAGAATATTAATTAATATTATTTATATAGACTACCATAAACTAATCAAGATAATCTAAAAATAATTCTTTCAATATATATATGATGATACTAGTGGAATTGAAAATTTCGAATGGAATAAATATAAATAACTTATTTTCAAACCTAATATTGATGGTTTTAGTATTTATTCCTTATTGACCCTCAAATGAACATATCTAGATCACATGAAAATTATTTAAAAGTATTAATCTACTCATAGATTATTAAAAATTAATAAATATAGGGTAAATGATATTTTGTCATTAGAGTAATCTAGTTATATTTCAGATAATAAATGAAATGATTCTTGGAGATATTTATCTTAATAAAAAAAATAATATGTGCACCACATGGTAAAACACCACAATAAATTAATCCCATATAAACATTTTTTTTGAGTTGTTTAATCACTTCAAGTAACACATTAAGTGATAACCTATAAGGATTTATTGAAAAATTATCAAAAATAAGAATGGGGTTTATTAAAATATCCACATCATGGAAACTATTCTAGGAAGACATCTGTATATTCTGGCATAGTATACATATCATAAAAATAGTCTCCCTTAAAATCCATTTGAGATATTTACCCCTGGGATATTATATAATACCCCGAAATAGGATGTAATTTCCATGGGATTTTTATATTTATACTCATGCAAAAAAAAATACTTTTTTCATTAATATCATTAAATTATACTTCACGTCCACATGAATTATTATGATAGATATATAAATATAAAGGAAATATATGCCTATAATAGAATTAAATTAAATTAGATAAAGAATAAAAATTATGATGTGAATTCCCAAAAACATATATTTGGGAAGAACTACAGACAGAAGATGTGGCAATTACATAATTATGATTCTTCACTGATAATTTAACATAGAGTTTTTTTGATTTATTGATATTTCCTTTGAAAATTATACAAAATTAAAAATATAGTATAACCATAACCAAATAATACATTTAAAGTTTTAGAGTCGATGATGAGTTTTTCATTCACCAATTAATTCTCATAAACCACTTAAATAGATGTTATTGTAGCAGATTTCCATTTTACCTTCATTTAATACATTATAAGTTGTGAGTTTTATCATTAATCCATCATATAATGCACTTGGTTTACCAATTCCAAAACACCATATAGTTGAAAAATAATAGTGTGGATGATGAAATTAGCTCTGTCTTTTACCCTTTCAATTCATTTTCTTTCTACTTTATATATCTACCTCATTGGCTTACCCAATGGAATTCCTTTCAAAACATAAATATTTTTCCATACTCTTGGATGAAATTTTCCATTGATATTTTTATCACTTATGGAATAATAGAAGATTAGGTTCCTTTCCACTATGGGATATATTATTAAATTTTTAAAGAATATACATCTTTATAATACTTTTATAACAATGAGAATGTTGATGACATCAAATCATCATCTGAGATAACATTGAATGATTTCTTCATCACTAAAAATATTTCTTATGGGAAAGTGCTTTTAGAGACATTTCATTAATAAAACTAAAAACATGATCAATTTTTTTGGGTTTACGATAAAACAATAAATATACCACACATGATATGCATTGTATTCCCTATAAGAAAATATATATATTTTTATCTTTCTTCACGAAATCATGGAATTACCTTTCCATTTTAAGGGAATGAGTTCATGGGAATTACTAAATGGAATATACACTATGAAACTCATATAATTTTATTTAATTTCCTCCAGATTACTTGTACTCATAAAAATAATCTTCTTCTGGTATCCTTCACCTTACGAATGATACTGTAATAGAAAAAAATTTCTTTATCTATGGACTACTGATCAAAAAATATTTATTTAGTTGTACTGATCCATTTTTCATAAAATAGTGGATTATTTGAACCACTAAAGTATTTTTTATCTTTCTTCAGAATATACTCAATGGTTACTTAGTCTATTCATTGTTCATTCATAATCCTAGAATGATTAATAGCCTTTGGGAGTTGTGTGAGTATAATAAAAATATTGTGGATTCTTACTCCCATTTAATTTTATTAATACAGAGTACAATCATTTTATTTTATAGTATATTTATTGTAATAGGGATTCTTATAGGGTATAAAAGGTACCTAGTTGAATAATAACAATGTATGAATCAAAATATAATAATCATATTGATGTTTCAAATATTTAGGAAACTAATTCATGATATTTCCTAAACAACTATACCTTATCATCATCATATATATACCTTATGTTTATATCATATAACATTTAGATCGTCATATGGTGTCTTAATTTAAACCATTATATTATTAAAAACCTAATCACTTAAAATAACAATACTCTAATCAGACAGCAACTCAGGTCTCCTGAATAATACATACAACAATATTCCAACATTTAAGATAACTATTGAAGATATTTTATTATAATACGTGTCCGAAAACCATAAATGATTAATTTATTTGAAGACTAGATGAATAATAAATATATTTCATGAAATATATTTAATTATAAAATTAATTATTTCTATCTTAGTACTTTTGATAAAAATATCTGACATAATATAATTATATATCATATAGGAAATAGAAATATAAGAATTAGTGGGTTCAGATTCACCATATGGATGAAAAAGATATATATAAAATTATTATTATATAAAATGTTTAGAAAAGTTTAATGTTGTGATTTTATGTTAGCAACACATGATGATAATTTCCAATTAGTCACATATCAAGAATTACGTGACATTGTGTTTAGATTTATTATTTTAAAACACATGATCCATATGTTTTTTGAATCATCCTTAATTAATAATTATCCATGTGGTTATATTATAGTCATCAGATAATTTCATATAATTTTTTTTTCCTATCCATTCTAATAGAAATTAATTTATTTAGTCAATGATCAATACCATGACCATAATTACATAATGGAAAAATTACAATTATGGATTGGGTTTACCTTTCACCTCTATCTTTTTGGGAATGGCTTCACATCTAATATCATTACCTATTATCTTATTTTTTATCAATCATTACAAAATGAATTCGAAGGATATATAATTTGATTCCACACATCACATAATATAAAGCACATTTATAAGTTCCATGACATCAAGGAAAAATTAATCATTTGATAATGGAATAACATGTAGAAAAAATGGGCTTCATAAACACATCATTATTACATTATCATAAGTAATTGATAGAATGGAAATTAGTCTTATCATTATATAATAACACTAATGAAGATTAACATACAAAATATGATGTTGAAAGTTATTAAAACTTTTATAAATATTACAATAAATCATTTTTTGAGCACATTAAAAATATATTTTTGTTATTATATTAAATTTTAAATATTAATTCCATGAATATATATAACAATATTTTTTTTTAAAATAACCTTACAAAAATTTAATGAATTCCTCAATTTAATTAATATTTATGATTTTAAAAAATTCATTCATATTTTTATGTTTAAATAATGATTTTGTTGAAATTTTATATAAAAATTCATAAAAACCTTTTATAATATATTTTTAATTTTTAAATACTTTAAATAAAAAATATAATAATGTTGAAAAAAAATTAACTAACAATTTTATGATATATGATTACATTATTGAAAACATTTTATTATATATGGGATTGTAAGGAAAAGTCCATTGCATAATGAAATAATATGGTTGAATTTTTTTAATACCATTTGTTGATAAAAATATGTAAAATTGTGAGTACAATAAAACAAATACAATAAACCACAAAACATTTTTAGATTAGAGTAGAATGGATTGGTTCTAAGATATAATGATTATATAATATAAATCAATGTAAATTTAACAAATTCATTCTAGAGGAAAATGAGATAGTCACATAAACCCTTACATTATTCCCAAAATATCATCATATGCTTTATAATACTCCTACATAATAAATTGTCCTTTATTATAAATTTATTGAAAAAATAAATTGATAATTACGTTTGAATATAGCAATCTATTGTAAATTAAAATTTCTAATTTACTATCAATTCTCCATTAAAATCAATAATTTACTATTAATTCATCTCAATAGTTTGCTTGTTTTCATTTGATAGGTATTGTACATGAACCTTCTCTATGATATCATCATATGAATAATATTAATCATGATAAATGTGTCTTTTTTATTCAGTATAAAATGTATGATAAATATTCATTTATGGTGGTCATAAAAATGTATTAAATTACATATTCGAGATTATAGTTCATACGTAAATGTGAATCAGTTTTTTATTTTCTAAAAAATATAACAAAATAATGAGAAATAAAAATATATATTTATAGAATTATAATAATATTGTAAATATATTATATATTCATGAAATAAATCATCATTACATTCCCTTTTTTGAAAAAATTAAAAAGTTATCCTATTAATTCCTGGAAGTGGTATCCCATGCATAAGCATGAACGATGATATCATTTCTCATAGTATCAAGAGGATTAAAATGTGATTGTATAATTAAAAAAAATTTAATATAGTATAAATTAAAATTTATTCATGTTTATATTCGTATATAATAAATATATGAGGTTAATGAATAATGAAACTTGAAAAATATTAGTAATGAAATATATATCTATATTGTGATACTTACATTAGATTAATACATAATACTTCAAAGGATGGCCTTTCTTAGATTCTATAAGATCTAATAATTGGGGATTAATGTTGTGAATTTATTTATATAGGTATTTTATGAAATAGAGAGCATTATGGGCTTGTATTTAGGAGGAAAAGATACTCCATTTCTCTAAGTGGGGTGGTTGAAACTTGTGAATATAAATAAAACTATAGTGGGATAATTGATATATTTTATGATATGTTATATTAAAAAAATTAAATATCTAATTAACTTTATACAAGTTAATGGGATATTTTAAACCTTATATTATAGTCTAACCACAATTTTTATCATTTTTATCCTCAATTGATGTAATTTGTTTGACCATATTCACTATTCATTATGACAAAAATTTAATGTGAACTCATTATAAAATTTGATAAATATGATTTTAAAAATAGAAATAATTTACTAAAATTCAATTTATAATATTTTCTGAAATTATATTTAATGTAACCACAAAAAATACAATTATATATTTTTTTTGTAAAATTAAATTTTTATAAAAATAGGGAATATAGTGCAATTAATTGAATAATAAAACCCATTATATGAATATCATAATATTTTATTGAATATGGTATGTAAATATTTCATTTTAATCCTTAATAAATAGTAATTATTTTAATATACTTATAGAAAAGAACAAATTTCTTATAAAATTAATTTTTTTAGGAAATGCATCTAGTTTTTCCATTAGAATCATTTATTTAAATTTTTAAACGAATGATAAAAATGAATTTATATCTTGAATGTTTATATAATAGTTTTTAAATTATATAATAGTTTTAATTTATTTTTGAAAAAATTACATATGAAAAAAAAACTGCTCTCATAATCAAAATACTTAAAAACAATTTCATAGTACCATTATAATTTACTAAATAAAATATAAATTATTTTTTTACTATTATATTTCTATTAAATAAAATATATTGTGCCTTATTTTTAACGTATATGAACAATTCCAATAATTTTAGTGAAAAATTCATTAAAAATATTGAACAAATTTATATATAAATTACAAATATATTATAATGTCTTAATGTGTATCATTATGTTTAAAATACATTACATTTTGTTCACAATAGGTTTATTTACAAACAATCATCTTATTCATAATATCTATATCCTAACAAATAACTATTTCCAAATCTGATTCCAGCTAATGATCCCCAAACCCACTCTCCCAAAATTATTTCATGAAATACAAACATTAAATGTTATTTAATAACACTAGTGGTGACCAAAGTGTAACATCTATAAAGATTTAGTAATTTTCAGTGTTTTTCATTACATAATAAAATAAATAACATTTATAAATATATACATTTTGTGTATTTGGATACTAGATACATGGTCAGCTTATTTCAAAATCTATAATCATAATATCATATAAATACTTCCAATATACTGTACCCATCACAAAATAAAATACGTAATATTCATTTTCATAACCTAGGGAATGGGAATAGTATACGTTTTGATATAAGAATTTTACTATGGCTAAACATGACAACATTATTAATAAATTATAAGTGTTCTTTAATATATGAAATTTATTATTAAAAAATGGTCACTATACATAATCCTTTAATTAGGGAAATCACACATATTCAACCATTGATTAGAAATTAGGTATCGTGAATAATTAATTTTTCCATAACTGAAAACATTTTTCATGAGTCAGTAATATATGGTGAATAAATGAACAAAATAGTTAATATAATAATATAAAATTAATGTGATCATGCATATAATGACCTATACCAAGAAAACCAGTATATACATCCATCGCATTATATACTAGGGAATCCCCCTGATCATGATATTGTATTTTGGGAAAAACTACATGTGTACCATAATGTTATTATCCTTAACACCTATGTACCAAATGGATTTAGATAAGTAAACATTTACCATTGAACATATGTTGAAAACATTTTTACCCTTCATCTTGGACTAACCACTCATGTAATATTTTCATGACATGAAGAATAAAATATTTACAAATTCACTAGACTGATAAAATAATTTTATTTATCCCATAATGGTATACAATAAAAATTTCTCACAATAACATGGTATCATTCATAATTACAATATATTTTAATTAGTCCATGATAAGGAAACATATTTCAAAGATATTTAAAAAAAATTATGATAATATATCAATATATTTAATTTTAATAACACCATTAGAGCCCCCCACCCTCGTATGAGGAATACTAAACATTAATAAGAAATAAGATATATGAAAACCCATTTTACAATAAAATTATTGAATTGAATTGAAAATCGATAAAAATATTGATTTTATTTTTAAAAATAAATTAAAATAAAAAATTTAATATGTATCTATATTAATATTAAATCCATGAATATATAAGGATTATGTTTTTTTATAAATAACAATTAAACAATTTGGAAATGATAATCATAAAAAACAAATAAAAAATATTCTTATTCAAACATTTGTAATGAAGTCCAATATTGGGAAAACTAATATTCACATAAATATTAAAATGTAATTCTCTTTTGGAAATAAATTATGTTATAATTAAAAATCACATAATATATCCTATAACTAGAGATATGTAAACTGATAAAAAATGCATATGAATAAATAATTGAATGATTTCCAACCAAAATATGTGATATCATCTCTTTTTCATAGAGGGATAACATAATGTAAACTATCAACAAAAATACATAGAGGGGTAAAAAATATTTATAAAACCATTTAATGACATTAACATATCAAAATATAGAGGTGCTAAGGTAGAATGATAATATAATTTCTATAGAAACCCTTCCCTAGAAATCCTAGAGCCAGTATCGTGCAATAATTACATTGGAATACGATAAAAGTTAAATTTTCCCCAATGAACTGAACATCGTTGCTGTCTTGGTAAACTAGATACATACACGAGTCATTTATTATAAAAAAATCACTAACTACAAAAAAAATACTTTTCATGTATGAAAAATTTATTCCATTCACAGTATACATATATTTATTTCTTAGTACACTTCTTTGATTCCAAAGGAAGGAAAATATTGTATGGGTGAGCTCAAATGCTAAGTATGGGTAATGTACAACGGAATTAATAATAAATCAATGATGATAATAATTATGAAATGGTAAATAACTGAAAACACATACCATGTAATCAAAAAATTTAGGAGGGGCCTAAAAATTAAGGGAAGGTAATAATGGGAAACACATGGTAGTAAAATTGATAGATAATGAAAAAATCATTGATGAAATGTATGAAATGAAAACACATGTCATTTAATAAATTAACTGAAAATGAAATGCATCTATAGATATGATGATGAAAAATATTTAGGATAAATAAATACTAAATCAAAATTAATGAAATTCATATTTTGTTTGATGTCATGTATATATTAAAAGAACCAAACAATCATTACTATTCCCATTATTTTTTTAATTCTATAGGTATAAACATATCTATTCTACATGGAGAGAAACTCAAAGGGTTTTTTTCAAATTGATTTCATCGCATGAGACTACCAATGCATCAAGGGGATTTCATTAACAGAAACCCAACCCTCAAATATTTCCTTTAATATCCCTCAACCCATGTCATTCATTTCCCCAAAATTCCTTATATTGAATATAAAATATACCATCTCAAATATCCATATTGAATAAAAGGATAATTATATATCAGTATTTCCCAAAAAAATCAAATAACATTCAGGTAAACAACATTTGATAAATTTATATGTATGATGAAACAAATATATCTTTGATAAAAGATATGGATAATTAGGGTAAATTCAATTTTCAACGATCTTTTGAATAATTTAAGGAGAAAAGAAAAAACAAGTAATTGAATTTAATGTAAATAATATCCTTAAAATAAACAATCATCAATAATCAAGATGTTAAAAAAATATGGGGTCAATACAACATATCTTAGGTGGATTAATATTAATTTTTTTGTCGATGATGAATATAAGTACTGTAAAATGTTCTTTTAAAAACATTCTGGAGGAAAATATAATTTGTTTTTGAAAAAACATTAAAACAATTATTGGAAAATAATAATTTCCAAAAAATTTCATTAAAAATTAAAATTTAATCATCCAATGTAATCATAAAATAAATGAAAATTGGTAAATCCATATGTGTAGTGTGAGGAAAAAATAAAATTCATTTTGTATGGTAGAAAGGTCAGAAAAATGTATTGATTAGAAAGTGACTACAATATTAATTTGAAATCACATGTAAAATACAGAATGGGAAAAACTATTTTAATAAATCATCTATAAATTGAAAAAATAATTGAAAATATTTTAATAAAATATTTTTGTTATAAGAAAACAAGTATGTTGACTAAATATAGAAATGAACCCTTGTTTCATAAATAAAATTTTCTGAAACATTTTAATTACTAAAGGGTTTAAAATTGTACTTTTACTTGAAATAGGTTGTGAATATTCATATGAGAAGAAAATTAATGTTCTTATTAGACATTATTCATTTACGTTCCTCGATTAGAAATACTTTTTTAAGATCGTTAAAATTATTCGTGAGGAATATAATCATTGAACTTTCGAATGTGTCATTTTCCACATTGAATCATTTTAGATCATATATATCAAGAAGTAATAAAAATAAATTAAAGGTTAAAATATAAAGAAGTTAAAATTATTATTGATATAATATATCATTATGGGATGTTGATACACCGCACAAAATAATTCAGTGTTGAATAATACATTTATCTCACTGATATAGAATGTGAGATTAAAATCCCTTACCTTGAGTCTGACATCTATCATGTGTATTTATATATCAGAATAATAATAATATGTAAACTATTTAATTTTTTAATAAAAAATTACATTTTTATCATTAATTATATTTTACTTATTACCATGTTTTATAAAATTATATAAAAAATTATTTTTATGTAGTGTGTTCTAACCAAATTTGAATTTTGTGTCAGAAAAAACATTTCTAAGTAATCTTTGGTCAAGAGGGTTCATTAAATAAAATCTATAGAATATCAATAATGATATAATTATCATATTTATACTTTAATTATACTTTTAAACACAATAATTATTGATCAATTTGAAAAATTTATTAATGTTACAATCATGGAGATGGTTGGTCATACGTCTTCATGTGTAACATTAAAAATTTTCAATGATTTCTATGGAAAGAAGGTAAGTAAAATTTATCATTAAATATTGAAAATAATATCAAAAATAAAATATTATTAATCATATATACCAATATATATAATTAATCTGAAGTAAATAGAATGACATTGTGTTGTGCATGTGATAGTCCACAAATTCATGAATGACGTTATCACTTTTTAATTGTGTAAAGGGGTAATAAATAAAATGGTATATTATATTTCCAGAAAGATTATTATATCATTAATACCATACATATTTTTTGAATGTCACAAGTTTTTAATTAAAACCATCTATTATTCATTCCATTTATAGTGTGAATGGATCCCAATTCTTGGAGGAGGTGGTAGAACAACCTTTTACAATCGTTGTTATCGTAATTAAACAAAACAGAAAGTAAAAGGGTATGAGTTCAAAAAGAATTAATGATTCATAAATACATAATAAATCTCATATATATTATATATAAATAGATTTAGCATCATAATTTTAAATGATGAATGTTGTAAATGATAAACAAACAATCATCATTTCATGAGGTGGTAATTCACCGTAAACATAAATAGTATGTTTGTTACCCACTAGAAGAATGTGTGTGTAATATGAGATAAAAAACATATAAAAAAATATCAATATACATAGGATTAATTTTTTATATAATAATGTAAAAAAGAGATATTTTGGGGTGATGAATGGATAATCAAATTAAGGAGCTTGGTGAAAGATGTTACCTCTTCTATGGATACAATTTTTGTGTTTTCGCCAAAGGGATTTCATGGATGCATTTATACCTAAGGAGATGATACTAGGATGTGGGGATGGATTATTAGGAGATATTTTTCAATAGTTTTTTTTATCTAAAGATTCGTGAGAGGTGTGAGTAAGTGGGAGGCTGAAGTTTCTTTTTATAGACCTGGATGAGTGGCACTCTTGTATTGTTTTGAAAAGGGAAGTTTAACACTATTTTTTCCATTGAATGTTTATCCATTAATAGAAACAATTATATCCAATGTAGGATATTATATAAATATATAAATATAATTGATTTATTACTAGCATCTAGGTCATTAAGTCACCTATGTTTAAAGTTTAGTCACTAGTTAAACTTATTTTCATTCAAATCGTGGTAATTAATTTAAATTAATTTAAGAAATATTTTTGTTCTTAAAAAATTTGACCTTATTATATAACATAAATTATTATTAATCCTAATATGGAATCTATTTTTCGATATTCTAATCACATAAGTGGGAAAAATTAATTAAAATTTAGTCCCCTAGAATGGATGACAAAGCATGTTTTTAAAGTAAAACATGAAATTTTTTCTTATTTTTTATAACAAATTTCAATGATAAATTGGCTACAATTACCTAAAATTTATTAATTGAAAAATAATTCATATAATTTCACATTTAAAACTTTTAAATTATAATTTAACACTATAAATAAACAATATGAAAATGAAATTTGGAAATAAAATTCAGTATTTTTCACTAGCCATTAAAAAATGAAACATCCCGAGAAAATAAAAAATTCCCCCAAATATAATTTTTAACTTTCAATTAAAAATATGCGATTTATTTTTAAATATTGTATTTATAAATTTATAAATTTTTTATTTTTATTAGGTATTGTAATAAAATATGGTAAAAGTTTTTTTATAAAAGTATTGATTTGCATGGAAAATATGGGGTTATTTATTTTCTTACGATTATAAAATTTGATGGATGAATATAAAAATATTTTTATTGAATATATATATATATATATAATTTTTACATGAATATCACACAATAATTGTAAATAATTAAATTAATTTGGAGAAATAATATTTGTGAAAATAAAAAATATTTATAAAAAACATTCCCTTCATATTAAATTAGTTCTTATATTCATTTATAAGTAATTTGTTTCCAATAAGTTAATTTATTATTAGTCTAAGCTGAATATTTTCATATTTTAGTAAATAATATTTATAATTTCTAATTTAACAACTAGTTTTACTGTAATTACATTAAATACTTATAATATAATATTATATAGTTTTTTGGTAAAAATCAGAATTATGTTTAGTGTAATATTTGGAGGAAATTCATATTTTCATCCCATTAAAGATAACTCAATGTATGATTAGTTTTTTTTCAATAAATTATATTTAATTTATTTAAAATTGGTAAAAATATTATAAATTCTGGGGATATTATATTCACTTACATGCTTGGTGTTGTGTGTCACACACCATCTCAAAGAAAAATTCCAACATTAGATTTACAGGGAATCACTTTCATCCCACAATAATTAAATTGAAACCTCACTTAATAATATTGGTCTTAGTATTGTTTTCATTTTGTATTTTATATGTTAAAAATCAAACACTGTGAGTTTCATGACCCGTCCGCCGGGGGCCTGTGTCGTGACTACCCCAAGCCCGCCTTCCAAAGTCAAGGGACTGGCGACTAGCACCAAAGGCGTAATCCCCTAAAAATGGGAAGGAAATTCTTTTATAACCAGTAAACACAAACACAATAAAGCCTATAGCTGGATATGAAACACTAAGTAAAACTGTATAACAAAGAGTACTGAATGAAAAAGGGGCCCGAATACAAGCCCAACAGTAAAGTACAAGAAACTGAAAGTACAAGTACAACTGAAGAAAAAAGGAAAATAACTATTGGGTCATCCTCCGAGGTTCCTACCTGAAATGTTGGTACAGATCGCCTCCTAAGAACTCCTTGTCCATCCTTCTCCTATGTGTACCGAATCGTCTTAATGCCCATCTCTAGGTACCATCCATTCCTTGTACTCTCGTCCTCAGTCAGCGATGTCTATTAGCTGCACCAAACACAATGAATTTTGAGCATTGCCCATGTAGGGGTGGGTATAACGATACTCAATAGGGACCCCTAGACCCTCAAGGTATCACAAAATCCACCAAGGATAAAATAAAATGAATTAAATCAACATATAACCCTACCTAGGAATATGCCCATACATATACCTATGTTATCAAGTAATCAATCTCAATCATGAGGCAAACAAAGAGGTACTGACTCAGCTCACACAAAGATTTATTCTAGGGGTAGTGTAAAATAATATTCCCAGTCAAAATGTCTAACACCTCGGCTGATGTAGAACTCATTATCTATCGAGTACAGTTGTCCTACCGCGTAACAAAGAGGCACTTCCCACTAACCTTGGAGTGCTGAGGTACTCCTCTTGTCGAGTACCGTGGGTATGCCACGTCATCATGGTTCTCCCCACTATGGGTCTACCACGTCACAAAGGCACTCCCCCTCGTAGCCATCTATGGTAATCCTCTAGTCAAGTACAGTGCGTCTGTCGCATCACCAAGGTGCTCCCCACTGTGTGCCAGTCGTATCCCCAAGGCGCTCCCTACTGGGATAGTCGAGTCACTCTGAGTCGAATTGGTCAGCAGTCGTCAAGTCTCAGCCAGCCACTAGGTCGCCGCACTATGATCGCTCATCTCTGGGAGTATTTGCTCCACATGCTACTGGTCGATACTCCAACTACCAAGAAGTCCTAGGAAAAAGTATCTCAATGTTCTGACATGTCATAGAGGTCTCAGCACAATAGATGTTGTGTCAATCAGATGTCCGGTCTGTGAGTTATTAGGCTTTTAGACGAGTGGGCCCGATTGGATTCGTGCTAAGTCCAACCTGACCATACCCCATCTTTATCCAAAAGTATGGTGGGGTTTAATCTGGCGGAAAGTTTTGTTCCATGATTTCTAGCACCACTAATGGTTCATCAAACGAACATCATGTGCCAATGTTATGGCCAAAAGAGCATAAATGGGTCGTAGTGGGCCTGGGTCTTGTCCGACCCGGTCGGACCTACCCGGACCAACCCGATTCAGGTAGACCCATCATGACCCATTGGGTATGGCCCGCCTCATAGTGCGGTCTTTCCTATTGGGTCGGTCTAGCCCATTGGGTCCATACCAATAGTTAGAGAGTGGTCATGGAGGGTCATGGGTGGTCGTGATGGGGAGAGGCCTCATGGCGGCTTGGAGGGCTGGCGGGCGGCGCGAGTTGGGGAAAGTTAGAAGGCAATGGGTGGAACGAGCCTGGGTGGCTCATAGGGATGTGGTGAGGTCGGTTAGGATGGGGTGCAGGGCTGGTACGGCCAGGCAGGCGGAGCGCCATGGGGGCACGGGGCCAGTTCTACCCAGAGGCGGGAGTGTCGGGGGCAGTTTGGCCAGGGTGTGGGGCCAGTTCGATCGTGCGGGAGGAGCTCTGCGGGGGTGTAGGGCTAGTTTTTACTTGAGGTCGGAGCACCACGGGGGCACAGGGTCAGTTCATCGAGGATGTTGGAGCAGTGCAGGGGCATGATGCCTTTTCGGATGGGTAGCCGGAGCGCCGTGGGGTGGCTCGGCCCGGGCGCGGAGCTATGGCACGTGGGTGGTTCGGATGGGAGGGAGGAGTGCCGCAGGCGGCTCAGTCAGGGTGTAGATCCAGGGCACATATGTGATTTTGGATAGAATCCTGAAAACCATGGGGGCGGCGCGGGTCGCGGAGGCCGCAGGTGGTGGCGTCGTTTCCTTCATCACCTTCATCACCTTCGTCTCCTTCCTCCATTTCAAATAGTACACCATAGAAGAACAACGGAGGGGTCGGGCCATGTTTTTTTGGCTCGCACCATCCGCATTTAGAGTGATATCAATCAGTTAAAAAATAACGAAGAATAAATGTGTAAGGAAGATATTTTAAAACATCTTTTCTAAATCCTTCCCCAATCTCTATTCCCAAATCCCGCAAATGAAATTATAAGGGAAGAACATGGGATGTGATAACCAATAAACCCCTGCATCATTCTCTTGATGACATGGGCATAAGAAGGTAGTATGATCATTGATTCACTATAGATGAGGACATCCCATGTTGGAAGTAGTCTCTAGGAAGGAGGTCAAAGGACGTCGGCGTTCGTTGTTAGTGGGTAGTTCTTCGTTAGAGAGCTCTCTCCCAAGTTCTCCCAATCCTTCTTTTCCAATTCATTTCCATCAAATGAATATCTAACCAAATAAAATATTTTTATCTATTTAATTTTTTGGATATCAAAGTAGTTTTAATTATATGAAATCAATAATATTCAAAATGGACGATACTAAGGGATGGCACAATTAATGTGGAGGTGGGTTGGGATAATTAAGTGGGGATCTCAAGAGGTTTCTCCCCACTTAATAGGGAGTTCAAGAGGTTTCTACCTCGAGTGGTACCCACTACTATAACCTCTCATTGGAGGTTTGGTTTGGGTGGTCCACACCACTATAACCTCTCATGGGAGGTTAGTATTTAGTTGTTCCCACTTCCCAAATTACACATAGAGGTTTTAACAAATAAAAAAATATACACAAATTTATTTTTATTTTATTCATTCATGAATAACCCAAAGTCTATCTTCCACTCCCGACCCACTGAAGTCGTAGTGAATGTCTCCTTAAGTGAATACTGGTTCTATGAGTTCAACTGTGTCCTCATATTTCAATTTCGAGCGCTTGTTCAAATTTTAGAAAAACCCACTCGCACGTTTACTGAAAGTACCTGAAATAATGTTCATAAAATCATTCAAGTAACTCTAGGCCATGGAATCACGCGCCATCAATTTTTCCGGACTCATAAAATTCCCATTTATTTAAAAAAATTAAATTTAAATTCTGGGTCTTTACATTCTCTCCACCTAAGGGATATACATCCCTGTAAGCCATAAATAAAACTATGGGAACAAGTGGGGGTATTGAGCACGCATTTGAGCCTCACACTCCCATGTGCTCTCATGGAGGTTCTCGTCCTGCTAGAGAATGTGAACCAAAGGTATCAACCATCCATGAAGGGCCCACTCTTGTCAATCTTCAATCTCTACTGGAACCTCTGTAAATGTCGCCTCATCGTCGGCGTCTAGCTCACCATGGATGATGATGTGAGAAGGGTTGTACACGTATCTCTTTAGATGGGATACGTGGAAGACATCATGCACCCGGTGCAACTGAGGTGGAAGAGCTATGCGGTAACCACCTCAGAAACTCTACTAAAGTCCTAAAAGGTCCGTTGAATCTTTGAGATAACTTGCCTCTTCGGCCAGATCTTTTTAATCCCCTATGAGGTGAGACCCGTAGAAAGACATGGTCACTATCCTCGATCTCTAGAGGTCTCCGTCTCCTTTCGGAATATGACATCTATATGGTCTATGCAGTCTTCATCTGCTCATAGATGACATGCACCATCTACGTGGTAGCCCGTACCTTCTTTGGTCCCAGTAGTTCTGACTCCCCCAGGTTAGTCCAACACAAAGGTGATCCGCAACGTCGCCCGTACAACGCCTCGAAAGGTGACATCCCAATGGTGGATTGATTGCAGTTGTTTTAGGAAAATTCCCCCATAGGTAAGTGATACCCCCAGCTATTACTGAAGTCAAGGACATAAGAACGCATCATGTCTTCGAGGGTCTAAATGATACGCTTAATCTGGCCATCTATATGAGGATGGAAGATAGTACTCAAACAAATCTATATCTTGAAAGCCACCTACAACCCCTTCCATAGCTGGGAAGTAAATCACGTGTCACAAACAGAGACTATCGTTAATGGTACTCCATGTAGCCGCACAATCTCTTGCACATAGAGCCATCACATGCTCTCTACTAAACCATACTCTCTGATCGGTAGGATGTGGTCCGACATGGTGAGTTGGTCGATGATCACCCAAATAGAGTCATGTACACTGTATGTACATGGATGTCTTGTAATAAAGTCCATTGATATCCCATCCCACTTCCACTCTGGGACCTCTAAAGGATGAAACAAAGAATGTTGGTACATGATGCTCCGCCTTCACTTGTTCACAAGTGAGGCATCGAGAGACAAACTCTACTACTGATTTCTTTATTCCAGAAAACCAGTAATGTCATTGGAGATCCTGATACATCTTCGGAACACTTGGATATACCGCTAGAGGGGATGTGTGGAACACCCTCAATAGTTCCTTCTACAGTGACATCAGTTCCATTGTACGTCGTCTGAACATGATGACATGCTCCCCACCTTCAAAAAATCCATCAGGTGCCTACCATGTAGATATCTGAGCACGTCGAGCCTCACATTTAGAATATCCATGTGGAGCCACCCTGAATCGCTGAAGAAATGGGGGAGTAACTATATGAGACTATAGAAAGGATCCTCTTTCTCTATCCACAAAGGATATGTGCAAAGAAACCAGCTGCTATGTCGCCTCAGCTAGTAGTTGTATACCAGTTCTTTTATAGAGTGCATCTGTAAATACATTCCCCTTCCCATGAGTATAGACTTTCTCGAATTCATAGTACTGGAGGAACATGAGCCAACATTGTTGCCTCAGGTTCAGGTCTTTTTGAGAGAACATATAGCTAAGAATCTTGTGATTAGGGTACACTGTAAAATGTTATCCCATTAGATAGTGTCTCCACATCTTCAAGGTGAAGACCACTACTGATAAATCTAGGTCATGGGTAGCGTAGTTATCCTTGTGATGTCTCAGCTGTCGGGAACCATATACGATCACCGCTCACTCCTGCATCAGAACACATCTGAGTCTGGTGCATGATGCGTCGTAGTAGACTATGTATCCTACACCCTCCTCTGGAAGCCTCAATATGGGGTCACTATTCATCCTCTTCCTCAGCTCCTAAAAACTCTACTGCCATCTCTCCGACCACAGAAAGGGTTTCCCCTTCTTTTTCAAGGCTGACACTGGTGCTGCAATTCTGGAGCAATATGGTACAAACCTCTAGTAATATACGACTGATCCCAAGAATCTTCCTACCTCTATCACAATCTTGGGTGGCTCTCAAAAATGTACCACCTCAATCATTGATGTATATACTGCAACTCCAGACTCTGATATGACATACCCCTGAACGTAAACCTCTCGGATCCAGATCTGGCACTTCGAGAGTTTCAAAAAAGCTGGTTCTCTCGGAGTTTGTCTAGTACTACATGTAATTGATCATAATTCTCATATTTAGTAGTCAAGTATATCAGAATGTCGTCGATGAACACAACGCAAATCGATTAAAGAGGATGTCAATCCTCGGGATTGGGTACTTGTTCTTTACGGTCACGTCGTTCTGGAGCCTATAGTCGACACAAAGTCTCAACCTCCCATTCGCCTTCTTGGTGAACAATATCGAGGTTACCTAAAGAGAAACAGTGGGCCGTATGAATCCCTTCCCCTACAAGTCTTCTAGTTTTACCTGCAGCTCATTAAGCTCTGTGGGAGCCATTTAATACGCTTCTGTAGACATCGGTGTCATCCCAAGGTGTAGGTCAATGAAAAAGGCCACCTCTCTATGATGAGGTAGACCCAGAACATCATTAGAGAAACATACTCATATTGGTCCACCACTACAGGATAATTCGGACTCTCCACATCAACTGCCCTAAGGGTAAGGCTAGCCAACTAGTGTGTAATCGGTTTCACCCTCCCCCGAGGAAGTCCATCCGGCGCTGCATAGGCTCTCTTCTTGCTGGTAAAGGTAAACCTAGTACCATCCGTGCGGACATACCACACATTGCACCTCATACAGTCGATCTGAGTATGGACAATAGATAACCAGTCCATACCCATGATGACCTCATAAGGCCTCGATGCTACTACTAAGAGAACCTAGTCGATGCTCTCACCTCGTAGAGTAATCTCACACTACCGGCACCAATATGTAATCATGAAATCTGTGCCAGTATGAGTATCTAACTGTAACTATTGATCCAACGATTCTATCGTAATCTCTGATCTCCAAACGATAGCATTGAAAATAAAAAAAATTGACTGGCACCTGTGCCTATAAGTACTCCAGCTATGCTGGAGTAGACACAGATTATACCTCGAATCATCTCCGGAGCGCCATGATCATCGGCCTCAGCTTCATAGAGAAGATCTCTCCCCTATCCACCTACTCCTTTCGGTCGGGGTGGACCACCTTGTGGTGGGGGGGTGGGGGTAACTTCTTCAATTGTCGCCCACCACAAGTTGCACGTCCAACTCCCCTGCCACGTCCGCCTGATCTCTGTGGGCCACCTTGATCGAACTTCTGTCACTACATGGGCGGTCCTTCAACCGTCTGTTGATCATCCATATGACGGGTTGGATAGTCATTATAACACCACAAGGTTCCATGTTACGCTTCTTTTTGAATAATAAAGAAGCATGTGTTTTACGCATCTTCGAGTTCTAACACACACCACAACCAATCAAACTAGCCCATATGAATAGTAATACCATCTTATTGAAATTTTATACATTTTATAATTCAAAATGAACTTCGTTTTTGGATTCAGAATATATAAATTCTCTTAGGTGGAATTTTTGGTACTTTTCTCATAAATTTCATATTTTAATGAATAGTGAAAATTAATAAATTTTAATAAAAAAAACTTTTTTAAATGAAATAATTGATAGTGATAAATTATCTTTTTTAGTGGTTTTAAATTATATTTGGAATATATTTTTACAATTTAATCCAATTTTGGTCATTGGACATAATTTCACATTTAAACCGGACATAAATAAGTGTCAATCTTTTGATAGTTATTGTTTCTTAAAAACACGCTTTTTGTTTTGACGGCGGGAATTAATTTTAAATTAATAAATGCAACTTCTATGTATTTAATTTGGTAAAATAAACTTTATTATTAAATTCAGAATATCAAAATTAGCTAAGGGTAAATTTTTGGTATTTTTCTGAAAACATTTAATTGTTGATGAATAGTGAAAAACACTTAGTTATAGTTTAAACCCAAATTTCTATTTAAATAATTATTTATATTATTCATATTATTTAATGTAAAAATATATAAATAATACCTATATATGTTCAATGTAATTCATTGGAGTCGTTTTATAATAATTTTAGATATATAAAAGGTTTATTTAACTTTTCACCATCTTTTACCCACCTTCTAAGAGCTTTTGCAAATTCACATAAAACATAATTTTACCGCTTTTTTGAACTGAATTTCAAAAATCCAAAAGACATGGTTAATATCAAGGACTAAAATTTGGTTCAATGAGATGAAAATAATTTTTCGTGAATAGTAAATTTTTACTTTTATTTACCACGGTTAAATGTAAATAGGTTAATTAAGGGTAAAGATGATATTAATATTACCCTCACACATGTCCTAATTCTATTGTACAAATTTATCTCGACCGAAAACAACCTTAGGAATAAAATATTATCATTTAGGTCCTCTTGGATTAGATTTGGAAATTTATTATTATTTAATTCAAAGAAGAGTTAAAATAGTTAAAATCAATGTTTAATAACTGAAAAATTTTTAATATAGGGTTTTTCCTAAGATAAATTAGATTATAAATATTCATTAGAAATATAAATATATTTTACTACATCATGGTATTTTATTTATAATTTTTAGACATTGAATAAATAAATTTGTTTATGACACAATGATAATGCAGTAATTACCTTATTCATGAAAGAATCAAATAAATCATATTATAAATATTAAAATAAATATAGTTTCAAAGTTTTTATGACATCCACGAATTTTATAGGTAAATATGACATGTTAGTATATATTCAATGTATTTTTTTGAAGTAATCATGTTTTTATTATTTTAACAAAAAACAAATACCAAATAGTGTCAAAATTGACATTAAATAGTTTTTAAAACAAACATTATATTATTAATTGATATAATGGTCTTAAAAATCTAAGGTTCGGCCAAAAGAATAATATAATAATATATATGACATTATTGAACCAATTAGGGTTCTATTGATAGTATATAGTATGTTTATTAACCATATAGTGTAAGAATACAAGAAGACACAGTAAAAGTTAAATTATTTAACTTAGAGTTAAAGCTAAATGATAAGGTTAAAATGTTAACCTAAACATGTCTAAAACCTATTTTTTGAGTTGTTTTCTACCTATACCCACCTTATAATTTTAATAATCTACTTTGGAGCCATTAAAAAACGAATATAAATTTATTATAAAATAATATTTTCTATTTTTCCTAAGGTGCCCCTCACCCCTCTTGTAAAAGGGCACTCCCCCTTCTCTATAATTCACACCTTCTAAGCCATTTTTCTCGGCCAAACCCAGCCCAAATAACCTCTAAAATATCCTCCCTTCAACCTAGATTCGTTATTTTGATCATAAATCCAACCTACATAGCCCTTTTTATCAAATCAAAAGGAAGAACCTGAAAAAGAGGCAATGATTTCACCACCATCTCTCAAGTTCCTTTCCTCTTCCACTTCCTTTTTCTAAGTTGTTTCCATTATAAAATAATAACTCCAGTATATTCTATATACTGTGATGTTATTATAATTATGGTACAACCAAATTCATTATTCTATCCACCCTTTGAATGACATGTCACCATACGTGCTTACGTACGACTTATAGTCTCTACGTTGTGGTGTAATTGTTATTCAATACATTGTTATTTTGATGGGTATAATAATGATGCATATTTGATGTAAATAATAAATTAAACATGATAAGGATTCTTTATATATTATATACCATCCAATTATATTTTATATTAATATCAAAAGAATGATATTTTTGCTCGTGCGTACGTACGGATTACCGTCTCCACGACGTAATGAGATTCATTTCCAAGGTCACCATTCATCGATGTTTATAAAAAATATATATTACTAATAAGTATGTAATATATGAAATAATAATTCTACTGTAGATATATATATTTATATATATAAGTATTTATGTACTTACATATATCTTATTCACTTACTTTCATTCAATACTATTTGAAAACGGAAACAGTGTTTATGCATACGTACGGAATACTGTCTCCATAAATGGTGTTTTCCATTTCATATATACGTCTATTATAAATTTTTATATTCCTAATATATATGATAAATAAATCATTTTTTATATTTTGGAATTATTTAAATCATGATCTAAGTGATACAATCAGGATTAACAATTTAAAACTCATATGATAAAGAAAGCAATTATTTCCAGAAATATTAATATAACATGGAAATTATTATTAAATGGGTAGTATAAAGTCATAAATGAATAATTTATGATATAATAAATATTAATATGGTTCTGGTATAATTTAATAGCATACAATATTCTTCATACAGGAGGCTAAACATACCCTCGACCAAAGGAAAGTGCAAGGTAAGGGGTTTTCATCTCACTCCTTATTCCCGTGAGATTCAGGCCATATTGCCAGTATTACCTTTTTTGTGGTGTATGTACTACCTATAATTTTAGCCTTTGTGTAATACATTTGAATTTCTGTGTATTTACATATTCATTTTATGATACCTCTTTCATGGGTTGTATGTTCCGTAAGTTACCAAATTGGTAAGTGTTAATTTCACAATCTCTTTATTATATGAGGTTGTTTTTACATAAGTATATACTGGGAAATATTTATTTTCCATGTCCATTTTTTATGAATGTGTTTTAAAAGGGATTATTTTAAGGGACTTGTTTTTACTAAAACATCATCTCAAATGTTTTAAATATTTATTCTTCAAAATCTTTCTCATTAATGTCCATGTCTTCAAAATGTTTTTTAAGGATTTATTTATATGTACATGAATGTTTTTAAAATGTTAATTCCATTAAAAAGTTTCAAAGTGGTATGGGATAGATTGATTCAAATATATTTTTTAAATTAATTCTCTTCAAAATTGTGCGACTTTTAAATGTTTTCATGAAAAAGTGGTATTTCTCTCAAAGAGTATTACAAATAATTTTAATCTATGTCAAAATTCTTTAATATATTTTAAACTTGTTTTCAAGTTGATTTATGATGATACAAATCTTACATATTGTGTTGAAGGTTTTGTGATATGTTTGACTATGGATGTGTTATTTTTATACCATTCAGTGTTTATGGGTAAATTATTGAAAATGTTTATGCTAGTTTTAATACGAATTTTTATGTTATGTTTAGACCTTTTAATATGAGGAATGCATTGGACTTAATAAGTGACAGGTAGAGCCCGCTATATATCCTCAATGCATTGGTAGGTCTCATGAGAAAAACTAGTGTCTTGGCACGAGGTCATGACAAAATATTATTTGTAATCTTGGCACAAGGCATTGGCTACGTGGTCATGATAGTCTGGCATTAGGCATTTCATTGTTATGAAAGTGGTTATTGATATTTCATTTGATTATTCAATTAGTAGAATATCCATGTGAATATGTAAATATCATTATTTCATTTTATTTCTACCAGATTATTATTAAGTTAATGTTTAAAAGGATTTTGTATTATTTTTATACATTTCCTTAAATGTTTATGCTTTTTTTTCAAATTATCCACTTTTTTGATTACCCTTACAGAGCATTTAAGCTCACCCCTTTTCTATGTTTTGTGTTACCAGGATTCCAAGAAGTATATTACGGTTGATATGCAGGGTTAAACCAAGGGAATAATGGAGTTCATAAAGGATTATTTATATTGTTTTGTATTTTATAAAGTGTAATCTAACATTCATGTATGTAATCTATTTTCCAAGACTGGTAAACTAATCGGTCCATTAGGACTTGATTTCTTATAATCATGCCAATGTATTAAAATAATGTGCCAACTCTAGTAAATGGGGTAGGGGTGTTACAGTTGGTATCATAGGATGTTAAACAATAACCTTGGAAACAAGATTTAGATAAACTCTGATTAGAGCACATTACCCTAAGATAGACTTTGAGAATTAGTATAGAAGAACTTCCTAGAATTTTGTTAATGTAGAGATTTTGTGAATTTTCCAAGCAAATACATCCTTGTCTGGATACGAGAAGGTAGAGGCGGCTCTGGCACAGATGTACCTAGAGGTAAAACCTAAAAACACCGCTTTGAGCTAGACTCGAACGTGAACTGGTGCACGACAACGGGCCTTATTGCACTCTTGGTTACAACACTCCCGGGGGATATGATTAGGATAATTATCATTTTATTTACAACCCATTCTGAATGTTTTATGAGTATATACTTCCTCAAAGAAGACATTTTTATGATTATGGATAATATCCATAAGCTGGTTTATTTATGTTAAGTGTTTTATAAGTTTGGGATTAGGTATTTCTATCCATAAACTAATCTAGTGTATGCCATTGTTTAGAAATGGAACTTAGTTAAAGGAATGAGAACTCCAGCAATACGCATGATTCAAAGAGTAAGAATGATCATATCTTTCATGTTATTAAGATAAAATTTTGAAGGGAAATAGTCTCCCACATATTACCATCATATGAAGAAATAGTATCATGTGTTGATGAGATATTTAAAGAATTTCTTGGAGTCCTATGGCTTTGAAGGGAAGCCAGAGAAGGAAAGGATGGTAGAGAGAAGGAAAAATAAAGGGAAAAAGGTAAAGGATTTTCCCATATGTGATAACTGTGGAAAGAATCACCTTGGAAAATGCTTGAATGGAATGGGAGTATGTTATATGTGTGTAGAAAAAGGACACCATGTACATGAATGCAAGTGTAAGAAAAAGGTTTCAAATGTAAAATTCTTCATCTCCAACGAGTTGGGACACTACGTAAACCAATGCCAAAATCATCATAGAATTCCCCAAATGATACTATTGGATAATAGTCAAGCTATGATACTACTTCATATAAAGAAGAATTACTAGTGTTCTTATGCTGTTATTATAAGATTATTTCATTTCAGTGTTATATCAACAATGTACTGGTTATAATAATTATTGACTATATAATGATTGCACTGTAGTTCTTTTTTATTAAGGGCTTGAGATTGTGCGAAACAAAGAAAAGTGACTCAATAACAGGTTAAATTTTTGGAAAATATACGGCTGAGAGAAAAATAAACCATAATATGGTTCTAATACCGAGGTAGGGATTTTGTAATAATACAAGATTGATTTAGATAAATTATATTTTATATTCTTGACTACCTGGAAACTTATTAGTGATTTTTTTCATCGTTGGAGTTTAAAACATATTTTGATAGAAGGAATATATCCGGCATTCTATAAATAATAAGGGAGAATGAATGTAATCAATAAGGTTTTATGGTAATTCAGAATGTTACCAGGTTTTAAAATAATACATGGTGAAGGTGTTCAAATGTTATTACATGGAAAAAAGGATATTTATTGTGTTTAACTTCCTAATAAAATTTTCACTATGATTTTGGATAGTAGTATTTTCGATAAGTCTAATGTTTGGAATGGATTAATTTTGAAAGTTTATTTTTTGGATTTTTATAAAAGGACAACATGCAGACCGTGTGACAACACGCCGCGTCAGAAAAAGCTGCGAGAATCAAATCCACAACCATACTGCGATTGTGATTTATCACCTACCACTAGACTACGTGATGTTCTTGGATGGTATAATATAGTTTCTTTTTTTAAAAGGGTCTGATATGTGAATTATATATTCATTATATTTGGAACCCTATACGATTAGGATAAATATAGTATTTTTGAGTTGTATTATGTTATAGCATGAAAGATGAGTTTGTGGTATAATTTTATTAATGGATAAAACTATAATTATAATGTATTTATATCTCCTTATGATCTTAGCCAATCTCATAAATAAATTCCTCAACATTAATAAAAGGAACTTTGAATAAAAAATTGTCATAGATAGTACCTTAGATCATAAAAAATTTATGGCTTTGTGATTGTTGGCCTTTTAATAGCCATGTTCTCCACTACTCTCCATCAGATATTGATGGTTAAATTTCTCTTCCATATTCATATTTTCCTATATGGAACCCTAGTATGTGTTATTTTTAGTAACCTTCATACTTACAACTCTTTATTTCAAATAGAGGCCCCATTACTAAATTTTTCGATGTGGGATTTCACCTAATATATTTTGAAATGTCAACCCAAATTTTCCAATACAATGTATAAATTTCTAGGACACAATTTATTTATGTAGGGGAGAATGTAACACCCTAAGATTTCATGGTTCTCTTCTTTTTGAATAATACAGTAGCGTCTTTTGTACGCAACATCGAGTTCTAACACACACCACGACCAATCAAACTAGCCGTTACGAAAAGTAATACCCACATTTTAAAATTTTATACATTTTATCATTCACAATGGACTTAATTTTTGGATTTGGAATATCTAAATTTTCATAGGGTTATTTTTTGGAATTTTCTGACAACATTCAAATTTTGATGTATAGTGAAATTTTTAAATATTAATAAAAAACAAATTTTTTAATAAAAATAATTAATAGGGATAAATTAGGAATTTCAGTGGTTTTAAATTATATTTATAATATATTTTTACAATTTAATCCAATGTTGGTCATTGTACATAATTTCACATTTAAACCAGACATAAATAAGAGTCAATCTTTTGATAGTTATTGTTTCTCAAAAACACGCTTTTTGTTTTGACAGCGGGAATTAATTTTAAATTAAAAAATGCAACTTCTATATTTTGAATTTGGTAAAACATAATTCATTATTGAATCGGAATATCAAAATTATATTTGGCTAAATTATTGGTATTTTTTTTAAAACTATTAATTTTGGATGAATAGTGAAAAAAACTTCGTTATTGTTTAAAACTGAATTTTTATTTAAATAATTATTTATTTTATTTAAATTATTTAATGTCAAAATAAATACATAATACCTATATACGTTCAATGTAATTAATTGGATTCGGTTTATAATAATTTTATATATATAATAATTTTATTGAACTTTTCACCGTCTTTTACCCACCTCCTAGGAGCTTTATCAAATTCACATAAAACATAATTTTACCACTTTTGTGAGAAGAATATTGAAAATCTGAGAGACACAGTTAATATCAAGGAGTAAAATATGGCTCAATTAGATGAAAATAATTTTTGGTGAATAGTAACTTTTTACTTTTATTTACCACTGTTAAAAGTAAATAGGGTAATTAAGGGTAAAACTGATATTAATATTACCCTCACACATGTCCTAATTCTATTGGACAAATTTATCTAAACCAAAAACAACCTTAGGAAAAAAAATATTATCATTTAGGTCAACTTGGATTATATTAGGACATTTATTATTATTTAATTCAAAGAAGAGTTAAAAGAGTTAAAATCAATGTTTAATAACTTAAACATTTTTAATATAGGGTTTTTCATAAGATAAATTAGATTATAAATACTCATTAGAATGATAAGAAGATTTCATACATCATGGTATTTTATTTATAAATTTTAGAAATTATATAAATAAATTTATTTTTGACACAATGATGATGCAACAATTACCATATTCTTGAAATAATAAAAAAAATGGTATTGTAAATATTAAAATAAATATAGTTTCAATGATTTTATGACATCCACGAATTCTATAGGTGAATATAACATGTCAAGATTAATGAAATGATTTTTTTTGAATTAATAAGATTGTAATTATTTTAACAAAAAACAAATACCAAATAGTGTCAAAATTGACATAAAATATATTTTAAAACAAATATTATATTATTAATTGATTTTAATGGTCCTAAAAATATAAGGTTCAGAAAAAAAGACTTATATAATAATATATATGACCTAAATGAACCAATTTGGGTTCTATTGGCAGTATATAGTATGTTTTATTAACCATATAGTGTAATAATACAAGAAGACACTATAAAAGTTAAATTATTTAACTTAGAGTTAAATATAAATGATAAGGTTAAAATGGTAACCTAAACTTGTCTAAAACCTTTTGGTTGAGTTTTTTTCTACCTATCCCCACCTTATACTTTAAATAATCAACTTTTGAACCATTACAACCGAATATGAATTTATTATAAAATAATATTTTATGTTTTTCCTAAGGTTCCCTCACCCCTCTTATAAAAGGGCACTCCACATTCTCTCTAATTCACACCTTCAAAGCCATTTGTATCAGCCAAAACCTTCCCAAATACCCCATGAACTATCCTCCTTTCATCCTAGAGGCCCTATTTTGATCATAAAGCCAACTTAAGGAGGCCTTTTGATCAAATCAAAAGGAAGAACCCAAAGAAAAGGTAATGATTTCACCACCATCTCTCAAGTTCCTTTCTTCTTCAAATTCCCTTTTTCTTTGTTGTTTCCATTTTAAAATATTAACTATTGTATATTCTGTATACTTTGATGTTATTATAATTATGGTACAACCAAATCCATTATTCTATCCACCCTTTGAATGACATGTCACCATACGTGCGTACGTATGACTTACAGTTTCCACGTTGTGGGGTAATTGTTATTCAATACATTTTTTTGGAATGTGTATAATAATGATGTGTATTTGATGAAAATAGTAAATATAACATGATAATAATTCTTGTATATATTATATACCATCCAATTATATATTATATTAATATCAAAAGAATGATATTTTTGCTCATGCGTACATATGGATTACCATCTCCACGACGCGATGAGATTCATTTCCAAGTTAACAATTCATCGACGATTAAAAAAAATATTGCTTATAAGTATGTAATATATGACATAATAATGCTGCAGGTGATATATATATTTATATATATAAGTATTTATTTACTTACATATATCTTATTCACTTACTTCAGTTCAATACTATATGAAAACAGAAACAACCTTTACGCGTACGTACGAACTATCGTCTCTATACACGGTGTCTTCCATTTCATATATACGCCTATTATAAATTTTTATAATCTAAATATATATGATAAATAAATAATTTTCTATATTCTGGATTTATTTAAATGATGATCTAAGTGATACAATCAAGGGTAACAAGTTAAAACATGCACGATAAAGAAAGCGATTATAACCCGAAATATTAATATAACATGGAAATTATTATTAAATGGGTACAATAAAGTCATAAATGAATAATGTATGATATCATAAATATTAATATGCTTCTGGTATAATTTAATAACATACTATAGTCTTCATACAGGAGTTTAAACGTACTCTCGACTAAAGGAATGTGCAAGGTAAGGGGTTTTCATCTCACTCCTTATTCCCGTGAGATTCAGGCCATATTGACACTATTACCTTTTGTGTAGTGTATGTACTTCTAATAATTTTATTATTTGTGTAATACACTTTAATTTATGTTTATTTACATATTTATTGTATGATACCTCTTTCATGGGTTGTATGTTCCGTAAGTTACCAAATCAGTAAGGGTTAATTTGACAATCTCTTTATTATCTGTGGTTGTTTTTACGTAAGTATATACTGGGACATATTTATTATCCATGGCCATGTTTTTTGAATGAGTTTTCAAAGGGATTATTCTAAGGGACTTTTTTTACTAAAACATCATCTCGAATGTTTTAAATATTTATTCTTCTAAATCATTCTCATTAATGTCCATGTCTTCAAAAAAATTTAAGGATTTATTTATATAGACATAAATGTTTTTAAAATGTTAATTCCATTCAAAAGTTTCAAAGTGGTATGGGATAGTTTGAGTAAAAAATGTCTTAAAATGACTTATTTTTTAAATTGTTTGAATTTTAAATGTTTTTGTGAAAAAGGTGTATTTCTCTCAAAGATTTTTACAAATCATTTTAATCTAGGTCAAAATTCATTAATGGATTTTAAACTTGTTTTGAATATGATTTATCATGATAAAAATCATACATATTGTGTTGAAGGTTTTGTGATATGTTTGACTATGGATGTGTTATTTTTATACCATTCATGGTTTATGGGTAAATTATTTATATTTCGTATGCTAGTTTTAATACGAATGATTATGTTATGTTTAGACCTTTTCATATGAGGAATTCATTATACTTAATAATTGAGGGGTAGAGCCCGCTATAGCTCCTCGATGAATCGGTAGGTCTCATGAGAAAAACTAGTGTCTTGGCACGAGGCTTTGACAAAATCTTATTTGTAGTCTTGGCATGAGGCCTTGGCTACGTGGTTATGATAGTCTGGCATTATGAATTCCATCGTTATGAAAGTAGTTATTGATATTGTAGGTGATTATTCGATTAGTAGAATATCCATGTGAATAAGTAAATGGAATTATTTCATTTTATTTCTACCATATTATGTTGAAGTTCAAGTTTAAAAGGCTTTTGTTTTATTTTTATACATTGCCTTAAATTTTTTTTCTTATTATTGAAAGTTTCCACTATATAGCTTACCCTTACTGAGTGTTTGAGCTCACCCATTTTGTATGTTTTATTTTCCCAGGATTCCAAGAAGTGTATTGTGATTGATATGCAGGGTTAAGCCAATGGAATAATGGAATTCATAAAGGATTATTTATGTTTTTTTGTATGTTATAAAGTGTAATGTAACATTCATTTATATAATCTATTTTCCATGACTACTAAACGGATCGGTCCTTCGGGACTTGATTCTTTGTAATCGTGCCAATGTATTAAAATAATGTGCCGACTCTGGGTAACTGGGGTAAGGGCGTTATAGTTGGTATCAGATGATGTTTAGCAATAACCTTGGAAACTATATTTAGATAAACTCTAATTAGAGAACATTACCCTAAGATATTCTTTGAGGATTAGTATAGATGAACTTCTGCAAATTTTGGTAATGTAGAGATTTTGTGAGTTTTCCATGAAAATACATCCCTATCTGGATGTGAGTAGGTAGAGGTAGATCTGGCACAGATGTAGCTAGAGGTAAAACACGAAAACACTACTTTGAGCTAGACTCGAATGGGAACTAGTGCACAACAACGGGCATTTGTGCACTCTCAGTTACGACACTCCTTGGGGATATGCATAGGATAATTCTCATTTTCTTTACAAACCATTATGAATGGTTTATTAGTATATACTTTCTCAAAGAAGTCATTTATATGATTATGGAATATATCCATAAACTATTTAATTTATGTTATGTGTTTTACATGTTTGGTATTAACTATTGCTATCCATAAACTAATCTAGTGTATGCCATTGTTTAGAAATGGTGCCTAGTAGAAGGACTGAGAACTCCAACAATATGTGTGATCCAAAGACTAAGAAAGATCATATATTTCATGGTCTTAAGCTATAATTTTGAAGGGAAATAGTATCTCACATATTATCATCACATGAATAAATAGTATGATGTGTTGTTAAGATAAGTAAACAATTTTCAGAGTCCCATCACTTTGAAGGGAAGCCAAATAAGGAAAGGATGGTAGAGAGAAGGACATTTAAATGGAATGAGGTAAAGAAGGTTTTTCCTATATGTGATAACCATGGAAATAATCACCTTGGAAAATGATTGAAGGGAATGGGATTATGTTATATGTGTGGAGAAAAAGGACACCAAGTACATTACTGCAAGTGTAAGAAAAATGTTTCAAATGCACAATGCTTTATCTGCAAGGAGTTGGGACACTACATGAACCAATGTAAAAATCATCATAGTATACCCAAAATGATACTATTGGATAATAATCATGTTATGATAGTACCTCAAATGAAGAAGAATTACTAGTGTTCTTATGTTTTTATTATAGGATTATTTCCTTTGAGTGTTGTATCAATAATGTACGGGTTATAATAATTATTGAGTATATAAGGATTGTAATGCAGTACTATTTTATTAAGGTCTTGAGATTGTGCGAAACCAAGAAAAGTGACTCAATAGTAGGTTACTTTTTTTGAAATTATATGGCTGAGAGAAATATAAACCATAATATGGTTCTGATACTGAGGTAGTGATTTTGGAATAATACATGATTGATTTGGATAAATGATATTGGATATTCTTGACTACCTTGAATCTGATTAGTGATTTTTTTTCATCATTTGAGTTTAGAACATTTTCTGATAGAAGGAATATATCTAGTATTATATAGAGAATAAGGTAGCATGAATGTAATAAATAAGGTTTATGGTAATTCAGGATGTTACCATGTTTTAAAATAATACATAGTGAGGGTGTTCACAAGTTATTACATGGAAAAAATGATCTTTATTGTTATTAACTTCCATATAAATTTTGGACTATGAGTTTGTATTGTAGTATTTTGGATAAGTCTAAAGGTTGTAATGGATTATGTTTGAATGTTATTTTTGTATTTTTATAAAAGTACAACACGCAAACCGTGTGACAACTCGTCGCGTCGGACAAAGATGCAGGAATCAAATCCACAACCATAGTGCGATTGGGATTTATCGCCTACCACGGGACTACATGAAGATCTTGGATGGTATAATGTAGTATATTTTTTAAAAGGGTTTGATATGTGAATTATAAATTTAGTATATTTGTAACCCTATACGATTAGGATAAATAGAGTATTTTTTATTTGTATTATGTTTTGGGGTGAAAGAAGAGTTTGTGGTATAAATTTATTTATGTATAAAACACTAATTATAAAGTAAGTATATCTCTTTATGATCTTAGCCAATATCGTAAATAAATTCCTCAACATTAATAAAAGGAACATAGAACAAAAACGTTGTCCTAGATGGTACCCTAGATCATCACAAATTTTTGGCTTTGTGATTGTTGGCCTTTTTATAGTCATGTTCTCTACCACTCTTTATCAGATATTGATGGTTAACTTTCTCTTCCATATCCATATTTTCCAACATGGAACCTTAGTATGTGTTATTTTCGGTAACCTTCATACTTACAACTCTTTATTTTAAATAAAGGCCTCATTAATCCATTTTTCGATGTGGGATTTCAACTATGATATTTTGAAATGTCAACACCAAGTTTCCAATACCAAGCATAAATTGGTAGTATGAAATTTATTGAAGGAGGGAGAATATAACACCCCATGATTCTATGGTACGCTTCATTTTGAATAATATAGTAGCGTGTGTTGTACGTAACTTCGAGTTCTAACACACACCACAACCAATCAAACTAGTCGTTATGAATAGTAATACCCACCTTTTGAAATTTTATACATTTTATCATTCAAAATGGACTTCATTTTTGGATTCATAATATCGAAATTATCTTAGGGTGAATTTTTTGTACATTTATGATAACTTTCATATTTTGATGAATAGTGAAAATTACTAAATTTTGAATAAAAACAACTTTTTTAATCAAAATAATTAATAGTGATATATTATGAATTTGAGTGGTTTTAAATTATATTTAGAATATATTTTTACAATTTAATCCAATGTTGGATGTTGGATATAATTTCTCATTTAAACTGAACATAAACAAGTGTCAATCTTTTGATAGTTATTGTTTCTTAAAAACACGCTTTTTGTTTTGACAGTGGGATTTAATTTTAAATTAATAAATGAAACTTCTATGTTTTTGAAATTGGTTAAATAGACTTTATTATTTAATTTTTTAATATGAAAATTATCTTAGGGTAAAGTTTTGGTATTTTTCTGAAAACTTTTAATTTTTTATAAATAGTGAAAAACACTTCGTTATAGTTTAAAACTGAAGTTTTATTTAAATAAATAATTATTTTATTTAAATTATTTAATTTCAATATAGATACATAATACCTATATAAGTTCAATGTAATTCATTGGAGTCAGTTTATAATAATTATAGATTTATGAAAATTTTATTGAACTTTACACTGTCTTTTACCCACCTCCATGGAGCTTTTGCAAATTCACATAAAACATAATTTTACCACTTATGTGAGCGTAATTTTGAAATTCTGAGAGACATGGTTAATATCAAGGTGTAACATGTGTTTCTATTATATGAAAATAATTTTTGGTGAATAGTAATGTTTTACTTTTATTTACCACAGTTAAAAGTAAATTGGGTAGTTAAGGGTAAAAATGATATTAATATTACCCTCACACATGTCCTAATTCTATTGGACAAGTTTCTATACCAAAGACAGCCTTAGGAATTTAATATTATCATTTAGGTCTACTAGGATTAGATTAGGACATTTATTATTATTTAATTCAAAGAAGAGTTCAAAGAGTTAAAATCAATGTTTAATTACTAAAAAAATTTAATATAGGGTTTCGTATAAGATAAATTAGATTATAAATACTCATTAGAAAGATAAAATTATTTCCTAAATCATGGTATTTTATTTATAATTTTTAGACATTATATAAATAAATTTATTTATTACACAATGATGATTTAGTAATTACCTTATTCATGAAAGAATCAAACAAATGGTATTATAAATATTAACATAAATATAGTTTCAATTTTTTTATGACATACACAAATTTTATAGTTGAATATGAAATGTTTGGATTGATTCAATGTATTTTTTTAGCTAATCAGGTTGTTATTATTTTAACAAAAAACAAATACGAAATAGTGTCAAAATTGACATAAAATAGTTTTTAAAACAAACATTATATTATTAATTGATATAATGGTCCTACAAATCTAATGTTCAGCCAAACGACTTATATAATAATATATATAACATTAATGAACCAATTTGGGTTTTATTGTTAGTATATAGTATGTTTATTAACCATATAGTGTAAGAATACAAGAAGGAACAGTAAAAGTTAAATTATTTTACTTATAGTTAAATCTAAATGATAATGTTAAAATGGTAACATAAACTTGTCTAAAACCTATTGGTTTAGCTTTTTTCGACCTATACCCACCATATAATTTACCGAATAAACATTTAATCCATTACAAACTGAATATAAATTTATTATAAAATAAAATTTTAATTTTCTCCTAAGGTGCCCCTCACCTCTCTTATAAAATGGCACTCCCCCTTCTCTCTAATTCACACCTTCAAAGCCATTTGGATTAGCCAAACCCAGCCCAAATACCTTCTCAACTATCCTAAATTCGACCTAGAGGACTAATTTTGATGAGAAATCCAACCTATGGAGCCCTTTTGATCAAATCAAAAGGAAGAATCTAAATAAGTGGTAGTGATTTCACCACCATATCTCAAGTTTTTTTCTTCTTCCACATACTTTTTCTTTGTTGATTCCATTATAAAATTATAACTCCAGTATATTCTATATACTGTGATTTTATTATAATTATGGTACAACCAAATTCATTATTCAATCCACCCTTTGAATGACATGTCTCCATACATGTGTACGTACGACTTACTGTCTCCACGTCATAGTGTAATTGTTATTCAACACATTATTATTGGGATGGGTATAATAATGATGTGTATTTGATGTAAATAATAAATATAAAATGATAAGGATTATTTATATATTATATACCCTCTAATTATATATTATATCAATATAAAATAATGATATTTTCGCTCGTGTGTACGTACGGATTACCGTCTCCACGACGTGATGAGATTCATTTCCATGTTCACCATTTATCGATGATTATAAAAAAAATATTACTAGTAAGTATGTAAAATATTACATAATAATTATACTAGAGATATATATATTTATATATTCAAGTATTTATGTACTTACATGTATCTTATTCATTTACTTCCGTTCAATACTATATGAAAACGGAAACATCGTTTATCCGTACGTACGGACTACCATCTCCATAAACGGTGTTTTCCTTTTCGTATATACGTCTATTATAAATATTTATATTATAAATATATATGATAATTAAATCATGTTTTATATTCTGGAAGTATTTAAATCATGATCTAACATATACAATCAAGAGTATCAAGTTAAAACACGTACGTTTTAGAAAGCGATTATTACCCGAAATGTTAATATAACATGGAAATTATTATTAAATGGGTAGTATAAAGTCATAAATGAATAATGTATGATATCATAAATATTAATATGGTTCTGGTATAATTTAATAACATACTATCGGCTTCATACATCAGGCTAAATGTACCCTTGACTAAAATAAATTGCAAGGTAAGGGGTTTTCATCTCACTCTTTATTCCCGTGAGATTCAGGCCATATTGCCACTATTACCTTTTTTGTGGTGTATATACTGCCCATAATTTAATTCTTTGTGTAATACACTTTAATTTATGTGTATTTACATATACATTGAATGATTCCTCTTTCATGGGTTGTATGTTCTGTAAGTTACCAAATTGGTAAGGGTTAATTTCACAATCTCTTTATTATCTGAGGTTGTTTTTACATAAGTATATACTGGGAAATATTTATTATACATGTCCATGTTTTATGAAAGTGTTTTAAAAGGGATCATTTTAACGGAATTTTTTTACTAAAACATCATCTCAAATGGTTTAAGTATTTATTCTTCTAAATCATTCTCATTAATATCCATGTCTTCAAAATGTTTTTTAAGGATTTATTTTTATAGACATAAATGTTTTTAAAATGTTAATTCCTTTAAAATGTTTCAAAGTGGTATGGGAAAATTTGATTCAAAAATTTCTTTAAATGAATTCTTTTCTAAAATGTGTGAATTTTAATTGTTTTCATGAAAAATGGGTATTTCCCTCAATGAGTTTTACAAATCATTTTAATCTATCTCAAAATTCATTAATGGATTTTAAACTTGTATTGAAGTTGATTTATCATGATACAAATCTTACATATTGTGTTGAAGGTTTTGTGATATGTTTGACTATGGATGTGTTATATTTATACCATTCAAGGTTTATGGGTAAATTATTGACATTTCGTAATCTAGTTTTAATACGAATGTTTATGTTAAGTTTAGACCATTTTAAAATGAGCAATGCATTGGAATTAATAAGTGACGGGTGGAGCCTATTATAGCTCCTCGATACATCGGTAGATATCATGAGACAAACTAGTGTCATGGTAAGAGGCCTTGACAAAATCTTATTTGCAGTCTTGGAACGAGTCCTTGGCTACGTGGTTATGATAGTCTGGCATTATGAATTCCATCGTTATGAAGGTGGAAATTTATATTTCATATCATTATTCGATTAGTTGAATATCCATGTGAATAAGTAAATGGAAATATTTCATTTTATTTCTTCCATATTATGCTGAAGTTCAAGTTTAAAAGGATTTGGTTTTATTTTTATGCATTTCCATAAATGTTTATTCTTATTTTTGATAGTTTCCACTGTACTTCTTACCCTTACTGAGTGTTGAGCTCACCCCTTCTCTATGTTTTATTTTCCCAGGATTCCAAGAAGGGTATTGTGATTGATATGTATGGTTAATCCAATGGAATAATGGAATTAATAATGGATTATTTACGTTGTTTTTTTATAAAGTGTAATGTAACATTCATGTATGTAATATATTTTCCAAGACGGCTAAACTGATTGGTCCTTTGGGACTTGATTCCTTGTAATCATGACAATGTATTAATATAATGTGCCAACTCTAGGTAACTAGGGTCGGGGAATTATAGTTGGTATCATAAAATTTTTAGAAATAACCTTGGAAACTAGATTTAGATAAACTCTGATTAGAGTACATTACCCTAAGATAGTTTTTGAGGATTAGTATAGAATAACTCCCTAGAATTTTGGTAATGTAGATATTTTAAGAGTTTTCCAAGAAAATAAATCCATGTATGGATACGAGCAGGTAGAGGCCGCTCTGGAATAGATGTTCCTAGGGGTAAAACCCAAAAACATCGCTTTGAGCTAGACTCGAATGGGAACTGGTGCACGACAACCGGCCTTTTGCACTATTGGTTACGACACTCCCGGGGGATGTGCTTAGGATAATTCTCATTTACTTTACAACCCATTATGAATGGCTTATGAGTATATACATCCTCAAAGAAGACATTTTTATGATTATGGCTTATATTCGTAAACTGATTAATTTATGTTAAGTGTTTTACAAGTTTGGGATTAGGTATTGCTATCCATAAACTAATCTAGTGTATGCCATCTTTTAGAATTCCGCCTAGTAGAAGGAATGAGAACTCCAGAAATACTCATGTTCTAAAGAGTAAGAAAGATCATATCATTCATGGTCTTAAGACAAAATTTTGAAAGGAAATAGTCTCCCACGTATTATCATCATATGAATAAGTAGTATCATGTTTTGATAAGATAAGTAAAGAATTCTCTATGTCATATGGCTTTGAAGGGAAGCTAGAGAAGGAAAGGATGGTAGAGTGAAAGACAGATAAAGGGAATAGGGTAAAGAAGGATTTTCCCATATGTGATAAATGTGGAAAGAATCACCATGGAAAATGCTTGAAGGGAATGGGAGTATGTTTTAGGTGTGGAGAAAAAGGACAAAAAGTACGTGACTGCAAGTGTAAGAAAAAGGATTCAAATGTACATTGATTCATCTGTAAGGAGTGCGCGAACCAATGTCAAAATAATCAGAGTATGCCCCAAATGATACTATTGGATAATAATCAAGTTATGATACTACCTCAGATGATAAATAATGACTAGTGTTCTTATGTTGTTATTATAGGATTATTTCATTGGAGTGTTGTATCAACAATGTATTGGTTATAATAATCATTGAGTATATAAGGACTGTACTTCAGTACTATTTTATTATGGACTTGAGATTGTACGGAACCATGAAAAGTGTCTCAATATAAGGTTAAATTTTGGGAAAATATATGGGTGAGAGAAAGATAAACCATAATATGGTTCTGATTCTGAGGTAGTGATTTTGAAATAATACAAGATTGACTTGGATAAATTATATTAGATATTCTTGACTACCTTGAAACTGATTAATGATTTTCTTTCATCATTGGAGTTTAAAACATTTTTTGATAGAAGGAATATATCCAGTATTCTATAAATAATAAGGGAGAATGAATTTAATCAATAAGGTTTTATGGTAATTCTTGATGATACCCTGTTTTAAAATAATACATGGTGAAGGTGTTCACATGTTATTACATGGAAAAAAGGATCTTCATTTTGTTTAACATCTGTATAAATTTTGGAATCTGAGTTTGGATAGTAGTATTTTGGATAAGTATAATGGTTTGAATGGATTATGTTTGAATGGTTATTTTTGGATTTTTTATAAAAGGACAACACGCAGACCGTTTGACAACACGTCGCCTCAGACAAAGCTCTGGGAATTGAATCCACAACCATAGTGCGATTGGGATTTATCGCTTACCACTAGACTACAAGATGTTCCTGGATGGTATAGAGTAGTTTCTTTTTTTAAAGGGTTTGATATGTTAATTATAGATTCATTCTATTTGGAACCCTATACGATTAGGAAAAATAGAGTATTTTTGAGTTATAATATGTTTTGGGGTGAAAGATTAGTATGTGGTATAAATTTATTAAAGGATAAAAAAACTAATTATAAAGTATGTATATCTCCTTATGATCTTAGCCAATCTCATAAACATTAATAAAAGGAACATAGAACAATAATGTTGTCCTAGATGGTACCTTAGATCATCACAAATTTATGGCATTATGATTGTTTCCCTTTTCATAGCCATGTTCTTTACCACTCTCCATCAGATATTGATGGTTAAATTTCTCTTCCCTATTTATATTTTCTTACATGGAAACCTAGTATCTGTTATTTTTGGTATCCTTCATACTTACCACTCTTTATTTTAAATAGAGGCCTAATTAAACCATTTTTGATGTGGGATTTCAACTAATATATTTTGAAATGTCAACCCCTAGCTTACAATACCAAGGATAAATTATGAGGACACAATTTATTGAATTAGGGGAGAATGTAACACCCCCAGCTTCCATGGTACGCTTCTTTTTGAATAATACAGTAGCATGTGTTGTACACAACTTTGAGTTCTAACACACACCACAACCAATCAAACTAGCCATTATGAATATTAATACCCACTTTTTGAAATTTTATACATTTTACCATTCAAAATGGACAACATTTTTGGATTCAGAATATAGAAATTATCTCAGGATGAATTTTTGGTACTTTTCTGATAACATTCATATTTTGATGAATAGTGAAAATTACTAAATTTTAATTAAAAACCTATTTTTATTCTAAATAATTAATAGTGATAAATTATGAATTTAAGTGGATTTAAATTTAATTTATAATATATTTTTACAATTTAATCCAATGTTGGTCATTGGACATAATTTCACATTTGAACCAGACATAAACAAGTGTCAATCTTTTGATAGTTATTGTTTCTAAAAAACACGCTTTTTGTTTTGACAGTGGGAATTAATTTTAAATTAATAAATGAAACTTATATGTTTTGAATTTGGTAAAATATACTTCATTATTGAATTCTGAATATCAAAATTAGCTTAGGGTAAATTTTTGGTACTTTTTTGGAAAACTTTTAATTTTTGATGAATATTGAAAAACCCTTCGTTACAGTTTAAAACCGAATTTTTATTTAAATAATTATTTATTTTATTTAAATTATTTAATTTAAAATAGATACTTAATACCTATATAAGATCAATGTCATTCATTATAGTCGGTTTATAATAATTTTAGATATATAAAAATTTTATTGAACTTTTCACCGCCTTTTACCCACCTCCTATGAGCTTTTGCAAATTCACATAAAACGTAATTTTACCACCTCTTTGAGCTGAATTTCAAAAATTCTAGAGACACAGTAAATATCAATGAATAAAATGTGGTTCAATGAGATTAAATAATTTTTGGTGATTAGCTACTTTTTACTTTTATTTACCACGGTTAAAAGTTAATAGGGTAATTAAGGGTAAAAATGATATTAATATTACCCTCACACAAGTCCTAATTCTATTTGAAAAGTTTATCTAGACCAAAAAAACCATAGGAATAAAATATTATAATTTAGGTCCACTTGGATTCAATTATGACATTTATTATTATTTACGTCAAATAAGAGTTAAAAGAGTTAAAATCAAAATTTAATAACTAAATTTTTTTTAATATAGGGTTTTTCATAAGATAAATTAGATTATAAATATTTATTATAAATATAAATAGATTTCCTACATCATGGTATTTTATTTATAATTTTTAGACCTTATATATATAAATTTATTTATGACACAATGATGATGCAGTAATTACCTTATTCATGAAGGAATCAAATAAATGTTATTATAAATATTAAAATAAATATATTTTCAAAGTTTTAATGACATACACGAATTTTATAGGTGAATATGACATGTTAGTATTGATTAAATATATTTTGTTTGAAGAAATAATGTTTTTATTATTTTAACAAAATACAATAATCAAATAGTGTCAAAATTGACATAAAATAGCTTTTAAAACAAATATTATATTATTAATTGATATAATTATCGTAAAAATCTAAGCCTTAGAAAAAAGACTTATATAATAATATATATGACATTAATAAACCAATTGGGGTTTTATTGGTAGTATATTGTGTGTTTATTAACCATATAGTGTAAGAATACAAGAAGACACAGTAAAAGATAAATTATTTAACTTAGAGTTAAAACTAAATGATAAGGTTAATATAGTGACCCAAACCTATCTAAAAACCTATTGGTTGAATGGTATCTACCTATCCCCACCTTAAAATTTAAATAATCCACTTTTTTCCATTATAAACCGAATATGAATTTATTATAAAATAATATTATTATTTTTTTCCTAAGGTGCCCCTCATCCTTCTTATAAAAGGGCACCACCACTTCTCTCTAATTCACACCTTTTAAGCCATTTGTCTCGGCCAATACCTTCCCAAATACCCATTTAACTATCCTCTCTTCAACCTAGAGGCCTTAGTTTGATCATAAAGCCAACCTATGGAGACCTTTTGATCAAATCAAAAGGAAGAACCCGGAGAAGAGGTAATGATTTGACCACCATCTCTCAAATTCCATTCTTCTTCCACTTCCTTTTTCATTTTTGTTTGCATTCTAATATAATAAATCTCTATATTATATATAATGTGATGTTATTATAATTATGGTACAACCATATTCATTATTCTATCAACCCTTTGAATGACATGTCACCATATATGCGTACATACGGCTTACCGTCTCTATGTCGTGGGGTAATTGTTATTCAATACATTATTATTTGGCTGGGTATAAGAATGATGTGTATTTGATGTAAATAATAAATATAACATGATAAGGATTCAGTATATATTATATACCATCCAATTATATATTATATTAATTTAAAAATAAGGATATTTTTGCTCGTGCGTACGTACGGATTACCGTCTTCATGACGCAATGACATTCATTTCCCAGTTCACCATTCATCGACGATTATAAAAAATATATATATTACTATTAAGTACATAATATATGAAATAATAATGCAACTGGAGATATATATATTTATATATATAAGTATTTATGTACTTACATATATCTTATTCACTTACTTCTGTTCAATATTGTATGAAAACAGAAACAACGTTTATGGGTACGTTCGGACTACCGTGTCCATAAACGGTGTTTTATATTTCATATATACGTCTATAATAATTTTTTTTTCATGACCCAACCCAACGGGGCTCGAGCTGCGACTCCCCATGCCCGCCTCCAATAGGCCAGGGGCTGGCGACCAGTGCCGAGTAGGCTATCACACACATGGGAGGCATTAGCCTAAGGTACCTGTACACACGCACCCACAAACACCTCCCTGAAACAGTGAAGATATATAGAAACTGGAAAGTAAATGCATGCATACACTATCCCACAGCCAGAGAGCAATAGCAAAAGTACAAGGGCAAAACAGGGCCCACTAAAAGAAAACTACAAAGCATGTCCAACCTGCTCTAAAGAAGGGGACCGCAGCCACAATCACCCACCGGAAATCTCCCTTGGCACAGCTCCGGTAAACACCCCGGTCAACTCGCTCACTAAGATCCACCTGCTCCAGGTCCTCCTGGGACTCCGTCAAAAGGCATGTGGTCTGCACAAGACACAAACATGTGCGGACAAAGCCCGTGCAGGGGTGAGTATAAAAATACTCAGTAGGCACCCCAAAAAACCCAAAACCCAAGGGAGAAATTGAAAGGCAACAGTCCACTCAACCCAGCTAGAGGAAACTCAGACGAGAGAGAAACTTCATCTCGTGACCATCCTCGGCTAAACACAGCTAGTCAGCTCAGCATAGCTCAGGTGTATGCCCATACATACACCTTGAACAATCCAGATATACACAGCTCACGCCACAAAGCCACAAAAGGTACCGACCTCAACACCACCAAATATCCACAACCAGGAGAGGGCACCACGAACACTATCATACCAGATGACACTCATCCGAGAGATACACTCCATCGGGTCCCAAACAAACATCTCAGATGCTCACCCGAGAGACCACGCTCGTCGGAAAACATCACTGAGGAAACATCACTGAAACACCATAACCACCAAACTCCTCGGATAGAGGATCGCCGCTAGGGTCCGCAAGGGGATACCAAGACCCACTCCGGTAAACATAGCTCACAGATAGGGTATCACTCCCAGGGTTCGCTGGCGGATACCATGACCCGATCTGGCATACGTAGTTCTCACATATAGGGGATCACTCCCAGGGTCCGCTGGGGGATACCACAACCCGACCTGGCACTCGACAGAAGCTTCACACTCAGATAGAGGATCATCGTCCATATAAAGATGGTCACGATGATACCGGAACCCTATCTGGTATAACTTGTGATGTAGGGGATCGAACCGACGATGCCGCAACCCTACCGAAACCACGCGCTGAGTAGGGGATCGTATAACCAACGATTCCGCAACCCTACTATAAACCACTTGCTGAGTAGGGGATCATATACCCGACGATGCCACAACCCTGCTGAGCACGGCCCACCGCGTAAGGGATCATATTTCTGAAGATGCCACAAACCCTACGTGGTTAACTTGCTAGTTAGGGGATCGCCGCCCGTAAATAAGCGGTCACAACGACACCAAGAACTCGATCTAGGGTAAAGATGCTAGAGGATCCAGTCCGGGCCCACCGGAGGGATACCAAAACTCTAACAGTTTAAAAATCCCTTCGAGAGGATCACAAACCCATACGAAGGTTGTGATACCACACGAACCCTCATAAGAACGAACCAAGGAAGAACCCTCAACCATTGCTGGTCCAAACGTCGCTAACCCGAGCGACCCACCACAACGCCACACTGCGCAACTCCTAGGCCAAAACCAAGGCCACCATCGCGTTCCATGCGGAAATACACACAGGATAGGCTGTTTACTCACCCAAAACGGAGCACCGGTGAAAAAGGTACTATTCACCATAGCTAGCTCGCGCGGGGCCCACACAACGATCTCAAAACTCATCGAGCGGACCATACCATGACGATCCCCTTGAAAAAACAAGCGGAATCGACTACTCGCTCGTCCAAAACGGACACCCAGTGAAAAAGGTACTATTCAACGAAGGCCGTCTTGGGTGGGGCCCACGCCTGGATTCCAAAACTCATCGAACGGATCGCTCCATTGCGATCCCTTCGAAAAAACACACAGGATCGACTATTCATCCGCCAAAATCGGACTCCTGGTGCAAAAGCTGCGTTTCTCCGCAAACTCCAAAACCCGGCCTCGTGGGGCCCGCACCCCATTCTCAGACCCAACACCCGGAAACCATCTCAAAATGTCCATCATACCATCAGGGTCTCAACGCCACTGACGGCACGTCAATCGAACGCTCCGGGTAGAACTTACAACGGCCTGAAGTCCTAAAATAATAAAATAATAATATTTTATACGATGTTTCTAACTCCCGGACCACGATCCCGGACCCTTAGTCCCTCAAAGTGAGTTAAAAAGGTCCGTCTTGATGCAAGGAGCGTGTCGCCACAAACGGCTCGCAAATCGGAGTTGCGGTTTGCGAGTTACAGAGGTTTAAAGAACCCCCGGAAAATCCTGGCCGGACCACCGCTAGCCTCGCCGGAAACCACAGTGCCGCCGCTGCCGTCGCTGGAAACCACCGCGCTGCCACCGCGCCGCCACCCTGCCTCGCCAGATTCCGCCCTGACCGCCGCTGGAATCCGGGATTTCCGCCGGAAAACTTCCGGGGACCCCCGGGAGCACCCTAGTGCTCCAAAATCAGATCCGAAACATGTTTCGAAAACCTCGAGACCCAAACTATACAACCCTTATAACGATTTGAAGAAAAACAACAAATAAACGGGGTCTGGGATTTCAAAACTCAAACCGCCTACCTCATGGGCGAAACGCCGATGATCCGCGCTCCAAAGCTTCCGTTGCACGATCATGGAACTCCCGCCATCGAAATCCGAGCTCGACGACACCTTGATCGCGCGATTCGGCCGCCGATTCTCCGTCGGAAGGGGAGGAGAAGAAGGAGGAACTCTACCTCTACGCTTCACACGTCCAACAAAGGGGGGGAGATATTTGTTTCCAACAAATATCTGCTCAACTCCCCGGCCCGACACGCCCCCGACCCCGCACCAAATGCGAACCAGGATAAGGTCACCCCTAGGGTAAACGCGCCGTTTTGAATGCAACGGTGGTCTCAGATTTTCAATCTGAGACTCCGTTCAGGAGTTATTTGAGCCGATGCTCGCCCACTAACTTTGCTACTTATTTACGGAAATGCCACTGGTGGCGTTTCTCACCGCAGGCCCGCGCCTACAAAGTTTACACCTCGCCTAGGGTAAACGGCACGTTCCAGACGCAACTGTGCCCTCAGATTCCCGTTCTGAGCTACCGTTTAGGAGATATCACACCCCTGCCACATGCATAGTATAAAAATACATAATATTTTTATAAAATTAATTCCGGGCACACCGAGCCTCAGAATCGCACGCCGTCTTCGCGCCTAGCCCTGGAATTATTCTTAGAAATATTCCAATTCTGACAGGGCCAAAAACCCGAGTCTCTACATCCTCTCCCCCTTAGAACTTTTCATCCCCTAAAAGCCCTAAGCACAAGGAAAGCGACTGAACTATCAACTGGGTCTCACACACCAGCGAGCCCACCAACCAACACCCACATAGGGTCTTACCAATGCCCTGAACAAAACTCAAGCATGAAACAAAAGGAAACAAGGCATACCTCTACTACAGTAAGTAGAAAAGACACAAGGTGTACCTCTATCCACCCGCGGTGCCTCTGGGTCAATAGCCTCCAGGGCATGCAGCTATCCTCGCCCTCGGCCACCATCTTCCTGAACTTGGCGTGGACCACCTAGGGGTGGGGGTGGTGGCAACTGGTACTGCCTACCACCGCCTCCCGCTGCACCAGCTCCACCGCCATGTTCGCCGCCCTGTGAATCTGCTTGCTCGAGACGCTGCCTCTGCCAGGGCGGTCCATCGACTGGCTCCTTCTCAGCAGAACGTCGGGTCGGACAATCTCCATCAAGATGTCCCCAACTGTCGCAAGCGTAACACCATCTCTCCTGCGGCTGACCAAAACTGGCCTGCGAGCCCTGAGGCTCAGATCATCCATCCTAGGGTCGCCTCCTGAAACGTCGGCCATGTCCTGACCCCTGAGTCTGTCGTCGGCTACCAGATGCAGATCCAACTGACAAAGTCTTAGCTCTCACATGCCCAACACTAACAGGCGAGATCTGCTCAGCCAGAAAAATCTCCACCACCAACGCGCACTCCAACACTCCAGCATAGGTGGGCAGGCACAAGGAAACCACACCTGCTCGGATGTCCCTGCGTAAGCCCTGCTCAAAGGTCCGAGCCCTAAAGAACGGGTCTCGAACCATATCCAGAGAGTAGCGCGACAGGTCTGTAAACCTCGCTGAGTACTCCGACACAGTCATGATCTCCTGTCGAAGCTGCAGAAGCTCCTGGATCCGCACTGACCTCAGCGTCACCGGATAGAACTCATCCCTGAAGAGCCGCTCAAACTCTGCCCATGTGAGCGTCTCCTCGTAATGGGATTGCGTCACCAAACTCCACCATCACCCTGCAGAACCATGCAGAAGGCTCGCCGCTAGGACCACCATCTGATCTGGAGGTGTCCTCACTAGGCGGAAAACTCGGGTGACTGCCTCAAGCCAGTCATCAGCCGCCTGGGGGTCTGGATCACCCCAGAACCTCAGAGGTCGCTGCCTTTGGAACTCGTGCAGCGCACTCAGCCTGCGTAAAACCTCGTCCTGCACCGCCGGCACAACCAGCTGCTCAACAGGTGGTGGATCAATTGGAAGACCACCTGGAGGTGCAACCTCAGAACCTGCGCCCTACTCCACAGCCACTACACGGGGCGGGTCATCAGCCAAATCCTGTTGCGGAACCCTTGATGGCTGTCGTCGTGGAGGCATCATGAAATACAATCAAGACTCAGCATAGTCAAGCATATATCTGGAGAGATGACTCAAGAAGGACAAGGAAAAACCAAAAACCCAGTCCTATATGATGCATGTTCCATTATGTACCTGCGACCAGTGTACGAATGTCCCGAGTTTAAAGACAGGTTATCAGAGTCCTGGTGTATGGATACGTCGGCCGCCGCACCAACACTGGAGTCCCTAGCCTGAAAGCTGAACTCGAAACATCCTAACACTACCGCTATGCAACCCAAACCAAGCTCACAGCTAGACCAGCTACGATCTGAGATCCCAAAGGTGGAACCTTCTTTGAAACCACTCTGTCACGACCCGACCCAACGGGGCTCGAGCCGCGACTCCCCAAGCCCGCCTCCAAAAGGCCAGGGGCTGGCAACTAGTGCCGAGTAGGCTATCACACACATGGGAGGCATTATCCAAAGGTACTTGTACACATGAACCCACAAACACCTCCATTCAACAGTGCAGAGATATAAAAACTGGAAAGTAAATGCATGCATACACTATTCCACAACCAGAGAGCAACAACAAAAGTACAATGGAAAAACAGGGCCCACCAAAATAAAACTACAAAGCACATCCAACCTGCTTTGAAGAAGGGGAATGCTGCCACAAAAACCCACTGGAAAGCTCCCACGACACAGCTCCGGTAAACACCCCGATCAACTCGCTCACTAAGCTACGCCTACTCCGGGTCCTCCTGGGACTCCATCAAAAGGCCTGTGGTCTGCACAAGACACAAACATGTGCGTGCAAAGCCCGTGCAGGGGTGAGTATAAACATACTCAGTAGGCACCCCAAAAACCCAAAACCCAAGGGAGAAACTGAAAGGCAACAGTCCGCTCAACCCAGCTAGAGGAAACCCAGATGAGAGAGAAACTCCATCTCGTGACCATCCTCGACTAAACACAACTAGTCAGCTCATCCTAGATCCAGTGTATGCCCATACATACGCCTTGAACAGTCCAGATATTCATAGCTCATGCCACAAAGCCACAAGAGGTACCATCCTCAACACTAGCAACTGTCCACAACCAGGAGAGGACACCACGAACACTGTCATACCAGATGACACTCATCCGAGAGATACACTCCATTGGGTCCCAAACAAACATCTCAGACGCTCACCCGAGAGACCACGCTCGTCAGATAACATCAATGAGAAAACATCGCTGAAACACCATAACCTCCAAACTCCTCAGATAGGGGATCGCCACTAGGGTCCGCTAGGGGATCCCAAGACTCACTCTGGTATAAATAGATCACAGATAGGGGATCACTCTCAGGGTCTGCTGGGGGATACCACGACCTGATCTGGCATACGTAGTTCTCACAGATAGGGGATCACTCCCAGGGTCCACTGGGGGATACCACAACCCGACCTGGCACCCGACAGAAGCTTTACACTCAGATAGAGGATCATCGTCCATATAAAGATGGTCACGATGATACCAGAACCCAATCTGGTATAACTTGCGATGTAGGGGATCGAACCGACGATGCCGCAACCCTACCAAAACCACGCGCTGAGTAGGGGATCGTATAACCAACGATACCGCAACCCTACTATAAACCACATGCTGAGTAGGGGATCGTATACCTGATGATGCCACAACCCTACTGAGCACGGCCCACCGCGTAGGGGATCATATTTCCGATGATTCTAGAAACCCTACGGGGTTAACCAGCTCGATAGGGGATCGCCGCCCGTAAATAAGCGGTCACAACGATACCAAAACGCGATCTAGGGTAAAGATGCTAGAGGATCCACTCTGGGCCCACCGGAGGGATACCATAACTCTAACGGTTTAAACATCCCATCGAGAGGATCAAAAACCCATACGAAGGTTGTGATACCACACGAACCCTCGTAGGAACGAACCAAGGGAGAACCCTCAACCACTGCTGGTCCAAACGTCGCTAACCCGAGCGACCCACCACGACACCACACTGCGCACCTCCTAGGCCAAAACTGAGGCCACCATCGCTTTCCATGCAGAAAAACACGCAGGATAGGCTGTTTACTTGCCCGAAACAGAGCATCGGTGAAAAAGGCACTATTCACTGTAGCTAACTCGTGCGGGGCCCACACAATGATCCCAAAACTCATCAAGCGGACCATACCACGACGATCCCCTCGAAAAAAAAAGCAGAATCGACTACTCGCTCGTCCAAAACGGACACCCGGTGAAAAACGCACTATTCACCGAAGGGCAGCTCGGGTGGGGCCCACGCATGGATTCCGAAACTCATCGAACGGATCGCACCATTGCGATCCCTTCAGAAAAACACACAAGATCGACTATTCATCCGCCAAAATCGGACTTCCTGGTGTAAAAGCTGCGTTTCTCCACAAACGCCAAAACCCGGCCTCGTGGGGCCTGCACCCCGTTCTCAGACCCAACACCCGAAAACCATCTCAAAAAGTCCGTCGTACCATCAGGGTCTCAACGCCACTGACGGCACGTCAATCGGACGCTCCGGGTAGAAGTTACAACGGCCCAAAGTCGTAAAATAATAAAATAATATTATTTTATACGACGTTTCTAACTCCCGGGCCACGATCCCAAACCCTTAAGCCCTCAAAGTGAGATCAAAAGGTCCGTCTCGATGCAAGGAGCGCGTCGCCTCAAACGGATCGCAAATCGGAGTTACGATTTGCGAGTTATGGGGGTTTAAAGAACCCCCTGAAAATCCTGGCCGGACCACCGCCGCCGTCGCCGGAAACCCCAGCGCCGACGCCGGATTCCGCCGCGCCGCCGCCACCGTCGCTGCAAACCGCCGCGCCGCCGCCTTGCCTCGCCGGATTCTTCCATGGCCACCGCCGGAATCCGGGATTTCCACCGGAAAACTTCCGGGGACACCCGGGAGCACCCCAGTGCTCCAAAATCAGATCCGAAACATGTTTCGGAATCCTCGGGACCCAAACTATACAACCATTATAACGATTTGAAGAAAAACAAAAAATAAAATGGGTACGGGATTTCAAAACTCAAACCGCCTACCTCGTGGGCGAAGCACCGACGATCCGCGCTCCAGAGCTTCCGTTGCACGATCCTGGAACGCCCGCCGTCGAAATCCGAGCTCGACGGCACCTTGATCGCGCGATTCGGCCATCGATTCACCGTCTGAAGGGGAGGAGGAGGAGGAACTCCTCTGCGCTTCACACGTCCAACAAAGGGGGGGAGATATTTGTTTCCAACAAATATCTGCTTAACTCCCCGGCCCGACACGCCCCCGGCCCCGCACCAGATGCGAACCAGGATAAGGTCACCCCTAGGGTAAACACGCCGTTCTGAACGCAATAGTTGTCTCAGATTTTCCATCCGAGACTCCTTTCAGGAGTTATTTGAGCCGACGCTCGCACACTATCTTTGCTACTTATTTACGGAAACGCCCCAGGTGGCGTTTCTCACCGCAGGCCCGCAGCCGCAAAGTTTACACCCCGCCTAGGGTAAACGGCACGTTCTGGATGCAGTCGTGCCCTCAGATTCCCATTCTGAGCTACCTTTTAGGAGATATCACACCCCCTCCACGTGCATAGTATAAAAATACTTAATATTTTTATAAATTTAATTCCGGGCACACCGGGCCTCTGAATCGCACGCCGTCTTCGCGCCTAGCACTGGAATTATTCATAAAAATATTCCAAAGTCTGACAGGGCCAAAAACCCAAGTCGCTACATTTTTATATTCAAAATATATATGATAAATAAATCATGTTTTATATTCTAGAAGTATTTAAAACATGATCTAAGTGATACAATCAAGAGTAAAAAGTTAAAACACGTACGATAAAGAAAGCGATTATTACCCAAAATATTAATATAACATGGAAATTATTTTTAAATGGGTAGTATAAAGTCATTAATGAATATTGTATGATATAATAAATATTAATATGGTTATTGTATAATTTAATAACATACTATAGTATTCATATAGGATGCAAAATGTACCCTCGACTAAAAAAAAGTGCAAGGAAAGGGGTTTTCATCTGACTCCTTATTCCCATGAGATTCAGCCCATATTTCCACTATTACCTTTTGTGTGGTGTATATACTACCCATAATTGTATTATTTGTGTAATAAAAGTTAATTTATTTGTATTTACATATTCAATATATGATACCTCCTTAATGGGTTGTATGATCCGTAATTTACCAAATTGGTACGGGTTAATTTCACAATCTCTTTATTATCCGAGGTTGTTTTTACGTAAGTATATACTGGGATATATTTATTATCCATGTCCATATTTTATGAAAGTGTTTTCAAAGGGATTATTTTAATGGAATTTTTTTTATTAAAACATCATCTCAAATGTTTTAAATATTTATTCTTATAAATCTTTCACATTAATGTCCATGTCTTCAAAATGTTTTTTAAGGATTTATATATATGGACTTGAATGTTTTTAAACTGTTAATTCCATTAAAAAGATTCAAAGTGGTATGGGACAGTTTGATTCAAAAATTTCTTTTAATGAATTATTTTCTAATTTGTGTTACTTTTAAATGTTTTCATGAAAAATGGGTATTTCACTCAAAGAGTATTACAAATCATTTTAATCTATGTAAAAATTATTTAATGGATTTTGAACATGTTTTGAAGTTGATTTATCATGATACTAATCTTACAAGTTTTGTTGAAGGTTTTGTGATATGTTTGACTGTCGATGTTTTATTTTTATACCATTCATGGTCTATGGGTAAATTATTGAAATTTCGTATGCTAGTTTTAATACGAATGTTTATGTTATGTTTAGACCTTTTCATATGAGGAATGCATTGGAATTAATAAGTGACGGGTGGTGCCCGTTATAGCTCCTCAATGCATCGGTAGGTCTCATGAGACAAACTAGTGTCTTGGCATGAGGCATTGACAAAATCTTATTTGTAGTCTTGGCACGAGGCATTGGCTACATGGTTATTATAGTCTGGCATTATGTATTCCACCATTATGAAAGTGGTTATTGATATTGCATGTCATTATTCAATTAGTATAATTTCAATTTGAATAAGTAAATGACATTATTTTATTTTATTTCTTCCATATTATGCTTAAGATCAATTTTAAAAGGCTTTTGTTTGAGTTTTATACATTGACTTAAATGTTTATGCTTATTTTTGAAAGTTTCTACTGTATTGTGTACCATTACTGAGTGTTTGAGCTCACCCCGTTTCTATGTATTATTTTCCCAAGATTCCAAGAAGTGTATTTTGATTGATATGCAGGATTAAGCCAATGGAATAATGGTGTTTATAAAGGATTATTTATGTTGTTTTGTATGTTATAATGTGTAATGTAACATTCATGTATGTAATCTATTTTCAAAGACTGCTAAACTGATCCGTCTTTCAGGACTTGATTCCTTGTAATCATGCCAATGTATTAAAATAATGCGCCGACTCTATGTAACTGGGATTGGGGCATTACAGTCGCAAGCCATGTGACCCTTCTTGCCACATGCGAAACATTGCCTGCTCCTAGTATAAGTGGTTCCACTTCAGGTTCCTCACACAACCGATCCTATGTCATGCAGTCGTCCACCAGTAGGTCTGGTCCTCTTGGACCTCTGCGACATCTGTCTACTGCCTTTGGCAGTAAACTTCTCAATGTGATGAATGGTAGTGTTTCTCTCTATTGGTGACTGCTCAGTAGGGAAACTCTCCACAAAGAGGGATCTCTTTAACACCCCTACCTGCTTAGGGATGATAAGTGAGATCATCAAAGCCCTGATCTCCCACCTGAGCCCCTGCTCGAAGGTACGAGGCCTTGAGAATGGGCCCCGCACCATATCTGTTGAGTAATGTGAGAAGTCTATGAACCTCACTGAGTACTGAACCACAGTCATGCTGCCCTACTGTAGATAAAGTAACTATTGAATGCACACTACACGAAGCGTTGCTAGGACAAACTATGCCCAAAACAGGCTCTCAAAGTCTACCCATACAAGCATCACCTCATCGTGAACCTGAAGCATCAATATCCACCATCTGCCTATTTCTGCCAGTAGAAGGCTGGACACAAGGATCACCATGAAATCAGTTGGTGTCCCTACCAATAAAAAAACTCTCACCACATCCTCCAGCAAATCCTCAACTGCATGTGGGTTCGTCTCTCCCCTGATCATGGGTGGCCCTTAGCGCTGGAACTCATGAAATGCACTCAAGTGGCATGTGCTGTCATCTGTTGGGGCTGGTGGCAATGGTGGCCCAACGGGGAGTGTTACCACTGGTTCCTTCGCTGGTGCCTCTATTTTAAAAGGGCCCTACACTGAGGTCTCATTGCTCGGTGGGCAATCAGTGAGTACAACTCTCGGAACTCTAGCTAGATTTTTGCATGGAGGAATCCTAAAAAAGAAACCTATGCACCGCGGATAAAAGGATAAACCTTGTTAGAAGAATGTTATAACTAGCGAGTCGAATCAAAAGGTCCGAAAAAAACTTTTTAAAACACACATGCAATTAGTGTTTTCATGCGCTGAGATGGAAATCATAAGTTAGGGTCCTGATGTATGGATATATCGGCTGCCGCACCAACACTAGACTCCTTGAAACCAAAACTGCACTCATTATCCTTAACACTATTTCTTCATAGAAAATATCAGAGTCCTTGTTCTGCATTATAACCGACTCCTCTGATACCAATTTGTCCTGACCTGCCCCTCGGGGGCCCGTGTCGTGACTACCCCAATCCCACCTTCCATAGGCCAGGGGATGGGGACTGGCACCAAAGGCGTAATCCCCTAAAACTGGGAATGCATTGCCTTTATATCATGGAGACACACAGACAAGAAAGCACACAGATGGATACGAAACACTATTTAAAACTGTATAACAAAGTGTAGTGAAAGAAAAACAGGTCCGTAATACAATCCCAAAAGTAATGTACAAGAAACAGAAAGTAGAAGTACAACTTATGAAAAATGAAAACAATTATTGGGTCATCCTCGGAGGTTCCTACATGAAGGGTAGGTACAAATCGCCTACTCATCACTCCTCATATGTCCATCTCCTTCTTGTACCAACCTGTTATAAAGGACACCTCTAGGTACCATCTAGCCATAGTACTCTCGTCCTCAGTTAGCTCTGTCCATCGCCTGTACCAAACACACCAAAGTGCATGAATATCCCATGTAGGGGTGAGTATAACAATACTACGTAGGGACACCAAGACCCTCAAGGTCTCACAAAATCCACCAAGGATCATACAAAAAGTATGAAATCAACAGATAACCCTACTCAGGTATATGCCCATACATATACATAGGTTATAATGTAATCCATATCAATCATGAGGAAAACACTGAGGTACTGACTCAGCTCACACCAGAATTTATTCTAGGGGTAGTGTTAAGTAACATTCCCAGTCACAACATTGAACACCTCAGCTACTGGAGAATTCCTCCTCCATCGAGTATAGTGGGATTTCCGCATCACACTGAGGCACATCCCACCATCCCTAGACTCATGTGGTACTCATCCTGTTTAGTAACATGGATCTATCGTGTCAACAAAGCACTCCCCACCATGGGACTGCCACATCACCAAGGTGCTCCCCACCATAGGACTTCCACCTCACCAAGGCGGTCCACCTCATAGCCTAATGAGGTACTCCTCTTGTCGAGTACCATGGGACTACCACGTCACCAAGGCACTCCCCACCATGGGTGTTCCGCATCACCAAGGTGATCCCCACTGGGCCATTCGATTCACTCCAAGTCGAAATGGTCAAAAGTCATCAAGTCTCATCCTTCCCCTAGCTCATCGGACTATTCTCACTCATCTCAGGGAGGATCTGTTCCACAAGCTACTGTTTGACACTCCAAATTTCATGAAGTCCAACAAAAAAAGTATCTCAATGGTCTACAGTGTCATATGGGTCTCATCACAATAGATGACGTGTTAATCGGACGACCGGTTTGTGAGTAATTAGCCTTTAGTCCTAGGAGCACAATTGGATTATTGCTCGATCCTACATATCCTTACCTCGTCCTTATCCAAAACTATAGTGGGGTTTACTCAAGGGGACCATTTCTCTCCATGATTTTTAGCACCACTGACGGTTCATCAAACGGACATCTGGTGCCAAAGTTATGACCAAAAGAGCATAAGTAGGTCATAGGGGGCCCGAGTCTGGCCCGTTGGGTATGGCCAGCCTGACAGGCCGCGCAGGGGAGAGGATGCGGGGCGGCTTAGAGGGCCGGCATGCAGCGAGATCCTGGGTGGCATGGAGGGTCCTGGGTGATGCAAGTTGGGGCGGCTCGGTGGGCCTCGTCGAGGGAGGCGCGGCCAGGGCACGAAGTTGGTTCGTCCGAGTGTCCCAAGCGCCACTAGGCAGCTCGACCCGGTGCGGGGTTGGATCGTCTTGGAAACTGGAGCACCACATGGGTGCGGGGCTAGTTCGGATAAGATGTTAGAGCACCACAGAGTAGCTCAGCCGGGGCATTCAGCCGGGGTGCGCGAGCGGTTTCTCCGGGAGGGAGGAGTGCCCCAGGTGGCTCGGCCAGGGTGCGGAGCCAGGGCATGCTGCCAGTTCGGCCGGGAGAGCCGAACGACGTAGGGGTGGTACGTGTCAAATAGGCTTCTAGTGGTGGCGATGTTGCCTTCGTCACCTTCATCACTATTGTCACCTTCCTCCATTTCGAATAGTAAACCAAAGAAAAACGATGGAGGGTTTAGTCCATGTTTGTTTGGCCCGCACCCTCCACGTTTTGAGTGACAGCAAGCAGTTCAAAAAGAACGAAGCATGAATGGGTAAGGAAGATTTTTTAAAACATCACTTCCCATAACATTCAGTAATATCTATTCCAAAATCCACAAAAATAAATTAGAAGGAGAAAACATGGGAAGTGATAACCAATAAACCCCTACCTCATTCTCTTGATGACGTTGGCACAAGATGGTATTATAGTCATTGATTCTCCATAGATGAGGATGTCCCACATCAAGAGAATTACCCAAGGAAGAAGGTATAAGGAGGTCGGTGTTCTTCATTGGCAGAGTGTTCTTTGTTGGAGAGCTTTCTCCCATATTCTCCCAATCCTCCTTTCCCAATACATTGTCATCAAATGAATAGCCAACCAAATAAAATGGGATTCTATATATAATTTGTTGGCAATCAATGTTTGTTTAATTAAATTCCATCAATAAATTTCAAAATGGAGGATACCAAGGGTTGGCACAATTAATGTGGAGGTGGGTTAGCATAATTAAGTGGGGAGCTCAAGAGGTTTTTCCCCACTTAATAGGGAGTTTAAGAGGTTTGTACCTCAGGTGGTCCCCACCACCATAACCTCTCATGGGAGGTTAGGTTCAGGTGGTCCCCACAACCATAACCTCTCATGGGAGGTTAGGATTTCGTGGTCCCCACTTCCCAACTTCCATATGGAGGTTTTAAAAAATAAAATAAAAATAAAGCTACACAAATTTATTTTTCTTTTATTCATTCACTAAAAAACCAAAATCTACCTTTCACTCTCAACCAACTATCGTTGAGGTGATAGTCTCCTTAAGAGAATACCAGTGCTACGAGTTCAACGGTGTCCTCAGATTTCAATTCTGAGCACCGGTTAAAAAGTTAGAAAAACCCGCTCGCACATTTACTAAACGTACCCGAAATAATGTTTAGAAATTCTTTTCGTGCACTTCGGGCCTCAGAATCATGTGCCGTCAATTTTTCTAGACACATAAAATTTCCATTTATTTAAAAAATTACATGGATGTTCCGGTTCTTTACAGTGAGAAAGGATTCTAATAAATACTCATGAAAAAAAGAATTTGGTGTATAAATGTCACATGGATGTACATATAACATTGTCTCTTAGTAGGAGAAATTTAGTGGCATGTAAAGATACATACATAAAGGATGATCTTAAATATTTATAAGGATAGATCGAGTTCATCAATCAAAAATATGCTAATGATAAAATATAATTTAGGGTCCTAATATCCATAAATATGTGATTATTTAATAGATCATTGGATCAACAATAATTAAGTTATTTGGACAATATTTTGTTTCTAAGTAATTTTCATAATGTTGGGTAATTATTTTACTCTATATGGTTATAAGGAAAGTTAAATAATTTATATATTTTTATAAATAAAATTTCATCCTTTTTTTTCTTGGATTAGTTTTTTGATGCATCCAACAATTAATGTTGATATATGTTCCACTAAAATAATTTCTTAAGGTTCTTATGGAACATAAAAGTATGACCTGTATATATATTTATCTCTAACTATTTTCCAAAACTAATGAAATAAGTACATTAATCTCTAAAACTAAAATTAAAATTATGTTTTTATCATTAATATTTATTTATCAAATTTATTAACTTAACATAATAACATATTAACCAAACCATCACATAGGACAATGGTATGGGAAACCACCATTCATCCATTTATCATTGGTTAAATCCCAACAGACCTTCCATTCAAGATGGGATTTCACCAGAAAAAAATTCAACTAGGAATCCATTTTTATATAATTCTAAAAAAATATTATCACAATCCAACCCGAGACAACCCTGAACTAGTCATCTGAGTCGGTCGACAGCTTGTCTCGAGGGGTGTTCCCGATCCCTCGGTATGTAAACTGGTTTCTGGAATTAGATATAAATCAATTGGTAATGATTTCATCAGAATAAAAAGGATCAATTAAATAAACTTATAAAAATGAGCATGAAGTAATAACCAATATTTAAAAAAAGTAAATAACTAGCTAATCCAGATACAATATTAATCTAAACAGACTAAAGAATAAAAAAATAGAACTATAGATAATATAAAAATAGACCAAGCTACCACTATATTATTGTGATGTATTGGTCATGTCCAACCGAACGACCAAACCCACTCCAACCATGAGCAGCTGAGCTAGGAAACCTGAACAAAAGTTAAACCTACAAAATAGCCTCAGTCTGCCGACACTAGGTGGTATGTGTAGGATGTGAGCTGACTGCTTAGTAAGCAATCACCACAGATTCTAAGTGTTTACTTTCACAAAATATTCCACTAACACTATTTTTAAATACAATTATAAAATTATATTTTTCACATTTTATTTAAACAACCTCAACATTATCTTTTTAAAGGAAAACACACGCCACCATCCATTTTTCAAGAAAACAACCATTTTACAAAAAAACCAACACCAAACAATGAAAGTATTAATTTTCAATTTAACAACATTAAATGGAAAATAGGATCAAATTATTCTACTTTAAATAAAAATAACTGGCATTTAAAATTAAAAATTCCACCTACCGTATACCGACGGGAGGTGCAATATAATAATTGAGCACTAGTCTCTAGAACACCATATGGAAAAAGACAGGTGTGGGACATAGGTATATCATATCTATATGAAATGTAACAACAATATTATTAGTTCACATCTGTGAGCCACTAGTAGGAAACATACCATTAACCTAGTGGTCCCCTACATCATCATCACAATTTAGTTAGTGTTGTCATCATCAAAATTTCTAGGTGATACAGGGTCCAAACCCACTAGATCACTAGCATACTAGTACACATCCTCCCATCTAGATATTTGGGCTTCCCTTTTTGTGATCTATCAAGTTTCACACATCACATGATACCACATTCACAATTTATCAACCAAACCAAGCATTTAATTTTATAAACCACCAATTTCACATCACCAACCCATTATTATTATGTTATACACACCAAAACATTTAAAAATCACATCCAAAACAAATAGTATCACGATTTCCCATAGAATTTTCTGTACAAGCCTTTCCACATACTAGGATAAAATGAAAATATAAAAACATTACAAACATGACGTTACGTTTACACAGCCAAATTCATTTACCTGAACATTTCGAAATCATTTCCAAAAACATCTTGATGTGTGAAATGCCAAACTACCCCTTAAGAAAAACATTTTCCAAAACACACACACCAAACTCTATGTAGGAATAAACACATTAAATTCTATTTTAAACCACAATTAGAAACTGCAAAAAGTATCCAACATTATTTACAAAACAATAAAAATTTAAGAAACCAATATTTTAAGGAACACCAATTTAATGCACTAGCTTTAGTTAAGGTAAAAACCTTGTGTGCACCTAGTTCAACCATGCATGTGACATCATTAAATGGTAAAAAAACATCCAAGAGGTCACCAAAATTTTATTTCCACCAAACCCACAATTTTCAATAAAACCACATCCAACCACACACTTTATATAAAGAACACAAACATTCCCATTGTGATTTTAAAACCCCTTTTTACAACATTTTACCACATTTAAAAAGCTAAATCATTACTTAAACACACACAAAAAATGATGTTCACAAACAATAAATAACCATCACACTATAAAAAATGCTAAACATTTCATAAAATACCTCATTTTAACTTTTAAAGAAACATTTCATTTTAAAAAATAACCCTAACTGCTATAAACCTAGGAATTTCACCAAAATTCACCTGAAAACCAATTATTAGAAAATTACACAAACACAAAATCACAATTTTCATCACTCCATGGATATATTAGTGGTAAAAAAGTTATTTATAAATTAAATGATAACAAAAAAGTTCTCCTGGAATGTCCTAGAACTGAAAAAGTAGGAAACACCTACCTAAGTGTTGTGAAAATGTGATGAAACTTCAAGAGAGGAGAGAGCTAAGCCACATAGACAATTCAGACACTCCAGATCCAAATAAAAACGAACCATACATAAAACCTAGACATTATAGTTTATCCATGGTAGAAAACCCCTAACAAAAAACCTATATCAAAGAGGGGAATAGGAGGAGAGAAGATTTGATGAAAGAAGCATGAAGATTCTTGAACCATTCTTGATAAATTGCCCCGAAAATGACCAAAATCAAAACAAGAAAGAAGGGGGAGCCATCTTGTCGATATCCATCACATAGGGATTATTTTGATAGGTGGAATAACCCAAATTGGATCTCCATTTCAAAAATTATTAATCTCATAAGTGGATTCATGGATTTGCGCCATTGTTTTGTAAACTTTGTCCAAACCATGCAAGGGCTACTGGAAAACTTATGAAATATTCTTGATTTAGATTGCACAATTTTGGAAAACCGTGCTCAAACCATGTGACCCAAAAAAATTGTCCAAAAAACCTCAAATTAATATCTCAAACATTATGGAAGTCTACACAATAATCCTCTATTTTTTTAAACACAAAGTAGTGACACCGTGGGTGTCACAAAATCAACAATATTTATCTTAATCACATTACCAATAACAGTAACCAATCATAGGTATGAAGGGATACAAGAACTGCCAAAACACAAGGAAATATGATAGGAAATCAAACCTAAACTCATCCAAAATTTCCAACATAAAGAAAAGAATAAAATGAAGCATTATTTATGGTCGGGTTGTGAAAAATCTCCCCATCACAAACACTTTTTGCACCTAGAAATCTACATAGTCAATGGTCAACCAAAAATTGATTCCATGCCTGATCAAAATCAAGAGAAACATGAACCCTAGGGTGAATATTTGCTCCACATGTCACACTCAACCAATTAAGACAAAACAACATCATAAGAATGAGTATGATGGAAGAATACGAGAGTGTTCTCCACACCATAAGAACTCAACTGGAATAGAAACAGTAGAGTTGAAACACACCACCATGATATAAATAGAAACTAGTGAATTTACCATTTATAATTAATGGGCATCTCACATGATTTTGTCACACGCTTTGCCAAACTGTGTGTTAACCGTGCACCCCTCACTATCCACAATGTAAACCGCGCCCAACTTGGCCACACGTTTTACGAGTTGTGCACAAACCATGACAATTACACTATCTGAAAAGAACCAAGATGCATGGATAACTTGGACCTACCACACAAAAATCTGTTAGTCATGCAGTTGGTTCTTTTGGTACAGCCTGGACTGTACAGTCTCAGCTAACTGTGCAGTAACTGTGCTTCACTTGGAAACATCACCAGAAAAAACCAAAAACAAAAAATTATGACTGGGGATCAAACCCGAACTACCATATACAAGTTGTCTGGTAAAAAAACTGAGAATGGGATCCATCACACAAGAACTAAATCCATATCACATAAATTCCTCAAAACACTAGAATCTCCAAATGAACACTTCTGAACATTAAAACTAAGAATGACCTACACAACAGCAAGACATAGTCAATGAAGAATGAAAACATTTCAATGACCACCTTTAGATAGACTCAAACACTTGGGATAAAAGGGATGTAATTCAAAACTAGTTTGGGGTTTCAAACCCCTGGAACTCATGAATTCATGCGAGATTCACCTCAAGATATGTGGTTGGGGATATAAGGGCTAAATCATCTCATGCCTCATAGACAGGCACTTTCATCCATTGGTCACAACATTCTCATCCAATGATGCATCCTGCAATAATTCCCTAAATGACCCAAATAGCCACAATGATGATATGTATTTGGTGGATTTCAACAAGAGGGATTAGAATTACAGTACCATCCACACTAGTGGTTCACAACTGAATGGCCTGAAAAACTGGATGCCAAAACCAAATGAAGTGACTTATCATGAATAGACTCCTCTGGAACACATTATTCACAAGATGGGGAACCTTCATGAGAAAAAAGAGACATCAGATTAAAATCTACTTAGAGAGAAAAGGAATCCAAATCCCATTCATACAATGATGGCCCGTCAATCTAACCCAGAACAAAAAAATCACCCCTAGATTCTGGAGTTCCTAATTAACTGAATACACATTCTATATTCTGTATCCCCTTCATTACCTTTAATAGACCACAACCACCACAAAATATAGGCAACTACTATGAATAAAAGAAAACATGGCATGACTCATTGAATGTATTCGGGACATTTCATGGTGGAATACTCCAAACAAAAAAAGGAACACTAATTCCAAACCAACATCAATCAGAATAATAATCATATAGAATATCTCAAGCTAAAAAAAAGGAACAGAAACTAATCATATACAAATGCATCAAAAATTCAAATTTCTGAAAAAGAATATTTAATTTAAAATTAAATACCTCCTTCATCCAAGTCCACATTACAAATACCCAAAACCTATTTTTACACAAAAATATCCACACTCTAAACCAGGAACAAATTTACAGAATCATTTGTGAAAATACAAAATAAGGTTTTGATTTCAACCCCCAGGCACATCAGCCTATAAATAGCCACAAATGAGTTCATGGACATTATCTTATTCCATAAATACCCTTGTTATAATGTGAACATTTCATACATAACCAAACATATTTTATCGTTCATAATGAATACCAATGGTCACATAATTTATCATGAAATCAAATCAAATTATTTATCAAATCCTCAATCCAAATAACATTCCTTTTAAAAACTCATTTTTAAATATCAAAACCACTTGCGTGAAATAATTATTTCATTTTCATAAAAAGATTTTATTTTAAAAGCTTACTCACATCAACCAAGATCAATATGGAACATGTCTCAATAAAAAACACATAAATGATGAAATATTGTCTATGGGTAACTTAGTGACATGGTAGTGCGACATTAACCATTAAGAAATAACACAGAGAGGAACTTGAACTGTTTTCTCGGATTCAACATGGTAAACTACTCCATGTGGTACCCCGACTATATCATCCTTCCTTTTTGTCACATAAACTTTCCTTACATTATACAAAACCGAGGATCTTTAAGATTTAGTGACTTGGAAACCAGGAACTTATTACATGAGAAAAAATTTCTTCTTAAACACTTCAAAGGCTTCTTCATTTGTTCATACTAGGTGCATTACTGCATCTCATAACCTGGGGACATACATCAAGAGAAAGGGTGAGCAAAAGTCCCAATAAGGGAAATAAGTGGAAACATTTAACATGTGAACTTGAGATACATCAACAATGTCATGAAAAAGAACTTTAAGGCATGTGAAATTAATCATGAGGCATATCATAATAAAAATAATGTTTTCCAAAACATGAAGATGTGGCTACAACATTTAACAAATACATTCATTTTCGTTTCACCAAGTTCCATCTCCAAGGTGTCCATAAAAATTACTTAGGTTATTCACCAAGGTATCAATCAAAATGGCCATCTCTAGAGATTAAGTCTTTACCCAATTAATTGGAGCACTATCAGGGCGCACCCTTAAATTCAACTTTATTATCATGTGAGCCACATATATCATCATCAATCATTTCACAAAAACCCATAGAGCATAAAAGAAATGGGTTTCATTTCATAATCATAACGTTTTAAAAACTTCTTTAAAGACATTATCTTTGTGTCACTTTAAAACCCACAAAAAAGGAAGGAGGGTCTCAGTTATGTAAATCCCATAATCTAAAATATTAAAATTTGGTATATATGTAAATAATCCTGTATAATATAGAGCATTTTGTATTCACTTAAAAAAATAAAAGAGCTTTAGAAAAAGAGAGAGACATTCTAAGATGGAAATTCTGCAGCATAACGACTATGTTTCGGGGTTTTATAAAACATTGAAAAGAGAGGGTAAATGTGACAAAAATTCATAAATGACCCATAAAATAGTAGAGGGACATAATATGAAGGATATATGAACATGGTAATGAAATTTGAAGGACATACAATTTGAAATGAAAAACATGAATGGATGACAAAAATTAGATTTCTCTTACGAAAATTCAGCAGCCTAACGACGTCACTTAAACTTGAACAAAAATGAATTGATGAGATCAAATAGGGTCTCTCGTCATATGAACATAAAATATTAGTATGATAGATATAGATATAATACCCCAATATAATAAAAAGTAACTTTATTGACTTGACATGAAAACAGAACATTAAAATGAGAAGGGTGAAAGAATCCTTTAAAAATTCAGCAACCTAACGACGCCACTTAAAACATCAAAAAATGAATTGATGAGATCAAATAGGGTCTATCATCATATGAACATAGAAGTTCAGTATGATAGATATAGAGTTAATACCCCAAAATAATAAAAATTAACTTGAAAGACTTGACATGAAAATAGAACTTGAAAATGAGAAGGGTGAAAGAATCCCTTAAAAATTCGGCAGCCTAACAGCGCCACCAAAAACATCAAAAAATGAATTGACGAGATGAAATAGGGTCTCTCATCATATGAAAATAAAATTTCAGTATGATATATATATATATATATATATATATATATATCATACCACAACATAATAAAAAGTAACTTGAAATAATTGACATGAATATAGAACTTTAAAATGGGAAGGGTGAAGGAATCCCTTAAAAATTTGGCTGCCTAACGGCGCCACTGAAAACATCAAAAAATGAATTGATGAGAGAAAGACGGGGTCTATCATCATATGAAAATGAAAAGGTAAGTACAGGGAATATAAAATAACATCCTCTAACATAAGATCATGGAGCATAAAAGAAATGACAGAAAAGAGATTACTTGAAAAGAAAGAGAGAGGTAGGATCCCTTACCTTAAAACGTAACTCTTAAAACACAAATGTTGGGACCTTGATGGCTTGGGGGGACTTGGGAGGACTCCTTGGGAGGTAATGAGACCATATATTTGTTGGGGGAGAGTTTGGAGTGAAAAATAATGGAGGAAATGGTGGATATTTATAGGAAATGTGAGGGGACAAGGAATTAATGGCCAAGGAAATCTCACAAGTGGTTTTCTCAAAACCATGGGCTCTCCCATGGTATTTCCCATGGATTTTGGCCACATGGGGCCCCCATACAATAATTTATAACCTTTGGTTGGAAAACACTTAAATTATCTCATGACATCATCATGACACAATTATGATGTCATTGAACATACTGAAACCCTAAAAGTGTATTTTTACTATTCACTGAAAATTCATCTTTCATAGAAAAATCCCAAAATTTCAACTTAAAAAAATATCAATGCTCTGATTTAAAAAATGAACTCAATTTTATAAAAATATTTTTCAAAATATTTTTAATTTAATTTTTAAATATATACACTATACACCGAAAATTAATTTTTTTCAGAAAAATCCCCAAGAATTACCTTAACATACTATCAATGCTCTGATTTCAAAAATGAAATCCATTTTTTAAAAATAATTTTCTAAATATTTTTAAATTGATTTTAAATTAAAAAAACTATTCACCCGAAAAAAATTTAATACTCGACTAATAATTTATGAAATCGTTATTTAACCATTTTATTGAATCACATTACTTAATCAAGGTGCCTAGATTACATTAATAATTTCTTTAAGTGAGATTACTAATCCATTTGGTCACATTACAAACCCTAAGCATAAAATCACTATTCATAATTTACTATTCATCGAAAATTATGTTGATCTTTTTAGACTCTAAATTTCATACTGAACATAATTTTAGAAGACCATTTTTTGAAAATCATTACACATTTTTAGTTATTTAATGTTTTCATAAACATTTTTTTAAAATATCCTTTCTCTAAAACTCACCAAAAATATCCATACTATATTTATCCGGACATTTGACAATTCATAAACATCATCATAAGAAGAAATATGTTTTTTTATTTAATGAAAAGGATTACACCAAGCAGTTATGGTCTCCTTACATAGCCCCTTATCACACCAGCATAGGACCTAAGTGTAAGGTGCGATAAGGTGAGAGAATCCGAGGGAGGCTCGACCAACATCGCACAAGTAGTAATTTCTATTAGTTTGAACATCTAGCGAAGGCGATTCCATTCTAGCTTCACATGATGAAGTTCGTCTTGGGTTTTGTCCGGAGTAAAGCCTAGTGATGATGCCTCCTTCCCAAGTTCATTTAGATGGGCTTCTATCGGTCCATGACTACTGGGTTCGGCCATTGAATCTCCTTTATATATTAATTAACCACGGTCACTAGTATTTAGATACAAAAGTCGCAACATTCAGTTTTTAAAGGTCATACTGACTAACGGTCATATAATAGGCAAAACCCAACAGTCTCATTTTTATTATACTCATGTTATCGAATGAAACAGTTTTGTTGGGTATGAAAAATCAAATAACACACAAAATCAGGAAACAAGATTTATTCAAAATTTTGGGTTGTTAATATCTTCCCCCCTTAAGAAATTGTGTCCTCTCAATTTGTAAAATTGGGTTTTGAAATTTCATTGAATGTACCATATCAGAAAAAGAGTCAGTAAAACTATTACTTTAAAAGAAATAAAAGAAAGTACAAAGGCCACCCATGTTAACCCATACTAGGATTCCATGTAGGAAAACAAGGACATGGAAGAAAAAACAAAGGGTCAAGTTCTGAGGGAGAGTGATAGAAAACATGATTAAGAGAAATTTAACCACAAGAAAATCACAAACTTATGATGTGTGTAAATGGTCTTTGATTACCCAGTAGGAAACTTAAACCAACAACATATTTGTTTTGTGTTCCTTTTAATAATTTTGAGGAATTCATTTACTACATAGAATAAAAACATAAGGAAATATACCTACCTTCAAGTAGAGTTTTATACTTCAATAAGTTTCTACCAAAACTAATCTTTTCTCCAAACTATGAGCATTAAAAATTACTTGGTCTCATTAAAGCACAAGAATAATCTTCTAGAGAATCAGATAATCCACCAATGATTAACTACCAATTTCTTATATCTTTAAACATTATCCCAAAAATAGAAAGGGTAAGATAAAACAACTCTTCCAAAAGAAAAAACCCTAGATGAAGGGAAACTACTTTAAATCTTTAATGTTCCACGATACTACCCAAAGTCCATCATATACCATTCCATAAATAAATTTCCTTAAAATTCCTCACAATAAACCAAACTGAGATTGGAACCTAAATACAAGAAGGATTTGATAACATAGTCTTACAAAATAAAATTCATCATTCATCTCCAAACAACATCAACCACTCCTAACATCTTATAACAAAAGTAGATAACCTAAACATATTTTCCCCAAGATAGGATAATCATTTCCATAAGTAACCTAAATTAAAATAAGTCCACCTTAAATTCATCGATTCTTCAAATTATATGTCAACCTTTACTCCTCTATGAAAATAACGTAGTAATCTATTTACCTTGATCATATAGGGTCCCCAAAATAGTGAACATCTTCCAAAATAAAAATAATCTTTTAATAAGTAAATTGTCACATTTCCTATCACATTAGTTTTTGAGACATGCCCATCTATTTCCCGCCATTATCTAAGAAATGAAAGTATAATTAGGGGGAATAAATAAATAGACAATAATCATGAAAAGGAAACATAATTCATAGAAGGATAACTTGTAGAACAAAAGTATACCCTAACTTGTGATCCCCTAAGTTCAAAACTAGGTTATAAATGATCATATATTTTTATGTGAATCTTTATTTTATTTTATCTTTCTTCCTTTAATAATGGTTCATACTAAGCTTATGAATTTACCAAAGCATATCCCCCGGGAATGTCGTAACCAAGAGTGCAGAAAGGCCCATTGTCGTGTACCAGTTCCCGTTTGAGTCTAGAACAAAGCGGCGTTTTTGGGTTTTACCCCTATGTACATCTGTTCCAGAGCCACCTCTACCCACTCATATCCAGACAGGGATGTATTTACTTGGAAAATCCATACTCAATACTCACCAAAATACCAGGAAGATTTCCTATATATAAACTTTTCTATAGGCTTATTCCTAAAGTTTTCATATCCTAATTTTCACAAATAACTAAACCATCCTTTGATACCAACTATAGCATCCCGCATTTTTGTCACATAAACTTTACTTACATTATACAAAATTGAGGATCTTTAAGGTTTAGAGTCTTGGAAACTATGAAATTATTACATGAGAAAAAAAACATTCTTCTTAAACACTTGAAAGGATTATTCATTTTTTCATCATAAGTTCATTACTGTATCTCATAACCTGGGGACATACATCAAGAGAAAGTGTGAGCAGAAGGCCCAGTAAGGGAAACAGGGGGAAACATTTTACATGTGAACTTGAGATACATCAACAATGTCATGAAAAAGGACTTTAAGGCATGACCAAGATATTATGAGGAATATCATAATCGAATTAATGTTTTTCATAACATGAAGATGTGGCTAAAACATTTAACAAATACAATTATTTCCATTTCACCAAGGTCCATCCCCAAGGTGTCAAAAAAAAATTACCAAGGTTATTCACCAAGGTATCAGTCAAAATGGTCATCTCTAGAGACTAAGCCTTTACCCAATGCATTGGAGCACTATCAGGGCGCACCCTTAAATTCACCTTTATTATCATGTGAGTGACATATATAATCATAAATAATTTCATAAACAACCCATATAGCAAAATAAAAATGGGTTTCATTTCATAATCATAAGATTTTAAAAACTGCTTTAAAGACATGATTTTTGTGTCACTTTAAAACCCACAGAAAAGGAAGGTGGGTCTCGTGTATGTAACTCCAAGAATTTAAAATAGAACATTTTGGTATATATGTAAATAACCTTATAGAAGAGAGATATTTTAGTATTCACTTAATAAAATAAAAGAACTTTAGAAAAAGAGAGAGACATTTTGAGACAGAAATTCTGCAACATAACGACTATGTTTCGGGGTTTTAGAAAACATTTAACAGAGAGGGGACATGTGTAAAACATTCATAAATGAACCATAAAATAGTAGAGGGAAATAATATGAAGGATATATGAACATGGTAATGAAATTTTAAGGATATACCATTTGAAATGAAAAACATGAAAGGAAGACAAAAATTAGATTTCTCTTATGAAAATTCGGCAGCCTAACAGCATAACTTAAACATCATCAAAAATGAATTGACGAGATCCAATAGGGTATCTCATAATATGAAAATAAAATATCAGTATGATATATATATAGATCATAACCCAAAATAATAAAAAGAACTTCAATTATTTGACATTAAAATAGAATTTGAAAATGAGAAGGGTGAAAGAATCCCTTAAAAATTCGCTAGCTTAACGACACCACATAAAACTTCAAAAACTGAATTGACGAGATAAAATAGGGTCTCTCATCATATGAACATAAAATTTCAGTATGATAGATATAGAGATCATACACCAACATAATAAAAAGGAACTTGAAATACTTGACATGAAAATAGAACTTCAAAATTAGAAGGGTGAAAGAATCCCTTAAAAATTTGGCAGCCTAACGGCGCCACATAAAACTTCAAAAAATGAATTGACGAGATCAAATTGGGTCTCTCATCATATTAACATAAATGTTTAGTATGATAGATATAGAGATCATACCCAACATAATAAAAAGGAACTTGAATGAGTTGGCAAGAATATAGAACTTGAAAATGAGAAGGGTGAAAGAATCCCTTAAAAATTCGGCAGCCTAACGGCACCACTGAAAACATCAAAAAATGAATTGACGAGAGAAAGAGGGGGTCTCTCATAATATGAAAATTAAAAGGTCATTAAGTGGAATATAAAATAACATCCTCCAACATAAGATCATGGAGCATAAGAGAAATGACATAAAAGAGATTACTTGAAAAGAAAGAGAGAGGTAGGATCCCTTACCTTAAAACGTAACTCTTAAAACTCAAAGGTTGGGACCTTGAGGGATTGGGGGCACCATGGGAGGACTCCTTGGGAGGTAATGAGACCAGATCTTCGTTGGGGGAGAGTTTGGAGTGAAAACTAAATGAGGAAATGGTGGGTATTTATAGGGAATGTGAGGGGACAAGTCATTAATGGCCAAGGGACACCTAACATGTGGTTTTCTAAAAACCATGGGCTCTCCCATGGTATTTCCCATTGAGTTAGGCCACATGGCCCCCATAAAATAATTAATAACCTTGAGTTGGCCAAATCTTAAAATATCTCATGACATCATCATGACACAATTATGATGTCATTAAACATACTGAAACCCTAAAACTATATTTTTACTTTTCACTGAAAATTCAACTTTCTTAGAAAAATCCCAAAATTTAACTTTAACATAATATCGATGCTATGAGTTCAAAAATGAAATCCATTTTATAAAAATAATTTTATAAATATTTATAATTTAATTTTTAATTAAAAAACACTATTCACCTGAAAAAAAACTAATACTTGACTAATAATTTATGAAACTGTTATTCAGCCATTTTATTGAATCACATTACTTAATCAAGGTGCCTAGATTATATTAATAATTTCTTTATGTCAGATTACCAATCCATTTGGTCACATTATTAATCCAAAGCATAAAATCACTATTCATAATTTACTATTCATTGAAAATTAGTTTGATCTTATTAGACTCTAAATTTTGTACTGAACATAATTGTAGAAGACCATTTTTTGAAAATTATTACACATTTTTTATTATTTAAGGTTTACATAATTTTTTTAAAAAATATCCTTTCTCTAAAATTCACCAAAAATATGCATACTATATTTATCCGGACATTTGAAAATTCATAAACATCATCATAAGAAGAAATCAAAATTTTTATTTAATGCAATGGATTAGACAAGGCTGTTATGGTCTCCTAACATAGCCCCTTATCACACCAGCATAGGACCTAAGTGTATGGTGTGCTAAGGTGAGAGAATCCGAGGGAGGCTTGGCCAACATCGCACGAGTAGTAATTTCTATCAGTTTGAACTTCTCGTGAAGGCGATTCTGTTCTAGATTTACACGATGATGTTTGGATTGGGTTTCCTACAGAGCAAAGCCCAGCGGTGCTACCTCCATCCAAAGTTCTGTTAGATGGGCTTCGATCAGTCCAAGACTACTGGGTGAGGCCATCTAATCTCATTTCTATATTAATTAACCAAGGTCACTTTCATTTAGAGACAAAAGTTGCAACATTTAGTTTTCAACGGTCATACTGACAAATGGTTATATAATAGTCAAAAACCAACAACCTCATTTTAATTATACTCATGTTATCAAATGAAATAGTTTTGTTGAGTATGAAAAATAAAATAACACTCAAAATTAGGAATCAAGATTTATTCAAAATTCCGGGTCGTTACAACGACACAACACCAGCTCGCCCCTATTTTCATTTCTGAATACCAAACAACCCAATACAAGACAACAAATCACTCCCGAACAACCCCTTGTAACTCATGTACCATCATTCTTGGTGGTGATTAGGAACTGAACTGTGATCTACATCCTAGTCCCCAAAAACATAGTCTCAATATACCAGACACACCATGTAACAAGTGAATCCTCTAATATCATTTTGACACATACCATTTCGAGTCGACCTTGAAACAATCACGTGATCTTATCCACAACATGTCCTAAGGGGAATTCCTGATCGCCCAAGATTGAAAATTGTGTCTGGCATAAGATATAAATAAATTGGGAATGATTTAAGCCTAATAAACAAGATCAAATAAACATAAAAATCAAAATGATCATGCAGTAACAACCCATAGGTGAAAATATATAAATAAACAATTGATCAAGATACAATATGAAAATAAACAAACTGAAGACTAAAACAAGAAAAATGAAATAGTGGATAAATTAAACTGGACCAAGCTACCACTATCCCCATGTAACATTTTGGTCAACTCAAACCAAAAAACCATACTCACTCTAACCATGAGCACCTAACACAGGATACCTAAACAAAATCTGAACCTGCAAAATAGTGTGGGTCTACCTACACTAATTTGTATAGGTAGAGGGTTAAATCACAACTCAGTAGGAAATCACCATAGAATCCAAGTGTTTCCTTCCCAATATATTCCACTAATATTAGTTTGAAATACGATTAAGATAATAATATTTTTTACATTTAATTTAAATAACCAAAACATTACCATTCCAAAGGCCAATACGCACCACCATCCATTTTTCATGAAAACAAACATTTTATAACAAAATCCCTGACCAAACAATACTAGTAACAATTATCAATGGAATTAATTTAAATAGAAATAGTTTAAAATAATTCCACATTAAATAAAGAGTAGTTACTTTTAAAATTTCCAACTGAACCTATCGTATATAGACAGGTGGTGCAATATAATAATTATGCACTAGTCACAAGAGCACCCGTAGGAACTAAATAGTTGTGGGACCCAGGTAAATTTTATCTGAGTGAAAAGTAACAAAAACAATATCCATTATCATGCATGATCCACTATTAGGGAACATACCCAAAACCCAGTGGTCCCCAACATCATCATCAATGTTTAGTTAGTGTTGTAATTATCAAAATTTCTATGTGAAATAGGGGACAAACCTCACCGAATCACTGGAATACTAGAACATGCCAACCCACCAAGATACCCGGGCATCCATTTTTATTATCAATAATGATTCATACATCACATGATACAACTTACACAATTTATCAACCAAACTAATCTACTCATTTCATAAAACACCACTTTCACATCACCAACAAATTCCTGAAACGTTATACACACCAAAACATTTAAAAACTAATTCAAAAACTATGAGGACCACCACATCCGTAAAAACATTCTAAACAAGCATCTAAACATTTTAGAAAACACAAGAAACTCTAAAATTATACCAAATATGCCTTTAGGATTACACACCAGAATGCATTTATCAAAAGCATTTCAAATCATTTCTAAAGGCATATTCATGTGTGAAATGCAAAATGGAACCTTAAGCAAATAAAATTCAAAAACACACACCCAAAATGATGAACAGGAATACCCCCGTGAGATTCCATTTTAAACCAAATTTAGAAACCACAAAAGGAACCAACATTATTTATAAAACAAGAGCCATTTGTGAAACTAATATTTTATGGAGCACCGATTTAAAGTACCATCTTCATTTGATAGCACAACCATGTGTGCACCAAGTTCCCCCAAAGATGTTCTAACAACTAATGGTACAACAAACATCCAAGAGCACACCAAAAAACCATTTCCACAAAACCCACCATTTTATTTAAAACCACATCCAACAATCCAAATTATTTAATGAATATAAACAATCTCATTATGACTATAAAACCTTTTTACAACATTTTAAAACATTTTACAATCTAAATAATTGAAAAACCATACACACCAAATCATATTCACTAAAAATAAATAACCATAAATCCATAATCAAGGATAAAAATTTAATAAGATCCCCTATTTGACATTAAAAGAAGAATGCAATTTTAAATAATAATTCTTGGTGTTATAAACCTATGCATTTCACACAAATACAATTGAAATCCTATTTTTTGTAAATTATAACAATAAAATGACTATTTTCATCAATATATAGATATATTAGAAGAGTTAAAGGTATTTATATATTAAATGAAAAAACACAAGCGCTTATAGAGTGTCATGGAAGAGAAAAAATGGAAACACCTACCTCAACGGAGTGTAGAAGCAATGAATCTTCAAGGAAATAGATATCCAATCCCCACAGACCATTCTTACACCCTAGATCAAAATAAAAATGAAAAAAACATAAAAAATATATATTAGGGTTCATCTGTGGAAGAAAATCACTAAATAATACCCTGGAACATGGTGGGGAAGATAAAGAGAGATGGTATGATGAAAGAAACATGAAGAACCCAATCCTTTCTGTATAAATCACACCAAAATCACCCCAAATAAAATAATGAATGATGGGGGAGACATTTGGTCGATACAGAACACATAGGGATTCATATGAGAGATAGAATCACCCTAATTAGAGCTTCACATCAAAATTTTCTAAGTCCATAAGTGGATGCATGGTTTTGTTGCACGATTTTGTAATCCATGCACAAACCATCTGAGGGCTACTGGAAAACATTTAAAAAATTACAGGGTAATATTACAATTTGGTAACACCGTTATTATACCATATAGCCCAGATTTTTTCCAATAACCCTCAAAATATAACATAACACTAGGATGGTCTACACAATAATCTTATAATGTTTGAATCAAAAAGAAGTGACATTATTTGTGTCACAAACTCACCAACATGAAACATTATATCATTACCAATAACAATAACCAATAATAGGTATTAAGTTAACTAAAATCACAATACAATAGGACTTTTTTTAGGATCTAAACCCGAACCTCAACCAAATGATCCAACATCATAAAAAGAATAAAATAAAAGAGTATCCATGGTTGCGGTATGACAAATGGTATACAAATTATTGATAAAAGGTAAATCACTAAATATCTCTTTCACTAATTTTTTCAATAAAAACATAATACATAAACAATACAACCACTAATTTCAACATTAGTCCTTAATTGATCTAGTTTTTATCCATAATATCATTTATATGATTTCTAAATCATAACCCCTTATCATCAATCTAAAACAAATTAAATTTATCCTTGGTTATTAATTAGGAATATTTTTCATAATGGGTTGTAAATAAAAATGGAATTATGCAATGAATATCCCTAGGTAGTGTCAAAATAGGTGCGGTGTATGGTTGGTTGATGTGTACCAGGTTATTGCATGTTATGAATGAGACACCTTTTCCAAAATTTTGTTCTTAGGTACATCTTTTCTATAACCATATACACTTATTGTATCCATATATGGATGTGTTTCTTGTAATAACCACATAATCACTACCATACAATAATTCATGGATGTTGTTATATTATAATACTAAAGTTATACATTAGGGTTATGTTATATGATCTATGTTTTCTTATATCTTTTTTTTAATGGTTTACAATAAACTTTCATTGATACCAACTATGGTGACCCAACCCAACGAATCCTGAAGTTGTTTTTGTGCTACCAATACATTAGGATAAGATACAAGTAAATTGAATCCCAATGGATTGAATAGTATAATAGTATTTCTAGACCAAATAAAGTCACGAGTCTTGTATTTAAAATTAAAACACTAGTTGAAAAAAAAATCTTTTTGAGGATAACAACCTTATTACATCAAGTGTATCCTTTCATATACTTCTAAGTACACTTTTCGTATTCCTTGGGAATGGAATCATAATATGTTTGAGCTTAAATTCTCAGTAAAGGTAATGTATAGTGGAGTAAATAATAAATAATTGTGAATAAAAATTATGGAATGGTGTGTTACTGAACACACATTCCAAGTAATCAAAAAACTATATAGAAATTGTATAACACATTGAAATTTAACAACATGAAACGCATTCCATTAAAATAATAATATATGGAAAAATCAATATGGTATGGTATGAAACTAAAAAACATTGCATTTATTCAATTTAATAAACATGAAAATCATCCGTAGATATATTGATGCATAATCTCATGGATAAATAAATACTGAATCAACATAATGTAAATCCGTAATTATTGGAAATCATGTATCTTGAACATGAACCACTACCATAAATACCATTGAAATTACTATTTAATACTATTGGTAAAATCTCCTCTATTATAAATGTAAACAAAAGCTAAGGGGTTTTTCTAACTAATTTCATATCATGAGACTCTCGATACATCAAGGGAATTCTATTAAATGGTACCCAAATTTTAGGGATTTCTTCAAATTGTCACCAACCTGTTTCTTTCATGTCAAAATTGTTCCGTATATCGAATAACCCATATGACTTATCAAATTCTCGTATAGAATAAATGATTTATTTTTTCCAATATTTTACAAAATATTAAAATTACTTTCAAATTAAAAATACTACAAAAAATTGTTTAAATTTTGTAAATAAAAAATAAATGATAAATTATATGGATAATTTTGGAAAATTCAATGTTCAATGATAAGATCAATATTTCAAGGGAAATTCCAAAAAATGTATCAAAACATTGAGTGTGAATAAAATCTAGGGAAAAAGTAGTCATAAAGATTCTAAATGATGAAACATGGTGGTATCAATACAATATATCCTATTTGGAGTAGAAATAAAGGGTTGTTCTCATTTATGAATATATGTACTATAAAAATATCATTAAACATATCATAAGGGAAATATCATTTTTAAACCCTTTTGAAAATCATTTTCATTGAAAATGATTTTGAAAAAAAATTTCTTAAAAATTACACAATAGAAAAATAAAACTATGCTTCATATAAATGATAGTGTGTGAATTATTACATGATGCAAAAGGTAAAAAACATCCTTCATCATGGTAAAAAGGTTTTAAATGAGATTTTTTGTATAGTGAAATGAATTTTACTTTGAAGAAATTGGAAATAAAGAAAAAGATTCAAAATTTTGTTACTAAATAATTTTTAAAATGTTAAAAAAATGTTATGAAACATTTTAATAAAATATAGGTTTTATAAGAAAACATGTTCTCTAACTAAATAGAGAATGGATGATTGGGTTTCATTAAAACATTTCTAGAATATTTCATGTAATAAACGATGGAATATGGTACTATTTCATAATAATGGTAATAAATAATTATAGGAGAGTAAACATAAATGGTTTATTATAAAATGGTAATATTGTTTCCTCAAACTTTAATACCTTTAAAATTTCATTAAAATTATTCATGACGAAAATAGTCATATTACATTCCAAAGTGTATCATTGTACTATGAATCATTTTAAATCTTAATCCTAGTGAAGGAATAATAACAAATGAATGAATAAATAAATTTATTAGTGAAATATTATATCAATAGGGTAATTAGATACACCACCCCAAAGATGTAAGTGGTGTATTTGACATTTATCTCAAAGATATAAAAAGTTGGAAAAAACACATTACCTTGAGTCCCTCTTATCATGTCTGTCTCTATATTCTTGAATAATAATCTAATATTAATGATATACATTGTGATGAATTTTTTTCATTTTTATCATATCATTTACATTACTTATTACCGTGTTTTATAAAACTAGTTAATCAATTGAGTTTACATAATGTGTTTTGATATAATTTAGTTTATGTGTCAAAAACAACTATGCTAGGTATAATATGGTAAAAGGGTTCATTAAATGACAATAATAATAATAATGACATAATTATCATATTAATTCATCAAATATACTTTTAAAACCAATCATTAATGATATTTGTTAAAAATGAAACAACGTTATAATCATGGAGATAGCTGACCATACATATGCATGAGTAATGTTCCCATTTTACAAGGACCATAATTGAAAGAAGGTAAGTAACATTAATTATAATATAATAATAATTATATTGAAAATACCATATTATTTAATTATATATTATAATATATATAATTATTTTGATGTAAATGTAATTACATTATGTCAAGGAGGCGGTAGTCCACACGTCCAAAAACGACGTTATTACTTTTTTGTATATGAAAGTATAATAAAGAATATGATATATAATATTTCAAGAAGCGTAATTTTTTAATGAATATAATATTTTTCTAAATGAAATATTTTTAATTAAAACTACCCATTAGTAATTTCATGTGTATCATGAATAGATCAGTCAAATTTGGTATTACGTAGTCCATAATTCCACAAACGATGTTATCATATTTCCACAAAATAGTCATAATAAGGATATATAGAATAAAGTAATTTCAGATGCATAAATACATAATAAATATCATATATATCATATATAAATAGATTATCCATCATTATTCACAACCATTAAAGGTTTTAAAGTAAAATAGAGCAATCATCATTTTGTAAGGTAGTATTTTGTCATACACATTAACAATGTGTTTGTTATGCATCAGATAAATGTGTCTATAATTATATTTCTTACAGTTTTAATAAAAATTAATATATATTTGTTATAATCCTTTTTATATAATCATGGAATAATGAGTGTTAATTGGGTGGATAATGGAACTAAAATTATCAAGTTTAGTGAAACATGTTACCTCTTATTTGGGTAACTCCTTTTAGATAGCATCAAATAGATTCCATGGATGGATTTCATCCAATAGTAAGGATTTTAAGATTAGTGTTGGGATTTTGGGAATATATATTTCTAGATAATGGTCAATATATTGTAGATTCAATGGTGTGAGGATGAGGGAGGGTTGAGTACATTTTTATAGTGGACGATAAGTGTGACTCTTGTAATTTTTGGAAATAGGAATTCCATACAAGATTTTTCCATTTATTGTGGGTCCAATAATCGAGAATATTCTATAAAATTGAGGATTAGTTTAAAACATTGACATATAATTGAATTTAGACATCTGTATAGGTCAATTTTCCCCTTATGACTAATGTTTAGCCTCTTGTTAATCTTAATTTAAAATAAATTATTGTAAATAATTTTAATTACATTTAATAATAATTTTGGTAAAAATAAGATTAAATTATCATAAATATTAAATTATGATGAGTAATAATATTTAATATATTTTCCCAGATTCAATTCAAAAAATTGGTAGAAATTAATTCAAATTTAAGCTAATAAATTTGTTTATAATGCATGTTTTTAATGTAAAAATCATCAAAATATTTCTATGTTTTAATACTCAATATCGAAGTGAAATTTAATCAAATGACATAAATTTCATTAATTGATAAAAAATATACATAATATTATTTTTTAAAATATAAAATATAATATAACACTATAAAAATATTATAAGAAAAATGACATTCAAATTTAAATTTACTATTTTTAAATATTATTTACAAATTAAAACATCACATTAAAATAACAAAAAACTAACCTTACATATTTTAAATATTTTTATTTGAAATATGATATTTTGTAAATTATAATAAGAATAAATCTTCCAAATATTTGATTTAAAATATGTTCTCCATTTAAAGTTTGTAAAAGTTACTTTATAAAAATATTAATTTTTATGAGAAAAATTTGGTTCATTCTAATCTAATTCTTGTCAAATATATTGTATTAATATATATATTAATTTAATAAATATAATCATTATATATAATATCACTTATTAATTCTAATAAATTTATTTTATTATGATAAAAAAGATTTGTGTGAATCACAAATGTTTTATCTAAAAAAATTTCTTAAAATTCAATTAGTTTTTATATTCATTTCTAAATAGATTGTTCGTAAAAAAAGTCATTTTATATTGTTTTAAACCATTAATTTTTGTAAATTATTTAATAATATTCATAACTTATAAGTTAATAAATATTATATGACTTAATATATTATATAATGATAATATTATTTTATACTTTTGTTCTATAAAACACAATATTGCATGATTTTAATGATTTCAATGAAATTCGTTTTTTAATTTGATATAGGAATAATCAATGTTTCATGAATATAAAGGTATAAAATATATTGAATTTATTTAAATTAATAAATATATTATAATTTCATGGTATATTATATTCATTTATGTTCATGGTGTTGCATATCATATATCCTATCGAATACAATGTTCATACTTAATATTTTTGGATTATTACAATTTCAATAGATGGAAATTCAATTATAAATAATCTTAATTTAATAGTGATATTATTAAAGAAGAACTATACATTTAATCATTCCTTTAATTAAGGTAATTTGTCTTTGTTTATAATAAATATGACATTCAGAAGAAAAAATTTTAAAATCTTATTCATATACATTAAATTTAGTTCACATTAATTATAATCATCCAATAAACATATATTAGCTCACTGTTGTTTATCATCATCCTCATATGTTAATAGTAATAACTATTTCATAATTTTTTTTGTAATGGTGATTTCAATACTCTTTCTTTGTTATCATGTTCATTATTCATTGGAATTTAAAAGAAGTGAAATCATTTTAATCCAATTATTTATGATTTATATTATAAATGTAATGGAATGTATTGGTATGCTTCAGAAGAGGGGAATTCATACAAGGAATTTATTCGGTGATTTTATGGTAATAATTTTTTAGTTAATATTGATCATTTAATTTTATACATTCATTTTTGAAACATATAAAAGAATTATATATTGTATAATTTAAAAAAAATATTCTCATTAATGACATAATAATTATTCTTAAATAAAAATGACAATGTTGGTGTAGCATTTTTAATCTAGGTTATTAAATTCACCTATACAAGAACATTCAATACTCATATATAAGTGATCACATATAATTATTATTACTAAAAAACCCAAACTCTCAGATTTAGGTAAAATCTTATTCATTAAATATTTGAATTGAAAGAAAAATTGAAACTCAATTTTAACCTTCCTTAATTAAATAATCAAAAAACATATTTGAGTAACATAGATTCCCATGACCATGTTCTTTAGAGTTTAGTAAAATAAGAAGACCATTAAAAAATAAAAAACTTATATTTATCATTAAATTTTCATTTTACCATAATAAATAAGATTAATATTTAATGAGAATACATTATCATTTAAAAAAGTATACAACCAACATGAAACCCTTCAATATATATCTTATGTACTGTTCTACTTAATAACATGGATAAATGGAAACATAAAATAAAATAAAATATTGTTTAGGTTTTAATATAAGCATTAAAAATACAAGATCACAAGTGAATATAATATGATCATGAAGGGAACGATATCATAATAATAACTAATGGATATAAAATATATATCCATACCTAAAAGTCATACTATTGAAACCTATCTACTGTTTTTCTCAAAATTATTTTGGAAATATCCTATAATTAGGAACAAAATATTTAAAATGAATAATTAAATTGAATTCCTATTAATAAATGTAATGAATAATTCTAGATGATAAAAATATTTTCATTTTTGGAAGATTAAAGATATTACATCAATCTTGAAAATATTTTTTTATCATTGGATTTCTATTAATTATTATAGAAAGAATAAAATGAAAATTTATGTACAATTATATATTATGTTTCTATTACAATTAAAATCACCTATAAATGGAATGACTGTTTGGTATTTTTCAACCATGTATCCTCTCAAAAATATATCATATTCAAATTCATGGGATGGATATATTTGGCCTCGCATAAAGATATATTTAGCATCACATAATTTTATTAGATAAATATCCTATATTATTAGATGAATATTTGATACCTATCATTTTGACCCTTATAAGAATCATAACATTCATGTTTCATTTGAGAATTTTACACCTAAGAAACTAGTTTATAAAATATAAACTTCATATCCACTAATATCTACATAACAATCAACATTATTATAATTAGGTTTATTATAACCATTATTCCATAAATAAATAATTGAAAAAAATAAAGAGGGTTATCTAATTTTTACTAATAGTAAAAATAAGATATATCAATGATCGAATAAAGATAACATGAGAATAACTTCTTGATTTCCTGAGAATAACATTTAAAAACATACCATTCTTATCATATATAACAATGTTCTATCCTATCAAAAATGGTTTGTCAATAATATTTCAATCATAATGGAGTCAATGAATAAGATACTTGAAATTATAACATTGTAATAAGGCATATGTTTCTAGAATATAGATAAAAATTGAAGATCATTCCTTTATCTCCATGGTTAACTTCTAGAATTATGATAGTGGATTGTGTCCACGAAACAAACCATCGTATCCATGGTAAAGGATTGACTATCACAGTAGAAAGATTATATAACTAAAAAATTTCACTAGCCATTCCAATTAATATTATCGCACTAAAGAACCAAATTTTCATAATTCTAATGAGGGAATTGTAAATTCTTTCCCACCCATTACATAGTTATAATTTATTCATATGAATTATACTAGATCATTTTAAATTTATCATGTCATAACACATGAACAATAAAAACAAATTTTTTATAATTCCAAAAATTTATCACTTATGAACCTATGGACAATAAATGTTTTTCGATACAATTTCAATATAGAATCATATAATAACCTGTGGAAAATAAATTTTCTTAATAAATGTTTCATAATAACATAATTATCTCATAGGGAAGATAGGTGTTTCATAGAATCTTAGAAAGTCCATTATAATGATACAACCATAGAATAAAAATAGATGGTTTCATTGAAACATATCATAATATAATTATAAAAAATACAAAAGGATTGCATCTTTGGTGGAAATAAGATTACTAGATATGTAAAATAATTCATGTTGAATATAAATTATTTACTTTGAATCACCTTCAATCAAATATAGAAATTAACCAAATACTGAAGAAAAATAATCTTTCAATATAACCTCAATTTTTCTAAAGGAATCATCAAATTATTTAAAATTTCTTTTTGAGGAATATTCAATTTATACAATGCATGTTAAAACCGAATAAACCATTCAAATTTTTTATCAAATATAAAATGTAACAAATTTATAAAATGACATGAAAGTTACTTCGATACATTTTTATAAAAATTAAAAAATGTTTGAAATTTAATTAATAATTTATGAATTTTTTTAAAATATTTAAATTAAAACATTGACATTTAAGATAATGATTTCTGGTAGAATAATTAAAGATAGTCTGTTTTCCATAAAAAATTTATTTAATTCTATTGATAATAAAAAGGAAGTAAAACAAAACAAAACAATTTAATCTCAATAAATAATTATATGTGTATAATATTTATGTTTTTATTTAGTTTTAGATCACGAAATTTCACCATAAAAAACTTAATCATAAATTTTCCTGAAAAGAAATAGGAATGTATAGTAAAAAAATTACCATATCTGAATCATTTGTCTCATAAGACCCACAAAATAAAAACATAAAATGAAAATTTTAATTTCATAAATATTATTATTTTCATGTTATTTAAATTGAAATGTAATATATATACACATCATTAATAAATATTGGATCATAACAGAACATATATCCCATAATAAAAATATAATACAAAAAACAATTACCCAGACTTTGAATCACATCAAATATTATTTATCAAAATGTATAAAAAATTAAAATTAAATATAATTTCACAAACAAGTAATTAAATTAATTATAATATCAAATAAATCCACTTATAATATTTCATCACCAGTTTGTAAATAATTCAATATTAAACTCATCACTTATGGGTGTTTATTGATTTGTTTTGAGAAGAATTTTGGATTTGGTGTTTCATTCCTTATTAATTAATCATTGTTTCATATAATAAAAAATCTGATTAATTGTATAAATATAATATATATTCATTATATACATATTTATAATAATTCATAAATTATATAGGTAGAAAAATGTATTACATTGTTCATGGAGATGGAAGGTCATACATAAGCATTAAGGCTGTTTTCATATTTTGGTCAATATAAAGAAAGAAAGATAACTAATAATTAATGATTATAGAAATCAACATTTTTAATATATATAATTTATATTCTTTAAATCTATACATATTACAAAACATGTAAAATTTAAATGGAAAAAATTTCACATCACTTCATGGATGGGTAGTCCATGGGTACACATGAGCGACATTGTCGTTTCCAACAGATTAGAAAGTAATGTCATTCATATGAAATTAGAAATTTCTATTACTATTTATTTCATAAATATTAGGTATAAATATATATACCATTATAATAACAATACCATAAATATGTTTATTGAAAATGAATTCCATGAAAATAAATATAAATTCCTTTATAATAATAATCCATTAAAGACAGTTTTAGAAAATGAATTGCATTATTACCTGAAGGTTGTAGTCTACATATTCACATGAGTGACTTGTTTAATTCCCATTTGATGGAATAGTGTTTCATCTTTTCCTTATTTTCAAATAATCCAACTATTGTGTTTTGATTATAGTATTAAGTCTTGTGTTTTTCTATCGAAACTATCCAATTTTCTATCTACATGGAAATTCTATACTACGTAATAGGATTGAACTCCATGTAATTTTTTTGGGTAAATTCTATAAATCTAGGACACACTATTAATTTATTTCATGTCAAATAAATTTCACTTGTCTTATAAATGGTAATAAATGGGTTTTTGTAACATGTTGATGTTTTTCTTAGTATATAAGACTATCGAGAATTTCACATCATGTAATGGGAATAGGCGATATTAAAATTCCACAACCTATATGTTTTATTATATGTTTAGATTATTTTTTTTCATTTATGTAGATTTAATTTACTCTCCCTACATTGAGCCTTCCCTAGGTTTTTTGGGTATATTTGATCCCACTATATCATTCATTCCGAAAATGACTGTCAATGTTGTTGTGGTTCATCTTCTTGTGTAATTTGATATTCTATCATGGGATTTAATTTGATATCTCTTTCTATCATCCTTTTAGTATTATGGATATAAACACCCATTCATTATACCATGATTATAGGTTGTCTTCCTCAGTCATCCTCACCTTCATTATTCATTGGTCAGTTTAACAGTGGGTGTTAATCATTTTATTTCTTTTTTAAATGAATGTGGTTCTATTTCATTTTTTAATTTTAATGAAACCATGAATTTCTTGATTTTATTGAAATATATTTTATTTGATTTTAAAAACCCTAAAATTTTAATTATTTGATTATGAAATATGAATTGAATTAGATTTTGAGAAAAGACCCTAATTACAATAAAATTTGAATTATGGGATGAATTTATGAAATGATTTGATATTTTTTTAGAAAATTTATTAAATTGAAATAATAAAAACATTTCATTGTTTTTTGATTGAATGTCCATGAAATAATGATGAAACGATGTTTTTTTTGAAATTAAATTTTCATATTGAAATATAAAATTATATTATTTAATTGTAAATGGTGTTTGATTTGAAATGGGATTGTTGTATGATTATTTATTGATTAATTGACTAAATGTGAATATAGGTAGTTTTAGGGTTATTTTGGATAAGAATTCCAAAATCGTGATCCCCTAAAATTTATTTATATGAAAAAAAATCCCATGTTGGGAATGATTATCCCTGATGAGATATTGATGACTCATATTCGTCTTTACACTTTTGTACATGTGCACACATGTATAGTTGTGATCACATATAAGAGATGTGTGACGATACAATAGCCATAAAATAAAATTATATAGGGAGGATGAATATGGATCTAGTTATGTATGATTTTAATATATATTTCATTGATTATAGAACATTATTATTCAAGACAAATGATTTTGAAAAATGATTTTAGATAAAAATCCAAATTTAACCACGTTTCAAAAGTTTTTAATCTTTTTAAAAGGATTCATGTTTTTCATAGATTTTTTCAAATGATATCTTCTTCTAGGTTCTATTTAATTTAAATTTAATTAATGATTCATTTATATGTATAGAATATACTATATAATACTTGGAAAGACCCTAGTATGTTTTATATGTCATACACTACCATTGAATTTTAGAATTTTTATATTTTCTTATGCTATGTCCTTGAAAATGGAAAGTGAATCATACTGGAGGAAGATTTTCATGATCATTTCTTCATTGAGTTATGGAGTTGATTTGTGGTGATGTTATCCACATGTTTCATGGAATATTTTAGTGTTTCCATTGCAAGATACTGAGTACATTGATGATTTACTACATCAGGTTTCCCTATACCCACTTTTATGTCTGGTACATCTATCCTAATGATTGTTGAGAATACAAAATTATATATTTTATCTTCATTTATTTTTTTGTAAAATTCATTCCATATTTTATGATGTATGATTCCATGTGCTATTCACCAGCCCATGAGGATTGGTAATTCCCTTTTGGCTATGTCATAAATAACATAGTTATCAGGGTACCATGGTATTAGGGCTGGTTTCTAACAATTTCGAATAATTAGACCAGGTTAAACATCATTCATTAATGCTATTATGTAGTTTGTGATGTCTTAATAGGGCTTAAGTGGTAGTTGAAAACATGTTCCAGGATAGATATTAGTGTATTAATCCCAACATCACCATGGGTGTTTTGAAAAATGTTTTGATCTAATTAAAAAAATTTCATAATTAATTTGGCTATGTGGAAATCTGTATCATAAAATATTACTTGATGAAATTGATATTATTTTACATTCTATTTGAGTTTCAAATCATTGTATCATTACTAATATATTCCTTGGTTTTTTCTAATGTTCTGTAACATTATGCCTGTGAGAAGTCATTTGAATGGGCCCTAGGTGGATGCTTCTAGTGAACCATAGGGAGAGAATTCTCTCATGGGCCAGTATATGTTTGATATTGTTGTGTGTGTTGTCACATTTATAGGACATGCACCTATAATAATTCCCATTTAGGATCCAATTGAAAAACCATATATGGGTGAATCATGAAATTTTCATCAAAAGTTTTTTATGCATTCCTCCATCAATAAAAATGATCTATTCATTCTCAAGAGGTAGCTTAATGGTTAATAATGGTATGGATTCTATTTTATTTCTTGTAAATGACTGACTTGATTAAGGAAAAGCATGATTCCTTCAAACTTAATGGATCTAGATTATGATAGTGATATTTGATGGTAATAATAAATAAGAATGAGGTTTTGGAGTGGAATTAATTTATATTTATTTTCACTAGAATGTTTTATCTATAATATATGATACCAGCTAAGGCTATATTATTTTTAAAACTCTAGTAGTCTAATAGTATCATTACATAATATGGAATGCTTTCCTATGATCATATAGTTTGTTCCTGAGATTTTATTAGAATAGAAGATGAAGACTAAAATGTTCGTGATGGGTCTGCAGTCAAATTTTTTTCTCATGTTTTCTGAGATAATCTTAGTACTTATGGTGACACACTCTATAAGGTATTGATGTTTAAGAATCGTCTGGCTTGTAACTCAGTGTTGATGGGAGGTCCCTTTTCCTTATGATGATGTGCATGAGATCCTTTAATGGAGAAAATAAGCATGATTATTCTCATGGTTGATATTGAGTTTCCGGTTACTCTAAACTACCTATAGTTCCTAGTACATCCACTTTAACTTGCTTCTAGTGTGGAAATTTTTTTTGAAACCTATTTTCACTATGACACTGAAGAACTATTGTTTAAGCATACATTGAGTATACCAGTTGAAATTCAGTTATAACATTTCACACCCAAATAGTGGCACAAACTTATCATCACCTAACAATATTTTATTTCAATCAGATGCTTCATGAAAAATGGGGTTCCATCAAATGGCATCTTGAATGTGGATTCTTTATTTAGTCCAAGATTATCCTATGGAAGTCGATTAAATTCTATTGAATCTATGATATACTTTCACAATGTCCTTGTATTTCATTACATATTTATTTAACACTATTTCATATATTGGATTTAAATTTACTCACATTGGGATCCCTCTAACTTTTCTTGTGAAACTTTTTAATTAATATTTTTATATTAGTCTTTCCATCAAAATGAAGATAAAGTATGATCATTTTTTCCCTTATTCTGTTTTCTATTTATCATATATTGAATTTTTATAGTATTTTCCAGTACTCAATATGAAACCCTTTTATTTCATCATTTGGATGGATTGGTTCATTTCTAATAAATCAAAAAATGACTTATATATTATGTGGGAATCTATTGTATGCCTGATGTGGTAAGTCATATCATTCAATTAGAATGGGAACCATGATCAAGTATAGCTAGACCTTCTTATTCTATGTTGTGGAAATTAATATTGTTTTAATCAATTGTCTTTAAGGATTAATAATTTCATATTGAACTCCATCTAGCTGTGGTCGTGTTTCAAAATGTTTTTCCATTAGATTTCTATACTATACGATAAGAAATAGAGGTATAGTTCTATATTGATTTATTAAAGGGTACTCAACCATTTCAATTATATCTTTTTATATATAACTAGCTATACTAAAAGGGTTGAATACCATTTTGGATTATCTTTACATGGAATGAATTATATTCATAGGTGTTTTGTCTTAAGAGACACCTTTTCTCTTTGATAATAGATATTATAGAACACTTATCATATGTGTTAACTAATGAAAACACTATTATGTTTTACAAAGGAAAATGTATTTGTTTTTATGGATAAATGATCTATTTGACTAGTTGAATGTGGGAAATTGTTATAAAAAATGATTATCGATCTAGTTATCACTCTTTGAGAATAATAGGACATATCATTGTAATGACTTCCATTAATAGCTCGTATGGTAACATTGATTATATTTTCTATTCATATTATCCCCACCAATTATCATATAGTCTCTATAGATCTGGAGAACAGAATATTATATGAGTACATTGATATGTTTTGGGGTTTCTTTTTGAATGATATCATGGTTTACTCTCATTCTATGGAGGATCTTGTGTGTCACTAGAGATTAGTTTTGTAAATGTTAATAAATCATTGAATCTATAACATGGTATCAAAATGTTATTTCAGGATTCATAAATTGATGTTATTACAACACATGGTTTCCTAACATGGTATCTATGTTTATCCTAATAAGGTGACAACTATTATGAAATTATATAAACCACATTATACTTTTGTGATTCATAGCTTCTTGGGTTTAATTGGTTACAATCTCAAATTTTTTCATTTCTTTTTCAATGTTATCCTCTCTAATGACTAAACTCACTATGAAGGGAATGATTTTTTGGGATGATATGTTTCATAGTTTCTTTTTATAGATAAAATTATATTGGCATGTATTCTTGTGTTTACTCTTCTAGAGGCTAGGTAGGGCTTCACATTTTTTTGTGATGCATCCGGTTCGGGTTCTGGTCGTGTTCTTATGTACGATGATCATATAGTATATACCGTTATTGATTAATTAGGCCACATGAGGGGAATTATCTGACCCAGGACCTCGAAGCATTAACCATAATGCATGCAAATAAAAATTCATAGACTTTACTTTTTGGAGAAAGGTTTTATTTATTTTTTACCACAAAATATTGTGTAACATTCCTATAAACAATATTGTAATCCCTACCAGATGCATTGGGTGGGGTACCTGATGTCTTTTAACATTGAAATTTCCTATAACACAAGGAATATAAATGTCATTACTATTTATTTGAGATAGAATCTATACACCAAGGACATGAAAGAATAATTATAAGGGAGTAAAAAAATTGATCTTTTTTTACAATAGAAATTCGGATTCTAGGAAGAAGAATCCACCATTATAATGGAATGTATTTGGTTGACCTATGTTCTTATGAATATCATTCTCCAAGAACAATAGCATAGTGATGAGTTTCATATTATCTCAGACATTATTTATTGTAGAGAGACCACATGTGATTGGTCACTCTCTTCTAAGGGTAACTAATGTTTCATAAAATAGTATGTTGTATCCATTCCAATGAGATAATTTCAGATTGATAGTTTATATAAACTGTATAGAGAATTCCACTTAGGTAACAAGAATATGTTTTATGAAAAACATAAATGATTCTAGTGTGTAAGCTTGAGATGAGACATATCAAAAAAAGCTAATACTTATACATTCCTATTGGTCATTGTCAAGCACTAGATATCATCATTCCTACATTTCCCACGTCCAATGAAGACTTGAAATTAGGATGATATATTCACAGGCATTATTGTTAAGTTTCCATGTCTAATTCAAAAGACTTGTGTCGTATAGATTATGACCGATAGGGTTACCAAATCATATAACTTTATCCCCATTCATCATACCACCCATGTTTACGTATAATGAAATTTATTTGGAAAATAGATTGTTCTATTTCCATGGTTCCATATGCTACTATAAATTATCGATATCTCCATTTTAGCTCATTTTTTTTTGAGGTCATCAAGATGAGAAGGAAAATTATAGTCAATAATGTATTATATAACATTCTAAAATGGATGGATATGTATAGATATATATATATATTAATTACAATATGTCATGTTCTTGCGTAATCGACTTTATTGGAGCTTGGGATTACTATATGAGACTTGTTGAGTTTCCTTATTACAAGAGCTACAAATATGTGATCATAATGGATCATTTTCAGGCCTTAAATGGAATCCATATAAATATATTTTTTGTGGGTTAATGATTGGGAAAATATCCATGGATGGTCCATGAATTTTCTAAGAGACAACAATAATGATTCATTTGTGTTTCTATATAATTGTTCTGGCACAACACCGGTATAAATCATATACAAATCATCTTTGTTAAATGATTGATTTTACCATTAGAAAATAGGTGATTTTTAGAGTTTCAACTCATTTGGGTTTCCGAAAACTTTGGATGAAAGAGAATCATGCTCATTATTTTGAGGTATATTTTTCAGTTGTTGAGTAGGTGGGGAATGTGGATTACGATTTATAACTTCATCACAGTTGATGTTGATACATGACTGTTTAATGTATTGCATCATTGGAATTATCATTCATAACCATCTCATGATTCAAGCTATGGGGATCTTGATCTGGAGCCTCATTTATCTAAGCCTAAGTTTCCAATTATGATCCATGATTCTGAGAGAATTGTACTTCATGGAAGGATGATACCTATAGTTTGTGTACTATGGTCACATGGTTCTGATTCTCATGAGACGATATAGAATGATGCACCTATTAGAGAGTAGTGTCCTCATCTATTTGATATGGAAATTTATTAATAGTATTTTTTGGGATAAAAACATTTTATAACAGTGGTATTATGACAAACCGTTACCATTTTTTGGTACTACCTCGCTCCCTTTTTTATCATCATAGGTTTTGATTTTTTTCTATAGAAACAGGAATGATTTCCATATTTTGGGACATTTTATAATATGTAAAGGGATTACACACTGTGTAATGTAAACTCCGATGATTTCATGAAACAGGTGAACATCATGAAAGAATTTCACTAAAATTAAATTACAAACTTCATATAAAAAAAACTATGTTGTGGTAAAATGGTGATGTGTTTTTAGGTGCATATGGACTTTATAGTTTTCAGATAATGTAATTGTAATACAAAAAAAGTGTAAATGTTGTAGTCTAAATGTTTTAGGAACTAATCGTATCAATTTTTTAATCCACTTATAGCCATTCCTATCTTCATTGGTAGCCTTCCCGATATAATTTTTTTGATCACCGATTCATTCAGATAATTCTTTTAATGATTGATCATGATTTTTGTTTTTTCATCTTCTGAGGTAAGAGGATCTTACCTAGAATGTTTTATTATTATATCTTTTGATTTCCCCCTTTGAGTCTTATGGATCTAACCTCCTCTTTGTTGGACCATTATTATATTATTTTTTCCGAGGTCATACCCATCATTGTTCTTCATTAGATTTCCTTTATAGTTGTATTGATATTTCAATTTAATTTTTTACTATTAGGTGCTTACATTTGAAATTTTCCATGTAAATAACACTTTGATATTTTTTATATTTCTATATGGAGTTTAATATTTTTATTTATTAAATATTTAAAATTATTTGTTTCTGAAACATCCAATGAAATGGATTTTTAAAAAAAACTCAAATTCCAATGAAATTTGAAATAATGGATTGATTTCTAAAATGATATTAATGATAAAGTGATTTGAGATATATATTAGATAATATGGATTAATTTGAAATTATGAAACTCCATGATTGTTACTAGATTGAAATATAATGAAATGATGAAAACACCATGTTTTGGTTTTGAAATTTAACTGACATATTAAAACTGAAAATTGTTCAAATGAATTATAAAAGATTGTTCATTTCAAATCATATTATTTAGAAATATTTCATTAAATAATTGAGAACCTCTAATCATGAGTAGTCTGTGGGTTCTTTGGGACAAAAATGCTAGGATCTTATTCCCCTAAAAAATTTTAATTTTAAAATATTAACCAAAATACTAGTTATCAATGATTATCCCTTTTGAGATGTTGATGAGTCATATTCATATTTATCCTGAGGGACGTGTGCATAAATATTTATCCTATATTAATGGTTTGAGATGTGTGGAAATCATATTTCTTGAAACTAATGTATATAAGGGAATATGAACACAATGTTTGTTATGTGTGATTTGATTATATTTTCTATTTAATATATATCTTTTTTACTCATTCCAAATGATTTATAAAATATTTAATTTTTTTTTTAAATACATGTTTCAATTTTTTATTATATTTTGAAAAGAATGCATGTTTTTTAACTAAAAATGATATGTTCTTATATGAACTACTTTATTTAAATATAATTCATTATTGATTTATTATTTTGAAGTCTCTTATAAAACACATGGGAATTACCTTATATGATTTATATATCACACACTATATATTCCTTCTATAAGTATTATATTTTCTAATTTAATGAATATACAATGGGAAATATCCACTTGGTGGAGGTGTATGTTATTTATCCACTATTATTAGAGGGATAGAGGTGACTGGTAGAGATGATATCCACATTATACATGGGATGTATTAGTTTTCATATTGTTAGATACTGATCACTTCTTATTGAAGTTCAATACAGGTATCCAACTTGTTGGTTTCTAGGAAAACAAAAAAAGATAATCAAATCCTAAACATACACTCTATTTTTATAATGATGTAAAGGTAGTGTTAATATATGGATGACTGTGTCATGATATGGTTGAGGATAACTCTGTAGTGTAGGAATTTTCTAGTCCAGATGAGATTTATAAGTAATATAGACCATGGAAATTTGAATCAATCAATGAATACAATGAAAAATCACATTAGGATAAAATGTGTCCAAGAAACTGAAATAGATTTAATTATACGGAGGGGTTATAGGTGGAAAGTGAGAAATGTTTAATGGATTTTCTTAGTCTGAATTATACGTCGACTACAAAGTGGGGATCACCTTACCAATAAGGCTCATTAAGGAAATTAAATTTCAAAATCAATTCTCAACCTTGAATGAAAATGGAAATGGTAATATTGACCTTGAAGGATGTACAACATACATTCCATGATGGACAAGAAAAAAGGTCAGGCCATGGTCTTTTAGGGTATATAACTAAATGAAAATGAAGAATATTCAAATACAAGGATAGAAAATGAACCTTACCCTCATGAAAAAATGAATAATTTTGAGTCGGACCCTCATGGGGCTATGATTTTCGTGTTTGGTTCATGGAAGGGAAAAAAGGTAATCTTATTTTTGGAAAATTTATAGTTCTCAAGAGGGGAATTACAAGGACTCTCAATGATTAATCTAGTTTAATAAAACATTGTATCCTAATATAAAGGTTATGTAATAAAAAGTGGATTGAAATACAATATGTTTTATCAATGATTTTGAAGGTTTTAATCAATATACTGGTAATATAGTCATGGAATATCCATGTGAGGTCGAATAATTGTATATATTAGTATGATGTTGGAATAATAAAAGGGATGTTTTTGGAGATCATTCTACTCTTTAAAGAATAAATTCTATGAGGATCTCTCCAAATCAATGTTCAACAGATAGTTTTTTTACAAAATATTTGAGAAAATTAGATTATTTGATTTTAGTCATGAACAATGATGTAGATTAATAAATAAGATTAAATTTTTTAATGAGTATTAAATGAATGGAAGATAAATTTTTAAGAATATATACAAACATGGTAAACAATTTTATAATCATTTTGAATACCTTATCATTGAATATTTCAATACATAGGTAACTTCACATCAATAAGGGTTATACTTGGTGAGATATACAATAATATTTGTATTTTATTTAATGAATTTTAATTTCATTATATGTTTAAGACACTTATGTTTTGACTTTTTTGTATCCCTCTTATTTCCTTAAAATTTCTTTAGAAACAAAAATTTTAAAAAAAATCAAAAGTATATACTAATAAAATTGATTATGTAATTATTTTCATTTTGTTATAAATTATTTTTTTTTCATAAATTCTACCATTAGATTTTAAGAAAACAAAACTATATCATTTATCATTTCGTTTTTTTAGAAAATTTGTTCTCTCTTTTATCATATGTGATGTCATGTCATTGGTAGAAACCTAGGGGGATTCAGAATTCTCTACATGTTATTTAAATGTCGTCTCAATTATTAGGGTACAAGGGTATTAAATTTGTTTTATGAAAAATAATTAGGAATATTAATTTTTTATGAATTATAATATCATTTTAAAAATTATGAGGATAGTAAATTTTTTACTTTTGATAAATCAAAATAGATTTATAAATGTAAGGAAAACAAATAAGTTGAATATGTATGGGCATGATGATATCACTATAATTCGTTTCCTCATTTAAATTTATTTTGAGTAACCTATGAAATCGTCTTTATACATGACAATAACATCTCAATTTGGTATATTGATGTTTACAGGTTATTTGGTTAGGGTTTGGACATTTTAGTTGTCTTGTAGTGGTATAAATGAGATAAATGATGGGTTCCTATTTACAAGTGATTGGAAGGGCACTCTGTCAATTTTAGAAATGATAAAATGAAAATAATGTATGTATCCTCTAAATTCATCAAATGAATCAAAATTAAATGAAAAGGATGGATTCGATTGACATCACATAAACTAATAATGTATTTACTAGTTTATGTGTTTTTTAAACCTTATTAGTAGATTTAACCCCTCAGTTAACCTATTTATCCTTAACAATGGAAATGAATGTTTTTACTATTTAAGGGTTATAATTATACATATAATTAATTCATAATCTTATAAATGGAAATGGGATTAAATTTTATCCAGTGTTATTCTTACTAGTCCCCTTCAATCAATTTTATGATTTTTAAATAATTTAATATAATATTATTTAACATAAAATATCATTAATGTGATTTTCACACTATTAATTTAATTTGACTTCAAATAAACAAATAAAATGATTAAATTAAAATATAATTAATTCCAATGAAACATAAATGAAATATTGTTTTAAAAAAATCATGTATCTTAGTACGTCATCTAATGCCTACTATAAATTGTATTTTTAAATTCATTTATTTTTTTATTAACTGAATAAATATTGTGTCTTATTTGTGTAACCATATAAGGTAAATAATATTCAAAAAAAATTAATAATAATCTACCATTGAAATAAATTTATTTTATAGTTAAAATAAATATTTTCAAATAAACATTTCCCCATTTTCACCTTATATAAAAAACTATAGATATTAAAGTCAACAGAGTGAAATGTTGGAATTTTCATTATGTAAATTAACATAACATCATTATCAAGGTAAAATGGAATAATGTTTAAATATATTCAAATTAAGGAAGATTAATATTGAACATCTCCCATAAAATGAAATTTATGAATGATATGGGGTTATTTAGAGACTATACATCATTGTTTTAACATTTTTTTTTCTCATTTTACTATTACCAAGAGTCAACTTTTTAACATGGTTACTATTCATTATGACAAAATGTAAAGGGTAATTATTTAAAAATTATTAAACACCAAATTTAATATATGGTACTTGTTTTTGTAGATTCAATCTCTATATGTGATAGTAATCAATTTTAATAAACATTTTTTAAACATGGTGAAAAATGTTTTTAAAACATTTTTTTTCAAGCATAAATATTATCTTCTATTAAAATTATAATTATTAGTGATTCAAAAACAATAAATTAGACATTTCCAAATTACATTTATCAAATTATACAGTAATAAAATATCAAAAATAAAATGGGATGTTTAAATAAATAATTTTAATGAATATAGATTACTATAATAGAAAATTAAATGTTTTCTAATATTCAATGTAAAAGTATCCATTTCATAAAAATATCATCATTTTACCTTTTGTGAAATTTTTTATCAATATTTAAAAAAATTTATTGATTTAAAAAATTTATTTCCTATGAGGGTCAAAAATTTATTATGATATTAAGAAGAAAAATAAATAAGAATCATTTTTGATAAAAATTAATTTTTATGCATAAAAATGACTTTAAAATTTTTTGTGTTCAAATTTATGAGTAATTATTAAATAATTATGTATTTTGTAATAATATTTCACATTTTATCATAATATAGATTTAGGTATTCATATTCTCTAATTAAACTGTTATTTAATAATAATTTATTTATAAACAATCAAAACATTTATATCCTCGGTGTTGCATGTTATGAAATATATCAATCCTAATATTATTTTCACAAACTTTTTAGGGTGTTAAATACTCCCCCAAATACATAAATTTTAACATTATATTATTTATTGATATTTATATGATCCATATTTTAAAATTACATTTTTGAAAACTGATGGCGTATAAAGGGTTTGTCAAACATCCTTTAAAAATGAGATGTGAGAAACATAAAGATTACATAAAATAAATCAGACATGTACTCTTAGATACAAAGAATATTGTTGGGATATGAAAATATAGTCATTTATAAAAAACTAATTCCCAAGGACTAATAATTTGTCATAGAGATTGTCGTCATGAAATTTTAATGACCACAAACCCATAAATCATTTATCTGTGAAAAGAACATTGATTCATAATATATATTTTTAAAAATTATAACATTTTTGTTCAAGATCCTTTTCTTATTTTTAATAATTTTTTAATATCAATACAGAGAATATGGGAAAATATATACACTATATTTAATCCATTATCATATGCATAATTTTATCATTTTGATGTGATTCAATCAATTTCCAATTCAACTCTTAAAAAAATAATTGAATATTCCTAATGATAAATTCAAACATGAATCCCAAAAATTAATCATTAATGGACCATAAAATCCATAAAAAAATTACATTTCACTAATCATATTTTTATTTATTTTTTAACACTAAAATGATAGTCGTATGTTATCAAATATTGTTAATCCTACTTTATCCGGAATCATTTAAACCTGTTGTTCAGCAAAATCCATTCCATATATATTTAGCCTTAATATTATTTAAAAATATTTCCTAAAAAATTTGAAATCAAAACATTTAGAAATAAGATCACAAAATTTCTATAATCAAAATAACATTAATTCGATTAAAAATAAATTTCCTCTAAAATACAAATATAAAAATAACATATATTCTTCTTAAAAATGGAAATATCAATAAAAATATAATGACTACATACATTTTTACATAAAATAACTCTCACCACATTATTGAATTAATATCATAGTCTAAAACATATATTCAATATATACAACAATGTTATAAACTCAGAAAATGAAGAAATTAAGGCCCTTATTTATCAAATCATCAATATTTTAAATAGTAAACAATACCATCCCATTCAAATTACCAAATATATTCTCATCTAAAAAATTAATATTATTTCGACATTGGGAACAGAATTTTGGATATCATTCTTTTAATTATGTTTTTCTCTATAATATATCACCACATAAATAAATAAATTTTTTGGGTTATCAATGTCATACAATAATTACTTCCAAATCCAAAAAATGAAAACTATTGTATAATGATTCTTAAATGTTTAATGATTCATATAATCCTAATTCCATTGAATAAATAAAACAATATTCTCTATAAAAATATAATCACTTTAATCGATATACTTCTTCATGATGAATTATATATGCTTCATCCTATTATACCTTCATACCATAATCCATCATAATATTATTAATAGTCTCATAATTATCTACATAAATCCAAATATTCATACAACCTTAATGATCCACATTTTGTGATTTACTCTTATGTGATTGATAGGAATAATACCCATACATTTTAAATTTAAAAAAATCATATATTGATCATATAATAAAGAATCCAGTATACCTATCAATTTCATTAACCATACTTTTACCTTTTCCTTGGAAATTACATTCTTTATGTACTAATTTTCTACACGCAAAATATTTTCTTCCTCCATTGATGAAATTCCATGGGTTCTTTTTTTACATAAATGGCTTGTAGTCAACTGTATGTTCTTCCACCCCCTTGATCATTATAAAACTCAATTATTTTATTTTATGGTGTTTTAGTAATCTCACCCTTATAGTGAATATTAATCTTTAAACTAGATAGCTTATTAGACATAAACACCAGGTTTCACATTCCATCTATCATTTTACTTGGTTTCTCATAAGGAAAAAAATCATAATGCCCATCATATTTAATGTTAATAAAATTAATATTTGTTCATGAAATTAACAAAATCCAACATCTAGAGTGTGATGAGAAATAATACTAGGGTATAATGACATAACCTTGAAACATCATTTATAGGAAGGATAGATAATGCACCATTATTCAATATAAAACACCTTAGTTTTATCCTAGGTCATCCATTATAAACATTTAATCAAATAATTCATAATAATTAATAATTAAAATGTGAATTTTCTAAACCATATCATTTGAGAGTGTCAACCTAAGTTCCTAGAAAGGTAACACTCGTAATGGAAAAGGATGATAAGTGACATATATATAACTAATGTTTTTTATGTTTAATTCCCCTGGAAGAATATTTTCGAAAAAAACAACTTTTAGTATCCATATACAAAAATATTGATTGGAAAACCAAATAATACCTTCCTTACCAAAACATTAGGATGGTATCCTATACATAAACTAACCCTTTGCATTTTCATCAAATTTATCTAATCCTAACATCCAATGAATATCAAATCATTTGTCTGATACCAACTATTGAGACCCATAATATTATTATATAAATATCTCATATTATTTTATGTATATTTAGTATATAAAATTAAGAACCAAGGAAGATTCATAAATGCCTTCCTTATATGGAAATTTGTATACATAAAAACATGTTTCATAAATGATCAACATCATCACCCACTGTGTTCATCATAACTGGAACCGTTCTATGACATATCACTCATATTAGTTAAAAAAATCAGGCGAAAGGAAATAATTGAATGGAAAAGATCATAATATTTTTTCCATAAGAAAAGCCATATAACAATTATTACATAAACAGAAAATGAACATAAGAGTATTAGTTCATGAGTTCAAGATATTAAGATCATCCATTTTATATCATAGATCTTATTAATGATTCATGATATAAATTAGGTCGTTTCACAAATCAATAATTTTAAATGAATATAATAACATAAGCCATTAAATTATACCATTAGAAAAAGAAAAAAATTAGTATAAAAATAAATATGTTAAATAATTTATATGTTATGCATGGATCAAATCTAAGGCTATCATAGTGGACTGTGTTCACTACCCTAATCATAAGTTCATTAGCCATGCTTCACTCCCAAGATAATTATAGCATAGATAGTCACTTATGGAATGTGATTCCTGCCACATTCCAATTCATGTTATCTTATGTGATGTCCATGATTACCCAATGCATGGGAGGGAAATATAATTAAAGGCTCAAACATCATATAATCAAAATATACTCATATTCATTCTATGAGATCATAAAACATTCACCATATGATAGGAAATGAAAATGAATCTATTTTCTGAAAAAACTAAAACAATACATGGAAAATTAATTGGTTTTAAAAATATTTAATCATATGATAATAGAATATACCACGGAAAAGAAATAGGATTTATAAAGGAGTCATCATAATAGTTTTAATCCATGTAAATGAAAATGGTTTCAAATAATCATTCTTAAACATGAATTATTATCCATCCCAATATTAAATGTGGATGGTATCATTAAATTATAACCACATTAATGAATAAGTAAATTCAAAGGATTTCATTTTAGATAAAAATAATTTAAATTACTATATATATTGTTTATTGAGGAAAAGCACTTTTCATTTTAAAATTACTCCCTTAAAATAAAAAAATCATAAAATAATAAAGAATTTTTTCTTTTTTATTCACCATGGAAACATAAAAATGAAACAATAAACAATTGAGAAGTCAATACATTGAAAAATTCCATTCCTGATGTGTATATTAATTTTTTTATTAAAATGTGAATATGTCCTCATTCAAGAATCGACAGAAAATTCCATTGAAATCATATTAAAAAAATTATGAAATAGATAAATTGATTTTAATATTTCATATGTAAATTTTAATAAATTCATTAAAACATTCTAAATAAATAATTTTTTAGGCCAAATTTGTATCCTTGTAAAAATTTCAAATATATTAAATAATATTTTTAGATCCAGGTGCTAAGACATTGAACCATTCTCATTCCCACCCAATCAAGAATTAATTTTATAAAAATATAATCAATATATTATATCATGTGTGCATAATTTTTCATAATTGATGGAATACATCATAAAATGTTTCTCAATTCCGAAATCCAATACCATGGATTAATCTAAAGTATAAGATTTAGCATAGGCGTGACATAAAAATTATCAATGTAAGAAAATCAGATAAAGCGGTCCATGGAGGGTGCGATTAATTTAAATAAGTAATTTAGTTATTTATTTATATATTTTATGACCTACATTATAAACTTCTATAATTATGTTGTTATTTTAAATTTATGGGATTATCCACGTAACACCGGGATCAATGAGAGGATGAGAACAACGAACTGACATTGTTACACTATCAATACTAGAACCTAAACAAATATTTTATATATCCAATGTGATTTCCTGATCCCCAAGGTTTCCTACTTGCAAAAAAACGTCATATAACAACAACAGGGAATGATTTCACATATTATGAAGAAAATTAATACATATAGATATACAACAAATAAAAATTATCAAAGAGATTTGTATATGTCCTAATTGAAATAAGTCCATTAGAATGATACAAATAAAAATTATTCAGATAAAATCCCAATGAACATGTCCATTCATCAAGGGAAAATTTAAAAAAGAAACCAAAATCTACACATAATATTGTGCATAAAATCTCCCCATCTCACCACAAAATATAATATCACGGCTGACAGAAAACCTCACCACCACATTATGGAACCATGAATTTCTCTACATTGAATGATATAACAATGTGTGTGCACCATTGAAGGGCTATGCAGGGTGTGAGCTAACATGGTCAATAAGGCCTCATCCAGTTTTCCAATAACAAGTATTCATAAAATAATAAATGCATTCTCATAATTAAAGAAAATTGTCGGTGATAATATTTTAGTAGCTATTATATATAATGATAGGAATACATTTAATTTACAATTTCTCCACACATCCAAATCAATAATGATAAACTTATTACATGTATTTCATATAAATGTATCAATATTTAGATATCATGTCAAATCAAATCATTCATCACATATCATATTAAATCCATAAAAGTACAGAAAAGTATTACAATCATAAGAAACCCAAATCGTCCAGAAGCATATTAAACATCACACCATGGATCACACAAAGCCGAGATAGATAGGACACTCATAACTAAAATATAAAAACATTATAATTAATCCTTTAGACATATGTATTCAGTCAAGAGATCAGTTAAACACAATAGAAATTGAACCCCCATCATGTTTAGCAAGTCCATAGAATACAAATCCTTGGGAGATTAGGAACGACCCTTTTGAAAACCCCTTGACAGTGGATGGGGCATATTTCTACACCATCTACCTATGTACCCAAGGCTTCCCATGTACTCTAATTGTAAAAACCATTTCATATCATCATACTTTGAAAACCATTTCATAAAATTATTTAACAATGCTATGAAAAAAAATTACATGTACCAAGACTAGGGGAATCTAATCTTCTATAAAAACCCACTTCCATAAACCCAAATCTAATCTACATATAATTAAATTTGTTTCAAAAATATTTATAAAAAATCATATAAATAGAGTTCACTAACACAAGATACATACATAACAACATACATCAAAACATATGTTCCACATTCCTACTATGGGATCCACTAACATGGAATAATGCGCAATAAAAAATATAGTACCTAGACCAATCTAGAAAACTTATAATTAATTAAATTTAACAAATTATTAATTAAAAATAGGAAACAAAACATACCTCCTAAAACAACACATGCTGCACCACCACCAACATTGGAATGGACCCTGAAATGAGGTCACACACCCATTTATTTAAGAAATCAAGAAGAATAATCACCAAGGATAAAAAAATAATATAATGAAATGCAATATAGACACCATGATAAATGGAAATTATGAATAAGAATGTATTATGAACCATTGTTAAGACACCACAACCACAATAATAATCAGTTATAAAACAAAATGATCTAGAAGTGTTAGATGTCCCAAAAATCAATAGAGGGATGTTCCAGACCGAATGAAAAGTTACCTCTGGATAAATGAGAAAACATATAACTCATAAGGTCCCGTAATATCCCAATAAAAAACAACTAAATTGATTGTAAACCATTTTCATGATATATAATCCTTGATACTTACAAACAAGAAATAAAACATCACCTTTTCTTTTTAAAAAATAATTTTTAACATTACACAGAATATAAGATTTACCCGAAGTGTACCCCCTTCATGTTGATATCCTAAACCCATCAAGTCTTCCATAAACACTAGGAGAACCCAAAAAACTATTAAAAATTTTAATCTATACTCTATTAATTCAAATAATTAGTCATCAAAAATAATTATTTCATATCCCCAAAAAATTCTCTTCTTATAATAGAGTCCCAAGATGCATACATATTAATGGTAAAACAATTAATGATAAGAGAAAAACCTAAATGTGGTAAATGTGATTTCAAATGATCCATACTATAATTCAACCTGGGGATGTAATGTGTAGGAATGAAATATTTTAAATAGGTGAAAAAAATTTACCCTAATCAATGAATTGTTCACCCATGACTTATGAGAATCTTATCTTTGATTCTCTAATTCTCTAACTAATGAATTTGGCTTCCCATGCAAGACATTTACTTGAGAGTCACTAATCAATAATATTTCCAAAATAATATTAATATTTCACACTAACTTGATATATTCCCAACATACTACATGAGGGGGATCATTATGTTACTTACTAAGGTGAAATATGTGGAAGAATTATTGAATTCCAATTAACTGAACAAACAATTCTAATAGATTGGAATCATTCCCATGCACATTAGTTACATCAAATTGTCTATCATATATTAGAGGAAACATTTTCTCATTTCCAGGTCAACAGTGAACTGAAAAATGAGAAAAATAAAAGACAACCAAATCACCAATTGAAAACTCAAAAGGACAATGTTGTTAATCTAATTAATATTTCTATCAACTCTTCAGTATAACTGAACACTAATGAATTTCCTGAATCCACACTAAATTTTAATAAACAAATGATGTTACAATACAATAAACTTCATCCCTATCTTTTAAATTAATAGTTAACCTCCATTGATGACTCTAATAACCCCCTAAAGGAGGTGTTCTAATCGACGATTGATAAATATTGTTAATAAAAAACATAAAAAGACATATATGACTTTCCAAAAATCTATAAGAATCTATGACACAATTATATATAATATCCTATAGAATCAAAATAGCTTGCTTCTCATATTAGTCCATCTATGGATAATAAGTTTTTCCCATTTTTAATTGATCACCTTTCACCTCATTTAGATTCCCCTTGAACCTCAAATTAATCCAATGATACCTCTCTAAAATAATTTAAAAGTGAACCTTATTCCACCTCATAATTTCTTTCATATACAAATTTTCAAATTATTCAAATTTTATAGTTTTCATGATCCGAATTAAATGAGAAAAATTTGAAAAGTGACCAATCACAACCTAAATAGCATTACTCCACTTGTGAGTCTATTTAAATTTAAAAAAATACATGGATTAATTTACCCATTTATATTTGAGTGTTGAAAGGGGATGAATAAAACCAAAATGTTTTATATCATTTTCCACTATTTGTTGTATGGTGTAATAATGTTACACATAATCATCTCTATCATGCTTTATACCCAACCCCACAAACACTGTCTCGTGTCATAATACATATTCCTAGTTCATGGATGAACCACCCAAAATAACCAATTATATTCCACCAAAATATAACTCCTTATAAAAGAAAAGACAAAAAAACAATTTCAAAAATGTTTAGTACCATATAATGAAAGAGGATAACAAGAAATGGTATCCCAACAGTAAAGCGTTTCTCAAATTCTAGTGAAATAATCATCCTAATGCAGTATCCTTACAAAAAGGCCTAGTGATAGATGATTAATTTTTAACATAGAAGAAAACCATAATTGAAACATCCTCCTAAGCATCGATATTCAACCAAGGAAATATAACTCTATAGTTTCACTCATCCTCCAAATCCAAAACCGCTTATGATGGGACTTTCCTAGTAAGAGTGTATGCAACAAGATTCTTGTTACTCGGGCTGTATTTGATGTTCATGTCAATCTTCTAAAGTTATTCCACCCACTTCCTCTATATAATATTCATGTATTTATATGAAAAGGTATAGCGCAAAATATTATGGTCAGAGAATGCTTTAAACCTTTCCCCAAAAGGATAGATCCACCCACACATAATCAAATGAAACCCTATGATAAGCAATAAATCATGAGGTGGGTAATTCTTCTCAAGATGTAATATTAGAAGAGAGTCATTATCCACCACATGATTATATTTCATGAGAAAAAACCCAAAGCAGCACCAGATGCATTACATGAAACTATATACCCATACATGGATTAGGGGTGATCATAATAGGATTCGATGTCAGAATCATTTACATGTTAATGGATGAAGAAAGAAAAATTTTATCCAATATTTGTTTAACCCCTTTCATGGAAATGTTTATAAAATTTTATATAACATTGATAAATCCTTAAAGAATAACATGTTGAATCCTGTACAACTAAGGATGCTCATAATTAGAAAGACATAATGTGTCTCATCGCATGAAAATACAACCATTACGTATGATGATCAACTAATAATTCATGAATAAAAATAATAATACCTATGAAAATCACTAATTTTATCTAGGAATTACATGTTGAAATAATTCTATAAAATAGTGACTCCTCATTATTTAATGATTTAATGTCATATAGTTCTCATGATCAAACTAGGATTTGGAATAAACCAATAAGTCATCCTAAAACAATGCCAAAAAACAATCGATATATTTATGGTATATATGGCTCATCAAATCCATAAAAAATGCCGATTCATTACCTGTCCTAAAGACATAAAAAATTTAATAGAAATATCCATGGATTTTCCTAAATTTCATCATCAATTTATCTCACATATAAACTCCAATAATATGATATACCTACTGATGTTCTCTATTTAAAAACAACATCAATGAATTTAACTAACCAAACAGATAATCCACACAAGGAAAAGGATGCTTATTATTAATGTTTTCCTAGTTCAACTTATGATTGTCCAGAAGAAATCAAAGTGACCCATCTATATAATTATTAAAGGGTACTTGGGCTATCCACCAAAAATTTCTAGGATTGATAAAATTCCTTTTCCATTATTTTTTTCGAACTAATTCTATATATCTCTTTGCTTCATAAGTTCCATAGAGTTGAAAGGTGTTGAAACTAGGTGTATACCTAGAACTATGTCCCTCATAATATCCACCTCCCTCAATATATATATCCTAGATAAATAATCTTCTAAAACTATAGGAATGTTATAAAAAACCCTGGGACGAAAAAAGAAGGATCATAATTAGGAAAAAGTAATACAACAGGAAAAAAACTCATGAGATCATGGCAGGATGGTGCTACATGACCATACATCACATCTAAATCTCACTAAAAACCCATGAGCTCCCATCACATACAATAAATGATTCAGAATACTAATAATAATTAAACTCGTCATATTTTTAATGAAGCCAATATTTTTAAATGATTAAATAAAACATATCCATATCAATAATAGGAAAATACCATAAAAACTACATATTAATTGTCGACAGTTCGGAATAAGGATACTAAAAACCCTTTCCCTTTAATCATCTCATGAGGAGTCCCTAAATATATAAAAATGAAAATGACCCCCTTTTGATGTTTAAGAGAATTAACTATAATCAATATATAAAAGAGTCTGAACAGAACTTTTTTAATAAGGAAATTTAAAATGAATATGCAATAAATATAGCACATCTAACTATTACTAGACCTATATCTACCCCCCAGTGAAAAGTCATGTACTATGTGAAAGTACATCATTCATGATTCCTATGGATAAATTCCTATAGTGGTTGAATAATATGAATATCCAATAGTGGCCTTTTGTTTCACAGATCCCTACTCATGTTGTGGAGTAGAAAATTCCAAGAAGAAATGATATAGATGAACATATTGTCTATAACTCATACACATATTTATAGTTGAAGGACACAGACAAATAATGTTACTAAATATGAAAACATATATCAATACATAGGTACAATACTATATGTAAATTTATATTCTAAATAGAGATATTGTAATGAATCACTTAAACCACTCATGTGATGATCTTGCCACTTTTTTCACTAGTAAACCATTGAAGCATCAAATAGGTGGAAGTGAAGATAAAAAATAACCAACCATGCCTACCATATTAATCATTACCATGGTATCCCATTTCACTATCTCTAATTAGACCGTTTGGTTCAATATAAATACATTTTATTTTATATCTTATCATAATCCTTGTAAGTAGATTTGAGATTTCATATAGTCATTCTATATAAACTATGGTGAAAATGGAACCAAATTAATAAACTGATTGGTCTATGAGAACATTAAATACTCCTTATAATGTTAGGAGAGGAACTCTAGAGGATTCATAATCATCAGCAACTCTATGAAAAAAATCCTAGAAATAATAAAATTTAAAAACCATCAAATCAACTCCCACATTCCCACCCTCTTGTAACGTGGAGTCCCCAAATTGCTTTCTGGGACTGTCAAGTTTGAATTCCAAGAACATCACATTTATAATCTCATGTTTAACGAGAATGTTAAAAATATTATTGATTATTTCAATATATTCCTCTACCTATTGAGGTTTATTCAAACCATGAAAGTATAATATATTCTTAAGCATAAATTAACATGACATATCTCTTTATCCAAGAACTATTGGTTGTACCTTCATGACAACATTATGAAAAAGAGGTACATTCGGGATGATATCATGAACAACCTGCACGATAGAATTGATAATACTTTGATTGAGGGATGGATTCCTAGAAGGAGTATCAGTTCCACCCCTATCAAACTCATGGAATATTTCTCCAATGAAGACTTGTGCACATGAAAATAAATTAAATAATCAATATCATGATAATCTTATTTGAAACATTAAAACACATAAAAAAACTAATATTGACCTAAAAACTCAAATCATGAGACAAATATCGCATCATCTCATCATTACATGAGTATTTTTGTGATAGGAGTTGTCCATGAACTCACTACAACCTATCTTTCAAGTCCCAATAATCATATAGTTAGTCTATCAAGTGTACCAAGACAATTAATCTTACGAAAATTCCACATTTCTTTCAACTTCATTATGACCTAGCCTAGAAACACTCTCAATATTGGCAACTGACTTGATCATCCACATACTCAAAGAGTGTTCATGATCCCCAAATTCCGTTGACTATAACATGAGCATCAAAAAATAAGTAGAGTGAATGATTTCACACAACCTAATGCAAAATCATGTCATAAAAAAAATATATAACATATCAACATAGTAGAATAGATACATATATTCTATAACATAAAGAAGATTGAATAAATGATATAACTCTATATTAGACATAAAAATTACAATGTACAGGTCTAATACTCAAGAGAAAATTAATCTTTGAAACCAAATATTCTATGTGATATCAAAAGAAAACTCTCCCCAACACATCATCTTCTACCGATACATGGTACACATAAACACACACCACCACACAACGATTACCCAGAATTCCCTATATTTAAAGACATAAAATGTTTCAACACACCTTATAAGGGATTCACAATGTGTGAGATAAAAATATCAGTATGGTCTCACAAAAGTGATCCATAACAAGATATTGTATAATAAACCAGGAATTCTCAACATTAAAGAATACATGGCAAGATAATATTTAAAAAAAATTTATATCAAAAACAGGGAAAAACAATTAATTTCTCAAATTATCACATTTCCAAATAAATAATTAAAATCAATTTCAATGAATTTCATATAAATATATAAATAAAGATATATCATTTACATTACAAAGTGTGTGTCATATATAATATCAAACACATGGTAGTAAAACAAATATAATTAAATCATAAGCATCCCATGTTGGCCAAAAGGATTTGTAACACCACCCCAAGGATAACACTATTTTAGGATAGTTATAAAACTATTACTTAATATTGGAAAACATAGACATCAATCTCATATACATATGCATAAATTATATAGAGTAAGGGAACACCCCAAAATGTAACCCCCCCCCCAAACAGGTCCAACAAGAATATAAATCAACAGGCCATGGGAAAAGAGAAAATCCCCACAAGAACACCCTCTAATAGTGGGTGGGCCCTATTTCTAAAAATTCCACCTAAGTTCCCAACGGTTTCCATGTTCCCTAGTTTTACCAACCATTTCATCAATATATTTAATCACCGTATTCATTGAAAAACCAATTCATAAACTCATTCATATCATCGTTTAAAACACTATTTCATTTACCAACCCCACGGGAAGCCTATGTTTTATAAAAATCCCAGTTCCCCACACACAAATCAAATCACTAAATTATATAATATCATTTATTAAATTAAATTATAAAAAACTAGTAAAATTCGTCTCACCAACACAGGCTATAGATGGAAAAAACTACCTTTGAACTCATGTTTCACATGTAGTCAATGTGATCCACAAAAAAAAAAAGATGAATTCTCCATGAAAAAAGAGGCCAAATAACTAATATAAATATCCCAAATATGAATCAATTTAACAAAAGGTCCAGGAAAGTAGGGGAAAAACACATAACTCAAGAACAAAAACCTGATGCACCACCACCAATAAATGAAAAACCGTCAAAATGAGATCATTCCATGATTTATGATGTAATCATGATGAATAATATCCTTCGAACAAATAACAAAACACCATGATATTTCACTACTATTATCAAATAGAATGAATTAAAAAAATAATTATATAGCATGTGAAATGATCCACAACTACAAAAAAAAATCACTGAAAAAAATAATCCCAAAGGGATGGATGTGTCTAATATAATCAAAGATAATATATTTGTAGAGAGAACATATTCATATAGATGAATGAGAAACAACATCACTCGTATGGGGAGCTAATATCCCCATCCAAATAATTTACATCGAATTTAACCAATTTATATGTCATGGAATCCTTATGACCTGCATATGAAGAAAAACCCATAAATTGTTTTTGTAAACTTTATTTTTTACATTTCAATGTTTGAAACATTTACTTCGAGTTTCTACATTCACATTGTGTATCAGGTTCATGAAATATTACTTCAATAAATTAAACATCATGTACAACAATTTCATGGTGTGTATTTCTCATGTATACTACAAAATATAGATTTTAGATGAAAACCCACAACACCTTGGTCATTCTACGAACTTTTCAAGAATCAGAAATTCCATTACATGTTTATATCTAGACTCCAATTATTCAAAAAAAACATTCATCCCAAAACATTAGATCAATAATCCAAACAAATGCTCCCTTTCATTGGGAGTCCAAATATGCAACCATCTAATGAGGAAAATTAGTAAATAGAATTTTAATTAATATATTGTGGGTAATGGGATGTTATAGGGGCTAATGTTCTTCATTGGGGAATTACAATTGGATGGAGATGAGCTTCTAAAACTAGGTGAATTATGGAAAATAGAATGATACAAATCCTCCACTAAAATTGGTAGCTTAGTTTTTAAATAAAAAATTATTCAATATGATGGTAGATTTTATCATCTATGTATTATTACACTTATTATTAATATATTGAGCATATTCAAAGTTATTTCATTGATCTTTGTTTGTTTTGAGCGTTCTCAGGATCCCATGTAGTATATTTGAACTCTATATTCAATCTATCCACTTTGTGTGGTATTTTTCATCATGTTTACCCCAATATAAATCATTTCCCCATATTTAGATTCTAAATATTTCCCTCTTTTTTATGTTCTATTTTCCTATAATTCTTTTTGATCATTTACATTCGCCTACGGTGCCATGGTTTGAAATTAGTGGGTAGGATTAGTTATTAATAGAACCCGATATTTTTGTTGATTCATGTGAGATGAATGGATTATCAATGTGAGGAAGTATTAGTGTTATTTTGGGATGTATTTGATGTTACTCATTCATTTATAATCCAATATCGAGTTAGAAGTGGCGTGAGAGGTTCCACACATGACTGACGGTGTACAAGCTTCATACAAGATGATTTAACCATTAATTTCATGCCACAAGAGATCCAAAATAATTGGAATGAGATGAATCCCATTATAAATTGGATTAAATTATGCATGATTTGAGATAATGGAAATAGATCTATAAGATATGTGAACCATTCATTGGTCTCACAAAAGTCTCGCCATATGTGGCATGTACTATGATGAACACATGTCTTATAATCTGATTTATATGGAGAAAGGCTTCTCATGCTAGAATTAAGTATCTCACACTATGAGGAGGGACCACACACAATGTGACCATAGCTGAATAAATTCACATGTGTATGTACTACATGCCTAGTGAGAATGTGAACATAAATTTTGGTCGTGGTGTGCACATTGTGTGTACTGACACATGGACTATGTATACATACATAGCTCAAAGGAAACATGCACAACCAGTTGAAAATAGCTCAGACATGTGTGGCTTAGACATGATTTTTACTACCCTTTAATGTCATGTAGTGCTACATAGAATGTGAGAAATGTGACAGGGAGGACATGCTTATGAAGTAGAGTGGGCCTATATATTGTGTGGGTCCCTTACAAACCACGTATCACTATCTGAGGAAACACTTACCTCTCGTATGTCTTTCATTTTGACCTATATTTTTCCTATTTATATTGATATTCTGAGTGATTTTCCATATAGAATGTGATGGTAGAATTTGTAGTATATATTGAGATATGATATGATATGTTTTAGTCATTATGTTTCTTTTTGTGATTCTCAATGATTTCTGTTGTTGGGAATGATCATCAATGAGATCAATGTGATAACCTCTTAGTGGGACAAGGCATGGGTCCCCTATCAACCTTTATAGTGGAACCTGCATGTAAAGGTAGGGAATTGGTCATCTACCTCTTGGGTGGAACCCTCCCGTAGAGTCCAAACATGGGTCCTCTACCACTATAGTATGACCCTACTGTAGAGTAAGGTAATGGGTCCTCTTCCACTGGAGTGGAAACCTCCTATAGAGTTAGGGAAGGGGTCATATACCACTATAGTGGCACTCACCACTAGATTTAGGGCATGAGACCTATAAGACTAGACTATAACCCTCATCTAGAGTAAGGGAATGGGTTTTATACATCCTCAGTGGAAGACTCCAATGGATTTAATGAATGGGTCCTCAACCTATTGAGTACCACCCTCCTTGGGAGTTAGGGCATGGGTAATCTATCTATTAGGTGAAAACCTCGTGTATAGTTATGGAATGGTTCTTCTATCAATCTAATGAGTGTATCCTTCCTATTTTACCTAGGACTGGGTCACATAAATAGATATTTTTCACCATCAACTATGTGAAATAATAGAATGGTGTGTATTGATAGGGATACGTTATCCGATTGAAACAAGGGATCTTTGGAATCCCTGACTGAGATATGGAACAATTGGAACACACTTTTATGAGGGTATATTGTAACAGGGAGATCCAATATATGTAATGCCCCGACCCCAATTACCCAGATTCGGTGCATTATTACATAACATTGGCATGATCACAAAATATCATGTCTCGAAAGACTGAATAGTTTATTATCCTTGGAAACAATAGATACATTCAAAAAAAATTACCTTACATCATAAAGTGAAATCTATATCAACATTTTCTATCCACACTCATATCCCCTTATACTTTTCATGTAGGTCATTTATAAAAATCTTTTCACAACCAGGGAAAAATAAAACATTGACAAGGGTGAGCTCAAATTCCCAGTAAGGTTATCAATATAGAAGAATCTTTCATAAATAATCATAATCATTTAAGGCAATGTATAACTAAAACAATAGCCTTTTAAACTTGAACTTCAGCGTAATATGGAAGAAATAAAATGAATTAATTCCATTTACTCATTCATATGGATATTCTACTAGTTGAATAATCTCATGAAATATTAATAACCACTTTCATAATGATGGAATGCATAATTCCAGACTATCATAACCATGTAGCCAAGGCTTCGTGCCAAGACTACAAATAAGATTTTTTCAAGGCCTCATGGAAAGACACTAGTTTGTCTTGTTAGACCTACCAATGCATCGAGGAGCTATAGCAGGCTCCACCCATCACTTACTAAGTCCAATTCATTCTTCATATGAACCAGTTTAAACATAACATAAACAATCATATTAAAACTAGCATACAAAATGTCAATACATTGTCCATAAACCATGAATGTTATTAAAATAACACATCCACAGTCAAACATATCACAAGACCTCCAATAGAATATGGATGTTTTATATCATAATAAAACAACTTCAAATAATATTAAAATCCATCAAATGATGTTGGCATAGATGAAATCAAAACTATTTTAGAGAAATATATATTTTTTTGAAATCCTTTAAAAGTCACACATTTAATAAGGACGTAATTTAGAAGAGATTTTTAACTGAAATTTTCCCAAACCACTTTGAATCTTTTGAAAAGAAATATCATTTAAAAACATTCATGTACTTATAAATAAATCATTAAAATAATTTTGAAAACATGGACATTAATTAAAAATAATTAGAAAGATAAATCATTAAGACATTTAAAATTCTGATCTTGATAAAGAGTACCTTTTACAAATTCTTAAAATATTCGTATTGAAATAATTTAAAATTCACATAATTATAAAATAAAATATTTACATTCAAAATATTCTTATAAGCTTGTAAGGGAAGCTTCGATGAGTTTATAATTGTATAAAATAGCCGCACCCTTCGTAAAAGTTAAAAAAAATCTTACATTAAATTGGATAAAAAATGTCAAAAAGTACCTTGTTTGGAAAATGACGGAATAATTACTTTCAAAACACATAAGGGTATAAATGAATTTAACCCATTTTCTAGTAAATAGTAAAAATGTTTTTAAATATTTATTTATGAAACATGGATCTGGATGATAATGAGGTCCCAGAAGATAATTACGTATAAACAACCTCAGATAATGAAGAGATTATGAAATAAACCCTTTCCAATATGGTAACATACTAAACATACAACCCATGAAAGGAGTATCATACAATTAATATGTAAACAAAAATTAATTAATGTGTATTACACAATTAATACAATTATGGACAGTACATACACCACATAAAAGGTAATAGTGGCAATATGGCATGAATCTCATGGGAAAAAGGAGTGAGATGAAAACCCATTACCTTGTACATTTCTGGGGTCGAGCATAGGTTAAACACCTTTATAGTAGTTAAATAATTGTTATTATATTATACTAGAATAATATACATTAATATGATATCATATATGATCTTTTAACATTGCTTTGTTAATAATATCTTAGTATTATCGTCGTTTCGGGTTTTAACTTACTCATTTTCTTTTATATGTTTTGTTACATAAGTCGTGTTTTTTATCCATAAGTTTTATCTTATTCATATCCAGAATTATATAAAGTCCTTAAACATTATTTTTAATCATAAAATGAAATTAGTCTTTAATGGATATGATTGGGAATGAATCTCATTGAGTTCGTGGAGACGGTAATCCGTACATACACACAAACACTACTTCCATTTCATTTTTCATTTTAAAAGGAATCAAAACCAAAGGATAAATAGGTATATTATTATTCAAATATATTATAATATCTTATATGTGTTACTTATGTTCATTTACACCATCCATTATACGTTCCATGTATGGTATGAATGAGTCATATCACTATGAGGGGGTGGTAGTCCGCACTTCCTCAAATGAAATTATCGTATATATATACAACATGAAACAAATAATGGTATGATATAAAATGGAATTATAGAAGCATATATATAAAATAAATTTCTTTAATATGATATTTAATTATAGTTCCATCATAATAGCCACCATGAGAGGTGGTGTGAGATAATTGAACAATCATCGTTTCGTGAGGCGTTTGGTTTCCATCCACAGAAACATTATGTTCTTCACCCATTAGATGGAGGTGAGTGTAAGTGTAGTTATTTTACTTCTAATTAAAATATCCTAGTATAATTATGATAATGGTTTTTTTACAAAAGAAAATAATAAGAAGAGTTTAGGGGTTGGAGAAGTAAAATAAATGAAAAGAAGCTAATAGAAATCGTCGCATTTAATTTGGGTAACTCCCTTTGGTTTGAACCGAAAAGGACTCTTGAAGTTCCTTATGACTAAGGTAAGGCTTATAGAAGGAGGAGAGGAATGTAGGGAGCTTAATTGGTCAGATTTTGGTCGATAAAAAATGTTTGAGAGGTGTGAGGAATTGGTTAAAAGATGTGTCCTTTTATAAGGGGGAGGAGGGGCTCTTTAGAAAAAACGTAAAGTATTAGTTTATAATAAAATCATATTCAGTTTCTAATGAATGAAAAGTGTATTATTCAAAGTTTAAGGTTGTTATGGGTCTAAATCCTTTCATCGAATAGATTTTAGATAGTTTTGGGTCACTATATTTATATTTCAGTTTTAACTCGTAGTTAATTAGTTTGACATTTACCATGTCACTTTGTATTTTTATATTATATAGATAATAACTATATTATATACATCCAAGCAACACCAAGTGATCCATTAATGATACACCTATCATTATATAAGTCCTTTGGCCAAACCTTTGTTTTTTAGGAATTGAATATCAAATAATAATATAATATTTGTTTTAAAAATTCATTTATGTCAATTTTGATACTATTCAATAATTGATTTTTGTTAAAATCATAAAAAAATTTCTTAATTCCAATGATATTCACATAATAAATCCTATAATGACATATTCACTAGTAAAATTCATGGATTCTTTCAAAGATTTCAAATTATTTTTATTTTAACATTTATAATAACAATTATTTGATTCATGCCTTAATAATGGAAATATTGTGTCATTATATTATTATAGATAAATTTAATTATTCATTGTATAAAAATTATAAATAAAATACAATTATTTATTAAATCTTTTTATCTTTCTAATGACTATTTATAGTAAAAAATTATATATATATAACCCTATGTAAAAATTGTTTTTCTAAAAGATATATTCTTATGTCTTTTTTGTATTTACTTTAACTTAATAAATATAAAGTGTCATTATCACTTACAAGTGGATCCATGGGGTCCCAAAATCGACCCAAAGATGCCCATGGTCGGACATGTATCAACCAATAGGGTTATGACACGTTTTAGGGTAATTTATTATTATTATAATATTATTTTTTACCCTTATTTACCAGATTTACCCTTTAACCATGGTAAATGAAATATTTACCGAAATAATTATTCAAAATGTCTAAAAATAAAAGTTAACTATTTAAACAATTTGGACCTCCTGATTCTAAATATTGAAACCATTTTATTAAATTCAAAACACAGAAGTGTTAGAAATTAATTTAAAATTAATACCTGTTGTTGGAACAAAAAGCGTGTTTTTAACAAATAATAACTATCAAAAGATTGACACTTTCATATGTCCAGTATAAACTTGGACATAAAAAAATGTAGAACTAATTATCTAAGAGTTAAAACTAAACAATAATGTTAATATAATGACCCAAACCTCTCTAAAATCTCTTGGATGAAAGGATTTCTAGCAATCCCCACCTTAGACTTTGAATAATCCACTTTGGATCTATTAGAAACAGAATATGAATTCATTATAAATTAATACTTTATGTTTTTTCTAAAGAGCCCCTCCTCCCCCCTAATAAAAGGACACCAATTATAAAAAATTCTTGACACCTTCAAAGCCTTTTGGTTTGGACATCCCCTTCCCAAATATCCTCTCAACTTCCCTCACATCATCTTAGAGGCCTTAGTTTTGTCAGAAAGCCAACCTAAGGAGCCATTTTGATCAAATCCAAAGGAAAAACCCGAAGAAGAGGTAATGTATTCACCACCCTCTTTCAAGTTCCTTTCTTCTTCAACTTTTTCTTTCATTGTTATTCCCATTCTAAAATAATAACTCCAGTATCCTATATATGCTGTGATGTTTTTATATGTATGGTACAACCATATTCAGTATTCTATCCATCCTTTGAATGACATGTCACCATACCTGCGTACGTACGATATACTGTCTCCACATCATGGTGTAATTGTTATTCAAAACATTATTATTTGGATTGGTATAATAATGATGTTTAATTCATGTAAATAATAAATATAACATGATATTGATTCTTTATATAAGATATACTATCCAATTATATATATTTTAATATCAAAAGAGTTATATTGTCGCTCATGCGTACATACGGACTACCGTCTCCACAAACGCGTTGAGATTCATTCCCCATCGTATCCATTCAAGTATAATTCTCATTTTATGACTATAAATAATGTTTAAGGACTTAATATCACTATGGATATGAATAATATACATCCTATCCATAACAAACATGGATTATGTAACAAAACATAAAAAAGAAAATGAGTATGTTAACAGCCGAAACGACAATAATAGTAAGATATTATTAACAATGAGATGTTAAAATATCATATATGATGTCATATTAATGTATATGATTCTTTTATAAGATTATAACAATTATTTCACCATTATAATGGAGGTTATACTACCCTCAACAAAGGAAAAGTAAAAGGTAAGGGGTTTTCATCTCACTCATTATTCCCATGAGATTCATGCCATATTGCCATTATTTCCTTTTGTGTGGTGTATGTACTGCCCATAACTATATTCCTTTTGTAATAAACATTAATATATGTGTATTTACTTATTCATTTTATGATACATCTTTCATGGGGTGTATGTTTCGTAAGTTACCAAATTGGTATGGTTTTATTTCACAATATCTTTATTATCCGAGGTTGTTTATACATAATTATGTACTATGATCTCTTTATCATCCACATCCATGTTTCTTAAGAAAAATTATTTCAAATCATTCATAATATATTGTAGACTATGTTTTAATTTCATTTTTACCCTTTTTTACTTTTTATAAGAAGTTAATAATGGGATCTTTCCGTTGTTTTCCAAACAAGGTCCTTTTTTACCTTTTCGTCAGAGTTATGGTAAGAATGTATTTTTTTAACTTATACGGCAGGTGCGGCTATTTTCTATCATTATAAAATCTTAAAAGATTCAATTAAAAACTAATAAAGATATTTTCAAAGTAAATGTTTTATTTTATAATTATATAAATTTTAAATGATTTCAAAAAAGAGATGTTTCTCTCAAATAGCATTGATTTCATCTATGTCAACATCGTTTGATAAATTTTACACTTATTTGAAATTTATTTATTATGATACAAATCATCCATATTGTATGTAAGGTTTTGGGATATGTTTGACTATGGATGAGTTATTTTTATAAGAAGTTTATAATGGAATCTTTCCGTTGTTTTCCAAACAAGGTCATTTTTAACCTTTTCGTCAGAGTTATGGTAAGAGTGTATTATTTTAACTTATACGGCATGTGTGTCTATTTTCTACCATTATAATATCTTAAAAGATTCCATTAAAAACTAATAAAGATATTTTCAAAGTAAATGTTTTATTTTATAATTATATAAATTTTAAATGATTTCAAAAAAGAGATGTTTCTCTCAAATAGCATTGATTTCATCTACGTCAACATCGTTTGATAAATTTTACACTTATTTGAAATTGATTTATTATGATACAAATCATCCATATTGTATGTAAGGTTTTGGGATATGTTTGACTATGGATGAGTTATTTTTATGTCATTAATTGTTTATGATTAATGTTTTGGGAATTTTCTATGCTAGTTTTAATACGAAAGTATATGTTATATTTCATCCTCTTCTTAAGATGAATGTATTGGACTAGTGTGTTCCGGGTTGGGGACCAGTAAAAGTAAGCCCTCCGAGATGGGGTCTGGTTACAGCATACCCTCCGGGTTGGTGTCCGGATATTAGAGGCACTCCGGGTTGGTGTCCGGTTATTAGAGGCACTCCGGGTTGGTGTCCGATTATTAGAGGCTCTCTGAGTTGAGTCCGGTTACAGAGGCTCTTCGGGTTGGGTTCTAGTTACAGTTATCCCTTAAGTCTTAGCACGAGGCCTTGACAGAGAAATTAAAGATTGGAATTATGCCTTCCATAATTATTAATGTGGTTATTGATATTGAATGTGATTATTCGACTAGTATAATATCCACGTGAATAACTAAATGTCATTATTTCATTTTATCTTTTCCATATTACTCTGAAGTTAATGTTTTAATGGATTTTGTTTTAGTTATACATTGCCTCAAATGTTTATTCTTATTTATGAAAGTTTCTAGTATTTTTTTGTCTTTACTGAGCATCTGATCTCACCCCTTTCTATGTTTTATTTTTCCTAGGATGTGAAGAAATATATTATGACTGACCTGCAGGGATAGTCTGAAGGGGAAATGAGTGTGGACTATGAAGACTATATTATTGTAGTTTATCACTTTATGATATAATGGAAACATTATGAGTGTATCTAGTGATACCAAGGCTACTAAACTAATTATTCTTTGGAGACTTGATCTGTTTGGATCATGCCAATGTTATGTAATAATTCACCGACTCTAGGTAACTAGGGTCGGGGCCAAATAATAACTATGAAAAGTTTGACACTTTTTTTATGTCCAATTTCAAAGTAAAATTACTTACAATTACCATCATTGGATTAAATGGTAAAAATATAATTTATTTATACTTCCAAACAATTAAAATGTATAATTTAACAATATAAAGTATTTGGGTTTAAAATGTTGTTTTCAATTAAAATATACTATTTTCACTATTCACCAAAATATGAAAGTTATCAGAAAAACACCAAAACATTATTGAAACTAAATTATTATGTTCCGATTCTAAAGAAGAAGTTTATTTCATCAAATTGAATACATAAAAGTTTAAAACATTTGATTTAAAAAGGATTCGCCATTAAAAGGTGGTAAAATTGCATTTTTTGAAAAAGACTTCTTCTATTTGAAAAAAATGTATTTATTCTTAAATTATTTCTAAGAAACTCATAATATGTATTCTAAAATTATATGGATTATATAAAGATCAAAATTTAGTTAATACTATTCATAACCGATTTTGAACGGCTTGTTTGCTAAGTCGTGGTGCGCTAGAACTCGGTGTTGCATGTAATGAATGTTGTTAATTACATTGAAGAAATAACGTACTATGAAATCTTGGGGTGTTACATTAATCCCTCCTTCAATAAATTTCATCCTTATAATTTGAATTTATTTTTCAAAAATAAATGTTTGAAAATAGAATATTCATTTGGGAAAACCCACATTAGAAATTAGGTTAATAAAATTTAGTCATGATAAGAGGAAAAGGGAAATGAAAGGGTCACCACAAAATTATTATCTTGATTAGGAGAACATTGGTGGAAATTAGAGACATATAATTGGAAGGAAAACATAAATATTTATAGGTAGTGATTGAGGTCATCAATAACAAAAAAGTGTAAAATTGAGGGCCTTAAATTCATCAATCTATGATGATTTAAAATACCATCAGTTCAACAAAACATATGGTATTAGGATATCAAAATTTTTTAAGATCCCTTCACTAAAGTATAAGAATTAAATTCTTCATAGAATAAGAGAAGAAGAAAAATATATACTTGACAAGTAGAGTCCCATACTGTAACTAATTTCTACGAGAAACTCATGTTTCACTCTAAAAGACAATAGAACGTAAAAATAATATTATATTTATCCTATTTGTATATGGTTCAAAAAAATGAATATTTTATTCATCTAGAAAAACCATTAAAAAACTACATTATAAAATCCAGGACATCACGTGGGTCAGTGGTAGGTGATACACCCTTGTCGCCCTTCGGTTGTGGGTTGAACTCTCGTGGCCTTGCTGGACGCGACGAGTTGTTGCCCAACCTCTTGGTTGTACTTTTTATGTATATCCAAAAATAATCTAAAACATGAATTATCCAAAATACTTTTGTAAAAACTCACAGTCTAAAATTTATAAGGATGGTAAACCGAATGAAGATCCTTTTTCTGCGTAATAACATGTGAACACCTTCATCATGTATTCTTTTAAAACACTGCAACATCCTGAATTATTATAAGACCTTATTGATTAAATTCATGATCCCTTATTCTTTATAGAATACTGGATATACTCCTTCTATCTAAAAATGTTGTAAACTCCAGCAATGATGGAATATACAAATCATTAATCAGTTTCAATGTAATCAAGAATATCCAATATAATTTATCCAAATCAGTGATGTATTATTCTAAAATCACTACCTCGGTATCAGAACCATATTATGGTTTATCATTCTCTCAACCATATAATTTCCAAACTTTTAACCTCCTATTGAGTCACTTTTCATGGTTCCACGCAATCTCAATTCCTTAATGAAATAGTACTGCAGTACAATCCTTATATACTCCATAATTATTATAACCATTACATTGATGATACAACACATAAATGACATAATTCCCTAATAACAACATAAGAACTCTAATGATTCCTCCTCATATGTGGTAGTATAATAACTTGATTATTATTAAATAACATCATTTTTGGTATAATCTTATGAATGGGAAATTGATTTGCGTAGTGTCCCAACTCCGTGCAGATGTAGCATTGTACATTTGAAACCTTTTTCGTACCCTTGAAGTAACATACATGGTATCCTTTTTCTCCACACTTATAACAAGCTCCCATTCCTTTTAGGAAAGTTTAAGGGTGTTTCTTCCCACATTTATCAAATATGGAAACATTATTCTTTTCCCTCTTCCCTTTATCCATCATTCTTTCTTCCATCTTTTTCTTCTCTTGCTTCCCATCAAAGCCATAGGACACAGAGAATTTTTTACTTATCTTATTAACAAATGATAAAATTTATTCATATCTTAAGAATACATGGGAGACTATTTCCCTTCTAAATGTTGTCTTAATACTGTGAAAGATATGATCCTTCTTACTCTTTGGATCATACGTATTGTTGGAGTTCACATTCGTTCTACTGGGTGCCATTTCTATACAATAGCATAAACTAGGTCAGTTTATGAATTGCAATGAATAATTCGAAACATGTAAAATACCAAACGTAAATTGAATGGTTTATGGATATAATCCATAATCATAAATATGTCTTCATTGAAGAATTATATACTCATAAACCCTTAATAATTATTTTTAATGAAAATTAGAATTATCCTAAACATATCCCCCAGGAGTTTCATAACCAAGAGTGTACTAAGGCCTGTTTCCATGCACCAGTTCCTTATCCAGTCTAGTTTAAAGCATTGTTTCCAGGTTTTACCCCTAGGTACATCTGTGCCAGAGCCACCTCTACATGTTCGTATCCAAACAGGGATGTATTGCTCGAAAAACTTACAAAATCATTACAATACCAAAATTCTCGGATGTTCTTCTATACTAATCCTCAAATTCCATCTTAGGTTTTTGTGCTCTTATGAGAGTTTATCTAAATCTAGCTTACATGGTTTGTACTAAACATCCTATGATACCAACTATAAATCCCCAAACACAATTACCCAGAGTCGGTGCATTATTACATAACATTGGAATGATCACAAAAGATCATGTCTTGAAAGTCTGATTAGTTTAGTAGCCTTGGAAACACTAGATACATTTAAAAACTTTACATTACATCATAAAGTGAAAACTACATCAACATTTTGTCTCCACACTCATATCCCCTTATACTATCCCTACAGGTCATTCATAAAATTCTTCTTAACATCCTGGGAAAAATAAATCATAGAATGGGGTGAGATCAAATGCCCAGTAAGGATAATAATATAGAGGAAACATTCATAAATAAGCATAATAATTAAGGCAATGTATAACTAAGACAAAAGCCTTTTAAACTTGATCTTCATCATAATATAGAAGAAATAAAATGAAATAATTCCATTTACTCATTCACATGTATATTCTACTAGTCAAATAATCACATGCAATATCAATAACCACTTTCATAATGATGGAATGCATAATTCCAGACTATCATAACCACGTATCCAAGGCCTTGTGCCAAGACGACAAATAAGATTTTGTCAAGGCCTCGTGCCAAGACACTAGTTTATCTTATGAGACCTAACAATGCATCAAGAAGCTATAGAGGGCTCCACCCATCACTTATTAAGTCCAATTCATTACTCATATGAACAAGTTTATTCATTACATATACATTCGTATTAAAACTATCATACGATATTGTCAATACTTTCTCCATGAACCATGAATTGTATAAAAATAACACATCCACAATGAAACATATCACAAGACCTTCAATACAATATGGAATATTTGTATTATAATAAATCAACTTCATTTAATCTTAAAATCCATCAAATGATGTTGACATAGATTAAATCAAAACTATTTTAGAGAAATATCTTTTTTTTAAATCATTTAAAGGTCACACATTTATTAAGGAAGTAATTTAAAAGAGATTTTTGAATAAAAGTGTCCCATAACACATTCAAACATTTGAAAAGAAACATCCTTTCAAAAAATTCATGTCCATATAAATAATTCCTTAAATTAATTTTGAAAACATGGACATTAATTAAAAATATTTAGAAAGATAAATCATTAAAACATTTAAAATTCTGATCTTGATAAAGAGTACCTTTCACAAATTCTTAAAATATTCATTTTGAAATAATTTTAAAGTCACATATTTATAAAATAAAACATTTAAATTCAAAATATTCTTATAATCATGTAAAGGATGCTTCCACGAGTTTATAATGGTAGAAAATATCCACACCCGCCATAAAGTTAAAAAACTTCTTACCTTAAATTCGTCGAAAAGGTCAAAAAGTACCCTATTTGGAAAATGACGGAATGATATCTTTCAAAAAACATAAGGGTATAAATTAAATTAACCCATAGTCTAGTTAATATTAAAAAAATATTGAAATATATTTTTATGCAACACGAATGTGTACGATAAAGAGGTCCCAGTAGATAATTACGTAGAAACAACCTCGGATAATGAAGAGATTGTGAAATAAACTCTTACCAATTTGGTAACTTACTAAAAATACACCCCATGAAAGGAGTATCATACAATGAATAAGTAAATATCCATAAATTAAATTGTATTATACAATTAATACAATTCTGGGTAGTATATAAACCACACAAAAGGTAATAGTGGCAATATGGCATGAATCTCACAAAAATAAGTAGTGAGATGAAAACACCTTACCTTGTACTTTTACTTGGTAAAGTGTAAGTTAACCTCATTTATAATATTTAAACCATTGTTTTTAATTTATACATGAATTATATACATTAATATTATATCATATATGAACTTTTAGCATTCCTTTGTAAATAATATATTAGTATTATCGACGTTTCTGGTGTTAACTTACTCATTTTATTTTATATGTTTTGTTACATAAGTCATGTTTGTTATCCATTGGCTGTATCATATTCATATCCAGAATGATATAAAGTCCTTAAATATTATTTTTAATCATCAAATGAAATTAGTCTTGAATGGATACGATGGGGAATTAATCTCATCACATTCTTGGATACGGTAATCCATACGTACGCTCGAACGCTACTTCCATTTTATTTTTCATTTTAAAAGGAATAAAAACCAAATGATACATATGAATATTATTATTAAAGTATAATATAATTTCTTATATGTTTTGCTTACGTTCATTAACACCATCCTTTATACGTTCAATGTTTTGTATGAACGAGTCATATCACTTTGAGGGGGCGGTAGTCCGCACTTCCTCAAATGAAATTATCATATATATATACAACATGAAGAAAATAATGGTATGGTATAAAATGAAATCAAAAAGCTTATATATAAAATAAATATCATTAATATCATATTTAATTGTAGTGCCATCATAATGGCCACCATGAGAGGTGGTAGGAGATAATTGAACAATCATCGTTTCATGAGGCGTTTGGTTTCCATCCAGAGAAACATTATGTTCTTCACCCATTAGATGGAGGTGTGTGTAAGTATAGATATAATACTTCTCTTAAAAATATCCTAGTATATTTAGGATACTTTTTTATTACAAATGAAAATAATAATAATAGTTTAGGGGTTGGACAAGTAAAATAAAATAAATGAAGCTAAGAGAAATCATTACCTTTAATTTGGGTAACTCCCTTTGGTTTAAACCAAAAGGACTCTAGAATTACCTTATGCCTAACGTAAGGCTTCTAGGTGGAGTCTAGGGATGTAGGGAGCTTAATTTGGTAGAGTATTGATGATCCAAAAAGCTTGAGAGGTGTGAAAAATTGGTTAGAAGTTCTGTAATTTTATAAGGGGGAGTAGGGGCTCTTTAGGAAAAACTTAAAGTATTATTTTATAATAAAATAATATTCGGTTTCTAATGGCTCCAAAGTGGATTATTAAAAGTATATCGTGGGTATGTGTCGATATAATTTCAACCAATATATTTTAGACAGTTTTGGGTTTCTATATTAACCATATCATTTAGTTTTAATTCTTAGTTAATTAGTTTGACATTTACCATGTCACTTTGTATTTTTATATTATATAGTTAATAAACATACTATATACATCCAAGAGACCCCCCTAGTGGTACATTAATGATAAAAATATCTTTATATAAGTTGTTTGTCCAATCCTTATATTTTAGGAATAGAATATCAATTTATAATATAATATTTGTTTTAAAAATTCATTTATGTCAATTTTGACACTATTCAATAATTGACTTTTTTTAAGTCTTGAAAACTTTATTAATTCCAATAAAATTAATTTAAGAAATAATATAATGTCATATTAACCAATAAAATCCATTTATGTCATCAAAACGTTCAAATTATATTTATTTTAACATTTATAATACCAATTATTTGATTCATGCATTAATAATGGAAATACTGCATCATTATTATGTCATAAATAAATTTAATTATTCAATGCATAAAAATTATAAATAAAATACAATTATTTAGTAAATCGTTTTATCTTTATAATTAATATTTATATTCAAAAATCCAACATATATAATCCTATGTAAAGTTTTTTTATAAAAGATATATGCTTATGTCATTTATGTATTTACTTTAACTTAATTAATATAATGTGTCATTATCACATACAAGTAGCTCCATGGGGTGCCAAATCGACCCAAAGATGCCCATGGTCATACATGTATCATCCAATAGGGTTAGGACACGTTTTAGGGTAATTTATTATTATTATAATATTTTTTTTACCCTTATTTACCGGATTTACCCTTTAACAATGGTAAATAAAATATTTACCGAAGTAATTATTCAAAATGCCTAAAAATAAAAATTACCTATTTAAAAAATTTGGACCTCCTGATTCTAAATATTTAATCCATTTTTCTAAATTAAAAATATAGAAGTGGAAGAAATTAACTTAAAATTAATACCCATTGTCGAAACAAAAAGCGTGTTTTTAACAAATAATGACTATCAAAAGATTGACACTTTCTTATGTCCAGTTTAAATAAAAAATTACGTCCAATGAAAAAAATTGTATTAAATGGTAAAATTATAATATAAGAATAAATTAAAATCACCCAAACACATAATTTATCACTACTAATTATTTTGATTAAAAAAGTTTCTTTTAATTAAAATTTAGTAATTTTCACTATTCATCAAATTATGAATGTTATCAGAAAAGTACCAAAATTTCTCCCTAAGATAATTTCTATATTCCAAATCCAAAAATAAAGTCTATTTTACCAAATTAAAACCATAAAAGTTGAATTTATTAATTTAAAATTAATTCCTGCTGTCAAAACCAAAAGGCGTATTTTTAAAAAATAATAACTATCAAAAGTTTGACACTTTTTTTGTCCAATTTCAAAGTGAAATTACATATAATGACCATAATGGGATGAAATGGTAAAAATATAATCTATTTATAATTACAAACCATTAAAATTTATAATTTAACAATATAAATTATTTTGATTTAAAAAGATGTTTTCATTTAAAATATAGTATTTTTCACTATTCACCCAAATATGAAAGTTATCAGAAAAACACAAAAACATTATTGAAACTAAATTATTATGTCCCGATTCTATAAATGAAGTTTATTTTGTCAAATTTAATATATAAAAGTTTCAAATATTGGATTTAAAAAGGCTTCTCCATTAAAAGTCGGTAAAATTGCATTATTTTCAAAAATATTTCTTTTATTAGAAAAAAAATGTATTTGTTCTTTAATTATGTCTAAGAAACTCATAATATGGATTCTAAAATTATAAGTATTATATAAAGTTAAAAATTCAGTTATTACTATTCATAGCCACTTTTGAACAGCTTGTTTGGTATGTCATGGTACGCTAGAACTCGGTGTTGTGTGTAGTGAAAGTTATTGAATTACTTTGAAAAATAACGTACTATGAAATATTGGGGTGTTACATTATATATACTATATATGATTCATTTATGATTGTATATCCCTATTGATTGGTTTCTTTTTCCATCTTTTTATGTGCTTAGCTTTCCACTTCTATCGTGTCTCATATTTATCCCCCTCTAGCTTTTGAGGTCTTCTAAAGAGTTCTTAATAGAATCACCCTTGAATGTTATTTTACATAATATGTCATGTCTTATGAAGAGTAAGGACATGTAATCAAGGATTATATAGGATGTTAGGGATATTGTGGTTCATTTTAGAGGATATATCAGAAAGGACTTGAATATATAAGGTTGGGATCTCGGTATTTATCCTTTCTAGTTCTTGTTATTTTCAAACATATCGCGTACCAGGAATGTATTTTTAGCCTTTTTTACTATGTTATATTTCATATATGTACTCCCGTATTCTCTATATGATGTTAAATGAATCATTTATACTCTAAATTTAACTACTTATCTTATTATTCCTCTACACTTCTACATAGAGATAGTTAGGTGCATTCATATAAGTAAATTAGGAAATGGAATCCCATAATAATTATACCTTTCCATTCCAGTATCCACACCTTGGCCAAGAGATATGAGCATGGGGTAGTCATGGCTCATTTTTTTCTTTAACCAGGAAAACCAAAGTGGGTCAGGTCGTGATATATTGGTATCATAGGTTTTCTATTCCATGTGGTGGTGTTCGAATATGTCACCTTACAATGATTTGGGTGGGACAAAGGTATGTTATGTCAAAATGTAACATTAATGGATTTAATACTAGGTAACCCGTTATTTTTTCAATTTCTAACATTTTGATATAGTAGGACTTATGATACCTGCAAGTAAACTCCAAATACTGAGATATCTAATGCTGGTAATATTCGTAAATACAAAATATAGTATTGAGTCCTTTGACAATACTTCATGTGAATTATCTCAGTATATATATATCTCTAAGTGTGTGTCTGTATGTTTATAAATTTTCAAATAATCATGGTGAAACATGATTTCTTTTCCGGATGCCTCTACTAATATTATCAACCATGCTACTGATTAAGGACCATGAAGATGATATGATGAGTGATAAAGCCTCAGTTATTGTTTTATCACATGTGATATTTCCTATAGGTGGATAGTTAGTATCAATCCCACCTATCAAGTAGTATATAATACCAACGAATAAGGTTTAGAATGAACACTGGTATAGCACACTTTTTAAGTTCCATTGCTTGAAGTCCTTGATGTTCCATTGTAAGAAATATCCCCATGTGGTAGAGGATTTTCTAGAGTTATTTGTTTAATTTTACTATATTTTCAATACAGTGACTGGTCAATTAGTATTTCTGGAGCCCATTATTTTTCCACAGATTAGTTGGGCATTCATGTAGTCTTGTCAGGTAGATACATGGTGAGTCACCAATCTCATTGACCGACCTCCATTAGCTATTCCATGAGGGGTATTACACGTAATGTCTTTTCCAATTTGAGATTCCAGAGAATTTGGATATAAATCTGATAGGGATGATGGTTTTTGAGTATGTCACATGGTTTACTGACCTTATGTGTTACATTGTTGAAATGATTTGGTATGATACTTCAGGTTGTGGATTTTTGAGTTGGGTCACTGCATAAACATATGTGCAAGTGTAGTACCCCTTTTCCTTCCCACTTATGTTGGAGTCTTGTCATGGTCACTGATGATGCAGATGTTCTTTTCATAGAGTGAAATGTAGAAGGAACTCACATTGGAGGTTATAGGGAGGATTCACCTACATTAGTAACAAAGAGAAGTAGGTAGGATCTCAACATAAGAAACATTCTCATAACCATTCCTGGGAATATGGTTAGGAAAAAATGATACCACATAGATGACCTTGGAAGCCCAGAGAGGGGTGTTTCAATGAATATGATGGGTGAGGTCACATGGAAAGTGATTTCCTAACCTGATGTGACTAAGAGATCAAAATGATAGATAATGAACTACCATGGTATTGGTTTATCCATAATAGACCTCATAAGGGAGGGAAAGGTGTCCCATAGGTATGTGTATAATGTATAGGTGTTGTTTATTCTCCAAAAGGGGGAGAAGAAGGAGGTTTAAAACATTTTGAGATACTCCCCAAACCACCACCAAGAAGACCATTCCATTTTCCAGGAGGTGGCATTCGGGGGGCAAGCAAATATGTAGGCTATACAGTCATAAGAAATGAATGATCATGATATTGTTTGAGATATGATTAATATTTATTATACTATGGATTCAGTACTATTAGACACATGTACGTGTCATTCCATCATCTCTTTTCTCTTGGTGTGAGAGTCTGGGATCCTAGTTGAGCTTTTAGTCCAGAAGAATTTCTTTTAGGTTCATACACAGATTGTTTCTTCGATATAATTTATTTTAAAATAGTTAGATGTTATATTGGAAGATATTGTTTATCATATGTCCTTTCAGTCATCATGATGAGACCATATGATACCATCTTTGATATGGAATAGTTTTTCATGCCCTGAACCTTGATTGACACTCATAAAAATAGAGTCAAATGTAAAATGATATATGTGATGAAATTGTCTTTTATGATAGAGATATAAATAATGTATGGATGAGTGGGGTTTCTTAGAAGAAGGCTGAAACCCATCACAAATCCATTGGAGGGTTTAGAACAAGAAATATCCGCCTCTTGGGTCATCTTGATTATTTCCGTCATGTAGTATTATATGGATGTATTATACTAGGATGTTATAGGAATGCGTATGAGGTGTTAGATGGTGTTTCCCATTGACATGAACCCGGATACCATTCTTATATCATTAGAAATATATCCGGCTGCCCCTACCAAGATTCGATATCTATGGTTATAGTTGTATGACACTTGAGTGATGTGATTAATTAGATAAAGAGTGCATATATGGGTATCCTTGGTTAGGTCTGTGTAAAATGTCAATGGAGACATATATATTTTTGTTGATTTTCATTACCCGGTCAATGCTGTTATAATGAAAAAGAACCCCTTTCCATAGATTGACAATCACAATGATCAGTATCTAGGGATGATAGGGTTCTTAAATATCAATCTCAGTTCTGGTTACCACCACTTGAGAGTTCACGGGGTTAATATTTTGAAGCTATCATTAAAATGTCATTGTAAATGAAATGAGTTCTGGTTGATGCATTTTTATTTCATGAATATTCACAAAATGATTTTGAAATTGATGAAACAAATAATTTTTCCATAAATTGACCTATTTTTTTGTTTTCATCACTTATTATATACACATATACTATATGTCAAAGGTGGGGAATGAAGAACACTTAAAGATGTTCCTATGAATTCGAATGGAGAACTATATGTATTGTAAGATTTGGAAGATCTATTAATTTATACGTGAGTTTTACTTCATGGGGAAAGTTATATCTGAGAATAGATTAGCTATGGCCCTAGGGGTGATCAATATAGTTTATTCCTGGGAGACCCCCAAGAGCATGTTATAGGTGTAGTGTTCCTTAGATTTTTTATGTTGTATAGAAGGTCTGTTGTATAATTATCTAGGACTATAGTGCATTTACCCAACTTGATGTGGAAATTGAATTTATTTACCTGGAATATGTAGTGGTAATGGGACATCGATGAGTTGAAGCTACGACTGATGAGTGCTCACGTTTTTACACTTCTGAAGTAGGGAGTTAAGAATATGGTTGATTATAATGCCACTGGAGCTCAACTGGGATGCAAGTTGATGTTAAGATAGGTAGTGATTGAATATGGTTTGAGGTTGTTTATACCCCAAATTTAGAAAATCTTCACTCATGACACAGAGTTGGAAATGATAGTCTTCTTTGTGAGGATGTGGACTATAATAACATGGGATTTGTTTGAATTTTTTTTTCAAATTAATTTATTCTTTTCTATATTTTTCATTTCATGCAACACTGAATTATAGTTTATTATATTATAATAGCTAATTTTTCTTTTTTTTATACACGAATCCATGTTAATATCTTCTTACACACACTATTTAGATTATCTTGACATGCATGCATCACAATGTCTGGCATGTGTTACACAGAATTCCAATTTCTATCGATAAAATGTGTTACATGCAACACCATGTTTTACCATACTAAAAAATACCATTAATATTATTTTTTAGATATTATTATAGTTTTAATCTAGAAATTAGAATTCAATTTATGAATGAAATAGGATATAAACACGTGAATAAAAAATTCATCTTCTCTAGAAATGAAGGTAAGGATGATTTGAGAATACAGAAATTCCTTTTCAATGATAATTACTTTTCAATGTAAAAACATAATTTTTTATCAATAAATTAAAATTAAATTGATGAATTTTTTAATATATTATTTATTTAATAAAATATTTTTACACTCATCTTATATATTTTATAGGCATTATATAAGAATAAATCAAAATTCATTAATAAAAATATGTACTTTTGAAAATTTATTTTCACAACATTTTAATAGAGAACCTATTTCAAATCTGATTTTTTACACTCTTATAATTTTTAGCTAATAAAATATATTTCATTTTATAACATGGAAATAAAATTTTAATTGGGGTGAATTTTTTGTATTCTTTGTTAGATGTTTTATTTTATCATGAATTGTGAAGAACATTGAATTTTATTTCAAAACTAAATTTTAATGTAATTTATTTATGAAGTTAAATTATATTTTTTTAATATGATTTTTATTAAATTATAAATATATTAATCCAATTTATGACTTTGGAATTAATTTCACTCTGAAATTTGATACCAAAATATTGTAAAAATTTGAACCTTTTTTACATAAAAATCAGGTATTGTCTTCATATATGTGGGATTAAATATAAATAAATTAATACAATTATGTGATTTGCATTTTGAAAAAATGGTTTCAATACTTTGAATAGGAATAATTTTTAATTTCTAATTACTTTTAAATATTTATTGACCAAAAATGAAAGTTAATGAAATCAAAATTAATTACAATTATTAATGTGAAATTAAGAATAATAATATACTATTACTTAATCATACGGGCCAAAATGACATATAAAATTGTCCAAAATTCATTTTTTGAAATATTTATACCCTATACTCCCTTTTATATAATTGGAACTTTTATTGGATACATTTTTATATTTTTAAATTTTTCTGTAATTCTGCTTAAAAAAATTTACAACAATGACAATCCTCCTCAACTATCCAATGGAACACACCACTCCAACATATTCTCACATAACATGCCCTTTAGATCACCCTTAATCTACTAAAAGAAACTAACAATATCCCTCTCATTATTCTATGATCCTTCGATTGGTCATATATACATCTCATGATTCCCATGGGTAAAAACTATAAAGAGTTACCCAATTAATTTGTAACATCCTTACTCAAGATTATTTGATTTATTTTAATTATTCACCCCTAAACTCTAATTATTAAATTATTTGATAAAAAATCAACATCTAGAATATTATGATTTTTTTTCTAATTTATTACTTAAACTTACACACACATCCATCTAACGTGTCACAATCATACCATTCTTGTATAAATTGAAATTATTCCACCCAAAAAAATGTGGTTAATTTTTTTCCCACCTTTCATGGTTGGGAATTATTTTAAAAAGTATATTTTTATATGATATATTTGATATTTGATATTTATTAATTATTCTATAATTATTATAAAATTCATATATTCTTACTAACAATTTTTCTTTCAATATGACAACATTATTAGTTGAAGTGTGTATTACCCCTCCTCAAAGTGATTTTATTAATTCAAATATTAAATTGAATGAATTAAGGATGTGATTAGTAAAAATATATATTATATATATCTCTTAATAATTATATTAAAATGGTATTCTATATATATCATTTAATTTCATTCATTCAATACAGAGTTAAAATAGGAACAACATTCATTTGTATGTATGACCAACCCTCTTTGTGAATGATTTATTTAATTTAATATTTAAATTATTTATAGATTAATATAAATTCATATACAATAAATATGTTTGATAATTATATAATTTATTAAATTTTATGGATTATGATATTACTGTGAAGACCAGAAATATAATAAATCAAAACATAAGAGAAAAATAAAGCGATTATTACACAAAACATTACATTACCATTGAGTTGGAAATAAATGTGTGATATAATGTAACAGTAGAATTATAAATGGTATTATATGAAATAATAATTTACTGTTGATGATTTAAAATAAAAAAGTATTTATTATAAAATATTTTTTATTGAGTAAGAAGAGATTCATGAATATCCTTCTTTTTATTATATTTTATTTTGTGTATTTAATTTTATTACATGGGGTATAATTACATGTTATCAATTCCTAAGATTTTATTGAAACAATCTCATCATTTATCAAGAAAATTTATTATTATGATTCCATTGTAAAAAAAATTTATCCATATCTCAGGATCACTCATGAATCTTCCTACCATATGTTTTTTCATGTTGTATTAATGTATTAGAAACATATATCACTCATTATTACATAAGATAATTAGTTAAATGTTTTTATTAATATCTGACTTGATTTCTCCTTTCATTCAAAAGTCTATGTTCATTAAAAATAATATATTATAAAAAAATTATAAACAAAATTATTATAATAAAGTGATGTTTAAATTATATTTTTACACATATTATACCTTTTAAAAAATTGTTTTCAAAGTAAATTTTATGTCATTTTTTGATCAAGTCACTTTTATAAAATTTTCAATGGAAAATGACTGTTCTATATGTACACACAATCCCTAAATCTTGACTATAATTTCCTGTATTGATACTATAAATGTTTACACAATTAATTTTGAAGAATTTTTTTTCGGAATATTCTTAATTTTTTTACATTTAAAATTGAATTTCATAGAATAATTGATTTCATAAGTATTTTTAATTTTTTAAAAAAATTTAAATATTTTAAAAGATTTAATTAGAAGGTTTAAAATGGTTATTTACCTTGAAAATGGGTTTGGTGTGATTTAAATAATTATTTTTAGTTTATAAAATTATTTTCAAATAAAATAGTTTTCAATGTGTTTTCATGATTCTTTATAGGGTTCCAAAATATTTACAATAAAAAAAATTCAAAATATTTTCAATTATTCTTTATATGCATTAAAGGTATTTTAAGGAAATGGATTTAAATTTTTATAAAGGTTTATTTATTTGGTTTCAGGGAAAATGGATTTCAAAAAAAATTCTGGATACTATTATAATATTTCAATGAAAATTCATTATAATATGTATTCAATTCTTACATTAATTGTTTTCCATTTTATTCCCAATAAAATTGGTTTTATAATATTTTAGGTTTTAAAAATAATATTCACATAAAATTGTATAATTTCATCATGAAATGTTTTTAAAATATATTTCCAATTATTTCCCATAAATGATTACATCTATTGGTGTCACTCATTCCTTTCTATGAAAACTATCCCATGGTTTCATTAATATTCTTTCTCTGAATGGTTATTGTTTTGATTGAATTATGTTTATCATACCAGTTTCTCTTTCAAGGGTTATATATTTCCTAAACAAGTTTCTATTTCATGGTTTACCAATTAATAAAACCCACATATTTTCTTACTTATTTTTTTATGAAATGATTATGAAATAAGACCCTTTTTTCATAGGTTATGATAAAGTTTGTTTTTTATGATACTCATTTCCTTTCATGGGTTATGATATGATTATTTGGGAACATGTTGGAAAGTTTTGTATGATATTATCATGAAAAGGTATGGACCTATATCTCCCTCTAATTAATAGATTATATATTTATATATCATCAGAGAATGATGAGATTCATGTCAAAGGGAATAATCCACTATAGGGAGATGGGGAAACCTACTCCACTCTGGGACTTTGGGGAAACCCTATATACTTTAGGAATATAAGGAATCTAAATACCCTATGGGAATATGGGGAAACTATATCTACTACGGGGAGATAGGGAAACCCAACCCCCTATGGGATGATGGAGAATCTCAATCCACTGTAAGAAGATGAGGAATCTCAATCCCGTATAAGGGAAGGACTATAGATGGAGACGGTGGTTTATCCTACCCAACACGTATAGTCCCTATGATCTTTATTGATATGATATGGAAATTTTTCTTGACTTATTAGTAATAATATTACATGTTTATTAAAATTCAAAAATTCTATTTCTTATTCCTTTGTTATGATTTGATGGAATCTGAACTTGTTTCACTTATGATTCATGTCTTATAATATACTAATATGAATTCCATGATCCATGTTTGAGGTCTTCAAAAAGAAGGGAATGATCATATAATGTCACGATCACATTCTCATGCCTTTATGATTATGTTTATGCTCATATTACTCCATTGTTTACCCTTACTGAGCATTTAAGATCATGTCATTTAATGTTTCCTTCCCCATGTTATTAAGATATATTTTATGTATGATATGTGTAAGAGGTGTTATGCTCTATTAGAACCTAGTGGGAAATAATGTACCTCATGCATATAATAGATTATATGTTTCTAGGATTTAAAATACATAATCTAATATCATATTTGGGTGTATTTTTGTGTTACAATTTAGGTTTTATACATAAATGATTTCATGTCTATGTGTATTAAGATAGGGTTGTATTGTATGGTATCATTGAAATGATTTAGTCATCCTTTTGAATCTTGGTTGAAAAAACCTTAATTATAACTCAGGGGACATGTCTAAGGATAAGTATAAGGTTACAGAAACATATAGGTAAATGTCATAGAATTTTTATAAATGATATATATTGTGGTTTATTAAATATAAATTCATATATGGATACTAAAAGTTTATGTTATTCTGCAGTAGATGTACATAGGAGTAAAGAATTCGATAAGTTGTGTCAGGTCTAACTCATGTGTATCCTGGTACAAAATAAATGGCCTTCCCACAGGAAGTGTTTGACACTCCTAGGATATACTCTTTTGGAATACAAAAACATTAAACAAACCACCATACACAATTTAAAAATAGGGTGGTATGCATAATATAGGATAAACCTATGATGTCATATATTATATATGGTTTCATAATTTAGATATCCTATAATTAGTTATTCATGATTATTTGGTTTAAAAATAGGAAAATGTTTTCTTACTCTAATATTTTTTATTTTGGTCAATGTTGGGAACTTGGAGGAACCATGTTAATGATGAATATGATGGATAACTTGCTGATGAATAATCAAATTGTGTGATCAAGGGAGTGATGGGTGTTTTAATCATTCTTAATAAGTTTTCATAGAATGTGATTAACAAAATGTACCTTAACCAACTCTTATCCTCACCAAAAAATAGAATAATAGAGTCTATCGAGAGTTTGGGTAATAGATCCAATGAAGGATACAAGATTATGTTTCCTGGATGTTGATAATCAAGAACGAATTTCCCAAGATAATTTTCAAGAACCATATTTGTCCACCATCAAACTAGTGCCCAAACTGGTTCATGGAAATTTTGAAGAGCAATCCCGATCCCCATGTGCTGGCATTAGTTCCTGAGTATCATGAATATTTGTTGGGAACAACTTACCTAAATTTAAATTCATAAAATATCAAACAGAGTATAATAAAAATAGTTTTATTATTATGCCAAAACTTCCTTCAAAAAATTATAGAATTAAATTAACTAATTTATAAGAAAAACCCAAAAAGACAACAAAAAAATAGAGCCGAAATTCTACTCCAAAAAACCACCACATAGTATGAGGGAATCGCCATTAAGCCGTCTCCAAGAAACTACACTAAGATACCACTAGTAACCTGAAATGTCTTCTCAAAAAACATTACCCATAACTTTATAAAACAATACCAACTCTACATGCACTGAACGGTGAATGTGGGGTGTGATCCAAAGCCCAATATATTCCACCCAAAAATGCACGATGTGATAAAAATTTAATGACAAATGATTATATGTTTTATAAAAATGAAATAATATTAAAAAAACTAAAATATGCAACATTGAATAAAAATTATTTTAAATAGAGAATCATTGAAGAACCTGAAAATTTAAATAAACCACACGTGCTACTAAATTTTTCTAAAAAGGCACATTGTATATCTATAGTGAGTAAAATATAGCCAATAAGCACTAGTCATGAGAACACACCACTGCACTAGTTAGTTGTGGGGCCTAAGTACATCATATTTTAGTGTACAAGTAACTATATCCAATATCTTATTCATGCACGAACCACTATTAGGGGAAACCCTATGGGTGTAGTGGTCCCCATAAATCTTACAAGTTTTGTTAGTGATTTCATCATCAAACATTATATGAGGAACATGGACTATAACACTACTGGGTCACTAGAATTCTAGTCATAGTCCCTCCACATAGATACACTGGTTTCTCCCTTTGTTCTCAATAAAGTTCCACAAGTTATAAAATACCATTTTCACATAAAAACGTCATTTCAAAATCATGAACACACCAAAAATCCCACACACATTTCACATGATACCCTTTTCACATTCAAATTCATATAAACATCATACACACACAAAAATATACCCCAACCATATGTCATACATTTCTCACAAATTAATAAATCATCTCAATAATTTATAAAACTTTCTTAAATTTTTTAACATCACAAATCATCACATTATTTATAAAAAACCATTTTATGAACATAGAACCCTTAAATTGTACCAGAACTATTTCTCACCATTTGTGTAACTCCATTAGCCATTTAACATTTTAATTAAAAATATTCAAGGAGCAAACAAGACATTGAACACAAAATGCTTCCAAAAAACCTCATTCAAGGTCAAATACAACACATTACCATACCAAAAATTATGGTAAGCCCTATAAACTTTTAATAAACCACATTCATATATTATAAAATTATGTCAAATAATACCAAATTATTTTCAAATGAAAATCACACAATTTCAATAAAAAATGAAAACATACAATCAAATGATTAAAAAATTCTATAAAAAATGTTTTTTACACCCCAAAAAATTAGTAGGAGACATGCTAGGAAGGTAAACCAAGCATGATAACTCACCAAATAATGAATACACAAGGAATCACCTATCATAGATGTCAAAACCCCGAAAATCATTATGCAAAACATCAACTGCACAACCACTACCCCAAAGGGGAAGAAAATGAAACCAAATCCACAATATTGAACCAAGAATCAAAAAATTAACCCCTAGCTACGAAACCCTATTTGATAGACATTTGGAACTTCATGGAGAAGGGAAGAAAACCGATGGAAATGAATGAAACAGAATAAGAATTATCATACTTGAATGATAGTGACGTTCCACCAACAAAAAACCTTTCAAAATTGGGATCCAAGGTATCTTGAGAGAGATTGGGTGCCTTAAAAGGATGATAGGGTTGAAAGGTGGAAGAAATGAGTTTTATAGGATTAATCCTAGAAGGGAAAACAAAGAATAACAATTTTTTAGATCTGGACACCATGAACAATTTGTTCTCACGATTTATTAAATCATAAGGTCAAACCATGTTGAATAGTCTAGCCACAAAAAACGTGTCCAATTTCATCATAATTCAATGAGGGGATTAGAGGTAACATATGGTGAAAGATAGGAACAGAATTGAAGACAAATAATGACCCAATATTTCAATATTGTTACCCTTAGATCCCATGAAGATGACTAAGAAATTGACTGGAACTAGAATGAAGTGAAACATAAAATCATTGGTGTGAAAAGTTTCCACACCATAAAGCTTTATACAATAAAAAATACACATAAAAGATAGATGAAAAAACAAATAATATTTCCATATTCAAATGGGGTTACCAATGGAATGACAATATTGAAACTAAATCTATGAAAAGAGGGCTACGACCAAACATTAGAGGCCATGATGGACTACCCCACTAAGATTCACCTACCCCAAAATCAAAAATACCTCTTGTTGACCAACAAAGGAAAATAAACTATCACCAACAAAAAATTACATCACATTCGCGAAACATGAAAACATTATCAAACCAAATACCAAGACAAAACACCTTAAACACTACTAAATGATTCTCATGTGATTTACCTAAAAATTAAAAAATTCATACGAGGTAACCATTGCCTTATTTCATCAATATTTTTGGGCACAACGCAATCCCAACATTTACCCAATAAGAAATATGGTGGTTATATAGCTCAAAATGACACTACCTACCCCCAACACCACACCATGGACAAAACTAAGTTATTGATATTAGGAGACCAAAATAGACTGCACACCATAAAAACAACCTGACACATGAGACCGAACCCAAACACCGATAGGAGGTGGTCCAAATAGATTCCCCATCATAAGGGGTAGTCAAAAATTACAATTATACCAATATAATATGTATTATAGACATAGAGGGTTGCCCCACCATAAGATCCATTTATCTTAACCTTTTATCATTGGTCGAAAAATAAAAGATCCCTAAATACACAATTCCCACTTTATGGTGGGTTGATCAATGAATCTCCAAACCAACAACGACACTATACGTCTCACCACAAACATAAAAATAACCATCAACATATGATTCCAAACAAAATAGAGAGTGAAAAGAGTATACAAGGTTATTCATACCTGAACAACCATACAGAGAATTTCAACCACAAGGGTTCAAGGAATGGGGTTTGAGAAAACAAAATCACCCAGTCTCCAAATACCCAATGGTAGACTCTTAAACTAACTTACATACCAACCAATAAAAATATGGTCCCCATGTCCCTTTCCACTACACATGAACAATTGAAAAAATTCCACATTGAAACCTCAAACTATTTCCACCTCGCACAAAGGACAAAGACATCAAAACATGACCCCTTATATTCATGAGGGTTCCCTAACTACATTTAAATTTAACTCTAGGATAGATGTATGGGGATGTGATGATTGAAGCATATCCTACCTCATAGTCTGGTCTTGTAAAAACCGCAATCAAATCATCTCAATCAAGGTTCACAAGAAAATACACCACCTCTCAAAAAAACCACTTGGACATAAGACACTCTGAAACCCACTTTACTCTAACACGACACTTTCAGAAAATTATGGGCTTCAAATATGCATACACATTTACCCTCTCACCCCAAACATGAAAATGTAGTGGAATGAAAAAAAGGATAGAATCTTCATTTAGGATAATTATTTTCCGGAATTATCCAAAGAAGAAACAACTTCGTTTTAGTAGAATTCAATGAAAGGTTCCATAGCATCACTTTTACCTAAAAAGAAACCAAAATGAAGCATGAAACAGCATAACATGACCCTTTCAACCAATGAAGTTATTACCAGGAGTGGTTCCTTGAGAAAAGTTCCATGTAGCATGAGATTACTGCAAGAAACTATAATATACTGGAATAACTAGATTTATCCATAAATGTGGCCAAACATGAACCTCTACTTCAAAGAGAATTATAAAATACCTAGAGGCCCATTAAGACAGCATCATGCACTGACAAACCCAAATTCCTTTCACTTTCCTGAGTAGAATTATCCTTCACTCCTCTTAGGTAGGAAGTTCATTCTTATAGAAAATATAAATCATCTTTTTATATTCAAGAAAACTTATGAAACTATGGTCTCCTTCAACCATCTAAGACCACACTCCTTCTAAAAAAGGATCCACTTAACTGACAAATAAGAGAGAAAAAATCAACCCTAAACCTATGATGGGAGTATGTATATTGATCCAATAGAGACCCTTCCACTATTGAATTACCCATTAATTAATGGGAATCATGCATTGACTATTTATGGGAAAATAAATTATCCAACAATAACACCCATCGACCCAACCAAGATTTTACATTTCCAAAACATACCAAAAACCAGAACATAACACATGATGGGAACCCCCACAAATGCATCCCAAAAAAATTCTCATAAATGAACAATAACCAATGTTTCTACAAAACATATTTATGAAATAGAAACCCAAAATATCATTCAAGTTGGAGTGGTTCAATAATAAATAATACCCTATTGCAACATTCCCATAAAAATAGAAGATTCATTGAGTGACTATTGGTAACTGAACACTCCACCCATTCTTATGAATAACTTCTGAAAATAAAATTGGGAGGATGGAATTCACATTCTCTATTAGTATCTCATTGAGCCTCTCACAATCATTTTCCTCATTCCAAATCTGGAACCCATTCACTTCCCACACATATCATATTCTTGATACTAATCATGAAAATACAACTGGTTAGAAAAAGTCACCCCATTTTTTAAAACAACAATCAACCCACACCTTCTCATATCAAACCCACTAGACAAAAAGTCAATCTCATTACAAATTTCACAAAAATAATCTTTTTAATTTCAATGATTCATCAAATAAAACCCATATTTATTGTCACAAATAATTTTCGAGATGAATTAATCATCCAAAAAAATTTCATTCTAAACTATTGCATATTAATTACCAAACATTTCATTCCACTCATAACAGAATTTTAAATCCTAAATTAAAATAATCATTGTTTTTCAAACCATCATGTTTTTTAATCCACATGTTCTGATTATAAATATCCAATATCACCTTAGACAAAGGTCATTTCATGGAAATACACTTTTTCAAAACCTCGTTCAAAATGGTTCAGAAAACCCATTTACAATACCTTAGAAAATAAAACCACACCCACTTCAAAATCTTATATTGTGTATATTTCCAAAACCCACTTTAACATAAAATAATCTTTCCAAAAAATAAATTTCATTAAAAAAATGTTTATATTAAGAAAACACAGTATCAATAAACTAAACTCTATCCAATCAAAACAATTTTCATTTTATAGTCTCTTTTCATAAAATTGCAAACTAGAGTTTCCAAAATGATTTTCCATAACTCGTTAAGATTCTGAATGTGTCAAGGGACAACTAGTGTTGATGTGTGACTCGAAAATATGGTTGGATACAATATGTCAGTCACACCACCATAATAAATAGTGTTCTTGGAAAATATCCCATGATCCACATGGCATTCCAGTATCTGTGGGATCACTAAGACCATTTCAATAACAACAATTTCATTTCCAAAATAACGAACTACCACAAGGACTAAAAGACTTAGATAGAACCGGAAATCCCATGGTAACTCAAGTCCTTACACAAGGTCTACTAGTCTGACACCATACTCAAAACCAAAACATTGAGTTCTGAAAATCCTATCTCTGGTCTACCAAGACACTTCCCCATATTAACATTACCTAAAAAAGAGAACCTATTATGATACCATTATTTCAGGAAACAGATCTAGCAGCCATCAGAACTATCTCCCAACCAGATCCGTGGAAAGTCCTGAAGGGAACTCCTAATCCCCATGGGCTGGAATAAGTCCTCGAGTTTCATGAATATTTTTTTAACAATTTACCAATATTTATAATAAAAAAACATCAAATAAATGCTAATAAAATGAATATTAAATTTTCAACCATCCCATACTATAAAAAAATAAAAATTAAATCACATAATATAAAACCAAAACAAAACAGGACAAAAATAAACGGGAGTATCATGTATACCCTAAAAAACCACAATACGACAAGGGGGAATCACCCTAAATCCATCTCCCTGACACCACACTAAGAGACTGCTAGTAACTCAGACTGCTGTCTCCAAAAACATTACTCAAACCTATGTAAAACATTAATAAGTCTACAAACACCAAATGTTGTATGTGGGGTGTGATATTATTCCTTATATGATTCCTCCAAAAGGGGGTCCATGTGATATATATTTTAATACAATAATCATTCATGTTTTATATATAATAAAAACAATAATAACATCTAAAATATTATACGTTGAATAAATATAGTGTCCATGGGTGATACATTGATGAATATACACATTTAAGTAAAACACACATGCAACTGAATTTTTACAACAAAACACACCATATGATGATGGTGAGTACAATATAACCAATGAGAACTAGTCATGGGAACACCCCTATCCATTTTTAGATATGGGGACCTAGGTGCAACATATCTTTGTGTACTATTAAGCATAAAAAATATCCTTATCATGCACGAGCCACTTGGATAGGAAACTCGAATGGCCCTGTGGTCCCCAAATATCATTAATGTTTAGTTACTATGTCATCGTTAAATTTTGTATTTGGAATATGATTGATACCACTACCAGATAACTATAATTCTATTCATAGTCTAACCAACTAGATACTTGGGTTTTCTTATTTGTGCTCAATCATGTTCCACATTTCATAAAAACCCATTTTCACATGAAAATGTCATTTTGAAATAATGGACACACATAAAAACCCATACATGTCAGATAATACCCTTTTCACATTCAAATTCATCTGAACATCATATACAAAAAATATCCCAAAAACATATCTCGCCCCTTTATCACAATTTTATAAATCATCTCAACATTTTATAAAACATTATAAAAATGATTGACATAACATATCATCACTTTCTCTTTCAAAAAACCATTTTATGAACATACATGCACCAAAATAGTATCCAAAACATAATTTTTACCCATTAGTAACTCAATTAATCAATTAAAAGTTTCATAAAACAATTTCTAGGTGAAAATGTTTTTTCCACAAAAAACCATTAAAATACCCAATTTCATGGCCAATTTCCCCCCGATACCATACCAAAACAGAATTTTCAGCCCTATAGACATTTAATAAACCATTTTTATATTTTATATAATTCCCTAAAATAATACCACATGAGTTACAAATGAAAAACACACAATTCAAACACAAAATATAACATATAAATCAAACTCTGAACCAATTAATTAAAAAATTATTTTTGTGACCACACACAATATGTAATAATCACACTAGGAAGTTCAAGAATGAATATTAACACATAAATGAATTCTTAAAACATGTATTCATCAAATTTAGATGTCAACAACCCAAAATCGTTGTTTGAAACCACAACTAAACAACTACCACACCATAAGAGGATGAAAAAGAACCCTAATTCACAATACTAAACCATGAAACAAAAAAATTAAACCCTATGAGTGAAACCCTAGTTATTAGACATTTGTAATGTCACAAAGGAGGAAAAACACCACAGAAATTGAATAATGAATAAATTAACTCACATAATTGAATGATCATGAAGTTCCATCATGAAAACCCATTCAAAAATGTGTTCCTTATGATATTGAGGAGCTTGAGAGCCACCAATGGCTTCTAGGGTTGAATGGGAGATGAAAGGGGAATATAGGTTTACTAATAGAAGAAAAAACTTGGAATAAAATTTTTTTGACATGGAAACTATACATGGAATGTCCCCATTGTTTATCAATCCCTTCGGCCATACCATGTGGCATCTTCTGGCCACCCAAAACTTGTCCATTTTAATCATATTTCACATGTTAAATAGAGGGAATATAGTGGAAAATATAAGCAAAAAATAGAATTTAAATAATGGCCCCAAATTTAAAACATGTCACACCTGGATGCCGAGAAAATGACCAGGATCCCAACCCAAAACAAATCAAATTGAAATATAAATACTTAGGTGTTACATGAATGTCTTATAAAAATATAGATAATTTTTTAATTTTGAATAGAAGGAAACAAACTTAGTAACTTCAAAGGGAAAATTAAATTTTTAATTAACTCAATGGATGAGAATATTGGCCCCCTATGGTTTTATTAATTTATTAATGTATTAAATGATGAATGAATGAGAAATATAAAATTAAATGTATTAAGTGGAAGGATCCAGAAGAGAATCAACATGGTGTTATAAGTAATAGTTTTTATTGTGATGATGATGAGACCACGAATGAAATATGAAAGGTATGTGTTATTATAATATTATTATTTACAATTGTGATTAATTTTATTTAATAAATAATAAGAAATTATTCAATTTCATATTTTATTAATGGGTTATTAATAAATAAGATGACAAATCTTATAAAATTGTTTCTGAAGAAATTTGGATGAATAAAGAATGTATGTTTTTGAATTCTAATATTATGTTATTTGAATCATGAAATAAATTATTATTTTGCTTATAAATTTATCATGGATGATTTCAAAAGATTTTTTGACTGTTTCTTATGTTGTATTACTGTGATTTCATTTAAAATTAATGTTTTTTAATTGTAAGGAAAACATTTATTTAATCCTGATGTTCAGATAATGATGTTTGGATAAATATATACTGCATATGAATATGTAAATTTGATGGTATTGATTACCTTAAAATAGATAATGGATTTGTTTACAGTGTATTATATGTTATTATGGTTGAGGTTTAAGATTTATTTGATTAATGAAATATATTGAGTAATATTTGTACTAATGGATCTTGCATGTTTTCAAATGGGTTTTAAGTTAATTCGGGTTATTACCATTCTTTAAAAGAACATATGATGGGAGTTTTAACATGATTGGAATGTGAAATCCAAGGGATAATTTATGATATATGGGTGGCCACTGTTAATATGATTTTCTTACCATATTTCTAATTATTTTTACTTTCCTCTTATGAATGTGTTATAAGGATAACTGTTTATGGAATGTTTATGTTATTATTTCGATGGAGTTTGTGCGATTAAAGTATTATCTCACCACATAAGGATTTAGGATTATTAGATAACCCTTTATAAAAAGTTTTTATTTATGGTAACTAATGATGGATGGGATGACATATCATGAACCTCATGATATTTTAGTGCATCAAGAAGGAAAAAGTTAACCTTCATTTTTAAGGAAATAGGTGAAGTAGAAATTAATCAATGCATAATAATGTGGGATTTTTTACTAAATCAAGTAAGAATATATTCTGATGAAAATTCTTCTAACTCTTGGGAAATGATTATGAAATATATAATGTTATCATATTACCATCTTTTCAAATCGATGAAAATACCCCTTAGATCATTATAGATTTATTTTATTGTGATTATTAACATTCTCACAGCCTTGTTCCTTATCACTAAAAATTAGTACATGACGGCCGGATATATCTTCCATTTCCAGGTCTTCAAAATCCACAAAATCTATCCCATGTGAAAAACCTAGATATGAGTTTCTTTGGGTAACCATCATGTTCCAAACATTCAATTTTAATGACAATATCTTATTCATTTTTAAAATGTTTGATTATATAAAAAGAAACCTGTAAGTATTAATCATTTAATAACACAAATAAATTTTAGGGGTGAAATTAATTTTAAGGGGTATTTAATGTAACAAACTGATATTTAGGGAAATATATTTTTTAATATTAATTTACACATTTTTTTTGTTTTTCATTTCGTGAAACACATAATATAGATTTTTACAACAAAGAACTATTATTTTTCTCGTTTTATAAAAAATGTTTATAATGCACTACATGAAGATCATAAATTATCTTTCTGTACAAACGACACAATTCTTACCTTCTGTTATATTCAATTCCATTTTTCTATAATATCCGGCATTATGTGAAAGACTTACATTTACCAAACTATGAAATATAATTAATATTTTTGTTCGAATAGTACTATAGTGTCACCTAGACATTAGGATGGATTTTATGAGTAATATATTATTTGATCATGTAAATAAAATGAACCCTTATGCCAGGAAATTAATGTATGAACTATTTGAAAATAATGAAAATCATTTTCAAAGAGATTTATTTTCTAAAAAACTTATTTTCAATGTATAATTTTAATATTATCAAAATAAATTTAAAATATAACTATTTATTAATGTTTTTAAAATTTTAGATATTCAACAAAACAATTTGAAACTTGTTAAATATATTTTATTGGTGTATTTTAAGAATAAATTCAATTTTATGGATAAAAGATGAGTTTTCCAAAAAACTAAATTTACATAATTTTAATGGATTAACAATTTTAAATCATATTTTTTACACATTTATATTTTTTATTTTAAAATATAATATTCAAATTAAAAATTGGAATTTCAATATATACATTGGTTGATTTTTTGTATTTTGTGTATAAGTTTCTTTTTTTATGAATAATGAGGAATACTAAATTTTAATTCAAATATGTTTTTTTATATAAATTATTTATAAGGATAAACTATATTTTTTATTTATTTGAAGGTTTAATAATATTAATTAAAAAAATATTTATCCATTTTAGAAAATAGGAATATATTTAATTTCGATATTGGTTATAAAAACATATTAGTCTTTTGAGCATTCTTTGCTATAAAAACATGCATTGTCATCACATTGGCATGATTAAATTTAAATTAATTTTTAACACTTATTTGATAGAAATTTGAGGAAATTGATTCCATATTTGAATAAAAAAAATTAATATTTTTTTAATTAGATCAAAATATTTTATAAATAATAAAATAGTGAATATAATGAAAATTAATTACAAATATTAGGGTAAAATTAAGCTTAATAAGGGACTAATCATTAAACATAAGGTCCAAAATAACCTATACAAATTTACACGAACTATTGTATGGGTATTTTTATACCCTATATTTCCATTATTCTAATTAAGTCTATTATTATAACATCATTACATAGTAAAATAGTTAGTGTAACTCTATTTTTTTAAATTTATAAGAATGACGGTCCCCCTACACTTTTAAAAGGAACTCACCCCGCCCACATATTCACAACTATAAAGACTTTGTATCACACAAAAACTAATCAAATAAGATCCCAAAATTCCTCAATTCATCTAATAAGGATCCAATTTGGTGTAAATCAATCTGAGGATTCCCTTTGGTGCAAAAAAATGGAGTTACCCAAAGAAGAGGTCAGATCCTTCCTCAAGCTCTATTATTTTATTTTAATTATCCATCCCATCAACCCTTCTTATTGAATTAATATATGATAAAAAATTTATAATATATATTATTTTATTATTTTATTCTTCCATTTTTACATACACATACACACAATTTCATGTAATGGGTAACGAACATACAATTCATCTTAAAAAAAACTACTACACCACAAAATAGTGCAATTCATTTGTCCTTTACCACCTCTTGGGGATTAGAATTATGATTGAAAATGTGGTTATATTTTTTATATAAGATATTTATGATTTATTTATTTGTCTTTACTTATTATATAACATATCCCTTCGTGGATTGTTTTTATGTTTGATAACTTCATTTGAGGAATAGTGGATGACCCCATCCTCAATGCGATGTGAATCATTGAAAAATTACATGGAATGAATTAAAGATGATTTTTGTAAAAATATATTATATATATAATGGAGTAATATTTATTAGGGAATTATATTACATGTATAGAATCATATATTTCATTTACTTTCTTTCATTCAATTTACCAGTATAAAAGAAGCAATTTTCATGTGTATGTACGACCTATAACATCCATAAAGAGTATATTTAATTTAATATGTGTATCATTTATAGAAAAATATAAATAAATATAAAATTAATATATATCATATTTATATAATGTTTTAAATTCTGGATAACATAATATAGCTATTTGGAAAAAAATATAACAAATCAAAATATAAGAAAAACGCAAAGTGATTATTACTCAAAACGTGACATTCACATTATGTGGTTAATAAATGGGTAATATAATATCATAATAAGATCACATATGGTATTATATAAAATTATATGATTTATAATAAACTTAAATTTATAATAAATGAGTTTTTAAGGAGTAAAATGTGAGTCAATACATAAGGTAATGTTTTCTCATCTCACTTTTATTATCTATGAGACAAAAGCCACGTTCCCCACAATTTCTTATATAAATATTTTTAATTTCGAATGAATGTATTATATTATTCTTATACATATATCTATGAGTATTTAAATTTAATTTTTATGATCTTAATTTCATGGGGGTTTATGTTTCAAAATTACCAAATTTGTAAGTAATATTGCCTCAATTTTCCATCCTTGAGATATATGCCACGTCATTCACATATATTATTTTTAAAGGTGTATGTAATAATATTTGTTGTGTTATAAAATTAAGATCATTATTTATATTATATTTTTAGCTTCAGGTAATTTTATTTTCTTACATGGGTAGTATAATTAATACTTACTATGTTTTAATATTTTATTAAAACCATTACATAATTTATCATTATTGTCTATGATTATGCTTCCATTAGACAAATATTATGATTTATATATCAAGAGAACTAATGATTTTTATTCCAATATTTATATTCAAGAATTATTACCATTCTCCCTCACATAGGTATTTTGTAAATTAATATTTTTTTATGAAAATCCTACATTATTTCTCCTTTGAGTAAGAAATAAGTGTTCATTAAAAATATTGATTTATAAAAAAATTAAAATATTTTTTAAATTTTATCTTTATTAGTTTAAATTGAATTTTTTTCCTGTCATTTATATTTTAAAAAAATGTGTTAAAATTTAACTTTCTTTAATTTTTCATTCAAGTAACTTTTTTAGACATTTATGGTTCCAATGTAATGTTTTCCATGTATAGACTTACCCACCATCATGACGTTAAATTTCATAAATCATCCTTTGTATGTTTACAAGGTTAAATTGTTAGAAAACTTTTTCCCCATATTCTTGAAATTTGATAAATTTAAATTTTTTCAATGAATAAATGTTTTCGAAATAATTCTATTTTTATGTTATTAAATTATTTTCAATGATTATTCTATATGTTTTTAAAATATAATTATCCAATAAATTGTTTTCAAATGATTTCAAAACGTATTTTTATGTTTCAAAATTATTTTTAAAGAAATTTTTTACCAAAAAAATCAATGTTTCATTATATTATTTCAATATATTTTAACAGAAAACAGTTCTCAAAATGTTTTCAAGATATCATTATAAGCATTATAATTATTTTTAAAAAAATTGGTTCCAAAAAATATTCAAGATTATTTTTTGATTCTGGGAGGAAAATTGTTTTCAAAACATTTTCAAAATTTCATTATAGGTAATCGATAAAAAATTAAAACAAAATAAAATTTACGATTAAATGTTTCCATGTTCATATTAAAAAAATTGTTTTTCAAATGATTTTATGTATGTAAACCCATGTTTCCAAGAGTAATGGATAATTTCATCATTAAATGTTTTCCAAATATATTTCCAATTTTTCCCATCTAATATAACATCTATTTGTTTTACTAATTCCTTTTTTTGGAAATGATCCCAAGGTTCCATTTATATTATTTTTTTCAATTTTTTATGTTTCCATGTAATGATGTCTATGAAACTCACTTATCATTCATGGGTTATAATTTTGTGAAACTTGTTTCCCTCTCATGGGTTATATACCTATGAAACCTACTTCTTTCATAGTTTATTCTTGGATAAAACAATTATTAAATTTTTTTTCCACAAGTTATAATATTATTACATGATTTGGATACCCATTTAATTTAATTGTTTATGATTTGATTATTTATAATATTGTGGAACATGTATTAATGATATAATTATTAGATGGTGGATCTACGTATCCCTCTAATTCATTTGGTAATGATTTAAAACTCATACGATAATGATGGTATACATATTGATAGGATTAATCCACTATGGATTGATTTGAAAACTCGATCTACAATGTGATGATGGGGAAACTTGATCCACTATGGGAATATGGTGAAACTTGATCCCATTAAATGAATGGACTTTGGATTGGGATGGCGGTGTGCCATGCCCATTAGTGTTGTCTTGTTAAAGTGCATGGATATGTTATAGTAATTCGTATTGACTATTTGTGAATGTAATTACAAGTTTATGCATATTCCGTAAGTCTATGTCTTATTACATTGTTATGTTTTCATGTCTTAGTCACTTATTTCCCATGTTAAAAATGTCTTATGATCTACTAATATTTATGAATTGATTCATGTTTTTGTTATTTGAATTGAATGATATGATATTATATCATTATGATAACATAATCATATATTAATTCTGATGTTAATACATTCATATCTACCTTTTTAACCATTACTGATAATCTAACATCACCGTATTCAATGTTTCCTTCCCCATGATATGATGATATATTTTACAAATGAAATATATAGGAGGCTTTTAGTTTTGGAGAACCTAGTTGGAGATTGTGTGGCTCACTAACGTAATAGTGTTTATGTTTTTATTTTTCCAAAGGAATTTAACTAATACTGTATTTGGGAGTTTATTTTTATAGTGTTTTATGTATTCCAAAAAAGGTTATGTATTTTCTATGTAAATTAATACTGGGTTATTATATGAAGGAACTATCTTCTATTACATAATTTTTGTTTATGTAGACAATATGATCCTTTGGCATGCCTTTATTTAGCAAGACGTGAACCTGATATAGTGGCACTGGATGGAGTTCCCACATTACTATTGATTTGTGATAGTTCATACTCCTAGGAAGGGTAATTTGGTGGATGATTATATTATAATGAAGTACTATGATTGTTTGGTGGAGGATGAGTCTATGAAGATAGATTTATTGCAATTGACCCTGGTAGAGGGGAAGGTGTATATTTTCATCAGTTAATGGTGTTAACACCTCATCCTCTTTAGAATGTAATGGATTCTAAATTGGGTTATATTTAATGTGAGGTCCTAAATGACTAAATATTTTTATAATATTCCATTGGTAGTTTTATCATGGAGGGAATCTATCCATCATTTTTGAGGTATTTACTGTGGTCCCAATCATGATACAGGTGGAGGTGATGAGATAGTTTCACACATATCCTTAGGTTGTACATTCTGGTGTAGAGATGGTGTGAATAGACCATCAATGGATGTTTCTGTGGGATGGAATTAGGCCATATATAGTCATTTTCAAATCTCAATGCCTCATATTTCATCATGTAATGGATGATTTCCATGTTCTAGATGTTGTTTTTGTATCCTCATGAGATCCTAGAGTGGTGATGGAATGGAATATTAATCGAAATTGTGATAGAATTTTTTTGGATTGTAAGAGGCCATGATACAATATATGTGATATGATACCGACTTATGAATATGGCACCCTTACCTTCTACAATGGACCAGATTTTGGAAATCATTTTTTGGGTTAGTTGTATTTGAATGTGATCATCCAACATCATGGGACTCCCAATATGATTGTCTTCTCCCATCATGTGTGGTTGACATCACAGTTTTGGAGAGTCTTGAAGGAGGAATTGGAGACCCCAATTAGGATGAGTAGATCCATTCACAATAAAAAAAATTATAGATTTCGTTTCATATCCATGTTATAGAGAATATGTTTATGGCTGGTGTGTTATTTTTTTTGGATAATGTTGGTTTTTATTCTCTTTCTAGAGTTTTATTTTAATAATTTTTGTCTAAATACTATCAGTATGTAACCATTCTATGAAATATATGGGATACCATATAGGTTACCCTTATGTTGGAGTGATATCAATGAGGCATATATTTTTTGGTAGTGTATAGTGCTTGAAATGAAGGATAACATCCATAAGATCTAATTTAATATGAGGAAATCTAATATAATAAATCTAATGTAAAATGATTTCGTAGGTCCATGGAGTTCGAGAAGGGAGACCACGTCTTCCTATGAGTATCCCCATGATAAGGATTAAAAATATATTTCTAGGGAGGTAAGATATCCAAGTTGATCCTAAGGCTATTCAGGATCTTCCTAAAGGTTGGAAATTTTCCCTACCATCTCACCATACCCCCAGTTTTGGAGCGGGTGAGACACATCATATATGTTCTTTTGATTAGGAGAAATACACATAATATCAATAATGTAATTTACTAGGGATATATTCATATCAAGGATGGAATAACTTTACTAGAGCACCTTGTTGTGATCATAGATCAGCAATATAGGAACTTATTTGGATAAACTAATCCCTTTGGTCATATACTACGACAATAGGGGAGTTTATGGGTAGGCTCCTAGGAGTGCGAGATCCAGAAGTTATCATATTATCCCACCATTTTTCCTTAGTTTTTTATTTTTTAGGGTTAATATGATGAATCTGGAGATAATCTATGGACCCTATTTTTGACTTATAATTCATTGATATATTTCAAATAACATTTTCTGACCTAGGCTCTAAGACGGGGCATGATTCCAATGCCCCATGTTCCCAAAATTAGTTTTCTAAAAATACTTAATATATTTTAAAACATGATTGAATTAATTTTCATAATTTATAAAATATATATTAAATAGAGTCTTAAATGGAAAATTTGATACCACAATTGAATATAGTGGGGTGCTTTTCCCTAGGGGTGACCAAAATATATTAGCAATAGATGTTCATATAAAATGGCTATTAGGCAGTGCGATTAACTAAAATCAATAAATAATATATGTATTTTAAAATTAAATGACCTAATATATAATCCTTAAAAAATAAAAATATATGGAGAAGATCTTAGGTTTACAGCATAAAACTATGACCATTGATAGGAGTTATCACCATTCTTCATTGGAGAATTGATATCGGGAGATGAGGAGCTTATAGATCCAACTAAATCATTTATAAGAAAATGCAACTTGTCTTCCCCCATCATTGGATATTCTGTTGTTCAGAAAAAAATGTTCCAATTTTGAGGTATGACAAATCATTATTTGATTAACACCTTATTATTAAAATATTTTGTATTTTCAAATCTATTTCTTTGATCTGTGTTTGATTTGATCCTTTTCATCAAACTGTGTTGCATATTTAAATTATTTATTCATTCTATCCCCATTGTATGATATTTCCCACCTCAGTATTCTCAAATAAAAATTCATTGTATAATTATTGAAGAAAATATTTTTTCAAACTTTTTTTTGTAATTTTCAACCATCATTCTGAGAAATATAAATTATTTTCCTAGATAACATAGTTAGACATTGTCGGGTGGGATCGAGAATGGTCGGGCCACAATATTTGTAGATTATTCATGTGTGATGAATGAATTGGGGAAAAAATAATAGATTTTTATTTTTTTGATCATTATTATTCTTCATGTGAAACTAGGATATAGGATTGAGATTTATGTTTTGAGGGGAGCAACACATGACAAGGGGTGCACTAAATTCATACAATAGGATCATAAGATTAATTTCCTACAATGGGTTAGATGGAATCACTAGAATGATATAAATACTATCATAAATGGGAGTCTATTAGGTATGATTTTGTGAAGGGGAAACATATCTTCATGATTCATCAACCGTTCTTCAGTTTCTAAAAAATAACAACAGAGAAAATGTCTATAAGGATGAAAACATTTAGTGTTCTATGGTTTCATTGACAACAAGGTATTTTTGTTAGATATAAGTATCACATACCATGTAGAGATTCCACATATTGTGTGACCCTAGATCACTGAACTACTGTGTACATTGAGTACACACCAAGGAGACCATGTGACCCTACATGCCATGTACGACGGGGAACACACAATGTACTTGCCCATGTTTAGTGTTAATAGAAAGGACCTAAAGGACACAGGCATAGATAGAGAATAATGGTTTCCTCTAGGTTTCCATGAAACTATATGTAGTAATGTTATACACTATGTATTAAAACATTCCATGTTAGTTTTGTGATAGAGAGGAAATGTCTATGAAGTATAATGGGACCACATTCCATGTAGGTCCCCTATATGATATGTACCTCCATTTGAGGAAACATATACCTCACTCATCTCCTTCATTCAGACTCAGACTTTTCCCATGAGTATTCTATCATGATTTTTTTATAATTATTAAATAATGGTGGACTACATAGTGGATTTTGAGATATGATGTGACGCCTGGGACATGTAAAGTTTCTTTAGTAGATTATTAATGGAGATAGTGATCATGAATTATCATCAGATATATCAATGTTTCACACTCGTATTGTTATTAGGAATCTGTACTCGATCTACATTCACAGTGGATACTCCTACTAAATTCGATCCTTGGGTCCATTCCCATAAGAGTGGAACCCTGACACGTAGTCGAAGAATTCTTCATCTACCACCAGAGTGGCACCCACTAGTGGATTAAGGGCATGTGTCCTCATCATTTTCAGTGTAGACCTCTTACATAGTAATGGAATGGGTTATCTAAAGGACCCAGGGATACCCTGAGAGAGGAGGGGTTAATCAGGGTGACAAATTTTTCTTTAAAAGTGATGGATCTTGTTCCCACGTCGATAGGAACTTGTTGAACCTCTATGATAAATATGATCAGAAAGAGAACATTCACAATCAAAGTGATGACACATCAATTTTTACATGGTTTACCACTAAGGGAAACATTCAAGGAGTATACGCCGATAGGTTTTCAGTCATACCCTGTTCCACTAAACTTCACTAGATGTGGATTATAAGGATTTGGGAATAGATACTATATCCCAAGCTCACTACCTTTACAAAGGTTCAGGGATATCTCACTGCGTCCCTCAGGTCACTCCCGTTGACTCCCCTTGGCTCACTGCCGTTGGTGAAATCCCACTAAGCTTATAGATGTGACGGTCTCTTTATTAATGCTCAAAGAATGAATCATATGTATTATGTAGATGCTCTTTTGAAGTCAAACTATCACCCGTAAACTGATCTCACTTTGCACCGAAGGTATCTAGAAATCTTCTAGCTTTTGTGTATCTCTAAGAATACTGGAAAGCTTCAACAACCCTTGGCATGCCACTCCATGCCTGGCGCGTAAGTCTCAAGATAGCTCACAAGCCTATATCTCTCACTTGCATGACACATGCCTCTTTAATTTCAAGCTTGTGCGACCCAACTCATATTCCACCCAAAATGATTTTGGTGCTCAATGGTCACCTGTCGTGAAACTCCAAATCCTGGCATGCAAGTATCACCAAACATCATGCGTGACTCTGCCTTCCATAGATCCATACTTGCACGACACACCACCACTTGCTTCACCACTTCACATGCATAATGTGAGCTCTAAAATCTCTCTACGTCCGAACTTTTTACTGAATGAGGAGGTTTGGTCCTCTATTTGTAGGAAATTGGATACCCTGGGCGGCAGCATGCAACTCATCCCTCGACATGCATGTTTCAGCGTGAAACTCCTCTGTTTCCCTTGACACTTGCGCGACCAACCCAAAAAACATCGGTGCCCCTACTTCCTTTTCCATATTTATATGATTTGATCATGAAGGACAAATGGAAAGAATGCTTCCAATCATCAAACATACCAGCGCGCAAGTCCTTTCACGGCTTGCAAGTCACTTGCGCAACAAAATCAATACCTATGCGACTCTCTTTCCTTTTCCATATTTTCATGTTCTTATTCTGAAAAACAAAAGGCGGAAAATTTTTCTCTCCTTCTGTTCAATGGTGCGCAAGTCTCTTTTCCAAAACACCTTTTCTCCATTTGAAAATCTTTAGACCAAAATGTGGAAAACACTAGAGTCTGGTGCCACCTTTAAAATTTTTAGCTTCTTATTCTGTATCATCACTTTTCTAGCACACATTCTGAACATCCACTGATTATTTACAACAAACACAAATCATAATGTAATTCACGCATAAAATGACCATGTTTCTAAAAATAACCCCCTTTGGGTTTGTTTGAAATCAGAAAATAAATTTAATAAAGCACCAACCATAGGAAACCAATAAACACGAGAATGAAATCAGCCAACACTTTAAGTATAAGTGATCAATTCTGGGTGTAGAAAACAAGAGATAAAGCTTGAATTGGATTCCCATGTTTTGGAATTCAAAATGATGCCCAAGACATTCTCTTACAGTGTCACAGAAGCATTACATGTCTAATGTATTATTTCTCATCCTTATCATATCATCCTTCTCATCCTACTCATTCTTCACATTTAATCATGTCACAGAAAATTACTTGCCTGATCATGCCAAAATTTATTCCTTTCTTCCCCATTGAAAAAAAACCCAAATACCGGTATTTGTTCATTGATCAGCGAAAACCACAACCCCTAGATAGTATCTCCCCCACAAACCTGCATCACAGCCACAAAAAGATAAAATGCAGGTAACATAACTTGGGAGTGGGGTAATCTGTAACCTCCTTACGCACTAAGAGGTGGCTGAACACTGAGGTTCAACCGATGCTTCTCAAATACAGCCACTGATAGTGGCTCGATCAGGATATCAGCTACTTTCTCATCCATTCCCACATGATCCATTCTAATCATGCCTTACTCAAAATTCTCTCTGATAATGTGATACCTTATTTCAATATGTTTTGTACAAGAATGATGAACAAGATTCTTTGTAAGATCAATTGCACTTGTGATATCACAGTAAATCACCATTGGTTGTTTCACCTCATCACCATTATCTGTCAATTGTTCCTTGATCCATAGCAGTTGAGTGCATTCCTTTGTAGTCGATATATACTCTTCTTCAACAGTAATAAGATAAGTACTTTCTTGTTTCTTGCTCAAACAGCCCACACATTTGTTCCCAATATAGAATGCTCCACCACTGGTGGACTTTCTGTCCCCTACATCGCCAGCCGAGTCAGCATCATAAAATATTGATAATTCACTATCTCTTTCTATAGAAAAGTATAAGACACAATTGTGTGTACCTTAAATATACCACATGATTCATTTTATAGCTGTCAAATGTTCCTCCTTTGTATTACTCTGAATGCGGGCTGCAAGATAGGTTGCAAAGACAATATCTGGTCGTGTCGCTGTCAATTACAGTATACTCCCAATTATTCTTCTGTATAGTGTGGGGTTTACAGATGTACCATCTCCATGTTTTCCAAGTCGGTTCCAATTGCAATCAGAGTTGATATTGGTTTGGAGTCTTGCATATTAAATTTCTTCATCATCTCTCTCGAATACTTTTCTTGAGAAATGAAAGTGTATTTCTGCCATTGAATCACCTACAACCCCAAGAAATATGTGAGCTCCCCAATCATAGACATTTCAAATTCTGATTTTAGGTGATTGGAAAATTCATCCACTGAATTTTTCTTACTTCCACCAAAAATAATGTCATCAACGCAGACTAAAACCATGAACTGATCTTTTGGGGGAATCCTTCACGTAAAAATAGTGGTTTACTCCTCCTCTTTTTAATTCAAGCTTTTTGAGATATGAGTCCAGTCGGGAATAACATGCTTGAGGTGCCTTCTTCAAACAACATAGAGCTTTATTCAGTTTTCAGACCATTGTTTCATCAGAACCAAGAACAAAACCCAGTAGTTGTTCGATGTAGACTTCATCTTCGAGCACACCATTCATGAATGCTGTCTTGACATCCATTTGAAATACTTTATATCCTATTTGGAGTGCCATGGAAAGAAAAATCCTGATTGAATCCAGTCTAGCCACTATAGAAAAGGATTCTTCAACATCAACACCTTCAATATGAGAGTATCCTTTGCATAACATAGGTTCCTTGTTCATAATAACACTTCCATACTCATCGAACTTGTTCTTGAAGATCCATTTTGAACCAATCCCATTGTGACCATCGGGTCACTTGATAAGATACCATGTCTGATTCTTTTCAATCTTATCTAAATCTTCATTCATGGCATTCACCCATGATTCATCCTTTATAGCTTCTTCAAACGAGGATGGCTCCATAACATACAGAAATGAATATTGTGTGTTATTCCTCATCTTCCTTGTTTGAGTGGTTGAACTCATGTCCCCGATTATGTTAGAAGGATCAATCTCTGCTCTTCGATTCCTCCTGTGAGGTTCAGTTGCATTCTCTCTAGCCATAGTTTCTTTTTCTAATTCTTCTTTTGAGTTAACATCATGATGTAACTACTGAGTGTTTTATTCAACTTCCTCTATTTATGTATTTATATTTTCTCTATGTTCACTTTCTTCCTCACTCCCTATCACATCAGCATAATCGTCCTTGAATCATTTTTGGTTTTCTCTTCAATTATCTTAACATCACTACTTTCCACAATCCTTCCTAATCGCATGTTGAAACACTTGTAGACTTTGTTGTTCATTGTGTATCTATGGAAAATACCTTTATTTGCATTATCACCATACTTCCATTGATTTCCTTCTTTTTTCTGGTGAATAATTTACTTCAAAAAAACGAAAGTATTTAAAAGAAGGATTTCTTCCATGCCAAAATTCTTATGGTTTCATTGTCTAACCCATATAGAGTTCTATTCGATTTTGAATGTACACTAAAGCTTGAACAACCTATTTCTAGTAATGTCGTGGAATATGACTTTCAATCAGTATCGTTCGTGCCATGTTGTTCACCTGTTGATTCCTACGTTCAACGACTCCATTTTGTTATGGAGTTCTCACAGTAGCTTCCTCATGTTGTATCCCATGCTTCTCCAGATAATTCTCAAATTCAATGGATATGTATTCCCCTCCATTGTCATATCACAACAATTTGATTGTTCGTCCCGTATCATTCTCAGTAATTCTATGATATGTTTTCATGTAGTCAAGGACATGCCATTTCCTGTGAATGACTATCACACATGCCATTCTACTGTAATCATATATGAAAAGGAAAAATTACCTCTCTCCATGAGTTCTAACAACATTTATCGGCCCACATACATCTGTATGAATTAGATCAAGAAGATGTGATACTGTTTTCTTCTTTGGCCGATATGAACTATAGACCAGCTTCCCCTGAATGAAACAATCACAAGACATTTCACGATCATGCATCATGTTGGGAATTTCCATGACAATCCTAAATTTTGATATCATCTCCACGTCTTGTTGATTGATGTGTTCCAGTTTCTGATGCAACATGTTTTTTTCTTCTTAAATAGTCATGTAACAAACATTTTCATTACTATCAACCTGATACAATTTGTCTTCTATTCTGCATCCCTTAATAAGTTAATTTGATGTCTTTCCCTTGATAGTGTAGCCTTTCTGATTAAAAGTGTCCATAAGTCCCGAGTCACAATTTTGACTCACACTGAGTAGATTATGATGTAAGCTATCTACGTAGTGGACTTCAGTCTTTTTTAGATCTCCATTGGATAATTCAGTACTTCCACTGCATTTGATTTTTATAGCTCCATTATTACCAAATCGTACTATGCCATCAACCTTCCTTTTGATATTCATTAATAGGCCCTCATTACCAGTCATGTGAGATGAACAACCGCTGTCTATAATCCAAGTAATGTTTCTTTTTGTAGCTTGGAGGGCCACCTCTGCAAGGTTGGATTTCTCAATTTTCTTCCTTTCATTCCATGAGACATTGTATTGAGTATAGAGCACTGATGTACTTTCAATATTCTTATCTGTGTACATTGGTTATTTATAGTGAAAGTATTCTTTGAGAGGGGAAAACATTTTTGAAAGAGAAACAATATTTTTTGATGAGGTTTGGCTTGTCGTGAACTCCGGTATGAGGTGTTCAGGTCCCTTATATTCCTGCAACAAACAACCTTATGACCAAAGTTAGAATAGAGAAAACAATATCCATAAAAATTGTATCTTCTATAAGAATTAGGATATGAATTTGGTCTCCTCTGTGGAACTCCTATATCTTCTCTATTCAGATAGCTTCTTACCTCATCAAAATACAACATGGAATGGCCCAATTAGTCATAGAACTTACAGATGATGAGAGGAAATGTCTTCTCACTTGAATATCTCCTAATACCTTCTTCCATGGGAGAATAGTTGGACTTCCTATCATATCTGAATGTTTGAGGATAATTTTTAGTTCTCCTTTTATTTTGAACTGAGGATTTCTTTTTCAGCACTTCAAGAAACATTTCAAAATGTCCAAAATTCATCTTAACTTTCTTTTGGCTCTCCTTACTTATAGTAGTTGATTTCTCAGATTCAAAGCCTGTTTTACTCTTTCCCATGCAAGATGGTCTCTGATCACTCAAGATTTTTCCAACCCCATCTGATCCACACTTGGATCTTGCTAGTAATTCTGCATCTGAGAATCTTCCAAACTGTATTTTCTTCCTTGATTCATTTGAGATTGATTCTGTCTCAAGTTTACCACTAAGAGTAACAACATCTTCCTCAAGACCCTCAGCAGTCTTGTATTTTTCATCCAGTCAGGATGTGAGGTCATTAATGACCTTTCCCTTCTCTTCAATTATTAGCATCAGATCGACAAACATCATCATTGCTTTCAAGGATTTTATACTATACATTAACAAAATATTTATTTCATTCAATTTCATCTTCATGTTGATCAACATATTTAGTTGATTCAACTACAATTGATTTCCACTTATTGCAACTCTTACATTTCATCTTAATATTTCAAACAATATCCTTATGTTGCAACTCAGGATTTCCACTAGTTTTTAACTAGTTTTTTCCACCATTATCTTCTGATTTTTCAATAGTGGCAATCAAGGAAGCATGGTTTCCAGTTTTAGACTCTGTTCTTCTTCTTCACAGAATTTATTATCACCACCTTCTTCTTAACAGACAAAACTCTTCTTCAGAACATTCTTTCTAGATTGGATGTATCCTTTATTGAAAAACCTTTTTTAAGGCTTCTCAATGTTTTTTGCATCGCTATCATCATCATCAATATTTCTTAAGCACTTAGAATCAATGTGTCCAACTATACCACAAAAAAAAGTAAGCTACAGGTAACTTCCCTTTAAATTTCCCTTTTCCCTTCTTGAACTTCTTTTCAATGATAGAGAGAATTTATTTTTCTTTTTCATCTTCACCACTACTATATTTTAAAAGTTTTATTTAATCCATGTTCTTGAATTCCATTTGTTTGCTCACACAAGTCATAGTATCTTTTAGTTAGACTCTCATTTCATTTTCTACCATACTGCTCAGAATATCATCCAATTAATGTTTTGAATGATCTCTTTCCTCATGGGATAACAATTTTGCATTGCATAGGGATGGAAGTCTCCTTAGTATTTTCTTCACAATGTCAATGTCTTTTATTTCTTCTCCTAAACCCCGAATTGCTCCAAGCACTTCAGTAATTCGATTGAATATGGATTATGCATTCTCATCAGCTTGCTTCATCAAATCATAGAACATATTGTGCAACACTTGAAGTTTCGCCTGCTTAACATTGGTGTCTCCTTCATAAATATTTTCAAGTTTATCCCACATATATTTTTCTAAGGTTCAATTCATTACCTTTAGATAGATATGATTATAAAGGGTTGTGGTGAGTGCATTTTGCGCTTTAGAATCTGCATCATGAATTTTACAGTTAGTGTCAGTCATAGCCAAGTCTGTTGGATCAGTGACTTATAATCCTTGCACTGTAGAAAACAAAACATCTATTCAAAGAGATCGTAGATGGGATCTCATTCTATTCATCAAAATTTTAAAATTGCATCCATCAAAGAGGGGGACTCCCCTACTACTAGATGAATTTTCCATGACAGCAAAGGACATATTCAACACCAGAAACCTGGCTCTGATACCACTTGAAGGACCCCGGGACACCCTGAGAGGGGAGGAGTGAATCATAGTGACAACTTTTTCTTTAAAAGTGATGGATCTTGTTCCCACATCGGTAGGAACTTGTTGAACCTTTAGGATAAATATGATTAGAAATCAAAAATTCACAAGCAAAGAGATGACACAACACTTTTTACTTGGTTCACCACTAAGGGATACGTCTAAGGAGCATACATCGATAGGTTGTCGGTCATACCAAGTTCCACTAAACATCACTAGATGTGGATTACAAGGATTCCAGAACAGTTACCCTATCCCAAGCTCACTGCCCTTACAAAGGTTTAGGGATTGCTCATTGCATCCCTCAGGTCACTCCCTTTGACTCCCCCTGGCTCACTATAATTGGTGAAATCCCACTTAGTTTATAGACGTGAAGGTCTCATCAGCAATTCTCAAAGAATGCATTCTTTGTTGTATGTAGATGCTCTGTTGAAGTACAAATCTCACCTGTAAACTGATCTCACTTTGGACAGAAGGTATCGGGAAATCTTCTAGCTTTCATGCAGCTCGAAGAAGTCTGACAAGCTTCAACAACCCCTGTCATGAGAATTCAAGCTTGGCGCGCAAGTTTCCAGATGTGGTGCAAGTCCAGCTCTCTCACTTGTGCGACACACGCCTCTAAAACTTCAAACTTTCATGACCCAACTCTGATTCCTCCCAAAATGATTTTGGTGCTCAACATGCACATGTCGCAAAACTCCAAATCCTAGCATGCAAGTATCACTAAACAACCTGCATGGCCTTGCCTTCCCCAGCTCCAAACATGCGTGACACACCACCACTTGCGCGACCACTTCACCTACCCAATGGGTGCTCTGAAATATCTCGTGTTCTGAACTTCGTACCGAATGAGGAGGGGTGGTCCTCTATTTATAGGCAATCATATACCCTTTGTGGCAGTGCGGATGTCATCCCTTGGTGCACAAGTTTCATCACACAACTCCTCTGTCACCCTTGACACTTCCACGACCTACCAAAAAAATTATGTTCCCTACTTCCATTGACATATTTGAATGACCTGATCATGATGGAATAATGTCTTGAATGTTTCAAATCCTCCTAGGTACTGGTGTGCATGTCCTTTCACGGTGCACATGTCACATGCACGACCAAACCAATACCTGTACGTCCCACTTTCCATTTCCTTATTTTCATGATTTTATTCTGAAAAACAATAGGCGCGCAAGTTTTCTCTCCTTGTGGTCAACAACACACATGTCTATTTTCCAAAATACATTTTCTCCATTTGTCGATCTTCAGGCCCAAATATGGAAAACACTGGAGTTCGGTGCCACCTTTAAAACTATTATCTTCTTGTTCTGTATGATCAATTTGATAGTACAAATTCTGAACTTCCACAGAGGATTGAAAAAAACACAAACCATACTGCAATTCACAGAAAGAAAGACCATGGTTCAAACATTATCATCCACTTCAAGACACTCACATGTGGAGTTGGGGAATAGTTCCAATACCACCATAGTAAAACCACCCTCTTAATTAATAGAATATATCCTCTACCTCATGAGTGGAACCCTCTTGTAGTGACATGGAATGGTTCCATTACCCTACGAGTTGAACCCTCCTATGGATTCCGTGCATGGGTCATCAATTTATTTTATTGATCCCTCATATGGGATAACAGAATGGTTTATCTAACTATATATTGATTGGAACCCACCTATTATACAAAGGAATCAGTCCCCTATATATTCACTATTTCCCCTAGACTTTACATAATAGTGGATATGTGTGGATCGACATGGATACCTCCAAAGAGAGAAAAATGAGATTTTGGACATCACTAGGGGACCTCTAGAATTATTATAATATTATTTTCATGGGATGGGATATGAGAAGGATTCCCCCTTTGCCTATCTTATTAGTTTATTTTCTAAGAATATATTCATGGCTATTGGTTTTAATTTCCTTCATACTATGGTTAAGAGATAAACTTTTATAATGACTCATATTTCATACAATTTAGCTTCTAGGGGGACCTAATAGATATATATATACCCACCCCTACATGTCATCTTACAACATGTTTCATATCTTATACATAATACAGTCATGATGGTGCGTATTATAGGGGATTATATGAATACCTTAGTGTATTTTACCCCATTTGATGTTTGGTCATGGAGATAGATATCTATGATCTCCCTATCTTTATCTTTTCAAGTTGATGTGAGTTTAGGAAATATCTATGGTTGGGAATATATGTTTCCCATTTTGCTTTTTATATAATATTTTTTTTTCTCTTGTAATCCCTATAGGATATTATATGTCTATTTTTCATTGTATATGTTCTTGCATATACTTATACATAAACACTTATTCTTGAATATGGTTATGTGTGTGCATACTCGTACCTTAGATAGGGGAATACCAAATTATTTATTCTTTTGAGTATTAGTCATTATCCTCTAGACTATGGAATTGTGCATGAGGTAGTCATTGCTCGGCCTTTCGTCAGCTAGGTAGGCCAAGGTGGGTCAGGTCATTACAAGCATAGATAGATCGATATTGATTTTCATTAGAGCATATGGATACCTTCTTCAATTTGACTCTGTATGGTGGATAGTTCTTTGAGATCTAGAGTTGGGATCCCTCAAAATTTATCTTTCATTGTTGCTGATAGGATGGGATATCTCTCTATTTTGGGTTGTATTCATCCACATTTTACTTTTAAAATGATGATGTTGTATTCTTGTATTACCTAGATGTTGAAACATGCATGGTTTTTACGATATATTTTACATTGATTTCTATTTATTTATCTGTGCTTATTTTTGGAGATGGATGGGTTCACGTTTACAGGTGCATTTGTAAATGTCCTACCATGTTATGTATTCCATTAAATGTTAATTTCCATCCCCTAGACTGTAAATAAAGGATTTGGGTAGTTACAACTCATCCTTTTACTATCAAGGTGGGCCTTGGTAGGTTTGGTCAAAGCAACATGGACATGTAACAGAATTATTTTGAACTAAATAGTAAAACATAGTGGGGTTTACATAATAAAATATTTCATTATTTTAAGCAATTAATGTGATTCAAATTAAAGGAATAAATATTATCTTTTGAATAATCTTGTGTTGATAAATATTGAAGAGAATAATTAGAAGTTGTTCATGAAATTTCATTATCAGAAACATAATCAAAATAAAACCTGATAAATAATAATATTTTAACAAAAATCCATTACAACATTGAAAATATCAAAATTATAAGAACCACAAGTGAATAACATAAATTGAAACAATAAATATAATGAATATAATGAAATTCCTAATATAACATGGAAATGGGCCTATATATACAGCTAATTAAAGAATATAGGTTCACAACAATGCATATGTCCTTAGGAAAATAATTTGATAAGAAAAACCATTAACTCATGTTTGAATTTAATTAAAATCCATTTAACTACCTGTATAATTAAGTTAATATTTTTATTATATATCTATATAAGACCAATATTAATATACAAGGATATTAAATCATTTTCGATAAAAATTATGTGCATTAGAAAAAATACATGCGCAAAGATCGTAATAGTGTAATGTCTTTGGAAACATGGATATAAAATCATCTATAGATGTGATAGATCTTAAACCAATCCCATAATGATATCGACCATTATTAATTCTACCGAAAACCTATCATTATAAATTTGGTTAATGAACCATAATAATGGGGTGAGCTGAAATGCTCAGTAATGGTAAATAAGAGAGATATGTAAGAATAATTATGATCATAAGGGTGTGAGAACATGATCCTAAAAAAATGATCATACCCTTCATATCATAGATCATATATATGAATCATGGAAAAAATCATGGTTGTTTATAAGACATGATTCATACAGAAATAATCAAAATAAGACATGACATCATAACATTGGAATAAAACATGAAATTATGGCATACACATAAGTATATAATATAATATCTATTTTATCCAATTAATCATTTCTAGGACCACCTTAGTAGTGTGGGCTCACTCCCCATGCCCTCTTGGTAGTCATGGATCACTCCCATGGACATCTTAGTTGCATGAGTTCACTTATAATAAAATATTGGTAGTTAGTTTTCACACCAATGGAAATTTTAATAGAATGAGTTCCCTCCTCAAACCATATTTTTAGACATGATGCACTCCTATGTCCATTTTATTAGTCAAGGTTTACTCCCAAAACCATCTTAGTTTATCCCATGATATTTAAATCTATTTCCATTGCAATTGAGGGATACATTGGTCTCTCCTATATCATAGTGAAATAGAACATACATGTTACAAAATCCATTAAAAATTATATATTTTCCAATAAATTGAAATGGGTATCATAAACATATTAAAATATCATAACTTGTGGAAAAATATATGTGTTTCATTATTATTTCATCAAAGAATAAACTATGATAGAGAAATGGATTCTATAAAAATACAACCCGTAAAAGTCAAACAAATATCTTAAAAACCATGATATTAAAAATAAACCATTAAAATAAATAATATGAATGAAACCATTAGATAATTTCCAATAATGTATTGAGTAACGTCAATATATGTAATAATAAATGTGTAATAATTTTGAAATATCCTTCACAAAATTTTATTGATTAAAATTCCATTACATAAATGAAAACATATTTTCATTACATAAAACCATTTGAATGTTATTTTCATTGAAAGAACCTATAAACCTTATAATGAAGAAATTAATTCATTTTGAAAACCCGTTTCCTTGTATAAATATAAAATGAATGTAAAAATATTTAATACTCTTTTTCCATGAAAAAAAATTATAACATATAAATAAAAGTTGAAAATATTTTGAGAACATTTATACTTAAAAATAGAATGTTGATAATGTTTTGAAAACTAGTTATTTTAAAATACATTGAAAACACATAAACATGGCTTCAAAACATATTAATGAAAAAAACATTCAGAAAGTATAAATAGAAGTTTCAAATTATATTCAAAAACCTTTTCATTGAAAACAATGTGATAACATATAAACAAGTATTGAAAATGTTTTGAAACCATTCATTATAAATTACTTTTAAATATATTTTCTTAAAAATTATCCTTTTAAAAATGCAATAAATTCATCGTGTAAATGATGGTTTGTAAATCAATATATGTCGTGAGAGGTAAAAGGAATATTCCTTTTGTATAGTAAAATGGTTAAAAATACCAAATTCCTGAAAAGAAAAAAAATATTCCTTTTAAATCATTGAAAATGGAGAAATTGGTAAAAATTATTTTAGTGATCATATGATATTATTAGAATATAGTTGAAAACCCTAATCAATGAACATGGATTTCGGACCAAAGAGAGGGTAAAGTCAAATTTTCATAAAAACACTTTATTTACTATATTATATACCCACAAGTAAACATATTCCATGAATAAAATATTTTATAATGGATAACAATAGGTGAATAAAAAATCATGAATGTCTTGAGATTTGGGTTGTATGATGCCATCAAAAGAATCATTATCAAAATATGTCTTCATAAGCATTGAGATTATCTCAATAAATTCTTATAACATGGTAACCTAGGATCATACTCTAGGTGTAGGAAATGTAAATTAAATTAATATTAAAATATCCTAAAATTAATGAATTTTGGGATATGACTTGTAAAATGGAAATATATACACCTCAAAATTGATTTTTGGTTCAAATCAATACACGATTCTCAATGACTGAAAATTGAGACAAAACGATTTTAACGATTTGGTATGTTTTGAAACATAAACGCCTTGAAATAAAGATCATAAAATGGATATTTTAATACCAATAAATTAATTATATGATACTTTTATTACAATCATGGGAAGCATCTACAATACACAAATTGAATGATGACCCAACAATGCATTTATCTCACCGAAATAAAATATGAGATGAAATCTATATACCTTTTTTAATAACTCTCATTGTACTCATTCAAACCACCTGTATAATAAATATAATTTTATTATAAATATTTTAATAAAAAATATTCTTATATATAATACCATATATAGTTCGTTTTTGACCATATATTACACTCTTTTTAACCATCTAATGTTAATGTTTCACTTTGGGTAATATTAACTTTCTTTTTTGTATGTGTCTTCATTTTTAATATTGTGGGTCATTATATTAATATCATGATTCCAGAATGTAAAAAATTATATAAATATCATATATTCAAAATATATTTTTCTATTAATAGTCTATTTAATATGTAATTATAGAATTGAGTACACTGTTTATGGATACTGTATGTCATACGTACGCATGAACATTGTTTCTGTTTAGTTGTCTTATTGAGAGAAGGAAACCATACAACATATATGTATATATATATATATCTATGTATATTTCATTCTTAACGTAGATTTTTTATATCATATAAATCAAATATATTTACTACATACAATAATAATGCATTCCATGTAGTGTGTGAATGAATCACATAGCATTGAGGGGGTGGTAGTCCACACAACCACAAATGTAAATATTGTATCAACAACCTATTGAAAATAAGAAGACATCTATTGTAAAAGTAATAAATAAGATTTAATAAATAATTAGTTTAATATAATATATATATGTTTGTGTGTGTGTGTAGATTTTCCATCATTATTACTATCATGAGAGACAGTTATAAAAATTTACCATTCATAATTTAGTGGGGCATTTCTCCGTAAACATTAACAATATGTTCATTATCAGTTAGATAAATGTGTGTGTAAGTGTAGTTTTAAACAAGATAATATAAATATCATTTTATATTTAGGATACTGGTTTTTTTATAAAATAATATAAATTAAAGTGGAGGTGTGGTGAAATAAAATAAAAAAAATGATTTGAGAGAAGATGTTACCTCTTAATTAAGTAACTTTTTTTGGTTTGTGCAAAAAGAATTACATTGATTTCATTAAATAAAAGGTAATAATTCTACTTTTAAGGGAATATTTATTTGAGGTGGATTTGGAATATCATTTCCTAACCTAATATGGTTTAGTGGTTTCAGGATGAGGGATAGGTTATTTCCTTTTATATGGAATGAAATTGACACAATTGGAATTTTTTTTAAACAAGTTATGTATACACATGTAATTACTAAAATGAAGTCATAAAAACCACCAGAAATCATAATTTAGTTCATTATGATTCATATATTTCCATTTATTTGGATTTCAACAAGTTTCTTGGTCATTTGGGTGCATATAATTATGGTATAATTTTTATTTAATCTTATTTTAACCATAATCACATTTACAAATAATTTTTGTAAAAAATATATATGATATAATTATTATATAAATATTATAATAATTTAAATGTTTTATTTTGGTTTTCTGAAATTCAATTCACAAAATTGGAAAAATTATTTTTACTGTGAAACATGATGGCAGAACAAAATAATAGGTTTTTAAATTAGAAAGAAGTTCAAATGTTTTTTAAGTTATTTATTCAATTTCAATTTGAAATTGATTCAAATGACCTAAATTGTAATAATATATTTATAATTGATATATTTTTAACATATAACCTATTTTAATATATTTTTTCACAAATAATGTTTTACATCAAATGGAATTTTATAACTAAAAAGAATTATCTTCCACTATTCATCAAAAAATGAATTTTTTCATAAAAATCCAATAAAAAATCCTTATAAGATAATTTTGTGACTATAAATTAAAAAATAAATATTATTATATCAAATATAGTTTCTAAATTTGTATAAAATATATTATATTATTAAAATTGGATCATTCAGGAAAATGGTATTTTTTAACATAAATGGACTTTAGGAAAAATCAATTATTTCCTTACAAATTATTATTACATATATAGAAAATTTTAATTAAATATTTGAAATTTATTTTTTAATAATAATATATATATATTTAATGTATTTTATATAATTACCTCATTTAAATAATTATAAAAAATAAATGATGTTTCAGAGGACGATTTGTGGTGTGGGTAATGTAGGCCACGACATTGTTGCATGTAGCACAAGCCAAGTTGAAATAACTTGTAGTACAAGCCTGGTTGGTGTCATGTGAAAGGAAATTTTTTCAAAGTGTTTTCATATATATATATATATATAACTATTTCTAGTGTCATGTGAAATTAAAATTATCATTAATATAAACTAATTTGAAAAGAACTCTTCAAAAAATCTTGGGGTGTTACATTATACAACCCTTAAAATGCATTTCTCACATAATATTCATCTAGGTAATCAAATGTATAATAATTTAATGATTCATTCATAGAAACTCACAACTTAAAAATTAATACTATACCATTCCTTAAAATGTAATGTTGTATGCATAACTGTTACCCAATGTATCATATAACTAGGTTTACACATACAAGAAAATCGCTGGGGCTTAAATATTGGGAATAGATTAAATGTGAAAATATTTATAGGGATTGATTGAGGGTATAAATAAAATAAAATTTAATGATCAATGATAAGTTTAGGGTGTCCAATTCCAAAATCTATGAAGATTTAAAAGGACAACGGTTCAAATAAATTAAGGTATAGGGACAAAAAAATATTCTTTTGATCATTATCCTATTATTGTGTAAATAATTTTTTGACCAAGAATGTATGTAAATTTAATTACATGGAATATATATAAAAATAATATTTCATCCCTTATAAGTGATTTTCTCAATTTCTAATTAATCAATTACATTCTGTATTGGAAATCCAAAAATTAACATTTAACTTTGATGTGGTAAAATAATCTTTTAGCATATCTAAAGGATCATAAAATAATGAAATGTATAGCTATTTGTCTATAAATATTCATAAAAATGAATTTAGTTAAAACATTATTATCTATACATATAATGTAACACTATTGTTTCATTATAAATAATTCCTTATTAAAAATTATACATTATATGGGACATTACACAGGAAATTAGTAATCAAGAAACACTTATTGTCCTTCATTTATGGGTTCAAGACCCACAACCATTCCAAATATGATTGGTTGTGACCAGAAATACATGGTCTCCCATAATAAAACCATAATAATATAACTTCTAAAATTTGATATATATATCCTTGAAATAATGTTAATCACTAAATATACATTTAACAATTTTTATCAATACATTCTCAATACATAAATAATTCTTACAAGGAATAAAATAAACTTTCCATTAATGGATAACCTTAAAAAACCTTCTAAAATAATAAAAACCATTTAAATAAAGTCCCAAAACTAGTAGGACATTTATCCCCCATATATCACAATGTAGCTCTTGTTTGTCACATTCCTGACATGTGAATACCCTTATGGTAAGTTCTCTTAAGACATGGTAATGGCATGAATTACAATAAATCCATTTTGGAAAGTATGCACTATTTTTTATTCCATATATTATTGGATATATTCATTAAATCATATATGTTATAAACCTAATTAATTACTACATGAACTAATTTTAAAAAATTCCTTAATTAGTTCCAAGGATAATGAGTACCTTCCAATATAAATATTCATATCCCATATATATATATCCAAACAACATTATCATAACATAAGGAACATATTAATGTTAATATATCCTTTAATCATGTTTTCCCCTGGAAGTCACCATTCCATTTAATAAAATTTCTTTTCTATGGGAACAATTCAACATGTTCTTATAAATTAATAGGGAAAAACATAAACTCAAAAATCCTTATATATTTCACCTTTTATATATCATAATTATTGAATATAAATACATAAATATTTTATTATGACAATTCATCCTTATTCCACTAACAAGTTTACAAAACATAATTATATAATATATCTTTATATTAATATTTCATATGTAGTCCTGCCATCCTTTTCAATAGAATAATTACTCACACCACCTTTTTGGTTCCCTTTAAGAGCATTCATCTTTGAACATTGACTTGCATAGTGACTATTTACTCCACTCCTAAAACTTGTAAAATTTGATGATATCATAGGGAGGAAAATATTTTAAACCATTTCATTAATCAGACTCTTCATTTTTCCACTATAGTCACTTTCATTGTTTCCTTATATACTAATGTCCCGATATATTTTTGTTCCTATAAGAAATTAACTTCAATCATTCTTTTCAAATTAATGACATCGAGGAAACCGAATCTTCTTTCATCCATGGTCTCAACTACATGAACTCTTTGAAAAAAACTTATTTATCTTCCTTGAGGATTACTGGAGTTGTTAAAGGTATACATTGTTAATAATGTTGCATGAAAACAAATTAGGTATGATAACAACATGTATCTCTCTATAGATCATCCCAATTAAATGCTTATAAAAATGTTTTCCATCACATTAAACTTTAATTTAGTTCTTTCTTGTTCACGACATTGATTAAAACTAGAAGTATAGTCTAATTATTACTTATCATAAATGAAAACCATGTAGTAATGAATATAATTACTTATATGATGTCTAAATCATGAAAACTTCTTTAATATAATTCAACCCCGGTTCATCCTAGGTATTCAATAGCAAAATTAAATTTAAATACTACATGATGGTTCGTGAAGAGTTTGTGTATTCCAAAGTCATATCACCCATGGGTGTCAAACCAGGTGTGCAGAAAGGCTCGTTGTTGTAGACTAGATTACCCCAAGTCAGGCATGGAACATCTTTTCTGAGATGTTTCACCTAGGAGAATCTCTTCCAAAGCGACATCCACTTATAGAATCCATATAGGGATGTATATCTAGGAATCCAATCACTATATACTTTACCAAAGATTCCATGATATTTTCTTAAATGTAAATTCATTCTTGTACTTATCCTTAGAGACATACCTATAAATTTCCATATAAATGTACATAGTGATCCTAGTAATGTTTTATAATCCTAGTTTCCCAATTTTGACATAAATTTTACTTTGATACCAACACTAGCGACCCAGGATTAACATAAATGGATACTACATAATTTTATATTAATATTTATTACTTTAAAAAAATACATTCCCAATGACCATAATATTTAACTTTCTTGGAAAATATGGAAACAAAATCATATATCCTGGTAAACTAATGTCAACAACTTACATGAAGATATACACCTTATGTACTTCTACTGAAAACCATTCTGCATAACCTAATGAAAAAAATCTTTAGAAAGGGGTGAGATAAAATTATTAGTAATGGTATAGAAGGGATATATTTGAGTATAATTATGAGAATAATAGTATGAGAACATGATCATGAAAGAAGAATATCATACCCAGTATATCCAAGATCATATACATGAATCATGAAATAATGTATGATAGTTTAAAATGCATGTATCATAAGGAACTAAAGAATATAAACCATGATAGAATGACATAGGAAAAACATACATAATTTTGGCAGATGGATAAGTATATAATATGATTTCAATATTATCCAAGACATCATTTCAAATACCATCTTAGTAGTATGGTCTCACTCCACATACTATCTTTACTATCATGGATAACTCTCATGGAAATCTTAGCTACATGAGATCACTTCTCATACAATCTTGGAAGACATGGTTCGCTTCCTATACCTTCATAGTATAATAAGATCATTCCCTAAACCATATTTGTTGACATTGTTCACTCTAATAGCCATCTAATTAGTTAGGGATTAATCTCAAGACCATCTTAGTCTTTATAATGAGATATAAATAATTAAGTAATGCATTAGAGGGAGACGTAGGTCCCACCATTCTCATTGTGAAATCATACATACATGTACCAAAAAACATAAAAAAACATATTATCTCATAAAATGAAATTGGTATCATAAACATATAAACGTATCATAACCAAGGTTAAATGAAATAGGATTCATAACTATTACATAATAGTATAATATGTGGAAGAGAAAAGAATTTCATAAAAATATAACCAAATAAATGGAAAAGAGTTTCATAAAGATAGTGACATTAACCATTACCCATTCATAAAATTGATATTAATTGATATTTTATATAATTACCTACAAGTGATTAAGTAACATAAATAGATTTCATCATAGATGGAAAATAATTCTGAAATATCATTCAAAAAATTTCATGAATAAAATATCATTTCGTATTTGAAAAATGATTTTTAATATATAAAACCATTTGAAAAAAAAATCTTATAATATACAAAAAAATATTATAAATAATATTTAAAATCCTTTTGAAATCTGTTTTCCTTGAAATATTATAATATATGATTCAAAATATTTTATATTTATTTTTAAAATTTAAAAATTATGAATACTTATAATGAATTCATCAAAATATTTTGACAGAAATTTTACATTAATGTATATTAAAGAATATTGAAAACGTTTTGAAACCATTTAATTGAATGTAGTTTGAAAACATGGAAATAAGTGTAGAAAAAGAATTCATAACATTTTTCATTAAAAAAATATAGAATAAGGTTAAAAATATATACAAAATAATAAATTTGAAAATATATTGAAAACAAGTAAATAAAGAAGGAATTTTTTTTGAAAAAAATTGTTTTTTAAAATTAATTATAAATACATCTTCCTAAAAAATAACATTTTAAAATGAGAATAATGATTCATGGCAATGATGACATGTAAATCCATACTTTCCAGTAGAGTTAAAATAATATTTCATATGAATGATAAAAATGTTAGAAAATAGTCTTATTTGGAATAAAAATCCATTAAAAAATTGGTAAACGAAAAAAAGGGAATTTTTTTAAAATAACATAGGAGATTCGTAGAGTATAATTGGAAACCATTTTCTAAGAACATGGTTTTTGACCAAAGAGAATGAAAAGATGGGCCCTCTTAAAACACATTCTTAACTATATTATGTACCAAAGTGTATAAATATATTAAAAATACATTATTAAAGAATGAATATCCATAGGGGAAGAAAAGTGATGAATTTATTGAGATATGGGTTGTTATATTTCATCAAAAGATGAAGAACCATAAATAATCATTAAAAGTTATGAGATTTTATCAATAAACTCTTACAAATTTTTAAGGTGGGATAATACTCTCCATGTAAGAAATGTATATTAAATGAATCTTAAAATATCATTAATATAAATAATTTCATTATATAACATGTAAAATTTAAGTATATACACCGATAAAGAAAATTTAGGTGCATAACAAAACATGATTCTAAAATGAGGAAAATTAAGAAAAAACTATATTATTAATTTTGATACTTTTGAAACATAAACCCCATGAAAAAATGTTTATAAAATGGTTTTTTGAATCTAAGGACCTAGCATTAAACATTAAATAATCATGAGTTAATTCATGAATTCACATTGAAGAGATTTTTACGTTTGGTGTTTTAGAGAATTAGGCCAAAACTATAACATTACATCTAAAACTTAAAAAGTATATACTTCTACTCTATTTCCATTATTTTATAAAATAATAACACTTAAAAAAAGAAACATGTCTAGTTCCATATTGATACGTCATGACTTTTCCTTGATCCCATACCTGACTCTATTCATCTTAATGTCATGTGAAAAACATTTCAAGTATTGGGATTAGCATAAAAAGATCAGTAAGGGTTATAGTATTAGTAAGGGTAACATTAACCCATCAATAAATGATAATCAATGAAATGATACTTTTCCATCATAGCATACATCATGAAAACATATGATTTGTGAATAACACACAAAAATCATAAATCATAAAGGTAACACGTGGCATACATTACATACTTATATTGTAGCTTTCATAGATATTTGGGGAGTTACGTTTGGAATACCCATCATAGTATATTCCCTAAATCTCATAGGAGAAACATTATCATTTACCTCTGTCATGTTACCCAATACATTGGAGAGATATATCGGGTTCACCTACCCTATGTTTATCACGGAACCACCAATATACGTAAACAATTCCCAAGAATCATAAAATATTCATAACACATAAAACAAGCATAAAGTAAAGATAAAATTTCCACATTAGAATAAAAATATAACATTTCAAGATACTGAAATATTCAATCCATTTCCAAAACCATTTAAAAAATATAATATAGTGGTTTTTGAATCACAGTGTCCCATACCAATTTGAAACAATTGACAGAATTAACATTTTATAAAATTAATGTCAATATAAATAAATCCTTAAATACATTTTGAAATAAAGGACATTGATGAGAAATATTTAGAATATTAAAACTCTAAAACATTTAAAACCATGTTTTAGTTATAGAGTCCCTTAATACTTGAGAAAATGATTGAATAAAAATAGTTAAAGAAAAACATTATACAAAAATTATAATATCATGAGAATATGTAGATTCGTGATATTAAATGTCAAAGGGATGTATATAAACCCTATAGGATAATAATGGTGCACATGATCAAGAAATTCCTCAAATGAAAGGAGATTGAGTCATAGTCTGTTATGAAAATTTGGCAGCCTAATAGGCTCACAATAAAATTTTGATAATGATTTGATGACAGAAAAAATGATATCTCATCTCTTGGAAATTAAATTTACCACAATAATGATATATAAGTACAAATACCTAGATAAAAAATGGAAATAAAAATAAATAACATATAATTAGTCTTTCACAAAAAGAGTAGGGTGAAAGGTTCCCATACAAAAAAAGTGTAAATTACTGAATAATTCACCAATTGGATAATTATGTATAGAAATAGTATATCCAAACAATGGGAAGTGTGAATTACAAAATAAATATATAAATAGTGATTCCACAAAAAATAATGGCATGACATAATCAAGAAGTTGAAGATAATATGAATGAATGGAAATTGGGTTAAGAAGTCCCTTAAAAAGATCGTGTTATTAAATTAAGGATAAATAAATGAAAAAATTTTGTGTGAAAAGTATAAATACACACACTATAATTGGATGTTATGTTTACAAAAATCAGAGTTAATTCACACATATTTATTTCATGAAATAATCAAGAAGTAAAAGTTCAACCCAAAGATTAGAAATTGGGTGAAGAAGTTCCCTTACCTTGTGTCTGACATTACATGTTTGTTCCTTGTTCATCCTGAACAATAAACTCAAGATAATATCTATTTGATTCAGATGGTTTTTAAGATTTATTATTCTTTTTATATCATATATTATCACGTTATAAACAATACGTAATCATTTAAGTTAATAATGGTTGTTTTGTTGAAATTTGGTACTTGAGTCATGGAGACGGTTAGACATACATACGCATGAACACTACATTCATTTCTTTTTTTTCATTATAAAAAAATGAAAACATAATGATAAATAGGAATATTATAATTCCAGAATAATTTAACATTTTATATATTTTACATAATTTCATTAACAACATCATTTATATGTTCCATGAATGGTATGAACGAGTCATATAACATTGAGGGGACGATAGTTCGTGCTTCCTCAAATGAAATTATCATATTTACCTATTATTGAAACCATAGAGGTATGATATAAATGAAAAAATACATAAGTATATAGAGAAAATTAATATAAAATATATCATATATGTGATGGCCAAGACCCTCACGGTCCATCCATTTTCCTATTCCGGATCCTAAGGGTTGCGTCTCGGTGGTAGGCCATCATTCCGGTGTGCGACCGATCGGCGTGTGACCGATCGGTGCGAATGATCGGTGTGTGGAAAGATCGGTGCGAATGATCGGTGTGTGGCAAGATCGGTGCAACCGATCGGTGTCACCCAGCCTTGTCAAAGTTTTTCTTCTACAACTTTTCTCGTAACACCTCTTCTATTCCTCTTTTACCTATTGGGGGTTGTTCAAGGCCTTGTTTCTTTTTTAAAGCCAACAATTAGTACATAAAAATTCTGAGAAACCTCCCCGATGTGGGATATTAAATAACAGCTTAATATCATTGTGCGTAACTGCCCACGAAACCATGGTCTTACTCCCATGTTATTAAAAACTCCCTATCCTATAACAATAGGATCTCATCCTTTTATCACACCAGAGTTGCTTCCATCCCCTTCTCAGTTGGATTTCTTTCTTCTCCCTAGTCCACCTAAAGTCCCTCCATCTTGGGGCTTGTGGTGCGCATGTTTTCTGCACGTCCTTGGAGTCCCGGACCTTCCTCCCCTGCAATCCGTGCACCCCCAGTTCTTGGCACGTGGGGATGAACTTCGATCCTTGATCAACCAGGAAGGGATTTACCTTCATCTCTTCCTTTTGTGTATCATGTGGGGTGGGTACGCTATTGTACTTGTGGGAACGTATGAAACCAAAACATAATGAAGATTACAATGGACTTTTAAAGAATGATGTTTATGGGTGTGATTGATGTATTGTTGTTCTGTTTTCTCCTCATCCCTATTTATTATGTTGTTAACAGTTTGGGCTTATGATCACTAAAATCCATGGTTGTTGGTGGTCTTTCCTTGAGAACTAATAAACCCTTGTCTCCTGTGATAACTAAATGACTGCAACATAGAAATTGGTTAATCACATAAACTGGGTTGGTTCAATGGATGCCCAGTAAACATTAAACCCATGTGTGATAAAACCAGTTAACCAACAGAGGGAAGATAACTAATGAATGATGTGTTCAAACCTAGAATTTTCCCTACTCCGTTTTGGTTGTGGGTCTGTTTTCCTACTAGTTTCTTATGAGGGAATTTGGGTGAGGATAGGATCCTCTATTGTGGTGTCATGAACCAACCCGGGTCGACCCTAAACTGGTCACCCGAGCCAGCCCGTGACATGGCCCGAGGGCCGTTCCTGATCCCCACGGGATGGCAACTAGGGCCAGGAATCAAAATTAAGCAGGTGGGAACAATTTATCCTAAAAAAAATAAACTAAACATCGGAAAATAAAATAGAACAAAAATTAATAAATAAATAACGACCAACAATGTTACTAACCTGACCATGACCCAAACTCCATGTGACCTCATGGGTCACTCTCCAATACCACAACCAATGTCGCTCAAGGCGAACACTGATGTTGGAACTTGCAACAGAACTAAAAACAAGAAAACACTATAGGTGTGAGTATTAAAACGCAGTAGGTAGGCCCAACTAATTCTATTACCAATGCACATACCATTAAACAAAAAAATTTTCAATTTCAGGTTTGCACTAAATTATATAAAATATGGTTTTCACACACACATTCATTTCTAAAACAATTAACAGTCCATTTCCCTTCTTAATTTAGAACAAGTTTAATGTTGAAAGAAACAGCTGCATTGCATTTTTAAAACATTTTGTGAACAATTTATAAATCCAAACTTTATTTGTTAGTCAAAAGGAAAATCACACACAACACCCAACACAGACTAAGGGAAATTGAAAAAATGGCACACATAGGTCAGCAACCAAACTCGACCTCTCAATCATCCACCACATACAAATAAACACTAAATGAAACAAGGTTCGAACCTAGGAGATCGTGAAAAATCCAGAACATACTATACATCTGACTCATCCTGAAGGCATGCCCTAACTCATTGACGTCATAATGCCCATACTACTACCTGGTATAGCCCTGCATGGCCTAACTGAGGGGCCCAATCCCAATAGTAACAATAACTCAGTATTCCCCTCCTATGGGGCCACTAGCCAGTGCGTTGTCTAAACTAGTGCAACAATCGTTCTCATAAAATTCACTCACTATTCCTGGTTCCCATGTCAACACATATAATAAAAGAGGGGCGAGTCAACAATGTCAATCAATCAGTCACAATGCACAAAAATCACATAATGCTCATGCAATCAATGCACACCAAAGATCACCCCCGAGTAGGTTTTCAAAAATAATTTATTTTATTAATGTTTCAAACGGGCCTTCACCAATTTTAAAGCAAAACATCATTTCTCGAGAAAACCCAAAACACTTGTTCAGAAGAAATCATTTATCCTTAAAACTAGAAGTACGTTTTAAATTATGTAAATTATGTTTAAAGGCTAAACAAGCATTCTTTCAATACTTGGTGTCCACTCATCAAGAAAATGTTTCAAGTGTTCGGTATAAAATAAACGGCTCTTTTCACACTAACTAACCATAAAAAAATTAATTATATTATATTATTTCCAATTTATTCAAATTAATAAAACATCAATAAATTAATAAATTCTAAATCTAAAGGTAAGTGCAGTGGGGGGACCTACCTTGGCTCGCTGTCCAAACACAAAGGCGCGACATGCCTCGCGCAAGCGTACAAGCAAGCACAAGCTGATGACAACAATATCGCGGGGCGACCTTGCGAACGGGATTTAATAAATGCATAAAATCAAAATCACACAAAGACGGACTTAAAAAACCAAACAAACAACCAACGCAAAGGAACCAGCTAGACATAACTTCAAAACACAACTCGCACCATCAACCATATTTATACCTCTTTAAAATCCACAAAGTGTTTGTAAAACCCACATAACACCAGAACAACTCACTAATTATTTTAAAGTTCTACCGGGTTATTTCAAGGAAACACCAGAGTACGAAATAAGACAAAAGCGCACGACATGACGAAATAGACCTTTAAAAGTATGTGCGCCTAAACATGTTTTCCCAAAACCAAATTTGCAACATCCGTGATACTTAATAAATCATTTAAAATTTTTATAAAACAATTTCGAAAACACACAGTGACTTTAAACACACGAAACCAACTTCAAACCCTTAAAAAACACTTTCATGATGAAACACACACGACTCCAGATTGATGTCACACCAAAACTCACCTGCAACCATTGCACGTTTTAATAAACCAACAACACGGTTTATAAAACACTACAAATGTCAAAAGTAGAATTTCTCAGTCCATGCGCACCATGAAACACAACAGCACAGTTTAGTAAACACTACAAATGGCTCAAATTTTTTATCATAAAATCAATACATTCATAACACATGAACACGTTTCTAAACCTATCAAAATCCTATTAAACATCAAACAACACTATATTCACACTAATCAGACTAGTCAAATAATATACTAATTTGATGAAACAAGAAAATTAAAACACCACAAAAGTTTATGCATGGAACAACATACATCGGGTGTCAAAAATTCTCGAAAATTGGTGTCAAACACCAATCTCACCACAATCGCACCTCGTGGGATCCCAATTAGATCATAAATCAATAATGCGAACCAAAAGGAACCCAAAACGAACACTAAAAAAACCATATACATGTCGGAAACCAAAAAGGTCATGGAATAATAGGGGAAACATTCCTAGGGGAGTTGCACTAGAGGTCGCGGGTCATCGCAGAAGATTGCGGGCTGGTGGAGAATGCGTGACCAGGGGTTGCTGCTGCTGGCCGGAGGGGGAGCTCACCAGAGCTCGGCCGGAGGTCGCTGGAGGGGGCCGAAGGCTGCTGGGCAGCGACGGGGCTCGCCGGAGCTTGGCTGGAGGTCACTGGAGAAACAGTGAAGTCGGAGGGGAGCCGGAGGCCGAGTGCCACGAGCTGCGGTAGAGGAGAGAAGCAGGCGGGTGACGGCGGGAAGCCTGCAAAGGGGGGCCATGCGGGGTGGCTACACCAGAGGTGAGGGGGCCGCGCAGGGGTGGCGTCTGGGCGAGGTGGAGGGAGCATCGGGCGCGGCAGTTGGGTGAGGCTGAGGGAGCAGCGAGCACTAGAGCGGGGAGCAGGGGCTGAGCGCAGGAAATGGAGAAGGGGGGTTCGGCCGCGACTAGCAAGGGGAAAAAATGGGGGGGTGCTTGAGCAGCAGAAAAAAAAGAAAGGGAGGGGGATGCTTGGCCAGGTATTATGGTTTAGGTTAGATTTTTTTTCATTTAAATAAATTAACAAATGTAATAATAATAAAACTATAAATAATAATAATAATAATAATATAAATAATAACAACAATAATAATAGAACCATAAAATAATGTTAATAAAAATTGCCATAATTAAGATGATAATAATAATAAAAATTGATAGAAATAAAATAATAACACCATAGACATGATAATATTATTAATTAAATAATAATTTTATTCTTACTATAATATGAAAATTCAATCCTATTTAATTATAAAAAACATTACTTATTTTAGTTGTTAAACCATTGCATGACACCCGGGCTAACGATGTGGCAATCGCACACTGCGCGGTGACCTCGCACGGTTCCGGAACCCTTTGATCTTAGTAAATGTCACAAAATTTAAACCGGGACCCAACCCGAACAATGGCATGGGGACACGAAGCCATGAAGTAGTAAAATATAATTAATTTAAGATGTTCGGGTGTGACAATTCTCCCCACCAAAAAGAGTTTCTACCACCAGAAAGTTACCCAGCCAAACAATGGACCATACTAGAATCCATGCCCAAATAAGACTAGAAGAAACCACAACATAAGAGAATGGGATAACACGAGAGGGTTCTCCCCATCACAAGAACTCAACTAGTGTGGAAATTTTAACACCAAAACATACCACCCTGGAAGGGGGGGGTGACAAGAGAACTCCCAACCGAACCAAGCTAACTTCTATATCTCAAGAGAAACAACACCTCAGCTAAAACATGGAGCCTTTGGTTCGGACCCAAAACCTGAACAATAGAGAAAATCCTCTGAGAAGGACTTAATCCAAACAGTACCCAAGCATACCCACAACATCAATTCCTCCAAAGACACTTACATCTCCAAACGAAGAAAACCAAACTGAGATTAACCCACGCAAGGTCCAAAAATACTTTTAAGAAAGAAAGAAAAAAACGTGTGATTCAGAGAATCATAATTGAGACAAACCAGACTGTTTTGGATTAAAAACGAACACGTCCATCCCAACATCACGACAAACCGATGGACTTACAACGACATCAAAACTTTAACAGGAGAAAAAGGAAGGACAAAAAGACATTAAATGGTCCACCGCCAACACGGAACACAAATCCTGAACCAAGGCTTCACATCCTTAGCAACTCCTGACTGCGCGCGAGCTTCACCCCAAGACCTGTGGCTGGGGCTCTGTTGGCTGAAGCATCTACTACCTCACAGTCAGGCACTAGAATCTCTTTGGTCACAGTGTCTTCTTCGGGTGACGCTTCTTGCGGAACTTCTCCAGATGATCCTGACAACTTCAATGATGACACCTCTTTGGAGGGATGCAACATGATGGCTTCACGTGCCTGAACCGGCCATGCTAGTGGCACACTACTAAATGGTCCGACAAACTAGAATCCAAAACCACTGCAGATGGCTCTTTAGAACAAATTAACCTTACACACTATGCTCACCAGGTGGGGGATCTTCACGAGCAACTGGATACTTTGGATTTCCAACTGTTTGCGCTTCCGAAACTAGCTTTACTAAGAACACCTCATGCACCAACTTCTCAAAAGTGATATTCCAAAAAAGAGAGGACTCGCTCCATGATCTCTGGATGAAGACCCTTGATGAAGGGAGAAGTCTTCATCCAGTCCTGCGAATCCACCCCTGAAAAAAAGAGACACATGATCCTTGAAATGTTCAACATATGCTTTCACCGTCTGCTGGTCATGTTGAACATGCATGAGATCTTCCATTTTATTCGTCTTTCCTTCCACATGTATAAACTGTTGAACGAAGACGAATTTTTAGAAATACCACATCATACCATCTTCTAGTAATGGTGGGGCGAACAACTCCTACTCATCCAGAGATGGACCTTCGAACAGATCCAAAACAACATGCACTCTGACAGCTTCGGGAGTTCCCAACACCTTGAAGATGTGTTCGACCTCTTCAAGCTAACGCACTGTCTCTAACAGACTCCAATCACCATGTAGGACATACAACATCCAAGAAGGAACAAAAATTGGCCATGACTCATCATCTATGGGGACCTTTCTAGGCATCATTTTTGAACAACATATATAACACCAAGATGAAACCAAAATCAAGCCAAAGTAATATCATTAAAAGAACATTCATCAAAAAACATCCAACTCAAGAACCAAACAAATAACAAAAACACACAAAAATCCCTTTTTGTTTTAGATTTCAAAACCATCTTCTTTGACTGCATTCTACCAAGTACCATATCCACTTTTCAAACTAAGATCACCTTCCAAAACCATTTTCCTCTTTAAAAGCCCATTTAGAAAACAAGGTCAAGCCTTTAATTTCAAAAAAACCCAAGTAATCCCATGAGCCATTTAACATGTCTTCATCCACTTTCATTCATACGCACTAACACGCACTTTCCAAACATCTTCTCACATGTGAAAACGTTCATAAAGAGTACCTGAGGTTTCACCCTAAACCATTCTCGACCAATTTCCAATCAAACTCCAGTTTTCCAAACCAAAAGCTTTTAGTTTTAAAACCCATTTCCTAAATTTAATGTCATTTAAATGAAATCAGTCTCATTTTCATAAAACCTTTTTCATTTCCAAAAATGCACTAACACCAACCAGAATGAAAATGATACTCAACTTACATCAAACCACCAGAGTGAGGGACCAGCGGTCACACTTACCTTGGAGACATGGTAGTGGGCCATGATCCAAGTAAGCGTCAACAACTAGGAGGAATTCAAACCGTGTACCTGAACTCCACATGGGTCACTACTCCATTTGAGATCACGATGTAACATCGGTTTACCTCCATTGTCATCCCTCAACCAAAAGCAAACCAGAACAAATCAAAGACTCAATTCCCGGACTATCCCTGGCGACTCGAGGTGCAGAACATGTGAGGGTTCATGACGTCCTTCCCGTTTCTACCTCTAGAGTCCCGAAAATTCTAATCTCCATCTACCAAACACCCCAAATAACAAGGGCCTCCTCTGATACCATTTTGTCATGAACCAACCTAGGTCGACCCTAAACCGGTCACCTGAGCCGGCCTGCGACATGGCCCGAGGGGCATTCCAAATCCCCACAGGCTGGAAACTAGTTCCAGGAATCAAAATTATGCAGGTGGGAATGATTTGTCCTAAATGAAATTAAACTAAACAATGGAAAATAAAATAGAACAAAAAAGAATAAATAAAGAACGACCAGCAATGCTACTAACCTGACCACGACCCAAACTCCATGTGACCACATGGGTCACTCTCCAATACCACAACCAACATCATTCAAGGCGAACACTGAAGATGGAACCTGCAACAGAACTAAAAACAAGAAAACACTATAGGCATGAGTATTAAAACTCAGAAGGTAGGCCCGAATAATTATATTCCCAATGAATATACCATTAAACAAAGAATTTATCAATTTCTTGTTTTCACTAAATTATATAAAATATGGTTGCTGCACACACATTCATTTCAAAAACAAGTAACAGTCCATTGCCCTTCATAATTTAGAACAAGATTAATGTCGAAAGAAATAGGTGCATTGCATTTTTATAACATTTTGCGAACAATTTAGAAATCCAAACTTTATTTGTTAGTCAAAATGAAAATCACACACAATAACCGACACACATTAAGGGCAATGGAAATAGTGGCACACCTAGGTTAGCAACCGTACTCGACCTCTCAATCGTCCACCGCATACAAATAAACACTAAAAGAAACATGGGTCGAACCTAGGAGATCATGAACAATCCAGAACATACTATACATCTGACTCATCATGAAGGCATACCCTAACTCGATGACTTCATAACACCCATACTACTACTCGGTATAGCCCTACATGGCCTAACTGAGGGGCCCAATCCCCATAGCAGCAATAACTCAGTATTCCCCTGCCATGGGCCCACTAGCCAGTGCGTGGTCTAAACTAGTGCAGCAATCGTTCTCATCAAATTCACTCACTATTCCAGGTTCTCATGTCAACACATATAATAAAAGAAGGGTGAGTCAACAATGCCAATCAATCAATCACAGTGCACAAACATCACATAATGCTCATGTAATAGACACACACCAAAGATCACCTCTGAGTGGGTTTTCGAAAATAATCTATTTTATTAAAGTGCCAAATGGGCCTTCACCAATTTTAACGCAAAACGTTATTTCTCGAGAAAACCCAAAACACTTGTTCAGAAGAAACCTTTTATCTTTAAAATTTGAAGTACGTTTGAAATTCCCTGAATTATGTTTAAAGTCTAAATGAGCATTCTTTTAATACTGGGTGTCCGCTCGTCAAGAAAATGTTTCAAGTGTTCGGTATAAAATGAACGGCTCTTTTTTCAGCAAATAACCATATAAAAATTAATTATATTATATTATATCCAATTTATTCAAATTAATAAAACATCAAGAAATTAATAAATTCTAAATCTAAATGTAAGTGCAGTGGGGGGACCTACCTCAGCTCGCTGTCCAAACACAAATGCGCGACATGCCTCACGTAGGCATACAATCAAGAAAAAGACGATGACAACAATATTACGGGGAAACCTTGCGAACGCGCTGCAATAAATGCATAAAACCAAAATCTCACAAAGACAGACTTAAAACAAACCGAACAAACAACCAACGCAAGGGAACCAGCTCGACATAACTTCAAAACACAACTCGCACCATCAACTTTATTTATACCTCTATAAAGTCCACAAAGTGTTTGTAAAAACCACATAACACCAAACGAACTCACTAATTATTTTAACGTGCCACCGGGTTATTTCAAGGAAACACCAGAGTATGAAATAAGTCAAAAGCGCACGACATGACGAAATTGACCTTTAAAAGCATGTGTGCCTAAACACATTTTCCCAAAACCAAATTCGCAACATCCATGATACTTAATACATCATTTAAAATTTTTATAAAACAATTTTGAAAACACACCACAGTTTTAACCCACGAAACCAACTTCAAACCCTTAAAAAAACACTTTCATGCTCAAACGTACACGAATCCACATTGACGTCACACCAAAACCCAACTGAAACCCTTTAAAATTTTAATAAACCAAAAACACAGTTTATAAAACACTACAAATGTCAAAAATAGAATTTCTCAGCCCATGCAAACCATTCAAAACAATAGCACAGTTTAGGAAACACTGCGAATGGTACAACAAATGTTTTCATAAAATCAAATCATTCATAACACATAAACACATTTATAAACCAATCAAAATCCTATTAAACATCAAACAACACTATATACACACCAATAAGACTAGTCAAATAATATACTAATTTGATGAAACAAGGAAATTAAAACTCCACAAAAGTTTATGCATGGAACAACTTGCATCGGGTGTCGAAAATTGTCGAAAATTGGTGTCAAACACCAATCACACCAAAATCGCACCCCGTGGGATCCCAATTAGATCCTAAATCAATAATTCAAACTAAAGTGAACCCAAAATGAACACTAAAAATAACCTTATACTCGTCAGAAACCAAAAAGGTCAAGGAATAATAGGGGAAACATTCCCGGGGGAGTTGCGCTAGAGGTCGCGGGTCATGGTCGAAGATTGAGGGTTGGTGGAGAATGTGCGGACAGGGGTTGCCACTACTGGCCAGAGGCGGAGCTCACTGGAGTGTAGCTGGAGGTCGCTGGAGGGGACCGGATGCTGCTGGCCAGTGATGGGGCTCACCGGAGCTTGGCCGTAGGTCACTGGAGAACCAGCGAGGTCAGAGGGGAGCCAGAGTCCGGGGGCCGCAGGCTGCGGTGGAGGAGTGAAGCAGGCGGGCGACAACGTGAAGCCTGTAGGGGGCCATGCGGGGCAGCTATGCTGGAGGAGAGGGGGTCGTTCGGGGGTGTCGGCTGGGCGAGGCGGAGGGAGGGCCGAGCGCCGGAGCAGGGAGTGGCAGCTGAACGCAGGAAAGGGAGAAGGGGGTTCAGCCGCGACTAGCAAGGGGAAAATGGGGGGGCTCGTGCAGCAGAAAAAAAAATAAAGGGAGTGGGGAGGCTAGGACATGTATTAGGGTTTAGGTTTGTTTTTTTTTCATTTAAATAGATTAATAAAATTAATAATAATAAAACTATAAATAATAATAATAATAATAATATAAATAATAATAACAATAATAATAGAACCATAAAATAATGTTAATAAAATTTACAATAATTAATATGATAATAATAATAAAAATTGATAGCAATAAAATAATAACACCTTAGACATGATAATATTATTAATTAAATAATAATATTATTCTCATTAAAATATGAACATTCAACCCTCTTTAATTATAAAAAACATTATTTATTTTAGTCGTTAAACCATTGCACTACACCTGGGCTAACGATGTGGCTACTGCACACTGTGCGGTGTCCTCGCACGGGTCTGAAACCCTATAATCATGGTAAATGTCACAAAATTTAAACTGGGACCCAACCCAAACATTGGCACGAGATTTCGAAGCCAAGAAGTAGTAAAATATAATTAATTTAAGATGTCCGGGTGTGACATGTGGTACGGTTGACAGTGGTGAATCTATAGTTGTTAGGTTTCTCTACTTGTGTCACCAATTAGCGTAGAATCCTATTATGTTGGAAAATCATTAGTTCATGGTTTTAGGGATGTGGGACTGTACCTTGAGGCCTACTTTGGTTCTGATACTTTGAGGGATATCACTATGACTTTTTATCATGATGTGGACTTATTAGATAATCTGGTGTGAATGTTTAAATTGTTGTTGATTGTATGTTTTTTCCTAGGTTTGTGTTTACACTTACTAGTCGCCTAGTATTGCATAATTTACTTAAACAGGGTCATTTAAACATGAAAACAAGGATGGGTTAAAAGGGGAATTGGTTTTGGGAATGAGTTGTGACTGGGCTGTTTGTGCTTGGGTTGAGTGTGTAACCCTAGGATTGGATGAGTGCTTGTTTCATATATATATATATATAGATATATATAATTTTAGTTCTTATGTTTCTCATTCGTGCCCCACCCATGTTGGCACTTAGTGCCAAACACCACCATTCCATGGGGGATGGTGTTTTTCCCACCACTCCAATGAGTGGCTGGCTATTAGCTCCTTTTCTACTCCCTTTCATGAATAGCCAAAGACTCTTCTGGTAGGCTATGATGGCATGAAGTCCATTATTATCCCATGAATCTTTAGGTAGGGTAGTGTGGTGGTTGGCCCAGGTGTTTGCGGGGAGGTTGTTTTCCAAGTATCTTCGGGATGAGGACAAGGTGTCTTCGGGCGTGACAGTAGCTTTCTAGCCTAGGTGTCTTTGGGCGTGGCAGTGGTTGTTCTGGCACGTGTGTTTGTGGGAGGGATGGCGGTTGTGGCTCAGGTGTTTGCTGGCAGGATGTGTAGTTGTGGACTAGGTGTGTGCGGGCACGGTGTGGTAGTGGGACTGTGGTAAGGATGGTGGGATTGGGTCGATGCGTAAGATGTCTTCAATAACCTGTGGGAAAGTGGCTCGGGGTACCCATACATCGATTTGCTATTACTATACATTACTTGAATTTCATTATTTGGGGAGTGTGCCTTGATAAGGATTATGTGGATAGTTTTCCTTGCTAGGCATCTTGGTAGTCTCTTTTCTCATGGTGCATTAGAATGCCTCCCCACTTGTGCACGAGAGACATTGGTTTTTCCCTATTGAGTATACTTGTATGCTCACCCTACATATATAAACTATTTTAAGTATTCTAGGAGGACATCAGGGATCGTGCAGGGCCATACTATCTCGGGCATTGGGGCAGTTGCAGTTACTATTTTCTTTTCAATTGGTATTTTAACTTTTTATTCCCCTATTACTTATGGCATTTACTTTTGTATCATGAATATGGGAATGTTTTTTATTTCCTGGCTTTACATTTACCCCAGTTTTGGAGTTTTTGGGTTTTGTCATCTTATCTCCAAATCCTATTACAGGAAAATAGTTATTCCTTCCATATTGTGTGTAATTATAAGCCCTTGGTGCAGGTCGCCACTCCGTGACCTATTGAAGGCGGGTCTTTGTGGTCATTATCTCTCCATCAACTTCTGGAAGGAGGGGTTTGGCAATCTTTTGTCCCTTCCCTTATCTTGGTGAAGGCGGGTCGTGACATAATGGTATTAGACGGTGGGTTGAGAGATAGGATGGAGTCTAGAATTAGGCGCAATGATGATATCATGAGATGGAATGGAAATAATGTTGGGTGATCTTGGTGAGTGAAATAGGATTGGGAAGACCTGCTAGGACTTGGTATTTTGGGCCCCCGTGACCCGATTCAAAAACTCTGGACCTACCGAATGACCAAGTGAGGCTGCACTGATTATAGCGTAGAGACGCTAGGAAAGGTACATGCAGCATAATGACTTGTGTTCTTGTGTTTATGTGGCATTTTGTGGAATTAAAATGAATAAAAATTTTAATAAAATTTAAGAACAATATTCTACACTACCTTGGCTTAGGAATTCCTTGTTTACCTTGTAGCTATGGATCTTGGGAGACGACCATGAGTAGTACAGGAGATCGAGGCCTGCAGGATGACGTGGCTGGTCGGTAGAGGACATACCCAGAAGAGGAGGGCGATCAGTGGCAGAAGACGCTTCATTCTTTTCAGTGATAGATCCTTTATAAATACGAGGGTAGCATCTCAGACGTGGAGATGGAGAGCTGGCTAAATGAGCTCGTGGTATCTTTCAGCTCGATCCGGGCTCCGACTGAGTACTGGGTTCCTCTGGAGTTATGTCAGTTGCATTGAGCACCGTGATAATGCTGGAAGCTTTATCATGGAGAGAAGAGGGAGGCTGAGGTGATGTGGGCTTCCGTCGATAAGGAATTACAGTCGGAATTCCTCTCTTCCATGATGAAGGTTGAGAAGAGGCAGGAGATACTATCCCTCCAACAGGGGAGTATGTCAGTGAGAGAGTTGGGTTTCAAGTTCAAGGATCTCCTCCAATTTTCTTCATACCTATTTCCGGATGAGGATTCTCGGGCGAGACGTTTAGAGGAGGCACTTAAGACTTATCTTTAGTACGCTATTACTCCATTCACAATACCAACATACTAGGAGTTCTAGAAGAAGGATGAAGTGGTAGAGAGGATGAACACCTTGGGAGGTGTATCGTGAGAGGGAATCTAGTTGGGTTTGTCAAAGGGGAAGTCCGTCAACAGTAGGCCTCTAGCATCAGGACCCTCTAGATTTTGTCGAGCGGGAAGCAGGCCCCAATGGTTTTAGTTTTGATCCCCTAGCCCCCGCCCTTTCCTTTCAATCCCCGGGCCAAGATTCTTCATCTGTGGAAGCCATGTCCACCTTTATTATTAGTGCCCAGACAGGGTACAATATGACAGAAATGGGCAGGTTCAGCGCCCACCTCATTAGTATCAGTTACCAACTAGGCCCTTTCATCAATAGTCGCTGGGGCAGCAAGCTCCCGCTCCAATGAGGACAAGCATAGTATGAGGATTCTGACCTCAGGGAGCTCTTTACGGACCTCGACCAGGGCATGGTCGGGGAGGTGGCTGACATCTTAGAGGCAGAGGTGATGGGCATGGACAGTTTCATGCTGCGGAGGCAACAGTTCCAGTAGGGCCAGATATCATTTGAGGTACGATCATCTTGTTTAGTGCCCTTGTATATGCCTTGTTCGATATAGGAGCTACGCACTCCTTTGTTGCACCCAGTCTAGCCCGCGATCTGGGTTTAGATAGTGAGAGAATTCCACTGCCCCTGGTGTTGAGTACACCAGTCTGAGGTCAGACCGACTTGTTTTACATTTTCCGAGGGTGTAGACAGGTGGCAAGACCACATCAGTCAGTCCAAGATCTTATGTTGTTGTAGATACCTCCATACGATGTCATCCTAGGCGTTGAATGGATGTTCTATGTATGTGCCTTCACTGACTGCTTTGGAAGAAGGGTCATGTTTTCATACTTGGGCAGCCTACGTGTGACTTTCATCGACGATTGGGGTGCCTAGAAGAGCAACATGTGAGAGGAACCCCACATTTCCTGGTTAGCTGAGCTATAAGTGGAGTCGGTGGATGCAGAGATGGTGGATGTTCCAGGGGTCGTGAGTGATTTTATGGACATCTTCCCTGAAGAGGTGGAAACTCTACCCCCCTCGATGTGATATTGAGTTCAGGATAGACTTGAAACCAGGTGCACGTCCAATTTCAATGGCCCCCTACCGGATGGCACCTTCTAAGTTACGAGAGTTGTGGATTCAGCTGATGATTTGATGAAGAAGGGTTTGGTTCGACAAAGTATGTCACAATGGGGTGCTCAAGTCTTGTTAGAAAAGAAAGAAGATGGTGGTCTCAGGCTATGCGTAGACTACAGAAGACTGAATCAGGTGACGGTCAAGAATCTCTACCCTCTTTCGAGGATAGACGATCTCTTTGACCAGGTGAGGGGAGTGGGTTGGTTTTCTAAGATCAATCCATGGATTGGATATCACCTGTTTAGGGTGTAGGATGAAGAAATCTTGAAGACGGCCTTCTGGTGCAGATATGGGCACTTTGAGTTTGTGGTCATGTCATTTGGTGTTACAAATGCACCAGCTGTGTTCCTGGAACTCATGAACTCCGTATTCCTAGAATACCTGGATCGGTTCATTGTAATGTTTAATGATGACATCCTGATGTACTCAAGATCAAAGTAGGATCAAGCTGAGCGCATGAGAATGGTTTTCGAGGTCCTCTGATAGCACCAACTCTATTGGAAGTTGTCTAAGTGCAATTTCTAGATGCAATAAGTGCACTTCCTTCGGCATGTTGTGTCAGACCAGGGAATAGTAGTGGACCCATCAAAGGTCAGGCGCTTGTTTCTTGGGAAGCACCCATGAACTTGGCAAAGGTTCATAGCTTCCTTGGGCTGGCAGGTTACTAATAGAGGTTCATACCCAACTTCTCCCGAGTAGAAGAACCTTTGACTGCTCTGACCAAGAAGGACCAGGCTTTCGTGTGGAATGGGTGGTGCAAGGAATACTTCAGCTATCGGAAGGGGAAGTTGGTTAGAACCCCAGTGCTGAGATTTCTAGAATAAGGGGCGGTATTTGAGGTATTTTGTAATGCCTCGAGCTAAGGCTTAGGGTGTGTTCTGATGTAACAGCAAGGGGTGATATCTTATGGGTCTAGACAGTTACGTCCTCATTAGTGTAATTATGCAACCCACGTTCAAGATCTTGCGGCGACCGTGTTCGCACTAAAGATGTGGCGTCATTACCTCATTGTGGAGAGCTTCGCGGTCTTTACAGATCACAAAATCTTAGAGTATACCTTCTCCCAGCGGGACCTGAAATTATAACAACGAAGGTGGATGGAGTTCTTTCAGGACTACGACTTTGAGATTTCCTACACCTTAGGAAAAGGGAATGTGGTGGCCGATGCCTTGAGCAGGAAGTTGTAGAAGGATGTGGTTCGAGAGTTGACAGATGCTTGGAAGGTGATGGAGGAGTTGGCTGCCCTGCACCTGGATGCGAGGATGGATAGTGGTAGAGGTTTCCTATTCCACATGACGGTTCAATTCTCTCTCCTACGACAAGTGGAATAGTCTCAATGGGGAGAATTAGAGAGTGAATTAGTGTGTGACTAGGTAAACCAAGGCGATGCTCTAGAAGGATGGACAAAGGATGGTCAGAATCAGATTCTTTTTCGGGGGAAGTTGTTTGTTCCAGAGGAAATTCATGAGAGTGTTCGTGATGAGTTCCACAGCTCACCCCTAGCAGTGCACCCGGGAGTTTCCAAGATGTAGTAGAGTCTGAGGAGGCATTTTTGGTGGCCCGGAGTAAAGCGGGTGGTGGAAGAGTTCGTGGCCATGTGCCTAGTGTGTCTGCAATTGATGACCAAACAATGTGTTCCGGGAAGTTTTTTGCAACCTTCAGATGTCCCCAAGTGGAAGTGGGATGACATCTTGATGGATTTCGTCATAGGGTTACCCATGGTTCAAGGAGGCTGTGACACTATCTATGTAGTGGTGGACCGATTAACAAAATAAGATCACTTTTTGGCGATCAAGTAGTTGGGCACATTGGATGCCATAGTACAGAGGAACGTGGATGAGGTGGCGTGGTTTCATTGAGTTCTGTGCTCCATTGTCTCGGATTGGTATGCATTGTTTACCTCATGAATCTGAAGAGGATTACAACATGCTTTTGGAACCCATCTACGTGTTAGCACTTCCTTCCACCCCCAGACGGATGGACAGAAGGAGCACACCATCCAGACCATGGAAGATATGCTATAAGCATGTATCCTGGATTTTGGGGGATCGTGGGGATGACACATGCCTCTTGTGGATTTTTCCCATTACAATACATATCACTATACCATTGGCATGGCTCTGTTTGATGATTTGTACGGGAGTCCATATTGCTCACCCATGTGCTGGACAGAACTTAGGGAGGTAGGTGTTCTTGGCCCGAAGGTGGTGCAGTGCACAACAGAGAAGGTTCAACTTATGTGAGAGAGGCTAAAGGCTAATTAGGACTGGTAGAACTCATACACCGATAATAGGAGGAGACCCTTGGAGTTCGAGGTTGGGGAACACGTGTTCTTGAAGGTCTCTCCTCAGCGTGGGCAGTGGAGATTCGGGAGGGGAAGTAATATTTCTCCCAGGTTCGTCAGACCCTTAGAGGTGTTGCGGTGGGTCATCGAGGTGGCATATCAACCATCACTTCCACCACAACTGCAAAGGGTGCATGGCATCTTCCATGTGTCCCAATCCGTTGGTGTCTGCACGGCGATTCCAACATCCTCGACTGGGGAGAGCTAGATATCGAGGATGATGCAATGTTCATGGAGCGACCGCTGATGATCGAGGGTTGTGAAGAGAATGTTCTTTGTGTACGAACCATTCCTTTGGTTCATGTGTTATAGAGGCATGGTAGGCTTGAGGACAGTACCTAGGAAAGGGAAGAACAGATGCGTGCCATGCACCCAGAGCTATTTTCAGTTTTGTTCTGTTGTGTTTGTACATGGATGATGGAACACATACTTGTTAATTATGGAATGTGCATTTTTCCTTTCTGTAGATGTGTGTGAAGTGTCTTGAAATGTGGGGAGGAGAGGACTTGAACCCTACTTAATATTCATTAAAGTGGATGCGCCTAAAACCGTGTGGGTGAGTCAGTGCCGCCCAAAGCAGAATGTATCTTAACACGGAGGAAGGGAAACCCACCACCCACATGACTAGACTGTTCAGTTTTTTTCCCTGGTTTCATGAAGGAGAGGATTGGTATGAATTTAATTGCTCAGGAGATAGATGAGGAAGGTGGCATTCCTTGGTAACAAGGAGGTTTACTCCTGAGAGGTATCTTCGGGGTGGTTCTTCGGACCCCTCTTCTTTCTTCATGTCTAGTTTTAATTTCGAGGGAGCGAATAGTTTGATAGGTATCTGATATGATGGACCAGACCCTCATGGTCCATACCTATTACAATTCCTGATCCTAAGGGTGGCGTCTCGGTTGTAGGTCTTCATTTCGGTGTGCGACCGATCGACGTGCCACTGATTGGTGCGACCGATCGGCATGCGACTAGTCGGTGCGACCGATCGGTGTGTCCGATCGGTGTGTGGCACGATCAGTGTGAAAAATCTGTGTCACCCAGCCTTGTCGGTTTTTTATTCTACACTTTTTCCCGTAACGCCTCTTTTAGGTCTCTTTAACCTTTTGGGGGTGGTTTAACGCCATTTTTATTTTTTAAAATCCCATAATTAATACCTAAAAATCCCGAGAAACCTCACTGATGGGGGATATTAAATAACATCTTAATATCATCATGTGTAACTTCCCAAAAAACCATGGTCTTTCTATCATGTCATTCAAAATTCCTTATCCCGTAACAATATGATATCATTCTTATATCACGCCAGAGTTTCATCTTTCCCTTTCTCGGCTAGATTTATTTCTTCTCCCTGGTATGCTTGTAGTTCGTCCTTCCAGAGGCTTGTGGTTCGCGTGTTTTCTGTTCATCCTTGGAGTCCCCGACGTTCCTCCCCTACAAGCCGTGCATCCCTAGTTTTTGGCGCGTGGAGAAGAACATCGATCCTTGATAAACCAATTAGGTATTTTCCTTCGTCTCTCCCTTCTGTATATCATGTGGGGTTGGTACGATATTGTTTCTGTGGGAATGGATGAAACCAAACCTTAATGAAGATAACAACGGACTTTTAAATAATGAAGGGGAGGGGTGTGATCGATGTACTGTTGTTCTGTTTTCTCATCATCCCTATTTATTATGTTGTGAACTATTTGGTCTTATGCTCACTAAAAATCATGGCTATTGGGGGTCTTTCCTTGCACACTAATAAACCCTTGTCTTCTGTGATGATTAAATGACTGAAACATGGATATTGGTTAATCACTAAAACTCAGTGGATTAAATGGACACCCAATAAACATAAAACCCTTGTGTGATCACCCCATTTAACCAACAGAAGGAATAAAACTAATGATTGATGTGTTCAAACCTGTAATTTTCCCTACTCTATTTTGGATGTGGTTGTGTTTTCCTTCCAGTTTCTTATAAGGGAATGTGGGTGAGGATGGGATCCTCTTTTTTGGTAGAGTATTTGGTGGTGAATCTAAATCTGTGTGGTTTCTATACTAGTATCACAAATTGGGGTGGAATCCCCTTCTCATGGAAAATCATTGGTTCATGGTTTTGGGGATGTGGGACTGTACCTTGAGGCCTACTCTGGTTTCAATACTTGGAGGGATATCACTTTTTCTTTTTCTCATGATGTGGATTTACAAGAGAACTGGGTGAGAATGTTTAAATTGTTGTTGGATTTAATGTTTTCCCTTGGTTTTTGTTTACACTTGCTAGTATCACAGTAGTGAAGAATTTACATAAATAGGATCATGTGAACATGAAAAGAAAGATGGGTTAAATGGGGAATTTGTTTTGGGAATGAGTACTGAATAGGTTGTTCGTTCTTAGGTTGAGTGTGGAACCCTAGTTTGGGATGAGTTCTTGTTACCTATATATATATATAAATGTAGTTATTATTTTTCTTATTCATGCCGCACCCAAGTTGGGCACTTAGTGATGAACACCACCATTTCATGGGGGAGGGTGTTTTTTCCCAACACTCCTATGAGTGGCTGGTTATTAGCCCCTTTTCATCCCCTTACCTGAATAGCCCAAGACTCATCGGGTAGGTTCTGATGGCCTGAATTCCATTATTAGCCAAAGAATCCTCGGGCAGGGGAGTGTGGTGGTTGGTCCAGATGTTTGAGGGATGGTTGTTTCCCAAGTATCTTCAGGATGAGGTCCAAGTGTCTTCAGGCGTGACAGTATATTTCTGGCTCAGGTGTTTTCGGGGGTGGATGTGGTTGTTCTGGCCTAGGTGTTTGTGGTTGAGATGGCAGTTGGCGCTCAGGTGTTTGCGGGAGGGATGCGTCGTTGTGGCCCAGGTGTGTGCAGGTGGGGTGTGGCAGTTGGACTGTGGTAATAATGGCGAGATTGGTTCGATGCATAGGATGTCTTAAATATTCAGTGGGAAAGTGGCTTTGGGTACCCAAACATCGATGTGCTATTACAATACATTACATGACTTGCGTTATTTGGGGAGTGTTCCTTTGTGATGCTTGGGTGGATAGTTTTCCTTTCTAGGCATTTGGTAATCTCTTTTCTCACGGGGAATTAGAATGCCTCCTCACTTGTGCATGAGATTCATTGGTTTTTCCCTACTGATTATACTTGTATTCTCACCAAACTTATATAAAATATATTCCGGTTTCCAAGAGGACTTCAGGTATCGTGCGTGGCCATACTAGCTCGGGGGTTGGGGAAGTTACAGTTGATGTTTTCTTTTCTTTTGGTACTTTACATTTGTAGTCCCCTTGTACTTGTGGCATTTACTTTTGTATCATGTATATGGGAATGTTTTTTTCTATACATTTACACCGATTTTGATGTTTTTGGGTTTTATCATATTATCTCTCGATCCAATTACCGGAAAAGGGTAATGCCTTCCATCTTGTGTGTAATTCTATGCCCTTGGTGCTGGTCGCCCCTGCGGGACCTATTGAAGGCAGGTCTCAGGGGTCATTATCTCTCATTCGACATGAGAAAGGAAGGGTCTAGCAATCTGTTGTTGCTTCCCTAATCTTTCTGAATGCGGTTCTTTATTATATATAAATACATTGCCATCATAATGGCCACTATGATAGGCGTTAGGAGATAATTGAACAATCAACGTTTCGTGAGGTAGTATTTCATCGTCCACAAAAACAGTATGTTTGTATCCATTAGATATATGTTTTTTTAAATTAAGTTGTAATACTATTCATAATAACAACCTAGTATGTTGATGATATATTTTTTATTATAAAAAATGGAAAAAGATTGTTTACGGGGTTGTAGAAGTAAAATAAATGAAAAGAACTTAAGAGATAACGTTACATTAAATCAGGTATCTCTTATTGGTTTGAACCAAAAAGATTACTTGAATTTCCTTATTCCTTGGGGAAGGCTTCTAAGGGGAAAAGTGGGATTTGGGAAGCTTAATTGGGTAGATGTTGGACGAGCCAAGTGGCTTGATATTTGTGAGTAATTGGTTAGATGTGGATTCCTTTTATAAGGTGGCAGAGGGGATCTTTAGGAATGTTTGAAAGTATTATTTTACTATAAAATAATTTTCTGCTTCAGAATGTCCAAAACATATTTAATTAGAATATAAGATGCATATAAGTTGAAACAAAATCTTCAAATAGTGATTGGATTGGTTTTGGATAATTTTTAATCCTTTCCATTTTTATTTAACCCTTTATTACCGTATTTAGCATTTACCATGTCCTCATATATATTCATACTATATGGTTAATCTATACACTATAAAATTCCAAGGGACCCAAAACAGATCATTAATGACATTTTTCACATAATATATGTCAGTTTTCAGAATCACATATTTTTTGGATCATTTTATCATATAATAAAATAGTATTAAATTTAAAACTCATTTATGTCAATATATAAACTATTCATATCAAGACATTTAAAAAATCTATAACAACTTGATTTATTCAAAAAAAACATCATTAATTCAACAATAACTAGACATTATTATATATAAAATTATTGGATGGCATAAAAAGTTCCAAATTAAATTTATTTTAATATTTATAATATCGTTTATTTGAATCCTTCATTAATGAAGCAATTACTGCATCACAATTGTGTCATAATTAAAATTATTTAATTAATGTCTACAAATTATAAATAAAAAACCATGATGTATGAAATTGTTTTATATTTAAAATGAATATTTATAGTTGAAGAGATCACTTATATTACGCTATATAATTTTTGTACTAAAAGATATATGTTTATGTCGCTTTTGCCTTTACTTTAGAATAATTAATATAAAGTGTCATTATCACTCCCATGTGGCTCTATGGGGTCTCAAATTCGACCCTAGGATGACCATGTTCGTACATGTATCAGAAAATATGATTAGGACACGTGTTAGTTTAATTTAATATTATTATAATATTATATTTTACCATTATTTATCAGATTTACCTTTTAACCATGGTAAATAAATTATTTTCTGAAATTATTATTCATAATGTCAAAAAATAAAAGTTACCTGTTTACACATTTTGGACCTCCTGATGCAAAATATGGAATCAATTTTTTAAAATTCAAAACATATAAGTTGATGAAATTATTTTAAAATAAATACTCGTTTCAAAACAAAAAGTGTGTTTTTACGTAATAATAACTGTCAAAAGATTGACAGTTTTTTATATCCAAATTCAATTTGAAATTACTTCCTATTACCAAAATTTGATTAAATAGTAAAAACATAATCTATTTACACTTTTAAATAAATTATAATGATAATATACCCACATAAAAAATTATATTAAAAGGCAGTTTTGAATTATAATGCAGTATTTTCACTATTCATTTAAAAATGAACATTATCAGAAAAGTACCAAAAATTTATCCAATGTAAATTTTGATGCCCTGATTCAAAATAATAATTTTATTTTATAAAATATAACATATAAAACTGACAAAAAAATATTTAAAAAGTGTTCTCCATAAAAAGCATGTAAATCGAACTTTTAAAGAATATTAGAGTATTTATGCTTAAAATTGGATTAATTATCATTTTTATCCTCTATTTTTTTGGATAAATGTAAATAAATTTTACAAACATTTTTAATAATATTGTAGTTATTTCTGTTCATTCCCACCAATACAATGGTTATGTGTTAACTAAAATCTAATGTAATAATATAATATTATTATTTTTCAATATGACTCAACATTGTGCGCAACGTAAGCTTTCAAAGAAACCCATTATTTCATATCAAGTACACCATAGAACATAACATTCCCTTTAAATAAAAATTATTATTTAACTCACAAATATTTATAAATATGATGATATACTGTTCTTTATTTACCCGAGATGTCCCATCCTTCCAACCATTTTGGTTGTTGCATCCTCGCAATTTAAAAATTTGGCTTGGAAACTTAATTGAAAGTCCCACATCGTAAAAAGTGTCAACAAAACTACCACATTAAATGAAAGAATGAAAATTTCAAGGGTCACTTGAGATAACCCATACTAGGATTCCATGTAAGAAAATATAGATATAGAAGAAAAAATAGCCACCATGTTTCGATGGAGAGTGATAGAAAACATTATCAGAAGAAAGATAAAAATATAAAAACCATAAACATGTAGTGGGTTAAATGGTATTTTATTCCATAGTAGGAAATGCTGAAATACAATGTTTTTGTTACATGTTTCCTTTAATAAATTTGAGAAATTTATTAATGAGATTGACTATGAACATATGGAAATATACTAACCCTTTAAGTAGAGTTTCACCCTTTAATAAGTTTCTACGAAAAACTCATATTTTCTTTAAATGGTGAGTATTCAAGATGAATTAGTCACACCGAAAGTGATCGAATCCACACCTAGAGAATCACATGATCCAAAAAAGCTAAACCACTTATTTTCTCGGTCTTTATACATTATCCAAAAACAAAATGGTTAGTACAAGAATAGATGAACCCCTAAAAGTATAATCCTTTATAAAAAACAATAATTATATTAATATTCTAAATTTATAAAAAAGTACCCAAAGTGAAAGAAATACCATTCAATACAAAATTATCTTAAGAATTATTCAAAAAAATCCAAATGAATATTAGACCCCAAAACTCAGAAGGATTTAATCACATAGTCTTTTAAAGTAAATCTTTACATTTATCTCCATAAATATTGACTACTCTTAATGTCTCATACTAAAGTGTAATTAACTTAATAACATATTCTCTATGATAAATTAATCATTTCCAAAAAATAACCCAAATCGCCATATATCCACAATAATAATAGAGATTCTTACAATATAAAATTTCAAATGTTACTTCAAAAATAAAATCCCACAGTAGTCTATTTTCCATAGGCATATAGTGTTTTCAAAAAATAGAGAACGTCTTCCAAAATAACCGATATCACATAATCACAAAAAAAATTTCTTATACTATGGATATCCATTTAATAAAACATAATTTCCCAAAATCATCTTATTCTTGATCCATAAAATAATTAAACTAATAATAATATGTCATATTAAGCAGGTACTTCATGTAGTCTAGTGGTAGGCGATAAATCCAAATCACAGTTTGGTTGTGGGTCTGATTCTAATGGATTTGTCTGATGTGATAGTTTGTCACATGGTTTTTATCATAGTGTCGCTATGGTTTCATCTTTATCTTTTTCTCGAAGATATATATTCCATGCATTGCAACAATGATTTAGAGATCCTTTTAAATGATCTGCTTTCATTATCCAAGTAAACCCTGTACCACTTGGGTCATATGGGTGTTCATAGGAAAATAGTTTCCAAAAATAATCATGTATGACTTATAATTTAAAAACATATCATAAAAACATGATTTTTATAAAATATTAAGACCATGTTTGAGTTGAAACATTTAATTAATGGTACATTAAAAAATTCATAAGTATGTGTTGAGAGAAAATATTTTCAAAGAAAATATAAATAGTCTTCACAAGGTTCACCTTCTTCAGCACCTTTTTCAAAATCATAATATGCTTCAAAATTATGTGATAAGATAAAATATTTGAAAATTCCTTGATAATATTTACCTATCTTGAAATTATGATAATATTAAGAAAATAGATTTTGATTAAATACTACCCATGATCCACGATGGTATCAATGTATAACGGAGGTGATTGATATCTCAAAAAATTTCGTTCATGTGAGTTGTATGTTAGAAAATGTTTTAGAGTCATAAGGACATGTCTTTGGAATAGTTATTGCAATAGATTCATCATGAAGAGATAGAAATGTCGTTTGAGATCCTCCTCCTTCCATTTGTAACAAACTACCCTTGGTCTGAAAAAGTTAAAAATTAAGGATTTTTCTTAAAGTGTAGACATAGAGACTAACTAAGTGTCTAAAAAATCTCTAAATCCCTAAAGTAATCTAAACCGACCTCTGATAAAAACTAAGATTCCCAACCATAAACATTACATAATCTTGAGTTAAGTTAAGAATTCAGAAATAGAATATTTTCAGGTATAGTGTTTCAAAGAATTAGGCAATAAATATTACATTACATCTCAATAATTAAAAATTAGAAACTTCTACTCGGTTTCCATTTTTTCATTAAATAAAAACTCGTAAAAAAGAAACATGTCAAGTTCTATGTTTAAGAGAAGACAACATTTCTTTGATCCCATCCCTGACCCTATTTGTCTTTATTTCCTATGAAAAACATTTCCAAATGTGGGATGATCATAAAGATCTCATTAAGGGTTATAACATAAGGAAAGGAAACATAAACCCCTCAATAAATACAAATCAATGAAGTAATACATTCCAATCATAACATACATCATGAAATCCTAATATTTATGAATAAAAAAAATAAATCATAGATCATAATGGTAACTTGTGGTATAAATTGCATACTTACATTGTAACATTCACAGCTACATAGGGAGTAACATTTAGAATACCCATCACAGTATATTACCTAAATCTATTAGGAGAAACATTAATATTTACCTCTGTCATGTTACCCAATGCATTGGAGAAATATCTTAGGCTCACCCTCCATAGGTTTATCCTGGAACCACAAATATATGTAAACAATTACCAAGAACCATAACATATTTATAACACATAAAACAAGCACAATGGGAAGATAACATTTCCATATTCCAATAAAAATATAACATTTCAAGATACAAAAATAATCAATCCATTTCCAAAACCATTTAATAAAATAATAATGATTTTTTTGAATCAACTATTTCTCATTTCAATTTGAATCCTTTAATGGAATTAACATTTAAGAAAATTAATTTCAATATAAATAAATACATAAGTAATTTTTGAAAAAATGGACATTAATCAGAATGATTCAGAAGATTAAATCATTAAAAAATTTAAAACAATGTTCTAGTTAAAGAGTCTCTTACCACTTGAGAAAATACTTGAATAAAAATAGTTATATAACAACATTGAAAACATATAATATCATGATAATATGGAAATTCATGATATAATATATCAAAGGGCAGTATATACACCCTATAGGATACTAATGGGGAACATGGTCAGGATATGCCTCAAATGAATGGAGATTGATACATATTCCCTTACGAAAATTCAGCTCTCTAATGGTGTCACTTTAAAATTAAAAAAATGAGTTGATGAGAGAGAAATGAATCTCACATCTATTGGAAATAAATTTTACCACAAAAAAGATATTGAAGTACATATTCCAATATAAAAAAATGGATATTAAAATACATAACATAAAAAAAGTCTATGACTAAAAGAAGAGGGTTACATGTTCCCTTACAAAGATTGTGTATATGGTGAAGGAATTTACCAATAGAGTAATTATGTGTACAAACAGTATATCTACACAATGGGATGTTGGAATTACAACATAAATAAATAATTAGTGATTCTACACATAATCCCGGCATGACATAATCAAGAAGTAGAAGATCAACACAAAGAATGGAAATTGGGTTAAGAAGTTCCCTTAAAAAGACAGTATCATTAAATTAAGGATAAATCAACGACATAACTATGCATGAAAAATATAAATACACCCAATATAAGTTAATATTATTTCTAAAAAAATCATATTTCATTCACATATATTTATAGCAAGACATAATAAATAAGTAGAAGTTCTACCTAAATAATGGAAATTGGGTGAAGAAGATACTTACCTCATGTACGACATGACTCATTTGTTCCTTGTTATTCCTGAATAATTAACTTAAGTTAATTTCTTCTTGATTAAGAAAATTTTGAAAATTAATTATTCCTTTTATGTCCCTTATTAGCATGTTATAAAAATTATGTAATTATTTAAGTTAATAATGGTCGTTTTGTTGATATTTGGTACCTGAGTTATAAGTGAACTTCTGATAATTACATGTTGTCCATGTGGTCAAAAGTAAATTATCTAAAAAATAATATTAATGATTTAGATATCATATATATCATATATATAATGTATATATGTATTTATAATAGTTCATACCATTTGGACATAAGAAATGAAATTCATAGTTCGTGGAGACTATAAGTCGTACGTACGTATCATCAATCCTTTCATTTATTTTTTTCATTTTTAAAGAAATTAAAACATAATGATACATATGAATATTATAATTATTTTAAAATAAAATATTTTATATACATTACATAATTTTATCAATATCATCATTTATACATTCCATGTATAGTATGATAGAGTTATATCACTTTGAGGGGGCGATAGTTCATGCTTCCTCAAATGAAATTATCGTATTTATCCATTATGGAAACCATAAAGGTATACTATAAATGAAAATATTCAGAATTTTAGAGGCAAAATTTTCATAATATATATAATATATAATTACATTTCCATCCTAATGGCCACCATGAGAGTCGGTATAAGATAATTGAAAAATCATCGTTTTGTGAGGCAGTAGTTCACAGTCCATAGAAACAGTATGTTCGTATGATGACGGTTTGGGTATGTTTAGTTTGAATACACTTAATAACAACAACCTATTATATTTAGGATACTGGTGTTGTTATAAATGAAAGTAAAAAAAAGATAGCTTGGGTGTTAGAGAAGAAAAATAAAAGAAAATAACTTTAGAGAAGACATTACCTTTAATTCGGGTATCTCCCTTCGGTTTGAACCAAATGGTTTACATGAATTCCCTTTTACCTTGATAAAGGCTTCTATGAGAAAGAGTGTAATGTAGGGAGATTAATTGGTAATAGGGTGGATGATCCAAGGTGTTTCATAGGTGTGTGTAATGGGTTGGAGTTGGTGTCCTTTTATAACAGGTAAGAGGGCCACTTTAGGAATGTTTGAAAGTATTATTTTATTATAAAATATATTTTTCTTTCAAAAGGTCCAAAAATTAATTAATTATAAGATAATAAGAATATAAGTCGATATAAAAACATAAATTAATTATTGGACATGTTTTGGATAATTTTTAATACTTATCTTTTTTATTTAACCCTTTGATAACTTATTTATCTTTTTCTGTGTCATCTTCTATATTAATAGTATATGGTTAATATATTTAATCTAAAATGTAAAGAGACCAAAAATGAATCATTAATGACATATTTAACATCATATATGTCAATTGGTTGAATCTAAAATTTTTAGGATTATCTTATCATTTAATAAAATGGTATTCATTTTAAAAACTCATTTATGTCAATTTATAAACAATTCATATCATGACTTAAAAAAATCAATAACAACATGATTCCCTAAAAAAATAGTGTTTCAAAAATAACTGGTCATTATTATCTCTAAAAATCTTGGATGGCATAAAATGATTCAAAGTAAATATATTTTAATATTTATAATATAATTTATATGAATCTTTTACTAATGAAGAAATTACTACATTACCATTGTATCCTAATTAAATTTATTTAAATAATGTATCAAAATTATAAATAAAATACAATGATTTAGGAAATATTATTATATTTAAAATGAATATTTACAGTCATTGATATCGCTTATATAACTTCATATAAAAATTGTTTTACTAGAAGATATATGTTTATGTTACTTTTGACTTTACATTAAATTAATTTATATATAGTGTCATTATCATTTCCAAGTGGCTCCATGGGGTCCCAAAACCGACCCAAGGTTGACCATGGTAAGACATGTATCAGTCAATTGGAATAGAACATGTGTTAGAGTGAATTAATATTATTATAATATTATTTTTTACCCTTATATACAAGATTTACATTATAGCTCTGGTAAATAAAATATTTACTGAAGTTACTATTCATAATATCTAAAAATAAAAGTCACCCATTTACACAATTAGAACTTCCGGATTCCAAATATAGAATCCATTTTTCCAAATTCAAAACATAGACTTTAAAAAAATTAATTTAATAATAATTCTCGTTGTTAAGACTAAAAACTTGTGTAGTCAATAGATTGGAACTTTTCTATGTCAAAAATTAATTTGAAAATACTTACAATGACCAATATTTTTTTAAAATATTAAAAATATAATCTAATTAAAGTTTAAAACCAACTAAAAATATAATATACCATTATAATGAAATTAGATTAAAATGTGGTTTTGAATTAAAATGCATTATTTCTTTCAATTCATTAAAAATGTGATCTATTAGAAAAAAAAAAAAATTACACAATATAAATTTTGATGTCTCGATTCTAAATAAGAATTTTAATTTTTCATATATATCATGTGAAAGTGAAAGAAAAACGTTATTTAGAAAGGGTTCTCCATGAAATTCCTATAAATCGAACTTTTAAACAATATTATATAATTAATGTATAAAATTGGATTCATTATAATTTTAAACCTCTAAATTTTATTGGAAAAATTTAAAAACATTTAAAAAATATGTGTAATCATATTGTATTTAGTTATGTTAATTCCCACCAATACAACATCTAGGTGTTAACTACCGTTTAAAATAATAATATTATATTATTATTTTTCAGTATGACTCAACGTTGTGTGTAGTGTAAAATTAAAAGAAACTAGTTGTTTCATATCGAGTACACCATCGAACATAGCATCCCCTTTAATGTAAAATTAATATTTAATTCACAAAGATTAATAAATCTGAAAATTTTTTGTTCATCATTTACCTTGGATGTCACAGTGAATACCAATAAATTTATTTATAATATACATAGAATAAAATCATGATCAGTACATACACCACACAAAATAAAATAGCGGAAATCATAGCTTGTATCTCATGCAAAAAATATTGATATGGGATCCCCTTACCTTGTGTCTTTAATCCCATAGTAGACATTCAATCCAATTGTATAATCAATAAAATTTAATATTACATTATTTTAATTAGAGAATTATTATTTCTAATACCATATATGGTTTTATAACTACCTTATATTACCCTCTTCTTAACCATCCTATGTTAAGGTTTCACTTAGGGTAATATGCACTTTGTTTCTTGTATGTTTCTTAATTTGTCACATTATTAATCCTTATACTTATATAATGATTCTAGAATGTAAAAATGATATATATATATATATATATATATATACATGTATATCATTTTTTAAAGGTAAAGATTTGGTCAAAGACCAAAGCACAATTTATTAATTACAAAGGTTTCAATAGTCGGAAAGATGAGATCTTTTTACAATATCTATCGAAAAGATAAGATAAATCAGCTAGCAGAGTGTCTAGCCAAGTCATGCTCTGATGAACTCCTTTTTTTGAAAGAGCATCAACAACGACATTCGCTTCATGGTAGGAATGAGTAGCAATCTAATCAATCCCATGGAGCATCTTCATGCAATTCATCCAGCGTGTAGTGAGTGGCTGTTCCAAATGAATGATGCCATTCCAGATGGCATGAATGATGGTGGTAAAATTGCTTTCAATCCAATGCTTTCTCCAACCTCTTTGAAGTGAAAAATCAACAGCGTGAATGACTCCAAGCATTTCTGCCTCCAAAGATGAAGAGTGACCACATCCAATATAGAAGCACCCCTGACACTGGCCAGATGAGTCTCTGAAGATAACACCACAACTGGAAGGGACTATATTTCATTTAGAAGCACCATCAATGTTCACTTTGATCCATCCCAGTATCGAAGATTTCCAGAGTACTTCAAAGGAGTGTTTGGGCGTAGGGTAGATTCCGGGAACACGAAGATGAAGAAGGATCTCAAAGTCACCAACTGAGTTGTTGCTACAGTCTTTTTGAATTGAGTCAGATTTATGAATCGCAATAAGAATCCGAGATTTTCCTACATTGAGACTAAATGAGCGATTATTATGAATAAGAACTTTTCTAATGTACCAGATCTCATGCAAGAGTTTCTCCACTGCCGCAAGAAAGATATTTTTAACCTGTAAAGAAGCTTCATGGTTAATACAATTTTTTAAAAACAAATAAATAGAGTCAGTTAAGATCCATCTACAATTGAATAATTTAAAAACATAATTCTACAAGCAGAGGCCGCCACACAAGATAGAAAAAGATGATCAGTGTCCTCCCTGTGTTGATTACACAAGCGACATTTAGAACAAAGTTGAATACCGAATTTTTGAAGAGTATTTTCAGTAGGCAATCTATTATGTGTGATGCACCAAATAAAAGTGTTCCTAGAAGGTTTAATTCAAGGTTTATTAAAATGAATCACCCATAGATGATTAGATTCATCATCAGAAAAGTCATTCTTATAAAAGTTTTTAGTGTCTAGAATTCAATTTAGAGTAGGTTCCCAAACAAAGAAGTCCCCATCAGAAGAAAAGGAATGATTATCAATAATCAGCACAAAATAATCAGGGAGATCATGTTTATGTAATTGTAAGACATCCTTTATAGACTGAATAGTATCATCAGGAATAACATTGGGTGGTAACAGTGATATTAGGGAGTTACCACGCCATTTTTCACACCTATAATTAATGGAAGAATCAGCACTGACCACCCATCTTGCATTTTCCATGATCCTATGGTATGAGTCTCTGATAGATGGCCAGATTGAAGTGTTGATGAAATTATAATTCCCCTTTAAAAGTTTATGAAGGAATCTATGGTTCAAAAATTCATAAGCTTTAGAAGTAGAGTTAATAATACACCATGTTAGACGGACCTGAAGAGCACTATTGAACAAATTTAGATTTTTATGTCAATACAACCTTTATCAAGGGGTTTACAACAAGATTTCCATGGTATAGTGACAAGATTATTTTCGAAAATACTTCCTGTCCAAATAAGGTTTTTAATGTAAGTATTAATTTTTTTGAAGATGCATATAGACCATTTATAAATCATAAGGGAGTAGACCATCTTAGAAACAATGGTGGATTTGACAAATAATATTCGCCCAGCCATGGATAGGGATTTTCATTTCCAATTATAGAGTTGGTTAATAATTTGATTAATGATATTAGAAAAGTGGATAGCTTTTGGTCTACCCCAATGGTTAGGAACACCTAAATAATAGAATGGCACGATACCTTCATTGATACCAATATAAGTGGTAATGGTAGATTTTATTCTAACAGGAATGTTCTTACCAAATAAAATATATGATTTATTCCGTGAGATAGATTGACCAGAAACTTCCTCATAATGGGTTATGGCTTGATTGAAAACATGAATATTTTTTTGATCCCCTTTAAGAAATAGAATAATATCATCATCATATAAAAGATGAGTTGGGGCATTTAAGTTTCTGGCAAATTGAATAGGTTCAAGATTACTTTGATAAACTAGATTGCTGAGGACCCTACTTAGGTAATCCTTAGAAATAACAAACAGGATGGAAGAAAGGGGATCGCCTTGTCTGACACCATTAGATAATTTAAAAAACCTCTAAGAGTGCCATTAATCATAATAGAGATGATAGCTGAATGAAATAAAGTCTTAATTCTTCCAATAATGGTATCATTAAACCCAAAGTTTTTTAAGACGTTGAAAATAAAATTCCAGTCTATGGTGTCAAAAGCCTTTCTAATATCTAATTTGATGGCCACACATCCTCCTCTAGTGTTTTTATTTAAACTGTTGGTACATTCGAGGGCAAGACAAATGCAGTCTTGAATGAAACTAAATTTAGTAAAGCCAAATTGATTCCAATAAACTATTTTATTACAAATAAGAGCAAGTCTATTCACAATAATTTTGGTAATAATCTTATAAAGAGTGTTAAATAGGGAAATCGGTCTGAATTAATGGATCTCAGAGGCATTTTCAACCTTGGGAATTAAGGTTAAAAATTGAGCATTGATTCCATGATGTAAAGATCCACGAATAAAAAAGGTCCTGACATGTTTACAAACATCATTGTGGATAATATCCCATAGATTTTGAAAGAAACCAGTATTGAACCTATCCAGACTAGGTGCATTGTCTGGATTAAGGCCAACGACAGTGTTGTTAATTTCATGATCGAGTGGAATGCTTAAAAGCATCTCATTGTCTCTTTCATCCACCATTAAGGGAATAATATCAGGTTTAAGCTTAGTATTTGTTCCTGGACCATTAAAGATGTTGAAAAATTATGAGGTAACATGGTTTATAATGGCCTCTTCTAAATAAATGATTGAATCATTATGAATAATCTTATAAAGAGGATGATTTACCTTTATGATTCTTTGAAGTAAATTTTAAAATTAAGTATTATGATCAGAATCTGTAATCCATTTAGTCCTAAACATTTGCTTATGAATATTATAGTTAAATGTGAGAAAGGAGTTATGTTTAAGGGAAATATTTGCTTCCAATTGAGGATCCATATTGAAATATGAATTGGTATTTTGATTTTGAACCCTACTAAGTTCATTTCCAAGATAGGAGACATTAAGATCTATTTGTAAGTTTTTAGTTTTACACCAACCTTTATGAGCCTGTTTAAGAATTTTCAATCTGTGCATACAGGCAAAGGAATCATTATGATGTTTCATAGAATTCCAAGTGTTAAAAATGAAAGTGACATAGTATGGATTTGAGGACCAAGCATTATTAAATTTAAAGGGAAGAACATGATTTCTATCATTCATAAGTAAGCTAAGAGGGATGGGACGATGATCAGAGTTGAGTCTAGGAAGTGTTACGATGGATATTTTATCCTAGTTATCAAGAGCCTTTATTTTAACAAAAGCCATGTAAATCTTATTGGAAATTTTTTTGTTGTAGTGTTTTCTATACCAAGTATATTTATCACCAACAAGGGAGATTTCAAATAGGCTACAATTTTTAATAGTATACCTGAATTCCCTAGAGGATATAGAAAGATGAAAGGGTACAATGTTTTCCAGGGAGCTAAGAATGGCATTAAAATCACCCATAACTACCCAAGGATCTTTAATATAATTTTCAAAGTCAATAATTTCATTCCATAGAACACTTCTATCTTGATATCTATTCCTGGAATAAACCATAGTGCAGAATGTATGCCTTCCATTCCACGAGAAATCACAGGTGAGTTTTTGTACAGAAATTCTAAAGAAGTTGATATTCTGAAGGGAATTAAGAAAAAAGATCCACATCGAATCAATCTGAGGACTATTTTGACAACAGCATAGAAAACTGTAATTAAGAGAGTCAAATCTCATGAAGTTTGTTTTGAAAATGACTTTTGGTTCTGAAATGGAAAAGAGATGAGGCTTATGAGTGTTTAAAAACCTCTTAAGTGTTATGGAGGTATCATTGTTAGCCACACCCTGACAATTCCAATATAGAATATTCATATCTATTCGTGTTTTGGGTTAGAACCCATCTTTATTTTTGATTCTCCCGAACCCTTCTTCCATTGAGATCACGTGAACATAGGGAGGAAGCATGTTTTTGTCTTCTCTCATAAGTTTCAGAACTTTTAGGACAAAATATTTTCAAATCTGAATTTGTATTATGATCTGGAATTGGAGTACTGATAGTTCTGTCCATAGAGATATCACTCACAGCTCCATGAGCAGTGTTCTGTTCGTTTGGAGGATTTATCTGTAATATTACCAGAGTATGTTTAAAATCTGGTGAACACTGATCTGGATTAGAAATAGCAGTAGGAGAAGCTTTAGGATAACTACTCTGGTTATATACCAAAACAACAACCTAAGTAGAGGGGTGACAATTTCCAAATACTATCTGGATAGGTTCAGGATTATCTAAGGATTTAACATCATTTTTGGTCTGAATTAATGTGGTATCCTCAGGTTTCAAGGGTTCAGAAATGGGATTAGAAATAGTAGGGTGAGGCTGAGTCATTTCATATTTCTGTTTCTCAACAGAGGGGAAGGATACCAGCCTATTGTCCAAACAGGATGCAGGAGCATGAGAAGACTCAGGTTTCAGAAAAGAAACAATAGAAGGAGCGTGTGAGAAGTTGTGTGGAATAAAAGTATTAAAAAAGTTAGTAGTATCAGCATGAACAATAGTTATAGAAGTAGGAACATTAGTCATATCAGCAGATTTGTGATGTTATAACACAACTGAGTTTTGTATGTCAACAGGAGGGTTGGACACTCCTCTATTAACAGAAACAGACTCAGTGTGAGTAATAGGGGTAGAAACAGGCGTGTGTGTGATGTTTTGTGCAATAGTAGTAGAAGTAGGATCTGTATTAGTAGCTTAAGTCCCATGTATAGGATTTATATAAATAAGAGGACAGGATTTAACATTAGATGTGTGAAGAATAGAAATACCTGGGTCGGAAATAGTTTCCATGACACTTTTTTTCTTATTATAAATATTAGAGGAACCATTCAGCACTGAAGGCACTGAGGTCTCTATGTCCCTACAAGCAAGATCATTCAAAGTAGATGTACAAAAAATAGTAGCAATATTTTCTAAATTGGAAATAGTATTTGGATTGTTCATGTTAGGGTTATTTCCATCTCTTTAAGCCACTATTTTTTGTAATCCAACAGTAGTGTTATCTTTCTTTTGACTGGTCTCTTCCTCCTCAACCAAATCTCTCCAAGATTTACCATCTAAGGTTTTGAGGACATTGGATTTTTTGACCCAAATGTCATGTTTTTTCTCAGGAAGCCCATGTTTGTCTGTGATTTTCTTCCCCTTTTTAGCATGTTTAACATCCAGCCAGTCATTAATAGTTGGATGGTCTAGTTTTTCCCGACCAACCCTAAAATTATCGAATTTGTGTCCAATAAATTTTCATACTTCACAAAAGGGTGATTTTTTTTTCATATTCAATGCTAAGTTCAATTCTATTTTCAGGAGAATTGAAGCCTATATTAGTTGGTAGTTCACTGGACAAATTAACTTCCACCATTATTATAGCATATAAGACAAGATCTCCATTCAAATTCCTATGATCAATCATAATGGGGGCCCTATGCAGTAAGAAATTTCATTCATGATCTTCGGGTGCCAGTAAAACCAAATGAGTCCATGTATTCTAACCCAAACATGTGCCATATAATTTTTGTGTGTGTATGGGTTAAAAGAAGCTTCCCAGTCTGACATTCTAAGAAAGCCCGTTTTGAGCTGTAAATTACCATGTTTCCATACTTGATCAAGCTCACCATGACTGTTGAAGAGGATGTGATAGTAGCCTTTACCTATGGGAACCATCTTCCATTTTCTTGAGCCCCAACAGATTGACGTACACAGAAATCATAATTTCATCATCCATAAGATGGAGGTGTCAGTAAATATAGGTTGAAACCTTAACATAATAACATCCAATTATCTTAGAGAAAAACGTTATTCAATAATGTAAAAAAATTATTTTGTGGTGAAATAAAATAAATGAATGGACTTTAGAGAAGAAATTATCTCTTAATTGGGTAACTCCTTTTGGTTTGTGCCAAAAGGCTTAATTGGATTTCCTTAAGCCCACAGTAAGGTTTCTAAAATGAAGGAATGATTTTTTAGAATTTTATTGGTCATATAATGGCTGAAACTATTAGGTTTTAGATGTGTGAGGATGGGGGATAGGTTGTGGCCATTTATAGTCAAGGAAAAGGACTCACGTGTAGTTTTTGAAAACATGTTTGGTGTACACATGTTCTTACCATACTAAAGTCTTTAAAATCATAATAAATATAAAATGTAATATTTATTTCCGAAATTGTTCCATAAAATGGGTTTTTTACATGTATTAAGTTCATCTGTGCTCTAATGATTATGGATTAGTCCCTAATTAATCTTAATTTGCCATAATCAATGTGATGAATTTTAATCACTTTTATTAACCATTCCAATCAAAGATAAACATGATATAATTAGAATATAAATATTATACATATCAAAATAGTTTATATTGGTTTAAAATAATTAAAATCCTAGAATCATAAAAATTAATATTTGTGATAAACCTATAGACGAGATGAAATTACATGTTTTCTATGTACAAATGAGTTCAAAAGTTTATTATGTTTTATATTCAACGTAAAAGTGATGTTATTTATAATGGCTTTAATTATTGAAATATATGTATAAATGATCTAATTTGACCATGAATATTAATAATATAATTTAACATTAATACTTATTTAAATGAAAAAATAGTTTTAAATTATAAATCATTATAAATCACCATTCATCAAAAAGTGATGTTTCTTAGAAAAATAAAAAAAATCAAATTAAGATAATTTGTACATTATAAATTCAAAAATAAAGTTTATTTAATCAAATTAAATTTTTATATGTGTCTAAAATTAATTTTATTATTAAAAAAGGTTTATTCGAAAAAAACAATTTTTAAACATAAATGGAATTTACCAAAAATCATAGATTCCATTGCCAATATGATTTGTCTATATATAATAGTTATAAATTATATTTTAAAATTAATTATTACTATTAAAACAAATTTTTTAGTGAATATTTTATAATTATATCCTTTAAATAATGATAAAAATAGAATGATGCTTCGTCGAAACATATGTGTTGCATGTAACGCACTCCATGTCAGTGTTACAAGTTGTGAAAGCCATGTTATTTCTGTGTGAAAGGAATGTGTTACATAGTGTTTTAATATATATATATATATATATAAAGGGATATTTCTAATTTCATATTAAATGAAAAATATCAAAATAATAAAATTAATTCGAAAAAATAATCCACACAGTAGAGGGACCAACGAACTGAATCTGTGTCACACCCAATTTTCCCACGGGTCTGTGTTGAGGTCAACATTGCAAAGAATCCAGTGCATTGTGTATGGATTACTGATGGGAAGGAGTTTTGATGGATTCAATAGGTAGTATTTGAGTCTTAGATGCAGTTCTTTGTAGGGTCTAGATGGTTTGGGCATCTGGAGGCTGTTTGTGGTAGTGGTAAGGTGAATTTCATCATGCGGGTGGTGGAGATGCAATTTAGTGGTGGCTGTGATGTTGGAGTTAATGGGAGGCTGGCTCAGTCTTAGGTGAAGGGTTTCATTGGGGTGGAACTATTAGAGTCTGGGAATGTGAATGGTGATGTGAGTTCTCTTATGGAACATGCAGTGTGCTCCAATAATGGAGAATCTTCTGGGTAGGGAGCTCGATTGGAGTCTTATAGCACTGTTGTGGTGTTATTTAAAGAGAATTCTGATTGGAAGGTGGAGAGGGAGATGAGGAAGGGTATAAATTCTATTGTGATGAGTCTTTCATGTAGTATTAAGGCAATACCATTGTCTATGAACCAAATAGTGATGCATGTTTTTGACAGGGTGAAACGTGACCTTGGTGTTGAGTCCCGATCTGATGTGGAGGGGGCATGCCTTATGCAGTTGGTTCCACTATCAGAGGAGTCATTGGGCAAAAAAAATGGGTCCTCTAAGGCTCTGAATATGTGTACTCCTGAACCTGATAGAGTTATGACCTGAAATAATTTTGAGCGTCTAGAGTCTGAGGAGCTACCACTGCTGATGGAAGGGCCCCAGGTTAATGAAGGTGTTTTCATGCAAGGTGTTTTCACTAACAAAGGAGGGTAAGTAGAGGGGTTAGTGTAGAGGGACTATTTTTTTGATCCTAATATTTCTCAATGTAGGGAAAACATACAATGTTTATCATCGATTGATACTAATATTCACTCTGAGAATGAACGAGGAGAAAATGATGGTTATCAAAAGCTGAACATCTCTGAGAAATGGGGGGACATATCTAATAGTGAAAAAGAGAATGATATTGGCAGGACCCATATCATTTATATATAGATTGTTCAAGGATGGATGACAAATCTATCGGGGTATGAGAAATTTTGGAAAGCTCCACCATGAAGAAAGCAGCAGAAAGGTTACTCATCTATGCCGAAGCAGCTGACTACCAGGTCTTATTTCAGCAAGGGAAAAGGCATGTTGTATTCTAAGGAGTTCCTATATTTGGAAAAGATAAATCTCATAAGGATGTATCTCAAGACTATTTCACAATATGAATGCTCAGAGTGGGAGTCAAATACTACGGATGAAGCAAGGGATATGTAATTTCTTTTCTGGCTTGTGTTTATTTCTTGGTGTACTTTTCTTTTATTTTAAGAAATTGTCAGGGACATTGTCTCTGGATGAGATTTCTTAGTATTTAAACATTTGTTTATTACTAATTCCTTATAAAAATCTTTTTTCCCAAAATTTAATTGTTTCATTTTTCATGATAATTTTTTTTCGGTAGTTCAAGTACTTACACATAGATCATGGTAACATCATATATTAAATGTTAATAGTGACATAAATATCACATATATTCAACAAATGGGTATTCATAATCCTCCATAAATTGTATATATTAAAAAATGAATAACATCGTTCTTGGTGGCGGTACAACATACATTTGAATGAATAATGTTTTCAATTTTTGACGAATGGAAGAAACAAAATGGTTATTAATAATTCAAATTTATGATCTAATAATTTTAACTTATATATCATATATACAAATTAAATATATTCTTGTCCCAATATATTTAGAATGAAAATGAAAAAAAATTATATCACTTCATGGTGGTGATAGTCCACTCGTACCATGAGCAACATTATCATTTTTTTCAACCGAGTGGATGTTAAGTGGTTATATTTTATATTTCAATTATTGAAGAATAATTATTTCATAAGTAAAACATATTAATAATAAATACATGGTAATTATCATCATCGAATGATAGTGATGGATGACTATTTTTATCGCTACGTAGAGGCGATAATCCACACACACACCCGAGTAATACATTCAGATCCCATTCGATGGAACATTCTATGGATATGTGTCTATACATAATAATAACAATAATAAAGTATATTTAATATTCATATGATATTATTTTATGAAAAATAATTCATATTTTAAAGTGGTATAAGAAGAAATAAATTGATAGTTGTGGGGTAATACGATTACATGTTCTTTGGTAATCCTCATTTTGATCCTTAATTAGTGACTCTTGGAATATTACATTAAAAAGTCAAACAACTATAAATTATGTATATGCAATTTAATATAATAATTGGGAAGATTTTGGTGGAGAAATATATTCTAGAGTAGTTTAATGAAGATAATGGGGAAGGCTCCTTTTATATGATTATGGAGGGACTCTTTTAGAATTTATTAAAAGAATAAAACATAATAATGTTAATCTCAATAAAAATGATTCCAAATGGAAATATAATCATATATTAAGTTGTAAGTAGATGAAATTATATCAATAAAATAATATTTAGCTAGATTTATTCTTTTTTTAATCCTTATCTTTTGGTATAACATCTTATTTAACAAAATTTAACCTTAACCACAATAATTAACTTTTCACTATTAAAAGGTTGTGATGTTACTTATAAGGTAAAAATTAGATCATAAATTGAAAAAGGATGATATTTTAGACTATTTATCATTATAAATTTTAATTTTTAATAGTATAATTATTTTTAAATAATTTATTAATATATTTTTAATTTATAATATCTTTATTGTAATTTTTAACACTATTGATTTAATTTTAAATTAATGAATCCAAGACAATGATCGAATCATCTTGGAGAACACTAATTTTATAAATTTATTTGATAATTTATTTTAAATCAATACAACATCCCAATTATATTACATTAAACATTATAAAATTATGTTATTTTATTTTACTTTTAAGTTAATAAATATTATTTCATCATTGCATAAATATATAAAGTCCTCACAGTGTGAGTATAAATTAAAAATTAATTCCATTATAATGAAAATAAATTAATTTTTTAAATTAATATGTAGAACCAAACATATAAATTTTTTAACCTTGGGTAAAATGTATCAATATATTAAAGCCAATAGATTAAAATTTTGGAATTTTCTTTCCTCCGTATAATCATAGTGTCATTATCATGTGATAATAAGTAAAAAATTCAAAATATTTTAATTTTTAATGAAATTGATTAAATTTATATTTTACGATTAAATTAAATATTTTTTTGGTTGATATTAATAAATTATATCATTTATTTAAAACTATTTTACTCATTTAACTTGTATAAAGCTGATAATTATTTACCACGATTACTATATATAATGACAAAAAAATAAAATATTCTTATTTAATAAATATAAAATGACCAAATCAAAATATGGATTCCATTTATCAAAATTTAATGACTATATATGGAATAATATTTTTAACAGAAATGCATCAAATAAAAAATTAGCTATCCAGAAATGTTTTTAAGAATAAAAACTATCTAATATAAAAATCACCAATATTTCTTATTAAACTTGTATAAAATTTATTATAGTGAATCAAATGTTTAAAATTTAAATTTTATACCAATTTCTAAATATATTGAGAATTTTAATATATGTTATATAATTAGAACAAATGAATGTATATAATGAATTTTTATATTTCCCTATTTATTAAAAAGTCAATAATTTTATATATAGCCCATAATTTCATAACTAGTAAATTTTTATTTTATGATTTTGAAAATATTGTTTATTTGATGAAATGATAATTATAAAATTATCCTAAAATTATTATAATTTTCACAAACAAAATGAAATAAAAATAATTTTTGAGGAAAATAAAAATTTATGTATAAAAATAACATCATGGATAATTCAGTTCTTCTGTTGTAAGAATTAATCAATACATTTATAGTTATCAAATATATTTTCTTATCAAAATTTCTATTCTCATATTTATTCCCATAAACTAAATATTTATTTTATATCTTTTTTTATATGCCACCATTTTCATAAAGCTTGGTTTTTCATGTTATTCACACGATCGAGCAAATTATTCATTGAATTAAATTTTCATGGAGAAATAATTAAATTTTTAAATAAACCATTAAATTAATGAAAAAACTAAAATCTATCAGTTTTGTCATAATAATGATAAGAATACATTCAACCTTCGTTTGTGACATAAATGACTCGTAGACAATAAATATAATTCCTGGAAATATAACAAAAAGTTATTCAAAAAATTCAATAAAAAAATTGTTTCAAATATTTAGATAATATCATATCTGAAGTGGAAAATTAATTTCAATGTTTATTGACTTAGATGAAATAAATTTTTAATATTATCACAAAAATTTATTGAAAGATATGAAAACATATTCTTTTTAGAATGATAAAATATCTATGAAAAATAGGAACATAATATTCAATTAAAACCATAAATAACAAGTAACAATTTGATGATAAATAAATTAATGATAAGAGTAAAATCCATTCTCATTTTATATAATTATAAAATTATTTTACTCTATTATAAAAAATGATAAAATGTGTCGTATTTAAACCATAAAAAGGTTTTATTTTTAACCATTATAAAAAGACAGATATTGTTGAAAATAAGTCAATTAAAAAAAATTATTTCTAGGAGAGAAATTCATTAAATAATATAATTAATAAGGAAGTGTGTGATAAAATATTTTTGTAAAAGATAAAAAATCATTAAAATGTAATCTATAAAGAGAATAATGTACAAAATTTTAAAACCAGAAATAATAGAAAAATGAAAATAAAGAGGGACAAGAAAACCCCATGAGTAATTTTATATTAATTATATTATTTTTAAAATATTTATTATATACACCATTTAAATGAATACTAATGCATTAATCAAATCATGCCTTGGAAGCAAATGTTTTAGATGAGAAATCATTGAAATAGTTTTATTTATTGAATAAAAAATCCCTCATATTTGGCAGTAGAATATGATTCTGTAAAAACCATATTTACATGAAATAACACTTCAAAATAAATATATGGGTAATTAATTACAACATATATTATAATTTATAGTTAACCTAATGAATCGATTTTTAATATATTGAAATTAAAACCAAGATACCATTGAAAAGATAATGAAATTTGAAATTGTATTTCATCAATGGAATGACTTTTTAGATAATGTGTAAATATATTGTAAATAAAAAATATTAAATGTTAGGTTATAAACAACAAAATACTTTTATAAAAAGGTCATTTATAATGTGGTAAAATCAAATGAAATGAAACTAAGGAAAAAATATCATTAGCTCAAAAATCTATAGGGTATTACACATTCTATCCATTTTAATAATAAATTTTACCTTAATATAATCTTATAAAATAATTATTTTCCAAATTATTATTTTTATATTCATACCATTTAATGTAAAATTACGTATTTATAAAGAATAAATGTTACAAAAAAATATTCATTTGTTAATAATCTTGTATCCCATGTATGTTTTGATGAAAAAGTTTCATTCAATGCAATTTTGTCATTATTTATTATATCGATAATTTTAATGAAAATTTAGTTCTTTTATTTCACAATTATTGTTGGCTGCATAGTATCATTGTGAATCAAATGTTAATGTTTCAGAAATAATGATTAAATATACTTTTGGGGGATATATAATTCATAATTGGAATGAATTTATATTAAAATATATATTTAATTTCACTGATTTATAATTAATAAAACATAATAACATGTCCATTATTATTTAATATTAATAGTAGAAAAATTTTCTTAATCAGTACAAATAAATTTTCTAACTAATATTTTTGTTGTTCATAGAACTAACCAAAACATGAACACGTTATAGCGACTGAAGAAGTAAGAAATAGTTATTATATGGTTATAATATATTTTTTTATAAAAGATAAATCATCTAATAAATATCATATTTATTCATGAAATCATTCATTATGACCATCTATGTGAGAAGATAATAAAAAAATATATATCATTCATGAATGAGGTAGTCCTCAAAAAGGAAATGGATGTGTTTTATTATTTTAATATATGGGAGGACTGAGAAGTTGATAATATATTGTCTTTTTAGAATCATATTTTTTTTCAAAAATATTATATATATTCATTGAATTTATATTTATACTCACTAATGTGAGGTGATGATGAAGTACGAAATACATTGCATTATCGAGGAAATATTTTTCACATATATATATGTGATAACTACAATCTACGTTGGTTAGATATTATATATAAAATATATTATAAAATAACATAATAAATTTTAACATTATTGAATATTCTAATTTCATTATTATATGGTGGGTAGAGTAGATCTTTTAATTGGATAATTATTAAATAATCAATAATGAACTCATTGATGAATTATACCTCCTCCTTTGATACATTTGATTAGTTTACACAATAGTATTTGTACAATTGGTGTTTCCACTACACCAAGAATTTTTTTTAAAATAGTTAAATTATTGATATTGTTTTAAACAAGCAATGACCAGATTTATCCAAATTATGATATACTATGAAAAAATTATAAATTAATTATGATAATTATAACGTAACCATTAAATTGGGAGTTATGAAAAGGAATAACAAATCTAGAAATAATATTTACTTTCTAAAAAATTTTATAACTTATTAATTTATTCATAATAAATAAGTTCCGACATTTATATAAATACATTTTTTGTTTCAAAAATATTTTTTCATCCAGAATTGATTTTATTTCATTTTTTAAAAAATATATTATCGTTAATTTATATTGTTTTTAGAAATAATATTAGATGAGATAAATATAATATTTAAAATTAATATATCACAATTATCTAACTCTTTTGATTTGTATTTTTCGAGAAAAAATTAATTTTTATATAAATAGTGAAAAAAGAGATTATTGTTAAACTTTCATATTAATAAAAAAAATGTATTATATTTAGAAGTAATATTTTTTTTAAATTTTATCTCAATCATATATAAGAACCTTTTATTAAAAAAATATAATTAATTAAAATGGAATCATTATTTTAATTTATTTATGTATATATTAATTTTTATGCTTAATAATGCATCTTTCTATAAATAATATATGCATATTATGGAGTTACAATTTAGCTGATATATACCACTTCTAGAAATTTATTATTGAAAAATGGATTCCAATTATATAATTCGAAGGATCATATTTTCTAAATCTTTTCCTATTTTATTCACTATGAGAAGTGATCAGGTTAAATATTTTCCTCTTCGATATGGTAAAAGATATAATTCAAGGAAAAAAATATGCGATAATTATTCTTAATATAGAATTAACTTTCCTGTATTTAATTTTATTAGTTCTATTAAAAAATTTCCATTAATGTTTCAGAAATTTTTTACCACTATTATTTTCAAATTATATAAATAAAATATTTTTTAATTATTAAATAAAAAATATTATCCACTTTGATTTACTAATTAAAAAAAATTCAGGATAAAAAAGAAATTTTCTTTTATAAATGATTATTATAAAGTTGAATGATTTTTTATCATGTAATTTTAATTTTTTTAATTTCATTAATATATTAATTTCTTTAAATTCATATGAAATATCAATAATATACTTTTTCATGTATTATAAATGTATAATAAATGAATTAAAAATATTAAAATATATAAATTGTGATGAATTATTATTTTCCATGATGTTTATTGTAACATCCAATTTTTTTAGAAATATAATATTTAAAATTAGTTTAAATTAATTAACATATTTGTTACAAGAAATGAAGTTTTTATCTTCCATTATATGTAACCCCAATTTTATCATGAGTTGTATGCAACATTGAGTTACTTTTTTTCTTTATGTTGCACATTAGCTCAACTCATACCTAACGATAATAAAATATTAAAATATATTCTGATATTTATCACCTAGACATTGGAATTGAGTGATAGAATATCATTGAATAATTTATTAATATATGGTTTACACCTATTTATATAATGAATTCATTGGTTAAAAATTAATTATGAATAAAAATATAGTCTAATTAAATACAACCGATTGGTTTTTATAAAGATAATTTTTATTACTAGAATTACATATTATATTGATAAATAAAAAAAATTTCTATAATTAAAATATTTTAATGAAATTTATGTGATATATATTTAATAATATGTTTTTACACTCATCCAATACATTTTATTGGCTTAATATAAGAAAACAAATCCAATTATAAGCGTAAAGAGTATTATAATTTTGAAAAGTAGTTTTACCTCCTTTTAATGGTCAACCTATTTTAAATATAATAATTGATACATTTATATTTTTTTGAATAATTAATAATCATTTTATAAAACAAAATATTAAAATCCACTTTGGTTTAATTTCTATTATCTTTCTGAGAACATTCATATTTTCATGAATAGTTAATAATGATAAAATTTTGATCAAAACTGCATTTTCATATTATTTATTTATATAGTTAAATTATATTTTTACTTTGTTTTAATGTGTAACTAAATAAATTTATATAATTTTAAACAATTTCTCAATAAATTCAGGTATTAAAACATATCAATCTCTTAAACATTTAATTTTAAAAACCACTCTATGTCTTCCAGTCTGGGGGATTAATTTTAAATTAATTTTTTCCAATTATGATATTATAATTTAATAAAAGGGATTCCATATTTGGAATCATAATATTTTATAATATCTAATAATTTTAATAATGTTTTTGACCAAAAAATTTAGATAACGCAATTAAAATTATTTATATTTATTTAGGTAAATGTGTGTTTACAAATTGGGTAATATTTAATAATAAGAGTCCAAATGAACTATAAGATTATCCAAAACTATTTTTATGGGAATTATTAGACCATATAAACTCTTATATATAATTGGGTTCATTTTTGGAGTCACATTATGTACGGTAGTCATCTCAATAGTATTTACCTTCTCATATTTACAAGAATAGAAAATTCCCTATAATATAAAAAATTACCCAACCACAACCACTTATTTGCACCTATCAAGTAAGTTTTTCTCAAAAGAAAAACCTACCCAAATTATCTCACAATATACCTATTCCACTTTATCATCCTCAGTATTTTTTGAAATCAAACTGGGGAATCACTATGGTTCCAACCTAGATGAGTTTCCTAAAAAACATATACTATTCTTCAACTTGAATTAATGTTTTATTTAATTATCCACCGATTTAATTCTTCTTATTCAATGACTATATACTAAAGAATTGTTTTTGAAAATAGACATATGTTTTTTCATGTTATGTGTTGTACCTTAACCTATACACACTTCTTTCAAAAGACAAACGATATTATTGTTCATAGGTATGGAAGACTGCAACCTCATGACGAGATGCCATTCATTTTTCCTTTTCTGACTTTAATTATTGGAAAATATTATAGAAAACCTATTATTATAATATATATAATATATTTATTTTATATTAATACTTTAGTATTTGTTTTATGAAACATACCTTCATGACATCCATTTTGTTTAAATATGGTAACATCGTTTTTGGATGTGTGGACTACACCTCCTAAAAGATATGTGATACATTCACACATTACATGAAATTTAGTAAGTATGTTTTAAATAAAATTATTCAATATATATATATATTTCATGTTATAATTAAATTTTTTGAAGTATAATATGTCATTTTATTTATTTCACATTTCAAACAAAAAAATTATCACATCGTTTGTGGATGTGTGGACTACCGAATCCTCAAAACGCTCTGATTAAATTTACATCACAAGATTTATATAGAAAAGTATAAATGATTAAATTTTATATAATTTTCATTATTAATAGATAAATTGTACTTACCCTCTTAGGATAATTATCATTGGAAAATGAGAATTACACTTTTGCATACATAAAACCTATTATCTCTATGATTGTAATGTTGATTAGTTTTTCATAACAATTATTTATTATTGATTATAAAAATATAATTTAAATATAAATATTATAGATTATTATAGATTATTATTTTATTTTGATTTTAATATGGACCTCTTTTACCATATTTTACCATCCAATGTTTTTTTGATACACAATTTGAATATGGTAAAATGATCCAACTATAAATTTAATGAATATCTAATTGTATATAATTAGTTCATCTGTGAAATAAATTTTTCAATAAAAATATAAAAGTTTAAAATTCAAGTATATAATTTACAGAATATTATTCTTTATGAATATACAATAAAATATTGTCAAATCAAACTCAATGTAAGGGATTTCTGTCTCACGTTTACTTTTGCGAGGCATACATCATAATTGAAAATTATCTCTTTTGTGTGGATTATATATTGAGCCTTTGGTTATATTATATCACATATAATTTTATATTCATGTAATTTTAAGAATAATATTATTAATTCTTTTGATGTTTTCAATTAAAGTTATTCCACAGTTGTAAGGGGTTTCGACTAAATTTATATTCTATTGAAGATTATTTGTTTTTATGTACCTAGTTACTTTTATATTGTGTATATACATTCCTTTAAAATTTTATACCATGGGTTTCATTTATATGATTCTATTATTAGTTTTATATAATTATATTTCATCATGGATATATGGATTCTAATGTTTTAATGTTGTATGATACACATAACAAATTTTAATGATTATTTTCCTCATGAATGATTATAATAATCCTTTAATGGAATTTACAATAATCGATTTCAAAAAGACGTGTAGTTTGTAATCCTCCAACAGAGATATTTTATATTGATACATTAAAAATTATTTATTTATATAGAATATAATTGTTTTGAAGATATGTTTAGGGGACCCATATATATTCCATGGGTTAATCATATTTTGTGGAGATCATTTTTGAACTCATTTATTTTCCATTGATTAATTATGCTTCAAGTATATTGTTTTGAAACTATTTCATTTACATTAGTTAATCATGTTTCAAAAACATTTTTGTTAACCCCATTTCTATTCCATAGGTTATTAATGACTCAAATACATTTCTATTGAACCAATTTTCTTTCCATGAGTTAATCATTTTTCAAATACTTTGTTATGGAATCCATTCACATTACATGGTTTAATCCTGTTTCAATGTGGTTTTTATTAAAACTACTTCATTTCAAAGAATTAATCATGTTTCATTGTGACTTATATAGAACCCATTTCATTCCAATGGATTATTCATATTTTAATGATATTTTTTTAACAAATTTACTTTTCAAGGGATAATCCTGTTTCGAAGGGAATGTTACGGAACCCATTTCTTTTCCACGGGTTAAACTTACTTCAATAAATTTAGTTGTAGCTATTTTCTATCAGTATGTTAATCTTATTTCAAAGAGATTATTATTGAACTCATATCCTTTAGATGGTTTAATAATTTTTTACGTAAATGTTTTATTAGAACCATTTAATTTCCATGGGTTATTCATGTTTCAAAGATATTATTACGGATCTCATTTTCATTAAATGAGATATTCATTTTTGAAATGGATTTTTATAAAATCCTTTTCATTCACATAACATAAAAAATGGGTTAATTTTTATCTAATATATTTAAATAAGATATTTTTTTGATGATTTTTTAATTGTACATGGAAATTTGATAGGCATGTATATGATAAGCCAATGACTGGAGGGTCTGTTATATACCATGGACTGGAGGGTCCCTGATAGCCCTCCAATGCATTGAGTATGAATGTCTGTCATATGGTTATTGAATCAAAAATATGGAAATTTATGGAATATGTACACATAGTTATTCGATTTAAATGAGTGAAATATATAATTATGTACCAAGAAACCTTTATCTGTTTCTTTATTCTTTATATGAGTTTTTAATTATACTAATGTTCATTATTGATATCACATGGATCATGATTATAGATTTTTAAACTCTATCATCTAGTATGTCTTCATATTTTATAGTCCATATATTTATGGGTATGATTTCATTCATTATTTGGTTGTGTACTTCAATTATTTGATCATACCCTCATGAACACATAGTATTATTGAAAACATTTAATTTTTAGTTATTTTTCATAGCCTTACAAATCATTTGAGATCATCCTTCTAATGTTTCCTTTTCCCCAAGTTTTAATGAATTACATTGAAAGACATATGTCTATGTAGGATTTCATAATGATGATGTTGATGACCTATTTTGGAATAAGAAAAGTTTGGTTAAATAGTAAAAATTATATTTTCACGACTTATTAGTCTAACTAGATATGATTTGTCTTTATAATAGTTTTTATAATTGTCTAAAACTCTAAATATAAAAGGTCCATGAAGCTTGGAATTACCCAAGTTTCTCATTTATGTTGTATGATTTGATGAAAAAAATTGGGTCACAATTTTTGGAATCATAACAAGAAATGTAATGTTATTGATTTTGGTAAAATATTCAGGTGTTTGGGTCCTAGTATAGTATATTTGGTATCATAGTCTAGTTTAGATAAATTTTTAGAATAGAATGTTTTCTGGTGTTTTTATATTAAGAGTTATGGATAATGTACTAAGAATATATGCCTATGGATGTTAATATGTTCAATTTCATATGAAAACCAATTTTAGGATTTGAATCAGTATAAGGTTTTCTATTATCAATTTAATTTTAAGTGTCATTTTATTAGGTTTATATATATGTATATATTTGGTTTAATTTGAATTATTCCATTACTTTTTTAGAAATAATTTCTCATGTATATTTATCTTTTATTATTTATATTATATTGTATTTTGAAGAAATTATGTTTACATAAGAATTATCATATATATTACCACATTATTGAAAATATATTTGGTAACTAAGGGAAAAATGTTATTTCAAAATAAGATTTCCATCTTTTGATCTTGATATATGGAAGGGATGATATAACTCTTTATGATAATAAACATTTTTATTTTGAGGTTCATGATGTTATTTTTGATATAGTGTTATGAAATGGATATGTTTTAGCTTTGTTTTGAAGAATTGAATATTATAGGTTTATACATTTTGGGAATTCTTGTACTACGTTCTAACAATTTTTGTTTTGGTTAATGTCTAAAAATATGTGGAATAACTTGACTATCAATGTTATGAATTTTTCTTCTTTAAAATTTTTCTATAGTCTATCGTCTGTGAAAAATTCATATTGAATACACATTATTTGCATATGAGATTCTATTTTGGTTGAAATTGACAAATGGATAAATTTTTACTCATCTAGTAATTTTGTTTTCATATTTTCGTAGTACCGATTGTGCGAGAATCCTTCAACTATAAGAAAATCATCTTGGAATAAAATGTCATCCTATTATCATATTTTCTACTAATATCAATGACCTATTCAACACCTACTAGGCTTTTTTTTTGTCATTTTCTACCTCATGACCAATTTCACTATCAGTCACTATTAGTCCATAGTAATTTTTTCCCTTCTAAAAAATCATTTAATTTCCTAGAAAATTTCTATTTATGTTGAATTCAGGTTATGTGTATCGTATACTGACATTAATTCTTCACACATTCAATTTTTAATAGGATTATTTATTAACCCTTTATATAACATTAGATTCAATAAATGAATCCTCTAAATTTTAATCATTTGATTATCATAAGGATTTTTGTGGGGGGGATTAATTTTTTATTGTGTAGGATATAAAATCCAAAGATTTTATGACATAAATTCATTAAAATTAATTTGATTCACTTATAGATTCTATTAAACACAATGCTTATATTCTCTAGAATTTTACACTAAACCAGTTTTCTGTGTTTTTGGAAACAACAAGTTCCTTTGAAGAGTTATGTCCTATTAATGTCTTAGTCTTACCGGATAACAAATTAATATTAATATTTAATATGATAGTTATCATATAGACACTGGAATGTTTTAATTTAATATGATTTACCAAATTGTTAATATATGGTGTACACATGTTAATATAATGAGTTTATTGGTTATAAATTAATTAGAAATTAAAATGAAATACAATTAAATATATATGATATGTTTTTATGAAAAATAATTTAATGAGAAAAATGTGATTTTATTTTTATCAAATGAATAAATCAAATATAATAAAAGTTATTAATGATATTTGTATTCTATAATTATAATAAATTTTCAAAAAATTCATCCTATATGTTTTATAGTGTTAAGATAATAATAAATACTATTTTTAGCATACAAATACATATATTTTTGAAAGTTAGTTTTTTAGGCTTTTAATGGAACACCTAATTTAAATATAATTTATTTACACTTTTAAAATTATTATATAAAAAATAAGTGTTTTTTATATATAAATATAAAATATTACTTCAGGTGAACATTTAGTATTTTTCTATGAACATTCACCTTTTGAATAATAGTGAATACCATAGCATTTTACTTCAAAACATAATTTTCAGCCAATTTATTTATATATGTAAATTAGTTTTCTAACATGTTCTATACTATAATTTGTATAAAATATAATAGGTTAACAAATTTATGTAAATTTAAAATGTTTTTCAATTAATTAAGATATAAAAACATAGCAATCTTTTGAACATTTACATTCAAAAACACCCTTTGTTGTGCTATCTTCTTGATTAATTTTGAATTGATTTTTTCCACTTATTTAGTTGATATTTGAAAAAATTGATTCGATGTATGGAATTATTATAGTTTATAATTTCATATAAGTTTTACTTTGACTTTTACTGAAAATATTAGTGAATTTCATTAAAATTAATTGTAGTTATTGGGGTAAAAATATGTTTACATGGTAGTTAAAGATTAATGTTATTAGTCCAAAAAACATATTAAATTGTAAAAAACCCTTATTCATGACATTATTCTACGATAAAACATCTTTTATATAATTGGGATAATTATTGGAGTTATATTATGTAATGTAGAGCTCTCAAAAGTGTATTTTGTTATATATTTACTTGGAATCCACTCCCCCACCACAATAAAAAGGAACTCACTCGCCCCCTTATAGAGACTTTTAAATTTCATAGAAATTTTTTTCTTAATTTCATTGGAATTTTACGAGTCTGTGGCTTCTGAAGGAACTTGATTCTAAGGCCCGGTGTGTCCGGAATCAATTTCTAAAGATTAGATCGGGTACATTCAGTAAACGAATGAGCGGGTTTTTCTATAGTTTGAACTGGTGCTCATAATTGAAATCTGAGGGCATCGATGAACTCACAATGTCTGTAATTGCATAAGGGACCCTTTAACATAGTCGCATTTGTGCAGGTGGAGAAGTTATTTTTTGGGGTTTAATTTAAGAAGTAAATAAAATTGTTGTACAAATTTATTATATATCTAAGGAGTTTAATACCTCCTATGGGATGTTGTTGGTGGGTCCCACACCCACCAAACTTCCCATGTGTGGATAATTGAATGTTGGCGCCCACAAAAGCCCCAACCTTTCAGATTCCCTAAACTCGTTTTAAACCCCCTTCTTAATTGTCGACTCACCTTTAATTGAGTAACTCTTCCTCTCCCCTATATCCCTCTTTAATTCTTTACAACACACACCTTAATTAATTTATTGAACCTCTTCAATTAAATTAATTAAGTGTTTGAATTTTAAATTTTGAATGCATGGAAGGATTAAATAAAATAAGGATAAGCCTTATTTTATTTGGGTTTGCAATTGTTGTGTGAGGATGAATTCGGAGAACTCCAGAGTTTTTGAAGAACTTCATCCTCAAAGATGGCCAGATCTTCTCTGATGAAGAACATCAACCCTTCAATGTATAACGACTCGGCAATAATGGTTCTCCATCCTCTTCATTCTTTGCGACAATGAAGGAGACACCAACGAGGGGAATTCGCCAATGACGACGCACCATATATTCTCTTCTCCGCAATAAGATAGGGAACACCGTTTCTTCCTCGGGCGCACTCCGACGACGTCCACGAATCCTCACCTCACGACATCGTCTTCCGTGATGCCCGACGTACGTCGTCAATTAATGAGGTAGGGGTTTAATTTGAGTATGTTTATATTCCCATGATTCTTCCCTCCTAAAACAAAGAACGTGGATCTACTCATTATCAAGTTGATCCGCGAATGATTTTATTTACAGGTTTGGAATAATTGTTTGTGGGGGAATTCTTGGGAATTAAGTACAATTTCAATTGATTAAAATTGTACCTCGTTTCATGTTGAACATCATTGTTGTACGACCTGTTGCTATCGACTAACTCAGAGGGCTCGGGTCGAAAAAACACGACCCGAGGAACCTCTGAATATTTTTTGTCTATGTGAGGATTGATGGGTGATGATGAAATGCGACTACATCGGCATTTGGAAGCCATCACAATGAAGAATGGGTCCCAAGAGTGCCATAGGTGCAAGCGGCGGGAAAACCGATCCACTGAAGCCCGTTCGGTGGTCCGCAAAAGCCGTTGTGGGCGCGCCACTCCAGCATGGCGACAACAGCGTGCTGCAGGAGGAAACCCGCCCTAGCAACAGCCATGGCAGCAGTGCACTGGACCCCTCAGCTACGTGGGATCCAGGAGGCGGGACTACGCTAGTGGGCACCGCCCGTAACAATCAACAAGGGGCCCCGCCCCCCACTCGGCCAACCGATCGAGCCGTAACCGGCCACCGTGTCGGGCCACCAGCGCTGGGTCGGGCTGCCAGGGTCACGCCGGGCTACATTGGCCGGACCAGGCCATACCCAACTGGGTCAGACCCGGACCTAGGTTGGGCCGCCCGGTTGGGGCCGACCCGGGGGTGTTGGGTTGAGTCGGACCGAGCCCAGACCCCCAATTTTCAGACTGTTTTTGATTAAACAGACATATCATGTGTTACAGACCTCTGATCAATGCACCGTTAGTTGCGTATGATTTTTTTGATCAAGATGGTCAGTTCAGAATATTACAATAAAGGTTACGGTGAAGTTTGCATATGGCCGGGTTGGTTCGAACCCGAAACCAACCGGGCCCTCGGAGCGGAAACGCTTATAACTTGAGGACCAGATGTCCGATTGATGTACCATAGACTAGGTTGTATTCATCTTGATGAGATAGTTCTTTTGGCATACTTCACCTGAGTTTTGGATTCTATTAGAGTATGTCAGGGTTGGATTTTGCCTGAAATCCAACCGGTCCCCTGGAAAGGAAATGCTAATAACTCTCAGACCGGACGTCCGTTTGACGAACAGTCAGCTGCGTTGTTAAACACGTTGAAAAATATTCCCTTTGAGTATACCCCATGGGAGTTTGGGGTCATGTTGAGATACTCCTGGTTGGTTTGTACACAAATCCAACCGGGCCCCTAGGACTAAAAGGTTAATTACTCATAGACCGGGCGTCCGATAGACGCACCGTCTGTTGCGTTGAGACCCCTTTGGCGAGGTGGTCCTTGAGATACTTCTTCGTGGGACATTGTGATACATGGAATATCGACCAGTATCTCATGGATCGAATCCTCCTGGAGACGAGCGTACGGAGTACGGAGACCCTGTAGCTGGCTGAGGCCAGATGACTGCTTGTATGATTCGAGTCGGAGTGATTTGACTAGCCCAGTGGGGAGAACTACTGTGTTTGGGCGGCAGACCCATGGTGGGGATCACTACTGTGTTTGGGTGGCATACCCATGGTACTCAACAGAAGGAGTACCTTTGCAGGCTATTAGGGGGAGCACTACTATGTTTGGGTGGCAGTCCCACGGTGGGGAGCACTATTGTGTTGGGGAGGCAGACCTACGTTACTCGATAGGAGGAGTACCTCATCAGTCTCTGGTTAGTGACAGCGCCTCGAAGTCATGACAGGATCACCATACTCGAAAGTGGAAGAGCTCTTCATCATTTCAGGTTTCGATATCGTTAATGAAAATCCGGGCTTCAGCTGAGTCAATGACCATTATGTTTACCTCATGATTGAGATGATTTACTTGATAACATAGGTATATGTATGGGGATACACCTATGTAAAGTTTATATGTTGAGATCATTATTTGTGGCTTATACGTTTTGGGTTTAGTGAGAGCTTGAGGGTCTTGGGGTCCCTACTGAGTATAGTTATACTCACCCCGGCACGGGCTATGCATGCACCTCATTGTGTTGGATGTAGACGACAGATAGTAATGATCGCAGTTGAGGCTTGTAGAGCTGGATGGTACCCAGAGGTGGACTTCAGGATGAGACGTTACCCCGAGGTGGACATCATGATGAGACAGTACCCAGAGGCGACAGACGGGCGTGGAGATCTGAGGTGGCCATATGTATCTACCCATCAGGTAGGAACTCCGGAGGATGATCTAGGAGCAGCTCGACACCTTCCTATTGTTTTTTTCTATTCCTTGTACTTTACTTTTGGGCTTGTATTCCAGCCCTTTTTTACTTTTAGCAGACCTGTTATACTTCTTACTTAGTGTTTTCTTCTTCTTGTACACTAGTTGTGTGTGTTTACATGTCATAAAGGCAATGCCTTCCCTTTTTTATCGGGATTTATGCCTTTGGTGCTAGTTTCCAGCCCCTGGCCTATGGAATGTGGGCTTGGGGTAGTCACCACACGGGCCCCGAGGACGGGTTGTGACAAATTGGTATTACAGGACGTCGGTTCTACAACAAAACTTATAACTCTGACATTTATTTTCTGTGAAGCAATAATGTTAAGGGTATCAAGTGTTGTTTTCTGTTCTGGGAGTCCAGTGTAGGTGCAGCGGCCGACGTATCCATACACAAAAACTCTGACTTCTGATTTTTAACTCAGTGCACGAAAACACTGACTGCATGTGTGTTTTCAAAATTTTTCTTAAATTCAACTCAACCAGGTCAGCTCACCAGGTTTAAATCGTTTGATAATGTCGCATCTGTTCATGATGTCTCCACACAAATAGTCAGTTGGAGTTCCGAGGGAGTACTCGATGACAGCCCACCGAGCAATGAGACTCCGGTGTAGGGCCCTCTTTCTATGTTGGCACCTTCAGGTGGTGTACTAGCATCACCACCACCTGTTATGCAGCAGATGCCACCAGTCATACTAGTGGACGATGCACGATGACAGAGCACGTAGCATGAGTTCCAGCAGTAGAGGCCTCTGATGTTACAAGGCGAGTCAGTCTCCTAGGTAGCAGTGGAATGACTGGTGGTGATTTCTAGAAATCTACACCCATTTTATACACTAATAGAGTAGATTGTGATCTTAGCTACCGTTGTTTTCTAGTGAGTAACCATGAAAATGGTCAGTATAGTGATGGTACATCGATACGTGGACTGATGCCTGAGATAGGACCTTAGGGTAGTGTGTCATCTATATAACTACCTGTTGGTCAGTAGTTTCAACTGGCGGTACCGGTAGATGACACATTTAGGTTCAATTCCTTACAAGTGTTTCCGCATCAGTTACCCCTTAGGTTCCAAGGTGATCCCGGGTCACAGGCGGCTGAGGACTGGCTTCAGGAGGTGGTTGGGAGTTTTCTAGAGCTTATACTGCTTCGACATGATGACATGTTAGTATCTGAGTAATCATCGAGGTGTACCGATCATTCTTGTTACTTGATGACTATGTTACGATCAGTGCTCCAGGGCTCAGAGTTCCGAGTGAGGTGTGTTTAAGGACATAGAAGTGCTCACCTTTCCTCTAAGAATTACTACTTATGTTACAGTGCTAGAGAGAGCCTTTCTGGTTGAGAATTCATTGGCTGAGTGGATACAACCAGTGAAGGTTAGTAGTGGGAAAGCAAAAATCTAGCACCAGCCTCGGAGACTTGGGCGTGTAAAAAGTTTTAAGAAGAGGAAGTGTTAAGGAAAGATGAATCTGCAAAGCAAAAGACGTGTAAGCAGAGCGTGGAGGGCAGCATGTGGTGATATGTTACAACCACCCGCCTTTGTAGTCCCCAACAGGCTCAGGGTGCAAGAGGGTAGGGGATGAGAGTAGCTGCATGTGGTCAAGGAGTGCGACTAAAAGGCTCTAGGGATTATTTGAGGAACGATCTATATCTACTAATATCTGCCATAATAATAGACATTGATATGAATCATTCATTCCTTCAACGAATATTGTCCTAAACCTAGAGTTTTCAGTTAAGCCGTTGACTTTACCCTCACGTCTGTAGATACCTTTGGGGTGATACTCAGTAATCACGCTTATGCCGATGGTGTGATCTGACCCTTGAGGAAAGATTTTTAGTTGGAACCTCTTGGTGGCAGCATCGAGGCCTTATGACGTTAGTACGGATATGGAATGGGCAACCACAGTTCATACATAGATTGACTATATTAGGAAAAAAGGTTGTGGTTTATATACAACATTAAGTTAGGGTTTTCCCTTGGTTGGTGAAATGGGAAACCAATGCAGCACATGATAAACTCATGCATAGGAGGGTACGACCGATCACTCTTGAGTCTGACAGACCTAGATATGTGCCAGACTTCTCCAGAGTTGATGCACTACTTTTAGCATTGAAGAAGAAGGGGAAACTCTTTGTGAGTTCAGAGAGATGCCATCAGAGCTTTCCAGGATATGATGCATAGGTTGACTAGTGTGCACTTTTTGAGGCTACCAGAGAAGGTTCAGATCATCCAGGAGTAGATGAAGACTACACAAAGTTGACAAAAGTCCTAAGCTGATAAGAGAAGAAGACCACTAGAGTTTGAGGATGACATACATGTTTTCTTACGGGTCTCACCTTGATGAGGTCTATAAAGTTTTGGCTGAGGTGGAAAGTAATCTTCAAGGTTCATTGAACCTTTCTAAGTCCTCATCAGTGTAGGCAAGGTGGCTTACAGCTTGACTCCACCACCTTAGTTCCACCGGGTGCATGATGTCATCCACATATCTCAGCTGAGGAGATGCGTGCACGACCTAACCATCATCATAGACCACTGGGAGCTAGATATCGATGATGGGGTGACCATAAAGGATATTCCAGTAGAGATCTAGGATCGACAGGAGTGGGTCCTATGAGGATGGTCGATTCCTCTTGTGCGCTTTCACTGGCAGCACAGGAACCTTTAAGAGAGCACATGGGAGCGGGAGGCTTAGTTGCGTGCTCTGTACCTCCTTTAGTTTCCCAAGATTGTGTTGTAGCTTTACGGGGACGTAAATCCCTGAGGTGGGAGTACATTAATGACCCGGAAATGTCAAGGAATTTTTTTATTAATCTCTTTGGAATTTTAAAAGTTTGTGGCTTCTAACGGCACTTGATTCCGAGGATCGGTGTGTCTGGAATCCATTTCTGAAGTTTATCACAGGTACGTTTTAGTAAACGAATGAGCGGGTTATTCTATCATTTGAACTAGTGCTTGGAATTGAAATCAAAGGGCACTGATGAACTTGCAACACTGGTAATTGCTGAGGGATCCTTTACCGTAGTCACGTTTTTGTGGGGGGAGAAGTTATTTATTGGGGATTAATGAAAGATGTAAATAAAATTGTTGTAAAATTTTATTCTATATCTAAGGAGGTTAATACCTCCAATGGGAAGTTGTTGGTGGGTCCCACACCCACCCAACTTCCCATGTGTGGATAATTAAAAGGTGGGTCCCAAACGAGTCCCAAACTTTCACATTCCTTAAACTCCTTTTTAAAAACCCTTCTTAATTGTTGAATCCCCTTTAATTGAGTTACTCTTCCTCTCCCCTCTCTCCCACTTTAATTCTTGCCAACACACACCTTAATTAATTGATTGAGCCTCTTCAATTAAATTAATTATGTTTTTGATTTTTAAATTTTTAATGCATGGAATGATTTAATTAAATAAGGAGAAGACTTATTTTATTTGGGTTAGAAATTTTTATGTGAGGAGGAATTGGGAGAAATCTAGAGTTTTTGATGAACATCATCTTCAATGAAGGATGGTTCTTCTCCGATGAAGAACATCGACATTTCAATGTAGAACAACTCGGTAACCATGGTACTCCATCCTATTCTTTATTAGAGACAAGGAAGGAGACACCGACGTGGGGAATTTTCCAATGATGACGTGCCTTATATTCTCTTCTCAGTGACAAGAGGGGGAACACCATTTCTTCATTGGGTGCACTCTGACGACGTCCACGAATCCTCACCTCGTGACATCTTCTTCTGTGATGCCCGACCTATGACGTAAATTATTGAGGTAGGGGTTTAATTTTTGTATTTTTATATTCCCATGATTCTTCCCTCCTAAAAAAATAAACGTAGATAAAATCATTAGCAAGATGATCTGCAAATGATTTTATTTTCGGCTTGGGAATAATTGTTTCTGGGAGAATTGTTGGAAATTAAGTTCAGTTTTTATTGAATAAAATTTTACAACGTTGGTTCTTAAACATCATTGTTGTCCGACCTATTGCTATCGACTAATGCGGAGGGTGAGGGCTGAACAAACATGGCCCGACGACCCTCCACAGATTGTTTGTCTATGTTCGGATTGACAGTCAATGATGAAACGGGACCACAACAGTGTTTGGAAGTCATCGTAGTGGAGAACGGGTCCCGGGAGATCCATAGGCGCAAGCGGCGGGCAAATCAGACCACCGGAGCGCGTCCGGTGGTCCGCGAAAACCACTCCGACGAGCCACTTCGATAAGTCCGAGCCAAGATTGCGCTGTCGCTACGTTGCCATAAGAGCAGGCCTTCACCAGGTCGCTAAAGTAGAAGCCGCTTCTGGGGGAGAAGCCAAACCCTACCCCCTGGTTCTGTGTGTCGGAACCGGGGGGGATGAAATGAAAATATAAAAAAAAACTAAAACTAATTTAAAACATTGTTAACAATAAATGTTAATAATAAATTAATATAATATTAAAATTATAAATATATAATTAATAATAATAATTAAATAAGCTATAAAATATACTAATTAATTAAAAAATATTTAAAACTAATGTATTAATTCTAATTATAAAATTAAAATAAACGAATAAATCAATTTATTTATACTTAAATTAATCTAAAAATTTAATTTTTTAAATATTAATTATGATAATAATATCATTATTAAATAAAAATAACTAATACGATCTAAAGACCTGGAAATGTCAAGGAATTTTTTTATTAATTTCTTTGGAATCCCGTCGCGGCAAAACCTGAGAGGGCGGTGCGATGGACCTCATCGCCTCGAGGTATCTGGGATGCGGGGCAGTGCTAGCGGGCGCCACTGGTAACAATCAATGGGGGGTCATGCCCCCCGCTCGGTGAAACATGCTCGGCCAAATGGCCGAGCCGCAACCAGCCACCGGGCCAGGCCGCCAGTGCAGGGCCAGGCTGGGTCGATAGTTGCGGTTAAACAGACATATATTGAGCTATAGACCTCCGATCGACGTATAATAAGTTGAGTAGAATTCCCTGGATCGAGACGGTAGTTTCAGTTTATTACAGTCATGGTTACAGTGAAATTTGGTTATGGCCGGGTTGGTTTGAACCTGAAACGAACCGGGCCCTCGTAGCAGAAACGCTTATAACATGAGGATTGAATGTCTGATTGACGTGCCATCGACTACATTGGATTCTTATTGATGAGATGGATCTTTTGGAATACTTCATCTGAGGATTAGATGCTGTTAAATTATGTCCAGGTTGGATTGTCTCTGAAATCCAACCGGGCCCCTAGAATGGAAATAATAATATCTCTCAGACCGGATGTTCGTTTGACGAAGTGTCAGCGGTGTTGGTAATCACATTGAGAAACAGTTCATTTGATTATACCGCATGGGAGTTCTAGGTACAGTTGAGATACGTCTGGTTCGGTTCATACACAAAACCAACCGTGCCCCTGGGACTAAAAGGCTAATAACTCACACACCGGGTGTCCGATAGACGAGCCGTCTATTGCTTTTAAACCCCTTTGATGAGGCGGTCCTTGAGATACTTCTTTGTGGGACATTGTGATATTTGGAGTATCGACCAGTATCTCATGGAGCGGTTCCTCCTAGAGAATAGCACATGGAGTACGGAGACCTTGTAGCTGGATGAGACCTGATTACTGCTTGTCCGATTCGAGTCAGAGTGACTTGACTAGCCCAGTGGGGAGCACTATTGTGTTTGGGTGGTAGACCCACGACATGGACCACTATTGTGTTTGGGTGGCAGACCCATGATACTCGATAGAAGTATTACCTCTTTATGCTATTAGGGGGAGCACTATTGTGTTTGGGTGGCAGACCCATAGCGGGAAGCACTACTGTGTTGGGGTGGTAGACCAGTGGTACTCAATAGGAGGAGTACCTCAGCAGTCTAAGGTTAGTGAGTAGCAGCTCAGAGTCCTGACATGATCACCATATTCGATAGTAGAGGATCTCTTCAATAGTTTAGGTTTCAATATAATTAATGAAAATCCTGGTTTGAGCAGAGTCAATGACCTTTGTGTTTACCTCATGAATGAAATGGGTTACTTGATAACATAGCTATATGTATGGGCATACACTTAAGTAAAGGTTATCTACTAAGATATTTCTTTGTGACATATCCTTGTTGGTTTTAGTGAGACCATGAGGTTCTCGGGGTCCCTACTAAGTATAGTTATACTCACCCTTACACAGGCTATGCCGCACCTCGTTCTGTTGGATACAGACGACGGACAACACTGATCACAGTTGAGGCTCGTAGATCTGGATGGTACCCGGAGGTGGACTTAACGACATGATGGTACCCGGAGGTGGAATTCATGGGGAGACGGACCCGGATGTGACAGATAGGCGTGGAAAGCTGAGGTGGCCATCTGTACCTACCCATAAGGTAGGAACTCCGGAGGACAATCCAGGAGCAGCTCGAAACATTCCTGTTATTTTTTATTTTCCTTGTACATTACTGTTGGGCTTGTATTCCGGCGCTTTTTTACTTTCAGCACACTTTTTATGCAACTTACATAGTGTTTTCTTCCACTTGTACTCTAGTTGTGTGTGTTTACGTTTCATAAAGGCAATTCTTTCCCTTTTTTATTTGGATTTATGCCTTTGGTTCTAGTCTCCAGCCCCTGGCCTATGGAAGGCGGGCTTGGGGTAGTCACGGCACGAGCCCCCAGGACAAGTTGTGACACCACCTTGCTCACATATTCACACTTATCACTCAATTCATACTCATATATGAACATCTAATTATTCTTTCATATCCCTAATCTCACCCCTGATTCCTCACATTCATACGAAACCCAACCAATGAATACCTTTTTTGCAAACCAAATTGATTTACCTCAAAAATATGTAACAATCTTCAATGTGAATTTATGTTTTATTTCATTATCCACCAATTAGATTATTATTATTTAATTATTATATAATACCCTTTGTATCCTCAATATATTGATATGTTTTTATGTTGAAGGTTTTACCTACAACTTTAAACACTTCTACAAAATGGTAAACGAAATTATCGTTAGTGTGTGTGGTGAACTACCGCCTCGTGAAACGATGTTGTTTGTTTCCCCTTAATGCCCTCTCATGGTTGGTAATTATGATGGTATATATGGAACCAGACATAAAAAACAAATAATGATGAATTAAGTTAGTAATTCAGATTGAGGATCTTTTTAGGTTTAGAGCTTCAGATAAATAGGTTTAACATATACATAACAGCTCGAATATTACAAGTAAACACTTTTACTCACTGTCTATTTTTTCATAAAAAGAAAACTGTTTTAAAAAGAGACTGTTTTAGTACTATGATTTAAACTACTCAAATTTCCTATGAACCCATCATTATCCCTATTCATTTTTACATCTTGTGAAAAACATTTCAAAACAATGGATAGGCGTAAAAATATCAGTAAGGGATACATAAAAAAGGAAAACAGTTAGTTTTTCAAAATGAGATGTAAACCATGAATACTTTATCATAAGTAATACTTTTTACCTTTATGAAGAAGTAAATTCTCTTCAATAAATAAAATCTCATTTCATACCATTTTTTAACCTAAATATTACCATAAAACCCTTATGATGAAACATATAACATATAAATTTAACATTTGATGTAAACATACAAAAATGGAATAACCATACATTCCACATCCACACATATCACTAAATAAAATATCCATACAAACAACTTCTATACCCAATACATTAGAGGTTATAATGTAAGAACACATCCTTGGTTTATCATAGAACCACCCATCATTTGGTTCATCACGTAACCACCCATCAAATGTCCAAGTACCATTATATAATCAAAACATATAAAATAGTGAAAATATTAAGATTTCAACAATAACATTTCATTTGCAATCACAAGAAATCATTTATAGAAATTGAAATAATCAATCCAATTCAAGAAGACATTTTAAATAAAAAAAATATGTTAAAATGGTATATGGTATTTAATTTCCTTTTATAAACATTACTATATGTTATAGAATCCAAATATCAAATAATGATTACAGTGGTGGAAAGGCCATTGTTGCCAGATACATTAAAAACATTTCATTTGTAGTTTAGTGAAAAGCTTCATAGAAAAAAGATTCCCATTTAATGATAGTAAAATTCAATGGGTTGGATTATAAAATGTATAAAATAATGACGTATATATTATTAAAAGTTTCAATAGTGAAAGGATATTGAGACTAAGTCCCTTACAAAGATCATTTTTTAAAAAAAATAGATCGATTTTGTGTATTCACTTTAAGTAAAAATAAAGAATGTATAAATATAATATAACATATCAATAGTAAATTTCTCACGTAATAATAGCATGAAATAATAAAAACCTATATGTTTAACCCAAAGAATGGAAATTGGGTTATGAATTTGCCTTACCAAAATTCGGCAGCCTAACAAAATCACATAAAAATTCAAAAAATGTGTTGATGAGAGAGAAAAGGTTCTATAATTAGATGGATAGAAAAATTACAGTAATAAGGACATATAAGAACATATCCTGACAAAATAAAAAGGAAATTAAAATGCATAACAGAAAATAAGTCTTTGACTAAAAGATGAGGGTAAAAGATTCCCTTACCACACGTCTGATTCGTCAAGTATATTCCTTGTTTTTATTGAATAATATTATTATGTTAATTTCTACCAACATCAAAACCCTTTTCCTGTTTATTATTTCTTTTATATAACTTATTACCTTGATATAAAAATCATTTACCTATTCATGTTCATATTGGTCTTGTTGTTAATGATCGGTACTTGAGTCGAAAATAAACTTGTTATAATTATAAATTATTCATGTGGTCAAAAGTCCCTTTATCTCCACAATTTTATTAATGATTTAAATATCATATATATATAAAATATATATATGTATTTAAATCTAGTATATATAAGTATTTATAATAGTTCATAACATTTGGATATAAGTAATAAAATGCACATTTCATGGAGATGGTAAGTCATACGTACACATGAATGGTACTTTCATTTCATTTTCACATTTAAAGGAAATAAAACTAAATGATAAATAGGTATATTATAATTAAAATATCATATTTAGGTTTTATATGTTACATAAGTTCATTAATTCCATCAATTATATGTTATATGAATAGCATGAATGAGTCATATCACTTTGAGGGGGCGGTAGTCTACACTTCCTCAAATGAAATTATCTTATTTATAAAACACAAAAAGAATAAATGTATTTCCTAAATTAGAGTAAAAAAGCACTCATATATATATATATAATAAATGTCATATATATATTATATAATTACAGTTCCATCATAATGGACACCATAAGAGGTGGTAGGATAAGATTGAACAATCAATGTTTTGTGAGGTAGTAGTTCGTCATCCACAAAAACAGAATGTTATATACCCATTAGATGGAGGTGTGTGTAATTGTTGTTAAAATACAAGTCATAAAAGAACATAGTATATTTAGGATAGTGGTGTTTTTATATAAACAGTGAATAATGAGATCATAGGGAGTGAAGATTGAAAAATAAAAGAAAAGAACTTGAGAGAAGACGATTCCACTAAATCGGGTAACATATTTGGTTTTGAGCCAAAGGGATTTCTTGAATTGCCTTCTACCTTGAGGAAGGCTTCCAGAAAGAAGTAAGGGATGTTGGGAGCTTATATGGACAGAGCTTGGATGAGGAAATGGGGCTTGAGATGTCAGATTAATGTTTAGAGGTGGCATCCTTTTATAATAGGGAGGAGGGGAACTTAAGGAATATCATGAAATATTAATTTATTATTAAATGATTTTCGAATTATATTAACACCAAAGAGATGTATTTATAATATTAGTCAATGATGGGTCTAAATCTTCTTATCAAATGGGTTTTATACATGTTTAGCTCATAAAATTAACCACACCTTTTAGCTTTAACCCTTAGTTAACTAATTTAACTTTTACCATGTCTTCTTGTATATTCATACTATATGGTTAATATAGTTACTATAAAATTCTTATAGACCCAAACATGGTTCATAATTTTTATTTTAACATTATATATGTTAGGTGTGCGAATATTATATTATCTGGACTAATATATCATTTAATAAAATATTAATTTATTTTAAAACTCATTTTTGACAATTTTTATACTGTTCATATCAAAACATTTTTAGAAATCCAAAAAAACATGATTAACTAAAACAAACATCATTAATTCAAAGATAACATGTCGTAATCATCCATAAATGAAGTGTATGAAAGAAAAATATTCAAAATAAATTTATTGTAATATTTATTATCTCATTTATTTAAATCCTTCATTATTAGGGTAATCACTACATCACCATTGTGTCATACATATATTTATTTATTTCATGTCTAAAAATAATTCAAAAAATTATCATGATGTAGGAAATCTATTTATATTTCAAATGACTTTCCATTTTCAAAGATATCACTTATAATACTCAATATAATAAATGTATTAGTAAAATATATATTTTAAGGTTATATTTTCCTTAACATTAAATTAAAAGTAATTAAGTGTCCTTTTCAAATACAAGTGGCTCCATGGGGTAATAAAATCATCACAAGGATCCCCAAGGTTGGATATATCACATACAATATTGTTAGGAATCATTTTTTAGGAACTTTAATATTATTATAATATTATTTTTTACCATTATTAACATATTTACCCTCTAACCATTGTAAATAAAATATTTATTATACTTACTATTCATAATGTCAAAAACAAAAAGAAAACTATTTAAACAATTTGGACCTCCTGATTAAAATTATTGAATCCAATTTTCTAAATTTAAAACACATAAATTTTATAAATTAATTTCAAATTAATTCTAGTTGTAAAAAACAATAAACATTTTTAAAAAAAGAAAAAACTACCAAAAGATTGACATGTGTTTATGTCCAATTTAAGAGTAAAATTACTTCCAATGACTATAATTGGATTAAATGGTAAAAATATATTTCAAATACACTTTAAAAATAATTAAAATAACAATCTATCTATATAAATTAAATTATATTAAAAGAATGTTTTGAATTAAAATGTAGTATTTTTAACTATTCATTAAAAATGGACTTTAATGAGAAAAATACCAAAATTTCATCCGAAGTAAATTTTGATGTCTTGCTTCCAAATAAAAATATTATTCGTTCAAATAGAATATATAAAAGCGACACAAACTAAATTTAAAAAAGTGTTTTCCATCAAAAGGCGGTAGATAGGCCTTTTAATGATTATTAGAGTATTACATGCTTAAAATCAGATAAAAACTTATTTTAAGCGTATAAAATTTATTGAGTAAAGGTAAATATATTTAAACAACATATATAATCATATTATTATTATTTTTATTCATTACCACTGATAAAATGGCTTTTTGTTTACTACAATTTAAAATATTATTATTATTAAATTATTTTTCAATATATCTCAATGTTGTGTGCTACTTATGATTTCAAAGATACCCCTTGTTGTGTGTTGAGTACGCTGTTGGAAAAATAATCCCATTTAACATAAAATTAATATCTTATTCATATATATTAATAGAAATTAGAATGTATTGTACTATAAAAAACATGGTCGTTACATCCTTCCCTACATATGGAAATTTCTTTCCATTAGTTTTAAAATTAGGCATGGAAACTTCATTGAAAGTACAATATCAGAAAAAAAGATAATAAAACTATAAATTTAAAAGAAGTAAAAATAAGTACAAAGATCACCTAAGAAAACCCATACAGTGATGACATGTATGCAAAAAATGGATATAGAAGAGAAAATAACTATCATGTTCTGATAGAGACTAATAGAAAACCATAATAAGAGAATGTTAACCACTAGGAAATACCAAACATGTGATGGGTTAAATGGTCTTCGAGTACCCTATATGAAGATTAAACAAACAATGTTTTTGTTTTATGTTTCTTTTCATAATTTTGAGGAATTTATTTATGATCTTGACTAAGAACATATGGAATCATACTTACATTTCATATAGACTTTCATCCATTGTTAAATATCTACCACAAACTCATATTTTCTCTAAATAATGAGTATTCATGATGACTTGGTCTAATAAAAAGTTATTGAATAAACTTCTATTGAATCACATAATCTAAAAAATATGAACAAATCATTTCCCATATCTGTATACATTAGACAAAACCAAAAATGGTTAGTAAGATTTTAGATAATACCCAAATAGGTAATAACTTATAAAAATAAATACTACTCTTAATCTTCAAAACTAAAAAAAAATAGTACCCAACGATCAACTGAGACAATTTAATACAAAAGTTTCCTTAAAATACTTCAATATAATCAAAACTAATATTTAAAACCAAAAACATATGATAATTTAATCACATAGCCTTAAACAGTAAATCATAACATTTATCTACAAATAACATCAACTACTATTAATGTCTCATACTGATGTCTAATTAACCTAATAAAATATTCTCAAATATAGGTTAATCATTTCAAAAAATAACCTGAATCATGATAAGTCCCCAATAAAAACATAGATTCTTCCAAAATAATATTCCACCATTACTCCTCAAATAAAAACCCATAGTATTCTATTTTACAAAGGTATATAGTGTTCCCAAATGATATAACATCTTCCAAAATAAAATTTAACACATAATCACTAAATAATTTAACTATACTAAGGATATTCAATTAATAAATCCTAAGTTCCCAAAATCAACATATTATTGATCCATGAGATTTTTTAACTAAAATGAATATGTCATCCTTACTCGGGACTTCAGGTAGTCTAGTTGTAGTGAAAAAATACCAATCGCACTTTGGTCATGGGTTCGATTCCAACAGTTTTGTCTAACACGACCAATTGTCAAATTGTCTGCATGTTGTCCAATTTCAAAAAATATATAATTTTATAACATTACAAAAAATATAAATTCCTGAAAAATAATAGTAAAATATTTTATCCTCAATGGTTGTAATATAACTATCATTTTCATCCCAAATCATTATGACCTCAAAATCTTAATTCATGATGTCTTATATATTTTTTAAATTTTTTATTTCACTAATATATGATAAGAAAACCTATTATGAAAAGAATGAACATAATACTTTGATCATGGTGTCCACTTGGTTTATTTGTCATCTAGTTCACATTGGAAGAAGGTCCATTCATTACAAAAATGATTTAGAGATCCTTCAAAATCATTTTCTTCCTTCATCAAAATATACCTTATACAAAATGGGTTATATGGGTGTTTAAAAAAAGAGTATCAGAAAATAATCTTGCATGGTTTATAATTTCAAAACATCTAATAATAATTTATTTTTATAAAAAAGTCAGAATGAGTTTGATTTGAAACATTTAATCAATGGACTTTTTAAAATAACATATGTTGATGATGAGAGAATATATTTTAAAATAAAATATAAATTGGTTGTGAAAGGGTCTCCTTCATCAGCACTTTTTTCAAAATCTTAATATGCTTTACAAACATGTGATAAGGTGAAATACTTGAAAAGGCCTCGATAATATTTACATTAAATTAAAATATGAGAATATAGTGAAAATATGAATTTATTAAATAAAACCCATGATTCTCCATGGTATTGATGCATAGTGTAGGTTTTTAATATCTCAAAAAAATTCTTTCATGAGAGATTTATGCAAGAAAATTTTTCACAATCATCTGAACATGACTTTATAATAGTTATTTCAAGAATTTTATCAGGAAGAGATAGGAATATTGTTTGATATCCTCCTACTTCAATTTATAAGAGATATTCTAGGATCTGAAAATTTTATAATAGAATGATTTAATTGAATTAATGGACCTAGGGACTAACCATTTGTTTAAAAAAAACACTTAATCTCTAAAGTTGTTCAAAGCATTCATTTCATACCAACTATAGGACCCATCCATAAACATTACATAATAATGAATGAAGTTAATAATTCACATTGTGGTTATTTTTTGGTTTCGAAAATTAGATAATTATTTCATGACTTATACATAACATCTAGAATATTATAAGTAGACGCATTTACTCACTATCCATTTTTTCATTAAACAAAAACTCTTTAACAAGAGACGTGTTTAGTTCCATGATATAGCGTCATGAATTTTATTAGATCCCATCCTTGTCCCTATTAATCATTACATCCTATGAAAAAAATTTAAAAACATGGGATGAGCATAAAAATGATAGTAAGGGATACATAAATAAGGAAAACTATTAGTTTTTCAAAAACGACATGTAAACCATGATAACTATATCATAAGTAATACCTTTTACCTTTATGAAGTATTAAATACTAATCTTTGAATAAAATATCATTCTATACCATTTAGAAACCAAAATATTACCATAAAACCCATAGAATTAAACATATAACATGTAAGTTAACATGGGGAAAAAACATACATAAATGGAATAACCATACAGTTTACTTCCATGCATATCACTAAATGTATTTGTCAAACGGCTGACTTCCATAACCAATAAATTAGAAGTTATGAAGTAACCACCCATCCTTGTTTTGTCATAGAACCACCCATTATTTGGTTTATTAGGTCACCACCCGTCAACTGTCCAAGTACCACTATATAATCACAACTCATAAAATATTGAAAATATAAACATTTTAATAATAAAATTTCATTTTCAATCACTAGAAATCATTTCAAGATATTAAAATACTTAATCTATTTTAAGAAATGATTTTCAATACCATAATACATAAAAATGGTATATGGTATTTATTTTTCTTCTAAAAACATTATGTCTTGGTAGTGAATCCAACTATCATATAATGCTTACAATAGTGGAAAGATAGTTATCGATGCATACAAGAAAAACATTTTGTTATTCATTTAGTAAAAAGCTTTGTAGAAAATATATTCCATTTGAATAAATTTACAAGTAAAAGGGTTTTATTATACAATATATAAAATAATGTGTTATATATAATCAAAATATTCCTTAGTGAAAGGAGATTGAGAAGAAGTCCCTCACAAAGATCGTTTTCTAAATAAAATAGATCGATTATGTGTATTAAATATATGTTCAAATAATGAATGTATAAATACAATATAAGATATAAACATTTAATTTCTCATATAATAATATCTTGAAAAAATCAAGAAGTTTAGGTTTAACCCAATGAATGGAAATATGGTTAAGAAGTTCTCTTACAAAAATTCGACAGCCTAATGACATCACTTAAAAATTTACAAAATGCATTGATGAGAGAGAAAAGGGTCTATCATCAGTTGGACATAAAATTTACATAAATAAGGATATATAAGAACATATCTTGAAATAATAAAAAATAAATTAAGGACGTATCATAAAATAATACTTTTACTAAAATAGGAGGGTGAATGGTTCCCTTACCTTGATTATGATTTGTTAACTATGTTCCTTGTTATTCTTGAATAATAAAAAAATTTAATTTCTACTTTCATCAGAACCTTTTTCATGTTTATTATTTCATTTATATCACTTATTACCTTACTATAAAAATAATATAATTATTCACATTCTTATCAGTCTTTTTGTCGATGTTTGGTACTTGAGTCAAAAATGAACTTGTTATAATTACAAATTATTCATGCGGTCAAAATTCCATTATCTCCATAATATTATTCATTATTTAAATATAATATATATAGAATATATGTATTAATATCCATTATATATATTTATTTATAATAGTCCATAACATTTTTATATACGAAATGAAATGCAACATTTATGGAGACAGTACGCCGTACGTTCGCATGAACACTACTTTGATTTCATTTTCATCTTTAATGGAATTAAAAATAAATGATAAATAGGTATATTATAATTACAGTATAATATATATTATATATATGTTACATAATATCGCTAATTCCATCCTTTATATGATCCATGTATATCAAGAACAAGTCATATCACATTGTGTGGGAGGTAGTCCGCACTTTCTCAAATGAAATTATCGTATTTATTCAACATGAAAAGCATAATGTTGTGTTATTAATATCAATTAATGAATCATATAGATATAATAAATATCATATATATCTTTCATAATGATAGTGCCATCATAATGTCCACCATAAGAGGTTATAGGAGAAAAATGAACAATCATCATTTTGTAAGGCAGTAGTTCCCCATCCATAGAAATAATACATTCTATACCCATTAGAAGGAGGTGAGTGTAAGTTTAGTTCAAATCCATCTCATAAAAAAACCCTATTATACTGATTATGCTGGTGTTTTTATTTAGAAAAATAATTTTAAGAGCAAAGGGAGCATAGAAGGAAATATAAAAGAAACGAACTTGTGAGAACACAATACTTCTAAATCGGGTAAGTTCTTTAGATTTGAGCGAAAGGGATTTCTTGATTTTCCCTCTGCCTAAGGGAAGGAATCTAGGTGGAATATAATAATATTTGGAGCCTATTTTGGAATATTTTCGACTAACCAAAGGGTATTGATTGGTTTGATTAAGGGTTAGAGGTGGTGGCCTTTTATAATAGGGAGGAGGGGAACTTAAGGAATATCTTGAAATATTATTTTATTATTACATGATTTTTGAATTATAACAACACCAAAGTGATATATTTATAATATAATATGGTTATGGGTCTATATATTGTCATAAAATTGGTATTATTCAAGGTTATAGCATATAATTAACTTTATCATTTTGATTTGATCCTTAGTTATCTAATTTATCTTTTACCATGTCTCCATATATATTAATATTATATGGTTAATATAGTCACTATAAAATGACAAGAGACCCAAAAAATAATCTTTAATGAAAATATTAACATCATATATATCATTTATCTATAATATTATATTTTTACGACTACTATATCATTTAATAAAATATTAATTGATTTAAAAACTGATTTATGTCAATTTTTTACTATTCATATCATGACTTTTAAAAAAATCCAAAAAACTATATTAACTAAAAAAAATTCATCAATTCTAAAAAAACAAGTCATCATCATCCATAAAATTATTTTATGTAATGAAAAGCCTCAAAATAAATTTATTTCAATATTTAAAATATCAATTATTTAAGACTTTCATTAATGAGGTAATCACTACATCACCATTATGTCATAATTAAATATATTTAATTGATGTCTAAAATTATAAATAAATTCCCATGATGAAGTAAATCGTTTTAGATTTATAATAACTATTTATAGTCGAATAGATCACTTACATAACCCATATAATTTTTTTTAATAAAATAACGTGTTTAGGTTATATTTTTCTTAACTTTAAAGTAAATGTAATTATGTATCATTTTCACACACTAGTGGCTCCATGGGGTCCAAAAATCAACCCACGGATGGCCAAGGTAGGATGTATCTCATACAATAGTGTTAGGATACGTATTAAGGTAATTTAATATTATTATAATTTTTAATTTTTACCCTTATTTACAACATTTACCTTAACCATGAAAAATAAAATATTTACTGATGTTTCTATTCATAATATATAAAAATTAATGTTACCCAATTACAAAATTTTGACCTCCTAGTTCCGTATACAGAATCCATTTTTCCAAATTCAAATAAAAACAATTTCTAAAATTAATTAAAAATTAATTCCCATTGTCAAAACCAAAAATCATGTTCTTAAGAAGTAGAAACTATCAAATGATTGACATGTGTTTATGTTCAAATTAAGAGTGAAATTATGTCCAATGACAGGAAATAAATTTAATGGTAAAAATATAAGCCAATTATATTTTAAAACTAATTAAATGTACACTATATCTATATTAATAGATTAGATCAAAAGGAAGTTTTGAATTAAAATCCAATTTTCTTCATTATGCATTAAAAAATGAAATTTATCATAATAATACCAAAATTTCATTCAAAGTAAATTTGGATGTCCTAATTCTAAAGAATAATTTTATCTTGTTAGATAGAACATATAAAAATTATGAAAACAATATTTCAAATGGGTTTTCCATCAAAATGCATTAAATTGACAATTTAAATATTATTAGAGTATTTCACGCTTAAAAACAGATTAATTCTTATTTTACAAATCTAAATTTTATTGGACTCAGTTAAGGACTTTAATAAAAAAATTATAATAATTTTTTGTTAGTTATATTCATTCTATTAGATAAATTGGCTATGTGTGAGCTATAATTTAAAATAATAATATTAGTATATTATTTTTCAGTTTATCTCAATGTTGTGTGCAACATCAGATTTTAGAGAAACCCCTTGTTGTATGTCGACTATGCTATCAAAAAAAGCATCCCCTTTAACATAAAACTAATATCATATTCATAAGTATTAATAGAAATTAAATGGTATTATTCTACAAATTCCTAGGTTGTTACATGATAACACTATTTTTATATGATAATTATGATATTTCAGTTGTATTAATACTTATTTAATTTAAATATAACACCTAACACTATGCATTAAATTTTTTATAAATATGATAACATGCTTTTTGGACATATTGAATACCGCCTACTTTATAAAATGTGATAAGTTCATACATTACATTGAATGTATTAAATAAGAGTTTCATAAAAATATGTGATATAAATAATATATATACATATTATATTCATGAAATAATTATCTTTCTAGTTTTGAAATATATCATTTTATTTAGTACACATTCCACAGACACAAACATAATGATAATGTAGTTCATGGGCTCATGGACTACCCCCTCTTCGACGCGATGTAATTCCTTTAACATCACAAGAATTATATACATAAGTATATATGATAAAAAAATATTGATGATTTAATTATAATTTGTGATAGATAAATATTAGATATCCACATTCAATAATGATAATTGATTAATGAGAATGGTAGGCATGAATATGTATGACATAAAATCTCCATGATGGTAATATTGGTTCATTTTTCCTATAAATATTTCATGTATTTTTTAAGTATAATTGATTTTAAGATATTATTAATATGTACTTATTATTATTTTAGATATGTTTTAATAATTAACCATTTGACCATATTGTACCTACCAATTTCATTTTTTACACATTAGCCCAATATGTTAGAAACATGTGACATTATGATTATTGATTAATTAATTGAATTTGTCTTGTTTATTAATGAAATAAATGTAATGATAAATTTATAAAATGTTATAAATAATGTTAATAGTTATCATATGTTTATTTTAATGTAATATAGTAGAAAATGGTGTCAAATTAGAATTAATGTATGGTATTCTTGTCACACATTTACGTTTTCACATATAAATCATAATAAATAAATATTTAATTTCTCTATATATATAATACATATTTTGATATATTATTTTATTAAATATTTTGTCTTCATGGAATTTAAATGTTTCATTTCATGATTATTACTTTTGGGGTTTTTGATTCAAATGTTACCACAATTGTAATGGGCTTAGACTTACTTAACATTCAATTGAGACTAATTTCTTACTATGCATCTATTTTCATTTATATTGTGTATCTACTTCCCTATGACATGTTATGTGATGAAATTAATTTATATCATGTTATTATATGTTTCTTATAATGTTATCCTGTCATGGTGATTAGATTTAAAATGATTCAATGTTTATGGGATACTTTGGAATATATAAATATTATATTCCCCAAAAATATTATTAATGTTCACTAAATAGAATTTTCATTAATCAATGTAAAAAATCATTTCTATTACTTATCCTCCATTTGGGATATTATTTACTGATAACATCCTCATAAATGTTTTGGATGGATTATAATTATTTCTAACATATTTTTAGGGAATGAATTTCTTTTCCATGGATTAATAATGTTTCAACAATATTTTTATTAAACCCATTTATATTCCATAGCTTAAACATGTTTCAAATTGATTTTTATTGAACTCATTTCCTCTAAATGGTTTAATAATGTTTCTATGAGACTCTTATTGGGCTCAATTATTTTTCAAGGGTTAGTCATGTTTCAAATAGATTGTTATAGACCCCATTTCCTTTACATGGGTTAAAAATATTTAAAATATATTATTATGGAACTTATTTGCTTTCATTAGATTCATCATGTATCAATGATATTTTCATTAAACCCACTTCATTTCCACTTGAAAATATTGTTTCAAATAGATTTTTATAGAACCCATTTCTATTCCATAGGTTAATCATGTTTCAACATTATTTTTTTAATCCCATTTTAATTCCATTGTTTAATTATGTATCAAAGTGATTGTTAAGGAACACATTTTCTTTCTATGGGTAAATCATATTTAAAATATATTTTTAAAGAACCAATTTCCTTTCCAAATGTTAATCACGTGTCAATGATATTTTTACTAAACCCATTTCATTTCTATGGGTTATTCATGTTTTGATGAGATTTATATTTGTCCAATTTATTTTCAATCAGTTAATCATTTTTCAAATAGTTTTTTTTATAGAACTCAATTCCTTTCCATGGGATATTCAAGTTTCAAGAGTATTTTTATCATATCTATTCATATTCTCTAGGTTAATCAATGTGTTATCGGCATCTCCAATGAGTTTATGTAGGATATTATGTGTGATTATTTTTCAATGGTACATCTATATTTTAGGGGTGATTACATGATAATCCAATATTGGGTGGTAATGCGATAGAACAAGGATGAGTGAGACCATAATAGCCATCTAATTCAGTGTATATGGATGTTTTCCATATATAAATTCCATTTTTATGTGTGAAAAGTATGTAAATTGACCTTCTGGTTATTCCATTTATAAGAGTGACAAGTATAATTATATCCCATGATACAGTTATTTGTGGCTTTATAAAAATTATAGGATTATAATGTTTCAAATGATTGGTACTGAAATAACATGGTACATGAATATTTATTTTTATAAAACTATTCTTTTTAATGTATTAATATTTGATTTTCCATCTATTGATGGGAATAATTTATATGATGATTTCTTCATGCACATTGATTATGTAATCATACCCTTATTTACTATAACGCTCATTAACAACATTTCATTGTTAATTATTTTGATTAAACATACTTTATGTTTGATCTAACCCACAATATGTTTCCTTTTCCACATTTATTAATTAATTATGTTGAATTATTTATTTACATATATGATTTCACAGGGGTGATGTTTATGAACTATTTGAAATTACAAAATATTGGTTAAATGAGAGAAACATTCATTTGAATAACAATGATTCCAAGTTGAAATGAGTTGTTTAAGAAATAGTTTTTACTAATCCTATTAAATCTAACCATAAATTTTCCTAGGGGATTTACATGATTTTTTGTTTTTCATTGATGTTGATTGGTTTTGATGGATTAAAATTCCTTTACAATTATTGGCATTATAGTTAGAAATGTTATGTTATGGATTTAATTTTTTGATTAGGGGTTTTGGGTCTCGGGATATTATATATATATATATATTAATATATAAAATTATTCATTTAGTACATGTTTATATTCAAATTATAGTTTAAAAATTTTGTCATTAAATTCAATCAATGTTAATAGTGCCAAAAATGGATCCAATGTTATGTTACGATAGATAAATTTTAAAATTCATTAAACTATTCTATTTGGAAAAGTAAATGAGACATTTTTGATCATATAAACCATTTTATAACTATCATATACTTTTAATTTAATTACACCATTATTAAAAACTAATGTGTACCAAATTTTTATGCCATTATAATCATACAAATTATTTTAGTCGGTTAAATCATAGAGATATGGGTTAAATCATCACATAATCATGTAAATATAATAATGGATGAGATTATATTGGCATATCATCATTCTATAATTTAATTATTTCATTTATGATCAACATGAACATGGAAATTAATTTATATTATTTTAATACATTAAGTAGATCATAAGTTAACTATCCAATATCTTATATATGTACACCAAAAATCATGTCTTCCTTAGAAATCATAAGATATTTGGATTTAATGAACCAAAAAAATATTAATAACATTAATATATAAATTATAGATATGCTGGTATTCTTTAAATTACATCTTAATGGTCTTTAAGGATAGATATAAAGGTGGTTCCTTAAATAAGTGTTAAATGGATTAACCATACATTTTCATTTTTATTATACTTTTAACTCCTTAATTTATGTCTTAAAAATACCAATATAATTACATTAGTATAAACTATATAATGATGTGTTGTTCTATAATTAAATATCCATGTTCATATCATTTATTCCATGACGTTAAGAATGAAAATATCTATCATTTTTAAGGGTGGAATACCACCTCCACAATGTAAAATGATTCATTTTACATCATCACATCACATGGATATATAGAGTGACCAATTTAAAAAATATATACTTTATATTTTATTTTATTATGGTTTTGTAATGTTTAATTACTCTTTATCTTTCTGTCATTCCATGAATACAAAAATGGAAACATCACTAGTTCATTTATACAAATTACCATCTTTATAGAGTAATGTAATTATATTTTCATCACTCAACGATAAAAATAGTTATAAAAGTGTATATATTGATGAGAAATTATTATAATGTTATTATTATCAATTTTTATGGATGGAACCATGATAATGGTTTATGTAATTAATCTCTAAAACGAAATCTTATACAAAAAAATGATATAGTTAAAACATTGACAAAATTAGTTTGATAAGGAGTTCATTAAAAATGGTAACTAAAATGTTATAGTTTGATAATATATGATATTATAAATCTTTAAATTGTATTGTTATATATTTTAAATATTATTAAATTTAATTACAGTTGGTTAAAATGCATATAAGGAAACACTATCCGGAGGTAGGTACTCTTTATCTCAATATTTCTTCTTTGAACATTGTTTGATGTTATGAATCTATTTATTTTAATAAGGTTCATATACTACCATAATTTGGATGTTTAAAAAGATGAAAAGATTTATCATATCAACAAATTTATTTTGGGAAAATTTTTATTAAATGAATCTATATTATTTTATGAGTGAATATTTCCCCATTGAAATATAATTTAATTAATATCATTATTTTAATTATATTTAAGGTTTCAATTGTTTTTATTCTACTAGTGGTATTGAATTTCAAATTTTACTAATGTCTTAATGGTTAATAAATAGTTATAAAATTTATTTGGAATAATTAATGATAAAAATTATTTTAGTGTTTTTTTATTACTTCACACATATTAAAGACTACAAAATATATTCACCTTTTGTTATTTAAAATATAATAATTTTTTCATTTAATATACTTATCATTACTACAAAATGATAGGTGGAATAATTTTTTAATAAAAATCAACTTTATTTATGCCTATATATGGGAATCATTTTCTTTCGTGCTAATATTATTTAAAATGTTTTAATGAACCATATTTTATATGCTCTATAAATAAATTAATGTAATTTGTTACTATGGTTAATGTTTAATAAAATAATTATAATGGAATATTCTTGTTATTTACAAAAAGAATATGTTCTTGACATTTTACCAAACAATTAAAAATTCATTTTTACATTCACAACATGAGTATATTTTCTATCCAACATGTCCATTATTTGGTTTTATCATTACCTTATATGGTTATTTTAATAGAAAATATGTATCAATATTATGGGATTTTTAATGCTAATAAAAGAAAATAACATTTTTTAGGTTTTCTATTATTATTTGTCATAATATTTGGGAATATATTATTTATTATATAAATTATTTCAAAATAAAAAATTTATTTTCCTCAATAAATTGTTTAAGGATATTTTGAATCAATATTTTATATACAATTAATTATTTTTATGTAACTTATTATTTACTAGGATTTGATCTAATGATATTTCCCATATTATTTTTCAGGATGGTTTATCATTGATGGAATCCTCATGTTTTAATGATCACAAATTATATTCAAACTTGGTAACCATGTGTATGTTATCTCAAATTCATATGTACTATTGTTTATTATCTTTATGATGTAAATCCCTTCAAGATCTTAAGTTCAATATTTACTTTCCTTATTAATGATTTCCCTGATAAATGATTAAGTCTAATACATTCTATAAGTATCACTGCTTAAGTCTGAATACAGATATCTAGCTATGTATGAGACACCGTGTCCTTGAGACACTGTGACCCTGAGAAACCATAACCTTGAGACACTGTGACCTTGAGACACCATGACTATGAGACACAATTACCTTCACACACCATGACATTGAGACACTATGACCTTGAGACACCATGACCATGAGACACCATGAATAATCAAACATTGTGACTATGAGACACCATGAACAAGAAAAAACCATTAAGAATCATAAACAGTGACCATGAGTCACCGGTTCATGGAGACACCATTCCATGACAGACCATGACACTATTTCTTAATCTATTTTGTCATTTCTCAATTTAATCTCTTACAGTCACCTTTGAATATTTTAAATTCACTAAAATATTCAATGTTTCTTTGTTGACATGTCACCTCACAGTATGAGGTAAGAAGTGCGTAATACATGCAACATGTCGGCTTAATCACATTAACACAAGGAATAAAAGAGAAGTTCGACCTAGAATAAAAAGAGAGAGGAACAATGCAAAGAAAGTGTGTGTGCATGATAGCGAAGAAAACACTTAGGGATTTTTGAAGATAGATCCCACTCTTGTAATTCGATGTTGAAGAACACATCAATCATACCTGAATTCCATACTCAAGAACATCATCACACTGTGAACACCACAAAGAATAGAAACTAGATCTAGCAGACTTGTGACGCTCTATTTTTCACTTGAAGAATTAATTTCATCATCTGTTTCATTCAAGAAGTTTAGAGATTTAAATACCAACACTCTGAGATCTTCTAAACCAATCTAAATATTTCCAATCCATTGTGTATATTTTTGTTAACTTTCGAGAAGTGTGTGTATCTGTATAGAAAAAACACACTTTATTCAGCATTTAACTGAATGATACAAGATATCCTTTCCCAAACATTTTTTACACTTGTGTATACCCACAGATATGTGTGGAAGAGGTCCTTATGTGGAATAATAGATTGTACCCACAAAGAACTGTGGAAGAGTTTGTGTGACCTGAACCATAATGTGCACTGTTGTTACCCTGATCCAGGGTGTGGATCAGGTTTATTTATATAAACTGCTTAATGGCAGGTGATCAACAAGTAGAGTGGACTAGGTCTCGGCTTGAGATTGAACCACTTGTTTCACTTCCGGTGTGCAAATTAATTTAGTCTTCTATGTTTTAACTTATTTAACTATATAATTTAGAAATAATGAATTTAACTTTGATATTTAGTCTGGTAATGAAGTTATAATTGTTTTTTTCTTATATAATAACCTCAAAAGTAATATTAGTAAATAATTTTAATATTACTGATAATTAATCAATATTCCAAGATGTTATTTAAATATTCAAACTCTTATAACCATATAACATTGATTAAAGGGGCTGCATTTAATTTTATTGATGAACCCCTTTAGAAAAAATCATTCAAATATAAATTTTTATAGATAATAAATTCACCCCCCTCTTGAGTTATCTACTCTGACCACCATTCAGTATCAGAGGAAGGTTGTTTATTTATGAAGACTTTATTATTAACCTTATAAAAATGAAATTGTTCTTTTGCCTTAATGATCATTAAATTTATGGAAATTCTAAATTTACATCTCTTTAAACTTATTCCATTGGTATGGATAATAGGTTAGAAGGTTCTGCAACCAATAGACCACCATTCTATAATAGAACCAATTAGGATCAATGGAAAATCCAAATGAAAATTTATTTAAAAAGTATGATCTTTGAAATATGGTCATCAATTCTAGATGAATATAAAATTCATACTACTGATTGAATCACATGGAATGAAATTACCAAAATTTCCTAAAATAAATATTCAAAATCCATGAATGATTTATACTCATCCTTAAGAGATGAGGAATTCAATTGAATTTTTTCTTGTAAAACTGCCCAGGAAATTTGGAATATCTTGTCTGTTTCACATGAAGGAACTTCTAGTGTGAAATAAATGAGACTTAACACTTATAAAATTAAATATATAAACATTAAAATGAATCTTTATAAGCCTATTTCTGATATGTATCTCATGTTCAATAAAATAGTAAACACAATGATTTCTCTTGGAAGAGAAGTCAGTTCCATGGAAAAGATCATGAGAATTCTTAGGTGTCTACCCAACAGATGAAGAGGAACCTCTATCTCTATTAGAGAGTCATGTGATATTAGTAGGCTACATTTAAAGGAACTCATTGGAAATCTATTGATGTATGAATAGGATCTTATTGTCAATAAGGAAGAGGAGGATGAACCAAAATGAAAATCAGTTGCATTCAACACCACAACTTCCAAACACAAAGATAAAGGGAAGTTGGAAGTCTTTGTAAAAAATTCCATCATTGATCAATCATCACACGATAGTGATGAGGAGATATATCAATTATCCAGATGATTCAAGAGATTTTATAATAAGAATAACTTTTTCAGAAATCCTAACTACCTGGGAAAATATGATAAAAAAGGAAGTTGGAAGAAATATGGTAAGAGAAGTGACAAGACTGATGATATTGTCTTCTATGAATGTAAGATCAAATGACACAAAATGTCGGACTGTCCAATGCCCAAGTACAAAAAGAAATACGAGGACAAGGATAGGGAAAATCAAAAGGCAATGAAAGAAACCTAGAGTGCTTCTGAGGACAGTTCAAGTGACTCAGAAACATCACATGATGAATAGGATAACAATGACAATATGTGTTTTATGACAGACACTTCTGAGGTATCACTGTACTCTCATTCATTTTATTCAAACTATTATGAAGATGAGAGTGACTCTGAAAATATGTATAAAGATGAAATTTTTGAATACTATAACATTCTTGAAGAAACATGTAATGAACTAAAATATAAATATAAATCATTGAAGAAACAACATTCTTTTACTGTGACTACTAAATCTAAAATCACAACTGAAAAAGAGAAAAATGCCTAAATGGTCAAGGAGAATAATACATTAAAATTTTCTAATGAGTAATTGAATAATGACTTATAAAATTTCACCAATGGGAAAAATAATCTTACTCAAATTCTAGGTAACTAGATTTCCGCTAAATATAATACTTCCATTGTCTATTAACCATGAAAAAGAAATTTTCGGAGAACAAATTTTGATTCTAAATCTATGACATACAGGTTTATTCCCGGTTTAGGAAACAAATATACTAGTTCATGTTATGATACACATTCTACTGTGTCCAGTTTTTATGGAACAAATTGAATTTATTTTCAAAATACATTTCACAATTCTTATAGGAAACCTATTAGGTAGATGTGGGTTCCTAAAGAACTTATTACTAATATTTTTGACCCAAAAAGTATGGGTACCAAAATCTATTTTTCCATGATCTTTTTGTATGAAAGCTTCATAAAGAGTTCCTATTAAATGTTTTGGTACTTGGATTGTGGGTGTTCAAGACACATTATAGGAGACTACTCCTTATTCAAGAACATAATAAAAATTGATAGAGGACATGTCACCTTTGGCGAGAATGCCAAAGGAAAAATTATTGGCATTGGCCAAATCGGTAACCCTAACTCAGTTATAATTTATAAATTACTTTTTTTTGATGGATTGAAATATAATATTATTATTATTTCACAATTATGTGATGATAGACTTCATGTTATATTTCAAAATGATTCTTTCAATGATTTTAACTCTAAATAAGAATTAGTGTTCTCTGCATCAAGAACTGAAAATGGTAACTCTTTCAATATGGATTCGTTGGTTTCTCAAAATGCATCATGCTTAATTGCAATTCATATAGAGTCTTTGCTCTGGCATATGAAACTAGGATACTATAATATTCAATCCTTTATAATTATAACCTAAAAATTAATAGTTAATGACCTGCCCAAACTTGAGTTTCCAAATTACAAAGTCTATAATAAATGTCAAGAGGGAAAGAAACACAAAATTTACTTCAAACCAAAGAATGAATTATCAACTTCTCAACCTCTATATTTGTTTCACATTGATTTGTTTGGACCATCTAGAGTCTCTAGTTTATATTGGAAGCACTATGTTTATGTTCTTACAGGTTATTTTTCTAGATATACTTGGACCTTCTTTTTGGATCACAAAAGAGAAGCATGCTCTCTTTTTATGAAAAATGACATGTATGTGGAAAAAGTGAGTGGACATAAAATTAAATACATAACAATTGATCATGGTTGTGAGTTTTAAAATAAAGAGTTTGATCTGTTTTCTCACAAAATATATATAGTTACAATTTCTCTGCTCCTAGAACACCTCAACAAAATGGAGTTTTAGAAAGAAGAAATATAAAAATAAAACAGATTTTTAAAACCATTCTTAGTGAATATGACTTACCTATTTATTTTTTTGATGATTATATCAATAGGTAATGGTACAAAATAAAAAGGGTGTTGATTTGAACTATTTGTAAAAGGTATCCTTATGAGTTATGGAACAATCGAATACCCAAGGTTATCTACTTCAATGTTTTTGGTTGAACAATATATATCCTTAATACTAAGGGAAATCATGATAAGTTTCCATCCAAGAGTGGTGATGGTATATTTTTAGGATAATCTCTTTCTATTATAGCCTATAGAGTGTTCAATAAAAGAACTAAATGTGTGGAAGAATCTTTTCATGTCAAATTTGATGAAACATGTCCACATGAGCCGAAAACCATTCTAAATGACCTAGAGGATGATGTATCAAATATTTACATTATTTCAAAATCCTCAAACCATCCTGAAAAGGAATCTGTGAAAACTTCTTATTCTGGAAATTCCTTAGACTCACGTTACAACAAACGTGAAACTGTTGATGAACCTAAAATCACTAGTCTTACATTGTCTAAAGGTGTTAGAACTCTTAAGAACCATCCATTATATGTTGTTGTAGGAGACTAAGATAAATAAACAGGAACTAAAACTTATCCTAGAAAGCTAGTTGAACATCAAGTGTTTTTGACACAGCATGAACCTAAAAATATTAATGATTCTATCAATGATGATTTTTGGGTGATGTCTATGCAAGCAGAACTTAATCAGTTTGAAAGGAACTACATTTGGAATATTGTTTATTGAACAAAGTACATGTTCACCATAGACATTAAATGGGTGTTTAAAAAAAGGTAGATGAAGCTGGAAACATAGTTAGAAAAAATACTAAATTGTTTGCACAATGCCATATTCAAGAAGAAGGAATTTACTATGAAGATACCTTTAGACCAGTCACCAGACATGAAGACATTCGAGATTTTCTTTCTTATTCTACACATCTGAATTTCAAACTATATCAAATTGATGATAAGAGTGGATTCCTAAATGGGTATATAGATGAGGATGTATTTGTTGAGAAACCCCCCGGTTTAGTAAATCCCCATTTTCCAAATCATATTTTTAATTTGTAAAAATCTTAATATGGTTTAAAATAAGATCCAAGAGCATAGGATGATAAATTAAGTACTTTTCTTATTTACAAATGTTTTACAAAAGGAATAGATGATCCTAACCTATTTATAAAACAAATTTCTAATGATGTCTTAGTTTTTCAAATTTATGTAATGGCTTTATCTTTGGATATTCAAGAAATTCTTTGTGCATTGACTTTTCTAAAATGGTGAAAAATGAATTTGAGATTAAATTAATGGGTGAACTAACTTTTTTTATTAGATTTAAAATATTTCAAAATAATGATGCTATTATTTTAAATCAAATAAAATATACTAAAGATATTATAAAAAGTTTTGGATTCAATAACACTAAAAGTAGTAACACTCAAATGATTAACACTTGTAAGTTGGATCATGATATAGATAGAAAATCTATTGATCAGGCCACTTACAGACGAACGATTAGATGTTTACTCTACTTGACTACCAGTCGACGTGAAATTATGTTTAGTCTGTGTATGTGTGCTCGTTTTTAAGAAAATCCCAATGAATCTCAATTAAATAGAGTTAAAAGAATATTTAAATATCTCAAGCATACAACCAATCTAAGACTGTTCTATCCTAGAAGACAATCATTTCGATTAGTTAGTTATTCTAATGATGACTTTGGTGGCTATATATTAGAGAGAAAAAGAACCTTGCGAACATTTCACTTTTTGTGGAAAGTCACTAGTATCATGGTGTAGTAAGAAATAGAATTCTATGTCATTATCTATTGTATAAGTAGAATATAATGTTTCTGGTAGTTATTGTGCACAAATCATATAGATGAAACAAAAATTACTAGATACTGGATATCAATTCATACATGTACCTATAAATTGTGACAATACATGTTCTATTAACGTCTCTAAAAGTCCTATTTCTCATTTTAGGACAAATCATATTAACTTAAGACATCAATTTTTGAGAGATCATTATCAAAAAGATGATATCACTTTTTAATTAATTGGTACTGAATATCATCTCACTGATATATTCACCAAACCATTATATTCTAAAAGAATAGATTACATGAAACATAAATTAGGTATGATAAACCCAAATTAGATATCTTATTGTTTCATATATTACTGTTCATATCTTACTCTGTCATGTTTATGCTCTCACATTTAGTATTTCTCGGTTTCTGTTTGAATTTTACTACCTTAGATAACACGGTCACAAAATATAAAAATCAAACATTATGGACTCACTGTATGGATTAGTCATTATCTCACAATAAGGGTCAGTCACTGTCTCACCATAATGGTTAGTCACTGTCTCACTGTAAGGGTCAGTCACTATTTCACCATAAGGGTCAGCCACTATCTTAGTGTAAGGGTCAGTAACTATCTCATAGAAAGTGTCAGTTACAGTCTCACCATAAAGATGCTTTATAAGTTTTATTTATAAATCCGAAACCATATTGCGGTAATTATATATTAAACCCTTCTTTACTTTCCAGCGCTTTTACTTTTTGTGAAGTTTGGTATTCCTAAATGATAAAATAAAAAAATTATCTCTCTTTCTTCACTGAAGCTTTATCCTACTCACTCAAACCTTAACCCTTTGTCATCCTTTCAACCCTTTTCTCTGGAACCTTCGATTTATGCCTAGGATGAAACACCCTTCTTCATCGATTCCCGAGAAATGTAGCTCAATGAAGAATAAGATCATTCCTAATCTAGAATCTGAAGGTCCTCCTAATATAATTCTTATGAACAGAATAATATTTCTTGAGAACGAGATATGTTTTATGTGGATTCTATTGAGTAAATCTCTGGTTCTGAATTTTTTGAATGAACAAGGTTGGTTAGACTGGTTTGAATAAAAATATACCTATATACCCTAAGCTACAAGCTCAATTTTATCAGTATGTTCAGTTCACATTTGATTTTGATGATGGATATATTGTACGAAGTTGGATAAATGGAATGAGATGCACATTCTCTTCACGTTTATGGGATTCATTCCATGGGATACCTCATAAAGGCCTATGTGAAGACTATCATAGAGGTCCTCTACTGACAAGTGAATTATCTTTCTTGGAAGATGCCTTGAAATGTTTAACTAGAAATGGATCCAAGAGGTAAGCCATTGTTGCTGATCTAAATATAGAATTTGGACTCCTGTTTAAGTTTATTCAGAATTTTGTTAGTCCCAGAAAATGTGATTTTCTATAATAAAATATCAGGATGCATTTTTGATACAACTCTAGGAAATTGGGCATAAGATCACCCTTTTTAAGTATGTTATACACCATATGTGTGAGCTGATCAGTACCACATCCAAGTCAACCTCCCTATTTTATTCTAGGCTAATTTTAGCTATGCTTCATGCCAAAGGTCTTGTTGGACCAAATGAAGATATTTTTAAGGAGAATGAGTTATATCTCTCAATATATCATATAAATAGGATGAAGATCATTTTGAATCCTTGGAAAGAGGAAAGGGTTGATGAAAATGACAAGATCTATGAAAAATTCAATCTAGTGGAATATACTTTAAGGCCAAAAGGTATTTTTGATCATAGTTTGGAACCAGATGAGGTTACTGAGTATTATAAAGAAGAAGGGGAAGAAGAGGTTGTTTTACCTCCCAAAGAAACACTTCTTGATAAAGAAGACAATACACATACTCCTCAGGACGCAACTGAGAAGGAAATAAATGTACCTAAAGTTGATGCTGATCTGAGAGACAAACCCGAAGTTAAAAAAGAATTTGTTGCTAAGGAAAGAAAAAACTGTTACTATAGAATCCCTTTTAGAAGAAGAAATTATAATTATACAAGAAGCAACACTTGAGGCACTCCTAGAGGAACAGGTTGTTCTTAAAGTCATTCCCTCAGCTAAAGAATGAATGGAGATAGTTTTTCAGTTTTATAGACAAGAAATGAGTTAGGATGTTAGAGATGAAATAGTGCAAATTGATCAAGGATATAAGGACTCACCTGTTAAGGGGGAGATTCCCCCCATTCTGGAATCTATTGATGTTCCAAATATGACTTATCAAAGAATAGTAGAAACATGGTATAAATTATCCAATTTTTATGATGTGACTGAGTCACATGAAGTCTTAGTCAAAGGTATTGATCTGTATAAAAAGTTCCCATTGAAATCTATCTCTAATCTTGCCCTTGAAAAATAATCTGAACCATTCTCAACCACTCTTTTTGAGATATTACAATATCCCTCAGTAATGGTTAATAAGGATAACTAAATAGGATTTGGAACTACCCTCTTAACTAGAATTTAAAATCTCCAAGATTCCTAACCAGATCCTGTAACAAATTTGAGTGAAAGGGAAGCTTCACTATTTCTAGAGAAAATTATTTGGCAGAATAAACCAAATATTTTCCATGAGATTCAAGAAAAACAGATTGAATAAAAACTTCTTAGTGATGAAGTAAAAACTCTAAGAGGTTTAGTTGATGAAATCCAGAAAGTGTTGAACTCGAGATTAGAACATGTTTCACATCCTATTGAGTCTCTTTATTCTCAACCCCCATAGGATATTGACTATCTAGTTCAACCACATTTAGCTTCCTTATCTTAAAAGGTTGCTGAAATGAACACACAGATAGTGCACGAGATGCCTGATCTTGTTTATGGTCTTAACAAGCTAACTGATGAATACAATGGGTGCCTTTAAAAAGTGCACAATCAACTGAAATCTCTTACCTCAGTTGTCACTACCTCTAATGCCTATGTTAGATCTTTTGAACCTTCTTTAGATACTGATCTATTTCGAGCAGTAGTGAAAGAGGTACTTCAAGATGTTATTAGTTGTGTTATAATGGAATATATATATAATGTTATCAAGAACAATGACAGAGTTATTGATTTAGTCAGAATTTGATCCATGATTTCTAATGATGCTCAACAAGATATTACCAAGAAAGTGGACTTCTATATTAACCAAATATTCTATAAGAATGACATGAAAAGTCACTTCAAGTACCATGTGGAAAATATGAGGATTCCTTTTATTAATCAAGTTTTTAAGACTCGGTTTCATAATCTCATAGCTTTCTCTCATTTGTTTGAAAAGTTTATGGAGAACAAGGATAACTTTAAAAAAACTATGCAGTATGGTGGGAGATCATTGATGGTTTTTTCAAGATTCTAAGGCCTTATATTCATGTCCGCATTACTGCCATTATTTCCCATATGGATGCACCTATGAGATCTGGTATGTCTACATTCACCTCCGCCCATGCCTCCACATCTATGTCTATTAGTCAGGCTCTGAGACAGATTAGGCATGTAATCCTTGATAAATTGTACCCTCAGTCTTCTACTTCACCTACTTTGGCCACTTTTATCTTTGGTGGTCTTCCTTTACCTTATCTGACAACTAGTTCACTCCCTTAATCTACTTCCACCATTACACCTATGACTTCTTCTACTGATAATGCTACTAAGGAAAAGGCAAAGACCCACCAATGATGAAGAAAAATGATTACAGTTCTTTATTATAATCTAGTTACATTTAATTAATATTTCTAATGACACTCTTTTATCTAATGCATTGTGAACTTATCTTTTCTCTTGTATCTTCATTTTTTCTTAATACTTTTTGATAATCCCAATGGGGGTAGACGTCTGTATTGCATCCCCAGAGTCATGGTAGGATTAGTTCCATATTTAGCTTAAATTGAATCTATATACACTCTACACACATATGGTATGTGATCTTCAAAAAGAGGGAGATTGTTGGACTCCTCATGAGTTAATCATGTTTTAATGATCACAAATCATATTCAAACATGGTAACTCTATGTAAGTTATCTCAAATTCATGTGTACTATTATTTAGTATATTTATGTTGTAATGACCATCAAGATCTTAAGTGAGATATTTACTTTATTTCATAATGATTTCCCTGATAATTTATTAAGACTTATACATTCTATTAATATCCCTGCATAAGAATGAATATAGATATATGGCTATATATGAGACACCGCGACCATGAGACACTGTGGCCATGAGACATTATTACCATGAGACACCGCGAACTTGAGACAAGATGCCCTTGAGACACTGTGACCATGAGACACCATGACTATTAGAAAATGTGACCTTGAGACACAGTAACCTTGAGAAACAATGACCATGAGACACCGTGATCAATTAGACATTGTGACCATGATACACTATGAACAATAAGACAACATAATGAATCATACACTGTGACCATGAGACACTGTGAACAATCAAAAACCTTGAAGAATCAGACACCGTGACCATGAGCAACCAGTTCAAGGAGACACCATTCCATGAAAAACTATGACACCATTTCTTAATTTGTATTGTCATTTTTCATTTTAATATCTAACAGCCATATTTCATGATTTTAAATGCACTTAAACAATTAATGTTTATTTATAGATATGTCACAAAATAGTACGAGGTACGAGGTTCATAATAAAAGCATCCTATCATATCAAATGTGTTCACTCCAAGAATAAAAGATAAGTACTACACAGAACAAAAATAGAGAGGAACAACACAAAGCAAGTGTCTGTGCCCAATAACAAAGAAAACAATTAGAGATTTTTTAGAGAGATTTGAAACTAGTAATAGGATGCTGAAGAACACATGAAGCATACTTGAATTCCATACTCAATAATAACTTTGCACTATGAACACCATAAAGAACATACATCAGATCTAGGTGACTTGCAACACTCTTTTCTTGACACATAGACTTAATTTATTCATCTATATCATTCTATAAGCCCATATCTACAAAGACCAACACTCAGAGCACATCTAAACCTATCTCAATATTTCTTCTATATTTTGTATCTTTTTATTAATTTTAGAGTACTGTGTGTATCTGTATAGAAAAGACACTCTGTCTCCTACATTAAATTAAAGGATACAATATATCATTTCTTAAACATGTTTTTACACTTGTGTATACCCATGTATATGTGTCGAAGAAGTCATTATGTGGCCTCATATTTTGTACCCATGAAGAACTCTGGAAGAGGTCATGTGACCTAAATAGTGTTGTGCACTGTGGTTACCCTGATCCAGTGTGTGGATCAAGTTTATTTATATCAACTGCTTTATGGAAGATGATCACCAAGTGGAATGGACTAGGTCTCAGCTTGAGAAGGAACCACTTGTTTCATTTCCATTGTTCTACTAAATTTAGTCTTCTCTGTTTTTACAGCATTAACTTTATAATTCAGAAATCACTAAACTTACTTTTATAGTTAATATTGGAATGAATTTAAAATTGTTTTTCCTTATTAGAAGAAACTCAAAAGTAATATTAGTGACTACTATTATGATTAATTAGAATTTATCAATCTTGTAAGACGTTATTTAAATATTCAAACTCTTATAACAATATTACATTGACTAAATGGGATGTATTTAATTTTATTGATGAACCCATTTAGAAACAATAATTCAAACACAAAGTTTCATAGATACTCAATTAACCCCCACTCTTGAGTGATCTACTCCGACCAAAAATCATTATGATTATTAGATTCTTACAAAAACCATATATTTTCCACAAATAATTTTCAAATAATATAATGAATAATTTGCGATCTTATGGCTTATATAAATTTATTATGATTTTATAAATTGTGGGCCAAAAATTATATATCCCTTCAATTAATTTGGTATTGATTATGAAGTTAAATCAATGAATGTTACTCTTGGGATAATATTATAATTGACCATTTAATCTATTCTATTATTTTTTATATATTATATAAAATTATTGTCTTAGAAGTAATATTTGACATATGATTTATATGTTTTTGATTATGCAACAATTTTTTGAAAAGATGATATGAATATGAAATGTTCTCATGGGTCATTAATTTTAAATCTATTATGATTTTTGACTTATGAACTACCATGATTTCAACAAGGACTCATGATTGTGAAATTTGAATTTATTTAGTTCAAATTTCACTATCTCAAAACTTTTTATAGAAAACATATTCTTATAATATACACATATATAATAATTTTATGGTTTATAAAATTTTTACCCAAAATGTCAATCAAATATCACACCTTATTAAATATTAATTTTTTCTAAATTATGATCAAGGTTACTTAGTATGATTATTATAAAAGGGTACCATAGCTTTTAGAAATTGTATAGATATTGATGATTGTTCTTAAATAAAAAATTTTGGTATCTTGAATTCAAGTAAGGAAGGAGTTTATGGTAATAAATCATGATTATTTGGGAATATTTATTGAATTGTAAGAAAAAAACCAATAATTATGATTTATTTAATTCATGGGAATCTATAGATGGTATCAGATGAAGATTTCATTATTTGTAGATATTAGGACTAAAACGTTATTTGAATCCTTTGGGATGACATGAATAATATGATAACATCCTGAATATTTCTTAAGAATGATTCTTTGTTGACTTACTAGAATGTATATCAAAATATTTATACAGAAAAGTGGATGATGTTATGGAATTGATGGGATTAATCCTTTTAACTAAATAAGTAGTGTATTGGTTAGTAATAAGATCATTAATATTTCATGATGGTTATGAATTATACCACACACCTATTTTGAATAAAAATAGGATATTACTAGGTTAATTAAAATTATCATTATGAACAATTATGAACGATTTTGATATTTGATTATCAGGTATGAAAAATGTTAAACAAGGCTTCATTGAATAAAAATAATGTGCCATGATTTTTGGATCCTATAAATTATTTTCATGGTATTATAGTACATAACTCTAAATATTAATGAAAAAACTATTATTTATTATTAAAGTGAGTGGATATATCAAAAATGAGCTATGATAAAACTGAATGAGATAGAAAATTCAATTATTTCACTAATCAGAATCTAAATTAACAAGGATATTGAATATAAAATCATTAGATTATTCTTATCCAACTATATATCTATAAAATTAATAGGCTCATCATGGGTATGTTATATAAACCTATATATCGATAATTTGTGAAGAAAAAATATTGAAATTTCTCAATAGATGGAAAATATATTTTGGATGAGGAAATGAAAGGAATGTGGAATGTAATTACTAGGGAAAAATTCTGATTTCAATGGATTAAAATGAAGATCCTTCTAATGTAACATTTATAGATACATGTATCATCCATGAGGATCCTAGGAATTATTAGTGTCAATGCCATAATTTATTGGTCAACTCCAAGGATTATGAAGACCCTATGATATTTCAATCATTGATTTGTAGTAGATGATGTTTTTGTTTATTGGGATTTGATAATTTTTTTAATGTTTTTTATAAATGAAATTTTTTAATAAGAATAATCAAACATCTGAGGATATTTCGATAACATGTTTATATATATATATATGAAATAATATTTTGAATGGTATTGGTGAACATGAATAGTGATTTAGTGGTATGGTGATATTTTTTGAAAACACGTGATTCATTGATGGATAACACTTATGATGTGTCTGATATTGATTTAATTATTTTTATTTGGGATATAGATTTTATTGGTCTTGAAAAATTAACTTTTGTTGCATTGGGTTCCTTGATTGTTATTAATGATTTTATGAAAATGTGATTTATTTAATCAATGAATAAATTTAGAGAAATTATATATATATAATATATTACATTTTCTATGAATTTATTTAAGGAATAAATATATAGTTATTTTATAGAAGTATGTATTATATTATTATGGTCTTATAATGTTTCAAATTTTTAGAATATCAAAGCAAAATATATAATACACGGTTTCTTTTCTTTGGTATACGTATTTTTTGATAATTTATATTGTTTAGAGAAGAAATTCAAGCTTATAACATAAATTTTAATACATTTTTTAGGATACTAATTTTGGTTTTTACTGTGTTAAAGATATTTTACATTTGTATTTTTATTGAAATAATAAAGTATATAATTTGGTATTATTATTCAAATATTATATATTAAAATTTCATATGATAATTGTTTCATATTAATTATACTAGATTGTTGTTCCAATTTTTATAGTTAGAAACAAATTTCTAGGAGGATGGTCATTTCTTCTGATTATCAGTAATATAATATATTAAAATTATTTTTTTTTCTTTAGTCATTATAAAGTCACATTTTTAATTTTCTTTTTGAATATGGGATGAAAATTTATGGAAACATATTGAAAATAGAAAAAAAATCTTATAGTTATGAATAAGTATTTAAAGAAAGAATGTAATTATATATTCATCTATTCCTTGTCAAAAATATGATAAAACTTAAAAATACAACTATTGTCCATTTAAATGTTATTCTAAAAAATGATGATAATTTTAAACCTTTACTGGTTTATGGTTTATAGTCATTAACTATCTCATGATCACAACATCAATAACTCTATAATAGACCTAGGTTGTACTTTTCTACTCTATCATGACATTTAATATCCAAACCAATTATTTTATTTTCTAGGATCATGTTTTTTTTATGGTGACCTTAGGTTTTCAACTCTTCCATTGTAAATGATTTTTATCATCTTTTTTTGATGTGGAAGTTCTTAAAAATAATTTATAAAAATTGGCCATTTTACTAATGAGATTAAAATTAAAATCTTACAATTTTTTAGGAATAATATAACACTCAAAAAACGTATTATAATATAATCTTATGATTGATAAATTTACACATGTCCACTAACTAGTTTTAAGAGAACTATGATAAGAAATGAAAAATACTATTATTTAAATATAACCATTATAACCTAACCACTAAATTGATTTGTATAAATGGATGAAAAATATTATTAAATTTTTTTAATAAGTTTTTATACGATGAAACTTTATATATTAATTTATAGAAAAATATATTCATATTTTTTAGTATAATTGTTTAATTCATCAAAATACTATTTATTTAAAAATGGTTTTCAAATCATTTTTTGTACCAAAAATAAAATGAATTTATAATAATTTAAGATAATTAATTTCATGATATGAATATAATAATCTAAATACTAATATATATAATATATAACATTGATTTTTGGGATTTTTTCTAAAATTATTTATTTTTATGTGAATAGTAAAAAAATTATTATGGAACTATAATTTATAGTTATTAAAAAACACAACTTAGAAATCACAATATTTTATTCAGTTGATAATAAAATAAAATAATTATACTTTAATATGAAATAATCTAATTAATTATATAGGAACAATAATTATAGATGACAATTTTATGTATTCATTTTTAGTTTAAAAAAACATATTTTTTCAAAAACTATTTATCATTGTGTTATATTAATTTATATTTAAATTTATTTCATAAAATTATAGTAATTTAATCATGAGAAATAGATTAGTATTTTTTTATTAGGATGTTATAAATTTATTAATACTTCCCTCTTATATTTGGTCATTATGAATAGTATCCTTGAGAAATATTTATCACCTCAGTAAGTGTAAAATGGGTAAATGAGGGTCAAAACTAAGGGGAATGGCCAAGAAATCACCAAAACATGAATTTTTTGGATAGTATAATTTGACATTAAAAACCATATCTTGATATTTTTGAAAATTTTTTATTACATTCCTTTGAAAATGGTCTGATTATTATTTTAAAGAAAAAATAAATACAAATTTTCACTCTCTAAATTTTAATATCCCTAATATTTGTTCAAAGAGATAGAATGAGTTTAAAAATGGTTATAATTGGTTATTTCAAAAATAATTTATTTTTTTATCAGGGAAATATATATTCAATTATTAGTTAGTTAATAATTACCATAAATACTTGTGAAATGCAAACATAAAACTTGTCTGAGTAAAAGAAAATTAAAATAAATATCGTATTAAATAAAAAGAGTATTGAAGTATTTATTATATATTATCTTCCAACAATATTTTTGATGATTTTAAAAAATTAGGGATGATTAAAATGATTATATTTTATTTTCAGTTATATATTGATTCATATAATATCTATCTATTTGAATAACTATGATAACGACATTGATTTCATGTTCTTTCAAACAATATTTTATATTCGTAAAAATCATACCCTCTACCAGGTGATTGGGTTATAGTCAATCATTTAAACTATTTTACAGCTATTGTTCACCAGTCCGTTTTTGTAACATTCTCTACCATTAATTAATAATTTACTTTGTTATCAAGGTAATCATAAAAAGGGATAATTGGGTTAAAAATCATGTGATAAGGGTTAACACATCACTTATACGTGAAAAAATATTACCTTGTGAGGGGATATTGGAGTACCTTGAAATATTATTCAATATATTTTTATTTTTTTCAACATGAACATGAATATTAATTTGAATATATAAATTTCTTTAAGTAATTTCAAGGGAATACCTCTCATCTATTATATTAGGACCCAACCTATCCTCTCACTTTAAATCATATTAAGAAACACATCATTCCAAAACCTACCAAAACACCATTAAAATTCTCATTACCATTATCATATATGTTCATGAATTCCTAAAATAACATCTAATGTGTACTTAAGTAGATATAAATTAGATGTTCTCAAAGAGGAGGTAATCATATAAACCTAGTATTTTCATTTTATTTCTTCTTATACCTCATTAATTTCTAAAAATAATATCAAAAAAATAACATAATTATCTCCCAAGTACATACATGGTATTATTTTAATGGAATAACCAAATTAATCACCATTATCATCAAATGGTAAATGAATGTATTTATCTTTCATATGTTTGGTATACTACCTCTATAAATAAATACAATTCATTTTCCATCACAATTTCATGTAGATATTTACAATAAAGGAATTTATTAATATTTATAATATTTAAGATATTATCATTATTATAGAATGTAAAATTTTTTATATACATTTTTATTATTACATCATACTACAAATGGATACATCACTCATTCATACATATGGACTACCATCTCCATGAAGTAATAAAATTATTTTCAAATAAGACATATAATGAATAATAAAAAATGTTCATATAAGTTTTTCATATGATAATCATGAACTGATAGTCATTATGTAGAATATTAACCCATAGTAAATTTTAAAAGGCATGATAATTTGAACAAAAACATAGTAGAAAAACAAAATAGTAAATTCCTAGAAATAATGATTTATATTCTATAATTTTATAAATAGTTGATAAAATGTTATAATGGGGGCATATATGATATTATAAATTCTTATGTTATTATAATATATAAATATAATCAAACTGTATTTGATTATACATGAGGATGTAGTGCTTGTAAAACAAGTTGGATCCGATTTAGTGGTTTTATGTCAATATTGGTTCTTTGAGATATAATTCATGTTATGAACCTTTTTTTTCTATGAGGTGTATTTTAATACCCATTGAAATTATTTATCCCATACCAATAATAGTTCATTGTATTTAATGTTAAAATTGAGATTATTTCATCATGGGGAATTGCATTTTTATTATACCAATTTTGTACGGATTTATCATCTCAAATCATATTATTTGTAACAAGTATTATGTTATACACCTATCTCATTTTATTAAGAGTATATACTATCACATAATCAATTCATATCACAAATGTACTTAATTTATTTATTTTCTAACTTTCATTCTATTTTATACATTCATATGGAACATGATTCAAATGTTACAAAAGCTGTATGGTTTAATTCTTTGAACTAAGTTTAATTTGGATCAATTTTTTTTAAATTTACACTATGTAATTTTATGATATCACTCTTCTAAAACCACATTTACCCTAGTTAAATTAGTTGTTTTTTTATTATAATTTTATAAAATTATTTTCTTGATGATAACAAAATGATTTTTTATGTAAACCCAAACTTGCATCTCTTAGTTGTTTCAAATCACATTATTTCATTTCTGTAATGTCAAAAATTATTTAAAGAAATAAAATTTAAATTATCTAATGATTACATCACATATTTTTTATACATATTTTATTAAAATGAAAATTAATATTAAGATTCTTGTTTTTTTAAATGAGGATATTATTGAAAATTTTTAATAATATGAAAAGTATGTTTTTTACATGTAAAAAATGATAATATTTTCCCCTATGATGAATATTCATTACCATGATTATTATAATAAATTTTTCCATATTGTTTTTTCAAATAATAACAGTTTCTCAATATTCTAGTGATTTTAATATTAATATTTTTTAATGAAATTGATATTTTCCATGTTTAAAAAGAGAAATATTTCCATCATATTTTATAAATCATATGATTTTAAATAAATAGTTACAAAATTAAAATTATATTTTCATAAACAATTATTCTTGTAATATTTTAATTCATTTTTTTAAATTATAATAATATTTTATGTTACTTATAATCCACTAGGATACTATCCTTTGATAAAATAGTTTTTAATTCAATTATTGTGGTATGATTATAATTATGAGATGTTTATGCAACCATTTTATCTTCCATAGATCCTTATATAATGATATATATAATGTTTTCATATCATTTGGTATTAAAATTAACGGATTATTATTATGTGATTAGTGTAAGATGAATGATATTGCTCATTGATTCATTGGGTAACGATTGTAGAGTTGTCTTGGTGGAATTTACTCTTACGAGAACACAAGAATTGATCAGAAAACTATTTTTATAATGTGTTTATGTCCATATTATAACAATATTCACTGAATTAATCTTCATACTATGATTTAAATTATTTTTATTATTACACTAAATTATAACACTCTTATATGATATGGTATCATTCATATTATATGTTATCAAGGTTAAAAAATCTTGATTATCTAATGATTTATTTATTTTTAATTAAAATGTTTTATTCCACGAATAATGATTTTTGTCAATTTTTTATGTTGTACTAATTATGATGAGTATAGAAGGGTACCTTGTGTAAATATCATGTTATAGATATTGAATATCTTACTAAAATATGTTCCGTATATATATCGTATCCATTTACATTAAACCATTATATTTTTAAAGCATGATTTTTAGAGATATATTACATATTCAACAAAAATATACAATTAAAATATCATATTTTCATTGTGTGATATAATTTATGTTATACTAGGACATATTGAATGTGAAGATGAATGTTTAGAAGTTATTTTTCATGTATTAGTTATAATATTGTTCTTAGTATATGTGGAAGAGTTAGAAGAAGTGGTGACCTTTTATATCTGAGGGGAGTGGAAGTCTTGAAAATATATAGAAGTATTAAATATAATTAGTTTCTCCCTATTTGATGGGTCTCAAATTTATTCCATTATTAGTAATAAGATATGGTACAGTCAAATTTTACTATTATTGTAAATTTTAATTTTTTTATGTGATATTTAGTAGCTCATCTCTTAATATAATCCCCTCATTATCCCTATTATACATTAATCAGGTGAAAATAATTTATTATTATAAATATTTATTAGGAAAAAAATTAACAGGGCCTTATCACATATTTTTAATAATAAAAAAAAGAATTCTTTAAGAAAATTTAAATTCTATTATGTTGGTAAATATTTATTTTAAAAAAAATTCATTTTTAATAAATAAGAAAATTGATTTAAGAAAATACCTATTTGAGAGAATAATGATTTAATACCACAATCCTATTTAACTTCTATTCATATTGAATTTATTAGATTTTTTTAATCTATATAAACTTATTTAAATTTATAACATAACCAATTTTGGAAGGAACCATGTGAAGTACTTGGATAAAGTAGAGATTTAAATTGTTTATTAATAAAAGATTATTTTATTTAATAATATAAAATATATATTTTTTAGAAAACAATTATGTATTTAAATTAATTATACTAATAAATAATTTTACATTTTTATGGAAGTAAAATTGTATAAATTTTATTAAAAATCTTATATCACTATAGTGTTTTCAAATTTTTGATATTTTTTAAAAAATTATTTGTAACTATTTAATAAAAAAATAAACTAATTTATAATAATTATAAATATTTCCTATAAACTAATTTTGACACGTGTAAATCGAATATGAAGTCAATTTCATCAAATTTTAAATTTTAAATTTATAAAAATATATTTTAATGGAATATGAAAAATATAACTAGATCAGTCTTTATAGAAGAGTTAACATATATGACATTAATTATGCTTAATGATAATTAAAATTATTTACCAATTATAGATAACCTTTTTCAATTTATATATTCATTTTTTATTAATGATTACATGATTTAAAGAAATCATATTCTCATTATAATATTGGTGTTCGTTTTAACAGTTATTCAAAATAGCATTTACATAAGGTGAATTTTTATAAATTGCGGGTGTATTAAAATCCCCTTCCCTTTAAAGAAGTTGATACATTATTGTATAAACATATTCTAAAATATATTGTACCATGAAATTGGAATAATTCATAATTTACATATTATTAGGGTTATTAATTTCAATGATACTTATTTAATTCCAAAACCATACTTTTGAATGTTATACAAAAACCATAAATTTATAAATGAGTGATAACAGTTGATAGATTTTATATTACATTTTGATGATACATTATTCCTAAATAAATAAATATGTATAGTACCATAAAATATAATTAATTTATTTCATTATTTTTGAATAAGAACAATATACTCATTAAGTAGTATTTTTTGATTAGTTTCCAACTATAACTCATCAAGAATTATAAAATATTATCAACCAAGATGAAATTTTAATTCCCAAATCCCTAAAAAATAAGTTATAATGATTCATAAGATTTTATTTTGGATGAAACATTATTAATATTTTCTATATAAATTTATAAAATAAATGTTTGAAAAAAAATATAACACCCAAATATGTTAAAAAATTATTCTATAAACAGTGAGTCTAATAAAAAATAAAACATGTTTGGTAAAACTAAAAACACAATTATCAAATTTATTTTATATCACATTCTTCAAAAAACAACTTAACATTTATGTCCAAACAACATTAATGACTTATAAACCTATATTCAACAATTTATACACCCTAATATTTTATTCATAGAAATATAATCCTTATTTCCCAAAATGATATAAATCCACAAAAAAACATAGATATTCTTATACAATATACATCATCATTTGTTGAAAAATAGTATAAATATTTTTGACATAAAATCACATATTATACAAAAAAATTACATTCTTGTTAATCTGATAAATTTAAAAATAATAATTGTGCCCAAATATCTATAATTACCTTCGTATCATATAAAATACCCACCAAAGTGGTTATATGAACCATAAAACTTATTTATATAATAAAATTATTCCTATAAAACAATAAAAATATATATTAAACCCTATAGTTTCATATATATGAATAATATATTTAAGAAATTCAAAAAGAATCAAAAATAACATTGACATCCCATCACAAAAAACATTAAAAGTGTATCTGTACCCTTTAAATTATGTTTTAAATTAAATTAATAAACTGATTATGGTTCCTAAAAAACATAAAATATCTCATATGAAAAATTACTAACATATGATGTTATCTAAACCATAACACTACTATTAAGTGTAACACCCCGAAACCAAACATCTGGATAAGGGGATAATGTATTTTATCTAAATATTGTCTTTGATAGAGTCAAACATGGATCAATTTTAATCATCAATGTAACAAAAAAGAAAAATAACATTTAGTGCATTATATAACAAATTATATTTAGGTTTATAATTGTAGAAATTTTTTAAAACCAATACATAACAAAAACCATGTCCTAATAAAATGGTTACTTTCCCAAAACACATAGATTTTATTATTCAATAATAATACTTAAACATAATAGTAATAATTATTCCAAAATGATACCCTTATACACATAACATATGTACTAATATTCAATATAAGTTTGGGAAATATTAACATAATAAAGTATATCTCAAACACAAAGAACGTTTAATGAATAATATTAAAAATCAAAGACCATAATTTATTATAATAATCTCATAGGGGTTCTATATCATAATGAAAAATCATATATATAATATAATGATTCATACTAGAAGATTAATAAAGTAGATATATTTCATTTTCTTACAACAAAAATACAATAGGGCAATTACATAATAATGAATGAAATTATAATAAAGATGTATATCTTTGAAACCATGGGGACTCAAGAAAGAAAATTATTTTCACTAAAATAATTAAACATTACAATATAACAATATACTAATAATTTGTGAACCCTTTTTAATATAAAATACTTATATTATGTATACAATTCCTAATAAGATGAAAATGTTTGTACTATCCAACAATATATTCATATTACTCATACAAGAGTTCATATGATCACATTTAAAAATCGATTAACCATCATGGTCATGTCCAATTTGTATTCTCGGACTAATATATTAATATACATTGAATTAGTTGAATATATCGATCCCACCCATCATCATACAAATTATTTATGTACCAAAACGTGAATAAAACACATCAGTACATGAAATTTCCTTAGAAAACATATAAAACAATACTGAATCCACCAATAAGTAAATTATCCATAAATATGAAATTTGTTTTAAGAAAAACTCATTAAAATATCCTCATAATCCATATATTCAATTAAAATGCAATGTATTGATAGAAACTATCTACACTTGAGCATAAGTATCATTTATTATAAGTTTATACATATGAAAACTCATTTTTAAAATAATTTCAAATATAATTAGAAAAATAAAATGAAATATCCTCTTTACTAATTTTTAAAAGGCTATAAATTCATAGAACAAATAGATGTTAATTTTATTAAAAAAAAATAAACTGATACTTAAAATTATTTGTGATCACGACTGCTAAATTTTTTTTCCAGATAGAACATATCAATAACAATTATTTTCACACAATAATAAACATATTCAAAATTGGGTTATATAGAAAAAACAAATTTCTAAAATAATGTAATTTTTGATATATAGTTGAAAATGAATGTATTAAATAATTTATGTCTTGGTTAAATAAATATTAAAATAATTTGAATAACATGGATATGGATGAAAAGGTTTAGGTAAATGTCTTCAAAACCATAAGAGAAATGATTTCAATGAAAACCCATTAATTTAATTTTAAATAAAACCCCCATTGAGTGATTGATATTTAGAATAATCATATAATAAAATTTATATGAATATAAATTTTTTTTATATATTTAATAATTATATATATGAACTATAACAGTATATATAAATGCATCAATCAAAACATGTCCCATCAAAAGATGTTTAGAATGAGAAACCCAAACAATATTTGTTATACTTCAATAAGAAATCTGTTGAATTAAGAACATCATAATATTTTTTTTAAACCATAATTTTAGGGAAACTATTTGTAAAAATTCATTATGTGGGATTAATTTCACCATATTCCAAAATCAAGTCGAACAACATGTAACATGTAAAAAATAATTGAATCTTAAATCAAGAAAAATAATTGATGATCAATCCCTTTTAAATTATAATCCATATATGGAATGAAAAATTGGTATAAATTTATTTCAACATAAATAAAATTTAAAATAAAAATTAAATAATCAGTAGAATTGAAATTCAAAATCGACTCACGATATACAATATGAACATGTGGAGAAACCCTATGAAATGATATTATGTTAAAAATCCATTTAAAATAGTTTTTCAGTCATAGAAGTTCTATACACCAATGAAATAAAATTTAAATTATTATATATATATATAAGGTATATAATAATAAAAAACATGAAGTATTATTCTTCCATATAGATTCTTATTAACAATTTATTAAGAAATCAAAATTAAAGAAAAATTTTCTTGTGTTAACTATCATGTGTCCCACGCATGTTTTGATTCAAGAGTTTAATTCCCTACACTATGTTCATGGTTTCATCTTTTGTAGTTTTATAATTAATATTTATAGAATATTATTTACAAAATTATAGATTTATGTTATCACTTTACTAAATATTTGTTAACAATTACTACAGAACACACAAATATTACATATTCTGTGGTTATTGAATTATCAATATAATTTAACATATAGGTAAATTTCTATTAATATATTACAATTATTTTTTTCAAAAAACAAAATATTCAACATTATTACGTAATATTTATTCTTCATTGTTTTTGTAGTAATTAAATATATGATTATTATAACTTTATTTTCCAAGTTAGTAGACAAACCAAAATAAGAATATGTTATACTAATAGAATAAGTTAAATAAATTTACATTACAATTGTAATATCACATTCATTAAGAAATAATAATTTTATAAATATCATATTAATTCATTAGGAACATTTTTATGATCATCCATTTAAGAAATAAATTTTTTAAAAGAAGAATCATTCATAGAGAGGGTAGTGCACACATATACACGAGAAATATTTCATTCAACAATTGATAGTAGATTATGACTGATAATATTATTTTATCATTATATAACCATGATTCATTCACAATATAATATATATATATATATACATTAAATCTATATTTATAACTATAAATTTCATGTGGTATGGAAAAATAAAATATGTCTCTACATGGAGGAAAACGTTTTTGTATATGTAAGAGAGGAATTTACACTTTCCATTTTATAGATATTCTATTGAAAAATAGTGGGTACATGTACATAATAAAATATAATATTATTTAAGATACTTATATTATCAAATTATTATGGTATAAATATATTTCAATATATTATAAGAAAAAAAACACATTAAATGGTTCATTCATAAAATATACCTCCACCTTTTATATGAGTCATTTAATTACACAACAAGCCTTCCAAGATTAGTTCTATAGAGGAATAAATACCTATAGTATACGTTTAATAATGATGGGATGTTATTTGAGTAGGTATTTTTGAGATAGGGTGATCAATGTGTATGAAGGATTTGGGATAATATGACTCATTTTATAAGGGAGGAGAGTGGTTCTCTTATAAATATTTATATATTTTAAATAATGTACAAATAGCACAATAAATGTTTTTCAAAAATTATAACATTATCAGAATAAAAAATATTTTATACCATAAATAAAGAATAACTTTGATTTAAAAAGAATTAGTTTGATTATTTTATATAAAATGACCATTATTTTATTATAATATAATCCCAAATAGAATGAATCCTTATTAAAATTTGATTAAAATAGAAGAACCATAAATTGATTTTGTGAGAATGTATATAGTACAAATAATTCCAAAACATAAAAAAAATTATAAGATAAAAATTATATATTTATATTGAATAAAGATATTTATTTATTCAAAAAAAATTTAAAAATTAGTTTTATAATTATGTAAATATAATTATAAAGAGATAATAAATTGTACGTATTTTTAAATTCAATATGTTTCTCTAATCACTAAATATTCAACTATTTTTGTAAAATAAAAAATAACCATAAGATAAAATAGAAATTTCTTAATAAAAAATTAATTTAATGTCATAATATAATGTTATAATATTTAAAAAAAATACGTTTTGAAATAAAATATAAGACATAAAGAAAACCCAACTTTTATTAAAGAATATTTATTTTTTATATTAAAGGTCCTTAATTATATATTTTATTAGTTCTGAATGTATTTATGTTTATTTAATTCTAAATTTTATATTAATTATTTATTAAATTTGAGCATAATTTTGATAAAGTAATATTAACATTATTTTTTGAATATCACATGTTATACATTGAGAAATATACTTTTGTAAATATATTAGAAATTACTAGTATTTATTGCTATATAATAGCAGTATGGATTTCATATAAGAATAATGATACCAATATGACATAAATATTGTATTGGATATGGTTTTTAAATATTGGAGATGATAATATAACTGAAAATGATAGAGAATAACATAGATACATAGATAATGAATTAACTAATTTTGAATTCTGGTTCATTATGAATAAGGGTTTTATGTATGCTTCAATGAACATGAATACATGAAATTAATAATAAGTATTCAGGATATTGGATGTTATAATATAATAGAGAAACAAAATAATGGATACATTTTTTTGGAAGTGGTATTAGAGGCTCCCATTTATCTGTTGTTTTTCAATGGAAATACCTCAAATATTAATCTCATAATATATATAATTGTAATTTTAAAATTAATGTTGTTATAAAGATGAAAATATTTGAAAGGGAATATTGTTTAGTAATTAAATACATCAAAAATAAATATAGTGTTTTAGTTTTATGATATAATATGTCTTCATATCTTTGATTAACCCATTTTTATCTAATTTTAATATTACATTGGTAGATGGATTATTACCGCATTATGTTATTTTGATTCTAAAAAATGATATTATCTCCCATAGAAATTTTTTTATTAGGGATAAAAACAGTTGATTCCATTAAATATATGGCATTTATATAATTACAAAAAATATAACTTTTAATAGAAAATATAATATATATATAAATAATGTATTTATAGAAAAAATGCATTACAAAATTATTTTTAATTTATATCAATTAATATCAAATACAAGTTGGTTTATTATAATTATAAATTCTATAAATTTAGTAATTACATATTATTCATCATTTCAAGGAGCTCGTTTTAAATTATTATCATGAAAAATAAAAAACACATAATAAAGATTTTCTTAAAAAAATTACATTTTTTACATCAAATAATATATAAAAAAATTAATTAAAATAATTATTCATATTATAATACATTAAGTTTATCAATTCCATGGAATTAAAATCACTCCTTTAATTTTTAAAATATATAAAATAATTTTAAATAATAATACTAGTAATAAAACAAACTATAATAAAAAAATTATTTTTTTCATAAAATATATTATTTATATATGAAAATTTTATTTCATCCAAAAATTATATTTTATTGAATTTTATAACATATCAATTCTTTATAACCAATGATTGAATATCCAATAAACATTTTTAAAATGATCATATATCCAATAATAATATTTGAAAAACCCACAAATATAATGGTCAAATTTAATTCCTTATATACCAGTACTTACATTCATTGAACCATTCCTTATATTAGTTTACCTCTTTCACAATACATCAATTTTATATCTAATTATTTCATAAGTATCTTTTTAATGAAATGTATCATATTTAGTAGCATCCATAATGATAGGGATTACATGTGTGTGGCATTTTTATTTACCTGTGGTTATATTCATCTTATAATTTGATTAAAATATCTTCTTATATATACTTTATAATGTAATATTTTATATTTTTTATATAAATTTTTTTATAAAAATAAAATTTAACATGGATTATTTTTGTTATGTGTTCTGTTTTAAAAACATTTTCAAAAAAATATTTATCCAAAAAATGAAGAATAAAATCATAAGGTCCTACACCTATACCTTAAATTCTATTGGTAATTATAATTTTTTCCCATACCATTAAACCCCACCCGTTTCAATTATTTTCGACCACATGTAATCCTATAATTTAAGAAAAAGTTCATGAGAATTTAGAGGAAACAATAAGGATTTAATTTATGATAACCCATTAAAATTTTATATTTCTTAAATATTTATTGTCTCGTCAATGATATATTTTTAATTATATTTAAAATATGAAATAATACATTAGAGACAATTGGTTATCTATAAGTTATTTCGGGGAATATATTTTTTATTTTTGGATTTTTTTTATGAAAAAATAATAAGAAATTTTCTATGAAACGAAATATTATTACATAAAATTTATAAGATAGGTTTTCATTATCATTTACGATTTATTGATTATATTTCCATAATTTTACTTATTAAATATTAATAATTTTCTTATTCTAAACAAAATCAATGTTATGGATTTAATAAAATATTTTAACCAAATAAAAAATATAATTATATCATTATTGTCCATTTAGGGACATCAACTTTATTCTTTGAGTATAGTCCTCTAAATTAAATAATATTGTGAATTTTTTGTATAAATATTTAAACCCCAAATGTATACAAGGGATATGAGTTATCAGTTTTGAAAATAAGTGTTGAATGTTCTTCATCTACAATATATAATTCACTCCCAATTTACTTATTTTTAATAATCATCTTTAAAACCATGTTGTAATACATTTTATTTAATTTAATGACATTTCAGACATGGATTGGATATTTTTTTATAAATCCGACATAAACATTCCTAATAGGTAACAAAAATATCACAAGTAAAATTCTCATTACATAGATATTCATATAGCACTATGAATCTGCATTAAAAACACATTATCTAGAATTTATATTATTGTGGAATGATCAGAAATATCATTCTCAAATGATTGAGTAATAGGGGAATATTATCTTGTAATACATTAATATTGGAAATTAATATACAGATGTATATCCCATGGAGTTTCCCAATCTACTTCATGATCAAGAGGTGGATATCATAATATACCATATACATGAAGGAAATCCCATATTGATGTTTCCTTAAATAATAATACCCATTTATCTATAATAAATAATTAATAAACTACAATGGAGTGGGGAAAAGGGTTGGACAAACTAGAATTATTCACCTTGTGGTATATCGACCATCCTTGTAAGGATGACTCGTATTTCAAAAAATCTATTTTTTGATTATTATGAAATAAATAAGATTATGATAAAAAAACAAGTAACCTCCATCATAGATTGAAGACATTTTGACAAAATAATATAGACCCCATTAATTATCTATTGTGGTTCTTCAGCTAAAATAACAAAAATTTATGGTAAATATGAATGATATGTCCAAGACTACATTTTTTTATTATTTTTGGTTTCATTAAGTTCATACTCATTCCATTGAGGCATATAAATGTGGCAGAAAGTATTATAAAAATTGGAAAAATTATCTCTAGAAATTTCATATTTTATTTTTTTCATCAATAATGATGATAAAATTATATATTATTGATCTAAGAAAAATAATGATAGATATTTGAGTAAAATGAAAATTTTATTGAGAAATTATTATTGTTATCCACATTAAAATAATTTTGACTATTTGATTGATCAGGAATAATTTTATGTTATTTTTATAAAAATTTTATATATGTGGATTCATTAATTTTAAAGGTGATAAATTAATAACCAGGAATAACAGATGAAAAATAAATCCGCAATTTCTAAATATTATCTAGGAATAATTGATTATTTATAAAGAAGTTATCATGATTATCAAACCCAAAAATCCCTGAAAACTCAGATGGATGTAAATATTTTCTAGACCAATGAATACAAAAAGAGATTCATGGTGTCACAACACATGAAATAATAGAATAATTATTCTTCAAATTAATTACTGTTTATTAATTAGGTGTTAATTAGAAATTAAAATGGATGTAATGATGAATGAAGTATATGATAAATCTTGGTTTACATTTAAATATAGTAGTTTTTTAAATAAAGGTTTTATATCATTTTAAGGTAGCACTTGTTTTAAAAATAAATTTGAAAAAATTTATAAATTATATTTCATAAAAAAACTACATTTTTACTTTGTAACAGAAAAATATATCTCAGTTTATTTTTTATTATTTTTGGGATAAGTTTCATTTTTCGATGAATAGTAAAAAAATCCATATTTTAATTCAAATATACATTTTCATTTCATTTGTTTATATAGTTAGATTATATTTTAAATTTTTAATAATGTAATAATTGATAAATTTTAAATGTATTAATTTTATTTAGGTAATTAGAATAATTTTTATATAGAATTTTTATATAATAACATTTCAAACTTCTGAACGCTTTCACATTAAAAAAACTCATTTTCTCACCCCTTATATGAGAATAATTTTAAATTAATTTTATCCATTTTTTGTGCCATAAATTTTTAAATACTGATTCAATTTTTTTTGATCAAAATATCAAATTTTATTAAATAGTTCATTTTTGGAAGATATAAATAGAAAACTTAATCATACTTTGGTCGATTTATGAACACATAGATTCACATGAAATACTTTAATTCCCTCATATTATAGTATTTTAAAGAAAATTAAATAATGTGAATATTATTTTTAAATAACTATAACATTATTAATATATGTTTATTGAAAATATGTCACATAATATAAATAAAATTTTTATGTATAAATTTTTTTATTAATCGTGGTATTTTATTTTAAATTTTTAGGAGTCATATTATTACCTTATAGGATTACACAATGATGATGAAATAATTGATTACATAATGGAAATATCAAATAATTGATTTAAAATGTTAAAATTAAAATACGTTTAGATGAATAATTTCATCCACGAATATTATATCATCAATGGACATGATAGTGATGATTTATAATACTTTTTATTCCTTTTTCTTTTTGTTTTTAATTTTTAAAAGACAAGATCATGAATATTTTAAAAAATTGATTTACGAATATTATAAAAAATACTATTTTTTCAAATGATATAAATATTATAATGATTTTAATTTAGGAAGATAATTTTTATGAGGTTTATAATCTCATAAATTAATTATTTATTGGTTGGTTTACATTTTATTCAAATTATATTAACCATAAATGTTTAAATTACATGTTATCACGGTAAGAGTTTATGGGGTTAAATAAGGGTTAAAACGCAAAATATAATCATTAATAAATAGAAAAAACAGTTCCAATGTTAATTTGATGAATTTATATACACCCATACTTACTATATCTTTTAAATAACTCACATTGGATCCCTTTTTGAACAAAAATTAATTTATATTAATTTAATATTATAGACATTCCAAGAGGGTCCAAATTTTCTATTTTAAAAGTTCACTTCCTCATATATTTTATTCAATATAAAAAACATATTTGGATCAAAAAATATCTACCCAAATACCTCCCTAGAATCCCCCCACATTTTGGAGCTCTTATTATCATAACAACACTATGTTTAGTGGTCTGAAATTAATATATAACAAGAGATTTCTAAAGAAGAGGTATCATTTTTATTATGTGTTTGTAGTTTATATCTTCCTTCACGTCATTCTAATTTTATTTTACCATGATAAAATAATATATAGAATATCAGAACTATTCATATATTTTATTATGTTTTTTCCATGACCTATATCAATCTTAACTTCTATAAAATGGGAGTATAATTAATCTTTCTTATATACGACGGACTACCACCTAGTAAACTGATATAATTCATTTTCCATCATAATTTCTTCAGACTGGTTATAATTATGTAGTTTGTGTGTATATATAATAATCATGAAATATTTATTATTAATATAGAATAATATTTAAATTACATTCTTATGTTTCCATTCACAAAAAAATTATAATGTTTTTCGTATGTATGCATGAAATATTATCTCCATGAATCAAGGTGATTTGTCTTTCATCATCACACCACATGGAATATATATATGTATATTTATATTATTAAAATTTAATTAATTATATTAATATCATTATTGGATGTCAAAACCAAACTTACCTTTTTTCCAAAGTGATCATTGAAAATTGATATTGTTACTCATGCATATGTACAACCTATCATCGATATGATTGTAATGTAGTCATATTTTTGAAACCATTTTTAATGATTGGATTTAAAAATGAAATTAATATAAAAATGTGAAAATTATTTAATGACCAGTATTCTAGAGATGATGTACTAATGAAAATATTGACTATATACATTGTAAAATGATCATTTTGGATTATTGTACCAAATATTGTCCCAACGTCAAACCTATACTCAAATAATTATGTAATTGTTATAAAATGATAATAGTTGATATAAAATGAATCATAAAAATATAAATGATTCCAAAAAATATATATAATTTACCTCATTCTTTTATTCAGGATGATAAAGGACATACATGATGAATAAAACTCAAGGTAATGGATTTTTTCTGAATTTCCTTTCATTGAGGAAATTCATGATGTTACGCACAATTTTACTTTTATAAGGTGTTTATACAAACCCATTGACATTATATATAAATAATTTATTTATTTTCATGATATTGTTTTATAAATTAATTAGTTAATGGGGATTATTATTAAAGTGTTTCACAATTTGTATATGGTTTTTTATTGATAGAAAATCTCCATTTTAAGGTTTTCCTTGAAAATGTATTCTCCTCTATGTCCAATTTTTAAAATGATATTTTGGGCATTTTATTAATATTTTGGTTCATGAATTTGTATGTGATGGGTCATTGTGCTAGTATCTATCTATAGTTTGTTTCAAAGGATAGAAATTTTCATCATCAAAAGTAGAAAGATGTAGCAAGGTAATTTCATACTACTAAAGTTGGTGTTAAGCTGTCACATAATAATGTGATATGTATGTTATTTGTGTATTTGAAAATTTTTAATACTCTTCTTGACTTTGTCTCTTTCCATTCATTTTTTTGATAAATTTGAATGTAAATTCCTAATATCACATTATGAACATTATATTTATATTTTGGATGGAACAATGCGTGGATGTATTAAAATATGAAATAACTATATAAATCATCGTATTGTCATCAGTGAGATGGTATTTCCAACAAAGCATGCTGAACTGGACATAGTAGATCTTGATATCATTCATAGTATGGCTTGGATTTCTATTTATCATTCTAAAATATGATACAATGCTATGAACTATGAATTATATTATTTAATGTCATTGATAACATACAAAATATCGTGGAAATTGATAAAAGATGTTATTGATAGATACCAATATACTAATGTTAAAATAAAAAGACTATTAAAATTAGTGATTTTTCAATTGTTTGTGAAAAAACATCTTTTTTCGTATTATTTTCATGGTTTTATGCTTATGTGAGCGACTGAGTTTAATTTTAAATTATTACTAGATTCTATGAATATTTATAAACCCCCATATAGAATTTCATATGTTTAACATTTATAACTGAAAAATATATTTCATTAGTTATTAGATAATGGATTCATCCAACCTATCCAATAACCATGGGTTTCCCCTTACTTATTTGATAAAAATAAATATATTTAAGGATAGATTTTATAGGTTATATATATTTTAATCACATCACGGTTTAGAACAAGTGTTCTTTTCCTCATATTGATGATTTTTTTGATCAGATCTAGGGGGTACAATATTTTTCTAAGCATGACATGAGTTTGAGAAACTACAAGTTGAAATTAAAGTAAACATACATTCCAAAGAATATTTTTGGAATAGATATGGGAATTATGATTTTTTTGTTATGTTTCAATGATTATAAAATAAAGATATTATATTGATGGATCTTATGAATAAAAATTTTCAATAGTTGTCAGCTAAGATTATGGTTGTGTTTTCTTGATGAAAGATTTTTTTATTATAAATGTAAAGAGGGGCGTGATAGAAATCTATGTGTTTTTTTGAAAACTATAAAATAAATGAAACAGTAGGGGAAATTTCGAAAGTATAAATTTTTTGTACAAAAATTTCATTCCATTTTCAAATTTTTACTATAAATGGAATAATTTTTTATCCTTCTAAATAAATGGTGTTTATAAATGTCCATAACCCCCAAATATCACCAATATTTTTATTTTTCCTAGATTCGAATGTAACTACTATGTTCTTATTGAAAAAACTAAACGTTTGTCCATCTCACCAAATATTTTCTATAAATTTAGTCATGTTCATATAGAAAAAATAATTTGATAATTATTTTTTATGAATTTAAATGAATATTGGTGAATTATCCATTTTTTCCATGACTTCTAAAAATGTTGAATTTTTCATCTACAGTAATACTTCATTAAAAGGACATGGTTGTGTCATAATAAAGATTAATCATGCAATTTCTTATTGTTCTCATCTGTTGAATCACAATTAGTTATAATACCAAAAACATGATTTGGATTTACATGATTTTGTTTTTTTATAACAATTTGAAGGCATCATTTTATGACTTAATGTTTGAAATTTATACTAATTAATTTTTTTATAGTATATATTCACCAAGAAATAATTTCATATGAGATAGAAAAGATTGATGGATCAAATAAAGGATGGTGATTTCTTGATGCATTATCATCCTATAAAAGTAAACAAAGTATCTAATATATTGAGTCAAACATGTATTGTTGCATTAATCATTTTATATTTTGGACACGACCATTTGGTTAATGATTTGATGATTTTATTCATGGAAGTATTTATAGATGGAAATTCCTCTTCTTTGTTTCAGGTGTTAGTGAAATAATATATATAAGAAAAAATAATTCAGGTGTATACGAAAGACCATTAGTTTTAGAAAATGTAGAATTTGTTAAAATATTATGTTTCTTGAATTTATATTGATAAACATTGTGATTTTTTTATTAGGGAAGATATTATTTGATCCTTGTGATTCATAGTTTAACAATGTTTTCTTATGTGATATCTATAGATTTTTTTGTTCATCCACGAATCACTATAATTTATATAGACCTTTATGAGTATTATTGTTTTGGTGGAATGAAAAAATATATTATAGAATTTACTATGTTGTTTTTAGTTGTATATATGTTAAAGCATAATGACAGTTTCCAAAGGTGTTTCATAAACCTAACCCAATATAAATGTGAAAAAGGGAGAATATATATATTCATTTTGTGGAAGGATTTGATAAGAAATCTCAATGTAATAATATAATTTAGGTTATTGATTATAAATTAATAATAAATGTAAAATTAATTTCCATTTTAGATACAATGTATTTAGATAAAATTTATCAACCCCATTTGAAGGAGATACATAGGTTACATGGATATCATATCTCTATTATATCATAACTTGAGCTCAGGTACAGATAAATTATTTGGAATGGTATTCATAAGTAAATGAGTAATACATAAAATTTTAGTATGGATTTTCATCCTCAATCTAATGGAAAGTCTAAGAGGATAATTCAATCCATTGAAGATATTCTTTTCAATTATTAAATATATTTTAATGTATGTTGGGATCTTCATCCTTATTTGGATTACGTTTCTCATAATAACATCTTCCATTGTAGTATAACAATGTAACCATTTGAGGCAATATATAAAAATCATTGTCGGACAAAAGATTTTTTGGATGATGTATGAGAATGGAAGTTGATGGGACCAGATTTGGTAAAGGAAATAACAGAGAAATCTTAGTTGATTTGGTTCCACATGATTAAATCATAGAGTTGATGAATACTTATAAAAAATAACTGTATGATATATATTTATTTTGAGGATGGTTTTCATGTCATTTTAAATGTTTCTCTATTGAAATGTGTTATGCGTTTTGGTAAGAAAGAAAATTGGGGTCCACTGTTCTTTAGACCCTATAAAATATGGGAGAATTTAGGATCATTTATCTAGAGAGTGGATTTTCCTCTGATTTTATCCCATGAACAAAATGTATTTCATGTTTCAAAATTAAAAAAGATTGTACTAGAACCATATTATGTTATAAGACCTAGAGTAGTTCAGTAAGAAGAGAATCGAACTTATAAGGAACAACGAGTTCAGGTTCTTGACCACAGAGAGTAGTTATTACTGAATTAATTGATTCATCACGTTAAGGTTTTTGTAAAAACCATTTGTTTTAAGAGTCTTAATGGGATTCTAAAAAATCAAGGATGTAAATATATTCCCACTTTTTTAGTAGGTTCATAAAATTTTGATGATTCCATTTCCAAAAGGGGGAAAATGTAACAACTCAGGTAATTATAGAATATCAATTTTTCCATTTTAATAATATCTATTAATTAAATTTTAATTTCCAAGTAAATTTTTTTCTATGTTCAATTTCATATATGATAAATCATTTATTATTCTTAAAAACACTATTTCCATAAAACAAGGTTTTTTCGCCTGTTATTTGGGAGATTTTTTTAAAAATACATATTTACACATTTATAAAATATTTTTCAAAAAATAGATAATTTTTTTTGAATTTTTAATGTGATATTTTTGGTATAATTTTTAGTGTTTTCATATAAGTTTAATTTTATGGTGAATAATTGAAAATAATGCATTTTAAATGAAATGTAACATTTCATTTAATTTATTATATATTTATATCTTATTTTAATTTTTTTTAAACTAAAATTAGATAAATTGTATATATATTTATCCTATATTTATATTTTGAATAAATTTTTACATTTAATTTTTTGATAAACATATTTCAAACAATAGAATGTTTTCACTTTAATGGAATATTATTTTCTCACCCATCAAAAAAAGTATTTTGAAAAGTAATTTTATCCACTTTCATGTTTTTTATTTTTAAATATAGATTTCAAATTTTATATTAGGAGGGGAAAAATTAATTAAATTGGTCCCATTAATTTTTTAATAATAATTATAATAAACTTAATAATTTTCGTTACTATGGTTAAAGATAAATCTTGTAACTAATGGAAATAATAATATAATAAATATTATAAAATTACCCGATAACTTCTAATAATTTTATTTTATGAGTTATTTTAGACCAGAGGCATCTTTGAGCCGGTTTTCTGACCTCTTGGAGTCAAATGGATGTCTTTAAGCCACTTGTAGACATTTATTTTATATAAAAGTCAAGGATATTATACTAATGTTGTTATTACCTTTATATTTCTAATATGCGGATCTTTGGAGGTTATCATAGACTATAATTTTTTTTAATGCTAAATTTTTCTTCATCATCGTTGTATTTTACATTAAAATTTGAGGAAATAATTAATTCCTTTAGAAACATACATAATGATGATGTATTAATTGTTAAATTAATGGAAATATAACATAAATGATGGTAAAAATAATAAAATAAATATAATTTTTGGATTTTAATTTTGATGAATAATTTTGATGCCAAATATGTCATGTTATTGGGAGTTTACATGTTGTTTTTAATTTATCTGATTTTGTAAAAATAAAATAATTAATTATTCTGTAATTTATGTAAATTAGCTCAAAAAAGAAATAGTATTTTATAAAATGAAATAAAATATTTAAAAATAAAAAATTATTCCAAATTTTTTTTATATGGTTTAAATTTTCATTTATGATTCATTCATGGTTATTTAGTTGTTTTATTGTAATTATATCGACCTTCAGAGTGTAAATTACATATTGGCAGGGTAAGAGGTTAAGGGGATAAATAATGGTTAAAACCAAAATATAAAAATTTAAAAGTATTAAAAATATTTCTAACATTCATTGGATGAATTTATCTAGAACTATACACATACTATACTTTCAATGTCTCACATTGGTTCAATTTTGTTTATAAAATTTATTTATATCATTTTAATATTTTGATGAATTATAAGAGTTCCCCTCACTTCGCTTATTAAAGGGTGTGTATTCTTCTCTTTTATTCAAACTTCCAAACCAATTTTTTCAACCATCCTCCTCCAAATCTATTCCTAGAGTAACTTCCTATATAATGGAGCTCTTATTTTAGTAATAAAACTCTCCTTGTTGGTCTTGACTTGTTAGGAAATAATGTTGTTCTAAAAAAGATTTATCCTGCCTGCAAATCACTTTTTTTGGATTTTTAAAAGCCGGTTTGAGGGTTATCCGGTTCCCGATGATAGCCGGTTTGTAAGGGTTGCCGGGACCCGAAGAGACAATCATACATTTCAAAATTAAAAAACCATCCAAACAGGAAACCGCGCAACATCTTGAGCCGCGAACCCACGCGCCGGCCTCGAAACCCGAGATCTTCTGCCACAGCATCATCAGCCTCGAGATACACCCCCGAGGCGACTAACAAACCCACTTTCACCAGAGCACCGGTGAGGTTCACCGACTCCCGTCGTCGTCCAGCGACCGTCGTCCTCTTCACCGGCAACCACCGCTGCCATCCCTTCACCAGCACACCAACACCCCTTCACCGACTTCAACGAGGCAGAAACCCTCAACACCGATTTCAACGAGGCAGAAACCCTCAGCGCATCACAGAACAAATCACCGTATATCCATGAAAATCCGGTGAAAGAAACCAAAAACTTACAGATAACATCCCGCAAAGCAACCAACAACAACCAAACATCAAAACCGCTAACGATGAAAAGAAAACCACCCAAGGAGCTGAAGATCCCTCCGCCACCAGACAGACCAGCTACGACAGAGACAACGAAAACCCCATCGAACTCACCTGGGAGGGGACAAAGCCCAAACCGCCGACGCAAGAGAGCAACCCTCGACCGCGAGTAAAAACACCACCAGTCATCAGAAAACTGCCAAGATCTGGTCCAGGAGCGCTCCGTAGAGTGTGCCGTCAACAGGACCGGTCTTACACCCGCGGACCAGGACCAGTAACTACCGAAGCTCGAGAGCATCTTCACCGCTGGAGAGACAACCACGCAGCGCCGAGCAGCAAAGGGCCACCACCAACCCACCGAGCGTGAGAGGGAATCGTCGCGCCTTCCGCAGCGGAGGAGCCGGCCGCGGCGAGAGGGAGGAAACCCTAGGTCGAGAGCCCCTTACGGGCGCATAGGCGATACTATCTTCCAAAATCTAAAAAAGATTTATCATTTTAAGTGATTATGTTTTACTTTTTATCAACATCTTTAAAATATTATAGAACCATTATAAAATTATAATTATATTATTAAAAATATAATTATATGTTATTATTTGTTTTCATGACCTATATACATCTCAACCTCCATAAAATTGAAAAAAAATAGTCATTCATGTGTAAGATGGACTATAACCTAATGAATCGATATAATTTGTTTTTCATCACCGTCTATCATGAAAATTTATATTGATGGAATTAATATATATATATATAATATTTATTACATATTTTTCATTATAAATGGTTAATATATAATTTATGTTATTAAATTTCTATTCATATAAAAATGATTACATCTTTTGCTCCTACATTTGAACTATCACCTCAATGAAATGATGTCTTTTGTTTTTCATCCCCACATCACCTCGATGATATATATATATATATATATCAGTGTCTGTGTGTGTATTTAAATTATTAATATGATTTTAATGATCTTTGGATCATTATTTAAATATAAAATAACACCTTTTTTCTTTTCATAACAATCATTAAAAATGGAAACTTTACTCGGGCATATGTACACGTAACATCTCCATGATTGTAACATACTTCATTTTTCATAACAACATTTGATGGTTGGGTAGAAAAATATAATTAACATATACAATTGATAATAATTTTTTTATTATTATTATTTTAATGAAGAACTAATGACCACTTTTACTATAGACATCACACCCAGTTCATTTCAGACTCATGTACCGAATATCATCAAAACCTTCAATGGGAATTTAAATAATTGAGTAATTGTTATACGATGAAAAAAAGTGATATAAACAGATTAATAAATATATAAATATTCAACAAAAAATAAAATAATTAAACTTTGTTTGTTATTTAGTAAGATAAAGATAATGCATATCGAATCAGATTCAAGGTATGGAATTTCATCTCAATTTCATTTAAAAGAGTAAATTCATGATATTATGCACCATAATTCTATTATATTATGTATAAACATCCCTATTTACATTCAATATAAGTAATTTTTCTATTATTATGATATTTAGTGTTTTTAATGGAAATATTCAATGTTTGTTACGATCCATGTGTTTCAAAAGTAGTATGGTGGTTTTCATTAAAAAAAATCTTATTTTATTCTATTAATTGAACCAATGTTTTCACTTAATGTGAGTGTTTTTAAAATGATATTTCTTAATTTTTATTCATATTTTGGTCCATGGACCTTAAAAATTATTGTTGTTCCCAGATAACATTGTGTGATACAATTATAGCTTAAATAATAGATATGCCTAAATAGCACTCCAATACATTTGGTAATTATTTTATTCTCCGGATAATTATATTGTATGTTTTAAATATGGTTATTCTGATATGTATGGGTTATATAGGGGTTTTATGTGTTTATTTACCAAGGTATATGCATGAATTTTATAATCTTTCTATTGATTAATTATGTAAAACATTTATTATTTAAAATAAAATAAATAATTGTTTTATTGAAATGATATTTCTCATTATGTCTATAATGTTATGTTATCATGAAATGTGTTTCCCATTGGGTCTTGATGTTTTTATACTTAACTATTAGTATTATTAATTTTTATATCCCATACTAATATTTTTGTTTTGAACCTTGTTTTTAAAATGTTTTTTCAAATGACATAAGTGAGAATAAATAAACCTTGCAATATTTCAAAAAGATTAATTTATTGAAAAAGAAATATATAGTAGACTTTTATACATTCTAATATTTGATTTTTTATGTATTATTTATGGATTATTTATCTAATACTCTAAAATATAAAAGATCGTCAATGTGAAGGAATGTAATCTCTGGACTAAAATTCAAGATGATGGAACTTTTACGGGCGAGACCTTATACTTGGAATTTATGAATACAAAAATGAGTACACATTCACTCATAATATGCACATGAGGGTATAGTTTTCTTATCAATAGTAATACTTCAATGAATGAATTCAATTGATTACTCATAAAAATGATTCCCTATTATAAATTAGATTTTATTATATATGAGAAAAACTATCATATGCATGGTTTAATATTGGTTAAATAATCATTTACATGTTTATGTTATGAAATTATTTAAATAGAAAATCTATAACATAACTATAAATTATTCGATATTTATTTATATACTCATTGAGAAGGATCAAAAAAATTCAAAAATAGTGATTTGAAATAATCAAGGTCTATGACTAATCAATCCACTACCATAATAGTAGGATGAAAACGTCATTTAAGATTTATGTAAAAAATATAATGTATCCTTGATAATGATGAGTGTAGAAATGTTTTCATTATTATTAGACATGTAATTGGTAGACATGAGAATCATAACACAAGAAGCAACATCGTAACACTCACACATGACTAATCAACTATACATTCTATTGATTATTAGGAAAGAATAATTAATTGATATAAATGTAAAATAGTAGGATTATTATTAATATAATTTTATTCCAGAAATGTTCAATATTGTAAAAAACAATTTGTATATTTAGTAAAGAAGAATTTATTCCCATAGAAATTGAGATAATGTGGAATATTTTAAATTTCATTGAGATCAAAATAAACTCTATCTAAAGTTGGAGTAAATATATTATTATTGATTAATAAGATTACTAAATGGTGAAAAATAAGAAGAAATAGAATATATAATAGATAAATATGAGTCTGTGTGCTTGTTTTGAAAAAATATTTTGGTAGAAAAGAAAAAAATCAAACGGTATGATGAAACCACTACTTATAACTTCTGGGATATAAGAGAATATAACAATTTATTTGGTCATGTATGTTCAAAATTTTCCAAAAAAAATTATATCTTATGTGTAATAGATTAATGTACTACAAATATTCATTATTTCTCCCCCACTTGAGATCACATCTCACTGAGCTAGTATTGAATGATATAAAATAACATTTTGTTATTCTATAAACAGTTATACAGATAATTCTTATCGAATCATTGTCTTATGTTCCAAATATATTATTATTGATTAATAAGATTACTAAATGGTGAAAAATAAGAAGAAATAGAATATATAATAGATAAATATGAGTCTGTGTGCTTGTTTTGAAAAAATATTTTGGTAGAAAAGAAAAAAATCAAACGGTATGATGAAACCACTACTTATAACTTCTGGGATATAAGAGAATATAACAATTTATTTGGTCATGTATGTTCAAAATTTTCCAAAAAAAATTATATCTTATGTGTAATAGATTAATGTACTACAAATATTCATTATTTCTCCCCCACTTGATATCACATCTCACTGAGCTAGTATTGAATGATATAAAATAACATTTTGTTATTCTATAAACAGTTATACAGATAATTCTTATCGAATCATTGTCTTATGTTCCGATTAATGTTTGGGAGTGTCTCTACATTAAAAAATAATGATTTACAATTCATTATAGCATATTATCCCAAGACTAATGGCCAATTTGAAATTATTATCTAGACACTTTCGGATACTATAGACTTTCATATATAGTTTTTAGGGAGTTTTTGATCAATAAAATCATATATAATATTTCTCATAAAATAATATCATCTACTTAATAATTCAGATGGGTATATATGAATCCCTTTGTGGGAACAAGTGTATAACTCAAACATGTTGGGTATATGAAGGAGAACATAATATATTTTAATTTATACTATTCAGTGAAATGGAATAAAATTTGAAACCAATGAATCAAAAAATTATTCTATAATTGATTCATAGGATGTGTTATGATAAAAATGTCAATATGAAATTGTGTTTGAGGATAGATAATACAATTTATTTATATCACACTATTGTATATAGATTAGGTATACTAAAAATTTAATGTAATTTGGAACATATATATACTCCGTTGATGTGGATGATTATATCAGAGATCATTTATACTAAATAGAACTCACACTATACCCTTACCATTGAAATGATTTTTTCACCTATTCCTCATGAGAAATATCATACTAAATCCTAGAAACATAATAATTCCAAAGGTTGTACAGTTAAAAGAAGTTAACACTTACAAGAAATAACATGAGAATATCTTATTCATAGGGGAAATTTCATAGGAAAAAAAACTCAAAATGGTTGTGTACTATATAGAAACCATAATGAAATTGTGGTAATATGGGAAATTATAGATTCATTGAGAAAATTTTCAATAATCTATTTTCATCATTCAGTGTTAACGGAAATTTTAAAGTAAAAGTTTCTAAATATTGAATAATGTATTGTGATAGAATTATTTTACATAAAATTTCATTCTCATTATATATATAAATGTATTATATAGAAATTTAGTATATTACAAATAATATATGAAAATAAATTAAATTAAATAACATTGATACATGATAATAAAAAAATTATAAATATACGTAATAAAATTTAAATTAGTATAATATTAAAATAAACATATGTATATAGTAATGGATTATGTTAGTATTCTCATTCAAGAAGACCAAAAAATTTATCCAATAAATAAAAAATATATAATCTAGAATAAAAGTTATAGTATAACCAAAATTTTGAAAATTATGAATATATATCCTTGAGATAACGTTTAAGGAAATATTAAGATTTAATATAACATCTATTATTATGATGTTTAATGGAAATGTGAAAATAAATAATATTATTTTTAGATAGTTAGATAAAAGAAAAAAATATAACTTGACTCATTATAAAAGTAAATTAAAATTTTCATACTTATATATTATATGTATATGAAATTTATATTATCTATTATATATAAATTGGTTAAATATGATAAAATAAATATTTTAGTTAAAAAATAGAGTTTTATATTATGGTGGAGATAATTGTTCTACTTTGGTTATAGTATATATTTAATATAATCTAAAAAATGGGTAAATTATTACTTTCATATAATGGTTGTATAAAAAATTATTTTTGAAAATAAGTATTAATTTAATTTTATGAAATCATATATCATATTTAATTAGGTATGAAATTATATGATTTCATAAAAATTTGTAATTTTATACAAATATACTATTCAATTAAAATTTAACGATTTTATTTTTCAAAAAATTTATTGATGTAATTGGTGTCAATCTTGGAATCATGTTTTTGAAATTTGGATATGGTAATTTTTTTATTTTTCATATATATTAAAATACAAATGTGAATAGTAACATAGAGTAATAGAGAAATATAAGTATTATATTTTTTATTAAATTACAGGAAATAATGTTAGAGGTTTTAAAAAGTGGGATTCATTTTTTATTTTCCCATTAATTATTATAGGATAATACCCTTACAACTGAATCATATGGTTGAGATTTATTTGAAGATATACTATTTCTTTCTCCCATTTTATTCAAAAAAAATCCCTATAACCTGTATAAATAACACCCTTAACCAAAAATCCCCTACATGAAATTAGAGTATTAATAACTCTAAAGACTTCCAAAAACACAAATAATCTAATTTCTCAATAGATTAGAGTTTTTTATATCATCAAAATTTTACCTTTCAATGAAAAAAACTATTTTAAATGGTTTAAACGAAGGGAATGTTATTAGATATCCTATTCCATCTGCTATAATATAATTACATTAAAAATTATTAACATAAATAATAAATTATATATATAAGATCCATTTAATATAATAATTTACATTCAGTTATATTTTACTGTATTCACAATGTAATCATCGTGAATAAAACATTTACATTCTATGTATTTTTCCATCACTCTTATAAAAATTACATTGACCTCCAATTTATCAACATATATATTGTCTATAGATTTTATTATATTTTAAAATAAAATATTAATATAAATATGTATATTATTTAAGATTCATATTTCTCACAAAGAAATCATTGCACATATTCTTCAATAAGGGAAAAAATTTTGACACATAGGAACATATATTCTTAGATGGCATAAAAAATTATGTGTGGGTGTTACAATGAAGATACCACTTGGAAAAAGAATAATACATCTCTAAATCCAAAACATTTAGTTGTTATTTATCCTTAACTAGTCCATATATATCCCAAAATATAAGGTACAACATAAATGTATAATTTTGATTACCAAATCCACATTAGATAAGAGGTCTTAAGCTTCATTAGTAGACTTCTCATTATTATACTCTTTATATATTATGCATGTTTTCTCAAAAGGATAACAATAAATATATTTGTTAAATATTCATTACATCTATGATCTTTCCTATATTTTAAAATAGTTAATTGATTCATTCCGTCTTTTATATTTTTATTCATTGACCAATGAATGTTGAGGATTTCAATAATGGTTTGATCATTAAAAAGTGAACCTAGTTCAAAATATTAACAATTTTTGTTCCCCGGACTAGTGATATCACTTATAGGGGGATTAAGTGAATAGTTAATCCCATTTTATTTTTAAAAATACCTTTATTACATTAACCCATATGTCCATAGAAATACCGATACACTCTTTTTTAGACTCGCTAATTCAGATGACTAATGTATTATTTGAAAGGAAATATTGATGGATTGACATGGGGTTCCCATTAATTCCTAATCTTTTCAATGTCTGAAATGAACTTAATGCCTTGATTTATTCATTTTAATACACTTATTATCTATACAATCTATATGATAAAATTAATTTCTTAAAATATAATAAAATTATTGATATTAAGAGATTCATAAATCCACCTCATAGTAGGTTCTTTATACTAACTTCTTCTAGTAATATATTTCTCCTAATTTGATTCCGGATATAAATAAATGAGGTCTTTAAACTACTTATTCGCTTTTTTTCATTGGCCCTCCTGATTTTATTCCTTGAATTGTTCTTTGAACACCCTTGCCTTTATATGTTCTATGTTTTATCATTGTTTCCCTTAAACTCATTATGTCATGTTCTTCCAATAGATTGGTATAATTTATTCACTTTATATTATAATTATTTTTTGATATCATTAGTAGTACTAATAGGTTTCTAATTCTATTTTTATCCTCTACTTCAACCCTCAAATAGTAGTGTTTTTTCATTCTCCTTCCCCTATGATAAATATGACTATCATGTATTTAATGTAAATCTTATCCTTCGACATAAGAAGGTGTACTTCTAAATGTGGGATCTAGTTCTCTATAATAAATATTAAAAAAATATTATTCTTACTCTCCCTAATCTATAAAATGTATATACTAATGAATCTTATTTGAATTAGATATATGAAAATTCTATGATATTTATTATTTATTTATTCTCACAATTAACATTTTTTAATGGATTGAAGGTCCCCAAATTACAATTCCCTAAGTATCACCTTGCTTTCATTACCCATGATAATATTGAAATAACCAATCATTATTTTCAAAAAAAAATATTAAACTTTTTTTTGTCCTTGAAGTCACCATGTTTAGATGGAAACATGTCCTGATGCTTTTTAGCAGTTTACCTCTATATAAATGATTTCTCTTGTAGTGTATTAGTAACTCGTTAACTTCCAAAATAATTAACATTATTTTGATATTAAAAACTCAACATGAATCCCAAGGAATAAAAATTTAAATATCATATATCAATCATTTAATAATATCATTTTCAATCATCAAAATTCATTCATTCTTCAAAATATTAAATTTTGATGTTCATCATTATCTCAGATAATTCAATAATCATAAATATCCATTCAAATATATAATATAAATTAATTATATATTAATTTATCACTATTCATATGGTTTATTTTACCATATAAATATTATATGTCCTACGATATCTCTTATAAGCTTTGAACATCTCAATAATTGGTTCCTGTACCCAACAATGCTCTCTTATAATATATGAATATATCATATTATCAAAAAAAAATTTACCATATAAAGCTTCAATGAATCCTCAAAAGGCACAATATTAAGTCACTATTTTCATGTATCAACCTTATGATTATGGTTATTTCAAGAATATGGGTAATTTCTTATAACATACACTTGGGGTTTTCTCAAACATAAATTTTTTTTGACTTAGCCATTTTTGTCACTAAAAACATGAAAGCTTTAATAAAATTGCATCATACCATCTTAAACTAAATAATTTATATTCCCAATCATATTAACTCCCATCAGAAAATAATTCATTAATCCTTAATCAAAAAACATAAAAATTATTTGTACTTATTATTCTTGTTTGATTTATCAATCTTCTCATAACTATAGTTATCATTTTTATTCCCAGATAACAATTCATTCAACCTCTTCTCCAACTAGCTTTATCTAAACTGAATCAAAAAATATTATTTAAAAGTTAACTTCACATTCATAATCATGTAGTCAATAAAATAAATATTTTCACATAATTAATCACATATCAAGAAAATAAATAATCATGGAATCATGTCATTCCTTATTCACATTAAATATGTTTGTTCTATTGGAATTCCAAATTATATTTTTTAATGTATTACATGATAGATCATGTGAATTAATAGAATCTTATATAGATTTATTCCTATTTCCATAGAAAATTTCATGATTCTAAGATAATCTAACTGATGTATAATCAAATTTTACACTTTATATCATCCTCTAAAATCACTATGAGATAATAAAATAGAATATTCATTAAATATAGTTTAATATTTATATGGATGTATCACCAACAATAATCCTGGATTGATTACTAATAACTTATGTTACATCATCACATTTGAATATTTTGTCTTTAGCTAAGGTATAACAATTAATCTTACCTAACATTAGATTTTAATTTTTTATACACTCTCATTTATTCCTAGATTACAGTACTTGATATATTAAATAATATAATGTACTTACCATAGGAAATAACTTTATCTAAAACTATATGTGGAATTATTTATATTTCAATATGATATTTATTGATACTGAAACCTCATATTGTAGTCTAAACAATAATCCTTTATCCACCTGAACCTAATTTTCCTTTACCCTTTATGTGTTATGTATTTATTAATCCATATTTTGTATTAGGTAACCCTGGAATTATCATTTTATTGAAGATATATTATGATAATGAATGATAAATTATAATAATGTCGATATAATGGCCCAAACTATATTAACTTGGAGTGTCCATAACGACATTATTAAACTTGAATTAAATTAATTATAGTGGATTTGGTAGAATCTTTATAAAATTTTGGAATATCGTGTATCTTTTGGTTTTGGGATTCCAAAAATCATTGATGATCCTTATATTGTTCAATGATCTATTTATGTATTCAATTTATCTAGTGTAATTTGTGTACACTTCTCCATTTTTTTCGGAAACATTATTCGATAGGTTATTTTGTCTTCAACAGCTTAACAATTTCATTGATCTGTACGTGAATTCTATTTTATTATTGATGTAGTGATATATATTCTGTATCCAAAAAAATTTATCAAATATCATTATTGATCAATAGTTTCTAATTCATAGTCATTATTTTCAACTCATAATTTTCATTTTTATCTTCATTTATGATTATTAATGCTTCACATGATGTGTTACACATACCCAAAGGTAGTTTGGGACTATAAATCTAGTATTCCTCTAACATATCAAAATTCAATCATCCTTATTATATTAGGAAATTCATTTTATAATATTTTGTAAAATTCTTAGAGGAATAGAGTAATAAATAACAAAATTTTCAATGTCATGTTTATTGAAATACGTTATATAATGCCTCAATATAAAATTGTTATGATTAATAATGATGTTCATTATTGGGATGGATGACTCTTTATTATTTAATCATGGAAATTTATTTTTTATTTTATTATCAATGTTTAATTTTATATCAATTATTTATGGATACATTATAAAAATAATTCAAAATATAGTTCTATGTCCTTTTAAATTTCTATTTGTAATGTTGATATTAAAAAATATATAATATTAATATATTAGATATGACATAAAATAATGTGTCTTATAATTATAAATGAAAATTGTGTCCTCTAATTTCAATCATGGAAAATAATTCCTTGATGAAAGAGATTTCAGTGTATGGGGGTGATTAGGAAGAAATTATTATGAAAAATTGGGGAAATTATATTTTTAGTTTAATAACGGTAATTTTCATCTATAATATAATAAATTCTTATGGTAGATGGAAATAAACATGGTAGTTTCTTGGAAGATGAGAAGAAGGAACAAATCATAGAGATGAAATTTTGTTTCTCGCCCTATATATATATATATCAATTCGTGTCATATATTAGACTTGGTCAAAGATATATAATTAAACATAATGATTTAATTTAATTTAAGGAAATTATGAATAGGGATGATTTTAAAAATTGAGGTGTTATTGTATATTTGATTTATCAAGAGGGGGAATTTAATATTACTCTATAATTAGATATATAATATTATATAAATAATTAAATTTAAATAATTAATATAAAGAAATTGTATAATAACAATGTGAATCAAATTGAAATTTAAAGAGGTTTTTTATCATCATAAATATGGCCAAATTCTCATGAAAATCTTGGTCCCTTCTGAGAGATTTAATACCTATCAGGAACAAACATTTTTATCTTATAGGATTAGCTTATTTTTCTATATATTTTGAATTAGAAAATTATTTTTTGAGACCCTTACTAATGATGGGTCACCAGTGAAGACTGGTGTTGTGGGTTTATACACATTCACCACTTTTATTAATGGTAAAATTGGGGAGGTAAATGAATATTTTTTAAAGGGATGGTTTTGAATTTATTTATAAATAATGTGGCCACATATTATACCATGATCACATTATATCGAAACATATAAGTGGTGATGCATGGGGTATTTAATCCATTTTTAATTTAATAGTATATTTATCAAAGTATTATTTTATAAATTGATATTAATATTAAATTTGTTCTATTAAGGAATAATATTATCATGGGACATCAAATTATTCATTCAATAAATGAAAATACATGGGTACATTCAATAACGCACTAATATGGTCAATTAGTCAAGAACATGAAGGGAATATAATCTCTATTTTTATGATAATGATTAAAAAATGAAAATGAATAAATAAATATTCTCTTAGATTTATACATTATATGAATTCTTTGTATTATTTTAATTGGGTTATAACATATTACATTGTGTGTTTAATATGATAAATTTATTTCAAATTTGTTTTTAGGATAAAATTTATGAGTTATGATTCTCTTGTCCATTTTTTGTCAACATTTTTATAAATTCAATTAAATTTTCATTAATTTATATTGTCCTAAATCTCATAAAACTCATATTCATAAATATAACATACTTAATTTATTAAACTACTAGATTATGGGAACAATTTAATGGAAAATGTAAGTTAGTGAATATAAACTAAGAGGAACAATGTTATTATGGTAATGGAACATTAAATAACAAATATGGATTCCCATTATCCATTAGAGGAAATATATTTTTCTTTATGAATGTATTATGTAATACCATATATGATTAACTTTATGATTATGAATTCCATAATTTTAACATCCTTTTTGGTTAACCCTAATACATATTTCTGTTGGTATAATAATATAGCCATCATTTAATCTTTTATGTTTTTTTCTATTCCTATATATTTTCAGTTCCTTGGTTCCCAAATTTTGGAATATATGATCATTAATATCATCCAATTTTTTGATTTTCTATAGATTTAAAATTTAAAATATATTATTTCATTATATAGTTTTTTATCATAATAAATCGTCATCCAATCCATATTAGAAATTTCATCTTCATTATTCATTAAATTATTTTATTACACTTCATTTAGGTTGGGACAAATTTATTATCAATGGGCTATTGATAACCCATAACATTTTTTCATTTAATAGGATTATAAATTGTTTATCTAATTGGTTTTATGTTTTAATTCTTAAAACATTATTAAACACATTTATATGATTATGTAAAGGACACATTCCTTATAATTCAATTCAATATAAACATTGGGTTTTGGATTCAATCCATGAAAATCAAAAATTATTTCAATGGTGTAACAAACTAAAATAAATTCTTAAAGCTATTGTATTTATATAATTTTTTCAATCTAGATGAACCAATATATAACATAATGTCCATTTTATTTATTTCTTGATATCCTCTTTATTATAGGGTGCACAAAACAGAGGTTCATGAATTCAATGAAACTTTATTTGAATTTGTAATCCAATTATCCTCATGTCCCCAAATAAGACATTTTTAGTAGACCATATACTGAAAAATGTTACAAATTTCATGTTCAAGACTCAAAAAACGAATCTTACTAAAAACTATGTCTTTACTTCATATTCTTGAGCCTTTATTGCATTGGAAAATTTAGAGGAAAAAGCACTCAAAAATATATCATCATGAAAGAAAAAAATGTGAAACCAATAAAAAAGTATTTTTCAGTCACTAATCTTGAACAATTGCGTAGCTTCTAAAAATTTGAAGGATCCAAATTAAAATGAAAAAAATAATTTTCTAATAGTTTATTTTTATAATAAAAATGTAATGTTTTTCTATATTGGTAAATATATTTATGAAAAATGTAATAGACTTATATGTTCCATATACAGGTTGGTTTATAAAATTAATTAAAAGGAAAGTGAATAATTTGTTTGGTACTAAAACCCAGCATTGGGTATTTTTATAGTCAAATAAAAATCATGGTTTTTATTATCTTGAGTTTTTGAATATATCACACCCAATGGATGAGATTTCGATCACAAAAACTGATCATGTGCCAATATGTATCCTACCAATATTAATTTTAATTCTTCTTGGATAAAAATAAACACATATAATCTCTTTAATAAATAATCTAACCATAGTTCATTGTAATTTACCATGCACCCAAAATATATACCATATATACCAGTCAAATATAACACATCCTCTAGGAAATAATATTTATTTGTTTTTCCTCTTTGACTTACCTCGGTCTATGGTGGTTTTATGTGATACAAATATATATCCATATTATTTCCATCCAAGAATAAATTTATAAAATATAATCATTAACTTAGAATTTTCTATTCCTAGATCGAGAATCTAAATCCGTGAATGACGAAATTAATTATATCCTATGTTCAGGTGGATTCATATTCCTGGATGTTGATATTTTTGTGGAAAACACATTATAAATGAAAAAATAATAAATGATTTCTCTAATAATTTACCATATATAGTTATATAATATTATAAACCTAAAAGACATAATTCCATATCTTCTACTCAGAATGTAACTTCTTGTAGAGTCATGTCAAATTACTCTGTGAATTGAGATTCAATTTCATCTTTTCTATTACATTAAAATATTTCTACCTCCTACCCTTTTGTATGAATAATAACTACAAAAATTATCTCAATTTCATGATGTGTCAGGAATATAAAAAATTACCCTATCAATCTATAATAAATAATTAATTTTAAGAATAATAAATATTTTTGGATGAGATATTTAGACACCATGAAATTCCCAAATATCATTATCATAAAGACCTTGATATTATCCTCATTCAATTGATATGAATAGTTTTTTTCCATAGAGACTATCCCACTACATGAATAACAATTATAGTGGGATATACATGTGCTATATAATTTCATAGATATCTTCTAATAGATATTTCTTATAATATTACACATAAAATATTTAATGGTGGTAAGAATCATGTATAATGAATAGGCTATAGGTTACCTCCAACCACCATATATACATATTTTAAAGTATTTTTATGAAATATTTTTGTTAAAAATTATTTTATTTGTATATCATATAGTCAGGGTACCTCCATTAGGTAGATATTATTTGATACCATTTTTATCTAAATAGATCTCAAAATCAAAATAAATATTTTCCTTAATTTGTAATTTTCATAAAGAATTGTATCAAATTCATGATTCTAATTGTGCACTATGAAGGAAATGTGTGGTAACACCATCTATTTCCATGATAATAGTTTTTTAATAATTCAAATCCCTTTTAGTGTTTAATTTTTATATGATTAAAGTTAAAATATAATATATATTTTAAAATTTTTACCCTTATACGAGGTACAAGTCTTGTGTAATGGTGAGTAACTTCAACCCATAAAAGGGTGGGTTTTTTGAAGTTTCATGAGGGTTGAATCATTATTTTCATGATTTTTTTGGTAAACCAAGAACACAATGCAACAGAAACAAATTTTAATAATGGTAAATATAGATCCCCATGTAATGGTAACCTAGGTCATTTAAGGTTTATTTAAGTATAAAGCCTTAATTGGTAATGTTAGACTAGAGTTTATAATGGTTGTGTAAAGGTTATCGGGGTAGAGTCCCCAACCCCAATAAACTGGAGCCAATGTATTCTTTGTTATGTTTGAATAGGATACAAGGAATCAGATCCTGATTAAAAGATAATATATTATTTCGGGTAAAATAGATAGATTTATTATTAAAATAGTATATATGAATATGAAAATGACCACATAACACCTCTTATCTAATAACATTATTCCATAAAATAATATCATTTCAAATCCTTAATTGTACACTTATGATTTAATTATCAAACGAAACAAGATAAGGCTGAGCATATATTCTCAACAAGAGTTACATTAAGAATAATCCTTCATAATTAAATGTGAATAATTAACATGGATGGGTAAATAACTTAAAACACATTCTATTTAAATAACTTTTTATCATGAATATACAATTCTAAATTAATATAGAATGGTAAATTATTGAACAAAAAATACATTTAAATAACATGCCTATCTTCTATAGATAAGGATCAATAAATATAAATATGTAAATAGTCAAAAAAATTCAATTTAATCAATAAATTAGAATGAAAAGCATCTAAATAATATTTTATTAAAAATTATGATCGACAAGAATAATTTATTTATTAATGATGAATATTATATATTATTGCTTTCCATGATCTAAGGAATCATGGTACCTATATTATCATGACAATTCACTAGACGGTTTAAAACTAAATGTAGAGACCCTTTTAATTATAGAAAACTAATTCCTATATTGATACTACTGATTCATTAAGGAGATATTATTATAAACCCTATACATCACTAAATGTAAAAATAATTAATCATATATCTAATAATTGTTTTATTTAATAAATAATGTTCCTTATTATCAAATAACATCCGGGAGTAATGAATATGTTTTAATCAATATTTTAATAGATAAAACATAACATTCATCGTAGAACAATGTATATGGAAAATAAATTGGTTTTATGAAATTATCATATCATTGATATATTATATGGATATTTTTGGTTAAAATTAATTTCTTTGATCATAAGAATTTAAATATTTCAAGGAATTGATAATGTCTACAAAAATGAATCATTAATGTGAATGTAAATACATTCCTTGGTGAAATTGAAAATAAACCATATAAATAATGAATAAGGATATAATCGATAAAACATATCCCTAGTGGAGTATAATAAAAATAAAGATTATTAATTTCTTGTCTTAATACAAATACCCTACAAATGTCATTAAAAACATTCTTGTGCAAAATATCCTTTTTTACATTGAAAATAATTTTCAGACTAAATGGTGTAAAAAAAATTTGAATAAAATTCTTTGAAATGACCAATTAAAAATAATAATTATTCTATAAAACATTGATTGGTAATTATGGTTAGAAAATATAATACATTATGTAAACTTAAAAAAAATTCTATCATAATTATGGTTAAATCCAAATAGGTATTTTATAGAAAATGAAATGAATATTCCTTTAAAAAAATAAAAATTGAAATGTGGGGAAAACATTATTTTAAAAAAATTGGATAATGTTAAAAAAGATTAAATAATTATTAAAAAACGTAGTTTTTGAGGAAAACTGATTTTCAACATATGATAAAAATGTTGTAGGATTTTTATAAAAATTTTCATAAAAAAATTCCAATTACAATGACTACAAAAATTGGACTATTATATTCATAAAATTATTAATAAAGATAGTGGAATAATTAAAAGGGATTATTATCAGATAATAAAATAATTTTCATAAATGGAAATTCAAGAATTGTCAATCCCTAATAAATATGTATTTTCAAATAATCCCCCACAATTATGTTAGTGATAAAGTGAGATTTAATAGATGAATCTATTATTTGTATCTAACTTAATTAAAAATTTAAATATAAATAATATGTAACAAAATTAAAAATCATTATGCCCATAATCTTACAATATCAAAGACAAAAAAGATGTAATATAATGCAATAAATGATAATTGGGTTATTAAATTCCTTACCACATAGTAATTTTGAAGTCAAATATACATAACTGAAATAATTAAAATTAAAACATATAATAAAATTAACTAAAAATTAAAAATGATATTATATGTAAATGGGTAATTATATTAACGATTTAAGAAAAATTATGTGCATTACATTATAGTGCTCTTCAATGAAGGTAAATTGAGATGAGGTCCATTACCTCATGATTCAATTTCATTGAACATTCATTAACATCAAGTATAATGGTATTAAGATTTATATTAATTTATAAAATATTTGACTTCCTAATTTTAATAACATATAAGATCCTGTTATAACATCGTTTTACCATTTTCTATTAATACTTCATTATTTTCATTATTTCAGATGTTAATTTCCTTAATTTATCATGCATGTTCTGTCCTGAATGTTTGGTTTCTCGATCAAATTATATATGTACATAATATATATACTGACACTAATTTTTAAACTATAATTTATATTAATTATATTCATTATTATAATAATTATTCAAATTTCCACATGGATAATGTATCACATCACATTGTGGAGATGGTAGGTGTTGCGTACTCATGACTGACATTATCATATCCTTAATAGGTGAAAGTGTAAATAAAATCATGAATTATTAAATTTTATGAATCAATATAACATCATATATGTCAAATATATGAATTAAATATATCTTTATTTCATTTAATGTAATGCGTAAGTGAAAAATAATCCCTGATTATTTAAAAGAGTATTTGATTCATTGGAAATAGAGGTAATGTGATAACGTTTTTTTAGTATAAATTTTCCTAAGTTTTATTAATTCATTAAATATTATAACTATGGATATAATGAACTATTATTACTTGATATATTTATTTTTCAAGAGGAAAATTTAATCCCTTATTAGTGCATTTATCAACTTTCACTTCAACTCATACTATATGAAATGTACATCCAAAAAATAATTTTTTATTCATGAATACTTAATATTAGGTTTTAACATATCGTAAAAGGTAGAAAATAGTGACATGTCCAATTTTTTGCCTCCAATTATTTTCAAAAATCGATAAGGCTAGCACATGTTATCCAACATAATATATAAATGTGTAAACCAAAAAAGTATCACTACTATTTCAACATTAAAAATTGTCCATCAAATAATTTATTTAAAAAAAATAATATGAACCATACCACCATGTAATCTTATGGTAGGCACAAAATTTAACAACCATCGGTTATGGGTTTATGCCTCCTGGCCTTATCAGATGCAGTGGGTTGTCACCAATCATGAAGGTTGTTATTTTTCTAAAAAAATATTAAAAAAATTCATATAACATTCTCAAATTTTATAAACCCATAATTACCATAATATCAAAGGTAAGATTAACCCTAAAGGAAACCAATACCTTCATAAATATTCCCTATAATTTAAAGTCCTTGATCATTAAATAAATTTTTCATTAAAAAAAACTAAACCAATGGGATTCATTTCCATAAATTTCATCTAACATATCGAAAATAGTTGTATAATCCCATCACATAACCCCAATAAAAGTGTTTTTTAAAACTAAAATATTAAAATCAACATTTAAATATTACTATAAATATTAAAATCATAAAACCCAGATAGTATCCCTAACTCTTGATTTAATAATGGAATATTTGTTTCCACAATTTGACACAATCCATAGATGTTTCGTATGTCTTATAACCAAAAAAATGGTAAAAATATATACAATTAAATTCTTTAATCTCAATACATAAATAAATCAATTGTTTGATTCCAAAATATTGATTTCCTTACTCTATGTGATAACCATTAAACGAAGTCATTTACTTAGATAATTCTCAGGTTCCACATATTTTAAAAAATTAACTACAAGTGGATCATACTGATAAAATATATTTCCATCCATCATACATTTAATTGTTCCTCATAGATTCATTTCTTTATGTCCTTCTCTTCCAAACATAAATCAATTTCTCATACCTTTGTGACACATCCCTTGGAATCTATTTATAAATTTCTATTAGGAAGAAAATTGAGCATTATTTTCTCTATAGTCACCACCACTTGAGCACTTAGATTACTGAATCCTTATATTCATTTGTGATTATCGGAGTTAGTTATGGTATATGTTTTTAGTCATATTTTAGTATAACTAATTAGTTTTAGTCACGAAATATTTCACTCTTGTCATCATACCATTTTTTTCTCATAGTAACCACATTTTCAATAATATTCAATGTCTACATGATTCTTTCATGTTTCATCCAATAACTAAAATTAAAGATCATATTTTTATAGATGATAATAATATTAGGAAAATCGTATAATAATTTATAGTATGTCTAAATCATGACACATAATGTTCAATATATGACACCATTGGTTTATCCAAGTTCATTCGTTTCATAATCTATTAAAATAAATCATAATGATTTATAATTAAAATTTAAATTATCCAATAAATATCCTATGATAGGGTCTAACCATGTGGGAAATAAAGCTCATTTTCATATACATAGCAACACTAATGTAAATACCAATGCACCTATGTCATAATTTTTACCTATATGTAAATCTATTCATGAACCACATCCCCTTATAGTATCTATTCATATATATAAATATATATATATATATATATTTCCATAAAAATATCATAATCTATTCCTTACCAAATATTTAGGATGTTCTTTTATACTTATTTTCAATGTTTATCCTACAGTTATCTTCCCTAATATATGCTTTCATTAATCTAGTACCCATGTCTTCTACTAAACATCCTGTAAAACAAAATACAACATCCTTAACGCTAGTATCCTCGATCTGGTGTCTTACATTGGAATGAGTTACAGCTAATCACATACCAAAGGACCAAATAGTTTTATACATTTAGTAAATTGGATACATACAAGATTACCATATTTCATTTGAATATAAAAATTACAAAAAATTTGTTTCCATAATAACATTATTTTCTCTAGAATATCCATCAATATCATTCAGACTACACTTCTTGGATTACCAGGAAATGATAAAAATTAATGTTGGTCTAATGTACCCAAAAATAGTTATGTAAAGAAGAAGTTATCTTTAATGAATTAGAATAATAATCATGGAATGATAAATAACAGAACACAAAGTCCATTTAAATAACCTTACTATCATTAATATATAAGATATAATTAATATAAATAGGGAAATAAATGATTAGATATAGAATTTTAATAACTTTGTGAATATGAGTATATATATATAAATCAATGTGGAAAGATAAGTAACATAACATAGATTTAATATTATCAATAAACTATGAATTTATTGCATCATGAGAAAATTTAATTAGAAATATATAATGGATAATAATAATTGATTTATTAATGAAATAAATTATTCTTTGTAGGGCGTCATGATCTCAAGCATCATCAGACCTCTATCATCAAAAACAACCAGAATACAATTTAAAATTATAGGTATACACCCATTTAATGTTAATTCACTAATTATCCATAATATACTACTGATGACATGAGGTTTTATTAAAATTCTATACCCCACGGATCATTACAAGTCTAAATAAAACGTCATTTATCGAATAATTGATTTAATTTGTGAAAATTGACCATTATATTTAAATATCCTCATAAATAAATAAACTGTATTTATACATATTTCCCAATATAGACAAATAATTTTCAATGATTAACACCATATGTATAGATGATATATGATTTAAGTAATAAATATATTCATGAAAAATAATGTCGATATTTAGGGTAAATCTAAGGTATAATGATCATAGGAAATTTAATATTTCAAGGGGTAATTAATAACTATAAATATGAGTCCTCAAAATGACTTTCAATGATTTACTATTTCAAAATGATCATAAAAAATATATAAAATAAAAATTGATGGTTTTAATACAATATATCTTTAATTTATTATTGTTAAAATAAATTTTATATGTCGTTGAAGGATATAAATTCCGTAAAAATTCCATAATATACATTCCTGAATAAAAAAAAATTATATCGAATTTGTATTAAAACTCAAATATAAAAAAAATTGATTATTATTATATTTTGAAATATAAATTGGATAATATAAAATGAGGTTTAAACCATTTAGTGGTCATGATAGTGGTAAATTTAAAACATGTCATACACATTAAAATTATGATTTCTTTCACATATTTTGAACAACAAAAATGTTCCATTTTTGTAAAATGACATGTAGATTCATTTCAAAATATTCTTGTTAATTTCAAACATGGGTAAAAATTTGTTTAATAAATCATTCCAAGAATGTTAATATTATTTATGAAATTATTTTAAAAAAATTATTTTGGTAGAAAAATTATTTTTGTCCACTGATAGAAATGAAGATGGAATTGAAAAAACAATTGAAAATTTTATTTACCAATGTATCATCCCTGATTGTTTCCATCCACTAGTTCCACAAGATAGTTTTATACATGACTTCATGCATGACTCCCCATATGCTAGAGGTGTCCAAATAGATGAAAGGGCCTAATATTAGTCATTAGGATACTATACCCACTTTATCAAGATAATACAACATCATAAATAATAACAAATAACAAATTAATTATATTATATAACATGAATAAATTTAGTATCACATGATGACCATAACTGGAAAGGCATTTCAATGGAAAATAGTATATATGAAATGATAAATGTTTTTAATTTGTCAAAATTAAAATCATATATAAGAACACTGATAACCCCATGTGTGTACTGAACCACATCAGGTTCCCTCATCCATTCTCCATTCAAAATTATCTATCTATCACATATTCTTTTACTATATCATATCCTACTTCTGTGAAATCTATTTTGGTGCTGACCAGGCTACCGATAATATTTTTGTGTAAAACTCTATAGTCCAGCACTAATGGTGCTTAAAACAATATCCATTACAATTTTATTTGATTATGTATAATGAAATATATATAGTTCATAAGTAAATAGTTGTCACATAATCAATAATTATTTTTTTAACTGCATAAACCTTCACATTCTTGAGGAAACTCGAACTCTCAAAAACACATGAATTCCACTTTTACCATTCATTATCTCAATTGACACATGACTATTTTTCAATAATTCTATGCCTTAGTTTACATATTAATTCCCTTGTTACCATTCAATTTCTTAATGGAAGACATGAATTCCACTGTTACCATTCATTATCTTAATTTAAAAATGAATTCAATTATTCCCCTTAATTGTCTCAATTTACACATTAATTCCGTTGTTACAATTCTTTGTCTAAATTTAAACATCAATTCAATTCTTACCCTTCATTGTCTCAATTATAAAATTCCACTTCAACCCATTAATTAATTCACAAATCAATTAATCATAATTATCTCATTAATTAATGAAAAAAATTAATTAGTCGTCATAATATCATTACAAATTCAAAAATTAGATAATCATGTCAATCTCATTATTAACTCAACAATTATTTCAACATGTTAATATCATTACTAATTCAACACATAGTTTGTCAAATCTATTCCAATAATTATTTTCCTAATTAATTATGTACAAAATACCATTAATTAATTTACTAATTAATTAAAAAAATATAGAAATATTCAATATAATATAAATAATTACAAAATTTTCTATTCAATTCACAATTCAGTATTTCGATAATTAACTACACTATTAGTTATCAACATTTCCCGATTCAATATTCTGATAATTAACTCAATAATTAATGGTCCCTAAATCCTAATTCAATGTTCACAATATCTCAAATATTATTTAAATAATCAATTATCTCAAATCAAAAATCCATATTTCTCAAAATTAAATCAATACCTACCTATTGAAATCAATCATTCCAATATACCCAATTTCATAATTCCTTAATTTATTAATTCCATAAATTAATTAATCCAATTTACGAAACTCAATTTATAATCATATAATATAAAAAAATATAATTAAATACACTTATTTGAAATCATGGATTTGGGATTTGAATTATCTAACACCTATCTAAATTCATTGAATAATGATCATCCAATAGGAATCCACAATGTGAATAGAAAAACAATGTAGAATGAGATATGGATCTTAATCCCTAAATTCCGATAGCGCATTCAAGATCCCACAATCCTAGATTCATATTAAACAACACAAGAACCCGATCAAATGAAACAATGGATGGACCACCTTCAATTGGTGGAAGAGGAATGGAAATGAGAAAGAAAAACACATATGATGAGATCCTATTACCAGGTGGGGTGAGGATATTATATTGCCCATTTGATTCACCAAGAACGAAGTAATGTAAGGATTGGAATTTGTTTGGAAGGCTCCAAAATATTGAAAAGGAAATATGGGTCAAATTAAGGCTGAATAGGGTTTATAATGGGGCTTCCTGAAATTTTAAAACTACTTTTTGTGGGATTTAAATTTCATAATCCCATATTCTTATGTTGCTTACCGTAAATACGTTTCATAACATTTTGCAATTTTTATGGGGTGAACAATTTCACATTTTTTAGGGAAATGTTTGACAAACCATATGCCAGCCTTTCAAAGGATCTATATCCAATTTTTCATGGTTTATAGAGATGGGGTGTATGGTTAGGGAAAATCATTTTATACCCTTGAACATATTTATTTCATACATATTTTAAAAAATTTAACGCTAACACACCACAAGGTAAAACCAAAATGATAATTTATTTACAAAAGTCAATATAGTGCCTATTAATGATCCTGAGACATCCCAGAAAAGGCCGGGGTTGTACAATCATTCCATATTATAATATCTCATCCTAATGTTGTACTACCAAGAGTATATAATATTATGTGTAAAAAATATTACACCACTGATCTCTAATTTATTCCTCTCTGTCCTAAGATTCATCCTAGATAAGGAAATGTTTCTAGAATACTTGATTTATCAACATGGTATTCACCCTCAACACATTCTCACTGTGATCCAACATAGATAAAAAATTCTCCTCAAAGGATGAATCTACATGAGGATAAAATTAATCAACAGCGATCAGATGATAAGGATAAGGGTTGTGCACGATTATTTTGAGACACAATGAAAATAACATGCACAACACTATATCTCTTTTTAAGAGACAATCTGTATTCCACTGGCCTGATTCTCTCCACAACCTCAAATAGTCCAACATACCTGGGCTCTAACATTCCCTATCATAATGTCATGTAGAGACCTAGTCATGGTGACACTTGAAGGAATACACGATCAACATTTGTAATCAATTGGTGGTTTCATGGTCGATTGTTATATGAATTCTGTCAAATTTGAGTCATAGCCATACATTTCTGTTTCATCTGAATAGCCCTGACATCTCGATCATGATACTCGGTTCGAACCACTCTAACTCACCTTCCTCCATCCAACATCGATGTGATCTGCATTTCCTACCATAAATATCATATTATTGTTACATATGTATGTTTTCCAGACTATTTTTATATGTAAATCTACTAAATCTAGGTGCTTATCCCATGTTCTTCCAATGTTAATGACACAGGCTTATACCATATCCTCAAACATTAGAATAGTATAATCTTACTTCCCATCTATATGTGGATGGAAAACTGTAATTAACAACACAAATATACCATAAACCATATATAATACATTCCAGAAGAATGAGGTAATGCATGAATCATGGTCTGAAACAATCTTCCATGGAACTATGTGTCTACAGACTATTTATCGATCATACAGTTCCCCTAACTGCTATATGGAGAAATTTTCATGAATAAGAAAGAAATTTTCAACCTTCATCGTTCTATCCACAGTAACCTAAATAAAAAAATTCACATGATGTTTCTTTAGTTGAACCACCACAAAATCCATAGTTACATCATCTAACATCAATTCTGGAATGGTGTATGGTTGTAGTAAACATCTAAGTCAACTATTCAGTGCCTTCACATACGGATAGGTGTAGCATCATGCCATGAACACTACTACAACCTTTTCCATGACCAACCACCAAATCTGTCATCATAGTTCATGGCACATTTTGGTCACACATGGATTTATAGCCAACTTCAAGGAATGAAACTCAAACATCAGCTCTTCTTTCATATATAAAGGATCAACTACCCAACTCCAATCATAGTCGAACTCATCCTCATATATTCTCTACTCAAAAGGTTTATCCCCATGTCCCACCCCATCCTTTTTAATAACTATATTTTATTATTTCGATGGATTTAGATAATTTTGTATTGGTGTTGGTAAAGTGTCAGTTTGAGTTTTTGAATTTTTATTTAAATATGGGTTTTTTGGGGTTGGTGACATTTATCACATGGGCTATGCACAGTTTAGAGACCGTCCAGCTATGCACTAGTCACTGTATGGCCTTCATAGTGTTAAAATAAATAAATAAAATTAAATAACAAATAAAATAAAATAAAATAAAATAAATTAATATATAATAATTGGAAATGATATAAACAAATCAAAATAAATCAACATAAATTTCTTAACTATAATAACAATATAATTATTTTTGTGCATATGAATTATATTAATATTAACATTGGTTTTATTATTATTATTATTAAAATTATTATTATCATTTGTATTATTAAAAATTCTAAAAAAATTCTTATTATTCTCATTTTATCATAATAATAATAATAATATAATTATTATTGTTACTATAAGATTGTGAATTTCCATTTTTTTCTTTTCTTTCTTTTGGTTAGGGTCCCCCCTCCCCCTCTTCCCACTGAAATCCTATCCCCTACACATATTACCTAGAGTGCCTCCCACCTATGCACCAGCCTCCTGTCGGCACCCCTTTTATGGAACACCCAGCTTCTGGCACACCCTCCATTCAGAGGTCCTCCTACCTTATGCCCACCTAATCCCATACAACCCCCTACTACAATACACCATTCGCATGTGAAAACTCCACTATATATTGGACCCCTAATCAAGATGCCTCACTAATGTGGCATGACACCCAAAGACGGAGGACCTCTCTTGTTCCCACCCCCAACCAACACCGCCCCATTCCATTACGGTCCCTCCTGCCACCCTTTATCATTGTCGGTGCATCCTCCCTCCAACATGACTCCTTGCTGGAATGACTCCCTTCTCGCGTGACATTGCACTGGCGTCCTCATTCCATGATAAAATTTTCATCATATGGTAATATATTCCTTCTTTATTTTTCCTTCTATTTTGTTGGGGTTATTATCATTTAGGGTTTCTAATTATAGATCTAGGGTTTTAGAACCCTTTTGGAGTGGTATTGTTGGTGCATTGTCATTACACCACAGATCCATGGTAGAAATCACATTGATGCATCATCCCAAGTAATTAATGAATAATAGATTTTTTTATCTATGTCTATTAATAAATTAGATAGTGTTTTAGAGGCTAAAAATGAGAATAAATCCAATCTTAAGGATGGAATACACTAATATTTTTAAAAGATTTTTTTACTGCCTTTTGATGGAAACCCATTTTTTAAATAAAACTTTTGAATATTTTATAAGCTCTATTTTTCAAAATAAACTTTCTATTTATTATTGGGACATTGAAATTTACATTGGATAATTTTTTGGTATTTTTCTGACAATGTTCATTTTTCTAATGAATAGTGAAAAATAATGCATTTTACATCAAAATTACTTTTCCATCTAATTTAATTATATGGTTAGATTATATTTTTAATTGGTTTTAAAGTGTTAATAGAATATATTGTTACCATGTAATTCAATTTTGGTCATTGGGATTAATTTCACTTTGAAATTGGGCATAAACATGTACCAAACTTTTCATAGATATTGTTTCAAAAAAACCTGCTATTTGTTTTGACAACGAGAATTATTTTAAAATTAATTATTTAAATTTATATGTTTTTAATTTGGTAAATGGATTTTATATTTTGAATCATAGGGTCCAAATTATGTAATTAAGACTCATTTTTTTTTTTGGACATTATGAATAGTAACTACGATACTTATTTTTAATTATCTTGATTAATGGGTAATCGGGTAGTTAAGGATAATAAAATAATATCATAATAATAACAAATGACCACAAAATGTGTCCTAATACTACTTTTTATTTCATGGCCGACCATTTTATGCCTTGTGCTAAACTTGGGGACCCCATGGAATCACTTTTGTGTGAAAGTGACTTTTTATCTTTTTATTTTTAACGAATGTTAAATATAACAAAGAATGTATCACCTGAGTAAAACATTTTTAATTTTGTCTAAATAAATGATATATTGGACTATAAATATTAATTTTATATATAAAAATATTTCCTACATCATAGTATTTTTTTATAATTTTTAGACATTAAATAAATTAAATTATTTATGACATCATGATGATGCAATGATTACCTCATTATTTAACGATATAAATAAAATGAAAAGATAATGTAAAATATAAGACCTACACATGTCAAAAACCAATTGTATGAGTATATTTAGAACCCTAATCACCTTATCCTATAAATACATCAATGTGAGACCTTTAAAATCCGAAACTCATTTGAAAATAAAGTAACATTTTAGACCTTTCCAAGAGTGCCCCTCCTCTCCTCTTATAAAAGGCCTCCAACTTTACCTCCTTACCCACACTTCTCAAGCCATTGGTTCGACCAAGCCCTGCACTTTTTGTCTCTCCACATTCCTCTCCTCATCCTAGAATCCTTTCCTTAGGCAGGAATCTCTTCAAGAATCCCTTTTGGTTCAAACCAATGGGAGTTACCCGATTTTAAGGTAATGTCTTCACTGGTGTTCTTTTGTTTTATTTTGCTTCTACGACCCCCTAAACACTTTTTATTAATTTTTTTGTAAAAACTCCAGTATCTTCAATATACTATAATGTTTTTATAAAAATTATTCGAGCTACACTTACACACACCTACATCTAATGGTAAAAGAACATACTGTTTCTGTGAATGGTGAATTTCTGCCTCACGAAACGATAATTGTTCAATATTCATTTAACACCATCAAAGGTGGCCATTAATATTTCACTATATTTATATATGATATATAATATTTTTATGTTTTACTTAAGCTTTTGAATCTATTTATGGCATACCTTTAGGGTTTCCATTATAGTTAAACGTGATATCTTCATTTTAGGAAGTGCGGACTACTGCCCCCTCAAAGTGATTTGATTCGTTAATACCATAGGTGGGACGTATAATGGATGGAGTTAATGATATTATATATGATATTATTCTGGAATTATAATATACCTTTATATAATTATTATTTCATTCCATTAAATTATGAGATATAAATGAAAGTAGTGTTCATGCGTACGAACGACTTACTGTCTCCATGAACTGTGCATTTCATTTGTTAACCCCAAATGTAATGTACTATTATAAGTACATATATATAATGGATATGTGTGATTTATGTTACATATAAATGATGAATATAATTCTGGAATTAAAATATACATATCTCTCATTTAATTTTAATTCCATTAATATGACATAGAAATGAAAGTAGCGTTTATGCATACGTACGGCTTACCATCTCCATGAACGGTGCATTTAATTTCTTACCTCTAAATGATTATGTAATATTATAAATGAATGTATATACTAGATATATATGATATATATGGCATCTACATCATTAATATCATTCTTGTGAAAATGGATATTTTCCTACGTAAACAACATGTAAATATAAGAAGTTCACTTTTGACATAAGTACCAAATATCAACAAAATGACTATTATTAACTTAAATGATTACATAATATTCATGACATGGTAATAAGTGATATAAATGGAATAATTAACTTTAAAAAGGATCTTATGCAAGTATAAATTAACTCATGTTTATTATTCAGGAGATTAAAGAATGATCGAGTCAAGTCGGACCCGAGGTATGGGACTTCGTCTCAATCTCCTTTCATTGAGGCATATTTTGTTTTATACACAAACTTATTTTATAATTTGTATAAACCCCTTTTAATTTTACATTTATCCAAAAGGAATATTTTTTATACGAATTTGTTTACTAAACGACCAAAGGGAATGTTTTTGTCGTACGTATGCGGTGACAATGACTTCTCGGCCGTCGTGAACATTATTTGGCTTTCAGCTTCCTCTACAAGCCATAACTTTTTTTTAAATGAAAAATAAATACCATGTTTTACTTTTATTTTATTTTGGTATTCAAAATGGTTTTCATAATCTTTTTATATCAATGTGTTGTATTGATATATTGTGATTGAAAAGTGGAAATGTTATGTTTCCTTTATACATGTTTTATGTGATACGATTATGTTATGTTTTTTGGGAATTTTTATGAAGGCGCGTGGTTCCATGATAAACTATGGGCGGGTGCGCCCAATATATATCTCCAATGAATTGGGTAATGCGAAAGGGCTAAACGTTGAGGTTTCTCTGAAGAGATTTAGGGAATACACTGTGATGGGTATTCCAAACATAACCAAGAGTGTTACTCCCTACGTAAGAATGTTATGAATGCCTCAAGTTACCTTTATATCTTATGATTTCTATGATTTATTCATGATTTTATGACATGTGTTAAAGTGCTTATGTTTTATGAGTAGATTATGATTTCATTAATTCTTATATATACATGTACTCATGTTTCCTTTCCATATTTTTATATCCCTTACTGAGCTTTTTATGCTCATCCCATGTTTTTGAAATGTTTTTCACAGGTCAAGGGAAAGGTACATGATACGATGATAGTGTCAAGGAAGTTTCAAGAAAGAATCCATGTTTTATTTTAAATATGTTTCCGTTGATGGAAAAAAATGAATACTATCTTTTATTGTAACCACTTTGTTTAAATGTGGGATGTAATGCATGTTTTATGATCTAATTCTCTAAAACACTAAACCTGAAAAAATCCTCAATGTGTAATCTTTTAATAACTCAATATTAAGTAAGGTTTAAGGCTGGGTCCTTATAGCTGGTATCAGAGTTCAGTTCATATAACTTTAGGAGTTAGAATTATATTAAATGATTATCCAAAAATATTTTTTTATGGTCAAAATTAAATGATATAGTATTTAAAGATTACCATGATGCTTATATTAAGATATTTGTGTGTTAAGAATGGTTTTTCATAGAGGAAACAGAACAAATTTCTTGTGAAGGCATACAGAGGGAAATGACCTTTCAAATAATTATCCTGAGATAGTCAGAATTAGAACTAAACAGTCTGTTGCATTGATAGCTCAGTTGACTCAGGTGATAAATCGTGGTTGTGTTTATTAATGATATTTTGGTGTTTTCTAAAAGTAAAGAGTATCATGATATACATTTATGTGTTATTTTTCATACCTTAAAAGAAAATAAATTGTATGGGAAATTCAGCAAGTGTGAGTTTTGAATGCAACAAATTTCTTTCATTGGTCACATTGTTTCTAAAGATGGGATAACTGTTGATCCTGAAAAAACAAAGGTTATGGAAGAATGGACAAGAACCACAATTGTAACTAAGATTCGTAGTTTCCAAGGTTTGGAAGGCTATTACCAAAGGATTGTTAGAAATTTTTCACGTTTATCTAGTCCAATGACTAAGATAACTCGGAATGGTGTTAAGTTTGTCTGGACAAAAGAATGTGATGATTGTTTTCAGGAATTGAAAGGAAGATTGGTGAATGCTCCAGTTTTGGCACTACCTTCCAGGAATGGTGAGTTTGTTATCTACATTGATGCTTCATTGAAAAGACTTGGTTGCATCCTAATATAGAATGATCAGGTAATTACTTATGCTTCATGATAGTTGAAAACTCATGAGGTAAATTACCCTGCACATGATTTGGAATTAGCTGCAGTTGTTTTCGCTTTAAAATTTTGGAGGAATCATTTGTATGGATTAAAGTGTGAAATATATACCGATCAAAAAAGTTTAAAGTATATACTCACTCAGAAATAATTGAACATAAGACAAAGGAGATGTCTATAATTAATCAAGGATTCTGATTGTACAATTCATTACCATCTGGGAAAAGAAAATATAGTGGCTGATTCTTTGAGTTGAAAAAGTAAAGCTTCATTAACAATGTTGTGGTTGGAACGTGATCCTTTGGTTAAGGATTTGATGAACTTTGGCATAGAAGTTGTTGCTGAAGGAAGTTCTTCTATTTTGTTTCAGGTATCAGTGATATCTCTTCTATTAGACAGAATCAAGCAAGCACATAAGAAAGATAGTGAGTTGCAGAAAAAGGTAGAGCTAGTTCAGAAGGGTATGTTCCCTGAATTTAATATTGATAATGATTGTGTTTTGAGATTTGGGATGAGATTGTGTGTGCCTTGTGATTAATAGTTGAAGGGAGAGTTGTTGTGTGAAGCTCATAGTTCTCCGTTTTCAGTTCATCTTGGCAGTACTAAGATGTACAGAGATCTACGGGAGTATTACTGGTGGGATGGAATGAAAATAGATATTGCTGATTTTACTATGAAGTTATTGAATTGTCAGTAGGTTAAAGCAGAGCGGGAGTTACCTAAAGAGATGCTTCAGCCTTTACCAGTGCCAAAGTGGAAATGGGAGAATATATCCATTGACTTCGTGGTGGGATTGCCGAGGACACCTTAAGGTAATAATGCAATCTGGGTTATTGTTGATCGCTTGAATAAATATGCTCATTTCCTTTCTATACGAGATACCTTTTCCCTAGATCAACTTTCTCTTTTGTATCTTAAAGAGATAGTCAGGTTACATGGAGTTCCTCTCTCCATAGTATCTAACCGTGATCCCAGGTTCACTTCTAACTTTTGGAAAGTCCTTCAGAAGTCATTGGGTACTGAATTAAATTTTAGTACAGATTTTCATCCTCAATCAGATGGGAAGTCAGAAAGAATGATTCAGACATTGGAGGATATGCAACGTGCTTGTTTGATGGATGATCAGGGAAGTTGGGACCAACATCTTTCTTTGGATGAGTTTTCATATAATAACAGTTTTCATTCTAGTATACAGATGGCACCATTTGAAGCATTATATTGAAAATGGTGTCGAACTCCAGCATTTTGGGATGAAGTGGGTGAAAGGAAGCTGATGGGACTAGAATTTGTAGAATAGTTGGTAGAAAATGATCAGCTGATTCAGAAACACATGAGAACAGCATAGAGCAGGCATAAGAGTTATGCGGATAACCAGAGGAAGGATCTATCTTTTGAGGTAGGTGATCATGTTTTTCTCAATGTTTCACCATAGAAAAGTGTGATGCGATTTGGTAATAAATGAAAGATGAGTCCAAGGTTCATTAGACCATATGAAATTATGGAGAGATTGGGATCAGTTTCTTACCTAGTGGCTTTACCTCCGAGTTTATCTCATGTACACAATGTTTTTCATGTTTTGATGTTGAGAAAGTATATGCCAGATCCATCTCATGTTTTGAGTCCAGAGGTAGTTCAGCTGGAAGAGAACCTATATTATGAGGAACAACCAGTCCAGATTCTTGACCATATGGATCAAGTGTTACAGAATAATTTTATTCATCAGGTAAAGGTTTTTTGGAAAAACCACATGATTGAAGATGCAACATGGGAATCTGAAAATGCAATGAGGGCTAAATACCCCCACTTATTCGATAAGTAAATAAATTGTGGGGATTCAATTTTATAAAGGGGGGAAGGATATAACATCCCAAGTAAGTAATTAATAATAGATATTTTTATCTAGGTCTATTAATGACTTTGATAGTGTTTTAGAGGCCTAAATTGAGAATAAATCCAATCTGAAGCATGGAATACACTAATATTTTTAAAAGATTGTTTTACACTCTTTTGATTGAAAACCATTTATTAAATCAATCTTTTGAAAATTTTATAAGCTCTATTTGTCAAAATAAACTTATTATTTATGATTGGGTCATTGAAATTTACATTGGATAATTTTTTGGTATTTTTCTGACAATGTTCATTTTTCTAATGAATAGTGAAAAATACTGCATTTTACATCAAAACTGCTTTTCATCAAATTTAATTATATGGATAGATTATCATTTTAATTGTTTTTAAAGTTTAAATAGAATATATTTTTATCATGTAATCCAATGGTGGTTGTTGGGATTAATTTCACTATGGAATTGGGCATAAACAAGTACCATACTTTTCATAGATATTGTTTCAAAAAAACCCTCTATTTGTTTTGACAAAGGGAATTATTTTTAAATTAATTATTGAAATTTATATGTTTGTAATTTGGTGAAATGGATTCCATATTTGGAATCAGAAGTTCCAAATTATGTAATTAATACTCTTTTGTTTTTGGACATTATGAATAGTAATGACTGTAATTATCTTTAATTATCTTGATTAATGAGTAATCAGGTAGTTAAGGATAATAAAATAATATCATAATAATATCAAATGACCACAACATGTGTCCTAATACTACATGTTGTGTCATGTCCAACCATGGGATGCCTTGTGCCAAACTTGGGGACCCCATGGAATCACTTTTGTGTGAAAGTGACTTTTTATCTTTTTATTTTTAACGAAAGTTAAATATAACAAAGAATGTATCACCCGAGTAAAACATTTTTAATTTTTTCTACATATATGATATATTGGACTATAAATATTCATTAGAAATCTAAAAACATTTCCTACATCATAGTATTTTTTTTATAATTTTTAGACATTAAATAAATTAAATTATTTATGACATCATGATGATGCAGCGATTACCTCATTATTTAAAGATTTAAAAAAATGAAAAGATAATGTAAAATATAAGACCTACACATGTCAAAATCCTATTTTATGAGAATATTTAGAACCATAATCACTTTATCTTCTAAATACATCAATCTTAGATCTTTAGAATCCGAAACTCTTTTGAAAATAATGTAACATTTTAGACCTTTCCAAGAGTGCCCCTCCTCTCCTCTTATAAAAGGCCCCCAACCCTACCTCCTTACCCACACTTCTCAAGCCATTGGTTCGTCCAAGCCCCACACTTTTTGTCTCTCCACATCCCACTCCTCATCCTAGAAGCCTTACGTTTGGTAGGATGCTCTTTAAGAAATCCTTTTGGTTCAAACCAAACAGAGTTACCCGCTTTTACGGTAATGTATTCACTTGTGTTCTTTTGTTTTATTTTGCTTCTCCAACCCCCTAAACTCTTTTTATTCATTTTTTTGTAACAAATACAGTATATTAAATATACTGGGTTGTTGTTATAAGAATTATTTGAGATAAACTTACACACACCTACATCTAATGGTTAAATAACATATTGTTTCTGTGAATGGTGAATTTCTGCCTCACGAAACAATAATTGTTCAATATTATTTTAACACCTTCAAAGGTGCCCATTAAGATGTCACTATATTTATATATGATATATAATACATTTATGTTTTACTTATGCTTCTGTATTTTTCATTAATGGAATACCTTTATGGTTTCCATTATGGGTAAACACGATATCTTTATTTTAGGAAGTGCGGACTACCGCCCCCTCAAAGTGATTTGATTCGTTAATACCATATGTGGGGCATATAAGGGATGGAGTTAATGATATTATATATGAGTTTATTCTGGAATTATAATATACCTTTATATAATTATTATTTCTTTCCATTAAAGTATGAGACAGAAATGAAAGTAGCGTTCATCCGTATGAATGACTTGCTGTCTCCATGGGTGGTGCATTTCACTTCTTATCCCCAAATGTAATGTACTATTATAAGTACATATATATAATGGATATATATGATTTATGTTACATCTAAATGATGAATATAATTTTGGAAATAAAATATACCTATCTCTCAATTAGTTTTAATTACATTAATATGACATAGAAATGAAAGTAGTGGTCATGCGCACGTACGGCTTACCATCTCCATGAACGGTGCATTTCATTCCTACCTCTATATGATTATGTAATATTATAAATTCATGTATATACTGAATATATATGATATATATGGCATCTACATCATTAATATCATTCTTGAGATAATGGATATTTTCCTACGTGAACAACTTGTAAATATAAGAAGTTCACTTTTCACTCAAGTACCAAATTTCGACAAAATGACCGTTATTAACTTAAATGATTACATAATGTTCATGACATGGTAATAAGGGATATAAAAGGAATAATGAACTTGAAAAAGGTTCTTAAGCATGTATAAATTAACTCAAGTTTATTATTCAGGAGATTAAGGAACGATCGAGTCAATTCGGACCCGATGTATGGGACTTCTTCTCAATCTCCTTTCATTGAGGAATATTTTGTTTCATACACAATCTTCTTTTATATGGTGTATAAACAACTTTGAATTTTAAATTTATCCAAAAGGAATCTTTTTTATACGTTGTGTTTTACTAAATGACAAAAGGGAATGTTTTTGTCGTACTTATGCGGCGACAACGACTTCTCCGCCGTCGTGACCATTATTTGAGTTTTGGATTCCTCTACAAGCCATACCTTTTTTTAAATGAAAAATAAATACCATGTTTTAATTTTATTTTATTTTTGTGTTAAAAATTGTTTTCATAATGTTTTTATATCAATGTGTTGTATTGATATCTTGTGATTGAATGGTGGAAATGATATGTTTCCTTTATGCATGTTTTATGTGATACGATTATTTTATGGTTATTGAGAATTGTTATGAAGATGGGTGGTTCCATGATAAACCAAGGGCGGGTGAGCCCGATATAGCTCTCCAATGCATTGGGTAATGCGAAGGGGTTAAATGTTGAGGTTTCTCTGAAGATATTTCGGGAATATACTGTGATGGGTATTCCAAACGTAACCAAGAGGGTTACTCTCTACGTAAGAATGTTATGAATGCCTCAAGTTATCATTATATCTTATGATTTCTACGATTTATTCATGATTTGATGAGGTATGTTAATGTGCTCATGTTTTATGATTATAGTATTATTTCATTGATATTTATGTATACATGTACACATGTTTCCTTTACATATTTCTTTATCACTTACTATGCTTTTTATACTCATCCCAAGTTTTTGAAATGTTTTTCACAGGTCAAGGGAAAGGTACATGATACGATGATAGTGTCAAGGAAGTGTCAAGAATGAATCCATGTTTTATTTTAAATATGTTTCTGTTGATGAAAAAAATGAATACTATCTTTTATTGAAACCACTTTGTTTAAATGTGGGATGTAATGCATGTTTTATGATCTAATTCTCTAAAACTCTAAACCTGAAAAGATCCTCAATGTGTAATCTTGTAATAACTCAAGATTATGTAAGGATTAAGGCTGGGGCCTTATAATTGAGATATCATTTATAATTAAATAGTAATCTATTTCATGGTACTTTAAACTTATTTACATTATAAATATTTTTATATGATCTCAGTTTATATTATTTGGTGTGAAAAATTGTAGTTTATTCCTTTTTGTGATAAAAAATGTTATTTTGTTAAAAATGTCAACACTGGATGTTTGATAGAATTTTATATTTCCATTGACACATGGTTTGTTATATTTTAAAAGTGTATTAGTATTATGAATTAATTTCTCAGTTTAAATTTGTGTCTTATGCCTTATTTGGTGTTTAATTGAAATTGTTTTGTTAAATATTTCATCAATAACATGTGATAAATTACCACTTATTAATTTCAGTGTTAATTATGATAAATAATGATTTTTTTATTTTAAAAATTAATTTTTATAATGAGAAATAATATTTAGTGTTCCATATATTTTTTTCTATGCGGTTTTATGTTTTTATAGAGAGATGATTAGTGGTTTTTAGTATATTTTTGTAGGTGTGTTCAATGAACAACATGTTTTACATTTTTATGTGAAATGGGTTTTCTAGATAATAAAATGTAAATTTTTTAAGACGATTTTATAAATGTTTTTATGTTTAATATAGTTTGTCTACTTCCCATCATGAAAAGTGGATTTCATATTGTTGATAATGTTTGGTTTTGTTAAATGCTTAAGGGCCCATTTGGCCACATTATTAAAATGATCAAAAAAATTTATTATAAAAATATATAGTAAATATTTCTCATTGATTGGCTTGAATAATGGATGGGATTTCCTCACTATGGAATATTATATATCCATTATCTGGGATCCTCCCTTAGAAATCTTTGTTTCCCCTGTATTTTATGCCATGAGATTAGATCTTTGGGAGATATGGTGTGAAGCATGTTGTGAACTGTTATTAGTATTTCTTTTTGACTTTATGCTTGGTTAAAATTTGTTGGATCGCCATTATTATATATAGGATACATGGGAACCTAAAATATTGAGATAATAATCTAAGAATTATTTATACACCAGAAATCCATATACAGACCAGTATGCCATAGAAAGTAGATTTATTTTGATTTATTTCTATGTTATTGGGCCCCTCAGTCTGTCATATGTTTGGGTGGATGGGAATTTTGGAATTTTTATTTCATCATGTCTGGAATGATACCCATGATGGGGTCTCATGTATTGGTATGTACAAGATTTTTTTCATATAATTGTTTCAATAATGCCTGTTATATCTTGGTTTCTTACACTAATTAAAGTGATATTTGTATTTATATTTTTACATCCCTTATTATAAGAATATTGTGGTGTGTTCCATAATAGTTGTTACATAAAATTGATGTGATGGTTTATAAAATATCATGAAAATGGTTTTATGGTCAAAGTGTATTATTATATTACTTTTTGTCATAAATGAATGCATCACCCCCTTTTTAAAAATTTAATGACACACTAAGGGAATGAACATGGTTTTGGAAATGAGTAAGGGTGATGAGTTATAATTAGTTTTGTGTAAATTTATGGAAAATAATCTGTTTATATATTGTAGTTCAAACATGGAAAAATAGTTTTCTTTTATTTTAAATAAAGTGAACTAGGAAATAGAATATTGAGCTAGCATACTCAGTTTTAATACTCATGTCTATCTTCTTTTATTGATTTTAGTCTTTTTTTGTTGGATCTATCTTTACTTCGACCACCTCTAGCCTGGTGGATATTGGATTTATGAGTGACCCTTAGGGTAATGGGGTGAATTATTGTTTATCAGGATTAATTTGGGTATTCATTGGTATTTCATTGTTCAGTTATTTTAATCTTCATGTGGAATGGGTGTGATGTTAAAATATTCAGAGCTGTGTTTATTTTTGTTATTATTATTTTATTTGGATGAATTTTTTTTTTTGGATACACCAATCTTGTTTTCTATAAATATTCCCTGGGTTGTTTCCACTATCCTAAGAGGTCCTGGAACACCTCTGAGGCATTTAAATTGATTGTCTCATGTGACTGGTTTTTTGTCGATCATAGTTATTACATTCAAAAATGGAATCAGGGAAGACTGTTTCTTTAGTGGACATTTTTTTAGAGTTCCTGTTTTTAATTGGGTTTTTTAGATATAAGGATTATAATTTTAATGTCATGGGATATAGGACTGAGAATGATATCATGTACCCTTTATCATTCTAATCATTAGGCTACCGTGGGATGTATGGGTTTCATGGTTTCATTTTATTCTTGTGGATTTATTGGTGTTGGGAAATGAAAAGGGAGATGGAAAAGTGGACTCCTAGATCATGCAGGTCCTAGAAATCCATGTGGAGCCAGCGAAATGGTCATAAATGACCTCTTACGACAGTGTTGTGATTGGAATATGGCTGCGAACCATAAGACAATGTTTCCCATGGAAACTAGTCTCCCCCTTGTGAGTTATTTTAGAGCATCCTTAATATTGAAAATTTCCTTAAGAAGCATTGTTTTTTAATTGTGAAAGGAATACTTTAAATTGTTGTTCATGTTGTTTTGAAAAATGTAAATGGTTTTTTTACCATTGTTTTTTTCATGTGAAACCACATGTAAGATAATGTTTGTGAATGTGGACGGGTTCCTAGTATGGCATGAAGATATGCATTTGTGGGTCCCCATGGGACATCATTGGTGAATGTGAAATATTTTATTTGTGTTTCCTTTTCAAAAATGTTTTAAAGGATATTTTGATGTTTTGATAGCTTGTAGTGGTCTGGTGTGTCACTTTTATATTGAGATTCATGTTTATTTTATAGCGTTTGATTTGAAGAATCCATATTATTATCATAATATTAATTAGGTTCCTTATTTCCTTAGTTCTTAGTGTCCACCCCAAAAAACAATTTGATGGATGCCTAAGGTGTAGCTTCAGGTGGTACATCATTGGATGACACTCTAGTTGATCAACCCATAGACTATCTCCTTGAGTTTCAGAAGATGGGCCCTCCTCTCTATTATGATCAAGAGGATCCTCTCGAGGAGGAGTTGTGGATATGGTGGATTAATATAAGATTAATTTTCCTTATGTTTCCTATGTCATTAAAGGTCATTTTTTATACCTTTATGATGGAAGATCCAACCTAGAAATCGTGGAAGTATATGTCTCAATGGAAGCCTTGGAGAGATCATAACTTAGAGTTTTTCACGTCCTTATTCATCAAATATTATTTTATGTATATACCAAGGGTAAGAAAGAATCTAGAGATTTGTAGTCTCCAGAAATGTGTTGGTTCACTTTTTGAATTCTATCAACATTTCATGGACATAGTTATGTATCACCATGTGTATGTTGTAAAGGATCCTATAAAGGCTCGAAAATTTGAGTTTTTCATTCATCATAAAATTCATTAAAAGTGGGTAGAGCTCAGCCAAACCACTTTCTTAGATGATTTTAGAAACTCCGTTCATTCCGAAGCTAATTTAGCAGGAGTGTGTTAGATGGATAATCATCCAAGAATTATTTGATGTGGACCATAGGGATTCGGTACAAATAATTGGAATCATTATAATGCTGGGGGTGTGGGTAGGGGAATTATGAGGCCTATAGACCACTCATCAAACTCATTAGGGTGAAATGTCATGATATGTCATCAGTGTGATATGAGAGGTCATAATAGGTCTTCAATCCCATGTGATACAATACCATACCACAAATATAGACACTTTGGCCACATAAAGTGGTTATGTCGACATGTTTCTAAGAATCCCTGTAAATCATGACCCATAATTTCGAAGGGAACCCCAGTCCATTTTATGGATTAATGAAATGATGGGAATTAGTTCTGGGTCATTTTAATTGTAATGTTATTTGGGTGTAGTATCCATTTATGGTGGTTTTTTGTATTGTTTATTTATTTTTAAACTTTTAGGATGGTTTTCGCCAATCCTTTTTGAACTCGTAATTCAATGGATATGTGTTTTCTTAACTTCTGATCTATGTGTTCTGTTTTGGGGTTCCTTGTATCTAACTACGAGCCAGGAGAAGATTCAAACATCTGATCACTATCACAAAACCCAGAGTGAATATTTAATGTAATCAAGAGAACCCCACTGGTGTGAATGGATTTCTTCTAGTTTCTATCTTCTGTACAGATGATGAATGTAGTTCAAGCCGTCAGTGCATGCCTTTATTAAAGGGACCTTGTGTGGCCTATTTGTATGAATAGAGTGTAGATTGGTTTGTGTTCTTATAATTTTGTTGTGTTGTTGTAATGTTTTATCTATGTTTTGATTCTCCATTAGTTGGTCCCTCCCCCACCTTATGCTATGTTTTTCAGACCAGTTATAGGATGTTTTGAGTTTGTTTAATTTTCATAGTTCTTTTTGTGGGGATACCCATCCCGGGTCACACTAAATTTAATATTATCCTATTGTTTATGGTGGGGAGTCCATTCAGGCCTCCCTAAGTTGGTATTCCTATTTCATATTAGTTGTTGGTTTTTCTCTAAAGGAGGGGAGCACGTTTGGGCCTCCTTATGTCAGTACCACAGTTTAACTCATGGTATCAGTCTGGTGGGGTACGATCTCATGTCGAACCACCAAATTCTATGTTCATAATTGACTAAATATTTTGAAAATTTATCTAATTGTTTTTTATGCATGTTTATGGAAACTTTTGTTGGGTGTGGATTAATCATGTTTGTTTTTTTTTGTGTAAATGGTTGAGTTCTGTTTGACAATTTTTCTATTGTATGTATTTTAAGGCTGGATTTTCATCATGAATGTTTCGTGAATTTTTGAATCGATCAAATGAGGGAGTCTAAGACTTTGTGGGAAGCTAGTATTTAGAGGGGAGTCAATTTTTGTCTCCTGAGTCCATCTTGTCATCCATTCTCTCATGTGTTGTGTTTTGGTGATTTCTTCATTTATTGTTATTTTGGGATCTCCTTGAACTGTTAAGGATTATCGTTTCATGTTTTTGGGTTCAACTATGTTGTGGATTTCTAGCGGCTGAATGCATTATGATGGGGAAATATTTTACACCATTACCATTTTAATTATATTATTTGATTATTTTTCTGGTTTGGGATATTTTATGGCGTTCAAGATGAGTCCCAATTTGAATTGCTGAGTTTTAATTTAAAATTTTGTGCTTTGGTCTTCATGGCATCATGCGCACCGGTAGACCATAGATTGGATATAATGTCACTATTCTCTAACCACTATGCAGCTTCCTCGGTGTTCAAATGAATAAATCAACTAGATGAAAAATTAAATAAAATAAAATGTTGTGAAATTAGATAAATAAATAAAACTAAAGTGAATAAAATTGTTTAACTGTAACAATAATTTTATTATTATTGAAAATAATAATTATAATACTTTTAATTTTTATTATTATTAAGTATATTATTATTATCATTAGTTTTATTGTATTTTTTATTTATATTATTTTTATTGGTATTTTAATCATAATGGTATTATTGTTAATATATTTTATATTATTATTAGTACTTCTATTAGATGTTTAGTTTTTTGTTTTTTTTGTTATGGTTCCTCCCCCCTCTTTCATGCAACTCCCCCCCCCTCTGCCTCCTACCCAATGTGGATTTCCATATGCACTAGCCTCCTTCCACCACACCCTTCTACCAGTGCATCCTCCTACAAGAATATCTTCATACTAGTGCACCCTCATGTTGGCGCACCCTCCCTCTTACGGTCCTCCTACCCTTTATGCATTCAACCACTACTGTTTCCGAAAATTCAATATCATTACAACTTATGCTAGCTGACCCCCTCCTTTGAAGGCCTCCCTTGCCTAGTGTACCACCCCTAGCCAGTTCCCCTCTCCAATGTTCACCCCTATCTAGGGCCTCCCCTTTCTGGTGTGGCCCCTCCGGTCACCCTCCTTCCTCGCCGGTGCATACTCCCTCCAGTGTAACCCCTCGCAGGCATCCTCCTCTTCTAGCAGCGGCTTACCCTTCCATTAACATCTTTCTTATTCGGTTTTATTTTTTATTTTTATGGGGTTTTTTACTCATTAAGAGGGTTCTTCCCATAAATCATGTGTTTTAGAACACTCACAGAGTGGTTTTAGTGGTGCATTGTTGTTGAACCATGGATCCAAGGTAGGTTATCCCTTGTATGTAACATTAAAATTCAAGTATCATTTTATTAATGAAATTTGAACCTTATTTTCATTCTGAATTTTATTCTATGACCCATAGATAGACTTTTTGATGTAAAAAATTGTAGTATGTGCCTTTTTTCATGTTAAATACTATTTTTTTGTTAAAATGTTCACATCGCATGTTTGATAAAATTTTCTATTTCATTTACCATATTGTTTTCATATTGAAAATTTGATTTCAAATCTTTAATAAATTTTTGGCATCAAATTGGTGTTTTTTAACTTGTTGGGTGCTAAATACAAAATGTTTTTGTTCAATATTTCATGCTTAATATGTGATAAATTTCCTGATTATTATTTATGTGTAAAATGTGATACAGAATGACTATTTTGGATTTATAAATGTGTTGAAAGTGTGTGAAATGATATCTTTGGTTCCTAATATGGTTTTGTAACTAATTTATAGTTTTTATAAAGTTATGAGTATCAGGTTTTTGTATTTTTTGGTATGTGTTGCAAATGAACGACATATTTGGAATTTTTATATGAAATAGGTTGTCTTGAAATGTAGTCGTAATATTTTAAGAGGATTTTATAAATTTTTTGAGGTTTAAAATGGTGTATTTACACCCCTTTATAAAATGCAGATTTTGTATCCTTAATAAAGGTTGGTTTTGTGAAATTCATAAGGGCCAATATGGAAACCCTGTAAAAATGACGAAAAATGATTATTATAAAAACCTCAATTAGATGTTTCTCTTGACTTTACTCAAATAATGGATGGTATTTCCTTAATATAGAATCATCAGGATCCATTATCATTGTTCCTCAAATGAAACTCTTTGTGTTTTCTTTATTTTAGTCCGTGATATTTGTAATTAGGGAGACTCATGGTGAAGGCTGTTATGAACTATTATTAATTTATATTTGTGATTCGATTCTTGATTGGAATTGGTTATATCACCCCCATTATATAAATGAGAAATGAGAAATTTGAATATTGATAGAATTATCTAAGAACTATTTCCACACTAGTAGTTTGTGTATTGAATAGTGGCACATAGTATGTGGATATATTTGGGTTTATTACTATAGGATTCTCCCCCTAGTATGTCCTATGTTAGGGTGGAAAGGTGTTTGGGAATTTTGATTTCATGATGTGTAGCATGCTACCAAGGATATGGTATCATGTATAGGTTTGTTCTACATTATTATTGGTATACTTGGTTTACCTATGCCTATTAGATCTTGGTTTCTTATGGTAATAATTGTTATACTTGTATGTATATTTTCAATTGCAATTTTATAGGAATATTTTGGTGCTTTCTTATTAATTTTTTACTTGGGTGTGATGTGTTGGTTTCTAAATGCTTGTGAAAAAAGGTTTTAAATTCAACGAGTTTTATAATATTTCATTCTATCAAAAATTAAAGCATCACTTACATTTCTAAAATTTTAATGGCACACTAATGGAATGAACATGCTTTTGAAAATTAGTAAGGTAAATGGGTTTTACATTGTTTTAATTATATTTTTATAAAAGTTTAATTTTATAGATTTTGGTTTCATCGTGAATTTTTTCTTTGTTTTATTATAGAGTATTTTTGTTGGTAAATCGAATATTGGGATTGGGTACCATGTTATAATACTCATGCCTATAGGATTTTCCTATTTTTATTTTCTACTGCATGCTCTAGTTTTGGTCCAATCACCTTAGGTGGTGTTGATATTGGACTGGAGGGTATCCCTTGGTATCACATGGAGATTACGTGGTTGATAGGTTCTTTTTTTCTTGTGTAGTTTATTGTTCATATGTTGAATTTTTTATTTGAAATATTTTTGATGTAAAATAAAGGAATTTAGGTTTATGTGTGTTTTTATTAATTTATTTGGATGATTTTTTTTATTTTGTTAGGAGAAACCATTCCAGTTATATATAATGTTTCCCTTGGAACCTAATGCTATCCCTAGTGGAATGGTAATGCCTCTCGGGCCATTCCATGGATCCGCTTGGGTGTCTGATTCAGGTTCAAGCCTGGCCGGTTCGTTACATCCCACCATCACTGATTTCCCTCCATGTCAAAAATTCTGGATAATCATACTCTCTTTATCAGATATATCTCGAAACTATAGACTACATCAAACTAATACTAGGGTTGTCTACTCCAGACTCTCCTAAAACACAATGTGAATTTTATCCAGTAAACCCATAAACATCCACTCAATAATATACTCATGAATTGCATGAGTCTATGTTTTCATGATTAATGAATCATCCACACTTTTTTATTTACCATGAATATATGATATATCAAAATAAAAAGAATGAATATACTTAACCATCTGTCACTACTAAAGATTGAAATCTCTCTAGAAAAAGATGTAATTCAAACTCAAATGATTAGTATACACCTTTAAACATTCAACCAATAAGTAATTCCTCCAATAATTTAAAACATAAACAACTACTTCCAACTCAAGGTTGAGTGTAGTGTAATTCCATTCATGTGGCCTCAACATTAAAGAACCATATTGCACAACATGATCACCTTGTGTCATCACTACTCCATGTCCTATCCCATAAACATCACAATACACTCTATACTCCCCACCAAACTCAGGTAGGATCATGATTTGGGATGATTACAAGAGATTATTCTTCTCCTAGAAAAAGATAACATATCCTTCCAACTTTTAAGACATTATACGATTCTTGGTCATTCCCAAAAATGGTGCTTCCAAATATAAAATTTGTGGGATGAACCTTTGATAATCCCCATCTATTCAAGAAAGTTAAAAATATTTAAAACATTCTTGGGATTCTCCAAATATAAAACTTCCTAGTCATTATCAAGGTCTAGAGACACACCTTCCTCTGATATTTTGTTATCCAATAAGTATACTTGATTAATTTGAAAATGAATCTTAGATATCTTGGACTCTAATAAATGTTTTCTCAGTGTACACAGAACAATTTTAATGTGTTTTTCATTATAATATTGTGTCTTGTAGTACACTGATATTTCATATACAAAAACATTTATAAATTGATGTAGGTATGGATGAATGATTCTGGTCATCGTGTCCTTAAACATGTTTCATGCATCGTTCCTCTGAAATCGTAGTATGAATATCTCTTATACTGCATACCTACATCAAAATGTATTCCATAGTACATTACAAGGTCGAACTATGAACTGATGATGCCCTGATCTAAATTATATCTTTGAGAAAGAAAAATAATCAATCAACTATTCAAAAAGATCATCAAGGAAGATAAGAGGATAGCAGTTCATAACTGTCATTTGGTTCAACATCTTGTTGTTAACACAGATATGAAAATTACCATCTTCCTTCTTGGTAAAAAACCTAGAGAAAACCATGGAGAAGTACTCATTTAGTTAAACCACGTATCTTCCGACTCCTCTGGCTGATCCATATGCTCATGATCCTATGTTAGTGCCACTCTTTATGGTGTAAGAGAAATTATCTCATTATCCATCAATTTATAAATAGTTTTTTCACATCACTCACAAGTGGTGGTCCTGCTAAATCATTTGGAAACAGAACTTGAAACAAGTTCACTACGGGTTTAAAGTCATCTCGTTTCACACCCACCCATCATCTATAAAAATACGAGAAATAGAGGTTGTTATCTCTCCTTTCTACTATGAAATTGGCCCTAATCATCCTGAATATATATCCTACACTCCATGGTGAATATATATGGAACCCTTAGGAAAAGTAAAATTATCTCTATGTTGGTAACAATCTATGTGGAATTAGGATGCTACTAACTAGTCCATATCCATAATTTGGTCAAAGAATACCATGTTTAGAATGTAAAGATCCTAAATGAATAAATATTCCCTAATAATAAGAAAACACATTTTGCACAAGAATTTTTCTCTCAACTATACTCCCAATGGTGTATATATCGTCAACACCCCACTCAAAAACCCCACTACTAGGATAAAATCATTAATAATATGTGAGAAAATAATAGAATGAGAGGCACCAAAATCAACTAAATGTGTAGCTATAGTATCCTGAAAACATAATGGTACATCTCACTGTAAATGGACTATCCTTTCTATAAATAGGGGTAAGATGATCTAGAAGCAAGTATCCTTACCCCATTATATATAATTCAGACTAAATCCAATTATTTTCACCACCCTACTAATACATGCACTCATTCATAAAAGCAACATATCCACTACTGTTACCACCTTAGAAATAATAAATCTATCTAGTATATTGAATGGAACATAAGATCCACTTCCTGGACCATAGATCTGTTTATATCCCCCATCAATACTAGTCCTTCAAGGGTTCCTGTAAAAAAATTATATTTTCCATTCTACAACAAGATGGGAAGTCTATAGTGTTTGGGGGAATTGTCAACAATAGTGTCCCTTCCTATCACACTGGTTAGATATACTCTAGGTAAGGTCCTCAATGACTAATCCTTACCCCTAGACACTCTTCCATATTTCACTTGGATAACACCCTTTTATTAACACTTCCTTCTCTCAGAATACAAACCGCCTGACTAATAAGAAAAGGCCACCTTCCCTACACTGGAATCCTCTCTTAGGTTCCCCTTAGCTATGAGACCATGATCCACAACCTCAATAAACTTATTCAACATAAATAGGTTATTTAATGACTTAATATCACATTTCAGTCCATCTTAGAAATGGATATCCATTGTTTTATCATCATTTCCCATCGGAGGAGGAAAACATTTCAAATCTATTAACTGTTTTTCATAGTCAATCATGAACATACTCCCATGAGCCAACTTCAAGAACATAGTTTCTCCCTCTTTTCTTGGAATATCTTGATATACGTGATCTAAAGAATTACCAGGATTTCATCCATAAAAAATTATCCCCTTATGGATTCCTGGATAGATCATCCCATCATGTTGTTATTATTCCTTGAATTATATGTATAGCCAACTTGACCCTCCTCTCTATAGGAGACTCTGGATAGTCATGTATAGTATCTATAGACTGAATCCAAATCTCAGCTCCTTCATGTCCGACCTCTCCAGGAAAAGTTATAGGGAGATGAAACTGAATCTATAATGTCAGGATATACATTCTCTTCACAACTAGATATGGGTCTCCTCGCATGTATTTTATATAGAATGAAATGTTACCTTAGAATTGATCCACTAGTTATTCACCTATCACTATCGGTACCTCAGGTTCCACTACTAGTAGGTCGTATTTGGCAATATCCTCTCCTGCTCCTCTCAAAAAGCATCAAGATAGTGTAATATTTCTACAATTACAAAAAAAATTCTTAGTACTAATAACACCACATTATCACATCCGTGTAAGAGGGTAACATAACATTTCACAACATGTATTTTACCCCAAACACCACCTCAAGGTCGAAACTAGGGCTCAATCACTAACCTTAACAATCCTACATCGATGATATGGTTAGAAAATGGTAAAATAATTTGAATAACACATGTTTCTCATTTATACAACCATTTATTCCCATAATGAATCAATTTAAAATATTTCTCAATTTCACATTTCGCACAATTTTTAAATCAATTTCAGAAGAAATGAAAAATAGTTCATGTTCAACAACGTAGCCATAAAATGTTTTCCCATGCGTTCCTAAAATGATTCATGTTAAAAAATAACCCCTATTTTAAATAATGATCTATGAATACTGAAATCTCATTCATTACCAAGCCATGATTCAAATATCGAAAATCATTGTAACAATAATCACATCACACAACAAGTGTGTCACCCTTGTTGAAATAATATTTTAATGTAATAGAAAACTATAATAATAATAATAATCCATCATTTGGTACATGGGTTCCTCCCCGTTGATGGTGTACCTACTCCCATATATGAGATCATTCCCAAGGGATAACTCTTACTAGCCTTATGTATACCTATCCAAAACAGTAATAAAATAATTGATGAAAATTGTGCTCTAATATAACACTATAACATACCTTCTTAGGTGCCACAGATGGATGCCTCGAGCTAGTTCTCCACCTGATATCACGAATGCTCTAACGTACCTGAGAGGGTACTGACAAGTAGAAACACTCAAATATTTGTAATGGAGAGACTAAATCCTCTTAAACTGAAATTCCCCTTGAAATTTATCTTGGTTATCAAAATTTTAATATATAAATTATTTTATTCATATAAAAAACATTATAAAATTGATTACTAAAACATCCTTTAAAAGGGAATGTTGGAACTATAATGGCTACCAAATGTAACTCATAATAAGATTCCCACATTGGAGAATATAGGTAGGATTTGAAAACATGGTCAGGGAAGAGAAATATTACCATCATATTCTAAGGGAGAGTGATAGGGAACAAGATCATGAAAAAAGATAACAATCGCAAGGCCATAAATCATCATTGAACTAAGGGACCATTTGACTCATCTGAAATGAATGTACTATTATAAAATTTTTGGTTTCATGATCTTTTTATTCTAATATGGAATTATTTCCATGAAACAATATACATGAATGATTTCTGGACAACCCCACCCTCTTTTGTTCCTTGATCCACTCCGCCCTATTCTCTAAAAAAGAAGGTGACTTTTTCATTCCTAATGTACTAATAGATTATTATATACCTGATATTCCAATCCAATTGTAATTATTTATCATCAATATAATGTAGTATTAATAGGATATCTAATATGCATATATCAACTTATGGAGATATAATTCGGAAATCTAAAAATTTAATTCTATGTATTGAATTTCATGAAATTGGATTGACATTGATCCCCCATATATCAAAATGTACCACTTGGATGACACATTGAAAACATGTGAATGCCCTCATCATATAATCCATTGAAAATAGTAATAACCTTATTTACCATAAATAATTTTTGAAAACACTCATGATTCATTTTTATAATAATTAATGGAGATATTATCAAAATCAATGAGCATTTAAAATTCATCGCTAATAGAAAAATATACATGTCAAAAAGTAAAAACTTGTTTGAAGGTAACTAGTACCATCCAATTTACTTATTCATATCTCAAATTTATTTTTGAAAATAACATTATCATAAAATAAGGAACATATTAAGGTTTACCATTCCCTTTATGATGATTTTTTTGTAGAATACACCCTATCGTTATATCAATTTTCTATTCCATCAAAACTACTCAATATGTTCTTGTAATATATAGGGAAAAAATAAATAGATCAATCCGTATTTATTTTACCATTAATATTAAATAGAATCTGAATCCAAATACATAAAAACATCTATTACATCATACTTAATCTAATTTCAAGTCTAACTCATCATAATACCTCTTTCCGTTCACATTACTTTTGTTGTCATTTCATCATCAGAAATGTAACCATTACTTGTAAAAACTTGTTGATCCAATTTGGGATCTTTCCCCTTGGGATAATGTGTTGTATAAAGACCATTTACTCCACACATAAATCACATAACCTTCAACGATGACTTAGGTAGGACAGTATTATCATCCATTTAATTAAATTAACTCTTCATTATTTCCATATAGTAACTTTCTTTATGACCATCTATACCATTATTAAACCATGTGATTATTCCTCAAATACATTCACATAGGTGATTCGATCAACATTATTGAAAAAAAAATAAACTGAATCCTCATTCTACCATAGTCTCAATTATTTGATATATCTACAAACTCCTTCTTTATCTTCTGTGGTGAGTCCTAGAGTATGTTAAGGTACACATTATTAATCATGTTCTATGAAACCCAATTTAGCATGATCACAACATCTCTCACTCTAGTAATAATACCACTTAACTACTCATTTTTAAATTTTTCCATCACATTAAACATTAATAAAGTTACTTCCATTAACTAAAACCAGAAGCATAGTGTGGTCATTACTTATCATAGTAGAAAATGACATAGTAATGAAAATGTTTACTAATTTGATTTATAGATAATGGCACCTTACTTAATATAAGAAACCCTAGGTTCATCGAAGGTTATTCCTAGGAAACTTATATCAATATCCATCAGGATGTTTCATAATTATTATTTGACTTTCCCATGAATATCCCATGGTACAATCAGACCAGGTGTATATCAAGTACCATTGTCGGGTAACAAATTACCATGTGTCAAGCCTGGAATATATTGTCATAGTTGTTATACCTAGGTAAATTTGTTCCAAATCCAATCAAATTTTAGTATCATGAGAGGGATGTATTTATATGAAACAACTCACTATATCCTTTACCAAAATTCTAGGTCATTTTCTTAAATTTTGACTCATCCTTATACTTATCCTTTGAAACATTCCTATATAAACCCTTATAATTGTTCCTATGGATCCGAATAAAGTTTTATCATCCTATTTTTGAATGGTTGAATAATCCGTTCCTCTGATTCCAAATATAGTGGCCCAGGTTTGACATATTATAACATAATTTTAGATGACTATTCAATTCATTTCAAGAATACATTCTTGAGGACCATAATAGTTTAGTGTATATGGAAACATAGAAGAAGGATCTTCTATCCTGGTGTAAGTTCATTAATATCTCATATAAATATTTGAACCATTACTACTTATAACTAAAACTAATATTCATAAACTAGGGAAAGAAAACATAAGAAATCAGTGAGATCAAATGGTCAGTAAGGGTATGTAATGGAAACTACTAAGTATGACATTAACAAACGTGTATGGAATCTGATAATAACATTTGATGATCATAACCTATATATTAGAGATCATAAAAAATATTATCAGTTCATAAGACATGAAAAATAAAAAAATTAAGAACATGATCCATGAATTCCTAAAATAGGATTAAAGCATGGAATTTTTGGAAACACAGAAAAAATAATCTGATTTCCATAGTATCCATGGCATGACTATCATAACCATCTTGGTAGTATGGGTTCACTCCCTATACCATCAGGGTATTCATTGTTTATTACTTGGCCAAATTATTATCATGAGTTCACTTTTAGTTCCATCTTGGTAGTAATAGTTTGATCCCATGACCATTTTAGTAGTCAAGGATCATTCCCAAGACCATATTAGTCTATCTCATTAGATATAAATATTTATCCAATGAATTGGAGTGAGATATATGACCCACCCATCTCATGGAGAAATTATATATACATATGAAATAAGATCATAAATAATCATATTATAACCCATTAAATGAAATGGGTATTGTAAAAAAGTTATCATATCGCAACCTGAGGAAAGAGAGAGGTATCAAAAATTATTTTGTCATAAATATATCCTGTAAAAAGAATTGGGTTTCACTTTCATATAACCCATGAATGTGAAATGGGTTCTATAAACATTATTCCATCATAGCATAATTAATTTTATGAAATAATATGAGTGAAAAAATTGAATAAATTTCACATAAAGGCGTGATTAAACAAAATATATATTATCTTACATGGGAAATAATTTTTAAATTTCATTTAAAAACATTTCTTAATGAAAATATCCATTCTATATTGAAAATTATTTTTAAAATATAAAAAAATTTGAAATTTTTTTTTAAATAGCTTTAAAAATTTGTAATGGAATTTCTGAAAATAATAAAACATTATTAAAATAATTTTTCCTTTAGAATGGGATTAAAAGATATTTTGAAATCATCATGAATTTTTTTTTAAAACATTTTTAAAACATGGGGGTTTAATACATTATATTTCTAACTAGAGAGAGATATGGCCTTTTTTTAGTTAAATACATTATCTAAATTTCCAAACAGTGGAAAAATTGTACTAATACTTTATTATATACTAAATAGATTAATTATATGGAAAATAATAATTATCATAGCGATTTGGATCAAAATATTTCATCAAAGGAATCACATACTTAAATAATCTCATATAATGAGGAGATTTCTTCAATAAATTATTATTACATAGAAAATGGGATCATACTCTCCATGTATTAAAATAAAATTACATTAAACAAAAAATTTCATGGAAATAATTATATTCATCATATAAAATTTAAAATGAATGTATATACACCTTTAATACTTTTTTAGGTTCATAACAAAACATGATTCTCAAAAAAGAAAAATTGAGGCAAAATATTTTTCCGATTTGGTAACTATTGAAACTTAAACCACATGAAGAAAAGTAAATACAAGGTATATGTTGATTCCCATTAATTTAGTTAGAATATAAATATAATTAAATCATGGGATGTAAATAATCCACACAAGAATAAAGAGTGGGGAAAATTGTGTGTATCTCACTAAAATAAAAGGTGAGATAAAATCCCTTTACCCTTTGTCATGACTCTGATCTCATGCATTTAAAACACCTATATAATAAATATAAATTTATTATAAATATTTTATAGAACCATATTTTTATATCTAATACAATAAATGGGTTTATTATGGCCTTATATTATCCTCTTTTTAACTGTCCAATGTTAAGGATTCACTTAAGTTAATATTCACTTTATTATTTTCATGTGTCTTAATTTGATATATTTTTTGTATTTATCATTTATATACCAAACTAAATAATGTAAAATATGATATAAATATAATTTAAATTCATTTTATTTGTATTATAATAATCTATATAATATAAAATTATGAAATGGAACAAAACATTCATAGAGATTATAGGTCGCATGTACATATAAATGATATTTCTGTTTATCTTCCATGATATTAGAATAAAAGTAAAAGAAATATTTGTATACATGTGTAAATATATGATTATAATTATTTAATTATATTTATTATATATATATATATATCTTCTATATTCCCTAAAACCATGCTTAATACAATCAATGTGGTGTATGAACAAATCATATCGCTTTGATAGGGCGGTAGTCCACACTTCCTCAAAAGAGATTATCATATTGAAACGAAATGGTAGGTAAAATAGGTATGTATTTTAATAAGGAATAAATATTTTTAAATAAATAATAAATATTATATATAACATATATTAATATAGTGTCAATCATAATGGCCACCATGACATGTGGTGAAGGAAAACTGAACAATCATCGTTTGTGAGGTAGTAGTTTGTCGTACATAGAAATAGTAAGTTAATTTTTAATTAGATAGAGGAGTGACTAAGTGTTGGTACAATCATTAGAAAAAAACACTATATTATATTATTATAGATTTTTTTAACAAGCATGAGAAAAGAAATTGGAGGGCTGGAAAAAGAAAATTAAAGAAAGGACATGATAGAAGATGATACCACTAAATCTGGTAACTACTATTAGATTATTCCAAAATGATTCCATAGGTTTCATTATTACAAATTTATGGATAATATTAGGAAGATAGAGTTTTTGTTAGTTTATTATTTATGTCTTGGTTGATATTTAGAGGTTTCAGAGATATGATGACGTATGAGTGGTGGTGGGCTTTTATATGGAAGGAAAAGGAGTCACATGGACATTTTTGAAACAATTTTTGTGTACATACATTATTACCTAATAAATAAAATATAAAACAAAAAAACTCAAGAACATATGTTTTCTGGATGAGATATGGACTGTAGATGGGAGTTTTTCAAGTGTCTATTCTTTTTGGGTCGTATATTTATTTTTTAGTACTTTATTTTCATAATTTGTTTATTAACTGATGCAATTAATTTTAATAACATTTACTAATATTTTTAGTAAGAATATTAATCTTATTAAAAATTATTAATTATATTAATTCAAAACATAGAATCTATTTTTACAAAATCTAATTACAAAACTAGAAAATATTAATTTAAAATTAATCCCATGGTCTGGTCGATGATACTGGACTTTAAAGTATAAATGACCAAAAGTTTTCTAAGTTATTATGTCAACTTTCAATGTGAAATTTGATAAAATGAAAAAAATAGGATTTATTGTTAAAAAATTACAATTAAACTATTAATAAATTATAAAATATTACATATCCTAATAAAATATTAAATTAAAAAGTAATTTTTATTTAAAATATGATATTTTTCATTATTCATCCAAAAATGTAGTTTGTCATAAAAATACTGAAAAATAACCCTAATATAATTTTAACATTATAAATTCAAAAATATATTCTATTTTATCAAATTATAATTTTTTAATGTATTTAAAATTAATTTAATTTATTTCCACTGAAGGACATTGTAAGTGGTTCATTCGAGAAAATGATATTTTTATACATCGAATGACATTACCTACAATCATAACTTTTATTATAAATATGTTTTATTTAAATAAATCAACAATAAAATATATTTCAAAATTATTTATTACTTCTATTACAACTATGTTTAATGAATATTTCATAATTATCCCATTTAAAAAAATTATATAATAAATTCTGTTTCGTAGAATCTCAGTATTGTCTGCATCCTACGCCAAGTTAGTGATGCATATATAATACCCCAATATTGATACATGTGAAAGGAATGTGTGAATTTTTTCATTGATAGATAGAAATTAAAATTATACTGTTTGGGTCAAGCAACAATGTGACCATAAAAATATTTCCTTTTATGTTCCATCACTTTTTATATTCATTTATAATTACTTTTTAACTAATTAATTTATATTATACTCTATAACCATATATTTTCATAAATTAGTGAATAAAATTAATAAAATCTAGTTTAATGTCATTTTATTATCTTATTTATTAAAATATCATATTTTACTAATATATTATTGTTCGGTAAACCATATTTTCATGTGTTATGAAAGTAATCAAGAAAATTCATTGTTACTTATAATTCAAGATAACAACGAAATTCTATGTAAAACAAGCCAAGGATTATATTGTCTATACTGCATGATTAACATGGTGCTGCATATAATTATATACAATCATTTTTCGTTAATATTAAATAAATTATCTTCTGTGTTTCATGAAATAGAAAATGTCAAAAATGTTAAATTATTTTGGAAAACATAATTCACAAAATTTCAGGGTGATACATGAATGAAATTTTTTAATATGTCAAATATTCTTTAAAAATAATGTTATATCCAAGTATATTAATCATAAATAATTATACTATAAAAATTATAGACACTATAACAATTTTTTTTATGGATTTTACTAATTTTCCCCAACCATTTTCCAATGATTAAAATCATAAAAAAATTACTGTATATCCTTGTTTAGCCCAAAAATAACGAAAAAAGATAAATATATTTAAATAACAAAAATTATAAATAAAATAAGATATCCATTTGAAAATCCTCCCCAATATATTTTTTTTCTTCCCCCCTAAAATCAATTATATCAAATGATTGATTTATAATATTGATTTAAATCCACCCATATTATGAACATGATCTGAAAAACATAAAGTCCTATAAAAAAACTCCATAAATTGAAGACCTCATCCACAATATGAATATGTGAAATACTAGAATATCCCAATTTTTCAAACATAGATGAAAATTTGAGGACTCATAACATGAAGGGTACTCCAAAAAAGGTAAAAAAATATAGATTCCACAAGATATAACATTAACCTCGAAGGAAGAACCCAATAAAAAGAAGAATAATAGAAATGATTAGTTGAGTGATGCTAAAACTCATCCTTATAAATTGAATATTTTGTGGGGGTTATTTAGTAAAAATCAGGGAATGAGTCTCCAAACACATAACAATACATAACCCAAAAAAAATATAAATAATATTTTCAAAACAATTATTTTAGAAAATGTATTGCTTATCTAAAGGTAATCCAATCTTGGTCTCCCCACCACAAAAAAAATATCAACCAAAAACTAAATATCCAAGGAATCCAATTATTTTATAAATCTAGCTAGATTAAGGTTATTAAAAAAAATAAGAAAACCCAATATAATTGTGGGAATCAAGAATTTCACCATGAGATAAGTAGGATTCAAAATGAAAACAACAAAAAATCCATTAGTGTATGAATATCACACTATCTCAATGACTATATATAATCCTCGTCCTAAACAAATAACAAAAAAGGTGACCTGATAATGTAGAGAAGTACGTGACTAAAAATAACCTAAATAAAACATTAACAAAGAAGTGTAACTAAGGATAGATCAATAATATAGGTGTTAGAGGATGTAACATTGGATTTCACTACTAAAAAACAAAAACCTTGGTGTATCATTCGGAATAATCTAGTCAACATGTATTGTATAACCAATACTATGGTATTAAATATTCCCTATAAAATAGGGATATACAAAATAATTCCAATTTTTAACCCCTTAGAATAATATCATAAGGTAATGTTATCATTCCATAAATCTATCACAGAGAAAAAAATAATTTATAGACACTCATTTTCCTGACAATAAACCTCATACAATGAGACTCTTGAAAAACCCAAATAGAAAAACCATATATATTCTCCAGTGAGGAGCTCAATTTAGAAGGAGTGGATTTGATTTTACTACACCACATGGGAGTTGGGTAGGGATGACAACTAAAATGTCATAATACCTGATAATAAGAGACCACTTAGGGATACCCTTTGACATGAACATATAGGAACCCACCAAATCAATCTTTGTAATGGTCTATAAATGATCCAATTTAAACTAAGATACATACAAATTAAACTCACCCCAATTAATGATTATAATATTTATTTAAAAATTCCCACAAAGCCATTATGTTTCCCATTTTCATATGTTTTTTAAAAATCTTACCGCCAATAACAAATAGATAATCATATATTTTGAAATCCTATTAAATTTAAAAATATTATTTTTAAAAACATATAAGAATTTTAAAAATAATAATCCACACTATTTTTATGATTGAAAAAAATTATGTTCTTATATCAATATCATAAATTTAAATCAGTTTAAAATTCCTAAATCCCCTATCATGATTACACTAAAAGTACAAAATTTTACAGTAATTAAAAAATTTATTGATACAGACTTTCAATTTTTAAATCATTTCATTTACTCTTAACATAATTTTGATATTTTAGAATACCCACATATATAAATAAATAAAACAATGTATTTTGATATCAAAACTATTATTCAATATTTTTAGATTAAATTACACCCATTGGAAAATAAATAATTGTTAATTTAAGAAAATTATTAATTTGAAATCATAAAACAAAATTATTATTTTTATTATTTTCTGAAAACTAATATAACTAATTTAAATCCAAAATATCCAAATTTTAAAATCATTATTTTAAAAATTACAACTTAAAGCTTCCCAAAAAAATATAGATTACTAAAATAAAAACTAAAAAATATTGATAATCTTTTGAAATAATATGTGGGGAAAAACAAAACTAGAATTATGTTTTATCACCAGACAAGTACTAATGAATATATGGCAAGACATTCCCTGTGTATTCACCAATTACCACAATTTCACTCACTTTTTCATCCCAAAATCACCAGATAATTATAAAATAAAAAATAGAAGACTCAAAACCCAACCATCCCTAGTGACAAGAGTCACATAATGAGTAATATTCCATGATCCTCTTCACATACATACCAACCAAATCCAGAAAATCCTATCGATAATAATTTTATATCATCAAATAAAATAGTGATTTTATGATACCATTTCATTATAAACAAGGCAAAGTCATACTTACATTGGATGCCTTCTTTAGTTCATGATGAGCCATGAATGGTGTTCCAGATTGCCATGGGATGTAAAAAGATCATCAGCATCATGTATTCACCAAATGTGTATGGACCTAGCCTTAAAAATTACATAATCTTGAGTTAATAATTCACATTGAGGATATTTTCATGTTTAGAGATTTAGAGAATTATGTAATAACTTATACACACCAACTTGAAAATTATAAATAATACACTTCTACGCACTGACAATTTTATTCATAAAAAATCTCCTTAAAGAGAAATATATTTAGTTCTACTTTTTAATGAGCATGACATTTCCTTGATCCCATCCATGGCCCTATTCAACATTAAGTCCTATGAAAAAAATTTCAAAACATAGAATGCGAATAAAAATCTCATAAAGGGATACATAATGAATGAAAATTGTTAGTCTTCAAAAACCTTGTAAACCATGAAAACTATACCAAAATGTAATTCTTTTCACCATTAAGAAGTAGAAAAAATTGTTCGCTGAATATAATATCATTGCCAAAACTTTTTGTAACAAAAAGTTTACCATAAAGCCTATAGAAAGAAACATATAACAAATAAAGGTCACTGGGGAAAAATATTCTTAAATGTAATAATCATACGGTCGACTTCCACCCATATCAATAAATTTAATAGTCATACGACAAACTTCCATACCTAGTGCATTAGAGGTTATAACGAAACCACACATCCTTTGTTTACCATGAAACCACTCACCATTTAGTTTATCACATAACCAACTATCATTAATTTACCTAGTAAAATCCCATAAAATTTCCAAATACAATAAAATAATCAAAAAACATACAATAATCATGAATGATAAATAACATTTCCACATTACAATCACAATATATAATTTCATGATATTGATATAATATGTTCATTTAAAACATTGAAAAATAAGTGATTTGAAATAAAGATTCCCATACAATGCGGAAAATTTTGAATATAAATTACAAATTAAAAAAATAATGTTTATATAAATAAATATTTAAAACTATTTTGATAATATGGAAGTTAATGAGAATTATTTAGAATAATACATCTTCAAAACATTTAATATGATGTTTCTGTTTAATCATCCCATACATTATGAGAAACACATAAATAGAAATCATTAATGAATAAAATAAAAAAGGAATTTTTATATAATGTTAATACACTAGTTCATGATATAAAGATTCAAAGGGTTGTATGTACATATAATTGGATAATAAGTGTGCATTACAACAAGATATGCCTTGATAAAAGGATATTGAAATGATGTCCCTTACCTTCAGTTTGATTCGTCACATATGTTCCTTATTCTTCCTGAAAAAAACATAAGTTAATTTCTATTTTATCAAAAACCTTATTCATGTATATTATTCATTTTATATCACATATTATCATGTTTTAGAAATTTAATAACTATTAAAGTTAATATCGGCCATTTTGTCGATATTGGGTACTTGAGTCGGAATCGATCACATTGTAATTAAAATTATTCTATCTGGTAAAAAGTTCATTATCTCTAGAAAATTATTAATATATTTCATATATATCCAGTATATATTTATTTATAATAGTCTATAATATTTTTATATTAGAAATGAAATGCATCGTTGATGGAGGCAGTAAGCTGTACGTATGCATTAACACTACTTTCACTTCAATTTTATATTTAAAAGATTGAAAACATAATGGTAAATAAGTATATTATAATTCCAATATAATATCATATTTTATATATGTTACATAAATTAATAAACTCCACCCTTTATATGTCCCATGTATGAGATTAACGAGTCATATCACTTTGTAGGGGTGGTAGTCCGCACTTCCTCAAATGTATTATCGTTTTTACACATCATGAAAAGCATAAAATTATATTGTAAATAAAAATTAAAAAAGAAAAGAGAAAATATAAACATAATATATATCATATATAAATATAGTTCCATAATAATAGCCATAATCAGAGGTGGTAGAGGAATATCAAACAATCGTCATTTCATGAGGCAGTAGTTCACCGTACAGAGTAACGATATGTTCGTATATATTAGATGGAGGTGTGTGTAAGTGTCCTTAGAATACATATCATCACAAAATACTATTATGTTGACGATATTTTTTATTGTTATGTAATCAATGAATATGAATAGAATATAGAGTGAATAATTAGAATAAATGAAAAAAAACTTGAGAGAAGACATTGACTCTAAATTGGGTAACTCCTGATGGTTTTAGTCAAAATGATTTCTTGATTTTCCTTATTCATACGTTAAGGATCCTATGATGAAGTTAGGGATGTTGGGATCTTATTTGAATCAATTTTAGAGGATCCAATGTGCTATAGAGGTGTTTTTAAATAGGTAGAGGTGATGCCCTTTTATAAGAAGGATGAGGGGCACTTTAGGAAGGCATTAAAATATTATTTTATTACCAAAAGGTTTTTTATTTCAAATGGTCCCAAAGTAATTTATGTAAAATAAAAAATGAATTTAGGTCCAAACCATTTAAAAAAGGTTTTAGACAAGTCCAGGTAACAAATTTAACCTTATCTTTTAGAATTAACCCTTAGTCAACTAATTTGACTCTTACAATGCCATCTTGTATATATACATACAATATGGTTAATATAGTTTCTTTAAAATGCCCATAGAAATACCAGTGGTTCTTTAATGACATTTTCATATTTATATATGTAATTTTTTCATATCTTATATTTTTAGTTAAATTATTTCATTTAATAAAATATTTTTTTAAAAAAACTCCATTATGTCATTTTTTATAATATTTATATCATGACTTTTTCAAAATTTATGAAAAATTTATTATGTAGAATAAAATTTATTAAATAAATAATAAAAAGTCATAAGCTTACATAATATTTTTTGATGGCATAAAAAGTTTCTAAATAATTTTATTTTAATATTTAGAATCTCATTCATTTAAATTATTCATTAATAAGCTATTCACTACATCATCATTGTGTCTTAAATAAATTTATATATATGATCTCTAAAAATTACAAATAAAATACAATGATATAGGAAATCTCTTTAGATATCTAATTAATATTTATATTTGAAACGATCACTTGAATAATCCCATATAAAAATTGTTTTACTAAAATATACATTTTTTGTTAAATTTTTCATAACTTTAAATTAATTATTATAAAATGAAATTTTCACATAATAGTGGCTCCATGTGGTCACAAAATTGACCCAATGATTACAATGGTCAGAATTTTCTCATAAACTAAGATTAGTACTTGTGATTAGGTAGTTTAATATTATTATAATATTAATTTTTACCCTTATTTCCGAAATTTACCTTTTAACCATGGTAAATAAAATAATTACTGAAGTTACTATTAATAATTTCTAACAATAAATGATACATATTAACAAAATTTGGTCCTCCTAATTCCACATATGGAATCCATTTTTCCAAATTCGAAAAACATAAGTTGCATAAATTTATTTAAAAATAATTCACTTTGTTAAAACAAAAAAGTGAGTTTTTAAGAACTAAAAACTAACAAAATATTGGCATTTGTTTATGTCCAATTTTAATATTAAATTACATCCAATTAAAAATATTAGTATAAATGAATAAATTATAAGCAAATGAAACTTTAAACGCAATTAAAATAATAATATAACTATTCAAATAAATTATATGAAAAGGTAGTTTTGAAAAAAAATGCAGTATTGTTCCATATTCGTAAAAATTGTCATTTTATCAGAAAAATATCAAAATTTCTTAAAAATTGAATTTTTCTATTCCAATTATATAGAATAAGTATATTTTTTCAAATAGAGAATATAAAAGTGAAAAATACTAGATTTAAAAATTCTTCTTTGTCCAAAGGAAGTAATACGATCATTTAAAGATAGTAGAGTATTTCGTGCTTAAAATAGGATTCATTCTTATTTGAAGCCTATAATATTCATTGGATAAATTTAGAAACATTTATTAAATTTAAGAAATCCTAATATAGTTATTTATGTTCATTCTCATCAATATAATGTCTATGCATTAACTAAAATTTAAAATAATATTATTATTTCAGTATAACTCAATTTTGTCTGCAATGTATGATTTCAAAGAAACACGTTGTTGCGTACTGAGTACACTGATAGAAAAAAGTGTCTACTTTAAAATAAAATTAATATGTTATTTATAAATATTAATAGTGAAGAAAATTTCTTATTCGATAAATACTTGGAGTGTTGCATCATTCTCTTCTTTTGAAAATCATATCCCCATTATTTTTTTATTTGGCTATGATACATCATTGAAAATCCCAAATCTGAAAAAAAAAGATTCAATAAAAATATCACTTTTAAAGAAAAAGAGGGAAGTAAAAAATGTTCACCCAAGATATCAAATACTAGGATTACATGTAGTTAAACATGGATATGGAAGATAAACTAACCATTTAGTTTGGATGGAGAGTTATAGAAAACATGATCAGCAGAAAGTGACCCACTAGAAAACTATAAACATGTGATGGGTTAAACAGACATTGAATCCATAAAAGTAAAAGTGAATAGAAATCATTTTTATTTTATGTTCCTTATCAAAATGTTGAGGATTTTATTTATGATATTTACTATGATCAAAAGGAAAAATACTCACTTGTCAAGTAGAGTTTAATTCTTCAATAAATATCTACCACAAACTAATCCTTTATCCGAATGATGAGTATTCATGATGAGTTGGTTACACCAGAAATTCTAGAATCAACTATTGATAATCACATAATCCACAAAATATGAACTATATATTATCTTCTCCTTAGAAATTAAAAAAACTAAAGTAGTTATTACTAGATCAGATAATATCTAAAAAGGATAATCCTTTATAGAAAGAAATAATACTCTTAATCTACAAAATTTAACAAACAATACCCAAAGTTAAAAAAATACTACTCAATAAAAATTTTTCCTTAAAATTCATCAAAATAATGCAAACAATGTTTGAAATCCAAAATAGAGGATGATTTGATTATATAGTCTTCCATGATAAATCATAACATTTATCTCCAAATAAAATCGACTACTCATAAACTCTCATACAGAAAAGTAATTAACCTAATCTCATATTCTCTATTATAGGTTAATCATTTTAATAAATAACCCTAATCGACATATGAACATAATAAAACACATAGATTCTTCCAAAACAAAAATTCAGCCAGTACTCCTCAAATGAAATCCGAAAGTATTATATTTTCCTTAGGAATAAAGTGTTCCCAAAAGAGAAAAAATATTCCAAAATAACCATCATCATATAATCTCCAAATTATTTTCTATTATAAGGATATCCATTTGATAAAACATAATTTCCAAAAACAACTTATTATTCCTTCATAAAATCATTTAACTAAAAATAATTAGTCATACTAACAAGGGACTTCACATAGACTAGTGGTAGGTGATAAATCCAAGTTAAACTTTAGTTGTGGGTACGATTCCTGTAGATTTATCCGACACTATGGGTTTTCACATAGTCTGTGTGTTGTCCTTTTTAACAAATTATATAATTGTATAACATTCCCAAAAATGAGTGAAATTACTAAAAAATTACAATAACATATTTTAACATAAAATGTTATATCATACCTTACATTTTAATCCCAACATGTAATAACCAGTAATTGCATTAAATTCAAGGATCATATAAACCCAAATGGTCGTTTATAAATATATCCAAAAAATAAAAATTCTATTCTTCCTCAAATAGCATTTTTAGATAACAAACATTAAGGTGACACATATAAGAGAAAATTCTTCCAAGGTAATCCCATCAAAAAAATAGAATTAAGAGTTTTAAACATTTAATAAACCAAATTTCTAACATAACTATTGAATTTATATAATGTATACATCATAATCATTCATCATTATCCATGATCACTTAACCATTTTTTTCAAATTATTCTTTAAAACTTCATTCCCACAAAAAAATCAGTAATCATATCCTAAGATTCAATAATATGAAAACATGAAACATGAAATTATCCATACATTTCCTAGGTCATTTCCAGTTTCTTAATCATCAATTGTAATGGCATTAGGTATTTGTAAACATATATTTTTATGGTCGTGCTAATAAAATTCCTGAACATTCTTTGTAAGACAACTATTTGAATAATGGACATGCACATCACATTTAAATCATATGATTGATCCCTTAGAATGAACTTCTTTCCCTTTCCAGGAATCAACTGAACACTTCCTATTCCAATGAAATGTTATTGCTTTATGAACATAATTAGCACGTCTACAATATCTTCCCGTCCCATTGAATGATTTTCCTAGGTGTTTCTTTCCATATCTTTGAAACATTGCATTTTTATTATCCTTACCTCGATGATTATTACTTGAACTACCATAGGGATTAATTTATCACATATCTGATGCCTTAGAATAATAACCATGGTTCATGTGGTCCATCATGACTCAATATAGTTAGTTTAGAATAACCACAAGAGTTCTCATTACAGATCCTATTTCATTCAGTTTCTTATTCAGAAAACCACCATATTTTCCTTCACATCCATTGTTATATTAGTTCTTATTAGATCTATCTATTTAGTAAAACAAAAAAGGTTCATGTGAGTATATCAATAAAATCATCATACACTATCTTATGAGGATGTTAAACACTAAGACATACTTATTCATGTAATCTTAAACTAATTTAATATATCTAAAATTACTATGACTCTTTCTAATATTATAACCATTGTGGTTATGTAACAGATTGTTAAATAAAATCCTAACATCTAATGTTATCAAAACCAACTTATGATACCAACTATAAGGCCTCATACATAAAAATTACATGATATTGAATTAATTTCCTAATTCAGATTGAGGATCCTTTCAGGTATATAGATATAGATAATTTGGTCATAACATATATATGACTACTTGAATATTACAAAAAGACACATCTACTCAATGTCTATTTTTTCATAAAACAAAAACTGTTAAAAAAGAAACATGTTTACTTCCATGTTTTAAATATAAAGACTATTCCATGATCTCACCATTGACCTTATTCATCTTTATGTCCTATGAAAAAAATTTAAAATCATGGGATGAGCATAAAAATCTCAGTAAGATACCCATAATGAAATTAATGTGTTAGTCTTTTAAAAAAAATCAATCCATGAAAACATTATCATAAAGTAATACTTTTAACCTTAAAAATTAGTTTAAACACTACCCTGAATATAAGCTCATTGCTTACCCTTTTTGTAAAGACATGTATTCTATAAAGCCCGTAGAAGGAAACATATAACATATAAAGGTAACATGGGACATAAACATAAATAAATGGACTAATAATATAACATAATTCGACACATATCACTAAATTTAATTTCTATAAGGCCGAATTCCATACCCAATGCATTGGAGGTTATAACGTAACCACCCATCGTGGGTTTATCATGGAACTAACCATCATTTGGTTTATAATGTAACAATTCATCATTGGTTTATTAGGTAATTTCAAATAACATTTCCAAGTACTATAAAATAATCATAAGACTTAAAACAATCATGAAGGAAAAATATCATTTCCACATTTCAATCACAAGATATAATTTTAAGATATTGTTATAAGTAGTTCATTTAAAATCTTAAAAAACAAGATTATTGAGTCAATGTTTCCAATACCAGTTTGAAACATTTTAATGGAATTTACACTTTAAAATACTCATATAAATATAAATAAATCCTAAAAACTATTTTGAAAACATGTACATTAATGAGAATAATTTAGAAGAATAATTCATTAAAACATTTAAAACAATGTTTTAGTTAAAGAGTCTCATACCTCTTGAGAAACACAAGAATAAAAATAAAAAAAGGAAAAAAGTAATAAAATAATTTAGATATCATGAGAATATACTATTTCATGATATAATGAGTCAAAATGGTTTTATAAATGGATTATTATATAATAAGTTTGCTTGACAACATGATATTCCTCAATGAAAGGAGATTGAGATGACGTCCCAAACCTTGAGACTGATTCATCATGTATGTTTCTTTTTTCATCGAGGATAATAAAAATAATTTAAATTATAATTTTTTAATAAACTTTTTAATGTTTAATATTCATTTTATATCCTTTATTATAATAATTAGATAATTGTTTAAGTTAATATTGGTTGTTTTGTCGATATTTAGTACTTGAGTCGAAAATGATATTGTTATAATTATCATTATTCCATGTGGTCAAAAGTACATTATATAGAGAATATTTTTCATATATATCATATATATCTAGTTTATATGTATTTATAATATTCCATAAAATTTTGATATTATAAATGAAATTCACGATTCAGGGAGACAATAAGTCGTATGTATGCTTTAATGCTGCCTTTATATCTTTTTCATATTTAAATAAATGAAAACATAATGATAGATAGATATATTATTGTAGTAAAATATCATATTTCATATATGTTAAAAAAACTAAATAACTCCATAATTTATACATTCCATTTATGGTATGAATGAGTCATATCATATTGAGGGGACGGTAGTCCATACTTCCTCCAATGAAATTATCTTATTTACACATCATGAAAAGCATAAAGTTGTGTCATAAATAAAACATACAAAAGCATAGAGACAATATAAAAATAATATTTATCATATATAAATATAGTTCAATCATAATGGACACCAATAAATGTGTTTGGGGAAAATCTAACAATCATCGTTGAAAGAGGAAATCGTTTTACGTACAGAGAAACAATATGTTTGTATCCCTTAGATGGAGGTGTGTTTAAGTGTAGTTACAATAATTATCATAAAAAATAATATTTTATATAGGATAATTTTTTTATGTAATCAATGAATAATAATAGATTAAAGGGTGATGAATTAAAATAAAATAACAGAACTTGAGAGAAGACATTACCTTTAAATTGGGTAACTCTCTTTGGTTTGATCCAAAAGGCATTCTTGAATTTCTGTCTTCCTATGTTAAGGATTATAAAAAGAATTAAAGGATATTTGATATTATTTTAGTAGAGTTTGGATGATCTAAGGGTATTTAGAGGTGTGTTTAAATTGGTAGAGGTGATACCATTTTATAAAGGGGAGGAGGGGTACTTTAGGAAGGTATGGAAATATTTTTATTTTTCTCAAAGCTTTTCTGTTTAAATGGTCCCAAAGTAATTTATTTCAAGTAAAATATGTTTTTGGGTTGAAAACCTCTCAACAAATATGTTTTAGACAAATATAGGACACAAATGTAAGCTTATATTATATCTTTAAACCTCGGTTAACTAATTTGAGTTTTACCATGTCTTTTTATATATCAATATTATATAGTTCGTATAGTTACAACAAAATGAAAATAGAAACACAAGTAGTTCATTAAGGAAATTTGATACATTATCTAAGATAGTTGGCCATATATAATATTTTTATGACTCTTATATCATTTAATAAAATAATATTTGTTTTAAAAACTCATTTAAGTCAACTTAAATACAATTCATATCCTTACTTTTTAAAAATCCATAACACCTTGATTATTTAAGAAAAACATAATTAATTCAAAGAAAAAAAGTAATAATCATCCAATAAATTTGTGTATGGCATAAAAAGTTTCCAAACAATTATTTTAATATCTATAATCTAATTTATATTAATCATTAATTAATAAGGAAATCAGTACATCATCATTGTGTCATTAATAATTTTTTTTATTTTAAGTCTAAAAATTGAATATAAAATAATATGATGTATGAAATATTCTTTTATTTCTAATGATTATCTATAGTTTAAAATATCACTTATATAACCCCATACAATGTTTTTTTAATAAAATATACTTTTTTATCTTATATATTTCTTTAAATTAAATTAATTGTTAAAAAATGTCATTTTCACATCAATGTGGCTCTATGGGGTCCCAAAATTGACCCATGGACTCCCACGGTCGTACATGTCTCATAAAGTATGATTAGAACATGTATTATGGTAGTTTTTTATTGTTTTGGGTTGAAACCTCATTTTATTATTAAATCAAACAATGACCTCTTTTATCATAGTAGACGGAGACCCGTTACATAGCCCAAAGGCCTAGTGGGCATGTAGCCCATTACATAGCCCGTTGGACCAAATTTTTTGCCTAAGGCCAATTATGTGAATAGTAACCCACCTACTATAGTACCCTTATAGTACCCTCTACTGTTACAGTGCCATGTCAGCACTACAGTGTTCGGCCGCAACTATAGTACCCGCCAATCAATAGTACCGCTGCTGCTACAGTATCACTATAGTACTGCTACAGTAACTGCACCCAATGGCTTTTGAACCCTAGTTTTTCATGTAGGATTACGGGTTTCCTACCACTAAGATAATTCCCAACTACTATAAGGGTAGTTTAATATTATTTTTCCCTTATTTACCATATTAACCTTTTAACCATGGTAAATAAAATAATAACTGATTTAACTATTCATAATGTCTAAAAATAAAAGGTAACTATTTACAAAATCTGGACCTCCTGATTCCAAATATTGAATCCATTTTTACAAATTCAAAACACATTATTTTCACAAAAAAGTTAAAAATTAATTTCTGTTTCCAAAACGAAAAATCATGTTTTTAAAAGTAAAAACTAACAAAATATTGATATATGATTATGTGAAATTTCAATGAAATTACATAAAATAACCAAAATTAAATTAAATGATAAAAATAGAATCCAATTACATTTTAAAACTAGTTAAAATAATATATATATATATAAAAATTTATTAGTTAAAATGGATGTGTTGAATTAAAATGCATTATTTTTCTCTATTCATAAAATAATGAATTTTCCTAGAAAAATACCAAAATATTATCAAAAGAAAATTTCGATGTTCTAATTCTATATTATAATTTAAATTTGTAAAATAGATCATATAAAAGTGAAAAATACAACATTTAAAAAGCGTTCTCCATCAAAATACTATAAAATAGTCATTTTAAAATATTAGATTATTTCATGCTTAAAATAGGATTTATTCGTATTTAAGGCCTCTAATTTTAATTCAATAAATGTAAAAACATTTAGTAAATATGTAAAATCATAATATAGTTAGTTATGTTCATTCCCGTTAATACAACGGCAATAAATTTACTACCATTTAAAATAATAATATAATTTTTTGGTATAACTCAATGTCGTGTGAAACCTTGGATTTCATAGAAACCCTTTATAAAAAATTGAGTATGCTTATCGGACAAACTATCCACATTAACATAAAAGTAATATATTATTTATAAATATTAATATATATGAAAATGTATTATTCTATAAATACCTGGGTCCTTAAAAAATGTGGATGATTTTTCCCATAAATAACAATGAAAATGAGATGTATAAATGAGATAAAATAATAACATGATTCATATATATCTCAGACATCCATTCAATAATTAAAAATGCATTAAAAAATAAAATGAAAGGAAATTATGTATGAAATAAATGGAAAGAGAAAGCATAACCAACCACACCCCAAATCTCTCTCTCTTATAAGGAAAATATGCCGACATGATGCATTTTCTAAATCCACTAGCAGCTATACGTATGCTCTATCCATATAAAGTGGTGATAATACTAATTCATTTATGATATTATATAATTAAAAATGAAATTAATATACAATCATACCTCTTTGTGACCATGTATTTCGCTATCATGAAAATATAAAAACAGCACCCCATGGGAAAGAATAATTAATATGAATCCTACAACTAAAATGTGATATATAAACATGTGTAAATAATAAGCATAGTAGGGATTCAAAATAGAATCCACAACCATTTCATACCATAAAGAGGAAACCACCTCAATATGTTTTGAAATAAAATGACAATATTTGGATCTTATACCATTGAAAATCACATGAGTTTGATCTTTCAAACACCTTCGACAACTATTTTCATAAATCAAATGAATCTATAAGAAATTATTTTTAGTCCATCACCCTTTTTGAAAAAACTTACCTGAAACCAACTCTATAAACATTATTTAAAAATTACTAGTAATGTGAAACATTTGAAATACATTTATCCTGTTTTTTTCTAAATATTTTTCTAAATAATTAAATAGTATCTAAAAATCATTCATATAGAGAACACATGTTATAAAAATTTGTACAAATATATAAGAGTGAGAATTCTATTTATTAACATGCTGTAAAATAAAAGAAATATAATATAGGTAAAACATACAACAAGAAATTTACCAAGTCATAATGTAAATAGATCCTAAAAATTCGTTATTTAAATCCATAAATTAGTCTATTGATGTGATATATAGAATATAACCAACTCATCTCCTATCCAGAAGCCCCACTAGTTTCAACAAACACATGTAATTTCCCTACATTTTTGAAATATTCCATTTTATCAATTCTAAATAGAAACCATACCCTTCCCTCAGTATAAATCCTAGGATATCATGAATTTTAAAAAAGTCAATGGTGATATATAATTAAAATGACATCTCAATGATGAAAAATCACAACTTCTTATCCCACCTCCAAACACCATCCATGTAGAGACCCCCCCCCCCACCAAATGACTACCCTAGAAGAATTATATTTTAGAAAATATTCAATGGTACCAAACAAGCCTGATATTTTTTATAATTAAAATTAATTTCCAAGGGAATATCAATCTTTTCAAAATCCCATTAAATAAATATAACATATCCAACTATATTTTAATGGTTTCGAATTGGAATTTTCAGTTAGTAATAAATAAGGATCATTTAGATAACCACTTTTAATGAAAACCCTTTATTTTCTTAAACCACTCTTTAAACATACTCCCAGATGAACCTTATAATTTATATGATACCCATTATTAATAATTTGAATACTCACATCACCATGTGTGAATTATACAAAGTGTGTATATATATATGTATAACTCACATTTAGTATAATAAAATACATGAAATATCATTGAATATTTTTCAAAAACCAAAACAGTACATTATTCTTTAACTAAAAATTTGCATAATTAAAAAAAATCATTATTTATTTCTATTTCATGAATTTAAATATAATTTAAAGACACTACAATCACAAAAAATAATTAAAATTTTAAGAAATAGGAAATAGTTCTGTACTAATAGAGAACTATGGAGGCATCTTAGAAAAAATTTTAATAACTATGATGAAACCCCTTATGCTCATCCTAATTTTTTAAAGTGATATATTAATGTCAGAATCAAACAAAAACTTCCAAAAAAACACAATGAGGTTATAGTTCACTAATTAATGGCTCGAACATATAGTAACTATCCTGGGATTAAAAGAGAACATCCTAACATTGAAATAAGAGTCATTATTCCACATTGAAAGGATCTAGGTCACTTAATAAAGTAACGTGAAACCTAAAAATCAAAACATGGCTTCAAGAATCAATCTATCAATGAATAAAAAGGAAACCCATGCCTTAAGTGGAGTATAATATATCACCTTTAATGAATATTATATGAACTAATCCTAAACCAAACTTTATGTTCCATAGAAACCAAAAAAATTGATAGTGAAAATATCAAGATTGTATTAGGGAACACCTTTAATAGGCACCATAAGGTATAAGAGATAATAAATAAGAAAATAGAAATAAATAAGAGTGGATAAGGAGGTATCCAAACTAGTGAGGATCAATTGTAATGATTGGAAGGTAAAAAATCACCAATGAGTGGGATAGATTTAGGGGTTCCAAGAGTGAGGTGGGGGGGACCCCAAACTGGGGGACAAATATGATTGGTAAGATTCCTTGGTCATTTTCGGTTAAACTGGAGGTAGTAAAAATATAAAATCCCATTCTTTTATGATCTAAAATCATTCAACATTTAAAACCTTGGTTTTAAAAATGTATGATTATCATGCACCCAACACTAGACTCCATAGAAACTATGCGTGTTATGTGTGAATGATTACAAAATTCATGTGTGGTTGGAAATGTTATCTTGGTGAAAATTTCAATCACCCTATCATGTTTTTATAGGATTTCTAATGTCTTTGTGTTTATTGTGAATTTAGGATAAAGATCCATAAATATTAAAATTTTACCAATTTTGGCCTAATATTAATGAATTAGACTAAATATAATTAAATAAAAAAATATTAATAATGTCTGCATGATCTATGATAAAACTAGATATATATTTTTTATTAATGAATTATAAACCCTTGAAATATATTTTCAACATTAATTAAATGTTTTTGAATGATATGGTTGTTTTCCATGATGTTATAATGGGAATTTTTAGGACTTATTATAAGAAACCATGATATTTTTCATATTTTAATATAGAAGTTCTCATAGTTTTTAATAGAGGAATAATAATGAAATTTCTATATTTTCAAGAAAAAATACTTATAAATCATGAATGGTGGATTATAATTTTAGGAACTCTAATCATTTATAATATCCTTAAATGAATCATTTTTAATGGATTTTCATGAAACAGTTGGCAGGTTCTTCTTATAATTGAGGAATTCTAAAATTAATCTTCATTTTAGTACATTTATAAGTTAATTAAAAATGTTAACTTATGAAATTGGTTAGTTGTAAAACTCAATTTCAAGTGTTTTTTGGACGTTTTCAAAATAATTTTTTTTTATATATCATTCTTCTCCTATAGTGGTTATTTTAGTTTTAAAAACCCTTTGTTTTTTAGGGATTATACGTTGTTCTTTAATGTAAATTTCAAATTTGAGTTCACCACTTCTGTGATTTTACTGTGTATTTTGGGAGCTTTTGGGAAGCATTTTGATTTTTTCCATCATATTAGTCCCTTTTCCTAAACAATTTTATTTTTCCACGACATTGAATAGGGTGGATAGAGTTTTCATCCCTCTTGATATTCAAATAATTTATTATCTTTTGGTTAATCAAGAAAATATCCTTTAGAGGATAGAAAAATTACATGAGTCTTTAATGACTAGATTTATTTGTTTTATTTTATTCATTATAAATATTTAAATATTGGGTGTATCTAATGTTTTTTTAATGATCCCTTCTCATTTTTACTATGTAAAATCATATTTGTTGTTTCTTTTAGATTTTTTTGTTTGTTTCTGATCTTTGATATCTTCGATGGACTTCTCCATTAATAATACTATTCACCCCATTTTTCTTCATTTTTCAATGTTTCCTTTCAATATTTGAACATTTTTTAATGTGATCCCTTTGTTGATAATCTCATTCAATGTGAAGTTTCTTGGTGGATGAGACAAAAAAAACAAAGGATAAGTTCAATTGTAATAATATTTAGTTTCATAGGTGACTTGGATGAGAGACCCATTGGTGATATATTATTATGGGACTCGTAGTGGGGACCACAAGGCTAGTATGTATATTCCATAGTTACCATAGATTCATTTTAATTACCAATTATTTGAGCCATATTAATTCTTATTGAGTCTTGTCTTTGTTTTAATTATGTCTTGGATAGGACAGATATGGTAGATCTAGTGCTCGAGATTATTCCTTCATAAAGATCATTAAGGTTTTATTAATATTTATTGGTAATGGTTCATTTTTATAGGATTCATAGGTTTCAACTTTGTTTTACCTTTTTGGTTTCACTATATGAGATTAGTATTTTTTCCCTTGATAATAATTTGAAATCACAGAGCTTCTACTTTTAAAATACGAATCCTCATATTTCTTATCGATGCTCCCTAGTGTCATTCTAGTCTCTTCTTATATTTATATTTTAGTTTTAATATAGCTGATTGGGAGAGTTATTTTATGTCTTTGATATCCCTATATCCCCATATTTGATATTCATGAACATAAAACTCCATTTAAAAATTATATGATAGGTTAATTTTACCTCCACTATTGTTTCATGCTATTACTCATTCAGTCTTTACTATGGCACTATCAATACCTATTTATGGGTTTGGGATGCATATTTATAATATAAAATTCATGATTGATTAAGGTATTCAACAATTATACCATCATGGAAATCTCTAATGTCACTCTGACTTTGAGTTGATATTTGTATTAAGTGCTCTTAGAACATTGTGACACATGTCCCACAATAAGAAATTTACAATATATTTGGATCATAAGTGTATAAAATGGGATTCCCCTCAAATTAATCTAGCCCTTTAATATAAATTAAGGGATATGTTAAATAATATTATTTATTATGATATTATGTAAACTCTTGGGATAATTGATGTGGAAAATACACTTTGAGTGGAATTTTACCAATGTGGGTTGTGATGAATCAAATGAATATTGAATAAAAGGTAACTGATATTTAGAAATGAAAAAATATGTGTATGAGTCTCTTATATCCTTGTGTGATCATATTTTCATCCACCTTGTTCTTCCTTCCATAATTATATTCAACTTGATCATGTAAAATATACTATTTTGAGGTATTATAATGTGATGTTTAATAATTGGAAGAACATAGGATTCAAGATTTCTATTTCTTCATGGTAAATTCTATATTTGGATGTATTTTGGTTATTTGGTTGATTTAAAATATGAGTTTATGGATCTTAAACATAGCTCTTCTTATTCTATTCACTCTCTGGTTATTAGAATGTTTAATAAGTAGAGACATCAATTTTAGTGGATAGAGTGAGATAATCAATTGTATAATTTGTGTCATAAAATAATCAATGTTAGAAATGAATAGTTGATCGTAATAGACTTATTAATTGTTTTTATGCTTATAAATTATATTATTAATTTCGGAAAAAGAATATGTGGACTTCATAACAAAACTACTATAGAACATTAGTGGAGAAGGATATATTATTAATGTAATATTGAATTTATTCCTGAAATTTTCGTAGTTTATTCCTTTCAAGGAGATAGTTTTGGTAGAAAATCTTGAAATTTTTTTGAGGGTTTGTTAATATCTATGGTGTATGAGTTTTTGGGTTTTAAATCATTATTAAAATGTTATTGAGTGTCTGAATTATGAATTATCTTATGTATTGCCTCATATACCAACTTGATGTATGAAAATGGCTTGTTAACAGGATCTAGAATGTCCAAATTTTGTTGATAGAGGACATAGATGATTTTTTTAGCATGGAAACCGTTTTTTATAGTAATGAGACACCTGATATATTAATAAAACTATCATCATTGATTGTTGGAGGATAAGGTGAGTGATTGGATATCTGTCACAGAATATTGTTTCATCTTCTATATCATCTTTCAATGAATAGGTTATGTTAGAACCCGGGTTTATTTTACCCATATAAACCCCTCTCTATTTTGTTTAAATAGGATTACATTTACCTTTAACCAATAAACTATGATTTTTGGTATCTTTTTAGATAATGAATCACAAAGATAGGGTAAAGTGTGGAAAAACAATCTCTTTAGCCCATGTACTATGACACTACGGATGGGATAACCACCTGACTTTGGAATAACTTTTTTTCTTAAGATGAATCCTTCTAAATTTGTGAATTTATATTATTTATGGATTTATAAGGATTTAAATAGTTTTTTGGATGATTTTAATAGCCACTCTTTGTTGATAATCTATTTTCTATGAATAATCATACCCATATTTTGGTTTTATTTTATGTCATTTAAGTGGAAATAAAATAATTTTTAACTTAATTATCACAATTACACATGTTATAGAACATTCATAATGGTATGTTCCTTCTAAAAAATATGTAGGGGGTATTTGGAGTAATGTAAGTGTTACTTCTCAATATCCAGAGTGGTATAAGGGTTACTGGGTATTGTTTTGTAAAGGTAAGAAGGTTATGTAATGGTTAACCTAGTGTGCTACCAAATGGTATCCTAGATTTTTTTAATGTGTTGGAAAGGGTAAAACCATATTTCATAGTGGTAGAACAAACATTTTGATGTGTGAAAAATAGAACTATGGGTTCCCTGTAATGTTTGCTGGGTATGACATAAGGGTAAACTCTCATTTATAATGTTTTTTAGGGTAGTAGGGGTTCATTATACTGGATGGAAGAGTTGAATAAGGGTAACCACCTCTTATAAAAGGTTGAGTAAAGGTAATTAATAGTTGTGTAAGGATATATCATATTATCTAATGGCTATGTAAAAGTGACTCATCACAGTTTTGAGTCACATCAGAGCTACATTAGTGTAAATCCATATTCTATATATTAAATTATTTTTTGGGATAAAATCACTCCATACATAGATTTTAATTTATCATTCACCATAATGAACTTATAAATAAATTATGTATTTTAGAAGTTTCAAATAATTTAATTTGTTATTTTATCTCATTAATATTTTTTAATTCATTTAATTAAATGATTTAAATTTTCTACTTTCAACGATTGATTAAAATGTAAAATTAAATATTGTATTTAATTTTCATACTGTATTTGTTTGTGAAATATCATTTCTATTATATTCTTTTAAAGACACACAAGCATTACTTCCCATGATATATATATCCTCTTATGAATTATATGGGTTTTAGAAGAGGTTATTCTCCCTTTGTCTCATTTTCGTTTCTTCCTTGATACAATATAGACGAAAGGGTGTGGGAGGTTCTTCATTTGGTGAGATTATTCATGTAAAATAACTTGTTAATATAGGATCCTCATTATCACTGGTTGAATAATTTCATGTAATGTTACCAGTGTTCTTTTTGAGGTAAGTAAAATTATATATTATTGAAAAAATGTTTAATAGTAGGTGTTCTTATGAAACAATTATGGTGGATTTGTTAATATTGATAATTTAAAATATTTGAGGATGGTTTAAAAATTCCAATCTTAGAAGATTTGAGAATTGTTTTAAATTGGATTTATCAGTAGAAGTCATACATATTATGTTTTGATAAAAATCATATATATTTAATCTGTTTTTTGAAATTTATTTTCAAATCAATGGAATGGTTATTATATTCTGTTGAAAATTATTTTGATAATTTTTTCATAAATTGAATATTAAAACTATTTTTATGGTGATAATTTAGTTTTGAAAATGTATTTTTAATTTTTTGTATGATTTTTTCCAGTTTTTATATAAATATGGATCATGGAAACATTTTGGAACCATGTTCATGGAATTCCTATAAGATAAATTTCAATAATTTTTTCAGAATTATATTGTAAACCATTATTTTTTTTATGAAAACATATCAAATAGGTACTTTGGGGAAATTAGGAATGTGCATATGTTTTTTATAAACATACTATGGAAAGAATAATTTTAGTATGATTCACTATCCCACATAGATTCCTATTCTTTCTCCTAGAATGTATTTGATTTTCCATAACCTGATATGTTTTTATGATGGATTTCATTGACTAACACATTTTTACACTCACTTATCTATCTTATGTATTCTTTCATATAGCCATGGTGATCCCGATCCATATTTTGTTATCTTGGTTACTTTTTTATTCAATTCTTAATATGCTCACCTTGTTGTTCTTTTGGGATATGTTTGATATGGATTCTTCAAGATGTTTTTTTATTATATCCATATTACTCTTAAATTGAATATGGAACGTTTTGAAAAGAATCCAAAGGATTATTTTAAAAAAATAATTATTTGGAAATGGCTATGTAGACCGGTTATGTTTTAAAGACAGAATTAAACGATTCATAATAATAGAAATTTTACCGTTTGGTTAGTTTTTCCATGATAATATTTAGGGATTATATCATATTTTGTTTTACTTCTAAATTTTTTCATTATGTATAGGTTCTAGGATTAGATATGGGAATCAATTGGTGTGTTATCTTCTCTTGGTTTTTATTACCTTTAGAGTGATATGGGATAACGGTGATTGTTTTTTAGATGATCTAGTCTTCATCTTGTTTTTTTATTACAATAATCCATTTTTATCTTTTTCATACATGACTCATTGATCAGTAATTTTCATCGATGTTGTAATTGTCTAGCTTGAATCCTTTGGGTTTTTCCAGAGACATGTTCGGATGTTTGGTCAAACTCAACCTTATAGTAAGCAATCTCATGTGATGTTCAATATCGGCCTAATATGGTTTATTATATGTAAATTTATTGATTATATTTGACCATTAAATCCCTTTAAAGGAACCTTAAAAATAAAAAATTAAATACAAACTATTGTAGGTTAAATGAACATAGGAACCCTTTTCATATAATGTTTATTGAACATCACAGATGAAAAAATTACAATACCCTTTAAAATCCAATAATTCCTCTTTAAATACACAATATTTTCTACAATATAGACTATAATAATTTTCACATACATCCCCTAGGGCCATAAATCCAATTTTATAATTTTCAAAAAATCCCTATACATTATCCAAAGAAATTAAAATGATAATATAGAAAAAAATTAAAATCTCTATAAGATATTTACTAACATGATCATTGATCATAGATGCTTCACATTTGATAATAATCGGATTGAACTGCAAATTTATTATACAGTAAATCATATATTGATATTCCATATTTTTATCATGACTATCCATGGCTAACATACCATGTTTATATATAATAATTATAACATTATGAAACATAATTAAAGTTCTCTGGAACATTAAAATCAGCAGTTTATAATTGAGGTGTCAAGTAAAAGACATATCAGATCTCATTTAAAACCAATTAATAGATACATTAATCACACATCTATATTAGTCAGAGAGGATCCATTATTAAGAAAAAATATTTATTTTGAGTATGTAAGGTGACCTAACTTAGTATATGGGTTATTATAATAACTCAAATATGACCATAAATTGGGAATTTCCTTCCTAAAGGCCAAAACAAAATGTTATCCCATATTAAAAAAATACAACTGTAATTATATTTTCCTAATATTATAAAGTTTTAATCATTTAAATATTACATAAATTTTTTGTTGGAACTAGTTTTCACAAACACTGTCTACCCTATAATTTTACAAGAAATTTATGTAACTCAATATAAAATTCATCAACATTCATAACCATATTAACTAGTAAACTATTTATTCTCTTGTTTAATTCTAAGTTAACTCATGATGAAATTACTATTCCAATAAGTATATCTTGGGTGAAATTATAAGGATTCAATGTAATTGACCCACATCATTCTAGGATGGTTCTATAACATATTTTATTATTCGTAACTAAAGTTAATTTAAATATTGGTAAACATTATTCTTTTCTTAAAATATGTGATCATGTCATAATTCATTATATAAAAAACATTCAACTTCATGATCTATTAGGTTGACTAATTTTCCTTCTGTAAAATAATTTTTTTAGAATTAATTTATAATTGAAATTTTATGATTTATTTATTTGAAAATTAGTGAAAAAAGTATTCTATAAATCATTAAATAAGGATCAATATTTGTTGAATTCAATTTAATGTCATTAATAAGAATAAAATATTATAAATTCAGATGGTATAATAATGATTTTTTGCTACATCACGAATTTTGAGGATGATTAATTTAATAATATATATTTTTATCCAATACTGGATGAGTGTGTTTTTTATAAAACAAATTATGATATAACGAGTGCAGGAACACTTTTTTTGTATATATAAGAATAAGAAAGGGTTTTTTCATAAAAATAACAATATTTGTGCTCCTTTATATTTTTTTTATGTTTTTGGAAGATTAACCAACCATAGTAATTTATATGACAACCTAAACATGGCATGAATATCATTTACATCAATTAAAATACTTATAAATCACAAATGAGAAATGAATAATACATGTACATCTTAACAGATTAGTTTATTATTAGTTTCCTTAAGTAGGAATCATTTTTTAAAACACATCATAAATATAATCCATCTTTTTTTATTAAAATGGTTTGACTTCTATATATGCTATATATATCTGAATTTTTATTTTCCTATAGAAATAGAGACCATAATATAAGTTTTACATAATTTTTTTAAATGGGATCATATAATGATTCCAAAAAGATTTATTATTAGATAATTAATATTTCAAAAATGTGAACATTGAATAAATGTCATGATTTATGGAATAACTTCATAGAATAATTAAAATTAATCACATGATGAACCAAATGTATATAATATAATTTTTTTGTTATTTAATCAAATATTTTATTTTTGAATATTAGGAATTCAAATATATAGAAAATTGTGAGAGAGATATCAATGTGTAGTTAGTACACCACAAGTGAAAACAATTCAAAACAACTATTCATAATGATGTGTTTCATTTAAAAATCAGCTATATTGTTATTTTATTTTTCATTAAAAGGTGAAACTATATTTACTAACTCTATATTTTTTCCTAGAATTCATATAAACATGCCAAAAAAATTCTTTATTTCTATAAATAGTATGTTTTCAGCATTTTAGCTTACTCATTTGATGCCCCTCATTGGCACACCCATAATTTTTGACATCTATAAATTTCACTATCACTAACTCCCCTACTCAAAAAATCCTTTATGGTGGTTCCCTATGGTTTTATATGATTTATTTATAGTAATATACCTATTTCCCTATAATTTCCGCCCCCAATATCACATGACTTATAATTTTCACATGATTTACCCTTACTATTTACATAGGATTGTATGGTGTAAATGGATTGAAATTTGACATGGATAATCATGGTGTTCTTGATTTTTAGGATTTTTATGGTTCTATCTTATTCTAATAAAATATAATTTGATGAAGGTGATTAGTTTTGGAAATATTAATGTAGATGTCTCTAAATAACAATATATTATTTATAACACTTTATTATTAAGACATTTGAATAAATTATTGATCATATTAGGATATAAAAAATATGATGGATTATATTTTTCCCCATTATTTTTATGATATTATATTTGATATTATAAATACATGTCCTTTTCTATCGAATACTCATTCTCATTTACTAGTTCTATTTTTCCTTTTTCTATTTAATTTCATTTGTGTTTTACCTTAGGGTTTTTTGGGTGGAAATTTGGGAAAAATGGAACGAGGAGGGAAATATATAGTTAGTATGAAATTTTCCCAAATAGTGCACCCTGGCCTAGAAAACATTGAATCCTTAGATATTGGGATTTTCATGGATATAAAATGGTTAGAAAAATTGTGTGCCATAAAATGAGAACCATGATACCCCCCCCCCCCCCGAAGAGATGAACAGTTAAGGAGCACAGTTTGGGGGAACTGTGTCCTCCTTCCCAAAAAAACATCTACTAGAGTTAAATTAACCTAAAAAATATTCTTAAACATTCACCAACAAACATTTTAACCCCAATTCAACTCTAGTTTCATGATAATATATTATTCATGATTTTGGATCCCTCCAAACAAATTATAAGCAATTCAGATCTTCATTCTTCATGGTATGTGTCCTTGATACAAGATCTTCACATCTCCTGGTAAGTGAATGCTAACCCACATGGTTTTTCATTCCTATTATTTTGTTATTACATTATAGAACGAGATTTTTCATCAAGTTTTGGTTTAATCTATATCACTCTTTTTATATATAAAATTCTATATTTTTATCCAGATTTAAAATATCTAGATATGTTCAATCATGTTTTAGGATCTAGATTTGGTTATCATTATAAATTATTACACATTTAAAATTATAAAATAAATAAGTAATTATTAATCTAATATATGGTGTTGATGTGATAAATTAATTGTTTAATAAATTAATCAAATTATATACGAATGAAATTTTTTAATTTTATTAATTAGTATGTTAATATATTAATTTTCTATTGTGATATATATGATATTTTGTTGTATAGATATATGTGAAATGTGAAATGATGAATGGTAACATGGAAATTCATTCCAGAAATAATAAATATGAGTGGTAATATATTAATTTAGTTATTAAATGATGAATAACAACAATGGAATTCAATAATTTTATATAAAATATGAATAGAAATATTGTTATTCAAATATTAAATTATGAATGGTTAGAATTGAATTCTATAATGTAGTATAAATATGAATGTTAATATGGTCATTCAGTTATTAAACAATGAATGTTAACGATGGAATTGTGTCATGCAGTATAAAATATGAATAGTAACAATGGAATTTAGTGTATGATATTATAATATGGGCGTCCTAAGTAACCTAAGTGGGTTTGTGGTAAAATAAAGAGTAGTTGAATAAATGTAAACTATTTACTTTATTTTCTTATGATATTCTAATTATAAATTCCTAAATAGTTTTGAATGAATATTTTGTTAGACACCAATGGTGGTGTCCTACTATGTTTTACTCATACCCTAATTATTATTCTATATCAGTACCAAAAAAGATTACATTATTTTAACACATGTATAGGGAAATACCCATACTTTTGAGGGATGATTGAGATATATAGGGATTAGCGAACCAGACATGGTATTGGGTCTTGGTTGGAGGTTTTTTCAGTGTCTTTAGTTATTTTGGGTGTTCATTTTGACACATGAAATGTAAATTATAAGGGAATATCTATTGATTATTTTTGATATTTTAGTTTCTAGGTTTGGTCATCTTGTGATATAGTATTTTTATGTTTATTTAATGTTGATAAATTATTCAGTTGTTGTGGTATATTATTTTTATCCTATGTATTACTCTACTAAAAGTGGTATAGACTCGACATGACTAAAATTAGACACTATCATCTAACTAACATCCTCTGGCAGGAAGGGTGGCCCAATTGACATCATTTAACTGACTGAATTCAAAAACTAGTGCATATACCTTTCTCGTAATGTTATGAAGTGGTTTTAGAGCACAATTTTCTTTTCTTTTCTATTGTCTTAATTTTTTTAAAAGGTAGATAGGAAAATAGTAATAGGTAGTCCTTGGTTATGATACCATTAATAGTAGTATATAACCCATGTAAGGGTTTGTACATAAGTACCCAAGGTGTGTTTTTTGTTGTTGATGTTTTCTATTATGGGCGGATGTTATTTCAAATTGGGTGATGAACATGTTGTGCAATGTGATTATTTTTTAAATTATTTTTTGATATTTGACATTGGATAGGTATGGAATGATGGTTTAGTCCCATGAATCATTCTATTTAATCATGATTTTGGTTACATACATAATCTTAGACACGTACCAAAAAACTGGTTATGGGAATGTTATTGAACATGAACTATTTTCCCTTTCTTTTGAAATTGATCTGAAAATTGTGACTAATGTGAGATTGAGAATAATAAAATGATGCAAGATGATAATGAATGGTATTATACTTATAATTATGAATATGATAATTTTTCTTCACTTTTTAACCATTACCTAGTTGTAGGATAGTTAAATACAGTGATTGCACCCCAGTTTTGACTATGTGGATGGGTTTGGGGGAAAAGATGTGTTATTCTTTATTGTTTTTTAGCTACCTAAATGTGATAATGTAGTGTTATGTTTCCTGAGATGTGTGTCTAAAATTAAATATACATTCGCCCATGATGTGTCTCATTGATTGTATTACATAATGATATGGTTGGAGATTCTCCACTAAGAGTTAAACTAGAGGCACCGATATTGTATTTGAAGAATCATGAGATATGTTCAGAGAGAACGTTTCTCACATCATCATGTTCATTGAATGATATCCAAAGAGGTTTTTGAGGAGTACTTCTAATGTAATGAGGCATTTTCAGTTTCATGACCCTCTAACTATTACTAGAGATGGTGTAATAGATAGACCTGAGTTCTGTATTGATTCTATCTAGATGACGCACTACCATTTGAATACTCTTGCTAAGAATACGGTCATGTTAAAAGCATATATTCTATGAGTATTAGTGAAGTGATGGTGGGACATTCAAGAAATTATTAGATAGACTAATGGTATGTTATATATGGACTTCATCAATAAGTACATGGAGAAAATATATCCAGAGACACCAAGTGAGGAGAGATCTATTGAGTTATTGCAGTCAAATTAGGGGTGCATGTCTGTGATAGACTATGAAAGATGTTTTATATTTATAAAGCTATTTTCACTATAATTGGTAGGAGATGAGATGCCAATAATGATACATTTCCAAGACATACATAAATATTAGATTATTCCCCAGGTTAACCACATTCAAATAAAAAACCTTTTTTGAAGTGGTGGACCGGGCTCTTATAGCTGGGGGAACATGAGTGAGGCCTCCAGTTGAAGACAAATTGTTCCATAAGGATAGTCTAGAGGTATTAAATCCAAGATGATTAAGAATCATTATGAGTGTTCTGTCCAGTGCAGTGGAAATATGAGTTTTTAGAGTAAAGGGTCGGCTATATAAGACCTTATTAGAGAGATTTCTCATCAGTGCAGAATTTTGGGCCATTATCATATAAATTTTCCATTACCACTAGTGGAGTTTACTTTTTATGGAAATATGGGACATATGTGGAGGTTATATAAGACCCCATTATTAACAGGTAGTGATGGAGTACTTAGAAAATTCTAGTATGTGGGAAAGAGATCTTCTACACTATATCATTTTGGATGTTGGAGTTCAACATTCTGTGGTAGTAGAGGTTATATATTTGGAGCTCCTATGCAAGAGTTCCCATCTAAGCAGGATGGTGTATCATAGGGGAATCACGTTCCAGAATAGGGAACTGAGGAAATATGGTAACATGCTATAAAACCTACACATTTTGGAATCAAGGTTCCACCATCAATAGTGAGGTATTATTCCTATAGCTTCTACATTAGATAATACCTTATTTTATACTGGTGTCTCTTATTTAATTATTTAGAAAACACTTTTGAATTGGTTGACCCTGGGGGTGGATTTCATGTATGGGGTGTTGAAAAAAGATACATTGTGTGGGGTTTGGACTAGAAGCAAATTATTATTGTAGAGGTGTTTACTTTAGGCTGGGGAGTATCATATCCTATGAGATCTATACATCTTTGACATGATATGATATATCCTAATTATAGGTATAGACTAGTTTGTAGCATAATGAGACCACGAAGATTTTTACTTAAGGAGATTAAATTTTATTCCTTCTAAGGGTGATAAGAATAAAAACGATGGAGATTTGGATATCTAGGTAGGCTGAGTGGGTCCAATTACTCAATAACTAGGAGGTCACAAAGAATAATTTTCATGTTTGTTGTAGTATTATGGGGGAATTAAACATGTTTTCACTAAAATATTGTGGATTGGTTTTAGGAGGTATTTTTTGAATATTTATCTAGAATACCACCTGAGAGTGATGTGGAATTTTTTAATGAGCTCATGTTATGTGATGGGATAGTTTAAATTTCACTATAAAGAATGAACTAGATAGAGATTCAAGAGATCAAAACTTATCTAGATGTGTCAGAGGATAAGGTATTTATCCATCCATTTATGTCACCATGGGGTTCTATAGTTTTTATTTATAAAAGGGATGACAAGACACTACTCTTCGGGATTTAAAATCGTATGTAGAATCAGATGACTGTGAAGAACTAGTATCATCTTCTACACATCGACGATCTTTTTGACCAGTTAAAACGATCTTGTGTTTTATAAAATATTGACATGAGATTATGGTATCATCATGTGAGTTTTATACCGTATGATATTTTTAGGACTACTTTCATATGTATTTATGGCCCTTATGTGTTCATCATAATTCCATTTGGGATGATGAATGAACAAGCTTTGTTTTTGTCCTTGATGAAAAACAACATTCATCTAAACCTGGATAAATTTGTGGTAGTGTTTTTGGATTAATTTTTATTAAATTCCAAGACTCAATAATACTATTATCAATACCTTAAAATCATTCTGAGTACACTAAGAGATCATAATCGACATCTAATGTAATATAGGTTAGTTTTTGATTAATTAGGTACACATTTTAGGTCACATAATCACAAAGGAAGGTGTGTTAGTGATCCAAAAGATTAATCATGTAGTAGATTATTGGGTGTATCCTAAGAACATGTTTGATATTTATATAATTTTGATATTAGATGGTTATTATTTGAGGTTTTCTCGGGAAGTTTCGTGTTTGGAATCACCACATTTATTTTTGAAAATAAGGGGATAAATATTGAGTGGTCATAAGAATGGGATAATTCCTTCCAGCGGTTGAAGAAGTGTATGACATTGTCATGGATCATGATACTACCTAATGAATTTGATGTTTATACGGTGTATTGTGACACTTATGGGATAAGGATTTTAGTAGTGTTGAATGTGAGATATTGAGTTTTTGTGTATGGGTCTCAGAAGATTATGTACTATGAAAAGAACCACCCTATACCAAACATCGAGTTGGATGTTGTTGTTTATGATTTAATGTTTTGGAGACATTATATATTGGAAAAGAATTTTAAGGTGTATAGTGATTACAAATATTTATGTACATAATTTACTAGAGAGATTCCAATATTTGAGAGCAATGTTGGGTTTAGTATATATAGTCATGATATGTTGATCTATCATATATGACTGAAAAGGGAATCTATTTGGATGATTTTTTAAAAGAAAAAAACTCAATCTATTCATTATTCTAGTATTGAGTGTAATATAATGGATTTACTAGGTGAGAATTGCATATAAGTTCCAGAGAGTTATGAGTGGATGACTATGGTGTGTTTATTAGCTGATTATACTCACTTTAGATAGATTATAGAGATATAGTATGTGGATCATAAATGCTTTTTCCCAAAGGAAATGCCTTGATGGGGGGTGTGAACATCCAATTGGATGAGAGATAAAGATTAGGTCACCTATTTGAGGAATCATTTTTATGTTCCAATGAGTATGTAAAAGTAGTTGATGTGAGAGATTCATGCCTTAAAGTGGATGGTACATCCATGTGTAAAAAAATTAACCATAACCAATGATGAGAGTTTTTCTCACCATGCATCAAAAATATAAAATGTAGTGTTTGTGAAATAATTATTCAGTTTTCAGTAGGTGAAGGATGAGAATCAATGACATTATGGTATATTACAGTCCTTAACTATTCAAGAATAGAAGTGGGAAAATGTGACCATAGATTTTGTGGTGGTTTTACTGAGTAAATTTCATAAGAATTATCCAATTTGGGTTTATGTGGATAGACTGAAAAATGAAGCACATTTCATTCCTATATAGTAAATCTTATCGATAGAGAAATTGTGAAATATATATTTTGTGAGATATATCGTCTATATAGGGTTCTATAGACTACTATTTTCAGTTGTGATTCATCATTTACGTCTAATTTCAAGATGGTATTAAATAATGTCCTTGTCATGTTGGTTTTTCTGATTTCATAATTCCACCCAGGGTAATATGGAAAGTTGGATCCTAATGTGTTGGTGCATAAGGTTATGCAATGAGCATATACTGTTGAATTTGGTCGATCATAGGATTAAAACCATGATTATATAGAGTTTTACTATAAACAAAGTTATCATGGAAATATACAGATGGAACTGTATGAATCTCTTTATGACAGGCCATGCATATAATCTCTTTTCTAGATAGTGGAATAAGAGTTGTAGTTATTGGGACTCAGTCCAATGTAAGAGACAACTGAGAATGTACAACTGATTCATATGTGTAATGTTCTGTCTCATAGTATACATTAATTGTATGATGATTGATGTCCATGAACCTAATAGGTTACATGGGGTGATTATTATTCCTTTGAGAGTCACCTAGATTGGGTCAATGTGGGATATAGAGACAGAGCAAGATGGCACCCAAGTGAGTTGGATCATTTTATGATGTGAGGATAATCAGGTTGATGGCATGAAGATTGGATTTTCTAATGATATATAGTGTTATGGATGAATTTAACTTTCTTTACAACTGTTTTGGTTCACCCCAACCCTTATAATGTGATTCATGTGGATGATATTGATATTAATAAATATTCATCCTTTGGGGAGCATCTAATATGTGTGTGGGATCAAATTGAGAATGAGTTGAGAGGAGAGATCAACCGAAAAGTAAATGTATTATGGAAACATAGACAAGTTTAAGAATAATTTTGGAATATAGAGCTAGATATGAGGGATTAGTGGCCCAATAATTTCAACTCCTAATATTATAAATTTTTTGGAGTATAGCTTGAGGACAATCTATCATACGGAGGAGAGATTGTAAAATCAATTCCATTTATATAGAATTCATCGGAACTTTATTTGGTAAATGTATTCCTTTTATTTATAATTTCTATTTGAGGTTTACCTTGGGATTATTTGGGGTGGAAATTTTGGAAAAATGGTAGAATGGGGGAAGTGCATAGTTGCCACACTGTTTTCTCTAACGATGTTCCAAGGCCCAACAAATTGTAAAACCCTAATATATAGGGATTTTCATGGATGGGACATGGTTTGTCAAATAATGATCCCTAAAAAGAGAATCAATTCCCCTATAAAGAGTTTCATGTCTAAGATTCACAGTAAGGGGAACCCGTGAACCCCTTCCATATAATACAAACAAGAGAATGAAATTAACAAAAAATCTAGTTTTAAAAATTATGACACCCCTATTTGAACCCCAATTCAACCGTTTCTCGACCCCAATATTTATTTCAAAATTTATGTTCCCCATTGTGAGATTAAAAGAAATTATAACAAATTTTTTTCATTATTTTAAGTCCATATCAATGATCAGTACCACTCCCGATAAGTTAATCCTACCCCTCTTGGTTTCCTATTCCCATTAATTTCATCTTCAATTATATAAAATGTTTCTTCAACCTCTTTTTATTTGATATATATATTGTTTTTTGGATATAGATCTTGGGTTTTAGATCCAGATCAGGATTTTTGGGATCTTAATAATTTCAATATTGATTTTTGATTTAGATCTCATTCTCATTCTACGTCATTACTCTGCTGAAATTGGTTATTTTTCATTCAGTGATTTATCATTAATGAATTGTGTTATGTGGTGTATTTATCAAGCTCCAAAGTCATGTATGGAATTATATGTATGTAACTATATGATTTATATTTTATTTTTATAAATTGTGTTATTGGATGAATTAATTAAGTTAGTAAACAAATTAATTGAGGAAAATGTGAAATGTTATATATTGGAATTATAGAGTATGAATAATTTATTTTGCAATTAATTAATACATATAGATTTTTTAATTATGAATAATCAATTTATGAGTTAATTATGGAATATTAAGTTTTTTATATTGAATAATTAATTGATTAATTAACTATGAGATGATGAAATTGTAAAATGATTATTTAATTGATTATTTAATTAGCATACTTTTTGTGATTCATTAGTTGTATAATTTAATAATGGAATGATATGAGAATTAAATTTTGGAATTTTATTAATCACTTGGTAAATTAAATTTTTATATTATTGTTACATAAATGATATTTTGATTTTAGAGATATATAAAATAAGAAATAACTCATGTAACAAAAAAATAGTTATGAACTATAAAATTTAAATGGAAACATGGTCATTCAAATATAAAATGAGTAATAGAGAAAATGAAATTCAATCATATAATATAAATAAAAAAATGAAACTTGGTAATTCATTTATAAAATGGTGATTGGAAATAGTGGAATTCGGCCATAGAGTTAAAAATATGAATTTTAAAATGTTTCTTCAGATATTAAACGGTGAAGGCCACAATAAAATCCAATCATCCAGTATATAATATAAATAGTAACAATTGAATTCAGTTTATCATATTGATATTTTATTGTCGTTGGGGTCTCATGGGTATTTTTTGGTAAATTAAATAGTAAATTAAAAAATTTAAATGATTTAATTTATTTCTTTATTTTATTCTTATTACAACTACATACACTATTTTGATTGGATATTGTTTTAGACATCATTGGTGGATCCTACTAAGTAGTACTCATACCCTACTAAGGTTTCCTAATGAGTACCTGAAAAGATTATATTATTATTCAATAGGTTAAGGTAAATTCTCCCGCACTAGAGTGGAGTTGGTTTGGATCATGATTAGGGAACTAAACTTGGTGATGGTCCCTCTTGGGGAAGTTGTGAGTGTCTTTATATTTTGGAATTAGATTTTGACACTTTACATGTACTTTATTATGGAAAATTTATTGTTCAGTTTTGAAATTGTATTTTTTATTTTTTACCATCTCTGTGGTAAAAAATTATTCTCATTACGATATTTAATTATATTATAAATTTTCTGTTGTGTATTATTCTCTAATGGGGAATTACTCTGATAAAAGAGGGAATAGTATTCCCATTGCATGAATTAGACCCACTTTTCTAGTTAGCATCCACTAGTATATTGGGTTGCATGAATAAGGTAATGTGACCTATTGGATTTAGGAACTAGTGTTTCGCACCCAGTTTGGGATAGTTTAGGTATGGTAGAATTATCATGGATTTCATGGGATATTCCAATAAAATTGATTTTAATTCTTACTATGTGTTTAAAAAAAACATTGAAGGGTAGTTTTTATTCAAATGGGATCATAAATTATTTTTTAAAATGTGTGTGTGTTTTAATGAATTATGTTATAAACATATTTCTTGATATATTTTATAGGGGATTTTATTTATTTATAATAATTTGTTTTTTATTATTTTTCTTCAATTCGTACCTTACAGTTCAAAAAAATTATTGAGTATGGAATGTTAGGAAAATATTTTACATAATTTCCATGGTATTAGATTTCCATGGGTGCCTTATATAGTTTAATCGAAAAATTATATAGAAAATAATTAAGATTATATTTCACATTGAATATTATTCTATAATGTGGTTCATTCACGGGATAAAGGGTTATCTCATAGAATGGGAATGGGGGAATTTCAAGGTTTGAAACTTTCAAGTTCCCTATTGGTCAGAATGATTTCTACTAGAGTGACATTATTTTAAATAAAATTCATATTTATATAATTACCATGGATTATGTTTTAATTCATAGATTTTATGATTAGCTATAAAATATAACTGTAAATTGTTATTATTAACTTATATATTAATTGTTTCTTAATAAAAAATATTGAATGTGATTTTTTTTTACTCATGTAATGTAAAGCATATAAAATTTTATTTTATTTCAAACTAGTGATTTAATTTTTCCTTCTAATAGGAGTTATGTATATTCAAAATCGTATCCAATTCGGAAATTTCTCACACTATACATACACACACTACTTGTATGTATAACAATTAATATCTTTTGTTGGTAATGAAAATATTGAAACACCCTTTGGTGGTGTACCATATATTCCTTCATCATATTTTTTGAATATTTAATTATTATTTCAGTTCTATGATTCCCATGGAGATAGTTTTATGTTATTTTAGGAAATTTTAATATTATGGGTTATACATGTAGTTTTTTAAGCCAATTGTTTCTATTTGTTAATATATTTCATTTCATGTATCTCAAATTTAATTTTTAAGCACATAATTACATTTAATTATTTATTTTATTTTCAATCATATTATAGACTATTTATTTTACATATATGTTGAAAAAATTAACATATATTGTTTGATTATCCAATATATTGATACATAATGTCATATTCCTCAGTGTTGGAAATAGATTTTCTTATTTTATTTTTATAGTGAAAAATGTTAGACTGTTATGCAATATAAAATCAGTCATGAACCATCCTGAGTCACCCCTAAACCATGTACCTAATCTTGTCTATGAAAATTTACAAAGGGAGGTTCAAAAACACAAAAGTTGGCTACATGTTCATGGGAATAAACATGATCATATTTTTATTGATTTTTTCACAATAAAAAAGATAAATTCAATATATAAGATTCATAAAATTAACAGTAACATTGCATATGAACATAGAACATCCATTCAATAACAAAACCATTATGAAATAAGATCTCATAATATAATCCCATAAGCTAATAAATTAAAAATATTAAATTAAAATACAAAAATTTCACTAGAAATAAGTCTTTATAAGAATATGAGGAAAAAAAACATACACAACCCTAAAACCCAAAAAAAAATATCATTGATATTCTATTGTATCTTATCATCCTAATAACATGAAATATATAGGTATGATCTAAAAATAAAAGTATTTCCCCATCTAGTGATCCAAAATGTGGAAACCAAAGTAATATTAATAATAGGAAAAATCCTTTTTTATTAATATTTCATGAAAAATATTTCCTGAATACTTATTTATTTTATGAATAATAATTAATTTATAATGAAAAAAATAGTTTTTTGTCTATAAAAATTGAGTTTCATGAATTATATAGTTTTATTCAAATTATTAACATTTCTATGATAGATGTTAACTTTGAAAAAATGATATATTTTGTAATGTCATCAAATAAAAATTAACATACATTGAATTCCTAATTTTATATAATTTTTTCATCTTAATATTAATTTAATCAATTAATTTCATTTGAATCATAATTATACATTAATATGATATAAAAACATTATTATACATAAAATGTAATTTGACTAGAGAACCATTTTTCATTTTTTTATCTGTTTTTTAATTAAATGATTTTTAAAACATTATATATTTAGTCCAAAACTATAGGTTTAATATATTTAATTAGGGGACTAAATTTATTATAATGTTAAATGTAATTTACATTATGAATAAAAACCTTGGTAAGAAAAGGAAGGGACCACATTAAGATTTAAAAAAGTTAAAATGGTTCAACATAATATGATGATTTTTCAAATGACCTAAAAAATTATATAAGTTGTTTCTTATGGTAATTTTTTCACCCTATATTATCTCCAATTAATGGTTATGTAATTTTAGAACCATTTTTCTAGATAACATATTAATATATTTTTATCGTTTAAAAATTCTTCATTGTGTCCTCTGCCACAATTATAAAAGGACACCACCTCTCCTTTATTTTCATCCATTTAAGAGACCCTTCTTTGGGGTATTAACTTCCAAAATCACATTATAACATCCATAATCACGTGTTATAAGTATTTTGTTTTAATAATACAATCCTATGAAGTATTAAGTTGCAATACTAAGATGTTTTTTTGAAGATGATTTATAGTTCTTAACTTAGTGTTTAATTTAATTTCTTTATTAACCTACTTCAATCCACTCTTATCCACTATGATATATTAAAATAAAAATATCCCATATAATTAAATATTATTATGATTATTTTATAACCCTTTCCCTCTACTTATAATCATCTATAAAATGAAAACATATTTAATGAGTACAGACACACTAAACCCTCTCAAAAATAGTGAATTATATTTTTCATCACCACGTCTTATAGTTTGTCATAATGGAATATTAAAATTAAACAGAATGATGTATTTGACTTTAATTTAATTTTATAATGTTAAATAAATATTATAATTATTTCCTTATAATTAAATGAAAAATGAAAATATCACTTATGCGTATATATAGACTACAACCTCACAAACTAATATATTTAATTTTTAATAATTACCTCACAGGGATGGTATATAAAAGATTATTTTAGTAAATAATATGATATTTGTGACATAATTTTCTGGAAATATATATAATACATACCTTGTATAGTTCACGTTCATTTATAAATAGAAATTTTGTCAATGTGTATGTATGGACTATTGTCCACATATTGTAACCTAACATATTTTTCATAACCCCCATACATGGATTGTTATTAAATTTAATTAATATATAAAAATTAAAATTATAATATTATTATAATTCTGTAAATGATATTTTAATTATCCATTTTTCAATGATAAAACTGCTGAAATCATTTTTGACTTGTGAGAAAAGAATCCTCAAAATGTCCAAAGTAAACTTATTTTATTAAGTGTTTAAGTTTGAGAAATTTATATGTGATTTAAAATGAATAATAGGAAGAGAATTAATTTTTAGAAACATATTATGAATTTAATTAATTAGCATAACTTTATTATCCTATGATATAAAGAACGTACCGAAATATCAGACTCGAGGTAAAAGATATTGTTTCATTAAACCATGTTTTTAAATGATATGATGATTTCAATAGAACGTTTTATGCCAGATTGATATTATACATATGATCTATATAAATTAAAATAAATTAATTAAAAACTTGTTTTTCTCTTTAATGTTAATTTTTTACAAGGTTCTACGAAGGTGATCTTATTTTATATTTCATATAGAATGTTTGATTTTCATTATAAATTATATTTTGAATTTTTTTTAACTTTTATATGGTCCTAAAATTTTCCATTATGTTAATAATTATTTTATATTTTGATTACATTTCATTATTCAAGGATTCGTTTAATCAAAAAAACATTTTCCTATTGTTATGTTTTTTTTGAAATTCATGTTTTTGAGGAATGGGGTATATAAATATGTTAAATTGATTTACTGAAGGGTTATAAAGTAAATATTTATGATTTTTATGAGTAAAATAAAAGATTTTATATGTATTATATATTTTTTATACATTGTTTATGAGGAAGGGTGGGCCAAATGGAGCTCTCCAATGCTTTTTTTAATGATTATGATTTATAGATAATTATTCTAGAATTAGTGGTGTGTGTTATTCCATTTGAAAGGTTTCTTATATGGGTTATTAGAACATTATCTTACAAGGAAACTATAATAATTTTATATTCTTTACAATTACTTTTAATGGATGTCGTTATATTTTTATGGCATTAAAATAACATTTTATAATTGAATGATTATTCCGTTTACGGTTAAATTTTATGTTTTTTAAAGAATATATTATATGGTTTGATATTTTTTATAATAAATGATAATGATTAGGACTTTTAAACTATGTTTTTATTTAAATTGTTTGATGAAAAATCTAACGAATAAATGTTGATTTTACTTGTTTGTGAATAATTGTTTTAGCTCAAATATTACTATGTTTAATTGAAAAACACTTATATGATATCATGGTTTTAAAACGGAATAAGATGATTATGTTTTTCCTTCCTTGTGTATTATAGTGAGATTATTTTGACTATCCAACATCTTATAATTTTTTTCACATGTTTTAAGATTAGTTTTTAAAAATGGTGAAATCATGTTGAAAATCATATGGTTTTTTTTCAAATATTCATCTTTTCAATTTTAAATATTCGCATTGTACTAAAAATGGAAACTAAGTGAAAGTTGCTAATTTATAAAGATATTATTTATTATTTAAGTGTTATTATCTAATTATATAAAACTATAAATATAAAAAATTATATTTTAATGAATATATGTAAATAAATATTTCCTCTTTAAATTTTAATTATAATAAGGAGAATGTACTTTTATTTGGTATCAGGTTTGAGTTATAATTGTTTTAAATGTTATAATAATGTATATATGTAACCTTAAAATGTTTTAAATTATTATAATAATGGGATATATTTTTAATATTATAATATTTCTTCATCTAATCAATTTCTTTAAAGAAATTATTATCACATAGAAAATACAAAATTTGATATAAGATTGCACCTAAAAGAATACTATAATTCTAAATTAGTAAACTAGAATGCATAGATATCATAGAATGTGTTTTATTTACATTATGGACTTGATTATTTTTATAATTAGTGGTTGTGCTGTCTATGATAGGGAGAAAATGCATTCACTATAATGTTACATGTATATAATATATCATTTCATAAATTAGGTTCCTCTAGAATTAGTTGTTTCTTCTAAATTAAGATAGTAAAGGGATCAAATAAGGAATTAAAAAAGTTATTTGATGCCATGGTTTTTTCGAATCATTAAATGATAATTCTAGGTATTTATAATTTTAAATTATAATTTGGTTGTTCAGGTAAATGCAATTGAATACCAAGGAAATAGAATGAATTTATTCCTTCGATTGGGATGAGTTTAAGTATATTTTCCTCTATAAATAATTACATATGTTTTTTATACATAGTATTGAACATAATTCTCTTATTTGATGATAAAAAATAATGATTAAATGGATGCATATAATTTAAACTTCACCTGATATGAATGGTATTTATAAAACTGTATTATAGAACATTCTAGTAAAAATATTTATTTTTACTATTGATTGAATCCATGATATTGAATGGGAATTTAATTCTCATTTATGTAAATTTTATGGGAATTTTTTTATACTAAGAATTTTATAATAGTATTTTTTTCAATTATCATTTTTTTATCAAAAAAAGTTAAAAAAGGAATCCATGTGTCATACAATGGGATTCATTTGTTGAGGAAATAGGATGTTAAAGTAAAATTTCCATCATGTGATGATTAAGTTAAAAATAACCCATTCGAATGTTATAAAAAATATGGGATAAGTTTCCGATGTGGTATGTTTTGATAGGATCGTCATGACTGCATTGAAAAGCTTCAAAGTGATGATTATAAAAATCATGAAATGTGGGCAGTAAAATGTTATAATTGTAAATTGATCGGTCATTATATGATTAAAGATTTATAAATTGGAATTAAGGCTCAATGTCTTCACGATCATAGGTAAAAATTGTGTTCAAATCCTATACATTTATTTTGGTATATCTTGGACCCTCCATAGATGAGGTGTAAGTAATATTATATATTTATTAGGATTTGGCCAATGTATTTCTTGTCTCAATATCTACACATTATTTTATTAGTAAAAAATATATGTATGATGTAAATTTAAAATAAATAAATGAAATAATAATGTTGGATAATAACACCTTAGGATTGTATTTATGAACAAATAATTTATAAGAATCATCTTTTTTAGGAATTTCTTTACCTGAGAAACCATTTTTTCTTTCCCCTTGTAGTGGTTGGTGTTATTTTTTTATGGAATGGATTTAACATTATAATTTTATGGAGATTAAATATAAAAATAATTTTTTTTCTGTAATGAGTTAATGTTTGTGAACAAGAATGAATTAATATATTCGGTACACATCAAGAATCATAGAGTTTGTTTAATGTTGGAAATGAATGTTATATAGAAAATATTTTTGATTAGATTGATTAATTTGAAATTAGTGATGATTAATCAGTAAATGAATATAATTTTGTCCTTTTGGATGAATTTACTTTTACTATACATGATCCAATGATTTAATTTACAATTAAGCTAGCATATGATGTTCCAAAAAAAATCTTTATCAAACAGCTCAAGTGGAATTTTTGTAATTAAATAATTGTTAAAATAGTTTTTAATAAATGATTCATTCATCATTGGGAATCTTTATAGGGTATTTCAATTTAATTTTCATAAAATAAATACGGTTCAATGAGGGTTTTTGTTTATTATATAGAATTGAATAGTATCATTTTTAAGAAGTATTATATGTTCCCTCATATAAATTATTTTTTAATCAACTCAATGGTGATTAGTATTTTTCAAGAGATCATATTAGGTTTTGGTTTTATTATAAGAATGTGAAGAAGGATATAAATCCAAAGAAAAGTTTTTGTAATATATATGGTCATTATCAATTTGTGGTTATTCCCTTTAAGTTGAAAAATTCTCATACAATATTTATGAAACCTATGAATCTTGTTTTCTATGAATTCCTGGATAACATTATGTCTAATTTTTGTAATTAAACCTTAATATATTTTAATTTTAATGATTATTATGAGGATAATTTTCTATTTTATAAACAAAACTAGAGAGATAATATTTTATTTGGAAAATTCTCTAAATGTTAGTTCACGTTGAGATTGATTTCATCATTTTGACATATTGTAAATGATGATAGATTAAAAAATTATCTGTTTAAATAAGTTCTATAAAAATATATTAAATTTCATAGATATTCATGGTTTAAATGATTATAATTTTATGGATTATTTTTTATATAAAAAATTCTCTATTATCCATCAAACTACATATTTTATCTAGAAATTAAGTGAAATCCATCAAGATTAATGAATGGGATAATTTTTTCTAGTAACTGATAATATGATTACAAATTTCCCAATTATTTTCTTTTCCATCTCGAAATAGTGACTTTCTTATCTACATTGATACTTCATAGAAGTTGATTATTCAATTTTTATATATAATGATATGGTAACTTCATGCTCTTTAATTTAATTGAAACCTCATGTGCTAAATTATCCTATAATTGACTTGGAATTAAAGGATGTAGTGAATTTTTAGAAATAGAGACATCATTTATATGGAGTATAATATTATATATAAACATGTCATAAATGATTGAAATTTAGTTATTCAAAACGAATAATTAAATATGGGTATGAGAATATCGATATAACTAAATAATATTTATGACTACATAATTAACGACCATTCAATAATGGAAAATATAGTGGCTATCACATTAAGTTAGACTGATAATCTTCCATTGAATATAATATTAATTGAACATTCCCCTATATTTTAATATTTAACAAATATTGGAACAATAATTTGGTATTGAAAAATTTCATCCATTTTTTATGTTTTAGTGTTTTCATAATTACAATACATAATTATAAATAATTAAATGGATTTTATTTATTTACATGAAAAAGAAAAATATGTTTGAAATGGTAAGTATACTAACGTTATCATTAACAGATATATTATTTGTAGATTTACAAAAAGATTATGTGTGACTTATGATTACTAGATGAAGAATGAATTATTGATTTAAGATCAAATATATTTATTTTGTGTTCATCACTATATCACAATGACGTATGGAGACCTCAAATAACATTTCCTAATTAATGGAATGAATAGAGACATTGAAAATGTTACCATGAAATATTTTACCTCAAATTTATGAAAATTTATTTTGAAGTCATTGCGTACTAAAATAAATTTCAATTCAAATTACCATCCTCATTTAGATGGAAATTCATAAAAAATATGTAATATTTTTCTATGTATTCGTTAATAATATAAATTGTATTATTAGAGAGTTTTGGATACATATATTTTTATACTTTACTTTTCTTAGAATAATAGTTTTTATTCAAGTATACAAATATAAAAATTTACAGAATTATATAGAATGATGTGTCATACTCAAACTTTTTGTAAATAAGTTAGTGAAAGGTACTCTATGGGAACATAATTGGTAGTGGGGAAATATGAGAATGGAAATTTCATTCAGTAGTATATGATAGCAGCTCAGAGTATGTTGAAAAATTATATAGATAAACAGAGTAAGGAAATTTTATTTGAGGTAGGGACCATGTTTCGTTAATGTATCTACCGGGAAAATTATTGTGTTGTTTAATAGAATGGAAAACTAATTTCATTTTTCATTTGACCACATGAATTTTTTAGAATATTTTATTGGTTACTTATCCAATAGAATTTCCTCTGAGTTTTTATCATGTAATTAATGTGTTTCATGATTTATATTTATTGAAAAATTTAAAAAATGTAAATACTATATTGAGTTTATATTAGGTTCTGTTGGAGGAGAACATTTTGTCCGAGGAAAATTCGATACATGTAATGAAGAATAGAGCATGATTGTTGTGGACTATGTTTATTCACCTAGTATAGGTTTATAGAATATACAATATGTTTAATGATGAAACATGGGAGTCTTAAAACACTATGAAGTAAATATATTCCCACATTTATAATATATGAATAAAATAAGTTTGAGGGTTAAATTTCATAAAGTTGAATGAATGTGAAAACCCACCTAATCTTGATAATATAAAAATATAACTATTTATTAATATTAATAAATTTGTATTCCTCTAGCATAATATTCTAAAAGAAAAATTGGAAATTTCTTAGAGAAAAAGAAAAATAGTTCTATTATAAATAAAATGTGTTTCATCCATTATATGTTATTACTCAAAGGATTAATTGTAATATTATATAATATTAAATTTAATAAAAAATGTATCATGTTTTATAGGATAAATTATAAATTTATTGAATTGAATTTTGGATAATTTTCATATGATGTTCATTTTGGTGAGAATTATAAAATATAACCTTCTTATGGGAAAACTCCATTTCCATCTCAAGAATTTATTAATATAATTTTTTAGAGTTTTATTTAAATTAAATTATTTGATTTTATTTATAAAAAAAATTAATTATTTAATTTTATTTATAATATATTTAATTAATCTATTTAGGATCAACATTGTTGTTTATTTTGGTATTGTATAATACATATAGGTAAAAAGTCATTTGTATAAAAACTTATTTATTTCAGTATGAGTTGTATTATTAAATGTAAAATTAACCAAATATATAGATTTACTCAAGAAAGAATTGGTTTTAATATTTTTATTCATTTTATTAAATTTTTTTAAATATATCAACCTCGTTTTGTTCCATTAATAATAGCAACATCAGTAAAAAAGTCAGTTATATCATTAAGAATTGAAACATGTAAAAAGCATTAAAACTAAAATTAAAAGAATAATAAATAATTAAAAACATGTCCAGTTTATATTGTGTGTTCATTTTCTAACCCAATATTATATCCTATTTTTAGATAAGTCATTTTTGTTCCATTTGTATTGGGCAATAAATTAATATACTTAATTATTTTGAATAATTCATTGTGGGTCCTCTCCCTCACTTATAAAAATACACCACTTATCCTCCCGTATAATAAATTATGTAACCTCTTCACTAAGGAAATATCTTTCCAAATACATTCCCTTAATCCCAAACTATTTATTCTAGACCATTTTTTACCATAATACCATTATATGAAGGAATTTGTTATAAATATAATGATGTTTTATAAAATAGAGGTATAATCATTAAGCAATTGTTTTATTTTTATGACATATTTTAACTCTATAATACCTCTATTACCCATTATAATATAATAAATTCAGTATATCCCATATAAATGTTTTTTAATTTTTTAATTTCCTAACACTATTTCATAAACATGTCCATCTAATGGAAAATAAAATCATCTTGTATGTGTATGTGAAAAATACCGTCATGAAAAAAAATTATTAATTTTCTCATCACGCCTATTATGACTGGTCATAAAGATTTATCCAACTAATATAATATGATATATATGATATATATTTCATTAAGTAATGGTAAAAAAATAATATTATACTTTTATTACGATTTAATTAAAATTAGAAGACCTCACTCGTGAGTATAGATAAACAACCATGTCACAAATAGAAAATTTTCATTTTTCATAACCACATTAAATTTATGGTTTATATTAGTAGATTTCATGAAATTATATTATATTTAACATATAATGATAATAATTTATTGTTATAATAATAATATATTTTTTTACCGTATATTCATTGAATGATGGAAACGTCGTAACTGTGTAAATAGAAGCATTGATCTAAATATTGTAATGTAAATAATTTTTTCATTCCACATTAAATGGATGGTAATAAAAGTAAAATTAATGTATAAATAAAATATTTATAATACTATCAAGATTTGATAAATTATAGACTTAAGATCTAGTGGATGATAGTTAGCTTACTAAATACAATTTTATCTTATCAAGAAAACAACTTCAAGACACATTATTTATTATTAATCTTCATGAGAATGAATATAATCGGTTAATATGTGAAGTAAAGGAAAATATAAATATTTAATAAAAATAAAAATTATTGTTAATGAAGATGTAAATTAACATAACATTTTTACTATGCATGATAAAGAATGTTTGTACCAATTTTTACTCAAGGTAAGGGTTATTCTTTCCAAAAACCTAGTTTTAAGATGGTTTAAATATTTATTTATAATTTATTTCATTCTTATCTATATTTTTTGATGAATGTGTAATTATTTAAATAAATATTTTCAAAATTTCATTTTACCACTTTTGTTACATTCCTTCAATTTTTATAAAATGTAAAATATTGGTATATTTAATTCAAAATCATTGACATTATTTAAATTGTTTAAAAGGAATATTTTTAGCATATATGATAGAAATTCCAATTCTAGATGTCATATTCATTATTTTATATTTTATTTCCCTTATAAGACTCCATATCTCATTCAATTAAACCCATTTCCCTACATTATTTTTTGGTATATTAGTTTTTAAAAATGGTTTCTTAATAGAAAAAAATATATCAATATCCAAAATTGTTTTACATATGGGTTCAAAATTATATTTTTTTATGTTTGATGATGTAAATGACATTGTTTTTTTAATATTTTGTGGAATTTTAATAGTCTTTATGATGAAATTCGCTCACTATATAGCTCTAAAATACATCAATAAATGATGTTGTCCTCTACCAAGTTATGTTGGAACTAATAGAGTTGTTATTACATTTGTAAGGATTATTGTATTGGTATTATAAATATGATGTTACAAGGAACCTATATGAATTTTTTATGCTTTATAATGATTTTTTGGAATTTTTTTGGTTTCTTATCTTATTCTAGAATACTATTTTTTAAATGAATAAATATTTTGTTTAACATTAAAAGGTATTTTATCAGAATTATTTTTTATGGGTTAACTGATTTTTCAAGAAACCCTCATGATTTTGATTTTTCTTTTAAGTTTTATTTTAATGTTTTTTATGGAAGAAATGTATTTTAATTTAGATTTTATGTGTATGTAAATGGTTTTCTAACGTCAATAAATATCATTTCATAGGAAATCTCTCTTATATGATCTCAAGGTTTTGAAATGGATGTACAAATTTAATTTTAATTTTTTGTATTCCCCTTACTGAGATTTTTGTTCTCATACCATGTTTTCAATTTTTTCATTATTTTTAAGGTTCATTCAGAATAATATGAATTCATTATATAAATCTTAATTATTTTTTAAAAATAAAATATGTTTCATTTTAAAATTATTGTATTATGAACAGATAAAAAATGAGTGGAAGTGACCACTTTGTAATGTATTATCTTTTGATAAATGATTTATGAACTAATTTTATAGATATCTAAACATGAAAATATCCTAATGAATCAATGAAAATGAATTCATATTTAAAAACTAAATTATGGGTAGAATAATTATTGGGTATATATAAAATTCATAAAAATTAAAAATAAATGAATTTAATGACTGTTTTTATGAGGGATAAAAAATAGGATTCACTTGATGTATACTTTAAAACAAGTGTCTTGTCCTTTTCATTTAAAACAAACTATTTTAAGAAATCATTTATTATTCTAAAATAAAATAATAATTAATATTTCATTAGAAAAATAATTTATAAATTACAGTTAATGAAATTTTATGGAAAATCATGAAATAAAAAATGATTATAATCTCATGAATAGTGAAATATTCTTACCTTGGACAATATATCATCTTCATGTAGTTCTATTCTATTAAAATGGAAAATGTTAAATAGATAATAAAATTTCATCAATGATGTCATTTTGAATCTTAATATGAAAAACTGCACACCAATATACCCACACAGAGATTCAATCATACCTTTCCTGGCCTAACTGAGGGGAAACATCCCATAGTCTAGCCTAGGTCACCACTTATGTCTACTATATGAAGCATAATTCATATATTTTTAACATGTTTACCAAGAAATAAAACATAACCAAGGACATAACAAGCCATATAAATGGAATTTGGAATTTAAACTTTTCAATATATGACATAATTATATCTTTATAACAATCACTTCTCTAGCTCACACCTCTGAGCACCCTCATATTAGAAACCCCATATTTTAACCATAATATGAAATCAACCTCACTCTACATAAGTACTTAATATAAAATTTCAATCATTCATAGTTCCCATCATATATAATGGGTCAGGTCCTAATGGATTCCATTAATGAAAAAATTATTAAATGTTTCAACAAATACTTGGGACCATTCTTTAATGATAAATGTGTTGAACACCCCTTTTGGACACCAAAATCATAATCCCTAATTTGAATTCATCAATAAATTAATATTTCCATATAATTTCTCAAAATTATACAAACACACCCAATATAATAATAAAATTACATTATTATACAAATCAAGATCATATTATATTTAAACATGAAACTATTTAAGAGCATACTGTGAATATAAATTTCTAAAAAATATATTAAACCATTCTAATAGACTTAGAAATAAATTAAAATAAAAAACTACATTTTTTAATTTTATAAAATGTCATGTATAAAATAATCTATTTATATAACTATATGAAAATAATTAGTAACATTTTTAAAAAAAATTTAATTCTAATTAAAATAAAAAGAAATCATAGATATAATCTTAAGGAGATATTTTTGTGACACAAAACTCAAATTTCATTGCCTTCAATGGGCACAGAGGTAATACACCATGAAAAATCCATTGAATACTTATGATTAAAATATGTATCAAAATAGTAAATAATACACCAAAACAACAGAATCCTGAACAACCATATATTACATATTTATCCACTATTCTATTTTAAGGATAGATTGGATATAAGTACACATGCGAGGACAATAGAAGAACATACATAGAAGAACCAACTTAATTATTTAAGAAAAATATTAGGATCTATAAGGGTGAAAGATAGAAATCAAAGACATTAAAAGGATATGTGGGTATCGAATAAAAGGGAGGATAACATGAAAAATTGTTAATTGTGAGCCGGGGATGGGTGGAATCCCTTAATGAAAACCATGTTGACCACATGGATGACATGAAAATTTATTCATGACATGAAAGGAAATTAATAATGAATAATTAGAATAAAAATTTAAATTTCATGGTTTGAATAAATTATTCTGAAAAATTTAGATCACATTAATATGGTTTTATGATAGTTAGATAAATATGGGTTATAGTGTGAAATATTATTTAATGGAGTAAATAAAAGTTTTATGTAGTTTGCAATAATGCAACCCTCCAAGTGCCTCTGAAACTCTTTGAAACTAAACCCGAAGAATGCCATGTGGTAGAGACTAATAAATTAAATAAACGAACTGGAATTTGAGGAAGATATTGAAATATAATACCGATCATTTTTAATTATTCACCTATAACGTATCAAGGTAAACTGTTGATTAAGAAAAATAAGAAACATACATATCCAGATTAAAAAATAAAAAATTTTGTATACCTAAAACTCAAAAACCAAATCAAAACCAATGAATCCTGAAAAAATATAAAAGAAAAATGGATCATTGAGATTTCACTAATGATAAATTATTCATTATATGTAATATGTTTCTCCAATTTCATAAATTGAGATAAAAAAAAGTTTATGGTTTAACAGAAACTCAAAACACTACACTTGATCAATATAGAAACAACACTAGAACAGAAGACCAAAAATAATCTTCAATCTGGGAAAACTAACCAAGATAGATCTTTAATGTGAGAGAAAAAATTAATGGGAATATTTCAATATAAACTATATTTAGGATTTTCTCATTTGAGTGTAACTTGGGACATTAATTCTGGAACACTACATCCTGGTGAATCCAATTAAACATTATATCATATACAATAGTCATTCATGGTTACCCTAACACCTACCAAATATTTTCACAATAAAACCATTAAAATTCAATTACCTTTCATAATCCTCCATAATAAAAGATAGAAAACATAATAGAATATTATGGCATGATCATTACCAATACAACCAATACCAATTAGAGAATAAAAAAAACAACTCACATGAAACATCATCACATTATAATCATTTCCAATGATCCAATATCATATGTACTCTCTTCATTTAGTCCAAAATTGAATAACAAAACACCATATCGATTAAAACTATAACATAATCTAAAATTATTAAAAATTAAAAAAATTTCTTGAGTGGACCATGTGAAAAAACATAAAATGTACGTAACAATTGAAAGGATGTAAAGGGAGGATTAATTCAAGTGACCAGTCTCAAAAAACTAGAGGATTCATTAAAAATTTAAAAAATAACACATCGTCACTTACCTACATAAAAGGTACTGTTTATCCTAAAACTAATGAGAAATGGTAAAATCATGAAGGAGTAGTATCAATTAAAAAAAGAGGTCATTCAGATAAAAAACAACCTTATTTGACTACCATAAAATACAGAACATGTATGGTAAGGGGAAATGATATCCAATTCAGGGAGAAAATAATATAATCACTAATTACATAAAAAAGAAAAAAAAAATCCAATATATGATATATTATAGTGGGGAACACCCCACAATATTTTAAATTTCCACTAATTAAAACTCTTATAACTCAACTCATAAAATAATTGAATGCAAAAAATGAAATAAAGAAAAAAATATATAGACAATACTATTAAATTACTATGGTAAAATCCATCAATGAATTTGTGGATTAAATATTTTTCACCTAAATTCCAAAAACATGAAAGGACTAAAAGGAGGAAACAAATAACATTAATGGAAAACTAAAATGGTCTTCATTGAGACATTGGGATTAGAAAGTTGAACTATAGAATCTTCTAAAGAGATATATTGTGTCACCATATTATTATTTATAGGTACCCCCTTGATTATTTTTTTTCATCCATATATTCGTGTGATTATAGTATTCTTAGGAATAAATATCCTTTACTGGTTAAAATGATATAATATTAATGTATGTATGTATATTTTAATTAATGGATCCTAGATATAATCATGTTAATTCAATTTAGGGGTTCTCCCCATGTTTGGATGAAGTCATGGGTTATTTAGTGGGGTTTCAATAAGAATCTAGGTTGATATATATTTGTACAGTAATTAAAAGTTGTATAAAATGATTAAATACTATTTAATAATTACAAGGATGATTCCATGAAATAAGTTCAGGGCGTGAAAAAATTGAATGTTTTATAAGGGGATCATGTCACGTAACGGAAAAAAAATTTAATTATAATAATTCAATGTGTGTTTCATTATTTTTGGGGATCATGGTATTCACAAAATAAACTAGTGTTACACTTCTTTTAAATGCGATGACATATTGGTTTTGGAAATTTTCATCTGATTTATTTTTCATTATTCCTATAGAATTTTCTATACCAACCAATAGATCACCCTAATATTTTGGTGGTTCACATCCTCTCTAATCACTTCATTCGTTGATCGATAATAAGGATTGATATGGTTAACCAATCAATTTAATTTTTCATTCTTTTTGTTCATTCCTTTAGTTGTGGAAATTTAATATTCTATGGGTTTGTTTTTGATTCTTGATCGAATATGTATTTTATATATCCTTTAAAAGTTATTATTTTACCCTTTCTATTGAAGTTTGAGATCATAGTTTCCAATCACCATTACTGAAGGCTGATATGTTCATACCATTATTAAGATGGTGTTTCTAAACATTTGTATATTTTATTAATTTCATTCCATTAATGATAAAAAAAAATTTTCATTTATTTATTGTGATATGTTGTTTCTTGTGATTTCATGGACAATAAAATGTTTTTGAGGGGGGGTTTCGTTGAAAAAGTTTTCTTTATTTGGAAATGGTTTTTCAAAAACCAAAGTGGATTTAATTTTCATTCCAAATGTCTTATAAGTTTTGGATCATATTTTTTTAAATGTATTTTGATTGTATTAACTATTTTTGATCATTGGGTGCATTGAGAAATAGACATGGGTCGCCTTAGTGGGTATAGAACCACAAGGAGGTACCCTTTTCAATATTGAAGGACTGTTGTATGACTTGATATTGGATGGATCTAATATTATCCTTGTTTATTAAACATAATTTATATTATATATTATACCATTAACTACATCCCAAATTATATTTTTCATGTTTATTTATATATTTTTATCAAAAAAATTGTTTTTATCTTTGATTTCTATTCAAATGCATTTATATGTGGTTATATTGTAAGACAACGAATAATAGAATTTCAGAGGTTTTTGATTTCCTTAATAAATTATTGGGATAGATAGGATCTCCTATTTTATCAAATTTACTTGAAATATTTAATTTTTGAGGATATGAATAGCTTTTTAGAGAACCAATGGGAAATTCATTTAGAAATGGGCTATGGATTTATGAAAATTCATTGTAATTTTTCTTAATAAAAAAATGATGAATTTATTATATTATACAATGTATATACACTATGGTAGTATCCTTATAGGATTTTCTATCAAAACAGAGTTTTTCCTTTTGGGGGTTGTAAATGTTTTGTTGTAGTATTCAAATAAAGAGATGTGAATCATGTAGTAATGTGCCTTATGTTTTTTTTTGTTATCTTCAATTTGGGTTGGTTTAGTGGTGAATATTGGTCATAGATATAATTTTTTATCTTTCATTATTTCATAATTTTGGATTTATATAGTATTTAATGTATTTTATGGATCTATTTTTATTTTTTTCTTCTACATAGTACTCTGGTTTTTTGACTATTTTAATTATATTCATGAATTATTTTGTTCTCATTCTTCACCTCACCATGTGATGGATGTCTCGGGTGTATGGTTTGGTTGAATCAGATTGGTTTCTAAATAATTGGTATGATATGTAAGGACCATCCTAATGTGTGATAACACTACCAATGTTTTTTATGTAACTTTGGTATATAGGAGTTATGACCATTAGATTTTGTATAGTAAGTCTAAAAAGGGGTCATGGACAGCTCATATTTGTGCATGATCCTGAGTTACTATTGTTGTTTAGGGACACTTATGAATTTTTGATATTCGGGTTTCAGTTCATTTGAATGAGATATATAAGTATTTTATTTACATTTACCTAATCATTTTTATGTATGGTCTATCAGCCATAAAATTCATAATTGCATTACATTGTATTATCATTTTAATTCATTTGTTTGTATTTTGAATATTTCCCCCTAATTTTGGAATTTTTCCATGATATAATTGATTATTATCTTATGTTTATTATTAAATGACCCAAATAATAAATCATACAAATCTATGAGTTTATTCATTGAGACAAGGTCAATAGGTGAATCCATTGGTGGAACCTTATTTTGTTGACGTAGTAATATGAAATATTCAAACTCTCAGTCATATGTGTGTTAAAAACCTATCAAGTGTGGTGGAAGAAAGACATTAGTTTACTAAGAAGTATACAGCCAAATTTCATGGTGGTCGTGGACCATAAGAAAATTATTTGTGGCCTTGGATGATTTATAGGATCATTAATTTCTTAAAGAGTCTTGAAAATTTTAAGTGGGATTATCCACATATGTGATTGAGGGGCAGAGAATGAGATAGTGGGTAACTATTGTATATTTAAATTTTCAAGAGTAAATAACCCTGGATTATTTCATAAATAAAATTAAATCATTATTTTTACCATGATTGGTTAAATGTGGCGAAGATCTAGGAGCTTCTAACATTGGGCTAGAGAGAACATATTCTTCTAGTGTATTCCAACCAGTTTATTGAGTTAGTGCGTCTAGAACCAGAACATGTCACTAATGTATACCTTAGGGATCATAGGTTTTTTGGTGGATGAAAAATGTTATTAGGTTTATGTACATTCTCATGTTCCTTATATACATTTTGGTTGTAGTTAAAAATTATTCTTTGTATAAAACAAAAAAAAACAATAAAAATATGTTTGGGTGGAGGTTTAGTTATTGTGGTTCTTAGCCACGATTTATCTTATAGCTAGATAATTACACAAAAAGGTATTTGGTTTTCATCATAACCATTTTTGGGGGATTCATCAGGATTGGTGTATATTTCATTCCATCATTGGGGGGTGGCCTCATTATACTAAGATTAATTATTTCAAGGAACCCAATACTTTTCATCTTTTTGGAAGACCTATGCATCAAAAATGATTTTGTTAACGTATATCCTAGGGTGGTAAGTTGGAATATACATTCACATAGGGTTCACATGATCATGATCATGAATCTAAGGGTGGTGAGTCCTACCATCAATTTATGGGGGATTTTCATGTGGCTATGAATGCCTGGGAGGGATCTCATACAACATGTATTTATGTAGTACAATATGCGCAAGCGGAATTTGATGCATGAACATCTACTGTTAGCGGTGAAGGGATTATATTGTTCTCTATGATCCGCGATTTGATTGATACAACCACTATGTATTATTTTCTACCATTAATGTAATTCTATTTGTTTGGATTTAATTTTGGGAATATGTCATAATTTTGGGATTTTTCTACACCATTGAGAAAGGGGTACAAACAAGATTTCACTTATCCCATGTTTTGGGTGATGATAGCTCAATTTGAGGTGGGACTAGACTTTTTGTTCCTCATTTTGACATCTTAAACTAGATTATCTACCTAGATTAGATTAATAGTCTTATGTGCCAAATAGACTATTATTACCATGGAGTCTAGTTTATATCTTTTTATGGGGTCATTCATGTTTTCCAAGGTGAGTGTGACTCTAGATATGAAATAGTCGGGATAGTTGATCCATCTGTTTGGGTAAAAATGTGATAGTTTTCACAGATTTTTCTTTATGAAATTGACCCTTGTTTTAGGGGTTGACTTCATATTGTGGTGTTTGTATAAACCAAGGGATTTACAATCTTTTTTTCTTTTTTTCTATCACTGAGAGAGGTCATGTTTACTATTAACATACTACATGGTATGTTACCAATTTCCATGCCATCTTATTGAATAACACATACTATGTAGGTGGAACTTAATGCCCAACCTATGGTCCAGAAGATAAAGGAATTATTTTTCATAGAATGTCAATGAGGTCTTCACCAATTCTATTTTCTAAAATGGAATGTAAGATCCTTAGGAATTGTATTGAATAGAAAAGTTATAATTAGGTGACCAATATGAAAAAATATATTTTTCTTAGGATTAATGACCATTTGAACACCTTCGATGGGATTTTTAATTTTCAATGACTAACCTATAGACTTGTTACCAAAAAATGAGCGTCTATGAAGAGGAAATACCAAAGATAATGTTTATGAGATGGTATATATATTTTGAGTTTTAGGTATGCCATTTTACTTGACTAAGTCTCCTATGGTGTTTATTAATTTGATTAATAGAATCCTCAACCCATTCGTGCACACTTTTGTTATTGTTTTCAACGATTTTATTTTGTGGTACTCTAAGATAGATGAAGAGAACATGTAAAATATAGAAACCATTATTCTCTCCTTAAAATAAAATCATATATAAGGTAATCATTCAAAATATTTTTTTTTATTTTTGAGGTAATATTATTGTGGAATGTGATATCTTAGAGGGGTTTCTCATTGGATAAAAAATAGGTATATTCTTTTATATCCAGATAAAATCCCATAAATGTGGTTTATATTATGATATTATTGGCTTATACATGGTAATATAGATGGTTAGGTTATTATCTCTCTATGATCGCATCTTAAATGAATGGTTTAAACTATTATGCTATATAATTTGAATGTAATGAAATGTTTTGTAGTTATTTCCAATATTTTAAGATGATTTTGGCTTCAAGAAATGTTTTGATTATTATGGAACTAGATTTCGGTTATGATGGTTTCTATGATGCTTCTATTTTACGATTGGGATGTTTTCTGGTGCACTGGGAATGGTTGGTGGATTATAAATAATAATTGTTATTCTATCATGTGAAGAACTATCATAAACATGATATTGAGTTAACAACAGTCAGGGTTGCACTATAAATATGGCAAAAAAACATTTCTTGAATGATTTACTTGGTGTCCTAATATTATGATCTGGAAATATATTTTTTCTATGAGGGATTTGAACAGAAGAAAGAGATTCTAGTTAGACTATCTTCATATTTTTTAATTTTTTATTGCGTACACCCATTAAAAAGAAAATTTTGTTTTTGATGATTTTAGTTGAAAACTATTGACAGAATCCATTGGGAAATTGATAGAACAACGGTCCCTAAATATTTTTTATAGTGATAATCATGTTAATAGAAGGTGTTGGTGTATTGGATTTGATTCATTTCATAAAATATGACTCTTCATTATATGATCAATTTGATCTCAAGTATGTGATAGAAACTGAGTGATAATGTTGTGATAAATGCCTTTATTTTGGGGAGACCTCGTGTGAGTGGTCTTAGTCTCGCTAGTGGAACTTTTTTATTTTATGCTTGTTTTGTTGTTCAATTTTCCCTAAGAAAGGAGTTACTGTATTTTAAAGACCAGTCTAATTGGTCGATACACCCTAGAGATACCAATATTTGTCACATCATGAGACGTCAGTATTTGTAGTTTCAAATGGTTTGGATGATTGATGATTTTGTATCATGGTGTCTTACTTTTCATGGAACTTTGGTGGACCACTAATTACCAATGTGTTTTTTTCAATCCTTACCAATTATTTTATGGATGTGGAATGAGATTTAAGTGAAATTATTTATAGGTTGTCCACGGACACCATGTGAGAAGGATTTGATATGGGTGATCATTTATCAACTCACAAATCCATGAATTTACTCCCTATCAATGACTTGATGAAGGTGGAAGAGCTTCAAGACATTTATGTTTTAGATATTGTGATACTTGACAAAGTTCCCTCTATTGTTGTGTTTGGTTGGGACCTGTGGTTTAATCCATGTCTTGGAAAGGATTATAATGGGTGATAGGAAAAAAAATTATATTAATCATCGATTATTATATTCTATTGGATGGATAGGTAGAGAGGGAAATCATGGTTTTTGGGGATTTTATATAGGCTGTTGTGAGAGATATTGGTTTTTCTGGGGAAAATCATTTTCCTCTAGTTGTGTTTTCATATAAAAGTTATTATTAGGTCATGACTAATATGACACCATTTGAGTATTTTTATGGTAATCCATTTAGATATCCCTTATGTTAGGAACAATTGGGAGATGGTTCCTTGGTTGGGACGAGCCGTGTTAAGGAAAAAAATGAGATGGTGTAGTTGATTTATAGGATTTTGATCATGGCATATAGAAATAAAAATTATTATGCAGACCATTTTTTTCACTCTCTGAAGTTTTTAGTTAGTGATGAAATTTTTATTATAGTTTCACCTTGATTAAGAAATTGTAAGTTGGGTCGGAAGGGTGTGTTGGCACAAATGTTTGTGGGGCCATTTGACATTGTTGTATGACTATGAATGGTGGCTTATCGATTGGAGTATATATCTTGTTTATCTTATATCAATGGTTTGTTTTATGTTTCTGTATTGAAGAGGTATATATTATATCATTTATATGTGATTAGAAGGGATCATGATGATCTTGAGGTAGACAAGACTTTGGTTGAGAAACCAGTTAAGATTATTCATCACAGAGAGAAGGTATGGGATTGTAAAATGATACCCATGGTTTGGTTACTGTGATAGTGTGAATGGTAAATCCATAGGATGTGATAGAGGTAATTTTTGACAAGTAATAAGTGGCTATAAATTATTGTTAGTCCATGAATATGATGGATTTCTGGGTGAAGAAATATTTTCTTTGTGGGGAGATTGTAGAAATCAGTTATGATTTATAGGTTCTTCATTGTTTATGATTTTTTAACAAACTTTTTGGTGTGTATTTGTAGAATTATCATGGTTGGAATTAATTTTCATGAAAAAATTAAATATTGTTCACGTATTTTTTTTAATTTGAAATAATAGTGTCTGATTATAATTGAGTAAATGTATTTGAGGGTTTATAATTTTAAAGGATGTATCAGGTGATTTGGTTTTTTCTTGCTGAGTATCTAAGATGTTTTTAGTTTATAAATAAATTATACATTATGTAATGTAATTATAAACTATGTATTTTATATCAGTTGGAACCCTTGTAACAGGTTTAGGGATTGAGTGATTTACACCCCATGTAATTTTTTATTGTTTTGTAATATAAATAATGTGGTTTTAAAAAAAGGAGACTTGTGTTTAGGTGGTTTCAACCATCATGTCATTCATGTCATGTAATGTGATTACATCGGGTGTAAAATTTCCAAAATGTGGTTTTTAGGTGCTAGTCATCTGATATTTGGTCATCCAACATGTATACTTTCCTCTCTCAACCAAGAGATTCCCCTAGTTGATTTTGGGTGATTCTATCCCTTCTAGAATACATTGTTCAATGGATAGTCATTAGGGTTATTGCAGTTCACCACTCTACCTAACAATTCTTTCTAGTTTCTATTTCCTTTGGTTTCACCTTTTTCTTCGGCTATAGTTAGATTTCAAATTTTAATTGGTTAGTGTTTTCTATTGATCAATTATAGTTTCTAGTCATGCCATGTCATTCGATGGTTGATGTCATTTTTTCAAATCATTTTTTCAATGGATGCTAGGTTCACACCATTTTGAGTTATTTTTTGGTAATAATAAATTTTTATGTATTTATTATTATTTTTGATAATTTTATATTTATAGTTCATTATATTAAATTGATGTGTTGTTTCAAGGGATTTCTTGGAAACAATATTTTTTTATTAGGGGTTTTTATAATAAAATATTTTATTAACTTGAAAATTGGTTTTAAATAACTAAAGGGAATTATATTCGCTCAAAAATGTTTTATAAAATTGATATCATGGATTATAAAATGTATTTTGACAATTTATGCTTTTTTGGGAACCATGTGTGCATCGAGTAATAAAGATGGGTGGCCTTAGTGTATGTAGAACCAATAAGAGGAAAAATTTGGATATCGGTGGATTTGGAATCACTAAATATTGGTTGGATCCTACATAATGCATGTTTAGGCTATTTAATGTATAGTACTTATTTTATGATAGTGTAGAAACCAAATTATTTTCAAATTGTTCATTAAATGATTTTTATAACATGATAGTTTTTATCATGGATGTTGTTCAAAAGTTTTTATACTTTGGTGTACCACATGATATCACATTATGATATTTCAAGGGAATTTGATTACTACCTTACCATATGATTCATGAATAATCTCCCCTATTTTATCACTTCTACTTTTAGTATATATGGTTTCATAATTTCAATGTAATTTATTAAAACTAAATGAAAAATTATTTATAAAGAGACATGGTATTTATGAAAATGATTTCTCAAACTATTTCAGTTTCAGAAAATAAAACCGGTGTATTATTGATATTAGACCTTGTATATTCATTATGGAGGTATCTTACTGATATTTTTTCTCACACCCTAATTTTTCCATTCTAATGTTATACATGTTATGTTGTAAGATTTAGTTAAGGGGAAGGGGATGGTCTAACATGTTGTCTTCTGTTGTGGTTAATTCCTTAAGCTTTGGTTGGTTTATTGGTGAATATTGGTGAGATTGAGAAATTTTAGTCTAACTTTACCCATAATTTATTCTTTATCTTGTTTTTCTATGATTTTATTTATCTTGGTGTACCTTTTTCATCCACACAGTACTCTAGTTGTATATCTAGTTTCATTAAACCCAATACTTGTTCTATTCTTTTGAAGCACCTCACCATGTGACAACAAACTAAGGGTTATTGTATGTCTGACCTTGGTTTCTTGATTTAATAGATTTAGAATCATCTTTCATGAGAGAAACCCCTTTAAAAACCATTATAGATAAGACATTTTTTTTAAAAGTTCCCTCAAAATAATATTTTTTATGTCCAGAATTTCTATATTGATAGCATAAAAAGTGCTTCTATATGATTCTAATGGGATGATACAGGATATCAGGTTAATAGTACTCTATAAAAGTTTTACTCAGAATTATTACTTTTTTCTTTAATGGTGTTTCATACACCAAAAAGAGAAATAAGAGAAACCACATATAGCTATGGTGATCCTCCCATGCCTGCCTCAAATTATGTTTATTTATTCCTGAAATATCTATAGTATTCAAGGATAATATATGAAATTTCTAGAAATAGGTCAGTTTGAATGCATTCCTATAACATTAACCTATTAAAGAATCATCTAAACCCAGATTTGAAAGGTATAATACGAACTCAATAAATGTAAATTCATATTCTAATATTATTTTATCTATATGTTGGACCAAATAAATCATTACCTTCATCACCATCACCACATAAGAAAATAATTCCTTGACGAATCATACATTCATACATTCCAAATAATCTTCTCCATGTGTCTTAGTGCATGCAAAAAAAATCCACCACTTTCAATAGAGGCCCTATCAATATGAGTTTGGAAACCAAACCTTAAGAGACTCATAAATTTCAATCATGAATAAAATATCATCTACAATAATTTTCCATAAAACAACTTCATAATAATTATATTCCCAGATGAAATGAGGAGTTGTTAGTTTCATCAATTCTGAAATGAAATCCTTATTTTGGGTAAATAGAGAAAGAACACCATTCTATGATACTGATAAATATGAGACAACTGTCTTAAGAAAAACATGATCAACCAAAAAAATGAATTGTTATAGATCCTCTCAATGATTCCCCACAGGGGACCCTTAAATATATTTGGTGTAATAATCAAAAAATAATAAACATTAATTCCATCAAAATGAAATCCTAAAATCAAACCCTATAAATTAGACTTTACATCAATAATTGATATAAAAACACTATATAAATGAAACTAATTATCTAATATTTAATCTAAATGTTTTTTATTTAAAACATTATCTCAAAAAATGAAAATTCATTCATTATGGACCCTTTTTAAAAACATTCTCTACTATTGGTAAAATAATCTTAAAATATAAATATTTGAAAAACTGTATTTCTTGAATGAGTTTTATATATAATACATTAAAATATTCTTATTAATATTCATCACATCACATGATAAAGATGAAAATAAAGAACTTTTCAACTTTTCCCAAAGCATAACTAAATATCATATTCAATGTTATGGCACAATAAACAGGATCATATCATATTTTTTTGATTTAAAAAAATAATTCATCATAATAGAATCATATTAACTTTTATGATTATATTTATTATAATTAAGAAAAAATACATTAACTAAAAAACCACACGTATATTTCAAATAATTTCCATTATTCCAATTGTAAAATTAGCTTCATAATCAATAAAAAATATTTGACACCTCCAACCAATTATCTACACTAGCTAAACTTCTATAACCAACATACATATTATATTTCTTTAGAAACTTGTGTAATTAAAATATATGAAATGGGTTATATTAGATGATAGTTAATGTTAATCGTAGGTGATAAAATGAAAGGATCATAATTTAGAATACGTTTTGTATGTTGGTATAATAATATAATCAAGGTACAAGAACAAAAAATATTGAAATCATACACAATAAAACTATGATCATAATATATGTGTATTCAAATGAATCATTATGAATAATGGCATAATTATCATAGAATATTATCATAAAAATAATATTTCCAGAACATAATACCATATATCATAATAATATCACAACTCTTTCTCCCTAAGGTGTCATATATTCATCCAAAGTAAATCAAAAATGTGTCGCAAAAAATTTACTATCGAATTTCTCCATTGTTTCATAAACATGTCATCTCCAAAGATTAATTATTCACCCAATACATTGGAGTAATATCAATGAGAAAACATCAACACTTTTCCTATAAATTTTATATGTGTGTTACTTAAATAAAACATTAATGATTCTATCAATATTCATAATATGATAAACCTATAAAATATAAATGGGTATACAGTGATATTATATACCATTATATTAAAATTCTGTTAAATAATGTATATTGAAATTATTCCAAATAGGGGAATGGATTGTTGTTTAGAAAAAAATTAGAAAAAAATTTATGTATAAAATGTAGGTGAATTTACTTTTATGAATGAAATGGAAACCAGTGTATTCACAAATGAAATGCATCGGATGAAATTTGAGGGATATTCATAATGCAGTGTAATGAAAAGAAATGATAATGATAAATCACTCCACTGATGTAAATACCCGGAATTCCCATGGAAATTTATTTAATACATGGGATTTTTATGACTCCATGAGAATTTACAGCACTTGATTCTAAGGCCCGGTGTGACCGAAATCAATTTCTGATGTTTTTTCGGGTACGTTCAGTAAACATACGAGCGGGATTTTACAACTTTTGAATCGGTGCACATAACATAAATATGAGGGCACCGTTGAACTCGTAGCACCATTATTCTCTTAAGAATACATTCACCTCGATGGAAAACAATTGGGAATAAAATTTTGTTTTTGGATTTTTATAAAAAATAATCAAATAAAGTACAAAACATTATTTTCTTTTTTTAAGTTGTCATGTGTTGTGTGTGTTGGCTAAAACCGCCCCTTGGGAGTTGGTGGTGGGACCACCACACCCTGACCTCCCATGAGAGGTTATGGTGGTTGGGCCCACCCAAGCTTAACCTCCCATTGGAGGATAATTGAGGTCGAGACCACCCGAGCCGCATAACCTCCCAAAAAATGATAGGGGTGCGGACCACCCGACCACTATTGATGGTGGAGGATGGCACCTCCACACTCTCACTCATTAATGAGGGAGAGCCTTTTGACCTCCCTGCGCAACTAATTGCGCCAACGCTTTCAATTTCTCTTGACCATCATTTTAAAATTATGTAACTGCATAGTTGGAATTTAAAAAGGTTCCTAATAAATGAACGTCCACAAATTCCACGATTTTTACATACCTCTCCCCCTACAGTATATAAATGAAGCTTGGGGGAAGGTTTTGGGATGGTTTTATCAAGCAGTGAAATACTGGCATAGAGACACGACGCCCAACACTTGGAGGATTATGCCTCCTCCAACAAAGAACGAAGAACACCAAAATTCTTTGAGTCTTTCCTCAGACACCTACCGATGCGGAGCATCGTCAACAAGCTGACATAACTCAGGTTTGGTAAGTACTTAATGGACGTGATGAACGATGATCCTCAACATCTTCTTCCGGGGAATTCAACCATCAATGAATGAAGAACGAGAAATAATAAGGTAGGGGTTTACTTCAGACTAAGTATGATCTTTACCCATATTATTCCTTTCTCTCAAAAATGAAGAATGAGGAATTGTTGTGCTTCATACTTACGAAGCAAATGTTATCATCTCTAAATGTGGTGGGTGCCGGACAAACCAACGTGGCCCGAACCTTATGTTTATCTTTCTTTGATGACTACATGAAGGCATGGAAAAGTGGCGATGATGATGGATATGAAGAACAAAGGCAATGCTACCCGCGACCTCCACTAATCGCACCACCCTCACAGCACTTCTGGCCCCCTGCACAGTGCCCCCGCGCTACCTGCAGAGGTGCCGCCGCGCCCTGCACCGCGACACCCCACACTGCCTTCCCAGGCACCCCCGCACCCGGCCTCGCCTGCAGGTCCGCTGCCGCACCCCGAGTCGTCTTCCTATGCACCCCGGGTGCTTTCTGACTTCATCGGCGCTCTGCCCTGCGCCCCAGAACCCTACCCGACACCACCTCAGCCCCTATCGCAGCCTTCATGTACCTCCAGCGCACTGTAAGGTGCCCCATCACCCTGTCGGATGCCCCTGAGGCCCCGCCACGGCCTAACCGGGAACATCGTGGCCTGATCGCACCCAGTGTGGCCTGACCGCTGGCCACCCGGTCGACCGACCTCCCGAGCCTAGTCTCCCAAGCTCAGGCCAAACCAACCTGCATTCCACTAGGCTGGGCCTAATGGGCCTGGCCCAAATTAGGGGGATGACCCACCAACAGGCTGGGTCAGACCCCTTGGGTCTGTCCTGGTTGACCTAGTCCGGGCCGGCCCATACGAGATAGGGCCGAGTCGGTCTGACCGTGTGGGAATGGACCCAGACCCACTACCAACCCCTTTCCATACATTGTCCATAACATTGGCACTAGAAATCCATTTGAAAAACCATCAGCGGATAGGTATTCATGGATCGAAGTATTCCCTTTGAGAATACCCCACTAGAGTTCAGGGTATATTTGAGTTATGTTCAGGTTGGACTGAACACGAATCGAACCAGGCCCCTAGGACAAAAAGGATAAAAACTATGAGACCGGGTGTCCGATTGATTCCCTCTGTTGCATTAATACCCCTATGATGTGGCGGTCATTTTTGATACTTCTACATGAGACTTCAAGACACTTTTAATATCGACTTGTAGCTTGTGGAGTGGACCCTCTCAGTGATGAGAAAGTAGATTGCAGAAACCTATTAGCTGGCTGAGAGTTGATGACTATTGATCGATTGAATCTGGGTGATTCGGATGGCCTAGTGGGGGTGCTTGGATGTAGCAGTAGACCCATGGCAGAGGAATGCGTGGTTGTAGTGGAAGACCCATGGTAGTCGACAGAAGGAGTACCTCTGCAGTCTATGAGGGGGAGCACTTGGATGTAGCGGTAGCCCCATGGTGGAGAGCACCTCTGTGTGAGCGCGGAAGACCCACAATACTCAACAAGTGGTGCAGCTCAGAAGTCCAAGGTTAGTGGGAAGTGCTCGATTGTAGCAGCATGCCCACTGTACTCGACAGAGGAGGAGCTCTCTAGCAGCCATGGTTTCGACATCGTGAATAAAAATCCTTGTTTGAGCTGAGTAAATGACCTTTGTGTTATTCCTCGTGATTGAGCTGGGTTACTTGATAACATTGTTCTATGTATGGGAATATACCTATGTAATGGTAATCTGTTGATTTCATTATTTTTGGTTTATCCTTGTTGGATTTTGTGAGACCATGAGGGTCTCGGGGTCCCTACTATGTATTGTTATACTCACCCCTACACGGTCTATGCCTGAACCTCGTTGTGTTTGTTGCAGACGACAGAGAGCGCTGAATGAGGCAGTGAGTAGCAGGACTGGATAGTACCTGGAGGTGGACCTTCCGACGAGATGGTACACAGAGAAGATAGAAGAACATTGAGTGTTGAGGTGACCATATGTACCTACCATAAAGGTAGGAACCCCAGAGGACGACCCAATTGATGTTTTACTTTTCTTTAGTTCTACATGTTTTCAGTCGTAATTGTTTTTCAGTTTCCTCGTACTTTATAGTTGGACTTGTATTTCCGACCCCTTTACTTTTCAGCACTCTTTTTTATACATTATTTACTTAGTTTTTTTCTTCCAGTTGTGTACTCTGATGTGTTTGGTTTTAGTTATAAAGGAAATGCCTTCCTAGTTTTGAAATTTACAACTTTTTTTCTAGTCACCAGCCCCTGGCCTATGGGAGATGGGCTTGGGGTTGTCATGATACAGGCCATAGGGGATGGGTCATAACAAATTTGTATCAGAAGACTCAGTTATACCGCATAAAATAGGACTCTGATATTTTTTTCTGTGTAGAAATAGTGTTAAGGGTACAAAGTGTGGTTTTCAGTTTAGGGGATCCAGTGTTGGTGCGGGCGGTCGATGTATCCATACACCTAGACCCTGACATCCAATTTCCAACTCAGTGCATGAAACACATATTATATGTGTTTTTTTAAAAAAAAATTAAGTCATCATAAGCAGGTTAGCTCACCAGGTATAGTCTTTTGATCATGTCACATATGTTTCTTTTAGGATGCCTCCCCGCGGATGACCAGTTAGAGCCCTGAGATTCGTACATACTAATAGCCCATAGTACGACAAGGCCTTGGTGTAGGGTTGTATACCAGCAGTGGTGTAGAGACCCGAATCCAGACATACATGGACATTACATTACTTTTCCGGAATACTTAGTACATAACAAAAACACAAACACAAGGACCGTAATAGTTTAGGGCCTTTGGAAACTCGGAATATAATCTTCTAATCGTGGTGAAAGATCTTCAACATCTCCCATAAATATCTTATTTTTTTAAACCTAAATACTTTATTTATGTCTTGGGGAAATGAAAACATAAAAGGGTGAGCTCAAATGCTCAGTAAGGGTAAACCAAAGGAATATCAATCACGTCATATTCATAAGAACATATCTTTTTGAAATCTTAACCTGCAAAAGAGAACATAATTTCATAACATGGGATAAATCATAATAATGTAATGTAATCCCAATAATCGTAACTTAAAACATGAAACTTTTTGGAATACACACATAATCATATAGAATCATTTCTTGTTAGTCAAGACTTTTTTCCAAGACTATCTTAGTGGACAAAGTCCATTTTTTGAACCGAGTTCATTCCTCATGTCAGTCATGTTTCACTGAACCGGTATAACCTACCATTCCAGCCATGTCTCTCTCATGAGATATAAAATCTTTACCCAATTCATTGGCAGGATATATAGGTCCCACCCATATCATAATGATACCATTCTTATGTGTGCCACAAAATCATAAACAATACATCATAGCATAACCCATGTAATAAAAATGGGAATCTTAAACATCATGACATCATAAAACAATTCATTTAAGATAAAGGAATTCATAAAAATAATTCCATCACAACATAATCAAATCAATGTAATAATAGGGATAGAAATAGAACCCTTTATTATCTTAGATGGAAAATAATTTTGATAAAACACTTGAACTCCATTCTTGAGGAAAATATCCTTTCAACTTCAAAAACACTTTTCCTTTCTTAATATGTCAAAAAATTATAACTAAAATAAGTTGATTATAAATAAACTTGAAAACTTTTAAGGGAAGATTCTTGGATATAATGTATTAAAAATCCATTCATTCCATATAAGTTAAAAAAACATTTTTCTCGTACTTTTGTTGGAAAATTCATAGAGTTCCTCGTACGAAAAATGACAAAAGATTCCTTTCATATATTTTACTAAAAACTCACCGACGGGTAAAATTGGATATAAACTATTATAGAAGGATATAAATATTACATATTGAGGAAACATGGATGTGGATGATAAAATTCGCCCCAGTAAATTCCAATGTATAAACAATCTCGAATAAAAATGAGATTGTGATATTTCTCATACCTTAGGTCCGATTTGCTTCGTAAGTGTCTGAACCTCCTGTATAATGTTTTAAATAATTCATTAACTTATTTCATAATCATACTCATTGTTATGATATCATATATGGTCATATTCATAGATTATTAATTGTAATATTTCATTGCTACTTGTTATTTGGGTGTTTATTACTTTTTGTTCTTATGCGTGTTTTGTCGAATAAATTCTTATTCTTTTTTTTAGGTTATAGATACATTGTTTACAAAATGGTATTAGTGTAATATATATAATATTTATTCATTAAATTCATTTATATAATCATTATGCAATGAAGATCATATAGAATGAGTCGCATCACATCGTGGAGACGGTATTCCGTACGTACGCACAAGCGATGATATCGTTCCCATGATTGTGGAATTGTATTGGAGTATATATATACTATTTCAGAATCAATATCATTTTAAAATAATCATATATATTCATTATTTACACCATTATATCCATCCAAGTAAGGTGGTGGTGGAAAATAGATTACACCATGGCGTGGAGACGGTATTCCGTACGTACGCACGGGCGGTGATTTCATTTTCCGTAGGATGGATAGATGGTGAAATAGGGTTGTTTCATACTTATAATAACATATAGGTATATTATTTATACTGATGTTATTACTTCATAATGAGACAACCTAATAAGAAGAAGTGGAAGAAGAAATAAAGGTGAATGAATTGGTAACGGACATTACCTCTTCTTTGAAGCGCCTCTTTGAGATCTCCTTTTAGGGAACTAAAATTGGTCTTTGAGGAAGACCAGAACCTCTAGGATGCTTCTATGGAAGTGGATAAGTGAATTTTGTAGGGTTTGGCCTAGCTTGAAAGCTCAAATTGGTGTGAGGAAGAGAAGGAGGAGGTTCCCTTTTATAAGGGAGGAGAGGGGCACCATTGGAATAACTAAAAATATTATTTTATTATAAAGCCAAATTCGGTTTTAAATAGCTCCAGATTGATTTGTTTCGAAGCTAAGGTGGGAATGGGTCGAAATACTATCATCCAATATAATTTGGACAAGTTTAGTTTACTATTTTAACTTTATCATTTAGTTTTAACTTTAAGTTAGATAATTTAGCTTTTACCGTGTCTTTTTTGTGTTCTTACACTATAAGGTTAATAAACATACAATAACAAGGCAAACGAACCCCAAGTTGTTTATTATTAATGTATATAACCTTATCTAAGTCATTTGGCCGAACATTAGATTTTTAGGAATATAATAACAATTAATAATATAATATTTATTTTAAAAACTATTTTATGTCAATGTTGACACTATTTGGTAATTGATTTTTGTAATAATCATAACAGAATTATTAGTTCTAAAAAAGTTAATAAATTCAATAATAACATGTCATATTAACCTAAAAAATTATTCGAATTCATAAAATGTCTCAAATTACATTTATTTGGGTATTTATAACATTAATTATGTCAATATTTCATTAATAAGATAATTACTGCATCATCATTGTGTCATAAATAAATTAAATTATGTAATGTCTGATAATTAGAAATAAAATATAATTATGTAGGAAAGCGTTTTAGCTTTCTAATTAATATTTATAGTCTAATTTATCTTATTTATAACCCTATATTAAAAATTATTTACTTATTAAACATTGATTTTAACTATTTTAACCCTTCTTTAAATAAATTAATAATAAATGTCCTAATCTAATCCAAGTGGTCTTAAATGATCATATTTTATTCCTAAGGTTGTTTTTTGTCGAATTACACTTATCCAATAGAATTAGGATATGTGTTAGGGTAATAATAATATCATTTTTACCTTTAATGACCCTATTTACTTTTAACCGTGGTAAAAAAAAGTAAAAAGATACTATTCACCAAAAAATATTTTCATCTCATTGAACCACATTTTAGTCCTTGATATTAACCGTGTCTCTCGTATTTTAGAAATTCTACACACAGAAGTGGTAAAATTAAGTTTTATGAAAAATTCAGTTTTTTTAACTACCACTTAGTTGTTTCACTATTCATCAAAAAATGAATGTTTCCAGAAAAATACCAAAATTTAGGCCTAAGCTATATTTGATATTATGAATTCAAAAATGATGTCTATTTTACCAAATTCAAATTATATCAGTTTCATTAATTAATTAAAAAATTAATTACCGCCGTCAAAACAAATAGTGTGTTCTTAAGAGACAATAACTATTAAAGGATTGACAGTTGTTTATGTCTGGTTTAAATGTGAAATTACATCCAATAACCAACATTGTATTAAATTTTAAAAATATATTCTAAATATACTTTAAAACCAATCAAAATAATAATTTATCACTATTAATTATTTCTATTAAAAAGGTTGTTTTTAATTAAAATTTAGTAATTTTCACTATTCATCGGAAAATGAAAGTTATCCGAAAAGTACCAAAATTTCACCCTAAGCTAATTTCAATATTAAGAATCCATAAATGAAGTCCATTTTGAAAAATTAAATTTACAAAATTTTAAAAAGTGGTTATTACTATTCATAACGGCTAGTTTTAATAATATTTTAATAGCATATCATTGTTTAGTGAAACTCGGTATTGCGTACTACACACGCTATCGAGGAAGCTCGCAAGTGCGTGTAATGCAAGGCAATTAAATGATGTGTGTTGTGCAAGATCCTTTTGGTGTAGCATACAACACAAGACATTAATGAAATTAAAAAGAATTTTTTTCATAAAATCTCGGGTTGTTACATTCTACCCCCTTAAAAATGAATTTCGCCCTCAAAATTCATCAGGGTTATAAATGGTTTACTATTCGAAAGTTTATTTAATAGAAACCCACATCATAAAAAGGAATACCAAAACCAATATTTAAAAACAATAGTATGAAACGTAACAGTTACCCAAACAAACTAATCACTGGGTTTCCACATAGGTGAAAATATGGATATGGAAGGGAAATCTAACAATCATGTTCTGATGGAGAGTGGTAGAGAACATGGCTATGGAAAAGACAGCAATCACAAAGCCATAAATTTGTGATGATCTAAGGTACCATCTGATTCATCAGATATAAGATCACTAGGACAACATTTTTGGTTTTCAAGATCATTTCCCTAAAGTTGGTGAAATTGGATTTAGAAGAAATACTTTCGTGAGTTTGGTATAGTCTCACCGTTTGTCGTTCTTTGGACAATTTCCGCTTCATCTCTTAAAGAAATGAAGTTGAATTTGTAATTTGTTATGTGTTAGAAGATCATGTGATATAATGATGGGTCATTCCATCTGTCTCAAACAAAAGGTTAGAAAAGTTATCAAAAAATGCGTAAGCCCATCTATAGTGAGATTAATCATATATGGTTCCTAAAATGGACTTATACTTCATTTATAATACTGATTAATATAATAAAACTAGTTTCTACTAAACAGGGACTTCCTGCAGGCCAGTGGTAGGCGATAAAGGCCAGTCTCACTTCGGTTGTGGGTTCGATTCCAACAGCCTTGTCCGACACAATGGGATGTCCCCTGTCCTACAGGTTTTCCTTTTTCTAAAACTATACTACTATAACATCCCATCAATAATATCGAAAAAAAATCTTTCCTTAAACAATAATAACTTATGTCCAACATAATCCATTTCAATCTTTAGGCTTATCCATAATAATGATGTCCACTCTCATAATATAGTGAAAATGATTACCAGATATTTAATACCATCGTTGATCCCCATATATCATAAGATATGTCTTGTTGGTCAAATTAAAAACATGTGAATACCTTAATCATGAATTCTCTTGAAGAATGAATACCCATAGAACCTTAGTGAAAAGATGAATGCAGTCAAAAGTTAACTCTTTCCACATACCAAAATCCAAAAATTCTATATACTCAAACCATGACATAACCATCTCCTTATATCAGTCATGAGCTCATGAATATGGTCAAACATTTCATTTTATCATTTTCCTTTTATTACGCGCATATCAACTTTTTTTCCAAAATTATCTCAATCACATTCCATGGTTACCAGTACCATTGAAAACCACAATATACCAATACATAAGTATACCAATATTCCATGATACTATATACAACATTATTTTGGATTCCCATTACATAAACACTTAATCATTCCACCACATTGTTGTCATATTCAACATCTCCAATATTGATCGCATGTGACTACCCTTTGTCCTTTTCCTTAAGTGGTTTCTCATGTAGATCATCACTAACCCTTGGATTAGGGAATTTATTAGCATAATGCCCCATTTCCTTGCACTTGAAGCATTGAAGTGTTGGTGGTGTGTTCTCTGCAGTCTTTTCTTTATTCACATCATTAGAAACCCTTTTTCTATTACTTCGACACTCAGCTACTCGATGACCTTCTTTTCCACACTTAAAAAATTTTCTAGTCCCTTTAAGACAATCTCCACCATGCTTTTTTCCACACTTTGAGCATAAGGAAACATTCATCTACTTTGCACCATTATTCTGAAATTTCTCCTCGAACTCTATATTTTGTTTCTTTTCAAAACTATCAGATGGATAAGTAACACAAACATTCATTTCTTCCTTGATAGAAAAACGCACAATTTCTTCATTTCTACAGAAGTCTCTTATAGCCAATGCCCTTCGAAGATTTGGTTTTAAGTCACTGAAGAATCAATCAACTTTACTTTCAGGTTGGATGATAAATCCAGATGCATACCTTGCAAGCCATGTAAAATTTTCTTCGTATATACCAACAGATTTATCATCCTTTTTCTTTAGTTCAAGAAACTCCTTCTCCATCTTTATTCGGAGAATATGAGGGAATTACTTATTGAAAAATAAGTTCTTGAACTCATCCCATTCCATGGACTCTATTTCATCCCTTTGCCTCGTATTCTTAATAAGATTCCACCATTGATCAGCATCACCTTTAAAACGATACACTGCTAAGATGACTTTATCACGTTCAGAACATTGAAGAACTGAAAATATCTTTTCAGTAGTACTGATCCATTGTTCAGCAACAAGTGGATCAGAAGACCCACTGAAAGTAGGTGGACGTTTCCTCATGAAGGAATCAATAGAATATTGTTCCCTTCTCTGCTCATTTGGATGTTCAGAATGATTCATAGCTTGTGTAAGTATAGCTATAAGATTTTTCACTCCATCTCCCATAACATTTGTTTGTTCAGGACGACAATCATTGCATTGTCCATTGCATTGATCAAAACGGTTTCTTCGGGTTCCAGCCATCGTCTAAAACCCAAAAAGAATAGTGTGAGAGGCAAAAATCATGCTAGGGAAAACAACATAATAAAAGGGGGAGTACCTTCAATATCTGGCATATTAGGTTAAATTCTAATATCTTTAGCGCAATTCTAGGACTATAACCTATACTTATACTTAACCTTAGGTACATCCCGAGACATACATTAGAAATATCTCTAGGATCTCAATAAAGCTCTCGCATTCTAATTTCCCAATGTTGACTAAACCTTTCCTCTTATACCAACTGTAGAGACCTAAAGCCTGACATACATGGACATTACATTACTTTTGCAGAATACTTAGTACATAACAAAAACACACACACAAGGACCGTAATAGTTTAGTGTCTTTGGAAACTCAGAATATAATATTCTAATCATGGTGAAAGATCTTCAACATATCCCACAAAGATCTTCTTTTCTTTAAACCTAAATCCTTTCTTTTTGTCCTGGGGAAAATAAAACATAAAAGGGTGAGCTCAAATGATCAGAAAGGGTAAACAAAAGAAATATCAATCACGTCATATTCATAAGAACATATCTTTTGGAAATCTTAACCTGCAAAAGAGATCATAATTTAATAACATGGGATAAATCATAGTAGTGAAATGTAATCCCAATAATCATAACATAAAACATGAAACACTGTGTAATAAACACATAATCATAGAGAATCATTTCGTGTTAGTCAAGACTCATTGCCAAGACTATCTTAGTGGACAAAGTCCATTTCTGAACCGAGTTCATTCCTCGTTTCAGTCCTGTTTCACTGAACCGGTATAACCTACCGTTCCAGCCATGTATATCTCATGAGATATAAAATCTTTACCCAATCCATTGGAGGGAGATATAGGTCCCACCCATCTCATAATTATACCATTCTTATGTGTGCCACAAAATCATAAACAATACATCATAGCATAACCCATGTAATAAAAATGGGAATCTTAAACATCGTGACATCATAAAAAAGATCATTTAAGATAATGGAATTCATAAAAATAATTCCATCACAACATAATCAAATCAATGTAATAATAGGGATAGAAACAGAACCCCTTAATATCTTAGATGGAAAATAATTTTGATAAAACACTTGAACTCCATTCTTGAGGAAAATATCCTTTCAACTTAAAAAACACTTTTCCATTCATAACATGTCATAAAATTCTAACTAAAATAAGTTGATTAAAAATAAACATGAAAACTTGTAAGGTAAGATTCTTGTAAATTATGTTTTAAAAATCCATTCATGTCGTATAAGTTAAAAGAAAACATTCTTCTCGTACTTTTGTCGGAAAATTCAAAAAGTACCTCATACGAAAAATGACAAAAGATTTCTTTCATATATTTTACTAAAAACTCACTGAAGGGTAAAATTGGATATAAAATATTTTAGAAGGATATTAATATTTCATATTGAGTAAACATGGATGTGGATGATAAAATTCACCTTAGTAAATTCTAATGTATAAACAATCTCGGATAAAAATGGGATTGTGATATTTCCCTTAGATTAGGTCTGATTTGCTTCATATGTGTCCGAACCTCCTGTATAATTATTTAAATGATGTCATTGACTTATTTCAGAATCATACTCATTTTTATGATATCATATATGGTCAAATTTGTAGCTTATTAATAGTAATATTTCATTGCTACTTGTTATTCGGGTGTTTATTACTTTTTGTTCTTATGCGTGTTTTGTCGAATAAATTATTATTCTTCTTTTTAGGTTATAGATACCTTATTTACAGAATGGTATTAGTGTAATATATATTATATTCATCCATTCAATTCATTTATATAATCATTATGCAATGAAGATCATGTAGAACGAGTAGCATCACATCGTGGAGACGGTATTCCGTACGTATGCACGAGCGATGATATCGTTCCCATGATTGTGGAATTGTATTGGAGTATATATACACTATTTAAGAATAAATATCACTTTATAATAATCATATATAGTCATTACTTACACCATTATTCCCATCCAAGTAAGGTGGTGGTGGAAAATAGATTACACCACGGCGTGGAGACGGTACTCCATACGTACGTACGCGCGGTGATTTCGTTTTCCGTAGGATTGATAGATTGTGAAATATGGTTCTTTCATACTTATAATAACATATCGGTATATTAGTGATACTGATGTTATTACTTCATAATGAAACAACCTAAGAAGAAGAAGTGGAAGATGAAATAAAGTTGAAAGAATCGGTAACGAACATTACCTCTTCTTTGAAGCGCCTCTTTTAGATCTCCTTTTAGGGCACTAAAATTTTTCCTTGAGGAAGACCAGAACCTCTAGGATGCTTCTATGGAAGTGGATAAGATAATTTTGTAGGGTCTGGCCTAGCTTGAAGGCTCAAAGTGGTGTGAGGAAGAGAAGGAGGAGGTGCCCTTTTATAAGAGAGGAGAGGGGCACCTTTGGAATAACTAAAAATATTATTTTATTATAAAGACAAATTCTGTTATAAATAGCTCCAAATTGATTTATTTAGAATATAAGGTGGGGATGGGTCTAAATTTTATCATCCAATATAATTTGGACAAGTTTAGTTTACTATTTTAACCTTATCATTTAGTTTTAACTTTAAGATAGATAATTTTACATTCACCGTGTCTTTTTGTGTTCTTACACTATAAGGTTAATAAAGTTACAATAACAAGCCTAAAGAAGCCCAAGTTGTTTATTATTATAAAATATAACCATATATAAGTCATTTGGACGAACCTTATATTTTTAGGAATATAATAACAATTAATAAAATAATATTTCTTTTAAAAACAATTTTTTGTCAATTTTGACACTATTTGGTAATTGAATTTTTTAAAAATTATAACAGAATGATTAGTTCGAAAAAAGTTAATAAAATCAATAATAACATGTCATAGTAACCTAGAAAATTAGTGTTCATAAAAAGTCTCAAATTACATTTATTTGGGTATTTAGAACATTAATTATGTCAATATTTCATTAATAAGATAATTACTGCATTATCATTGTGTCATAAATAAATTAAATTATATAATGTATAAAAATTACAAATAAAATATCATTATGTAGGAAAGATTTTTATCTTTCTAATTAATATTTATTGTCTAATTTATCTTATGTATATCCCTATATTAAAAATTATTTACTTATTAAACTTTGATTTTAACTATTTTAACCCTTCTTTAAATAAATTAATAATAAATGTCCTAATCTAATCCAAGTGGTCTTAAATGGTCATATTTTATTCCTAAGGTTGTTTTTGGTCAAATTAAACTTATCCAATAGAATTAGGACATGTGTTATGGTAATAATAATATCATTTTTACCCTTAATGACTCTATTTACTTTTTACCGTGGTAAAAAAAGTAAAAAGCTACTATTCACCAAAAATTATTTTCATCTCATTGAACCACATTTTAGTCCTTGATATTAACCGTGTCTCTAGGATTTTCAAAATTCCACTCACAGAAGTGGTAAAATTATGTTTTATGAAAAATTCAGTTTTTTTAACTACCACTTAGTGGTTTCACTATTCATCAAAAAATGAAAGTTTCCAGAAAAATACCAAAAATTAGGCCTAAGATATATTTGATATTATGAATTCAAAAATGATATCTATTTTTCCAAATTCAAAAAATATCAGTTGCATTAATTAATTTAAAAATTAATTCCCGTCGTCAAAACAAATAGCATGTTCTTAAGAGATAATAACTATCAAAGGATTGACAGTTGTTTATATCTGGTTTAAATGTCAAATTACATCCAATAACCAATATTGTATTAAATTGTAAAAATATATTCTAAATATACTTTAAAACCTATAAAATTTATAATTTATCACTATTAATTATTTCTATTAAAAATGTTGTTTTTAATTAAAATTTATTAAATTTCACTATTCATCAGAAAATGAAGGTTATCCGAAAAGTACCAAAATTTCACCCTAAGCTAATTTCGATATTCCAAATCCGGAAATGAAGTCCATTTTTAAAAATAAAATTTACAAAATTTTAAAAAGTGGTTATTACTATTCATAACGACTAGTTTTAATAATATTTTAATAGCATATTTTTGTTTAGTGAAACTCAGTATTTCGTACTACACACGCTATTAAGGAAGGTCGTGATTGCGTGTAATGCAAGGAAAGTCAATGATGTGTGTTGTGCATGATCCTATTGGTGTAGCGCACAACACAAGGCATAAATGCAATTAAAAATAAGTTTTTTCATAAAATATCGGGTTGTTACATTCTACCCCCCATTAATGAATTTCTCCCTCTAAATTCTTCGGGGTTATTAATGGTTTACTATTCGAAAGTTTCTTTAATATAAACCCACATCATAAAAACGAATACCAAAACCAATATTTAAAAACAAAACTATGAGATGTAACAGTTACCGAAATAAACTAATCACTGAGTTTCCACATAGGTGAAAATATGGATATGGAAGAGAAATCTAACCATAATGTTCTGATGGAGAGTGGTAGAGAACATGGCTATGGAAAAGCCAGAAATCACAAAGCAATAAATTTGGGATGATCTAAGGTACCATCTGATTCATTAGATATAAGAGCACTAGGACAACATTTTTGGTTTTCAAGATCATTTCCCTAAAGTTGATGAAATTGGATTTAGAAGAAATACATTGGTGATTTTGGTATAGTCTCACCGTTTGTCGTTCTTTGGACATTTTCCAGTTCATCTCTTAAAGAAATGAAGTTGAATTTTTAATTTTTTATGTGTTAGCAGATCATGTGATAGAATGATGGGTCATTCCATCTGTCTCAAACAAAAGGTTAGAAAAGTTATCAAAAAATACATAAGTCCATCTATAGTGAGATTAATCATATATGGTTCCTAAAATGGACTTATACTTCATATATCATACTAATTAATATAATAAAACTAGTTTCTACTAAATAGGGACTTCCTGCAGGCCAGTGGTATGCGATAAAGGCAAGTTGCACTTCGGTTGGGGGTTCGATTCCCATAGCCTTGTCCGACGCGATGGGTTGTCGCCCATCCTGCAGGTTTTCCTTTTTCTAAAACTATACTACAATAACATCCCATCAATAATATCGTAAAAAAATTCTTTCCTTAAACAATAATAACTTATGTCCGACATAATCCATTTCAATCTTTAGGCTTATCCATAATACTTCAGTCCACTCTCATAATATAGTGAAAATGATTACAAGATATTTAATACCATCGTTGATCCCCATATATCATATGATATGTCTTGTTGGTCAAATTATAAACATGTGAACACCTTAATCATGTATTCCCTGGAAGAATGAATACCCATTGAACCTTAGTGAAAACATGAATGTAGTAAAAAGTTAACTCTTTCCACATACCAAAATCCAAAAATTCTATATACTCAAACCATGAGATAACGTTCTCCTTATATCAGTCATGAGCTCATGAATACGGTCAAACATTTAATTTTCTCATTTTCCTTTCATTATGCGCATATCATCTTTTTTTTCCAAAAATATCTCAATCAGATTCCATGGTTACCGGTACCATTGAAAACCATAATATACCAATACATAAATATTCCAATATTCCACGACACTATATACAACATTATTTTGGATTCCCATTACATAAACACTTAATAATTCCACCACATTGTTGTCATATTCAACATCTCCAATAGTGATCACATGTGACTTCCCTTTGTCCTTTTCCTTAAGTGGTTGCTCATGTAGATCATCACTAAACCTTGGATTAGGGCATTTATTAGCATAATTCCCCAATTCCTTGCACTTGAAGCATTGAAGTGTTGGTGGTGTGTTCTCTACAGTCTTTTCTTTATTCACATCATTAGAAACCCTTTTTTTATTACTTCGACACTCAGTTGCTCGATGACCTTCTTTTCCACACTTAAAACATTTTCTAGTGCCTTTAAGACAATCTCCACCATGCTTCTTTCCACACTTTGAGCATAAAGAAACATTCATCTTCTTTTCACCATTATACTGTGATTTCTCCTTGAACTCCATCTTTTGTTTCTTGTCAAAACTATGAGATGGATAAGTAACACCAACTTCCATTTCTACCTTGATAGAACAACGCACAATTTCTTCATTGCTACTAAAGTCTCTTATATCTAATGCCCGTCGAAGATTTGGTTTTAAGCCACTGAAGAATTGATCAACTTTACTTTCAGTTTGGATGATAAATCCAGATGCATACCTTGCAAGCCTTGTAAAATTCGCTTCGTATATACCAACAGATTCATCATCCTTTTTCTTTAGTTCGAGAAACTCATTCTCCATCTTTATTCAGAGAATACGAGGGAATTACTTATTCAAAAATAAGTTCTTGAACTCATCCCATTCCATGGACTCAATTTCATCCCTTTGCCTTGTATTCTTAATACGATTCCAACATTGATCAGCATTAACTTCTAAACGATACACTACAAAGATGACTTTATCCCGCTCAGAACATTGAAGAACTGAAAATATCTTTTCAGTAGTACTGATCCATTTTTCAGCAACAAGTGGATCAGAAGACCCACTGAAAGAAGTTGGATGTTGCCTCTTGAAGGATTCAATAGAATATTGTTCACTTCTCTGCTCATTTGGAAGTCCAGAATGATTTATAGCTTGTGTAAGTATAGCAATAAGATTTTTCACTCCATCTCCAATAACATTTGTTTGTTCAGGACGACAATCATTACATTGTCCATTGCATTGATCAACACGGTTCCTTCGTGTTCCAGCCATCCTCTAAAACACAAAAAGAATAGTGTGAGAGGAAAAAATCATGCTAGGGAAAACAACATAATAAAAGGGGGAGTACCATCAATATATAACATCTTAGGTTAAATTCGATGATCATTAGCGCAATTATAGGACTATAACCTATACGTATACTTAACCATAGTGACATCCCTAGACATACCTTAGAAATATCTCTAGGGATCTCAATAAAGCTCTCGCATCCTAATTTCCCAAAGTTGACTAAACCATTCCTCTGATACCAACTGTAGAGACCCGAAGCCAGACATACATGGACATTACATTTCTTTTGCGGAATACTTAGTATATAACAAAAACACACACACAAGGACCATAATAGTTTAGTGTATTTGGAAACTCGGAATATAATCTTCTAATCGTGGTGAAAGATCTTCAACATCTCCCATAATGATCTTCTTTTTATTAAACCAAAATCCTTTCTTTATGTCCTGGGGAAAAGAAAACATAAAAGGGTGAGCTCAAATGCTCAGTAAGGGTAAACAAAAGAAATATCAATCACGTCATATTCATAAGAACATATCTTTTGGAAATCTTAACCTGCAAAAGAGATCATAATTTAATAACATGGGATAAATCATAGTAGTGAAATGTAATCCCAATAATCATAACATAAAACATGAAACGTTGTGACATACACACATAATCATAGAGAATCATTTCATGTTAGTCAAGACTCATTGCCAAGACTATCTTAGTGGACAAAGTCAGTTTCTGAACCGAGTTCATTCCTCGTTTCAATCCTGTTTCACAAAACCAGTATAACCTACCATTCTAGCGATGTCTATCTCATGACATATAAAATCTTTAACCAATTCATTGGAGGTAGATATAGGTCCCACCCATCTCATAATGATACAATTCTTATGTGTGCCACAAAATCATAAACAATACATCATAGCATAACCCATGTAATAAAAACGGGAATTTTAAACATCGTGACATCATAAAACGATTCATTTATGATAAAGGAATTCACAAAAATAATTACATCACAACATCATCATATCAATGTAATAATAGGGATAGAAACAGAACCCCTTATTATCTTAGATGGAAAATAATTTTGATAAAACACATGAACTCCATTCTTGAGGAAAATATCCTTTCAACTTCAAAAACTCTTTTCCTTTCTTAACATGTCATAAAATTCTAACTAAAAGAAGTTGATTAAAAATAAACTTGAAAACTTATAAGGGAAGATTCTTGGAAATAATGTTTTAAAAATCCATTCATGTCGTATAAGTTAAAAGAAAACATTCTTCTCCTACTTTTGTCAGAAAATTCAAAAAGTAGCTCGTACGAAAAATGACAAAAGATTCCTTTCATATCATTTACTAAAAACTTACTGAAGGGTAAAATTGGATATAAACTATTTTATATGGATATAAATATTACATATTGAGGAAACATGGATGTGGATGATAAAATTCACCCCAGTAAATTCCAATGTATAAACAATCTCGGATAAAAATGAGATTGTGATATTTCCCTTACCTGAGGTCCGATTTGCTTCATAAGTATCCGAACCTCTTGTATAATGATTTAAATAATTTCATTGACTTATTTCAGAATCATACTCAATGTTATGATATCATATATGGTCATATTCTTAGTTTATTAATAGTAATATTTCATTGCTACTTGTTATTCAGGTGTTTATTACTTTTTGTTCTTATGCGTGTTTTATCGAATAAATTCTTATTCTTCTTTTTAGGTTATAGATACCTTATTTCCAGAATGTTATTATTGTAATATATATCATATTCATTCATACAATTCATTTATATAATTATTATTCAATGAATATCATGTAGAACAAGTCGCATCACATTGTGGAGACGGTATTCCGTACGTACGCACAAGTGATGATATCGTTCCCATGATTGTGGAATTGTATTGGAGTATATATATACTATTTTATAATCAATATCACTTTAAAATATTCATATATAGTCATTATTTACACCATTATACCCATCCAAGTAAGGTGGTGGTGGAAAATAGATTACACCACGGCGTGGAGACGGTATTCCGTACGTACGCACGCACGGTGATTTCGTTTTCCGTAGGATGGATAGATGGTGAAATAGGGTTGTTTCATACATATAATAACATATCAGTATATTAGTGATACTGATGTTATTACTTAATAATGAAACAACCTAATAAGAAGAAGTGGAAGAAGAAATAAAGTTGAAAGAATCGGTAACGGACATTACCTCTTCTTTGAAGCACCTCTTTGAGATCTCCTTTTAGAGCAGTAAAATTAGTCTTTGAGGAAGACCAGAACCTCTAGGATGCTTATATGGAAGTGGAGAAGAGAATTTTTCAGGGTTTGTCCTAGCGTGAAGGCTCAAAGTGGTGTGAGGAAGAGAAGGAGGAGGTGCCCTTTTATAAGGGAGGAGAGGGGCACCTTTGGAATAACTAAAAATATTATTTTATTATAAAGCCAAATTCGGTTATAAATAGCTCCAAATAGATTTTTTTAGAATCTAAGGTGGGGATGGGTCGAAATACTATCATCTAATATAATTTGGACAAGTTTTGTTTACTATTTTAACCATATCATTTAGTTTTAACTTTAAGTTAGATAATATTACTTTTATCGTGTCTTTTTGTGTTCTTACACTATAAGGTTAATAAACTTACAATAACAAGCCTAACGAACCCCAAGTTGACTATTATTAATATATATAACCTTATATATGTCATTTGGCCGAACCATAGATTTTTTGGAATATAATAAAAATTAATAATATAATATTTGTTTTAAAAACTATTTTATGTCAATTTTGACACTATTTGGAAATTGATTTTTGTAAAAATAATAACAGAATTATTAGTTCGAAAAAAGTTAATAAAATCAATAATAACATGTCATAGTAACCTATAAAATTAGTGTAATTCATAAAATGTCTCAAATTACATTTATTTGGGTATTTATAACATTAATTATGTCAATATTTCGCTAATAATATAATTACTGCATCATCGTTGTGTCATAAATAAATTAAATTATTTAATTTCTAAAAATTTCAAATAAAATATCATTATGTAAGAAAGATTTTTAGCTTTCTAATTAATATTTATAGTCTAATTTATCTTATGTATAACCCTATATTAAAAATGATGTACTTATTAAACTTTGATTTTAACTATTTTAACCCTTCTTTAAATAAATTAATAATAAATGTCCTAATCTAATCCAGGTGGTCTTAAATGGTCATATTTTATTCCTAAGGTTGTTTTTGGTCAAATTACACTTATCCGATAGAATTATGACATGTTTTAAGGTAATAATAATATCATTTTAACCCTTAATGACCTTATTTACTTTTAACCGTGGTAAAAAAGTAAAAAGTTACTATTCACCAAAAATTATTTTCATCTCAATGAACCACATTGTAGACCTTGATATTAACTGTGTCTCTTTGATTTTCGAAATTCCACTCACAGAAGCGGTAAAATTATGTTTTATGAAAAATTCCGTTTTTTTAACTACCACTTAGTGGTTTCACTATTCATCAAAAAATGAATGTTTCCAGAAAAATACCAAAAATTAGGCCTAAGCTATAATTGATATCATGAATTAAAAAATGATGTCTATTTTACCAAATTCAAAACATATCATTTGCATTAATTAATTTAAAAATTAATTCTCGTCGTCAAAACAAATAGCGTGTTTTTAAGAGATAATAACTATCAAAGGATTGACAGTTGTTTATGTGTGGTTTAAATGTGAAATTACATCCAATAAACAACATTGTATTAAATTGTAAAAATATATTCTAAATATACTTTAAAACCAATCAAATTAATAATTTATCACTATTAATTATATCTATTAAAAAGGTTATTTTAATTAAAATTTAGTAATTTTCACTATTCATCAGAAAATGAAAGTTATCTGAAAAGTACCAAAATTTCACCCTAATCTAATTTTGATATTCCAAATCCAGAAATGAAGTCCATTTTGAAATATAAAATATACAAATTTTCAAAAAGGTGTTATTACTATTCATAACGGCTAGTTTTAATAATATTTTAATAGCATATCGTTGTTTAGTGAAACTCGGTATTGCATACTATACACGCTATCGAGGAAGGTCGTGATTGTGTGTAATGCAAGGCAAGTCAATGATGTGTGTTGTGAAAGCTCCTTTTGGTGTAGGGGACAACACAAGACATTAATGAAACTAATAAGAAATTTTTTCATAAAATCTCAGGCTGTTACAAGTGGCACCAGCGGTACCACTTCCTGTTGGGAAAACGATGCCACCATCCCCAATAGTAGATGGTGCAGCCCATTTGAGCGCATTGCATGAGTTCCAACACCAAAGGACACCCAGGTTCAGGGGAGAGCTGAACCCCAGGTGGCTGAGGACCGGCTGGAGGTTGTGGTGAGTGTCTTTAGCCTAGAAGGTACACCATTAGACTTTATGGTGATCCTTGCTGCCAGCCTCCTTCAGGAAACAGCTGGTAGATGGTGAATCCTGATGCTTTAGATGCATGACGAGGCGACCCTACTCTATTATGATTTTGAGAGCCTATTCTGAGTGGAGTTTTTACCAGCCACCCTTCGTGTGGTTCTGATACAAGAACTACTATATCTACAACAGGGTAGCATGATAGTGGTGCAGTACTCAGTGAGGTTTACCGACCTCTCACGCTACTCGACAGATATGGTACGAGACCTATTTTTCAGGGCATAGGCCTTTGATCAGTGGCTTAGGCAAGACATCATAACAACCATGATCTCACTCAGCATCCCGACATAGGTGAGGGTGTTAGATAGAGCTCTCCCAGTGAAGAGTTTCTTTACTGATCAGTCTCCAACACCAAGACCCACCTCTAGTTGACATGCAGTGGAGTCTTCTACAGATAGTAGTAGATAGATGGAATATAGTTCCAAGTGGTCCAGACCTACAGGTTGTCGACCACATGAATCGGGATTGGATGTGCGAGTCACCAAGGGTGGAGACATACCTTCCAGGAGCAGGCAGTGTCAGTCAAGTGGTGGACAGTGTCACATGTCTTGTGACTGTCCGACCCACCGCACAGACGATCAGTAGACAGTTGAGGGACCTCCCAAGTAGAGGCAAACGTTCGATCGAGGAGGTTTGCAAGGAGGAGGCGGATGTGGAAGAGGATCTGGACGTGCAGCTGGCGGTGGATGATATTTGGAGGTGCTACTGCCACCACCACCAGGAGGCCCACCCCGACTACATAGAGCATGTGGACAGGGGAGAGCACAACTATATGCAACTGAGGCCTACAATCAGAGTGCTCCATAGATGATCTGAGGTATGATCTGGGTCAATTTTATCCTTTTTGAAATTCTTATAGATATAGGTGCAAGTCACTCTTTCATTTCCGCGTCCCTCATTCGAAGCTCGAAGATTCCAAAGGAGCTGTTAGTTCGATCCTTACAGCTAGAGACTCCTACTGGAGATGATTTGATGATAACGCACTAGTGCCAGCAGTGCGAGCTTACTCTAGGCAATGAGAGCTTTGGCTAGGATCTCCTAGTAGTAGCATTGAGGCCATATGACGTCACCTTGGGTATGGACATGTTATCTACAGTCCATGCCCAGATCGACTGTATTAGGTAAAAAGTGTGGTGTGTCCACACTGATGGGACTAGGTTTACTTTCACCAGAATGAAGGAAACCTTTGCAGCACATGACGGACTTAATCATAGGATGGTGCAGCCGATCACTCACCAGTTGGCTTGTCATACCCTTAGAGTAGTTGATGTGGTGAGTCCGATTTATCCTATAGTGATGGACCAGTACATGGATGTTTTCCCTGACAATGTTCTAGAACTACCTCCTCGTAGAGAGGTGGACTTCAATGTTGACCTGTACCCCGAAACGACACCGATATCTACACCAGCATATCGGATGGCACCCGATGAGCTTCGTGAGATACAGGTACAACTGGAGGAATTGCAGGAGAAGGGATTCATCTGGCCCAGTGTTTCACCCTGGGCAGCCCCGATTCGGTCCGCTAACAAGGTAGACAGGAGATTGAGGCTTTGTTTCGACTATCGTGGCCTGAACTAGGTGTATGCGAAGAATAAGTACCTACTATGAAGGATTGATGACCACTTTGATCAGCTAAAGGTATCTTGGTAGTTCCTAAAGATAGACCACTGATCAGGCTATCACCAGCTCAGAGTTTGAGACGATGATGTGTAGAAGACGACCTTCTGGTGCCGTTAATACCACTACGAGTTCCCGATTATTCCCTTTGGCTTAAACAATTCTCCAAAAGTTTCCATGAGTCTAATGAATGGGATTTTCTAGCATTACCTTTATCTCTTTGTCATATTCTTCATTGATGAAATTTTGGTTTACTCGACTACTGAGGAGGAGCACACCTACCATTTGTTGGTAGTATTGGACACACTCTGAGTGCACCAGTTTTATAGTAAACTCTCTAAGTGCCAGTTTTGGATTTGGGAGGTCACTTATTGGGACACGTCATCTCGGAGGCTGGAGTTGTAGTGGATCCAGTGAAGATCAATGTCGTACTTTCTTGGGAGCCACACAAGATTGTGATGAAGGTACGGAGTTTCATAGGTTTGGAAGGATACTATCAGTGGTTTTTTCTAGACTTCTCCAGAGTTTTAGCACCACTATCATCCTTGATGATGAAGGGGAAACCCTTCGTGTGGTCAGAGAGATGCTAGTAGAGGTTTTAGGAGGTGAGGCAGAAGAAAAATAGTTCCCCCATCATTAGGATTTTAGAGGAAGGTGTAGGGTACGTAGTTTACTAGGGAGCATCAGGGACCTGACTTGGGTTTTTCCTGATGTAGGAGCAAGTAGTGATTGGTTATGGTTCTCGATATCTGAGACAACACAAGAAGAACTACGCTACCCATGACATGTAGTTAAGATCATTGGTCTTCACCTTGAATATGTGGCGACACTATCTGATGGGTTATAATTTTGTCATGTACTTTGATCACAAGAGTCTTAGGTATATCTTCTCTAAGAAGGAACTAAAACAGAGACAGTGGTGATGGCTCGATTTCCTCCAAGACTATGACTTTGATATAATCTATTCCCCTGAAAAGGGTAATGTTTTGGTAGATGCTATCAGTAGGAGATCAGGTATTCAGCTTCTAGGTGAGACGATAGAGCAGCTGGATGCCTTGAAAATATCCTCTTTGGATAGGGATAGAGTATCCTTTCTGCAGTCTCTTACAGTCACCCCTCCACTTCTTCAGCGAGTTAGGGAGGTACAACATGGGGAGACTGACCATGAGACACAATGTGCTCAGATATCCATAGGGGAGGCACCTAAAGAATTTTTATAAGGTGGGGAGCTCGTCATCCTTTTTAGAGGACATACCATGGTACCAGTGGCTCTTAGAGAGGAAGTGTTGAGGGAGTTCCGCACTTCCCCTCTAGCGGTATATCCAGGTGTAGCGAAGATGTACCAAGACCCCCGACGACAGCACTGGTGGCCAGGTATGAAGAAGGCGGTAGTAGAGTATTCATAACGATGCCTCATTTTTCAGCAAGTGAAGGCAGAACACTAGGTACCAGAAGGCTTGGTACATCCCTTAGATGTCCCAGTGTCGATGTGGGATGGGATATCCATGGAATTCATTACTGTTCTTCCACAAACATCTAGTAGTCATGATTCAATATGGGTGATGGTTGACCGACTCACCATGTCGGCCCACTTCCTACCGATTAGAGAGTAGGGTTCAGTAGAGAGATTGGGACACCTCTATGGGAAGGAGATAGCGCATTTACATGAAGTACCTTATACCATTGTCTCCGATCGTGATGCACGGTTCACTTACCAACTATGGAAGGGGTTGCAAGAATATTTTTTGGTGTAGGTACATCTGAGCACCACCTTCCATCCTTATACGGATGGGAAGACTAAGAGGACCATTCAGACTCTTGAGGACATGCTCTGGGATTGTGTCCTCAACATCAGACATAGCTGGGAGGAGAACCTATATTTGGTGGAGTTTCCCTACAACAAAATTTATCACTCCACCATCATTATGGCACCTTTTGAGGCCTTTTATGGTCGACCTTGCAGATCGCCACAGTGCTAGACAGACCTAGGGGAGTCAGCACTGGTGGGACCAGAGATGGTACGAGCTTCCACGGAGAAGGTGCATATCATCTAGGAGTGGAAGAAGACTGCACAAAGCAGGAAGAAGTTGTATGCTGACAGGAGATATAGACCTCTGGTGTCAGAGTATGGAGACCACATATTCTTACGGGTCTCACCTTGATGAGGTCTATGGATATTTGGTCGAGGCTTCAAGTTATATCCACAATTCATCGGACATATTTATGTCCTCAGCAGAGTATGTGAGGTGGCTTACTACCAGGATCTTCCACCTCAGCTGTATCGGGTGCACGACGTATTCCTTGTATCTCAGCTGAGGAGATACGTGCATGAACCATCCAACTCATCAACCACATAGAGATGGTCATCGATGACTGGGTGACTTTCACGGAGGTACGAGTAGAGATTGAGGATCAATAAGAGGGGGTCCTTTATGGATGGTCGATAACTTTGGTGCACGTTCGTTGGCAGCACGAGAACCTCCTGGAAAGCACATGGCAGTGGGAGGCTCAGATAAGTGCTTAGTACCTCCATTTGTTCCCTTAGTTCGAGTTGTATCTTACACGGATGTAAAGCCCTGAGGTAGGGAGAATGTAAAGACCTAGAATTCCTGTGGAATTTTTTTTAATACATGGGATTTTTACGAGTTCGTGAAAATTTACGGCACTTGATTCCATGGCCCGGTGTGCCCAAAATCAATTTCTGATGTTTTGTTTGGGTACGTTCAATAAACATACAGGCAGGATTTTATAACTTTAGAACCGGATCTAGGAACTGAAATCCAAGGGCACCGTTGAACTCGCAGAACTGGTATTCACATAAGATGGATGTCACCTCGACGACAGATGATCGGGAATAAAAGTTCATTTTTGGCATTTTATAAAAAAAATAATAAAATAAAGGTCAACACTTTATTTTATTTTTTTAAGATTCCATGTGTTGAGTGTGTTGGTTAAAACCTTATCTTGGGAGTTAGTGGTGGGACCGCCACACACTAACCACCCATGAGAGGTTATGGTGGTGGGGCCCACCTGAGTTTAACCTCCCATGAGAGGATAATTGAGGTGGGGACCACCCGACCTGCATAACCTCCCTCTAAATGATAGGGTTGGGGACCACCCGACCCCTATTGATAGTGGAGGATGGAACCTCCCCGCTCTCCCTCTTTAATGAGGGAGAGCCTCTTGACCTCCCTGTGCAATTAATTGGACCAACGCTTTTACTTTTTCCTCACCCTTCTTTTAGAATTAAGTAACTGCGTCATTGGAATTTAGGAAGGTTCCTAATAAATGAACTGTCATAAATTCCATTATGGTTACATACCTCTACCCCTCCCCTATATAAAGGAAGCACGGGGGAAGGTTTTGGGACAACTTCATCAAGCGGCGAAATGCTGGCATAGAGACGCGACGCCCAACACTTGGAGGATTATGCCTTTTCCAATGAAGAAAGAAGAATGATGAATGCCAACCTTCTTTGACTCCTTCTTCAGACACCTACCGATGTGGAGCATCGTCAATGATCTGATGCAACTCAGGTTTGGGAAGTGCTTGACAGACGCGACGAATTACGATCCACTACGTCATCTTCCTGTGACATCAAGCATCAATGAATGACGAACAAAAAATAATAAAGTAGGGGTTTACATATGACTATGTTTGGTATTTACCCATTTTATTCCATTCTCTCAAAAATGATGAACGAGGAATTTTTGTGCTTCATACTTACGAACCAAATGCTATCATCTCTAAATGCGGAGGGTGCAGGCCAAACCAACATAGCCTGACCCCTCCATTGATCTTTTTGTGATGACTCCATGATGGCATGGAAAAGATGCGACGACGAGGAAGATGAAGAACAAAGGCCGGCCTACCCAAGACCTCTGCGGATTGCGCCACCCTCGCAGAACCACCGGACCCCTGCCCGGCGCCCCCGCGCCGCCTGCCTGCGCGTCGCCGCTCCCTGCGTCGCCTGCCAGCGTGCCGCCGCGCCCGGCGACGTCTGCCCGTGGGATGCCGCACCACATGCCCATGCGCCACCGCGCCCCGCACCATCTTTCAGTGAGCCCCAAACACTTCCTGGCTCCACCGACGCCCTTCCTGGTGCCCCAGCACCCTGCTCGCACCCCTTTGCACTGCCACAACATGCTGCCCATCGCCCTGGCACCCTGCCCGGCACCCCGCGGCCTGTCTGTGCCACCAAATCGCTGCCCTACACCCTAGCTGCCCCTACCACGGCCTTTTCGACACCCCTGCAGCCTGTCCGTGGCATGCCAGCACCTCACGCGGCCTGCCCACTGGCCCCTTTGCCGACTGGCCTCTTAAGCGGAGTCGCCCAATCCCAGGCCGAACCCCCCCACAGTCTGTTGGGCCGGGCCCAGCGGACCGGGCCCAACATAGTAGGCTGACCTGCCAACAGGCTAGGTCAGTCCCCTCGTGTAACACCCCATGCTTCCACGTTACACTTCTCTTTGAAAAATATAGTAGCATGTGTTGTACACAACTTCGAGTTCTAACACACACCACAACAAATCAAACTAGCCGTTATGAATAGTAATACTCACTTTTTGAAATTTTATACATTTTATCTTCCATAATGGACTTCATTTTTGGATTCAGAATATCAAAATTAGTTTAGGGTGAATTTTTGGAACTTTTCTGACAACTTTCATATTTTGTTGAATAGTTAAAATTACTAAATTATAATTAAAAAGAACGTTTTTAATCGAAATAATTAATAGTGATAAATTTTAAATTTTTGTAGTTTTAAATTATATTTAGAATATATTTTTACAATTTAATCCAATTTTGTTCATTGTACATAATTTTACATTTAAACCAGACATAAACAAGTGTCAATCTTTTGATAGTTATTGTTTCCTAAAAACACGCTTTTTGTTTTGACAGTGGGAATTAATTTTAAATTAATAAATGAGAATTTTATGTTTTGAATTTTTTAAAATAGGCTTCATTATTGAATTTGGAATATCAAAATTATCTTAGGGTAAATTTTTCCTATTTTTCTGAAAACTTTTAATTTTTGATGAATAGTGAAAAACACTGAGTTACAGTTTAAAACCGAATTTTATTTAAATAATTATTTATTTTATTCAAATTATTTAATGTAAAAATATATAAATATACCTATATAAGTTCAATTTAATTAATTGGAGTTGTTTTATAATAATTTTAGATATATAAAAATTTAATTGAACTTTTCACCGTCTTTTACCCACCTCCTAGGAGCTTTTGCAAATTCACATAAAACATAATTTTACCGCTTCTGTGAGATAAATTTTGAGAATATGAGACACACGGTTAATATCATAGAGTAAAATGTGGTTCAATGAGATTAAAATAATTTTTGGTGAATAGAATCTTTTTACTTTTATTTACCACAGTTAAATGTAAATAGGGTAATTAAGGGAAAATGATATTAATATTACCCTCACACATGTCCTAAATCTTTTGGAAAAGTTTATCTCGACCAAAAACAACCTTAGGAATAATATATTATCATTTAGGTCCACTTGGATTAGATTAGGACATTTATTATTATTTAATTCAAAGAAGAGTTAAAAGAGTTAAAATAAAAGTTTAATAACTAAAACATTTTTAATATAGGGTTTCTCATAAAATAAATTCAATTATAATTATTCATTAGAAAGAAGAAAATATTACCTACATCATGGTATTTTATTTATAATTTTTAGAAATTATATAAATAAATTTATTTATGACACAATAATGATGCAGTAATTACCTTATTAACGAAAGAATCAAATAAATGGTCTTATAAATATTAAAATTAATTTAATTTCAATGTTTTTTTTTGACATCCACGAATTTTGTAGGTTCATATGACATGTTAGGATTGATTCAGTTTATTTTTATTGAAGTAATCCTGTTATTATTTTAACAAAAAACAAATACCAAATAGTGTCAAAATTGACATAAAAGAGTTTTTGAAACAAATATTATATTATTAATTGATATTAAATTCTAAAAATATAAGGTTCAGCAAAGAGACATATATCATGATAGGTGTATCATTAATGGACCACATCGGGGACTCTTGTATGTATATATAATTTTTATTAACTATATAATATAAAAATACAATGTGACATGGTAAATGTCAAACTAATTAACTAAGAGTTAAAACTAAAAGATAAGGATAATATAGTGACCCAAACCTGTCTAAAACCTATTGGTCGAATGGATTTCGACCTATCCTGACCATAAAATTTAAATAATCCACTTTGTAGTGACACACGCTTGTCGTGAGGTGTGGAAAAAACAATTAAATCCCCCTACGGGTGTAGTATGAATTGTTACCAGAATTTCGTTCTCCGAGGACAAGTGTTTGAATCTTGGTGTCACTTAAAAAAATAACAAGTTTGAATGATTTATGAAAGCAAGAGGTTTTCTTAAAAAGGTCTGTTAGTTTAATATGAGAGAGAAGTGATTGGATTTAGGTTGGGCTTTCCCATTTGTGATGTCATCATATTTTTTAAGAGAAGATGAATCTTTGGTTTTAGAAGAAAATAATTAAGTGGATTGAATAACAATTGTTTCTTCATTTCACCTTTGATTTAATTATTTATCAAAGTGTAGAAATCATAATGGACTAATATTAATTATTTATAAAATACCAAATCTGTTATTTACTTCCCTAAATAATTAAATTAATCTATCTTGATTTCTCCACATGATTTAGCAATCACCAAATCACTCCCTTTGTTGATTTTCATCATAGATTAACCAATCAGTGTAAAAATGAATAGATCAAGAAAGGGTAGAATAATATTTAAATCAAAGAAATTTAATGATTAAGAATAAATCAGAATGCCATATTATTTAATTTAAATTAAAAAATAAAATAAATTGATAATTATTCAATTAAATGAAAATAATTCCTTTGAATAAAACTTTAGAAACTCAAACATCACAAAATGGGGTCCCCCTTCCCTTCACCCGATCACAAAATATTCTACCCCTCCATTCATGGTGTGGTTATCAAATAAAAATAAAAAATAAACATTTATGAAGGAATTATGAATGAAGAACAAGTATGAGGATGCTCTACTCCTCTTCGATGCTTGTCGATGGCTGGAATGGTATGTGAAAGAATGAATTGAGAGGCAGGAGCTCCTCTCCTTTTATAGGAAGATTTCTATCCTCAGAAAAATTGCACACTGTTGGACCATTAAATACCTGATTCACACGTAGACCCCTTATTAAATGTTGTACATAAATGTGTTGGATGTTCACTCGAAAAATTTCAAAGCATTGTGACACTAGATGAAGAAGTTATGAATTTTTCATTGAAGGCTTCTATTTCTAGACGAAGCATCCTTGAAGGTTCCTTTAAGAATATGTCATTACCATGACACCTTAATGGATTCCAAACTCCATGTAATTTAATTTTTGAACGCCTCATTGAGTCATCTATCCTCCCCAAGTGGAATCAACGGATTTGAAGATGTTTAGGCCGAGTTATGGTTTCATTACAGTTGTGTTGTCCACGTTGTCCACCTTGAAAAATGTTAATCTTCAATGAATTTTTAAGACCCATATATGGATGAATCTTCTCCTGGTCCAGAAGACAAAAATAATGGAACTGTATTAGAGATTCTAACAAAATTTGAATCAGAAAATTTGGAATTTTATTTTTCTGGAAATGACTAAAATACCCTTGACCTAAAAATCTGTCAAAAATCCAGAATTATTCATTTTTCACAATTTTTCTCCTTTTCATTCTAAAACTCAAATTACACATTATTTTTATAAAACAACAAAATACATGGGTATTATCATTGAAAAAAATTAAACAATACTCATTATTTGATAAAAAATATGCACACAAATTTGCTCTGTCAAATACCCCCACACTCAAACCATTCTTGTCCTCAAGGATAAAATCTCAACATGGAAATCAGAGGACACCAATGTTACCAATATTAAAATTCCAATGCAATAAAATAAAACAATTTTCAATGTGAAATCAAAATATCAAAAATCTGCATAAAATATCAATTTAAGTTCCTATTTTTCAAGGAAACCAACAATTAACATATTTTACTTTTCCCATTTGAAAATTGATGAAACTTATCGTTTCATTCATTCAAGATCCTTGATTCATCATTATTAAACATGCCATGTCATGATTTACCTCACTTTTTTTATCTCATCACTCGTGATACAATTCAAATAGAGTTATGCTCATATCATGAGAACATGATTATTATCCATAGACTTGAAAATGCCTACTTTCTCATCTTTGTAATGAATAAAGACACATAAAATCATATGGACATAAAATAAAGGATCAATTGACTCTGAGGCTTACGTTTGGTAGGATTTGATGCTTAAAAAATTAAGGCTCAAGGAGGAGTCTAATCACTGAAGTACAATGCATGATATTAAAAGTAAAAGTGTAATGAAATTCACCCCTTCAAAAATAGCAACACCCACTTCCCAAAACTCAAAGAAAAGGTTATGATCAAGTAAGCTTAATGGATTATTTGTGAACCCTATTGATTTTTTTAATTTTGTAATTTTTTGTAATTTTTTCAAAATTTATGATTAGATCAAACCTCACATCCATCACATAACCACATACAATCAAAAGATCAACGGTCTGGAAAATGGTGACTTTTTTTCTCCCAAATCAAAACCCATTTTAATATTTTTTTGTCAATTTTTTCATTTTTTTAATTCAGGAGGGGAAAACAATAGAGTATAATGAATGATTTCACAACATTTTACAATCCCCACGATATCACCCCCACACTTCTTCCTTACAGTGTATATCATCCCATCCACCATGATTCCCTTTACCCCCACACTTCGACTTTAAAATATCATGAAAATGCCATGAGTCGTGTAGGAATAGATAAAAATGGATTAAAACATGGTTCATCCAGATAAATGTCATTCATGGTCTCTATGGGCTAAATGAAGGATTGATGAAAAGGAGGTCTTTTAAGGAAATCTAGCTTGTCAAAGGATGCCTCAATCATTTTAAATGAGTTTTTGTACAGTCATAGCTTTGACAAGTTTAAATACATTCTCTGGTCTATTACATGTCCCAAGATCACTCAAGTAATATGCTCAAGAATAAAAAGAATGTACTTGGTCAAGAAATCATCTCGGGAATGAGAAATATAACATTGGACAATCGCTCATGGCAAGACCAATAATAACAAATCAATTCACTTAAATTTCAGAAATTCATAGAATGAAAGATGGCAGGGAAATTTTCATTTTCATTTATTAATTAATTCCTTTGAATCATGAGTCATCATTTCAATATCTATGCTTCATATTTAAAAATTCAATTCTGAATTTCAATCATTTTATCATATCAGCATTGAAATCTATAACATGGAATTGTTGGGTTCTTAAGAATCTCATGTCTCTTAGATAAGTCATGTTAAACATTAATTCAAGTGTGGGCATGCAATTTAAACTTTAAAGCTCAAAACATGATTTTGATGAAAAAAATGAAGGGAGTTTAAATGATAATCATGATAAGTGAACTCCCTTTTGATATAAAGATTTTGTTCCACTACCTCTTGTTCTTGGGACTGCCTTGTAGTTTCTTTCCATGATGGTTCTTGAAAAATTAAAACCAATCATACAAGTGTAAGAACCATTCCATTATAGCTCAATTGGGGGATGTAAGAGGTAACTGACTACTAAATCCAATGAAAATAGTGAAACTCGTGTTTCCTCTCAGAAGAGACTTTGTTTAATGTCGTTGGGTCGACCTTACCTCTTCAAAAGAAATTAGTATATGGGTTGGAGAACATTGACCTCCTCTACCGGTTCTTGAGGTAAACTTCCAAAAAACTTCTTCAGCCTTTTCCTTTTTATTATGAATGCGATTCCTCCTTTACTATCAACCTAAATGATACCAAAATGATATATATTAGTAATAAGAAATGGACCATCCCACCTAGAACTATGCTTACATGGAATTCGCTTCAATCTGGATTTTATGGTAGAATTTTGTCTCCTAGTTGAAAGGTATTTTGTTGGATGAATCTATCTTTTTCTACCATAGTTTGTCCATTCTATGTCATCAAATTTTCAAAATTTTCTATTATCATTTTTTCTAGATCCTGTAATGAGAGTTTTCTCTTTGAATCATTGATGGGATCACAAGATTCTCTGTGGAAAATTGAAAAGAGGGAACGGTCTCTTGACCGGATTCTTTTTGTGTCAAGGACATTAAAATTGACTTTGTTATCTCTTATCTCCATGGTCAAAGTTCCTTCATGTACATTGATGTCTATTTTTTCTGTTTTAAGGAATGGTCTTCCCAAAATTGTGGGTAACTATTTTCGTGCATTTTCATCCTCCATGGTGAGTACATAAAAGACTGCGGAAAAAATGAGTTCTCTAACTCTTACTAGCACGTCTTCCACAAATCCAATTGGATAAATAGTGGATCCATTTGTGAGTTGGATAACAACTCTTGTGGGATTCATCTCACCTATTTTCAAAGAAGACAAAAGAGAATTAGACATTACATTTATGGATGCACCAAGGTCACACAATGCATCAGAAAAATCTAAGGAACCCATTGTATATAGAATAGAAAATGTCCCTGGATCTTGAAATTTTTTTGGGAAAAGGTGGGGTGGAAATGGCTGAGACACTCTTTCCAAAACTAATTTTTTTCATCCTCATCATGCTTATTTTTCTTAGTGCATATTTCCTTTTGAAACATTGCATATTTGTGTATTTGGAAGATTGACTCCAATAAGGGAAGGTTGATTTCCAATTTTCAGACGGTTTCATGGATTTCCCTTTGAAGTTGTTCTTCTTCCGCCTTTGATGATCGAGTTTTTGCTGAATGGAATGTTACCTTGTTTCCTCCTTTCTCCCTTTGTTTCCTTTGAATTTTTGTTTCTTCCTTTTTCGGGGGGTGAATGAGTTTTTATTCAGGTTTTTTTTTGGAATCATCAAACATACTTGGCTCTGGTGGTGGAAGATCCTTACCGCTTCGTGTCCTGATTGCACTAATATTCTCCTTTGGATTTGGGAGAGTTTGGGATGGGAGTTTTCCTTGATTCCTAGTTAAAATATCCATAAGGTTATCAAACTTGTTGTCCAAATTTTTCACAGTATTATTCAACTCTTCAATCTCTTTTTCTTGGTCTCACTTCTCAGAAATTGTTGGTGGTTGTTCAAAATTCCTTTGTTGGAATGGAGGTGGTTTAAATGATTGTTGTGGTTGGAAGGACTGCTTGTATGGTGTATGGTTATGAATTTGCTGTTGAAATGGTGGCCTTGCCTAGTTTTGTTGCCCTCCATTTCCTTTTTGTGTTTTATGTTCTCTCCAGTGTTGATTTTGTGGGAATTTCCTTTGCTGGAATGCAGTTTCACAACTTTTTGTATCCTGTATCTCAGCACATTGATCAGTGTAATGATTTGGTGATGAACATAACCCACATACTTGAGGTGGAGATGGATTCTCATTCACCTGCTTGATGGCCATTTTCCTCACAAGGCTTGTTAGTTCTTGAATTTGTGTTGTAAGAAGAGGTGATGAGTCAGAAGATCATACCTCATGCATCCCTCTTGTACTAGTGCTTCTTGTCCCGAATTGTTGTGAATTTGGGGAAATCTTCTCAATCAGGCATTGGGCATCTCCGGGTAATTTTTGAATCAATGCTACTCCAGAGGATTCATCCAAAAGGTTCCTATTGCTGTCCAGGAGTCCTTGGTAGAAAAAGACATAGAATTGGTGGTCCTCTATTGCTTGGTGTAGGCAACTCGCACTAAGCTTCTTGAATCGTTCCCAATACTCGTAAAGAGTCTCACCAGTAGCTTTATCAATGGTGTATATCTGTTTCTTGATTTCTGTACTCTGGGAGGCTGGGAAGAACCTTTTCATGAAAAATTTTTGGAGATCATCCTAGTCTTGTATTTCTCAAGGTTGTAAAGTATACAACCACTCCTTCACTGCTCCCTCAAGTGAAAAAGGGAATTCTTTCCACTTCACTTGCTTTTCCACTACTCCTCTTGGTTTGAAGCTTGAGCACACATGGATAAATTCTTGAATATGTCGATTGGGATCCTCACCTACAAGGCCATGAAATTTAGGTAGCACGAGAATCATGTTAACTCTTAACTCAAAATCATTTGGTTGTTCAGTCATGTTTAACTGATTCTGCTGGTTAGCAAATTGTGGGGCACAGAGGTCCCCCAAAGTTTGTCGTGGGTTTTGTGCCATTATTGGTGGTTCTAATTGGACAATTGAATCTTATAAACTTATTTCATCAAAAAAAATTCAATATTTAGATTTATAATCCTAGAAAACAATTTTCTTTGTATATTATGATCGAAATCATGTAGTTCCTTGTTATAGGTCCTCGTTATGATGATTTACACTTTCTCCCTAGCAACGTCGCCAGTTTTGACACATGCTTGTCGTGAGGTGTGGGAAAAACAATTAAATCTTCCTAAGGGTGCAATATTAATGGTAACCAGAATGTCGTTCTCTAAGGAGCAGTTTTAATCTTGGTGTCACTTAAAAAATAACAAGTTTGAATGATTTAAGAAATCATGAGGTTTTCTTAAAAAGGTTTTTGAATTTAATATAAGAGAGAAGTGATTGGATTTAGGTTGAGATTTCCCATTTTTGATATCATCATAGTTTTTAAGATAAGATGAATCTTTGGTTTTAGAAAAAAATAATTAAGTGAATTGAATAACAATTGTTTCTTCGTTTCACCTTTGATTTAATTATTTATCAAAGTGTAGAAATCTTAATGGACTAATATTAATTATTTAGGAAATACCAAATATGGTATTCACTTCCCAATATAATTAAATTAATCTATCTTAATTTCTCCATGTGATTTAACAATCACCAAATCACTCCTTTAGTTTATTTTCTTCATAGATTAACCAATCGGTGTAAAAATGAATAGATCAAGCAAGGGTATAATAATATTTAAATCAAAGAAATTTAATATTTAAGAATAAATAAAAATACAATCATATTTAATTTAAATTCAAAAATAAATTAAATTGATAATTATTTAATTAAAAGAAAATAATTCCTTTGAATTAAACTTCCGAAACTCAAACATCACAAAATGGGGTCCCCCTTCCCTTCACCCAATCACAAAATATTCTACCACTCCATAAAAGTTTGTGTCATCGAATAAAAATAAAAAATAAACATGGAGGAAGAAATTATGAATGAAGAACATGTATGAGTATTCTCTCCTCCTCTTAGAAGCTTGTTGCTGTCTGGAATGGGATGTGAAGGAATGAAATGAGAGGTAGGAGATCCTCTCCTTTTATAGGAAGTTTTCTTTCCTCTGAATGATTGCACATTGGTGGACCATTAAATGGCCAATTCACGCGTGGAACCCTCATTCAATGTTGTTCCTAAATCTATTCTCTATTCACTATCAAAATATCAGAGCATTTGGACACTGGATGATAATGTTATGAATTTTTCTTTGAAGCCTTCTGTTTTTTGATGAAGCTTCCAGGAAGGTTCCTTTAAGAATATGTCATTTCATAGCTGCCTTAATGGATTCCATACTCTATGTAATTTATTTTATGAACGTATAGTTGAGTCATCTATCCTCCCCAAGTGGAATCAATAGATTTGTAGATGTTTAGGCCGAGTTGTGGGTCTGTTACAGTGGTGTTGTCCACTTTGTCTGCCTGGAAAAATTTCAAACTTCAATGAATTTTTAGGACCCCTAGATGGATGAATCAGCTCTTGGTACATCAGACAGAAATGAAGGAAATAAAATAGGAATTCTAAAAATATTTGAATCAGAAAATATGGAATTGTATTTTTCAGGAAATGACCAATATACCTTTGACGTAAACATCTGTCAAAAACCTAGAATTAGTCATTTTTCACAAATTTTCACCTTTTCATTCTGAAACATGAATTACCCATTATTTTTATAAAACAATGAAATTAATTGGGTTTTATCACTGAAAAACAGTAAAAAAATAATCATTATTTGATAAAAAATATGCACGTAAATTTTCTCTGTCATGGAGCCATTAGAAATAGAATATTAATTTATTATAAAATAAAAGTTTATGTTATTTCTAAGGTGCCCCTCACCCCTCTTATAAAAGGGCAATGCCGCTTCTCTCAAATTCATACCTTCAAAGCCTTTGGGATCAGAAAAACCCTACCCAAATATATTCTAAAATTCCCTCACTTCAACCTAGAGGTCTTATTTTTATCAGAAATCCAATCTAAGGAGCACTTTTGATAAATCAAAATGAAGACATGAAGAAGAGGTAATGTTTTCACCACCTTCTTTAAACTTCATTTCTTATTCAACTTCTTCTTTCATTTTTATTCCCATTATATAATAATAAATCTAGTATATTCTATATACTATGATGTTATTATAAATATTGTATAGCTATATTCAGTATTATATCCATCCTTTGAATGAAATTTCGACATACGTGCGTACGTACGACTTACCGTCTCAACGTCGTGGTGTAATTGTTATTCAAAATATTATTATTTGGATGCATATAATAATGACATGTAATTCATTTAAATAATAAATATAACATGATATATATTCTTTATATATGATATACTATCCAATTATATATTATTTTAATATCAAAATAATGATATTATCGCTCGTGCGTACGTACGGACTACCATCTCCACGAACGCGATGCGATTCATTCCTCATCGTATCCATTCAAGTATAATTCTCATTTGATGATTAAAAAAATGTTTATTGACTTGATATAATTCTGGGTATTAATAATATACAACCTATCCATAACAAACATGGCTTATGTAACAAAACATATAAAAGAAAACGAGTAAGTTAACACCCGAAACAAAGATAATACTAAGATATTATTAACAAAGCAATGTTAAAAGATCATATATGATATCATATTAATGAATATTATTTTTTATAATTTAATAACAAATATTTCACCATTATATAGGAGGTTAACCTACGCTCATCCAAGGAAATGCACAAGGTAATGGTTTTCATCTTAATCCTTATTCTCGTGAAATTCGTGCCATATTGCCATTATTATATTTTGTGTGGTGTATGTACTACCCATAATTGTATTCATTGTATAATACACTTTAATTTATGTTTATTTACATATTAATTGTATGATGACTCTTTCATGGGGTGTCTGTTTCGTAAATTATTAAATTGGTAAGGGTTTATTTCACAATCTCTTCATTATCGGAGGTTGTTTATACGTAATTATATATTGGGACCTCTTTATCATCCACATCCATATTTCTTAAAAATTTATTTCAAATCATTCTTACAATTTTAAAGACTATTGTTTTATGTCATTTATACCGTTGTCGACTTTTTATAAGAAGTTTATAAAGGAATCATTTTGTCACTTTCCAAACAAGGTCCTTTTAACCTTTTCGAAGAAATTAAGCTATGAATGTTTTTTAACTTATACGGCGAGTGCGGCTATTTTCCTCCATTATAAAATCTTTGAAGCTTCCCATAAAATATTATAAAAATATTTTCAATGTAAATGTTTTATTTTATAATTATTTGACTTCCAAATGATTTAAAAAAAGATATATTTCTCTCAAATAGTTTTGATTTCTTCTTTGTCAACATCCTTTGATTGATTTTAAGCTTATTTGAATGTGATTTATTATGATACAAAACATCCATATTGTATTGAAGTTTTTTTGATATGTTTGACTATGGATGTGTTATTTTTATACCATCTATGGTTTATGGGTAAAGTATTGACATTTCATATGATAGTTTTAATATAAATGTTTATGTTATGTTTAAACATGTTCATATGAGGAATTATTTGGACTTAATAAGTGATGGGTGGAGCCTGCTATAGCTCCTTGATGCATCGGTAGGTCTCATGAGTCAAACTAGTGTCTTGGAATAGGGCCTTGAAAAAATATTATTTGTAGTCTTGGCATGAGGCCTTGGCTACATGGTTATGATAGTCTGTCATTATGAATTCCAATGTTATAAAAGTGGTTATTGATATTGTATGTGAATATATGATTAGTAGAATATCCATGTGAATAAGTAAAGGAAATTATTTCATTTTATTTATATTATATTATGCTGATGATAAAGTTTAAAAGGCATCTATTTTTGGATTATACATTTCCTTAAATGTTTATGCTTATTTTTGAAGGTTTCTGCTGAATTACTTACCTTTACTGATCATTTGAGCTCTCCCCTTTCTATGTTTTATTTTCATATGATTCCAAGAGGTGTATTGTGATTGATATGAGGGGTTAGGCCAAGGGAATAATGGAGTTTATAAATGATTATTTATGTTGTTTTGTATGTTATAAAGTGTAATGTAACATTCATGTATGTAATCTATTTTCCAAGACTGCTAAACCGATTGGTCCTTTGAGACATGATCTTTTGTGATCATGACAATGTTATGTAATAATGCACCAACTCTGGGTAACTGGGGTCAGGGCGTTACAGTTGGTATCATAAGAAGTTTAGCAATATCCTCGAAAACTATATTTAGATAAACTCTGATTTGAGCACGTCGCCCTAAGATAAACTTTGAGGATTAGAATAGAAGAACCTCCTAGAATTTTGGTATTGTAGAGATTTTGTGAGTTTTCAAGGAAATACATCCTTGTCTGGATATGAGTAGGTAGAGGCGGCTCTGGCACATATGTACCTAGGGGTAAAACTTTAAAACACCACTTTGAGGTAGACTCGAACTGGAATTGGTGCACGACAACGGGTTGCTGCACTCTTGGTTACGACACTCCCGGGGGATATGCTTAGGATAATTATCATTTTCTTTACAAACCATTATGAAGGGATTATGAGTATATACATACTCAATGAAAACATTTTTATGAATATGGATTATATCCATAAACTGTTTAATTTAGGTTAAGTGTTTTACAAGTTTGGGATTAGGTATTTCTATTAATAAACTAATCTAATGTATGTCATTGTTTAGAAATGGCGTCCAGTATATGGAATGAGAACTTCATCAATACACATGATCCAAAGAGTAAGAAGGATCACATCTTTCATGGTCCTAAGCCAGAATTTAGAAGTAAAATAGTCTCCCAGGTATTATCATCATATGAAGAAATAGTATCATGTGTTGATAAGATAAGTAAATAATTCTCGGAGTCCTATGGCTTCGATGGGAAGCCAGAGAAGAAAAGGATGTTATAGAGAAGGACAGATAAAGGGAACAAGGTAAAGAAGGATTTTCCCATATGTGATAACTATGGAAAAATCACCATGGAAAATTCTTGAATGTAATGAGAGTATGTTAAAAGTGTGGTGAAAAAGGAAACCAAGTACGTGACTGCAAGTGTAATAAAAAGGGTTCAAATGTAAAATACTTCATCTACAAGGATTTTGGACACTACACGAACCAATGTCTGAGTCATTAGACTATGCCTCAAATGATTCTATTGGATTATAATCAATTTATGATACTACCACAAATGGAGAGGAATGAATAGTGTTCTTATGTTGTTATTTTGGAATTATTTCATTTAAGTGTTGTATCAATGATGTTCTGGAAATAAATAAGGATTGTACTGTAGTATAATTTCATTGAGGATTAGATATTTTATGGTACTAAGAAAAGTGAATCTATAGTGAGGTAAAATTTTTGGAAATTACATGGTTGAATGGAAGATAAACCTTAATATGGTCCTAATAATGAGGTATTGATTTTGGAATAAGATGTGGTATATTTGGGTAAATTATATTGGATATTCTTGAATAACATGAAACTGATTAATGATTTTTCATCATTGGAGTTTACAATATTTTTGATTAAAGTGTTATATCCAGTATTCTATAAAGAATAAGGGAGCATGAATGTAATCAATATGGGTTTATGGTAATTCAAGATGTAACAATGTTTTAAAATAATTCAAGGTGAATGTGTTCACAAGTTATTACATGGGAAAAAGGATCTTCATTGGGTTAAACTTCATTATAAATTTTGGACCCTGATTTTGGATAGTAGTATATTGGATAATTCTAAGGGTTGGAATGGATTATGTTTGAAAGGTAATTTTTGGATTTTTATAAAAGGTCAACATGCAGATCGTGTGAAAACCCGTTGCGCCGGACAAAGCTGCTGGAATCAAACCCAAAAACATAGTGCGATTGGGATTTATCACCTACCATTGGACTACGTGATGTCCCTGGATTGTATCATGTAGTTTTTAATGGGTCTAATATGTTAATTATACATTCATTATATTTGGAACCCCATACGATTAGGATAAATAGAGTATTTTTGAGTTGTATTATGTATTGTAGTGAAAGATGAGTTTGTAGTATAAATTTATTAATGGATAAAACTATAATTATAAAGTAAGTATATCTCCTTATGATCTTAGACAATCTCATAAATAAATTCCACAACATTAATTAAATGAACTTAGAACAAAAATGTTGTCCTAGATGATACCTTAGATCATCGCAAATATATGGCTTTGGGATTATTGGTCTTTTCATAGCCATGTTTAATACCACTCTCCATCAGATATTGATGGTTAGATTTCTCTTTAATATCCATATTTTCTTACATAGAACCCTAGTATGTGTTATTTTCGATAACCTTCTTACTTACCACTCTTTATTTTAAATAGAGGTCACATTAATCCATTTTTCGGAGTGGGATTTCAACTAAGAAATTTAGAACTTGCAACCCCATGTTTCCAATACCGAGAAAAATTGCAAGGACATAATTTATTGAAGCATGGGAGAATGTAACACCCCAAGCTTCCATGGTACTCTTCTCTTTGAATAATACAATAGGGTGTGTTGTATGTAACTTCGAGTTCTAACACACACCACAACCAATCAATCTAGTCGTTATGAATAGTAACAACCACTTTTTGATATTTTATACATTTTATCGTTCAAAGTGGACTTCATTTTTGGATTCTGAATATCTAAATTAGCTTAGGGAGAATTTTTGTTAATTTTATGAAAACATTCATATTTTGATGAATATTGAAAATTACAAAATTTTAATTAAAAACAATTTTTTTAATCGAAATAATTAATAGTGATAAATTTTGAATTTTAGTGGTTTTAAATTATATTGAGAATTTATTTTTACAATTTAATACAATGATGGTAATTGGACATAATTTCCCATTTTAACCGGACATAAACAAGTGTCAATCTTTTGATAGTTATTGTTTCATAAAAACATGCTTTTTGTTTTTGACAGCGAGAATTAATTTTAAATTAATAAATGAAACTTATATTTTTTCAATTTGGTAAAATATATATCATTATTGAATTTGGAATATAAAAATTAGATTAGGGTAAATTTTTTGAATTTTTCTAAAAACTTTTAATTTTTTATGAATAGTGAAAAACACTAAGTTACAGTTTAAAACCGAATTTTTATTTAAATAATTATTTATTTTATAAAAATTATTTAATGTCAAAATAGATAAATAATACATATATAAGTTCAATTTAATTCATTGGAGTCGGTTTATCATAATTATATATATATATATATAAATATTATTGAACTTTTCATAGCCTTCTACCCACCTCCTAGGAGTTTTTGCAAATTCACATAAAAAAACATTTACCGCTTCTGTGAGCTGAATTTCAAAAATTAGAGACACACAGTTAGTATAAAGGAGTAAAATTTGGTTCAATGAGATGAAAATAATTTTTGGTGAATAGTAACTTTTTTACTTTTATTTACCACGGTTAAAAATAAATAGGGTAATTAAGGGTAAAAATGATATTAATATTACCCTCATACATGTACTACTTCTATTGTACATGTTTATCTCAACCAAAAACAACCATAAGAGTAAAATATTATCATTTAGGTCCACTGGGATTATATTCGGACATTTATTATTATTTAATTCAAAGAACAGTTAAAAGAGTTAAAATAAAAGTTTAATAACAAAAACATTTTTAATATAGGGATTTTCATAAGATAAATTCGATTATAAATATTTATTAGAAATATAAAAATATTTCATATATCATGGTATTTTATTTATAATTTTTATACCTTATATAATGTAATTTATTTGTGACACAATTATGAGGCAGTAATTACCTTATTCGTGAAAGAATAAAAAAAATGGTATTATAAATATTAAAATAAAAATAATTTCAATGTTTTTATGACATCCACGAATTTTCTAGGTTAATATTACATGTTAGGATTGATTCAATTTATTTTTTTGACGTAATAATTGTTATTATTTTAACAAAATACAAATACCAAATAGTGTCAAAATTGACATAATTGAGTTTTTTAAAAATATATTATATAATTTATTGATATGCAATTCCTATAAATATATGGTTCGGTCATGAGACTTATCTCATGATAGGTGTATCATTAATGGACCACTTGGGGGGTCGATTGGATGTATGTAGTATGTTTATTAACTATATAATATAAAAATACAAAGTGACATGGTAAATGTCAAACTAATTAACTAAGAGTTAAAACTAAATGATAAGGTTAATATAGTGAACCAAACCTCTCTAAAACCTATTGGTTTAATGGTTTTCAATATAAACCCACCTTAACATTTAAATAATCCACTTTGGATCCATTAGAAACTGAATATGAATTTATTATAAAATAATAGTTTAAGTTTTTCCTAAGGTGCCCCACACCCCTCTTATAAAAGGGCACTCCCCCATCTCTCAAATTCATACCTTCAAAGCCTTTTGGAATAGCCAAACCCTAACCAAATATCCTATAAACTTCCCTCAATTCAACCTAGAGGCCTTATTTTGATCATAAATCCAACCTAGGGAGCCATTTTGATCAAATAAAAAGGAAGAACCCGAAGAAGAGGTAATGTTTTCACCACCCTCTTTAAGTTCCTTTCTTTTTCAACTTCTTATTTCTTTGTTATTACCATTATAAAATAGTAAATCCAGTATCATCTATATACTGTGATGTTATTATAAATATGGTACGACCATATTTAGTATTATATCCATCCTTTTAATGACATGTCACCATACGTGCGTACGTACGGCTTACCGTCTCCACGTCGTGGTGTAATTGTTATTCAAAATATTATTATTTGGATGCGTATAATAATGATGTGTAATTCATGTAAATATAAAATATAACATGATATTGATTCTGTATATATGATATAATATCCAATTATATATTATTTTAATATCAAAATAATGATATTGTCGCTTATACGTACGTACGGACTACCATCTCCACAAACGCGATGAGATTCATTTCCCGTCGTATCCATTCAAGTATAATTCTCATTTGAGGATTAAAAATAATGTTTATGGACTTGATATCATTCTGGATATGAATAATATACAACCTATCCATAACAAACATGGATTATGTAACAAAAAATATAAAATAAAATGACTAAGTCAACACCCGAAATGACGATAATACTAAGATATTATTAACAAAGAAATGTTAAAAGATCATATATGATTTCATATTAATGTATATGATTCTTGTATAATTTAATAACAATTATTTGAACATTATACAGGAGGATAACCTACCCTCAACCAAGGAAAAGTACAAGGTAAGGGGTTTTCATCTCAATCCTTATTCTCGTGAGATTCGTGCCATATTGCCACTATTACCTTTTGGGCGGTGTATGTACTGGCCATAATTGTATTTTTTGTATAATACACTTTAATTTATATTTATTTACATATTCATTGTATGATACCACTTTCATGTGGTGTATGTTTCGTAAGTTACCAAATTGGTAAGGGTTTATTTCACAATCTCTTCATTATCCAAGGTTGTTTATACGTAATTATCTACTGGGACCTCTTTATCATACACATCTATATTTCATAAAAATGTTTTTCAAATAATTCTTACTGTTTTACAGACTTTTATTTTAAGTCATTTATAACCTTGTTGACTTTTTATAAGAAGTTTATAAAGGTATATTTCTGTCATTTTCCAAACAAGGCCCTTTTATCCTTTTTGACAGAATTAAGGTAAGAATGCTTTTTTTAACGTATACGGAGGGTGATACTATTTTATGTCATTATAAAATCTTCGAAGCTTCCATTACAATATTATAAAGATATTTTCAAATTAAATGTTTTATTTTATAATTATGTGACTTTTAAATGATTTTAAAAAATAGATATTTCTCTCAAATAGTTATTATTTCATCTATGTCAACATCCTTTGATGGATTTTAAACTTATTTGAATGTGATTTATTATGATACAAAACATCCATATTGTATTGAAGTTTTTGTGATATGTTTGACTATGGATATGTTATTTTTATACCATTCATTGTTTATGGGTGAAGTATTGACATTTTGTATGCTAGTTTTTATATGAATGTTTATGTTATGTTTAAACATGTTCATATGAGGAATGCATTAGACTTAATAAGTGATGGGTGGAGCCTGCTACAGCTTCTCAATGAATTGATAGGTCTGATTAGAAAAACTAGTTTTTTGGCATGAGGCCTTGACAAAATATTATTTGTAGTCTTGGTACGAGGCCTTGGCTACATGGTTATGATTGTCTTCCTTTATGCATTCCATCATTATGAAAGTGGTTATTGATATTGCATGTGAATATTTAATTACTATATTATCCATGTGAATAAGTAAATTGAATTATTTCATTTAATTTCTTCCATATTATGCTGATGCTCAAGTTTAAAAGGCTTTTGTTTTAGTTTTATACATTGCATTAAATGTTTATTCTTATTTTTGAATGTTTCCGCTGTATTTCTTACCCTTACTGAGTGTTTGAGCTCACCCATTTCTATGCTTTATTTTCCAAGGATTCTATGAGGTGTATTGTGATTGATATGAATGGTTAAACCAAAGTAATAATGGATTTCATTAAGGATTATTTATGTTATTTTGTATGTTATAAGGTTTAATGTAACAATGATGTATGTAATATATTATCCAAGACGGCTAAACTGATCGGTCCTTTGAGACTTGACCTTTTGCGATCATGCCAATGTTATGTAATAATGCACCGACTCTGGGAAACTGGGGTCAGGGAATTAAAAATCAGGTCATTCTGTGTTGACCAAGATCGGGTCGGACTGGACCTGGGCCCACTACTAACCCTTTACTTACATTGGCCATAACTTTGGCTCTGGACGTCCGTTTGACGAACCGTCAGCGGCGCTAGTATTCTCGGACCGAGTTCGTCCCTTTGAGAATACCCCATTGGAGTTCAGGGTATATTTGAGATATGGTCGGGTTGGACCGCACACGAATCCAACCAGGGCCCTGGGACAAAAAGGATAATAACTAACAAAAACAGCATCTCATTGATGCGTCGTCTATTGCGTTGAGACACCTATGATGTGGCAGTCCTTTGTGATACTTCTACGTGATACTTCGTGATGCTTGGATTATCTACTTGTAGCTTGTGGATCAGACCCTCCTAGTGACAAGAGGGAATATTGCAGAATCCTAGTAGTTGGATGAGTATAACAACCCATACATTACATAAATTGTTATTACATCAGAATTGAAGCACACTTGTTACAACATATAACAAAACAAAGAAAGAACCGTATAAGTATAGTGTCTTTGGAAACTGGGAAACATAAACAACTGGTTCATAAAACATCTACATTGTCTCCCATTTATTTCATCATATCTAGAGTCCCTTTTGGAATATCCTACTTAATAACCTTCTTCCTGACCTAGGGAATGAAAACATACAAAATGGTGAGCACAAATGCTCAGAAAGGGTAAACAAAAGAAATATCAATCACATCATATTCATAAGAACCTTAGATTTTGGAAATCTTAACCTCTAAAAGAGATCCAAATTTCATAACATGGGATAAATCATAGTAGTGAATTGTAATCCCAATAATCATAACATAAAACATAAAACTTTGTGGCATACACACATAATCATAGAGAATAATTTCTTAGTAGTCAAGACTCATTGCCAATACTATCTTAGCAGACAAAGTCCATTTCTGAACCGAGTTTACACCTCGTTTCTGTCCTATTTTACTAAACCCGTTTAACATTCCATTCCAGCCATGTCTATCTCATGAGATATAAATCATCACCCAATGAATTGGTGGGAGATATAGTTCCCACCTATCTCATAATGATACCATTCTTATGTGTGCCACAAAATCATAAATCATACAGCATTTCATAACCCATGTAATAAAAATGGGATTCTTAAACAACGTGAAATCATAAAACAATTCATATAAGATAAAGGAATTAAAAAAATTATTCTATTGTAACATAATCAAATCAATTTAATAATAGAAATAGAAATATAAACCTATTTTATTTTATATGGAAAATAATTTTGATAAAACACTTGAAATCCATTCTTCATGAAAGTATCCTTTCTACTTCAAAAACATTTTTCCTTTCATAACATGTCATACAATTTTAAACTAAAAGAAGTAGATTAAAAATAAACTTGAAAACATGTAAAGCAAGATTCTTGTAAATAATTTTTTAAAAATCCATTCATGTCGTATAGGTTAAAAAAACATTTTTCTCGTACTTTTGTCAGAAAAGTAAAGAAGTACCTCATACGAAAAATGACAAAAGATTCCTTCCATATCTTTTACTAAAAACTCACCTAAGGGTAAAATTAGATTTAAAAAATTTTAGGTGATGGAAATAATATTACATATTGAGGAAACATGGATGTGGATGATAAAATACACCCCAGTAAATACCAAAGTATAAAAAATCTAGGATAAAAAATGAGATTGTGATATTTTCCCATACCATAGGTCAGATTTTCTCTGTATGTGTCTGAACCTCTTGTAGAATGATTTAAATAATGTCATTGACATATTACAGAATCATAATTATTTTTATGATATCATATATGGTCAAGTTATTATCTTCTTATTAGTAATATTTCATTGTTACTTGTTATTCGGTTGTTTATTGCTTATTGTTCTTATGCATCTTTTGTCGAATAAATTCATATTCTTATCTTTTTGATATAGATAACTCATTTAGAGAATGTTATTAGTGTAATATATATCATATTAATTCATTCAATTCATTTATATAATCATTATGTAATGAAGATCATGTAGAACGAGTAGCATCACATCGTGGAGACGGTATTCCTTACGTACGCACGAGCGATGATATCGTTCCCCTGATCGTGGAATTGTATTAAAGTGTATTTATACTATTTTAGAATAAATATAACTTTACAATAATCATATATATACATTATTTTCACCATTATACCCATCAAAGTAAGGTGGTGGTGGAAAATAGATTACACCACGACGTGGAGACGGTATTCCGTACGTACGCACGCGTGGTGATTTTTTTTTCCACAGGATGGATAGATGGTGAAATAGGGTTTTTCCATACTTATAATAACATATCATTATAAGAGTGATACTTATGTTATTACTTCATAATGAAACAACAAAATAAGAAGAAGTGGAAGAAGAAATAAAGTTGAAAGAATCGGTAACGGACATTACCTCTTCTTTGAAGCGCCTCTTTGAGACCTCCTCTTAGGGCACTAAAATTAGTCTTTGAAGAATAACAAGACCTCTAGTATGTTTCTAGGGAAGTGTAGAAGAGAATTTTTCAGGGTTTGGCCGATCCTTAAGGCTCAATGTGGTGTGAGTAAGAGAGGGAGGAGGTTCCCTTTTATAAGGGAGGAGAGGGTCACCTTAGCAAAAACTAAAAATATTATTTTATTATAAAGTCATATTCGGTTTTTAATAGCTCAAAATTGAGTTATTTCGAAGATAAGGTAGGGGTGGGTAGAAATACTCTCATCCAATAGAATTTAGACAAGTTTAGGTATCTATTTTAACCTTATCATTTAGATTTAACTTTAAGTTTGATAATTTAAATTTTACCGTGTCTTCTTGTTTTCTTACACCATAAGGTTAATAAACATACTATACCAAGCCAAACTAACCCCAAGTTGTTTATTGTTAATATATATAACATTATCTAAGTCATTTGGCCGAACCTTAGATTTTTAAGAATAAAATAACAATTAATAATATAATATTTGTTTTAAAAACTATTTTATGTCAATTTCGACACTATATGGTAATTGATTTTTGAGAAAGTCATAATAGAAAGGTTAGTTTGAGAAAATTTAATTAAATCAATACTAACATGTCATATTAACCTATAATATTATTTTAATTCATAAAAAGTCTAAAATTACAATTATTTGGGTATTTATAACATCAATTTTGTCAATATATCATTAATAAGATAATTACTACATCATCATTGTGTCATAAATAAATTAAATTTTTTTATTCTCTAACAATTAAAAATAAAATACCATTATGTGGGAAATAATATTAGGTTTCTAATGAATATTTATAGTCTAATTTATCTTATGTATAACCCTATATTAAAAATGATTTAGTTATTAAAATTTGATTTTAACTATTTTAACCCTTCTTTAAATAAATTAATAATAAATGTACTAATATATTCCAAGTGGGCCTAAATGGTCATATTTTATTCCTAAGGTTGTTTTTAGTCGAATTACACTTATCCAATAGAATTAGGACATGTGTTAGGGTAATAATAATAACATTTTTACCCTTAATTACCCTATTTACTTTTAACCGTGGTAAAAAAAAGTGAAACGTTAATATTCACCAAAAATTATTTTTATCTCATTGAACCACATTTTAATCCTTGATATTAACTGTTTCTCTCGTATTCTCGAAATTACACTCACAGAAGCAGTAAAATTATTTTTTATTTAAATTTTCAAATTCTCCTAGGAGGTGGGTAAAAGAAGGTGAAAAGATCAATAAAATTTTTATATATCTAAAATTATTATAAAATGACTCAAATGAATTACATTGAACATTTATAGGTATTATATATCAATTTTTACCTAAAATAAATTTAAATAAAAAAAATAATTATTTAAATAAAAAGTCGGTTTTTAAATAGTAACCCAGTGTTTTCACTATTCATCAAAAATTGAATGTTTTCAAAAAAAATACCAAAATTTCACCCTAGGCTAATTTCGATATTTCAAATCAAAAAATGAAGTCCATTTTGAATAATAAAATTTACATAATTTCAAAAAGTGGGTATTACTATTCATAATGGCCAATTTTAGTAATATTTTAATAGTATATCGTTGTTTAGTGAAACTCGGTATTGTGTATGACACAATCTATCAAGGAAGGTCATGATTGAATGTAAAGCAATCCAAGCTAGTGTTGTGTGTAGTGAAAGATTACTTTGATGATTTATATAACATAATCGAAAAATATTTCTCATAAAAGTCTCGGATGTTACATTCTACCCCCCTTAAAATGAATTTCGCCCTCGAAATTCGTCACTTTGTTACAAACAGATGAGGATACCTCTCCCTCATCATATCCTCAAGATCCCATGTAGCTTCTTATAATTGGTGGTTCCTTAATAAAACTTTCACCAAGAGAGTGGTTTTGTTCCATATGACTTTTTTGCTATGATCCAGAATCTCTATTGGGTGTTCTTCATAAGAAATATCTTGCTCCAGCGGTACAACTTCATAACTGAGTACATGTGAAGGATCGGGTATGTACTTTCTCAGGAGAGATACATGGACTATATCATGAACTTGGGGGAGATTCTGTAAAAGCGCCAATCGGTAAGCTACCTTCCCAACATGATCCAGTTTTTCAAAATGACTGATATACCTAGGGCTCAACTTTCCCTTGTTTACAATTCTCATTACTCTCTTCCAAGGAGATATTTGTAAGAACACTTTATCACCCACTTCAAACTCTAGGTCTTTTCTTCGGTTATCAGCATAACGTTTTTGTTGAATATGAGCTGCTCTTATGTGTTGTTGAATAGATCTGACCTTTTCTGCCATCTCATCAAGAAGATCAGGTCCTAATAGCTTTCTTTCCCCAACTTCATCCCATCAAGTTGGAGTCCTGCATTTCTTTACATAGAGAGAATCATAAGGAGCCATATGAATACTGGGGTGAAAGCTATTATTATAAGAAAATTCCACCAAAGGTAGTTGTTGATCCCAACAACCATTGAAATCCATAGAGCAAGCTCTAAACATATCTTCTAGCGTTTGAATTGTTCTCTCAGACTGACCGTCTGTCTGAGGATGATAAGCAGTGGTGAAACTCAACTCTGTATCTAGAGTATGATGAAGACTTCACCAGAACATTGAGGTGAATCTCGGATCCCGATCAGAGATAACATTATTGACTTTTGATGTTTTAGGATGTCCGGTGACAAAGTCCATAGTGATGTTTTCCCATTTCCATTCAGGTCTGTGTAATGGTTGTAATACCCCCTTAGACTTCTGTCTCTCAGCTTTAACTTGGTGACAAACCAATCATCAAGAGACATATTCAACAACATCTCTTTTTATTCCATCCCACAAGAATTACCCTTTCAGGTCCCTATACATCTTCGTGCTTCTAGGATAAATAGAGAATGAAGAACTATGAGCCTCATCCATCAGCTCCTTCTTTAATTATGGGATGGGTGGAATACAAACCTGATTCCTGAACATTATTATCCCATCACAATCAAGGTTGAATTCAGGAATATTTATCACCTTCTTATGTAACTCTACATCTTCTTTCTGTGCCTATTTAATCTTCACATGTATATATGGTTGATCATTCAATTGAGAAAGATACGATTTTTCCCCTTTTATTATAATTCCAAGATCCATCCTTTGTAAATCCATAAATATTGGATCTTTTGTGATCCTCATTATGGATAAGCTATCTTGGTCTTGTCGACATAATGCATCTTCCACCTTGTTTGCTTTCCTATGGTGGTAATGAATTTAGCATTCATAATACTTAATCATCTCCGACCATCTTCTTTGGCACATATTCAGCTCTTTTTGTGTGAAAATATAATTTAAACATTTATGATCAGTATAAATATCACTCCTTTCTCTATAAAGATAATGCCACCAAATCTTTAATGAAAAGATTACCGCAGCTAACTCCAAATCATGAGTTGGGTAATTTTGCTAATGGATTTTCAAATATCGTGAGGCATAAGCTATCACCATGTCGTTTTGCATAAGAACACACCCCAGCACCTTCTTGGATGAATCACTATAGATCACAAACCTTTTTCCACTACATGGAAGTGTGAGTACAGGTGCACTGGATAAATTTCTTTTAAACTCTTTGAAATTCTCCTCACATTCCTCTGTCCACATGAACTTAACTCCTTTTCGAGTCAACATGGTGAGTGGATTAGATAATCTTGAAAAATCTTTTACAAAACGTTGATAATATCCAACCAAACCAAGAAAACTTCAGATCTCGGTTATTATTGTTGGTCTCGACCATCTTTCGATAACCTCTGTTTTTGCTGGATCCACAGATATCCCCTCTTTTGAGATTATGTGACCCAAATGTGCAACTTTTTGAATCCAAAATTCACACTTGGTAAATTTGGCATAAAGATTCTCCTTTCTCAGGGTCTTCAATATAATTCACAAGTGATCTTCATGTTCTTATATGCTCTTTGAATAGAAAATAATTTTGTCTATAAAGACTACCACAAACTGATCAAGATAGTCTCTAAAGACTATATTCATCAGATCCTTGAAGATTGCAGGGGCATTAGTAAGACCAAATGGCATCAATATAAATTCATAGTGTCCATACCTTGTACGGAAAGTTGTCTTTGGTATATCCTCCCTTTGACCCTTTATTGATGATACCCTGAATGAAGATCTATCTTGGAAAAGTATTGAGCTCCTCGTAGTTGGTCAAATAAGTCATCAATGTGCGGGAGAGGATATTTGTTCATGATTGTGATCTTGTTAAGATCTCCATAATCAATGCAGAGTGTCATTGATCCATCTTTCTTCTCAACAAATAGAACAGGTGCTCCCCAAGGTGACACACTAGGGCATATGAATCCTTTATCAAGATTCTCTTGGAGTTACTTATTCAATTCCTGCAACACAATTGGGGGCATTTTATAAGGTGTCTTTGAAATAGGCAAAGCACACAGTACGAGTTATATTGAAAACTCAACTTCACGATTTGGTGGAAGACCCAACAATTCCTCTAGAAAGACATCTTCAAACTCTTGTACAATGGGCATATTCTTAATCATGAGTTTCTCACCAACCATTTGATATAAATAACCTTCATTTAGTGGAATCAAAACCCATATGATGGAAGAAATTTCCACAGGAAGGTTATGTTAATCCTTTCATCGATAGACAATCATAGATTGATCTGGAATATAAAATGTGACTTCCCTTCTTTGGAAATTGATATGATCTCCATATAAAGAAAGCCAATCCATTCCAATAATCACATCAAATTACACTATAGGAAGGATCACATGGTTTGTAGGAAGCACTTTCCAACATTCTTTAATCGAAGAATAATTATAAACTATTTATGCGACTGTTGTGCCACTAGGGGTTGTCCTAGATAACTCAACATATAATTGTTGAGGTAATACAATGATACCCTTAGAAAATTATTTAGAAATATAAGAGTGGGTGGACGCAGAATCAAATAAAACATTTGCTACTTTAGAGTGGATGGTAAGCGTACCTTTCACCACTTCGTTATCATACTCCACATCGCTGATAGAAGTTGCGTGTGACTTTCTTTTGTCATTGGCCTTAAGAGTTTGTTGGCGTTGATCATCATCATTATCCCTTGTATTTGTGCATTGATTGGCATAATGCCCCATCTCCTTGCACTTGAAACATTAAAGGGTAGTAGTTTCATTCTATGTATCCCTTCCTTTTTTTTGTATCATTAGACATGTTCTTTCCATTATTTCAACATTCAATTTCCCGATGACCTTCTTTTCCACACTTATTACATTTTTTTCCCCTTAAGACAATTTCCTCCTTGTTTATTTCCACACATTGAGCATAAGGGAAAAATCACCTTCTTTTCAGTGTGCTCTTTAGATTTTCCTTTGAATTCAATTGTCCTCTTCTTATCAAACCCATATTACTGATGGGTTAATCCCATCTCCATCTCAACCTTGAGAGCACATCGAATGATTTCCTCATAGCTATTAAAGTCCCTTATGTCTAACCCCCTTTGAAGAATTGGTTTTAAGACACTAAATAATCGATTGATCGTACTCTCAGGTTGGATAATAATACCAGAAGTGTACCATGCATGTCTTGTAAAATTTTCTCCATAGGTACCAACAGATTCATCATCCTTTTTCTTTAGTTCAAGAAATTCATTATCCATCACTGTTCAGAGAATACGAGGGAAGTACTTATTGAAAAATATGTTCTTGAACTCATCCCATTCCATGGACTTAATTTCATCCCTTTTCCTCATATTCTTCATAGGATTCCACCATTGATCAGCATCTCCTTCCAAACGATACACTGCTAAGATGACTTTATGATGTTCAGAACATTGAAGAACAAATAATATCTCTTAAGTGGTACTGATCCATTGTTCAACCACTAATGGATCAGAAGACCCGCTGAATGAAGGTGGGTGCTACCTCATGAAGGATTCAAAATAATGTTTCTCCTTACATTTCTCATTTGGAAGTCCTACATGATTCATAGCTTGATAAAGCTGTGTGAGCATGGCTATAAGATTTTTCATTCCATAAGATTTGGTTGCTCAGAGAGACAATCATTGCATTGCACGCCGCATTCCGCATTAACACGGTTCCTTCAGGTTCCATCCATTGACTAAAACCAAGAAGAATAGTTTGAGGAACACTAATTAAAATAGGAAAAACACATAATCAAGGATAAAATTTTACACTTAAGGTCTTATCATAGGTTTCTCATGGCCATTTCTAAAACACTAAGATTTTTTTCTATGATTATACTTATCCTTAGGGTTCTTATTACGGCTTTCACATCCTTGTTTCAAAAGGATGAATATACAATTCCTCTGATACCACCTATAACGACCCATAAGTTACATACATTGTTATTACTTTAGAATTGAAGCTCACTTGTTAGAACATATAACAAAACCAGGAAAGGACCGTATAGGTATAGTGTCTTTGGAAACTGGGAAACATAAACAACTGGTTCATAAAGCATCTACGTTGTCTCCCATTTATTTCGTCATATCTAAAGTTTTTTTCGGCATATCCTACTTAATAACCTTCTTCCTGACTTGGGGAAAGAAAAAATAAAAAAGGGAGAGTTCAAACGCTCAGTAAGGGTAAACAAAAGAAATATCAATCACATCATATTCATAAGAACATATCATTTTGGAAATCGTAACCTGCAAAAAAGATCATAATTTCATAACATGGGATAAATCATAGTAGTGAAATGTAATCCCAATAATCATAACATAAATCATAAAACTTTGTTCCATACACACATAATCGTATTGAATAATTTCTTAGTAGTTAAGACTCATTTCCAAGATTATCCTAGGGGGAAAAGTCCATTTCTGAACCGAGTTCACTCCTCATTTCAGTCCTGTTTCACTGAACTGGTTTAACCTGCCATTCCAGCCATGTCTATCTCATGAGATATAAATATTTACCCAATGCATTGGAGGGAGATATATGTCCCACCCATCTCATAATGATACCATTCTTATTTGTGCCACAAAATAATAAATCATACATCATTGCATAACCCATGTAATAAAAATGGGATTCTTAAACATCGTGGCATCATAAAACAATTCATATAAGATAAATGAATTCATAAAAATAATTCCATCATAACATAATCAAATCAATGTAATAATAGGGATATAAATAGAAACCTATTTTATCTTAGATGGAAAATAATTTTGATAAAACACTTGAACTCCATTCTTGAGGAAAATATCCTTTCTACTTCAAAAGCATTTTTCATTTCTTAACATGTCATACATTTTTAAACTAAAAGATATTGATTAAAAATAAACGTGAAAACTTGTAAAGGAAGCTTCTTGGAAATAATGTTTTAAAAATCCATTCATGCCGTATAATTTAAAAAACATTCTTCTCGTACTTTTGTCGGAAAATTCAAAAACTACCTTGTATGAAAAATGACAAAACATTCCTTTCATATCTTTTACTAAAAACTCAATCAAGGGTAAAATTGGTTTTAATCAATTTTAGGTGGATGGAAATAATATTACATATTGTGGAAACATGGATGTGGATGATAAAATACTCCCCAATAAATACCAAAGTATAAACAATCTCGGATAAAAATGAGATTGTGATATTTTCCCTTACCTTAGGTCCGATTTGCTTCGTAAGTGTATGAACCTCTTGTATAATGATTTAAATAATGTCATTGACTTAATCCAGAATCATACTAATTTTTATGATATTATATATGGTCATATTCCTAGCTTCTTATTAGTAATATTTCACCGTTACTTGTTATTCGGGTGTTTATTGCTTTTTGTTTTATGCGTGTTTTTTTGAATAAATTCTTATTCTTCTCTTTAGGTTAAAGATACCTCATTTATTGAATTTTATTAGTGTAATATATATCATATTCATTGATTCAATTAATTTATATAATCATTATAAAATCAAGATCATGTAGAACGAGTCACATCACATCATGGAGACGGTATTCCGTATGTATGCATGAGCGATGATATTGTTTCCATGATCGTGGAATTGTGTTGGAGTGTATGTATAATATTGAAGAATCAATATCACTTTACAATAATCATATATAGTTATTATTTACACCATTATACCCATCCAAGTTATGTGGTGGGGGAAAATAGATTACTCCACGACGTGGAGACGGTATTCTGTACGTACGCATGTGCGGTGATTTCGTTTTCCATAGAATGGATAGATGGTGAAATAGGGTTTTTTAATACTAATAATGACATATCAGTATATAAGTGATACTGATGTTATTACTTAATAATGAAATAACTAATGAAGATGAAGTGGAAGAAGAAATAAAGTTGAAAGAATCGGTAACGGACATTACCTCTCCTTTGAAGCGCCTCTTTGAGACCTCCTCTTAGGGCACTAAAATTGGTCATTGAAGAAGAACATAACCTCTAGAATGTTTCTAGGGAAGTGTAGAATAGAATTTGGCAGTGTTTGTCTGAGCTTGAAGGCTCAAAGTGGTGTTCGGAAGAGAGGGAGGAGGTGCCTTTTATAAGGGAGGAGAGGGGCACCTTAGGAAGAACTAAAAATATTATTTTATTATAAAGTCATATTCAGGTTTTAATAGCTCCAAATAGAGTTATTTAGAAGATAAGGTGGGGATTGGTCGAAATAATCTCATCCAATATAATTTAGACAAGTTTAGGTATCTATTTTAACCTTATCATTTAGATTTAACTTTAAGTAAGATAATTTAACTTTAACCGTGTCTTCTTGTTTTCTTGCACTATAAGGTTAATAAACTTATTATAACACACCAAACGAGCCACAAGTTGTTTATTATTAATATATATAACCTTATCTAAGTCATTGGGCAGAACCATATATTTTTAGGAATAAAATAACAATTAATAATATAATATTTTTTAAAAAAAACTATTTTATGTAAATTTTGACACTATTGGGTAATTGATTTTTTTGAAAATCATAACAGAATGGTTTGTTCGAACTAAGTTAATTAAATCCATAATAACATTTCAAACTGACCTAGAAAATTATTTTAATTCATAAAAAGTCTCAAAATTACATTTATTAGGGTATTTATAATATCGATTATGTCAATATTTTATTAATAAGATAATTGATGCATCACCATTGTGTCATAAGTAAATTAAATTATTTATTGTCTTAAAATTACAAATAAAATACCATTATGTAGGAAATCATTTTATCTTTCTAATTAATATTTATAGTCTAATTTATCTTATGTATAACCTTATATTAAAAATAATTTAGTTATTAAACTTTGATTTTAACTATTTTATCCCTTCTTTAAATAAATTAATAATAAATGTACTAATCTAATCCAAGTTGGCCTAAATGGTCATATTTTATTCCTCAGGTTGTTTTTGGTCGAATTACACTTATCCAATTGAATTAGTACATGTGTTAGGGTAATAATAATAACATTTTTACCCTTAATTACCCTATTTACTTTTAACCGTGGTAAAAAAAGTAAAAAGTTACTATTCAACAAAAATTATTTTTATCTCATTGAACCACATTTTAGTCCTTGATATTAACCGTGTATCTCAGATTTTCAAAATTCCACTCACAGAAGAGGTAAAATTATGTTTTATGTAAATTTTCAAATTCTCCTAGGAGTAGGGTAAAAGACCGTGAAAAGTTCAATAAACTTTTTATATATCTAAAATTATTATAAAATGACTTCAATGAATTGCATTGAACTTATAGATGTATTTTTTTTCAATTTTGACTTAAAATAAATTTCAATAAAATAAATAATTATTTAAATAAAAAGTCGGTTTTTAAATAGTAACCTAGTGTTTTCACTATTCATCAAAAATTGAATGTTTTCAGAAAAATACCAAAATTTCACCTGAGGCTAATTTCAATATTAAAAATCCAAAAATGAAGTCCATTTTGAAAAATAAAATTTAAAAAATATCAAAAAGTGGGTATTACTATTCTTAACGGCTAGTTTTAGTAATATTTTAATAGCATATCGTGGTTTAGTGAAACTCGGTATTGTGTATGACGCAAGCTATCGAGGAAGGTCACGATTGCGTGTAAAGAAAGCCAAGCTAGTGTTGTGTGTAGTGAAATATTCCATTGATGGTTTATAAAACATAAAAACAAAATATTTCTCATAAGAGTCTCGGGTGTTACAATGAGACTTGATGACTGTTAATCGTGTAGAGACCCAAAGCTTGATGTACATGGGCATTACATTACTTTTTGCAGAATACTTAATACATAACGAAAACAGACACACAAGGACTGTAATAGTTTAGTGTCTTCAGAAACTTGGAAAATAATCTTCTAATCATGGTGAAAGATCTTCAACATCTCCCATAAAGATCTTCACCTTTAGTTTTCTTACCTAAAACCTTTCTTTAAATCCTGGGGAAAAGAAAAAATATAAAGGGTGAGCTCAAATGCCCAGTAAGGGTAAGAATAGTGAACATAAAACAATCCACAAACATTTGAATTCAAAAACATGAACATAAAATCTAAACATCAAAATCATGAGCAACGACATAAATATTGGAAGTACACAAGGCATAGATCATAAAGGAACATTAATCATGATAAACTTGCATGGTAATAAAACATGTAATTGTGGCATCCATTAAGCACATGTTATGATTTCCATAGTAGCCAAGGCATTGCTGCCAAGACCATCTTAGTGGACAAAGTCCCATTATGAATCGAGTTCACACCTCGTTTCAGTCATGTAATACTGAACCGGATTAACTTACCATTCTAGCCTTGTCTATCTCATGAGATATAAATCTTTACACAAAGCATTGGTGGGAGATATAGGTCCCACCCATTTCATAATGAAATCATTCTTACTTATGCCACAACATAAACATAAATCATTCATCGTAACCCAAAGAATAAAATGGGTTTCATAAACATCATCCCATCATAACATAATCTATATAAAACAAATGGATATCATTTGATCATAATAAAAGTGAAATCATGTAAACCATAGAGACATTATACTTGAAACATACACATATGAAAATAATGTCATCTTATATGGAAAATGGTTTTGATAAAACACTTTAAAATAATTCTTGAGGAAAATATCCTTTCTTCTTAAAAATCATTTTCTTTTCACAAAATTCCACATAATTTTAAAATAAAAGGATTTTATTGAAAATAACCATGAAATCTTGTTGAGTAAACTTCATTAAAATAAGGTTTTATGAAACCGTAAAAATCTTTTCATGCCATATAAGTTAAAAATAACATTCTTCTCGTACTTTTGTCGGAAAAGTCAAAAAATTCCTCGTGTGGTAAAGAAAATTAAGATTCCATTCATAACATGTGGTAATAAAAAAATGTGTAAAAAGGACCTTAAAATTACAACAAAACATTTTTAGAAAACATAGGAATTGATGATAAAAATAACCCCAGTAAATACTTAAGAATAACAATCTTGGATAAGAATGAGATTGGAATAGTTATCCCTTGCCTTATGTCTGATATGATTCGTATGTATCCAAACTTCCAGTATAATGATTTAAATAATGTCATTGACTAATTACATAATCAAATTCATTGTTTTGATATCATATATGGTTTATGTATGACTATATATTACCCGTTCTTTTGTAAATTCGATGTAAAAGTAGCGATTTGGGTAAAATCGTTTCATTTATTGTACGTGTTTCAACTTGTTGTTATTGATATTATTACTTATATCCTGATTTAATTAATTACAGAATGTAATACATGATTTTTATATAATATATATTCAGAAAATACATATATATATTTATATGATGGATCGATAAATGGAATGGAATACACCGTTCATGGAGACGGTAGGTTGTACGTACGCATGAACGCTGTTTTCGTTTCCTTATCGAATTGATTGAAATTAAGTAGATGAAATACATATATATATACATAAATCCAGTATCATTATTATGTTATATATTTCATTATTATTCATTATATATACTTTATAATCATTCATGAATGGTTAACAAGGAGAATGAATCTCATCTTGTCGTGGAGACGGTAGTCCGTACGTACGCATGAGCGATGATATCATTCCCATGATCGTGTAATTGTATTGAAGTGTATGTATAATACTTAAGAATCAATATAACTTTAAAATAATCATATATAGTATTTTATTTACACCATTATACCCATCCAAGTAAGGTGGTGGTCGAAAACAGATTACACCACGGCGTGGAGACGGTATTCCGTAGGGACGCACGCGCGGTGATTTCGTTTTCATTAGGATGGATAGAAGGTGGAATAGGGTCGTTTCATATTTATAATAACATATCAGTATATGGGTTATACTGATGTTGTTACTTCATAATGGGACAACTAAATAAGAGTAAGTAGAAGAAGAAATAAATTAGAATGAACCGGTAACAGATATTATCTCTTCTTCGACGCGCCTCTTTGAAACCTCCTCTTAGGGCACTAACATTGGTCTTTGTAGAAAACCAGGACCTCTATAATATTTTTAGGGAAGTTGATAAGGGAAATGGGCAGGTTTTGGCCAAGATTTAAGGCTCAAATGTGTGTAAATATGAGAGGGAGAATGTTCCCTTTTATAAGGGAGGAGAGGGGCACCTTTGGAATCCTAAAAAATATTAGTTTAATATAAATTCAAACCCCATATAAAAACCTCAAAAATTGACTCAATTAGAATATTAGATGATATAGGGTTTTAATATCATCAACCAATCAAATTTAGACATGTTTTTATTTTATTTTAAACCTTATCAGTTTGATTTATCCTTATTTAATCTATTTAATTTTATTTGTGGTAATAAAATTCTAAATTTTAAATGGTTATAAATAATCACTTATGTGTTGTTAAATTTCTATAATTGGAAAAATTATAAAATTTTAAACTATATAAATTTCAACTCATAATTTTTAAATATTTTTGTGATTTTTAAAGTATTTAATAAAATGTTATTTTTATAAAATAACAATAGTGTCAATTTTGACACTATTAATTTATTTGAATTTAAATAAAGTCCACACGGAGGATATATTCTAAATAAAATATTTAATAAGTTCATAAAATGTCAGATTAATCTATAAAATTTGTGGAGCATATTAAATAGTTCATATAGTATTTATTTTACTATTTCTAAAACAATTTATTTGATTCTTCTCTTAATAATATAATTTCTACAACATTTTTGTATAATTATTAAATATACTTATTTTTGCATAAAAATTAATAATAAAATACTAGGATGAAGATAAATGTTATATAATTCATAATAATACTTTTAGTCAGATTTATATTCTAAAACACCTATCTTTTGAAATGTTATATTTATTAAATTATGAAGGTGACAACTTTGACATCATTTAAAATAAAATAATATAAGTGTCATAATCACATTTATAAGAATCCAAACGGTCATATATTCGGTCATTGCATGCTTATGGTGTATATATACACTACCAATAAGTTTTTGTAAGGTTTGTGAGCCTTTTAATTGGTATTATTATTTCAATAAAAACTATAATACTTATCTTTCACTAAATAAATAATTTCTGCATCCTTAATGTATAAGCTATTAAAGTAATTAAATATATCTTAAAAATTATAAATAAATTACCATGATAAAGAAAAACATTTTGTATTTAAAATGAGTATTTATAACCAAATTTTTATTCCGTATAAACTTATATTAAAAATACTTTAATTATTAAAGTTTGAGTGAGACATATTTCACTTTCCTTTAAATAAAATAAACTAAAGGTCATAATCAAATACAAGTGGGTTCCAATTGATTCCATAATTACCACAATATGTCATAGGATGAAATATAATCATCCAATTATATTAAGACAAGTTTTAGGGTAATTTTATAATATTATATTAACCCTAAATTACCTGGTTTACCTTTAACTATGGTAAATAAAATTTACCGTAGTTACTATTCATAATATCCAAAAATAAAAAGTAATCTATTAATATAATTTGGACCCACTGATTCCAAATATGGAATAAATTTTTCTAAATTCAATACAAAGAAGTAGCAGAAATTAAATTAATATTAATCACGTTGTCGAAAGGAAAGTGGTTTTTGTTTAAAACATTACAAAAGATTGCATTGATTTAACCTACGAATTCAATGTAAAATCAAAGATAATGACCTAAATTATATTAAATGGTTAAAATATATTCTATATATACTTGAAAACCATTAAATATTATAATTTAACCACATAAATTATTATGATGAATAAAGTTGTTTTTAATTAAAATATAGCGTGTTTTTACTATTCATTGCAATATTAAAGTTATCAGAATAATATGAAAATTTTATCCAAGGTAAAATTATATATCCTGATTCCAATGAATAATTTTATTTTGTAAAATTAAACTTATGGACATGTAAAAATATAGATTTAATGTGGGTGCCCCATCAAAAGGCGGCAAAACTGCATTTTTTTAAAAATACTTATTTTACCCAAAAAAATTATTTTATTCTCATATCATGTTCTAGAAAATGAGTAAGATGAATAATAATGTTATAAAATTCAAAATTTAGTTAATAATATTCATAACAGTTAGTTCGTGATAACCATATATCGTTGTGCAGTGATACCCGATATTGCGTACATCACAGGCTATCGAGGAAGGTCGTGATTGTGTGTAATGCAAGCCATGTCAAGGATGCATGTAGTGAAAGCTCCTTTTAGTGTAGCATACAACACAAGAAAACAATAAAATAAAAAAAAATATTTTTCATAAAATCTCGGGGTCTTACATTCTACCCCCCTTAAAGTGAATTTCACCCTCGAAATTCGTTGGGTTTATAAATGGTTTTCTACTTGAAATTTTCCCACACTGTAAAAAAAATAATACCAAAACCAATATTTATAAACTAATGTATGAAACGTAATGGTTGCCCAAATTAACTAATCACTGGGTTTCCACATAGGAGAACAGAGGTGAAAATATGGTTATAGAAGAGAAATCTAACCATAATGTTCTGATGGATAGTGGTAGAGAACATGACTATGAAAAATCCAATAATCACAAAGCCATTGATTTGTGATGATCTAAGGTACCATCAGATTAATCAGATATAAGGGAACTAGGACAACATTTATTGTTTTAAAGATCATTTCTCTAAAGTTGATGAAATTGGAATTAGAAGAAATACATACTTTATTTCGATATAATCTCACCGTTGTTCATTCCATGCACAATTTCAACTTCATCTCTTAAAGAAATGATGTTGAATTTGTCATTCGTGAAGTGTTAGCAGATCATGTGATAGAATGATGGGTGATTCCATCTGTCTCAATCAAAAGGTTATAAATAGTTATATACATAAGTCCATCTATCGTATATCATTCCAAAAATGGACATATACTTCATATATCGTACTACTTAATATAATAAAACTGGTTTCTACTAAACAAGGATTTCCTGTAGGCCAGTGGTGGGCGATAAAGGCCTGTCATACTTCAGTTGTGGGTTCGATTCCCATAGCCTTGTCTAACGCGACGGGTTGTCGCCCATCCTGCAGGTTGTCCTTTTTCTAAAACTACATTATTATAACATTCCATAAATAATATCGAAATAAAATCCAGCATTAAACAATTCTATCTGATGTCCAACTTAATCCATTACAACCTTTATGCTTATTGAAAATACTTCTATCCAATCTTATAGTTTAACGAAAATGATTACATGAGAGGTCACATAACAAGTACATGAATGCCATCATTTATCCCCCATATATCATGTCATATATCTTTTTGGTCACATTATAAACATTCGAAGGCCTTAATCATGTATTCTCTTGAAAAATGAATACCCATTGAACCATAGTGAAAAAATGAATGCAGTTAAAAGTTAATACTTTCCACATACCAAAATCCCCAAAATTCTATATACTCAAACCATTGTATCACTTAGTCCTTATATCAATCATGATCTCATGAATACTATCAAATAATTTATTTTCTCCTTATCCCTTCATTATGTGCATATCATCTACTTTCCAAATTATTTGAATCACTTTTCAGGGTTACCAATGCTATATTATTATAGAAAACCACAATGGACTAATACATAGATATTCCAATATACCATAAAATTATCTCAACAATATTATTCGTGAATACGAATACATAAAAACTTTAATCCATCCTCTTCAATGATTTCCATGAAATAAGTCCTTCCTTGATTTAGAAGTATCCTCTTAGGTCAGGGCATTGAGTTGGGTAATTCCCATGTTCTCCACAGATAAGACATTGGACTCCATAATAGTCTATCACTCTATGACCCTTTTCTCCACAGAGATAACATATTCCCCTCCATTTAAGGTATTCTTCAAGGTTCTTCTTCCCTTATTTAGAAATCTCAATATTCCTTTCTCTATGCTCCTCACCATGAGAAAATGCATAAAATCCCATCTTCCTCTTATTTGATGACTTAGGAATACAACTACAGTTCACCTTGTTATTAATATATCGAGATGACTGATTCGGCATAATCATAATATCATTGTCTCTTGGTGTTACATAATTTCTTTGATCATAGTCAAAAAAATTTCCATTGGAATCAATGTTAACTGAATTTTTTTTGTTCCCTCCATTGACTATGACCAGAAACCATAGTGTGAGAAACCGTTAAAATAATGAGGAACCACATAATCATAAAAAGTCACTTGTGGGGTGTCTAAATTATTAAAAATTATTTAATCCATGACACATTAGGATCACCCTAGGTTATTGATGATCGTCAACAAAATTCTTGGACTCTAACCTATATTTATACTTATCCTTAGGGACATCCCTAGTCATACCCTAGAAATATTTATTGGGATCTCACTAAAGTTTTCGCATCATAGTTTCCAAAGGTTAACTAAACCTTTCCTATGATACCAACTGTAGAGACCCAAAGCTTGATGTACATGGATATTACATTACTTTTGCAAAATACTTAAAACATAACGAAAACAGACACAAACAGACTGTGATAGTTTACTGTCTTTGGAAACTCGGAAAATAATCTTTTAATTATGGTGAAATATCTTCAAATTTTCCCATAAAGATCTTCCCCTTTTGTTTTTTACCTATAAACTTTCTTTAAATCCGGGGGAAAAGGAAACATATAAAGGGTGAGCTAAAATTCTCATTAAGGGTAAGAATAGAGAACATAAAACAATCCATTAACATTTGAATGCAAAAACTTGAACATAAAATCTATATATCAAAATCATGAGCGACGACAAAAATCTTGGAAGTACAAAAGGCATAGATCATAAAGGAACATTAATCCTGATAAACTAGCATGGTAATAAAACATGTTATTGTGGCATCCATTAAGAACATTTTATGATTTCCATAGTATCTAAGGCATTGCTGCCAAGACTATCTTAGTGGACAAAGTCCCATTATGAATCGAGTTCACTCCTTGTTCCAGTCCTATAATACTGAACCGGATTAACTTACTATTCCATCCATGTCTATATCATGAGATATAAATCATTACTCAATGAATTGGAGGGAGATATAGGTCCCACCCATCTCATAATGGAAACATTCTTACTTGTTCCACAACATAAACATAAATCATTCATCATAACACAAAGAATAAAATGGGTTTCATAAACATCATCCCATCATAACATAATCCATATAAAACAAATGGATATCATTTCATCATAATAAAAGTGAAACCATGTAAACCATAGAGACATTATACTTGAAACATAGACATATGAAAATAATGTCATCTTAGATGGAAAATGGTTTTTATAAAACACTTGAAAATAATTCTTGAGGAAAATATCCTATCTTCTTTAAAATCATTTTCTTTTCATAAAATGTCATGCAATTTTAAAATAAAATTATTTTATTGAAAATAACCATGAAATATTGTTGAGTAAACTTCATGAAAATAAGGAGTTATGAAACTGTAAAAATCCGTTCATTCCATATAAGTTAAAAATAACATTCTTCGCGTACTTTTGTCAGAAAAGTAAAAAAGTTCCATGTGTGGTAAAAAAAAGTCATATTCCATTCATAACATGTGGTAAATAAAAAAATGGTTAAAAATTAATTTTAAAATACATGAATTTTGTTTTTGAAAACATGGGCATTGATGATAACAGTAACCCCAATAAATACTTTTGAATAACAATCTCGGATAAGAACGAGATTGGAATAGTTATCTCTTACCTTATGTCTGATATGCTTCGTATGTATCTGTACCTACTGTATAATGATTTAAATAATGTCACTGTCTAATTAAATAATTATATTTATTGTTATGATATCATATATGGTTTTCTTATGACTATATATTACCCGTTCCTTTGTAAATTCGATGTAAAAGCAGCAATTTGGGTAAAATTGTTTCATTTGTTGTACGTGTTTTGACTTATTGTTCTTGATATTATTAATTATATCATTATTTACTTAATTAAAGAATGTAATAAATGATTTATATATAATATATATTCTTCATATACATATATATATTATGGATCGATAAATGGAATGAAATACACCGTTAATGGAGACGGTAGGCCGTATGTACGCAAGAACGCTGTTTTCGTTTACTTATTGAATTGAATGGAATTAAGTAGATGAAATTCATATATATACATAAATACAGTATCATTATTATGTCATTTATTTCATTATTAATCATTATATATACTTTGTAATCATTCATGAATGGTTAACAAGGAGAATGAATCTCATCACGTCGTGGAGACGGTAGTCCGTATGTACGCACGAGCGATGATATCATTCCCATGATCGTGTAATTGTATTGAAGCATATGTATAATAATTCAGAATCAATATCAATTTAAAATAATCATATATAGTTATTTATTTACACCATTATACCCATCCAAGTATGGTGGTAGTAGAAAACAGATTACACCATGGCGTGGAGACGGTATTCCTTACGGACGCATGCGCGATGATTTCGTTTTCTGTAGGATGGATAAAAGGTGGAATAGGGTTGTTTCATATTTATAATAACATATCAGTATATTAGTGATACTGAAGTTATTACTTCATAATTACACAACTAAAGAATAGGAAGTAGAAGAAGAAATAAATTTGAAATAATCGGTAACGGGTATTACCTCTTCTTCGACACGCCTCTTTGAAACCTCCTCTTAGGGAACTAAAATTGGTCTTTTAAGAAGACCAGGACCTCTATAATATTTTTAGGGAAGTTGATATTGGAAATGGGTAGGGTTTGGCCAAGATTTAAGGCTCAAATTTGTGTAAATATGAGAGGGAGGAGGTTCCCTTTTATAAGGTAGGAGAGGGGCACCTTTGGAATCCTAAAAAATATTAGTTTAATATAAATTCAAACCCCACATAAAAACCTCCAAAAATGACACAATTCGAATATTATATGATATAGGGTTTTATTCTCCTCAACCAATCAAATTTAGACATGTTTTGATCTTATTTTAAACCTTATCATTTTGATTTATCCTTATTTATTCTATTTAATTTTATTTGTGGTAATAAAAATCTATATTTTAAGTGATTATAAATAATCAATTATGTGTGGTTAATTTTCCATAATTGGATACATTATTAAATTTTAGACTATATAAATTTCATCTCATAATTTTTATATATTGTTTTAATTTTTAAACAATTTAATAATATGTTATTTTTATAAAATAACAATAGTGACAATTATGACACTATTCATTTATTTGAATTTAAATAAAATCCACAAAGAGTATATATTCTAAATAAAATATTTAATATGTTCCTAACATGTCATATTCATATATAAAATTATTGGATCACATTAAATTGTTCTTATACTTTTTATTTTATTATTTGTAAATCCATTTATTTGATACTTCTCTTAATAAAATAATTTCTACAACATTTTTGTATAATTATTAAATATACTTATTTTTGCATAAAAATTAAAAATAAAATACTAGGATGAAGATAATTCTTATAGATTTTATAAGAATACTTCTAGTAGGATTTATATTCTAAAACACTAAACTTTTTAAATGATATATTTATTAAATTATGAAGATGACAACTTTGACATCATTTAAAATAAAATAATATAAGTGTCATAATCACTTTTATAAGACTCCAAATGGTCATATATTCGGTCATTGGATTCTTGTGGATCATATATACAATAAAAATAAGTTTTGGTCAGGTTTGTGAGCCTTTTAATGGGTATTAATATTTCAATAAAAACTATAACACTTATCTTTCACTAAATAAATAATTTATGTATCATTAATGTATAAGCTATTAAAGTAATTAAATATATCATAAAAATTATAAATAAATTACCATGATAAATAAAAACATTTTATACTTCAAATAATTATTTATAAATGAATTTATATTCTGTATAAACTTATATTAAAAATACTTTAATTATTAAAGTTTGAGTGAGACATATTTCACTTTCAATTAAATAAAAAAAACTAAAGGTCATAATAAAATAAAAGTGGGTTCCAATGGATACCCTTTCAACCAAAATATGTCATAGGACTAAATATAATCATCCAATTATATTATGACATGGTTTAGGGTAATTTTATAACATTATATTTACCATCAATTACTCGATTTACCTTTAACTATGGTAAATAAAATTTAACGTAGTTACTATTAAAAATGCCCAAAAATAAAAATTAGACTATTAATATAATTTGAACCCACTGATTCGAAATATGGAATCCCTTTTTCCAAATTCAATACACATAAGTTGTAGAAATTAAATTAGAATTATTCCCGTTGTCGAAAGAAAAAACTGGTTTGTGTTTAAAACATTGCAAAAGATTGAATTGATATAACCAACGAAATCAATGTAAAATTAATGATTATGAAATACATTATATTAAATGGTAAAAATATTTTCTATGTATACTTTAAAACCATTCAATATTATAATTTAACCACATAAATTATTATGATGAAAAAGTTGTTTTTAATTAAAATATAGGGTGCTTTTACTATTCATTACAATATTAAAGTTATCAGAATAATATGAAAATTTTATCCAAGGTAAAATTTTCTATCCTGATTCCAAATAATAATTTTATTTTGTTAAATAAAACTTATAAACATGTTAAAATCTAGATTTAATGTGTGTGAGTCATTAAAAGGTGGCAAAGCTGCATTTTTTTAAAAATACTTATTTTACCTGAAAATTTATTTTATTCTCACAACATGTTCTTTAAAATGAGAAAGATGAATAATAATGTTATAAAATTCAAAATTTAGTTAATATTATTCATAACGGGTAGTTCGTGATAACCATATATCATTGTTTAGTGAAACCCGGTATTGCGTACAACATAGGCTATCGAGGAAGGTCGTGATTGCGTGTAATGCAAGCCAAGTCAGGGATTCGTGTAGTGCAAACTAATTTTGGTGTAGTGTACAACACAAGAAATCAATAAAATTAAAAAAAATATTTTTCATAAAATGTAGGGGTGTTACAGATCGATTGACTAAGAGTGATTTGGATGGCCCAGGCGGGAGCGCTTGGTTGTAGCAGCAGACCCATGGTAGAGGAATGCTTGGTTATTGCAGCAGACCCATGGTACTTGACAGAAAGAGTACCTCTGTAAGAAATGAGGGGGAGCGCTTGGTTTTTGCGGCCGACCCATGGTGGGGAGTGCCTCTGTGTGAGAACGACAGGCCCACAGTACTCGATAGGTGGTGTACTCAGCAGTCCAAGGTTAGTGGGAAGTGAATGGTTGTAGTAGAAGGCCCACTATACTCAAGGGGGAGGAGTTCTCCAGGAGCCGTGGTTTTGAAATCATGAATAAAAATCTTGGTTTGAGCTATGTCAATGACCTTTGTGTTTTTCCTCATGATTGAGATAGGTTACTTGATAACTTATTTAAATATATAGGCATATACCTAAGTAATAGTTATCCATTGATTTCATACTTTTTGGTTTATCCTTGTTGGATTTTGTGAGACCTTGAGGGTCTTGGGGTCCCTACTGAGTATCATTATACTAACCCCTGCATAGGATATGCCCGCACCTCTTTGTTTTGGTTGCAGATGACAGACATCGCTGATTGAGGGAGAGAGTAGCAGGACTAGATGGCACCCAGAGGTGGACCTTATGACAGGAGGCTAAACGGAGTAGAAGGATGGACGTGGAGTGCTAAGGAGACCTTTTGTACATACCCTTTAGGTAGGAAACCCAGAGGATGACCCAGTAGTTGTTTTAATTTTCTTCAGTTGTACCTGTTTTCAGTTGTACTTGTTTTTCAGTTTCCTTGTACTTTAAAGTTGGGCTTGTATTTATGGCCCCTTTACTTTTCATCAATATTTTGTATACAGTATTTAATTAGTGTTTTTCTTCAGTTGTGTACTCTGATGTGTTTCTTTTCAGTTATAATGCAAATTCTTCCCGGTTTGGGAATTTACTCCTTTGGTGCTAGTCGCCATCCCCTGGCCTATGGAAGGCGGGCTTGGTGTAGTCACGATATGGACCCCCGGGGACGGGTCGTGACAACTAATAGAAAAAAACATTATATACACCATCTACAAGAATTAGTAGGATAATATAATTTTAATAATTTTGTGGATCAATCCAAAAATATGTTTAGAAATGTTCACTATTATGAAAAACCGTTTTATGGGCATTCAAAAAAACATTTTTGAAACATGGAATATCCATGACCATTTTGAACATATTTATTTAGAGACAAAATATTTTATAAAAAATAAAGTTTAATAATTTATTTTAGAAACCAAAATTGTTTAGAGAATATGTTTATAGGAAAAAAATAAGAGGGTGGAAATTTAAGTTCATGTGGAAAATATTGAAATGTAATGCCTTTCTAACTATTGTGAAAAGAAAAATTTGGAAAAAATTAAATATATATTCAAATCATATTATGAAAATTGCGATTATTAAAAAATGACCTCAATAACTTATTGAGGAGTATATAAGGGAATTAAAAAATTATCTAAGGAATATAGTCATGGAAGATGAGTATTAATGACATAATGGAAGGGGTGGGGTTTGATTCCATTCCGCACATAAATAATATTTAACGTGTGGGAAATAAAATATTTAAGAGATATATAAACCTATAAAAATTAAATAAAAGTGTATAAAATAATATGAGGTTTAGAAAAAAAAGAGCATAAAAATACCACAATTGGATTCTATTTTAAAAATTACTATTTAAAATTATGAATAAAGAAGAAACCCTTACTGGTAGGGTAATATAAGATTCAAAGTAAAAAAGGGGGATTCTGATAATTCAACATTAACATATAATAAATTTAATGTTATTCATAAAAAATGATTTCATTATGGAAACAACTTTTCCATATAAGGGAAATTAAGGTGTGTAATATCCATGATGTATCCTAGAATTGACAATAGGGAAAAATTACCCATACCTTATTTCTTTATATATACTAATGAAAAGTAATTGCATGTATAAAAATATAAATTATTATAATGTCATATTACATAATTTTTTCTTATATACAATGTTTTATAAATTTATTTTCAATGTATTCTCTATATTTATATTTTTTATTTATTATGTATTATTAATATCACATGTGAATAATCCTGAAATTTTTTAACTAGTTTCAACATATAACTATTGTTCGTAATTCATATGAAAAATTTCTTCATTATTATATCATAAAATTTAGTTCAATTGAATATTTAAAATTTTATATAATGTTATTATTTCATTATATGGGGTTTTAGTTTTGATACAGGAATATTAAATCAATGATTAATATGTTTTATTTATTTTTAACAAACAGATTTCAGTAGCTTATATAATTATTTAATAAAAATTTTACCACTACATAATAAAAAAGTGTTTACATATATATATATTGTAATTTTAGTAATTTTGTTTCTAATAGTAATCCATGATAATATTATATAGCATTGTTTAAGAAATAGGTTATACAAACACAAACATGAACATATAATAATTAATCAATGTGTGTGGGTATGAATTTTGTTTCTTGTGTAATAATACCAATATTACATAAGAATGATGATAAAAGTTTGATACTTTATATGTATTGGATTATATTTTTAAATGTAATAATGAATGTACTTCAAAAACTAGAAATGTTACGTCATGGTGGATGTAGTTGGCACAAACTCCGGAATCACATTTTTATTTTTCTTAAAGGAAAATGTGAAATGTGATTAATGATTATACCCAATATGTAAATATATTCAGTATAATTTTAACTATAAATTCATCACATCATATCTAAAAAATAGATTTTTTGTAAAACATAGAAAATAATCAGTGTAAGGGAAAAATGAGTACTTATGGTTAGAAATTTTAGAATACCATAATGTATTCCTCGTAAGTGGATGAATTGGATTATAATGTTGTTTAAAAATTTATATAAGTTAATTAGGATTTCAGGGGAAGATAATAGGGTAATGTTACATGAAGACACACAAATTTGGGAGTGCTTTTAATGGGGTGGTTAGACCCCGCTATTAAAATTGTTGACAATAGCATTTTCGTAAATATTTCACATTAATATAGTGATAGAGCATGATTCACAGTTCAAGCAGAACAAAAAATGTAAAATACTATATTAGGGATAATTTAATCTTTATAGACACCTCAATAACCCAATTTTAAGAATAATGCTAACCATTTAGTCCTTTTAACCATTTTTTAACCCTTTTACCCTTTAGGATACTACCACTATAACTAGTTTTTATATATGTATTTTGTTTTTTATACATAATAATGAAATACATCTTATTGAACAATATGTCAATTTTCATTAAAACTTTTAAATATATTTTATTACATTATCTTTTAAAAATTGATAAATAAAAATTCTAGGATAATCAACTTATTAATATTTATAAATATTACAGAATATTGTAACTTATGTTGTAAAATAGAAAGAATTTTTTGGTAAAATAAAATAATTAATAATAATTAATAATTAATTTCATAAATTAAATATTTTTACAATAAATTGTTTATATATATTATCAATTCAAATTGATATACATATAATATGATAAAATACATATAATTTTTAGAAATATTATTTTGCACATGAAAAACAATATTTTTAGGAAAATACCCAAAATTTATCCGAAGTTAATATTTTAATTATGAATATATAAATTATTTTATTTCATATAAACTAATGTTCTATTATTTTGAAAATATAACCATAATATATATTCAAACAATATAATGAAAATGTTTTTATCGGTTTTTTAATTATTATCGGTTCATATTCATTAATTCAAAATACAAAATGTTAAATAATTTAATTTATAAATATATATTATGTTTTATGAACATCATAATTTAATAATAATATTCATTTCTTTCATAAATAAATTTAATTTTCAAAAAATATATAACTTCACGTAAAATTGATTTTTAATCACAAAATGAACTATCTAAATTTTTAGGAAATGGAATTTTTATTTATTTATAAAAAATTGGGTACAACCGTGAAATCGGCACATGAAACAAAAATTTTGTTAACACATTTAAAATTGTAATAACACATTTAAAATTCTGATAACACATTTAACATTGTGATAACACATTTAAAATTGTGATAACACATTTAAATTTCTGAATTTTTATTTATTTATATTTACATTTAAAATTGTGATAACACATTTTCACAATAAATAATTTTAGTTATGTATATTAACAAAAATTTCCCATTTTAATGTATCATGGTTTATTTTTAATTCAGCATTGTATGTTGAATAAACTATTAACATAATATTTATTTAAGTATAGTCAATTGCTAAATGTTGGGTCATTATTTTCTCCCATCATAAATAACTTTAATCCTCGTAGTTTTAATCAAATATATTAATAATATTATTCAAGGGTGTCTAATAGATATAAATAACTCAAGATACCATTTCAATTAAGGTTTCTAATTTAATTTATTTAGTATGACAATGGAACACATATTTTTCATTCACTTTGTTAAACAATTCCATCATATTTCCTTGGAAACATGTTTCTATATTCCCCTATATTACAAAAATAAAATATCAAGAAGTTCTATTAAAACATAGGACCAATATACTCCTCAAATATTTTATCCCCAAAGTAAATTGATTCTTTTTTCCTTCGTCATCTTATGAACCTAAATTTCATGGAGACTCTATACATATCATCTTTATAATTTTTTGGATTTAAACTATTTTATCATATTTAATAGTGATTTTTTATATCAATTTTGGATTTATCATGATGTTTATCACTCTAGTTCTTATCCTGTTGGGATTATCATTGGATAAATCTCCACATTTTCCATGGAATTCATTAATATCATGGTTTCATGTTCCTCGATCTATTTCATAAATAATATAATTTTAATGAAATAAATAGTAATTTAATACATTAATGTGAAAATTCATAAATTTCCTACATAATATAAGATATAAATTTCTATGTTTTAATCATAGTCTCTCCATATTGGGTTCTCTCATATTTCATATTTAATTCTATAGAACAATACATTTAGAAAATATATTAATGTGTATGTTATTGGAAAAATAATATCCACTAAGAGTGCCTATCATGATGTGTAGTTATAATCCCACTCATCATTAACTGGAATATATATTGAGTTAATTCCAAACCAAACTAGTTCATGGTCATTACCCATACATATATTTTGGAAGCATCCACATCAATTTTCTAGTATCCATAGTGGGATATAATTTCTAAGAGAACAACATAATATTTACATTACCAAAACATCAAGTTTACATCTTATACAAAGACTTATCAATGTGTTTTTAGTTTATGTAATTTTATCAGAATCACAAATTTATCCAGTATTACCTATACTAACCTAAAGTGTCATCTAAATATTTGAAATTATGATAAATTGTAATATATCACCCCTTAATAAAATTTAAAACTGCAACTTATAAATTAATAATCTTCAATGATATCTAATTTATATATTGATACTAAATATTTCAATCAACAGTCATGATCATCTCATAATTATATAACATTATAAAAAATATTTATTGAAATACATTCTCGTGATCATTTAGATTTATAAGTTTGGAGATTTGGGAAATGATATTAAATAACAAAACCTTGGACTTCTTTAATTTATCGACGTTATTTCCACTATATAATAAACATATAAATCGACAACATGTTATCAGCATATCCCAAAAATTAAACACAAAATAATCTCTTCTAGATATATCATGCATATTTTTTCATAATCGAGGTGAATTGAGGCATAAATAGTGATCATAGATGCTTTTTAAGGTTATACAAAAATGATGAAAACCATAGATCATAAGTGACTGTAATATGAGGGTGTGAATATGATAATATAATCAAGGTACTAGAGCACAAAATACAGAAACCATACCAATTAAAACATAGATAATATTCCATGTTTCATCAAATGAATATCTAAGATGAAGAAAATAATTACCATTTTATGTTTGAATCAAAAGATTATAACCACATCATAATAAATGGCATCATAAAAATAATACAAAATATCACCAATTTTCATCACTAAGGTATAGTAATAACATATTACTATAAGGTTTTTCACCATATAATCATAAATAATTACAATGGCATAAAGCCAAGGTATCATAAACAAGTCATCTATAGAGATTAACAGTTCATCCAATGAATTGGAGGGATATTGGGGTTCACCCTTACACATAATACATGTAAATTGTATATGTGTGTGAGACAGAAATAATATTTATGATTACATTAATATTTATATCATTATAAACCAATGGTAATTAAATTTTTATCTAATTATGTTTAGTCCCTTCCAGGTAAATTCCTTTCAATTAAGTATTTGGTACATACAATGTAGAAGTAATGGGTATATGTTTTAGTCAATAATTTCTCCAATAAATCAATGTATGTCAACTATGTGAATGAATATCAATTAATGAAATGGAAAAATTAGTACTCAGCAAGGAAAATGAATATTATGTAATATTATGCATATTTGTAGTGGTTGTTTATTCTAAAAAGAGTAATTTATCGATCAGTAACTTGATAAAGAATAACCTTACATAAGTCATCTTGAGTAATAAGTATGATTGTTTCATTATAATAATATCCTTACATAAGAATAATATAATTGGACCGGTGTTGAAATTGTTGAAAAAATATTGTTAGAATCATTAATAATTTACATTTGAAACATGGAAAATATTTTTCTTATTAAAAATAATAATATAGTGAAAAATGAAATATTTTATTAAACATGGAGGATTAAAATTTCTTTTGAAAATATAGAATGTGTAGTGGGAGTGTTTCATGGAAAAATACAAAATCATATCAAGTTATATTCACACCGAAAATGATAAAAAGATATTTTTTTGACAAAATAATGAAAAACCCCATATAAAACATTAAAAAATATAAAAACAATCACTTCTAATCATGTATTAATAAATATAATTAATTAATTATTCATGCATAGATAATTATTTTTTATAAAACATATAATAATTATGATCATGGAAGAGGAGGATTCCTAGATGAAAAGAAGAGGTAGAATCAGTATAATTATGATGATTAAATAATGATGAAAGGAGCAAATGAAATTATGATGAGATAAGTAAAACCAAAAAATAAAATTAATATAACATTATGGGGTTATAATAAATAAAGAGATTAAAAATACCATATAGAGATGATCATTAAAAACAATCCTGATTTGATGTTGGGGTTAAAGTATAATCTCTTACAATAATGGTGACATTAAAATAAAATTAAAATAATTGGGTACCTAAGTATTTGATGTTAAAATACAATTAAATATTATATATTAATTTTAAATTAAGGTAATATGGTTATTAATATAACATATAATAAAAATTATAGTTCACAATATCAATCATGTCTCAAGGAATTGAACATGATGATAAATAGCCTATGACATAATTCCTCACTACTAGTAAACTACATGAATACCCATTATAAAAAACTACTATCTTATTACCTATTTGATAACATTGTTAATATATGTATTCATATTTAAAATTATTTTATAAATATTCTCTTTTTGTATATTAGTTAGTTATTTTGAATTTTCAATATCATGTTTGAGGATTCATGATCATTTTGAACTAGATAAATTTTACGAGTGATGTTATTCATGATTATACTAATGAAAATCATTATCATATCATTCCCATCACAATAATTGGTGGTCTATAATTATTTATAATTATATAATTTATTTATATGTGTGTTATTTGTTATGAATATTATATATGAAACTGGTGATGAGCATGTTTTTGGGATTTATAATGAACATATGGTGATATCTTGATTAATGATATCAATATTATTGTCAACATTACAGAACAAAAATTAAACAATTATTTGTGTTTTTTATCACATATTTCAATTAATTTTTTTCTCAAACTCAACTATGATATTATTTTATATCACGACGAATGTAAGTGATATGAATGATCCAAATATGAACATACCCTAATGAATGGATGCGTATGGTCTTGATGGTGGTTATTTTTCAAATAATAATATTATTATAGAATCAGAATTATATTATGTATATAATTTTAACGTGATTAATAATATTTGATTTTTTAAAAAAATAATAATGCAACAATATGTATAATGATATTTTCTACTTCTTTTTAGTCGTAGTCTGCACAAACAGATGAATGTAATTTTTGTTTTTAGTAATGTTAAAAGGAAAATCTGATTAATTTTTTTACCAAAATATAAAAACACTAATTATACTATAAATTAAAAATTTATGATATATTATAGGTAAAAATAAATTATAAAAAGAAATGTATAAAAGAAAAAATATTAGGTAAAAGTTAGTAGTTACGTTTGGAACAATGAGATATCCTCAGTGGATTCCTTTTAAAGGGAGGTCATTACCCAAAATTAAATGTCCATAATAATAAATACGTGAAATAATTTTAAGTTGGAAGTAAATATGATTGTTTCTAATGTGGAAAACATAATATGGGAATGTTATTGAAGGATTGGGGAGTGTCCACTTTTATAAGTAGTGAGAATTTATTTTTCTTGAATATTTCTACATAATACTATGAAAGCACATGTTTTGCAAGTAAAGAAGACTAAGAAAAGGAAAATAATAGAGTGGATATGATTTTTTCTCGATAAACATAAAATAATAAATTAAAAACATAATTTTATTATGTTAGGGACATTACCCCTATGGTCAACCATTCTTTCCCTTTAGTATGATACAATTATAACTATTTTTTATGTATGTAAATAATTTTTTTGAGAAAAAATAAAATTTTCCTTATTAAAGAAAATGGACCACATAATTATAATCTTTAGAAACATTTTTATGAGCTTTACTTTTTATAATTTGATTAAATTTAATTTCAAAATAATAAATATATAATACATTAATTACATTTTTAGAGAGTAGTGTAACCTGGGTTACAAAATAACAAACATGTGTCTGTGAGATAAAATAAATATTCTTAAATATAAAATATAATTTAAATGAAAATATATCTTTTATAAAAATTTGTTTTATAATTTTCGGAGTCACAAATATTTTCTAATAATGTTATAAAATTATCTTTATTTGTAAAAAAGGAATTTTACACATAGAAATTAGTCTTTTCCAAATAAATCCCCAAAATTTACAATAATATAATTCTGTCATAATGAATCTAGAATTTTTTTCTTATTTTACATATGAATATTATAAAATTTATTTAAATAATTGTTTAATTAAATCACCATATATAATGGGAGAAATATTTTTGAAGAAAATAAAAATATTAAATAAAAGTTATTACAATTCATATTTTGCATATAAAAATACCCAAAAGATTATCAATCCATAAATATTTTATTTTATTAAAATAGTCAAATTAATATGAATTTATTTTGTTCAGTTTAATAAAATTTATATAAAATAACATTATAACATTTAGTGAAATTGATTTTTAAGTAGAAAAGGAAGTATGAAAATTTATATATAATATACTTATATATATATATCATAAATCTATTGCTAATAATCATAACTGCTAATTTGAAAGATAGGCTATAATAGTAATATTTAATTTTAATGTATCATTATTTTTATTTAGTTCATTTCTATATTTAATACAAGGTATTAATATATTATAAATTTAAAGAAATTTCAAACTAAATTTTTGGGTCATTACTAAATTATAATATTTTCAGTAAAACTAGTTTCTTTTCAAAAATATTTTTCAAACATTACAATTTAAAATTACCATTTCAATTTAACCCAAAAAAACATAAAAACACATGAAACACCATAATTACAAATAATTGAAACACAATGAAAGTATAAGTAGCTCAAAATATGCAAAATATGAAAAATTACATAATTGTTGAAACTCATGAAAATATAGGGATTAATAGAACATTCTGGCCAACCATACATTTAAAATTAAAAGACTGATGGATTTTACATAGGTCATATGATATAAACATGGTTTTACAATCCTTATATTTTTTCTGCATTCAATTTTGTTGTTACTTATATTAAATTACAAATCATAATTCACCAAATTGAAAATGCCATTGTTCTCAAAAAAACAAGCTATATCATAGGGTGGAATCATCTTAAACCACTTTGGCTACTTAGGTATCATCACAACATGTGGTGACTAAGAACATATTTGTTTCATACCACCCACTTTCCAAAAAAAAATTCTTAATCTACATGACATTGTTAAATTACTATTAAAACATACATTGTTACCAATAATTCATGAGTCAACCTGGGATCCCTAAAATTGAGCACCTGATTAGGCCCATAGAATAGAACACTGGGAATTCCTAATCCCAAAAACATGATAATAAGAATATATAAATGAAATCTAAGATTATGTGAATGATTTCACCCAATAAAATAGTGTAAATAAATACATACACTAGTGCAGAAAACGTTATTTACGTCACCATTTTTTACTTTGGTTATATATAACCGACGTGATAATCTGTGAAACATAGTTTTTTACATCAGTTATGAAATAACCGACGTAAGAAATGTGGTGAGTAGATTTTTAACATCGGTTATTTTCATAACCGACGTTACAAATCGCACGGGTTTGGTTTTTAGGTCGGTTATAAATTAATCGATGTTAAAACTCAAAGCGCGGGGTTTGTTACGTCGGTTATTTTATAACCGACGTAAGAAACCAAAGAGCGGGGGGGTTTTTTACGTCGGTTTTAAAATAACCGATGTTATAAATTTAAAAAATATTTTATAACGTTGGTTATTATATAACCGGCGTTATAAAACATTTAAAAAATTAAAGCCCCGTGGACTGTCATTTAGGATTTTTTGAATGACAGTCTGCCCGCTCGTCTCTCTCGCGTGGTAAACCTAATCGGCTCATCGATCGACCTGTGTTAAACTCATTTTGGCTTCATTGTTTATCTTCTTTACTCCTCTCGGATCTATCATCTCAACTCTCAACACTCAAGTAAGCCTTCCACGAATTTATTTCTTTCGTTTTTTTTTCACGGATAGTCTATAATTATGTTTTGCGATTTTTTTGTTTAAACTAGGTTAGATTCATCCATTTCGAACCCTATTACATCTTTTTGAATATCATTGGATTTTTATTTCCTAACCATCCACTATGAATACCATGTTTTCTATTCCTTTTATTGAAGGGTGTTCAACAAGATATCATAGATAAAATGATTGAGAAATTTTTTGTCTAAACTATATACTCATTATTTATATGGTTTCAATACCATATAATAATTATATGGTATCTACCTATAAATTTATTTAGTATAATTTGGAACCCATTTATATTACATGGGATTATCATGTTTATTGATTGAATTATAAATTTTTTATTTATATGATTCTATTTTAAATGGATATTAAACCCATTTTTTCCACGTATTCTTCGCGATATAATGATTATTGATTTTATATCTTACACATACGTATGGATGTTGATGGGTGGGGTCATATATCATCATCCAATTCATTGATTTTGTTTTATATCTCATAAGATAGTAAGGTGTGGATATAACGAGTTTGTTCAAAATGGCATGGGAATAATATTTTTTCACACATGTTAATGTGTAGACATAATGTGTGGACATAATGAGTTTATTTGATGTAGGTTTTTCTTTTTCATGGATTAATTCATAAAGTGGTATCGGTTCATTTGATTTTGTGTTACCTTTGACACCATCCCCCCTTAATGACTATGATCTCTCATTGCCATGTTTTTCTCTAATTGTTCTCTCAGACACCTTTTGTATTTGATGGTTGATTACAAACATATTTATTCAAATATTTAATCTGGATTATATGCATTTTTTAGGATTATATTTCTCTTTTATGCCACTTTATTTACTATTATATCCAATAATAAGACCCTTTCTATTAAGAAAATTTTCATAAAAAATACGATTGGACACTTCATCATATTTTATGAAACTTTTTTTTAAAAAAAATATGTTATATCAAAGATGTGGAAACGGGTGGTGTTCGGGGGGGGGGGGGGGGCTGTCCACGTGGGTGGGGGCCTGTCCATAGGGTTTTGGGGGTTGTCCGGTGGGGTGGTGGGCTGTCCAGAGGGTTGAGGGGTGTCGAGGGGGGTGTTCAAGGGGTAGGGGTTGGGGGTGGTGTCCGGGAGGGGTGGGGGTGCTGTCTAGAGGGGTGGGAGGCTTTCCGGAGGGTTGGGGGGTGTCCAGGGGTGGTCCACGGGGGTGGGTGGGCATGGGGGGTTATCCAAGGGGTGGGGGCCTATCCAGAGGGTTTTGGGGGTTTTCCGGGGGGTGGGGGTGATTCTCAGTTTTACTCCATTTTCTTTAATTTTCTGTCAACTATATAGGTTTCATGGTTTTCTTTGATTCAATGAAATTTAAAACTGTTATATCTAACTATATTTTGTTTTAAAAATAATATTCAAGCATATTTTTTTAAATACCAATAGATTTGTTTTATATTTTAAATTGTTTTAAATTCAAATTATGATTTTTTCATATAAACATATATTTGTCTTATCTTAAAAATATATATTTTTTGTTGATATTTGTTATAGGTAATAACGAGTCGATGTTGGATTACAGAAAATCGAATGACCAATGAATTTGAGGAAGGGGTTGATCCCTTTTTGGAATTTACAAAATGAAATGTTCCAAGTAGTGCCATTTTTTTCTGTCCATGCATGAAATGTTTGAATATGAAGAAGTTGAAAAGTAGAGAGATAAAAGATCATCTGATTTGTCATGGTTTTAATTCGAGTTACAGCCCTTGGATTTGACATGGTGAAACTGGACGGAATGTCACTAATGATGATGATTCGCAAGATGGTAACTTCGATGGAATTGAAGAAATGATTCGTGATATTGTAGCAGAACAAATTGAGATAGAACCGACAGTTGCGTGTCTATATGGTGATGCTGAAAACCCATTATATCCTGGTTGTACAAATTTTACGGTTTTATCGACAGTGTTATGATTGATTAACCTGAAGGAAAAACATGGATGGAGTGGAAAAAGTTTTACAGATCTTCTATAATTGATGAAAGACATTCTTCCAGAAGATAACGATCCTCCAAATTCACATTACAAGGCTAAGAAAATATTATTCCCAATGGGATTGGGATACAAGAAAATACATGCATGTCCGAATGACTGCATTATAAATAGGACAGAATATGAATTTTTGTTAGAGTGTCCAAAATGTGGGACATCACGGTATAAGTTGAAAGAAAAATCACAGGCTAGTGTAGTGATTACAAAGATCCCTTCAAAGGTATTTTGGTATCTTCCTATAATTAATCGTTTCAAACATTTATTTGCTAACTCACATGATGAAAAAAGGTTTATATGGCATGCTGAAGAGCGGGTATGTGATGGAAAAATACGTCATCCAGCTGATTTTCCACAATGGAAGAAAATTGATGCGCAGTATTCTACATTTGGAAATGAAATTAGAAATCTCAGACTAGGGTTGTGCACAGATGGAATGAATCCATACCGAACACTCAGTAGCACACATAGTTCATGGCCTGTTTTATTGGTAATTTACAACCTCTCTCCTGAAGTTTGTATGAAGCGAAAATATGTCTTCTTGTGTACAATGATGTCTGGTCCAAAGCAACCTGGTAATGATATTGATGTTTACTTGTCACCATTGATTGATGATTTGAATCTTTTATGGGCTGATGGTATTAGGGTGTATGATTCTTATAAAATTGAATATTTCAACTGCATGCAGTGCTTCTGTTCACTATAAATGACATCCCAGTGTATGTAAATTTGTCTGGATACAGTGTTAAAGGGCATAAAGCATGTCCAATTTGTGAACAACAGACGTTATATTGGCAATTGCATCATGGGAGGAAAACAGTGTACATGGGTCATCGAAAGTTTTTGCCTATGGAACACCCTTATAGAAGACTGAAAAGGACATTCAATGGCTCACATGAATTTGATACTGCTCAAAAATATTTATCCCCTGATCTTTATTTTGAGAGGGTGAAAAACCTTGACATGACATTGGGAAAGACATAGAAATCTGGTAATGATAGAAATATTTGGAAGAAAAGGTCAATTTTTTTTGAGTTACCATATTGGAGGTATCATGAAGTAAAACATAATATTGATGTCATGCATGTGGAGAAGAATATCTGTGATTCTTTGATTGGAACATTGTTAGATATTAACAGAAATACTAAAGATGGGTTGAATGCAAGATTAGACTTACTATCAATGGGAATATGTTTGGTGTTAGCTCCCACTCCTAAAGGAAGACGAACATCTCTTCCCTCAGCTTGTCATACATTATCTAAGAGGGAGAAACTTAGCTTCTGTCAGTGTCTTCATGATACCAAAGTGCCTCAAGGTTATTCATCTAATGTAAAAAATTTTGTCTCATTGAAGGACTTGAAGATGATAGGTATGAAATTACATGATTGTCACGTCATGATGCAATAAATTCTACCAGTTTCATTGTGTGGAATATTTCCCATTCGTGTCAAAAAGACTATAATGAATTTGTGTTATTTTTTAAATTCAGTTTGTAACAAAGAAGATTGATTTGAATTCTTTGAACATTTTGGAAAAGGATGCAATTTTTATACTTTATCAATTGGAAATGTATTTTCCTCCAACTTTTTTTGATATAACGGTGCATTTAATGATTCTTCTGGCTCGAGAAATAAAGCTTTTTGACCTGTCTATCTTCGTTGGATATATCCCTTTGAAAGGTATATGAAAATATTAAAGGGGTATGTTAAAAATCTATATCGACCTGAAGCCTCCATTATTGAAAAGTATATTTCTGAGGAGGCAGCAGAGTTTTGTACGATCTACTTGGTTGCGGCGCAACACATAGGTTTGCCTCCATCTCGCCATGAACGGGTTAATAATGAGGGAAAGGGGATTCGCGGCTTGAAAGTCAAATCATTGTCAGGTGAACAGATGAAGATGTTAGAATCATAAATCTTGAATAACATAGCTGATGCTCAACTGTATATCACATTGCATATTAATGAGTTGAAACAATGTCATCCAAAGAAGAAAGAAATGTGGATTCTGAATGAGCACAACAAAATTTATTTTTCATGGATTAAAAAGACTTTTCTTGGTAGATTAGATGTATCAGAGATATTAAAATGGATAGTGTGTGGTCCATGTTTAAATGTGACAACGTGGTCTGGTTATGACATTAATGGTTATACATTTCATACGAAAGCTCGGGACAATAGAAGTGCAATTCAGAATAGTGGTGTATCAGTGTTTAAAGAAGCAATGCATTTTTTGAGTGCTAAGGACAAAAACCCAATTTCTGCATCAAGTTCATATTATGGAGTGATTGAAGACATATGGGAGGTTGATTACTTTAAAATTAAAGTTCATGGTTTTAACTGTAAATGGTTTAACGGTAACAACAGTGTGATACATGATGAATTTGGAATGACACTTGTTAATCTGAATAGATTGAAAGACAAAACTAATTCTTTTATAATGGAAACACATGCAAAACAAATTTTCTATGTAGTATATCAATCAGATATGAAGTGGGCTGTTGTTTTACAAGGGAAAAAACAATATGTTGGTGAGGATGAACTTGATGAATATGCTGATTTATGTGAGATCTCTACTTCCATGGAAGGATTAACAGAACATAATGATGATCATGTTGAAGACATAGTTTGTGCCATAAGGAACGATCACAGTGAAGGAATTTGGGAAAACAATACATTTGTACATTGCTAAAATTACAGGTAACTTATGTTTATTTATTGTTTACATTTATTTTTTCCATAAATGTTAGATATTGTAAGTTTTTTATTTATTAAACCATGTTTTAAAACAAAATAAGTATATGTTTTTGTTTGTTTTAAGTTTGTTTAGTTTACTTTATCATGTTTATAACCATTACATGAATTATATATCTATTTTTTTTTGTTCACTGACAATTACTTTACCATGTTTACCATGTTTATCAGGTTTACCATTTTTACCATTTTTACCATCTTGCCATCTTGACCATCTTTACCATATTTACCATTGTTTAACATGCTTACCATATTACCAATGTTTACTATTATGTAACTTAGTACACTTTTCTATTTTCTACTTACAGTAGTATTAAAATATTTGAATTTGTATATTTGTGAACTGACGTTTGTTTTTTTTTTGATTTGAAGGATAATGACAGATCATTCAGATGATCAACCACATGATTCTAGAGAGGAGCATATTGCTGGTCATACCTCTGAGGATGAACATTCACATGCTCCTATTATGACAAAGAGTTCAAAGGTTGGTAAACGTTGGTGCACACATTTACCAAAATTATTACTTTTCCGTACGCAGGATCAGTGGATAGTCGTTGAGTTTGATGATGATGATATTCCTAGAGGTCCGAACTCAAAAGATTTTAAGAGTTTTTTAGCAACTCAGGCTAAGAGAAAAGTAAGCATTCTGTATGATGATTAGAGAAGTGTGGATAAAGCGATTATCTCTCAGTTGTGGGAGATGATTTTGGTAAGATCTTTTGTCATTGTTTGACCATTCTTTTAATGATTCTAGTATATATAATATGTTTAACCACTTCTTTATCAGATGACATTTGATATTCCTAACCCTGGAGGAGTCAGGAAGAAATGCTTATTGTTGGCTGGCAGGAGATGGATGGATTTCAAATCAACCCTCTCATCTGATTTCATTTATGGTCATAGGAGTCATGACAATCCATGTCGTATATATCGTTTTATAGATGAAGTCAGATGGAGAATGTTTTTTGAATGTAGAAGAAAATAGTCATTTCTGGTAAGGGCAGTGTAAACTGTTATAAAATTTCTCATATAAATGATTTTATTAATGTTTTGTTAATTATTTCTTATTATTAAATTACAGAAAACAAGGAACGATCATCAGGAGATCCAATCTAAAAATGTATACTCTCATAGTTTATCTCAGGGAGGGTACGCATTATTGGAAGAACAAATGATGGCGGATAAATTTCAACAATTAAGAGTTGAGTCTTCAATCTCTGGAGAGGTGGCCCCTGTATCCCCTCCATCTAGACATGAAAAATGGAAGATACCTCGAAAGGGAAAAAGGGAAATATCTTTCAGAAGAATTGAGAATCGTAGCTGAGAGGATTGTAAGATATCTATTTAATTTATTTAAGTTAACTATTTTCTTCATATAATTTCAATCATTACAGAAATGTTCAATTAATTAATACAGGACTCTCTTGAGGAGAAGAGTTCAGAGGGGGCATTTATAGATACTGGGAGGGAAGATATTTTATTTGCAGCATTGGGAAGGCCCGAACATCCTGGTCATGTAAGAGGATATCCGGTAGGTGTATCGGTAAGAAAAGTGTTGCCACATTCTTCAACTTCTAACATTGAGGGGGTTTATAAGAAAAATAGAATCTTTGGAGGCTGAAGTTCATAATATTAATGCAACGATAGAGGACAAGATTAGAGAGTCGGTGCGGTCTATGTTTGCAGAAATGCAAAGACAATTTCAAACTGTAGCTCCCACTCCTCCACCTCCCACTACAGACCCCATTATTTTTCCTCCACCTCCTCCAGTAACTCCCACTCCCCCATCTCAGCCTGCGGACCACATTTTTTATCCTACGCCTCCGCTGTAGCTTCCTACATATTGTGAGTTGTATGTTGATGATTCCCAACATCATATAGTAGCATATGGGTTGGTATATTGTATAAGAGATACAGTTCGCCATCAACAATCAGAGGTCGAGAATCAGAGGGTCATTGTATAGGATATTATAGATAGATCAGCTAGGGTACCAATACCTATAGATGACGTGGTGACAGTTGGACAGAGTATTGGCCATTTTTTATTTTGGCCATCTAGACTTCTTCGACTCATTACCATAGAGGTATGAATGTTATATCTTTTATTTTATTTTTTTATTAAAGTTGTTTTATCATTTGAAAACTAATATATTTTTCAATTTTTTTACAAGAATACTTCAAAGGTAAAGAAATATAGTATAGATAACAACAAATACAAATGGTTATGACATCAGATACAGATTCAAATGGTTTTGACATATTGTCAAGATATTCTCATTTGTTGTTGGGTTATTATGATTTTCCAATGGGAGCTCATGTTTGCGGACGTGAAATAAGTGTGGGGGTTATAAAAAATGATATCATGGAGCTTGTTGCTGGAGATAAGTTGGGCATCAACGTGGTGAAAATTTTTTCCATGTAAGTCTTAACACCTTTTCCCTGGGTTATATTTATTAAAAATGTATACTTATTTATGTTTTGTATTAGGTATCTTTATAAAATTTGTGAGATGAATGAGCTGACAAAAGTATATGGATTCATGGACCTGCAATTTATTTCCCTTTAATCATGTGCATTGAATGAGGAACAAAGAATGGTTTATATTGCAGAAATATTTGAAAAGAATATAATCACACAATGTTTGATAATTCCTTTTTGTGAGAGGTATGAAACATATTTCTCTCAAAGAGTTAATTATCTTTTAACATAAAAACCCACTAATGTTAAATTTTATTTTATCAGTGATCATTGGATGTTAGGGGTTTTTTCCCAAGGGAGAAAGCTCTTTATTGGATATGTTATGTCCGTGGTGATGTGCGGGAAAGTTTTAAGAATATATTGGAATGGTAAGTTTCAATTTCTCAATAGTTTTATATATTATAATGAATTTTAAATTTACCTCATTCGTATTATTTTCTAACAGTGCATGGGCCTACTTTCGAAAAAACAAAAAGAAAAGAAATACAAAGATCAAATATGTAAATGCGAAGGTAAATTTCCATTTATAATTTGTACTTTTTGATTTATTACATAAAAATAATATATTGAATATACACTCATTCAAACAGAATTGTCATGAATAAAAAGGCCTCATCGAATGCGGATATTATATGTTAATATTTATGTATGAAATAATAATAATTGGGACAATTGTGAATTTTTACCTGGTATGATTTTTTCTTAAACTTTTCCATAATATTTCAATTTGATTTATTCATTATACACATTAACTACCTTCTTTTTCATTTGTAGCTTTTTGATGACCCTAAAACCTATACTGCTAAAGCCATCAAACACTTACAAGTGGAGTGGTCAAATTATTTTACAGGTTTGATTGAATTTTAGTTGTTTGTAATATAAAATGTAATATTGAATATTGTCGTTGTAATTGTGTATTTGGTAGTTGTTTATGTTGGATTTAGTTTTTCTAAGTTTACAGTGTATGTTTTTAATGTTATATAAGTGAATGTTTAATTTTTCTCTACTTCTTGTTTTGGTTTACTTTTGATGGTTTTTCTTGTATGGATTTGGGTCTGTGGGGGAGGGGTTCCAAGGGTGTGGGGGTGTGTTCAGTGGGGTTGGGGGTGTCCAGCGGTCTGGGAGGGCTGTCCAGTGGGGTGGGGGACAGTCCTGGGGGGTGGCAGGGCTGTCCAGGGGTGTTGGAAGTCGGTCCAGGGGTGTGGGAGTGCTGTCCAGGGGGGGGGGGTATACATGAGGGTGGGGGGGTGGGGTTGTCCACGGGTGTTTGGGGCTGTCCAGGGGTGTGGTGGGGGCTGTCAAGTGTGGTGAGGGGGTGTTTTTCATGCGAGTGGGGGGTTTTCGAGGGGTGTTTGCGGCTATCCAGGGGTCGAGGGGCAGTCCAGGAGTGTGGTGGGGGCTCCAATGGGGTGGGGGAGGGTTTTCCAAGGGGTATACATGAAAGTGGGAGCTCCATTTGGGGTGGGGGAGGGATTTCCAGGGGGTATACATGAGGGTGGGGGCTCCAACGGGGTGGGGGAGGGCTGTCCATGGGGTATACATGAGGGTGGGGGCTGTCTAGGGGGTAAGTTTTATATGTTATCTATGTACATGCTTAATTTTGATCTACTTCTGTTTTTGTGGTATGATTTCTTGATTTGTTTTCTGGTTGATTCTGGTGGAGAGAGGATGACTGCATTCAATTTTTTAAAAAGAAAATTTGGTTTATCACGTCGGGTATTTAATAACCGACGTGATAAAAGGCCTGGAAAATGGTTTATCACGTCGGATATTTAATAACCGACGTGATAAACCCCACTCCCCTGGTTTTTCACGTCGGTTATATAATAACCGATGTGATAAACACCCCTCACCCCGTTTTATCACGTCGGTTATATAATAACTGATGTGATAAACCCCCTCACCCCGGTTTATCAGGTCGGTTATATAATAACCGACGTGATAACCCCCCTACCCCCTGTTTATCACGTCGGTTATTATAAAACTATCGTGATAAACACCCCTCACCCCAGTTTATCACGTTGTTTATATAATAACCCGCGTGATAAACCCCCCTCACCCCGCTTTATCACGTCGGTTATGTAATAATAGAAGTGATAACCCCCCTCCCCCCGGTTTATCACTTCAGTTATTAAAAAACCGACATGATAAACCCCCCTCCCCCCGGTTTATCACGTCGGTTTTTAATAACTGACGTGATAGACCATTTCCCCATCCTTTTATCATGTCGGTTTTTTAATAACTGACGTGATAAACCATTTTCCAGGCCTTTTATCACGTCGGTTGTTAAATAACCGACGTTATAAACCCTTACCATTTTCTTTATCACATCGGTTCTAAAATAACTAACGTCATAAACATCACGATTTTATGTTTTTGACGTCGGTTTGTAAATAACTGACGTCAAAAACGTTATTTATAACGTCGCCCATATTAACGTAGGCTAGAAACCGACGTAAAAAAGAAAAATAACCGACGTAAAATATATTTTCTGCACTAGTGATAATTTTCATAATGAAAATAATAAATTGGTTGATATACTAGGGTATCATACTTAATAAAAAACCCACACAAAATAAGATCCCAAAATAAAAATTTAATGGTAGATAAAATATTAAAAAATAAAATCAAATATAATAAAGCTACATTAAATAAGAAACTAGGTGAAAGTGATGAATACAACACATTCATCACAATTTATTCCAATTCATGATATCAATGAACATTTCCTATATTTGAGCATCCCACTAACCGATAATATATCACTGTGAGCCAAATAGACTACTACATCCCCATAAACTAACCCAATACATAAAATTTAAAAGAAAATTAATTTCATACATGTTTGAATATAGGGATATAAACTGGGTTTCATTAATTTTCTCATTTAAAAAAAATGTTATGTTTTTTTCATTAAATACAACAAATTTCCAAAAAACATGTTTCTTTAAAAGTAAAAAATGAGTAATATTCCATTAAAAAATCATTCATAAATTGACATTAATGAAATTTTAACATATGTTATATATGAAATAAAAAAAGTTTCACAAAAAAAGAACTATTAATTGTAAAATATGTCATCATCATTGAATCTGTGGTGTTTAATGGGAAATTTCTATTGTTGCGCTATCATATACATCAATGAATTACAATCTGTTCACAAAAATAACAACTACAAATGAATTGTGAAACCAAAACACCCATTTATACTCTGGATAACCTATCATAGGGGAAATATTTCCTAGGCTACCAAGATTATGATCAATGGGCCATTATCAAGATCAAGATTCATAACTAGTGAGCATGTGTATAGAGACATTCCTTATAACCTATCAGGTCATCCCATGATATATAAATGGAGTTAATAATCTAATGTATTAACCATTACATATATTCATATCAGGAAAAAAATTATCACCCAAAAACCATTAAACATTCACATTTTAACATCCCATTTATCCATTTATAACATATAATTTCATCCTCTCTCAGTAGGGATACTTATTATAAGCATCCATGCATCCATATTTTCAATCACATATATATTCAAATTTTTTATAGGTTTTCATTTCCATGAAATCCTCAGTAGTGGAATCTTGGAGTTTAGATAATTATTTATAGATATGATCATTAATCATATCTTTCAAAAACAAAATATTTATTACATCATTTTGTTACTTCACTAAACACATGTTTTCAATGTAATCCCTAAAAGGGAAAAACAAACATTAGAAAAATAAACATTTCCATCACATTTTTAATTGAAATTTTATGAAATTTTATGAGGAAAACCATCAATGTTTTAAATGGGAATTTGAATTTCCAAAATAACAGTTAAATATATACAAAATTTATATTACACATAATAAACTCCTTTTTATCATTTCTTCTAAAATAATGAAAGAAAATATCCATTCATATTACTACCTAATTATAATTTTTAAAATTCATGAGCCAATTAAAATATATAAGAAAAGAAAAAAATCATATGTTAAATAATAAGGATATATGTATGGGTATCATACCCAAACAAATCCACATTCACCTATTTCAAAGGGAAGCCACCCCGACATAGCCAAATTAGACATAAAAAATAATAGGGTTCCAAACAAAATCTAGAACATCAAGATAAAAAATCCATAAAAAACCATTTATCTAATATTAATCCTCCATGGAATCTAGGGTTAGAGAGGATATAAGTACATGAGAGAGGAAAATATGAGATCTTTACTTGAAGAAACTCCATTGATCCGCCATGGAGGAATATAGAAACCAATGATGATTTTAGGACTCATGCGTGTAGAATGTAGGTAGAAGGACTATAATAGGGTTAAACTCATGAAAAATCAATCGCCTAATGGACTACAATTCAAATTACATCGACTATATTCATGGTCTTAATAACTATTCATTATGTGAATCACTATTCATGATGTGAATTGAATTTCCCCAAATAATAAAAATATTAAATTCACATTCATGAAATGATTTTATTCTACCCAAAAATTAAAATGATTAAATAGATGATTGGAGAGAGTGGTGTAAAAGTTGATCATGGTGAGAAACAATCTCTTACAATGTGAGATACTTTATTCTTCAATTTTTGAAATTACATCCATGCTAAAGCCCTCCAAAAATAATAGAAACAAAATATATGGAATGACCAGTGGTGTAGATCAATAAATATGAAAATATAAATTTAGGGTACATTATTATGTGACACCCTTGGAACTTATCTCTATCTTGTGCTGATTATTAACATTCTTAGGGCCTTTTGGATGACTAACTTGGGTGATGTGGTTTCATTGACTTGGGTTAGTTCATTAGAAATTGATATTAGAATCCTAATTTTTTGGGGTGTACACATAGAAAGGAAATAGTACTATTGGATCATGGGAGGCTTGTATTATGATGTGTCCTTCTATCTCATTCTCATGTTTAACATCATGTAACCATGGGTAGTCGAGAATTTTATATTAAATTTGAAATTTACTTTTCATAATTTTTTTAAACTTTTTATGCACATTAATGGTATTTTGGATTTTATAAATTATTATGATTTATTATGTTAAAATAATTTTTTGGTGGGAAACTGTTGAATTTCAAGGGAATTCCATTTCTATTCATAGTTCTTAGAATTAAAATTTCAAATGAGGCTAAAAAAATCAGTTTGAGATAAACCATGCACTTATCAGGCCCCGAAGAACCATAAAAGGGTAAATAAGGAAGTTAGGTGAATCATTCCATACATATATGAAAGATTTCAAAAAATCATGTAGCATTATTTTGAGCCAAATACGACGTCAAAACCATTGCATTCCATGGCTGATCGTAGTGGAAAAGGATGAAGCTACAAAAAATCCTCTTCCAAATCCAAAATATTGTGCACCTAGTGCGGAGAATTCTAGATATATTTGGTCACATACCCCCCAACCCCCCCATTCCCCACACAGGGAGACGTACTCACATGTGAAGCATCATTATTCTATATGAAAACCCCACTCTTCCACAATGATGAGAAACATGTATCACCCACAATAGGTACTCTATCTTGATCGAGATCCTATGTGCCCAATGTTGACTTGGGCCATGGTTGAGTGGTCCTCTAAAAACTCCCATTAACCTCTATCCGGTGTTTGGAAGGGTCTTACATGCATGAAACCCTAAACTTGTGTTAATCTTCCAATCATTAATTTTCATACTCCCTTAGGATCTAAGGTATATCCTTGTGATAGAGAAGCTGACTCACATAACCCTTACCTAAAAACCTCCAAATTTTGATGACATAATTTCTATGTCCCCAACCTAATTTACCCTATACGTCTATTTCACCTGTTATACTACCTTTTTCTTCTTAATACAGAGACTCTAATGTGGACCTCGTGACTAGCCATGCCTCTCATAATTTTACAATGGAAATGAAAAATTCATACCCCACCTAGAGGAACATGAGAAATGGTCACATAATCAATATGGGTAATTAATGATCACACCCATATATATGTTACATGATGTAATATTTCTTAACTCCACGTCATAATAATACAATGTTGAATAAAATGACATCATCCTCATCACATGACATTAAACTATGGCCTTACACTGCATAGTGAATTTAGGATGCTCGATGTATGAATTGTATAGGATGGTCTATACACCTCCCACATTCATATGGAAGGAAATTCTTCTTAATGAGATTCTAAACTTAATCCAACCTTACATCATTGTTTCTTATAATAGCAGCCCATCATCTGTCCACCAACAGAAAAGGATGGTCCTATTATATTCATATCTACTACTTCCTCTTTTTTTACACTAATCATGACACATGTAGGCCTGGATTATTGTGTTTAGCATGAAATCCACACGATCCTAATCCTTAGTATCCACATTCTCCATAGATGTACAATCCAACCTTCATTCTAATGGGAATACTATTTGGGGTAAGCCCTAATCACCTTCCAATGAGCCTTCTCAAGATATTTAAGCACCAATCACCTTCTAATGGGACATCTCCATTAACGTAATCCTCATTTTCTATTAAAATAGGCCTCCAATTTTGTGTAATCCCCAATCACATTTCAGTTATACTTCTATTAGGTGTAAGCAATCAATGTCTAATGGTCCTTATTACTAAATGTAAGCCCCAATATAAACTCTAACAAGCCTTGTATTCAACATAATCTCCATCACCATCAAACAGGGAACCAATTAAATGTAATCCCCAATCACTTTCCAATGAGCCTTGTCTATATATGAAATACTTATCCTCCATTACAATGGTAATGCGCCATATGTTTAATCCCCATCCAATTCTATACAATGTGGGATTTAATTTTCAATTAAATGGGATACATATAATTATCTCCTATGGTCCAAATGAAACACAAATATTCATAATCATGTTCATTGGGACACATTCATGATAAGATCAATCCATTGACCTGGGAGGTCATGTCTCTTTTGGGACCCTCAAGAGGCTCAATGTGTAATATTTATATCATCCCTTTACAAAGGTCTATTTTTTGACATGATAATTCATATCAAATGATGTTAAACATCATGGATCAATCATGTCATATGACCTTAAACTATGACACCAACTATGTGGGGTTGTATCCTTGTATCCTAAACAAGGTACACAAGATTCCTTCATGAAGTTCAATCCAAACCAATGGCCAACCTAATTTCTCCCTCTTAGGGACACAATATCCTTGTTTTTACTTTTTGTGGCATTATATCCAACCATATTTATTCCACCTCAATTATATGTTCTATCCAAATATACAGGATCCGCCTTAATATGTCATTAGTTTATAGGTGAACAAGGTTCTCCCTCTTAGGAATGCACATTCTTGATCCGCCTATGTGGGGTTTTCTGATCATCCTTTCTCCCATCTCCATGTGATGTTAAACATGGTCCCTTTTTGTAATGATACCTCCTGAAAAACATGAGATTTTGGAGATAAATTCCATGGACGATATACACCCATGGAATTAACAACCCCATGAAATACGTGATATTCTTGATGTAAATTCCATGGATGATATATTCCCCTCGCATCCATTACCTCCAAAAGACATGATATTTTTTTGGGTTCCATTCATAATATGCCTCAATGTGATGCCCTCCAAAGAGGAATAATTATAAGAGACCAATTCTCCAAACATCCAGACATGCCCAACGATGCCCAACATGAATACTCTATGAATGGAAGATTGATAACCTATAAAAACAAAATCAAAATTTCTAAAATTAGTAGTTCAATAAGCATTCATCCAAAATGATATGTTATAGGGAATGGGTTCTATGAAAATAAATAACTCTATGAGGGAGACCCAGACTATGATAGAAGCTCCACGGAGGAATCCATGAAAAGGGTAACTGACTTCCCATCATCTCATTTTGATCAAGGAGAAGACATCATCATTTAATGTGATGATATAATCCCACCATTGGTTAGAGTAAATGAATTTCTATAGTCCAACTAGAGCATGCTATTCATGTGTTAATTCATAGGTGGGGCCCCATATAATGCATCAGAAAAAGAAATTGTGACCTCAATGTGAATCTACTCCCCTTGATATTTCGACTAGTAGTGTTTGATTCATTAGCAGATTATCATGGCATTGGATCTGGTCATCTAGATCTAGGTCTTATCATAAAAATGGTGGTCAAGCATAGATGTCAGTATAAATTTGGGCAGTTATTAGTTGGGAATCCACCATAAGTAACAATTCCAGCATTGATATCTGTCTATCATCAGCAGTTTGGATGAATTTGGGGAATTTTATATTTATTTACTTGTATATGTAATAATACCAAAATAAAACTACCTTATAGGAACCAAGACATATGAAATAGTGTACCAAATTCACAAGTGCACATTAGAATAATATATGTTATTGTATAAATCCCAAAAAACACCACCTCTTTCACGAATTCTAGTATTCCATTAGGTACTCTGTGTTGATGACCAATATCACACTTATAAATTCTCTAGATAAGGTTTACGGACACCCTCAAACCCTGGTACGAGTAGTATGGGGCCATTACTACATCTGACATGGCCTGTAAAAGCATACTGGCTTTGGTGACTATCCATCACCACTACCCCCATGGTTTTTAGAGGGAATAATCCCACCACCTTCCAGTAGAATGATTTTTTAAGAGTCTCTTCCTAAAGTGACCCTATGATACTCTCCAATACAAAAACATAGTTGGGGATTTATGAGTAACCATATCCTAACATACCAATAATTATCATTAAATGAGATATCCCACCAACCCCTATCATCTCCAGCAGCTGTCAGTCCCTCAGGATGAAGAGTGGGTGGGCATGACCCCATCTCCACCCATCTCAAACTGAAGCAGCAAACCCCAGCATCAGAAACATTCTAAGGAGAATTCCCAAAATAGTATAATTTAATGCCATGACATCAATGGTACATTCTAACAATTGTAAAATCATAAATATCCCTTTGAAAAAGAGGTATGGATCCATCATCATTAGATATGGATCGAGGCCTCTATCACCTACATGAAGGATGGATAGACTTTGTGAATCAATAGAGCCATTGTAAGTTTTCATGAATATACCCATGATGATGAATTTCAATATAGATTCCTTCCTTGTACCATCACTTTCAAAATAGGAGGTCCTCCCTACTCTCAAAATTAGTGCTAACATCCTCCTCATTCCATTTCATTCTCGAGTGGAGGTCATACATGTTCAATAACAAATCCTAGAAAAGTTCCTCCCAACATCATCAAAAATCAATACTGAGGTTCTCCCCATGATATCACCACAAAACAACATGGATATTCACCTTTTTATATAGCCAATCAGAGTTGAGGTCATCCCCACTACTTCAATAATCATCATAGAGGTCCTCCCCATGATGTTATTTATCAAATTGGAGTTCCTCCCCATGTATTCATGAAATTGTATGGAGGTATTCTATGTATACCCACTCCTATACATGGATGTACTCCCAATGTCCATTTAATCCATCATCAATTTCCCCATCATTATATAACCAATTGATTTACCCAATTTGGGTATACATTTCTATATATATAATTGAAGATAAAAACATGTTTTCAGCAAATATCTGTTGTTTTATGAACATATTCTTTGATTTTGGTGATTTTGTTTACTTTGAGGAGATTTCTGGCTAAATAAACAAATCAAGGGAAGCCTGTGAAAATTTGGAAACTACATGGAATGTATCTTTATACATGCCGTGTACATCCAGACAGGGACACAGATCGAAAAAGGGGGTACACGCCCAAGTCACTAGTCAGAAGATACACACCGTGTATGGCGGCGCTACACGCCGTGTACTACATTCTAGAAGCAGTTGTTGCTGAAGAAGAGTCCACATGCCCATGTGGCCATTAAAGGAGACACAACGTGTTCCATTTTTACACGTCGTGTCTGTTATTCTATAAGGGATTGGTGGAAAAAAATTACACTACACGCCATGTATGGTGGCGCTAAATGCCATGTACGCTCAACTATCAGGCGGCGCCGTGTTCTAAATACAAAGACGGTGTGTTAGGCCACCTGATAACGGATAAAAATGGGCACAAAAGCACATTGACGGAAGTACAAGGCCTGTACATTATATACACGCCGTGTACATTATTTTTTTATAAAAAGAGGCCTTGGCCTACAGATTTTGGAGTTGAGATCCCACTAGAGGAGAGAGAAGCTCTGCTACCACCATTCCCAAAGCCACCGAGATGCTGTTATTCCGCCATTCCACCTTCCTAAACATTATATCAATGCTTAAACGATGAATCCATCAGGTATCAGGTGTGTCGTTTCTCTCCTGCTTTATATGTGTAACTAAACTTATCGTTTTGGGCCTGTGGATAAAGGGATCATAATTGTGTGTTGTTTTATATAGTTTTGTTTGCTCGTTGTAATTCATCTTACACTTCTTAATTCACTGTCAAATATAACTGAGAATTCTGAGCCAGCCCAAGGGAAGAATTCTTAGCGATACAAAAGAGAAGTAACAGTGAAAACATCCATGAACATTGGAAAGGTTTCACCGATTCAAATAATGGAGTGAACTCAATAAATAATTAATAACGCTGACTACCGGACCAAGTAGTCAACTTTTCGAATTACAAACAAGAGGAACCGGACCAAGGAAATCTTGTAACAAAATGAAATCCAGAATGATTGAATTATTATTAACAACACAACCATTTAAACAATCTCCATTACAATTCCTTAATCACCATAGACCCGACACGTCTTTTTTCCCATTTTAAACACTTTAAATTCCCTCGTTGTTTTCATTAAAACTGTTAATCATTTCTTCAATGTAAAACAATATCGTTTTAATCCAAAACTAAAAAACCAAAGCAATCAACTCTAAATTTTTCATACATCAACAAATTAAGTATTAACTCAATTGAATTAATCCCCACTATATTTCCCTATAGATTGACCCCGAACTTATTCTATAATAAAGTTCTAAGAACGGGTAATTAATTTGGGATGCATATAACTTCAGTCAATGACAAGAGAGACCAAATTTTGGTGCTGTTGTCGGTGATCATCTTTGGTTTTAGTGATAATATTTAAATTGTGTTAATAATTGATTTAAGTGAAAATAAAAATCAAAAAATTATATCAAAAATCTCTTTTCTAATCCCATTTAAAATTTTATCTTTTGTTTTTCCCTTTTATTCTTGGCTTTTCGTTTTTGTGTTCTACAGAACCTAAAGTGTATTATCAGACGTCTTACATGATATAGAAGCACCGAGTCTTTGGAATTAGTTACGCTTGACCTAGAGATTGAATGGACCTTGCTTCAACATCGGCATGCACTGACAGAAACTCACAACCAGCAAACAAAAACCATGGAAAACAAGGAAGAGGGAGCACCAGTTGTGGATGCTGTGGCAGGTCAATAGTACCAGGATCAGGAGCTTCCTACTGCTGTTCTACCGGAGTAGGAACTTGGAGCATTAATGGAATTCCTCCAAAGTTATTACCAACAGCCGCTACGACAAATATTTCCACGGCCTTATATCTCCCCATAGGAGAAGTAGTATCTGCAACCTCCACCCCCTTAGCAGCCACCTCCAAGACGTACCCTTATGAAGTACAGGCTTCCTTCAAGCCACAGAGATGATACGGGCATCGTCCATCCTCCGGTCCAAGCCCAACACTTTGAGATCAATCATGTATTCATGCAGCTGATCCAGAACACTGTCCAATTTGGAGGCATGCCAAGCGAGGACCCGAACGCCAATCTATCCAAACTTTTGGAGGTCTGCGACACATTTCGGTACAATGGTGTGTCCAAGGACACCATCTGTCTTCACCTATTTTCCTTTTCTCTACGGGAAAAGGCAAAAGCCTGGATCAAGGGGCTGCCACAATGATCTATCCTCACCTAGGAGGAGCTATCCCAAGCGTTCCTGTCCAAATACTTCCCACCATCTAAGACGGTGACACTCCGGAACGAGATTCACAATTTCCAGCAGAACAACTTCATGTCGTTGTACGATTCCTGGGAATTCTTCAAAGAAATGTTACGAAAATGCCCCAACCATGGGCTCCCACACTGGATGCAAGTCTAGACCATCTACGGAGGACATACAATGAATACAAATTCTGTGGTGGATGTTGCTGCTGGAGGTACGGTGATGCGAAAATCCCCCGAAGAGCTATTCGAACTACTGGAAGACATGTCAGCCAATAGCTTCTAGTGGAACTCTGAGCGGGGGACTCAAATGAAATGTATGAACAATATTCACGCTACCACTATGTTAGCAGCTCAGTTGGATGTTGTGTCCAAGAAAATGGACGCATTGAATCTCAAATGAGAATCTCAAGTTCATGTGGAGAACCATCCATCATGTGACAACTGTGGTGATAACCACATCAGGGGATAATGCCTGGGTTCGACTGAAGGCCCTTCAACGAGTGAGGTGAGTTATGTTTCCCAACATCAAGGGCCCAACCAGTACCAGCCGTACCAGAACCCAGCATGGCGAGATCAACAGAATAAAGGCTGGGGCCAACAATAGTAGAATCCTCTACCCCAGTGACTGCCTCGCTACAACCAACCTCCCTACCAGAACCAATACCAAAGGCCGCAACAACCCCAGTAGGGTCCTTATTCACAACAAGGGTATCATAACCCTCTCCCACAGCATCCACGGCAGCCACCTCCACCACCGGCTACCCAGCCATCTCAGCAAGAGAACACATCAAGGTTAAAGGACCTGATGAATAAATTTATATCAACTGCCAAAACAAAATTCCAGAACCAGGAGGCTTCCATCCGAAGCCTCTAGAATCAAATTGTCCAGATAACAAACCAGCTATCAGGGAGGCATCCCGGTACACTACCAAGAAAAACTGAGAAGAACCCACAAGAGGAGGCCAATGCTATCACCTTACGTAGCAGAAAAACGTTGCAACAGAAGGACCCAACCCACCAGTAAAATGAACCTCCATCCCATTTTGATAAAGAAGGTCCAGTTTCAGATCCCTCTTCATCTGAAGAGAAATCACCAGATGCTCAATTAGGCGTGGGAAAAGAAGTCGTCAAACCATTTGTTCCTGCATTACCTTTCCCTGAAAGAATGAAGCATAGAAAGCTAGAACACCACTTTGGTAAATTCATTGATGTGTTCTGGAAGCTCCACATCAACATACCATTTGCGGAAGCCCTGACACAAATGCCTACATATTCCAATTTCAAGAAGGAAATACTCTCTAATAAGAGAAAGATAGATGATTTGGGCGTTATTGCACTATCAAAGGAGTGCTTCGCAGTGGTTCAACATTCCATTCCTCCCAAACTCCAAGATCTAGGTAGTTTCACCATTCCGTGTACTATTGGATCCTTTGAGTTTGGGAAGGCCCTATGTGACTTAGGGGCCAACATGAACCTCATGCACCTCGGAGTTTTCAAGAAACTGGGACTCAAGGAGCTCAAGCCTACCCATGTATCCCTTCAACATGCTGATCAATCCATCAAACACCCGAAGGGACTACTAGAGGACGTACTGGTCATGGTGGGTAGGCTAATCCTTCTCACTGATTTCATCATCCTCGATATGGGGGATGACCAAGAAGCACCTCTTATACTTGGAAGACCTTTCTTGGCAATTGGGAAGGTACTGATCGATGTTCACCAAGGAGATCTTATTTTTTAGGTAGGTGATGAAAGTGTTTCCTACAACGTTTTCAAGGCCTTCAAACATACTTCCTTGTCAGATCATGATGAATTTTATGTAGTGTCCACCATGTTTAACCATTTTAGTGAAAGAGGCGATGATCTGGTATGTTATTTTACTCCAAATAATTTAACTATCCCATATATTCTATTAGAAGAAGCGCCATAAGATGTGAAATTCTTAGACGGCCAGGGCAGCCACTATTGGCAGCGTACAGTTGTTCCTGATAGTTTGGAACAGGACAAGGTGAAACCATATGTGCCTTCAATTCTAAAGGTGCCTAAACTCGAACTGATGCCTCTTCTATCTTCTCTCAAGTATGGGTATTTTGGACCCAATTAAGATGTTCCTATTATACATAACGCAGAACTGTCACAGGAGCAGGAAGATGCACTTATGCAGGTTCTCAAACAGTGGAAGCATGCTATTGGGTGGAAATTTGCTGATTTAAGGGGCATCAGCCCTACCATTTTCACTCATAAGGTGTTACTTGAAGAAGGATCCAAGAAATCTCAACAACCACAACTGCTCTTGAATCCTCCCATGAAGGACTTTGTAAAAAAGTTGGTGATCAAATTATTAGATGCAGGCATCATCTATCCCATCTCGAATTGTCCATGGGTGGGTCCCCTCCAAGTGGTACCCAAAAAGGGGGGTATCACTATGATTTCAAATGAAAAGAACGAACTCATCCCTACACGCACTATCATGGGATGGTGAGTATGTGTGGATTACCGGAAGCTAAATGATGCCATAAGAAAGGATCATTTCTCCTTGCCATTCAAGGATCAAATTCTATAGAGTTTAGTAGAGAAAAACTTCTATTACTTCCTCACCAGTTTTTCTGGCTACAACCAAATCTCCATTGGTCCAGAGGATCAGGAAAAGATCACATTCACTTGCCCCTACAGCACATTTTTTATTGAAGGATGTATTTTGGCATGTGTAATTCCCCCTCCACCTTCCAGCGCTGTATGCTGGCCATATTCCACAACATGGATGAATGAATCCTGGAGGTATTCGTGGATGATTTTTCCATTTATGGAAAATCATTCACCATTTGTTCACGGCACCTAGATCTTGTTTTGGAACGATGTGAAAACACTAACCTAGTCTTGAACTGGGAAAAGTTTAATTTAACGGTGCAATGTGGAATAGTCCTTGGCCACAGAATCTCAGCAAAGGGGATAGAGGTGGACCTGGAAAAGATCGAAGTCATTTCACGACTACCTATATAGACTTCTGTCCGAGCCATCTGTAGCTTCCTGGGGCATGCAGGTTTTTACAGGCGGTTTGTCCACAACTTCTCCAAAATAGCCTAGACCCTCACCAATGTTCTAACCAAGGATTCCATATTTGAGTTTGATGAGACATGTGTCGGATATTTTGAGCATCTAAAGCAGTGCCTGGTGGAAGCTCCAGTTATGATTTCTCCCAACTGGGAGGAACAATTTGAGGTGATGTGCGATGAGAGAGACTACACAGTGGGAGCAGTCTTGGGCCATCAACTTGACCGGATTTTCCGACCTATCTATAATGCCAGAAGGATGCTCAATGAGGCACAGATCAACTACACCACCAAAGAAAAGGAGATTCTTGCATTGGTTTTTGCATTTGACTGGTTTCGTTCTTACTTAGTGTTGTCTAAAGTTATTGTTTATACTAACCATGTAGCACTAAAGTACCAACTAAACAAGAAAGATGTGAATCCTCTATTGATTAGATGGGTACTCCTCTTACAAGAATTTGATCTTGAGATATGAGACAAGAAATGGAGTGAGAACTTCATTGCTAACCATCTCTCCCACCTCGAGCTGCCTCATTTGGAAAAGGATGAAGATCGGGAGATCAGGGAGGATTTTCCTGATGAGCACCTCTTTTAGATCAACGAAACACCTAGACCATGGTATTCTGATATTGCTTATTTTCTGGTTACAGGTGTCATTCACCTAGACCTCTCTTTATAGCAAAGGAAAAGATTTTTCTCTGATGTGAAAAGGTACTTCTGGGACAATCCTCTACTATTCCGATCCTATGCAGATGGAGTGATCTGTCATTTCATCCTGGAGAATAAAGTTCACAGTTTCCTGGAGTTCTGTCACGCCTCACCAGTAGGAGGACATCATGGGCCAGACGGTACCATAGCAAAGATCATGCAGTCTGGATTTTTCTAACCCACCATGCATTGAGATACCCGGGCCTTTGTTTCCTGTTATGATCGGTGCCAGAGGACCGGTAATGTGGGATGTAGAGCCGAGATTCCCTATCACCCGATCCTGGAGGTTGAGATTTTCGACGTCTGGGGAAAAGATTTCATGGGTCCCTTTCCCCCATCTTTTGCGGACACTTACATCCTGTTATGCGTTGACTACGTCTTCAAATGGGTGGAAGCCATTTCTACAACTCACGACACAGCCATGGTAGTCATAAATTTATTAACGAAAAATATTTTTAGTAGGTTTGGAGTTCCACGAATACTGATCAGCGATAGAGGGACCCACTTCGACAAAACACTGATCAGAGGAATATTATTAATGTATTGAGTAAAGAATCAGATGGGGACACCATATCATCACCAGTCCAGTGGACAGGTAGAGCTCTCCAACCGTGAGCTCAAGCATATCCTGGAGAAAACAGTGAACAATTCATGGAAGGACTGGTCCAAGAAGTTAGATGTTGCCTTGTGGGCATATCAGTCTACTTTCAAAACACCACTAGGAATGTCCCCATTTCACCTCGTCTATGGAAAGCCCTGCCATCTTCCAGTAGAATTGTAACACAAAGCCTATTGGGCCATCAAATCCCTAAATTTTGATCTGTAGGCAGCTGAAGAGAAACGGAAGTTCCAACTGTCAGAACTGGATGAGATCCGATTAGAGGCATATGGGAACGCCAAGTTGTACAAGGAGATGACAAGAGCCATTCACGACCGGATGATTTAACGAAAATCTTTCTAACCCAGGGATCAGGTACTTCTCTTTAATTATCATCTTCGCTTATTTCCAGGGAAGTTAAAGTCACGATGGTCGGGACCATTCCATGTTATACGTGTATTCCATCATGGAGCGGTAGAAGTTTATTGAGAAGATGGTCAACCATTCAAGGTAAATGGGCATCAGTTGAATGTTTACCATCCTACAGACAACATGGTGGGAATGTTGTCCACCATACAACTCAGGTTAACAAAGTAAGAAGATTGAGCCAATGACCTAAAACAACGGCGCTTCCTAGGAGGCAACCCAGAGATTACATGTCGTGTGCCACTAATATACATAGTGTGTACTTTTATTTTTAATTTATAATCTTAATAGTATAAGTCTATATGATAACAAATAAATAACTAGGGATGATGTCGGTAATGATGGTAAAGTCACAGGAGTTTGTTCAAGCCGTCCCTGATTTGAATCCTCCTAAACTACCTTCGGCACGGGGTTCCTCCTTTTTATTTACACGGCGTGTGTATTATTATATATATATATATATAATTTGTTTACTAAAACCCATGATAGGGATGGACCGGTTAGCTAGAATCGTAATTCGGTATCAAAAGTTCTGGGTTCGAACACCGACAACCATCCCATTTCCATCGTTGGATCTTTTAATAAAACCACACGACATGTATTCCAATATACGCCGTGTGAGCCATAATTTTTCAAATATAATTTAAAAGAATTTTTAAAATAAGTAATTACATGAGGGTGAAGTTGGAGGATTGGCAAAGTCTCGGCACCAGGATCAAAAGACCCAGTTTCGAATCGCGCTAATCTCCTCGCTTCACCCCGTCCTTTCCTAAATAAAAACCACACACTGTGATTTTCTTTCTTTCCGTGTGTATAGGCTGTACATAATAAATATATATATGTATATATAATAATAAATATGAACAGAAGAATAACCTTTTCCCCAGTGGTTGAGGGCTTTCATTCGGAATGGTCGATCACCGGTTCGAATCCTGCCCCAAGCACCAGACCAAAGGTTGTACTGCTCTTTTTTTAAATTTAAAACACACAGCATGTATTTCCCGATATACATCGTGTATAGGTTTATGTATAATAGAATTTATAGATATATATATTTTATTTTAATTATTAAATAATAATTATTATATAGTTTACAAAAATAATTATATTTATATAATTAAAAAAACAAAAAAAATGAATACATGGTGTGTCGTCCAAACATACACGTTGTGTACCTCGCCTATATAGGCCTCTGGCCACCCGGCTTGAGTCCGAGTCACGCAGCCTCCCCATTTCCTCCCCTCTTCCCATTTTCTTCTCCCGAATGCCACCTGCATCCCCATGTGCAGATCTATCATTTTGGTGTGTTTCAAGCTCTGATTTCTTTCACATTGTGATCCTCGGTCAAGGTACACCGTTCCACACCCTCTATTTCAAATTTTTAGAATCGTTTAGGGTGTTTTTTGGATCGGCTGATCGTTCGGCTTCCGTCAGTACACAACCACAAAATGATGAACACACGTCGATTACTTCGGTACATGACCACACACAAAATATTTTTAAATTTGAATATACATACTATGTATGTTCAGTACACACCGTGTCTTTTTCATCATGCCTAAGTACACCTTTGAACACGAACTCACACGCCATTATCATGTACATGGCGTGTGTGTTTGGTACACTCCTTCTATATCATTTCCATTGGCCCCTCCATGTGTGGAACATAACACAACCTCTCACCCCATGTTCATATACACACATCTGTGTTCGGTACATGTCGTGTCTTTTAGATGTTCATCCGGCCCGTGTCTCACCTTCTACACAACCATGTTCTTCGTGTGCAGAACACGATGTGTCCTATACCTACAAGGCATGTATTGTTTTATTTGAACTGGTTAAAACATGGTTGTGTCATTTGTACCACACAACCACCTACAGTTTGAGTGAACACGTCATGTATGTTCAGTACATGCCATGTACATTTCCATGGTCTGTTATTCACCCTTGGCGTGTCTGTCCAGAGAACACGGGATACTCTACATTTTTTACTACACTCCGTGTACTCTGGAGTACACGCAGTGTACTTTTATTTTTCAGTTTTCTAACATTTTTTTTTGTTTTTTTTTCTTTCCTTTTTCTTTTTCTTTTATTTTGTTTTCTATTTCATTCTATTTCAAGATATGGAAGATCATGATCCTTCCTGCAGGAAGCGGCCAGCCTCCGTCACTGAGGAAGAGGAGTCAAGTTATCATCGAATCCGACTCCGACCTCCTACACAGCCGGACCCAGATGCTCCGGTCTTCGAGCTCCCTCCATTGGCCATTCTGCCACCACTCACTCCCTCTGCAGAGGCCGGGACTACTTCTACTGCACCAGCTGTCACATTCCCTACGCTATCTTCATCATCAGCTTGTCCCTCTTCGAGCTCGCCTTTCACCGAGCCACCCTCTACTTCGGCCAATCAACCTACAGAGCCTGCCGCTACTGCTGCACCTGCACCTGGGCTGGAACCTGCAGGTGCTCCTTATTCTTTCATGGTATTCATGACCACCTACCTCTCATACGACAGGGTCCGACGCTTCTCTCGTCGGCCGATCTCATTGAGTGGCTGGTACCTTGACAGCAGCGTTCCACATCAGCTCGGTATTTTGGAGGAGTTGGAGGCCCTTCTCGGGCACACCTCACTCCTCGATTTTTTACAGGTCAGCACTCCTGTGTTCCGTGATTTATTTTTGGAGTTTGCAGCCTCTTTTGAGTTTAATGGAGCATAGTACCAGGAGACACCTGGCGATGCGGTACCTGTAGTTCGATTCTGGCTAGGTGGTCACCAATTTTATCTTACCATGACATATTTTGGCGGAGGGTGCAGCTTCTACCCCCATCCTATCCCCCCACCGCCCATTTCTACCTTGACCTGGCCTGAGCGCTTTGACCTCATTTCCATGCGGTGGGAGATCGCTGGGCCTGACCACTGATACTCCCCCACTTCCCAAAAGAGCAGTCTTATAGCCAACCCTGTCCTTCTCTTCACCCATCGGTGCTTCAACGCTGTCATTTTCTCCTTCCATGACGATATGGTGGACATGACCAGTCATGACATGGAGATTCTTACATGTGTCATTAGGCATGACTACCCGGACCTCCCCTTTCTCACCGCCACCTATTTCCACTCCATGATTACCGACCGTCAGGGAAATGTAACCGGCGGGTTTTACACCACCAGTATTTCCCACCACCTAGGGGTATTTGATCCCTCTTTAGCCCATGACATATTAGGTTCACCCCATCGGATGGAATTTCTCATGATCATTCGCATGGGATTGGTCCGGAAGTAGGGGGTGACTACATCCTTACTCAGGCTCAAGGCCTACCACCTACTTCCCCTCCTGCCCCGGCTTGCCTAAGGATGATGGTGATGATTACAAAAGCATTTGACTGAGCTTCTAAAGGAAGCATTTTCAGAGAGATTTACTTTGAATATCAAGCAATGTTGTTTAAAGGAATTCACCTTCCTTTTTTAAGCCTCAGAATTTATTTTCACATCTGAACCTACCAACCCTTAGCCACAGAGACATCTGAACCTTATTGATAAACCCCTCATGATTTTTGTAATTCAATATTTCTGAAGTAGAGAACAAGGAATCTTGCAAACCTATGGATAGAGTGTATATACCATAGATTGAGCATAACTTTGACTAAAATAATATTGAGTTTGGAGTGTGATTTTAACTGGTAAGGTAAATCATCAAGTGGCATGCTAATTTTTGAATGGTTGAAAAATGTGTTGAAAGAGGATGAGAATAGTTAAATACATTATATATGAGGCATAATTTTAATATCTTATGAATTGAATTTGTTTGTGACTTTTATAATTTTTCCTCAATAGAATTATCAGTTATACATGTGATTAATTAAATTCCGTCCTTTTTAAAGTATAGGATCTCTTAATTAGATGTTGAGATTTTGCTTGTGGGCAAGAAAATGACTAAGTGTGGGGCAATTTGATGCACCCAATTTGTGTATACATTTCCATATATATAATTTAATATAAAAACATGTTTTTAGAAAATATCTGTTGTTTTATGGACATATTATTTGATTTTGGTGACTCTATTTACTTTTAGGATCTTTATGTCTAAATACACGAATCAAGGGAAGCCTGTGAAAATTTTGAAACTACATGGCGGGTACGTTTATACACGCCGTGTACATCCAGACAGGGACACATACCGATGAGGGAGTATACTCCCATGTCACCAGGCAGAAGATACACGCCGTTTATGGTGGTGCTACATGTCGTGTACTGCATTCTAGAAGCGGTTGTTGCCGAAGAAGAGTCCACACGCCCATGTGGTCGTTGAAGGAGACACGGCGTGTTCTATTTTTACACGTCGTGTCTGCTATTCTAGAAGAAATTGGTGGAAAAACGTTTTACACTACATGACAATTATGGCGGCACTACACACCGTGTACACTCAACTATCAAGGGGCAATGTGTTCTAAAGTCAAATATGACATGTTAGGCCACCTGCCAGCAGAGAAAAATGGGCGCCAAAGTGCGTTGATGGAATTACACAGCGTGTACTTTATATACACACAGTGTACTTTATTTTTCTATAAAAACAAGCCTTGGCCTACGGATTTTTTAGTTGAGAACCCACTGGAGGAGTGAGAAGCTCTGATACCACCTTTCCCGAAGCCACCGAGGCTCCATCATTCCACCATTCCACCTTCCGACATCTTACCTCAATGCTTACATGATAAATCCGTCAGGTATCATGTGTGTCGTATCTCTCCTACTATCTATGTGTAACTAAAACCCTAGAGTTGGGGCTGTGGATGAAGGGATCATAATTTTTTGTTGTTTTATATAGTTTTATTTTCTCATTCTAATTCATTTTACTCTTCTTAATTCATTGTCAAATATAACAGAGAATTTTGAGCTAGAACAAGGGAAGAATTCCCTGCAATACAAAAGAAAAGTAACGGTGAAAACAACCATGACCATTGGAATGGTTTCACTGATTCAAATACTGGACTGAAATCAATAATGAATTAAGAAAACGGACTACCGGAACAAGGATTAAACTTCTCAAATTCCAAACAAGAGGAGCCGGACCAAGGAAATCTTGTAACAAAACCAAATCTAGAATGATTGAATTATTATGAACACCACAACCATTTAAACAATATACATAAGAATTCCTTAACCACCACAGCCCCGACACGTCTTTTACATCCCATTTTAAACTCCTTAAATTCACTTGTTTTTTTCATTAAAACTGTTAATCATTTCTTCAAAGTAAAACAATATCATTTTAATCCCAAACCAAAACAAATCCAATCAACTCTAAATTCTGCATACTTCACCTAATTAAGTATTAACTCAATTGAATTCATGAACTCCATAGTTCCCTGTGGATCAACCCCAAACATATGCTATACTAAAGTTATATGAATGGGTAATTAAGTTGGGACACATATAACTTTAGTCAACGACAAGCGAGACCACCAATCAACATGGAGGTCCCACCATCCAAAGATGTGGTCCTCCCATTTCATCAACAACCAAAGTGAAGGTCCTCCCCATTTCATCAAAAATGAAAGAGTAGGTCCTCACATCTTTTATAATATCTAATATAGGGGTCCTACCCATATCCTAAATGAGGAAAGTGGTCATCCCCAAGAAAAATAATTACGCTATCTAATAGAACCGTCTGGATGAAAACTGGTGAAAAAAACAATAATTGTGAAATCTTATGAAGTGGTAAGTTGTTATAAACATCCTAAATAATTTAGATTATGAGGTTATAGATTACTTGTAAGTGGGTCATCTACCCCAACTTATAGGTTCAAGGGAAGAAGGATGACATATAAAAATTTCTATCCTTGAAGGATATATCAATAGTATTACCTAATTCCTCCCATAGTATATGAATGTGAATGAAGCTATGGCTCATTTCCTGTGGATCATGGTTCATCCAAATATTTCATCACCAGTATCGCTCTCTACATCTACATAAGATAATAGTGATTCTTTTGGTCTGGTTGACTCACTTATTTGGTGAGATTCTTGATAATTAACATATGACATCTTTATTCCTTGATCATTTGGAAATGGAAAATATTCCATCCAACTAGGATGTCCGGATGTTTTCAGTACCACTCCCAGGAGATGACCAAACCCATCATGGATAGATGCCTCCAAAATTTCCCCCTCTATTATCCAAATTACTCAAAAAATAATCTTTGTTGGTTCCACCTCCAATTAATCAACAAGTGATGATTGATTTTTCAACTGATCAAGTGTAGGGATCTGCCTCTAATCAAGAATTCTAGTGGAAGACTCTATATGCTAATTAGTTTTCTAGGGTTTCTTGGAAATTCTAACATCCGTCATTATTATCCTTTAATCCCTCTATGAGGTATAGGATATTTTCATCACCAAACCATCTAGGAGATGCTTCACCACCTCTGTGATCACCTGTTGACTTACCCATGATGTCAAGAGCATTTCAATGACATTTATCACAATTGCTGAATGGTTAAGCTGACTGCACTCCCCATGGTTTAGCAGCCTCGATATCCCAGATATCACCAGACACTACAATAGAGATGCATTAAGGGCCTCATGGTTCTTCATATAATCATTTTTGTGGTATCTCATCATATACATATCTAGGGATGGGGATATTACGATACACTATACTTCAGTCATATTCTGTGACAACATAAAATTCTTGTTGACAATAGAAACTCTAACTCAATTATAGATATGATAAACATGGTGATTAAACAATTATCTATATATAGGGACTCAAATATTCTTCCTGATTGGGAAATCACATCTTTGGGAAGTAAATAACCACTTCTCTCCTCATATAGATATCTACACCCACCATATGTGGTAGCTTCTCAAATTCATAGATCCTTCTAATACATTTCTTTCCCATATGAGTGTCGATAATCGTAATAATCATGTTGGGCCTTATGAAAAATATATAGCTGTGAAGAAATTATGGTAAGATCTTTCTATAGACTTATTAATATAGGATCTTGTGGATACAAAAAATATCCTCAGAGATTAAAAGGATGTTTGATGCTTAGACCTAATCTCATGGTGCGAGATACCAGTTCTCCTCCACCAAGGTAGCAGCAATTCCTTCTCATCCAGTTTTTCCCAGTTGATCCGGATAGTACCATACATCTAGATATGGCGGATTATTGTATTTATAGATGGAGGATAGGTATGAGTCATTAATACCACCGGAGTTGTGTGATTATCCTCTATAATATCATGGTCATGCTGATATACAAGCCACATAGGCTTCATACCATGTGGATGAGACTAACAATGTATGGGTAGTTAGGAATGATTTTCATAATAGGGAGACTCACCAGGATGAATTGATAACTAATATCACCTATTTCCTTGAGTCCATGGAGAACCGATAGTTGTGGATTGAAGTAGATGGCTAGTCATACCCTGCATAGGTGGATGATAGGAGATCAACCCTAGAGTTTGGGAACCATAGCCTTTCCCTATTCAATGGGATTCTGGACCAGATATGGATTTATACCACCTTATATCATGGTGTATACCCATGTTAGGAACCCAGAATTAGTAGAAGGCCACCAATATCTGATGATTTGTCTTTAAAATGTAAGGACATGAATTATTATTGTAATGTTTATTACTCAGAGGGTATATTAATTTATGGAAATACAATCACAGAGAGATCCTCTACCTTTTCAGCTCCACCACACTAATTAAAACTATTTATATACTCTTCACGTGAATTAAAATTACTAACGAGTGAGTAATAGATTTTATTTTTTGGTGGAAGGGCCTCACATACACACTTGAGATGTCTCTAACTCAAGTATATCTATTAAAAATGTGAATGAGGAATGAAAATACTAAAGTGGTCCCTACAATCATAACCCTAAAAACCCAAGGGGGTTATGGGGTTTTTTTGAGAAGTTGTCTCATATGTATGAGTTTTGATGGTTGATAAGAAATTGTGTTCTTTTCCTCCTTCAACTCCTATGAGAGGTTTCTGTAATATATAATGTTTTTCCACATTATCGGAATATTCCCCCAAGCCATTAGAGTGGTTATCCCCTTTGCCTAAAGATCCTACCTGAGTGATGCATCCCTACCAAACACAGCATCACCCAGCATTAAGGTACCATCTCACCAAGAGAAACCACTTAAACAAGAGGATGCGGTTTTATCCCCTCATCATGATCTATCACCTCATCAAACTCTAATCCCTCATCATGCCCGAGTTCACATTATTCCCTCCCCAAAGATAAGAACTAGATGTATTATGTTATGGATGCCCTTGTATTGAGATATTTCCTCATTTACCTTAACTAGGGGATTTTAATGTGTCCACAGTGAAAGTGGACCCAGAGAGACACACATACTGACAGACTTCTTCCTTTCCCTATCCACAGGATACTTAGAAATACTACCATAAATAGATATGTGTTCAAAAACTATCTCAAGGACCAATTCTATAATTGTATAGTCACGTTATAAAACATCCCAACATAGGTTATACACATCTCCATCAAGACCCACAGTGAGAGTGAGTGTTTTGGTGAAACAAATACACTTTATAACTATGGGATGTGAAAGGACGATGCATTATTGGATATAAATGAAGTCTTCTGCACCTAGAGTGTAATATCTTCCTACATAGGTAGGATTGAGCCAACTATAGTCACTATTCCACTACCATCTACAACTTGTGTATCGTTTTCATATCCATCCCAGTCTTATAAATGATTGTTCCTATAGTACGAGGGAAATAATATTTTCCAACATTTGTTGAAACAATCATAATATCTCAGGGATTTCCTACCTCTGCATTTTGGAATTTTTCCCAGAGCACACCCTTCACTAAATGAATACACTAATGATGATAAAGACTATGCCTCTATGAATTCCATCTAATTGAATTACCACTTCACTATGTCAAATGATAAGAAATCTCCTAAAATTCATCGTGATTTCTCTATAGTACACCATCATATGAAATATAGAGGACATTCAAGAAACCAAAATTCTTAGGAAAATGCTTCAGACTTAGCCGGGAATTCTATAAATACTAGGAAGTATGTTTTGTAATTATTTCATAATGTATAGTCTTCCAAGACATCTTCATCAGATGAACCTCCAGTAATGATAATGTTAACTGATCAAGAACGCTTTCTACAATTGAATGTGTTAGTTCACCATGAAATGAATTCATGACCCCACTGTGATCAGCCACATCCACCTGAAGCTAGACCTCAACCAGCCAGTAGTTATCCAATAGTGGCCTAGAAGTGATTATTTTGTTAGTGTTAATATACTTCATGTACCATCCAAAACTAATATGTACAGGTATTATAACATGTTGTTTCCCCATCGAATGACATCCCCCCCAATGAGACAATATATTCTTTTTTTAATAAAAGTATGATGTGAAAAATAAAATCACAAACAATCCATCTAGGATCATGATTTTCATGGCACTCCATCTATTAGAACAAATGTGTTAGGCCCTTGCAGAATTCACGAGGATCCCCCTCCAGTTAGAAGTAGATTTAATAGTTGTAGATACCTAAAATGTCAAGGAGACTAAGCAATATGATTTCTAATCCATCATACCATTATCTAATGATGATTAGCGAAATATCATTCTGGGTAACATTCACATGATGTATATCATAGGCTAGTTTAATGGAATGGAGGCCCACTGATGTCTGGTAAACATAGGCTTTGGGATAAATTTCATCGAAACCAAGACTCTGTGTAGACTAGGGATAACTGAAGAATATCTGACTCCATTCGACTTGACCATCATGGGATATGATATCACTGAGAAGAAACCTAATGGAATTTTCTTTTAAAGACCCAATTCATAGGTGTGATAGAAAACATTTTGTTTATGGTAGTATCATTAGATACCTCTTATAATTAATTGGTAGGTAGTCCCTTGATTCATCTGTAGATTGATGTCACTTAATCATATCACCAATTTCTCAAGTACTCTTTTAACATTTGTGAATCTTACTACATAGATAACCTCAATTACACTAGAGGGTGGATGAGAGGTCAAAAACATGGGGTTGAGTAAACAACTTTCTCATCTATTCCAAAGGTAGATATGGATGATTATCTCATTCTCCCGATTCAATAGTTTGAGGCCGTGACACTAGACCTGGAATGTTGCGTTTCCATTTACAAGAGAAAGACACTAATTATTCATAAAAGGGATGAACATCATCATATTACCATATAAAAACACATGACAAATGATTGGGTGATATCAAAAGTCCCCAACTCCTATGATGTACTGATAGGGTAAAAATATTCCCACCATTTCACGTCACACATATATGTTCCATGGATAATGTTTTAATATATATAATTTTACGTTCTACCATTTCATTGAAAATAATCATGGAACTCGTAGTCATGGTCAAAGGCTGGATAGAATTGGTTTTACAACCTTAGTGGACATGGTTTTAGTAGAAAATAAATCTATCATTAGTGTTTCTATATTTGAAAAAGCAGAAACCACTTCTCCCCATGAATCAGCAAGTATGGATTAACCTCCCCCACCAATTCTCATCCCTTAGAGGATGAGGTGTTTTGGGAAGAATCACTTCCCGCATTTTTAGAGGTTTTCTCCACCACCATCAATGAGTTGATATATTTTAACGTTTTTTTAGAAGAAGAACAATTCCCAATGTTGATCAGTGCGGCCAGGCCCATAGAGGATAAAAAAAGTATGTGTATTTCTTGAAGGGGCATTATGTTTTATTCTCATGGATTTGTAAAAATATACCATGAATATATCGTCAGTTTTCTCTTTAACATAATAGTCTCCTAGTCAGTCACTATGGGTTTAATAACCCACCAAGAAAGAATCAACCCTCTCAGAATTCCATGTTTATGGTATATTTTCATAAGATTATCAAATCCAACATGGTTGGGGAAGTTCAATTCCACAGGTGGATAGAGAAAATCATTCTTGTTTGGGATAATAATGTTTAAACAAGAGTCTGTATCGACTTCTATGACCTCAATAACGATTATCTGAAGGGTGATTTCTCCTTTTAATGATAGATATACTAATTGATAGCAATCTTGTGTTCTAGGTCCTCTCTTTAATGGATGGATAATCCGGGTTTAACTGTATTTAGATGGACCAAGAGGATTAGGAATATACTGACATCAAGATTTCTGAATGGACCATTTTCACTCATTTGATTCCATTTAGAATGAATAATACATAGACTAAAAATTAGTGGTCTATGAAAAACATATTCAAACCAATCATCGGGATGTAGGTGGAATACTATATGGATAATTGTTTGGTAAAATTCCAACTGTATTAGGACCATCTATGTGATATTGAAAAAGTATTTTCATTCCTATGACATTGATATTTGATTATTAACCCCTTTAAATGTGTTTTCAGAGTTACCTATATGAATTTTATTTTATTTATCTTCATATGCAGTGGAATAGAGATTGGAAAAAATACTATCAAGGCCATTTTCCAGATTCCTCAACTGAGAAACCTTTTGGATCTACTGGTCTCCTAGGCCAAATATCCTATATATACTGATTCATCTTGAATCTTAACAAAGAGTGTAACAAATACTCTAGGATCAAGAATAAAGGTACTTCCTACCATTGGGATGAACATTTAGAGATCTAATTCCATAAAATCATGAAATATAAACTACAACCACTATTTATGATGCCACTGATACAAGGGAATCCTCTGGTCCACTACAATAACACCATAGAATGGCCTATCGACACCCATATCACCCAAAAGAATAATAAAGGTATACAAAATAGTTTACATTATCTCTATCAAATGATCCATGAAATGGATACAAGATATTCTATAATTAGGAAGAACTCCCACACACTAGTTTTTGAAGTGAAAACATTGAGACAATATCTACAAAATCATGAAATACCTATAGTTTCCTCTATATAACTTTGAATGTATATCCTAAACAAACCCATACTAATAGGATGGTTTGAACACTTTGAAATTATATATTAGAAATTTTAAATCTTGTTCATTCCATATATATCCTTTAAAGGTAAAGAGTTGGAAGCGTTCCATGGAACCCATCTATCAACTGAAAAAATACCTTGGGATTTTAATTTCCTTGATGAGGTCATTCTCCCATTGGATCAATCCATGAAACGCAATGCCGATGGTCTTAGATGGTTCCTACCAAATATATACTAGTATAAGGTTTCAAAATACCATGATCAGCAGAGTAGGCCTGAGAATCATTTTTACAACTCCTACATAGGCTAGCATGCCTTACTCATTACTACTATCAGACGTTTTCTCCAATGATGATTTATAGTAAGAGCCTCTCATTACTTGTCTTGATCTATCCCTTAGGACTGGTATCCCATACATTCATGTGATGTTTGAATCTGAGTTTACACTGAAATAGTTTAATAGTGAATATATCATCTGATTTCTATTGATCATACCCCTGTTGGAGTGTACTCTTCAGCTAATAACCATGTTCCCATCTTAGTAATAAGATAATCATGTTCCCCAATCAAAAAATGATTGAGACGATGACTTATTCTATATAGTCACATGTCATAAAGAGCCTTACTAGGATTTCATATTCATTCATGTGGAGGATTAAATGTTCATTGCTCTTGTCATTGCATATGATGATGATGACAGCCAATTGGTTTACTAGCTAACTACCAGGGCTTCCATGGATGGATTCCCAGGTTCCCCTATAGTTTAAGAATCATCCAATATTATAATTCATTTAGTCGAGTGTCTCCATCATGGAATTCTATAAACATATCATGATGATTGTGACCGAATCCGCAAGTGTGCTACAATGTTTACCAACTAGATTGTCCAAAACTTGAATAGACTCTATAAATATGTGTGCTTGATGGTATTTTCTTCATTTACATCCATGGAGATGATATAACCGAGGTCATTGAAGATTTAGACATTGGGACCTATGGAAACCAGTAAGAAGGATTAATGATCTCCCATCAGATTCAGAGGTTGGATAATTTTGTCCAACATTAGTCCATGACTGCATAGAGTTTTCTATGAGATTCCATGAAAGTCAGAACCATCCCACCTTTTTTACACAAGATGCTATAGCTTATACACAATAGTCTGTATTCATCGCGCTTCGTTGTTTTGGAAATTGATGTTGTGTGGCTACATCTACCATCAATTTCTCACTATAGAAGGTTCATTCTAACCACGATGGATTTCTTCTCCATTTGAGCACAAGTGATTCCTGTTAAATACATCAAGGCTCGATCTATGTACATGTTCAAGAGATCCCACATAATATCACAATTCATAGTCCCTCATAAAATTATCACTAACAATGGCCACAAATTATTGTTTTTTATGTAAAATAAGTGGTATAGCATGTAAAACATCTGATCTAACCATACTATCAGCTCTCATGTTAAGGAAAATGGATATATCAAGGAATTTGAAAAGTCCCTCTCTAAAATTATTCGTAATATAGTGGCCTAGAAAATGGAAATGTTTAGGTCCCCAAAACATTATAGTACTATTAGATAAAATCTTGGAACTCCACCTAGGTGAATCCATATACCATTGTGTACGGAATATAGGTTTTTTTTCAAGTTTTGGTTCAGTTTCTATTTCTCCTAACAACTATCTAGGACCAGAAAATGTCAAGAATAATGGAAGAAGTCCATCTAGGTTAGCTATAATCCCTTAGTTAAAACTAGTTATAGGTATTTCATTATATATAGGTACATCGTAAAAATATATAAAGAGTGTTCGATAAGAAGGTTCACCTCTACTCCTTCCACATGGGGGACAAAATTCTAGCATCTAGAACTCCAATTATACTTTAAAGAAAGACAACAAAGCTAGAGTACAATAGGGAAGGACCCTATATCACACACAAGGTCTTTTCTAATGTTTCATACTCTTTGATCACCATGGAAAGTTAGTGTATGATTTCCCCCACAAATGGTAAGTTTCTCATTTTTTACATTTCTTATGGTACGGATGTCCAATAATAGGAATCATAAACTATGTCGTTGTCTATCTTAGTAATGTGTTGTGTGGTGTTGGGCCTCATTAATCCTCATTCACATCATTTTATTCATAAAAATACACTATGCATATCCAATTGAGAGGAATCACTCAATGTTTTTAACTCAATTCCATTAAATTTTCATCCTACATCCCGAGAATATGATGTTAAGATTTTAACTTGGTCTATAGTCTATTTATAAAATGTAGGAGTCCATGACCAGCCATCGTGATATTAAATTGTGTTCAAGATTTGATTAAAATGTGTTTTGTGGTGTATGGGACAGTTTATTCCTCATGTAATGTCGGATTGTCATTTTCTATAGTACACATAACACATTTGGAACACCTTTCCCTAGGTTAGAACTATATGACCTTAAAATAGGATCCTACATCCCATGGACATTTTGTTAAACTATTCGGAATGTTCAAACACTATAACCTTAAAATATGAATCTGAATCTGAGCAATGTTACTTTAAACTATATGTGAATATCCTCTTAGAATATGTTGTGTGTTGTTGGGTCTCCTTAGCCCTCATTCATATCATTTTTTCCATACCAAGTTATTACATATATCTTCTCAAGAAGACCCTTCCCTATGGTCAAAACTCTAGGATCTTATAATAGGTTCCCATGTTTAGATATTTAAGATGAAAAACTAATATCCACTTAATGGTCTAGGAAGCACGACACTGTACTATTTGTAGTAGGTCCAAAACATATTACCATAATCTATTTCTAGTCCATGTGAATTCATCAATGCATGATGTTAAACAATAAACATACCTCATTCGAAACAAGGATTTATCTAATTTATTAAATAACATATTATATTGACCCTTCCTTAGTCTATGATGCCTCATATGATGGGTATGCGATGAATAATTAATTTTTTACCATTCCATAAACTAGGGATTCCCAAAGGAATTTGTGGGATGTCTCAATTCTCTTGTAATTGAAGGTTACCCTCAACAGTCTTGGTCCTTTACCATGCCATATTTCAGAACTACATTTTTCATGATTCCATGTCTCCTGGGACATGTAGTGGTTCCGAAATTTCTTATTTATAGGACTAGGAGTAGAATTCTTCAACCCTTTACCCTCTAGTCGTGGTCCAGATCATACGACCATAAACACTATGTAATGTTATTTGGGGTCTATTCCCATAGTACATTTCATATTTATCACATTCATGCTAGCTTTTAACTCTTGCATCACAAGAACATCCTTAAAATACCCTCTTCCCATGGTCCTGACCATATGAACAAAAAATATTTATAATCATATTTAGGATCATCTCACATGGTTTAGGGCCTCTTTGGATCATTCATGTTGGGTTTTAACTCTTTCAACGCACAAAAATCCATTAATTCTCATCTTCCCATGGTCCAGAACATATGAACATAAACTGTGTTTAATTGGATTTCATATCGTTTCACATGGTGTGGGGCCTCTATGGATAATTAACGTTGGGTTTTAACTATTTCACCACACAAACATCCTTGAATTCCCCTCTTTCTGTTATATATATAGAATGAACAAAAACCATGTGCATCCACCCTTTAGAACTAGAATTAGCTTGATTTCCATTATTATGGTATATGTAGTGATGCCCAGAAATCTTAGCATTGGGCCCATCCACCAAATTCATCATCCCTTTATCCATCTAGACCATGTCTAATAATTATGACATTAAATTATATGATGTCTATCTAATAGTATTTTTGTAACACCCTGAGATTCCACGATATGCTTCTCTTTGAATAATACAATAGCTTGTGTTGTACGAAGCTACAAGTTCTAGCACACCACAACTAATCAAACTAGCCATTTTAAAAAAATTATAAATAGTAATACCCATTGTTTGGTTTTTATAAATATTTTTTTTCAAAATTGACTTCATTTATGGATTTGGAATATCAAAATTATATTACAGTGAATTTTTTGTGTTTTTCTATGAATATTCATTTATTTATGAATAGTTAAATACACTGCATAATTATTGTAAACTGAAATTTTATTTAAATAATTATTTATTTTTAATTTTTTTTAAATTAAAAATACATAAATAATACTTATATTAGTCCAATGCAATTCATTGTAGTAATTTTATAAGATTAAATATATAAAATTTTATTGAACTATTTAAAATCTTTTACCCACTTTCTACCAACGTTTAAAATTTTCCATAAAATGTAAATTTACTAGTTTTGTGAATTAAATTTATACAATCCAAGATAAATAGTTTTCATTCGTTTGTAATATGTTTTTCAATACAATGAAAATAATTTTTGGTGAATGGTGAATTTGGAATGTTATTTACCACTGTTAAAATTTAATAGGGTAATTAAAGGTAAAAATAATATTATAATTACCCCAACACATTTCATAATTCTATTGGATATGTTTATTTTGACCAAAATATGCCTTAGTAAAAAATATTATCCTTTTATCCACTTTTCATAGATTAGTACTTTTATTATATTTTATTTAGAGAAGATAAAAAACTATTAAATTTAAATTACAATAACTAAACCATTTTTAATATTGGGTTATACATAAGATAAACATGACTATAGATATTCATTAGAAATATCAAAGTATTTATAACATAATTGTATTTTATTTATAATTTTAGACATTAAAAATTTAAATTTAGTTATTACATAATGATGATGCAGTAATTACCTTATTAATGAATGATTAAAATAATTGATATTATAAATATTTAAAAAATGTAAATTGAAAATTTTGATTCCATAAACGAATTTGATAGGTGAATATGACGTGTTAGGGGGGATTAAAATTTTTTTGATGGAACCATGTTTTTATGACTTTTACAAAAAGAAGATACTAATTTTTATCAAAATTGACAAAAATGAGTTTTAAAAAAATACTATTTTATTAAATTATATAATAGTCCTAAAAATATATTATTTGACCCAATGACTTAGATAATGTTACAAATCTCATTAATTAACCACATGAGGTTCTTTTGGAAGCTTTTAGTATGTTTATAAACTATATAGTGTTATAATACAAGAAGATAATGTAGGAGTTAAACTATTTAACTTAGGGTAAAATATAAAAGATAAGGTTAATATTATGACCTAAACCTGTCTAAAACCTATTTTTTGGGAATGTTTATACCCACACCCACATTATCCGAAAAATAAATCAATAATTATCTATTAGAAACCGATAATAATTTTATAAAAAATTAATATATCAAAGATTTCTTAAAGTGTCCCTCACCTCTCTTATAAAAGGGTACTTAAACTTCTCTTAAATTCACACATACAAATCCATTTGGCTCAACCAGACCCTGCCCAAATATCCTACCAACTAACCTCACTTGATATTAAGGAATTACTTTGATCAGAAATTCAACCTGAGGAGCTTTTTTGTTCAAACCAAAAGGAATCACCCGAAGAAGAGGTAAATATTTTATCACCTCTTTCAAAGTTTTTTTCTTCTTATACTTAAAATTTATTTGTTATTTCTATAATAAGATAATTAATCAAGTACCATATAATTACATACATGTTATATATTAATTAGGTTCAACCATATTCATTATTCTATCCATCCAATGAATGAAAAAGTCATCGTTTGTCCATATGTACGGCTTACCATCTCCACGTCATGGTGTAGTTTGTTATTCAACACTTCATTGTTTGGATGGGTATAATAATAAGTGTAACTGTTGTAAATAATAAATATAACATGTTAATTATTCATTATATGTAGTATACCATCCAATAAAAAACGATGTCTCCATCAATAGAATGATATTGTCTCTCGTGCGTATGTATCAATTATTGTCTCCAAGATGCGATGAGATTTTTTTACACATCATAACAATTCAATAAAACGTTAATTTTATGATTAAAAAATAATTTTTAAGAAAAAAATATTATTCTAAATATGAATCAGATAAATCATATCCATAACAATTACAATTTATGTAACAAAACAAACAAATAAAAACAAATTAGTTAACACATGAAACAATGATAGTATTGAAATATTATTAACAAAGCAGTATTAAACAATCACATATGATATCATATTAATGTATGTGGCTCATATATAATTTAATAAAAATATGTTAACCACTATAACGGATGATAACGTACATTCGACTAAAGAAATTTACAAGTTAAGGGTTAATTTTACAATATCTTTATTATCTAATGTTGTTTTATACGTAAGTACCTACTTGGAATTCTTTATCATCCACATTCATGTTTCTTAAAAAAATTATTTGAAAAGATTTTTACTATTTCTTATACTTTTGTCTAAAGTCGTTTATATCCTATTTTAATTTTTTATAAATTTTTTGAAAGGAATCATTCCATCGTTTTCCAGACAAGGTATTTTATGACCTTTTTGAAAAATTAAGGAATGAATTTTTTAACATATATGGAGGGTGCATCTATTTTCATCCATTATAACACCTTCAAAACTTCCCTTACAAGATTATATGAATATTTTCAAAATAAATATATTATTTTATAATTATTTGAATTTTAAATGATTTCAAAATAGAAAGACATATTTACCTCAAATAGTTTTTATTTCATCTATATCAACATCCTTCGTTGGATTTTATGTCTATTTGAAATTGATTTATTATGATACAATATTCTATATTGTATTTAATGTTTTTTGAAATGTTTGACAATGGATGTTCGATTTTTATACCATTCATGGTATGTTAAAGTATTAATATTTTTATGATTGTTTTAAAACAATTTTTTATGTTATGTTTCAACCTTTTCATATGAGGAATGCATTGGACATAGTATGTAATGGTCAGGACTAGCTCTAGCCCCTCGATGCATTGGTAGGTCTCATGAGACAAGCTATTGTCTTGGAATAAGTCCATGAAAATATTTTTATTTTTAGTCTTGGAAAGAGGCCTTGAATATGTGGTTATGATGTCAAAAATTATGCATTCCATCATTATGAGATTTGTTATCGATGTTACATGTGATTATTAGAGTAGTAGAATATGCATGTGAATAGGTAAATGGTAATATTTTATTTATCATTTTCTTATTATGATGACGTTTATGTTTAAATGTCTTCTTTTTTAGTCTTATTCATTCCTTAAATGCCTATTCTTATATATGATAGTTTCTACAATATTTTTATCCTTACTGATCATCTGAGCTCACCCCTTTCTTTTGTTTTATTTTTCCCAGGAAGCGAAGAAGTATATTATGACTGACCTATGGGGATAGACTTAGGGACATTAGTGTTTTAAAAGGGGACACAATGTTGTTTTTTTATTTCATAATGTAATGTCAAACTTATGTTTGTATCTATTACATCTAAGGATACTAAATTTATTGGTCTTTAGGGACATTATCTCATGAGATCTCACCAATGTTATGTAATAATGTAATAGATTTGGGTAAATAGGGTTGAGATGTTACAGTTGGTTTTAGAAGAATTTTAATACAATCTTTGGAAACTATATTTAGAAAAACTCTGATTAGAGTAGATTACCCTAAGATAGACTTTGAGAATTTGTAAAGAAGAACATTCAAAAATTCTGGTAATGTAGATATTATGTCGTTTTTCGATGAAATACATACTTATATGGATACTAAAAGTAGAAGTGGTTCTGGAACAGATGTACCATGGAGTGAAAACTATGACAAAGTGTTTCAGCCTTGACCCGGGGTATCCCGGTGCACCAAAACGAGCCTTACTACACACTTGGTTTGACACTCCATGGGGATATGGTTTGGATAATTCACATTTTCTTTAAAAACCATTATAAAAGATTTATGAGTTAATACATCCCCAAATATTTTTTCTATTACTTTGGATTATATTCATAAACTATTTAATTGATGGTAAGTATTTTACATGTTTTGAATTATGCGTTGTGATTCATAAACCAATCTACTATATGCCATTATTTTGAAATAGTGCCTAGTGGAAGGAATATAAACTGTATGAACACACGTAATTCATGTAGGTATTTCCCTACTATTAGAGATAATTATATTAGAGTTGGGTATGTAACTAGTACTGAATATCTTACAACCATATTGGGACAACTCACTTAGGTTATGAATAATAACCTTACCCGTATGGATCACCCCGATCCACAACATGGAGAATCAATGTTTCCCCACTTCACGAGGCAACAAACACTAACATTAAATGGGACTACAAATCCTTTTTGCAGTTGATCAATGGATAAGTTCCATAGAAAAAATATGTCATGCTTTGGGTACTAGGAAAAGGTAAAATGTTTTCATGGTAGTTAATTACATATCAGGAGATTCAGATCAATGGTTGTCATTAATTCAAAGCACAAAGGAAGATGAAGAAGTTTCAAATATGGAATAGAGTGAGTTTAAAGATATTTTCTAAGAAAAATACTTCCCTCATGAACATTGAGGGGATATAGAAATGTGCTTTCAGAGTCTGAGGAAAAAAGAGGATGATAATGTCACAAAGTATGAGGCTAACATTAAATGGTTAGGAAGGTATGCTACATATTATATACATAACCCAATAAGTAAGATTGACCAATTATTTAATGGGTTAAAACTATTTCTCTGATGAGCATTAGTCTCACAATCCTTCTCATCATATGAAGATATAGTCTCATGTGCTATCAAGAAAGAGAAATAATTATCTAAGTCTTATGACTATAATGTGATGAATGAGAATTACAGATCTGCTAAACACAATGGAAAATAAAATAAGGGGATATTGGGAAAAGTTGACTTTCCACCCTGTAGTAATTGTGGAAAAATCACTCTAGTACATGCCTAAGGGGGAAAGGAGTTTATTACATGAGTAGAGAAAAGGACACCATTCTCATGACAGCAAGGTGGAAGAAAGAGGATAATAATGTTCAATGCTAAAATTGTATGGAAATGTGTCATTATAAAAATGAATGTCCTAAGAGTAAAGGAAACATACCTTAGAATAGTCCAAGGGATGAAGGCCAAGCTTATATGATCACAACTACTGGGGTTGATATTCCAAATGACATGGTTGTTGGTACTTTAATCATTTCCTCAAAATTAGCCAATTCATTATTTGATTCTAGATCATCACATTCTTTCATATCATCCCAGTTTTCAAAGAAAAGTAGATATTTCTAATATGACTTGTTGAGGGTGATGTCAATCAAAACTACTAAGGTAAGTATCATTGCAATGATGTTTTGTAAATTAGTAAACATTATGTCATATAAACATCATATATCTGCTAATATTATTGTCATACCCATGATTTAATTTGATATTCCTTGGTATGGAATGGCTTTCGAACCATGATACTAAAAAAAATAAGAAGAAGGATGATACAATTTTTGGAGATGATAAGGAATCCATTATCCTTAGAGTAGAAACATCTCCATCTGATTCTCATCTAGATCCACCCTCAGTAGCTATTCTAAATTAAATTATTAAGGAGGAAGGGAGTGAAATAACTATGGGAGAGTAATGGAATATAAAAATAGAGGAGTTACCTATTGTTCAAGAATATGTTGATGTGTTTTTAGGGGATTTACATGGATATCCTCCAAAATGGGAAATTGAGTTTTCCATTGACTTAATTCCTGTTTCAAGGACAATATAGAATTCCCCTTATATAATAGACATTGTGTAATTAGTGGAACTAAATAAACAATTAGAGGAATTTAGTAATAAAGTATACATTCTTCTTAGTGTTTCTCTATGGGGAGACAATGTTCTTTTTATTAAGAAGAAAGATTGATCTATGAGGTTGTTCCTTTACTCTAGGTAGATAAATGCTATGACAATAAATAACAAGTATCCCCTACCTCTTATTGATGATTTATTTGATCAACTTCATGGAGATTAATATTTTTCAATGATTGGCCTTCGATCTGGATATCATCAATTGTGTGTGAAGAAGGAAGACATTACAAAGACAACATTTCGAAACATGTATTGTCATTATGAGTATATAGTAATGACTTTTGGACTGACTACTACACCGTCTAATTTCATGGATCTAATGAATAGATATTTCTAAAAATATGGGGATGGAATTTTAGTGGTATTTATTAATGATATTCTGTTATAGTACAAAATCTACAAAGATCATGAAAATCACTTGTGCACTATTCTAAAGACACATAAAAGAAATGAATAAAATGGGAATTTTAGAATGTGGTAAATTTGGAATCAGGAGATTTATTTTCTTGTCCATATTGTCTATAAGGATTCAATCTCTATTGATAACATAAAGACAAGGGCAATCTATGAATGGCCAACACCAACATGTATAACTGAGGTACACAATTTTATTGGTTAAGCTATTTACTATTGGCGTTTCATCCATAATTCTTCCCTATTGGATAACCCATTAACCAAAATCACAAGTAACAGGGCTAAATATGTTTGGAAAAAAGAGTGTGCGGAATGATTTGATGAATTTAAGAGAATATTAGTCAATTCTCCTATCTTGACTCTACCATCATCGAATGATGGGTTTGTTATTTAAAGTGATGCATCAAGGAAATGACATGGTTTTGTCCTTATGAAGAATTATAGATTTATTTCCTATGTGTCATTGAAGCTAAAAATTCATGAAAAAAACAATCCCACTCATGATCTTGAGTTAGAAGCTATAATATTTTCACTCATGATATGGAGACACTCTCTGTATTGTGAAAAATGTGAGATGTATATTGATCACAAGATTTTGAATTATATGTTCTCATAGAAATAATTCAACATGAGGCAAAGGTGATGGCTCGAACTACTCAAGGATTTTGAATGCACTATACACTACCACCCTATGAAAGAAAATAAGGTGGTATATTCTTTGAGCAGAAAGGATCATGGAGTTCTGAAGAAGATTAGATTTGAAATGGATCCTATATATGTGGATCTAGTAAACATTGATATGGGAATAATCATGGAAGGCAAAGAATTAATAGGTTTCCAAATGGTGGACAAAACACCTTTACTAGAAAGGATAAAATGTTCTCAGAGTGATGATGAGGATTTTCAAAAGATAATTAAAGGTGTAAATGATGGGAGATTGATTGAATTCGTATTTGAAGATGGATTTCTCAAATTTGGGAGGAGGATTTGTGTTCCTGACATACCTTTTCTAAAAAGAAAATTGTATGATGATGCTCATAGCTCCAATATCTGTATACACCCTAGTAACACTAAGATGTATAGATATTAGAAGGAAATTTTTTTACGGGACAACATAAAGAGGGATATTTTTGATTTATGGTCAAGATGTATTTTTTGTCAATAGGTGATGGATGGAAGACAACATCCTAAGGATTCATGCAACCTATTCCTATAATTGAGTAGAAATTCTATGATATTACGTTGTACTTTTCCATGGGGATACTAAAGACTCCCAGACGGAATGATGAAATATGGTTCATTGTCAATCGTCTTACCAAGTAATCAAATTTTCTTTCTTTAAGATAATATTTACCACTTCAACGTTTAGCAAGAATATATATTAGTGAAGTTTTAAGACTTCATGGTGGACCCCTATCCATTTTTCTTATCGTGATCCTCATTTTACAACAAGATTAAGGATAAGTCTTTAGAAATCCCTGGATACTAAACATTGTTTCAGCACTACCTACCACTCTCAAACTGATGGAAAGTGGGAATGGACTATTCAAATCTTAGTAGACATGTTGATATCTTGAACACATGCCTTTTAGGGTATGTGTGGTCGGTACATACCAATGGTAGAATTTCCCTATAACAATATCTTCCATTCAAGTATTATGATGGCACCATAAAAAGATATATATGGAAATACATGTCGCACGCTAACTTATTGGCATGATGATGGTGAAAGAAAACATGCAAGCCCATAACTTTTTGAGGAAAAAATGGAAAAAGTGAAGATTATCGAAACCTATTTCAAAGCAGATCAAAGTAGGAAATAGGTCTATGCCGATAACTGATGGAAGGGTTTTGAATTTCAAGTAGGAGATCATGTTTTCATGATGTTATATCCATGGAAGGGTGTTATACGATTTGGTAAGAAGGGTAAATTACGTCCATGATACATTGTAACATTCGAAATTTTAGAACAAATTGGAGTGGTAGCTTATTTTTTGGAAATTTCGGAATTTCATTCCAAAGTTTATGATGTATTCCACGTATCACTATTCAAAAAATGCATGCCTGACCCAACACATGTACTGAAAAATGAAGAAAAAGAAATGGAACCTGATTTATCTTATTGTGAAGAGCCTATCAGGATTCTCAATACCAGAGAACAAGTGTTGAGAACTAGATGACTCAACTAGTAAATGTTCTTTGGAGAAACCATAAAATGGAAGAGCCAACGTGGTATCCTGAGGAACTTATTTTGAAAAACCCCCCAAATATTTTATGTAGTAATATTCTAGAAATTTTTAGGATGAAATTATTTGAAGTTTGGAAGAATGTAACACCCCAAACATCCAGAGTATGCTTCTCTATGAATAATACCATAGCTTGAACTGTACGTAGCTTTGAGTTCTAGTACACCACAACTAATTAATCTGGCCATTTTACAAATAGTTATGAATAGTAATATAAACTTTATGAAATTTTATAAATTTTATTTTTCAAAATGTACTTAATTTTTTGATTCAGAATAACCAAATTAGCTTATGTTTAATTTTTTATATTTTTATGAAAATGTTCAATTTTTTATGAATAGTGAAATACACTACGTGATTGTTTAAAACCGAATTTTTATATAAATAATTATTATTTTAATTATATTTTACAAAATTAAAATAAATAAATAATACCTAAATTAGTCTAATGTAATTCATTGTAGTCATTTTATAAGATTATATATATAAATATTTTTTTAACTATTTAACCTCTTTTACCCACCTTCTAGGCACCTTTTCAAATTTGCATATAATGTAATTTTTCATCTTCTTTGAATTGAATATTAAAAATCCAATAGACACAGTTGTCATCAGTATTTAAAATTTGGTTAAATAAGATGCAAATAATTTTTTATGCATAGTATCTTTTGATTTTTATTTACCATAGTTAAAAGTAAATATGGTAATTAAAGGTAAAAATAATATTATAATTACCCAAACACATGTCCTAGTTATATTGGATAAGTTTATTTCTACCAAAATAAACCTTATTATAGAAATTTGATCCTTTTTCTTCCACATTTAATAGATTATGACATTTATCATATTTTATTTAATGAAGATTTAAAAGTGTTAAATTCAAATTTTAATAAATAACCGATTTTTAATATAAGTTTATACTTAAGATAAATTTAACTATATATATTCATTATAAATATTAATATATTTAAAATGATATATTATTTTATTTATAATTTTTATATTTTAAAAAAATAAATTTATTTATGAAAAAATGATGATGTAGTAATTGCCTTATTAATGAATGATTAAAATAATTGATATTATAAATATAGAAATAAATGTAAATTGAAACTTTTTATGTCATCCACGAAATTTATAGGTTAATATGACATTTTAGGGTTTATTAAATGTATTTATTTCTAGGTAATCATGTTGTTATAACTTTTACAAAAACCAAATACTAAATAGTGTCAAATTTGACATAAATGAGTTTTTAAAAAAAATACTATTTTATTAAAATATATAATAGATCTAACTAAATATGATTTAGCCAAATGACTTCGATAATGTTACATATTTCATTAATTAAACACTTTATGTTCTCCTATGATTTTATAGTAGGTTTAGTAACCATAAACTATAGGAATACAAGAGGGCATGGTAAAAGTTAAACTATTTATGTAAGGGTTAAATCTAAAATATAAGGTCAATATGAATATTGAATCACGTCTAAAAGATATTTCATTGGAGGATTTATGAAAATCATCGCCTTATCCTCAGAATAAATCCCTTTGGAGATTTTAGAAACCAAAAATAATTTTATAATAAATTAATATTTCATGATTTTCTAAAAGTACCCTCACCTCTCTTATAAAATGTTACTTCTAAATCTCTGAAATTCACACCCCAAATCCATTTGTCTCATCCTTAAACTGCTCAAATACCCTATATTCAACATATATACCTTATTTTTAATATAAATACACCATATGGAGCCCTTTTGTTCAAATCAGAAGGAAGCACCCGAGGAAGAGGTAATTATTTTATCACCTCTTTAAACATTATTTTCTTCTTCCACATCCTCTTTATTTATTGTTTCAATACTAAAATAATAACTCCAGATCCTTATAAATATATAGATTTTATTAAAAATATGGTACAACAATGTTCATTATTCTATATGTCTCGTGAATGACAATGTCACCATACGTGTGTATGTTCGACTTTCCATCTCCACGTCGTGGTGTAGTTTGTTATTCAAAACAACATTATATTTATGGGCATAATAATGATTATAAGTGACATAAATAATAAATATAAAAAATTAATGATTATTTATATATGATATACCATCCAATTAAATTCTATTTCACCATCAATATAATTATATTGTCGCTTGTGAGTACGTATGGATTACCGTCTCCATGACGTGATGAGATTTCATTCCCCAACATACCAATTCAGGAATAATTTTCATTTGATAATTTAAATATAATGTTTAAGAACTTAATATAATTATGGATATGAATCAAATACATACTATTCATAACAAACATGACTTATTTAATATAACATATAAAGTATAATGAATCAGTTAACACCCGAAACAATGACACTACTGAAATATTTTTAACAAAAAAATATTAGAGGATCATATATGATATCATATTTATGTATGAGGTTATCTTATAATTAAATAACAATTATCTAACCATTATATATGAGGTTAATGTACACTCTACAATGGAAAATCAAAAGGTAATGGTTAATTTTACAATCTTTTTAATATCTTAGGTTGTTTATTCATAAGTATCTACTAGGAATTATTTATCATCCAGAAATGTGTTCTTAAAAATATATTTCAAAACAATTTAATTATTTCCTAGACTATGGGTTAAATTCATTAATAACATTATTTTACTTTTTATAAAATGTTTAGAAAGTAATATCTCCATCATTTTCCAAACAAGGTTATTTATGACCTTTTCAAAAAATTAAGGGAAGAATGTTTTTTTAAAATATACGGAAGGTGTAGTTATTTTCTACCATTATAACACCTTTGATGATTCTATTAAAATATTATAAGAATGTTTTCAAATTAAATGATTTAAATTATAATTACATGAAATTTAAATTATTTCATTATAGAATGACATATTCCTCTCAAATAGTTTTGATTTAATCTATGTAAACCTTTTTTGTTGAATTTTACACTTATTTGATGTTGATTTATTATGATATAACATTCAATATTGTATTAAAGGTTTTTTTATATGATTACCTATGGATGTTCTATTTTATACTATTCATGGTTTATATCTAAATAATTAAAAAAAATTATGCTATTTTTAATATCAACGTTTATGTTATGTTTCAACCTTTTCATATGAGGGATGCATTGGACATAGTAAGTGACAGGCAGGGCCATCTATTTCTCCTCGATGCATCGGTTGGTTTCATGAGACAAACTATTGATATGGAACAAGGATTTGAAAATATTTTTATTTGTAGTCTTGGAACGAGACCTTGGTTATGTGGTTATAATGTCCAACATTATATATTCCATCATTATGAGATTAGCTATTGACATTACATGTGATTATTCTACTAATAGAATATCCATGTAAATATGTAAATGGAATTATTTTATTTATCATTTCCATATTATGATAAATTATATGTTTAAAACGATTCTATTTTAGTCTTATACATTAACATAAATTCGTTTTCTTATTTATGATAGTTTTTGCTATATTGTTATCCTTACTAAGCATCTGAGGTCACCACTTTCCTCTGTTTTATTTTTCCTAGGATGCAAAGAAGTATATTTTAACTGTCCTGTAGGGATAGGCTAACAGATATGAGTGTGTTAAAAAGAGACACAATGTTTTTTTATTTAATAATGTCATGTGAAACGTATGAATGTGTCTAGTACTTCCAAGGCTACTTAACTGATCTGTATTTAGGGACTTGATCTCTTGAGATCACTCCACTATTATGTAATAATGCACCAACTCTGGGAAACTGGGGTTGGAGTGTGATAATTTTTGGGGTACATGAGCCTCTTTGGTTCATTCACATTGGGAATTACATTTATCATTCCACACATATGACCATAGGGGAAAAATACACTCCACTATGAATGAATAATTAATTTAATCTGTTTTCCATTTCTCATACCATATTAACATAAACTATCTTCACCCACCTCGAGAACTATTTGTGTCTTCATTACCATCATCATGGGACACATAGTGATTCCCGTACCATTATTTTCCAATCCCATGTATCGATTCACCATAAGACCATTAGTTTACACTAGTGTAATCACCTAAATATGTCCCATATCCCTGTATCCTAGTATAAACCCGATTCAATTAAGTAGACACAAAAACAAGATAAAGTGACCTCACAATATGATATGAGGCACAAATGTCCTCATTGTATGACATTAAACTACAACCCTACCCTAGATAGGTTCACTATTCCTCTAAATTAAGGATGATTTTTACATATAATCATATCACGGTTCCCTATATAAATAATGTGGACAAAAACACACCAACATCCATATCCATGACATTAAACTATGGAATTTCATGATATAAATTCATAAATCCTCATATCTAGGTATGATAAGATTCATCACCCTTGTTTGAGATAGTATCCCACCCATATGAAATTATTTTAACACTCAATGATTTTTAACATTATGGTGATTGATTCCCAGAAAAATCGGATATATAGAGACCCTTGATTATTTTATTATGGGGCTAGCCCATAAGTCGACATGTTATGTGGTTCTCCCTTTCCTATTGAATGATGTTGATTTAGTACATTTTTTTCGATATTTTTGTGGATGTGGGACATTAAAACCTTCACACATGTGATTTTATTGCTCTTAAATGCCATAAAAGCCTCATTATGACACCAATTTCCTTTTTCAGTATGTGTTTTATGACCATAAACCAGAAACAACCCTAGTCCAAGATGCACAAATTTAAACTGACAAGACTATTGTCTTCAATGCGTGATGTTAAAAATTTTCCTACGTTAAATAAAATTAGGATGTTTCAAAATAAAAATTTTAGATAAAGAACATTGTGTCAATGATTCATAATGGGTTAAATCATACTTTCTAATACACCCCATTGATGTGTCAAATGTGCTATGTCATGGAAAATATACTTCTAAATCCCACAAAACCATTTCCTCAACCAATATCTATACTTTGAGACATCCTGGGATAGGGTTTCCACCATACCTTGAAACCAAATGGGCCCCCTAATGGTGATTGTGAGATAAAATAAACCATGTCCCGAGATGGAAAAATGCCTTCAGTATAGCATCAAAAACTTTTTTTACATTAAAATTACATCATTTCAAAGATAAAAAACATAATAGTATTACACAGAGTGGATCAAAGGGATTAGTGTCTTGGGAAAACATGGACCACACATAACAAATACAATATCAAGAGTAAACATTTATTTAATTTCTTCTTCTCTAGCTCCTTATTGGCACTTGTCCTCTACTCAGTACAAGTATACACCTAAGGATATACATAAAAAAAGATGATATTTAAGCCCAGTAAGAGGATAGATAAGAACAATATAGCATGGGGTGATCATAATCATGACATAAACAAAATATCATGAACATTAGAGGAGCATAAATAAAAGACTTGAATGTGGCAATGCATAAAAATAAAAAATCATGTCTTAGTGGTTAACTACCACGCATACTTGTGAACCAAGATATCATTTTGTTCACACATAATTTCACAATTACTCATGAGATTAATAACTTTACCCAATGCATTGGAGCATTGTATAATTCCGGGCACACCCATCACATTGAAACATTCATATTGCGCTATATAATTCTGGGCACACCCATCACATCATAACATTATCAATATCAGGATTTCCACATAGAACACATATCAAAAGTGAACATAACTAACCCATGTAGATTAATGGGTTTCATCTCATAATAATATATTCATATGCTTTGGGTTCCTAAATGAAATAGGGATAAACATAATTAATACAAGAACCATCAACCATGAATGAGAGGTAAAAGTTGAGTTCTCAAAATAAGAGTTCTTTAAAAAACATTTCGATTGAAATAAACATTAGTAAAAAACATGTATATCCTAGAAAAGGTATGATAATTATGAACAAATTATCTTTAAGGAGTAACCGTATCAAAAATGGAGTGAAAGTGGGAGAACCCGAATGATGAATGTTGGGTTCGAGAATTTCCCCTTACATTGTACCCGAATTCTTCCTTCTCTTTAATGTCCCATATAATGACATTATATTCATTAATTATAAATCCAAAACCATGTGTACATTAAAAGGGATCATTATGGTTATCATTAATTCATATTATGTTCCTTTGTATGACTTATAGAGTTTAATAACATTGTTCAGGGATGTTCATTTTTATGGTTTTTCTTGGGTGGTTCACTTGTATTCTTAAATTGATGTTTGGGTAGAACATGAGTAAACATCAAGAAATGATATTACAAGTCATTAATGATATTAAATGATTTTTAATGATCATATAATGAATTATATTATATCCATGTGGATGAATCATTAGATAATAATTAAATGATGGTTATTTGGGTCAATTTGGGCGGTTTTTGGATTACAACAAACTTGTTTTAACTTATCACATAGTAATTTGGCCATAGGTTATTTAAAGTGCTTTAAATAGAACATAATACATATAACATATTCTGGATCAACAATAAAAATGGTTTAATGACCATATCTGAAGGTATAAGTTGAAGAATAAATCATGTTGTTCTGGAAGGTGATAAATTAACACTTCATGAACACCGTTCTCTTTAATAAAATAAAAGGAAGAGGGAATGGGTGTTGGATGATATAATATCCCATTATAATCATAAAATAATAGTGTACATATAATACTATAGTTACAATTCGATTTGGATGAAGATAGGGGGAGAGATCTTGAAATGAACTTGAACATGAAAGGAAATTAAAGGAGAAGAGGGAGGGAAATTACCTCTTGAATCCTTCTCTTGAGAACCTCCTTAAGGGCCTAAGCATGGTATTGTGATGAGACCAGAAACTATAGGAAGTGGGGAAGGGGTTAGGGAAGGTTTTTTTGTAGAGTTTAGAGATGTCTTGGAACTTGAGAGGTGCGAGGAAATGACGGTGTGAAGGATGGCTTTAATATTGGATGGGAGAGGGGTTTCCTTAATATAAAATTCATTAGTTTATTAATTTCCCCTAAGACAGATAATAGTGAGTCTTGAATGACCCAGAATATTAATTTTTATAATTTAATCCCAAACCAAGTAGGATTACATCATCAGAACATCCAATATGACCCTATAATTATATTATTTAGCTTATTTTGTAAATTACTGTATTTCACTATTCATAAAAAAATTCAACTGTGTTAGAAAAGACAAAAAAATTTACCCCAACCATTTTTCGACCTATAGAATCCAAAAAAGAAGTCCATTTTTCAAAAATAATGTTATAAATATTATTAATTTAATATTTAATTATAATTATAATTTTCTTAAAAAAATGTATTTAAAATTAAAACTGATTTTATAGTGCTTTCAAAAATTATCTAGGGCCTTATAAAATTATCTAATAATTTATGAATACATTTTAGGGAAAAAAATATTATTTTAAATTAATTAATTAATTAATTATAATTATTTATGACTTAAAAAATACCAAAATGTTTACGATGGTCAAATTGTCACTTTCTAAGATTTCTAAATTTTATTTAATTATTCATAGATAATGTTACTGTTATGTTGAATGATATACTATTCATAAGGGACATATTAGTATTCATAAGGGTATGTTACTATTCATAAGGGTAGGTCACTATTCACTATTTTTTTTGTTTCATTAGACTCCAAAAATCATCTTGAACACAACCATGTTTGTCGGATTTTTGAAATTCAAAACATAGAAGTGACAAAATAATGTTTAAAGGTCCCTTATCACTTAGTAATTTATTATGTTGTGTTTTTATTTTATTTAATGACATATTTATAAGAAGGTAATTTCCATTGAAAATCTTTGGGTCATTACATTCTCCCCCCACTATGAAATTTTGGCCTCGAAATTTCACTTTACAGAAACAGGTGAGGGTACTTCTCCTTCATTGCATCTTCTAGTTCCCATGTTGCTTATTAAAAATTATGGTTTATCCAAAACGATTTTAAAAGTTGGGTTGTATTATTGCGTAGAACCTTATCTCTCTGATCCAAAATCTTTACTGGCTGCTCCTCATAGGAGAGATCATCTTCCAAATGCACCACCTCTGTGTTTAGTACATGTGAGGGGTCTAGTATGTACTTCCTCAGTAGTGATACATGAAACACATCATGAACTTGATCCATATTCGATGGAGGTGCTAGATGATAGGCCATGGATCCTATGTGGTCAAGGATCTCAAAGGGGAAAATATACCTTGGGCTTAGCTTCACTTTCTTCCCGAATCGTATGACCCTCTTCCATGGAGATATTTGAAGGAAGAATTTATCTCCTCCATCGAACTCTATGTCCCTTCGATGGTTGTCAGCATAGCTCTTTTGCCGACATTGAGCAGCTTAGATTTTTTTCTAGATGACTTGAAACTTCTCTATCTTCTCTTGAACAAGATCGAGCCCAAGTAGCTTTCTTTCTCCAATTTCTTCCCAACAGGTTGGTGTATTATGTCACTTCCCATAAAGAGTTTCATAAAGAGCCATCTGAATACTCGAGTGGAAGCTATTGTTGTATAATAACTCAACCAATGGGAGATGATAATCCAAACCATAATTTAATTCAAGAGAGTAGGCTCTTAGCATATCTTCAATCGTCTAAATAGACCTTTCAGTCTGGCCATAAGTTTGTGGGTGATAGGCCGTGCTGAAATTTAATTCAGTACTCAAAGCATATTGAAGGCTCCTCCAGAACGAGGATGTGAACCTTGGATCATGGTCAGAGACAATTGAGAGTGGAACACCGTGCAATACCACCACTAACTTCACATATATATTTGCAAGCTATTCAAGTGAGATTTCTTCCCGAATAGTGATAAAATGGGTAGTCTTGGTGAGTCGGTCAACCACAACACATATCACATTATTTCCCTTTGATGTCTTTAGGAGACCTGTGACAAAGTCTATATTTACATTTTCCCATTTCCACATGGGTATAGGCAATGGCTGCATCATAACCTTGTACTTTTGTCGCTCAGCTTTGACTTGCTGACATACCATGCACCTTGATATATATTCCACAATCTCCTTCTTCATGTTATCCCACCAGAAGTGTTCTCGGAGATCACGGTACATCTTGGTACTCCCAGGATGGATAGAGAAAGTTGAGCGATCTGCATTATCCAATAGCTCCACCATTATCCTGTTGTACCTCTCGTTCCCCTCGTTGTTTGATTTTCATGATCACAATCACCTTATTATTTGTATAATTGTGTTTTAAGTGTTTTTGTGGATAGGCAATTGATTTCCAAAGAATTGGCCCAAGAAAGATGGCAAATGGACTGAAATTCAGTCCACCGGCCAACCGGTGTGATAGCACCGGCCAGCCGGTGGACCTGGCAGAGGCATTGCCCACTGCCAGGTTCCACCGGTCAGCCGGTGGCTCTGTCACCGGCCAGCCGGTGGCACCCAGACTAAACAGGGTTTGCTACTGCCTCACCACCGGCCAGCCGGTAGCTCTGGCACCGGTCAGCCGGTAGTGCCTGGAAAAGAATTCTTCTCCTCTTCCAAGGCACCGGCCAGCCGGTGGCCCTGCACCGGCCAGCCGGTAGCCCAGTCAAACTAGCCGTTGGCTTTGACCAGTCAACTCTCTTTTGGCCTCCAACGGCTCCGAGGACCTCTCCAATGGCTCCGAAGGCTCCCCAAGGGTTCCATGACTATAAATAAAGGCCAAGGAAGCCCCGGACACTAACTGGATCATATACCAAGCGCTCGGACATATTGTTGAACATTTGGCGAACCTCCGGCGCTCCACCTTCAAGGATCCTCAAGTGCTCCAACCAATTTCCAATCCAAGGAGCACCTCAAGAAACTTGGGAGAGCACGCTACATCAACTCCATCATACCTTGGCGCCCAAGTCTTCCTCAATTACGGTTTTTATAGTTTTATTTATTTTGAGCTTTAAAATTGGGTTTGTGCCTACAAAACCCCAACCTTTTCTCATCCCTCTTTCTTTTGGGTTTCACATCACCACTAAGGTGTGAAGAGGTTTCTTCAAGCCTTTCCTTTTAAAAGGCTTGTGTCATAGGTGAGCTGTCCTTCACCTGTAAGAAGGATAGTGGGTTCTTGCTAAACCATTAAAAGCAAGTGGGTTCTTGCTAAACCACCAAAAAGCAAGCTGTAATAGGTCCTAGTGCTACCTCAAAGCCTAGTGGGTTTCTTGCTAAAACAATTGAAAAGCAAGCGGTAGGAATCTCTCAACGGTTGAGTTGGGAGCGGAGACGTAGGCCGGGTTTTGGCCGAACTCCGTTATCAATTCTTGTGTCTTGCCTCTTTATTTCCGCTGCATTTCAACTTTGATTTTATTTTGTTAATCTTTTTTTTAAAAGGCAATTCACCCCCCCTCTTGCCATCATTTCCGTTGCTTCTTCTTCCGACCCAAAAATTGGTATCAGAGGGATAATTTGAGTAATACCTTAAAAGGTTTCAAATTCAAAGATCCATTGTGATGGCATCTACCTCTTTCGCCCCCGAGGGCTACTCATTGGGTCGGGCTCCATTTTTTGATGGGACCGACTATAATTATTGGAAAACCCGCATGACCACTTTTTTAAGAAGCATAGGATATCCGATTTTCAAAATTGTCATGCAAGGTTATTCTTTGTCTACCCCCGACGAATCCAAATGGACCCAAGCCGATATTAGAAATTTCGAGCTTGATGGCAAAGCCATGAATTCTCTCCATTGCGGCCTTGACCGAAATGAATTTAATCGTGTATCCACTTGCACCACTTCACATGAAATTTGGAAGCTTTTAGAAGTGACCCATGAAGGCACTAATAAAGTCAAAGATACTAGATTAGATATGTATAGACAAGACTTTGAATCTTTTTCAATGCATCCAAATGAGTCTATTTCTGAAATGTTTACACGCTTCACTGACGTTTGCAATGGTAGAAAATCCCTTGGTGATGATGTTTCAGCTGAAGCAATGGTCAAGAAGATTCTATGGGTCCTTCCGAGCTCATGGGCACCTAAGGTGACGGCTATCCAAGAAGCTAAGGATGTAAAGAACATGCTGGTCGAGGAGCTCATCGGATCCCTAATGACGTACGAAATCACGATGAGGAGGCAAGCTCAAAAGGAGGGCACACCAATCAAGACACCAAAGAACATTTCCCTCAAGGTTCAAAAAGAAGTAAGCTCCTCCTCATCCTCATCTTCCTCATCTACTTCATCTTCAAGCGGCGACTCGGAAATGGTGAATCTCGCCCGCCAAATGCACAAGTTTATGAAGAAGCACAAGAAGAAGAAGAAATCTCGCAAGGCGCGAAAGCAAGAACCCACCGCAAGATCCGAGCCCATGGTAAAATGCTACGGGTGCGGCGAAAAGGGCCATTACAAGCCCGATTGCCCACTCAACAAAAAACGGGCCACGCAAAACGAAAAAGGAAAGAAAAAGGTCCTCAAGGCAACATGGAGTGACACCTCATCATCCTCCTCCTCCTCCTCAAGCGACCAAGGTACAAAATGCCTAATGGAAAAACATGAGGAATCATCATCCTCTTCCTCTTCTTCCTCCTCTAGTTCTTCTAATTCTTTAAATCATTTATCTTATGAAGAACTCCAACATGCTAGAGACCAATTTGAAAATGGTTTTCATGCTTTATCGTCAAAATTTGTTGCTTTAAAAAAGTCTTTCAAAAAACTCTCCTCTGAAAAAGAACAACTTCTCAAAGAGAAGGAGGAGATTTCCCTCAAAATCCAAAATTTTCCCGATGTTGATTCTTTAGAATCAACCATTAAAGACCTAAGGGAATCTTTAGCCAAGTTCACCCAAGGTGAACAAAATTTGTCCAAACTCTTAGGTTCTCAACGAGTATCTAGAACCACCAATGGACTTGGATATACCAACCAAGCTTCCCCCTCCCATGCCCCAACTGTTTTTGTAAGGGGGAGCTCTAGTTATAAATTTTGCAATTATTGTAAGAAACCCGGGCACCTTATTTATGAATGTAATTGTAAAAACGCCCGGTACGGTCAACCCAAATCTATTTTTTATTCGGACGAGTTTTATAGGAGAAGACCCACCATGAAACAAATTTGGATTGAAAAATCCCTTTTGGCGAGTCTCTCCGGGCCAAAGATAGTTTCGTTTCCCCGATGATCTTTTGTTTTATTTAGGGGGAGAAATTTTCTTAAATTCAAAAATCTCTTTCGATTCTTTTTTCAATTTAAATTCTTTTTTGATTCAAACTTTCAAAAATTTCATTTGGTTTCAAATTTCAAATTTCAATTGGTTTTTGATTCAAAACTTTCAATTCAAACTGATATTCAATTTTTCACTTCAATTTAAAAAATCTCAATTGATTTTTCAATTCTCATATCTAGTTTTTCAAACCCGTTTCCCTCAATCAAGTTTTATGCCCCACTCTATTTTGATAATCACAAAGGGGGAGAAATTTCTTGATTGATTGGGGGAGAATCCTTTTGATCTTGCTTTTCTCTTCATTTAATTTTATTCATTAAAGCATGCCTTTAATTTATGTTTTTACTTTAATTGTTTTGTTGATTGTGATCATCAAAATAGGGGGAGATTGTTGTACCTCTCGTTCCCCTCGTTGTTTGATTTTCATGATCACAATCACCTTATTATTTGTCTAATTGTGTTTTAAGTGTTTTTGTGGATAGGCAATTGATTTCCAAAGAATTGGCCCAAGAAAGCTGGCAAATGGACTGAAATTCAGTCCACCGGCCAACCGGTGTGATAGCACCGGCCAGCCGGTGGACCTGGCAGAGGCATTGCCCACTGCAAGGTTCCACCGGTCAGCCGGTGGCTCTGTCACCGGCCAGCCGGTGGCACCCAGACTGAACAAGGTTTGCTACTGCCTCACCACCGGCCAGCCGGTAGCTCTGGCACCGGTCAGCCGGTGGTGCCTGGAAAAGAATTCTTCTCCTCTGCCAAGGCACCAGCCAGCCGGTGGACCTACACCGGCCAGCCGGTAGCCCAGTCAAACTAGCCGTTGGCTTTGACCAGTCAACTCTCTTTTGGCCTCCAACGGCTCCGAGGACCTCTCCAACGGCTCCGAAGGCTCCCCAAGGGTTCCATGCCTATAAATAAAGGCCAAGGAATCCCCGGACACTAACTGGATCATATACCAAGCGCTCGGACATATTGTTGAACATTTGGCAAACCTCCGGCGCTCCACCTTCAAGGATCCTCAAGTGCTCCAACCATTTTCCAATCCAAGGAGCACCTCATGAAGCTTGGGAGAGCACGCTACATCAACTCCATCATACCTTGGTGCCCATGTCTTCCTCAATTACGATTTTTATAGTTTTATATATTTTGAGCTTTAAAATTGGGTTTGTGCCTACAAACCCCAACCTTTTCTCATCCCTCTTTCTTTTGGGTTTCACATCACCACTAAGGTGTGAAGAGGTTTCTTCAAGCCTTTCCTTTTAAAAGGCTTGTGTCATAGGTGAGCTATCCTTCACCTGTAAGAAGGATAGTGGGTTCTTGCTAAACCATTAAAAGCAAGTGGGTTCTTGCTAAACAACCAAAAAGCAAGCTGTAATAGGTCCTAGTGCTACCTCAAAGCCTAGTGGGTTTCTTGCTAAAACCATTGAAAAGCAAGCGGTAGGAATCTCTCAACGGTTGAGTTGGGAGCGGAGACGTAGGCCGGGTTTTGGCCGAACTCCGTTATCAATTCTTGTGTCTTGCCTCTTTATTTCCGCTGCATTTCAACTTTGATTTTATTTTGTTAATCTTTTTTTTAAAGGCAATTCACCCCCCCTCTTGCCATCATTTCCTTGCTTTCTCCGCCCAACATATCCTAGGTGATTAAGGTATATAAAGCCTTTTTCAAAACCAAATCAAACCATCATCGTCGATATGGAACTCTTACAACTTCCCTTCCATTACTGCATTCACCCTCTTTTATATCTCCACATCATCCCATTGTGCTTCATTAATATTCTCTTGGATGGATGGTTGCACAATATTTTGGGAAAGCTAGGATGTATCCTCTAACCTTATGATTTCCAAATCCATTATTTGCATATCCAAGAAGATTGTGTGTTTCTCAATCCACAAGATGGATAGAGTAGCAGGGTCGTTTCTACTTAGGGCATCAGCTACCTTGTTCACCTTTCCATGATGATAGTGAATAGATCAATCTTAATCCTTGATTAGCTTTAACAATCTACTTTGATGCATGTTGAGATCGTTTTTTGTGAATATATACTTTAGGATCTTGTGGTCGGTGTATATGTCAAAATTTTCACCATAAAGGTAGTGCCGCCATATTTTCAAGGAAGAAATCACGGCTGCCAGCTCAATATCATGCACCGGGTAGTTCTGCTCATGGATCTTCAATTTTCGTGAGGCATAGGCTATCACATTATCATTTTGCATGAGTACACAACCCAAGCCTTTCATTGAAGCATCACTGTATATCACAAAACATTCTCCACTTTTCGGTAGTGTGAGTACAGGTGTAGTGATCAGCCTTCTCTTTAGCTCCTTGAAGCTTCCCTCACATTCTTCTATCCAGACATACTTTACCCCATTCCTTGTTAACTTAGTCAGCAGGCTTGAAAATCATGATACGTTTCTCACAAAACATCGGTAGTACCTAGCTAATCCAAGAAAACTATGGTTTCTGTGACACTAGAGGGCCAGGTCCATTCCGCAATCGCCTCTTTTCTTTGAAGGATCCACAAATATTCTCTCACATGTGGTCACACGTCCCATTAATGTGACTTGCTTCAACCAAAAGTCACACTTTCTGAACATGGCGTACAAATTATCCTTTCTCAATGTCTCCAACACAAGTCTTAGATGTTCTTCATGTTCCTCCTTACTCTTGGAGTAGATGATAATATCATTGATAAACACTACCAAAAATTTGTCGAGGTAATGTCTAAAGGCTCTATTCATCAAATCCATAATGATTGAAGGGGCATTAGTAATTCCGAAGGGCATCACCAAAAGCTCATAGTACCCATACCTTGTACGGAAGGTAGTCTTCTAAATATATTCCTTCTTTACATTTACCCAATGATATCCAAAATGAAGATCCACCTTTAAGAAGTATTGAGATCTTCTTAACTAATCGAACTAGTCATAAATCCTAGAGAGAGGATAGTTTTTATTTATGGTGATCTTGTTGAGTTCCCGATAATTGATACACAGCCGCATTGTTCCATCCTTCTTCTTCACAAAGAGCACTGGTGCATCCCAAGGAGATACACTAGGGTATATGAACCCTTTGTCCATATGCCCTTGAAGATGCTTTCTTAAATCCTCCAGTTCGATAGGAGCCATGTTATAGCGGCACTTCAAGATAGGAGTAGCTTTGGGTATGAGTTCAATTAGGAACTCTACCTCACTATCTGGGGGAATTCTGGGGAACTCTTTTGAAAATACATCGCCATATTCCCTCAAAATGGGCATTTCCTCAAGGTTGGAACTTTCCTTTGACTCAACCATTTGGGTGAGGTATGCTTCTTCATAAGGAATCAACACCCACAACATTGAAGGATTTTTCAAAGGAGATTCATGATCTTCCTTGCATTTGTAGAGGAACATGGGATCATTCGGAATATAAAATGATATTTCCTTTTCCTGACAGTTGATATGTGCTATATATAACAAGATCCAGTCCATTCCCATTATAGCGTCGAATTCCACCAAGGGAAGTATTACGAGATTTTCCAGAATAATCTTCCCACATATGTCAATAGGAGACGAGTCAAACACTTGGGTTGCAATGATTGTACCACTTGGTGTTTTTAAAGATATCTCTACTTTAAGGGTTCAGGGCTTTTTTCTATAGTTCTAGAAAATTTTCAAGATATAAAAGATTGCGTAGAACCAGAATAAAATAAGACTTTTTACATTCTTGATTGAATAATAAGTGTACCATGTACGACATCATTATCATGATCCACCTCCGCAGTAGTTATGGAATATGCCTTCCATTTTCCCTTTGGCTTTGGTGGCTATTGACGCTAATTACCCTCTAGAACTCGAGGTTTGGTGCACTGGTTTGCATAGTGCCCTAGATCCCTATAGTATTAGCATTGAACCATGAGTGGTTGTCTCCTTTCATCGGCTACATTCTCCTTAATTTTCGTGTATTTTTTACACTCTTGAGAATAGTGTCCTTCTTTCTCACACTTAAAGCATTTCTCCGTTCCTTTGAGGCAGTTCCGATTGCACAACTTCCCACATTTTTAGCATGTGGGTCATTGATTTTTTCTTCCCACCTTTGTCATTAGATCCACCAACTTGAAAATCTATATTTCTTTTTTTATCACCATAGCCATGGGACCATTCTAGAAACTCCATCTCCACTTTGAGAGCACACCGAACAACTTCTTCATAACTCCCAATGTCTCGAATTACAAGAGCCTTTTTAAGGAGGGGTTTTAATACACTATAGAATCTATCAATTTTGTTATCATTGATGATAAAAAAACTGAATCATACCATGATAGACTTGTGAAATTCGCTACATAAGTTGTGACAGATTCTCATTCTTTTTTTCTTGAGCTCTATGACTTATCTCCCCATCTTCATGTGAAGATTTCGTGGGAAATACTTATTAATAAACATTATCTTAAAGTATTTCCATTCCATCTCTTCGATGTCCTCCCATTTCTTGGTGTTCTTAATCAAATCCCACCATTGATCGGCTTCTCCATCTAGATGATAAATAGTTAGAGCCACCTTCTCTGTCTCAGAACAATGAAGCATAGAAAAGATCTTCTCTATGGTGTTGACCCACTTTTCTGCAACTAGTGGATCGGAAGATCCACAAAACATCAGTGGTAGTTTCCCAATAAAACATTCGATAACTAGTTGATCTATCTTTGGGAAAGGATGATGTTTTCCATTTTTATGGTTATTATTCAAAACCTGAGATAATTGGGTAAGCATATCCATGATGTTTTGAACTCCACCTCCCAAATCATTGGGGATGTCGTTCGGGAAATCGTTGCATTGGACCTCGCATGAGTTGTTGGCCTGATTTCTCCTGGTTCCCAACATTTTCTAAAATATAAAAGGATATAACAAAACATAAGTAAACAAGTCATGAATAACATATTCATTTAAAAAATTTATGCCAAAAAACATAAAAATGGGATCCCTAAGTAAATATTCTTGTGTGCATTTTTGTACTTAGTCTCATGTTGTAGGTTTTCCCAAGGATTCACTAATCCTAATTCCCAAATCAACTAAACCTTGACTCTGATACCAAATATAGCATCCCAACCTATTCATAAATTACAATTACACCATTTCAAAGATAAAAAAAATCATTGTATTACACATAGAGGATCCAAAGGTTTATTGTCTTGGGGAAACTAGGACCACACATAACAAATACAATATCAAGCATAAACATTTATTTAATTTCTTCTTCTCTATCTTCGTATTGGCACTTCTCATGTCATTAGTACATGTAACCACCTGAGGATATAAATCAAAAGGGGTGATCATGAATCCCAGTAAGAGGATAGATAAGAACAATATATCATGGGGTGAGCATAGTCATGACATAGGCAAAAGATCATGATCGTGAGAGGAGCATAAATAAAAGACTTGAAATGTGGGAATGCATAAAAATGATAAATCATGTCTTAGTGGTTAACTACAACACATACTTGTGAAACAAGATAGAATCTTGTTAACACATAATTTTACAATTACTCATGAGATTAATCACTTTACCCAATGCATTAGAGTGCTATAAAATTTTGGGCACACCCATCACTTTGAAATAATCATATTTCTCTATATAATTTCGGGCGCAACCGTCACATCATAACATTATCATTATCATTATTGCCACATAGAACACATATCAAAAGTGAAAATAACTAACCCATGTAAATTAATGGGTTTAGTCTCATAATGATACATTTATTAGCTTTGGGTTCCCAAAAGAAATTTGTAACAGCATACTTAATACAAGAACAATCAACCATGAATGAGAGGTAAAAATTGAGTTCTCAAAAGAAGAGTTCTTTTGGAAAACATTTTTATTGACATAGAATTTAGTAGAAAAAATTTATATCCCATAAAATGTATGATAATTATGAAAAAAATTATCTTTAAGGAGTAACCATATCAAAAATGGAGTGAATGATGGAGAACTCGAAGGATGAAAGTTGGGTTCGAGAATTTCCCCATTCCTTGTACCTGAATGCTTCCTTCTATTTAATGTACTATATAATGAAATTATATTCATTAATTATAAATCCATAACCATGTTTACATTAATAGTGTTCATGAAGGTTTAATTAAGTCATATTATGTTCCTTTGGATGACTTATATAGTTTAAAATCATTGTTCGGGGATGTTCATTTTTTGGTTTTTCTTGGGTGGTTCACTTGTATTCTTCAACTGAAGTTTGGGTAGAACATGAGTAAACATACAGAAAATATATTACATGTTATTAATGATATTATAGGAGTTTTAATGATCTTATAATTAATTAAATTTGATCCATGTGGATGAATCATTAGATAAGAATTAAATGATGGTTATTTGGGTCAATTTGGGCGGTTTTTGGATCACAACGAACTCGTTTTAACTTATCACTTAGAAATATGGCCATAGGTTATTTCCAGAACATAAAATAGAACATAATACATATATAATATTCTGGTTCAACCATAAAAATGGTTTCATGACCAGATCAGAAGTTATAAATGGAAGAAGAATGCATTTTGTTCCAGAAGGTGATAAATTAACACCTCACGAACAATGTTCTCTTTAATAAAATAAAAAGACGAGGGAAAGGGGGTTGTATGACATAAAATCCCATTATAATCATAAAATAACAGTATATTTATAATACATGAGTTAAAATGCAATTTGGATGATGATAGGTGGGGAGAGATCAAGAAATGAACTTGAACTTGAAAGGAAATTAAAGGAGAAGAGGGAGGGAAATTACCTCTTGAATCCTTCTCTTGAGAACCTCTTTAAGGGCCTAAGCTTGTACTTTTGATGAGACCAGTAGATCTTGGACCTGGGGGAGGGGCTAGGGAAGGTTTTTGGGTATATTTTAGAGATGTCTTGGAGCATGAGAGGTGTGAGGAAATGAGGGTGTGAAGGGTGGCTTTTATAGTGGATGGGAGAGGGGGTTTCTTAATATAAAATTCATTAGTTTATTAATTTCTCCTAAGACAAGGAATAGTGAGTCTTTAATGAACAAGAATAGTAATTTTAATATTTACTCCAGAACCATGTGGGCTTACATCAGAATAACATCACATATGACCCTATAATTAGCTTATTTTGCTTATTTTGTAAATTACTGTATTTCACTATTCATCAAAAATTCAAGTATCTCAGAAAAATCCCAAAAAATTACCACGACCATTTTTCGACATGTAGAATCCAAAAATGATTTCAATTTTTCAAAAATAATTTTCTAAATATTATTAATTTATTATTTATTTAAAATCATAATTTACTTAAAAACAATTTTTAAAAATAAAACAGATTTTATAGAGCTTTCAAAAATTACATAGGGTCTTATAAAATTATCTAATAATTTATGAAGAAATTTTGGGGAAATAAATATTCTTTTAAATTAATTAATTAAATATAATTAATTATTTATGACTTACAAAATACCAAAACGTTTACTAAGGTCAAATTGTAACATTCTAAGATGTTGAAATTTTATTTAATTATTCATAGGTATGTTACTCTTATATTAGATGATTTACTATTCATAAGGGGCATATTACTATTCATAATGGTATTTTACTATTCATAAGGTTAGGTCACTATTCACTATAAATTATTTTTGTTTCATTATACTCTAAAAATCATCTTGAACACAACTGTGTATGTCAGATTTTCAAAATTCAAAACATAGAAGTGACAAACTTATGTTTAAAGGTCACTTACCACTTAGTAGTTTATTATGATGTGTTTTCCTGTTATTTTATGACATAATTATAAGAAGTTAATTTCCATTGAAAAACTTGTGGTCATTACATTCAAGGATCACTGGCATTAAATAATGGATCATATGTTTCGAACATTGTCAATAGTAAATTCATCATTTTGTTGACCAATATCATACTGGTGTGGTTATGGATCATTTGTTTTGAACATAGTTATTAGTCAATACCTACACATTAGTTTATCCATTATGCCTGCCAGGAAATTTATTCTTCTCCTCTAATCAACATCTTTATTTTCTGGCATAATTCTAACACCCTTTGTGTTACTCTACCATGAATTTGTGTGTGTCATGTGGGAAATTTGGTTATTAGGAAATTATCAACCTGGATCCTTATTACACATTATGTTCACTTCCATGTGTCAAGGAAATTCCTTCAGAACTCCTTACTTATCACATTGAGAATGAATGAATTTCCATTAGGAATAATAGTGTGAAGTGTATTCATATGGTCAAGGCATACACCATTCAAGTCCAATCATCATAAATTTAATCTATATGTTATTTTTATTAGGAATATGTTTTGTGGAATGGGAGACCATGGTCCTCATTCATGTTGGTTTTATTACTCTATTTCACAACACATTTTTATTTTTGAATTCCCCTTTCTCTTTGTCCAATCTCTATAACCTAAAAAAAAGATTAGATCCCAAGTCCACGCAATATGACATTAAACATTTTTCCATGGTCCGGCCCATGTGACCTTATACTATGGGATACATCCTAATTACATGACATTATACTATAAAATTTATCTTCCTCATTTAATGATGTCAAACTAAATAACAACCCATTCCATCACATAAGTGACATTATCCTCATATTTCAGTCATCGATCACATCGTTATCATTTTTGACTATGGAATGACATCCAAGACAATACTCCCTTGAGAGTTGTGTTTGAATTATACTCAAATCGATACAAAAAAATAGATGTGATCTACGTCATGGTGGCATAATTAAAAGAGTTATAGAATAAATTTGAATTACTATGTCACTTTATTTTTATGCTTCATTTTCCCAAAATTTGGAATCCCATTCACCTCCTTGTTTGGATGGACTCTGTAGTGGAATTTTGCCTTTCCAAGGCTCACCTACCATCCATGTCCAATTTCTTAATAGAGTTTGGATGAAATTTTGAGACTGGTCTGACATTAATAATTTGGATAGGGGTCGACCGTTAATTAGTTAGTATTCATTATAAGTTAATCATTGTAGAAGAGGTTCTTCAAATTATGATCAATAATTGTCCTATATCGTGATGAAACTCGCTTAGTGTTCTAGATTTTGGGTGTCATGATTAAGACTCTTCATTCCCCTATTTTAGAGAAGAATTCTAGTCCACTGATGTTATCTCATTTGTTCACGAGTTAATTCTGGAAAGTAATTTTATTCATTTAGGGAGCCCTATCTTCTAGACACAACATCTCTCATCCTAAACACTCCAAATGGTAATTCAACAATAATAGCCCCCAATTGTTCAATGATTAATTAGAACTCTCATTTAAATGGGAAATAAAATAATTTTCCCTTATTTCTCACATCGATCAAGAGTCACATTAATTTATAGACCACTTGTTACTTTTATTGAAAATACGATCACATTGAAATAGATAAGAGTAAAAAAACAAGTATTTTTTTCCTGATAGATTTTAAAAAATAAGCAAACTCTAGAATTTGGAGAGGGTCATCAACATATTGAAACCTCTTGTGATTCCTCAAAAAAACTCTCTTATGGATCTACTCTAGAAATTAATCACTCAATCACTTCCATCTTTTACCATGTGACCTTTGAAACTTGTTTCAACCTCTTTAGATCTACATCCACCGCATTAGCTATAGGATGAATCTCATCAGCTCTGGTATGATCTCAATATTGCATGGTGTAGATATTGGTTGTTTGAGATATTACCAAACTAATTTTATTCTCATCCTCTTCTAGATGATCCCTCAATGTGATGATTATCTTACATTGGCAATTTAGAAACAAAACACACTTGTTCATTTACTCCTCCAAATATTGAATATCTTGATTGAATTCCTGGAACATATGAGTGTTGTCAAACATTTTCTAGAGTGAGGAAAACTCTAAATGTTGGTTTCCCTCACACACTCACTCAACGATGAAGTCGTAGAACAACACAAGGATAGAATGAGTGTCCTCCTCTAGTTATTATGTTACACAACCAGTGGTGGTGGGACCCCATTCAACTCACCAGTTTTGGTTCACAGGTCTGAGTAATGAATCCCTACACTTTCCTCCAGTGCCTAAGTAATATTATGACATTCTATTAATTATACATAAACCATAATTATTCTTTATCTATTGGTGATGAAGGCTCATACTTAGAAAAATCCATAAGAATTGCCAAAATAGGGTCCTCCTTATCATTTTCACAGATGTGCTACGATAATGATCATGAGGTACATTAGTTTCCCTCGACAAATACTTATTATCTTCTCCCCAACTGAACTCAAGTTCCACCCCAACAATGGCACTAATCATAGATAGAGAATATTATTCACCATGAACTATGTTAAGATCGTTCTAAATGGAAGTGTCATTATGGACTGGTATGTCTATCACAAAGGGCCCGAGATGTTCCAGCTACATCAGCTTACTGAGAAAGCAATCATTCATGAACATCGTGAAATTGGAACATGTTAATCAATTCAATCATAAAATATCAAGGCATCTCTATTCAGAGACATAAATAGTCTTAAAAGAGGTGATTGTTTCTAAATTAAGAACATGATCTTTGGTAAGAATCTATATTATGGGAGACCCCTCAACAATGTTTGGCACATTAATGGATTTCCCCGGTTTCTCTTACATAGGTTGAGTTGGATCTACAAAATTATAGGAAAACACATTGATTAGAAAATTCCATGATTGTTTTAAAAGGGACCATGTGGTTTTAGGTTTATTTTTATATTGTGGAAGAGGGATCATGGTGATTACCCTCTATGGGAGTGTATATTACTTAGTAGTGTGTGTTGTTATTGGGATGATAGGACATGGTCCCCCGTAGATAACTAAGAGGTTATGGTGCTCCTAGACATCACCTTGACCTAATAGATAGACTAAACAATCACATTAGTCTTATTTTCAGGCCCCAAATCATTCGCTATATTACTTAGTGGTTCACCATCACACACTTTATAAGGGGCCCCTTTCTGATCTCTATGATTTTTATTTAAAAAAATGATTCATTTAGAGCTTCTAGATAATGAAAGGGATGAATAAGGGGATGCATAATTTAATAATATTAACTCAAGTAGTTCTGAGAATTATTTTTTATAGACTCAATTTTACAAATTTCTCCTTGAAACCATGCATTAGTATATGAACCATAGGATTATTCATTGGTGGAGTTCTACTCATTGTTTTTAGTTAAATCTTCCTCCGTAGAATCATTGAGAGGCTGTGTTTCCTCCTGCTTAAGAACATTAATTATATCTCCTACACTAGGGGTGCAGGGGGATCAAATTCCCCTTTCTATAAAAAAAATTAGTCAATGGTTATCATATTTATGTGCATATTAAATAAGATCACCCAGGGCATGATCCAGATGATCCCATCCTTTAAAATCTTTATTCCATCTTGGAACATGTTTTCTATGGGCCCTCCAGTGACATTGGTGTCTGTAGTGTCTTCATGCCTCCCAGACTGTGGGGATGATAGCATTATTAGATGGATATAGAGAATACCTGATCTTCATCCTAGGATACCCCTTGGATCAACTCTTCTCAATATGGTATCCTACTAAAAACCCCCAAGAACTCTTTTGAGGCCCCACTCCTCCATGGATAGGGGTTGAAATAGCACTATGAGCCATCCCCACTGCACATCTATCTTGAGATACCCCCATCAACTTGCTTGCTCCTCAATGATAAACCGACCAACCACCTTGTTCCTCCACATCATGCTCACTATATCGATCACATGAATGGTACTAATTTCTATTTATTCTATATATTTTGTATCCGCTTTTTTTGTTGTAATCCATCAATAGGCTTGTGATGACATTAGTTAGAAGAAACATGATGGTCTCCCCTAATTCCACATGGAAACAAATCAACTAGAGGTGGAAAATAATTTTGGGATTCCATTCCTCAAATAAACCTATGTATATTCATTTCATAACCTATTGGAGGCACAAAAATTACTTAGGAAATTCTGATGTCATGTATGGCTCGCAGTAGACATGGTTGTTGACTATGGTAACTAGAATACCACCCCTAAAGCATTGTAGGCACTCCCTTTGTTCCCATGATAATTATAGGACATCCACAATTGGACTAACTGTGGTCAAAAGGGGAAATAATTTTATACCATCGTTGTTTCAAATTCTCACCATGAGGCTTGTCTCATCATGTGCCATTAGTCTAACTCTAGGGATATTCAACAAAGATTAACATAAACTACTATTTATCAGGGCAATGGAATTCATGAATTTTTAACCTCCAAAATGCACCATGATACATTCATGAATGAATTGGAATTTTCCAAATATCTTCCTAGGTGTTCTTCATCTCCCAAAATGGACTAGTATTATATAATGTCGTTCCAACAATGGTACCCACATGTTTTCTATGTTGTTTTCCACCATAATTGCCACCATCACTAGTGTCCTCATAAATGGGCCCAACAATGTGCCCCAAACTAGAAGAATCCATCCACTCATGAATGTAGAGTAGAATGTGTTATGGTGGAGCAAAATATCACATTATCTACTATGCAACAACCACATTCCTAGAACATCTTTTGTTCTAGGATCAACCAATATAATCCCGACCTTATCCACTGTGATATGGTGGGGGCATTGAATTCCACACCATAGAATCATAAAAGATGACATGTTATTAAAAAACATATAAATCAATGACATGGATAGGATTCACTTATGATCAATGTAAGAATGAATAAGGTTCTACTTCATCATCTCCAAATGATATCATTTTTTGGGGAGTCTGATTGATGTTGTCCCAATTGATCTCTTAGGGATGGAACTCGTCATAATTGAACCCTTCACATGTGATTCCACCTATTAAATTTAAATCCCAAAAACTGATGTTGACCTCCCTGCGATGGATATGGGAGGTTTTCATATCTAAGGACTATCAGCTACGATGCTTTGAAAACTGCTCCTGTTGATGGTAGAACATTAACGGTGATGTCCACACCAACTCATATAATCCAACATACATTATCTATTCCCTATACTCCAATAAATTATATAATAAATAGTTTGTTGTGGACCAAAAAATTGTGGAATTAATACTATACTATAGGCCCAATTCCTTATCTCTTCCCGATGTTATTGTATTATATACAAGTCTGAAAAAATTGTGGCATTGTTTGTGAGGAATTCTTTAACCACTGGCTCATGTCTTCTGAATGTCCTAGAACTCCCATTAAACACATTGGTGGACCTGTAACCAATATTCCTAGAATATTGGCCATTAATAAGTATATTCTAGTGATTGATATCACCCCCTCATGTGATTCAAGACTACAGTTTGTCAGCTTCTATGCCTTGTACATTGACCTCATCATTGAGACTGAAGTTCCACAGTATAACGTAGTTGCTCTGTTTGTAATACTTTTGTGACTCCATTAACATTTTTATGAGAATATTATTACATGAATGAAGAGTCCTAGTCTCTGTGATTTGAGTATTTCTACCAATTTCTTCTATATGTATGGTGGTGGCAGCATTGGTGTCAGTTGGATTTTCATGGTGGTAAAGTCCTTCTAGTTTTTAGAATTATAAGGGAGAATTATAAGGGAGATTCATTCAAGGAGGATTATTTAAACAAAATGATTATTATCTTACTTTTCTAGTGACGTGCAAGAAAAATCAATATCCATTCATGGAATCAGATTCATGAATTTTGAGGTCTTTTGTGAATTATGTAGTTGAAGCTCAGATGTTTTTTGAAGAAGGATGACTTACGTTCATGGTAGAAAGGAACCTATCCCATATAAATTTGATTTGAATATAAATATTTCCCACTTAAAACTATTTATTGTTGTACATCAGCATATATCACATGTGTGTATGCCTCTTGCTTGGTGAAACTACATTGTTGTGTTCACTGATGTGGAAAGATCCATCTCTTAAGTGTTTCCCTTTGAACTCAGCCTCTTGGTCTCCTTTCAACTAAAAATATTTGTAGGGATATTGGTTGGAACCAAAATATCATCTAAGTTGTAAAAAAATCATATTTCAAAAAAAAAATTAGGCCCCAAATGATAATATCACTGTTAATGAGGAAGGTTCCAAAAAAATCTATGTGTACGCAAAAGAGTACAATATCAGGTGTGAAATTCTTCCATGCCAAATGTGATATCAAAATAGTCATGTTTCATTGAGATCATCATGTAAAAAGGTGAAACTGTGCACCAAACATATTCTATTCCCAAAATCATGAAATCTGAGTGCTGATAATTCCATCTATAAATAGAAAGTAAACCCCCCCCCCACTTGGGGTGACCTTCTAGAAGAAAAATCTTTTCTCTTATACATTTAAAACCCCCTATTGAATGATTTCATGAAACATAATTCACTAATGGAATAGAAAGTTGAGAAATTGAGCTACTATTGGACAAAATTTGTATTGTACCGTTGTTGAGTTTTCCTCTCCCAACTCCACTTGGCCTAAGTCAGGTGTGCCCAATGATCCTACTTGTGTGGAATCATGGAATTTCAAACAAATCCAAATCGTGTGTACTCCTACTCCAATAGGACCTAAAACATTCTATTTTGATAGATCCCCTGGCTCACATATATCTTTCTTGAAGGATATTATGTTAGTGTGAAAAAATTATCATGTCCTCTACCCGGTGTCACTTATTCCATTAATGAACTTGTTATTCTACATTATTTTTATGAGTATAGGGACTCTAAGGTAGATCTCATGACTGGACACACATCCCATAATTTTACCCTATAAGTGAAAAAGATACTCCCTTCCTAGTGGTGCATGAGATGTTTTCATGTAATCTCTTGTAATGAACCAACCCAGGTCGACCCTGAACTGGTCACCCGAGCCAGCCCGCGACATGGTCTGAGGGGTGTTCCTAATTCCTATAGGCTAGAAACTAGTGTCGAGCATCAAAACTAAACAACTGGGAATTATTTTTCCCATAAACAAATGAAAAATAAATAAACAAAAACAGAATATTGAAAATGAAAACAATGATTGGAGAAAAATCATGTTGTACATACATCCATGTGACTCTATGGGTCTCCACCAACATCAATCCAATATCATGCTATGGTGATCGATTCCATGGAAGGTACAACACCCAAAGCTAAAAACTAAGGTAAAACTATAGGTGTGAGTATTAAAACTCAGTAGGCATTCCCAAACAATCTATTCTAAATGAATTTTCTTTTAAATAAATGACCCATCAATTTCAAGTTTGAAATACAATTTATAGAACTATGTTTTTACAAATTTTCTTCTTTAAAATAAAATCATGATCCATTTCCCTTCATATTTTAATCTATGTTCTTTTCCAAGGATGATGCTTTATCGTTTTTAGAGAAAGAATTTTAGAGAAGTGTAAAACATTTTAAAAGCATTTTCCTACTAACTTTTGAATACCACTTTTATCCCCTTTAACAAAGAGATGCATTGTAAATGAAGGTAAAAGAAATAATCGCACAAGGGAAATGGAAAATAACATGCAAGAGTAATCATCCAAACAGAGCACCTCAATCATCCACTGTAGACAACTAAGAGCCGATATATAAGGAAAAAATGTAGGATCTCGTGAATAGTATATAACTTTTTATACATGTGACTTATCCCAAAGGTATGTCTACTCTTGAAGACATCATAAAAACCCTAATATTTTGTGTTTCCCAACCTGGCCTAACTGAAGGGCCAAATCCCAGGGAAGAGCAAAGTCTGTACTAAGAGACACTAGCCAGTGCATATTCAAAACTGCTGCAGCAATCGTTCTATGATAATTTTCTCACTATTCTAGGATCCCATGTTCAGAATAAAAAGTTGGTGAGCCAACAATATCAAAAATGTATGCAGGCACAAGAAGATTCCTTGCACATAGTCGACATAGAAAACAATGTAACTTTCGATTCACCCCAATGAAAACATCCTTCACATTTCTACAATTTGATCACATGAATTTCCTACCTGATGGACCTAACATAACATATAACTCAACCAAAGATAGGGGACAACATCCAAGGAGATTTTTCATAAGTTAACTAGTTTTAAAAAAGTTCCAACCAGCCTCACATAAATTTCTTATTCCAAACAATTTCTTAAGAATCACACACACACCAATTTGAGAACCCGAAATACACATTGAAACCCATTTAAGAAACCCAATCCACCATTTTAAATCTAAATCACACTCACAAAGGCCAAAGGGGAATTTCACTTGACAGTTGATGTGAAAACACAATCAAACCATTTATTGAAACATATTACAAGATATAAACCACTCCAATTCAAGAAATAACATTTTACAAATCATTCAATATCAATAACTAATATCAAATCTAGTTGTGAAATGTGATAAATAAATAATTCCTAAATTTAATGGTTAATGCATAGAGATCTTACCTCAAAGAAGGAAGCGAACCATGATAAGACACTTTGTATCTTAATGAATCTGATAAAAAATGCTCACACTAGCATACACATACATTCTCATACATATATATATATTTATTCCATTAATCCATTGAACATATTCCTTGCGCCATGAAAGAATATGTTCAAGGAAGATATATATATATATATATATATACATATATACATACATTCTTATGTATGTGTTTATGGACCACCATGAAGCCACCCAGTCTCTAATTAATTAAACTAGAGGAAGCAATATCATTTGGAAAACAGGAACCATTTAGGAAAACATGTTTTCAAGGAAAGACCAATTTAATGCATCTCCATCCTTTGATAACACCACCATTTGTGAACCTAGTGCATGCATGGGTGTGTCGAAATCTAGTGACACATCAAAATTTATAATAGACAAAAAAACCCATTTTAAAAAATACTTAAATATGACATGAACATTTCATAATGAACCCATTTAATATTATCATAAGGAATACACATAATTAAATTGAACAGCTTTTCACATGCCAAGCATGCTTTAAAACCAATCATAAGACACATTCATTTCATAACATGATTAAAATTATTTAATCAATTCTAAAATCATATTCCAAAGTTCACAACCACTCTAACATGCCTCAAATAATTCATTTGATTTGAAAACCCCACTTTTGATTCATTTTCACCATAAGTTCCCTTGAAAACACACTTCACATTTCCCAAACAATTCATAAAATACATTTCAAAATAACCGAAATAAAACACAATAAAAACATATCCATTATCCTATATGAAATCAATTTCATTTCATTAGCATACCAAAAATACTTTTGCACCACAAAATAAATACATGGAACACATTTATAAATCCACACAAGCATATTGAGAACATAAAAATAAAGCATGCCATGAAACCACTTACTGATTCAGTTTAGATGTAACGAATCCTCGCCGGAAGGGAGAACAACACCCTGCAAATGATCTAAAATCCATTTAACCCCATGAAAATGGTCCACACATCAGCTAGGAATTTAAGATCTAGAAAAATTGCAGAAAACCCAAAAAATGATTAAACCAAAACACTAGAGGTAGTGGTAACTAGCAAGGGAGACATAACCGGAGCAGGGAGGATGCCAGCGATGGAATTGTCGGTCAGAGAGGAGGTGGCACCAGGGAGGTAAGGGGTCAGCAATCTGAGTTGCGTGCGCTGGGAAGGTGTGTCAAAGGAATGCTCATCTATGGAGGGGAGGCCTAATTGCGGCTACTGGGGGACAAAGGAGAAGGGTGATTGCGGGCCGACGCTATGGGGTTTGGCGGCTTATGATCAGAGCATGGGAGGTCTGGTTGCGCACCAGCGGCAATGCACAGGAGACCATGGGGCAGGGGGGCTATAGCAGCGGGTTAGGGTTCTCCCACTTCATTTTTTGTACTAATAATATTTTAATTACAATAATCTAAATAATAATGACAATAATAATCTTAATAATAATAATAATAATAATTTTAATATTCATAATAATAATTATAATAATAATAACAACCAAAACAATAATATTATTATTATTAAAAATATAATATTATTCTTATTTTATGCTTAAACATTCTTTTCTAAAACACTATTTAAATAAATTTATATTTTAATTCATTTCATTTTACTTATCCTTTAATTAATTTATTAACTTATTTCAAATGTTGGGAAACCACATGGCTCGTGTGCCCTCATGTGCAGGGTCAAGTGAGCTGCGCTTGAACCATGCCACCAGGAACTAACCACCTACAAATTTAAACTATGTGTTGTCACGTAATTTTATAACTCACATGAAATCTGTGCGTTAACCCATTCAGGGTGTGATAATTCTCCCCACCATAGACACTTTTCCCCCAATAAAGTCACCAAATCAAAAGATAACCAAAGCTTGAGTTCATTCCCAAATAGAGCCAAAAACTAAATTAATATCCTTGGGTTGATCATTCACTCCAAAAGTCACACCCAATCGATCACAAATAAACCATGACATAAACTGAGGGGAAAACATAGGGGATCTCTCCCCACCACAATAAATTGACTTAAATGGAAACATTAAAAACCACACACACCAACCTGCGGTGGGATAATGCAGAAACTCCCAACCGGAACTTACCAACTTATCCTCATGAGTTGAACAAGACCGTTGAAAATTAAATGGAAAACCACTACAAGGGCACCTCGCATATCAAGGAACTAGATCTAGGAAGTCACCATAACAACACCACTAGAACTAAGAATTCCCAAAACTGATCTAAAACCCTCAACACATCCATCTTCATTAGTAAGAGTGAGAAAATGCCTCCACTGAAACCTAGAATGCTTGGCATAAGACAAAAACCCCTAAAACTCGCATCTCCAAAAGATCTTATAAAAAACATGGCTCAACCCAATCCAAAACAAATATTATTATAAGAAAAAAATTGATTCTAAATCCCACATTCAGAAGAATGCAACTACTATGATCATAAAAGAATAAGTTCATCATAGTATCACCACAAAGGATGAACTTACAATAGGAGGAAAACAAGGACAAGGAAACCTAAATATCTCTATTCCAAGACAAATGATAAAGATCCAAGAAAAATCCTAACATTCCACTAACACCCTGACTGTGCGCGATATTCACCCTGAGACATGATGTTGGGGCTCTGATGGTTGACGCATCTTATGCCTCATAGTCGACATGAGAATCCCCCAATTAGAACTAATTCCTTGAATAAAACTACATTCAGAAACTTTCCATGTGACCCGAACGGTCACAAAATATAAGGACTTCAAAGGGATGAGAGAATAAGGCTTAGGATTCTTGAACCGGAAACACCGATCGCACATTAGAAAGTAGTATGATGAATAAAATTTCGACACCAACAAAATGGATTTCTTCATAGGAAGGTTACTCTTGCACACCCTACTCACAAAATAGAGAACCCTTATTAATGTTGAGAGGATCCGAATTTTCCAAGAACTTGTGCTCTATATGTCATCTCCTTAAAGTGGACAACAAAAGACTTCACCAACCACTAGAATTGTTAACTTTGGGCAGGCTCTCACCTCTCTTCGCCTTCACCTCCTCAAGTAAAATCCATTGGATGAAGATAGAATTTAACACCCCCAACATCATCCCAACTCAAAGTATGATGATACATCCAACCCCTTTGGTCCAAGGCCGGACTATCTACTAAACCCAACACATTATGAACTCTAACAATCTTGGAATTCCCCAACCACCTGAAGCCATGCTCTACTCCGCTCAAACCACTTCACTGCCCCTAATGATCCCCGAATGCATTGAAAGGCAAGTTGCACTATATAGAAACTAGAATTGGGCACGACTCATTACCAACTTTTGAGGACATTTATGGGTGGAATATTCAGACCAACAAGAAAAAAATTGATGCTGGCATCAAAACAAAATTCAATCAAAAGAAACACCCCGAACTAAGACTACTGGCTTAGAATTCCAAAGAAGCTTAAACCCAACCCAAATCAACACCACAATCCAAGGGTAAAATACTCATAAATCAAACATACACAATAAAAGGATAAATAAACTTTTCAAAATACCAAAACCTACTTTTCAAGAAAAAACATTTCTCCAAATCAAATTTTCATTCAAGTCCATTTAAAAAACAAATCAAGCATATCCTAAATTCCAAAACCCCACCCATGGAACCCTATGAACTTACGCATAATACTTCATCAATTTCCATTCAAATCCCTCATATATATGTGTCAATGTGCACTTCGCATATCTACCATCATATATGCAGATGATCATATTGAATAACAAAGGTTTGACATTCCACTCCGTTACCAAATCGAAACATAAACCAAAATTTTCAGATCGAATAATTTATTCATTAATAAAACATCACCTATTTCAAAATAATTTTAATAAAATCCCCTATTTATTGATTTTAGTACCATTAGAGGAAGATCCATTTCAATTTTAAACCACCTTCATTTACAAAATCACTCTAACTCCAACCAAAATCAAGAAAAAGCACAACTGACAATAGAATGATGGAATGAGGAACTGGTTCTTATGCCCAACCTGGTGACATGGTAGTGAGCTACACACCATGTAAGAAATAACACCAGAGAACCTAGATCCAAGAACCTAGGCTCCACATGGGTCCCTACTCCATGTGGGGTCACAACGTTACACCAAGTCACCTCTATTTAAATCCCTAAATCCAAAACAAAGACAACTAAATCAAAACCTGTACTACCCATGATAGCTCAAGTCTCGTCATGAGAAGTGGTGATCAGGAACAAACCTACAACCAACCTTCTGATCCCCGTAAATCCTAATTTCCATCTACCGAACATCCCAAATAACAAGTGTCCCCCATGATACCATTTTTTCATGAACAAACCCAGGTCGACCCTGAACCGGTCACCCAAGCCGGCCCGGGACATGGCCCTAGGGGCAATCCCGATCCCCACGGGCAGGAAACTAGTGTCAGGCATCAAAAATAACAACTGGGAATGATTTGTCCTATAAATGAAAGAAAAATAAATAAACACAAACTGAATAGTGAAAAATAAAAATATAAATGGAGAGATAAATTTTTTTTGCATAGCACTATGTGACCCTATGGGTAACCAACGACCTCAATCTAACGTCACACTATGGCGACCGAATCTAATCAAGGTAGATCACCCAATCCTAAAAATCATGGTAAAACTATAGGTTTGAGTATTAAACTCAGTAGGTATCTGAAACAATCTTTTATCATATGTAATTCCTTTAAACAAAAGATCCATTAATTTCAACTTTGAATTAAAATGTATAGAAATAATTTTATACACATTTTCTACATTAAAAGAAAATCATGATCCATTTCCATTCATATTTTAAACTACGTTCTTTGCCAAGGATGAAGATTCATCCTTTTTAGAGAAAGAGGGATAGATAACTGTAAACAATTTTAAAAACCTTTTCCCACGAAATTTTGAAGATAACTTTTATCCCCTTTAACAAAGAGATGCATCATACATGAAGGAAAGAGAAGCAGTCACACAAGGGAATTGGATAATAACAAGAAAGTGGAATCAACCAAACAAAGAACCTCAATCTTCTTCCATAGAAAACTATGTACCAATTTACATGGGAAAACCTAGGATATCGTGAATAGTAAAGAATGTACTATACATGTGACTCATCCCAAAGGTATACCTACTATTGAGGACATCATAACACTAAAATGCTCAGTGTTTCCCTACCTGGCCTAACTGGGGGGCCTAATCCCCTGGTAGATAAAATTATGTACTAAGGGCCACTAGCCAGCGCGTATTCTGAACTAGTGCAGCAATCATTCTCGGAAAATTAGTTCATTATGCTAGGTTCCCATGTTCGAACTAAAAAGGTGGTGAGCCAAAAATTTCAAAAAAGTTTGCAGTCACAAGTACATTCCTCACACATAGTCAACACACACAACAATGTCATCCCCGAGTCACCCCAAGGAATACATCCCCTGCCTTTCAACCATTTGATCAAAGGAATGTTTTACTAGGTGGACCTCTCGTAACATATAACTCAATCGGAGAAAGGGGATAACATTCAAGGAGTGTTTTCTTAAGATAATAATTTTTACAAAAGATCCAACTAGGACTCACAAAAATTTCTTGTTCCAAATCATTTCTTAAGAAAAACACACACACTAATTTGAAAACCCGAAGTACACTTTGAAACCCATTTAAGAAACCCAAACAAGCATTTAAATCTAAATCACACTCACAAAGGCCAAAGGGGAATTTCATCTAGAAATTGATGTGAAAACACAATAAAACCATTTATTGCAACACATTACAAGAAATAAACCACTCTAATTCGAGACAGACCATTTTACTAGTATTTCTATATCATTAACTAATATCAAAGCAAGGTGTGAAATGTGAGAAATAAATGATTCTTAAATTAAAAGGTTAATGCATAGAGATCCAACCTTAGAGAAGGAAGTGAACCATGTTGAGACACATTGGCTATTGAAGCTTCTCCCAAAAAACGCTCACACTAGTACACACATACATTTTCATACATATATATTTCCTCTTAATCCATTGAACATATTCCCCACGCCATGGGGAAATATGTGAAATGAAGAGATATATATACATATAGATATACATAACTATGTATGTGTGTGTCTGGACCACAAAGAAGCCACCCAAAATGTAATTAATTAACCTAGAGGAACCAATATCATTTGGAAAACAGGAACCATTTAGGAAAACAATGTTTCCAAGGAAACACCAATTTAAATCATCACAGTCCTTTGATAACACCCCCATGTGTCCTCCTAGTGCATGAATGGGTGTGACAATATCTAATGACACATCAAACATTCCAATTGACACAAAAACCCAATTTTAAAACAAACAACAACATGAATTTCACATTTCATAAGGAACCCGTTTAGTAATATCATACGGAAAACAAGTAATTAAATCCAATAGCTTTTCATAGGCCAAGCATGATTCAAAACCAAACATAAGCCACATTAATATCACAACATGTTTCACATTATTTACTCAATTCTCAAATCATATTCCAATGTTCACAACAACGCTAACATGCCTCATATAATTTATTTAATTTGAAAACCCCACTTTTGATACATTTTCACCACAAGTTCCCTTGAAAACACACTTCACTTTTCCAAAACAATTCATAAAATACATTAAAAAAACACAATAAAAAACAATAAAAACATAGCCATTAGCCCTTCTAAAATCCATTTTAATTTCTTTAGCATGCCAAAAACACATTCTCACCACACAATAAATCCATGGAACACAATTACAATTCCACAAAAGCATATTAATAATATCTAAATAATGTAAGCCAAAGAAACACTTACAAATTCTGTGCAAAAGCAATGAATCCCCACAAGAAAGGAGGACAACACCCTGGAAATGATCCACAATCCCTAAAAACCCATTAAAATGGGTCACACATCAACCGGGGATTTAGGATCTGGCAAAATTGATGAAAACAAAAAAATGATAAAGGAAACACACTGGAGGAATTGGGTAGTAGCAAGGGAGGCATGACCAGACCATGGAGGATGAGAGCGATTGAAATGACGACCAGAGAGGAGGTGGAACTGGTGAGGTAAGGGTCGGCTATCTGAGTTGCGTGCACTGGGAAGTGGTGTTGGAGGGCCACTTGTCGATGGAGGGGAGGCTGAAATGTAGCTTCTGGGGGATGAGGGTGAAGGGCGATCATGGGTTGGTGCTAGAGGGGTTGGCTTCTGAAGTTCGGAGCATGGGAGGTCCCGTCGTGCACCAGGGGCGACACGTAGGAGGCCAGGGGGGGGGGGGGTAATACGGCAGGTTAGGTTCTCCCTGTTCATTTGTTATACTAATAATAATATAATTAGAATAATAAAAATAATAATGATAATAATAATTGTAATAACAATAATAATTTTAATATTAATATAATAATTATATTAATAATAACAACCAAAATAATAATTTTATTATTATTAAAACTATAATATTATTCTTATTTTATGCTAAAAAAATCATTTCTAAAACTATATCTTATTAAATTTTTATGTGGCTTTATTTTATTTCCCTTATGCTTTAATTAATTTATTAACTTATTTCGCATGTTGGGAAACCACATGGATCACATGCTATAAAATGCAGGGTCGAGCGAGGTGTGCTTGAACCATACCACCTGACACTAACCGCCTAAAATTCAAACAGCATGTTGTTGCATAGTTTTATAACTCGCATGCAAGTCGTGCATTAACCCATTCAGGGTGTGACAATTCTCCCCACCACAGACACTTTTCCCCCATAACGTCGCCAAATCAAATGATACCCAAAGCTTTAATTCATTCCCAAATAGAGCCAAAAGGAAATTTAAGAACCTTGGGTTGATTATTGACTCCAAAAGTCAAACCCGACTGATCATGAAGAAACCATGACATAAAATGAGTGGAAAACACAGAGGATTTCTCCCCACCATAAGAACTCGACTAACATGGAAACATTAAAAACAACACACACCAACCCGAGGAGGGATAACACGGAAAATCCCAACTCGAACATACCAACTTCTCCACATGAGTTTAACAGGACCATTGAAATTTAAACGGAAAACCACTAAAAGGTCACCCTCCATATCAGGGCGCGGGAAAAAGGAACTCAGAATAAATACACTGCTAGAACTAATAATTTTCCCAGACTAATGTAAATCTATCACCAAATCCAACTCTCGTAGTACAAGCTAGAAAATGCCTCCAATGAAACCTAGAACTCTAAACATAATCCAAAAACCCCCCCACACTCACATCTCTAAATGATAACTTACAAAACTAGGTCCAACCAACACCATGCCAAATACCATTTTAAGAAAAAAATGATTCTAAAGGCCACATTAAGATGAAAACAACTACTACGATCATGAAAGAATAAGTTCATCACAATATCACCACAAAGGATGAACTTAAAATAGCTGAAAAAAACAAGGAAACCTGAATGTCTCTATTCCATGACCAATGATAATGAACCAAGGAAAGGTTTCGCATGCCTCTAACACCCTGACTGTGTGTGAGATTCACCCCAAGACTTGAGGCTAGGGCTCTGATGGTTGAAGAATCTTATGCCACACAATTAGACTTGAGCATCCCCATATTAGAACTCTGTCCTTGAAAAACTCTTCATGCATAAACATTCCCATTGAACCGAACAGTCACACAATAGCAACACTTCAGAGGGATGAGACAATATGTCTTAGGATTCTCGAACCGGCAACACCGATGGCAAAATAAAAAGTAGATTGACGAACCAAATGTAGACACCGAAAAAAGGGATTTCTTCAGAGTAAGGTTCCTCTCTTACACCCTTCCCGCAAAATAGGGAACCCTTACGAATGATGAGAGGATCTGGATTTTTTAAGAACTTGTGCTCTATATGTACACTCCTTAATGTGGCCAACACAAGACTTCACCAACCACTAGCCTTGTTAACTATGGACGAGCTCTCACCTATTTTGGCCTTCACCTCCTTAGGTACAATACATTCGATGAAGATATACATTAACACCCCCAACATCATCCAAAATCCATGTATGATGAGACATCCACCCCCATTGGTCCAAGACCGGACCATCCATTAAACCTAAGACAATATGAACTCTAACAAACTAGGATGTCCCCAACCACCTGAATACATTCTCTACTCCCCTCAAACCACTTCAGTTCCCCTAAAGAACCCTGAATGACATGAAATACAAGAAACACTCTATCGAAACCATAATTGGGCATGACTCATTAACAAATTTTGAGGAAATTTCTGGCTGTCTTATTCAAAATAACATGAAAAAATTTTCGAAACTAGCATCCAGACAAAACACAACCAAAAGAAACCCCCCAAACGGAGACAACCGACCCATAATTACAAACAAGCTTAAACACAACCCAAATGAACACCACAAGCCAAGGGTAAAAGTCTCATAAATAAAACATACACAAACATAAGGAAAATAAACTTTTCAAAATACCAAAACCCACTATTCAATAAAAACCATGTCTGGAAATCATTTTTTCATTCAATTCCATTTTAGAAAACAAATCATTCCAATACTTAAATTCCAAAACCCCTCCCATTGAATACTATGAACCACTGAATAATCATTCATCCATTTCCACTCAAATCACTCATACTCATGTGTCAATGTGCACTTCAGGTATCTACCCTCACATATGCATATGATCCTAAGGAAGACCAAGGGTTTCACATTCCATTCCATTACCATATCCAAACATAAAGAAAATTTTATAGATCAAATCATTTCCTCTTTAAAAATATTTCACCTATTTTAGAATAATTTGAATGAAATCACCTTTTACTGATTTTAGAACCATTATAAGAAGAGCCCTTTCAATTCAAAACCACCTTCATTTACAAAATCACTCTAACACCAACTAAAATCATGAAAAAATACAAAAAAAGTAGAAAAATGGAATGAAGAACTAGTTCTTATACCCAAACTTCTGTCATGGTAGTGAGATACACCCCAAGTAAGACATAACACCAGAGCACCATGAACAAGGCTCCTGGGCTCCACATGGGTCACTACACCTTGTGCGGTCACATCAGGACACCGAGTCACCTCTATTATCATCCCTTAATCTAAAACAAATAAAAATGACTCAAAACCTAGACTTCACATGGTAGTTCAAGCCTAATCATGATAAGTTGTGGTCAGGCACCAACCCACCACCAACCTCTTGAACCACGACAATCATAATCTCCATCAATATAACATCCCAAATAACATGGGTCCCCTCTCATAACATTTTTTCATGAACCAGACCAGGTCGACCCTAAACCAGTCACCGAAGCTAGCCTGCGACATAGCCCTAGGGGCGTTCTTGATCCCCATTGGTAGGAAACTAGTGTTGGACATCAAAAATAAACAAGTTGGAATCATTTGGACAATAAGTGAAAGAGAAATAAATAATCAAAAACTGAGTTGTAAAAAATAAAAACTATCAATGGAAAGAAAACAATGTTTTATAAACCTCCATGTGATACTATGGGTCCCCACTGACCTCAATCCAATGTGGCTCTATGGCGACCAAATCAGAGCAAGGTAGAGCACCCAAAGTTAAAAACCAAGGAAAAACTATATGCGTAAGTATTAAAACTTAGTAGGTATGACCAAAAAATCTATTCTCATATGAAATAATTTAAATAAAAGATCCATCAATTTCAAGTTTGAAATACAATGTATATAAATAAATTTTTACACAATTTAAACTTTAAAATCAAATCATGATACATTTCCCTTCATATTTTAAACTAAGTTCTTTTCCATGGATGAAGATTTATCCATTTTAGAGATAGAGGGATAGATATGTGTAAAAAAAATTTAAAAACCATTTCCCATAAAAACATGAAGATCAATTTTATCCCCTTTAACCAAGAGATGAATCATACAAAAAGGAAAAATGCAACAATCACGCAATGGAAATGAAAAATAACAAGCAAGATTAATCAACCAAACAAATCACCTCCATCATCCTCCACAGATAACTAAGTACCGATTTACATGGGAAAACCTATGAGCCTATGAATAGTCAAGAACGTACTATACATGTGACTCATCCTAAAGGAATGCCTACTCTCGATGACGTCATAACACCCAAATGCTAGATTTTTACTTACCTAGACTAACTGAGGGGCCCAATCCCCTAGAAGAGGAAAGTCTATACTAAGGGCCAATAGCTAGTGCGTATTATAAACTTGTTCATCAATTGTTCTATGAAAATTCACTCGTTATTCTTGATTACCATGTTCAATAAAAAAAGGAGGTGAGCCAAAATTTTCATACAGGTATGCAGTCACAAGTACATTCCTCACACACAGTCAACAAACACAAAAAAGTCACCCCTGAGTCACCCCACGAAATACATCCTCACCTTTCAACAATTTGATCAATAGAAAGTCTTACATGGTGGACCCCACATATAATATAACTCTACTGAAGTAAGGGAACCACATCCAAGGACCATTTTCTTAATAAAACAATATTTACAAAAGTTCCAACTAGGCCTCACATAAATTTCACATGCCAAACCAATTCTTAAGAATCACACACACACCACTTTGAAAACCAGAAATACAATTCAAACCCCATTTAAGAAACCCAAACCATCATTTTAAATCTAAATAACTATCATAAATTCCATATTGGAATTTCATCAGGAAATTGATGGGAAAACACAGTCAAACGATTTATTTCAACACATTGTATGAAAAAAACCACTCAAATTCAAGACAGTACATTTTACAAAAAGTTATATATCCCTAACTAATATAAAAACTAGGTGTGAAATGAAAGAAATAAATTATTCTTAAATTTAATTGTTAATGCATAGAGATCATACCTCCAAGAAGGAAGCGATCCAAGAAAAGACACATTGGTTATTGAAGCTTCTGACAAAAAATGCTAACACTATAAGACACATACATTCTCATATATATATATATACCCTTAATCCAATAAACATATTCCCCACGCCAAGGGGGATTATGGGCAAGGAATATTTATATATATACATATACACATACGTACCTATGTATGTGTGTGTGTGCACCACCAAGAATCCACCCAAGATCTAATTAATTAACATAGAGGAACTCACATCATTTTTTAAACTGGAACCATTTAGGAAAACATGTTTTCAAGGAAACCCCAATTTAAAGAATAACCTTTTTATAATAACACCCCCATGTGTGAACCTAGTTCACATATGTATGTGTCAACATCTAGTGACACACCAAACATTCCAAGAGACACAAAAGACACATTTCAAAACATACTTCAACATGCCATGCAAATTTTATAAAGAACCCATTTAGTAATATCATAAGGAAAACACATAATTAAATCCAATAGCTTTTCATAGGTAAAACATGTTTCAAAACCACCCATAAGCCACATTCGTTTCAAAACATGTTTCAAATTATTTACTAAATTCTCAAATCATATTCCAAAGTGTACAAAAAGGCAATAATTCCTCACATAATTAATTTCATTTGAAAACCCCACTATTGATACATTTTCACCACAAGTTCCCTTGAAAACACACTTAACATTTCCCAAAAAATTCATGAAATAATTCCAAAAATAACCATAATAAAACACAATCAAATAATATATATTATCCCCTACGAAATCAATTTTTATTTCTTAAGAATTCTAAAAATACTTTCACACCACACAATAAATCCATGTAACACATTTATAAATCCACACAAGTATATTAAGAACATCTAAAAAAATTATTCCAAAGAAACACTTACCCATTGAGTTGAAATGCAATGAAGCCTCGCAGAAATGGTTTACAACACCTTGCAACTGATCTAAAATCCTCAAAACCCCAAGAAAACAGGTCACACATCATCCATGTATTTAGGGTCTGGCCAAATTAACAAAAAACACAAAAATTGATAAAACCAACACACAAGAGGAAGTGGGCACTAGCGATAGAGGCACAACCGGAGTGAGAAGGATGTCAGCGATGGAAACGCAGGCTGGGGAGGAGGTGATGCCAGCAAGGTGGGGGGTGGGGGGTTGGATGTCCATGTTGTTCGTGCCGAGAAGGGTTTCCATATGGCCACTCATTGATGGAGGTGAGGTTGGATCGTGGATGATGGGGGATGAGGGAAAAGGGTGAGTGCGGGCCGGTGCTAGGGGGTTCGTTGGCTGAAGGTCAGAGGATGGGAGGGCCAATCGCGCACAAGGGGTGATACGCATGATGCCAGAGGGGACTACGATGGGTTATCATTATCCCCCTTCATTTATTTATTTAGTTATTTATTTTATACTAATAATAATATAATTACAATAATTAAAAAAATAATGATAATCATAATAATAATAATAATAATAATAATCATAATAATAATAAAAACAACCAAAATAATAATAATATTATTATTAAAAGTATAATAATATTATTATTTTATGATTAAACATTCTTTTAAATATTTATTTTAATTCATTTCATTTCACATATCCTTTAATTAATTTATTTTCTTATTTCGGACGTCGGGAAACCACACGGTTTGCATGTCGTCAGGTGTGGGGTCGAGCGAGTTGCGCTTGAACTGTGCCATCCATCACTAACTGCATAAAAATTAAAACGGTGTGTCATCACCCAGTTTTATAACCCATGTGAAAGTCACGCATCAACCTGGTCAGGGTGTGACATCTCTTATGGTATGAAGTGAACCTACCAACATCTAGGCTTCTTGACATAAAACTACCTAGACCCATATCATGTTTATACAATGTTAAACAGTACAACAATTTCCTCAGCACATGACTTTAAAATATTGCCTTAACCTTCATGGAAAATTCATTATTCACTGTGTATGAGTGGTATGGTATGGTTCGTACACTCCCAAAAATTTCATTGAATGAGGTCGTCATTTTTTAGCCTATACGCATAAGCTCTACCCGCATCATTATTTCTCCAAGAAGCACCCAAACATCCATCCACCAATAAACAAGCTTGATCATGTGATATTCTTAATAGTTGATTACTCTTGTTTATCACACTAAGAATGATTCATGTGGTCTTAGAGTCCTGTGGTTATAATGAAATCTTCATGATCCCTAACTTTTTATGGGAATTTCCATATATTTAAGACCAGCCTCATTCTAATATGCATATTTTTTAGTATAATCTTCAATCACCTTCTAACGGGCCTTATCTATAGACATAAGGACCTATTAACTTCCAATGTGACTTTATAATATATTTTATCACCAACTATCATTCCAATGGGCCTCATATTTAGTGTCATCCCAATTCTCCCTATAATGGGCATCTTATTTTGAGTAATCCCCAATTGTCTTCTAGTGGGACTTATCTATATTTGTAATCCATGAGATGAAATCCAACCATTATCCTATTAGGATTAATACCAATTAACACTAAAATAGTCCCCCAAATCATTGTTATTCCCAAAAATCTTCTAATGGACCTTATAGAAATATGTATGCGCCAATATCAATTCCAATGGTCCTCCTCTAGAGGTGTAACCATAGCCCATTATAAATTACGTGGGATTTGATTCCCAAATAATCGAGATACATTGGAATCCTCGTTACGGTATAAGTAATACAACCAAATTCATCCTCATGTTCTTCGGGCCACATCACCGATAAGATCATGCCCCTCATAGGGAGACCACATCTTCTCTAGGTCCATTAGGAAGCTTAGTGCGAAAGCCATATAATAACTCCAAAAAAGTGGAATCCTCTTGAATAAAGCTTATTCCACATCCATACCCCATATGATATTTTATCCATGATCCTTTTATGACACATGTTTTCATACTACATGACGTTAAATTGCATGGATTAGTCCTATCATAACACCTTAAACTATTGCATCAAAATAGGTGGGTTTGATTCATGAATCGGAAACATCGTACATAGGGTGCCTCCATGTGGTTCAATCCCATCGAATGGTAAACCTATGTTCTCAAAAAAATAGTAACACCATATTAGTTCTTCTTCTGTATGGTGTTACATTAAAAAATCATGGTTTCTGCCACAGTAGGGTGTTACATCAAACAATCATGGATCCTCCTCAATAGAGAGTTACATATTTTGTGAATAAGGTTCTCCCTCATTGGGATGAACCTTATATATTTTCCTCTATGAGGAATTATAATAAAAAAAATTCATATATCCATGACATTTGAAACTCATGACCATTCCCACAATTCTACCTCAAACAAACAACGTGATACTTGAGGTAAAAGATCTGGGATATATATGCTAATGAAGCCAGCTTCGCATAAAAAACATGAGATACATGAGGTAAAATTTTTGGATTTTCTATGCCCTTAGAATATAATAACAAGTGGTATACATTGTATTTCATGTGTTCTATGCCTAACTTGACTCAATGAGATTCCATCCTAAGATGAAGAATTACATGTGGCCAATACTTCTAGAATCTAGACATACCAAGTGATGCATCAATGATGTTGCTTCCCAATCAAGGCTAAATATGAATTTTGAAAAATAAGTAGTGTAACTAATTGGTGTATAAAAAATTATGGAACTATGAATGGGTTCCATGAACATGGATTATCTCTATGTGGGTTATCCAAACTAGGAAATGAGTTACATCAAAGAATAAATGGAAAGAAGAACTGGCATCCAATAATCCTATTTCGATTGAGGATAATACATATTTATTTAAAGTGATAAAGGTCTCCCACCTACGTAATGATGTAATATGGGCCTACATTATATTTAGTGTGCACATTCACATATCAACGTGCATGCAGGGCCCCAACTAATGCTTTGGAAACAATAGTATAGAATTGTTTTCACAAACCATATAATTGGATATGGTCACATAGTAGTAGGATATGAATGGTTCATGTCTTTTCTATAAAACTGTATAGATAATCCATATAAGATGGTGAATTTCAAGAATATTTGATGTTTCAACCCTAATATAATTATTTGTTTCTTTCATTATTTTTATTAATTTTCTATGATAAAATGTATTGGCCTATATGATTAAATTATATTTATTGTATCCTAATGAATATATTTTTTTATTCAATCTTTTTTTATAGATAAACCCTCCTCAAATACTCCATCATATAATAGGGACATATCCATGAATAATTCCTCAAATGAAACCCTTCAATGGTTATAACCTTTATCGAGTTACTTATTTGAAATATTCAATCACTCTCTAAGGTAGGGAATGATATAAATCTTTTTTTTTTCGATTCACAAAAATGGATTCAACATGAAGTACTATACATCCATTATACGTGGTCATGCGTACTAGAACCTTATTTAATGGATAGAGAAAACTGGTGTATCACCATTTTTTCATTGACAAAATATACATATACATTCATATTATCCTCTAATATATATATATATATATATTATTTCTTTAAGTGGTGGGAAATATTCATACGGGGCATTAGATTTTAGGATATCCACTATGAAATGTTTAAGTGGATGTCCAACACATAATTCTACCCTGATATATAAAATATTATTAAAGATTGAGTTTTTGTGACTCTAGGGAAATGAAATAATTATGGCATTGAATATTCCACTTGTTTTCATGAGATGATAAAATATTCACATTATCTCCTCACAAAAGTTTTTTCCATGGAACATCACATCAAATTAGGATAGAAAACTAAAATAAAATCAATTATTAGCCCCTTTTTATTAAAAAACCTATTTTGTTGTGGTCCAAAGGTGGAAATAAATGAAAATGATATAGTATGATAGATGATTATGTGTTGTGATATTATTAATATAAGAAAAATTACAATTTCATTATCTTGATTGAAAATGGTGAATAAGGATTCATGGAAGGGTAGTAGTGAGAGCATCTGATGAAACACTAATCCTACATCTTCATATTTATTAGATAAATGGTACTCATTAAACCTAAAATGTTAACGCAAAATCATTCAAATTATTATTATTATGAATCGTAAATTATTATTGATATATTTATCTTGTAGAGTAACCTAAAACATGATGTCAAATTTCCTTATTCTCAAAGTAGAAAATACGGATTATCCTTTACTAAAAATTTCTATATACATTAAGATACATCTATAGTATAACTGTGTCATGAAATGACCCATTAGGGACCACCTAGATGATAGTTAGCTGAGAGTGACACCCTAATGCCACCTTCAATAGGCCAGGGGATACAGATAAGCTTCAGGTAAGAATACCACACACATGGTAGGGGTTATCATAAGTTACCTATACACCATAACTCATCTCTAAACAATCATAAAATGTTAATGGGAAATACACAATGAGTACTGAGAAGCAAGAAACAACTACATACCACATCAGAGTATGACATTTCTATGGAAACTAAATGGTCCATATACAAGGCCACAAAACTATAAAAATATCCATCCAACAAAGAACGATGGGACTAATATAAATTAAAACTCCTAAAACCAACCAATGTCGGTCTAGACCAACTATACTCCACCTATAACTGATCCAAATATGAATCTATTAAAATACCAATATTCTATATAATATAAGACTTTTTCAAGTAGATCCCATAAAGGGGTGAGTATATACATACCTAGTAGGACACCCGAAAATTGCCAAACATAAATCATCATTTGATATTGAGTTTAGATCATCATGATGATCATATTTAAATAATAACATACTATATAATTATAATAATTACTATGATAAAATGAATATAGACACCATGTCTCAAATTAATTCCAGATTTACACTACCAATATATTATTATTATTGAGGATTCATGGTTGTGATCATAGAGGTCAACTAACATCACAGGTCTATTAATGTTGATGGTTCTCATCCTTGAGGTCATGCTCATTGGGAATCACATTTAATAATAAAATTATAGAACTCATAATATTGTGATTCATAAATAGGGTATCTCACTTAGGTCTTACAAACTATACCTAATCATATCTGGAATAACATACATTGTAGAGTACCAAATGCTAGGGTTTGTTAGTCACATGATTCGTAAACGTGATATGATTGATATGCAGGGAAGAAAAAAATGATAGGGGATCACAACATCAGAAAATTAAGGTAATTTTTACTCCCTTTGAGACTAATATTGTATAGGGGATTACATCTAACTCTTTAGATGTAGTTCTTCAATGTACCATCATAGGCATAGACTAGGGGAAGACATCATAAACATACTATTCATATAGATGATAATTAGGGCCTCAAACTACCATGTAAAATGTAAAAAACATGTATTGTGATTAATGACATGTCTCTTTGACTTTGGACCTTCCCATGTATGTTCTCATGTTAAATATTCCATACCCTTTTACTCTGTTTGGGCCTTTTACAATTTCAAGGCCCATTTACCAAGTCATGCCGGGTACCCTATCTATGTATGATTATGTGGTTGCGCCCATGTACTTTTGATGTGAATACGTTTTTATTCATGAACAAATACCTAGTTGTGTCTATATACACTATACATGTCTGAATACATGGTATTTCCCATGTACACTATTAGATCATATGTACATGGCTGTTTCCATGCCCTTGTACCATAGGGTTACACATTGTTTCTAATCATGGGTCACAAAACTTCTCGATATCCCATACGACATGTTATATTTAAAATTTCCTTGAATCCTATATAATGAAAAGGAGGGACTATATTCCACATGATCTTTTGAACTACACAACATTTCTGTTGACAATTTCTATAAAATCTCATAGTATTCATGTATATCACCAATGGCATAGCCACATTCTTTGGTCATTATAGGATGAGTGTGCTTAATACCTCACACTTGTATAGATACTCTCTTGGAATATGATTATGATAATTCAAAAACTCTTTATGAACCATAATGAAGGATTTTACTCAAATTGATTTGGTCTCATTCCATTGAAAACTAAAAAACAAAATAACTATACTTTATTTATAACCCATCACTTTTAACGTACAATCTCCCCCACCTTATCATTATTTATCAAATAAGGTTAGATCATTTTACATTGGGAATACCTCATATTTTTTATGTTGATTTAAGGATATTCTTCTTGATACCCACATTATTATATTTATTGACTATACACACTATTGAAATAAACATTTTAAATTAATCTGTAACAAGTTAATTCAAATGATGCGTATATATAAATCTATTGCATTGACTAATTGGGTAAATATTGACATTCTATATTCTTTTAAATTAAATTTAAATGTTAAATAATTAGTAAATAATTTTGAATTTGTATTCTAAAGCTTCAATATCCCTTCATATGATGAATGAATTCAACTAAATTAGTTATTAGTGAGGGCTGTTATATATATCCTCTCGAGGTGTTTTTAAGTCTCGTGATAGAAGCTAGCTTTTTTATTGGCATATGCCTTACCCATTAATGTATGATGTCTTGGAACATGGGCATGGTAACATGTTTATAATTTTCATGATTATTCATTCCATCTATATGATATTTTTAATTACTATCCATATTTTATTAATTATCATGGATATAATATACTCTCAATTTCAGTTGATTATGGAATTATTTTAATAATTTATTTCATCCATATGATTTATTACATGGTAATGTTAATATATCATTCATTGTACAATACTTCATACTAATCACCAAATATCAAAATTAATCTATTTTCATTTCCCCATAAAAACATTCATGGAACTAAGCATAGTTTTCTAATATATTCTATAAGAGATAATATGATTTTATAGTGTTTATGTATTTGTTTATGTTCACAAGTGTTTTATGAAAAAAAATTCAGTGTCTAGTCTTCTAAGACAACTAAAATTTTGGAGCAGGCATGTACTATTGAATTCAATGCTAATATTACAATATAAATAATGGAACTATGTTTTTAAAAATGAGATAATTTTATTTGTTATCAAAGGAATTATATGAGAATCACTAGATACTATATTTAGAATATCATATTTATATATTAAAAATACTATGAAAATGTTCAAAAAATTTATGGAATGGTACCTTGGAAACCAAATCATAATTTTATATTAAATATCAATATAATTCTTTAATTATGTTTAGGCCATTATTTAGAGATGTATAATAATTGAAGTAAGGTCATTTGAATTAAATAACATAGTAATTGTATGGATTTTCCTCCTGTGATATAAAATGTGGATGGATTTTGAGAAAATCATGGAATTTATATATAAGGTAAGTTGACCCATGATATAAAAATAACCTATATCACATAGAACAACAAACCAATATATGATATAGTGTAAATATGTTGGGTCACCTCATGTGATATCAACCTCATCCATTCAAGAGAACTACAAATAAAATTATATGTGAGCGAAGTATAAAGTCCACATAAAGCATATTTCTCACAATAAGATCTAGTGGAATGGAAGGGTTCATCATTGTGGTATTTCATATGAAAGGAGAAGTGGATTAAGGGAGGTCAGTGATTATTGAAACTAATGTGGATGTATGTATAGATTGAAATGAATAGAGAAATTGTAAGGGAATATTAATTGAAAAATAATTTCCTTATGAGAAAATGGTAGAAAAAAACTCAATTTATCATACTTACACCAACGGTGGAGGAAATAGTTTTTGACTATAAGGATAAATTTATGAGGTTATCATGGCACATTCCTTGAAATATATATAGTGCAAAATTAAATATTTTCTATTTCATTAATGGTATAATGTTGATCCATTGAAGGGTGTTAGTCTATCATACTATTTCAAAAGATGATAATATAGTCTCATGTGTAATTATGATAAAAAAGGAGTAATAAAACTCTTATTCCATTAAAATAAATGTTTAGAATAAGAGCTATGTTTACCACAGTGGATTGAAAATTATTTAAAAAATATGGAATTCAAGAGTGGAAATTTCCTTATACAATAACCACTGAAATAAAAACTGAAATATTAATTAAATGATATTTGAGTTTTTATCTAGTGTGGTGAAAGTGGAAACCAATCTCACAATTGAATAGTAAAATAAATATATACTAATGTTTAATGATTTTACAATAAGGATATGGGGAGTGATGAAAACATGTTCCCAAAACATCTAGGAAATATACCTTATAAAATATCTATTGAGTAGCTATGAGATTCTGAAATCACTACAACTAAGGTTTAATTACAAAAAATCGTGATAGCAGATATATTGTTCCTAAACTAAAATAGATTGAATGATTTATTTCATTTTGGATATATACAATTAGTTTTAGCATTAGTGTTTTATATGAATATAAAATCACCCCCAAATAATCTGTGTAAGGAGTTTATAGTTATGAGTATAAATTATATTCTTAATGGAAATATGAATTAATAAGAAGTATATAACATGTTGCAAATAATTTCCCATCTAGAAGACATTGTCACAATACATATGGCGTATTTATTAGATAAGCCTTTATAAGTATTGTTTCTCAATCTACAACATTAGTATTTATTATATATATAATAACATTACTATTTTCTATGCGGCATCGAATCCCCTTTCTTCATGTGTTATACATCACCTCTTGAGTCATTTCTGTACCCACCTCTAGTAACATCCCATAATGAATTTATTGGATATTGAAAATGAAAAATTCAATTAATGGATGGAAAGAACATATTATATTTATATATATGATTTATCCATTAAACAAAAAATAGTGATTTATTTGTAGATAAATTACATGAGAATCCATATGAGCATGAAGTTGATTTTTTCATTTAACTCATTCCTGATGAACTACCCATAACTAAAACATCCATTCGAAAGGCAGTAATGGAGTTTTATTAGTAAATTAATCAACTAAAGTAATTATGTAATAAGTAATACATTCACCCTAATGATTCATCATGGAGAGACCCTATTTTCTTCATGAAAATGAAAGGTATATCAATGATATTTCATATTAACTATAGAGAGAATAATTCCATTATAAAAAATAATATGTATTCCTTTCCATGCATTGATAAATTATTTGATGAACTACCAGGAGCTCAATATTTATCAATGATTGATATTCACTCATATTTTCTCTGGTTATGTGCGAATAATGATGAAGTATAAAGACAAGACTTCATAATATATATAGAAATTATTATTTTATAGTAATGCAATATGAATTTCCAAATTCACCATCGATATTTATAGATCTAATTATTTTTTTGTCCATATATCTAACTGACTAATATGTGGGGGTATAGAAATATGATATATTGATATAATCTAAAAGTTATGAACATCATGGGAACCATTAGTTAATAAATCATGATAATCATGAGAATTTTATAGATAAGAAATTATATATGAATTTTAGTAATAGTGATTTTTTGGTCCATGAAGATTATTTTATTAGCTATATTGTATCTATGGATATAATGTTTATTGATACATTAAAGATAAAGGAAGTCTAAAATTTATTACACTAATGAATATAATCTAGATACAAAGTTTCCTTGGTTTATTAGGTTACAATAATCAATTCCTTCCAAAATATTCTTATTTTAAAAAACTATTTACTATATTGATATATAAATGGGTTAAATTCACATGTATATGGAGTGAAAATAAATTTTTTAAGGTAAAAGGATCATATTTATTTATTATAACGTATTGAGTTCACTATTATTTAAGGAATTATTTTCATTATATATTTATTCATTCAAGATAAGACTATGATGTGTCCCAATAAAAATTTAGAGAGCAGTATCTTATGAATTAATTGAATTGAATATCTACATGCCTAACTACCCAACTCATGAACATGATTGTCATGTATTAATCCTGTATTTAATAAATAGAGGAAATGTATCTTTAGAAAATGATAAAAAATATCTATGGATTAAAAAATATTGAATTATATTTTCCCCAAGAATATTCTCAACATGATGAAAATCATATGGTTATATATTCTCAAGGAAAATGAATGATTTATCCACTACCAACCTTGGTAGGAAAAAAGTGGTTTTTTAAATTCATTAGAAAGTAAAATTGAGCTATTAACATGATGAAGAAAAATAATGATCCTATATTTAGGGTCCTTACAAAGATAGATATAGTAATTCTTAGTATATGGTAGCCGTTATCCTTTACTATAATATTATTAAGCATTCTTCATTATAAAAGACAGGTAAGTCAAATCAAGATTGTGGGAATTTATTAAGGTGGATTAAAGTAGTGAATGATTGGAAAATTATAAAAACCCATAAAAAAGATAAGGTTTTTATGATTATAAGCACAACTCAAATTTATCTAAACGCGAACTTCACTCAATGATATATAGGGTTGTATGTGAAAATTTCTAGTGTAATGGTATGAAGAATTAAATTGAATATTACTTGCCTTCATGCATAGTATGTTAGCAGGTAAAATCTAACATATATAGACCTAAGTGAATCACAATAACTATTATAATACCTATATATAAGTGGGAAAATATTGCAATCACCTTTTTCACTGGAAGCCCAAAAAATCCCTTGAAGAATTATTACATATGGATCATCATTGATCACCTTATTAAGTATGAAAATTTCATAGCTGTAAGGTACAGAAGGCCCCTTAAAATCCATTGAAAAATCTATATCCATGAATTCGTAAGAATTTATAGGGAAGATATATCAATTATATCTAATAGTGAACCTATGTTCCCAGCATAACTCTATAAGTTCTTCAAAAGTCTCTTGAAACTACATTACATTTAAGCACCACCATTCATCCTTAAAACTGGGTAGCTATCTTAGATAACTATTAATACATTAAAATATATATTAATTTCATATTTTCATGAAATCTTCGATCAAAGGTATCTATGTAATCCTATAATATAATTTTTCATATAATGAAATTTTCTATTTGAGTGTACAGATGGCATCATATGAGGAATTGTATGAAAATACATGTCATGATATTACTTGATGGAAAGATATTTTAGAAAGGAATATAGTAGGCCCAGATATTTTGGCTGAGAGAACTATGAAATAATATATTTTATAAGATAATATCAGATAATATCAACATATATGTAATGGATAGACATATAATCCACAAAAAGATACAAAATTTCATATGGGGAAATTTATTTTTAATGATGTCACCCACTAATGGTGTACTAATATTTTGTGAAAGGGGAATAATTATTCAATATTTGTATTAGGAATTTTAAATTATTGAGGAAATTCAATCAATATCTTAAAATAAATTTATAACACGCCACATTTCTATAGTGCATGATATACTCATATATATGGGAATAGATTTCGAACAAGAATTTTCATATAATTAATAGAAATGTGATGTTGTTTACACTAATGAGAAAATGTAGCATAATAAAAAAACTCTACTTTTCAATGTCCTTTTAAAAAATCAATATCTATAGGAAGAACAATGGTGGAATTAATAAGTTATAATAAAGGAATACCAATAGTCTTTTTGTATCTTATATTTGTCTAATTTCATGGATTATATTATTTAAGGGGATATAATTTAATACCTAAGACCCAACTATAGTTGGATAACACTAAATCCCAATACAATTACATAAATTTCAATCTAAATATACTTTATTCTGGAATTTATAAATTTATAACTTTATTTGGAATTTTAAAAATAATATTAATTTGTATGGATTTATAATTTAAATATTATCATTGGAATAATTTTTTTTGGATTTTTCCAAAATAATTGATTTTTTGGTGAATAACAAAAAATAATTTTTTTACCAAAACTATAAAATTTATGAATATTTATGAAAGAAATAGAATTTTATAACACAATATAGTTTCTAAAAGGTGTATTTAATATTAAAAGCTATAAATTTTAAAAATAATATGTTCAATTTTGAAAATGTGTGAATTTTAACTTCAATACATTGTAGTATTTTCCAATAATAATTCTGTTTGTAATTTAAATTTAATTTAATAATTTTATGATGAAATTTTATATTTTTATTGATTTTAAATAATCGTAAATTTTATATTATAAATAATTAAATATTTAAAATCAGTAATATTTATAATTTTAAATAATATAGAAAATTTATTCTTAAAACCATTTTTAAAAAAGAGTTTTTACATCCGACATGGAAAAATGATAAAATCGATTTTTCAAACACATATAAATTTATATGATAAAATTTATTTAATATTTTTAATATTTGGGTATAAATTTTGTTGTAAGGTACATTTTATTTTTAAGTATAAATTTATTTTACTTAGTTTAAAACAAGTTACTATAATAAAACTGAAAATGGTAAGTAATTAATCTAGAGGTAATGATATTGAATCATTTTAGACGCAAGATTATAGTTAATTTGTTTAGATATTATCAAATTTATATCTTCCAAAACTAAATTATTTTTCATTTTCATGCATTTTCATGGTCAAACATATTCTCTCTTTATATTAATAGGATATATTTTCAAAAATATCATTCTCACCACTTATATAAGAGGAAATTTAGTTCCCTATAAACACCACTCAAAAATTTGGTTTCCTATTGAAAAAATAACCTTATACCTTATCTTGGAATCCTATATAATCCTAATAATCTTATAGTCACATGAAATTATCCTAATCAATCGCTTTCCAATAATTCCTCCATGGGGATGACCAAGGCGTCAATGTGAGAACTAATTTTTCCATATTTACTTTCACTTATATATATAATTTCCCAATATATTATTCATCTTTTTATATAATTACCTTATTATTGGATTTATTTATACTATTATAGTGTAATAAATTTTGAACCCATTTCCCATCCTTAATCTAGAAAATATAAAATGGCGTTCAAATGTGTGTAGATTATCACATATAAAAAAATGATTTTTTTTCTTAACCACCTTCCATAATTGGTCCAAATGACAATTGTAATAAATAAAACTGATAATTATAATAGATTTTAGATTCTTAAATTTTAAAAAAAAACTCCCACTAAATGGAAAATTAAAGCATTAATTATGCATATGTGTACTCTACCACCTCCATTAAATGATGTATTTTGTTTAATTTTGGTAAAATTCAATCATGGATGCTATTAATGATGATTTTGTAGGATAAGTATTAATTTTATGATTTTTTAGGTTCTAGAAGACAAATTGGATACCTTATTAGGAGTTTGTTAAAAAATAAATAATTTTAAATTCAGTGATACAAAAGAGCGTTGTTGGAAAAAAATTAAATTCTCCATAAAATGTATTATTTATTTATAAGTTATCTTGTTATCTAATTCATATAAAATTGAGATATATCACTCTAATAAAAACTAAATATGGTCATTACTCTTCTAGTATATTAATATTAAATATTAGTCATTTCATAATCATTTGTTATTATGGAATATTATTTATTGTGTTGGTTTAACCACCTATGAGATGATTACTGTAAATTTATATCATGGATGAATATAATAATTTAATTTAATCTAATATATGAATATATAAGTAAATGATGATTTTATTTTAGTATTTTAATGGTAATAATAACGTTAAACCCCCAATGTAAAATAAAAATATATGTTTTCTGAAAATCCTTGAAAAAATCTCATCTTTAATTTCATATTGAAGGATCCTAACCATAAATAACATAATATGAAATAATAAAATTTTAAAAAATAATAAATAATAGTATATTTTAAATTTAATTATCATTGAATGATGAACTTTGGGTGAAGAATTAATAATAACACAACTATTATGAAATTAGATCAAACTGATCAAGATTACACACACTCAAAATTTAAAATAGATAACAACAATATAATATAAATGTAGAAAATAATTAAAAATAGTTGAAAAAAATTATTAATATGAATGATCTTATGAAATTGATTATTATGATATAAATTTTTCATTATATTATTTTTGGGCACGTTCATCTTTTTAGGATTAAATACATGGTTAATTTACAACAAATTTATATTCCTTGATACATGATTATATTATAAAACATATTATCTGTTGTATGATGTACATAATTATCATTTTATATTTTACATCATTGTTTTATCAATATTAGTGGTATTAAATTTTCAATTAGAAATTATATCCTTCATGTAATTTGGATTGAACTGTTACCTAAGGCCACCATAATTCCAAAAAAATAAAAATTTTGTAATGTAATGTAATGTTTTGATTTTCCTTGAAATAAAATCCCTGCCTAGATAATGGAATTTTGGGGAGGCTATATGACATATTAATTTAAGGGTAATTACTATGAAATAGTTGTGTTTAGTATCATCTCAATAATAACTTTATACATAATTTTTTTTCCTACGATTAAACATCTTGAAAGACACTCGCATGGGATATGAATAGGATAATTCACATTCTCCTAAGAAGCCAACATAAAGTATTTTCCTAAAATTCATTTCATCTCCTAACATTATAAAATACTAAACATTATTTTTTTATTCTATTATTAATGAAATTCATATAATGTACCCTCTCCACCACCTTATCATTATTTTTTTTATAAGTATTCTTCATATTATTTTGACAATACCACATCGATTCTATGTTGAATATGGGAAATTCCTCTTGACCAAAAAATTATTCAATTTATTAATTGGGTATATAATTTTCATAACCATATAACATCATAATATATTATCTTAGTTTTAGATATGTTTACTTATAAATATATTCCAGTTATTGATTTTGGATATATTAAAAATATGTAAAATTATTATTTCAATGTAGATTTTTACTAATTGCAATGGATTGGTGGTTATATATTTCATAGTTTATTCATTATTCCATATGATGAATTAATTTTACATTGTTTTTTATAATTGGTTCATATTATAGATTGATTCTCAATGTATCTTTTTCTCTTATTAGGAAAAAATTCTTTGGTATTTTCATATGTTTTACAATTATATATATATATTATATTAGAAGAAGGCCTTGAGGACATATTTATAATTTCTTCCATTATGCATTGCATACCTATGAGACCAATATCTATTATAAATGTTCTATTTTTTCATTGATAAACCATACCCTCTATTTTATTTGATTATGGAACTATTCTTATCATTTATTTATATCATAATATTTATTATATACTGATGAAATGTGAGATTATAATGAAAACTACTCTATATTTTATATATAACTTGTAACATATTTTGTTTTATATTTCCCAAGAAACATATAAGAGAAATGTTTTCTATTTTGAAGGAAATTATAGAAAAGATAATATTATTCTCCTGGATTTTTTATATTTTTTCTTATGATCTCTTATATAATGTGAAAATTATGTAAATATAACACCTTTAAGGATACTAAGCTATTGGATCCTTCAAGAAACATCTTATTGTTTATTAAAATTATAATATAACTAAAGGCACTAGGTTTCTAGAGACTAGGTTTTTACATATATAGGAAATATTTTACTTACATAGGTAATTCCAAAAGAGTTACTTCCTTTTGCATTGTAAAATATATTACTTATTTAATTTTTATGAGAACATGTTTAAAATGTATTGACCATGGGCCAGACAGAAATGGTTCATTTTTTCTTTTGGGGTATTTTTGCGTAGTAGGTTTTTAATGTATGATAAACTTTATACACTCTAAATTTTCATCGTAATGTATATAAAATTTTATTTTTCATGATTTCCATTTTTTATAAAGTTATATACAGAAGTTTATTCTTTGATTAATCATCCATATACCCAGTTTGGATGGTTTATAAGTGAGAATATATTACTTATATGGATTGAGTGTCCAAAATTTTGATTCTATATTGTATATCCCTAGATTGAGTTCATTATCTTCCATACAAAATATAGATGTTGAATCATATCCCATTCGGTATAGATTATATCCTAAATTATTATCTATATCCCATGGATATAGAAAACACACATTGGGCCTTAGTGGGGATAATCAAACTGAAGTGGTTGGTTTAAATAGGATGATTCATTACAAATCACGTGGTCATATAACATAATTAATAATAGGAACATGGGAATAAAAGTAAATATAATAATCGTGATTAAAGCATTAAATTTACCAAGGTATAATCATATGAAATAAATATTCATGAACCATGGTAAACTAAACTGGTAATGTTAAATATCATTGGAATGTTGAACATATATTTTTATTAGATATCACAAACATTTGTTAAATTCAATCTCCAAGAAATAGATTTTATAATAGATATGTCAAAATACTTATTTCAAATAACAACATTTGCATGGCTAACCACTAGTGGCACATAACATAAAGGACAAATCTAAACACGTGTTTTCAAAATCTAATTACCCAATGTATTATAGGGATATACATTTTATATCATAACATTCACATAATTATATATATGTTACCCAACAAATAAATATGTTTTATTTTATAGATTACTTAAGGTAAATAAAATGAGTTATAAAACATTCTCAGAACGTGTCACATAAGAATACATTGGGAATTAGGTTAGATGATACCAAAAATTAAATCCTGAAAGGAAACATATAATAATAGAAATAAAATGGTTATTCATGAATTATATGAAGTATTCATAAATGATAGATTGATAAATCCAATAAAATATAAATGACTTTTATCAAATTTATAAATAAATCATATAAACCAAAATAGAATTATTTCATTTTTCAATCATGGGATGACCTATGAGATAATATTTAGTGATTTTATCAAATTTACATATGGTTATGGGTAATGGTTTCATCCGTTTCACATATGTTATACATTTTTACTTGAATTTCATTGCAGAAATTAATTATAACGTGTAATCTACAATCTCTTATTTTTTATCCAAGAAGAAGTGATCCCAAATATCATTATAAATCACTCTGCCTCAAAGGTGAAAAAAATGTTATTAGTTCTTCCTATTATCCAAAAAATAATAATTAGTTTCAATATATATGGGAAAATAATTTTTTTTACTATATATTACAACTCTATATTTTCATGGTTGAACTATATGATATTTCTCACCTTATTCCCTAGGCCCATAACATTATTTTATAACTCCTTGATTTTCATATGTATTAATAGTTGATAATTCATTTATACATCTGTGTATTTAGTCATATCCATTATACATTATATGTACATCCATTTTAAATTAATGTAGATGGTATTTCATTAAATCCTTATCATATATATTATTGCATTATCCATTCTTATCATTGAATCATCCATCATGTTTACCTTCCCATAAGATAATGTGTTCAATAATAATTATCATTGTCCATCTCTGTCCATATCCTTCAGTGCATGTTCAACCACTTATATATGAATATATATTATAGGATATTTATACATGTATAAATTTCACATTTACATACATATAGATAATAACCGCAAATCAATAATGTATAATTTATTATTACTAACTCTAGTCATGGGATGGATAATTATAACCACGTGTAATTAATTTAAATGAAACATATGTCATCATTTTTATATATTTCATGAGAATTCAACCTAAGACCTTATATTTAGAATCATTTTATATCAAAAAACCTTATTTAATATTTCTTATTGGGTTTATATATACAATAAATAACAAATTCTCATTATCCAAAAAGTTATCTTCGTATTTTTTCCTATGAAAAATAAATCCATTTTCCATTATCATTGTTATAGGATTTTCATATTATGATAAATTTCTCAAAAAAACATATATTTTTTTAATACAATTTATGGAAAATATTTAACATTATCAAATATACAATTCCATATCATATTCAATTACCATTGTGTTTGAATGGTCCATGGAAATACCATTTCTATTAATTATTTATCCTATGAAGGGAAATTTTTTATCTAAAATCCACAACTTTTAATAATAAAATTTACCCTTAATCATAAATTATATAATATTTTAATCTATAAAAACGAAAAAATATTTATCAATGTATTACCTAAATACTCTATTCAAAAAATCCATGAATACAGTTATAGAATATATTGGTCCAAAAACAATCACAATGAATTTATATGGTCTATATTTTTATTAGAAGGTCCTCTAGTGTATGTCATTTATCATCACCCTCAATTGATGATATATAGAAAAAATATCTATCTTTGAGAAATATTGATCCCCCTGAAGATTATAAAATAGTTCATCAATATGGGATAGTTCAATCTTTTTCTTAGTCATGAATTTTTATAGTGAGGGTAATCAGGGTAAATATGCATTTTTCTCATTAATAAAATGGACGGGTTCCTCATATCATGAAGGACATTGGTATATAACACCATGGTCCAAATTATCATGAACATTATATTCTAGTTACAATAATTGGATGGGGAAAATTCTATATGGATTTTTTCATAATTTTATATCACCATGTATGAGTAAAATTGAAAATCAAACTAACTATGTTAGGGAAGATAAGTAAACTAAAAACAAAATTCACTAATAAATTCCCATTCAAATGGAATATCATAACAATAATTTTCATCCCCTTAATTTGAGGAATATATACTTAATTAATATCCATCAATACAAATTTTAATGTTTTATTTTTCAAATAAATCTCAATCATCCTTCCATAAATATATGATCATGGTATCATTTGGAATATGATGTGATATTTCCCTATAAAAATAATTTATATCATCTCAATGTAGATGCAACGTCCCGGCTCTGGAAGCCACCTAGAGGAGCCCCGTTCCTGGTTGGTCACATGGCCTCAATCACATTTCACCAAACGGCAGAGGCTTCCGACTAGTAGCGAGGGCCTTGGGTGTGATAGTGGGGAAAGTATGCCCTCATTGGAAGAGTACACAGTGGAAGAGAAAACAAATAACAATAATAGCAGAAGTAGTAGGCATACATTCAAGAGTAAATGATAACAACAGAAGACTAACAAATAAACAACGAGAGTATAAATATATGTAAATGATTCATGATACATATATGTCTAGAAAAATAGCCAAACAAATCAAAATGTTGAATACAATACTAAACCAAAGTACAAAAGAAAAATAGATGTCCAAATCCTCAGCTTCGAAAGCCTCGGCTTAGTCCCATGCTCTCCAGCTCTAATGCAATTAAGAACCTGAAGTAGAAGGGAACTTTACCTTATCTATACCAGCAACAATATAATCAGTTTGGGCCTAAAAGGATGACCCAAATAGGGTGTGTGACAAAGTCCCATTAGGTAACCACCCAATGATCTGTACCTAAGAGTCCGTGAATATATGGCAGGTAAAGTACAGTAAGAAGTAAACAAGATAATACACAGTAGTAAAAATACATAGTTTCTAGCATATAATCTACAAACAAGAAACAACCACTCAAGAAAATAGAAAAAAGGTAACCTCTGGATAGTTCTCATAGCCAAACCCCTAAGGTTCAACCTGCAGGTACTAGCAAACCTCTATGAATCACACACAGTCTATCCCCTCTGGTTCAGCTATGAATAGACTCTCTGAGGAAGCACTCATCATCAATTCCCCCTATAGTCTCGTATTGTACTAAAGGAACTCTGGGGAATCACTCAATGACAATTCCCCCTGTGGCCCGCATAGAGGAAATACAGACTCTCTCAGGAAGCACTCAACGTCAATTCCACCTGTGGTCTCACATCGTAATTAAAGACACTCTGACGAACCCCTTACGTCCATTATCCCTATGTTCCACTACACTAGTTTCTCGCAGCCCTGTGTAAAACAGACATGCATAACTCGTGTATAGGCCTAAGTAAACCTCAATAAATACTTGGCTATCATTCTAAGGTACAACAGCATAACAGTACCACAGTTCCACTATCCTACAACTAGGCATGGCAACTCGAAAATGCCAAACCAGAAAACAAGAATGGAAAAAATCTAGATTAATATAAAAACTACCCTATTCACAAGCAATTGCATCTACTCAAACATTCACGAAAAGCAAGAAAACAATAGAGCAAAATAAGAAACACGCAATTCCCCATTCAATGTATTGGTAGAAATTGCACATAATATTCACATAATTCCGACAAAAAGGCACAAACCACCTACCTCGATGCGAGTAAATCAATATACATGAACCAAGATGATTGATTCTCCATAGAACGTCGAGGTTGTGAGAAAAATTCAAAAACGCGCAACCAACGATATCTTGAGAAAGAGGAGGAATTGGAAAACAAATCTCTTGGAGAAGGAAGAACTCACCGCTGCAATTCCAACAAAATTGACGGTGGATGAAATAGAGATCAGATAGAGGCTTGGGAATCCGTAGAAGATTCATGGTTGTACAGGTCTCTCTCGGATGAAAAACCTGGAGAAGGAGTGTGTTCTGTCTGTCAGGCGTGTCCCCGGTCCCTTTAATGAGAAAAAAATACACATTCTACTCTCTTTTTTCATACTCTGCATTAAGTGTCCTCCACATCACACCTACACACTATGTGTGTAGCCTAGACACGACCAACTCACAACCTGGCCTAGCAAGGGAGTACACAGTGTGTACTCATAAAGTACACAACGCGTACTTCAAAAATTTCCGAAAACCCCTATTTTTTCAAAAATACCAAAACATTGAAATACATACCTGAAACAAAGAACCAGGTTCTTAAAAACTTCCCCACTTAAATAAATTTGTCCATGAATTTCCCTAGTGATGCGTAGAAAAAGGAACCCTGAATAGTTCCTTCCACTGTGATCATACATCAGCCTCCCTTTCCCAGGTCTCGTCCTATACTCACCCATGCTGCCATAGCACCCGTACTAGAGGAACATACCAACCACAAAGAACCTTTGTACTGTGATCGACAATCCACATAAGATGCTCCTCAAATGATGCATCCACTTTGAGCTCAACTTCCTCGAGCTGAAATACATGAGACGAGTCCTAAAAGTGACATCAAAGTTGAGAGACGTGGAACAGGTCATGCATGGCCCGACACCTATGAGGTAACTACAACTAATAGGAAACTAACCCAACTATCTCCTATAACTCAAACGCCGTGACGTACCACGGTGATAGCTTACCTGATCTCTGAATCCTCTTGTGTCCCAACCTTGGTGTGACACACAGGAAAACCTGTTCCCCGACCTCGAACTCCAGAGGTCATCTTTACTGATCAGCATAAGACTTCTGTCAAGACGGGGATGTAGCCATCCTCTTCCAAATCTACTATATCTGTTCTGAGGTCTCCTGAACAAGATGAGGTCCCAATAATGATGCCTCTCCTGCCTCCAGCCAGCATAAAGATGATCGGCATGGTCTACTGTAAAAATCCTCATATGGTTCCATATAAATAGTTGACTAGAAACTATTGTAATAGGAAAACTCCACCATAGGAATATGCTTCTCCCAAGAACCGCCAATGTCTACAATGCAAGCTCAGAGCATATCCTCATGCACCTGGATCGTACGGTCGGAGTGGCCATCTGTCTGGGGATGGTATACATTAATCAAAAGTACCTGTGTACCTAAAGCCTTCTGAATCCTATATCAAAACCAAGAAGTAAAGCGTGCATCTTTGTCTTAAACAATGGAGTGTGGGACTCCATGCTGACGTACAATCTCTCAGATGTACAGTCGTCCAAGATCATCATCACTGAAGGTCCCCTTAATCTGTTAGAAGTGATAAACCTTCGTAAGACTATCGAAGACAACCCAATCAACATCATTCCCACGAGGCGACGTTGGAAATCCCGTCACGATGTCCATCACAACATCGTTATACTTCCACTCCAAAATGGGTAACTGCTGTAAAAGGCTTGTTAGTCACTGATGCTCCGACCTCACCTACTGACAAGTAGAACACCTCCAGACGAAACATACAACATCCCTCTTCATAACTGGCCACCAGTACTGGAGATGAAGATCCCGATACATCATGGTGATGCCAGGATTAACTGCAGAAACCGTGGAATAAAAATTATGCATCAGCTCCTCGCGTATATCTGCTGGAACCCATAGGTGTCCCTAGAAATGTAATATCTCATACATTCCCATTTTCCTTCTAGGAAGAGGGTCCAATCCTGACACACTCTCCCATAGTACTAAGACTTTTGAGTCTGATAGCTACCTCATCTACACATGATCATTAAGTGTAGAGGTAACAGTTAAAGAAGATAGGAAAGTCTATCCATGTATGTCATGCACCTCTCAATTCCTCTCAGAGAAAATATCCATAAGCTACCACTCACTACTGGCCTCCTAAACTGCTTGAATCCTAGTTCTCCTACTCAACACATCTGCCACTGCATTTCCCTTTCCTGGTATATAATCATGTTCGAAATCAAAAGACTAAAGATACTTGACCCACCTGCGTTGTCTGAGATTCAGATCACACTTAGTGAAGATGTACTTGAGACTCTTGTTGTTAGTGAAAACCACAATGTTCTCTCCCCGAAGATAATGTCTCCAATAGAGTAAGGCATGAACAATAGCTTCCAACACCAAATTGTGCATCGGGTAGTTCCTCTCATGTGGCCACAACTGCCGAGACCCATACGCAACGACTCCATCTCCCTGCATAAGCACAATGGCTAACCCGATACCTGAAGCATCGCAATAAACCATATAGATCTTTCTTATCTATGGCATGACTAGTATCAGTGTCGTAATCAACCTTCCCTTTATCTTTTGAATGTCTGACCTAGAAGAATCTGACCATAAGAACATCGCCCCCTTCTTGGTCCGACCTATCAATGGTGTTGCAAGGCGTAAAAAGTCCTTAATGAAGTGTCTGTCATATCCAGCCAGCCCTAGGAAACTTTATACCTCAAAAACGTTCTTCGTCTGCTCCCCAGAAACTACAGCTCTCACATTATCTAGGTCCACAGATACTGCAGCCTCTGAGATGACATGACCCAAAAAGTGATTCTAGTCCATCCAAAAACGGAACTTCGAGTGTTTAGCATAAATCAGATGCTCTCTCAGTGTACTCAGAATGATCTCAATATGGGTAGCTTGGTTGTGTCGAGTGTGATAGTACACTAAGATATCATCCATGAAGACCACGATGAAGGAATCCAAGTAAGGATGGAACACTCTCTTCATCAATGCCATGAAAACTGTTGGCACATTCGTGGGACCGAATGACATAACTGTATACTCATAGAGACCATACCTTCTCTTGAAGGCTTTCAGAGGTATATCTGAAGGTCTAACACGCAATTGATGATAACCGGACCTCATATTAATCTTCGAGAACACACGGGCTCCTAAAAGTTGATCAAAGAGGTCATCAATCATCGGCAAGGGATATCGGTTCTTGACCGTCAACTGGTTCAGCTTACGATTATCCACAAAGAGACTAAGGGTACCAACTTCCTTATTCTAAAACAAGACAAGAAGATTCCCAAGGGGAAGTACTAGGATGGATGAAACCATTTTCCAAAAACTCCTCCAACTACATCTTGAGCTCCGACAACTTAGGTGTATCCATCCTATAGGGAGGAATGGACACATTTCCGCTCCTAGCACGAGCTCAATCGATAAGTCTACCTCACACTTCAAAGGAAAACATGAAAATTACTCTAGAAATATGTACTTGAAATGATCCACGATAAGAGGAAATTCCAACTGTGAAGTCCCATGATCATCTAGATAAAGACTAGCAATATGGGATGTAACCCTTCCTAGTCGATGATACTCGAGTCCTTCTCGACTCAGCTGAACATCTCATTCGCCTCTATGAAGAAAATATTCACCCTCTAGTGAAATAAAACACACCCTACAACGATAACAGTCAGCGAATGCTTGGAATGGAACCAAAAATTTCATCCCGAAAATGACAGCATAGCCTATCATCTGTATGACATATAGATCCCATAAGAAACAATACCCTACAACCTTGAGAGGTAACTCTCTGCAATAACGCACACTAGATGTCCTAATCCCCAAATGTTTGTCTAGTGTCAAAAAGTTGGCAGAAGAAAAGATACAAAGCCCAAGGCTCTCCACAACAGCTACCGAGATAATGATATGTGTATCACCAGTATCACAAAGAGCTGAAGATAAAACCGAGGCTACTAAAATCGTACCTCAAATTGTAGATGGTCTGGGATCCTTCTCCTGATAGGTCTGCTCCACCGAAAAATTGTTACCTGCCCTGAGGCCCTGTGACCCTACTTGACCACTCTGAGCTGATCCTCCCTACTAATGTAGAAGGACTAGTAAGTGACTTCCACGACCTTGAACTCCACCTCGCCCCAAACAGCCATAAGAACTCAAGTTCCCTGTCTGGTGAGAAACTGGTGGTGCTGCTCTTGAACAAGGAGTCATGGGAGAACCCCCATCACCATCTACTGGTGAGAAAACCTGGTAGAAATGCTGAACGCGACCCATCTTTCCACAAGATCAGCACTCCACTGGGTCTCTCTAATACTGCGGCCTCGTGTGCCCTGCCCTTCCACACTGTTAGTATACGACCTGGCTAACTGAAGATGTGTCTCGCCTCCTCAGATCACCCCATGTAGACTCCCTACGGTGCTTTCTGCTGTCAATTGGAGGAACACTAGCTATTGAAGCAGAACCGCCCTAGCTCACAACTCCAGAGTCTATCAGATTGCGCTCTGCAATCAGCTCTTGGTTGACAATGGAAGTGATGAAAGTCATCTGAAAGAGATTCACCTACGAATGGATGTCACACCTGAGACCATACTCAAACTTCCTTGCTAAGAACACCCACATCCATCCCAGGGGGTGTGAAACGATGCAGCTCAGTGAAACGAGAGGAATACTCCATAATAGAAAGATTACCCTACTCTAGACTCTTGAACTCCCGAGCTTGATCGGCCCTCAGGGTATCCAGGTAGAAGTAGTCGTAAAACATGCACTGGAACTCCTCCCAAGCCATAAACTGCTGATGGCATGCGTGTGAGATCACGTCCCACCACCTCTTAGTGGTGTCTTGCCATATATAGGTAGCGAGCTTGACTCGTCTCTCTGGAGGTGTTTCCAGATGCTCAAAGATAGTCGGCATGGCTTCCAGCCATGACTCTACAGCCTGTGGTCCTCCTTCCCCCGAGATAGTAGGAAGGTGTTGCGGCTGGAAAACCCACGTCAAGTTTTCCATGGTCGTGGAAGGAGGTGGTACTCCCTGAAAGGTTTGCATCATGCTTATAAATCCTTCCTTGTACTGTGCATCAGCGCATTCAACTGGTATGACAGCAGGTGCCAAGGCTGGCCCGACTGGAGGATCGGTAGGAAGTCTCTGATCAGCCATATCTGGCATCTGATCACTGCCTGACAACTCACATACAACCATGGGACGTCTCGGAGGCATAGCTCTGAAAAATCAAAAGTATACATTAGATCCAGAAAATAATGATAGATAACAGGAGAGTATAAAACCGAAATAGGAGAAGGAAACACTCAAGACTTGCAAAACATGACTACACAGCATGTATAAACTCTACCCGGCATGTAATTAACTCCATTCCCCTGCTCATGCCTCCTTGCACGGCTAACCCACATAGTCTTCTTAAACAGAGACTACACGGTGGGTTCCCTGTGGACACGGCATGTAATATACAAGGTTTCAACGACTCGTGTTGTTAGTTACACGACCGGTTACATGGCTGAGACTACACGGCATGTTTCGAACAAACACGGTGTGTACTTGGAGAGGATAACATCGACCTGTGTTGTTCGTGACATGGTCAGGTATCTGGAAGAAGAATACATGGTGTCTTTTTTACCAACATAGTGTGTTTTACTCGAGCTTCCCCAACCCGTACTATTAGTGACACAACCGGGTACACAGTTTACTACTACATGGCGTGTACCTACCGTACACGGTATGTTGATGGAGATTTTTTACAACCCGTGTTTCTGCCCACATGGTCAGTGACACAGTTTCTAGAATACACAGCGTGTATATATAAAGTACAGGCCATGTATTCTTGGTTTTTCTGGCCAGTAGATCTGAAACTGCAATACAGCCCATTAAACACTGAAAAACAAGCATGAAGGTGCAAGATTCTGATTCGTGGGGGCCCATACTCCCCACTAACCAAATCATGGCATCCAATATAGTCATATATATATGACAAAAAAACCAATTATTCACCAATTTTGGATTCAAGAGGACCCATAACTCCTCAAGAACAAAAAATTGGCGTTCATTTAATCAACGTACCAAACAAACAACCTTCTTTCAAACTACGGAAATTCTATCAAAGCATCTATTACAACAGCATGCATAATCTACACAAACTCTATCACAACAACATGCAATCGCTAATGCACCCTAGATGGCATGGAAAGAATGTATGGCATGTGATTTCTAACAAGTCCCCATGTGATGCATGAGATGGAATACCCTCATCTCATCAGGTTGCAACAGAATAGAACCACAATATCAACAAAAATAACAACACAAGTCATGTGGATCAATCTAGGTGAAATCATATCAACCGTAAAATCTCATAACCAGAAAACTACAATAAACTAGGTAGTATGGCTTTTCCCTATACACGGGTTAGCTACTCCTGAGCACAGCTTAATACCAAGTACCGAATCCATCCTATCCTTGGCTAAAAGCTCCAAACAGTAAATCAAGAGAAAAGAAACACCTCTGATACCACTTTGTAACGTCCCGGTTTCAGAAGCCACCCAGAGGCTCCCCATTCCCGGTTGGTAACATGGCCTCAAGCGCATTTCCCTAAACTCCAAAGGCTTTTGACTAGCAGCGAGGGACTTGGGTGTGATAGTGGGGAAACTATGCCCTCATTGGAAGAGTACACTGTGGAAGAGAAAACAAATTACAACAATAGAAGAAGCTGTAGGCATACATACAATAGTAAACGATAACAGAATAAGACTAACAAATAAACAACTGGAGGAGAAATATATGTAAATGATGTATGGTACATATATGTCTAGGAAAATAGCCAAACAAATCACAATGATAAATACAGTACTAAACCAAAGTACAAAATAAAAACAGATGAGAAACCCCTCAGCATCGCAAGCCTCGGCTTGGTCCCATCCTCTCCATCACTAGTGCAATCAAGAACCTGAAGTAGAAGGGCGCTTGCCATTATCTATACCTGCAACAATATAATCGGTTTGGGCCCAAAATGATGACCCAAATAGGGTGTGAGGCAAAGTCCCAATTGGAAACCACCCAAAGATCTATGCCTAACAGTCTGTGAATATATTGCAGGTAAAGTATAGTAAGAAGTAAACAGGATAATACATAACAGTAACAATCCACATTTTCTTGCATATAACCTTCAAAAAAAGAAATAGCCACTCAAGAAATTAGAACAGAAAGGTAACATCTGGGTAGTTCTCACAGCCTAACCCCTATGGTTCAACTTACAAGTACTTCCAAACCTCTCGGAATCACACACAGTCTCGCCCCTCTGGTTTAGAAATGAATAGACTCTCTGAGGAAGCACTCACTGTTAATTTACCCTATAGTCTTGTATCGTACTAAAGGCTCTATGTGGAAGCACTCAACGTCAATTCCCCCTGTGGCCCGCGTTGAGGAACTATAGACTCTCTGAGGAAGCACTCAATGTCAATTCCCCCTAGACTCTCATTGTAATTAAAGACACTCTGAGAAGCCCTTACGTCTATTTTCCCTATGGTCAACTACACATGGTTCTCACATCCCTATGTAAAACAAACATTCATAGTGTGCGTATCGGCCCAACTAAACCTCAAGAACTACTTGGCTATAATTCTAAGGCACAAAAACATAGCAGTAAAACAGTTTCTCTATCCTACAACTAGGCATGGAAATTGGAAAACACCGAACAAGAAAACAAGCATGGAAAACATCTAGAGTATAGTAAAAACTACCCTATTCACAAGAAATTACCTCTACTTAATAAATCAATAATTGCAGGCAAACAATAGAGAAAAATAGGAAACATGCAATTCCCTATTAAAGGTATTTGTGGAAATTTCACATAATATTCACAGACTTCTTACAGAAAGGCACAAAACACATACCTCAATCCTAAGAGATCAATATACTTGAACCACGATGATTAATTCTCCTTATAACGTTGAGGATCTGATAAAACATCAAAAACGCTCAACCAACGATATCTTGAGAAAGAAGAGTAATTGGAAAACAAAGCTTTAGGATAAAGAAGAACTCACCAATGCGGTTCCAACATAATCGACGATGGCTGAAACAGAGATCAGACGAAGGCTCAGGAATCTAGAGAAGAATCGTGGTTGTACGGGTTGCTCTTGGACGAAGAACCTGAAGAAGGAGTGTGTTCGGTCCGTCAGGAATGACCCTGGTCCGTTTAATGAAAATAAATAAAATACACGGCGTGTACATAGAGGGTACATGAAGTGTACTCTGTTTTTCCATACTCCACTTTAAGCGGCCTCCACATCACCACTACACACCGTGTGTGTGTCCCGGACACAGCCAGCACACGGCCTAACACGGCAAGGGAGTACACGACGTGTACATCAAAAATTTATAGAAACCCCTATTTTCTCAAAAACACCCAGAAGAATAAAGACATACCTGAAACGATGATTCAGGTTCTTACATTAGAGAGATCCAATCAAAACCAAATATCCCACACAATTATTGAAATGGACTAATAACTATTTTCTTGGAAGTTTTTTCCCATAATCAACAACTATAGAATAGTTTTATACATTAAATGAAATAATTTCATTACCATGTTCTTTCATTGATAAATCAATATAGATTTATTATTTTATTATATAAATAATAATTTAATAATTTAAAGAAATAAAGGAATAAATTTTTTTTAATCAAATAAGACAATCAAAATTATTTTGATGATTGTAATTGTAAATTATAAAATAGTATTTTCCTGATTCACATAAATTGTGGTGACTGTCAAACCTATTTGTTTCAATATTATTTTCTAAGGATAATTATTTCTATTTCTTTACAAAAACTATTGGGTTAATTCATATATCTACATAGTGCTAAAATTTTAAAAATATGAACATTTTATAGGTGTAATATGTGGGAATTTATTCAATTCAGTTAATGTAATCAACAACTTCATAGCACTTTTATAGACATGTTATTGATGGATTATTCTCGTACACATAGAAAATATTCCATTTTCAATGTGCATAATTTCTCAATGTCATTCCTATGAAAATTTTATACTATTTGTGGTTTAATTTTCATTCTTATGTGGCATATATTATATGAGTTTCTGTGATTTTAAATTTTATTTTCATTACCTCTAAATTCATGTTAATAAAAAGAACCTCTAATTTTTGTTTCATTCATATGACAAAATCAAACTATATATTCATATATACAATGTCCTCTTATGGTATATTATTCAAATACAATTTGTTTTAAGACAATAAATAAATGGTAAAAATTTTTAATTATCAATGATCCAACCATAGGCACACCTTTTATATATTAGGATATCTTCTTCATAGTAATCAAAAATATTGTTCATCCATATTCATAAGATAAATAAATTTATACCTCATTTTGAGAACATCAATTTATGGAAAATGTTTATTGAAAAATAAATTATTAACCTCCTCCCACTTCATAGTGACAATATATTCCTTATTCACAATGTTTGTAACCATTTCATATCATTAGTATTCTGACCATCATAATTATTATAAGAAAAAATTATCGTTCAATGATTGAAAAATTGAATGAATGAACATATCATTTCTATAATATTTATTCATTTATAATAAAGTATATATTAAAAATATCCAATAATAGATGTTGTCCATTATCAAATAATTAATTTAAAAACATGTTTTTCATAATTTGTTTTATTTGGTGACACTATATGTTTTTGGTTGTTACTCATACCCTAAAATGGAATATCAATCAATTTACTAACCTCATCTACTGTGGAATTAAACTATTGACTATGAAAATCATAACATTTTACATCACAGTCAACAATAATTTATTCCTCCAATTTGTATCTATATACTAAAATGAAATGTGTTTACATGATTAATAAACAATAATCACTTTTTTGTATGATTAAGAAATCATATCCATATATATTTGAACCATTATATGTATTATAAAATAAATGCTTAATCTCATACAATTAAACTATTAAGAACACATCAATTTATTTATTTTTTATTATCGTATACTTCTCAACATAACGAATAATATAAGTTTAACCCCTATATTATATAAAAAAGACAACTAAAACATTATTTACATATATTTTTCATCAATTGACATGTTTATACCTAAAAAATCTAAAATAAATACTATTCATTGAGACTAATGGTCTTTTTTCATTGAATATTAGATATATAAACACCTAATTTTATAACACTAAATATGTTTCTTTCATATGCTTTCTTTACTTGAGTTTCATTATTTGTATATCATATATTGAATTAATTTTCTTTTCTAAGGAAACATGAATTATTTAAAAAGTATTAACTAATTTTCATAGTAATGGTAATATCATAACAGACCATTGAATAATTAAAACAATATCATCAGTATTTAAGGAACAACAAAAGGAATAAAAAGAATAATAATGGAATAATATTATGATGTCATATGAAGATTTCATGTTCCATTAAATAATAATCATATATAAATACATTATACTATAAAACCATAAATATGATGTTGTGAAATCCAAAAATCTAACATGGTAATGAGTATAAAATTGATAATAATAAACTATGGTGACATAAAGTATTAATGTGGATGAAAATTATATTTTGACACATATATAATAATAGTTTATCATAAACATTTGTTATGGTTTACCACTTGGATAATTATCTCATCTTGAAATCATATTATATAATGAACATCATTTTTTAAAAATATCATGTTTCAATCATTACTCAATACATTTAATTTTAAATATTTGGGTTTTTATATTCCTTTGGGAATGTGTAGGGTTAAGAATATTTTAGGTTAAATTGTGTGATTCACTCAATAAACCATAGAACATGTTTTAGAGTTCCATAGGATGGTGTATAGTTAGGTTCATGATTAGTTCAAACTGAATGTGTTTATACTAAAACCATTTTATTTATTATAGAATCATCTTTTATTTTTGGTTTATGTTTTTCAAACCACATGTCCAAACCACACAAAATATCTGGTAGCCGAGAGTGGGGGTATGTTTTTTTAATAGTTAGTAAAAAAGTGTGTCCAAAGCATTTGAAATGATTTAATTAATCCAAATGTTTATATTATGACTTGATATACATAATAGTTTCCTCATTTATTTCCAATTTTAGTGAACTTATGTCCTCATAGACTTATTTAGGATAATTTAGGGATTATATACCTCCCAGTATTTGATTTGGATACAACATTGGGTTTAGAATCTAGTTTATTTTTTGGTATGTGCATGTTATTTATCATTATTTTTTTATTTATAATCTATTCTCCCTTGAATTTTTCATAAATCAGAAATTTTGATTCATGATCTATAATTATTGAAATAAAATAATTAGGATTCTTAATGTTTTATCATGAAATTATAAATCATTTTTTTTGATCTTTGGTTTTCATTTTTTGATATTTTGGAATCATTTAGGTTATTATTTACTCTCATTTTTATTTTCTTTAAATTCATGAATTAGATATTTTGTATTGGGAATTCATGTTTATTGATTTTCTCTCATAAATTAAGTCCATCTTATTTTTTTGTTGTATCGATGAAATTTAAATCAATTGAAAAACAACTATTGTGGTAGGAGATTTCATCTAGAGTATTTTTATGTTCTATACGTGCTCACACAATTCATAAAATTTATTTTTTAATTTATACTTCCATGATAACTAATTTATTTAAATGTATTTGTTGTGTTTTTGTTGTAAAAGTGTTCCACCCCATTTTGATTGATATTGAGATGCTGATTTCAATTAATAGTTAACTTTTTTAAAGGGTGGTTTAAAATAATTGTTCTTATGTGACAATGGGTAATGATTTTTTTTGATGAATTGTGAAATTATATTTAACATGATTTGATAATAAAAAACATTATATCATTGGGTACCAAGGTGGTGTTTAGTATCGGGACATTTTTTTGATGTGTGGGGGAATTAAACAAAAGGGTGTTCCTTTACTCTTTTTCTAGGTTCATTGTGGACTAGTTCACATGAATATATAGAGGGAGATTTGCATATTAGGGTATATATATCCCCCATTGGTGTATATTTTTGTTATATTTTTTTGTTTTCATTGGTTTTGATTAATAAACAAACAAGAAGCCTAGCTAGCCAAGACCTATATTTTCTTCAAGGCATACTCCATTGTTCATTTCATTGGAATTGGATTTATGAATCATGGAGTGATAAAAAGAAAACTGTTCATAAAAATTTATTTGAAAAATATTTTATGATGTTGTTTTTATAAACTATTAAAATATATAAATTTACATAATTTATATTAAGCCCTATAAATATTGACGTCATGGATTGTTTTCCTTTTACTAGGAGTAATTGAATTATTTTTCAAATAAAACCTATGGATCTTTTTTTAGGATTCCACTTTCATTTTTTTAATCAAACCATTCACATTCCCATGGGTTTCTATAGACCAAATTTTATTTTATACAAGAATGGGTAATATACCCTGATGAGGAGGTAGTTTTTTATCATAAGATGTGCTTGTATTTTTGGGTCAAAAGTGGGATGTTACATACTCAATACACAATGATATTTATTCCTATATCTTATTCATTAGTTCTCCTTATTGGATTGTGTAAATTTCTATAGGGTTGTTGTGACTTTTTGTAATGTTACTATTGTTTGAGTTTTTTAATGGAAACTTCATTTTTTCATTATTTCCATATATATAAATTTTTGTGTCCATTCTGGTTTGGTGATATCATTCCAAAATATTAGTTAGATCCCAGTGTGCATGTATCAAGGTTGCGAGGATAAACAATACCCTTCATGTCATGTTACAAATCTATCTGAAGAAATGGTTTTTTTGGCATCCCATGTTGTTTTTGAAAAATTTGCATCAATGCGATGGTTTTTCATAGGATTACACATATTGGTATGTTTGGTGGTTAGGATATAGGATTTCTGAGATGTAATGTGTTACATATGATTTATTTTAGGGATATATTTCATCTTAACAAGCATTAAGTTATAATATGATATGTGTAAATGTGTCTCTTATGTTTATTTTTTAAAATTTATCTATGTTATTTTATTATGTTCTGTTAGTTTTAACTGTTATTTATTCCTTGTATAATGGTATTTTCCATTCCATTTATATTGTACCATGCCTCTTATGAGACTCCCTCCCCTTCCTAAATAGGTCAGTATAGATGATGCTCTATGATGTAACCCTCTACTTGATTAGATCCATGTCAAGGATGTACAATGGGAAGTTCATGCAGGGGACCAACATGTACTCATTTCTCAAATTAATGATAGGGCATCATAAACTAGGGATAAAATAGATAATGTCATAGCATAAAAGATCTTTTTCTAGAATACAATATCTATTCAAAATATGGTTGACCCATAGAATGAAATGGAATGGCAAGACATGATTGATTTGATCATTGACTTAATAGAGACTCCAAAATCTATTAAGGGGATTTATACTACCATCATACTTGAGGAATCATGTAAGAGGTGTTATGAAGTGATGGTTAAAGTGAATAACATGATGTATTCATGTATAAAAACCCCAAAGAAATCTACTATAATAAATTATTCTTTGATTCCATGACTATAGTCATTTGTAAGGATATTTTCTCTATTTTAAGGTGTGTTCGCTCAGTGATTGAGTTCATTGTACACATTTCTCAGTTAATTCCCTTTTCATATGAATTTTTTAAAATATAAATTTTCATGTTTTATAGATTTTAGATAGGTTTTTGAATGGAAATTTAATATATGTTATTTATACAGAATATTTTCATTTATATGAAGGTTGTGTAAATAGTGACATTGTAATAGATGGGTCTAGTAGAAAATATAGGTTTGGTTGAATTCCACCTCCACCTAAAGGAATATTGAGTTGCTGAAATAGGAAGAATAAAAGTGGAACAAGTTTTGTTGAAGTGGTGATGGTTGATCAATATAGAGGAATTCATACACACTATTGGCAGTGTAAGGGAGTGTTCTATTGAATTTTTTACTAGTGAATCATAGTAGGTCCCACCAAACCTTTTTGTTATTCACCCCAAATATAGAGGCCCATGGTTTTCAAAAAAATGAATTTTCATCATTTTAGATGAAGACTAACTATGTTTCACAATAATATACTCATGAGGACCATGAGGGATTAGTTTCTTTGGAAACATTGAGACATAATCAACTGGTAAAAAATATCTACATCATTTACCATTTATTTCATTACATAAATACCCCTTCTTAGAAATATTATACTTAAATATTTGTTTTAATAAGCAAGATAAGGGAAAAATGAAATGGGGAGATAAAATTATCTATAAGGGTAAACATAATTGATATAAAAAATGACCATAAACAAGTGTATGATATGTGTTAGGGTGTGAAAATGATCCAAACATTATAAAATCATACCCATCAATTAAATTATTATAATCAAGAAACGTGGAATAATATTTTGTCAATAAAAATATATGACATACAATAGAATGGAAGAATCAATAATAAAACATAAACGTTGAAAATATTCATGGAAAAGAATAAAAAATACAACAAGTGCATAAGTATGTATAGTCATAATCTTAGTCAAGTATCACTATTCAATCTATCATAGTGGATTAGGTTCTATAGAAACCCAAACCTTTCATACATTTTATATCATTATTTTTAACATAAATATCTAATAAATATAAACCAATGATTGAAAATAAAAATGTATTGGGAAGAATAGTTATATAAATAGATTACATGAAAATAAAATAAATATTTTTTATTTTAATCTCCATAATGAGCTTATAGATTCTATTGATCTCAAAAAAATACATAGGATAAAATGGGAAATATAAATGGAAAACGAGTGATATAAAAAAAACTTATAGGTGAAAAATAGAAATAAATAATATCTTATATGTTACAAGGAACGACATAATAAAATAATAGGAATTTATCATGAATAGACATATTGTGGAATAACATAAAGATCATTGACTCATAAGATCCTAGAAACCATGGAATATTGGTGTAATATAGAATATGAAAAAGAAATTAGTCATTTATAACAACTAAGAAAACATCACACAAAGGATATATTCCCACAAAGGATTAGGTTCACTCCCAAATCAGATAAATATTTTATAAAGAGGCCAAAACATTAACCAATTAATTGAAGAACTATCTAATTGAACACATAATAACATATACATTCATATGTGTTCTATATAATGAAATCAAACATAATGTATAAACCTATGGAATACCCATCGAATGAATTAAGTTTCATAATCATGTCAATAATATAAACCAAATGTATTTTCATAATTTCTTACAATAAATAAGGGTTTTATGAATTGGTTTACATTTATAAGTATATTGCATGAAAAGTGATTTCCATATAGATAAATCACTTTGGAAATGTCTATCTAAAGTTGGGGTTTTAGAAAAGACTATTGAGTCTTTAATATGGGTAGGAGTATTATAATAAAAATAAAACTATAACTTAACTATAATGGTATTATTTAAAAAAATTATATAACATAGATGTTTTAAAACAATTCATTGTTTGGTAAATTACAATGGTGAAATAAAATAGCATGGTTTGGATTAATTCAATTTTCAAAATGAATTATAGAATGGGTTATTTATAATGTGTATATAGAATCTACAAGGAATGGTGAATTGCAATATGTATTTATGTTTGGTAAATATATATAGAATATATAAGAGGTAAATAATAATAATAAAGACACTAAGTGAGGTAAACAGTGACAAAGTTAACCCAAATTAAATAGGATGGTTTAGAGAGATCCATTTCCTTTTGATCCAAAATTGTTCTAAAATTGACGTTAATGTCTGAAATAAAAAATTTAAATTCATTTATTCCATAATTTAGAGCCTTTTTTATTTATATTTAACTTTATATAGTTATATAATGTTAATTTTATCTATTTAAATGAGTTGTAAATTTAAATATCATTTTTTGGTGGCATTTATTTCCTCATTTCATGGTCGGATAACATATGGATAAAAATTGAAGATTTTTTTTAAATGATATAAAAAATATAGAGGTAAAATTAAATAATAGTCATGAACATATAGATATTTTAATTTTCCAAAATACACATTTTTTTTCTAATATAGACGTAGTTCATTTTTTAAAATGTTAATAATAAATGGTATGTACATTTAGGTTTTTTACATAACATCAGTAACATGTATTGTTTTATTTAATTACATTATTAAAGAATATTAAAAATTATATAAGTTACAACATACAAATTATAATCATAACTAAACATGATAGTATGTCTCTAACCATTCTTGATAGAGGTAGAGAATTAAAGTTCATGGATTTTGTAAACCAACCATAATATAGACAATAGTTTCATTTTAGAAATAAATGGAGGGTGGATAAAAAATTAATATACCATTAATAAACTTTTAGTGGATTTATTATAAAATATTAATTATTTTATGGTGGGTGGTGGAGGTAATTATAATATATAAGAAGAATATAATTTAAAATGGGTTAATTGAAAATTTTACTCCTTAATTGTTATCTCCTTGAAATATTCCATATGGGACCTTAAAAAAGTTAAATTGGGTTTGACCATTAGATATTGGACTTAGGGGAGAGGATTTGAAAATTAGTTAGGTGTAAGTTTTAAATAGTACAAGTCTTAGTGTTTATAAAATCTTTTTACTTTCACCATGGTATAAACATATAATATTTTCATTATATATGATTTTAATAAATAATTCTATAGTTATATACGTTAGGATACTATTCTAATAGTGAGTTTACTATTCTTAATATTTAGACTAATATTCCTATAGATATATTAATATACCAATGTTCAGGTAAATGTTCCAAAAATTTGATTACTATTTGAATAGTGAGATTTGTAACAAACATATGGGTTGCCTACATCCTATAAATATCACTTCTTTATATAATTCTTCATTTACATCTATTTTCTCTAATAGTTATAAATTTTATGTTTCTAAAATTTTGATTGGTTTACTAATATTATATTTCATTTTTCTAGTGTTGTTCATTTGGATAATTATTCTAATATATTAGAAACATCCAAATTTTAATATTTGACATTTCTTTTTTTCCCTTTTTTTGTCTTGTTGAAATGTTTGTAATTTTATATACATTATTTACTAAAAATTTAATGAAAATTATAAAAATTACCTTTTTTGGATTATCTTTGTGAGGTTTTTGTATGAGACAATATATGATATAATATATCCCACATTGATTTTGGAACAAAATATCACTTATAGACTCTAGGTTTTCAAAGGTTAACTCCATATTCCATTATTTCCATAGTAATGGTTCACTACCATAATAATCATATCGGAAAAAGTATCATAATAAACTATGGCCACTACCCATTCCAGTCCCTATTATGTCACTATATGTTATTATTTACCCAATAAATTGGATTTATATATAATTAACATTACACCAATCTCATAATTAAACCCATTCATATGAATGTTAAAAAAATAAAAAAAAATTAAACATATCATCATATTATAACATGTGGTATGGATACGGGTTTAATGAACCATTCATAATCAAAATCATAAACCATTAATTTTTTTAAGAAAATATAATTTCATAACATCCTAAATAAATCAAAATAAATTTTAAAGGATATTGGTTTAGATAAAATTACCTTTTAAAAATCACTTGAATATTTCTTGAAGAAAACTACCTTTATATTTGAAATAGATTATTTATAATAAAATAATTTCCAAAATATTAAGAATGTATTTTACATTGAAAATAACCAGGAAAACATAAAAAAGATCTGTTAATTAAAATATTATAAATTATGGTGGGAAAATCATATAATATGCTGTACGGTTGTACAAAAATTCCATTGACATTATTAGTAGAAATTTAGAAGACCGTTATTTAACAAACAATAAAAAGTCTCCATTAAAATATTCTAATAGACATTAAAGCATGGGTAAAATTTAGTTTTATAAATTAGTCGATATAATTAAAAAAACATACAAAAAATTATTTAAATTAAGGGCATGGAATAAAATATTTCTTACTCTAGAGGAATCCAAGTTTGGATTTCCATAAAAAAACTCCAATGGATCTCCTTAGTATTTAAGGAGAGTGAAAATAAAATAGTAGCTTGAATTATATATAAATATATAAATGATAAAGAAATAATTAAGGATTGGGAGAGATATATCATATAATTCAAGAAATATAATATTTAATTATAAACAATCCCCATAAAAAAGATATTGTAATGCAAAACTCTTACATAATGTTCATATTTAATCATCAAAAACTCTAACCTATTGCATAATAAATTTAAAATTTTTATAATTATATAATATAACCATATTCAATCCTATAATACCATTCATGATTTAATTTTAACATCATATCACCCATTCATCAAAGATATTTCTTTATCATTACTATTTCGGGTGTTAACTACTTCATTTTTCATGTGTGATTTGGTTTGATGGTTATATTCCAAAACATTTATCATGTTTACATAATCTCCATAATTATAATCTTGATATAGGTATCATAAATATTCATTGTATATAAATAACAATATATATAAACTGATGATGGAAATTGAATTAAATCACTATGTGGAGATGTAATTCCTAGGTACGCAGGAGTGATTCTACTATTTTCTTATAGATGGAATGAAATAATGTTATCATTAATTTATATTATCATAATAATTAAAATATCATAAATGTAATTTATGTAAGTGTAAAATATATCATAAAAATAATATGTGATGGATAGTGGTAGAAAATTAGTTGCATCAAAAGGTTGAGGACGTAGTCCGCACATACACATGAGAGACATTTTCATCTCCCATTGGATTTAGAAAATGTTGTAAATGAATATACCATCACTATAATAATTTCTCAATATATTTATTATACTATATTAATTGTTTTTATGGATAATACTTTTTATATAATGTAGAATAATAAATATAACTCAATTATATTTATTATGATTTGTACATATTCTTAAAGATACTTCTTTTGGAATTTTCCTTAAGAATTTAATGATTGTTCATAAAAATAATCTGTAGAATGAATTTAATGATTCTATAATGTGGTTTTAGTAAAAAAATTCTAATATATATATCTAATGTTTTTTAATAATGTAGAAGAATATGGGTCCTCTTATAATTGATGGGAGGGGCACCAAGGCAATTTCGGAAATGATTTCAAGGATTTTAAGTTACATTTATGGGTAAGTGGATAATAATAGAAAAGGTAATTAAATTGAGTATAATATAATTTTAAAATATATTTATACAATAATCATTTGATATTTTAGGGGATAATCCAAACCTTATATCATGGTTTAACCCACTAGTAATCCTATATTAAACTTAACTGTTCTAATATAATTTTACTATTTTTACTATTCGCATTGATCAAAAATAAATAAATAAGTATTAAAATATATTATTTATTTTTTACTCATAATATAAAAAACCTTCTACTGCATTCAATTTCATATTGTGGGAGAATTTACTTTTAATTGATCACGAAAACCGCACTAAAAAACCCATTTTCAAAAAACAAATTTATAACTGAAAACATTTTATTCATCCATTTCATACCTTGTAAAAATGAAAAAATGAATATTGAAATATTATATTAATTATATAATATATAAGTTTCATTAAAATAATTAATTAATTTTCATTAGATACATTTATAAAGATAAAAACACATTGTGTACATAAAATAGATTGTTGATAAAAATATGTTTTTGAGCAGACAAATTAACTTATACCAAAAAAGGTATATTAATGATTCCTATGTAATAAATCATATTTTTTATAATTAATGATTTATTAGGTAACATAATGATAAAATTGAAAAAATCATAAGATATTTCTTGAAAATAATAGAAACATTTAAAAAAATATGTATTTATCACAATTCACTGAAAAATAAATCACTATTCAAATTTTGATAAAATAAATTTGAGAAAAATAACATGATAATTTTAAAAATGATATTAATTTACATAGAAATTATTTCATAAAATAGAATATTTTAATTATAAACTTTATATTTTAAAATGAAATACTACCTATTTTTCAACAAAAAAATATAAAGTGTAAAATTAATTTACTAAATAGTGAGTAAATACTTTTTAATCATTAATAAATATATTTTAAATAATAATATACATAAAATCTATTTTTCATAAATTAGTTTATATTATTCAGACATTCTAAACTGATGGCTATGTTATAATGGTTTAATATATCATGGCTTACGTTCACTAATTATTTCATGTATGGAAAGCTATCAAATACATAAAGTTTTATTTCAAGGGAAACTTATAAAATATTATGATATTACATTATTCCCCTATTAGAATTAATTTTACCATATAAATTCAATCATTATGGTTTAAAATTTTATTATATCTCTACTTCATGACATCCTAAGGATACCGTGCTTCTTCCTCAAAATTTTGATGCCACCAATGAATTTTAATCTTATTAGTAGTCTTGTTATATAGAACATTATATATATGATCAACTATTTACACCGATTATTCTAGAGAAAATAATCACCCACCTTCTATATAACCTAAATTTTCCTTAAATTTTGTTTCTAGGGTATATACAATATTAGCATAACTACATGGATTGCATTATAAACATTATAATGGTTTGGTGGTAGTGACATGTGAGAAGCTACAATATCTAGTTGATTTAGAATCTTGAAGGAAACAATATGAGTAGGGCCCACATTTCCCTTATTTAAAAATACGATTACCTTTTTCTATATATAAATTCCGTATAAACCCTTAAAAAACATCCAATATTATATCTCATATATAATTGTAAGTATAATACATATGTCTACTTTGAAATGAATTCAAATTATACTAATTGGATTAAACCTTCTCAACTATTTCCATAGTTATCTCAACTTTGAATAGATTTATTTCACCAAATTCATCCTAGTATATTTGATTAACAAACAAACATTAATATATGAAATTGCAAGGAGATATATAAATTCCCTAATAAATATTATTTTTGTATGAATATATCACAAGATAAAGTTGTTTATATCCTCCACGTTTGAAATATAAGGAATATAATATAATCCTATAATCTATGATTAGAATGGCCCTATCTGATAGACCCTATGTATGAGGATGATAATAATAACTGGAAAAAACTCTAAATCTAGAACTTGTTGAAGACATTTATATAATATCCGGGTAAAACTTGGCTACAAATCAGGTAAAGGAGAATTTGGAACTCCTCGTATCCTTAAACCTTCCTTAACTCATATACTAGCAAGGTGATCTAGAGTGATATATAATATGGTATCAAAGAATTATGTTTACGGTGTAAGTATGGCGACTACAACCAAAATAATTTTATAAAATTTATATGTTTTGAGGATTCTGATAAATAAATCTAGATTTATTTTTTTCATTATCCATCTACTATGGGCAGTGGTTATAATATCCTCATATAATATTTATCTCACAATTGAAATGATGAAATTCCCAAAACCAGGATACATACTTCACAATATCCTTCAAAATGTTTACCCTCCATAAATAATCTTTCATATCCCTATACATATTCGTACATTTAATGCAATACAAAATGATGTTCTCTAAGATTTATCCAATAGATCCTTTATTAGGCCTGATATTGAGGGGACACATACTGGATTCTGAAACATTAACAGTCCGTAATAATAATGGTTGATCTTAGAAAAAAAATCAAATTATTTTATAGCTCAATATATCCATTTTGTGAAATTATAATATTAACAAGGATATATTTATGAACATTTATTTTATAATGATAATACATCTTCCCTTCCCTCACAATTTCAATGTCCATCCATGGAAAATCCACAAATATTTGATATCTTTTTTTTATCAACATAGATAATCTATCAGGAACCTTTCAACTCAAAGTATCACCCACCTTGATCACTTTCCTTGGATTTTAGTGAATTTAGAGGTCAAATTCATTAATCAACTCTAACCAAATTCATTGGTTCTTAGTCAACTCTTTCTATGTTAATATTTTCATTAGGCATTTATGATCTGTTTATATATATATATCAGCATTATCCATCTTGTTAATTTTTCACATATTTAATGAAAAGGTTATCATTTCCAAATATAAATCATGAGTCATGATATTTTGCTGATAAACCTTCAATTTTCATAATGTATAAGGTATCACCATATAATTTTTCTAGAGGCCACTTCCCAAACCATTCTTTGAGGATAACTATAAATAACAATCCCTTTTCAAATATAGTGTACTTTGAAAATAGTTTCACTAAACAACATTATATTTAATCCCTTGAAATTATATTGACACTAATAAGTCCAAGAGAACATTACATCATTCCTAGTTAATATAGTGATTGGATTAGATAACTATTACAAATAAGTCACAAATGATTGATAATATCAGTCTAGTACCAAAAAAATTGGTTTTTAGTCATAGTGGTGGTCTGAACCAAGGTTTAGTAACTTTTTTCATTGATGGATCCACTGATATACCTTTTCCTGATAGTATATAACCAAAAAAATTCTATTACTACAAATCATATATGTAAAATTATTTTTACAATTTTTTCTTCCTTAGGGTCTTCACAAAAATCATCATGTCATCTGCATGCTCTTTATTTCTCCTAAAATATATAATAATATCATCTATAAATACTACTAGAAACTAATTTGGGTAATCACTAATATATCTATTCATCAAATCCATGAATATTGTATCGAGATTAGTAAGACCAATTGGAATGTCTATAAATTCATATTGTTTATACTTCTATAAAATGACCACCTTGATTGTTTATTAACTTTTCACCATAAAATGATATTATCCTTTTCAAATATCACCCCTAAAAAATATTTACCTCCATGTATTTTATCAATAAAATAACCAATATGTATAAAAGGATATATATATTCTCTATTGTGATATTATTATGTTATAAATCAATAATATAGTGTCTCATTGATCCATCTATCTTCTTAACAAAATAAAATGTTCACTCCACGGTGATACACATGTCCAAATGAATCCATCATAAAAATTATCCTAGAATTTCTTCATTAATACCTCCAACTATATTGACTCCATCCTATATGGAGTATTTGAAACAGTTGAATCTCTATATTTTTTTTGAAAATATGACATCATTATTTACGGGACGAATAGGTTACTTTTATAGAAAAAATTTATAAAATCCCATATTTTAATCATATCTTCAAAATAAACTATCCTTCCAACCACATAAGATAAATACCCACGTTTAATATTCAATAGATTTAATTTCCATTTGATGTTCATTGTTATCCTAAATACAATATACAATCCTAGGATGTTTCGAAATATCAATTGTGACTTCTGTTCCTGATATTTTGACATGATCTTTATATAGAAAAAAAATCCATGTATTAAATCAAAAAAAAATTCAATTTTAGTAAAAATAAATTAATTTTCTGGAAACACATTACCACTAACATAAATTTGGGAGGATTTATTCACTTAAGATGTGACAATCATACAGTAAGAATTTTATTCTACTATTTCAACATCTATTCATTGAGGATATGAATTAACACTCTCTAAGACTATCCTTATATACAAGAATTCATATCTCCATGATCAATTAGGGTACATCAAAATTATATCTTACCTATAAAGACCACAACATTATCATTATATATTCACTCCATTACTAAAAAATGGCTAGCATAACATTCTTGTATCATAAATCAAACTAAATAATCTACCAAAATCAATCTAGGATGTCTCAACCATTACACATTTTTTCAATAAATTTCATTAGAAGATTATCTCATGACATCCTTGGTTATTGTCAATAAAATTCAACAATAATGGCACAAAATAAAATATTAATTAGACTATGAATATCCTCTGTAAGTTTCCAACCACATAAACAATAAATTCCTATTCATATTGAACCATAATTATCTTAAATATATACTCAAACGATTATATTTGAGGTTAATACCCCTAGATGAATATGTTCTAAAAACATATCAAACTTGTAGTATTCCTAAATGGATATATTTTATTAGAGAAATATATTCCTTTATTTACAATAAAATAAGATATTCTCTAATACATAGGCATATAATAAGGTTTCCCACAAATGATTTCATAATAAATTATTCAAATGTTACCAAACCATTCTATGATAACATCTATAGTGACCCATTTTTTTCATACATAAATGTTTTAAAATGTATATCAATATTAAATACATTTCAAAATAATACATTACTAAAGATCATATAGGTTTATTGTCAGTGGAATCTTGGATATGTAAAAAATAACTAGATATTTGATCTATAACATTTCCCATTTTTTTCTTCATAACTAGAACCCTTCTTAAAAATTGAAGGCATAAAAACGTTATTCATAACGTGGGTAGGTGAAGAATAATAATGTATATGATATATTCTCTATAAGGGTATTCATAAGAGATATCAATAAATGATCTTATTGGATAACAATATAATGATAAAGGTATGATATAATGATCTAACCATTAAAAAATCAAACCATTCAATTCATATATCATTATCATGAATCATTCCATAACGTCTTATCAACAAAAATAAAGAAGACATAATTTTAGGTAATCATCAATAATCAATCATGATCCATAAAGTAATATAAGAAGAATAATACATATGTTTTAGACATGCACATAACCATATAAAATGATTTTTATTTAGATCTCACTAACAATACTATAATATTGAATTTTCTTTTATCTCCCCATTCCATCATTTCATTATACATGGTTCACTCCCATGACTATCTTATTTTACAATGTCCCTTAATAAAAAAAATTAATTTTCATTCTAGTACTTTTTATCTCATGATATATCCTTCTATACCCATTACATTATAGGGATATATAATTAAATGAAAACATATCAAATAATGAAAATAATACATTCTTATAACACAAGATAATCAAACATTCATCATATTGTCATGTCATAACTCATAGAATGGATACATAATTAATTAAAATTTCATCATCATAATCATAAACAATATATAGAATGAATAATGATGATAAAATTTGATAATATCCTTATTAAATAATAATAATCATAAAATTATGTTTTTATAGAAAAAATAACTTAAAAAATAACTTGAACATTTCTCGACGAAATATTGTATTTATTTGAAAGAAATTATTTAAAATAAAAAACATTAAAAATAATAAAGAAAATCATTTAATCAAAAGGAACCATGTGAAAAATTAATGCATGATTAAAATATTATATTACCTTGTACATTATATAAATAAATTCATGCATTGTCTATCAAAACAAAAATTTCAATCACATTCTCAAAAAAAATTCAGAAGCACCTTTTTCGTAAAATGATAATATAAATACATTGAAAAAATTATAGAACGTAAATATTTGGTAAAAATTAATTAAATAATAAAATTTAAAATATTAAATAAATTAATTTAAGACATTTAAAAAAAAGTGTACATGGAATAAATGGTTCCATATCTAATTAAAAAATAGGGTCGATTTTCCTTCAAAACATTCATTCAGCCTCTTTAGTGCATAAGAGATTATAATAAAAACTGAAAAATAAAGTATATATAAATAAAAAATGAAAAAGAATATATAAAATACATTTCATAGATTTTTCATACTATTTTATCTTTTTAAAATGATAATTTAAACAATCTCAATAAAAATTAGATTGTAACAAAATCTTTGACCACAAGTCCTCCTTATATTATAATAAATCAACAATTTTTTTATTAATTTAAATTTATTATAATTATCTAATAAAACAATATTATTAAAATTTATACAATTTATAATTTACTAATAACATATAATCACATGTCCATTAATAATATTTTATTATCATAATCATTTCAAGTGTTTGGTGCTTCGGTTACCATGTATGATTTTTTATAATGGTTATCAGCATCACACTTTGATCCTGGTTACCTAATATAAATAATATTAATGTAGATATATATATCATATATATTCATTCCTTAGATATTTATAACCATTAGTATAAATAGGTTATAAAAAATGAATTTCACAACTGCATGGAGATGGTAGTCCATACATATGCACGAGTAATTTTTTTTGATTGATGGAAACAAATAAAGTTATATATTGATTAATCCTTAAAGAATAATTATTATACAAAAATTTCATATAAAAAGATTAAAAATATCATAATATACAGCCATTAATGATGGTTGTATATAATTATTCATATTTCTATGAGAAGGTGATATTCCACCCATACATAGAAGTGATACATTCATATCCAATTTCATTAAGAAGATGTGGTAAATGGTTGAGTCATCAACATAAAGAAAATATAGTTTATTTACGATAGTATATTAATTATTTTCCTATATATAAAACATGTTTAGTGGACAGATAATAATAAATAATGTTGAAAGAGCATTGTTACAACTTATACATCTTTTTTGAGATGCCTAATTTGGATTAATAAATAACTCATGAAGCATTCATCATATGAGAATGACGGAATCAATATAATGAGGGGAAGGATTATTGAGGCATTGAAAAGTAGGAATATTATGATGTATAATTATCAAATATTTTGAATAAGGGAGGAGTATAGGTTCAATTTTATAACTGAGGGTAGGGATACATATGAAAACTCTTAAACATTTATGTGACTTGAGTCCAGTTTCATGGGATGACAAACCAAAATGGTTTGGTATTCAAAGGCAGAAAAATTTACAGTTTTAATATTGTAAAAAAATTTATAGGTGTGTGTGGAAATCATAACCTTATCGCATGGTTATACTCCCCCCTATAAAACATTTCTTAACATTAACTATGGTAACAAAATTTTACTATTTTTACTATTCACTATGACAAAACATTAAGTTAAACCTATTACATTATATTAATAATGATGAATAAAAAATAGAAACCATTTTATAATATTCTTGTAATATATATATATAATTAGAAGAATATAATTTTAGTTATCCATGTAAAGTGAAATACAAATCAGTTTTTGAAAAAAGGAATTTTCAAACAAAAAACATATTTTTCATTCATTCAATGACATAAAAAATAGAAAATTAATGTTAAATTTTTTTATTGAATATATACTATATTATTTTCATTATAACCAGTTGTAAATATATGTTAAATTAATTTTTTATGATAAAAACACAATACATGTATAAAAATAGATTTTACAGAAGAATGAGGTTTTACACACAAAAATTGAATAATACACAAATCAAGTATAATGTTGATTAATATTTAATTAATTTTCTTATTTCTAATTAAATTAGGAAAAGGTTAAATTAATTTTATTTTACAAAACAATTTGGGTCATTTACATGAAAATATGACACTTTTTACAAAAATATACATCATTCCCGATTCACAAGAATATAAATTGATTTTGAAGAATCAGAAAATAACTATAAAATAATATTGAATTTTTTTTTTCAAACTGAAATAAATTTCCAAGAATAATGTTTTATTAAATAAATAAAATTAATTATAATGTTTACATGTAATAATATGATAAAAACCATTATTGAGGAAAGAAAATTGTTTGTCAAAAAATTACTTTACTGAAACATTGGTAAATTTTTATTATAAATTATAAAATAAATTTCCATTATTAAAAACCATTATAGTAGTTTTTAATAAAAATTTTATTAAATTTCGTACCTTATGATTTAACATATTGTCTGTAATGGAATATTATATACAAGCTCATATTTACTTGGTGTTTCCTGTAAGGAAACATGTCAAATACACCATGTTTTAATTCAATGTATATATATATATAAACTCGTAGTAATAGAATAGAAAACCTAAATTTCCATTTTACACTAAAGATATTTATTGAGATTCTACACAGATATTAAACCAAATATTATTTTTCATGTTCATCAGCTTTAGAGGAGTCGTTTGGATAAGCATAAGATTATAATCTAATATGGTTCCTTCCAAAAGCCTCTTGAGTAATGTAGATTTATGCGATAGAGAAGTTTTAAGTGAATGATCACATGGGTATAGTGATAGGTAGAAGTATTATTTTCATTGATTCACCAATTATTTCATGAACTAGATCCGGTTGAAATCTGAACCAGTGCTCAAACTAGTCTGTGACATGGCCCACATGACGTTCCATATCCCCATGGTCTATCACAAGTTCTCGGTTATCATGATTTAGGATTTGGGAATGAATTACCCATGGTTAGAATCATAAAACAAAAAACTATAATCAACGAAATGAATCTGATAATTTAACACATAAATGTATTAAAAAAAATTCATAACAGAATTACAAGGTTTTTAAAAAGCCTCATAACCACTACAAGGTAACAAAAAAAAACAAAAAAAACCCAAGAACCACCTAATGGAAAGGTGGAATTTCCCTCATGCCATCTCCATGACATTGCGCTAAGAAGGATCACTATTAACCTTAACCAGTAGCTCTAAAAGGATTACCCACCGATGAAAAACATTACCAAGTCTACATACAAACAAGGGTGTAAGTATGGTGTGAGCCTAATCCTAGTATGTTACCACCAAACAAGGTTTCATGCAATAAACATTATAATCCGAAAACTCTACAAGTTTTCATTAATGGGGAAATGTTTGTAACAATTATTAAGGGGTGAAACATTTAAATATAAATAGTTTTCTAGTGGGGAAACATTAAAGAGTGATCAATTTTATAGAAAAAACACATGATGCTAAAATTAAAAACCAGACACAATTTATTATGACTTAATGTACAATATAACTAATGAGAAAAAGTCATGGGAAATACCCCTAGGCATTAGCCAGCTGTGGGGCCCAAGGTATATTGTATCATAGTGTAAAAGTAACCATTACCAATAATATTAACATGAATGGGGAACTATGATGTGAAACCATAATTTCCTAGTGGTCCCCAAACATCATCATAGTTTAGTTAGTGTTGTCATCATCAATCTTGATATCTGAAAGAGGGACGGGGCCACTACCGGATTACTAGAATACTTGTCTTAGTACCCCATCCTATATAATCATGCTTCCCATTTCTGCTAAATCATGTTTTAGATGCTATAAAATACAATTTGAAAATTTAAATTTCATTTAAATATCATACACAAACCAAATAGACTGCAAACATGTTTCACACCCTTAATATAGTTCATTAAACCCAATTAAAATTTTATAAAACAACTTTAATAAATTTTCCATGTAATTTTAGAATAAATCCATTAAAAAGCATATTTCCAAGACAAATTCCCAAAATTAAATATTAAACCATGATTGGAAGTCCTAACACCATTTAATAAATGGATTTCATGAATCGTAAAATTACTCCCAAATATTTAACATGTTATATACCTGAAGGACACCGAATTCCATCTGAAAATGAATCTTTAGAATTAAACACCTAATCAATGCTACCAATATTGGTTTTATCAATTTTATAAGATATTTAATAAGTATTAAACATAAAAAATTGACCATGTACTTCAAAAAGAACCATATTAAACCATACACTATGATAATTAGTTTTCGAACAAAATTATCACCTACTATAGTATTAAATAAACGGTTTTCATAACTTATAAAACAACCCTAACTGAAACAACATTTCCTTACAATTAAATCATTCCCAAAATCCCCATTTTTTTAAAAACAAACACTAAAACCTCTCAAAAACAAATTTTTCATCCCTTTTATCATTTAAGAAACCAATTTCACAAGTTATAAAGCACCACCAAGTAATACCAAGCAGTTTTACATAATAAATACACCATATTTCCCATAAACAGTCAATAAGAAAATAAAATACTTGTTAATCTATTTTTTAAAAAAAACTTCTAATATATAATTTAGTTGAAATTTTAATGATGTTAAGAAATAAAAATAACTCATAAAATAAATTTTTTATATGGAACAACCCAAATTTTGTGTTAATACCCCCAATATTATGTATGGATCTTTAACCAGATAAAAAGTGTTTGAAAATGAATACTAGTCAAGAATATTGAAACAAGAAATGGAAGACTACACCCTAGGTATGTAACCATAGATATTGGATAAATATAACCTTAAGAAATGAATGAATAAACCCTATAGTGAAGCAGGAAAACAAAGAACGACTCACTTAATTGAAGTATCAGGAAGTTTACCCCATAAAACCCCATTCAAAAATGGGTGCCAAGGGAGATTTAGGGAGAGTATAGGCCTCCCATGGGTGAAATCCATGAATAGGTAAGAATATTGGTACATTTGGTTTATTTAAGGAAGGGAAAAATCTTCAAAAACTATTGTATTTAACACCTACACATTGTGCAGGGTTTGGTTGCATGGTTTAGTAAACTATGTGTCCAAACTGTGTGCCATGTTATGTCTACCAAAAACTTGCTTATTTTATTCAAAATTAAAGGGTGACTTATGGGGAACCTAGGATAAAGAAATATGAAAAAAATATGGGAGAGAAAATTCAAAAATATTTCAAACATGTCACACTTGGATCCCACGAAAATGACTATGAACCCGACCCGAACTAGAATGATATAAAAAGTGTGACGATTCTCCTCACCATAACTCTTTCCACCCCTAGAAGGCCAAAAAAAGACAGATGTATAAAAACCCTAATACCATTTCCATTTTTCAATGGGGTTACCATTGAAAAGATAAAAAGGACACTAATAGTAATAAAATTGGGCTATGAGCTTACTCAAGAGGCCATGATGGACTACACCTGCTAAGGGTCACTTGAACATAAAAACCAAAAGACCTCTAGTTTACCAAAAAAATGGAAATATAACCTCACCAACAAAAATTTACAATACTTTATTGAAATGGGAAAACATAATCAAACCACAACCTAATACAAAACAACTTCTACACTTCCAGACAATGATCAAGAAATTTACAAAAAATAAACAATGAATTTGAATGAGGTCACCACAACAGTTCTTTTAACAAAACTGTTGGGTTTAATCTTATCACATATTTTCCCAATGAAGAATTTTGTGGTTAGATAGATATGAATGAGACTACCTACCTCCAATCCAACACCATGGACAAAACTGAGTTATTAATATTCGGAGACCTGAATGAACTCCCCACTATAGAAAAAAACTGACACTAGAGACTGATCCAAAACCCCAACATAGGAAGGTCGAGATGGACTCTACACCAAAATAACCAATATAATGTACAAAGAATGAACTGAGACACCAAAAGGGGAGTCCAGAAAAAAATCCCCACCATAAGGGATAGACTAAAATTAGACTTCTTCTAAATAATCTCACATGAGACCCATGGTGGGGCACCCCACCATAATAACCTACCTACCTAACCAACTAGAATGGATCAATGTGAAACGGATCACATAAGACCGAATACCCACTATAATGGGGGTTGATCAATGAAACTCCAAACCAAAAGACATTTTATGTGGTTCACCAAAGAGGCATTAAAATCCTTGAATGAGTCCAACCAAAACTCATATCTAATTGGGACTACAATGTTATTAATACATGAAAAAACATAATGAGAGTTTTCCCCATAAGGGTTCAAGAACATTGGTTTTGTGTAGAGAATACCATCCTGCCTACTTATAACCAAGGTGTGATGCTTCACTAACATAGATTACAATCTTGAGGAAAATTGTATGCGTGTCTCTTTTCACCACAACAGAACACTTGAAATGAAACTTCTTCATCGAAATTGCAAACTGTCTCCACATCCAACACTAGAGATAGATGCTAAACCATGATCCATTACACCCATGGGGTTTTCTTAAATATGTTCTGGCTTCACTATGGGTCCTACATCTGGAGGTCAGATTATTGAAGCATATCTTACCTCGTAGTCAGGCATTGATAAAACCTAATCAAAACATCTCTTAATGGCTCTATAAGTAACAACATCACCTCATTGAAAAAATCCAACAGTACATAACACACTTTGTAACCCACTATATCCTCACAAAAAACCTTCACCAAGACATGGGCCTTGAATATGCACTTGCATTTTCTCTATTACCCCAAATAAGAAACATTAGAGGAAAGAACACAACGTAGAAACCTATATTCAAGAAAGATAATTTTAGGAATTCCAAAAATAAGACATGATTTAATTTGAGAATATTCCCTCAAAATGTTCCACAACATCCACCTTTACACATAAAAGAAAAAACAACATAAAACGATACAACTAAGCAGGACCCTGGAAATCAATATAGACATTATTCGAAGTGGAACCTTGAATCAAGTCCCAAGAAGAATTAGATTTCCACAACATATGATAACATCCACAAATGACCATATTTTCCACACTGGTGGACAATCATGAATCCATTTATTATGATAACCCAACTAAATAAACAAACTATAGAGACCCGAAGCTTGACGTACATGAATATTACATTACTTTTGAAGAATACTTAATACATAAGAAAAACAAACAAACAAGGACCGTAATAGTTTAGTGTCTTTGGAAACTCGGAATAAAATCTTCTAATCGTGGTGAAAGATCTTCAACATATCCCAATAAAGATCTTCCCTTTTTTTCTTACCTAAAACCTTTATTTATATCCTGGGGAAAAGAAAACATAAAATGGTGAGCTCAAATGCTCAGTAAGGGTAAACAAAAGAAATATCAATCACATCATATTCATAAGAACATATCTTTTGGAAATCTTAACCTGCAAAAGAGATCATGATTTCATAACATGGGATAAATCATAGTAGTTAAATGTAATCCCAATAATCATAACATAAAACATGATACTTTGTGGAATACACACATAATCATAGAGAATCATTTCTTATTAGTCAATACTCATTGACAAGACTATCTTAGTGGACAAAGTCCCTTTCTGAACTGAGTTCACTCCTCGTTTCAGTCATGTTTCATTGAACCGGTATAAACTACCGTTCCAGCCATGTCTATCTCATGAGATATAAAATATTTAACCAATGCATTGGAGGGAGATATAGGTCCCACCCATCTCATAATGATACCATTCTTATGTGTGCCACAAAATCATAAATCATACATCATTGCATAACCCATGTATTAAAAATGGGAATCTTAAACATCGTGACATCATAAAACAATTCATATAATATAAAAAAATTGATAAATATAATTTCATCACAACATAATAAAATCAATGTAATAATAGGGATATAAACAGAACCCTTTATTATCTTAGATGGAAAATAATTTTGATAAAACACTTGAAATGAATTCTTGAGGAAAATATCCTTTATTCTTTAAAATCATTATCTTTTCACAAAATGTCATGAAATTTTGAAATAAAAGTATTTTTTAGAAAATAGTCATGAAATATTTTGGAGGAATATTCATGAAAACATTGCTTTATAAAACCGTAAAAATCTGTTCACGCCGTATAAATTAAAAAAAACATTCTTCGTACTTTTGTCGGAAAAGTCAAAAAATACCTCATACGAGAAACGACTAAAGATTCCTTTCATATCTTTTACTAAAAACTCACCAAAGGGTAAAATTGGATTTAAACAATTGTAGGTGGATGTAAATAACATTACATATTGAGGTAACATGGATGTGGATGATAAAATACACCCTAGTAAATACTAAAGTTTAGAAAATCTCAGATAAAAAAGACATTGTGATATTTCCCTTACCTTAGGTCCCATTTGCTTCGTAAGTGACCAAACCTCCTGTATAATGATTTAAATAATTTCATTGACTTATTACAGAATCATACTCATTGTTATGATATCATATATGGTTCACTTATTACTTTACATTACCCGTTCTTTTGTAAATTCCATGTTAAAGAGCGTTTTGGGTAAAATTGTTTCATTTGTCGTCCTTGTTTTGACTTGTAATTATTCATATGATTACTTAGATCATGATTACTTAATTCCAGAATAAAAAACATGATTTATTTATAATATATATTCAGAATATACATATATATAATAAATCAGTAAATGGAAAGAAATACACCGTTCATGGAGACGGTAGGCCGTACGTACGCATGAACGGTGTTTTTGTTTCCTTATTGATTTGAATGGAATTAAGTAAATGAAATACATATATATACACATAAATCCAGTATCATTATTATTTCATATATTTCATGATTACTTATTATATGTACTTTATAATCATTCATGAATGGTTAAAGTGGAGAATGAATCTCATCGCGTCGTGGAGACGGTAGTCCGTACGTACGCACGAGCGATGATATCGTTCTCATGATCGTGGGATTGTATTGGAGTTCATGTATACTATTTAAGAATCAATATCACTTTAAAAAAATAATATATAGTTTTTAATTACACCATTATACCCATCCAAGTAAGGTGGTGGTGGAAAATAGATTTCACCATGGCGTGGAGACGGTATTCCGTACGTACGCACGCACGGGGATTTAGTTTTCCGTAGGATGGATAGATGGTGAAATTGGTTTGTTTCATACTTATAATAACATATCAGTATATGAGTGATACTGATTTTATTACTTCATAGTTAAACAACCTAAGAAGAAGAAGTGGAAGAAGAAATAAATATAAAAGAATCGGTAATGGACATTACCTCTTCTTTGAAGTGCCTCTTTGATTCCTCCTCTTAGGGTACTAAAATTGTTCTTTGAAGAATACCAATACCTCTAGGATGTTTCTAGGGAAGTTTAGAAAAGAATTAGGCAGGGTTTGGCCGATCATGAAGGCTCAAAGTGGTGTGAGGAAGAGGGGGAGGAGGTGCCCTTTTATAAGGGATGAGAGTGGCACCTTTGGAATAACTAAATATATTATTTTATTATAAAGTCAAATTCGGTTTTAAATAGCTCCAAATTGATTCATTTCGAAGCTAAGATGGGGATGGGTCAAAATACCTTCATCCAATAGAATTTAGACAATTTTAGGTTCCTATTTTAACCTTATCATTTATATTTAACTTTAAGTTAGATAATATTAATTTTACCGTGTCTTTTTGTGTTCTTACCCTATAAGGTTAATAAACTTACTATAAGAATCCAAACGAACCCCAAGTTGTTTATTATTAATCTATATAACCTTATCTAAGTAATTTGGATGAACCATAGATTTTGTGGAATAAATTGCAATTAATAATATAAAATTTGTTTTAAAAACTATTATATGTCAATTTTGACACTATTTAGTAATTGATTTTTGTAGAAATCATAACAGAATGATTAGTTCGCAAAAAGTTAATTAAATCAATACTAACATGTCATATTAACCTAGAAAATTAGTGGAATTCATAAAAAGTTTCAAATTACATTTATTTGGGTATTTTTAACATCAATTATGTCAATATTTCATTAATAAGATAATTACTGCATCATTGTTGTGTCATATATAAATTAAATTTTTTAATGTATAAAAATTAAAAATAAAATACTATTATGTAGGAAAGCTCTGTAGCTTTCTAATATATTTTTATTGTAGAATTTATCTTATGTATAACCCTATATTAAAAATGATTTACTTATTAAACTTTGATTTTAACAATTTTAACCCTTCTTTAAATAAATTAATAATAAATTTCTTAATCTAATCCAAGTGGGCCTAAATGATCATATTTTATTCCTAAAGTTGTTTTTGGTATAATTACACTTATCCAATAGAATTAGGACATGTGTTAGTGTAATAGTAATAACATTTTTACCCTTAATTACCGTATTTACTTTTAATCGTGGTAAAAAAAGTAAAAAGTTACTATTCACCAAAAATTATTTTCATCTCATTGAACCACATTTTAATTACTAACATCAGCCATGTCTCTCAGATTTTTGAAATTCCACTCACAGAAGCGGTAAAATTATGTTTTATGAAAAATTCATTTTTTTAACTACCACTTAGTGGTTTCACTATTCATCAAAAAATGAATGTTTCCAGAAAAATACCAAAAATTAGGCCTAAGCTATATTTGATATTATGAACTCAAAAATGATGTCTATTTTACCAAATTAAAAACATATTACTTGTATTAATTAATTTAAAAATTAATTCTCGTCGTCAAAACAAATAGCGTGTTTTTAAGAGATAATAACCATCAAAAGATTGACACTTGTTTATGTCTGGTTTAAATGTAGAATTACATCCAATGACCAACATTGTATTAAATTGTAAAAATATATTATAAATATAATTTAAAACCACTCAAATTAATAATTTATCAGCATTAATTATTTCTATTAAAAAAGTTCTTTTTAATTAAAATTTAGTAATTTTCACTATTCATCAGAATATGAAAGTTATCTGAAAAGTACCAAAATTTCACCCTAAGCTAATTTCGATATTCCGAATCCAAAAATGAAGACCATTTTGAAAAATAAAATTTACAAAATTTCAAAAAGTGGTTATTACTATTCATAACGGCTTGTTTTAATAATATTTTAATAGCATGTCGTTGTTTAGTGAAACTCGATATTGCATACTACACACACTATAGAGGAAGGTCGCAATTGCGTGTAATGAAAGGCAAGTCAAGGATGCGTGTAGTGAAAGATCCTTTTGGTGTAGCATCCAACACAAGAAATTAATGAAAAGAATATTTTTCATAAAATCTCAGGGTGTTACATTCTACCCCCCTTAAAATGAATTTCTCCCTCGAAATTCGTCGGGGTTATAAATGGTTTACTTATTGAAAGTTTCTTTAATAGAAACCCACATCGTAAAAAGTAATACCAAAACCATTCTTTAAAAAACAAAATTATGAAACGTAATGGTTACCCAAATAAACTAATCACTGGGTTTCCACATAGGTGAAAATATGGATATTGAAGAGAAATCTAACATTCATGTTCTGATGGAGAGTGGTAAAGAACATGGCTATGGAAAAGCTAGCAATCACAAAGCCATAAATTTTTGACGATCTATGGTACCATCTAATTCATCAGATATAAGAGCACTAGGACAACATTTTTGGTTTTCAAGATCATTTCTCTAAAGTTGATGAAATTGGAATTAGAAGAAATACTTTCGTGATTTTGGTATTGTGTCATTGTTTGTCATTATTTGGACAATTTCCACTTAATATCTTAAAGACATGAAGTTGGATTTGTCATTCGTGAAGTGTTAGAAGATCATGTGATAGAATGATGGGTCATTCCATCTGTCTCAAACAAAATGTTACAAAAGTTATCAAAAATACATAAGACCATCTATGGTGAAGTTAATCGTATATGATTCCAAAAATGAACTTATACATCATATATCATACCGCGTAATAAAATAAAACTAGTTTCTACTAACCAGGGACTTCCTGTAGGCCAGTGGTAGGCGATAAAGGCCAGTCTCACTTCAGTTGTGGGTTCGATTCCCACAGCCTTGTCTGACGCGATGGGTTGTCGCCCGTCCTGCAGGTTGTCATTTTTCTAAAACTACATTACTATAACATCCCATCGATAATATCGAAAAAAACTTTTATCCTTAAACAATACAAACTTATGTCCAACATAGTCCATTCCAATCTTTAGGATTATCCATAATACTGCTGTCCAATCTCATATTATAGTGAAAATGATTACCAAAGAGTTTATATAACAATCATGTTAATACCATTGTTGATCCCCGTATATCATGAGATATGTCTTGTTGGTCACATTCCAGACATTCGAAGGTCCTAATCATGTATTCTCTTGAAAAATGAATACTCGTTGAACCTTAGTGAAAACATTAATGTAGTTAAAAGTTAACACTTTCCATATATCAAAATCCTCAAAATTCTATATACTCAAACCATGATATCACTTAGTCCTTATATCAATCATGAGGTCATAAATACTGTCAAATATTTCATTTTCTCGTTTTCCCTTCACTATGCGCATATCACCTTTTTCCAAAAATATCCCAATCACTTTCCATGGTTACCGGTACCATAAAATTATTGAAAACCAAAATAGGCCAATACATTAATATTCCAATACTCAACATTATTTTGGAATCCCATTACATAAACACTGAATCATTCCACCACATCATTGTCATATTCAACATCACCAATGGTGATCGCATGTGACTTCCCTTTGTCCTTTTCCTTAAGAGGTTTCTCATGTCGATCATCACTAACCCTTGGATTAGGACATTTATTGGCATAATGTCCCATCTCCTTGCACTTGAAACATTGAAGTGTAGTAGGTTCATTCGGTGTATCCCTTCCTTTGTTTGCATCATTATACATCTTCTTCCCATCATTGTGGCATTCAAATGCCCGATGACCTTCCATTCCACATTTGAAACATTTTCTTGTCCCTTTAAGACAATCTCCAGCATGCTTCTTTGCACACTTTGAGCATAAGGAAACATTCATCTTCTTTTCACCATTATTTTTAGATTTCTCCTTGAACTCCATCTTTTGTTTCTTGTCAAAACTAATAGATGGATAAGTAACACCAACTTCCATTTATACCTTGATAGCACAACGCACAATTTCTTCATAGCTACTGAAGTCTCTTATAGATAATTCCCATCAAAGATTTGGTTTTAAGCCACTGAAGAATCCATCAACTTTACTTTCAGGTTGGATGATAAAGCCAGATGCATACCTTGCAAGCCTTGTAAAATTCACTTCATATACACCAACAGATTCATCATCCTTTTTCTTTAGTTCAAGAAACTCCTTCTCCAACTTTTTCGAAGAATACGAGGGAAGTACTTATTGAAAAATAAGTTCTTGAACTCATCCCATTCCATGAACTCAATTTCATCTCTTTTCCTCGTATTCTTGATAAGATTCCACCATTGATCAGCTTCACCTTCTAAAGGATATACTGCTAAGATGACTTTATCATGTTCAAAACATTGAAGAACTGAAAATATATTTTCAGTGGTACTGATCCATTGTTCAGCAACAAGTGGATCACAAGACCCACTGAATGAAGGTGGACGTTGCCTCATGAAGGACTCAATAGAATATTGTTCCCTTCTCTGCTCATTTGGATATCCAGAATGATTCATAGCTTGTGTAAGTATAGCAATAAGATTTTGCACTCCATCTCCCAAAACATTTGTTTGTTCAGGAGGACAATCATTGCATTGTCCATTGCATTGATCAACACGGTTCCTTCGGGTTCCATCCATCGTCTAAAACCCAAAAAGAATAGTGTGAGAGGCAAAAATCAAGCTAGGGAAAACAACATAATAAAGGGGGAGTACCTTCAATATCTAAAATCTTAGGATTAATTATATGATCGTTAGAGTAATTGTAGGACTATAACCTATACTTATACTTAACCTTAGGTACATCCCTAGACATACCTTAGAAATATCTCTAGGGATCTCACTAAAGTTCTCGCATCCTAGTTTCCAATGGATGACTAAACCTTTCCTCTGATACCAACTGTAGAGACCCGAAGCTTGACGTACATGAATATTACATTACTTTTGCGAAATACTTAATACATAAGAAAAAAACAAACAGGGACCGTAATAGTTTAGTGTCTTTGGAAACTCGGAATAAAATCTTCTAATCATGGGGAAAGATCTTCAACATCTCCCAATAAATATATTCCCTTTTTTCTTACCTAAAACCTTTCTTTATATCCTGGGGAAAAGAAAACATAAAATGGTGAGCTCAAATGCTCAGTAAGGGTAAACAAAAGAAATATCAATCACATCATATTCATAAGAACATATCTTTTGGAAATCTTAACCTGCAAAAGAGATCATGATTTCATAACATGGGATAAATCATAGTAGTGAAATGTAATCCCAATAATCATAACATAAAACATGAAACATTGTGGCATACCCACATAATCATAGAGAATCATTTCTTATTAGTCAAGACTCATTTCCAAGACTATCTTAGTGGACAACGTCCCATTCTGAACCGAGTTCACTCCTCGTTTCAGTCCTGTTTCACTGAACCGGTATAACCTACTGTTATAGACATGTCTATATCATGAGATATAAAATCTTTACCCGATTCATTGGAGGGAGATATAGGTCCCACCCATCTCATAATGATACCATTATTATGTGTGCCACAAAATCATAAATCATACATCATTGTATAACCCTTGTAATAAAAATGGGAATCTTAAACATCGTGACATCATAAAACAATTCATATAAGATAAAAAAAATTCATAAATATAATTTCATCACAAAATAATCAAATAAATTTAATAATATGGATAGAAACAGAACCCTTTATTATCTTAGATGGAAAATAATTTTGATAAAACACTTGAAATGAATTCTTGAGGAAAATATACTTTATTCTTCAAAATCATTCTCTTTTCACAAAATGTCGTGAAATTTTAAAATAAAAGGATTTTGTTGAAAATATTCATGAAATATTTTGGAGGAATATTCATGAAAACAAGGCTTTATAAAGCCATGTAAATCCCTTCATGCCGTATAAATTAAAAAAAAACATTCTTCGTACTTTTGTTGGAAAAGTCAAAAAATACCTCGTACGAAAAACGACAAAAGATTCCTTTCATATCTTTTACTAAAAACTCACCAAAGGGTAAAATTGGATTTAAACAATTGTAGGTGGATGTAAATAACATTAAATATTGAGGAAATGTGGATGTGGATGATAAAATACACCCCAGTAAATACTAAATTATAAACAATCTCGGGTAAAAATGAGATTGTGATATTTCCCTTACCTTAGGTCTGATTTGCTTCGTAAGTGTCAGAACCTCTTTTATAATGATTCAAATAATGTCATTGACTTATTCCAGAATCATAATCATTGTTATGATATCATATATGGTTCACTTATTACTTTATATTACCCGTTCTTTTGTAAATTCCATGTTAAAGAGCGTTTTGGGTAAAATTGTTTCATTTATCATCCGTGTTTTGACTTGTAATTATTCATATGATTACTTAGATCATGATTACTTAATTCCAGAATATAAAACATGATTTATATATAATATATATTCAGAATATACATATATATAATAAATTAGTAAATGGAAAGAAATACACCGTTCATGGAGATGGTAGGCCGTACGTACGCATGAACGGTGTTTTCGTTTCCTTATTGAGTTGAATGGAATTAAGTAGATGAAATACATATATATACACATAAATCCAGTATCATTATTATGTAATATATTTCATGATTACTTATTATATGTACTTTATAATCATTCATTAATGGTTAAAGTGGAGAATGAATCTAATCGCATCGTGGAGACGGTAGTCCGTACGTTCGCACGAGCGATGATATCGTTCTCATGATCGTGGGACTGTTTTGGAGTGTATGTATACTATTTAAGAATCAAAATAACTTTAAAATAATCATATATAGTTATTATTTACACCATTATACCCATCCAAGTAAGGTGGAGGTGGAAAATAGATTTCACCACGGCGTGGAGACAGTATTCCGTACGTACGCATGCACGGTGATTTAGTTTTCTGTTTGATGGATAGATGGTGAAATAGGGTTGTTTCATACTTATAGTAAAATATCAGTATATGAGTGATACTGATGTTATTACTTCATAATTAAAAAACCTAAGAAGAAGAAGTGGAAGAAGAAATAAAGATAAAAGAATCGGTAATGGACATTACCTCTTCTTTGAAGTGCCTCTTTAAGTCCTCCTCTTAGGGTACTAAAATTGGTCTTTGAAGAATACTAGGACCTCTAGGATGTTTCTAGGGAAGTGGAGAAGAGAATTTGGCAGGGGTTGGCCGAGCATGAAGGCTCAATGTGGTGTGAGGAAGAGGGGGAGGAGGTGCCCTTTTATAAGGGAGGAGAGGGGCACCTTTGGAATAACCAAAAATATTATTTTATTATAAAGTCAAATTCGGTTTTAAATAGCTCCAAATTGATTTATTTCGAAGCTAATGTGGGGATGGGTCGAAATAATCTCATCCAATAGAATTGAGACAAGTTTAGGTTCCTATTATAAACTTATCATTTATATTTAAATTTAAGTTAGATAATTTTAATTTTACCGTGTCTTTTTGTGTTCTTACCCTATAAGGTTAATAAACATACTATAAGAAGCCAAACGAACCCCAAGTTGTTTATTATTAATATATATAAACATATCTAAGTCATTTGGCTGAACCTTAGATTTTTAGGAATAAAATAACAATTAATAATATATTATTTGTTTTAAAAACTATTATATGTCAATTTTGACACTATTTAGTAATTGATTTTTGTGAAAATCATAACAGAATGATTAGTTCAAAAAAAATTAATTAAATCAATACTAACATGTCATATTAACCTAGAAATTAGTGGAATACATAAAAAGTTTAAAATTACATTTATTTGGGTATTTATAACATCAATTATGTCAATATTTCATTAATAACATAATTACTGCATCATCGTTGTGTCATATATAAATTAAATTATTTAATGTATAAAAATTACAATTAAAATACTATTATGTAGGAAATCTATTTATATTTCTAATGAATATTTATAGTCTAATTTATATTATGTATAACCCTATATTAAAAATTATTTACTTATTAAACATTGATTTTAACTATTTTAACCCTTCTTTAAATAAATTAATAATAAATGTCCTAATCTAATCCAAGTGTGTCTACATGATCATATTTTATTCCTAAGGTTGTTTTTTGTCGAATTACACTTATCCAATAGAATTAGTACATGTGTTAGGGTAATAATAATAACATTTTTACCCGTAATTACCCTATTTACTTTTAACCGTGGTAAAAAAAGTAAAAAGTTACTATTCACCAAAAATTATTTTCATCTCATTGAACCACATTTTACTTACTAAAATCAACTGTGTCTCTCGAATTTTTGAAATTCCACTCACAGAAGTGGTAAAATTAAGTTTTATGAAAAATTCATTTTTTTAACTACCACTTAGTGGTTTCACTATTCATCAAAAAATGAAAGTTTCCAGAAAAATACCAAAAATTAGTCCTAAGATATATTTGATATTATGAACTCAAAAATGATGTCTATTTTACCAAATTCAAAACATATTAGTTTCATTAATTAATTTAAAAATTAATTCCCGTCGTCAAAACAAATAGCGTGTTTTTAAGAGATAAGAACCATCAAAAGAATGACACTTGTTTATGTCTGGTTTAAATGTAGAATTACATCCAATGACCAACATTGAATTAAATTGTAAAAATATATTCCAAATATACTTTAAAACCACTCAAATTAATAATTTATCAGTATTAATTATTTCTATTAAAATGTTATTTTTTAATTAAAATTTAGTAATTTTCACTATTCATCAGAATATGAAAGTTATCCGAAAAGTACCAAAATTTCACCTAAGCTAATTTCGATATTCCAAATCCAATAATGAAGTCCATTTTGAAAATTAAAATTTACAAGTCATTAATGAAAAGAATATTTTGGTGTAGCATACAACACAAGTCAAAAATTCACTAAACAACGATATTCTATTAAAAATTCATTTTTTTAACTACCACTTAGTGGTTTCACTATTCATAACAGCTAGTTTTAATAATATTTTAATAGAATATCGTTGTTTAGTGAAACTCGGTATTGCGTACTACACACGCTATCGAGGAAGGTCGTGATTGCATGTAATGCAAGGCAAGTCAAGAATTCGTGTTGTGAAAGCTCCTTTTGGTGTAGCATACAACACAAGTCATTAATGAAAAGAATATTTTTCATAAAACCTCGGGGTGTTACACAAACACCCTTAAAGACCATAGCCAAAATCGTCAACTATGGACCCCTTTACCATTCCTCACTAAAGTTCCCCTTCACCATTTTATGGATAGAACCTACAGACCCAACGGTGTCAAAATTATCCTTTTACAACTCAAGAATCATAATAAACTAAGGTGTATTTAATCCTTCCACAAACAGTTTACTTATTTAGGAGTTTCAACAAACAAAAAATAATACAGGTAGTCTGAATCTCTAATTCTCACGAAGAATGCCCTTATGTTGATCAACTAGAAGATCTTCCAATGGTTTATCACCCTAAGAAAAACATCAATCATTCATTAAGATTTGTTGTGGTTATTCCCTAGACATCATGAAAACCGAAGGAAAGAACCAAGATTGTCCATTGTTCAAAAATATTAAAAACCAGAAGCATAAACATGTGGGGACATACCACAATGGATTCCCAAAACATTTATCATAAAAGACAACTAAACAACACAAAAACTCAACTTATTGATGAAACAAAAACCCAAAATATCATTCAAACAAGCTGGGATCATAAACTATAATATCCTAGAACAATATTTCCAATAACAAACAAGACACACCACATAATCATTGGATATCAAAACATAAAATTTTACTTATAAAGTAATTATTTGAAATTAAACATGGTTAGTGGTTATGGAATTCACTAATGGTATCTCATGGGCCTAACACATGCATGTGTCCATGCCACACTGGTCACCCTCCTCATATCCACCCCGTCACTCATCTGGTCATTCCATTAACCATTAATCTTTCCATGTAACCCATGAATGTGTTCACTAGTGAGGATACTAAAGATCAAAACCAAACCTTTACACTTTTCGGAATCAAAACAATTTACCCACAAATTCTCTTTCTAAAAACCACTACCATAAAATTAAAAACAAATTCAGATATTCCAAACATTTCAAAAAGTCACTAACCATTATCCTAAAACACACCATCAAGTCATATGCATTAATTTCAAACCATTTCACCCTGTTTTGAAAGACTTATTAGTAGTTTATGAAATTTAACATCAAATATATTTTCAAAACCCACATTAACCTAATTCGTTCTTTGAAAAATTATGTTTCAAAATAAACCAAAAATTCATTTCCCAACATTTAGTAATCAACACATTTACTTTTTACAGGAGAATAATTTCACAAACCATCACATTTCATAAAATCGAGCTATTTTTAATCTACAACCATGTCTTGATAATTCCAAAATAAGGGCCTTTCAAAATGATTTCCACAACTCAAAGAGACAGATGACACTTCTAAAAATAAGCAAACTAGTGTTGGTTGATGAATCAAACATAAAGTTAAAGGCCATAGGCTAGTCACAAAAAAGTCATGTATAGTGTTCTTGGACCATACCTCTGAATCCATGTGGTTTTTCAAGCCCTATGAGCTCACTAGAATTGTTGACACAAATCATATTTCATTTACCAAACAACTAGAAACAAAAAATACAAAACGACTTAGATGGAACCCAAATAAACATGGTAAATCTAGTTCCACAACGAGGTGTGCTAGCTAGGAACCATTATAGTAACCAGCACATTGAGTTCTAACAATCCTATCTATGGTCTTCCTAGACTCTTCCCCAAAGAACATGCCTCAGAAAGAGTGAACCTCCTCTGAAACATTTTTCTCATGAAAAAGATCTAGTTCGTGACAAATTGTAATCACTATGTTTGATATTGGTGTATCTTATTCCATTATATAATCACATTTTTTAAATTGGTTTAACATCCTATGGTTCTTATATCTTTCATTGTGTAATTAGTCATGACACTTGGAATGAGAGACAACTAGTGTTTTATATTCTCCGCATATTATTTCTCGATCACTAATATTGTAATTGTTGTGGATATTTTTATTTAATCACTTATATGAAAAAGATGAGATTATTAGGCTTGATTTATTGGGATCCCATTAAGATAATATTGAATTTTCTCAAAATAAAAAAGTATTTTACTGCCCTTATCGGAGATCTCAAGTTTCTTTAGTGAATGGTATATATGTTCGTATCTGTATATGACTTCCATTTAAAAAATAAATGAGATTTTGTCCATATTTATAGTGGATTTTGTAGATAAGTATTCCAAATTTAATATTTTATGACTGGTTATGGATTTCTCTAAAGTATTATATTGTGAATTCATTGTTCTTTATTTAGTAATAGAGGTGTATCATTATATTGACTTGTTTCATGGAACATATTAAATTTCTATACCTTACAATCGTATGAAATAAACCAATATTATTGATTTGAAGTTTCAATATGATTATTTATAAATGTTATCCCTTATCTATCCTAGTTTATAACATTAGAATAATCTTGTGATATTTTATAAAAAGGATTGTAAAGTTATACATGTCTGTTTTATTATCAAAATCATAATTTTCTAATGATTAAGATTAAAAATACTTTTCTAACTATTGATGTCTAATTTGATCAGTTGAAGTCCTAAAATTGGTTCTTGATGTTTTACCATTTAACATATTTTTACCTTATTTATAGAATTTCATTACCATTTTCAATCTAAATATTAGGTAACAGTTCCTATTTCAATAAATCGATTCTATGAATAAATGTGTCATTGGTTTTTGAATGTGAAATTTGATTCTAGGATGAGTTGGAGACCCTTTATATGGTTTTTGGTATGAACATACTATGTATTTTTCATGTCACTAATTCATACCATTAATTTAACTCATGTCATGAAATTCTCTCTCATAATAGTCCCAAAAATTGATTAATGATGTTGATGACATTTTATTCCTGAATTGTTTTCACAATGTGAATTTGTTGATATTTGGAATTTTTTGGAGGTGATGCCTTTTTAGGTGTACACATCAATCTATATATTCAGGTTATTAATAGGTTTCATGAAATGAATTCCTAGTTTCAGTCATGTTTTTAAAAGTTTCAACCTGAAACCATTTCATTCTTTGTGAATATTATTCAATAAAAACCATAGGGCTACACTAGGTGATTAATGACTCCTTCCCTTCCATATATATTGGTATGTTGTTTTATCTCTTGTGAATTCCATAACAATGGTTTTATCATTCTATTCACCATTATAATTTGACATATGTATGGTCTCTTGGTTTCTAATTGAGTTATAGTTTGATATTGGGGATATACTTCTTTTCCTCCTCTTATTTCATTAATTTTTGGGGTTTTCCATTATGTGTTTTGATTTTATCTATGATTAATTTTAATTGGTTCAATATGAAATTTACCTCTAATTGAAAACCTATCATTATTTTTTTATCTTAAATTATATTCTAAAATATTTGAAATCCCTTTTTTTGACAAAATTGGTGTTTTATTTTTCATAAGGAATTGTAATTTTGATCCACCCAATATCACTAGAAATGATATCATTAGGTTGATTGAAAAAAATATTATTTCTTCATTTCAAAATTGATTTGAGGAAATAATTTGTTTTTCAACCTCCAAAAAATGGATCAAATAAAGGTTGTTTTTAAAAGAAATGATTTTCTTAAAACAATGATTACTTTAATGAAATGTGATATGAAATTTGAAAACTAAAATTGGGAAGCTATATTATTAATTGAACTAAAATGATTTGTTTTATCATAATGAGTTGAATCTTTTACTAAATAATATGTGGATATAGTTAATTTTTAGGTAATTATGTCATGTATTTTATTATATAACCCTCTACTAAATGTTTTATGGGGGAAAATAGATATAAAAATAGAGCAGAAGAATTTCTTAAATTGGAAGATAAGTGCTATTGTACATAATTGTGGGTTGTTCTAACACATTTATTAGAGATCACAAATTCAATAGTGTGAGGATATTATTTCGAGAAACTAACACACACATGGGATTATTACACGGTGATATGATATTTTTAACTTCATGATTACATGACATTGATTGTCGAAGTGTTTAATTCATGGAAACATCGTTATATAAATATTTTTTATAAACTGTACCTTTATTACTATTTTAAAATATCATTACTCATTTTATTATGAATGAATGAATTTTTAAGTATGTAAAGGTCAGTCAGTTCCTGTTTTATTTTAATTGGAATCATAATTTATTTTATTGTTAAATAATTTATTAAGTGACACTATGTGAGACCCTAATAGAATATTAATCTAACACTCTACCTTTTCCATTTGATGTTTTAATATTTTTTTATTCTATGTCCATGAAATGTAAAACCATCACTTGGTGGTGATGGATGTTTTTTGTCAATGGGACATAGAGTGAGGGAGGTGAAGAGTGTAGATATGATCCACATGTTACATTAGATATGTCTGAGATTTTACCTTGGAAGATTTTGTGTCAATTGATGATGTATTATTGAATATTGTCTTACCTATTCATTACTATCACACTCTTTATTTGGAGTATTAATAATACTAACATGTATATCATATCTCCAATTTTCTCCAAAAAAACATTCCATCTTGATTCTTGTGTGATTCCAGGTCCTCAACACCAACCTGTGTTGATTGTGAATTCCATTTGGCCATGTCAAAGCTGGTTCAAGTATCAATGTACTATGGTATCTTGGATATTTCATGAAATAAGTTCTATCACAATTGTTTGTTCACTATTTCATGAATTTAGTTTGTTTTTTGGTTGTCCTAATAGATAAGAAGTAGGTTTATGGGTGCATAAGAGGTAGTTATGAGTATGTTCATGGACATTACTTATTTTATCAATCCTTAACTAACCATGGATGTTCTGGAAAAGATTCCTTGAGGAATACATTGATCTAATTATTATACATTTCACATATTAAAATCTGAGTATGCTAAAATCCCAATATTAAATTTTTCTTGGTGGAATTGATATTCCTGGATCTATTATTTTTATTATTGATCTATGTATCACTGTTGAAGCTTTACTCATTCTCTATTGATGTGTGTTGCATCATCCCTCTGAGGGGATGTTTGAATAAGCTGTAAGAGGATTTTTTTTTGTGAACCATAGTTGTAAAATACTATGTTTTACCAGAATACTATTTAAATAGTGGTGTGCACTATCCAAAATTTGGGATATGTACCCACACCCATTCTCGTTTAGGCTCTGATAGTGGAACCATAAAGGGATGGATCTAGATATTATGGTCAAGTGTTTCTTCATAAAAAAACAATATATTTCCTTGGTTTTAAATATCCACGAGTTGATATGGATTGGTTGAAAAATATTGAATCACTTTTTTAGTTGTTGAAAATTCTTGTAGATGAAAAATTGAACAATATTACATTCAATCATGGGTGTCTAAGTGGTATTCAATGGTGGCCATGATGAAGATTAATGTTTTAAAGTGGAATTATTTTTTAGTTCACCTCATTGATTATTTATTTCTTGAATTCAATGATTTTTGAATGAATATGAATATTCTCAACCTTTAGTGGGGTGATAAGACCGTGGTACCATGTGTGAACCACTATTTGTGATCTTATCCATTTTCACTTGAGGTTTTATTTAATGGGGGGGATGATTGATTGATAGTTCGATATGGGTATCTATATTAATATTACATCATATTATTAAAGATAATGAAAACATCTTATGTTGATGTGTATGATTTAGAATTTATGTTTGGACATGAAAATGTAAGTGATTCATTGTTTATTGGAGTTCTATTTCTCTCCATGACATTTCTATGAGAACAAATAAAGTAAAGTTAAATTTAAATGAGTCTTATAGTTGTTCTATATCACATGTGTCATCTAGACCTCTGATAGATCTGGATATATCCCCTTTTAGTGTTTTTTATATTGTTATGTTTGGGAATATAATATGGATTTCCACTAAGGATCTCAAAGATATATTGTTCACCCAGTCATTCATTCCACATTTAGAGAACCTCAATTTAATTTCTAGTCATAGTGGTATGATATCGTATGCACAAAAAAATTACTAATGGTAAATAAAATTGTTATGTAAAAAATAATATCCATTAATAAGAATATATACTGATGATTCTTCAAAATTTTGATGAGCCAATATAGGTATATAACATGATTCCAATGATTGTGAGAGGTGCAATCAGTATATACTGATATTTATAAAATTCATTATTTTCCATATGTGAATTTCACTCAATTATCTCTACCTATTTTTAAATTTTTTTATTCTACCAGTCATAATTTTTTCATTTGTTATTGATATTACTAAGCCCTAAAAACTAAGAGAGAATAGGGTTTTTGTTTCCCTTTTTCTGTTTTATATTCATTAGAGATGTATCATACCTAGAATTTATGGTTCCCAATATGAAGTATCTTTAATTTGGATTTCGAATGTATTTTATAATTTCTCTTATGTCATGAATTGATTTTTATAATTGATGAATCTCTTATTCAATGCATCATGGGTTTTGTTTTGCCTTTATGGGAGAATGGGAACATAGTTTGAGTAGAGTTAATCATTTTTTTCCATAGTTGGGTAGGGTAATACTTGTGTTTTAATTATATTTTGAGTTGAAATATTTTAGTATGTATCTCCCTCCATTTTTCATTGAGTTTCATTCTATTTATTCCTTCTGATTTCTATATAATTTAAATGGAATGAGTGGTGGATTTTTTCATTAACATGGTAATTGATAACAATCCAATGGTTGTTCCTTCTTATAATATGGAACTAGTACAATTTAAATATTTGATGACTCAGTTGGATGCTATGTTATAAAAAGGTTGTATATTCTCAAGTGTTCCACCTTCAGAATTACATATTCTTTTTGTGAAAGAATTTGATTGAAAACAGAACTTATGTGTTGATAACCAAAACCCACAATTGATTCACGGTGAAGAAAAATATCAATCTACATGGAGTTATGATCTATTTGATCAGATAAATGTGGAAATGTGATTATCACCGTTTTCCATTCGATCAGGTTATTAGTGGTTTAGAATTAATTATTATGGAATTTATAAGTCAAAATTCATGGGATATTATGTCCAATTTTAATATATAGTTATTCTATTTGGTCCCACAAATTCTATTATGAAATATATTCCTTTGAAGAAAAAGATATTTCATGAGGACATTGACTCATTCATGATGCTATTTTTTGATGACATTCTACATTAATATTAGAATGATGAGGAACATGTGTGTCATTTGAAAGTTTTTCTAATAATAAATAGAGGAAAATGACTTTAATTAATGATTTTAAAATTTAATTCATAGATTCATGAAGTGAATATCTTAGGATATGTGGTATCATATCATGTTATTTCAATAGATTCTGAGATGGTGAAAGTTGTTATGACATGCGATCAACCACATACAGTTATCATGATTCATAGAATCTTGTGATTTTTATATATTATTACATATTTTTTAAGTATTTCACAATGATGGATTATCTGATGTCCACTCTCCTTCATAAATCTGTGAAGCTCATTTTAGATGAGAAATTTCAGAGTTATTTTGTTGAGTTGAAATGTATTTCTACTTCTATTCTAGTGTTGAAACTTTTAGAGTCATGGTTTGAATATACAGAATTTTTTGACACATACAGATTCAGAATGGGCTATATCATTATAGCATTTGGATCCAATTAACTCCTATGTAACATAACCTGGTTTCCGACGAGGCCTCAAGTGAAAATCAATGTACCCCAATGGCTAAAGAGTAGCTGTGAGGATAAAGACTTTATCACTAAAGAGACTATTCCCTTAGGCCAGAGTAGAGAATAACGGGTAATAAAAGATAAATCATTAGATGTACTATAAATATAAGAAATAGAATATGAAATATAACAACCAAATATAGAAGATCAATAATGTCATATACAAAATGATGACAATGTAATGATACTGTACAAAATTCAAAATTCACGGGGTACAAATTAAAATGATTATATACCATTCTATTCCAAAAGATAAAAAAAGATCCAAACACTCACTAACAGAATCCTGAGCATAATATTAGTACACTTCTCTAATACATCATCCTGGATAAAAATTCAAGAATCCATAGTTGGACACATTCCTTTGTTCCGACTAATAACTAAGCGGTATCTTCAAAGACTAATCGGAAGCCCAAATAAGGTTGGAGATATACTTAGTTGGCCACTACCAATGACCTATAGTATAATCTTGCCAATGTATATAAAATATATTTGTGTATATATATTTATATAAAAAATCAATGAAAATTATAAATGATATGGATCTTTTGTTAAGTCAGTATAATACAGTGATAATAAAAGAATGGGTGAATTGTGTATTTTCAAAAAACTCAAGAGATTATTTATTTTAAGTATATTTTAGATTCATATGGATACAAATATTAATATTCTATATAAAATATGATCTTTATAAGATTATATGTAATTAACATAGAATGTTTATATTATTTTGGAGAACATAGATCCCATAGTCCACTCCACCAATACTCTCTTTGTGAGAATAGTGGATTTTACTAGAAATTTTCTCCTATCACAAGACCTTTAAATCAAAAATTGTGATCCGTTGGTTGAAACCATTAAAAAAAGTCTAAATATACCATTTTGATTTATTTAAATTAAACCAGATATCCACATCTAATACCATGAAGTTGATACTCCACCATGATTGAGTCTAAACACTTGAAACTAAAATTAATTTAAGAAGTTTCATTTTTTGATGGTTCATATAATGACCCATACTTTATATACATTATTATTACTTCATAATTGATGCACACTTGTTACAACATATAACAAAACTAGGAATGGACCTTATAGGTACAGTGTCTTTTGAAACTGGGAAACATAAACAACTGGTTCATAAAGCATCTACACTATCTCCCATTTCTTTCATCATATCTAGAGTCCATTTTGGAATATACTATTTAATAACAATCTTCCTGACCTGGGGAAAGAAAAACATACAAAATGTTGAGCTCAAATTCTCAATAAGGGTAAACAAAAGAAATATCAATCACATCATATTCATAAGAACATAACATTTTGGAAATCTTAACCTGCAAGAGAGATCATAATTTCATAACATGGGATAACTAATAGTAGTGAAATGTAATCCCAATAATCATAAATTAAAACATGAAACTTTTTGGCATACACACATAATCAGAGAGAATCATTTCATAGTAGTCAAGACTCATTTCCAATACTATCTTTGCGGACAAAGTCCATTTCTGAACCGAGTTCACTCCTCGTTTCAGTCATGTTTCACTGAACCGGTTTAACCTGCCATTCTGGCCATGTCTATCTCATGAGACATAAATATTTACCCAATTCATTGGAGGAAGATATAGGTCTCACACATCTCATAATGAAACCATCCTTATGTGTTCCACCAAATCATAAATCATACATCATAGCACAACCCATGTAATAAAAATGGGACTCGTAAACATCATGACATCATAAAACAATTCATATAACATAAATGAATTCATAAAAATAATTCCAACACAACATAATAAATTCAATTTAACAATAGGGATATAAATAGAAACCTATTTTATCTTAGATGGAAAATAATTTTGATAAATCACTTGAACTCAATTCTTGAGGAAAATATTTTTTCTACTTCAAAAACATTTTTCCTTTCTTAAAATGTCATACAATTTTAAACTAAAAGAAGTTGATTAAAAATAAACTTGAAAAATTGTAAAGGAATATTTTTGGAAATAATGTTTTAAAAATACATTCATGCCGTATGAGTTAAAAAACATTCTTCTCGTACTTTTTTCGGAAAAGTCAAAAAGTACCTCGTACGAAAAACTACAAAATATTCATTTCATATATTTTACTACAAACTCACCAAAGGTTAAAATTGGATTTAACCAATTGTAGGTTGATGGAAATAATATTACATACTGAGGAAACATGTATTTGGATGATAAAATACACCACAATAAATACCAAAGCATAAACAATATTGGATAAAAATGAGATTGTGATATTTTCCCTTACCATAGGTCTGATTTGCTTCGTAAGTGTCTGAACCTCCTGTATAATGATTTAAATAATGTCATTTACTTATTACAGAATCATAATATTTGCTATTATATTATATATGGCCATATTCATAGCTTCTTATTAATAATATTTCATTGCTACTTGTTATTCGGGTGTTTATTACATTTTGTTCGTATGCATGTTTTGTCGAATAAATTCTTATTCTTCTCTTTAGGTTATAGATACCTCATTTCCAGAATTTTATTAGTGTAATATATATCATATTCATTAATTAAATTCATTTATATAATCATTATGCAATGAAGATCATGTAGAACGAGTCGCATCACATCGTGGAGACGTTATTCCGTACGTATGCACGAGTGATGATATCGTTCCCATGATCGTGGAATTGTATTGGAGTATATGTATACTATTTAAGAATCAATATAACTTTAATAATCATATATAGTTATTATTTTCACCATTATACCAATCCATGTAAGGTGGTGGTGGTAAATAGATTACACAACGGCGTGGAGACGGTATTCCGTACGTACGCACGCACGGTGATTTCATTTTCCATAGGATGGATAGATGGTAAAATATGGTTGTTTCATACTTATAATAACATACCAGTATATGAGTGATACTGATTTTATAACTTAATAATGAAACAACTAAATAAAGTTAAGTGGAAGAAGAAATAAAGTTGAAGGAATCAGTAACAGACATTACCTCTTCTTTGAAGCGCCTCTTTGAGACCTCCTCTTAGGGAACTAAAATTGGTCTTTGAAGAAGACCAGGACCTCTAGGGTGTTTCTAGGGAAGTGGATAAGAGAATTTGGAAGGGTTTGGATGATCATTAAGGCTCAATGTGATGCGAGGAAGAGAGGGATGAGGTGCCCTTTTATCAGGGAGGAGAGGGTCACCTTTGGAAAAACTAAAATATTATTTTATTATAAAGTCATATTCTATTTTTAATAGCTCAAAATTGATTTATTTCGAAGCTAAGGTGGATATGGGTATAAATCCTCTCATCCAATATAATTTAGACAAGTTTAGGTATCTATTTTAACCTTTTCATCTAGATTTAACTTTAAGTTAGATAATTTATCTTTTGTTGTGTCTTCTTGTTTTCTTACACTATAAGGTTAATAAACTTATTATAACAAGCCAAACGAACCCAAAGTTTTTTATTATTAATATATATAACCGTATCTAAGTAATTTGGCCAAACATTATATTTTTAAGAATAAAATAAAAATTAATAATATAATATTTCTTTTAAAAACTATTTTATGTCAATTTTGACACTATTTGGTAATTGATTTGTTTGAAAATCATAACAGATATATTAGTTCGAAAAAGGATAATCAAATCAATAATAACTTGTCATATTAACCTATAAAATTATTTTAACTCATAAAAAGTATCAAATTACATTTATTTTGGTATTTATAACATCAATTACGTCTATATTTCATTAATAAGATAATTAATGAATCATCATTGTGTCATAAATAAATTAAATTATTTATTGTCTAAAAATTAAAAATAAAATACCATTATGTAGTAAATATTTTTATATTTCTAATGAATATTTATTGTCAAATTTATCTTATGTATAACCCTATATGAAAAATGATATAGTTGTTAAACTTAGATTAAAACTATTTTAATCCTTCTTTAAATAAATTAATAATAAATGTCCTAATCTAATCCAAGTGGTCCTAAATGATCATATTTTATTCCTAACGTTGTTTTTGCTGGAATTAAACTTATCCAATAGAATTTAGACATTTTTTAGGGTAATAATAATATAATTGTTATGCTTAATTACCATATTTACTTTTAACCGTGGTAAAAAAAGTAAAAATTTACTATTCACCAAAAAATATTTTCATCTCATTCAACCAAATTTTAGTCCATGATATTAACCGTGTCTCTCGGATTTTCGAAATTTCACTCAGAGAAGCGGTAAAATTATATTTTATGAAAATTTGAAAATTCTCCTAGGAGGTGGGTAAAAGACGGTGAAAAGTTCAATAAAATTTTTATATATCTAAAATTATTATAAAATGACTCCAATGAATTGAATTGAACTTATATAGGTATTATGTATCAATTTTGACCTAAAATAAATTTAAATCAAATAAATAATTATTTAAATAAAAAGCCAGTTTTTAAATAGCAACCTAGTGTTTTCATTATTCATTAAAAATTGATAGTTTTCAGAAAAATACCAAAATTTTATCCTAGGCTAATTTCAATATTTCAAATCCAAAAATGAAGTCCATATTGAAAAATAAAATTTACAAAATTTCAAAAAGTATGTATTACTATTCATAACGGCTAGTTTAGTAATATTTTAATAGCATATCGTTGTTTAGTGAAACTCGGTATTGCGTACGACACAAGCTATCGAGGAAGGTCGTGATTGCATGTAAAGAACGTCAAGCTAGTGTTGTGTGTAGTGAAAAATTCCTTTGATGATTTATATAACATAAAACAAAATATTTCTCATAAAAGTCTCGGGTGTTACATTCTACCCCCCTTAAAATGAATTTCTCCCTCGAAATTCGTCACTTTGTAACAAACAGATGAGGATACCTCTCCCTCGTCATATCCTAAAGCTCCCATGTAGCTTCTTCTAATTTGTTGTTCCTACATAAAACATTCACCAAGCGGGTGGTCTTGTTCCGTAGAACTTTTTCGCTACGATCAAGAATCTCTATCGGTTGTTCTTCATAAGAAAGACCTTGGTCCAGCGGTACAACTTCTGAGCTGAGTACATGTGAAGGATCAAGTATGTACTTTCTCCGGAGAGATACATGGAACACATCGTGAACTTGGGAGAGATTCGGTGGAAGTTGAAATCGGTAAGCTACCTTCCCAACATGATCCAGTATTTTGAAAGGACCGATATATCTAGGGCTCATATTTCCCTTCTTTCTAAATCTCATTACTCTCTTCCAAGGAGATATTCGTAAGAACACTTTATCTCCCACTAAAAACTCTCTGTCTTTTCTTCAGTTTTCAGCATAACTTTTTTGTCGACTCTGAGCTACTCTAATGTGTTGTTGAATAGATCTAACCTTTTCTGCCAGCTCATCAACAAGATCAGGTCCTAATAGCTTTCTTTCCCCAACTTCATCCCAGCAAGTTGGAGTCATTCATTTCTTTCCATATAGAGCTTCATAAGGATCCATCTGAATACTGGATTGAATGATATTATTATAAGAAAATTCCACCAAAGGAAGGTGTTGATCCCAACCACCTTTGAAATCCATAGAGCGAGCTCTCAGCATATCTTCTAGAGTTTGAATTATACTCTCAGACTGACCTTCTGTCTGAGGATGATAAGCAGTGATGAAACTCAACTCTGTATCCAGAGTATGCTGAAGAATTCGCCCGAACTTTGAGATAAATCTTGGATCCCGATCAAATATAATAGAAAGTGGTGCTCCATGAAATCTAATCACTTCCTTCACATTTATCCTGGCAAGCTGATCTAGAGAGAAATCTTCTCTAATAGCAATGAAGTGTTATGACTTTGTAAGACGATCAACTATGACCCAGATATAATTATTGCCTTTTGATGTTTTAGGAAGTCCGGTGACAAAGTCCATAATGATTTTTTCCTATTTCTATTCAGGTATGGGTAATGGTTGTAACATTCCCTTAGACTTCTATCTCTCAGCTTTAACTTACTAACAAACCAAGCATCGAGAGACATATTCAGCAACATCTCTTTTCATTCCATCCCACCAGAAGTACTCTTTCAGGTCCCTATACATCTTTGTGCTTCCAGGATTAATAGAGAATGAAGAAATATGAGCCTAATTCAGTAGCTCCTTCTTTAATTCTGGGATGGAGGAACACAAACCCGATTCTTGAATTTTATTATCCCATCACAATCAAGGTTGAATTCAGGAACATTTCTCACCTTCTTTTGTAACTCTACATCTTCTTTCTATGCCTCTTTAATTATCACATGTATAGATGGTTGAACATTCATTTTATAAATATAGGATTTTCCCCCTTCAATTATAATTCAAAGATCCATCCTTTGTAAATCTATAAATATTGGATTTTTTGTGATCCTCATTATGGATATGCTAGCATGGTCTTTTTGACTAAATGCATCTGCCACCTTGTTTGCTTTCCCAGGGTGGTAATTAATTGAGCACTCTTAATCCTTAATTACCTCCAACAATCTTCTTTGGCGCAAATTCAGCTCCTTTTGTGTGAAAATATACTTTAAACTTTTATGATCAGTATAAATATCCCACCATTCTCCATAAAGATAATTCCTCCAAATCTTTAATTCAATGATTACCGTAGCTAACTCCAAATCACGAGTTGGGTAATTTTTCTCATGGATTTTCAACTGTTGTGAGGCATAAGCTATCACCATATCATTTTTCATAAGAACACACCCCAGCCCCTTCTTGGATGCATCACTATATATCACAATCCTTTCTCCACTATAAGGAAGTGTGAGTATAGGTGCACTAGATAACCTTCTTTTCAACACCTTGAAATTCTCTTCACATTCCTTCGTCTACACAAACTTAACGACTTTTCGAGTCAACCTGGTGAGTGGATTAGGTAATCATGAAAAATATTTTACAAAACGTTGATAATATCCAGACAAACCAAGAAAACTTTGGATCTCGGTTACTGTTGTTGGTCTCGAACATCTTTCGATAACCTCTGTTTTTGCTGGATCCACAGATATCCCCTCTTTTGAGATTGTGTAACCCAAAAATGCAACTTTTTTAAGCCAAAATTCACACTTGGTTAATTTGGCATAAAGCTTCTCCTTTCTCAGGGTCTTCAATATAATTCTCAAGTGATCTTCATGTTCTTCCTTTCTCTTTGAACAGGAAAGAATATCATCTATAAAGACTACCACAAACTGATCAAGATAGTCTCTAAAGACTATTCATTAGATCCATGAAGATATCAGGGGAATTAGTAAGACCAAATGGAATCACTATAAATTCATAGTGTCTATACCTTGTACAGAAAGTTATCTTTGGTATATCCTCCCTTTTGACCCTTAATTGATGATACCCTAAATGAAGATCAATCTTGGAAAAGTATTGAGCTCTGCATAGTTGGTGAAATAAGTCATCAATGCACGAGAGAGGATATTTGTTCTTGATCATGATCTTGTTAAGTTCTCAATAATCAATGCAGAGTCTCATTGATCCATCTTTCTTCTTAACAAACAGAATAGGTTCTCCCCAAGGTGACGCACTTGGGCATATGAATCCTTTATCAAGATTTTCTTGGAGTTGCTTCTTCAATTCCTGCAACTCAATTTGGGCCATTTTATAAGGTGTCTTTTAAATAGGTAAAGCACCTGGTATGAGTTCTATTGAAAACTAAACTTCATGATTTGGTGGAAGACATAGAAATTCCTTAGGAATGATCTGGTCAAACACCCGTACAATGGGAATATTCTTAATCGTGAGTTTCTCACTAACCATTTGAGATAAATAACCATCATTTATTAGAATCAAAATCCATAAGATGGAATAAATTTCCACTCGATGGTTATGTTCATCCATACATCGATAGACAATCATAGATTGATCTGGAATATGAAATTTGACTTCCCTTCTTTGGCAATTGATATGAGCTCCATATAAAAAAAGCCAATCCATGACAAGAATCACATCAAATTCCACTATAGGAAGGTTCACAAGATTTTCTGGAATCATTTTCCCACAAACATCAATCAAAAAAGAATTATAAACTTTTTATGCGACTGTTGTTCCATTAGGGGTTGTCACAGATAACTCAACATATAATTGTTGAGGTAATATGGTGATACCCTTAGAAAATTCTTTATAAATAAAAGAGTGGGTGGATCCAGAATCAAATAAAACATTTTCTACTTTAGAGTGGATGGTATGTGTACCTTTCACCACTTCGTTATCGTACTCCACATCGCTAATAGAAATTTCATGTGACATTCTTTTGTCTTTGGCCTTACGAGTTTTTTTGACATCGATCATCATCATCAACCCTTGGATTTGGGCATTGATTGTCATAATGCCCCATTTCCTTGTACTTGAAACATTGAACGATAGTAGGTTCATTATGTGTATCCCTTACTTTGTTTGCATCATTATACATCCTCTTCCCATTATTTAAACATTCAATTGCCCGATAACCATCTTTTTCACACTGATAACATTTTCATGTCCCCTAATGAAAATTTCCTCCATGTTTTTTTCCACACTTTGAGCATAATGGAAAACTCATCTTCTTTTCTGTGTGCTCTTTATATTTTCCTCTGAATTCCATTTTCCACTTCTTATCAAACCCATATGGCTGATGGTTTACTCCAATATCCATCTCAACATTGAGAGAACATTGAACGATTTCTTCGTAGCTATTGAACTCCCTTGTGGATAACACCCTTCGAAGACTTGGTTTTAAGCCACTAAAGAATCGATGGATCTTACTCTCAGGTTGGATAATAATACCAGAAGCGTACCTTGCAAGTCTTGTAAAATTTTCTTCTTAGGTACCAAACGATTCATCATCCTTTTTCTATAGTTTAAGAAATTCCTTCTCCATCTTTGTTTGGAGAATATGAGGGATGTACTTATTGAAAACTAAGTTCTTGAACTCGTCCCATTCCATGGACTCAATTTCATCCATTTGTCTCGTATTCTTAATAAGATTCCATCATTGATCAGCATATACTTCCAAACAATACACTGCTATGATGACTTTATGATGTTCAGAACATTGAAGAACTGAAAATATCTTTTCTGTGGTACTGATCCATTGTTGATCCACTAATGGATCAAAAGACCCGATGGATGAAGGTGGACGATGCCTCATGATGGATTCAACAGAATGTTGATCCTTCCTTTGCTTGTTTGGAAGTCATACATGATTCATATCTTGAGAAAGTTGTGTGAGCATGGCTACAAGATTTTGCATTCCAGCTCCCATAATTTTTGGTTGCTCAGGGGGCCAATCATTGCATTGCCCGTCGCATTCCGCATTAACACGGTTCCTTCAGGTTCCATCCATTGAATAAAACCATGAAGAATACTGTGAGAAACACTAATTATAATAGGAAAAACACATAATCAAGAATAATATTTCACACTTAAGGTCATATCATAGTTTGTTCATGGCCATTTCTAAAAAACTAAGATTGTGTTCTATGCATAGACATATCCTTAGGTTTCTTACTAAGGCTTTCACATCCTAGTTTCCAAAGGATGACTATACCATTACTCTGATACCAACTTTAATGACCCATACATTACTTACATTGTTATTACTTCATAATTGAAGCACACTTGTTACTACATATAACAAAACCAGGAAAGGACCATATAGGTATACTGTCTTTGGAAACTGGGAAACATAAACAACTGGTTCGTAAATCATCTACATTGTCTCCCATTTATTTCATCATATATAGAGTCCCTTTTGGAATATCCTATTTAATAACCTTCTTCATAACTTGGGGAAAGAAAAAATACAAAAGGGTGATCTCAAATGCTCAGTAAGGGTAAACAAAATAAATATCTATCACATCATATTCATAAGAACATACAATTTTGGAAATCTTAACCAGCAAAAGAGATCATAATTTTATAACATGGGATAAATCATAATAGTGAAAGGTAATCCCAATAATGATAACATAAAATATTAAACTTTGTGGCATACACACATAATCATAGAGAATCATTTATTAGTAGTCAAGACTCATTTCCAAGACTATCTTAGCGGACAAAGTCCATTTCTGAACCGAGTTCACTCCTCATTTCAGTCCTATATCACTGAACCGGTTTAACCTATCATTCCAGCCATGTCTATATCATGAGATATAAATCTTTACCCAATGAATTAGAGAGATATATAGGTCCCACCCATCTCATAATGAAACCATTCTTATGTGTGCCACAAAATCATAAATCATAAGTCATAGCATATCCCATGTAATAAAAATGGGATTCTTAAACATCGTGACATCATAAAACAATTCATATAAGATAAAGGAATTCATAAAAATAACTCCATCACAACATAATAAATTCAATTTAATAATAGGGATAGAAATAGAAACCTATTTTATCTTAGATGGAAATTAATTTGGATTAAACACTTGTACTCCATTCTTGAGGAAAATATCCTATCTACTTCAAAAACATTTTTCCTTTCTAAACTCGTCATAAAATTTTAATCTAAAAGATGTTGATTAAAAATAAACTTGAAAACTTGTAAAGGAAGTTTCTTGGAAATAATGTTTTAAAAAAACATTCATACCGTATAAGTTAAAAAACTTCCTTCTCATACTTTTTTCAGAAAAGTCAAAAATTACTTCGTACAAAAAACGACAAAATATTCGTATCATATCTTTTACTAAAAACTCACCGAAGGGTAAAATTGGATTTAAACAATTGTAGTTGGATGGAAATAATATTACATATTGATGAAACATGTATGTGGATGATAAAATACACCCCAGTAAAAACCAAAGTATAAACAATCTCGGATAAAAATGAGATTGTGATATTTTTCGTAACCATTGGACTGATTTGCTTAGTAAGTGTATGAACCTCCTGTATAATGATTTAAATAATTTCATTGACTTATTCTAGAATCATAATAATTTTTATGATATCATATATGGTCATATTCTTAGATTCTTATTAGTAATATTTCATTGCTACTTGTTATTCGGGTGTTTATTACTTTTGGTTCTTATGCGTGTTTTGTCGAATAAATTCTTATTTTTCTCTTTAGGTTATAGATACCTCATTTCCAGAATAGTATTAGTGTAATATATATCATATTAATTCATTAAATTCATTTATATAATCATTATTCAATGAATATCATGTAGAGCGAGTCACATCACATCGTGGAGACGGTATTCCGTACGTACGCACGAGCGATGATATCGTTCCCATGATCGTGGAATTGTATTGGAGTGTATGTATACTATATAAGAATCAATATAACTTTACAATAATAATATATAGTTATTATTTACACCATTATACCCATCCAAGTAACATGGTGGTTTAAAATAGTTTACACCACGGTGTTGAGACGATATTACGTACGTACGCATGCGCGGTGATTTCATTTTCCGTAGGATGGATAGATAGTGAAATAGGGTTGTTTCATACTTATAATAACATACCAGTATATGAGTGATACTTATGTTATTACTTCATAATGAAACAACTAAATAAGAAGAAGTGGAAGAAGAAATAAAGTTGAAAGAATCGGTAACAGACATTACCTCTTCTTTTAAGCGCCTCTTTGAGACCACCTCTTAGGGCACTAAAATTGGTATTTGAAGAAGACCAGGACCTCTAGGATGTTTCTAGGCTAGTGTATAAGAGAATTATTCCGGGTTTTTTCTAATCTTGAAGGCTCAAAGTGATGTGAGGAAGAGAGGGAGGAGGAGCCCTTTTATAAGGGATGTGAGGGGCACCTTAGGAAAAACTAAAATATTATTTAATTATAAAGTCATATTCGAATTTTAATAGCTCCAAATTGATTTATTTTGAAGCTAAGGTGAGGAGGGGTAGAAATCCTCTCATCCAATAGAATTTAGACAAGGTTAGGTATCTATATTAACCTTATCATTTAGATTTTACTTTAAGAGAGATAATTTAACTTTTACCGTGTATTCTTGTTTTTTTACACTATAAGGTTAATAAACATACTATAACAAGAAAAACGAACCCAAAGTTGTTTATTATTAATCTATATAACCTTATATAAGTCATTTGGCCGAACTTTAAATTTTTAGGAATAAAATATCAATTAATAAAATAATAATTTTTTAAAAAACTATTTTCTATCAATTTTGACCCTATTTGGTAATTGTTTTTTGTGAAAATTATAACAGAAAGCTTAGTTCGAAAAAAGTTAATTAAATCAATACTAACATGTCATATTGACCTATAAAATTATTTTAATTCATAAAAAGTCTCAAATTGCATTTATTTTTGTATTTATAACATCAATTATGATAATATTTCATTAGTAAGATAATTACTGCATCATCATTGTGTCATAAATAAATTAAATTATTTTTTTTCTAAAAATAAAAAATAAAATACCATTATGTAGGAAATATTTTTATATTTCTAATTAATATTTATTGTCGAATTTATCTTATGAATAACCCTATATTAAAAATGATTCAGTTATTAAACATTGATTTTTACTATTTTAACCCTTATTTAAATAAATTAATAATAAATGTCCTAATCTGATCCAAGTGGGCCTAAATGATCATATTTTATTCCTAATGTTTTTTTGGTCGAATTACACTTATCCAATAGAATTAAGACATGTTTTAGGGTAGTAATAATATCATTTGTACCCTTAATTACCCTATTTACTTTTAACTGTGGTAAAAAAAGTAAAAAGTAACTATTCACAAACAATTATTTTCATCTCATTGAACCACATTATAGTCCTTGATATTAACCGTGTCTCTCAGATTTTTTAAATTCCACTCACAAAAGTGGTAAAATTATGTTTTATGTAAATTTGAAAATTCTCCTAGGAGGTGGGTAAAAGACGGTGAAAAGTTCAATAAACTTTTTATATATATAAAATTATTATAAAAAGACTCCAATTAATTGCATTGAACTTATATAGGTATTATGTTTCAATTTTGACCTAATCTAAATTAAAATGAAACAAATAATTATTAAAATAAAAAGTCGGTTTTTAAATAGTAACCTACTGTTTTCACTATTCATCAAAAATTGAATGTTTTCAGAAAAATACCAAAATTTCACAGTAGTCTAATTTCAATATTTCAAATCCAAAAATTAAGTCCATATTGAAAAATATTATTTACAAAATTTCAAAAAGTGGGTATTACTATTCATAACGGCTAGTTTTGTAATATTTTAATAGCATATCGTTATTTAGTGAAACTCGGAATTGCGTACGACGCAAGCTATCGAAGAATGTCGGGATTTAATGTAAAGAAACTCAATCTAGTGTCGTGTGTAGTGAAATATTCCTTTGATGATTTATATAACATAAAAATAAAGCATTTCTCATAAAAGTCTCGGGTGTTACAGTTCAGGTTGAAAATCACATTTACCACAGCAATAATTGAACATATATGTGTCTTCATCTTCAAAAATTAATGTATTCGAGAATTAATAACTCAGATGTAAAAATGGTTGCAAAATAACTTCAATATTAATATCAATAAAAAATGACAATAATCTGACAACAACATGAGTTTGAAAAAAAAATTATATCTAAAGTGTATCCTCTTTCATAAGAAGAGTTGATCATTCGATGTTGTATCACTATAAACAATATTCAAATGTATAAATTCATTTTTGTATATATTTCAAAGTAAATTTTCATATAATATATTGAGTAGATTTTTTTCCTCTATTCTAGATCCAAGAAAATCATCTGGCAGATAACAATTATTAAAATGAGATATAATAAGGGGAGAGGTAACTTTTCTTAAGAATAAGATTTATTTTAACTAATGAAAATGATCCTTTAAAATCATTTATAAATTATATTTTATAAAGTATATAATTTTTTCAGGGTCGATTCATAAATATGTGATAATATCGCAAATTTAAATATCCATCATTGAATAGTTAAATGTAATGTTCCATCATAAAATGACACAAATAAAAATATAGGGTTCACCCCGTATAGAGTTCATTACCTGAACGCAAGGTTGAAAATGTGAGGTTGATCGTAAAAGAAATGTTGATGAACCCTATATTTGTTTCCCAAATGTAGGGTTCCTTATATAGTGTTCCTTAGATATATGTTCTTCTCATAAAAATATTATGTTCTACACAAACCTATGGTTATTTAACCATAATTTCTATTTAATGTATGTTTGGTGATCCATATATACTATTATAAACATAGGGTTCATACCTTAAGCTACTTTCACAAATGTAGGGTTTTATTATTGTTTCCAGAAAACATAAAAATGTGTTCAAAATGATATCATGAATATTCTATGGAGATAATAACATGAATATAATTTTAGAATAAATTTTTCAAATAATATTATTTTCTTCAAATTCTCATAAAGTAATACCAATAGTAGAATTAACATGGGAATTTGTGAGCATCAATATCAATTATATTTATAAAGTATTTTTGATACAATATATTACCAATAATATCAACCATTTTATGATAAAAAAACCTATAAATTTTTTTAAAACAAATATAGGATTTTCAAAACACAAAACAAATAATATTTCAAAGAAAAAAAATTGTTTCATTAAATATTAAATTTATTAAAGAATAAATCTGATTTCATATAACTATTTTCGATTAAAATAAGATTTCAATGTTGTCTTTCAAAAATTTTATCCCCCATTATTTGATATATTAAAACAAAATAAAATAATGTAAGAACCTGGTTCTTATTTTTGAGGTACGGGCTTCTTCTTTTCCTTTTCATTAAGTGTTTTGAGAAAATATGGAAAATGGAAAAAAATGCTAAATTTCAGAACTACACTCCGTGCACCTTGTCCACACACCATTTACTTTTGGTCGTGTTGGGATGAGTACACGGGGCGTGTAGCCTTGTCGGCAACGAGGGGTGTAGGAACCGACTACACGCCGTGTAGTGGTACCTTACACTCTGTGTAATCAGTCAGCAGGCTTGAATAGTAAGGCGGTAGAGTCGCCACCAGCTGGGCGATAGTACACGCTGTGTACTTGGGAGTACATGTCGTGTACTCATGTCGACGGATGAACAGTGTGGTGGTGCCGCCAAATGAACAGTTAAATGAAATATGTACACGCCGTGTACTCAGAAGTACACACCATGTAAATTGTTTTTCAGCTTAAAATAGGCAGTAGCCTTCTCATTTGGCAGAGGAGACTCTTAAACTGTTTTGGAGCCAAAGGAGGAGGCCAGATCTTTGAAGATCCACTGGGTGTTTGTCTGGAAACTGATTCGGCTTCGGAAGATTTCGTTAGAACCGCACGCGTAATCCCTCTCCTCTCCTGGTACCATTCTTACCAATTCTTCTCCCAACATAAGTTATTTACTTTTGAATGGGTTTTTTTCTTCATCAGATCTATGCCATTCTTGGGCGTTTCTAGAGTCGGCGTTTGTGTATAACGCTCGTTGGCATATAAGGTAGGTGGCATTGTGTTTATTTTCCAACTCTCATGCGTTTTTGTGCATTTTTGTGCCACAAACCCATTTTGGGGTGTCGTGTGGCTGAGGTTGTTGCTATATTTAATTCCTATAATTGAGTAGGTAGTTAATTGTGATAATAAAATGCTGGTAGGGATTGTTTCTTGGATCTCAAACCACCCCAGGGGTGTGTTTCACTGTTTAGCAGTTTGGCCAGGATACCTGAGGGTATGCCTTAAACGTAGTAATTGTAGAATTTCCTTGAGAAGAATTGCTTGTTTACTACATTTTGATATGTTGGGCATGGCCCGATTACCTGTTTAGCCAGAGGGCATTGTTGTGATTAGATTCTGGGTACTGCACTGTTTAGCCTATGGGCTATAGATATTTTCATCCAGAGGGAAACTTCTTTCATGCCTAAGGGCGATAGACTCTGTGCCTGAGGGAGACACTACCTAAGCCTGAGGGAAACATTCTGTTATGCCTAGGGGCAGATTCTTGTGTTGGATACTCCTTACCTAAGGGTAGGGGTTATTTGTCTGAGGACATGGATTGTTTACTTGGAAATGCACTGTGGTGATTTCTAATATTTAAATGGATTAAATGGATTATAAAATGGCAATATAACTGGTAATTAGTTACTTTTGAGTACTGATTACTTTATTGAATTGTACTACACACACTGTTTTTGCATGCTTACACGGAGTTGGGCACAGGCCTTTGGTGGGTGCGTAGTGAGATATATTTCTCACACCCTTTTTGGCTCATGCTTTTCGGCCCAAACAGATTACGTTGTTGCAGGTATAGATAGGGGAAAGAGTCCCTATACAGGTACTTGACTGTTGCAGAGGAGTAGGAGGGCATGGGACCGAGCCTAGGCTCGCGATGCCACTGCCAGCTGTTTGCTTTGCTTTGCTGTACTCTGCTTTCTACTGTACCGTATTGATGTATAACATGTTCTGGCTATTTTTATAGAACTTGAAACATGTAGCATCATCTTTTATATACCGTTGGTTATATCCATTGCAGTTTTTTATTTTAGTAGTTGTATGGTTTACTACTTCTGCTGTCGTTGTATGTTTATTTTGGTATTCCATTGCGCTACACTTTTACAAATTAGGGCATAGTTTCCCCACTATCAGACCTAGGCCCTCGCTGCTAGTCAGCAGCCTCTGGTGTTTGGGGAAATGCGCTTGAGGTCATGTGGCGAACCAGGCTCGGGGAACCTGTTGCGTGGCACCCGGGTCTGGGATGTTACAAAGTGGTATCAGAGGGGTTTCATTTCTTTGACTTACTATTTGGAGCCGTAGTCAGGGATATGACGGAACGGTAGATGGTAATAAGTTGTGCCCAGGCGTAGCTAACCCGTGTACAGGGAAAATTTAGTCTACCTCATATTTTTCATTCTTTTGATTTCGCAATTTTACGGTTGATATGTTTTCACCATTGGGTGACACACTTGGATTGTGCTGTATATATTTTATCTATGGGTTTTATTTAGTTACAACCCGATGAGATGAGGGTATGTCATCTCATACATCATATAGGCACATTCTAGATATCAAATTCCATGCATAGTTTCCATTCCATGTAGGTGCATTATAATTCGCATGTTGTTGTGATAGTTGTTGTGATAGAAAAGCATACTGTTGTGATAGCTTCTTGATAAATACATGCCTTGTGATATAGTGTTTTTGTTTGAGCCTATTTATAGAATGGACGCCAAACTTTGGTTTTTGGCGAGAATGGGTCCCCATTGACCGGAATTTGGTGGATCATTGACTGTTTATTGGTTATAACACATATAATATGTCAAACATTGATTCGTGGGGAGTATGGGCCCTCACGGGTCAAAATATGACACTTAGGTGTTGATTTTCAGTATTTTCTGTGTTCCATAGAAGTTTTTGAGGCATACTGTCCAGAAACCCAGTATACATGCCGTGTAGTATTTTTATACATGTCGTGTATGTTCTTCTGTTTAGGAAGAAAAATGAACTTTTTGAGTACACGTCGTGTACCCTGAGTACACGCTGTGTAGTCTCTTCCCGTGTCACAAACTGTGTGGGCGGTGACACGGGGTAGGGAAGGGCTTGGGTAAAACACACCATGTAGTTTTGTGCACACCGTGTAGTGTTGACCTGGAGTCCGGCCATGTAACTAACAACACGATTCAGTGAACTCCTTGACCTAACACGCCATGTCAATTATAGAAAGGCCATGTAGTGTGACATGGGGACTCGGCCGTGTAACTAACAACATGGTTCGATGACACCTCTCCCTGAACACGCCGTGTACCTTTGGGGACACGCCGTGTAGTCTTGTCCGAGGACAGACCATGTGGAGTTAGCCGCGTGGATAAGAAACAAGGTGGTGTACATGCCATGTGCGGATGTAACACGCCGTGTGGTGTCAAGCCGAGTAGTCGGCCGTGTCACAGATGACACGGGAAGTTGGAAAATAACATTGTACATGCCGTGTAGATAATATACACGCCATGTAGTTTTGTTCGACGGAATCTGTGTGGCTCAGCCGTGTTGAAGGACCCGAGCCGGGGAAGGAAAGTTGAGTACACACCGTGTAGTCATTGTACACACCGTGTAGTCTTGTTTTTCAAATTTTGAAATGTCTTCTTCCTCTTGTTCCATTATAGTTCCTTCGCTTTCAGTCTTAATAATCTTAAATATATGGCATGCTTTTGACCCTGTAGTGTCATGCCGCCGAGACGACCGCGAGTTGTTCGCCAGGAGAGCGGCGACGATTATACTCCGGAGATGGTGGGCCATGGGCTACTAGTTGATCCTCCAGTAGATCCAGATGTGGCGCCAGCTGTTATACCAGACACAGGCGCAGAGGCGTAGTTCCGTGAAGGCTTATTGTAGTTCATGCAGATCTTTCAGGGAGAACCGCAGGCTACTACATCTATGGCTGAGCTGACCTATATCTTCTAGAAGCTGCATCTGCCTACGTTTTCAGTGGATGGAGGACCGCAGGCTGCAGAGTCTTGGCTAGGATCGATTCAGACTACTTTCGAGCATCGGGAGACGCCTCCAGGGCGGAGGGTCATGCTCACAACTTAAATGCTACGTGATTCCTCCAAGAGGTGGTGGGATGTTACCACCCTGTCAGAGCATCACAGGGATATGGCATTGGAAGATTTTCAGGCAGACTTCTATGAATTCTTCTTTCCCAAGACACTGAGGGAAGATAGAGCTCGAGAGTTCATGAATCTGCAGTAGGGCGCTATGTCGGTGATGGACTACTCTTCTCTTTTTACAGAGCTTCAGCATTTTGCACCCGTGATGGTGGGTGATGAGACGTTCAGAGCCAGACATTATGAGGATGGTTTTCGGTATGAAATCAAAGCATTGATGAGTGTTTTCAGGTTGCTTACTGTACACGCAATTGTGAACCAGACACTGATTATAGAGAGGAACCTGTGGGAATCAAGTGGTGTGGGCCAGGGAGGTTCAGCACCAGTTACTGGTGTTATTTCTACTGGGATGAGGAAGAGACAGATGGACTTCTCTTAGGGCAGCAGTATCAGTCAAAAGAATGCTTCGGGTGGCCAGGTTATGTGCTACCAATGTGGTAGAGAGGGGCACAAGAGACCGTAGTGTCCACGAGACCTAGTTGAGTGCCGAGCTTGTGACAAGATGGGTCATCTCCAGCGCATTTGCAGGGAATTTCTACTAGTGGCTAGTGGGAGGGGATCTGTGCAGACTCTGCGTGCGGGAGCAGCACCAGTTGCTTCATACCAATCAGGGAAATGAAATACGTCAGGGCGTGCAGGCAGAGATGGTGCTCATGGCTGTGGTAGCCAGACACCAGGATCGTAGAGGAAGCAGGGTGGGATAGCTTAGGGTAGCTAGGCTGTGTCACAGGGCCATGGCACTGGGCAGACATATGTAGTGCAACATACCCAGCAGGAGCAGGATCCCAGACCGTCTACAGTCAGAGGTACTATTCTAGTAGCTTCTGTCTTGTCTTCAGTACTTTTTGATACTAGTGCTACACATAGTTTTATATCTGTACCCATTGTGGAGAGCCTTGGGCTCGGTGTTTCTTCTTATTTGGATATCATGACGCTAGACACTCCATTGGGGACTAGGACGGCTGGTGTGCATCAGTGCAAGGAGTGCCCCCTTGAGGTTGGAGGGTGTCATTTCTTTTGGGACCTCTATGTCTTGGAGATGACGAGCTATGACGTCATTCTAGATATGGACTGTTTGGTTCCCTTTCAAGACTTTGTAGAATGCTATCGTCGCTGGGTGTGTTTCATGTCACCAGAGGGCGGAGAGTTTCTATACAAGGGAGAATGGGATGTTCAGGCGAGTCGAGCGGGACCAGAGCATCATGGGTGAGGTGGATTCACAGCCCAAATTTTGAGCTTATATCTGGTTGATCAGGGGACTTGTCAGATGGATTTCCCTCTATTTGTTGATCCTTTCAGGGATGTCTTTTCGAATGACTTTTCAGGTCTACCTCTGGTGTGTGAGGTGGATTTCTCTATCGATCTTGTTCCAGGAGCAGTACCGGTGTCCATTACTCATTATAGTATGGCCACATTTGAGTTGTAGGAGCTCAAGAGGCAGTTAGAGGAGTTAAAAGAAAAGGGCTTTATCCGACATAGTACTACTCTTTGGGGTTCTCCGGTCCTTTTTGCGAAAAAGGCGTACAGTAACCTCAGACTTTGTGTGGATTATCGGAAGCTGAACCAGTTGATGGTTAAGAACTGATATCCATTGCCGAGGATTGATGATCTGTTTGATCAGCTTTGGGGAGCACGAGTGTTCTTGAAGATTGACTTGAGATCCGAATATCATCAGTTGCACGTGATACCATCTGATATATCTCTCACAGCTTTCAGGAGTAGGTATGGTCTATATGAGTATACTATTATGCCGTTCAGACACACGAACGTGCCAGCCGTTTTCATGGCTCTGATGAATAGTGTGTTCAATATGTATCTTGATTCCTTTGTGGTAGTGTTCGTGGACGACATCTTGGTGTACTCTCACACTCGACACAACCATGCCACCCATCTTGAGATATTATTGAGTACACTGAGAGAGAATCGGCTATATGCTAAGCTCTCAAAGTGACACTTTTGGATGGACCAGATTCACTTCCTCGGTCACGTTATCTTAGAGGCAGGAGTTCCCGTAGACCCAAAGAAGGTGAGAGCAGTGGTTTCCTGGGGCATCCTAAGAACTTGTTTGAGATACGGAGTTTCTAAGGGCTGGCTGGTTACTACACACTCTTCATAGAGGACTTCTCCCACTTAACAGCACCGTTGATAGGTCTGACTAAGAAGGGGGTGAAGTTCGTTTGGTCGGAAGCTTGTGAGGCAGCTTTTCAGGACCTGAAGTGAAGGTTGACATCAGCACTGATCCTGATACTCCTAGAGAAGGGGAAGAGCTATATAGTTTACTGTGATGCATCAGGGATTGGGCTGGGATCCATTTTGATGAAGGGAAACCGAGTTGTTGCGTACAGGTCTCAGCATTTAAGGCCACATAAGAGAAATTACCCAATGCATGATCTCGATTTGGCTGCAGTTGTTCATGCGTTGCGCTATTGGAGACATAATCTGTTGGGAGAGCATTATGTGGTTTCACCAACCACAAAAGTCTCAAGTATATCTTTACTCAGCGTGACCTGAATCTGAGGTAGAGAAGGTGGGTTGAGTACCTACAGTCCTTCTATTTTGATCTTTCCTATACACCTGTTAAAGGTAATGCAGTGGCTAATGCACTGAGCAGGAAGACTTAGATACAGGCAGTATAGGAGGCCAGTGGTGAGTGGGAGCTCATGGCTTTGTTCTCTAAGATGCATCTATAGGTGCATGGATATCAGGGTAAGACCTATCTTTCATCGTTTGCAGTGACTTCTACCCTCCTGGACAGAGTGAGGATGAGACAGCTATCTGATTCAGAAGGCCTAGTTCTACGAGAGTCGGTGGCTAGTTAGGGCCCTCCTCCTGGTTGTACGATAGGCGATGATGAGGTTTTGCGTTTCCATGGAAGAGTATGGGTTCCAGGGGATATACACGAGGAGATGATGTGGGATTTTCATGCTTCAACATGGGCAGTTCATACCGGGGTTACCAAGATGTACCGTGACTTGAGGCGTCAGTACTGGTGGTCGGGTATGAAGAGAGATATAGCTGGTTTTGTTACGAGGTGTTCCACTTGTCATCAGGTGAATCCAGAGCACCATAGGCTAGCTGGGCTATTACAGAAGTTGCCTACTCCAGAGAGGAAATGGGATGATGTCCCGATGGATTTCGTGACACGATTGTCGAGGTCACCTCGAGGCAATTCTGCCGTGTGGGTTGTTGTGGACAGACTCATAATGGTAGCTCAGTTATTTCCGATCAAGGAGACCTTCGGTGTTGATGAGCTTGGAAGGCTGAATATCCGGGAGATCGTACGTCTTCATGGGGTCCCACGTTCTATCATTTCAGAACGGGATGCCTGCTTTATGTCTTGTTTCTGGAAGAGTTTCCAGAGGATGCTGGGTACACAGGTGCTTTTGAGCATGGAATACCACCCTCATACAGATGGACAGTCAGATCGGACGATATAGTTGCAAGAGGACATGCTGCGTGCATGCGTCTTAGACTTTGGGGCTTGTGGGAGAAGCATATACCCTTAGTCGAGTTTGCCTATAACAATAGTTTTCAGGCAACTATTGAGATGACACCATAAGAGGCTTTATATGGTAGGCCATGCTGATCAGCTTTTTTTTGGTTAGAGTCAGGTGAGGCAGCTTTACTGGGGCCACAGCTCATGTAGAAGACATTTGAGTAGGTCCAGTTGATTCGGAAGCAGATGGATACCGCACAGTCTTGTCAGAAGTCTTACACTGATCGCCGCAGATGACCTTTGGGTTCCATGGTGGGGGATCAGGTTTTTCTACGTGTTCCGCTGAGGTTGGGACACAAGCGGGTCAGGAGACATGGTAAGCTTTCACCGAGGAATGTGGGTCCATTCAAGATTCTGGAGAAATTCAGGCTGGTTGCCTATCAGTTGCAGTTACCGCAACGGTACCGAGCCATGCACGACGTATTCCATGTGTCTCAGTTGCGTCGCTACCATTCAGACCCGTCTCGCACCTTTCAGCCAGAGGAGGTTGAGCTTCAACATGATGCATCCTTTGAGTAGCATCTAATCCGTATCGTTGACTGGAGCACGAAAGTTCTCCAAGGCCGGTCAGTTCCTCTCGTACGGGTGCTATGGAAGCATGACCGAATGCAGGATGAGACCTGGGAGCGGGACGCCGACGTACGTGTTCAGTGGCCAGAGTTGTTTTTAGATTTATCTTCACCACCCTTGGAAGGGCAATTTGGGGACGAATTGCTATGAGGGGAGAAGTTTTTAAGAACACTGTTCTTATTTTTGAGGTACGAGCTTCTTCTTTTCCTTTTCCTTAAGTGTTTTGAGAAAATATGGAAGATGAAAAAAATGCTAAATTTTGAAACTACACGCCGTGTACATTGTCCACACAACGTGTACTTTTGGCCATGTTGGGATGAGTACACTGGGAATGTAGCCTTCTCGGTGACAAGGGGTGTAGGAACTGACTACACGATGTGTAGTGGTACCTTACACGTCGTGTAGTCAGTCGGCAGACTTGAATTGTAAGGCGGTGGAGTCGCTGCCAGCAGGGCGACAGTACACGCTGAGTACTTGGGAGTACATGTCGTGTACTCATGTCGATGGATGAACAGTGTGGTGGTGCCCCCAAATGAACAGTTAAATGAAAGAAGTACATTCCGTATACTCTGAAGTACACGTCGTGTACTCAAATGTACACGTTGTGTACTTTGTTTTTTCGACTTAAAACAGACAGTAGCCTCCTCAATTGGAAGAGGAGACTCTTGAACTGTTTTTGGAGCCAAATGAGGAGGTTGGATTTTGAAGATCCACCGGGCATTCATCTAGAATTCGTTTCGGCTTTGGATGATTTTGTTGGAACTGCACGGGTAAGCCCTCTCCTTTCATGGTACCGTTCTTACCAATTCTTCTCCTAACGTAAGTTATTTACGTTTGAATGGGTTTTTTTCTTTGTCATATCTACACCGTTCTTGGGCGTTTCTGGAGTCGGCGTTCGTGTATAACACTCGTTGGCGTATAAGGTAGGTGGATTTGTGTTTATTTTCCAAATTTCGTGCTTTTTTGTGCGTTTTTGTGCCACGAACCCATGTTGGGGTGTCGTGTTGCTGAGGTCGTTGCTATATTTAATGCCTAGAATTGATTAGGTAGTTAATTGTGATAATAAAATGCTGGTTGGGATCGTTGCATGGATCTGAAACCACCCCAGGGGTGTGTTTCACTGTTTATCAATTTGGCCAAGATACCTGAGGGTATGTCTTAAAGGTATTAATTGTAGAATTTCCTTGAGAAAAATTGCTTGTTTACTATATTTTGATATATTGGGCATGGCCCAGTTACCTGTATCGCCTAAGGGCATTTTTGTGATTAGCCTGTGGGCACTGCATTGTTTAGCCTGTGGGCTGTAGATATTTTCGGCCTGAGGGCGACTTCTTTGGTGCCTGAGGGTGATAGAATCTGTGCCTGAGGGTGACACTACCTATGACTGAGGGAAAAATTCTGTTATGCCTGAGTTCGGATTCATGTGTTGGATACTCTTTAACTGAGGGTAGGGGTTACTTGTCTGAGGATGTGGATTGTTTACTTGGAAATGCACTATGGTTATTTCTAATATTTAAATGGATTAAATGGATAATAAAATGGAAATATAACTGGTAATTAGTTACTTCTGTGTACTGCTTACTTTATTGCATTTTACTATTGCACACTGTTGTTGCATACTTACATGCAGTTGGGAACGGGCCTTTGGTGGGTGCCTACTGAGATATATTTCTCACACCCTATTTGGGTCACGCTCTTCAGCCCAAAGAGATTACGATGTTGCAGGTATAGATAGGGGCAAGAGTCCCTATACAGGTACTTGACTGTTGCAGAGCAGTAGGAGGGCATGGGACCAAGCCTAGGCTCGAGATGCCACTTCCATCTGTTTGCTTTGCTTTCTTGTACATTACTTTCTGTTGTACTGTATTGATTTATAACATGTTCTTCCTAGTTTCATAGAACTTGAAACATGTAGGATCATGTTTTATATACTATTGGTTATATCCATTGCCGTTGTTTATTTCAGTAGTTGTATGGTTTACTGCTTCCGCTATCATTGTCTGTTTCTCTTGGTATTCCGTTGTGCTACACATTGAAAAATGAGGGCATAGTTTTCCCACTATCAGACTTGGGCCCTCGCTACTAGTCAGCAGCCTCTGGCGTTTGGGGAAATGTGCTTGAGGTCACGTGGCGAACCGGGCTCAGGGCACCCATTGCGTGTCACCTGTGTCCGGGATGTTACAAATAAAAATAATTTAAAAACATTCCACTTTTTCACAGAACAATAAATGAATATTATATTGTAAATATTATAAAATTGATACATTAGTTCGGATTTATAGATAAAAATATAATATAATATAGAGATGGGGTATAAAATATGAAAAGAACATCGAAATTTGTATTTAAAAAACTCTAAAAATTCATGAGGGTTTTTTAGTGAAATAAAGGACTAAACAACATGACTTGTAAATGGTGAATGTTCTTGATCATGAGTAGTTTTTGGTTCTGGTGAAGCTTGAAGAGCCTAAAAATCTTCATTAAATTATATTATCTAACCTTATATCCTTTCTAAAATATTTTCCTCCAACTGACTTAACCAAATTCAAGAATTATGACTTAAATTTAAACTATCATTAAAATTTACATTGAATAAGTCATGATAATTCTCTTCTATTTTTGAAAATTGAGAAAACTTATCAGTAAAATTACTAACCAACAACATAATGTCTGGTTCACATTAGGTGAGTTTCTCAAAATGATATCAATTATTATTCAACATAATTGAAAATTTGGACTATTACACTAAAATAATTAAATCCTTTGATTAATCTAATCCATTAATTATTTGATAGACTGAAATATTTTTATTAGATCTTTTGATGATAGAGGTGAAAAGGTAGAAGCACTAGACTGATTGAAAACCCCATTTATGGGTTCAAATTGACATCCCATGTAATAATTAGTATATGAAAAATTTATTTTAGAAACATGTTCGAATTTTAGTTTTCCAAGATGATCCCATAAATAGATCCTTAATGCATAAAATTCACATTTTGATCCAAAATTATCTCTGAACTCTTGACATTGAGTCTAAATAGACTATAATTCCATCCATGGAACAGAGGAGTTTCATAAATAATCAAAATATTTTTTTGTCTTAACTAGTTCTGGTAAAAAAATGGGTTTTTGATCTCTAACCTTGTTAATCATAATTATAAGATCATAAATCTGATTTTTCATTGAATCATATGATCCTTGATCATGATGATTTGACTGAGGAGCCTCTTCAAAAATATGTAATTTATTTTCAAAAGGATTGTCGCATGAAAAAGACATACAGTCAAAGGCATATTTCCTTTCTCTAGAGTCAATTGTAGATCCTTCTATATAATGTCCAATGGTAGAGATAGACCTAATTTCAAGGATATCATTTGTCTCAGTTATCAATTTCTTAACATTTAGTTCATCTTGAAGAATTTCATTCTATTGATCTGGTTATGCAACAACTGAAATTTCATGAGCTTGAATTTCTGTTTGTTGATTTGTAGTAATATCGGGTTCTTCCAAATTGACTGAACATGTTTCATCTCCATATCCTATCACTAGGTTATAATGTTGGTGTTCTTCTTTGATCCTTAGTCTTAAGAAAAGTTTCACACAGTTTCCTTCTTCTAAATCTTCTTCAAAATGATCTATAGATCATAATGGTTATTTATTTTGGTAGAATGAGTAAAACACTCAATTATGGAATCTCCCACTTCTGCATTTATTAATCAAGATGAACTTGTGGACATTATGATTCCATTACCCAGCTAATAAAACGATCCAAATTTTTGTTGGCCATCTACACCAATAGTTGGTAGTTTAGCTTTTACAAAACTCTAAAAGAACCCATATTTTCATAGAGAACCAGAATTCAAAACATTGATGTGGTGAAATGTAACACGAGAATAAAAAATATGAGTCAAATATTTCCTCAACAAATGAAGTGAAAGGAGCCTTCTCTATGGGTAGAATGGCATCCTTACCTATGAATGGAAACAATAATTCAAATATCTCTGTATATATCAGTGAATGTTCTAATGGATTTCGTTGATAAAAAGATACATAATATACTTTTATGGGTATAAAATATTCAATATCTCAATAACTCTAGGGGTGATATTAGATTTAATAAAATTTTCTAAAACATTTTGATATACCACGAGATCATTTTCAATCATTTTTATAATATTTTTTGAACCTAAAATAAATAAAATGATATCTTGTGATTTGTGATCTTGATTTTTAATTGATAAAATGTTAAAATGGATTAATCCTTAATTTGTGAATTTTAAAATCTGACCAATTTCAACTGAGTAGATCAAAAAATCCTTATCTTTGACTCTAAAAATATTGTATATGTTCACTACGGAAAAATCACGATTTATCGGCGGTTTTTTTCATGTCGTGGCGGTTTACTCCGCCGCTAAATAGATTGGCGGTGGTTTTGAAAAACTGCCGCAAAATCGTGCGTCGGGAAACTATTCGCGACGGTTTTTAAAACTGTCGCAGAACGTTTTGCAAAGGTTTTTTAGAGGCGGTTTTTAATTTTTTTTAATTTTTTTTAATTTTTAATTTTTTAATTTTTTAATTTATTTTATTTATTTATTTATTTATTTTTTATTTATTTTATTTATTTTATTTATTTAATTAATTTATTTTTTATTTTATTAATTTATTTTTTATTTTCTTTATTTTATTTGTTTTCTTTTTCTTATTTATTTTCTTTTTCTTATTTTTCTTATTTATGTTATTTATATTATTTATATTATTTATTTTATTTATTTCGTATTTATTTTATTTATTTTGTATTACTTTATTTACTATATTTATCCATGCAATCACATCCATGCAGATGCCCATGCACATGCCCGTGCACATGCAATATAAAGAAATACTTCGTTTGGTGAGATTTGAACCTCTAACCTCTTGCATATCTTCCAAAGACTTTACCACTCCAGCAAGCTCGTCATGTGGTTAATAAACAGAATTTAATATACTTATATATATTAATTGAAAAAAGAAATAATACATAAATAATATATATAAACTCAATAATAATAAATAATAAATAATAAATAAATATAAATAAATAATAAATATAAATAATAAATAATAAATAATAAATAATAAATAATAAATAATAAATAATAAATAATAAATAATAAATAATAGATAATAGATAATAAATAATAAATAATAAATAATAAATAAATATAAATAATAAATAATAAATAATAAATAATAAATAATAAATAAAAATTAATATAAATAATAAATAATAAATAAATATAAATATTTAATAAGTAATAAATTTAAATAATAAATAATAAATAATAAATAATAAGTAATAAATAATAAGTAATAAATAATAAATAATAAATAAATATATATAATAACTAATAAATAAATATAAATAATAAATAAATATAAATAATAATTAATAATTAATTATTAATAAATAATAAATAATAAATAATAAATAATACATAATACATAATAAATAATAAATAATAAATATATATATATATATATAATAACTAATAAATAAATAATAAATAATAAATAATAAATAATAAATAAATATAAATAATAAATAATAAATAAATATAAAAAATAAAAAATAAATAAAAAATAAAAATAAAAATTAAATATTAAATAATAAATATTAAATAATAACAAATAAAAAATAAATATTAAATAATAAATAATAAATAAATATAAATAATTAATAATAAATAATTAATAAATATAAATAATTAATAAATAATAAATATAATTAATAAATAATAAATAATAAATAATAAATAATAAATAATAAGTAATAAATAATAAATAATAAATAAATATAAATAATAAATAATAAATAATAAATAATAAATAATAAATAATAAATAAATAATAAATAATAAATAAATATATAATTAATAAATAATTATTAAATATAAATATTAAATATTAAATAATAAATAAATATAAATAATAAATAAATATAAATAATAAATAATAAATAATAAATAATAAATAATAAATAATAACTAATAAATAATAACTAATAAATAATAAATAAATAAATATAAATAAAAAATAATATGTATATATAAATAATAAATAACAAATAAATATAAATAATAAATAATAAATAAAATATAAAATATAATTATAAATATTAAATAATAAATAAATATAAATAATAAATAATAAGTAAATATAAAAAATAAATAATAAATAAATATAAATAATAAATAAATATAAATAATAAATTGTAAACAATAAATAATAAATAATATATAATATATAATAAGTAATAAACAATAAATAATAAATAATAAATAATAAGTAATAAATAATAATTAATAATTAATAAATAATAAATAATAAATAATAAATAAATATAAGTAATTAATAATTAATAATTAATAAATATAAATAATAAATAATAAATAATAAATAAATATAAATAATAAATAATTAATAAATATATAATTAATAAATAATAAGTAAATATAAATAATAAATAATAAATAATAAACAATAAATAATAAATAAATATAAATAATTAATAAATATAAAAAATAAATAATAAATAACCAGTAACAAATATAATTATTAATAATAATATTTTATTATCAGTACTAATAATTAATAAATAATAAATAATAAATAATAAATAATAAATAATAAATAATAAATAATAAAAATAAGTAAATAATAAATAATAAATAAATAAATAATAAATAATAAATAATAAATAATAAAGGTAACACATGAAGAAGTATGAAAACACGTGGTAAGGGATGAAAAATCATGAAAACGCATGAAAACGGATGGAGAACCATATGAAGAATGAGGCATTCGAAAGAATGAGAATGCATGAGAACACATGAAAACTCATAAAAACTCTGAAAACCCCCTTAATAATTCAACATAATAATCATAATAACCCACAAAAACCATTGATAAAGAAAAAAATTCATGGAAACCCAAATAAATAGTAATAAATGGAGCAACCGTTAAAACCCGTCAAAACGGTCCTAAAGAGGCAAAAACATTGGACTCACATTAATGGAGATAACTTATGATCCAAGAGTCCATTTTAGATCCACGACCTGTCAAATCAAAGATCCTGAAATGATCTTCGACCTGATAGGTGAAAGAGTCTGAATAGACAGGTGGATCAGAAGTTATGTCCTTTTAAAGAAAAGCTAACGGGGAACGAGTGCTAGAAACGAGGCATCGAAAAACATAACAAACCCAATACCCCCTAAAAAGGCCATAACATATGATCTAGGAGTGCATGTGGGCACCGCGACCAGTCAAACTGAAGCTCATGGAATGAGCTATGATCTGGCAGGTGGAGGTGTCCGAACTGACACGCAGATCGAAAGTTAGGTCCGTTTGAAGACAAGTTCAACGGGACACCGGTGACGGAAACGGGGCTTTGGAAGCCTTCGGAGGGGTTTTGAGGTCGAAAAACCTAACAAAAAATTTCTTCTAGCACATTCGGGCGTATATCTCTTTGATGGATTCGATTTGATGTGCGGTAGAGCCCTAACAGACACCCGGAACGAAAGTTATGGCCGTTTGAAGTTGGAGAACTTTTTTGATATTTATTATAACTCTCATATCTCCCGCACCATAGAATGTCTAATGGTTTTGATTATATGTTCCTCTAGATTTCATCATGAGCTTCGATTTGACTAGTTGTGGTGCTCCAACGGACTCCTGGATCAGAAGTTATTGTCATATTTGTGATTTCAGTGTTTCTCGTGTTTTTTATTTTTTACTTTCATTTCGCAGCAGTTTTACCGAAACTGCCGCTATTTCACGGTGGTTTTTTAAAAAACCTCCACTAATTCTTGAAAAAAAATTAAAAAAATAAAAATAATTTATGGCATTTCGCGGCGGTTTAAAAACAGCCGCGAAACGGCGGCCCAAAACGCGTTTAGCAGCGGTTTTCCTTTAGTGGTTATTTCCCCAAATCTAATTTTTTTTTTGTAAAATCAATTTAGTTTTAGTTTATAAAGTTTTTGTATATCATCTATATTAAATAGTAATATCAAACCATCAAATGAAAGATACTTAATGAAAAAATTATCTATATCTCATAACCATTCAAAATATACTATTTTCCTTGAATAATAAGCCTAAAGGGGAAATGCTAACTCTTCAGTTCGCTTTTTTCACCTTTATTTGATCACATGTTTTTTTGATATTTCTATGAATCTGAAGGATGAATATTTTGGAATTCTTGGGTTTCGAAGAAAAAATAGGGATCTAGTAGGGAAAATGGTTTTAAAAAAAAAAGGTATAGAAAGTTGAATGTTTTTCTCATAGATGGGGAAATTGTCTTATTTTTCTTTCTAATTATATAGGCTAACAATTAATTTATTAGTTTTTAAAAACACATTGTCCAAAACATAAGAAGTAGAAATATTTATTTAAAAAAATAAATGATATAATAATTTAATAGAAAAATTAACATTACAGTAAATTTAAATCAAATTAAAACTATAATAAAATTAACTGAAATTAATTGATAAAAATTTATTAAAAATTAAATAAACATAAATCCCACTAAATAAATTCAGAACATTTAGTGGGAAGTGGTTTAGTAAAATTTTATCTAATTAATATTTGGTATTTAAAAATACTAATGTTTATCCTTTTAAGATCATTATACCATAGAAAATTATTCCTCATTTTAATATTCTTTTTCCTATAATCACTTATATGATTTTTTTTAAATATTTATTACACTAGTATTATCATATGAAAAATGTATAGTAATACATTTTAGTTCATAATATAGTAGAGTGTTTTCCATCCACCACAGTTGTGCACAAAAACTACCAATATACATATAATATACCTTAGCTTTTGATAGGGTAACTGAATATTATTTCTTACTCCACCATGGTACTAATGTTTTTCCAAAAATGTGATAGAATCATAATGTTGTTTTTATAAATAATCTAAAAAAACAAAAATCAGTGTCTGAATATTAAATTAAATATAAAGAATTTTTTTTGGGTAATGAAGATATTGATGTCACGACCCGTCCTCGGGGCCCGTGTCGTGACTACCCCAAGCCCTTCTTCCATAGGCCATGGGCTGGCGACTAGCACCAAAGGCGTAAATCCCAAGAAGAAGGGAGGGAATTGCCTTTATAAAATTAAACAACATAATAGAGTGCAAGAAGAACAAACCACTATGTAAAGCAGTAAAACAAACATGCTGAAAGTACAATGGGCCAGAAATACAAGCCCAAAAGAACAGAACAGCTACAACCGAATGAAAAGTAGTACTCAAAAGGGAAACAACTAAAAGGTAACGAGCTACTCTCGGATCATCCTCCGGCTTCCTACCTGAAGTGTAGGTAAAGATCTCCTCCTCAGCACTCCACGTCCGTCCGTCTCTTCCGAGTACCGACTCGTCGTGAAATCCACCTCTGGTCACTGACTCGACGTGAGATCCTCCTCCGGGTACCGTCCAGCTCTACAAGCCTCAACCATGATCAGTGATGTCCGTCGTCTGTAACCAACACAGCGTACTACGGGTGAATCCCATACAGGGGTGAGTATGTGATACTCAGTAGGGACCCTGAGACCCCCGATGGTCTCCCAAAATCCACAAAGAAAAGATACAATCACGAATTAACATCCGACACTACATAGGTATATTCCCAAACATATACCGAAGCCATCAATTCCAATTCAAGTTTGATCACATCCACATAGGATTGCACAATCCAATCCACACAGGATAACACAACCGAATCCACGTAGGAAATCAAGTAAATCATATCGAATATAATGATTAAAAGTCAAGACTCACCTCAAACTAGGATTTAATCATTATGTCGAAACCATAGCTGCTGGGGAACTCCTCCTCTCTCGAGTACAATGGTCCTGTCGCTACAACCAAGCACTTCCCACTAACCTTGGACTGCTGTAGTACTCCATCTGTTGAGTACTGTTGGCATGTCGCTACAACCAAGCGCTTCCCACCATGGGTCTGCCGCTACAACCAAGCGCTCCTCCGTCGTGGGTCTGCCGCTACAACCAAGTGCTCCCCACTAGGCTATCCCAAACACACCGAGTCGATCGATCAGCAGTCGTCAAGTCTCAACCAGCTCTAGGATTTCATAATGATTGAAAGTACCGTAGTCGTCACCGCCGAACCCACGGTGGATTCCCATATGGTTATCTTCGTCGTCGAACCCACAGAGGATTCCAGTAAGAAAGTCTTCAGCGTCGAACCCACGGAGGATTCCAATGTGGTTATCATTGTCATCGAACCCACAGAGGATGCAAGTATGAAAGTCTTCACCGTCGAACCCACAGAGGATTCCAATGCTGTTATCATCGTCGTCAAACCCAAGGAGGATTCTAGTATGAAAGTCTTCACCGTCGAACCCACAGAGGATTCCAATGATGTTATCTTCATCGTCGAACCCAAAGATGATTCCAGTATGAAAGTATTCACCATCGAATCCATGGAGGATTCCAATGCGGTTATCATCGTCATCGAACCCACGGATGATTCCAATTCGAAAGTATTCAATGTCGAACCCACAGAGTATTCCCATGCGGATATCATCGTCGTCGAAGTCGCAACCTGGTCTAGGGTTTCCACACAAAGCACCCTCGTTCGAGGAGGGTCCACTCCACAATCCAAGAGGTCAATACATCAACTGACACGTAGTCTGGAGTTGATGTATCCCACTGTTCTGTCTCGTCAAAATGAACACTATGCGATAGACGGCGCGTCAATCGGACGCCCGGTTCGAGAGTTATCGGCTTTTTCGTCCTAGGGTCCCAGTTGGTTTTTAAGTCAAAACCAAACCGACCATACTCATACTATGTCCAAACCTCATGTGGAGTAATCCAAAAGGTCCTTCTCACTAAGAGTAAACCAAAAAAGTTGACAGTATGTCAATCAGACGTCCGGAGTTCAAGTTATAGGCATTTCCGCTCCGAGGGCCCAGTTGTTTTCGTGTTCGATTCAACCCGGCCGTACGCAAAGTTATCCGAAACCAAAAGTTTAATATACCAAAACGACCGTCTCGATCCAAGGATTGCATCTCAACTGACGGTGCATCGATCTGAGATCCGTAGCCCATGATACAGGCATTTGAATGGAGCTGTACGAAAATAGGGGGTTTTGGGCCCGAACCGACCCGGCCCAAGACCCCCTAGGTCGGCCCAAACCGGGTCAACCCGAACTTGGTCCGGGTCCGGCCCGGCTGGTGCGGCACAGCCCGGCCTGGGCAGCCGGTGGGCCTAGCGCTGGCACGACGCCCGCATGACCAGGAAGCTCCGCCGAAACGGCCGTGCGGAAAAACAGGGGGGCGCTGCCCCCCCCCCCCCTTGTCTCGAAATGATGCGGCATTAAGCCGCCCCCTCTGCAAAACCCAGAACAGAAAATACGTTCCGGTCCACCGCGGCTCAGCCATGGTGGTCTACTCCGGTGGTGGGCCGCCACCGCCTGTCACCGACACCGTGCTTTTTCGCCGTGTTCCTTATTGTTTCTGTGTGGTGTCGTTGCACATCACCGCCATTGTTCGAGCCGCAATGAACACAACATCAAAGGGGGAGGAGGATTGGTCGTGTTCAGGATATCCGACCCCCTCCCGTTAAATTGATAACAGGCGGCCAAAATATTAAATGAAGAACGCAAATCATTATTCATGAACAAAACCAAACCCCTACCTCAAGGAGTAGTCGAACGATGGTCGTGGCGAAACAACGGTGTCGCGGAAGATGGCGTCGTGGAAGATGGCGTTGCGGATCGATGCTTTCCAAGGGTCGTCGGCATTCTCCTAATGAAGAAAGTTGTGCGTCGTCATTCTCCTAAAAAGGCGTCTTTCACCGGCTGCGGAGAGAAGAAAAGGCAGCATGGCGGTCTTCCCTTACGGTGACAGTGTTCTTCATCGAGGTCTTGACATTCTTCGCGTTCTTCAACGTGGAAGACGAGTTATATTTCCTCTAATTCTCCACACAACCAACCAACCCCTAATAAAATAAGACTCTTCTTATTTTATTAACCAACCCATGCATTTCCCAAAATTTAAATGTTGAATTAACTTAACTTAATTAGTCTTGAGCTTGCCAAAATTAAATGAAGTAATGTTGGCATCATTAATGAGAGGGTGTGTCACATAAATAAAGTGGGGGTTTTAGAGATGTTAGGGAATTTGAAGGGATGGGGCTCGTGCGGGCCCTACTTCACTGCTAACCTCACATGGGTGGTAAGGTCCACCCAACCTCCATCCTTAGGATTTAACCACATTAAAGAAATAAAATTAATTGCACAAAGTTTATTTCTCGAAAGTCTTAATACAAAAAAAAAATTTAAACAACTCTCCTCGAGAAAACGCAACTCTAAAAAAGGTATTTTTAAGAAATTATCGTAATTATGGTTCAATCGGTGCCCTCAGATTTCAATTTCGAGCACCGGTTCAAGAGTTTGAAAAACCCGGTTGTTCGTTCACTGAATTTACCAGAGCTAAACTTCAGAAAATGATTCCAGGCACACCGGGCCTCGGAATCAGGTTCCGTCAGAAGCCACAGACTTGAAAAATTCCAAAGAAATTAAGAAAATAATTTACATGAAATTTACATTTCTTTACATTACTCCCACCTCAGGGATTTATGTCCCCATAATGATATAACACAAACTAGGGAAACAAAAGTGGTACTGAGCACACAACTGAGCCTCCTGCTCCCATGTGATCTCTTGGAGGTTCATGTGCTGCCAGTGAAAGTGCACATGAGGAATCAACCTTCCACGTAGGACCTGCTCCTGTTGATCCTCGTTCTCCACTAGTACCTCTGTGAATGTCTCCCCATCATCGACATCCAACTCCATGCGGTCGATGATGTGTGAAGGGTCATGCACGTATCTCCTTAGCTGAGATATGAGGATGACATCGTGCAGTCGGTGCAACTGAGGTGGAAAGGTCAAGTGTTAAACCATCTCCCTAACCCTGATGAGGACCTATAATGGTCTGTTAAACCTCGGAGATATCTTGTCGCCTCGACTACATCTCTGTAAACCTCATCGAGGTGAGACCCATATAAGAACGTGGTTGCCAAACTCTCACTCTAGAGGCCTCCATTTCCTGATTATAACTGAAACTCAAAACTCCTACATTCATGAGGGTATGTTTGGCTGACCCAATAGTGATCAGCTACACCCTCCTAAGTAAGAGTTAATCATATGATGCCTGTGGTTTCCTATTCACCAACCAAGGAAAACCCATCCTGACTTTTGACTAATAACATCAATTTGTGTATGAACTGTGATTGCCCAGTTCATAGTCAAACTAACGTCGTAAGGCCTCGACGCTGCAACCAAGAGGTCCCAACCGAAACTCTCACCTCAAGGGTTATATCACACCATCGGCACAAGTTTGATTCTCAAGTCTCCTCCCAAAGGCATCTCCAGACGTGAGGGTCAAGTCAACGACTTAACCGGAAACTCTAAGTATGGGACAAGATTCATGGAAGGAAGGAATGATTCGTATCGATGTCTGTTGTTATGGCAGCTAGTAGAGGACACCGTCCATTCTTTGAATCATCCTTATAGCCCTTGGGTCTCACTCCATGACCGCATGCAGCTACTCTTTCCCATTCCCTCCAGCTCGCTGAGCCTAGCATGGATTACAAAGGCTGGTGGGTGTAACATGTAAAAATGTTCACCACCCCATGCTGCTCTCCTAACTCTGCTTCCACGTCTGTTGCCTTGCAGATTCATCTATCCTTTTTTACTTCCTCTACTTGAAACATTTTACACGCTCAAGTCTCTGAGACTAGCGCTAGTTTCCTACTTTCCCACTAATAACCTTCACTTACTGAATCCATACAATAAAAGAATTCTCAACCACAAAGGTTCTCTCTATCACCCTAGTATAAGTAGGGATGCATAAAGAAACATGTGATGGCTCGAATGTCCTTTAGTCACACCTCACTCAGAAGTATGAGCCCTGAAGCACTGATCACATCGTAGTCATCAAGTACCAGGTATGGTTTGGTATGCCCCGATGAATTCTCAAATACCGACACATCATCCTGCCGAAGCTGTATAAGCTCAAGGAAACTCTCAGCCACCTCATCATGCCAGTCCTCAGCCGCCTGTGAGTCGTGCTTGCCTCGGAACTTGAGGGATATCTTGTGCTAAAACATGTAAGGCACTAAGCCTACAAGTGTCCTCTACCGGTACCTCGGTTAGTGTCTGCTGACCAACAAGTAGTGATGTAGATGACACACTACCAGAAGTTACTATCTCAGGCATTGGTCCACATACCGAAGCCTATTCACTAAACAGACCTACCTCATGGTCACTCACTAGAAATTACTAGTATCTATGTCCATTATCCGCTCTACTAGTGTCTAAACTAGGCGTAGAAATCTAGAAATCGCCTTCATCTAGTCATCTGCTGTCTGGGAATCTGCCTCACCTCATAACCTCGGAGGCCTCTACTGCTGGAACTCGCGCACCGCGCTCTGCCGGCTTGCACTGTCTGCTACTATGAAAAGTGGCATCTACTGCCCAACAGGTGGTGGTGTTGCTGGTACACCACCCGAGGGTGCCAATATAGAAAAAAGGTCCCCACACCAGAACCTCATCGCTCTGTGGGCCGCCATCGTGTACTATCTCAGAACTCCAATGGACTGTCTGCGTGAATACATACTGAAGAGATGAAATATGTTCAACGATTTATATCGGGTGAGCTGCCACAAAGTAATCACAAAGAAAACTTTCTAAACACACATGCAATCAGTGTTTTCATGCACTGAGTCGGAAATCAGAAGTCAGGGTCATGGTGTACGGATACGTCAGCCGCTGCACCATCACTGGACTCCTTGGACTGATAACCACACTCAATACCCTTAACACTATTTCTTCACATAGAAGAAAGATCAAAGTCCCGAGTTTTGGGGTAAAACCGAACTCCTCTGATACCAATTTATTACGAACCGACCTTGGGGCCCGTGCCGTGACTACCCCAAGCCCGCCTTCCATAGGCTAGGGGCTGGAGACTAGAACCAAAGGCGTAAATCCCAAGAAGAATGGAAGGCATTGCCTTTATAAATGTAAACAACACAACAGAGTACAAGCAGAAGAAACCACTAAGTAAAGAAGTAAAACAAACGTGTTGAAAGTACAAGGGGCCAGAAATACAATGCCAGAAGAAAGGTACGACTACAACTGAATGAAAAGTACAACTCGAAAGAGAAACAACTGAAAGGTGATGAGCCGCTCCTGGATCATCCTCTGGCTTCGTACCTGAAGGGTAGGTACAGATCTCCTCCTTAGCATTCCACATCCGTTCGTCTCTTCCGGGTACCGACTCGTCGTGAAATCCACCTCTGGGCACTGACTTGACGTGAGATCCTCCTCCGGGTACCGTCCATTTCTACATGCCTCAACCATGATCTGTGATGTCCGTCGTCTGTAACCAACACAATTTAGTGCGGGCGAAGCCCATGTAGGGGTGAGTATACGATACTTAGTAGGGACCCCGAGACCCCTGAAGTTCTCCCAGAATCCACAAAGGATAATCCACAACGGAAAGACATAATCAAAAAGTAACATCCAACACTACTTAGGTATATGCCAATACATATACTAAGCCATCAATCCCAGTTCAAGTTCGATCACGTCCACATAGGATAGAAAAATCCAATCCACACAAGATAACAGAACCCAATCCACAGAGGAAAGAAAGTCAATCATATCGAACATAATGATTGAATGTCAAGACTCATCTCAAACCATGATTTAATCATGATGTCGAAACCATATCTGCTGGGGAACTCCTACTCTATTGAGTACAGTGGGCCCACCGCTATAACCAAGCACTTCCTACTAACCATGCACTGCTGTAGTACTCCACCTGTCGAGTACTGTGGGACTGCTGCTACAACCAAGTGCTTCCCACCATGGGTCATCTGCTACAACCAAGCACTCCCACTCATAGCCTCCATAGGTACTCCTTCTATTGATTATTGCGGGTCTACCGCTACAACCAAGCGCCTCTCCATCGTGGGTCTACTGCTACAACCAAGCGCTCCCCACTGGGCTATCTGAAACACACCTAGTCAATCGATCAGCATTCGTCAAGTCTCAACCAGCTCAAGGGTTTCATAATGATTGAAAGTACCGTAGTCATCACTGCCGAACCCATGGAGGATTCCCGTACAGTTTTCATTGTCGTCGAACCCACGGAGGATTCCAGTACAAAAGTCTTCACCGTCGAACCAATGGAGGATTCAAATGTGATTATCATCATCGTCAAACGCATGGAGGATTCTAGTATGAAATTCTTCACCATCAAACCCACGGAGGATTCCAATGCAGTTATCATCGTCGTCGAACCCACAGTGGATTATAGAACGAAAGTCTTCACCATCCAATCCATGGAGGATTCCAATGCAATTATTATTGTCGTAAAACCCATGGAGGATTCCAGTAAAAATGTATTGACTGTCGACCCCACGGAGGACTACAATGCCGTTATCATCATCGTCGAATGCACAAATTATTCCAGTATGAAATTCTTCACCATCGAACCCACAGAGGAGTCTAATGTGGTTATCATCGTCGTCGAAGTTGTAGCCAGCTCTAGGGTTTCTGCACACAGCACGCTCATTCTAGAAGGGTCCACTTCACGAGCCATGTGGTCAATACATCAACCGACACGTATTCCAGATTTGAGGTATCCCAAAGTTCTGTCTCATCAAAAGGAACACAATGCAACAGACGGCGTGTCAATCAGACGCTAGGTCCGAGAGTTATTAGCATTTTCGTCCCAGGGGCTCGGTTGGTTTTTAAGTCAAAACCAACCTGATCTTACTCAAAATGCATCCGAACCGTGAGTGGAGTAATCTAAAAGGTCTTTCTCACAAAGAGTAAACCAAAAATGTTGACGGTACGTCAATCAGACGTTCAGAGTTCACGTTATAGGCGTTTCCGCTCTGAGGGCCCGGTTGGTTTCGTGTTCGAACCAACCCGGTCATACCCAAAGTTATTTGAAACCTTGAGTGTAATATAAATAAACGAACATCTCAATCCAAGGATCACATAGCAACTGATTGTGCATTGATCGGAGGTCCATAGCCCAAGATACGAGCGTTTGAACAGAACTGTCTAAAAATATGGTGTTTTGTTGGTGCCGCAACAAACACGACATCAAAGGGGGAGGAGGATCAGTCATGTTTGGGTGGTCCGACCACCTCCTATTAAATTGATAACATGTGGCCCGAATATTAAACGAAGAATGCAATGAATTATTCGTGACCAAAACCAAACCCCTACTACAAGGAGGTTTTGAAAGATGGTCGTCGCAGAACAATAGCGTCGCGGAAGACAGCATCGTCAAAGACGGCGTTGCGGATTGATGCTTCATAAGTGTCGGCTGCATTCGCCCGATGACGAAAGTGGCGTGTCATTTTTCTCCAAAAAATTAATCTTTCACCAGCTACGGAGAGAAGAGAAGGTGGCACGATGGTCTTTCCATACAATGATGGCGTTCTTCGTTGAGGTCTTGACGTTCTTCGCCTTCTTCAATGTAGAAGACGATTTCTGTATTCTCCAATTCCCCAAACAACCAACCAACCCCTAATAAAATAAGACTATTCTTATTTTATTACCCAACCCATGCATTTCCAAAAATTCAAATGTTGAATTAAATTAACATAATTAATCTTGAGCTTGTCAAAATTAAATGAAGTAAATTTGGCATCATTAATGAGAGGGTGTGTCACATAATTAAAGTGGGGGATTTTAGAGATGTTAGGGAATATGAAGGGATGGGGCTTGTGCGGGCCCCACCTCACTACTAACCTCACATGGGTGGTTAGGTCCACCCAACCTCCATCCTTAGGATTTAACCACTTTAAATAAATAAAATTAGTTTCTCAAATTTTGTTTCTCGGAAGTCTTAATCCCAAAAAAAATTAAACAAATCTTCCTGAGCAAACGCAACTCTGGAAAGGGTCTTTTTATGTAATTACCAGCGCTGCGGTTCCATCGGTTCCCTCAGAATTCGATTTCAAGCACCAGTTCAATAGTGAGAAAAATCTGCTCGTTCGTTCACTGAATGTACCTGAGATAAAATTTGGAAAATGATTCCAGGCACACCGGGCCTCAGAATCAGGTGCCGTCAGAAGCCATAGACTCACAAAAGTCCAAACAAATTATGAAAAAAATTTCCTTGAGATTTCCGGGTCTTTACAATTGAAAATCCTTACTTTGAATATCTAAAAACACTTTTAACAGTAGTAATATGGGATTCTATTGGATTTTAACTAAATATAGCGCATCATCATATATAAAACATTTTGTCTGGTTTTATAGAAGTAAGATATAATAAAATTACAATCATACCCCTTTATAAAATATCGTTAATTAGATTTCAAAATTCATCCAAATAATTTTTTATATTTGTACACATGGGAGTTGTATTGGTCATACTGTTTTCAATTACAAACTTTTACAGGAAATGAATAATAAATTTGAATTGATATAAACACATTCCATAATTATTTCCATAAATATTAAATCCTAGAAGAAAAAATTTTCGTTAATCATTCCCATTTCATATTCTTTTTTCATTAAATTTGATAAATCATTATAATGCTTTTTATTTGTTGAATAAAAAATTGCATAATCAATATAAATTTTCACTAATAAAATATAATAAAAAATATTTTTCTTATAGAGTGAAGGATATAATAATACTAAAAAACTATATTCTAACATAAATATAGATAAATATTTCATACCAAGCTCTTGGTGCCTGTTTAACATCATAATTGGATTTGGTCTGTTTAAAACAAAATTTGGTTTATAAGGGTTTTCAAAATCATTGGGGTTTTCATAATAAAATTAATCCATTAAATAAACATTTATAAGGGAATATTTAACATCCATATGATATAATTTAATGTTCATATGATATGAATAAGCTGAAAGGATTCTAATGGAATCTAATATAGCTACATCTTTAAAGGATTCACTATAATCTATACCTTCTTCTTAATTATATCATTTAGATACTAATATAATATTTTTATTGTTATGATTCCTCGATCATTTTTCTATATATAAAAATGCATTTTGGTCCAGTTACTAGATAATTGGATGGTATTTATACTAATTCCCAAACATGACTTATTTTGATATTTTTTTGTTCTTCTTCCATTGCTGACAACCGTCTCTCATCTTCTAATTCATCCTTAATAGACATAAGTTCTAATTGAGATAGAATGGAAAGTAATTCAACTAAATTTCCAATGTTCCTTAAATTCCTAATTCCATGTATATATTTCCAATAACTATTTCTAAAGGAGGGTTCATTAAGGTTTTTGATTTTCTTGTTAAGACTCTTTCAGGTTTTTTATTTCATGTTATTATGTATAATTTTCTTCTAAACTGGAGTCAATTTTATTAATATATTTTCCAAATTCATATTTAATATATTAATGCCTCATGTTTTCTAATGAATTAGTAATTTCATCTGTTTTATATTTCTCTTTGACTAAAGGGTTACTTTCATCAAACATCACATGAACTAATCCTTCAAAAATCCTCAACTTTTTATTATAAACGCTGTAGGAAGTAGAAGTAGTAGAATATCCTATAAATAATCATTCACAACCTTTTGGATCAAATTTACCAAAGATATACATAGTATTAAATATAAATACCTTTTATAAAAAGAAATTAAATATATCACATTTGGTTTCCTCTTTTTGCAAAATATCATAGGGCGTGTTTTTAATAATTTCCCATAGTAAAACAAAATTCATTATAATGAAATACATTCTAATAGATTCTTCCCATAAATAGGTAGGAAGATAATATTCATTCTACATAGTCCTTTTCATTTTTTAATATTTTTGTTTCTTCTTTCAAGAATTAAATTTTGTTGAGATGTTCTTGGTGTAGAGAAAGTCTGTTAACTACCTAGATTTGAGAAAAAAATTAATTCTTTTTTCTCAAATTTTCTTCCATGATCAATTATCAATGAAATTATTTTAATATATTTTCCATTTTTAAAATTTTTTAAAATTATTTCAATAATAGAATACCTCAATTTTTATTTTTAGAAAATAAAACCAACTATATCTAGAAAAATAATCAAATAAAATATAAACACATAATTTACCAAAGACAATTTCTAGTCAGTATTGTCTGAAAAAATAAAAAATGATATGTTGTAATGGTTTCGAGGTAAAAATTTTATAATTTTTTTTTGAAATATGATTTGTGTTTTTATTTGATTTTACATGCCTTAAAGAATCTATCATTTTTAAAATTAAGAGTAAGAAAATCATAAACAAATTGTTTCTTAGATAATTTATCAATAAAATATATATTATTGTTTCAAATTATTTTATGACAGATCCATGACCCGTTTTCCTTAACAATTAAACCATTCAAATTTTTTTTACACATGTAATTAAGATCGGTTGCATAATCTTTCTCATTTTTGGGTGCACAAAATTTATGTTGTTTAGCTTTGAAAACCTATCATGAATTGTTTGACAAGTCACAAATAATTAAAATTATCACAAAATTGCAAGATACATATTAGGTTGTGTTTTATTTTTTTATATACACTTATTTATTGATTGAGATAGTATTCGGATCTCAAAATTTTCCAACATGAACAATCATTCTTTTTTTATTGTCACCAAAAGTATATATACCTATATTCATTTGAGTCAATGTGTGAAAATTTGATGAGTCTCTACTCATGTGTTTTCATCAACCATTTTTCATATACCATATGGATTTTAGTTCTTGTTGCATTTTCTACAAATGTAATTAAATATGTGTTTGTTTTTGTACCCTTATTTTCCTAGTTTCTATTGTGTCAGGAAAAAAATATCTTGGCATCCAGATCTACCAAATGTTTCCAAAATTTGAATTATCATCTTTAAACATATTTTTAGAAATAAAAGTCTATCTAATACCATGAACATTTGGATTTCTAAAAATAAATGATACTATTAAAATGAAATTTTGTTCCACAATAATATTATGTAGCATTTTTTGAAATGGGATTTAATTATGTTTATACATTTTGGAATTTACACCCTTGCTTTATATTCCAACTTTTCACATTTAAGAATATTATTGTGTAGAACCTCATTTAAAATATTTTCTCATTTTTAAGGACAAGAGAACCCCTTCTATTAGATTCTTCGTTATCTAGTAATTATTTAATCATTATTCCATGTCCAATACAATATAATGTAGATGAATTAATATTATCAACTAGGTCTTGATATTGTCTTAACATAGTATCTCGTTCACCTAAAACACCATTGTGAATATTTTATAATGATTTATGTTTCATCAAAAAGGAATCCTAATTCTATTATACAATTTTATAGTAGGAATCCAGTTTAATTTATCAGAAACTACCAGTATCAGAATTAGATGTGTAATATGATTATTCATATTCTTATTCCTTATACATAATGAAAATATTTTTTGAGACTTTTTATTTATTTATATTAAACATATTTTGAGGAGCTATAGGAATAATCAGACAAACTCCATGAAGCTTTCATAGATTTTTTCCGTTGTTCACATAATTTGTATTTTTATGGTATTACTTTTGTTTCCTTCTTCTTTCATCATTCAATACGTGTAAATACATTCTAATGTGACCAATGTTTTACATTCATATAATATTAATTCCCTAGTTCATCTTTTATCATTCTTAAAATAATCATTGGAGCCTATTTTCTTCTTGTATAATTTACTAAATTCTCTAGATAACTATTTTAAATCTATTTATAATTATGATGAGGACTAATTTTTACCTCTCCTGACATCCAGTTTTTATTTTATTCCATGCTTCATAGATGTTACCTTTTGGACAATGTTGTATCATTTTTAAAACTATCTTGTAATCTTAATCTTCATCATTAATTTCTACTTCATACATCATTAATGTTACAAAATTTCCTTTCATAGTATAATTATTGATAGGGTATGATTTATGATTTGTAATAGATATTCCATTCCATTAATAGTGTACTACTCTGAGTAAACTTAGTGATTGATTAGGTTATTCGATTGAATCTACCAAGGAAATAATATTGTTGAAAATCTATATTAATCATCCATTAATTTGTGTGAGGCTCTAACAATCGAACATTCTAATAGATTCTAACTTTAGTTTTATAGTATCATACCTAATCTATCTGATGTTATCTGTTGCTTCATAAGTAACATCAATAGTTTTTCATATCTCATAGGTAGAGGTGCACTTTTATACTTTATCAAAATCATCAGTTCTGAATTCATAGATTATAGAACTAATTTTTCATGAATTTATTCTATATTAGGATTATTTTTAAGCATCCCAAGTCTCTATTTTTTCAGTAATCACATAAAGAGTGATTATTTTAAAATATACATTGAATCCCATATTATTCATATAAATGATGACGTGTGATTTCTAGCATCTATAGTTATCACCGTTTTATTATAGAGAAAGAACAATAGACCTACATTCCTTTATATCAGTTATTTAGATATTACTATTATGGACATGATTCTATTCATTCGTCCTATACCTTTATCCAAAACATAATCCTTTGATACCAATTAAAAGGTTGGAATAATAAAAAGACACCATAAGAGGTGGTAAATTTGTATCTTTTCAAAAAAACTCAAATGATTCTAACTTTTAAATCTATTTGTGATTTATAAAGATATATAACATTCTATACTCTATGAAATATGAATAGTGGATAAATAAAAATAATGAACATAATAATTTTATAGTGGTTGGGAAAAAAATCTTGTATTCCACTCCACTAATGTAAACTCTATCTGGATGGTTAATTTCACATGAAATTTCCACTTATCATTATACCTTTAACTGAAAAAATGTTAAAAAGATATCGGAACAATTAATATAAAGAAAAAATATAACCTTCTAGTTATTTTATAGGGAACTGCAAATCCACAACTTAGACCTAGAAGTTAATACTCCACCACGTCAATTAATGAGTATTCGAAACACCATTAAATCAATAGTATGATTTATTGATAGATTATATTGAACATCAATGTTGTATGAGAATTAACTAATAGTATATGGGTCTTATTAAAAATAATAATTCCAAAAATAATAATATTGATGTAATCCTGGTAGAAAATGATCTTCAATTTGAATATCGACCAATAGTATGAATAATATAATAGAAGTACAATGTTGAAAAATATAAATCTACAATGGGTAGCCTATTTTAGAAAAAGTGTCGATCATTTTATGCAGCCAAATAATAAAAATAAATTCACATGTATACAATATTATGTGTATAGATCTCAAAATAATTTGAGATAGAATATATTGAACATACATCATTCTTTGGTATTCGAGATCCATGAATATTGCATGGGAGATCTAAGATATTCAAATGAAAAATGATCAGGGGAGACCTAAATTCCATTAAAAATATGATTTATTTTCATTAATTATAATTGTACTTTAAATTGGTCATAATTTATCTTTTATAAAATATTTAATTCTTTCAACACCTTTGTAGTAATCACTGATAAAATCCAAGATTTAAATCTCTATTGTTGAATATTATAACATAAGGATCCTTCATAAAATGAAAAAAAATACCAAATGTGGTGTTCAACACTGTAGCGTTCATTATTCAAATGTAATTTTTAAAATGTTCATAAGATCATAAAAGAAAGGTTGACGAACCATATATTTGTTTCAAAATGTAGCATTACTTACATATATATGGTTCCATACCAATAGATTCTTTTCTTAACAAAAATAATGTCCCATTCATAAATAAGGTTCTTTAACCATACTTTTCTGATAATGTTTTGTTTATGATCCATACATAATGTTTTGAACATAGGGTTCATTCTGTACATTACATTTACAAATGTAGTGTATGAAAAGTGTTTCTAGAAAACATAGAATTGTGTTCCAAATTCTTTGATGAATACTCCTTAGATAATAAAAACATGAATATAATTCAAAATTAAATATTGAAAATAACATAAATTTCAAGAAATAAACTTAAATTGATATCATTGTTTAAAAATGGTTATTTTTTAGCATCAAAATTAATAATATTTATGAATTATTGTTGACATAATACATGCCCAACATCCAGTTCCTAATGAACACTAGGCTAACACTATATATTTTACTATAGGTTTTGATACCTCAAAAAAAATTTCACCATATATATATGATTATATGTATATATATATATATGAATATAAAGATTTATCTATATATATGAACTATATACCTAGTGACATATATTTCCATATATATATATATATAGTCTTGTACTATTTAGGACCCTAGACATAACTTAGTCATAAATACATAGAAAAATTGTCACATGTTGTAATAGGGTACCTTACCATGTATTATATCTATGAAACTGATGTCGTCATATGTTTCCAACCAATGTGTGAAGTGAAATTTCATGACCAATACCCTCTAAGGATTGTGAATAATCATGCCCACTATTGAATAAATGATGTGATACAAGATTATCAACATCACACACCCAGGGAGTGTGAAGTGGCACGTATAACACTATCCATATCCCTATCTCAACATCTATTATATTTGGATGAGAATAATAATAATAATAACTAACATTTATGTAATTCTTTAACATAATAAATATATTGGATAAAAATTTATTTTACATTTCATTTAATTAGGGAATAATAAATTGTTCATGTAAATTTCATGTGATGTTGTCAAGCTAATAATTTTCCATTTAATGTCCATAATCTATTAAATTTTTTTGAAAAAAACATTATCTACCTTAACATCTAATAATTCAAATAAATTTAATATTCCCTTTAGAAGCGTGTGGAATTTTTCATGGTGTGTGACTTCCAATAATGAATAGAGTTTAAAGGGAATTTATAGCATTAATATATATATATCTATATTAATGAAATTTATTATTTGTTGTGAATTATATATAAATTATTGAATTTCTGCATCAAGTTGTATTATAAATAGTAGTAAGACATTATGAATAATCACTTTACCACCTACCATAAAGGGATAATACTCCCCTCACCCATTTTTGTCCTAGAACTCAAGCTATTATGGAAAAAATAGATGAAATCATCTTGTACTTCGGAAAATGGTCTTATTAATATGAACTAATTTATCATTATATAAAGGGAGGGAAATAATGAATATATGTAATTGGAAATATGTTTTTTGTAATTGATATAGAACATAGTGATCAATTAATGAATCTAAAATTGTATAATGGAGATGGATCAAATCCTAGAAGGGAATTTTGGAGGATTTTGAATGGTAGGGATGTTTTGTTCGGACAGGAATACAAAATACATGTAAATCATTTAATAAGTTATGGGTGAAATTAAAATTTCACAAAATTTTATAGAGTCTCATGGTTTGGCCAGATGGTTTGTCCAACCCGTGCATCAACCATGTGGGGATTCTACCCACCTGGCGCTATGTGTGAGGGATTTGCACATAGTTTAGAAAATATGTGTATCCAATTTAGATAACTTTTGCAATCCCTCTTTTATTCTTCACATGGTTTTATATACTCCTATATACGGCACTAACCATGAACCTCTCCTTACTGAGATTCTTGGTAGGGCATCAGAGTTATGAGAAATAATGCACCAATCATGGCCCTGTAGCTTTTTCTATTAAAACCAAAGTTATGTGCTCTGAATAAGTCATGAATTTTTTAAAAACCTACCCACCCCCATTAATAACAATCATAAATATAAAAATAAATGTTTAATACAAAATTTAAATGATTTTTTCTGCAAATGATATATGGAGACTTTATAACCTCCCCACATTAAAGAAACTCTTCCCTAAGTTTCCCTTTAAGGGAAGAAAAACAATGTTTGAGAAACATTCATCCCACAAGAGAAACATATGTGGATATATCTCTCCCATGTCTCATTATGTATGTGGTCCTTCTTTCATAGCACCTGAACTAGAGGAAACGACCTACCTCAGAGATCCTTTCTTCTCTTAATAAAAATATTAACTTATTACACCTCAAATCAAGCATCATATTCCAACTCAATATCCTTAGTATAAAAACAATGATATGAGTTATAATAATACCGGTGAAGTTTCAATAGATGGAAGACTCCATATATGAAATGATACCTTTATGTTAAGCCCAACGGATATGTTATCAGTCTTCCTCTCTCTAAAATCTCCATATGACCAACATAACGAGGTGATATATTTCATTATATATGAATATATCTAGGACCTATCCTAGGTGAAACACATATAAATACCTAATGTCCCACCTCAAACACAGTAGGTTTGTGATGTAGATTTTCATAATAAATCTTTCAAGATAGAATTTTATCCATATGCTTCTATATATTTTGTAATTACTCTATTGTCTCATAAATGAGATAATATTCCAATAGCACTGCCACACCTACCTCAAACCAGTGCAGGGATGAATAGAAAATCCTACCTTATATTGAATATTATGTACCCATAAGAATAGTTTCCAAAAATAAATTATTTTAATTAAACATAGCGATATGTATGTGTTTCTCCAAATAACAACCAAAATCATGGATTCATTCTTATAGAATGTCCTCTAACACACGTATTTTATTCCCATATTTCTTATTAGACTATAGGTGATAGGTTGTACAAAAAATAAACTATGAAATATTTCTTTTTATAGACCCTTCCATAACCTCAGTGTAATCCAGTAATCCATCTATGATATGATTTTATAGGGTACACCATGATGCCATATAATTTCCCAAAAAAAATACTCATAATATAATATATAAAAATCGTCTCTATAATGGTTTGAATGTGAGAATCCTTGGTCATTAAATTAATGATCACCCATACCAAACACTTCCTCTATGGGAACTGAGCAAATCCAACACAAAATAAATTATAACGTTTTTTGATTAATTCCAATTGGACATTGGAGAACCACATATATATAATAATAGTTAGAACATCATATCAAAATAAATGTAACCTATCATTCCATACATGTATGTTAATACTACTAGAATATAAAATGTTACACTGTGATAATTCTAGGATGTACTACTCATATATAGGATACATAACCTCCCATCAATTCAACACAGATGTTTGCAGGGATCCAAACACGCCCATAAATTTTAATAATACCATCCTAATTGATAAACCAACTAATTAGTGTGGCCACACTATAGACACTATCACACACGACTAATCTCATTGGATTGGAAATCTATCTCATAATTAATCACTCTAGAAGAGAATTTGTTACTTATAAGGAAGCTAAAATAGGCTTCCTATGATACACATGAACCTCCACATGCATCTTAGAAAAGAGTGGAATCAATTTTCACTCACTACTTCCCTTATTAATTGAATGTGTTATGTCTTCTGGTTCAAATCATTATCCCCCAAATTACTATTTTTAAACATATAACTGAGTTCCGAATTGAACAACTGGTGGTATTAGACCCATTTGTATATCTGAGATTCATGTCATGAAAAGTGGAAATGAATTAATTACATCTATGATATTTGTAAATGATGAACCCTTATTCTATTAAATAATTCCTATACTAGTGTAAGTCATGAACCACATCTAGAAGCTAAATAATGTAGAATTGTCTGTTAAACTCAGGAGGACTTAAAAAACGAGACCCATATTCGATGACTTACTCTCCCTAAATCAAAACAACTACTAGAAAAATGAATTATGGATCAAAAAGAATATTTGACTACAAATCCACTTTGTAGGAATCAAGATTAGTTTTTAATTCAATCTCCTTTTCATCTTTGAAAAGGTTGTTTATAATTTTTTCAACCTTGAAAACCTAACAGGTTTATTTGTCAATCCCATAAGTGGTTCGGAATTATATGACAATTCTTGAATAAAGTGCATAGAATATCAATAAATCCATAATAAACTTCCTATTAAAAATACATTATTTGGTTGATCCCATGGTATCTTGGCTCTCATCTTATATAGGCCAACAAATAATCCAATAAATGAGATATGGTGTCCCTGAAAGTAAACAATATCAATGCAGAAGTGGAATATTGTGAACCTATCATACAGATGATTCTCTATTGGTGGATTTAGCATGACCGGAATATGTATAGATTGGAAATGAAGAGAGTTATAATACACCAAGTTATCTTCCACGTGGAGCAACATAAATGAGTCATGATACGAGTGTTTGGATTGATTCATCCTATGAAGGAAACTTGTAGGCACATTTTTTTGACCAAATGACATGAAAAAAGACTCATAAAAGATATATCTACTAAGGAATTTTGTGCATGGTATGCATAATGGCCTGACTTCTAACTGATAAAAAAACAAAGAAATGTTTTCATGAAGACCCTAGCTCCATATAATTCATCAAATATAACACTTCTATTGGGTAGAGGATACCATTTCTTAACAATAATAGGATACAATTTCTATTAGTACAATGAAATATTGATAGTAAAATCCTCCTTCATGGAGAAAATGATAGGTGAAAATGATGTTGAAGTATTGTGTCATATAAAACACTGTTCTTTCATGTCTTCTAAATTTTTCATGAGTTCCAAAATCCCAATAAGATTCATCATGTAAGGAGGAATGTACAATGTTGCTTCTCTAGATACTAGCTCAAGAGTGAACTCCAACTCTCTTATAGATTGTTACCATGAAATTTATATATGGGATGTGTCCTTAAAAAGGTATAATATTGGGGGAAAATAAAAATGTCTTTTCCCTTAATTATTCAAAGAGACACAAGGAATCAAGGGTGTCACTCCACCTAAACCATGATGCTCGAATCCATCTTGGGTTACCTGAACATACCATTCATCCTTATGAATATAATTAAAACCCTCAATTGATGTTAAAAAACTCCCTCATGATAATAGTCAATATAGGATTGATAAAGGTAAAACTATTCCATTACAATAATATAATTCAAAGCTATTTATATCTAGGATAAAGTGGTTCCATAAGAAAAAAATCCACCAACCTTAGGGGGACAATCTTTGCATCAGTTTATACTCTATTATCATGTTCCTAATGAACTATTGGCAATATTCTCCAAAATTATTCATTTATAAGGAGAAAAACATCCAAAATGGACACAAATATATAATAATGTGAATAACCTATGTCAAATAATCTGTACAACAATGAAGGTAACCCATACCATGACCCTATATCTTCACTTGATCATGTTTTGAAAGTCCATTCTACTTGGATTTAATCTCTTTATAAGGGAACACATTCCCATTCCAACCTCCTTCGATAGATCGGTAGACAGTATCCTCATTTCTCTTATGAACTAAATATTTTTCTCCCACTCCCAAAATGAAGAGTTAGTTAAAAACCCTTATCACTAAAAAAATGGGTAAATGTTCTTTCAAAATGCATCATAAGGAATATTTATCAATAGGTTTATAATTAAAAGAGATCTTTATTACGTTGGGGATTCTTATGATTGGGGAACCAATACTATTAGCATATCATGTAACTTATACTGGGTAGAGTTTTACTAGATCATCCCAATGATGAAACCCAATATGCTTCTTCCAGCTACCATAGGATCCTCTGCCCTATCTGGACACTGAACTGTGATGGCCCACAACGTCATCTTCCCTCAAATTCTACTTCGTGATGGGTTCTTGGTTTACTATATCTAATATGATAGTTGACAATTATATATAGAGATCTGATTATATGGAATATAAAATATGACCACAAACCTTCTCACTATCCTCATCTTGTCATAAATTAGAGTATGAATGAAACTCTATAGCTTTGTGAAATGTTAATATTACTGCATCACTATGATAACACCTTATTAATGGTGATTTGTTTTATACTAACAATCTCTCAATGTCTATGGACAAAAGTAATGACAATAAGACTGTATAGAAATCCTTCCAAACCATATACAAATATCGACCAGCTCGGATAACAACATCCCACCATCATTTGAAAAAATCATTCATCCTATAGATTTAAAGATTGACCCTCCATTATGGTTCAATCACCAAATTCCTTAATAATGATAACACGACCACAATACATTACTCAGTATCATAGGTTCCACCATCTCCCAACAACGTAGGTGTATTATACTATTGGAATCACATGTGTATTTTACCATATATGAGAAAACACATGGAGCTCCATGAATGGACTAAACACCATAGGAAACTATATCGAAATCAATCATTGATGCCCAAATCGATTATATCAGTCATTGTTTCTAGACTCTAGGGATGTGGTAATATCATTGGGTTAGGGCCCACCATATCCACAGCATGGTCATCACCACCATAATAGCACTCCACCTGAGGTTGTCATGTTATTGTATTTTTAAAATTTCCTAAAGAATACCTAAAAAATAATCTTTGATAATTAATTAGATAACATATAGATTAATATTATACGAACAATTCATTCATTTAAACGATTACACACCCATATTTAAACTCATAATGTTATGTCTAAATAATTTTTTAAGATCATTACGGTACTAAGAGACACTCTATACTATAGACTAATAAGGTCAGTTTGGGGTCACAATCACATATCATATAATGAGGGTCCTGGTATATGGATTGTTAATTGCAAGGTATATATGAAAAACCCTATTACATTGTTATTATCATTCCGAATTTATGGTAACCATCATTAAACAGTTTAATGTTATGTCTATTAATTTTAATATATATATACATATTATAGTGTAGTAACATATGTCATCCATTCCATAGTTATAAGTTATTATTGTTTACATGTTTTAATTTAGTACCACTTGAACCACCACAAAAATTTGACAATTTTTATTTATTAGAATCATTATTCATAATTTATAAAGTTCAACAAACATTAAAAATTTTAATTAGCATCCTTATAATTTCTTCCACCAATGTTTTAACACATATGACCATTGGTCCTTGGCTTAAGCATTCCATAATTGGTTAGTTGGAGTTCCACCATCATGATGTATTAGAAAAAATTATTTATATTAATTCATACACATTAAATAAAAAATTATTAATCCCCTCACATGAAGCGTTAGTGAAATTTGAATATAATTATCATCTCTTTTCACAAAAACCAAAGGAAACATAGTTAATGCAAGCAATGAGATCTACCACTATGGTATGGAATAATTCATGACATGTGAATACCTAAGTTCCTTTGATTACCCATGTATAGTATATACATGACATACTAGGATACGAATAAATATAAAATACATAAATTTTACATCATAAAAAAAATTAATCACCTAATGGAGAAATTAGTATAATGGTATATAGAAAAATACATAACAATAATACACATCCCAATAATTTTGGGTTTTCTATATATGTGGGTTAGTTACTCCTCGGCATAGTCTCATTACCGAATTTTAACATTTCCAAACCTGATATATAACCATTCACAAACAGTAAGAGAAAAGGAAAGAGATACATTTCTAATACCAATTTGCAGCATCAAAATATCGATTAACTCCAATGTAAACAAAACAGATTGGAAACATGGCCTCAAGCACAAATCCCCATATTCTAGAGGTTATTGAATCATGGTGATGGGATATGGTGTTTACATGGACAGACTATGCTTAAGGGTCATTGTGGAACATAAATTGGAGTAATATATATACTAATGGTAGTGGTTTAATAATAATAAATTGAATAAGTTTATGTAATGTATCCAAATATTGAATATTGATAGTGACATATAAAAAATGATCAATCTGTCTATATGCTATAAAAAATGGAAATTTTGGAGGTATAGAGAAATTGGAATATACTTATTCTATAAAAAAAATTAAAAAAAGGAACCATCTAACTCCTATATAATTGAGTGAAAAATATCAATCATATGCTCTCGTAATCCATCTTAGGAAGATAATCAATATTCCAAAGCTTAACTGTTGCCTTCGTCCCAACCTGTATCCATTAGGTCTATTCTAGTTCCATGTGTTTTCCTGAATTGTGTGTGATATATACTCATTATGAAAATAAAAATTATTTCATTGATAATCCTTCTTATTAATATGAAATTATAGTCTTCATATAAAAAAACTAATGATGATATGTAATCTACAAATGAGTCAAATCTTCTGCATAAAGGACCCCAGGATAACACATTGTTCTTCACTCTATACCGAGATACCTCGGTACAAGTGCCGCCATATATATATATATATATATATAATTTTATGTATATATAAATATATATAGATTTATGTATATTTGTGTGTGTTTATGAATATATATAAACTATATTTGTAGTGAAATATATGGAAATATATACAGATATTAGTACTAGACAGAACCCAAGGTCCAACAGGGGTGTTCATTCCTAGTAATAATTTATCATGTTATAATAGGGTTCTAGACCATGATTTTTATCAATTATATAGATTTAATCACATCCATCAACGTAGTGAGTGAAGTGAAACACTATGTCCACAAAATCCTGGGAAATTTCAAATATAATGTCTATCATTCAATAAAATATATGATATTTCATGTCCAATATCCCATGTCATGTGATTGTGAAGAAACACGTCCAAAACAAGACACAAACATGTCTTAACAACCATTACTCATGGGTGAGAATAATAATAATAATATAAATCATATGTCTAATTCCTTAACATATGAAAAATCCTTGTTTATGATTTATCTTACATTCCATTTAATGAAGGAAGAATCAAATGATTAGTTAATTTTCATGTGAAATGTTTATACCTACAAAATACCATTTAAATACAACAATACATTCAAGTACATTGGAAAATAACATCACTTAGGAGTTGTTTGGGAAACATTTAAAAATAATAAGTTAATCATATTTAATAAGAACCCTTAAAGCATCTTCAATTTGTTGATGTGCATGACCTATGAAAATGTGGTGACTATAATGGGATTTTCTAACATGATTGAAAATATATTTTCAATACATTTATAGTTTAATGACATTTTATGGAATATTTGGTGTTCCTAAATAATGGATAATAATATATAGAAGTATGAATTTGTGGAAAAATTATATACCACCTACCATATATATGAGGTTAATTCCTAATCCATTTTTAGCCTCAAAATTGTTCTAGATGTTGGAAAAATCGAAGAAATAAACCAATAGAATTAACTGAGGGTATATTAGCTAAACCCATATTTTTACTCTATATGGTGGGGGAAACAATGGATGGAAATAAGGGAATACAAGTTTATACTTGTGGACGTCCAATGAAATGAATGTTTAAGGAATCGTACCTTGTATATGGGCAGTGGTTCAAAGATTATATGGGAACCATGGAGCGATTGAAGGGTAGTGATGTTATGAGAGGATAGAAATATAAATAAGGGTTATAACATTATATAATGTATGAGTGAAATCATAATTTAATATTGTTTTAAAGGGGTGCATGGTTTTTCTAAACTGTTCCCCAACCATATGAGGTTAATGCATATGTGGCACTATGTGTGCAGCCTAAGAAAAAATTATAGAAAACAATTTATTTCCCCTATAGAACCCTTCTATAACTCCTATGAAATTTTTACATGTTTTGTGGTCTCTAGTGCATGGTTATACATAGTATGAACAACCTTTTACTGATCCACATGGTTATTAGTTATTATAATCCAATTGTTTATCTCAGGGTATTTCTAAAAAAACCATATCTCAATTATCTAAATTGAAATTGGATTCTCCTTAAACTCTTTTACCACATTAATAACTATTATAAGGATAAAAATTATATAAAACAAAAATTTTATGATTCACAACTAAAAAAAATTCAGGATTTTACATCCATTCTGTACAGTGATCACATGGTATACTATAGTAATAGATAGCTTAGGGCACATGAAAAAAATTATCTAACCCATTTGCATATTCTCATATAAATGATGTATTTTTATAAGATTAGGAGAAAATTACTTTTAAGTTAAACATTTATTGTTTATTCTGACCACAAAATCATTATTTACATATTCTCTCAATAATATTTGAATCTTTGATAGGGGAATTATATGGAGTATCTTAGGTCCTTTGATTTTGACATTAACTATACATATGGTAAGGTGAATTACATTTTTGATTCACTAAGTAATAAAAATACTACCCTTGTTATTGAAACATCATAAGTAGACTGGAATATATATATATATATATATATATATATCTTTTCATATTTTCTATATGGTGTTCGGAAGAATGAATCATAGGTTTTTTTAAAATGTGTGTAGTTGAACTCTTTTTATTCTCGAGATGATTCATTATGAGAAATAGTTTTATGGTGAATTATATAGAATTTGGCACTCTATATTGTGGGAAGACCATTGGTGACTCGTTATTCTCTTCAAAGGGTATCATATATTTCCAGAACATATATACTTTAAATTTTCCAATGAGAAAGGTGGTTATGGGGGATTGATATAATTCCTTGTGGATAGTGAACCAAGGTACCAAAAAGATATTCTATGATAAGTGGTGGTGAGTATAGTTTCTGAGTATCTAAAAATATATTTCTATCTTTTTTTATCAATTATATACCTACTAATTGGTCAATACAGAGTACCAGATATGTTCAGGTTTTCTTTATTCAATTACAGTGTTGACAAGGAAGTGGGATGAGATATCTATAATCTCTTTGGTTGATATTATATAGCAACTCAAGACTTTAAACACATTATTACATGATTTTAAGCATAACTAATCATATGATTACAGTCCAAGGATTGTAAATTATGCTATCTTGGAGATTAGGTAGATAATTAAACATAATGATTCCAAAATAAGAAAATATTTTATTTAATCTTCATAAATAGCTCATAACATCCTCTGATCCCTTGCATTGGAATAGGATAACTTAGGGATATTATGGACTATGGGATGTGATAGATGCCTTGTAATGGAATAAACATAAGAGATAATATTATAAGATGGGTTAGAAGTTATAACATAATGATATAAAAAGTAATCAATGTTTATTAAATATAAGGAATCATAACATCAGTTCATATAATCATGAATTCATAATAAGGTGTAATACACAAAAAAACCTGACTTTTTCACATGTTAAGGATTTTCCACATAGAGTGGAATTATTATAGTCTAACCACCAAGATCATTTTAAATGGATCATGAATCAAGGCTAACCACCAAGACCATTTCACATAATATCTCATGAGAATTCACATTACCCAATGTATTAGAGTAATATCTAGTTATACCCATCATAAATTTTTTTCAAAATATATTTTCCTCATAAATAAAAATACATAATCAATCAAACATAAACATAAGTGTTACCCAGGGTATGAATTATGTATTATAATCTTGTCATAAAGCATAATTAATGGGTGTATCATAAAACTGCCCATAAAATAAAGGAATTGATTAGTTAATGGAAAAAAATAATTTAATATAGGAATTTATCATTATTACTAATTCAAAATTGAAGTGATAATATATAAAATAGTGTGTGTCAACAACATTAGAATTAAGACATTTTAGTGGAGATTAACAAAACTATTGAAGGGAATTTAATGAAGAAAAAGGAATAATATTTTATATAAAACCAGATGTGAACCAAGAATATTTTCATAAAATAATGATGGGTTTTAGTATTATAATTGTTTCTTAAAATACTCTATATAGGGCGTTTCAAATTGGGTATGAATTGGGAATGTTCCCATAAATTTGGGTTTCTTACTGGGATGAATTGCATAGGGATCCTTCTAAAAACATGTATGTACCCCCAAAAAAGGATGAATTTATCTTGATACAATATTTTGGAACATATTAAAATAATTTACGAGATATAGAAAAAAATATAATATAATTTTATTCGGGTAAAAAGAGTGAATGAATAACCCAAAGGAAAAATGGAGGTTCGGGTAGAATCCCTTGCGTTAAGATGGAAGGTGTTTTTTACTTAATCTTAAAGTCAAGGATAATAAAATTATCATCATTAATTAAAAATTCAATAACCATTTTACTTTTATTTGAATTTTATGACATTATTAACTTAATTTATTTTCTTTTTTATGGGTTAAGAGATTCAATTTCTTCATTTGGAGGTGTCAGTTTCCATGGAGTCCATGGTCGGTTTGCTTGTATATAAGTGTAAAAGATCATGTAGAATGAGGATAGTATTCCATAACTAAAATTATATGTTATTAATTATATTTTAGAATATTATAATACTATTATTTCAAGAAGTGATTATGAATCATTACATATATCATTAATGATAATCATTTAGATAAATTTGGTATTGTTCTTTCTTCCCAAAATACCTTTCTTATATTATTAAATATAATTTATATCAACTAGTTCTTGTATATTAAATTTATTTTAATACATATAATATAATCTAATCCAACTGTAAAAATGATTTCATATCCATCCCTGAAGGTGGAATTGAAAGATGAAAGTACGTCTTCCATGAAGGTGGTAGATCAATACCCCACAGATGATGTTTTCATTCATAAAATAAATGAGTATGTGAATTGAAAAAGAATTTTTCCATTAACATGATAAAATTCTATTATATGTAATATATTTTATTTTTCATGTGATATTCACTATGGTATGTGAGGATAATATAATAAACGAATGGAACATGAAAATAAATTAAAATTAATGGAAGATGGTTTTACCTCTTGATTTTTTCATCCTGAGAGCCTCCTTAGGATATTGGTTTTTTTTGTTTATTAAGAAACAAATTTATTGGACATAGGGAAGGTTTTTGGGAAGAGTATTATGAATTTTCTGGATACAGATCAAGGCTTTGAAGGTTTAAGGAGAAGAGTTGGTGAGGGGTAGTATTTACAGTGGATGAGAGGGGTGTCTTCTCATTATTTTACTCAATATTGAATTACTTTTCTCAAGACAAGAAATATTTATGATTAATGTGACTAAATAGAAGAATTATTTAATTTAAATTAGAATCAATGTTCACTTAAATCATCCATGACACAAGCATGACTCAATAATTCATTTATTTTCTTGTACTATAAATTATCATATTTCACTATTCACCTAAAATTGAATTACATTAGAAAAATTCCAAAAATTCAACCTATCTATTTATCAATGTGAATATTTAAACAATAATCTCAATTTTATAAAAATAATTTTCTAAATATGTGAAATTTCATTTTTTATTAAAATCACAATTTTCTCAAAAAATACAAAATTTAAAACTATAACTATTTTTAAAAAACATTGAAAAATTAACTAAGGAGTAATAAAATTAAGCTATAATCATAAGACATAAAAATATTAATTTATAAATTGATTTTTTGAAAATGAATTTTCATTTCAATCAATAAATTAATCATTAAATTTAATATTTAATATTTATGACTTATAAAAATACAAACACTTAATTTATAATTTTTCAAATGTTTATTTACTTATACTACGATATAATTATATAATATTTTCACATATAAGATGGATAAATTTTAATTATACTTTTATTATTGAGGGTACTATTAAATTTCCTAGTTCACTATTCATAAGGGTTATGCTACGTTTCTAGTGGTCATGTTAATGTTCCTTTGGAAAATGTTCCATAACTTTTAGAAATGTTTTTTATTTAATTAATTATACATTTATAAACATTTTATTGTGTTATTAATGTGTCTTATGTGATTATACTATATGAAATAATTATAGGAAATGAATTTCATTGATAAAAGATTTGATTCATTATATTTTTCTTGTTCCCCATTAGGGTATAATTATATATATGTTTTGATTTGTAGGATGAAAAAATTGTCTCACCCTATACCCATTAGATATACAAAAAATGTAAATTAAATGGGATGTCTCAACATATAGTAGATTCATATATTGTATAGAGTTCAATATATTTTAGTATCTGGTCGAGATATGCCATTTTTTTATTTCTTCTATAGTGTCCACCAAGATGAAAGTTAATACCATTTATATTTAAAAATAAATTCCTCTATAAATGGATATAGAGTTAGATCAATCAATAGAGATTGTTGATTACATTATAGGTTTATGTGTTCTTGTACTTGGTGGGGATTGGGATCACTTTTTGGGGGCAGGTTGAGTTTAACTAAAACAATAGTTACAAGAAAAATATTATAATGGATCCTTTTGAGTCCTTATATTTCAATCCTTGTTTATAAATGTTGTTTTGGTTGGATATTTTGGGTTTTTCCGTAGTTAAAACAACTTTGGTCCAAGAGAAGTTGGTGAGGATTTAGTTGATTTTCCATTTAATAGTGATGACACATATCTGGTATAAATCATATAATAGACTCTGCTGACATTTTTAGTTTTCTAGTTGTGACTTTTAATGTTGGAAAGATTCACACCATTTTTTACTTTTATGTCTAAAAAATATGATAATATTATGCCAATTGAAATTATTCCTCTTTAGATTGTCTATAAAGTTGTAATGTTGGACTATTACTTGAAATTTCCACCACATTTGACATCAATCCGAAATAGGATTCATGTATCATAGATTCAAATTTAAAATTATGAACATTCCCATGTCCTAATATGTTTAGATATTGATGTTTCATGTCATTTATATGTGATAACCTAGTCATCAGTGTTGATTCTTAGAAAAAGGTTATTCATTGGACGACAATACCTTTGGCCTATGTAATATGATAGAATTAATGTAATTATAGTGGGACATGGGACCATAAGGTACTGATGAAATATTTTTGTCCTCATCTCTTTGAAATGGAATCTTGTTGATAAGATTACTAAGGGAAAATTGGTTTTTAGCGGGGTGGTTATATCATCTCATTTCCTTCTTTCAATTATTTATAAAAACATTTTTTAATTTTTAGGGTTGTATGTTTCCCTGAATTAATTGAGTCTCAGTATTAATGTTTCAATGGTTCTAGAGGATACTCTTTGGGTTAGTGTATGATGGAGTCCATTTTTTATGTTTCTGCATAAACTATTTTCTTACTGTCTTCATTACACATTCAAGACATGAATCTAATTCTGTAAAGAAATCAATTTCTTAGAAAAAAGTCATGAAATTGTTTCATTATTGGATTAATATTTATACCATGAATTTTTTTCATGACATGAATTGGTTGAGATTGATATTTTTGACCCATAGAGACAGAATTTTTAGTCTATTATCCACCCATGATATTCATATATAAGTAAATATCACAATGTGTATTCCGTATGCCCAGTGAGTTTTTATATATTGTACCCTATAGCCATTTAATTTTCAATGAATCATCTTCTATTAAACTCCTAGTGATACACTAGGTTATTTTTTGGTGATTATTTCCATTGATGATGCCTCATTTTATTATTTGGTCTTCAATGAGATCCCTCACAATGGTTTTCTAGTTCTATTAACGACTCGTCTTTGACAATGTTATGATTTCATGATTCCATAGTTAATAATATTTTGATTTTGATCATTTTTGAACTAGTATTTCCATTTAATATCCTCCACCTTTATTTTTCATTGGTGTATCATATTGCAGGTATTAATATGATCAATCAATAAGGGCACCTGATTCTATATGATTACACCATATAACTAAATCCCTGATTTTCTAGATTGAATTTAATTGAGTTTTTAAATGACTGAATATGTTGGATTTGGTATAATTGATGTTTTATTATAAAAATGGAATGAAAATTTTGAAAACCCACCATTGTAAATGTAATTTATATCATTGGATGTATTTAAAAAAAATTAATGTATATATTTGGAAATTGATTGTATGAAATTATTTGATGTTCAACTTTGATATAAATGGGTAGAATTGAAATGGAATGACTTGATTAAAACCTATGATTTGTCTTTGAAATGGTAAATTCATGTTGAAAATTGAAATTGGGAAATTATATTTTAAATTTGTTTGAAATTATTGATTAAACCATGATTGATTGACTCACTATAACACATCTGACCATAAATAATTTGAAGTTAATTAAGAAAATAACACTAGGATATGAACCCCTAGAAATGGTTTCAAGTTGAAGACACTGAAAAAAACATATTACAGCTCGATTGGTCTAACATGGATTTGATTCCCAACTGCCTAATCCATGGGACATGTGCAAACAATAAGAAGGGATAATTGACTGTGTACTGTGAGGATATTATTTCCAAAAACTAACACACTATAAGAATTACTACATGATTCTATATGAAAATGTATTTCATGATTACATGTCATTGATTATTGATTTGTTTTATTCATGACAACTAGTGTATAAGAATGTTTTATAGAAAATTTTCATTTACAATTGGTTTTAAATATCTTCCATATTATGGATTAAAAAAGTATGTTTTGTTGAAAATATGTTAATTATTTTCCATGCATTATTTTATTTAAAATGGAATCAGAATTCATTTAATTGTTTGGGAATTTATTATGCATCACTTGGTGAGAAATTACTAAATATTACTTCTTTAATAGTACCTTAATCCTTATGAAGTTGGTAGATTTTCTTATTTCGGGTCCAATAATAGTGAATATGACACATTGAGGTGGTAAATTTTCTTAAACCATGGAACCTTGAGTGATGTATGTGAATGGTGGAGATGTGCTCCAGTTATTAAATCAGAAATTTCTAAACTTTTAACTTTGATGATGTTTTGTATATTGATGATGTATTATTGGGAATTGTTATAATTGTCCATTCTTGGTAGTCTTAGCAATTTTATTTTTGAGAATACTGTAAGGTATTTTTTTTCTTCCACCATTTTTTGGAAAAAAACCATTTCCCAATGATTAATTTGCAATGTTAGGTTCTTGTCCTTTATCCATAGGAATTGGGATTTTCTATTGGTCAATGTCAGGTCCAACTCAATTATAAATGAACCAGGGTATTTGGGATGGATTATGATAGTCCTCCAATATTTTTATCATTATTTTTTTGTTAGGGAGTTAGATATTCTGAAGATAACCATTGAGATAAGGTATAAAACATTGAATATTTTGTTGTGTAATTTTAACTTCTTGATTATTATATATTTTTTATAATATTAATAAACCAAACATTCCATTGATATGTTAACAAATTTTGTTAATTATTTTTGGATGACATAATATTTTATCCAAAATAAAATAAGGATCATGTGAGTCATTTAAAATTCTTTTTTGGACCATGAGGAATAATATCATTTGTATAATGTTATCAAAATGGTAATTATCGATTCAATAAGTGAATTTCCTATGAAATGTTGTATTGGAACCTGGTATAATAATTTATCCTTATTTTTTGATCGTTTTATCTTCATGATAAGAGAGACATAATTTTTTGAAATATGAATGAGGCTATATTTAGTATTTTATTATTTATGATTTATGAAAAATTTCTTAAAACCTACATCACAATTTCCTTCTCAAACTAATAAATGTGTGAAATTTTTATGGTATGTGAAACAGAAAACAACAATTATTGAATTGAAGCATCATATACCCTCATCAACTATCATGATTTTATAGGATGCTGATAAGGGATATATGGTGTTTTTTGATGATTTAGGTTTGGGTTTGGGATGTATTCATTTTCATTGATCTTTTTTTGTGGCATATAGTTCTCAATATTTTCAGTTTCATGAAATGAACTATCCCCCTCATTATCATGATATTAATATTGTAATACATTTAAGTGTTGGTGGAACTATTATTCGGGAGAGTTTCTTTGTTTATTCTGATCATAAGAGTCTTCTATTTATCATCCCACATAGTGGTTTGAACTTCATGTAGATGTGATGGGTGAAATACCATTAATATTTTACTTTGACAAATCCAATAACCCTATAAAGTGGAATTTCCTTTTTGATGCCCATATCCAGAAATTGACAACCCCGACTACCCAGGAATCTAAAGTGGAATAGAATTTCATCGGACACATATCATAGATTCACTAGGAGGGGAAATAGTATGAGACTTGTAAGATTTTTTCTTGTATATATTTTACAACAACTCTCCTTAATATGATTCATCAAGAGTATAAGAAATATTATGAGTTTAGGGAAATAAAGGAATCCATATATAGTGGGGAGATCATTATTTGTTGGCCCCTCTCTTAAGAATGTATCATTTTCTTCAAGATTATGTTTTTCATCTAAGTATATTTTTAAAAATACTATAATGTAGTATATTATTTTTTACACCTTGATATTTTATTATATATTTAACTTAAATTAAAATAATTTTTTTGGTATATTGAAATACAAGAACCCCAAGATCTAAATTAAAAGTAATACAATATATGATTACTGAATTATTTTTAAATAGGAAGGGGAAGTAGGAATAAACACATTATGGAAATTATATATAATGTTTTAGAATAAATTATATATATATATATATATTCTAATTTTATTAAATCCATTATATTCAATTAACATGATTTCCCAAAAAATGTTTTTATTGCTTTTTTTCAAAATTTAATATAATTTATTTCTTGAAATTTCAAAAAATTCATTCTAAAAAATAAACATCAATTCTAAAAATGGAATTTTATAATTCACATAGATTTATTTTTTAATTATTTTCATAAAGGATTATTTTTTCAATTAATAGTTTCAATAAAATGTTTTCTATTGAAAACTAACTTTTTATTATAGTATTTATGATGATCAATTTTTATTGAAAATATGAATAATTCAACTATGATCATTAAAAATATTTTTATCATTCATTTTGGTATAAAATAATTTTATATTTAAGAAAACTTTTTCTTATGTAAAAAAAATTTGACATTTTTTTCAAGATAAATTTAAAATTAATATCTTCTAATTCAGTTACATGAATTTGAAAAATTGGATTCATTTTTTGGAGTCATCATATAAGAATTTTATAATGATTCAAGATTCATTTTTTCCATAATTAATATTAAAAATTAGTTACATTGGTAATTTTTAAGATAAGTTTTTAATGTGGTTTGAAAAATAGATAAGGGTATGTTTTCCATTTATACTTTTCAATTTTATCCTTTCCAACCATCAAGCCACTGTCTATTTGGAATAATTTTTCTTCAGTATAGTTTTTTTTTAAGAAAACCATGTGGGGATTGATGATTCACAATATTTCATTTTGAGGGACCACATTCATTTTGAATCCATTTATGGGTGGTTTCTATTGGGTTTTCTACATGGAACTGGAAACAACCAATAATTCTTGTATCCTTAATATGGACATGATTTCCAACGTGTGGTGATATTTGGACATTTTTTCAAGGACCCTTTTGGACTCACATTGCTTCAATGGATGGTATGTCTGCCTCATCAAACACTTTTGGGGGAATTTCATCCTATTATGGTAACATATTATATATTTAATTCTAATTCTTGAATCCTTGAAGAATCCTAATATAAAATTGCTCACCCTTTTTATATACAATCAATCACATATATATGCATGAGTACCCATATATTAGTGACATGGTTACCCTATAAATAGACCCATATATATATTTTCACCATTATCCACCATGATATACACCTATATTTATTATATGTTCTCCATATTAACTTATTATTTACTTTTCCATAATTTATTTTAATGGATGGTTGTTTAGATCCTCATGGTTGTGTGATATATAGTTTATGTTCTTCTAGTTAGGTGGTAATAGATTGATATTAGGATCATAAATATTAGTAGGGCTTCTACGTGTCATTTTTAATGGAATCCTATCCCACATAGTTCAGTGTTACTTAATGTGGCACATCAAATCTTTTAAGGTATAGTGGAAAGGATTGCACCATGTAGTTTAGATTCATGTGGAAAAGGCATTTAGGATAATGACTAATAGTAATGGTTCATTTTTTACTTATTTATTAGTTATACATAACGATTTACCATTTAGGGAATATGTCCAAAATGGAATGGATTGGTTCTCATAAGAGTTGCGTCCATGTAAGGATGAATCTCCAGTAAGAAGGACAAATTATGAAGTGTTGAGGAGTAAATGGATGTAATATAACCTCCCATGTGGATTAATCATCTATGATTGAATATAGACCAATAAGAATGACTGTGGATTTGATATGTAGGGTTTGAAAATTGGGGGAGGTTTTTATTTATCCCATGATAATGTGGATAAAATCCTAGAGAGTTTACAATGTTGGGTATTATAACTTCTTGGGAGATCCAGAGTGACTACATTTTTAATATGACCCTCCAAATGTTTTTATTTCATGTAATATGTCCACTTTAGAGGATGAAAACATGGTTTGGACTCAAACCTATCATGGGTTCGAAAATATTTTTTAGTTTTTCTAGATATATGGTTTTCAATAATCTATAAGACCATGTGATTCATACTCTGTTTGACAATAGAGTGGAAGTGGAAGATTATGATCATTACATGATATTCTATATTTACTAGTTGAAATGGGTGTAGTAATGGAAAATATGAGGCAGAAAATATTCTATAAAAAGGACATGGTATTTTTATATAATTTATGTCTTGTTCATTGTTTCAGAGGGGTGGATAGAATCATACAACTCTATCCATCATTAAAGGGAAAATAAAGTGGCTCCCCTCACTATTTAAAATTTGGAGGTCATAGGAACATCATCTTAGGTTAGGGTTCTACTTACTATGGGGATTAACAATTATAAATATATCAATAACCATACATATTAGGTACATTATTTTTGGAAAATATTTTACCAATGGAATTAAAATTTGTGACAACAACATGATAAGGTGTCATACACAGATCATACCCAAAACCATATGACAAAAAAACCACCTCCTATAGTGGATTTTGGTTTGTGGGGTGGTAGGGTTCCCTCCATACACAAAAAATGATTTTCATATATGGGGTCCTAAAATATAAACATCAAAATGCAAAAAAAAATTCTTTGTGTTCCTAGATTTAATGCCTCACACCACAAATGTGAAATATTTTGTGTGAAGTGTGAATTTTCTACCTCTCCCCGTAAATGATTTTCATTTGAAAAGACATCATGTAAGAACCCAAACCATCTTTTCAGGTATGGTTTTCTTTTTCATGTTATTTTTGGGAAAAATCGGAGAATCTGGAAATTAACTAAGTACACATCCTGTACTTTATAAGTACACGTCGTGTACTTTGTTTCCGCTTGAGGCCATGTGGTGGCCGTGTGATGGCCACACACATGTCCATGGTGTGGTGACATGGTTCCCACCTTAAGTGGAGTACGAAAAATCTTAGTACACGTTTTGTACTCCAAAAGTACATGCCATGTACTTTCTTTTTTTTCGTTAAACGAACCGGGGTCGCGTCTTAACCCCAAAAACTTCTTCTTCTCCTGCTTCTTCGATCGAGACCAAGGGTGCGGCTACGGATCTTCTCCGATCCACCGATCCTTCACTGGTTATCTAAATCGAACAACATCGGTTGCAATAGAATTGCAGTGGTGAGTTCTTGGTTCTTCTTTAACCACGTTTTCGGATTCTTTCTCTTATGATAGTTATCATAGGTTGAACTTTTTAGATGTTTTTGAAGATATAATTCATTATAGGTTGATTCACGGGTTGAGGTTCATGTATATCGATCTCCTAGGATCGAGGTAGGTGGTTTGTTTCCTTATGATGTATTTCCTTGAGTTTTTGTGATAAAGTGTCGGATTCCCATGTTTCGGTTATCTCGGGTTAAGGTTTTTATCATTATTTATTTTCTAGCTTAGATTGCTTGTATTCTTGAGGCCATTAGATGAATACTGATTTCTTGTTAGCATGTTTGAGGATCACCCCATGGATGATTACCTTGTTTTGGTTGTTTATCATCCTTGGTATTAGGTTTCCTGTGAAGCAGAAATTGTTGTATTGATTACCTGCCTCGATATAATTGATAGCATGTATTGCCTACTGGTTATATGCTTTTGATGCATTGTATCTATTACCCAAGTAGTTTGTTGAACGTACTTAGGCTATTTATAGTCGATTACGCATGACTTGACTGCTCAGGGCTATGAGAAACTAGTGCGGTAGACTAAAGAGGGAATTGACGATTAAGGGATTCCCTATAGAGTCAGTTATAAATTATTTTTGTACATAGGACCTAAAGGAATTTGACTTTGTGCTTCCCACGAGTGTCCCTAGTCTATGCACGTATCGAGACCACATGAAGATTCTGACTTAAGTGCTTCCTCAGAGTTTCTGTAGCTATCGTTGAAAGATCGTAGGGGAATTGATGGTGAGAGCTTCCCAGAGTGTCTATGCCTTTGCAGGATTACTTGACTAGAGGGGTCTTCCAGTATGAGCCACCCAGAGAGTAAGTGTGAATAATGTTTGGTTTCTTGTCATGAGTCCACAAAGCCAAAGAACACTCTTGGGTTTGTACTGCTTGTTGTTTAGGTAGTCTGCTGAGATACCAGTGGTGTTACATGCTATGCCTTGTGAATATAGATATATTTTCTTGATTTCATTGTTTATAATTAAATGGATGAATTAAATTAATAAATAAAGGATAATGGAGGTTAGTATGATTTTTTACTTAATGAAATCCTATTTCTTTGCTGCATTTATTTCCATTACCATTACTATATTTCTCACTGATAGTAGGGCACAAATCATGTGGTGTTTGTCTACAGGGATTAGTCTCACACCCTTTTTGGGTCCTTCTTTTTGGCCCAAATAGGTTATATGGTTGCAGGTGTGGATAGTGATTGTGGCCCTTATACTTTAGATACATGATTGCTGGTTGGTGCTGGAGAGCATAGGACCGAGCTTAGGCTTTCGATGCTGATGGAGTTGATGTCTACTTTTAGCACTTTGTTTCTCACTTCTATTTCAGAACGTTGTTATGCTCACTTCTTTCCTTAGATACTTGTACCTGTTGAATCATATTCATCATTACAATATATTCATTGTTTCTACTATTTATTTCAGTTATTATTTGTGGTTTACTGCTTTCGCTATTGACTGTTATTTCCTCTCTCGTGCATACCATACCAAATGAGGGCATTGTTTACCCAATGACTCACCAATTCCCTCGCTGCTAGTTGGCAACCTCTGGAATTTGGGGAAATGCGCTTGAGGTCATGTGGTAAACCAGCTATGGGGCACCAGTTGAGTGGATCCCGATTCGGGTTGTTACAAAGTGGTATCAGAGGAGGTTCCATCTTTTCTATTGACTTACTGTTTAGCGACATTAGATAGGGATAAGACGGAATAGGTTAATGGTAAATAGCTGTGCTTGGGAGTTCTAGAACCGGTATACAGGGTAAAATCCAAATTACCTTGAATATTGTAATTTTCAAGTTTTGTAAATGTTATAGTTTAATTGAATTTACCACTGGGTGGTGCACTTGTTTTGTGTTGTTACTGTTTATATGATTGTGGTTCTATTTTGTTGCAACCCGATGAGATGAGGGTGTGCCATCTCATGCATCATATAGTCACTTGTTATAAAATCACATGTCAAGCATTTTCCATGCCATCTAAATTTCATTAGAAATTCCATGATGTTGTGATAGAATTTGTGATAGACTATGAATGCTGTTTCCATAGCTGTTGTGGTAGAATAGATGCTATGTTGATAGGGTATTGTTTGTTTAGAATTTTTTATCATGGACACCAAACATTGTTCTTAGAGGTGTTATGGGCCCTTGAGGATCGGAATTTGGTGGATCATGAGTTTTTTATAATGTTTACTTGTTATATTCATTGTTAGGATGCCAATATATTATTCACGGGGAGTATGGGGCCCCACAGATCCCAATTTGGCACCTTAACGCTGGTTTTTCTGTGTTTTCTGGGCTCCGATGCAGTTCTGATGCTACTGTCTGGCAAAACCCAAAATACACGACAGTTACTTTATGAATACACATTGTGTAGTTTTTAGCCATGTCACTAACTGTGTGGTTAGGTACATGGGTTTGTGAATGTTCTTTTAGGAACACGCCTTGTACAAGTTTACACGCTGGGTAGTATGACTTGGGAATCCGGTCGTGTCATGAACAACACAGGCTGGGGATTTCCTTCAAGAGCACGCTGTGTCCCTCTAGAACATGCCGTGTATAGTTAGCCATTTAGTAGAATACATGGGTTGGAAAATCTGTAGGGAAACACCCCGTGTACCATGTTGAAACGCAGTGTAGCAGTGGTCCGTGTACCAGTCCGTGTGACTAAAAACAAAGACATGAGAAAAATCATAAGGACGCATTGTGTAGTGGAAAAACACACCGTGTAGTTTCCTACTGGGATAGTCTGTGTTCCTATCCATGTAAGAGTAACCGGGTACGAATAAAAAGTTTTAGTACACGTCATGTATCCGGGTGGTTTACACTTCCATGTATGGCCAAGGTACAATCCCAGGTGAATGATCTAAGGGAACAAGCCGTGTAGGGAAAGAACACATCATGTAGTCATGTTTTCCTTAACCTGAATTTCTTCTTTTCCATGTTCCTTCTTGTGCCATTAGTTTTTCTGTCTTTGTTAATCCTTAATCTAAGGTGTGGTTTTGACCTTTCAGACCTATGGCACCAAGACGTCCTCCTGTTGCACGTCAGGAACTAGGCAGTGACCATACGCCTGATATGACATATCAGGGACTACTGGTAGTTCTGCCAATTGTTTCAGATATGGAACCTGTAGTGATTCCAAACACTGGTCTCTATACTCAGTTCCGAGAGGGTTTCATGAGATTCATACAGACCTTCCAGGGAGATCAGCAACATGCCCCGTCTATGGAAGATCTCATGCAGGTTATTCAGCAGGAACATCCTCCCTCATTTATAAGGAATGGAGGACCATAGTCTGTGAAGTCATGGCTAGAATCCATGCTATCAATCTTTGAGCATCTGGAGATGCCCTCGGAGTGGATATTGAATCTTGCGACTTATATTCTACAAGATTTCACAAAGAAATGGTGGGATGTGGTTCCGAAGGTAGGGTTCCAACAGGCTACGGCTTGGAATGAGTTTTAGCGTATGTTCTATGATAACTTCTAACTATTCACGTTGAGGGCTGAGAGAGCCAGAGATTTCTTGATCCTTCAGCAGGGTACTCTCATAGTTATGGATTATTCCTCTCGCTTAACAGAGTTACGCTGTTTCACTCCCGTTCTGGTAAATGATGAGATGTTTTTAGCGAGAAATTTTGAGGAATGCCTCAGACCGTACATCAGATCGGAGGTGAAGGTCATTAAATTGACTTATATTACAATGATAGTTAACTAGGAGATTATCGCGGAGAGGAATCTGATGGATACTGGAGCTATAGAAGAGGGTGGTTCAACATCTAGGGATGATCCGTTTCAGGTAGACAACAGGAAGTGTCACCGAGAGTCTACACGAGGCGACTCGAGAGGGCAAGGTATTACATCTTGTAGATGATACAATATTTATGGAAAGCAAGTGGTGTGCTATCAGTGTGGAAAAAGAGGGCATAAGTATCCTCAGTGCCCAAGAGTCCCAGTGGAGTGCCGATCTTGTAGCATGATGGGTCATCTGCAGCGTTTCTGCAAGGTTCCCCTTCCAGCAGCTAATGACGGAGGATCAGTTTCGACTCCGCGTATAGGAGCATGATTACAAGTTTAACATCACACTGGGGGTCGGAGGCTGGAGGTCTTCATGTCATTCAAGCCATTGTAGAGATCGTGGATGCAGTGGTTAGGCTTAGGGAGGATCGGCTCAGGGATCTCAGCCTGCTACACAGGGCCGCAGTGCAGGCTTGACTTTTGCGGTAGAGCATATTCATCTGGACCAGGATCCTGGACATTATATGATTCGATTTATGATTTTAGTACCCTCATTTTTATCCACTTCCCTTTTCTTTACAAGATCTTCTCATAGATTTATGTCTGCTCATACTATGGAAATCCTTAGACTTACTGTTTATACATCTGAGGATATGAGGATGCTAGACACTTCCTTGCGAATAAGAACTATTAGTGTGAATCAGCACTTAAACTGCCCCCTTGAGGTTGGTGGGTTTCATTTTTTTGGAGTCTCTATGTTTTTGAGATGATAGGCTATGATGTCATTCTCGAGATGGACTGGTTAGTTCCCTTCCATACCTTTTTTGATTTTTATCGCCGTAGGGTGAGTTTCACATCCCCGGAGGGCGGATCTTTTCTTCAGAAGGGTGAATGTGATGTTCAAGCGGGTAGAGATGGACCAGAGCATCATGTGTTGGGTAGTGTTATGGCTCAGATTGCTAGCTTATATCTGGATGTAAAGGGGATTTCTCAGACAGATTTTCCTCCCGGGGTTAATCACATTCCAGATGCCTTTCCAGAAAAATTTTCACGTTTTCCTCTAGAGCGTGAGGTAGACTTCTCTTTTGAGATTGTTCCAGGAGCATCACTCGTATCCATACCTCTTGTTCGATGGATACACCAGAGTTACAGGAGATCAATAAGCATATAGAGGAGTAGCAGGGAAGGGTTTTATCTGAACCAGTACTTCTCCTTGGGGATCTCCCATTCTTTTGGCAAGGAAGGTGGATGGTGCCCTTAGGCTTTGTGTGGATTATCGGAAGCTGAACCAGTTTTGTGGTCAAGAACTGATATCACTCACCATGGATAGATGAACTCTTTGATCATCTTCGAGGAGCTTGAGTGTTCTCGAAGATTGACTTGAGATCTGGCTATCATCAGTTGCATGTCAGACCATCTGATATACCTCTTACAGCCTTCCGGAGTATGTATGGTCTGTATGAATATTTGGTTATGCCGTTTGGTCTCATGAACGCACCAACAATTTTAATGGAGCTGATTAACATAATTTTCCATCCTTACATGGATTCTTTCGTGGTGGTTTTTGTGGATGATATCTAGGTGTACTCTCACAATCAACACGACCATTCTACCCATCTTGAGATCATTTTGAGTAGACTAAGGGAGCATTGGTTATATGCTAATCTCTCAAAGTGTCACATTTGGATAGACGAGATTCACATCCTGGGTCATGTCAACTCAAAGACAAGAGTATCAGTAGACCTAGAGAAGGTGAGAGCAATATTCACCTGGGATCAGCCGAATAATGTCTTCGAGGTACGATGTTTCGTAGGGCTGGCTGGTTACTACAAAAATTTATACCGGACTCCTCATGCTTAGTAGAACCATTTATAGGATTGACTAGGAAGGGGGTGTAGTATGTTTGGTCAGAAACCTACGATTCATCCTTTCAAGAGCTGAAGGGGAGACTGACTTCAGCACCGATTCTAGTTTTGCTGGAGTTGGGAATGATTTATACAGTTTTCTGTGGTGTATCTGGCATTGGGCATGGAGCAGTGCTTATGTAAGAAGATCATGTCGTTCTATATGGTATCGATAGTTGAGGCCACATTAGAGGAACTATCATATGCACGATCTGGTGTTGGCTACAGTTCTTCATTCCTTTCATTGTTGGATACATTATCTCCTGGGAGAGAATTTTGTGGTATATATTGACCACAAGATCCTCAAGTATATCTTCACGCATTGTGACTTGAATCTGAGACAACAGAGGTGGGTTGATTATATAATGTATTTCTATTTAGATCTTGCCAATACGCTTGGGAAAGGCAATGCAGTGGTTGATGCACTGAGTAAGAGGACTCAGATACATGCAGTTATGGAGGCCAGTAGTGAGTGGCAGCTTATGGATCTGTTCTCTAAAATGTGTTTGGAGGTGCACGATAGATAGGTTCAAAAATTTCTCTCTTCTGTTGTTTTTACCTCTACCATTTTTTATCGAGTTTGAATGAGGCAGCTATCAGATTCTGAAGGCCTAGTCCTACGGGAATGCGTGGCAAGAGAGGACCCTCATTCTGTATGGACCATAGGCGAGGATGAGATCTTGTGTTTCTAGGGACTCGTATGGGTGCCAACAGATATATTCGAGGAGCTGATGCGGGGCTTTCATTCCTTAGTTTGGGCAGTTCATCCTAGTGTCACCATGATGTATCATGATCTACACTGCCAGTATTGGTGGCTAGGTACGAAGAAAGTGTTTCTGGTTTTGACATGAAGTGTTAAACCTTCCAGCAGGTGAAGGCGGTGCGCCAGCGACCAGCAGTGATTTTACAGCAGCTACCCATTCCTGAGTGGAAGTGGAATGATGTCGCAATGGACTTTTTGATATGGTTACTGAGATCGCCTCGAGTTAATGACGTAGTACGGGTTGTCATTGATAGGATCACAAAGGTTTTTCAATTATTTTCAATTAAGGAGACCTTTGTTGTTGATGAGATTGGATGGTTGTACATCCATGAGATTGTACGCTTGCATGGGGTTCTGATTAATATCATTTCAAATAGGGACGCCTGATTCACATCGCATTTCTGGAAAGGGTTATAGAGGGATTTGGGTACACAGTTGCTTCTGAGTGCAACTTACCATCCCCAGACAGATGGCCAGTTAGAGCGCATGATTCAGGTGCTAGAGGACATCTTGCGAGCATGTTTCCTTGACAATGGAGGTACTTGTGAGAGATATATACATCTATTAGTGTTTTCCTACAATAATAATTTTCAAGCAACTATTAAGATGGCACCTTACAAGGCTTTGTACGGTAGGCTGTGCCGATTACCCTTATGTTGGATAGAGGCCGGATAAGATGCTATGTTGGGACCTCGTCTTGTTCAGGAGACCACTGAACAGGTGGAGTTGATTCGAAAACAAATGGATACTGCACAGTCTTGGCAGCAATCATTTTCTGATCAGCAGAGATGACCTTTGGAGTTCAATGTCGGAGATCTGGTTTTCCTACTTGTAACCCCAAGGTTTGGACACAATAGGATCAGGAGACATGGTATGATTTCACCAAGATACATCGGGCCATTTGAGGTTCTGTAGAGAGTTGGTCTTGATTCTTATAGGTTGCAGTTACCTCAGAGGTACCAGGTTATGCACGACATCTTCCATGTTTCTCATATTCAACACTATTTCTCAGATCCGTCTCATGTCTTTCAACCAGAGGAGGTCGATTTGGACCAGGATGCATCATTTGAGGAGCATCCTATCAGTATTGTTGATCGTAGTGAAAAGGTACTCTGTGGACGGTCTGTTCCTATGGTACGGGAGCTATGGCAGAATAGCCATGTATAGGACAAGACAAGGGAGAGGGAGGCCGATTTGCGATCACAGTGACCCGAGTTATTCTCAGTTTCTTCATATCCACCTTGTTATGGAAATTCGAGGGTGAATTTCTTTAAGGGGGTAAGTTTGTAAGAACCCGAACCTTCTTTTTATTTATGTTTTTATTTTTCTGGTCATTTATTGGAAAAAGTGGAGAATATGGAAATTAACTAAGTACCCGCCATGTACTTTTTAGTTACACGCCATGTACTTTGTTGCCGCTTCAGGCTATGTGCTGGTCATGTCATGGCCACACACACTGCCATGTAGGGGTGACATGGAGTCCTCCTTAAGAGGAGTATGGAAAAGCTTAGTACACGCCATGTACTCCAAAATTACATGTCGTGTACTTTTTTTCGTTAAATGGAAAGGGGTGGTGTCTTAACCCCCAAAACGTCTTCTTCTCCAAGTTCTTAGACCGAGAGCAAGAGTACGACCGTGAATCTTCTTCGAGCCACAGATCCATCACCGGTTATCCAAATTGAACTATTTCGGTTGCAATAGCTTCACAACGGTGAGTTATTGGTTCTTCTTTGGCCACGTTTCATGATTCTTTCTCTTATGAGATTTATCGTAGGTTGATTATTTTAGAAATTTTTGCAGATCTACTCTATTCCCGGCTGATTGACGGGATGAGGTTCATTTATATCGATCTCCTAGGTTCAAGGTTGGTGGTTTGTTGCCTTACGTTGTATGTCCTTGAGTTCTTGTGCAAAATTTTTGGATTCCCACGTATCAGATATCTCAGGTTAAGGTTTTGATCCTGCTTTATTGTATACCATAGATTTCTTGTATGCTTGATTCCATTATATGAATACTAATTTCTTGTTATAATGTTTGAGGATCACCCCAAGGTTATTTCCCTTGTTTTGGCTGTTTATCACAGTTTGGATTAGGTTACCTATGATTCAGAACTTGTTGTATTGATTGACTGCTTTGATATAATTGATTAAATGTGTTACCTTCTGGTTATATGCTTTTGATTCATTGTAGAAATTATCCAAGTAGTTTTTGGAACTTACTTAGGCTGCTGATAGTTGATTACGCACGACTTGACTACTCAGGGCTATGTGAACCTGGTGCGGTAGACTAAAGAGGTAATTGACGATTAAGGGAATCCCTATAGAGTCTATTATAAATTAGTTTTGTATATAGGACCTAAAGGAATTGTAATTTGTTCTTAACAAGTGTGTCCTTAGTTTATGCATGTATCGAGATCACATGAATATTTTGACGTAAGTGCTTCCACAGAGAGTATGTAGCTATCATTGCAAGACTAAAGGGGAATTAATGGTGATTGCTTCTAAGAGTGTCTGTTCCTTTGAAGGATTACTTCACTAGAGGGGTCTTCTATAATGATCCACCCAGAGAGTCAGTGTGAATATTGTGTGGTTGGTTGTGATGAGTCCACCAAGCCAAAGAACAAGCTTGGGTTTGTACTGCTTGGTGTTTAAGAAGTCTAAGGAAATACCTATTGTGTTACATTCTATGACTTGGGAATATATAGATGTTTTCTTGATTTCATGGTTGATAATTAAATGATTGAATTAAATTAATAAATAAATGTAATTGAATATTTTTATGATTGTTTACGTAGTGTACTCCTGTTTCTCTGTGGAATTTATTTCCATTACTTTTTCTATATGGTCACTTATAGTAGGGAACAAATCTTGTGGTGGTTGTCTACTGGGATTAGTCTCACACCCGTTTTGGGTCCTAATTTTCGGTCCAAACAGGTTATATGGTTTCAGGTGTGGATAGGTATTGTGGCTCTTCTACTTTAGGTACATGATTGCTGGTTGGAATTAGAGAGCATAGGACCGAGCATAGGCTTGCAATGCTACTGGAGTTGCTGTCTACTTTTAGCAATTAGTTTCTCACCTATATTTCATCACGTTTTTGTGTTTTCAGCTTTCCTTAGATACTTATACCTGCTGCATCATATTCATCATTACTATATATTAATTGCTTGCACTGTTTATTTCAGTTGTTATATGTGGTTTACTGCTTCTGCTATTGACTGTTATTTCCTCTCCCTTGCATACCTTACCAAATGAGGTCATAGTTTCCCCAATGACTCACAAAGTCCCTCACTATTGTTCGACAACCTTTGGAATTTGTGGAAATGTTCTTGAGGTTATGTGGTGAACCAGGTACGAGGCACTAGTTGAGTGGCTCCGAATTCAGGTCGTTACACATCTTGGGAAACAACCATCTAACATAGTGAGGTGTTATGCATAAGGAGCTTCATGATTTCTAGTTTCTATTACATTAACCAATTTTAACACCCCTCCCAATTTGATTTTGTCTTTTAAAAATTCATAATAGCATCCAAATATTCCATTCAATCATTTTAGGTCATAAACAATTACCCATTTCAAAATACAGTGATATCAGTACAAAGTGGAGGTTATTAAAATGAATGATTTGGGTTTTTTCAACACTTTATACTGATCATGTAGACCTTGAGTAGGTCTACCACCTATAAAATGTGTCAATATGATTTCATTTATCACATAACAAACATTTTTTTCTTTGTGATTTGCTCATAACTTTTGGTCTACAACCTTCCATACATAGCAACATCCATTTAAAATTGGATTCTTCCAAAAAATAAATTATTACCATTTGTGAAATAGTATTTCAAGAATTAAATATTAAATTATTATGTAAAATTATTTACACATAGATATTTTTGAATATATGTTAAAATATATTTAGTTATTTGGTTCTTGTACCATGCTATACAGTTTTCTTATATTACTAAATGTGATCTCATTCTTTGATAAAATTAAATCCATTTCCCTTGATTTATCCAAACCTAAATTATTTCTCTATTTTTTTCAATTGATGATGGGATATGGTTTAAGGAGAATATTTTCTATGATAAACATGATTGAGAGGTGATCAATTATTATTTGAAATGCCGATGTCGACCCCCACTACCTTATTATTCATTGGGAAGATGGTTTGAAAAATCTTCCCCCATTGGAGCATCAAGATTATCCATCATTTGATAGACTATGTTTATATTGATTTTTTATATTATATGCTGATATGAACATGAAAGTTAATAAAAATATTTCACCTATGTGTTTTTATGTTCCCTCAAACCATGTTTAACTCAACATCTTAGTCACAGATCGTGTTATTGTTTAATCAATTCTAGGTAAATCCCCTATTCTGAATGGTTACCTATGAACTCAAAAATGCATGAATAAATAATGAGATATTACTAAACTACACTATTCAAGACAACCCATTCATTTTTAATCATTCATAGGGTTATTCCACATAATTTTGGATCTTATATTGGGATTTTCTATCTTGAGGGAGTTTCTCGAATGAATAGGAATGAAAATTATGGGTGTGTATATAAGTAATGGAAGTTCTAGAATAGATGGATGTAATTATTTTATGAAATATGGTATGGATTTTTTAATTCACTATGTATTATCTATCCAGGTTTATTTATGAATAAATTATTCATTGTGGTTTTATTACCTGCAACATTCAATTACTATATGGAGAAGATAGATTTCATTGTGGGATATCTACTAATTGTGAGGATTTTAATCCTTCCTACAGCGAATTAAGAGGTTCTCATATACCTAAAATTTGGGGTGATACAAAAAAAATTATCCATTATAGAGATAATTATTTATATCATTAGATTAGTCATTGGTTCATCCCCTTCACTTCTACTCAAATAATCAGCTAAATGATTGGATAAAATTATTATTACAAAGTAGATAAATGAGGCAAATGGATCAGAATATTATGACTAATCTGACTCAAAAATCGTATTTTGTTCTTAATTTTTAAAGGGATAACATTGAATAAATTCCACACACTATATGTGGTTAGAATATCATAACAAATATCTCTTCATAATTTGGTCTAACATGATTTTTTACCATGCTTCTAGGTGAATGACTCCTCCCATCATGTTACTCACACACCGGTGATAATGTTTTCACATTGATGATGTATTCCACATTGATGGAGGATAGAATTTCAATCTATTTGTACGTACCAATTATCATATTTTTACATTGTTTAGATACATATAGGTAGGAAATGTATCAACATTTCATAAAGAGGTCATTCTAATTTTTATATGAATGGATAGACGAACACATTCAATGTTTTGAGTGTCAATATGAATTAGTGATCCCTCATTTTTGTGTTCACTCTAAAATATCAATATTAAAAATTTTCACCCTAGATCCCTAGATGTCGATATTTTTATTGCGATATTAAGGGATCCCCAATACATTACATTTGTTCCCTACATGGAAGATTCTAATTTAATTCTGTAATATTATGGGGAAAATGGATGAATTTTCATATATCATCTCTTTTTGAGATTTAATTTGTGAATCATTAATAGATAGTGACATGATTTGAGACCCTATACCAATTAAGGGCTCACACAAAATTTTTTATATTTACAATAGCTATATTATTTCTCTACAATTAGGGTTATAATGGAAGAAAACCCTTCCATCATCCATAAAACTTGGCTGACGATGATATGTGAGGATTCTAGAATGTAAGTAATCTTGCCCCCACTAATAAATAAAAAAACATTTTAAGGGGTTATAAAAAAATGTGGGAGAAATAATTTCAATATGGAATGTTGGAAAAAAAATTCTAATGAGTGAATAATCCATTAGATTCTCTAAGGTCAACACTTATCAAATTTTAATATAGTTTCTAAGGCAGAAAAATGTGTGCCCAAACATTCCATGAAATTTATTAAAATTTCACCCTCAAGTTTACCTCTTGGTATGAGTGGTACAAACCCAACATTTGGGGTAAACATTGTTTGTGGTCTCAATACCATTGAACCCTATGAAATATAAATGGTCACATCATTAGTAGACATGTCATTCATTAGCAAAATCCATAATATTAAAAGGCTATTTGTGATCGAATACTTTTTTGTAATATTGTTAGTTCATAGGTCAGGACCAAATACTATGAAACTGATATCCAATTATATAATTGTATTATAATGTGACTAGATTCTGGATCCCAATGCTACTATTGAGAATCAAGATGTGCGAAAATGTTGTCAGTTCCATGTTTTCAAAAATATCATGAAGAATTATTATTTAAAGATTTTTGATAAGGTGGAAAGTCATTATTAAATATTCCATGAATAGGGTTCATGTGGTTCTGACTATTGATATTTCAGTATCTTAATATATAAAATCCTCATATCTCAAGAGGAGTTGGAAACTAGTAAATTTGATCACATTCATTTAATCATTCCAGTCATCATGGGAAAACTTTGAAAGATGAATTTTATAGAGCTACATAATTTGGCTACTAAGGAGCCTCAAATCCATGATTGGATTATAGTAAAAAATGTAGAGCTTAGGCTCATATAGATGAGGTTATGAAATAATGGTCATCATAAAAAACTGGTATAGAATCCATCAGATGAAAAAACCAATATCTAGATATCCATATTATGAAAAAAATTGTTTGAAGGGGATGATAAGGAGATATACAATCACGATCATTCCTTCAATGTTTCTTGTCTGGAACACGCTAATTTATTCAAAAAATATTTAATTATTATTATTATTATATTTTTTGTTTCTCTTTCTCATTATCTATATGAAGAGACTCTAGTTTATGTATTTTACATAGTTATCCCCTTTTTATGAATAAATTACAACATTGTAACTTTTATTTTTTTTCTTTTAACTATTATAGATCATCATATGAAGATAAATTGAAATTATTTGAAAGGTGACTTCGAGATATTATACTTAATCCAATAATAAATAATAACATAGGATAGAATCCTAAAGTCTTACATTTTAATGATTTTACTTTATTATTCATGATGTGTGGATCATGGACGTGTATTTGTATAGCCACAACTATGACAACCATATTTGTAATATTTGAATGAATGATCTTGTGACAGAAATTCAAAAATAAAATCTGAACTAAAATTTCCTATATGGTTAAATGTAGTTCTTTGAATTTTATCTAGGTTTATGGGACTATAGGGCATATCTGGACTTTTCTTAGGGCCTTAATAGGGACCATGTAGGAATTCCTTGTATACTTCTTACTAATATTTTTCTTATTCAAGATATAATGACTTAGAGTGTCTATTTTTTAACGTGTGTATGTGTGCTCTCACATCTGAGATAGTGACTTGGGATAGATACATAGGTAAATACCATTGAACCTCTTGGAAAGATGAATTACACTACAGTTTTATCATAGATTACTGAGAGAAAATGAATTTATCTTATGGATCAAATTGTATATGTTAGAAAGGATAGATTTGGGATATTAATTATGTATATCCATGTTGGGTTTGGTATACATTTTTATCAAAGTGTATCCCTTAAGTGTTGACATTTTTCATCAATTAACAAGAAATTTTTAATAGGATCTGTGTTTTGTGGGACAATTAAGTGTGACTTACGGAGATGGGATATTCCAAAATCATGATTGAAGCATTTAACCTCAAGGATATAATTAATTGGTGTATCTACTATAAATAACCAATTTTACATTGCTCACATATGTTTTTCCAAGTATATATCATTCTCTAATGAAATTGGGAATGAGAAGTTTCAATATATTATGTCTAGGCCAGGATATGAAATCCTGCAATCACTGTGTATTTCATTAGAGTGGCAATCATTCAATACATAATTCAAATAAAAGGTACATCATAATGGTTTGGATCATGTGTAAAAGATGAAATTACACATGATTGAATACACTCTAAATAGTTAAACATTATGTAGGTTGGACCAACCACCTCTTAACTCAGGGAAAGTTTTAGTTAAATAGATGATGAAAATTTATTTGAATCTTTAATCTCATGTGATGAGTGACTGATAGGGTAAAAAATTAATCTTCAGTTACACAAATAGTATAAATAAATCCAATCATGGTTTTATTTTATCTTACACCATATGATTTTCATCCCATGATGATAATGTTTATTGGTATTGAATACATATTACATTTCTAGATGTGATGGGGTGGGTAAGTTGTAAGAAATAATCTCGGGCCACCTAGATCTTAGAATATGATATGAGACATGTTTTTATAGAGTAACCATGAATCATGGTTGAAATAAGGTTGATGTTACATGGTTACCCTAAAATTTGTGGACAAGAGAAATTTTTCTAGAGTAATAAATTTTTTACATTTGATATACCACATAAGAGTCCCAAATTTGGAATTTCCACATTATTCCTAATATTCATAGACAAAACAAAGATTCTCTTCAGTGTCAGATGATACTGTTTCTATCACGACCCGACCTCGGGGCTCGTGTCGTGACTACCCCAAGCCCGCCTTCCATAGGCCAGGGGCTGGTGACTAGCACCAAGGCGTAAAATCCCGGTAAACAGGGAAGGCATTGCCTTTATAAGTAACAACCACCACAGAGTCAGCAAGCAGGAAGTAACTACAAAGTGCAGAAAAGTAAAGGGGGCCGGAATACAAGCCCAACTGAAAGTACAACTGAAAAGGAAAAAGAACAGCAACTGATGAAAAGACGGCGGCCTCGTGTCGTCCACTGGAAATCCCACCTGAAGGGTGGGTACAGATAGCCTCCAGGCTCCTCGGGTCCCACGTCCGCTCCGAGCTCGTCCCGCCCAGTGGTCCACCTCCAGGTACCGTCCTACTCCACGCCCCAACCGTGATCAGCGCTGTCCGTCGTCTGCATCCAACACAACAAGGTGCGGGCATAGCCCGTGCAGGGGTGAGTATAAGCTACTCAGTAAGGACCCCGAGACCCCCGAAGGTCTCCTGAAATCCACAAAGGATATAGCACAAAAGAAAGATGCAATCACGAAGTAACATCTAACTCGACTTAGGTATATGCCCATACATATACCTATGTCCCCAATTCTAGCTCTGCTCACGAGCTCAAGAACAACTCAATCCACGCAGGAAAGCAAGACTCAAATCCACAACGGAGAGTAAACAGTAAATCCACATAGGATAGTTCAACACAATCCACAAAGGAGAGTAACATAAGATTCAGCTCAACCAGGTATACTTTTTCAGATGACGTCAAAGATGATCACTGATCCATCTAAGTCGTCGGACCCACGAAGGATCGATAGGTACTAACCCCCGCAAAAGACCCACACAGGATCGGGCTCACACAAAACCTGTAGGCAGTGGCTCACACAGAACCGGTAGTAAGGACCCACACAGGATCGGTAGCACTGATCCACGTAGGATCGCTGAGTGCAGTAGTCGACGCAGTCCACTGAGGATCTCTGCACAGTCGTCGCCACAGTCCACGAAGGATCTCTGCTCTGTCGTCGTCGCAGCCCACGGAGGATCTCTGCTCTGTCGTCGAAGTCACAGCCAGCGCTAGGGTTCCCGCACACAGCGAGCTCGTTTAGGAGGGTCCGCTCCACGAGCCGAGAGGCTGATACATCAACTGACACGTAGTCCGAAGTTGATGTATCCAAAAGTTTTGTATCGACAACAGGATCTCAACGCAACAGACGGCGCGTCAATCGGACGCCCGGTCTGAGAGTTATTGGCATTTTCGACCCAGGGGCCCGGTTGGTTTTTTGGGCAAAACCAACCCGACCGTACTCCGCCTGTGTCCGATCCTCGGGCGGAGTATGCCAAAAGTTCCGTATCACTTAGAGGAAACTACCACAGCTGACGGTACGTCGATCGGACGTTCGTAGCTCAAGTTATGAGCGTTTCCGCTCCGAGGGGCCGGTTGGTTTCGTGTACGAACCAACCCGGCCGAACCCAAATTCTTCCGAAACCTTGAGTGTAATATACCGAAACGACCATATCGATCCAAGGATCGCGTAGCCGCTGACGGTTCGTCAATCGGAGGTCCCAGGCCCAGGATAAGGGCAAAAGACCGAAGAGGGCCCGAAACGGGGGTTCTGCCGAACCCCCCCCCCCCCCATGGGTCGGCCCGACCCGGCTAGGCCGGGTCCGGTCTGGTCTGGGCGCGGCCCGGCCGACCGAACCGGCTGGCTCGGCTTCGGCCGAGCGGCCGAAGAAACCGCCGCGGGTTTGACCCGCGGCTTGGAGGAACGCGGCCCGCGCGGGCCACGTGCTGGGTGGCCGGACCGCGGACGCGGTCAGGCAGTTTGCCGCCGCCGCGGCTCGGCCGCGGCGGAATTTCCGGCGGCGCGCCGGGCGCCGCCGCCGCCTTCCGCGGGCCGCCAGAGTTGCTCCAGTGGCCCGTTTCCTCTCCCGTCTGCGCCGTTGCTCCTCCCGGGGGCCAATCTTCACTACGGGATCAACGGATCGCCCCTGCCGCACGGTTCGTCGTCGTCCGCCAAATCCGCACAACAAAAAGATCGGCGGAGGGTTGCCGGGTCTTGTTCGTTAGATCCGCACCCTCCGCGTTAGTCATAAAATCATCGGGCGGGATTAAGGCAGCCACAATTTTATCCAAAAATAAAATTGTTCAAGTTTGGTTCTTTAATTAAAAATAATTAGATCACGGGAACGAATCACCAAGAAAAATAAAATCCCTACCTCGATGTCGCCGTCGGACGTGAGGTCGTTGCGGAATCGCTCGTCGCGGAAGGAGGGGATCGTCGCGTCGTCACGGAAGAGACGTTCGACGCACCGCGGGAAAAGCGTCGCGCCAACGATCTCCGGATTTAGAACAAACGGATTTAATTAATTAAATCCGTTGTCATTGAAATTAAAAGGGAGAAATAAACGATCCGATTCTCACCTTAGTTGCCGAACGAGGATCGGCCGCGGAAGAAGAGGCATCGCCAAAGAACGTCGCAGGTAGAGCTCGTCGACGTCGCAGATCATGGTGTGCGTCGTCGAATTCCGGTCGCCGGCGTTCTTCGCGTTCTTCGCGTTCTTCGCGTTCTTCGCGGGGAGGGTGGAGGCTCAGAGGATTTGCACAACGATAGCAATCCTCCAAAATAGACAAGTTTGTCTATTTTATTAATTTTCCAACGAATGCAAACGCGTAAGTAAAGACCCATTAAATTCGTTGAATTAATTCAACGAATGAAACAGCCCATTTAATTCATGAAATAAACCGCCCAATTAAATGGTCTGTTAAGAAATTAAAGAAAACGCGCCGGTTGACTTTTCAGTTACTTTGACGGGTTTTCGCGGGTGCGTTACTTAGCGAAAGAAACGGCGGGACTCGTGTGGGCCCCACCTCACAAATATCCTAACAAGGGGTAGGATATTTCCGGATAGCACCCTATCCGCTTTAACCCAGTTCAAGTGGCTTCCAAGTGACTTCCAAGCAGCTTAAGTGAAATAAAATAAAGTTGTCGCACACATTTTATTTTATTTCTGACTTAATGCCCCAAAATTTAAAAACCACGTCTGAGAAAACGCAACTCCGGAAGAGGCGTTTCTAAGCAAATATCGGCACTGCGATTTCATCAGTGCCCTCAGAATTCGATTCCGGGCACCGGTTCAAAAGATAGAAAAACCCGCTCGTCCGTTCACTGAACGTACCCGAGCCAAACTTCGAAAATTGATTCCGGGCACACCGGGCCTCGGAATCAGGTGCCGTCTGAAGCTGCCCTCTTGTAAAATTCCAATGAAAATTAAGAAAAAAAAATTTCCTTGAAATCTGCGGGTCTTTACATTACTCCCACCTCAGGGCTTTACGTCCCCGTAAAGATACATCAAAACTAGGGGAACAAATGGGGGTACTGAGCACGCATCTGAGCCTCCCGGTCCCAAGTGCTCTCCTGGAGGTTCCCGTGCTTCCATCTGACGCGCACAAGAGGAATCGACCGCCCACATAGGACCCGCTCCTGTCGATCCTCGATCTCCACTGGGACCTCCGCAAAATTCACCCCATCGTCCACGTCCAGCTCCCCAAAGTCGATGATGTGCGTCGGGTCGTGCACGTATCTCCTTAGCTGAGACACGTGAAAGACGTCGTGCACCCGGTGCAACTGAGGTGGTAGAGCCAGGCGATAAGCCACCTCTCCTATCCTGCTGAGGACCTGGAAAGGCCCGATGAAGCGTGGAGACAACTTGCCGCCCCGGCCAAATCTCCGTAAACCACGTCGAGGTGAGACACGCAAAAAGACGTGGTCGCCATCCTCGAACTCTAGTGGCCTCGGCCTCCTGTCATCATATGACTTCTGCCGGCTCTGAGCTGTCCTCATCCTCTCCTGGATGATCTGGACCTTCTCTGTCGTGGCTCGGACCATCTCTGGTCCCACGAGTGCTGACTCCCCAGGGTCTGTCCAGCACAACGGTGATCTGCAGGGTCTGCCGTACAACGCCTTGTATGGTGCCATCCCGATGGTGGAGTGGTAGCTGTTGTTGTACGCGAACTCCACCAAGGGTAGGTGGTCCTCCCAGCTGCGACCAAAGTCGAGAACACATGCACGGAGCATGTCCTCGAGTGTCTGTATGGTCCTCTCAGTCTGACCATCCGTCTGAGGGTGGAAGGCTGTGCTTAGATGGAGCAGCGTCCAGAACGCCTCCTGCAACCCCTTCCAAAGCCGGGAAGTGAAACGAGCATCTCGATCGGAGACGATAGACGATGGCACACCGTGAAGCCATACGATCTCTTGGACTTAAAGACGTCCCAAGCTCTCCACTGAGCCCTGCTCTCTAATGGGTAAGAAGTGTGCCGACTTGGTGAGTCGGTCGACAATCACCCAAATGGAGTCGTGACCTCTGGAAGTGCGTGGATGTCCAGTCACGAAGTCCATAGATATGTCGTCCCACTTCCACTCCGGGACCTCCAAGGGCTGTACCAAGCCTGCTGGTACCTGATGCTCTGCCTTCACCTGCTGGCAGGTGAGGCATCGCGAAACAAACTCTGCCACAGCTTTCTTCATGCCCGGCCACCAGTGCTGTCGTCTGAGATCCTGGTACATCTTCGCCACTCTGGGATGCACCGCCAAGGGAGAAGTGTGAAACTCTCTCAGCACCTCCTCTCGTAAAGCGACTGGTATGAAGGTACGTCCTCTGAAAAGGATGTCGTGCTCTTCTCCAAGGGAGAATCCATCAGGTGCCTGACCTGAGGATATCAGTGCACGCCAGGTCTCACAGTCAGCGTCCCCACGCTGAGCCTCTCTGAACCGCTGTAGAAGTGGAGGAGAGACTGTGAGAGACTGAAGAAAGGCTGCTCCGTCCCTATCCACGAAGGATATCTGTAAGGAGGCTAGCTGCTCCGTCGCCTCCTCAAGTAGCTGAATGCCCATCCTCCTGCTGAGGGCATCGGCTACCACGTTCCCCTTCCCAGGTGTATAGACTATCTCAAAGTCATAGTCCTGGAGGAACTCAAGACATCTTCGCTGTCTCGGGTTCAGGTCCTTCTGAGAGAATATATACCTGAGACTCTGGTGGTCAGAAAAGACTGTGAAGCGCTCGCCCATCAGATAGTGCCGCCAAGTCTTCAGAGCGAAGACCACTGCTGCTAAATCCAGGTCATGAGTGGCGTAGTTCTGCTCATGCGGCCTCAACTGACATGATTCGTAGGCGATCACGACCCGCTCCTGCATCAGGACGCACCCGAGTCCAGTCCCTGATGCATCGCAGTAAACTACGTATCCAACTCCCTCCTCAGGAAACCTCATGATAGGTGCGCTGGTCAATCTCTGTCTCAGCTCCTGGAAGCTCTGCTGACATCTTTCTGACCACACAAAGGGTTTACCCTTCTTTGTCAAAGCTGAGAGTGGTGCCGCAACTCTGGAGAAGTCTGGCACGAATCTCCGATAGTATCCGGCTAGGTCCAAGAAGCTCCGCACCTCCGTCACGCTCCTGGGTGGCTCCCAAGCTAGCACTGCCTCGATCTTCGCGGGATCCACTGCAACTCCCGCCTCAGAGATGACGTGCCCCAAGAAATGGACCTCACGTAACCAGAACTGGCACTTTGAGAGCTTGCCATAAAGCTGGTGCTCTCGGAGTGTGTCTAGCACAACTCGCAGGTGGTAGGCATGCTCCTCCTCAGTCGTCGAGTATACCAAAATGTCGTCAATGAAGACCACGACAAATCGGTCGAGGTATGGCTGGAAGATCCTGTTCATGAGGCTCATGAACACTGCTGGAGCATTGGTTACGCCGAACGGCATAACCAAGAACTCATAATGGCCATACCGACACCTGAAGGCCGTCTTCTGCACGTCCTCGTCTCGAACTCTGAGCTGATGATAGCCTGACCGGAGGTCTATCTTCGAGAACCACCGCGCTCCCTTGAGCTGATCGAAGAGGTCATCAATCCGTGGCAGCGGATACGTGTTTCTCACTGTCACCTGGTTCAGGCGACGATAGTCGACACACAGTCGCAAGCTCCCGTCCGCCTTCTTGGCGAACAAAATCGGGGAAGCCCAGGGTGAAACACTGGGTCGGATAAACCCCTTACTCTGCAAGTCCTCCAACTGTACCCGCAGCTCTCGAAGCTCGGCGGGGGCCATCCGATATGCTGGAGTAGATATCGGGGCTGTCCCGGGGTACAAGTCGATGTAAAAGTCTACCTCTCTACGAGGAGGTAGCCCTGGAACGTCGTCGGGAAAGACGTCCACGTACTGGTCCACCACTGCAGGAAAAACTGGACTCCGCACGTCCACTGCTCCTAGGATGAGGCTAGCCAACTGATGAGAGATGGGCTGCACTCTCCTCAGCGAAAGTCCATCCTGTGCTGCAAAGGTTCCCTTCTCGCCGGTGAAGGTAAACCTGCTCCCGTCGGTGCGAACACATCGCACCTTGTGCCTAAAACAGTCGATCTGGGCATGAACCGTGGATAGCCAATCCATGCCCAAGATGACGTCGTAATGCCTCGACGCCGCTACAAGGAGATCCCAGCCGAAGCTCTCGCCTCCTAGAGTAAGCTCACCCTGCCGGCACCAGTGCGTAATCGTCGAGTCTGCTCCCGTAGGAGTCTCTAGCCGTAAGGATCGAGCCAACGGCTCAGTCAGAATCTCCGAGCTCCGAACAAGGGCAGAGGCTATGAAAGAGTGACTCGCTCCTGTGTCTATAAGTACTGCAGCAAGGGTGGAATAGACACAGATCGTACCTCGAATCATCTCTGGCATGTCGGGGTCGTAGGCCTCCACTGCCTGAAGCTGGGCCTGTCCCTGCCCGCAGCTCCCTGTGGTCGAGGTGGCCCTCCTGGTGGTGGTGGGGGTAGAGCCTGGAAGCGTCGCCCACCACCCGCTACTCGGCCAGCTCCTCTGCCTCGTCCGCCTCCTCCCTGCGGACCGCCACGGTAGACCCTCTGCCTCTGCCTGGGTGGCCCCTCCACCATCTGCTGCTCCTCTGGTCGGCGAGTCAGGCAGTCACGAGCCATGTGACCCTGCCCGCCGCAGGAGTAGCACAACGTGCCTCTCGAAAGGCTGGCACTCCGCTGTGTGCCCCGCACCGCTGAGCCGGTGTCCTGAGGCCGTCTGCGTGGGGGTCTGGTCTGCCTGGACCCGAGAGTCATCCGTCGGCTACCTGCTGCCGAAGACTCAGCTACCTGCCGCCCTGCGCTAGGTCTCGCCGCTGAAGAAGGCTCTGCCAGGAAGCTCTCGATCAGGAGGGCTCGCTCCAGCACTCCCGCCTGGGTCGGAATGCTGAGGGAGATCAGCGACGCCCGAATCTCCTATCGCAAGCCCTGCTCGAAGGTCCGGGCCCGGAAGAAGGAGTCCAGTACCATGTCGGTCGAGTAGCGAGATAGATCAGTGAACCTCGCCGCGTACTGAGCGACCGTCATGCTGCCCTGGCGCAGCTGGAGAAGCTCCTGGATGCGCACCGCCCGGAGGGTATCCGGGACGAACTCAGAGCGGAAGAGGCTCTCGAAGTCCGTCCAGAGCAAGGATGCCTCATCGTGAACCTAGAGCATCAAGATCCACCATCGTCCAGCCTCCGCCTGCAGGAGGCTCGCCGCGAGAATCACCATGAGATCCGCTGGTGTCCTCACTAGCCTAAAGATCCGTACCACCGCCTCTAGCCAGTCCTCGGCGGCCTGGGGGTCCGCCTCACCGCGAAACCTGGGCGGTCGCTGGCTCTGAAACTCATGCAGTGCCCTGAGGCAACGTGCATCGTCAGCGTCTGGTACTGGTAGCATCAGTGGCTCGGCGGGTAAAGCTACCACCGGTGCCACTGCTGGCAAAGGGCCCTGCACCGAGGCCTCGTCGCTCGGTGGACTGCCGTCGCGCCCTACACTCGGAACCCTAGCTGGCTGTCGTCGCAGGGCCATCCTGAAAAGGAGAACAAGAGCACCATAGTCAGAACAGTATACCTGGTGAGCTGGCACAAGTAATCACAAGGAAAACATGAGACTTTCATGAAGCAGATCAGTATACCCGGTGAGCTGACACAAGTAATCACAAAGAAAACTTGAAACACACACGCAATCAATGTTTTCATGCATTAAGTCGGAAATCAGGAGTCAGGGTCCTGGTGTACGGATACGTCGGCCGCCGCACCAACACTGGGCTCCCTGAACTGAGAACCACACTCAATACAATAAACACTATTGCTTCATATAGGAAGAAAAGACGATCAGAGTCTGCGGTAGAACCGACCACCTCTGATACCAATTTGTCACGACCCGACCTCGGGGCCCGTGCCGTGACTACCCCAAGCCCGCCTTCCATAGGCCAGGGGCTGGCGACTAGCACCAAGGCGTAAAATCCCGGTAAACAGGGAAGGCATTGCCTTTATAAGTAACAACCACCACAGAGTCAGCAAGCAGGAAGTAACTACAAAGTGCAGAAAAGTAAAGGGGGCCGGAATACAAGCCCAACTGAAAGTACAACTGAAAAGGAAAAAGAACAGCAACTGAAGAAAAGACGGCGGCCTCGTGTCGTCCACTAGCAATCCCACCTGAAGGGTGGGTACAGATAGCCTCCAGGCTCCTCGGGTCCCACGTCCGCTCCGAGCTCGTCCCGCCCAGTGGTCCACCTCCAGGTACCGTCCTGCTCCACGCCCCAACCGTGATCAGCGCTGTCCGTCGTCTGCATCCAACACAACAAGGTGCGGGCATAGCCCGTGCAGGGGTGAGTATAAGCTACTCAGTAAGGACCCCGAGACCCCCGAAGGTCTCCCGAAATCCACAAAGGATATAGCACAAAAGAAATATGCAATCACGAAGTAACATCTGACTCGACATAGGTATATGCCCATACATATACCTAAGTCCCCAATTCTAGCTCTGCTCACGAGCTCAAGAACAACTCAGTCCACGCAGGAAAGCAAGACTCAAATCCACAACGGAGAGTAAACAGTAAATCCACATAGGATAGTTCAACACAATCCACAAAGGAGAGTAACATAAGATTCAGCTCAACCAGGTATACTTTTTCAGATGACGTCAAAGATGATCACTGATCCATCTAAGTCGTCGGACCCACGAAGGATCGATAGGTACTAACCCCCGCAAAAGACCCACACAGGATCGGGCTCACACAGAACCTGTAGGCAGTGGCTCAAACAGAACCAATAGTAAGGACCCACACAGGATCGGTAGCACTGATCCACGTAGGATCGCTGAGTGCAGTAGTCAACGCAGTCCACTGAGGATCTCTGCACAGTCGTCGCCGCAGTCCACGAAGGATCTCTGCTCTGTCGTCGTCGCAGTCCACGGAGGATCTCTGCTCTGTCGTCGAAGTCACAGCCAGCGCTAGGGTTCCCGCACACAGCGAGCTCATTTAGGAGGGTCCGCTCCACGAGCCGAGAGGCTGATACATCAACTGACACGTAGTCCGAAGTTGATGTATCCAAAAGTTCCGTATCAACAACAGGATCTCAACGCAATAGACGGCGCGTCAATCGGACGCCCGGTCTGAGAGTTATTGGCATTTTCATCCCAGGGGCCCGGTTGGTTTTTAGGGAAAAACCAACCCGACCGTACTCCGCATGTGTCCGATCCTCGGGTGGAGTATGCCAAAAGTTCCGTCTCACTTAGAGGAAACTACCACAGCTGACGGTACGTCGATCAGACGTCCGTAGCTCAAGTTATGAACGTTTCCGCTCCGAGGGCCCGGTTGGTTTCGTGTACGAACCAACCCGGCTGAACCCAAATTCTTCTGAAACCTTGAGTGTAATATACCGAAACGACCGTATCGATCCAAGGATCGCGTAGCCACTGACGGTTCGTCAATCGGAGGTCCCAGGCCCAAGATATGGGCAAAAGACCGAAGAGGGCCCGAAAACGGGGGTTCTGGGCCCGGGGCGACCTGGCCCGACCCGGCTCGGCCGGGTCCGGTCCGGCCTGGGCGCGGCCCGGCCGAGCGGCCGAAGAAACCGCCGCGGGTTTGACCCGCGGCTTGGAGGAACGCGGCCCGCGCGGGCCACGTGCTGGGTGGCCGGACCGCGGACGCGGTCCGGCGGTTCGCCGCCGCCGCGGCTCGGCCGCGGCGGAATTTCTGGCGGCGCGCTGGGCGCCGCCGCCGCCTTCCACGGGCCGCCGGAGTTGCTCCGGTGGCCCGTTTCCTCTCCCGTCTGCGCCGTTGCTCCTCCCGGGGGCCGATCTTCACTGCGGGATCAACGGATCGCCCCTGCCGCACGGTTCGTCATCGTCCGCCAAATCCGCACAACAAAAAGATCGGCGGAGGGTTGCCGGGTCTTGTTCGTTAGATCCGCACCCTCCGCGTTAGTCATAAAATCATCGGGAGGGATTAAGGCAGCCACAATTTTATCCAAAAATAAAATTGTTCAAGTTTGGTTCTTTAATTAAAAATAATTAGATCACGGGAACGAATCACCAAGAAAAATAAAATCCCTACCTCGATGTCGCCGTCGGACGTGAGGTCGTCGCGGAATCGCTCGTCGCGGAAGGAGGGGATCGTCGCGTCGTCGCGGAAGAGACGTTCGTCGCACCGCGGGAAAAGCGTCGTGCCGACGATCTCCGGATTTAGAACAAACGGATTTAATTAATTAAATCCGTTGTCATTGAAATTAAAAGGGAGAAATAAACGATCCGATTCTCACCTTAGTTGCCGAACGAGGATCGGCCGCGGAAGAAGAGGCGTCGCCGAAGAACGTCGCGGGTAGAGCTCGTCGACGTCGCAGATCACGGTGTGCGTCGTCGAATTCCGGTCGCCGGCGTTCTTCGCGTTCTTCACGTTCTTCGCGTTCTTCGCGGGGAGGGTGGAGGCTCAGAGGATTTGCACAACGATAGCAATCCTCCAAAATAGACAAGTTTTTCTATTTTATTAATATGCCAACGAACGCAAACGCGTAAGTAACGACCCATTAAATTCATTGAATTAATTCAACGAATGAAACAACCCATTTAATTCACGAAATAAACTGCCCAATTAAATGGTCTGTTAAGAAATTAAAGAAAACGCGCCGGTTGACTTTTCAGTTACTTTGACGGGTTTTCGCGGGTGCGTTACATAGCGAAAGAAACGGCGGGGCTCATGCGTGCCCCACCTTACAAATATCCTAACAAGGGGTAGGATATTTCCGGATAGCACCCTATCCGCTTTAACCCAGTTCAAGTGGCTTCCAAGTGACTTCCAAGCAGCTTAAGTGAAATAAAATAAAGTTGTCGCACAAATTTTATTTTATTTCTGACTTAAAGCCCCAAAATTTAAAAACCACGTCTGAGCAAACGCAACTCCGGAAGAGGCGTTTCTAAGCAAATACCGGTGCTGCGATTTCATCGGTGCCCTCAGAATTCGATTCCGGGCACCGGTTCAAAAGATAGAAAAACCCGCTCGTCCGTTCACTGAACGTACCCGAGCCAAACTTCGGAAATTGATTCCGGCACACCGGGCCTTGGAATCCGGTGCCGTCTGAAGCTGCGCTTTTGTAAAATTCCAAATAAAATTAAGAAAAAAAAAATTCCTTGAAATTTTCGGGTCTTTACAGTTTCTGATAAACATGAAGGATTTATAAGATTCAGAGTTTATAGATATAGGGAGTGAGATTTATGAATCTATAGAATATATATAATATAATGGAGCCAATTAATCCAAGGTTAGTTATGAACATAAAATTTAATCTATAAAGAAGTGTGAATTTGCATCAATAGTAATCTCATAAATGAAAAAACTCATGTTGTAATATCATTTAGTAGTATGGGACATGTGTAAGAGAGTTATAGATTTTTGGCTTGTCATGGAATGAGACATTTGGCCATTACAACATATATCATAAGTATAAGAATAATTCAATACATAATTTCAATGGTAAAATTCCCCACACAAATCATGTTCTCATACAATGAACATGTATTTCTATCATGTATAGTATGGGTTAATATATAGGTCCATTGAAAATCTATATATCCACTATATATAGGAATCAATCCATACATAGTTCATGACGAATAGAATGGAGTGGTATGAATCTAGAATCATAAATAGGAGGGTAAATTAAAGTAAGGTCAAAGGAATCACACAGTTCAACATTATGTGAAAGTGGCGTGAGATTTCAATAATTTAGGTTCCTATTTCATTAAAAATCATTAGATGGTGCATCATTTTTTACAGGAAGGGAATTTAAAATTATTTTTATGAAAGGTTTTCCCATATTCTATTACATTTATCCCACATATATGTGTACATATTTTAACAACATTTTTCTCATATGTTTGTGTGGGTATTTCATTGGTTCTCACATCATTGTCCAATTGTGGTCTATTGATGGTATTATGTGTAGAGACCATAATCTTGACGTACATGGACATTACATTACTTTTGTGGAAAACTTAATACATAACGAAAACAGAAACACAAGTACCGTAATAGTTTAGTGTCTTTGGAAACTTGGAAAATAATCTTCTAATCGTGGTGAAAGATCTTCAAAATCTCCCATAAAGATCAAACCTTTTGTTTTATTACCTAAAAACATTCTTTAAATCCTGGGGAAAAGAAAACATATAAAGGGTGAGATCAAATGATCAAGAAGGGTAAGCATAGAGAACATAAAATAATCCATAAACATTTTAATGCAAAAACATGAACATAAAATCTAGACATCAAAATCATGAGCAATGACAAAAACCAGGGAAGTACACAAGGTATAGATCTTAAAGGAACATTAATCATGATAAACTAGAATGTTAATAAAACATGTAATTGTGGCCTCCATTAATCACTTGTTATGATTTCCATAGTAGCCAAGGCATTTCTTCCAAGACCATCATAGCGAACAAATTCCAATTCTGAATCGAGTTCACTCCTCGTTCCAGTCCTGTAATACTGAACTGGATTAACATACCATTCCATCCATGTCTATCTCATGAGATATAAATCTTTACCCAATTCATTGGAGGGAGATATATTCCCCACAAATCTCATAATGAAATCATTCTTACTTGTGCCACAACATAAACATAAATCATTCATCATAAACCAAAGAATAAAATGGGTTTCATAAACATCATCCCATCATAACATAATCCATATAAAACAAATGGATATCATTTCACCATAATAAAAGTGAAAACATGTAAACCATAGATACATTATACTTGAAGCATACACATATTAAAATAATGTCATCTTAGATGGAAAATGGTTTTGATAAAACACTTGAAAAAAATTATTGAGGAAAATATCCTTTCTTCTTAAAAATCATTTTCTTTTAACAAAATTCCACGCAATTTTAAAATAAAAGTATTTTATTGAAAATAAATATGAAATCTTGTTGAGTAAACTTCATGAAAATAAGGTGTTACGAAACCGTAAAAATATGTTCATTTCGTGTAAGTTAAAAATAACATTCTTCTTGTACTTTTGTCGGAAAAGTCAAAATGTTCCCTGTGTGGTAAAAAAAAGTAAGCATCCATTCATAACATGTGGTAAAATAAAATGGGTAAAAATGACTTTAAAAATAAATGAATTTTTTTAGAAAACATGGGCATGGATGATAACAATAACCCAAGTCAATACTTACGAATAACAATCTCGGATAAGAATGAGATTGGAATAGTTATCCCTTACCTTAGGTATGATATGATTCCTATGTATCTGAACCTCCTGTATAATGTTTTAAATAATTTCATTTACTAATTACATAATCATATTCAATTTTATGATATCATATATGGTTTACTTATGACTTTATATTACCCATTCTTTTGGAAATTCGATGTAAAAGCAGCGATTTGGGTAAAATCATTTCATTTATTGTACGTGTTTCGACTTTTTGTTCTTGATATTAATACATATATCCTGATTTAATTAATTACAGAATATAATACTTGATTTATATATAATATATATTCAGAATATATATATATATATGATAGATCGATAAATGGAATGAAATTCACCGTTCATAGAGACGGTAGGCCATACGTATGCATTTACGCTGTTATTGTTTCCTTATTGAAATGAATGGAATTAAGTAGATGCAATAAATATATATGTCTATAAATCCAGTATCATTATTATGTCATATATTTCATTGTTATTCATTATATAAACTTTATAATCATTTATTAATTGTTAACAGGAGAATGAATCTCATCGCGTCGTGGAGACGGTAGTCCATACGTACGCACGATCGATGATATCATTCCCATGATCATGGAATTGAATTGAAGTGTATGTATAATATGTAAGAATCAATATAACTTTAAAATAATATTATATAGTTATTTATTTACCCCATTATACCCATCCATGTAAGGTGGTGGTCAAAAACATATTATACCACGGCGTGGAGACGGTATTCCGTACGTACGCACGCGCGGTGATTTCATTTTCTGTAGGATGGATAGAAGGTGGAATAGGGTTGTTTCATATTTATATAAAAAAAATCAGTATATGAGTGATACTAATGTTATTACTTAATAATGAGACAACGAAATGAGAGGAAGTAGAAGAAGAAATAAATTTGAATGAATCGGTAATGGATATTACCTCTTCTTCGACATGCCTCTTCGAATCCTCCTCTTAAGGCACTAAAATTGGTCTTTGAAGAAGACCAGGACCTCAATAATATTACTAGGGAAGTTGATAAGGTAAATGTTCAGTGTTTGTCCATGATTTAAGGCTCAAAGTTGTGTAATGATTAGAGGGAGGAGGTACCTTTTTATAAGGGAGGAGAGGGGCACCTATGGAATCCTCAAAAATATTAGTTTAATATAAATTCAATCCCCAAATAAAAACCAGAAAAAATGACTCAATTCTAATGTTAGATGAGATAGGGTTGTAATCTCATAAACCAATCAAATTTAGACATGTTTTGATCTTATTTTAAACCATATCATTTTGATTTATCCTTATTTAATCTATTTAATTTTATTTGTGATAAAAAAATTCAGAATTTTAAATGGTTAAAAATAATCACTTATGTGTGGTTAATTTTCCATAATTTGATAAATTATGAAATTTTAGACTATATATATTTAAAATAATAATTTTTAAATATTTTTGTTATTTTTAAACAATTTAATAATATGTTATTTTTATTAAATAACAATAGTGTCAATTTTGACCCTATTCATTTATTTGAATTTAAATAAAATCCAAATAGAGTATATATTCGAAATAAAATAATAAATAGGTTCCTAAAATGTCATATTAGTCTATAAAATTAATTTAACACATTAAATAGTTCATATAATATTTATTTTACTATTTGTAAAACCATTTATTTGATACGTCTCTTAATAAAATAATATCTACAACATTTTTGTATAATAATTAAATATAATTATTTGTGCATAAAAATTAAAAATAAAATACTAGGAAAGAGTTAAATCTTATATATTTCATAATAATACTTTTAGTCGGATTTATATTCAAAAACACCAATCTTTTAAAATGTTATATTTATTAAATTATGAAGATTACAACTTTGACATCATTTAAAATAAAATAATATAAGTGTCATAATCACTTTTATAAGATTCCAAACGGTCATATATTCGGTCATTGGATGATTATGGTGTATATATACACTAACAATAAGTTTTGGTTAGGTCTGTGATCCTTTTAATGGGTATTATAATTTCAATAAAAACTATAATACTTATCTTTCACTAAATAAATAATTTCTGCATCATTAATGTATAAGATATTACAGTAATTAAATATCTCTTAAAAATTATAAATAAATTGCCATGATAAAGAAAAACATTTTCTCTTTCAAATGCGTATTTATAACTGAATTTATATTCTGAATAAACTTATATTAAAAATACTTTAATTATTAAAGTTTGAGTGAGACATATTTCACATTCCAGTAAATAAAATAAACTAAAGGTCATAATCAAATACAAGTGGGTTCCGATGGATTCCATTTAGACCCAAATATTTCATAGGATGAAATATAATCATAAAATTATATTAATACATGTTTTAGGGTAATTTTATAATATTATATTTACCCTCAATTACCCGATTTACCTTTAAATATGGTAAATAAAATTTACCATAGTTACTATTCATAATGTCCAAATATAAAAATTAGTCTATTAATATAATTTGAACCCACTAATTATGAATATAGAATCCATTTTTCCAAATTCAATACATAGAAGTTGCAAAAATTAAATTAAAATTAATCCCGTTGTCGAAAGAAAACTGGTTTTTGTTTAAAACATTGCAAAAGATTGAATTGATCTAACCTACGAATTCAATGTAAAATAAATTATAATGTCATACATTATATTAAATGGTAAAAATATATTCTATTTATACTTTAAAACCGTTCGATATTATAATTTAACCACATAAATTATTATGATGAAAAAAGTTGTTTTTAATTAAAATTTAGCGTGTTTTTAATATTCATTAAAATATGAATGTTATAAGAATAATATGAAAATTTTATACAAGGTAAAATTTTATATCCTGATTCCAAAGAAAAATTTTATTTTATAAAATTAAACTTATAAACATGTCAAAATCTAGATTTAATGTGGGTGCGCCATCAAAAGGCAGCAAAACTACATTTTTGAAAAATACTTATTTTACACGAAAAAATTTATTTTATTCTCATACCATGTTCTAGAAAATGAGTAAGATGAATAATAATGTTATAAAATTAAAAATGTAGTTAATACTATTCATAATGGCTAGTTTGTGACATATATATCTTCGTTTAGTGAAACCTGATATTGCATACACCACATTTTATCAAGGAAGGTCGTGATTGTGTGTAATACAAGCAAAGTCAGGGATGCATATAGTGCAAGATCCTTTTGGTGTAGTGTACAATACAAGATATCATTAAAATTAAAAAGAATACTTTTCAAAAAATATCAGGGTGTTACATTCTACCCCCCTTAAAATGAACTTCCCCCTTGAAATTCATCGGGGTTAAAAATGGTTTACTACTAAAAATTTTCCCACATTGTAAAAAAATAATACCAAAACCATTCTTTAAAAACTAAAGAATGAAATTTAATAGTTACCCAAATTAACTAATCACGGGGTTTCCACATTGGAGAACATAGATGAAAATATGGATATGGAATAGAAATCTAACCATCATGTTCTAATGGAGAGTGGTAGAGAACATGACTATGAAAAATCCAACAATAACAAAGCCATCGATTTGTGATGATCTAAGGTACAATATGATTCATCAGATATAAGGGCACTAAGACAACATTTTTGGTTTTCAAGATCATTTCCCTAAAGTTGAAGAAATTGGAATTAGAAGAAATTCTTACTTTATTTTCATATAATCTCACCGTTTTTCATTCCTTGATCAATTTCCACATCATCTTTTAAAAAAATGAAGTTGAATTTGACATTCCTGAAGTGTTAGCAGATCTTGTGATAGAATGATGGGCGATTCCATCTGTCTCAAACAAAAGGTTAGAAATAGTTATATATATAATTCCTTCTATCATATATCGTTCCAAAAATGGACTTATACTTCATATATAATACTGCTTAATATAATAAAACTGGTTTCTACTAAACAAGGACTTCCTGTAGGTTAGTGGTAGGTGATAAAGGCCTGTCGCACATCAGTTGTGGGTTCAATTCCCACAGCCCTATCTGACACGACGGGTTGTCGCCCATCCTGCAGGTTTTCCTTTTTCTAAAACTACATTATTATAACATTCCATGAATAATATCGAAAAAAGATCTAGACTTAAAAAATTCTATTTAGGGTCTATCTTAATCCATTCTAACCATTAAGATTATCAAAAATACTTCTGTCTAATCTCAGAGTGTAAAGAAAATGATTACTTGAGAGGTCACATAACAAGTACATGAATACCATAATTTATCCCCCATATATCATACGATTTATCTTTTTCGTCACATTCTAAATATTAGAAGGCCTTAATCATGTATTCTCTTCAAAAATGAATACCCATTAAACCTTAGTGAAAACATGAACGTAGTTAAAAGTTAACACTTTCCACAAAACAAAATCCCCAAAATTCTATATACTCAAACCATGATATCACTTACTCCTTATATCCATCATGAGATCATGAATACTATCAAACAATTTATTTTATCTTTAACCCATCATTATGTGCATATCATCTAATTTCCAAATTATTTGAATCACTTTTCATTGTTATCGATGCCATATTCTTATGGAAAACCACAGTGGACCAATACATAGATATTCTAATATTCCATAACATTTTATCAACAACATTATTCTTGAATTCCAATACATAAACACTATAATCCATCCTCTTTAATGATTTCCATGAAATAAGTCCTTCCTTGATTTAGAAGTAACCTCTTAGGTCAGGGCATTGAGCTGGGCAATGCCCATGTTCTCCACAGATAAGACATTGGACTCCATAACAGTCTGTCACTCTATGACCCTTATCTCCACATAGATAACATCTTCCCCTCCATTTCTAGGTATTCATCAAGGTTCTTATTCCCTTCTTTAGAAATATCAATCTTCCTTTTTCTATGCTCCTCACCATGAGAACATGCATAAAATCCCATCTTCCTCTTATTTGATGACTTAGGAATACAACTAAAGTTCACCTTGTTAATCATATATTGAGATGACTGATTTGGCATAATCACAATATCTTTCTCTCCAGGAGTTACATAATTTCTTTGATCATAGTCCCCAATTTTTCCATTGGAATCAATGTTAACTGAATTTCTTCTTGTTCCCTCCATTGACTAAGACCAGAAACCATAGTGTAAGAAACAGTTAATATAACGAGGAACCACATAATCATAAAAAGTCACTTATGGGGTGTCTAAATTATTAAAAATTATTTAATCCACGGCACCTTAGGTTCACCCTAGGTTATTCATGATCGTCAACATAATTCTAGGACTCTAACCTATACGTATACTTAATCTTAGGGACATCCCCAGACATACCGTAGAAATATCTCTAGGGATCTCACTAAAGCTTTCGCATCCTAGTTTCCAAAGGTTAACTAAACCTTTCCTCTAATACCAACTGTAGAGACCCAAAGCTTGACATACATGTACATTAAATTACTTTTCTAGAATACTAAATTCATAACTAAAACAGACACATAAGGACCGTAATAGCACAGTGTCTTTGGAAACTCGGAAAATAATCATTTAATCGTGGTGAAAGATCTTCAACATCTCTCATAAAGATCTTCCCCTTTTGTTTTCATACTTAAAACCTTAATTTAAATCCTCGTGAAAAGAAAACATATAATGGGTGAGCTCAAATTCTTAGTATGGGTAAGCATAGATAACATAAAACAATCCATAAAACATTGAATGCAAAAATGTGAACATAAAATATAGACATCAAAATCATGAGCAACGACATAAATCTTGGAAGTACACAAGGAATAGATCATAAAGGAACATTAATCATGATAAAATAACATGTAAATAAAACATGTAACTGTTTCATCCATTAAGCACATGTTATGATTTCCATAGTAGCCAAGGCATTGCTGACAAGACCATCTTAGTTGAAAAAGTCCCATTCTGAATTGAGTTCAATCCTCATTCCAGTCTGGTAATACTGAACCAGATTAACTTAATGTTCCAGCCATGTATATCTCATGAGATATAAATATTTATCCAATTCATTGAAGGGAGATATAGGTCTCACCCATCTCATAAAGAAATCATTCTTACTTGTGCCCCAACATAAACATAAATCATTCATCATAACCCAAAGAATAAAATGGGTTTCATAAACATCATCCCATCACAACATAATCTATATATAAAAAATGGATATCATTTCATCATAATAAAAGTGAAAACATGTACACCATAGATAAATTATACTTGAAACATACACATATGAAAATAATGTCATCTTAGATGGAAAATGGTTTTGATAAAACACTTGAAAAGAATTCTTGAGGAAAATGTCCTTTCTTCTTAAAAATAATTTTCATTTCACAAAATGCCATGCAATTTTAAAATAAAATGATTTTCCTAAAAATAACCATGAAATATTGTTGAGTAAATTTCATGAAAATAAGGTATTATGAAACTGTAAAAATCTGTTCATGTCGTATAAGTTAAAAATAACATTTTTCTCGTACTTTTGTCGGAAAAGTCAAAAAGTTCACCGTGTGGTAAAAAAAGTCAGATTCCATTAATAACATGTGGTAAATAAAAAAAATCAGTAAAAAGGACTTTAAAAATACATGAAAACATTTTTAGAAAACATGGGCATGGATGATAACAATAACACCAGTAAATACTTAAGAATAACAATCTCGGATAAGAACGTGATTGGAATAGTTATCCCTTACCTTATGTCTGATATGCTTCGTATGTATCTGAACCTCCTGTATATTGATTTAAATAATGTAATTGACTAATTAAATAATCATATTAATTGTTATTATATCATATATGGTTTACTTATGACTTTATATTACCCGTTCATTTTTAAATTCAATGAAAAAGCAGTGATTTGGGTAAAATCGTTTCAGTTATTGTACGTGATTCGACTTGTTGTTCTTGATATTATTACTTATATCCTAATTTACTTTATTACAAAATGTAATAAATTATTTATATAAAATATATATTCAGAGTATAAATATATATATATATGATAGAACAATAAATGGAATGAAATACACCGTTCATAGAGACGGAAGGTCGTACATACGCATGAACGCTGTTTTCATTTCCTTACTGAATTGAATGGAATTAAGTAGATGAAATACATATATATATATATACATAAATACAGTATCATTATTATGTCATATATTTCATTATTATTAATTATATATACTTTATAATCATTTATGAATTGTTAACATGGAGAATTAATCTCATCGCGTCGTGGAGACGGTAGTCCGTACGTACGCACAAGCGATGATATCATTCCCGTGATCGTGGAATTGTATTGAAGAATATGTATAATATTTCAGAATCAATATCACTTTAAAATAATCATATATAGTTATTTATTTACACCGTTATACCCATCCAAGTAAGGTTGTGGTCGAAAACATATTACACCACGGCGAGGAGACAATATTCCGTACGTATGCACGCGCGGTGATTTCATTTTCAGTAGGATAGATAGAAGGTGGAATAGATTTTTTTTATATTTATAATAAAATATATGTATATGAGTTATACTGATGTTATTACTTCATAATGAGACAACAAAATAAGTGGAAGTAGAAGAAGAAATAAATTTTAAAGAATCAGTAACGGATATTACCTCTTCTTCGACACACCTCTTTGAAACCTGCCCTTAGGGCACTAAAATTGGTCTTTGAAGAAGGCCATGACCTCTATAATAATTCTAGGGAAGTTGATAAGGTAAATGGGAAGGGTTTGGCCATTCTTGAAGGCTCAATTTTGGGTAATGATGAGAGGGAGGAGGTGCCCTTTTATAAGGGAGGAGAGGGGCACCTTTGGAATCCTCAAAAATTTTAGATTAATATAAATTCAAACCCCACATAAAAACCTCCAAAATTGACTAAATTATAATAGTAGATGATATAGGGTTCTAATATCATAAAACCAATTCAAATTTAGACATGTTTGGATCTTATTTTAAACCTTATCATTTTGATTTATCCTTATTTAATCAATTTTATTTTATTTGTGGTAATAAAATTCTAAATTTTAAATGGTTTTAAATAATCACTTATGTGTGGTTAATTTTCCATAATTGGATACTTTATGATATTTTAGACTATATAAATTTCAATTCATAATTTTTAAATATTTTTTTTGATTTTTAAACAATTTAATAATATGTTATTTTTATAAATAACAATAGTGTTAATTTTGACACTATTGATTTATTTGAATTTAAATAAAACCAAAAAAGAGGATATATTCGAACTGTGATATTTAATAGGTTACTAACATGTCATATTAATCTATAAAATTATTGGTAGCACATTAAATAGTTCATATAATATTTATTTCACTATTTGTAAAACCATTTATTTGATACTTCTCTTATTAAAATAATTTTTACAACATTTTTGTATAATTATTAAATATATTATTTTTACATAAAAATTAAAAATAAAATACTATGATGAAGATAAATCTTATAGATTTCATAATAATACTTTTAGTAGGATTTATATTCTAAAAAACCCAACTTTTAAAATGTTATATTTATTAAATTATGAAGGTGACGACTTTGACATCATTTAAAATAAAATAATATAAGTGTCATAATCTCTTTTATAAGACTCCAAACGGTCATATATTCGTTAATTGGATGATTATGGAGCATATATACACTACCAATAAGTTTTGTTCAGGTTTTTGAGCCTTTTAATAGGTATTATTATTTCAATAAAAACTATAATATTTATCATTCACTAAATAAATAATTTCGGCATCATTAATGTTTAAGCTATTAAAGTAATTAAATATCACTTAGAAATTATAAATAAATTACCTTGATAAAGAAAAACATTTTGTATTTCGAATGAGTATTTAATACCGAATTTATATTCTGTATAAACTTATATTAAAAATAATTTTATTATTAAAGTTTGGGTGAGACATATTTCACTTTACTTTATATAAAATAAACTAAAGGTCATAATAAAATTCAAGTGGGTTAAAATGGATTAAATTTCGACCAAAATATGTTATAGGACTAAATATAATCATCCAATTATATTATGAAATGTTTTAGTGTAATTTTATAAAATTATCTTTACCCTCAATTAAATGATTTACCTTTAACTTTGTTAAATAAAATTTACCATAGTAACTATTCATAATGCCCAAAAATAAAAATTAGTATATTAATATAATTTGGACCCACTGATTCCAAATATAGAATCCATTTTTCCAAATTCAATACACAGAAGTTGCCGAAATTAAAATATAATTTATCCCTTTGTCGAAAGAAAACTTGTTTTTCTTTAAAACATTGCAAAAGATTGAATTGATTTAACATACGAATTCAATATAAAATCATTGCTAATGACATAAATTATATTAAATGGCCAAAATATATTCTATTTATACTTTAAAACCATTAAATATTATAATTTAACCACATAAATTATTATGATGAAAAAAGTTTTTTGAATTAAAATATAGAGTGTTTTTACTATTCATTAAAATATGAAAGTTATCAGAATAATATGAAAATTTTATCCAAGGTAAAATTTTATATCCTGATTACAAAGAAAAATTTAATTTTCTAAAATTAAACTTATAAACATTTTAAAATCTAGATTTAATGTGGGTGTGCCATCAAAAGGTGCCACAATTTCATTTTTTTGAAAAATACTAATTTTACCCGAAAAAATTTATTTTTTTATCATACCATGTTCTATAAAATGAGTAAGGTGAATAATAATATTATAAAATTCAAAATTTATTTAATACTATTCATAACGGCTAGTTCGTGATAACCATATATTGTTGTTTAGTGAAACTCGGTATTGCGTACAACACATGCTATTGAGAAAGGTCGTGATTGCGTGTAATGAAAGCCAAGTCAGGGATTCGTGTAGTGCCAGATCCTTTTAGTGTAGCATAAAAAACAAGACAACAATAAAATTAAAAATAATATTTTTCATGAAATCTCGGGGTGTTACATTCTACCCCCCATAAAATGAATTTCTCCCTCAAAATTTGTCGGGGTTATAAATGGTTTACTACTCAAAATTTTCCCACATTGTAAAAAAACTAATACCAAAACAAATCATTATAAACTAAATTATGAAATATAACGGTTACCGAAATTATCTAATCACTGGGTTTCCATATAGGATAACATAGGTGAAAATATTGATATGGAATAGAAATCTAACCATCATGTTCTATTGGAGAGTGGTAGAGAACATGAAAATGAAAAAGCTAACAATCACAGAGCCATCGATTTGTGATGATCTAAGGTACCATCTCATTCATCAAATATAAGGGCACTAGGACAACATTTTTGGTTTTCAATATCATTTCTCAAAAGTTGAAGAAATTTGAATTAGAAGAAATACTTACTTTATTTAGATATAATCTCACCATTGTTCATGTCTTGAACAATTTCCACTTCATCTCTTAAAGAAATGAAGTTGAATTTGTCATTCGTGAATTATTAGAACATCATGTGATAGAGTGATGGGTGATTCTATCCATATCAAACAAAATGTTAGCAATTGTTATATACATAAGTCCATCTATCGTATATCATTCCAAAAATGGACTTATACTTCATATATCATACTACTTAATATAATAAAACTGGTTTCTACTAAACAGTGACTTCCTGTAGGCCAGTCGTAGGTGATAAAGGCCTATCTCACTTCAGTTGTGGGTTCGATTCCCACAGCCTTGTCCAACGCGACTGTTGTCGCCCATCCTGCAGGTTGTCCTTTTTCTAAAACTACATTATTATAAAATTCCATAAATAATATTGAAAAAATATCTAGCCTTAAACAATTCTATCTGAGGTCCAACATAATCCATTCCAACATTTAAGCTTATCGAAAATACTTCTATCCAATCTCATAGTGTAAAGAAAATGATTACTTGAGAGGTCACATAAAAATTACATGAATACCATCATTTATCTCCCATATATTATATGATATATCTTGTTGGTCACATTCTAAACATTCTAAGGCCTTAATCATGTATTCTCTTGAAAAATGAATTCCCATTGAACCATAGTGAAAACATGAATGCAGTTAAAAGTTAACTCTTTCCACATACCAGAATCCCCAAAATTCTATATACTCAAACCATGATATCACTTAGTCCTTATATCAATCATTAGATCATGTATACTATCAAACAATTTATTTTCTCTTTATCCCTTCATTATGTGCATATCATCTACTTTCCAAATTATTTGAATCACTTTTCATGGTTACCAATGCCATATTCTTATTGAAAACCACAAAAGACCAATACATAGATATTCCAATATACCATAAAAGTATCTCAACAACATTATTCATGAATACCAATACATAAACACTATAATCCATCCTCTTCAACGATTACCATGAAATAAGTCCTTCCTTGATTTAGAAGTAACCACTTAGGTCAGGGCATTGAGTTGGGTAATGCCCATGTTCTCCACAGATAAGACATTGGACTCCATAACAGTCTGTCACTCTATGACCCTTTTCTCCCCACAGATAACATCTTCCCCTCCATTTGAGGTTTTCCTCAAGGTTCTTCTTCCCTTATTTAGAAATATCAATCTTCCATTATCTATACTCCTCACCTTGCGAACATGCATAATATCCTATCATTCTCTTATTTGATGACTTAGGAATACAAATAACGTTCACCTTGTTAATCATATTTCAAGATGATTGATTTAGAATAATCACAATATCTTTCTCTCCAGGCGTTACATAATTTCTTGATCATAGTCACCAATTTGTCCATTGGAATCAATGTTAACGGAATTCCTTCTTGTTCCCTCCATTGACTAAGACCAGAAACCATAGTTCAACAAACAGTTAAAATAACGAGGAACCACATAATCATAAAAAGTCACTTATGGGGTGTATAAATTATTAAAAATTCTTTAATAAATGAACCCTTAGGTTCACCCTAGGTTATTCAGGATCGTCAAAATAATTTTAGGACTCTAACCTATACGTATACTTAACCTTCAGGACATCCCTAGACATACCTTAGAAATATCTCTAGGGATCTCACTAAAGTTTTCGCATCCTAGATTCCAAAGGTTAACTAAACCTTTCCTCTGATACCAATAGTAGAGACTCAATTCTTGATGTATATAGACATTACATTACTTTTTCAGAATACATAATACATAACTAAAACAGGCACCCAAGGACCGTAATAGTTTAGTGTCTTTGGAAACTCGGAAAATAATCTTCTAATCACGGTCAAAGATATTCAACATCTCTCATAAGGATCTTTCCACTTTTTTTTACTTAAAACCTTTCTTTAAATCCTGGGGAAAAGAAAACATATAAAGGGTGAGCTCAAATTCTCAGTAAGGGTAAGAATAGAGAACATAAAACAATCTATAAACATTTGAATGAAAAAAATTTAACATAAAATCTAAACATCAAAATCATGAGCAACGACATAAATCTTTGAAGTACAAAAGGCATATATCATAAAGGAACATTAATCATGATAAAATAGAATGGAAATAAAACATGTAATTGTGGAATCCATTAATCACAAGTTATGATTTCTATAGTAGCCAAGGCATTGCTTTCAAGACCATATTAGTGGACAATGTCCCATTCTGAATCGATTTCACTCCTCGTTCCAGTACCGTAATACTGAACCGAATTAACTTACCGTTACCGCCATGTCTATCTCATGGGATATAAATCTTTACCCAATGCATTGGAGGGAGATATAGGTCCCACCCATCTCATACTGAAATCATTCTTACTTGTGCCACAACATAAACATAAATCATTCATCAAACCCAAATAATATAATGGGTTTCATAAACATCATCCCATCATAACATAATCCATATAAAACAAATGGATATCATTTCATCATAATAAAAGTGAAACCATGTAAACCATAGATAAATTATACTTGAAACATACACATATGAAAATAATGTCATCTTAGATGGAAAATGGTTTTGATAAGACACTTGAAAATAATTCTTGAGGAAAATATCCTTTCTTCCTAAAAATCATATTCTTTTCACAAAATGCCATGCAATTTTAAAATAAAAGTATTTTATTGAAAATAACCATGAAATATTGTAGAGTAAACTTCATGAAAATAAGTTTTTATGAAACTGTAAAAATCTGTTCATGTCGAATAAGTTAAAAATAACATTCTTCTCGTACTTTTGTCGGAAAAGTCAAAAAGTTCCTCGTGTGGTAAAAAAAGTGTGATTCCCATCATAACATGTGTTAAATAAAAAAATTAGTTAAAAGGACTTTAAAAATACATGCAAACATTTTTATAAAATATCAGCAAAGATGATAACAGTAACCCCAGTAAATACTTACGAATAAAAATCTCAGATAAGAACGAGATTGGACTAGTTATCCCTTACCTTATGTCTGATATGCTTCGTATGAATACAAAACTCCTGTATAATGATTTAAATAATGCCATTTACTAATTAAATAATCATATTCATTTTTATGATAACATATATGGTTTACATATTACTTTATATTACCTATTCTTTTGTAAATTCGATGTAAATGCAGCGATTTGGGTAAAATCATTTCATTTATTGTACGTGTTTCGATTTGTTGTTCTTGATATTATTACATATATACTGATTTAATATATTATAGAATGTAATACATGATTTATATATAATATATATTCAGAATATAAATATATATATGATAGATTTATAAATGGAATGAAATACATCGTTCATGGAGACGGTAGGTCGTGCGTACGCATGAACGCTGTTTTCGTTTCCTTATTGAATTGATTAGAATTAAGTAGATGAAATACATATATATATATATATATATATACATAAATACAACATCATTATTATGTCATATATTTCATTATTATTCAATATATATAATTTATAATCTTTTATGAATGGTTAACATGGAAAATGAATCTCATCGCGTCGTGGAGACGGTAGTCCGTACGTACGCACGAGCAATGATATCATTACCATGATCAGGGAATTGTATTGAAGATTATGTATAATATTTCATAATCAATGTCACTTTAAAATAATCATATATAGTTATTTATTTACACCATTATACCCATCCAAGTAAGGTGGTGGTCAAAAATAGATTACACCACGGCGTGGAGACGGTATTCCACACGTACGCACACGCGGTGATTTCGTTTTCCGTAGGATGTTTAGAAGGTGGAATATGGTTGTTTAATATTTATAATAACATATCAGTATATTTTGGATACTGATGTTATTACTTCATATTGAGAAAACTAAATAATAGGAAGTAGAAGAAGAAATAAATTTGAAAGAATCGGTAACAGATATTACCTCTTCTTCGACACGCCTCTTTGAAATCTCCTCTTAGGGCACTAAGATTGGTCTTTGAAGAAGACCAGGACCAATATAATATTTCTAGGGAAGTTTATAAGTTAAATTGGTAGGGTTTGGCCAAGCTTTAAGGATCAACGTTGTGTAAATATGAGAGGGAGGAGGATCCCTTTTATAAGGGAGGAGAGGGGCACAATTGGAATCCACAAAAATATTAGTTTAATATAAATTCAAACCCCACATAAAACCATCCAAAAATGACACAATTAGAGTATTAGATGATATAGGGTTGTAATATCATCAAAAAATCAAATTTATACGTGTTTTGATCTTATTTAAAACCATATTAGTTTGATTTATCCTTATTTAATAAATTTAATTTTATTTGTGGTAATACAATTCTAAATTTTAAATGGTTATAAATAATAACTTATGTGTGGTTAGTTTTCTATAATTGGATAATTTATTAAATATTAGACTATATAAATTTCAAATCATAATTTTTATATATTTTTGTGATTTTTAAACAATTAAATAATATGTTATTTTTATAGAATAACAATAGTGTCAATTTTGACACTATTCATTTATTTGAATTTAAATAAACTCCAAACGAAGGATATATTCGAACTAAAATATTTAATAGGTTCCTAACATGTCATATTCATCTATAAAATTAGTTGAGAACATTAAATAGTTCATATAATTTTTATTTTAATATTTTATAAAACCATTTATTTGATACCTCTTCTTAATAAAATAATTTCTACAAAATATTTGTATAATTATTAAATATACTTATTTTTGCATAAAATTTTAAAAAAAAATTCTAAGATGAAGAAAAAGTTTATATATTTCATAAGAATACTTTTAGTCAGATTTATATTCTAAAATACCCATCTTTTAAAAAGTTATATTTATTAAATTATGAAGGTGACAACATTGATGTCATTTAAAATAAAATAATATAAGAGTCGTAATCACTTTTATAAGACTCTAAACGGTCCTATATTCTATAATTGTATGATTATGGTGTATATATACACTAAAAATAAGTTTTGGTCAGGTTTGTGAGCCTTCTAATGGGTATTATTATTTCAATAAAAACTAGAATACTTATCATTCACTAAATAAATAATTTATGCATCATTAATGTATAAGCTAATAATGTAATTAAATATATCTTAAAAATTAAAAATAATTTACCATGATAAATAAAAACATTTTATATTTCAAATGAGTATTTATAACCTAATTTATATTCTGTATAAATTTATATTAAAAATACTTTAATTATTAAAGCTTGAGTGAGACATATTTCACTTTCCTTTAAATAAAATAAACTAAAGGTCATAATCAAATACATGTGGGTTCCAATTAATTATATTTCGACCCAAATATGTCATAGGACGAAATATAATCATCCAATTATATTAAGACATGTTTTATGGTAATTTTATAATATTATATTTACCATCAATTACCTTATTTACCTTTAACTATGGTAAATAAAATTTACCGTAGTTACTATTCATAATGCCAAAAAATAAATGGTATTCTATTAATATAATTTTGAACCATTGATTCCAAATATGGAATCCATTTTTCCAAATTCAATACATAAATGTTTCAGAAATTAAATTAAAAATAATCCCGTTGTCGAAAGAAAACTGGTTTTTTTTAAACATTGCAAAAGATTGAATTAATTTAACTTACGAAATCAATGTAAAATCAATGATAATGACATAAATTATATTATATGGTAAAAATATATTCTATTTATACGTTAAAACCATTCAATATTATAATTTAACCACATAAATTATTACGATGAAAAAAGTTGTTTTTAATTAAAATATAGCGTGTTTTTACTATTCATTAAAATATGAAAGTTATCAGAATAATATAAAAATTTTATCCAATGTAAAATTTTATATCCTGATTCTAAATAATAATTTTATTTTGTGAAATTAAACTTATAAACATGTCAAAATCTAGATTTAATGTGGGTGCGCCATCAAAAGGCGGCAATACCATATTTTTTGAAAAATAATTATTTTACCCGAAAAATTTATTTTATTCTCATACCATGTTCTAGAAAATGAGTAAGATGAATAATAATGTTATAAAATTCAAAATCTAGTTAATACTATTCCTAACGGCTAGTTCGTGATAACCATATATCGGTGTTTAGTGAAACCTGGTATTGTGTACAGCACATGCTCTGGAGGAAGGTCGCGATTAGGTGTAATGCAAGCCAAGTCAGGGATACATGTATTGCCGGATCCTTTTTGTGTAGCGTAAAACAAAAGACATCAATAAAATTAAAAATAATATTTTTCATAAAATCTCAGGGTGTTACATTCTACACCCCCTAAAATGAATTTCACCATTGAAATTCGTCGGGGTTATAAATGGTTAACTACTAAAAAATTTCCCACATTGTAAAAAAAATAATACCAAAAACTATCTTTAAAAACTAAAGTATTAAATGTAATGGTTTCCCAAATTATCTAATAACTGGGTTTCCACATAGGATAACATAGGTGAAAATATGGATATGGAAGAGAAATCTAACCATCATGTTCTGATGGAGAGTGGTAGAAACATAACTATGAAAAAGCCAACAATCACAAAGCCATATATTTGTGATGATATAAGGTACCATCTTATTCATCAGATATAAGGGCACTAGGACAACATTTTTGGTTTTCAAGATCATTTACCTAACGTTGAAGAAATTGGAATTAGAAAAAATACTTACTTTATTTCGATATAATCTCACCATTGTTCGTGCCTTGAACAATTTCCACTTCATCTCTTAAGGAAATGAAGTAGAATTTGTCATTCGTGAAGTGTTATCAGATAATTTGATAGAATGATGGGTGATTCTATCTGTCTCAAACAAAAAGTTAGAAATAGTTATATACATAAGTCCATCTATCATATATCGTTCCAAAAATGGACGTATACTTCATATATCATACTTCTTAATATAATAAAACTGGTTTCTACTAAACAGAGACTTCCTGTTGGCCAATGGTAGGTGATAAAGGACTTTCCACTTCAGTTGTGGGTTCGATTCCCACAGCCTTGTCCGACGCGACAGTTTGTCATCATCCTGCAGGTTATCCTTTTTATAAAACTACATTTTTATAAGATTCCATAAATAATATTAAAAAAAATTATAGCCTTAAAAAATTCTCTCTGAGGTCCAATTTAATCCATTCCAACCTTTAAGATTAACGAAAATACTTATGTCCAATCTCATAGTGTAATGAAAATGATTACTTGAGAGGTCACATAACAAGTATGTGAATACCATCATTTATCCCCATATATCATATGATATATCTTGTTGGTCACATTATAAACATTCGGAGGCCTTAATCTTGTATTCTCTTGAAAAATGAATACCCATTGAACCTTAGTGAAAACATGAATGCAGTTAAAAGTTAACACATTCCACATACCAAAATCCCCAAAATTCTATATACTGAAACAATGATATCACTAAGTCCTTATATCAATCATTATCTCATGAATACTATCAAAAAATTTATTTTCTCTTTATCCCTTCATTATGCACATATCACCTTCTTTCAAAATTATTTGAATCACTTTTCATGGTTACCGATGAAATATTCTTATGGAAAACCACAATGGACCAATTAATAGATATTCCAATATACCATAAAAGAATCTCAAAAAAAATAATCTTGAATACCAATACATAAATACTATAATCCATCCTCTTCAATGATTGCCATGAAATAAGACCTTCCTGGATTTAGAAGTAACCTCTTAGGTCCGGGCATTGAGTGGGGTAATTCCCATGTTCTCCACAGATAAGACGTTGGACTCCATAACTGTCTGTCACTCAATGACCCTTTTCTCCACATAGATAACATCTTCCCCTCCATTTGAGGTATTCCTCAAGGTTCTTCTTCTCTTCTTTATAAATCTCAATCGTCCTTTCTTTATGCTCCTCACCATGGTAACATACATAAAATCCCATCATCCTCTTAGTTAATGACTTAGGAATACAACTAAAGTTCACCTTGTTAATCATATATCGATATGACTGATTCGGAATAATGACAATATCTTTCTCTCCAAGCGTTACATAATTTCATTGATCATAGTCACCAATTTTTTCATTGGAATAAATGTTAACTGAATTCCTTCATGTTCCCTCCATTGACTAAGACATGAAACCATAGTGTAAGAAACAGTTGAAATAACGAGGAACTACATAATCATAAAAAGTCACTTATGGGGTTTCTAAATTATTAAAAATTCATTAATCCATGAAACCTTAGGTTCACCCTAGGTTATTAATGATCGTCAATATAATTATAGGACTCTAACCTATATGTATAATTAACCTTCGAGACATCCCTAGACATACCTTAGAAATATCTCTAGGGATCTCACTAATGTTTTCGCGTCCTAGTTTCCAAAGGTTAACTAAAGAATTCATCTGATACCAAATGTAGAGACCCAAAGATTGACATACATGGACATTACATTACTTTTGCAGAATTCTTAATAAATAACTAAAACAGACACACAAGGACCGTAATATTTTAGTGTCTTTGGAAACTCAGAAAATAATATGCTAATCATGGTGAAAGATCTTCAACATCTCCCATAAAGATCTTCCCCCTTTTGTTTTCTTACATAAAACCTTTCTTTAGATCTTGGGGAAAAGAAAACATATAAAGGGTGAGCTCAAATTCTCAGTAAGGATAAGCATAGATAACATAAAACAATCCATAAACATTAGAATGCAGACACTTGAACATAAAATCTAAACATCAAAATCATGAGCAATGACATAAGTCTTGGAAGTACACAGGGCATAGATCATAAAGAAACATTAATCATGATAAACTAGAATGGTAATAAAACATGTAATTGTGGAATCCATTAAGCACATGTTATGATTTCCATTGTAGCCAAGACATTTCTGTCGAGGCCATCTTAGTCGACAACGTCCCATTCTGAATCAAGTTCACTCATCATTCCAGTCATATAATACTGAACTGGATTAAATTACCGTTCCAGCAATGTCTATCTCATGAGATATAAATCATTACCCAATGCATTGGTGGGAGATATAGGTCCCACCCATCTCATAATTAAATCAATCTTACTTGTACCACAACATAAACATAAATCATTCATCATAACTCAAACAATAAAGTGGGTTTCATAAACGTCATCCCATTATAACATAATTCATATAAAACAAATGGATATCATTTCATAATAATAAAAGTGAAACCATTTTAACCATAGAGACATTATACTTGAGACATACCCATATGAAAATAATGTCATCTTAGATGGAAAATGGTTTTGATAAAACACTTGAAAGGAATTCCTGAGGAAAATATCCTTTCTTCTTAAAAATCATTGTCTTTTAACAAAATGCCAAGCAATTTTAAAATAAAAATATTTTATTGAAAATAACCATGAAATCTTGTTGAGTAAACTTCAAGAAAATAAGTTGTTATGTAACTGTAAAAATCTGTTCATGCCGTGTAAGTTAGAAATAACATTCTGCTTGTACTTTTGTATGAAAAGACAAAAAGTTCCCCGTGTGGTAAACAAAAGTAAGATTCCATTAATAACATGTGGTAAATAACAAAATGGGTAAAAATGACATTAAAAATACATGACAAAATTTTTAGAAAATATGGGCATGGATGATAACAATATCCCAAGTAAATACTTACGAATAACAATCTTGGATAACAACAAGATTGGAATTGTTATCCCTTACCTTATGTTTGATATGATTCGTATGTATCCGAACCTCCTGTATAATGAATTAAATAATTTCATTGACTAATTACATAATCATATTTATTTTTATGATATCGTATATGGTTTATTTATGACTTTATATTACCCGTTCTTTTGTAAATTCGATGTAAAAGCAGCGATTTGGGTAAAATCATTTCATTTATTGTATGTGTTTCGACTTGTTGTTGTTGATATTATTACTTATATCCTGATTTAATATATTACAGAATATAATACATGATTTATATATAATATATATTCATAATATACATATATATATGATATATAGATAAATGGAATGAAATACACGTTAATGGAAACAGTAGGTTGTACGTACGCATGGAGGCTGTTTTCGTTTCCTTATTGAATTGAATGGAATTAAGTATATAAAATACATATATATATATATATATATATATACATAAATCCAGTATCATTATTATGTCATTCATTTCATTATTATTCATTATATATACTTTATAATCTTTCATGAATGGTTAACATAGAGAATGAATCTCATCGCGTCGTGGAGATGGTAGTCCGTACGTATGCACGAGTGATGATATCATTCCCATGATAGTGGAATTATATTAAAACATATGTATAATATTTCAGAATCAATATCACTTTAAAATAATCATATTTAGATATTTATTTACACCATTATACCGATCCAAGTAAGGTGGTGGTTGAAAACAGATTACACCACGGCGTGGAGACGGTATTCCATACGTACGCACACACGGTGATTTTGTTTTCCGTAGGATGGATAGAAGGTGGAATATGGTTGTTTCATATTTATAATAACATATCATTATATGAGTGATACTGATGTTATTACTTCATAATGAGACAACTAAATAAGACGAAGTAGAAGAAGAAATAAATTTGAAATAATCGGTAATGGATATTACATCCTCTTCGACACGCCTCTTTGAAACCTCCCCTTAGGGAACTAAAATTAGTCTTTGAAGAAGACCAGGACCTCTATAATATTTATATGGATGTTGATAAGGAAAATGGTATGGGTTTGGATAAGATTGAAGGCTCAAGTTTGTGTATAGATGAGAGGGAGAATGTGCCCTTTTATAAGGGAGGAGAGGGGCACCTTTGGAATCCTTAAAAATATTAGTTTAATATAAATTCAAACCCCAAATAAAAACATAAAAAAATGACTCAATTCGAATACTAGATCATATAGGGTTGTAATATAATCAACCAATCAAATTTATACATGTTTTTATCTTATTTTAAACCTTATCATTTTGATTTATTATTATTTAATCAATTTAATTTTATTTGTGGTAATTAAATTCTAAATTTTAAATGGTTGTAAATAATCACTTATGTGTGGTTAATTTTCTATAATTGGATACTTTATGAAATTTTAGACTATATAAATTTCAATTCATAATTTTTAAATATATTTTCTGATTTTTAAACAATTTAATAATATGTTATTTTTATAAAATAACAATAGTGTCAATTTTGACACTATTCATTTATTTGAATTTAAATAAAATCAAAATAGAGGATATATTCGAACTAAAATATTTAATAGGCTCCTAACATATCATATTCATCTATAAAATTAGTTGATCACATTAAATAGTTAATATAATATTTATTTTACTATTTGTAAAACAATTTAATTGATACTTATCTTAATAAAATAATTTCTAAAACATTTTTTGTATAATTATTGAAAAACAATATTTTTTCTTAAAAATTAAAAATAAAATACTAGGAAGAAGATAAATATTATATATTTCATAAGAATACTTATAGTAGGATTTATATTCTAAAACACCAATCTTTTAAAATGTTATATTTATTAAATTATGAAGGTGACAACTTTGAGATCATTTAAAATAAAATAATATAAGTATCATAATCACCTTTTAAGACTCCAAACGGTCATATATTAGGTAATTTGATGATTATGGTGTATATATACATTACCAATAAGTTTTTTTCATGTTTTTTTGCCTTTTAATGTGTATTATTATTTCAATAAAAACTATAATACTTATCTTCCACTAAATAAATAATTTCTGCATCATTAATGTATAAGCTATCAAAGTAATTAAATATCTCTTAAAAATTATATAAAAATTAACATGATAAATACAACACTTTTATATTTCAAATGATTATTTATAACCTAATTAATATTCTGTATAAACCTATATTAAAAATACATTAATTATTAATGTTTGAGTGAGACATATTTTACTTTCCTTTAAATAAAATAAACTAAAGGTCATAATCAAATAAATGTGGATTCCAATGGATTCTATTTCAACCAAAATATGTCATAGGACGAAATATGATCATAAAGTTATATTAAGGAAAGTTTTAAGGTAATTTTATAATATTATATTTACCCTCAATTACCAGATTTACCTTTAACTATGGTAAATAAAATTTACCGTAGTTACTGTTGATAATGCCCAAAAATAAAAAGTAGACTATTAATATAAATTGGACCCAATGATTCCAAATATGGAATCCATTTTTTAAAATTCAATAAAGATACATTTCAGAAATGAAATTAATATTAATCCGATTGTCGAAAGAAAACTGGTTTTTGTTTAAAACATTGCAACAGATTGGATTGATTTAACCTACGAATTCAATGTAAAATCAATTATAATGACATAAATTATATTAAATGGTAAAAATATATTCTATTTATACATTAAAACCATTAAATATTATAATTTAATCACATAAATTATTATGACGAAATAATTTGTTTTTAATGAAAATATATCAAGTTTTTACTATTCATTAAAATATGAATGTTATCAGAATAATATGAAAATTTTATCAAATGTAAAATTTTATATCCTGATTCCAAATAATAATTTTATTTTTTAAAATTAAACTTATAAACATTTCAAAATCTAGATTTAATGTGGGTACGCCATCAAAAGGTGGAAAAACTGCATTTTTTGAAAAATACTTATTTTACCCGAAAAATTTATTTTATTCTCCTACCATGTTCTATAAAATGAGTAAGATGAATAATAATGTTATAAAATTCAAAATGTAGTAAATACTATTTATAATGGCTAGTTCATGATAACCATATATTGTTGTTTAGTGAAACCCGGTATTGCGTATAATACAGGCTATCGAGGAAAGTTGTGATTGCGTGTAATGCAAGCCAAGTCAGGGATGTGTGTAGTGGAAGCTCCTTTTGGGGTAGAGTACAACATAAGAAATCAACAAGATTAAAAATAATATTTTTCATAAAATCTCGGGGTGTTACATTATGTCTAGTATGGGTAGTAATTATTGGTTATGTTATAACATAAAAATTTAAATTTTGAATAATCTCTCAAAATATCTATACTCATCTGTATCATAATCATTGTAAGATACAAGAAAGTTTTCAGAGTTATCCAAATTTTCAAAAAAACCGCAATCGAGGGTTTCTTCTAGTTTATGCCATTTTATTTTTCTTTTTAAGGTGATCTAGGTAAGAACCATCCATTATTTTCTTAGCATGAAGTCAGAAAAAATTTAGACATAAAATTAGGAATATTTGATCTAAATGTATGATTTTAGAAAATTACATATAGAATATAAGCATACAATGTTTGAACAGTGGATTTCATTGTGATGTTTCAATGGAATATTTGGACTAGAGAAATTTTCCATAATTGAATAACTATCACTCTATCACATAAAACATTGGGTAATATATTATATATAGAAAATATTGGGTAAAATGCATATTCTAAATATATATTCACTTAGGGGTCAAAAAATAATGTTAGGTAAACCCATAGAGATCCTATAAGGATCCCAATTTTCCATAATATGAATTATGGTCTAAAAAGAGATGGTGCAAAAGAGTAGATGGATCATTTAGAAAAGAATTTCTCAGTAATAGGGGGGGGGGTCCCTTATACATATTTAACTCACATCTAAGGATGTATTCATTTGTTTCAACCAAGAATTTTGTAATGATGGAACATCTGCTAGAATCTATTTTATAAATGAATTTCATATATTGGAGAATGGGGAATCTTTTTTTATGAACAATATTTGAGATCCATGCATCCGTAAGTATCATATAATAATAGGAAAAAACACATATATTGTTATGTAAAATGAATTTCACTAAACAGGTTTGGCCAAAATGTAGGGATTCCATATTTCATATATATATTTATGAACAAGAAGAAAATCCATTCTAGAATCTCTAGTACAGATCTAGCTAACACATAAGATAATGGGGTACATTTATATCATAAAAAATTAAATTAATATCTATTTTTGGATTATTTATTTAAATTTATATATTTTATCATCAATAAAAGGTTTTATCATTCATATAATATTGGTTAGGAATAAGGTAATAATAAAACTAAATTTAAGATTAAAACTATAACTTTCTAAAAAAGTTATTTATCATGTTTTTTGCAATTATTAAACAATAATTTTATATAATTTATTTTAAAAAATGAACTTCATAATTTAACTCATCATGTAAAAATAATATTATAGTTCTATTTTTGAAAATTTTCTAAAAAGAATAATTTTTTCGATCATAGTGAGAAATAATGATTATAAATGAAAACTACATTTTCATTTAAAGAATTTAAAAAGTTAAATATTGATATAATTTTTCTTATTGTAAAATTATTATATTTATATTATTAATAAAATATTTTATATCATTAAAAATATTATTTTTAAATTTGAGGAAAAAACGTTTTGTACTTCTGAAAACACTTCTTTGGAAAATAGAATTTTCATCACATTTTCAGGTTTAATTCTAAAAATAATTCTACCAATTATTTGGATTTATTTTGATAGTATGGATTAAATATTTGGAATAATAATAATTATTATTATATAAAAAAATCATATTATGTTTTAATTTATTAATAGTAATGACATAAAAAATTAATTTCTCTACAAAAAGTTAAAATAGGGTTTGTTGGAGTTACAAGTAGCTGTGTTAAAATTAGTTTTATACACATGTATTAATTAAATTAAATTTATTGGGTTAAATATTTATAATAATTGAGACCAAATTATTTAATATGTATCATTTATTTTTATTCTCTAAGGATAAAATTATTTCGTAAATAAAAATACAAGTTACTGTGGTGAATACTAAAATGGAGAAAATAAGTGAACTTATAGGATAAGGGAATAATATGTTTAAAACATGTTTCATTTATTTTATGGATATATGATTAAACCAAATATTTTGTAAAATATATTATTTATCAATTTTTAGGGACATGGTTTGAGTTGGAATTCCCATTATCAAATATTTTGGTGTATTCGCAAAAATGACACTCCTCCTTGGTTATATTGAAGCTCCTTATCCCCTCACTTCATCACACATATTAAGCCATTTTCATGAAAAAAACCTCAAAAAAATATTTCCAAAAATCATTAGTCATGTTATATTGGTACTCATCTTACCCAAATAAGACCCCCAATGGACTTTAATAAGTAAACAAGATGTGGGTTTTCTATGAGAAGTTAATTTCAATAACTATGAAAAGTTTTTATTATTTATTTTATAACTACCTCCATTCAAAAATTAATAATTTAATATAATTAAACATGTATATAACATATAATTAAAAGATATTATTTTTAATTAATGACCTATATATTTCACCTCTTCCACTAAATGTGAAACGAAACTGTCAATCATGTCTATGGTGGACTACCACCTCACGAAATGATATAATTCTTTTTCCAATACCATCTATGAAATACTGATAAAATTATGGTTTTAATATATATATATATATTTATATTATATTGACGAAATAATTATACTTTTTAAATTATAATACCATATTGAACGTCATACCTACCAATTGGAAAGAAAACAATAACATCACTCGTGTGTAGGTCTAGACTACTATATCCATGAAGTGATGTGATTCATTTTTCATTTAATATTTACATGGATGACGATAAGGATTGATTTTATGAACATATATGATTTATATGATATTATATTTATTCCTAAAATCTTAATTTATATTTAAATTTCTATCATTCCATCAGTGAATAAATAAAAACAAAACTCATAAGAATGTCTTACGATCTTCCTAAATAGTGTAAATCAATTTTCAATCTACAATCCTTATGGATCAATATAAATATATATATAGGTAATATATATATTTTATATTTATATAATTTATAAAATTTTGTACATTGTTTATCCATGATCAAACTACAGGGACTGAAAATCCCAATTCAAAAAATACAAGAAAAATGATATAGTAATTACTCGAAAATGTGATTTTAAAAAACAATATTCAAAAACAGGTGATATAAGATTATATGTAAATAATATATAGATATATACAAATTTTTATATTTTCTTAATATATATATACTTTTATATAATAAATCAATATGTATTATAGGTTATTTTTGAGCATTTAGGAATATAGTCGGGCCTATAGTGATGAATTTTTATCTCACTTTTATTTGAGTGAGACACATACTAAATTAAAAACTTTTTAATTTTTGTGGTATATATTCTAACCATTAAGTTATTTTATTATTATTATCATAAAAATTAATGGATATATATATATAAATTCATGTGAGGTAATTTATTTCATTGGGTATATGATTCATAATTTTCAAAAAAAAAGTGTCTATTTTACTATCTCAACATTATTTCGAATTGTGTTTTGTTTTATTTGATAGAATTTATATTAAAAAATTATAATAAACCCAAAAAAATTAACCTCCTATATTAATTAATTATTTTTTCAATTAATACTACCAATTTTCTTACGTTTTAATATAAAACAATCATAAAAATATTTCTAGAAAATCCATCATTATTTTCCTTTTTGATTGAAAATTATTCTTCTTAAAAATAAATGTTTTCTAAGAAAAAATTTTCAATAATGTTTTTAATAATAAAATATTTTTTTTAAATTTCATTTTTTCCCATGTTGTACTTATCAAAAAATGGGTAAAAAATATTATTCTAGTAATTTTCAATTGAGTTACTTTTTTACTTTTTCTCAAAAAATGAGAAATGAATATTTATTTAAATTTAGACTCAAAGAAAGGAATTTTCAACCCCCAAAATGTCTCATTTAATTCAATAATAGTTTAAATGGTTTCACAATCAACTTTAATGAAAATATTTTTATTTTTATTCTATAAATTTTTTCTTTCTAAAAGTTATTCTCAATGTGAAAACGTTTTTTCCTCAAGTATGTTTTTAATGAAATCTTTATTGTATTTGAATTCATCAATTATAATAATACAAATTAACATATGATACATTGGGTATATATTTAAATTATAACATTATTATTATTTATCTATAGGTTTATGATCAATTTTAATGGGGATGTACTATTCTGACACTATTCATTATATTACACTTGATGGTTTGTGATTATTCTTATTTTTTATGGAATTTATTAACATTTCATATTATATATTATCGCAAAAAAAATATTAATTGTGTTTCACCCCATTGAAATTAGTAATTAATTAGTCTTAGTAAGTGATGAGAAGGTTGTGTTATAGCCCCTGGATTTATCAACAGGTCTAATGAGACAAACAAGCATGAGTATATGGTAGATGCTTTACCCTAATATGTAAGATGTCTTAGCACAATGGTATTAATGTATTTTTTATGTCGGAATTTATTTTGAATTTTATAATTATGGGATTATTTATCTGTATGAATGATATTATTTTATTAGTTTTTGAATACTTTTATATGTTACAAGATCATGTGAATTTTTTATATGGCATTATTTGATCATCATTTATTCATATCATATAACTCATCAATATCATGTTATTGATTAAATGGTATTTTTTAGATACATATCATTCCATATTTGTTATAACTTATTTATAAAATATAGATTCTTATGTACAAATACCCTTTAGGAGAATCTAATGTCACCGATTTCATATGTTTCCTTTCCCCAAGATACCAGGAATTTTATTATTATGATAAATAGGGATATTCTAAAGGTAATAATGATATTCTCAATGAATATACTATGTATTATTTTTAGATTTCAATTTTAATATGATAATAATGCAAGTATCTAGTTTCAAACTACTACTAATATATTTGATCTATTTGTATGTGATTTCATAAATCATGAACCACTGCAATAAGTTAACCACAGACTCTCGGATATAAGGGTATTGCTCTTTATAATTTACATTAGAGCATTTATAGTAGAATCCTTGGGAACTATGTATATGAAAACATATATTTTTTGATAGAAAACCTATGAATGAAATTGAGGATAATTCTAACTATAGTGAAAATCCAATTTTTTTTTAATTTATAGATTAAGCAGTTTTCTTAAACAAACATCGATATATATAAACTAATGGTTTTTATGGCTCTATAACCATTTTACATATAGGATAAATCAATGAAATGAGTTCATTAGAATTTTAATCAATCATCACCTTGTTCCAGATAAGGGGATCCTCTACTCACCATGTTTGACACTCCCTATGGATATTAATATTGCAGATTAATTTTCATTATAAATCATCCTGACTGGTTTGATAGATGGTGAAAATTAATTACCAATGTTAAATAAAAGGTGGCATTTATTAGAAAGAAGGATTCATGATTTTTAAATCCTATAAATGATTATATGTTTTATCCCTATGATTATTATTTCTCATAATATCATTTTCAGTTTTTGTTAATGGTTAGAACATTATGTAATCAGTTTATCATTGAGTACTATGGAAAATATGGTGATTGTGAGAAACAAAATGTGATGAAAAAGAGAGTGAACTATATCATGATTATAACTTATTAGATATATTTCTATATTATTCGCTACATAATCCTTAACCAACTCTTAGACTAGCCAATGAATAGAATAATGGAGTTTATTGAGTGATCAGATGGTGGATACCATGGAGGAAAGAAGGATCAATTTCATTCATGTAAAGAATCTGTAAACAGACATTTATGAGTCTCTATCAATAGAATAATAAAATGATTTATGTTTTAAAAATAAAGTTGTAATGTAATAAATTTCCAAATTAAAAATATATATTTTGATGGTTTGAAACATATTTCATCATATGGAACCTTTAAAAGTTAATTATTTTATATCTCAAGAACCTGGTCATTATCCTTGTAAATTATATATTCTAAATTTTAACTCATAGTCTAAGGAAGGGTTTAATTTATATTGATATTTAATTTGGAATTTTTTAACATTTTATCTATTTAGTTAAATAAATTATTAGGTAATGGTGGAATGATAATGATATTATGTTTATAATAATAATTAAACACATAATCATTGTTCTACCTAAGTTTTTTACTATGTATTTCAAATAATATGTCGAATATTACCAATAACCAATAACATTGATTTTTAGGTAATGTGATATTTTTATCAACGAAATTATTAAAGGAATGATAATCATTAATTTTCACCTAATGTTGAGTTAAATATATTAATTTTGGATAAATATATGATTAAATATGATGATGTTAATGGGTTAGTATTGATGAAATTGTAACGAATTAGTGACATGATAATAATTTGTTTATGTTTTATTCGATTGAGATTACACCATATTTTGATTTGTTGAATATATTTAATAATATTTTCTTTTATTTATCGAATGAAGGGAGCCTTAATTTTAGGAAACTATTTTGGTTTCATTATGACAATTTTTCAATTAAAGATATTAACTAGTTTTTGAATAATTTCAATTTATTTCAAATTTTGTAGGTAATATTATGATTTAATTAATGTTTTCATTGGACAACTGTTTGATGAAATGTTTTTTAGTTTTAGGTTTTGAATTTGTTAATTCATATTTTGGTGTCGTTTTATGTATTCATACAGCAGTGTATGAAACAATAAATTGATTAAGATGTCATACTTCAACATGTTGGGATGATGTTAGTGAAAGGAACCTTTTAGTCCAAGTTCATTGATAGGAGACAATGAAAAAGATAATGAACATTCCAACCCATATCAAATAACCTCAAAAAAGGAAATGATCTATACTAATTATGAGATGTATGATTTTGAATTTCAAGTAGATGTTTTCATGAACATATATTTACAGAAGAGTGTTATAAGGTTCAATATTAACGGAAAAATGAGATCCAAGAACATAAGACCTTTTAAAATCCATGAAATAATTACATTTTTATATGACTATAGGAAAATTCCACAAATTCTATCTAAACTACATAATGTGATTCATATATCATTGTGATAGAAGTGCATGACCAAACTGGAACATGTTCTAACCATTGAATATATATAATAGGAAAATGTTCTATCTTTCTTAAGAAATCCTATATTGATTTTTGACACTAAATAGAAAGTCTTGAAGAATTAGATGACTTGGCTCGTTGTGGTACTTTGTAAAAATCACTAGATAAAGGAGGAGATTTGGGAACCTAGTGAATTTATAATGAAAAACTAATAAAATATATTCTTTTATTAATCTTATGGAAATTTATATGAGGAAATTTGGGGGGTGATAATGTAACATCCTTATACTTTATGATATATTTCTTCTTAAATAAATTTATTCTCTTCAATAGAATGTGACACACTTATACCCGTGTCTAAATAAACAATAAAATAGCATACCATTATAACATATCAATTAATGTTGTGTTAATAAATATCAATTAATATATTATCAATATTATATGGTTTACAAATTTATAAAATAAATTTAAATGTGTTCCATTGATAAAAATGAAAAAAACCCTTTGAATATAAAAGAAATGTTTTTTTCAAAAAAATATTTTATGTAAACAATGTCTTATTGTATATAAATAAATTCATGAAATAAATATTTTTTATTTTTAAATGAAATTTATATATTATATATTCATTCAACACATTTATCATTCATCGAATATTTTTTCTATGTAGTATATAAGAATAACCTCAGTTTTATATTTATAAACATTATTTTTCTAAAAAACACTTCTATCACATTTTATATACTTATAATTTTAAATCTTTTAAAATTATTATTTGAAAAATTAAAACTAATTTTTTAAATAAAAATTTAAATAGTATCATATAGTGATCTACTGAAAATTTTATAAAACAGTTCTATGAATAGTGAAAAAATGATTTAAAAAATGATTTTTTTAAAGAATATAAAAAGGTCCATTTTGTTCCAAAATTGGTTACCAAATAATATTATTTAAATAATAATATTATTAATCCAGTTAATATTATTTTAACAAATTTAATGTTGAAATTATATAAAAACCTGTTTTCTACTTAAAAAATAATTTCTTCAGAAAGTTGAACTTTTATTACTTCTATATGTTTAATTTTAAATTATATTCTTCAACTTCTACATAATAAAATTTATATATGTAATTAAATTTTAAATATTATTTTAATTAATATTAGATTATATTTTTATTTTATTTCTAAATTCATACTTTTTTTTAATGATATAAAAAAATAAGTAGCACGATTGATGTTAAAATCGATGTTTTGATGTTACATGCACCTATGCTAACATTGATTCTTAAAAAAATGACATTTATTTGATTAATTAGATTGAATTTTTAAAATAAATTGGTTTGATGTATCTAATAATGTTCATTTATTTTTTATCTTAAGGATAAATTTCCTTGGTAAATGTAAATACTAGTTTCTATGGCGAAAAATAAATTGGTAAAAATAAGTAAACATATATGATAATGAAATATCATGTTTAAAAAAAATTATTTTATATTTAGGGGTTAGGATCCACATTAAAATCAATCCATTGTAAAATTTATCAATTTTTTGGCACATGGGTTGAGATAGACTTCCCATTATTGAATATTTTGGGTATTTACTGAAATTTCACTCCTCGATTATAATTCGTCATCTACTCCCATCACTTCTTCACACCTCATACAGAATTAGTCTAATAATTTCCTAAAACAATCTATTAAATATTATTATACACATTTATAGCTTCTATTTTCCCCAAAATAGTAACCATATTGTCCATAACAAGATATTTAAGGGAGGTTTTTTTGTAAGAATTTGTAATTTTATCCACTAAGATCTTTATTTTTATAAATTTGTCTTACCAACTTCATTATAGTATTAATAATTTCAATATAATAACGAAAATATACCATATGTTTAGATAATACTATTTACATTTAATAACGTATATTGATATCATATTCCACCAAATGGGAATCAAAATCATCGATCGTGTGTACATCGGACTACCGCCTCACTAACGGATGTAATTTGATTTACAACACCACCTATCTGAGATGGATATAATGATATATTTAACTTGTCTATATAATATTTATGAGATTATTATACATCTAAATTATAATATCACATATACATTCATACCTTCGAATCTGTTGGAAAATGATAACTTCGCTCATGTGTACGCGGGTACTACCACTTCAATGAAGTGATGTGATTTGTTTTTAAGTTACTAATTACATGGATTATAATAAGGATTGATATTAAAAAAATAAATTATTTATTTTATATAATAATTATTTTTTAATGTTCAATTCCTTTTCAACCATTCTTTAGTTCAAACGATTAAGAAATGCAACCGGTGTTCATACGTACATATGGGTTACCATCTCAATGAATGGGGAAAGTGATTTTTTAAACTATATCATTTGGGGATTTGTCTGGATATGTATAAATAAATATATATGATAATTATTTCATGGTTAATATTCCATATATTATTTAACAATTATCATATTACAAGTATAGAAACTACAAAACAAAAACATACTAAAAAATGAAGCAATTGTTACCAAAAATAGAAATTTTAAAAAATAATTATTGATAGATGGATGGTACAAGATTATAAGTAAACAATATATGTTTTAGGTATGTGATTATGGTTCTAAGATAATTTTATAGTATTCTATATTTATTATACAACAATTTTAAATATTAATGACTGAATTATGATATAAGGTAAGTCACTCTGGTCTAAGGTTTATTTTTATGAGACACATGCCATAAAAACCATTTGTTTATTTTTTGTGTTGTGCATATATCCCAGGAATTAATTTTATGATTCATAAGATGAAAATTAAGGGATATAAATTTCCATCTATGTTTATTTATTTCATGTGGATTGTCAATCAAATGATACCAAAGTTTTTATGGTTTATTCTAATATATCATCATTGTTCATGATTTCTTATGTTTTAATTTATATAGAAGGAAAATATTTAACCTTTTTCTAACAAACAACTTAAATTTTATTCTCTTATGGTATTTAATTATTCATTCAATTAATAGTACCATTATCCTTACATAATTCTTAATGTTGTTAAGGGAATGATTTTATGAAAAGCCTAACTGGGTTTTCTTTTTAGTAGAAAATGCTTTTTCTTAAATATCCATGTGTTCTAAAAAATAGTTTTCATCAATGTTTAAAATATTATCCAAAAAAATTTGAAGCCATTTTTCCCATGTTTTACATTTTTTAAAATGGATTAATATTAATCTTCTAATTATTTTACGAATGAATTACTTTTTTATTTTTTTTTAAAAATGAGAAAGTAATATATGTTTTAACGTACTCATAATGAAACAAATTTCCCAATATAATGACCACTCATTAATTTTAATATTTCTTTAAAAGGGTCCACGACTATTTTCATGGGAATTTTTTTCCTTATATTCTAAATATTTTATATTTTAATGTTATTTTGAAATTGAAAATGTAATTTTTCTCAAGAATATTTTTGAATAATTTTTTATGGAATTTCTATTCATCAATGAAAACAACACTTATTTTAATTATTCTTAAATAGGGATATGTTTTAATGAAACCACCATTTTTATTTAGTCAGATGGTTTATGATCAGTTTAATTACAGATGTACTATTTTTATACCATTATCAATATTACTCATGATGGATCAGGATTATTTTTGTTGATTAGGGAATGTATTAACATTTCTTATGCTAGTTACCCAATATAAATGATTACATTTTTTTATTTTTGTCTTTTAATATGAGGTATTCATTAGACTTAGTATGTGATGGGTGGTACCTACTATAGTCCCTTGATGCATCAGTAGGTATCTATAGACAAACTATCTTGGAAATTTGGTCATGCCCTTACCCATATATGTTAGATGTCTTGGTTAATGTCCCAAAATATATTATTATGATGTCATTCATTATGAATTACCTTATTATGGGATAAATTATTGATATCCATTTGATTATTATATTATTTTTTATATCCATTGATAAGATTCAAACTCCTGTGATTATTGATATAGAATTAGTTGATCATAATTTCCTCCTACCATACTTTTAGTTATAATATTGTTGATTAAATGGAATGTTTATTCATATATTTACCTTCCAAAATTGATCATTACTTATTTATTAATGATTTATTCATATGTAATCATACTCATACTAATCATCTTAACTCTCCCATCTCTTATGTTTTCATCCCTCATGATGTGAGTATGTGCATTATTATTGGTATGAAGGGGTATGCTAAATGGGACAATGAAATTCTCAATGAAAATACTATATTGAATTATTTGTTTTCAATTTTAATGTGAAATATATGTATTAATTAATTCTACAATACTATTAAACTATTCAGTCTAATGGGATGATATTTATTGTATCTACAACTAACATAATAAAGTAACATCTTACTCTGGGCTACTAGGGTTAGAAACTTCACATGATTACTCAATATTTATATCTCCATAATCATTGTACTTTTATCCCCAATAAATAATATATGATTTTTTTTTCATGTATATCCTCATCTATGACATGTATAAGACATAATGTACCAATTCTACCAATGGTGGTAAAGATAAATTGTATAAATCACCACATGATCAATGTATTATCAAGATAGTCCCACAAAAAAAATTTGATATATTAATACATCATCCAAATATGATTACTCCTTATAGTGGTAATACCTTAAAAACACACGATCTCCGTCATCCAACTCCTGAGGCTATTATTGAATATATTAATATGAATTATAAATGCTCTATAAAGTTTTCATTAACTCATTGATGATCTTTACCGTCTCTATAATTACATACACCCACAATGGGACTTTATGTATTGTGTCCCCTATGTCATCCCAGTATAGTGGTGACCTATAGGGTCTCTCATTACTAGACATGAATTATAATAACCCATATTTTTAATACTTACATAAACATGATTTATTACATAAAATTATCACATTATATAATATTAGAGATCGATAGGTCTAGTGTCTTTGGGGATTAGTAACATTACATAACAACTTAAAACATGAAAACATGACATCTTTATTGAAACCATTCTTTAAAAGACCACTATAATCACTCGTACTTTGCATTTCATGGAATAATATGAGCAAATGAATAAGAAAAAAATGAGCTATAAAGCTAGGTAAGGTAGTAAAAAATGAATAACATGATGATTAAAATAAATTTTAGGAAATATTCAGATCAATGGAGTACAAGTGAAACATGAACATAAAGACTTGATATAACATGATTATCATAACATGGAAATGTGGGAACAACACTTAACATGGTATTAGCAAGATCCAAGGCTCATTGATCAGGGAGAATGAGTAAAACTCATTACACGTTAATTTTCATGAGTAAAACCTCATTTCACTTGTCATATCATGGTCTAATCTTTACCTAATGAATATGAGCACTCTCAGGGCGCACCCTTCTTAATCCTTTCATTTTATGCATTAGTGTGCCACATAGATCATTAAATATGGATTAATTTAAAAGAAATATTTATTATAAATTATATAAATGTGGAATTTATGCATGAAACTATATAATACATAAGTAAATGTTCATAAAGGTGAATACCATTCACAAATAAATGGGAATCGTATTAACTATACAATGACTTTAGCATCGAAAATTGTGGTGCAATTTTGGTAGCATAACAACGTGACATAAGGATTCATAAACATGTTTGATAATAGAGAAAGTGGTGTCTCATAATATGTATATGAAATGGAATGAATGGGGGCCCTATATATACATTTCCCAACATAATTAATGGCTATTAGATTCATAATACAAAAGAATTTATTGAATGTAAATGAGGAGAGAGAAATTCCTTACGGAATATTGGCAAGGTAATGGTTGTACATAGGTGAAAATTAATGAGATAGAAAGGGGTATCTTATCCTTAAAAAATAAATAGGGATGTATATGGAGGTTATAAATAATACCCCAATATTTATAATTTAGAATAAAAAGGCATAACAATACTAAAAAAGATGGATTAAATGAGAAAGGAAGGAATCCCTAACTTGGAAGTGTGATACCAAAGGCTTGGGAGAGGCTTTAGAGAGGCATATTGGGAGCATAGGGAGCCTTGTGAGGATTCTAGAGAAAATAGGTTGTAGGATGCATTAATTCAAAGGCTTTTAGTGACGAGAAAGTGTGAGATTGGGTGTGTTTATATAGGAAAGAGGAGGGAATTCTTTATTATTAAGGTTTGGGACACCACACATTAAACTAATCAAAACCACAAAACAACCCTTGGGTTTTGCCAATTGTTTTTTCCAAAGGGGGGTGAAAAAAATATTTTATAAGTCAAAAGGCATAACCTCTTAAAATAATATTATTTCTTATGTCGAGGTGAGTCACACTCACAAAAACATTTATTTAAAAAGTGAAAATGTTTTATAACTCATGGAGGGTCCACTAATGTTTTGTAAAATAAATCAAACAAATCTACAATCTGATTATATTAATGGTAAAAAATATATTGTCCGAAAATAATGTTGATAGTATGTTATTACATCACTATTGGGTCATTATGATGTCATAAAATGCATTATATATTTAAACAGTACTTAATTTTTATCAAAAAAGTCACATATCCTATAAGATTATGAAAAAATCATGGTTCGATAATTTCGATGTCCTAATTGAAAAAATAAAATTCATATTATCTAAATTATTTTATAACTATGTGAATTTTTACATTTAAAATAAAACCTCGGTATTTATCGAAAATTCATTGGTTTTGATAGAAATAGAATTCAAAACATAATAAAAATTATTATTATGTTCATTAAAATTATATGATCATTTATATTAAATAAAAATTAATTTTTTAATAATATTTGATTAAAATATTATTTAATTAAAAAATCATTAATTCATCAAAATATATTTCTTAATTGAATGTTAACTAAAAATAGTATTTGTGCTTTAAAAACTATTTTCAAAGTAACAATAATGATATTAATTTATATTATTTATTCTATAAAAAATAATACACATAGTAATAACGTTATCATCTTGTTACATAAACCCTTATAACATATTCATATGACTGAAGGGTATGGTGTGTGATGGTGATAGACTCTTTGGGTGGATTAGATAACATCGCTCGGGTGGTAATCTCTATCAACTTCCACTTCACCTATAGGTGGTTCTGTTCGAGCTTAACATGTTGATCTTTGGCTTGGGCATGATAAAGAGAGAAGAACAATGAAACCACCTCCTTTCTGAGCTCTGATAAATGGGCTTTATATGGGGCAGGTCTACTAGATGAGGCAATCAATTCCTTTTTCTGAGTGAGTGGAATTTTTTAAATTCCCATATTTGTACTAATCATGTGGAAACTGTTCAACGACTAAATTAGAAATGGTCACAATTCATAATGGTATTTTAAAATATAAAAAACAACTAAGTACATAAGTTTTATATACTAATAATAAGATATTTAAATAGATCACAAAGAATTATAATTAATGAATTCTTGGGTCATTACAATCTTATCCCATTAATAAATTTCACCATTGAAATCTCTGTTTACCATACTAAATCAGATGTGGGTAACTTTGGTTCATCACTTCACTTAATTCCCATGTTGCTTCTTCAAACTTGTGGTTTCACCACAACACCTTTACGAGGGGTGTTGTCTTATTTTGTAGAACTTTTTCTCTATGATCTATGATCTTCACTAGATACTCCTAATAAAAAATATTATCCTCTAACTATACTATCTCTAAAGATAATACATTTGAAGTGTCTGGTATGTACTTCCTTATGAGGGATACATGAATGAAATAATTTACATGGCCATGGTAGGTGGATGTGATAGTCGATAGGCCATAGCCCCAACATGGTCAAGAATCTATATGGGGCCGATATACCTGGGACTTAACTTCCCTTTCCATCAAAACCTCATGAACTTCCTCCACTGAGATATGCATAGAAATACTATGTCGTTATCATTGACCATAAGGTCTCACTGACGGTTATCATCATAACTCTTCTGTCTACTTTGGGATGCCATTATATATATTGGAATTTTTTTCTCCTTATCCATCATTTCATCATCCATTTTAGGTCCTAGTAGATTACACTCATAGACTTCATGCCAACTAGCCTGTGTTCTACACCTTTTCCCACAATGGGCTTCAAATGGTGCCATTCGGATTCTCAAGGGGAAACTGTTATTGTATGAGAATTCAACCAGTGGAATGTGTTTGTTCCATCCTCCTTTTAAGTCCATATAAAATGATCTTATCATATCTTCCCAAGTCTGAATAGTTCTATTATATTGGCTATTAGTTTAAGGATGATAGGCCATACTGTAGTTCAGGTCAATACTTAGAGAATGTTGGCGACATTTCTAGAACATCGAGGCCAATCAAGGATCATGATCTGATTCATTATATAGTGGTACTCCAAGAATCCGTATGACTTCATTGATGTAAATATGTGCATTTTTATCCAATGATAACTCCTCTTGAATCATGATAAAGTGATATTTCTTTGTAATACGATCCATAATGAGCCATATAGAATTGTTTTCTTCTGGATTCCATGGAAGTCTAGTGACAAAGTCCATGGTAATGTTGTCCAACATCCATGATGGTATGGGAAGTGGTTGAATCACCCCTTATACTTTTTCCTCTCAGCCTTCACTTGATAAAATACTAGGAACTTTTATGTATATTCACTAATCCTCCTTTTCATATTTTCCCACCAAAAGTTCTCTCGGATATCTCGATAAATCATTGTGCTCCCCGGGATAATATAGATGGTTGAGCTATGTGAGTCATCCAGAAGCTTCTTATTTATCTATGGATTAGTTGGTACACATAATCATGACCCAAATATCACAATTATATCCTTGTTAACCATGAACGTTGAGGATTTCCTATTTATGATAGCTTCCACCCTTTTCAGAATTTCCACATCCCTTCATTGAGTATCTGTTATTTTCTCCTTGAGGGATGGTTGAACAATTATTTGATAAAGGATTGATCATGTTCCTCCATTAATTATTCCCATGTCTATCCTCTACAAATCTAAGGAAACTGGATCTTTTATAATTATCATCATTGATAATGATAAAGTATACTTTCTACTTATAGTATCTGCCACCTTGATTGCCTTATCGGGGTGGTAGTGGATTGAGCATTCATAATATTTGGTCATCTCTAACCATCTTCTTTGGCACATATTCAACTATTTTTGTGTGAATATATACTTGAGGATGTTGTGGTCTATATATATTTCACAATTATCCCTAAATAGGTAATGCATCCATATTTTTAAATTGAAGATCACCGCATCCATATCCAGATCAAGTGTTGGATAGTTCTTCTCATGAAATTTCAATTTCCTTATAGAATAGGCAATGAATTTGTCATTTTTAATCAACACACAACCCATGACCTTCATTGAGGAATCACTAAATACCACAAAATGTTATCCACTTGTGGGTAATGTGAGCACATGCATAGTGATAAGCCTCATTTTTGACTCATTGAATATTTCTTCACATTCATCACTCCAAGAAAACTTAACTCCATTCCAAGTTAGCATGGTAAGAGTATTTGACAATCATGAGAAATATCTCACAAATCAGTGATAACAACTCACTAAGCCCAAGAAGATATGGATATATGTCACCAATGTTGGCCCTAGCCATACCTCTGTTACAGCTGTCTTGGAAGGATCCATAGAAATCCCATTACTAGTGATTATATGTCCCAAGAATGAGATCACCTTCAACTAGAACTCACACTTTCTATACTTTTCATAGAGATTATCCTTTTTTGATGTATTTAGAACAATTATTATATGATCCCCATGCTCCTCCTTGGTTTTGGAGTATATTAGAATATTATTTATTAACACTACCAAAAAATTTACAAGGTAATATCTAAAGACTATATTCATCAATGCCATGAAGACTGCTGGAGAATTGATGAGTCTGAAAGGCATTACTATGAATTCGTAGTGGTCGTACCTTGTACGAAAAGCTGTCTTTGGGATATCTTCCTTCTTCTCCCTTACTTTATAATATCCCCACTGGTGATCCACATTGGAGTATTATTGTTCTCCACATTTCTGATCGAATAAGTCATCACTTCGGGGCAGATGATACATGTTCTTTATCCTGTTTTTTAAGCTCATGATAATCAATGCAAAGGAACATTGACCCATACTTCTTCTTGAAGAAGAGAACTGGTGCAACCCATGGTGAAGCAGTTGGGAATATAAACCCTTTATCTAGATTCTCTTGTAGTTGTTTCTTAATCTCCTCAAGATCCACAACAAACATTCTATACCGAGTCTTGGATATCGGCACCGTCGTTGGCATAAGGCCAGTTGATAATTCAACATATCTTCCAGGAGGAAGACTAGGAAATCCCTTAGGAAACACATCAGTCAATTACCTAACAATAGGCATGTATTCAAGGATGGTTGGATCCTTAGAATCAGTCAACTAAACCAGATACGTGTTCTCATTGGTAAGTAACATCCACACTTGAGATGATGGTGTTAAAGAAGATTAATCTTCATCCTTTCACTTGTATAGAATCGGGGGTCAATTATCCCAATTGGGAGTGATTTACCTCTCACCAAAATTTATGTTGGCTCTATATAAGGAAATCTAATCCATGCCGATAATTTCATAAAATTCCACTAGAGGGAGTATGAAGAGGTTCACTGATAAGGTTGGAGTTATATACATGGGATACAATGATTTCCCCATTTCCCGTACTCACCAACATTAATCCATCAATGATTTTTGGTGGTGATGGGATTGATGTACTAAACATTTCGGAAATAAAATAATGTGTATAACTTCAATAAAAAAGTATGTTCTCTATTATTGAATGAATAACTACCATCCCTATCACCACTTCATTGTCGGGTTTACTTCGGCCGTGGTGATGAAAAAATATCAACCTTGCTGCCTCGGAGGTTGTTGGTTGCCTCCGGAAAACCATTACATAGGGAAATTTTTTGTAAGGTACCCTAGTTCTTTGAAGTTGATGAAACGAAAACCACGTTGAGGGTTGAATAGGGAGTTCCGCTCCTCTGTCTCAACTGAAGGGTTTTCTTGTCGATAGTTCATGGCTAGGTGCCCTTCCCTTCTACACCTAAAGCATTTCCTCATCACCATCAAGCAATTTCTGGGGTGCTTCTTTCCACACCTTTGGATTTTGGGGTGGTGGGGTTTTTTAAAACTGTAGGATTTATCCATCAGACTTCCAAGATTGATGTCCAACTTACGCTTCATATCCACTTGGTACCCTGAGATTCCATGATCTCTATTTCGACCTTGAGGGAAAATCAGACAACTTCCTTATAGATTTTGAAGTCACGTATCACCTGGGATTTCTGTAGGATATGTTTTATCCTACCAAAAAATCGTTAAACCTTGCATTTATGGGTAACGACAACGCCAGATGTGTATCTTGCAAGCCTTGTGATGTTTTCCTCATACACTTTGACTGATTCATCATCTTTTTCCTTGAGGGAAAGGAAGTCAATTTTCATCTGATGTCAGAGGGTGCACGTAAAAAATTTATCGAAAAAAATCATCAGGAAATCATTCCAATGCAACACCTCAATCTCCTCTTAAGGATTTATATTTTTAATCAATACCCACCATTGATCGGCTTCACCATTCATACGATAAGCACCTTGTAAAACCTTATCATGTTAATAAAATTGAAAGAAGGAGAAGATTATTTCAATTGAGTTGATCCATTGTCCAGTGTTTGAGGGATCGCATGATCCATTAAAATTATGAGGCATTTGTATCATGAAACTTTCAATACAGACTTGTTCTTTCTTAGGGGGATGGATCACTCCTATTGACCCATGTTTCTATTCAATTTTTGAGTTAACTAGGAGATAATCATGACAAAGTTCTCAATTCCCACTCCCATCGGATTAGGCATCACATTAGTATAGTAATCACATTGATCATCACATCGATTGTGATCCTGATTCCTCCTATTAAAAGCCATTGACTGGAATAAAAGGAAAGATAGGGGTAACACATCATGGGTAATCCAATGACCAAAAAGTATTACTTATAAATTAATTATATTATATACCTTATGAATCTATAGGATTTAATCTATTTTATCCATTATCTACTTCCAAACATATATCCTTAGGGGCATTTTTATTCCCTTAATAATGGTTCGTACTAAGATAATGAATTTACTAAAGAATCTCCCCTGGGAGTTTTGTTACCAATAGTGCAGAAAGGATCATTGTCATGTACCGGGATACCTTGGGTCAAGCCCAAATCACCTTGTTGGACTTTTCACTACTAGGTATATATGTGCTAGAGATGCCTCTACCTAGTCATATCTAGACATGTATATATTTTCTCATTAAACCAGTTACTCAATACTCACCAAAATGTAGGGATGTTTTTATTATTCCGAGTCTTGTCTCTAAGGCTTCACTATGGTTTTCTAATCCTAATCTCAAATATTCCTAAACCTTTCCTCTGATACCAACTACAACAACCATGATTTTTAATACATACTTAATCATGATTTATTACATAAAATATTTTCTTGATACAACATTTTAGATCAATAGGTCTAGTGTCTTTGGGTCTTAGGAACATTTCATTACAATTTTAAACATTAAAAAACGACATCTTTATTAAAAACTTCCTTTAAATTACGTCTACATTCCCTCTTACTTAGCATTGCATGCGATAACCCAAGGAGAAGCATAAGAAAAGGGTGATCTATAAAGCCCAGTAAGGAAGTAAACAATGCATAACATGAAAATTAAAATACATGATAAGAAATATGCATATAAATGTATTGCAATAGCAACATGAACATTAATACATGATATAGAACGATTATCATAACATGTAAATGTGGAAACAACACTTAACATGGTATTAGCATGAGAAAAGGATCATAACATATGGAGTATGTGTAAAACCTCCCTAGACTTAAATTATCCGGAGTAAACCCTCATTGCACTTGAATTATCATGATACTAATATTTACCCAATACATTGGAGCTCAATCAGGTTTCCCCCTTTATAATCATTTCATTCCATGAAAAAGTGTGCCACATGGATCATTAAACGTGGATTCATTAAGAATTGAAATTTATTCCATGATAAAAGAATGTGGAATTAAAACATGAAACTCTATAATCAATAACTAAATTTTTATAAAGGAGAATACCCTTAATAGATATAATGTAATGGTATTCACCACACAATGACTTTAGCTTGGAAAATCATAGTGCAATTTTTGCAGCATAACAACGTGACATAAGGATTCATAAAAAAATGGTTGATGAAAGAGAATGGGGTTTCCCATCATATTTATATGAAAAAAAATCAATATTTTAATATGTATACATATCCAAACATATTTATTGGATTTTATGATCATAATGCAACAAAATTTCTTGAATGTAAATGAGGAGAGAGAAATTCCTTACGGAATTTCAACATGGTAACGAGTGTACATGGGAGAAATTTAATGAGAGGGAATAGGGTATTTCTTAATTCAAACATAAATATGGAAGTATGGGGGAGGTTTTAAATTATACCCTTACATTTATAATTTATAATAAAAATGCATAACAATATTAAGAAACATGGAAAAAATTAGAAAGGAATGAATCCCTTACATGGAAGTGTGATCCCAATGGCTTGGGAGAGGATTGAGAAATGGTTATTAGGTGATTGGGGTGCCTTGGGAGGATTATAGAGAGAGGAGGGAAGAGGTAGGAATAATTACAAATAATTTGATTGAAGAGGAAGTTAGATCTTGGGTGTGTTTATATTTGAAAATAGATATTTTTTTTATTATTTTGGTTTAGGAAACCACACATTAAACTAATCAAAACCACAAACCCGCCCATGGTTTTTCCCATGGTATTTGTTAAAGGGGAGTGGAAAAAAGTATTTTATAAGTATCATGTTCTAAAATATTAAAATAATAGGTTTTCTTATGTGGAGGTGAGTCACACTCGCAAGGAAATTCATTTTAAATGTGAGTATGTTTTATAACTTTTGTAGGGTCCACTAAAGTTTTATAAAATAAATCAAAAAAACTCTAAATCAAATTAATTTAATGGAAAAGCATATATTTTCTGAAAATAATGTTTATAGTATTTTATTACATCACTATTGGTTCATTATGATGTCATAAACCACATTATATATTTAAACATTACATAATTCTTACCGAAAAAATCGGCTTTCTCATAAAATTATGAAAAATTCACCATTGGATAATTTTGACATCCTGATTCCAAAAATAATATATATTATTGCCAATGTTTTTTAAATATTTGAATTTTTACTTTTAAAATAAAAACATACATTTTTCGAAAATTCATGGTTTTTGATAAAAATAGCTTTCACACCATAATTACAATTACAATTGAGTTCATAAAAATTATACCATAATTTATATCTAATAAAAAATAATTTAGTAAAAATATTTCTATAAAATATTATTTAATTATAAAATTAATTGATTCATCGAAATAGATTTTTTAATTGAATATAAACTAAAATTATTATTTGTGCTTTAAAAACAATTTACAAAGTAACAATATTAAAGGGTATGTATATTAATTGTTCAATAAAAAAATAATACGCATAGTCATAATTCTATGGTCTTTTTAAAAACCACCTATAACACTTGCATATGACTGAAAGGTAAGGTGTACGATGGTTATAATCACTTTGTGTTGATCAGATAACATCGCTCGGGTGGTAATCTCTATCAACTTCTACTTCCCCCGTAGGTGGTTCTGTTTGATCTAAACATGTTGTTTCTTGGCTTCGACTTGACCAAGATTGAAACCTAATGATTCCACCTCCCTTCCAAACTTCAATAAATGGGATTCATGCAAGGAATGTATTCTAAATGAGGCCATCACTTCCTTTATCTTAGAAAATTGAATTTTTTTAATGGGCCATATTTATATAATCATGTGATCAATATTAAATAGATATATTTGAAATGGTCACACTTCTTAATGGTATTTTAGAATCCTAAAAACCAATGAAGTAAATAAGTTATATATACTCATAATAAGACATTTAAATAGATTAAGGGGAATTTTCATTAATGAATTCTGGGGTCGTTAGATGAATGTTCTACACCAATAGTGTGATAGAAACTATTATTATTCAAAAAATTAAAAAATGGTCAATGATCCACCAAACTACAACCAAAGTATTTCATACGAGCATTTAGTGTATCCTCTATGGAATGAATGTTCTATATTGTCTGTTCATATATCTGGTGTTGGAATATCATTCTCAACTGTAATTGATTATTGAAATATTATTATAACCATATTTAAAATAATAACTTCTATTAAGTATTACATTCAAAAATAACCATCAAGGGGGCTCCATGAAGATGAACTATCTCCTAGATATAATGGAATTCCAAACTATCAATCAAAATCAACCCTCAAGAGATAAACATAGAAGTATTGATCATTATCCTAGTACACTACAATTAATGGTAATGGTATTCTAAAATCATTAAAAATCTTGTGATTACTTTAAGGGAGAAGTATGACATTACCTTATAACCACTTCCCACATTGTGACTAGTGCCATTATCATTCCATAAAAAATGATGACTTGAACCCAACCATATGATGATAAATCAATATAATATCCTATAAATATTATATCGTCCATGAACTCATTGTTGATATCCACATGTTATGATTCCATGATTTGATAATTAAATGGTGGGGTCACAAACATTTATTGAAGGAAATATGCTCTAATATCATCTACATGGGTTAAATTAAAAAATACCACCTACATAGTTACCTCACTCTATAGTTATGAATTGGAATTTTTGTTGAGATAATTTACACCTCATTTTACATCATTTGAGTATGGAATATATAAAAACATTTTCATATAGGAACCCTATTAAACACCTCTACCTCAGGCTATAGTATTTCATGTATAAGATATACTAGATACTCTTACTGTCAAAAATGATGATGAACTACTCTCCCATATAATAATATTTCGACAACATAATGTTTTAAACTACAATTTCATGCTTCAAATTAAAGTCATGTAATTATACTCATGTGGAATGATATTTAAAGACTCATAATAAATCAACATCTACCTCTACATCAATAAAATCTAACCATAGTTCTAGTGTCATTAAAAACCCAATATACTCAACATCCTCATTTTTATTTATTATGAAGGGGGTACTCATCAACCTCTTTCGATCTCTAGGAAATTTTATTGTCACATCTCTATACATAAAAAATATTTTTTATTTTCGGCATTGGAGTATAAGGTTCTATGTTTCTAGAGAAATTGGGAACAAATATATGATAATATCCATCCAACCCATGGAATCTATGTAATGTATTCATTCTATTGGTTGGATCCCAAAATAGTAATTCCATGATATTTTTCTTTCCCACTATTAATTCCTCCTATATATTAATGTATCATGGAATGTAGATTTCAAGAATCCATAAATAAAAAATTGAAAGAAACCTATAAAATTGGATATCATGGAGTATGTTAAAGGAAATCCAAAAATATCTCATATTCACCACCTTTGATTCTCAGTACATGAAAATTTCATCTATGTAGACCACTCAGAAAAAAATTTATGAAGGGTCTAAGGATCAGGTTCTTGAGTTCAAATAACATTTTAGGGTATTCTTTTTACTAAATTTAATCATTAAAAACTCAAAATGGCCATAGAAGTTCCAAAATGTCATATTCATTACATTGTATTACCAAAATCATAGTTTTTTATTACTCAACCTAGGTATAATATTTTAGATCAACATTTACTTTTATAGCTAATCAAAGAGATAAAATAATATTAGAAATTGATATACATTCTTAATATCCACTATATCTAGTTGAGGTTAATCCTTTAATAAACTCAAACTCTCGTAACCCTTCTAGGATGAAAAAACTATCGTGGCATGGGGGATTACTATTTATAACAAACCCCTTATTTGGCAGATCTACAGAATACACCTCTCTATCACATCACTATATGTTGGAATTTATTATGTAGGAGTTGATACCATGGTTGTCACTAGGTGTTGGTCTGTGAAATTTGATTCTCTTGATGGGGATGTAATATTATCACTTCTTTGGGAAATACATCAACATAATCTGTTGCAGCCATGGTGAACTGAATTGTCACTATGTCTATAGCTCAAAGAGTCATACTATCTAAATAATGTTAACTCATTTACATCCTCATACTAAAAAATCCAACATGAACTAACTATGATTTTATATGTCCCCCACCTTAAACATTACATAATCAAGAGTTATGTCTAGAATTCAACATTGATGATCTTTTCGGGTTTAGAGGTTTACATAAATAAGAGATAACTATTACATTACATCTCAAATAATTACAATGTAGACACTTCTTCTCTATCCAATTTTATTTCTCAAAAATAAATCTCCTTAAAATAAAACAATAATTATTTTCTTGATATAAATCATCTTGAATTATTCCATTCTCGTACCCTTCCTTATACCCTATTAAAGACATTTCAAAAAGATGGGATGAGCCTAAAATGCTCATTAGGTGTTATAAGAAATGGAAAAAAATAGTCCATAAATATATTAAAATAAATGAGATCATACTTTTTAATAAAAAACATAATATCCTAAACATACCTCATGAAATCATAATAATTATTAATAACACATAGAAATCATAAATCATAAATTTAAGTTGTGGCATCCATAATATACTTACATTGTAGCTTTCACAAAAACATAAGGAGTTTATTTTGGAATACCCATCATAGTATATCCCATAAATATCTTAGGATAAACATTAAAATTTACCTATTTCATGTTACCAAATGCATTGGAGAAATATCTCAGGATCACCCACCCTTGGTTTATCACGAAACCACCCATATACATAAATAATTCCTAAGACCCATAACATATTCATAACACATAAATCATGAATAAATGAAAGATAACATTTCCACATTTCAATAAAAATATATAATTTTAATATATTTACATAATAAAAAAATTATAAATAACATTATCAATACCAAAATACGTAAAAATAGTATATGGTTTTTATTTTAATTTTTAAAAAATTACATCTTGTTTTGGAATCCATATTTTAATTAATTCTTGTGGTGGTAGAAAGGTTATTGTCATCACGTACATTATAAAAACATTATGTTTGTCATTTAGTAAAAAATATTCATAGAAAAAATTAATCCCTTTGAATGAAATTAAAGGTAAAATGGGTTTATACACCGTATAATAGAATTTCATGTATAAATCAAAATATGCCTCAATGAAAGGATATTGAGATGAAGTAAATTACCTTGAGTTCGAATCATTACATATATTCCGTGTTATTATTGAATAATAAACTTATGTTAATTTATACTCACTTTAGATCCTTTTTAGGTTTATTATTCCTTTTAAATAACTTATTACCATGTTATATACATTATATAATTAATTATGTTAAAACAGGTCATTTTGTAGGTATTCGGTACTTAAGATAAAAATGAACTTGTTATCATTACAAAAGGTTCATGTGGTAAAAATTACATTATCTACATAATGATATTAATGATTTAAATATCATATATATCCAGTATCTATGTGTATTTATAATAGTACATAACATTTGGAGATAAGAAATGATATCCACCATTCATGGAGACGGTAAGCCGTACGTACGCATGAAAGATACCATCATTTTTTCTTATTTAAAGGAATGAAAACTAAATGATTGTAGGTGTATTATAATTCCATTATGATATCATATTTTATATATGTTAGATAAGTGAATTAATTTCATCCTTTTATATGTTCCATGTATGGAATGAAGGAGCCATATCACTTTGAGGGGCTATAGTCATCACTTCCTCAAATGAAATTATTGTATTTACAAAATATGGAAAGAATAAATGTATGACATAAATAAAATAACAATAATAAATATAGTATAAATATAATATATATCATATATATAAATATAGTCCCATCATAATGGCCATTATGAGAGGTGGTGGGGGAAAATTGAACAATCATTGTTTTGTGTGGTTGTAGTTCACTATCCATAGAAATAGTATATTCGTATCAATTAGATAGTGGTGTGTGTATATGTTTTTTTATAATCATTCTCATAAAAACATCCTAGTATATTGGGGATACTGGAGTTGTTATGTAATATAAGCATAATAAAAGACTAGTTAGTCAAAAGTAAAATAATGGAAAGGTACTTTTGAGAAGATGTTACCTCTTAAAACATGTAACTTCATTTGATTTGAGCCAAAAGTCTTTCTATAAATGCCTTATTCCCTTGTTAAGGCTTCTTGGATGAAGTTAGGGATGTGTGGATATTATTTTGTAAGTGTTTTGATGATCCATGTTGCTTGAGAGGTGTGATTAAATGGGTTTTGGTGATACCCTTTTATAAGGGGGTGGAGGTGAACTTCAGTAATGTTTTGAAGTAATATTTTATTATAAAATGACTTTATGTTTATAAAATAGTAAAATTAATTTACTTAAAATATAGGATGTTTTTGGGTAGAATAATACTAAACCAATAGGTTTTAGACAAGTTTAGGTCACAAATATAACCTTATCTTTTAGCTTTAACCCTTAGTTAATTAATTTGACTCCCACCATGTCTGGTTGTATATTCCTACTATATGGTTAATATAGTTACTGTAAAATTCCAATAGAACATAAATTGGTTAATTAATGGTATTTTAAAATTATCTATGTCATTTGGCTAAATCAGTGATATTTAGGACTATTATAACATTTAATAAAATAGTTTTTTCTTTAAAAACTCTTTTATGTCAATTTTTATACAATTCATATCATTACTTTTTAAAAATATATTTAACATTATTTTTTAGAAAAAAATCATTAATTCAAATATGACATGTCATACACATCCCTAAAATTCTTGGATGAAATCAAAAGTTTTCAAATAACTTGATTTTATTATTTACAATCTCATTCATTTAAATCATTCATCAATAACGTATTCACTTCATCATCATTGGGTCATAAATGTATTAATTTATTTGATGTCAAAAAATAATAAATAAAATACCATGATGTAAGAAATATTTCTATGATTATAATTACTGTTTATAGTCTAAGATATTTATTATATAACCCCATAAAAAAAATTAGTAAAAAAGACATGTTTATGTTATATTTTTCTTCAGTTTAAATAAATTCATTATAAAATGTCATTTTCACGTCAAAGTGGATCCATGGGATCCCAAAATCGACCCAAGGATGGCCATTGTTGGAAATATAATATCCAATAGTGTTAAGATACATTTTATGGTAGTTTAATATTATTATAATCATATTTTATACCCTTATTTACTAGATTTACTCTTTAACCATAGAAAATAAAATAATTACTGATGTTACTATTCATAATGTCTAAAACTAAAAGGTGCATATTTACACAATTTTTACCATCTAATTTCTAATATTTAATCAATTTTTAAAAATTAAAAACATAAAAGTTTCAAAAATTAATTTAAAATTTATTCCTGTTCAAAAAACCATAATGAATGTTTTTAATAAGTAAAAACAACCAAAATATTGACAATTGTTTATGCCCAATTTAAAAGTTAAATTACTTCTAATGACTAGAATTTGATTAAATGATAAATATATAATAAAATTACAATTTAAAAATAATTTAAATACAATCTAAGTATATATTTAAATTACATAAATAGGTAATTTTTTCTGAATAAACGTTCATTCAATATTCATTAACACATAAATTTCATCAGAAAATTACCAAAAATGTATCGAAAGAAAAAATTTATGTCCTGATTATATAGAAGAAGTTTATTTTGTCAAATTGAACTTATAAAATTCACAAAAACTAGATTTGTAAACTCTATCTGGATAGGGTAAATTCATGAGTGCAAGCTCATTACTGTTTCTTAGAAGGAGTGTATCAAACCTGTTGAATTTGGGGGTCTTGGGTTCAAGGATCTCCGGAATTTTATGGATGGGCCCATTGGGAAGTTCACTTGGGGTCTAAACTACAATGATAATTCTGGTAATTTTTTAGTTAACCGCTTCAAAGGTAGGTTAATTAATGGTTATAAATATTACCTTGCTTTATCTGTTTAGGTTTCTCTAAACTGCTCCTTCATGCAGATCATGAATGAAATAAAGTGGTTGGTTTGTCATGACTCTAACCTCAATTTTTGGAACACGAATTGGCTTGATCGTCCACTTCAGGACATTATAGACATTCCCTCTGGTGCTGGGCATCTCTCCCTTACTGAATACGTTTCTTATAAGCATCTTTTTGATCGCATGATACCTCCTCAGGCGGAGCTAGAATTTCAGGACTATGCTTTTATGGATTGTGACACACTGACGTGGAAGCATAATTGGAATGGTCAATTTAATAGTAGAGATCACTATCAGTTGGCTTGTGGGGGCTCTTGTAGTTCACCTTCATGGCTCAAGAAATACAGGTCCTCTTTCATTCGGCCCTCTTGTTTCTTGTTTATATAGAGAATTTGGAATAACTGTGTTCTTACTCATGACCAGTTTATGAGGTCTAGTTTTATGTTTGCATCAACATGTTACTTATACATGTGAGATGAAGAATATGTCCAGCACCTATTTGTGGAATGGGCATAGGCCAGACAGCTATGGGATTATATTGGAGATCTGTTCGGGCTGCAAGTGCACCAGCTCCCGATGCTGGACCTGCTTGCATGGCTGTCCAATTTCTGTTGTAGTGAATAGTTGAAGAATTTTCTTCTGGTGGCTACTACGGCAGTGATTGTAGCCATCTGCGATGCTCGGAATACTGCATCTTTTGAGGAAAGGAAGGTTCCCATTTGTTCTGGACTGATGGTGACTCATCAGGAGGTGTTTGCTTCCTCTAAGGTCCAATATGGTGCGATGTTTAATGTTGTTTCGGACATGCAGATTATGCGGTTACTTGGTGTTTATGGGCTGCCTCAGAAGCCGAAAATGACCAGGTACATTTTCCTGATTCCTCCGATTAGCCAATGGATCAAATTTAATGTGGATGGTGTTGCTTCCAGTGCACCAAGCACATCAGGGTGCGGTGGTTTTTTTCCTACATACTGTGGCTTTGTGAAAGGATGTTTCTATCAATTCACTGGTGTTGGTGTTGCTTTTGAAGCTGAGTTATGGGTGACAGTTCACAATATCAGGTGTTATGTTTTATATAATTGGAACATGATATGGATTGAATCAGATTCTTAACGAGCGGTTCAAGCCTTATAAATAGTAACACAGAATGTTCCTTGGCGGATACTTCCAAAATGGGTTCAATGCCTCAATCAGGTTTGTCGCATAAACATGATTGTCTTACATGCTTTTCGAGAGGTCAATCAGGTGGAAGATGCTCTGTCCAAAAAGGCAATCATGGCAATGGATATGGTATGGTCATTTACGATCCCTAATTTCTGCTCTTCACTGGTGGAGGAAAATATGCATGGTTTTTTTACACTCTCAACCTTGTAAAACTCTCTTTATTTCCTTACTCTCTTTTTCTTCTGCTTAATAAAATTTTGTTGTGACCAGTTTTGACCAGAACCTGTACTTTCTTGGTAGGATTCATTCTTATTTTAAGCCACTAATTTTTATTGATAAATGTAAAGAAATAAAAAAACATGTATAATAATATTTTAGTTAGTTAATTTTATTCCCTCTAATATAATGGATAGGCATTAACTACCATTTCAAATAATAATAATAATATTATATTTTCTAGTATAAATCAAAGTTGTGTGCAACGTAAGATTTCAAAGAAACACATTTTTTCTTGTTGAGTACGCTATCAGAAAAATAATCCCCTTTCATGTAAAAATTATATCTTATTCATAAATTTTAATTGTAATTAAAAATTTTATTTCTATAAATACCTAGGTTGTTACGTCCTTCCCCCTTCTGGGAATTGCGTCCCCATAATTCTATTCACTTATGAAATAAGGGGGTATTTATCCCTCATAGCATTTTCAGATTCCCATGTGGCCTCTTCAACCAAAGAGTTTTCCAATAAAACATTTACCTAATAAATTACATTATTTCGCAACACTTTCTCTCTTCAATCATTAATTTGGACAGGTTGTTCCTCATAAGATATATTCTATTCTAAATGAACTATAAATGGACTTAAAACATTAGAATGATTTGGCATATACTTTTCAATAATGAAACATGAAAAACATTGTTTACCTAGGATAATCATAATGGTAAATCTACTCTATAGGCAACTGATCTAAATTTCTATAGGATTTCGTAGGGTCTAACGATCATCAGACTCACCAATCCATTCTCACTAAACCGCATCACACTTTTCCATTCAGAAACATTGGGAAAGACCTGATCACCTATCTTAAAAGAATGATCTTCCTTTTATTTATTCACACAATGTTTCTACCTACTCTGATAAGTTTTCATGTGATTCTAAATCAAATGAACTTTTTCATCCATCTCTTCTACCATTTCTGGTCCCATCAACTTCATTTCAATGCTTCATCCTAAAAATTTGGAGTTTGACACCACTTTTCATATAATGCCACAAATGGTTCCATCTATATACTAGAATGAAAAACTTTTATTATAAGAAAACTCAACCGAAGAACTATGTTGTTCCCAGCTTCCATATTAGTCCATTGAAGAATCACATAGCCAATCTTCCGATGTTTAAATTGTTCATTCTGATTATCAATCTGATTGAGGATTATGAGTTGTACAGAAATTTAATTCACAACTCAATGGATTTTGATGGCCCTTCCACAAGTTAGAAGTGAACCTAGGATCATGATCAGAAACAATGGAGAGGAGAACTCCATGTAACATAAATATTTCGTTAATATAAAATTGAGAAATTTGATCTATATATAGAGTATAAATAATATGAAGAAAATTAGCATATATAGTCAACTGATAAAAAATAACCCAATTTTCATTATTACCTCGAGAAGTCATTGGTAATCTCACTATGAAATCCATGGATACATTTTCCAATTTCCACTATAGCATTGAAAAATGATGAAACATCTCTTTAGGTAACTTCCATTTTTCTTTAACATGTTGACAAGATAAATACTTCATTGTAAAGTAAACAATATCTCTTTTCATTCCATCCCACCAGTATTACTCTCGAAGATATTTGTACATTTTAGTACAGGTAGGATGAACTGAAAATAGATAAATATGAGCATCACATAACAAAATATTCTTCAGAAATGAATCAAAAGACACACATAACCTCCTTCAAAACATCAAAAGACAATCTTTATCATTGTTAAATTCAGCTGACATTCTGAACCAATTACATATTTTTCTACAACTCACTATCTTTTTTCTGCACTTTCTTAATTCTATCTCATGGATATGGTTTCACTAAGACCTGAAAAAATAGAGGAATTTGTGACACCAACAACTTCTAATCCAAAATTCATCAAATAGAAAACTAGAGAAACTCATTCGGAATGTGGAATGGTTAATGTAGCATTACTCATTCAACTCTAAGCATAAGCCACATAATTTTCCATTCCCATATGGTAATGGATTTTTCAATCTTATTCCTTGATTAATTATATCCATCTCCTCTATCTCATGTTTAATTATTTATATGTGAATATATACTTAAATATCATTTGATCAGTATATATTGCACACATTACACCATGTAAATGATGCCACCAAATGATTAAATAAAAAACAATAGTTGTAATTTTCAAATCATGTGTATGTTAATATAACTCATGAGGTTTCAACTAATGAGAATAAAAATAAATTAACACATCATTCTTCATAAGGAAATATCTATTTGTATTCAACAAAGCATCACTATTGATAACATGTTCACCTTTTATGGAAGGCAGGGTCAAAATATGAGAAATAACATATCTTCATTTCAATTCATGAAAACATTCATCACATTCTTTTGTCCAATTGAACATAACACCTTTTCGAGTTAACTTAGTCAGTGGACAAGATAACCATGAAACATTTTTGACAGACCTCTACTAATAACCTACTAAACTAAGAACGAAATGAAATCTCAGTTATATTTTTCGTCTTATCCACTCTTTAACAAGTTCAATTTTAATAGGATTAATAGTTATTCCATATTTAGATACAATTTGACCAAGGAATGAAATGTTATGCCACCATAAATCACTATTGTGGAATATCACATACAGTTTCTTTTCCTAGAAGGTTTTCAAGAAAAACCTTAAATGAAATTCATTCTATTAATTAATTTAACATTATATGAAAATATAATCTAAAAACACCACCGGCATTTATCACCTGAGTAAACTGACCCATCACTCTAACAAAATATTCAATTCCAATTCCAACCATCTCAGGATGTTGATTTGGAAGTTCATTTCCCTCTATATTCCTTCCCACCACAATATCCTAGTTTCCCCTATAAAAAGAATTCTGAACAAATATATCTTAGATGAGGAAATATGGTAATCTTCAAAAGTTATATCATTTCAATCTTAACATAAATTAAATTAATTTATGGTTATTGACTTAAAAATATCCTAACTCCTATGTTTTTCTAAATCGACCACTAATACCCGATATAACGCCACAACCTTAAGAATTACATAATCTTGAGTTAAGTGAATAATTATACATTAAGTACCTTTTCAGGTTTAGAGTTTTAGAGAATTAGGACATAAATATTACATTACATTACAAAAAATTACCAAGTAGACACTTCTTCTCTATGAAATTTATTTCACAAAAATAAAACTCCTTACAAAAAACAGAAATTATATTCTTGATATAAATCTTCATGAATTATTACTTTCTCTAACCCTTATAACTTTTTAAGGACATTTCCAAAACATTGGATGAGCATGAAAATATCATTAATGGTTATAAAATATAGAAATAAAAACATTAGTCCATCCTTACATACAAATAAATGAAATCATACATTTCAATCATAAAACATAATCTCTTTAACATACCTCATGAAATAATAAGATTTGTGAATTAGGCATAGAAATCAAAAATCATAAATGTTAATTGTGGCATCCATAACATACTTACATTCTATCTTTCACAGTTACAAAGGGACTTATATTTGGAAAAACCATTACAGTAAATTCCCTAAATCTCTTAGAAGAAACATTAAAATTTACCTATGAAACAATACCCAATGCATTGGGGAGCTATCTCAGGATCAACCACCCATTTTTTATCATGAATCTACCTATATTGGTAAATAATTCCCATAAACCATAACATATTCATAAAACGTAATATAAACATAATGTAAATATAATATTTCTACATTTCATTCAAAATATATATTTTCAATATATTGACATACTCTATTATTTCTCAAACTATTTTCAATATCAAAATACATAAAAATAGTATACAGTAATTATTTTCCTTTTAAAAACAATATTTCTTGTTAAAGAATCCAAATATTAAATAATGATCATAGTGGCAGAATGGTCATTATCATTGTGCACATTAAAAAGAAACATTAATTTTTTCATCTAGTAAAAAGGTTTCATAGAAATAAATATTCCCTTTGAATGAAATTAAAGGTCAAAAGGGTTTATACAACATATAAATTAATGTTCGGTTTAAATCAAAATATGACTCAGTGAAAGGAGATTGAGGTAAAGTCCCTTACCTTGAGTGAAACTCATCACGTATATTTCTTGTTTTTATTGAACATAAAAATTAAGTTAATTTTTACTCGCTTTAGAACCTTTTTCAATTTTATTATTCCTTTTATATCACTTATTATCACATTGTAAAAATTACATAATTATATATGTTAATACCGGCTGTTCTGTCGATATTCGGTACTTGCCTCAAAAATGAACTTATTATAATTAAAAATATTCCATGTATTCAAAGGTACATTATGTATAGAATTATATTAATTATTTAAATACAATATAAACCCATTATATATTTGTATTTACATTAGTATATTACATTTTGAAATTGGAAATTAAATCCATCGTTCATTGAGATGGTAATTCATACGTACGCATGAACACTACTTTCATTTCTCATTCATATTTGAAGGAATGAAAAATAAATAATTCATAGGTATATTATAATTACATTAAGATATCATATGTTATATATGTTACATAAGTTCATTAATCTATATTTTATATGTTCCATGTATGGAATTAACGATCCATATAACTTTGAGGGGGCGGAAGTCCGCACATCCTCAAATAAAATTATCGTATCTACACATTATTGAAATTGTAAGGTTATGACTTTAAGAAAAAAAGTATAATCATAAAGAAAATATAAATTTAATATAAATAATATATAAATATAGTGTCTTTATTATTTCCTCCATGATTGGTGGTATGGGAAAATTGAACCATCATTGTTTTGTGTTGTAGTAGTTCGCCGTCCACAGAAACAGTATGTTCTTATCTATTAGATGGAGGTGTGTGTGTAAATATAGTTCGAATACATCTCATAAAAAACAATATTATTTTGGGGATAATTTTTTTTATTTAATCAATGAATAATAATATAATATGGATTCAATAAGTAAAATACTCGAAGAGAACTTTATAAAAGACGCTACCTCTTAAAACGTGTAAGTCCATTTGATTTGATCCAAAAGGCTTTCTTGTATTTCCTTATGCGCAATGTAAGGATTATAGGGTTAATGGAAGGATGTTATGATATTTTTTTGTATAGTTTATATGATACAATGGCCATGAGATGTGTTATTAAATGCGTATGGGTGATGTCCTTTTTTTAAAAGGGAGGAGGCACACTTTATGAATGTTTTGATGTGATATTTTATTATAATTTTTTTAGTTTAAATTGGTCCAAAAGTAATTAATTTAAAATATAATATGATTTTTGGTAGAATACCTTTCAACCAATAGGTTTTAGAAATGTCTTGGTCAAAAATTTAACCTTATATATTTTCTTTAACCCTTAGTTAACAAATTCAACTCTTACCATGTCTTCTTTTATATTCATTATGTATGGTTAATATAGCTACTATAAAAATCAAATAGAACCTCAACTGGTTTATTAATGAAATTTTAAACATTATATAAGTCATTTGGCTGAATATTAAATTATTAGGACTATTACGTCATTTAATAAATTATTATTTGTTTTACAAATACATTTATGTAAATTTTTATAATATGTATATCATGGGTTTTTAAAAATAAATGATAACTTGCTTATTACGAAACAATTCATTAATTAAATGATAAAAAGTGATAATAATCCATATAATTAGTGTATTGCATAAAAAATTTGGAAATATTCTTTTTAATATTTATAATATCATATATTTGAATCATTAATTAACAAGGTAATCCCTACATCATCATTGTGTCATTAATATATTTATTTATTTGATATAAAAAAATTATAAATAAAATACCATGATATAGAAAATATTTCTGGATTTCTAAGTACTATTTATAAAGAAATTTAAATTTTATATAACCCCATATAAATGTTTTTAGTAAAAAACACATGTTTGTGTTAATTTTTCATTACATTAAATTAATTGTTATAAAATTACATTTACCCACCAATGTGGCTCCATGGGGTCCCAAAATCAACCCAAGGATTTCCATGGTCAAAAATATCTCATAAAAATGTATAAGGATACTTTTTATCCTATTTTAATAATATTATTATAATATTATTTTCCCTTATTGACCAAATTGACTGTTTAAGAATGGTAAATAAAATAATTGCAGATGTTACTATTCATAATGTCTAAAAATAAAAGGTACATATATACACAATTTATACCTCTTAATTCTAAATATAGAGTCAATTTTTCCAAATTTAAAACATAAAATTTTAAAATATTAATTTAAAATTAATTCCCATTGTCAAAACCAAAAAGAATGTTTTAAGAAGTAAAAACTACCAAAAGATTGACATGTGTTTGTGTTAAATTTCAAAGTGAAATCACTTATAATGACCCAAATTTGATTAAATGAAAAAATATATAATCCAAATACACTCTAAAACAAATTAAAATCACAATATAACTATATATATAAATAATATGAAATAGAAGTTTTGACATAAAATGTCTTATTTTTTCACTATTCCTTAAAAAATGAATTTTATCAAAAAATTACCAGATATTTATCTAAAGTAAATTTTGATGGCATGATTCTATAGAAGAAGATTATTTTGTCAAGTATAACATATAAATTTCACAAGAAAATATATTTAAAATTGTCCCCCATCAAAAGGTGGTAAAAAAGCCTTTTAAAATTATTAGAGTATTTAATGCTTAAAATTGGATGCAATTTTTTTAATCCTATAAAATTTATTATATAAATAAATATAAATTTAAAAAATATATATATTTTTGTTATAGTAATTTATATTAAATCCCCCAATAAAATCGCTAGGTGTTAACTACCATTTAAAATAATAATATTATTATATTATTTTTTTGTATAACTCAAAGTTGTGTGCGATTAAAGATTTCAAAGAAACTTGATAATGCATGTTGAGTACACTATTGGAAAGAGCCTCCCCTTCAATGTAAAAAATTATTATTATTTATAGATATGAATTGAAATTAAAAAGTATTATTCTATAAATACCTAGGGTGTTATAGATTTTATCTCACCAATGATAGAAAATATCTTCCCATTTACCTGTATTCAATACATCCTCCACCGGAAATAATGAATCTACATATGGAATCCAAAGAACTATTATATATCTAGAATGACTCCATATGTTCTCATAACACCTAATAACAAATCCCAAATGAATCTTTGTCTTATAATAGTGATTTCCCATGATCGGTATGTGTTAGTGAGCTTAGAATCTCACTCAGTAGTGTTCTCTAGGCGCAATGGTCCGGGTAAAGGTATTATAGGGATCTAAAAGTATTGAATTAGGGATGTAAAAAATATGGAGTGGGGTATTCCTATTTCAAAATTAAATATATCTAATGTGGATTATATATATATCATTAATAAATTTATACATGTAGGCTATGTTTTATAGGAATCCACTACCTATAGTTTTCTATATCCATGACCAGTAGCTCCATAATCCTTGTGTGGACCTCCTGGGGGTGGTAGTCATGGGAACATATCATAACATCATCCATCAATATTATCTATCACAAATCCTCTTATATTTGAACTGCATTGAATACCTCACTACTCAAGCCATAGAATCTTTTATGAGGGTCCATAAAATGTGTCCATAATTATTTCATGATAGGCCAGGAAATCACAGGTGATATATCTTGGCTGATAAAATGTGAAGCATCATCCCTCCCATGACATAATGGAATATCATTGGGGGTACTTATAGGCTAACCATATATCCATTTTCTATCAATCAAATATCAACTCAAGCCTATATCCTAATGATTGAAATCCACTACCAACTTCTAAGGTCTTATCTCTACGGTTCACCCTAGTAGAAATAGGGGATGGAGATATCTCTATTAAGAATATCTCAACCACCATATCTCCCTCTAAGACAGATACATTAGTAGGGATGTAAATTGATACTACTATTACTATAATATCATAATGAACATAATTTATTTAGTTGAATTCCTGAAACTATCAATAATTAGAAATTTCCATGGAATATATAGAGAGTACGGTAAAAAATGATTTATACACTTCGATTGATGTGTTTCCCTCCTGTAGTTTGGGGAGACCTAGGATAAAAATTGAAGATAATGTAGAAATGAAAAAAAATCATATTTAAGGAGTCACAAATACTATAACAAACTGAATGTCTCCCCATAATGTGTCTATATCACCTTGAAACTCCATATTGTGGTTTGGAAATGGAGTTGGATCACAATTAGGACCACTATATGGAAATCAGGGGTTCATAAAAGACGAAAATAATATCCAACACCACAACCTAGTACTCTGATTCATAGGGGTATGGATCTTCTTGATGTTGGGATGTTCAATATATCCAAAACTTGTAATGTCTAATAATAAAGCATCCATTATCTATAAGTATTTCCTAAACAATTGTCTTCTCTATAGGCAGAGGTAATATCGACAATCCACCTATATGAACAACCTCATGCATAGGTCCTCGGACTGAAGTCTCACTGCTGAGAAGATCATCATCCAGATATATCTATAGAATCATAAATGGATATCATCATTGATGAAAAATGAAACAGTCATGATACGTGATTTTAAAAGTATTATACAATTTGAGTTGACTCAAGAAGACACAAAAACCCCAAACCACTCCTATAAAACTATTGTACTAATGTTTTATTTCAAGCTATTTCCCATATATATTGAGTAAATATGATGATTATCAATGTAATGTTGAATGGATAATTCAACATTCACACTATCACTAGGTTAACTATCCCAAGAGATGAATTCAAGACACTTTAACACTCTTTCCTTATATACTAAACATATCCCAATAGATATATTGTCTCCACACTCCCATTTGATAAAAATTTATTCTCATTCCTCTCTACCATGACCCGACCAATCAAGGCCCACATGTCAAGCTGTAAGCTTCAAAAGAATCCCTAATCCAACCATTAATGGGATAATGTCTAGTTACAGGAATCAATTTGGCATGTAACACACATTGGATAACTTTTCCTAAAGTAATTGTACACATGCACATATATCTAAAAAACGATTATAATGTGGATAAGAAAAAAATTGAAACCAAAAATCCAAGAGTAATATATAATCAAACACCAATGTATGAAAAAATGATTTTATTATGTATAAAGGGTGAAATACGAGCCTCTAAAACTACAAAGAAGCATGATTTTCTGGAAAATTAAAAATGATACCCAATAGTGACTCTAGTATGTATATAGAGCCAGTTTTTTTCAACTAAACTCTACTATATCCTGCTGCACTAAGGACTCTTCCAACTATTCTATCACAATTATAAGTCAATCTCGGTGTGGGAAGATCCCATGGAGGGGTCTATATAAATATACAAGTAAGGACACCCTAAAACCAAAACCTAATTTATCAAAGAGAGTGTCATCTCGATATCCCAAAATCAAGGGGTTTATGTTTTCAATCTTATATATGCTCATAAGAAGACACTATTTCCTAAGGTGAGGCTCTTCCTCACTACCATCATAGGGATTCATCTTCAAAATATGTGGTAATTATAATCTATGGTCCTAGACATCAGGTATCACCAACACTGATGGAATTCATATGAAAAAGGTAAAGCGTGTTTGGATCACATCCCTAACCTATAGAGGGTTTATAAACATATTTAAAATAACCCACTAAAAAGGTGATCACATGATCTGGATATTGTTAATGCGAAACATGACCCAACATAGGATATAATGAGATAGTGGATCACACCCTGAACCACATGGAGGGATACCTAACTCAATCTTGTACAATCGCATAGGTGGGATCACTCGTTGTTTACAAAGGACAAGATTTGACATTATACGCTCATGGGAATAGAAAATAAGGTAATTCACTTACTTTAAAATAGATCTAGTGTGAACACTCAAGTTAAAATTATATCCAATATAGGATTAACATGAAATATAGGCATTGTACAAGATTTTTTGGTTTTTTTCACCTCCAAAAAGGATATCCATGGTATGGTGGGGTCTAAAATACATGTTTCATTTTTAAAGGAACACATAGTAGGAAGGAATTTCCCTAGAGACTCATAATATTTCATTTGTCACCTAATCCACCATAGATCACATTAAAAATTTCTAGAGTTAAGGTGGATAATTCAAAATTTTTCATCATCATATTTCAGTAAAGGAATGTCAACATGATGTTTCTAGAAAAATAGCTATCAACTATACCGCCAACATATTTCCATCATCAAATTCATTCATCAATAACCCCTCTAGTCATGACACCTAATATAGCATATAGAAATTTCTAAAATTTCATATCAAACACACCATAAAATGGGGTCCTAGATATATTAAACTCACTATCTAGTAAAATTATATAGATGAATGTAGAATGGAGGGAGATATGCACAAATCTGAAAGATGATAATCCAATAAGGTCTGTGTTTAGCTAGCCAATGTTCATGGAATCAAATGAATGGGGCGAACAAAAAAAATATAAAATAAAAAACAAATTACTAATTCTAAAAAGATGAAATATTCAATGGATACAAGAAAAAATAATGATTCAAAAGTTAATATATAAATGAATTAATTCATGTTTATCATAGAAAAAAATAATGGTGAATCAATAAAAAATCGATACCACCAGTTGGAATGATCATTGATGGATATAACAAACATGATAATTGAATAAGAAATATGTGTTTTTCTGATTTAAAACTCCAAGGATCTTCAATTCCATCTATCCAATTAGTAGAGACACGACACCATATCCTTGTATTTTATCCCTTTGCTAGGCTGGATAAACCACCCACAGTAGTGACATGAATATAAAATCTCTCCCTCACCATGGATCACAAAAAGGATTCAGAAATCATATGATAAAATGAATTATCAAGGATAAGATGGATAATTAAATTAATAGGTGAAGGAATTGAATGAAAATCACATTATAAAAACCCCACATCTATGATCCAATTTCCCTTAATCAAATAGACGATATTCAAGAATATCGATGAGAGTTTTTAAAATTTAAATACCTTCCTAACATTGATGAACCCATGACCTGCTCATACACCATAGCCATAGTACTATTGAAAAATAATGGAAAATGGAGAGAACATGTGTCTTATCACCAGTGGTTATATCATTTTCTGTCAACATTTACTCTAAAACTAGCATGGTGCGGTGGTTTTATTCATAATATAGAGACAGTACCCCAACACTCCATGTGTAAAACCATGCATAAAACCAAGCCCTTGCCTCCCCATTTCAAATTAACCATTTTTCATAGGGCTCACTAGGGACCACCATAGTCATGGTTTAGCAACTGTTTCAGCAAAAAATGGCCATTAACTAATTAAGATAATGATAACCATTACATGCCTTGTAAAATCATAATGAAACAATGAATTACTCCAAAAATAAAATTTAACATATTTCTATTTATTAAATAGTGATAATAACATTGTTATAGAGATATTCCTTTAATAATAGGAAATGTTTATACATTGTAATGAAATCAACAATAACCTATATAGAATTATTCTTCTATGTATTATTCTAATTTCTAGTGGCAATTCTTGTTATACAATAGTCCCAATTCTATATTGGTATAGGTAGAGTTTTCATTACTCCCTTATAATGTTGTATTTCTGACATTACCTATAGAAACACAAATAATCTAGACATATAGTCCATAATTTCAAAGTTTATACCTTTCCACCAATGATATTCTCTTAATTCTTGGTATATATTATTGATAACATGGTGTATATATAATTTTTATCTATATTATTCATCTAGTATACCCCTTTTCTACTTTTTGTATATTAAACAAATCAAATATTCCCAAACATCAACACACCATCATTATAGATGACTCATATCAATTTTTATCATTATCTACTTTAATACTCCATTACAGTTTCTTATTATCCTACATAGACTTCTCTACTATTTCTAGTAAATATGGATTTACAATTTCATTGAAAAGAAATTATTCTTCACCGTTCCAAACTATTACCGTATCAAAATTTTATAAATCTAGGAATATTTAATCTTGTTAATTATCGACATTGTTAGAACTCCACAATCCCTCCTTGACAGGGTGGTAGTGTATTGAGAAATAATTCTCTATGAGTATCTCAAAAAAAAATTGGTTTCCTAATGTTCTTATCTATCTAACATATTATATACATAAAACACTTGTGATCAATATATATATAACACTATTTTCAATTGATATTGATCATACATATATTCATGGAATACATTATAGCTTTAAAATAGGATCATGAGGTGGTATTTCCAATTCATGGATCTTCATCTTACTTGAAAAATAAGAAACCACTCTATCATTTTACATAAATACACAACCAAATCCTTTCATTAATGCATAATTATATATTTCTATCCCTACCATTACTGATTGTAAATTTAGTATCAATGAATTATCCAATTACAAATTCAACTCTTCAAAACATTATTTGAATTTTATTGACCATGTCAATTTAACCCATTTATGTGTTAACAATGTCAATGTTTTATCCAATTGGTAATGTTTTTGAAAACCCACATAATAATAACCGAATAATCCAATAAACTATTTAAATCATATATATTCATCGATACAGTTCATTCATTAAATACCTGTGTCTTTAAAGAATCCACACACATCCTTTGTCTGAGGATGATATGTCTATAAAAATAAACTTCACAAAGCCAGAATTCAATCTTATGTAAGTTCTCATATAACTCATAATCTCTAAGAGTCTCATCAGTTATTTATAAATATTCATCATTCTCTTCATGGATTTATGATTATATATAAATATCATCAATTAATACCACTATAATGTTATCTAGGAGATACTTGAATATATTATTCATCAAATATATAAAAACAAAAAAATTTATTAGTCAATCTGAATTAGATTATGGTAAAATCATATTGTCCACACCTCGTAAAAAAATTTTGGGGTATTTTATCCATTTTCATGCTTAATTTTTGATAACCAGGTTGAAAATAAATCATTGAAAACAAGTTATTCTAGAAGTTAATAAAAATATTAAATATTGTGTGGAAAGAGAATCTTATTATTTATAGTGATGGTATTGATACCCATATATTCAATGAATAACCGCATCATCCGATTTTTATTTTTCAATAATATAATAGGTGTTTCCAATGATGAAACATTTTTGTGTATAAATAATTGATCACCCAACTCCTATATCTATTTCATTATCCATAAAAATTCCAATGGTTCCATTTAATATTGAATCTTGGATATGTTTTTCATCTGGGATGAGTTAAATAGAAAACTCAAGTTCTTACTCTGGGGAATGTTGTAGTAATTGTTTTAGAAATATATCAATGAATCCTTTAAAATGATCACATCCTCCATCATTATGGTGTCTTCCCCCTTTCATTTTATCATTTTATATTCTGATTCACTGAGAAATTTTTTAAGGTGAACTACATTAGTGGAACCATAATATAATATGATAATGAATTTTCTCCCATAATAACAAAGAATTAGCAAAACATTCATAAATAGTAATATTATATTCTATGAAATAATTTCATTAATTATAATTTCAAACACAATCCATATTACGTAATATATAAAATTAATTCATATTTTGTCAATTATTTCAATAATTACAGAATATCTACAAATATTAATAGGGACTACTCAATATATCCTTACTGAAATAACATTCCCATTCCATGTCTCGATTGACAACACATTACTTAAAATTTTAGGGGAGGATTTAATTCTATAAAAAATATAACATATATAAATGAGTTTTTAGATCCCGATTCAAATAAATGATAACCTAACTTTGATATTATGATCAATAAACCTATAATCATTTCATTTGGGACTTTAACCTTAGCTGTAGTGATCACATGATTTTGACCATTATTCCTCATAATTTTTTTTAAATTATATTAACACTGGTGTAATTCATTATAATAGATCCCCATGACTTTACAGTTGAATCATTCGACATTGGAGGATTCTATCTTGCCAAGGAAATCACAAACCAGACAGCCTTTATCTCCATCAATGAATTTGACTCCCCTTATAATCTTGAATTTTCTAAAATGTTTATTTCTATAACTATTACATGTTGTAAATTTAACCTTTACCTTATACTATTATTTCTATATTTCATTTTATAGAGTTCTAAACCACTCAATTATTTTATTGATTTACCTAGAAAACCAAAGACTTTCATAATTATTTCTCTATCTTGGTGGAAACATTATACTATATCTTAGTATACAAAAATATTTCAAATGATAATTTGATCTGAAGGATAGGTCTTATCCCATTAATAAATGATCAGTATTACTTATGTGATTATGTAAATGATCTTTATCATATGTTTCTTATCCTATAAGTTACCATAATTTTCAATAACATTTGCATCTTCATTTTTCATTAGATTGATTAATTTCTTACCATATAAAATTATAGCTCTTGAGGAAATAAATTTTCAATGAATATCACCTTAAAACCCTTCCATTAAATAAATTATATCTCCTCAAACTCATTATTATAGATAAATTTCCACTATTAACCATCTTCTCCCATATACATTAATGTAAATTTTATTTATCTATATTTCACTATTAACTAAATATATAAATATATTTTCTTGGAACATGATCCATTACTCAGCTATATATGTATTTTTTCCCCACTGAATGAATGGGGTTATTATTGCATGAAGCTCTATATAATTATTCTACAATATTAGTGATCAATATATCTCTCAATATTGGATCAATTTTTAATCATTATAAGAGACAATTGAATCAATATAGTTATAATATTCTCATATTCATCACCATCCTCATTTAATTCATTGACTTGATCATGAGGGAAATTCCAACATAAGATACATGTATTCATATGATTTTTTAATTATCTAGTATATATATATACACAATTTCATAAAACGGATTAAATGATACCATAATAAATATGGAATTATAATTTCAATTATAATATTATTAAAATATTCTAGAATACATTCTTGAATATCCTTAGGGATCATCATAATTTTATGAATTTTTTATATTATATTCATATATATCAAGTTCCGAGAAATTATACAAAATTTTCAATGATGCTAATAATAAAAACCTTAACCCTAGTTTCCAGTTATTTTATCGAAACTTATTTCTTTTATAAAATTTAACATTTATCCCATTGAATGATATCAAATTTTTCATTAGTATTTAGAGTTTATATACATACACGATTCCCACATTACATTCAAAAAACTATAGAAAATTTAAATGTACAATTAATGTGTTATTATTTTATATTGTTTATCATTCAAATCATTATGTGTTCATTTCATGGTAACCCAATGAATGTAAAACACAGTAATTGGTAATCATATATTCTTAGTAAGAGATATAATACAGCAGAATCTATCATACAATAAATAAAATGTGATTTATATGGTAAACATAAAAAAATATGTGATATAACAAACATAATTAATTGATATTGTATTGATGGAAAGTATATAAATATAAAAAATGACATGGATAAAAACAAATTACTTTCATAATGATATAATATTCAATTTATATAATCATAATCTTATTATCACAAATGTGTTCCAAGACATTAAACATAAATATGCAATCTATATAAGAACTACTCAAGATAGTTTTTATAATGAGACCAACCGATGAATCAAGAGACTATCTAATATTGGTCATAACCCATTCATGTATAAAGACTAATTTAATCATTATATGAAAGAAATGAAAAACTATTTAATATTTATTGAATATAAATATTCCAATTGAAAGTATAACCTATAAAATGGAAATAGTTTACCTTGTTAAAAAAATATAAAAACGGGATGAGAACCTATATAAAAAAATCTTTATGGCATAACAAGAGTATAACCCTAATGAAGTATAAAAATCATTAATATATGTTTACATAGATAAAAAACATGATTATAATGAAATCCAAATGTCTTTTTGAATATAAGAAGAAATATCCCCTTTTATAATTTTTTTAAAAAAAGAAATCCTAAAATATTTTTAATAGGATTTTAATTGAAAAATTGAAAATTGTTATGGAATCATGACAATGAATAACTGTTGTGATAGTGGGAAAATATGCCCTTATGGTAAATATTGAAAAAATAATTTCCAATATCAGAATAAGTTAAAAAAATATCTTTTATAGAAAATGAAATATATATATTTTTAATGAACTAAATAAATTACAGTATTTTAATAAAATACCTTTATTATTAATTTAAAATTATTAAATATATTATATAGAAAAATTTTAAGGGAATGGATATGGAAAATAAAGATTTCAAACATGAAAATATAAGGATGGATTTTAAGAAAACTATATTTTCATTATTTTTATTTGAAAATGGAGGAAACATATGACAGTTTTAAGATAAAAATACAATATAATACCCACAATAAACACTTTAACACAATCAATATCCAATAAGAAACATATTGTGATGTAAACAAATAAATTAAACATCTTCTAGTTCTGATATGCTCTATCTGTATTATAAGGAATTCATAAATATTATAAATCTATATCCAAAAAACTATTTAGATTACTTTTATTATATATTATTCATTAAAATTTTCTAAAAACAGATATATTAATATTTTAATGAAATATTCATTATTTGAGTGTAAATAATTCAATATTCTATACATTTTTTGTATGAAAATTCTAGTCATTTTACCTTTATCATTGTTTCATCAAATAAAAAATAATAAAAATTAAAGAATTATAAATTTTATGTATTAAAAACAATTTTAGAACTATAAATTAATAATAGTCATGAAAAATGAAATACATTATTTTTTAGACAATATATTCTCTACCTATACATGGATGAAATTTTTATTTTTATAATACATTAAATAGAAATAAATTAGATAAATATATAAATTTATCGAATAATAATAGTATTATTATTATATTTTTCGATAAAAATAATTTTATCACTATCCATGTGGGGAATAAATGGAAAAAATGAATTCTTTTTTGGAGATGAAATTCCAAGTTTATGCATGTGTGGGGATCTAATTTATCAATGGATAGAAGGGGAAGAAGGTTGATAAAATATTATCTTTATATAATCATAATATTTTTAAAATATATATTATATTTTCTTTAATTCCTCGTTTATAATGATCCATATGAGGTAGTAATGAAAAATGAAATATATCACCTTGTGGAGGTGTTAGTCCACACACATTCGTGAGAGATGATTTAATTTATCAGAAGACGGAAAGGGAGATAGAATTGGGTTGTGACATAAACATAAAAGAATTCATTATATTTTAGGTAATGATATTATTATATCATCATGGATATCATAGGATTAAATTAATTATAAAAATAAAAAAATACCAAATAACATAGTTTATAGTTATACCTCTTCTTTGAAAAGCCTCATTTTACATACACATTGAGGTTTTTTATGTTGATCTTTTAGTAAAACTGGGACCACCAGTTTGTGTGGAAGGAATTTCAAAATCAATTTAGGTGGGGTTTTTTTCTAAATAGAGTTAGCAGTGTTTGTGGATAGATTATGAGAAAATATTACAATTAATATGTAAGTGACTGGAACACATCTAATTATTCATAATGTTTTAATATTAAAATTCTAATACTCTAGGTCAAGTGGAAATAAAATAATTTTTTTGATGATAATGTGATAATTTAATAAATTGACACATTTATAATAATTGGGATGATACATTGGGACCTTTCCACACCTTTTCACCATAATTAACAAGATTTACCCTATTAAAGTAGTGACAATATTTTTACCATTATTAATATTCTTAATGAAAAAAATATAAATAATCATCATTAACAATTTTCAATTAAATTATTGGAAATATAAACATTATTTTTCCAAATTCAGTTTTATCAATTCAAATATATTAATCTTACTATAAGTACATAAAATGAAATGTAATTTTTTTGGGAAAAATATGTATTTAAAAAAAATTAACTTTTATAAATATAAAATATAATTATGAATTATATATAAGTAATTATAATACATTTAATTATAGGTATATGATTTTACTTCAAAAAAATAGATAAATAATGATACATTAAAATTATTTATTTTAAATAAAATAAATTATAATTTTGTTAAAGTTTACATTTTTATTGTTCAACCAAATATCAAGTATTTCTTAAAAATAATAAAAAATCACCCATAGATAAATCAATATTATAAAATCAAAAATAATATCCATATCATATTAATAATTGTTTTAAAATGTAATATTTAAAATAAATATAAAGATGAAACATTTAATTAATAATGATAAAATAAAATGATATGCATTGAGAAAAATTATTGGGATATAGTGTTTTCAAACAATATGACCATATCAGGAAGTCCATGGCCTGCCATCAAGGTTTTAATATATTGAAGGTAGAAATTTAATAATATTTTATGGAATTATATAAAATTTTTTAGATAATATCAATTACTAAAAAATAATATGAATATTTATTCATTAATGATTAGGAAATATAATTGGATAATGAGATGTTACTCACTACAAAAATAAATTCATTTAATATCGCTTTTACTTATCAACAATAGAAGAAGAAATTTGTAAATGACATATTTATTAGAACTAAAAAATGAGTTTGTAAATTTAACCTTTTAACTGCGCTTTTATGTTAATTCTAAAAAAGGAAACCTTTTTAGCTCTTTTTTTTGCACAAACAAAGTGTACAATTTGTTAGTTCCTTATGTTTAGAAATGATAAATAATTCCATCATAAATGCATTTTTAGTGCTGATAAAATGAAATATTTAAATATATAATAAATATAAAATGTGTTTATTAAAACAATATTTCAAATTTTATAAATTAAATAATTATTGATAAATATGAATTGATTGATTATATAATATTAAATTTTAATTATTTTATTAATTGGATAATTATAATAATTAATGTTATTAAATTTTATATATATAATATATATATATATATATATATATTAATGTATATAAATATTATTTCTATATTAAAAAGTATTTATGCACTTTATATTAAAATTTCAAATATTTAATTGAATAATGGATTATAATTAAAAATTAATATGAATTCAATATATTGGCTAATTGAAAACTACTCGACATATAATTGAATATCCTTTGATTCTTCAATTTAATATTGATCAAATGTGTGTTATATTAATTTCAGATATACATAATTAATTCCTTATTATATAAAATATGCACACTTATTGAACTTATCAATTTTTACAATATTGTTAAAGTGTTCCCATATTCTTCTTTTATTCAATTTCACTCATTTTTTACATATATGCATGCACTCAAAATCATTTCATTAACAATGTAAAAAATATATTTGTAAAAAAATATTTATAAATAAATATATGTATAAATGTACATTCACTATATTAATACAATTATATATTTATAATTATAAATAGGTAAATAATTTTTTAAAAGTATTTATATAATTATAAATAAATAATGATGTATATTTAAATAATTATTTAATTTACAATAAATTTACATAAATAATGAATTTAATTACTATATTTATATTTATATTTATTTATTAAATATATATGTATAATTATATAAATATATATAATGATATAAATAATATTTTTTAAATAATATTTTTATAATTATAGAAAAATATAAATATATATAATTATAGTAAATATATTTAAAAAGTAATATATCTTATCTATTTTTATTTATACATATTAATAATGTATTTAAAAATATTTGTAATTTTTTATTAATAATTATAATTATAAACCCATTAATAATAATTCTGTAATATGTATTAATAAGAGAATATTTAACAGCACTTATTGGTAAGCACTGATAAAAGTGTCGTGATCTATTTTAAAACCCTATCCATTTGCGAACTCGTCATGACATAGAAGCTTTCCGAAGAATCCACCCTCTATTGTCACCACTCCTCTCTGAATCAAAGGTCAAATCACACCACTTGACTACCTCTAAACATCTTGTCTATCATCCAAAGAGGGTCGTGGATTTTTTTCATCCTAGCAAGGTGGGCCTTCCAAATCTCTTTGTGTATCTTTGGTTTTGTTTTTGATTTCTTCTTATATGATTTTTTATGATCTATTCTTTACTATATATGGTTTATGAATTTATTATGATCTGTTGATTAGGTAATGATTAGTGGTCCGATGATTTTATTGAATATATATGATCTTTTGTTTATACGTGACACTGAACAATGGATTTATTCATTGTGGTCAAAATGCAATGTTTCAAATCTTCTTATTAAATATTTTTTCATATATGTATATAAATGTGTCTAAATTTTCATGTATATTCCTGTTTGTTGACTAATTATTTAAGGAATATTAGTGGTTTCCTAATGATTATATATATATTGACACCATTCATGGACTCCTCATTGGGCATCCATCTTCAAATTCTATTTTTCATGAACCAAGTTAGTGGAGTGACGTATAGCCCTCTATTGGTTATATGTATCATAAGATCTAGTTACAATTATAATTAATTATTGTTCGTAGTTTTATTATGGAGAAGATTCAAAGTTTCCATCCCATGTTATGCACATGAGGTTTTATAACATCAAGCCTTCAATATTGAATCATTATAGTGCCTTTAGTTCGCGTTATTTGTAAATATCTGGGTTTTATCAATTTGATATTTTTATAGACTATAAGTGAATGAGTTTTTATACTTTTGTGACATGTATGTCTATATATATAGATATTTAATCATTCATTCCCTTAGTTGTTTGTCTAATAGGTATGCCTATATCAGGTAATGATGACTTTGGGTTTGCATGTCCATTGACTCCAAGGGTCATGTAGGAATTTTGATTGACCTCTAGTACTAATTAGTTATATTTTTGTTGGGGTGGGGGTGGAACCTACCATTTAAGGTTTTTAACACCCAAATATTAAACCGTCCTTTAGTGACATTGGGGTCTGTTAAAGGTCATAAGATGATCTGGCCTGGTGTTGTTGGTGTATTTTAGGGTAGGATCATTACAATATCTATCTTCTAATTTACACTTATAATGTTTTGTGATAATATCATATATTATTTTCCTTTGTCTCAATATATTTTTTCAAATTCCAATGGCCCTTATTATTGGATTTGGAATATCTAGGTGATGAGATATTCTAGTAGAAATGATCTATATTTCCCTTATTAGAATTTTCTATAACTTTCATTTTTGATAATGAATATCTTATTCATATATATTTATATATTTTATAAAATTAATATTATTAAACCTATTAGGATGGATATGAACCCAAAAATGGGTGACCTCTAATCTTTTAACAAACAAATATTAATATAGAGTTAAAGAGTTCTTCATGTTTTCAAGAGAGCATGTGGATATCCCTTCTAAAATCATTAGTTTGTGTTTACGTTGTTTTTATTCAAGTATAATTAGTTTAGAGGTGTTGGAAGAACATTTTTTGCTCATAGAATATATCAAGGATATAAATAATGGACTAAACTTGTAGAAAACTGAATGTGGACATAGATAGGGGTTGTACTACAGTTTATAAATTATTTGATATGAATACCATTGTGAAAGATGATGGAGATCGCATAGAGGAAATGACAATGGAAATTGAAGATGACCATCGGGATTGTAAAAATTTGTTTGAGGTGTTAAAAAGTTATTCCCATAAACCATTGTTAACTGGTTTTACTAGATACAAAACGTTGTTTGTTGTATTCATGTTACATAATTTGAAAGCTAGAAATGGACTGAGAGGCCCATAATTTACAGAAAGACATTGTATTTAGAATGATATGGTACCAAATGAAAATAAACTACTAGGTCGAATATTGGATGTTAAACAAATGTTACATTCAATGTGAATGATCACTATAAAATACATGATTGTCCAAAGGATTGAATTTTTTTCACATAAACAATGAATCACTCTTCAAGTACATTATGTGTGGTGAAGATCAATACAAGAAAAATTAATCAAGTCCCCCAAAATAATTATATTTCATTCTTATCATTCCCTAGTTTTGAAGACTATATGGATGTTATGAAACCACAAGACAATTGACATGGCATGTAGATATAAGAATTAAATATGGGACCCTTTTTCATCTAGAAAATTCGAATCAGTTGAAAAAAATTGATTACAATTTCCATGAATCTAGAGATGGTATGACAAACATTCATCATGTATTATCTACGAATGCAATAAATCATTTTAGTGTACAATAGAGGACTCATAGTACATGTCTCATCATTTTGGTAAATTATAACTTGTCACTACGGTTATGTATGAATTAAAAATATATTTAGTGGTCTATAATTATATATGGACAAAGAAACACGGTAATGATATTGAGGTCTATTTGGATCCATTGATCGACGATTTGAAATTAATGTGGGATACATGTGTTATAACACATGATTCTCAAAGAAGTGAATAATTTATATTGAGAGCCATATTGTATTGAATGATCAATGACATTGCTGCTTATTAAAATTTATTAGGATATAGCATTAAAGTCACGTTGGGGTGTATCATTTGGATAAACGCACAAACATAGTTTCGTTGAAACATTCCTAAAAGACTATGTTTTTAGGACATCAAAAATGTTTACCTCGATGACATAAATACTGATTATAAAAGACATAATTTTATGGGAATGTTGAAATAGTTACAACATCATCTCCATCAAAAGGTGATCAATTGTAAAAAAATTTAAAAATGACTGACACTATTTTTGGTAAACCATTTTTGAAAAAACATACAAAATCTGGTTGAAAAAGAGATAAATTTTAATTGAATTACCATATTGGATATATATTTATATTAGACATTTTATTGATTTCATACACTTAAAAATTTTTTTGATTGTGTTATTGGCATGTTACTAAATTTTCCTAGAAAAATGAACAATTGAATCATGGCTAGGTAGGACATGATTGCAATGGGGAAAAGGAAAGAGTTGAAACCAGTTTATGGTAACAGGGGAATATTTCTTCCTCTAGTAGCTTACACTCTATCCATATAGGAAATGTTGTAATTTTTTATTTTCTATTATGAGTGTAAATGTTGAATAGGGGTATTAATAAAATATCAATAATGTCATGTTGATGACTAATTAGAGGTTACAAGGACTAAAATCACGTGATCGTCTTGTCTTCATGAAAGATTTAATTCATATTTCTTTTTGATGCATTCCACCTCAAAATATATGACATACATTAACCAGACTCTACTTATTTTAGAAATTCGTTTGCAGTAATGTTCTAGACTCAAAAAAGTATCCCATCATGAATAAGGAGATTTAAATCATATTTTTGGAATTAGAAATGTTAGTCCAACCATTAGTCATTGAAATAATGCTCTACCCGATGATTCACTTGGATTGAGATGTTAAACTATGTGGTCCTGTCTATTATAGATAGATGTAAACCATTATTGATGTATGAATATTTTGAAATGGTATTCAATGAATCGAATTTATCCTAATTTTTTTCTGAAAAATGATATATTGTTAAATAATATTGTGAATTCTGTACCAATAACCAATTAGGTGTTGAAAACATCATCTCCCAATGACACGTCACATCAAAATACTTATGGGGAAGATATTTTTTTCATAATTACCATGACAGAGTGGGAGAAAATATATAAAATGTATGATAGTTGATGAATTAATTAACATGATTGGTTATAAGGATATAAATCCAATTTACACATGTGGATGAAGTAATGAACATGTCTAGTTTCACGGATAGAAGTCCAATTTATAATTTTTTTTTTGTGATTATATATTAGATATGAAATTTTTAGTGTACAACATTTCAAGAGCCTCTTTTCTGTTCAAAATGGGTTGACAATATCAAATGAGTGAAATTTGACGAAATATGCTTTGAGAAGGTGAATTTTAGTATAGAATGAGAAAAATATGATCCATTCATAATGGAATTACAAAAATTTAACTTATTTTATGTATCTAATCCAAAAAACAATAATTAATTAATAGTCTTGCTGGAAACATAAACAAATGTTGATCCAGATGAAAATTCAATAATGTAAAACCCTTTTATTGGGACATAAAAAAACATTTCATACTAATCATAATATAAAAATTTTCTTTTCTTTAATAGGGTACCACACATAGGTTATTGGGATTCTCAAAAGCGGAACTAAATCCTTGAAACCTTTAAACAATAGAGGGATTTCAATGAGAAGGTCAATGTGTTTTTTAATATATTATGTTTTTTATCATTGTATTATCTGTTTTCTACTAAATTAACATAATATAAATTAAATGTTTTACTACTCATGTAGATAATGTATTATTCACATGATTATGTTACCAATCCCCTGGAAGAGAAAACTATATTAAGGGAAACCCATTGGATAGATTAAAAGGTAATGTTATGATATAATTCCTCTATTTTACTAAAAAATTATATAAGGGAATGATTATTTAATTTCCATTATTCCATGTAGAGTTCGTTTATTTTATAAGATAAATGTCCATGTGTCAGTCCTTTGCAAGAAGAACAATAACATTATCTCTTCTCATTCATAGAGGTAATCTTGATGTTTCCACATTAAAATCATTGCCCATAGAATTAATGTATTGTTTTATATATATGATTAATTGATTTCTTTTTAGTGTTAATACAATTAAAATTGTTTTCTATATAGTTGTATTTTTTTGTTTGAGTTGGAGTGCTTTATATTAATTTTATTCCCCACCCCATTAAAACATTTTCACTCCTATAGTGGTTCATTTATCACCTTTTTTCAAGTTACCTAAACAGCCTTTGAGGGAAGAGAAATGACGTTGTATCCGCAAAATCATAGAGTTAATCTTGATGTATTTACAGTAAAATAATTTTCCACATAATTAATTTATTCTTTCATATGTATGTTTAGTTTATTTATTTTTATTATTACTCACATAATAGTTATTTTCTTATACAGCTGCATTATTTTCATCGAATTGGGGTGCTCTATCCAACTTGTCTTCTCCTTCACTGTTAAACAATTTCCACCCCTATAGTGATATATTTATAAAATTTTTTCATGTTACCTCTATTACCATTGTAGGAAGAGTAATGACACTAACTTTTCTCAATTATAGAGGTAATCATGTTTATTTTACAGTAAAATCATCTTCAATAGAGTTTTATTATATATATATATATATGTATATATTATTTCTTTTCTAGTATTACTCACATAATTTTTTTTATTATACATGTGGATTATGTTGTACATTTATGGGTGCTCTATCAATCATTCATCACATTTTGCACCAAAATTTCCACATACTATTTCTATCGCAAAACCCATCACTTCTATCATGTTGACATTTATCACTTTCATCCAAGTTCCCTCTACTACTCAATTATCGAGTTAATCTTGATATTCTCATAGTAAAATAATATTCCATATAATACCTATATTATTTCATATTTATTCTTAATTTATCTTTTTTATTATTAATCATAATAATATTTTTCTTATATTGGTGGATTTTTCTTCGAGTTGAGGTGGTTCGTTTGAAACTTCTCATTCTATGATGGTAGTTCGATAAAGAAAGTCAATGGAAATCATTCTAACATTGAATGTTAAGATCATTTTTGAATGTATATATTAATTTTTATATATCTAATTTTATTAAATAATATTTTAAATATATATAATAATATTTTTTTCTTGTATTTGTGTTGTAAATATTATTTCATTTAAATTATGTATTAGGATATTAATTTTTATTATATCAGATATGTTTCTAGTGTGTTTCTAGTTCTATTGTCTACTTTTATATAATATTGCAGAGGTGTACTATTGTTCTATAATGTCATACAATAGTATGACCCTTTATGAGAACATTTAAAATCACTACTAAAAAACCAATTTATCAATTATTATAAATCCACTAATAAAGGGTTCCATTAGCGGTGCTAAATTAAAGCGTTCATAAATGTGCCTTCTAGCAATTCTTCTTTTAGTGATGATAAATGACCCATTTATCAGTGGCTTTTCAATATTAATAAAAGTCCTAGGATTTTAACTCTACACATGTTGTCATTGCTATTCTTGCACTGATAAAATCCACTTATAATGCTGTTAAAGGAGTCTTTTGTAGTAGTGATTTCATGATATTTTATATATGAATTCTCATAAGATTTTTTGATAAAATTAGTAATGAATTTAAATGTTTTTTATCACATAGGTTCAATTTATATATGACATGACTATAAATGATCGAATATTCCTTCTTGACTACGTATTAATGTTGGTTAGTTGAATAAATCAATTTTATCTTCGATATTGAGATACTAGAATAATTTTGAGTTCTTTAAAGATTCCTATTTTATATTAGATATACTTACACACATGTGTATTATTTTTTGTAAAGGTATTGAGTTTGAACTAATTTGAGACCAATGTATATTTATTTGCAAATTAATTATTGCACTTTAATTGATCATATTTTAGTTCAATGGTGAACTGAATGTATTTATGCTGATGGTAGATCATTGAAGTCCAAAAAAGGGTTTAATAGTTGATTTATAATCCTTTCATATTGATGATATATTTTGATATTTTCTCTAAATAAAATTGTAGATATCTAGTTTGTTTCTAATAAGACTCTGAAATATTTCTGAATATTATTCTAGAGCCGTGCACTGAGACGGCGTGTGATTCTGATGCCTAGTGAGCCCGAAATGAATTTTATGTCAATATTAAATATGTTTTATATTACGCAGTTACAGATTTTTCTAATGAAATGAGGATATCCTTTAAATGAATGATCATATCGGAAATATGGAACTATGGTTGGGTCCGTAACAGGGTGCTTACCCTAGGTACGACAAAAATTAAGATTGTAGTGGGAGATTGGGTCGCTCTCTCATTGGGGGAAGGTTTTAAGTGAAATTAATTAATTAATTAAAAGTAAATTAACCTATTTTCATTTATATAAATTCAAAATTGGGAAATTGGGCCTCCAAATTCCTTTTCCAATGAAGACTCATCTCCTCCTCTCTCATTCTATCCTTCCGGTGGGCACTGGAACAATGAACGACAACAAAATTTGAACTCAGTAGGATCGAGGTGCAACCAATCTTTCTCACCCTTCATCATTGAATTCATTCTATAACAACTGAGAGGGATTTTATCTAGGTAGGACTCATTCATGGAATTTCTATTCCCAGAATTAAAATATTGAACATGTTGTCAGTTTTTTCATCAAGCTCCACCCCTTTCTCGAACACATTGTATAAACCTATGACCTAGATTCTTATTGTTTTTCAATTTCTCTAACAAAGGTCCCCCTTTATCAATCACTGTTCAAGAAAACATGGCATCTTATATATGAAAACCCTTTTTTATGATTCATTTCCCCCTAATTTCATCGCGTTTGTCACCCTAGCATCCCCATGGATTCTCTTTCGACAATTATCAGGAGATCCGACCTCAATCGGGAAAATGGAATGAGAGATATGTGACGTGGATTCATCAAAGGATGAAAAAAAATCATGATGAAGGAAATATATTAGAAATGACATGACACTAAGACAAAGAATTTAAAGGTTTCTCACTAATCCGATGAGAAAAAAAATATGACACGTTAAAGATCCACCCATACCCTCATCCACAATCAGGACCGATTCAAGATAAACAGAAAATCATTTTCATGTTCCTCATCTAGATCTAGAAATTCTGTAGCGTTTCCAGGCAATGTTGACCACAATGAAGGCCGATTCAAATAGTGTGCACGGATTCGGTGTAGATTTGGAATTATGGAAAAATTATTGACTACACGATGTGTTGAATGAGGAACACATAACAGGTATCCCTCCCTTAGAGGCAGCACTATGGTTTGGGAAACCAATTATATGACATGGTTTGTAATATCATGACATGCAGTGAGGCACTTCCTTGTGTGGGACATCCTGTGTAAAGGGAAAATAGCCAGGAAACACGGCTCGGTACCCATATTTATATGGCATGCTATGTGTTACACCAACATGGTATTTTCCCATTCATGGGATAGAAACCATGGCTGACTACAGGAATGTCCAGGAAATGAAGAGAAGAAACATTTTGTGAGGCCACCTTACACTCTCAGTACTTCTTGAGTTTAACTAAGAGATCATTTATCCTTAGTACCTTTTTTTGTTTAAACTCAGATTTTGACCCGAGAGATGCTTATCCTAGTTTTTTTCTTCTAGAATACAATGTTTCCCTCGAAACAAGATTTAATTATATAATGTTATTGTTATTGTTTGTAATTCACAGATATGAAAAATGATTATGTAATTGTATAGACAATCTCACTAGACCATTATCAGGCTTACCCTTTAGTTGGGTTAGGCATGGTGATCCTGGATGGTACTTCTGGTCTTACCCTCTAGCTGATCTAGGTTGTGAATTCCCTAATGCTAGTTCCATGCATATCATCTAGCTAGGCTAAGAAGTTGTGTTTCCCCTAATGACAGATCCAGACTTACCCTCCAGTTGATCTGGGTAGTGGCTTTCCTTGACAATTTTTCCATGTTACCCTCCAGTGGGGCTGGGATGTGGTGTTCCTCGATGACTACCAGAACAAGTCCCTCATCAGAGAATCACAGTGAAACAGAGCATTTTTACTAACCTATATACTTTTATGAAATAAGGGTGATTTCCCCACCGAGATGCATCCTTATTATATAACACAAAACCATGCGGGTATGTCCATGCCACCCAAAGTGGATAGTATCATGGTCTGGTTATTTGAGATCCATTGACTTGTTCTTCCTCAGAAATTATGATGAGGTTCCACACATCATTGAAATTTTTTACCATGGAACTAATCGACACTCATGTTTAATTGGAGGGTCTATGATATGGATATCCCCTTACTCTCTCATTTGGGTTTCATTGAATGCGCACAACAATTATTGGGTGGAGTTGTACTCTTTCGTTCACTATTACATTACCTTGTTCTTACACTATTTTTTCTAGCTGTATCTCCTATTATTTCCCCTTCACCACTTTAGGGTGTCCTACTGGGTATGTATATACTAACCCCTACATGGGTTTTCCCACACACGTAACATCTTTTGCAGAAGATGGATAATTTTATCGTGACTACAGAGGTGCGTAGGGATACGATTTGTGTGGACCAGATACGATGATCATAGTCGGGACTCAGAAGCTAGGCTCTCTCAGCTGACTCTATTAACAGTTGCTTTTTAGTTGGACAAATTTTTTGTTTGGCGTGCATCTTTCCCCTTTTTTCCTATAGTTTTCACTATCTTAGTTTGTACAGTCTAGAGGTTCAAGCATGTTTACTATACTTTATAGAAGTTTCATATTTTAATTCATTCCCCTTTGAACTTTTACATTTTCATTGGTAGCATGTGTGGGCATAGGTATTTAGGAAATGGAATCCCTAAGTTGTTATGACATTAGTGATAGTTTCCAACCCTTGGCCTATATAGGCGGGATTTGGGTAGTTGTGGCTCGAGCCCAGCTGGGGTCGGTCCATGACAATGTGGTATCGGAGGCGGTTCATTCCTTAGGATGTTTTTTAAACATTATTTGTTTAAAATATTGGTTTGTATTAGTCCAATGATGTTGATGTGTTTTGAGAATGTTTATTGGGCGAGGGAGTGCACTGTTGGTGGGGCGGTAGATGGGGCCATTCAGCTCGACTGTGATTACCAGAATGTCGACTTGGCACCATTAGATATTGGTTGAATGGAATAATGGTACATGAATCATATTGTATTCAAGTATGTTATTGTGCATATTTAGTTTTCTACCCACTCCTTTGTTGATGTATATATATATTCTCATCTGACCTCGGTACATTATGACCATTTATAGGTTGCCTTCGCAGAAATATCCAGCCATGATTCTTACTTTAGTTTGTGAAGACGACCCGATGAGCGACAAGGCCTCAGTTTAGGGACCATCATGAGACCCCATCCTCTTGGTAGACAGGTAGACACACCTATACACATAAAGTATCAGTTGGTACTAGCATGACAAGATGAGGACATGCTTTTACTGAGCGAACTTCCTGAGTATCATCGATAGAGACTGATGAGGTTCTGTGGCGATCCTAGTTCTCAGGGGGCAGAGGACTGGATGGGTCAGCAATCTATGTGTTCAGACTAGTGTGGACCTCAACAAATTATAGAGTGGAATTTGTAACTATCCACTTTCACGATGTAGCTAGTCACTAGTGGAGCATGGTTACCTAATTACATGATGACATGACGCTCACGTGGGATGACATTTAGCATATCTTTAGTAAGGAGTACTACCCATCGTATTTTCTCTCTATCAAGATCCAAGAGCATCTAAAATTACCTATGGGTGGGATTATGGTGGAAGAGTATGTAGAAAGGTTTACTAATCTTACTTGCTACTCCCTGGATATTTTCTGAGCTGGATACATCTGTGGATGGATGTTTTAGTTGGGGGTCCGTAGAGAGATCTGATCCAGAGTAGTATCATTGTACACCCCTACCTATATTGGGGTTTTTAAGTGACAACTAATTATGGATGGTGTCTTGAAAGTGGTACACAAGCTATATAGAACTGGAGCTAGGCTTGACATAGTTGATCCTTCTTTAGCAGTAGGAAAGCACTTGAGATATCAGGATAGGAGACCCTTCCATGAGTAGAATTAGAGTTGTGGTTTTGTAGAACCATGATAGTGAAGATCCCAAGGGGTGCCTCAGGAAATTGATTTTATAAATGTGATGGATATGTTCACATGGCCCAGGAATACCTGACCAAGCATTCCATGTTTCCTTAGTAGGCAACATATGGACCACCACGACAGAGGCAACACCATGAAAGGTGGTCTCTGAGGTAGGGATAGGGAGGTCCCCATATAGGCGAAGCTGGAAGAGGAGTGGTAGAATATGCATAATGGGGATGGTGATATGAGGTACTCCCACCACCACCACCACCTGATGGCCCACATAACACTCCAGAGTGGGTGGTTGGGCTCATAGACAGCTGCAAGCTATGGATGTTCATGATCCTGCCACACATGGGATGATACAATGTACAATTTTTGTTTACTTCACTTTTTCCTCAGTATAATTAGAAATAGGAACTAGCCACTAATATATATCTCGACTCTTTGTGTGGGAGATAGATCTCCTAGCAGAGACATTACCACAACATCTATGCCTTGATGTTTCTATAGGGAACTCTTCCTCTATATATTTGTTCTTCCAGAAGTGTGAGTTGTCTCTTAGAGGAGAGAGGTTCTCATGGGACCTACTGGTCATCACGACGGACCCCCATGATTTCATCTTGGTAATGGATTGGCTTTCAATGATTTGAACCCAAAATTTCTATCACCATAGATCAGTCAGATGCCTTTGTACTGACGAGACGATGTTCTTCTTTTTTGCGAGATGGATCTCCTAGCAGAACCAGTGGGCACTATTACCAATAGGTAACAGCATACCATCCATAAACTAGTGAGTATAAAACATGGGGCATAATAATATTCATGTCTCTAGATCCCATCAATTGTTGAGGATTATATGGATGTCTTTCCCAAAGAATATTCGGGACTACCTCTCATGTATGAGTTTGAATTTGGAACAGACTTTTTGCCAGGGACTTCCATGTTATCATCCGTATTATATCAAATGTCGCCCACTATGCACTGGGATCTTAGGTGAAAGTTAGAGGAAATTCTTGAGAAGGGATTCATTATACATAGTGTTTCCCCCTAGGAAGATCCGGTTATGTTTGTATGGAAGGTAGATGAAAAATTACGGCTCTCTGTAGATTGTCGTGGCCTAAACCATACAACAATAAAGAAAAATTCCCTCATAAAGAGGATCAATGGACGCTTTGGTCAGATATGAGGTTCCCAATGGTTCTTTACGATCAATATCATATCTGTCTTCCACCATTTGTGAGTCTATGAGGCTGATATCCCGAATTTCTCCTTTCAGTGTCGCTATGGGCACTATGAGTTTCTAGTGTGGCCCTTAGGTGAGAAAAATACCCTTTTAGTCTTCATGAATTTATTGAAATATATTTTCCTACCATATTTGGATAATATTATCCATTTTTTAAATAACCACATACTCATCAACTCTTCAATAGAGTAGGAACATGCAGATAACATGAGAAGGGTCATTGATTTTCTTTAAGATCACCAACATTACATCGTGATCTCAAAATGCTTGTTCAAAATATACCAAGTTCAATCCCTTGGTCATGTCATGTAAAATAAATGTTCATACATGTATCTAGTAAAGGTCAAAGTAGTTCTTGCTTTTCAACCACCCATGAATGCATCAGATATGTGGAGCCTTCTTGGCCATGAAAGATACTATATGTGATTTGTGGAAGACATTTCCAAAATTTTATCCCCTCTGTCCAACCTGACACGAAAGAAGAATATGTTTACCTGGTCTGAGTAGTGTATGATGGAATTCATGTATTTGAGATATAGAGAGATGAGTGATATAGTTTTTTTGCAACAATAGGATGGGGTTGAGTTTTTGGTTTATTGTGACTCCAAGGGATTTGGGCTTTATTGCATGCTGATTTAATGTCTAGAGGTCATCAAATATGGGTCGAGGTGGTTGAGACCCCCTGAGAAGAATTATTTGACTCATGATCTTGAGCTGATTGAAATAATATTCACATTGAGGATATGGAAACACTATCTTATAGGAGTGTACTTTAGGGTTTACTCAAAACACCAAAGTCTCAAGTACATATTAACTCAGAGAGATCTCAACCTGAGACAACTATGATGGTTGGGGTTCCAATAGTACAAGGGCTTTAGAATCATTTATACTATGGGGAATGGAAATTTTGTAGTGTATTCCATTATTGGGAAGTCCCAGGCTCACCTTGTGTGGGAATCATTAGAGCAGTTGACCTCCCTACAGCTGACCTTAGTGGATCCGGAGGGTACAGTTTTCCTTCAGTCAATGGCATTGAATCCAATCCTCCTTGAACATGTAAAGGAGTCTCATTTGGGAATAATTTACAATGATGTTCTTCATGATTAGATATACATGGCTGACACATAATATGGATATTCTGATGGAGGGAACCACGAGATCCAATTCTAGGGGAAGATTGTAGATCAAGTGATGATGTGGGAGGAAGTGATGTGAGAGTTCCACACATCTACCTTAGTTGTACATCATGGTGTTGGAATGATATACATGGATCATCATTGAATGTTTTGGTGGTCTATCATGAGATGTATTTTAGATAAGTTCATCTCTCAATGACTTACCTGTTAGTAGGTAAAGGCTGTGTTTCATGTTTCGGAAGGTTTTTTGTGGCCTCTTCTTAACCCAGAATGGAAGTGGGATAGTATATCCATAGACTTCTTCACTAGAAATCCATAGAAAGAGAAGGTCCGTGAATTCATTTGGGTTATTTGTTACCAGCTCACAAAGGTAGCACACATCCTTTCCATCAAGGAGAAGTGTTCGGTGGAGAGTTTGGGGAAGCTGCACGTGCAAGAGATTGTCTGGATTCACAGAGTTCTGTTGATGATTGTCTCTAATCGTGACGCACAGTTTACGTCATGATTTTGGAAGGGCCAATAGAAGTTATTCCGGACCCATATGTGGATGAGTACATCCATTCACCCCCAGAATGATGGGAATAATGAGCAAACTATCCAAGTGCTGGTGGACATGTAGAGAGTGTGCATGCAAATTTTTATATAGATCTGGGAGGATCACATTCCGTTGGTGGAGATCACATAGAAAAATAGCTACCCCTCCACTATCAGCATGGAACCTTTAGAGGCCATGTATGGAAAACCCTATATGTAACACCACAAGCTTCCACAATACGTTTCCCTTTGAATAATACAATGGCGTGCATTGTACGCAACTTCGAGATTCTAACACACCACAACAAATGAAACTATCCGTTTTGAATAGTAATACCTACTTTTTGAAATTTTATAAATTTTATCATTCAAAATGGACTTCATTTTTGGATTCTTAATTTTGAAATTAGATTAGGGTGAAATTTTGGTACTTTTCGGATAACAATCATATTTTGATGAATAGTGAAAATTACTAAATTTTAATTAAAAACAATTTTTTTAATCGAAATAATTAATAGTGATAAATTATTAATTTGAGTAGTTTTAAAGTATATTTAGAATATATTTTTACCATTTAATACAATTTTGGTCATTGGATGTAATTTCACATTTAAACCAAATATAAACAAGTGTCAATCTTTTGATAGTTATTATCTCTTAAAAACACGCTATTTTTTATGACACCGGGAATTAATTTTTAAATTAATTAATTCAACTAATATGTTTTGAATTTGTTAAAATTGACATAATTTTTGAATTCATAATATCAAATATAGCTTTGCCTAATTTTTGGAATTCTTCTGGAAACTTTCATTTTTTGATGAATAGTGAAACCACTAAGTGGTAGTTAAAAAACTGAATTTTTCAAAAAACATCCTTTTACCGCTTCTATGGGTGGAATTTCAAAAATCCAAGAGACACTGTTAATATCAAAGTGTAAAATGTGGTTCAATGAGATGAAAATAATTTTTGGTGAATAGTAACTATTTACTTTTATTTACCACGATTAAAAGTAAATAGGGTAATTAAGGGTAAAAATGATATTAATATTACCCTAACACATGTCCTAGTTCTATTTGACAAGTGTATCTCGACCAGAAACAACCTTAGGAGTAAAATAATATCATTTGGGTCCACTTGTATTATATTAGGACTTTTATTATTATTTAATTCATAGAAGAGTTAAAAGAGTTAAAATCAATGTTTATTTACTAATACATTTTTAATATAGGATAATACATAAGATAAATTCATTTTAAATATTCATTATAAATCTAAAAATATTTCCTACGTAATGGTATTTTATTTATAATTTTTATACATTAAATAATTTAATTTATTTATGACACAATGGTGATGCAGTAATTACTTAATTAATGAAATATTAAAATAATTGATATTATAAATATGAAAATAAATGTAATTTGAGACTTTTTATGAATTCCAATAATTTTTTCGGTTAATAGGACATATTAGGATTGATTATATAACTTTTTTTGAAGTAATAATGCTGTTATGAATTTATCAAAAACAAAATACCCAATAGTGTCAAAATTGATATAAAATAATTTTTAAAACAAATATTATATTATTAATTTATATTATATTTCTAAAAATCTAAGGTTTGACCTAGAGACTTATATAATTATAGGTGTATCATTAATGGACCACTTGGGGGTCTCTTGGATGTATATAGTATGTTTATTAACCATATAATATAAAAATACAAAGAGACATTGTAAAAGTGAAACAAATTGACTAAGAGTTAATACTTAATGATATAGTTAATATAATAAAACAAACCTGTATAAATTCTATTGGTTGAGTGGTTTTCGACCCATCCCAACCTTAACTATTAAATAATCTACTTTGGAGCCATTAGAAACTGAATATGAATTTATTATAAAATAATATATTTAGATTTTCCAAAGGTGCCCCTCACCCCTCTTATAAAATGGAACTCCCCCATCTCACTAATTCACACATTAAAAGCCTTTTGGCACAGAAAAACCCCTCCCAAATAATTTCTCAACATCCCTCAATACAACCTAGAGTCCTTAATTTGGTCAGAAACCCAACCTAAGGAGCCCTTTGGTTCGAATCAAAAGGAAGAACCCGAAGAAGAGGTAATGTTTTCACCTCCCCCTTTCTAGTTTCTTTCTTCTTCAACTTCTTATTTCTTTGTTATTTCAATTCTAAAATAATAACTCCAGTATCTTCTATATACTGTGATGTTATTATAAATATTGTACAACCATATTCATTATTCTATCCATCCTTTGAATGACATGTCACCATACGTGTGTACGTACAACTTACCGTCTACACGTTGTGGTGTAATTGTCATTCAATAAATTATTATTTGGATGGGTATAATAATGAGGTCTAATTCATGTAAATAATAAATAAAACATGATAATTATTCTTTATATATTATATACCATCCAATTATATATTATTTTAACATCAACAAAATGATATTGTCGCTCGTGCGTACGTACGGACTACCGTCTCCACGAATGCGATGAGATTCATTCTCCATCGTATCCATTCAAGTATAATTTTCATTTCATGATTAAAAATAATTTTTAAGGACTTGATATAATTATGGATATGAATAAGATACAACCTATCCATAACAAACATGGCTTACGTAACAAATAATATAAAGGAAAACGAGTAAGTTAACACCCGAAATGACGATAATAATAAAATATTATTAACAAATCAATGTTAAAAGATCAGATATGATATCATATTAATGTAAATGATTCTTTTATAATTAAATAACAATTATTTCACTATTATACAGGAGGTTAACCTACCGTCAACCAAGGAAAAAGTACAAAGTATGAGGTTTCTTATCTCACTTTTAATTCTGTGAGAATTCCATTGTTCACCATTTATTTATTACATGTGGTGTGTGTACTACCCATGTTTGTATTCATTGTGTAATATAATTTAATTATTTTATATTTACATCATCATTGTATGATCCTTCTTTCATGGGTGTATGTTTTATATGTTACCAAATCAATAAGGTAATTTGAAATTTCAATTTCCACTCATTCGGCTTTACGCATACTTCATTGATTATTTTACTCCATGATTATGTGTAGAATCACTATTCATTTGATTATGTCATAAATTACACTCCCCTTTCTGTGGATATACTTTTTGTACACATAATTACTCCATTGATAAATTATCAGGACATTGGTATGAACTTGATAAGAGTAATTTTTACTCAATCTCGATTTGTTGAGTTAAACATCCAATTCATTAGTGTTGTTTTTACAAGAATATGTGTGAATATCCTTTGATTGTTTTACACTGAATATCCAATAATATTGAGTGTATTTATATTTTTCACTCATAATTCTGTCGTTAAATTATCCGTAACCAAAGGATACGGCCTTTATGAGATATTTCATCTCCATTTACATTCCATTAAGACTACATTATTGTTATACACCAAATCACTTTTATATGGTGTATATAATGTACTTGGACAAAATATATCATGAATCCCTTTATTCTCATGATATTAAAAAGTTTTTATTTCCTCAATTATTTTTATTCATGTGTCTCTAATTTTGTTAGGAACTCTAACTAAAATGACTTTTTAAAATGTTTTAAATATTTATTATTCTAAATCATTCTCATTAATGTCCATGTTTTAAAAATGGTTTTAAGGATTTATTTATATGGAAATTAAAGTTTTCAAATCAAAATTCCTTTTAAAAGTTTCAAAGTGGTATGGGAAACTTTGATTCTAAAATCTATTTTAAATGGATTCTTGACAAATAGTGTGACTTTTAAACAATTCCATGAAAAAGGGGGATATTTCACTCTAATTGTTTTGATGATTATTTTCATCTATGTCAATATTTTTCATCATTCTTGATTGAGGTTAATATGATACAATACAATATTCCATATTGTATCGAATGAGTTATGTTTGACTGTGGATGTTATATTTTTATACCATTCATGGTTTGTGGATAATGTATTGACATTTCATATGCTAGTTTTAATATGAATTTTTATGTTATGTTTAAAACATTTCATATGAGGAATGAATTATACTTAGTAAGTGATGGGTGGAGCCCGCTATATCTCCTCGATGCATTGGTAGTTCTCATGAGACAAACTAGTGTATTGGTATGAGGCCTTGACAAAATGTTATTTATAGTCTTGGCAAGAGGACTTGGCTATGTGGTTATGATAGTCTGGCATTATGCATTCCATCATTATGAAAGTGGTTATTAATATTTTCATGTGATTATTGGACTAATATAATATCCATGTGAATAAGTAAATGGCATTATTTCATTTTATCATTTCCATATTATGCTGAAGTTCAAGTTTAAAAGGATTTTGTTTTAGTTATACATTGCCTTACATTTTTATGTTTACTTATGAAAGTTTCCGCTATATTGTTATCCTTACTGAGCATCTGAGCCCACCCCTTTCAATGTTTTATTTTTCCTAGGATGTGAAGAAGTATTTTATGAATGAACTGCAGGGATAGTATGAGGGGATATGAAGACAATATGTTGTTGTAGTTTTTCACTTATTGATGTAATGTAGACATTATGAATATATCTAGTGTTTCCAAGGCTACTAAACTATTCGGTATTTCGAGACTTGATCTTTCTTGTGATCATTCCAATGTTATGTAATAGTGCACCGACTCTGGGTATCTAGGGTTTGGGCCTTACAGTTGGTTTCAGAGGAAGTTTAGTATAAACCTTGGAAGCTAGATTTAGATAAATTCTGATTAGAGCACGTAGACCTAAGATGAACTTTGAGGATTAGTATATAAGAACTTCCTAGAATGTTGGTATTATAGAGATTTTCTGAGTTTTACGAGCAATACATCCATGTCTGGATACGAGCAGATAGGGGCAGCTCTGGCACAGATGTACTTAGGGTTAAAACCCGAAAACACCTCTTTGACCTAGACTCGAATGGGAACTGGTGCACGACAACGGGCCTTGATGTACTCCTGGTTACGACACTCTCGGGGGATATGCTTAGTATAATTTACATTTTCGTTACAATCTGATTTGAAGTATTATATATATAAGTTGAGAGTAAATTACATTGGTTAATCCTAATGTGTTTCAAATTGAGAACATGGTGACATGTTAATCTCTAAATGATTTTATGACTACTATTACCCACACAATTCATTCTGGTTTTAGCCAATGGATGGATTCAAAGGAAGTCATAGTTACTTTGAAATGATGTAAAAGTTGGGAACAATGTTAGAAATGAGCAAAAAAATGGAATGTTGATAGGCATAAAAGATATCGCCTTTATGACAAATCAATTCTCCAAAAATATGTTCAACAATATATATATTAACCAATCTCTAGACTCAATAAAGAATAGAAAGGTGATGAATGATAAGAGATCCAGTAGTAGAGACCATGGAGAAAGGAATCCTTAATTTCCATCATGCAGGGAATGTGGAAGGAGACAACCAGGAAAGTGTCTCAATGGGACAAATAAATGCTTTACATGCGGGAAGGAAGGACATAAAGTGAATAATTTCCAAAGAAAAATGAGGAGTACTATGGAAGAAGGTAAAAATGGTCCCAAGAATCCATTTACAGTCATTTTCTGTAAATATAGGGGACCTGGCCATTACCCGAGTGAATGCCCTATTCTATAGGATATTTTCTTGGTCAAAGAATAAGCTATGTGGAAATAAATGGTTAGAGAAATGTTTAAAAATTATTAGTTCTCCTTGTTGATGGGTTTACTTTGGAATAATTTTCTATTGAATTTTTTTTCCTGCAGTTTTCCATGTGAGAATGATATTTGCGGAAGAATTATCTTTTGTCTTGTGGATATAGTTATAAATAACCATTTGGTTTTATATGATCGTTGGGTTTGAGGAAATTATAAGTTATTATAATTTTGGATGAAAATGAAAGGTATGAGATAAGATTTGTGGTTAAATTATGTTATGGTTATTTTGAGGAATTTATCTCATTTTTGTAATGTTATAAAATATAGTTTTTGAAAAATGACAACACACAGACCACGTGACAACCCGTCCCATCTGACAAAGCTGTGGGAATTAAACCCAAAACCAAAGTGTGATTGGGATTTATCACCTACCACTGGACTATGTGATGTCCCTGGTTAGTGTGAATATTATTTTTAGTTAAATTATTTTATTGATCAATAATAATTTGATTTGGGATCTTATGTCTTATCAAATGAATACCCTTAGTATAGGAAAATGATTTGGTGATTAAGTGATAAATGTTATTTTGGAAGTTGTTCGCTTTGTTGTGAAAACTATATTCCCAAGGAAAATAGAATAGTATGGGATTTCATTTGAGGAGTAATGGTGTATTTTTACATATGATTTTATTGTGGATTTATAGTGATTTGGGTTATTTATGGAAACGATTAGGTGAATTACTTTTATGTATGTGACTTTAAGTGTAATTAATATCATTTGGAGATACAATTTAATGTGGAAGACTACATTCTTATAAGTTTTTGGTTTCAATATTAGTTTGTATTATATTGAAGGATTTTAAGGACAATTTATTATTGAATGGTATTTATTTAACTTTGGGGTATTGATGGTTTAATTTTAGAAATTAATATTAGTGTTTTTTTCTCTAATGGAATATCCATTTGGGGGATCATCAGTTATTATACTAACCATTTTGGTTTTGATTAATCTTTAAATAAAAGGTAATTATATAGTTTATCCTATGTGGATTATTTATTTCTATAGAAGTTTATTCTAGCTCTTCCATCATGACCAAGTCTTCTTGAATACTCATTGTTCAAAAAAATGATTTAGTGGTAACAATATATTAAAGAATGAAACTCTACATAAAAATTAATTATATCTCTTTATGTTCTCATTAAATATCATAAATTAATTCCTCATCCTTATGTAATGTAACTTAAAACAAAAAATGTTGTCCGTTTACTTTTCCTACTGGGAGACTAATGACCGTTTGTCCCAACACAATTTTGTGATTTTCTTATTGTTAACTTTCTCCTGATCATGTTTTATATCCATCTCCATTAGAAATTAACACTTAGTTTATCATCCATATCCATGTTTTCCTACATGGAATCATAGTAGGGGTTATCTTGGTTGACCTTTATACCTCTCTTCCTTTCTTTTAAAGTGATAATTTTATTGAATCTTTTTCCTATGTGGGACTTTCCATTATATTATCAAGACCAATTTTTAAAAAAAATTGTGAGGATGTAATTTATTGAAGGAGGGGAAAATGTAACACCTCAATCTTCCACGGTACGTTTCCCTTTGAATAATTCAATGGTGTGCATTGTATGCAACTTCGAGATTTTAACACACCAAAACCAATCAAACTAGTCGTTATAAATAGTAATACATACCTTTTGATATTTTATAAATTTTAACTTTCTAAATGGACTTAATTTTTGGATTCCTAATATCGAAATTAGCTTAGGGTGAAATTTTGGTACTTTTCGGATAACTTTCATATTTTGATGAATAGTGAAAATTACTAAATTTTAATTAAAAATAACTTTTTTAATCGAAATAATTAATAGTGATAAATTATTAATTTGAGTGGTTTTAAGGTATATTTCGAATATATTATTACCATTTAATACAATGTTGGTCATTGGATGTAATTTCACATTTAAACCAGACATAAAAAAATGTCAATCTTTTGATAGTTATTATCTCTTAAAAACACGCTATTTGTTTTGACGACAGTAATTAATTTTTAAATTAATTAATGAAACATATTTGTTTTCAATTTGGTAAAATAGAAATCATTATTTAATTCATAATATCAATTATTTCTTAGGCCTAATGTGTGGTATTTTTCTGGAAACATTCATTTTTGGATGAATAGTGAAACCACTAAGTGGTAGTTAAAAAACTAAATTTTTCATAAAACATAATTTTTACCACTTTTGTGAGTGGAATTTAGAAAATCCGGGAGACAAGGATAATATCAAGGAGTAAAATTTGGTTCAATGAGATGAAAATAATTTTTGATGAATAGTAACTTTTTACTTTTATTTACAACGGTTAAAAGTAAATAGGGAAATTAAGGGTAAAAATAATATTAATATTACCCTAACGCATGTCCAAATTCTATTGTACAAGTGTATCTCGACCAAAAACAACCTTAGGAGTAAAATATTATCATTTAGGTCCACTTGTATTAGATTAGAACATTTATTATTATTTAATTCAAGAAGAGTTAAAAGAGTTAAAACCAATGTTTATTTACAAAAAAAAATTAATATAGGGTTATACATAAGATAAATTAGATTTTATATATTCATTAGAAACCTAAAAATAATTCCTACATAATCTTATTTTATTTATAATTTTTTGACATTAAATAATTGAATTTATTTATGACACAATGGTGATACAATAATTACCTAATTAATGAAATATTAAAATAATTGATATTATAAATATCAAAATAAAAGTAATATGAGACTTTTTATGAATTAAAATAATTTTATAGGTTAATATGACATATTATGATTGATTATATAAAATGTGGTCGAAGTAATAATAATGTTATGAATTTTTCAAAAACAAAATACCCAATAGTGTCAAAATTTCCATAAAAGAATTTTTAAAACAAATATTTTATTATTAATTTATATTCAATTCCTAAAAAGCTAAGGTTCGGCCAAGAGACTAATATCATGATAGTTGTATCATTAATGGACCACTTGGGGGTCTCTTGGATGTATATAGTATGTTTATTAACCATATAATATAAAAATACAAAGAGACATTGTAAAAGAGAAACTAATTAACTAAGAGTTAATACTAAATGATATGGTTAATATAATGACCCAAACCTGTCTAATTTCTATTTGTTGAGTGTTTTGCGACCCATACCCACCTTAAACTTTAAATATTACACTTTGGAGCCATTAGAAACCGAATATAAATTTATTATAAAATAATATTTTTAGCTTTTCCAAAGGTGCCCATCACGCCTCTTATAAAAGGGAACTCCCCCTTCTCACAAATTCACACATTAAAAGTATTTTGTCTCGGAAAAAACCTTCCAAAATACTCTCTAAACATCTCTCACTACAACCTAAGGTCTATAGTTTAATCAGAAAGCCAACCTAAGGAGCCATTTTGATCGAATCAAAAGGAAGAACCTGAATAAGAGGTAATGTTTTCACCACCCTCCTTCAAGTTCCTTTCTTCTTCACCTTCTCATTTCATTGTTATTTCTATTATAAAATAAAACTCTAGTATATTCTATATAATATGATGTTATTATAAATATGGTACAACCATATTCATTATTCTATCCATCCTTTTAATGGCATGTCACCATACGTGCGTACGTACGGCTTACCGTCTCTACGTCGTTGTGTAATTGTCATTCAATAAATTATTATTCAGATGGTATAATAATGATGATTAATTCGTGTAAATAATAAATATAACATGATAATTATTATTTCTATATGATATACCATCCAATTATATATTATTTTAACATCAAAATAATGATATTGTTGCTCGTGCGTACGTACGGACTATCGTCTCCACGAACGCGATGAGATTCATTCTCCATCGTATCCATTCAAGTATAATTATAATTTGATGATTAAAAATAATGTTTAAGGACTTGATGTAATTCTGGATATGAATAAGATACAGCCCATCCATAACAAACATGGCTTACGTAACAAAGAATATAAAGGAAAACGAGTAAGTTAACACCCAAAATGATGATAATACTAAGATATTATTAACAAATCAATGTTAAAAGATCATATATGATATCATATTAATGTAAATTATTCTTTTATAATTAAATAAAACTTATTTCACCATTATACAGGGGGTTAACCTACCGTCGACCAAGGAAAAAGTACAAAGTAAGGGGTCTCTTATCTCACTTTTAATTCCTTGAGAATTCCATTCTTCACCACTTATTTATTACATGTGGTGTGTATACTACCCATGTTTGTATTCATTGTGTAATATAATTTAATTAATGTATATTTACATCATCATAATATGATCCTTCTTTCATGTGTGTATGTTTTGTATGTTACCAAATCAATAAGGTAATTTAAAATTTCAATTTCCAATCATTCGGCTTTACACATACTTCATTGATTATTTTACTTCAAGATTATGTGTAGAATAACTATTCATTTTATTATGTCACAAATTCCACTCCCCTTTCTGTGGATATACTTTTGATACACATAATCACTCCACTGATAAATTATCAGGTCCTTGGTATGAAGTTGATAAGAGTAATTTTTACTCAATCTCGATTTGTTGAGTTAAACATCCAATTCATTGGTGTTGTTTTTACAAGAATATGTGTGAATTTACTTTGATTGTTTTACACTGAATATACAATAATATTGAGTGTATTTATATTTTTCAGTCGTAATTATGTCGTTGATTTATCCTTAACCTAAGGATTCAACCTTTTTGATAGATTTCATCTCAATTTACATTCCATTGAGACTCCATTATTGTTATACACAAAATCACTTTTATATGGTGTATATAATGTACTTTGACATATTATATCATGAATCTCTTTATTATCATGATATTACAAAGTTTTTATTTCCTCAATTATTTTTATTCATGTGTCTCTCTTTTGGTTAGGAACTCTAACTAAAATTACATTTTAAAATGTTTTAAAGATTTATTATTCTAAATCTTTCTCATTAATGTACATGTTCTAAAAATGGTTCTAAGGGTTTATTTATATGGACATTAATTTTTTCAAATAAAAAGTCCTTTTAAAAGTTTCATAGTAGTATGGGAAACTTTGATTCTAAAATCTATTTTAAATGGAATCTTGACAAATAGTGTGACTTTTAAACAATTTCATGAAAAAGGGGGATATTTCACTTTAATTGTTTTGATGATTATTTTTTTCTATGTCAATATCCTTCATCATTTTCAATTGAGGATAATATGATACAATACAATCTTTCATATTGTATCGAATGAGTTATGTTTGACTATGTATGTCCTATTTTTATACCATTCATGGTTTGTGGATAAATTATTGACATTTTGTATGCTAGTTTTTATACGAATGTTTATGTTATGTTTAAAAATTTTCATATGAGGAATGCATTGGACTCAGTAAGTGACGTGTGGAGCCCTCTATAGCTCCTCGATGCATCGGTAGGTCTCATGAGACAAACTAGTGTCTTGTAATGAGGCCTTGAAAAAATCTTATTTGTAGTATTGGCACGAGGACATGGCTACGTGGTTATGATAGTCTTCCATTATGCATTCCGTCATTATGAAAGTGGTTATTAATATTTTCATGTGATTATTTGATTGGTAGAATATCCATGTCAATAATTAAATTAAATTATTTCATTTTATCCTTTCCATATTATGCTGAAGTTCAAGTTTAAAAGGCTTTTGTTTTAGTTATACATTGCCTTAAATTTTAATCTTCATTTATGAAATTTTCCGCTATATTGTTATCCTTACTGAGCATCTGAGCTCACCACTTTCAATGTTTTATTTTTCCCAGGATGTGAAGAAGTATTTTATGAATGACCTGCAGGGATAGTATGAGGGGATATGAAGACAATATGTTGTTGTGGTTTTTCACTTATTGATTAATCTAAACTTTATGAATATATCTAGTGTTTCCAAGGATACTAAACTAATTGTTCTTTCGAGACTTGATCTTTTTTGTGATCATGACAAAGTGATGTAATAATGCACCGACTCTGGGTATTTAGGGTCAGGGCGTTACACTATAGGTCTCCCTTGTACCGGGAGAAGGTTGGGAAATCCTCTCTCATGGGCCAAGAGTTGGGGAAGGCGGGGATGTAGAAGCTATATGTCATTTGTGAGTGGATAATGATATCCTAAATCACAAAGATGTATTACACAGACTGACATCATAGGCCATTGGAGTTTGATTATGGAGACCATTTCTTCTTGAGAGTCTCCCCATGATGTGGAATGTGACGGTCCAATATGGGAAGAAATTATTCCTGAGGTTTATTGGGATGTTCAAGATCATGTGGAGGATCAGTGAGGATATATATTGCCTTTCCTTATCCCCACTGGTAGAGCAGTTTCACGACGTCTTCCACATTTCATAGTTGACGAGATATATCCATGACCACAAACATATCATTGACTGGGTTGAGAAGGACAATAAGGATAGATCCGCCTTTTAAGAGCACCTAGTGGTTATGGAGGAATGATAGTAGTGGACCATACAAGGATGATCCATCTCTCTTCTATGAGTTTTTTGGGTACATGGGAACATGCATGAGAGTTCCTAAGAGTGGGAGTTCCAGATGCGGGATTAGTAACCTAAGTTTTTTGGTTATATTTTCTTTCTTGGGATGAAAATCCAAAAATATGAAATGTTTTAGAGACCTTCTTTATGTCTAATAAGACATTGAAAATTTTCCAAATAATATTATAGAGTTTATCACTTAGATGGAATTCGATTACAAGTCCTAGTTAGACCAAAATTAATTTTATTAATATATTAAATATGTTTTATATTACACAGGAGCATGTTTTTTCTAATGAAACCAGGATATCCCTTAAATAGTTGATCAAATCAGAAATCTGAGACCATGGTTGGGTCGAAAATGTGGTGGTTACCCAATTAACAACATAATGTAAGTTATTATAGGGAGTCCGAGTTCCTCAATCATCTGTAGAAGGTTTTAAGTGAAATAAATAAATAAATTAAATTAACTAATTAAATATAACACAATCTAATTTCCATGATATAAATTTAGAATCTGGTAATTGGGCCTCATAATTCATTTTTAATGATGACTCTCCTCCTCCTCCTTTATCATCCTCTCCTTCTGGTGGCCATCGATGATGAGGAATGATGATAAACTGCGAACATAAGCAGATTGAGACATAATATATCTTTCCACTCCTTCACTGGAAAACGTGTTCTAAATCAATGGAGAGTGATTGAATCTGGGTAAGACTCATTCTTGGAAATACAGTTCCCTAAAATAAATGATTGATCATGTTTTCAATTTATTCTTCATCCAGCTCCCCTTACTCAACAATTTTTAATGATCCTTTAAATCTAATTCATTTTTTATCAATTGCTCTCACACCCACCCCCTTTTATTGATCTTCATCGAAGAACACTTTTCTGTTAATGAAGGAAAATACTTGTGTATGATAATTTCCCCCACATTTCATTGAGTTTGTCACCCTAGAAACCCATGTATTGTAGTTCGACAATTGTTGGGTGACACAAGCTCGATCGGGCTCCCGGAAAGAGAAAAATTTGCAATGGATTCGAAAATTATTAAAAATGTGAGAAAGGTATAGTATTTGAAAACATATGACACGATGATGAAAAATCCTATGTTTTTTGATGATTCGACTAGAAACAAATCTAAAATGAAACTAAAAAGGCACATGGAAGATCCGACCAAACCCTCATACACAATCAGGATCAATTCGTTACAAATGAAAAATATTTTCCATGTTCCTCGACTAGATACGCCAATTTTGGAGCTTTTCTAGGTGATATTGACCATGGTGAAGGTCGATTCTAAGTGTGTGCAAGGATTCAAAGTAGATATAGAATTCATGAAAAATTACTGACTACACCCTGTGTTCAATGAATTATACATGGCGTGTGGCCCTTTCTCAGGGGTGATGTTAGGGATTAAGAAACCAAAGTGATGGCATGACATGTATTATCTTAACACACCATGTTCTTCTTCCCCATGTTGGATGTCCCCTGTGAAGGAAACAATGCTAGCAGACACGGCCCAATACCCAGATCGGTAAGGCACATTTTGTATTCCACCCACACAGAGTGTTCCCATACATGGGATAGAACTCTTGTCCATCTCGAGGTACAACCATACAACGAAGAGGAGACACATTCCATGTGGCTACCTCAAACATTTTATACTTATTCATCTCAACTGAGTGATCTTCAATCATTTGTACCTATCTCATTTAAACATGGATTTTGTCTTGCGATATTCCTATCCGAAGTGTTTCCACGATAGAATATGATTGTTCCCTCAAAATTAGATTTTGAGATATGATGTGAATATTCCAGGTTGGCATGAACAATGATGCAAAATTTTGATGGCAGTGTACAGACTGGCTCACCAAATTTGTATCAGGATTACCCCCTACCTAGGCTAGCTAGTGGCATTCCATGATGATCTTTTTGGGCTTACCCTCCATCTAGGTTGTGCAGTAGCATTCCCTGACAATAGTTCCAGACATACCCTTTAGCAGGTCTTGGAATTAGTCCTTCCCCTTACGACAGATCCTTGAATACCCTCCAATAGGGTTTGGTAGTGGTGTTACCTGATGATTTTCCCAATTTACCCTCTAGCGGGGCTGTCAAGTGGTGTTCCTCAATGAATACAAGAGATGGACCCTCGTCTGAGAAGCATATTGATGAAGAGTGGTTCGACAAATTAAAGGAGTCATAAGAAAGATGATCGATTTTCCCAATAAAACACACCCTTGTGATGCAACCCAAAACTCTGCGGGTGAGTTAGTTCCTCCCAAAGTGGACATTATCGTGGTGTTGTGATTTCATCCCCATTTACTACTGTCTTTTAGGGAATTAGATTGAGGTTTGGGACATCATAACAAGTTTTTACCTTGGAACTGATGGCTACACACTTTTCTAGGGATTGGATGTGATATAGAGATCCCCTTACTCTCTCTTTTCGATTACATTAAATGATCTTATCAATTATTTGATGGATTTGTGTTCTTCCATGTACTTTTATTGTACATTTTTCTTAAACTACATCATTTTAATTGTATCTCTTTATGTTTCCCCTTCACATAGGGGAGTCAAACTGGGTATATATATACTCACCTATGTATGGTCTTTACCCACACGTGTCATTTCTTTTTGTAGATAATAGATAGGTTGATCATGAAAATAGAGGTGAGTAGTGATATGGGATGTATGAAACATGTATGGTGGTCAAGGTCAAGATTAAGGATTTTGTATTTCTCAACTTACTCTTTTACAAGTTATTTTTAGGTTGGACTTATTTCTGGTTTGGGTACTTGTCTTTCCACTTTTCCCCATATAGTTTTCACTACAGTACATTGTATTGTTTGTTGTTTCATGCATGTTTACTATACTATTTATCAGTTTCATCTTGTTATTATTTTCCCTCTTTAGATTTCCATTTTTTGGTTATGTGTGTGTATAGGTGTTTAAGAAAAGGCATCCCTGAGTTTTTATGCCTTCGGTGCTAGTCTTCAACACCTGACCTATGGAGGATGGATTGGAGTAGTTGCAGCATGAGCCTGACTAGGGTGGGCCCATCCCGAACATTATGGTTAATTTAAAATGGAGGAATTTGATTTCATTTTATGTTAAATGTTTTGTTTCACACCCCAACCCATATATACTTTTTTCATTCATTTTCTATTAGTTTTCTTTTATTTTGGAATTATTCCAATTAAATGTTTTTAAAAATTATGATTTATTATTTTTAATAAATTAGTATATTTTTAGTTAAAATAGTGTCATATCCATGTTATTTTGGTATGTAATATTGCAAAGCCATTTTACATGGTCAGTGAATGGTTTTTCAAACTACTTCCAACCCTGTGAGTGCCCATGTTTGTCTAATATTGGGTGAATAAAATTTCAAATGTTCTATCTAACTATGTGAGGTACACAAGCCTTTAAATTTCTCTTTTTATTAAAATTACACCTTATATTTTTTCAAAAAACAAAATTGGGCCTCCCACTCCCCACTAAAAATCTCTCACATGAATCCTTTCTAGAGGGTCACATGGAAATTGAATTTCTAATAAGTAAAACTTTTTTCTTTATAGAAATGATTTAATATTATAGGGAACACCCTATATCACATGTCATGTTTTATTTTAGGATTAATGTGTTTATTTGTTTTTTAAAAGAACAATTAAAACATGTTTTTTAATGATTTTTTAAAATAAAATAATAAAATTATATAGTTTAATAGTTGAGAATTCCTATATGATTTAAGAATTGTGTGAGAATGAGATCATATCATGTTCATCTTGTTTCATGTATAGTTTATTATTCCAAAAATTATTCAATGAAAATATTTTTTTGATAGTAATTATGATTAATATTCATATCATTTTCCCTAATAATGTTTCATTTTGATCAAACCCTTGATACAAAAATCTTGTTTTAAAAATTTATAACTTATAAATAAAGTGATGTAACCCAATGAATACTATGATATTTGGTTTGTGGGAGTGGAAAATAATCCTTTTTTATTAAAATTGGAATAGTCCCATATTAGAATGTTAAACTATAAAAAAGTTAGTTGTAAAATGAAGTGTTAAATTAATAATTCCCGAACAATAAATTAAAAGATGAAACATGTTATGGTAAAACTAAAAGTTGGTTTACCAAAAAATCACACAAAAAGTGTGAATTTTTTTTCGGACTCCCTCAAAATGTTTATATATCCCTAACAATAATTTCCCATTATTTATATTTCTCTTCAGAGAAACGGAGGCTCCAGTGGGTCTCCCTCCTCATTTTAACTCTCCATACGAGGATGAGAACTCTTGAAAAACCATTATTTTTATATGTCTCCTCTGGTGCTCCAAAATGGAATAAATTCACTCTATAACAGAGATCATAAATATTAATCCCAGATTACAAAATTATATCTAATGTGGAATGGGATTTTGGACACCCTGAAATTCGAAAATAACTTGTCTCAAGGATTTGGGTGAGAAAAAAATATTATATTCATTTCCAAAAAAAATATAGTCACCCCCAACCACACATACACACTCATTTATATCTCCACCATATCATCTTAGTCAATAAGATTCCCATAATTATAGATTTCTATGAATTATATTAGTGTCATCATTAGTATGAATACTAATGATTTTATGAAATGTTATCATTTTTGTGCTTCTAAATGGATGAATTTGGCGCACGGATCCGTTGGATAATTGTATCCCTCATTCATTTTCATTAACCCACTTATTTTCATACTAGGTATTTATTCATAGTTGAAAAAATATGTATTTTATTAATCAGTAATGTTTAAATTTTCTTTTAAATAAAATAATAATGGATTGAGAAAACTATCTCTAATAAGGGTAAATATAATTTTTCCCTAATTCAAGTTAATATTTCATTGGTTGATAAAACGAAACACCCTAGAATATTGAAACAAATCTATGAGTATATGTATTAGTATGGGAAATATATATAAATAAATAACACTATCTGTCAAAGAAATAAATAAGGGGATTTTTTAGTTGATGTTATTTTAATGAATAAAAAATAACTAAGTTTTCATTAGAGGTTGTCAAAAAATGATGATCCATTAATTCAATATATATTATATGTATTTTTCAATAAAAGTTTAAATTTTTAATTAGATTTAATTATCATATATCAATAATCTAATGATATATTGAGGAAAATTAAGATATCACCTTGAAGATCATTTGTTCCACTAGGTAATGTAATGAAAGAAATCTCACATAGGGACGTAGACCAACAAAATATGGAAAACTTGTTATCTAAAATTATTAAATATATATAAATAAATTAATAATTAATAATTAATTAGCCATTTATTCTATATTATGAGGTATGATTTTCTTGGTTAATAACTAACTATATACATTATTCTCTAAATGTGAAATAGCGGACTTCCAAAACTTTTCTTGTATCAACTATGATGTTTTTGTATATATAAAATTAATGTTCGTGATTTTCAAGAGATTTATAGTTTTATATGTGATTATATATATAAGGCTATATGTTCCTTCATAGAGTGTTATATGTCAAGGTGCATCTGGTCATGAAGGATTTCAATGAGTAAGATGCTTTGATTTTATCGAAAAAAAGATCATCTATTATAACAAGGGAAATATTTTATTAGTTTTGTGGGATAAGTGTGTTTAATTTCCATATAATATATTTTAAATTTGATATTTAATATTTGGAAAGTTCATGACATCATCCATTATAAGGTTTTTTTTTATTATCTCCTATTTATTATTTGAAGGAATCAATATTGATGTCAAGGAAGATAAATTGGTTGTTGAATGATGTAAAATAGGATAAATGTTTATAGAAATAAATACCTATGACAAAAACAATTTTTTGAATATCATTAATCACTATTGTTTTCTAAATCATCCATTTCTCTTGTATATATAGAGTACTTTAACTAATAAGTAAAATTTAATTTCAAGCATTTCATCTATAATAAATAACATGAGGAGATGAAAAAAATAATTAATGGTGTAAAAATATTAATTTACTATATGGGTAATCATAACAAAAATAAAGGTGGTTCTTGAACCCTTTGGTCATTAGTTGTATTTAGTTTCCATAAGAAGTGATAACAATACGGGTTCTATAGAGAATATTGGATTACATTTGATGTACCATAAAATTAATTCCAATTGTAGTGAGCTGAGGTATATTAAATAATACATTTGTGGTTGAATATTGCAGTTCCATACACTAGAGTTAGATATATGTTTATGTTATATTTTTAATAGGAGGGAACATGATCTTGGAATAAAGTATATGATATTTTATAAATTATTATTCAATTATTATAATATTTAGTATATTAATATTAGAAATGATGATTAATGAATGATTTATTCCCACTTGATATTTTATATACAGAATTAGTGAAGTAGGTATGATGAAGAAAATTTGATGATTAAGAGTTGTAGTTATCAAGGAGGGTTATGGTCAACATGATAAGACTATAGATGAATAATATTATAGGTTTTCTATGCAATGAAGGAAATTTCCAGAATTAATGTGTTTTATCATTAATGTTAAGGAGGTATATATCATTATATAAGTATAATAAATGTTTTTTTCTTTGTGGGGATCTATCCTTGATCATGGATGATGATGTGGGATGGTATTGATTTTTCACTTTTTCATGATAGGTGTGATATTATATGATAATTAATTAATACACTTTTATTGAGGATATTTTAGAGTAAAATGGTGTTGAAGGAAATTCTTATAGTGAAACACCATAGATGTTCTCAAATTATATATAAAATTTTCGATGATAATTTAATATTACTAAGATAGATGGAATGAAGTTATAATTATTTTAGACGTGAATTAATACAGTTGAATATTTTTTAATGAAGTTTTAATTTTGTTTTAAAAGGAATGATTTTATAAATATAGGATGTACATCGGAAATAATTATATAAATTTTATAAAATATTTTATGATTTTTTTAATATATTTATCAAAGATTTGAAGTTCATGGGAATATTTATATTTGAGTTTAGAAGGTTAGAGATAAATTTATATTGTTGTTATTGTAGATATTTGAAAAAATGGAAACTTATTGAATGTGTATGAATAAATTTTCTCTACATAATAGTAAAACAATATTATTGAGTGATTTAAATGATTAAATCCACAAAAAATGTTATTCATATGATTAAAGTTTAGTTTTATATGAGTAATTGTTGTTGTAAAAAGGCTACATATGAATAATATTGATTTTTTAAGAATAAACTGATGGCCAATAGTGCATGTAGGATAAAATTGGGTGTTCAAGGGATCACATAAGAGTAACTAACTCTTGTTAAATAGTGAATATTCTAGGAATAAGAATATATGGAGTGGAATAGAATTATATTATTTTTTTGTTATAATTGGTTACATCCATTCATGTTACTTGGGATAGGCTAGGTATTTGGATTTTGGGATATTAACTTTCCAATTTAATGATTTCCATAATAAAAACTCATTCATGTGTGAGAGAGAGAATAATGGGAACCATACTCTAATGACAAGCTCATAGACACACACCCACACATAGTTATGCCCACACATGCACCCATGTACATACACATGAAAAAATAGACAAACACCCAAAAACACACACAAAACACACAGTAACTCCCATGAACACACACATTCACAGACACACACATTCACAAACACACACACACCTACACAAACTTAAACACTCATACATATTCTATCCTAAATACATTAATAGCCTCTTTAATTCTTTCCCTCCCTCCAATACAATTACCTAATAGAATGATTTCATGAATGAACACACACAAACACACATATTATAAGAGATGAATTATTGTAGGCACACATTTCCAAACTCATCTGTGAACACACTCATGCTTGTACATGATAACTAAGACATGCATGAATTCCGTCATTCATGCATACAAGCCTTCCCCTATGAACTCAATCATGAATACCATCAAATGCACCACCCCAAACACACACATACATGAAATAATATGAATTCTCAACCACACATACCCAAAAACCTGCACACGCTCCCCTATGAACACAAGTATGCACAACCACTCACACACAAAACAATCATACCAAGCAATACACACATAGACACATGCATGAAAACATCCAAGTATGCATGAAACCACCCACACACCAATGCATGAATTGGTTCATACATGAACACAAGAATGTGTGAACACACACAACAATTCATGAAATCATACACAAATGATTCCATTCCCAAACCAATGTCCCTAATAACCCACACATCCACACATGCACACACACATTCACCCAAAAAAATACAGTCACTAGCATTGCCTTTTTAACACATGTACATGAACAAGAATTCACACATGTACACATCAAAACTCTCAATCCTCATCCTATATGACATACCTACAAAAATATTCATAGACATTGGGTACACCAGGAATCCAATCTAGATCACCCTGCTATGTAGGGGATCATATTCCAATGATACTATGAACACTTTTAATTTGGAATTATATATGGAGGATCAATTCCCTAATCAATATGGTTCTGTTGATTCCACAAACCCCACATAGGGTATAAAATTATTGAGGATCACCCTCCAGTATCATAGAGGGATTCCATGTAATCCTTCAAAGACTCATCCCCTAGAGGAGATCATAAAACAGAAATTTCGATGTAATTACACATTATACCCTCTAAGGAATAGACCAAGATAACATAATAAAATTATAATTGTTCATATAGAGGAAACAAATGGCTACAAACAACCTCAAAGTGTGTACACTATGTGTAAAGGAGAGTACACAACGTGTCTAGCCAACCCATATTATGAATGTTTGGTGATTCCTCAAACATCATGCAAATATAAAAATATATGAATTATATGAATAGTACATGATGCATAAAAACCACCCACAACCTAAATCATTCCATATTCTCTTGCCTTTTTACCTCTGTTCATGATTGTGTACCAACCCATGTACACCTGTTTGTGCCTTGGTATACCTAGACATATCTGTGTTCATGTACACATAGAATTGTCCATGTACCTAGAATCACAATTCAAATGTATAATCTATGATAAATGAAAATCATCTATGAATGTGTCACACAGAGTATGATCGGGTGACACAACCTATGATATTTATCATATGGTGGAAACCATAGTGCTGTGTTGGGTAGTCTAACATGGAATGTAACACCAGATTACACATTGTGTAACCCATGATTTTCATGATCAATTATGGTATATTTTGTGTCATCCACTATGTCACTATCAACGCTTATCTCATTGTAAAATGTAGTTCTTGATTGTTTTCCACTATCCCATCATAGATGCTCTAGATTTTGGGCTTCAAATATACATGGGAAAAACCCACATATTCCATATGTAACCAGTACATTGAAACGAGGATGAACATGAACTAAAACATGATCTAGTACACCACTATAAATCCTCCTTAAATTTATCACGTCAATTTTACCCTTGAACATGAACCTCACCCTTGGTGTTGGTCTATTGCACCTATTTATGGTTTCACAATTATTAAATACTAGATATTCCTTAAACCACAGGTGAATGAAAATTCAAGTGTTGAACATGAAATGAAAAGGGGGGAAATATATAATCCAAGAAATGTGATTATCAAACCATAAATGTCATCTTTTTACCTTGATCAATTATTATAGAACTAACGAATAAAGAGGAAAACATAAGAATGGAAAATAAAATAAGTCCATCAATTTAATTTTGTTGTCTATGAAAAAATCTATTCTAGTTCATGTAATTTATCCAAATTAAACCATGTATAATGAAAGGGATGGAAACAAAAAACTAACATCCTACGTAGAGTTTGGATAGATCACTATCATAGAATGGTCCAAATTTACCATTGCTGGCGATATCCATAAACTCAAATTTCATAACAAACTGCATTCTTAATCTGATATGATGTTGGCACCCAAGAATACTCTCCAATAGTCTTTTAGGGATCCATGGTTTAGTGTATATCCCTAATAAAACTCTATACATATAAATCAATTTAGTATCTCAGTCTCTGCCTAAAAAATATAAAATAAGTAAATTTATTTATGTATTTTATTGTTTGCGCATGTGAAATGATTTTCAATAACACCCTATAAAAATAAAGTTTATGGGCACCAAAGGTAGATACGATGTTATGAACTAAAAAGTGTCACCATATTTTTTATATGGGCCCCTTTTAAAGAGTTATTATAATTTTTAGGAATATATCATGTTCGTGATGTTAATATACTTAATATATTTCAAACACATATTCCAAGATGAACTGGAAAAATATTATCATTATGTATCAGAACATGGCTCTATAAATAATCTATATAATATCAAAATATAATATATTGAAAATCAGAGTCATTAAATTCTCTCCACCTTGGGGATTTTCATCAAAGGAATTGAAAACCCTCATCAAAATGATTAGGGTTTCTAGGATTGTATCTGTGTATCCCAATCCAAGGTGATATCCTAAAGACTCTAGTGATCCTATTAGATAGAAAGAAAGGTAGTCTATCACCCATGAAATATCATCTTCTCCTAATCCTCAATCTACAATAGGTACCGAGAAAAGGTAGCTATATCCTTAATGTCATGTTCCTCTAATCCAATAACTTATAATGGGTCAATCATGTACCTATTTAGTTATGAAAAAAGAAATTTAGTGTATAAAATACAACTTTGGTGTTAGAGCTATGTGGTATACCACCTCTCCAACTCTACAATGTATCTAGAAAGGGAAAATGGATCTTAGATAACGATTTCAACTACACCCAAAACTCTGCAATCCCCATAGAGGTGAGAACCATTGGAATACATGTTCTACCACCATTATATCCGTAGGTCTTCATTTTTAGTCCACATAATAAATATGATGGCATTTTGTTTTCCTCTACCAATCCTAGAAGATCTATACCTTCTTTGTAGTAGTTTGAATGAAATCATGTCCCATGAGTGTTGAATCACCTATATCAGTCCAACATAGTGGTAACCTATAGGGTTTCCCATACAAGAAAAGTAATGGTTCTATAACAACTGTTGAATGGAAGATATTTCTATATATAAACTCCAAAAGAATAAGTGATCCTCCCAACTATACAAAAAAATCCAAATTACAAGCACGTAACTTGTCCACGTAGACATGAATAGTCCACCTAACATGAATATCATGCTAGAGGTGGAACACTAAGATCAACAGAAACTAATCCCCAATTTCCTTCTGTAATCCTTTCCATAATCACAATATGGAGAAATCATCACTATCTAAAGGAATCGTTGATTGAACACAATGGATCCAACCTATCTTCTACATGTATAAGAGTTTTATGAACTTTATATAAGACTTCTCTTGAATGTCTATGATGCAGGCTGAATTGGTGATTTAGTCTATGGTAAATTAGAGGGAATCATGTGTCCATGTCATACATGGTAGAACCATCTCATAGTAGATGGAAATACCATCCCACTTCTACTCTATCTCCCCAAGGGGTTGATCTAATCACACTGAAAACATGTCCTCAACCTTCACTTTCTATCAAATGAGTAATCAAGAGACAAATTTTGCAATACAATTACACATACCTAGCCAGAAAAACTGAAATTGTAGGTCATGGTATATCTTTTACACATCAAGATGTACCTCCAAAGGGGATGTATGAAACTCTGGAATCTCCTCCCCCAATAATGCTAATGGTACCATCGATAATCATCAAAAAAGGATTGTGTTCTACCATTCTTTATAATATCTACTATGCACACAACCAACAGATATCTAAGTCTTTAAGGTCTCACAATCTATATCTCTACATTAAGTATCCTAGAAACAATATAAAATAAGTATGGTAGAGACCATAAATTGGTGATATGAGGCACCATCCTTTTCCACTGAGGATAAATGTAATGATGCTAACTACTCTAAAGCCTCACCAAAGAATTAAGAACATGTTCTTCTGATGAGACCATTTTCTCAAATATTTCCCATCCAATGAATATATATATTCAGGAAATCATAATCCTCAAGTATGTCTACCAATATCCTCTATCTAAAATTAATATGCTTATAAGAGAATATATATATATATATATGATACTCTTGTGGTCAGAGCATATAATAAATCTTTCACCCATTAGATATTATCTCCATAGATTTAGTTATAATAATACAAATTTTCACTAAATATCAAGAGTTACGTAGTTATAATCATGTATTCTAAAAAAACGTGAACCAATGGTAATCACTTCCAACCTCTGCATAAAAATAGTACCAAGCAAGACCCCTGCTGCATCACAAAACAATTCATACTCAACACCCTCCTCTGTAAATATCAAGATAGGAGTGACCATAAATATCTACCTCATTTCCTAAAAACATTGGTTGGACCTTTCAATTCAAGAAAAATAATTCCCTTTATTGTTTAAATCTATCAATCATGCTTTCACTCTGGAGAAATTGGATTCAAACCACTAATAGTACCCTAAAATCCCTTGTAAACTCCATAACTCAATTAAAATATTTGATGTATCCCACGAATGAAATGCCTAAATATTCATTAGTTCATGATCCACTTCTTCTTCTGAGATAACATGTCTATCAAATCCAAAACTATCAATTTGGGTGCTTTTAATAATTCTACTTCCATCAATGTGTTTCCAAGACCATCATGATGTTTTCGGAATGATCCTACTCAGATGCCGAGTACACTAGGATATCATCAATGAAAACCATAATGAACCTATCTAAGAAAGGATAAATGATCCAGTTCATGAGTCCCATGAACATTTTATCATTTTTCATCATGACAAATGGGAATCACTATGTACTCATAGTGAACATAGAGACATCTTAATACCATCTTTAAAATATCCTGATCCTGTACTTACATCTGGTGATACCCTAATCTAACGTCAATCTTCAAGAACTATCAAAACCCTCTCAAATAATCATAGTTTTCTATGTACTTGATAAGGGTTAATTATTCATCTCAACAAAAAATTTTAAACACTGATTGTCTACACATAACCTCAAGCTTCAATACACCTAATGGTGAAAATCCCCGGGGCTACCCAGGGGGGAAACAATGGGTCCCACAAATCCCTTACCCTACAAGTCCTCCAACTACACACTCAGATCATGAATCTATTTGAGGTCTATCTGATGTGATAGTGCATATAATAGATCCTTTATAGGGTATAAGTCAGTGTATAATTCTAGATTATAGTGGGTAGGTAAGCCTAAAACATCCTTAGGAACGATGTCCTCATACTCTTCCACAACTAAAAGGAACATATAACCCATAGAATCCACACCTCCATGTGTCGTGTTATCCAACATCTAATTAATTGGAAGCATTATCCTATAAAGGATCACATCCTAATATTCCATTTTTGAATTTTTAACCACAATGGAAAACCTCATCCTATCCCTATGAACAAACCACATTCTCTACACAAAGCAATCAATATGGGCCTCAAATGAGGTTAATAAGTCTATACCTAAGATGATTTCATAAGGTCTCATTAATGTCAAAAAGTGATCCCAAACAAATATCTCTATTCCAAGATTCAAATAAAATACACATTGGATGTGTGAAATTATTGAGTCATCGCCTGTTGGAGTCTCCAACTGTAAGGGTCGATCTGAAGGGTCAATATAAAACTCTATGTATTTAACTAATGAATTGGAAAAAATGGAAAAAATCACACATATATCATTAACTAACATTTCTAGGGTTGAAAATACGCAGATAATATCGCGTATCATATTTGGATCGTCTAGGTCATAGGCCACCATAGTCTTCATATAGCCTTATCCCACACAACCAGCTCTTTGAGCCTATCAATGACCAACAATGGTGTAGGTGGTAATAGGAATAATGATGAACCACCTCATGTTACTCTATTGGACAATATTCCATTTTATTATCCATGTTAGCTACCCTTGTCCTACATCTATATCTACCTTGATGGTCCCTTGACCATTTCTCGACCAACTATACAATAGGTCATAAAATTCCATTTTAGATGTCTATATATATTATAGGTGAAACAAAACCTGTCTATCAGTAGATTAGAGCTATCAAGAGATCCATGAATAACTAATCTTTTGTCTTGGGATACTATCATGATGCCTCTGCTACACATGGGTCCCTACGACTTCTATCAGCTTCCTACTACCAAGGTCACAACACTTGGGAACCCACCAAAAGAATCCACATTCATCACCTCCTCTTTTAAGATTCTCTAATTGTATTAGGCTCACTCCAAAACTCCATCGTAGGTGGGAATTCATAGATATATCACTAAATCCCTAGTATCATTGATTAAGTCCATATCAAATGTATGTTCTCTAAAAATAGATCCAAAATGTTAACTATGTGTTATTTTAATAGATCAATAATCATGTTAGAGTACTCTGAAACAACCAAAAAAGAAATTCTATAGATGTAGAATCTATGAGATGTGCACTAATCACATCATGTCCATATTAAACTTCTATAAGACAAGTCTCTCAATTTCTTACCAGGAGAGAGTAGTCTCTTTTTGTGTCTGATTCACTAAACTCCACCATCTCCCAACATATCTGTAATGAAGAAACACTACAAGGACCTAAATCTGATAAACATGTGTCTAGGAAATAAGGAAAACTCGAGTGACTACCTCTAGATAGTCTTTAGACACCTACGGTCTCACTTTCCCCAAAACCTAGGAATTCACTACCTCTATAACTCATGTAGTGCACTCATACTGCTTGCAACCTTTCCTAGAACATTAAGTGAAAGGGGATTCTCATTGAGCTTTGGTATAAGTTGGAAAACCACCCAGAGTTTCTATCTCTAGTACAAGTCCAAATACATAATTCTCATCACTCGTTGGATGATCATACTAATCATTTGGTGGAATCCTGGCTAGTTTTATTCATAGAGGAATCCTAAATAACAAAATGTATCATAGTCAAAGATTATACCTGTTGTAATGACCAAAGGATGATATAGAATTCAAAATCTATTCCTACATTATTCATGTACCAATTTTATCTCAATAACTAATGTAAACATATACTGAGTTGAAAGGTAGGTGATCAATGTCTTGGTGTAAGGATATGTCGGCCACCGTACCAACACTAGAGTCTTTGGACTAAAATATGACCATGAAACAATTAATGTTATTTCCCCAAACCAATCTCACCAACACTATCCCAAAGGTAGAACCAACACCTTTAATACCACTGTGTCTCAAACCAACCTATTATGGTCCAAACTGTAGCTACCCCAACACATACTCTAATAGTACAGTGGATGGAGACTAGTGTTGAGTAGGCATATCCCACAAATGGGTGTACTTATCCTAATTTACATGTACACAGGCACACATCTCCGAGCCCATAAAACGATTAAATGTAAAAAAAATAAAACAAATTCATGCATAAATCTATGATCCCATAATTAATGTACAACACTAATACTCTAAATGTGAAAAATTGGAAAAATACAAGACCAAGTAAAAAATTAGACAGTCAAACATTCTCCTTGGGAAAGGACTATAATCAAATAAAGGAACCAAGAAAACAACTCACACTATCAACATCAAGATGGGCTCGACATGATCGTTTTCCTCCAAGGACACTATCAATTGTTTTTTCCTCTACATACTATATAAAATGTGTGAAAATATCCCATTAATTGGTGAGTAAAAAAATACCCCTTAGGACACCCTAAAAACACTAAACACAAATAATAAAGAATATATATCATAAAAAATTATATAAAAATAAAACATAACGGAAACAACCATGATATACTCAAGAAGGATATTGCACCTCTTAGAGGTCACAACAAACTTCCAGCCAAATGTTCATATCAATGAAATTATCAATTAATGAGAGACCACTCCATGATATATGGTATCACTGGACGTACTCATCAAAGTAGGAATGATCATTTCCCCCATCCAAAGAAATATTATTAGTCATAGAAGACCCTGATACTAAGGTAAATGGTCCCATCCCGGACCATTGGGGAACACCAAAAACCCCATTTAGATCATCCCACTAAGTAGGGGATCATATGAAAATAATAAAGTGAAACCTACTAATATTCCCTACTAAATGTAGGTTCAACACTCTAATCAAGGAGGACAAAAAAATTCCACAACCCCTACCTAGGGTATAAAAATTATAGAGGATCGGACTCTAATCTCATATAGGGACATCAAAAACACTAGATGAGACTCATCCTATATATGGGATCACAATACTAGGACATATATGCAATAACACATTGTACCCATAGGGGAATAGATCTAAAGAATACATTAAAATATTACTAGTCTATAATGGAGAAATTCATGGCTACAAACGTCCTTAAATGTGGTACACATCACGTACTGGGGTGTATACAGTTTGTTTAGCTAGTATTTTCTCTACCTCTATGGTGCTGCCTCATTTGACATATAAATATCCATACGTATAGTATATAAGAATATTACATTATTTGTAGAGATCACCTAGATGATTTATTATTCCTTCTACTCATGAAAATGTACTAATATCCTTACTAGTGTACTGATCCAAGTATATATGGATGTGCCCGTGTAGAACTTATTATGTCTGTGCATGTGTCCAACCAGTCCTGTCTTATATCCATGTCTATGTACCGAGAATGCAGTTTTCCATATATCCTCTGAGATACATGTAGTGTAAACATGAATGTTTCACATGGTGTGTGAAAGGGTCACACAATTTGTGATATTTAACACTTTTCACAAACCCTAGTGCCGTACAAGGAGCTCCCACATGGCATGTAATGCGGGATAACATGCTTTGTAACATGGGATTCTCAAAATATATTATGATCCCTTTAAAGTCATCCTATAGATTACCATTTCCACTTATCCTATATGAAAACAATTTTTTTGGATCATTTTCCATTCTTATCATCAAGGATTGGGGTTCCAAGCTTTGAATGCACTTGTAAAATTCCCACACACATTGTGAATACCTGTACAATCTAAAATGGTATTAACACAAATCAGGAGCCTATTACGATCCACCTCTAGAAGTCATCCATAATTTTCACACCTTAATCGTACCCATGATCACTAAGCTCGATCATGGTATCGATCTAATAAGCTTAATAATAATCATGTAATGATCGAATACTAGGTATTTGTTGAACCATGGGAAAAAAATCATGCAATGAATATGAAATGAAATAAGGGAGAAATCTATAAGAAACAATTTGTGAGGGAAAACCCATATACTTTTTTCATTTGGCCTCAATCTATTTTAAATTAATTGATAAACCAATATGTATGTATAACAAAAAATAATAAAATAGATATGTCAATATATATCTACCATCAACGTACTAATGAATTATTATTCATGGAATTGATACATGTTAATCCAGGATTAATGAATTGGATGGAAATCACATATCTGCATCCTATGTGGAGTTCGGGTAAATATTTCATGAAAAACAATCTTGAGTTGCTATTGTTGGTGAGATCCAGAGACTTTAGTTGTGCAATGATCCTTGATCATGTTGTGATCTGCTGCCATCTTCTAGGAAGTCTCTCTATCAATCCTCTAGCTCTACAGGGTTTAGAAAATAACCATAAGACATCTCTAAAACCTTTTATTTACAGATTATCTAGGTTATTCCACCAAAAAAATCTTTATTTAGTTATTTATTTTATTCCCTTACACTCATTTAATTATTTTCAAAACCACCTCATAGTGACAAATGTTACGTCACGATGAGGGTAAATCTTGTGTTTTGTAGTCAATTGTACCGCAGAATTATGATCTAACCCCCATTCATGACTTATTACACTTTTTATGTATAATTCTCATGTGTGATATTAATATATTTAATATATTTCAAACATTTATTTTGGCACCATTGGGCCTTGAGATCTCATGTCATCTCAGTGCCGGGCTCTGAAAATAATCTATATAATATCCAAATAAAGTAAACAGAAAATTTATGTCATGGAATGAATTATGACCTTTTAAATAGCCTAAAGTTAGGATATATCCAGGAGAGGATATACATGAGATTATTATAATCCATGAGGACAGAAATCGCATAGTAATTAGATATTTTTTCTATTTTTTAAAACAAAATATTAAAACTAGTAAAAAATGCGTGGTTCATATATTTCCACTCAAGTGGTCTTAGATACATGGACCAAAAATCAATCATGGCATAACATTTAAATAGAAAAAACCAATACCAAACCTCGAATCATAATTTTATATCTCATATATGAATAATTTCATAAGAAACTTTAAAAATTAGTTTATTGGTTAATCTCAAATTTAAATCCCTCAATGCCATCTCAAAAATTTAAAAAAATAAAAAATGATTCCAATTTTGGTTTAAAGGAAATCATAAGTAAAAAAATCATTGAATTAACTACCACGAATTTATGATAATATACAAATAATTTAAGGAATCTATGCACCAATAAAACTATAGTGGATTTCTCTCAGGTCATACCAACATCGAACATTACTAGTTTAATAGATATGTTTCCCCCCATGATAAATATACATGTAAAATTAACTTCTATAATCCTATATATTAAATCCATGATCATATAATAGTGTATGTTCTCATGAATTAAAACAAAAAATAATAATATAATTAAGATTATGTATTTGATAACAAATAAGGATTTCATCTTTTAAAACCACCTTTAATCGATTTATGAATAATTGAAAAATCTAAATCATGTATCCCATGAAAATTTAGGGGCATGTCATTACTATAAATAGAGTTACTATGAACTCATAGTGACCATAGGGAAATATCAACTCTATCATTTAAATATGCTAAAAAAACCTAGATCATGATTTATCTAGAACAAATATCTAATTTTTACGACCAAAATTCTTCTTTCAACTAGTTGAAGAGATCAGCATTCCCTAAAATTGGTAATATTTATTGATCATCAACTAATTATGGTGGTAATAGTCAATATAATTACTCAAAATATTTAATTCATTCCGAGAAAATAAAAAATGACAAAATAAGGTAGAAAAATTGGCTCTAATGAAGCATCTATGTAGAAGTTCCTCCAATAAAACATTTTTCTCCCTATACAATTATGGTGCCATATATTACGCTGAAAATGAAATATATTATGAACAAGTGTTCAAATAAATACTGAAAAAAATTACATGATAATGTAGAAATAAATTAACAACCCCTAGAAAAAACATTCAAGAAATCTCAAACTACTTTAGTGAGTCACTTATTCCACGTATCCACACCTATCATGGCTAATTTTTCAACTATTGTGTAACCATCTTCTATCTTATAATTATTTTGACTACTCATATTTTATATGGGTACTAATAACTAGAAAAGGTTCATTTTAACCTGCCTCATTGAGGTAATAACACCATGAAGTACTAAACATTTACATAAGCTTGGAATGTCACTGACTATCCATACTGTGGATATCATCATAATGACTCATAACTTCCCATATGGTATCCAATAAAAAAATTTATTTTCATGTGTGTCATCACATAAATAAAAGAACAGTATGAGAGGTATATTTCATCTAGTGGGATCCTATAACTAAATTGGCAGTGTTAGGGGATATACTCAAATAATTTAATTCCAGAAAAATAATGTAATTAAAAAATAATGGCTTCCACTGGTGTGAATTAGTATGATTTACAATATAGATAAGAAACCTAAAAACATTCTAGGATGAATCTGATTGAAACCATTAATTCCCAAATCTCACATAGGAGCAAACCTCGCTTATTTTTACCTCATGTGGACCACATAGTGGTGGTGGTGTTTAATTTGGGTCACAACATCATCCACCCCTCACTACACCCACACCATAATGTTCATTTCATGGCCTTACTCTAGGAGGGATACCCTATAAACTTATGGTTGGTTGTGGAGCTATGATATATCTATATTAGGGATATACTTTTGTAGTTACTCTTTATATATCCTCCATTTCCTTTATTTGGGGTCAAATGTAGAGAAGTTATTATTTATAACCACGTGAATAACACAGTCTTTATATGTACTAGTTGATCCCTTTGTGAGACCCCTCTACCTTTGGTCCCCTAAAATGGGATCGAAAATCTAGTTGAACATGATGGTGAGACCACACCATCTATCATAGACCATATACCATTGACAACAATGATCCAGGGAAACCCAAACATTCTTCGGCATTAGGTTTTTTCTTTTATAGAAGTATCTAGATCGAAAAAATATTCTCCATTAATGTAACATAGTTTCAGATATATGAGGTCAGAATTATATAAAAAAAATTTAATTCCCCCTCTTTTGTGAGCCATTAATTTTTTTTCTCTTCATTTAGAAAAATACATGATTGGAAGTTTGATCGTACAATTCATGAACAAAGGTAATATAATATTATAAAATTAAAAAAGAAAATTAAAATATAGGTAAATGAACCCATGAATCACATTAAATGGATTATTACACATAATGGATAAATATATCCATTAAAGTAGTAATAAAAATAAAAGGGGACAATTAATTGAAAAGAAATATATCTTTAGAACTAGAAAATCCCTTATACTACAATCGCCTTTAAGAATCAGCATTACTATACTAAATCTAATAATGATAAATAATAACAAGAAAGGAGAAACCATGTTCTCATATCAGAAATGAATATAATGGAAATAGGATGAGTGAATTTAATAATATTATTAATTATATATATATTAATGAAATATTGTCTCTACAAATATGGTTATTCTAAATATGAAAATTCAAAATAGACGCATGTGAAATATTGTCATTTTAGATATGGTTGTTGGATATATATCCAATGGATATGTTGAATCCCTGTATTGTTAATTAGTAAAATTAAAATAATAAAACTAACAAAGAAACAAAAATATTATATTAAAAAATTATATATATGTATATATGTCCTGAATAAATATTAATATTGTTATTGAAATATTATATAATTAATATAAAAATAAAATAAATATTTTAATATCAATATAGAGTATAATTTAATTTTATAAAATAAAAACTAATTGTAATGATATTTGTAAATGAATATTTAGTATACATTTAGTATTGTTTTTCAAAAAAAAAAGATGTGTAAATTATTTTATATTTTATCCTCAGATAATATATTTATCAATTTTAAAATATTAGTATATATGAAATAATATATTAACAACTCATAAATTATAAATTGACATGGAATCATATTAAGAAAACATAATATTTAAAAAACATCATTTTTGAATAATATTAGTTTTTCTTTATTTTTTCATTTACCTCAAAAATAAAAATTAATAAATTTGTTAATCTAAATTAGATAAAATCAAATTCATATTTTGATTTATTATTTTAGTTTTTTCTTAGTATGAATTTTTTTTTTCATAAAAGCATAATTTTTAGTCAAAATATACAGTTTCTTCTTAAATTAATTTTTTTTTATGATTTTATCATCTAATAATAATATCGTAGAATATTTAAAAACATTTTATGTAATAAAAATCTTATCTACTGAATTATAGTATGAATTTTAAAATATTCATCAAAGTTATGAATCTAATTTTCAATATTTTTGGAACAAAATTTAAATGTTACTTTAATAAAAATTATTTTATATATTTTATTATAATTATGTGTTTTAATGGTGAAATTTGGTTTTGGATTTCTTTACCTTATGACTATATATTTTGATTTGTTTAACCAATTTTTCTTATAAAGATTACTATATATTATATTATTATCATGTACATAAATTTTAAACATAAAAATACACTTATCCTAAATCGACTATATTTATGTGTTATGAATTTTTATTCTAAAATTAACATGTCAAACTATTAAAAATTTCATTTTGAAAAATGATTATTAAAATTTAAATTTTAAGTTTAAAATTTGGTAAAACAAAGAACACTATTTTTTATTAATTGTAATTTTAATGTTAAAATTGTTTTATAAAGGTAAAATTAATTTATGGTAAATGATAAAAAGTTAAAATAAAACACCAAAAAACAATCATGGTTGTCTCTAAAATGAGTTTATAGGATTAATTTATATAGAAACACACTACCCTTATACTTATTTCCAATTTTATCCATTAACATTTTAATAGTATCTGTATATTATTGAAAAGATATTGTTTACTTCCTAAACTATGCTTCTTCTAACTTCTCAATGCGTAGCACATACACCACATCAATACTAACATATAAATATAATTTTCATCTAGAAAATATACCATATTAATCATCATATAACCCTCTACTACATTAAAATCATCAAGTCACCATAATTTAGCATAAGACATTAAATACCATATTTAATTCTAAGAAAATATCAAGTCCCTAATGTGAGATTTATCAACTACCCATATTTGCTACTAAATTATGTCTATTAAAAAATTTTGAACACTAATATAACTAAATTATTATAATTTCTAGACCTTAATTGTATTATATTAAGGGTATTTTATTTATCCTTTCATTTATCCCATCCATTATGAAGAATGCAATCATTATTAATGCGTCAAAGTAGAATAACACCTCCATGAGAATAGAAATTCATTTTTTCAGCACCAACCATTATTGATGTTTCATAGATTTTATTTTTTGAGGATAACACATCAAATGGAACTAAAATTTATTTATTTCTTCACTACACATCACAAATATTTTATATAATCGACTTAATGAGGATATATGATTTTCATGATATATTTAATGTTCTGTATGATAATATAGAGATCATATTATTAATATGATCAACATGTGTTTATCATTAGCTTAATCATTTAAGATAAGTATTATATGAAAAACTCATTAATTCAGTTTATGTACAATATTCATATCCCTTATACATTCTTATCATTCCATTACAATTCATATATATCATGGTAATAAAATCTACATGATATAATTATGATACTATTTATAGATATTGCAGCTAAATCTCCTCGTAATCATCAATAAATATTGTGTGTTTAGTTATGGGATGGTTTGAAAAACTATGTGAGAATAATGCAACGAAATTAAATCATGGAGTATTAGGAGTGGTTAATTACTAGTATAATATTTTATAAAAATATAAATAATTATAGTATATTGGATCTATAAATGAAACATCAATATTTACCTCATTAATTATGAAATATCTCTTTGTAGTTTACAAAAAAGAAAAGAAAAGTTAATTTTCAATTTCATATTCTAGGATAATGATTAAAAATACTCATAAAATAATATTTTAAAAATAATAAATCTTTTTAAATCATAAATTTTAGAAACACAAATTTCCTTTGAATAATGAACTTTTGAAGAAGAATGAATACCAACACCACTCAGTTGAAACTTGTACAAAATATAAAAATATGAATACCCAAAATCAGAAAATATATAACAATAACTGAAATACACTTAGATAAAAATTATAAATAATTTTTTTATTTTTTTAGTTATTAATAGGGTTATAAAATATAATATTGTGATTGTTTTTTTAAATTGGAGGTTAGAGAATGTTAAACTAAGTAGTAATAAAGGTAAGTGGTTCTTTGCCTAAAAGATTATACCCTTAAAACCTATTATTTAATACACTATGTTTAATTTTAAATGGAATAAATACTACCCCATTATCTTTTTTATTGTGATTATATTATATTTTAATGTATTTAGTGTGATTTTAAATGTTTTAGCTTTTATAGGGGTTTTATTCAAAAGATCACAAATATGTAAGGGTTTTCATCTTAAAATCCCTCCTTTTGAGATATGTTATATATTATGAACATTTATTTGCATTTATATTTTGTATATAATTCCTATTAATTATAATATATAATGAAATTCCTTTTTAAATTTTAATTTAATTCCAATTTAAATATTTCTCTTCAATAAGTTTTATGTAAATGTTCCTTGTGTTTTAAGGGCTTTTCTTGACCCAAAAAATTTCTATGGTTCATAAACACTCTACATAAATTATAACATTTCAATATGGACTTATCTAACCCTATGGTTTTTTATATTGTAATTGAATATTTATTTTTTGGGAAAAATATATTTCACATTGAATTTTCCTTCTTTGATGAATATATCATTCTAATAAAAATAATTTACATCTCTTTAAATGTTTGTTTTCTCTATATTTATGTTTCTACATCCCACGATGAACCTATTTACCTAGTCAAAAATAATATTTAATTTATACATAGTGATCATTATATTAAAATTTATTAATATTGACAAAATTGAGGTTCTGGACAATCTTTTATGATGTGTTTTTTCTTAAAAAAGTATTAAATTTTTTTTAATACATTTCTTATTCATTTAAAATAAAATTATTTATATTCCACTCCAAATTGATTTTTCCTAAAAACTATATATTGTAAAATATTTATTTTTTAAGAATCTTGTATTGAAGTAATTTTTTACAAACTTATTTTAATTAAAACATTGAAAAATTGTTTTCTAATGTTACTATAACATCTCCTTTTAGGAAAATGATAAAATCACTTTTTAAAATCTAATTTATGATTTCATAAAACATTCCGTAGAACATATAATGTATTAAAATAAATTAATGTAATTTTTAATAAATCACCCACTAAAATATTTTATGAAAACATTATTTCAGGTTATTTAGTTTTTAATATCAACTATTTACAAGCTTGAGGTCGTTTTATCTGATTACTTCCTAATTTATTGTGAATCCCATTTTTATTTTGTTGTTTTCCTTATGATGTTACTAACGAAACCCATTTTTTACATTGGTGTTCATGATATATCAAATTATTGATGACTTATGAAACTCAAATGTATCCATGATGTTGGGTGGGGCCCCATACAACCCACCGATGTATATTTGAAGGTTTTATACCTTTTTAGGTAATGATGTTGAGTGTAAAAACTACGTGGTTTAGAAAAATTCACAAGATTAACCATGAAAATTATTCACACTAGGTACTTTGAAAAGATAAAAACTAAATATGATGCATATTATCTATGTATATAATAATTCAAGTGTCGATGCTGTTATCTTTGTTCATATTAATGATCATGATCTCAATGTGATTAGCTATGTTTGTAGGGATTTGAATAAACTAGATGTAGTTAGATATGTCCATAATGATATGAAAACCTATTCATATACTATACACACAATTATATGGTATATTCTTGTATTATGATATATATAACATGTTTATTATATCTTGTTTCTAAACATATTTTTGATTGAATATGTTGTTATTTTTATATTACATTCCCTTCATTATTGATCATGAATAATTCTCACTTTTCCAAGTTCTTTTAAAGGGGAACTTTATACCATGATCATGTTCATATCCTTACAATATAACCATTTATGATATATTCCTATGCTTTCCCTTACGAAGATTTTTATCTCACCACTTTATTATATTTCATTCCCTTTGTTATAGAGATTATTATATCACATGAGATACGTAAATAATAGTCTATAGGATCTTGGTTATGGATAATTTCATACATCTTTTATAGAGTAAAATTTTTATGTATCTAGTTTACCAGACACTAAAACATTCGATCGTTAGTTTCAATAGAATCTTTTGGGTTGTATTACGAAAATTATAAAAAATGTATTAATTATGTTATGTTTATCTTTGGTTACCATAATCCCCCAATGATGCCCATTTTAAAAGTACAATATAAAATATGTCTAATGTTAATCATATCATATGAGTAACTCATGTGGTTTATAAACATTAAATAATACTGAGAAATGGATGATCTATATTATGGATGGTTTAGAATAATCTAAATTAATACCTTCCATAATATCAAAATAGAGTAATATTATCTACAAATTTTATTATATTCCACCCCGGGTAGGCTGGAATAATCGTGAGTCCATGTGATCAAAATCCACAAATTGAAAGTTTTTTCCTAATGAATACTCAAGGGAAGAACCACTATATAGTCCACAGACATCTAGAATAGATAAAAAATATGAGTAAAAAACTATATCCAATCCTCTTTTACCTAAGGATATTGATCAAATCAAATCCTATGAGTCTATTAGTTCTAAAAAAATAGAGATAAAATATCTCTTATCTCATATTACATAATGGTAATTACCATCTAATCCACATGTGGGTGTCCTCTCTAAAAAACTATTGGGGGGGGGGGATATTGACCTCTAATCATGGTGTAATGATATCTATCGTTCATGTAACCATATTGATGGATCATTTCATAGATAATAAATTACAAGAGGGTAAAGAAAATGTAATGTCTCAATAAAACTCTATCACTATATATGAGGTGGCTATCTATGGGGTGGGATCCTTTATTTGATAAGATAGACCATTCATTATTAATGAATATCTCATTACGAAAACACTGGATGTATATGGAAACGAAACATGGTTGGAATTATATTTGAAGAATGTACCATTTCATTATACCCTTTATGTTATATCATGGACCTATATGTTGATTTAAATATTATCAAAGTCATGAAGAATGGTTTCTTTTGTCACATGCAGTAATCACAAGGATTCCATATTTAAAATGTGAAATCAATAACGATTAACATTGTTTCCCTAAGATTCCCAAAACAAACAACATAATATGATTCACTCCAAAATATATTACTGAGACTAAAAAACACTTATATCATTATGACATGATTTGATCCAGTTTTAACCCTCCTATGATAGTGTTATGTTGACTCTGTAACCCAAAAATGACACACATAAAATATCCATTGACTCCATGTCTAGCTCAACTATTAGTCAATTATACCACCCCAGCCCTAGATATAAAAGTCCATGGGATAGTGATAAACATATAATAGTAACAATACACATATTTTAGATCTTATTTTATATAACCTATAGAATATATAAATCTCATTAAAAAATAAAATATCCATAACAATATAATATAAATATATCTAGAAGAAATTAATATATACATGCATCTATCTGCTAAAAATGATGGAGGAATATAATATAAATTGAAATATAAAAGAAAAAAATATAAGGAATAATATATCTGCATATAACATGAGTTTGATTAAATGCAATGAAATGGATCACCATGGTCCACCAACTCTGTCCAAAGTAATTTTTCTTGTAGAAATGACTGACCCATCAATGATCTAGGTCCACTAAAACCATTACCACTAATATCAAAATATAAATTTGTATTAGGGTGGAAAGTAAAAGATATAATCATTCCTCAAGTTCATTCAATGGTGATTTTTGGTCACTTTTTAATTATTTCAATTCTATGTTAGTTTCATCTAGATATGGCTCTGACCGGCCTCTTTAGGAAATCATCCTCCTCATTACCATTTAATTGTTTTGGTATGGAAAATATGGTTAAGGGAAAGGGTTACCTTTATACCATAAAATGTTTATAGAGAATAGATAATAGGGGAATAAAAATAAAAAATATAAATAAATACCCATAAATAGATCATCCCATGACCTGATATTTTGAGATGGTTTGTACCTCACCTCAGTGAAACTTCCCATCCTAGACTCAACTATGAATTCAAAATTTTCATTTTATTATCTATATATGAGATATCAATGCTTTCACATATTTGACTAAATATTATTTCTTTACTAATTATAAAAACAATTGAAAATACATATGGTTCAATGTCTAACAAAAATTCATCCCAAAATCCACACAGGGGTGTGACCTCCCCAAGATTCTAAAGGTACAAAAATCCACTAGTACCCAAAATAAAACCCCCACCTATGTTCTCATTCCTTTAAAATAACCTATATTAGGTATACCAACTCATATATTATTGTCCCCCTATTAATTCAAAATAGCCTCATCCATTATTAGGGGATGATCCTATAACCATCAAAACAAACCTCAACTAAATATCAACAATAAAATTCCAACCATAGGCCATTTCCTCTAATAAATGGACTCTAACCAATGTGAACATGAAAAAATAACATGGACCATAAGTATCACTCAGATATGTTTTATTGACTAATACACATCTATTTGGGAAACAATTTTCCCCACCTTGAAAATGTGTGACCTCAATGCTTGTAAGAGTGAGATAGTTTATCTAGGTTAAATTCAAATATAAATAAACCAAACAAGGGTGATATTCTACCTTATAAGGTACTACAACCACTCCTCATTAAGAATAAATAAGAACATTAATCAATGTTATACAACTCATGGACACAAGATTTCGTTAGTCCACCCATCACTTCCTTTTCAAAAATACAAGTGAAAACACCTATAACATTTACCGTAATCTATTTCTCATCCAATATAGATGATCTGATTTTTTAACAACCTAATACTTATGATTTTATAAAACACATAATATATTAATTAACTATTTTTATATCCTACTGATACCATAACCACCCCAATGTGTGGTGAAATTTTAATAACTTGTTTGTTCTTATCTAAGCCAACTATGTAGGTAGCTAGCAGTTTTCCAGGTTAGCACAATTGGGAAAGGGAAAATAAGCTAGATTAGGGAAAGTTAGAAGATTAATTTGAATATCTAGATAGAAATGTTGAATGTATCATGACATAAATAATGAAACTGTTTTTGAAAAAGAAATTAACATATAATAAGTAACAAACACAATAGAAGAAAAGTGTATCAGGGTTGAAATTTGATTATATTTTATTTCAACATTCATTACTTAGTATTAAAAATACAAAATAATTTGTTTCCCATGGGGAATCAATTTAATTACATTTTCTTGGTATTAAAAAAAAAATTAACAGTTAAATTGTCAGTCTGGTTGATAACTACTGCAAATGTGTTCATGTTCTTAACCTCTAAAGAATGTGGTAATGGTCTCACCCAACAGTCAACGATTCACCCGCTAAAATTCCGTTAGATTTCACTACTAGTTTTTTTTCCTGGTCTGAAATAACACCAATAGTTAATGTGGAATTGAATCAATGGAAGAAATAAAAAAAGAACTCTTAATAAAATCAATACATCAGAACCAAAATTACAAAGTACACGTAACAATATTAAAACATTAAAAAAATAAAATTACCCTCTTATGACCACATTCACAGTGTGTGTGTTGATCTAACATTCAATACCTACAATGGATATGTGAGGAATGTAAGGAAGGAAACAATAATAAATTAATCTTTAACAAATGCGAAAATAGAAATAAAACTTAAATTTGGATTTAAGGGAGGTTAAATGATAGAGTGACAGTACCTCCCTCTAGTTTTTTTAACATCTAACAAGAAGGGATGCCTATATATTTAAATATTTTTAGAATACACGGTGTCCACTTTATTTTACATGGCATTTATTCATGTTAACATTGATTTTATCTAGTTTATCCTTTGTTAGGTGAGTTGTGCACGACTCCATGATTTTGAACACATTGTTTGTCATTTTGTGTGGTACACTATGTGTTGTTCCACACAACATGGTTTGTAGATTTGACTTCATCCCCCAACATTATCTTTATATAAGTACATGACATGTAAATATGTATTACATGATGTGTTTTCTCATGTAAGGTACATGAGTGTATACTCATTCCAGCTGATATATTCTTGGGAAAAGGTACATGGCATGTGATTATAATAAACACACTGTGTATATCTTTACTTCCATTTTGATCACTGGTTATTTTTAAATTTTTTGTAAAACATCTGAAAATCACAATGAACCCCATAACAAAGAATTTAATCCACAAAATAATAACTATCTCATGAAAATATGTTTGTAAACGTAAAAAATATTGGAAATGGTATACACAAATCGGGAATATCACTTACAATAAATGTAAATAAATCCAAATATATTAATTATAAATTATTTTGACATCTATAATATATAATAATATAGTGACAATTAATATTATTTATCTTTTGAAATTAATCAATTCATGAGTTAATATAGAAAATTTTATTTTAAATAAAATATGTTTACATTATATTATATGATTTATTTTAAAAAATGAATTATTTAAAAAATATAGAATTTAAATTTCAGAACATAAAATTCATTTTTCACTTACACATAAAAAAACTACTCAAAGCATGGATTTTTTAGATGTTTCTAAAAAAATAAATTTTTTAGTTATTATTGAAAAATATAGTTTTAACAAATACAATGATATTTATCACATTATTGGAATATGTGCAATTCTTAAAAGTTTCTAAAATAATTTTATTTATCCAATATATATTTTTAGGGTAAAATTTTTAAATCTAAATTATCATTTTAAAATTATAGATTCTATTTTTAATATTTTTTTCTTTAGAAACATTTCATTATAATTTTAAATTGCTTCATGTGTTTCTATTAATTATTCTTTTTCAAGGTAATATTCGGTGCTTGGTTGTTTTTAATGTATAATACCTTTTATTTATTTTATATTATATCAATTAATATCAATAATAAATCATTTATTATCATTAAAATTACTAAACATCACAAACTTATTTTATATATATGTTTAATGATTATGAAAACTATTTTATTTAAAATTGATTTTTCTATGTTTTGTGAGTTAAATTTAAAATCACCTTTTGTCATATTTTTTAAATGAATTAGGTTAAATGGAGTTTTAAATTTAGTCTTTATTTATTAATTGGGTATTATGGTTCTATATATATTTATATTAATAATATTATTTTCATCGTTGATATTTAATTATAAGTTATAAGTATTTAAATGACTAATCTAATATTTCAACAATTTTCTTAATTTATCCAAACCATTAGAATTATTTTACATAAATTGTTTGGTTTTAAACTATTAAACGAATTTATGACTGACCATCCTTCCCCAATGTCCTCTAACATTCATTTGATTCTATTCTTATCCCTTAGATATGATTATTTTCTATAGAAATTGCCGTCTTATTAATTTATAAAATGGGGATTATATCCACCATTACACGATTACACTATAATTTCTAAACATCTATGAAATAAAATAAAAATATTATATCATTTATTAAAATTATATTACCTAATTTTTTATTTCACCAAAAATATTCCTACGTCCCTCAAATCTATGGCCTTAATTAAGAGGATGTTCAATGCATTATTATAGGTAACACTTCTTTGTTAAATTTTTTATCTTTTTCATTTCTATAAACCAATTATTACCATAGAATATTAATAAACTAATATAAATTATTATGTTTCTAAATTATTACAATAATTTTACAAAAAAAGATTAATTCACTTCCATCTACTAAGGAAAAAATAATGATCGTAAGGGAATGAGTGTAGATTATTGTCTCCGTGAAGCAACACATTTGGTTTTTCATCAGAACCATTCATGAATTATTAAATAATGATATTTACTAATATAATATATTACTTATAATATTTTAATTACTCTGAAATTAATATATATTTTCATTATTTGTTTCCATTCATTGAACATGAGAGTGTCCTCTCTGTGTACGTGCAGACTACCACCTCCATGAGATGATGTTTCACTTTTTTTCCACATAATCTATCCTGAATGATTATATAACTGTTTTTAATATATATATATATATTTATTGATTATGTTAAAAAATCTATGATGATAATTTTATACATTCCATAATTATTATTAGCAATAAATTATTGTCATAATTTTTACCGCTAATATTGATATATTAATGTTAATTTTCTAAATTGAGTCCATTCATGGTGAAAAAATTTAAATATATAATTTACGGTGTAATTTAATATTAACATAAATAATAATATTCAATAATAATTATTATTGTACTATTATATAACACGTTTAACCAAGGTCAACAAACTAAATCTATTACAATGAAATTATTAGAACAACCCTAAGTGACCATTGAATGTGGAAAATATGTTGTAAACAAGTAAAAATATATCATAAATATAAATTATAAAATTTTATATTGTTCAATAATGTAATTGGGAATATATATAACTAACATAATTTAATTATTCATAAATTTAGGTAGAAGTATAGGGTGCTTTCAGAAACATGTGAGGGTCTCATCTCAAGAATTCCTTCTACGAGATACATTTCATTAATACACGAAATTTATTTTTAATGAGGTATATACTAACTAAGAATTTATATTTACCAGATACATGATTTATATAATGTTATTTAGATAACCCTATCATTTCATACCTTCCACTGAATTTTTATTCAACAATTACCAAATCAGTAAGGATTTATATTTCAATTTCCATTCATTGGTACATGGTTTTGTTATACGATATTTTTTACATTTCTATGTTGAAATTATTACCAAATTTTAATTTTTTATCATGATTATCATATATTATATGATATTACATGATCAATTATTTGTTAAATTTATCATGAGGTTTTGGATAAAATGTGTCAAAAATTGTAAGGTTTTTCATCTCAAATTCATCTTTTTTAATACATGTTTAGTATTATGAACAAAACATTATTGATGTGAGTTTTATGATTCATGTCTAAGATATCATATAATGAGTCATAATTTAATTATTTAATTTGATTTTAAATTTCATGTCCCAAAATTCAGTGGGGTTTTTTAAATTTTACTCAAATTACATGGTTTTCTTGGTCTAAAATTTGAATCATTTAAGACATTTTTGAGAATCAAACCATGTTTCCTTTTTTAATGGTTTAAATACCAACCTTATGACTAAAAATTTTTCATTTGGGAATATTCAATATTATTTTTCAATTTTCCTTCAAAATAGTTCTACCATAACATATGATAATTTTATATTCTATTTCAACAATATTTTCTAGGGAAAATATTTTTTACACCATTATGTTTTTCCTTGATTATTATACTATTCCATTAAAGTGGATTTTTGGAAAAAATATTCATTGGTTTTTGAATTAATTTCCCTTCTATATCCATTTTATTTACCCCAACCATGTTCTCATATTTTTTGGTAAATCAATAATTGATTATATTCCATGATTTTCATAAATATTTTTAGAAATTTTTCTAAGGAAAAATTTATATACTTTTCTATGATTTGGGTTTTCAGCAAGGTTATTTCAAAATGTAAAAAAGGTTTATCCATCCTTCAATAATACAATTATTTCACATCCACAATATATTTTATTTTTGTAATATATATTTATTATTTAATGTAAAATTAATAAAATTATTTTAAAAGGTAAATTTTATCAATGTATTTTCACATCCCCCATTGAGAACACTATATCCTTTTCATGTCTCTAATATTATATATTATTTTAAAAATAAATTTGTTCAATGTATTTAGACATATCCATTGGAAAATATTTATGTATTTTAATTGATATTTTATTAAGTATTATTTTCAAATAAATAATCATTAAATAATATTTATCTGTAAAAATGTTTGTAAGTGAAATTTACACTATATTATTATAAAAATGAATAATTGTTTCAGTGAAAACATTATCATTTGAACTTCTATTTTCCATTAATTTAATATCATCTGTGAAGTGAGGTTTTTACACCCCTATATAAAATATTAGGATATTTTTATTGAAACTGAGAGCTTTGATACTCTATATTTCTTACATTCAAGTTAGCTGATGTTTTTAAATGTTAGGGAATCTTTTTAATTTCCCAAGGGTTCTTTATGAGATAGTAAATGGTTGATTTTAAAATTTCACAAAAATGAATGCATTATGATCTAGGTGAGAACAATTTGTACCTCCAACAATTTCTGTAAATAAATATATTTCATGAGATAGAAATATTGTTACTATAGTTTAGAAATTATATATTTTATAAAAAGATGAGTGTACTTGAATTCACATCTACTCACAATTTCATTTTTGAATAGGTTTTCATGTACCTTGGTTCATAAAGGGGGAGTTTTATAGAGTTTATCTCAACTCATATTATAATGATTGAATTGGTTTATCAGTATCCAGGTTTACAAAGATAAAGAATCCTATGTTTATAATTATTTTACTTTATTTACGATGTTCTGTGCCTCATTTTTTAGGCTTGATGATTATTGACTCATGTTCCAATGTATTTTAATTCTTGTGTTTTTTATGAAAATAATATGCCATGAATTATTATCTTTGTTTTGTTGGGAATTTAATTTCTTATGTATATTTATTATACAGACGTCCTATCTTATGGTACCATATGATGTTCAATTTGTTTCAATTACATTTACCCTTAATCAGTTTTCGATCATGCAAATTTATTATGTTTCCATTTCGTAGGTTAAAAAATACAAAATAATATGTAAAATGTATTTAGAAGTCTATTTTTTGAGAAAAATTAATAAGAGGCTATAAATAATTTTTATGGTTTATTCATTTTTTTATTGAGAAAATTTCCAAGGGGTAGAAAATCATGTATTTATTGTTTAATATTGTTTCCTAATTCTATAAATATATAATACTAAAATATTTTTGGAATTTTTGGTACTAAAATATTTCTCATTAATTCATATAATTACTATATATTTGGGTTTGGGGTTTAATTTTTCATATTGATGTAGGTTTTATATAACTTGGGAGATTATGATGTCTACGATGAGGAAATTTTTGCAGATTGAAATGTCCCCAATGATTATAAAGATGCGGTTAACCGTAATTTAAAAGGTTTATATAATTTTTTAGGTCCATTGGGGTAGTGATTGATATTTTTCAAATTAGGAATCTTATAATATATTGAAATCCAATGCCATATGTTTAAGGGATATGTCTTTATATATGATACCATCCTAATGTTTTGTTAAATTGGATATTTTGTGGTTTTCATGGGAATTTCATTCCAATCTAGATACCATAAGTGGGAAAAGGATCAAGAAAAATTTATACTATGGTTATTAACTACTAAATGGTGGATTGAATATTAAATTATTCTTCATCTAGTGATTGAAAAATAGGTTAAACATTATACCTAATTTGAAAATCCAAGCTAATTTTCTTTGGATAATTTAATACCCTTTGAGAGACATTATAAAGTATTTATATCAAAATAACATTAAGGTATTAAGTTACATGGTGTGAGAAAAATAAACATAATGTATCCTAGGTAGATCAAAGAGTGTTATTATATTCATAAAGTATGAAATATTTTAAATGAAACTATTTATATGTCTAAATATAATTTTTTCGTGTAGATTGAATCTTAGGATTGAGATTTCATATTCATATATTATGATTCATTATAATATTAGTAGAAAAATGTTTTATTTAATATGTGGATTAAACAATATAATGAAGATGAATCTAAGAGAGATATATATTCAAAAACCAATATGTATTAATTCCAAATATGGGAACATGCATAAATATATAATATTTATTATATGAATATTTTAATTGAAAATTGAGATAATTTTTCCTACATAAGGTATAAGGATGAATATTTGAATATAAATTAAAACTAGATGTTATTAGCTTCTTTTATCAGTAAAGAGATATGTTTCATTGATGTTTTTGTATATTTAAAATGTTATTTATTATTATTTGAAACATATAACGATTGTTATTTATATGTTTTGACTTAATTATTTAAATCAAATATTAAATGGTATCAATATCAATTAGAAATCATTTCATGTAAAGTTTTTGTTTTTAAATTTTACTATTAAAGAACACATGGATAAGGGGGATTTGTTTTAGGCTTTTTACATTTATTATGTCTATATAAAAAAGGATTGGTGATTTTGAAAATACATGTTATTTAATATCTATAGCTTTCGTATTGGTGATAATTTATGATATTTTTCATTCAGTTTATCACATTTTAGGAATTATGGAGTATGTATTCAGGTGATTTATTTAATAAACTAATAGATAATACCATTTTATTATTAAATTATAATTAGTTTTTTAATGAATATGTGATTTAATTAAGGTTTTATAACATAGAGACAATGGTAGTTCTAGGGAAGGTATACTATTGAGAATATATGATAATGGTATAAAAAAATATGTAGTTTGAAAAAATAAATAAAAAATTATCTAGATTAATATAGCATGGTAGATATCATATTGTATGTTGAATATACATTAATAAATATGTTAATAATACCCTAACCAACATTCATTAGTGGGTAATAATTTAATTTTTAGTTAAATAATTTATTTAACGAGGAATAGTTTAATGAATCTGGATTATCGATCCTTAAATATACAAACTATGTTCTATAAATTATGTCACGTGATGTCCCAACTGTAACCAACCTACAACATATTAAGAATACATTATTAATAAAGAATTAATAAACACATAGAATGTAATCCATTAATATTTTTACCCTTTAGATGGTAAATAATGATTAAGAGTTCATATTGAAAATGTTATTTACAATAAAATTTGTTTTATTTATATTATATATTTTTATTTTAAAGAATAAATATGAAAATTATAGTATTTTAATTTTATAAATAAACTTAATTTTTTTATTCCTCAAAAAAATTATCATTTTATGTATTTTTTGATTTTTACAGAATAAATACTTTTTAGGAGAATAGTTAAAAATATTTTTTTGTGAAAAAATGCGTCTTTTATCACATTATCAGTATATGTACAATGTCGAAAATGTTATAACATATTTTAATTGACCAACAATATAAATTAATGGTCTAATTGTGTACTCTAAAATATTATTTATAACAATCGCAAAATATTTTTTTGATATTTTATTACTTAAGAAATATTATATTGTAGTATAAAATTTAATTTAATTTGTTTCTTATAATTAGATATTGGTATGGAGAAATTAAAATTCCAGTTTATTTTGAATCCACATACGTTTTAATTATTTTATAATAAATTATTTATTTTTATAAAAATTAATAATGATAAAAAATTTATTCTTTACATAAGTTTAAATTTTAGAATCTATTTTTTATTGATAATAATTTTTATTTGTTATTTCTATATAATTTGAAATAATATTTTCTAATATTTGTAACATTATTTGTGTTAAATGGGGGAAATATTTTTGAATCATCATTTATAAAAACTTTAATCAGTTTCAACTTTTTTTATTAGTAAAAAATAACTGAAATGATTAATATTTAATTAAGAGTAATGAGTGTTTTAATGTGTAATATATGGTGGATTTAATATTTATAAACTAACAAGACCTTTTTATCTTATATAAATAATTTTATTCATTTTAAAGGTATACCTAAATTTTATATCTAATTTCCATCATCTAACTCGCTTAAATTTAATTTTATTTCATTCTTTCATTTTAATTAACATTCTTTTATAAGTAAAGGTTACTCTTAATCACCTATAAAAGTGGGATCAATTCATCCCTTTCAATACACTGCTACTATTTTGAAATTTCCATAATCTAGTACCCAAAATTATTATCATCTATTTCATTTCAACTGCTTAATTCCATCGATCACCACAAATTATCCTTGATCCATAAAATATAAGGCCTTCGTTAAGAAGATGAATAATCCCTCATTATAGGTTACGCATCTTTCAAAAAAATTATTTCTTATTATTTCCTATTAAAAAATCATAACCATATTATAATAATAACTTTTGAATCATTGGCCTTTTTGGATTTTATTATATTAATGATGCAACAAATATTTATTCTCTTATATCTACATAATAAATAGAAATTGACATTAGTCCATGTATATGGACTACTTCCACCATGAAGCATTTATTTTTTTTCTTCTTCACCAGATATAAAGTATGGTCCAAAAGGGTTATTTAGTAGATAATATAATATCTATAATATTTTAGTTATTTTTAAGTGCTACATTCATTAAATTATACAAAAAAAGGGAGGTTTGTTGATGTGTACGTGTAGAAAACCACCATCATGAGATGGTGTCTCTCTTTTGTTTTCAATATTAGCTAACAATAATAGACTTGAAAATTTATTTAATTAATTAAAATGGTTATTAACTAAACCATTTACATTTGTTAATTATAATATTATAAAAATTCATATGTAATCTTATCAATAAATGATTACATTAAATTCCACCACTAAAATGACATATTAAGATAAATTTCCAAAATTGTTTCACTCATGTAGAACCTATATAAATATACAAATAATGTGATAATGGGATATTAAATGACATGATAATATAAAATTGTGAACATTATGAAACTATTTGACAATTCCATTGATCATGGTCAACAAACTAATAGTGTTACGAAGAAATTCACCAAATATCCTAGTGTGACTAATGTATGGGGAAACAATACTAAAAATAAGTACCAAAAGATAACAAATGTACAATATGAATTAAAAAATATAAAATTTATTTTGGTTATATATCTAAAAAACATAATTTAATAATTTATGATATTAACTTCAAGTGTAGAGCACTTTCAAATCCATGTAAGGGTTTCATATCAAAACATTATCAGTTGACACACATGTCCTTTTATGAAACTATATTATTTATAATAGTGTATATTAATCAAAAGATTTTTTTGTTGAATAATACATGATTTATGTCATGGAATTTATATAAATCTATGATTTTGAATATTCCTTTTACTTTTCATTCAAAAAACCCTAAAGGAATAACAGTTTTCATCTGAATTTCTATTCATGAAGACATATGTGGATTATGATAAATATTTACAATGTTTTGGATTACAAATTACCCAATTTTAATTCTTTTTTCATTTGTGTCGTATATTTCATGATATATTTCTCGTGGGGTTTGGGTTCAATTATTTGAAAAGATGTGAGCATTTCTTTCTCAAATTCCTCTCTTTAAGATAAGTTTGGTATTACAAACCAAATTTCATTTATGTGATATATATTTAATATTATATATATATTATCTCAAATTATGTTTTAATCATGGTATTTTAATTTCAATTTCAATTTCCCTCTTGTAATAGGTTATATTTAAATTGTTACACTGGTTGTAATAATTTCATTGTCTGAAATTTCAATCCCTTGATATGTTTTTTATTTTCACACCTTAATTCGTTTTTAATTATATAAATGCATCCGTATTTTAATTTTTAATCAGAATGCTATTATAATCTATGATATTCAATGTTCTATTTAAATATCTACATCTCATTGAGTTTTGATTCTAATGTTACAAAATTTGTATGGGGTCTTCTTGACTCAAATATATTTCTTCAATCAAAATCAACCTTATTTGTATATTATGATAAAATATTGATCTATTATAACCACTGATGATATTATTTATTATTCACACCTCATTTTATGGGGGAAATCATGTTTCAAACAACCATATTTTTCTTTGTTGAATTATTGTTTCATTAAAATTCATTTTTTGTTAGGATTATTTTTCATTTCTTTTATCAAATTTTCTATAATATCAATGTTTTTATTTCCAACTAATATCCCTGAATATTTTAAGTAAATCTATTGTGAATTTTTATCCATGATTATCATAATTATTATTACTCATTTTAAAAAGTGAAATCTAATTAAATTTTAACAATTTTTGTTTAAAATATGTTATTTTAAAACGATAAAAAGTTTTTTTCCATCCTTTAAAAATAACAGGTTTCATAATCCACTCCAAATTTTTCTTTTTATAACATTGTATATTTTTCATGGTTTAATTAATAAATATTCTGTTACAAAGTAAATGTTTTCAAATAATTCCCACTTCCCCTTTTGAAAACATTATATCTTTTTCCTGTCCCTATTTTTAATGATTCTATTAAATATAAATGTTTCCAAAGTATTTACACATTCACTATCATGAGAATTTAATTTTTAACTCTTCGTAATGTAGATTTGAAAATTCATGTCTTTCCCTTTTTAGGAATTTTTATTAATATAAATTATAGATCATATTTATAACAATTTTTTTAAGGTTTGGTGAAAAAATTCATATATTCACTTAAATTCTCCCTGTATTGTTTATAATTTATTAAGTTATGTTTTTATCACCATATGTATGATATTATGATGTGATTTATTTTTTAAAATGAAAATTTAGAAATCTATGATTTTTTTTAGATCATGTTTTGGGATGTTTTTTTAAGTTTTAGGAAATACATTCTTTTTTCCTAGGGATCACTATGAGATTATGATTGTTTTATCTTAAGGAGGATAATAATGTATGAATTATGAAATTATTAGGTTCTATATCTACATCAAATTTATTGAGAAAATTATTAGATATTATGAGATAGAAATTATATGAGAAAAATTAATCAAGTAGTTGGGCTCTCAAAGGGTATGTGAGATGGAGTTCATCTCTTCTCACAATATCACCTGTGAATGGTTTTTCAGGTAGACAGGATCATAAAAGATTAGTGTAATGAATTAAATATCTATTAAAAATTAAACAAGTGAATTGTTTAGTGGATGTCCATCTTCACAAATATATAGAACTATTTTATTATGACTGTGTGACAATCGTTCTTATATTTCATGGACCATGTTATATGATTCATGTTTGGCGACTCATGTTATTGAACTCTTTTGATTAATTCCTTATGTTATTTCATGTTATGTTCCATGATTTATGATCTAATATTTCTTGGGTTTGTATTCTATAATGTGTCATGATTATACTCATATGCTCATCTTATTCCCACAAAAGTCATTAGATTATTATTACTAATGTTTCCATCACTATTCATCTGAGGTCAAACATTTATTATATTTATATTTCCCAAGCATATAATGAAAATTACTACATAAAAAATGTCTAAAAGGATATATTATGAGAATATTACTTGGTATATACTAACAACATTTTATTTGTTAAGATTATTTTAGTGGTAAATTATCGAATGGTTTGAAAAGTCCTGAGTTTTTTTGAAAATGTTTTTCCAAGTTATATAATTATATAAAACAAAAATTTATTAAGATCGTGATGGGGAGTACTATACTCTGCAGTATGTTATGTGTAATCTATACCCAAGTGTCTAAATCATTTCTCTATGGTACACTCCTTTGGTATCCAAATAGTTATTAGGGGGACACAAAACATATTATCCACACAATTCCAGGGGGAGGACGTACCATTTATTCACAAAGATCCCATGTGGGTTACTAGTCTCATCCAAACCACTCCCTAGTATCCACACAATTCCTAGGGGTTATCAATTCAATAAATTAAGGATCATGCACCCCAAGTAAATGGGGTAGTAATACTAACCCAACCTCTATCATGAGATATAATGTCATTCAACTCTTCTATACAAGAGGAATGAAAACCCTATCTATAAAATTTCCCATAGATGAAGGGTCTTGTTCCTCAGGTGAAGTGGTTAATACCACCCCCACATGTAGGTTGTCATCAAATTGATCATTGTTCCAAATATCAGGGACAGTATTAATGAGTTATGCCCCAAAACACCAAAAAATATAAAATATCAAGAATGCACTACATAGGAGGATCACAGATTCCTAGGTAGACTTCTTTCACCCATCATATGTAAAAGGTCTATCTCACACCTATAGAAACATCATTTCCATGAGGGAAATAATAATTCTTATTTTACAGAGACATATCACATGATATGTTATTTCATTGTAAAATTGAAAATGTGTAGATTATTATAATATTTCTAAACATAATCTAAATTACCCTATAAACAATTCCCTATTTATTTATGTCATCCAATATATTATTAGAGTCCAAAAAAGAGTAATTCACTTGCACCACACCCTTATGGGGTTACTTGACCAAACCTAAGAACCTAGAAGGGTATTCTATCTACATTTACCAAACCAAATCCATGACACACCTATCTATAATTTACATCCCTAGATAACCTATTTGTGTAAAAAAATGAAAAGGAAAATTTTATTATCTCTCCATATGGGAAGGTAATTATACACATATGCCACCCCATGCCACCCTCCATTTGGACATAGAAAGGTGACTTTCACTAATATGGGATAATGCACATATGAGATGTTATAACCTACACACACTAAAGACATATAAACCATCATCCACATAGAATATTCACAGACACACATGATATACATATCTAGATGAAATTAAAATATGCATGTTTGTCTATTAAATATTATGAGGGAATAAAATATAAATAATTTTGTAAAAATGAAAAACAATAAAGATCCTGATGTCCTAGAACAACACCTAACATTGAGAAACATGGAAGTAGGGAATCACCACATTATGAAAACCGCATCTTAAGAACTTGTAGCTACAAACCAACCAAATCCACCCATATTTAAATCTATTAAAACACTACCCAATCATATCATAATTGACCTATGTATTGTTTTTATAGAAAAAAAAATTATGGGTGAAAATTCCATGCTTAGTTGACTATAAAAATACACAATGTGACACCACAAAAAATGATATTGGGCTATAGGTAAACAAAAAAATAAGGTATAAAAAGTGAAATGACACTAAAAATCAAGGGTTTGACACTCTCTAGTGAATAAAAAACGTCTTAACATAAAAATGTGACCTCAAACATATATCACATGAAAAATCAATTGATAACCGCAAATTTCAATTCATTCTATAGAATTAAGAGTCCCTGTACAAATACCATTCCTCAGGGGAAAACACCTCCATAATCATAATCCAACGTGAAAAACAATTCTATATAAATCCATTATAGATAAAACACTCACCTAAGGGATACAGACCACCCTTTTCCTATATGATATAAATGATAAAATCAAATCATATTTTTAAAATGGGAAAATTTTAAAAACAACATAAAAAAGACCATGTATTGATTAAAAAATATACCATAATTTCAGATACCTCAAAAACATATAAGCCACATTTCATGCACAAACCACAACATTATCCAACTCATATGGAATTCTATATGAACATACTAGTGTTTCGTTATTTTTGAAAACATTTATAATGCCAAAGAAAGACCATAAAGAAATTATGGTCAAGAATTCTAGTATACTAATAAATATTGAGTGTGAGGGGTCATAATTCAAGAACGACATGGTGTTACAGGTAGTAATTAAACCTATGGACAGGTTACCCACACCACATATCATGGGGGAGTTCCCTACCCAAACTTTCAAGAGGGAAGAAACATAATCATCTATGATATGACAAAAATTATTCATATATATGTATATGAATAAGTTTATATATAAAAAAATATAAGGTGAATCCCATCCCACTCTTCCCTGCTCCATTAGAGATATGCCAATGAGGATAGCATTAGTGTACTATGTATAGCATAAGTTTTAAAAAACTTGAATTATATATAAATCATGAATACTAGTACTATAATACCACTGATCCCATACTATAATTAGGACCCACAACTTGATAGTGTATACACACTATTAGAGTGAGTGACTAACCATGAGCATCAGAATAATCCATACTACTCAGCCTCTATAACCATCATGTCAACTAATGAAAATATCTCAATGAAAACATTCCTCATTAAGTCATAATACATTATGAGTAAAAACTCCATGGAGAAACTTACACCTCACCAAGATCCAATGGAAAATAAATATAAAATATTTTCTTCCGGCACATGAGTTATCATGGCCCTTATTTTGGTTAATCAAAGAAACACAAGATTACCATAGAGTAAATACACCAAAAATCTATAGTGTATTTTTGAAATAACATATCAAAATTGATCATTCCATATAACCATTTAAGTTTAATTTATAACGAAATGGGTCCATAAAGAGTGTACCACAATCACCAATATTAGCTCAAGCAGAACCTCATGTGATACTACATGGGATAGAGAACATATATTTTTAATGGACAAAACAATCCATGAAGAAAACATCATAATTGGAGTGCTTTGTAGTCTTATTATAGGTTTATGTAAAGAGGGAATATTCCTATGTTCCACATATGTCTATAACACCCCTTATGCTACCCAGATATATAGATGGAACTTCCAAAGACAAGTCTGAACTTCATTATTTATGAATATCCCACGGTCTAATGTTGATCCAACCACTATTTATGAACTCATGGTGAAATCCGATCTCTGTTTACATGTGACTATAGTTTACCCATGCTTTTAAACATTATTATAGTGTCATTGTCCACAAACCATCACTATATTTATATTTAGATCGCATCGTCATCTCTATAGGTCTAAGATAAATGACCATCCCTGAATCATCTCATCAGTGGTCATTGGTGATGAATGGGATCCAACTGTGTTGTTTTACATGGAATAACACTCATAATTGACTACTCACTTTTCTAAAAATATATCATGGGATATAAAACATGAAAACACTCTTTTATGTTAATGTACATAATGTGTGCCTTGGTGTACCTATTTTAAAAACAAACACTCCAATTATGTTGTGTACCGCTACACATATCTATATTTATTTCTAAAATAAATGGTTTCCCTCAAGGAATACATGGTGTGTAATCCATATGGGGTATGGAAAGTTATACCCTATCTCATGTGGTGAATTATAACATAATGTAGTCTGTAATTCTCCATTTCATACACCTCACATGGGGTGTCTAACCAAATATGTGGCCACAACCCAAGTTGTGTACACGTCAGATTTACATGGCATGTGGATGTGTCTAACATGAAATTAAATCACTATTTTATTCCCTAATTAGTACTGATGATCTACATTATTCATTTCTATATATTTATACACCATTTTATCTACAGTTACAGATGTATGAATCCTTTAAACCATCTAAATTAACTGTTTAATTATAAATTGCATTTTGATGGCCTTAAAAAGTAACACTGTAGCATAAATTTCACTATGAAAATTGAAAATATAAAATAATTAGGTAATGGGGATCAAAAATAATCCCCAGATATTGGTGAATTTTTGAATATCAAAAAATTCACAATGATGATCCTTACTCGATTGTTGATTCATCCCAATTCGACCTTGATCGATCTCTGTAGAAAAATATCCCCATCTCCCCTCCACCCCTCATACTTCCTTTAGTCCCATGAAATCACATAGGGAAATTTTTTCTTTACTATTGTAAAAATATGAAATATTGTAATAATATTAAGAAGGGAAAACAAAAACTAAAATAGAGGCCCATTAAATTTCCTAGAATGTGTTCCACAACCATAAAAAACATATACCCCACCAGTGTAACAAAAACTCATCCAAAACAAAACCACGGACTTTTAATTTTCATCCATACCTCTATATAAGAGTTTTAAATTTTATCACATATAGAAATAAATAATATGTATTTATTAAATATTAACTTCCATTATGTTTATATCCACCTCATATATTACTAAAATTCTTTAAAATTTAATTATCCCAGATCTAGAATAATGGAACAAGTAGTATGTTTTCATGAGGTCATTTTCACATGGAAATTATTATTTCACAATTATTGAAGATGTAGGGATCATTAAATATAAATATGTCTTCTATTCTAGAAAAACGTAGAAAATAAAGAAACTCAACTCCAATAGGCCAAGGGATATAGACTTGTTCCATGAATGTATTTATCATATTTTGTGGTATGACCCTAATAAATTTGTACATGAAAAAATATCTCTAGAGCAAATTATAATATTAAAATATAGATATAACTCTCGACTATAATGTAAACACATTTTTTCACACCATTGATATCTATAATATATGAAAAAGGATTCATTTGTATGTAGGAGATAATAGAAGGGTCCATCATATAAAAATAAAGTACATTTCAGAAGATAGTTATTGAGGATTCGATAGTAAACCAAATCTATACACATAATACATATGAAACCATCTCTCTAAAAATCTAGTAATATCAAGCTCCATCCACTCTACATCTACCAAAGATATCATTGAACTATTCCTCATCTGGACATACACAAAATTTTGTTCCATAACTTCTTTTCAAGTAAGAGTATAAACATACAAAATAGGATTCCTTGAAAATAAAAAAAGAAATGTGGAACATGATTTCATATCACGATAGTATAAAATATAGATATACCCAAGGGAATAATTTAATATATAATAAAGGTAAATCTCATTCATCATAGCATATTTCCATAAATAATTTATTCCATAGGGAAATTGGAATACCAAGAAACCCATTATTTTTGAATAAATTAAATTTCTCTTCTTTCACAACTTCAATATCACATATCTATATTTATAATGTGTTGCCTAGGACTTGCTATGAATTGAAAATTAAGTGCAGGGTTATTGACCCTGATGGAGGACCTGTACAAGATCATGTGGTTTTTTAATCAACCATTTAGATTTTGTAATCCATAAGTGGATGAGAATATCAAAATCACATATGTGGGATTCTAAATACACTAACAATATAGATAACACATACATTGGAATCGTTGTGCCTATATGAATTTTACTAGCCACATTCTTTCTCTGAACAACTCACCCACTCATATAAATTATCTATATACAAATAAACCTGTATATATAATTAAACAAACCTATAAAATTTCATATAATGAATTAGGAATCAATAATGGTGTATTCTAAATTATCATATAATCATAAATTACATTTTTATATTAGATTCTGTCACTCGAGGAAGAAGATATATAAGACACTAATAACTAACTGGTATATAGAATTAGATTCTCCATATACTACATGTGGGATTTAGAATGGTTCTAGTAAATTATAGTTTTTAGTTGTATGGGGTCAAACTACATGGAATAAAATATGGATAATGAAGTGTGTATGACCTATGATCAAGCTATAATATTTTCCCACATGATCCAGTTTCTTTTCCTTGAATTAAAAAATGACCCCATTAGCCTCTATGGTGTGTGGGTCTATGGGAGTGGTTTTGTTGTATTCTCTAGTACAACTCAGGAATGTAGTTATGACTAATATAATGTGTGATATATTTTCACAAAACGAGTTATATTTATCATCATGTAGGGAAATTATCTTACAAAATAATAAAAATTCATAACATCTATTCCATAATCATATGTCGTGTAATAATTAATTCAATATATCAAAATTTTAAATTCCCTTACTTTTCACATCCATAACCACTATTATTGTTTCCTCTATTTGTGCATCAATGTTTTACCATTCCCAATATTTCTAGTATCACTACTACACCCTGCTGGAGTAGAATTTTGTTCATTCATCTTCATTATAACTCAGGAAAAACCACTATGCCCAAGATATTATTTCCTCAAATTAATGTTAGTTCATTTCTCCCCACCAAACACACGTTTCGACCTAATTACCGCATATAGACGTGAACCATAAACTTTACATCACTATTGTGACTTACAAAAACAAAAAAAACTCCATTATTTGTTTTCCTCATCTATCAAGCTTTTTATATTCCATTTTCAAGACATTTTGTGATGTGATATGACTTCTTCAACCGATATTAGTTTTAGTAGTTGAGGTCATGTTTTATGTTGGAAATTTTTGAACACAATGACCTCGCAATTATTTTTAGGAATTTTATATTAATTTTACATAGATTCACATTGAGTGTAATGTTTTATTTTATAATAACATGATAATTTATTTTGTGCAATGATTATTTGACACACTATATATATGAAATATGGTTCATGAGAAAAAACCTCATGGTTTTCAAATTTAGGGGACAAGTTTTACAAGAGATATGGCTAGGGTTGCGGGATACATATTTGATAAACTGGTCTGAGAAGGTAATTATTTTATTTAAAAGCATCTCCCATGTATTTTGAATCAATTTACATAGGTATTTTGACATTCTAGTGGGATATTTTCATAATGTATTCATGTATACTAATAATTGGTTTGATATTATTATAAAATTTTTATGTTAATTATTGTGGATAGTTAGACAGTCATTGTAAATCATTACAATTACTCTAATAACTGATATATATTCATTATTTGTATTTAATTACATTTTATAATGTCAAGATTATATTTTTGGGTATTCTATAATAGGATTTCACAACCAGTTGGCATACACTACCATATAGAGAGAAGCTTATTGAGTCATGGGAACTTTGAGTTGGGATTAATTCAAAAACATTCAAGTTGTTAAAAATGCTATTATATAGTTTTCTAGGTTTCTAACTATTTAGAACATTTTTAATAGAGACAGGATAGTATTCAAACATGGATATGACACTATACTATTGCTTCTAGAACACAATTCAAGTGGAAAATCAATGTTTCTGGGGTATTATATTATTGTCTATTACATTCCATTATTTGGGTTATTTTTTTCTTCGAGTATGATATTCAATTGGTGTATGTTATTTTTTTCTATTAGAATAGGGTAGGGAGAGAACTTATGTTCGGGTATAATATTTGAAACATTGGTATACATAGAAATTAACATGACTAATTTTGAGTTTGAAATAATTTTAAACGTTTTAAAATAAATTGGGAAATTATTTTCAATAAAAAAATTTAAATCAACTTCAAAAGTGTTTAGATTAATTAAAATGTCATAATTAAATATATTTCGTGTTTTACAAAATAACTTCTAATTGGACTATTAATTAATTAAATATATGATTTTTTTGTTTTTTTTAAATATATTTTTTCTATATCAATCCTCCTGGTATATTATAAAACCATCATCATTATTTTCAAATAAGGGTTTCTAAAGATATTTTTAGAGTAGGATGTGTTCAACTATGGTTTGGAATTTTTATCTTAAGATATGTTGGTTGATATGTGACCCTTAGAATGGTCAACATGAGTTTTATTACACATTAGATTAGTGATGTTATTTTTTCTACCATTATTATTTAGTGAGAACTATTGTGGGTGGATATTTTCACAACTATCAAGTGGTTTCTTGTGGGAATTTTGGTTCATGGATGATATGGGCCACAATTTATTGGAAATGAGAGAGTTTTTCATCTATTAAATGGATGGTTTCTAGGTTACGATTAGTTGTTTTGAAATATAGTGTTATATTTTAACCCTATGGTTGTTCGTATAGGTGAGTTGTATGTTGGGTAGATACCCTTGATATTTTTTGGATTTTTATGATTCCTTGGACTATTGAGGAATAACATTTGGTGTGGGTTTCTAGTTATTGGTAGGTTGGTCTGATGGTCTTTCATAGTGGTTAATGGTATAGGGTTAGTTAGAAAGTGGTAAATGTTTGAACCATATACCTTAGATATAGGGTAGTGGGTTGTTCCACCTTTCCAATAGGTTATGTGACAAGGTTTTAATTCTCAAGATAGTTGTGTATAATTATGTGACCCGGGTTTGGGGAAGCATTAGTAGATTCATCAGGTGATATAGTGATACTCAAATGATGTGGAATTATATATTTGGTTTTTTATGGTTGTTTCCTTGGTTATGTAAGAACACAAGTATGATTAGTGCCTCATGATGGATGTATGGGTATTCTAGGGATTTATAGGTTCAATGGATTGACTATTAATTTTATATTCGAAGCCAATATCATGTCATATAGTGGGATAGTGCAAAAATATATTCCATGGAGTGGTAGATACTATATGATTCATGGATTTATTTATAAATCGGAATATAAGGCATGATTAGAGAAGAATTTTAGGAAATAATTTTTAGTTATTGGCTTCATGTTTCATTGACCCATTAGTAAATGGATGTCTACCACATGTATGATACATAGGTGGGTAGATCTGCATGAGATGGTAATATATAATTGTTTGTTTCTCATGGAAAATAGAATAACTGTAGTTCATAAAAAACTACCCCTATATTGGGAGTGTTTTAAATTTTATGAACTCTTCTTGACATGTTTTGGAAGTAATAGGGATATTAGTTGTATTCGGTGACTGAATGGTAAATATATGATTTGATGGAATGGGATTTATGTTATGGATGAGAAATACAAGATTATATTAGAAATGTAATGAACACCTTATGTGTGGTGGATGGATTTTTAATATTTTTTCAAGTGATCATTGTGCGATATAGAAAATATTTAGGAAGTGAATGATATTATTTGGAGGAAATAAGGATATGTTTGAGACAAACCAATGAGATAGTTTACATGTCCTGGGGTGATTTTGTTGACAGAATGATTTCCAATTAACACATATATAATGGAAATAATCCATGTTTTATTCTGGATATAATTAGTATATATGCCCAAGAATCTGGGATCATAGATGAATTTTGGTTAGTATTGATGAGAAATGTTCATGTATGAGTGGAACATATGAAAAATTATAATTTGGGTTGGATAATGTCCATGGGATGCTGGTATAGATAATACCAAGGTGGGGAGAATCATACTTTTCATATGGATAATTACTATATTCTAAGAGGGTGGTTGGTAGAATCATTTTTACATGGTGTCAAGAATTTCTAGAAAGTATATGAGGTTGGCCACCATGTGTTGAAAGACGCATGATTTTTTTTCCAATTCCACAATCTAACCATATTTGGTGAATCATTAGTAGTGGTTTCCACCACTAGGATGTTCATTACTTGGTGAAAAGTATAATAGGTTATCATTCATAGTGTTGGATATATCAATACTCTATAGAGAGTATGAAAAAAAATCAAGGATCCCGGATTTTATTAAGAGTTGATCGTGAGATGAGCCTATGATCTGGTATGGGGAATTCGTTGTTTTGGGATTGTGTGTGTTGGGACAAGGGATAATATTTTTTGTAAATGTGATTTAAAATTGGTATGGGACCCTATATTGATATAGATAGTAGTGATCAGGACTTGGTTCTGATGGGAGATGACTTCTTCTGCAGACATCAGTCAAAGTAGCTAATGTGTCATGGTGTCATACATAAAATAAGACAACCATACACATTTTCTTATGTAAATTGTGTATATATTTCAAACTTAAACAAAATATATATTTTGGTACATATTAGAAATACTAATTTTGGTTTTTAGTGATATTATTTCTCACGCTATGAATGGGTATCATGTTGTGTGTGTAGAATGATGTTTTGCACATTCATATATAGGTTTTATATGTGAATCAGATAGGGTTTCTAGAATGATATTTGGGAATTTGGTGTGAGTAGGGACTTGTATTTTATATTTGAGTCACATTTTTCATTACTTTAATCATTAATTTCTTCATATTTGTTGGTAATCTAAATGGTGTATGCATATATACTGACCAAGGGTATCATTTAGTAATAGAAAGATGATATTTTTTTATTGAGGGTTATATATTAACTATAAATATTTGTTCTTACTTTGATGTTGTATATTTTTTACTATTAGTTACATGTTATATAGTTTGATTATACAAACCGTATAATTTCTCCATGGGGGTCATAGACTCTTATGACTAGAAATAAGCCTCTAGAATATAAGGAGATGTTCTATAGATCTTGTGTTACATAGAATAGGGTTTAATTTAGTATATTTCACCAAATATTTAGAATCAGCCATCATCATGAACAATACATGAGCTCTCCAATGAGATAAACTTGTAAGGATGAATCTTTCTACAATATTTTATGAATCTAAATCCAAAACATCCATATATTAGATGTCCATGTAAAATACGGATTAAAAAATAAATGAAGTAATAGGTTGTAACTTTATTCCAAACATGATCTCATTATGTTCTATAATCACTTTGGTATTGATATTCCTAATTTCATCATAAACAGTAAAAAAATATTAATACTCATTCTTCAAATAGATTCAATCAGAATCCTACAAACTAAGATAATATAAGATCGATAACCTTAAAATCAATTTAAGGAACATTATCACCTACAAAAATAAACATATCTCCATCTCTATCAATAAAAACAAATCTCTTTATCATAAATTGATGGTAACCTACTTGGAATATAACAATCACCTGGTAAAAAATTCATATGTTCATATAATTTAAATAAATAAATATATCTACAACTGATGTCACAAAATCATTATATCACAAACTCAACACACTTCTTTAATACTAAATGAACTCCAAAAGGCATAGATAACTTTAATGTAATATGACATCTATCTGCATTATGTGCATGTTGTCATACAATTGATGTTCCATTGAAATGGTCTGAATCTTCTAAATTGATCAATGTATAAATAATAGTATAATATTTATATATATATATACAGTATCTCAAATTATGTTCACCCATCCTGGAATTGGGAATATTATAACATGTGATTGGAAACACTAAAAATCATTACCTTGTTGTCCATCATGGCATCCGCCACCCCATAAATTATTATCTTTATGTCCCTGATGATGAGCAATGTCTCAATGTTGTTCACCACATAATCCATCATGAATATGAAGTACAATATCATGAGTAATAGGATATATCTAATGTTTTTGGGTAGAAAACTATTAATATGGTTGACCTAAAAGAAAAAAGAAATATTTTTTTCCCTTGTATAAGGATATAGAAAGGAAAATCAAATGTCCACCCCCAATATAAATATAAGACCAAAATAATGTTATAAATTATAGTATGAGAACTACATACATTATAGAAATTGTGAAAATAGTCCTGGATATGAATTTTATCTAATCAGCCACTCAACATCCCTTTTATGAGAAAATTCATTATCTATTAATAGACTCTTTAATAAGATTTGATGAATTACCTCTCATGGAAATTTTTTCTATTATCATTTCCATTCAATAAAGTTAACAATATATTAAACCATTATGTCTAATGAATATAGAAACGTTTTAACCTAACTTTGGATTTATGGGTGTAATTCTTACTAAAATTATAAAGCCACTACCTTATCATATGTTAAAATATAATGGGAGTAATAAATAATTTATATTAACCTTAAACAAAATTCCATCACCCTTAAGATCACTAATTTGATGGTGAGTAACACCTTCATCTATATCTCCTTAATCATTAATGATAAAAAATGGTTTCAAATTTAATCTGGAACTTATAATATCTCACCTCTAACAAAACAATGAAAATAATATAATTGATCCAACATTATTTATTCATTCCACTTAATATCTTAAACGTTTTAGGTTTCTAATTAAATGTTATTGAATTTATTAATTAAAATATGATCTCCACTTTATCATCATACACTATATATATTAGTGAAATAAAACCCCTCAAACATTGTTAGAATCTTATAATAAAACTCTCAAAAATGACTCCTCTATGAATCATCATTATTAATGTCACCCCCTATGATAAGTTATAACAAGATATTACACATCACCCACATAATATACACAATTCTATTAAGTGAAACATATATTGAAATAAAAACATTCTCATATTTCAATAACAATGAATCAATTTAATATTTTTTTATTTTAATTTTTGATTCCCCAAAATTTACTCATCATTAAACACACACATACATGTATGGTAAATTCACCACACCAATATATCTTCCCAAAAATTAGTTCACCATTTATTAAGAATGTTTGGTAAACAATAATGTTTTATGTTTCATATCCCAAGGGACATTCTCTTTCTTAGTCAGTATCCCTATACTACATTACATGATAAACTCAAATGATCCATTATCTGAATAAAAAATTATATATTATCATAAAGATAACTCCAACCAAAAACATAAAAATCCGCCAATGCTCAGATTCAATTTCTTCAATACTCATCCCCACTTACCACCATTTGGCTTGCAATGATGTCAAGTGAGACCCTCATATCCCACCTATAAAATAATAATAGTTAGAAACAAATGATAGGGATACAAAATATTGAATATGGGAAATATATCCCTCTTAAATCCAATGAAAACTAGAATATCTGTTAAACATCATCAACTCCATGAAATTATAAAATCACAATATCCAAATAATGAAAAAAAAACTAATGTAATTTCAATTAATACAAAAAGAAATCATATCAAAAGGAAATACGAAATAAAATATCACTTATGATAGACACCTCACATCTTATAAATATCTAGGTCTGTATCTGGTATAGTTCATAAATCCTTTAACTCAATCCATAAAATTATAAAAATATTTATATATGAGCAATGGTTAGAATAAATATATACATAGTCAGTTCATCCACTGATACTGTTATGATTATGTCGAAGAAATATTCTACAAAATTAGTGAATAAATACAAAATATAACTCATGTTACATTCCTAGTAAATTAAATTTGTAACACCCCGTGTTTCAGCACATAAATTAAATATTTAATGTGTGTTACACTAAGTCTCTATAAAACAAAACTTTGTTATAATCTATACAATAAACATGATTTTTACACCACTATGATTTGAATTTAGAAAAAATAACAAACACAGTTGTGTTCAGTATGATATTTAGAGTCTAATAAGGCAGACATAATTTTTGGAGAATAGTAACATAACCTTATGAATAGTAATGAATAGTAATGAATTGTAAATCAAACAAAAAAATAGATACATCACCAATGAATGTATAAATAAAACTTATACATCATAAAAGTGGGAAACCAATCATAGCATAAGTATTGATATTTATGTATGTCCTCAATTTTTTAATTACAAACTTATTACTAATTAAATATTTTAAAATATAAATATATTTTCATAAAACGTAATGGTAAATTATAATTATATTTTCTTATGGTTATAAGAAAATTATGTTGGATGTTGATTATTTTTCATGGTGTTATAAAACGAATTGTTGTTTTAATGTTGTTTTTTTGAATAAATTTTAATTTAATTTAAAAATTAATTTAAAAATATCTGAAAATTATTTTATAAAACTATTATTCATTATATAATTCTACACATTGAAAAATGGTTATGGTGAATTTTTGGGATTTTTTTAAAATACTTGAATTTTGGGTGAATCGTAAAATATAATGATTTATGGTAAATGCCAAATACATGATTTATTGACTCATAGGTGATTTAAGGATGATATAATACCATTTAGTTATAACTCACATGGACATATTAATATTCTTGGTCATAATAATCAATACTATCAGTTTTCCTTTTCAAATTAATAAAATAATGATTATGATATTCAAACATTACTCCACTCCACTACAGACACCCCCCATCACTCCCTCTTCTATTAAAACTTCCAAGACATTAAAATCCTCAAAGTTCTTCCCAAATATCATTTCCTAGTAACTACCCACATTAAGGAGCTCTTGGTCTTTCAAAAAGACCAAAACCCCTTCCCTTAAGGAGGTTCTCTAAGAGGTTATTTGAAGAGGTAAATTCACATTCTATTTCATTCAATTTCATTTCAAGTTCCATTCTGTAGTTATATTCTACTAACCTTCGCTATAAAAATGACCATTATAAATATTTTATTATCTATATACTGGAATTATATAATGTTATTGGAATAACCATCATCAATATTCTTACTCTCTCTCTTTTATTTTATAAACGAAATCATCATCCATGAGGTTCCAATTTACAACCTTCATGGAAGACGAAGGTCAATTATTCAATTATCCATAATTACAGGTAATGAAGCCATTTTTATGTTTAAACATGATGAAAATATAATTAATATAACAAACTTAATATACAAGAATCAGTATACTTACATGTTATTAATTTATATGAAAAAACTAGTTCATAATAACCCAAATACTGCCAAATAATCTAAGTAGTTATCGATAATATTTAATTTAATGATTCATCTAAATTATGTGTCAAAAAATTATTATAATTAACATTAAAACCTATGTGTATTCATAAATAATATTTCAATTCAATTATGGATTATTACATCCATTCCACATGAATTCCATTATTTAAAAACAAGTGAACCAATTACGACAATCAAGAAAATAAACACTCTTGAAAGACAAAATTCAATATTATAACTTATCAATAAGGAAATAAATGAACTAAATTTTTTTTTATAAAATAATTAAATTTCGTTTGGGTTATTAATTATTTTATAAATGAGTCTAATTTCATATTCCAAGACATTTAAGGTTAAGAGTGGAACATTCAAACTTAAGGTAAGGGCTTTTTCCACCTGAATGTCCATTTTCATTTGGGTTAATTTTATTGTCTAATTACATCAATGGAATTACTATTTATTATTATTTACTCATCATATATTGTTTATTAGTGTTTTCTATAGGTTTAAAAACTATAATACCTCCTTAATTTATGGAGATTTACATACTTTAAAGGGAACATTTAAAATTATTTCTAACATACAGTCTCGATTGAAGGGAATTTCTCATATTCATCCCTATTTTGAAGGGAATTAAATAATATATTTATAGAAACCAATTTCTTTATAAAATGACTAATTTTATTATGAAAATACCTTCTTACTTATGTTCTAGTTTTATAAAAATACTTATCCAAAAGATCTCTGGTTTTCAAAATAAAAGAGTATTTATCTCAAGAATTATTCATTGATTTTATGAGAGTATTTAATTCCATTTCAACACACATGTTGATTCATATTTATTATTGGTGTTAATAATTTATTAAAAATATAATTTTATGGTTTATGACTAGTATTTTTTGGATGTGTTATCTTAAAACCATTCACCAATTTACGTCGAATGGTTGGTTTTAAAGCTTACTATTCAAGGAAAGTTATTTACATTTCATATGAAAGTTTTAATATGAATGTATAAGTTTTTTATGTTCATCTCCTCTCACATTATAAATTTTTTGGATTTATTATGTGATGGGTGGGTCCCTCTATATCCCTTATATGCATCGGTAGGTCACATGATAAAAATAGACGTGGACTTGGCGAAGGCCTTTCAAATTTTGAGATATGGTTTTGGTTGAGGATTTAATAATTTTTTTACATCTTGGTCGAGGCCTTGATGGTATGTTTCAGAATGTCTGGAATTTTCACTTCCCTCATTATGAAGATATTAATTGAAATTTCATGTGGTTATTCGACTAGTAGACTACCCATTATTATGTTTTGTTTGAAAAATATTTACTCAACTCATTTTTAGAAACAATGTGTTCATGTTAATTTTTGAAGGCATGTGTTTTCAATTATTCGCCATGAAGAATATTTATGTTATCTTCCACTGTATTTCTTACCCTTACTATGATTTTGAGAACACCCCTTTCTTATGTTCCATTTTCCTAACATATGAAGAATTAAATTATTAATTAATTGTAGGAAAAATTATGAGGCATGGATGTTTATAATTGAATTAATTAGTGTTTTATTTCATTTCAAGATTTAATGTTGAACATATATGTGTATATTATTAAAAAATATACTAAACTATTCATTCCTTCAATATAAGACATTCTTGTAGTCATGAATATTTAATTTAATAAGGCTCCAGATCCAGGAAACGAGGGTTGGGTCATTATAGTTGGTATGAGAGTAATTTTATTAGAAAACATAGAAAATATATTTAGAAAATGTATATTATAGAACAAATCCCTAATATGTTCTTTGAGGATAAGCACACAAGGACATCTTGGTATTCTTATAAGGAATAGTTTATGTGGATCTTTATAGAAAATAAATCTCTATCTGGATACTAAAAGTGGACATGGTTCTGGAACATATCTACCTAGGAGTGAAATCTCCAACAAGGAGTTTCGGGCTTGTCCCATGGAATCCTAGTACATAACAATGGGCAATTCTATGCACCCGATTTGACACTCTCGGGGGATATGCCATGGATAATTCAGATTTTATTTAGAAGCCACTGTGAAAGATTTAAATGTATATTTTTCCTCAAAGAAACCATGTCTGTGATTATGGGGTTAGCCATATATAGGATTTCAATTTATGATAAGTATTTTTCTATATCAAGATTATAAATTATGATTCAAAACCTAATCTTATTTATGCCATAATCTAGAAATGGTTCCTTGTGGGAGAAATGGAAACTATATGAACACACATATCCAAGGAAATAATTAACCTCTGATACAAGATAATGATGTTGTCTCTAGAGCAATGATTGGGGTGGAGAAAATGATAACAATACTAGGACAACATACATAGGTTATGAATAATAACTATACTGGTATGGAGCATACAGATCCACCATGTGAAGGAGTTATGTTGGATCATTTTACATGACAACAACTTAACCAATAATTTGATGGTTTAAAACCATTTCTCCAAAGGGATATATTATCCCAATTTTTATCATCATATGAAAATATAGTTTCATGTTCTATCAATACACAAAAAGAATTCTCTATGTCTTATTACATTAAAAGAAAGAAATAGAAAAAAGTGTTGCTGGAAACTCTAGAAAAGGAAATAAAGAAATGGGTATGAAGGGAAGTGTTGAATTTCCACCCTTTCATAATTTTGAAATGAAACACCCTAGTTCCTATATGAAAGGAAAATATGTATACTAAAAACTGTAGATAGAAAGTCCATCATTCTGGTGATTTCAAGGGGAATAAAAAATCTATTAATGTTTCATTATATAATTTTAGGGATATGGGGCCCTATGCTAATTATTTTCCAAAGCCACAAAGAATCATGCCACAAAAAAGGCCAAGGGAGTAGGGACAAGCTTATGAGATCTCAAATACTGATATTGTAGTTCCTAATGATGTTATGGTAGGTACATTAATTGTTTTATCAAAAATAGCTAGTGCTTTATTTGATTCTGGTTGATCACATTCATTCATATCTTCCAAGTTTTTCATGAAAATTAGATATTTCCAAATTGATTTAATAAGAGATTTTTTATTCAATACTCCTTAGGGAAGTATCATTCCAACAAATTTGTGTCAAAAAGTCCCCATTATGGCATATAAAAATACTTTATGTACGTATTTTATCATCATACATGTGATTGACATTGATATAATCCTCAGTGTAGATTGGCATTTGATACATGATGCAAAAATAAATTTCAATTAGATAGAGTTTAAAATTTCTAAGGATAATGTTGAGTTCTTAATCGTTAGAGGAAAAACCTCTCCATTTTACTCTCATCAAGATACACCCCTATTTCTGTACTAAATTCAATTATTGTGGAGGAAGGGAATTAAATATCAATGGGTGTGGAAAATAATGTTCAAATAGAAGAGGTAACTATTGTGTAAGAATATGTTGATTCCCTTCTAGATTATTTACTAGGACATCATCTAGAGTGGGGAATTGAGTTTTACATTGAATTCATTCTTGATTCAAGGCCTATATTAAATAAACCTTATTGAATGGTCATTTTGGAGTAAGTGGAACTAAATAATCAACTATAGTAATTGAGTGATAAAGGTTTCTTTCACCCTTATATTTCTCCAGGGGGAGAGGCTATTATTTTCTTTAATAAGAATGATGTTCTATGAGGTTGTGCATTGAATATTGGGAGATCAATGCTATAAAAATAAAGAACATGTATCCCCTACCCTGCATTGATTTTTTATTTGATCAACTTCCTGGAGACCAATATTTTTCAAAAATTTTACTTTGATCTAGATATCATCAGATGCGTGTGAGGAAGAAAGATATTCCATTAACAGAATTTTGAACCAAATATGGTCATTATGAGTTTACAGTAATGCCTTTTGGATTGACTAATTCACCCTCTATTTTCATGGATCTAATGGATAGTTTTTCAAGGAATGTCATGATGACATTGTAGTTGTACTTATTGATGATATATTTCTATACTCCAAATGGTATGAGGATCATGAAAATAACTTGTTCACTATTCTGAAGACACTCAGAAGAAATGAATTATATGGGATTTCTAGAAAGTATGAATTTTGGCTTCAATTAGTTTCCTTTCTTTGCCTTACTTTCTACTTGGATGGAATATTTTTTGATCCCATTAAGAGAAAGGCTTTACAAGAATGGATTACTCCAACGAACAAAACCAATGTACATAGTTTTATTTGTTTACTAGGTTGCTATCAGTGTTTCATTAAGACCATAGACCATTTAACCAACCCAATAACCAAACATACACATAAAGGGATTATGTTTTTATGGAAAAAATAATGTGTGGATTGTTTTCAATAATAGAAGAGGAGATTAGTGAATGCTCCAATCCTAAACCTACAATTGGGGAATGAAGGGTTTTTGAGCTATTGTGATGCATCAAAGAAAGGACATGGTTGTGTCCTTGTAAAAAATGATAGATTTGTTGCATATGCATAAGTGCAGTTATAAATTCATGAAAAAAGATATCCAAATCATGATCTTGAGTTAGATGCAGTGATCGTTACTCTTAAAATAAACAGACATTATATCTATGGTGAAGGATGTGAGGTATATATGAATCATAAGAGTCTTAAAAGTATATTATCTATGAAATAACTCAACATTATGCAATGGGGATAGCTTGACCTACTCATGGATTATGATTGTACCATACACTACCACCTAGGAAAGGAAAATAATGTACCTCATGCATTGAGCAGGAAGGATCATGGAGTTCTAAAAAAATTGTGCATTTAAAAGGATCCTTTTTACATGGATCTAGTGAGGATAGATATGTGAATTATCAATTAGGGAGAAACATCGCAAATTTTTCATTTTTTTCCCAACCATCTAGATTAAAAACGATTGAAATCTCCCATCCTAATGATGAGAACCTGCAAAACAAAAATTAATGCTATTAAAGAAGGGATGTTGGATGACTTCATATGTGAAGATGGAATTATGAAATTTTGGAAGAGGATTTGTGTTCTAGTTATACATAATTTAAAAATGGAGTTATTGGATAATTCCCATGGTTCAAATTTCCTTATACATCCTAGTAGATCTAAGATGTATAGAGATTTGAAGCAACATTTCTACTGTGATAACATGTAGAACTAAATTGCGTAATATGTATCAAGATGTTTAGTGTGTAAAAAAGTGAAGGTTGAATGACAATGTCCTAGAGGATTCATGATACCTCTACCTATTTTTGTATTGAAATGGAATGACATCACCATGTATTTTTTCACTAGATTACCAAAATCTCTAATAAAGCATGATGAAATATGAGTAATTATGGATCAACTTATGAAATTTTCCCATTTCTCCCTATAAGAGATGATTTTTCACTAGAGCACCTAGCAAGTCTATATATCAATGAAGTTGTGAGACTTCATAGAGCACCACTTTCAATTGTGTCTTATTGTGACCCATGATTTATATCTGAATTTTGGAAAATTCTTCAGAAATATTTGGAGAATGAACTTTGATTGAGTACTACTTATCACTCTTAAACTGATGGGTAATCAGAGATAATGATTCAAACCATAGAGGAAATGTTGGGATAATTTTCACATGAATTTTGTGATATGTGGGATCAGTACTTACCTTTAGTGTAATGTTCCTACAATAATAGTTTCCATTCACGTATTAAAATAGCACCACATAAACCATTGTACATAAAGAGATTTCATACACTAACATGTCGGGATGAAGTTGGATAAAGGAAGCTTGTAGTCCCAGAGCTTCTGGAGGAAACAACAGTAAAGGCAAAGACTATTCAAGGTCATATCAAAGTAGCTCAAAGCATAAAAAAGAGCTATGCTGATAATCAAAGGATGTATCTGGAATATCAAGTGGGAGATCACATTTTAATAAAAGTATAACCTTGAAAGGGAGTAATAATATTTTTTAAGAAAGGGAAACTAATACCTAGGTACATTGGCCATTTTGAAATTATGGAGAGAATTGGACCAGTTTCATATCATTTGGCTATGCCACCTAGACTGTCTATAGTACACAATGTGGTCCATATTTTATTACTGAGAACGTACATGCCAGACCCAATGCATGTCCTCTCATTTAAAGGTATATAATTAGAACCAATCCTATCTTAATGTGAAGAGCCTATCAGGATTCTGGAGAATGAACATCACATGTTGAGAATCGTACAACATGAATAGTAAGGATACTTTGGGAAATTCATAAAATCAAATAGGCAACATCGGATCCCGAGGAGCTTATGATGAAGAACTACTCAAATCATTTTGCGGGGTAACATTATAGAAATATTTAGGATAGAATTTTTTTAAGGAGGAGATATTGTAACACCATATGTTTTAGCACATAAATATAATATTGAATTCATGAAACACTATGTCTCTATAAAACTCCACTTTGTTATAACCTATCCAAAAAACATAATATTTCCACCTCTGTGATTTCAAATTCAAAAATATGACATAAACGGTCACGTTGAGTGAGATATTTAGAGTCTAATAAGACAAGCATAATGTTTTTTTTGAATAAAAACACACCCTTATTAAAATTAATGAATAGTAATAAATTTTAAATCTGACAAAAAATATAAACATCAGTCATGAATGTATAAATACAATTTAGACATCATGAAAGTGAAAAAATGATCATACCATAAGTGTTGGTGTTTTTGAATGTCATAAATATTTTAATCAAAATTTTATGATTAATTTAAACGTTTGAAATGGAATTTTTTTCATAAAATGTAATCAAAAGTTTTTATTTTATTGTCTTATGGTTATAGTATTATTTTGTGGGACCTTGATTATTATTTCAAGGTGTTATAAAATGATTTACAGTTTTAATGTTATTTTCTGAATAATTTATGATTCAATTTATTAATTAAATTAAAAATATTTAAAATAATATTTTCAAAAAATGGAGTTGATGTTTTAATTCTACATGTTGGAAAATGGATAGTGTGATTTTTTGTGATTTTTCTAAAATACTTGAATCTTTAGTGAATAGTAGAGTACGATAATTTACGATAAATGTTAAATACATGATTCATTGAGTCATAGGTGATTTAAGTCTGATGTAAGACCACTTAGTTCGAAATAACATGAACATGTTACTATTATTGGTCACAAGATTCAATACTATTGGTTTTATTTGTAAAAATAATAAAATAAGGATTAAGATATTAAAAAATTACTCTTCTCCTCCACTATAAAACCCCACATCAGTCCCTCTTCTATTCACAGATATAAGAATTTAATATCCACAGTTTTCTTCCCAAATACCCTTCCATAGTCCCTCCCCACGTTCATGAAGTCTTTTTCTTGGCAAAAAACCAAATCCCCTTCCCTTATGGAGGTTCTCAAGGAGGCTATTTCAAGCGGTAAATTTACATTCTATTTCTCTCAAATTCATTTCAGGTTCCATTCTATTGTTATATTATCCTCACATCCTATGTTAAAATGTCACTAATAACTACATTATCATATATATACTAGAATTATATCATGTTAATGGAAGAACTATCATCAATATTATTACTCTCTCTTTCATATTTTATAAATGAAATCGTCATCCATGAGGTTCCAATTTACAACTTTTGTGGTTGAAGAAGTTTCCATCCCCAATTTATCATACATTAATAGTCATTAAACCATTTTTTTTGAACCAGACTAAAACATTTATATTATTACCAACTTATTATTCAATAATAATTATACGTACATATTATTACATTATATGACCAAACTAGTTTATAATAACCCAAATACTGCCGAATAATCTATGTGGTTGTCATTAATATTTAATCTATTGATTCAACCACATTAAATGTAACTAGATGATATAAATGACCATTAACACCTATTCATGTTCATACATAATATCTAAATTCAATTCTTTGGATTTACATCCATTCCACATGAACTCTATTACTTAAAAACAATTGAACTGATTATGAAGATCAAGAAACACTACTGGAAAACTAACCTATACCAACGGTTTGGAACCGTTGGTATAGGCCTCCAAACCATTGGTATAGCTTATACCAACGGTTTAGAGAACCATGGCGAAGTAAGCCGTTGGGATAGGTCTATACCAACAGTTTTGGGAAAACCGTTGGTATAGACCTATCCCAACAGTTTTGAAAACCGTTGGCATATGTAATATGAAAATCTATTCCAACGGTTATAAAACCGTTGGTATATGTATTTGAAAAAAAATACATTCGGTGTGATTTGATCCCTGAACCCCTCGTTTATAATAGAACGTCTTAACCACTAACCTAATATGACTTTTTTAAACATAATTTCATAAATATATATATGTATTATAATAATTATTTAAAATTTAGATTTATATAATGTTCTCGGGCAGTAGACCTGGAAAAAAAATTGAAGAACCTATCCCAACGGTTCGCAAAACCGTTGGGATAGGTGCATATTTTCTTTCGGGGTGTATGCTGGATTTTGGGGCACCCCTTCCCAACGGTTTGGGGGAACCGTTGGGAAAGACCCACCCCTTTCCCAACGGTTCTCCCAAACCGTTGGGAAAGGGGTGTTTTGAGCTCCCTTTCCCAACGGTTTGGGGAATGGTTGGGAAAGACCCACCCCTTTCCCAACGGTTCTCCCAAACCATTGGGAAAGGGGTGTTCTGAGCTACCTTTCCCAACGGTTTGGGAGAACCGTTGGGAAAGACCCACCCCTTTCCCAACGGTTCTCCCAAACCGTTGGGAGAGGGCCCCTTTCCCAACAGTTCTCCCAAACCGTTGGGAAAGGGGTGTTTTGAGCTCCCTTTCCCAACGGTTTGGGGGAACCGTTGGGAATGAACCACCCCTTTCCCAACGGTTCTCCCAAACCGTTGGGAAATGGGTGTTTTCAGCTCCCTTTCCCAACGGTTTGGGGGAACTGTTGGGAAAGACCCACCCCTTTCCCAACGGTTTTCCCAAACCGTTGGGAAAGGGGTGCTTTGAGCTCCCTTTCCCAACGGTTTGGGAGAACCATTGGGAAAGGGTGCCTATACCAATGGTTTTTATAAACCGTTGGTATAGAAGTGTTGGGAAAGATCCGATTTCCAGTAGTGAAAACAAACACTCTGGAACAACAATATTCAATATTATAATGTATCAATAAGGGAATAACTGAACTCAAAAAATAATGATAAAATAAATAAATGTATTATAGGTTCTAAAATAAGTTATTAATGAGTCTAATTTCATATTTTAGGACTATAATATCAGTATCAGAACATTCAGACATAAGGTAAGGGTTTTTTCACCCGAACCTCCATTTTTATTCAAGTTACTATTATTGTATAATTAACTCAATTAAATTATTATTTATTATTATTTACACATCATAAATTCTTTATTAGTGATCTATATATTTTTACCAACTATAATCCCTCCTTGTATTATGGTTAGATTCACATTTTAAAAAGGATCAATCAAAATTAATTCTAAAATACAAGCCTGATTCCAAGTAATTTATCAAATTCGTACCTATTTTCAAGGGAACTATATGATATATTTTTAGAAACAAATAATCTTTATAAATTAAATAATATTATAATGAAAATAATACCTTACTTAATTTCTAGTTTTATACAATTTCATTTCCAAAAAAACTGTTCTTTTCAATATAAAATAGTATCTTTTTCAAGAATTACTGAATGATTTTGTAAGAGTAGTTTCTTCTATTTAAAAACACTTGTTTATTACTTTTTATTGTTGGGACTAATACTTTATTATATCATTTAATTGGATTTTTATGACTAGTATGATTTTATATATTCCATCCTAAACCATACACCAATTACTTTGAATGGTTAGTTTTTATGCTTAATGTTCATGGAATGTTATTTACATTTCATATATCAGTTTCAATGTGAATGTATATGTTGTTTATGTTTATCCTTGCACATATGAGGAATGAATTAAACTTATTATATGTTGGTTGGGTCCCAATATATCCCCTCAATGAATCAGTAGGTCTCATGAGACAAATAGACATGGACTTTTTTGAGGCCTTGTCCATTTTGAGATATGGTTTTGTTCGAGGCCATAATCATTATTAGATGTCTTGGTTGAGTCTTTGATGGTATGTTTCAGAATTTCTAGAATATTCACTTACCTCATTATAGATCGTATAATTGAATGTTCATGTGGTTGTTCGACTAGTATAATACCCATGATTATGTTTTTTATGGAAATATTTACTCAGCTAATATTCCTTCCGTAATGTGTTCCTGTTTATTTTAAAAGTAAATTGATTTTAATTATTCACCATGCTTAATTTTTATGTTATATTCAACAATATTTATTACCCTTACTTTGCATTTGAGCTCACCCCTTTCATATTTTTCATTTTCCCATTATATAAATAAGTAAATTATCAATTACATGAAAGAATAATCTATGAGGCATGAATGTTTCTAATTGAATTAATTAGTGTTGTATTTCCATTCCTGATGTAAATGTTGAACTTATATATGTATATTGGTTCCCAATCTACTAAAATATTCATTCCTTTAAGATACAAATTTATTATAATCATTCCAATGTAATGTAATAAGGCTTGGGCTCTGCGAAATTGGGGTTAGATGTTTACATCAATGACATTTCACAAAAGACTCAATATCTACATAAAATTATATTCTATCTGAACTGATTCATGAAAATATAATCAAATATGGACTTTTCATACACTAACATATTCATCTAGTGTCCCTCAAATCAAAATAAAAAATGACCTAGCACTCTCATCCATTCATATATCAACATAACATATCAATAAATCATATTCTCATGCCATATCCAAATACAAATTTCTCATTCCAATAATAGAAACTATATCTACATATCAAAATTGATCCATTCATATTCCACAAAAACTACAACTTTAGTATAACCATGTTATAGTAGCTGGAGGAGTTAGAGTATTTATCAATTTCTGTCACTCATATCTATAACTTTTGGTGTTCACCATGGATCCAGAACCTCACAAGCGAATCATTCAGGTTACCAAAGACACCTAAACGTTAATAAGATATAATAAATGTCAAATTATATGCATAAAAATAACATTAATACCTAAGGTCAACTCTCAAACCACTACATCTAAAATATCTAATCGTCACACCTTCACTTCAATATAGAATCAACCACTTAGACCCTAAAATAATATACATACCCCATACCCAAAAAAATTGTAAATCATACATCCTATTTCATATTTTATTTCTAATTCAAAATTATTCATTAATAAATTAAGTTAATTTTTTTAATTTAATTTCATTATGTTTTAATTTCCAGTAATTCCATATATCACAAAAATCTTCAATGTATTTCATTATTTATATAAAAATTATCACATAATATTTTTTACCACATGACATAAAACTACTCAATACATAGTAATTATACCTAAAAACATTAAATTATATATTAATAAATTCATTAATTGTCATCAACATGTTTTTATATCATCGGTGACTTCCGCACTCAAACAAAACCATGTACAAAGTACTATTATGATAAACTAACTACACAAAATATCCTACATGACTATAATCATGTATAGCTATCAAACAATAGTATCTCACACTACAACACGTCATAATGACATTAATTATTAATATATTGTTTTAATATATTTTATTCATAATTTAACCACTACATGATCAAAAAAAATATTTCATTCTATAATAATAAATTTGATATTTATATTTGAGAAATACGACTAAAATATCAAATACATAAGAATCTTGATGAAATGACAAAAATGCGAAATATAAAACACTTTTGTCTTACATCTATCATGAATTTAATTCAATTGAACTTCTAGAATTAGTATAATATCATATTCATATCTAAGTAAAAAAATAATTATTTATTAACCAACATTAATAAAAATTGGGTGGATGTGGGAAATTGAATTACTTATCAATAATTTAGGTATGATTACCTTTGTTGACAAAACAATAATATCATTGAAAAAATTTATAAATATAATTGGTAAATATATTATTAATAACCCATCATCAATACCATATCTCATAAAACATCATGAATATCCCTATACGAATTTTGATAGATGAATTAATATATAATAACGGAGAATCTATAATGAATTCCATTGAACTTTTTGAATCTTAAATTATGGGAGATTGGACTTAAGTGTTTTCAATGAGGTGTTTTGAGAAATTTGGAAATCTTGAAATGTATCTTAGATTCATAAGAGAAAGAAACAAAATTATTGAGAACCCAAATACTACTCAATTTCCAAATATAATAGATGATTTCAAAAATAACAATGCAATGGGCTTCACTGAATGAAAATGGTGGCTGACAAACTACAAATTAGAAAATCATAAAGAAAAATCACTTTTCTCATATTGTATCTTACACTAAACAACCATTCAAGTCTAATAAAATCAAGGAAATACACATTATTATTAATATAATTATGATAAAATAACTAAGCCATTTAACCATAGAGGTGCAATCCTTACATATGATTATATCCAAAAATTTGACATCCCTTTAACTAAATTCCCTCAAACTATATTATAGTGCAGTTGTAATTTCTAACAGTTAGGATATTATCCCCATAAAAAAAATGTCCCAGTACAGTGGTCTAATAACTCAACGAAAATAGAATGATGTGAAACTTTATCCTTTTCCACTAAGGTATTATGATTTAATTTTTTCACCATTGCTCATAACAACCTCTTGTGCAGATGACCTAATTGACTTCAAGTAGACCATCTCATACTCTATGTTTTGCTAACTAGTGGTAAGGTCGAAATCCATATATTTTGGGGACTATAAACACAAATTAGAAAAAAATGTGTGGAAATAACTAGACATGCATCATAAAGTTCAATTTTATATAACCAAGAGAGGCAATGCTATATAAAATGTATTATGATAAATAATACTATCATAAAAACAAATATTGATCATCCACTAGTCCAATCCCATATAAAAAAACAAAAAAAACTACATCATCCATACATTTGACCTATTGATGTCCTCATACCCTACATTATAACATTCCTAAACCCAAACTCTTGGAACCCATTCTAAAAACATAATCTTTTCATTCATGATATTCCACTAGAAAAATTTGACACAATTAATGCCATACAAAACACACCAAATGAAAATTAAATATTGGATCACATATATACCAAAATAAAATTTTATTTTAGAGTATTAATCATGATTAACAACATATTTTTATTGAATGTGGGAAAGAATCATACACTGGTACAACAAACAGAGCATGGGAGTAGGCGTCGAAAGTATTGTAGACCGAAGGATTCACATCTTATAATATTAACCCCCAAGTGTTTCAATATATTCAAGTTATAAAACAATGAGAAACCAAAACCTGTACTATTAAGGGTGCTAGATTATTAGAAACCATATTTCCTTCACTCCAAGTGTGCCTCAAGAAGATTTTGTTGGATATGAGACCTCAAAAATTTATGAAGCTGAATGTGATCGACTGAGGTGAAGAACCTTTGTTATACATCACATTGATAAGGATAAAAGAATCATTTTCATTTTTCAAAATAGTAATTACCTTTGTTCATAAAAGTTATAGGCTACTGAGAAAATCAAGAGCCTCCATGTGAAGGGAAGATTCGCTGCTAAAGTGGGAAGTGTACACCTAGAAGATCAAGCCCCATGAATTATAGACCACCCATTATCCTCTCATGATGCATAAGATATAGGAATTGTCAACATTGAGTTTCAACCCATAGGTTTTAGTTTCCATCGAACCAGTTTCATTTCTGAGGTGCCCTTAGTAATGGGAACATTAGTGTGAGATTGTAGAAGTTGAAGTGAAGGGGCTTCCTGCCATGTATCAATAAGCCTAACTTGGTCGAGAAGGAGGATCTGCATTATATAAATTCTAGCCCTCACAAAAGAGAGGACCCCTACATGCCTTTATTTGTTTCTAGACTTAAAAAGACACAAAAAAATATCTTGTATAATTATAGTCGTTTTCTATCTCTCTACATATTTGTCACCCGACCTGAGAAACCAGTAGTCCATGAAAAATTAATTGAGGTCAAACTTGTAGGAAAAGGAATTAAAGGAACCAAAAATGGTTCATACCTCATGTTCCCATTCACACTCAAATATAATATGGTCAACATTATCTTTATTATATTTTTTAATACAAGAACAATGAGAAACTAGATTAATACATCATTTGTTTACATTCTCATCATTGGGGATAGTGTTATGTTGACGCCTTCATGTATGGAAATTGAACATATTTGGGATTTTGTTGAAACAAAAGACCTTGTTCTAGTAATCCACCTAATTCTGGTTGTCCATAATCTATATAAAATCATTAATAGAGAAGGTCTATGATTTGGATGGCGTGAACATGCTTGTTTCTGGGTCCATATTAGTTTCAATGTGGTGGAATTTCCATATTGTACATTATCTTAAATAGCCATTAGGAAGTCCAAAAATCATACCACTTCTTTAAACATGGTATTATAGTCTAGAAAATATAGGAATCCAACAATTGATCCAAACTAGTTTTGATGATATAAGGAAACAATTCCTTCCCTGATAATCCAGTGAATGTTAGGATGCACGCCTATGAAAAGGGGGGAATGAAATGAATAGAGATAGGTGGCCTTCCTCCATCATATAGTAACCCTAAAAGAGTAGCACATTTTATTTCCCCATAAGGTATAAAATTCATGAATATCCCAAGACAGTTCTGCATTCATGCAGTGGAGGGTGTCTGCCATTCAACATATGTTGATCAAGCCTTCCCTTATGGGATTTTTCATCTTCCCCCAAGAAACCCAATGATGTTTACCTTCCACCTGAGCATCCCAAACCAAATGGGATAAAATCATGTCAATATTTATGATGACACCTTTTAGGACTATAATGGAAGAATGATAATTAACTATAGTGGAAAGGAGAAAACCATTAAATAGATTAATTTGATCCACCAAATGAGAGGTATTTATTCTTCCAGTTGAGAAACCTATATGTGATCTTACTAGCAATGATGTCAATGTCATGAATAATAATAATTCCTTATAGATAGGGGAACCCAATTAAATAATTGGAATAATTCCACTTGTCATGTCCAACATATCACATAGGGATGTGGCCCAGATAGAATCACATCTATTTAAAATGAATGAATTACATGTGGAATTATTAATGACCTAAAATATTCAATGAAAGTACACATAAAAAAACATGATAATGGAATGAACTTATATCCTATTAGAATTATAATATATTAGGGTATTATCTACAAATATGAGAAGGGAAATGGGGGAATGTACCACATCCTTCGATATGAGAGCATCTATCCATTTCACATGCTTCTATGGATGAGGCAGCTCAGAGTGTATTGGGTGAGAATGAAGAGTCTTGGGGACAGAGTGTCATCCTTCTTTTATCCACGATTCTTCTTAAAGAATCAATGAGAGTTCCCCACAATGTTATATTCTTATAAAGATGAACTAAAACATCTAAATATGAGGTTAGTCGATGAGGGAGAGAATCTCATACCTAACAAAAACATGTTTATAATTCTCCATTAATCCTAATTATCGACCTTGTTCATCCCCAATTTAATAGCCATGTTTGGTCCATGAGTCCAGCTATTGATGTCCCAAAAAATCTCTTGGGCCAGTGTTACAATGCCCTCAATTGTACAACCCTTCACAAATCTATGTTGTTCATTGGATACCCAACACCGTAGGTCAAAAGAAAACCACGAATTGATAATTCATGAAATAATTTTATATGGGAAATTACACATACTAATAGGATGATATAGGAGAATGGAGGAGGTTTTATGTTCTTGGGAAGGATGAACAACATAGTGTCTGAAGAAACTCTCAGTAAACTTCCTCCCTAGAAAATGTCTTGAACGTACTTAGTTAGATCAAACATAATCACCACCCAAGAGTCACTATTAAAGGATACATGGGAAATATATATTCCCAACACACCACCTTCTTTAACATTCATGACATACTTATGAATCACTTCTTCTTCTATAATTTCCCCCAAAGATTCCTTGTCCTAGGTGTCCCATTATTTGAGATTGAGTCCATGAGCTCCACTGCACCTCCAGGGCATCTATCTATCAAGCTTTCGTTCGAAACAGTAATAAATTCATTGAAGAAGGTTTAAGCAAGATTCCCCACCACATCCCTATCATTCAGAGATGACACATCAACTCGCTGTATGTTGGGTTTCACTGAACACTTCCACTCCTTGATACACGCATGGAAATACAATTTGTTCATATCTCCTTCATCATGAAACCAAATCAATATGTTTTCCATCACCATACGTTCTAGATGAAGGATAATATTTGGGATAGTGTCTGTCTTCGTGGAATTTTCTTGGAAAAAATGATCATCCCAATCCCCCTCGAGGGATGATTTGAGATGTTCGATGTATTTTATGGAAGCATCCATATCACTATCACTCTGTAGGATTATTTTTTCCCAAAAATGGAGCCTATTTTTATGACTCCAATTTTTTTTATTGAATGAAATCCAAGTGATTTATTGGGTAGGCTTGGTCTATGAGTTTTTGGCAATTTTATGATATCTGGGACAACTCATCTAGTACTAGAAATTTTGAAAGAGTCCTGACATTCCTAATTTTTAACAAGGAAAACAATGATTGGAAAGTGATCTGATATTACCCACACAATATGGGACATATTAATATTATATAATGAAAAAATTCCATTCATGTTGGTTAGGCATCAGTCCAGGTGGCTCCATGATTGGTGAGCCCCAAGCTGGTTGTTAAACAATGTGAACTAATCTTCTGTGTAACAAAAGATAATGATCGCTTTTACTTCCATGATGTGAATAAGATCTAGACATACATTCCTAAGGAAGGGACACATACCCTTCTTCTCCATTGGGTCTCTCATAATATTAATTTCCCCTCCCACAACCCATGGATGGATACTGGGATCGAAACCATTGAGATCATTCTAATGTTTTTCTCTATGATGAGTGTCACAAATCTTATATATAAATAATCTAAGAGAATAACTCTACAATGGATTAAATTTTTGGTAATGTATTTATCTTTTTCATGGATAATATCCACTTGTGTGTTACTATTACAAAAAATCCATATGTGACTATTGGAGGGATATTCATGTATTTAACCATGAATCATTAGCCTACGAGAATATTCCCCGATACTAGAGGGATTATATTTTTTTCATGAAAGAGAAAAGTAAAACTTATATTTATGGATTTAAAAGGAAAGGAAACCCATTTTATCATCGGATCCAAGTCCATGGGGTTTCAATACGAAAATGGGTATCATTTTACGAATAGTTATCCAACAATGACTCTAAATGAATAAGGCGAAATTCATATATAAAAACATCCATATATTACCAACTAGTTCATAAAATTATATTTCATGTCCCACTATGTTCTTTACATATATTAACCTTATTAGGCATATCATAATTAAAAATTGTCTTAACATCTATTTACAATGTAAACAAACGATGGGTGATCTCAAATACTCAGTAAGGGTGAACATAAGTATTAATAATTGGATAATCATAGTGATTATAATATGATTTTAAGGGTACAGTGATATAATAAATGTACATGAAATAAACTTAATAAAAACCATTCCCATAAAAACATAAATCATAAATCATGAAATGTGGCTTAAATATTTAAAATAAGACCAGAGTTGTATAATTCAAGTACAATGATCAATGTAAAAATAATCCTCTAATAAAGGATCCATTAAAACTTGATGCATGAAAAAAAATACATAATGGTAACTTGTAATATTAGTTTCATATAGATCTTATAATCACTCTTAATAATGGAATAACATACCCATTAAATTCCAATAAACTTATAAGGGATGCCTATAACTAATTATCTTTGTCCCTTTACAAAATTAATTAGATATCTATATCATCCTCACTGATCTTTATGAGCTATATTAGACTCACCCATCATCATAAAAAATTCTGAAAGATCATAACACAAACATAAAACATTAGTGATTTCATTTTCCACATAATAAAAACATTTTTCCTTTTTAGCTGAATTTTCCCTTTGAAATAAAACAGGTTCTGGGAAAATACATTTGATATAATCTTTATCCATCAAGAAAATAAAAAATTTATTATATCATTATAACATATCATGTTGGTAGAATGATTAACCTCAAGGGTTTTTATCATTGGTGAACATAAATATCATTATAACATAATTATAATTTTTTGAGAAAAACACTCTTTTACCCATGAAAATCAATTTTAAAACTACAAAATATAGAATACTAGGAAAAATATTTTCTTTTAAATAAAAATAGAAACATTTAAAGGAATACTCATTGAATTTATCTATCAAATTGTTGGTAACTTAGTTTCATGATGTAATCATTTAAATAGGTTTTTTGTTCAAACCATCGGTAAGAAGTACCTTATTCAAAAATTGACAAGAAGATTATATTTAAACATTTATTAAAAAATTAAAACACAAGAATAAATCAGTAAAAAAATAATTTAATAATTCTAAAAACCATTATTCAAAACATTTTAGAAATCATACATGTAGAAGAAAAATGTTTTCTGACTAATAAAGGATAAATAATGTTTGGTTTTCTTAAAAATATAATTTCATCCATTTTTTATACCAAAAAAAAATTGTTACCAAAAAAATTTCAGAAATAAATAAAGGACAATAAAAGTTAAAATGGATTACTATATAAGTATTATATAATTTCCTCAATTGAAATTTAACAAATAATCCCAATTAAAATTAGATTGAATCATAAACCCTTTACTACTATGGTAACTATGGAATCATAATCCCCCAAATGAATAACTTGGAATGAAACTTTAAATAGAAATAAGGTGATTATATTGAGTATATAAGCATTAAATGTGTAGTATTTACACCTAATAAAATAAGATATGCTAATAATATAAACATTTTTCCTATAGAAGGAAGCCATTAGATAAATAAACTTACCAAGATCATAAGATTGAATTGATTATTAATAAATGGAAATATCATCTTTAACTAATGTAAATCCCAAAAAACAATTGTAAATACCATATAAATAATTAAATTTTCATTTTCATCATAATTTTGAAATAATTAAATCTATGGATAACTGAGATAAAATGATGAAAGAAAAATGAATTATGAAAAACAATACAACTTGGTAAATTTCACAAAAAATCCCTTTAGATGAATTAATTTTGAATAAAATAATAAAATACTCTAAATTACAAAGGATTTATGATATAACATGTTAGGAGGTAATATTAACGCAATAAAAATAAAATAGGTGTAATCTATTAAAACATTAATTTATGTAATAAAATTGAGAGGAAATCCATTACATTGAGTCGAGAATTTCCATGTGTTCCCTTTTACACCTCTATAAAATAATTATATGAATTATTTAATTGTATTAAAAAATTATAGGTTTAATTACTTTATCATTAATTTATTGTTTTATTTATTACAATTACATGTATAATAACTTAATCATTTATGTACACATTTGGGTGTTTTGAGGATGTTAGATTTCAAAACATACAATGTATGTTTATTATGGTCAAATATTTAATTTTTCCGCAATCTCTAGAATAATAATAATTAAATAGTTAACAATTTTATACATTAATTATAAATTCAAAATAAACCATTATATAATGGAATAAAAAATTAATTTAGTTATAATCATTAAGATAGTAAGTCATACATAGGCATGGGTAACATTTTTGGTTTTCAAAATAGAATGATGGAAAGATGGTAATTATAATTTATTATTTAAATAAAGATTAATATATCATAAATATAATATTTCCTATTTAAATGGTCTTATATATTCCATTCATTTGTTTTTCTAGAGAGAAATGAGTCACATTTCATTGTAGAGTTGGTGATCCACACATACACAAGAACAATGTTATACCTTTTTCTTATTTTATAAAAGGTAAGAAAATAAATGATATATTATATTTTAAAAGTTAGAATTATATCAAAAATATAATATAATATAAATATATATATATATAATAGCCTTAAAAATTATTGTGGGACGTGGGTATGGAAAAAAATCACATTAGTTCACAAGGATATAGTTTTCTGTGTACATGAATGATGGATTGATATCTTATTTGATGGAAGAAGGATATAAATATTTTTTATTCAATTAACATAAAAAATATCAATATATGGAAATTACTGGTGTTATTATTTCATAATGGTTTAAAAAAATTTTGAGGTAGGTGAATAAAAATATTTAAACTCTGGGTTTAGAAATACACTTCTTCAGACAACTACTTTTGGTTTAAACTTAAAGCCTTCCTATATGATTTTTTTAATCATGTGAAAGAATCTAGGAAATGTTTATCGATTATAGTATGTGATTTGGGTAGGTATTTTCTAAACCAAATTTATATTTAATTGTCTGTATGAGAGAAAAGTGGGTTCTTTTTTTATGTTGGGGGAGGGAAACTGTTGGAAATACATGAAATATAATAATATAATATATATTTAAAATTTAAAATGTTTCTGAATTTATAAGGAATAAAATATTAGTAGTATATTTTCTAACCATATTCTTCAAATATAATTTTTACCAGCATAGATAAAATTATAAAATAATTCATCTAGAATAATGAGTTTATAAAATATTTTTTTCATTAATTGAGTTAAAAACTTCATCAATATAATGGTTTATAAATTTACAACTATTTTAAAAACTCTCTCTTAAGTGGAAATGTTTTGGAATTTAATACCATTGATCACCATATATGTCTTGTTGAAATAATTTTTTGGTATTTAAGTATTTAATAAAATTTATTTAATATAAAATTCTATTAATCTCATTATAAGATGTATTCAAAATTTTGACTTTAACAACGACATGAATGAAATGGAATTGGACTATAATACACTAAAACATAAATAATACAATATTTTTAACTACAAAATTCATGTGACTCTATTTTTGATTCAAAAAAGCTTTCTTTATTTTTCAAATATAATTTACCCTAATTTCCTACTCCTTCCACAAGAAATATATTGTCATTACATACGAATTTAAGATATTTATTTTGTCACTAAAAAAATAAAAATTCCAATTAAAAAAATAATTTCATTATTATAAAAATGAAATTTCATATTAATTAACAACCAATTTTTATCCATATTTTTACATTCAAAATAAATTTAAAATAATTAGTTGCATTGTTTCAGCACTGGAAAAAATATATATTTCATTTTCAAATAAAATAGAATCCATGTAACATAAAAATATAATAATTAATGGGGAATGTTGAAACCCTATAAAAAAATAGATTAATGTAATGATTTATGGTCATTTGTGTTGTTATCATATTATTTTTATCCTTAATTACATGAGTTTCCATTACTAATGTGACAAAAATTTACTACGGTCACTATTCATAATGAAAAAAAGGTTCTTATTTAAAAAATTAAGACCTAATGATTCCAAAAATTAGAAAAATTTAATAAAGTAAAATTCATATAAGTGGAATTATATTATTTAAAATTAATCACAATAATTTTAATAAAAACATTTTTTCAAAAAAATACACTTTCAGTATAAAAATATTTTTATACCAAATTTAATTATAATTTTTATTAAAATAGCATTTATTTGATAGTTTCAAATATAAATAATCTTATTATATTTTAAGAATAATACATAATTAAATCTGTCCTTGTAAATAATTTAAATTAAAATATAGTTTTACAATATAATATTATTTTTCATTATTCACTAAAAAATAAAATTTTTTGTAAAATTACAGAAATTATACCAAAGATAATTTGGAATTATAAATTAATAAATGAAGTTAATTAGTTCCAATTAAAATTCAGTAATTTTGAAATAATAATTTTAAATAAGTCCATAAAATTCATGAAAATACAATTTCACAAGAAATAAATCCTTTCCAATTTTAATGTAAAATTTTATTATATTATTATAATCAATATAACTCTATAAATTAAAATTAATTAATTATAATAGTTTATTAAAATGATTTATCTTATAATTACATGTGTTATTACATTCTTCCCTGATTGTGGATATTGTTTCCTCAAAATACTATATCATTCCTATTAGAAATGTTTTAAAACATTTTTAAAGATTATTGGATGTTTTGGACGATAAAAGATAAGGACATTAAAAGTAAAACATTTTTAATATTAAAAAAATACCATTTTTGAAAACCCATATCACAAAATCGGATAATAAAAAATCATTTAAAAAAGTTGATATGTATGTAAAAAAATATTCTAGAATAACACATAACTAGTTTTTTAAATATGAGGATATTAGTGGGAAGTAATAAAATATATGTAGAAAAAAATGGTAATGAAAAAATAAAGACGAAGAGTTATATAGAACATGGATCAAAATAAATTGAATAATAATGACAATGTAAAAAAACCCCTAAAACCAATTATTAATGAGGTGTGAAGAAGTACATCAATTCATTATAAATTGAACTAATATGATAATAGTTTTCCATCTAACTGTCATTTTGTGGGGAATTATTTACCATATGAACTAAGAAAATAATGTAATAAAATAAATTTAATAATTAAATTCTATTTATTAATTAATTTTCGTTAATAATATACTCTTCTTCTCCAAACTATGAGTATTAAAGATGAATTTTTCCTTGATAAATAACAGAAATCATTATCTAAAAGATCACATGATCCACAAAAGGATAACAAGTTATTAATTTTATATTTATATATTATCCAAACCTAAAATGGTTTTCTTATGGAGAGATAATATATTGATTTTAAAAACTTTCATATGAATATATTATACATTAATATAAAAATTTCAACAGTAACACTAATTTCATAATTAAGATCACTCAATGAATAAAAAATCATACACCCAAATTTACTCGACAACATTAAAATTAAATAATTTTTTAACCTCAAAGGATATATTATACTATTATGATTATGTACCCAAATTATACATGCATTTTTACCAAAAAATCCTTCATGGTAAGACGCATGATACCCCTAAGGGTTACTTTAACATTACCCCAATAAAAAATACCACAAAAATTATCATTAATCACATTAAAATTCCACCAGATAAACCCATAAAAGTTATTATCTATTACATTTCCCTAATACTTAACCATCGACATGTGAACAAACAATGGAATCCATTACACTTATGTTATCCTCATATCAACAAATCCAAATCTATAATGTTTTCTAAACATTTCATTAGATTCCAACTGTTATATCCCTTAACACGCACTCCCCAATCCAGTGCTAAAAAAATAATCATTACATTTGAATATTTATATTGATAAACATGACCAAATTTTATCCATCTATTATATATAAAGGAAAAAAGGAAATATTGGATCATATATACATTCATGTTACTTTTATGTTTATGTTTTATAGAAATAGGAAAAAAAAAATCGTAATAACTTCGATACATAAAAAACATGTTTGGAAAAATCTATGTAATTTCCCACTATGCTTTTGATATCTAGTTACCTTCTTAGACATAACATAAATAATATTTTCTTTGAAATGTGGTGAAAAGGAATTATAATATGGGTTACCTAAAATTCTAAGTAAGTGTATATATAATCATTAACATTTATATGTCATCTTTGTTCATAAGATGAGCATAAGGTTATGATGACAGAATCAAAGTACATGTAAAAAATCTAATATAATTAATACCTATAAAGTCATAGTTCATATAACATGAAACATGGAATTAATCTTAAACAGGTGAAAAGTTCATATAAGTCAAAAATCAAGACCTATGTGAAATAAATGGTTGAACAAAGGATCAATTATAACATGACATAGACATAAAGGAAACATCATTTAACATGTAACAACATTTTCATATAACTTTTATAATAACTCTTACAAGTAGAATAACATACATGGTGCAATAAATAATTTCTTTAGAAAATTCTATAATTGATTAACACTATCCCTTTATCCAATTAAATAGAGAGAGATATCATATTCACCCATCATCATAAATTTTTTCAAAAAACATTAACATAAATAAAACATGCGAACACTTCAATTTTTCAATAGAACAATATCCATTTTCATTCATATAATGATTTACCTATAGAAGAGAATCATGTTAAATGAAAATATCATTGATAAAATGATAATATATATATAATAAAAAGTATGGTTTTATTATAACATATCCACATTGTATTAGAAGTAATATCGATGGTTTTTGCTGTTTTCAGTTAATATAAATACCATTAGAATATAATAAAAACATTCTTGAGTAAAATACCCTTTTACTTTGAAAATAATGTATAAAATATAAATATTTCTAGAATATTTGTAAAATAAATTATTTTAAATGAACCATATAAATATTTCAATAAATATTCAAACCATTGACTAGTAACGAAGGTGGAAAATTTCTCTCTTTCCATAATCATTAAATTTGATATTCAATTCCCAATTTCAATACCTTGATCAAAACGTTAAAGGAATATTCTATTTAAAAAACATCATCAAATTTTAAAAAAAATAAATTTAATTTAAACAATAGTTTTTTTAATAGTCAAATACATTATTAGAAGAAATTTATAAAACATTTTTATACAAGAATGAGGTTTATTGATCAAAAGATGAGAAATAATGTTAGTTTTTCTTATAAAAAATTCTGAATTATTTTGAGTAACAATGAAAAAAAATTGTAGTACATAATTAAACATAAAAAAATTAACCACATGAAATTCAAAATAAAATTGTTTCATTAGATAGTTAACATATAATTTCATCAATATAAACTTCAAAAAAAATCCACAATAAAACTGGATTAAACCAAAAACCTCTTATCGCATTGGTTTATTTTGATTCAGAATCACCCTAAGATAATAGCATTTAATAAAAATATAAATATCATGAATAGTGAAATATTCCTTATATAACATTTCAAATAGGTAAAATATACACTTAAAAAATAATATATGTTAACGAAATAACAAAATATCCCAAAGAAATAAAATTTGAGATGAATAATAGTTACAATGGTCATGTAGTTTATTTGAGAATTAATCAACAGAGATATAATGTGAATCAATTTTAAATGAATATTTTTTTATTAAAACATAAGTAAATAAAATTTATTTTTACACATAATCGTATTATAATATAATTAATGAATAAATGATATAACTTAAGGGATAAAAATTGTTCTAAAAAAACACTTACCACTTTCTAACATTCAATTAAAATCCCCTTAGATGAAATAATTTCGATTGAAACAAAATATTAAATTATTTATAATAAATTAATTAATTATAATGAAAAATTGATCTATATACTCCTTATAAAATAAAGTACATGTACAACATTAAAACATGCCTCAATGAGAAATAAGTTGTGGGTAGGGAAAATAGATGAAATTTTATATTCATAAAATTAAAATTAGGTCATCAATATCTTTTATTTATATATATATATCATCAATCATTATATCCAACAATAAGAATGATGATTTTATTTCCCATTTGATAAAATTAGGATGTGAATATAGGTTATTAATTTAACATAAATGAATCCCATTATATGGAAGATATTCATTTTATTATAAAATAATTTTTGAAGAATATTTAAAGGAGGTATAAGAAGAAATAAAATGAAAATTTGAGGATAAAAAATATGCCTCTTCATTCTAAAAACATCTTTCAGTTTATAACTACATCATTCTTAGACTAGTTTTATAGTAAAAAAAGGGAATCAAGAGTGTGGGTAATGAGGTCTAGAATGGATTTGTTTAACTATTCCTAAATATACAGTCTATCTAAGTGTTTATGGTAGTGGAGAGTGGTGGCCTTTTATAGGCGAGGTAGGGAAACATTTTAAAATATAAGAAATATTGGAATATAATATGTGTCTAACTCATGCCAAATGGTTCCAAAATGAAACAAATTCTAATATAAGTATGATGTGGTCTTAATATAATTGTCCAATCAATAATTGTTTTGATTATATTTACTTTTAAACAATATATTAGGGATTAACCCATTAGATAGTCAATTTTAGCAGTAAATATGATAAAACAAATTTCAATAAAAACTGTTATAATTTACTAATATGTTATAATTTGTCTCATAAATGTCCAAATTATGACATTCACAACCATATAAAATATAATATTTCAATTTTCAAATATTTTAGTAATTTTTACAAGATATATGGAAAAATATTTTACATAAGATAATGTAGATGACATTTTAAGAAGAATTCACATAACTTGACACTAAAAACACAATAAAGTAATGAAATTTTAATATAATCCATTTAAACATAAAAAATAAATAATTATTAACTATTAAATTTTTATGAAACCATAAATAATCCAAAAAAAATATTGTTTTTATTGTTTTTATTTATTTTTCATTAATTAAACTAGTTTGAAAACAATTATATTGATGTTATATCTGAATTTGAGGTACTTAATTAACTAATAAATATTTAGAAATGATAATTAAATAATTTTATTATGCTCAAAATAACCTTTAATATTCAAAACATATTTTTATCCCTAACTGGACATATAATTATAATGCAAAAGTGATAGAGTGTCATTTTGATTATTTTATTACATAAAATAATATATATTACCTTTTCCCATGAATATTAGAAAAACAATTCCTTATCATATATTCATTAATCTGTATGATTGAACCCCACTCATCCAACAGATTAAAGACAGTTCTTAGTGTCATTTATAGTCGTATAATAATACTTTTGACCTTGATAACCCTATTCATAATTATCAAGGTAAAATTTGTTAACTATAATTACTATTAATAAAGATAAAAACTAAAAGTATTTATGCCTCCTAATAAGAGCTATTTTATCAAATTCATCTTAAAAAATTCCCAAAATTTAATTTAAAATTATATCTGAAAATTGAAATGAAAACATGATTTCATACAATTGTATTTTATGTATAAAAATACCTCTATGACAAATTAAAGTATAATATTTATTCCAATTACATTTCTTAGATTATTTTTAATTATATTTTAAAGACATAGAATTTCCATGTAATTTTTTTAATTGAGAATTTTAAGAGTCCGTGAAAATTGACAGTGCGTGATTTTGAGCTCTGGTGTGCCCGTAATCAATTTTTTAAGTTATGTTTGGGTACATTCAGTAAACGTAGGAGTGGGTTTTTATAACTATTGAAATTGTTCTTTGAACTAAATTCTGAGGGCACCGTTGAACTCGCAGAGCTGGTATTCTCTTATGGAGACTTTCACCTCGATGGTAGTGGGTCGAGAATAAAATATTGTTTTTTGGTTTTTAGTGGAAAATAAAAAAATAAAGTGAACTAAAAATTATTTTATTTTTGAGCCACCATGTGGAAGTTGGAGGTGGGGTCCACCAGAACTAAACCTCGTGTGGGAGTTGAAGTGTGGGGACCACCCGACCATAACCTTCTATGAAAGGTTATGGTGGTGGGGCCCACCCAAACCTAACCTCCCATGAGAGGTTACGATGTGGGGACCACCCAGGACTAAACCCCCTAATAATGGTGGGAGAGGAAAACCTATGAACTCTCCTCATTAATGAGGGAGAGCCTCTCCACTCCCCTCATTTATTGGTGTCAACCCTTCCTCTATTTTAATTATGCCAACTTCATGAATTAATATAGTGGAGCCAACTTAATAAATTCACCCAATTTAAATTATTATGCCAACGACTTTTTAGATTTTATAATCTATTATTCTTGGATACCTTTTCTTTTTTTGGAAAAGGAGGAAGGTTCTTTTGAGAGAAATTCTCTCAACAATGACGAACGAAGAACGCGTTCTTCCAATGAAGAACACCGGCAAGTAGAATCTTCAACTTCTTCCTCGGATGCACCTTGCGGAAGCAACCAATTTGTGACATCTTCGAAGACTGACCCTCCCTCCTCCTCATCATCAACAAACAGACGCATGAACTCGGGATTGGAATTGTGTGGCATACAGGACGAACAACGACAACTTTGTGTTCTTCCCCACAACTCTGTCAATGAACAATGAACAAAGGCAGGGGTTTAATTTTATTTATGTATGATATTATTCCCCTGTTAATTTTATTCTAAAAGTAATAATGCGAACCAAATTATTATCAAGTTGATCCGCGGATTTTTTTTCCTTTCGGGTTGATAATATATTTTTTAATGAGGGATTATAGCAATTTATGTTTTTATGATATCTCCCATGCTCTTTCTTTGCTTCATTCTTGTAAGCCAATTTCTATCACCCTAAATGAAAAACAGTGCAGACCAAACCAACCAGTTCCGACCCCTCCGCTGATCTTCTTTATGATGTTCTTCGGCATGGAAACGAGGCGACGAAGGTGATGAAGGAAACTTGCACCACCCCTATGATGCTCCGGTGCCCCATGCCGAACCGCGAAGCCCTCTGGCTTCTGTACCTCCTAGGTCGCGCTGGCCGCCGGTCACGCCTCCTGCTTTCTGAGCCACGCCACACCCCGACCAATCCATGCTCCAGCCGCACCGCGCCCCGCGCCGACGTAGGAAGAACTGAACCACTGGCCTCCACATGCCCCACGCACCCCATGTCTCCACCATATACGCACCCTGCACTCCCATTTTTGCCACTGAATGAACCATCCCGCCAGCATCCGTGCGCTTTGGGCACCCTGCGACGCACCGGCCGAGTCGGCCTCTCGGCCCCATCCGCGCCACCCTGGCCCCAGGCCAAGCCGCCCCAAGTCTTCCCCTCATGGATACCTCTAGGCTTAGTTGCACCCTTGTGGTTCCCTATGGCCCGAACCTCCCTCGTGCCAACCCGCGGCCGGTCCATGCCCTCGCGACCGGTCCCCACTCTCGCGGCCCGTTGGGATGAGCCTAGCGGGCCGGGTTGAACCTAACGGGCTATCCTACCTAATGGGTCGGGCCAGACCGAACAAGTTAGACCAAATCGACCTAGACCAGTTTTGGTCACGGCGGCCCAGACCGGGTCGGCCCAGACTGAGTCGGGTTGGGTCGGTCCGACGAGGTCGGACCGGACTCAGGTGTAATATGACCCTTTACTTTATTGTGGCCATATCATTGGCATCAGACATCTGTTTGACAAACTGTCAGTAGCCCTAGTAATCATGGATCATGACCATCACGTTGAGTATACCCAACTAGAGTTTGGGGTATTGTTGAGATATGATTAGGTTGGATCACATTGGAATCTAACCAGGCCCCCATGAGTAAATGGCTAATAATTCACAGACCGGGAGTCCGATAGACGCATCGTCTATTGCGTTGAAACATATATGACATGGCGGAACTTTGAGATACTTCTCTGTGGGACATTATGATAGTTTAAGTATCAACCAGTAGCTTGTGGAGATGTTCCTTCCAGATACGAGCGGACAGAGGGCGGAGGCCTAGTAGCTGGATGAGACTTGACGTCTGCTGACTGATTGACTCGGTGTGACTCGACTAGCCCATTGTGGAGAGCCTGGTTGTGGCGGCAGACCAATAGTGGAGGAGCACCTTGTTGTGGCAGAAGACCTACGATACATTACAGGAGGAGAACATCTGTATTCTATTAGGGGGAGCACCTGGTTGTGGCATTAGACCCATGGTGGGGAGCTCCTTTGTGATGTAGAAGACCCACGGTACTTGATTGGAGAAGTACCTCAGCAATCCAAGGCTAGTGGGATGTTCCTTGGTGTCACGGAAGGCCCACTATACTCGATATAGGTGGAGTTCTCTAGCAGCCGTGGTTTCGATAAGATGAATAAAAATACTAGTTTCATCTGATTCAGTATGTTTTGTGTTTTCCTCATGATTAAGATGGATTACATGAAACTTTGGTATATGTATGGGCATAAACCAAGGATGGGTTGTCTGTTGATTTAAAACTTTGTGGTTTATCCTTGTTAGATTTTGTGAGACCTTGAGGGTATCAGGGTCCCTTCTGTGTATCTTTATACTTACCCCTACACCAGTTATGCCGACAGCTCGTTGTGTTGGATGCAGACGACGAACAGTGCTGACCGAGGCTGAGAGTACCAAGACTGGACGGTACCCGGAGGTGGACCATATGATGTGTCGGTACACAGAGGAGATAGATTGGCGTGGAGTTCTGAGGAGGAGATCTGTACTTACCCTTCAGGTACGAACCTCAGAGGACGACCCAGCGGCAGTTTTTCTTTTCTTCAGTTTTACTTTCAGTTTCTTGTACATTATAGTTGGGCTTGAATTTCCGGACCCTTTTATATCAGAATACTTTTTTTATACAATTTTACATAGTTTTTTTTCCATCTTGTGCTTTGTTGTGTGTGTTTATAGGTTATAAAGGCAATGTCTTCCAAGTTTTAAAAAATTACGCCTTTGGTGCTTATCACCGGCCCTTGGAATATGGAAGGTAAGCTTGGGGTAGTCATAGCATGGGCCCCAGGGGATAGGTCGCGACAAATTGGTATCAGAGAAGTCTGTTCTACCACAGAACATAGGACATGGATCTTTCTTTTCAATAAAGAAATAGTGTAAAGAGTAGTGAGTTTTGTTCTCCATTTAGGGAGTGCAGTGTTGGTGTGGCGGTCATCGTATCCGTACACTAGGTCCCTAACTTCTGATTTCTGACTCAGTGCACAAAAACACTGATTGCGTGTGTGTTTTCAAAAGTTTTCTTTATTTCAGCTCAACCAGTTTAGCTCACTAGGTATAATCATTTAACGGTGTCGCATCTGTTACATTCAGGATGCCTCCACATGGACGGCCAACTAAAGTCCCAAGAGTTGTGCGCACAGATAGCCCGCCGAGCGGTGAGGCCTAGGTGTAGGGCCCTTTTCTACTAGAGGCACAAAAGTACCACCCGCTGTTGGGCCACTGATGCCACCAGCCCTAGCAGCAGACGATGCACTCCCCTTGAGCATATTTCACAACTTCCCTCGCTAGAGGCCACCCAGGTTCAGGGGAGAGATGGACCCATAGGTGGCTGAGGATTGGATGGAGGCTGTGGTGAGAGTTTTCTGACTGGTAGGGACACCAGCTGACCTCATTGTGATTATTGCTGCTATCCTTCTATAGGAAGCAGTGGGAAGGTGGTGGAGCTTGATGCTATAAGTCCACAATGAGATGACGCTTCTCTGGGAATACTTCGAGAGACTATTTTGGGCAGAGTTTTTTCTAGTGACTCCTCATGCAATGCTTATATAGGATCTACTTCATCTGTAGCAGGGCAGCGTGACTGTAGCTTAGTACACAGTGAGGTTCACAGACCTCTCACAATGCTCCACTAATATGGTACGAGACCCATTATTCAGGGCCCAGACCTTCATGCAAGGACTCAGGCGGGAGATCATGGATTTGGGGATCTCACTCAGCATCCCAACGCATGCAGGGTGTTAGAGAGATCCCTCATAGTGGAGAGTTTACTTAATTAGCACTCTCCAGTAGCAAGATCCACCACATGTCAACACGTAGTGGAGTCTTCTATGGCTGGAAGCACACCGATGTCATAGAGGTCCAATAGTACCAGACCTACAAGGGGATGACCGCATGACTCTGGATTCGTTGTGTGGGGCACCTGGAGTATATACACACATGCCAGGAGTGGGCAATGTTTCACATGCGGCGGGCAGGGTCACATGGCTCATGATAGTCGACCCACCATTTGGATAATAAGAAGACGTTTGAGGGACCACCCATGTAGAGATATAGATTTAATTGAGGTGGTCCGTAGGGAGAAGGTGGACATGGCAGAGGAGCTAGCCATGCAGCTGGTGGTGGACGATGTTTTGAGGTGTTACCACCACAACCACCAGGAGGTCCACCCCGACGGCAGGGAAAATTTGGACAGGGGAGACCATAGCTCTAGGTAGCTGAGGCATACGATCATGGCGCTCTATATATGATCTGATGTATTGTATATGTCTACTCCACCATAGCTATAGTACTTATCGACACAGGTTCCTGTCACTCTTTCATTACCACTACCCTCGTTCAGATCTTTAAGATTCTGATGGAGTCATTAGCTCGATCCTTACAGCTAGAGACTCATATGGGAGCGGATTCTAAAATTACGCACTAGTGCCGACAGTGTGATCTTACTCTAGGAGGCGAGAGATTTTGATGGGATCTCATAGTAGCAGCGTCGAGGCCTTATGAAGTCATCTTTGGAATGGACTGGTTATCTACAGTCCATGATCATATTGACTGTATTAGTCACAAAGTGTGGTGTGTCCGCATGAATGATACTAGGTTAACCTTCACCGAAGAGAAGGGAGCCTTTGTAGCGTAGGATGGACTTTCTCGGAGGAGAGTTCATCCGATCACTCATCAGTTGGCTTCCCTTACCCTCGGAGCAGTAGATGTGGGGAGTCTGAGCTATCCTGCAGTGGTGGACCAATACACGGATATTTCCCTAATGATGTCACAGTTCTACCTCCTCACAGAGTGGTGGAATTTTACATTGACTTTTACTCCAATACGACACTGATATCTACTCCAGCATATCGTATGGCTCCCGTGGAGCTCATCGAGCTGCGGGTTTAGCTTGAGGACTTGCATGAGAAGGGATTCATCCAAACCAGGGTTTCTCCCTGGGCAGCCCCGATTCTGTTAACCAAGAAGGCGGAGAGGAGATTGAGGCTTTGTGTTGACTACTAGTTCCTAAATCAGGTGACCATGAAGAACAACTACCCACTCCCAGTGATTGACAACCTCTTTGATCAGTTGAAGAGAGAATGGTGGTTCTCAAAGGTAGACCTCAGATCAGGCTATCACCAGCTCAGAGTTCGAGATGATGATGTTCAAAAGACGGCCTTCAGATGTTGGTACGACCTCTAAGAGTTCTTTTTTATTCCATTCGGTGTAACCAAAACTCCGATATTGTTCATGGGACTCATGAAGATGATCATTCAACCATACCTTGATTGCTTTGTCATAGTCTTCATTGACGACATTCTGATCTACTCGACTATTGAGGAGGAGAATGCCTACCATTTGTGGGTACTAGTGGAGACAATCCGAGAGCACCACCTTTTGGTAATCTCTCGATGTACAAGTTCTTGATCTAAGAGGTTCACTTTCTAGGACATGTCATCTCAGAGGCTAGTGTTTTAGTGGATCCAGTGATGATTGAGGTGGTACATTATTGGGATCCAACCACATGTGTGACAGATGTACATAGTTTCCTTGGTCTAGATGGATACTACTGGCGATTTGTGACAGAATTATCTAGAGTTGCAGCACCACTATCAGTCTTAACGAAGAAGGGTCAACCCTTTGTGTGGTCGGAGAGATTCCAACAGAGCTTTCAGGAGCTGAGGCAGAGGCTGACTAGTGCCTCCATCTTCAGGATTCCAGAGGAAGATGTAGGGTATGTAGTCTACTACAACACATCAGGGATCAGACTCGGATGTGTCCTAATGCAGGATCATAAAGGAATTGTTTATGGTTTTCATTAGCTGGGATATAATGAGCATAACTACAATACCCATGACCTGAAGCTAGAAATAGTGGACTTTTCCTTGAAGATGTGGCGACACTATCTGATGGGCGAGCGTCTTACCGTTTACTCAGATCACAAGAGTCTCAGATATATATTCTATCAGAAGGAATTGAACCTGAGACAGTGATGTTGTCTTGAGTTCTTCCATGACTATGGCTTTGAGATAGTCTATACTCCTAGGAAGGGGAACATTGTTGTAGATGCACTCAGCAAGAGAACTGATATATAGCTGCTAAGAATGTTGACAGAGCAGCTGGGTGCTTTACAGATATCCTTTGTGGATAGATATGGATCAGCCTTACTTCAGTATCTTACAGTCACTCCCCCACTTCTTCAGTGATTCAGGGAGGCCCAACATGGGGACGCTGACTGTTAGACACGACTTGCTCAGATATCCATAGGACATGAACAAGATGGATTTTATGAAAGTGGGGAGCATGTAATCCTCTTCAGAGGACGCACTATGGTAACAATGTCACTTCAAAAGGAATTATTGAGGTAGTTCCACACATCCCCTCTTGCGGTACATCCAAGAGTGGTGAAGATGTACCATGATCTTTGATGATAGCACTGGTGGCTGGAAATGAAGAAATTAATTGCAGAGTTTGTCTCTCGATGCCTCACTTGTCAGCAAGAGAAGGGGGAGAATCAGGTACCAGCAGGCTTGGTGCAGCCTTTAGAGGTCCTAGAGTGCAAGTGGGATGGGATATCTAGGGACTTCATGACAAGACATCCACATTCATACAAAGTTCATGACTTGATGTTGTTGATCGTCGATCGACTCACCAAGTCGTCCCACTTCTTACCGATCAGAGAGCAGCGTTCAGTAGAGATCATGGGATGCCTCTATGTGGAAGAGATTTTGTGGATACATGGAGTACCTTTGACGATTGCCTCTGATCGTGACAGAAGCTTTACTTCCCAGTTATGAAAGGGGTTATAGGAAGCTTTCAAGACACAACTTCCCTTGGGCAACACCTTCCATCTTCAAACGGATAGCCAGAGTGAGTGGACCGTTCAGACCCTTGGGGACATGCTCCGAGCATATGTCCTTGACTTCGGTTATAGCTGGGAGGACCACTTACCTTTGGTATAATTTTCATACAAGAAACAGCTGTCACTCTACCATTTGGATTGTACCTTTCAAGGAATTGTATATGAGATGTTGTAGATCACCTTTTTTCTAGATTGATCCTGGGGAGTTAGCACTAGTGGGACCATATATGGTACGGGCTACCACAGAGAAGGTTTAGATCATTCAGGAGAAGATTAAGACTCCATAGAGCAGGAAGAAGTCATATACTGGAAGGAGACGGAGGCCTCTGGAGTTCAAGGATGGCGACCATGTCTTTCTAAGGGTCTCACCTCAATGAGGTCTATAGAGATTTGGCTGAGGTAGAAAGTTATCTCTGAGATTCATTTGGCCGTTTCAGGTCCTCAGCAGAGTTGGAGAGGTGTCTTACCACTTAGCTCTTCCACCTCAGTTGCATCAGGTGCACAACATATTCTACGTATCCCAACTGAGGAGATATGTGAATGAATCTTCCCACATCATCGACCATGGAAAGCTGGATGTCGACGATGGGGCAACATTTATAGAGGTTCTAGTAGAGATTGAGGATCGACATGAGTGGATCCTTCGTGGAGAGTCAATACCTCTGGTGCGCATTTGCTGGCATCATGGGAACCTCTAGGAGAGAATATGGGAGCGGGAGGCTCAGATACGTTCTTAGTACCCCCACTTGTTCCCTTAGTTATGAATTTTTTCTTACAGGGAAATAGATCCTTATGGTGGGGAGAATGTAAATAACCGAAATTTCCATGTATTTTTCTTAATTGGAAATTTTACGAGTCCGTGAAAATTGACGGCGAGGGATTCTGAGGCCCGATGTACCCAGAATCATTTTATGAAGTTTTGTTTCGGTACGTTTAGTAAATGTATGAAAGGGTTTTTATAACCTATTAACCGATGCTCAGAACTAAAATATGATGGCACCGTTGAACTCGTAGTGTCGGTATTCTATTAATGATCCTTTCACCACTACAGTAGTGGGTTAATAAAATATAGTTTTTGGGTTTTTCATAGAAAATATTAAAATAAAATGAACTACACTTTATTTTATTTTTGAGCCACCATATTAAAGTTGGAGGTGGGGTCTTGAAGAAATAATCCTCCTTATGGGAGTTGAAGTGTGGGGACCATCCGACCATAACCACCCATGAGAGGTTATGGTGGTGGGGCCCACCCAAACCTAACTTCCCACAAGAGGTTACGAAGTGGGGACCACCCAGGACTAAACCCCCCTAATAATGGTGGGAGAGTAAAACCTATCAACTACCCTAATTAATTAGGGATATTCTTTCCACCCCCTTTTTTTATTGGTGTCAACCCTTCCTCTCTTTTAATTATGCCATCCTCATGAATTAATTAAGTGGAGCCAACGTAAGTAATTCACCAAATTTGATTTCTTATTCCAACGACTTAGTATATTTTATAATCTATTTTTCTTGGATTCCTTTTCTTTTGTCGGAAATGAAGGAAAGTCTTTTTGAGAGAAAAGTTGTCACCAACGATGAACAAATAATGCGTTCTTCCAACGAAGAATGCCAATAAGGAGCATCTTTGACTTCCTCCTTAGAAGCACCTTACGGAAGAAACCAACATGGGATGTCTATGTCGACCGAACCTCCCTCCTCATCATCATCAACGAACCGACGCACATGCTCAAGATTAGAAGTGTGAGGCAGATACGACGAATGACATCAACTCCGTCTTCTTCCCCACGACTCCATCAACGAACAACGAACAAATGTTGGGGTTTAATTTTTTTAAGTATGAAATTATTTCCTTATTACTTTTCTTCCAAATCAAAGTGCACAAACCAACTGATTATCAAGATGATCCACGGATATTTTTCCTTGCGGGTTGGGAATATTTTGGTTAATGAGGGATTATGGGAATTGATATTTTTAGGATAACTTCCATGATTGTTCTTTGAATCATTCTTGTGAGCCAATTTCTATCACCCTAAATGTGGAAGGGTGCGGACCAAACCAATGTGGTCTGACCCCTCAGCCGATCTTCTTTGTGATGTTCATTGGCATGGAGATAAGGCGATGAAGGTGACGAAGGCAACCTGCACCACCACCGTGACACTCCGGCGCCCAGGCCGATCCACACTACCCTCCAGATTCCGAGCTGCTATGGCTGCACTTCCCTCCAGCCTCGCCACCCACTGGCTGAGCCGTGCCACAGCTCGGCCACGCCACACTCTGGTCACACCGCGCCCCGTGCTACAGCTGCCCGAACAAGACCGCCATCCTCCACACACCCCGCACGCCCCGCAGATCCATCGTCTGTGCACCTAGTGTGCCCTGCTCCACTGCTGGCTGAACCAGCCCTCCAGCCTCTGTGCGCCTCGTGGCTACACAATCCGCACACCCTGCGACACCTCGTGTACCTTGCGGCTTCGTCGTCCGCGCACCCTGCCCAAGCCGGCATTCTGGCCCCGACCGCCCCCACCCACCCCCCCGACCCTGGGCCGCGCCGCCCCGAGCCAGCCCCTCGCGGTGCCCTCTGGGCTGAGCTAAACCCTCACAGAACCCTTTGGGCTGAACCGGCCTTACGTCGACCCGCGGCTGATCCGTGCCCTCACGGACGGTCCGCGCTCTCGCGGCCTGCTGGGCAGGACCAAACGAGATGGGCAGAACCTAAAGGGATGGCCCGCCTAACATGCTAGGCCAGACCCAACAGGTATGGTCAGGTCAACCCAGATCAAGTCAGCCTAGACTGGGTCGGTTCGGGTCGATCTGAGCGGGTCAGACCGGACCCAGGCCCACTACGACCCTTTACATTCTTTTGGCCATATCTTTGGCACCAGACATCCGTTTGACAAATATTCAACGGCCCTGGTAATCTTGGAGCATGAATTTCCCTTTGAATATACCCCACTAGAGTTTGGTAATAGTTGATATATGGTTAGGATGGATCGTCCACGAATTCAACTGGGCCCCCGGGACTAAAATGCTAATAACTCACAAATCGGGCGTCTCATTGAAGCCCCTTCTGTTGTGTTGAGACCTCTATGATGTGGAAGAACTTTGAGATACTTCTACATGCGACTTAGTGATAGTTGGAGTATTGACCAATATCTCATGGAGAGGAACTTTCTGTAGAAGAGCTGACAGAGTGTGGAGACCAAGTTGTTGGCTGAGACTTAGCGACTGCTGACCAATTGACTCAAAGTGGCTCGACTAGCCTAGTGGGGACCTCCGGGTAGTGGTGGAAGACCCAAGGTGGAGGAGCACCTGGTTGTGGTGGCAGACCCACGGTACTTGACAGGAGGAGTACCTTTGCAGGTTATTAGGGGGAGTGCCAGGTTTTGGAGGCAGACCCACGGTGGGGAGCGCCTTGTTGACGCAGCAGTCCCACTGTACTCAACAGGAGGAGTACCTTAGCAGTTCAAGGTTAGTGGTAAGAGACTTTGTGTCGTGGAAGGCCCAGTATACTCAATAGAGGAGGAGTTCTCCAGCAGTCGTTGTTTTTTTAATGTGAATAAAAATCCTATTTTGAGCTGAGTCAATAACTTTTGTGTTTTCTTCATAATTGAGATGGATTGCATGATAACTTAGATATATGTATGGACATATACCTAAGTGGGGTTATCTATTGATTTCATACTTTTAGGTTTATCCTTGTTGGATTTTTTGAGACAATGAGGGTCTCTGGGTCCCTACTGAGTATCATTATAATCACCCATGCACGGGCTATGCCCGCACCTCGTTGTGTTGGATGCAGATGACAGACAATACTGACCGAGGCTGAGAGTACCCAGACTAGACGATACCTGGAGGTGGACCTTATGGCATGTCGGTACATGGCGGAGATGGACAGACTTGGAGTTCTGAAGAGGCGATCTGTACCTACCCTTAAGGTAGGATCCTTAGAGGACGACCCAGCGGCAGTTTTTCTTTTCTTCAGTTGTACTTTCAGTTCATTGTACTTTATAGTTGGTCCTATATTTTCGACACCTTTTACTTTCCTCTTACTTTTGTTATATAGTTTTACATACTGTTTTTTTTCAGGTTGTTCTCTATTGTATGTTTTTACAGGTTATAAAGGCTATGCCTTCCTAGTTTTAGGAAATTATGCCTTTGGTGCTAGACGTCAGCACCTGGCCTCTGGAAGGCGGGCTTGGGGTAGTCATGGCACGGCCCCCAGGGGTGGTTCTTGACACAAATAAACTACTGACATTTCAAAAATAATACAAATAAAAGGTTAATTAGAAAATGTGTGTAATGAAATGAATTCATTCAATTAAAATTTTGTTTTTTTCGCAGTTCATAGAAAAATTCATTTTTTGAATTTCTTAATAAATCATCTTAAAATAATTTAATCATTTCTAACTAAAATGTGAAGTTTTTCATTAGAAAATTAGATAATTTTTAAAAATATATTTTTAATAGAATTTTATAACGCACGAAAATAAAATTTGTTTGAAATAAATATTTTTATTATTTAATGAAAAATAATCCAGTGTTATTATAATTTATTCAACTCAATAAAATAAAATTAATGAATATTATAAGGAAATGAAAAATATTTATCTTAACATTAACTAATATGTTACATTCTTCCCCACCTTTGGGAATTGAGTCTTCAAAATTTTTTTCTCAAGCCAAATAGAAAGGGTATTAAACATTTTTAAAACATTTCCAATGAAAAGAAGATAAAACATATATACATGAATAGAAAAAATGTTTAATATTTGAATATATTCTATCCAGAATTACCACATCATAAAAATTAAAAATAAAACATTTTTTTGATATATGGAAATATAAATATAATGTTCATCTTTAATAACAAATAATGTGGTTTCTGAATATGATATGATTAGTGAGAATTAAAATTATTAACATAGAGGGAACTTCATTTTTATAATTAATGATAGAGAGTAAAAGATAATATTGATCATAAGAAATTGAACGGACATCTAAGAATAAATAACTATAGAAACATAAACCAATCATGTGTTAAAAAGACAATAAATTCATCATAAATTAAGGTACCATGATAAATTTTTTGTTTCAAGATCTCTTTCCTAGAGCGGAGAAATTCCTTTACCATATAGACTACTTAAATAAGAAAATATTTATACTTAATAAGTAAAATTTAATATATTAATAAATTTACACTATAATCTCATCATTTTTTCCAAACTATTGTTATTCATGAAGAATTATTCATGCCTATATAACTAAAATCAACTTCTAATGGATTATACAATCTAAACAGATATAATAAGAATTTCACCATTTATTTACATATTAACCAAAACTGAAATGGATAACATAAGGTAAGATAATATCTGAATTGTTTGATCATTAATATGAAAAAATAATACATTTATTTCAAAATTTCAATCATAACACCTAAATTTGAAATTAGATCATTCCATAAATAAATAACCCAACATAAAATATTATGTCAATAACCATAACATTAAATTGTGTTCTAACCATACATGTTTTATCATAAACATAAGCTTACATACCCAAAAACTTAATATAAATTTTCCTGAAAAATTATTTATTTTGAACGAAATGATACAATTATGGGTTTCTTATATTGTAACATAATAAAAAGTCCCCCCAAAATATCATTAATCACTTCAAAATCTCATCATATAAACCCTAAAAATCTGGTGTCTATACCTCTGAGCTTATGACCATACTTATACTTATAAATACATGATTTTGTCTATAACTGTTAATTTAACCTCACATGAAAAAATATTATCATGAAATTTTGGTTCTAATAATTATAAATGTGATTCCAATTTATATATCCAAAACAGACAATGAAATAAAGAGATATTGGATCACATTCATATCCAAGTACCTTTTAGGATTATAGTTTTAGAGAGTCAAGAAACACTCAAATGCATCAAGTTGGATAAATAGACAACTAGTTTGTAATAATCAACAAAACCCCCCACTATGATCTTTATATATAATAACCTTCTTTGGCATAAAATAAAAAATTCATTCTTCACAACCTTGTGAAAGAAAAAATAATATGAGAGATCTAAAATTCCCAATAAGGATAAACCTAAAAATTTATAGTTCGATGTAAAAATGTGAGCATAATAAGGGAATAAGTTGACGATGATATAATCAACGTACATGAAAAAAATATAAGATATTTCATACCCCTCAAAACCTGGATCATAAATCATAAAACATGGAATAAACCATGAATGTAATGACAGACTAATATATTTCAATAATCTTGAGTCATGTTTAAGATATCATTGAACAAAGATTAATTATAAAATAATGATACAAACAAATAGAAAACATATTGATATTGTGGAAAATCATTCTTATATCACTCTTAAACAAATACATTTACAAATAGAATAACATACCTTGTAAATTACAAAACATTCTTAGGAGAAACCTATAAATATCCATTCCATCCACATATAAAATTAATTGGAGAGATATATCATGTTTACCCATCATCTTCAGTTATATTTTGCTCACACAATATTATAAACAATGTCCAAACCCCATAACATAAAAAACACAATGAATATTGGATTTTCAATAGGAAAACTAATATTTTTATTTCATATCTTGAATCCAAGGCACTAGTATATAAAAACCTACCCCCTAACTATGAAATTTCTCATCCCACTCATGTCATCACCCACTATGCATCTCCAGTCTTATCCCCATCTATGCTCCTTGATACCAATCTGTACTTATACCTCCTTAATGATAACATTGACCAATTTCTCTGGTGACCTAGTTCTCAATACCAATTTAGATCTCACTAATATCCCCAAAACACAATGTTTTACATCACATTATTCATCATAATTCAGAAAACTCCAAATTACAATGTGTCCTAATGACAAGTCGAAAACTATACCAAAAACCCCAAACATGAGTCCCATCTCACATCTCTTGTTGGAGGTCTCTATAGAATATACCCAGAGGAAGACCCACTAGATCAAAAATTATACCATACTAAAGGAACCAACCTTCTCATAAGGTTCAATATACCCTAAAACAACCTTAGTAATGTGTCACATGTCAAAAAATAGAAGAAAATTCTTTACACCCGTCACTATAATGCCTTAGCCACCCACCCCTTCATGAAACGCTATATGAAAACCAAACAAGGCTACCCATGTCTTATATCATAACCCAGTACCCCCTAGAGGTCACATATAATCTCAATTTTCCTCTTTATTCCTAAGATACATTGTAATTAGTGTATCTTAGCATACTAATATTCTAGAAAAACTCTCACCCCAAACATAGGAGGCCAACATCCAAAATAATATCTTTCTCTACACTACTCATAGTCTCTATCCACTCAACTCGAACCCATTAAACATGGAAAATTAATATAAATCATGTATACACATGCATATCTTCTTGAATAAAGGGTACTGCATTCCATTTTTGGGGTATTACCACCCTCTTTATGCTTCTTTCAGACATAACTAATGCTTTTCATGCCTTGTATAAGCCTTTACCATTTCCTTATCTCTTACCTTATGACACAAAAAATAAATAATTAATTAAAAAAATAATAATTATTTATTTAATTAGATTTCTAACAATAATAAATTATTAAATGTTAATTTGGAATTCCCACTAAATATAAACCAAGAAAAAACAAATATATAAGTTCTTGGGAATTTCTCTAGAACCATCCTAGTTATAATTATTATCATGTATTAACATGTTAATCACTAAGATTCCTCCATTTTTGAAAAAACCCTAAGTAAATTGTTTTGAGTGATATTTCATACAAAAACAATTATAATTTCCATGAATAAATAATATTGGATCCTAATGAAGCCAACGCGCATAATGGAGCCTATTATTTTTCTTAATTCTACTCTGATCTGGTGGAATTAATGTTAAACCTATAATGAAGTCGATATGAAGTAGTGGTAGTGAGACAAAATAATCATAATGAAGTGAAAGGATTAATTCACCTAAGATCACTGAATGTAATCATATCATGTCATGGGGGATCTAAGGGGAGGATGATGATGGTATAATCAAGAAGAAAACCCCAACTATTCTTACTCTTCAACCAAAACTCTGAAGTGGGGATTAACCCCTCTATAAAAATATACATGGAAATCATTCATAGTGTGAAAAAGATGTTTCATACCATGAATTCCACATACCTAAAACATGCACTATAGGAACCCATTGTACTTGTTGTGAAATAGATAGGTTATTCGAGTAATCCCCTTTGCCAAAATCATTCATAATGTGAACTGTAAGGAATGAAACATGTGGCTCTAGGATACTAAATTTCAACACCCAATCAACATTACCTTCAATAACTCTCACCAAAGAATATTTTAAATCAATCGGGTCAGGTTTTTTTTTCTAAAACACCATTTAGGAATTTTCAATCGCCCAAAATCCCAAACCAGGTCATGGTTCAACTTAAAAACATCTCACAAGACCAAAATTGAAACTCTATTTTGAATTTAAAACCAATATTTATGTTATTCATTAAAAAATATAGTGATTTTCATATGATAAAAAACCTAGGAGTCCTCCAGTACTAAAACAAACCTCTCTTGATTATCAATTAAAAAATAACTATCCATGTTCTATCACCAAATTCCACAATTTCTTATAGTATTCAACTTAGACCATTAAAATGAAATATTCAACATAGTCAAGACACCTAATCACCATCACTGCCAACACCAAGATGGTTCTCGACTACACCAGTCTGTCCCAAGAAAACTCACAATCTTCACTAGATTATTCCCATGTATTTTCGTTCTCATCACCATAAGTATCATCACATAATGACTGATTCCAGACCATGGTTCTCCAATGGAGACACCTAACAAGAATTTTATCTATATTCTGACAACCCTTTGACCACATTATAAACAACACTCCTCATATAGATCTGATCTCACTGCCCCCAATACAAAACCAAAACATTGGTCAATCCATCCTTGAGAAATTGTTCCTAAAAATACTCAGCCTTACCCAGTCACATGTCATTATGATAGAAAATTATGTTTCCTTAAATATATGATGAACCATCAGTTCATATGAAACCCACATTGATGTAAAAACTTGACACTTAGTAAATTTCCGTGGTTGGATCACTATCTATCATACCTATTTTCAACACTCTCACACCCATCACCAAGTCACCTATTATCAAACTCACTATTGGATTAATCCAACTCCAACCTAATCATGATTTTTAATCACTGAATATATATGAAAATTCAAATATTTCTTCATTATATAATTTCAAGATCGATTTGATCACATTATATTTATCCTACTCATCACCACCCTGGTTCCAAATCTATTATAAATCAATTGTTCACTACAAGAAGGGCCCTTCTAACATGATGTACATTCACCCATGACTAACATGATGATCCCTATCCTAGGAGTGTAATTATATTTTCTCTACCAAATCAAAATTTCTAGTCTTCACTGCCCACATTTAATCTATAACTATAGGTAATTACAAGAAATGACAATCCTTATAATAAATTACCACCCAAAAGAAACACTAATTTTCATCCATTCATATAATACTTGGAATTCTGTCCTTAGCATTAAATAATCCACCATCATTATAGATCACGTCCTCCAATAGAAAATGGTGTGCTCCCCACCATATGGTTTCCCATACAACACTCCTCAGCATAATGAGTCCCAACACCATGCCTCCCTAATAATTATTATCAATTACTAAAACCCCAAGGATATAAATCATACACATATATATCCACTACATAGTAGAAACATGGATGATCAACTTTATCCATAACATAAACAATTATCAACTGACCTACAAATGGACCACTAAGAATTCACAACTCAACCCAGCATCGCAGGTAATGAACCGAAACCTTCACATTCATTTTGAGACATTTCCAAAAAAATCCATTCAAATTTCACCCTACACCTCAAAATGAAGTTTGATCTACTAAAGAACATCTCATAGGTCCATGTACACCATTTACCTTGATCTAACTCCAACCCAATTATTATACACTCTCTTAAAACCCAATCAAACAGCATGAGTCATATTATAATGATTCACATCACATAAAACCTAAAATCAGGCACCAATCCCACAATTCATTCTCTACTACATGTCACGATCATCAAAAAAAACCATGGAATATCACTTATACTATGGTAACATCATGATCACCCTCCATGTGGTCATCATTACAATTAAATAGTGTCTTGCCATGCTCATATTGTACTATATGAAATCACATCCCCAAAACCATTGGAAAAAAATGTAAACGAATCTTACATTTGAAACCAACCTTGATACCATGAGTATATCTAATTCTCCACAACACGTCTCAAGTTATATTAGACATTCCTTTCCCAAAAATAAATTTATTGTTACTTTATCAACATGGAAATAAATGGCCACCATTAGAACACCTTTCAGGCATTGAATTCATGAATCAAACCCATTGTGGTTCCACTTCCAATAAAATCCATGCCAACACTATCCCACTAAGTTACACTATACATCCCCCTTCTGATGGGACCGTATAGTTATGGAAACCAAGGATTATCATGCATGGATATTAAACTTTTTTAGATTATTATTCCTAATATTACATAGAGAAATCCATATGTATTTTAATAGTTCACTTCCTTTTGAAACATGGAACATAATATTCTTAATTCATGGATGATATTCAATGTATCTCATAGATATATTCCCCATATGTACTGCAACATAAAATCATTTATTCTTAACATGGTGAAGGAAATATAAAAATGGATGATCTAAAATTATCAATAGGGGTAAAAAGAATGATACATAAGCCTAGCATGATGATAAGGGTATGAAAACATGATCATAACATTTCAAAATAACCCCATTCATACCAAAGATCATTATATTTAGTCATTTTATATTTTTTTGGAGTTCATAATACATGAATAATAATGAAATAAATGAGCATGATACCTGAGAGTATAACATTGTCATAAGATATTGATTTTTAACTTAAGTATCAGTAAAGAAAATCATATTTTTTGAAGTCAATGCTCATTTTAAAATCTTATAATGTAAACTTATAGGTGGATAAACCTAATAGATGGGACACACCATCATCCCTAGTGGAATACCTTTCCAAATTGTGGAATTTTTTCTCCCCCCATACCAAAATCATACAAATGAATAATAAATCATCACTTAAATATTGATAATTGGAAACATATAGATTATCTAAAGTAACTCATTATTGGGTTTCTATATAGAAGAACATATATTGGAAGTAAAAATATTTTGACATAGTTGAAAAGTTAAAATAAATATAGATCATGATAATAATATATGATCACAATAAAGTGGGTGATATATAGAATGATTGTGACCATAAAACCATACACCAAGAGGCATGAAAAGGGTCATATATATTATCAATAAATTTTGATAACAAGACACAATTTTATTTTATGATAATTTTCAAAATTTTGAATAATATTTATGAGAATATACATATACTATATTTTATTACATTTTATAATCACAATATCACCCTATGGTTGTGTTTTAATAAACTTTCCCTTCATCTCATACTCCAATAAATGAAGGTGAATTTTCTATTTATGAAGCACCCATGGATCAAAAGATCCATTGTAAAAACCCATTTTATGATAAAATAATTAATTTTTATTTAAAAATTTATTTTTAATTAATATATAAAATATGTTCAATAATTTATATGATAAATAAAGCTTTATGGTAAAAAAACATTTTTTTCTAAAATTTAGCTTTACCACCTATTCATGTTGAACCCATTTTAAATCTAGTTTTGAAACTTTTATATGTTCTATCTAAAAAATTAATCCTTTTATTGGGATGTAGGATATAAAAATTTATTTTGGTTTAAATGTAGGTATTTTTAAGAAGTGATTCATTTTTTGATGAATAGTGAAAAATACTACATTATAACTAATAAAATAATTCCTATTTTAAATAATGATTATTGTTTAAAATGATTTTTAATGTAAAAACATATTGAAAAGTATTTAATTAATCTAATTAATGTAATATGAATAATTTTAATATTGATATCAAATAAAAAAACATACTGATATTTTGAAAGTAACTTTTACCCCCCTTATCACCAAAACTAAAGGATTAGTGTTAAGGAAAATTTGACCCCATTTCAGAATTGAATTTTCAAAAAATAAATATACATGACTGTAATTATTGTAAAAAATATGGAACAATAGCATATAAAAAGTTTTTATAGAATAGTAACTTTAGTATTTTTTTACCATAGTTAAAATAAAATAGGGTAATTAAAGTTAAAAATAATATTATAGTAATTTAAAATTACACTAACAGTGGAACTAATTTTAATTGATGGGTGGGATTTAACAAAAATCAACCTTATTAAAAAGATTAACCTTTTAAGACACTTTGGTAAGAAAATGACATTTATTATATATTATTTAAAGATATATTAAAAATGTCATTCACATATTTTTAATAAGTAAAACAATTTTAATATAGGGTTATACATGTGATATATTTATCAATAAATATTCCTCAGAAATATAAAGTGATTGTATGCATCAGTATAATTTATTTATAATTTTTATACAGTAATAATAAAATATAATTATGACATATTTATGTCTAGGTAATAAATTTATTAAAGGAAGAATAAATAAATGATGTTAATAATATTAGAATAAATTTAAATTTAAATACTTTTTTAAATACATGAATTCAATGGATGACTTTGACATGTTATCGATATGTTAAATTATTTTTTTCGAAGAAATCTATTTGTTATGATTTTTTAAAATAGTCATGTAATGAATACTGTTAAAATTGACATAAATCATAACATAAAATGTAAAATAATTTTTAAAATGATATAAAATTTATAAAAATATAATATATAGAAAATATGTTGGTATTTGTCTATAAAGATAATTAATTAATCTTTAATTGGTTATTCAATAATTTATGTTAATTAATTTAACTCTCAAATTGTAAATTACTTTATAAAATGGTAAGAGTTAAAAGGGATAAAAAATATGGATAAGGATTAAAGAATATACAAAACTTGTCTAATTTATAATTATATATAATGGTTTTGATAAATAATCATTCGATGTTATAATTAATTTATCTTTGACCCATTTGGAATATATAATAAATTTATATTAATTTTATTCTTTTAATAATTCTAAGGGTACCCCTCCCCTCTCTTATAAAATAGATCTCTTCTTATCATTTACATACACTTACAAAACATTTTGGATAGGAAATTATCTGACCATAACCATTTCTATATCCTCTCCCCACATTATTGGGTCCATATTTTTGGTATAACACCCTTATTAGAGGTGTTAATGTGTTGAGAAAAGAAACCATTCGAAGGAAAGGTAATGTTTTTATTTAAGTGTTTCTATATTGTTTCTTCTTATTCATCTTTAAAATATTATCCTACCCTTATGAGAAAATAAGAACATTATATATAATATAATGATATGTTTTTATGATAACATAATCCCTTAAATCCATTTACACTTCCATCAAATGTGAAATAAATTAATCATTTGTGTGTACGTGTGAACTATCACCTCCACGAATTGATATAATTTGTATCCCATAACAGTCTCTCATGGTTGGTTATAATGATGTAATTCATGTACATATGTGATATTAATGAAATATTAATCATTATAAGAAAATAATATACTTGTTATGTTCTTAATTTCCATGAACATAAATAGGATCGCATCATTCATGCGTATGTGTGAATTATCACCTCCACAAAGCGATGTGATTCATTTTCATTCACAACTTCACTTATATGATATATATAATTATAATATGTTATGAATGATAATATTTCCATTATATTAAGACAAAATAAAAATTACCTTATTTCCATATTGATCAATGAAAAATGAAAAAGTTACTTATGCGTACGTGGGGCCTACCATTTCCATGAGTATAAAATTTTAGTTTTTCAAAAAAATTAATGGTTTTATTTAAAAGCACAGTAAATATATAAAATTGATAATTATTTCATGAAAATTATTTTTATTTGATATAATTATGACCTCCTGGACAATTTACATCATACAATGTTCATTTCTGAACTCAAGTACTGAATATTGGAAAAGTGTCTAACATGAAATAAAATAATCAGGTAATTTTTATAACATTATATACAAGTGATATAAATACAATAATAAACATGAAAAAGGTTCTCAAAAAAATATAAGTTTACCTATGATTATTAATTATAAATATAAATAATGTAGGAGATAAATCATTCTTGATGTTAGGGTCTTCTTCTCGAACTCCGTTCACTAAGTCATATATTGATGTTATACAGAGTCATTATTTATAAGGTGTAAAATAACCCCATTGATTAATAATTTAATTAAAAGGTCCTAAAATCTAATATTTTTATATGAATTCTTTTATTAAATTGAAAATGAATGTTTTTTACATGTATAGTGACCACAACGTCTCTCATTTTGTAATCATTATTTGATATTTGGCTTCCTCTACAATCCATACTATTTTTAAATGAAAAATTATATTTTTCTATTTTTTGTGTATTTTGATATTGGATATGTTTTTGACTATGGATTCATTATTTCAAAATCTTTAAATGATTTCTTCAGATAACAAATGAAATTTTGTATGTGAAATGTTGATAATTGCAATCGTTTATGTGTTATGATTATGTAATGTACTTGGGAATTTGATGGATGGTTATGTGGTAAACCAAAGATGGGTTGTTCCATGATAGACCAAGGATGGGTGGGTATGTTATAATATTCAATGCATTGGGTATGCATATCGGCTGTATGGATAATCCATTTGTAAGTGTAATAAGTATTTAATTTTTCTGCATGATTTTTTAATTTATATATGATTACACCACAAGTTTATGGGTGAAATACATTATTTTATGATATAGTATTCACATTAATTTATGATATAGTATTCACATGTTTACATATTTCCACGAGACTAATAGTTATCCTTCATTATGTATCCCTTACTGAGCATTTTATACTCATAAACTATATTGACATGTTTTTAACCGGAATTATTGATGAATAGAGTCAAGGATGGGATCATGGAAATGTTATGATGATTAAATATGTAACTAAACCTTGTTTATTCATAAAATATTTTGTTTTTTGAAAATAATGTATAGTGAATATGAGTTTCTACATTGTAACAATTCAGTTTTTATGTATGTATTATGCACAAATTATCTAAATTTATACACTTGATAATTTCCTCAATGAGGGATAAAGAAAAATATTGACTTAACATATGATAATTTCAATTTTTTGGGTTGGGTCCTTATAGTTGGTATCATAGGGGGATTTAGGAAACATTAGAGGTTAGAGTAATATTAATAAAACAACATTGAATGTGTTTACCATATGTTCTCATAAAAATTTTATATAATTTTAAGATTACCATGTTTCTTCATCTAAGATATTTATGTTCAAAATGGTTTTACATAGAGGAAACATGGAAGTTATGATGGTAAGGCATCCAGAGGAAATAAAACCTTCCAAATCAGCATCCTGATATTGTCGGATTTGGAAGTGACCAATTTTTATAGTGATAGATTAGTTGACTCATGTGATAAATGGTCATGGTGTCCATGCTTGAGATCAACCTATTTAACTGTAGAATAATATGTTGGTAGTTGGAGTATTTTTTGAGGTAGTGTCCCCCATCATTCAGAGGACCATCTAACCCATTTCTAGTCGATGGGTTGATTAAATCACTCGAATGTGTTTTCATTATAATTGTTTGTTCAACAATAAAAAGGTCAGTCATAATGTTTATTTTTTTAAAGGTGAAGTCGATCAGCGGTGTTCTTGGGTTAAAAATATTAGACGATGTGAAGAGATTTTTTCCATGGAAAGGGTTGAATTTAACAATATCATCCTCGAGAAATAATTTTCTAAGGCTGTTCAAATTAGGATGGAAAACCAATTCCTAGAATTTAGCTAATAGGAGGATGATTTGGGGGATTTATAAGAATAAAATTTACCCATAAAACATGATATTCACCAAATTTTATCCAAGATATTTCCAGTAAGATTAATTGGTTTCACTCAGGATTGAAGTTTATATATCGAAGGGAATATTCCCCTCATGAGTTAAAAAGATATCAAATAGTTTTCTGATGTTCTAAGAAGGTAGAAATAAATTTTTATAATGATCATGTATCTCATGAGAGAAATAAAAATAGTAGGAACAGGTGGTATGAAATGGAAATTAACACATCAATAATGTTTTGTGGTAAGAAAACTAAATTTCAATGTTTGTGCGATGTGTGGAAAAAATCCTGTAGAATGTCTCTCAAAATCTAGGAAGTTCATCTAATGTGGTATGACCAGTCATATTTTTTGTGACTGTAAGGGATGTGATCATGTACTCAATGAAAATTCAGTAGTATTATTTTTTAGTTGAAATTAGTTACATCATTATTCCAATTGGTGTCCAAAGTTGATTACATAGGGTGGAAACTAGGAATAGTGAATGTATTGCAGCATGGAAAAATCATTTTATACTATAATGGTTGATTTGGGACCATCAAATGATGTTGTGATATGTATGTAACATGTTTTTTCAAAATATTCCATTACATAGTTTCATTAAGGATCTTCACATTCTATCATTTTTGAGATCATTGAAATTAAATTGGAAATATCATCTCATGAATTTGATAGAAAACATTTGGTAAAAAACCTGGTTGAAGTATTAATGTTTCCCAGATTTATAGAAATATATTTATTATCATTGCGAGGATGGTATATATAAAAACTATTAATGAAGATTCCCAAATCGAGTTTGATATCATTTTGGGTATGGATTAGAATTCACTTTTTCTTTATAAAATTGATTACAAAGATAATAATGTTTTATAAAATAATTTCATACCTCTGATAAAATACCATGAACCTGACTTATTGATTACATTTGGATGTCAATGTTATCCAACTGATGTTGTTGAAAATAAAGAAATAGTTTTAATTATTGAAATCACTGTAGTGAATGAATTTCTGGATTTTTTCTGATGAATTATATGGTATTGTTCATTATGAAGAGGTCTAAAATACTGTTTATATAGTGCTTGATGATAATTCTATTTATAGTCGCCCTTATATAATTATTTGAGAATGATTTTTGGAAATTATTTTTTTTAATAATTACATGATAAATGATTCACTCAACCTATCACTTCACCATGGGGTTCTCATATTTTGTTTTGGAAAAATAAATATGGTTCTATGAGACTTTTTTTATTAGAGAACCTTAAATAACATCTTAATTAAGAAGTTAAAGGAAAATTACATTCCAAATATAGCATTCCAAATGAGATAAGTGCATTATGAGTTTGTAGTTATTTCCTTTGGGTTATCTAATATACTAGACATATTTATGATTCTCATGAATGGAGTCTTTCATTAGTTTTTGGATCTTTTTTGTTTAGAGATGATATTATAGATTATTATAAAATCTTGAAGGAACAAGAAAGGCACATAATGATTTTTTTTAAAAACCTGAAATGAAATGAAACTATATGGAATGTTTAGTAATAGTAAATTTTGGTTGCAACAAATTTCTTTACATGGCCATATTGTATCAAAATATTGCATATTAGTTTAACCTTATAAAAAAGATGTTTAAGAGGGACAAGACATACCCATTTCATAGATATTCATAGTTGTCTTGTATTAGAGGGATATTACTGGAATTTTTTTGAAAGCATCTCTTTATGAACTATCACAGTAACTATGATAACATATAGAGGAGTTAAGATCATATATAAAAAGGAATTTTATTATTGTTTTTTAACTAAAAAGAAGATTTTTAAATGGTCTATTATTTCCTTTCATCCATAAATGATGAATTTTGTATCAATAATGATAATTTATTGAAAGGACTCAGTTGTGTCCTAATGAAAAATGAGTATGTAATTTCTTATGCTTCATGATAGTTGAAATCATATGAGTTAAGTTACCCTAGACATGATTTGGAATTTTTTTTGTTGTTTTTTCACAAAAAAATATAGAGGCATCATCTGTATTATGTAATGTGTGAGATATATACCGATCAAAAAATATTGAAGTTTATATTTACTCAAAAATTATTGAAAATGAGATAGAGAGTATGACTATAAGTAATCAATGATTATGATTTCATGATTCATTATCATGCAAGAAAATCCAAAAATTTTGTTGATGCTTTAAGTCAAGAAATTAATGCTATATTAACCATGATACATTAAATTGTGATTCTTTGGCTAACAATTTGATGAATTTTGGATTGGATGTTGTTGGCGTTCAAAATTTCACTATTTTGTTTCATGTTTCAGTGTAATAAACTCTATAATCAATATTTATGAAAGAATAAATGAAATATTACGAGTTATAGGGAATGGATGAATTGGTTCAGAAGGGTATGTTATATGAATATAACATTGATAAATATTGTTTATGATATTTGTGAAATGATTATATATGCCTTCTAATTCGTAGATGAAGAAGAATTCATCAAATTAAGCATAATGTTTTTTATTTTTAGTTCATCCTGGTGGCACTAAGATGTACAAATATCATCATGAGTATTACTGATCTGATTAAAAAAATGATATATTTCAGGTCTTACCCTAAGTTGTTTGACATCTCAACAATTCAAAGTAGAGCGGTTGTTACCTAGAGGTATGCTTCATCCTTTTCCAGTGCCATAATGGAAATGGGAATATATATCCATAGACCAATTTGTGGTATTACCAAATACTTATTAATGTAACAATGAGATCTTGGTTATTGTTGATCGGATGACTAAATTTTATCATTTTATTCATATTAGAAATACTCTATATCTAGTTAAAATTATTTAGTTTTATATTAAAGAAATTTTTGATGTACATGGAGCTCCCCTCTTCAATGTATCTGATTGTGATCTCAAGTTCACTTCAAACTTTTTGAAATGCCTTCAGAAGTTGGTGGATACTCAATTAAATTTCAGTACACCTTGTAATCCTTAATCATATGGGAAAAGATAATGAATAATTTATATGCTGGAGGATATGGTTCGAGTATGTTCCATGAAATACCAAGGATGATGGGATCGACATATTTCTTTAGTTGGGTTTTATTATAATAATAGTTTTTATTCTTAAATTAAAATTTCACCATTTCAGTATTTATATGAAAAGTGGTGTCAAACTCTTTCTTTTTGAGATGAAGAAGGTGAAATGAATTTTATGTTAATAGAATTGGAAGAATTAATGTAAGAAAAAGTTTAGATGATTTAGAGACTCATGAGGATAGCCCATAGAAGGAATAAAATTTATACAGATTAGTGGATGAATTACCTTTCTTTCAATTAGGTTATTAAGATTTTATCAATGTTTCTCCATGGAAAAGGGTTATTTGTTTTGGTAAGAAAGTTATGGTGAGTCCAAGGTTAATTGGACTTTATAAAATCCTGGATAATATAGAATCAGTTTCCTATAGAGTGTAATTACCTTCGATTTTATACTAGGAACTAAATGTTTTTAATGTTTCAATGTTAAGGAATTATATGTTAGATCTATCTCATATTATTATTTCATAACTAGTTAGGATGGAAGAGTATATTTTCATTAGAAATATCAAATTTAGGTTCTTGAGCATAGAGAGAAACAGATGTGGAATATGGTGATTCATCAGGTAAAGGGTTTATGGAAAACATAAATACTTGGAGATGAATCTTGGGAATCTAAAAATGTTATGATAGAAAAATACCCCCACTTGTTTGATAATTGAATAAAATTGCAGGGACATAATTTTCAAAAGTGTGGAAGAATGAAACCACGATAGTAATGATAAAATAATTCATTTTCATATATTAATTATATAGTAATTAAAAAGAGACAATATTTTCAGTAACAAGTATTATAAATCCAGTTTTATTGATAAAATTTTTTTCCTTAAAAAAAATTACCACATTTTGATAGGGAACCCATTATAAATCTATTTTTCTAGAATTTTATATGTTCTAATTAAAAAATAAAATTTTTAATTGGAAGAGGTGTTTTAATATTTTCTTTGGTTGAAATATTTTTTTTCTGAAAATTTTAATTTTTTGATGAATTCTGATAAATACTATATTGTGGTTAAAAAACTAATATTTCATTTAAATAATGATTATACATTAAACCTATTTTAAAATTAATAATATACTAATACTTCAATTATTACTCTAATATAGTTCATTGAAAAAAATAATGTTTAAAATAGATATAAAAACTTATTGATATTTTGAACGTCTCCTTTACTCACCTTCTCGCCACACCTGTAATATTATTATTAATCCTAATTTAAACACTTATGTAAATTAAATTTTCAAAAATGGACAAACATGGTTATAATCAGTATGAAAAATATGGTCCAATATGATCAAAATAATTTTTGGTAAATAGTAACATATGTATTTTATTTACCACAGTTAAAGGAATAAATAATATTATAATAATACAAAATTACCCTAACACTTGTCCTAATTTAATTGGATGAGTTTTTTTGAACTAATTAAGAATTATACAGAAATTATAACCTTTTTATGTTACATGGGAAATAAAATGGAATTAATTAGATTCTATTTATAGACATATTAAAATTTCCATACTCATATTTTGAATAATGAAAGCATTTTTAATATGGGGTAATATAAGTGATTTATTTGACTATAAATAGTACATAGAAATATAAAAATACAGTCTAAAACATTTAAAATTATTTATAATTTTTATATAGTAAATAATTAAATATAATTATGACACAATGATGTTGCAATAATAGATTTATTAAAGGAATAATAAAATAAATTATAATAATAACAATAAAAAAATATAAATTGATATATATTAATTCAACCATGAATTTAATAAATAAATTTTACATGATAAATATATGTTACAGTTTTTTATCAAATTAATCATGTTATGATATTTTTAAGGTCAAGTAATGAATAGTGTCAAAATTGACATAATTCATAACATAAAATATAAAATATTTAATTAAATAATATAAATTTATAAAAACCTAACATTGTTCAATAATGTTGATATTAGTCTAAAAATTACATTAATGACTCATTCATTGGTCATTTAACCAGTTATGGTAATTATTTTAACTCCCAAATTGTAAATTACTTAATAAAACGGTAAGAGTTAACATGGTTAAAACATAATCGTGAGGATTAAAGAATATCCAAAACAATTCTAATTATTATTGGATGAATGTATATTTTCCCATACTCATCCTATACTATATAATGTTAATTTTACACAATTTTCAATGCAAAATGAATTTATATTAATTTAAAACGTTTTATAATTCCAAAGTACCCATATCCTCTCCTATAAAAAGGAACTCTTCATCTCTATTCCTTTTATTTCAAACATATTTTGGTGTGGTAGTGATCTACAAAGAACCCTAACTAGATTCCCTCCACAAATAATTCAGGCCATATTTTGGTCCGAACACCCTTCTTATAGGTGTTATGGACTTAATAAAGGTGGTCATCTGGAAGAATGGTAATGTTTTTATTTAAGTGTTTATATTTTGTTTATTCTTAATCTTCTTTAAAATAGTCACCCACCATGATGAAAAATAACCCAAGTATCCTATATATACTATGATTTTATTATGTTAATATTATCACCTAAATCCATATCCACCTCTATAAAATGGGAATGTAGTTAATCGTTCAGGTGTACATGTGAACTATCACCTCCACGAACCGGTATAATTTTTTTCCCATAATCGTCTCTCAAGACTGGTTATAATTATGTAATTAATGTTCATATGAGATTATCATGAAATATTATTCATTATGGGATAATAATATTCCATTTATGTTCTTTACTTTCCAGGATCATAAAATTGATATTATCATTCAGCTGTATGTGTGAACTATCACCTCCACGAAGCGATGTGATATATTTTCAATCACTAAAGCACCTAAATGATATATATATATATATAAGTGTATTTAAATTATTAATATTATATTAATGATGATATTATCATTCTTGTAAGATAAAATAATAATTACCTTATTTCTATAATGATCAATGAAAAATGAAAATGTTACTAATGTGTATGTATGGCCTACCATCTCCGGGATTATAATATTGTACTTTTTTGAAACCCATAATTAATGTTTTCATTTAAAACTATAATTAATTTATAAAATTAATCATTAATTTATGAAAATTATTTTTTATATGGTGTAATTATGACCGCATGGGAAATTCTCATCATACCAATTTCATTTTTTAACTCATGTACTAAATATTGACCAAACATATGAAATTAAATTAAATAAATTTTTACTTGTTGTAACATTATAAATAAGTGATATAAAGGGGTTAATAAACTTCATAATGGTTCTAAATCAATTATTAATTAATCCATGTTTATTATTTATTACTATAAAGAATGTATGAGATGAATTGGACTCGAGGTAAGGGACTTTATCTCAATCTCTTTTCATTGAGGTGTGTTTTGAAGTTATAAACCACATTTTATTATAATTTGTAAATTAATCCCCTATGATATTTAATTTCATTCAAATTTCATCAAAAGGAATATTTAAATATTATGTTTTTTACAAAACCAAAAAATAATATTTTCATTATATTTGTTGAAAAAAACTTCTCAACCTCGATAACTATTATCTGATAGTTGGCCAACATTACATGAAATTATGTTTTTAAATGAAAAATAAATAACTTACTCATTTTTTAAGATTTTTGATATTGAATATGGTCTTGATAATGGATTGGTTATTTCAATATCATCCAATTATTTCTTGTGACTAGAAATAATATTTTATGGGTGAAATGTTGATAGTGGAAATATTTTATGTGTTATGATTATGTAATAGTAATTGGACATTTAATGGGTGTTTTAGTGGTGAACCAATGAAAGGTGCTTCTATGATAAACCAAGTACAGTTGGTTATGTTATAACCTATAATTCATTGGTTTTCAAATTCTTTCATATGGATACTTTATTTGTAAGAGTGATAGGTATGGAATTCGACCACATAGATATTCCATTTAAGAATTATTACACCCTAAGAAACCATTATATGTTATATATGATTTAAATGGGTTATTTGGTAATATCTTAATTACATAAAAGGGAAGAAATGATATTATATTCAATGAATAGCATTACTACTTATGGGTGAAATGTATTAGTTTATGATAATTTATTCATATGTATACATGTCTTCACAATAATAATATTTTTCCTTTATTATAAATCTATTACAAAGCCTTTTATGTTCATCCAAATATTTTAAAAGTTTTTCATAAGAATTAAAGAAGAAAATAATCAAGGATGGGATTAAGGAAAATTTATAATGTTTAATCCCGAAATTAAACCATGACTCTTTTTAAAATATTATGTTTTCTAAAAAAATGTTTAGTGAGTAAAAGTATCTACAATGTAACATTTGTGTCATTATGGACGAATTATCTCTAATTTTACAAATATATATACATGAAATGAAACTCAATGTGATATAAGGAAAAAATCTAGGATTAACTCAAGATAATGTAATGTTTTATGGCATGATCCTTATATCCATATATATAATGATAAGTCGTTATTTCTAAAAAAATTACCATCAAACAAAAATGTTTATCATAGGTTATCATATATAGAAAAATATTCATATGGGGAAAAATAAATTAATCTCCAAAACATCATAGAAATTTCAATAGAATCCATTTCATAAATTTATAACACAATGACCGTTTCAAAATATTAAAATCCAAAATATTATAAATATAGTGACTATATTTCTAAATGAACTAATTGATAATCCCCTAAATATCATGAAATGGTTCTTAATTTTGTCGTACCAAACATGTGAATACCATGATCATGTATTCTATTGAAACTATAATTTGTATTGATCCTTAATGAATGTAGGCATTCATTTTCATCCCTCAAATTAAACCATAATTTATCTAATATATTCTATACATATAATAATCTTTTAAACTCCATCTATGATAACATAATGCACTTTTTCGAAAACCCTTCATTAGTTTTGAGGTCATTAATACTATCTAATTTACCTTCTACATATATATCATATCTTTATATGACTAAAAAATATCTCAACATCATGAAAAAAAATATTGGATTCCTTCCAATAATAAAAATTTCTTTGTTACATTGAATCACTCTTGCATTAAATTTGTCTCATCCAACATATTCTTACAAATCCTTAATGAAAAAACATATAATAAACAATAAGTATATATCTCGTTATTCATATAATATAATATTTTTTTCTAATACAAAAATAATTCATTCACCCCACTTCATACTCAAATCATTAACTATGATTCTTCATCTCATTCCATAATACCTATTTACTTTCAGGTGTAATTTTTAGTATATTCATAATCATCAGTATAATCCTTACTCATTAAACCTTTCTAGTTTTCTCTGTGAGCTTTCCTCTCCTGACATCAGTTTTCATAATCCTCATACCTTCTACATATAAATAATTGAACATTTTATGTTATCGTAGGGATACAATTCTTATCATTCTTTTCTTTAATTTTACCCTTAATTTTCCATTTTATGTTTCCATCTTTTTCCATTATTTTCCAAATTCAAAAACTCTTCTCGCACCTCAAACAAATATAATTTTCTGTATCTTTAAACGTTATAAACACATAGGAAACTAATTATTCTATCCTACAAATTTTCTGCTACATATAATATTAGACATTTAAATCCTTATATTAATTGGTGATAAATGATCCAATTATTAATCATATTCAGTGATAACTGATTATGAATAATCACAATATATTTAATTGCAGTCATCATATCATTTGGTTTCATATTAAAAAATCATATGTTATATTCAATGTTTTCCCATATCATTTAAAGTCTTGCTATTTAGTCAAACTATAAATCAAGGTTTGAGAAATGAAAATCATAATTGAAAATCGACGATTGTGAAAAAATCATTTAGGAGGTCTAAATCAAGACACCTTATTTTTAATCTATGACACCATTGGTTTATCCTAGACCATTGATAGTCGGAATCAATTTTAATACGTCATTATCATTTATAATGAATTTTTTATTGCGAAAATATATCCCCTAGTAGTGTTAAATCAACTATGCCTAAATGACAATTATCATGCACTATTTAATGATTGAGTCTATCTATGTGCCCCCTTTTTAGAGTTATTATCCCTTGATACCTCAATGATATAGGCACATCTACTTGTAGTATCAAGATAGGGATGGAATTTCTTGTAACCCACTCATTCTATACTTTTCTAATATTATTAGACATTTTCCATTACACGGACTAAACTTTAGACATATCCATTGAGACATCCCTAGATCTATCCTTATAAGTATCCCTATATGTCTCACTAATAAAATTATTCATATATTTCAAATTATAACTATGAATTTCAATTAATTCTAACAATAGTGACCTTTTTTATCACACATGGATATTATATCCTTCTATAGGAATATTCATTACATTATCTAATCACATGTGTGAGGACATTAATAGTTTTTATCCTTTGGAAACATGGACCACAATTTTGCTAAATCATTGAATATCATCAATGTCTCTCATAAGGATCATCCCCTTTTTGAATTCAACATAAAAACATTATTCATAAATTGTAGAAATGGAATAAAATAAATAGTGACCTACAATTCTTAGTAAGGGTAAAAACGAGAGATGCATATTTATAGAATGAGAATAAGGGTTTGTGAACATGATAATAACATCTTATAACCATACCATCAATACCAAAGAACATAATATCGAGTCTTGATATAATTATTTTCCTTTCATAAGACATGATCCATAGGGAAATTAAAGAAGATGAGTCATGATATCATTAAATTTTCATGAGACATGGACTAGTGACATACACATAAGAATATAAAATCATTTCTATATTAATCAAGGCTCAGTTGTCAATCATATAAGGGTAGTCTATAGGCAGCAACTCCTCCAAGGTAGGACACACCACCATCCCCATCGGAATTCATTTCTCCATGATGGTATGGTTTCATTCCCAAAACCATTATATTTTTCAATATTCACTCTTAGGTCAATTTTATTAGACAAATTACCATAATGAAATGAGTTATCTCTTCATTCTGTCCAATATATATCATGATATATAAATATTTAAAAAGGCATTGGAGGTAGGTATTGGTCTCACCTGTCTTTGATTATAACCTAACCACCATCCTTGGTTATAATATTTCAACCATACCATAATGAAATTCATAGATATGAGTTCAATATGATCAAAAAACATTCATCCGATAATTAACCATGAAATGAAAAGGGTTTCATAAACATTTCATCATATTATAACCTATAGAAAAGTGAAATATTTTATTCTCATTTTATCATTACATTGTATAATAACCCTTGAAAAGTAGTGGGTTTCAAAAGATTTCATTCATGGTACACCCCATGGAAGAGAAAATGGTTTCCATAAATATCTATTCAAGATAAACATAAACCATTCAGATAAAGACTAAGAATGGTATCCTATTTTTATATACCTAGTAATGCATAAATTATATAAGAGGATGTCATCTAAGACGGAGAAAGATTTTGAAATACCTCCTTGAACATTTCAAAAGTAAAATAAACAATCTTGGAAAATATCTTTTTAAAACATTTCACATATTCAAAATTCTATTCATTGAAAATAAAATTGAAAACTAATAAAGAAAGCTATAAAAATTCATTTAAAGAATTTCTTGAGGAAAATATAATTTTCTCTCTAAAAATAAATTTGAAATATAAAAAATTGTAATTATATTTTTTTTTGAAATGAACCTTGAAAAATATAAAGGAATCATTGAATAAATGATTGGTCAGGTTTTCAGAAATTATTTTTCATCTCTTACACAATAAAGTGAATATGCCATTCACATTTTCAATAAATGAAAAAAAGGAATTTTTTGAAAAATTATAAGAAGATTAATTTGAAAAAGAAATAATACATAAAAAATGGGAAAATTATTTGAAAAATCATAGAAAATTTATAAAATATTTTTTTGAAAAAATTTACGACCCATGTTTTTTAAGGAAAATTTATTTGTGATAGATGAGAGAAATAAATTTGGATTTTTTTTAAAAATAGATTCTAAATCCTATTATGTTTCATAAAGTCGAAAAAGGGAACTATTATATGAAAATATTACGAACTAATATTGGTGAATAATTTTCCTATGATTTTTGAAAGGTGTATATTATGATTTTATCCTTGATTACATAATCATAAACCATCCTGATAAATGATTATATTGTTACATTAAGTCATTAGAGCTTCAATAGCTTTCAATCATAAGTCCCCTGATATAAAAAAATATAAAACTTTAAATATCAAAAGGATAACTTAATTAAGGATTTAATATGTTCAAGGGGATGTATACACACCTCATTAATGAATATAGTTATATAACTTGAATACAACTCAAAGGAGAATTGATATAAAAATACGTTATCATATTAGTAATATTTTGAATCATAATCCCCAAAAAATTACAACATAAAAAGAAAATTTAAATATAATTAAATTAATGGTACTCATGATATAACTTATCAATGGTGTAGTATATACACAACTCAAAATAACCCAATGGTGAATTTTCATGTGTCTTCTAAAAATATAATTGAGATTAAATATTCATTACTGTTTTGTTAACTTTTGAACTGTAAACCTCGTGAAATAGATATATTAAAATGTACATTTAAGCCCATATATTATTCAGGAGAATAAAAAAATCCATGGGTACTATATATAGCAAATAAAATAAATAGGTGATGAATATGACATGTGTCTCATAGAATTAAACAGTGAGATGGAAATCCCTTAGCTTATGTATTGAAATTCATCATTCACAATAAAATCTACTCTATAATAAATATAAGCTTTTTATATACGTATTAAAAATTTTATTAATATATATCATTCCATATATTATTTTATTATTACATTTTATTTCCCTATTATCAACAATTCAATATTGAATACATGTTTCAGATAATAACTATGTTGGTCTTCACGTATATTTTACCATGTTATTTTGTCATCCTCTTACTTCAATCATCATTTAATAAAATAAAAACTATAAAATATGATGTAAATATTAAATATAATAATAATATATTTATTTATTGTAATCAGTGAAATTTAGTTATAGAAAATGAAATACATCATTTATAGATATGGTAGGTCAAATGTACGCATGAATATTGTTTCTATTTTTTTATCAGACTGAATGAAAAATAGTACGTAATATAAATTATCATTATGAATTCATTTTTATTTAATATATATAAGACATATTTTCTTTAAAATCATCCTTAATACATTATATGTAAATCATGAATGAATCAAATCGCTTCACGAGGTGGTATCCCATCATACACATGGGAAAAAGTTATTGAATTCCCAAAAAATGGAGACTATGAAGGTAAGTGTGATATAATTTATAAATATTCATAACAAAATCTTTAATAACATTTATATATTATAATTAATAAATCCATCTTTTTTCAACCTCAACAGGTGGTGGTTCATAATCTAATGGCATCAATTCATGGGGAAGCAATCCCCCGTAGACAAGAGGGATGATTTCATAACCCATTTGATGGAATTGGACATGGTTTTGGGTAATTATTTTTAAAAAATATAATAAAATTTAATATTGATATTTATTTTTATCAACATTTTATTATATGAATTCATTTATGTAGGGGATGAAATAAAACAAAACTTCTTGTTGATGGACAATACCTATTCTTTGGGTATCCTCCTTAAGTTTGCACTAAATGACTAACTTTTTGGATTTATGTATGAAATAAGGGTTCTAAGAGTATATTAAGGTTTTTTGGAAGTTATTTTTTTAGTTTTTTCTGTTCCACAATGGTTTGGATCTGGGAATAAAATAGAAAAGGGGTGGACATTTATAAATGGGGTATAGGGCACACCTGGTGTTTTGGAAAATAATTGAGTGCCCCTGCATTTTTCATATGTCACAATAGTCCAAGATTATACATTTGAAAACATAATAGGAGTAACTTTGTAAATATTTCCATGAATTTTTTTAAAATTTTTATATGTGACTTTTACCCTTATCTTTTTAGTTTAACCCCGGGTAAAATAATTTTTTCCTTAACAACGACAATTGATATTTTTACTTCATTCACTATTAACATAGGTCAATAAAATTAAATTATTATAAAATATAAATTGAATTTATTCCAAATATTTAATCCTTTTTCTCAAATTAAAATCCTTTATATGGAAAAATTAATCTCAAAATTGACCTATAGATATGACTTGAAAGCATGTTTTTGAAGAGAAAATCATTAAAGGTTTACAATGTTTTTTTTCTAAATTCAATATGAAATTGAATATAATTACAAATAATATATTATGTTATATTTCATTAAACTAGTATTTCATTAAAAAAATTATAATAAAATTTTACTTCATTAATAAATTAAAAAATCAAGTTTTCAATTAAAAATCATTATTTTTCTGTATACATCCAAAAATGAAAATTTTCAAAAAATTCACAAAAATTAACCCCAATATAATTTTTATATTAAAATAAAAAAAAATGATATTTATTGTTTCAATTAAATTTTATATAACATTCATTAATTACTTTTAAAATAAATGTGCAATAAATATGTGATAAAACTATTTTTTAGAGAAATAATTTTTAAGCATAAATGGATTTATAATAAACACTTATATATTAAAAAAACATAAGATGTGTGTTGAAATTTAGATTGAATATATTATATTTAAATATAGTCTCAATCATTCACCAAAGTTGATTCTTATAATTTTTTTAGGTGAATCACATTTATGTGCACAAATACAGTTTTTTGAAAATGATTGCCTTTATTTTCAAACGATTTTATCATTTCATACTAATTCGTCCCAAAATAATTGTTTATATACAAATTATTGAACCATATATTTTTTATTTTTTTAATACTACTCATACCCTCTATTCTTATGGTTGTGTGATAACTATCATATAATAATATTTCAGTAATATGTCATGTTTCATTTAAAATATGGGTTGTATGTAACGAAATCAAAAATATTATTTTTTGTAACATAATACGAACATTTTATTGAATGAATCATAAGATAGACTGAGTGTTACTTGTAATAGAATTCAAAAATAGTGATTCACCTGATTTATAAAATAGAACGGATTATATTTATTTGAATAAAACAAATTTCATAAAATCTAAAGGCGTTATAATAGTCTTCGCTAGAGAATTTCTGAACTCATATCCACATTACCATCCATTAAATTAATATATAGTTCAAAATTATTACAATTAAACTGAAAATGATAAATATAAGAAATCTATATAAATACTTTTTTACATTTTTAACAAATCAACCCCCATAAAAATCCAATCCCCCACAAGTAAGTACATGTAATTTCAGTTCTATGTTATAATTGTAATGTATGTACATAATAATCCTTATAATAGGATAGGCTCCATTAACAGAAATAATATCTCTCATATACCCATCACATTCAATTAATATATCATTAATAATTTTTCAATATAGGAACAATAATTATGTCACTCATGTAACCAGGAGTTCCAACCAGAAAGGTGTTTATTGATCACCTCTTTGAGGTCTATCAAAATATATGACACATTATAGACCAAAAATATATGAACTCCAGAAATATTAAAAAAAATACCTTATATAAATTTTTGACAAACCTATCCATATCTATCATCTATGATTTTGTTCCACTAAATGTATCTTGAACTAGAAGAATGGATTCCTCTATTCTAGAGATAGAATCAACATGGTAAACAATGTTTTAATATCCCTCCTAATTCATGTTATTCTGGATATGAATGTGTTTAAGGGAGTTATTATGGGCCTCAAAAAAATTTCAAGTAGCATTAATTTTGGATGCATAGTGTTAGGTGATTCATCATAGGACCTCATGGAATATCATGGATAAGTTGTATAAGGAGGGAGGAATTAATGTAAGAAATTTAACCTCGACTATATATTTCTTGCATGTAAATATTAATTGTGAGATCATTGAATTCTGTTTTCTTTGGTGATGATTTATACTGTAATGGTATTTTTGAGAAATTGGAATGGAACAAGGATATCTTCATCCCTTTGGTTGAGGCCCCAACCATATATCATGACTCTCTAGTCTCACAGATGGTGGATTATTGGAAGAGAGTAGATAAATTTGTAGCATTACAATTGGGTGGGAACCAAAATTATTTTTCTTGGGTGCCCAAACCAATACATGATTTTCCTGAAATATATCAATTATCCAAGCATCCTCAATGCGGTCATGGAAATTTTTAATTATTAAACTTTCAACCTCATCAAACTGAATTTGGAACCTAATAGATGTTTTTTCACTGGATCTGCATTATGAAATTTTTCTGAGAAGGGTTAAGAAAGAGTGACAATAAAAAATAGTGATCTCGACCTAAGGGGTGAGACCCTATAGAATAAGGAGTTTCCTAAAATATATAATTTCCTCACCAAAATAATTAGTAATATGGATCTTTACAAAAATGATTACATTAAGAATCTCATTATCTATTCAATGCCATGCTACTCCTGCTATAATAACCCATGGGAAGAGACCCTAAATAATCTCTTCCTTGAAAGTGAATGGTCATGAAATGTGTGGATCCCCTTCTACATTTCCTTCCATCCCACCCATCCAGAACACCTCAAGTTCCACCTTTCTTGAACACTATTTTTAGGGGTTAATAAAATCCAATCATAATTTAAAGGGTCAATCTATGATTTTTATTGCAGGCTATTGGTGAATCTAGCAGGCCGGGAACAATGCAAAAAATGAGAAAATTCACTACATTGGGACCACTATTTAATTGAAATCAATGAACTTTTTGGTTGAAATTTCTCATATTCTTACTAACTTATGTGAATCCTCCTACCACATAAAACACATAGCATGGAGATTTATTTCCATCATGGCTTTACATGGAAACCAAGGTTGATTGCTCCACTAGCTTCTCTATGACGTAGGACTAAAACTCAACATATTGATATTGATTTTGGGGTTTTAGGGATAGAGGATGAGTGTTTTTTGACCCTAATAGATCCATTATTATTACATACACTACCTTCTTAGATGTGGTAACTATATCCAGGATGAGTCTATCACACAAATTTTAGGACTCTACTTGTGTCTATAAAAAATTATTGATCGTGTAGTGGGTAAAATGTATTCCTCCACTATGAATGGGTCTATGTATGGTTTTGGATATGTGACATGGTATAATTTTTATCTCATCTATAAATTCATGGGTTTTATTAGTTCTTACACAAATTTTCTTCACACATGTTTTGAGGGGAAATGAGTTGTTGACTACCGTGCATCATTAGAAAACCATGAGGTGCCCCATACCCACTTATCTAGCCTAGAGGCTTTACATTATAAGGGTGTTAACATTGATACATTTTATTCCCTCGAGATTCAATATTTTAGACCCCCCATATCTTTTTGTTTTAACATTTTATTTTTTTCTTGTACTGTATTTCCTTTTGTTTTGATAAAAAAATAATAATTCTATCATATTAGTTGAAAGTATAAAATCATAAAAACATACATTGATCTCTTAATAGATAGATAAATTTGATATATAAAAATATAACCCAAAATAAAACCCACACATATCATCCCTACTACTATCCTCGGGCCCCCACATAGCCTGTCTCCACATACCCTATGGTTGTACTAGAAAAATGAACTATGCATCATATCCTAAGCACGAAAGAAGAGAAAAGTTATATATGAGTATTTGGGTTGACATGAGGGGTGTCAGAAATATATATGAGTAGGTTATCACTATTTTCCCATATTAAACTCCATCATATACATGTATATATAAGGAATATTATAAATATGTTACATAAGGACCTATGATGTTATGTGTTAACCAAGACACCGGTACTCCCTACATGTTATGTCACCATCTGTTAACTTGGAATCCACTACACCAAATAATATGTACTTTTGTTCTATATAGAAATTTCCATCATATCGCACATCATCTTTTTGTAACCTAGCCAATACACGAGGTCTCTTTGTAAGTAATATTCTATGTCACAATGACTACTCCCTCAATGTAAATACATGCATAATGAATCCTTATCATCTAATATATAACAACTTCGACTCTATAAAATAGAAATATATAGCTATATTAAAATATTTCTATATAATATAAGAGTTTAAAAAGTATCCAATAACTTTGTATTCATTAGGTACTATATACATATACACATTTTATTTTAAAACATTAGATAAAACAAGAACATATTATAATAACATTATTATCCCTTCCATCCTATCCTTAAAAATTACATGTAGTACTCCTCTAGATATCTTGGGGAAAAATAAAAAATTACATTGTGATTAGATTATCAATATGAAGTAGAATACATTGGATGATATAAAAACATAATCATGGCATATGTTAAATGGTTGGGATAAATAAACAACATGAATATGTAATCAACTGAAACTAAGGAGATGTTATGTCGTTGAAGATAAATGAAATCATTGAAAATAATAATAATTGATCTCATACTGAATTAATACACAATTTTCTACATTAAAACATGCGTTCAAAGACTTATTCTAATACATTACACTGTTATTGGTATATTTATACACCGAAACTCAATATTTTTTGTACCATGAGATCTTTTGATGCATTGATGGGGTATCTTTAATTGGATCACATCGATAATTAATTATTTTTAATTCATTTATCATATATATAAAATATGTAAACAATACATAATAAAATATTCCAATAATTTTCAATATTTGGGAAAAAATAAGGAATTGAAAAACATTTCCCCATGTTAATAAATGTGATAATGGGATCATATCCAATCCATTGAATACAGGTTAATGGTTAAACAATAAATAATTTTTTCTCCTATATATTCAACAAATATATAGATTGGAATACAAATATATAGTTTTTAAAAAGTTTCATAATCCATATGTGTAATATCATTAAATGTAATAATTAATCCAACTGACACAATATATATAAACATTTATATATTTAATATATTAATTTCCCCAATAAATTTTTGTTTGGAATCCTAGTGAGCTGCATTCAATCAATGATATAGAAAATAAGATATTCACCAAGAAAGGAATTGGAGGAAAAAATATGCATATTCACAGTAGATGATATGGAAAAAAGTAATTGGGGAATAATATCGTTAATAGAAAATAATTTTACAAAATCCATCGAGAGAAATAAGGATGGTAGTTAAACATCAGATAATCAATATAGAAATTGTAGGGTATTTTTGATGGAAATTGATATACCATTGTCAAAAAAATGATAATAATTGAGGTGTGTTATATATGCTAAAAATCATGTGTTATCAATAGATGATAAGAATTGATTTCAATAGTTATTACTAGTATGATCCCACATACGTGGTAGGAAAAATACTTCATTATTATTTATAAAGAGAATGTGAATATTTTGTAGGATATCTCACAGGTGTATAATTCAATGTGTGTTGTTTTAGGTCCACTCATTGTGTATCAAGGTGATGGATGAGGAAATGATTCAATAAACCATTTTTATAGGGATTATCATTCGGTTCATTTGTTTCATAACTGTATCCAAATAATATTATCTAGATAGATATTTCATTTATAGGAAAACTATAACTTCTTTAACATTAACAAAATTATTATTTTTAGGAAATTCGACAGTATATGAAATTTATCTAAAGTAAAGAAATCTCATTATTGATATATCAAATGGGTTATAATTCTGTATAATTTCATGAGGGATAAACTTATAATAAATATTTATAAATTGAAATTATAAGGGGTGGGATGGGAGCACTTATTTCAGCATTATAATAGAATAGGAAAATGAATATAGTGAGGGAGGATAAGTAGTCTCTCATTAACAACATATAAAATTTAATCTAATACGATGAAATTGAAATCATTTATATATTAAGATATATTATTATTATTATTATTATGTAATTTCAATTAAAATGGAAAGAGAAAGATTGCAAACCATTACATTTATTAGTATATTCTTAATGCTTTCGAGTACTCCTTAACACTATAAGAACACCATGGGAGAGGTTTTGAATGGTAGATGGTTGGGAAATATTGATAAATGTATTTTTGGTGGATTTTTATGAGATAGACAGTGGGAGTGATCTTTATTTATTAGAAAAAATAGGGGATTTCATGAAATCTACACTTATATAAGGGGAAAGAGTTGAATCACATGGGTTTTAGGTGTCTTAAGTGAGAGATTAAGAAAAATATTATGTGACACAAGTGGGTATTCCTTTAATAGTAAAAACTTATATATAAAGGGTAAAAATTATCTTCTAATTATAAAAAATTTAACATGCATAATTTCCCCATTTTTAACCATATTAATGAAGACAAAAAATTATCCGTGGTAGTTATTTGATTACTAAGAATAAAATATGGAACATTTTATTACATATTTAAATGATGAATGTTATTTTAGACTCATTTTAATATAATTTAATTATTAATTCGTGAAAATATACTTTTAACTTGAATCTTATGATATATGAGAAATGGTTTTTATTTAAAAGTGCCCTGTAATACATAATAATAATAATATTTACTATTTACTATTAATTTATAGAATTATATATATATGTGTTTGTGTGTGTGTAAACCTCATATTATAGTCATAATTTAGAATAAATTAATCTAATTTTTTTTCTAAAATTTATATTACTCTTATAAAATTAATTCTTCAAAAATAACCATTTAACTTCTACCGTAGAAATGTTTCATTAATAAAAGAATTTTATTTGGAATGACTATAAATTGTGTTACTTTTATTTTATTTATACCAACTAATTATAATTATATATTCCATTTTCTCAAACAAATTTTGTATGTGTATTATAATATATTTTTAACATTAGGGTTGGTAAACACCATTTTTATATAATATTATATTATTAATCATAAAAAAACGTTTTTTACAAAATTTTAAATTATATTTATTTTCATGAAAAAAAATTCATTTATTATAAAATAATTAAATTTTATATTTTATATAATGTAGGAAAATATATAATTTTTCGAAGAAAATATTTATTTAGAATAAGAGATCAAAAAAAAGTTTCATATATTATAAAATATTATTAATATTCATAAAATGATATGCATAGGCTCAATAATTTAAAAATATTATTTAATAAATATATGTTTTTACTCCATAAATAGTTATTTTACCATTTAATTAGTTTTATAAACTCATATATATTTCATATATAATGATTTGTTCATAAAACATGTCATTTTAGAAACAACTGTAATTTTCCAAATTTTTGTAAAAACCCTCTATTTTGGAAAAATCATGAAATGTCATCTTAAGAAAATATCATTTTGAAAAATTCCATTATGAAGTTTATTATGTTAAAATAAAATTATAAAATTATAAAATTATTCTTTTAAATGTATTCATGAACATATTCTATTTAGCGTTTTTATTGTGTGATTGTAACAAGATAGTGATTACCTACAACAATAGGGTATGAGCTATCAGACACTCTAATAAAAAATGTCAGAGATATAACACATGATCAAAGTCAATCCCTCATGACAGTTTCCAAGAATCAAACCATAAGATGCATCATAATCTGGACATCTTCTCAATCATGTCAATCCCGCATCAAATTCAGTATTACATCTCTTCCAATGCTTCATATCGATAATGGTAGCCCCAAAATCATGTCCCATAAAATCACATCCTATAAACAAACTCACTCAAAGTAGTTTGGAGACTATTATCTCACTCATGGTTGTTCCTAGATATTCCTTCTCCCTCATGATGATTCCAAATGTCCTATGACATGTCGTCTCACTCATTGTAGGCCTAGGATTCATACACAATGAGGACTCCATATCACTCATGGCAATCCAACTAGTGATATCTCACTCATACAATTCTAATTTCACAAATCCATTACAACAACCATGTTATATAATCTATAATATTCACAAGCATACACAAGTAGTACATACAGGGTTGTAACCCATTACATAGATAACTATAAAATCCCTAAGAACTAGTCTCTCATGGAATCTCCCCATAGAAATTCATGTATCATCACTATAGGGTTCTCCAAACCCATTACTATATCTACTCGCTAATACCATATCATGTTTGTCTCTCCTAATTGATAATATATACAGATATCTCCATTAATAAATACATTAAAAAATATTCCAACCTCACCATGATCCCTCAACACACCTCGTCCTCATACATTCGGATCATTCTAGGCCCTCATGTTGCAAAACACTTTTCATCCAAATCCCATGTTCTAAGAAAAACTCACAACCCATAACTAGGTGTATTCTCACATAACCTTTAAGAGATCTATCAAGATTCCCACTAGGGGAAATTTATTTCTATAATACATTATAATTTCACAAACATAGATGGTCCAAAACTAAACAATCACTTTTTATGTGACACTCTTGACCCCTTTATTCTCTACCCAAACACATAAAACATGTATTCAGCCATAAAAACGCATGTAAACATGATTATGATCTTATATTAATGGTAAAACCTACCTCTGTTATAGATTTACCACCCTCACTAAGATCTAAAGTGCCTTAACAATGCACGTACATTCCTCATCTCAGTACGTATCAACTCTTGAGCTCTTACTTCATGACATAAACAATAAAAAATTTATTATATAAATTTATAATAAATTATTTAATTAAATTCAATATGGTCATAATAATCTAAATATTCACCAGGAGTTCCCACTATAAAGAATCAATGAATGACCACTCATACGAGTTATATGCCACACACATAGCCCCATTATTTCTAAAATTCCTATCACATGGACCCAAGTTGTTCACCAGATTAATCCAGATTAGGACAAACCTAAATAAATTAACCAAAAGATAATCATTAATTGTAAAATGTGAAATGGTGTGAACATATCGTATCTAGTCATATTCCATCTATCTCACCTGAATCCCCCTTCGATTTCACCCAATTACAACAAGATTATATAAAAAAGGAAGAAAAACCTAACCAAAATTGAGAAAATTAGTTGTAGTGAGAAGAAACCAAATTTTAAGTATAAGAGAGAAGAAATTTTACTAAGATAAACATAATAAAACATCTCAATTCATATAGATCGAATTTAATGAATAAGATTGGAGCATCTAGCCAAACTTCCCTCCCTTGTGTGCTTTGCGTCCATACCAGGAAGGGGGATGACCCATCATTAAAAAATATATATTAGAATCATTAATTAAAAGAACAAGGTGGTTGACAACATGAATTCTCAATACCTAACACATTCATAGAATAAACCTATATATCACTACATGAAATTTTTTAGGTGGAGGGGTTTTTCGCTCGACCAACCCCATTTACTTATTTAAGGGATACAAGATTCTAAATAACAATGATTGTTCACCCAAACCCTTCTCTAGGGCTCATCTAATAATCCAAAAAACAAAATAATTCATGTTCCAAATCTAAATGAACCACATATGGATATCCAATCATTTAAAATCCCCATATAAGATATGTCTCTCAAAATAATCCCCTTGCCAAATGAATAAATAAACTTCTTTATGTATTTAAAACTTATAAGGACACGTTACATTATAAACACCCCACCATATGTCTGCTCATCCTCAATAACCATCAGGTAGTCTTACACCACTAACCCAACCCAACCCCAATCATCAGTTTATCTCAAATTTTCTATATTAAATCTCCATATATCTAACACACATCCTCTATATAAATAAAATCCCTCCAAATAAACTATTTACTACGGTTGAACCACATTATCACCATCAATACCAACACTGAGAAAATATCTACCACAAAAATATATCCAGAAAAATCTCAATATATCTACATGATTGATCTATAGGTTCAGTTTTCTCGCCACCATAAGGATCGACTAACAAATTAAAATTACAAACCATGATTCTCACCTAATTATAAGACTCTAATTAGTCCAATGAACCATTTACTATATTCTAAATTATACTTATGACGCATTTATAATATCATTACGTGTGATACCATACAAAAACACTTTTTGGGATTCCCTAGGCTGGCTTTTCCCAAAAACACTCCACTACTCCGAATGATGTGTCCTAAAACACTCAATAATGATTTATTAAATCTCTATATAATATTAAGAGAATCAAATCCCATAAAAATTTTCATACCTTGAAATATAATTAATTTCCCAAGATATATAACCAACTATAGACTCTAACCTCTATACTCTCACCTTAACCATCAGTACACCTATGATTAGACCCACTCTTAGATAACTCTAACAAAAACCTCAGACCAATGTAAATGCATCAAATCTCCTAGAAATTTAATTCAAATAATGGTTATATTATATCCTAAGGAACAAATTCACAAAAAATCAATCTCTATCACTAGAATCATTGTTCCACCTTATCCATCCATCGATTATCCATTGTAATAATGATTTGTCTGACATAAGTTTCATTCACTGAAAGATAATATAATTCTACCCATAATTAGAGTATCATTATCATTTTACCCAAATTGAAAACATAAAATCTCTATAGCCTATGATACGTCAATAATGGCCTGAAATAACTAAAAATTACCATCCCACTCATACCTCAGTGGAAATTTGAAACAACAACCATTTTGCATTACTAATCAACTAAGAATGACATCCTCGATGTCTGATATTCTTGTGTGAGTTTGAATCAAACCCATGAATAGGCTTGGGTGTAATCCATAACATATGGATTCACTTACACTAACCCTTGAGTGTTGGACCAAATGAGTTACAATACCATGCCCCCTTGAATATTTATCTCAAGAAGAAAAACATTAGGTCACCATGACCTCATGTGTCTCACTATTACATAACTATAACATGACTTCTTAGGATAATTAATTACCTGAACAACTATCAATGAACCATCACAATTCCCATTCAAATATTAAAATATAAAATTGGAACCACATGTAACCATAATCAACCAACACTTGTACAACAGGAATTTTCTTAAAATGTACCTCTAAATCCCACTCTCATCCATATAGGGAAGTTTGATCCAATAAGATCCCAAACAAAAAATTTCTACCACTATCTATCTTGATCACAACTAAACCCAATGGTTTGATGATATAATACAACATAATCACACAATGTAAATAATTCCATAATGATTCATTTCTCATCGAATCAAGGCTCACATGCTCAACCATTGAACCATGCCCCACTTGATTTTAAGTGCATCCCACAGCCCAAGGAATCATAGTCATGCCAAAACAAACATCACAATCACCTATCACATAGGAAATGTTCAAAACGAGAATATATACATAATCATACTCCACTGTATGAAATAATATTCGAAGAATCTTTTTCCAATAAATAAAACGTACCCAACAGTACAAATCAAATGCCAATTCCAAGAGAACCTCATGTGCTTCACATCACAGTCTATGGAATATCACTCATGTTTTTCTCTATAACTAAATCATCATTGTCACATCCACTAGGTGATTTATGTCAATCCTTAGATCACCTCTCAATGATTTAATCCCTTTAAAAACCCATTAGAGATTCATTGTTGACAAAATCCATGCATGTGATGACCCAATAAGGGTCACTATACATCACGCTTATAATAGTCCTATATAGTCATCACCTGATAACACCTTTACCAGGATCGTCTTGACCTTCCATTGGAGAAGTTTTTTGTCGAAGATAAGATAAATTCCCCATATTTGTTTTATTGGGAAATTACAGATATTTTATTATTGACAAATTAAACAAATAAACCACTATCAAAAAAATTTAGTCATAAGTAAATAAAAAGTTGTTTATGTGAGTCTTATGTGAAGACCATGATGCATATACATAGGGCTCTTGGAAATGCTCCATGTGTCAAAACCATAAATAAAGACTCTGGTAAACTAATAAAATTAATATATAGATCATCCATTTTATAAAAAATTAATAACAAAAATCTCATCACCTAGGTAACTAGGAATTCCTATTGAAAATATGTTCCTGATTCAATATAATGAAGTCCATCACGAGATCAGACATATTTTAAGACCTCATATCTACCCTCTTAAGAAATATTAAAACATAATTGATTCTATAATACCACTTTGTGATGACCCATAAATAAAACATCATTCATGATGGTGTTAAAAATGGCCTCAAGTAAACCTCCACATAAAATAGTGACCACTTACTATCTATGGGTGGCTAATCCATATAATGGGGTGACTACACAATCAAATCATAGTAAACAACAACAAAAATAACTAATCATAAATTACCTTATCCAAGTAATCATAATAATTAATAACAATATTATATCAAATGTATAATTAACTAGAATACAGACATAGAATTATAAATTGATCACCTATTGTGAAGATACAATATAATAATATAAAAATACAAAAAAAAACATGCACTCGTGTCTTTCATACATCTCGTGCCCCCAAACACTCTATCTTCCCATTCATTCAAGAGTAACTAACCTAATATAATAAATGAATTATATTGATCCAAAATATACACATATTATCTTCTTGTTTATTAGGATAAAGTTGTAGGGATTGAGAAATAAAACTCAGTATGCCCTCGCCAAGTTCTACTAGTATATATCATCATATACTAGTATTCCCAAGGAATAAAATTAAAATGTCGAATATATTCCTATGAAATCAGTTGTTAACCAGGCTGCTAAAAATAACTATGTATTAGGTCACCATGTTCTAAACATACAACCACATCATGTGATCATACTCGCATCGATTCCATGTCAAAATTCTTATCGTCACTTCACACAATCATCTTGATAACCTAGTCCCTTCCTAATTACTTAGGGTAGGGAATCATCCAAAACCAGGACATTAGCCCTTCATATTGGTGTCTCATATCGAGAATCCTAATCAATATCGCTTATTTTTAATTTTAAATATCTAATGCTCAACCTCCATAGTATCACTAATGATTTGTTCGATCCATATGATCTGTAGATGCATCCTAATCTTGATCCCATCTCACTCATGGAATACCAACATAGAATTAAACATCACATATCATCATAGACTCTAACTAAATCATTCTAATCCCATCATCTAATATATTCACTTCACATCCTAAGCACCAACTCAATCCTAGAGTCTTGATCACTATAATTTCACACATAGTAGTGATCGTCCATCCCACTTCAATAAAAGAGATGCCAAAGGTCTCATGAGTAACTATCTCACACATATTAGGCCCAAAAAACATACATAATGAGTAATGAATCATATTTATAGAAGTAAATTTGAAAATATCTAACTAATAGAGGTCCAGGGGTTCTGATCCATCACACATGTATAAGTTCATCTCCTAGAACATTCCTAATCACACAAAGGTTACATACACAAGGTCATAGTCCATCACACAACTTACCATTGAATCAAAATGCACTAGTTCCATAACACCATTCTCCCCACCAATTCACATTTCATCTCACCAAATAGTGGATCCCTTATTGTTCAATACACCATTCCTAGTCTTGTCTAATTCATACATAGCCACATTCTTTACTTCTATCTGAAACTAAAAATTTATAACTCCACTAAAGCAACCTTCAATGTCTAGTCTAGCATCACCAATATCATTTAACACACCAATTCCAACTACCCAAATATCATCCCAAGTCAACATGATATAAACCAATTAAAATATTGATTCCATGATCTGATGAAAAAACTCACAGCCTACACCAAGATTTTATCTTGCATCTCCTATGGGAGATCTCTTAATTAAACACCAAAAGAAAACACATTTTCATTAAATATTATCCCATCCAGATGGGGCCATCTCTCCCATAGGGATAACTATGCCAAATACAATCCTTAATAGGGTTTCACTTGTCATCAGTGAGATGAATGGATTATACAACCGTTTCTACAAGGCATATGTCTCTAACACATTCTCGACTTGTCCTAAGGAAACCATATGATACTACCCACATGTCATTACACATCTCAGTGTCTTCTAAATGTCTCTTATCATCTCAAACAATATTCTCATCCCTTAGAGATATACTCGTAGTGTAATAACCATAGTACTTATAAAGTAATGCTTTTCCTTCTAGAATTAAATATTTAAATCTATTATAAAATTATAATTAAACAATAGATATTTATATAAATTAAGGAATTAATACTGAAGAAATTGTTACATGACCTTAGAAAAAGAAATATGACTATTAGGAATAGTTATTTGTCCAATATAATAGTGTCCACAACAATGGTAGTATAAATAATTTTTGTCTATCTTAAAAGTAAAAATATGAAATAATTATATCATGGAATAATGAAATAAATATTTTTAAATAGATAAATTATGTGTTGGTATTTTTGTGAAAAAAATACATATTTAGAATTTAATAATTAATTAAATGGTTTTAAACAATATTTATTTTCATAAAATATATTCATAAATTAATTTTTTTCTATCTTCTGATTAAAATGTAATATTATGAGACCATGATTAATTTTTATATGTGTTATAAAATTAGCTATAGTTTTGAAATTGGTATTTTTGAATAAATTATGATTCAAATAAAATATTAAATTTTTTATATTTAGACATTTATTTTTCATTAAATGAGTACATTTTTTAATTCTAAATTTTGAGAAATGGTTGGTTTAAAATTTTTATATTTTTCTAAAATACGTGAATTTAAGTTTAATTGTTAATTATAATAATATACAACATATAACTAATTCAAAAATTATTGATTCATGGATGATGTGAGAATAATGTTAGCCCAAAATATAAAAATCTTCATCATTATTTTAATATATTTAGTTATATATTTTAATATATTCATATTCCTTATCCAAAATAAGAATCTAATAAATATAATATTGGGTAAACACCCCCTCCTCCACTATAATACCAACCCTCAAAACCTTTTATCCCTGCAATTAAAATATATTTAGATTGTTTAATTTCTACACCATTACTTTTACAGGAATATTACCCATGTCCTAGACCTTTTTCTATCACCAAAATCCTAAAACCAAGTGCCTTAAAGAGGTTCTCAAGGTGGAGAATTCAAGAGGTAAATTTTTCATTCATTTCCGTTAATTTCCTTTTCAATTTTTTTCTTTATTCTCTATTAAAATACCATTATCCAAGAGAAATTAAAACTCAATTATATTGAATATACTGGAATTTTATCTTTTTGATTAAAAAAAATCATCATAAAATATTTATCTTCTCCCTTTTATTCTAAAAATAAAAATATCGTTCATGATGTGTTGTTTTGCCAACATTTATGGATGATGTGCTTTCATTTTAAATTAACACCATCAAGTCTGTTCATGAAACCACTGTTATGGTTAAATAATATTTTGGTATACATATTATATGTTATATAATATTTTATAAATAGATTTTATACATAATATTAATTAATAAAACAAAATTTGGTCATAATGATAAAAATTAACCAAAATAAACTAATATGAATCACTAATGTTTTATATAATATTTAATCCACATAGAATATATCCAAAATGATTATAAGACCATTAAATATTATGTATTTTAATTAATAACATTTAATTTAAATTCTTTAGAACTATTCTTATTTTACATTATTTGTCAATACATATATACAAGTAGCACAATCTTGAAAACTAAGGAAACAGACACTCTTGAGTGATAAAATTATATCTTATAACCCGTAAAAAGTCTTTAAATAAACATAATATAGTTATAATAAATAATATACCTTTATAAAAGGATAATAAATAATTCATTAATGTATTTAACGTGATTTTCATGATTTTTAAGTTCATGTGATGAACACTTTGGGGCATAAGTTAAGGGATTCTACCGGAACACCCTTTTTTATTAGGTTATTTTTTCTATCTCATTACCCCAGTTTCATTCTTCATTAGTTTCATGTAAATATTTAAAAATTTATATATACAACCCATACTCATATATCCATATCTTATAGTACTTATTTTATGGATAAATATATTATTTAACAAGGTTACCTTCTCAATTAATCACGATAAGCAATCCTGAAGAAAGAGATTTTACCCTTTTCTTACAAATATTCAAGTGAACTCCATACTTATTTTGAAGGCACCATTTTTTATAAAATGACTAATTTAAACATGAAAAACATTTTTCTTTCAATTCTTTATTTTTTTCATCCATTTTAAAAGAAAATAAAAATTCAACCAACCATGGAAACCATGAAAAGAATGCAAATGAAATAATGAAAATAAAAAAAATATTATTAATAAATGTGTGGAAATTTGTTATTAAAAGATAATATAAGGTTATATATATTAATATAGTTCTATAATATATTAATAATTCTATTTAAATAATTATAAAATTTTTATAAAGTCCTTTGATTTATTAAGAACATGAGGTAACATATTCTTTATATAAAATTCCTCTTTTAAATTTATATTTTTACAAATTAAAAAGGAATATTTTTATCTTGGATGTATTCATGTTTTATGATTATATTATGATTATTGGTAATTGTGTAAGATGAATGGTGGGAACTATATCTCCCTCCATTGTAGAGGGGTTTTTATATTGGAGTTCAACCATATGGTTACTCTATGTGTGACAGTGATAGTTACACCATAGGGTAGTTGTGATGGTTACATCTTAAAGTATGAATTAGGGTTACATTTTGAGGTACCTGTGAGGTTTACCAATCATATGGTATCCATGAGGGTTATTAACCATAATTATTTAATTCCAAAATATACATTTATAGTTATATTTATGTTTTCTATGTTTTATCAAAATCTCATGTTTTCACATAGTAAGTATATGATACTTTATGGTTGAGAAGTATGTATTTGTGAAAATGATTTCATATATTAATAAGTATTCATGGAATAATGGTTTAATTCTTTATTCTATGTACCTTACTAAAATTTTGATATCATCCAATGTTTTAAAAAAAAATCATCAATTTTATGGATGAGTAAGAGAATATAAGAAGGTCAACTGAATGTTGTGATGATTATTCATGAAAAGATTTCATGTTTTACTAAAAAAATTGTATTTTGGAAGAAATTGATAATGTTTTAGTAGTACCCAAATTGTATTAATTTATGTTTATATGGATAAATTATTTCTAAATTATCTATGACTCTAAACTCAAATGATCTTTTGGAAGGTAAAAAAAGATAAATCTAAAAGAATTTACATGATTATGTAATGATTAAGGCATAGTCCTTATATTTGGTATTAGAGCACTATTTAGATAAAATTATTTGTTAGGATGATGTCAATATATTTTAATAAATGATTATTAAATTGTTTTTATATTTAAATGATATTAAATTTAAATATTTCCATTTTGTTTCATCTATGATATGTCTATTTATAATGTCTTCCTCCAAAATAAATAAGGAGGCTGAAGTTGGAAGGAACCAATAGGTGGATATGTTTTCGTATCTCCATCATAAAATTATAAGGATTGTAATAGAGATGTTTTTAACAGTAATGTCTCAACTAACATATGAAATAAATGGAGGTACCATCCATGAAAGAGAGTTATAAGAACTACCACAATCGAACATGATTATAATAGAACATTTTGTTAGGCAAAACCCTAAAACATTCAGTGGATCTTCTAAACCAGGGTTAGATAAACGGTGGATTAAATCCCATGAAAATATATTCAATGTCATGAGGTGTTAAAATAATCAAAAGAATAGACTTTTTATAAACCGTTTGAAGATGAATTTGACCCATGGGGGTCAATGGTAAATAATATCAAAGATATCAAGGATATTGATTCCTTGGAATACAATTAACTTAAAAATATTTCTCTTGAAAAATATTTTTCTATGGTGGTTCGAAATAGGATGTAAAATAAATTCCATGAATTGAAAATAAAGATAGATGATTCAATTGTCAAGTATGAATTAAACTTCACCCGATTTTCATAGTATACTCCAAATTTTATTCAGGGTCATTATAGCAAAATAAATAATTTTTACTTAGGATTGAATCCATGATATCAATGGGAATTGGTATCCGGATAATTAAAAAGGTATGAGAAACTTAATTGATTTGTTGAGAGTGTAGAAATGGTTTTTATGATGATCATGTTTATTTTTACAACAAATAGATGAAAACATCTAGATGGAAACCAATGCGTGAGAATCAACCATATAAATCTAATGGTAACAATGTCTAGTTTTTGGTTCATGGGATGTGTGGTAAAAATCACCCTTCGGAATTTCTTAACAAATCTAGGAAATGTCTTAAATATTGTAGGTTTTGTAAATATGTCCATATATTGGAATGAAAATTACAATTATATTATTTCTAATAATTAACCATTACTGTGTTTAAAATATTGTGACATGGATCATTATGCAAACACCTTCACAATGAATGATCTAAATTTTAGGAAGCATCCATAGTATAGGAAAAAAATATATTATTAAGATCCTTTACAACTACACCAGTTGATTTTTGGACATACATTGAATTGGTATTAGGTACTTTATTTGTTTACTCATATTTTTGTAATGTTTTTTTTATATGGGGTCTACACATTCCTTATTTTAGATAAATTTTATCATAAATTTAACATTTCCCATGATGAAGAGAAACAAGATATTATTGATAAAACATCAGGGGAAACTGTAAAAAAAATGATATTATAAGAATATTAATGTTGTAGTATGTGTATTAACATTACCGTAAAACCTTATTGTTTTCCCCTGTATGATTATTATATCATTCTAGGTAAGGACTGGATTTTGTTTTATCATGAAAAGATTGACTGTAGAGCTAAAGAATATTTTTTTATAAAAGATTTAATTTGTTTTACAAGAATGAACCAATTCCATTGATAACCCATGATGAATCTAAAAGACTATTAAAATATAATAATGAAAGTTATCTTCTACATGTTGTTGAAAATATGGGAACCTGAAAAATCTATTATAAGAAGGTATCCTCACTTATTTAATAATAAAATAAATATTACGAGGATGCACTTTCTAAAAGGTTGGGAGAATGTAACAAACTAGGTACTTATATAATAAATTTTTTAATTTGGGAATTAAATATCAGAATTCATTATAAATTAACAATGAAATAATTACCTGTTATAGGAATTAAATAATTTATACTCACGAAAATGTAACTTGACCATAGGAACAATAAGATGACCATTATGAGTAGTAATTTGGTCTATAGGACATTAACCTCATCTATGAAAATATTAATAAAATTCATGTATCTTATAAGTGAAAATATGATATATTTATATCATGGATAAAGATACAAAATATTTTGAAATCAGAAAATAATGTTTTGGTATTTCTGTGATATAAAATTTTTTATTTATAATTTTATAAATTATTTAATCATTTGAAAGAAAATTTATTCTCATATAATAGAATAACAAATTCATATTTTATTATCTTATGATTATAAGATAATTTTATGATACCTCGAATTATTTCCCAAAGTTTTATTAAATTGGTTATATTGTTAAAATTTCAATTTTTCGAATAAATTATGATTTTAATAAAAAATTAAATTTATCATATTTGAAAAATTATTTTCTTTTTATTGAGTTAATTTTTTAATTTTAATCATTGAAAATGGTTTTGGTGAAATATATTTATTTTTCTAAAATACATGAATTTTTGGGGAATAGTAAAAAACGATAATTTACGGTATTCCACAAATTCATGCATTATTGATTGGTAGATTATATAAGGATGATGTAAACATATAATATTTATCCCCCCACAGTTTTTAAAATATAATTTGTGATAATTTTCAAATTATTTATAGTCTTATGAAAAAATAATAAACTAATGAATATAATAATGGAAAAACACCCCTCTTCTCAACTATAAATACCACCCCCACCACCTCTTCTCTTCACCCTTCAAAGAATTGTATATTGTTTAATTTTTTCAGAATTACCTTCCCAATCCTATTCCTCATGGACAAGACCTAATGGTATCACAAAAAGTCCAAAACAAAGTGCATCATAGATTTTCTCAAGGAGGCTATTCAAGAGGTAAAATCCTCTTTCATTTCCTTTTATTTTATTTTTAATTAATTATATTTTATTATTATATCCTTAACTACCCATATAAATGACAAATAAAACTCTATTATCTCAAATATAATTTAATTTTATATTATTGAAAAAAATTCATCATAGACTTCATCTCCTCTCCCTTTTATTCCTAAAACAAAAACATCATTTGTGATGTGTCAATTTAATGATGTCATGAATAACATGTTTTCATTTTTATGTACCACCTTCAATGATATTCATAAAACATTTATTATTGTTAAATAATATTTTATTATAAATATAATATTTTATTTAAGGGTTTGGAACCAGTGTTTATATATAATATTAGTAAATAAAACAAAAGTGGTTCGTAATAATTAAAATTCACCAAAAAAAACTTACGTTCAACATTAATGTTTTATCCAAAGATTCATCCTAATAGAATAAAAATGATATATATGAAAAATTAATATTATATATTTTAACTAATAAAATTTAATTCCAATTAAATTCATCTATTGTCATTCTACATGAGTTTCCATTCATGTATACATGTAAATTGATCATGAACACTAAGGAAACAAACATTCCTAAATAATAAAATAATATATTATAACTCATCGAAAAAGACATAAAAACATAATAAAAATATAATAAATATAATTCATCTAAATAAGGTTATAAATTAATTAATTAATGTGTTTTATATGATTATCCAGGATAATAGGTTTAACTGATGAACACTTTTAGGCAAAAATTAAGGGATTCAACCTGAACCTCCACTATTTATTTGGGTTACTCTTTCTCTCTCTTTACCCCAATGTAATACTTATTTATTTTTGGCATAATTATTCTAAATAATTTTTATATTTTATAAAATAATATATCTAGTTCATATAAATTATATTTTATAGGGAAATACAAGTCATAATAATGTTCCCTTCTAATTTATTCAAGATAAGGAAGCTTAATTAAAGAGAATTTCCCAATTTCATACCAATTTACAACTACACTCCATAATATTTTTTTGGACACCATTATTTTTTCTAAAATATCAACTTATGGCATGAAAAAGTAAATTTCTTCAATTCTATAGTTTTTCATCCATTATACCAGAAAATTAAAATAAAAAATACCCTGGAATCAATGAAAAGAATTCACCCTGAAGAATTAAAAAAACAAAATATAATTAATAAAAGTATGGAAATTTTTTATTAAAAGATAATATATAGTATTATATATATTAATATAGTTTTTTATATATTAATAACACTCTTAAATCATTTTACATGTGGTTTTAACACATTTAACATTAGAAGAACCTGTGGTAAAATAATTTTTCTTAAAAAATACACTTTTAAATTTTTTTTTAAAAAAAAAATCAAAAGGAATGTTTATTTGATAAAAGTTTTCATGTTTTTTGTTTACATTATAATTAATGGGTATTTTTAAGTAGAATGGTGGGAACTATATCTACCTCTAATACATTGGTTATGTTTATGTTGGAGGTTGAACATATGTTTACTCCAAGTGTGACTGTGATGGTTACATTATGGTGTAGATATAAGGGTAACATCATAAGGTTCTCATGAGGGTTATATTGTAAGGTAGTTGTGATGGTTAAAAATAATATGGTAGTCATGAGGGTTAAAAATCATAAGATTTTAATGCCCCAATATACCATTACTGGTATATTTATGTTTTCTATGTTTTATGGAAATCTCTTGTTCCCATAGTAAAAGTATGTGATACTTTAGGGGTGAAAATTGTGTCTTTCTAAAAAATGATTTGATATGTTTAAAATTATTCCTGGAATAATGGTTTGTTTCCTTCGTTTTCTATTCAATAATATAATATTATTCTCATCATATGTGTTACAAAAATTACAGGTTTTAAATATGGGTAAGATAAATGAGGAATTTAAGATGAATATTATGATGATTTTTTATTGAAATATTTGATGTTTTATTAAAAAATTTTGTATTATGTTTGAAATGGACACTATTTTAGTAGTCAAAAATTTTTATTCTTAGTGCTAGATATTTATGAATTATTTCAAAATTCTCTAAAAACATAAACTGAAATGATCATTTAGAATATAAGAAATTAAATTATTAAATAATTTAATAGATTATGTAATTTTTAAAGCTAGGTCCTTATACATAGGGGGTCCTAACATACTAAAGAACTGGAAATAGTTGAACCTAAGCATAGGAGGCCCAACTATAACCTATCACTTTCCCTAGGCCACTCTTGGTCCCTATTACCTCTACCCAATCCCATGGAACATGTATGCATGAACATAATCATGGAAAAATATACATATTATATTGTATTAAAAGTATAAACTACATCTATCATGGAGTTACCACCATTACTATTCTCTATTAATCCTTGAAAACTACCTTTTTTGTTACTTCCATGTTTGTATCTACTTCTGAACCCCTTCCTCCTTCCACAAACCAAAAATTATTAATTAAAAGAATTTATAATTAATTATTTAATTAAATTTGTAATATGAAAAAAAAACACTTAAATACTCATAATGAAATCATAGAGAAATACAAATGAGACACATTCTACATAAAAGTTATTTATAATATCCTCAAAACCATCCAAACCCAAATGAATATCATGTGATTCCCTATTAATCCCCAAATTGTTTTAAATTAATAAAAAAATAAATGTACAAAAACAATATAAAATACCTGTAATGGAATGGTGATTAACAATTTGCAGACATTTTCATGATTCCTTCTCCCACCACTACACATTAAATCATTGTATAATTCACCTGATTCAAACATGTTTTTATAGAATCAGTTCCAAACCCTAGAAAAAATATATTCAAATATTGCTTTAGTGATTAGATACCAAAATTAAAGAATAGTATGTGAGAAAGTAACTAAGGATCCCTACCATGAAAAATATAAAACACTGATGGTATAAGGGAATGAATAAGATGGATTATTTTCATTAATAGTCAACATTTGAATTCTCCTCAGCCAAAACTATTCAGGTCAAATGAACTTATCATATAAAAAACATGGTAATAATTCATAGATAAAATCTACTGGTTTAAGGTGTAAATTTTGTAATATATTTTAGGTGACTATCAAATACTTATATAAACTAATGAAAATATTTCCTTAATATATATTAATAATAGATTTTAGGTTCAATGTTTTTTATGATTATGAAAAATCATTAACGAACTAAATCCATATAGTTTTCAACTTATGGATATTTTTACACTACAAAAAATATATTCATCCCATAGTTAGGATTAAATATTTCAAATAATTTATTCACACAATATTAACTTCTATAAATATCATACATATTACTCTTCTTCATACATAGGGGAAATGAAAAAATAAGCATGAGTGATCTTAATTTTTTAGTAAAGGTATGAATAACATATCATAATTAAAGATCTTAAAGGGGGATAAGATAATAATATTAGATTGGTAATATAATCATGGGATATAAACACGTTTTAATGGATCCATACCTTGTAAATCCTTTTTTTATAATCCAAGAATCATAAAATGATGTTTTTATCATAAGGAACTAGATTTTATAGGATCATGTCATCATGAATAACACATAGGGAATAATATATGACTGTTAACATAATAAAATGGGGTTAATATAAATATTTTAATTGGAGGCATAAAATGTAAATTCTGTTATAATATAAAAATAATAATGTCAATTTAATATCCCCAACATTCATCATTAATGTGTAACACCCAAAATATTACCATGGTAATTCACTATGTTTTCATTAAAAATTTCTAATTCTTGCTGACGTGGAATCATAATAATTTCATCTACAAAGATTAATAAGTTCTCCAATTAAGTGGATCATTGTCATGGTTCCCCCGACTTATATCTAACATTATATGTTCTATATAAGTAAATCATACTTAATTCAATAAAATATTAATTAATCCAAGAAGGTAATGGGTAACATGAAAATATAAAACATTAGTATAATCCATACAATTAATAAAATTGGATGGTATCATTAGATAATATCATAGGGATGAATATAGTATGATAATATTGGTGGAAGTATCTTTTCAGGATATTAGGATATTCACTTTGAAAATCAGATAAATACCTCTTTTCATTTTAAAATCATTATTTATTGGGATTATTTAGAAGAAAATATTAATACATGGAGAGGAATATTAATTGAATGGAATTTTTATAATAGTGAAAATAATAGTTCATATATAAAACAATATAAAAAAATTTTATAAAATATTTTTTACTTTATCACAAAAAGAAGAAGTTACGGGTGAAATTTAAAATATAATCTAATAATGGTGAAATGAAAAATTTAGGAAACATTAACATTAAAAAAATTAATCACAAATTATTAATCTATGAAAAATAAAAAAATAATATACCAAGGAAATATATATTATAACATAAAACAAATAGTTGTTTAAGGAAACCCATTATAATGATTTGAAAAATAATTTGTGAAATTCTAAATCATAAAAATGGTAATAAAACATTTTATGAAAATATGATAAGGGAAATATAAATTTTTTATGTGATAATTCATAATTGGATTTATAAATATAATTTAAAATAATGGTGGGATTGAAATGTGGATAGGGATGTGAAACCATCATTAACAATAACAGGAATTATTCTCAAGAATAGTATATTTTTTCATAAGGAATTGTATCATGGTAAATAATTGGTTTTCAAATTTTATTTCCAACAATATGGGAAGAAAAAGTTAATTGAAATAAAAAAATTATAGTGGAATAAATTAATCATTAAAAAAGTAAGTTCAAGAAGATTCATTATAACTCATTTATGGAAGTAGAGTAAGAAAATTGCTTTCATCTTTGTTGTTCTTAAAATAAAAATAAATTTAAATAAATAACACAATATGGCTATCCAAACCCCATGAATTTTATGAATTTGTTAAAATAAATTAATTTCTATATTATCATTATAAATTGTAGATATCATAGTCCATAATAAGAAAAATTTCATAAGTGATTAAATTTCTGACAAAGAATCCCTTACATTATTTCCCGACTTCCACTCAGATAGATGAATCTCACGTATAAGACAAAAAACTATTTAAATATCATGTTTCATAACCATATAACTATATATAACCTTTTTTAAACTATATGTATTATTATTCTAAAGGTTTATATTAGTTATTTATAATCTATTTCAATATTGGTTGTGAGTAATCTTCTTTATTTTGAACTTTTTTCATAATAGGAGTGTAATTATTCATTATTCCCCCAAATATAATCACTACTAAATAATACAAAAATCTAGAATTGATTATTTTTACTTATTTAAAAAGCAATAATTTCTAGAATTATGGTTATGAAACTTAATGATGTAATTGGCCATTATCATGTTTCATTAATTTTTAACAAATGGATATTGGTATCTTAATTATTGGTTTTAATATTAGTTTTAACATTAAAGAACCTATAAAATAATTATTTATATATTTATATCAATTATTATAATTAATTAATTCCTCTTATTCATCCATTATATTATTTTATATCATTGTTCTTATTGGTGGTTAGATTGACTCAAACATTAACAAACACAAATTAATTAATGAGTATGGGTATTAAAGTGGTTTCTATAAATATTTTTATTGTTTTGAATAATATTAATGTTTATTTTTATAATTAATAATGTAACTATATATGAAATGAGATACATTGAATTAAGGAGTAACAGACACAGATATGAAGTTTCCATTTTTATTAATAGAAAAGGGGAAAGGTTGTTAAATTTTATTCAAAAAAATTTCATGATTAAGATCAAAATAAATATAGAAATAACCATATAATATATTGAAAATAAAATATTTTAAAGGGATATATAGGAAACAATTAATTGTAAGGAAATTCATGTACTTATGTTGATAACATTAAGCATACCTTAGAGTATTCCTTGGAAATGGATGGATTATGAAATATTTATTCATTAAAAATACATTGGATGTGAAATAGTATTATAGGGAGTGTATGTATGGAAGTGTTTCAGGAGGAAATTAATCTTGATGGTGGTCTTGAAGGGGCTACAAGTGGTCCCTTTTATAAGTGGTGGGAATGGAATTTGTTTTATATATTTCATCTCAATATAAAGAGTAAACATCGTTCGATTGTCAACAAAACTAAAAAATGTAAATTAATAGATTTTAGATAATATTTTTTATATATTCACCACATACACTCAATTATAATCATGTTTTTAACATATTATTCCATTTATCCCTTTGGGTAATTGTTGTTATGTTTTTTTAATTTCACTATGATAACTAGTTCTTTCCAAAATAATTCATTTTTAATGCCTAAAAACAATAATAATTATTACATAATTTAATCAAATTCTTGAAAATATGAAATCCATTTTTTTAAAATAAATTTATAGGTGTATGAAAAAAAAAGTCTAATAATAGCTTATGTGACACATAAAAATCTATTTTTAGAAATGTTGTTTTATCGGATAATATTATCCTTGTATTTTATTTTCATGATATGAATTAGTTTATTTTAGATAGAATAAAATATATCTAGATTTACAATCTCAAAAAAACATATTTTTAACAAAATTATATTTAATATAATGGAAAGGAAAAATAGATTTTCTTTTACTAGAAAAAATTACATGAGTTCATAAAATGTTAAAAAATGTTCTATAAATTTAAAATAGAACTTTTATTATTTTTAGTTATAATCCTTAAATATAGAATTGATCACATAAAAGGTTATATAAACTTATAATTATTCATTATATAATTTCAATGTTATTAAATTTATATTATTAGTAAAAACATTATTTTTTACTGTTCATATAAAATTAATAATTTCAAGAAAAATAATTAAGAATAAAAATATGATAATAATTAAGTGATAAATGTAAATATGAATTTTATATTTTAAAACATAAATTATATATTTTTTAAATTCAAAATTTAATTAAAATGAAAACATATGATTAAAATGGAATGTATATTAAAATAACATTTTTTAGACGTCAATTATTCTTATTATTATTTATATTCAATTAAAAATAAAAGTATTGTTATTATATAATTCATGTAAATAATTTGTTTTATTTGTATTATATATATATCCTTAAAAAATATTTAAAAATAAATTTTTTACAATGGTCTCATTTGAAAATAAAAAACAATCTTATTATTTACTTAACTACAAATATTGAATTTTTATCTATTTATTATTACTAATAATGTGATTTATTTTAATTTCATTAAATATTTCATTATTTAGTAAGCTATATTTTCTCCCACCAATTTTATGTTAAATTTTAAATATTATATAATGTTCGGTGGTTCATTTTAGTTTGATGTTGCATGTGAAGAATGGAATTGAACACATTTAGTTTTATAATAAAATAAATAATTTAAAATATCAAGGATTGAATTTCTATCCTATTAAATAAATTAAACTGTAAAATATTTAATTATCACTTACTAATAAAATTAGTTAGGGTTATCTAAAAGATAGGTATTATACATAATATATTTTTCAATGAGGTTTCTACCTTAAAACTGTAGTTCTAATATGGAATCACATTATCTCCCTTCATCGTCTAAACTCATTGCATCATTTTCTTTAGAAATGTATTACTCTATGAAAACATTTTCCACGCATAAAACACATACCTGTTGCATTGATAAATTCTCTGTGGCTATTCTTCAAAAAAATTAACATGGAGGAAATTTAATCTTCATTCCTTTATCAATTTAATTATATTAATTTTTTTGATACATCGTATTTCTTTTATTTAGTTTGATTTGAATTTTAACTACATTGAAGATTTTAATTAGGATTCGTGATAGCTATTTGGGAATAATCATATGGTTTCTAACACTAATTATTATCACATTTGATGATAATTGGGACAATATATGTTTTCTCCATTCCACACCTTGTTATATTGATTCCTTAGAGCATCATCCATTACAAAAACCAAATGAATTTAACTTGGTTAATAAAAATCTAACACCATAATAGAACTATTATAAGATAAGTACATGAAAATGGAATAGTCTTCTAAATTATTACATTAGATTTACGTTCAATCTTTTAACCCTCTATTCAATCTCGGTTTCTTTCTCTTTGGTTATCTCATATCACATAACCGAGTTACTCAACGTAATAAATAAATTATAATGGATTTTAAATATAAAATCATTAACCAATGCATATCCCATAGGAGTGTCTCATTTTACATCTAGTCTTATATCCACTCATCATTCACCATATTGAAGGTTGATTGTATACTCAACAAAATGATATCAGGGTTATTGCCTATAGGTGAATTTTTCTCAAAGCAGTATCAACTTTCCATTATCCACATATGGATTTAATTTCTAGGATAACCACATAATTAATATTTTAACACAATTTTCACATACTATATTATATTTAGGATTATATATTTGATATATCCATAGTTTTTTTTAATAATGTTTATATAAATTAATCCTTAAAATATAAAATATTACCTCAACTAACCTAAATGATTTTCTATACATTTTTAATTCTGATAAAAAATTCATCATCAACCAAAAAATTATCCTCAACTAACATCCAAACCCCTAAAGTTATCTAAATATTACTCTGATACCATGTGTGGTACCCCACAGTTGTGAAAATAAATTGATTACATGAAATAAGAAATATATTTCATTATAATAAATTTATGTGGCCTTTTAGGTTCTGAGTATTAGATAATTAGGAAAAAAACAATTTTAATCAAAAAAATGTATTTATAATCTAATTTAAATCATTCACATTGCATAAAAATTTCACCTTATAACTAGTCTTTAATATTTCCTATAACATCTCCACACAAGATACTCTTCAAGACATATCATACATATTAAATGTTTTCATAACTTGTGGAAATGGATACATAAGAAGTGGTGAGCTCAAATTCTCAATATGGATAAGAATAAGTAATAAAAATTGAATATTATAAGTGAGTATATGATTAAAATATTTGTAAGATAACATAATAAAGGAATATAAACTTGTCATAATTTATGGAAAAGGAATACAATATTTATTAATAATCCATGAATCATTAAATAAGTATTTTTGTATAATGTAACTGATATCATAGGATCATGACATCATATGTATAACCTAGGTCATAACATATGAATGGTAAAATAATAACATGGGTCTCAATATGAACATAATTACATAAGTCATAACATTGAATCATGGATATGACATTAACATGATTCAGTCATAATCAAACCACAAAAATTCATCACTAAGCTACCATAAAAAATATTACCAGGTATAGTTACCATGGAATCATAAAAAATTACATCGCTTGCGATGAAGGAATTATAAACATGTTTTCATTACATACTAGATCATTACCCAATCGGTTATAGAGATATCATATCATGTCATTTAAATTTCCAACACTATGTATGCCACATATGGATATCATACATGAATCCATCAAATCATTACTATCCCGGAATGAAAATTGTTGAAATCATGATAAACAACATGAGTATAATCAATCCAGATAAATAAGGTGCATGTTGTCACAATATAATATCAAAGGAATTAATAGAGGATGTTGACATAGATTAAAAATACATTTCCAAGATCGTTATGTAAATCACCACTATTGCAGATCTACCCCTTAACAGTACTAAAATGGGTTTTATTAGCTTTAAAAAGTGTTGATATTGTGAGTGATTTTAATTAGGGTTTCGAAGGAGTAGTTCATCCAATTTGGGTCATCTTTAGGTGAGGGGAGGAATATAGTGGAGGCTGGAAAATGGATAAGATAACCTTACATGTCAACAAAAACATGATAGGTCTAATAGGGACCTATGGTATTTAATGATAAATTGATGTTGTATCCATAATAATAAATAGGTCCTCACTCAAATGAATCTTCAATTTTTGATTTGAGAGTTATGGGTTATGAAAAAAGTTAGGTGACCATACCATGTAGAATTAATTCTTCAAAGAATGAAATAAAGTCCATGTCATATTATGTTCAATTTGATGTGAAGGGTGTTTCTAGGAAGCATGCAGGTTTGATATTTTTTGGACTCTTTTAGACATTACATAATATAGATACAGACAATACCAAATTTTTGAGAGAGAGTATGTCTTCCACACCATTGGGAGGGATTATGGTGTAGAGAGTCTGATTTGGGAATTCATTCAAGTGGTATCTTGTTTAATGTATATATTAAATTGTTCCAGAAGATGATATCCATGTTATAACATGTGTTTTAGTTAATAATAGTTATTTAAAAAATTAATTATCACGCCACAAAATAAAATGTTTCACTATATAGAATGGTTCCCACATTATTTGAAAATAATTGTTATCGTGGTTATCTCATAGAGGTTTGGTGTTTAGTTAAAATTCAAAAAATTAAAAAAATCAGAATTATATTATGTAGCTTGAGTGGAATATTAATCAAGGTATATAATTGAAATAAGGTGGTCAAAAATTATGTGGAAATTGAATTTCCTATTAATAATAAAAACATTATATTATATCTAGAATCTGATATGTAAGAAAAAAATATTAGTTATCAATTGTAAAATATGAAAAAATATATGAATCATAATTTTCATATATATTTTAAATTTTTTGATTATCTAGTATAGATTAATCACGATTTTTTAGATATAATTACTACTAATGATTAGATATAGAAACAATTATCATCATAGAGGACACTCATTCTACTTATTGTCTAATTTCAAATTGAAATGTTGTAAGATAAAAAACATTATCAACTATATATTTTGAATCTATAATAAATTATATAGTGGGATAGAGGAATTTTTTGTGGATCTTAGTTCTGTATGAATTTATTTCTAAAGATAAAATCACCTTCAACATAATTTGAGTTTCTTTGGAATATTAATTCATCATTGATATGTGTTATATGGTGTAGCCTTTTATTTCTGAACCATGTAAAATTAATATGATCATTCTATTTATTTTCACATTTTTTCATGTTATTAAATGAAATATTCATGTTTTCTTGGAAAAAGTGAGGAAAATAACCAATTTTATTAAATTAAGGAATAATTCTCATCTCCAAACACCCCCCTCATTGGGAGTATATAAGGACTAGGTTAAATAAAGTAGTGTTAGTTCTATTTGATATTTCTTGAATCAATTGATATACTATTTCATTTATTTAAAACATTAAAAATAAAAAGGTGGGGTCCTTATTAAATATATAATAATTGAAAAATATATAGGAGGATGATGGAATCTAAAATATGATCTCTTTAGATTTATATATATTCTACTATAGTTTGTGGGATAAAATACGCCATCTTGTCAGAAAATAAAAGATAAAATATGTGAAAATTTTATTGAATGATGACACAATTTATCATCATGCCTTGTTGGGATATCATTATTATTAGATAAATACAAATTTTATAGGATACTTAATGAATCATGGTATTTGGGATAATCATTCCAATAACGTTGATGTTGACACCAAATTGAATGTGAAAAAATTTAATGCATTACAAAATATATTTTATTATCTAATGGTGAACATAATTGAAAATGTTGTATGTTTATTTTATAATCATACAATATTATTTGTTCCATTCGTGGATATGGTTAAGTGATCGGTGATTTAAAAATATTTTATAATAACAGTATGAGAATATTTTTTATGTTTAATCCAAAATTATATTCACTTTAAGAGATTAATCTTTTTTTATTTTCCATTGGATTATATATATAGAAATCATATTATATATAAAATGAAGGTGAAACCCAATAGTGCCCAAGAATATTTATCTAATGATATTTCCTAAAAGTTTTTGATAATCAATAATTTTAGGAGTTTGAATATGAAATATTATTTAAGTGATGATTCATTTTCACTTGTTTCAATAAAGATTAAAAGAGGATAATGTGTATTTTAATGAAATATACCATCAACTTGTTTTCATTGTGGATTTACACTTTGAATTTTTTACTTTATTTAAAAATATGATTGATAAAGATGTTTTTGAGTAGGGATTCTCATATATATTTAATAAGATAATTCCATCAAGAAGGAATATCATTTCAATAAATTCTATTAGAATATTTTTTCAATGGATGATTCTTTTAGGATAGAAGAAGTGAAAGTTGAATAAGATTAGTGTTAAGTAAAGGAAACTTGTTTTATCGTATATGTATAAGATTTTATGATATCTTCATTGGAGAAATATTGAAATGATGAAGAATTTGATAATCAGCTAGAAGTAGTTTTAGACAATTATTTAGAGTTAGAAGGATATCATGAAGAGATATACTAATGAAAAAAATAAAAACATGAAAATTTAAAATTTTGTAATGTAATACTAGAGCTATATTGATGTACATGAGGCCAAATATGTTTTTCTTTTCAAAAATGAGGTTGATTTTAAAAAAAACATGTGAAATAAAAAGAAGCTGTGAGTTTTAGATTTATGATTGATGTACAAATTATCTTAATTGTGGATCATAAAATATTTAACAAATAGAAATTAAATATCATCAAAAATAATAAATAAAATGTTTATTCTATATGGAAGTAAAATAAACCTTAAATAAAAAATACAAGTTCAAATAAAACCCATAAAATTAGGATATCTTCACATCATGTTTTAAAATATTTAGTTGAAAGAGGTAGAAAAACATTTAATGAGATTCATAGATCTCAAAAAATGAAATATAAAGGTAAAAAAGGAATTTTTTACTATGGTCAAATATTAAAAAATAACAATATAGGAAAAATAATGGGATGAAAATGAGAGAATGAAGTTTTTAACCAATGAAAACATATCAATAACAAAGTAATTAGGAAAATTAATGGGATATGTGTAGAATAAATAGTCATATAATTTTCCATTAATGAAATGTAAGTTATGTTTTTTCATATTCATAAAATATTGATTTTTGGGGATGGTAAATATTATTTTATAAGAGATCCTATTAGATGATAAAAAATGATTTAAGAAAAAAAACATTATATTTGGGATGGAATTTTTTGAAAAATGATTTATTTTTTATTTTTTTGGAAGTGATGGAAGAAATATTGAGAACAAGAAGAAATTATCTCTATGGTTAATATTTTAACAATTAATGATGTATTTATAAGTTAGTTTATTAGAATATGATAAAAGACAGATATTCATATATAAGACAACAGTTATAGGATAAAAGGTATTTATATTAAGTTACCTTTAATAACAATTTATCTCGTCATGAAGATGATTAATTTAACAATCTATATTGTGATAAAAAATTTTGGATATACTAATAAAATTATTAACTAATTCCATAAGTTATTATAAGTAAAGAAAGACGGTTTTCAAAGAAAACATGGTAAAAAAATAACTAAAAGAAAAAAGAATAGTATCACAAAAACCTTGGATAGTGGATGTTTTTCTCATATTATAGGAAATATAAATTGATGAATAATGTTAGATGACAAAATGGTATATCATTTAATATTTATGAAATTTTAAATACTTGTTTTTATGGATATGTATTGAGATACACTTATATACAATATGTTGATAGATTATAATATAACTTGGGAATTTTTTCATCTTTTTGAGTTAGGTTTTTAAGTCATACGTGGTTAGAAGGGATGGTAAATCAAAATAAATCAAGTAATTATATGATTAAAGGTTGGATCAAAAATGATATTTTAAATAATTTAGGTAAGAAAAAAAGAATTTAATAGTAATTGAAGACTAATAAAATTGAATATAGCCTTAAAGGTCAGTCCCAATAAATGAAAAGATTATGTAGAACTTATTACAATTAAAAAAATATGTTTATATTACTAACATAAAGAGATATAGAAAAATTTAATACCTTATATGGGAGGGAATATGGTTGGTTACTTATATCTTATAAATACGAAAAAAGTTCATTCTTATAAAAATTTAATTCAAAATAATAAGTGTGTTATGATTATCTATATTGGAACCCATTATTAAATGAATTTAATCCTATGTTGGATGGTTTCAATATGATGGGGTATTCATTGTTTATAAGGTCACCAATTCTAGTGATTTATTTCATCAATATTTTTTTAAGAATATGAATAAATGGAATTAAAAGAACATTAAAAATGGTGAGGTCAATGAATGGAATTGGTTACACCTCCAATGAGGGTGAAAAATACCATGAAAACTTGTTTTTAAAAATAAATTTTATGTAGTAAGAAACCATCAAAAAAATATGGTTATTTAGGGAAGTAATTATATGGTAAATAATATTGGAATGTATTTATTGGAGGATTGCGTAATCTATTTTCAGTAATGGATAAAAAACATTCGTGTGTATATATATACTAAAATAGAGTATTACCTAGACTGGGTAAATTTAAGACTCCATATTGAATGTGGATGAAAAGAAAACCCTCATTGGGGAATCCTAAAATATTTTTAAGAATGTTAATTATCCAAAAACAATAAGGAAATAAAGTAAAATGTAGTGATTTTATGGAAGAAAATATATTTCTAATATACTCATCAAATTACAAGGCCTAAAAATTAATTAAAGGACAAAAAAATTGATGTAACAGATGTAAAGGTATTTTATAATACAACCAAAAAACAATGGAAATATTTTATAAGTAGATGTGTTTGTCTAATGTTATAAAACAAACAAAAACGTTAGAGAAGTTCATGATGTTTGAGGTTATGCAGTTTTTAATAAAAAATATATTGGAGAATAAATTGAAGAGGTGGGTCAACCTATGACTCATACAAGAATGAAATAGATCAATTTAATCTAACAAATATCATCAGAGACTAATATACTCTAATTAAAACTCAAAGAATGATGAATTTAGAACACACCACTCTACTATTAATGATTGATCCCACATCATTTAAATAAGTTAAAAGGGTCTATTAGGTGTTAAATAACAAAATTAATAAATAGATCCAACTGAGAAAATCAATCCTACAAGATTTCTAATACACCAAAAAACATAATATTATTATCACAAAGTGGGTATCAAGCAAGATGGATAAAAATGTAACATTAATCCAAAATAAGGAAATTTTAATTTTCAAGGGGAAATACATATTCTAATGTATTTCTGTCAAATAGAAATTTTAATCTATGTTATGATAGAAGTTGGATATACTATTTATAATATTAATTTTTAAATGTATATCATAGTGTTTCTGATTGATGTTATGATTCTGTTTTTGAAGGGAATCTTCAGTAAAGAGGTATGTATGAAATAACCAATAGGATCTATTCATTGAAATAATGATAATAATATGTGTATGTTGATAAATGTCTTGTATAGATTTAATAAAACACATTATTATTAATATATAAGGGTGTATTCATTCATAATATTAATGGATATTAAATTAGTAGGGGTTGGTCATAGCCACTATATAGAATTTTTGAAGAAGACAATTACAAAGTGATGGTTTAGGTAAAATAAATTATGTTTCATGGTGTTAGCCAAATTCCTATTGATAATTTCTTTAAAAATATTGATTTCACTATTTGAAATTTCAATGATTGGATAGTTGACATATTTTTAGGGCCATTAAATTTATCATGGTAAATAGGAAAACATATATTTGACAGGTTATGTATATAAAGGAATTATTGGAAAATTTCATAATAGTAGACTGCAGCCTACATTGACACTGATGTAAGTTATAAAACAAATCATAAGAATAATGTAAAAACCTGGTTATTTATGAATGAAATTCCATTTATTTTAAGGACATATATGAAAAAACATGCACAATTTTTTATTACTAGTTTTAAAAGACTGTTATGTATTAATACTATTGATAATATAGTCATTGAACAGTGATCACACAATTGATAGAAAAGTAATATTTTTTAAAAGAATCATTTCAACAATGAAAAAGACGAGGATGACCTCATACAGTAGACTCGAGTCTTCCGAAGATCATTTGTTGGAGCTCAGAAAGGAGGTAGCGTCACTGGTCTTCACTCTAGACCAAGCCCATGTTGAGCATCAACATGTTAATCTTAAAAAAAATCTCCTATAGGAGAATTTCAAGTAAGTATAAATTACCACTCGGGCGATGTTATTCAAGCCGCCCCAAGAGTCTTTCACCATCGCACACATTACCCTTAGGTCCTATCTAGCTTTTATAAGGGGTCATGTTATATGTTTTCATTTACTTATTTTTTAAACACTTTTTATAAATAAATTTCTTTTTTCATTAATTCTTTTATGATAATAGTCTTTCTTAAAAAATGATAACTTTGTAATGTTGACTGTTGAAGTAAAAAAATTAATTTGGAAAAATATATAAATTATTATATAAAAGTTGATATTTTATTAAAAAAAGTATAAAAAACAATTCATATAAATTATGATTATACCATATCCATATCTGTAAAATATTAGATAATTAGTTTGATAATAATTATATTTTTTATACGACAAAATAGAAATTGAATTTTTAATGAAATTATTTTCAGGAATTAATGAATTTATGAAATAACTATTATTTTAATGAAATATTATTATAAAATTTATTTTGTGAATAATATATGATTATATATCTTTTCTGAAGTCAAATGTAATTTTTATCAAGGTTTGGAAACTATTTTTGTTAAAACACGTAATTTTCAATAAATGTCATATTTCATTTTAAAAGATAAAAATTCACATATTTATAAAATTATTATGATGAAATGTATATTATTTTTTGAATCAAGATTTCAAAATTATCCAATTTTATTTCTTTCATAAATTTCTAAGATCGTTTAATTTTTGAGTAAAAATTAAAAACTATATAAATATATGTGATTTATGACATCATAATGAACCCAAAATGAGGTACTAAATTCTATAATGGGTATTATAGTCCCAATATATTTTTTTAAAATAAAATAGATCTATTTTATATTTTCATTACTTATTCTATAAAGCCTTAGTGAATCCTCAAAAATGTATAATATACTTTATAATTTTAAATTTATTTTATTAACAATGTGATTCCACTCATAAGAAAAGTTAAAATTTCGATATTTTACATCATTTTCCATATAAAATAATTTTTTCCACTGCATTTTGTCATAAAACACGGGCAATATCCATGGGAAGGTTTGTGGTATTGAATATTTAATTATATAGATTCCAAAACATATGTCTGTGAAATATTAAAAAATCCCCCTCTCATTTCCTATATAAACCATTAAAAAAATACCACTTCACATAAATAAAAATCATTATATCACGTACATACTCTTCCCTACCTTATATAGAATCAACCAAGGTTCTTCATGCTCTGAATAATCCACTCTTCATGATTTTTAAGTCACACACTAATGTAAGGGATCCCCACATTCCTACATTTCACATTTTTATCCAAGTTTCATTATATTGTTACACCCAATTATTTTAAATTAAAAATTCTGTGATATAGTTTCTCACATTACGAGTAATTACCATATTATGCTTTAATGATGAGATACCACTTTCCCTCTCATTAGTGCCTTCCGTGTACACCTGTTACCATGCCGAAATTCTTTATGGGATTTCACTCTTTTTTTTCATTTAAGTATTCCTCCCATAATACAGATCTAAATTCAATTTAATATTTTAGGATATTATCTTATATGACCTCCTTAATATATATTTCATGTATAAATGATTAGATACCTATTTCTCTCTCATTAACCAAAATTATGAATTTTCATATGACGATATTTTGCTGCCAAAATTGCAATGATATTTTGCAAGAAAAAATCATCATGTAGTGAATGCCATACCAATTCCTCTATCAAGGTTATTCACATTTATGAACAAATAATTAATTAATTTTACTTACATGTATATATTACACATTCTTTAATATATTAATAACTTATTATGTTTAATGATTCCATGTTATAGGATCCATGTGGCACAGTTACACATTAAATGAAATGTTTATGAAGGGTGCACCCTGATAGATATCCAATGCATTAAATAATGTATAGTATCCTGATAAAACATGTGAAATGAGGGTTTAATCATGAAAATTCATGATAAATTCGGGTTTACTCAAGAAAATTCATGTGCAATGAGGGTTTACATATACTAATCCATGTTCATTGAGCCTTGGCTCGTGTTAATATCATGTTGTATGTTGTTGCCACATTTCCATGTTATGATAATAATTCTATATCATGATTTTATGTTATTTTTTATATTATTATACATTTATATTCCTATTTACTAATATCTATCATATTATTCATGTTATACCTTTTTTACACCCTTACTCGTCTTTGTCACACCCGGTTTTTCATGTCTTGGTTTTGATCCGATTAATTAGAAATACCGATACATTTCTTGGGTTTTGGGTGAGTTTAATGTTGTATTTTTATGTTCTATCTATTTATAATAATACTACCCTCGGTTCCCCACATCTTGTTTGGGGGGTTTTCGGGAAAAGGATGGTTACTTAATTATATGGGCCGAACCATGATCTCATTTCATGATTTAGAGACAAAATTAGTTTCTTTTAGAAATAATTTGTTTTTTAAAATTATTAAAACAAATCCACTTCACTCATGTCCTACCCTGTCATATTAAAACAACATATCAATTTGGTCCCCTTAAGAATTCATAATAATGGTGGATTGGGGTTATATATTTAGGTATTCAGTCATCATGTGAGCCCATTTCCAATTTTAAAAATATATTGTTTCATTTATATCATATTCATTTTTTTATATTTTTAATTCATTCCACCTCTAACTACATCCAAAAAACATTATCTGCACCCCTATTTTCCATTTTCCATCTATGGAACACATCTTCATTTGTAATTAGGGCGAACGTCCTCTAGGTTTCTGAAAACATCAGGGTTTGATAATATAATTTTTTATTAATAAATAATTAATGTTATACTTAATTTCCACCAAATATTCATTCCCTTGTTTTTATAGTCCTAAGGAACCTCTACATTGAGTTCCAAGCCATTACCTCTCCTCTAAGGGTGTGAATATAAGGGAAGATGAAGAGTTCTCTAGTTATCATGGTGAATTTCCTTCTCCTTTCTCCTCCTTACACCTCCTCCTTCTAATTTATCATGTCCCTATCTTATATCATGGTCATGAAATACCTAAGGGTATGTTATCCGATGATTTTTTTTTTGGGATTGTTTCTCATTTGGGATGGTATTCATAGGTTTAGGGATTATCAACCCTCCGAAGGTGTTATCAGATGTGTGTCTCCATTCCACCATGGTTTTGAGGTAGGATCTCCTAATAACTACATTTATAATTAATTTTTTATATATTTTTTTCTCTCTTCACCATATATGTATGCTTGGTATTTTTTCAACCATTGGTTTAATTATTTTGTTTGCAAGAAGGGTTTTTTATTCCTTGTTTTGTCAAATTTTTGATGTTTAGGTTAAAGTGCACACACTATGTATTTTTTGAAATGAACTATTTGATTTTTCCCATATATTATAACCATTAAAACCTGTTCTAACTATTTAAATAATATATTTTCCTGAAAATTTAATTTTATAACATTTCCAGTGTTAAATAGAGTTTGTTTTATTAATTATTTCATGCTACGTTTTCAGGAATGTGTCATGTTCGCTTCTGTATACCCAAGGTGATATGAAATGATTATTTTGGATTATGAAAAATATTATAATCATGTTCTTTGATGTTTTTCGATTCTTTATGTGGGTTACCTTTTGGTTGTGGGTTTTAAAATGAATTTATTCTTAGTTTTTAGGGTGTTTTGGCATGTGTTCTCGATAAATGGCCCATTTGGAACCCTTATAGATATGGATGGGTTTTGAATGTGTAACCAGAGTTTTTTAGGGGTTTAAATAAATGTTTTATTTATTCTAATGGGGTGTTTACACCTATTTATGAATATTGGGATAATATAATTTTATAAATTATGTTTTTTTGATGAATGCTTAAAGTCCAATTTGGCATTTTTTCTTATAAAAATGATTTTCTTTTGAACTTCTTGTTGTATCAATTAGATCAATTTTATAATCCATAAAATTGATTTATTAAATGGTTTTGGGGATTACATATATGTTTTTATAAGGTAAAGGAGGGTGTTTGACTATAAAATATCATTTTTGAATGTATTGTATATGCAAAGCCTCGTTATACTTCTTGAAATTGTTTTATGAGAATTTTAAGTGGTTTGTTGATCCATGAATGAAATGTGAATCCTGTTTTCATGATATTTGTGTGTATATTAGTTTTGAATGAAATTTTCATGTGAAAATAATATTTGATAATATGTGTAACTTTATTGATAACTAAAGGGAAACCCAGGTATCTAGGTGGGGAGACGTGTACTCGTATGTAAGTGATCCAGAGTGGTTTCATCCCTTTTTCATGTAGCAATTTTGCTGATGAAAACACAAACTAAACAATGATTATGATGTTGGGGGTGACTATATTATCGGTATTTATTCCCTAATAGTTTGACATTCATGAGAACATATATTTTTATGGTTACTTTTACAGCGATATACGAGGTACATAGGTCCCACAACGAACTAGTTCCTAGGGTTATTTTTGTGACTTGTTGCTCATTGGATATATTTTATCCACTATCGAAAAACAATTTATTTGACTGTAAAATTATTTATAACATGTGAATTATTTTAAATTTCACTTTCATTAATACATACCTCTTAAGAATTGTTTTCATTTTAAAGTTTCATGTCTTGGGAAATTGTTCTAGCATTCTTTTGTATAAATCATGCAAGATATTGTCTGCTAACTTCCTTAGCATGGAACCTTGTTTGGAAAACATACATTTAGATATTATATTTCAAACATTAAATTTATTTTTCTTTAATTTTATGTTTAAATTCATTTTTAATATAATATCAATCTAACCTATTAGGTTTAAATACTCACGCCTATATTTTACTTTTTTCAGCCCTTGTGAAGGTTTAAGATTGAGTTCATCTTCCTAAAGTAAAATGGGATCATTGTGTTAGAGAGTTACCATAGATGTCACATGGAGTTAGTTGGTAATTATGTCTAGTTGGTTTATTTGTATTGTTTACTTTTTACATTCAATTTTGTCATATAAATGATGTTGGTTTATTTTTTTAAGAATTTTTATTAGGATGTCCATTCTTTCTAATGTTTGCTTTATTTTTTGTATTACAGTGAAATAATTCCATTGTTTACTTTATTAATTCATTTTTTTCTTATCTCTATACTGATAAGATCAAGAATGCCTTTTGAGACTTGTCATGGTGCGGCCTGAGTGACCGGTTCGGGGTCAACTCAGGCTGGTTCATTATAAAAATGCTATCAGATATGGTTAGAACATAGAAATCCTTTCATTTTAGAGAACCCTTGTTAATTGGGGTATTTTAAGGTAGATGGAGTAGGATTTTCGAAATATGAGGGGTATGTGCAGGGAAGGCGTTGTGAACTCTTTCACGTTTTGATCCTTATGATTCCATGGGATGCCCATTTTTATTAGTGATCTTAATTCTTATTGATTGTTTGGTATTAGTATACGGAAAGGAGAGTTGGACTAATGGTCTCTTTGATCACATAGGGCATGGAAGGCCATTTAAATATTGGGCACTGTCTTGTGATGTCTCTCAATGTTTGTGGTGTGTTACTCATGTGGTCACAAACTATATGGTTATGTCACCCACTAACACTAGTTACCTTTTGATGTTCTCTTGGATCTTTCTTGAATTCAAAAATTATTTTGAAAAATAATCATATGTTAATTATGGAAATTGTTTTTCAAAATTTAATATATTAAAGGTATAGGAATGTTATGTTTTGTGAAACTATTGATGGGAATAAAGTTAAAAGAATTTGATGATATTGGGTTTTACCGAATATAAAATTCTGGTTTGTTGAAATAAAATGTTTTGAAAGAATGGATAATTTTAAGGTTATTTTGAATCTTTATTTTTAATGGGTTGTTTTTTGATGTTGAGAAGTGTTTAAATCTAATGGATTGTTTTTGGAAATTGGTTATTATCTATTCTTGTTTTCCCAAAAAGTGTCTTAGTCCATGTAGCCATCAAATAATGAAAAGTGATCTTGCTGAATTTTTTAAAATGGTAAAGGGATTTTTGAATGTAATTATTTTTGGGGTAGTTGTATAAAAATAAATTAAATGGGTTCTAAATAAAAAATTTCTTCAGAAAGTGTGGTTTGTGGTGTCGAAATATGAAAATAGTGGTTGAATTGGCAGTTAGTGTGCCTATAAAGGCCACATGATTTTTGAAATGGGTTGAGTTTTTTTGTCTCATAAATGAGGATGTTTATTATAGACTTTGGTGATCTCATGGGTGATCACATGCATGCTTTTTTATAGAAAATTTTATGGATGCTTGGTATGGCATAGTGGTTGGGTTCCCGGGGTGGCATGAGAATGTGCATGTGATTGAGAGTTGATGAAATACCACTGGTTAATGTGAAAATCCACCAAGTAAGATTGTTTTTCAAAAGTTTTTTAGGCAGAAAATTTTGTTGTGTTTTTTAAACTAGTGTTTATGAGGGTTTTGTTTTCATTTTTTAGGGGTTTGGATTATTCAGTATTTTTCCTCATGATCTAGAAGTGATACTCTTAGTGTGTCATATGAATGAGATCTTGTTGGTCACTTGGTTTTTGAGTAATGTTCAATGGATTTATAAGGATATATTGGACGATTTGATATGGCCATAGGTGTTGTGATCCTTAACTCCTAACTTGGACGATGTGGATGCTTCAATAGTCATAGCTCTATCAATATGTCTTAAGGTGAATATTTCATGTACTTAGGAATCCTAGTGGTGGGTGAGTATGGTTATGTTTGTGCCTCCACCATTATGATGAGGTGTTTTTATCATTTCTTTTATAGTCTCTCATCATTGTGAATTTCTATTTCCATCAAAGGGCATAGTGGACATACGCCTCATGCTGTGTCTATTGTTATATAATCATGGATGAGATATTTTGGTCAATGATCTTGTGTATACCACCCATGTTAATCGGGAGTAGTCATTTATTTTCTCCATCCATAGGTGATGATTGGTCGGTGGTTTTCATATTTGGTTTTAGTTGTCCAATCATTGGGATCCTTCCCTCCCCTACAAGGGTGGTTATCATTTTTGGTCCATGTGAGAATTTTTGGATATGTTCTTGTCCCCTCAATTTGGGATAAATCAGTTTAAATGATCATGTTGTGATTTTATTGGTCATAGTTGTTTTGTCATTGTAAGTGTGTTTTGGTTGGGCTCTGTGGTAGAGTACAAATTCTACATCATGTCGAAATCATGTTTGGTCATTGTTAGTACATTCTTAATGGTATGAATTATTTCATGGACTCCATTTAAATCATTGGTTTTTATGATGTTCTTTGGTTTTGGGTGGTCATTATGATCTTTGGGAGAATGTTCAATAATATAGTCTTGGATTGGTTGTGGATGAGTGGCTTGAACCTTCCATTAATTCGTGGGAAGTGGTTGTGAGTTAATGTTTTTTTGGGAAATAGTCCTATGTTCTGTTTTGGTTGATGAAATTTCCTTTATATTAAAGGGTTGTATTGTTTTCATGAGTAATCCTTAGGCATTGATCAATGAGTTAGAAATTTTTATGGCTTTCTGAGGGTGCAAAGCTATAATTGTGGGGATAATTGTCGCACCCAGTTTTCATGCCTTGATTTGATCTGATTTGATGGAAATCCCAAAACTTTTAATGGGTTTTGTGTGAGATGAATGTTTATTTTTGATTTTCCATCTATGTATAATCATCCTACAATGGGTTCCCCATAGCTTGTTTGTGGGTTTTTTGATAAAAGGTTGGTTAATTCAAGATTTAAGCCAAACCATGATCCCATTTCCAAATTTAAAAATAAAATTTGATTATTTTATAAATCATTAGGTTTTTAACATTCATCACCAACTATACATCCCACATGGCCTCCTATGACCTATAAAAACAACCATATCCATTTGGAACTCTTAGGAATTAATAATCTTAGTGGATTTGTGTTATTTCGTCAGGTATTGGGCCATCTTGTGATCCAATTTCTATTTTTAAAAAATATATTACTTATTTTATATCTTAATCATTTTTTAATATTTTTCAGTCATTCCACCACTCACGTGAGCCCACAAACCCTAATCACATCCCCATCTTCTATTATTCCTCATTGGACTTCATCTTCGTTGGTAATTTGGGTGAACTTCCTCAAGGATTCTCAAATTGTTTGGATTTGAAAAAGTTAATTTTTCTAATTCATAAATCATTAATATTTTTCTTAGTTTACCCCAAATTATCTTTCCCTATTATTTTTAAACTTATGGATCATCTCTCTTCACTTCCATTCCCTTCCCTCTCCTCTAAGGGTGTCCATCTAATGGAATATTATGAGTTCTCTAGTTATCAAGGTGAGTTTCCTTCCCCTTTATCATTTTTCCTCCTCCTCCCAATTTTTCTTGGCTCTACTTCTCCCCTAGTCATGAAAGACCATGCGTAATATCATCCCATGATTTTTTATGTGTTTATTTATCATTTTGGGTAGGCATACATAGGTTTAGGGTGTATAAACCCTCGAAATGTGTTATCGGGTGTGGGGTTCCATTATTATGATTTTTAGGTAGGTTCTCCCATGCACTACCTTTATACATCAAAACTAATCATTTTATTACTGTTTTCAACAGATATTTATTCTTGGAATTATTGTAAACAGTTCAGTTTAATTATTTCGTGTGCAAGAAGGTTATTTTATGCCTTCTTTTGTTCAAATTTTGTTGTTTTGGTTAATGTGTACACACTAAGTGTTTGTTTAAGTGATCCATTTTCTTTTCACCTGACTAATATTGTATAGAACCTGGATTATCTATTTAAATAAATTTTTGGAATGTCAATTCTTGTTTATAAGATTTTTAATGTTTAATAGTGTTTCTTTGTTAATCTTTTCATGTATCCTTTTCGGGAAATTTCCAGGTTGGCTTTTGTGTGCTAAACTGACATAAACAATTTGTTTTTATTTATTTAAAATATTGGACAGATGGGAAACAATTATTTTGGGTTACTTAACTGGGATCTAGTCTATTTTTGGGATTTATAATGAATTGAGTGTTCATTTTTGGGTGTTTTGTCATGTGTTCTCAGTAAATTTCATGTTTTAAGTATTTATATATATATGTGGGTTTTAAATGTGTAACATGTGTTTTTTAGGGGTCTAAGTAAATGTTCTATTTCTTCAAATGGTGTTTTTACACATAATAATATATTTTTTAATTTTTTATTTTGATAAATGTTTTTTTGTGATGAGTTCTTAAAGGCATGTGTTGGTATTTTTATGGTAAAAATGGTTTTCATGTGTACATCATGTTGTATCATTTGGAGACATTTTATGATATGTGAAATTGATTTATTAAATTGTGTTTGGGCCACCAAATCTAGTTTGATATGGTAATGGTGGGTGTTTTTTCTTATAAGAGCATTTTTTAATTAATTTTATGTGCAAAGCCTCATAACACTTCTTGAAATTGTTTAATGAAAATTTATTTGGTTTATTTTTCCATGAAAGTAATGTGAAGAATGTTTTTTGGATGCTTGTTTGTGTATGATTTATGAATTACATTTTCTTGTGAAATGTTTATTTAATTATATGTGAAATTTGGTTGATCACTAAAGGGAAACACGAGTATCTAGGTGAGACGACGTGTACTGTTGTGCTTGTGATACATAGTGGTTTCGTCCCTATTTCATATAGCAAGTTTGACAATGAAAACACTAAATTAAGTATTATTATGAAGTTGGGTACCACTAGGTTATATTTATTTGTTCCCTACTAGTGGATCATGCATGAGAATAGTATTTTTTTTATGGTTACTTTTAAACTGAGATATGAGGTACCTAGGGCCCACAATGAACTTGTATCTAGGGGTGTTCCTATGACTTTTTCTCAATGAATTTATTGTATTCACCATCATAATACGGTTTTTTTGTAGTAAAATAATGTAGCATGTGTGTTTTATTTAAAATTATACTTTCCTTAAAGCATCCCTCTTGAAAAAAAAATCATTTTGAAGATTCATGTCATGGGAAATTGTTCTATAATTATTGTGTATAAAACATGAAATCTTTTGTTTGATAAATTCCATAGCATGGAAACTTGTTTGGAAAACATACTTTTATTTATTTTATTTCAAATGTGAAGGTTTTTTTTCTTTTATTTTAAGTGTATGTGAATTGGTAATAGAATATCAAGCCAACCAATTGAGTTTTAATACCCACACCTATATTTTTATTCTATTATTTATCCATTGTGAAGATTATATCTTGAGTTTGGTCATCTTGTGAAAAATTGGATAATTGTGATAGAGAGTGACCAAGGTTGTTAGATGGAGACAGTTGTTCATCAGGTCAGGTTGGTTTAGATGTATCTTTCAGTTGTGCATTTATTTTATCACATAAATGATGTTGGTTCAATTTTTATATAAATTTATATTAGGTCATCAATTATTTACTCTATTTTTCTTATTTTTTATATTTGTGAGGAATCTTTCCCTTGTTTAGTCTATTGATGCCCTCAGTGCTTGTCACCATCCTGGGAGGATTGGGAATGCCTTTTAGGACTTTACATAGAGTGGCTCGAGTGACTACATCAAGGTTGACTCAAGCTGGTTCATGACAAAATTGTATCAGTGGGGGCCAGATCTTAGTAGAACATGATTTTAAGAGCACCCTTGTTAATTAGTGGATGTCAAGGTAGATGTAGTAAGATTTTTGGGACTTGAGGGTTAAGTACTGGAAGAGCATGATGAACTCTTGCTCATTTGGATCCTCGGGTTTCCATGGGATTCCCAGTTTTGTTAGTGTCCCTAGTTCTTGGTGATCTTTTTTCATTGGGATTGAACAAAGGGAGATGGACTAATGGTCTACGTGAGCACAAAGGTATTGGTAGTCCATGAGGATCTGGGGAATGGTCTTCAGAAGGCTCTCTGTGTTGGTGTTTTGTTTGGTATGTGGGCACAAACCACATGGTCAATTCATCAATAGACACTAATTACCTTTTATGGGTCTCTTTGACCTTTCAGGATTTCAAATATTATTTTGAAATATCCTCATGTGATAATTGTTGAAATTGGTTTTCAAAATTTAATTTATGAATGGTTTTGGAAGTTTAGGTGCGTGAATCAAATATGAGAGTAAAGTGAAAATGATTTACCAATATTGTATTATCACTAATCTAAAATTGTGTTCTGTTGAAATGAAATGTTTTGAAAGCATGTATAATTTTAAGTTGATTCTAAAAAAATTTAATTAGGGTTTTTTTGGATGCTGAAAAGTGTTTGAATTAGATGAATTGGTTTTGTGTTGTTGGTGTCATCATAGAAAGGGTCTTAGTCTCTATGTCCATTGAATTATGAAAATAGGGATTATTGAATATTAGAAAATGGGATAGGGATATTTGAAAGGATTGCTTGTTTTGGAAGTTGTTTTAAATTAATTAATATGGGTTCTAAATAAAATGGTTATTGAAAATTTGTGTTTTTTGTGTGGAAATATGAAAATAGTTTTTTACTTGGTGGTTAGTGTGCCTATGGAAGGTACATGATTTTTGAAATGGGTTGATTTTTTTCTCTTGAAAAGTGAGGATGTTATTTTTATCATTTTTTTTATTCATGGTTGCTCATAGTCGTGGTTTTTTATAGATATGTTAATGGAAGCCAAGTCTATCATAATATTTGGATGCTTGGGGTGGCATGGGAATGTGCAAGTGAGTGAGACTTGATGAAACACCAATGGTAAATGTGAAAATCCACCATGTTAGTTTGTTTTTAAAAAGTGTTTTAAACTGAAAATTTGTTTTTTTTTTTGTAAATTGATGCTTATTTTGGTTGTCTTTTCATGTTTTAGAAGTGTGGTTTGTTTGTTATGCTTCCTCGTGATTTGGAAGTGATACTCTTTGTGTGTCTTCATATGGGATCTTGTTGCATGCTTGGTTTTGGATAAATGTTCATTGGATTTGTATTGATATTTTGGAGGTTGTGATATGGCCACATATAGTTCTCCATTTGAAATATTTCTATTTGATCAGCCTAAGGATTCGTTTCAAGGGTTAAATCCACCTTTTTGAATAATGCCTCAGCCCGTTTGTTGGAGTATAGAGCTGGTTGGGCACATATTAAAGAACCATCCAAGTATTTTCATTCTCTCGGTTGTGGTAGTTGTGTCAGGTTATATTGATGGGATTTTCAATGTTTCTTGTTCATTCTAATCCTCAATAATATTGAGAGAGAATGGTGATTTTTATCTTACAAATCACTGTTTGGGTAAAGGTATTCTGTTTGAGCAAGTGAGTTTCATGGGGTGTTGTGATCCTTAACTACTAAATATGAGGAAGGGTATTCTTCAACCATTGTATCTCTAGACATATGTATTTGAGTGAATCTAGAATGTAGCTGGGAATCCTAGTGGTGGGTGAGTCTACTTAATTTTGTTCCTACACCGTTATGGGGAGTTGGGTTTAACATTTCTATTGTGATCTCTCATAACTATGAATTTTCTTTTTCTACATAGGTTGTGGTGGACCCACCACTCATGTAGTTTCTATGGTTGTACCATATTGGATGTGAGCTTCCTATTGGTGATCATATGTGGACCACCCATATGAATTATGTGTGGTCTTGTATTTTATTCTTCTATAGGTGAATAGTGGTGTGTGGCTTTCTACTTTGGTTTTGACGGTCCAATAATTGGTCCCCTTCTTTCTCCTCCCAGTTTAGTGGTGATTTTTGGTTCATGAGAGAAGTTATATATATGTTCTTGTCCCCTCATTTCAGTAGAGAGGATTTTAAATGATCATGTTGTGTTTCTATTTTCTTGGGTTGGTAGGTTTGTGTAATGGAGTTTCGGTTGGCCTCTCTAGGAGAGGGACAATTGTAGATCATGTGGAAATCATATTTAGTCACTGTTTGTTGGTTTTTAAAGGTGGGGATTCTCTACTGTACTCCCTTGAAATAATTAGGTTTTATGGTGTTCTTTGGTTTGGGGTGTTCATTTGGATCTTTGGGAGAAGGCCCAATAATATAGTCTTGGACTGGTAGTGGATGAGTTTTTTGATCCTTCCATTGATTCTTGAGATGTGGTTGTGATGTTGTTTTGTTTCAGGAAAGAGGACTAATTTCCATTTTGGTTGGAAACATTTACTTGTATTTAGAGGCTATATTGTTATTATGAGTAATCCTAATGCATAGATCAATCAGCTGGAATGTGTTATGGCTTTTCGGGGGTGGAAAGCTTTAATGGTTGGGAGAATTGTCACACCATGATTTTCATGTCTTTGTTTTGATCTGATTCATTTGAAATCATGATCCTTTTATTAGGTCATGGGTGAGATTAATGTTTTATTTTGGAGTTTAATCTATGTATAATAATCCTAACATGGGTTCAATATAGGTTTTTTGGGTTTTTTTGTGAAATGCGTGGTTACTTCAAAATTTGGTCCAAACTGTTATCACATTTCAATGTTTAAAAACAATATTTTTTTCTTTTAAAATTACTTGTTTTTAACATTATTCACCCATTAAACTTCCTACTTCTCCTAACCATACCTATTAAAACCACCATATCCATTTGGACCCCTTAAGAATTAATAATCATGGTGGATTTGGGTTATTTATTCGGGTATTAGGACATCATGTGAGCCAATTTCTATTTAAAAAACTGTTTCAGTAATATCATATTCATTTTTTTAACATTTTTTGGTCATTCTACCTCTCACTCATGAAAAACCCCCATTTTCACCCCCCATGTTAAATTATCTTTCATTGGACCTCATCTTAGTCTGGAATTAGGGTGATCTTTACCAAGGTTTCTCAAATCATCTAGATTATAAAAATTAATTAGTTTCTTTCATAAATTATTAATTTTTACTCCTTTTCCCCAAAAATCTTCTTCACATTGTTCTTCCTAACCTATGTAAACTCTCCATTTATTTTATATACATTCTATATCCTCTATGGGTGTGGATCTAAGTTAATATGAAGATTTTTCTAGTTATTAAGGTGAGATTCCTTCTCCTTTCTTATCCTTCCTCCTCCTCCTTCCAATATTTCATGGCTCAATATTCTCCCCTAGACCTGAAATACATAAGGTTACATTATCCAATTATTTATTTATGGTTTTTTTCTCATTCGGGGCATGTATTCATAGGTTTAGGGTTTATAAACCCTTGTAAGGTGTTATCAGGTGTGCATTTCCATTCCACCTTGGTTTTGAGGTAGGTTGTCCCATGTAATGCCTTTTTAATTCAATATTTACATGTTTCTTCCTGTTTTCTCTTTATATATATACTATGTATTTTTTTCACCCTTTTTTTTATTTATTTTGGGTGAAAGAAGGTTTTTTCCTTATTTTGTGAAAATTGTGTTCTTTTGGTTAAAGTGTGCACATAAAGTCTCTGTTTAAATGATCCATTTTATATTACCACAAAATTATAATTTTCAGAACCTATTTTATCTATTTAATTAAATTTTTGGGCTATAAATTTGTTCTTATAACATTTTTACTATTAAATATAATTTTTTTATTAATTTTGTCATGCATTATTTTCTGGAAAGTGCCCTGTCAGCTTTTATGTGCTCAATGTGGTATAAAATGGTTTTTTTGTCTTATAAAAAATATGGGAAGCATGTGAATAAATATTTTTGGTTTCATTATGTGGTTAAAATTTGGTTTTGGGTTTTATAATGAAGTGAGTATAGGTTATAAGGTGTCTTGGCATGTCTTCTTGATAAATGGCATGTTTGACACATTTAAAGAAAAGGATGGGTGTTGAATGTATATCCTGAGTTTTTGAGGGGTTTTATTAAATTTAATATTTCTTCTAATGGTTTATTTACACCCAATTAAGAAAATATTTGTTGGTTATTTTGATAAATGTTGTTTTTGTGAAGAATTCTTAAAATCTCATTTGGAATTTTTCATAAAAAATGGTTATCATGTGTATTTCATGTTGTATCATTTAGAAACATTTTATGGTCCCTGAAATATATTTATTTAATGGTGTTGGGGATTCTAAATCTTGGTTTATATTATAATGGTGGGTTTTTCCCTTAAAATATCATTTTTAATATCTCTTCTGTGCAAATCCTTATTATACTTCGTGAAATAGTTTTATGAAAATCATAAGTGGTTTTCTGATCTTCGAAAGAAATTTGAAACATGTTTGCATAATATTTGTGTGTGTATGTTTTTTGAATTAAATTTTCATGTGAGAATTATATTTTATAATATGTGGAATGTAATTGAGCACTAATGGGAAACCTGGTTGTCTATGTGGTAGGACATGTACTAGTATGCTAGCTATATAGAGTGGTTTCATCCCCATTGCATGTAGAATCATTGATGATGACAACACTAACTAAACTATGATGATTATTTATGGGACCTCTAGGTTTTGGGTATTTGTTATCTAGTAGTGGATCGTACTTGAGAACATATTTTTTATGGTTACATTTACACTAAAATATGAGGTACTAGGGGCAGATAAATAACTATTGACTAGGGGTGCTCCCCTAAATTTTGCTCAATGGATATGTTGTATTCAATATCGTCATTCAGTTTATTCACAAGATAATTCAGTATCATGTTTATTTTATTTAAAAGTATATATTATTTAAATAAGACCTCTTGAAAAATGTTTTCATTTTTATGTTTCATATATTTTTAAATTATTCTATAATTCTTGTGTATAAAGAATTCAAGATTTTGTCTGATAACGTCCAAATCAAAGAAACTTGTTTGGAAGTCAGTCTTTTATATACATTATTTCAAACATTATTTTTATGTTTCTTTTATTTTAAGTGTAAGTGCATCGGGAATATAATATCTGGATAACCTACTGAGTTTTAATATTCACACCTACATTATTTTTCTATTTCTTTAGCCTTTGTGCAGGTTTTAGCTTGAGTTCAGTCACCTTGAGTGACATGGGATTGTTGTGTGGGAGTATGAACAGAGATTTTACATGGATTTAGTTTATCATTAGTTCTAGTAGGTTTAGTTGTATCATTCAGTTGTACATTCAGTAATGTCGTATAAATGATGTTGGTTCAATTTTTATATAAATTTTTATTGGGTTTTACATTCTTTATGTTGTATTACTTATTGTTTATATTTAGGAAAAATCGTTCCCTTGTTTCCTCTATTGATTCCTTCGGTGCTTGTAACCATCTTGGGAGGATTGGGAACTCCTTTTAGGACTTGTCATAGAGCAGCCTGAGAGACCAGTTCAGGGTCAACTCGGGCTGGTTTGTGATAGCTTTACACCTCACCCTCTTGTTATGTGAGTCCTCAGGCTATCCAAAACAATTCTAATTGCGGAGGACTGATATGGTAATGTAAAATATTTTTTCAATATAGATGTTGTATTTTATGTCTTAATTTGTCATGTAATTTTCATAATCCCCAAATACACTAGACCTCTCAATCTTCAGGGTTGTATTAAGTGAAATTTTATAATATAAATCATGTTTATGTGTGTAATAAAGAGAATGGTTATTATAGTTTGTATCAGAGGATAGGATTAATTATTTTTGGGATTAGGGTCATTAAACTCTAGTGAAAGACTTAAGGATAAGAATGAGTAAAAGAAAATAATCCCTAAATTTTGGTGAGTATAGAGTAAGTGATTTATCTTGATAAATCATCCATGTCTAGATACGAATAGGTAGAGGTGGTTCTAGAAGAAATGTATCCAGGGTTAATACCTGAAAACACCACATTGATCTAGACTTGAATGGGAACTAGTGCATGACAAATTTCCTTAATACACTCTTTTTTCGACACTCTCGAGAGATATTCTTTGGTAAATTTATAATCTTAGTAAGAATCATTATTAAGGGATTAAAAAAATTGCTCCTAAGAATATATTTTGGGAAATAGATCATGGATAAAATAGATTGAAGCCTATAAATTCATGTGTTAAAAAATAAATATAATTTATAATTTATCCATTTTTATTATTAGATTACCCTTTATGTGATTAATATTTAAAAATAAATTTCCCTAATATTACTTTTATGCTAGCCAATGGCTCGTTATATGATGACTCGGGCTAACAACCGATGCGAAGATCAATGTGATAACTGTTCTAATGAGGTTCCCAATCTGATGGATGTTGGAATCAGAAACTTTTCAATGATACTATGAGTTAAATAATGTTTTAAATAAAAACATGGGTCATGTGAAATGTACACCCCCCCCCCACACTAAATAAAGAACAAGCCACAATTGAGAACTTCGTGAGAAAAAGCCCGCTTACATTCAATGGATCATCTGATCCCTATATCAACGAACAATGGATTAAATCCATTGAGAATATCATCTCAATCTTTTAATTTTCTGAACAATATAATGTTATTATGGTTTCTTCTCATATGGAGGGTGAATCTGATCAATGGTGGATATTGATCACAAATACGGAGCCTAAGGAAGAGATAAAGGCATTGGAATGGAAGGATTTTTGGAAACTATTTTTCAATTAATATTTTTCTCCCAACCTCAAACATAATATGGAAACGAACTTCCATTCCCTCAATAAAAAAGACGATGAATCCAATGGATCATATGAGGAAAAATTCACAAGGCTTGCATGATAAACCTACGGTTTTTTGTTGACCCTGAATACAAGGTTGACCACTTCATTACTAGACTAAAACCTATCCTACATAAGGCCATAATAATCCATGACTATGATAGCTATAAAGAAATTGTTTTATATTCCATCAATGTTGAAATGGATATTGGCCAATATTGGGGATATCATGGGGATAAGCAGTAGAAAGTGGTCAATAATTCTATCAGTTCGATGGATAAATCTAATGGTGGTATGAAATTCTAGCACCCCACTTACCAATGGGGTGGAAAGAAGAACCCCATAAATTTCCTGAAGTGGAGGAGGAAATTCTTTAGGTTTAGAAGAGATGATAACCTTGCCATTAATTTCTGACAAGAAAAAACTGATGTTGCGATAGAGGAGAGGAATACTTTGTTTGACGCTCAATGCATTGTTCATTGTTACAATTACAAATGACTAAGGCAATTTGAAAACCAGTTCCCTATGAAAAGGGTTTTTTGAGGCAACCAAAAAACTCCAACTTATCAAGGATGATATTTTTCCTTCACTATTACCAAACTGAAACCCAACAAAAAAGTATTGGCAAGTACTATAGTCATTCATTCATGAATAGAAAACAAATTTTTAGGTTTTGGTTTTATGCATTATTTTATATCTGAAATGTTTAGGAGAACAATACAAACACCAAAAAACTGATGGAAGTATAGATATTGATGAGAACATTAAATGGGGAAATTATTCCATCCCATGACTATAACTCCTCCCCTATCACAATTTATGGACTGACAACCCCTGAAAACCATTCCATACTTACTCTGGTAGAATTTGATGCAATTCTTGGACTGGACGTGCAATATATATATATATATATCCAACATAAATTTCCAAGAGAGGGAAATCACTCTCTATTTGGAGAATTGACCCCTAATTCTATACAAGGTCAAGGAGGAGGCTGAATCTTCATTAGCACGAACATATCATATGTGGATATTAATATAAGGCTCCGACCATAAACATTACTTATTCATGAATTAAAGGAATAATTCACATAGAGGATCTTTTCAGGTTTAGAGTTTTAGAGAATTAGGTCATAACTATTACATCTCAAAATATTACATTGTAGACACTTTTACTAAGTTTCCATAAAATAAAAAAAACACTTAAAAAGAAACATGTCTAGTTCCATGTTTTAGATAGAATGTCTTTCCTTGATCCCATCCTTGACCCTATTCATCATTATGTCCTATGGAAAACATTTCAAAAACATGTTATGAGCATAAAAATTCCAGTAAAGGATACACAAAGAAGGAAAACTGTTAGTTTTTCAAAAAAAAAACAAGTAAACCAAGAGTACTTTACCAAAGTAAATACTTTTCACCTTTATGAAGTAGTAAAAACTCTTCACTGAATAAAAGACCATTTATTACATTTTTGTAACCAAAAGATTACCATAAAACCCATATAAAGAACACATAACATATAAAGGTAACCTGGGACATAAACATACTTAAATGGAATAACCATACTATCGACCTCCACACATACTTAATGGAATAGCCATACGGCTGGCTTCCATACCCAATGTGTTGGAGGTCATCACATAACCATCTGTCCTGGTATTCATGAAACCACCCGTCATATGGTTTATCACATAACCACCCGTAAAATTTCCAATTACCATCATAACACATAAAATATTGAAAATATAAACATTTCAATAACAACATTTCATTTGAAATCACAATAAGTAATTCCATGATATTTAATTAATCAATCCATTTTCAAAAATCATTTAAAAGAGATTTTTTAATCAAAGTGTCCCATACCACTTTGAAGATTTTAATGGAATTATAATTTTAAAACATTAATGTCCATATAAATAAATACTAAAAGCCACTTTGAAAACATGGACATTAAAGATAAAGATTTAGAATAATGAATCATTAAAACATTTAAAACGATATTTTTGTTAAAGATTTTTTAACAAAATTAGAGACTCTTGAATACAAATAATTGCAGAATAACATTTAATCTGAACTTTATAATATCATGAGAATAAAGGTATTCATGATATAATATGTCAAAGGATAGTATACACACCATATAAGAGTGAATTGGTGCATAACAACAATGAAGCCTCGATGGAAATGTAAATTGAGATGAAATCCATTATAAAGATGGTATCCTTATATTAAGTATAACTCTATCACATAATTATGTGTGTAAAATATAAATACACCCAATATAATAGGATATTAAGTGTGAAACAATCAAAGGTTATTCACACATATTCTTGGGAAAACAAAACCAATGACATAGATATTTAACTCAATGAAATGAGATTGAGTTATGATTTAACATACAAGTTCGTAAGAATTTATCAATGAGATGATTATATGTAGAAATAGTATATCCACACAACGGTTTGTGGAAATTAAAACATAGAGATTCCACTCATAATCTTGGAATAATAAAATCATGAAGTAGAGGTTTAACCCAAAGAATTGAATGTGGGTTAAGAAGTTCCCTTATAGAAATTTGACACCCTAACGACGTCACTTTAAAATTCAGAAAATGAGTTGATGAGAGAGAAAATGGTATCTCATCACATGTTCATAAAATTTACATAAATAAGGATATATAATAAAATATCCAAACATAATATTATGTGAATTAAATGACATAATAAAAGAAGTCTTTAAAAAAGAGGAGGGTGAAAGGTCCCCTTACCGAGTTGGGTAACTTTTGAAACGTACACCCCATGGAAGAAGGGTCATACAATGAAGATGTAAATACTGATAAAATGAAATTATACTACACAAAGTGTACAATAATGGGAAGTATATACACCACTCAAAAGAAATAGTGGAAAATGTAGCATAAATGTTACGGAAATAAAAGTGAGATGACAAATCCCTTACGAAAACTCGGCAGCCTAACGACGCCACATAAAACATCCAAAATTGGATTTATGAGATAAAATAGGGTCTATCATAATATGAACATAAAAATTATAGTATGAGGCATATAAAAGAACATCCCCAAACATAATAAAGATGAGCTTAAAAGAAATGACATAAAAGAGAGCACTTAAAATGAAAGAGAGAGGTTGGATCCCTTACCTCAAGTCTGACTTGTCTTGTTCGTTTCATTATATTACTGAATAATAGACTTTGGTCAATTTTTAATTGCTTAAGGAACTATTTTAAAGATTATTATTAAGTTCATATCACATATTATAATGTTATAATAATTATTTAATAATGTGATTTCATATCAGACATTTTTGTCGATTTTTGGTACTTGAGTCAAAAAAGAACTTGTTTGAAAATGATTGTCCATCTAGTTATACGTAAATCATCTCCAGAATAGAATTAATGATATAAATATCATATATATCCAGTAAATATTAATTTTATACTACCCCATAACATTTGGAGAAAAAAAGAAATGAAATGCACCGTTCATGGGGACGGTAGGCCGTACGTACGCATGAATGCTACTTTCATTTCTTTGTCATATTAATGGAATTAAAAATAATTGATAGATATATATATTATAATTAAAGTATAATATATATGTTATATAGGTCACATATGATCATTAATTTCATTCATTATACATTCCATGTATTGCATTAACGAGTCACATCACTTGATGGGGAAGTAGTCCACACTTCCTCGTATGAAATTATCGCATTTTCACAACATGAAAAGCATAAAGGCATGTTTAAAATATAACATTCATAAGAATATAGAAAAAATAAATACCATATATATCATATATAAAATATAGTTACATCATAATGGCCACCATGAAAGGTGTTAAGAGAATATTGAACAATCATCGCTTCGTGAGGCAGAAATTCACCATCCACAGAAACAGTATGTTCTTTAACCATTAGACGAAGGTGTGTGTAAGTGTAGCTCGAATACTGCCAATAACAACATCCTAGTATATTTAGGATACTGGTTTGTTACAAAATAAAGGAATAAAAGAGTTTAGAGGGTTGGAGAAGCAAAATAAAACATAAGAAGACAAGAGATTACACTGCCTTTAAAACAGGTAACTCTTTTTGATTTGAGCTCAAAGGCATCCTTGGGAAGAATTAATCCCAAAGCGAGGATTATAGGAGTAATACAGGGATGTTTAAAGAAAAAATGGACAATGTTTGGCTGATAAAAAGTCTTGAGAGGTGTGGGTGAGGTGGTAGAGGTGGGGGCCTTTTATAAGAGGAGAGGAGGGGCACTCTTGGAAAGTTATAAAAGGTTACTTTATTATAAAATTATTTTCTGATTTTAAAGCTCCCAAAATTATATATTTCGAGGATAAGGTGATAAGAGTTCTAAATCCACCCATAAAATAGGTTTTTGATAAGTTTAGGTCTTATATTTTACATTATCTTTTCATTTTTTTAAATCGTTAAATAATGAGGTAATCGCTGCATCATCATATTTTCATAAATAATTTAATTTATTTAATGTCTAAAAATTATAAAAAAACAATCATGATGTATGAAATATTTTTATCTCTCTAATAAATATATATAGTCAAAAATATGACTTGTATAACCCCATTTAAATTTTTTTTAGTAAAACAACTAATGTTTGTGATATTTTTATTTTAACTTTAAATAAAAAGTTTTTAATGTCATTTTCCAACCAAAGTGGCTCCATGGCGTCCCCAAGTTGACCCATGGATTTTCTTGGCCGGCCATGACACATCAAATAATGGTAGTACATGTGTCAAGGTCATTTCATATTATTAAAACATTATTTTTACCTTAAACTACACTAATTACCTCTAATCGCGATTAAAAACTTAAAAGTTACTATTCACCAAAAAATTATTTTAATCCCATTGAACCAAATTTTACTTCCTAATGACAAAAATTTATGTTGTATTTTTGAAATTCAAGACACAGAGGTGGTAAAATTTCATTTAAATGAAAAATCAGTTTTTTATGTACCACTTAGTGGTTTCACTATTCATCAAAAATTGACGTTTTTCAGAAAAATACCAAAAAATCACCCTAAGATATATTTGATATTCCAAATTCAATAATGATGTCTATTTTAAAAAATTTAAAACATATAAGTTTCATTAATTAATTTAATAATTAATTCCCGCTGTCAAAACAAATAGCGTGTTTTTATGAAACAAAAAAGTATCAAAAGATTGACACTAGTTTAAGTCCAATTTCAAGGTGAAAATAATTCCAATGACCACTATTGGATTAAATGGTAAAAATCTATTCTAATTTCACTTTAAAACCAATTAAAAAGATAATCTAATCATATCAAAAAATTAGATTAAAAAGAGGTTTTGAATTAAAATACAACATTTTTCACTATTCATTACAAATGAACTTTATCGAAAAAGTACCAAAAATTTACACAAAGTAAATTTTGATGTCCAGATTCTAATGAGGATTTTATTTTGTCAAATAGAACATATAAAATTGTCAAAATTATATTTAAAAAGGCTTCTCCATCAAAAGGCGGTTAATCGATCTTTTAAAGAATATTAGAAGATTTATTCTCAAAATTGGATTCATTTGTATTTTACACCTCTAACATTTATTGGATAAAAGTAAAAATATTTTACAAACATATATAATCATATTGTATTTAGTTCCATTCTTTCCAGCTATTATAATGGCTAGGCGTTAACTACCATTTAAAATAATATTATTTTATTACTAGTGTGCAATGTTAGATTTCAAAGAATCTCTTTATTGTGTATCAGGTACGCTATAACAACCCCTTTAAAGTAAAATTAACATTTTATTCACAAATAGGGATAAATATAAAAAAAGTCATATTCTTTATTTACCTGGGGTGTTATAATTAATGCCCTATGAGCACATGTATCTTGATTAGAGGATTGATTTTAGGAAAGAACCATCCTTGAAGAATTGTGTATTGTGAGGGAATCTGCTGATGTGTTTCCCAATGAGTTTCATTGTCTTCCTCTTATAAGGGATATTGAATTCATGATTGTTCTTATACATGGGGAATTTCCAATATCCAATACTCAGTATAGAATAGCTACTGTGGAGATCTAGGAGCTAAATAAACAACTATAGGAGAACCTGGATAAAGGGTATATATGCCCAAGTGCATCACCATATAGTGCACCAGTCCTCTTCATCAAGAAGAAGGATTGGTTAATGCTCCTTTCCATTGATTATCATGATCTCAACAAAATCATGATAAATAATAGGTATCATTTTCCATAAATTGATGAATTTTTTTATCAACTATAGGGATCACAATACTTCTCCAAGTTTGTGATGTGGTCAAGATATTTCCATATAATGGTAAATAAGGAGGATATCTCCAAGACTGGTTTCCATATAAGGTACGGGCACTATAAATTCATAGTAATTCCTTTCGGACTCCCTAATTATACCAAAATCTTAATGGGCATGATGCATAGAGTATTTATAGAGTACCTAAAAAAATTTGGTAGTATTTATATAAAATATTATAATATACTATAAAAACAAGGAGCATCAGGATCATCTATTCATTATACTAGAGACCCAGAAAAATAAGAAGCTTAATGTAAATTACAAAAAGTGTGAGTTCTAGTTGAACGAAGTTTTATTCTTGGGGAATATCATCGCAAGATATGGGATATCTGTGGAACCCTCCAAGATAAATGCAATTGAGGGATGGCCAAGCTCAACATTTGTGATGGATATCCATATCGTTTATGGGTTTTCTAAATATTATCTCTATGTTTTGAGAAATTTCTCAAAATTTTCAAACCTTTTTACCAAGCTAACTCAGAAGGGAGTCAAGTTTTCATAGAATGATTAATTTGAAGAGAGCTTTAAGGAGTCAAAAAGTAATCTTATACCTATGAATGTGATCACACTACCCAAAAGTGGAGAAATTTTTTTGTTATTCAATGATGCTTCGAAAAAGGGAATGGGTTGTGTATTTATGAAAAATTAAAATGACATTAAATATGTTTCAAGGAAATTGAAATTTCATGAGAATAACTATCTAACACAATATCTGGAGTTAGATACAGTAATATTCTCTTTTAAAATTTTGTGACATTACCTAATTGGGGAGAATTGTGAAATATATATGGATCACAAAAGCCTAAGTATATATTCACATCAAAATAGTTGAATATGAACCAATTAATATGGTAAAAGATGATCATTGATTGTGACTGCTTAATCCATTTCCACCATGGGAAAGAGAAGAAGGTGGTGGATACTCTGTGTATAAAGGACCCAATGATTCTATCATTGATGATAATTGAAAAGGGTCCAATATTATTATATTTGATGAAGATATCAAGGGAATCATAAATATAGGAACATCATAAATCCATTCACAATTTATTTCTCAACTATCTCTTTTGGAAACGTAAAACGACATGCAAAATTATTATGTGGGAATTCAAAGGAAAGTTGAATCTATCAAAAAAGGGAAATCCTTGGAGTTTAATGTTAATGAAGAAGGAATTTGGAGATTTTGGTCAAGAATATATATTACACAAAATCTGGAGTTAATGAATGAACTTTTGGATGATTCACATTGTACGAATTTCCCATTTCACTAAGGAAAGACAACAATGTATTAAAATCTACAATAGAATTATTTGCGTGATAACCTGAAGAAGAAGATTTTTGAGTATAAATCAAAGTGTTTGGTATGTAAAAAATTGAATACTGAGAGGCATAAGTGTAAGAGGATGATGAAACCATTACCCATACAAACATGGAAATGGGATAACATAACCATAGACTTTATCTCTGGATGTCTGAATACATCCAAAAGAATAAATTCTAACTGGGCTATTGTGGATTTTCCTAAAATTACAGCCCACTTCATTTCAATTTGGGAGGATTTCTCAATTGAAAAATTGGAAAAAATATACATCAGAGAAGTGGTAAGGTTTCATGGTGTACCACTATCAATTTTATCCGATCAAAATAAAGATTCACCCCTATGTTCTGGTGGATTATCCAACACAATTAGAGTAATAAGTTGAACATCATTACAACTGAACATCCTCAAACTAATGGATGATATGAGTATACTATCCAAACACGTGAGGATATGTTTGGATCATGCTCAATGGACTTAAAAGGTGGATGGGATCAACATATTCATCTAGTTCGGTTCTCTTACAACAACAGTTTCCACTCAAGAATTCAAATGGATCCTTATAAATCCCTTTATTGGAGGAGGTTAAGAAAACCAGAATGTTGGAATGATGTTGGGGAATGAAAAATTTTAGGTCTATAAATGGTTAAAAAATGTTTGAGAAGGTTAAGACCATCCATCGGCACATTAAATATTCTCACAGTCAAAAAAAGATCGATGCTGACAATCATTGATGAGACCTAGACTTTGATATTGGAGACATCGTATTCCAACGTATATCACCAAAGAAGGATGTTATAAAATTTTGGAATATTGTAAAGATTAGTACATGGTACAGAGACCCTTTTGATGTCCTTGATCGCATAAAATTAATGGCCTATCAACTAGAACTCCCAAAAAAATCTCATGTACATGATGTATTCCATGTAACATTCTTGGCGAAATACATACATGACCCATCACATGCACTCAATCCATAGGTGGTACCATTAGAGAATTACCTCACATATAAAGAGAATCTGGTGAATACCTTAGATTGTAGAAACAATGTTCTACTAAATAAGACGATATCCCTCATCATGGTGTTTTGGTGAAACCAAATGTTTGAATAAGCAACATGGGAACTATAGGAAGTGATGAGGCAGAGTTACCCTCAACTATTTTAGTGTGGGAAAATGAAATTTCTAGGGAAAAATTTAGTAAGGCAAGAATATTGTAACGACCCGATAATTTATGAATAAAATTACATTTATTGAAATGTGTTACTGAAAAAAATTAACTCTTTATTTATTATTGGGTTTAAATGACCATTAATAATCAATACCATTGTTAATATAGCCATTAAAAAGTGATCTCACAAATGATATAAATTTATGGATTATAAAAAAATCCTTTCGTCATAGACAAAGGAGATGATGTCCTCATCCAGTGGACTTAGGTCATATGAAGATCTTTTTCGTGAGCATGGAATGGAGTTAGTGTCACTAGACTTTATTCATTACCAAGCCCAATCTGAGTTTTAACATGTAATGATTGAATGGGATTTCCTATGGAGGATGTTCAAGTTAATAGAGATTACCACATGGGCGATGTTATCTAAGCCTCCCCAAGAGACTGTCACTATCGCACACCTTACCCTTAGGTCTTATGTGGGTGTTATAAGTGGTTTTTTAATTATCTATTAGTCACATATTATGTTGTCCATTTTTATAAATAAATGTATTATTTTATTAATTCCATTATGAGATTAGTCTTTCTTAAAAAAAATTAATGACTTTGATAAATTGACTCTTCAGGTTAAAATGGTTCTTTTTAGAAATATATACATTATTATATTAAACTAAAGTTTTATTAATTATATTATAAAAAACTATTATGAATAATGATTATATCAGTTCCTTATCTATAAATTATTAGGTAATCAGTTTGTTGATAGTTATATTTTTCATACGATAAAACAAAAAGTGTATTTTTAAAAAATTTAATTTAAGGAATTAATTAATTTTAAAAAAAAACTAATTTTTTAATAAAATATTATTATGATATTAATTTTAGGAATAATAAATTATTATATAAATTTTATGCAGTCATATGTAATTCTTACCAATGTTTGAAAATTGTTTCTGTCAAAACACCTGAATTTTCAATAAATGTTGGTTTTCATTTTAAAAGTAAAAATTCACATATTTATAAAATTATTTTGATGAAATGAATATTATTTTTGGAATCAAGATGTCAAATTATCCAATGGTAAATTTTTCAAAATTTTCTAAGACATTCAAATTTTTCAGAAAAGATGAAATATCGTATAAATAAAATATGTGTTTTATGACATCATAATGACCCAAAAATGAAGTAATTAATATGATAATGGTTATTATCAGTCCAATATATGTTTTTACAATAATATAATTTGATTATATATTTATTTTTATTATTTTACAAAGCTATATTTAATCCTCTAAAATGTATAATATACTTTATGATTTTAAATTCATTTCTTAAATAATGTTACTCACCTGCATATAAGAAAGGATAATACTTTAATATATTTGTAAATTGGCCTTATAAAATAATGTCTTCAAATCCACTTTGTAACACACCATGTTCAAAAACCATGGGAATTCTTTTGGTTTTGAATATTTAAGTATATTGTTTCCAAACCTTAAGTTTGTGAAATATTAAAAAATCCCCTCTCATTTCATATATAAACCCACCCAAGAGCCCACTTATCTTCACTAAAAATACTAGTATAACATACCTAATATTACCTACCTCTCTATAATCCTCCCATGGTGCCCCAATATCTCATGAATCCCTTATTCAATGTTTTGAAGTCACACACTTAGGTATGGGATCCTATCATTCCTTACATTCTAATTTTATCTAAGTCTCTTTATATTGATACACCATTTTATTTTCAATTAAAAATGTAGGAATATAATTTAGGAACTCTCCCATTATTCCTTGATTATTTTGTAATAATGAGATACTAATTTATCTCTCATTAATTCATTCTGTGTACACCTGTTACCATGCCAAAATTCCATAAGGGATTTCACTCTTCTTATTTCCATTCAAGTATTTGTTCCATATTATGAATCTAAATTCCATTTTATATGTTGTAATATTATGTTCTATGATCCCCTTACTTTATATTTCATTTATAAATGATTAGATACCAATTTTTCTCTCATCAACCCATCTTATGAATATCCATATGATGACGTTATGCTTCGAAAATTGTACTGCGATTTTCCTAGCCAAAATCAAAATGTAGTGAATACCATACCCATTTCTCTATCAGTGGTATTCACCTTTATGTGTATATACTTATTTAATGGTACATACATTTATTTATTCCACATTCCTTAATTATGGAATAACTTATGATTTCTAATTATTCCATGTTATATGATACATGTGGCACACTTATGCATGAAATGAAATGTTTATGAAGGGTGTGCCCATATAGCTCTCCAATGCATTGGGAAATGTTTACTATCAGGATAACTCACATACAATGTGGGTTTAATCATGATAATTCATGTAACAGTAGTGTCCAGTCGTGCTAAATTATTTTCAATTAGGGTTTACTCATGCGAATATATGTGTAAAGAGACTTGGCTCATCCTGATATCTTGTTGTATGTTGTTGCCACATTTCCATGTTAGGATACTGATGTTGTATCTTGCCTTTATGTTCATGTTTCTCTTATTCTCCAGTAATATTTATATTTCCTAACATGTATTTTATTCATCATTTGATACATTTTTTACAACCTTACTAGGCTTTATAGCTCACCTTTTCTAATTTATGTCCTCATGTTATCCCACACAATGTTACGTATGAAGGAATATTGAGGTCATGTAATAGAAGATTTAAATAAAGATATAGAATTTTATGTATTAGGTGGTCATGTAATTTTCCTAATCCCTAAGACACTATACCTCTCGATCTTCTGGGTATTATTATTTTCAATTTTATGTAATATAACATGTATAAGTGTTTAATAAAGAGAAGGGTTATTATAAATTAATATGGATAGAGGGTATACTCTACATTATTTAAAAGTATTATTCACAGTTTACCATATATTATTTTAAAAATACTACATATTATCTATGCTAGATTATTGGAAATAGTGTTTCTTAATTTCCATAAGAATCAACATATTTGGCCATTAATAATAATAATAATGAGTTGTGTACAAGGGAGTATAAATTATGGCTTATTATTTACAACTAGATAGAAAACAGATATATTAGTATATTCAAATAAATATTCATATGGTGATGTTATGGATCATAAATCCATAATCAGAGGATCTTTTTATATTAAGAATAATTTTTTTAGGTGAATACTAATGAAAATTTATTGTATTTCACATAGAAACATAGTAGTGGAATATGTTTTAGTCACTAAATCTTATTCACATATTTTTAAGATGAATAAATAGTTGGAATACATTGGTAAAGCATTGTAACAGTAAAATAATTATTAAATGTAGAAAAATAGTATAATTGGTTTATCTAAAAATTTGTTCAATCAATCATTAATGAAGAATATTGTGATCCCATAACATTTCATGAAGTTGAAAGTGGATAAAAATATAGTGATGATGGAATTAAATGGTATTAAAGATTGAGTGATTGATATTATCAAAAATTCATCAGTCAAACATATATTTCAAATGCATGGGATTAAAATTAGAGTTCATGCAATTTACTCAAAATGATAATTAATATAAGTTCTAATATCCATATTTAACTCAACATTATATCGAAATATTAATTGTATATTCACGTTTTCGGTTTTTTTTAAGATTAAAGATAATGGAATATAAAATCTTGGGGGATAATTCCAAGGATGAAGAATTATCTTGAGAATACTAGACTAAATCAAAGAACATAATTCATTCTATTACATTATTCTCTAATATATTTCTCAAATAGGATTAGATAAATTTTTTACAAAACTTTCTGTTAGTTTCTAAAGTACTAAAAATTTGAATAACCCTTTACATTTTATTCTACAAGGGGGTGTAAATCATATGTTTTTATGTTAAAAAGGAATTCTAGGTGAATTAATAATTATTATTGGAGTCCAAATGGGGATACGTATAATAATAAGAACCAATGTTATTTATAAATTTAATTTATTGATAATATAAGTCAATTATTATTTGGAAGAATCTTGATTTAAGGAAGAATCTGGTTGAAACTATGGTGTAAGGTAGTGGACCATTTAATAAATATAGAACTATTTTTTACTTTAAATGAACATCATTCCACAATACCATGCTATGACATAGTGATGATAATATGAAAAAAATAGGATAACCCTACAGAACAACAACAGTGAAGAACCACTGTAAGGAAGAATGAATATCTGCATCCATTCCAAATGGGGTATGAATTTTACATAGCAACCAATGTGGGTTGGTACTAGGTAAGGAAAGGAAAATAGTGCTGGGAGACCCCATGATAGAATAAATTGTGAAGGATTTAATAAATCCATTATGACTATTAGGGACCCATGGGATTTCATGGTTTGTTGATTTGATATCAAAGGTAATGATGAGTTCTATACCTAAATAAAATTTCAAAGTTGCATTAAATATGTATAGGTTAAATTTCAAGGTAACTAACCACATTTCAACATATTAAGAATTAATTCCACATTGAAAAAAATTAATACCAATTTGTATCTTGTTCATGATGATGTGAAGGTGGATTTTTAGGTGGGGTGAATGTTCGAGATTTTTAGAGTCTATGGAACTTGGAACTACATTGATTTTGACCAAACCATAGTCATGATGGAGACAAGGTATTCCACACCTTAAAAAGGGATTTTTACTTGGATGGTTTAATTTTTTTAGTGTGATAGATAGGATCTTGTTTAATGTTATTATGAAATTACTCTATGAGGATAAGCTACACACATCATTCTTTGTGGTTGTTAAAATTTGTTAAGTAAAAATATAAATATCACCCTATAGAGGGGGATGTTATTTCATGAGGTATGGTTCTTGTATTGTTTCAAAATAGTTGATGGTGTGTATTTTTTTCATAATTTTTTGGCGGTTATTTTTAAATTTTAATCTATTAAATATTAATTCAATAATGAATATTTAATAATAGATTAATTAGGTGATCAATTTGAATTATATTTTGTTGTATGTTAATTGGTGTTTAAATTTAAAATTTTAAAATAAAAAATTCACTAATATAGAAAAATATTATATATGAGAAAAGTATCATTGGTAGAATGGAGAGGATTAAAAAATAGAGAATTGTTAATAATAGAGAGTTTTGGATATTATTGATAATCATGTATTGATTACAGAAGTTTAATCAAACAAATTACCACTATCTATATGAAATGGAATAGAATTGAATCATAGAGTACACTCGTTTTTTTTTGTTTGGATTTTACTACTGTAATCATATAATATTATCTATATTATTGAATCTATATTTTATTCTCACTTGAATGTAGGGATAAGAAGAGAGGAAAAGGTTGTGGAATTTGATAGGAGACCTGAGTAAATTCAGTGTAATCATGCTCTTTGTTTTTCTTCCTTTACATGTGACTAAAGTGAAATTTATGTTTTCTCGGAAAAGATGATGACGATATCTAATAATACCAAAACATAAATTGAATAATTTTCATCAGCACAATTTACTTCCACCTCCTTCTTATGATGTATAGTGGGACAAGGTTATAACATGAAACGTATTAGGTTAAATTGTGCATATTTTTTTATGATTGAGTACTCATATCATTTGGATGATTTAATGGTTTTCTAACATCCTAGTTTTCATCTCTATACTCTTTAAAATTCCACAAAATCATTCCACTCTTAATCAATTTTTTACTCTTTATCCTCTAAAAATGTACAAAGCCTGTGAAACTTATTTCGAAGTGGATAAACATGAAGAGGATTCTATAGAAACATTATCATAATCAGTGAAAGCCTTGTCTTCAAATGATTTTTATATTATTAGTTTATTTTCTAGGATCTTTCCTTATTCTCCATATATATATATCTTCTAATTCCTACACCTTACATTTTCAAACCACAGTATTCCTTATATGGGGGTTCATAATTTAGCTTTTTAATGTGGTTCTGTATATCAAAACTATAGTTATTCTCTTGACAAAAATTATTAGAATTTTCAATTTCTTTATAATAAAGAAGATTATGTTATCTTTTACTGACCAAATTGTCATACGTTTGGGCATCATAAGTAACCATAGTAATGACTAAATTAGACCATAGAGTTGTAATAATTTGAGAAATTTGTGGATTTAGAGTCTATATAGGGGGATTTATATTCATCACAGTCTCATCATACTAACATGGAAATGAAAAAATTCTTTCCAAAATATTTTATATATTACCATTATTAATTAAAACATCTACTTTCTTGGAAAATTACATGTTATCTATAATTGAAGGTCTATAATAAACCATAATAATAAAGGGGTTCAGTAAAAGGCTCAAAATGTTAGTACATATCACAAGAGGCCCTATAAGTATAGGATCCTAATATTTTCCTCCTGTAAAAAGCAGACTCATCAGTACAATCCTTTATTAATTCTATGGTAGTCTTGTGATTTGAAACCAGTTGTAAAAATACTTCCATGTGAACCACTGTATAAGAAAGCATATGTCCCCTATATATCCCCTTACGATTATCTCTAGAAGGATGTGTCCTATGTAATTTCAATTATTTGTAGACTCTAAAAAACATTCAGTATCTAATAATAGGTTTGAGAAAAACTGGTTAGATGATCCAATGCTCCCCTGATATGATAATAACGATGAAATCAATGAAATGTTTTGATATTTTAACTTTTATATAGAGCTACGTAAAGATAAAATATGCTAGTGTGAAAATAAATAATATAATAGATTCCTTAATGAATTACCTTTTAACTGAAACACAAAAGGATTCATGGATGGTAGAGGTAGATAATGAAATAACACTAAAACACATATTTTAGGGAATCATTATGAAAATATAAATTGACTGACCACCTTGAAAATATGAATTGGGTATAACAAATGGTTTTAAAAACACTAGAATAAGTTCAATAAAAATTATCCTCTTTAGATATTTTTTCGGAATTTTCCTACAATAAATATTCCATCATACATATAGCTCTATAGGCCCAAATTAAAGTTTATTAGGTAGTCAAAATCCCTTTTTAAGGAAAAATATTAAAATTCTATCCACTAGTTAAAGACGAAAAATAATTGAATATTATATAAATTTGGATATGGAGAAATCCACTATAGGGTCACCCTTTACTAGGTTGTAGTCTTGAGGACTTGTTCTGATACTTATGAAATTAGAATGGGGAAGTATATCTTCTTTCAAAATCACATCCCTCTATTCTAGTGGAGGGGTCACACCAACAATTATAAAAATTAAATGTTTTTTATGTGGTACTAGTTCAAGGGAATATATGATCTATTACTATATATAAAAATTATAATGGTTGTAATGATAGAGAATGAATATCCAAAATTTCTTACTCTTGTGGTTAAATTTTTCCTCAAAGTATTACATATAATGTTTAAGAATACCTCATATGTGTGATGTATAATTCAATATAGATTTCTTAAATGAAAAAAAACCAAATTATATTCCCCTATAATATATATCTCTGACTACGTTAAATATTATAATGATTTAGATATAAATGGCTAAGTAGAGGGGTTGTATATTTCAATTTCCTTATAATTGGGAATTATAATTCATTTATCCAAAAAAGTTAAAGGAAGTGTACAGTTTTGGGTAAAAAATCAAAGACTAACTAAGTGAACATTAATAATATCTATAATTTAAAAAATATTGATGATTTATATGATTAGTTTTTTTTCATTGCTTTTCAAAGAAATAATTAAATATTGGGTGTATGTTTTGAGTCTCAAAATTAGAATAATTTATTATGGATCGATTGAATATTACAATTTTATGTATTTTGTGAAGTATTAGAAAGCGTTTTGTAGTTCTCAGTTCATGGAGAATTTTCTATGAGAGTTGGATATAATATGTTTTCTTAGAGGGTGTTTTATTTCAAGTTCATGATTAATTTTAGGTAAGAGTTTTCTATATTTACTCAAATGTGATATCATGTGGAACTATTAGATCTTAATTAGTTTCTTTATTAAAGTGTCAATGTTTCATGTGAATCCATGATCTACAAAGTGTTTGGGAGAAGTGTTTTAGGATAGAGGTAGTCCTACATGGTACATGCATAGTAAAAATATAATCCTAGGGACTCTGTACCTATATGTTGATGCAGCAATGAATGTATAGTAACTAAATGGATCTGGGGTCCATTCAAGGTGACCATTCATCATTCCATTATTCCCAAAAAAATTATTTGTATACAAAAAATGATAGATTCTTCCCTTATTTCAATCGCAACTGAGGAGAGAGTGTATTGGAAAATTTTATGGTGATATTAGATCATTAAACCACTTTTATGTAGATTTATTCCACCATTATTTGGAAACTAATATTATTTACTATGAAATAACCTCTTGTTATTCATCCAAACTCATCACATCTCTAATATAAACCCTAATCATGGGGTTTTTGTATAATTGTTGTAAATTGTGTTGGAATATAATTTTTTTTTAATTTTGATATTATTAAAGAGGATATAGTGATGTAGGAACATTGTTCTAGTTTTGTGGTTTAGCTTCATAATCTCGATTATGGTAGAAATGTTATCTCCCACTCTATTTTTTGAAAAATACTACAATCTTGAATATTGGTGTTTAAATAAATTATATTATGTCCCTAGAAAAACATGGTGATTGTTTTTTGATTTATTTTTATTTAAAATGGTGTATTTCCATGTGATATATTTGGTGTATAATAGAAAGATTAGTTTTTTGGTGATTCTATAGTTTCTAGGAAAATTATACTATTTTCCAAGAAATTATTGAAATAATGTTATTTGTAGAATGAACACATAACATGGATTGATCGTAAATGATTTTGGATTTCAGTGTGTAGTTTTTATGATGAAAATTTTTATTATGTTAAATTTATTGGGAATAGTTATTATTTTTTTAAGATTTAATTACATGGGGGATGTTATTTTTTTGGGCGATGAGATGTGTGGTGAATTTTATTTTGACTGTACACCATGATTCACAGTGGATTATATTTGTCTTGTTCATTGAGTTACATAGTAGATGATGTAATGGTGGATTATTTTGTATATTTCACTAGATTATATTATTTTATTGATGATGGGGATTTTGTTTTTTGTTGGCCTTCAATACAAGTTTGGTAAAATCTCCCTAGGGTTTTGGTAGCTTGTTGTCCATGGGTATGTGATGTTATAGTAAACTCTTACTTGTGTGTGGGACCTTTCTAGGAGAGAAAATATGATTTTTTGGTGTAAGTAATCCAATAATTAGTTTTTGATACCAACTAATAAAAATTATTCTTATTTTAATGGATCAATTTTATTTAGAGGTGATAATGATTGTGATCGTTTGATTTGGAAATTTTTTGGTGCAAATTACTTCCAACAATTTATTAATGGAATTTTTATTATAAACATGTTTGATTCTTAATCTAGTAGATGGACATTTTATGTGTTTTTTTAAATTATTTATTGTCAATGTTGTTTCATATGGTTTTATAAAGTTTTTTGGTTTTGGTAAAGTTATATAAATATCATTTATAACATTTTTTTCATTGGGATATGGTCTATGGGGATTATTAGAGAAATATTACGGTATCATAAAATCACCAATTTCATGGGAAGGTTCAAGTCTATATAGATTGTGTTACATTATTTTTAGGTTATTGGATGTTTATTAATTAGACATAACATAGTATCATTTCTAGTTATGTAGAGACTAGTATTAGATGTTTGATATTGTTTATGATGGAAGGTTAGTTATTTATTAGTTTTTTTATACATGTATTCTTTTATATGTAATTACAATATTGTTGTTATTATTTAATATCATAGCTATATGAATCAAATTAATGTTTTTAAAATTTGACTAGTTTCTTGTTTTGATTTATGTTTTAATTGGTTTCTTACATCATTACCCTTTAAGGATATTGGTGGTTATATTTTTCTATCATGAAATTAGAGTAAGATAGTGGCAATGAATTTGAATCAATTTTACCATTCATATGGTAGGTTTTGAGTATTTTGTTTTCTTTTTAAATGTTATAATTGTTATCACATTGGTTATATTATGTTCTATTTGGTCGATACATATGACGTGTGAGGACATGGGAGGTGTTTTTCCTAGTCATTGTTTAATAAGGTTTTGAAACTTGGGGGAATTGATGAGATCCAAATTTATGTTTATTATAGTATCGAATTGATAAATAATCTGATAGAATTCATTATTTTTATCAATAAATAATATTTGTAGAATATTTAAGGTTGATATGTTTATTGTGTTGAATTTTTTACAATCCACAAATCATAATAAAAATCACATGATATAATGTTTATTATGTTTAGTGAAGGATTTTGGGGAGTTTATAGGAGTGTAAGGAATGTCTATAGTTTTTTAAATAACATAAAAGTACCTTCAATATTGAGCCCTAACTGCATTGGTTTTGATATATATAATGGGTTAAAATAATAAATGATTCATATTCATAATTTTTAAGCACATATTCATAAGGATGGTACATATGAGAAAAATAGGGCAAGAAATGTTTTGGTAGGTTTTCATACATATTTGTTGGATAAAATCATGAATTTTTATGGTTTTTTTAAAACACTGTATGTTAAATTATCTAAATCATAATTTTTATTCATGGTACTTAATAATTTCATATATAAAACATTGTATGGTTCTCACAACATTTTCATGGTTGAATCAAAGTAGATGAACTTCATCTGGTTCACTAGGATATCTATAAGTTTCCCTACATTGTACTTTGCAATGTTTTATCCATTCTAAAAATGTATTGAACTAACATCATAAGAATGATCATCCTTATGAGGTTACTTAATCTATTTTAAGTCTAATATAGAGTTCATAAGGTTCTCATGGGACTTCTAATGTTACAACACTTTGTAAAAGTATTAAATTAATATAAAAATGAATTTTAAAGAAATCCATAATATTGAATATTTTTAATAATGGAAAAAACCAACTAAATATTAAGACAATATTCCATGGATTGAAATATCAATAAGGGTATTTATGATTTAATAAATTGAATAAGAAGGTTTTCTCTATGAATAAGGAAGCTATGTTGAAAAGGATAAGATGTTCAATTTTTTCTTAGGCTTATTGGGATATGTCACAGTGAGTCATATAAGTTCACTATTTTTCATTCTAGTGACAACTTGAAATGAGCTAAAAACTAAAATATAGGCTTAAAAATAAAAAAAATAACAATAAGCATCAAATTTTTTTTATAGATATTCATCTGTATTATGAATTTAAAAATAATATTTGAAGAGGGTAAATGTTTCTCATTCAATATATACTTTTTGAAGGGAATTAAAAATATAAAAAGATAATAAATTATATTGAAAAAATATATTTTAAAATGTTATAAAATATAGATAAATAATTGGACAAAAATATACACATTCTTGTTCAAATATAAAAATAAAAAGAAGAATATATGAAACAAAAATAACTTAATCGAAATATAGTATGCAATAATAATATCCTATGATTAAATTATTTTTTATCATTATACATGTGTGGGATAAATATTTTTACATTTCCATGATATATTATTATAACCTAAGTTCAAAAATCAACCATGCTCATTACTATCCATATTATTATACTTTGTTTTCATATAATCTCATGTGAATCTGGATCATGTCAATGATTATCCTTCTCATTCATTGAGGCGAACCTTGTAAATTTTTTATTCCCTCTTTGTGTGTGTTAGGGTGTATTAAAAAAATAATCCTAACAATTTAATAGGTTCTTGTGGGTGATTCATAAAACAAATTTGAAATGGATGTAAATTATTGATTCACCTTCTCTCTCTAGTGGATTCCCAAATAATCCTAAGCATTTTTTTTATTTGTTATCGGATCCATGGATAAATTTATAGAAGATATGTAGTTTAATGTTTAATTTAAGAGAGTTTCTATATATGTGAATATTTATTCATTGAATTTAAATTATACATAATGGAAAATATAAATTCAATTAACATTAAGTTGATTGAAAATTTATATGGTAAAATTTGTTATATTTTAAAGGACATGATGTTTCCTTATCAACATTTAATCAATTCATATGTATTAAATGATTTATATGATGGGTTTCCACCCTATAAAGAACATGTATATATGGTAGTGTAAAATAGAAATAATCGTTATAATGAGGGTTATAATCCTAAAGGTATATTGTATTTATTATCACATATATAGTTTCTAAAAGAAAAATTAATTACGAAAGCACAAGGTATTACGATAAAGATAAGAATATATATGAATGAAATAGTAATATTAAGAAACCAAAAAAAGGTTTGAATAATATTTTAATACCTAAAAATTGTTGATAATAAAAATATATATTACAAATTAAAAACAATCAACTACATTATTAGAAATGGATGAGGATTTTTATGAAATTTATCAGATAATATTGTTTTTCAAAATATTTTTGAAAAAAATTAAATATAAATTTAGTTGAATGTATCTTTTATTGAATATTAAGATCTAGTAACACTTCTTGAAGATTATTTACATATTTTTCTCATATATAATGATATTTGGAAGGGAAATTATTTTAAAAATATGGATAAGGGTAAAAGAATCTCATCTTAATACAAAATGTTATAGAAATTTTAGAATAATATTATTCAAAATAAATCTTGTTATTTAGATTCTGTAGAAGATATTGGTGAATAGTTTGATAAGATTGTTTTCCTGACCTCTAGAAGTGTGATAATAGTTAAGGGAAAATTCATGGGCAAACATACACAAGAATTTATAAATTGTGGATTTGTTTGACATTTTGATGGAAAATTTCCAAGCATGAAGGAAAATAAATCTAATAAAGATGAAAATGAAATACCAATATAATTATATGGGAAAAAGGGATCAAGTAAATATAAGTATAAAAATAAATTCAAATAAAATGGATTGAGTTTTTCTATGTTCAAAAAGTGAAATTTCTAATCAAATTATCGAGAGAGTAAGTAAAATATTAAATAAAATTAATTTAAGGATTCTATTGATATTTATGAAAATCTATTTATTTCAATGGTGAATTTGGATGAATTTACAAATGATTGACGTAGTGATGTTGCGAGTGTGTATTAAACTGAGATGTTGTTTAAATTAATGATATAATCAAAGTAGTATCTTCTAAGAGACCTCAATGTTAGAGATGGAGAACAAAAATTTGATGAAATATAATAATTATTCTACCAGTAAAGAATATATTTATACATAAGAAAAATAATTGTATTTTTAAGAGATTGATTATTATAATATTCTATTTAAGGATTAGAATACTTCTAAATTTTTATTTCAATAGGAAGATTGTATAATTTATAATTACAGTCAAAATATTTAGTAATACTGGTTAATACGATAAATTAACTCGAAAAATTCAAATAAAAATTTTAAAAAAATATTCAACAAATTAAGGATAGTTAAAAGAATAATAGTTCTTATGAAAACTGAAAAAAAATTATGTTCCATGAATTAGAATGTTCATAAAAAATTGAGGAATGGTAGAATATTAATAATCATGTTATTAAGGCTATGTATGTGAAAAAATCAAGTTAATATTATAGATATTTAAATCCTATGAACAGTAATTTGAATAAAAACACTAAAATAAATAATAAGTTTAAAATGGATATATATAATCAAAGGATGAATAAATATTTATTGGTAATCAAAAATAATTTCCATTCTATAAAATGGGACAATAGTCATGACTCAATGAAGGAAGAGAAGATGGTGTCCATGTATAGACAATAATATTCTTGCAGATGTATGTATGCTTTCTATGGATACAGTTGTAATTGTGGATAATTTGACCATCTGAAATAAATATGTTTGTTTAGTTAACAATAATTTAATTATTATATAATTTTTTGGACACAAACTTTTAAATGGGATTCACCCCCCCCCCCCCACACACACAAGAGAGAGGTTCATAAGTGGTCTAAAATTTCATGAAATTATAATGAAAATAGATTTCAAAAAATAAAATATGTTTGTGAGATATGTTACCATTTGGTTAAAATTCATGAATATTATGACACCATCCTTTCATACTAGTTTTTTATGAGTTTTAATACTCATAAACCATGAATAAATAAGGAAATAAAATCTATATTGTTGTTTATGATATCTTAAATCACTAAAAGGATAATATCCTTATATTATAGATTATTGGTGATTTTTACCCATAATAGAAGAGTTAAAAATCCTGAAGTATGTTGAAAATTAAAATCAATGATAAGTGAATATTCTAAATGGTGGGTCTCCATAATTAAATTTTTTTTCAATAATAATTTATAAATAGATGTTGTCATCGAGGAAGAATTTGTGTGTAGATGGAATGAGACATAATATCTTAATTATGTCTTAGTTATTTGATAAAGATAGTTGTGTGATTTTTAAAAATACATTTTCATGGTTAAGAGTTTAAAATATGGATGTATTATTATGAGATTATAGAAAATATTAAAAATTGGTTTCTGCTAGATATTCTAAAAATTCATTCCACCTGAGATTGAATGAAGAAACTCAATTTTGGTATAAAGGGTTACATGATATAAGTTGAAATTTTATAATTTATTATACCCTCAGTGATAATATTCATGATGTTTATATGATAGAAACAAAAATAAACTATATTTCCTTAACATGACAAAAGATGATAATTATTTATTCACAAATTTTGGTTGAGATTAAAAAAATCTCATCCATTAGAGCATATCCATTTGAACATTTCAATAACAATGATGAAGTTATAAAAATGTGTAAATAAGTAATTTTGTTTTTGTTTATAAAATTAACCATATTACATGTATTTTGTTTCTAAATCATAAATCATAGATTTTAAAAATGGTTAAGAGATTTAGAATGAGTGGCCAAAAACTGTGTGCTTTCTTTATAAAGAACTTACACATTTCTAATGCTGTAGAATAAAAAATGGAATATGATACTAATTTTAGAACAATTATATTAGAATATTAATTATAATTCTAAATGAAATGTTTTTTAACATTACAATATAGAATACACACATCATGAATCGTGTTCTATATGTGATGATTAAGTTATTTGTACTAGGTTGTGGAAAGATTTTTCTAAAAATAATTTTAAGTAATAAATTTAATGGATAGAGAAGGGGTTTTAGTCATTTTATGTGATGAGGATAAACATAATTAATACCATAAAATAATGATAAATAATTTTTAGTTCTAAAACATTTTTATAAAATAATGATATAAGGTTCATACTAGAAGAAATTTACTGAAAGCAATGCATAATACACTCTTTTCTCAAGTTAAACCAAGATATGATTAAGAATTATTTATAGATAAATAGTGGGTTCATTATATAACAACAAAAAATTATAAAATGATAACATTTTATTAAATAGTGTATGACACACACAACAACAATCTTAAACATCCCACGAAATATATTTCGTTAATTTAATCTCTTTCATATCATGTGAAACATGTATGTCCAAATCTAAATGAACCATAATATAGTATACCATTATAAAAAAAAATTTATTATAATTTTTATAAATATTACTAAAAAATTAAAATTTATTTTTATTTCTATATATTATAAATAATATAAGATTTATTTAATGGAAAATGGAATGTTTTAAAAAGGCAATATTTCATTTACAAACGGTTTAGTGACGCACTACACAGATAATTTAATGTTATTTTTTACAACTTCTAGAGAATTTATTTTATATTAATTTTTTTCACCTTTTAACTCATAAAATAAAAAATATATTTTTCTGAATTTTTTTTATTTTTCTAAAATGTTTCATTTCCCTATAAATTGTTGAAAATACTGATTTTTATTGAAAAATATGTTATTTTTTAAATAATTCACAAGGATAAATTACATTTTAAATTTTTTTTAATGTAAAATTAGATCAATTATATTATAATTTTACAAATTTAAGTCATTTTAATAAATTTAATATTTAATTTTTATGTTAATACCATATATAATTATGAGAAGTTTCTCTTTGCAAGACCACTTTTTCGTCGTGTCTATGGGTATAATCTTAAATTGATTATTTTCCAATTTTATTAATTGAAACTGTAATAATGGATTACATATTCAAATTCATAATAAAAAATATTATCTTAAATGTTCAAATTAATTTTTTACCATAATAAAAAGTAAAATAGTAAAAATTATATACCATGGTTTAAGTAAAATGGGTTTACCATGATTTTATACTAAGAATATAAGGCTTAAATTTGACTAAACAATTTTCAGAATGTAATCTTATTCCAATATTTCCACCTTAGCCTATCCCAATTTCAATGATAATCTTATTTTTCATGTAAATGAATTTATCATTTTTTATTCTTTTGGTAAATATCAAAATAATTTTCAAGAGGGTTTCATTTACCCACTTATAAAAGGCACCCACTACCCTCACTTATTTAAAACTAATAAGACTGATGGATAAATACACACCTGAAAATTATCTATCCAACACCCTTAGACACATTAGAGATTATGTTCTTCAAAAAATATCAAACCTACGGTCCTTAAGATTATATACAAAGGAGTTTTATCTTAGATAATTTAATTGTCTAAAAAAATATCTTTCATTTTTATTTATTCTTTTTTTACTCCATAAATTATATCATAACACTTTCAATATAATAACACAATTATATCCCATATAATAAGATTTTATTATATTTATTTAATAATATTGTTCCTTCCCCTCCTCTATCAAAAGGTAAATGAAATCATTGATAATTTTTATGATGTACTACCACCTTGAAAATAGAAGTAAATCGTTTTCCTTTAACACCTTTCAATGATTGATATCTTGATGTATTTAAAACATTTATATGATATTTATCATACTTCTATACTTATATAATTATAACATCCCATATATATTCTTACCTTCTTCTCCTTATAATTTATAATAACGTTGCTTCTGTGTATGGTAGACTTCAAACATTGGAAGTGATGTCTTTTTTCTCACTTAAGCATCACACGTAAAGTAATAAGGATATATATAATAAATATATGTGATAAATATGATATAATATTTATTCTAGTAGTCTAATATATCTCCAACATCCTTACCCTTTCACCACTTAGTGGAATGATATCTTAGATCGTGCGTACATATTTCCTACCATCTCTATGAAGTGATGTGATCCTTTATCCTTTTTCAAATTTAAATAATGATTCTAAAAATGTATCTAATGAAAAATTGAATTTTTAACATTAATTTCATTCTATAGATGATATAACTATATAATATGCATAATAACATGAACTTTCTTGAAAATACACACCTTCTAATATAAGGTAATTAACACCCAAAACATTGAAAGTAATGAATGGTAAATCATTAATAGGTGATAGATCATTATAAGAGGATAATATAAAATATTTTAAATATTAATATGTTTATTTTATAAATTAATAACAGATTTAAAACAATTATATATTAGCATAAATGATTTTCAACTTAAAGGTAGAATATGGTAAGGGACTTCATATCAATTTTCCTTAACTGAGGTGTATTGTAATATTATAAAACTATTTTATGTTATATTGTGTCTATAATTCTCATTTTACAGTTAATATAATGATTACATAATATTTTATAGTATTTTTATTTTCAATTTGAATTAATTTACTGAAAAATATTTGACATAAAAGTTACAATGGGGTAAAGAATTTTTTTACTCAATGTCTTTATTTAGAGATATTACATCATAGTTATCTTTTACATTCTATAATTATGTGTGTGATGAATTTTTATGAATTTATTTTTTATTAACACCTATTTATGTGTATTTCATATTTATCCATATAATAAATTCATTTATTAATTCTCACTTCAATGTTGTGATTAGGGTAATGGTTCATTTATTTATCTCATTCTAATTGACATTTTTAATTATTTATTTTCAGTTGTAGAAATGTATTTTATTATTATTTAATAACTAAAATTCATTTTATTATATTGTATTGATTCATGATATATTCATATAATATTACCATTATCCAACTCCTTGGTACATAAAACATTTTAAAAAAAATCTATAAAATCCAACTTTATCTCTCTCTCTGGCCAGAAATCTTTTTTCTTAAAAATTCCAAATTTTAAAATGCTCTCAAAAATATTTTTTAATATTATTAAAAATGGATTATTAAATAAATTTTAACCTATTTTGTACATTCATATAAATATAATTAATGGAATATTTATGTTTTTTTCCAAAAAATGTCTTTTTGATATAATAAAAAAACTGAAGGAAATTATTTTTTCAATGTGTACAGAATATACAAAATTTCCTACAACCATCAACACTAAATTTTTAAATATTAATTTATATGTTTCAAAGGTTATTTTATAGGAAACTAATTTTCAAAATATTTTAAAAACATTTCATTTGAAAAATTTATTTTCAAAATTCAATGTATATTTTAATCAAAAAAATTTTAAAGAATTTTTTATGGTATTTCAATTAAAAAATAAATAAAACAAATTTATTTTACATATACTCCACTGGTGATAGGTTGTATTTATTCCATACTTATTATTCCTATTGTTGGATTTTGATTATTTTGATCTAAGGTAATATTGAAATTCACTTCCTTGATTCATTTTTTAGACAATAACTTTTTAGTGAACTATTCAATTTCCTATGATTATTGAACATTTAATATACTATAAATATACATATTATATATAATCATTATTGTTATTTCTTAAACCATACCTCATTTTTTTTATTGTGTTTTAATCTAAATGTTATCATATGGACTATAGAAATATTGAAAATATGAATTCTATCTTCAATTTAGATATTTAAATTTAAGGAATAATTTTCATGAAGTAAATTGATTGTTTTATATACTAGTAATTATTTTTATATGATGATATAGGTGGTAACCATTTCGATATATCCACTTGATGCATTCGTAGTCTCATGAAGAGAATCAAATAGCTAGTAATAAATAGGTTTGTACTTATTGCTACAATATCTTATGAAATATATTGATGTATATGTATAATTTTATTGAAAAAGTTACAAAAAATGATTAATAATTTTCTTCATTATGAATTATGTTATTATTATCCATTTGATTTTATAAATGAATCATTTGATTCATTTAATTCCCAATATATTAATTAAATGGAATGTGAGTTCAGTTATTTATCTTAACCTATTAAGTATTCCTTACATATTCATGATATTAATTTAATTTAAATAGAATGTTTGTTTAGTTATTTACCATTCTATATTGACTATTCTTATGGACTAATCATAGCTTTCTTTTTACTTATCATTACTGATCATTTTATCTCACCATTATTTTCATTCTGTTCCTTTGAATCCATGAAATATATTCTCATTGATATGAAAGTAATACTATAGGGGATAATTTTATTATCTAAAAAAATGTCTTATAATTTTAGTTTTCAAATTTAATTTGGTAATCTTGTATGTATCTCATTTACCAAGACTACTAATGTATTTCCACTTTTGGGATTTTATTCATTATGTCTGATGACAATATAATAAAGTATACACCATCTTTGAGATACTAGTGTTGGGGTCACTATATATTCTACTAATTAAGAGGTATATTGGATAGATAATAATTAGACATGAGAGTTAGTACCAAACCCTAAAGATGATAACAATAACAAAACAATGTTTTATTTAAAAAAATAAGTTAAATGAAAATGGTTAATTGGTTATAAATAAATAAATAACTTTTTGGAAATGATATTATAGGATTTAATGAATTTATTTTTATAAGACCTCCACACTATTTTAAATAATTTAAACCAATAGAATATTACTTTCCATTATAGGAAAAATGAAATATTAAATATTCAAAATGGTTTTCAATTCTTCCTTCTCAAATGGGGAACTTGAAGAACAGTTTTATATTGAAAAACATTGAAGATAATTTCTTGGTAAATAAGATATATATGAATTCAGTTTAAATAATGCTCTATATTGGTTGAAAAAGACCTAATGGTATTTGTATTTCATGCTACATACCTATTTGAAGAGGTTGGATTTTATAATATAAAAAGGGGAATCAAATATTACGATAAGTTGTCCCATGTTTTTTTATGAAGATGATATTTTATTTTTTAAGAAATAAATAATGTTTCTATGAATATTTTTCACAATAAAGAATGATTTTATTTAAAATTCATATATGTTTTGGAATGAAATAATTTCAAGTATTGAAAATTTATCAATAGGGGGATCCTATTAGTAAAAAAATAAAAAATGAGTGCATGGCAATATTTAAAGTTGTTTACAATGGATAATTAAAATAAACTTTTATTCACCTATTTTTGATGTAACCAGTCATTAAAATGTTCTAAAAGAGAAATAAGTTTACTAAGGACAATTCTAGAAGATAATTGTTAGTGTAATATACTTGAAATCATCATGAATAGATATTTTATAAATTTTCACTATTTCTTCCAAGTGTCAAAGTACATAAAAATAATATCATTTTAGAACTAAAAAAATTAATTATCAAGTATATTACTGGTATAAAATAATATTTTTTAAGGTATAATTAGAATATGGAAAAAAGGAATCTTAGATACATATATACATAATGGTATAGAAATTTAGATGATAAAAGTACTACACATAGATGAGTATTCTTTTTGGGTGAATGGAGTGTTTTTTAGAACACGAGAAGGAAAAATTATATAAAATTTGTTAATACTGAACTATAATATCTAACTATATCTTAAACCAAAACCATATTTATGTGGTTGAGGACTTCTTTTTAAGATCTCAACATTAATTTAAAATGGCCACTATTTGTGGGCTATGACAATAAAAGTGCAACATATTTATCCAAAATTTTGTTTTGGATTCAAAAATAAAATAAACTAAATATAAAATATCACTTAATAAAATAGAATGTGGAGGATAATTTATTGAATATGATATTTTTTCCAAAAAATTATTATATTGATGATGTGTTCATTAAACAATTTCCAAAGTAGGCATTTCAATAATTAATGTAGTTGACGGAAGTTCAACCATTTTTCACTCATGTATTAGTTATGGTTATTATATCACATAAATCATATTATTAATTGGATATTATATTAATGGGCGTTAAAAAAAATAAAAAGTTGATAACTTTTGTTTATTCGTTTAAGTAGTTAAAAACATAATTAAAATTTGGTGTGAAATATTTTCCAACAATATCCATTAATCTATTGTTTTCCAAATGAGGCAAAGATATCTTATTTTGGGGGGAATGTATTTAGATAGGGTTATTAAAAGTGTAATTTTTTCCTATATAGTTTTCAAGTGCATAAGTATTTTGGAAACTTTCTAATAATTTCAGTGAGCATGATTAAAATGTCTATTAATTACATGTATTAGAAAAAATATTCAAAAACTGAGGGAATGCATGATTCTCTTATAGTATCACATGTTGAATAAATGATCCTTTTATTTTTCATCATGGACAATGAAATCTTTATTTTTGTAATTTTTTTTCAAGAGGATCACATGTAGTGATGAGGTGAATGTAAATCAGTATTTTTATGGAAATCAAGATGTTAATAATCAATAATCATTTTTCATACACCATGATCTCACTAGTATTATTAAAATTATTTTATGATGATTCATTTATGATTATATTTATAATTAATGTGATTTTTATTCCATTATTTCCATCACATCACAAAGGGGGATCTTTTTTACCTCAATATTTATTTGTAATGATATTGAAACATTAAAGATATTGTTCACATACCATGGTATGTCTTTTGAAATTTGAAATTAAAGAAGTTTCCTCTATCATTTGGTATTTTTTATAGAAGTTTATTTGGATAACAATTGAGGTGGTTAGGTTAGTTTTTTTATTCTTTAGTAAATGTATAAATATTATTGAAACTCCCATGATATTATTTTTATTATAAAAGCTGAGGGATTTTTGAAAGTTTATAGAATTTTCAAATAGGTATTTTACTATTTTGAAATAACATTGAAATGTATTTGACGTTGGTCCAAAAAATTATATGGTTATACTTAGATAGTGGACTGAAAATTGAAAAGGTAATGAACATCCCTAATTTCATTTAAGTCTATTAATGATAGATCTAGAAGAGAAGAAGGAAATGGAAAACATTTATAATGTTCTGTTTAGTTTCCATAAATTATATTCAAGTCTTCATAAGGTTGCTTTTTAATACTCTAAAGTATATTATAGGCTTAATAAAAACATATAAAATACTTTGTAAGGTGTTATCAAATACTTTTAAGGTTTATCCAATATTCTTAAGGGTGATACGGAGTAGGAGAACTTTGTAATGTTTATCATTATAAGGTTTAATGTAGGGGACATCTAAGATTCACTATAGGAAAATACATAATGTCCCTTCCATTTAGAAAAATTATTTTAACAACTTAATAATGTTGGGAAGCTTTTTAATGTTTGTAGGATGTTATAATGTTCATAAAATGTTCATAAGGTTAATATGGGGCCTCATATGGTTCAACACATTATTAAATTATGATATTTCAAAAAAATTGGCTAATAATTTCATAATTATAAGTATTTAAAATAAAGAAAGAAAATTATATAATTATTAATCTAATTTTTTTGGAATAATATATCTGAAGATGAATTTTTTTTGAAATGGGAGAATAAGGTTTTCACTATAAAGAAGGTAGTAAAAGAGTAAAGGAGTAGAAGTTACATATCCATTTTCTAGGATAACGATTCTGGCATGTCTTGAATCATAAACTTGTTCCATGAGAAATTATTGTAACCACATAGAAAAATATATGGAAAAAATAAGATTTTTTTTCTAATTATAATATATATCGAGCTATTATAGATATTTATTTATCAATATTTTGAGCCTAATATTATAATTTGAAGAGGGAATGTTTATTTTCAATAATATATATTGTTTATATTTCAATAAAATTTTTATGAGTTGACAATATGTGACAAATAGAGAAATATAGATATTATATAATAGATAGAATTAATTAGAAGACTAATATACATTCTGTTTTATAATTAGATAACAAAGAATACAAACATACTTTAAAGTGATAACTTAGTGGAAAACACATCTAGAAGAAGACCCACATATTATTATAATAACTCATAACATTGTGCTAATTTAATAACAAAATTTTTATATTATTGGGATAGATTATTGTAACACATGTTTAAGGATATACCCTACTCATTTAAATCAACATATTGATTCTAGTATGTCTTATGGTCATGAATGAATCTAGTTCATGTTAAGGATTACTATTCATAATTTGACAGGTGTACCTTGTAAATATGTTTTTCGTTATAATTTATTATTTTGGGTAGAGTTATCAGTAGTGAAATAAATATTTTAACATGTATTTAAGGTTTATTTAAAATTTTAATTTGAAAAAATAGTTCTCTCATTCACCCCTAGTGATTTCCGACCTATCTTATTGGTGTTTTTCACAAAGGTGAAATAATTAAATTCATGGCCAATATTTTTACCATGAAAGAAAATATTCGAGTAATTTTTTCAAATATGACGTTCCTCTAGACTCATAAATTGTTGATTTTGTTCAGTTTTTCCCATAAAAGGTGTATTTTCCATAGTGGACTGTGTGGGATTTCTTTTTCATGTACCATGTTATAACATTAGTGAAATTTCTTATTATATTGTTTATTACCTATTGTTATTGACTATTACATAAATATAATTTTGAAATAATTCCAAAGGAAATTTTATTATACAAATTGATCAATTTGGAAATCAGAACGATTTTATATACGTTATTGGTGAAATTTCCACTTTTATGTAAGATTAATGGAAATATGTTGGGGTAAGTATACGGGTACAAAGGATTACATGAGTTTATTGAAATTAGTAAGGGTTTATATTTGTATGTTGTTTAATATATTTTACTTGTGTTGACATTTTCATATATGTTATATTTATCAATACTATTGAGTCTATCTTGATATTTCTAGGTGTAACATCACAGTTTCAGAAGCCACCTAGACGCACCCCGTACCCAGTTGGTGACATGGCCTCAAAAACATTTCCCCAAAAACCAGAGGATGCCGACTAGCAGTGAGGGCCTTAGGTGCGATAATAGGGAAACTATACACTCATTGGAAGAGTACACAATGAAATTAAACAAACATACAATAGTGGAAGTAGTAAATATCCAACAACTGTAATTAGCAGAAGACTGAGATAATAAACAACTGGTGCAATGCATAATAAATGATGCATGATACATTTGTCTAGGAAAATAGCCAACAAGAAACAATGCTGAATAGAAACAGTACTGAACCAAGTACAAAAGAAAAGATAACAGCTCATCAGCTTCACAAGCCTAGGATTGGCCCCATGCTCTCCAACTCCTTAGCAAGTCAAGTACCTGAAGTGTAAGGGCGCTTACCCTTATCTATACCTGCAATAATAAAATCTGTTGGTTCCCAAAATCATGACCCAAATAGGGTGTGAGACTAAATCCTAGTAGGAAACCACCTGAAGATCTGTGCCTAACAGTCATTGAATATAAAGAAAGTAAAATTACAGAAAGTAGTAAATAGGATCATGCTGAACAGTAAACAATCCACACTTCCAATATCAAGCAACAGCCAACGACCAGCTAAGAACAAACAGTTAACCCTCTGATAAGTATTCACAACTATCCCCTCTGGTTTACCTAACAATTGCAAGAAACCCTCTAGGAAGTAAAATTAGCTTAGCCCATATGGTTCAGTCGTACGAATTCATAAAGAATCTCTGAGGAAGCACTCACAGTCAATTCCCCTTATAGTCTAAGGTAGTCAAGTACTCTCTGAGGAATCACACAATTTCAATTCCCCTTATATCCCCATAGTCAAGGACCTTCTGAGGAAGCTCACCTAGTCAATTCCCCTTATATCCTAAGTCATTCAAAGACTCTTTGAGGAATCTCACTCAGTCAATTCCTCCTACAGTCTAGGATGGTTCAGGTTAATTCAAAGTAAACAAAGACTCTCTAAGTAATATCACTCATTCAATCCCTTCATAGTCTATAATTCTCAAAGACTCTCTGAGGAATCTCACTCGGTCTATCCCCTTATAGTCTATAATGCTCAAAGACTCTCTAAGGAAGCTCACTTGGTCTATCCCCATATAGTCTATAATGTTCAAAGACTCTCTGAGGAAGCTCACTCAGTCTATACCCTTATATTCTAAAATGTTCAAAGACTCTGAGGAAGCTCACTTGGTCTATCCCCTTATAGTCTATAATGTTCAGAGAATCTCTGGAGAAAATCACTCGTTCTATCCCATTATAGTCTACTACTCCATGTTCTCACAGCCCTGTGTAAGTCAATGCCTAGCAATGCAATATTAACAAGGTAAACCTTAAGAACTACTTGGCTAAACAGTCTACAGCTCAACAGCATGTCAGAAAAACAACTCTCCACCCAAAATTCACTAGGCATGGGAAAATAGGAAAAACATGACCAAACGGTCAGAAACAGGTCAAGCATGGGGAAAACATCCAAAGAATAGCAATTAAACCTTATTCATATCCAATCAACCTCTACGCAATCCTACAAGCATGGCAGGCCAAACAATTGAGCTAAAACTGTAAATGCGCAGTACCTCGTTCAAGGGTATTGGCACAATTGGACATTATACTCAAATACTTCAATGAAAAGGAACAAACCACTTACCCTTATGGTTTTGGTTAAAACAATCCACAATCCACCACACCCACAAATCCGAGAACTGCTTCACAAAAGACCGTTCTAAATCTCTTTCCCTATCATCCACAAGACATAAAATCAACAGGCATGTAAAACCCAACACTAGATCTTCATGAAACAGATGTAGATCTATAATACCTAGAGAGAGGAAGAGAATATCTAGGGAAAACCAAGGAGAAACCAAGTTGAGGAACTTACCTGAGAAGAACTGCCTTTGATCCACCAAGAAAACCCTTCGATTTTCGTCCAAAACGTTTCATGGAGCTCCCCTAACCTCTGAAAATCGTAACTCCCGGGTGAGTCATGGGTAGAAGGAAGAATTGTGGAGGAATGGAAAATATCGAGTGGCCTAGGACATAAAACCCTAAAATTAAGTGGTCACATGGTTACCCCAAACGGTTTGGAAAACTGTATTCCAACCATGTGGTTGCCACTGTCTCACCCAATGATTTCGCATGGCTTGCCCGCACGGTTTGACAAATTGTATGCCGCCCATGTGGAACCCACTATCTTTCTCCAGGAATATTGCACGACTTTCCCACTTGGTTTGAAAAACTATGTGACGCCGGTGCGAAGCCCACTGTCAAGGGTGCATGACATCCTCGGCTGGCCGTAGGGTCTGTTTGGACCGTGCGCCAACTGTGTGCCAAATGTGCACCCCTGCACGACCTCCAGAATTTCATATTTTTTTAGAAACTACCAAAAAAGTAAAACATACTGAAAAAAAAGTCCGGGTTCTTACAAACTTCCCCCCTTAAATAAATTCATCCCCAAATTTCCCTAGTAAAGTGGCGTAGAAGAAGAAACCCCAATCAATTCCGGCCACTGTTCACATACATCAACCTCCCTCTCCCAAGTCTCGTCCTATACTCTCCTATGCTGCTATAGCACTCTTACCAAAGGATCAAACCAGCCATGGAGAACCTTTTTACTATGATCAAAAATCCGGATTGGATGCTCCTCGAATGAGGAATCCACATCTAACTCAACCTTCTCGGGTTACAAGACGTGATATGGGTCTGAAAAGTAACATTGAAACTAAGAAACGTGGAAGACATCCTGCATAGCCTGGTACCTCTAAAGTAACTACAACTAACAAGAAACCGACCCAACTCTCTCTAACAACTCAAGCGGCCTGACGTACCTTGGTGAAAGCATACCCTGTCTCCTGATCCTTCTGTGCTCCATCCTCAGAGTGACACGTAGAAAAACAAGATCTCTGACCTCAAACTCTAGAGGTCATCTCTAATTATTAGCTTACGACTTATGATGATACTCTACAGTAGCCATCCTCTTACGAATCAACTCTATGGCTTATGTGGTCTACTGGACAAGACGAGGTCCCAGCAAAGCTACCCCTCCTGTCCCCAACCAACACAAGGGTGATCGACATGGCCTACCATACAAATCCTCATAAGGTTCCATCTAAATAGTTTCATGAAAAATATTGTTGTAGGCAAACTCTACTAGAGGTATATGTCTCTCCCTAGAACCTACAAATTCCAGAATACATGCTTGAAGCATGTCCTCAAGCACATGAATCATATGCAGGGACTGGCAATCTGTCTGGGGATGGTATGTTGTACTCAAATGTACCTGTGTACCCAAAGCCTTCTGAAGCCCCTTCCAGACACGAGAATTAAAACTTGGATCCCTATCTGAAACAAAGAAGTGGGGAACCCCATGTAGACGTACAATCTCTCAGATGTACAACTGTTTCAACTAGTCAACACTGAAGGTCTCTTTGAACAGTAATAAGTGAGCGACCTTCATGAGTATGTCAATGACAAACCATGCCGCATTATTCCCTCAAATCGATCTCAGAAAACTGGTCATGAAGTCCATCGTGATGTCATTCCACTTCAATTCAAGAATGGGTAACTATTGTAGAAGTCCTACTGGTCGCTGATGCTCTACCTTCACCTGCTGACAGGTGGAACACCTCATGAAAAACCCAGTAGCATCTCTCTTCATACATGGCCACCAATACTGACAGTGTAGATCACGATACATCTTTGTCACACCATGATGAACTGCCCAAACTGATGAATGAATGTCCTGCATCAGCTCCTCAAGTATGTCAGCTGGAACCCATACGCACCCCCAGAAATGCAAGATCTCATCCTCGCATATGGTCCATCCAAGAATAGGGTTCTCTCCTGACACACTTTCCCGCTGGACTGGGCCTTCAGAATCTGATAACTGCCTCATTATCACTCGATCAAGGATAGTAGAGGTAATAGCTATAGAAGATAGAAATTTCTACCCATGTCTATCGTGCACCTCCAAATGCATCTCCCAGAACAAAACCATAAGCTGCCACTCACTAATAGACTTCTGAATGGCATGTATATGAGTCCTCCTGCTCAGTGCATTTTCCACTACATTGCCTTTCCCGGGCATATAAGTAATCTCGATGTCAAAGGACTGTAGGTACTCAACCCACCTATGGTGTCTCAAATTCAAATCACGCTGAGTGAAAATGTACTTGAGACTTTTGTGGTTGGTGAAAACCACAAAATAATCTCCCAGAAGGTAATGTCTCCAATAGTGTATGGCACGAACAACAGCTATCAACTCCAAATTGTGCATTGGGATGTTCCTCTCATGTGGCCTCAACTGCCAAGACCCATAGGCAATGACTCCATCTCCCAGCATGAGCACAGCTCCCATGCTGATACATGAAGCATCGTAGTAAACAATATATCTCTTGCCTGGCTCTGGGAAGACTAGTATCGGTGCATAAGTCAACCTCTCTTTCAACTTATAAAAGTTTGACTCACATGAATTTGACCATAAAACTTTTCACCCTTATTAGTCAGGCCCATCTCCGGTGCTGCTAAGCGTGAAATGTCATGAATGAAGCGTATGTAGTATCCATCCATCCCAATAAAACTTCGTACCTCAAAGACGTTCTTCGGATACTCCCAGCAAAATACTGCTCTCACTTTCTCTAGGTCTACTGATACTCTTACCTCTGAGATAACATGGCCCAAGAAGTGAATTTGATCCATCCCAAAGTGGCATTTTGAGAGCTTAGCATATAACTTATTCTCTCTCAGTGTAGTCAGAATGATCTCAATATGTGTGGTATGGTCTCGTCTAGTGTGAGAGTACACCAAGATATCGTCCACAAAAACAACCAAGAAAAAATCCAAGTATGGATGGAATACTCGGTTTATCAGTGCCATGAAAACTATAGGAACGTTTGTGAGACTGAATGACATAAATATATACTCATATAGACCATACCTACTCTGGAAAGCTGTAAGAGGTATATAAGATGGTATAATGTAAAAATGATGATAACCATACCTCAAATTGATCGTCGAGAACAATCAGGCTCCTAAAAATTGATCAATGAGGTCATCAATCCTTGGCATAGGATATCGGTTTTTAACTGTCAACCAGTTCAACTTCGGATAATCCACACACAACCTAAGAGTACCGTCTGCCTTCTTCGCGAAAAGGATAGGCATACCCTAAGGAGAAGTACTGGGTCAGGTGAAAATCTATTCCTCCAACTCCTATAACTGCTTTTTGAGTTCCTACAACTCAGGTGTAGCTATCCTATAAGGAGGAATGGACATCAGTGCTGCTCCTAGGGACAAGCTCAAATGGCAATTCTACCTCCCGCACCGGAGGAAAACATGAAATGTCCTCTAGAAAGAAATCCTAGAAACGATCCACCACTGGAGGAAAGACTAATTAAAATGTAACCTAGTCATCCAGATATAGACTGGCAATATGGGATGTAACTCCTCCTAACCCAAGATGCTCTGGACCCACTCAGCTCGCCCGAACATCCCATTCACCCATATGAAGAAAATAGTCACCCTCTATGATATGAAAATCACCCTATGGTGATAGCAATCGCTGACTACCTAGAAGGGAACTAACCAGTCCATTTCGAGGATGAAATCATATCATGTCATGTAACACCCCATGATTTCATAGTACGTTATTTCTTCAAAGTAATTCAATAACTTGCACTACATGCAACACCGAGTTCAAGCGCACCACGACGTACCAAACTAGACGTTCAAAAGCAGTTTTGAATTGTATTAACTGAATTTATTACTTTTTATAAACCTTATAATTTTATAATCCATATTATGAGTTTCATAGACATAATGTAAGAACAAATTCCTTTTTTTCAGATAAAAGAAGTATATTTCAAAAAATGAAATATCACCGCCTTTTAATGGAAATTCTTTTTAAATCCAATATTTGAAACTTTTATATATTCAATTTGAAAAAAAATAAAATTTTTCTTTAGGATCAGGACAAAATATTTATTTTTGAAAAATTTTTGGTCTTTTCCTGATAACTTTCATATTTGGGTGAATAGTTAAAATACTAAATTTTAACTGAAATTTTTTTTAATCAAAATAATTTATAGTTTTTAAATATACATTTAAATGGTTTGGAAGTACAATTATATTATATTTTTACCATTTAATCCAATTTTGGTCATTGGAAGTAATTTCACTTTGAAATTGGACATAAACAAGTGTTACTCTTATGGTAGTTATTATTTCTAAAAAATACGCCTTTTGGTTTTGACAATGGGAATTAATTTTAAATTAATTAATGAAATTTATATGTTTTGAATTTAGTAAAATAGACTCTATTTTTGAATTCATAATATCAAAATTAGCTTAGGGTAATGTTTTGGCAAATTTCTAAAAACATTCAATTTTTGATGAATAGTGAAAAACACAGCGTTATTGGTTAAAACCGCCTTTTGATTTAAATAATTATTTATTTCATTTAAATTTATTTTATGCCAAAAAAGATAAATAATACCTATATAATTTCAATGTAATTCATTGGAGTCATTTTATAATATGTTTAGATATATAAAATTTTTATTTAATTGTTTACCATATTTTACCCACCTCCTAGGAGCTTTTGCAAATTTGCATAAAACATAATTTTACCACTTTTGTGAATGGAATTTTAAAAATCTGAGAAATGATGTTGATATCTGTAGGTAAAATTTTGTTCAATGAAATGAAAATAATTTTTGGTGAATAGTATCTTTTTTTCTTTTATTTACCACAGTTAAAAGTAAATAGGGTAATTAAAGGTAAAAATGATATTATTTTAACTATAACTCATGTCATAATTCTATTGGATAAGTGAAATTCGTCCAAAAACAACCTTAGGAATAAAATATTATCATTTAGGTCCACATGGATTAGATTAGGACATTTATTATTATTTAATTTAAAAAAGAGTTATAAGTGTTAAATTCAATGTTTTTTAACTAAACCATTTTTAATATCTGGTTTTACATGAGATAAATTCGACTATTAATATTCATTAGAAATATAAAAAGATTAACCACATCATGGTATTTTATTTATAATTTTTAGAAATTATATATTTTAATTTATTGATGACATAATGATGATGCAGTAATTACCGTATTAATGATAGGATAAAATAAATTGTATTATAAATATTAAATTAAGTATATTTACAAAAATTTTATGAAATCCAAGAATTTTATAGGTGAATATGACATGTTATAATTGATTAAATGTATATTGTTCGATTTAATCAAGTTGTGATGACTTTCACAAAAACAAAATACCAAATAGTGTCATAATTGACATAAATTAATATTTAAAACAAATACAATATTATTGGTTGATATAGTATTCCTAACAATTTATGGTTTGTCCAAAGGGCTTAAATAATATTATATATGTCATTAATGAGCCACTGAAGGTTCTCTTGGATGTTTAGAGTATGTTTATTAACCATATAGAGTAAGAATACAAGAATACATGATAACAATTAAACTAATCAAATAAGAGTTAAATCTAAAAGATATATTTAATATAGTGACCCAAACCTATCTAAAACCTATTGGCTGAAAGTATTAAGACCCATACCCACCTTATCCTATAAATAAGTCACTTTTTAGCCTTTATAAACTGAATAATAATATATGATATAATAATATTTTATGTTTTTTCTAAGGTGCCCCTCACCCCTCTTATAAAAAGGAACATCCCATTCTCTAAATTTCACACCTCCAAATCCATTTGGCTCGGCAATACCATACCCAAATATTCTCCCAACTATCCTACCTTCAACTTAGAGGACTTACTTTGGTCAAAAATCCAACCTAAAGATCCCTTTTGATCAAATCAAAAGGAAGAACCCGAATAAGAGGTAATGATTTCACCACCCTCTTTTAAGTTCTTTTCTTCTTCCACTTCCTCTTTATTTATTGTTTATTTTCTAAAATAATAAATCTTATATATATTCTATATACTATGATGTTATTATAAATTTTGAAGAACTATATTCATTATTCTATCCATCCTATGAATGATAATGTCACCATGTGTGCCTATGTTCGGCTTACCGTCTCCACGGCGTGCTGTAAATTGTTATTCGACACTATGTTATTTGGATGGATATAATGATGAGTAATATGTATATAAATAATAAAAATAACATGGTAATGTCTCTATAAAATTAATACACCATCCAATTCCATAAATTTTAACCATTAAAGAAATTATATTTTTGCTTGTGTGTACGTACGGATTACCGTCTCCACGATGCGATGAGATTTATTTTCAAGTTCAACATTCATCAATTTTTATAAAAATATATATTATTAATAAGTATGTAATATATGACATGATAATTCTACTGGATATATATATATATATATATATATATATAATTATTTATTTATATATATATATTTTTGCGTATTTATTTACTTACATATATCTTATTCACTTACATTCATTCGATACGATATGAAAACAGGAACATCATTTATGTGTATGTACGACCTAAGGTCTCCATAAACGGTGTCTTCCATTTCATATATATTTCTATTATAATTATTTATATTCCTAATATATATGATATATAAATCAAGTATTATATTCTTTTATTATTTAAGTCATGATCTAAATGATTCGATCAAGAATATAAAGTTAAAGCACGTACGATAATGAAAGCGATTATTACACAAACCGTTAATTTTAACATAAAAAACATTATTAAATGGAGATTATGAATTCATAAATGAATCATTTATGATATAATAAATATTAATATGGTTCTGGTATAATTTAATAACATTCAATGGTCATTATACAAGAGGTTAAACATACCCTCGACCAAAGGAAAGTGCAAAGTAAGGGTCAATTCCTCAATCTCAATATTATCTGGGATTTTTTATGGGTAAGTATGTTTTGGGAAATATGTATTATCCATGTACATGTTTCATAAAATTATTTTCAAAGGGATTATTTTAAGGGACTTTTTACTAAAACATCATTTTAAATGTTTTAATGATTTATTCTTCTAAACAAATATCGTTAATGTCCATGTTTTCAAAATGGTTTTACGGATTTATTTAAATGGACATGAATGTTTTAAAATGTTACTTACATTCAAAAGCTTCAAAGTGGTATGATACACTTTGATTCAAAAATGTCTTTAAATGTCTTCCTTTCTAAATTGTGGGACTTTTAAATGTTTTCATGAAAAAGGGAAATTTCGTTCCAAGAGTTTTGAAAATTATTTTCATCTATGTAAAAATCCATTAATGGATTTTAAGCATGATTGAAGTTGATTTATTATGATACAAATATTCCATATTGTATTGAAGTTTTTTTGATATGTTTGACTGTGGATGTGTTATTTTTATTCCATTCATGGTTTATTAGTATTGTATTGATATTTCTTATGCCAGTTTTTATTACGAATGTTTATGTTATGTTTAAACCTTTTCATATGTAGAATGCATTGGACTTTGTAAGTGAAAGGTGGAGCCCGCTATAGCTCCTAGATGCTTCAGTAGGTCTTATGAGACAAACTTGTGTCTTGGCACAAGTCCTTGGGAAAACATTTATTTGTAGTCTTGACATGAGGCCTTTACTATGTGGTTATAAAAGTAATGGCATTATGCATTCCCTCATTATGAAATTAGTTATTACATGTGATTATTCGACTAGTAGAATATCCGTGTGCATGTTAATATGTAAATTTTTTATTTATTTTTTCCATATTATGTTCATCTTTATGTTTGAAAGGCTGTTGTTTTTTTGCACATATTGCCTTAAAATTTTATAGCTTCTGCTAAGTTATTTACCCTTACTGAGCATCTGAGCTCACCCCATTCTTATGTTTTATTTTCACAGGATTTACAAGAAGTGTATTATGATTTGTGTGTAGGGTTATGCTAAAGGGAAGAATGGAATTATCAATGGAATATTTATGTTGTGTTGTATGTTAAAATTTTAAAGTAATGTTCATGTATGTAATATATTTTACAATAATTCTAAACTGATCGGTCATTCAGGACATGATTCCATGTAATCATACCAATGTATTAAAGTAATGCACCAACTTCGGGCTTCTGGGGTCGGTGCGTTACAGCTGGTATCAGAGGAATTTTAGTACAAACCTTGGAATCTATATTTATATAAACACTGATTAGAGAACATTACACTAAGATAGACATTGAGGATTAGTATAGAAGAACTTATTAGAATTTCGGTATTGTAGAGATTGGGTGATTTTACCAAGAATTACATCCATGTCTGGATACGAGCAGGTAGAGGCAGATCTGGCATAGATGTACCTAGGGGTAAACCCCGAAAACACCGCTTTGAGATAGACTCGAACGGGAACTGGTGCATGACAATGGGCCTTGTTGCACTCTTGGTTACGACACTCCCGAGGGATATGCTTAGAATAATTCCCATTTTCCTTACAAACCATTATGAAGGGTTTATGAGTATATACTTCTTCAAAGAAAACATTTTTATGATTATGTATTATATCAAAAAACTCTTCAATTTACATTAGGTATTTTATAAGTTTGGAATTATGAATTATGATTCATAAACTGACCTACTGTATGCCATTGTTTAGAAATGGCGACCAGTATAAGGAATGAGAACTCCAACAATATGTATGATCCAAAGAGTAAAAAGGATCATATATTTCATGGTATTGAGACAAAATTTAGAAGAGAAATAGTTTCTGGATTATTCATCACATATGAAGAAATAATATCATGTTTTAATAAGATAATTAAAGAATTCTCTGAGTCCTATGGCTTTGAAGGGATGCAAGAGAAGAAAATTATGGAATAGAGAAAGATGGATAAATGGAAGGGGGTAATGAAGGATTTTCCCATATGTGATGACTGTGGAATGAATCACCCTGGTAAATGCCTGAAGAGAATAATAATTTTTTATAAGTGTGGAGAAAAAATGGACACCAAGTACGTGATTCCAAGTGCATGAAAAAGGTTCTAAATGTACAATTATTCATCTAGATGGACTTGGGGCACTACGCAAATCATTTTAAAAAACATCAGACTATACCCCTAGTACTGCTATTAGATAATAATAAAGTTATGATACTACCACAGATGAATAGTAATGACTAGTGTTCTTATGTTGTTATTAATGAATTATGTCATTTCAGTGCTGTATCGATGATGTACCAGTTATGTGAATTATGGAAATAAATAAGGATTTCACTACAGTACTATTGCATTGAGGATTTGAGATTATATTGTACTATGAAAAGTGACTCTGCAGTAATTTAAATTTTTTTGTAAAATACATGATTGGAGGAAAGATAAACCTTAACATTCTCCAGATACTAAGATAGTAATTTTGGAATAAGAGATGGTTGATTTGGATAAATTATATTCGATATTCTTGAATACTTTGAAACTAATTAATTTTTTGTTTATTCAATTTTTGTTGGAGTATACAACATTTTTGGAGATAAGGAGTATGTCTAGTATTCTATAATGAATAAGAGAGAAGGAATGTAATAAATAATGTTTTATGGTAATTCAGGGTATTACCGTGTTTTAAAAGAATACATGATGAAAGTATTTATATGTTATTACAAGGAAAAATGGATCTTAATTGCATTTAAATTCCTTATAAATTTTGGATTGTGAGTTTAAATAGAAGTATTTTGGATAATTCTAAAGGTTGGAATCGATTTAGTTTTATATTGGATACTATTGTTAAGGATAAATCATTTCATGAGATTATTTTTTGATTTTTATAAAATGGACAGCTCGGAGGTTGGGTAACAACCTGTCACATCTGGCAAGGCCACGAGACTTGAACCCGCAACCAAAGGTCGACAAGGGTGCATCACCTAACACTAGCCTACTTGATGTCCTGGAATGTATAATGTAGTTTTTTAAAATGTATGATAGGTGAATTATAAATTCATTATTTTTGAAACCCTATATGATTAGTATAAATAGAATATTTTTGAAATCATTTGGAGTGAAAGATGAGTTTGTGGTAGGTATTAGTTGAAGGATGAAACTCTACTTGTCAAGTATATTTATTCACTCTTATTCTATGGATAAATTAATTCTTCAACTTTAGGAAATTGATCTTAAAACCAAAAATGTGTTATCCTAATACCTTATATTTTTTTGAATCGATGGTATTTAAATCATCATAGATTTATGGCTTTGAGGCCCTTAATATTCCATTTGTTGTTCACTTGTTTATGATTGATGACCTCAATCACTCTAAAAATATTTACATTTTTCCTCCAATTATGTGTCTCTAATATCCACAATGTTTCTCTTAATTGAGATCATAATTTGGTGGTGACCTTTTCATTTCTCTTTCCCTCTTATTAAGACAAAATTTTATTAACCAAATTTCTGATGTGGGTTCTCCACAAAGTTATTTTCCTATATTTAACCTTTTATTTTCAAAGAATAATTTCAAATTATGAGGAGGCAATTTATTGAAGGAGGGTAGAATTTAACACCCCATGATTTCATAGTATGTTATTTCATCAAAGTAATTCAATAACTTGCACTACACACAACACCGAGTTCAAGTGCACCACAACTTTCCAAACTAGCCGTTCAAAAGCGGTTATGAATAGTATTAACTGAATTTTGAACTTTATATAATCCTTATAATTTTAGAATCCATATTATGAGTTTCTTAGACATAATTTAAGAACAAATTCATTTCATTCAGATAAAAGATGTATTTTTTCAAAAATAAAATTTTACTACCTTTTAATGGTGAACCTTTTTAAATCAAATATTTGAAACTTCAATATATTAAATTTGAAAAAATAAACTTTTTATTTAGGATCAAGAAATAAAAATTCCATTTTGATAAATTTTTGGTGTTTTTCTGATAACTTTCATATTTGGGTGAATAGTGAAAATACTAAATTTCAACTGAAAACAACTTTTTTAATAAAAAACATTTACAGTGTTCAACTATACATTTAAATTGTTAGGATGTATAAATAGATTATATTTTTACTATTTAATCCAATGTTGGTAAATGGAAGTAATTTCACTTTTAAATTTGAAATAAACAAGTGTCAATCATTTGGTAGATATTATTTCATAAAAATATGATTTTTGGTTTTGACAACAGGAATTAATTTTAAATTAATAAATACAATTTCTATGTTTTTAATTTGGTAAAATAGACTCAATTTTTTAATTTTTAATATAAAAATTTTTTTAGGGTGATTTTTTTTTCATATTTATGAAAACATTTAATTTTTTATTAATAATGAAAAAAACTGCGTTATTGATTAAAACCAACTTTTCATTTAAATAATTATTTATTTCATTTAAATTTATTTTAGGTAAAAATAGATAAATAATACCCATATAAGTTTAATTCAATTCGCTGTAGTCATTTTATAATATGTTTAGATATATAAAAATTTTATTGAAATTTTTACCGTCTTTTACCACCTTTTATAAGCTTTTACAAATTTGCATGAAACATAGTTTTACCTCTTCTGTGAATGGAATTTCGAAAATCCAAGAGACATGGTTGATATAAGTATGTAAAATTTGGTTCAATGAGATGAAAATAATTTTTGGGGAATAGTAACTTTTTACTTTTATTTACCACGGTTAAAAGAAAATAGGGTAATTAATGGTAAAATGATATTTTGTTTTCCTCAACACAATTACTAATTCTGTTGGATAATTTTAATTAGATCAAAAACAACCTTAGGAATAAAATATTATCATTTAGGTCCATTTTGATTAGATTAGGACATTTATTATTATTTAATTTAAAGAAGAGTTAAAAGTGTAATATTCAAAGTTTATTAACTAACCCATTTTTCATATAGGGTTTTACATGAGATAAATTCAAATATAAATAATCATTAGAAATCTAAAAGGATTTAATAAATCATGGTATTTTATTTATAATTATTAGACATTAAATAATTTCATTTATTGATGACAAAATGATGATGCAGTAATTACCATATTAATGAAAGAGGCAAATAAATTGTATTATAAATATTAAAATAAATATAATTTCAAATATTTTATGACATAAAATAATTTTATAGGTGAATATGAAATGTTATTATTGATTAAATATATCTTTTTTCAAGTAATCCAGTTTTGATGACTTTCAAAAAAACAAAATACCAAATAGTGTAAAAATTGACAAAAATTAATATTTAAAACAAATACTATATTATTGGTTGATATAATATTCCAAAAAATGTAAGGTTCGGACAAAGGGATGAAATAATATTATATATGTAATTAAGGAGCTATTTTAGTTTCTATTTTTAGCTTAGTGTAATATTATTAACCCTATAGAGTATGAATACTAGAAGACACGGTAAAAGTTAAACTTATTAGCTAAGAGATAAATCTAAATGATAAGTTTAATATAGTGATCAAAACCTATATAAAACCAATTAGATGAAAGGATTTCGACCCATACCCACCATATCCTATAAATAAGTCACTTTTGATCCATTATAAACAGAATATGAATTTATTATAAAATAATATTTTATGTTTTTCCTAAGGTGCCCATCACCCCTATTATAAAAGGGCACTTCCCCTTCTCTCAATTTCACACCTCCAAAGCCATTTTGCTCGTCCAACACCTATCCAAATATCCTCCCACCCATCCTAACATCATCCTAGAGGCCTTACGTTGGTAATAAATCCATACTATAGTGCCCTTTTGATCAAATAAAAAGGAAGAATTCGAAGAAGAGGTAATGATTCCACCACCCTCTTTCATGTTCTTGTCTTCTTCCACTTCCTCTTTATTTATTGTTTATATTCTAAAATAACAAATCCAGTATCTTCTATATACTGTGATGTTATTATAAATATTTAACAACCATATTCATTATTCTATACATAATATCAATGATAATGTCACCATGTGAGCGTACGTACAGCTTACCGTCTCCACGTCGTGGTGTAATTTATTATTCGACACTATGTTATTTGGATGGATATAATGATGAGTAATATGTATATAAATAATAAAAATAACATGGTAATGTCACAATAAAATTAATACACCATCTAATTCAGCACTTTTTAACCATTAAGTAAATTATATTGTCGCTTGTACGTACGTACGGATTACCGTCTCCACAACGCGATGAGATTCATTTCCACGTTCAACATTCATCAATGATTATAAAAATATATATTATTAATAAGTATGTAATATATGACATAATAATGCTACTGGATATATATATATATATATGTATGTATGTATTTATTTATGCACTTACATATATCTTATTCACTTACTTCCGTTCAATACGATATGAAAATAGGAACATCGTTTATGCGTACGTACGACCAACCATCTCCATAAATAGTGTTTTCCATTTCATATATCTATATATTATAAATATTTATATTCTAAATATATATTATATCTAAATCATGTTTTATATTCTGGAAGTATCTAAATCATTATCTAAATGATACAATCATGAATAACAAGTTAAAACACATACGATAAAGAAAGCGATTATTGCCCAAAACCTTAATTTTAACACAAAAATCATTATTAAATAAATAGTATAGAGTCATAAATGAATCATGTGTGATATAATGAATATGAATATGGTATAGGTATAATTTAATAATTTACAATGTTCATTTTACAGGAGGTTAAATGTGCCCTCGATCAAAGGAAAGAACAAGGTAAGAGTTAATTCCTCAATCTCATTATTATCCGAGATTGTTTATGTGTAAGTATTTTCTGGGACATACATATTATCCATTTCCATATTTCATAAAATATTTTTCAAAGGGATTATTTTAAGGTACTTTTAACTAAAACATCATTTTAAATTTTTTAAAGATTTATTCTTCTAAACCATTCTCATTAATGTCCATGTTTTCAAAATGGTTTTATGGATTTATTTAAATGGACATGAATGTTTTAAAATGTTAATTAATTTAAAAAGTTTCAATGTGGTATGGAAAACATTAATTCAAAAATATCTTTAAATGTCTTACTTTCTAAATTGTGTGACTTTTAACGGTTTTCATGAAAAATGGATATTTCGTTCAAATAGTTTTACAAATCATTTTCATCTATGTCAAAATCCATTAATGGATTTTATACTTGTTTGAAGTTGATTTATTATGATACAAATCCTCTATATTATATTGAAGGTTTTGTGATATGTTTCACTATGGATGTGTTATTTTTATTCCATTCATGGTTTATTGGTAATGTATTGACATTTCGTATGCCAGTTTTAATATGAGTGTATATGTTATGTTTAAACCTTTTCATATGAGGAATGCATTGGACATGGTAAGTGACGGTTTGGTCCCGATATAGATCCTTAATGCATTGGTAGGTCTAATGAGACAAACGAGTTTCTTGGAAAATGTCCTTGGAAAAAAAATTATTTGTAGTCTTGGCATGAGGCCTTGACTATGTGGTTATGAAAGTCTGGCATTATGCATTCCCTCATTATGAAATTAGTTATTACCAGTGATTATTCGACTAGTAGAATATACATGAGCATGATAATATGGTAATGTTTGATTTATTTTTATCATATTATGTTCAAGTTTATATTTAAAAGGCCGTTGTTTTTATTGAACATATTTCCTTAAAATTTTATAGCTTCCGATAAATTATTTACCCTTATTGAGCATCTGATCTCACCCATTTATTATGTTTTACATTCCCAGAATTTCTAATAAGTGTATTATGATTGGTATGCAGGGTCAAACTGAAGGAAAAAATGTCATTCTCAAAGGAATATTTATGTTCTGTTGTATGTTAGAAAGTGTAATGTAACTTTCATGTATGTAATCTATTTTCCAAAAATGTTAAACTGATCGGTCCTTCCGGATTTGATTCCTTGTAATCATACCAATGAATTTAATTAATTCACCAACTTCATGTTCCTGGGGTCAGGGCGTTACATGTCATCTCTAGGACATATAGGCCCTAATGGAAGTGGCACCCACCAACCACAAGAGGGAACTCCTTGCACTAACATACAATGGATGTCCTCATCCCCAACAGAGTGTCTAACGTCAAGATATCGATAGTGGATAAGATACTAATTCCAAGCCTCTCCATGATAAAAATAGATATAATGATATGGGAATTACCTATGTCGAATAGAGTAGATGATAAAACTGAGGCAACTAGAATGGTACCTCAAGCTGTAGAGGGTCTGGGATCCAACTCCTGCTGGGTCTGCTCCACCACAAAAGTTTGGCTAGCTCCACGGCCCTGTAACCCTGCGTGACTGCTCTCAACTAATCTACCCCGCTATCACTGATTGCCTGGTGAGTGGCTATCGTGGTCGCGACCTCCACCTCGGCCTGAATGGCCAGAAGAACTGTAGTTCCTAGACTAGTGAGAAACTAGTGGGGCTACTCCTGTATGAGGATTCATAGACAAACCCCTATCTGATTCCTACATGACTAAACCACATGGTTCCCTTAAAAAAACTACACGGTCTGTTCTTTCCAGAAACAACATGTACTAAACAAGCTTCAGCAACACATGTTTTTAGTTACACAGATGGATACAAGGTCCCTACACATGGCATGCACATCCGGTACATGGCGTGTTCTACCAAGATATTCACAACCCTGTGTCTCTACCCACACAGTCAGTGACATGGCATGTAGTCTGGGTTTTTCCACACAGTAAGCCTTAGAAACTACTATGGAACTTAGAAAACACTGAAAACGAACATTTAAATGGAAAATTCCTATCTGTGAGGGCAGATACTCCCCACGAATAAAAACATGGCATCTTATACATGTTATAACAAAGTGATGAATTCAATGATCCACCAAATTCCGGTCCATTAGGGCCCATAACACCTCAAGACCAAAATTTTGGAATTCATTCAAAAAAAACCTCACACAAACAATACCCTATCAAACAACATGAATTTTTATCAAGGCATCTATCACAACATCATTAATATTATACACAACATCTATCACAACAACATGAAATTGAAAATTCACCCTAATTGGCATAGAATGAATCCATGAAATATGATTTACAAAAAGTTCCTATATGATGCATGAGATGGGATACCCTCATCTCATTAGGTTGCAACAGAAATAGAACCTCAATAATATCAAGAGTAATAGCACAAGGCATGTGATTCACCCAATGGTGAAATAGAATCAACTGTAAAATTGCAAAACCAGAAAACACGCAATAATCTAGGTAAATTAGATTTTCCTTGTACATGGGTTAGATAATCCCAGGCATAGCTTATTACTAATTACCTATTCAATCCTATCCATTCCTGTAGGCTTTAAACAGTATGTCAAGAGAAAAGAATCTCTTGATACCACTTTGTAATGTTCCGGTTCCGAAGGCCACCCATAGGCACCCTGTACCCGGTAGGTTACATGGCCTCAAGAGCATTTCATCAAATTCCAAAGGATGTCGACTAGTAGTGAGGGGCTTGGGTGTGATAATGGGGAAACTATTCCCTCATTGGAAGAGTACACAACAGAAGTAAAAAACATGCGATAGTGGAAGAAGTAAATATCCAATAATAGCAAACAGTGGAAGACTGAGATAATAAACAACTAGAGAAATACATAATAAATGATTCATGATACACTTGTCTAGGAAAACATCCAAAAAGTCACATTTCTGAATAAAAATAGTAATGAACCAAGTACAAAAGAAAAGATAACAGCTCCTCAGCATCGCAAGACTAGGCTTGGTCCCATGCTCTCTATCTCCTTAGCATGTCAAGTAACTGAAGTGGAAGGGCACTTGCCCTTATCTATACATACAACTATATAATCTGTTTGGGCCCAAAAGCATGACCCAAATAGGTTGTGAGACTAAATACTATTAGGAAACCACCCAAAGATCTATGCCTAATAGTCAGTGAATATATTGTAGGTAAAAGTGCAGAAAGAAGTAAATATGAACATGCTGAATAGTAAACAATCCACAGTTCCAATATCAAGAAACAGACAATCAGCAGCTAAGAAAAAATATTTATCCCTCGAGGAAGTACACAGAGTAATCCCCTATGGTCCTACCTAGCATGTAAAAGCAACCCTCTAGGCAGTACACTCAGCCTAGCCCCTCTGGTTCAGTCATACGAATTCATAAGGACTCTCGGAGGATGCACTCATAGTCAATTCCCTATTTATTCTAAGGTATTCAAGGACTCTCTGGGGAATCACACAAGGTCAATTTCCCATATATCCCCAAGGTCAAGGACTCTCTGAGGAATCTCACCTAGTCAATTCCCCTTATAACCCATGTTTTCCAAAGACTCTCTGAGGAAGCCCACTCGGTCAATTCCTCCTATATTCTAGGATTTTTCAAGGTATTTCAAAGTAAACAATGACACTCTGAGAAAGCTCACTCGGTCTATCCCCTCATAGTATATAATGCTCAAAGAATATATAAGGAAGCTCACTCGGTCTATCCCCTTATAATACATAATGATCAATGACTCTCTGAGGAAGTTCACTCGGTCTATCCCTTTATATTCTATAATTCTCAAAGACTCTCTGAGGAATCTCACTAATTCTATCCCCTTATAGTCTATAATTTTCAATGACTCTCTGAGGAAGATCAATAGGTATATACCCTTATATTCTATAATGATTGGAGACTCTCGGAGGAAGCTCAATCAGTCTATCCCCTTATAGTCTAATACTCCATGTTCTCATGGACCTGGGTAAGTCAACGCATAGCAATGCAATATGGCCAAGGTAATCCTAAAAAATTACTTGGCTAAATAGTCTGTAGCTCAACAGCATGTCAGAAAAATAACTCTCCACCCTACAATCACTAGGCATGGGAAAACAGGAAAAATAGGACCGAAGGGTTGGAAACAAGTCTTGCATGGGAAAAACATCCAAATCATAACAATTTAACCCTATTAATATCCAATCAATCTCTACGCAGGCCTCTAATCATGGCAGAAAAAATAATCAGGATAAAATGATAAATGTGCAATACCTAGTTCAAGGGTATTGGCACAATTTCACATAATACCAAAAGACTTCAACGGAAGGGAACAAACCACCTGCTATTAGGGTTCCGGCGAAAAGGATCCACAATGCACCGCACCCACAAATCCGGGAAACCTATTCATGAAAGACCATTTTAAATCTCCTTCTCTATCATCCACAAGCCTTAATATCAACACCCAAGGCAAACCCAGGACTAGATCTACATTCAAGGGATGTAGATCTAGAAAACATAGATAGAGGGAAGAGAAGATCTAGGGAAAACCAAGGAGAATCCAAGATGAGGGACTTACTTGAGAAGAACCACCTTCGATCTACCAAGAAACCCCATCGATTTGCATCAAAAAACAATCCAAGGAGCTCCCCTAACCTCTGGAAATTTCAACTCCCACGTGATCCATGAGTAGGAAGAAGAATGGTGGAGGAATGGGAATTCCTGAGTGGCCCAGTACATAAAACCCTAACATTAATTGGCCGCACGGTTACCCCGAACGGTTTGGAAAACTATGCGCCAACTGTGCAGTTTCCACTATATCACCTTGGGATTTTGTACAGCTTGCCCGCCCTTTTTGACAATCCATTCACCACCCATACGGAACCCGCTGTCTTCCCAAGGATCTTCACACAGCTTTCTCTCACGGTTTGACAAACCGTGCGCTGCCCGTGTGGAGTCCAATGTCAAGGGTGCACGACTTCCTCGGCTGGCTGCATGGTTTTTTCAGACCGTGCGCCAACAGTGTGCCCCTACACGACCTCCAGAATTTCTTATTTTTCACAAAAATGACCAAAAAAGTAAATCATACCTAAAAAGAAGGTCCGAGTTTTTATACTAGGATTCCATTGAGTGGAAAAGACATTAAACAACCAAATTTTATCAATTCTAGCAATTCGTGTTATTAAAGATAAATTTTTTATTTAATTTTTTTTCTTGTGAAAATAATTTATTTCAATTTTTATTTCAAAAATATGTTGTAATATGTTGTATTTTATTAAAATTTTTATATTGGAAGAATTTTATGAAGAATATTTTAATGATCAATTATTTTACTACATGTTCTCCCAAAATAACTACAGAATTGATTAGTGTGTCTTTTGTGCTACACTAAACAAAAAAACAATGATATATTTTACTTAGATAAAATGTTTCCACTAAAAACATCTCCATAAAATAATTAAGTAATTATAAGAGTAACCAAAGTATTAAATACTTATATATATATAATTCATTTTATTGATGTTTAATCAATTTACTTTATGGTGAAAAGTATATTTTACAAAATGTTTTCATTTATGTTATTTAACATTTAGTATTCTATTGATATATTATTATCTTAGTAAAATATAATATTGATTGATTAAAGTTAGTTTTAATAAATTTTTATATAATATTTTTATAATTAAATTTATTAATTTAATGATATTTTCTTTCAAAAAATAATTTTTCAATATAAAAGATGATTTTATTTAATAGTTAAATTCAAAAATTCAAAAAGGTGAATTGAAAAAAATTATAATGATTCCTATATTTATAATCAAACTATTATATTATGATATATATTTAGTATTTATTAGAAAAAATTTATTTTTAGGTGAATAGAGAAAAATATAGCATTTTTATAAAAAATTGATAATTTTATGAGTGTATAAATATATTAAAAAGATAAAGGATTTTATAAAACCATCTAATTATTTAAAAATTTATTTAATCTGTAATAATTTGAATGAAAAATTATTATTTTTAACTTACAAAACATATGTTTAATTTTGAGAATGAAAGTAACATTTTTATTCCTATTTAAATATAATTTTTTTTCATTTATTTTTTTATCCATTGTGATAATTTTCTGACATAGATTCATATTTTTTTATATTTAAATTTTATTAAATGAAATTTTTATAAAAATTGAGAAATATGGTTCTTGAAGTTTGTTTAGAATGTTTTTTGAGAAATTGTGGTCATAAAGTTATGGTATGATGTTGCCTCAGGAATCCTGATGTTTATTAAAAATGATTGTAAAAAGCATTCTAACAAATGTAAAATGATACAATATTATTTTCACATGGTATTTACATCATGAAAAACCATCTAATTCATGATTTTAAAAAATATGCGGAGTTGATGTTCCATAAAATAGATACTAGATTTTAGATGGGATAAGAACCATATATAGACAATATTATTGATGTTCCAAACAATTAATGTTTTATAATGTTATAATAGAGGAATCAGACGTACAAGTGTGGTAGATTCCATATCTAGGTTTCTAGAAATATCTTTTATGGGAATATTTCACGATTATTAATTGATGAAAAAAATTATCATCACTGAAAAAACCAGATCAGATGGAAGGTAGAAATTATTTTTTTTTCTTTTTTTAGTAGTTTCATTAAATGGAGAAACAACTAAAAAGTTAGAAAAAGGTACAAAGGTGAAGAATCCAACACACTTAAAGAAATCACAATGTATAAGGATTACTAAATCGTGTTTTGGAATAAAATTTTGTGAGTATTTATAAAGAAATCATATATTAGTGTAAATAAAAATTAAAAGGGAGAAAAAAATGTTTGAATTCTGATATGTATACGAGACAAAGAGAGATTCATGTGGTGGATGTCTTTATAAGTTTCAATAATTTTGACAAACATATTTAGTGGGTTAATAGGAATAATAGTTTATGTGGTTTAGTTTCAATATGGTAAAGATAAAATGAAAGTGGAAGATAATTTTTTTGGACAAATAGTTTGTATCACAATTAAAGAGAATTTTTTTATTACAATATTAGTGATGTTCTAAGTTATAATGTTATAATGTGTGTTTCTATAATAAATTCAATAAAAAAATCCATTGAAAAAATTTTCATATTTTATATCATATAGGGTGTGTTTATAAAGAGAGTTAGTTGAAAATAATTTGAGGAAATGTGATTAGAAAAATTAGAGTCAAATGGGGAATTTTTTCGAATTCATCTAAAAAATTCATCCAGATGAAGAAAAAATTGAATTTATTGTTTTTATTGGAAAATTAATCCTCTATCATATGGACCCTCATTATATGATCTTTTCATAGAAGTCAATTTCTTATGATATTTGAGACGAGAATGAATATCATACAAACATTTCATCATATATTATAATTATTCTTAAATATTTCATCAGTCTAACATCCACTAGATGTATATGTTTTTTATTTGAATGAAACTTTTTTATGTCGCAAAGCATGATTATGTTTTGGTTATTTTTCAATTGGTCTCATATAAAGCTAAAATCAGATATTTTTGAAAATTTAAAGAACATTATGTATAAGGAAATTCTATGAAGGTTCATATTTATCGGGAATTAAAATAAGATTCATGAATATTTTTGAGTTGTTGAGAAGAATACAGATAATTTCTAAACGACTGGAAAATATATTATTTGATTTTTATTGATCTATAATCCAAAATTAGTTTTTGATATTATAACTTCGAGAGACCCTATATAAATGGGTGATTAGTAGGATTTTACTTGTTAATGATCATTAAAAAAGTATATGAATATATACGGATTGTTTCAGAAGTGAGTGTCCAATAAATGATAGGTTTTGTGTTAACTAAGTGTTCAATACATTTTAGGTTTTATTGGAATCATCAAATATTGTTTCAGTTCATATGATTAGATAGACAAAAACTAATTGAGTTTATTAAACATTATTTCGATGAAAAATATATGGGTAATGATTTTGTTAATCAAAGAGAACAAAAACTAGAATGGTTGGAACAATCTCTATGAGGTGCAACAGATGTTCTATACTGAATATAGAAAACGACACACCAAACAGACATTTCTAGATAGAGAAAAATGGATGGAAAAATACTAACATCATGTATGGGAGTAGAAGTTACAATGTCAAATATATTTTTTTGAAATAGTTTGGTAAGAATGAAATTATAAATTGATTGGAGTAAATATAATCATACATGACAGATGTTAGATGGAGTCTAATGGGAGTGTGCTTAATGTTTCGTTCACTTCATTCATATATTGAATTTCCAGGGACCAATGGGAGTTTCTATTGAAATGATGTATTCTCTAACACTATTGACAAACCTTATATATCTTATTTTACTTGTACACATATTCATACTTTATTTCATCTAATATTTTTGTAAAATTTAATAATAAATTTATCTCAAACAAGTTACGTGGGCTATACATAAAAATGTAAGAAATTTTTAAAAAATCACACCATAATTAACCCTCATCACTGGTTCAACGTCATTAGGATGGCCAAGTGGTATTATAATAATGGTTACTCTATTGAATATTTATCCAAGAAAATATAAATTCAATCAATAATAGAGGATTTTTTATATTTCATTCAAAAAATTATCATGGGTAGAAAAATAGAATATTCTATCAGTTTTCATGGTAGTTATTCATGGAGAAACAAATAGTTTTCTAAACAATGATAAAAATCATCCTTTGACTTTTTTTAAATAGAGAAAATTATAGGTTGATATAAAATATAGATATTTTTTTCTTATTTAGTTATCATAAAATATTTTCATAAAGGTTATGGGACTCAAAATAGGTGTAGAATCATTGTACAATCTTGAATATATCATCGCATGGAACACTGAATTAAAATGTGAAAAATTATAAATCTGGTAAATAATTTTTCAAAATATCATAATAAGATATGAAGAAATAGTTTATTAGTATTTAATTGGAGTCAATGAAATTGTGAGAAAAATCATAGGTTTGGTATATATATTTCAAGATTATTCTATTTTAAATAAACTTAGGAGAAACATCCCTAATATGAGTGACTGTAAAATTTATTTCATAGAATATATGTATCACTCAACAAATATACCATATTTTTCTTTAGAACAAAATTTAATTTCATTGATACCTTGTAAAATAGAGTTACTTTTTAATGCATACAGCTCCTGATTTAAACAAAACACAATTTATTAATATGTAAAACTGTTAATTAAATTTTTACACTTTTAGAAGGTTTACATAGAAAATTTATATATTATTCATTTAGAAATATATTTGTACAGTTATCTAAAATATTTTATAGTCGTAAGATAATAACAAACCCAATATTACACGTAGAATAATATATTTTGTAAAGGAAATATTATTACATTTTAATGGAAAACCTATATTAAATCCAATTTTTTACACCTTTATATGTTTTATATGAAAAAATAAAATTGATCTTTAAAATAGACACATTAAAATAATATTATGGTGATTTTTTGTTTTTTTCTTGGAAATTTCATTTTGTAATGAATATATGAAAAATATTGAATTTTAATTAAAAACACATTTTAATCTAATTTATATATATTGTTAAAAACAATTAATGTTTTTAGTGTCATATTTTGTCACTTAGTTTTCAATTATTCTAAAATAGGTCATTAGATTCAATTTCACATTGAAATTGGGTATAAAAACAATGCAAACCTTTCAATTTTTTTACATTAAAAACTCACATTATTGTGTTATCTACTAGATTACATTTAAATATATATATACCACTTACATGGTTTGTTTTTCTATAAAATGGGCTGAATATTTTTAATACCAATAATTGATATTTTATAATAATTTAAATTTGTTTTTTAACAAAAATATTGTATAAGTTGATAAAAATTAATTACCATGATTTAGGAAAAGGTAAGATTAACATGGGACCTTAAACATAAGAGATAAATGTCTTATATACATGAAAAAATACATTTTATTACTATATTTAGACCCTATAATCCCTTGGATATACTTTTGATCATTACTGGATCCCTTTGCAATGGGAAAAACGTGGGTAAATTCCCATTAAAAAAATTTACAAGAGTATCAATCCTCCTTCAAAATAAAATGGCCTCATATCCTTCCACTTCCATGCACCTCTCAATCCACATTGGCTCAACCAATATATACCAAAATAGATCCAAAAATTCCTAATCTCATTTCAAAAAATTCAATTTTTTAATAAATCCATAAATTGTAGCTGTTTGGTGCAATCAAGATGGAGTGTTCTAAGGAAGAGGTAACATCTTTCCACAAGAACTTTGGTTTTATCTTTATTATCCCCTGATAAAATATCATAACAGCATGTTCATATAATTACACAACTATAAAATATATACTAATATGCTTTTCTTCTAATTTTTTTAACTATAATTACAAACACATCCATCTAACGGGTAATGAACATACTGTTTATGTGTACAACGAACACCACCTCCCAAAATCAAGATTGTTCATTTTAACATTACAACCTTTCTTGTCTGATAATTATGATGGAATACCTATTTATAAATGTTATGAATGATATTTGTTATGTATTTATTCTGCTATTATAATTTTATAAAACAAACCCTTAATCTTTCTATTTTTATAAATACCTTTACATCATTTGTTAACGTGCGGAGTACCACCTCCCCAAACCAATGTGATTACATCACTCTATACATTGAACATATTGAGTATTATTTTAATAAAAATATGATATATATATGAAAAAAATATTATACTAGAATAATAATTTTCATATAAATATATATCATTAACTTTTCCACATTTTACATAGGTAAATAAATTAATGTATCATTCAAGCATATGTATGGTCTACCGTCTCCACGAATAGTGCATTTAACTTCCCATGTCCTAATTTTATGTGTTGTTGTAAATACATATATAATGAGAATATATTATAATTAAATCATTTTAAACCTTTTAGAGATGACTAAACCATGATCTAACTAATAGGAACCCCAAATAACTTTTCAAAACCTACTCAAGAAACTAGGGAGTTAACACATGAAATAGTGAAGATAATAAATTAATTTTAAAAAATAGTTAAAAATATATTATAATATTATCATAAATGATATAATAAATATTAATATTGTTCTTTAATAATATATTTGTAATAGCCCGAGATTTTATGAAAAATATTCTTTTTAATTTTATTAATGTTTTGTGTTATACGCTACACCAAAAGGATCTTGCACAACACACATCCTTGACTTGCCTTGCATTACACGCAATTGCGACCTTCCTCTATAGCATGTGTAGTACGCAATACTGAGTTTCACTAAACAACGATATGCTATTAAAATATTATTAAAACTAGCTGTTAAGAATAGTAATAACCACCTTTTAAAATTTTAGAAATTTTAGATCTCAAAATGGACTTCATTTTTGGATTTGGAGTATCGAATTTAGCCTAAGTGAAATTTTGGTACTCTTCGGATAACTTTCATATTTTGATGAATAGTGAAAATTACTAAATTATAATTAAAAACAACTTTTTTTAATCGAAATAATTAATAGTGATAAATTATTAATTTGATTTGTTTTAAAGTATATTTAGAATATATTTTTACAATTCAATACAATGTTGGTCATTGGATGTAACTTCACATTTAAACCCGACGTAAACAAGTGGCAATCTTTTGATAGATATTGTTTCTTAAAAACACGCTATTTGTTTTAACAGTGGGATTTAATTATAAAATTAATTAATGCAACTTCTGTGTTATGAATTTGGTAAAATAGACTTCATTTTTGAATTTGGAATATGAAATATAGCTTAGGATGAAATTTTGGCATTGTTCTGAAAAACATCAATTATTGATGAATAGTGAAACTACTAAGTGGTAGTTAAAAAAACTGAATTTTTCAAACAACTTAATTATACCGCTTTTGTGAATGGAATTTAAAACATCTGAGAGACACGGTTGATGTCAGTAAGTAAAATTTGGTTCAATGAGATGAAAATAATTTTTGGTGAATAGTAACTTTTTACTTTTATTTACCACGGTTAAAAGTAAATAGGGTAATTAAGGGTAAGAATGATATTAATATTACCCTAATACATGTCCTAATTCTATTGGACAAGTGTATCTCGACCAAAAACAACCTTAATTGTAAAATATTATCATTTAGGCCCACTTTGATTATATTAGGACATTTATTATTAATTTATTTAAAGAAGGATTAAAATAGTTAAAATGAAAGTTTAATAAGTAAATTATTTTTAATATGGGGTTATACATAAGATAAATTCGATTATAAATATTCATTATAAATATAAAATTATTTCCTACATAATGGTTTTTTATTTATAATTTTTAGACATTATATAATTTATTTTATTTATGACACAATGATGATGCAGTAATTATCTTATTAATGAAATATTGACATAATTGATGTTATAAACACCAAAATAAATGTAATTTGAAACTTTTTAGGAATCCCAATAATTTTCTAGGTTACAATGATATATTAGTGTTGATTTAATCAACTTGGTTTGAAAATATAATTCTTTTATGACTTTCACAAAAATCATATATCAAATAGTGTCAAAATTGACACAAAATAGTTTTTAAATCAAATATTATATTATTAATTGTTATTTTATTTCTAAAAATCAAAGGTTCGGCCAAATGACTTAGATAAGGATATATATATTAATAATAAACAATTTTTGATTCGTTTGGCATGTTATAGTAATTGTATTAACCATATAGTGTAAAAAAACAAAAAGACACGGTAAAAGTTAAATTATTTAACTTAGAGTTAAATCTAATTTATAAGGTTAAAATAATAAACTAAACTTGTCTAAATCGTATTGGTTGATAGGATTTCGACCCATACCCACATTAGCTTCGAAATAAGACCCTTTGGAACCATTATAAAACGATTTTGACTTTAATATAAAATAATATTTTGAGATATTCTTAAGGTGCCCCTCTCCTCCCTTATAAAAGGGCACCTCTTCCCCCTCCTCCTCACACAACTTTGAGCCTTCAAGATCGGCCAACCCCTGCCAAAAATCTCTTCTACACTTCCCTAGTATCATCCTAGAGGTCCTTGTCTTCTTCAAAGACCATCCATAGTTATTTAAGTGGAGGTTAAGAAAAGGCGCGTCAAAAAGAGGTAATATCTATTACCGATCTTTTTCAATTTCTTTCTTCTTCAACCTCTTCTTCTTTAGTTGTTTCATGATAAAGTAATAACATCAGTATTTCTTATATACTGATATGTTATTATAAATATGAAACAACTCTAATTAACCTTCTATCCATCCTACGAAAAAAGGAAATCACCGCGCGTGCGTACGTACGGAATACCGTCTCCACGCCGTGGTGTAATCTATTTTCCACCACCACCATAAATGGATGGTTATAATAGTTTAATGAGTAACTATATATGATTATTATAAAGTGATATTGATACTGAAATATTATACATACAATTCAACACAATTCCATGACCATGGGAACGATATCATCGCTCGTGCGTACGTATGGACTACCGTCTCCACGACGTGGTGATATTCATTCTCAATGATTAACCATTCATGAATGATTATAAAGTATATATAATAAGTACTAATGAAATATATGACATAATAATTATACTGGAATTATTTATATTTATATGTATGTCATCTACTTAATTCCATTCAATTCAATAAGGAAACGAAAACAGCGTTCATGCGTACGTACGGACTACCGTCTCCATGAACGGTGTATTTCTTTCCATTTACTGATTTATTATATATGTATATTCGGAATATATATATATATATAAATCATGTTTTATATTCTGGAATTAAGTAATCATGATCTAAGTAATCATATGAATAATTACAAGTTAAAAACACGAACGACAAATGAGACGATTTGACCCAAAACGCTACTTTAACATGAATTTACAAAAGAACGGGTAATATAAAGTCATAAGTGAACCATATATGATATAATAACAATGAATATGACTCTGAAATAAGTCAATAACATGATTTAAATCATTATACAGGAGGATGGGACACTTACAAAGAAAGTCAGACCTAAGGTAAGGGAAATATCACAATCTCACTTTTATCCGAGATTATTTATACTTTAGTATTTACTGGGGTGTATTTTATCATCTAAATCCATGTTTCCTCAATATTTAATATTATTTACATCCACCTACAGTTGTTTAAATCCAATTTTACCCTTAGGTGAGTTTTTAGTAAAGGATAAGAAAGGAATCTTTTTTCATTTTTCGTACGAGGTACTTTTTGACTTTTCCGACAAAAGTACGAAGAATGTTTTTTTTAACTTATACAGAAAGAATGGATTTTTAAAACATTATTTCCAAGAATCTTCCTTTATAAGTTTTCAAGTTTATTTTTAATCAAATTAGTTTAGTTTATAATTGTATGAAATGTTATGAAAAGAAAAGTGTTTTTGAAATAGAAAGGATATTTTCCTCAAGAATGGAGTTCAAATGTTTTATCAAAATTATTTTCCATCTAAGATAATATAGGGTTCTGTTTTTATCCCTATTATTACATTGATTTGATTATGTTGTGAGGGAATTATTTTTATACCTTATATGATTTGTTTTATGATGTCATGATGTTTCAAGAATCCCATTTTTGTTACATGTGTTATGCGATGATGTAAGATTTATGATTATGTGGAACACATAAGAAAGGATTCATTATAAGATGGGTGGGACCTATATCTCCCTACAATGCATTGGGTAAAGATTTTATATCTCATGAGATAGACATGGCTGGAATGGTAGGTTATACCGGTTCAGTGAAACATCACTAAAACGAGGGTGACTCGATTCAGAAAGGGACTTTGTCCACTAAGATAGTATTGGCAATGAGTCTTGACTAACAAGAAATGATTCTCTATGATTATGTGTGTATGCCACAATGTTTCATGTTTTATGTTATGATTATTGGGATTACATTTCACTTCTATGATTTATCCCATGTTATGATATTATGAGCTCTCTTTTTTGCAGGTTAAGATTTCCAAAATCTATGTTCTTATGTATATGATGTGATTGATATTTCTTTTGTTTACCCTTACTGAGCATTTGAGCTCACCCTTTTATGTTATCTTTTCCCCAGGATATAAAGAAAGGTTTTAGGTATAAAAAAAGAAGATCTTTATGGGAGATGTTGAAGATCTTTCACCACGATTAGAAGATTATATTCTGAGTTTCCAAAGACACTAAACTATTACGGTCCTTGTGTGTGTGTTTTTGTTATGTACTAAGTATTCCGCAAAAGTAATGTAATGTCTATGTAAGTCAAGCTTCGGGTCTCTACATTTGGTATCAGAGGAAAGGTTTAGTCAACCTTTGGAAACTAGGATGCGAAAACGTTAGTGAGATCCCTAGAGATATTTCTAAGGTATGTCTAGGGATGTCCCTAAGGTTAAGTATACGTATAGGTTATAGTACTAGAACTACGCTAATGATCATAGAATTAAACCTAAGATGTTAGATATTGAAGGTACTCCCCCTTTATTATGTTGTTTTCCCTAGCATGATTTTTTCCTCTCACACTATTCTTTTTTGGTTTTAGAAAATGGCTGGAAACAAGATGATTCACGATAATGGAGGATATGATGGACAATGGAATGATATTCTTCATGAGAAACCGAATGAAATAGGATTTAGAAGTCCAAGCATCATTGTTATGCCGAATCAGAAATCTCATAATATGATCAATAAAGTAAAATTTGGTAAGTTTACTGACTCGGCTAATAAGATAAAGATGGAGTTTAATGATGATCATAGAGGAAAGAAAGTTCAATTTCCCCTATGTAAATCATGTTGGAAGAGGCATCAAGGAGAATGTTTCAAAGGAACTGGAAGATGCTTTGGGTGTGGAAAAGAAGGACACAAAGCCAGTAAGTGCAAAGGAAAATGTTCAGTTAACACCAGGGATGAGGATAATGGTATTTCTACTACATCAACAATGGTTAAATGTTTTAAATGTGGAATATACGGGCATTATGCAAACCAATGCCCTAAGGGAAAGTCTCATGAAGAGAATCAGTACGGCCATATGGGTAGTATTTATGTTGATGATGATGAAGAGACTACAAATGATATGTGATATGAAAGAATTGTTGAAGATCGATCAATGGTTTAAGAAGGTAGTGGAATGATTACATGATTATCAAGTGTAATGTTGTATAAAGAATATCATGGTACTATGGAATAAAGAGACATCTAAGGATTGTTACACTGTTGTCTTTCCTTGAGTTTTGAAAGTGTATGATTAATGTTACCAGTATCCATGAAAGGTTATTCAGATATTTTTGGAATGTAGATGATATGCTCATAATGAAGGGATAAGGAGAAAATTAAGTGTTTGATAGTATTCACGAGCTCATGATTGATATAAGAACTAAGTGATATCATGGCTTGAGTATATAGAATTTTGAGGATTTTGATATGTGGAAAGTGTTAACTTTTAACTGCATTCATGTTTTCACTAAGGTTCAATGGGTATTCAAGAGAGTACATGATTAAGGCCTTTGAATGTTTGGAATGTGACCAACAAGATATATCTTATGATATATGGGGATCAACGATGGTATTAAATCTCTGAGAGTGGACTGCAGTATTATGGATAAGCCTAAAGATTGGAATGGATTATGTTGGACATAAGTTAGTATGGTTTTTTTTTCGATATTATTGATGGATGTTATAGTAATATAGCTTTAGAAAAAGGACAACCTGCAGGACGGGCGACAGCCCATTGTGTCAGACAAGGCTGTGGGAATCGAACCCACAACCGAAGTGCGACTGGCCTTTATCGCCTACCACTGGCCTACAGGAAGTCCCTATTTAGTAGAAACTAGTTTTATTATATTAAGCAGTATGATATATGATGTATAAGTCCATTTTAGGAACCATATATGATTAATCTCACTATAGAATGACTTATGTATATTTAATAAATTTTGCTAACCTTTTGTTTGAGACAGATGGAATGAACCGTCATTCTATCACATGATCTGCTAACACTTCACGAATAACAAATTCAACTTCATTTATTTAAGAGATGAAGTGGAAATTGTTCAAGGCATGAACAACAGTGAGATTGTACCAAAATAATCTAAGTATTTATTCTAATTCAAATTTTCTACTTTAGGGAAGTGATCTTCAAAACCAAAAATGTTGTCCTAGTGCCCTTATATCCGATGAATCATATGGTACCCTAGATCATCAAAAATTTATGGCTTTGTGATTACTGGCTTTTCCATAGCCATGTTCTCTACCACTCTCCATCAGAACATGATGGTTATATTTCTCTTCCATATCCATGTTTTCACCTATGTGGAAACCCAGTGATTAGTTTATTTGGGTAACCGTTACGTTTTATACTTTTGTTTTTAAATATTGGTTTTGATACTCCTTTATACGATGTGGGTTTCTATTAAAGAAACATTCGAATAGTAAACCATTTATAACCCCGACGAATTTCGAGGGCGAAATTCATTTTAAGGGGGGTAGAATGTAACAGCCCGAGATTTTATGAAAAATATTCTTTTTAATTTTATTAATTTTTTGTGTTTTACGCTACACCAAAACGAGCTTGCACACCACACATCCTTGACTTTCCTTTCATTACACGCAATCACGACCTTCCTCGATAGCGTGTGTAGTACGCAATACTGAGTTTCACTAAACAACGATATGCTATTAAAATATTATTAAACTAGCTATTAAGAATAGTAATAACCACCTTTTAAAATTTTAGAAATTTTAGCTCTCAAAATTGACTTCATTTTTGGATTTGGATTATCGAATTTAGCCTAAGGTTAAATTTTGGTACTTTTCGGATAACTTTCATATTTTGATTAATAGTGAAAATTACTAAATTATAATTAAAAACAACTTTTTTTAATGAAATAATTAATAGTGATAAATTATCAATTTGAGTGGTTTTAAAGTATATTTAGAATACATTTTTACAATTCAATACAATGTTGGTCATTGGATGTAATTTCATATTTAAACCAGACATAAACAAGTGTCAAACTTTTGATAAATATTGTTTCTTAAAAACACGCTATTTGTTTTAACAGCGGGATTTAATTATAAAATTAATTAATGCAACTTCTATGTTATTAATTTGGTAAAATAGGCTTCATTTTTGAATTTGGAATATGAAATATAGCTTAGGATGAAATTTTGGCATTGTTCTAAAAGGCATCAATTTTTGATGAATAGTGAAACTACTAAGTGGTAGTTAAAAAAACTGAATTTTTCATACAACATAATTTTACTGCTTCTGTGAATGGAATTTCAAACATCCTAGAGACACTGTTGATGTCAGTAAGTAAAATTTGGTTCAATGAGATGAAAATAATTTTTGGTGAATAGTAACTTTTTACTTTTATTTACCACGGTTAAAAGTAAATAGGGTAATTAAGGGTAATAATGATATTAATATTACATTAACACATGTCCTAATTCTATTGGACAAGTGTATATCGACCAAACACAACCTTAAGTGTAAAATATTATCATTTAGGCCCACTTGGATTAGATTAGGACATTTATTATTAATTTATTTAAAGAAGGGTTAAAATAGTTAAAACCAATGTTTAATAAGTAAATCATTTTTAATATGGGGTTATACATAAGATAAATTCGACTATAAATATTCATTAGAAAGCTAAAATGATTTCCTACATAATGGTATTATATTTATAATTTTTAGACATTAAATAATTTAATTTATTTATGACACAATGATGATGTAGTAATTATCTTATTAATGAAGTATTGACATAATTGATGTTATAAACGCCAAAATAAATGTAATTTGAGACTTTTTATGAATCCCACTAATTTGATAGGTTACTATGATATATTAGTGTCGATTTAATCAACTTGGTTCGAACATATAATTCTGTTATGACTTTCACAAAAATCATATATCAAATAGTGTCAAAATTGACACAAAATAGTATTTAAATCAAATATTATATTATTAATTGTTATTTTATTTTTAAAAATCTAATGTTCTGCCAAATAACTTATATAAGGATATATATATTAATAATAAACAATTTGTGGTTCGTTTGGCATGTTATAGTAATTGTATTAACCAAATAGTGTAAGAAAACAAAAAGACGCGGTAAAAGTTAAATTATTTAACTTAGTGTTAAATCTAATTGATTAGGTTAAAATAATAACCTAAACTTGTCTAAATCCTATTGGTTGATAGGATTTAGACCCATCCCCACTTTAGCTTCGAAATAATACCCTTTGAAACCATTATAAACCGATTTTGACTTTAATATAAAATAATATTTTGAGATATTCCTAAGGTGCCCCTCTCTTCCCTTATAAAAGGGCACCCCTTCCCCCTCCTCCTCACACAACATTGAGCCTTCAAACTCGGCCAACCCCTGCCAAAATCTCTTCTCCACTTCCCTATTATCATCTTAGAGGTCCTGGTATTCTTCAAAGACCATCCTTAGTTCTTTAAGTGGAGTTTAAGAAAAGGCCCGTCAAAAAGAGGTAATATCCATTACCGATCTTTTTCAATTTCTTTCTTCTTCAACTTATTCTTCTATAGTTGTTTCATGATAAATTAATAACATCAGTATTTCTTATATACAGATATGTTATTATAAATATTAAACAACTCTAATTAACCTTCTATCCATCCTACGGAAAAAGGAAATCATCGCGCGTGCGTACGTACGAAATACCGTCTCCACGCCGTGGTGTAATATATTTTCCGCCACCACCTTAATTGGATGGGTATAATGGTTTAATGAGTAACTATATATAATTATTATAAAGTGATATTGATTCTGAAATAGTATACATACACTTCAACACAATTCCATGACCATGGGAACGATATCATCGCTCGTGCGTACATACGGACTACCGTCTCTACGATGCGATGAGATTCATTCTCAATGATTAACCATTCATGAATGATTATAAAGTATATATAATAAGTACTAACTAAATATATGACATAATAATTATACTGGAATTATTTATATTTATATGTATGTCATCTACTTAATTCCATTCAATTCAATAAGGAAACGAAAACAGCGTTCATGCGTACGTACGGACTACCGTCTCCATGAACGATGTATTTCTTTCCATTTACTGATTTATTATATATGTATATTCAGAATATATATATATATAAATCATGTTTTATATTCTTGAATTAAGTAATCATTATCTAAGTAATCATATGAATAATTACAAGTTAAAAACACCAACGACAAATGAGACGATTTTACCCAAAACGCTACTTTAACATGAATTTACAAAAGAACGGGTAATATAAAGTCATAAGCGAACCATATATGATATAATAACAATGAATATGATTCTTTAATAAATCAATAACATGATTTAAATCATTATACAGGAGGTTGGGACACTTACAAAGCAAGTCAGACCTAAGGTAAGGGAAATATCACAATCTCACTTTTATCCGAGATTATTTATACTTTAGTATTTACTGGGTTGTATTTTATCATCCAAATCCATGTTTCCTCAATATGTAATATTATTTAAATCCACCTACAATTGTTTAAATCCAATTTTACCCTTAGGTGATTTTTTAGTAAAGGATAAGAAAGGAATCTTTTTTCATTTTTCGTAAGAGGTACTTTTTGACTTTTCCAACAAAAGTACGAAGAATGTTTTTTTAACTTATACGGAAAGAATGGATTTTTGAAACATTATTTCCAAGAATATTCCTTTATAAGTATTCAAGTTTATTTTTAATCAAATTCGTTTAGTTTATAATTGTATGACATGTTAAGAAAAGAAAAGTGTTTTTGAAATAGAAAGGATATTTTCTTCAAGAATGGAGTTCAAATGTTTTATCAAAATTATTTTCCATCTAAGATAATATAGGGTTCTGTTTTTATCCCTATTATTACATTGATTTGATTATGTTGTGAGGGAATTATTTTTATACCATATATGATTTGTTTTATGATGTCATGATGTTTCAAGAATCCCATTTTTGTTACATGTGTGTATGCGATGATGTATGATTTATGATTATGTGGCACATATAAGAAAGGATTCATTATAAGATGGGCGGGACCAATATCTCCCTCCAATGAATTGCGTAAAGATTTTATATCTCATGAGATAGACATGGCCGGAATGGTAGGTTATACCGGTTCAGTGAAACAGGACTGAAATGAGGGTGACTCGATTCAGAAAGGGACTTTGTCCACTATGATAGTCTTGGCAATGAGTCTTGACTAACAAGAAAAGATTCTCTATGATTATGTGTGTATGCCACAAAGTTTCATGTTTTATGTTATGATTATTGGGATTACATTTCACTTCTATGATTTATCCCGTGTTATGATATTATGAGCTCTCTTTTTTGCAGGTTAATATTTCCAAAAGCTATGTTCTTATGTATATGATGTGATTGATATTTCTTTTGTTTACCCTTACTGAGCATTTGAGCTCACCCTTTTATTTTTTCTTTTCCCCAGGATATAAAGAAAGGTTTTAGGTATAAAAAAAAGAAGATATTTATGGGAGATATTGAAGATCTTTCACCATAATTAGAAGATTATATTCCGAGTTTCCAAAGACAGTAAACTATTACGGTCCTTGTGTGTGTGTTTTTGTTATGTACTAAGTATTCCGCAAAAGTAATGTAATGTCCATGTAAGTCAAGCTTCGGGTCTCTACAATATTAACACTACTAATACCATTATACATGTGGTTACAGTTTGATCAACCAAAAGTAAATGCAAGGTACTAGATTTTCATCTCATTTTTTCATATGTAGGATAAATGTCATATTAACTAATTAAATATCTTTTGTAGTGTATCAACTATCCCTTTTTATATATTATTTCATTAATATTTTTATATTAATAGTACTTTAAATAACCATTTATTTTTATTCCGTTATAAGCCATATGATTTTAAATGTTTCAAAGTTGTATGGGACACTTCATAATGTTTAAATATTTTTTTCATTAAGAATAATTTATATTTTATATCTATGGTATTTCCATTTTGGGAGATTATATAACAATTTTCTAAAAAACCATTTCATTTTCAACTCCTCTATTTATTCCTACCAATTTTTTTGTACTAATTCCATTTCCCTCACTTAGGTAGTCAAAATGTTATTCAAAATGTTTTAAAGAAAACTATATTATATTTCACTTTAGAAGGAGAAAATTTTTTCTTTTAAAAACAAAGATTTAGAAAAATGTTTTCAGTATTGTTTTTATCCATTATAAAATTATTCATTAAATATATATTTATGTTATTTCCTTTTAAAAATTCTTTCAATGGAATCTTTTTTTCTCCTTCTAAACAAGGAAATTTTCTAAACTTTATACAATGAAAATGTAAGGTTCTTTTTACGTAGTATGACTTGTACGAATTTACACATCGTTGTTTATTTGAAGATTAATTTTAATTATTAAAACGATACCTTTTAATGAAATTTTTTTAATGTGATTTTGAAAGAAAAGGCTTTTAAAAATAGTACTGAAAAAACGATATTTTTCACAGGAATGTTTTTTAAAAGATCAATATGTAATTATTCTATTCATAAAATTAAAAAACCCCTTTATTTTACTCCAAATGGGATATTTTTTATTGATAAAATCTTTAATTTTCCTCTAGAATAATTATAATTTATTATCCCAAGGATATTATGGACATTCATGTCCTTAATCGTTTATGTCCCCTTGAAAAATTTTAATTCATATAATCATTGAACATTGAATTTACCTTAATTATCCATATCATTTTTCAATCTTATGATTATTTCCTAAATAATATATAATTTTTACATATGATTTATAATTTGATAGTTATTTTATTTAATAGGGAAACATTGATAAATTTGTATCCTTTACTCAACAAGGATATTTGAAAAAGCACATTGTCTATTTAAATCGATTATTTGATAAATGATAAATGTTTTTAACATACACTATATGTGTTAGGGACCATTTAATATAATACCTAGTGGTTGGTGACTCATTAATACAATCTATATGGGTTAGTAAATGATTAATGTCATCCCCATGATACATCAATACTCTCATGAGATGAATATTTTGGCCAAATCAGAATAGTTTAAACTATCTCTTAAGGGTAAAGTTTTCATGTGCCTAAGAAATATGACTTCCAATAGTTATGAATTTACATTATTGAGAATTCATTTATTTCTATTATGTATTGTATTATTACATTGACATATCTAGGTATTCATTTCATTCTCATTTTATTCATTTAATGGAATATGTTTTAGTTTCTTACATTTCCCTACTGATTATTACTTATCTAGTTTATTTTAATGGTATGTGATTTTATTTATTTCCCTTTCCATAATTAGTTTCACTCAAAATATATTTATCACATCAATTTCTTTTTCCCATAGGGATAATTTGATCACTATCTTATTTCTTATCCTTTCCCTAGGTTATTGAGAGGAATTATTTAAATGAAGTTCAGGGATTATTTTTTATTTAATTTTATTATTTATTATGTTATTTTATCTTTACCAATGTATTATGGGCATCATGTTTGTAATATAGAATTCCAAAGCTTCTAAACTAGTCATTCTTTCTGTATTTGATTCCTTGTAATCAAGCCACTATAATGAAATGATACATTGGCTCTAGGATTCTGGGGTCAGGGTGTTGCAGTTGGTATCAAGATAAATATAATAGAAACCATAGAAAATGGACTTAGACAAATGGTATTAGGGAGTCTATACCTAAGATAAAAAATGAGGATAATTACTGAAGAACATAATAGAATATTTTTGTGGTGTATATTATATGGTTGTTCCTATAAATGCATCCCTTTATAGATAATAAAAGTTAACATGGTTCTAAAACAGATGTACTTATCAGTAACAAATTCAACATGGTGTGTCGAGATTAACATGATATAACCTGGTACATAAAAATGTTCCTTACTATGTACCTGGTTGGATACTCCTAGGGGATATTTATAGGATTATTCACTTTTTATTGACAACCCATTATTAAGGATTTGAAAGTTAAATGTCTGAAAAGAAACTTATAATTTTTATTTTAGGATTTGTGAAGAATAAATTTATGTTATGTAAAATACCATATATTAAATTATAGAATATGATTTTAATAGCTAATACGGTATATTTTATATATTAAAACTGGTTCTTGGAAGGATGAATGGTGTCAAAAATCATGGAAAATTTGTGATTTCCCTAACGAGGAAACTAATGCAATTGGTATTGAAATGGAGAAAATAATGGTCATATTAGGGAAAAATAATTAGGTTGTAAAAAAAGAAATCATACCCAAATGGAGGAACCTATTCCATGTAGAGAATCACATTTTATGGATTAATTTATGTAATAGAAACCCCCAGCATGAAGTGGGACTACTAATTCAATTGCAAATTTGAAGTGGATTACATCTCTAAAAAAGATATTGATGGTCATGGGATGTAGTATAATATAAAAGGTTATAGTTGGGGTCTATTATCTCTAAGGTGTTTATGATCAATACTGATCCTTGATCCAAACACTATGGAGGAAAATGAAATAGAACTTGTGGAATGGATAATTTTATGGAGACATTCATCAACAAAAACTTTCTCATATTTTTTAAAAATTAGATGAAGAGTAACTTCTATATCTTAATGTTAAAGTAAGACGAAATAATTGAATTTTATAAATATAATTTGGCAAGATTATTTAGGTATTTTATAGATTATATATGCAACATAGTGTGAAATGTTGACTAATTTTTTGAAGATCCTAAAAAAATTTTGAAGGCTGATAGTTTCTCAAACATTCTCGTCATATGAAAAGATAGTTTTATATTCTATCAAAACATAAACAATTATTATTGTTATCCTATGTATTCAAGGGAAACCAATAGGATAAGTGGTCTTCTAAACATTGTGAAAAAATGGAATCTATCAAATAGGTATAATGGAAAGAATAAATTCCCACATTGTGAGAAATGTTGAAAAAATGACTATGATTAATTATTTAAGGAAATAAGAGTTGATTTTCATTATGGGTAAAATTATTACTAGATTAAATACTATAAACGAAAGAAGTAATATACTGATATTCAATGTTTCACCTATAGAGAGATGGGTAAATACTCAATTGAACATTCCATTCATTATGGGAATAAAACATAGAAAAGTCCATGTGGATATGAAAAAGATGATGTCATCACTATGGTAAAGGTATTATATATAAATTATCTGAGGGAAGGTACATTAATTTTATATTCAAATTTAGACAATGCCTTATTTGATCCTAGGTCATCACACTCATTTATATACAACTATTTTTTAAAGAAAATTAGATATTTCCATTTTGATTTAATATGAGAGTTCTCAGTCATGACTTCTATGGGAAGTATTATGACACCAAATATATTTCATGTTGTCACCAAAATGTAACATAATTGTTCTTTACTTGCTGACCATGTTGTCGTACCTATGGTTTACATTGATATAATCCTTGGTATGGAATGCATCTCAAAATATAATGCAAAAATTTATTACTAGAGGAATGAAATTATGATTTCTAGGGAAGATATAGAATACTCATATTTATATAACAAGCTTCCTCATATGATTATTATATAACCCCAAACCTAGTAGATTTACCAAATGAAATTATTAGAGAATAAAAAAAATCTATTTATGAAGAGGATGATCATCAAATTGAGGATATACTTATTGTGCAAGAATACATTGATTTTTTCTTGAGGAATTAACTAGACATCCCCCCCAGTGTGTGAAGGTGAATTTTCAAATTATTTAATCCCTAATGTGAGGCCAATATCAAATACTCCCTATGAAATAACCATAGTGGAATTAGGGATGTTAAATAATCAACTAGAGGATTTGGGTAATAAAGGAACTATTCACCCTAGTATTTCTCTATGGGGAGTCTATATTCTATTCATTAAGAAGAAATATGGATCGATTATATTATGCATTGATTATAAAAAAATTAATGATATTGCAAAAAAAATTATCATCTACCTTGCATTGATGACTTATTTGATCAACATCATAGAGCCCAATATTTTTAAAATATTGATCTTCATTTTGGGTATCCGTAATTATGAGTGAAGAATTAATAAATTATGCTGATCGATTTTTAAATGAGGTATAGACATTACATGTTTATAGTAATACAATTTGTACTGTCAAATGGAACCTCTTTTTTTATGTACTTAATGATTATAGTATTCAAGAAATATCATGATTATTCTCTTTTGGTATTTAATGATGATATTTTTGTGTATTATAAATGCAATGAGGATGATTATAATCACTTGTAGATAAATTTTAAGACTCTTATAAGGGAATATTTATATTGAGAATTTTTTATGTGCAATTAGTGTCATAAATAAGTTTCTTTTCTTAGCTATATTGTATCCATGGATGGAATATCAGTTGATCTTGCAAAGATAAATGCAATTAGGGAATGGAATATTCCAAAAAACATCACTGAAGTATGTAGTTTCATTGGTTTGGCATGTTAATATTTGTGATTCATTAATACTTTTCCTTTATTTGATAACCCATTAACAAACCATACACATAAAAGGTTATTTTTTAATGGAAAATGAAATGTTATGAATTATTTGATAAAATAATGTGAAGATTAGTCACCACTCTAATTTTGACTCTGTCATCCAGGAGTGAGGGGTTTATTATATATTTTGATGATTGAATAAGGGAATTGGTTATTCCTAATGAAAAATTATAAGTTAATTTCATATGAGTCAAGGAAATTGAAGACTTATGAATTGAGAAATCCAAATCATGATCTTGAGTTAGCGACTAAATATTTTCTTTGAAAATATGTTGACATTATCTATATGGTAAAATATGTGTGATATAAACATATCATAAGATACTGAAATACATCTTCTCATAGAATGAACTCAACATGATTCAATGGTGATGTCTTTCGCTACTGAAATATTATGATTTTTTAAAACATAACAACCCATTTAAATAGAATAAGGTAAAAGATGATTTGAGTAGGATGTGTAACACCAAAATATTTTATGAGATATATTATTTTTAATTTCTTTGATTTATTATTTTGTATTCTACAGCAAGATTATCTTACTCTATATGCAACAATTTATTAGTTTGCAGTATACACAAAAATATTATTTTCTTGTGTTGAACACAATTTCACGTTCTTGTGATAGAATTCATTTCACACAACACTGAGTATAGATTTTTTTCAATTTATAAATGAACTATGTTTTTATTATGTAATACACAACACCAAAGGAATATTTCACTATATGCACTACAGACATGGCTTACTTTACACGCAAAAGAGACCTTCCTCGATAGCTTGCGCTATACGTGTTACCGAGTTTCACTAAACAATGATATATTATTAAAATATTATTATTTAATGGGATATAAACTAACCTTTATGAATATTATTAACCAAATTTTGAATTTTATAACTTTATCATTCATCTTACTCATTTTCCATAACATGGTTTGAGAACAAAATCCATTTTTCCAATAAAATAAGTTTTTTTTCAAAAAAAATGTAGTTTTTCCACCTTTTGATGGTGAACCCATTTAAAATACTGTTTTTGAAACGTTTATAAGATAAATTTTAAAAAATAATCTTACTATTTTGAATCAGGATATAAAAATTTACTTTCGATAAATTTGTGATATTTTTCTAATAACTTTGATATTTTGATTAACAGTAAAAATATACTAAAATTTAATTGAAAACAACTTTTTTCATCAAGATAATTTATATGCTTAAATAATAATATTGAATGTATTGAATGTATAAATAGAATATATTTTTACCATTTAATATAATATATATCATTAGCATTATTTTTACATTGAATTCATTGGAAAAAACTTTTCACTCTTGAAATGTTTTAACGTTAAGAACACATTTTCTTAAAAACAGGATTAATTTTTAATTAATTACCACTAATACTATGTTTTGAATTTTGAAAAATTGATTCCATATGTGTAATTAGTATGTCCAAATTATGTAAATATTATACTATTGCTTTTTGATATTATGAATAGTAACTTCAGTAATTATTTTATTTTTCATGGTTAAAGGGTTAATCTGGTAAATGAGGGTAATAAATAATATTATAATAATATTAAAATACTCTAACACATCTTCTAATACAATTTTATGATATCTAACTTACTATAGTAATCCTTGGGTATATTTTGGGACCCCTTAGATTCAATTGGATTTGAAAATGACATTTTATAAAAATTAATTTAAATTAAAGATAATTATAACCAAAAGATATATCTTTTACAAAATATATTTTAATATAGGGTTATATAAATTATATTTATGTATATAAATAATAATTAAAAATATAAAAATACTAAATACATCATGGGAATTTATTTATAATTTGTATACATTAGATAAATATATTTATTTATGACACAATTATGATGTAGTGATTACCTAATTAATAAAATATTTAAATAAATGAATTTATAAATATTAGAACAGTTTTAGTTTGGTTATTTTTTTGTGATAAACGAATTTTATGGATAATATTGACATATTATATTTTTTAATTCCTTATTTTTGAATGAATCAGTTTGTTATGAATTTTTAAAAAGTCATGTATTAATATTGTCCAAAATTCACACATTTCATAACATAAAATAAAAAACAGTTTATTAAATGATATTAAATTACTCTAAATATAATACTAGTCAAAATAGTTAATATAAGTCCAAATATGTCATCAATAAGTTTTTTGGGCCTTTTAAAATGATATGGTAATTGAATTAATCCACAATGTGTAAAAAACATGATATCACGGTGTGATTAAAAATGGTAAAATAAGGGTAAATCCAAAAAGATAAGAACAAAAAATATTTAATAATTGTAAAAAAATTATTAGATGATGGGTATTCAAACCAAAATAATCTTATATTATAATTAAATATGTTTTGGACCATTTTTAATCTAAACTGAATTTATAATAAATTAATATTTTCAGAGTTTCTTAAAGTGCCTCCCTCCTCTCTTATAAAAGGAAACCTCATCCCTTTCCTATTCACTCCATTTTTAGCCTTCAATGTCAGTAAAAACCTAACCATTTCCCTTAACAACTTCCCTAGTTATATTCTAGAGGTTTTGGTCTTCTCAAAATACCAACTCTAGTTCCCTAAGATAAAATTTAAAGGAGGCATGTTGAGGAAGAGGTAATCTCTTCTACTTATTCTTTCAAATTTCATTCTTCTTCTACTTCTTCTTATCTATTTGTTTCATTATAAAGTAATAAAATAAGTACCACTAAAATACATATATTTTATTAAAATTATTAAACAATCCTATTTCACCTTTTATCTATCCTACAAAAAACAAAATCATTGTGCGTGTGTACATATGACATATCGTTTCCATGTCGTGGTGTAATCTATTTTCACCACCACCATAATTGGACAGTTAGAATGGTATAAATAATAACTATATATTACTATTATGACATGATATTAATTCTGAGATACTATACACTTCAAAAACATTCATCAATTATGGGAATGATATTATCGCCTGTGCGTACGTATGACTTACCGTCTCCAAAATGCGATGAGATTAATTTTCCGCATTAACCATTCATGAATGATTATAAAGTATATATAATAAATAATAAAGAAATATATTATATAATAATTCTTTTGTATTTATTTATATAAATATATCATTTAGATACTTCCATTCAATTTAATAAGGAAACAAAAACAGTTTTCATGCGTACGTACGGCCTACCGTCTCCATGAACGGTGTATTTCATACAATTAATTTATCTATTATATATATTTATTTACTATTAGTATATGATATATAATGTTTTTATATTATTGAAGTAATTTAACCATGATATATGTAATAATTTTAAGAATAATAGGTCTAAACAAGTACGATAAATAAAACGACTATTACCCAAAACGTTGGCTTAACATGGAATTGACAAATAAATGTGTAATATAAAGACGTAAGTGAATAATATATGATATCATAAATATTATAATAGTTCTATTACAAGTTAGTAATACGTTTAATCCCATTATACAGGATTTTCAGACAAGTACAGAATAAATCGGACCTATGTTAAGGGATAACTTTTCCAATCTCATTTTATCAAAGATTATTTATTCGTAAGTATTTACTGGGGGCATATTTAATATCTGTTTCCATATTTTCTATAAATATTCTTATTACATGTTTAATATTCTTCTATGTATGTTTAATTTAATTTTTACTAATTTTTAATTTTACTATATGGTTTGGAATGAATCTTTCTTTCATTTACCATACGAGGTACATTTTGAATTTTTCGGGAAAAGTAGGAGTAGAATGTGTTTTTATCTTATATGGAATAAAAGGATTTTTAGAATTTCATGACACCTTATTTCCATGAATATTTATCTACATTTATTGAAGCTTATTTTCAATTAAAATATTTTCCATTAAAATTGTGTTTCATTTTTAGAAGAGAAATCATGTTTGAAAAAGAAATGATATTTTCCTCAGGAATTAAGGTCAATTGTTTTATCAAAATTATTTTCCATATAAGATGACATGGGGTTATGTTTATATACCTATTTTTACTCATATTTGATTATGTTTATGATGTAATTATTTTTATGAAGTCTATTTATCATATATGGATTATGTGATGATGGCATTATGTTTAAGAATCCCATTTTATTACATAGGTTATGTTATAATGAATTATTTATATTTCTATGGAACATGTAAGAATGGTTTCATTATGAGATTGGTGGGAAATATATCTCCCTATAATGCATTGGGTAAATATTTATATATCATGAGATATACATGACTAGAAAGGAAAGTAAATCTGGTTCTGTAATACAGGACTGGAATAACAAGTAAATTCAGTTCAGTAATAGATGGCTAGAACGGCAAGAGAACCTGGTTCAGTAATGGAATTTGTCCACTATGATGGTCTTGGAATAAATTCCTTTGAAACTATTGAAATCATATTATGTGGTTATTAGTTTTCCATAATAAAATTATTTATGTTAATGTGTTTCTATCATGGTTAATGTTTTCTTATTATTAATACCTTGAATACTTCCAAGATTTATTTAATTTCCCAATATTAATATTGTGTTCATGTTTTTGGGATCTAACTTTTATGGTTTATTTTATGTTCTCCATGTTTACCCTTACTGAGCATTTGAGATTACCATTTCTATGATTTCATTTCCCTATTATAGAAAGAATGGTTTTAGGTGGGAAAATAAAAGAGGATGTTTTTTGGGACATGTTGAAGATCTTTCACCATGGTTAAAATATTATTTTCCATGTATCCACATACACTAAATTAATACATTCTTTTTGAATTTGTTTCTGTTGTGTATTAATTATTCCAAAATTGTAATGTAATTTCCATTTATGTCAGGTTTTGGTCTCTACAATTGGTATTAGAGGAACAATTTAGTTAACCATTGGGAATAAAGATGTGAAAACTTTTGTGAGATCCCTGTAGAAATTTCTAATGTTTGTCTAGGTTTGTCCTTAAGGTTAAGTATAATTATAGGATACAATGCTATAATTATGGTAAATATCATTAATAACCTTGTATTAAACCTAGAATGTTTGAGATTGAAAGTACAGCCCCTTGATTATGTTGTCTTCCTAGTACGATGTTAGTGTCTCACACTATTCTTTTTGGGTTTTAGAAAAATGGCCAGAAAGAAGAAGAGTCTTGTTAATGGAGAATATGATGGGCAATGGAGTGATATTATTCATTAGAAACCAAATAAAATGGGAGTTGGAAGGAAAAATATTATTATTATGCCTAATCAACAATCTCATAATATGATCAATAATATAAACTTTGTATAGTTTCATAACCCAGCTAATAAGAGAAAGATGGAGTTTCATGATGATCATAGAGGAAAGAAAGTTCAATTTTCCTCATGTAAATAATGTGTCTAGAGGCATCTAGGAGAATGATTAAAATGAACTGGAATATTCTTTAGTTGTGGTAAAGAAGGAGACAAATCTAGTGAGTTCAATAGAAAAGGTTCAATTAATATAATGCACAAGAATAATGGTATTGCTAAGACATCAATGATAGTTTAATATTTTAAACACGGAATGTATGGGCATTATGAAAATAGATTCCCTAAGGTAAAAACTGATGAAGATGATCAGCATGGTCGTATGGGTAGTATTTATGTTGATGATGATGAAGAGACTACAAATGATATAAGAGATGAAAAACGATTTAAGGAATAAAATAATGAAGCTCGATCAATGGTTTAAGAAGGTAGTAGAATGATTACATTTTTATCAAGAATAATGATGTATAAGTAATTTAATGGTAACATGGAGTAAAGAAACATCAAAGGATAATTATAGTAACGTTTTCTTCCATAAGTATTTGAAAATATATGTTAAATAGTATCTATAACCATGGAAGGTTATTCATAAATTTTTGGAAAGCACATGATATGCACATAATGAAGGGATAAAGAGATAATGAGATTTTTCATAGTATTAATGAGCTCATGGATGATATAAGGAAAAAGTGATATCATGGTTAAATATTTTGAATTTTTTGGGATTTTTTTATGTGTAAAGAGTTAACTTTTGACAACATTCATATTTCCCCAGAGGTTCTATGGTAATTCAAGTTTTAATATCATACATGACCAAGGTATTCAATAGTTTGGAATGTGACAACCATGAACTATCTTATGAGATATGGGAGACAAATTTTAAGTTTATTTAGTTCACCAAATAATAATGTTTTAGATTTTTAGTTTTTGGAAGGACTTTAATGTTAACCATTTAATGATAGTATATGTTATTTTCTATTTTAGGTTTGATAGATAAATTTATTATTTCACTATAGGTGGACTTATTCTTATTTGATTACCTATGATAACCTTTTATTGAGATAGATGGAATGACATATCATTCTATCAGATGATCTTATAACACTTCAATAATGAAGAATTAATAATCATTTCACTGAATTATAGATTAAGTGGAAATTGTTCAAGGCATGAAAAACTGTGAGATTGTACCAAAATCAAGTAAGTATTTATTCTCATGAAAAATTATTCAACTTTAAGAAAAGGATATTGAATACAAAAAAATTCTCCTAGTACATTCTTATCTGATGAATCAGATGGTCCTGTAAATCATCATAGATTTCTGTATTTATTGTAGATAACCTTCTCCAAACCTTATTTTATATAACTGTCCATCAAAAGATGATTTGTATATTTCACTTCCATATCCATGTTTTCATTTCACACTAATATTATACTATGTGAAAACCCATTGATGAGTTAATTTATTTAACCGTTATTTTTCTAACATTACTTTTTAAAATTAAGTTTTAGTTTTCCTTTTTATGATGGGGATTTCCATGAAAGAAACATTCTAGTTGAAAACAATTTATATCCCCGATGAATTTTGAGTGATAAATTCATTTTTAGGGGGTAGAATGTGACACCCTGATATTTTATGAGATAGATTATTTTTAATTTCATTGATGTATTATGTTTTATTCTAAACCACGATTATCTTTCACTATATGCAACAACATATTAGTTTTCACTATAAACAACGCTATTCTTGGCTTGTGTTGAACACAATTTCATGTTCTTGTGATAGAATTCATTTCACTCAACACTGAGTATATATATTTTTTCAATGTATAACTGAACTAATTTTTGATTATGTTATAAGTTGCACCAACAGAAGCTTTCACTACATGCAATACTGACATGTCTTTTATTACACGCAAGTGTGACCATCCTCGATAGCTTACATTGTACGTAATATCGAGTTTCAATAAAAAATGATATATTATTAAAATATTATTATTAAATTAGATATAAACTAGCCATTATGAATAGTATTAACCACATTTTTATTTTCAAAATAATATAATTAGTCTTACACATTTTATAGAACATGGTATGAAAACAAAATCCATGTTTTCGGATAAAATATGTATTTTTCAAAAAAAAAATGTAGTTTTACCTCCTTTTGATGGCGCACAGATTTAATATCTATTTTTTGACACATTTATAAGATTAATTTGACAAAATAAAATTCTTAATTTAAATCAGGATATAAGAAATTACTTTTGATATTTTTTTGATATTTTTCTGATAAATTTAATATTTGGATGAATAGTAAAAATACGCAAATCATTAATTAAAAACAACTTTTTTCATCGAAATAATTTATATGGTCAAATTATATTATTGAATGTTTTCAAAGTATAAATAGAATATATTTTTACCATTTAATATACTGTATTTAATTAGCATTCATTTGACATTGAATTCATGGGAAAAAACATTTCAATCTTTTGCAGTGTTTTAACTTTAAAAACTCATTTTCTTAACAATAGGAGAATTTTAAATTAATTACTAAAAATTTTTTGTTTTGAATTTTGAAAAATGGATTCCAGATTTGGAATCTATAGGTCCAAATTGTGTCAATAGTATGCTTTTATTTTTGGACATTATATATAGTAACTTCAGTAATTATTTTTTTTACCATGGTAAAGGGGTAACTCTAGTAAATAAGGATAAAAAATAATATTATAATAACATTAAAATTCCCTAACACGTTTCATAATTCTATTTGATGAAACATTTATGACCATGTGAGTCCTTGGGTCAATTTTGGGAACCCATGGATTCACTTGGATGTAAAAATAACATTTTATAAGAATTAATTTACCGTAAAGATAATTATAACCTAAAGATATTTCTTTTACTAAATAGGTATTAATATGGTGTTATATAACTCATCACTATTTTTATAAATAGAAGTTATAAATCTAAAAAAATTTATTTTGTCATGGAATTTTTTTTATAATTTTTAGACATTAGATAAATATATTTATTTATGACACAATTATAATGTAGCAATTACCTAATTAATGTAAGATTCAAATAAATGAATTTATAAATATAAACAAATTGTGATTGTGTTATTTAGATGACAGAAAATAATTTTTTGTATGATATTCACATATTATCTTTGGGTTAATGTCTTATTTTTTAAGGAATCGGGTTGTTATGAATTTTTAAAAAGTTGCGTATGAATAGTGTCCAAAATTGACCCAATTCATAACATAAAACATAAAATAGTTTATTAAAAGATATTAAATTCAAAAATATAATATTCCAAAAAATGGTTAATATAAGTCCAAATATTTCCTAAATATCTCTTTGTGGGTATTTTTAAATTATATGGTAATTAAATTAACCAACACTGTGTAAATTACAAGATATCATGGTAAGAATAAAAAGGGTAAAATAAGGGTAAAACCAAAAGGATAAGGGTAAATAAATATTCAATAATTTTAAAATATATTATTGGATGATGGATATTGTAACAAAAATAATCTAATGTTATAATTAAATATGTTTTGGACCATTTTTAATCGAAAAATAATTTATAATAAATTAATATTTTGAGAGTTTCCTAAAGTGCCCCTATCATCTATTATAAAAGGGCACCTCCTCTCTCTCCTCATCACTCAATTTTGAGCATTAAATCTCATCCAATACCTACTGATTTACCTTATAAACTTTAGTAGTTTTATTATAGAGGTGTGTTACTTTTCAAGACACCAACTTTAGTGCCCTAAGAGAAAATTTAAAAGAGGAACATCGAGGAAGATGTAATCTATCCTACTAATTCATTCAAAGGTCATTCTTCTTCTACATCATATTATTTAGTTGATTCATTATAAAGTAATAACATAAGTACACCTAATATACTAATATGTTATTTTAAATATTAAACAACCCTATTTAATCTTCTATTCATCTTATAAAAAACAAAATTATCGTGCGTGTGTATGTACGGCTTACCATCGCCACGTCGTGGTGTAATCTATTTTTCTCCACCACCATAATTGGATGGGTAAAATGGAATAAATAAAAACTATATATTATTTTTATGACATGATAAAAATTCAAATATACTATACAGTTCAATTCTATTCAATAATTAGGGGAACGATATCATCCCTCGTGTGTACGTACAGCTTACTGTCTCCACGACGCGTTGAGATTCATTTTCCACATTAACCATTCTAGAATGATTATAATGTATATATAATAAATAATAATTAAATATATGATAGAATAATTCTAATAGATTTATTTATATATGTATATATATATATATGTAATTTTGATACTCCCATTCAATTTAATATGTAAATGAAAACGACATTCATGCCTACGTAAGGCCTGTCATCACCATGAATGGTGTATTCCATTAAATTTATGTATATATTATATATATTTATATACTGAATATATATGATATATAAATAATTTATTACATTTTATATGTAATTAAATATTTATGTATGTAATAATATTAAAAACAATAAGTCCAAACATGTACGATAAATAAAACGATTAGTACCCAAACATTTCTTTAACATGGAATTGACAAATTAATAGGTAGTATAAAGTCATAACTGAATCATATATGATATCATAAATATTATTATGGATCTTTTAATATTAATTAATATGTTTAAACCCACTATAAAACAGTTTCAGACACGTACATGATAAATCAGGCCCAAGGTAAGAGATAACTTTTCCAATCTTGTTTTATCCGATATTTCTTATTCGTAAGTATTTTCTGTTGGTATATTTAATATCCATTTCCATGTCTTCTAAGAATATTTTCATTAAATGATTAATATTCTTCATTGTGTTTTTAAATTAATTTTTACCAATTTTGACTTTTACTATATGGTTTGGAAGAAATCTTTCATATGTTTACTGTACGAGGTACTTTTTGACTTTTCCGATAAACGTACGAGGGGAATATTGTTTTCACTTATACAGCACCAATGGATTTTTAAAATTTCATGATACCTTATATCAATGATGCTTTCTCTACATGGTTTCAAGTTTATTTTCAACAAAATTATTTTCTTTTAAAATTGTGTGGGATTTTGAGAATAGAAATCATTTTTGAAAACGAAAGGATATTTTCCATAGGAATTAAGTTCAAGTGTTTTATCAAAAAAAATCATTATAAGAAGACATAGGGTTAGGTTTCTATCCCTGTTATTAGTTTAATTTTATTATGATTATTATGGAATTATTTTTTTGAATTCTATTTATCTTTTATGGATTATGTTATGATGGCATGATGTACAAGAATCTCATTTTATTACATGGGTAATGCTATGATGAATGGTTTATATTTTTGTGGAACACGTAAGAATGGTTTCATTGGCATATATATCCTACCAATTCATTGGGTAAAGATTTATATCTAATGAGATATACATGACTGGAATGGTAAGTAAATCTGGTTCAGTAATATATAACTAGAACTACAAGTAACTCTAGTTCGGTAATACATGGCTAGAACGGCATGTGAACTTGGTTTAGTAATGGACTTTGACAACTATGATGGACTTTGAAGAATTGACTTGGATACTCTAGAAATAATATTATGGGATTATTAGTTTTATATAATTCCATGTTTTATGTCAATGTGATTCTATCATGGTCAATGTTCCTTTATGATTAATAACTTACGTACTTCTAAGGTTTATGCCATTTCTCACGAATTTGATATTTAAACATTATTTTCATGTCTTTACATTCTAATGTTTATGGTTTGTTTTATATTACCTATTCTTACCCTTATTGAGAATTTGAGCTCACCATTTATATGTTTTCTTTTCCCTGTGATATAAATAAAAGTTTTAGGTTGGAAAAAAAGGTGATGATCTTTATAGGAGATGTTGAAGATATTTCACCATGATTAGAAGATTGTGTTATATGTTTCCAAATACACTCAACTAATACAGTATTTTTCATTAGGTTTGTGTCATGTATTATGTATTCCGCAAAAGTAATGAAATTTCCATGTCCATAATTCTTGGGTATCTTCTAGATGGATCATGGTGTTTTAACCCAAATAAGGATTGATAAGGAAATAATGTTCATGGATCTAGAAAAGATGGATTTGGTAATGTTTATGGAAGGGGATAAATCAATCGGTTTTCAAATCATTTCAAAATAATCTTTATTATAAAGGTTAATGAATTTTCAATTTGATAATGATGACTTCTATAATATATTAGAGGTGTGAATGAAGGAAAATTATTTTATTTTGTTTGTAAATATGGTGTTAAAACAATTTTAAATAGGTAATGTTTCCCATCTATAGTTGATTTAAAAATTGAGTTTTGGTGTGATATACATAGCTCAAATTTCTCTGTACACACTGGGAACACAAATATGTATAAATCATTGAAGGAATATTTTTGGGTTAATAAAATGTAGAGATAAATTATTGATTATGTGTCCAGATGTTTGGTTTGCAAACATGTGAAGGCAAGGAGGCCACATCCTAACAAAGTCCCACCACCTATTTGTATTACTGTCTGAAAATGGCATAATGTTACTATGGAATTTTTCACAAGACTACCAAAAAATATAATATGAAATGACATAATATGTGTTATTGTTTATCACCTAACCAAATATGATAATTTTCATTCTATAAGAGAATGCATGCCTCTTTTGAAACTTGCAAGTCAATATGTTAAAAAAAGTGAGACTTAAAAGGGAACCTATATCAATTATTATTTGTCAGTATCCCTACATTACATCAAAATTCTGTAAAAATCATTAGAAGGCTCTTGAAAATAATCTTTAGTTGAGAACTGCCTACCACCCTCAAACTGATGGACAGTCCAAAAGGACAATTCAAACAATGGAATACATATTGAGTTCATTATCACTCAACCTTCATGTTATGTGGTATCAATACATACATTTTATAGAGTTTTCCTATTATAATAGTTTTCATTAAATTATTCAAACGCACCATATGAAGCATTATATGTTAAGAGATGTCATACTATAAAATGTTTCGATGATGTTAGTGAAAGGAAAATAGTAAGTTCAGAACATTTTTAAGAGTTGATGAAAAAGGTAAATGATATTAAATATCAAATTAAATTATATCTATTTAGGGAAAATTGTTATGACAACAATTTATAGAAATATTTATAGTTCCAAGTGAAAGATCATGTTTTTGTGAAAGTCTCTCCATTGAAGGGAATTATCATATTCAGTAATAAAGGGATGTTAAGTCCACAGTACATTGAAACTATCCAAATCATTGAAAGTGTTGAAGTTTTTTCTTTATCATTTGGTAATGAATCCAAATCTCTAAAAGTTACATGATTTGTTCCATATATCTAGTCTATAAAGTACATGTAAGACCCAAAATATTTGATAACCAATGAAAATATAGAGTCGGAACCTCAACTTACATATTGTAACAAACCTGGCCATATTCTTATTAAAAAAGATCAAGTATTGTGGAATCAGATTCCACATATGGTAAAGATACCCTATAGAAATCATAGAATGGGAGAAGAGCGATATGAATAAGATGATTACATATAGTAGAACTACCCCCAACGTTTTTATGGTAATAACCTTAAATAACTGATGATGAATGTTTTTTTATGATGGAAGAATGTATCCCCAAAAAAAATTTCCATATTTTACTTTAGAATAAATTTAATTTTGTAGAAAGCTTGCAATACTGAGTTAGTTTTCAATGCATGCAACACCAAATTTAATCAAAACACGCATTAGAATCATTTTGAATATTAAATAAAATTTTATTAGTTTTATAGAGGTTATAGAGTAAATATATATATTATATATCCAAAAAAATAATTTTACACTCATCTAAAATATTTTATATGCATAAAATAAGAAAAAAACCAACATTATGCATAAAATACTACTTTTTTATAAAAACTTCTTTTAATTTAATTTAATAGAATTTTTTTTTAAATCCAATTTTTGGAACCTCTGTCAGTTTTATATGTCAAATTTAAAAAAAATTGAAATAAAAATATAAAAATTAGGTTTGGTTGATTTTTTGGAATTTTTTGTAGTTTTATTTTTTTAAATGAATGGTGAAAATAATGAATTTAAATTCAAAACTAATTTTTTGTCTTATTTATTAATTGTGATAAATTTTTATTTTTATTTTTATAAACTCCAATTATATGAATTATTTTTCAATTAATTCAATTGAGGCCATTTTAATCAATTTGACTTTAAATTGAGTGTAAAAATATAGCAACCTTTTAAACTATTTTAATTTTAAAACCTGCATTGTCATCTCATCTGCAATATTAATACTAAATTAAATTTTTCCACTTATGTGACTGGAATACGGTAAAATGGATCCCTTTTTTGAATAATAATAATTTATAATGTCTAATAAGATTAATTTATTTGTTACCAAAAAATTAGTGAAATTGATTAAATTTAATTATAATACTTAAGAAAATATTAAGCTTAGTATGGGGATAAACCTTAATTTTTAGGGATAGATTTACCTAGAAACTTTTCTAAAATCTATTTGATGAACATATTTAGACCCTATACTCACTTGTATAAAATTTAGTGAAATATTGGATCTTTTTTAAATGGTAAAAATTTTGGTGGAATCCCTTTTTCCAAAAATTATGAGTGTGCCACTGCTCCTCCCTTATTAAAAGGCCTCATATCTTTCACTTCATCACACATATTAAGAAAAATTAGATTGAAAAATATCTACCCAAATATCTCCCCAAAATCCCACCCCTGATCCTATAATAAATTTTTTGTGGAAAATCATCGAAGGAATCCCTTTGGTGTAGACCAAAAGGAGTTACCCAAAGAAGTGGTAACACCTTCCTAATGTTTTTTAATTTTACTTCTATTCTCCACCCAAAAACTCTACTTGTTCATTTATTATATAAAAATAATATTATCTTCAATATAATGAGTTTTTTTATATATTTTTTACCTACAATTATAAAAAATTCTATCTAATGGGTAAAGAATATACTATTTATGTGTATTGTGAACTACCACCTCACAAAAAGATGATTGTTTGTTTATCCTTTACCACCTTTCATTGATGAGCATTATGACAGAAAATATATTTATATATGTTATATAAGATATTTATTATGATTTTATTATTCTTTAATTATTTTATATCACATTCCCTTATGTCTTCCATTTTTTTTAAATATGATAACATCATTTGTGGAAGTGTGGACTACCATCTCCACAAAGAAATGTGATTCATTCACACTATATATGAAACTTAATAAAGAAAATATTAATAAAAATATGAGATATATATTACATAAATATTATTCTATAATTTTAATATAAATATAAATATATATACTAGTTTCTTTTCATCGTTTTAAATTCAATAAATAAATTAATGTAGTGTTTAAGCATATGTACCGCCTACCATCTCCGGGAACGATGCATTTCATTTCCTATCTCCAAATTTTATGGATTATTATAAATACATATATAATTAATGTATACAATATTTAAATCTTTGATTACATTTTGGAGATTATTAAACCTTAGTATAATTAATAGGAATAACAAATAACAAGTCAAAACATACTCGAGAAACTAGGAAATTAATACCTAAAATATTTAAAATAATGAAATAATGTTTACAAAATGGTATTAATATTTTAAAAGATTATCATATATGATATCATAAATATTAATAATATAATTTATTAGTTAATTGACACTTATAACCTATTATACAATATTTCAAATGATGATCACCCAAAACAAAACATAAGGTAAGGGATTTTTAACTCACTATTTACATTTGTGAGGTAAATGTCATATTCACCACTTATTTTATTTGGTGTATATAATACCCATTTGTATATATCTTTTCATTAATAATTTTATCTTAGTGGTATTTAAAACACTCATTTATTATTATTCCTTTGTGAGGCTTATGATTTTAAATGTTTCAATGTGGTATTGGACATGTTTGAATGTTTAAAGATTATTTTCCTCAATAAAATTAATGATATTTCATTCATAATTACATTAGAATAAATTAGGTTTATATTGTATAATAATCTATTTAATTTACTCATACACTAAATATTCAGGAACCTTTTTGATTATTAGTATCATTTGTTCACTTTTGGTACTCAAAATGTATTAAAAAACTGTTTTCAAGAAAATATGAATTTATTTCTCCTCAGTTAGAGAACTTTTTTTCTTCAAAAAAAGTTTTATAAATAACTTTTAGAAAAATGTTTTTAACCATAAAAAAATTATTTTTAATGAAATTATTATACTATTTTATTTTGTCATCATTTTCAATAGAATCTTCTTATAACTTTCTGAATAAGGAAATTTTCTAGTCATTTTAATATGAAAAATAAATATTCTTTTTACCCCATATGACATATATTGATTTAACTACTACATTTTTTTGTATCCATTTTTCTTTGAAAAAAAATTATTTTTTTAAAAAAATTAAAAAATTAAAAAAGAAATTTTTTTCAAAGGGATTTTTAAAAAAGATGGAAATTTTGTATAAGAATGTTTTTAAAGGATATTTTTTCAATTATTACACTCATTAATGATATAAAACATTATTTTAATCCACTTGGGATAAATTGTATCGATACCATCCTAAATATGTTTATGGATAGTTTATGATTTATCTGTACAGTGATAGTATTGACATTTACTTAAGTGATTCCTTTTAGTCCCCTTAACATATTCATTTTTTTTAATCATTGTATGTTTAATTTCTCCTAATTATCCATATCATTTATCATAAATATGATTATCTCATAAACCACATATCATTTTTACGTATAATGTATATTTTGATAGTTATTTTATTTACTAGTGAAATATTGATAAATCTATGTCCTTTAATCAATATGGATATTTGATAAGGAACATTGTTTATTTAAATATATAATTTTATATATATTAATAATAATTTTTACATGAAATATAATGGTTGGGGGATAGTAAATGCAGAGGAAATGGGTTTTGAACTAGTTAATAGAAGCCCAATGTGTTGGGGACCATTAAATCTAAGCCCCGTGATGCATTGGTAGTATCAAGAGATGAATTCATTTTCCAAATCAGAATAGATTAAACTATCATTTGATTGTAAATGTATCATGTTACATTGAAACCTGATGTCCTATAGTTATGAATTTCCTTTATTTAAAATTCATTTTCTTATTATCCATGATATTATTGTGTTGAAATATCTATGGAATAATTTCACTCTCAATTTTTGAGTAAATGGAATATATTTTACTTTCTCACCTTTCTATATTGATTATGTATTATTGAGATTATTTTAATTCCATGGGTTTTGAATTATTCAACTTTCTATGTGTATTTACTCTCTTTAATACATTACTGCTTTTGTTTTTCATTCCCTTAATGAGAATTTGAGAACAACCTTATATTGTTTTCTTTATCTATTCTAAAAAGAGGAATCTATTCAATGAGAATCAAGGATGTTGTTCATTGTATTTTATTAAGTATCATTTTTGTATTTTATATTCCCTAATGTATTATGGGTATTATATGTGTAATATGGGTTACCAAAACAACAAAACTGATCAGTCCTTTGGGATTTTATTCCTTGTAATGATTTCATTTTAATAAAATAATGAACCAACTCCGGGCTTCTAGGTTCAAGTCATTGTAGGAAAAATATTATTTATCTATTAATGAACTCTTTAAAATTATTATTACCTATTAAATAAATAATGATTCAACATTTAAAAAGAATAGAAAGGATGAAATAGCTTTTGGATCTATGAAAAATATGAAAATAAAATATACTAATAATTTTTACATTAATGATTTGAAAAAAATATAGAAATGAAATGGAAGAAATTTTCATGTCTTTTATCCGCAGATATTTTCATAGAGGTAGAGAAAAATATGGTGAAAAAAATATAGTCAAATATTTTGAGTATGGAGGAAATTTTAATTCACTATAAATCACCCTAAGAGGATTGTTGCTTAATATAAGGATCATTCAAAATAATAAAAATTGGTGGAATAATTTTAATAATTTTTATAAGGAAGATAAGAATAACCATGGTGGTAAGAAATATTTCTTGGAAATAGAAGAATATTTTTATGTAAGAAAGTTGAATATAACCCTAATGATAATGATTCTCTAGAAAATTAATATTTTAGGAGAATAAAATCTTATTTTAAAATTTAGGGAAAACATAAAATTTCTCATGAAATTGAGAAGCAGATGAAGGTGAAGAAACATTGAGATAATATCAGCTCAGATAAAAAAAATTATAGGATATCATCAGCAGAATAATAAACTCATAAATGAAATCAGATTGATAAAGAAGGAAAATAGAAACAATAATTAGGTAAGGGAATATTTCCTTAAATTGGAATATGAGTAGATTCAATACATTACAAACCATAAACTCAATATTTCTAAATAAGGAACAATGGTGGAAGATCTCAGTCTGAAATTTAATGATAAAGAAATGACGTTTGTGTTACTCAATATAAACTTCAATATATTGAAATTAACATAATAAAAATGAATAAATATTTCAACATGACTTTAGAGATTAAATCTAAATAACCTCAAGCTGGTGAGAAAGTTCACACTAATAATCAACTGAAATACCCACCCAATAAATGTAAAATTTCATCTGACTTTTATAATAATTCAACTTTCATATTATTTTAATAATGAATAGATTGATAAAGTATTTGATAAATATATTAAATCTACAAATTTTGAGAATATCATTCACAATAGATTCTCCCCACACCATAATGAAACAAAAACAATCTAATTTTACAATCCAAGGAAAAATGATCCCATAGATTTAATATATTTTTATATAAGACTCTGATTCAGAATATATTGTTGGTAATATAGTATATTTTTTTAAAAATCATATAATTATTGGAACAAGATTTATCTGCATATAAGAAGGTATAAAATGAATGGGAACAACAGTAGAATAAATATAATAAATATTTCAAAGCTGTAGTGAGTTGTAAATGAAAATTATTAAAAGGATAGAAATATTCAAATGAAAAAATAATAATTTCCAAGAGGATACATATAAAATATGTGACTAAAATGGCCACATATCTAAAGAATGTATTAAAAGTTTTCCTAGATAATTTTATTATTAAAGGAATGACAATGAATTTGGAAATAATAAATATTAAGAAACAACATTTGTAGATGTAGAATCTCTAAAAAAGAATAAAATAATAAAACTTGGATTATCGATATTGGTCATTTATATACATGATAGGAAAGATATAAAACATTATAGATGATGAAAACTATAATAGATGATAATTTAATTTTTGAAATGAATATTCCTTCAAAATCATTTGAATTGAAATAGTTAAGATTGGATATGATAAACTAAAATATAATAAGAATTATATCTTGATGGGATCAAGAAGATCATAAGTAGTGTAACCCAATATTGTGATAATGGAAAAAATGTAATTTTTAGAAAGGATTAATTCATTATAAACAAATATACATAATGGTAATGTTGTTACCATGGGAGAAAGAATTACCAAAAATAACTTTTAAATTAGAGAACTTGTTAACTCATGTTACTTGAGCATTGAAGACGATAACAAGTTGTGACATCACATGATTAGGAATATAGGCCATAAAATTGTGTAAAAACATTATAAATTAAATATTTTAATTAAGTATCCAAATGTTTTAAAAAAAATAATATGTTGGTTATGTAATGTTTTGGAGAGGTAGATAATTGGAATCTTGTATATGAAATTTTTAATTAAATTTAAAATACCTCATAAACTTATTAACTCTAATGTATGTGGTTTTATGAGACATATATCAATTAAAGGTGATTTTTATTTTATAACTTTTATTGATGATTTCTATCAAATGAGTAACATTTTATTCATAAAGAATAAATCATTGGCTGTGTAAATACTTTTTTAGAATAGATGTCAAAAGAGAGTTGGGTTTGTATATACTAAAACTGAAAACATATAATAGAAAAAAGTAAAAATGTAATGATTTTGAATCATATCTGAAAAAATCCTTAAATATCCATAAAACTATCCTAACACTACTCAATAAAATCTAGTTTTTGGAAGGAAAAAAATTCAGTGGAAATGGGAGGAATTTTATTGGCAGAGTATAAACATCATATGTTTTCTGAGAAAGAATCTTTTAGTACTGTTATAAATGTTATAAACATATATTTATTAATTGTAGAATAAAAAATAACATACTATGATATTTGTTATTATAAATAACCATCAGTGATATATTTAATGGTTTTTGTAATGGCATGTTTATTAAATATTAATAAAACATATCTTGGAAATTTTGAAAAAAACTGATGATGAAATTTTAATGACATATTCACCAAATTGAAGAATTTATAAAATTTGGAATAAAAATTTAAAAAAAAATTGGATTCTTATGATGTGAATTTTATTGAAAATTTGATTTCATTAATAATTTTTATTGATAATATTATGGAGGATAAGTTAATAACATTGAAATGAAAATTAAAAAGTAAATATTAACTTGAGACAAAAAAAGTGACTAGAGATTCAATATAATCATTTGGTGATGAAAGTGAAGAAGGAATAGAATCTCTAAATTGTAACACACTGCAGAAGTATGTTTAATAAGAAAATATCAATTGAAATAATAATTTTTTCATTCATAATATTAGAAATTTGAGATTATTAATTCACACATCACTCATTACACATGTTAATCTGAAATAAATTTTTGAATTCGGTGAATATTAATAATGCATGGATACGATGATATCAGATTTGGGCTAGATAGGGCAAAATGAATCCTGGAACTTATTCCATGAAACAAATGAAATATTTTATTGTAAAAAATTTGTTGTTTTAAGAGAATATGAATTGATAGAGAGAAGTTTCAAGAAAAAAATAAAAATATTTTTGAAAAGTATATTCAAAGGTAGAAAGTGTGGATTCTGAAGAAACATTTCCCCTATTGAAAGATTGGAAATTATCATATTATTTATGGAAGTGGTAGTACATAGTTATTATATTGTTTATCACATAAAAATATATATATCCATCTTAAACATAATGATTGAGGAATAAATTTATATTTGAGAAATCATGTGCGTTCTTACATAAAAAAGATGGAGGCATGGTATATAATGTAAATAAATCTTTAAATGGGTTAAAACAAGAGCTAGGAACCTTGTACTAAAAACATGATAGTTTCCTAAAAGTGATGAATTTTAATAAATGGATTCTTGATAATGACTTACATGTGATATATATGAAATCAAGTACCTATTTTTTTATTTGTTTATGTTGATGACATAATTTTTCAAAATTATAAAAAAATTTATCATGAATTGTTTGTTGAAGAATTGATGAATTATTTTGAAGTGTGAATTATTGGAGAATTATTATTATTTCTAGACTTACATGTGAAAATATGGGCATATGTATTTTCCTATCATAATATAATTATTCCAAGAAATTTTTACAAAATTATTCTATGCATGTATCAAAAGAATTTTCAACTCATATTTTAGTTGGAATAGATATCAGTTAAGAAGATGTTAGGAAATTTTTAAATTATAAATATTTCAAAATTTTAATAAGATTTTTTTCTATCTTATAACTTCAAGGACTTACATTGTTTATGTTGTTAAGTTTTTTGTTATATTTCATATTAATCCAAAGGAATCACATTTGATGGTAGTGAAAATGAATTCACATATATGTTTATGGAAAACCTTCTTATGGATGTTGTATAAAAGATATTATGATATGAACATTGTTTCTATATTGAAGTGGATATAACTTGATATTTTAATGATATAAAACCAACATCATGGGAAAACATTTTCTTGGGATGATTCTTTGGGAGATTACATTGTGAGAAACTGTGTTCATTGACTATGAGCATAGTAAGAGTAGAAAATTGTTCCTCCACCCAAGATTATACCCAAATTATTTGGATGAATGTGTAGTTTTAATATAAGAAAATGATTTTCTTCATCATTAAATATCCGTTATTAACTCCAATGTTTTATATATATTTCAAAAAATATTTTCCAACATTCGAGATAGAAACACGTTGATATAAATTGTATCTTCATAAAGGTGAAAGTAGCTGGTGGGGATGTTATGATGGAATATATTTTAGTAAAGTATCATATTACTAATGTTTTTAAAAATTTATTCCCAAAGATTTATTAGTGTAATTAAGGATATAAATTCATGCTTAACCTCAAATAAGTGATTCCAAATTTTTGGGACAAATTTATCCCACCACACACTGGATTATGTTTACAAAGGTAGATTATATGTATAAATGTTTACTAAAAGTGGGAGATAATGTTATTTTTTTATCAAAAGATTATAAATTTTTTATTAGCATTAAATATTAGTGATAAAATATCAGATATAGAATAATTTTGAAGTAAAAAATTATAAAAAAATAGATAAGATAAAAGTGATGGGTGTTTATCTTTATATTTCAAAAAAAATATTCTTGATTGATGGAATTATTTAAAATATAATTTATCTGGTTCTTTGGTATTAGATCATTCTCTTTTAGAATGAATTTATCATGATAATAGTAATGGAAATGAGTTCTGAAAAGATTAAGGGATTTAAAAATGATGAGTTTTGAATATTTTTTAAAAAATGTTTCCATCAAATTGAAAGGGGGAGATTGAAGATCCATTATGATTTTTTTCAAACAATTTTTTTTAATTTTTTAAATATAACTTTCATTGAAGATTTTTTTTGTAAAATATTTGTGAATGAATTTTTTGTATGTTTGTTAATAAACATCATTAAGAATTTTTGGTGAAAATATTTTGTTACTAAGTTGTTCTAGAAAGTTAAAATTTTCTCAAAAAAATTGTCAGTTAACATTCTAAAAAAACCAAAAAATGCTATATTGTTCACTCACATCCTAAAATTAAGTAAAACATTAAAATAAAAAATTATAATAAAAGGTAGAGTTTCTATTTTTTAAATAAATTGCATGATAAAGGATACTAGGCAAACCAAGGAGAACCAACAAACATAGATGATCAAATATTTGTTCTGGAAAAAGAATGTATGGAGAATTTTTTATAATGGCAACAGAAGTAGAAGTTCAAGATTTTGTAGAGCTCTGTATATAAATATAATTTGTATGGTATTGTTTAATTAATATAACTATATTTATTCAATTTTTATAAATAGAAAAACCTAATCATATAAAAGAAAATATTTTTTTGTTCATTTGGTGGATTTTTGTAAAACAATGAAATAAATAGAAAATGGAAATAGATGTATGAAGGGGGTAAAAACTACAAAATTAAAGAAATAATAATGTGTAATGATTATTGATGTGATGTTTTTGAATAAATATAAGATAGTATTTATCATGAATTCATATTTTAATATGTATAGAAATTAAAATGGATAAATCAAAGTCATAATTTTGAGTTGTGTACTAGAAAAATAAATCTTCATGTGACTAAAGTGTTTAGAAGTTTTGATAATTTGGTCAACTAAAATCATGGTTTTATAGAAAATTGAAAAAGAGTACATAGTTTACTTTTAATTGGGTTAGTATAAATGTGTAGAGTAATATGGGGTTTCCAAAAAAATATTATGGTGTTTTAAGAGTAGTGTTTTTATACAGGTGAGTGAAGTCCAAAGTTGTAATTTTATGATGTTTTTTTCTATAAGAAAGATAATATGCACAAGAATCTACTAAAAACAATTTCTTAAGGATAATTTGATAGAGTTTTTATATTAATATAATCAGTTTAAAATAATTTTAGGTAGGGTGATCTAGCAAAGTAGAGTTATATAGAGGATTTTTTTCATTTTTTCTGAAAAAAAACATCCAGATGAAAACAATTATAGATATGAAATATTTTGATCATGGAATGAAGTCCCAATCAGATAGGACCTCAACAAAATATATTTTTGGAGATGTTTTTTCCTTATATTGATTGAGATAAATAATAATATTGGATAAACATTTTACTAGATGAAGTATTTTTTTTCTTAATGATTTCATCAGTCTATCATCCACCATATTTAGAAATAGATTTTTTTCCTAATAGTTTATAATTTCTAAAAAATGATGATGGTGTAGTATTTTTTCATTTAATTTCCTATCAAACTAAAATTATGGAGTTTTTTAAATTTATTTAACATCATGTTTAAGTAAATTCAAATATGTTTTAGAAAATTGGATAATTAAAAGAATAATCATTAATATTATGAAAGTATTGAGAAGAATCTGGAAAAATTCTTAATGTGTGGGAGATTTTTTATTTGAGTTTTAGTGGATGGGAAAGTTAAATTTGTTTCCTACCTTTTCTACTTATGGAGCACCTACATGATTGGATGAAAAATTGTATGATTGTATTTGTTAGAGTTCACTAAAAAAAGTTGAATCATTGAAGGGTTTATTCCAAAAGAGATATTACAACATAGGATTAATTTGTTTTTGTAGATGAGTTTCTGATAGAGGATGTTTAATCAGATGTATCAGAAAAAGTATCAATTTTAGATAACTGGATAGAGAGAAATTCACATAGTGAAATGGGACATAAATTCTTGTGTAGAAGTGAGGTACAATGATTTTTATAATCATATAGAATAGAGATTACAAGAGTCTTTACATGTTATGTGAGGTAAATTGTATAGAATATATCAGATATAGAAAATATTGTACCAGATATAAATTACATTATAAAGGAAAATATATGGAAAAATACAAAAGAACTATATGGAAGATGAATTTACAAAGTATCAAACATTTTTTGTTGGCTGGTTTTTATTAGAAAAAAATTATAAACTCATATGAGTCAGGATAATCATACCTATTGAGATATATAGTCAGTCTAATGGGAGTTGGATCAAATTTTTATAAACTTCATTCTTATAGAGAATTTACAAGGACCCATGGGAGTGACCATTAAATGTGTGTAGGTTCTCACATTGATTTCAAACCTTGTAAGTATTTTTTCCTTGCTTACATTCACATAATATCATGCTTGTTAACTTTTTATAAAATTTTATAAGGAAAATAATGTTATCATGTTTCAAGGGTTAATATTCTTAATGATGAAATTTTTTAAAACTACAACCTCTACTTAACACCTATCCCCCAGTGGTTTAATGGTCTTAATGTACTTAATGTTTAATTAAATATTTTTATGTCAAAATTTATTCTTGGATCTCCTTAAAAGCCACAAAACATGAATTTTTATTATAAAATAATTTATTTCATAGATGTAAATTAAATTGAAAATTTTTATCTACTCACAAATTTTAACCATAAAATAAAAAAATTTATATTTTTTTACCCATAATTTGAATTTAAAAAAAATTAAAATTTCACAAATTTAAAAACATTTCATAATAAAATTCTTTTAAAATATTAAATTTTAATGTTAAAATAATCTAATATTTTTATTTTTTTTAATAAATTTAATTACCATTGTTAAAATTTATTTCCATGGGAAAAGTGCTTTGGGGTCAATGTTAAGAAAGCTAAAAAAAGGCATAAATCACTCTAAAATGTCTTCAAAATGTTTATTAGGGAATAATATTTTCCCAATACCTACCACCACATCAACTTTTCTACATTTGGAAACATTTACTATAATGACCCAAGATTTCACAATTTTATTTTTATGTAAATAGAGTAATGATTTCTTGTTCCTCGTGAAACATTGATATAAAATGAATCACTACATATTAGATAAATATTATTAAGAAATTTTATGAATACTAATACCACTATTAAATAATAAAATTGTAATAAATTAGAAATGTATATAAAATAGGAATAGATTACTTAATGTTGTATATGAAATTTATAAATAAATGTATTTTCCTTAAATATATTATTTTCAATTAAAATCAAAATTTATAAATTTTACAACCAACATTTATTAATATAAATTTAATTTTTTAATTCCACGTAGAAAAATAACTTAGTATGGATTTTTTGAGATTTCATTAAGATTACTAATTTATATATGAATAGTTAAAAATGTAGTTTTTTGCCGAAACAGTGAATTTTATTAATTAATCAGTATATAAGAAGGACCTAAAAGTTTATAAGTCCTCCAAGATTATTAAATAATTATTTATGTAATAATTATTTGAATTCTAAAGATAATATTTTAATATCTATAAAATATATGATTAACCTTATAAAAAATAAATATGTTAATTAAAATAAAGAATAATTTAAATATTTTATTTTAATCATGGATTTTAATATTAAAATTTTGTTTTGTATTTATTTTAAAGGAAAATGTCATTTTGTTTATAAAAAAAATCAATTTCTATCATAAAAATTGATAATATTTATAATTTTGTCTTACAAATATTTTTTATTGTATAAATCATCATTTTTTTCAAAAAATGTGTACACATCATATGTGGGTGTATTTTAAAATTAATTTTTCAGGGAATAAAAAATTATATTTCATAAAATTATTTCTGAATATTATGTCATATGTTTTGAATTATTTTAAGTGATCAATTGTAATATTGGTCATTAAAATTAATTACTATAATTGAAAATTAATTACCTCAGAAAATGTAAAATATGGTAAAAATGAATTTAGTAGGATTAAATGACCGAAAACATGTTTAAAGAAGGATATTTGGGATTTTGAATTAAAAAAATTATATAACCTTCCTCTTTCCCATTTTGATTCATTTACCAAGGAATAGTAAATTTACATTATTTGAAATGTGATGGGTTCTTCCAAAATCATCATTCTCTTCATTTATAAAATGGGAACCTTCAACAACTACTAGTTATACATATCACTTAGATTATTTTCCAATAAGTATAACTTTTTCATACTATAACCTTATTTCACTTCCTTAAGACTCTTTTAGATATCAATTACCTTAAAGCCTCAATTTTTTAGGATATTTCTAATATAATTCTCAATTTCTTGATGTAAGTATTACCTCTTTAATCATTTATTATTAATACTTCTCTTCCAAAAAATTTATAACCATATTAATACTGTAAAATCAATATAATTTATATACAAAAATGTAATTATATTAACGGAACAACCCATGTTAATTCATTTCCTTCCACTAAAATAATAAAGAAAATTTTATAGTGCATATATAAACACTACATCCCCATGAATCGTCATCTTTTTTTTGTAACTTCCTCCCATATATAGTTATGGTGATTTAATTGATTAATAATTATTTTATATATAATATATTTAATATTATTGTGTTATTAATTAATATTTACATTCAATCCATTTAATTATTTGGAAAATAATAATGCCCTAATGTGTATGTGCAGACTACTGCCCCCATGAATGACATATTATTTTTCATAATTGGCTAAAAATATTTGTAATAAAATATTAATTAATGAATTAATATTTTATTTTTAAATTAATTAGGTTTTTAAATTATAAATCATTCCCTACCATCCTCCAATTTTATGAGAAAAAATAAAAACATTTTATATGTTTATGTGTGGACTACCACCTCCATGAAAATGTTGTATTTATTTTCTTTAATATAGTCATTTATTAATTTTTTTACTCTATGAAAATATAATGAACTTATTTAATGACATAAAAATAATTTATTTATATTTTGTTTACAATGATATTATGACAAAGTCACGCAATAAATATATGTATACATTAATTCTAGTATATTCATGTTTTGGTCATATTAACCACCTACATGAACAATGATATGAATTTGTATCATGGGTTACCAGATAATAATAATTTTTTTAATTGGATAATAATAAAAAAAAAGTATTCTTAAATATTATATTTTGCATTTTATTAGTGATACTAATAATTAATTGTCATGGTAAATTTAGTCGCCAAAAAATAATATATCAAGTTACATTTCAAAAATAGACACCATTTTGGGAATAAGTTAAAAAATAATAATTTTTTAATAATGGAATAATAAATTATAAAATATCAATAAATCATATTATTAAGAAGTAATTTTATAACACATCTTACTATCTTCAATCAACAAAGTGTGGTACAGAAAATTTAACAGAATGTCCCCGGGTAACCAATATAAGTGAGAAAATTATAATAATTATATAATTTTAAATTAACTAAAAATTTGATTAAAAATATAGATAAATAAGGTTATTAAAATATTTTTAACACTTTGATTTTTTTATCCAGAAAGTTAAGGGAATTTTTAGAATGCATCAGGTCCATTTTGAGGAGTTCTTGTCTCAAATTTAATTACATGAGACATATTTCATATCATGAAACTGGAAATATATAATATTTTTTATTAAAACGTAGTTAATTAACAAAACTATATTCCTTTCTATATATTTTTTTTATGAACAATATTATGTTATTTAATTAAATGCAATTTGATTAATGGGACACAAATGTTGTATGGGTTTTCCAATCTCAATTTCCTGCAATTATGTTTCAAGATTACATATTGAACTCTGTTTTTATAAGTATAATTTATTCTAATTATTGAATATCTTAAAATGTATTATCAAGTTATTTAATATATTTTTTTAATGTCTATCTGTGAAATAATTATGAAATTAACCTTACCTCATGGATTATTCTTCTTTTTAGGGTTTCTTGATCTCAATTACTTCTTTAGGATACATTATTTATATAGACTCCAATATACTTTTATAGGTTATATATTATACCTATTTTTCATAATATATCATGAATTATCATTTATTAATGGTATCTGATGTTTAATTTGAATATATTTCTCCTTTAAGGGGTTTTTGGAATTGTTACTCAAACCATAAGAGTTTTTTTACCAATCTTATTTTCAAATCTATATTATTTTTGAAAGATAAATCATCATTGTATTTTTAATGTATCTAAAACCCATCATTATTTTATTTGGTTATTTATGATTTTTTGAAGTTCCAAAAAAAAATTTCTTATTAACTCATGATTTACCCGAAGGGTTTCTCGCAAGTGAATCCAAACTCATATATTCTTCTCATTTGGGAACCACATTTTTCCCATGTCTATATTCATTGGATTATTTTTAAAAATCATTATATAATCCTAAATAATTTATTAAAGGAATATTATAATATTTTAAATTATTTATAAATTTTTAATGAAATTTTTTATTATTTCTATATGAGTTATTTTCATCAAAATCTACAAATCTTCTCTTTGTAACATATTCAATATGAGAACATATTATTTGAGCCAATTTCATTTTATGACATTCTTTATCTAAAATTATTCATCCTTTCTAAAATTTATTATTCTTATCCTAGTTTTATAAATTATTTATATAAAATTATTTTTCAAATGAGTGGGGATATTTATTTCATTGAAAATATATTTTTTCAAAAACTCATATTTTTTTTTCAATCCATTTTCCTTATATATATCTTATGCTTCATCGAGGACATTTTTCAAATAATAAAATCCACAATATTTCTCTAGATGTATTATGTAATGTTCTTTTCTATAAAATATTTTATCTTCCACTACCTTTACCAATACTAATCATCTTTAGTCTATAATCATAGCATTTCCTAAAATTCATTACGTTTTGCAAACCCTGTTAAAAATTCATTGATGAGAGGGAGGTCACCAAGAGTCCATGCATCGATAGATTCGGGAAATTGCAATCCAAAACCACTATGATTTGTCAATATTTGAAAATAACTATATGTTTTATTATCTTTATTGAATGTTATTTACATAGAAAATTGATGCATATATTTGGATACAAATTCATTTTCCATGGGTCTATCTTTTTATGATTACTGAAAATTTCTCTATGTAATTCCATTTCAAAATAATAGTAATCTCATTATCATTACATTTGTTATTTATGATATGTTTAATGAAAAACATTTCCTTTATATGAGTTATTTATGATATGACGAATAATTATTATCAATTAGAAATCATGTGTATCAATAATACTGGGTGGGGTATTATTTTTCACTCCAATTCATTGGTTATGTATTTGGATCTCACAAGATAATTTTTGGAATAATATAACTAATTCTTGATGTGCTACGGGAAATAGGTAGTGATGTATTCTATAATATGTTATGGTGATAATGTGGTCAATAACACTCCACTATGATATGTTTATCTATGTACATGGTTGTGGACTAATTATATGATTCCTTTCATTAGAGTTTATTAAACATTTCCTTGTTATACCACAGACTTGTGAATTTTATTATTTCTACATTAGGTTTCCATATCTCATGTTTATTAACTCATGATTCCAAACACTTTGATTTTTGTTATATATTATTCCAAGATTTGTGACATGACTCATGTATTTTGATCTATAATTTATTACATATGATTTTCTTATATACTTTTACTCTACCTATTTTGTTATATTATTCTCACTAATGATTATTGATATTTATCACTTATTTTTTACGCATACTAATTGTTGGAGCCCACCCCCTCTATTGTTTCCATTTACTAATGTTATAAAATGAAGTATAATGTATGATTTATCTAGAAGATCATCTATTGTGGAGAATTTATCATTGATTTTAAACATTCATTTTAAGATAATTAGTTTTTATATAATGTGATAAATTCCCATTTTATACAATGAGCGTGTAATATACTAGCTAAATAATTTTACTAATGATCTATAACTATAGAAAAAAATGTCTAAGAAATTTAATTTTAAAATCATTTGAGATATATACACTGATTATAAATGTGTGTCAAATTTAGTGTGTAATTTTTATGTTTTTAGCATCAGATCTAGGAGTTTGGGCCTTGGTTATCCTTAATTAGCATAAGTGAATCGGCATTTAAAACTTTATAATTTAGTAAGATTTTATTTGAAGATAAGGTAAGAGGTATAAATGTAATTAGGGATTAATATGATAAGATTTATTATAGTAATAATGCTATAAATAAAGGTTTATGTTGGTTATAATGAATATTTAATGTATTTCAGGGATTAATATGTAAGGGAATTAAGGAAAACACTTAGTGTAAATCTAAAAGATAAATATTAATATTGTAAAACGTCCTAATGTTCTGTTAAACTACATAGCACATGGTTTTCATTGTAATTAAAATGTTGTCTTGATCCTGGAAAGGGGATATGAAAATAAAACAGATGCATCTAGGGGTAATCACATTAAAAATGGTTTGTTAGGAATCAAATCAATCTTACCAACTATACATTATGAGTGATCCTAAGACTACACACCTGGATATACACTCTTAGGGGATAGTATTTAGTCAATAACATTATATATATATATGATTCATTACAATGGATTTATTATTCTAATGAATTGTATTATGGATTATTATAGAACCCAGCCTAAAGAAACCGAGATTGAATAGATAGTGATTTATGTTAAACTGAATGCTAATGTGATAATTTCAAATAGTTTGATATTTCCAGGTTATATTTATAATATCATACAATAATTATCTTCTAGTTTTAATTTGACATAATTGTGTATTAACTTGTTTCTCTTTTACTAATGTTCGAATATAGTTGGAATCATATTAACAATAGATTCCATCGATAATGCCAATAAAATACTATTGAGTAAACCAATAGGTTAAGAGCTAGAGTGATCATCATTTTGATAATTATATACAATACACTAAGGCTAATGATTAATTATTAGGAAATATTTTTATCTTATAAACACACAAAATAAGTTAAATATAGAGTCTAGTGGAAATTATGTTGTAATATAAGATATAAAAATCAATATTTGATTTCTACCATGTATAGCATTTTTTATTAGACACCAAAGGTAATGACATAATATAACTAAAAGATGTTTTATATATGGTAAGGGATAAAATTTTGAAATAAAATTATACAGAAAAATTAGGATCATACTAATCAAAATTTAGGGAAATAATTTTCAACATTTGGTACTATTGTAGTTAAATGTTTAAAATGTGGAAAACATAGGCCTTATCTAAGCCAGTTCCCTAATCCAAGGGATAATAAGGATGATGTAAATCAACAACATCCACTACTAAGTAATTCATATGAATCCCCAACAATGTAAGTATGTTTTAAAGATAATGTGACATGAAAAAATTGGGTATCCACTTAATAACTAGAAGTGCTTCATTTTATCCATGTTTTCGACTCTTTTTTGTACCTTGAATGTTTTCTAGGAATATAAAATCACCACCATCTTTTTGTTAATAAATACTTATAATGGTATGATTCTTGTGAACCAAGTCTATATACAATGCCAAATGAATGTTTCAGTGCTCCAAATAAATCTTATTCTCTTTAATTTAGTATAAATTGATGTTGTATTGGGAATGGATTGGATTACTATATATAAAGGGAATAATAATTTTAAATATATAAAACACATTTAAAATAACAAATTAACCCTTAACAACCTATTAGTACAAGGTCAATTGTAGAATCCCCAAATAAAATAACTACCAACATATATAACCTAACACCAATTCATGAGGGTTACTTAGATCAAACTATTAGAGAGAAAATAAACATTATTAATATGACTATTATATGGGAAAACATTATTTCAGTAGTTTTACCCATGATAGTAAGGATAAAACCACATAAAAAATAAAATCTTAAGTTATATATGTATTTTATATAAAAATAGATATTTTCATTATCGATTAATAATTAAATATATTTGGAAACAATTTTTTATAGTGGGGAATTAAATGACCTAAGATTTTTCTACACAATATTTCCCTTTAAATAAATACTATATTGATAACCTATTTCCTACAAATAACCAAACTAAAATGAGTCATGGAATATTTGATAACTATTAATAATAAAATTTATAAAAAATAAAACTTCTAGTAAATAAAAACATTTTAATCATTTAGAAATGAATATAAAATGGTATATGAATAATTAATATTCTAATAGGTTATTTTCCAATAAATGTATTTTTCCTTTTATATTTTATTTTTACTACATGCTAAATTTATAAAATTTTAAAAAATTATTTTTTTGAAATTTACATTATTTTTTAATTAAAAATATCTTAAATGATTTAGAGTAATTTTTTGGTATTTTTTGAAGAAAATATATTTGTGGATGAATAGTGAAAAATACAGTTTTTTCCAAAGGGGTGAATTATATTACTTTATCTATGAATTGGTATGAATTAAAATTTTAGAAACCCACTTAAATGGTAAAATATTTTTTTTTGTAATTGTTTCATAGAATTTAATAATATGATATGTACCACGTACCTTATAGCCCATAGGTGGTTATTTATTTATAACATTGGAATAAGATATTAGGAATTTTATCTTCAAGTACTGAATAGTTTTATAGTCTTTGTAAACTAGATAAATATGTTATCCTTGCCTTACATTTGGAAACATAAATTAAAACAATTTTTTGAGAATATAATTTTTCCATCTAGAATATCTGTGTTCATCAATCATAGTACAAATAATGGATTCATATGAATAAAAGAAACATAACGGTGAGATAAAATTATTAGTAAGGTTTAAGTTCATCAGAATATATCATGAATGAAATATCTTAAAAACTATAGAATGTTTAATAATGTATCACACATTCAATTTAATCATAAACTGAGAAGGAAGTGCATTCAAGGAAAATATTACTTTTAAAATATCATGGATAACAATCAGAAGAGAAGGATAAGTAACTAAAAACACATACCTTTAAATAAATAAATGACTATCATAATTGGATAAGGAATAATAAATATAGAAAGGTAAATAATTGAAAACACATTCCATTTAATCAATTAACTGAGAATGAAATGCATCCATAGATAATACCATTATGAAAATATCATGGATTATAACAATAACTAAAATAAAAGAAATTCTTAATTATTGGACGTCATGTATTAAGAGCATACTCCCTCTACCATCACAAAATTTCATGACATGTTTTAATTTATAGGTAAAAATATTCTTACTATCAGCATAATGATTTGTCCAATGGGGAGTACTATTGAACTCAGAGGCTACCATTCACTAGTACCCACTTGTGTCTTTCATATGCAAAAAAATACTAATATATTAAATAATCAATTGAATTTGTAAACAATAGGACATATCATAAAATATCCTTATTGATTAAATAATATAGATTTAGACATCTTTACCTAGATAAACAAATAACATTCAATGTAGAACATTATCTCTATAAATGACATATAATTTATGAAATTAACATATCCATGATAAAGAATCTGGAAATTTAGGGAAAATTTATTGTCCAATGATCATAGGAAATTACATATTTCAAGATCAAGTTAATGAATATAAAAATTATACAACAAATTGAATTTCAATACTGACCTTGGACAAAAAAAACATAACCCATCTAGAAGAATAATAAAGACAATATAAATAAAAAATGTCCCCATTTGTGTATATGTAAAATAAAAGATTTTTTCATTGAATAAAATAAATAGAATAAACTTTATTTTAAGAAATATTGATCAAATTATGGTTATTATTTTAAAAATAATTTTTTTATAAGATAAATCAATTTTAAAATTATTTTTTATGAAAAAAATATCAAAAGAAAAAAATTTATTAAATATAAAGAAAACATTTCAATAAAAATAAAATTTTAAAATTTAAATATAAATATTCGATGAAATGATGGATATGATTTTTAATGACTTAGTAAATCACATAAAAGTTAGAATGGACATTCCTTTTTTACTGTAAAAATGTTTAAAAAGTTATTTATTGTGAAAACCTAAAGAAGATTCAATTGAAAATATTTTTTAAAAATACATAATGGGAAAAAAATTCATTAATAAATAATTTTGAAAAGGTTAAAAAAATATCTTGTAAATGTTTTTTGAAAACATGTTATTGGAAAAAAAATATTTTCCAATGAAAAGATAAATTAATTTTTTTTCATTCAAAATTTTTGACAAATTTTAATGAACAACATGTGGAAGAATTGTATTATTAATGAAAATATAATGAATAAAAATATGAGTGGAAAATGACTTGGGTTTATTAGACAATTACAAAATAATTTTCTTTAATGTAAAAACATGTTTAAATATTCTCAATTAGAATGAGATTGAGAAATAAACCCTTAAAATGATCATAACTTTTAATTGAGAATAAATTAGTTAAAAGATTAATTATATCACCTAAAAACCTTATATAAGAAGTGGAAATACATCATAATATAATCATATGTCATTACATACATAATAATAAAATATCAAAGACAATTAAAAATTAATATAACACAATTAAAATAAATTGATATATAAAATTATTTACCACTTGGTAGTTCTAATTCAAATCTCATTAGATGATATAATTCAAATTTAAACAAAAAATACCCTGAATAATGCAGTATTTAGGATATTACAAGTCAATGATTGTATATACATCATATAAAAGATACTAGTTTCATAAAATTACTATATAACTTAATAAAATGAAATTGGGATGAAATGTCATACCGCACGCCTAATTTTGGTTGAACGTGTTATAACCTCTTCTTCATAGGGTATCCATCTTACGTTTTCACAAAAATCATTCCTTGGATGTATTAATGATTAAAATAAGGCTTCTAAGATGAGGATAAGGGGTTTTTGAAGTATGTTATAGAGGGATTGACTGAATCAAAAGGGTTTTAAGGTGTGAAAAATTGAGCGATGGGGTGGCCTTTTATATGTGAGGTTAGTGGCACAATTGTGATTTTTTGGATAAAATCAATCATACCCATGTTTTTATCAAACCAAAGGTAACCAAAATGGTCCATTATCAAACCTAGAAGAGAAAATAATTAAATATGGATATTAAATTAGTGTTAAGCAATTTATTTGTTTATTTTTAACCATTATCATCTTAGTTTAACCCCAAGTAAATACATTTTTACCTAATCTATGATAAATATTTTTTTCTCTTTTAACTATTCATTATTGTTAAAACTTTAATTGATCTTTTTAGAAGTTATAAACTATTAAAATTTAAAATATATAATAAATTTTTATGAATTCAATTAATATATTTGGTAATTGTAATTTAAAATTAGTCTCACAAACATGATGAGAAAATAAGTGTTTTAAAGAAAACATGTTCAAAAGTTTTCAATGTTTTTATATAAAAATTCAATATTAAAATGATGAAAATAACATAAATATAATTAATTAAAACACAATAGAACTAATTTTATTTTAAAATAAATCTAATATACAATTTAACATTATAAATAATTTAAATTAAAATTTAGTTTTCAATGAAAATTTTTATTTTTTACAATTCACAAAAAAATATACCTTTTCCAAAATATCCCAAATATTCACTCTAGCATAATTTTGATATTATGATTTCAAAAAATTAATTTTTTTTCAAATTAAATTTATAAAGTTGTAAAAATTATTTCTAAATTATGTGTTCAAAGTGATAATGAACCATCTTTCGGAAAAATGCAGTATTTCAGAAAATATTTTTTTTCATTTAAATGATTAATATTCTATTAATAATATATAGGAAAATAAAAAATTTGTTTAAATTTTAAATTTTTATAAGATACTTTTAACAATTATTACCCACCATTAGCAATTACTAGTGGTAATTTTCATATTAGGTAATGATATTAACAGTATATTGTTGTTCGGAAAACATAGGCTGGCATTTAATGAAATCATTCAAAGAAACTCATTATCACATGTAACAGAAGATAAAATAATTTTAAATGTAATATACAATATAAAATACAATTTTATTCTTTTACACATTTGGGTTTTTATGTGTATTTTTTTAATATTTATAAAATCTATGTTTGACCCTATAAAACAAAAATAATATTTTAATTCTAATAAGAATTATTTTTAATCATTTCCCTTAATTAAAAATTTTAGCAGTAAAATCCATTTGTGGGATGCTTCCAATGATACAAATTTTTTTTATTTTTTAATGAAACAATTTATATAAGGATAAATTTTATTGTTGATTACTAAGGCTTACATGAAATTTTTATTTTTGATAACACAAGTTTTTCTAAAAATTGTTATATTTTTGTGTAATGTTTTTTTATTTTAAAATTCAATTTTTAAACCAGTAGAAATTTTTTGTACATAAAATAATTTTAAAATATAATATAAGAAAATTAAAATTACATTAAATATTAAATTTTAATTTTGAATATTAAAATTAATTTCTATAGATGGAAATTAATTAACCTAGTAAAAGTAAATTATGTAAAAATTTATTTACTAAGTATAAATGACACAAAAAATCATAAAAAATTATTTATAAAGAGTTTTTCATGTTCTGTCTTGATCAAAAATCACCTACACTTCTGATCTTTTCCCCTTTTTGTAATTTTACCTATGAATATTAAATCAATGTTTTATAAAATGTAGAGAGTGTTTCCAAATTTACCGTCAACTTCACTTATAATAGGGGACCCTTTCACCACTTCATCTTACACTATTCATTTAGAATTTTGTCTTAAAAATATGCCATTTTATCTCTATTGGAACTCAATACATTATTGATATGTATTAAATCAATAGTAGAGGAAATGAAAATTAAAAATTTCGACCACATTAATTAAAATATAATAGAAGATATTTGTTTAAATAAAAAATGACCATATTATTTCTTCTAAAATTACCTTCAATATAAACAATACTGAAATTAAATGAGAGTGTAATATAAAGCCTATGAAACTTTTGTAACTATTCAATCATAATCCCTGTGAAATAATATCTTCAAATTAAACATTAATTTTCATGAAAAAAATATTATTCATGATATAAAAATTTAATATTTAGTTTTTACACCTAAAAATTGAATATATGTTCATATTATAAATTTAGGTCTTAATGAAAGAAAATTTGAGATAAATAACCCTTAAAAAGACAATACCATTGATTTTGAAAATAAATAAATGAATTTATTATTTTTATGAAATTTAAATCCACATAAAAAAATTGTAAATACAATATAAGATTATCAAAATTAACTATACACATAATCATAATATATAAAATATAATGAAGATGGAATATAAACCCATAAAAAGAAATTCAGTTATAAATTTTCTTACAACATGGTAACGTTCAATTCAAATCTCATTGGAATAAATAATTTCAATTAAAAATTAAAATACCATGAATTACGATGGATTCAAGATATTGGATGTATAATTTGTTGAATGTACACCATATAAATGTAATTAGGTGCATAACATTACAATATTCCTCAACAAAGGGAAACTGAGATGAAGTTCCCTACATCATTATTAGTCATTAGATCCAAACTATAAGAAATGGTGAACCTATTATGGATTTTTTAATGCTAATAATGATCATAAAAATTATCATAAAATTAATTTCTAGTAAGTGCATAAACCATTCAATAAAATAAGTGGTGAATATCTCATATGTCTCATGGATATAAAAGTGAGAAAAAATCCCATACCTAAATCCCATACATTCCATGTATATACATTAAAACATGTATAATGAACTTATATCGATTATTTTATTTCTTAATAGCTTATTCATGGTTTAATAACTTAGGAAAATCCCATGAAATATCTATGTTATCATTGATAGGGGTTGAATCAGTGATCTCACTTTATTTTATATTTTCTTTCTTATAAAACATATTTTACTTCTGTTAAAGAGTAATAGCTTTATATTAAAACAAACTAACAATAAAGACTACACTAACATAATAATTTACAAGTATTACTATTAAAAAAATAGTATCTTGAATTTAGTATGATTTATAAATAATCCAATACCTCATAATTCACTAGAAAACAATCCTTTTATGTGTTCTCAATATGTAGTAAGTATAATTTCAATTTTGATGAAACTATTATAAATAAAATAGTTTGTGTTCATATCAAGAAAAAAAATATAAATATGATTTCCTAAAAGTTCTAGAAACCATCATAAATAGGTTCAAAACATTTTCATTGTAATGCTTCTTTAAACAAATTTTTTTTTATTCTTTAAAAACAAATTCTTTATTTTCTTACTAATTAAAATGTAATAACTTCTTATATGGAATTTTTATAAAACATAGTTTGATCACACAATAATATTCTTTTATATATTTCCCACTTTATATTTCATCTATCTCAAAATGATTGTGTTTGTAAAATTATTTTTTGGTTTATTCATTAAACTAGAACCATACTATTTCCTTCTTCTATCATCACCCAAAATCTGACTATCATATTCTTATGTCTGATCATGTCCATCTGATGAGTTCATACATAATTTTGTTATGGTAAACCCTAATAACAATTTATTTTTTCATTAAAAACTTTTTCTTCACCTCAACTAAGATATTCCCTGGTAGGAAATAACATGACCAAATCACTATCTAATATAAGATCATCTGATGAATTGATCTACTATACATGAACAAAACCAATTTTTTAGAATATAAACTTTTTTGAACATGTGAATATCCACACTCTTATATTCTCTCCTAAAACATTTATATATGTGTACTCAAAATAGAAAAAGGGGGATTCTAAATAATTTTCCATCTTAAAGGAAAAAATAAAATTCAAAACCATCCACTCAAATAATTTGTAATATTATACATTCATAACTAACCAATAAATTAACATAAAACTCATAATGAGTAATTATTTTCCCCTATGATTTTTATAATTCAAAAACAATAGCTTAGTATTATTAAATATTTAAAACATTAAAAAATTTGTGAGTTCTTCATTTCTTATCAAGACCATTTTACTAAAAATTATTTTCAGAAAAAAATTTGTTAGAAGATCAAAATAAGATTACTTCACCTAGATAGTAAGTCCATTAAACTCTGTCTAGTATTACCTCACTTGAAAAACTTCTCTGGTAATAAATTTGAGCATTTATATCATTCCATAAAATCATCATCCACCCAAATTTATTTACGCATCTTCAAGATTCTTAGTTAAGTATTTTCCCAAAAGCTTGTGTATGGTACATTGATTATCTCCCATTTAAGTTTGGATCTATTTTAAAAATCAACTCTAATAGCCAAATTAAAAACCAAACATACATTTACATGTCTAAAAACACAAAATGACTAAAAAATATCAACTTCATAAGGCTTCATAATTATTCATCCATATCATTATCTGGCAAACTATTCAGAAACCTTTGTATGGTCTTCTACCCTATGTATTGTATTCTTATTTATAATCACTTAGTATTAACTTTTTAAAAATCATTTATTCTCTCTACCATTATAAAAAAATTCTTGGTTCATTAACTCCTAATTATTCATGATATAATAATCATTAAAATAATCAAAGTATTTCTACTCTTTTTTCAAAAAAAATTCAATCTAAAAAACAGTATCATGAATGCAACATTATGAAATTATATGATCGATGAAATTTAACATGCCCTCATTATCAATATAATGAATCATGTGGTTTTCCATGATATTATGAATTTTTAAATCTATGTATAATTCTCTATCTTAATATCAAAAATTACATCCGATAATATTTTTCTACAAACCATTTGGAGATAAAACATTCACAAAAAATCTAATGATGGACTTTGTTGTGAAACTTTTGGCCAATATTTTTCATCTGAACCCCTATGTATGATATTTTGTGTGATCAACAGATTAAAAAAGTTAGTATATCAATGTACTAGATAAAAAAAGAAATTGGTTCCAAAAAAGGTCTTTCAAACAACTACTTTATCCAACTTAGATCCAATAGTCTCCCCTTTTTGATTTTATTGTTAACCAAGGATCATAGATCACTGAATCCATGTAACATATTAAATGGATCTCCTATGAAACAATTATAATCATAAATTAGTTTAATATATGTAGTAAATATGAATAATTGTATGGAAAATTCATGCTTTCTATACATAGTAACTTATTAAATTTATTCTTTCTCATAAACTGATTAATAAAACTTTCCTTTGAACATTCATAAAATTTTCAAAAAAACTACAACAACAATTTTTCCAGTATCCACATAAAATAAATTTAAAATATTTCTAACATGCTAAAAACATAGCTTTTCAACTTTAATAACTACCCCTAAATATATTATTTCCTTAAACTGATTAGACAAAACATAATAGATATATATACAAAAAGTCATTTTTCTCCCTCTTGACAACATTATCCAAAGAGAATATGAGTGCTAGGATAAAATGAATACCTAAACTTGCAGAGAAATATGTTTTACACCAATATAAAACATTAGTTTTCAAAAGTTTTCCTTCAAAAAATGTTTTTTGAATTCATTATCAACTTCTTACTTTGTAAGATCAAGTTCAATATTTAATTAATTAATCTCCACATGATATTTCATTAAGAGGGATTTCATAAAATATTCTTTGAATGGGAATCTAGAAATTTTTTATTCATATTTATATCATATTTTATATCACAACCAAAGAGAAGGGGTAATATTAGATTAAATAAGAAATATTCAAATTGTGTTTTCATCCGAATAAGATGTGTCACAACATGAGTGGAAAAACATATTTAACTTCTTCCATTATAATAGTTACAAAAATTATCTTTCTTATATGCCAACTCACACAACTTTCCCCAAGAAATAAAACTCTCTTAGATTTGGATATTCTATTATTAGTACATTTATCCCAATTAGCATTTTTATAACCAAACAAAGTGATCTTTCTTCAGCTATGATATATTATATTGAGATTTCTTGTGACTTCGATATATCAAGAAAAAAATTCCCTAACATGAAATTAGATTATTTTGGATCTCTCTGAACCCTTACCTAAGAAATAATAGAAATTAAAATATTTGATCTTAATGAATTTAGATACAACAAACCTCAAACCTTTTTCATAAACACCATAGGATATACTTCTTTACATACATCATCTTTATAAAACATTGTTCCCATGGAAACTGGTATGGAAACTAGTTATGGATCTTCTATCCCATTTATATTAAGATGTTCAATGGAATTATTTTCTTAGTATAGTAAAATATACTTCCTCTTTTCTATGATTTTAAATCGAAGAGATTATCTCATTTCTCCTAGGAGAGACATTTCAAACAACATCATCATTTCAACTAAAAACATTTCACATGGTTCTTAATTATTCCTAGGATGGATAATATCATCAATGTAAACTATCTCAATGAATGGATAATCTAAATTTACATTATATAGATATTATTTTCAACTCAACCTTTCTAAAATTTTAAATTCATTAAGAATTTATCCAATTTGAAAAACAAATCTCTTGTTGGTTTCTTTATCCCATATAAATTTTTCATCAAATTGCACAATGTGAATTTATCTTTTCCAATCATAAAACCACCCGGGTTTTCAATATATACTTCATCATCATTATCACCATAGTGAAAATATAACTTTACATCCATCTTAAATATCATATAACCTTTTGTTCCATAATAGAAATAAATATTATCATAGTCTCTAATAAATGTACTTCTTAAAAATCCTCATCATAATCAATTCCTTCAATTTGTGAGTAATCTTTAAAAACTAAGCATGCTTTGTTTCTTATCAGTTCATCATATTTATTCAAATTATTTTCTAATAAAAAATATGTACTAATAACAATTTAATTTTTTGTTTTGGGTTTAATTTTATGTGTATCATTTTTCTCAATATAATCCAACTCTTTATTTAAAGAACCAATCCAATATGGATGATCAAAATATTAATTAACATATTTTGTCTCACCATTTAAGTGTTAGGAATTATGTATAAATACCCATAAAGGTAATTTCATTTGAACATGTTTTTATTGATCACTAATGATGTTTTGAGCTTCCTCCTAGGAAGAGAAGTATTATGTTCATAATCAACAATAGAAATAACTATAGTAGAATACTCATTTTTTACAGCTTCTTCATGGTTAGAATTTTTTTGTTTCTCCATAGAAACTATATCATCTTTCCCACATTTATTATCATCATATGTTTATTAAAATTTATCATCAGCTTTTTCAATAACTTTTGAATATTTTGGATCAACTATATATCATGTTTCTGGGTTAAAATATCTATAACCTCTACCATTAATAGCATAGAAAATAATTATTCACTAATACACCTCTTCTAAAAATTTTTATGATTTTGACAATTTAAATTTATGATATAGACACATCAAAAAACCTTTGGGGTTTTAAACATGGATTTATATTATAAAAACTTCTGTATGTAGTCCTATCAAAAGTGGGTCTTTATAAACATCAGTTCTGAATATAAATTTCTATACATGTAACCTTCCCCCAAAAAATGAGAATAATCATGCTTAATGAATATTTTTCGTACTATCTCCACCAAACATCTATTTTTCCTTCATCATTTTTTTGTGTAACAAGATCTGAACACATTGAAGCCTTAATTATTTAAAACATAATCTATAAACTCATAATTTTTTTATTCTCCACCATTTTTAGTTCATAACTTCTTCATAGAATGTCCATGTTTATTATCAATAATTATCCTGAATCCATTAAATATATTCATAGATTATGATTTATGTTTCAAATACATAATAAATTTAATTCAATTAAACTTACCAAGGAAATAAAAAAATTACTTTTATATATTTGATGATTGTTTACTCAGAGGCCTGTAAATATATGATTCAATTATCCCTAAGGTAAGAGTTCAATAATTCTCATCATTCTATGGAAGTAACTTTCAAATATTTTCATTATTGGAAATTAAAAACACTAATCTATTCTTTTTTTCATATCATAAATATAATGAATACACTCTCCCATTGTTATATTTCTCATATTTATATTACACATATGTCCTAGTTTGTTATTCCAGAGTTGATTTTATTTCATCGTGATGATATATCATGAATTTAGTAAATAATCAACATGAAATAAGTTACCCTTTTTTTATTGGACTCTTGTTACAACTTTTCCATCTACTACCATTTTTATAAAAAACTATATTTTATAAATACAGTTTTATTACCATCATCATAGTTTTTTGACACATTTAATAAGATTTTTTTATATATTCAACAAATAAGGCTCATTTAGAGTTCCATTTTTCTTCTCCAAATATAGAATAACGGACACCATTGATTCTAAGTGACTAATTATTTCCAAAATTCACATTTACATGATTAAAATTTTTAATATTCCATAATAGTTTCAAATATCTAGTCATATGTGACGAAAACACACTATCCAAAATCCAGGGTTAATCACCTTTTATACCTTTGAGTGTAGTTTGAAACATAAGATTGTTTTTCCTTTCCATTTTCTTCCTTCACATCTGACTTTTGGGATTTTTATAAAGACTTCATTATTTTGATAATAAAACAAGACTTTATTTTTTATGGTTTTCATGCTACTCATATATTTTATAAATAGTTTACGTATAATGGAATCTATTTTTAACTTTCATACTAACATCCACGGGTTTCCTTTATTGGGTAAGTTGAATCCCTTCCCAGATTTTCTTCTAGTTCCTCTTGGGACTATTTTAGAGTCATTGATTGAACCCACACCAATTTTCTAAGTGGCCAAATCAACCACAATAATAGTACTAGATGAAAATTAATATTATCCTATATCAATTCCATAATACCTTGACATTATAACATTATTTTCCTCATATTTATTACATTAAACTCTTGAAACATTTTTTGAAACAATGTTTTTTATCTTTCAAATTTTTTAATTACAATTTGAAATTCTTCTCATCTTTAAACTAATAACCAACAATAGGTAAAACTATTTCTGAAATTGAATGTTTGGAAATTTAGATTTTTCAACACTATATTTTGGTTTACAAACATGGTTTTCTCAAATTTATTATCCTTATAAAAATATTTTTTAATATTATTATCCATTGAATATATCCTTTAATTAACTTTCTTATGTTCACGCATCTCAAAACATTCACCAGCTTCTATAACTGAGTTTTAGATATTTCTAACTCATTGGTATGTTTTAGAAAAAAAATTTGAACAAGTTATAGTTATTACCCTTCATATTTATCTTTACTTAAATTTGAATGTTGAGGTTACTTTATCATTCAAGAAATTTATTCAAATGAATAATTTCTTCTAAAAATATGGATTTTTCATTGATAGCCTCATAGTGGCGGTGTCTCCTCTCTATCGAGGTCAAGGGTTTCTTCCTTGGCTTCACTCCCTCCCCTCCTCTTTCTTTTTAGTTATCTAAGAATCAGCATCCCCTTTTTTAATGGTTATTGATGGCTTGGTTTTTGTCTTCATCACTTCTCGACAGGTGATGGATTTGGATCTGGGTGGGCAGAGGTGTCTTGATGGAAGATTATGGATTAGTGGATATAGGGTGATGGGTCTGATTCTAAGAAACTCGGTATCATACCTAGAGTGGCGTGGATGGTTAGGGTTCTTGATGGTTTTTATTTTTCAGGTTTGTTTGTTATTAATATTGTGTGTTGCTTTTCAAAATTCCTTGCAACAATATCTTATTCTGTGTTCCATTTTTACTCATTGGTTCCTCTATATTTCTGTGGTTTTTCGGATTAGTAATCTATTGAAGATTATTCATTGGTCTTACTTTTTCTAGATCCAAGCCTAGAGTTGAGTTGTTGGATTATATGTGCACGGATCCCCTCAATGAAGACCATCCTTTGAGGTGTTATTGGATCTTCTCATCCTAGGTGATGAAGACTCGACATCATTATCCCTATATTGTCTTCTTTATCATCTTTCTATGGATTCGGTTATAGGATTAACATGGCTATGATGGGGTGATTCTAGATTTTCCCTCTGGTTCATGGGGACTGTGTTGATGAATGCTTTCTTTTTTGGTCCCATTTTGGTTCTAGAATTCTGATGGAAGGATTGTGGTTTGATCCTGTGTTGTTTTTCTTGGAATCAAAGATAGTTGAGTGATTTTTTGTAGGAGAGTCAAGGAATCTAGGTAGGCGTGGGGGCTTTCAGCTCCTGCCCAACTATATTCTAGTCATTGAGCATCTAGGTTGGTATTATTGTTGGGCTAGACCACATGGAATAGCTCTCAATGAATATTTAGAGCTTCCGGTTCATCGTTTTGGTGGTTTTTGGATTTGGTTTTTTGAGAGGGTGTGGCATAGCCATCAGATCAGGCCTAATCTTTGACACATGACACTTTATTGTTGAACTTCCATGTAATGGTGAAGGGATTCATCACGATAAATTGCTAGGGAGGGTCTTCTCGATGTTGTTTTCCTGGTTTTTATCTCTTTGACATTTTGGTCATGGTATGTCTTATGTCCATGATGTTTGGGTTTCACCCTTATACCATTAAAATGGGGTATATATTTAATAAAAAAATCCGGCCTTTGGGTCATTGGATGATCAAGAAAAGATTCTGGATTAACATCCATTAAACTTTTCATTTTCAAATTCATGATCTCATTCAAGTATTAAAATTATTAAAAGTCATTATATGAGTTCTCTTTTCAAATAAAATTACATCCAGGGATCTTCTTCTTTGTAACAATTTTATTCACCATGGATAAACTTTTCACCATTCACTTTTTTTATAAAGTATTTCCATCATCATTATTACTTTTTTCTTATGATTCAATTTCACTTTTATCAGTGTCGTCATATTTAGAAAAAAAATCTCCTCTTGGAAGATAGAAATTTTTCTCATTTACCCGAAATATGATTTAGAATTATTAGAATTTTCCTTAGGGGATATTCTTGACTTTTTCATCTTGATAAGATACTTTATCTATCTTTCATTAAGTAAAATTTATATAAAAACTAATAATAGCTATGTAGTTAAATAATTTATGTTGTAACTTCCCTTTGAACCATTGGATTCCTCATTTCATATATATTGATAACCAGAAAATAAATTAATAAAAAAATTACAAACATTGTATTCAATGCTGAGGTCACTAACGTCTTTATCTTTGAGAAAATTATTTTATTTTTCTCGCATGGAAGTATGGAAGAAAAAATATCAATCAAACAATTTATTTTCTTTTAATAAATTTTGATCATCTAAACTTATATGTGATGAGAGTACTATGTAAATCATCTATAGATTGAGTTTCAGGATCTCCATATCCTAATGATAAAACATTATCATCAAATATATCATAAATAATTCATAAATTCATTTCAGAAATAGCTAAATCATCCAGATTCTCACTTATACATCTTATAGTTCTTACAATATAATTCACCATTGTAAATAAGTCACAAACATATTCATAATCACTCATTTTACAATCTTCAGACATTATCCTCCTTATTCATAACTTCTCTTTCATAATGTTTTATTTTATTTATAAATGTTCATAAAAGTTTCTTATATACATTTAACAATGAAAAAACTTTTAATAATAATAAACACACTTTTTGTGAGGGTGAGAAAATTTTAATTTCTATCTTTCCCAATATTTTGTAGATTTTTCTTATCAACTGTTCCTAGATTAATTTTCTTAACATGAGGAGGAAAACCATTTATTTTATCTTTATGAACTTTGTAACCAAGTTATATAAGATAAGGTAGCATTCTGTGTTCCTAGATATGATAGTTTATTACATCATTAGATGGATTACTCTTACTGTTTATAGAATTTTTAACAACTACATAGACTTCTATTTTCTTCCTATATTAGAAATAATTCAGAAAAATCAAAACTATATGTGATACTAATTGAAAATCCCAATCAGGATAGTGATCACTGGTAGGGGTGAATTAGTGATTTCTTATTTCTTTTATGTTTTAATTCCTATGAAATTGGCTTAGCTTCCTATTATGGAGTTATAAATTTTATAAAAATCTTCCTCCCAAGTATAACCACACAAACCCAATAATTTATATTGTTCACTTCTCAATATCAGTAGTCAGTCCTTATCAGGGTTTGGAAGTAATCCAATACCACACAATCCATAAGAATATAATCCCTTTAAGTGGTTATAATAATTGTTAAGTTTACTTTAATGTTCATGGAACTATAATCAATACAAAATTTCATTTTTTCTCAAGAAAAAAATTATATAAAAATGATTTTGCAATAAATTTAGAAACATTAACCAAAAGGTTCAGAATTTATTCATTATACTACTTCTACAAACATCACTTTTTTTTATTGAAACACCTCTTCATTACGTTCTTACCCAACATAAGGTAAGAACATGTTCTATAGACTTATTAAAAAAATCATTATGATTATACTATCTAATCCCTTAGTCTATTTCCCATTATTCATTTCATCTATCCAGAAATTATTCTGATAAGAAAATGGTTTGTATTGTTTTTTTAAAACAAACCAAAAACCATATCTTTACTAATTCATTCTTCATCAAGAATATATCTGTTTGATTACTCTATTCCATCATGTTTATCTAATGAATTTATTTATAATGGTTATTTGGTAAACCCTAATCACAACTTTTCTGTTTGCATCCAACTTTTTCTTTAACTCAACCAAGATATTCCATTGTTTGAAATAACCTTCTCAAAACTCTAGATAACTGAAATTCATATGGTGAGTCTATATTATGTACCTATACAGAATTGATTCTGAATAAACTATTCTTTTATGCACACATAAACAGTTACAGCTCCCTACTCTCAATTTCACACTTTATATATGTGTGTTGAAAATAGAAAATGTGATAACTCCATTTTATATTCCCATATTATTGAAAACCCCATATTTAAAAACACTTTCTCAAAAAATTCATAACATGAGAAATTCAAAAACTCACTTAAATATTCCATAAAACTCAGTGTGGAAATTTTATTTCTAAATAATTTTTGGAACACTAAATGACTAGATCAACATCATCACATCTTGATAAATTTACAAAAATTAAAAAAAAAAATTAATTTTTTATCAATAGACATGTCCTGAAATTTTTTTCAATTAAATTTTCTAAATTTTTTTTACAAAATTCATTTATTTGGAAACCGAGTCATCTCAACTGTGTCATGTATTTTCTACCTAAAAACTCAGTCTGATAACAAACATGATCTCTTATTTCTTTCGAAATCATCTTCATCCACTCAATTGTATTTCTTTAACATCAAAAAAATTAATAATACTCTTTCCAAAAGTATTTATTTCAAACTATGATGATATCACTTTTTAACATTTAATATATATTAAAACTCTTATCTTGATACCTAACTAAAAAGTAGAATCAGTTTAATCTGATTGAAAAACTAGAAACATCAAAAAACTACATATCTTCAAAGACACAATAATTCCACAGGTACATATTTGTCTAATAGTCTGCTCAGAAACCTCTATAAAATCATTTTCCAAGAAACTATTACTTTTTATTCAATATTAGAAACAGATAATATAAAATGTTTATATACCAACACTTTTCACCCCTCTCTACAAAAACTCTTTGATAATTAACTCTTAGTAATTCATGATGTTGGAAACTTTCATTATAGTAATGAATCACCATATTTTCCCTCACGATAACTATATATAAAATAATATTTCTGTAAATATTTGTCCATAAATTGTTTTATCTAAGAACATAAACTTCACCTCTTTATAAAAATAAATTATCATGTTTTTTTCTATGATGTTATAAATTTCATGATCGACATAAGATCATATGATATAATATGTGACATTATGTAAAATAAAATTTTCTAAAAAACCATCTATAAATAAGACATTCAAAAAAACAATTAATAGGATTTGTTAAGAAAACATTATCGGATATTCTATGTACAACTCTATGTGTCTGATTCCCTACATCCACCCACCATAATTAAAAATTGCAGTGAATTTTATAAAATAAATCAAAATTATATTCCCCCAAGAATATTCCTTCATAAAACAACATGAACCAACATGGAACCCATTCCTCATAATTAAATATTTTAATTGATTTAATTTTATGTAAATAATTAAATGCATAATCCATTAATTCCACATCATGTGTTTTGAGGATGTTTTGTTCATTCTTTCAAAATGGATTTGCATTGTTCACTATGGTCAAATAGGTTATTATTTCAACTTATATAGTATAATAATCATGAAATTTTTTATTACAGTTATACATTAAGTATAACTTCAAAACTAATACTGAATTATGATAATGAAAAATTAACTACTTTAAAATCTTAAAGATGTTAGGTCATACGTAAGAATGAGTAATGTTTCCATTTTTTAAAAATCATTATGAAATAAAGGTAACAAATATATTACCTTTATTGAATTACAATAATATCATAAATATTATATTTTATCATGAAATATAATTATATATAACAACAATTTTATGTGGTGAGGATAATTGAATTGCATACCTTCATTGAGGTGGCACTCCACATGTACGCCCGGACAATGTTGTCATTTATTAGTGAGTGGAATAGTAAAACTAAGTGGTATATATTATATTTTCATAAATATAAATATTTCCCTAATATAATAATTATTTCATATATATCACGTATATTCATTAAATTAATCTTTATTACCATCCTTTAAAAATGTTAGTTAAAAATGAATCACCCTGCTTCACGAGGTGGTAGTCCATTGAACACAAGAGAGACATTATTGTCTCCCTAAAACAATAGAAAATTAGAAGGTATATTTTATATCATAATTATAGATTTATATTTATAAAAAATATATCTTATATACATTAAATCAATAATTATAACCATTTGCGAGAGATGATGATCAAAAATTAATTACTTTTGTTTGTGGTGAGGTAGTATGTCATACACACAAATGATAATTTCATTTGCCATTTTATGGAAGAGGGGATTAATTTAGGTAATTAAATTAATTTATTAAAATATAATTATATTGTATATATTGATTTTATTATATCATTATAATAAAAATAATATTTTAATATATTTCAATAATAAATTAAATAAAAAAGTTCAGTCAAGAACGATACCTCTTCTTTATAAAACCTCATTAGGTTTGCACCAAAAGCCTTTAGAGGATGGATATCTAATAAAACCAAGGGATATAGGTCAATTTTAAAGGATTTGTAGAATATATTTGGTTAGTTACTGGTTGGTCCATTATTCTTTTTATGTGTTACTAGGATACGGTAGGGGTGTCCATTTATATTTGAGGTGATTGGATCCCATATAATTTATAAAAAGAAAAATGTGTTCTGACATTTTTCGCAACACACAATGATTATAAAAAGACCATTATCGAGACATAGATATTATAAGGTAAAATGTGTATAGTTAATATATTTTATAAACGTAGATAGGCCATTATGACTCTTATCATTTTTTTAACCCCTCGGTAAACCCATTTCCACCTTAATTGTAATAAAATACTTTTAATGTTTCAACTATTTATCAATAAGAAATGTTTACATGAAATTAGTAGATAATATAAATTATTCTAATTCCAAATATTTAATCCATTTTTACAAATTAAATGAAAATAAATTTCATAATTTTATTTAAAATAAACCTCATAGATATTATGAAAAAGCGCTATTTCATAAGGGGATTTTTCAGTAAAAATATGAATTTATATTAACTCTATGGATTGTAATAATTATTATATGAATTTAAATTAAAATTTATTGATTTGTAATATATAAATTTTATTTAAATCATTGTTTTTTAGTAATTATTTTAATTAATTAAAATTGAGAAACCTTATACATTTTAATATTGTTTTCAGGAAAAAAACTAGTTTTTAAACAAAAAATAAACATATAATAAAATATAATATATAGAGACAGCTAAAATTTAATTTAGTCGATTAAATAAACAAAAATGATATTTATTTTACGTTAAAACATATTCAAATATTAATTCTGCAATTAAATTACTTTATTGTAAATAAATGACATTTTAAAAAAATGGGAATATTTCACTATTCACTAAAAATCATTATTTTCTCAAAAAATACAAAATCATCAGAAACCATTAATTTTGATATAAATATTTCAAAAGTGATTTTATTTTTATCAATTAAATTTTCTAAAATATTTAAAATATTATCATAATATTTTCTCACAAAAAATAATAATAATCATTTTTTAAAAAAAACATATCTTTAATGGATAATACTACTTTACTAACATTTTATATATTATTTAATATAAATTTATTAAGTAATTTATATTAAGTGTGAAAATTATATATGTATATTATGAATTATTTAATACTATTATACCAAATGTCATCACATAACTAGTTTCCCCATATGAAAACATTGATGGAAATTGAATAAATATATATTGAATAAAAACAAAAAAAAATATTAAGAGTGATATAGATTGTTGATAATAAGAAATTGAGTGATCCATAGAAAGTTAAGAACCTAATAACCATACAACTATGATATGTTAAATGACCATTAATTAATTTAATATGAATATAATATGATGAATTTTTTGTTTCAGAATCCATTCCATAGAGTTCAGTAATTCCTTCAACATTTGTATAGACACAAAGAAATATACTTACATGATAAATCCAATTTTATCCTTTAATAAATTTAAATTGAAATGAATTAATTTAAAATAAATTGTTACTGTTTACATTGATTTCTTTAAATTTGAATATCTAGAAATCGGTTAAATGATCCACTAACCATAAAAGGGAAAAAACTATTCCACTTGTTTTTAGACATTAAAAAAATCCAAAATAGTTTCCAAATGGTATGATAATTCAAAAAATTAATGAGACTTATTATGAATAAAAATTAATTAAATATCTAAAATTAAATTGTAATACCCAAGAATCAAACAGAATAATTCCATAATAAATGGCCTTATATCCAAAATAACCTCAATAAATTCATTATTAAAAAGTGTATTATCCAGAAATTTTATCTCATACCATTAAAATTTCCTAATTATATATATGGATATCTTATTTTGAAAAAACATTAATCACTAAGTCAACAAATTAATTTTCAATACCAAGGATAACTATATGAAAAAACAATATTCTCATAATTACGACATTATTTGTGTTTATATAAACACTAAATGTTAGCAATAGCTTAAAACGTTTTTCAAAATACATTAATACATAATTAACATCACCCCAAAGCCTTATATAAACATCAACCCAAACAAAACATATCTTAAAACAAAATTGATATCATTAATATCTCATCACTTAAAAACATAAAAGGGGTGTCTAATACCTTTAACTTATTATTAACCCTAAACATATAAAATAATAATGGAATCAATTTCACTCAATAAATCCTCACATGGAAAATCATAATATCTCATGTTATCTAAACCCAAATCTTATAAAAGTTATGACATCCCTAAACCCACACTCTAGGATAAACTTCTAAAAATATAGACTTTGTATTTTTTGGATTTGATAGTAATAAATATTACCCATTTTCCCCATCCAGACCTTGCAACATCGAAGGGAAATATTGGATCACTTACTTACCAAAATACCATTAAGGATTAGATTTTTAGATAATGAGAAAAACTAATTACATAAAAACACTCCTGAATTCAAGGGAGTTTTTATTAAACCTTGGTTTTTATATTCCATAATATTTCAAAATCATAATCCAAAGGAAACAATTCATGATATTTTTCATTTAAAATATTTTTTGATATACTAGGGAAAATGAAAAATTATAACCATGAGATCAAATTCTATGTAAGGGTGAATATATGCATTAAAAACAGAATTTTATCAGTGAGAATAAAAAATCATAAGGGTGTGATAACATAATGATAGTGAATCATCATAAAATAAAATAACATGTACCCATTAAACATAGATCCTTAATCATGTTTCATGGAATAAAGATTTAATTATAGAAAGAGTTATGAGAATCAATAATCATGATTCATCTGATGTCAATCATAGTCCAAGGAAATATATAAATCCCTTATAAAACATAAATAAAATGTTACAGTATCTTGGATTTCATATTCATGGGACTATTATAAAACCCTTACTAATGGAATAATTATATGATAGACTTATAAGACCATCTCATCACTATGATATCTAGGAAAACATATCATATAATCTATATATAGTTCACCTAGTTCTATCTAGGAGAACCCATTTTAGAAGAAATGCCACATAATAAAAACATGAATAAATTACAGGAATCATTCATTTTTAATATGAAACTAAAATAAACCATATATATTCTATTAATAACATCATTAAACTATGGAAAATATTGTGTTATAGGAATAACTCTTTTAAACATGATTAATTTTGGTGAAAATAAAATATTTCCTTAAAAATATCTGTGAAACAATAATAGTCCATCCATTGATGAATGTGTATGGTATCATTAAAAAATATCCCCAGTCAATCGTATGTAACAATAACTGTTTTTTATGTTGACGAATATAATTCAATTAAAAGTTAATTCAATACATTTATGGGGAAAATAACATTTTCACATTGAGTTACATTGAAGGATGTCACCATAGATAGAAAATTATTTTGAAATATCACATGAATCATTTTTTGAAGAAAATATACTTTTCATTTTTCAAACACATATTTAAATTCTAAAAAATTATCAAAAATTAAAGAACTAATTTTATTTTAACTTGTCCTTTGAAAATTAAACTATAAGCCTTAACATTGGTTTTCATGTTATAGGGAAAATCCATTCATGTTGTAAATGTTAAAAGTAAAAATTCTTTTCAAAAAAAAATTAAATGGTGTCATAGTTACCCAATTGGATTATTTTAAGATATTTAGTTTTTAACAAATTTTATAAAATGGAAAATATAATGAAAAATATATTTATGAAATAATTTATTTTTATAAATGATTTCTTTTTAAGAGATTTTATAAAACATTGATATAGAAGATAAATATTTCTGATCTGAATAGAAGATACATGATTTGTATCACATAAAACCGAACTTCAAGATATTTATTAAATAAATAATATAGGATATTTAAATTAAACAAGTGAACCAAAATTATAACTAGATAATAATAAAAGATATTCTTTATTCAAATATGATCAAATTATTTCCTCTAAAATTACCTTCAACCGAAACAATCCAAAAAAGAAATGATATTGTAGCAACAAGACTTTTACACCTTACTAACTCTTCAATCATAACCCCATGAAGAAATAAATAAAAATAAATCATAAAATACCATGAAAATATGTGTATTAAATCTATAAATTGTAAATATGGTATTATATACACCAAACAAACTAATTTCGGTTCATATATTGAATATATACCACAAAGAAATAGAATTTGAGATATATTACCCCAATAAATATCATACCATTGAATTTTATAATTAATAAATGAATCAATTATGTGTGTAAAATTTTAATCCCTATAAAATAGTGGAAATAACATATAATATTATCAAAATTTATTATAAAAAACTTATAATATCAAATACAATTAAGAATTAATATAACCTGATGAAAATAAATTGATTAATGAAATTCTTTACCGCTTGAAAACATTAAATTCAATTCCTCATGGAAGAAATAATTGTAATTGAAACATAAAATACCATGATTTCTGATGGATTAATTATATATCATTTCAATTAAGTAGTATATACATTATTTTTATGGAATTATGTGCAAGAAATTATAATATGCCACATTGGTTTGAAATTAAAATGAAGTCCCTTACTACTTTTGTAATCTCTAGATTAATGCCACGGTGAGGGGAGAAAATCATACGGATTTTTAAATTGGAGATAAACATTATAAATGATCATAAAATACATTCATGGGTGTCATATACACCACAAAATTAAATAAGTGGTGAACATGGTATATGTATTGAATAAATAAAAGTGAGGTGAAAATCTCTTACCCTGAGTCCAGACATTCCATGTATGTCCTCTAACTCCAATATAATAAAATTATATAAATTATTTGATATATTAAGAACCTTTTATAGTTTTATCACCTTATTATTAAATAATTTATTTTATTTCTTTTTAATTTCATATTTATTTACAAAACTAGTTAAGTCCACATCGGGTGTTTTGAGGAAATCTTGTTCATTTATTTCGAAACGGATTTGGTTTGTTGACTAATTTTTAGGACTTAGTTTTATAAATATCTCCAAAATAATAATAATGAAATATTAATCATATATATACCTTAATTATACTTTTAAAACTGATCATCATTGATGGTTATGAATACTGAACTATGTTACAATCATTGAGATGGTGGCATAAATGTATGCAAGAGTATCATTTCCATTTTTCATCATTCATTATAGAAATAATTTAAGTAATATTTTATCGAAAAATTATAATAATCATATAATTAATATCATATTTTCCATTAAATATAAATCATATAATAAATTTCATGGGTTGATGAGAAACAAATCGCATCACTTCCTAGATGTTGTAGTCCACATGTACGAATGAATGACATTGTCTTTCTCAATGAGAGGGAAGGTAAAATTAAATGGTATGTATTATAATCTAAAAATAATAAATAAGTTATTAATATCATAATTATTTCATATATATATATATGACATATACCCATTAAAAGTATCCTTATTACCTCTATATAAAGCATTATTGAAAAAATAATCACATTGATTCGCAAGGTGGTAGTCTGTTGTAAAATGAGCAATGTTATTGTATCCCACATAGGATGGATATTTATAAGGTATATTTGATATCATACTTTCAGAAATATAATTTTTTTAAAATATCATATATTCTTTAAAACATCACTATAACCATCCATGATAGGTAATAATGTAAAAATAAATAATTCGTTTCATGAGGTCGTAGTCTGTCGCACACACGAATGATGGTTTCATTTCACATTTGATGGAATACAAGTTAGATTTAAGTTATTAAATTTGTATGAAAATTTCTAATTATTTGGTATATAATTTTGTTATTTTTTCACCATAATTTAATAGTATTTTAAATAGGTAGAAGATGAAATTAAATTAAAAATCATGGCTGAGGGTGATACTTCTTATTTGGAAAATATCCTAATGTTAGAAACATAATACACCCTAGGATGGATTTATGATCAATACATGGGATATATATGACATCCCATGGATTTATAAATAAATTTAACCATTAATTCATGAAACAGTAACTCTCTATAAAACACCACTTTGTTATAACCTATCTAGTAATCATAAATTTTCCACCTCTGTGTTTTGAATTTTGAAAAACTGGCATACATGGTTGTGTTCTGTAAGATATGTAGAGTCTAATAAGACAAACATTATTTTTTATGAATAGTTATATAATACATATGAATATTAATTCAAATTAATATTGTACTATCTAATGGTTATAAGATAATGAGATCTGGATTATTATTTTGAGGTGATATAAAACAAATAATAGTTTAAGAATTGTTTTTTCAAAGAAATTATTATTTTAATTAAAAATTATATTAATCATATTTATAAAATTATTTTCAAATATTTTACTTCATTTTTTAATTATACACATCAAAAAATAGTTTGGGTGAATTTTTGGGATTTTTCTGAAATACTCAAATTTTATATGAATAGAAAATACCGTAATTTACCATATAAATACTTGATTATAAAACTTCTCTATTACTATCATAATAGATTATATAAGAAAACCTTGATAAAACTCACAATCACTTATTACTATTATAGGATACATGAATCCATAAAATTGGTTTTCTTGAGGGAAAAAATAAAATAAAGAACATGATATTCATAAATCACCCCTCTCCTCCACTATAAAACCCGCCTCACTCCCTCTTCTATTCACTCCAATCAAGCTTTCTTACTTTTATAAATTATAATCAAATATACTACCATTATCCTACCCCATATTCATAATCCCATGGTCTACTTAAAAGTAAAAAAACTCTCACCTGTAGAGGCTCTAAAGAAATTAAAACACCCTCTGATATGGGTTAATTTATCACATTTAGGGATGACTGGTCTTCAATTTCTATTACTATATTCCATTATAGTAATGAAACAACTTTTATGGTTGAAATATAATATATTATATATATTAAAACTTATATAAGGTTTTGGAATATTTTTTTACATATTAAATTAATTTATATGAATTCTTTGTGATCAAAAACCACCAATTAACCCAAACAATTATCATTAATGATTTATGTAATCATTAATATCCACTTATAATAAAAAAATGAATTTTATAACCATGTAATATTATGGATGTTAATGAAATAAAATACAACTTATATTCTATACAACCATTCTAATCTAACTTGTTTATCCTTACCTGTATATGAGTAAATCATTCATTAACACTGAGGAAGAAAACGCTCCCAAATAATAAAATTGAACATCTTAAACCCATCAAGAAGTCATTGAATGAAAATAATAAAGATATAATAAACAAATAACAAATATAAAATGTTATATAAATGTTAATGAATTTAGTTTTGTTATCCAGGACAATACAATAAAGTGAAGAACATCATCAGACATAATGTAAGTGTTTTCTACCCAAACCACCATTTTCATTCAGGTTACTCTTATTCTATAATTAACTCAATTAATTTGTTATTTATTCAAATTTAATCCTCATAAATTCTGTGTAAATATTTTATATATTCTTACAAACAAAAATCCTACTTTCATTTATGGAGAATTATATTTTTTAAAAGGATTATTTAAAAATTATTCCAAAAATACAATCTATATTTACGGGAATTTCTCAGATTCGTACCTATTTTCAAGTGCAATAAAAAATAAATTTTTAGAAAACATTATCTTTATAAATCACTCATTTTATTATTAAGATATTATCTTACTTCACAACTATCATTATACCAATAGTTTTCCAAAATAACTCTTTATTCAAAAGTAAACAACAATTTTTCTCATCTCACTTTAATATTTGTGAGATATATGCCATGTTTTCCTATTATTCCTTGAATGTTGTTTATATAATATAATTTGGTAAATAATATCAATAGTATTATTATTCTCATAATATTCTATGGTATTATAATTTGAATGTTTCAAGGTGGTATGGAATACTTTCTAATTTTTAAGGATTATTTCCTCAACAAATTTTTAATGGTATCATTTAAAAGTATCTTTATATATGTTAACATCCTTGTTCAATCTTGTACTTTATTGAGCTTTATGTATTATGATATAATATAAATTAGGTTTTTTAATGGTTTTTGATTATTTTGACTATGGATGTGTCATCTTTATTCCATTTACCACATTACTTGGAATGGTTAGTGTTTGTGTTTAATGATTAGAGAAAGTTATATGCATGTTATTTGTTAGTTTCAATATGAATGTATATGTTGACTATATTAACCAAATTCCTATTTATAATTAATTATACTTATTAAGTGATTTTTGGTACCCATGATATCCCCATGATTCATCTGTAGGTATCATGGAAAAAACTACAGTCTTCGCACAAGGCCTTCATAAATGGTTATTTAGTGCCTAGGAATGAGGCCTTGGTGGTATGATTGTGATGTTCTTCATTATGTATTCCCCCATTATGAAACTAATAATTGAATTTTCATGAAGTTATTCAACTAGTATAATTCCTAGGATTATTCTTTATTTTGGAATTATTTATTCATCTCTTATTTATTTCATAATGTGTTCAAGTTTATTTTTAAAGGCATTTGGTTTTAGTTAGTCACCATGCCTAATTTTTATGTTTATGATTTCTTACATTACATTGATTACCCTTACTGAGCAATGAAGAAGTATATTATGAATTACATATAAGGATATCCTAGGGGTTATGGATGTTGTTAACGGAAATGCTATATTTTATTTCCTTTCAAGTTGTGATGTTGAACTTATGTATGTATCTAGTTTTCAAAAACTAAAAAAATATTTGCTCCTTCATGATAAAAATTGATTTTAATCATGCCAATGTATTTAATTAAGGAATCATCTAAGGGAAACTGGGTTCGGGTCTTTATAGTTGGTATCATAGGAAGTTTAGTCGAAAACATGGAATATGGATTTAGAAAACGTAGATTATGGAAAAAACATAAGATATACTTTTACAATAAAAATAAAATAATGTCCTAGAATTTTTGTAAGGAATATATTAGGTTGATCATTATTGAAAATACATAGTTTTATGGATACTACTAGTATACCTGGTTCAGACCCAAATATACCATGGAGTAATAACTCCAATAAGTAGTTTTTTGCTTGACCTGGGGTATCCTGATACACGATAACGATCCTTATTACGCACCTGGTTTGAAACTCCTGGGGGATATTATTAGGATAATTATTTTATTCTTTACAATCCATTATAAAGGATTTAAATGTAAAAAGTTTCTCCATGAAACCAATTTTATGATTATGATATCAGATATATATATGATTTCAATTTTTGGGATGTATTTTTAAACATTGAAATTATAAATTATGATTCATTTCCTAATATAGTATATGGAATTATATAAAAATTGTTTCTAGTGGATGAAATGGAAACCGCATGAACATGCATGTCCCATGTATTAATTTCCCACCAATGCAAGATAATGATGTTCGTTCTAGTGCTGCAACTAGTTCTAAGAAACTTATAACTATACTGAGAAAGTTGACTAAGTTTATGAAAAATAACCTTACTATATGGAGTATCCTGATCCAAATGATGGTAGAGCTATGTTTAAACACATTATGTGAAAACAGACTCCATCATTTAATGGGACTTCAAACCCATTCCTTGTTGAGTAGTGGATGATTTCATTGTAGAATATATTTCTTGTTTGGGAGGTAATGAAAGAGATAAGTTTTTCCTGGAATTTTATCATCTATTAGGATATGTGGATCTGTGGTGGTATTTAATTTAAAACACAAATGAAGAGGAAGAAACCGAATAAATTGAATAGAGATATTTTAATGAAATATTCATAGAAAAATATTTCCCACAGGAACAACAAGTAGATATGAAAAGGCAGTTTCAAAATCTGAGGCAAAAATAGGAAGATAATGTTGCAATGTGTGAAGTTAACTTCAAAAGGATAAGAAGTCATGTCATGGACTAAATATGTAATCCAAGTATTAATGTTAGTCTATTAATTGATTGTTTAAATACATTCCTCTAACGATCTCTAATCTCCTAAAGTCTCTCATCATATGAATATATAGTATCATGTGCTATGAAGACAGAAAAGGAATTCTCTAAGCCTTATGATTTACAGAAAAGAAAGAGAAGAATAGTGTTTCTAAAAACATTGGAAAAGGAAATAAGAAAATTTAAAATAATGGAATATTTGACCTTCCACCTTATAATAATTGTGGTAGGATACACACTTGTACCATCCTGAAGGGTATGGGTGTCTATTATAATTGTGGAGAAAAATTCGACATATCTCAGCATTGTAATGGGAAGGACGGAGCTACCAATGTTCAACGATATAGTTTCACAGAGATGGGACATTATGAAAATTATTATTCTAGGCATCAAGGAAACATTCCCCAAATAAGGCCAATGGAGAAAGGCCATTCTTATGTGACCAAAACTACTTATATTAAATTACCTAATGATATGGTGGTAGGTACTTTAATCGTATCCTCAAACATAACAAATGCTTTATTTGATTTTGGATCATCACATCCTTTTATATCTTCCCATCTTTACATGAAAATTTATATATTTTCAATTTGATTTAATAAAGTATTTTTCATTCAAAACACATAAGGGAAGTATCATTGTAACAAAGATGTGTCATATAGTCCTCATTATGGCATATGAATGTGCTATATCTACATATTTTTTCATCATAATGATGACTAACATTGATAAAATACTTGGTATGGATTTTCTTTGGAATCATGATGAGAAAATATATTTTAAGAAGAAAGAGGTAACAATTTTTGAGAATGATGTAGAACCCATTCTCATTATAGAAGAAATGTTATCATATGATTCTTATCTATATCCACCACCATGTAACTATAATGAATGAAATTATTGGGGAAGATGCAAAATCAATATCTATAACTGTGGGAAAAAATATTCAAATTTATTATTTACCTATTTAGAGAGAATATATTGATGTTTGTTTAAAGTATTTACCTATACATCCACTAGATTAGGAAGTTCAGTTCATTATTGATTTAATTCCATGTTTCAGGCCTATATCAAGGAGCCCTTATCAAATATCAACTATATAATTACTAGAACTAAAGAAAAAATTGTAGTAATTGAGTGATAAAGGTTTTATTTACCATAGTGTCTCTCCATGGGGAGACCGTATTCTTTTCATTAAGATGAAAGGTTGATCTATGAGGTTGTATATTGACTATAGGGATATCTATTATATAACAATAAATAACAAGTATACCCTACCTCGTATTAATGATTTATTTGATCACATTTATAGTCACCAATATTTTTCAATGATTGGACTTCGATCAGGATATCAACAATTGTGAGTGAGGAAGGAAGATATTAAAAATACAGCATTTCTAACTAGGTAAGGGAATTACGATTTTATAGTATTACCTTCTAGACGGATGAATTCACCCTACATTTCATGGATCTAATGAATAGTGTTTTCAAGGAATATCTTGATGAATTTGGGAGCTATTTATATATGATATATTGAAATACTATAAATGCTATGAAGATCATGAAAATCACTTTCACCCTATTTTGAACACTCTTGGAAGAAATGAATTATATGGGATGTTTAGAATGTTTGAATTTTGGATTCAAACAGTTTCTTTTCATATCCATATTGTCTCTAACGATTGGATATATGTTCATCCTATAAAGACAAAGGTTGTTCAAGAATGTCCTTCTCCAACGAACATAATTGGTGTACATAGATTTTTTGGTTTAGAATGTTATTATCAATGTTTCATTTAGAACTTCTCCCATTTATCCAACCCAACATCCAAGAATTCATATAATGGGTTTAAGATCATATATACAAAATAATGTGAGGAATGTTTCAAATAATTTTTAAGGATATTAGTGAATTCTACGATCCCGACTCTACCATCGGGGAATGGTGGATTTGTGATCAATATTGACGCATCAAATAAAGAACTCGGTAGTTTCATTATGCAGAGTGATAGATTTTTTGCCTATGAATCAAGGTAGTTAAAAATTCATGAGCAAAACTATCCTAGTCATGATATTGAGTAAGTAGTTTTAATATTTTCTATGAATATATAGAGACATTATCTCTATGGTGAAATGTGTGAGATATATACAGATCATTAGAGCTTGAAATATATCTTCTCACATAAATAACTCAACCAGACACAAATATGACGACTTAAACTACTCAAGGATTATGATTGTTCTATACATTACCATCCAGGAAAGAAAAATAAGGTAGATGATGCATTGAGAAGGAAGGATCATGGAGTTTTAAACAAAATGAGGATTAAAAGAGATCCATTATTTATTAATCTAGTAAGTATGTACATGAGAATTATCAATGAAGGGAAATCATCATTACTTTTATAATTGGTTTTCCAACCATATTTATTAGAAATAATTAATGGTTTGTTTCCTAATGATGATAATATTCAAAATAAAATTAATGTTATGAATGATGGGAAGTTGCAAGACATCGTATATGGAGATTTAATTTTGTAATTTAGGATGAGGATTTGTGCTCCATATAAAATAGATCTAAAGAGGGAGTTATTAGAGGATGACCATATCTCTACATTTTCTATACACTATGGTAGTAGTAAAATGTATATATATTTGAAAGAACATTTCTTGGGGGACAACATGAAGTGGGAAATTGATGATTATGTATAAAGATGTTTAGTATGTCAATAGTTGAAGGCTAAAAGACAACATCCAGGAAGAGTTATACAACTTATACCTACTCCTATATGGAATAGGGGATGACATCACCAAGTATTTTTTCACTAGAATACCCAAAACACCAAGAAAGAAGGATGAAATTTGGGGAATTGTGGATTAACATACCAAATCTAAACATTTATTCACTATAAGGGGGATTTTTTAGTATATATCTTTTCAGAAATCTAAATCAATGATTTTATAATACTTCATGTAGCATCTCTTTTAATAGTATCTTATCCTGATCCTCTATTTTCATCGAAATTCAGGAAATGTCTTCAGAATGTTTTGTGTACAGATCTTTTTTTGAATACTTCTTATCACCCTCAAACTAATGGGAAATCAAAAAGTATGATCCAAACATCATAATACATGTTGATATCATGCTCACTTGATTTTAAGGTATATGGGGTTAGTATATACCATTGGTGGAGTTTTCCTAAAATTATATTGTCTATTCAAGCATTCAAATTTCACCATATGAGCATTATATGGAAGGAGGTGTCATACATCAACATGTTGGGATGTAGTCAGTGAGAGGAATATTATGGATTCTGAGCCTATGGAGGAAAAAACATCTAAGGTCAATATTATTTAAACTAACATCAAATAATCTCAAAGGAGAAAAAATATCTATGTTGATAATCGAATGAAGGATTTTCCATTTGATATGGGAGATCATGATTTCTTAAAGGTATCTCCATGGAAGGTTGTTATATGATTTTGGATGAAAGGGAAACTAATACCTATGTACATTGGTCCTTTTGAATTTCAAGAGACAGTTGTAGCAATGTATTATCATTTTTAAATGCCTTTCAGCCTGTCTAATGTACACAATGTGTTTCATGGATCATTTTTGAGAAAGTACATTCCAGACCCAATGCTTGTCCTCACTTTTATATGTATTGAATTGGAACCCTACTTATTTTACTTTTTTGAAACTATTTGAATTATAGATATGTTGGAATATGTTTTTAGAAATCATATAGCACAATTGGTAAAGGTACATTGTCAAAATCATAAAATTAAAAAATAACATGGGTACTTGAGGAACATATGATGAATAACTACCCAAGTCATTTTCTGAGTTAACATTATATGAATTTTGAGGATGAAATTTTTTTATGTGGGGGATAATGTAACACTAAAATGCTATATAAATATATTTAATATCAAATTAATAAAATATTGAGTCCCTAAAAAACACATAATTTTTTATAACATATCTAGGAAACATAATTGTTCCACCTTTGTGATTTAAATTTCGAAGAACTCATATACACAGTTGTGATTATTAATTTATTTAGAGTATGAGAAGAAAAAAATAACTTCTTGTTGAATACAAATATGACCATTAATAATAGTAAATCTTCTTATAATTTTTTTGAATTATGGTTATAGTATAAGGAGATCTTGATTAATTTTTCAAGGTTATATAAAATGAATTAATGTTTTAAAATTGTTATTTTTCGAAGAAATTATGACTTTATTTGAAAAATAAATTAATCATATTGAGGGAATTATTTTCAATAAATGTAATTCATTTTGGAATTATACACATTAAAAAATATTTTGGGTGAATTTTTTGTATTTTTTTGAAATACTCGAATTTTTCATGAATAGTAAAATATGGTAATTTACCGTATATATACATTATCAGTTAAATTCAAAATTCCTAGAATAATGGTTGACTTAAGAACACTTTGTTAGAACTCACATCAACTTAATATTGTTATGGGCCACATAAATCAACATCACTATTTTCTTGAGGGAAATAATAAATCAAAGTATAAGATATTCAAACATAACCCCTCTCCTCCACTATAAAAATTCCCTCACTCCGACTTCTCTTTACTACACTCAAGCCTTATTCCATGCCTAAATTATGCTCAAATCTCCTCCCAATATCTTACCCAACGTCCAAAAACCTTTTTTCTCATAAAAATACCCAACCCTCTCCCCTAAAGAGGCTCTCAATGAAGACAACTACAAGAGGTCAATTCCTCTTATCATTTATTTTATTTTTCGTTCCTTTGTTTTATTTTTCATTACTCACCTACATTCATCCAAATGTTATGATAACTCTAGTAACTTACATGTACTAGATTATTTTTATAATGAGTCAATAATTCATCATCATCTATCATTTCACCTTATTTTATACTAGAAAGGAAAACACCATCTGAGATGTGGTAATTTATCACATTCATGGATGATGGGGTATCAATTTATATTATTGTCTAAAATATTGGTCGTGAAACCATTTTGATGGTTGAAATAGAATATAATATATTTATTATAAATTATTCAAGGTTATTGAGTCTTTTTTACACATGATATTAATTTAAATGAGTTCATTGTTATCAAAAATTCCAATTAACCTAAACACTAATCATTAATTGTTTATACCATAATTCATCTTTACTCATAATAACTAAATGTATTTTATAACCATATAATATTATAGATGTTAATAAATAAAATAAAACTTATATTATAGACAACCATTGTCATATTACATGTTTATCCTGACATGTATATATGTAAACCCGTCATGAACACCAAGTAAGAAAACACTTTGAGACAAAAAAGATTAAACCAATTAAACCCATCCATAATGCCATGAATGAACATATTTTGGATATAATAAATAAACTAAATATAAAATAGGTTCTTGAAATATTAATTAATGAATTTAATTTTTTTATCCATAAAACTATGTTCAAGTGAAAAAACGCCATCAGACATAAGGTAAGGGTTTTATACCTGATCCTCCAATTTCAATCAGGTTACTCTTATTCTCTACAAACCAATATTAAATTATTATTTACTAATTTTTACACCTCCAAAATTCTGTTTGAATGTTCTATATATTTTGACCTACCAGATTTCTAATTTCATTTATGGGGAGTTATATGTTTTTAAAGGATATTTCAAAAAATCATCCAGAAATACAATCCTCATTCAAGGGAATTTCTCAAATTCTTATTTATCATCAAGGGCACTCTAAAATATGTTTTTAGAAAACATTATCTTTCTAAAATAAATCATTGTTTTATAAAAATACTATCTTACTTCACTAATAGTTTTATAAAGATATATTTCTAAAATAACTCTTCTTTCCAAAGTAAAAAAGTATTTTTCTCATCCCACTTTAACTTTTATAAGATATATGACTTGTTCCCCACTTATTCTATCCATGTGGTGTACGTAGTTACCCTTTGTATATAATATCATGATTATCAATACTCTCATTATATTCTAAGATATTATTATTTTAATGTTTGAAGTTGTTATGGGACACTTTTTAATGTTTAATGATTACTTTCTCAAGAAATTTTCAATGATATAGTTTTAAGGTATCTTCTTTTATGTCAACATACTTTTGAATATTTTACTTCATTGAGGTGTATATCATATGATATCATCTAAAATGTGTTTTTAAGTGTTTCTTATTAGTTTTCGTATGGATCTTCCATCATGATACATTTAAAAACATTACTTTCAATTTTTAGTGTTTATGGTTAATGATTGGGGAAAGTTATTTACATTTCATATGTTAGTTTCAATATGAATGTATATGTTGATTATGTTTACTCCATTCATCTGAGGAATGAATTAGACATAGTAATTTATGGGTGGGCCCATGATATCCCCTCATTACATCGGTAGGTCTCATGAGACCAACAATGGTCCGGGAACAAGGCCTTAACAAAATGGCTATATATCATCTTATCATGATGCCTTGATGGCATGGTTATGATATCTGACATTTTGTATCCCCTCATTATAAAACTAGTTATTGAATGTTTGTGAGGTTATTATACTAGTGGAATACCCATGATTATTCTTTATTATGGAATTATTTATTTAGGTCATATTCAATCTATAATAAGTTCATATTTATTTTTAAAGGAATGATTTTTGAGGTGTTAACCATGCCTAATGTTTACATTTATGATATCATATATTATATTTCTTACCATTCCTAAGAACTTGAGATCACCCTATTTTTATGTTTCATTTTCCGAGTACATGAATTGGTAAGTTATGATTGACATGATAGGATAACCTAATGGTTAATGATTTTTTCCTAGGAAATTCTAGATTTTATTTATTTTTAAGTGGAAATTTAAATTTAGGTATGTATATAGTTTTGCAAAACTACTAAACTATTCATTCCTTTAGGGAACAACTTTTTTATAATAATGTCTATGTAATTAATTAAGGCACTAGGTCCGGTAACTACGGTTGGTTATTTTCTATCTAGGTCATCATTAAATAATTATATAAGGTATTTGGTTATGTAGTTACCATGAAAAATAACATTGAAGCTGGTAATAGGAGAGTGGGGAGGCCTTTTATAAGTGAGGTGACTTGAACCTAGGTAATTTTTCAAATAAAGAAGGTATCATCCAATTTTTACCTAGAAAAATGAATAAAAATGGACCATTACTAATAAATAGACATGATAATTTCAAAATATGGTCCTAAAATTTATTATATAAGGTTCAATATTATTTTAACCCTTATCTTTTTAGTATAACTCCTTAGTAAACCCATATTCACCTTAACCGATATAAAATATTTCTACTATTTTCATCACTCATCATGATAAAAAATTAAGTTAAAATTATTCAATAATATCAATTATTCAGATTTCAAATATTTGTTCCATTATAAAAAATAATAATTCATCGATGTGGAAATTTTAATTAAAAATAAAACCTACACACATGATGAAAAAATTGTTTTTCAAGAAGTGTCATTTTCAATGAATGGTTGATTTTATATTAACTTTATGACTATAATTATTATCATATGAATTTCAATAATGACTTAAAAATATATAATATATAACGTTCATTTGAATTATTTTATATTAGTGATTATTTTAATTAAAATGTATAACTATTAATCACTGTAAATATTTTTCAAAAATACCAATTGTTAAATCAATAAATAAACTTATAATAAAATATAATATATAGGGGATTCAAATTTATTCAATTGGATTTAATATAATTAAATAGTAATTATCATAATATATATTATATTTAAAATATAATCAATATTTTAAAACTCATAATTTACTAAAATTAAATGACATTTTTTTTAAAAAAAATTGTTTTTTCACCATTCACTAAAAATCAATATTTTCCAAAAAAAAATTGATAAAATATAACCGAAAGTTAGATTTGACATTATTATTTCAAAATTAATGATAATTTCATAAAATATATTTTATAAAATTTTAAAAAATTGATAATAATACAATTTCACAAAAACTAATAAGATTCATTTATTTAAAGAAAAAATCTTTTTAAAGAATGAAACAATTTTTCCAAAAATTGATAGATTATTTACTATGAATTTACCAATAAATTTATATTCAGTACAAAATTTATATATATATATATATATATCCTAAATTAGTCCATACTATTAATATACTGTAATTTAATAACTCGATTATATTCATCATATTTAAAATAATGTTATTTAATGGATCATTTAGGCTCATTGTTGTCTGTGTTGTACATTATCTATAAAAGATTCTTTTTTAAAAACACAAGGTGTTACACCATGACAAGGTTAAATATATGTTGATTTTTTTAATTAAAAATACCTTGTTGGTTTTTCATTGATGAGGATAGAAAAATATATAATATTTACTGATTGGTAGAAGATGTATCTTGAAATCATTAGGAAAGGTGAAAGTTCAAATCACTCAATGATGAATGGTCAATCATCCATACATGTGAAGATTAAATAGGTACAAAAGGATGATGTGTAAGGGAAGAAGTATGTGAGATATTTTTTTGATCTCAACCTGAAATATTGTGAAATATAAGGTTTAGAAATAGATTTTTTTCCCAATCCATGGCAAACATGAAAAAGATCAGTTGGAAGAATATCATAGGTTATCTTTCTCTTTTCATCTTTGATGTTAAAAGATGTATAGATATCTAAAAGATTATATCCAATGTGATAACATGGAATGATATATTTATGAGTATATATCTTTATTCCTAGTGTAGTATTACTATAAGGGTATGAGATAGAAGGATAAGGTGATGTTACAACTATTACATATTCTGTTATAGAAATGGTTAAAATTACTGTAACAACCATGGAGTTCCATACACAAATATTACATCTCAATAGATTATTATTCAATATATTATTCAAAATATGTTTGAGTTCCATCTATGTGTAATGTATTTAGAGATTATATTTCAAAATTATTGGTTCATGATAGATCTTTTCCATCTAACATAAATATATTCCCACATTATACTCTTAATAGGAATTCCCTCCTAAAAATATTGATCATAACTTGGGGAAGGGAAACATATGAAATGGTGGGATGGTATCCTGAATAATGGTAAGAGGTGATATATATAAATTTAAAGTAATATGAAAGAATAATAGAATGATAATGGAATACTATAATGACCATCACATTCAACGCTTATAACCTATCAAATAAACATCATATGATAAGAGTTATGGCATAAAATATTAACATTTAAAAATACATGAATTATATGAGGTAAATATCTTCATAACTCAATAATTAACCCTAATTTCATGTCATAAATGTATTTTGTGTCATAATATGTATAGAAACAAATTCAAATTTCATGTTTTAATAACAATTCCATAATATTATGCATCAAAACTTGTTTCCCGTAATGGATCAAGCACATCGCCTTGTTTCCCATTTCAAATCAATAATATAAACTTATTTCCCATAAAATATTACACAAGTGACTTCTTCCCATAAATATCTCATGAGATATAATACTCTACTAAATGGATTTTATGGATATATAGTTCTCACCCTTCACATAATGAAAAAAAACATATATTTGTTCAACAATATCTTAACAAATTAGTCATATCAGAACCCATGAAAAGAAATGGGTTTTTTAAACATTTCATCAATTCATCATAAACGTAACCCATCCAGATAAAGAATAACTATGGTATCATTGAGAAATACACCATTATATTAAAAGTAATAACAGAATACTTCATATTAGATGTCAAATTATTTTGAAATATCACATGAAATAATTATTGAGTAAAATAACATTTCTATAAAGAATTGTATCTTCTTTTAAAAAAATACTACACTTAAAAATGGAAATATTTTATTTAAAAATAAACTTCTAAACTTATAAATGTATCTTAAAATCAATTATTCATCCTAACGAAGTTAAAATTATCTAATGTTTAATAAGATAAAAATATATTTCTTCCATATTTTGATCAGAAATTTCACACAGTATATCATTTGGAAAATGATAAAATGATCTCTTTCAAACCATTTAGTAAAACGTAAAATAGGGGTAACAATAATTTTAAACAGTTATTATAGAAAACCCATTTTCCAAATTTTTTTTAAAAAATGTGTAAATTTAATATAAATATTTTCAGTGTATACTCAAACATAAATAATCACAAATAATGTTGACATTGTGAAATAAATCCATACCACTAGGGTATCTTTTAAATAATAATATCTATGAAAGAAAGAAACATAGATGTATTTCTAAATACCATAATTTGTGTCATATGAATTATACTAGAAAATAATATACTATATATACACCATATAAAACGAATTTGAGTATAAGACATGTTTCCCATATAAAAAAAGTGAGGTGAAAATCTATTTCTTTATGTATGATTTCCTTTGAAAATTTTTATCCTTGTATATGATAAATTTAAATTTACTATAAATATATACCGAAATAATTTATGAAAATATCATTACATATATATATATTACATATATTTAAATTCATCCAGAATTATTGATATATAAAATGAATTATATTGTTCAAAGTGATGGTGGGTCGTATGTTCGCATGAACGGTGTATTCACTTTTTGAAGGATGTAACAAAAGAAAGGTGAATGATAATTAAACAAAAAAATATAATTATTATATAATTTATATCATATTTTTTCATTATATCCATCATCCTTACCATCCAGGTAAAATAAAAAAAACTAATCGCATTGCTTCATGGATATGGTAGTCCCCAAGTATGCATGAGCGACGTTATCATTTTCTAGTGGATTAGAATATAATAAGGTAGATATAATATTATCATTTATGAAGAAAAATATATTTCATAAATATCATATATAAACATTAAACCTATCTTAACACTTATCAAAAAAATATGGTGATGAAAAATGAATAGTATCATTAAGTTGAGATGGTAAGCTGTATGTATGAATTAGCGATACTTTCACTTCTTGTTTGATAGGAAACATGGTGAATATTGGTGTTTTCATGATAATAATACCAAATAATAATATTTAATGAATTTAATTTTTTATTTTATGATAAATATAACATATTTTGAGTAGGTAAAGAAGAGTTTTAAAAAAATTATTGTTTGGATGATTACCTATTATTTAAAACGAATCATTTAGATCTCCTCGAATTGGATATAGGGTTGCTTATTTTGATGGACAAGAACCTATAAAATGTGACTATGGTTGTTTATAAGATGTTTTTTTATGGGATGGTATAACATGAAGGATTAAATTTATGTAAATAAGTAAGGGGTTATTATGAGGACCCGGTCTTATAACTTACATAATGTTGAATTAAATGAATAATTCACATTGAGGATCTTTTCAGGTTTAGAGTTTTAGAGAATTAGGCCATAACTATTACATTACATCTCAAAAAAAATACAAAGTAGACACTCCTACTCAGTTTCCATTTTTTCATTAAATAAAAACTCTTGAAAAAAAAAGAGTTATGTCTAATTCCATGTTTAAGAGAGCATGAATTTTCCTTGATCTCATCCTTGACCCTATTCAACTTTATGTCCTAGGAAAAACATCTCAAAAACATGGGATGAGCAAAAAAAGCTCAGTAAGTGATACAAAAAGAAGGAAAACTGTTAGTTTTTCAAAACAACAAGTAAACCATGAATACTTTAATATAAGTAATACTTTTCACGTTTATGAAGTAGTAAATATCTATCACAGAATAAAAGATCACTAATTACCCTTCTGTAACCAAAATATTACCATAAAACCCATATAAAGAACACATAACATATAAAGGTAACTTGGGACATAAATATACTTAAATGGAATAACCATACAGTCGACTTCCATATATAACACTAAATGGAATAGCCATATGTCCGACTTCCATACCCCATGCATTAGAGGTTATAACGTAACCACCTGTCCTGGTTTTCACGGCACCACAAGTCATTTGGTTTATCACAAAACCACCCATCAAATGTCCAAGTGCCATTATAAAATCATAAAACATAAAATATTGAAAATATAAAAAATTCACAAATAAAATTTAATTTTAAATAATAGGAAATAATTTCAAGATATTGAAATAATAAATCCATTTCAAAAACCATTTTTAATACCAAAACACCGAAAAAATAGAATAAGGGATTTCTTTTTCATTTTAGAAAACATTAAGGTTTATAGAGGAAGCCAAATAATGATTACGGTGGCGGAGAGGTCATTGTCGCCAGAAACATTAAAAACATTTCATTTGTCATTTAGTAAAATGCTTTGTAGAAAAAATATTTCCTTTTAATGAATTTAAGACTCAGAGGTGTTTATACAGCGTATAAAGAATGTATTGTATAAAATAGTATATGCCTCAATGAAAGTCGATTGAGACGAAGTCCCTTACCTCTGGCCCGACTTGACCCGTTCGTTCTATAACATCCTGAATAATAAAATAAAGTTAATTTATACTTTCTTCAGAACCTTTTTAAAGTTTATTATTCATATTATATCACTTATTTCCATGTTATAAACATTACATAGTCATTTATGTTAATAACGGTCATTTTGTCGATATTTGGTACTTGAGTCGAAAACGAACACCTTATAATTAAAAGTTGTTTATGTGGCAAAATATACATTATAATTGTAATGATATTAATGATTTACATATCATATATGTCATATATATCCAGTATATACATGTATTTATAATAGTGCATAACATTTAGTTGAAAAAATGAAATGCACTGTTCATGGAGACGATAAGCCGTATGTATGCATGAACGCAACTTTCATTTATATTTCATATTAAATGGAATTAAAACATTATGATACATTGTAATATCATAATTCCAGTATATTATAATATATAATATCATTAACTACATCCTTTATATGTACCACATATGGTATTAACGAGTCATATCACTTTGAGGGGGCGGTTGTCCGCAATTTCTCTAATGAGATTATCGTGTTTACCAATAATGGAAACCATAATTGTATGATATAAAATAAAAATACAGAATCATAAAGAAAACATAGACATAATATATATCATATATAAAAATAGTTTCATCTTAATGGCCACCATGAGAGTTGGTAGGAGATAAATGAACAATCGTCGTTTCATGAGGCGTTAGTTTTCCATCCACAGAAACATTATGTTATTCACCCATTAGATGAATGTGTGTGTAAGTGTAGTTAGAATAATTATCATAACAACATACTAGTATATTTAGGATACTGGTTTAGTTATAAAAAATGAACAAAAAGAGTTTATGGGTTGGAGAAGTTAAATAAAAATAAAACAATTTAGGAGAAATAGTTACCTTTAGTTTGGGTAACTTCCTTTGGTTTGAACCAAAAGGACTTCTTAAAGTGCCTTCTGCCTAAGGTAAGGATTCTAGGGGGAGGAGAGAGATGTATGGATCTTAATTGGACAGAGTTTAGATGACCCAAATGGCTTGATAGGTGTGAGTAATTGGTTATAATTGGTCTCCTTTTATAAGGGGGAGGAGGGGCTCTTTAGGAAAGAGTGAAAATATTATTTTATTATATAATGATATTCAGTTTCTTAAGGTCCAAAAATCATTATAGACAAAGATAAGATGACTCATCGTCAAAATAAAATCATCCAATAGGAATTGGACGATTTTTGGATAATATTTTAATCATTATAATCTTATTTATTTAAATATTTTATTAATGAGGTAAATTATGCATCATTATTATGTCATAAATAATTTAATTTATTCGATGTCTGAAAATTATAAAAAAATACTATCATGTAGGAAATATTTTTATAGTTTTAAATAATATTTATAGTTGGAAAAATGACTTATATAACACTAAAAAAATTAATTTACTGAAATACTTGTTTATGTCATTTTTTGCTTTATTTAAAATTAATTAATCTAAAGTGTCATTATCATTCATAACTGGCTCCATGGGGTCCCAAAATTGACCCAAGGATGCCCATGGTCGTCCATTACTCATATAATAAGGTTTGGACAAGTGTTAAGGTAATTTTGAATTATTATAATATTCTTTTTACCATGAATTACTCTATTTACCATTAACCACGGTAAATAAAAGTCAAGAAGTACTATTCACTTAAAATTATTTTCATCTTATTAAACAATATTTTACTTAATAATAACAACAATGTATGTCGGATTTTAAAAATTCAATTCACATAAGTGGTAATATTTCATTTAAATAAAAAATTCAATTTTTTAACTACTACTAAGTGGTTTCACGATTCATCAAAAATTGATGTTTTTCAGAAATATACCAAAAATTCAGCCTAAGCTATATTTAATATTCCTAATTCAAAAATTATTTTTATTTTACAAAATTATAAACATATAAGTTTCATTAATTAATTTAAAATTAATTCCTGTTATCAAAACAAAAAGCATGTTTTTATTAATTAATAACTATCAAAAGATTAACCGTTGATTAAGTTCAATTTCAAAGTGAAATTGCTTCCAATGACCAATATTGGATTAAATGGTAAAAATATATTCTAATTACACTTTAAAACCAATTAAAAAGATAATCTAACCCTTTAAATGATTTAGATTAAAAGTCACATTTTAAATAAAATAATGTATTTTTCACTATTCATTAAAAAATAAAATTTATCAGAAAAATACCAAAAATTTTCCCAAAGTAAATTCTGATGATCCAAATCTAAAGAAGAAATTTATTTTGTCAAAAAGAACATATAAAATTGACCAAAAAAATTTAAAGAGGGTTCTCCATCAAAAGACAGTAAATTGACCTTTTCATAGAAATTAGATTACTTATGCTTAAAATTAGATTCATTCACATTGTAAGACTCAATCCATTATTTGATAAATGGAAATACATTTTACAAACATATATAATCATATTTTAGTTAGTTTTTTTCATTCCCATCAATACAACGGCTAGGAGTTAACTACCATTTAAAATAATAATATTATATTATTAGTGTGCACTGTAAGATTTCAAAGAAACCTGTTGTTGCGTATCGGGTACGCTATCGAACATAGATACCCATTTTTAAAGTAAAATTAATATTTAATTCAAAAATATTAATAAATATGAAAATATCTTATTCTTTATTTACCTGGGATGTTACATCCTTCTCCCTTTTGGAAATTTCATCCTCTCAATTTTTATTCACTTATCAAATAAATGGGGGTATTTATCCCTCATTGCATTTTCAGATTCCCATGTTGCCTCTTGAAACCATATATTTTTCCCACAAAACCTTTAACTGATAAATTATCTTATTCTGAAAAACTTTCTCTCTATGGACAAGACTCTAGACTGGTTGTTCCTCATTAGAGAGATTCTCTTCCAACTGAACTATATCTGGACATAAAACATGATATGGATCTGGAATATACTTTCTAAACATCGAAACATGAAAAACATTGTGTACCTGGGATAAAAATGGAGGTAAAGCCACTCTATATGAAACTGATCCAACTTTATCCATGATTTTATAAGGTCCAATGAACCTCAGACTCAACATTCCATTCTTACCAAAATACATCACAATTTTCTATGTAGAAACATTGAAAAAATACATGATCACCTACCTCAAAATAAATATCCTTATTCCGGTTATCCGCATAACTTTTTTGTCTACTATGAGCTGTTCTCTTGTGCTTCTGAATCAAATGAACTTTCTATGCCATCTCTTCTACCAAATTTGGTCCCATCAGCTTCCTTTCACATAATTCATCCAAAAAAATCTGGAGTTCGACAACACTTTCCATATAATACATCAAATGGATCCATATGTATACTGGAATAAAAACAATTATTATAAGAAAATTAAACCAAAGAAATATGTTGGTCCCAACTTCCCTAGTAATCCAACAAACAAGCACGTAACATATCCTCTAAGGTCTGAATTGTTCATTCTGACTGCCCATCTGATTAAGGATGAAAAGATGTACTAAAATTTAATTCAGTACCCAATGACTTCTAAAGACCTTTCCAAATGTTATAAGTAAACATGGGATCACAATCTGATACAATGGAGAGGGGAACACCATGAAACTAGATTATCTCTTTAACATACAACCTAGAAAGTTGATCAAGAGACAAAGTATCTCGAATAGGAAGGAAATGAGCAGATTTAGTCAATCGGTGAACTATAACCCAGATTGCATTATTACCTTGAGATGTCTTTCGTAATCCGACAACAAATTCCATGGATATATTTTCCGATTTCCACTCTGGCACCGGTAAAGACTGAAGAATCTCTTTCGGTAACTACCGCACTACTTTAACCTGCTGATAAGTCAAACACTTCACAGTAAAATCAACAATATCTCTTTTCATTACATACCACCAGTAATACTCCCGAATACCTCTGTACATCTTAGTACTGCCAGGATGAACTAAAAATAAGGAACTATGAGCTTCACATAATAACTCATTCTTCAACTATGAATCACAAGGCACGCATACTCTTTTCTCAAACCTCAAAACACAATCATTATCAACATTAAAATCCGGAAGCTTACCATTCTGAACCATGTATACCTTTTTCTATAACTCATTGTCTTCCTTCTGCGCTTTCTTTAGTTTGTCTGATAGAGATGATTTAATTGAAACCTGAAACAAAATTGAAGAACATCCTACCCCAAAAAAATATATGCCATAGTTCGTCAAATAAAAAACCAAAGGATCTCATTCCAAATGTATCATGGTTAATAAATCATTACTTTTTTGACTCAAAGCATCAACCACTTTATTTTCTTTTCCCAGATGATAATAGATCATGCAGTCATAATCCTAGATTAATTCATGCCATCCCCTCTGTCTCGTGTTCAATTATTTCTGAGTGAATATGTACTTCAAACTTTTGTGATCAGTATATATTTTACACTTTACTCCAAAAAATGATGCCTCAAAATTTTTAAAACAAAAATAATAGTAGCTAATCCCAAATCATGTGTAGGTTAATTTAACTCATGAGGTTTCAACTGACGTAAAGCGTAAGCAATTACCTGATCATTCTCCATAAGGACAAAACCAAGCCCTTTCAACAAAGCATCACTGTATATGAAAAATTCACCATCTCTAGAAGGAAATGCCAAAACTAGAGCATTCACCAATATTCTTTTCAATTCCTGAAAACAATCATCACATTATTTTGTCCAAATAAACTTAAACCCTTTTCGAGTTAACATAGTCATTGGACTAGACAACCGTGCAAAATTTTCAACAAACCTCTGGTAATAACCTGAATAACCAATAAAACTACGGATATCTGTTATATTTTTGGGCCTTTTCCATTCTTTAATAACTTTCATTCTAGCAGGATCAATAGTTATTCCATTTTTTAAAACAATGTGACCAAGGAAAGAAATTTGTTGTAACCAAAACTCACACTTTCTGAATTTCCCAAACAATTTATTTTTTTAAGGTTTCTAAGACAACCCTTAAATAACTTTTATGTTCCCATTTACCTTTAGAATATACCAAAATATCATCTATAAACACAACCACCATTTATCACCTGAGTCAACTTACCCATCACTACAACAAACTGTTCAATTCTGATTCTTACCGTCTCAAGATGCTAATTTGGAGTTCATTTCCCTCTGTACTCCATCCCAGTACAACTTCCTTGTTTTCTCTATGAAAAACCTTTCTGAACGCATAAATATCTTAGGCAAAGAAACATGGTAATCTGTAAATGCTATATCATTTCAATATTACCATTAATTAATTTATGGACATTTATTTAACAATACCCAAACTCCTAAAGTTGTCTAAACTGACCTCTGACACCAACTATAAGGACCCAGACTTATACCTTACATAATATTTAATTAAATGAATAATTCACATTGAGGATATTTTAAGGTTTAGTGTTTTAGAGAATTAGGCCATAACTATTACATTACACCTCAAAAAAGAAATATAATGTAGACTCTCCTACTTAGTTTCCATTTTTTTATAAAATAAAAACTCTTGAAAAAAAGAGTCATGTCTAATTCCATGTTTAAGAGAGCATGACTTTTTCTTTATCCCATCCTTGACCCTATTCCACTTTATTTCCTGTGAAAAACATTTCAAAAAACTTAGTATGAGCATAAAAAGCTCGGTAAGGGATACACAAAGAATGAAAACTGTTAGTTTTTCAAAACAACAAATAAACCATGAATACTTTAACATAAGAAATAATTTTCACCTTTATAAAGTATTAAATATTCTTTACTAAATACATGATCACTACTTACCCTTTTACAACAAAAATATTACCTTTAAACCCATATAAATAACACATAACATATAAAGGTAACTTGGGACATAAACATACATAAATGGAATAACCATACGATCGACTTCCACACATATCACTAAATGGAATAGCCATATGGGTGACATCCATACTCAATGCATTCGATGTTATAACATAACCACCCATCCTAGTTTTCATGGCACCACCCATAATTTTTATTATCACGTATCCACCTGTCAAATGCCCATGTACCATTATAAAATCATAACACATAAAATATTGCAAATATAAAAATTTCCCTAGTAACATTTAATTTGAAATCACAAGAAAAAATATCAATATATTGAAATAATAAATCCATTTCAAAAACAAATTTCAATACCAAAACACACAAAAAATAGAATAATGTATTTCTTTTTCATTTTATAAAACAATAAGGCTTATAGAGGAAGCCAAATAACAATTAAGGCATCGAAGAGGACATGGCCGTCGCAAACGTTAAAAACATTCCATTTTTCTTTTAGTAAAATGATTTGTTGAAAAAATATTCCCTTTGAATTAATTTAAAATTCAATGGTGTTTATACAGCGTATAATGAAAGTATTATATAAAAGAGTATATGCCTCAATGAAAAGAGACTGAGACGAAGTCCCTTACCGTGTTCCTGACTTGACCCGTTCGTTCTTTAACGTCCTGAATAGTAAACAAAAGTTAATTTCTACTTGCATAAAAACCTTTTTCACGTTTATTATTCTTCGTATATCAATTATTACCATGTTATAAACATTACATAGTCATTTATGTTAATAACAGTTATTTTTTAGATATTTGGTACTTGAGTCGAAAACGAACACCTTATAATTACATGTTGATCATGTGGTAAAATTTCCAGTTTCATCCAAATGATATTAATGATTTAGATATCATATATTTCATATATATTCGGTACATACATGTATTTCTAATAGTAAATATCATTTAGAGGTAAGAAATTAAATGCATTGTTCATGGAGACGGTAAGTCGTACATATGCATGAACGCTACTTTCATTTCTATTTCATATTTAATGGAATTAAAACATAATGATACATTGTTATATCATAATTCTAGTGTATTATTATACATAATATCATTAAATCCATCCTCTATAGGTACCACATATGGTATTAATGACTCAGATCACTTTGAGGGGGTGGTAGTCCGCACTTCCTCTAATGAGATTATCGTGTTTACCCATAATGGAAACCATAAAGGTATGATATAAAATAAAAATATAGAATCATAAATAAAAAATTATCATAATATATATCATATATAAAAAATCATCTTAATGGACACCACGAGATGCGGTAAAAGATAATTGAACAATCATCGTTTCTTGAGGCGTTAGTTTTCCATCCACAGAAACATTGTGTTCTTCACCCATTAGATGGAGGTCTGTGTAAGTGTAGTTAGAATAATTATCATAAAAATATCCTAGTATATTGAGGATACTGGTGTTCTTATAAAATAAAGGAACAAAAAGAGTTAAGTGTTGTACAAGTAAAATAAAAGAAAAAAATTTAAGAGAAATTATTACCTTTAATTTTGTAACTTCCTTTGGTTTGACCAAAAGGACTTCTTGAAGTGACTTCTACCTAAATTAAGGCTTCTTGGGGGGAGGAGAGAGTTGTAGGTATATTAATTGGATAGATTTTGGAAGAGAAAAATAGCTTTATATGTGTGAAGATTTGGTTATAAGTGGTCTCCATTTATAAGGGGGTGGAGGGGCTCTTTAGGAAAGTGCGAAAATATTATTTTATTATATAATTATATTTGGTTTGTAAAGGTCCAAAAAACATTATAGTCAAAGCTATGATGACTCATGGTCAAAATAAAATCATACAATAGTAATTTGACAGGTTTTGGATGATATTTTAATCATTATAATCTTATTTATTTAAATCATTTATTAATGAGGTAAATATTGCATCATTATTGTTTCATAATATATTTAATTTATTCGATGTCTAAAAATTATAAAAAAAATACTCCCATTTAGGAAATATTTTTATATTTCTAAAGAATATTTATAGTCATGAAAATGACTTATATAACACATTATAAAAATTAATTTACTAAAATACATTTGGTAATGTCATTTTTGGATTTACTTTATATTAGTTAATCTAAAGTGTCATTATCATTCATAAGTGGCTCCATGGGGTCCCAAAATCGACCCAAGGATTCCCATGGTCGGCCATTACTCATCTAAAAAGGTTGGACAAATGTTAAGGTAATTTTGAATTATTATAATATTCTTTTTACATTAAATTACCATATTTACCTTTAACCGTGGTAAATAAAAGTCAACAGTTACTATTCATGAAAAATGATTTTCATCTTATTGAGCCACATTTTACTTCCCAATAACAACCATGTATGTCGGATTTTTCAAATTCAATTCACAAAAGTGGTAAAATTTCATTTAAAATAAAAGGTGAGCTTTTTGACTACTACTAAGTTGTTTCACTATTAATAAAAAATTGATATTTTTTAGAAAAATACCAAAAAATCAGCCTAATATATATTTTATATTTAAAATTTAAAATTGATTTCTATTTTACAAAATTATAAACATTGAAGTGTAATTAATTAATTTAAAATTAATTCTCGTTATCAAAAAAAACATGTTTTCATGAATTAATTACTGTCAAAAGATTGACAGTTGATTAAGTTCAATTTCCAAGTGAAATTTCTTCAAATGACCAATATTGGATTTAATGTTAAAATTATATTCTAATTACAATTTAAATCCTATTAAAAATATAATCTAACCCTATAAATAATTTATATTATATGGAACATTTGAAATAAATACAGTATTTCTCACTTTTTATTAAAAAATAAACTTTTTCAGAAAAATACCAAAAATGTACCCAAAGTAAATTTTGATGTTCCTAATCTAAAGAAGAATTTTATTTTGTCAAAAAGAGAATATAAAAATGACCAAAAATAAATTTAAATAGGGTTCTCCATTAAAAGGTGGTAAATTGACCTTTAGTGAATATTAGAGTATTTATGATTAAAATTAGATTCATTTACATTATAAGACTCAATCGTTTATTGGATAAGTGTAAAAACATTTAACAAACATATAAAATCATATTTTTGTTAGTTTTGTTCATTCCCATTAATACAAAGGCTATGAGATAACAACTATTTGAAATAATAAAATTATATTATTAGTGTGCAACGTAAGATTTCAAAGAAACCCGTTATTGTGTATCGGGTACGCTATCAAAAATTCCAACCCCTTTTTAAAGTAAAATTAATATTCAATTTACAAATATTAATATATATGAAAATTTATTATTATTCATTTACCTGGGATGTTACAGTTAGGGTCCCCTTTGTAATTTCGGTCGATGGAACATTTGGTATTTCTGAAAAGACTAAATAATAATAAGACTATTCTGGATCCTAATTCCTCTTATTTAACTATAAATTAGTAGGGTATAAAACTTTTTACCATAGATTATCTTATTTTCTGTTAGCTAATATTTTTATAATTTTAAAATAATTCAATAAAATATTATTTTCATAAAACATTGTTATTTTAAATTTTAACATTATACATTAAATTTAAATTAATAATAATAATAAAACAAAATAAATTATAAAATAATACATTAATAAATCCCTAAAAAGTCATGGTAATCTAAAAAATTGTTGTATCACATAAATGTTTTGAAATTTTAAGACTTTTAATAATTTTAAATTCATTTATTTCATTTTTCTATTAACTTTATAACTACTACATAGGTGTTTTGTAAGAAATTATAGAAATTACTTATTCCATAAAAGTTAAAAATAAATTAACATGATGAATAAATATCCTTTATCTTTCAAAATCATATTTCTTATCAGACAAATCCTTTATATATCCCTATAAAACATTATTCTTATTAAAAATAAGTGAGTAACTTGTTTTCCATTTCTTGAGATAAGACAATATAAGGGTCATCATCTCATCCAAATGGAAACAAAGTTATTAAAATATAAAATAATAATATCATTGATGAAATTAAATCATAAAAAAATTTCCTATGTTTTGAGGTTATTTAAAAGTCATTATCGTTTTATTTTTAACATGAATTACACAATTTACCATTATTATGGTAATAAAATTATTATAATTACTATTTTCAATAAACAAAAATAAAAGTGACATGTTTATAAAATTTGGACCCAATAATTATAAATATTTTTTTACATTTTCCATGATTCAACTCAATATAGTTCTGATTTAAATTTAAAATTAATCCCATGAAATCATTGTTAAACAATTTTCTTGAAAAATGTGTTTTGAAGCATAAAAATATACTTATACCAAAAAAATGTATACATGTAATAAAAACATAATTAATTAAAATATATCTAACTAAATATGAATTATTTTATTTTAAATCAGTTAAATATATTAAGGTGACTTTTTAAAATAAATAAAATAACAGTTTTATAAAAATCAATATATTTCACTATTAACTGAAAAAATTAATCTTTCTATAAATTTTCCCATAGAAAATTCTAAAATAAAACTGATAAACTAAATTCAAAACTTAAATTTATTTTTTAAATTAAATTTTTGAAAACATTTAGAATTTATTTATTATATCCTATCATAATAATTCCATTTTTTAGTGAAAACATATTTTTGAAGAACAAAATGACTACTAAAATAGAATGATTATTTAATAAGAAATTATGATACATTTATATTCAGTAGAAAATTTATATTTATTTAATAAATTATTTAATAATATTAATTCCATAAAAATTAACAACTATTTTATAACTATAACATTAAATAATAACATTTTAATAGTGTATCATGGTTAATTTATACATGGTGTTGCGTGTAACGCATTCCATCGAAGAAATAAAATTATATACAAATAAATGTTTCCTAATGACAAGGGTAGTTACATCTCCCCTTAAAAAATTTCACCCTCATAATTTGAACATGATCTCAAAAATCAATGGTTTGACATTTAAAAATTCTATTATGAAAACCCATATTGTAAAAATGTTTTCTCTCAAAAAAGAGAGAGTGAAGTATGAAGGTCTTTAGGGATTAAACATCCTCGGTTTCCAAATAGAAGAAAATTATTGAGAAGTGAAGATATGGACATGGAGGAAAAGTATATTTCAAATATCATTGATCACAATAATGCTAATGATCTTGAATAAGTTAACCATCACAAAATCAAAAACCCCATATATGGAAAAGACAGGAAATTCATTGGAATTGAAGGTTATATGATGATATTTTTCTTATGATCCTTTTCCTAGAGTTGATTAATTCTATTACCATATAGACTAAGAACATAAGGATATATACATATATGATATGTATAATATCATCCATTAAAAAAATTTCAAACATAATCTTTTATTTGACTCTAAATAATGAAAATTGTTATTTTTTCAAACCTCACTCACTAAGATCAACTGATAAAAAATCACAAAGTCCAAAAAAGTATAAAAATATATTCTTCCTATCATTATATATTTACCAAAACATAAATGGTTAGAATAAGATATCTAATATGGATAAATACATTAATTTCTAAAACATAAACAATAATTTCCAAGGGTTTTCTCAATAAAATCCATAAGTAGTTGGTCATGAAACTCATCTAAAATATGACTAACCAAATTCAAGACCCAAAAAATTGGAAATAGAGTTAGCATAATTCCCAATTCATCATAACATTGACCCCCAAATGTAAATATTATTGGAACATACCTAATATGAAAACACCTTGACCATATATTCTCACAAAAAATTGTAACAACCTAAATTATGACAAACCCTTAATGAAAAAAATGCATGATTCTAAAAATTAACATTATCCATTTTAATCCAAAACCCACAGACAATATCATGTATTCCTTAAATTTAAAATTACAGAAACATTGTAAAATATGAATTTAATAACATTATCATGAACTCACTACCCAACTTCAGGGTTAATTATATTATCTAATCAGTTTATATATTTCATTATCCGAATTAAACATTATTATATTCACATTGTAATTATATTAAGGGTTATTTTCCCTCAAATCATTTTTTCCAAAAATATAATATTTCACCAAAATAACTTTTCTTTGTTAATGGTACCATTTAAAAAATAATTTCAATTCCATAATGAAGAAAAAGTAAGAATCCATATATCAGTCATGATTCTTATAATATATAATATTATTTATAAAACACTTTTACAACATAAGTATCAAATGCTAATACATAACCATTTCAATCATTCCACTTTTTTATTAATCCATTAACCAAGATTCATCATCATAGTATATCAAACTAAATTATATACATATTTCCTTCATAGTCTCTTCATCATAAATGAAAATATATTACATGTAGAACCTTATTGAAATTTTTCTCTATATTTACCCTTAGGACATCGATTTTCATAATGCCCATAATTGACACAATTAAAATATTTAACCATCTATGAAACCTTATTAAACCCATTATTCTCATCCATTTGGTTATGTTAAACATTAACTTTTCCTCAAAAATTACTTTCTATATTTTCTTCTTCTAGACACCCAAAAAATCTTCTTATTTTTTTAAGGAATTATCCTCCATTATTCTTACCACACTCTTAACATGATGAAAATTTAACTTCCATTCCACTGTGTTCATCATGAAACTCACTTTTCCTCATGTTGGGTGTGTTAGAAAACTCACCTATGATTAGATTTTTTATCAAATTATGTCATTGTTGATTGGGATTAATAATATGGTTTTTCATTCCAGTTCTCATTTCGTTTTGTTTCTCAAAAGGAAAATAATTTCCTTTTTATTCACATTCATGATTAATACAAATCCTATCGGTTCGTTCCATTATCTAAAAACAAAATAATATTTTCATAAATAATAATGTTAATTTAAGACCAAATATTCATTAATATTTTTTTCTAAATCATAACATATTATTTTAAATATATGATGCCTTATGTTTAATATTGGTCATCCATGATTATTATCTATTCAAATCCTTTATAAGGTTTCATAAAAAAATACTATCTAATCCAAACCATATCCCCTGGGAGTGTCAATCATGGTGTGATGAAAATATTATTTCCATGTACCTTGTGATGAATAATTCTAGCTAAATGAAAGTATTTTAGGGTTATTATTCCTAGGATCAATTGTTCATGGGCCACATCTACTTATTATATGCAGACAGGGGTGTCATTTCTTGGAAAATTACATAATCTATTCCTTACTAAAACATTACAATATTATCATATACATGGACTTATCACCAAGTCAATCACTAAATTATTTTAACTGTAATCTCTAAAGGATGAATAAAACATACTCTGATAGCAACTATAATGCCCCTGGATTTTTAAACATAAATATTTCATCTTAATATATGAATATTCAATACATTGTATAAAAAATATTCCTGAGGACCATAAAAATTTAGACTCTTTAGATATTAGATATCAATATTCGTATTTTTTCTAGATCAAAAATATATCCCACAAATATATTCCCTCATTTTATTCTTCATAGGCATACCCTATTAAAAGCTTTCTTCATAAATTGTGGAAAAGAAACATAATAAGGGTGATCTCAAATGCTCAGTAAGGGTAATCATGGGATATATCAATATATAATAATAAAAAATCATAAGATAATAATATTTTTATAAGATTATGACCATCACCTACAATGTTAATTCATAGATCGAAAAAGATCACCAAATGTTTGTTATGGCATAAAACATAAGCATTGAAAAATTAATGAATCATAAGCATGAGAAATCATTCTAACTCAATGTAGAATGATAAGTTTATATCATTAATGTGTATAGAATAATCATATGTAAATAAACCATTTTTTATTTTAAGGTAAAGTTTAAATACCATCCGATCATGCATCTACATTTCTTTACTATAACTAATAAAGCACATCAAATTGTTTACCATAATAGATCAATCACATAGACTTGTTTCTCATAACCAATCAAGAAAATCGACTTGTTCCCCATAATTATAACTTGAGATATAATTCATTACCAAATTTATTATAGGTTGATATATGTCCCACCCATTATATAATTAATAATATATGTATGTGTGAAATATGATCATAAAATATTCGTCATATTAAATCCCTTGAAAAGAAATGGGTTTTATAAACAATTCATCTTTTCATCATAAAAAACCATCCTGAGAGAGAATATGTATGGAATTCTAGAATCAAATCCAAAATAAAATATAATTAACATAAACTGATTTCATCTTAGATGGAATTTTATTTTCAATGATCACTTGGAAAAATTATTAAGGAAAATAACTTTTATATTTTAAAAGCATATCTTTTTAGGAATACTATACACTTATAAGTTAAAAACATTTCATTAAAAAACATAAAAGGAATGATTCAAATAAATGAGGCATCATGATGCTACAAATATAAACTCAATAATTATAAGTTAACAAATATTCCTTTTATATATTTATTAAAAAAAAAATTTCCATGTTTTTAAAACGAAAAAAATATTCCATTCACACCATTTCGAAAGAAAATTAAAAAATTGGTAAATTGATTTTAAACAATTTTAGGATAATAGTAAAAATGTTTTAGAGAATATTTTATAAAACTAGGAAATAGAATACAAATATTCTTTAATGGAGAGTTAAACGTGAACAATATTGAATAATGATAAGACTGTGAAATAAATCCTTACCACTTGGGTATCTTTTGAATCATAAGCCCCTTGAAATAATAAAACATGGAAAGTTATGTAAATAAAATAATATTCATGATAAAAACCATAAAATACAACCATGGGTACTATATATACCACATATAAAAAACAAGGTGTGTATAAGACATATATCCCACAAAAATAAATGTGGGACAAAAATCCCTTACCGTAGGTCCGACTTCCTTGGAATTTTATTTAACCTATTGTATCATAAATTTAAATTTATTATAAATATATTCCAGAATAATTTACATGATTATTATATCATATATATTAATTATTTATATATTTAAATTCATATATAATGACAGAGATAGAAAATGAATTATAATGTTCATGGAGATGGTAGGTCGTACGTACGCATGAATGATGTATTCACTTTTTGAAGGAATGAATGGTAACCAATAATTCACCTTTAAAGAACTATTATTATTTCTTGTATATAAAATATATTAATCATTTACATTCACCTTACCATAAATATAAAATGGAAATATAAAACTAATCACATCGCTTTGTGCAGGTGGTAGTCCACACATATGCTCGAGCGGAATTATCATTTTCCAACGGTTTATATTGTAAGAAGATAGTTTTGATATTTTAATTAAAGTAGTATAACTATGTTCTCAATATAGTATATAATCATTAAACCCATAATTATACTCATCCATAAATGTTGATAATTAAAAAATAATTGTATCACTACAAGAAGATGGTAAACCATACATACGCATGAGCGATACTTTCAAAACTTGTTTGATCGGAAAGAGGTTGTATAGTGGTGATTTCATAATCATAATAACATTTTAGTATATTGAGAAAAAATTATTTTTTTATAAAAAATATACCATAATTTTAGAAGTTCAATAATATTATAAAAAGAAAGTGATCGGTTAGGATGATTAACTCTTCTTTGAAATGACTCCTTTATATATTCTATAAAGGTCTCTAATGGTGCTATTTTTGAAAAACCAAAACTACTAAAAAGTCAAAAGAAATTTGTAAAGATAATTATGTTTTGGATCATAATTACAAAATGCTCAAATTAGTGTAAATAAGTGAGGAAGGAAGGTCCATTTTGTAATTGAGGTAATGTTTAGGTTTGGAATTTCTCAAAATATTAAATTATAATAAGATATTTATAGAGAAAACATTATAAAAAGGGACTATTAATGAACATAGGATGTTATTTTAGCCCATATATTATCTAAATTATTATTATTTATGATTTTCAATATTTTTAAACAATTGAATAATATATTAATTTTTTAAAATATAATTATTGTAAATTTTAACACTATTTATTAATTTTTCCTTAATAAGATCATGAAAACAATATTAATTTACTACAAATATTGTAATATTTTTTTAAATAGGTTATATTCTTCTATAACATTCATGGATTACATAAATTTTCTCAAATTTTAATAATTTTAGTATTTTTCGTATCATTTATATTATTATTCCTTTAGTAGAAAAATTATTGTCTCTGTATTGTGTAATAATTTAAGTCAATTATTTATTCCCTAAAAATTAAAAATAAGAGTGTGACATGTTTCAATTTCCTTTAAAGAAAATACTATAAAGTCGTAATCTCATTCAAATGGACCCAAAAGGTCATATAATAGAACATTGGATCCCAATGAGAAGAAATAACTCATCAAATAAAATTTATATATGTTTTAGGTTTATTCAATAGGCCTTATAATTTTAATTTTACCCAAAATTACTCGATTTACCCATATTATGGTAGTAGAATAAATATTGTTACTATTATTAAATTCCAAAAATAATTAGCACTTAACTTACAAATTTATACCCACTAATTAAAAATATGGAATCTATTTTTTATGATTCAAATCAGAGAAGTGGTACAATTTAATTTCAAAATTAGTCATGGGAATGCAATAAAAAATAATTTTCTTGAATTTTTTTTTCAATCCCCAAAATATTCTTATATGCAAAGAAGGTATAAGGATAATTAAATTTTAAATAATTATAATATATATATCTCAATATTACTAATGTTACATTGAGATCAAATTAAAATCATAAAATGTCCTTTTAATATAAATAAAATTGTAGTTTAATAGAAATAAGTATTTTCCATTATTTACTGAAAATTTAATTTTTTTGAAAAATCTAAAAAAACATTCTATGATAATTTTGAAATTAAAAACAAAAAACGGAAATAACTTTTTTAAATATATTATATAAAACATTAGAAACTTTATTATAATATTCACTCACAAGAAAAAATACTTTTTAGAGAAATTTTATTTTTGAAGAATAAAATGATTTTATTAAAAATTGAATGATTATTTACTAAGAATTTATGAATACATTTATATTGAGAATTATATTTATATATATATTTCATACAGTAGTTATTCGAATTCATTCTTTTCAAATTAGCATCTAATTTATAATTTTCACATTAAATATTAATATTTTAATTGTTTATCATAGTTCGTTTAAACTCGGTTTTTTGTGTAATAAAATCCACTGATGAAATTAAATTATTTAAAGGGAATTGTTTTATGAAATATCATGGTGTTATAATTCCTATGTATTTAATCATTAGACTTATCAAAAAATATAAAGGGTATACTGGTATTCAAGTTTTAGTTGACCACATTATGATGATAATAGATTTCTTTGAAATATGAAGATATTCCTCCCTCAATTAGATTTCCAAGAAATAGATTAAGTATTTTTTAATATTTCATAAATTACCATATTTTATTGTATTTGAATGTGATCCAAGGTTTACTTTAATGTGTTGTAGAAGACATCAGTGGGATCTAGATATAGAGTTAAGTTGGTGTACTATATATCAATCTTAGACATATGGTCAGTCTGAGGAGTGCATTCAATATCAAGCATATATGTTGGGATATATCTTTTTATATTTCAATGGTGGTTGTGATCAACACATTCTTTAAGTAGAAAACTAATATAACAATATCATTCACTCAAGAATTTGATTTCTATTTTTCATGACCTCTAAATAATGAAGTGCAGAACTCCAAAATAATGGGATAAAGTTGAAGAATCAAATCTATTGGGTCTTAATCTATCTAAAAAATGGTATAAAATTTTATTGTCATTAATCTAAACATTAAGGAAACTTAGACACCATAAAATTGTTTTTCTAACAACCATCAGATACATCTAAAGTTAAAAGTTGGTGAAAAGGTATTCCAATTAATATATACATTGAAGAATGTAATGAAATTTAAAAATATTTGAAATCTAATTCATAGATATATTGGTTCCATCAAAATTATTAATTATACATTGATGTTTTATCATCTCATGGAGAATCCACCTAATCCATCTAATGTTCATGATGTGTTCCATGTATCTCTCCTATGTACAAACATTATGAATTACGTATACTAAAATTACAGGATATTACATTGGAGAATGATTAATCTTATGGGGAAAATATGTGTAGGTTATGGATAGAATATAAAGGCTCTATTAAATAATACCACTCAAATTATAAATGTTTTTGTAGAAATCCATTAAATTTTTTGAAGATAAATGGGAAGCTATGGATGTGATGAGGTGGAAGTATCCTCAGTTTTCTGTATCAGATTAATTGAATTTTGAAGTAAAAATTCTTATAAATGGGTAGAATGAAACACCCTAAGATTTTAGATAATATTTTTATTTGAAAAAATTAATTTATTTGATATATTTCCTTACACACAGCACTGAGTTTAAAGGGATAATTATATACTGTTGAAAAATTATTATTTTAAATTTAAACATTATAACATAGCTATAAATTTTATTTTCATTAATATGTGTAATCTAGTTTTGAAATATTTTAGTAATGGTTTCACTAATTAAAAATATATTTATTAATTGTTTTTATTTATACACATAATTTTTAGTGACATCATTTGTTGCTTGAAAAATAATTTTTATTTAAAAATGGTTTTCATTTCATTTTGTGGTGAAATAATTTAATATTTTATGTAATTTAAAAATAATCTATTTTACAAAACGGTATTATTTTTTATTTATAATAATAAAATTACATTAACATGAAATTTTAGGATTTTTATAAACAGATTAATTATCAAGTGAGTAGTGAAAAATAGTGATTTTATAGAAAACTATTTTTACATTTATGTATGTAAAAGGAACCATTTTATTTAGAATTTAATTAAATTTTTAATTAGTAAAATTTTGATTTAAATAATCAATTAAATTCAATTTTATTTTACATTATTATTAATATTGGTATAAAAACAATTTTATAGTTACAAATTCATTTTTCTTGATATTATTTTTTTATCATGTTTTGTGTATTTTTTAAAATCAATAGACAAATACAGGGATTGAATCTTGTAAAATAGATTAGATATTTTTATTATTCATAATTGATATTATTTTTTAATTTCAACATAATTTTTGGTCATTTTGGATACTAACTAAGGTAAAAACTCATTGTATAGAAAAGGTTAAAAGGGGTTAATGAAGGAAAAACTAAAGAGATAATGGTTAAATTAATTAAAACATTATACAAAAAATATTGAATATTAATATTAATACACCCTATCATCTCCTCTTCGAATATGAGTCATTTTTTAGACATTTCTCTTTTATAAGATGTTAATATATAACAATATTTAGAAAAATTCCAATTTTTTCACTCCCTAACTTATTAAATAAAAACCATTATCCTCTAAAATATCTACTTAATGATCCCATCATATTTCACAATATCATCCATAATAATTTCATAAACATCCATACCAACATAATAGATGTCCTTTTTTATAACAATACTATCCATTGAAGACATAATTAATTTTCCAATATAGATTTTTCCATAAAGAGGTATAACTCTTAACTGTGTACTTTCAATTTTATTTATTCATCTCACTTATATAAACCTATTGTATCTATATTAACATGTAAAATTTAATATCATAATTTTTTATGTAATTCTAAAAAAATTAAACCTTTCTTCAAATCCTACTCTATCGAGTGGGAAAATGAAGTATCGTTTATGAAAGCATGCAGACTACCATCTCGTGAAGAATGGTATTTTTTTCATAAACAAAATTAATGAATAGTTATTATAAAAAATATAGTTTCTATATACGGTATTTATAACAAAATTATTCTCCTATAATTATAATATTTTATCTATCTTCTTACATGTCCATCTGTTGGAATATTATAACATCGTTCGTGTGTAGGTGCGGACTCCCAACTCCAAAAAGTGTGTTAGTTTTTTAGTTTATACATTAAATGGATTTTATTAGGGATATATGTAATCAATTTAAAAATAATAATGGTATAATATTGATTATATGAAGTTCATTTATTATTTACATTTGTTCTTTTCATCCATCAAAACGTGGAAACATTAGTTGTGCATATGTTCGGACTACCATCTCCACAAAGCGATGTAATTCATTAGTCATCACAAATTTATATGAATAGTTATAAATGTTTATACAGTTACTATATATAATATATTTTTTATATTATTTAGATGATAAAACTTTTCAAAATGGGAAATTATCAGAATAATCAAACTAAAACAAGCATAGAAAATAAGAAGGTTTTCAACCGAATATCCATTTTCTAAATGGATTGTTAAAAATGATAATTAAAAATTTTAAAGGAAAGTTATATAGTATTTTTTTATGAATATATATATATATAATAAAAATATAATTAATATATATTTATTATATATGATCTCTTCATTCATATGTAGAAATAAGGGACATAAAGTAAGGTTTTATGAAACAATATTATTTCTTTTTGAGATTTTTTATGGTTAACATCCATTAAGGGAAATTTTATATATATAATAATTTAAACATAAATTTTTCTATTATTAAATCATTATTCATATAATCTTAAAACATTAGTTTTATATTTAACCTTTTCGTACTTAAAATGATCTAGAAAGTGTTTTTTTAGGAAAATGAATCATTATTTCCTCTTAATTCGATGAACTTATGGTCCCATGTTTATACTCGTAAAAATATTTTAAAATTAATTACCTATAAATTAATTTTTTTAAAAAATTATTTTCCACTACTTATGAATTTATTTAAAATGTTTTAAAAATTTATATTTCTAAATGTTTTCCAAACAAGTGGTTTTTGAATTTTTACAAATGTTTGTAGTGAACATTTTCTTTTAAAGTATATGGAATGAATGGATTTTCCCACCATCATAACCATTTTTCATTGATATTTCCTTTACATGTTCAATTTTATATTTTCTATTTAATTTATTTTTTAAATACTATAGTAATTTTTAGTAAAATATTTTCAATGTAAAATAATATTTTCACTTGTTTTTGAATAAATTTTTGAATGGTCCTTTAAATTTATTTATCATCTATGTAATCATCCATTAAGGATTTTAATAATTTATTATGGGTTTGATACAATTATACCATATTTATTTTTGATATAGATCTATTTTTATTATAATGATGGGTTTTTTTAAACATTTTCATTTTCCAAAGGTTATTGTGTTATTATATGATGAATGTTCTATGATATTATGGAACACATATGTATGGTTTTAATTATCTAGTTATTGGGCCTAGAATTATATAGACCCTCAATAAATTGGGTAAATCCTTATATATCATGTAATAATATCTTGGAAATTAGTTTATGTGCATGATTAAAATTGTGAAACCTGTAGGGATTCATAATCAACAATAATATGGGATGTGTGTGGTGATTCTTGGTCGGTTATGATATAATGGTCTCAGTATGTAACCATAAAATATGATATGGTTTTTATTCCTATTATGTTACAACACTCCTCTGAAATATTGATAAGATTATGATTTTAACTCAGGTCTCATGACTTACTTTTTTATGATTCTCAAGTCATGTGGCATATTAATGCTTTATTCAATGACTCAGGGTTATTATCTTTGAATTATTAGGTTTGATTTTTTTTTGATTATCACATTCATTCATAATCAGAGAATTAGGATATTCTTATATATGATAATTTATTGATATCATTTATTTTTTCCTTATTGATCATCTCATATCACCCTTTATAATGTTTAAATTTTTACCTGGGTTGTAAATAAGGGTGTTGTGTTTGATGAGTCTAGCAGGGAACCCTATGTAAATAAATATGTTTTAGATGATAAATATTGTACCTACATAATAGGTTTTGGTATATATTATATAATAATATTAAACCTTTATGGTTCTCGGTCATGTTCACTTGGGTGGTATATCTAATATTTATTGAAAAGATGTACTATATATGTATGTCATTAATGGGTCCTCATAATGTGTTCCCACCAATGATTCCATATGTCGATTGATTTTGGAAACTATTTTCTTAATTTTATAAAATTTTACTATATGATGTAAATAACATATTTCATAAGGTCATTATTAAAGGTAATTACAAAGAAAATTAATAAATATCTATGGATACCGATTTATTTTCCATGGGTTTATCTTTTTATGGTTATTTATGACTTATTTATGTGGTTCCCTTTGAAAATAATGTGAAATAAATTTATATTACATGGGTTATTTATGATGTGTTGAATGAAATCTATTTTTATTCCATGGTTTTATAATGAAATGGGGAATTATTCTTTTTAAATGGTACTCATGTCAATGGATAATGACGGGTGAGATCCTGTATCTCCCCCCAATGTATTTGTAATGATTTTTATCTCATGAGTTAATTATGGGAATTGAGTACTGAATTCTCAATCCACTATATAACATTTGTAGTGACACCTACCCCGATGTCTTATGCACATTCTTATGATAAATTTAGGGTTTTAGGGATCATATTTATTGGATCATGATTCCACACTCATTAAATAATGTCTTATATTGTACCCAGATTTATATGATGACTAGAAACATTTAATTTATGCATTATGGGGTATGATTTTATTATCTATTTTGAATATATCCATTTTTCATCTTATTCTCAATTATGACTATTGATTTTCATTTCTCATACCTACAGTTATTGAGCATTTGATCTCACACCATTTTATGTTTCAATTTTCCCTAGGTTATGAAGTGATGTAATATGTATAATTTATCTATAAAATATTCATGTGTGGATTATTTATGTTGTATGTTTAATACTCATTTTGGAATAAGTATCTTCTTATATAGTGATGAGAATTTCCATTTGATTCAAATAACATGGGTCCTCCTAGATAAATATTTTTCCCAACTCTCTAAAACACTAAACCTAAAATGGTCCTTGGGATTTATTGGTTAATTTATGTGAGAAAGATCTAGTAATCATACATTTTAATCTAATCTAGTGTGTCTATTTAATTTTTTTTACCACCAGAATCAAGTCAAGGGTCCTAGGGATCCACATTAATGCTTTTACATTGAGATTTCATTATTTAAAAGTAATGGGTACTCTCAAAATTACCCTTCTCCTCACTTATAGAAAGCGGACACTTGAACCTGTTCATTCCACCCTTAGTCATCATAAATTATCCTAAAAATATTTTTTATCCTTCTAGAATAATATATCAATTTTATAATACCATGGTCTCATTTAGATATCTTAATACCTCTATTTGTAAGCATATTTCCAAGAGAATCATTATTTTGTGATCTGAAAATTTCTTACTCCTTAGCCATTTCTTCATAATATTTATTCTCAAAAATATTTATGAAAATAATTAAAAAATGAAACAGATATTATTAATATATTTTAATGGTATCATATTAATTTCACAACTATTATTCAATCCTTTCCATCCTAAAATATAAAAACAAAAGAAAAACAATTGTGGGTACATGCGTACTACCACCTCTATGAAATGATGTGGTTTGTTTCTGATCACCACCTCTCATGGATATTTACAATGATAGGTTTAATAAACTATTATATTTCCTATGTAAAAAAATATATATATTCATAATTTATTCTATACATTTATCCATACCGTTTGATGATAAATGAAATATTTAATCGTGTGTTCGTTCGGACTACGACCTCCGAAAATAAAAACTTTCATTTTTTTCACCAATAATAGTGGACGGTTCTTAGAAAAATGTATATAATGGTAATTAATACATATAAAATATTTAATATTATATCATATATATATTAACATTATATTAATACATGTCCATACTCATTAAATCCTTATAACACGCTCCAGTTTTTTTTCGGTTCTACCATCTACAAATATAATGTTCAAATATTCATTTTCTGAAAGACTAAGTAATATTATATAATGATAATTACTTATAATAATAAATAATTTAATATATTTTAATTAATATATAATTTTTTCATTGATATTTTATATATTTATTAACATATAACGTTTAAATTATAAAACACGGTGAAACTAGTTCTTCATAATTTCAATTTTATCAACTCATACATTTACCATTCAACAAATGAAAATGGTATATGTTAAATTATTTATGCACTATTATTTTATCATCATGAATCATATTGTAATTTTTAACCTATAACCAATATGTAATTATCAACCTCATCACCACTATACTTTTACAAAATAATCACCCATAATTTCTAAAGAACCGATGATGGAAATAAACCGTTATTGATTAATATAGATATATATATATATATAATATTTTTATAAAAGATGATTAAAAAAGTTTATAGAACACAAAATATTTGTAAATTATTTTATTAAATTGTTTATTTTTATTGTATGGGAGGTTAGTGGATGTTTGGGTAAGTGATGATACCATGTAAGGGGGTTTTTTCCTAAAATGTAATTTCTTCTTAGATATTTCTAATCATTCACCATGAAATATTTGATATTTTTTATGAATTAATAATCAATTATTTTAATAATATTGAATTAATTCATGGGTTTTAATAATCTATATCTTGTCCTTTATTTAAATGTATAACAACTCAACAGATACCATAGTTGTAAGGATTGTATTAACTAAACCTCATCTGAATAGTTATAATGCCTCTTCATGAAACAATTTCGTCCATTTTTTGTTGATTCCATCATGTTATTTTATTTCTTGGTATAATCACTTCATTTATAGGGAGAATTAATTTTTTAATAAAAATATTTTACCTTGATTAATTTATTCCTCAAATAAGTATATCATTATTGAGAAAAATTCGCATCCCCTTTAATGATGTATTCCCTTCCCTGCCCATACATTACATTACTACAAATGTTCTAATTTATAATTATAAAAATAATTATTTTTTATCTCATGTGAGCATAATTATTATATTCTTAGATTTTTTAAATTATATATCAATATTATTTTTCTGGCTTGGGTTTTCACTGATGGTATTTAAAATTTTTAATAAAGGTTTTACATCTTTTAAAAATCAATTGTTTTATATTCCACTCGATAATTATTTTTTATAAGATTTATTTTATTAAGTATATTTTATTGATGATTATGTTAAAAAATATGGTTCTTTAAAAAATTTCCACATAATATTTTTGAAAACATTATGACATTCTCAAGGCTCGTATCTTTAAGATTATTTTTAAAATATTAAAGTTTTCAAAATGATTTAGAATCAAATTTATGAATCCTATATGTATTTTTTGAGGATTTATTATTTATAGTTATTTGAAATAAAAATTTCAAAATTATTTCTTTTCAATTTACCAATATTTTTCTTTTCAGAAATTACTTTTTAATCTGACCCATAACTTCTTCACTTATGCAAAAAAGTAAAAAACAATATCTAAAAAAATTATTTTTTTTATACAATTATATTTTTTATTTTTGAAGGAATTATTTCCTTGTATATTATTTCACAAATAAAAATAGAAACATTATTATGAAATACACTTTTGGGTCATCTAATATTTGGTATAAATTAATCTACTTTTGATATCATTTTATGTCATACCATTTGGAAATGATGTGAACCCCATTTTCATTCCATGGGTTTATTATGTTATTATATTGTATTGATTTTTATATCGAACAAATTTGTTTTTATTGTCATAATGATATATTTTTTATAAATTAAATTTATGAGATGATTTGGGTCTAATGAACCCTTTAGATGTCTTGGATCTATGAAATCCATTAAGCTATTTGGGTCTGATAAATACCTGAGATGGTTTAAAGCTGATAAAGCATTAAGATGGTTTGTGATTAATAAATCCTTGATAAGGTTGTGGTCTATTAGTGATCTAAGAAGTCTTGGTTTGTTTAAATCACAATAATTAATATTATAAAGTATTACATCTCATGTTGTAATATTTAAAAGAAATTAGTGATTTATGGTCCACTAATGGAAGGAGGTTCTGATGAAAGATCAATTATGTTATGATATCTATGATTATTATTTTTTTCAATTCAATATGTTATATTATAATTATTGTTATCCATAACTCATGATTTTTATCTATGACTCTTATTTTCTGATACATTTTTTTTTATATTAGAGTACATGTCCCACTACATTGACTTATGGACAACTCTTATTGTTCCATTTATATTTAATAAGATATTTATCCTCTCATTAGGATTTATCATATATTTATGAATTATCCCTTGATGAAATATTGATGGGTTTTTAACTTTTTGAGTATCCTAGATTTACCCTTTATAAGGTTTTAAATCCCAAGATTATTAATATGTGTTGAACATATGTGTATTATATAAGGGGTTCTAGTGATATTTAATTATAGAGGAATGTTCATGATTATCATAAAATAAGTTTCAAAAGTAGTAAATCCTCAATGAAACTAAAACCAACATTCTTGAGATTATGTGACCATTTTTAAAATTTAAATTTTATCTTATGTAACTTTTTTATAATAAAGACATGTTCATATTACATTATATCAAATATAGTGTTAAAGGAAATTTTTTATCACCATATTTAGGGGTGTTGGTTTACAAAACATCAAGGTTTGTGTCTTTTGAGACGTTTTTAATTAGTTTGGGGATAAATGTTGGCACTATTCCAATCATAATGTCGCATTTTTCCTACACATGTTTTGGTAAATAAGTAAAATGAAGAGTGAATTTTGTAAAATTTGTTATAACAAAAAATGTGGGCCTTTTCTAGAATACACCACCATAAAAAGTTTATACATATAAGTGCAAAGAAACTCTGGAGTTGTGATAAACTAAAAATCATGGAGAATCATAAGAAAATATCTTGTGGAGGTTAGCACCTATAGAGGAGAATATCCAACAGGGTCAGTAATGGACCTAATAGTGGTACTCATGTGGGTAGGCACAGCTGGATTTGTTCAATACATCGATACGAAATATTTTGTAAAAAATAATATATAGTCACAAGATGGAAACTAAGGTAAAATTATATAACACACAACTACAAGTGAAATTTATATAGCCTAACTATAATGGATTAAAAGGATTAAAATGGATAAAAAATACTTCCATTACACCATATAGATTATGTTTTTGGATTTATATAATCTTAGGTAGATGACAGGAGAAGATAACACCCTATGGATAATTGATCTAAGATCACTGTGGTTACAAAAAGGACCGTACATTTTCACTACACCCTAGATCTTGATGATTCACATTATGATTTTACCTAACCAATAATGATGATTCAAAAACTAGAATTATGTAATGTGTGTTTCTAGTGGAAGGAATTTTTAGAATCATTTACCATTAAATATCACAATTGAAAGATAAAGATAATATTGTCATTTTGGAGGCCTTGGTTGAAGGTTTTAGTGAAAATTTGCATTGGTATGATATTCTTTGAAACCTGGAGATACAAAATTGGGAAACATAAGAGAACCAAAAAATAGATTTTGGAATTTTTTTCTATTTAGTTTTATATATTTTATTCAATATTAGTAGTTGAGAATTGTAGTATTTGTGTTTAAGAAAAATTCATTTGGAATATTCCATATGTCTTGTTGGTCATGGAAACACATAATGGTAATCCTTTTATTGTATAGATATGGTAATATTATGTTAAAATAGAGGAATTAAAAACATCATCTTAATATGTGGTTTATGACTTTATTTTCATACCCATTAAGGAGAAACAGCTGGAAATAGAATACAACCCATTTTTAAGGAAACAAATTTACAAATTTAAATGATAATCAATAGGAGACAAAATGAGAATGCTATAAAAGTTTTTGAAGATAAAATGTATTTTAGAAAACAACATTTAAAATAAGTACATGAAAAATAATTTAAGGCTAATTAAAAAAACCCTAATTTTATTGGTGTTTACATTTGTTGATGAATCATTGTAAGTGATTATCATATCTCTTTTTTAATGTAACCCTTATAATAATTTAGTGAGAAAAGAGGCAAGAATATAATGTTCCCATATATTTCAAGTATATTATTCCTATTATTTGTAATAAAAATATTTCATAAAGAAATCCCTCTTGTATTTTGACACATCATATACATATATCCATTAGACTATTACTTGTGTGATCCTAGTAAAAAAATCTTAATCAGGGTATAAAATATTGCATCCAATACATGGAATTATTCTATGATGAATTTTTTGTAGTTATAGAGAATATAGTAACTTTAAAAGAAGATCCTATATTCTATAGATACAACTTTTCGGTATAGATGAATCACTTGTAATATCAGTTATGATCTACTAGGTTTGATGTTTGAAGTTTTTCATTTTATAGAATACACATGAGCAGTACCACCATAATGTTCATGACTGATAAAGATAATACATTCTTTTTTTAGATACAAAGCCTTAAAAGAATAATCTTGGATCCCTTTTAAAGTAAATATATTAGAAATTAATGGATTTAACATTACAAAATTCAATTTGGGATAATAATCCAAATATATAATAATGTCATATAAAGGTGAATGAGGGTAATTTTCAAGTGATTCATGATAAATTTGAAAATAAGTCGATGAGCCAAAATGATAACATCGATTATTTAATCAATTGAAAAATATAATTTATGGTATCCATTTATATTCATAATGATTATAAAAATGATGTTGACATTATGTAGAATATTCTCACAAGACTTCTATCCTTTTATTGTGGTAAGGTTTCATCCATTGGAGAAAAATATCTTTCAAATTTGACTCTTGGTGATCTTAAAGGTAAAATTATTTCTTATGAGATGCAAGCAGAATCATATAATTAATATTCACACACATAAAAAGTTTTTTATTTTAATATAATGTAAAATCATGAGATTATAGAAGTTACAGTCAATGAGGAAGATATTAGTGATGAATTTTGTACTCTTCTTATAAGAAGATTCAATTAAGAAAGTGACATATGAAGGAAACGTTACATTTTTAATTTTTCAACTCTAGTTTGTTTTGGAATATTTCTAAACTATTACCATGAAAATAAGATATTGTATCTAAATATGATATGGAATCAACACAAAAAAAAAGGAGTCCTCTATGATGAATGTGGAAATTAATCTATAAAGTGGTTTTTATATAGAAATTATTCTGGTTAAATAATAATATTATCATGACATGTTCCTTGAAAAGGATAAATTTAAGTTTATTGTGGGTGTGGAATATAAAATCATGCCCCTTAACCATTGTCTTGGGATGAGTTAGAGTTTCAATTCACCTTAGGTGACGTCCCCAGGATAGAAAAGGATAGAAATAAAATCCATGGGATTGATGGATCCTTAAGGGATGATTTTCCCTATGAAAACCCCCCATGATGATGAAACACCAAATATTAACCATATTATATGATGTGATTAACTTAGTAATATACAACTCAAAATAGAAAGAAATATCATTGTAACTAATTGAATAAAAAGATTCAACATTGAGAAAACAGGGAAATCAAAACTCAAAGACACCAATGTGGCATCAACCTAGGGATCACCCCAACATAATATCCTTATTCTGACTTAAATTTAAAACACCACTAGATCATAAATAATCATTATATAAGTGTGTAACTATTCCATTACATGTATCTTGGTACACAACAACTACAAATTCACCAATGCTCGAAAATAGGGGTGAGTAAAAAACTAGGTAGGTAATGCCAATGAAATCCGAACACACACAACTATAACACGAACTCATTAAATCAAAGCTTAAAACATAATTTATATATAAAATAGAACATAAAATAGTTATTTAAATTAAAATAGATTAAACTTAAATAAGAACAATTTTCTTTAAGGAAACATAATATAAAAAAATATTTAAACTAAATTGTGTTTTTCTTCTTTCCTTTCCACTTGAAAATATCATTTAATGTTTTATAAAAACACATGTTCATTCATCAAAAAAAATTATACTCATTAAAGGATACTCCAAGATCCACCAAGTCATCACAAGGTGACCAATATAGATGTTCCCTAGTGGCACATACCCTTTATTCAGGGTCATGTCTGATAAAAATGGACCCATGCAACCATGTTTTCTAAAATACAATTTAAGATCATTCCAAATAAAAACATTCATCACATTAAAACATTTTAGGAAGCAAAATTATATCATTGATCCAAATCCAAAAATTTAAGACCATATTTTAAAATTATAAATAAAATGGGTTTACAAATTTTCATTCAAATTTACATTAATCCAAATCATTTCCCAATGGGGATCATTTATGAAATAATTAATATTTTACATTATAAATCCTAGGAAAAATAGTTAAAAAAATGGGACATCAAGTTTTAGTACTAGTGGATAAGATATAAAATCCACCGACTACTCAAAAGATGCTAACAATAAAATAGTGTACAAGGAAACATTTGATAAAATAGTGGGTTCCCAAGACCCAACTATGTAGTACTTTTGATTACCATATCATGTATACAGTTAGTTGTACATGATGTCATCTTACCATTAGAGTGTAAAAATTCCGGCATCCACTATATACTAGTAATGTCCAAAGATTAGTTTTTGTTATGAGAGGTTATAGTAGATCCCATGCTATAATGAGAACCTCGAGATACTAAGACATTAATATTAAATATAACTTTTATCGTCTAGATACATCTTACTGGCTGGATACAGTATATGTTAGATTATCAGGTGATGGGGGGTCATTATCATTAAGACTACTTCTCATCTAGTTCAAACTTGTTAATCTCTAGTAGTGAGATCATGAGGAAAAACCCTCCCATAATAACACCACATGTGTTGGGTGTCATTGGTTGTTTCTATCTATGGACATGTGTATTGGTCTCCTGACATGAGATCATTACCAGTGTGTACCATTTGATTTAATACATTGATGCATGGTAAAAACCATGGTATGGAAATCATGGCGAGGTAGATTGTGTTGGGTGTGTCTTTGGTGGTATGACATTAGTTGAATGGTCAAGAGATTATTTGTCACTTCCATGTTTAGGAAGTTGTATATCATAGGCCTAGTTGATGAGGAAGATGCTGCCTCCATATATCTTTTGGAAAAAGCAGTTCAAAGGTAAATTCATCCTAATAGATCAACAAGTAATAAAGCAAGAAAAGGTTGATGACACTAGTGTGCATCCTACTTTATGATATATTTAATGAAAAAGATTTTATAGTACACAGTTAGTGTTCGAAGGTTGGTAGTCATTTCTATGACTATCCTTATCTCTTTAGGGGCCATGATGGGTTACTAGACTCCACTCCTAGTATTTTTATTTTATTCACTCTTATCGAGATAAGGTCATAAAGGATCATGCACAATAGCGTACTCAAGAATGTTCCATATTTAGTTGAAAAAAGTATATGGACATAGTGGGGCCCACCATGGTGTGTGAGGGTTTTCCAAAGTATCGATCACCGATAATTAAATAAATTCATTAGTATTATAGTTATGAATATTTGGGATTTAATTTATTTATTTTATTTGTAAGTTTAGTAATTATGAGATAATATTAATCAAACAAATATTATTTTAATATTCAAGCTTCATTTAATATTAAGTGGGACAGCGAGTCGAGTAATATGGATCATATTTTCTCACTTAATATATATTGTATATATCAAGTATGTGATAAAATAATAAATAATATTGACACTCTTTAGTTCGTCAAAAATTATTTATTTAGTTAATGTTGAAATAAACAGGGGTCGGGGAACCCTACTAGGTATTTACCAACTCCACTATAAATAAAGTAGGAGGATCTATCTCTTGTGTGGTCGTTCACTTTCATGGAATGAAAAATAAGTGCCATTATCTCCTCCCACTTCCTAGAGAGATAAGAACTTGATCCAAGAATATAGGATCCATATCTTCCTCAAGAATCAAAGAGATATCAATGTGGTGATCATTGGGATATAAAATACATCATCGAATCACCACGCTAGCACCTGTAATTAAACAATCAATGTTCTAGTGGATTCATGACATGTGTGTGGACGATCTAGAGGGATCCTTCTTTGGATTCATCAAGTAGTGATCACCAACAATGAGTTGTAGTGGAGTGTTCCTTCAGATCTGGAACTGTATTTTTTCATTTTAATTTTTGTTCTCTATATAATTTACTTGAGATCCTCAAACCCTCTTAGAGCTCGGATCGTCAGCTTCAAAAAGTAACGACAACCTGCCGAAGATAAAATTTAAAATAATTGGTCTACCATCTTCTCTTACAGGGCTCAGAACCTTTTAATGGTATCAAAGTGATCACGTAGATTTTTTAAGCGTATAAATTTAAAATTGAATTAAAATTATGTAGAGGGTTCAAATCCGGTCCCATCGGTTCGAACAACACATTGATTCGATCTCAAACCACCATGTTATTGCCATTTTAAATTTTTGGATTGGATCGAATTTGTGTTTTTGGCCATGGGTATTAATTTTATTCATTCCGAAGAACTGATCATGTTTAGATCATTTTATAAGATATAACTAAAACTGTGAAAATTATTGTTGTGTAATTTAATAATTTTCATAATAATTTTATTATGATAATAATATGTATTTTATTATGATAAAAGTATAATAATAATAAATTATTATTTAACAATAATAATTTGGTGATTATTAAATTAATAGGATATTAGACCTTTAGAAAAAAGATTTCATTTGTGGAAATTTTTTGGACAGATAACAAGACTCAAAAAAATGAGGTGAGTTAAAAAAATATGGGAGAAATAATTCAAAAGAAGTCTTAAATTAAAAAAATGGAAAATAGGGGTTGGGTGGATGCTTAAAAAAATTGGACTTCGATAAAAATTGAAAGAGGTATGTGCAGACCCCTCGTGTCTTCCTCCTTATGCCTTAGCAAAGGGACTCTAGGGACACCCTTTGTGGCATGCCGCAGCGCAAGAGCCACCACCCCATGGCGCCAGAACTGCCCTCCGCCATGCGCCAACCTCGTTCTAGGGTGCCCTCCCAAGGATTCTACCAGCATCGCCTTTTCCACCAGGGCAAGCACCGGTGGGAGAAGACTCCTTTATCCACATGGGATAGGAGCGGCACCAACTCTCTATTGTTGGTTTCCTTTTGTCATGGTACTACCACACTGCCCACGCCGGTCATACCCGAGACGAACCGTAGCCCTACCAGATTCCCACTTCATATGGGAGGTATTATTTTGTCTGCATGCTTTTACACAGTAAAAAATTGTCACTAAAATGGCTCAGGCCTATCTTACCAACCTAGAACGAGTTTGGATGGATAGGTCCTACCCATTTTGTCCCTATCATGGTGTGGTATGGCCCTGCGCTGGTTTGGCCCGACCCACACAAGTCGTGCAGTGATGTTTCAGAGACCATCCATTTAACTTAATCAAAAATAATTAATTTAATTAATTTACATTTAGCATCTATATTAAATTAATTAAAATTATTTTTGTTAGATTATTTGAATATCTGAAAATATAAATTAATTTAATTTTTGATGAAATTAAATTAATTAATTGATTTAATTTTTTCATAAGAATTAAATTAATTAGAGAACTGATAACTAATTAAATTATTTGATTTATTAATTTAATTTAATTTAATTTAAAACCCTCATACTTATTTAAAGTATTTTAATTTTATCACGCATTTTATACCCATCTACTGGTCTGAGCACCGGCCCTTCTATATCTTCATTTAATTATTTATTTAAATAATAATTTATCTATGTTCGATGATTCAAATTAATTAAATAGAGGTTTTGTGCATCATATTTATTTTAAGGTTAAAATGTATATGGGCCTGCACGCCTAATTTTTATAAGATGTACATTTATAACCTTAGTTCCCCTTGCCAACGCATGAGTATTTTCGTATTCTGGATGTATACGATGCGAGACGTGACAAAGACCCCACCAAGATGAGGTGGTGTACTCTAATCAGGATAGAGCAAGGCAACATGTGGATCCCTCCAAGAAGAGGCGTTACTCCAAGATGTTACGCAGACCTCGCCATGACAAGTTGATACTCTATATATTAAGCATATTTATAGTATGGGGGATAGCTATATTATGAGTCAAACATCAACTCTGGTTTAAGGCCCTTTTGCAGTTTAGATGATCAAGACTAGTCAGGTAGTAGTTTTACATTATGAATTTATTTATTATTTTATACATTTTAAAACATTAGGTGAAATATATAAAATAATATGTAATAAAATGCATAAATAAGAAGAGTATGTTTTTCTATTAAAGTTCAGTTTTGAGTGTGATAACATAGATTAAAAAGTACAATAGAAATGGATTATGTTCATCAAGTTAAATACACAAAAAACCTTCAATATAATATTAATTCACTGTGGCCTTCCATCATTCAAGTTTGACCAAAACCGGGTGCTCGGGGTATCAGTCATGCCATAGATGAGGGTGACTCTTACTATCGAGGAGTTATAATTATGGTGGTGGGTTAAATTAAAAAAAATTTAAAGCCAAAAAATAGTCATAGATTCCTTTTTTGTAATTTTAGAGGCATTCTTTGAGTAAATCAAGTAATGATTTTAGAAGTTGGGACTTCTCTCAACATATCAAGGAACCACAAGTTAATGCAGTTGTCTAGACAAAAGCCTACCTATAACCTTCTGAGTTTTGGTGTGGTCATATCTTGATGACTATATGGAGGTTAAGGGATCCTTTCCACTAGAATACTCAAATTAAAGAGTATGACAATTCTAGTACAGAGGGTTCCTATAATTCAAAAAAATAGTGGGAGACATTTAGTGATTAAATTGATCAGTAATTTCACATTCTGTAATCAATATAAAAAGTATTAATCTGTTAAAGTTTATTTTTAGTGAGTGGAATGTTTTACCATAATAAAATTTGGATAAATATTGGACAAAGTTAATATCTAAACTAGCACGAATTTCCAAAATTTAGTATAGGCGCTCGACCATAATATTATTATATCGTAAATTCAAGGTGTTAGAGTCCCAAACTATTAAGAAACCCCAGGAAGGGAGGGTGTAAATGCTTATAGGAGACTCATGAATCAAGAACATGATGGTTCTTCCAAAATTCTATTATCAATGACTAATGTTTTTTGCGGTCTCTACATCATGACTTGAATGATGATTACATGTAGTTTAATCTCCAAGAAGTTTCATGGAGAAATATAAGTAAGATTTGAATGCGATGATTGCACTCAGTTTGTGTAAAGTGAAAGAAAGTTCATAATCTTTCTTGTAATCCCATAATTCTTCTTTTTACACCAAATTGATTTAGTTTCATTTAAAGATACAAATGAACTGTATTGAGTAAGCACTTCATTATATTTAATGTACAATTCTCCAACTAATATGAATATTAAATATATCATCATCTTATTCTTATGGTGAATATACTGAATGTCCAAGTGTAAAGGCATGTGGAATGTTACGCCAAAGGTACCTTCATCATGTCCTTCAAATAAAACATGTTGGTTATTTAACTGGTGGTTATTTTCATCGCAAATAATGAAATAAATTTATGGATGTTTAAAAATTCAATGAACTGATATATAAGAAGCGAGTACCTACTTCTCATTTAGGTATATTCATCAATATAAATTTTTTTAAAATAAGTCTTTGGTATTGAATACAATATACTAGTAAAATATGTGTAATTAAATATAGTAACCAAGTATGTATAGGAACATTATAAGAAGTAAAGTGTCTTCTCCAAGTAGTTGAGAAAGGGTGATTTCTATGTAAGCGGTGAGAAACACAGAATATCTAATTTCCAAGTGATTGGTTCTAATTAAAAAAGTTTTTAAGTGTAAACAAAACATTTATCTCATATTCCCTTTGTACATAATGATACATTATTCCATCTTTTGGAATGAATTTTGTTTATTGTTTCTCATACTCAACAAATAGTTCAGACATACTTGAGTCAAATTCAATAATGGATGAATATATAAATATAAGACATACCCAATTGTGTAAATAGGATTCTTTGTCAAGTAAAACTAAGTGTATACTTTAATAATATAACTATTATGGTATTTATTCTCAGCATACCTAAACACCATTGGTATTATTGATCTATATAGTTTAGACCAAAACCTTTAGAAATAAAGGTATGTCGTAATGCTTTTGGGGTTAGTTCAACAAGAGAGTGTGAACTATTCCAAAGGAAAGATAGAGGTAAAGATACTTTATAATATTCTTTTATGTTTTTAAGGAATTTAATAGTAAAGTATATGAATGGTCAGAAGATATGAGTTGCTTCGGATCTACATGCCAAACAATATCTTGACTATGCAATCGTTGATCATGATAATGTAGCGTGGAGTAATTTCTAAATGCTTGTTACCTTATCTACATCATGATAATGATGTTCATAATGGGGATCGAAGATAAATTCTTACATGTTAACATTGATAAAAAATGTAGTGTGGAGAAATTCCTAAATGCACATTTTATACATCAATGTTATGATGTATGGATTATCAATGTTATATCATATAGTAACATCCATCATATTTAAAGATGTGCTTTGCAAATAATAGAAAATTACAAAAACCCATATTCTAACTAATAAATGATAAATGGATATCATACGAGTCATAGTATGATGAAAATATATTATGTTATAGATCATGTGTTAGGTTGCAATGAGTTTGATAACATATAAGCAAACATGCATCAAACTAAACAAATGGTGCATCTAAGTAAATATCCTAATAGTTTCTTAGGATATTACATAAATTCCTAATATAGTAAAGATGTGTTCAAATTATATAATACATTTCTATATAGGGGTGAACATCACTATTGGAGATAGTGGGATAAATATTGACTTGGGTTTAGTCAGTGCTCAAGATACACAAATGTTTGTTATAGGAACAAGTTCTACATGTTCATGTGGAATAGAAACGTTCCAAAGACCCATACTGCATAAGAAAAATGAAACCAAGGTTATGGTTTTATATTCAACATGGCCAGTGATACATTATTCAGTAAGAATAATAAATCATAAAAGTAAGAAGTATATGGATATAAGCGATGATTAACAAGATCAATTAAGATTCCATAATGAATTCCATTTATCAAATTACAAAGGGGAATATAAATTGAATACTACTATGGGTATTCAAATGAGATGATACATTAATGGTACAATATTTGAACCAATAAGTCCTGATTGGTTATACCAAGTCAGCATACCTAAATCCGTTAGAATTTTACTTTTTATAGCTACCCTCTAAAATCATTATATTGGTAATTAGATGTCAAGATCATCTTTCTTGGAATGTGTCTATACGATGCAACCAGGATGGGATGATGACATCAGATGATGCTAATAAGGGTTTCAAGTTACTAAAATCTAGATCTTGATTAAATAAATAAACAAGATATTATATAATTAATTGTGAATGAATATTTTTCTTTGTTCTAACCAATGGTTAGTGGGAACACTAATGTTTTCCAAGATAAATATGTTTGGCAACATATGGAAAATAGGACATGATATTACATGTAGATAAGATCAGGTTAAAAGTAATTATCTAATTCTTGACTAAATGTATCAACCTATGTTCTAGGGAATTGTATCTATCATGGAAGATCTATAAAGTTCTTGGACCTATTCAATCATATATAAAGTGATATTGTATTGAAAAATACGAGTTGGAATAATTCAAGTTCAAAATTGTTTCCTATGTCACACGGACTAATCTATTCAGGTTGACATGTTCGGAATATGATAATAGATTAATGTTGTGAATTGAGTTACATACGCTTTAGTGATGGATCAATCACATATTATATAATATGAACAAGAATCGATACTGCCATGATATAAATTATAGTAGTCAGATATCAATTATATTTTGGAACACTACAACTGAAGTAGTCATAACTATCATCTTGTACTTTGGTGAGTACAAATGATATATTCCAGGTATATTGAGAGAAAGGTATACTAGTTTTTTTGGGACACAAACTTATAATCCTTAGATCAATTTTATCTAGTATCGTAGTTAGGCAGATTTGTTGAGTGAGTAAAGCTCATAAAAGCCAGTGGTAGCCATTCCAACAAATACTAAGTATGTTTCAGCTTCTAAGGCAGATAAGAAGAAGTTATCAATAACAATGATTTGTCCCAGTTCTTGGAATCTCACCACATAAAAAAATTATTATCATAATGTAAATTATGATATTCATACCTAAAATGTTATCATGTTATGGCATAAACAAAATTTATATACTCAGGGTTACCATATCTTGAGATGTTTTACTCAAGGAGATGAAGTCGCATATAGAAGATATTCGAGGTGGAGAAAATGTGGCAGGCCTAGCAGTTAAATACATTACTCATCAAAAAGGGTGATATTTATCATGTGAGTATCTAACAAGTTGGGTTAGAATGTTGGCTCTAGTGCAAGTGGGAGTGTTGAAATAATGGGGGCCCTAGACCCAAATATGCAGTACTTTTGATTATCATATCATGTATATAGTTAGTTATATATAATGTAATATTACTATATAATGGTAATGTCCTATGATTTATTATCACGTCGAGAGGTTATAGAAGACCTTAGGATATAATGATAACCTCAAGATACTATGACATTAATCTTAAATATATGTTATTTATTCTAGATACATATTACTGACTGGACACAGTGGATGTTTGGCTGTCAAATGTTGGGGGATCATAATCATTGAAATTTCTTCTCACGATGTTCCCACATGGTGATCTCTAGTAGTGAGATCATGAGTACATGAAAGCTAATAATAACACCACATGTTTTGGGTGTCATTGGTTGTTCCTATCTATGGAAATGTTTATTGGTCTCATAACTAGGGATCATTACCAGTGTTTACCATTTTATTGCATAATTTGATTCAATGAAAACCCATGGTATTGAAATCATGGCAAGGTACCCTATGTTGGCCATGTCATTGGTGATATGAAATTGGTTGAATGGTCAAGAAATGATTTGTCGCTTCCATGTTTAGTAACTTTTATATCTCAGGCCTATTTGATCAGAATGGTGAGACCTTCATAAGTATTTTTCCAAATTAGTACAAAGGTCAATACATTCAGATAGGTCCACAAATAATAAATCAATAACAGAGTGATGACACAAGTGTGCGTCCTACCTTATGAGATATTTAATGACAAAGAGATTGTAGTACACAGTCACTGTTCGTAGTTTGGTAGCCATTGCTATGACTATCATTATATATTTTGGGGCCATGATGGGTTTCTAGACTCCACTCTTGGTCTATGGATTTTATTCACTACTATCGTGATAAGGGCCTAGAGTGTCACACACAATAGAGTATTAAAGAATCCACCCCATTCAGTTGAATAAGTATATTGGAATTGTGGGACCCATAATGGGATCCGAGTGTTGTCCAAAGTTTTGATCACAAAAAATGAACTTAATTAATTAATATTCAAGTTATAAATATTTGGGATTGAATCTATTTAATTTATGTACATGTTTAGTAAAGACAATATAATATTAATCAAATGAATATTATTTTAATATTCAATGTTCATTAAATATTAAGAGGGACAATGAGTCGAGTAAAATACTTCAGATTTTATCACATAATATATTTTTTATATTACGAGTATGTGATAAAATAATAAATAAAATTGACCCAGTTTAGCTCGTCAAAATTATTTATTTAGTTGATTTTGAAATAAACGGGGGTTGGGGAACCCTGCTAGGTATTTACCAACTCCACTATAAATAAAAGGGGGGTCTCTCTCTCTTGTGTGGCCATTCACTATTCATTCACTTTAATGGAATGAAAAATGAGAGCCTCTCTCACCTCCACCTTACAAGAGAGAGAATCTCTTGATACGTGAAGCTAGGATCCAGATATTTCTTAAACATCAGAGGGATCTAGATGCAGTGATCGTGGGGATGTCAAATACATTGTCAAATCATCGTTCTAGCACACAAAATTCGATGATCGACCTTCCAAAAGATTATTGAAGTACGTGTGGAAGATCTAGAGGGATCCTACTATGGATTCATCAAGAGATGATCACCAGTGATGAGTTGATGTTGAGAACACCTACAGATCAGGAATGGTATGTTTTCATTTTAATTTTTGTGCTCTTTATAATTTACGTGAGATCTTCAAATCTTTTCAGGGCTCTGATCATCTTTATTGAAAATTCATGTCGACCCGTTGATGAAAAAACTTATATACATCACATAAAACTTTTTCCTATTATCAGTGAAACTTATTCCCTTTATAGATTCCAAATTAATATCATCTAACTACACATCACATAACATTGATATATCTTTAAAAGGCTAGATCTCTAGATTGTTTCGAGTGAATATAAGTAAACTTAGATAGAATAAGAAAGAACAAGGGATTACCAATGATTTCAGTGATCCAACACTCCTTGAATCATAAAAATTATCTTATAATGATAAATAATTTCCCATAATTCCTAATAGGTTATGTAATTTGAAGATTCTAGGAAAATAGGATAACAAGGAGTGTTTTGCGTGATATTATTAGTTGAACTGTAATATTTGGAGCATTTAATGCACATTTATTTCTCAAGATGCATAGTTTGTCTACTTTTACGCCAACTGTGAGAATTTTACTCTCTAAAAACCATAGATCTTCATAGTTATACTACATAGTTTGGAAAATCATGCAACAATTGAACACAAACTATTATCTAAATACTCTCATTTCCCATGGATTTCCCTTGGAAGCCACATGGTTTTTCCGAGCCATGCACCAATTGTGCACCTACCTAGTGACCCCCAAAACCACCTTACATGGTTTCGAGATATAGTAAATTGTTCCCCTAACAATTCTCCACTAATTAATCTAAAACCCTTCCATAACACATCGAGACCATAAAAAATCTCCTTATGCTCAAACCAAGTATTATATAAAATTTATATACATAATACAGGGGTAAAGAACCCGTAAATAAGTTATTAAATTATCTTTAACATTGGTATTTTTATCCTAAAACTATAGGAGATTGGAATTTATTTGGAAGAGATCACTCCATTTTCTTACATTACCTTATCATCGTCAAAATTTTCCTCTTGATGTTAAACATGCTACCATAGAACCCATACCAAAGTACTAATTTTCCATTATAAAACATTCTCTTGTATATACATATTATGTATAGGTACATCAATAAACATATCATCTATTTCAATAACAACATGATACTATTTGATAACATTGTTAAAATTAGGCCGGTACTTCTTAAATTTAGATACATGAAATATTTTGCATACATAAATGAATCTGTTTGGTAAATACAACTGATCAGCCACCTCATCAATTCATTATATTATCTTAAAAAATATAATTTATTGAGGTTATGGATTTCTTTTGATAACTAAATGGGGATTTAATGGCCTCATAGAGACTATAAAAAAACCTAATCACCCAATGTAAATGATAATGGTTAACAATGATGATTTTTTATCTGATTTTTATGACCTAAAGATGTCATTGTTATCTTCTTGATCATCATAGTCTTCTCTATTATCCCATGAACATGAATATATATAATAAGTGATGTATCACATGATTCTATTCAAACAAATTGGATAATTTTAAGGAATTCCATAAAAATATTCAAATAGATCCATGTAATTTGATGCTTGAAAATAGTCATTGTACGAGAACTCAACCAATGGAAAATGGTACCCCAAAGAGCCTCTAAAATCTATAAAAAAATCTATGAATTTGTTACAACAATTAGATTGTTTGTCAGATTTTCCATCCATTTAATGAGGATATTTTTTTCCTATAGTCAACTGGGTTCCAATGGCGTACTTTGAGGATTTCTTAAATCGAGATGTAAACCTCAGGTCCCAGTCAGACAAAATTGAGACCATTAAATAATGAAACATTAAAATTTCTCAAATTTAGAGTTTTGAAAATTCATCCATCACATAATAGTCATAAATATTGATTAACGTATCCAAAATTATGAGACTATCTACAATCAATTATATGTAATCATGTTTTTGAACTGTTCTTAGTTGACTAGTGAAAACATCCATAGCTCTTTTCTCCCATTTCCACAAGGGTAATGGAAAATATTACAACATGATAGTTGGAATTGGTGCTTCTCCTTAACATATTAATATATAATGAATCTTAATATATACTTTGTAATCCAATTGTTTATAATATCCAACAAAAATTGTGATCTACTTATGTTATATATAATATAAATGTTATGAGGAACAACCCATCTTGACTGGTGGTGGGTAGAATTTAGTATCACTTGAGAATATAGAGAAACAAAAATAATGTCTCTATAATGAAATATATTGTTCCCATCTATCATATATCCCTCAATGGACTCCCCACCATTGAGTTTTGACCACATATTCAAACAATAATGATCAGATTATTGAGAAACTTTAACTTTCTCAACCAAATTCAAAAACAAGAGAAGCTAGTATGGAAACTGAAATATCACCTTGTTCAACATAATCTATATTAATTTCAACTATAACTACCATAATCTACCACTAATATAAAACCATCTTAGCAAATTATCGATATGAATTTTTATTCAATGAATTAGCAATTAAATTTATTTTACCTAGTGTATACATCAAGTCAAATTCAAACATCAACATTTATTCCATCCATATTAATTTCCTTTTATTATTATATATTTTTATATTTTTATATGTTAGAATATGTATTTCATGATTTTGTGTTTCATGAAAACAATTAAATTCTCACTAAATATATAACGATTCCATGTTTTTAAATCATTTTATATAGACACAAACTTTTTATCAAGTGTTGGAAAATTTTTCTCATGAAGTGAAAATAGTCATGGCCCATAACATACAAAATGATCTCCCTATATAGTGACACTTCCTAAACTAGATATGGAGGCATCAAAATAGACAACATAACCACATTCAAACATTGGTAACATAACTATTGGTTTGGAGGTAAGGAAAACCTAAATATAATGAAAATATTTTTGTCATTCATCACTCAATTGGAAATAAATTCATATCCTCCAAAAATAATTCATCCAAGAGTAAACTCATTAATAGTTTTAAAAAATCATTGGTAATACCATACTATGATGAGGAGACAATATATCTCAAATTTATTGTTCAATTTTTTCAAATAGATAAAAACGTCCACCTATTTAGTATATATCAAGACTCGTATTTTAGAAATAATAAGACCTAAAAAAGACCTCTTAAATCCAAAAATCATACCTTAAATGTATATCATAATGGTGATATTCTCACAACATACCCAATACTATTCCAAATTGTTGTTCATGACCAGACATAGTCTTAAAATAAACCATAATATTATTGACTAATACCACAATAATATGGACATGATACCACCGAAATATTTAATTCATCAGTTAATTAAACACCACATGTGTATTTATAATACCAAAGGGAATAACCACATATTCAAAATGACTATAAAGACTCTAGAACACTGTATTTTGATTATCCTCCTTTAGAACTTCAACTATGTGATACCCAAACAAAAATGAATCTTAGAGATCCATTTGGATCCCCATAATTAATTAAATGTATTATATTTTCAAAGGAGGTGATATTGAATATTTATAATATAGTATTTTATATTAGGATAATCTACAAAAAGCTAATGATTTTGCCTGATTTTTAAACACCGTAATGGGTGTCGCCAATAGAAATGTACTAAATCAAATGAACTCTTTTATTTTTGACTCCACTATATAAACCTTTAATTCCCTTAATTCAATTTGTTCTATTAAATAGGAAATAAGTGAAAAATTATTGGTTCCAGTAAGTTATTAATATTAAAATTGACTTCCCTTTTAGGTGGAAACACATAGAATCTATTGGGGAAGACACCAAGAAACCGATCCATGATGGTTGGAAAATATCATTTTTTGAATGCATCAATGGTTTCCAAAGTAACTATTACCAAAGGATATGATATATTCCAAACCAAAGACACCATAGGTCCTTTTATAAACATATTCTCATCTGAATCTCTTTTAAAGGGATGTTCAAAACCATCGAAATATGTAAAACTGACCTACCTGACAAAACAATCAATAAGGTACTTGAAGGATTTCAACCAATCCATTCCCAAAATTAAGACAAAGATATCCATTTCCATTATAAATATTTACAATAAAACTTGAATAAAATTTTTTTTTATAAAACAGGATTCACATTTAAATCCCCAATAATATTTCTACCTAATATGTTCCTAGATACTAATCATCTGTAGTTTCATCTCTATATGAAACCCCATGTGATCAATGATGTCAAACCTGAACTTTTAAGAAAATATTATTTTATTATTTTATCATATTTTGAAACTTTCTATTGAACTGTGAGCTAGGACTGTTTGAAAGTTTTTCATTTTGTTGACGAATGAATGCTTTTCCCTTAACATCGTCTGATGCATGGCATGGCGTATTCAAAGCTGCGCGACTTTGCCTGGGTCACCATGCGGCTTGCCTCATGTTCAAGGAAAATAAATAAAACGAGTTTTAATAATGAGTTTTAATAATTTAAATAATTTTTATTATTATTAGTATTATTTTCACCACATTTATTAATATAGTGTTTTTATTATTAAGTTATTATTATTAAAATTTTATTAATTTTGTTAAGTATATTAGGTTTATTAATATCGTATTATGTTTATTATATTTTTTTTAATATGATTATTAGTAATAATATTAATATTTTTCTTTCCAATTTACTTACAATTATTTTTATCTTATTATTATTATTATTATTATAGTTTTATGTTATTTCATTTTTTATTATTATTATTATTATTTAATAAATTTTTATTTTATTTTATTTTATTTTATTTCTTTATTTTCCATCTTATTTATTTATTTTTATTTTTACTTACTTGTTTTTCCTTCTTTACGTTTTTTTTCTCTCGTCGTTCTTCCTCCCTGGGTGTCACGCACAGCACCCCCCCCCCCTTCTCTTCCACTCGGGCTACCCTCCCTCTCCATCCCACTCACACTGCTCCCACCTGTGAGGGACCTCCAGCATGCCTCCCTCCATTTGGCCGCTCTCTCTCCTACGGCCTCCCTCCAACGACACCCCTATCCTACTCGTGGGAGTCCGATGCGACCTCCCTCCTTCTGGCCAGCTCTCTCACCGTTGTGATCCCCCTCTCCCTCCGGTGAGCAACGCTCCATCCAGTGAGCGACCTTATTCTGGCCGGACCCTCTCTTTCCCTTCAGTATCCCCTTTTTCCTCATAGCTAGGGTTTTAGTTCATTTTTATTTGGAGTTTGATTTCATTGTTTTTTTATATTCAGTTTCATGATTTAGGGTTATTTGATGTTGTTTGTGATGCGTTTGGTGCGTGATTGGAGTTTCGCTTCGAGATTTGGGGCTTTCGTCACCAATGGAAGGTGATTTCATCTATAAATGTTGTTTGATGAAGGATTTTACTGGATTAATTTATTTAGCAAGTTATTTGATTATTTTGGGTGGTTCTAGGTATAAACTTTATTTAATTAATTAATTTTCTTGTTTGATTAGTCTAACATAATATTATATTATTTACTTGGGTGAGAAATCTGTTTTTTTAGAATTTAACATGCTTTGATTTTATTTTGTAACATTTTAGTTTAATGTGAAGTGTGTTTTTGTGGAAACCCTCATTGATTCATTTGACTATGTCACCTAAGTTGTGCAACTAGTTTAAAATCTTATTGTGCTTCTGGTATCCTTTTATAAATTGTGTAAATAGTTAAATAAATTGTGTTTGTGGTACAAACATGTTTTTAAGGGTTTGACATGTCAATATGTTCTTGATGAAAGTGTTGTTGTGTTCTTTTGAAGTGTTTTTAATAATTGTGGTAATGATTTATCAAAAAAAGTTATGTTTCCAAACATGTTTGGATATTTTTTTTAGTGTGTGTTTATTTCTAAAAATGGGATTTTGGGTATTTTCTTGGTGTGAGGCAGTGAGGTGTTTCCTTGGGTTGTTTTATAAATTGTGTAATGGTCTATTTAAATTGTTTGAATGGTGAAAAACTTGTTTTGGAAATGGTTTAAACAATGAAATGCATCTTTTGGAGTTGGTTCCGGTTTATGTGACGATTGGAAATGGCCTTTGGAAAATGGTTAAATTGATTATGTGCTTTTCTTTTAATATTTTCAATGGGTTTTATGAGTTATGTAAGTGGCGTGTTATTGGTACAGACCCTTAGTGTGTCATATTGAAATTTTTTATAGATTGTTTAATTGTTTACTTTTTTTAATAAATTATTTGTGTAGTGCATTGGGCCTCGCTATGATGGTTTGGGAGTCGCGGGTTCAAGGTATCCTACATGTACATGCATAGGGTAAGGCATATATATATATATGCCCTCTTTGAACATATTCCCTCATGGCGTAACGAATATGTGCAATGCAGCTAGGGGTGTATATATATATATATATGTGCATGTGCGTGTATGCGTCAAACGTGAGTTCGAGTGGTTGTCAACAAATAATGACATGTTTGAGGTAGGTCCCCTATGTCTATGCTTTTAATTTCAAATTCATGATTGCTTGATTGTTTTAAAAATATGTTTCACCTTATGCTATATAGGCATGCTATGAAATCTGATTTCGGTTGCTAGAAATGATTATGCCTTTGTTTTGGAAAATGAAATTTATTTCAAATGTCGGTGTTCTTAAGTGATTTTTCTTGAAAATTAATTTCTTAAGTGGTTTTGAATTTATAAGGTGTATTTAAAAAGGTGTTTGGCCTTTTGGCCGGTTGATTGTAAAAAGTGTTCCCTTTATGTAATTAAGCATGTTTGACATCCTGAGAATGTTTTATGTAAAAGAAAAACCTCTCTTGAGGAACGCCTTCCTTGGTCGTAGAAAAATAATTTTTTTAAGTTGAATGTGTTATCATGTGCCTAATTTGATGCTTATGAATTGAGTGACGTGAAAGAGGGGGGAATGTGCTCAAGGAGGGAGAGTGGTGGTGAGAGGATTAATGAGTTTTATAAAAATAAAGTGTTATGTACATATATGTATTCTTGATAAAGAAAACTCACTAACACTTGAAATAGAGCACAATGGGAAACCTAGGTATCTAGGTGGGTGACCAGGACTCATACGCTAGATGACATGGCAGGGGTTCGTCCCAATTTTTCTAGCTGGATTGACACAACAACACTAACTAAACATATGAATTTCTGAGGGTTGTGGTCTTCTAAGCCACATTTTCTGAGGGTCATGGTCTTCTAAGCCATGTTTTCTTACGGCCGTGGTCTTCTAAGCCACGTTTCACTGAGGTACGGGGTCTCTAGGTTCCCACTTGTTCTAGCTACCTATAGGGACTACCCATGGTTCTTATTTTTGACATGCTGCTAGCGATGTAACTTTCCTTTTAGTTGTTTCATAATTGATGTCTTGTTTGTGATAACCATATTTTAATCCAAACTGGTTTCTTTTCATTTTGAAATGTTAATGCATGCTTGGAACCAATTTTGAAAATGTAGTGGGAGTGAAATGCTTTACATGAAAATGAAAACTTGTTATTTGAATCTGAAAGGAAGGAAAACATTTTTTTATTATGTTTTAATTTTCAAACCGGCATGATTGGATTTCTTATAAAGGTAGGGGCATATGAAATGGTTACATTTTGGAATTCCTACAGTGCATCTCGGTGCTCACGCCTACTTTACTTTTCAGTTGCAGGTTTCATGCTTGGATCGCTTTTGGGAGGGAGTGTGGTTGACGTACCGTGGTGATCCACGGGGTCACCTGAGTTATGTCACGTTGCTTTGTTTATTCCTTTTTCTGCTTCCACGTTGTTCAGTTTATTTCCCTTTATTTATCTTCTTGTTTAGTTTATGTTAATTCATCCTTGTTATGGGCCAAAATCATTCCCAACTGGTTTATTTTGATGCTCGGCACTAGTTTACAGCCCGTGGGGATCGGGAGCGCCCTTCGGGCCATGTCGCGTACTAGGTCGGGCGCCGGGTCGGATGCCGACCCGGCCTGGTTCGTGACAAATGACATGTGCAATAATAAAATTATCTAATGCGTCTGTATTGAATACTTCTTTCATAAGATAAGAGTTAGGAAGAATGGCACCCCATGCTTTAAAATGGCTAGGTTGATCCTCTATGATCACTTGTTATACATGATACATCTGTATACAAATTACACATAGTAATTATTTACTACCCTTTTTTAGCTTTCTTGATTTTTTAAGTGTTGTTGTGATTTGAGAGTCACCTAAGGTCACTCTATTCTGAGGGTGATTAATTTTACATCTCAATTAACCCATAAGAACATAATAATTTAGGGATAGATTCAATCCATTTCCTTCATTAATCCTTGGATTCATCAGAAAATAGCTTGTTACATGCACCAACTTTCCATAATTGTAACATTCCCATAAAGGTTTTGTGCATTACCTCTTGATAGGATCATTATATCCACTCTAAAAACATCCTTTCATTATTTTCGTTCATCGAGGAAAATTAAATCATCATGTGGTCAAATTCGGACGTGTTCCACCTCTATAATAATAGGATTCCCTCTTGTACTTGTTACTAGAATTATATATACCACCTATTCCTAGAGATACAAATGTATATATTCAATTTTGGATTTCTAGTGATATCCCTTTCTTCCATTTTTGATTCATTCACCATACTCCTATAATTAGTATTACATTGGAAAAAAACCATAAAATAAATTTTTTTTCCTATTCCTTACTCAAATATACATTGCTTTTAGGAAAATCTAGCAGAATCATTAAGAGAAAAATAAAACACGTTCATGAACATAATATAATATTCCATCACTGATAAATTATCCTACTCTAAGATAAATAAACCCATTGTTCATATTATCTCGAATATATGAGGATATAATTGTTTATTAAATAATTATTAAAATATTTCCTATATAAGGTCTCAGTTGACTCTATATTATAAGGATAAATTACACCATTGGAATGCAAGATCCCTGAGGATGTATACCAATAACATGATGTAAAATTCATCCGTGGTACCATGGAAATAAAAACTAATAAATTCTATTAGGAAATTATTCTAATTTTTCATGTTAAAAATACCCCAAAAATATTTTAATATTTTGTTTCATAAATTTAATGCAATGGTGCACATATTGATGTTTTTCATTTCAATTTTCGTTTTCAATAGTTTGAAAATATTATAAAATTATTTGAGAATGATTTCGGTTCACCTTTGGCTCAAGTGAAACCATGTTTTTAGAATCCTATTCTTGTGGGTTTCTACATTTAATACCAAATTATGTTTCTCTATTAATAAAAATTATTCCATTGATTCATCACTCATCAATAAATAATGGAAAATAATATAAAAATCACTATAACAAAAAATACCTACAATAAAATTCCAAAATAATCCATCTTATCCATTTTCAAAAAGTCAACAAAATATAATGTAAACAATGCATTCCTAGTGGTAATTATCTATATTAAAGAACTGTATATTATATTCATTAGATAAACGTATGAAATAGAAGTTACAATAAACCTTTATGTGTATTAGAAATATTATTGTGCCCAATCCACCCCGATAACATGTATTTCAGTATAAAGAAGTTAGTTATGTCTTCTTATGATATAGATTTCAAGTTATAACTTTCATATCTCCTTAATAAAATCCAAATATTAAAGGCCAACCAAGAATAATACAATTTTTAATATCCCACAAATCAAACATATACTTTTGGAGATTGGTATGTGTTATTGGATATAGTTTATATCTCTTGGACACTAAATACTATAAACAAGAACCAAGGGAATACAGGATTGTTGGGGTGATTTTTCCTAAGACAATAACAACATGATGATGATGTAATAATGACAAAAAAATTATATGATGAATGTAATGTAATGAAATACAACTCAAACCAATAATTTATATCACGTGGCATATGGAATAAAAATTTATATAATTTTTACAAAAAAGAAATCAAAACTCAAAAACACTAATGTTGAATCAACCAATGCATCACTATTTAAATCATAAATACTATCCAAAAGGTAATGTTAAAACATTTATTCAATTTAAAACTATATAAATAGAATGAAAAAAATTATCTATAAAAGAACAGTTAATGGACAATATTTAAAATATATCACTTTATTCTTCCTTCCTTTACACTTTTAATACCTAGTCCATGTTTCTCTCACACACACTCTCACCGACGTTTCATTCAAGGTGCTATTTCGCTAATCATAAGCTATTACTCACAAATCCACTAATAATTATCATGTTTACTAATGTTTAGGTGCCCTAGTGGAACACTCCCCTTATTCAAGTTCATGTTTGATGAAATATTAAATCACACAAACCATGTTATCCAAATAACATATCAATTCATTCTAAATAAATAATTTTTTCCTCTAAATAATTTTATATGAAATATTTATTACATTAACCCAACAATAATTTTAAAACAATACTTTAGAATTATAAATCAATGTATTTTTCCAAATACCATTCAAATTTCAATAATTATAAATCATTACCCAATAGGGTTCTTATAGGAGATAATATATGTAATAAATTGTAAATACAAGATAAAAATTCAATTAAAATTAATTATTAATGTAATAGAATAATTTTAGAGGAGATAGAAAAGACACCAACCATTCTAAGGATATTGATAATGAAGAATTACAGAATAAAACTTCTAGATCTTGCCTTTAAATATCTTCCCTTTATAGAACCCAATAAGATCTCATCAAAATATAGATCATAGAACATTGATATATCATTAACAAATTAGATATATCGTTCCATGAGGGAGGATATGAGTACATATAGAGAGAAAAATAATGAAAAAAAAAATATTTTCAATTCTAGAGATCCAACACACCTTCAATCATGAAAATAATTTTCCTGGTCAGATGGAATTTCTTTAAACACCTTGAATGGGAGAGGAGTTTGAGATTATGAGATAATATGAGAAAAATAAGAGTTTTATGGTATAATTATAAATATAAATAAAATTTTTAGGGAATTTAACTAACTTCACATGGTTAGGATCCATTGTTTATCAAACCATGAATGAATCGTGTTCATGTAATTTTTCCTAAAACAAAGAGCCACATGGTTATACCTTATAGTTTCTAAAATCGTGTGCATGCTAATGTCAAAATATTACCATTTCACATAGTTTTCCCTAACAACCCACATGGTTTGTAAAAACTATGAATGAACCATGTTCCTAGATAGTGACTCTCAGAACCTCCTTTCATGTATTCTTGGAGATAATATACAGTTTCCCCTAACTATGATCAAATTATAAACCCTTAAAAACCCTTTAAAAACATTTAGAGACTCCCAAAATTCAAATTACGTTTTATATAACTTCAAAAAAATAATAAATGGGTAATATAAATGAAATTGGTGGTGTTAAATTGGAGATTTTATGATGTTTATGGTTAAATTAAACAAATCAGAAGATAAATTGGAGGATCAAACTGAAGAATTTTTTAAATTGAATGTTGATCTTAAAGGAGCTTCTGAATAGTTAGACATCCAAGGAAATTAAAACAAAAAGATAGGTATATTGTTGAAATAATATATAACACATATATTTTTGATGATTTTTTTTGAATAAATTAAATTTATTTCATATCTTGTGTTAAACACAACACCATGGTTCTCTTTCATTTCATGCAACACTATGTTTTAACAAACTTAGTCAAACTATTAATATTTTTATTTTAATATACCCATTATTACATAGTCTTTAAACATGGTGGAATTAATAGGAATAAAAAAATAAAATATTAATTATAATGTTTTTATAATGAAAATATGTTGACAAAAATGTATATAATTTTTGGTAAAGCCTTTATTTGTTTTGAAAATACTATTTTCTCATTAAAATAGTTTTTTATTTATTTTTATGAAAAATACTAAATAATATTTTCAAAATTTCATAAAATTAACTTGATAAAATTAACATTATTTTTTTAATAATCATTGAAAAATTATCATAGAGTGAGTTTTTAGTGTTTTTTTTGAATATTAATTTTTCTTGTAGATAGGGAAAAATACAAGTTTCTTTTGAAAACCACTGTTTTGTTTTAGGAATTTATGATGATATATTTTTTTTAGAAATTTGTTTAAAAGTAATGTTTTTAAAATTTTATATAAATTAATCCAATATAGTTCTTTAGAATCATTTTAATTTTAAATTTTGATACATATATCTTTCACACTTTTAAACATTTTCACTTTGGATAAGTGACTTATGGTTTCCTCTATGGGTTTAATTATGAAATTATATTTTTCCACTTAACTATTAGTAATTTTTTTAAAAAATTACATATTTTGAATCTACATAATTTATATTTTCTAATATGTTCAAATTAAATTTTTTATTAATTAAAAACAATTACCACTATTAAGGTGAAAATGAGTTTTTAGGGGGTTAAAGTAAAAATGATAAGAAGTAAAATAACAAAAAAATTGTCCAAAACCAGTTAAATGGAACTATTTCGATCTTATAACCTATAAGATTCTATAATGATCTATTTTAGAGAATTTTCTCAGGTGAAAAATCATAGTACACTTTATTATTTTCAAAAATACGAAGTGTATCCTCTCCCTTTCTTAAAAAGTCCAACCATTCTCCTTTCATTTTCACAAATTCATCACAATTTATTTCATCAAATACCTGCAAAAATATATTCATTGCATCTCTATCCACATCATAGATTAATTTTTTATATCATAAATAAAGTCTTGGAAGGATATGTTATACCTAAATAGGTTTTTCAAAAAGGAGCTAAATCCTTTAACTATAAATTTTTAATTTACTTTTTATTCGAAATCATTAAAATATTATTAAATTATGAGGATATAATACCACCAGTATCTCAAACATACTTATATTTTATTATTATGATTACATAACCTATCTCCTTATCCAACTTCATAAAATGGTATAGGAAATCATCATTTAGGTGTACATCGGACTACCGCCTTGCGAACCGATGTTATTTGTTTTCAGTCACACAAATTCATGGATGGATATAATGATGAATAAAATGAGTATTTATGATACATATGATATAATTATACATATTTATTTATTATATCACATTTACCATCTTACTTTATAGTCTACGGGAATCTAATAACATTTCTTGTGTGTCTGGAGGACTTCCACCTCATGAAGTGATTTGATTTGTTCATGATTTACATGTAAGGTAATAAAAATGGTAATAATGAAAATATGTGACATATAAGATATAAAAATAATTCAATAGTGTTAATATATTTTTTACATTTATTTCATTAAATCCTAAAATAAAATTAAAGCAATGTTCACACGTATGTATGGCATATCATCTCAAAGGACATTGTATTTAATTTTCTATATCTAGAATTTTTGGATAACTCCAAATAAATATTTACTAAATATATATGATATAAAAATAATGGTTAACATTATATATATTATAGAACAATTATTAATGTAAGAGGGATAAAATTAAAAATTCATAATATAAATGAAAAACAAAGCACTTATTTCCAAAAGTGAGACGTTTTCATGGAATTGTTAATAAATAGATAATAAATGGTCATAAGTGAATAATATATGGTATGATATATATATTTATGGTTATTATATATATATATAAAGATTATGTCTATTATAATTGGGGTTTTTAACTTTTTCTAATGAATTTTAGGCTTAAGGTAAGGGATTTTTCTCACTTGTTCTTCTTTGGGACACACATTTTTTATGCACCTATCTTCTTATATGAGGTGTATAAACAATAAATTTGACATTTAATATCATAAATTTATTAATTCTCATGATATTATAAGTTTGATTTTATATTATTCTTTCATGGGTCTCATGATTCTTCGTTACCAAAGTCGAACTGATTTTATGATATAATTTCATCGATTATCATAATTGTTTATGATTATTCGTTGAATGATAAAATCACATGATCTATCTATATATTAATTAATAAAATTTATTCTCCTATGGTAATTTAATGATAAGACATTTTTTTAATACATTTTATTTCCTTTATACACTAAATTTTACAAGACAAATTTTTAAAGAAAATTATCTTTCTTTATCCCTTCTATCGAAAAACCTTTCTCATTATCAAAAACATGTTTTCCAAAAAAACATGTACAAAAATTTATCATTTTTAAAATGATTTATTAAAAACATTATAACCAATTTTTTACTTTTAAAAAAATTAAAATAATATTCATGTCATTCTCCAAATAATGAATGTTTGTATTTTACCAAAAAATGTGAAAGGAATCTTTGATTAAGCATGTACGACATGATTGAAATTTCAAAACATTATAAAAATATTTTATTTTAAGATTAATTTCAATGTTTTTTATGTTATTTTAAACTAAAAATATTTCTTTAATGTTTTATGAATTTAAAATTTTGAAAAGTTTATTTTCAAAGAAAGGATATTTTCCTCTAGAATCATTCCAGGTGAGTTTTCTTTCAAAATAATATTCCTTTTAAGATGATATCTTTTAATGTAGTTTTATATTATCAGGTATATTATCTAAGGATGATATTGTTATTATTCCTATAAATGGTTTATTCTTATATTAACTAGATTTTTATTGAAACCATTTCTCTTTCATGGGTTATACCGTGATTTAATTCTTATAAAACCCACCTATTGTTTCACACGTTATGCTATGATGAAATTATGAAATGATTATAAAACAAATTTTTTTCAATATTTTCAGCTATATTTAGATATTTTTGAAAACCATTTATTCTCATGTGTTCTGATATGATGAATTTTTTATAATCTTGTGTTGTACATATATATGATTTACATTATGTGACTAGTGGGACCTGTATCTCTCTCCATTGTACAGGGTAGTGATTATTTTCAAATGAGATCAAAATGATAGGAGTTGGGAGTGAACCCAGTTTAGTAAGGGAATATATCTTTAATAATAGTATTGGGATTAATCCTTGACTAGTAATATTGTTTGGGGAGTAAACTAATTCTACTATGACATCCATGTAAATAAGCCCTGAATACTAAGAAAATGATTTCTTATTCTTATGTGTATGCATAAAATCATTAACTTCTGTAAATTTTATGTTCTCATGGTTCATGTTATTTGATTCCATTATGATTCATGTTTTATAAACTACCAAAATTTATTCCATAACTCAAATTCATTATCTATTATTTATAGGGTATGGTTATAAAACACTATTCTCATGTTATTCCGTTATGCTCATGATATATTGTTATCACCCTTATTTACACTTACTATGCATCTCAGATCACCCTTTCTTATTTTTTATTCTCCAGGTTATGATTAATTGTATTATGTATAATATATCTAACAAGATTGATCATAATGAATACCATAGTGGTAGATAGTAGAGCTCACATATAGCCTAGATAAATTTTTTGTTAAAGTTAGTAATGATGGTAGAGCTAAATGTTTCTTGTGTGAATCATTATGTTATATATTGAATATTTCTCTATTAATTTGTAATATTTATGTATCATAATTTTGTGTATTTGTAGTTTTTATAGATAAAAGGTTTTTTAACGTTGAGAAATAAGGATAATAAATATTTAGGGAGAACCATGAGGATAAATGTAATGACACGGACCCTCTTGGTCAAGAACTTTTCCAAAATAGGGTTCCATCAAACGGTTCCACCAAAATGGTGGCACCTATCATGGTCTCACACTGAAACGGTGGCACCGTGATGGTGACACCGTGACTGTGGCACCGTGAGGGTGGCACCGTGATAGTGGCAACATGAGGGTGACACTGTGACGGTGGCACCCTGATGGTGGCACCGTGATGGTGGCCCCATGAAGGTGACACTGTGATGGTGGCAGCGTTATGGTGGCACTGTTTCTTCACCGAGCGGTCATCGTTATTTTCTAGTTCCCAACTTTTTTCCACTCCTAAAACATATCTTTTGATGTGAAAATGATTTAATGAACTCTTTAAAAGCCATTTAAAGCCCATAAAGGATATCTAAAAATATTCCCAAATCCCAAAAACCTTAACTTACTAAACGTGTGGTTTTTCCACTATGTCACACCATTTCCCCATACTTTATAGCTCTGCCCATGTTGCGTGTTTTCCTCTGATTAGAGAAAACTATTTAACGCATAGCCATTATGGCCACCACCCCAATGGGAATAATTAAATGAGAATTAATCCCATCGTGTGTAACTGCCTAACTGCGGGGAAAACCATAATTCAACTATAAATCCATTCAAAATTCCATATCCCGTAACAATGGGATCTCATCTTTATATCATGCATGAATTTATTCCTTCTTCTTCTTGGCTAGTTTCTTTCTTCTCCTTGGTGTTCTTGGAGTCCCTCCTTCCCGAGGCTTGTGGTGATCCTATGCTGCAGCTTTTCTGCTCATCCTTGGAGTCCCCAAAGTTCCTCCCCTGTAAGACAATCATCCTCAGTTCTTAGCGCGTGAAGAAAAACTTCGATCGTTGATCATCCAAATTGGGTTTTACCATAATCTCTCTTGTTGTGTATTATGAGGGGTGGGTATGCTATTGTTTCTGTGGGGATGAAAGAAAATCAAACTTTAATAAAGATAATAAAAGGACTTTTAATGAATGAAGTGGGGTGTGATCATTGTTTCTACTATACTCTTTATCAATGTTTTCATGTTGTGAGTTATATGGGCTTATGTCTACTGAAAATCATGGTCGTTGGGGGTCCTTCCTTGTGCACTAATGTTGATTAAGCGATTCTAACATGGAAATTGGTTAATAAATTAAACTCGTATTGATTAAATGGATGCCCAATAAATAGAAATCCTTGTCTGATCACCCCGATTACAAAAATAGAAAGAAGAAAATTAATGAATGGTGTGCTTGAACCTGGAAACTCCTTTGCTCTGCCTTGGTATTATATATTGTTGTTCTGCTTGATGTTTATGGATGGTATGAATGGGAATGGGATTCTATTTTGTTGTGAAGTTTTTGGTTCATGGTTTTGGGGCCATGTGGGGCTGCATCTCGAGGTTTGATTTGGTTCCAATACTTCAAGGGATCTCACAGATCCCTTTTGTTGATGCGAATTTACAAGAGAACCATGTGTGAATGCTTAAATTGTTCTTTGTCTGTTTTTCTCCTTGTCTTGTGGTTATTCCTATTAGTTTCCCAGTAGTGAAGAATTAATTAAATGAAATAATAGGAATATGAAAACAAGAATGGGTTCAATGGGGAAAAAATTTCCCAGGATGATCTGTGGCTTGGTTGTAGTGGTGATGTTCCTATGAATGAGTAGAAATGAGGTGTTTATATTGGGCTGGTCTTGGGAACCCTAGGATGGGATGAGTGCTTATAACTTATATATATATATAGGTGTAGTTCTTATGTTTCTTATTTTCGCCCCACCCAAGTTTACCACTTTGTGCAAAACACCCTCATTTCATGGGGGAGGGTGTTTTCCCAACAATTTTGTGAGTGGCTAGTTATTAGATTTTTTTCTTCTCCCATTCTCAACTATCCCAGGACCCTTTGGGTAGGCTGTAAGGGCCTGAGGTCCATTTTCGCCCAAAATTTTTTGGTCAGGGTAGTTTTGGTTGTTGGCCTAGGTGTGTACAGGTAGGTTGTTTCCCAAGTATCTTTGGAATGATTCCCTGGTCTCTTTGGGCGTGTTAGTAGTTGTTCTAGCCTAGGTGTTTGCGGGCATGGTTAGGTGTTGTTTTTTTGGCCCAGGTGATTGCAGACGGGATGTGTAGTTTTGGCCCAGGTGTGTACTGGTGGGGTGTGGCAATGGGATTGCACTGAGAATGGCAGGAGAGATCTAATGCATATGATGTCTTCAATAACCAGTGTGAAAATGGTGTGGGGTACCCAAACATCGATGTGTTATTACTATTATATAACGTTACTTTTGTTATTTAGAGATTTTTCCTTGGTGAGGCTTGGGTGGATTGTTTTCTTTGCTGGGTTTTTCGATTTTCTCTTTCCTCAAGGGAAATTATAATACCTCCCCACTTGTGCAAGAGAGCTTTTGATTTTCCATACTGAGTATACTTGTATGCTCGCCCGACATATATAAAATTGATTTCAGGTTTCCCAGAGGACTTCAGGGATCATTCAGTTTCATACTAGTTCGGACAGTTTTTGTTGCTGTTTTCTTTTTCCTTGGTACTTTCTTTTTGTATTTTCTTGTACTTTTGTAGTATTTCTTTTGGAACATGCATATGGGAATGGTTTGTTTGTCTTTAATTGTTCTTCCACTTTTGGTTTTTGTGGGAATTTGTATCTTATCTCCAGATCCTATCAAATTAAAAGGGTAATTCCTTCCATCTGGTGTGTGATTCTATACCCTTGCTGCTAGTCGCCATTCCGAGACCTATTGAAGGCAAGTCTCATGGGTCATTATCTCACCTTCAACTTGAATAAGGAAGGATCTAGAAGTTTGATATCCATTCTATCATTTTGGTGAAGGTTGGTCGGGACATAATGTTATCAGAGGAATGGGTTGATAGATAGGATGAAGCTTGGGGTTAAGCATAGTGAGGATTTCATGGGATGGTAGGGTAACCGTGTTAGGAAATCTTGGTTCTTGTAATAGGACATGGAAGACCGAGTAGGACAAGGGATATTAAGCCCCCCCCCCCCCCCCGTGACCTGATGCAAGGACTCTAGGCCTACCGAATGACCAAGTGAGGCTACACTGATTGCAGGGTAGAGACCCTAGGAAAGGTACATGCATCATAATGACTTGTGTTCTGGTGTTTATGGGGAATTTTGGGGATTTAAAATGAATAATAAGTCTATGAAAATTTAAAAACAACCTTCTACACTACATGGCCTTAGGCATTCCTTTTTTACCTTGCAGCTATGGCACCTAGACGACAACCACAAGTAGTGTAGGCGATCGAGGCCCAAGGGGTTGACATGGCTGATCGGAAGAGGGTTGACCGAGAAGAAGAGGATGACTAATGGAAGAGTACACATCGCGCCTTTTAGTGACATACCCTTGGTAAGTACAAGGGAAGAACCTCGGATGTGGAGACATAGAGATGGATAGAGGAGATGGTGATGGATTTTAGCTTGATCTGGGCTCCGATGGGTACTGGGTTCCTCTGGCTATAAGCCAGATGTGTGGAGCAGTGTGTCAATGGTGGATGCTCTACCTCCTGGAGAAGAAGGAGAATGAGTTTACATGTACAGACTTTGAGAAGGAGTTCAGGGAGGAATTCCTCTCTTCCATAATGAAGGTTGATAAGAGGAACGAGCTTCTCTCCCTTCAGTAGGGGAGTATGTCAGTGAGAGAGTTGGGGAACAAGTTCAAGGACCTCCTACCCTTTGATTAGTGCCTCTTTCTAGATGAGAAGTCTCTAGCGAGACATTTGGAGGAGGCACTTTGACATTATCTTTAGTATTTTGTTACTCCCTTCACCCTACAAACGTACTTTGAGGTCCAAAAGAATGATGAAGTGGTGGAAAGGATGCACACTCTTGAAGGTGTTCCGCGAGAGGGGAGCCAACAGGACTCGTCAAAGGGAAAGGTAGTTAGCAGTAGGCCTCTAGCGCCAGGGCCTTCTAGGTTTCGGCCAGTGGGGAGTATGCCCCAGCAGTTCCAATTATGATATCTTGGTCCTCGTCCTTTCCCTTTAGGCCCAGGACCGAGATTCTTTAGTTGTGGCAGTCATGGGAACCTTTAGAACCAGTGCCCGGAATGATTACAGTACAGTGGGGATGGGCAGGTTCAGTGCCCACCTTAGCTGTAGTAGGGACAACGAGGTCTCTCTCCTCTGAGTGCAGACGTTGAAGGAGGAGGCCGACCTCAAGACGCTCCTCAGGTACCTCGACCAGGGTGTGGTCGGGGAGCTGGTCGTCTTCCTAGGCGTAGAGGAGCTAGGCACAGATAGTTACATGCCGCAGAGGTAGAAATTCTAGTAGAGATGGAGGTTGTTTGAGGTACATTCATCTTATTTAGTACTCTTTCCTATGACTTATTTTATTCAGGAACTTCTCACTCCTTTGTTGCGTCCAGTCTAGCCTAATCATTGGGCCTAGACACAGACACACTTAAAATACCCCTAGTTTTGAGTATGCCAGTCAGAGGTTAGACCAGATTGTCTCATGTTTTTTGAGGATGTAGACTGATTTTGGGACCACACCAATCTTGTGGATACCTCATTTTACTGCAGATGCAGCCATATGAAGTCATTTTAAGCATCGACCGATTGTTCTCAGTGTGTGCCGTCACCGAATGCTTTTGGAGAAGGGTTGTGTTTTCAGGTACGGGCAGAGGATGGGTGACTTTCGTTGGTGAGCGGGGTTTCCAGGAGGGCATCTGGTGAGTGGAGCCTTTTCTTTTTCCATTATCCAAGCTATCAATGGAGTCGGTGGATACGGAGATGGTGGAAGTCTTAGAGATCGTCAATGAGTTCATGGACCTCTTCCCTCAGGAGGTGGTGAATCAAACCCCTCGACGTGACGTTGAGTTTGAGATAGACTTACAACCCGGTGCCCGTCTGATTTCAATGGATCCCTATCAGATGCAGACTTCTAAGATGCGAAAGTTACGAATTCGTATTGATGATCTGATGAAGAAGGGTTTTGTTCGACCGAGTGCATCACCATGAGGCGATCTAGTATTGTTTTTGAAAAAGGCTGATGGTGATCTTAGGTTGTGCATAGACTACAGGAGACTGAATCAGGTAACGGTAAAAAAAATTTACCCTCTCCCGATGATAGACGATATCTTTGATAAAATTAAGGGTAATGGATGGTTCTCTAAGATAGACCTATCACTAGGATATCACCAGTTGAGGGTGAATGAGGGTGACATCTTGAAGATTTCCTTCAGTTGCAGATATGGGAACTTTGTGTTTGTAGTCATGTTGTTCGGTGTTACAAATGCACCAGTCGTGTTCATGGGGCTCATGAACTCCATCTTCCGGGAATAGCTAGACCAGTTCATAGTCGTCTTTATCAATGACATCCTGATCAACTCAAAATCGGAGGAGGATCACACCGAACATCTGAGAATGGTTCTGAAGGTCCTCTGATAGCACCAACATTATGGGAAATTGTCCAAGTTCATGTTCTGGACTCGAGAAGCACACTTCCATGGACACATGGTGTCCGAGAAGGGAATAGCAGTGGACCCATCAATGGTTGAGGCAATTGTTTCTTGGGAAACACCCACGAATGTGGTGAAGGTTTGTAGTTTTTGGGTCTAACAGGATACTACAGGAGATTTGTGCCCAACTTCTCCCGAGTTGTAGCACCCTTGACAACCTTGACCAATAAAGACCAGGATTTCTTGTGGAATGGGAAGTGCGGGGAAGCCTTCAGTTATCTAAAGGGGAAATTGGTTAGCACCCTAGTGTTGAGGCTACCAGAGGAAGGAGTTCCATTTGAGGTATTTTGTGATGCCTTAGGCCAAGGCTTGGGGTACGTGCTGATGAAACATAATAGGGTGATATCTTATAGGTCTAGGTAGTTATGTCCTAATGAATGTAACTATTCCACCATGATCTGGAACATTCGGTGGTCATGTTCGCACAAAAGTTGTGGCAGAATTACGTTATCGGGGAGTGCTTTATGGTCTTCACGGATCACAAGAGTTTGAAGTATATCTTCTCCCAACGGGACCTAAATTTGTGGAAGTGAAGGTGGATGGAGTTCCTTAAAGACTACGACTTTGAAGTCTCTTACACTGAAGGTAAGGTAAATGTGGTGGATGATTCCTTGAGTAGGAAGAAGGACGTTGTTCGAGAATCTATAGATACTTGGGAGGTGATGGAAGAATTGGCTGCACTACACCTCGATGTAAGGGAAGATAGTGGTAGAGGTTGTCTGTTTCAGATGAAAGTGCATTCCTCCCGACTGCGGCAGGTGGAGGAGTCTCAGTGGGGAGACATAGAGTGTGAAGTGATGCACGATCGTGTTAACCAAGGCAATGCTCTAGAAGAATGGTTAGAGGATGGTCATAATCGAATTCTTTTTTGAGGGAAGATGTTTTTCGCAGAGACGATGCGCAATAGAGTTATTGGTGACTTCCAAAACTCACCCCTAGAAGTACACCCAAGATCTTACAAAATGTATCGGGGCTTGAGAGGTCATTTATAGTGTCCCAGGGCGAAGCGGGTAGCGGCAGAGTTCATGGAAAAATGCGTCATATGTCAGCAGGTAAAGGCTGAACACCACGTCCCCAGAGGTTTGTTACAACCCTTCATTTTCCCCGAATGGAAGTGGGATGACATCTCAATGGATTTAATCATGGGACTACCTAGGGTTCAGGGAGGCTGCAAGGCTATATGGGTAGTAGTGGACCAACTGATGAAATCATCTCACTTCCTCACAATGAAGGATTCAAGTATAGTGGATGCCCTAGCACAGAGGTACATGGATAAGGTGGTGTAGTTGCACGGAGTCTCAAGATCCATAGTCTCTGATTGGGATACCCAGTTTACCTCATGGGTCTGGAAAGGATTGCAATATTCTTTTAAAACCCAGCTATGCCTCAGCACTGCTTTCCACCCCCAGACAGATGGACATACAGAGTGCACCATCCATAATTTGGAGGATATGCTATGAGCATGTGTTTTGGACCTTGGATGATCATTAGAACGACACTTGCCTCTATTAGATTTTTCCTATAACAATAGTTATCACTCTACTATTGGCATGGCACCGTTCGAAGCCCTATATAAGAGGTCGTGCCGATCACCTGTGTGCTGGTCAGATGTTTGGGAAGTATGTTTCCTTGGCCTAGAGAAGGTGCAGAACCCCACAGATAAGGTTTATCTTATCCGAGAAAGAATGAAGGCGGTTGAGGACCGGCAGAAGTCATATGCAGATATTAGAACAAGTCCCTTGGAGTTTGAAGAGGGGGACCACATGTTCCTAAAGGTCTCTTCTCAGCATGGGCAGTAGAATTTTTGAAGGTGATGTAAGCTTTCTCCCAGGTTCGTTGGACCCTTCAAGGTGTTGCAGCGGGTCAACGAAGTGGCTTATCAATTGGCACTTCCACCTCCTCAACAAAGGGTGCATGACATCTTCCATGTGTCCCCGCTCTGTCTGTATCTACACGAAGGTGCACACATCCTCGACTGGGAAAAGCTAGATGTCCTAGAGTTCCTCCCCTATAAGTCGTGCATCCTTAGTTCTTGTCATGTGGAAAAAAACATTGATTATTGACCATTCCAGTATGGTTTTTCAATAATCTCTCTTACTATGAATCATGCGGGGTGGGTATGCTATAGTTTATGTGAGTATGAAAGAAAACCAAACCTTAATTAAGATAACAAAAGGACTTTTAAAGAATTAAGGGGGGTGTGAATGATGTTTCGGAAATACTTTTTATCCTTGTTTTCATGTTGTGAGTTATATTGGTTTATGTACACTGAAAATCATGGACGTTGGGGGTCTTTCCTTGTGCACTAATGTTGATTATGTGATTGTAACATAGAAATTGATTAATCACTAAAAATAAAATTGATTAAATGGATGTCTAGTGAACAACAATCCTTGTGTGATCACCCCGATTAACCAAACAGAAAGAAGAAACTTAATGAATGGTGTGCTTGAACATGGAAACCCATTTTCTCTGTCTTGGTAGTATCTATGGTTGTTCTTCTTGACGTTTATGGGTGGTATGAATGAGGATGGTATCCTGTATTATTGTGAAGTTGTTGGTACATGGTTTTGGGGCTGTGTGGGGATGTATCTCGAGGCATGGTTTGGTTCCAATACTTAGATAGATCTCACAGATCCCTTTTGTTAATTTTAGTTTACAAGAGAACCGGGTGTGAATGCTTAAATTGTTGTATTGCTGTTTTTCACCTTGTCTTGTGGTTATGCCTGTTAGTTGCCTACTAGTGAATAATTTCTTAAATGAAATAACATGAATATGAAAACAAGAATGGGTTAAATGGTAAATTGTTTTCTAGGGATGAGTCATGGCTTGGTTGTGGTAGTGATTTTCCTATGAATGAATATTAATGAGCTGTTTGTGTTGGGCTAGTTTTGGTAACCCTTGACTGGGATGAGTTATTGTTACTTATATATATATATATACATTTATATTTCTTATGTTTCTTATTTTCACCCCACCCAAGTTGAGCACTTTGTATCGAACACCTCCATTTCATGGACGAGGGTGTTTTCCCAACACTTTTGTGAGTGGCTAGTTATTACCTACTTTTCTTCTCCCTTTCTCGAGTAGCCCAAGACCCTTCGGGTATGTTGTAATGTACTGAGGTCTATTTTAGCCCAATATTCTTCGGGCAGGGTAGTTGTGGTTGTTTTCCTAGGTGTGTGCAGGTAGGTTGTTTCCAGAGTATCTTCGAGATGCGGCCCAGGTTTCTTCGGGCAGGGAAATAGATGTTCTGGCCCAGTTTTTTTAGGGCATGGTTACGTGTGGTTGTTGTGTCCCATGTGATTATGGGAAGGATGAGTGGTTGTGGCCCAGGTTTGTGTGGGCAGGGTGTGGAAGTGGGACTGTAGTGAGAATGGTAGGAGAGGTCTGATGTGTAGTATGTCTTCAATAAAAAGTGGGAAAGTGTCGCGGGGTACCCAAAAATTGATGTGTTATTACTATTATATAACTTGACCAGTGTTATTTAGGGATTGTGCCTTAGTGAGGATTGGGTGGATAGTTTTTCTTTCTGGGTGTTTTGATTTTATCTTTCCTCACGGGGCAATAAAATGCCTCCCCACTTGTGCACGAGAGCTTTTGGTTTTCCCTACTAAGTATACTAGTATGCTCGCCCTGCGTATATCAAACTGCTTTTAGGTTTCCTGGAGGACTTCAAGGATTATACAGGGTCGTACTAGTTCGGACGGTTGTTGTTGTTATTTTCTGTTTCCTTGGTACTTTCTTTTGTGTATTTATTTTACTTTTGTAGCATTTATTTTGGAACATGCATATGGGAATGGTTTTTTTTGCTTTAATTGTTCTTACACTTTTTATGTTGTTGGGAATTGCTATCTTATCTCCCGACCCTATCAAATGAAGACGGTAATGCCTTAAATCTTGTGTGTGATTCTATACCCTTGGTTCTAGTCACCACTCCAGGACCTATTGAAGGTGGGTCTCGGGGGTCATTATATCTCCTTCAAATTGAAGAAGGAAGGGTTTGGTAGTTTGTTATCTCTTATCTCATTTTGGTGAAGGTGGGTCATGATAATAAATCTAATTATTGGAAATATCCTAGAATATTGTTAAAGGACATATAAAGTGTTTTCTAATAAATTACGTTACTTTCCAAATACCTCATGTCTATGTGGTTATAGAATTGATATAACTAGGGTTAATAACTATGAAAAAAGAACATAGGGCTTTACTCGAGCATTACTTAGTACACTACTATGGGCCTTTCTACACACCTGGTTTAACACTCCTGAGGGTTATCGTTTGTAAATTTAAAAACTATTTATGAACCATCATAGAGGATTTAAATTTATGATGACTATGAATGAAAAAGTATAAACCTGTAGTATCATATATTTGAATAAATTTTTTATGATTTAGACATCCCATAAGTCGTTTTCATGATTTAGGTGTTCCTCTCTTGAATTATTATTGTATACACTAGGCTTTTTGGTTTTAGTTAGTAGATGGATCTAGAAGGAACCATTTTAATGCTAACTGAGAAAAATAATTCAATTATTTCATCCTAATCAGCTAAATTTTATAGAATCTAGAATGAAAAAATATCATTATTATGCTAACACATCATTCACAATACATGAATCATGCTAAAAATTCAAAAAAAAAGGATGGAATAACATTATATTGAGTCATTCATGAGGAAAACCCTTCATTATTTCAGTGATACCACTGATCCACTAGTTACTGAGAAATATATCAATACCAATGAAAATTTATTTTCCATTATCCAGTGTTTAAAACATGAAAAAATCATTTTTCAATATATATTTTGGGAGGATAAGTAGATAAGATAGGGATTATCATCAAGAATAAAAGATAATATGAAGAAATTGACACCATGGAGTGGGATGAGTTCGAGGGTCCATTTTATAAAATTACATCCCTCGTATTGTTTGTAAAAAATGAATATGGCATTAATTCGGATAGAGTATAAGGATGATTAATATGTTGGCCCCATTTTGGAAAACATTAAATGACTTGTGAGGTATTATTTTTGAATTATCTTCAAACCTGAAGGTAGGATTGGTTTATTCTTTAGTGCATTCAAACTGAGTCTCTAAAGGGAATCATCAACGAAGGAATTTAGTAGCTATGAGTAATTATTTTAATGTGATATCATGGAGGAAATAGAGGTTAAAGTTACCCATAAATCTCATTTTTTTGACAAAGAAATGAAGTTGGAGATTGAACGAAACTATAAAAACCAAAGAGAAAAGAAGATTCTCCTTTCTTCATTATTTAAGTCTAAAGGGAATCGTTGGGGAAATTCTTGTACGGGAGTGGTAATTTTTTTTATGGAAGTTAAATTTATCAATAAATCAAGTAGTGAAGTGATGGGAATAAGTTATCTAATAATGAAAAAATAGAAAAAACTCTACAGAATACACAACCAATACTCTTGTGTTTCAAATGTAAGGAGTACGGGCATTATACTAACAATTTTCCAAATTTCATGGTTTATGATTATGACCAATTTTAGTAACATCTTAATATAAGATATATAATTAATTATCACTCTATCAATGTTTCAAATGATGGGTTTAATAACGATGTGTAGAATGTTACACTTACCATCAACAATAGAACTCTTAATGTTTTATTTGACTCTCAATCTATCCATTATTTTATTATTAAATAATTTCATAAGGTTATCATGATTCCACCCACACTATTAGGTGTATGATTAACATTGAAACCTCCTAATGTTATGATGATCACATGCCAAGTATATTATTCCTCTCAACATGTTGTTTCTGAGAAGTTTCTACATATAAATCCTATAATTATTCCTCTAGTTGAATTCAATGTGATCATAGGAATGCATTTTACTTCTATAAATAAATCTCACATTAATAGAAATTTAAGGTATGTAATATTGGATATTCCAAACCAAACTATGATATTATATTAATGTGATGATATATATAAACTTCTAATGGAAATCACATCCATTTAATAGTTTTTTGTTCCAATTCAAGATGGGTATTTATCTCAATGGTTAGGGAGAGACACAACATAATTGATGTGCCTATGATTATAACGACCCACACTTTACATACATTGTTAATACTTCAAAATTGAAGCACACTTATTACAACATATGACAAAACCACAAAGGACCGTATAGGTATAGTGTCTTTAGAAACTGGGGAAACATAAACAACTGGTTCATAAATCTTCTACAGTGTCTCCCATTTATTTCATCATATCTAGGGTCCCTTTTAGCATATTCTACTTAATATCCATCTTCCTGACCTGGGGAAAAGAAAACATAAAAGGGTGAGCTCAAATGCTCAGCAAGGGCAAATAAAAGAAATAAAAATCATATCATATCTTTATGAAAATCAAAACCTGCAAAAGAGATCATAATATCTTAACATGGAATAAATCATAGAAGTGAAAATGAGATCCCCATAATCATAACATAAAACTTGAATCTTTGTGGCATCCACACATAATCATGGAAAATCATTTCTTGTTAGTCATGACTCATTGCCAAGACTATCTTAGTGGACAAAGTCCCTTTCTGAACCGAGTTCACTCCTCGTTTCAGTCCTGTATCACTGAACCGAAATAACCTTCCGTTCCAGCCATGTCTATCTCATGAGATATAAAATCTTTACCCAATTCATTGGAGGGAGATATAGGTCCCACCCATCTTATAATGAATCCTTTCTTATGTGTGCCACAGAATCATAAAACATACATCATCGCATAACACATATAACAAAAATGGGATTCTTGAAACATCATGACATCATAAATCAATTCATATATGATAAAGGAATTCATAAACATAATTCCATCACAACATAGTCAAACCAATGTAAAAATATGGATAGAAACAGAACCCTTTATTATCTTAGATGGAAAATAATTTTGATAAAACACTTGAATTGAATTCTTGAGGAAAATATCCTTTCTTCTTCAAAAACATTTTTCCTTTCATAACATGTCATACAACTTTAAAATAAAAGAAGTTGATTAAAAATAAAATTGAAAACTTGTAAAGGAAGCTTCTTTGAAGTAATGTTTTAAAAATCCATTCATGCCGTATAAGTTAAAAAAACATTCTTCGTACTTTTGTCGGAAAAGTCAAAAAGTACCTCGTACGGAAAAACGACAAAAGATTCCTTTCTTATTCTTTACTAAAAACTCACCTAAGGGTAAAATTGGATTTAAAATATTTCAAGTGGATGGAAACAATATTACATATTGAGGGAACATGGATGTGGATGATAAAATACACCCCAGTAAATACTTACGAATAAACAATCTCGGATAAAAATGAGATTGTGATATTTCCCTTACCTTAGGTCCGATTAGCTTTGTACGTGTCCGAAGCTCCTGTATAATGGTTTAAATAATGTTATTGACTTATTCCATAATCATACATATTGATATGAGATCATATATGGTCATATTATTAGCTTCTTGTTAGTAATATTTCATTGTTACTTGTTACTCGGGTCTTTATAACTTTTTGTTCTTATGCGTGTTTTGTCGAATAAATTCTTATTCTTATCTTTAGGTTATAGATAATTCATTTCTAGAATGGTATTAGTGTAGTATATACCATATTCATTCATTCAATTCATTTATATAATCATTATGAAATGAAGATCATGTAGAACGAGTCGCATCACATCGTGGAGACGGTATTCCGTACGTACGCACGAGTGATGATATCGTTCCTATGATCGTGGAATTGTATTGGAGTATATATATATATTATTTCAGTATCAATATTAATTAATAATAATCATATATAGTTACTGATTACACCATTATACCCATCCTTGTAAGGTGATGGTGGAAAATAGATTACACCACGGCGTGGAGACGGTATTCCGTACGTACGCACGCGCGGTGATTTCATTTTTCCGTAGGATGGATAGAAGGTGAATTAGGGTTGTTTCATATTTATAATAACATATCAGTATGTAAGTAATACTGATGTTATTACTTTATCATGAAACAACTAAAGAAGAAGATGTTGAAGAAGAAAGAAATTGAAAAGATCGGTAATGGATATTACCTCTTCTTTGGAACGCCTTTTTGAATCCTCCACTTAAGGAACTAAGATTGGTCTTTGGAGAAGACCAGGACCTCTAGGATTATTCTAGGGAAGTGGAGAAGGGAAAATGGCAGGGGTTGGCCGAGCTTGAGTGCTCAAATTGGTGTGAGGAGGAGGGGGAGGAGGTGCCCTTTTATAAGGGAGGAGAGGGGCACCTTAGGAATATCTCAAAATATTATTTTATATTAAAGTCAAAATCGGTTTATAATGGTTCCAAAGGGTCTTATTTCGAAGCTAAAGTGGGTATGGGTCGAAATCCTATCAACCAATAGGATTTAGACAAGTTTAGGGTATTATTTTAACCTTATCAATTAGATTTAACTCTAAGTTAATTAATTTAACTTTTACCGTGTCTTTTTGTTTTCTTTCACTATATGGTTAATACACTTACTATAACATGCCAAACGAACCCCAAATTGTTTATTATTAATATATATATCCTTATCTAAGTCCTTTGGCCGAACCTTAGATTTTTAGGAATAAAATAACAATTAATAATATAATATTTGATTTAAAAACTATTTTGTGTCAATTTTGACACTATTTGATATATGATTTTTGTGAAAGTCATAACAGAATTATATGTTCGAACCAAGTTGATTAAATCAACACTAATATATCATATCAACCTAGAAAATTAGTGGAATTCATAAAAAGTCTCAAATTACATTTATTTTGGTGTTTATAACATCAATTATGTCAATATTTCATTAATAAGATAATTACTGCATCATCATTGTGTCATAAATAAATTAAATTATTTAATGTCTAAAAATTACAAATAAAATACCCTTATGTAGGAAATATTTCTAGCTTTCTAATGAATATTTATAGTAGAATTTATCTTATTTATAACCCCATATTAAAAATGATTTACTTATTAAACTTTGATTTTAACTATTTTAACCCTTCTTTAAATAAATTAATAATAAATGTCCTAATCTAATCCAAGTGGGCCTAAATGATAATATTTTACACTTAAGGTTGTTTTTGGTCGAGATAAACTTGTCCAATAGAATTAGGACATGTGTTAGGGTAATATTAATATCATATTTACCCTTAGTTACCCTATTTACTATTAACCGCGGTAAAAATAGTAAAAAGTTACTATTCACCAAAAAATTATTTTCATCTCATTGAACCACATTTTAGTCCTTGATATTAACCGTGTCTCTCGGATTTTTGAAATTCCATTCACAGAAGCGGTAAAATTAAGTTTTATGCAAAATTCAGTTTTTAACCTACCACTTAGTGGTTTCACTATTCATCAAAAATTGAAAGTTTTCATAAAAATACCAAAATTTCACCCTAGGCTAATTTCGATATTCTGAGTCCAAAAATGAAGTCCATTTTGAAAAATAAAATTTATAAAATTTCAAAAAAGTGGTTATTACTATTCATAACGGCTAGTTTTAATAGCATATTGTTGTTTAGTGAAACTCGGTATTGCGTACGACGCAAGCTATCGAGGAAGGTCGTGATTGCGTGTAAAGCAAGCCAAGAAAGTGTTGTGTAGAAAAAGATTCCTTTGATGATTTATATAACATAAAAGTCTCGGGTGTTACATTCTACCCCCCTTAAAAAGAATTTCGCCCTCGAAATTCATCACTTTGCAACAAACAAATGAGGATACTTCTCCCTCATCATATCCTCAAGCTCCCATGTAGCTTCTTCAGGTTGGTGGTTCCTCCATAAAACTTTCACCAAGAGAGTGGTCTTGTTTCGTAGGACTTTTTCACTACGATCCAGAATCTCTATCGGCTGTTCTTCATAAGAAAGATCTTGCTCCAGCGGTACAACTTCTGAGCTGAGTACATGTGAAGGATCTGGTATGTACTTTCTCAGGAGAGATACATGGAACACATCGTGAACTTGAGAGAGATTCGGTGGAAGCGCCAATCGGTAAGCTACCTTCCCAACACGATCCAGTATTTCAAAAGGACCGATATATCTAGGGCTCAACTTCCCCTTCTTTCCAAATCTCATAACCCTCTTCCAGGGAGATATTCGTAAGAACACTTTATCACCCACTTCAAACTCTAGGTCTTTTCTTCGGTTGTCGGCATAACTTTTCTGTCGACTCTGAGCTGCTCTTATGTGTTGTTGAATAGATCTGACCTTTTCTGCCATTTCATCAACGAGATCAGGTCCTAATAGCTTTCTTTCCCCAACTTCATCCCAGCAAGTTGGAGTCCTGCATTTCTTTCCATAGAGAGCTTCATAAGGAGCCATCTGAATACTGGAGTGAAAGCTATTATTATAAGAAAATTCCACCAAAGGTAGGTGTTGATCCCAACCTCCTTTGAAATCCATAGAGCAAGCTCTCAACATATCTTCTAGGGTTTGAATTGTTCTCTCAGACTGACCGTCTGTCTGGGGATGATAAGCAGTGCTGAAACTCAACTCTGTATCTAGAGTATGCTGAAGACTTCGCCAAAACTTCGAGGTAAATCTCGGATCTCGATCAGATATAATAGAAAGTGGTACTCCATGCAATCTTACCACTTCCTTTACATATATCCTGGCAAGCTGATCTAGAGAGAAATCCTCTCTAATAGAAATGAAGTGTGCAGACTTTGTAAGACGATCAACTATGACCCAGATAGCATTATTGCCTTTGGATGTTTTAGGAAGTCCTGTGACAAAGTCCATAGTGATGTTTTCCCATTTCCATTCGGGTATGGGTAATGGTTGTAACATCCCCTTAGACTTCTGTCTCTCAGCTTTAACTTGTTGACAAACCAAGCATCGAGAGACATATTCAGCAACATCTCTTTTCATGCCATCCCACCAGAAGTACTCTTTCAGGTCCCTATACATCTTCGTGCTTCCAGGATGAATAGAGAATGAAGAACTATGAGCCTCATCCAGCAGCTCTTTCTTTAATTCGGGGATGGGAGGAACACAAACCCGATTCCTGAACTTTATTATCCCATCACAATCAAGGTTGAATTCAGGAACATTTCTCACCTTCTTTTGTAACTCGACATCTTCTTTCTGTGCCTCTTTAATCTTCACATGTATAGATGGTTGAACATTCATTTGAGAAAGATAAGATTTTTCCCCTTCCATTATAATTCTAAGATCCATCCTTTGTAAATCCATAAATATTGGATCTTTTGTGATCCTCATCATGGATAATCTAGCATGGTCTTGTCGACTTAATGCATCTGCCACCTTGTTTGCTTTCCCAGGGTGGTAATGGATTGAGCAGTCATAATCCTTAATCAGCTCCAACCATCTTCTTTGGCGCATATTCAGCTCCTTTTGTGTGAAAATATACTTTAAACTTTTATGATCAGTATAAATATCACACCTTTCACCATAAAGGTAATGCCTCCAAATCTTTAATGCAAAGATTACCGCAGCCAACTCCAAATCATGTGTTGGGTAATTTTGCTCATTGATTTTCAACTGTCGTGAGGCATAAGCTATCACCATATCATTTTGCATAAGAACACACCCCAATCCCTTCTTGGATGCATCACTGTAGATCACAAACCTTTCTCCACTACAAGGCAGTGTGAGCACAGGTGCACTGGATAACCTTCTTTTCAACTCCTTGAAATTCTCTTCACATTCCTCTGTCCAGACAAACTTAACTCCTTTCCGAGTCAACTTGGTGAGTGGATTAGATAATCATGAAAAATCTTTTACAAAACGTCGATAATAACCAGCCAAACCAAGAAAACTTCGGATCTCAGTTACTGTTGTTGGTCTTGACCATCTTTTGATAACCTCTGTTTTTGCTGGATCCACAGATATCCCCTCTTTTGAGATTATATGACCCAAAAATGCAACTTTTTGAAGCCAAAATTCACACTTGGTAAATTTGGCATAAAGCTTCTCCTTTCTCAGGGTCTTCAATATAATTCTCAAGTGATCTTCATGCTCTTCCTTGCTCTTTGAATAGACAAGAATATCGTCTATAAAGACTACCACAAATTGATCAAGATAGTCTCTAAAGACTCTATTCATTAGATCCATGAAGATAGCAGGGGCATTAGTAAGACCAAATGGCATCACTATAAATTCATAGTGTCCATATCTTGTACGGAAAGTCGTCTTTGGTATATCCTCCCTTTTGACCCTTAATTGATGATACCCTGAACGAAGATCAATCTTGGAAAAGTATTGAGCTCCGCGTAGTTGGTCAAATAAGTCATCAATGCGTGGGAGAGGATATTTTTTCTTGATAGTGATCTTGTTAAGTTCTCGATAATCAATGCAGAGTCTCATTGATCCATCTTTCTTCTTAACAAATAGAACAGGTGCTCCCCAAGGTGACGCACTAGGGCGTATGAATCCCTTATCAAGATTCTCTTGGAGTTGCTTCTTCAATTCCTGCAACTCAATTGGGGCCATTCTATAAGGTGTCTTTGAAATAGGCAAAGCACCCGGTACGAGTTCTATTGAAAACTCAACTTCACGATTTGGTGGAAGACCCGGTAATTCCTCCGGAAAGACATCATCAAACTCCCGTACAATGGGCATATTCTTAATTGTGAGTTTCTCACCAACCATTTGAGATAAATAACCTTCATTTAGTGGAATCAATACCCATAAGATGGAAGAAATTTCCACTGTAAGGTTATGTTCATCCTTGCATTGATAGACGATCGTAGATTGATCTGGAATATGAAATGTGACTTCCCTTATTTGGCAATCGATATGAGCTCCATGTAGAGAAAGCCAATCCATGCCAAGAATCACATCAAATTCCACTAAAGGAAGGATCACAAGATTTGCAGGAAGCACTTTCCCACAAACTTCGATCGGAGAAGAATTATAAACTTCTGATGCGATTGATGTGCCATTAGGTGTTGTCACAGCTAACTCAACATCTAATTGTTGAGGTAATATGGTGATACCCTTAGAAAATTTTTCAGAAATAAAAGAGTGGGTGGATCCAGAATCAAATAAAACATTTGCTACTTTAGAGTGGATGGTAAGTGTACCTTTCACCACATCGTTATCGTACTCCACATCGCTGATAGAAATTGCATGTGACTTTCCTTTTTCTTTAGCCTTAAGAGTTTGTTGACGTCGACCATCATCATCAACCCTTGTATTTGGGAATTGATTGGCATAATGCCCCATCTCCTTGCACTTGAAACATTGAAGTGTAGCAGGTTCATTCTGTGTATCCCTTCCTTTGTTTGCATCATTAGACATCTTCTTCCCATTATCACGGCATTAAAATGCCCGATGACCTTCCTTTCCACATTTAAAACATTTACTTGTCCCTTTAAGACAACTCCCTCCATGTTTCTTTCCACACTTTGAGCATAAGGGAAAGTTCATCTTCTTTTCCGTGTGATCTTTAGATTTTTCTTTGAATTCCATCTTCCTCTTCTTATCAAACCCATGTGACTGATGGGTTACTCCAATCTCCATCTCGACTTTGAGAGCACATCGAACGATTTCCTCGTAGCTATTGAAGTCCCTTATGGCTAACGCCCTTCGAAGACTTGGTTTTAAGCCACTAAATAATCGATCGATCTTACTCTCAGGTTGGATAATAATACCAGAACCATACCTTGCAAGTCTTGTAAAATTTGCTTCATAGGTACTAACAGATTCATCATCCCTTTGCTTCAGTTCAAGGAACTCTTTCTCCATATTTGTTCGGAGAATACGAGGGAAGTACTTATTGAAAAATATGTTCTTGAACTCGTCCCATTCCATAGACTCAATTTCATCCCTTTGCCTTGTATTCTTAACAAGATTCCACCATTGATCAGCATCTCCTTCCAAACGATACACTGCTAGGATGACTTTATCATGCTCAGAACATTGAAGAACTGAAAATATCTTTTCATTAGTACTAATCCATTGTTCAGCAACTAATGGATCAGTAGACCCGCTGAAAGATGGTGGACACTGCCTCATGAAGGATTCAACAGAATGTTGCTCCCTCCTTTGTTCGTTTGGAAATCCTGCATGATTCATAGCTTGAGAAAGTTGTGTGAGCATGGCTAAAAGATTTTGCATTCCAGCTCCCATATCGTTTGGTTGCTCAGGGGGACAATCATTGCATTGCCCATCACATTCCGCATTAACACGGTTCCTTCGGGTTCCAGCCATTGACTAAAACCAAGAAGAATAGTGTGAGCAACACTAATTATAATAGGTAACCACATAATTCAAGAATAAAATTTTCATGCTTATGGTCTTATCCTAGGTTATTCATGGCCATTTCTAAGAATGTGTTCTATGCTTAGACTTATCCTTAGGGTTCTTACTAAGGCTTTCACATCCTAGTTTCCAAAGGTTGACTATACCTTTCCTCTGATACCAACTATAACGACCCACACTTTACATACATTGTTAATACTTCAAAATTGAAGCACACTTATTACAACATATGACAAAACCACAAAGGACCGTATAGGTATAGTGTCTTTAGAAACTGGGGAAACATAAACAACTGGTTCATAAATCTTCTACAGTGTCTCCCATTTATTTCATCATATCTAGGGTCCCTTTTAGCATATTCTACTTAATATCCATCTTCCTGACCTGGGGAAAAGAAAACATAAAAGGGTGAGCTCAAATGCTCAGCAAGGGCAAATAAAAGAAATAAAAATCATATCATATCTTTATGAAAATCAAAACCTGCAAAAGAGATCATAATATCTTAACATGGAATAAATCATAGAAGTGAAAATGAGATCCCCATAATCATAACATAAAACTTGAATCTTTGTGGCATGCACACATAATCATGGAAAATCATTTCTTGTTAGTCATGACTCATTGCCAAGACTATCTTAGTGGACAAAGTCCCTTTCTGAACCGAGTTCACTCCTCGTTTCAGTCCTGTATCACTGAACCGAAATAACCTTCCGTTCCAGCCCTGTCTATCTCATGAGATATAAAATCTTTACCCAATGAATTGGAGGGAGATATAGGTCCCACCCATCTTATAATGAATCCTTTCTTATGTGTGCCACATAATCATAAAACATACATCATCGCATAACACATATAACAAAAATGGGATTCTTGAAACATCATGACATCATAAATCAATTCATATATGATAAAGGAATTCATAAACATAATTCCATCACAACATAGTCAAACCAATGTAAAAATATGGATAGAAACAGAACCCTTTATTATCTTAGATGGAAAATAATTTTGATAAAACACTTGAATTGAATTCTTGAGGAAAATATCCTTTCTTCTTCAAAAACATTTTTCCTTTCATAACATGTCATACAACTTTAAAATAAAAGAAGTTGATTAAAAATAAACTTGAAAACTTGTAAAGGAAGCTTCTTTGAAGTAATGTTTTAAAAATCCATTCATGCCGTATAAGTTAAAAAAACATTCTTCGTACTTTTGTCGGAAAAGTCAAAAAGTACCTCGTACGGAAAAACGACAAAAGATTCCTTTCTTATTCTTTACTAAAAACTCACCTAAGGGTAAAATTGGATTTAAACTATTTCAAGTGGATGGAAACAATATTACATATTGAGGGAACATGGATGTGGATGATAAAATACACCCCAGTAAATACTTACGAATAAACAATCTCGGATAAAAATGAGATTGTGATATTTCCCTTACCTTAGGTCCGATTAGCTTTGTACGTGTACGAAGCTCCTGTATAATGGTTTAAATAATGTTATTGACTTATTCCAGAATCATACATATTGATATGAGATCATATATGGTCATATTATTAGCTTCTTGTTAGTAATATTTCATTGTTACTTGTTACTCGGGTCTTTATAACTTTTTGTTCTTATGCGTGTTTTGTCGAATAAATTCTTATTCTTATCTTTAGGTTATAGATAATTCATTTCCAGAATGGTATTAGTGTAGTATATACCATATTCATTCATTCAATTCATTTATATAATCATTATGAAATGAAGATCATGTAGAACGAGTCGCATCACATCGTGGAGACGGTATTCCGTACGTACGCACGAGTGATGATATCGTTCCTATGATCGTGGAATTGTATTGGAGTATATATATATATTATTTCAGTATCAATATTACTTAATAATAATCATATATAGTTACTGATTACACCATTATACCCATCCTTGTAAGGTGATGGTGGAAAATAGATTACACCACGGCGTGGAGACGGTATTCCGTACGTACGCACGCGCGGTGATTTCATTTTTCCGTAGGATGGATAGAAGGTGAATTAGGGTTGTTTCATATTTATAATAACATATCAGTATGTAAGTAATACTGATGTTATTACTTTATCATGAAACAACTAAAGAAGAAGAAGTTGAAGAAGAAAGAAATTGAAAAGATCGGTAATGGATATTACCTCTTCTTTGGAACGCCTTTTTGAATCCTCCACTTAAAGAACTAAGATTGGTCTTTGGAGAAGACCAGGACCTCTAGGATTATTCTAGGGAAGTGGAGAAGGGAAAATGGCAGGGGTTGGCCGAGCTTGAGTGCTCAAATTGGTGTGAGGAGGAGGGGGAGGAGGTGCCCTTTTATAAGGGAGGAGAGGGGCACCTTAGGAATATCTCAAAATATTATTTTATATTAAAGTCAAAATCGGTTTATAATGGTTCCAAAGGGTATTATTTCGAATCTAAAGTGGGGATGTGTCAAAATCCTATCAAACAATAGGATTTAGACAAGTTTAGGGTATTATTTTAACCTTATCAATTAGATTTAACTCTAAGTTAATTAATTTAACTTTTACCGTGTCTTTTTGTTTTCTTTCACTATATGGTTAATACACTTACTATAACATGCCAAACGAACCCCAAATTGTTTATTATTAATATATATATCCTTATCTAAGTCCTTTGGCCGAACCTTAGATTTTTAGGAATAAAATAACAATTAATAATATAATATTTGATTTAAAAACTATTTTGTGTCAATTTTGACACTATTTGATATATGATTTTTGTGAAAGTCATAACAGAATTATATGTTCGAACCAAGTTGATTAAATAAACACTAATATATCATAGCAACCTAGAAAATTAGTGGAATTCATAAAAAGTCTCAAATTACATTTATTTTGGTGTTTATAACATCAATTATGTCAATATTTCATTAATAAGATAATTACTGCATCATCATTGTGTCATAAATAAATTAAATTATTTAATGTCTAAAAATTACAAATAAAATTCCCTTATGTAGGAAATCTTTTTAGCTTTCTAATGAATATTTATAGTAGAATTTATCTTATGTATAACCCCATATTAAAAATGATTTACTTATTAAACTTTGATTTTAACTATTTTAACCCTTCTTTAAATAAATTAATAATAAATGTCCTAATCTAATCCAAGTGGGCCTAAATGATAATATTTTACACTTAAGGTTGTTTTTGGTCGAGATAAACTTGTCCAATAGAATTAGGACATGTTTTAGGGTAATATTAATATCATATTTACCCTTAGTTACCCTATTTACTATTAACCGCGGTAAAAATAGTAAAAAGTTACTATTCACCAAAAAATTATTTTCATCTCATTGAACCACATTTTAGTCCTTGATATTAACCGTGTCTCTCGGATTTTTGAAATTCCATTCACAGAAGCGGTAAAATTAAGTTTTATGTAAAATTCAGTTTTTAACCTACCACTTAGTGGTTTCACTATTCATCAAAAATTGAAAGTTTTCAGAAAAATACCAAAATTTCACCCTAGGCTAATTTCGATATTCTGAGTCCAAAAATGAAGTCCATTTTGAAAAATAAAATTTATAAAATTTCAAAAAAGTGGTTATTACTATTCATAACGGCTAGTTTTAATAGCATATTGTTGTTTAGTGAAACTCGGTATTGCGTACGACGCAAGCTATCGAGGAAGGTCGCGATTGCGTGTAAAGCAAGCCAAGCAAGTGTTGTGTAGAAAAAGATTCCTTTGATGATTTATATAACATAAAAGTCTCGGGTGTTACAATGATATTCAATTTTTATGATGTATTTCAAGAATAGTTTCATCAATTTATACTAAAACATGATTTTCAGTTATTTATTGAAACCATACCTTGTTTCACACTTATTTTAAAGACTCTCTATAGAATGATCCTGATTGATTTTTATAATTTGAAGAAGAAACTCCTAGATAACCTTGATAAAGGATTCATTTGGAAACATATACCACATTGGGGGTGCACATATTCAAATTTTAAAATAAAAATAAGGATCTATGCGACCCTAAAGTTATTATCAGAAGTTGAAAAAAAATCATGATCAACAAAAAATATCATCTACCTGGTACAGATGACATATTTGATCAGTTTTGTTGAGTTCATTACTTTTTCAAAATTGACTATCATTCTAGATAATATTAATTGATAGTCATAAAGAAGAATATACACAATACAGCATTTCAAAAATGTTATGGGCAATATGAATATATAGTGATTCCATTCAGTCGTACTAATTACCCATTTATCTCCATGTATATAATGAATATAGTCATTAAGAATTTCCCTTGAACAATTTTTGGTAGTAATTATAGATAATATTCCTATAAATTCAAAATGTAAATAATATCATAGATATGTCCTGAAAATGTTAACAAAGACCATAATGAAGGAGAAACAATATGAAAAAATTTTAGAGAGTTAATTTTCACTATAAAATATTTCATTTTTTGGTAATATATTCTTAATAGATGATATATTGGTAGATCCATAAATTCCACATGTTATTGATTATTAATCTAGACCAACCACAGTGAAAGAGATATATAGATTTTATGGTTAGGTAGATATGGTAGTTGGTTTGTGTATAATTTATCATTGATATCTAATTTACTCAACAATTTAACTCAGTTGGGTGATAAGTTCATTTGGATAAATGAATGTAGGTAAAATTTTAGGAATTAAAGAGAAGATTAGTCGGTGAACACGTGATTACATTAACTGATATCATAGAAGGGTTTTTAATCTATAGTGATGATTACAATAAGTGATATGGGTTCTTTAATGAGTATAATGAAATGTTTATAGCTTATACCTCATGATAATTGACGACATGATCAAAATTACCCCACTCATAATTTGGAGTTACCTATAGTAACGATTACATTAATGATATAGTGTTATTATATTCACAGAGAAAATTATAGTAAATATAATGATCAAAAAATTTTAAAGTGCATATTCACACATAATCATTTGAATATGAACCAAAGAATATGGTAAGGCATAATTTAAGAATATAACTATTTAATTTTTTTCCACCCTTGAATGTGAACAAGGTGGAAAATGCCTTCAGTCAAATCGATGATAAGATATTATCCATGATAAGGATAAAAAAGATCCAATATTTCTAGATTCGTAAAGTATTGATCTAGAAAATTTGAAAGAAGGGGATAAATGTTATCTTTATCAATTTAATATTCAACCATTTATCCAACTAAAGATAAAATATTCTAAAAATAAATATGTAGAGTTATAAAATAAGGCCAAAATCCCAATGAGATTAAAATTGATTATGATGTAATGATAGAGTATTTGAATCGTGTAATTATTCCTTTAATACTATATTTGAATAAGGGGATTTTATAGGAATATCATAGTTATTCTTTCTTTATTCATCTTGTATGTATAATGATGTATAGATATTTGAAAGAGTATTTCTTATATGATGGAATGAAGAGAGATATTTCAAAGATTGAATATTGGTGATAGGTATGTTAGAAATTCCTAGCTAAGAGAGAAATGTCTAAGGGGTGGTTACATCCATTACCCATGCCAAAATGGACATTTCAAAACACCACCATGTATTTTTTCATCAAACTCCCCAAAAAAATGAAGGGAATAATGATATATGGGTTTTATTTTATCATCATACAAATTCAATAACATTCATTGAATTGAGTGAAGATTTATATTTGGATATTCTTTCCAATATATAGATTAATGAATTTGTAATTTTTTATAGAGTATTGCTTTTAACTTTATCTAATCTGGATCTTTGGTTTAAGTAAATGTTCTGGAGAAGTCTTCAGCACTCTCATGATAGGGGGTTGAGTTTCAACACTATGATTCATCATCAGATACATGGATACTTTAAAATTAAAACTCATATCCTAGAGTATATGTTGAGATATTTCTCTATGAATTCTAATGGTGGTCAGGATCAACACCTTCCACTATATGAATTTTTATACAATATTAACATTCACTCAAGTACTCAAATTGATCCATATGAAGACCTATATTGAAAGAACTGTATAGCTCCAACGTGTTGGAATGAAGTTAGAGAAAGAAATATATTGGAACTTTAAAGATATATGGAAATGAAAGATAAGGTTATATCAATTAAAAAATAATATAAGTTGATAAAATTCGATAGAAATTTTTTTGATAATCTCTAGCATGGTATTGAATTTAATGTTGGTGAAAAGGTTTTCTATAAATTTATCCATGGAATAAAGTTATGAGATTCAGGAAAAATAGGAAACTAAGCCCAAGGTAGACCAATCCATTCTAAATTATTGATTGTATCAGGATAGAAACCAATTATTTTGTGCTTCCACAAAACCACTCTCATTTCCACGATGTGTTAGATGTATCTCTTCTGAGGAATTAAATAAATGCCCCTTTACAAGTAATAAAATCAGAGTTCATACCCCTAAAGCATTATCCTTCTTATGAGGAAAAACCTAGGGAGATTCTAGATCATACAGAGAATGTCTTAAAATACAAGACCACTTATATTGTCAATTTTTTTTATTGAAAGCACCAGTTTCAAGAATCAATATTAGAACCTAAGGATGTAATGATGTAGAAGTATTCGTAGGTGTTTGTACAAATGTGAAGAAATTTAGAATGTTAAATCCATTTTATTGGGGGTATATTGTAAAATCCAAAGTTTTTATAGATTTGTTATTAATAAATTAAATTTCATTAATATATTTTGTTACATTCATCTCTAATTTGAGCTATCATTTCATGAAAACCTAACTTTATCTTTCATTACACTCAATATTGAGTTTTAACAAACCAAAAAGAACTCTTAACTTTATTATAAAACATGAAAATTATTAACCATCTATTAAAATTTAAAAAATTAATATGAATAAAAAAATAATACTATGTAATATTATTTTTATAGAGAAATAATATTGATAAGAAGGTAATTTTTTAAAAAAAATTATATGTTTTAAAAATAATATCTTCCTTAAAAATATTGTTTTTTTTTGTGAACAATAATAAAATTATTTTCTAAACATTTAGAAAATTAATTTTTTTAATGAAACATAATTTTTTAAATAATCATGTCAAAATTAGTATTGGGTGAATTCTTGGAATTTTTCTGAAATGATTAATTTTTCAATGAATGGTAGAAAATAATGGTTTTTATTGAAAATTACCTTTTCATTTAATGAATTTATATGGATTATTATTTTTTAAAATGGTTTTATAAGTAAAATTAGTTTTATAATATAACTATTTATACAATTTATTTCATTATAATAATTTTTATATTGAATTTTTATATACACCAATTTTAAACTTTTGAACATTTTCCCTCTGGAAACCTGCCTTCTCTATGTGCATGTAGGATTAATTTTACATTAAATTTTCCGCCTGGGTAAACATAATTTGGAAAAATGGATTAATTATTTGGAATAATAATAATTTATATTGTATTATATGTTCGACCAAATTTTTTAAAATTATTAATACTAAAACCAATAAAAATAAATTGTCATAGTTAAGGTGAAATTGATTTATATAGGGTTAAACTAAAAATATAAGGGATAAATTAATAAGAAACTTGTAAAAAATAGATTTTATTACAATATTTAGACCTTATAACATAAAATATTCTATAATTGCTCATTTCAGAGATTTTTGGCATGTAAAAAACATGTTTATAGATTATTCTTTTCAAAGATACCAAGTGTGTCCTCTCCCCCACTTTTGAAAGGAAACCCCTTATCCTCTCATATTAACACATCGAAAACCATTTGATTATTACAATAAATGACAAAAAATATTCTAAAAATATCTCCCCATATCCTAGAGTAATTTTATATATCAAATCTCAAATAATAATTGTTTTGGTTAGGCCTAAAGAGGATGTTTAAATAAGAAGTAGTGCTTTTAACTATGAATTTTTGTTTTACTTCTTCTAACTTCATAAAATATTTTTAAATTATGCGGATATAAAAAAATTATATAAAATTCAATTTTATGTTATGATGTTAATTTAATGACATATATATGTCTCCTCCTCTGTCAAATGGGATACAAAATTATTATTCCTATGTACGGTGAACTGTCGCCTCACGAATTAATGTTTTTTATTTTCCCTCAATACCACTCACATTTGGGTATAATGATTGATTAAATTTATATATATGATATATATCAAATTTTTACACTTATATAACTATTATTACACATATACCTTCTTACATTTCATTCATTTGTAATATAATAACTTCTCTTATGTGTCCGACGAAATATCGCTTTGCATTGCGATATGATTCATTCATGTTTTACATGGAAGGTAATAATGATGGTTTTAATAAAAAATATGTGATATATATGATATAAAAATTATTCCATTATTTCAGTAAATTATTTTAATTTCTTAATTAAAATCTGTCAAGAAAATGGAAACATTGTCCATGTATATATACAGTCTACCATTTCCCAGTGCGGTGTATTTCATTTTCTATCTCTAAATTTTATGGATTAATCTACATAAAAATATAATAAATGTATATGATATTTATATCACAGTAATAATTATATATATTAAGTAAGCATGATCAAATAAAAAGGAAAAAATAACAAATCAAATCTTACACAAAAAAACAAAGTATTTATTTCCCAAAATGTGACTTCAAAATGGAATTGTTAATAAACATGTAACAAAAGGTCATAAGTTAATAATATATAGATTGATATTTATAATTATTTTTCATTAATATATTTATAATAAATTTTTTTTATTATATTGTTTTTTTAATGTGTATGAATTATTTCTTGGATTAATGAAATGGTTTTTTTCTCAAATTGACTTTATTAAGACAGACATTATCTTATAAACCGGTCTTATTTTATGAGGTGTATATATATCCCATTTGAAATGTAATTTAAATTATTTATTTATGATAGTGATATTATAATTTTTCATTAATTTTATTCTTTCATGTGAGATTATTTATAGTTATTAAATAAGTGGTGACAGTTTTATGATACAATCTTATTATTTATCAGGATTTTTATTGATTATGCATCCAATAATGAAATTGTAAGATATATACTCAAGAAACTCATTATTTTTGTTATAATAAATTTTTTACATCATAATACATGTTTACTTTTATTTTCCTCTCTTTAAGTACAAGTATATTTGAAAACAATGTTTTTAACAAAAAACATCTATATTTCCCTCTTCAGATGAAAACCCTTTTTCTTCCAAAACCATGTTTTCAAAAACTGTTTTCAAATTTTTTTTTCAAAATTATCCAAATTATTTATTAAATAAATTTTTACACAATTTTTTCTTTATAATTTTTTTAAAGGAATCTTCATGTCATTTTCCAAAAAAAATTATTATTTATATTATAATGAAGATGTGGATGGAATATTTGTTTTAACATGTTCAACATGCATAGAATTTCCCAAACTTGTGAACATTATTTCCATAGAATATTCCTTTATATACTATCATGATATTTTCAAATAAATATATTTGAATGATATTTTATGAGTTTAAAATTTAAACAATGTTATTTTTAAATAAAGGATATTTTACTCAAGAAATATTCTACATGATTTTTATTTCAAAATCATTTTCCATGTAATATGACATCCTTTAATATACATATAATTTATAGGGGATATGATCAAATAATTTCATTATTATTATTTATATAAATATTTTATGATTATGAGAATAAGAGTTTTATGAAACCCCTTTATCATCCATAAGTTATACCATGATAGTATTCTTATGAAACCTACTTATTGTTTTCATAGGTTATGATATAATAAAATGACAGAATGACTATAATTTTTTTCTACAAGTTATGCTATGATGAAATGTTTAAAAAACCAATTTAGTTTAATGGTTTTCAGAGGATTAATGTTTTATGGTCTTGTGGCACACATATTTATGATTATCGTTATATAAAAGGAGGTAGGGATATCTCCCTCTAACACATTAGGTCAAGATCAATATGTCATGGGATAAATATGACTGGAATAGGTATCCACATTCAGTAAGGGACTATCTCCACTATGATAGTCAGGTAATTGAACCTAGACTACTATGATTGTTTTGGGAGTGAACCCATTCCACTAGAATATCCTTGGTAATGATCCTTAACTACAAAGAAAATGAACTTATGTTCATATGTTTATGGAATAAATATATGTACTATGGAATTGTTATAATATCTTTGTTCATGTTATTTGATTCTATTATGATTAAATTATTATGAACTATCATTATTTATACCATGATTCATATTTAAGATCTATGATATGCCGGGTATGGTTTTCAAATTTTATTCCAATGTTCATATACCCTTATTCTAATGAAATATTTTTATCTATATTGTTTACCCTTACTAATAATTTTGGATCACCCTTTCTTATATTTCCTTTATCTAGGTTAAAATTATATGTATTATATATAATTTATCTAAAAATTGTTCTAGTTTTAAAAAACATGGTGGAAGATGAAAAATAACACTTATGGGAACGTTTTTTTATGTTTTAATTTTTACAACAGAATTGGACCTAAATGATTTAGGAACGGATTGTAATGTTTTTTAATGAATATTTTTCAATTAAGATATAATATTTTTGAATAATAATTTTGGGTCTTTATAGATTCAACACAATATATATTGAACAACATGAATAAAAAATTACATGAATAGAAAATATTTTTAGGATAAATTTTTACCACTGAAGATACACCTGAAGAGGTAATTAATTTCAAGAAGGAAAACTAAAAACATTTTAAAATGATTGATAATATAAAGATATTATTAGAAGAGAAAATAAATAGAGTTCAATCTCCCAAATAATAAGGTTGTATCTCTTTGATATAAGCTATAGGTTATATCAAAGGTGGATTATGAAAAAACAAAGATAGAATTAATGAAATTTTCAGATATAGATTTGATAAAAAAGGAAAAAAGAGAAACAAGTACAATTAAAAATATCATAAATTAATATAGGAATAGACCTATAGAAAATGTTTTTCTTGAATTTCTATTTGATACATCCAAAACTCATAAATACACATTATATAATACGGGTAGAAATAAAATTAGTGAGAAAAACTAAGTTACCAATGTCAGATGAAAAACCAAAAAACAACCCTAAATCTTGGAACATATAGCGATAAAGTTATATAAATATTGTCCATTAATTAAATTCTAATTAATTTGATTTCTTAGTCATATATTAACCTTGTCTATGAATATAGATTATTATATGAGAGGTTAATATCTCATTAGATGGAAATAAAGGATATGACGATATCTTATATCTCAAATAAAAAAATTATGGATATTCCTATAACTACTGTCATTTTGGATAGAATGATTTGAATTATATGATAAGAAATAATAAAACCCATAGAAATGGATACAAAAGATAATATTTTGTTAAAGATTAATAAATTAATCAATTATAAAATAGGTCTTCTACAATGGATGAAGATTTGTATGATATTTTAGTTATTAAATTCAATTACATGTCTTTTGGAAGGAGAATAATAAGAGTGAGAATGTGATTTTTATAGAGATTTATCTTTAAGAAATAGAAATAGACTGTCACATATCCTCAATAATGGTTTCCCATTCCATATAACCAGAAATGTAAATCCATTGAATAATGTGAAGATTTTTCTTGATAAAACAGTTATATTTGTCAATAATGGGGCATTCAATGTCATTTTAAGTTGAAATTCAATTCTAGATGGAGTTGAACTATGAAATAATGATATTATTTATGTGGATGGCCTTCTTCATAATTGTCTTATTCTGAGTCAACTTTTAGACTCAGAACATAATGTAATCTTCTATCAAAATGTTTACTCTATCAATGGAGGGCAGGAAACTATTTTTAAAGGGAAAGGAAACCAATTAAATCATTACCAAGTATATTTGAGATGAAAAAATACTCCTTTCTTAAAATGGTGGAATAAGATATACATTAACATAAAATATTTGATAACAGCATGAAATACATTATGGAGAATCTATTCAAATTAAATTCTAAAAATGATACACCAAATAAAAATAGTGAATGGTAAAATATATGGTATGATTTTATAAGAGAAAAACTAGTAAATACTCCATATCATCCGAAGAATAAAATGGTATCAAAACTATATTATTAGATATTTACATATGTGTTTTATCCCATGAAGAATTTTGGAGCTTATTGTGAGAAGTATGTTATCTTATTCATTGATCATTGTGTTAGAATTAGTTGTATCAATTTTATGTAGTCCAGTATGTAGGTTTTTGATTGAATGAAAATATATTAAATGAGTGATGATAATAAAACTAGAAATCTATCATGGTTTTTAAATCTAGTCACAATATAAAATACTCCTATTAAAAGGTGTAAACTACATGTTGAACCATGGGATAATTCATAAATTTTCATTTGTAATAAAACTACAAAAAAATTTACGGAATCAAACAATTGAACGGAGAATTTCATGGAAAATAAATTTCTCATAAAGAGTGTAATATTTCACCACTATTAAAATAAATTCATAAATTTTTTTTAACCACATAGAATTGGTAATTTATATTCCCCTTTGAAAAGTTTGAACAATTTGAGATATCTAATTGGATAAAAAAAATTGGAATGCATTATAGTGTTTAAATGTGGATGATACATTAAAATAAGTAATAAAATCAAGTGGTGTATAGTGATAAAGTGAATGGGGAATTAATTATGGGATACTCTATCAGGAGTAAGGCCTCTAAATGTATCTAATAATGATTAAATAATATTATAGTGAGTAACAATGTTAATATTTATATGGAAAATCAGTGAAAAAGTTTGGAAATCAATATATAAGTATGTTTATGGATAATGATGAAGAACAAGATTTGAATAAAAATGGGTTTCAAAGCCATACTGCATAGAATATTTAGAGGATTAATTAATATATTAATGAGTTGTTGAAATAATTCAACCAATAACCCCATGGATAATATTATATAAGTTTCAAATTGTGAAATATTATTTTTGATGAAATTACACCAATACAAACTGAAATGATGAGACCAGAAGAGAAAACATATGTATTGTGTCATATAGATCTACAATCATTTGAAGAAATATTGAAGGATGATTCATGGGTCAATGTTATGATTAAAGAGTTGGATTAAATTGAAAAAAAATTAAACATTATAATTCATAGAATTACTGGTGGGTCATAATTTAATAGTAAAAAATGGGTTTTAGAAACAAAAAAAATATTAATATGGAAAAGTGACCTTAAATATATCTGGATTATTATAGAAGGGGTATTCAAAATTATAAATATTTTATTTTGAATTAATATTTACACTAGTCTCAAGACTACAGTCAATATGACTCTTCCATCCTATGGTTAACTATCAGAAATTCAGAATTTGTCACATAGATGTCAGTAGGATATTATTAAATAGAATTCCTAAAGAATATATTTACATTGAAAAACTAATTATTTTTATAATTTTTGATGATCTATCAATATTATTTAGATTGAATAATTTTTTTTAGCTAAACAAAATCACCTCGGGCCTTCTATAATCAGTTGTATACATCCTTAAAGAGGCTAGAATTCAAAAGATGAGGATTTGATCATAATATCTATATGATGTCGACCATGGATGTATATATCATGGTGATCATTTATATTCATGAAATATTTTTTTAAGGAATCAAGAAATATTTGATGCCCGATTTTTCTAAAATTATAATCTGAATATTGGAAATTAATATGGTAGGGAAGCTCTCATTTTTCATCGAGAAACTAGTTGTTTAGAAAGGTATCTAAACGTTTGTTTCCCATGTGAAATATGCAATGGAGTTTCAAAAAAAGTTCAACACAGATGATTGAAATCTTATTTTGATTGTAATAATAGTTGTAAATAAACATGAAATATATGAGTAGTGGAAATCTATTGATAAAATATATTACAGAAAAATATTTTGACACCTTTTATATATTATGGTTACTAGAACTGTTATATTATTTGAAATGTTCCTAGATTCCCATAACCATGGTTTCCCTAAAATTATCATCTTTTCATTATAATTTGGATCTTGAGGTATATTCAAGGAACTATTTTTTTTATTTTGATGTATTGTGCAGGAAAAGAGAAAAAAATAAATTTCTACTCAAATGAGAATTGGGTTGGTAGAATTTTGGATATAAAATATATAAGTGGAGGAGAGTTTTTAAGCAAAAATATGTGTACTGGATGGATTAAAAAAGATCAATAGAAACATACTATTGAACTACATAAAAAGGGTATATTTTATCTATAAAATAATAAACACAACTAACTTGGAAGAAAAAAAATTGGAGGGTCATGGAGAAGAATTGAAGCTACTGATGATAGTCTATTGTAATAGTTAAACTATGAGAAAGATAATAAATAATCCAATTCATCCTTATAATACAAAGAACATAGAAATGCGGTATCATTTTATTAAATAAAATTTCAATAAATAATGATTAAACAATATCATCAAGGTACAAATTGACAAGTGGAAAATATCATTACAAAACCATTAACCATGCCAAAATTTGAAATTCCGAGTTTGAACCTTAGTGTCAATCCACCTCCCTCTACATGAGTAGGTTTGGATTAAAACCTATTTATATTGTGTATAATGATTTATCTATAAATTATTCTCTGTTTTTGGAAATATATTCTATTTTTTATACAATAAAGAGGGATCAATCATGCAATGGGGGTTTATAGCCATGAAGAGGCTAATCCAGAAACTATTGATAAGATTGTTATAGTTTAATTATATTTTATGTTTACTATCATGAGCTTCAAATCATTCAGTCATAGAGAAATTATTAAAAACAATTTAAAAATAATCAATGGTGGTGAAATTTACAATGATGTATAAAACTAAAATACATTTTCGATGACAACTATTTTTAAATTTTATTGCCAATGAGCGTAAAATAGTGAAGGAGAATATTGAAGGAGAAAACATAAATAAAGGAATATTTCTAAAAAATAAAATGGGGGTTTTATCTCCCATATATTGTAATATGTTGGATTTTATATCAATTATTATATTATAATACACTTACAAATCAGCATTAGACATGACAAAATTTCATGAGATGTTTATTGATGCAAGAATTAATCCCACTAATAAAAAAACCATGTTAGTCCTAAAAAAGTTTTGGTTAAAAATATAGAAATGATAATTTGGTAAAATATATAATAAATAAACAATTGTTCTTTGTCCTATATATAATCACTAATAAAATGACATCCACCTGATAATGCTTCAATAATATAAATAGTATCTTTGATCGGGGTATCACTGAGAAGAAGATGAGAACATCACATGAGGGTCAACACAAATAGAGAAGAATAAAAACCATGGGGTGAGGTTGGGCATAATAGTGGACATTTTTATTTATTTCAAAATAGCTTTTTTAAGATCCATATATATCACTTCATGTTTGATAAATAATATATATGAATAAGGAGTAAATAGATGTGGTATTATAGAATATAAATTTGGAATTTCAAATGAGATAGCCTCTCCACAATATATATTATAGTAGAAAAATATTAAAAATTATTCGAACACTCCATGAAGGTTACCATGTATTATTTACCTAATATTTTGAAAAATAATAGAGACGTGAACATGTAATTAAACACTGATCTATGGGAATAGTGTTTTAAAAATTTCCAATGGATATCCACCACATCATAAATGTTAAAATTTCACATTGAGAGCTTACCTATGAAGAATGGGAACTGAAAACTCACGAATTGGGGAATATATAGTAAATGAATAAGGAGTTAAATATATAATTTACCATGAAATGTAAAAAATGGAATTTGAAACTAGACACACCATAGTGGTTTTTGTGTTCATTGGTTTGAATGAAAAATAGAGAAGGTAGGATTTTCATTTAAACATATAGATACTAAAATTGGAAATAAATGATAACCAAGTTGTTGTAATGGTTTAATCTCACTAGTGTTTTATGGGGTTTATGAAACATTTCATGGTGAGGGTGGTAGTTGAAATGTTTTATGTGTACGGGTAAAATATTTAGTTTTTATTGATATTGAATGATGTTTTCAAAAATGTGTGTTTTGCTGAAATATTTTTTTGGGGTGTAATTATCACATAAAGTGCAAATCATAGTTTTATATTATTAATATTTTTTCTAAAAAATGTTTAATAATTTAAGGTGTTTATGGTTTTTAAAGGTTTTTTAATATTTGGAATCTATTTCAGTTTTTTAATTGGTATTTACAAACATGTTTTTTCAATTAACTTAGTTTATAAAATGTATAAAACTATATCTTTATGAAATGTCATTAGTCATGGTGATTGTAATGAGTGGTAATGAAACATGGAATCTTTTGAAGAATAGTATTTTTGAAGGTTTGGAACATTTGGACTACTTATTAAAATAATGTATTTTTATTATGTGGTGAGTTGTATTCGGATTCCAAAATGGATATTGATGCATTATTTTTTAAAAAGGGAATGCTTATTCCTATTATCCTCAATAAAATGATTGTAATTTTAAAATATATTATTAATTTCATTATATATTAGAAATATATTGTGATATCCTTAATTAAAAGGATTTTTTTACAAGTTATAGTGTTTGGATGAAACCCATATGGGGTTTTCTTTATTATTTATTATTATGTTTAAAATGGTTTTTTCTAATGGTTTAAGGTGGGCTGTTTTTTTAAAATCTAAGGTAAGGTCTAGATTGATGTTTCATAGGTTGTTTCAATAGATTTAGTTGAAAAATATTAGATTATAAATTGTTTGAAATGATTTTCATTATTTTTAAACATATAAATAATGAAAGGATAATGTTTTTAATAATATCTTAAAAGGTTTTTTTACTAATCATTTTATCACCAATAATGGTTTTGGGAATTAAATTTCTTTTTAAAGACTATGGTTGATAAAATAATTATCATGGATTAATTATTTATTGTAATTATATTTTAATTAATACCTAGTCAGGAATTAGTTTTTTGGACAGTGTTTTTGATAGCCTTAGATTGAGTGGGTTTTCTCCTTTCTTGGATATTGATGTCAAGAAGCTTAACCCAATGTGTAGTTGATTAGCTCATTGAATTTGTATTTTATGGATACTACATTGGGGTTAACGTTTTTTTTTTATATTAATGTGTAATGGTTTTGGGTTTTATTGTGGGGTATTAGAAGAAAATATATTATTATATTAGGGGTTATATTTTCTTTATTTTCAATGAATCCCTTAATGGAGGAGTTAGCACATTGAATTTTTTCAGGTGGTTGGACACATGATTAATCCCCAATGAGGGGTTCAAGGTGTTTTATAATGGTTTTTACATGATTTGTTTATTTTTTTATATAATTTACTCATCTTTTTTTTCTATCTTGTTAAAATGATAAAGGTTAGGTTTTATAGATCAAAAGAGATTCTTTTCTTGTGAATTAGTTTTACTAAGACTTAAAATACATTGATGTATAGAAAGATAGTGAAATTTTAGGGTTTCTTTTTTACGTAATTGTACAGTAAGGATAAATTCCATCTAAAATTAATTAGAGAGAGATCCAGGTGTTTTTTACTAGAATTCAAGTATATATATTGATTTATAAAAGATACTGTTAGAAGTGTGAGTTGTCAATTTTGGAATAAGAAATTGATATTTTCATAGTATTTGGAGTGGGTGAGAGTTTATTTTTTATAGTAATTAATAATTTTTATGACTATGTAAATTCTATGGATTTATGGATGGTGGGAATAATGTATGGGAACTCACTTTTTGCATACATGATCATTAACATAATTACTTAATAAAATATTTCAATAATAACCTCCAAGGAACATTTAACATTTATTTCCGTGGAAACTCGGTACATAATGCATGATGTATATAAAGAATTTAAACATAGACTTTATTTAATGTTCTTACAAAACTCATTTGTTATTCCGTCTTATCTAACCTTATAGAAAATGATTAGTTGGGGGAATACATCAATAAAATATTGTGAGAATATATCCTAATAATTTATAAACAAAGTTAATGGAACATTTGTGATTATAAAGGAAAAAAAATATAAGAATAAATAATGACCATAAATACATAAGACATAATAAAATTGAATGATTATATGTGCATAAGGAATAATATGGAAATGTATCTACAACATAAAAGTGATAAATTCATAATTATATCACCAAGTTTCATTGTTATGGATTCATAAAATATATTTCCATGTTTTTTCATAGAGGTATGATTAATCATTATCAATTCATGATTTAGATGTATTTTTACCAAATTATCCTTGGACATTAATTCTTTACTCAATGAATTCGAGTTCTATTAGTGTAAACCCTTCATATGCCTATATATATGTGTTCCACGTATTTTATATATCATAAGAAAATATTTGATCATATTATACCATTAATTTTGAATATAGGATTCATATATGTAATAACCCAATCAATTATTTATAGTTCAATCTATATGGATAACCTTGAATAAAAGAAGTGTTGGTTATTCAAAAAAATAAATGTCTGGAATGGAAAATCAAGAATAATTTTGACAACATAACCAGTATGGATAATAGTTTATAGGATGGGATTAATAATATTGAAATATATTCTATCATTAATAAGAAACCATTTGGATAATAAAGTAATGATTATAAACTCATGAACATAAAATGAATTAAATATAAAATGAATTATTAAAAAGGAAAAAATTAAATTTGAGAATTAAGAAGATAATCTATTGACTTTTGAGGTTGCTACTTAAATATGTATGGAATCTCTTTAGAACCCTATTGTAATGAACTGTTATTGTAGTAAAATTATTTCTTTAATTGAATGTCATTTTGAGATTTTTATCTTACACATTTCATAAAACTAAATAAATCACATTACTTTAATAAAATAATATTATTTAATATGAATGAAACATTATATTCATTATATTTTTGGGTATGAATAGAAATAAAAAACATAAAGAAATATATAAAAAATAATAAATAAAAAAATTATTTTTATTCTTGAATAATCAATTTCTCTAAAGAATATTTTTTATGCATCAAGTGTACTAATATCAAAATTAATTTTCACAACCATATAAATTCTCATTGATAAGATAATATTTATTTATTTATTTATTTATTTAGTAGGTAAAAAATAAATAAAAAGGGATATATCGTTATTATGAATAAAAATAGGCTTACTATAATTTTATATAATAGTTAAGATAATGGTAAAATTTTTAATTAAAAAGAGATTTTTTATGAATATTATGTACTTTTATCTCAAAAAAATTAATCACTTTATCACAATGAAAATAATATAATTATTAAACAAATAAAAAATATATTAAAAAAATTAAATTGGTACTCAATACTAAACAATATTAAGAACACGTAATGTTTGAAAAAACTTTTTTTACAAAACTATTTTTCTATATATTAAATGTTTTCATTTAAAAGTTAATTTTTATATTATTCAAAAACTGAATTAAATTTTATGGAAATTGAATTTATGCTTAGAAAATAAAAATTTAGTAAATATGGATATATTAGATATTTAATAATATATGAAATACTTTCCAAAAAACATGTTACCGATATAAATACCAAAATGGTTAAATGTAGAAAACTAGTGCAAAAAGACATCGAACATGTTTAAAACATATTTTAAAATAAATAGTTGAGGATTTCTTGACCTTATATAATCTCAAAATTCATTATTTCCCACTTTTTGAGTCTTTTCCCCTTAAATGGTTAAATTCCATCACTGAGAAATTAATTTTTATTTATAAAAAACCATTTTCTTAACTTATAAAAGGATATCACATCTACCACATTCTCTAACAATTCTAAAAATTAGATCATCAAAAAATCTACCCTAGAATCTCTCAAAATTTATCCTCGTATCCTAGAAGACATTTCCTTTCCAAATTACTAGCTATAGATCCTTATGTTGTTACCTAAGGGATAACATCCTAAGGGAGTGGAGGTTAGAGAATGTTTAGGTAATAATGACTTAAGGAATGGGAGTTTTACTCAAGTAGTTTTCTTGATTCTCAATGATTCTATTTTAATATGTTTCTAATTAATAGTATCATTATATTATATAGATATATTATATGGAATTTATATCATATTTTCTTGGGAAACTATATAAATATATTCCTTTCCCTGTAATTGTTGATTATGTTAGGAATAATCCTGATTCTCTCCAAATAAGCTGGTTTCCATCCATATCTGTATTTCATATTCCTTCTAATTTTTTCATATTTATTTTTTATCCCAATTATATATTTTCCCATGTGAAATTCACATTACCCATTATCTATTTTCAATATGATTTTTTACCCTTTTATGATGTTGGTTTTCAAAAAATGAATTTCAAAATAATAAAATTGTTTTCTATTCTATTCTAATCAAATAATTATCTTGAACTACAAATTAATGTTTGATTAAAATCATGTATATTTGATGATCTATTATTCAATATTATATTTCAAACAAATGTTTTTAATCTTTGTAAAATTTTGGGGCTGAACCATCATTTTATTATTAAAGAAATGACCTCTTTTTTTAGGTAGAGGGGGACCCATTACGTAGCCGGAATGCCCAAGTCCAAGTGGCTAGAATACAAGGCATGAAATACCATTTTTTACCATGGAGTCCTTTAATTAATAGTACTTCTAAAATAATCTGTCTTCTATAGTAACGGCACAGCTACATTCTATACTACAGTGCATATGCCGCTATAGTACCTCTGCTGCTTCAGTTTCATCACTTCTACAATTTCACCGTTTCTACAGTATTGTTATAGTGCCCTGTTACTGTACTGCTATAGCAACCTGGAAATTTTTCCCTACTCGAATTCGATGTTGGGTATTTTGGATTCCAAGGAAGATCATGTAACACCTGGGTATAGGCTCATTGGCAAATAAATTTTTCAATTTTTTCACTTAAACCTAAGGAAAATAACTTGTTAAAGTGATCTGTAACTTCATCATTTATGAAAATGATTAAAATATATCCTAAAAACTCTATTATAGTTTTGCTATAATTTTAATCTTTATATCTAAAATCAAATATTAATTGAAAATTATTTTTCTTGGATAACATTTAAAACTTCCCTATGATATAATATTTTAGTTGATTGAATTTTTGATGTAAACAACTTACATTATTGATTTAAATATTTATTATACCATATGGAAATATTGTGAAATTCATTTTCCATTACATGGGTTATTTGTAATGTGATAAATGATTAGTTTTCATTAGCACATATATGTTTATATTATTGATAGGTATGGTCATATGTCATCATCCAATGAATTGGTTATGTATTTATATCTATTTCTATAAAAAATAAATATCCATCTTATATGTGCTCCCAACATGATGATTCTGTTTTATTTTTTTGTTGATGATCTATTTTAAGCTATGTTTTAAGGGTGTGTTAAATTTCTATATCATAATAATATGATTATACACTATGGATCATTTTTATTATTTTATAATTCTATACTATTTTCCACAATAGATGTTTTTTATATATGATTACATGTCATTATGTCATGATTTATGAAAAAATATTTATATTCCATTTTCCATTAATTTATATATTTCAACCTTTTCATTTCATATCAAATTATTATGATCTAACCCTTGTTGACATATTGATATTTATTCCCCATAATAGGAATTTGTTCTTATAATTTTCTTATGTTTCCCTTCCCAATTATATGAATATTAGTATAAAATATGGTAATTCTATAAGGGGTATATTGTGGATATATTATGGAGAAGTATTCACATATTTTTTAAAATAAGTTTTATATTTGTCTTATTCTCAAAGACACTAAATCTCTAGTATAAGGGATTGTGTGTTAATTTATGGTATTTAATTTTTAACTTATATAAATGATATAATATAAATATATTTTTATCTTTTACCATTTCAATTGGTATTAAAGCATATTTCTAAAGTATGTTTCATTAGGCATCACATCTAGAAGTGTGGGTCTGGGGAGCCTCAGGTGTTTTTAGAGAAACTTTTAGTTAATTTTTAGGATTATTTTAGTTATATTTTTTATTAAGATGAATTTTTTTTTTTGAAAAACATATGGATGATTATAAGTATAAGATAACATCCTATAATTTTGATAAATATTTGAGTATGTGCTTTTCCTAAAAAATAAATCCATGTATGGGTATTCGAAAGTGGATGAGGTTGTGGCATAGATATACTAATAACCCTAAAAAAGTATTTTTGAGAATCAAATTGATATTTTCATAGTTACCAAAGATTTGGAATAACACTACATACATGGATAGAATCTTCTGAGTGATATTCTTTGGTTGATATTATTTTCATTATAAACCATTATAAATGTTTTGGGATCATATTTGTGGTACCATAATAGAACCAAATAAAAGATATGCAAGGATTAACCAATATTGAAATATAGAAATTTTTTAAGTTATGGGACATAAGTTATATATTATTTACCCCTTTCTGTTAACAGTTTTCATTTTTTGAATAAGTATTCTTATCTTTAACTTTTCATATTTAATAACTGTATGGAGAAATAATAAACTGGGTTAACACTAGTTGTGATGAGAAATGTGATGATTTTTATAATTAGAAACCAAATTTAATGGGATTTGGATTACCAAATCCTATAGTGATTCTCTATCAACTTTTGGAATCTATGAATAATAACAGAAAACATTTTGATCTCCTTAATTCACCATAGTAGGACAAGCTTTATAGTGCATTATTCATACAACAACATCCACCCCCTTTTAATGGGTCCTCCTATCCACTTATTTCTAATAAATATATTGATTAAATATAAATGATATGTTATATTCAATAGTTTATGAAACATCAGAATGTTTTTCGATCACTTTATCATTTTTATGGCGAGGATGGCTAATTGTAGACACTCATGAAGAATAAAATGAAAAATTTTGATACATACTATATGGAATTGGAGAAGTTCAATAAAATACTCTCCCTAATTATTTTCCTTCAAATATTTAAGAAGAATATAGGGATTTAATTATTTGTGTAGAAGAAAATGGACGAAGAGTCTATTAGTATATACAAATAAACTGCTTGAGTCTTGAATGGTATGACTTCTATTTTATCTTTGACCCTAAAATGGAAATTGATTATTTCTTTAGTGTTTTAAATAAATTTATTCTAATTGATTAATCAATAATATAATTTGGAATCTATAAATATATTTATTTGATATTTACTAATATTAGATATGGAAACTGGATAGTTACATTGGTTTAGGGAGAGAAAAGGTAAGTAGAGTATCATGGAAGATTTTATGGTAATTATCGAGTGATAAATAAACTATAACTACCTAAATATCAAAAAATCATGAGGAACAACCTAAGTAATTTCATCTAAGGAACATTTAATTATGTAAAGTGTGGTAATATTGTACATAATGAGAATGATCATGATAAAGCTGAGAAGAGGCCAGTCATTGAAATAGTGAAAAATAATGCACCACCCACACCTAAATGTAAAAAATAAATAGATTTTTTAAATTATATAAATAAAATCCTCAACCCTAGAGATAATAAATATAATATTCCCCTAAAATCTCATAAAACGGAGGACAAAGGAAGAGTTTATGTTATCACAACCATTGAGGTATATCACGATAATTAAGTGATGAAGGTAGATTAATTATCCACTATAGAGTTTTTTATTCCTTATTTTATTTTAGTTCTTTTCGTTAATTCATATCATGCATCTTTTCTCGAAATATTTATCCACCGCCTCCAGCATTGGATATTAAACTATCTATGAAAATATCTAGTAGAATAAAGATAATTCCTTTTATATATAACAATTATATAAAAAAACATTTGGGGGAAGATACATCTTAGGTATATAGTTCTTCTTAACTTAGTTGAATTTAAAATAATATTGGGTATGGGTTAGCTATTATTTTTTAACGTATATATCAATTTATTTTGATAAAGAAATATCATTTCATGTCTTGAATCATCCTACTAAAAAATATCAATGTAAGGATGATCATGAACTCCCTTTAGAATAAAATCTAATAATATGGTACTTGAAACTAAAATATAGTGACTTCCATCTAAAATGATCTAGGAGGAATTAAACACTGGTAACATGCGTATTTTATTAGAATATGTTGTTGTATTACTAAATAAACATCATGGTCCTCCCCTGAACATGAGGTTCAGTTCTTGATTGAACTCAATACAAGATCGATGCATATATCAAATAGTCCATATAGAATTTCCCACATATTGTATGAAGAATTTATGAATTAGCTATAATATAATTTAGACAGGGGTTTCGTATACCTTAGTGAATCACCATGGGGTGTACTAATCATTGCTTTTAAAAAGAAGTATGGATCAATCTGAATTTTCCTTGATTATCATGTGCTTAAAAAATCATGATCAAGAACAAGTATCATATCCCTCATATTAATTATATGTTTGATAAAATCAGAAGAGCTCAATAGGTCTCAAAGATTTACCATTTATCTAGAAATCAGTTATTGAGGTTAAAATAGGAGAATATTTCCAAAAAACATTTCTGTAGGAGGTATGGGCACTTTAAATTTCTAATGTATCTGTTTAAACTTATGAATTCTACCACTGTATTCATTGAAAAAATTAATATAGTCTTTAGAAACTACCATAACCATATTTAATTTTTCGTCATATATTTTAATTTTAAATATTTAATGTGAAAGATTTATTATGAATATTATTTATGGATTGAGTTGAAGACCTTAATAAAGGGAAAATTGAACGAAAATTTTAGAAACTGTAGATTTTTTAAATATAAATTATCATTATTAGGTCTTGTAATCTCAATAAAGAGAATATATGTAGATTATTTAATGCATGAATTTATTGAAAAATATCTTAGTCTGACCATACATACTAAGATCCATAGTTTTTTCAGGTTAGTTTGATATTATCAATGATTTATGATAAATTTTTCATGGCTAACAAATCTATTAACTTTGTTAAAAAGAAATGGATTAAAGGTTAATTGGAAAATTGAATGTGAAGAAACGTTTAATTAACTAAGGAAAATATTGGTTACTGAACTTATACATACATCAAGCCATATTGGGGAGGGGTTCATAATATATAATGATTATTTCATAATAGTTTTGGAAATAATCCTCAATCAAAATAATAATGTAACTATATATGCTTTATTAAAATTAAAAACACAGGATAAAAATTAACAAACGTATGATTTAGAGTTTGAAGTTGCGATCATTACATAATATATTTAGTGGCATAATATCAATAGGGAAAAGTTTGATATATATACTAAACACAATATCCTGAAATATATGTTCCTAGATAAGGTGATATATATGTGTTGAATGAGGTAGTTCCAAATGATAAAATATTTGGACTACTAAATACATTACCATAGTATAAAAGAAAATAATGTGTTTTATTCTCTGATATGACAATATTTTGCTATCATACGAAATATGAGTATTGAAAAAACCTAATACTCATATGTCTATAGAGGATGAATCTTAATTTCATAATAGAATGATTGAAATCATATCTTGACCAAGTGGTTGTTCAACCATCGATTCATGTGAATATAAAAGAATACTATAATGATGATGTTGATCTATAGAAAAAGGGAGTGACTATTTTGACGATTGACTATGATTAATAATGATATATATATTTTAAAACATAGATATATTCTCAATAAAAACATTAATTGAAGAGGGAATATTTGGATGATTCCCATACCTCGCCCTTATCTATTTATTTAGTAATCATGAAGATATATAAATATATAATGAAAAACATATAGCATGATAACAAGGGGATGGTTATTGAAAAGTATGTATCTCAATAGTTGGTGTCTCAGTAAGTTAAGGCCAAAGGAAATAATTCTAAGGTGATGATGAAAAAATTACCCATTCAAGTAAAAAAATGGAAAAACATCACCATGTATATCATCATTAGACTCCCTGGTATATATAAATATTATAATTCCATTTTTTTTATAGTTTATTTCATTACAAAGATAGTGATTTTTATTACCATAAAATAAGATTTCCCACTAGACCAACTAAAAAATATATACCTATGGGAGGTGGTATGTCTATATGAAGTATCAATATATATTATATATAATAAATATCTGAGGATTAACTCAAAGTTCTGTAAAATAATTCAACGAAATTTTAAGATATAGTTGAGTTTCAGTACAACTTATCACCATCAAATAGATAGTCAGGCTGAGAGATCCATTTAATCCATTGAGGGTATGTTGATATATTATTCAATGAATTTATAAGGATATTGATATCAATATATTCTCCTAGAATAGTTCTCATATAAAATATTTTAAATTAAATATTTCAAATGGAACTATAAGAGGGTGTTTTCTGGAATAGATGTAGGTCTCTAACATGTAGAAATAAAAATAGAGAGAGGAAGCTGATAGGACCCAACATTATCTATGAAATGATAGAGGAGGTTCAATCTATTTAGTGTCATATGAAATAAGTAAAGAGTTTATAGAATAGTTATATTTATAATCATCAAGGAGATTGGAATCTGAATTTAGTGATAAGCTGCTATTATGAATATCTCCTTGGAAGTGGGTTATGTGATTTAGAAATAAAGGGATTCTATGACCTAGGTATATGAGTACCTTTGAGATCCTAAATCATGTCAGGGTTATATATTATCACTTGGCACTCCCTACTAATCTCTCCAAAGTACATCATGTGTTTCATGTGTCTCTGTTGATGAAGTATGTACAATACCATTCAAATATACAAAAATATGTTCAACAATAACATGATCTCTTATATAAGGAACAATCAGTGGAAATTTGGGATAAAGGTGATAATTTATTTTGCAATAAGACCACTCAAATGGTCAATGTTTTATGGATTAATCATATGTTTAAAGATTCTACATGGGAACCCAAGGATGTAATGAGATAATGGTACCATCACTTGTCTTGTTCATAGAAAAAAAATATGAGGCAGAAATTATTTTCATTAGAATATAATGTAATGAAATAATATTATAGTAAAGATTTTTCCTTTTGTAAATATCGTGTTGAACAGCTTGGTATAAATACAGAAAAACTAAAATGAAAAATGTGTTACTTTAACTATATAATATTATTAAATATTATTGATATGTAAAATATTTTAAATTAAAAGGTCTAAATAGAATTAACAATCATATAATAAAATGTAATAATGTATAAAAAATCAAAGGATAATTTATAATTTCTTGTACACATTTTATAAAAAAATGCTTTAACACATTAAGTGTGAAAATAAGAAAATTTTCACCTCTCAGCCATGGAAATTTTATATTGTAAAATGAATTTAAAATTTTTTAATTGGTAATAAAATATTATATAAAATAAATGTTTCATTTTTTTGAATTATTGTTAAATTTAATCATCATGATAAGGGAAAAACTATTATTTAAAAATAAGTTTTTATTAATGATATATAATTTTAATCTAATAAAATAATTCTTCAGCAATAAAAATGACTCTAATATAAGGTTTAATCTTATATATATACATATTTATACTACTTAATTTGGTAATTAATATGGAATAATATTAATAACACATAATAATAAAAAAGTTATTTTTATAAACAATATTTTAATCTTTATATTAAAATTTTAATTCAAAAGTTAATTTTTTCGTATTTAGAAATTTAGTTAGATTATATGAAGCATAAATTTAAGTTTATAATATCAAAAAAAAAAATATGTAGGGTTACATTATATTTTAAATAAAATATATATTATGTTGGTAAAAACAGGTTTCCAATGTAAAACCCAAAATGGTGAAATATAAAAATGTATTGGTAAAAGACCACAAATAGATTTAAAAAATGGTTGAAAATTAATGGTAGAGGATTTCTCAACCTTATATCACCCAAAAATTAATTTTTTTAACTTTTCAGTCCACTTATCAATCAATTATGTCATGAAATCATTGAAAAAGTAATCGAAATTTAAAAAAAAAAATCTATTTTCTTCACTTATAAATTGATATGATTTCTATCATATTAATTTTTTGATTATGAAGAATTAGCTTGACCAATGAACTACCATATTATCTCATATACTATATATATCACTCTACAATTCCTAGATTTCTTATACTTTCCAAAAATACATGATAAGGATCCTTTAGGTGTTTCCTAAGGGAGGACATCTAAAGTGAGAGGTAGTTAGAGAATATTTAGCTAAGATGGATTTAAGGTAAGGGTTTTTCTTAACATGAAATATTTCATTGATTCATAGTGATTCCTTTTTATGTATGGTTTTTATAACATACCTTTATCTAGAGCTCTATCATGTGGCCAAAAAGAGATAGTTATGATACCTAAAGCATGCCTCCTTATACACCGGAGGCCACCAACTAGAAGTTTGGGTGTGAGAACTATAACGGGGAGACAATACCCCTTGGTATGTAGTGTTATAGAAGTTGAAAATAAACCATATAAAAAAATAAAAAATTATAGACATAGAAGAATAAAAAAATAAGGTCCAACTCAATAATCCTATAAATAATAACAAATAATGTAACGATCTTCTAAAATGTTACTAAATGTCATTCTAAAAAAATACAAGTAAAAGACTATCATGATCAAATAAATATTGAAAAGTCCCTAGTCCCAAACCCCATATTGGTCTCATCACCAAAATCCAAATCATCATAAAATAATCATTAAATTGTAAGGCCCTTATCCCATATCCAAACATGCATCCACATAATATGATTAGTGACCAAATAGTTGTCTGAATAGGGTTTGAGTATAACTAACTAGCATGATACCATAGTGTCCAAACAAACTTGTCTGATAATAATTGTATGAAATAAAGTGATAAACAAGTGTATTAATTAATTAAGAAACTAATAATATTCAACAAAAACCTACTTCAGCTATGTGCCAGAATATCGATGAGCATATCTTAAGGCAATGCCAACCACAACCATATAGCGAGAGTAAAATAAACTGGTTCAATTCCATGCTAGAATATCTCTGAGCTTGTATTAAAAACATGATAACCACCACTATATAACAGTGGTATAGCTGCAAAAATCCAGGTCAAAGTTCTATAAGAATTGCATCATCCAGATTAAAGCCCTATAAGCATTACAACATGGGACTGGCCATAGCCAGCTCTCTATAAGCATTACAGCGTGGGACTGGGTTGAACCATCTCAATATCAGCATTTCAGTATATAATTTTGAATGTATGGGGGTTGATCCTGATATAAAATCATTTCATTATAGAACACAAAGCCTTTTATATTATATGGATATCACTGTATCGGATCTTATACATCAATAGTTAGTTATGGAAATTTTTATTTATCTTTCAAATGCCATATTAAACTAAAATAAGAATTAATTAATAGTTATATTAAAAAAATAAGTCACAACTTATGGATTATATATCAGGAAATCACCTATGGTAAAATTTCATGATATAAACCCTTTATACTATTTTATAATTCAACTATTTTAATGGATTTCTCACCCAATGGGTTACTATATACCAGGTCAGAAGCCAATTGAATCAAAATAACATAAAATAATAGTCCCATTAATTTGATTAATTTATTTGAGCACATTCTACATTGGCATAATCAAAATATTTCATAATATTAGTAATTAGTGAACTATATGGTTAATATTAGGACCAAAAAAATTAACTAATTATCCAAGATTGATCCAAACATAAAACCCCCATAAGGAATAAGGTGTGGATGATTGAAAAGAGGTTCCTAGATCAAAAATAATCAAGATCAAAACCAAAAATGAAATTTTTCAATGTATTTCACCACAATGGTTGGAAGAATAGGGAGATTAAGAATAATCCTAACCAAAGGGTCTTATTATGGGTTTCTCACATAAACATGAAATCCATATGGGAGTATGGAACTCCAAATTCACCGAGAAGATACCCATGGGTCACGTTGGGAGAAGATGAAATAGATTTGAATGAAAATAATTCTCAAAACATGTTTCAAATAGTTAGCTAGTGAATTACATGTCATGTAATGTAGTTACACATCATGTATGTATTTTTTATGGAATATTCTAAAAAACCTATCACCTTGGAATTATTTTATTAAAACACCCAAACAATTACACTATGTTTAATACCCTTACACGGTGTGTAAATTTTGGCATATGTATTTCATCCCATGTTCCCTTTAAATAACATAAACCCATTTTGACCCTTCTCAAATTACAATGAATATTTGTAAAAACTTTTACCACTTATTCTCAGAGTCCACTAATTCAAACAAGCATACGTCCCCAAAATTTATGTCTTTTACAATAATAAATCTCTCCATGTGGATCTGATCCAGTTTTCACATGTTTTCTCACAACCTAAGACTCCATTTTTTTAAAAACCTAGAATCCATGACAAAAAAAATCTAAATAGTATTTAATGAACAAATTAAAGAGACACATGCCTAAACAAATAGGATCCTGCAACCTCAATACCTTATAATAGTTCATCCCTGAGCTACTCCAAGAATTACTGTGATGTCTTGGTGAATAATTTTGGATGCTATATTCTTATATTATTCTCACTCTCCCAGGTCTCCTTTATAACCTTCCCATTCTTCTTATACACTCAATCCAGTGGTATATACCTACTCCAAATATATTTCTCGCTATGATCCAAAACCTGTATCGGATGCTCCCTAAAAGATGTATCAACACATTGCTCGATGTCATATACCTATATCATATGGGAATGGTCTGGATGATATCTTTATAGTTGTGACATGTGGATCACATCATACAAGGAGCATTAGATTTGTGGAAGGTCTAAATAGTACTCTACTAGATAGCCCCATTCCACTATCCCAAGTTAATCGAAAAACCTGGGTGATGGCTTTCCCAGTTTCCTAATATGACATTTCCCTAACCTAGGAAACACCTGAATAAAGGAATGATGGCTGACCTCGAAGTATAGAGGTAATCTCCTATGGTCATTATATGAATTATTCATACTCTTCATAGTCACCAACTAATTTCTGATAAACTAAACCTACTTGAAGGTCTACTACACGTGACTAGGCCCAACCTGTATTGAATAACCTACCTCCAACTAAAAATGATGATAATGGAATGAAAATACATACAAGGCCATGAAAGGTTCCATTTCTAAAAATTTTAGGAAGATATTATTATATGAAAACTCCATAAGTACTATATATTGACCCCATGAATAACCAAAATTCAAAACACTAGCTCATAAATTTTCCTACAAAACCTTAATGGTCCCCTTAGATTGGTCATTAGTCTGTTAAAGATATGTTGTGTTCAAATGAACCTGTTATCCTAGTGCCTTCTAAATTCCCTTATAGATATTTTATGTGAAATTAGGATCTCTTTATGAAATGATACTCCTCAGAACATCATGCAATTGAACCACCTCGTGCATGTAAAGACGTCCCAGATCATTAACTGTGAAAGATTTCCTGATAGAAAAGAAGTGGGATACCTTATTTAGTAATCCAAAAATAACACATATAGTTTCATTCTTACCAGTTATCCTAGGTAATACTATCACAACATCCACTGTGACATCATCCCATTTCCAATAAGTAATTAGAAAGTGCTAAAAAGGCCCATCTGGCATCTAATTCTTAGATTTCACTTACTGACAGGTGAAGTATCTGTCCAAGAAGATTTCCACCTCCTTATTCATTCCTAACCACCAGTATTTTCTATGGATATCATGATACATCTTTGATAAATTGTAGTGCACTACCCATATAGAAGCATGAATCTCCCTCATTAGCTCCCCACATAATCCCATAGGTATCATTACTCATCAATAGAAAAGAAAAAATTATACTACCAACATACCATCTTAATGGTGTATACCCACCACATAATTCCTCTCTCAGAACCGATCCCTCTAGATCAGAAAATAAATTGGTCTTAGTCTAGTCCAAAATAAGAGTTATAATATATTTTGAAGTCAGAGATACCTATCCCTAAGACTCCTGATCATCTAGATGCATGTATGAAAAAATTACCATTATCTTGCACTCGTCATAAGACGACTCATGTACTACCTCTGTCTGTTTTTTTGGCTCAATGTTTTTCAGGAATTAATTTTCTCTTCCCTTTTGTATAATCTAATTCAATGTCAAAAGAATGTTGATACTTGACCCACCTACTCTATTGAATTTTGATATCTCATTGAGAAAAGATGTTCCTAAGGATCTTATTTTCCATTTGTAACACAAACCTCTACACCATGAGATAGTTTCTCCCACATCTTAGGGTATGCACCACTACTTCTAAAAAAGTACCCTAAGTAGGATAATTCCTCTAATTTGGTCTCAGTTTCATTGACCCATAAGAAACCACCCGAACCTCCTACATTATAATTTCCCTGAGTCCAACTTCAGATGTTTCACATTACACATTATATGATTTACCTAGCATATGTAATGTGAGAATATGATATTAGGAAATCCTTCCTTTCCACTCCGAAAAATCATTCTCACAAGCATCAAACCAATTAAACTTCACCCATTTCTTGGTCAGACAATACATTGATTCTATCAAATGGGATAAATCGTAGATAAAGAACTGATAATAACCTAATAATATTAGAAATCTATGAATATAAAATATTATATTTGGATATTCACAACATATCATAGATATAACTTTCTCTAGGTCCACTAAAATTCCTTTCACTAAGACGATAAGGCCTAATAAGTGCACATTCTTTATCCAGAAACAACATTTTCTTTTCTTGGCATAAATCTGATACTCTCTCAATGTAATAAGTATGATGTCAATATTTTTTCCATGATCATCTACTGACTCGGAGAACATTAAGATATTATTTACAAAATCCATCATATACTAGTACATAAAAGGATGATATAATCTATTCATTATGTCCATGAATACCTCTGGTGTGTCAGCCAACCCAAACGACATCACTAAAAATTCATTCAATCCATACATCCTCCTAAATGTAGTCTAATGAATTTATAATGGTCTTACCATAAAATAGTACTAACCTGATCTCAAATCAATATTGGATAATATCATAGAAACTCTAAACTAATCCAAAATATCATCACTGTGTGCAAGAGGATATCATTTCTAAAGAACATCTTGCATAAAATATGATACACCACACATAAGTGAGAAGATCCATCATCCTTCATGCTGAATAGAAATATAGAACCCTATGTAGATGCACTATTTAATATGAAGCATTTAGATTCATGACCTTTCATCTAAAATTTAAAATCATGATGCTCTGTTGGTTTTATTTTGGAATGTGGACTGAAACTTTCTCTACTCTTGACTCCATCTCTATCATGAAATTGATCTCTAGCCCAATAATTAATCTATATAAATTATCAAGATAATTATCCAAGAAAAATTATACATCTAGAGGAAAATAATCACACTACATCCCACCATTATCTAGATAAATACTATCTATCTGATCCCTAATATATAGTGAATTTTTACTGCACAAACAACCTGAAGATCTCACTCACCTTAGAGAGAGTAAAATCGTTTATATGGAGATAGAAAAGTAAATTTCCTCTCGTACAAGTCAATATGATATTTCAATACAACTAACCAATTCATACCAAGAACAAAGACAAATCCTTTCACTTACATCCTAAGCAGTATCCAAAATAAATGTTAACCAACAATATTTAGAAAACATGCCTTGAAACAATTGATATTCTCTACGAAAAATAGAAATAGTTTATTGATTACTGAAACACTATCAATGATTTCCACATTCAGGCCTAAACCGTTTTCAAAAAAAAGTAAATAGAAAATAATTTCATTCTATTATATGATACAATAAACATTCTAAGGTTGATGATATAATAATCATACCTCTGATGATAGATGTACATGCATCCATGATAGTCGGAGTAGTCTGTATATCATATTTCTGACATGTCCAGATACCTTGGTCTTGAGTATGACTACCCTAATTTATTTCCCTTTATTGGTATCACTTATCATGAACTGGGGTACCACTTGACCTACATTATCCTGAATAGCCATTGGAACTCAAGCTACCAGCCTAATGAGGGGAAGATAATCCCCTTCTTGACTTAGGTGCTTTTTCTGATCCCCTAACACTGGTCTTATATATAATTTTTATATTTAACCTCTGAATATGTCCCAATTTACCACAAATACAATATTCTACTATGGGGTAAGGACATTGTGGGTTCATATGACCAAACATTCAACACTGATAGTACAAGAATGAAATAAAAAATTTAGATGATTGTGCACATCCCAACATGATCTTCACACTACTACTTGGGTGGAATCTGTCATAAAATTTATTCTTTCTACTCAATGAATAGATCACAGATCACCCAACTGATGTAGCATCCCCACTTCTCCGGACCACTCTCATATTCACTTCTGTGTTGAGTTCCTAGTTCATAAATGCCTCAAATATTCTTAAATAGAAAAAATTCAGTTGCGATGTAACATCATAGTGAATACCATTTGTAAAATTTCTCACCCTAGAGATCTCATTAGCATTAAAAAAAGGGAGAAAATAATTATAGGTTTGTGAAATGTCCACCATAGATCATCGTTGACATGACCCCCTATGTCATATACAATAGGTCTCATTAATTTTCATAGCTCAATGTATCATGATACAAAAGGCTTAGGAACATAATATTGATTTCCATCCTAGATATATCATCTTACTGCCCATTATCTTCCAAAATATACCACCAATTCGTGGAAGGTCCAAGAATAATATATGCATCAAGCTTCACCCTCATAATTTTGGGTGTTTCAAGATGCTTTATGATTTTCTCTATTGATTTGATCTAGAACTCATCTACCCGGGGTCCCTCTTCCCTAGTAAACAATACTGGATGCTACTTTTGAAACACTTTTTTCAACTCAGATGTTGAATGAACATTACGAACAGTGTACCTTTCCATGGATCATATGATCCTCAAGAATTTATTGTAAATATGAGCACCATATTATCCACAGGTCAAACAGGAAACTCTGGTTCAAGTGCATTAGGGGAATTCTTATTTCCACTCTCCTAATAAACAAGTGTAAGATAATGAGGAGGAATTTTTGATAAATAAAAATGAACAACTAAGAGAACTGTATAGTAACAACGTCAACCTCAATAGGTTAATAAAATAGAGAACCACTAATTCTTGGTCCCGCTAAACATGGATTTAATTTTTTTTGTCAAGACACATCAATACATTTATGTTCTCCACTAAAATAGATATCTCATGTCATATTTCAACAAGAAATTATATATCACATGAAAATTTGATATCCTCTATCATGAAAAATGCATGTCAATATATCCCTATGTGCATATTTTAATGCATGTATTCTCATCTCATTCCATAACAAGGCTCATGTAAACATTTCATGCTATACTAAAATCATAAAACAATAACCTCCCCAAACATGTGAATCACACAAGGTGAAATAACATAAACTATAACAAGAACACAATAGAAATCGGTGTCCCATCCCTTGGTACTTAGATGTTCCTCCATTCCTGGGTCAGCTACTCCCATAAAAAATATCATTAACAAATTCCTACACATCCTACTCTACTTTCTAAAATTCCTATATAGTAAAATAGAATAAAAGAAAACTCTATCATTTGATGCCACTTTGTAACATCCCCCAGTCTGACACTCTCTCATGTGGATAGAAATGGTTGGTTCAGAGACCTTAAGAACGTATCCTCATATGTTACAAGCTACCGACTATCACTAGGCGTGTGAAACGTATAGTGGGGAGACTATACCCCTAGGTATTAAATGTCATAAAATCATAAAATAAACCATATTAACAAAATAAAATAAAATTATAGACATAGAGGAATTCAAAAATAAGAGGGAACTGAATTATTTAATAAATATTATGGAACAATGTAATAATGTAATGGAATGTTTCTAAATTTCATTCTATAAATTATAAAAGTAAAATAATAGAGGAGTATAAAGACCCAAAATTCCCCCATCCCAACTTCTATATTTCTCCCATCACAAAACTCCAGCCCATTTGAAAATAAAAAATCAACTACAAGGTCATTTTCCCTTGTCCAAACCTAAATCCATGTAATATGCTTGGGTACAAAATAGAGGCCTGAATAGGGTGTGAGTATAAATCAGTAGGTCAACACAACCATTTATAAATAAACTAGTTTTATAAGAAATGTATTCAATAAATCAATAAACAAGTGTTTTAATTAACATAAAAATTAATAAAATACAATTACCACATGCTTCGGCTCTGTGCAGGAATATCTCTAAGCATATCTTATGACCATGAAAACCATAACCATATAACAAAGGTAAAATAACCTACTTCAGAACCATGCCAAAATATATTTGAACATGTATTTTGACCATAAACACCACTACCATATAACTATAGTATATTCAAAACAATTCAGTTCAAATAATTATAAGAATAACAATATCTTGGTTAAATCCCTATAAGCATTAATGCATGGGACTAGGAATAGTCCACTCTCTGTAATCATTACATCATGTATTGGGATGATCCTGGTCAATATCACCACTAAAACATATAAGTGTGAATGTTCTAGTACCGAGCATGATATATATTCATTTTTTCATGGAACACAAGTCATTTGATATGGTATGGATATCACAATATCACATCATATATAATAATGGTTAACTATGAAAATTACCATTTATATTTCAAATAATACTTTCAATTCAAATCAAAAAAAAATAAAAAATTATATAAAAATAATTAAGACACATCCTAGGGATATTATATATAGAAATAATGTATGGTCACATGTCATTCTAAACACACTTTAAACCATTATCCAATTAAATAATTTTCATGGTTTTATCCCCCAACTGGTAGCCATAAGCTAGGTCAGAATCAAATTGAAACCAAGTGGATTAAAATAATAATACCATTAATGTTTTAAATTAATTTGGGTGCATGTAATGTTGGAACAATCACAATATTGCATACAAATAGTAATTATAAAACTATATGGTTAATACTTAGACCCCCAACCTTTAATTGATGATCCAAAAAAACTGCCAATGGAAAACTCCAATAAGGAAGAAGGTGTTAATGATCTCAAATTAGTTATTATATCAATTTATCATGATCAAAACCAACAACTCATTCTGTTAATGGATTTCTCCATAACGAATGTATGAAAAGGGAGATAAGGAAGAAACCTAACCAAATGGGATTTCTAGGGATTTTTTGGATAAAAGGAGTGTCTAGAAGGGAGTTCATCACTCCATATTTTCATGGATGATAACATAGGGTCAATAGATGAGGAGTTTTAGTGGATTAGAATGAAAATAATATACATATTCTGTTTAAAATAGTAGATCGGTGAATTAGTTGTTGAGTAATGTAGTTAAACATTTTGTAAACATTTTTAATGGAATATACCAAAAACCCCACAGCCTCAGATTTATTTTATTAAAACACACACAAAATTTCACGAAGTTTAATAACCATACACAGTGTATAAATATCTATAGTTGGTTTTTCATCCCATTTTCCATTTAAACAACCAGCTGAACACCATATAATTCTTCTCAAATTACGAAGAACCCATGTTAATATGTAACCCATTTATATGCAGACCCCACCAATTCAAACATGCATACATCACTAAACATTAAATTTTTCCCAAAAACGCTCTCCAAATGCATCCACTCATGTTTTCTCATGTTTCCTCATAACATAATACTATGTTTATTCAAACTATAGGCATTCATGATGAAAACAAAATTGTAATAAAAGTTAAAAAATATCTCAGAGAGAATTATTTGGGAAGAAATATGATCTTTTATTTTTACATTATGGTTTTATTAAATTATAAGGTGAAATTATAATGTCTTAAATCCTTTGTTTCAGTAAAAATAACATTTAAGGATTTGTTTATTCCTAAAATTTTATGTTATGAATAATTTTTCTCCTCAATAAATAAGATCTTTCACTTCCATATCTTGATTTTCTCTTCCGGTAAATGTTCTTCCTTGTATTTTGATACCATATTATGTATTTTATCATGTAACCATCATATTTACCTTATCCTCCTTTAAAAAGGATGTTTTGTAACTCATTGTATAATTTGGGTTTCAAGAAAATGTATTTCAAAATATTAAAATCGTTTTTCAATATTTCATAATAAAATGTTTTACCTCCCAATCCACATTCCTTTTATATGACCATAATGTATTTTAAAAGATCTATTATTGAATATAGTTTTATAATTAATTATTTTTTAATGATATCAATTTAAATTTTCAAAAATATTTTTGGAATGTGATCTATAACATCATCCTTTATAAAAATTTAAAAAACATCATCTAAAAACACTTTTATGTTTATTCTACCATTTTACACTATATAACCATAGTATTTATTTACTTTAAAATTATATTCCATGAATCAACATATAAATATTCATATAAAATAATCTTTTAGGGTGACATAATTTTTTGTATCAACTATTTATATTCTTAAGTTCAATTTTGGTGATACCATTTGGAAATTTTGTTAAATCAATTGTTCATTACATGGGTTATTTATGATGTGATGAATAATTATTTTCAATTAGGATGCATATGTATGGATTACTGGATAGTCAGTTCTACTATATCCCACTAATTAATTGGTTAAGGTTTTATATATCACCAAATAATGTATCATAACCTTCTTGGATATTTCACAATATTATTATTTTATGTGCATATGTTAATCGAAAGTTTAATTATAACGTTCAGTTTCAAATAAATATTATGTTACCACCCCTTATTCCAATGATTATTCCCTATTTATCATGATTATTATCTCAGGATTATGCACCATTTTTTCATGGAATATATTATTTCATTTGAGTTTTTATGTCCTTTAATGATGATTTATGTACAATTATTATTATTAAATATTTTTTTAATAATATATATATCTCTACACATGTTCTATCAAATGAATATTATCTAATCCTAAATGACATATTCATATGTTTTTCCATTATTAATAATATTATATCATCACATTATTATGGTTCCATTAAAAAGGTTATGAAGATGAGTATTACTTAAGAGAAGTCTATAAAAGAGACTACTGTGGCTTAATTATGTTTAAATGTTCACACTTGTTGTAAAATAACTTTCATATATATATAGTCCAACATTCAACTAAAAATTTTGTTCATGAGATTGTGTGTTTATTTCAAAGATGTAATTTTTATCTTATTTCAATGATGTAAAATAAAGATCTGTGTAATAGGGGTTTTCTCACTTCGCATTGAACACATTGTGTAATGTATGTTTTTTAATATAGCTTATAGAAGTGTCGTTCTGGGGAACCTCACATAGAAACACAATATTATGACTATTGAAAGAGGAAATAACAAGAAATTAATTCTCAAAAACATTATAGTGTACAGAAATTGGATAATGTCTATGTATTTATTGTGATAAAGGGGGATCTTTTTAAATTTCTAAACATAGGTCTTGGACTTGTTGTTCATAAATATAAAATATTATAGGCTATCACATAGTTTATTCCAATGTTATATGCTAAGTAGAAGTGGTTTTTACAATTTTTATTGATTAATAACTCAGATAATAAAACTAATTTTTTTTGGAGGTGGATGATATTATTATTCACAATTCTTTCCTTTTAAAAACATGAAATATAATTTAGGTTTTTATAGATTTATTATAGGTTTAGATAATTAATCTGATTACATTGAAATATATTATTCTTACTTTGAAACATGTTTTTAGTTGATCAAGTAATTTTAGTATTTAGTAAATCAGTTTTAAGTCATTATTGTGTCATAATACTTATTGTATAAGTATATAACATATTTTAATTTTTACTCGAAAACTCAATAGCCTCATAAAATAATGAAAAAATCACCTATATACAATTTTAATGTGATAATTTCCAAAATGATGTGAATTTCATCAAAATAATTTTATTGATATGAGGAATTTAATTTTTAAAATAAAATCCACATTTATCAAATAAAATAGTTGTTTTGAAATAATAAACATTCTATCCTTTAGAAACATATTTTTCACTTTGTAAAACAATTTTATAATTCATATATAAATAATTAATATCTTAAGAAACTATTTAATATAAATAAGTTTTTATATAAAATGGTTTTAAATCAAAATAAAACCTATATAGTTTCTATAAAAAATTAAGATTTCTCAATTTCAACATTTATTTTATCATTTACAACCTTAACTAATGTGAATTTCAATTTTTTTATATTGTTGATTAATTAAAATAAGGATGAAAACTAATAGGTTCTGAGAAACAACTATTTAACTTCCAAAAAAAGTTCCACTTGAAGACCAATTAATGTTTGTATATATATCCCCTTAACAAACTATTATAATCTCTATGGGTATGGTGTTTAATAGTGGTAATTTAACATTGATCGGGTGGTGATCTATACTAGCTTAAACTTACCTAAAAAATATACTACTCAAACCTAAATTTCAAAGTATCTACATGAGTTTAGTCAAGGTAAACCCACGATGATGCTACCTTATTAAAAATATTTAATAAATGGGATTCATTATGCATTTCATACCATACAGTCCATCATTTCTCCCATCATCATCAATTATCTCTCATAATTAACATTTTCTTACACAAATTATTATTATAATACTATTAATGATGGTTATAATTATACCTATTCATCATGTCCAGTAGTCTGATTATAATGGTCTTAATTCCTAACACACACAATATATACTACACCATTCTCATATTTCATTATTACTAGCACTAATTGATACTTTTATACACTTACCTTGATAATGTCAATCATATTCTTAATTCATCTATATCTTTTTATAATTTTTATATTAGGAGTGATATTCCTCTGTGAATTAAAACTTATAGAGTTTGACATTATGTATATCTTATTATTTTTTGTTCAAATTCCAATAGTCTTCTGAACATTAATAATAAATACTATTACATTTTAAAAAATGAAATTTTTTTATATTTTCCATTTTCTTATATAGTAAAAAATCTTAAAATTGTTCTTGGGAAGAATGAGTTATTTTTTTTAATAAGAAGTTTATATTTTGGATCGTTACATTATCCCTCTATAAAACATTCACCCACAAAATTTTTCTCTCAACTCCAGAAACTTTGAGCATTTATTCGTCTTCAAATTATCATTCTACCATGTTGCTTCCTCAAACTTGATATTTCTCAAAAAGACTATCATTAATTGAGTTCTAAAGTTCCTAAACACTATTATAAATTAATCAATAACATATACCAGTTCCTAATTATATTATAGGTCAAGTTCCAAATCCCAATCATTTTTTGTGAATATATGTGTTGGGTTTGGCATATAATTTCATAACCAGGATTGGTGGAAAATTTCATGGACCTAAAAAAGATTTAGAGTTAGTGATAACTAATTGGAAATTTCTCTACCATGCTCAAGACTCTCAAATGTTATAACATATAGTGGACTCAATTTATCATTATTTCTAAGTCTCATTACACCTTTATATGGTTATATATTGTTGCATACAAGATCCCAAAAACTAATTCTAATTCCAAACATTAATTTTCATCATAATTTGTTTTTTAATTTGAGTGGTATTAATATATTTTGATATAACTTATGTTTTCTCTATTATTTCTTTCATAATGTATATTACAAGAAGTTTTATTTATCTAACATCATCCAAACACACTATAGTTTTACAATGTATCCCATAGAGTGCACCATAATGATCCATTTAAATACCTGAGTGAAAAAAGATTTATAGTATAATTCAATAGACTACCCATAATTTTGTGAATTTTAGGTTTTATTGTGTTATGATTCTAAATTAATATCCATTTAAAGGATCCTCAATAAGATAGAAGTAAATTGAGGATCATTTTATGAAACAATTGAAAGAGTTCCCCAATAAGTGTTATTACATCTTGAATATATAGATGAGAAAGGTACTCAAGGTAAACATATTATCACCTATAAATAATATGATTATACTTTTTCAATTTATCAATGATTAAAAGTATGGAATTGTTTCCATTTTATGTCCTGGGAAGGCTAGAAAGAAGTATATAGTTTTGTTTTCCCACTTTCATAGAGCTATGGGTAATAGTTTATTCTCTACTTTGGGAAGTTTTCACCCGTCCTTTTCATACTAACATTATAAATGTATTGAAATATAATCAATAATTGTTATTTTTTTAATATCCAAAAAATAATTATCTTTCATTTCTGTATACTTTTTGGTTCTTTAGGGATATATAGATAATGAAAATTTGTTATCTTTGTCCATCAACTAAATCATTAACTCTGTAATAGATGGGATGTTTGGCTATGTAAAAAACCATAGTAATGCCTCTTGATCAACATAAAACTTAATAGGCTCCTCATATTTCATAGTTTTTATCTTGTTTTATAATATATCATTATCTCTTTTTAAATTTCCTGAATTTCTATAGTCATAATGGTTTTCAAATAATTTTGGATAGGATCAATGATGTCTCTTCCCATATGACTTCCATTTTAATTTCTAAAAATTCCATGATAAATGGGTCACCATTAAAACTAAAAATATTAATAAATTTAGTGTTTTTCTAATTGATGAATCATTAATTTGAATGGTTTTTAGGGTGGTAATGAATATATCAATCAAAGTCTTTAATAATCATCAAAAATCCATTCTATCTCCTATTCAGTTCTTTTTGTGTAAATGTAAACTTTAGACTCTAATTTTGGGTGTACATAATGGACTTCTCAAATTAAAAGTAGGGTTTAAAAATACTTAATTAAAATATATATTCAACTAATTTCAAACCATTTGTATGAAAATTATGTCATGGATTATTCAACTTTTGAGATTCGAAGGCATTTTCCATATCATTATTTCTTAAGTATACATTTATGTCCCTCTACAGGTGAATCATTATAAATTAATCATCTATTCCTATCATAGGCTAAAGTTAGCATAGTTTCACTAACTATCTTATTCTTAACGTTATGGTAAAATTATTAACACTCATTTTTTCAGATAAAAATTAATACGATTCAATTTTAAATGGGTTTTTTATTAGAAAGGTCTAAACAATAAAATAACATTCTATTGTATCTTTATATACTAATGAAACTATGAATCACAATAGCTATTTTAGGAAAAGGCCACTCCCCTTTAGACTTTAAATTAATTGGAACAATAGTGATTCCTTCATTATCCATAATTTGTCCAAGGAATTATCCTTATTGAAAACAATTCTCACAATTATAGAATTTTCAAAAAAAATATTAGATTTCCTTAGGGTATAAAATATGGCACTTATATGATCCACATAATCCTCATTAATTTTGTAATATATCATAATATCATTAATATATAACCCAAAAACATGATGATGGTAGACTCTAATGACTATACTCATCAAATAATTAAATATAGAAAAACATTGAGTTAATAAAAATGGAATAACGAAAAACTTGTAATGTTCATATATTGTTAGGAAGGTGGTCATTTTAATAATTTCTTCCTTTATACTCCGATGATGATACACTGATTGAAGGTACATATTGGATAAGAATTGATCCCCTTGAAGGTGGTCAAATAAATAATCAATTCTTGGAAGAGGTTATTTGTTCCTTATTTTAATCTCATTAAGTTATATATAATTAATACATATCATCATTAGTCAATCCTTATTATTTACAAAGAGAATAGATGGTCCCCATGGAGATACATATGGAAAAATAAAAAACTTTCTCAGAAGGGTATTGTAGTTACTTATCCAATTACTAAAACTCCACATATTCCATTCTATAAGGGTAAATTGATATTGACTTGATCTATGTATGAGTTAAATTGAGAATTATACCTCACAATTTAGGGGTAGTCTGGATAATTATTTAGGAAATACATTAATGTGTTATTGAACAATGGGTACATCTCCTATCATAATAATTTATCTTTCATCCCCTTCTTCAAAAATAATTTTCATAAGGAATGCTATATGATGTTTTTGTTGACAAGACTCTAGCTGGGATATATCTCAATTTAAAATATCACCTATTTTACCTTCAAGACAACTAAAATTTCTTAGCATCTATAATTTATCTTTGAATTATATTATTACATCCAATACGTTATAGTATTATATCAAATACCACCATTAGAATAATGACCATTTTTTCAATGAGATTGAACTCACCATAGATAATAAGTTAATCCATATATGTCATTAATTTTTGAATAGTTCTTTTTGGATTTTTAACGAAACACATGGTCACTATTAGTTTAGGGTTTAATATATTTTCCTTAGAAACATGAATAAAATAATGTAATTCATAGAACGAGAATAAAAAATATAATTTCTTTCTTTGAGTGCAATACTAGTACACTATATGTTTTATCATTCAAAACCATGACATCATATATCATTATTGAAAAATTGTGACAATTTCCCATGGACTCTTTTGGGGTTAATGGTGGTTTTCCTATATTAAATTATAATTTCAATTTATGTATGTGAAATTTCCATTATCCCCAAACATGAAATGACATTTTATGATTTTTTTGATGCACCACGTTCACTTTTTCATTTTCATTCATATGTTCATTATTTATATCTTTGTAATAGTTCTGAGCAATATGGACACATTTTCTATGCTTCTAAACAATTCCACTTACTTGAGGTTAATTATATGATTTATTATTTACCCACTTGTTTTACATGTGTAGGTATCATTTCTTCTCTTCTTTTTCATTTTTTGAATTATTGAAAAAAATGTATTTATCCTCTTATTTTCATAATTCAGTCTACAAGACCACAATGCATATCAAAACTCTATTTCCACTTTGAGATAACACAAAAATATCTTGGCATAACTCCCAAAGAATCATATTTCTAGAAATTTTAGTATATGATTTCATATTCAACCAAAGAATAAATCATTATTCATATAACAATCAATGAAAAATATTAACGGATATCAATAATGTCCTATTATGATCATTTCCTATGTTCCCACAAATTAATACTATCATTTCTTTATCTCATATATTTTCTCCCACATCACCTATTTTGGATCGAAAGGTAAGAGGAAAATACATTTTGTAAATGAGTAATTTAAATTATTCCCAAATCACAACTTCAACCTCATAATTATGATTTTTGTTATTGATTAATATCTTTCATTTACTAGAAACTCCCTCGAGGTGATATGTTGATAATGTAACTTTCTCCAAATCATAAAAAGGGAGTATAAAAATATTTTCAATCGTATTGATCCATTGTTCATAATGAAATTATCAAAGGGGCCACTAAAATTATGTGTTAATTGATTAATGAAGGATTAAATAGCTACTCTCACCATCCTTGGTGATGTCAGATGGTATACGTGGTTCAAGATTCTATTCAAAACCTAAGACAACAAATTTAACATCAATGTGAAGTTTTCAACCCTGGATTCCATTGAAGAAGGATATTCTTCATCTCACTATCAATTACATCTATTATTTACTCACATCCTTCTATTTCCTACCTTTTTTCTAATATTAAATATCATAATTGGTAAAAAAAATTATTTCTAATATTATCATAATAGATATTAGGTGGATTCTGATATTAATATTTTCAAAAAATCATGATTCATTAACCTTATACATGAATCATTTCTAACTTCTAAAAAATATATTGCATTAGATATACATAATTGATATTGGATCTTATAATGAAATTGATCAAACAAATATTATCACTTATGATTATCAAACTAGGTGTGAAGTTAACCCAATTTATTATAGACTAGGTAAATATCGAGTTATACCCAATAATCTATTCCTGGGTTATTACCACTAGTAGTGTTGTTGTCGAATCCTACACCCTTGTTTCTGTGTCTAGAAAGAGATTTCATTATTTGAAAACCACAAAAAATTTATATTACCAAAATTTATGAGTTTTTCCAATATGTGGACTCATCCCTTGGGTTTTCACTAATTCTTTCTAATCATAATTTCCATAAATTTCTAAACCTTATTTTATACCAACTATGGATACCTTCATTTTTTCAAAATGATTTTTAACATAATTCTTTAATAAAATGTATTACTTATAATATCCAATGATTTTTTGAGGTTTAGTGTCTTGGAAAATAGGTACATAATATATGAATTACCTAAAAATAATAACAAAAAAAATATTTAATCCCATTGAATAACACCTTTTTTATTCCATACTAGGTCAACTCATAGAAAATGTTTTCTTAGAGACTTGAATCAATAGAAAAGATTTATCATAATGTACAGTAAGGTATAAACAAAGAAGTGAAACATGAGTGATCATTATAGAAAAAACAAGAGGAATAAAATTTGATTGTGATCATAAATACAAGATGCCTAATATAATATCAGGATTATAAGTACATGATTCGTAACATAAAAAAGGGGATACGACATTAAAATGAATCTTTAAAAATTATATCACCAAGTTTAATCCCAAAGGAGTCATAAAACTGATAACCAAGTTTATTCAACAATTTATCATAAAAATTATACAAGATATAATTCCACGGTATCATAAGTATGTCATATTTGGAGATTAATTATTTACACAATTAATTGAAGAACAATCATGGTGTACCCTTTATATGACTACCTTTATCTGTGCCATGTATATCATATATCATAATAATATATTTCATCATTTTATCCAATGAGTAGGGAATATGGATTCCCTATATTTATTTACCAAATAAATAAAGTATATTCAAATCTATATGGATACCATTGAATGATATTTATTTTGGGTTTTTCCAATATAAAAGTATGACATAGAAAATCAAGAATGATTTTGGAAGGATAATGGGTATGACTGAAAGATTGTGGATTGGAGTTAATGAGAGAGAAAGTTAGTATCTCATTAATAAGAAATCATTATATTTTAATGGAATGATTATAAAATCATGAATACATAATCAATTTTAAATCAAAAGGCTTATTATAAAGGAACTAATTGATTAAAAGGGTATAGGAAGAGAATCTATAACCTTGATAGGTTGATTATTAAATAGAAATATAAGAACCTTAGACCTTAAAAAGAAATTATGGAATCTTGATAAATAAAATATTTTCTAAAATAATTTGGTTTTAAGATGATTGGGATAGTAGGTTTGTATTTATACTCAAATATGGGGATTTTTTTGTTAATTTCTAAATTTGGAACATTGATATATAATTGAAAAAAATGAAACACCATTGGAATAAGCATGGTTTTTCCCATGTTATTTTCTAAGGGAAAGTGGGATTTATTATTTTAATAGTTTATGACAAGATACCCTAAAAATAATATTGTTTTAGGGCATCAAAAAATTATTATTCATAAATATTTGTTTTAAAAAACAGAAAAATATAATTTATGGTTTTAAATATTCAGTATTAGTTTTAAAGACTACTATTATTACATTAATGATAATACACATTTTTTGTTGAGAAATACATTGTAGTATTGTTACACAACTCTTAAAAAATTATGATGTTTTAATTCTTATAATATATTTATAACATATTTTAATTTTTAGTTAAAAATTCAGTTATCTCATAAAATTATGAAAAATTCACTGATGGATAATTTTGACAAACTAATTTCACAAATAATTTTTATTTTTCAATAACATTTATTTATATATGAATAATTTATTTTTTAAAATTAAATATTTATTTATTGGAAAATAACTGATTTTTACATTATCATCCTCGTAACCATAAAAAATAATTTGGCCCTTCCTATGAATATATTATCATTTATTCAAAAATAATAATTCCTTATGAGATTATTTAATATTGATAACTTTATGTATAAAAGGGGTAATTTGTTAAAATTAAAACCTATATATTTTCCCAAAAGTGAAATTATCCTTTCTGTATTTCAAATATCTATTTATCATAGTCTTACATTAATCATGTTCACTTCATTTTTTATATAGCTGATAAATTAAAATATGGAATAGTATTGATGGGATTAGAGAAAAATTATTTTATATCTAAAATAATTTACATTTTTACACCACTTATGGCTTGGATACATAACCCCTTATCACTATAGAATAATTTCTATATGTAAGGTATATGATGGAAATATTTTCATCGGGCATTTCAATTAACATTGATCTACTAGTGATCACTACTAACATGAATTTATCTATAAATAAATCATTCTTGATCCCCACATGTTGAAACTATACTTGTGATTGATCAAGGTTGAACCCCATTAATGATACAATCCACACAATGTCTAAAAAATAGGATTCATAAGAGATGATACTACTATTTCAGGTTATAATATCTCACTTATACATCAATTAAATCTCATAACTACCATTTATATACACTAATATTAATGGTAACATTTTTACTAATAGATATAATGCACACTAGTAATAATTCACAATGATCAAATACTAATGGTCTTATTACCCAATACTCACTAAATATACTCCACCATTATCATAATGTCTTATTCACTACATCACATAAGAATTTTATACACATACCATCATTATTTAAATTACAATAATAAAGCATATATTTATTTTTACTATTTTTAAAACAACAGTGATCTTTAAAAGATAATTCAAACTCATTGAGTTTACTAATAATTATACAATATTGTTTTGGGTTTATATTTTTCCTCTCATCGTAGATATTTTCATTAATTTCATTAAATGATGGAAAAAATTTAATAGTATTTCTATGAAATTATATTATAAAACATAGTAATGTATTCATTATTAATTAGGAGTTCTTTTATTAATAATAAAATTAAATTTATGTTCTTTACTAATGCGTCTAAATTTAGATAGTCTTATGGAAAATATATGGTCATGGATGATCTATGGGAATTTGAGGAAGTAATCAAGGGATTTACATGGGGGGAAATGTTTTTATAATTCAAAAACATAATGTGTTTTTGGCTTGACCATGAATCCTTGAGTAGCATGATTTCAAACTATAAATTTTCCATGTTTATATTGAGATTCAAGAAATTATTGAAAATTAGAAAGGTTCTTATTGTATGTATGATTTATTTATGGATTTATTCCATGAACTATTGGTTAATATGATAAATAATGGGTCAAATTATATTAATGACCCACTTGGGGTGTATATAGGTGGGATACAATGGAACCATTTCACCTAAAATGACCTAAATGGGAGATTATTTGCTGAGATAGATTGAAATAGATGGTTTTGTCGTGTGATGGGGGTGGGAAATTAGAATAAAACTGATAGGGTGGGTGAATAAATACTATGAAAATTTTAGATTTAGGATCCACAGTAAATGAGAATTTAGGTTTGGATAAAGGGTTTGGTTTTTTCCTTTTAAATCTTCTAGTCTCTTCTCAATTTTTGGTAGATGAATAACCAAAATATACATTGAGTGATAGTACTTAGTGAATATGGGTTCATTTTTCTTTTTGGACCTCACATTCACATAAATATTTAGGATGGATAGAATATTCTTTTGTATAAGTATCAATGGAACTGAGATATCATGATTGGAAAAGTTTTTTAAAATTTTCAGCATTAATTCAATTGTAAGAATTATTTGAATTAAGCATAAGGTATTTCTTGAAGGACAATTTTACATTTCATATGGTGTTGTATCCTTTGTCACATTAATTTAGTTATCTACTACGATGGATTATGATAAATATTTTGGGTGGCCAGCATGAAATGGTATGTATAATAGTATTCTAATAGTTATGGTTGGTATAAGATTATAACCATATAGTATTTATTGGATTTTTTTTATTTTAAGATTCTAGATTGTGGGAATCACATTGATAGTTTTCATTCATATATAATGAGTTGGTGTCTTGAAAACCCCTCTGTCTTTTATGGATGAAATGTGCAATGATGGGGTGAGTTTTTGCACCAACATTCTTGGTGGTTGTTCAATTGATTGATTTATATCCAGATAATTGTGTATTAAAATCACTTTGATATTTACGAATTGTAAGTTATTATTTCTCAATTAATGTAAAATATATATGGTATTTTATAGTTTAGGATATAGTTGATGGTTTTTTAGGTATTAAATGTTTTATCTTTCCCTCAAATCTTGGATATTTATTATGTTTGGGTGTCACATGTAATATTGATTTTTAAAGATAGTTTAATGGCATGATCGTGATTAATTTTGATAAATATATACCTAGATGATCTAAAATTTTCTTATTGGCTAATACATTGGATATTTAATGTGGTTTTGACCCTAGAAACTATGTTTTTTGTAAATTCATGTTTTTTATAGAGGTTGACTGGATCTTTTTAAGGTCAGAGGGAGACCTACATGTTACCTGAATATTCTAGGGGACCATGTACTTAATATTTTGGTAAATTAGGTCTACATGATTGTTTCATAGTCCCAAGGTCCATGTAATGTGATTATTAATCAATAATAAAATCCTAAAAAACATGATATTTACCCAAAAACACTTCATTTCCTCCTTATTATGACCCTAACAAGTTAAATGGTGTTCATATGGGATTTGGGATGAAAATAGATTATCAATCCCCTTTTTATATATTTTTCATCCATCATTAGCTATTTAAGTCTATAATTTATAGTGATATCTCCTCTAGTTCATTTTAACATCCCATCCCCTTTCTTCTTGAAACCTAATTCATGTGGTTGGGATGAAATTATAGGAAATTTGGTTGATAAAATAGCGTCTTTTCAAAGGTATGATTGAGGAGGACATGAGGTACAAAGATACTAGATTTGGTTGTGTGGTGTGGATCAATCATCATGATTGAGGTATGTGACTTCTCTCTCATGTTATTGTATTCAAAAAACACATAATCTTGAATATTTTATTTAAATAATTTATTTTTTGGCACTAAGGGATTTTTATGATTTTTGTGACTCCGTTGTTATTTAATAGTGGGATTTTGGTGTGTGTGGGTTGGTTAAAAATGTGAAATTTGGATTTTGTTGTGCATCTATAGTTATTTATAAATATAAGTAATTATAAATGTATTTCAAGAATTGGGTTTATTAATGTAACAATAACTTAAATTAGGTATACTATCAATGATTTTGTTTAAGAGTGTCAGGATTTTAACTTGTTACTATTTAGTGTATTTTTTCCCGATGAATAGATGTTGTCATTATTTTATAATTTAGTTACATCATGGATGATATATTTTCATCTTCATAATTTTTTATGGTGAATATTATTTGGTATAGGCATTTATTTTTCATGAGTATATTATTCAGATTGTGAATTGAGTTAAATGGTGGATGATACTATGGTGGTTTATTAATTGAGTTTCATAAGATATTTATTTTTAATTGAACTTCTAGATTAGTTTTTCGAGTATGATTATCCTTGATTTTGGTAATCTCCAACTTGGGTATAGGGACCTCTTTGTTCATGATGAGGATATGTGGTGGTAAACTCCAACATAACTGTGGGGACCTTTTCAGGGGATACCATGTTAGTTTTATTATTACATGATACAATTTTGATTTATTGATACCCATTGTTGGATATTACCAATACACTAAGGGTTCCCTATGATTATTTAGGAAAAATGGAATGTCTCTTAGTCTCGGAAAATTGTTAGTGTTAATGTTAGGAATTCAATTATTAAAGGAATGTTAATTATTGGAAAGAGTGTTTTATATTCTAGTAGATTGATTTTATTTTGTTAATTGAAATATATATATATATATATATATTTCAAATGGTTTTATTTATTTTCATAGTTTTGTGAAAATTTAATAATAAAAATTTGTAACTTTATTTATTTTCGTATTTATAATATTATTTGGGAGTATCAAAAAAATATTTATGGGACTTTTAATCATCCCTACATTCTATTCCTAGTGCATATAAAGTTAATGTTATCATATTTTGAGAATTCTGGAAGATTTTTCATTTGATATAATGGAGTAAAGGTGGTGGTTGAGTAGAGAATATTCAATTATGGGCCATAGTTTTTATGATAATGTGTTATTTCTTAGGCAGGGTTGTTTTTTAACTAGGTTGTTTATTGTATTTTATTATCGTATATTTGATTTTCTTTTGTATCATGGTTTTATGTGTCATTATTATTGTTTACCAAAAATACTATATTAATGTTATTTTTTGTAGTGATTTTGGATTATTTCATGATTCTAAATGATAAATGTTAGTGGTTGTGTTTTTATATCAGTCCTTTAGTGGATGAGGGTTGTGAATAAGGACCTAGTAGCACTCTAATTTTGCATATAGTCAAAATTCAGCAGTTATGTTGAGTTAGGAATATTTACTGGGTATCATCAACATTATGTGTGTTTTGAGGATAATCCATTGTAGAGAATTTTGGAGAAATTATGTTCACTACAAGTGATTTTTCATTCCCTTTGGGTTAAAAAATTTTCCTGGAGTATTCATGACCTCAATGACTATAAATATAATCTTTATCTTCTTTTTATCATAGTATTTTTTTCATATCCTTAAGTATTCAAATTTCATAATGATAATAGTGAGAATATTTGGATCATTATAAGGTTTTAGATTTGGTACCCTAGAAGAAACAAGTTTTACTTTGATTACATGAATATTTGAGGTATTAAATATTAAACGAAGAAACTTATTACATATTGTGCATTGTTCTATAGGACCATGATTTAATTATGTCATAGAGTATTTTATGCATTGATATGCTCATATTAGTTCCCCTCTATGATGAGAAACATGATGTTCTATGACACTATTATTAATATAGATCATTAATTGTATAACATACTATAACGGGAAACACATTATATAGATTGTCATGTGCAATTACTCTAAAGAAGATGAGACTTCTTCTCATAAAGTCCGCACTTGGTAATCTCCAAGATGGCAGATTAAGATAACAGACCCACCTTTTGGAATTTTGTATGTTTTGGTTTCATCAGATATTTTTATATGTGAGTGTGTGTAATAGTATATTGACATTAATATTATAATTAATTCATATCATGAGTTTCATACTTAGATTTTAAAATAAAACCATCACTTTATATAGTAGCGAGAAGTAGGGTATGTTGGGTGTATCATAAATGACATGTTATTAATGGATTAGTCAAGAATGGATTTTCCCCTTAAATATTTATGTAAGTTCATATTGTAGCCCTTTCATTTAAACAGAACCATTTCCTTAAATTCCATGGCCATGGTGTAATGAAAAGATTATTTGAGATAGTCAAAGAATGATATAACAAGCATATATGTTGCTGAAAATTTCAAGCAACATGCTTGATGAAATAATGTGATAAAGGAATTTTATTACATAGTGAGAATTTCTATTTGGTTTTCATCATTGAAACTTTATTTTCTTTCTCTTGGGTTCCATAACCCATTTCTTGACAAAGATCATGGAATTTGGACAGGCCCCCCTAATGCCAATGATAATTAATCCTAGAGGGTTACACACTAAGTGTTTCTAGTGGTATCAATTAAATTATATTTTAATTTAATTAATGGAATAAATATTATTATCAAGACTGAGGAAAAAGTTTATTTAACTTATATTGATTTCAAAAATTAAATAAATATTTATTCACCTGATTGAGAATAAAAAAAATTAGTTATTTTTTTGAATATTTAATAAATATTCATTTCCTAGTTTATGAATAAAATATTTATTTAAGAGAATAATTTTTTTTCAGGTGTTCAATAATTTTGAGAGGAGTTTGAGTAGACCAAGACCATGTCAGGTGATAAAATAATTATTTACGAGTCAGAAAATATTATTTATCCATTTTTCACAAGTTGGTACCCCACAAAATATTATTATTATTATGTGGAATGGGATTTCATTAATGGTTAGAATTTTATTTAATGGTTTGTATGAAATTATATTTTTTGATTGAAATCCATGCTTTATAAATAGACAATTACATTTATTTTGTAATTCATTTAGAACCAATTCTGAGTTTGGTGATAGAAAATTATTGTACACAACGAATTCTCTCTCGACTCCTCCTCCTCTCTCCCTCTCACGGATGATAAAACTAAGAGATAATTTCATCTAGATCGAAGAATGAGCTATCATGAATGAACAAATTAAGACATTCAATTTTCTGCACTAGAACCCAGAGAATGAGGTATGTTGCTTGGAGACCATTGTGACATGTATGGATCACCTCTAAAAGAATTCATCCCTCGGATCCTCACAAGTGAAATGAACTAAATCTTAAAGGGCCTTTTTGGACATCAAAGGATTAAATAATTTATTCATTAAGGCCATGAATACCTCTGGTGTGTCAACCAACCCAAACGACATCACTATAAATTCATTCAAGCCATACGTCCTCCTAAAATTAGTTTCAGGTATGTATGACGTTCTTACCATCAAATATTAGTAACTTGATCTCAAATAAATATTGGAGTAGATCATATAACCTCTAAAATGATCCAAAATATCATCAATGTGTGTAATAAGATATCATTTACTAACCATCATCTTTATTAACATCTGATACTTGACACCTAAGTGAAAATACCCATCATCCTTATTTGTGAATAGAACTGTAGAACCCCATGAAGATTAACTAGGGAATATAAATCCTTTAGATTCATGATCTTTCATCTGAAATTTAAAATCCTAATGCTCTATTGGTTCTATTTTTGAAAGTGGATTGAAACTTGCTCTACTCCCGCTACCATCTCAATCATGAAATTTATCTCTAACCTAAGAATTAATCCATATAAATTATCAGTAAAATCATCCTAGAAATATTATACCTTTAGAGGAAAAGAATCACTCTACTTCCCACCATTATCTAGAGAAATACTATCTAATTGAGCCCTAATATATAGTGATTGTTTCCTGCACAACTAGCCTGAAGATCCCACTCACCTTATAGAGAATAAAATAATTTATATGGAGATATAAAGGTAACTCTCCTACAGTAAAATTCATTATTATATTTATGTAGAACTAACCAAATCCTTCCAAGAATCAATCAAATATTTTATCTTCCACCATAAAAATTTCCCAGAAAAATGTTAAGCGATAATCATTATAAAACACACCTTGCAAGATTTGATATTCTCTACACAAACGAGAAATGGTGTGTTGATTACTAAAACACTATCAAAGATTTACACATTCAATCCTAAACCATTTTCAAAAAAAATTAAATGTAAAATAATGTTATTATCCTATATGAAACAAAACAAAAGATAAGTTAAATGATACAAGAATCGTACCTCTCATGAATGATGTTCATGCATCCATGATAGTCAGAGTAGTTTGTATAAAATGTATCTAACATGTCCATAAACCCTAGGATTGAGTAAGACTACCAAACATATTTCCCTCTTTTTTGGGTATTTCAACTGTTGTACTAGGGTACCACATGCCCTACCTCATCCTGAACTGCCATTGGAACTTAAGCTGCCAGCCTACTAAGGGGAAGATGAACCCCTTCCTGAATTAGGTTCTTATTCGGATCCCATACCACTGGTCTTATATATAGTTTTTATATTGAACATCAAAATATGACTCAGTTTACCACATATACAATATTCAACTATAGGGTAAGGACATTTTGGGTTCATATGACCAAACATTCTATACTAATAGTACATGAATGAAACAAAATTTTGAGATTATTAAGCACACCCCTACATGATATTCACACTACTACCTTAGTGGAATCTATTTTGTAAATACTTGTTTCTACTCGATGAATAGATCCCAGATCACCTTGCTAATATAGAATCACCACTACTTAGGGCCTCTCTCATATTCCCTTCTATGTTGAGTTTTTGGTTCATCAAATCCTTGAATATTCTTAAAAAGAAAAAATTCACTTGTGACATAATATCATAGTGAATAAAATTTGTAAAAAGTCTCACCCTGAAGATCTCATCAGCTGCAATATAGGGAGAAAATAATTATAAGTTCATGAAACGTTCATCCTAGTTCATCACTGACATGACCCCATATGTAATATGTAAGAGATCACATTCATTTTTATCCATCAATGTATCCTGATAAAAAAGTATTTGGAATATAATATTGATGTCCATCTAATATATATCATCCTATTTCCTAGAATCCTCCAAAATATACCACCAATGCATGGAAGGTCCAAGAATCATATATGCATCCGGCTTCACCCTCATAATTCTAGGTAATTCAAGATGAATTAAGATTTTATATACTAGTTTGACCTAGATCAAGGATACCTAGGGTCCCCCTTCCCTAGTAAAAAATATTGTATTTTTCTGTTGAAACACTTTTTTCAACTCAGATGTTGAAGGAACCGTACAAACAGTCTCCCTTTTTATGGATCGTATGATCCTCAGCTTTCAATTTCAAATATGAACAATCATATTCTCCTTAGGACTAATAGGAAACTCTGGTTCAACTACATTAGGGTAATTCTTATTTCCACTCTCCTAATGAACAATTCTAAGATAATGAGGTGGGATTTTCTATAAATAAAAATGAACAACTAAGAGAACTAGCTAGCAATAAAGTCAACCTCAACAGGTTACCACAATAGAGAACCACTAATTATTTGTCCTGATAAACATAGATTTAATTTTTTTTTTCAAGACACATCAATACATTAAATTTATCCACTAAAATAGATATATCATATCATATTTCAACAAGAAATTATTTATCAAATGACAAATTTATATCCCCTATCACAAAAAAAACATGTCAATATATCCCTATGTGCATATTCTAGTGCATGTATTCTTGTCTTTGGCCATAAAAAGATTCATGTAAAAATTTCCTAATATACTAAAAAAATAAATCAATAACCTCCCTAAACATGTTAATCACCCATGTTAAAATAACATCAACTATAACAAGAACACAATAGAAATAGTAATCCTATCTCTAGGTGCTCAGATTTTTCTCTATACATGGGTGAGATACTCCCATGAACAAGCTAGTTAACAAATACCTAAACATCCTACTATCCTATATAACATTCTTAAATAGTAAAATAGAAGAAAATAAAATGTTCTCATTTGATACCACTTTGTAACATCCCCCAATCTGACACTCTCTCATGTGGCCAAAAAGGGTTAGTTGTGAGACCACAAGAACGCCTCCCCATACATCAGAGGAAGCTGACTAGCAGTGGGTGTGTGAAAATTATAGTGGGGAAACTATATCCCCATGTATAAACTTTCATTAAATCATAAGATAAACTATATAATTAAAATAAAATAAAATATAGACAAAGTAGAATTAAAAAAATAAAAGGCAACTAAATTATTCAACAAATAATATAAAATGATGTAATGACTTAATGGAATATAAATAAATTTCAATCTAGAAACCATAAAATTAAAATAACAAAGGAGTAAAAAAGACCCAAAATTACACCATCCCAAACTCTATATTTTTCTCACCACAAAACTCTATCCCATCCACAAACAAGAAATCAACTACAAGGTCATTTTCCCTTGTCCAAACCTATATCCATGTAATCTTCTCAAGTACCAAATATAGTTCTGAATAGGGTGTGAGTATAAATCAGTAGGTTGACACCACTATTTCTAAATAAACAAGTTTTACAAGAACTATATTCAATAAAAATATAAAAAGGTGTATTAATTAACACAAAATTTAATAAAATAAAATAACCACATGCTTCATCTATGTACTGGAATATCTCTAAGCATGTCTTATGACCCTGAAAAACACAACCATATAAAAAAGTTAAAATATACTTTTTACCACCATGCCAAAATATCTTTAAGCATGTCTTCTGACCATGAAAATTGATACTATGTAAGCATTGTATAGTCACACCAATTTGGTTCAAATCATTATAAGAATGAAAACATCTTGGTTAAATCCCTGTAATAATTAATGCATGGGACTAGGCATATCCCACTGTATATAATCATTTCATTATGTACTGGTCCGAGCCTGCTCAATATCACCATTATAATATTACAGTTTGAATGTTCTAGGACCTATCCTAATGGATAATCATTCTATCATGGAATGCATGTAATTTCATAAGGTATGGATATCACAATATCACATCATATATCACAATGGTTAATTGTTAAAATTATCATTTATCTATCAAATAACACATTCAATTGAAATCACAACTAATGAAAAATAATTAAGATGCAACATTGGAATATTATATCAAGAAATAACCTATGGTCACATGTCATTCTAAAAACACTTTAAACCGTTATCTAATTAAATAAATTTCAAGGTTTTCTCCCCCAACTGGTAGCTATAAGCTAGGTCAGAATCCAATTGAAACCAAAGGGATTCAAAGAATAATACCATTAATTTTATTAATTTTATTAATTAATTAAGGTGCATGTAATGTTGGAACAATCACAATATTTCATACACATGGTAATTATCAAATGATATAGCTAATACTTAGACCCCCAACCTTTAATTGACGATCCAACAGTGCTTCCAATGGAAAACTCCCATAAGGAAGAAGGTGTGGATGACCTCAACGAAGTTACTATATCAATTGATCGAGATCAAAACCAATAAATCATTCTGTTAATGGATTTCTCCATAATGGTTGTAAGAAGAGGAAAATAAATAAGAAACCTAACCAAAAGGGATTTCTAGGTATTTCTTGGACAAAACGGTGTATATAAGGGAGTTTGACACACTATATTTTAATAGATGATTACCTAGGGTCAATATAAGATGAGTTTTAGTGGTTTAGAATGAAAATAATATACACATTTTGTTTAAAATGGTAGGTAGTGGAATCATATGTTGAGTAATTTAGTTAAGCATTGTCTAAACAAATTTACTGGAATATGCCAAAAAACTCATTCCCTTGTATTTGTTATATTAAAACACACAAACTAATTGCACAATGTTTAATAACCATACATAGATTATAAATATCTGTACATGGTTTTTCATCCCATTTTACCTTTAGGAAACCTGCTAAACACTATATAATGCTTCTCAACTTACCAGTAACACATGTTAATACGTAACCTATTTATATGCAGACTCCACTAATTCAAACAAGCATACATCCCAAAACATTATATTTTCCACCAACAAAGTTCTCCACATGGATCCACTCCTGATTTCTCATGTTTTTTCATAACATAACACTATATTTATTACAACTATAGGCATTCATGATGAAAAAAATTGTAATAACAGTCAACAAAAAACTCAGATATAGACTTATTTGCGAAAAAATGGGATCTTACATTTTTAAATTATGGTTTTTTTAAAATATATGGTGAAATTATAATGTCTTACATCCTACATTTCTATAAAAATAACATTTAAGTATTCCTTTATTCCTAAAATTTTATGTTATGAGTAATCTTCCTCCTCTCTAAATAAGATATTTCACTTCTATATCTTGATTTTCTCTTCCCACCAAAGTTTTTCCTTATATTTTGAAACAAAAGTACGTATTTTATCATGTGACCTTTATATTTACCTTATCCTCCTTTAAAAAGGATATTTTTAAATAATTATATAAATTGGGTTTCAACAAAAGGTATTTCTAAAAATTAAAATGGGTTTTGAATATTTTATAATGAAATTCTTTATCTCTCACTCCACATTCCTTTTGTATGACCTTAATGTATTCTAAAAGATATATTATTGAATATCCTTTTTATAATTAATTCTTTTTTAATTATTTCACTTCAAATTTTCAAAAATATTTTTGGAATGTGATCTATAACATCATCCTTTTAAAAAATGTAAAAAACGCCATCTAAAAACACTCTTATGTTTTTTATACTATTTTACACTGTATATCCATAATATTTTTTACTTGAATATTATTTTTCCTGAATCAACTTATAAATATTCAAATGAAATACTCTTTTATGGTGACATAATTTTTTTATCAGCTATTTGTATTCTTAAGTTTAATTTTGGTAAATTCATTTAGAAATGTTGTTAAATCCATTGTTTAATTTATGGGTTCATTATGATGTGATGAATAATTATTTTCAATTAGAATGCATTTGTATGGATTATTGGATAGTTGGTTTTAATATATCCCACTAATGAATTGGTTAAGGTTTTATATATCATCAAATACTGTATCATGAACCTTATTGGATATTTCACAATATTATTATTCTATGTGAATATGTTTATCAAAAATTTCATTATAATGTTCTCTTTCAAAAGAATATTATGTTATCACCCCTTATTCCAATTATTATTCCCCATTTATCAAGATTATTATCTCAGGATTATGCACCATTTTTTCATTGAATATATTAGTTCATTTGAGCTTTCATTTCCTTTAAAGATTATTTATGCACAATTATTATTATTACAAGTTTTTTAATAACATATATCTCTCTAGCCATGTTCTATCATATTATTATTATTTAAACCTTAATGAAATATTTATATTTTTTCCCATTATTAAGAATTTGATCTCATCACTTTTTTATATTTCCATTTACAAGGATATGAAGATGAGTATTACATGAGAGAAGCCATAAACAAGACTAGTGTGTCTTAATTAAGTTGAAATGTTCAAACTTTTTGTAAAATAAGTTTCATATATATATAGTTCTGAAATGAACTAAAACATTTGATCATGGGATTTTGTGTTTATTTTGGAGATTTAATTTTTATCTTGTTTCTATTATGTAAAATAAAGATATGTACAACCGGAGTTTTCTCTCTTGGAATTGAACACAATGTGTAAATTATGTTTTTTTAATACAGGTTATGGAATTGTGATTCTGTGGAACCTCATATAGAAACACAATATTAGGACTTTTTAGAGAGGAAACGATAAGAAATTAATTCTCAAAAACATTATAGTAGAGAGAAATTAGATAATTGTTTTTTATTTATTGTGATAAAGGGGGATTGTTTTAATTTCTAAACATAGGTCTTGGACATTTTTTTCATAAATATAAAATATAATAGGTAATCCCATAGTTTCTTCCAAAGTTATATGCTAAGGAGAAGTGGTTTTTAGTATTTTTATATATTAATAGCTCAGGTAATCAAACTAAATTTTCTTTAGAGGTGGATGATATTATTATTCATAGTGATTTCCTTTTAAAAACATGAAATATAATTCAGGTCTTTAATGATTCATTATATGTTTAGATAATTTATCTGATTATATTTAAATATATTATACTAATTTTGAAACCTATTTTTAGTTGATCAAGTAATTTTTGTATTTAGTAAATCACATTTAAGTCATTATGGTTTCATGATACTTATTATATATATATATATCATATTTAACTTTTTACTCCAAAAATCAATTGCCACATAAAAATATGAAAAAATCACCTATATATAATTTTGATGTGATTATTTCAAAAATTAAGTTAATTTTATAGATATATGGAATTTAATTTTTCAAATTAAATCCACTTTTATCAAAAAAAAACATAGTTGTTTTGAAATAATAAACTTCATCACCTTTAGAAACATATATGGGACTTTGTAAAACTATTTTATAATTCATATATAATTAATTAATATCTCAGGTAACTATTTTATATAAATAAGTTCTTATATAATATGGTTTTAAATAAAAATAAAACCTATTTATTTTCTCAAAAAAATTATGCTCTCTAAATGTCAAAATTTATTTTATCATTCACATCCTTAAATCATGTGAATTTCAATTTTTTATATATTGTTGATTAATTAAAAAAAGGATGAGAACTAATAGGTTCAGAGAAACAACTATTTAATTTCCAAAATAATTTACACTTGAACACCAATTAAGGTTTTCATACATATCCCTTAAGAAACTATTATAATCTATATGTGTATGGTGTTTCATAGTGGTAATTATTAGGGTTTTTAAGCTAACATTGATCTGGTGGTGATCTATACTAGCTTAAATATCTCCTGTAATACATAGTACTTGAACCTATATTTGTAAGTATCTACATGGGTTGAGTCAAGGGAAAACCACAATGATGATAACTTATTAAAAATATTTAATAAATGGGCTTAATAAGGCATGTCATATCAGTGGAGTCCATTATTTCTCCCATCGTCATCAATTATCTCTCATCCTTAAAATTTATGTACACTAATTATAATTATAATACTATTAATGATCGTTATAATTCCACATATCCAAAATTTCCAATGGTCTGATCGAAAAGGTCTTATTTCATAACACACATAGTATATACTCTACCATTCTCATATTTCATTATTACTAGCATTAATTGAAAATTTTATACACTTACCTTGATAATGTGAATCATATTCTGAATTCATATATTTCTTTTTATAATTTTTATATCATGAGTGATAATCCATGGTGAATTAAAACCAATAGATTTTTACATTATGTATATCTTATTATTTGGTGTTTAACTACCAATACTCTACTAAAATCTAATAATAAATACTATTACATTATAAATAATGAAAAATATATATATTTTTCATATACTTACATAGTAGGAAATATTAAAATATTCATTGGGAAGAATGAGTTATTTTATTAATAAGAAGTGTATATATTGGATCGTTATATTATCTCTCTTTAAAATTTTCACCCAAAAAATTTGTGTCTCAACTCCAAAAATGTGATCATTTCTTCTTCATTACTTTATCATTCTCCCTTATTGTTTCCCCAAAATTTATATTTCTCAACCAGACAATCATTCGTTGGGTTCTAAAGTTCCTCAATACTATTATACTTTAATCAATAATATAGAACTGTTCCTAATTATATGATAGGTAAAGTCCCAAATCCCTATCATTTTTTTGTGCATATATGTGTTGGGTTTGGCATATAATTTTATAATTGGGCTAGGTGATGATTTCATGGACCTCAAACAGATTTACAGTTAATGGTAAACTGATTGGAAATTTCTCCACCATGCTTTAGACTCTAGAATCTTGTAACATATGGTGGACTCGATTTCCATTTATTTATAAGTCTCATTACCCCTTTCAATGGTTATATATAGATGAATACATGATCCCAAAAACTAATTCTAATTCCAAACACTAATTTTCAAAATAAGTTTAATTTAAATTTGATTGGTATTGATATATTTTTAGATTACTTATGTATTCTCTATTATGAATTTCACAATGTCTATTCCAAGTAGTTTTATTTCCCTAACATCATCTAATCACATTTTTGTTTTAAATTTAATTCTATAGAGTGCATCATAGTGATCATTTTCAATACATTAGTGAAAAATGATTTATTGAATAATTCAATAGACTGCAAATAATGTTTTGAATTATAGGTTGTGTTATGTCTTAATTAGAAATTCATATCCTTTTAAAGGATCCTCACGAAGTTAGAAGTAAATTATGGATCATTTTCTGAAAAAATTGAATGGGTTCCCCCAAGAAGTCTTATTACATCTTGAATATACAGATGAGAGAGGAAATCAAGGTAAAACATTTATCACATATAAACAATATGACTATACTTTTTCAATAAATCAATTATTACATGTATGGAAGTTTTTCCCTTTTATCTCTTGGGAAGGTCAGAAAAAATGTCTATAGTGATGTTTTTCCACTTCCATATAGTCATGGGTAATGATTTCTTCTCTCCTTTAGGAAGTGCTCACTCATCCTTTTCATACTAACATTCTAAATGTATTGCATTATAAAAAATTATCATTTTTTTAGTATCCCACCAATAATTATCTCACATATCTATATACTTTTTGGTGCTTTATGGATAAATAGATAATGAAAATTTGTGATCTTTTTCCATCAACTATATCTTTAACTCTGTAATATATGGGATGTGTAGCTATGTAATAAACCAAAATAATCAATCTTTATCAATGTGAAACTTAGGAAACTTATCATATTTCAGAGTTTTTATCTTGTTTCATATTATATCATCATCTCTTTTTTAATTTCTTGATCTTCTCTAGTAATAATGGTTTTCAAATAATTTGGGAAATGATTGATGATGTCCCTTCCTATAGGGCTTCCATTTTCATTTTTACAAATTCCATGATCAATGGGTCACCTATAAAACAAAATATTTTAATAAATATAGGGTTGTTTATACTCAATACATCATTAATTATGATTGGTTCTTTAGAGTGGTAATGAATATATCAATTAGAGTCTTTATGAATCTTCAACAATCCCCTTTTTCTCCTATTTTGTTCTGTTTATGTAAATGTAAACTTTATAATTTGGTGGTGGGTGTACATATTGTCCTTCTAAAATTAAAATTAGGTTTTAAAAATACTTAATGAAATTATAGATTCAACTAATTTAAAATCATTTATATGAAAATTATGTTCAGGATTATTCAACAATTGATATTCATAGTTATTTTCCTTATCATTATTTCCTAAGTACACGTTTGTGTCCCTCCATAGATGCATCATTAAAAATGAATCACCAAATCCCATTAGAGGGTAATGATAGCATAAGTTCACTAACTATCTTATTCTTTAATCCATGGTAAAATTATTTACACTCATTTTTTCAGATAAAAATTAATACATTTTGAGTTTAAATGGGTTTTTTATTAAAAAGGTCTAAAAAATAAAATAGCATTCCATTGTATCCTAATAGACTACAGAAACTATGAATCTCAATAACTGTTTTAAGAAAATGTCACTCCTCTTTGGACATTAAATTTTTTGGACCAATATAGATTCCTTCATTATCTATAATGTGTCCAAAGAATTATACTTATTGAAAACAATACTCATATTTATTGAATTTTCATAAAAAATTATTTTTCTATAGGGTTTAAAATATTGAATTTATATGATCCACATACACCTTATGAATTTTGGAATATATTATAATATCATTAATATATAACCCTAAAATTTGATCAAGGTAGTCCATAATAACTCTACTCATCAAATCATTAAATATAGAAAAACATTTAGTTAATAAAAAGGAAATAACAATGAACTTGTATTGTTCGTATATTGTTGGCAAGGTGGTCATTGTAATACTTTCTTCCATTATACTTCAATGATGATACATCGATTGAAGGTAAATCTTGGATAAGAATTTATCCCCTTCAATTTGGTTGAATAAATCATTTATTATTGGAATAGGCTATTTGTTCCTTATTTTAATTACATTATGTTCTCTATAATTAATACATATCATTATTAATCAATCCTTCTAATTTACAACAAGAACAGATGGTCCCCATAGAGATTCACATGAAAAAATAAATAAAATTCTCAAAAGGGTATTGTAGTTTCTTCCTAAATTCCTCAAACTCCACATATTCAATTTTATAACGGTCAATTGATATTTCCATGGATCCATATATGAGATCAATTGTGAATTATACCTCACATTTTAGGGGAGGTTTGGATAATAATTTTGTAAATACAACAATGCATTATTGAACAATGGGTACATATCCTATCATTATAATTTAACTTTCATCCCCTTCTTCACAAATCATTTCCATAAGGAATGTTATATGAAGTTTTTCATTAAAAGACTCTAGATGGGATATATCTAAATTTAAAATATTACATGTTGTACCTTTAAGACATCTAAAATTTCCTAGCATATATAGTTTATCTTTGAATTATATTATCACATCCAATACATTATAGTATTATATCAAATTCCCCCATTATAATTACGACCATTTTTTCAATGAGATTGAATTCACAATAGTTAATAAGTGAATCCATATATGTCGTTAATTTTTTAATAGTTCCATCAAAAAATTTAACGAAACACGGTATCACTATTAGTTTATGGTTTAATTTATTTTCTTTAGAAACTTCAGTAAAATAATGTAATTAAAAGAGATAGAATCAAAAAAAATATGTTTTCATTCTTTAAGTGAAATACTAGGGCCCCATATATTACATCATTCAAAACATTGAAATAATATGTCATTATTGATAGAGTGGGGCAATGATCTTATGGGCTCTTTTGGTGTTGATGATGGTTTCCTTATATTAAATTATAATTTCAATATTTATAATCGAAATGTCCATTCTCTCTAGACCAAAATCTTCTTTTTATGACTTATTAATGCATCATATTCACTTTTTCACTTTCATTCATATCTTGATAACTTATATAATTGTAATAGTTTTGAGAAATTTGGAGACATTTTCTATGCATGTAAACAATTCCACTTTCTTGAGGTTAATTATATGAATTCTTATTTCCACACTTTATTCACATGTGTAGTTATTGTTTCTTTTCTTCTCTTTTATTTTTTGTAATTCTTGAAAAAAAAAATGGATTTATCCACCTATTTTCATAATTCATTATATAAGACCTCAATTCATATCAAGACTCTATTTCCACTTTTAGATAACACCATAATATCTTCACATAACTTTAAAACTCTCATATTTCAAGATATTTTAGTATATGAGTTCATAGTCCACCAAAGAATAAATCATTATTCATATAACAATCAATGAAAAATATATATTTATATCACTCATGTCTTGTTGTGATCATTTCCTATGTTCCCACTAATTAATAATACCTTTTCTTTATATCATGAAATTCCTTCCCCACCCCTTATTTTGGATCTAAGGGTAATAGGAAAATGCATTTTTTAAAAGAATCATTTTAATTATTCCCAAATCATAGAATCAACCTCATCATTATGATTTTTGTTCTTGATTAATAGCTTCCATTTATTAGATACTCCCTCTATGTGATATATTGATAATATAACTTCCTCCAAATCACAAAAATGGAGTATAAAAAATATATTTTCAATGGTATTGATCCATTTTTCATAATAAAATGATCAAAGGGTCCACTAAAAGTATGTGTTAACTGATTAATGATAGAATACATAGCTATTATTACATTCCTTGGTGAAGTAAAATTCTATACATGGTTCATGTTTTTATTCAAACATTGAGACAACAAATTTAACATCAATGTGAAGTTTTCAACCCTGGATTCCATTAAGGAGGGGTATTCTTTATCTCATTATCTATTACATCAATTATTTAATCATTTCCTTCTATTTCCTGCCCTTTTTCTAAAATAAGAGATCATAATTGGTAAAAAAATATTCTTTCTAATATTATCATAATAGATTTAAGGAAGATTTTAATATTAAAATTTTCAAAAAAACATGATTCTTTGACCTTATACTTGAAAATTTTCTTACTTCTAAAAAATTAATTTCATTGGATATACATCATTCATATTGTTTAATATAATGAAATTTATCAACAAAATATTATCACCTAGTATTATACAACTAGGTCTGAAGTTAGTCCAATTTATCATAAACTAGTTAAATATCAAATTATACCCAATAATCTATTTTTGGGTTATTACCACTAGTTGTGTTAGTGTATAATCTTGCACCCACTTGTCTATGTCCAGAAATATATTTTATTACTGGAAAACCATACAAACTATACATTTCCAAAATTTAGGAGTTTCCAATATGTGGAATCATCCCTTCGGTTTTCACTAATTTTTCTAATCAAAATTTAAACAAATTACTAAACCTTATTTTATACCAATAATGAATACTTTCATTTTTTCAAAATTATTTTTATCATAAATCTTTAATAAAATGTATTACTTATTACATCCAATGATTGTTTGAGGTTTAGTGCCTTCGAAAATAGGTACATAATATATGAATTACATAAAAACAATAACAAAAACATTATGTAATACCATTGAAATACACCATTTTTATTCAATACTAGGTCACCTCAAAGAAAAAATTTTCTTAGTGACATGAATCAATAGAAAAGGTTTATCATAAAGTACAGTAAGGGATAAATAATGAAGTGGAACATGAGTTATCATCATAGAAAAACAAGAGGAATAAAATTTGATTGTGATAATAAATACATGGGGTATAATATAATATCATGATCGTAAGTACATGTGACGTAACATAGATATGGGGATACGACATGAAAATGATACATTCAAAAGTATATTTCCACAGTTCACCACAAATTTTTCATATAGCTGATTACCAAGTTTATTAAACAATGTATCATAAAACATTAAAAAGATATAATTCCATGGTATAATAAGCATGTCATCTTTGGAGATTTATTATTTACACAATTCATTGAATAAAAATCATGATGTACCCTTTATATCACTACCTTTATGTGTGCCACGTATACAATATATCATAATAATATATTTCATCATTTTTACCCATGAGTAGGGAATATAGATTTCATACATGTATTTCCCAAATAAATTAAGTATATTAATATCTATACGAATACCATTTAATGATATTTGGGTTGTGTTTTCCCAATATAAAATTATGACATGCAAAATAAAGAATGATTTTGGAAGGATAACGAGTATGCATGAAAGTTTATGGAATGGATTTAATGAGAGAGAAAGTTTGTATCTAATTATTAATAAATCATTAGACATTAATGGAATGATTATAAAATCATTAAGACCTAATCAACTATAAATCAAAAGGCTTATTATAAAGAAACTAATTGAATAAAAGGGTAGAGGAAGTAAATCTTTAACCTTGAAAGGTTGATTATTAAATTAAAAGATAAGAACCTTTGAACCTTCAAAAGAAATGATGGACTCTTGATAAAGAAAAATTGTTCTTAAATTATTTCATTTCAAGAGGAATGGGATAATATGTTTTTATTTATAGCCAAATAGGGTGATTTTTTGTTAACTTCTAAATATGAAACTTGGACATATAATTTAAAAAAATGAAACACCATTGTACTAAACATAGTTTTTTCCCATGTTATTTTACAAGGGTAAGTGGGATTTATTATTTTAATTGTTTATGAGAATATACTGTAAAAATAATATTTTTTTAGGGGGCCAAAAAAAATTTATTCGTAAATAATTATTTTAAAAACTGAAAAATATAATTTACAGTTTTAAATATTTATTATTGGTTTTTAAAATTAATATTATTACATTAAAATAAATTAATTTAATGAGAATACACCCTTTTGGTTAAGAAATACATTGTAGTATTGAATACACAACTACTATAAAATTATTATATTATAATACTTATAATATATTTATACCATATTTTAATTTTTATTTAAAAATTTAGTTGTCTCATAAAATTAAGAAAAATTCACTAATGGATAATTTCGACAAACCAATTTCACAAATAAGTTTAATTTTGAAATAATATTTATATAGATATGGATAATTTTTCTTTTAAAATAAAATATTTATTTATTTAAAAATAATGGTTTTTTACATTGTCAACCTCCTAACCGTAAAAAATTATTTGGGCCTTCTTAATATTATATTATCAGTTATATAAAAATAAATAATTTATTATGATCTTATTTAATAGAGGTAACTTTTTGTATAAATGGTAATTTTTTAAAATTAAAACATATATTTTTTTCCAAAAATACAATTATGAGTTCTCTATTTAAAACATATATTTATCACATTTTTACATTAATCATGTGCACTTATTTTTTTTATGGGTGATAAATTAAAATTAGGAATAGTTATGATGGGATTAGAGAAAAAATTATTTTATATCTACAAGAATTTATACTTTGACATCACTTATCGCTTGGATACATAACCCCTTATCACACTATAATAATCCCTATGGGTAAGGTGTGTGGTTGTGATATTTTCGTTGGGTGGTTCAGTTAACATTCATCTAGTGGTAATCATTACTAACATGAATTTATCCATAAATAAATCATGCTCGATAACCACTTATTAAAACTCTACTTGTTATTGATCAATGTTGAACACCAGTAATGATACCTCCCACCCAAGATCTAAAAAATAAGATTAATAAGAGATGAAACTACTATTTAATGTTATAATATCTCACTTCTACATCAATTAAATATTATAACTTCTATTTATATACACTAATACTAGTGGTATCATTTTTCTTAATGGTCATAATACACACTGGTAATAATGCACAAAGATCAAATACTAATGGTCGTGTTACCGAATACTCACTAAATATACTCCACCATAATCATAATTTATTATCTACTACTTCACATAAGAATTTTATACACTTACCATCATTATTTCAATTGCAGAATTAAAGCATAAATTTATTTTTAAAATTTTTAGGATATGAGTGATCTTTGGGGGATAATTCAATCTTGTGGATTTTACCATTAAGTGAAAATTCTTATTTGGGTTTTATATTTTTCCTCTCATAATAGATATTATCATTAATGTAATTATATGATGAGAAATAAAATGTAATAGTATTTTTATGTAATTATATTGTAAGACATAATAATGTATTCATTAATAGTTATGAGTTCTTTTATTAAAAATAAAAATAAATTTATGGTCTTTATTAATGTGTCGAAATTTAGATAGTCTTCTAGAAAATGTATGGTTATGGATGATATATGGATATTTAAGGTAGTATTCAAGGGATTTTCATGAGGGGAAAATGTTTTTATAATGCTAAAACATAATGTGCTTTTGGGTTGACCTTGAATCCTTTAGTAGAATGATTTCATACTATGAAAATTCTATATTTAATTAGAGTTTCAAGAAATTATTGAATATTAGAAGGGTTCTTTTTTTATGTAATATGTTTTTAGGAATTTAGTTCATGACCAATTGGTTAATATGATAAATAATGGGTCACTTTCTATTACTGACCCACTAGGTGTGTATATAGGTGATATATAATGGAAAAATTTCACCTAAAATGACCTAAATGGGGGAGTGTGTGGTGAGATAGATTGAAATAGGGGATTTCTTAGTGTGATGGTGGTGGGAAATTAAAATAATCTTGATAGGGTGGGTGAATAAATATGATTAAAATTTCAGAGTTAGGATCCATCGTAAATGAGAATTTTAGGTTGGATAAAGGGTTTGGTTTTTACCTTTTCAATTTTCTAGTCCCTTCTCAATTTTTGGAAGACGAGTAACCAAAATATACATTGACTGACCATAGTTACTGAATATGGGTTCATTTTTATTCTTGGATCTCACATTCACATAAATATTTATGATTGAGAAGAGATTATGGTGTATAAGTATCAATAGCAATGAGATATCATGATTGGTGATGTTTTTAAAAATATTAATGACAATTAAATTGTCAGAATTTTATAGATTAAGGGTAGATATTTCTTGAAAGAGTATTTTACATTGAATATGGTGTTGTATTTTTTGTGACATTAATTTAGTTATCTACTATAATAGATTGTGATAAATATTTTTGGTGATGACAAATAAATGGTATGGATAATGGTGTTTTAATAGTTATGGTTGGTATAGGATGATAACCATGTAATATTTAATAGATTTTTGTTTATTTTATGCTTCTATATTGTGGTGATCACATTGATTGCTTTCATTCATATAAAATGAGTTGGATTATTTAAAAACCTTTTGTCTTTTTATGGATGAATTGTACAATGGGGGGGAGAGTATTTTCTCCAACATTTATTGTGGTGGTTCAATTGATTAATTTATAACCAGATTATTGTGGATTAAAATCATTTTAATATTGAATAATTATATAGTATTGATTCTAAATTAATGTAAAATATAAGGTATTTTATATTTTAGTATATAGTTGATGGTTTTTTTTGAAGTATTGAATGTTTTATCTTTCTCCCAAATCTAGGATATTTATTCCTTTCAGGTGTCACATGTAATATTTAGTTTTAAGGATAGTTTAATGGCATGACCATGATTAATTTATAAAAATATATAACTGGATGATCTATAAAAATTTATTGGCTAATAAATTGGATCTGTAATCTGGTGTTTACCCTAGGGACTGTTTTTTTGTAAATTCATGTTTTGTCTAGAGGTTAGTGAAGCTTTTTATGGTCGGAAGGAGACCTACATGGTCCCTGAACAGTCTTGGGGACCATGGAATTCTTATTTGTGGAAATGAGGTCTACATGATTATTTCATATTCCCATGGTCCATGTAATGTGATCAAGAATCCTTAATAAAATCTTATAAAAAGTTATATTTACCCACAAACACCCTTTTTCCCCCTCATTATGGCCCTAATAAGGTAAATGGTGTTCTTATGGGATTTGGGATGAAAATAGAGAATCAATTCCCTTTATATATATATTTCATCTATAATTAGATAATAAAGTCTTTAATTTATAGTGATATCTCCTCTAGTTCATTTTCCCTTATCATCCCCTATCTTCTTGAAATATTAGTCATGTGGTTTTGATGAAATATTTGGAAATGTGGTTGATAAAATAGGGTATTTTCAACGATATCATTAAGGATGAAATGAGGTAGAAGGATTCTAGATTTTTTTGTGGGATGGATTCATCATCGTGGTCGAGTTATATGAATTTTATCTCATGTTGTTGTGTGCGAAAATCACATAATATTGAATTTTGTCTTTAAATAATTTATTTCGTGGATCTAATGGATTTTGATGATTTTTTATGAGTCGGTTTTGTTTAAGAGTGGGAGTTTTCTATAAGTGGGTAGGTTAAAAATATAAAATCTGGATTTTATGGGGAATCTATAGTTATATATAATGTTAAGGAATTATCAATGGATTTCAATGATTGGGATTATTAATGGAACAATCATTTAAATTGGGTATATGATCAGTGATTTTGTTTTAGAGTGTGTGGTTTTTAACGTTATACTATTTTGTATATTATGTTTCCCATGAATATCTATTATCATTATTTTCTCATTTATTTTCTTCATGGATGTTTTATTTTCTTGTTCATAATGTTTTGTGGTGAATATTATTTGGTATATGCATTTATTTTCCTTGAGTATATTATTCATATTGTGAGTTAAGTTAAATAGTGGATGATGCTATGGTAGTTTATTCATTCTGTTTCATTAGATATTGATTTTTCATTGACCTTCTAGATTAGTTTTTTGGGGTGTGATTATCAATGATTTTGGTAAACTCCAACTTGGGTATAGGGACCTCTTTGCTCATGATGAGTAGATGTGGTGGTAAACTCCAACATAAGTGTGAGGACCTTTTCAGGGGATACCATGTTCATTTTATTATTACTTGATACACTATTGAGATAGTGATACCCATTCATGGATATTACCAATACACTAAGGGTTCATTATGGTTTTTTAGGAAAAAGGTAATGTCTGTTAGTCTTGGAAAAGTTTTGGTGTTAGTGTTAAGAATTCAATTGTTAAAAGAATGTTAATTATTGGAATGGGTGTTTCATATTCTAATTTATTGATATTATTTGTTTAATTGAAAAAAAATTATAGCTAAATAAATTTCAAATGGTTTTATTTATTTTCAAAGGTTTTAGAAAATATTATAATATAAATTTGTATCTTTATTTATTTTCACATGTATAAGGTTATTTGGGAGTATCATAAAAATCCAAATGGGACTTTTAATCATCCGTACATTGTATTCTTTGTGCATATGAAGATGATGTTAACTGATTTTGAACATACTGGATGATTTTTGATATGATGGAATGGAGAAAAGGTGATAGTTTAGTAGAAACTAGTCAAGTATAGGCCATATTTTCTATGATAATGGGTTAGTTATTTGGAATGGTTGTTTTTTACAAGTTTGTTTATTGTATTTTATTATTGTATATTTGTTTTATTTTTGTACCATGGTTATATGTATCATTGTTATCTTTTACCCAAAATACTATATTAATTGTATTTCTTGTAATGATTTTGGATTATTTCATGATTAACTATGTTAAATGTTAGTGGTTCTATTTTTATATCAGTCCTTTGGTGGATTTGGGTTATTAATAAGGGCCTAGAAACACTCCAATTTACCATATGGTCAATATTTAGTAGTCATGTTTAGTTAGGAAGATTCACTGGGTTTCATCAACTTTATGTGATATTGAAGGATAATCCTTAGTAGAGAATTCTAGAGATATTATGTCTAGTACAAGTGATTTTTCATTCCCTTTGGGATAAAAAATTTTCATGGAGTATTCATGACCTCAATGACTATGAATTTAATCTTTATCTTCTTTTCATCATGGAAGATTTTTGTGAATATCCTTGAGTCTTCAAATTCCTTAATGAGCATGGTGAGCATATTTGGATAATTATAAGGTTTTAGAGTTGGTGTCATAGAAAAAACAAGTTTTAATTCGATTACACAAATATTTTATGTATTAAATATTAAATAAAGAAACTTATTACTTATTGTTCATTACTATGTATGACCATGGAGTAATAATGTCATATAGTAATTTTTTCATTGATATGGTTATATTAGTTCCCCTATATGATTAGAAGCTTGATGTGTTGTGACACTATTCATAATATATTTCTACAGTTGGATAACATACTATAATGAGAAACAAAGTATATAGACCATCATGTGTGAGTACTCTAAAGAAGATTAGACTTCTTCTCATGAATTTCTCTCTTGGTAATCTCTAATATGAGAGATTAAGATAAAAGACCCACCTTTCGGAATTTTATATGATTTTTTTCATCTGATATTTCATGATGTGAGCGTATGTAATGGTCTATAAACTTTAAGATTATCATTTAATCATATCATGAGTTTCACAGTTAGATTTTCTATCAAAAACCATCATACTATATGGTAGCGAGAAGTAGGCTAAGTTGAGTGCATCATAAATGGCATGTTTTAATGGATTAGTCAAGAAAGGATTTTACCCTTTAATATTTATAGACGTTCATATCTAATCCCTTTAATTTAAATAGAACCATTTCCCTAAATTCTGGGGACATGCTGTAATGAAAATTTTATTTTAGATAGTCAAAGAATGATATATCAAACATATATGATGCAGACAATTTCATGCAACATTCTTGATGAAATTATGTGAGAAATGGATTTTATTAAATAATGATAATTTTTATGTGGTTTTCATCCTTGCCACATTATTTTATTTCTCTTGGGGTCCTTAACCCATTGCTAGAAAGAAATCATGGAATTTTGAAAAGCCCACCGAATTCCAATGAGAAAGAATCCCAGAGGGTCACACATTATGTGTTTCCTATGCTATAGAATAAATTATATTTTAATTTAATTAATAGAATAAATATAATTATCATGACTGTGGAATAATTTTATTTAAATTATATTGATTTTATAAATTAAGAAAATCTTTTTTCACCAGATTGGGAATAAAATATATTTATTTATTTTGTTGAATATTTAATAAATATTTATTTCCTAGTATGTGAATAAAATATTCTTTTAAGAGAATAAAATTTTTATTATGGTGTTCAATAAATATAGGAGGATTTCTAGCAAACCAAGGCCATGTCAGGTGATAAAATAATTGTTTACAAGTCATTAAATATTATTTATCCATTTTTTACAATCCGGTGCCCTAAAAAATAATATTATTATTATTATTATGTGTCATGGGATTTCATTCATGGTTATAATTCTTTTTAATTTTTGTTATGTAATTAAATTTTGTGACTGAAATCCATGCTCTATAAAAATACAAATACATTTTTTGTGTAATTCATTCAGAACTAATTATGAGTTTGGGAATATAGATTTATTGCATGCAACGAATTCTCACTTGACTCTTCCTCCTCTCTCCAACTCAATAACGATAAAAATAAGAGACAATTTCATTTAGATTGAAGAATGTGTGATCAAGAATGAAAAACTCAAGACATTATATTTTCCGCACTAGCACCAAAAGAATGAGTTGTATTGCTTGTGGGCCATTGCAACACTTGTGGATCACCTCTAGAGGGATTCACCCCTTGGATCCTCACAAGTGAAATGAATTCAATCTGAAAGGGCCTTTTTGGATGATTACACATCATCAATGAAGAATGTTCTTAATCCCATTTATTTATTTCTTCATATATTAAATAATGTAATTATAAATTTGGTGTGAAAGATACTCACTCTTGGCTTGAGGAAATGATTATTAAAATAAATTTTAATATATCACCCACCACTTCACTCTTCCACTGCACCCGGAACCAACATAATGGACCTAAAAGAATATCTTTTTATGATATTTATTCAAAATATTATTTTTTAAAAGATAAATGGTTGAGACACATGGTCAATGAGGATTGAATTTAACTTTATCTTATAAATGTATATGTTCATTTATCTTATTATATTACCATGAATGCTTTTTTTATTTCAGAGTTTTCTCTAGAATATTGGATATTAAATTCTCTTCATCAAAGACTTTTTTATGATTTTTTCTTCAAAGACTACCATGGTAAAGAAAAGGTGGAAAACTTTTTTCTTTTATCATTGTGAAGTATAATTAAAAGAATTAAATAAGGTAGTAATTATGACTCCAAATGTAATATTACATCAATCGGGGTGTGGGATTTATGATTTATTATGATGCCGTATTAATAGTACTTTTATATGTTCTTATACATGATCATTATATAGTAGAATAAGATTCATGGTATCTCTAATATCATGATAATAATTATCTTATACTAGGCCAAGAATTATATATATTGGTTCATACTATTGAGTATTATATTTATTATATTTTTTGTCAATGACTCAAGATATATAAAGACCATAAATTTGTCATGATTATTTAGAAATATATAAACCTAACATAGAATCGATAGGTGAAATATCTATTGTTATTTAATTTTAATATATTATATACATATTATAAGGGAAATGATATTACTTATACCTTTTTCTAAAGGAATCAACCTCAAAACATTCCAATTGAAAATGAACAAATAGTGATTGATGATGTTAATCAATGAAATACTTTTAAATGTTTTTAAATATTGAGAAGAGATGCATCAAATCATATTGACTTGACATCATCTCTAAAGTCTCGATTCAAGGATTATTAATTTCCATATCATAAATATAATTTCACTAAATTAACAATCGATCATATGGTAATAATTGATGATTGTTTTCAAGATTTTTAATATTACCTCTAAGACCATTGTAGGATTCTAGAACATATTAGAATAGGGGAAAAGTAATTATGTAGTATCACTTAAAGAAATATGAAGCTCATCCTAGAATTTGAATAAATTAATTTCATATTTATCAGTAATTATTGGGTCTTTATACGATGAGAGACATTTCTAATTATGTTTCAAGGTGTTTCACTTGTCATTGAGTGAAATATGGACATCGATAAACTTATTATGTGTGTCAATAACACTGTTTACTATTATGTAAGTGTGATGAAAATATAAAAAACATTGTAAGTAGTTTATTATCATCTCTTAAATTCCATGAAATGATTTGGGTGATTATTTATCCTATGATAAAGATATATTATTATTTTATTATTAATGTTTTTGTATATTTAGATAAGATATGGAATTTGTGTTATTTTTAAGATGTGAAGATTCATAGAGAACCCAAAAGTATTAATTTGAATTAGGACATGCAGTTTATGGATCAGTTTTAGGAATGTTTGTAGAAATATATTCAAATTAAGGTTATATTATGTACATATTGTCTCCCAACAAATAATTTTTGTACTTGAAATACTATTAAAATTATTAAATACGTACTCAAATATTTCATTATATATTTTAGAGGTTCATGTGAATATCACCAAAAACTCTTAGATTTTACAAATAATAATATCTATGAGTATCTAAATATTATACATTATTTCCACACAATGTATGTTAATAATGTTGTTAAATAATCTATTTTCGTCCTTATTAAAGTTAATGAGATAATATAGAAATTAAAATTGATTTGAAAATAGTTAAACACATCTCAAGGTCACTATATTACTTATAATGGTATTAAGTGAAACCCATTAAAATGTAATGTTGGTAATCATGTCTTTATTAATGTTTACGCTCAATTGAGTAACTAATGACATGGAATATAAGAATAGTTAATTCCAATATTTATTGGATAATTAAAAATCCAATTAAAAATTAGTGAAATATTTTATAATATTACTTAACTACCAATCTTTAGGTCTATCCATGAAGTATTCCATGTCTCACATGAGAGGAATTTAATGCCCTTCCATAATCATGTGATCAATTTTAGTGATATAAAGTTAGGAAAAGCAACCTATAATATAGAAAATGAAATATATATAATTAAACATAGACAGACAATTATATTATGGAATGTTATACCCCATGTTAATGTTTATTTCAAACAAGGAAGACAACAATGTTGCACTTGGGAAAATGGGGCCGAAATGAAAAATTTTGTGGCCAAATATATTTCCCCACGAGGATTACTAAATATTCTCAATAAAGAGAGGATAGTTTAGTAGGAAATGTTAGTGAAACTAGTATTTTCAGGTAAATATTTTATTTATTCTTAATGCTCTTAATTATTAAACAGTTTTTTATCTTGAGAGTGTTTTGAATTTAGGTAGAAGATGATTAAAGTATGAAGGTTGAGGAATGGAGAATATGATTTGGTAGATCAAGGAAACCAAAACTCTTCTTTATATTCACTAAATATATGTTATATAATTTTTGAGCCACAAACATTTGGTCATAACCCACTAGAGTTTTCATGGTATTCTTGCTTATTTTTTTAGTTGGATTGAATTTTAATTTTATTAATTAAAACATTAAAAATACTTAACCCATTCAAGATTTTACTATAATAAGTTGTCCAAACACTACCCAGGTCAGCTCTCCCTTATTTATTCTTCTTATGTGGTGGATCATTGACCTATAGTGATCTTTGGTATCATTTATCTTACATAGAATATTTCAATTAGATAATATGAGGTAGAATCACTCTATACTTTTTCATTTTTGTTATATATATTTTTTTCAAGAATAAAATTCCTAAACCCCAATTTGATTTCAATTCTTAAATCTGTTCTCTCTATTATATATTCTTCCTTCAAGAATTATAGGAAGTTTTTTCAAGGTTTTATTAAGGTAAGTTGGTAGTTATTTCACTTTTTTCATGTTTTTTTATTAGGTGGGTGATATAAACTATGGTTTTAACTAACCTAGAGTTTCCAAATCTATTATGTAGTATCATCTCTACTCCCATTGGGAATTAACAGTGGTTTTAAGATAATATTCAATGGGTGAGCCCTGACTCTCTATCATATTACTAATGTTTATGGATGAAAGCAAAAAATAATAGAGACAAAATTATTAAAACCTTTTTTCCCAAGAAAATGAAATTGGTTTTAGTCAAGTAAAATTTATAAAATATTTTAACATAAATATATAATAATTTTATATCATTTATTGATTGTTAAATTTCATTACTTGGTATCATTAATATTTTGTTATTTCTTATGCACAATTTATTAAGACTATTGTATTGTTATGAATGAATTTAGATATACATCGTATCTTTATTGATATCCTAGAATTTTGATTATGATTTACCTAATGGAAAATGGTTTTTTGGATTAATATGATAAATTATAAGCTAGATTGTTAATACATCATATGAATTTATCTCATTTCCCAAAATATGTAAAAAAAATTCCATTGCTACTCGAGCTTCCCATAGATACACAAACCCTTGATACATGTTATACCTATATAGTGTGTATTGAGGTATAAGACAAGGAATACCTTACCATATGGTATATTATATGATGGTATTATTGGTATCAGACATAGAATACCCACTAATTAATAAAATAAATACTCTAGTGGAGGTATGGACTGAAAATCATGGCTCTATAAAAATTTAATAGCTATAAATTAGAAAATGAGTGTGTTTCAATTGAATAAAAAATTGTAAAATTGTATAATTTTTTTTAATTACTCATGTTGAAAAAATCATGTTATTTATGAGTAATTATCGTTATATCATGATAATTAATAAAACCATCCATTTTATTTTTAAAAAAAAGTAGAAAATTAAATAAAATATAATTATTTAGATCATACTAATGAACAATTCAATATATAAGTAAAAGATGATATTTTAATTTTTGATAAAAAATCAAAATATATTTTTTAAGTAATTTAATAATTAATATAGATTTCTTGTAATAATTATTTTCTTATAGGCATAAAAATAATAGTTTCAAATTTTATACTTGCCCTTAGTTGTGGATGATGAGAATATTTTACAGTTATAATAAAATATCAAAAATTAAAAAAAATATATATAAACCACATGTTTCGGATTCCATATAATAAAAATATATATGAAATTAAAAAACAAATATAGAATAATAATCCTCAATATATTTCTAGAAAAAAACCAAAAAACATTCAAGAAAATGTACATAAATGAATAAAACTAATTAAAGATAAAATCTAGTAAAAAAGAGACTGACCAATTCAGAGGACCTTTAACCATATTTCAATTATCTCCTAAAAAAAATCTAATACTAACATAAAACAATATTATAGATATTTGTGTGGTATATGAATATAATTTTCATTCTATATACCTTTATGATTAATTCCTTCACAAATATATAAAAAAATTTATAGAAAATGGGAATAACAAAAAACATTGATCCCTAATGTATCACATGAGTCAACCAACAAAAATAGCAGTAATATACAGTTATCAGGATGAGTACATATATTATGTGATTAATAATAATTTCATCATTTTGATAATTATTAGCATAATAATATATGAAACTTAAAATCACATCCACTATATAAGCTCCCTATAAACAATGATTCCATTCCTGAATAGTATAATTTAGGAGTAGACTTATAATATATATACATTCCTCACAAACATTATAGAAAATAATCAAATGAACAAAAATTTACAAAGGAATTAATTCATTTAAATATTTTCATCAAAATAGGACATCAATTAAATTCTTTAATTTAGGATCACTAAAAAGTTTGTCTACCCTAAAATGAACATGTAATTTGATAGTAAAGGACGCAAAATTAAAACAATTAACACCATTTGAATATATCTAACAAATAAACAAAACATATTGAATTATTTTATTGTTATTTTTATGATAGGATCACCATTCTAAGATAATATAAGGTTATTAGTATTAGCGTCATGAAACAAATTAGGATTTAAATGAAAAGTTTTCTCTAGGATCCTTAGAGAATTTGTTTCTTAACAACTGCCTAACTACTAATAAGGAAAAATAAATTTCTCCATAAAAATATTTTTGACTGAAACCATTATGAAAAATGTCAAATTCCTCATTGTGCCCATTTTTTGAAATACTTAATTAATATAAGACAAACTTTTGTAGCATTTATCAAAAAATAACTATATATAGATCATTATAATGAATTGACTATGTAATTTCTTTGATCAAATATTAAGATGTTCCATTATATTTCATCATTGAAATATTTTATAGGAAGCATTGTTCCTCCTATTTTCAATAAAAAAAATATTTATTTAGACTGTTTTAGTAACCAATGTTTATCATTATTATTTATATTTAATTAATTTTATGTGGTAAAACTATAAATCCCATTGAATTTGAAACTATTTTCATGTTTTACTAGACCACTATAGAAAAATAGTTTTAGTACTGAGTTATTCCTTCATCTTGACCTTATTCCTTTGAGAAATTTATACATTATCCTTGAGAATATTGTGTTAAGTGAAGTATTTCTGTGATAAGATCCCAAAAATTCTTTATTTTAACAATGGTTTGTCTTTCAAGTAGATCAAGAGGTTATTAAATAAATAATAGATTTTAAGGGCATGATTCATTGGTTAGGACATGATAGGAATTTTCAATAGAGATAAGATTTAAATTTTTTATAGAATTTTAAGGGTGGAAAATTATACCAAATGAGTTAAAGAAAATATTTCTTGATTGATAGGTTGAATTTTCTCCATTAGATTTAGGTTCATTCATTATATAATGTAAAATATGTTGATATATGGTTGCATCAACAATAATTTTTATAATGAATATTTCAAAATATATAAATACCATATGTAGTGTTAATAGTTTTATTTTTTTAATTTTTTTATAAAAAAAAGATAATTATTTTGAAACAATTATTATAGGTGCAAGAATTTATAGTAAACTGAGTAATTAGATAGAGAATTACTAAGATTTTGAGAAGATAAGTAGTAAGAAAATTGTTCTTCAAATGAGTCATTCTATGAATTTCCTTTCTTTCCATTGAAAATATTTTTGTATCTCGAATGAGGAATAAAGATATTAACATTAATATTAATATGGGTAACTAAGGGTCAATGTCAAAAGAATGTGGTGGTATTAAATTTAATGGGATAAAAAATGTTTAATTGATATCCATTATAAAAATTCTACCCATTATAGAAATATATATATTGTAATGTGGAGATTGATAAGGGAAATTCTACGGTTCATCTAAAAAATTGAAATCCATGGAATATTTCAACACCTTCTTTTAATATATCATTAATATGTATTATGTTTTATCCATTGATGATAAATTTAATTAACTAAAAAATTAATAAAACAACAATGGTTTCGAAAAATATAATGGAAAAAATAATAAATCCAATGACTTATATGGTTTTTTAAAAATATAGTACTTGTATCACAAACTGATGACTTACCTCCTAGTATTAATAAAAATTTAGAGGTAAACATTTATATATCATATCTATCTAATAAAATAACAATTAAATAACCAAAATAAATTATTAACTATTTTTTTAAGTGTACTCATAATACATGTAAGAAAAATCATAAGAATTTGATTCTCTCATTGAAGAGATTGAGAATGTTTATATTTAAAGTAATGTGAATATTAGTCATTAAAATAAGAATTAAATAAGATTATTTAATTGTGAAATGTTTAGGATTTATAAATTACTCAATTGATATTTTTTTTAAAACATTTATTATGTTTTTATTAGATATCCATCATTATTTATGCTCGGGAGGATTTAGTATATATGATAGAATCATGAAGAACTTTTATTGGAATCTTTATTAAATAAATTTTTATGTGAATAGGTAATTTAATTATACTGTAAGGAAATTGTTATTTTTAAATTTTTTTGTCATTGTGAATATGTATGTGTGAAGAGTGTGTTATTTTTTCAAAACAAATACAAAAAATACAAAAAATAAATAGTGGAATGTAATTTGGTAATACCATAATCGACAATAATTTAAATATAATTTGTGATAAAACTATGTCCAGAGGGATAGTTACCTAAGTAAAACATGAAAAATAGATTTACATAGTGGTTCAAGTCTATGTATTTCTAGCTTTATTTTTTTTAGAGAGTTTTTGGACCACATATTTTAATGTAGTGGAAGAGTAACAACCAGTTTTAACCTTGTATTAAAATTATAAATTGTTTGGTCAAACTCTTGAGAGCTTACTGGTTACTTAAAAACATATTAATTATGATATTTATATATATAACATTGTTTTAAATTGTAATTTTTTTTGTTTTGGGTATTTTAAATTCTCTTTGAATTGATTTAGTATATGAATTATTTTTTATTATTATTTCAATAAATTATATTTTCTTAATTTCATTTGATAGTTTTCCTTATTAAAATTAAAATTTAAAATTATCCATGGGTTATTCCTTTGGTAATTTATATGTAATATTTATAATGTATTTAATTTTTGATAAATGGTTTCAAAACAAAATGATGATTCTATATATAAAACATTCCCAATGTGTAAAACAATTTAGGGCATGTTGTATTATTGAAAACATATATTATTATATTTTAATAAAATATTAAGGATAATGTTAAATGATGTTTTTCAATATCCGCTTAAATATAAATTATATGATAGTGAAGTAATTTTATAAACTAATATAGATTTATTTGATCAATGGGATTTTTTTTAGAATTTAATAATTTATTTCCTTAATATTAAAAACATGTTTTTCATTCATTTAGTGTGGTCTTATTTGTGAGAATAATAATGTCATTCTATATGAAAAATGATAAATTTATTTCAATTTTGTTTCTTTAAAGGGGTATATTGAGTAGGGGTTCCTACTCAGGGAATAGACCCAGGAGTTGGTGAATATAGTGGTGAGGTTTTCATAATGTATTATAATAGATATTATATTTTTTAATATTCATGCTTTTGTAAAAGTCTATGAAATCAGGAATGCATAATATTTTCTTTTGTTTATAAGGATAGCTTAAACTCATAATATGGAGGATTTTAGGCTTTAACCATGGGTGATCAATCAAAGATATAAAATCTATAATCATTATATCATTGAATATTATTTTTCTCCATTAATTAATTTTATTATGTATTGGCCTAGTATTCCCTATTTGATTTACATGATTTTTAAATTTGATTAAATACATCTGTTTCATGTAGTATATTAGTTTTATTATATTTTCTAATTAACGAATTTTATTGTAGAATTTTATAAGACAACTAAATTATGTTAATTTTCAATTTTTTTCATTGAATTATAAATCTAAAGACACTTTACTCATGTAATATTTATAAATATTTTATATTAGGCGGTGATAAAGTAAAATTTTGTGGGTAAAGAAAAATGTTTCCTAATATTCAATATAACCCTTTAATAATAGTTAGTATCCTCTATAATTTTGAGGAACAAACTTTTGCTCTCTAGTTCTATATTTAGGGGCATTAATTTATTCAAAACATGATTTAAGAAAGAGGTATTAAATAATTTTTAGTAAAAAATATAGTTATACATATAGATAACATGCCTTGGTTGATATATTATAGATATAATCAGTCAAAATAACTATATATGAAAGATAAGTTACCATATGTGGTCATACTAATGAATAAGGTTAGTCATAATGCTAATTGAGTTCGTTTTTTACATGAATCCCCATGTATGTGATTGGTTGATTTTTTATGAATTTATCTAAACAAATACGGTTTGGATGATTTAGTGAGTATTTTATATTATGAAATAGAAAAAATATATGTTATTAATTTATAAATTTTTTCTTTTTGTTGATTATTTCTCTATAAGGTGATGTTAATTAAATTTATATATCAATAATTGAAATTTGAATTTTATTATGGTAATTGAATTAAAAAAATTGTTTAATTTTAGTAAGACAGCATTTTAAAAAAAAATTAGAAAACAAACTAAAATAAATTTCCCTATGATATTACCATTAAATTTTAATTGAATAAAATGGAAATAAATAATATTCATATACAATTATTTATAAGAAAAACGTACTAATATTTTCTTTGATAACCAGATAGAGTTATATTAAAAGAATTAAACTCATTCACCCATGAATACTCCATCTATTGAATGGAACGCATAATACATAGGATGGATTGAATCATTATCCATAACCTAAAATAATATTGGAATTAAATGGAAATATATATTGAGAGTGATGGTTTGGAGTTTCACATAACAAATATCACAAACACATTTAAATATACCATTTCAAAAATCGTGTAACAATATAAATAGTATTTAAAGTATTCTCCTTGAATTCCATAAAATTTTATGAATATTTATCCATAACACAATTGTATTATAAGTTACTTAAAAAATTACATGTCTTTTTAATATTTATATCAACCTTCCCTTTATTATCAAATGTTTAGATAATTATTATAAAAATTTGAAACTCCATAAAACTATATCTCAATGAATATTAACAAAAAAATAATTATAACCTATGTGGAAGATTAATACAAGTGCTTACTCATAGAATAATTCTACATTAATGCATAATATAAAAAATTTACGTGACTTCAAAAATGCTAAGATTAACATTTCAAGTTTTTAAAATGAAGCAATGTGTTCGATAGTGTACAAGATACGCCACATCGAGCTGAAAATAATAACTAAATATTATTATCTAAATGAAACCATTATATTCAATAAATTATATTATATGATATTAATATGATTAACTAACTTATTAAAGTGTGTGGTTTACATAAAAAAATTAATTCTTTTCTTACTAATTAATAAGAAATGAATATAAAAACAAATTTAATGTAAAGGAAATGTTTTTATTAAAATACTATTTTTATACTACAAATTCTTCTTATCATAAAAATTTTAATTAATTACTATTATTGGAAGATAATAATTAAATATATATATTATAGAATTTTTTTTAAATTCATCCAAAAGATTTAAAATAGAAAATTTATGAATAAATCCAGTTTTACACATAAAAAAGTTTGATTCTTTCTAAAGGCAGTTTTTTCATCTTATAATGGAGCTATTGTTTTAAAACAAAATTTTGAAAATTTTATAAATTATATTAGATAAATTAAATTTAACTTTTAAAATAATAATTTAAAAACTATCTTAGGTTGAATAGTGAAAAATACATGTTTTTTATTAAAAACTTTATTTTTGTTTAAAACATTTAAAAGGTCTAGTTAATGTTGGTTTCAAAGTAAATTTTTTTATATTATATTTTGAATTATATAATTAAGTTTATTTTTATAAAATTTATTGTTTAATTTGGTATAACAACATTTGTATATTTAGTAGTTCATTTTTCTGAAAAATGTCCCTCCATTTTATTTTTTTAGTTTAATTTGAAATTAAATTATACTTATACTGTATTTTGAATTTTAAAAAATGGAAGAAATATTTGTATTTAGAAGGCCCAAATTTATTAAAAATTTTCTTTATATTTTTCACCATTTTGAATAGTATCATTGTTAATTTGTTTTCCATGATAAAGGGTAAAGTGGATTATTTTGGTTAAAAATAAAATGTTAAATACTAGAAAATGACCATAACACTTGACCCAATTCTATTATATGAGCTATTTTCAACCATAATAATACTATGATAAAAATTATAACCATTGTAAGCCACTTGGATTAGACTATGATATTTATAATATTTTATTTAAAGAAAAATCAATGATTTCATACTCATATTTTTAATAAATATATCATTATTAGTATAGGGTGATTCAAAAGATAACATTGAATATAAAAACATAATTTGAAATATAAAATCATTATCTAAACAAGGGTAATTTATTTAAAAAAATTATTGATGAAATAATTACCTTAAATGATAACACAATACTAACACAATAATTATTCAACAAATGGAAAAAATAAATAATTAATTTTAAAAATTTTAAAATAAATATAAATTGATATATTTATTTTCATCCACGTATTTTATAGTATAAATTTTTATTTTAGTAGTGTAAAAAAATTATCAAATTTATATTGTTTTTTTATATTTCTAAACGTCAATGTATCGAGTAGTAACAAAATTGACATTAATGATATTTTAAATAAAATATTTTTTCAAATGATATAAAATTCCTAAAAAATTTATATTCTTTCACATAATTTAGATAAGGTTTAAAATTTCATATATGGTCTATTTTTTAGACTTTTGGTAACTTATAGTAATACATATTAACTCTTATGGTGTAAAAACCCATGTTTCCATAGAAAGTGTTAAAGGAACTAAATAATGGTTAAAAAAAGATATGTGTAAGAATGTGACATAAACTATTCTAAAAATTATTTTATATGAGGATTTCAACTGATACACATCATATCTTAGAAATAAGTCATTTTTGATCCATTTGGAACTAAAAATGAATTTATATTGATATAATATTTATAGAGTTTCCAAAACTGCCCCTCACCTCAATTATAAAAGGGAACCTCCTCCCTCACTTATTCACACCACTTTGAGCCTTCTGGCTCATCCAACATCGACCCATTTATTCACAACATCCTTAGTTATGTTCTGAATTTTCTATTCCTTCCAAAATGCTAACCCTATATCCATTAATAATATATTAAAGGAATTATTCTAAAGAATAGGAAGTTAAAGCACATACAACCAAAAGAAATCATTAAATATGGCACTTCACTTTAATTTCACTTTATTGAATAATATTTTACTATTATACAAATAATTTATTTTATATTTTGTATATACTACCCCTTTAATTTATGATCATAATTCATTTACAATATCCTCAAATATTAATAATTATTATACATTGGGTTTGATTATTTTCCAAGTCATGTGCCATTTTTACATACGATGTTTACATTGAAAGTTATTTGATTAACTAAGGAAATAATGTAAAATCCTCATTTACTAAATATTGACATTTTTGGATAATTAATATAGATTCATCAATTAAATTAATCATTTCGATATATGAGAAATGATTTATACATGAAAACATGATTATGCCCAGTTCTAAATAGCCACGTGATGCATCATTATTATCATGAGAAAAAGAATGTTTTCAAAATTATATGGGTTTTACCCATAATTGTTAAATTTTTTTGCGAATGGTATTCATAGTATATATATCATGATTTCTATGATCATGGAACCCAATAGTAATCATTTCCTTTAGTAAGAGCTTTATTTCTTATCCATGTGATTTTCAATGTGATGTTATAATTGGATTCATATTGTATACAAGTTGTTGACTAAATTTCTTTTTATTCCAATTATTTACATTTACATAATGGTTATGACTTATCCCCTCATGATAGAAAATTTATGGATTAAATTAAATATTCATTTAGTTATTTATCATACCATATTGATTATGCTTTATTGATTCATGATAGATTTCACTATATTTTTATTGTTATTATACATCTGATCTCATTAATTAATTTTTTCTTCCTTTCCTCAGGATATGTAGATGAAATTTTTAAATGATCTCAAGGATTAAATTTACATTCCTTCCTTATGTATGCTTATTAATTACCTATATAATAAGGTTACAATTTATGTATATTGTTATCCTAATTTACTATATTATTTGGTACTTTGGGTATTAATTCCTTGTATTTAATACCAATGAAATAAAGTAACCACTAACTATGGGATACTATGTTTAGGGTTGTTATAGTTGGAATTAGAGGAATTTTAGTAAAATCCTTGGTAACAAGATATATAATAATATATCATTATTTAGATATCCTATAAAATATTCTTCATGGCTCTGTATAATTAGTGTTTCTTACACTGTGATTTTTTTTATAGTTAATTGATGGAACTATAAGGAACTAGGTTAATAATGAATGCAATGGACAAAATTTTTATGACAAACAAAATTGTATGATTACGATGGTGAATGATATTATGATCATGATATATTATTAACATCTTGAAACTTAACTAACTCTCAAAATCACCATGGAAGAGAAGGATAGGGTTCGATGAGAACTTGTGTGGTGGAAACTAAAGAGGAAACATTATTTAGTTTCATATATGTTGAAAATTTGAGAAGAAACACCCATGTGAATGTCTCAGAATAATGATTAAATATTTTGGTGTGGAAAAAGACACAAAATAAGTAATTTCCAAGGAAATATAAATTTTTTGGATGGAAAAATAGAAGAGAATAATGGTATCCTTAAGGAATCGTCAATTCTTGAATGTTTTAAAAGTGGTAAGTATTGGATTTTTGTAAATCAATGTTCTAAGGTGAATTATTATGATGTGAATCAGTAAGTTTATATGTGTAATGGTTATACTACTAATAATGAAGAATATATATTAGTTTAATAATGAAGATGAATGATTAAAGTTATTATATATTTGTATCAAATAATTATTTTATCAATGATTCTATATTTATAAGAATAAGGCGATATATAATAATTTCACCAAACTACTTCTTCGTTAAGGATTTGAAATCATATAATGAATTATACCAGTAACTCAGAGAAGTTATTCTATTATTAGTTTATCATTTTTAGGATATGTTATTTGGTGAAGATAACCCCAAATATGTTCCCTGTGATAAATAAATTATAATGTGATAGTATGGGTGACCATGAAATGTTTTAGTAATTTAATGGTGTATAATGTTTAATATATGTTTAGAATTAATAAATATACCAGGTATTTTATTATTAGAATCATGCATGAATTCATTATTTTTTTAAGGTGATTAATATTTTCATATATTTTGTATGTTACATTAAGATTTGGATTGTGTTGTTTTGGTAATCTGATACTATATTGATTTAGAAAATTTGGTGACTTTATTTCTACATTTTTTGACTTAGAATTTCAAAAATTGTATTATGGTTGAGTATTACCATTTGAATGGATAAAGTTGAAAATTGGATATTATTATTCGAGTTTAAAGATTGGTTTATTTTATTTAATATTATGTGATATCCTTTTTGGTTTGAGTAAACATTTATAAGATGAAGGAATTACTTATGAACCTTATTATTCATTAAAAGTGCATCAGGTGTGTAAATGCATCCTGAATATCCACCTCAAGCTGTATGAAATGGAGTGAAAATATATCAAATCACAACCAAATGATGATATTATTTTTATAACATGGAAATAAATAATCTATGTTTATTTTCTAAAGTTCCTATCTATATACTAAAACAATACATCAACTCTAGGAAATGTGTTTTAAAAGAAAAATGTTATCCATTTAGTTTTCTATATGATAATTAAATGGTCTTTTAAAAATCCATAGATTTGTATTTTTATGAAGTTTAACATTCTATTGATCATTTTCTTAATCACTCCCTATTATAACATGATATTTATATGTCTCTTCAATGTATATTTTTTCACCTCCCACTAATATTATCCTGTCCAAAAGTTTAATTTTTTTGTGACTATTGTATTTATCTTTCACTCTTATTAAGAGGAAGTTTTATTAACCCTATTTAATATGTGGGTATCTGGAAAAATAATTTTCAATTTCAAACTATAGCTTTTGAAGAAAAATGTCAAATTTCAAGGAAGAAATTTGATTAAGGTTTGTAGAATGTAACAACTCTATTTTTTAAAAGAAAACACTCTGTTCGATAGTATATAAGATACACCACATCAATCTTAAACAAATAAAAAAATATTCTTATTTAAATTTGAATGTTATATACTAGATTTAATATTTGATGGTATGAATATAAATAACATCCTTTTTAAAATATATGGTTTACAAAAAAATAAAATGAATTAATCAGTTAACAATTAACTAAAAATGATTACAAATTGAAAATTTAATATAAAGGTAATGATTTTATAAAAAAACTATTTTTATACACCAAAAGTTTTTTATATTAATAAATTTAATTAATTAATAATATAGGATGATATTTTGGAAATTTATAAATGATGGGAAATTTTTGTAAATTCATCCAATAAAACCAAATAGTGTAGACAATGGATAACTCTATGATCCTAGAAATTTATCAATTAAAAAAGTGTGCCAAGTGAACATAGTGATGATAGGGTTAGTGTGGCAGAACACCACCAAATAATAAATGATCATATCTTATCCTTTATTTCTACCACCCCCCCCCCCCCACCCAAAATTCATCCATTAGATTAGACAGGTAAAAGATAACAACAAATCCAATTTTACGAGAAAAAAAAAGGTGTATTCATTCTAAAGACAGTTTTCTTGCATTATGATGATGAACTTTTTTTAAAAAGTAAATATTTTATAAATTCTATTTGAAAAAATAAAAAAAAAACATAAAATCATAATTTCAAAATTATCATTGGTTTAATTTTTGGTATTTTGTAAACAATATTTATTTACTAATTAATAGTGAATAATACATATTCTTATTGAAAATTTTATTTTTATTTCAACCACATAAAAGTTATATTTTATGCTCAATTCAAAGAAAAAATCATTATATTATTTTATTAATAATCGAATTAACTTTCATTAAATCACTTACATAATTTAATTTCATAAAAAACATTTTTATATTTAATAAGGCATTTCTCTGAAAAACTACAGTCCATTGTATTTTCTGGTTTAATTTCAAATTAAATTCTAAAACTTCTGTGTTTTGAATTTTTAAAAATCGATTCCATATTTGGATTAATAAGTTCCAAATTTAGTAAATATATCTCCTTTATTTTCTACTAATATGAATAGTAACCTTGGTGATTATTTTTACCATGGTAAAGAGTAAATTATGTAATTTAGGTTAAAAATAAAATGATAAGGACCAGAAAATAACCGTCAAACATGCCCTAATTTTATGAGATGAGTTATTTTTTACCATAATAATCCAAAGATATAAATTATAACATTTTTAAGATACTTTTATGAGAGTGTGACAGTAATTATATTTTATTTAAAGAAAATTTGAAGATGTTGTACTCAAATTTATAATAAATATATAATTTTTAATATACTATTATTTCAAACATAACATCATCTATAAATATTCCCTTGAAATATAAACTAATTATATAAATTATTTAAATTTATTTATAATTTTTAGTTATGAAAAATTTACCTTAAATACTCACATAGCGTTGATGTAGTAATTATGCAATTAATTGAAAATTCAAATAAATGATATTAAAAATATTAGAGTAAATATAAATTTAGATAATAATTTTCATCCAAGAATTTTATATATTAACCTGATATGATAGGGATGTATTAAAATATTTAGTTAAAATTTATCTTGTTTTTTCGATTTTTTTTAAATGTCACATTATTAAATAGTATCAAAATTGACATTAATGACATTTTAAAATAACTAATATTTTATTAAATTATATAAAATTATTAAAAGACATATATTTATCCAAATTATTTCAATAATGCTTAAAATGTCATAAATGATCTATTTTTGGGTTTTTTGGCATTTTATAGTAGCAACATTTACCCTTTTGTAGTAAAAGTGCTTGTTTTCATGGTAAATGTTAAAGGTATTAAATAAGGGTTATAACCAGAATATAATGGTATGAATGTTCCCTATACTTATTTAAGAAAATATTAGAATATTTATACCCATACTAATCTCACTTTTGAAATTACTCATTTTCAATTCATTTAAAATTGAAAATTAATTTATATTAATTAAATATTTGGGGATTTTCAAAAATTACCTCTCACCCCAATTATAAAAGGGAACTTCATCCTTCACTTATTCACACTAATATGACCATTATATATCAACCATAATCTACCCATTTCTCTTATTAAAATCCTTATTTATGTTCTTTAGGTTATTTTCCTTCCAAAATACCAACCATAGATATCTTAAGAAGAGATTAAAGGATGTCCACTAAAGAATAAGAGGTTAAAGCACATAAAACCAAATGGAACCATGAGGTATATGACTTTGAATCAATTTAAATTAATTAAGTTATATTTTAATATTACTCGCCTAGTTTATTTTATATGGTTTGTATAATTACCCTAATATTTTTTATCATTATTCATTTAATATTTAATTAAATTTCTATATTTCTAGTATCATGGATATTATTGTTACCTCAGTCACTTTCCATTTTTACAAACACTATTTACATTGAATGTTTTTTGATTAACAAGGAAAATAATGTTAAATACATATATTTTACTCAATATTGATATTTTTTTATAAGTCATATTGACTTATGAATTAAATCATTCATTTTTATATATAAGGAATTATTTGGACTTACAGACACGAGTGGGACCGAGTTATAAATATATCTATGATGCATTGGTAGTCTGATGACATGATTAATGTTTACAAGTTAAATGGTTTTTACCCATAATGATAAAACTATCTAGTGAAAGGTCATGAAGTTATAGATACCATGATTTCTGATATCATGACATCCAATAGTAATAATTTCCATCAGTAACCACTCTATTATTTTTTATCCATGTGATTTTCACTATGATATTATATATGGATTTATATTGCAAAAAATATATTGATTAAATATAATTTGTTACCAATTATTTACATTTCAATAATTAGTGTTCCTTATCATCTCATGATAAAGATGTTATATATTAATGGGAATGTGTGTTTTGTTATTTATCATTCCATATTGATTATGCTTTATTTATATAAGGTATCTTTCACTATATTAAACCCTTACTGGGCATCTGAGATCAGCCTTTCATTTGATATTATTTTCCCAGTGATATGAACATGAAATGTTTAAATTATCTCAGGAATGAAATCCAAATTCCTTTGTTATGGACTAAGTTTAATTAACAATATAATAATGATAATATATATTCATCTTGTTCTTCAGAAATACTAAAGTATTTAGTCCATCGTGATGTGATTAATTATATTTAAAACAAATTAAATTAAGTAACCACTGACTCTGGGATACTGGGATATAGGTCATTACACAATGACTTCTTTTAGCACAAACCATGGCATAAAAACCTTAAATACCCAAGTGCATCTAATTTGAAATATTTTCTACTTCCCATGTATTCATGAATTGGTGATGATCTACAATGGATATTATGTCATGTGAAATGTGTTTTTTTCATATAGATCATGGGAAAACAACAAAAAACATTTTGGAATCTATGTAATCATCTACACATGAGTGGGTTTCATGTAATGGAAACTATACAGGGACTCATGTGTATAGATTAATCAGTACTAATGTGAGCATGAACATGCATAGGAATTTTTTGGGTCTTATCCTAATATGAAGACATGTGGGGGGAAAGTTATAGGCCAATAGAATAGTCGTGGTGGTCATTATTTGACAACACTAACATTGTAACATCCTATTTTTTAATTCTATTAATGTTTCAAATGGATTGTTCCACACACAACATAGAACTAAATTAAACCATTATATATTTTATTAAACTAAAATATTATAATGTGAGATAAAAATAAATAAATTGTGAGAAAGAAATATGAATCATCATTATAAAAATTTTAATTGTAATAAAACTAGAAAATTAATAAATAGACCATTGATGTAAAATTTATGTCATCATGGTTTTCCATAACGAGCAGACTACTAATAAAAACAATATAAATAAGGAAAATCATTATAAATAAAGTATACATTTTAAGAGATAAAGAAGAAGAAGGTATGGATATTTTTAGAAGTGTATGGGAGTTTATATCTAGGTTTGAAAAATGGTAAATATAATTGTTATATGGTCGTTGAATATATGGAAATTGCATATAAATTCATCGAGTATATGGTCATTAGGTATACATATATCCAATTATTATATTAAATATTTTTTAAAGTGATTAATTTTTTAAAAAAATTGATATTTAATTAACCTATAATAAATAATTTTGAATAAAAATAAAAAGACAATTAAATTTTTTAAAAAATATTTATTATTTTAAATGAATTTTTTTTAGATCCTAATTTATTATATTTATAACTTTTAAAAATAATTTATATTAAAAAATTAATATATTTTAAAATAATTAAATAACATCCAATTATTAATAAAGTAATCATGATTAAAAATACTAATTATTCAAGGTAAAAGAAATATCTTTTATTTAATAAAGTGTTTTATTAAATATTGAATTATTTTTATTTAAAGGATAAATTTATAATAATTAGATTATGAAATTTAATGAAGTTAATTTTTCATATATATATGAAATTAATAGAGATTAATCGATAAAAAGTAACTCTTTAGAGATAAGAATAAAATAATTTAATGTTTCAAAGTATACTTTTGTAAAAGTTATATTCAATTTTCTTTATGAATTTTTATTTTAAAAGCCTCATTATTTCATTGTTAAGGGAATATTTTTTATAAAAAAAATTAGGTGACTAATCACATAATGATTAGTAATTGATGAGAAATAATAATAAGAATACTTAATGTTCAAAAGATATTTTTTCTATAAAAATATTTTTTTGATGTATTTTGTATTTTCATTTAAAATTTAAATTTCACATATATAGATATTTATTTTGATTAAATGATTTTAATTTTTGGAATCACGGTGTTTAAATAATGTAATACTATTAGTTTCAATTTTGGAAAAAATAATAAGTTACCAAAGTAAAAAAAATGAGTTACCATAGTACGGGTAAAATGGGTTTATTGAAAGTTGAATATCTATAATCATATATATATATAAAGTTATGGGGGTATTAATGGCCAATAACTATTATATTCAAAAACAATTCCATTTTCCCTATAAAATGTCATTTCTTATACTATAAGTAATGGGTATTCATGAAAATACCCTGAAACTCACTTATAAAAGGACCCCTCCTCTATTCACATGAAACCACACTTTTATGTTAGTTTTATCTTGAATATAATTACAAATTGTTATATTAAATTATTCAAATTTACTTGGTAGATTATTTTACTATTAAATAGCCATAAATCCATCATTTTAAGTGAACCATTTTTGATATGGAGGGAGTTTATCAATGAATGTTTCTAATTCAACTCCATCTTTTTCAGTTACCAACTCATATCCATTATTTATATGTATCATTATCCATTATAATGAGTATATTTTATCATGATTATTCTTTATTGAATAATTTATACTATAATAGAACTTTTTATACTTACTCATTCATTAGAATAACATGTTCTTGTTTGGGTCAGTTCAACCATGTACATGAATAAGGTTATTCTATCTTCACCATTTATAACATCAATGTGTATTAAGATATTAACAATGAGAATATATGGTATTAAATAGTAATTTATGTTACCATAAAGGTTCTTGAAGAGATACACAAAAACAATTATTATTAAAAAATAAATCATTCTTGTTGGTAAATTTCATGAATCTTGCTCATTATGAATTCCATTTCTGTGAAGCATACTCATATCATTCCTTAAATGAATATTGGATTATTTTTATAAATGTAACACAATTATTGAAATACAATTAATCATATGATAACGATGAACTTATTATCAATGAAAATGGATTGAAATCTCGAATATGAAGCATTTATTAAATATTTAAAATTACATACATTTGATAATGAAAGTAAATATTAACTAACTAATATAATCTTCATAAATGATTATAATAGAATATTATGACTAGTAATATATATTAATAATGGTTTAAAATTAGTTAATAATTTAATTTTATTTAATATACATTATGTTAAATCTATGTTATGGAAGTTAGGAGTAAAGTTAAGGCTTTCTTTTCCTATCTCACTTTATAATAGAGATTATCGATGTCTAGATGTCAACTAGGTAAATTTTGTGTACATTCATTATAATCTACTTATATTTTATTATTATTATTCTATTTATTGAATTTTTAATTATTCTCCTAATTTTACCCTCTCATTAATTCATAATTCTTCCCTAATCAATTATCTATACTAAAGTTGGCTTACTCATAGACTATGTGTCACCACCACAATGCTCCACATCACTAAAAACATATTTCTCCTCCCTCCAAAATTGTGATTCTACTCCAACTCGGTCCCATTACCCCCCACGCTTCATCAGCTTTTCCCTCCCTATTGGGTTTCCTTCCTTCATCTCCTTCATCCCATTCTCAGTCACCATCCACTAATGCGCCTAGGGTTACGCCTCATCTCCCTCCCTGAGTTTCCTCCCCAGCCACTTCCTTTATCCTTGGTTCCACTCTCCCTCTACCTCGATTTCCCTCCTCCTCCCTAACTCCCTCCATCCTTGACTCCCCATCTCAGCATCACCACTATCCTTGAATCACTCATCCCCTCTATACACTGCGTGACTCCCCACCCCCTTCCTCAACTCCCCTCTCCATTCGTGTCTCACTTTATACAAAACCACCACGACCCTCACTCGCTCAAAAGTGGACAACTTTGTGTTGTTCGAGATGTTGGTATAGAATGGTTTCAAGGTACTCAGGTTTTCTGAAGGATCATAATTTGATGACATAGTTCATACCAAGAACTCAATCCTGGCTGGTTCCAAAGATGACCTGGAAAATTGCTCGGGTTCAACGCATAAACTTTATTTTTGTTAAACTAGGATAGCCAGGATACCTATTTTATCCATTGATTCACTACTGATTCCAAACTATTTTATTTTTCCCATTTAACGTACTGAGACCCCAACCCACTAAAACCAGGAGACCTACTTTATAAACCAATGTCAAATGTATAAACCACTATTAAAGATCTTCATGTCTTAATGTATTTGATTTTTTATGGTGATTTTATTATATGATTAATCTGTATTCTTTGTCATGGATGATGGGTCTCTGAATCAAATTTCTAATTCAGGGTGATAGAACTCGGAATAGAACATTTGTTTAAGAGTTTCAAGCATATACTTGAATTGAATTTGAGAATTTGTAAGGTATATGTTAAAATATAAAATAAGGTTTTATCGCATATCTATTCGTGATTATAGCTAGGTTTGGGTGTGTGCTATAGATAAAGATTACAAACACAAGCACATAGTATGAGTTGAAATGTGTTTACAAAATGATCTTCGTTGTCTTGAAGATGATATTTATGTTGCAATTTGAAATTGATTTTCAGTTTCCCAATAACCTTGGTGTATGAAGGATTTCCTTCCATAGATTTTTTTGTATGATCACATTAATACCTAGAAATACTTTTTATGAATGCGCAAATATATTATATGCATTAGATTTATTGAACTACATTCTAAAAATAATAACCTCCATTGAGAATCAACGGATTTTGTAAAGCTTGGAAATCAAAAATTCCTTTTAATAATTTATGAACTCCTTGAAACAACTGCTATAGATTTCAGTTTTCTGGTCACAATGCATACTACTCAAGTTATAACACCAAGTATCTTTGAAAGTATGATTCTTTTATGTTTCTTCTTCCTTTTTAATTAGTTGTACTATTTCCTTTTTTGTATGATCACATTCATACCTAGAAATACTTTTTATGAATGTGCATATCTATTATATGCATCATTTTGATTGAACTTCATTCTGACAAAAAATCACATCAATTGAGTAATTGATGGATTTTGTAAAACATGGAAATCAATATTTCATGTTACTGAAGTATGCACATCTTTGAAACAATTGTTATAGATTTCTGTTTTTGGGTCACAATTCATACTATTCAAGTTAGGGGTCCAAGTATCTTTGAAATTTTGATTTTTTATGTTTCTTCTTTATTTTTAATTAGTTTTATTGTTTCCATTTTGGGATCTCATTAAGATTCTACTATTTTTAAAAATTATTTTTTTTAATATGCCTGTAATATCATCTATTTATATTTATAGTACTTTGGTTTAATTATTTTTCAATGCAGAAGTAGTTTACATCGAAGTTTAATGGACATTTAATTTAGTGTGTATCATTTTACTATTGTTGGAGAGCATCAACACATCAGCATGTGGTTAACTATATGAACTTGAAATCATATTCTGTTACTTGAATCTGAATGTTTCTCTGGAACAAAAGAGCTAAAAAGTCCTTTTCATCAACAAGAATGACAACTACATCAGCAAATTTACTGAATGCTTTGAAGAGATTTGGGTAGGAGTGTATAAAAATTTCAATTTATATTAGAAAAAAAAATACAAAGAATACTAAATTTTTCCTCACTATTGAACAGGGAGATCAAAGCAATGCATCTTCATAAGTAGTGGCATCGAATATATCGAGGTAAAATTTCTTTGGTCTTTAATTTGTTTTATTAAAAATTAAAGTTTTTATTACTATTCTGTTAATTTTTACAATTGATGATTGGAGCATCAAAATATTAGGTATTCTCCAGGGATTTCAAGTATTCGCACAATATTTGATACTAAAACCTTGAATATGTCCACTGCTCAGGTATTCAATAGTTATATTTAATGACTACTAATTTAATTCAATTAACATAAACACATGTGTATTAATTCAATATAGAAAGTGTATTCTAAGTATTTCAAACAAACTGTTCTTTCCCTCTCATAATTGTCTACAGTTACAGGAGTGTGTACATTTAAATATTAGCATTGTTATAAATATTTCAATTTTTGATATCTGTTTTATCATGAAAATGAACAACAAAGATGGAACTAACACCTTCTTTGGTAACCATTGTTAAAAAACCTCTTTATAATTTAATATATATATATTTAGTATTTGTGCTATCTTATTAAGAACTTACAATACTTAAATTTGATAAAAAACAAGTTTTTCATGTAATCTTATGATTATTGTGATTTTTGCTATCTGTAATCTATACATTTTTTGACAAACATGTTTAACATTACTATCATTTAAAAATGGTTAACATTTCTGCTAATTAGTGTGTTTTTTGACATACATGTTTAACATTCTCGAGTAGGTGGGTAATTTTTATAAATTAAAAATCAATTACCCATGGAGTTCTGCTATCTGAAATCTATAAATTTTATTGAAAAACACGTTTAATATTTATATGATCTATAAGTTGCACATTCTTAACATTTTTATCATTTTCTGAAAAAAAAAATAACATTTTCTCGCAAAATATGTATTTTTTTTTTTGCAAACATGTTTAACATGTCTATCATAAAATCTGCTGATTATTGTGATTTTTGACAATTACGTGTATCATGTAATCTGTACATTTTTTGATCCATTTTTAGTTTATTGAAGACTAAAATTCATAGAAATCCATAAAAAGTTTAAATTTGTATTTTATAGTTGGATGGCCATATATTTTCAATACTTGTAACAAAAAATTGTGACATAAAGCTTTAACTGTTTATGTTTGGTTTCAGGGTACTCTATAGCCTCATGGAATCAATTATGGTTAAATCCAGTTAGGGGGGTGGGGAGGGGGGTTGGGAAGGCGGGGAGGGGATTAGAGGGGAAGAACTGGGTAGGGGGAGGGGGCTGGTGGGGTAAGGGGCTGGAAGTGGGGAGGTGGAGGTGGGAGGGGGAGGTTCTTGGAAGGGGTGGGAGGACAAGCTGGGCAGGGGGGAGGGGAGGGGAAGAGCTGGGTAGGGGGAGGAGGAGGGGGAGGTGCTGGGAAAGGGGGGGAGAAGATGGGTAGGGGTAGGGGAGGGGCTGGGCAGTGGGGAGGGGAGGGGATGGGTAGATGGGAGGGCCTGCTTAACTATGTTGATGTTTGAAATCTTTGTTTAAGCGGTCTAAAGTTCTTAGGATTTCTATTCAATTGTACAGGTTTCATAGAGAATTTTGAGTACACAGGGATGATTATTTACCTAATAAGAAGTATCACATATCATTTTCATAATATATTTACTACCATTCAGCTTATTTCACCAAAATCTACATCCATTCATTATTTGTATATCATCTTCACTATTAGTATTTTATTAATCACTGTATTTGTTTCTTGTTTCTATGATTTTGGTTCCAACATTAATATTTGGTTTATAGTGTTTCACAGTTTTAATCAGTTATTCAATTATAATTTTACTTATATAGGTCAAATTATCATTAAATTTTTTTGGTTAGTTTGATAATATATTTGTTTATATTTCATTAAACTATAATGATGTTTGAAATCCCTGTTTATGTGGTCTAAAGTTCCACTGATTTCTCTTCAACTATTTAGGATTTGTAGAATTCCAAAAATATACATTTTTTCCTAATAACTCTTTATATACTTCCTAATAATAGGTAGTTTTTTGCATTGGAAATGTAAGTTTGTTATCTATATTTCATTAAACTACATCAAATGATGAAATTTCTATTTAGATAACTTAGAAAATGGATTTTGTTCTTAACCATTCCAGTTATTTTATATTTCATGTTTTTTTATATACCACTACTTGCAATGAGTGGAGGCCTTCACTGAACATGATATTGACTACACCTTAAATAATTTATGTAACATGAGTTCTCCACTTCCATGGATTCACCTACTCATATATTGAAAAAAACTCTGAAGCATACATTAAATATGATTTGTATCCTCTCATACTGTACACCAATATAGATGATTGCACATATATTATGCATTTCAGTATATTTCAATCAGTTTCCACTATTTTGGATTGTTATGTGACTCGTAATTATTCATGTAAAACCAAATGTGCATTCAATGGTTGAATATTCAATCGATAATCAAGGTATCTAGATTTACTATATGATTATATTTGTTACTGACCATGAATTCAAGGTCAGTGTACCCATTCCATGTTAAATCAAGTGTCCACATGCTATGTCCACCTCATATTCAGTATAGTTACCACATAATATTATTTTTTTTACAAAGTAATTATCATTTTATTGTAATTTAATTATTGTTTTAAAGTTACCAGGAGTTATGCTACATCATGAAGTGAAAACATGTTTTTTTAAACCTAATGCATATTGTTTTTATAGGCTGCTAATTATAGTGAGTGGAGGCCTTCACTAAACATGATATTAGATACACCTGCAACCATTAATGTAGCATGAGTTCTCCCCTTCCATGGCATCACCTACTCAGATCTTGAAAATACTCTGAATATTACATCAAATAGGATTAGTATTCTCTCATATTGTAAACCAATATAAGAGATTTAACATATATTATGAATTCCAATATATTTCAATCATTTTCTATTTTTTTAGATTGTTATGCGACCCATGTTTATTCATGAAAAACCAAATGCACATGAAATGGTTGAAGATTCAATGGAGAATCAAGGTATCTATAGTTACTATATGATGATATTTTCTACCATTCATGCATTCAAGATCATTATACCCACTCCATGTTAAATCAACTGTCCAATATCTATGTCTACCACATTCTAAATAAGGTCAGCACATAATATGGTTTTTTACAAGGTAATTATCAATTTAATGTTATTGAATTGTTGTATTTTAGTTACCAGCAGTTATGCTACCTCATGAAGTGAGCACATGTTGTTTTTCAACCTAATGCATGTTTTTGGATAGGATTCTATTTGCAGTGAATAGAGGCCTTCACTGAATATGATATTGGCTACACCTGCAACCATTTATATATCATGAATTCTCACAAAACGATGGTGATCAATTATAAGTAGCATCTTCCTACATTTCAATGAAAATGAAGTCGGGGAAGATAGAAAAACTCTCTTTTTCATACAAGTAATGCATCTAGATTAATCTAACATTAATTTCATGTTCATAATAATTTCCCATTGTATATTTCATATTATACATTAAAAATATTATTTACTTTTAATTTTCTACCCAACTGTTGATTGTGTTTTCATTTTATTGTGCTATGATTTATTAATGGTTGTTTTTTTAGAATGTAGCAAAACATGTTTGGTATTTTACAGCCACCCCCCTATTGTAAGTGGGTCCATTGTAGGAGTACACTAGATTAAAACTGATGAGATTTAATGGATGGATGTGTACTTTTGGTTAAGTTGGTTTGTCATTGCCTTCATTTTTACTCATTTCTAGAGTTGTGTATTACATCTTTTTTCTTAGTGTTTTACTGCTCCTACAATTAGAAATACTTTAGTTAGATTTTATATTTTGTTGGTTATGTTCGAAATGAGGCTAATTGGAATAATGGTAAGATTAAAATGGCTAAATGTTTTGGTTTGTTTAATTTTCAGGATCATTTTTCCGATCTTTGTTTTCATGGTCGTGTGATTTTTCTAGCATAGTAGAGGTAGAAAGACGTGATTTTGTGTATGTATGATATATAAAAACATTTTCCTCATTTGTAACCTATTTCTACAAACATGTTCAGGTACCATATTAAAACCAACCAGTAACCACCAATACTTGTCTACTACAGCGCCACAGGAACCCAATTTTGGAAGGCTTTTACTACCACAATTTATTGAATTTAGTTTCATTCCAAAGGGGGCACCATATAATATTAGATTATTTTGTTACTGTAATATTTTTCACCCCAATCTTTGATAAATAAAAAATTTGACCAGTCAATCTATTTTTTTTTTCATGTGTTCCATGGAAAATTAACTCTGAAACAATTATTGTTTTAGTTTGAATGTTTCACTGTTTATATTACTTATTCATAATTGATCTAAATAATACTTCATATATATTATTTCTCTTTGTTAACAATATATTACTATTCCTTTTCATATGAACCTTCTTCTATTTACTAAAATATTGTTTTCTACTTTTTACTACAATATTTAATTTTCAATAACACGAAAAAAATTATTTCAGTGCATTGAGTACAATGACTTTACATTTTTTTAAAAATTAAGTAGAACCATACTATTTCATAGAAAGATGATTTAAAAATAAAATTTAATAATCCCGTGCAAATTATAATTTCATAATTTGTTTCTATGAATAAATTTATAATCTCAATATATTATTTATTAATTATCATTTTGTTTCACCGTTGGTTCCTTCTTTGTTAATTTTATACAGAAGGCTGCCCAATATCTAAATTTTCTTTATCAATTTCTGTAACTTTTATTCCTCATTATGTATGTCATTTTATTTTCAAATATATTAAATATTAATATAAACTATAATGTTTTATAAATTGTAATCTATAGTTAATAATAAGAATTATTTTATTGTGTCGTGCCTCGCACGGGAGGAGTACTAGTGATTCTTATAAGTGGAATTGTCTTTATCACATATTTTTGGTTGGACTCATTCCTTCCATGTTTATATTCTCAATTTTCTATAACTAAGGTCTTATCTATAATTATCTTATATTTTATTATTGATAAATTTTACTTTCTATTTATATTAACATTAGTTTATAAAATTTTGAAATGAATCTTTTAACTCGTTTCTTTAACATTTTTAGCAAGGTTACTTTCTCTCACATTTTCCTCTGATTTACATTACAGAGCTACCATTTAATGTTTTCATGGTTCATAAAAACAATTTTATTACATTATCATAAATTTTATAAAAAAAATAAATATAAATTATTTACTATCAAAATAAAATTTATGAATAATGTAAAATATATTTCTTCTTACTTCCAAAAAACTGAATTTCTTAAAAATTATTTTTCATCTATACCAATATCCTTTAATATTTATCGTCATTAAGGGGGGATATGGTTTAATGATGATTTTCAGTTTCATTCTATGGATTATTTGTTTTTTGAATTGTGAAGAATATTAGGAAACTAATTTATTATCATGGGATATTATGTTAAGGGTAATTTTGAATGTGATCATGATCATGTGACATGCATATGCATGTTTATAATTATTTGATGGGTCGGTCTGATATAGCCCCAAATTGTATTGGTTATATAAATATATATAATGATATCCAATGTTATGGTACATGAGCGATTATCCCAATATATTATGTTATTGTTCATAGGTGGTTAGCCTAGTCTACTGTTATATGAATTCATTTAGGGTTGACCATAATATAAGTTGTGATCTAAAAATTAGTATGTTAATTCCATATTCAAAAGATGTTCATTCATGCCTCATCATTATCATTTTATGATTCTACACTCCTATGTTATTATAAATATTTATGATTGATTATTTATCCTTGACACATTTTTTATTCTATGATTATTATATTTATGTGACTACATGTTATTTTTATGAATACTTATTTATGATTATCAATATGATTTCATATACTGACTCAATGGATATCACTTATGTATTACCCCTTACTTAGTGTCTAAGCTAAAAAGAATTATCCTTACAGTACCTATGTTATGAGTGTGATTATTGTATTTAATAAATCTAGAATGATGTCACATGTGGAAAATTGTATTGGATATTTTGGAGACATATTGTAAAATAACAGGTTCACATAACTAATTTCCAAATTCATTAAATCCATAGTCTCTAAGGGTATTATTTATTATGATACCATAGAGTTTAATAATATAAATGGTGTAATATGTATGTGTATATTTTCAAGTTTCATCAGTTGTTAATAGAGTGAGGTTTAGTTATTTTGGGTATTTGATTATAAAGTGTAAGATGATAAAACCTAAAGTACCACAATTTGACCAAAAGAGTTTTAGGATGAACTAATAGTTCCATATGTTAAACATAATTTTTTAGATATTATAATTATTTATTCATAAAATAGTATAACATATGATTTTTTTTAATTATCATTTGATTTTTACTATGGATATTAGGTTTTAATACTCAAAATAACCATTTTATTTTAGTTAATGGTAGGGACCAAGAGGAACCGAGCAATCAATGAGTGCGATATAAAATATAATGATTTTTATAATGAGAAACTAAATTTTAGGAGAGATAGAGTAAAAAATCATAGGTCTTTTCCCACTCAAATCATTTAAGTAGTGAAAAATAATATGAACCATGTCAGACTCCCAGACATGCAATGTAAGAAACAACTCCCTATTAATACATTTATATGACAACATCCAATATCCTTTTATTGGTCTTTTAACCCACTAATTTTGTGTTACTATATCAATATGAAGGAAAATATATTTATGACCCTCTATACTTAAATATATAAAATGTGTTTTTATATATTTATCAATTTTATTGTGAGTAAAAGGTATGCAATCAATAGGAACAAAAGGTAAAATTAAAAATTTCACTCCATGGAATTGATGCAGTTTATAAAGATACTTTTCAATAAATATTTTCTTTAAAAAATTACTTTAAAATATAGAGTTTAACACCTTGGGTTTTTAGTTTATCAATACTATGTATGATATCTTATGATACATGAAATATCGAGTATAAAAAAACTATGATATACTATTGAAATATGTTTATTTAGAAATGATAATTAAAACCTAGATTTTGGATTAGAAGGTATGAATAGGATAACCACATTATAAAAAATATGTAAAAAATAGTTTTTAATATATATTTTTTGTAATTGTTTCCAAAATATGTACACAATTTTGAAGGATAATAATAAAATTAGATAAGGTTTAGAACATTTAATGTTTAAAAGGGTAATTTTCTATAAAGAATGTTTTTTTGTATATTTTCATTTAAATGAAAACAAAATTTAAATTTTTGAAATTTAATTAGATAAAAATGATTTCATTTATTTCTACACCATATCTAAATTAGATTAGTGTAATGTTTTTTATTATTCAAAATTATTTTATTTTATGTTAGAGAGTAAAAAATATCGATTTTATAAATAATTATAATTTTATGAGATTATGAGGAAATAAAAATGACTTGAATGTTTAATAAACCTTTTTTATAGACTATATATATAATTGAAGAAATATAATAAATTTAAAATAAAGTATATATAAAAACATATTTAATGTTATGGAAAATAATTTTAATTCCTTATTAATATTTATAATATTATTTTTTAATGTCATCTTAATTATAATAACATTGGGTAATTTTTTAGTAAAAACTAAAAATGCTTCATTTTTAACCAAGTTGGGTTTTGAGGCATAATATGGATTTATTGAAAATATTTATTTATAAATTAAATAATTTTAATTTGAAAAAATAAACTCGATTTTTTATTATATAACATCATAATTATCTTTGGATTAATTTTTGATAGTTTTTTAAAAAGTCTGGTTTTTCAATAAATAGTGAAAAAAACTAATATTTATTTAAAACTCTCCTTTTATTTTCGTAATTTAATTGGTAAAATTATGTTTTAAATTGGTTAAAAGTACAATTAGATCATCTATATTTTAAATAATATAATTATAGACATTTTAATCAATGTTATACTTGAATTTTGGGTAAAAATATTATACTTAGGTGGCATTTTTCTGAAAAATCATTTTCATCATGTTTTATGGTTTTAATTTTAAATTCAATTGTGGTACTTAGATGAACTGAATTTGATAAAATTTATTCCATTTTTCTAATCATAATATTTAATATTATTTAATAAGTTTAGCTTAATTTTTTCACATAATGAATAGTAAAAATAATAAAAATATATTGCCACATTTATGGTTAAAATAGGATTACCAGGGGTTAAGGCAATGTTATAAGGGTTTAAATAACATAAAATAGATTTTAAATTAAATTTATAGCCATATTTTGTAAAATTTGTAAAATTTTCCTTTTTGGACACATCTTTTTAGTAAGATATTGATATATTTTAATCATTTTTAAATTTCCATGGGCGTCATCACCAACACTTTTAAAAGGATACCTCATATATTCTACCCCATATACTCAATGATCCATTTAATCTGAAAATACACACCCAAATACCTTCCTAACATCCCTGTACAAGTACTATATTCCCTATTTTGATCATGAAATCATCATATAAATTATTTAGGTATAAACTTAATGATGTTTCTTGAAGAAGAGGTATAGTTCTTAATCGATATTTTTCATTTTATTCATTCTTATTCATTCATAAATTATTCTTAAAAAATATTGAATAATAAAAAAATTGTCTTCTATATATTGAGCTATTTCTATTTTAATTTCATAGTCCATATCCTTCTCCTCTTCTATCAAATGAGAAACAAAATCACCATTCAAGTGTATGGAGGATTGTCACCTGTCAAACCGATGTAATTTTTTCCATCAACCCCAACTACAACCGGTAATAATGGGGGATTTAATGCAAATATATTATATTAATTACATAATTAAAATTCATTAAATATAATGTATCATATATTTTCTTACCATTTCATCCATTGTAATATGATAACATCATTTTTCTGTACTTCTGGATTACCACCACTTCAAAGGGAAGTGATTCATTTTTCATAATCAAATCACATTGATGGTATATATAAATGTTGTTAAAGATTTAATATGATATTTATGATATTATTATCATTACATAAATATAAAATTATACATACCTTCTTTACCTCATACTCCTTGAAAAATGAAAAAGTTACTCATGTGTACATTCATCATATCGTCTTTAGGATTGTAACATATATATTTTTCATAACATTATTTCCTAGATTTTTTAGAATTATAATTTATGTGTATAATTAATAATTATGATTTTATTATTATTTATGATATTATTTATTAATGACCACTATGACCATAATCAACCTACCAAAGTCATTTTGAACATATGAGCTGAATATTGTTATAACATCTAAAATGAACTTAAATGATTAAGTAATTTAATATAAAATGGATATATATAAAAAGAAATTAATAATAAACCTGAAAATTATTCTTAATAAATAATATAATGAAAAAATATTATTTTTTATGATAAAGAACCTATGTGATTAATCAAACTCATGGTAAGGGACACTTTACCAAAAAAACCCATTCTGATTGTTTTGACTATTGTTTTTCTAAATATTTATCTCCCTTTTCCATATTCTAATAATTATTTTATGGATGTATTTATATGGTCATAAAATAATTATAAAGATAATTTTTTGTATCCTTTTACTTTCTTTCAATGGTCATCAAAAAGAATCTTTTTTCCATATTTTTTTTCCAAATGTATTTATTTTATTTAAAAACAGGAAAAAATAATTTTCTTTTTCAATTTGTAAGGCTCAATGGATTTTCCATCCTCCAAAAATGTTATTTTATTTTCTTTCTTACATTACACTATTATATTTCTTCATTAAATAAAACACCTTTTCGCTTTTTTTTCTTTGTATTTCACTTATGAAAATGGTTTTTTAAAAAAGAAAGGTTATTTTGATATCGAAAATAGTTTGGAATATATGTTCATAATAGTTTTGAAAATATTTTAGGATTAAAAGGTACAAGATTAAAATGTTTTATTTATGATATGGTCCTTAATCAATATATATAATTATATATGATCATAATACATTTTACACGATGGGTGATCCTGATATATCTTATATGATCGGTGAGCCTAATATATCTCTTAAATGTATTGGGTAATGTTCTTTTTCATTAAAGTAAAGAAGGACGGAGGTTTCTCATTTAGATTTAACTATGCTCCAATAATTTCTGACAAGATTTTTGAATATTAATCGATATGTTTCCTAAATGGGTTTACATTTTCTTAATATGGATTTTAAAGGTTTTCTTTGGGAAAAAATTGCTTATTATATATCTATTTATGATGTATTTCAAATACTCCAATAATATAGTGAAAATGGTAAATAAAATTTATGGTTTTTAATGATTTCAATAAGAAAATATATTTCTTACTTTTTGTTTCCATTAATGATATTTTTGTTCTCATCCCATATTTTGAAATGTTTTTCATAGGGTTTATGTATAAATAATAACAAATAATAAGTCAAGTTAAAATTTATAAATATTTTTCATAAAAATAAAACATGTTTCATTTTTTTAAAAATATGTTATGAGAAAAAATGGTTACTGAGTAGAAGTTTACACTTTTTAATATATTGTTTTTTATGTAATATTTATGTATTAATTATCTAAAAATATAAAATTAAAAAGATCTTTGGAAATGGATGAAATTGAATTATATTTGAAAGACACTGTATTATATGATGTTTAATGTTGGGTCATTATAGTTTGTATCTAGTAAAAGTTTTTGATAGAATTAGAGGTTAGGATATTGTTAATATAATATCCTTAAGATAGAATACTTTATAGTTAGTGTGTGTGACATGAAACAACAAGCGTGTGAGATTATATAATAGCCTGAGTATTTATAAAATATTTACTATTTTAAATAAATTCAATATATTTTTTATCTTTCAATTCAAATTACATTGAGTTAACATATGTTACACTCAACAACTATCTCCATCAATGGTTTATGTTACATGCAAGACAGAGTTTCACCGAACAACAATATATTATTAAAATATTATTATTTAAAATAAAAAGTTATAAACTATAAGTTAAATTAGTAGTCGTGAATAGGATTGTCTAATATAATAAAATATATGGTTTACAAAAATAAAAAATTAAATCATTGGTTAATAATTAATTATAAATGAATAAAATAACCAATTTATTATAAATGGAATGTTTTTATAGAAAACTATTTGTATTCTCATGAAGATATTTTATCCTAATAAACAAAATTATTTATAAATAATGAATGATATTAATGTAATATAAGTTTTATATTAAATAAAATATTTTTTATATTCATCCAATGTATTGAATTGACATTAGATAAGAATAAACACAATTTTATGCATAAAATGCTATATTTTTTAAGGCACTCTTCCGAACTTTTAATGGTGAACCTATTTTAAATTAAATATTTTAAAATTTTATAAATATTATATGTCAAAAAAAACTTAATATTTTAAATCTAAACATAAAAATTAGTTTCTTGTGAATTTTTTCTATATTTTTATAAAGATTCATTTTTAATGAATAATAGAAAATATTGAATTTTAACTCAATGCTTCTTTTTCATCTAATTTATTAATAAGGTTAAATCATGTTTAAAATTGTTTTTAAAATTTAATTATATCAATTATTAATAATTTAATACAATTTAGTTCACTGGAATCAATATCAAATTTACATAGAATATAATAACTTAAAAAAACTTTTGAACGTTCTTAATATAAAATCCCACATTATCATCCCCTCGACAAGGTTAAATTTAAATTTATTTCTACCAATTATATGATTTTAATTTGGAAAAATAGATTAAATATTTGGAATAATAATAATTTATAATTTATTATAAGGACAAATTTGTTTTTAAAAAAAATATTAGTGAATGAAATTAAAATTAATTACAATGATTAATGTTAAATTATGTTTAATAGGGACCGGTTCTTACACATAAGGTCCAAAATGCCCTAGACAGTTGTCTAAAATACAATTTGTGTTCATATTTCAACCCTATCCTCCCTTGAATCAAATTTTTAGAATTATTTGATCCAATTTTAATTGGAAAACATGGGTGGAATTCCCATTCAAAAAATTTTAATGATTTCCACTCTTTCTCCACAATAAAATGGCCTCCTCTCCTCTCACTTCCTCACACCTCTAAAGAAACTTTTTCTTAAACAATGTTTTCAAAAGAATCTATTTAACATACTTCCCCTAATCCTATAATAATATAATTGGGTTGAAAGCCATCCCAGGAATTGATTTGGTGCAATCCAAAATTAGTTACCCAAAGAAGATGTAATATATTTCCTCAAGATCTTTAGTTTTATTCTGTAACACCCGAGATTTTTATGAGAAATATTTTGTTTTTATGTTATATAAGTCATCAAAGGAATCATTCACTACACAAAACACTAGCTTGACTTGCTTTACACACAATCGCGACCTTCCTCGATAGCTTGCGTCGTACACAATACCGAGTTTCACTAAACAATGATATGCTATTAAAATATTATTAAAACTAGCCGTTATGAATAGTACTACCCACTTTTTGAAATTTTGTAATTTTAATATTTAAAAACGGACTTCATTTTTGGATTCAGAATATCGAAATTAGCCTAAGGTGAAATTTTGGTATTTTTCTAAAAACATTCAATTTTTTATGAATAGTGAAAACACTGGGTTACTATTTAAAAACCGACTTTTTATTTAAATAATTATTTATTTTATTTAAATTTATTTTAGGTCAAAATTGATACTTAATACCTATATAAGTTCAATTCAATTCATTGGAGTCATTTTATAATAATTTTAGATATATAAAAATTTTATTGAACTTTTCACCGTCTATTACCCACCTCCTAGGAGAATTTGCAAATTTACATAAAACTTAATTTTACAGCTTATGTGAGTGAAATTTTGAAAATCCGAGAGACACAGTTAATATCAAGGACTAAAATGTGGTTCAATGAGATGAAAATAATTTTTTATAAATAGTAACTTTTTACTTTTTTTACCACGGTTAAAAGTAAATATGCAAATTAAGGGTAAAAATATTCTTATTATTACCCTAAAACATGTCCTAATTCTATTGGATAAGTTTAATTAGACCAAAAACAACATTAGGAATAAAATATGATCATTTAGGCCCACTTGGATTAGATTAGGACATTTAATATTAATTTAATTAAAGAAGGGTTAAAATAGTTAAAATCAAAGTTTAATAAGTAAATAATTTTTAATATATGGTTATTCATAAGATAAATTCGACTATAAATATTCATTATAAATCTAAAACGATTTCCCACATAATGGTATTTTATTTATAATTTTTAGACATTAAATATTTTAATTTATTTATGACACAATGATGATGCAGTTATTGTCTTATTAATGAAATATTGACATAATTGATGTTATAAATACCCAAATAAATGTAATTTGAGAATTTTTACGAATTCCATTAATTTTCTAGGTTAATATTAAATATTAGTATTGATTTAATTAACTTTCTTTGAACTAATATTTTTTTATTATTTTCACAAACATCAATTACCAAATAGTGTCAAAATTGACATAAAATAGTTTTTAAAACAAATATTATATTATTAATTGTTATTTTATTCCTAAAAATCTATTGTTCGGAAAAATGACTTAGATAAGGTTATATATATTAATAATAAACAACTTGGGGTTTTTTTGGCTTCTTATAGTATGTTTATTAACCTTATAGTGTAAGAAAACAAGAAGACATGGTAAAAGTTAAATTATCTAACTTAAATTTGAATCTAAATGATAAGGTTATAATAGAAACCTAAACTTGCCTAAATTATATTTGAGGATATTATTTCGACCCATCCCCACCTTAGCTTAGAAATAAATCAATTTGGTGCTATTAAAAACCAAATATGACTTTATAATAAAATAATATTTTTAGTTTTTTCAAAGGTGCCCCTCTCCTCCCTTATAAAAGGGCACCTCCTACCTCTCTTCCTCACACCATGTTGAGCCTTCAATATCGTCCAACCCCTGCCAAATTATCTTATACAATTCCCTAGAAACATCATATAGGTCTTGTTATTCTTCAAAGACCAATTTTAGTGTCCTAAGAGGAGGTCTCAAAGAGGCGCTTCAAAGAAGAGGTAATGTTCGTTGCCGATTCTTTCAACTTTATTTCTTCTTCCACTTATTCTTCTTTAGCTGTTTAATTATGAAGTAATAACATAATTATCACTCATATACTGGTATGTTATTATATGTATGAAACAACCTCATTTCACCATCTACCTATCCTACGGAAAATGAAATCACCACGCGTGCGTACGTACGGAATACCGTCTCCACGTCGTGGTGTAATCTATTTTCCACCACCACCTTACTTGGATGGGTATAATGGTGTAAATAATAACTATATATGATCATTGTAAAGTGATATTGATTCTGAAATAGTATACATACACTCCAATACAATTCCATGATCATGGGAACGATATCATCGTTTGTACGTACGTACGGAATACCGTCTCCACGATGTGATGTGACTCATTCTACATAATCTTAATTGAATAATGATTATATAAATGAATTGAATGAATTAATATGATATATATTACACTAATATGATTCTGGAAATGAGGTATCTAAAACCTAAAGAGAATAATAAGAATTTATTCGACAAAACAAGCATAAGAACAAAAAGTAATAAACACCCAAATAACAAGTAGCAATGAAATATTACTAATAAGAAGCTAAAAATATGGCCATATATGATATAATAACAATTAGTATGATTTTTTAATAATTCAATGACATTATTTAAATCATTATACAGTAGGTTCGAACACTTATGAAGTAAATCAGACCTAAGGTAAGGGAAAATATCACAATCTCATTCTTATCTGAGATTGTTTATACTTTGGTATTTACTGGGGTGTATTTTATCATCCCCATCCATGTTTTCTTAATATTTAATATTATTTCCATCCACCTACAATTGTTTAAATCAAATTTTACCCTTAGGTGAGTTTTTAGTAAAAGATATGAAAGGAATCTTTTGTGTTTTTTCGTACGAGGTACTTTTTGATTTTTCTGAAAAAAGTATGAGAAGATTGTTTTTTTAACTTATACGGCATGAATGGATTTTGAAAACATTATTTCTAAAAAGCTTCCTTAACAAATTTTCAAGTTTATTTTTAATCAAATTCTTTTAGTTTAAAATTGTATGACATGTTAAGAAAGGAAAAATGTTTTTGAAGTAGAAAGGAGATTTTCCTCAAGAATGGAGTTCAAGTGTTTTATCAAAATTATTTTCCATCTAAGATAAAATAGGTTTCTATTTATATCCCTATTATTACATTGAATTGATTATTTTGTGATGGAATTATTTTTATGAATTCCTTTATCTTATATGAATTGTTTTATGATGTCATGATGTTTAAGAATCCCATTTTTATTACATGGGTTATGCTATGATGTATGATTTATGATTTTTTGGCATGCATAGGAATGGTTTCATTATGAGATGGGTGGGACCTATATCTCCCACTAATGAATTGGGTAAAGATTTATATCTCATGAGATAGACATGGCTGCAACGGCAGGTTAATCCGGTTCAGTGAAACAGGACTGAAACACGAAGTGAACTCGGTTCAGAAATGGACTTTGTCCACTAAGATAGTCTTGGATATGAGTCTTGACTACTAAGAAATGATTATCTATGATTATTTGTGTATGAAACAAAGTTTCATGTTTTATTTTATGATTATTGGGATTACATTTCACTTCTATGATTTATCCCATGATATGAAATTATGATTTCTTTTGCAGGTTAATATTTCCAAAATGTTATGTTCTTATAAATATTATGTGATTGATTTTTCTTTTGTTTACCCTTACTAAGCATTTGATCTCACCCTTTTGTATTTTTTCTTTCCCCTAGGTCAGGAATAAGGTTATTAAGTAGGATATTCCAAAAGGGACTCTAGATATGATGAAATAAATGGGAGAAAATGTAGATGCTTTATGAACCAGTTGTTTATGTTTCCTAGTTTCCAAAGACACAATACCTATACGGTCCTTTCATGGTTTTGTTATATGTTGTAACAAGTGTGCTTCAATTCTGAAGTAATAACAATTTATGTAATGTATGGGTCATTATAGTTGGTATCAGAGGAAAGGTATAGTCAACCTTTGGAAACTAGGATGTGAAAGCCTTAGTAAGAACCCTAAGGATAAGTCTAAGCATAGAACACAATCTTAGTGTTTTAGAAATGGCCATGAACAACCTATGATAAGACCTTAAGTGTGAAATTTTATTCATGATTATTTGTTTTTATATTATAATTAGTGTTTCTCACACTATTCTTTTTGGTTTTAGTCAATGGATGGAACCCGAAGGAATCGTGTTAATGCGGAATGTGACGGGCAATGCAATGATTGTCCCCCTGAGCAACCAAACGTTATTGGAGCTGGAATGAAAAATCTTGTATCCATGATCACACAACTTTCTCAATCTATGAATCATACAGGACTTCCAAACGAGCAAAGTAAGGAGCAACATTCTGTTGAATCCATCATGAGGCAGCGTCCACCTTCATTCAGTGGGTCTTCTGATCCATTATTGGCTGAAAAATGGATCAGTACCACTGAAAAGATATTTTCATTTCTTCAATGTTCTGAACATGATATAGTCATCTTAGTAGTGTATCCTTTTGAAAGAGATGTTGATCAATGGTGTAATCTTATTAAGAATACGAGGCAAAGGGATAAAAATTGGGTCCATGGAATGGGACGAGTTCAATAACTTATTTTTTAATAAGTACTTCCCTCATATTATCTGAACAAAGATAGAGAATCAATTTCTTGAAATAAAGCAAAAGGATGATTAATCTGTTGGTACCTACCAAGAAAATTTTACAAGACTTGCAAGGTAAGCTTCCGGTATTATTATCCAACCTGAGAGTAAGATCGATCGATTCTTTAGTGGCTTAAAACCAATTCTTCGAAGGGCGTTATCCATAAGGGACTTCAATAGCTACGAGGAAATCGTTCGATGTGCTCTCAAAGTTGAGATGGAGATTGGAGTAACCCATCAGCCATATGGTTTTGATAAGAAGAGGAAAATTAAATTCAAAGGAAAATATAAAGACCACACTGAAAAGAAGATGAGTTTTCCCTTATGCTTAAAGTGCGTAAAGAAGCAAGGAGGAAATTGTCTTAAGGGGACAAGAAAATGTTATAGGTGAGGAAAAGAAGGTCATAGGGCAATTTAGTGTCGAAATAATGGGAAGAAAATGTCTAATGATTCAAACAAAGGAAGGGATACACAGAATGAACCTACTACACTTCAATGTTTCAAGTGAAAGGAGATGGGGAATTATGCCAATCAATGCCCAAATCCAAGGGTTGATGATGATGATCGACGCCAAAAAACTCTTAAGGATAAAGACAAAGTAAAGTCGCATGCAATTACTATTGGTGATGTGGAGTATAACAATGAAGATGTGAGAGGTACACTTACCATCCACTCTAATGTAGAAAATGTTTTATTTGATTCTGGATCCACCCACTCTTTTATTTCTGATGAATTTTTTATGGGTATCGTCGTATTACCTCAACAATTAGATGCTGAGTAAGCTGTGATAACCCCTAATGGCACAACAGTCGCATCAAAAGTTTATAATTCTTCTCCGATTGATGTTTGTGGGAAATTGCATCCTGAAAATATTGTGATCCTTCCTATAATGGAATTTGATGTGATTCTTGTCATGTATTGGCTTTCTCTATATGGAGATCATATCAATTTCCAATGAAGGGAAGTCACATTACATATTCCAGATCAATCTATGATCGTCTATCTATGCAAGGATGAACATAACCTTCCATTGGAAATTTCTTCCATCTTATGGGTCTTGATTCCACTAGATGAAGGTTATTTATCTCAAATGGTTGGTGAGAAACTCACAATTAAGAATATTCCCACTGTATGGGAGTTTGATGATGTCTTTCTAGAGGAATTGTCGGGTCTTCCACCAAATCATGAAGTTGAGTTTTCAATAGAACTCTTACCGGGTGATTTTCCTATTTCAAAGACACCTTATAGAATGGCCCCAATTGAGTTGCAGGAATTGAAGAAGAAACTCCAAGAGAATCTTGATAAGGGATTCATATTCCCAAGTGTGTCACCTTGGGGAGCACCTGTTCTGTTTGTTAAGAAGAAAGATGGATCAATGAGACTCTGCATTGATTATCGAGAACTTAACAAGATCACAATCAAGAACAAATATCCTCTCTCACGCATTGATGACTTATTTGACCAACTACGTGGAGCTCAATACTTTTCCATGATTGATCTTCATTCATGGTATCATAAATTAAGGGTCAAAATAGAGGATATACCAAAGAAAACTTTCCATATAAGGTATGGACACTATGAATTTATAGTGATGCCATTTGGTCTTACTAATTCCCCTGCTATCTTCATGGATCTGATGAATAGAGTCTTTAGAGACTATCTTGATCAGTTTGGGGTAGTCTTTATAGATGATATTATTGTCTATTAAAAGAGCAAGGAAGAACATGAAGATCACTTGATAATTATATTGAAGACCCTGAGAAAAAAGAAGCTTTATGCCAAATTTACCAAGTTTGAATTTTGGCTTCAAAAAGTTTCATTTTTGGGTCACAGAATCTCAAAAGAGGGGATATCTGTGGATCCAGTAAAAACAGAGGTTATCGAAAGTTGTTCGAGACCAACAATAGTAACTGAGATCTGAAGTTTTCTTGGTTTGGCTGGATATTATAGACGTTTTGTAAAATATTTTTCACGATTATCTAATCCACTCACCAAGTTGACTTGGAAAGGAGTTAAGTTTGTTAGGACGGAGGAATGTGAAGATAATTTCAAGGAGTTCAAAAGAAGGTTATCCGGTGCACCTGTACTCACACTTCCTTGTAGTGGAGAAAGGTTTGTGATCTATAGTGATGCATCCAAGAAGGGGAAGGGGTGTGTTCTTATGCAAAATGATATGGTGATAGCTTATGCCTCACGACAGTTGAAAATCCATGAGCAAAATTACCCAACTCATGATTTGGAGTTAGTTGTGGTAATCTTTTCATTGAATGTTTGGACGCATTATCTTTATGGAGAAATGTGTGATATTTATACTGATCATAAAAGTTTAAAGTATATTTTCACACAAAAGGAGCTGAATATGCACCAAAGAAGATGGTTGAAGATGATTAAGTATTACGACTGTTCAATTCACTACCACCCTAGGAAAGCAAACAAGGTGGAAGATGCATTAAGTCAACAAGACCATGCTAGCTTATCCATAATGAGGATCACAAAAGATCCAATATTTATGGATTTACAAAGGATGGATCTTGGAATTTTAATGGAAGGGGAAAAATCATATCTTTCTCAAATGAATGTTCAACCATATATACATGTGAAGATTAAAGAGGAACAGAAAGAAGATGTAGAGTTACAAAAGAAGGTGAGAAATGTTCCTGAATTCAACCTTGATTATGATGGGATAAAAAAGTTCAAGAATTGGGTTTGTGTTCCTCCCATCACAGAATTAAAGAAGGAGCTACTGGATGAGGCTCATAGTTCTTTATTCTCTATTCATCCTGGAAGCATGAAGATGTATAGGGACCTGATAGAGTACTTCTGGTGGGATGGAATGAAAAGAGATTTTGCTGAATATGTCTCTCAATGCTTGGTTTGTCAGCATGTTAAAGCTGAGAGACTGAAGTTTAAGGGGATGTTACAACCATTAACCATACCTGAATGGAAATGGGAAAACATCACTATGGACTTTTTCACCGGACTTCCTAAAACATCAAAAGGAAATAATGGTATCTGGGTCATAGTTGATCGTCTTACAAAGTCAGCACACTTCATTTCTATTAGAGAGGATTTCTCTCTAGATCAGCTTTCCCGGATATATGTGAAGGAAGTGGTAAGATTGAATGGAGTACCACTTTCTATGATATCTGATTGGGATCTGAGATTTACCTCGAAGTTCTAGTGAAGTCTTCAGCATTCTCTGGATACAGAGTTGAGTTTCAGCACTGCTTATCATCCTCAGATAGATGTTTAGTCTAAGAGGACAATTCAAACTCTAGAAGATATGTTGAGATCTTGCTCTATGGATTTGAAAGGTGGTTGGGATCAACACCTACCTTTGGTGGAATTTTATTATAATAATATCTTTCACTCCAGTATTCAGATGGATCCTTATGAAGCTCTCTATGGAAAGAAATGCAACACTCCAACTTGTTGGGATGAATTTGGGGAAAGAAATCTATTAGGACCTGATCTTGTTGATGAGATTGCAGAAAAGGTCAGATCTATTCAACAACACATTAGAGCAGCTCAGAGTCGACAAAAAAGTTATGCCGACAACCGAAGAAAATACCTAGAGTTTGAAGTGGGTGATAAAGTGTTCTTACAAATATTTCCTTGGAAGAGAGTAATGAGATTTGGAAAGAAGGTAAAGTTGAGCCCTAGATATATCGGTCCTTTAGAAATATTGGGTCATGTTGGGAAGGTAGCTTACCGATTGGCGCTTCCACCGAATGTCTATCAAGTTCACGATGTGCTCCATGTATCTCTCCTGAGAAAGTACATACCTGATCCTTCACATGTACTCAGCTTAGAAGTTGTACCGCGGGAGCAAGATCTTTCTTATGAAGAATAGCCGATAGAGATACTGGATCGTAGCAAAAAATTTCTACGAAACAAGACCACTCTGTTGGTGAATGTTTTATGGATGAACCACCAATTAGAAGAAGCTACATGGGAGCTTGAGGATATGATGAGGGAGAGGTATCCTCATCTGTTTGTTAAAATGTGACGAATTTCGAGGGAGAAATTCATTTTAAGGGGGGTAGAATGTAACACCCGATACTTTTATGAGAGAAATTTTGTTTTTATGTCATATAAATCATCAAATGAATCTTTCACTACACACAACACTAGCTTGGCTTGCTTTACATGCAATCGTGACCTTCCTCGATAGCTTGCGTCATATGCAATAACGAGTTTCACTAAAAAATGATATGGTATTAAAATATTATTAAAACTAGCCGTTATGAATAGTAATACCCACTTTTTGGAATTTTGTAATTTTTATTTTTCAAAACAGACTTCATTTTTGGATTCTTAATATCAAAATTAGCCTAGGGTGAAATTTTGGTATTTTTCTAAAATCTTTAAATTTTTGATGAATAGTGAAAACACTAGGTTACTATTTAAAAACCGACTTTTTATTTGAATAATTATTTATTTTATTTAAATTTATTTTAGGTCAAAATTGATACATAATACCTATATAAGTTCAATGCAATTCATTGGAGTCATTTTATAATAATTTTAGATATATAAAAATTTTATTTAACTTTTCACCTTCTTTTACCCACCTCCTAAAAGAATTTGAAAATTTACATAAAACATAATTTTACCGCTTCTGTGAGTGGAATTTCAAAAATCTGAGAGACACAGTAAATATCAAGTAATAAAATGTGGTTCAATGAGATGAAAATATTTTTTGGTGAATAGTAACTTTTTACATTTTTTACCACGGTTAAAAGTAAATAGGGAAATTAAGGGTAAAAATGTTATTATTATTACCCTAAAACATGTCCTAATTCTATTTGATAAGTGTAATTCGACCAAAAACAACATTATTAATAAAATATTATCATTTAGGCCCACTTGTATTAGATTAGGACATTTAATATTTATTTCATTAAAGAAGGGTTAAAATAGTTAAAATCAAAGTTTAATAAGTAAATAATTTTTAATATAGGGTCATACATAAGATAAATTCATCTATAAATATTCAATATAAAGATAAAACGACTTCCTACATAATGGTATTTTATTTATAATTTTTAGACATTAAATAATTAAATTTATTTATGACACAATGATGATGCAGTAATTATCTTATTAATGAAATATTGACATAATTGATGTTATAAATACCAAAATAAATGTAATTTGAGACTTTCTATGAATTACAATAATTTTATAGGTTAATATTTCGTATTAGTACTTATTTACTTAACTTTTTTCGAACTAATCTTTCTGTTATGATTTTAACAGAAATCAATTACCAAATAGTGTCAAAATTGACATAAAATAGTTTTTAAAACAAATATTATATTATTAATTGTTATTTTATTCCAAAAAATATAAGGTTAGCCAAAATGACATATAAAAGGTTATATATAATAATAATAAACAACTTTGTGTTCTTTTGGCATGTTATAGTAAGTTTATTAACCTTATAGTGTAAGAAAACAAGAAGACACGGTAAAAGTTAAATTATCAAACATAAAGTTAAATCTCAATGATAAGGTTAAAATAGAAACCTAAACTTGTCTAAATTGTATTTTATGAGATTATTTCAACCCATACCCACCTTATCCTCGAAATAAATTAATTTGGAGCTATTAAAAACCGAATATGACTTTATAATAAAATAATATTTTTAGTTTTTCCAAAGGTGCCCCTCTCCTCCCTTATAAAAGGGCACCTCCTCCCTCTCTTCCTCACACCACTTTGAGCCTTAAATATTGGACAAACCCTACCAAATTCTCTTATCCACTTCCCTATAAATATCCTAGAGGTCCTGATCTTCTTCAAAGAATAATTTTAGTTCCCTAAGAGGAGGTCTCAAAGACGCGCTTCAAAGAAGAGGTAATGTCCGTTACCGATTATTTCAACTTTATTTATTCTTCCACTTATTCTTCTTTAGCTGTTTCATTATGAAGTAATAACATCCGTATCAATAATATAATGGTATGTTATTATAATTATTAAACAACCCTATTTCACCATCTATCCATCCTACGGAAAATGAAATCACCGCGCGTGCGTACGTACGGAATACCGTCTCCACGCCGTGGTGTAATCTATTTTCCACCACCACCTTACTTGGATTGGTATAATGGTGTAAATAATAACTATATATGATTATTGTAAATTGATATTGATTATTAAATAGTATACATACACTCTAATACAATTCCACGATCATGGGAATGATATCATCGCTCTTGCGTGCGTACGGAATACCGTCTCCACGATGTGATGCGACTCGTTCTACATGATCTTCATTGAATAATGATTATATAAATGAATTGAATGAATTAATATGATATATATTACACTAATACCATTATTTAAATGAGGTATCTATAACCTAAAGAGAATAATAAGAATTTATTCGACAAAACACGCATAAGAACAAAAAGTAATAAACAGCCGAATAACAAGTAGCAATGAAATATTACTAATAAGAATCTAAGAATATGGCCATATATGATATCATAACAATGAGTATGATTCTAGAATAAGTCAATGACATTATTTAAATCATTATAAAGGAGGTTCGGACACTTACGAAGCAAATCAGACCTAAGGTAAGGGAAAATATCACAATCTCATTTTTATCCGAGATTGTTTATACTTTGGTATTTACTGGGGTGTATTTTATCATCCACGTCCATGTTTCCTCAATATGTAATATTATTTCCATCCACCTACAATTGTTTAAATCCAATTTTACCCCTCAATGAGTTTTTAGTAAAATATATGAAAGGAATATTTTGTCGTTTTTCGTACGAGGTACTTTTTGACTTTTCTGAGAAAAGTACGAGAAGAATATATTTTTTTAACATATACGACATGAATGGATTTTTAGAAAATTATTTCCAAGAAGATTCCTTTACAAGTTTTCAAGTTTATTTTTAATCAACTTCTTTTAGTTTAAAATTGTTTGACATGTTAAGAAAGTAAAATGTTTTTGAAGTAGAAAGGATATTTTCCTCAAGAATGGAGTTCAAGTGTTTTATCAAAATTATTTTCCATCTAAGATAAAATAGGTTTCTATTTCTATCCCTATTATTACATTGAATTGATTATGTTTTGATGGAATTGTTTTTATGAATTCCTTTATCTTATATTAATTGTTTTATGATGTCACGATGTTTAAGAAACCCATTTTTATTACATGGGTTATGTTGTGATGTATGATTTATGATTTTGTGGAACACATAAGAATGGTTTCATTAAGAGGTGGGTGGGACCTATATCTCTCTCCAATGCATTGGGTGAAGATTCATATCTCATGAGATAGGCATGGATGGAAGGGCAGGTTAATCTGGTTCAGTGAAACAGGGCTAAAATGAGGAGTGAACTCGGTTCAGAAATGGACTTTGTCCACTAAGATAGTCTTGGCTATGAGTCTTGACTACTAAGAAATAATTCTCTATGATTATGTGTTTATGTCACAATGTTTCATGTTTTAAGTTATGATTATTGGGATTACATTTCACTTCAATGATTTATCCCATGATATGAAATTAAGATTTCATTTGAAGGTTAAGATTTCAAAAATTTTATGTTCTTATAAATATGATGTGATTGATTTTTCTTTTGTTTACCCTTACTGAGAATTTGAGCTCACCCTTTTGTATGTTTTCTTTCCCCCAGGTCAGGAAGAAGGTTATTAAGTAGGATATGCCAAAAATTACTCTAGATATGATGAAATAAATGGGAGACAATGTAGATTCTTTATGAACAAGTTTTTTATGTTTCCCAGTTTCCAAAGACATTATACCTATACGGTCCTTTCCTAGTTTTGTTATATGTTGTAACAGGTGTGCTTCAATTCTGAAGTAATAACAATGTATGTAAAGTATGGGCCGTTATATATTCCCTTTCATAACCCCCTCAAATCTTATTATTCCATGAATAAATAACATAACCTATTTCATAAATATACAAGGATGTTGTTATTTTATGTTTTGTACTTACACTTATACACACATTCATCTAATCTTTTATCAATATTCTGCTCTTATTATTGTATTCTTATATAACAAAACTTATTCCATGAGTTAAGTTATGATGAAATGTTTATGACAACCATTTCATTCCATGGGTTCTGATATGATATATGATTTATGTTATTGGTAAACATATATGTATAATTTCATTATGAGATGGGTGGGACATATATCTCCCTCCAATTCATTTGGTAAATATTAATATCAGATGAGATGGATATAAAGGACCTTGTGTGCTAAGATAGTCTTGGGAGTGAACTGTGACTACTAATATGGTTATGGGAGTGATCCATATCTACAAATATGGTTATAGGAGTGAACCATGACTACCATGATGGTTATAGGAGTGAAATATGACATTCATGATGGTCTGGGGAGTGAACCCATACTACTAAGATGGAATTGGTAATGATTCCTTGTCTACAATGTATATCATTATTATATGCTCATGTTTCTGCCATAATTTTATCTATTGTTCCTATATTATTCATTCATATATTATATTCATTATTTCCTTTTTATAAATTTCTTATGAACAAAAAATATTCATTCCATTATTCTTGTTTATGATCTTGTATTTTTATGATCATGTTCTCATAACATTATACTCGTGATTATGATTATATATCTCCCATGTTTACCCTTAATGACAATATGATCTCACCCCATTATTGGTTTCTTTTCCCCCAGATATAAAAAAAATTAGGTAGGAATAATAAAGGGGAATATCTTTATGGGAAATGTTGAAGATCTTTCATTAAAATTAGTATAATGTTTTCCAAGTTTTCTAAGGCACTAAACTAATATGGTCATTAGGGGTGTGTTTTTGTATTGTATGAAATGTTACCAAATAATTATATAATTTAAATGTATGGAAATAATGGATTATTATAGATCCCTTATATAATTGAACCAATATAGTAAAGTAAAAACTAGATCTTGGTTATCGGATTCAGGGTTTCTATAGTTGGTATTGTAGAAAATTTATAAGCACCCTTGGTAACTATATTTTAGAGGAAAATATCAAGAATAATCATTAAATTAAACTTGAATAATATCCAATAAATATTGTATATTTTTATATTATGGGTCAATATTTGTGATTTTATGACCTTATTATATATATTACATTATTTGTATATGGATCCTAGAAAAATATAAGGAAATCGTATGAAGCATTTTTTCTATTTATGGATTACCCTTTTGAGAGAGTAAATATAAAATGTATGGGATCTAGGTTTATCATGTCCATATTGGGAAAATTGGACTAGTTTGTGACAATTAACCTTCACTATATGGAGAAACTTGTTATTCCCTAGAAAGATGCACCTATGTTTCATGAATTGTGTAATTAAAGTATATATCCTATAATGGAACTACAAATATATTAATAGATAAAATGGACTAACCCACCTAAAAATATATACCTAGATTTGGGATGTAATTCAAGGGAAATTTCATTTTTACAATATCTTTTCTAAAAAGGTATTTGGATTAATGGTATTCATCAATCTAGAATACTAAAGAAGATTAAGAAATAGAAATTATAAAATTGAGAACTGTTGAATTTATGTTATTTGGGAAATATTTTCCATATTATAAATGAGATGGAATTAATAAAACTTTACTCTATATAAATTAAATGGAAGTGGAATGTGTTATAGATTATTATGTTATCTCCACAAAATTATCAATGGATAAAATGGACTATATACATAATCTGAAATGAAATATTGATCATTTATTTTATTTATATAAGTCGACCCTCCAAAAGGATTTGGTATCACAAACACTTTTGTCATATGATAATATATTATCATAGTCTGTCAATATAGAGAAATAATTTTTTATTCCTTATATCTTTAAGGGAAATTGTGATAAGAATCTATTAGTTGAGCACGAAGGAAAAATGAAATGCATCAATGATGAAAAAAGGAAAGATGGGATTTCCAAAATTCAATAATTGTAGAAAGAAACATACCCATAAATGTTTAACTGTAATTGAATTTTATTTAGAGTATAGATATAAATGATATAATTCTCATTAATATATAGGAAATAAATATGTTGTGATATTCAGTGCCTCCACTGTAAGATGATGGGATACTATTCGAATCAACCGCCTAAGCATCAAAGATTAATTTGATATTTTCATTGATGTATTTATTGATTTTATATTATTATACTATAAAAGGGATTAAGATCATGATAATGAATTTTAAACCATTAAAGATACTCTCATAGGAAATTAGTTATTATATAAATTTAATATGTGTAAAAAAATTTCCTTAGTATGATTCTTTTTTTGTTGAATATTGTGTCTAATGATGAAATTATTATTTTTGTTCTTATCCTAATTAATTCAATCACCAACTTATAAAACCATTAGGGGTAGTATGTGATTTATGGTAATGTTAAATATTGTAAATTTCTAGGAATATATTATTTTTATGAATTTAAATTTTTACTAGAATATCAAACCCTAGATATTTTTAGTATGGTTTTAAAGATTAATATATAACTTCTTAATTTGGTTATATAATTTTTGGAGTATTATTTTTATGTATAATAAGCATTTTTATTATTATTCAGTATCTATAAACATGAGTAATCAAGTTTTATAAAATCAATCACACAATTTATAACATCATCTGATAATGGATCATAGGACCCCTTTAGGGTTGATGTTAGTGATTTGGGCATGAAAAATTCATATATTTCATTCATTATTTTTAAAATGAGAGGAATTAGAGATTGAAAATTAATTGAAACACAGCTGAGGAATGAAATAAAACTTATAGAATAGAACTAAATAAAGATGGTATATTTTCTTCCTTAAGCTAAAGTAATGGAAGATAAATATATCATGTTTTTTTTTGTGGAAAGAATCACATAACTACAAGGTATTCTTTTGGAAACACATTCAAAAGTTGAGTCCCTATAATGGTAGACATATTGTTTAAAAAATATTTACCTTTGAAATAATAAGTTTCTATGTTTTAACCTCAAAAAAACAATTCATGATAGAATCTATTATTATGAAGTGATACGCTAAAAAATACTGATAATATTGATGACACATTTTCTGTGTGGAGTAGAGAATATAATACCACAAAATTTTAGATCATGAATATTATTTATTAAATCTACTGTATACACAACATTGAGCATAAATGAACCTCTGTATACAATAGAAATATTTATATATAAATATGTCTTTTATAACTTAGATGTTGTAATAGTGTCTATAAATAAGAGTAACCGCATTATAAAATATACATAGAAATGTTTTATTAATCAATATTAATTGATCAGTTCCTAGGAAATAAGTACACAATTTTAAATGATAAGAATGAAATAATATAATATTAAGAAAAATTAAAGTTAAAAGGGTGATTTTTATATAAAAGTTATTTTTATATATATTTTTACATAGAAGATAAATTTATAAATTTTAAAAATTGAATTTTATTGAAAAATATTTAATTTTTGGCTTTAGCATGTCAAAATTAGTTTTGGGTGAATTTTACAAAATTTCTAGAAATAGTTTATTTTTTGTTGAATAGTGAAAATACCAATTTTATAAATAATTTCAATTTTATGGATTTTTAGGGTATAAGAATTCAATATACTATGATTTTAAAAATTAAATGATATGTTCAATATCATACAAGATACGCAACACTAATCATAAATGAAAAATGAAATATTATTATTTAAATGTGACCATTATAACTTAGCCATTAAATTAGAAGGTATGCATAGAAATAACTGATTAATTAAATGAATATAAATTTTCAACTCAATATAAATTAATTGATAAAATATTATCAAATAAACAGTTTTTTAATATATTCACTTTTTATAAAAATATATGTTTTCTTCAAAAATGAGTCTTCTTTCATTTTACGAGTTAATATTATAATTTATTTATATAAAAATTTATAAAAAAAATTCAAAATGAATTTAATTTATTAATTAATAATTTCTAAATTACATTAAGATTGTTTTTTGAGAATTTTCAGAAAATATTATTTTTCAATGAATTGAGAAGAAATAATTATTTTTAAAAAAAAATTATTTTATTTATAAAGTCAAATTATATTTTGGATTTGTTTTATAATAAAATTGTTTTATTTTTATTTAAAATTTCTCATTTTTTTTGAAATGGGTTTTATACCTGAATTTACCATTAAAACATTTTATATTGAATAAGGAATTTTTCTAAACAACTATTTTTATCGTATTTTAGTGATTTTAGTTTATATTAAATTCCAAAAATTCTGTATTTTGATTTTGTAAAATTTATTCAAAATTTTTAATCAGTGGTTAAAAATTTATTAAATAGGTCCATTATAATTTTTTCAATAAAAATAGTAACCTTAGTAATTTTTGTTATAATTATAAAGGGTAAATTTGGTAATTAAGGAGTAAAATTGATATAATAAGAACTATAAAATGACCCTTACACTTGGATAAATTTTATTATTTTAGTATCACTCGTACGTAATCATCCAAATGTCTAATATATGACTTTTTCTATTTTGTGTAGTTATGGTCATTTAATATGTTCATTAATGGAAAATTCCAAAATATCACACTCTTATTTTTAAAAACTATAATATTTTTTAAATGTGTTTAACTAGACTCTATGTTCGATTATAAAAATTATTTCAAAATATAAAATTTTTAGCTTCATCATGGTAATTAATTTTTAAATTTATTAAATATATGATTATCTTAAATTATTGTGCAATGCTAACATATTAATTATTTAATTAATTGAAAATTAAAATAAATGATATTTAAAATATGAAAAGTACTGTATTTTGATATAATTAATGTGATTAGTGAATATTTAGTATTACCATGAAATTTTGGGGATGTTTTAAAAAAATTATTTCTATTGTTTTTATTTATATTATTAAAGTAAAATTAATGAATAGTCCTAAAAATTTATATTATTGATATTTTATAATAAAAAACATTTTATTACATGATATAAAATTACAAAACACTTATATTCATAAAAGTGATTAGGATAGGGGTTATAATATCAATCGTGTCCTATTTATAATACTTTAGTCTTTTATAGTAATTATCTTGACCCTCCCTAAGTAAGAACCTTGTTGTCACAGAATGTTTAAAAAGGGTTAATAAGTTATAAAAACCAAAAGTGAAAGATTAAAAACATAGTAAAAAGATATATAATTTTTTATTTAATGAGATTATTTAGACATATGATCATAATATCTTATAAATAAATCATTTTCAGACATTTTTAATTGAAATATAATTTATATGAGTTTAATATTTTTTAAATTCCAACAGTGCACCTCCCCTATTTTATATAGGGGCACTACTTCTTCTAAATCATTCACACTTTAAACCCATTTTTATTCATCAAATACTGACCGAAATAACTTTCTATCATCGATCCCATAACTCTAGTGGTATTTTTCTATGCATAATATCAATATTAAATGTCTTAATGTGTTATGAAATAGAGGTTTTCCAAGGAAGTGGTATAGTTTTCACCTGCTTGTATTAGTTTTGTTTCATCTTCCATCTCCTTAAAATATTTTTTAATAGAGGGAAAAAAATAAAACCAGAACCCTACATACACTGATAAGTTAGTATTTTAATTTAATATCCAATAGTCATCTCTAACCTCTATCAAATGGGAAATGAATTCACTATTCTTGTGTATGGAGAACAACTGTTATGCTAACTGATATAATTCATTTTCCAACATTGTCTCCTGATACTAGTTATAATTATGGAATTAAATTTTACATATTATATTCATGAATTATTTATCATTCTTAATATATATTATATCATTTACTTTCTTACATTTCAATTAATTGAAAAATGAAAATGAACCTCGTGAGTATGTGTGACTACCACCTCCACGAAGTGATGTGACTCATTTTTCATTACCACATCAAATGAATGATATAAATAAGTTTATCTAATAGTGAAATATTATATTAATGGTTATTATTAAAATATAAAATTTCACATACCTTCTTTCCATCATGGTCATTGAAAAAACTGAAGTGTTACTCATGTGTACGTACGACCTACCTTCTTCATGATTATAACACGGTTCATTTTTCAAAACTATATTTAATAGTTAAATTTAAAATTACAATTGATATATAAAAATGGTAATTATTTAATGGTTATTGTTCGTTATATAATGTAATGATGACCTTTTTACGATATACTGAAGCCATTTTGGACTTATAAAATGAATACTATCATAATTTCTAAAATGAATTTAATAAATTATCTAATTGTATATAACATGGTAATATATAAAAAGAAGTAATGATGAAATTTAAAAAGGTTCTAAAAAATTTACCTAATTTTATTATTCAGGAAGATAAATAATGTACATGAAGAGTCAGTCTCAATGTAAGGGTCTTTCTTTCAAACCCCATATTTTGATGTTTCCTTCAAAACACACTATTTCTTACATATCTGTATTTTATAAAAAACAATAAAGGATTTTAAAATTATCCTATTATACTATTTTTAACCATATTTTAATTTTTTCAAAACATTTTGAAAGGAACCATTATTTCATTTTCCAAAAGAGGTACTTTGTGAATTTTCCAACAAAATTATAGAAGGAGTGTTTTTTTAACTTATACAACATGAGGGGATTTTACAAGCATCATGACTAATATTTTTTTAAATAATCCTTTACATGTTTATAGTTGTCTTTTACAAAAAATTGGTTCCTTCAAAATTACATAGATTTTTAAATAAGTGGTTTCATAATAGAAATGTTTTTTACCTTAAGAATTTGTTTTATGTTATGGATCATGGAAATTTCTTATGATGATAGGTGGTTACATTATAAAGAAATTATAGGAGGGTATATTATATTCATCCAATTAATTGTTTACGTAATTTCACTATATAGTAATTCTAAATATGGTTCTGAGTTAACCGATTAGGTTTCTCTTATGAAATAAATGGAATATATTTTTATAGTTATTCTAATACTAATAGTGATAGTTAATCCATTCGTATCAATGATGGTTACTCAAAGGAATAGTATGGAAGTTATCCATGATTTTTTTTATTAGTATATATGACTATTACTCCTAATTTAGCCATGATTTGTATTCCATATATATGAGTGAAAATTATTACTTTGTGAAGATGGTTTCATGTGATACTAAATTTTGAAAAAAAAATCTTTATGCGTATATTTTCCCTTAAATATTTATAAAGACTTATTATTTAAAATTTGTTGGATAGAGAAGATGAATTCTTGGATAATAAAAAGTTTTTTGAGGTTGATGTTTAATTTTAAAAACAAAAAATTTTATAAGAATTTATGGACTGATGATTTCCTTATTTTTTATGTCCCTAGTAGGGATTTTATGCCCATGCCATGTTTTTAAAATGGTTTTCACATGGCTAAAGTATATCTAAGGGAAAATAATAATACAAGAAAAAAGTACTAAATATTTTATGTAAAGATATTTTTTTAATGGTTTTATATTGTGGAAAAATGGATACTCAGTAGAAGTGTCCACATTTTAATTTATTGGTTTCTTTAGTCAGAATTATGACTCAATCCTCTATGAATGTAAACATAAAAGTTGTTTGAGAATAAAATGAAGTAAAATGTAGTATAAATAAACTAATTATGTAATTATTATATTATTTTCCTTGTAGTTGGAATCATCAGAAGGTTTAGTCAAATTTAGGGATTTGGATGTTTTCAAGTGAGTTTTTCTTAAGAGTTATAGATACCATCATGGGTTTACATGTTTAAGGTTGATTGTAAGTTCAAAGTCATGGACACGCCTTTTGTGGTTTAATTTGATGTATTTTAATGAGATTAATGATATTTTTGGAGATTGTATTTAGAGGGGTAGTATTTGAAGGTTATATTATTATAGAGTTTTAAGGGTATAATATTTAAAACGACCACTATATTATAAACATGCAATAATTAATTTCATATTTTAATGATTTTAATTTATACATATTAAGTTTTCTTTTTAAATATGTAACTAAATTGATCTTTCAAAACCTCCTCATAACTTACGAATGATTTCGTTATCACTATTATTGTGAAATATTATTCAAATGGTTTTGACCGCACTCTGAGTATTCAAATCACCTACAATAAAATGTTTGACATATCTAAAAGCTTTTTTTCCCCTGAAAATTGTATGAGTCTTGGTATCTTTTTCCTAGGATTTAATAATCTCAACTATAATAACTCTATTAAAAGGGAAATTCCTTAAATTAAATTGATATTTACTTTCTCTATGTTTGGAATCATGTTGGAAGATAAAGAGGATATCAAAGAAATCGTGATGATTAGATTTAAGGATTGAATTATTATCTTATATTACAATTATAAATCATTTTTGGGTTGATATTATTGAATCATAAGGATATAATTCATATCTATTATTATAGGAATGATTAATTTTATAAAAATATGATGAATTGTGGTTAAAGGTTTAAGAAATAATTTAAATGAAATATGCTTTCATGTATCAAGTTGTCAAAATTATGTTATAGTGGTATTTTACTAATATTATGGGACTCATGGAATACCTAAGTAATTTTCTATTGTAGGTATAGTTTTCAAATAATTTAAAACATATTTTTGATGGAATAGATACCTTTGAAAATAGGGTAGAAAAAATGTGATAATTTTTGGATTGAGTTTTGATAAATGTTTGAGGTATATGTAACCCTTAATATCAGCATATGAAAAATTTTATTTGAGGAAGAATGCCTTAATTTTATTATAAATATGTTAAATGGAATGTACAATCTTTTGGGTTTATACGATCGTTTATTTGGAGGTTATTTTAGGATATTACATATTCTGGGATTCAATAAGAACTGTATGATATTGACATTGAGGTAAAAACATTATTTAAATGTGAATATATTAATTTAAGTTTTTATGATTTTTTTAATAATTATGGGAATGTTATAAAAATTATATTAGTATAGTTTGTGAAAAAGGACAACCCATATACTAGGTGAAAACTCGTCACTTCCAACAAGGCTGTGAGGCATGAACCCAAAATTGATGGCCAATAATGTGTGAATCACCTACCAATAGACTATGTGATTTCCTAGTTAGTGTGACATGGATTTCCGTTTTTTAAATAATATGAACAATAAAAGTTATTATCATTTTTTAGAATATATGTTTTATTTTATAGATAACCATGAGATTGAAAAGTGATTTGGTTATTATGTGATGAACATCTGTATTATTTTAGAAACTTACATGATTAAGATAAATAATATTTTATTTAGTTTTATTTGAGGAATAAATGTCAAATTATATTTTTGAAGTATATATGATTGTTTTTTTGGTTTCAAGGTGATTTATGTTATATAATAAAATTCTTGGCATATCTTTGATATTATATGATTAGGGAATATAATTTATGGTATGATAAATTAAGAGTGATTGATGTTATTTAGAGTAAAATACTAAATTTTTTTCATGGAAGACTGTGATCATTCAATTATAATTTCTAGTTTTTAATATTTTTCTGGAATATTTTTGAGTAATTTAAATTTTAGTTATTTATTAAATGATCTAAATTGAATATTCAGTACTAATGTTACATTTTAGAGATTAAAATAGTTTTTATTAATTGGATGGTTTATTCATTTTGGGAATCATCTAATAATGTGTTAACATTTTGTTGTGGTAAATTTCTAAATGTAGGGGGAGTATATTTTTTCCCTTTTTAGGGATTATGTGATCTATTAAAAGTTGATTTTTATGTTTTAAGCATCAAAAATTCATAAAAATAGTCATCGTTAAAGAAAAATATGATATTGTCATGGGACATTTTAAAGGATGAAATTGTACTTTCTAAGTTATTATATTTACTTATATTATTAATCTTGACATTAAAATAATTCCTTAAAATTAGGAATAGTGTTTTCAAACAAAAACATTATTTTTTTACTATTTTTAACGACAAATAAATTGCCTTTTAACCCGTCACAGATTTACTATTTCGTGGCGGTTAACTTTCTCATGGCCATATTCTCTATCACTCTCTATCAGTCCTTGGGAGTTAGTTTTCTCTTCTATATCCATGTTTTCACTACCCATCAATTTTTTCCTGGATAGAAATCATGTTATGTGTTGTTCTAGATAACCTTCATAATTCTATTTTCCCTCATTTATAATGGAAGATTTTTAACACTATTTATGACATGGAATTTCAATAAGATAGTTTTGAAATGTTAGACCCTTGGTTTTCAATCCCAAGTTCAAATTGAGAGCATGAAATTTATTAAAAGGGTGATAATGTATTGTCCATATATTTTAAAATCAAAAACTATGTTCAATAGACTATAAGATAAGTATCACTGATCATAAATGAAAAAATAAAATATTATTATTTAAATGAAATTTCTTAACCTAGCCATTAAATTTGTAAAGATGAATAGGAATGATTTATTTATTAACTAAATTTAAATTTTTTTTCTCAATATCAATTTATTAAGTAATTTTTAGGGAATGGTCACTTCATTTTATGTAAATTCATTTTATTCATCAAAATATAGTTTCTTCAACAATGGTTTTTCTTTCTTTCTTTCTACGAGTGAATATCATAAATAATTTATAGAAACGTTTTTAATATTTATTTTAAAAAATAAATTATATTTTTGAATTCAGCATCTAAAAATTATCTGAAGATTAATATTTTCATAATTTTTTGAAAATATTTATTTTCAAGGAATGATGAAAATTTCATATTTTTATTGAAATATTTATTTTATTTAAAAATTCAAACATTTTTTTAGATTAGTTTTAAAATTTCATTAATTTATTTTGATATTAAATAATTAAATTATGGTTTTATCAAAGGATTGTACACATTAATTAATTATAAAACCATTTTTTATTTAAAATGTTATTTAAAAAATAGTTCTTCATCACATTTTACCTATTTGATTTTAAATTAAATTTGTCCACTTTTGTGATTTGAATTTTTAAAAATGGATTTCAAATTTGGAATTAATGGGTCTAAATTTATTAAATAGATCCTATTTATTTTTTATCAATATGAATATCAACATTATTAATTTTTGTTACCACGCCCACTAATAGAATTTAGAGTTTTTTCAATTTTGAAATAGCGATGGATTCCCATTTCTAATTATCTTTCATGAAGAGAGGTTTTTTTCTAATGAACTATCACATAAAATGGCATCACAATTATTATTTTCTATGATTGGGCATTTAAAATAAATTTTATTGGCGATATATAATCTGTCTATATAAAATACTCCCCTTACCGTTTTAAAAATAATCCTTTTTGACATGTCCATTGAAAATGAAATAATTTGAAATGGATTAAAAGTTCATCACAAACTTAGAGAAAAAAATTCAAGGAAATAGTTCTGATCAATCCCAAAATATGTACGAATTTATAATATTAAAAAAAATAAAACAAATTAAAAAACCAAAATATTAAAAAAATAAATTTACTAAAAACAAATACAACATTAATAAATTATTTGACACATAGAAATTTGATCACATTAAAATAAAATCAGTCATAAAACCCCATAGAGAATCAACTGGTGTGATAAGGCAGAGGAGGATCACTTAAATGGTTAGGGGGAGGAGACTCCATACCAACTCCATGTGCAAGTGACCACATATACTCTATCATATTTTCATCTCTACAACCCTAATACTCATGCTCTTCCCCCTCTCTCTTTGCAACTATTGTATCATCTCATCCTAAGCTCACAACTACTCCTCATATTGTGCATCAGATGATGATGGTGACTCCCCATTAACCCCCGTCAAGCTAGCCTATGACATCGCAAAAGTAGTACAACAGCATATAGCTGCCATTCGTGATCCAATAATAATCACCTAACTTTTCTATACACCATGTAATGTCACCTGTATCTAAGCCCCCTCATCAAAACATGACTCACCCGTGGTAAATTCTTATCTATTAGATTGACTATTTCATGAATGGTAAGTCACATCCTTATTGGTTTCCTTCAAATATAATTATAAATTATAATAGAAAGTATATTCATATTATTAAAAAAATTTAAAAATTATTAACCACAATATGGAATTGTAATTCACCTAAATATTGTCAAGAATTGGGATTAGTGTACAGACTCTTATAAACATCTAACTTTTTAATAGTGGAGTAATTAGTGTCATATATAATATAACCAAATAATTTCATTTAAAGTATATATAAATTAATAAATAATGTAACCTATTATATGTTGTAAATGTATACCAAATGTAAAAAAAAATTCCTAATGTGTGACCTCATTCCTCCCTCAGCTTTGACATCCAGATGATGACCAAATTCTAAAATTATATCCTATAAATTAGGAACACAATTCATCCCATTCCTAAGATGACATATAGTCAGGTTTATGGGAGATAGAAGACTATTCAAAAACAAAATCAAAAGATCAATTTATAGATCACTTTTTGAGGTTGTGTAAAAACTAACAAAAACAATCATGTATATAAATCTCCCATGCACCTCGGATAGGATTTCTCGGGCTATCAGTAATGGATGGACATATATTCTATAAGATAATTATAAACAAAATTTTTGTAATTAAATAAATTAAAAAAAATTATTTTAATAATGTACAATCTAGTGGTCGAGCATCTACTGCAGAACGGAAATGGGAACTTGATCCCATGACATCCATGGCTTAGAAAACTAATTTAAGAAAATCGTACCAACCTTCCCAATATCTGAATGAAAAAAACTCTATAAATTAGAAACAAATAATCCAAATATTATTACAAAAATTAATTAAAAAACTTAATATTAAATAAATATATTATTAAATCGAAGATACATTCATAAATGAGGATCAATAATAAGGGTATGGAAGTTTCTTTAGAAGAGGTTTCAGACTAATCAATCAAGTAAGACCATGGCTCCTTCGAATAGGCATAATATCATGTGGATTAGGTGAATCAGGCTCATCTATAGGATTCCAGTATCAACAATGAAATAAAATATATCATCAAGTGCATCTACAACCATTTGAAACAAATAATCTTACCAATAAGAAATTATTAATATAAATATCATAATAAAAAACTAATAAATTGTACAATATAATAATTTTTCAGGTAAATAACTTTTAATACAAATATTAAATATAAAAAACTAATAAATACAAGAATATAATAATTACCTATAAATAAATACCATAACATAATACCTTTACCTATAAATATATGTAAATATAGATATTATATATTAAAAATCTATTAAATACTGTGTAGAATATAATATTCTTACATGTAAATAATTATTAATATGGATATCAAATATAAAAATTAATAATTACTTTCATCAGTGAAGAAAAATAATAGATCATTGAGTCCATCCATCTAAAATAGACAATATTACCTATAAATAATTTTTAATATAAATAAAAAATATAAAAAATTCATAAATTCATAAATATAATACATCAATCATTATCTCATTCCTTATCTTCATCGCGGAAAATTTTTTCATCCTCTTCTTCAGTATCGCCGACCTCCATATGAATTTTAATTTCATTATATCTTATTACTTAATCAATATTATCAATATCATTGGACCTTAACCGGGGGGGTCATCATTGATATTTATATCTCATTGGGTAAGGTATATAATTCATGATTTTTCTTTAACAATTTCAATATGATCCACTTCCAAAAAAAATCGTCTTCAATATTGTTATTTTCATGAGGTTTTATTTTTTTATACCCCAACAATCATTCAAATCTCTCAAAACATCACATTATTTTTCATAATAAAATTGATGTGCTTGATATTCCAACATAAATAGTTCATTTAATACAAGAAAACTATTATATTTAATGTAAATGACTCCATGTCATGGATGAAATTGCAACCCTTTATCTGTATCAAGCTAATTGAATTTAAACATTGTTATATAGTTTTTCACAAGATAAAATAACTCAATTATTTCATCCATAAAATAGTAAAATTAAACATCACTTTATTTATGATGATATACATTCAAAAAAACTCCACCATTCTTTGATTTATTTGATTTATCATATAATCATGTACGAAATTAAATTCCATTTAACACATAATCATTATTTGATTTTATCGATTTGGATGGAGGATTATTGAGCACGCATAATCAAGAATCAATTTTTTCTCATGTTGTGTTTTTTATAAACAATAAAATTTATTAGTAATACATATCATTATAGAATTTATTTAATGATTCATCTAATGAAACATTACTTACCAGTCTTTGAAACCAATATGAAATATTTTGTCAGTGAAGTTATTCAAGATTAGTAAAATGTAATTTGTATAAATTGTTTTTTAATATGGTCATTATATATTCTATAAAAAATAATGTAAAAAAGGTATCTGTTATAAATAAAATTTAAAATTTAATATTTACTATATAAATTGTGTAATTTCTTAACAATTCAGCAGAACATATGTATGATCTCTATACATTTTTTCATCTGAAATCCATCATTAAAAAGAACCACTGAAAACAAGCTTGATCTGGTTGAAAATTAGTAAATAATGGTCTATTAAATCATCAACATTTTTCTCATTATGACCTATCTAGTTATGTGTTTAAGGATATTCAAATTGAAAATAATAAGAGCAGAAATTTTAAATTTTCTCTTATATGTATTCTTCTTCAATTAACCCTTTAACTAACACTTTGTTACATACTTTCTTCATTAATTTTTTCATACATCTCTCAAATGGGTACATCCATCTGAATTTCATTATCCTTCAATAATTATATTCTTACAAAAAATGAAATGTTCAATGTTCAATTTGGTCGAAGAAGGTCGATTGGAATATTGTTTCCAATTTACACAAAATTAAAGAAATATAATTTTACATCATACTAAATGAATCATAATCCAATGTTTCTATACAAATATATTTCAAGAGATTGTATTTTTGTCAAAATTTCCTAGATTTAAGAATTTAATAGCCCTATGAGACCAATAAGTAACAATATTTCTATTATAAAATGGTATTCATGATTTTTTAACCGAATAATATGTCCAATTATAATGCTATAAGACGAATTATAATCAAAACCATTTAGTAACCTTAAATCTATAATCCATTATTAGAATAATAAACTAATTCCATTATAAATTGTTTAACCTTATTTTGGATTTACTAATTTTTGTGATATTTCATCTTAAAATAATTATTGTTCAGGATGTTGAAAAATCTAGGCAAGATCTTATCATTCCTTTACATTATCTTTGGTCTTACCAGGTGTGTCTAATAAGGTATAAAATATGTTATCAAAAAAATAATCTCAATATTCATTAAGTCTAACATGTTACAAACCAACAAATAATACCAATGTGGTAAATATTAAAAAATACTCTACTTTATCCAATTATGATATCTCCCAAAACTAGTTATTTTTTTCATTTATGGTTGGTTTAAAAGTCAAATCATGTAATGAAATAATGATAGATTTTACCTAAATACCTATGATATGTAATGTTGGTTCTCCTCTTTAAATTATTCCTTTTTAAAAATTATTTATATTCTATTGAAAATGGTATCCATGGGTATAAATCTTTTATTACGGTCTAAATAACTAGTCTTTCTCTCATTTCCATGCATAAACACTTTTTTGTATTCATGTAGTTTGGAAATGATTTTAGACCATGTTTACACCATCCAAATAACATACCATATGATGGAAACTCACTGATAATCCACATTAATGAAACCTTCAGTATGAAACTCTCATCTGCAACTCTATAAAATATAATCCCACCATTGTTCCATAGTGATATCAACTTAAAAATTAGTGGCTTCAAATAAACATCAATATTACTCTTTGGTTGTCCTCAGGTTAATAGATTCAAATATATATGGTTCCTTCATTTGTATCCAAGGATGTATGTTTTCAAAAGTAATTTAAATATCTCAACAACAATATTGGCATTGGTAAGCACTAAATGGATGAAAACTATCGGTGGAAAGACCCAATGTCTTTCATGATGTTCTAAGGAAAAAAAAGGATGCATTTGGTCAAAGTGTTTCCATGAACCACCATCACATGGATAATTTAATCCTTTTCCAATGAAAATATTTTATTTATACCATTTCCTCAGTACAGTTGTGTTTCAAGACATTAGTAAGTGCTAAAAATGGGTTGTAATTGGAAAATTCCTCAACTATTTCCTAGGAAATATAAGTTTTATTTATCCTACCACTTAATAATTAAATTTTTCACATGTTTTATAAATAACTAATTATTCGTAATCATCATAATATAAGATTTTTTCAGTTCAATACGCATGAAAATTCTCATTATTGAGACCAAAATTATGTACTATCCTATAACATTCATAGAAATGTGTCAGTAATGTATTTCCATCAAAAACTAATGAATTTACCAAAAAATTATCTAATCCAAAAAACTATATTAAAATAAAATAATTGATTTAATGGATATAAATTTTAAAACAACTTAATGTTTCCCCATCTGGAATCTTAGAAATAAATCCTCTATAACATATTTTAATAAACTGTAAAATTGAGAAAGTTCTAATTCAAGATTTAGAATATCATTTTAATTTGATGATTCTAAAATATACAACCCAGATTCCTAATGTATAACATTATAAAATGATGCAATCACAACAAAATATATTTATTTTCAACAGAAATATATTCACCATGTTGATACAAAAAAGTATAATCTTTCTGAAACCCAAAATACAGTTGATGATGTCTAAAATTGCCAAGCGTTTTGAATCTCCTAAGATCAAATTTATTATATAGACATTTAATTTTTTATTTATATACAAATTAATTATTATATGATGAAAATGATATAGTTTTTTCAATACTCTCAATTCATACCAGATTTATACCAGATCTATTAGAATTTTTGAGATGATTTACCCAATAATAATTGCATAATAAAAATTGGTTTCTAATTCATGATTCCATAGTTATTTACAAATTAGTAGAATTAAGAATAATAATTACTCATTTTTACTAATTTTAAATTATTATTATAATTTTATATCTTATAACATTCTATAGAATATGGTCAGACTGATTCCCTTAGTTAGGGTCGGATTCCAGGTCCTGTAGAGGAGTGATACAAAAAGAATAAAGAAATTAAATATATTTCCAAACACATAATATTTTCCCAAAATATTGGAATATCTCTTGAATAATATCTCATTGGGGAAATATGAGACCATGGTTAGGTATAAGGAATTTGTTTTACCCTGGGCGTGACATAAAATTTGTATAGATCGAGTGTTTGATGACTTTACACATGAGGGAAATTCATTTAATTTTTCATAAAAATTTAAGTATCTCCTGAATTGTATGTCATATAATAAATCAAGGACCATTATCAGTTCTGTGATGCAGGTCTCACTGAAGGCACGACATAATATTTACGTGCATCAAGGTTTTTGGTAATATCACATGCAAGGGTAGTTCATTTAATGTTTTTTTATATGTTTTAATAAAATAATCAAGTATATCATAAATAACATATCATATGAAAAATAGGATACCACCTTTACCTCTACGATATATGGTCTACCCTATTTTCTACATAACATTTATACACATATGGAGATTGTAACATCACACAGTATGGTAATTTATTTAATATTTAAATTATAATATTTTTATTAAAAAAATTGAAGTATCTCTGAAATGTTGTATAGTTTTAGAAATATGAGACCACTATTAGGTCAGGCATGTGGGGTTTACCCTAGGCATGATATAACATTTTTTTGTGCCTGGTATTTGGTAATATCTCAGGCAATGGTATCATTTTTAGTATTTTACTAATATTATATATATATATATATTATGAATTATCATAATTTTCAAATATATAATAATTATTACTAATATTAAATATTATTTATTAATTATAAAAAAATACTAATTAGTATTATTTCTTAATTATTACACCGTGTTTCTTTTTTATTGTGAATTTATCAAAAAATGTACTTTCTAAATTTTTTACAAGTATTTGTCTAGTACTTATTATTTATTAATTATTCAAAAAATTTATTAAGACATGTTTATCATTACTATTACTTTTTTCAATTTAATAAATCCCAATAAATGTTATACATTAACAAAAAATCCTCAAAAACATTTATGAATCTCCATAAATTATTTACAATTCTAAACAGAGCATTTATTAAAGAGTAATAATTATAGGTAAATTTATTATTATATGATGGTTTTTTCATTAAAATGATTCCTATAAAGCTCTTTGATAAAATATTTTTTCCTTATAAGAAAATTTTTTGTCCAAACAATTTCTTTATATTAATTTTCTCATCATTTTTATAATACATACATTTCCTATTTATTTCATACCCTATATTTATTAGATGATTTATTAAACAAATATATATAGATAAAATATATTTTTATATGTTTTTTCAATAAATATAAACATAAAAACAATATATGCATACCCATATACGTGTATATATATATTTATCAAATCCCAACATGTTTTTTAAAATGATTACATATGTATATTCACATGTCAATATATATATCAAATCATTTACAAGACAATATTTACCTATTTTAATAAAAATAAACCAATAAAAATATGATAATAAAACATGGTTTGGCATCAATATCTTGATCCAATAATTAGCATAATTCATTAGAAATTATATCACCATAATCTTGTAATATAATTGACCAACTAAATAAATTTATATAAGCTCCATCAATATTAGACATACCTATAAATATTTTTTCTAATCATTATATTTACAATAATAATATAAAATTATAAACACTTAGTGAATCTAACTACCAAATAAATAATCTATTAAATCTATAGGTAAAACAATTAATAAAATACCACAAATCAATACAAATCAACCCACAATGAGCCATTGGAAGCCAAAATAAGGAATAATAAATTTATAGTAACCCTAAATATCAAATAAACTATAAATATGTATTGATTTTTAAACCTAGGGTTTCACGAAACCAATTTTTTCAAGATTGAAAATAAAAATTGAAAAAATATGAATGAATGAAGATATAAGGGGGATTTATATCTAGGAAATTTGAGAATAAATTTGCAAGAAATTGATTCAATATGTGTTTTTGAATGTTTTTTTCGTATGTGTTTGTGTTCATCCAATTGTGTAAGTTTGAGAAAGAAATGGGGGAGGAGAGGAAAGAACCTCTTGAGTTTAATAAAAAATTACGAGATAATAGTGAAATAATTAATCCCATCAAAAAAGGTATTCGTAGAAAACATTTGGGTTGTATAATAAAATATTTCACAAAAAAAATTTGAAATATTTTTATGATAGATAAACATGGTTGTCACTATTAGACATCGTTAATAATACTCTCATGCAAAGGCACACAAGAACATCAAAGGTATTTGAAACAAACATGGATTTTACATCACAAATAATTTTTATTTATTACGTAAGAAAAAATCTATCACAATTTACTCATTATATGGGACTATTTTTTATAGGTAACATACCCATTGCAAATATCCATTTTTCTTGTAGTGGATAATGGGTAAATCGATTAATTAAGGGATAAAAATGATATGATCAGGACTATAAAATGACCCCAAAACTTGTCTAAATTTTATTTTACAAGTATAACACAAAAATAATCATAAATAGATATAATATAAGACCTTTTTTCCCATTTGGGTGTGATTGTAACCATTATAATATAATATTTAATGAATATACAATTATGTCGCACTCTTATTTTTCAGAAATATAATATTTTTAACATGTGGTTAACTAGAGGTTATGTTTGATTGTAAATAGACTCTTAAAAATTAGAATAATTGTCTTAATCATGGAAATATTTTAAAATTTTTTAGTTTATAAATAATTACCTTAAATTATTTTAAAATGTTGATGAAATAATTGTTTAATTAATGGGAAAATAAAATAAATGATATTAAATATTTTAAATGAATCATAATTTAAGATAATTAATGTGATCTATACTTTTTATATATGACCATAATATGTGTGGGATGTTCAGAAATAATTTTTTCAATTCTGTGTATTGTTTTTATATTATTAATCTCAAAGTAATGAATAGTTCTATAAATAGACATTATGGATATTTTATAAAGAATATTATTTTTAAAAAGATTTTAAATTATTAAAAATCATATATTTATCCAAGTGATTACGATATGGTTTATAATATCAAATATGGTCAATATATGGTTTTTTTTCTACATATTGTATTTATTGTGACCCTTAAAGAGTAAAAATCCTTTTTTAATGGTATCATTAGAAAGGGTTAAAGAGGAGTTAAAACAAAAATATAAGGATATAAACATAGTAAGATTTTATAAAATTTATATTATATTATATAATTTTAACCCATACCCATAATATATTAGTTATAATTTAGTTTGGATTTATTTGGTATTGAAAATTAATTTTTATTAATTTAATGGTTTTGTGAAATTATATGTGTTCCCCTCTCCTCTCTTTTAAAACTCAACTTTATATTTTAGTCATTCAAGCTAAAATACCATTTTTTGTTGGAAAATCCATCCCAAAATATCATAAAATAATAAATACACTTATTATAGTGTTATTTTATGAGAATAATACCAAAATTTAAGGTATTAATGTGTTCGAAAAAAGATAGTTTTTTAAAGAAAAGTTATAGTTTTGAACTTCATGTTTTAGTTTTGTATCTTTTTCTACCTTTTTAAAATATTCTTTCACCATGATAAAATAATAAGAACAATACCATATATATACTAAGATGTTATTATTTTTATTTAATAACCTATATATATCCCTAACCACCATAAAATGTGAAAGTAATTCATTGTTCGTGGGTATGGTGGATTACATCCTCCCGAACCATTGTAATTTCTTTTCCATCACCATCTCCCAAGATAGGTTATAATTATGGAATTAATTATTTATATATGATCTTAATGAAATATTTATCATTATTAAAATATAATATATCATCAATATTCTTCTCTTTCAATTTACAGTAAAAAAGCTAACGTTGTTTATGCGTACATATGGACTACCACCTCCTTGAAGTGATGTGATTAATTTTTCATCACCAAGTCACATAGATGATATATATAAGTATATATAAATAATTAATAGGATAGTTTTGATATTATGACCATTTGTTAAAGATAAAATAATATTTTACTTCTTTCCATAATGATAGTTGAAAAGTTGAAACGTTACTCATGTGTATGTACAATCTACCCTCTCCATGATTGTAACATAGTTATTTTTTCATAATCATCTTTAACTTTTGGATATAACATTATAATTTATAAATAAAAATGATAATTATTCAATTATTATAATTTTTTAGATAATTTAATTCTGAATTTTTTTCTATATATGACATGCTGAATAAATTTAGGACTTCTAAACAAAATATCATCAAAATATCATAATTGAAATTAATTAATATTGTAACTATATTTAACACGGTATTAAATAAAAAAATGAATAATGTATAGGAAAGAACTTATTAATCATATAAATAAATAACCTCAATTTATTATCATTTTAAATTATATTTACCCGTGTTTTACTTTTGAAAAATGGTTTTAAAGGAATTTTTTAATTTACCAAATGAGGTACTTTATGACTTTTCTGAAAAAAAAAATTGGAAGGAATGTTTTTTTAACTTATACAACATGATTGGATTTTCCAACTGTCATGAATAATATTTTCTTTTATGTTTCCTTTATAATTTTAAAAACATATTTTCAAATAAAATGTTTTCATTTATAATTGTGCAAATTTTTAAATAAGTGGTTTCAAAATGGAAAAGTTATTTCCATTAAGAAATGTATTTATATTATGGTACTTGTAAATTATTTATGATGACTTCTGGATCTTTTATGAAACAAATATGGGTGGTTCCATGATATACCTCTAATGCATTTGGTATGTAATTAAACTATATGATTATTACACAAATGGTATGTAGTTATCCGATTAGGTTTATCCTAAAAGATAATGGAAATATACTACGATGGTTAGCCTAAGATTAATTATATTGATTAATCCATTATTATCTTAGATATTTACTTTGAGTTAATGTTTGAAATTTAACCGTGAAGGTATCTCATGAGTATTTATGTCGGTTAATTGAAAGTTAATCATGAGGTTATTACATATCTAAGAGTGAAAATTATAAATTTCTGAAAAAGATCCCATTTATTTTTCAAATTTTCAATGAATTGTTTGTAATTTTATTTTTTCCTTCAATTTTTCAAATGAATGTTTTTATGAAAAGTGTTTTACAGAGAAGAAAATTTATTTGGTAAGTAAAGTTTTTATTTTGAGCCCAAATTTTATTTTGAAAAAGGAATATTTTTATAATTATTTATAGAATTATGGTTTTATTATTTATTTTTATTTCCCATACTTGTATTTTTATAGTAATCCAATTATTTTAAAAAAATAACATTGTTTAAGGATGTGTAAGGGACAATAAGAATCCAAGTTGAAATTCATGGTGATTTTTCATGTAAAAAAATGTGTATTATTTTAAACGTTTAATATTTTCGGCAAAATTAACAAGAATTATAAGTGCCTTCCATGTAATTTATGGGTTTATTATGTTAAAATTGGAACCTAATTCTCTAAAACATTAAACCTAAAATATATTTGGGAATTAAAGGAAGTGAAATCAATTTTGAAGACATTTATTATGTAATGTTTATAGTCGTGTACTTATAAAGAATATCTTGAATGTTTATGAACCCATTTTTTCTATCAAAATTAATATTTAAAAATTAGTATAATTCATTTAAAATATAATGTTATATATAGACAACTATGTTCGACATTTTTTAAATATATATAATTTTTTTCATTTAAATATAATCAATTTGGAACATCTCTTAAAAAAATATTTCAAACGTTTCCATTAAGTTTTGGTTTAGTTTTAAAGTAAAATAATACTATATTGATTTACTCTAATAAAATTAATTCCATTAGGATTAAAATTACACATGGTTTTGGTATTGAATAATTTTTATTCTTAAAACAATCATTTTTCAAAAAAAATTATTGTGTTTCGATAATTATATTATAAGCAATTTTTACTACTTTTGGAAATTGAATATTTCAAAATGGATTACATTTTTTTAATTATCATTCCAAAATTATGTTATAAGTACAATTTTTTTTCATGATAAATATTTCTATGGTAAAATTTTATCACAATGGTTAAGGGTAAAATAGGTTAAAATGGAGAAAGTAAAGGGATAAGGCCATAAGATAACACAAAATACTTACATAAATCTCATTGGTCAGTTTTTTTTCAAACATAAGCTTCATATATTTCAAACAATGATAATTAGGATCCACTTTATTTGAGTATGGAATATATTATTTAATAATTTTTATAGTATTTATATGTTTTCCACCCACCTCGCATATAAAAGGCCACATCCTATACTAACTTATCTACACGTATTGAGAATATTTTCATGACCAAGCACTACCCAAATATATTCCAAACATATGTAGACACATCTTAGAGGTCTTTTTCTTCCAAAAAGTCAACATAAAAATTATTATTGTGTAATTAAAAGGGTTTTTTTCAAAGAATACATGCTATAACTTGTCTGACCAAGAATGAATCATAGGTAAGTGTTTTTTATCACAATTATACTCCACTGATACATATTTAATATTATAAACATAATTTATTTTATAAGGTTTTTGTTATTTCCATTTAACATATTATATCATGATTTACTCTTTATTCAGGTTATTTAATGTTTCAATTTAATTTTTCTATTTTAATGGGATTTGATAAAATAGTTAATAATGCTTTGAGGTATTATTTTACAATCTCACCCTTATTTAGGATTGATCATGTGAAAATTTATCCTTGAATACTTATATGATCTCTCATTCATAAACCACATTTATTTCATTCTAATCTAGTCATTTCTAGGGTTTCCATGTTTTCATTTAACTTTTATCCTCTTTGAAACTCAAAACAAGTAAAGGATTGTTTATAAGAAAAATCATCTTCATATCTTTTAATATAAAAAAACATTGTCTTCCATATCCATATTATTTAAAAAAATTATCTTTTTATCTACTTTTAAATTATTTGTAATGGAATTTTACACTACTATTTATTTTTATTAAAAATGTACAAAAATAATATTTAAATTTTTTTCCAAACAAGTTGCTTTTTATTTTTATTAATCTATAAAAGTGAGGTTATTTTTTATTTATATGGAATGAATATATTTTCTGCCTTAATGATAATTATTCTATATTTATCTTCTAATAAAAGTTTCTATGGTTTTTCAAAGAAAACAATTTTCCATTATTATTTGGATTTTTGCTTTTTATATCGAAATAAAATTGTATTGTTCTCTAAAAGGTTGATAATAACTTTGGAATTGATCTGTATCATAATATTTATGCAATATTATAGAGATTTTAGGAAATATTCTTTCAAAAGTTTTTATTCATTTTTCTTATCTATTTTCCAAAACACTTTACTTTACTTCCAACCTTAATTTCATGTCAATTGATGATCTTGTATCATCCTTTACTGATTTAGGGACTATACCTTATTTTGGGATCATTCACATTCTTGTGATATTATTCAGTTTCACTCTCCGCCATTGTAACACCCTAGGTAAATAAAGAATATGACATTTTATTATTTATCCATATTTTTTGAATAAAATATTTATATTACTTTAAATGGAATTCTATGCTCGAGGGTCTACCCAATACGCAACAACGAGTTTCTTGGGAATCTTACGTTGCACTCTAATAATAAAATAATATTATTTTAAATTGTAGTTAATGCCTAGCCGTTGTAATGGTAGAAATGAACAAAACTAACTACAAAATGATTATATATATTTTGTCAAATATTTCAACTTTTTACAATAAATGTTAGAGGATTGAAAATGCGAATGGATCCAATTTTAAGCGTAAACATTCTAATATTCTTTAAAAAGTTGATTAATCACCTTTTAATGACAAAACACTATTAAATACACCTTTTGACAATTTTATGTGTTATATTTGACAAAATAAAATTCTTTTTTAGAATCAGGAAATCAAAATTTACTTTGTGAAAATTTTTGGTATTTTTCCGATAAAGCTCATTTTTTTAATGAATAGTGAAAAATGTTGTATTTTAATTCAAAACCACCTTTTAATATGATTTATTTATATGTATAGATTATATTATTAATTTATATTAAAGTTTATTTTGAATATATTTTTACCATTTAATCTATTGGTGGTCTTTGGAATTAATTTCACTCTGAAATTGGACTTAAACTAGTGTCAATCTTTTAATAGATACTGTTTATTAAAAACACGCTATTTGTTTTGACAGTAGGAATTAATTATTAAATTAATTAATGCAACATATATGTTTTGAATTTTGTAAAATAGACATCATTTTTTAATTCAAAACATCAAATATATCTTAGGGAGAATTTTTTTGTATTTTTCTGAAAAACTTCAATTTTGGATGAATAGTGAAACAACTAAGTGGTAGTTTAAAAACTGATTTTTCATTTAAATGATCCTTTACCACTTCTGTGATTTGAATTTCAATAATACTATATACATGGTTTTCATTAGGATGTAAAATTTGGTTCAATGGGATTAAAATAATTTTTTGGTGAATAGTAACTTTTAAGTTTTTAATCGCTATTAGAGGTAATTAGTGTAATTTAATGTAAAAATAATGTTTTAATAATATGAAATGACCTAGACACATGTCCTACCCTCATTGGATGTGTCATGTCCGACCAAGACAATACATGGGTCAACTTGGGGACCCCATGGATCCACTTCGGTTGGAAAATGACATAAATAACCTTTTATTTAAAGTTAAAATAAAAATGTCACAAGCTGGAGATATTTCACTAAAAAAAATTTTAAATGTGGTTATACAAGTCATATTTTTTTACTATAAATATTCATTAGAAATCTAAAAGAAATTACTACATCAGGATATTTTTTTTATAATTTTTAGACATTAAATAAATTAAATTATTTATGACATCATGATGATGCAGCGATTACCTCATTAATAAAGGATTTAAATAAAATGAAAATATAATGTTAAAACTATAACTTACACTTGTCAAAGACCTATTGTATGAGTATATTTAGAACCCTAACTACCTTATCCTAGAAATACATCAATGTGGGACCTTTAAAATCCGAAACTCATTTGAAAATAAAGTAACATTTTGTATCTTTCCAAGAGTGCCCCTCCTCTCCTCTTATAAAAGGCCCCCACCTCTACCACCTTACCCACACCTCTCAAGACTTTGGCTCGGCCAAACCCTGATCATTTTGCCTCTCCACATCCCTCTATTACTCCTAGAATCCTCACTTTGGGCATATGTCTTCCCAAGGAAGCCTTTGAGCTCAAATCAAAGAGAGATACTCGATTTTAAGGTAATGTCTTCACTTGTGTTCTTTTTTTTATTTTGCTTCTCCAACCCCCTAAACTCTTTTTATTCATTTATTTTGTAACAAATCCAGTAAAATAAATATACTAGGATTTTTTTATGAGAATTATTCGAGCTACACTTACACACACCTACATATAATGGTAAAAGAACCTAATGTTTCTGTGGATGGTGAATTTTCTGCCTCACGAAACGATGATTGTTCAATATTATTTTAACACCTTAAAAGGTGGACATTAAAATGTATATATATTTATATAACATATATAATATGTTTATGTTTTCCTTAAGCTACTGTATCTTTCATTTATGGAATACCTTTATGGTTTTAATTATGGGTAAACGTGATATCTTCATTTTAGGAAGTGCGGACTACCGCCCCCTCAAAGTGATTTGATTCGATAATGCCATATGTGGGACATATAAAGGTTGGAATTAATGTTATTACATATTATATCCTACTGGAATTATAATATACCTTTATATCATTATTATTTCATTCTATTTAATACAAAAAAAAGAAATGAAAGTAGTGTTCATACGTACGTACGGCTTACCGTCTCCATGAATGGTACATTTCATTTCTTATCTCCAAATGTTATGTACTATTATAAGTACATAAATATAATGGATATATATGTAATATATTTTATCTAAATGATGGATACCATTCTATAATTATAATATATATACCTCTCATTTTGTTTTAATTCCATTAATATGACAAAAAATGAAAGTAGCGTTCATGCGTACGTACGGCCTACCGTCTCCATGAACGGTGATTTTAATTCCAAATGCTATGGAATAGTATAAAATGAATATATACTGGATATATATGATATTTAAAACCTCAATAATATTCTTGATATGATGTACCTATAACTACATGGAAAATTCTTTTCCAACAAGTTCAATTTTTACTCATGTACCGAACATCGACAAAAACGTCTGATATGAACTCACTTTATTAACCAATTATTATAACATTATAATATGTGATATGAACTGAATAATAATCTTTAAAGGAGGTCCTTAAGAAATTATAAATTTACCAAATTTTATTATTCAGGAGATTAAAGAATGAGCGAGTCATGTCGGACACGAGGTAAGGGATCCTACCTCTCTCTTCCTTTTTATGTACTCTCTTTTATGTCATTTCATTTAAGCTCATATTTGTTATGTTTGGGGATGTTATTTAATATTATTAATTATGTACTTTTTATTTTCATATTATGAGATACCCTATTTGATCTCATCAATCCATTTTGGAAAGTTTTAAGTGGCGTCGTTAGGCTGCCGAGTTTTCGTAAGGGATTTTTCATCTCACTTTTATTCCCGTGAGATTTATGCTACATTTTCCACCATTTCTATTGAGTGGTATATATACATCACATTATTATACTCTTTTTGTAATATACTTTTGTTTATGAGTATTTACATCAATAATGTATTGTCCTTCTTTCATGGGGTGTATGTTTCAAAAGATACACAAGTCGGTAAGGGAACCTTTCACCCTCCTCTTTTTAAAAGACTTCTTTTGTTGGGTCTTTTAATTTACGTATTGTTATGTTTGGATATGTTCTTCTATATCCTTATTGATGTAAATTTTATGTCCAAGTGATTAGATACCCTTTTTATCTCTCATCAACTCATTTTTATGTGACGTCGTTAGGCAGTCAAGGGAACTTCTTAACCCAGTTTCGATTTCTTTGGGTTCAACATGTAGTTATTGAATATGTCATCATTTGAATATGTGTGAAGGTCCTTTGATTATTTTACACTTAATATACACTTATATTGGGTGTATTTATATTTTTCGCACATAATTATGAGATTTATTTATCCTTAATTTAAGGATACCATCTTTATAATGGATTTCATCTTAATTTACATTTCCATTGAGACTTCATTGTTGTTATGCACCAATTCACTCTTATATGGTGTATATACTATCATTTGGAATATTATATCATGAATCCCTTTGTTCCCATGATATTATAAAGTTTTTATTAAATGTTATTCCTCAATTATTATATTTAAGTGTCTCTCATTTTGTTAAAACCCCTTTAACTAAAATATATTTTTAAATGTTTTAATGATTTAATCTTATAAATATTTTTCATTAATATCCATGTTTTCAAAATGGTTTGAAGGATTTATTTATATGGATATTAATGGTTTAAAATGTTAAAAGCTTCAAAGTGGTATGGGACACTTTGATTCAAAAATATCTTTATTAAATGTTTTAAATGGTTTTGAAAATGGTTTTTAGAATGGATTCATTATTTCAATATCTTAAAATGTTATATTGTTATTGAAATGTGGGAATTTTATCTTACTTTATGCTTAAGTTATGTGCTATGATTATGTTATGGTTCTTGGTAATTGTTATGAAGACAGGTGGTTCCGTGATAAACTAAGGGCGGGTGAGCCCGATATAGCTCTCCAATGCATTGGGTAACGCAAAGGGGTTAAATGTTAAGGTTTCTCCAAAGAGATTTAGGGAATATACTGTGATGGGTATTACAAACATAACCAAGAGGGTTACTCCCTACGTAATAATGTTATGAATGCATCAAGTTGCCTTTATGTCTTATGATTTTAATGATTTATTCATGATTTCATGAGGTATGTTAAAGTGCTTATGTTTTATGGGTAAAGTATGACTTCATTCTTATGTATATATGTACTCATGTTTCCGTTCCATATTTTTATATCCCTTACTGAGCTTTTTATGCTCATCCCATGTTTTTGAAATGTTTTTCACAGGTCAAGGTAAAGGTACATGATGTGATGATAGTGTCAAGAAAGTGTCAAGAAAGAATCCATATTTTATTTTAAATATGTTTCCATTGATGGGAAAAATGAATACTATCTTTTATGTAACCACTTTGTTTAAATGTGCAATGTAATGCAAGATTTATGATCTAATTCTCTAAAACTCTAAACTTGAAAGGATCCTAAATGTGAATTATTCATTTAATTCAATATTAAGTAAGGTTTAAGGCTGGGGCCTTATAGTTGGTATCAGAGGTCAGTTTAGATAACTTTAGAGGTTAGGGTATTCTCTAAGCATAAGTGACATTACCATAATGGTTAGGATTTCAGAAAGAGTACTAGTTTTAGATAAAGTGAATGAGTAAGTATATCTTAGTGTTTACCTTCCTCATTAGTATATGATGGTTTTGTTGATATACTCACACTGACATTTCTGTTTTTAGTGAATGGATGGATCTAGCAGGCACCAAAGAGACAATAGGTTTGAAAGAAACTGTGGTGGTTCTCTGATTAAGATACTAGATAAAATGGGGGATTCAATGAGAAAACTTGTGGTTGTTATAAACCAACTATCAAGGAGTCATGATCAACCACTTGAACCTTGGTATGTTCTATAATGCATCATGTACGAGATGACCAATCGATGTGGAAGTTCAGGTAATAATTATAAATGTAACCATTAGAGTTTATATGATCCTTACTTTTGAGATAATTATGGGTTATTATTTGTTATGATGGAAAATGAAAGGCATGAGATAAACATGAGGTTAAAATATGTTATAATTATTTTTGAAGATTTTATCTCGTTTTGGGGAATTTTTTAATAATTATATATTTTTGTAAAAAGGAAAACACGTAGACCGTGTGACAACCTGTCGCGTCGGACAAAGCTGCGGGAATCGAACCCACAACCAATGTGCGACTGGAATTTATTGCCTACCACTGGACTACATGAATTCCCTGGTTATCTTGACTAATTATTTTTAGTTAGATTATTTTTGGAATAAGTAGTAAGATTATTTTGGGTTATCTATGGAAATGATTAACCTATCATCGAGGATATGTGATTAGGTTAATTACTTTTCAATATGAGAATTTAAGAGCAACTGATGTTATTTGGAGATAAATGTTAATTTGTACCTTGGAAGACTATGTGATTAAATCCTTAAAATATTTGGGTTTCAATCTTAGTTTGGTTTAATTTGAAGAATTTTATGGACAATTGTTTATCGAATGGTCTTCGTTGAACTTTGGGTTTTATTTTGGACAAATTTTGGAGATTAAGAATAGTTTTTATTTTTATAATGGATTAAAATTTTGTGGATTATCTGATCTCATACTAACAATTTTTTGATTTGGATTTTGTCTAAAGACATGGGAAATATATAGTTCTCTTTTTTGGATTAGGTGATTCTCAAGAAGTTGATTATAGTACTCTTAATGCGAACAAGTCTTCCTAAAAACTTGTCTTTTGGAAAAAAATATGAGTTTGATTAAGGAATCTAGTAAAAGGTGAAAGTCTACATGACAAGTCTGTTTCATTATGATTTAGTTAAGCTCAAAAATAAATTCCTCAATGAAGAGTAACTTAAAACAAAAATGTTGTCTGTTAACTTTTCCTACTGGGGAATCGAATTCCGTTTAACCCATCACAAGTCTGTGATTTTCTTGTGGTTAACTTTCTCCTAGACATGTTTACTATCACTCTCCATCAGAATATGACCCTTTGTTTTCTCCTCCATATCCATATTTTCATACTTGGAATCCTAATATGGGTTAACTTGGGTGACATTTGTACTTCTCTCCCATTCTTTTAAAGTAATAGTTTTACTGACTCTTGTTCCGATGTGGGATTTTCAATGAAGCTTCCAAGCCCAATTTTAAAATTGCGAGGACGCAATTCCAAAAAGGGGGGAAGGATGTAACACCCTGGGTAAATAAAGAATATGACATTTTCTTATTTATCCATATTTTTTGAATAAAATCTTAATATTAATTTAAAGGGAATTATATGCTTGAGGGTGTACCCAATACGTAACAATGAGTTTCTTGGGAATCTTACGTTGCACTCTATTAATAAAATAATATTATTTTAAATTGTAGTTAATTCCTAGCCATTGTAATGGCAGCAATGAACATAACTAACTAAAAAATGATTATATATGTTTGAAAAATATTTTTACTTTTTACAATAAATGTTAGAGGATTAAAAATGAGAATGAATCCAATTTTAAGTGTAAACATTCTAATATTCTTTAAAAGGTCGATTAATCGCCTTTTGATGATGAACCTCTTTTAAATCCATATTTTGACAATTTTATGTGTTATATTTGACAATATAAAATTCTTCTTTAGAATCGGGACATCAAAATTTACTTTTTGTAAATTTTTTGTATTTTTCTGATAATGTTCATTTTTTTAATGAATAGTGAAAAATGTTGTATTTTAATTCAAAACCTCCTTTTAATCTGATTTATTTATATGGATAGATTATATTTTTAATTTAAATTAAAGTGTATTTAGAATATATTTTTACCATTTAATCTAATGGTGGTCTTTGTAATTAATTTCACTTTGAAATTGGACTAAAACTACTGTCAATCTTTTAATAGATATTGTTTCTTAAAAACACGCTATTTGTTTTGACCGTGGGAATTAATTATTAAATTAATTAGTGCAACATATATTTTTTGAATTTTTTAAAATAGAAATCATTTTTTAATTCAAAGCATCAAATATAGCTTAGGGTGAATTTTTGGTATTTTTCTGAAAAACATCAATTTTTTATGAATAGAGAAACCACTAAGTGGTAAATTAAAAACTGATTTTTTGTTTAAATGAAACTATACCAATTCTGTGATTTTAATTTCAAAAATCCTACATACATGGTTTTCATTAGTATGTAAAATTTTGTTCAATGGGATTAAAATAATTTTTTGGTGAATAGTAACTTTTAAGTTTTTAATCGCGATTAGAGGTAATCAGTGTAATTTAAGGTAAAAATAATGTTTTAATAATAATAAACGACCTAGACACATGTCCTAACCTCATTGGATGTGTCATGGCCGACCAATAAAATACATGGGTCAACTTGGGGACCCCATAGAGCCACTTTGGTTGGAAATTGACATAAATAACTTTTTATTTAAAGTTAAAATAAAAATTTCACAAGCATGATATGTTTCACTAAAAAATATTAAATGGGGTTATACAAGTCATATTTTTTAATATAAATATTCATTAGAGAGCTATGTAGATTTCCTACATCAGGAAATTTTTTTATAATTTTTAGACATTAAATAAATTAAATTATTTATGACATCATGATGATGCAGCGATTACCTCATTAATAATGGATTAAAATAAAATGAAAATATAATGTTAAAACTATAAATTACACTTCTCAAAGACCTATTTTATGAGTATATTTCGAACCCTTAGAACCTTATACTCGAAATACATCAATTTGGGATCTTTAAAATCCAAGACTCATTTGAAAATAATGTAACATTTTGTAACTTTCCTAGAGTGTCCCTCCTCTCCTCTTATAAAAGTCCCTCACCTCTACCACCTTAACCACACCTCTCAAGCCTTTGGCTCGGACAACCCCTGCTCATTTTTTCTCTCCACATCCCTATAATACTCCTAGAAGCCTCACTTTGGGCAGAAGTCTTCCCATGGAAGCCTTTGAGCTCAAATCAAAAAGAGATACTCGATTTTAAGGTAATGTCTTCACTTGTGTTCTTTTGTTTTATTTTGCTTCTCCAACCCCCTAAACTCTTTTTATTCATTTATTTTGTAACAAATACAGTATCTTCAATATACTAGGATGTTTTTATGAGAAGTATTCGATCTACACTTACACACACCTACATATAATGGTTAAATAACATACTGTTTCTGTGGATGGTGAATTTTCTGCCTCACGAAACGATGATTGTTCAATATTCATTTAACACCTTCAAATGTTGCCATTAAGATGTAACTATATTTATATATGATATATAATATTTTTATGTTTTCCTTACGCTTCTGTATTTTTCATTTATGGCATACCATTATGGTTTCCATTATGGGTAAATGTGATATCTTCATTTTAGGAAGTACGGACTACCTCCCCCTCAAAGTGATTTGATTTGTTAATGCCATATGTGGGACGTATAAAGGATGGAATTAATGGTATTACATATGATATACTAATTTAATTATAATATAACTTTATATAATTATTATTTCATTCCATTGAATACAAAAAAAATAAATGAAAGTAGTGTTCATGCGTACGTACGGCTTACCGTCTCAATGAACGGTACATTTCATTTCTTATCTCCAAATGTTATGTACTATTATAAGTACATAAATATAATGGATATATATTTAATATATTACATCTAAATGATGGATATAATTCTGGAATTATAATATATATATCTCTTATTTTGTTTTAATACCATTAATATGACAAAAAATGAAAGTAGCATTCATGCGTACGTACGGCCTACCGTCTCCATGAACGGTGCTTTTAATTCAAAATGCTATGGAAGAGTATAAAATGAATATATACTGGATATATATGATATTTAAAACATCAATACTATTCTGGATATTATGTACCTATAACTGCAAGGAAAATTATTTTCCAACAATCTCAATTTTTACTCATGTACCGAACTTCGACAAAAACGTCTAATATGAACTCACTTTATTAACAAATTATTATAACATTATAATATGTTATATGAACTGAATAATAATCTTTAAAGTAGGTCCTTAAGAAATTATAAATTGACCAAATTTTATTATTTATGAGATTAAAGAATGATCAAGTCATGTCGGACACGAGGTAAGGGATCCTACCTCTCTCTTCCTTTTTAAGTACTCTCTTTTATGTCATTTCTTTTAAGCTCATATTTCTTATGTTTGGGGATGTTATTTTATATTCATCATTCTGTACTTTTTATTTTCATATTATGAGAGACCCTATTTTATCTCATCAATCCATTTTTTGAAGTTTTAAGTGGCGTCGTTAGGCTGCCGAGTTTTCGTAAGGGATTTTTCATCTCACTTTTATTTCTGTGAGATTTATGCTACATTTGTCACCATTTCTATTGTGTGGTATATATACTTCCCATTATTCTACTCTATGTGTAATATACATTCGTTTATGAGTATTTATATCAATTATGTATTGTCCTTCTTTCATGGGGTGTATGTTTCGAAAGATACCCAAGTCGGTAAGGGAACCTTTCACCCTCCTCTTTTTAAAAGACTTCTTTTGATGGGTCTTTTAATTTACATATTGTTATGTTGGGATATGTTCTTCTATATCCTTATTTATGTAAATTTTATGTCGAAGTGATGAGATACCATTTTTATCTCTCATCAACTCATTTTTATGTGACGCCGTTAGGCTGTCAAGGGAACTTCTTAACCCAATTTCAATTTCTTTGGGTTCAACATGTATTTATTGAATATGTCATCCTTTGAATATGTGTGAATGACCTTTGATTATTTTAAACTTAATATACACTTATATTGGGTGTATTTATATTTGTCGCACATAATTATGAGATTGATTTATCCTTAATTTAAGGATACCATGTTTATAATGGATTTCGTCTCAATTTACATTTCCATTGAGACTTCATTGTTGTTATGAACCAATTCATTCTTATATAGTGTATATACTATCATTTGGAATATTATATCATGAATACCATTGTTCTCATGATATTATAAATTTTTTATTAAATTTTATTCCTTAATTATTGTATTCAAGTGTCTCTCATTTTGTTAAAAACCCTTTAACTAAAATATCGTTTTAAATGTTTTAATGATTTAATCTTATAAATATTTCTCATTTATATCCATTTTTTCAAAATGGTTTTAAGAATTTATTTATATGTATATTAATGGTTTAAAATGTTAAAATCTTCAAAGTGGTATGGGACACTTTGATTCAAAAATATCTTTATTAAATGTTTTAAATGGATTTGAAAATGGTTTTTAGAATGGATTCATTATTTCAATATCTTAAAATTTTATATTGTTATTGCAATGTGAGAATGTTATATTTCCTTTATGATAAAGTTATGTGCTATGATTGTGTTATGGTTCTTGGGCATTGTTATAAAGAGGGTGGTTCCTTGATAAACTAAGGGTAGGTGAGCCCGATATAGCTCTCCAATACATTGGGTAACGCGAAGTGGTTAAACATTAAGGTTTCTCCGAAGAGATTTAGGGAATATACTATAATGGGTATTCCAAATGTAAACAAGAGGGTTACTCCATACTTAGGAATGTTATGAATGCCTCAAGTTACCTTTATGTCTTATGATTTCTATGATTTATTCATGATTTGATGAGGTATGTTAAAGTGCTTATGTTTTATGGGTAAAGTATGACTTCATTCTTATGTATATATGTACTCACGTTTCCTTTCCATATTTTTATATACCTTAATGTGATTTTTATGCTCATCCCATGTTTTTGAAATGTTTTTCACAGGTCAAGGGAATGGTACATGATGTGATGATAGTGTCAAGTAAGTGTCAAGAAAGAATCCATGTTTTATTTTAAATATGTTTCCATTTATGGGAAAAATGAATACTATCATTTATGTAACCACTTTGTTTAAATGTGGAATGTAATGCAAGTTGTATGATCTAATTCTCTAAAACTCTAATCCTGAAAATATCCTCAATGTGAATTATTCATTTAATTAAATATTAAGTAAGGTTTAAGGGTGGGTCCTTATAACCATTCATTAGAAATTATATTTCATCTTCATATGTAAATTTTGTGTTCCATGGATATATTGAATATCATTTATACAACATAAATATTTTCTTAATTGTATACAATTTCAGTATATGATTTTACTTGAAGCAACATTATTAAAAAAGTTATTTTGAATTACTAGGGAAATATTGACATTACATATTTTGTATTCGAATAAGATATTTATTTATTTATAATGAATTTTTATTATCTATTATATTATTAATTAAATATATTATTAATGCATTAATAAATGTAAATGGTTGTTCTTGTCTAGTTATAGATAACCCCATGATGTATCAATGTATATTGTGAGACCAATAGTTGGACAAATTATTTGGGTAGTTTTTTTATATCTACCTATTTATCAAAATTCCTTGGAATGTGTCCCTTATGGTAATGTTCCATATGTCTTATTTCATATCCTTAATGGTATGATCATGACATCTAGCATTATACATTTACTTCCTTAAGATTTCAATTATTGTAATACATTTTATCATTATATTGATATATTCCATGGATATATTTTTATGATTAAGTAATTGATTAAACGGATCATGTATTGATTATTAAATCATATATATTTTTTATGTTTTATCTACTCATGATGTTTCTATTATATTTAACTCTTATTGAGTATCTGATATCATCATTTTACATTTTTTCTATTCCTTACAACACGATGAAGGGATCTTTGGATAGTTTTCAAGAATGAAAGAATGGTTTTCATGCTATGTTTTATTTTTCAAATTTTATTTTGAAATCAAGTAAGTCTGTAGTTTTCAAAGACTAATAAACTGGTCAGTCCATGGTGATTTTATGGATTATATCTTATACCATTGTAATAAAGTATACACTGACTATGGTTTACTTAATTTTTGGTGTCTACAAAGAGATGATTAATAAATCTCAATCAAATGGAGGGTGAATACATTGGTTCCTATGAAGAAAAAGTTTTCATACATGTAAGGTACATCTATGATTTTTTTATTGACCAAAAATAAAAATTTACCATTTCATTAGTAGTTTAAAACCAAGTCTATGAAACTAAATACCTAAAAGGTACTTTGGTATCAATGAGTAAATTATTCGATGGGATATTAGGGTTGAAATAGAAATTAGATTGTCTTATACTCAAGGTTATTGTGATAGAAATTAAAATATAATTCGATAAAAAACCAAAAAAATAATAATCTCACTATCACTCTCTTATAACTTCTACAGTTCTGGAAACCTCCATAGATTCTTCTCTTATTTCCAAGCTTATTCTCATGGACGATTCTTAACTACAACTACTAACTTCATATTTAGTAGAAGATACACCTGAAATTCATGATATGTTACTAGATAGAGGTATAATTCAGGATTCACATACTAAGATACCATTGGAGACATCTTTCCCTCTAATGTAAATCTACTAATGTCACCTAATAAGGAAAATATTTTTCATCTAATGAATGGTCATCATGATCCCAAAAATTTTAATCCCCATTTACCTCTATATAAGGGTAATGATCCTTCTAAGAGGAGACCTATTTGACCTATATACAATACTATTGATTATATTCCAAAGAAGAACCTCTCTATATTATATAATATCATCATTTATAATTTTGGCAGGGTCCCATCTTTATAATTACCTAATCACCATGCTACTCTTGATAAATAGTTAGATGAAGAATTAATATAGTCTCTCAATCCTTTTTATGAATTATATATAGTGTGTAATGATATTGTGGTGGATTCCTCTCCTAAAGGTATGTAGTATAAGAATGGAACAACCCTTTAGACCACTAATCACTTGACTACTTGATCTGGGTCAAAAAATTGGATCTTACATGATTCATCCTCCTCCCTTGGATCAAGGGAGGAATGATGTCATGGAAATTTCCCTATTTTTCCCATAGACTCAATAATCATATTGATTGTTAATAAAATTAGTTCTCTAAGAAAATTTAACTATATTTATAATGATCTTAATATTAATAACATTTTTATTGTTTTTATTATTTAACCAATGCATGAAGTAGATTTCATTCATGATTTTTGTTTTAAACTCCTTGATCATGTAAAGGTTATTTCAAAAATAAGTAAGATAAATAAAGGTATCGATGACCTGCATAAATTTTATATGAGACTCTTATACCATGGTGTAGTGGGATACAATGTAAGGGTTATGTAAGGGTATTCATATAAGGGTAATATCTATTCAAATCTCAATTTTAGCATATATAATGTGAGTTTCCAACACTGTATAAGGTAGATTTATTCCATGAAGGATATTATGTTGTGGTGTTTGAGATATTGTGTAATGGTTATTTTGAGTATTAAGTGCTCATTTAAAGGAGGATATTGACATGTGTAAAGGTTAATGACATATGCTACATAAAGTTAATGAAATAAAAATGGGAAATAATATGATACCATTCCATAGTGCAATAAATAGTAGTAATTAAAATTATTATATTTTTTGGGGTTTTTATTTCATGGTTAATGAACGATAACATATTTATGATGAAGAGAATATGTAAAACCCACAAAAACTTATTTAAATATGGAATGGGTGATTCAAATAATGTAGATGAGATGATAATATTATAGTATATAGGTTTCCAAACCCTAGAAAATAGACTACACCATACCTAATTCCATATATCAGATGAGTTTGAAGAGATCATGTTGTGATCATGGATGTGTTATGAATAAGTTATATGAAAACAATTAGTGGATATAGTAACCTATAAGATTATATACTGTATAAAAGAAGACTGTAGTGTTCTTTTTTATTGAGATCATTATCTATTTCATATAAGAATATGTTATGCCATGATATAGGCATAGAATGAGATGAATATGTCTTGGAATCATACGCAAATCCATATACAAGTAGTTTTATAGAAAATTATATATTTTATAGGGATGTTATGCATGGGATTTTAAGACTTTAACTTATATTTAATGGTTATAAATGGTTAAAATAAATGTTTTGAACACCTAGTGAAATATTAAGAATAGACAAGGAAGGATGATTAATTTGAACCATTAAACAAATATCTATAGGATTATAAATCGTCATGTATAAGTTATATAAAACTATATAAACATAAACCATATTGATAAATCCAAATTTCATTTAAAATTTTGTAATTTAGGTTGTGTATCAAAAAATAGATAACGAATTATTGTACGTGTAACGCCCTGACCCCATTTGCCCAGAGTTGGTACATTATTACATAACATTGGCATGATCACAAAAGATCAAGTCTTGAAAGACCAATTTGTTTAGAAGCCTTGGAATCACTAGATGCATTCATAAATTTTACATTACATCATAAAATGAAAACTACAACAACATAGTCTCCATAGTCCACAATCATATCCCCTCATACTATACCTGCAGGTCATTTATAAAATACTTCTTCACATCCTAGGAAAAATAAAACATAGAAAGGGGTGAGCTCAGATGCTCAGTAAGGATAAAAATATAGCGGAAACTTTCATAAATAAGAATAAACATTTAAGGCAATGTATAACTAAAATAAAACACTTTTAAACTTGAACTTCAGCATTATATGGAAAAGATAAAATGAAATAATTCCATTTACATATTCATATGGGTATTCTACCAGTCGAATAATCACATGCAATATTAATAACCACTTTTATAATGATAGAATGCATAATGTCAGACTATCATAACCACATAGTCAAGGCCTTGTGCTAAGACTACAAATAACTTTTTTTCAAGGACTTGTTCCAAGACACTAGTTTGTCAAAGGAGACCTACCGATGCATTGAGAAGCAATAGCGGGCTCCACCCTTCACTTATTAAGTCCAATGCATTCCTCATATGAATAGGTTTAAACATGACATAAATATTCGTATTAAAACTAGCATACGAAATGTCAATACGTTATCTATAAACCATGAATGGTATAAAAATAATGCATCCATAGTCAAACATATCACAAAACCTTAAATACAATATGGAAGTTTTGTATCATAATAAATCACCTTCAAATAAGCTTAAAATCTATCAAAGGATGTTGACATAGATGAAATCAAAACTGTTGGTCGGAGTGGTTTACTCAAGAGGGGGGGGGGGTGAATTGAGTACCAATTAAAATTTCTGTATTTAAAAACCGTGTCTTAAAGACCCCCAAATAAAGTAATAAATTAAACTGTAGTGAATTTATATTAAAGTAGAGGTTCTGTTAGATTCTCAAGGGATTGATTAATTCCCAGTTAATCAACACAGGAGTGTGTGATTATCTTTTGAAACTAACTTACTAATCTACACTTAGCATAAACACTTGCTAGTTTAATTATCAAAGTAACTTTAAAAACAGTATTAGTTTTAAAGTGATTAGCAGCGGAATAAAACTTTGAAAGAGATGGCACAACAGTGTAACCAAGAGGTTCAGTCTCAAGCCGATACTTAGTCCTCTCACAAGTTTATATATAAAAATGATCCACACCCTGGATCGGGGTTCAACAGTTTACAACTGTCCAGGTCCAAGACCTCTACCACTGTTCTTCGTGGGAAACAGTACAACAGCAATCAGCTGTCCAGGTCACACACGACCTCTACCACTGTTCTTCGTGGGAAAGAAAGAATGAAAGAGTTTGGTAAGGATTTACAAATCCTTCAGTTTGAGTACAGGAGAAAGTGTATGTGTTAGATACAGCAGATAACACACACTGCTCGAAAGAGTAGTAATAATAAATCACAGAACAAGAGTTGTAGAGTTTAGAAGTGGTTTTGGTGATTTCAGTGTAGCTCTGGACTTCTTTAGATTCGGTCAGAAGTGAGTTTGAGTCTTCTTCTCGTTTCTGTTTGAGAAACAGAGTGTCGTATGCTCCAGGTTCACAGGTAGTGAGAATGTAGTCGATGAAGTTCTTCTTGTATGCACAGAACACTTCTCGAGTATGCTTGATTGTCTATAAGCTTCTCTGTGTTCTTCTCGTGCTTGTGTCGTTTTTGGTATATTGGATGCACCACACTTTTCTGGTTCGCTTCTTGTTGTTTTTTGTTTTTCCTTCACACATTCGTATCTATCTGGTATGTAGTCTTCTCGTATTTATCTCCCAATAGGGGACAGAAAAGATTTCTTTTCAGCAGGTACGAGGTACGGGTTCCTGACATCCGACAACCTTTATCAGGTATTTGACAAATCATTAAAATGTACATGATATGACCGTTAGATAGATTAAATATAGGAAATAAAGAAATTCAAACAGTGAGTCGAGTGATCGGTAGGTAATCAGCATCGGTAGCTTGAACATCGGTAGCTTGAACATCGGTAGCTTGAACAACGGTAGCTCGAACATCGGTAGCTCGAACATCGGTAGCTCATTGTCATTAGTTGCTTTGACTCTATCGGTGGCTCTTTGCGTCGGTTGGTACATGCTTGTATCATTGACTGCTTATCGGTATCTCCATGCATCGGTAGGTACATGCATCGGTAGCGGCATGCGTCGGTAGCTGTATGCGTCGGTAGCTGTGTCTGTATCGGTAGCTTCGTCCATCGGTGACTCTTATTCCATCGGTAGCTATTTATACTTACACCGGTAGTTGTCTGTAAGTCGGTAGCTTACATTTATAAGTACATCGGTAGCTCTGTGTTAAGTCTATCGGTAGCTGTCTGTCGGTAGACTAAGTCTATCGGTAGACTGGTTACCGGTAGCTCTTTATCAGTAGCTATAGGCAGATTACTTATCTGTTTTATGCAGAACACATCCGATTTGGTTAGAATCAATTTATAACTTGTATGAACATGGATAAATGAGGATTAACATATTTCAAATACTATTCTAAAGATAATTATTGGTTTGATCATAGATTTGAAAGAATTAAAGTATAGATCAATGATACTTAAAAATATCATAGAAAAAGAAAGCATAATTGGGATTTTCAACACATATGAATACATGATTGAGATTATCAAAACAGGTGAGGTCAACAATCTCCCCCTTTTTGATAATCACAATTAATGATATGGTAATATGGGCATTTAACATAGTGAAAATATAAGAGTAAAGAGTATAATATGGAATTTCAATTTTCTCAGAGAAAACAGCATCAGAGATAATAGAAATAGTATGATATGGACATAAGTTATCAAAGGTAACAATCATAAGGTACTATTTAGACATAAAGTATCAGAGGGAAATAAATAAAAATGAAAAAGGGTAATGTGTCTCCCCTTAGGCCTTATTTTTATCCATTGAAAATATTTTTCATTCTCTCAGTGTGTTCTCCCCCTTATTCTCTCATAAAATGTTTCTCCCCTTCTTATTGTTCTCCCCCTTTGTGATAATCAAAAAGTGGGAAGGCATATATATATATATATAGGAGACAAAGAACACATGAGAAGGAAAAGGAGTTCTGTATTAGAGTAGTCAAAAAGTACAAAAACAGATTACACATGAATTCCTATCAAAAATCCTGGCCACTGGATTAATCCTCATCTGCAACGTGAGATTTTCCTTTGGGATCAGAAGAAGGCTCGGGTGGTGAGGATTCAGGTGAGGGTTTTCGAATGCCAGAAAAGATCAAAGGAGGCTGAGCCACTGACACAGAGTCAGGCCTGTAGGTTGAAGATCTTTGGGTGATCATTGGTGTGAGGCTTCGAATAGCTTGAGCAGGAGTCAGCTGGGCTGAGGAAGCAGCTGAGGCAGAAGCAGGCAAAGCAGGAGGGATGATGACTGGTCTGGCATCAACATGCAAGAAGGGCAGTAGCAGATTTCTAAAGTCCATAATAATTCCTCCTCCTCTTTCCATGGCAGAGATGAAATCATCTTTGTTCTCCATGAATTTCTCTAAGGCAGGAGTGAGTTCTCGTAGCTTGCCCACTTGTTCTCTGAAAGCTTGAGTGACTGGTGGTAGCTTCATGTGTTCCAACATTAGCTTGAAGTGGTGTTCGAGTTGATGCTTGGTGAAAATTTTGCTGAAGTAGTGGTCCACTTTGTTCTTTATGGCTTCCTGAGAGGCAAAGGCTTCTCTCATAAAATCTTGAACAATCTTCATTATTTCTCTGGTAGAATATCTTGTAGAAAGCACCACTCGGCACAACTCTGATGAGTCCACAGAGCCACTGGTAGAAATAGAACCAATCTCCTCCTTCAACATTGCTCGAACTTGATCCAGGTCAACTGATAATTTGGATGTGAGAGGCCCAAGAGAGAAGGAAACAGTTTCTTTGAAACTCTTAGACAAACCACTGATTAGGCTTTGAACTTGAGAGTCTTGTAACTGAACATGATCCTTCACTGAGGTTTTGAAACTTTCAAACACTGAGACAAACTGGCTTACTACACTCTTCACATAAGCTAGGTCCTTGTCAGCTTGAGACTTGGAGCTCATATAAGAATCCAAAGCAACAACTGATGTCTTGAGAGCTTCCAGATCTGCTTCGATTCTTGAAGACTGAGTCTGGCACTCTTTCACTTCTTCCATAAGCACAGACATAAAGGAAGATAAATTACAAGCCAGAGATAGCTCGAAGGATCTCTCTAGCATTTTCATTTCTTCATAAAAGCTTTGCTTCATCTCAGCAACTGATGCACTAAAGGACTCTTTCAGCTCATTTTTTATGGATTCAAGATCGGATTTGGAAACAAAATCACTTGGGATAACTGCAGCAGATCCCCTTGCTGAGGCCAAATTAACTACAGAAGTAGTCATTATTGAATTAATTGAGGAAGCAAGAGAGGTTTCCATTATCATCACTTCTTCAACAAAACTGGATTTGAGGTCCTCTTTCAGCTTATTCAGATCACGAAATCTGACCACATCATCTGGCAACAACTCAGAAGCAAGATCATAATTGGTCTTTGGTCTGTTCACAGTCATCTCATTATCAGAATCCGGATAATCCAATCCACAGACTATAAACCCTGGGTCTTCAACCCAATCTCCAAGCTCAACAGCTACTGTAACATTTCCAAGCACAGACTGATGCTCCCCCTCAATGGGTGCATTCTCATGTATCACAACAGCCTTTTCTGTTGGCCTTTCTTCATCAGAATCTTCCACAATAACTTCCATCTCAGCAGCAGTAAGGAGGTTTTCTGAAACAGGTACAGCTTCTTCTGTAACTCTTTCTACTTCAGCAGCAGGCATAGCTGAGTTTCCAATCAAAGGACTCATACTTAACCTACCAGAAGCAGGCGATTTAGATGCATTCTCCTTTTCCTCTTCTTCTTGGTGAGGTGCAGACTGATCTTCCTCATGAGTAGACAAAATTTCCTCTACTTTTCCTTTCCTAGAGTAAACCAGTTCTGCAACAGGACTTGGGGGCAAGTCTGGATCTCCTCCAATATCCATAGGAGTTTCTTCTTCTTCTTCTTCTGTTTCATCACTATACACAGGTTCCTCTTCATCAGGTCTCAGACTCGGGTCCCTCTCATCCTTTGGTCTTGAGGGATGATCCACAGGATTAAACCTATCATATATCTTCTGATCATCACTGACCCATTCTCCCTTCCATGGGTTCTAGTTAATTTTCATGTACTTGAAAACAGTCGAGGTGATGCAGAAATTGTTCTTGACTACAACTGTCTCATCCTGAGACTCAGCTATTCCTTTCACTTTTATCATTACTGAAATCAGCTTGGCAAAGAACAAAGCATTTGTCTTTGACTTTGGTCTAATCATGTCTTCCATTTGAAGCATCAACAATCTGCACAGATTGAATTTTACACCATGTCTTAGCAAATGAAGAAGATAGATATCTTGATATCTCAGATTTGCAAAATCTCCTCGCCTAGGTATCAACACATGCTGAACAAACTTGAAGAGCAGTCGATTCTCTCCATCCATTTCAGCAGCAACCACTTGCCTTTGATTCCCATTACCAGTCAGTTCTTGTAAAGCGGTCTCATAATCAAAGATATCACTACTAGGTGGCATTTCTCTTGATACATACCCAGAGACACCTTCATGAGGTACTTTCAAACTCTCAGCCCACTCTACTGAAGAAAAAGACATCTCTTTTTCATTTACAAAAGATCTAACCCGATTCTCATTCTCAGACTTCTCGAAAGTTACAAACTCATAGAATTGCTTTACCAACTTCGGGTAGTATGGGCCATTGTTATTAGAGAAACAAACCTCCCATGTCTGGTCTTCCAGAATCTCGAGTACTAAGGATTTTCTAGGCAGTAGCCATTCCACGCAAAGTTCCTTCTCGATTACAATGTCTCTATTCTGCAAGTGAGGATTCACTGGTCGCTTTCCCGATCTAGTTCTGACTTCACTAACACTGGCATTGTGCTGTGTCTTCTGCTTCTTAGCGTTTGGTTCTGCACTTTCATCTCTGACAATAGGGAGCTTGGTTTTTTCCATCGCGGGTTTAGGGTTCTTGGCCGATTTGGGAGGTAAGGTTCGAAGGTGAGAGATCTTGAGCTCGGTGAGGTAAGAAGTGGCGTAGACTGAGTTTTATCATTTAGGAATTCCAAATAAACAACTAAAATAGAGTAATAAAATAGCATAAAACGATTCGTATTCTTGGTGGCAGGCAGAAGTTTTTTTTTTAAAACCTTGCATCGGTGTGAGTTAATCATCGGTGAGAATTTCTACGTCGGTGAGAAACTTACATCGGTGAGAATTTCACATCGGTGAGAATTTTCAACATCAGTGAGAATTTCACATCAGTGAGAATTTTCAACATCAGTGAGAATTTCACATCGGTGAGAATTTTCAACATCAGTTGTGATTAAACAGTCCCAGTTCGTGTCTTATGTAACTTAGCCTATCCTAACTTAAAGGTTTAGTGAAAATATCAGCCAATTGATGTTCGGTGCCAATAAATTCAAGAGAAATATCACCTTTTTGATAGTGATCTCTTAGGAAATGGTGTCTTACATCTATGTGTTTGGTTCTAGAGTGAGATACAGGATTCTTAGAGATGTTTATTGCACTGGTGTTATCACAGTTGGTTGAAACATGTTTAAAAACATATCCATAGTCCAAAAGAGTGTGTTTCATCCACAGAATTTGTGCACAGCAACTACCAGCAGCTATATATTCTACATCAGCAGTAGATAATGCAACTGAGTTCTGTTTCTTACTACACCAAGAAACTAAGGATTTTCCAAGCAAATGACATGTTCCTGATGTGCTTTTTCTATCTAACTTACAACCAGCAAAGTCATCATCTGAATAACTCATTAACTCAAAGGATTGTCCTTTTGGGTAAAACAAACCTAAGTTAACCGTGTGTTTGAGATATTTAAAAATTCTTTTAACAGCAAGTAAATGAGATTCTTTTGGATTAGCTTGAAATCTAGCACACATACACACACTAAACATAATATCAGGTCGACTAGCAGTAAGATAAAGTAAACTACCAATCATACCTCTGTAATTTGTTTGATCAACCGGTTTCCCAGTTTCATTGCATCCAATTTACAGGTAGTACTCATAGGAGTTTCACTTTCCTTGATACTATCCAGACCAAAACGTTTTAAAAGATCCTTTGTATATTTACTTTGATTCAAAATAATACCATTTTTATTTTGAAATACTTGAAATCCAAGAAAGTACTTAAGTTCTCCCATTAAGCTCATTTCAAATTCATTTTGCATACTTTTTGAAAAATCAGTACATAAAGAGTGTTTAGAAGATCCAAAAATAATATCATCAACATATATTTGTACAACTAAAACATCTTTAGAAATTCTTTTAATGAAAAGAGTTGGATCAGCAATCCCTTTAGTAAAACCTTTTGAAATAAAGAAATTGCTAAGTCTATCATACCAAGCTCTTGGAGCTTGTTTTAAACCATACAAAGCTTTAGAAAGTTTAAAAACTTGATTTGGAAAATGGGGGTTAGTAAATCCAGGTGGTTGTTCTACAAAAACATCTTCAATTATAAAACCATTTAGAAATGCACTTTTCACATCCATTTGATATAACTTTAAATCCAGATGTGCAGCATATGCAAGTAAGATCCTAATGGCTTCTAGTCTAGCTACAGGAGCAAAAGTTTCCTCATAGTCTATGCCTTCTTCTTGACTATATCCTTGTGCAACTAGTCTAGCTTTGTTTCTAACTATATTTCCAGATTCATCTACTTTATTTCTAAAAACCCATTTTGTGCCTATTGTCAAGGTGTCCTTAGGTCTGTCAACTAATTCCCAGACTTTGTTTCTTTCAAACTGATTTAATTCTTCCTGCATAGCTATTACCCAGAATTCGTCATTGATAGCATCATTGATATTTTTGGGTTCTAGCTGTGAAAGAAAAGCTTGATGTTCAACCTGGTTTCTTAGAGAAGCTCTAGTTTGTGTTCCTCTATCAAGATTACCAACAACAGCTTCTAAAGGATGATTCTTTAGAATCCTCGTTGATCTGGTAAAGGTTGGACTAGAAATTTCAGGTTCATCTATAGGTTCTGGTTCAACAGAAGCAGATTCTGGAAAAAGTCCAGAACTGGATGTTTTGATAACAGGTTCTTTAGATTTATCATTGATGTCCAGAATAGACAAATCTTCTTCAAGCTTCTCAAGAGAGGTTTTAGGCTCATGTGGATTAGTTTCATCAAACTTGATGTGAACAGATTCTTCCACACATTTGGTTTTCTTATTGAATACTCTATAGGCTTTACTTGAAATAGAGTAACCCAGAAAAATTCCTTCATCACTTTTGGAAGCAAACTTATCCAGATTATCTTTAGTATTCAGAATAAATACTTTGCAACCAAAGACTTTAAAGTAATTAACCTTAGGCTTTCTATTGTTCCACAATTCATAAGGGGTTTTCTTAAGAACAGGTCTAATTAAGACTCTATTAATAACATAACAAGTTGTATTTACAGCTTCAGCCCAAAAATAAATAGGCAGATCATATTCATTGAGCATGGTTCTAGCAATTTCTTGAAGGGTTCGGTTTCTTCTTTCTACTACACCATTTTGTTGGGGTGTTCTAGGGGCAGAAAAGTTATGAGTATAGCCATTGTGTGAGCAATAAGATTCAAAATCTTGATTTTCAAACCCACGACCATGATCACTTCTCAGGGTCTTAATCTTAAGTCCACTAAGGTTCTCTACAGATTTAGAGTATTTAACAAAAGAAGAACAAGCTTCACTTTTGTGAGCTAGAAAATATACCCAAGTATATCTAGAAAAGTCATCGACAAGAACATAAACATAGTGCTTCCCATTTAAACTAGAAACTCTTGATGGTCCAAACAAGTCCATGTGAACCAATTCAAGTGGTTGAGAAGTCGAAACTTCTTTCTTTGATTTAAAAGAAACTTTGTGTTGTTTTCCCTTTTGACAGGGGTTACACACTTTATCATTTGGGAATTCTAATTTAGGTAGGTCTCTAACTAGATTCTTTCTAGAGAGTTTTCTAAGTGAGTGAATGTTGCAATGTCCTAATATTCTATGTCATAGCCAAGATTCTTTATGAAAAGCATTCAAACAAGTAATATTCTGCTTAGCTAAAGAATTCAGATTAACAGCATAAACATTCTCATTTCTTAAGGCAGAAAACACCAAAACCTTCTTAGAATTAAAAACATTGCAAGAATCATTTTCAAATTTAACATGAAAACCATCATCACATAACTGAGAAATTCTTAATAAATTGTATTTAAGGCCATCAACAAATAAAACTTTAGAAATCAGGATTGAATCAGTGTTACCAATCTGACCTAGGCCGATGATTTTTCCTTTAGAATTATCACCAAAGGTGAAAAAGCCTCCATCAACTTTTATTAAACTCTTGAAACAAGAGAAGTCTCCTGTCATATGTCTTGAACATCCACTGTCCAAATACCAGGTCTCTTTACAGGATCTCTTCAAGCAAGTTCCCTACAAAATAGATTTAGATGGGAGATGATTTTGGTACCCAGATTTTCTTGGGTCCAGACAGGTTAGCCAATAATACTTTAGGTACCCATATTTGTCTAACGGGTCTCATATAATTTGTAGAATTGACATGCTTTGAAAGATAAACTTTATTAGATCCATAGCTATGTATATAACTGGTTGAAGCATATGAAGTTCTAGAATTACCTTCATTCTGTCCAGATTTAGAAATAAATCTTGTTTTGGAAATTTTCCTTTGTCCAGGTTGGTATCCTATACCAGTAGTATATTTAGGTGCTATTTGCTTTCCTAGCATCTGTGTTAGGGTATTTTTTCCATTGGTGAACTTCTCTAAGTCTTTCTTGAGTTGCTCATTAGATAGTTTTAGTTCAGTATTTTCTTTTAACAGTTGAGCATTTTTCTCTTGTTCAATAGTGAGTTCGGTTTTAATTGTAGTGGTGAGAGCATGTTGTTTCATTAATGACTTGTATTTATCCTTAAGTTCATTACATGTCTCTTCCAGCATATCACAATATTCAAACAATTCATTTTTAGACATTGTTCCGGAATCAGAATCAGATTCTGCATTATCTCCAGAGTAATAATAATTTAAAGCAGGAGTTTCAGCAGTTACCTGAGAAGTGTTTGTCATAAAACACATGTTGGCTCGATTCCTTTCAGAGTCTGAAGATTCAGCTTCACTTGTGCTGTCTTCTGAAGCACTCCAAGTAGCCTTCATGGCTTTCTTAAACTTATTGTCCTTATATTCATTTTTCTTTTTATACTTCAGCTTTGGATATTCGGCTTTGATGTGTCCTTTTCTCTTGCACTCATAGCAGACAACATCATCTGATTTGTCATTCTTCTTCCAGTCCTTTTTTCATTTACCTTGGTGATCATACTTACCCTTACAGTTTGTTTTTCTGAAGAACTTCTTTTTCTCATAAAATTTCTTAAATCTTCTAGCAATGTGAGCCATCTCAGCATCACTGTCAGAATCACTTTCACTGTCTTCACAGCTTGAACTTTCAACTACGGCTTGAAGCTTTTCTTTGTCTTTATTCTTTGAAGTTGAGGATTTGAAAGCAACAGACTTTCTTGCAGGTTCATTTTCTTCCTCCTTATTCACTTTAAGCTCTTCTTCATACATCATCAGCTTTCCAATCAGTTCCTTGACAGGTAGAGCTGCAATGTCACATGATTCTCTGATTGAGACAGATGTGCCTCTCCATCTATTAGGTAGACATCTCAAAATTCTCATAATTTGTTCCTTCGATGAGACATCCTTTCCCAGTGAGATCATTGTATTGACAATTTCATTGAACCAGAGATACATGTCAGAAATGGATTCGTCCGGCTTCATTTTAAAATTATCATACTTGATAGTATAAGTGTTCAATCTCATTTCCTTAACATTAGTTGTTCCTTCATGAGAAACAGCTAAGGTATCCCAAATTTCATATGCAGTTTTACATGAAGAAATTCTATTAAACTCTTCATCTCCTAGAGCACAGTACAAGGAATTCATAGCTTTACAGTTGTTATTGTAAGCAGTCTTTGTAGGTTCATCCCAAGTAGATCTAGCAGTAGTAGGAATTTTGTATTCTGATTCAATAGCAGTCCAAATATCAAAACCTATGCTTTCTAGATGAATTTTCATTTTCAGTTTCCACTGAGCATAATTAGTTCCATTGAAGAAAGGTGGCCAGTTAGTAGCAGCACCCTCAATTCTATTGTCCATGATGAGAGAATTTTAAAGAGATAAAAATTTAGAAATAACAGAAATTTTAAGAACTTTAAAATACAACTAAAATCACAGTTCAAAAGCAGAGTACTTTAGAAAGTATTTTCAACCTCTGATACCAAGTGTTGGTCGGAGTGGTTTACTCAAGAGGGGGGGGTGAATTGAGTACCAATTAAAATTTCTGTATTTAAAAACCGTGTCTAAAAGACCCCCAAATAAAGTAATAAATTAAACTATAGTGAATTTATATTAAAGTAGAGGTTCTGTTAGATTCTCAAGGGATTGATTAATTCCCAGTTAATCAACACATGAGTGTGTGATTATCTTTTGAAACTAACTTACTAATCTACACTTAGCATAAACACTTGCTAGTCTAATTATCAAAGTAACTTTAAAAACAGTATTAGTTTTAAAGTGATTAGCAGCGGAATAAAACTTTGAAAGAGATGGCACAACAGTGTAACCAAGAGGTTCAGTCTCAAGCCGAGACTTAGTCCTCTCACAAGTTTATATATAAAAATGATCCACACCCAGGATCGGGGTTCAACAGTTTACAACTGTCCAGGTCCAAGACCTCTACAACTGTTCTTCGTGGGAAACAGTACAACAGCAATCATCTGTCCAGGTCACACACGACCTCTACCACTGTTCTTCGTGGGAAAGAAAGAATGAAAGAGTTTGGTAAGGATTTACAAATCCTTCAGTTTGAGTACAGGAGACAGTGTATGTGTTAGATACAGCAGATAACACACACTGCTCGAAAGAGTAGTAATAATAAATCACAGAACAAGAGTTGTAGAGTTTAGAAGTGGTTCTGGTGATTTCAGTGTAGCTCTGGACTTCTTTAGATTCGGTCAGAAGTGAGATTGAGTCCTCTTCTCGTTTCTATTTGAGAAACAGAGTGTCGTATGCTCCAGGTTCACAGGTAGTGAGAATGTAGTCGATGAAGTTCTTCTTGTATGCACAGAACACTTCTCGAGTATGCTTGATTGTCTATAAGATTCTCTGTGTTCTTCTCGTGCTTGTGTCATTTTTGGTATATTGGATGCACCGCACTTTTCTGGTTCGCTTCTTGTTGTTGTTTGTTTTTCCTTCACACGTTCGTATCTATCTGGTATGTAGTCTTCTCGTATTTATCTCCCAACAGGGGACAGAAAAGATTTCTTTTCAGCAGGTACGAGGTACGGGTTCCTGACATCCGACAACCTTTATCAGGTATTTGACAAATCATTAAAATGTACATGATATGACCGTTAGATAGATTAAATATAGGAAATAAAGAAATTCAAACAGTGAGTCGAGTGATCGGTCGGTAATCAGCATCGGTAGCTTGAACATCGGTAGCTTGAACATCGGTAGCTTGAACATCGGTAGCTCGAACATCAGTAGCTCGAACATCGGTAGCTCAATGTCATTAGTTGCTTTGACTCTATCGGTGGCTCTTTGCGTCGGTTGGTACATGCTTGTATCAGTGACTGCTTATCGGTAGCTCCATGCATCGGTAGGTACATGCATCGGTAGCGGCATGCGTCGGTAGCTGTATGCGTCGGTAGCTGTGTCTGTATCGGTAGCTTCGTCCATCGGTGAGTCTTATTCCATCGGTAGCTATTTATACTTACACCGATAGTTGTCTGTAAGTCGGTAGCTTACATTTATAAGTACATCGGTAGCTCTGTGTTAAGTCTATCGGTAGCTGTCTGTCGGTAGACTAAGTCTATCGGTAGACTGGTTACCGGTAGCTCTTTATCAGTAGCTATAGGCAGATTACTTATCTGTTTTATGCAGAACACATCCGATTTGGTTAGAATCAATTTATAACTTGTATGAACATGGATAAATGAGGATTAACATATTTCAAAGACTATTCTAAAGATAATTATTGGTTTGATCATAGATTTGAAAGAATTAAATTATAGATCAATGATACTTAAAAATATCATAGAAAAAGAAAGCATAATTGGGATTTTCAACACATATGAATACATGATTGAGATTATCAAAACAGGTGAGGTCAACAAAAACTATTTGAGAGAAATAAATATTTTTTTGAAATCATTTAAAAGTATCAAAATTATAAAATAAAACATTTACTTTGAAATTATCCTTATAAGCTTGTAAGGGAAGCTTTGACGAGTTTATAATGGTAGAAAATATCCGCACCTGCCGTATAAGTTTAAAAAAGACATTCTTGCCTTAATTTTGTCGAAAAGGTGAAAAATGAACTGGTTTGGAAAACGACGGAAAGATTCCTTTATAAACATCTTATAAAAATTTAAACAAGGGTATAAATGACTTTAAACCATAGTCTATTAAATAGTAAGAATTATTTGAAATACATTTTTAAGAAACATGGATGTGGATGATAAAGAGGTCCCAGTTGATAATTACATATAAACAACCTCAGATAATGAAGAGATTGTGAAATAAACCCATACCTTGTACTTTTCCTTGGTCAAGGGTAGGTTATACTCCTATGTAATGGTAAAATTATTGTTATTAAATTATAAAAGAATCATTTAAATTAATATGATATCTTATATTATCTTTTAATATTGCGTTCTTAATAATATCTTAGTATTATCTTTGTTTCGGGTGTTAACTTACTCATTTTCTTTTATATGTTTTGTTACATAATCCATGTTTGTTATGAATAGGTCTTATCTTATTCGTATCCAGAATGATATCAAGTCCTTAAGCATTATTTCTAATCATCAAATGAGAATTATACTTGAATGGATACAATGGAGAGTGAATCTCATCGCATTCGTGGAGACAGTAGTCCGTACATATGCACGAGCGACAATATCATTCTTTTGATATTAAAATAATATAAAATTGGATGGTATATAAAATATACATAATAATTATCAGTTTATATTTATTATTTAAATTAATTACACATCATTATTATACCCATCCAAATAATAATATATTGAATAACAATTACACCACGACGTGGAGACGGTAAGTCGTACGTACGCACGTCTGGTGACATGTCTTTCAAAGGATGGATAGAATACTGAATATGGTTGTACCATATTTATAATAACATCACAGTATATAGAATATAATAGATTTATTATTTTATAATTGAAATAACAAAGAAATAAGAAGTTGAAGAAGAAAGGAACTTGAAAAAGGGTGGTGAAAACATTACCCCTTCTTCGGGTTCTTCCTTTTGATTTGATCAAAAGGGATCCTTATGATGGATTTCTGACTAAAGGAAGGCCTCTAGGATGAGGGGATGATATTTTAGAGGGTATTTGGGAAGATTTTGGCCAAGCCCAAAGGCTTTTATGGTGTGAAACTGAGAGAAGGGGGAGTGCCCTTTTATAAGAGGGGTGAGGGGCACATTTGGAAAAGCTGGAAATATTATTTTATAATAAATTCATATTCGGTTTCTAATGTCTCCAAAGTGGATTATTTAAATTTTAAGGTGGTATAGGTCGAAATTTACTCAACCAATAGTTTTTAGACTGGTTTGGGTCACTTTATTAACCTTATCTTTTAGTTTTAACTCTTAGTTAATTATTTTAACACTTACCATGTCTCTTTGTATTTTTATGTTATATAGTTAATAAACTTACTATAAACTTACAAGTGACCCCAAAGTGGTCCATTAATGATACACCTATAATTATTTAAGTCTCTTGGATGAACCTTAGATTTTTAGGAATAGAATATAAATTAATAATATAATATTTGTTTTATAAACTCTTTTTTCAATTTTGACACTATTGGGTATTTTGTTTTTTATAATTTCATAACAGCATTATTACATAAAAAAATTATATAACCAATCCTAATATGTCATATTAACCTATAAAATTAGTGTAATTCATAAAAAGTCAAAAATTACATTTATTTTGATATTTATAATTTCAGTTATTTTAATATTTCATTAATTAAGTAATTACTACATCACCACTGTGTCATAAATAAATTAAATTATTTAACATCTAAAAATTATAAATAAAATACCATTATGTAGGAAATATTTTTATCTTTCTAATTAATATTTACAATCGAATATATCTTATGTATAATCCTTTATTAAAAATGTTTTAGTAATTAAACTTTGATTTTAACTCTTTTAACACTTCTTTGAATTAAATAATAATTAATGTCCTAATCTAATCCAAGTGGACCTAAATGATAATATTTTATTCCTAAGTTTGTTTGTGGCCACGATACACTTTTCTAATAGAATTAGGACATGAGTTAGGGTAATATTAATTTCATTTTTACCCTTAATTACCCTATTTACTTTTAATCGTGGTAAATAAAAGTAAAAAGTTACTAATTACCAAAAATTATTTTTATCTTATTGAACCACATTTTACTCCTTGATATTAACTGTGTCTCTCGGATTTTTGAAATTCCACTCACAGAAGCGGTAAAATTATGTTTTATGTGAATTTACAAATTCTCCTAGGAGGTGGGTAAAAGACGGTGAAAAGTTCAATAAAATTTTTATATATCTAAAATTATTATGAACTAACTCCAATGAATTAAATTGAACTTATATAGGTATTACGTATCTATTTTGACCTTAATTAAATTTAAATAAAATAAATAATTATTTAAATAAAAATTTGGTTTTAAACTATAACTCAGTGTTTTTTCACTATTCATCAAAAATTGAACATTTTCATAAAAATACCAAAATTTCACCCTAGGCTAATTTCGATATTACGAATCCAAAAATGATGTCCATTTTGAAAGATTAAATTTATAAAATTTTAAAAAGTGGGTATTACTATTCATAACGGCTCGTTTGATTGGTTGTGGTGTGTGTTTGAACTCGAAGTTGCGTACAACACACGCTACTGTATTATTCAAAGAGAAGCGTACCATGGAAGATTGGGGTGTTACATTCTCCCCTTCTTAAAATAATTTTATCCTCAAAATTTCTACAATACTACTGCATTAAAACACTCGGGTGGTTCTTCACCATATATTCCACGGGTTCCCACGTTTCCTCTTCCATCTTATGGTTTCTCCACAAATCTTTTACCAGACGAGTCGTCCGGTTTCTCAATACTAGTTCTCTCTTATCAAGAATCCTAATGGGATCTTCACAATAAGACATATCGGGTTTCGGTTCTAATTCCTTATAGGTGATTACATGCATTGGGTCCGGCATGTATTTCCTCAATAGTGATACGTGGAACACATCGTGAACTTTGGAGAGATTTGGCGGCATTGCCAAACAGTACGCTACAGCACCAATTCGTTCTAGAATTTCAAAAGGTCCGATGTAACTGGGACTCAATTTACCTTTCTTACCAAAATTTATAACTCCCTTCCATGGATATACCTTCAAGAAAACATGATCTCCTGCCTAAAATTCCAAATCCTTCCTTCGATTATCGGCATAGCTCTTCTTCCTACCTTGAGCTACTTTGATGTGGTTTTGGATTACCATCACCTTTTCCATCATTTCCTCTACCAGTTCTGGGCCTACAAGTTTTCTTTCACCAACGTCATCCCAATAGGTTTATGTGCGACATCTGTTTCAATACAACGCTTCATATTGTGCCATCTGAATACTTGAATGGAATCTATTGTTATAGGAAAATTCTACCAGAGGTAAATATTGATCCCACATACCCTGAAAGTCAAGTGAACATGATATCAACATGTCTTCTAAGGTTTGAATAGTCCGTTCTGATTGTCCATTAGTTTGGGGGTGGTAAGCAGTGCTCAAATGAAGTTCAGTATGGAGGGTCTTCTGAAGACTTTTCCATAATCTTGAAGTAAAACGGGGATCACGATCAGAAACAATCTATAGGGGTACTCCATGAAGTCTCACAACTTCATTAATATATATTCTTGCTAGGATTTCGAGTGGTAAATATTCCCTTATAGCAAGAAAATGTGCTGACTTGGTAATACGATCAATAATGACCTATATTAAATCATTCTTTTTAGGAGTCTTTGGTAGTCCCATGATAAAGTCCATCGTAATATTATCCCATTTACACTCTGGTATGGGAAGAGGTTGCATGAATCCTCCAGGCAGTTGCCTTCCAGCTTTCACTTCTTGACAAACCATACATCGTGACACAAAATCAGCAATCTCCCTCTTCATGTTGTCCCACCAAAACTGTTCCTTCAAATCTCTATACATTTTGATGCTCCCAGGGTGTATAGAGAAATTCAAACTATGGGCATCATCCAACAATTCAATTTTTAGATCAAGTATATCGGGAACACAAATTCTATTCCCAAATTTCAAAATTCCTTCTTCATACCCAAAGTCTCTCAATCTCCCATCTTTCACAACATTAATATTCTTTTGAAATTCTCCATCATAATTCTGAGAACTCCTTATCCTTTCTAATAAATATGGTTTGGAAACCATTTGAAAAATCATTAATGTTTCACCTTCCATGGTTATTCCCATATCCATCTTCACTAGATCCATGAAAATTGGATCCCTTTCAATTATCATATTGTTCAAAACTCTATGATCTTTTCTGCTCAAAGCATCTGCCACCTTATTTTCCATCCCCGGGTGGTAGTGTATCGTGCAATCATAATCCATGAGTAATTCAAGCCATCGCCTTTGCCTCATGTTGAGTTATTTCTGTGAGAAAATGTACTTCAAACTCTTGTGATCAGTATAAATCTCACATTTTTCACAATAGAGATAATTTCTCTATATCTTCAAAGAAAATATTACAGCAGCTAACTCAAGATCATGAGTAGGATAGTTTTTCTCTTGAATTTTTAGTTTTCGTGATGCATAGGAAATAACCCTATCATTATGCATAAGGACACAAACAAGTCCTTTCTTCAATTCATCACTATAAATAATGAACCCATCATTCCCCAATGGTAGAGTCAATATAGTAGCATTGACTAATATTCTATTCAATTCTTAGAAACATTCTTCACACACTTTTTTCCAACCAAATTTAACCCCTTTATCTGTGAGCTTCGTTAATTGGTTAGTCATTCGAGAAAAATTCTGGATGAAACGTCGATAATAACCTACTAAACCAACAAAACTGTGTACCTCGGTTATACTCGTTGGTGCTGGCCATTCTTGGAATTCCTTGGTCTTAGAAGTATCAATAGAGATTCCATCCTTAGAGACAATATATCCAAGAAATGAAATCTCTTGAAGCCAGAATTTACACTTGCTAAACTTCCCATATAATACATGTTATCTCAGAGTCTTCAGGATAATGCACAAGTGATTTTCATGATCTTCATAGATTTTGGAGTATACCAGGATATCATCAATAAATACCACCAAAAATTCATCGAGATATTCCTTGAAAACTCTATTCATTAGATCCATGAATACATAGGGTGCATTAGTCAATCCAAAAGGCATTACAGTAAACTCATAATGCCCGTACCTAGTTCGAAATGTTGTCTTCGGAATGTCTTCCTTCTTCACACACAACTGATGATATCCAAATACAAGGTCAATCTTAGAAAAGTATTGAGCTTCATGAAGTTGGTCAAATAAATCATCAATCTCAGGTAGCAGATACTTATTCATTATTGTTATAGCATTGATCTCCCTGTAGTTGATATATAACCTCATAGATCCATCATTCTTTTTAACAAAAAGAACAGGGGCTCCCCATGGAGAAACACTAGGGAGAATAAATCTCGTATTACTCAATTCCTCTAGTTGTTTCTTTAGTTCAACTAATTCCACAGTGGCTATTCTATAAGGGGTCTTTGATATAGACCTTGATCCAATAATTAAATCAATAGAAAACTCAACTTCTCGTTCTGGAGGATGTCTAGGTAAATCTCTCAGAAACACATCTAAATATTCTTTCACAATAGCTACATCCTCTATTTGAACATTCCTTTCCTCATCCATAATCATTTCATTCTCTCTCTCCCCAATAATTGAATTTAGTTGATCTACTGGTGGTGGATCTAGGTAAAAATTAGTTGGTGATGATTATGCTCTAAAGATAATGTGTTCCTTATCATCATCATGAAAAATAGTAACCTTCTTATTCTTACAATAAATTTTTTCATCATGGTCAAAAATCCAATCCATACCGAGGATTATATCAAATTCAATCATAGGTATGATGATGAGATCAGTGGACAAAGAACATTTATGTGCTCTAATGGGGACTGATTCACAAAACATTGTTGCAATGATACTTCCCTTAGGATTTTTAACTGGCAACTCCCTTGTTAAATCAAATTGTAAATATCTAATTTTCTTAGAAAACTGGGAAGATATGAAATAATGTGATGATCCAGAATCAAATATAGCATTTTCTAAACTTGAGGAACCATTAAAATACCTGCCACCACGTCTTTTGGAGCTTCTACCTCAGCAGTAGTGATAGCATAAGCTTGGCCTTGATCCCTTTTCCTTTTTTGAGGTAATTTCCCCTGATGCTTAGGACATTCATTTGCATAATTTCCTATCTCCCTGCAATTGTATCATTGGATATCGGTAGCTTACTTCTTCCCCTTGAAATCATGATCTTGGTGGCCTTTTTCACCACACTTGTAACAGACTCCCATTTCCTTCAAAAAAGTACCAGGGTGTTTCTTCCCACATTTACTGCACGATGGATATTAAACTTTTCCCTTCTTCCCCTTATTTCCATTCCCAAATTGATCAGCATATCTCTTCTTCTCTTTCTTTTCTTTAAAGTCATAAGACTTAGAGAATTCCTTTTCAATCATGATAGCACAAGAGACAATGTCTTCATATGTCGAGAAGGATTGTGAGATTAATGGTTGACAGATAAATGGTTTTAACCCATAAAAGAAATGATAAATCTTACATCTTGGGTTACATATATAATCTCCATAATACCTTGCAAACCTTGTAAAGTTAGCCTCATACTTTGCGACATTCTCATCCTCCTTTTGTCTCAGACTCAATAAATTTCCATCCCATATCTGCTCGATGGTCACGAGGAAAGTATTTTTCTAAAAATTGATCTTTGAACTCCCTCCATTGTATATTTTATACTTCATCATCTTCCTTCATGTTTTGAATCAATGACCACCATTGATCAGCATCTCTAGTGAGGCGGTAAACTTCCATGATAACTTTTTCCCTTTCACTACTCCCCAAAGCCTGAAATGTTTTCTCTGGGGAACTTATCCACTTCTCATCTACCAATGGATTTGTACTCCCATTGAATGTTGGTGGTTGTTTCCTCATGAAGCGATCTAACATTGATCCTCCACGTTGTGGATTAGGGTGCTCCATACGGGTAAGGTTATAATTCATAACCTGAGTGAGTTGTCCGAGTATGGTGATAAGCTGATTAGCACCAGTTGCATAACCAGCTCCACTATAATTATCTTGAGCAGGTGGTAAATCCCTACATGGAGTTCATGCATTGATATGGAGTGCAGCAAGGCCCGTTGTCATGATTAGCACCAGTTGCATAACTAGCTCCACTATAATTATCTTGAGCAGGTGGGAAATCCCTACACCAAGAGTGCAGCAAGGCCCGTTGTCATGCACCAGTTCCTATTCGAGTCTATCTCAAAGCGGTGTTTTTAGGTTTTACCCCTAGGTATATTTGTGCCAGAGCCGCCTCTACCTGGTCGTATCCAAACAGGTATGTATTTCTCAGAAAACTCACAAAATCTCTACAATACCAAAATTCTAGGAAGTTCTTCTATACTAATCCTCGAAGTCTATCTTAGGGATATGTGCCCTAATTAGAGTTTATATAAATCTAGTTGCCAAGGTTTGTATTAAACATCCTCTGATACCAACTATAATGCCCCGACCCCAGTTACCCAGAGTCAGTTCATTATTATATAACATTGGAAGGATCACAAAAGATCAAGTCTCGAATGACCGATTAGTTTAGTAGCCTTGGAATCACTTGATACATTCATAAAGATTACATTTCATCATAAAATGAAAACTACAACAAAATAGTCTCCATAGTCCACACTCATATCCCCTCATACTATCCCTGTAGGTCATTCAGAAAATACTTCTTCACATCCTAGGAAAAATAAAACATGGAAAGGGGTGAGCTCAGATGCTCAGTAAGGATAACAATATAGCAGAAACTTTCATAAATAAGCATAAACATTTAAGGCAATGTATAACTAAAACAAATCCCTTTTAAACTTGAACTTAAGCATAATATGGAAAAGATAAAATGAAATAATCCCATTTACTTATTGACATGGATATTCTACTAGTCTAATAATCACATGCAATATCAATAACCACTTTCATAATGATGGAATGCATAATGCCGGAATATCATAACCACATAGTCAAGGCCTTGTGGAAAGACTACAAATAATATTTTGTCAAGGACTTGCGCCAAGACACTAGTTTGTCTCATGAGACCTACCGATGCATTTAGGAGCTATAGCAGGCTCCACCCATCACTTATTAAGTCTAATTCATTCCTCATATGAATAGGTTTAAACATAACATAAACATTCCTATTAAAACTAGAATACGAAATGTCAATACTTTCTACATAAACCATGAATGGTATAAAAATAACACATCCATAGTCAGACATATCACAAAACCTTCAATACAATATGGAAGTTTTGTATCATAATAAATCAACTTCAAATAATCTTAAAATCCATCAAAGGATGTTGACATAGATGAAATCAAATCTATTTGAGAGAAATATATCTTTTTTTAAATCATTTAAAAGTATCATAATTATAAAATAAAATATTTACTTTGAAAATATCCTTATAATCTTGTAAGGGAAGATTTGACGAGTTTATAATGGTAGAAAATAGCCACACCCACCGTATAAGTTTAAAAATGACATTCTTACCTTAATTCTGTCGAAAAGGTTAAAAAGGAACTTGTTAGGAAAACGATGGAAAGATTCATTTATAAACATATTATAAAAATTAAAAAAATGGTATAAATGACTTTATCCCATAGTCTATAAAATAGTAATAATGATTTGAAATAAATTTTTAAGAAACATGGATGTGGAGGTTAAAGAGGTCCCAGTTGATAATTATGTATAAACAACCTTGGATAATGAAGAGATTGTGAAATAAACCCTTACCTTGTACTTTTCCTTGGTCTAGGGTAGGTTAACCTCCTATATAATGGTGAAATAATTTTTATTAAATTATACAGGAATCATTTAAATTAATATGATATCATATATGATCTTTTAACATTTCTTTGTTTATAATATCTTAGTATTATCGTTGTTTCGGGTGTTAACTTACTCATTTTATTTTATATATTTTGTTACATAAGTTGTGTTTGTTATGAATAGATTGTATCTTATTCATATCCATAATTATATCATGTCCTTAAACATTATGTTTAATCATCAAATGAGAATTATACTTGAATGTATACGATGGAGAGTGAATCTCATCGCGTTCGTGGAGACGGTAGTCCGTACGTACGCACGCGCGACAATATCATTCTTTTGATATTAAAATAATATATAATTGGATGTTATATCATATATAAAGAATCATTATCATGTTATAATTATTATTTAAATGAATTACACATCATTATTATACCCATCCAAATAATAATATATTGAATAACGATTACACCACGACGTGGAGACGGTAAGTCGTACGTATGCACGTATGGTGACGTGTCATTCAAAGGATGGATAGAATACTGAATATGGTTGTACCATATATTTATAATAACATCACATTATATATAAGATACTAGATTTGTTATTTTAGAATGTAAATAAAAAATAAAGAAGAAGTTTAAGAAGAAAGGAACATGAAAAAGGGTGGTGAAAACATTACCTCTTCTTCGGGTTCTTCCTTTTGATTTGATCAAAAGGGCTCCTTAGGTTGGATTTCTGACTAAAGTAAGGAATCTAGGATGAGGGGATGATATTTTAGAGGGTATTTGGGCAGATTTTGGACGATCCCAAAGGCTTTGAAGGTGTGAAATTGAGAGAAGCGGGAGTGCCCTTTTATAATAGGGGTGAGGGGCAACTTTGGAAAAGCAAGAAATGTTATTTGTTAATAAATTCATATTCGGTTTATAATGGCTCAAAAGTGGATTATTTAAAGGTTAATGTGGGTATAGGTAAAAAATCACTCAACCAAAATATTTTTGACATTTTTGTGTCATTTATTAACCATAGCTTTTAGTTTTAACTCTTAGTTAATTAGTTTGACACTTACCATGTCTCTTTGTATTTTTATATTATATAGTTAATAAACTTACTATAAACTTCCAATCGACCCCAAAGTGGTCCATTAATGATGCACCTATCATTATTTAAGTCTCTTGGCCGAACCTCATATTTTTAGGAACATAATATAAATTAATAATATAATATTTGTTTTAAAAACTATTTTATGTCAATTTTGACACTATTGGGTATTTTGTTTTTTATAATTTTATAATAGCATTATTACTTCAAAAAAAATTTATATAACCAATAATAATATGTCATATTAACCTATAAAATTATTGGAATTCATAAAAAGTCTCAAATTACATTTATTTTTATATTTATAGTATCAATAATTTTAATATTTCATTAATTAGGTAATTACTGCATCACCATTGTGTTATAAATAAATTAAATTATTTAACATCTAAAAATTATAAATAAAATACCATTATGTATAAAATATTTTTAGATTTATAATGAATATTTACAATTGAATTTATCTTATGTATAACTCTATATTAAAAATGTTTTAGTAATTAAACATTGATTTTAACTCATTTAACTCTTCTTTGAATTAAATTATAATTAATGTCCTAATCTAATCCAAGTGGACCTAAATGATAATATTTAATTCCTAAGGTTGTTTTTGGTCAATATAATCTTGTCCAATATAATTAGTACATGGTTTAAGGTAATATTAATATCATTTTTACCCTTAATTACTCTATTTACTTTTAACCGTGGTAAATGAAACTAAAAAGTTACTATTCACCAAAAATTATTTTTATCTTATTGAACCACATTTTACTCCTTGATATTAACCATGTCTCTAGGATTTTAAAAATTCCACTCAAATAAGAAGTAAAATTAAGTTTTATGTGAATTTCCAAATTCTCCTAGGAGGTGGGTAAAAGAATGTGAAAAGTTCAATAAAATTTTTATACATCTAAAATTATTTGTAACTAACTCCAATGAATTACATTAAAATTATATAGGTATTATGTATCTATTTTGACCTTAATTAAATTTATATAAAATAAATAATTATTTAAATAAAAATTCAGTTTTAAACTATAACTCTGTGTTTTTTCACTATTCATCAAAAATTGAAAGTTTTTTGAAAAATACCAAAATTTAACCCTATGCTAATTTCAATATTCTGAATCCAAAAATGAAGTCCATTTTGAAAAATAAAATTTATAAAATTTCAACAAGTGGGTATTACTATTCATAACGGCTAGTTTGATTGGTTGTGGAGTTTGTTAGAACTTGAAGTTGCGTACAGCACACACTATTGTATTATTCAAAGAGAAGTGTACCGTGGAAGCTTGGGGTGTTACATTATGCATTGAATACACTTATAAATAATAATAATTATTAGAGAGTATTGTAGTGCAGTGAAGAAGATGAATTATAAATTTATTCTATAATGTAAATAAATATGATTCCAAGGCATATCATGAAAACCGATGTTACTCATGTTGATAATAACATATGGTTATAATGGATAAAGAGAATATAAAATCCTCCCACATATATATCCAATGAATCATAGGCAATTGCTGATATTATTGTTAGGCTATAATCCAACTTTTTTTCCTTTATTGTAGCTATGAGAAAAGAAAGGGTGTGTGTTAGGGAAGTTATCCCAAATAGATATTCATATACCCTAAAAATTTGTATTGGTAGTGACCCCAGTAAGGATTGACCTAGAAAATGTGCATATATTTTTAGTGGTTTATTTCATCAATAAATTTACAATAACATGCTCCTTAGATTATCCCACAGTGGTTAACCATATAAAAACCTATTTGTAATATGTGATTTGTGTTGTTTCATTATATGGAATGACACAAACTTTTATATGGTAAAAAACAACCTTAAATAATATTTGATATAGGGTAGGTCAAGTAATATGGGTATCAAATAATTAAGGTAAAGAAGAGTAAAATAGTGTGACCCTTATCATTAATAGGTTAAGATTGGTAGGGTTATGATTTATTAAAGGAAAAAATATTTTAATGTGACAAAATTATTGTTAATATTTATTGATCATTATTTCTATTAGAGATTAAAGGAAAATTGATTAAATTTATATTGAGTTCTATACCCTCATTTACCCCTCCCCCTAGGTATATCTCACATATTCCCCTTGAGGGTCCAACAATTAGTATTAAATAGAGTTTTATTTTATGTTGAATTGATTTTTTTCTCTTAATTGATCTATATTTTATAAAAGGAATGGAATTTATTGTGAAGGACCTATTGTTTGATGGAATTTATTTCAATAGTTAAAGGATTTAACTGTATACATATAAGTACAAGTAGAAATACCGCATGAAAATTTTATAGATGGAATAATTCTGTTATTCCACTATGGAGTTTTTTTTAACAAAATTAAGTTAAATTTTGATATTGATTCATGTATGAAGAAGTAATTAAAGGATTTTGTAAATGAAGATGTGTAAAATAATATTTCTTAATAATTTTTTCAAAATGACAATTCGATAAAAATAGGGGACTTATATGGTCTGGATTCTATAAAATTATTGATTAATGTTTGTGAATAATTCTTTATATCAAAATGAAATAAGAAGAAAAATAATTCATGTAAGATGAAGAACTCTCCAATCAAGGTAAACAAATTTTAATTCACTATATTACCTAATACATACCATTTTTTCTAAAAAAATATTTGTGTCATAAAATTTTGACCATGTCATGGACTTGAAAAGATGATGTAATTTTAGTGATTAAATGAAAATAGCATCAAGCACCCATTTAGTATATTGTTTATTTAATAACCAAAAAGTTATTCAATAATTAAAAGAAATGGTGGATTAATGGGGAGTCATAAATTAAGTATATATTTCGAGTACATAAGGGTTGTACATAGAATATAAAATAATAAAAAAGGAAAAAATTCCCGTGACGTATTATATGATGGATATGGGAGGAATAATGAAAAATAAAATTTATTTTCTTGAATAAATGTCCCAAAAGAACAAAAATACAACAATCATTGAAAATGAATCAAAATAAAACATTACCCCTCTAAAACATTAACTAGAATAGGTTAGATTGGGTGGTATGGATACCTAATTAGGAATGAAATAGTTAGATATAAATATTACCAAGAATGATGAGAAAATCTAGGAAATTTAAGGGAGAATAAAAAATCATATTAAATATATAATATATCCTCTATAGTGTCCCTATCTTACACAGATAAAGGTAATTCCATATCTTAATTCTAAAAACAAAAATAATCTAGAATATACAATAATAAATCCATATCATAAATCTATATATAAGGATAATATCATTTAAAATATTTGAATAAAGTATCCATAAGAGAAGGTGGATAATGTGTTATATTATTTTGGAAGGTTTGGGACTACTATGAGTATATTATTCAAATCACAAAGGCACAGATGTGGAAACAAACATGGTATACCAACATCTAAGTCATGAGAATACAACATGAGGAATGATTACTATAGTATATTTTTATTTATTCTAACATCGTTCACATGGAAATACATTATAGTTTTAATTTTTCATGGAATAAAAAAGATTTGATTTGGAGGTCCTACACTCTTATGACATAAAAGTTTAGATTTTATCTTGAAAATAAAAATGTTAAATTATAAAAAAGTTTTATAAATTTATAGAAAAAAATAGGACAAAAAATAAGGTTTATCAAGAACCATGATCAAGATTCTTCGAGTAGCACAATTTGAAAGAAGGAAAATGTATATGGAAGAAAAATATAGGATTTTGTCCTACTATAAAGAGGGATTAAGAATTAGGGAAGAAGAATCTACCAAGTAAATATAATAATGAGGTGGAACTAATAATAATCAAGTAAGATACATGTCTACATAGTCTAAAAACAATTCTATGGAAAACGTTAGAGACTGGTGGAAGCACCTTCCAATATAGAAGGAAGATGAAAGAAAGATACATTGGTGATAAAGCACTAGATGAGACTTTAACAAGTTGAATTTATTACATAATTTAATATGATACTAATATTAGGAATTAAAGAGTTCTCTCATTCAAGAATAACTTTGTGTAAGTGGTTTGAAAAAAAATAAAATCTATTGTAAATGGTTTGAAGAAGGTAGATATAAAACATATTCATGATGAAGAATTGCTTGAAGAATTTATGGAATTCCTGTCTATAAATTTGGAAAATTAAAAGTGAAATGTGAAGATTAATTCAATATGATCATCCCCCTTATTTATCTTAAGGAAATAAAAGGATAACATATCCCTATACACTTTAAAAAAATTAACTTATTTAAACCGGTGAAGAACATAGAGGGAGGCATAACCCATTGGATAAGTCTTCATGAAATGAAATGAAATTTAGCTGAAAGATATATATTTCTTAAGGATGGAAATTACATGAATTTGGTGGTATTTGAGGTATTTCAAGTCTAATTTGGTGTTATTCATAAATTTTCATGTATGTTTGAAGTTTCTTTTTGAAATTAATGGTAAAATAACCAATTTTGTTATAATATAGTGATGAAAATAGATTTGAAGCAATCCATTGTTTCATAAAAGATCTTCCCTATAATAAGTGAAATAGAGAAAAGAAGCTAGTGGAATCATACAACTACAAAAATGGAAAAAATTAGAAGTATATAAATGGATTATTATCTTGTATATTTGTTTTGGTTTTCAAAAAAATTGTATCATCGCAATATGTTTTTATGATACTAAAATATGATCTCCAGGAAGCCATTTTTCAAGAATGGGATATCCCCAATATAGAAAATATCTAAATAATTAGTTTTTGGAGATGAAGAATCAGGTGTTTTGTGGTAATTTTTCAAAGTTTCATTAGCCTAATCATATAATGGAAGAACCTATGAGATTTTGGATTTCATTAAAATCAAGTGTAATTACCAACCTAGTATTTGTAAATTGTATCAATTGATGCTTTAATTGTTATTTCACTCACACCAAGAAATTTATTACTTATCTATTAATGGTTTTTATAGATATGTGATAAGATCATTGGTTTAGATTTTATAATGAAGGGAGAATTTTAAGAAGTTTGGGTTTTATTGATATTCATGAGTTACATGGACTGGTTTGAGGATGTTAAAAAATAATCACGTTTCTTTCATAAATCTCAGGCTTAGTGGGTTTAATGGATATTTTAATAACTCAAATACTAAGTTGTATTCTCAGTAAATAAATATCTTTGATATGTTACATTTTTCATGAAATTTATTTTTAAGGAAGATTCTTTAATTGGGTATCATAGAAATAAGGATTTACAATTGATATTAAGAAATAATTAAGTAAAGTATATGGTTAACCAAAAAATTCTTGAATTAGATAAGTTTTCATTCCACTAGTTGTACTAATAAGGAAATGTTTCCTATTCAAAAAATGGGGATATAAGATAGTGATAAAGCCCTCTCATTTTCATAATAGATGAGACTAAATAAACCATTTCCAATTGGGGAGAAAATGGGAACTATATACCTAAAGAAAGTTTCAATTCTATACAAGGATACATAAATATTGATGAGGAGAAAAGTTTAGGATGTTTATGGATGATGTATTCCCTATGGAAGTCATGAACTGATATGTCAGGGCCCACATTGCATGTGTAAAGATGAGCGCAAGTACTCTAATCACATATTCAAATTCTAGGGGGTGGTGACTAGTGTTGAAACTCATAACTACTATGGGAGTCATTTTTCTAATTTATATGAAAACATGCACCCAAATGTCTCCATGAAGAAATTCATAGGAATAAATATAAAAGATTGTAACATCTATAGTGAAAACCATTCATGTAACAACCTCTATATGGGAGTACAAAAACATAATCTAATAATTAAAGGGGAAAAATACACCCAACCAGAAAGATGTCCTAACCTGACAATGACTAGAAAATTAAAAGCTAAGAGAGATATCGACTCCATATCTTCAAGACACAACCACTTTATGTGGTGTAATTCATCAGGGTATCCCTATGCTACTATGAAATCACCACCAACCAATCTTTCATCTACATAATTCATGAAACGTGTGTGAAAAGCACATATAGGGTTCGGTATTTACATACCCAGTAGGACACCCCAAAAATTGGAGGGGGTAATAAGAGACATGATAGATGTAGATAAATCAAACCATATCAAGAGAGAGACAGAAACTAATAAAAAGAGATATATTCTCATAAAATAAATCCAAATGAAAGGGAAAGAGGATCTAAATCTCAGAACCTGTCCAAGGAAAAGTGTCTTCTAATAGTCCCAAAGGGGTCTGTCATCAATGATCGGCAACTCTCAAGTTATTCTGAAGAGGAATCCATGTAGTGCCACACCCCACCACTAGTCCACAAAGTATAGGGAAAACAACTTCTTGGTAGAGGTCCCATTCTATGTTAAAAATATGTGTTACACAAACTATATAGTTAAATTACCCATGCCCTAATCTTTAAAGGGTGTTCCACACTATGGATAAATGACCCATGCCTTGTCCTAGTAGGAGAGTTCCACTCAGAAGATTGATGGAGGACTCATTACTTTTCCCAATGGGAGTGTTACACTCTATATGTGTAGGTATCATTCCATTTCCCATCAAGAGGGTTCCACTATGTGGATAGATAGGGGCCCAATTCCATGTCCCATTAGGAGGCTTCTTCTCAGTGGACAAAGGACTCATGCCATGTCCCAGGAGGAGGGTCCCACTCTATGTGTAGAGGACCCATAACATATCCCAATATAAGGGCTCCAATAATTAGTTGGATAGATAGATGACACATTCCCTACCCCATTTTGGAGGTTCCATACTATGGATAGAGGACTCAGGCCATATCCCATTGGGAGCGTTCTACTTTTTTGATCAGGTCTAATCACTATCATCATTGAGCATCACCTAAATAAGCATCACACTCAAAACATCTCGCATTATATCTTAAAATACACTACGAAGGAAACCATCACATTATATATATAAAAATTCATCATAGGCTACTCAGAGGACAAAATCCTAGTCCAAATGATGGATATGCGAGAGGTAGAATATTCCTCTGAAAGAAGTACATGGCATATAAGGGGGTCCACACAGCATGTGGCGCTGATCCTCTATCTATCCATGTCTTCTCCAGTTCAGGGACCACTATCCATGTATCCCTACATAGAATTTAAGTTTACTAAATAGCATGTCCTTCCCATGGATATAAGATCTAAGATCGAGATGGATTTAGCATGGGAGGTGAACAAGATGATGATGATTTCATGTAGAGGAATTTGGATTCTATTTACAGCCACCAATGGGATATAATTGTTGTCCGGAGAAATATTCAACTGATTATGGTTGGTCAAACAACATGATTTATGATGGAAGTGGTGGATTATGAATATGAATAATAGATATAGAGTTTCTATAAAAAATCAAACTATATAGAATGTAATTTTATGAACACACCCCGTGATGTGACCCAACTATGATAGATGGGATTTTTGAGGTGAGTTAAATATCACACATCATGAGGGACCCCAACATTCCATGTGAAATAGTGATGGATACTTTAAGTGTATTATGGGATTACATATACATGGTCACAACCACACACATTTTGTTTACTGGAACAAAGCTAGTGTAAACAGGTATAGAAAAGAGCACACAACTAAACCCCAGGTGGGAAGGACATGCTATTTAGTAAACTTAAATTCTATGTAGGGATACATGGATATTGGTCCATGAACTGGAGAAGACATGGATAGATAGAGGATACATAGGTAGTGTGGATAAGGTGATGATTTTAAATCCTATAGATGTACATGCCATTTAAGGTTTACCATGTCATAGCCAATTAAGTATGTCTAAGGAGTTTCACGATAGAAATATATGATTGTGGGTGAGTTATCAAGAAGTTAAATGGATGATATTTTTAGATCTAAAAAACTATTGGAGGATATAACATATAAAATATGACCACACCACATTTTTTGATTTAGTTAAATTTCTAAAAAATAGAAGAATATGATATATTGTGATATATAAATGAAAATATATGATTATTTCATGGAAGAATATATCATGTCACAGCCATGATTTTTTATATACAACTAGATATTCAATAGGGAAGTTACAACTGGTATTTTTAGGCCATAACTAGTATTTATTAGCTATAAATTGTCACACTAAATGTGTGGAACACCTGGGGAAATATCAATAAGATAACATGAAATATGATTTATTTAAACCATTAGATTAAGGAATACAAGTTTATAAAATTGAAGATAGAAGTTTTTGAAAACTATTTAAACATAGTTCATATTGAAGAATCTTAATTTTATAGATGTTATAGGAATTTTCCGTAAAGAAAGTTAGTTCCATGACATCTCATAAATATTATATGATTCTAAAGTTTATATTCATAGTAGTCTATAAAAGAGGAAGAGGATATCAGAGGCACCTAAATTTTCATCTTTTCAATCATGCAAAATATGTGATATTGTTCTTGGAAAGTGATCTAACGGGTTATCATTTCTAATTTCTATGATAATAGATAGATCAAGTGTTATGTAATTGATCATAAATATATATTCATATAACCTAAAACATTATAAGGGAAGTGATTTGGGTTATAAGTGACCTAGCTAAGTAACTATTCACTTTAGGGATTTTGTGCATTAACACTTTATCGATCACTTACTCTTTAGATTATCTTATTATGGTGATTCAAGTAAAATTCAACATGTCTTATTTAATTTTTTTATTTTCCATCTCTTTATGACACAAATTTTTATGTGTTATGAATTAACCTTAAATAATATTTTATACAAGGAAGGTCATGTAAATTCTTTATCTAATCAACCTTGTAAATAAGTGAAAATAATTGTTACACTTTTTTATAGGTATATATCATTAATTTTATGATACATTAATGGAAATGTGTTTCAATTGTGAACATGTTGCATACCCTAATTCACCGCCAGAAGTTATAAATCACTTATGCTTCATAAGGGCCCTATAAGGAGGAATTTATTTATGTAAATGTATGAATTATTTTAATGAACTAATTTCTCAATGTGTCTGAACTGGACCTTAGAAACATAAGAAATTACTTCACTTTTTAAAATAATAAGAGAGGAAAATATTATACCTAGATTCATCTATAAATATATATATATATATATATCTAGTAAATAAGGGATCTATGATTTCCCTTACTTGATGATTACACATATGGTAATACCCGTTTCTAATCATTCTTTATTATTACTAAAAATCAAATACATTAATTATTTTATTTAGTTTTTATTTTTATCTCGGATATGGAAATTTTATAGTTAATTCAAGTATGAGTTATGAAAAACCAATGAATTTCCCATCCCAAAAATACATGGGTGGCCTTCCAAAAAATTATAAGGATACTTAAATGGGACCTTCTCAAATGGTAAAAAACTGGATAAACATTTATATTATCCTAGAGGTTCTAGAAATATAGATCAATCTTCACAAATCATTATTACAATGTAGTTAAGATAATGTCACTTTTGAACTCTTATTGAATAAACATATATACCTAGAAGAATATCACATATAAAGGGATAAAATTTTTATGGAAACATCTCAATCTCTTTAGTTGAGGGGAGAGATAGGAACTCCTCCTTTCCATTCTTGTATCAATAAATAGAAGGTTGTGGGAAAATTAAGCATTCCCTCAGTATATAGTTCTTAGACTAGAGATATAGAGGTCAATGGAAACCATTATTTTAATAACTTAGAACACCTACTTATAAGTATGAGGCATGGCTTGGATGCAGGCTACCCATGGGCATATCCAAACAAGAATTTTTTTAATAATTCCTTAATATTTATAGTTATGTACAATAATTGTTTTTTGGAAATCATTCCTAAAGAATTAGATATCAAAAAATTATTTTACACTCTCATACTGGATAGTGATCATGCTCCATATTTATTTCTAATATCCATTTATATTATGGAATGAAATATTATTAAAAGGGATCCATTGAGAAATTTCAAGACTTATTCTTTGGGGGGCCTCTTCCTAGAGTTACTTGGGACTTTACCCTTGTATACATTCTTATGTTTAATCAACCTAACTAATTTAACCAGTACCAATTAATTTTTATATGCAATTTATCCTATTAAATTTTATCATCCATCCTCAATAAAAGGATCTCTCATATTAAACATAAGAATGCATACAAGGGTAAAGGTCTAAGTAACTCTATAAAGAGGGCCCCCAAAGAATAAGTCATGCAATTGCTTAATGAGATCCCTTTTAATATTATCTCATTCCATAATATAAATGGATCCTAGAAATAAATATGGACCATGATCACTATCCAGTATGAGAGTGTAAAATAATATTTTGATATCTAATTATTTAGAAACTATTTCAAAAAAATAATTATTGTACATAACTATAAAATGGGAATACATATGAAAGGACCCTTTATTATGTTGAAAGAAATGGTAGAATATCTCAATAGGAATGTTATTGGGACCAATTTTATAGTGAATGTAAACTTTTATGAAGCTTATGATAGATTGGAATGCAATTTTATCATGAATGTTATGAAACACTTTGAATTAAAAGAGTTAGTGTGTAATCTAATATTTCACTATTATTCATCTATATAATTTTCCTTATTTCTTATGGGGAAAATTTTGGTTCTTTTTAATCAATTAAGGTCCCCCATTAAGGAAACCCCATTTCCCCTAGCTTATTCATTATCTTGTAATATGTTCTCATTTGAAATATTAATAATTGAATTTTTAATTGGTATATTTATTTAGTGGTATATATAAATTCACTAGGAACTCTAATATTTTCTTTAAGAATAATTTTATCTCCTTTACTAATGGAAGATACAATTCAATTCAAGATTTAAATTATATATTTGAAAATATCAAGGATGGAGTGGTTAATACATTAATGCATATAAGATTCATGCTTACATTTTTATGAAATAATCTACTAGATGTGAACAGTTGGTAAAATAATGTATTGGAATCACTAGAGGGAGATTTTAAATTGAGTAATTAGTTTCTCTACTATCCTTGGGTAGGATATGAGTCTAACACTTTGATGGACTAGTGGATAGGGTCACTACAAGAAACACCAATCATACATGAATGCCATTATACTTCAATAGAATGATCACTCTTGTCACAGTTTCCTATCAACCATTCATATAAATGTTCTTTGTATTATCATAATTTCCAAAATAGTAATAAAGTTCATTAAAAGAGTTAAAAATTGGTTTCATTTGGACTTACATGAAGAGGGTAAATTTCATTGGGCTATATTGTCTTTAATGGTTAGACCTTTTAAAAATGATGATTATAATATAATAATCTATGAGGATACTATACAATACATGTAGGAAAATATTTAATCGGAGGTTCTTCTAGATAAATCTATGTGGTCCAGATTAATCAAAAGTAAATATGGAAATCATAATCACCTCCTAAATAAAGGTAATTCTACTACAAATCTTATTGAGTAGAACCATTAAATATCTATCAACATTTTTTATGATCATTCTCATTGGATCATGGAGAGTTGATACATTTTCTTACCAGTGGATAACTTTTCTAGGTATCCATTGTTCTAGTCATGGTGTCTAGTTTAAGATATATCTTTATTTTTCTTTATCAAAAATATTATTTTAACTACATTATTGCATAAAAATGAAAATTAGTCATTATTTTATAACATTATGTTATTGAAGGATCCTAAATTATGTGTGTTTACCCTATTAGGTTGGGGTTTATTTGGTTCTTTAATGTTGTGTAAGCATACTTATGTGTTATAGTACATTGATGCATGATCTAAAATGTTTTGTTATCTTTTTATTCTAAAAAAATTATATTTATTATTTAGTGAGATCATAACCTTGTGATCCCCATTTATTTTGAAGTGAAATGATATGTTATAAAAATTTATTAAATATTTATCTACTATAAGAACCCAGAAACAGAATATATATGTATCGTTTTTTTAAAGACTTGAAGGAGAAATACATATAGAATATCCTTGGTGGGACAAATGGGATCATGGTTTACCTAGGTTTTATAGATTTATTTTTTTATTTTTTTCTCAATAATGATGCACCTCCCATAGAAATCCAGGATCATATGTTTTTTTATCTATTGAAAACTAGACCATATGAGAAACTAGTAATGCCTCTAGGCACCACCAGAAGTAGCACAATCATCCAAGTATTAAATTGAAACACTTTTATCTTATTTTGAAACTTTCATCACTGATGAAACACATGGAATGATCATTTACTATAGTAAGATTCTCCCTTTGCATTTACTGGTCTCACATGGAGGGTATGGGGCACTTCAAGGTAACTGGATAAGTTGGAAAGCACCCAAGACAAGCCTAAATATGAATATAGATGGTTCATGCAAAACTATAATTATATCATGATTTTATATCATCTATGATGCTTGGGGGTCTATTATGATATATTTTATTACATTATATTGTAAAGGAAACACTCTCATTTCAAAGGAATGGGCTATTCTTAGTAGAATCAAATTGTGCAAGCTTAATAGTTTTTCCTGATTAAGGTTGAAACTGACTATTAATTGGTGGATATATTTTTATTATGTCATTTTCCTACCCATTAGTAAATTACTTACTACATTAGAGTCAATAAGGGTGTTATTTAGTATAATGTAGATATACTCCAAGAATTTTCTAATGAGAATGTGGTGAGAGATATTCTTACCTCAAAAAGTACACAAAATTAAATGCTCAAAATCTCCACAAGAAATGGATCACATCACAATTATTTCAAGTATAATTTATATAGTTATGCCGATGGGGTACATATTTTAAACCCCATTAGACCTTATTGTTGTAATTACACCCCTTAATAGAATTTTTATTTGTTCATTTAATTCCAAAGATATATAAAGTATCTCATTAACAAAATGGAATAGATAAAAGTTATGCCTAAAAAACCTCTATCTATTTAATATTTTAAATACATGTAAATTGGGAAATATATAGATAATGACATAAACCGGATTTCAATGAGTAAAATTTATGTTAGTGACCTCAATAACCAAGTGATAAGAAGAAATATTATATGATAAATATAATCTAGGTGGATCAAAAGAAAAAAGTTGTGAAACGTACACTTATATTTCACTCAAAAATTATAAGCATCTTATTTAAATATAGATCTACAAACTCCTTCATATCTAAAAAAATAGTAAAAGCATTAATACATAACCATAATGATTGGATATTTAAATTTTCATAAATAAACCTTATGGAAATATTATTGTGTCGTAAATATAAAACTCTTATCTAATTAAGGGTTTTAAAGATAAACTTTATATGAATCCTATTATTCTACCTTTACATAGTTTCAATGTGATTTTTGACATGGAATATATCTCTATATAAATATAAAATATCTATTTTTTAGATAGGGAATTGAAAAAAATTACAATAAATGATCCCATGATAAACTATTATTGAAAAATTATTATGAACTCGCAAGGATATATATTCTTTTATTTAGGTCCTGATAACCAATAATATTGGATATTTAGATAAAAATTATTGGGGATAAAATCATAATTGAATAAATTAAAATTTTATAGGAATATACCTATGTATTTTATAAAGAGTTACATGGCATTCCTCTAGAATGTGAGGTTGAGTTTTCAATTGAAATCATACCAGGATTAATTCCTATATTAAAGAGTTCTTATAGAATTCCCCATATTGAGCTAGTGGAATTGAATAATGCACTTAAAGTTGGTTTGGAAAAAGTTTTTATACACCCAATTGTATCACCATGGGGTGTATTAGTCCAATTTTTTAATAATAAGGATGTATTAATGTGATTTTTCATTGATTATAAATAACATAACAAGATCATGATCCATAATAACTATATTGTACCTTGTATTGATTATTTTTCAATAAAAATTGTGGGGTTTAACACTTCTCAAAGGTGGAACTCTAATCAAGATATCATAAATTATTTATTAAAATATAGTATATTTCAAAGAAATAATTCCATATAAGGTATATAGAATAGGAATTCATATTGATAACTTTTTGATGTAAAAATGTCTCCGTCATCTTCATATATTTGAATAATATAGTCTTTAGAGATTACACCGATCAATTTGTTATAGTATTTATAGATAATACTCTCATATATTTATAGATCAAATAATAATATGAATAAAATTAAATGATTGTATTTAATACATTAATAAAATATAAATTGTGTGTCGTATTTAGAAATAGTGAATTTTAGCTACATAATGTATCATTCATGGGTCATGTAATAAAAACATTGGTATTAGTATGGATTATTGAAATATATAGGTGATTGAAGAATGTATAAGAACAATATTTGTAGTATATGTTCATCATTTTATTTGATGAAATGGATACTATCAATAATTTTTGAGAAATTTATGTTGAATGTCAAATCCACTATCTAATTTAACACAAAATGGTGGCATGTTTCTATTGATAGAAGAATGAAAATATGATTTCAAGAAGCTTAAGATATTTTTAAACATCATAGTTGTTCTGACTGTACTGTATATTAAAGGTAGTTTTTTATATAAATTTATGCTTCAAAGAGGGGATTATTATGTTTTCTTATGAAAAGTGACATTGTGGTACCTTATTCCTCGCACTAATTAATAGATCATGTGAAAAATTACATAATTCATGATTTTGATTTTGGAGTGGTAATATTTAAAATAATTATATAGATATAATATCCTATTAGATATATGTTTGATATATATGCTAATCAAAATACATTAAATTATATATTCAAAAATAAGCAGATGAACATGTTCCAAGTTGATGGTTTAAGTTGATCAAGGACTATAATATCTCAAGACATTACCACTATAAGAATGTAAAAAAAGTAGATAATACTCTGGACAGAAATTATCTTGATAGATTTTTCATAAAGGGGATTGAAAGCAACCCAATAGTTTAGAATATCAAAGTACATATCATGAAATCATAAGGTAGCGAAAGAAATTATATCTTCCCAAATAACTACTCTACCATCCATCTATATTAAAATCAAGAAGGGAATGAATGAGGATATATAGATATTGACGAAGTTATGGACTATTTTAGAGTTAAATAATAGAAGTAGATTAATTATATGATTTAAAAAATCAATATGGGTCCTTTAAAAAATATAATTGAAGAAGGGGTAGTTGTATGATGTATATTACTTGTCATTATCTATCTATCCATGAAGAAAAAAATATTTATAGAGATATTACGTCACATTTTTTGTGGTACTACATAAAGGGGTGGATTTCAGAGTATATATCTTGATTCTAAGTTTTCCAACAAATTAAGTATGAATTTTATCAATATAAGGATATAATTAAACTGTTACCTATACTTTTATGGAAATGGGAGAACATTTCTATAAATATTTTGTAGGAGTTCCCAATAAATTTAATGTTTATATTGCCATTTGTGATGTGGTTGATATGTTTTTGATGTTGACACAATTCATTATCATTTGAGAGGATTTCTCTCTCAATAAAAATTTTATATTATATATATATAAGAGTTAATGAAACATAGAGAACTATATTTAGTAGTATCAAATTGAGGTCAATGATTTACCTCAAATTCTAGAGAAGACTTCAATAATTATTAGATAAAGAGTTGATCTTTTTCAATGTTAATAAATCTTAAAAAATATCTAATCCTAAAGAAACATTCATACTCTATAATATATATTAAGATCTTATTCAATTGTTTTAAAAGGATTTTGGGATCAACATCCTTAGTTTATTTATCATATTAAAATTGTTTCCATTCTATCATTCAAATGGAACAGTATGAGGCTCTTTATTGAAAGAGGTTTATAACTCTAACTTTTTCAGATCAAGATGGAGAGTGGAATTTTGGGGGACTAGATCTATCTCAATATATATTTAGGAAGTTTCAAACTATTTTGGGGAATATTAAAACCATAAAGATTTGTTAGAAGGGCTATGTTGATAAGCATTAGTGATATTTCAAGTTTTATATTGCAGACCAGGTATTCCATAAAATATCACCATGAAATAGGGTTATCATGTTCATAAGGAAGGGAAATTTGATCCATATATACATTATCCCCATCAAAATCATTGATCATATGTGGATTGAATCCTATAACCTTAAACTTTCATTTAATCTCTACCAAGTTCATGATTTGTTCCATGTATCACTTTTAAGGAAGTAAAAACTTGTTCCATCACATGTATTTAACACAGAGGTTGTACAAATAAAATATAATCTCTCTTATGATGAACAACTATTAGAGATGTCTAATTATATATATAAAGTTCTATAAAATAGTACAACTATTTTAGTGATTTTTATCTAGATAAATCATAAGTTTTTGGAAGTGATTTATGAACCTAAAGATGTAATGAGTCAAAATTATATACATTTATATTCATATGAGTAATGAAATTTCAAGGGAAAAAATTAATTTTAAGTAGATTATACTATAATTACCTACATTATTATTCCTTTAATGTGATTCATATATTATTCAACATGAGACATAGAAAAAAAACCACTATATATTTTATTAACCTGAAATTTTATAATACAATATAAACATTAATACATTATAAAATATCAACATTAATCATAATTTAGAAAATTTAATGAGGAATAAAACCACAATGAAATAAAGAGACCAAAATTTTGAAATATTTTTCCTCATGGTTGGACTTCAAGATCTTACCACAAATTAAAACTGTAGAAAGAAGTGGAAGAATTAGAATTATAATAGAAATCTTGAGAGAGAAATTGGATAATAGAATTACCAAATTTTTGAAAAGTATGTTAGGTTATATATTATGGTGAAAAAGTTAAACATGACTACTATATGGTTGGATATATTGTTTCTAGTTATATAATATTTAGATATTATGTAATTATATATATAGTAATTGGGTATACATGTATCCAATGGGAATATTGAATATTTCTAGAAATGAATAATATCTAGAAATAATATATTTTATATGTAATAAACATAGAATAAATAATTTTAGATTAAAAAAATTAAAATAATTCATTTATAAAATATACAATATTTTAAATAATTTTTTATATATTTGTAACAAAAAAAATAATCTTAGAATTTTATTTCAGAATAAAAAAAATCAACTAATTTTTTTTAAATAATATAAAAACAACTTATAAATTTTTAAGCAAATATATGTAATAAAAATTTAATGAATCATTGTAATAGAAATTTTTTTATTTAAAAACATACTTTCTATTATATATTGTGTTTTTTTATTTAAAGTTTATGTAAACCATAATTTGAGTAACAAATATATTCATATGAATTTATTTATATATATATATATATAATGAAATGAATTAACATTAATTTATTAATTATTAACTAGTTATAAATAAGAATAAAATAATTTCAATTTTTTAAAATGTTTTTTTGAAAAAAAAAATTTCTTAAAAAAATTTATTTAAAAAATGAAATATATAATGGTTTTTAGATGATATTATTAAAATTTAATGATTTTGAGTATATTGAAATATGTTATCACTCATTTAATTATTAGTAATTAATATAAAATAAGAATAACAAAACATAATGTATAAAATTAATTTTTTTGTTGAATAGTATTTTTCAAATGTTTTAAATTTTTAATTAATAGTTATATTAAAAATATTTTGAACTTCAATTAGATTAATTTGATTGATGTTTCTGAATCAAGTCATCAAAATTTTTTAAGAGTGTCAATGTTTTTTTCATTAAAAAAATAAGTTACAGAGTTAAAAAGTGAGTTACCATGGTAAGGGTAAAATGATGTATAATGGGTTAAATTTAGTTATAAAATCCTAAAATATAATTAAACATTCATATAAAGAGTTTATTTGATAATATTCATAAAACATATCGATTATTTTTTCACTTGGGATCTACATTCCACGTACAATGTCATTCTTTACATATTCAGGAATGGGTATTTATAGAAATGCCTCCCAAACTCTCCTATCAAAGGATCCCTCCTATTCCAACATCAAACCAAAATTTTCCTTCATTTATTAATTTAATACCTATATAAACTTATATCCAAAATTCCTTTAATACTTTTAGTAGAATATTTTATCAATATGGAAGTCTAAATCCTTCATTTTAAATAAAACCATTTCGATAAAGAGAGAATTCATCAAAGTATCTAGTTCTTCACCATATTTTCCAACTAACATATCATATCAACAAATTATAAATCTCATTCTAGACTCCAATTATTAAATATTAAAATAATTATAATTCTATAAAAACTTATATTATTATTATATAACCTTACACTCTTTCTCATTCGTTTGTATAGCTTCTTCATATTTAGGTCGGTTCAACCAATTACATGAATTATGCTCTAATATCATCACTTTTTTCAACATTAATATGTATTATAAATTTAATATTGGAAATTTATTTTTTATGAATACTTTTTTTGATGTGAGACACACAAAAATAATTATCATTAAAATTAACTCAGTATTAAATAAAAAAACCTTAAAAATTCTCAACTTGAATTCCATTTTTGTGAACTATAACTATATCTTCCATAAAATGAAAATAGGACTATATAAATAATTACAAAAAAATAATTTCATTCCATTTTTTAATTTTTAATGAATAACATGTTATCAGTGAATGATTATTCGCATCTCATGTGTAAAAACTTTGTTAAATGATCTAAATTACGAACATCTGATGATGAAAATAAACAATATCTAACTAATTTATGTGCATTAAATTATTATAATTAAATAGTATAAAAGGTAATATATTTTAATATGTTTTTTAATGATGTTATTTTATGATCTTTTTTATTATATAGTAGGTTAAACCATTTTCATGTGTATTGTGAATAAAGGTATGGTTTTCTTTTTGGATGTGTGACACAAAAAATAATTTTCATTAAAATTAACTCATTATTGAAGAAAAAATACCTGAAACATGCTCTACATGAATTCAATTTTTGTGAACCATAACTATATATTATAAAAAATTAAAATATGACTATATAAATAATTATTAAAAAATAATTTCCTTTTTTTTCTAATCTTTGAATGAATAACATGTTATCGGTGAATGATTATTGACATCGCATGTGTAAAACTTTTGTAAAATGATCCCAATTGCGAACATTTGATGATGAAAATAAAAAATAACTAACTAATATATGTGTATTAAATTATTATAATTAAACATTATAAAATGTAACATATTTTAATAAGCTTTTTAATGAATTTATTTTATACTCTTTTTTATTATATAGTAGGTTAAATCATTTTCATAGGAGTTGGGAATAAAGGTATGGTTTTATTTTGGGATATCACTTTAAAAACATGATTTTATATGTATAAATACTAATTAGTGAAAATTGTAGGAAATTTATCTCATTAAATAAATAAATTTTCTTATAATATTGTTATTTTTGTAGTTTTAATATCCATTTAACATTTTCCATTCCTATTGGTTTATAATACACCTAAAATTATGCATGTATGTGGGATTTTCCTTATCTCATCTTTTCAGTTGAAATTTATTCCAAATCTATTTTATTGATTATGTATCAAGAATTTACAATTTCTCCTTTTTTACACCTTTATGAGTTCTTAATATCATTCTCATCAAATGTTTACCTTCTTTTACAAAATTCAAAAAATAATCTTTTAACGCTCATTTTTAACATCTTTCTCATGGTCACTTTCACTATTCTTATAATATTTCTTTTATAAATTTTTATATGCATTAATGTTTCTAATGATTCACATATATATGTTTTAATAAGTATTACACTTATTTTCCATTATAATTTAATTATTCCTTATGTAAATTTTCGTGAAACTCATTTCTTTATAATTGGTTATTTATGATATGGATTATTTTTTATTGTGATTATGTATTTGTGTCACATCTATGTATGTTTATCAATAATTTATGAGTTTTTTGGAAATAGAAATTTAATTAATTGGGTAAATATCTATATATATTTTCCTAATAGGGTTTGATTTCATTTTTTTATATTTTAATAAGTGTTTAGTGATGAAATTGTTAATGGGTTGAAGAATTTTATAGATCACATACTCAAGATTCATAGACATGTCTTGGATGTAATATTTGATTGGTTGATAAGATGTGGAGATGATTTGAAGATTTATTGAAGATATTTGAGTGAAGTTTGAATCCTAATATTGGTGTGGTATATACTTTTTTTCTTATGGTTAATCCACTACCCATAGATTTATATAGTCACTTGTTTATGAATTTGATCTATATAAACCAAGGCAAGGTAGCATCACATAGTCGATCCAGATGGCGTGGTAATTTGGTTGTTTATATGATTTATTTTATGGTTATACATGGGTCCACTTGACATAGTCGATCAATTGAATTTTACATGTTGGTGATCCTCTTGGTGGATTTTAAATCTCACATCCTGCAACATACTTAGAGTTTTGAGGCAGTTTACTGGTTGAAAATATGAGTTCCTAGAATGTTTATATTCTAAATAATTTGATTTTTATAATGCATTTTTTACTATTCTTCATTGATTAAATGTCAAAATAAAATTTTGATTCATGTAAATATATTTACTAAAAAATATTCTTAGTGAATTTAATCAAATTTCATATGATTTTGTGATAAATATCAATGTGTTTCTATAAAATTAATAAGATGAGAGTGATCATAATATTTTTAGGTTTGAATTTAAGCATATGAATGTAAACCTTTGATATTGTAAGAATTTGAGGCTTGAATGTTACCCTTTGAATGTAATCCTTTGAGATCATAAAATTTTGATGATTGTTAGACATTGAGGCATTTAAAGTCATTAAAAGTGGAACTTTAGGTCTTTTAAGAGTTGATAATAAGACTTTACCATCACCAGTATTTTTCTTTGAGCACATGAGGCACCCTGGACCTAGACTTTCGAATCTAGTTCTAAAAATAAATTCTTTTAACACTATATTTGATATGTAATTATATAAATAAATCATTTTTTTATAGAATTTTTATAATTTAAAAATTACATATAACAAATAATCACACAATCCTAGGAATTGGAGGTTTTTTTTCTTTTAGGATCATCTAAATAAGATACTTTTTTTGAGAGAAAACAGATATCATTAATGAAAAATATTAGCAGATGTACATATGCAAAGCCATGAAGGGAAATTGTCCAGCCAGAGCTGGTTGGCCTCAGAAGTTCCTGATGTCGCCAACTGGTGAGCCGCATTGTTGCCTTCAATTTTGGTAAAGGAGAAGGTGTAGAATGAAAAGCATTGGTAGAGCAAGAGAATTCTCTTGATGATGAGGCCAAATGACTGGAGTCCGCCATCGTTGTGGTTAATGGCATCGATCACTGTGAGGCAGTCAGATTCAATGCAGATATCAACCCACCCACATTCCAAAGCCATCATCAAACCAGCCAGGATGGAATTAGCCTCAGCAACAACAGGTTCCCAAAAGGCATGATGTGATTCATACTTTGCAGTCATGATTTTCCCCAGATGATTTCGGGCCAGGAGACCGAGGGAGAAAAGTCCATCCTTGGGGAGAGATGCATCCACGTTGATTTTAAGGGTGACTTTCATTGGGGGTTCCAATGATGGGGGGGAGGGGGAGCATCAGGATTTTGATGTCCATTGTGTTGATTCCATCCCTTGATCCATGAAGTGGCATGTTCTGTCCAGAATTCCATAGGTTTATGCATGTGATGGAAAACAACATCCTTACGTCGGACCCAGATGATCCAGGCCTAGGTGGAGAATGAACCTACATTAGTCAATGAGAGAGAGGAGCACCATTGCATCAAAAGAGCGGGGAGGTCAGAAGCCAAGTCCAGGTTACACCAACTGGGGTCGGGTCCCGTTTATTCCAGATTTACTTAGCTCCTGGACAGTGAATGATGGCATGCAAGGGGGTCTCTGGAATATTCGGGCAAAAAGGTAGGGAGGGGCATTGGACATATGTCAGTAAATGATAAGGTTCATCGTAGAGAGGGTTCCCATGAAAACATGCCACCAATGGTGGCATATTGTTTGGGGGAAATTGAGCTTCCAAAGCGATTTCCATGGCCCCTCGTTCTAGTCCACTAGGTGGTTTCCAAAAGAAAGTCTGTAACCGGATCTCACCGTGTATTCACCCGACATGTGATTGGTCTAGAAGAGATGGTCGGGGCCTGTGTCAGGGACCCAGGGGATGCTTAGGATAATTCTTTGGTCTCTTTCATTAAACCATTCATAAATATTTTCCAAACACCACCCCGTCCCTTGGTCGGAAAGGAGGCTTCTGATAGTGGCGTCTTCAAAGCCCGGTTGAGCGTGGGATGTAGCCCGCATACCTTCCAAATCGATCAGTCGTGGGTCATCCCAAATGTTGACAGATGAGACATCCCCAATCCCCCATCCCAGTTCTTTTTCCAAGAGCTTTCGGGCCCCCGAAATTCTTCTCCAAAGGAATATAGGACGCAGGCCAAGTGAGGAAACATGGAAGTCTGTGTGGGGAAAGTACTTAGCTCGTAGTACCCGCACACAGAGAGATGATGGACGGTTAATAAGGTGCCATCCTTTCTTGGCCAATAGTGCATCATTGAATATGAGACGATTCTAGATTCTCATTCCTCCCTCCAGCTTGGGGATGAAAATTTTCTCCCAGGTCATCCAGTGGGGTCTATTCCTTCCATCGTTTTTCCCCCACCAGAAGTTCGCAGTACGTGTATGGATCTGGTTGACGATGGCTACCGGGAGCTTAAATAGGGACATAAAATAGCTTGGGATAGACTGTGTGACAGCTTTAATGAGAGGGGAATATGATGGAGTATTGATAAGAATATAATATACTTATTTTATGATACTCGTGATCATTTATCCATAATAGAACCACACAAGACACCCTTCTAGAGTTATCATAAGTTACACTTGTCTTCTTAACCTAGGGAATGAAAAAATAATAAATGGGTGAGATTATATGATCAGTAATGGAAACACTCGATAAAAATTCATAATAGGTTGGATCATAAGAATATGACAAAACATGATCATGGGAGAAATATATTATTAAAAATAACATGGAACAATAAGATTTATCCATAAGTCATGATAGTGAGACATGTAATCTTAAACAAAAAAATGAACCCTAATATAACAGTATGAGATAATAATCATGATCCATAGAGCGTTATCCTAAGAATATAACATAGACAAGTGGAACAAAAATAATCATAGAAATTATAACATTATGGATTAGACATCACGACATGTTTCCCACAGTGGATTAAGCACCACTCCCCATTTCCCATTATTATTTAGTTATATTTAATGCATTAATAAATTAATTAGAGGGATATAAATAACCTATCCAATATTAAGGATATATTAGATCCAAACTATTTTATGTATTTATTTAACCCAAATCATCTTAAGGATTTATTGGACACAGCCCATGTCAAGGATTCATGTAAACAAAACCATCTGAGGGATTTATTAAACCCAAACTAACTCATAATGATAATCCTAATACAATGTAAATAAAATATCATTACTTAAATAATTCATGAAATAAAATTACATGGAGGAAGCAACAAATATTGGAAAAAAGATATTCAAGAAGAAAAATTCCAAATCAATAGAGGGATTTGAGAAAAAAAGACCCTTACAAGCTTGATATCTGTTAAATTGTAATCCAATTAAATAAAGAACAATATATGGATCTTAAAACACCAAGAATTACATGAATTTGGTAAAATAACTCCATTATGTATTAATAAAACCATATAAAATATTTCATCATATACAATAACAAATATGTCTTGAGAAATTAAATTTGAGACAATGAACCCCTTACCTTAATTCTTGAATTTCAATAAATCATAAGAATATACTATATAAAAAATTACTATCTTAATTAGATATTTATAAACTATATTCAAATTTATAACCATTTAAAAAAATATTTATAATTATTCTCTATATGTATAATCGTAAGTTATTATCTATTTTCAGTATCAGGTGTGAGTAATATTGATTGTTTTGAATGAGTTCAGTAATAATAGTGTTGTATTTTTACTGAAAAATTATTCCATTCATATAAAATAAAAGGTAATATAATTAATGATTTATAATTATTTTTAATATTATAATTTAATTATATGGGTTTTTTATGATACTTAAAGATGAAATCAGCTATGAGCATGTTTCATTAACGTTTTGAAAACATATGTTAGAATCATAAATAATGAGTTTAATATTAATTCTAACATTCTAGAAAAAAAATACTTATATATATCATCAATTATAATTAATTATTTTCTCATATTTATCCATGATATTATTTTATATCATTTTTTCAAGTAGTTAGTTAGACCAACCCATGCGTGAACATACTATAATTATTGTATTAGTATGATTATAAAAGTGGATTATTTTTGGAATAATATCATTATTATAGAGGATTAATTAAATTATTTATATATGATTAAGTTGGTGAATCTTATTTGAGGTGATTTTAAAAAATTTGAAATAATTTAAATTAAAATATAGATATGTTACTTCATAGAAGTGGTTATCCGCACGAATGGTGTTTTTTTTTCTTATTAGAAAATTGGCAGGGTGGTTAGTGTTTATTAAAAAAATATAAACAAATAATTATTACCAAAATAATAAATTCATAATATAATATGATGAAATATATATTTGAAATGGTAAGATATAAAATAAAAAAAATTAGAGAAAAGTTAGTACTTACATTGATAAATTTGAGTTTCCTTTGGAGGATTGCTTGGAAAGGGAGGACATTGGCCATAGTCTTGTGTATACAAACTTAACAAAGTGAACTAAAATTCCATGGGAAGTAAATAGGGTATATTTTCAAGAGTAATCCATAATTTTTGAGTGATCATGAATGGGTGGTTAGTGGGCCCTTTTATAAGTTTTGAGAATGTAATTTTGGTAGATATTTCTTCTTAATATATTGGGAGAACATGTTTTGCATGTTCATAATACTATAAATTTAATATAATAGATTATAGGTATTTTTTGGATGACACATACATCAAACACTTAATTAAAACATGTATTTAACATGTTTTGACTTTTACCCCTTTGGTTAACCCATTTTACTCATTTGCCTTTTATAGTGGAAACAAGTTTTTACCTATGTAATTTATCCTTTATGTCTAATAATAAAATAGTACATTTAAAATAATTTGAAAAGAATGATTATAAATATGAAATATATTTTAATAGATAACATTTATATCTGAATGAAAAATTCATTTTCACATTAGTGCGTGTAACTTGCAAAAACTCATTTATAGAAAATGTATATTTTATAATTTCAAATTTATATATTGCGTAAAAATTACTAATTTCATTTATTTTATTGATATAAATTATTTTATTATAATAAAATTGTGTCTTTCAAATGAATGAAAACCGAAATTTTATCAAAATAATATTTAATTAAAAGAAAACACCAAAATAGATTCTTTTATTAGAAAATATTACTTAATATTTAAAAATGTTAAATATAGGTTTTATAAATTCAGAATGGTATTTAGAATAGAATATTTTTAATCCTTACACACATCATGGATCATGAAAATTAATTTATATCTTGTTGTGTTATATCAACTTATTTTTATATTAATAAAAATTAAGGTTTTTTTAAAGACTATATTTTTTTACTATTTATTAGAAATAAATTATTTCAAAAAAATATTAATAATAAGATAATTTTGATATATGGATTAAAAAATGAAGTTCACTTCTTAAAATTCATATTATAAAATTCATAAATTTATCTTTTAAATGAAAATGAAAAAATATTAGAAAAGACTAATTTTATTAAAAAATGAAATTTTTAAACATTAATTGTTCATAGTATGATTTCAAACAATTTACAATTTTAAATTATATTAATATGTGAGTTTATATATTTAAATATTATAGATTATAAAATTAATCATTTTAAAATTGGTTTATTTGATATATTAGGATAAAATAGAAGACAATTGTAGAAAAATAGTTATTTGTGAAAGAATAATTCTTTTTAATATGAAGTCATATTAATTATATAACATATAAATATAAGAAATTTTTTTTAATATACTTTTCTTTAATGGAGGTTTTATTATCCAAGATTTTTTTAATAATATTCATCTAATATTTTATGACTCATTTTAGTTGTGTGTTTCATATAGAACGAGCTAATATTGATTTATGGAAAATATATATTGAAATCTTGAGATATTGAAGTTAAATACATCCTAAGAATATTACTTCAACACTTAAACTATTTTTGAGTTTTCTAAGACATAATAAATGATAAGGTAAGTAGCATTCCACAAACTAGAGGTTCTTGTGGTAGAGATACATGATTCAATCCATAAATATATTTCTAATGAATTTAATTAATCATATTTTGGGGAGAATTAAAAGACGGAAACACCTGACTCTTCAAGAGATTTAAAAAAAAGATTTGAATGGGTATTTTGAATTATATTTTCATATAGAAATAAAATTGGAAATATCTTCTTGATTTTAGTAAGAAGTTCTTGACAGCCAAAGAATGAGGGGGTTTCTAATTTTTAATTGAAAATAAATTATATTCTCATGAAATTGTTTTTTTGTATTATGATATAAATATGTAGGAATACAATGATGAAAATTTTAGATCATCTCTATAACAAATATTTATAGTGATATGAATTATTGATAACACATAAACATCTTATGTGAAAAAATATTAAGATCCCATTACATTTCATTGTAAAAGAGAGAATAAGAGTTTAATGCAAAGGATAACATTTTTGGGGATGAATACATTCAATCCGAGTATTTAGAAGGAATGGGTGGACCCTAATCATTCAATTTATAGATTTAGTGTTGAAACTAGTCATGTTTTTCACCATTAATAGATATTAAAGTTATTAAGGTGTTATACATGATCATATCTGTCAATCCATCTGTTTATAGAGGGATATATATTCATAACTGGCATAAAATAATCTATGAGTATAATAGGATATTTTTGTAATTATATAGATGTTTAAAAATAAACTTGTGAATGTGGTGTATTAATTAATACTTAAGGCTTGTGATTGTGGTGTCTAACTAATTACAATAGGATTTCAATAAGGGTGTCGAACCAATTTCTAGAGAATTATAATTAGGGTGTTGAACCATTTTTAGAAACATGTGTCTATAGTAGATATTCCATATTTAGGACTCTCACTAACAAGGTAATATATAGGTTTTGATATCAATCCTTATAAATATTTTTTTCTACTCTCTCTATTATTATTACTACATGTGAGGTGATGTTATGAGATAATATCAATTGGATTGATATCTTCAACATGTTCAAAATATGAATTGAAAATATAATGAATTTGTAAAAGAATATCATTGATCCCCCCCCCCATACTCTATGTGGTTTTTCTAATCTGGGGAACTATAATTGGTCAATGTTCCCTATAAATATCTAAAAGACATTTTTTAGTAATGGAGAATGTAATGACCCATGATTTTCAATACAATATAATACTTACTATGTACTATAACTTGTGTCACATAATACACCCAACATAAGACAAACCACTACACAATATAGTGAAATTACTAATAAATAATTAATAAAGACTAATATGGTAGACCTTTATATATTCTGAAGGGAAATAATAAATATGAGTTAATATTATATAATAATATTTTAAATAAAATACATTTTCACTGTATTGTGTATTTTCATTTAAAAGATAAATTTAAAAAATATAAAATTTAAATTTTTTAAAATAAATTTAATTTATGACTTCCTCACATAAAAATTTACTTAGTAATAATTTTAATGTTTTTTCTAAAAAGGTTGATTTTGATTCAAAAAATATGGCCTTAATGAAAATTATAATTTTTATGACTTCAAAATTATGTAATTTTATCCTATAAAAATAGAAAAACATTTAAGTAATAAAATATTTATTTAAATAATTACATTATTCATTTCAAAATTTTCTTTGAACTTATAATTATATACCCAATATTTTTTGAAACCAAATTAAAGTGTTACTTTATTAAAAAAATCAGTATTTTCCACTAATTAAGTACATAAATGGTGAAATTTAAGTTTTTTTAATTTAAATCAAATTAAATTTTATATTATTTACAATAAATGAATTTCTATCATTAAAATTAGTATCCAAGATGGTAATATTATCTATAAATATTTAAATCTTAAAAAATTATTTATCTAAAAACTATTTTTACAGGATTAAGTGTGTTTGTTTTAAAATTAAATTTTCATTCTTATAGATATTTTATATGTTAAGATGATTTTAAAATTTTAAATAAAAAGGTTCAAATTATTTAACATTTTCCAATATTAATTTTTTTCATTGATTCTATTTACTATGTTTAAAAATTAATTACTAATGTAAAAATTGATTTTGGTAAAAGGTTTAAGGAAACAAATGCCTTTAGTCACTCTTAACGTGTCTAAAAATGAATGTATTAAATAATTTTCAACCATATATTTCCCCAAACCCTCTATTTATTTACATTTTATTTTTTACCCTTTAATAGTGTCATGTCATCATTTAAAAATGATGAGTATTTTAAAAAGTTCCCATTTTCTCCTCTAATAAAAAGGTGCCATTTTTTCCACTCAATGATGAACTTAATCTTCAATTTAATACTTTAAACTATTATATATTAATCTTCATATAACCCTATCACACAAAAATAATATCATTATCACTCATTTTCATCCTAATCCCCTCAATTTCAAGGGAACTTCCACGGAAAGATCTAGTCTCCAACATATGTGTTATTTTCTTCTTAAGTTTTTCTTCTTAATATTATTCTCAAAAATATCTTATAAAAATAATAATATAATTAAATAATTATAATTTTTATAATTAATGATTTTTATATTAATTTACATCCCTTATTTATTCATTTTATTCCACTTGTAACACAAAATAACATCATTAGTGCATTGTGCAGACTACCACCTCCATTAACCGACGTTGTTTGTTTATTTTATTACATACATTAATGGAAGTTTTTAATAGTTTTATTGATGAGTAAAAATTTTATATCTAATTTATTTATGATTTTTATATTTTAATTTAATATTCACCTCTACTCCCTCTCAATTGTTGAGAAATGGGAATTCTAAACATTAATACGTTAGGACTCCCACCACCATGATAAAACCTTTTTCATTTTTTATCTAGATTTTAGTAAAATATATGAAAACATTAAAATATGGTTTACTAAGATAAATAATTAAATAATTATTATTATGATACTATTATAAAGAAATTATGTCAAAATAAACACCTTATTAACTATACTCGTCAATCAAGTTAATTCCTATTCAGGTTTGGGTTAATTTAACCACCTACATGACCAATGATTTAAAATCCAATTATAGATGATTATGGGCACATAAAAACGAATTTTATTATAATATTTAAATAAAATCATGATAATTATATTTTTCTATAAATATTATATTATGTATTTAACTTATTATTGTAACATTTTCATTTACTAAGATTACCAAAATAAGATGGCACAGAATCAATTTTCTCTCAAACACAAGAAAGAATTATATAATTAACAAATAACATATGATAATAAATGGTCTATAATAAATTAAATATAAATTGGTAAGTTTTATAATATTATGTCTAATAAACATAATTTAGTTATTCAAGTAGTTAAGAGTGTGCTCAGAACAAATCTAGAATAAGGTTAGGGTTCTCATCTCAAAGTCCTGTCATTGATAATTGCTTAAATTATACACCATGTTTTAATATAAATGGGTTAAATAATAAACATTATTTGTATTTTTATCATGATTATATTCTCTTCATAGTATTAAATTTTCATTTATAATTTTGACATCTCATGGGGTTTTGATTCAGAAATTACTAAACCTATAAGGGCTTTTACCTCAATTTTATTTCCTTGATACATAGATCAAATTTATACAATAATTATTATTTAAGTGATGTTTATACTAAAAATTTGTTATAAAATTTCATGAATTTTCTTTTTTTTAACGTATTAGAAGTTTAATTCCATGATCTCTCTTTTATGGGGTTTTTTTAATAAATTTTTACCCATGTCATAAGGGTTTCCATCTCAATTTCCTTTCATCTGGTTATGTTTATATTTACATATGTCTATATTTGAATGATATATATAAAAAACCATTGTAATTTTTCTATCATGATTTTTTAATATCCCATGACATTCAATGTTTAATTTCATTTTATATTTATCATGGGGTTTTGATTCAAATTTTACCATGGTTGTAAGGGTTTTTCATTACAAAAATATCTTTCTGGGGTCATAATCACTCTTCTCTATATATTATTTCTCAATTATAATATATCCAAACATGTTATGATTTTAGGATGTATTTACAACTTCTTTTCTAAAGAAAACATGTTTCAAACCAAATTCATCTTCCTTGAAGAATCCATTATCAAGTTAAAATTAATTTTTGTTTGGGATATTTCACAATTTTTTAATAGATTTTTATCCCATGACATTTCCTTTAATTACCACCAATAATCTTCTTTACATTTCAGAAACTTGAAAAAAAATCTCTAATGATCCGTTTATTCCCCTTTATTCGTTTTAAAATAATGGTTTCACAGTTTTTAAAACGATATTGGTTTTTAAAAAGGTTATTTCAAAATGTTCAAAATCTTTTTTTTATGTTCAAAACAAAAGGTTTTATCAAACACTCAAAATTTAATTTTTTTAGAACCTTATTTACTTATTCAAGTGTCAAATTTTCTTTTAAAACTAAATGTTTCCAAAGTATTTTCAGTTTTTTAAAACTTTATATCTTATTCAAGTCTTTATTACTAAATATAATATTCAAAGTAAAAATTTTAAATGTGTTTTTACATATTAATTTTGATAAATTATGTATTTTTAAGGATATTTTGTTTATAAATAACGTTTTAAAATGTATTCTCTTTCCCTTCACCAAATGTTTTTTGAAATTAATTTTTACTTCAATGTTTTAAAATATTTTGTGAAAATATTTGTATTTTTACTTATAATTACCCTCCAAGTTCTATATTTCCTTAAGTGATTTTTTCATCACTCTTTATATTTTATTATTATATGAATTCTCTTCTAAAATTATAGTTCTGATATTTTATGTTTATTAAGTTCCTTTATGTTATTTTTTTAAAATGTTTAAGAAAATAATTCTATCTCTATGGGTTCATTCTAATATGTTTATGATTACTTTTTTTATGGAACGTGCATATATGGATGATGACAGGTGGGGTCCTATATATCCCCCCAAATGAATTGGTTTTTTTATCTCTCATGAGCTCAAAAGGGTATATAGACGAATTTATCCCAAGCCAAAAATATATATGGGAGGATTTATCTCAAGCCAATGAGGTTTAAGGGATGATTTATTCGAATCCAATGAGGTATATGGGTGGATTTATTCTAAGAAAATGAAGTATATGGGAGGATTTATCCCACACTAATTGATACCCAAGAGTATATATCCCAAACCAATGAGTTACATAATAGGATTTATCACAATCCAAAGGGTACATGGGAGGATTTATCCCCAATCCAAATGGGTACATGGGATATTATTTCCCAAGCCGAAGGGAACGCATATAGATTATCCAAAGAAAAATAAGGTACATAGATTTTTGTTTTTTAAAATTTTTAAATGTGTCTGGTTGTGCCACATTTCTAATGTGTTAATTAAATTGCACTAAATGTTCAAGATGCATTTCATTTCCATTAAATTCTATTTTTTCATGACTATGAATTATTTTTAAATTATTTCACATTTTTATGTAATGCTCACATGTTATATGATTATTGATATGTTTTTGAGCCATGTCAAATATTTTATGATTCGTTATTGATGTTTTATTATATTATGTTACTCTATAATGTTTAATGATAATCATATAAGGTCTTCTGATATTTTATTATGAAATTTATTTCTTCCTCATGTTATCCTCCATGTTTACAATCTATTACACTATGGTATGTTTTCCACTTATTAAGAATTTATGATCACACCTTTCTTATTTTCAAATACCTAGGTTTTTAATATTATAATTTCATGTGAGAAATATATAAAAGGTTTTAGGGAAGCATAATTATGGATAATTATGACAAGTATAGTAAAAATAATAATTATATAGTTAATCTCCATGACATTAAATTTTTTCATCCCTTTATTGTGAGATAATTTGTGAGATTTACTTATTTAATTAGGGTATTAATGTAATATTTATATATGTTTAGATTGGTTCACTATAGTTGTTATCAATGGAAAGGTTTTGTTCTTTTTGGATATCACTTTAGTTATTTTGGAGTTCAGTTTACATATCCATTATGAAAACCCTAAAAATGACTTTATGTCTAGGATGATATCCTAAAATATTGTTAAAGTGTTGAGTAGATAGTTTTACCTAGAAATAAACCCACTTCTAGATACCATAAGAGGATATAGTCTCTAGAACAAATGTACCTAGGGGGAATAACCTTAAAATTTTCATATTTCATATTAACTCAATCATAACCTTGTGTACGATAAATAGGTATAACGGGACACATGGTTTTAAACATTATAGGGATGTTTTTTCATTAATCATATTATATTAAAAATCCATTAAAAAAGATTTATTATCTCAAAGAATTAGGATATTAACTATGATAAAACCCAAACTAAAGAAACCAAAATTGAACCAAGAGTTATTTAGGTTAAACTAAATGATAAAGTGATGGTTTTAGAGAGTAACAAATTTTGAGTTGGATTTTTTCATAGTACTATTATGATGTAAATATTTATCACTCATCATTAACTCTTTTGGTATTATAAATGTCTAGATAAAGGAGGAACCAAGTCAATAATAGATGTGATGGACAATATAATAATTATCAACTAAGAGGGATAGAATCTACAATTGAAAAACGTATCATTATTCGCACTGAAAATATATTGATTTGTGAATAATAACTTGAGCCTTTAAAAGTATATAAACTCCCTAAAGAATATATGTATAGAGTTATGTAAAATATCCCTTGTTGAATAAAATGAAGTAAAAAAGATTCAACTTACAACATTTAAAAATGTAGGAAGAAGTTGTCAAGGGAATGTCTCAGAGGAATAAGAATGTGTTTCAAGTGTGGAAGGAGTGGAAACGATATAATAATTTTTCGGCTCAAATGAGGAAGATTTTCAAAGAAATAGAGGTTAATAGTATTAAATTACTCAAAATTTTATATTTTTGGAATTATGAAAAATGATTCCTTAACCCAACAGCTAATGGGTATAAAAACATTAACAACCACATAAACCAAGGAAATAAGGAAAATCCTATATTATCCCTATTATTGAAAGAAATTCATAAAAAATAAGGGTTAAAGGTACACTTATCCTCCACTCTATATTTGAGGATATACAATATAGTTCTATCCACCCTATTAGGCCTATGATGTTTTCAAATACTATAAAATCAACACCCTAATCATTTGATATTATCTTCTATTATTATTGTATCCCAGTTTGATGTTCATGGGATTATTATTCATTTTAATTCTATTAATTATTCCTTTAATGGTATTTAATGTTATAATTATCATTGAATAACTATCTTTACATGGATTGCATGTCAATTATTAGAATAAAAAACTCACAATTCCTATTTCAAATAAAATCATGAACATCTATCATTATAAGGATTACTTTGAACCCTCTTGGAGTACTTATCCATTATAAGATTTATGATACCTAATCATAGAGGATTTTTAAATCAAAACCTTAAAAGAAAGTCAATATTTTGATATGACTCTTAGAAAGGATTATATTATGTCTATAATATAGACTGAATTAGTAAGATAGTTACCCCATTAGAAATTAACTCTCAATATATATCAATATTTTATATACAATTAACTATATTAATTAGTAATTGATAATTAAAATTGTTTGGATTTAATTAATTTAATGGGGTGAGAGAATAATGACTCAATATTTTGGATCCTTTAATGTATATACTATATTCCATAACATGGTCCACATTCTAAACCCAATGTAAACAAAAAACATAAAATTATAAAGTTATTTATAAATCTATAATAAATACTAATATGGAACACCATTAAATTTTTACAAGGTAAATAATTAATAGGATTCAGTATTAAAGATTTTTATTTAAAATGAAATCTTTTTTCTTTTTAAAAGGTGTTTTATTTAAAAATATAAATAAAAAATTTTATAATTTTTATTTTATCAAATAAAATTTGATTTTGAATTACTCACATAAAAAATTTAATTAATTGTAATTTTATATTTTTTAATGAAAATGATGAGTTTTCTTCAAAAAAATGGTTTTACGAAAATTATATTTTTTATGATTTTATCATTATGTAAATTATCCTAGAAAACTTCAAATAAAACATAAGTAATCAAATACTTATTTAAGTAATAAATTTATTCATTTTAAATTATTTATTAGACATCAAATTCTATATTCAATATTTTTTAAAACTTAATTCAATTATTACTTTAATAAAAATAATATTTTGGTATTTTCCTCTCATAAAGTGTTTAGATGACGAAATTAGGTTTTGGATTTCCTTTTAAGCCACAAAAATTTTATTTGTTATAATAAATAAATTTATTTAATTAAAATTAGTATCCTAGATAATTATATCTTACACATAAACTTAATGCTTCAATTTTTATTTTTATAAAAACTGTTTTTACGTGATTATGTGTTTTCATTTTGAAAATAAATTTTCATAGATTTAGAAACATTTTGGATTAAAAAAAATTCAAATTTGAAATTATAAGTTTAAAATTAGTTTAAAATATCCAATCTTATTTTTCTTCAATAATATTAAGTGCTAAGGTTAAAAATTAATTACTATTGTAAAAGATAGTTTGGGTAAAAGGTTAAAGGTAAAGAAACAAAAACCTTATATCACTCTTAACTTGTCTAAAAATAAATTTATAAGAGTATTTTCTACCTTATATTGTCCACAACCCCCATTTTCCCACTTTTTTCATTTAACCTACAATAGTGTCATGACATTATTGAAAAATAATAAGTATTTACAAAAATTATTATTTCCTACTCTTATAAAAGGGTACCACATCCACCAATAAATCATATAATTCTATTTTTATTTACTCAATAATAATATCCCATTTTAATTTTATTATAAACTTATCACCAAAACATAATCCCCTTTTCACTCATCTTTAGCCTAATCCCTTTAATTTAAATGGAACTTCTAAAGAATGATCATGTCTCCAATGTAAGTACAATTTCCATCTTTTGTTTTTTCTTAATATAACTCTTAAAAATATCTTATAACCATAAAAATATGATGAATTCGGTATAATTAATATGCTATTTTTTTATTAATGGTAAAACCATTCTTTATCCATTTTAATTCATTTAGAAAAAAAGAACATTGTTAGTGCGTTGTGTGGACTACCGCCTCCACAAAGAGACAATATTTGTTTACTCATTATCAACATTCATGAATGGTGTTAATTCATGTAATTATGAATAAATTTATTGCATTAAATTTAATTGTGATTCTGAAATTTTAATTTAATATCCACATTCACCCCTCTCAAGCTTAGAGAAATGGAAATGCTACAAATACATACAAGAGGACTCTAGCCTCCACGATGAAACATTTTTCATTTCTCATCTAGATTTTTATAAATTATCTAAACACATTACAATATGTTTCACTATAATAAATAAATATAAATAATATCCCTGTAATTCAGTTATAATTATACTATTTCAAAAGAAACAACTCATTAAACATACTCCCTAATCAAGTTAAAGTGTCTTCATGTTTGGGTTGATTTTACCACCTACTTCAAAAACGATTTAAAATATAATTATGTATTACTATGGTAATATGAAAAAATATTTTTTTAGAATATATTAATCAAATAATTACTATTAAATTTATCTATAAAATTTATATTGAGTATTTAATTTATTATTTAAGAAGTATTTTGTGTTCTTTAATAATACCAAAACAAATCAACACCAATTCAATTTTCATCCAAACAAAAGTAGGAATTATAAAATATTTAAATATTATATAATAATATATGGTCCATATCAGATTAAATATATAATAATAAATTATATAATAATGTATCTATAAAACATAGTTTTCATATTCGTGTAGTTAATCACATGCACATAACAACTCTGGAACCTGGTAAGGGTTTTTATCTGAAACTCCCATATTTGATAAATTCTTATGTTATAAACCTTGTTTTCATCTCAATGGTGTAAATATTAAAACTTTTTGAAAACAATTATCATTATTATTCCATTATATTAAATTATCTTTTCATATTTACACATCTTATGTGGTTTTGATTCAAAAATTACTAAATATGTAAGTGATTTTATCTGAATTTCCCTTTATTGAGATAGAGTTCATATTTGTGCACAAATTGTAGTTTAAGTGGTATTTTTAATAATTAATTGTTATAATATTTAATCAATTATACTTTATTCATGGTATTTTAGCTTTCATTTCAACCTCCCCTTTTTATGAGGTTTTTTATTGAATTTTCATTAAGGTTGAAGGGGTTTCCATCTCAATTTCCTTTCATCAAGACATGTTTATATTAAACTCCATGTTTATATTTTTATTATATGAATAAAAACCATTTTAATTTTTTAATCATGATTACATTATATTTCATGATATTAATTTTTTTATTTCATGTTATCTTTTTTATAGGGTTTTGATTAAAATGTTTCAAAGGTTGCAAGGGGTTTTCATTTCTCAAATCGCTTTATAGGGTCATAACAACTCAACTCTATCTATTATTTTTCAACATTTATCTAACATATACTATTATGGTTTTAGGATTTATTTCCACATTTTTTATGTGGCAATAATGTTTCATACAAAATTATTCCCCATTGATGATTCTATTGTTTAATTAAAATGCATTTTCATTAAGTATAATTCTCATTTATTGTAATGTATTTCTCTTAAATGTTCATATTTTTACATCCCCACAATATTCTCCTTTCATTAGTAGAATCTAAAATTTCTTTTATATACAAATATTCTTTTTGTTCCATTTTAATTATTTTAACATAAAGGTTTCACCAACTTTTTAATGATATGGTTTTTTCAACAAGGATATTTCAAAATGTTAAAAATATTTTTCCATATTTTAGAAATATAATATTTTATCATCCACTCCATAATTTATTTTCATAACCTTTATGTCCTTTTAATGTCCCAATTTTTAAAAGTTCTTTTATAATTAATGGTTTTTAAACAATTTTCACTTCCTTTTTTGGGAAAATATTGTGACTTTATATAGTATTCATTCTTAATGATTATTTTTAAAGTAAAATTTTTCGAAAAAATCACTATTACATTTTGAAAACTAATATATTTTCAAAAATATGTTATTTTGAAATAATGTTTTTAGAATTCTTCTCCATACCTTCATAAAAATGTTTTTTGAAAGTAATATTCACATCAATGTTTTAAAAGGTTTTGTAAAGACATTTTTATTTTTACTTAAAATTACCATATGAGGTTTATATTCCATGAAATTATTTTTTGTCACCCCTTATATTTTATTATGATATTATTTATTTTTTTAATGAGTGTTTCTAAATTTTATGATTTATTAAGTTCATGTTGGTTGATCTTTTTGAAAGTTTTAAGAAACCCATTCACTTTCCACGGGTTCATTAAGATATGTTTATGATTGATTTTTTTTGAAACACATATGTAAGGATGATGATGGTAGGGGTCTTATATCTCCCTCCAATGAATTATTTTAGTTTTATATATCATGATCTCAAAAGGATACATGAGTGGATTTATCACAAGACTAAATATTCATGACAGGATTTATCCCAAGCCAATGTGTTACATGGGAGGATTTATCCTAATCCAATGAGGTACACAAGAGGATTTATTCCAAGACAAAGGGAACATGGGAAGATTTATCCAAATCCAGTGAGGTACACAAGAGGATTTATCAAAATCCAATGGGTACACATGGGGATTAGTCTCCAATAAAAAGGGGTGAAAGTGTAGTTTTATTCCAATCCCAAGGGTGCATGGGAAGTTTATCACAATCCCAAGAATATATAGTAATTTTTTTATATTATTTTTCTATTCTTATGGTTGTGCCACATTTCCAAGATGTTCATTAAATTATATTAATTTTTAAAGATGCATTCAATTTCCATGAATTTTTATTTTTTTCATGATTATACCTTATTTTTATAGTATTATTCACTTTTATGTCAGAATCACATGTCATTTTATTATTGATTTTTGTTCTAATGACCCAGAATTTTTGAATGATAACTATTTTTTGAAAATGTGTGTAATATTATATTATACAAAACAAAATCATATCATTTTAATAATGAATGGAATATAAATGGAAACATGACCATATCGATTCGAATATTATATGACTATTAGTCAATATTCCAGTTGTAAACTATAATCTTTTTAATAATTTTATTGTTATAATTAGAGTTTATAAGTCAAACATGACAAGGGATAATTAATACATAAAGGAGAAGCAATGGCCTCAACCAATAGAGTCTTTCCGTATGAATCCCATTTGTCAGAACTTGGGAGGGAGGTAGCATCACTAGGGTTCAGCCTTAACCAAGCCCAATATGAGCTTCCAAAATTGAATCTTGAATGAAATTACCTATAGGAGAATTTCACATTAGTAGAAATTACCCCTCAGGTGATGTTAGTTGATCCACCCCATTAATCAATCACAATCACACATATTTCTCTCTGGTCATACATGGGTGTTATAAGGTGTTATTTTTCCTAGGCTTAGTTACATAATGTTAATTTCATTTTTATGAATAAAATTTTTATTCAATCAATTTCTGTTTAAGAATAGTTCGGTTTTATAAAAATATGTTTAATTAAGATGGAATATTATAAATTTACTTTTCAAACACAAATTTTACCTTTCAAAAAATATATAAATTTTTATAATAAACACATTTATTATGATTAATACTCATTTTAATAGAATTTTATGATAAAAAACGTTTATTTTTATATAAATTATAATATAATTTTATTATTTTTAAGTGTCATAAATTTTACTATGCATATTCGACCTGATATTTTTTTAATAAATAATGAATTTTATAGTTAAAAGTTAAAAAACTAACATTTAGATAATTATTATGAAAAAATAAACATAATTTTTTTAAATCATCCCTTTTTATTTAAGATAGAGTGAATTTATGAGTATTTCAAAAATAATTTATTTTTTAGGGAATAGTATAAATATACTTTGAGGTTTGAGGTATGTTTAATGACATCATAATAATGTCATAATGATGTAATAATTATTTAACCACGATACACGACTCAAAATATGTTATTTTATTAATATCATTTATTTTAATATATTTTAATCATTTCTTAAAACTATAAGTTACTTTTCAAATTCTAAAATGGAAAATTTAACAATAAACATATCATTATGAAAAAAAATTACTTTTCTTTTCCAAAATAAGTAATTAATATGATTTTTTGTTCTTTTGGCTTAAAATAACATAAAATATGTCCCAAATTCCCAAAAACATGTACAAAAATAATGGTCAGGACCGTGGTTTTTCATTTTCCATGACCTAGATTTTTATGGCCTATATTTGGGAATTATTAAACAAATCATTCACTTTTCCTATAAATACCCACCCATTTCTCCTTTTATGTTCACTAAAAATACATCCCCTATGAATATATACTATTTTTACCTCCCATTTTGTCCCAGCATGGTGTCCTCAATCCCCCAAGGTTACATTCTTCATGATTTAGGCACTACTATTCAAGGTAAGGGAATTATCCTTCTTTTCATTTCAATTCAAGGACATCTTGTTGTATATTTATTATAAATTTTCTGATTACTCTATAAGATTTCCTTTTTTATCATACCCTTACTTCTAAATTATATGATAACAATGGAAGAACCATGACCCCTCTTATTTTACAATTTTTCAATATCATGTTTTATACCCATTATGTTGTCAAATTTACTTCTCAAAATTTCCCTCTTCTCCTTAAAAAATAATATTTTATTTTTGTGAAGGACCAAGACTAAATCTTTTAAAAGGGTATTTAATTAGATAAAAAAATAATTATTTTATTATTGGATTAAAATGCATTATATCTTCATTCCCTTTTTGTGGGTTCAAAATGACATAATGAACATGTTTTTAAGAACTTCTGAAACACCATGATTTTTATATAAAAACTATTTTTTATTATCCATGGGTTATTTATGAAATTTTTTATTATAATATATCTGAATCAAATTAAATAAGGAAAATTAAGAGTTCATCCTGATAGAACTCCAATTAATAGGGTAAATAATTTAATCTCTAGAGATAACATGTTTTACAATACCTTTGGGAATATCATTGTTACCTAAAAGTTAATTTTTTTATCAAAACACTTTTACTGAAAAGTGAGAAACCCCAAGTTTACCCAAGTACAACACTAATTTAAATCATATACTTGTTGAAAACGAACTTGATCCTATCAGAGGCATTCTCCCTGCATAATTTTCAAGAAAGGGATGGTACCTGTAAGTCTGGGAACTCTATTATTAGATCTTCAAAGTGTGTTTCTAGATAATCCCAAGACTTCAGGTACTCATTTATATTGATATTCCCTTCATTGAAGGCTCTGATCATGATAAGATGTTGTTTTTCAATACATTCACCTTGCTCATTATTAGTATCCATGTGTGTCAATCTTTCCATAATCCTCACTAATTTCTCTTTTTTATCCTTAATCCTAAGAACTTTATCCATTCATTCTTCTCCTGAATGCATAAGAATTTCCAGAACATGTTAAAGTTTTATAATGGACTCCCACATCTGTCCAATAGACATGACAAAAGTCTCTAAAACCTTCTCCTCTAACCTTACATCCTCAGACTATAGTAGATTCCCCCCAGGAAGGTCCACATCCTTCTTCCCTTCTGCATCACCTTGAGAAACTACCACAATTTCTAAAAGATCATTCCCCTTTGTAACCTATTTAACGTCTCTATTTGGCCCAAGATTCTTCTTGATACCCTCCACTATCTGGAGCTCATGTTTTTTGGTGTTACCACCTTTTTTATCTAATTGTGTCTCCATTGGTTTTGGAAGGCCTAAGTATTCTTTATTCCCCTTAGTTTTCTTCTTCTTGTTTTCAATGCAACTCCCCAAATCCATATTTTCCTTATTCCCTATCTTTCTCCTTGGGATATTAAGAGCCTTACCATAATCTCCCATTTCATTGTAATGTGAATTTTCCTTTCCAAACTATGCTCTTAAGAGGCCACTACTAATTCTCTCTGCACAACTGTCATCACAAAGGAGATCAAAGAGATTATTAAAGTTAAGAAAGAACAAGGTCCTTCTCAGTTTGTGTCTCTATTTATTGTTCAAAAAACTATCAGATCCATGTCATGGTTCTACCCAGTCTTGTTCGTCTTTAGTGCTTACCTCCCAAATCGGTTGTGACACTCCTTCAGAATTTTTACCACTTCCTGCTCGCATTTCCAGTGCATAAGTTCCATGGCTGGAATTAAAAGTTCCATCCATGCTAACCACACCACGAAACACTAATTCCAGAGGGTCTTTCCCAGAAACCTGAAAAGATCCCATATCCTTCCTCAAGAATTTTAAAATATCCTCCACCTTTGAGTTTTTTTTTTGTTCTGTTATTCTATAACATCTCCACCATAGGTTTGTCCCTAGAGGCACCCAGTTTTGACGGCTCCATCAGCCCTCCTCCAGATCCAGCAACCAAACTATTATTACTGCCTCTATAACCAGTATTCAAATGACTTCCATGCCTATAAACCATCATTACATGATATAGTTATTTCACTTAGATTAATAATAAGACTAACATTCAAAAAAAATATGGTGTTTCTAACAGAATTCTTCCCCAACTGTAATCTACACAGTATTATCTAGCCTTGTAGACACGTCCACTTCCACACATATTAGAGGAGATACCAGATGACATACTAACATGGTTCTAATATATAAGCATATATATCTTCCAACCAAGTTTTCTAACATGTAAAATATGGAAGGATTTTGAAAAGGCAAAGGAAGTTCTGGTAGACTAACCCATATTTCCATTGTCAGTACATTGCGCTTCATAGAAAAGTTGAAGGACCACCTGAACAGAAAGAAACGGGAATTGTTTCTTATGCGAGTAGCACTGGACCATGCCATGATCAAATCGTCCTTTATTGAAAAAATGAATCATGATATGTTTGTTGTCATGTAAGCCCACCATCGCATGATCCTGTAAATCCAAGAATCTGAAAACATACTTGTTAATGAAATCAGCCGAAGGATGTCACTTTTTGAACCACACAATCAGAGTAAGATTCATAAGAGATGAATCTACATGATACTCAGCAAAAGAGATTGTTAGATTAGGGAATCCTTCAAATAGATCTCTAACTTTCGGGTTAATCCAAATCTGGGGGACGGTACGAAGGATATCGAGGTTGGAGAAGGTGGAAAAGGAGTCTGATGGATTGAATTGGAGCTACAAGGGTCACTCCCTGCTAGGTGGGGTGGACCAGAATGGTGGATATTAAAGGATCAAAGAACCTCAAAACCCAACCCTGCAGCAAGGGATCTCCCGTCACCAAAGAGTTATTTATTGGGAATATGCTTGTTAATTTTTGTTTATGGCACCTTAGAAATTAGCCTTGGTGATATTCTTATTCATGTGTAAATTAAATATTGTAGAAGAATTTCTAGTTTTTAAATCATGTTCTTTTTATTATGATATTCTTATTTTTACATTGATCATTTCATGGTGATAAACCTCTTGTTATTAATGATATTCCTCATGAATATATGTAAAATATTTCCATTACTAATCCTTATGCTCACCCCATTCCTTTGATTTATGTCCCTAGTTTATAAGATATAATCAATGTACTTAGGATGAACCTATGAAGAATCCGTTCATGTTTATTATAATAATTATTTATATTTTCATGTATTATGTTCCTTATTTCCAAGAAACATAACTTTAAAGGATTCTATATTTTGTCCGATGTAAAAAAAGATAATGTAATAAAAAAGAAGGATGACATAGTTGATATAAATGGATAGTTTAGTTATTTTAGGAAATTATGATTTGAAAACATTAAGAATAACGCTTTGGGAATGATTAAATCTAGGGAAAATAACCTAGTATTTTGGTGAAATATTTAGTAAGGGTTTTAGTGGAAATAAATCCTTTTCTGAATACAAAAAGTGGATGTGGCTCTTGTATAGACTTATCTAGGGGTGACACCTGAAACATCGTCAATGAGATGAACAAAAATGAGAAATGGTTCATGATAATGGGATTTTTTATACTCCTGGTCTGACACTACTGGGGGATTTGTTTTGGTAATCTCAATTTTTTTATAAACCATTATAAAGGATTTGTATAAAATGAATTTTTTTAAGAATAAAATGTTTAAAAATGATATTTTAAGAACTAAAATTTCATTATAATTATAATATTCTTGAAAGAAACATGTTTTTCATTGTTCTTTTCTTATTTTAGACAATGGTATTAAATAAGTGGAACCATGTAAATGATGATCGCAAGAAACCATGCACTGATATGCCTCTGATGGAAGAAAAAATAGAAACCCTTATGAGAATGTCGAACCAACTAACTCAAGTTATGAACAATAACTTGAACCAAGATGAGAGGCCATATTTATATCAAAGTAAAAAAATTATTTTGAGTCCTTCATGCATCAACAACCACCTTCTTTCAGTGGATCTACCATCCCATTTATTTCTTAAAAATTTATAAGCTATCTAGAAAAAATATTTTCTAAAATCCTTTGTTTGGAATCAGAGAAATTAACCCTATGAATATACCACTTAGAGAGAGAAGATTATCATAGTTTTACACTAATTAAAAATTTTAATCCAATAAGTGATTGATTCTATGGAGTTGGAAGAGTTAAAGGAAATATTTTCAATAAATATTTTCCTAGTTTGATGTGAACAAAAATAGAGAAGGAATTCCATGATCTAAATAAGAAGGAATAAATCTGTGGGATGCTATGAGATAAAATTTACAAGACTTTCCCATTACACCTATATATTTGTTATGGATCCTAGTGGAAAGGTTTATATATTATTTGATATATTAATACCATATATATGGAGGAATTTAGTCTAGGGAGACTATGAGAGATGTAATGATATTGTGTGGAGTGTTATAATGGTTGAACTAGAGTTCTGGGAGATAAAGTGGTCACATAAGTCTATTGAAAAGAATAGATATTGGGAACCAAACTTAGGGATGAGATGTGATCATTGAAGAGGAGGAAAGTAATTGAACCTTAACACATGCAACAAATGTTGGAAGAATCGTTCGGGGAAATACTTTCCCAGGAGTGGAAAATTTTACATGTTTTGAAGAGATGGCTATATAGCTCGAAACTATAATAGTGAGGTGAAGCCTAAACTTCTCAACACTAATGATAAAGTTAATATGGTGTAGGCCTAGCCAAATTTATAATTCTATAAGTTTGGATAGCTTGGTAATTTTTCCAATCACTATTCAAAGCATAAGTTAATTGAGGGGAATCATTGTCAACCACGCCTTACACCAAGGGAGCAAGGTTGGGAATTTTTTATCATGATGGATGAAGTAGAATCCCTAAATGATGTGGTCACAGGAACCCTTATTGTTCTATTAAAGCTAGAAATTACTTTGTTTGATTCTATTTCTACACATTCATTTATTTACTCCAAGTTTTTAAAGAATATATAATCAATCCATTAACTTCTATAGTTAGAGTTTTTAGGCCAGAATCCTGGAGGGATTATCTAAGAATCAATAGTGCATAGAAACTATAGTGTTGACTTTGGTGATCACAATCACATTGAAAATCTAATAGTTATTTCTATGCTAAAATTCAAAATTATAATAAGGATGGACTGGCTCTTAAATTATACTGATAAGATCAACTGAAGAAGTAAGAAAATATCAATAGTCTTGAATGGAAACCCAATAGTTATTTTCAAAGGAGAGATATCAAAACCTGATCTCTGTCTAGAATAACCTCCCATAGCCTTATTTATAGAGATTATTGACTAATATGAACAAGGAAATGAACATATAAAAATAGAGAATAGTCCCATTATTTAGAAATAAATGGATATATTTCCTAAAGAGTTTCCTAGAACTCCCCTAGAAAGATACATACAGCACTCCATTAAACTCACACCTAGATCAAATATGATATCCAATACCACCTAATAATGGAAAATGTGTATCTAGAGGAATTAAAGAAAAAAAATCAAGATCTTTTGGAGAAGGATTTTTCCAAACCACCTTTGTCTCCTTAGGGAGAACTTGTTATCCTTATGAAGAAGAAGGATGCATCAATGTGGCTATTAATTGATTATAGAGAACTTAACAAAATAAAAATGAAGAAAAACTTTCATCTCTTAAGGATTGATGAATTATTTTACTATATTTATGGGGCCCAATTCTCCTCCATAATTTATATTTGATCTGTTTATCATTAATTTGGAGTCAAGAAAGAAGATATTCCAAAGTCCTACTTTCGGTCAATATATGGCCACTATGAGTTTATTTTTATGCCCTTTGTCTTGAATAATACTCCTTTTATATTTATTTATTTGATTAATATAGTTTTTAAGGACTTCCTTGATAAATTTTAGTTAGTTTTTATTGATGATATTTTGATATATTCTAAAAGGTGCAAGGAGCATGAGGATAATCTAAAGGTTATACTAAAAACATTGGGGAAGGAGAGGCTATTTAGAATGATTATTAAATGTGATTTTTGGATACAAAAAATTACTTTATTGGGGAACATTGTAACCAATGAAGGAATATAAGTTGAACCTATTAATACAAATTTTGTGGAGGAGTGTCCTAAACCTATAATAGTAACTGAGATTCATAGTTTATTATGTTTATCTAGATATTATACGAGGATTGTAAATGTTTCATGACTTTCTAATCTAGTTAGCATTTTAACTCAAAAGGGGGATATTTTCATTTTGTTAATGGAGTGTGAAGAAAGTTTCCAAAATATGAATAGTTGATTGGTTATTTCATATGTGTTAAATCTACACCTTATTGGAGAAGGATTCTTTATTTTTAGCAATGTGTCTCTGCATGTTCTTTGCTACGTCATCATGAAAAATGAAAAGGTGATTTCTTATGCATATTGAAAATTAATATAACAAAACTTCACTTTATTTAAGATTTAACAATGATTTATTACATGGATTTTCAATTAATACAACTTATAAGATCAAGAGGTCTATTGTCTTATGAAATTAGGAAAATTACATACCAACATAAAACATGAAATACAACATCTTTATTGAAAACTTATTTTACATGACCACAATATTCCTTCATAATTAACACTACATGGGATAACATATAGATATACATAAGAAAGGGGTGAGATATAAATTTTATTAAGGGAGTAAACAAGGTATAACATGAAGAAGACAATACATGTTACGTAATAGGCATATTAGTAGAGCATAAAAGGAACATGAATATAAAGGAATGATAAATCATGATAATAATAACATAGAAAAATAGAAACAACATAAACATGATATTAGCATGATACAAGGATCATTTTACATTGAGTAACATGATTCAAATATCATTGCACATAAATTAGCATGAGTCAATACCTATTTCACAAGAAGTAGCATGAGTCAAAACCCATTAAACATTCAATAGAATGAGTCAAAACCCATTTCACATGAAGTATCATGAGTAAAAACCCATTTCACATGACATATCATTATACTAAACATTACCAAATGCATTAGAGTGCTATCAAAGAACACACTACATAATCATTTTATTTTCATGATTAAGAGTGCCACATAGATCATACAATATGGATTCATTAATCATCATAATTTATTACATGATCAAGGAAATGTGGAATAAATAAATTTATATTCACAATAAATAATTATACGTTCATAAATTTTAATACCCTTGATTGATAAACGGGTATGGTATTCACTACAAAATAATTTTGGCATGGGAAATCGTGGTACAATTTTGCCAACATAATGGTGTCATATAGAAATTCATTCAATGGATATATGAGTGAGAAAGGGGTCTTTAATCATTTAAAAATTAAATGGATAGTAAGGATGATATGTAATAATGTATACCAACTTATACAGTTGGAAATTAAATAGAATATTATAAATGAGGTGCTTGATTAAAATAAGAGATAGATAAATCGGTTACGGAATTTTGGCACGAAAATGGCTTAGGTAAGGGCCCAAATGGGAGAGGATAAATTATCCCTCATTGAAATAACATAAAATGAAAATTAGGGAATTTATTATAAAATGAATAAAATATAACTAATTGAAAATAAAAAAACTAACTTCAAACAAGGTTCTTGAATTGAAAGGAAAAGATGATGGTGGGGATCCCTTGGATATTTGACCCCAAAGGCTTGGAAGAGGCTTTTTGGTAGCATGGGGTCACATGTTGAGGACTCTACAGAGTATAGGAAAGTGTTTAGTTGAGCTTCAAAGAGTTTTAGTTTTGGTAAATGGGAGCCTGGGTGGGTATATATAATAAAGGAGGGGGAATTCTTTATTATTTTGGTTTTGGGCACTACACAATAAAATATTCAAAACCAAAAACCATACTATGGTTTATATAAAATCCTATATGTATAAATTATTTTATAAGTCCCAGGACCTAAGATATTAAAATATTTCCCTTGATTATGTTGATGTAAGTCACACTGTCAAATAATTGATTTTAAAATCCTAAAATATATTATAAGTCTTTGAGGATTCAATAAGGCTTTGTAAAATAAATAAAATAAATATAAAATCATATTATATTAAAGTTAAAACATATATTTGATCTAATATATCTTTTATATTATTTTTGACATCATTATTGGGCCATTATGATGTCATAAAATACACCCTATTTTTTATGGTATTTATTTTTTTCCCAAAAATTTGATATAGTCAGAAAATAATGAAAAATTAACTATTGGATAATTTAGACATCCTGATTCAAAAAATAATATTTATTTTATCGAATTTTTTAAAAAATATTTTAATTTTCACTTTTATAATAAAAATCTAATTTTATTGAAAATTGACGGCTTTTGACAAAAATAGTTTTCAAACCTTAATAAAAATTACATTTCACTTCCTAAAAATTCTATGATAATTTATATTTAATAAAAGTAATTTAATATAAATATTTAATTAAAATATTTTTTATTTAAAAAATCCATTATTTTATCAAAATATATTTCTTAATTGTATTTAAATATTAACCAAAACAACATTGTGTGCTTTAAAAATCATTTACAAGTTAACAATAATAGGAAGGAAATATATTCATTATTTTGTAAAATAATGTATATATTCCTAATGCTAGGGTCTATTTACATATCCATTTATTACACCAGAAAACTCCCTAAGAATATGGTGTGTTATGGTGGGGCTTCCATGGGTTTGTTTGGTGAACATAGTTTGGGTCATGATCTCGATGACCTTGAACTTCTCCCATAAATGGTTTTTCTTATGATTACATTGTTAAATATCATCTTGGGATTGGTCTATGGAAAATACTTGAAATGATATCTCCCTCAGAATCACTGATAAATGGGATTTATAAGGTATGATCTTAGTAGTTGATTCCACCACTTCCTTTGTTTGTGTGAAAAGGATTTGTTAGAACTCTATATTTATACTAGTCACATGACCACTATTCAATAACTATATTATCAATGGTAATGATAGTTAATGGTAATTAAAATCCAATTGGATATAATAAAACAAAATATGTGCATCTATTTTTATATCCATAATAAATTTTATTAAATCAAAACAAATGGAATTTTATTGATAAATTTTCATATCGTTACAACCATCCCCACTTAAGAAATTTCACCCTCAAAATTTCATTTTACCACACCAAAACATATGAGGGTAACTCTGCTTTATCACCGCATGTAGTTCCCACATTTCTTCTTCAATTTTGTGGTTTATCCACAACACTTTGACAAGGGGCATTGTCTTATTTCGTTGAAATTTTTCCCTATGATCTAATATCATCACTGGTTTCTCCTCATAGGAAAGTAATTTCTCTAATGGTACCACCTATGGATTGAGTACATGTTATGGGTTTGGTATGTACTTCTTTAAAAGTGATACATATAATACATCATGTATTTGACATAGGTTCGGTGGGGGTTCTAGTCGATAGGTCACTGCTCCAATGTGATCAAGGATCTCGAAAGGGTTGATGTACCTTGCACTAATATTTCCCTTATTCCCAAATCTCATCACAATTTTCCATTGATATGTGTAGAGGAACACCAAGTATCTAACATCAAACACTAAGTCTCATTGATGATTATCATCATAGCCCTTTTCTCGACTCTGAGCATCTTTTATGTGCTACGGGATAGTATTAACCTTCTCTATCATTTTATAAACCATTTCAGGACCTAGAAGTATTCCTTCCCCAACTTCATCCCAATATGTAGGTATTCTAGAAATATTACCATAAAGGGATTCATAGGGTTCAATTAAAATACTTTATTGGAAACTGTTGTTGTAATAGAACTCCACTAAAGGCATATATTGGTCACATCCACCCTTGAAGTCCATTAAGAAAGCTATCAATATGTCCTCATGTGTTTGGATATTATACTATGATTGGCCATTAGTTTTAGGGTTATAATTCATACATAACTTTATCTATTTGCTTATATCATTATATAGACATTTCTAGAACTTATAAGTGAATCTTGGATCTTGATCGGATACAATCAATAGTGGTACTCTATGAATCCTTACCACTTATCTGATGTATATCTATTCCAATTGATCAAGTGATAAATCCTCTCAAATCGCAATAAATGTTTTATTATTTATAAGATGATCCATAACAATCCAGATATAATTGTTTCCCTTGGATGTCTTTGGATGTTCGGTGAAAAATTCCATGGTGTTGTAATACCATTTCCATGTTGGTATGGGTATTGGTTTCATCATCCCCTTAGACTTCTGCCTTTTAGCCTTCACTTACTAACATACAAGACATTTGTATGTATATTATATGATATCCTTCTTCATATTTTCCCACCAATAGTGCTCTTAGATAACTCGATACATCTTAGTGTTTCCTAGGTGAATAGAAGATATCAAACTATGTGCAGCATCCAAAAGTTCTTTCTTTAACTCAGGATTTGATGGAATACATAGTCTTGACACAAATATCATAATTAATTCTTCATTAACATTTATCTCTGAGGATTTTCCTATTATTATAGTTTCCGCTTTCTTTTAAATTCCCACATCAATTTTTTTGAGCATCCCATAACATTTACAAAAGATATGGTTCATAAATAATTTGTGAAAGTATTTTTGATGTTCCTTTCTTTATGATTCCCATGTTCATCCTTTTAAAATCATAGAATCTTGGATATTTTCAATTCTCATCGATGATATATCTTTTGGTCCCTTTCAACTTAGATCATCTGCCACCTAGTTCTCTTTCCCAAGATGGTAGTGGATTGATCATTCATAATCCTTGATGATTTCTATCCATCTTCATTGGTGCATATTCAGTTCTTTCTTTATGAATACATATTTGAGACTTTTGTGATCTGTATATATTTCACACTTATCTCAAAATAGATAATTCCACTAGATTTTCAATGCAAATATCATAGCTTCTAAATCCCTATGATGCTTTGGATAGTTTTTCTTGGGAATTTTCAACTTCCTTCAGCTGTAGGAAATGAATTTTTAATTTTTTATCAACACACATCCCAATCCCTTCTTTGAATCCTAAGTGAAAATTATGGAAATACCCCCATATGTGGGTAGTTTGAGAATAAGGGTAGTAATATAGATCCTTTTAATCTCCATGAATATTTCTTCACATTCATCATTCCCTGAAAATTTTACTCCCTTCTGAGTTAACTTATTAAGATGGTTTGACAATCATGAGAAATTTCTCACTAATGGATGATAATATCCAGCTAACCCAAGGAAGCTATAGATATTTTCCATATATTTTGGACTCATTCATTGTTCAATTGATTTTTTATTTTATGGATCCCTAGATATCCCATTTATTAGGATGATATTCCCAAAGAATGGGTTTTCTTTCAATTAGAACTCAAACTTTCTATACTTTTCATAAATATTCTCCTTTCGCAAGGTCTTTAGCACAACACACAGATTATCCCCATGCCCCTCCTTGGTTTTGGAGTATATTATAATATCATCTATGAGTACTGAAAACAATTTTGTTTATTTAATCTCTAAAAACATTATTCATCAATTCCACACATATTTTTCGATAACTAGTGAGCCTGAAAGGCATCACTAAGAACTCGTAGTGCTCGTACCATATACAAAAATCAATCTTAGGGATATCCTCCTTCTTCACCCATACTTGTTAATATCCCAACCATAGATCCTCCTTGTAGAAGTATTATGATCCATGTAGTTGATCGAACAATTCATAAATTTGAGGGAAATAATACTTGTTCTTTATTCTAATTTTGATGAGCTCACGATAATCATTGCAAATACACATTGACCCATCCGTATTCTTGACAAAATAGAACTGGTGCAACCATTGGTGAAGCACTTGAGTGTATAAACCCTTTATCTAGATTCATCGGTAATTGTTTCTTTAGCTTCTCATGTTCCACAAAAAAAATTCTATATAGATTCTTTGATATGGGAAACACCTCAGTAATGATATCGATCGAGAATAAAATATATCTCCAAGGAGGAAGACCACTAAATTTATTAGGAAATACATCAGGGAATTCCCATATAATAGGCATGTCTTCAAGGATGGTTCCTTCCTTAGACTCAATCATTAGATCTAGATATGTTTGATCACAGGGATGTAATATCCATGCTTGAGATGATGGTGCTAAAGAAGATTAATCCCCCTCCTTTCACTTGTATAGAATCAGTGGTCAATTCACCATTTAAAATTTATTTCCCTCTTTCTTAAATCTATGTTCGATTTATATATATAAAGCTAATCCACAACAAAAATTACATCCAGTTTCACCAAGGGAAGTATGACAAGGATCTATAGAAATTTCAATCCACAAATTTTGATAAGGGTGGAGTTATATACATGGGATGCAATAATTTCCCCATTTTACATTTTCACCAACATCTATACTTCCATACTTTGTGGTGGTGATTGGATTGTTCTACTAAACATTTTTTATATAAAATAATGTGTATGTAATGACCCAATCTTTTATGAAAGGAATTTATCCCTTATTATAGCTATGCAAAATAGTATAAATCACAAAAAAAAATCCCTTTGGGACCCTAATAAAAGATTTATAAATAAAGAATTAATTAAATAAGATGTATTTCTAGAATTTAAGAAACCTATAATGATAAAATAGTAAATTCACCTAAGGAATAGTAACATGACCCTTATGAATAGTAAACCAGCCAACTGAATATTAACCTCATCCATTGAAGTATAAATAAAATTTATGTATCTTATAAGTGAAAATGTGATATAATTATATCATAGTATAAGTAAGTAAATATTTTAACAGTTATTAATTAAGTGTCGGTATTTTTATTTTTCATAAATATTTAATTACATTTTAATAATTAATTTATTAATTAAAAGAGAATGTATTTTCATTAAATGTATTTATAAATTCATATTTTTATATCTTATGTATTTAAGATAATTTAATGAGACCTTAAAGAATTTTTCAAAGTGTTATAAAATCAGTTATAATTTTAAAATCATTATTTTCTAAATAAATGATGATTTTGATAAAAAAAATTAAATTACTAATATTTTGAAAATTATTTTGATATAATATATTTCATTTTTCAATTATACACATTGAAAAATTATTAGGGTAAATTTTTTATATTTTTCTAAAAGACTAGAATTTTTTATGAATTCAAAAATATGATAATTTACATTAAAAGCTAAATACATGAAGTATGGATTTGTAGATGATGTAGGTTGATGTGAGCCCAAAATATCATACCCTCCATTAATATTTTAATATTCTTTCAGATTATTCTCAATCTATTTGTAATCTTTAGAGAAAATAATAAACTAATAAATAAAATATTAAGAAAACACGCCTCTCCTCCACTATAAATACCACCACTCACCCACACTTCCCCTCAAACTTCTCAATCATCAAACATTGTCTAAATTCTTCTAAATACTCTTCCTTATACCTCCCCCACGTCCAATAACTCTTTTTCTCATCAAAATACCGAAACCCTTACCCTAAGTAGGTTCTCAAGGAAGAGAGATTTAAGAGGTAAAATACTCTTCCTCTTTTTTTTTAATTCTTTTCCAATTTCATTTCTAATAGTATTATCTCATCACCTCCCTTAATCCAAATGAAATTATAAACTACATTAACATACATATAATATAATTTTATCATGTTAATGGGATATATATCATTAAATTCCTCCCTCCTTCTCTTTTGTTTTATTAATGAAATCGCCACCTATGATGTGCCAATTTACCAACATCGTGGGAGATGCACTTCCATTTTCCTCCAATACCATAAAGGATTTGAATAAAACCATTAAATGGTTTAAAATAGATTTTAATATTTATAACCCTATATATATTATGGAACTAACTTATATACATGATACTAAATAATAAAACAAAACAAGTTCATTGTGATCGAAAAACCGCTCAAATTAACTTAAAATGATCATCATTAACTTTCATCAAATGAATCATCATCATGGTATATAAAAAACACATTATAATATAATTTTTTATTCTATAGGATAACTAATAACATATAATAAAAAATCTGGATATTCATCCTCATTTTAAACAAACTTTTATTCATGAATACAAGTGAACCGATCGTGAAAACTAAGAAAACAAATACTCTCGAATGATGAAATTAAACTCTATAACTCATCCAAAGTCCCATAAAAGAAATTAATAAAAATATAATGAATGATATTCATGTATAAAATGTTCTTGAATTTTCAATTAATGAATCAAATGTTATTATAAAGGACATTAAAATTAATAAAGCGTTCGGACACAAGGTATGGGGAATTCTTGAACCTAACTCTCTTTCTTTGTGTTTTCCCTCTTTCACTTCATTTTTAGTGTGGTTATTCCTTAAAAATAATTTTTTCATCATTATATTACATTTTCTAGGGTATAAATTTTTTTTAATTGGGGTTATTACAAACATATTATTTTTCAAAAGAACTCTTCTTTCAAAAAAACACACCTTTTACTTCTCAAGATTGTTTCTTTCATTCAAGGTTGATGATTCTTATATCAAGTATGTTATTCCCTATTTAATTTGGGAAAAAATGTTCATGAATGTATGCTTATGAAATAAAAATCATTCCTTTCCATGGGTTATTATATGTTCAAGATTGATATATGTTCTATGTGGTATATAGTATAATGTAAATGTTATGATGTGAAGGGTTCACCCAGAGTTATATAGTGCTCCAATTCATTAGGTAATTTGAATAACCTAATGAGTAAAGTGAAGTATAAATTAACATGATGATAGATTTTTTCACAACATTGTTTGTAAGTTTGTCACAAAGATATTATGTTTTATTTTTATGCATTTTAACATTTCATGCCTTTATCTAATGTTTCCTCTTAGGATTATGATCCTTTACCTATTCTATAATTACATTTCATATGCTCGCCCAGTGTTTTATTGTTTCATGTTCTTTTCTATCCTACTATCGGGCTTTTAGATCATCCCTTTTTTATTTATATTCTCAAGTGACTACATAGACTAAGAAGAACATAAGGTACAATAAAAAGCTTGAGAATAAGGAATTAAATAAATGTTTATGTTTTATGTTGTAAAAGTTATATATAGTATTAGTTTACCCAAGAAACTAAACCTTTAGATCCTTGTTGTGTGATGTTTTTAATGTGGGTGAGAAAAATAGGGTCTTTATAGTAGTTAATTTATTTATGGTCTGAGTTCTTCACCATTTCATTGCATGCATTAAAATGAAATTTCATTCATGATCTTAGTTTGATATAGTGACTAACATGAGCTGCATAAGATATACAGTGATCATCCATGGTGATTATGTCATCTTTTCTGATGTGTAGAAGCGGTAGAGTCATCCAGTGGTGGGAGGAATATGAATATGCGGTTGTGGGAGAATCATATGATCCTCATTCAAACATGCGCGGCGTGGGGTGATAGGTAGCCAGGATTAGATAATTAGACACAGGATTTAATGAGCGGTTGAGATGTCACGAAGGATTATATGGATGACCTAGATCGCTCAATTCATTAAAAACTTCATCCAAAATTTAAATGAACATGTGGGTGAGGTTCAGTTAAAGTATCAAGGAGCCTCGTCCTGGTCATAGATTACTCCTTCCCCCTCTGTGGTACAACCGTGTACCGTGTTCCTTGTGGGCACACTCTACGCCCACAGTCTTCATGGGATTCAGACTAACTATGCATGGGATTCACCCTATGTGCTCCTATGATCCTACACATAAACCCTCATGCATGTGGTCATCTTTCGTATCAGTCTATCCTTGGGTTCTATTGACCTAGAGTCCCACATGTACCCTTGGTTGAGGCTATCCAGGTGGATCGGTTACCTAATTTTTTAAGTAACCACATAAAAAATACTTACCTAGAATAAAACTGCATGGACACCTTAGAACATAAAGCTCATTCATGGATACCGCCTTCAAATTCCAATCATGTGCCACTTCCTTATCTTTTCCTCTTCTTCATTTTCTTTTTGGATGATGAATCCCAAAGTACATCAATCATCCTAAAATAAATGATACTTCAATGTTGTATATAATGTATCCTCATTGATACATGTATTCAGATCTTAGGACCATTGAAATAGTCATATTATTTGAAACAACATGTAGAGTTTCCCAAGTGTGGAATCCAATTCTATGAATCCATAACAATTCCTTAGTCGTCATCAATTCAACCAATATTCATTAACTTATGAGTTCCTTCTTCATTTTTACCATTATTGACAACTATTGACAACAAATACAACTCATACACCAAATTGATCCCAACAATCTCCCCTTTTTATTTATTGGTAATAGTTCAAATTACTCTCAAATGAATATTTCAATATCAAAATTTCTTTCTCTCCACCTTTCACTTTTGAACTTTAATTTAAAATTATCTCACCCTTATTGAAAAAAATAAAAATTCCATGGTAAAAGGGTATCAATCCATACTTAAGAAATGTATCATCCATAATTCCACTTTATGTATACATGATCAATGCTAAATGTAGAAAACAAGAGGATTTTATTTAGACTCAAAGCTATCAGTTACCAACTGATCATGATACCTCGGGGGATAAGAACTCATATCATTGCCTTCAAGGGTTTTCCACTTTCATTAAAGGATGAGTATAATATATTTTATATGAATATTTCTTGGAAGAGTCAACCTAAAACTCCTACACTCACTTCAACAAATTGATAATAAACATTCAATTGGAATAGGAAGGATAAGTGACATTGGGGAACTTCAATAATTCTTATGTCACTAGTTAATTTAGCTACTCCCCTTTGTAATAAGGTATTTATTTTGAGTAATGAAGGATGAGAGATTGAGAAATTATATACCTATACCAATGACGTGATATTTAAAAAATATTCAGAGTAATTGAATTTGATACCAACTGAAGTTGATACTAATTGAAATAATAACTCTGGAAGTTTCTTCATATGTATCCCCTAAAGAGAACACTTCTCATCACGGATTCTCAGGTTCTCCCCCTGATATCTTGCTTCACCTTCAATTAAATGTTCTATACTAACAAATACAATTCACTAATATTTAAGGGAATAAGGTGGATTCTCCTTGCTTCATCAATGTGAATAGAAAGGATGACATAATTTTCTCAACCATGATGCTCCATTTTCTCCACTCTTGACACTTACACATTTGATCTTTAATTCTGATGGTGGATGTTTGGATCTTATAATTTCTTCCATTTCTTTGTATGTGAACCTTATTTCTTAAATATCTTTCAAATCACTAGAATATACTAGGGAAACTTTCATCTTCTTAAGAAATTCTTCTTGAGCTATAATAAACGCAATGAAATTTATAACAATGTGACCAGCCTTGTTACACCTCACACACAGGACATATTTAACTACATTTGAAATCTTTTTATTTACTTTTTCACTAGCCTTACCTTGTGCATCTTTCGTTTTACTCATTCTTTACAAATCTCCATGCCAGATAACCAATATGTCATTAGGAACTGAGGCATCTATTATAGATAATTCACATAGCTTCTTCTAAGAGTCATCCTTATTAGAAGTTATTTTAGATACACTACCCTTAACATTATTGGATTTATAATATAGGTTCTTCTCACCTTTCCTTCTTGGAATCTTCTTGGGAGAGTTTCTTTTCACAATATTCTTCACAATGATGCTTCTTCTTTCTTAGCCAACTTATGTGATCTTTTTTCTTATCATCTTTGGATAAATGTTGAGAAGAACATGTAACAACCTTATCACTACTCCCATTATATACATCATAGATTCTTTTAAGCATTTGAAATATATTTGTAGTATACATATGATTTTTGATATGTGGATATTTCTTCTTACTCTGGGGATTTCTTTCCATTTAAATGGGATTCCATTATTTGTTTATATTTAGAGGATTGTTCCAAAATTCTAAATCACAATGCTCAAAATGGTTGCATCACCATCGTTGACTAATAAATCATGACTTCCTGATATCTTATTCATAATATTTCTAGGCCATTTCTTGATCTATTATTCTATCTATGGGGAACCATATTCCAACATCTTCTTCATATCCACCCTAGTCATGGTAGTTGGTATCTCATTACCATTCCTCATCCATATATGTTTTGAATTTTTCTTCCAACATTCACATTTTTTGGAAACACATTTAGAAACATGATTAGAAGATGGTATGGATTGTACCTTTACTTTCATAGCTACTTGTGATAGATCAGGTAATGAAGTCATGATCTTTTTATCATGTGTTGGAGTTATTTTAACCATATAATCCTCCAATGAACATTGAGTAATGGAATCAACTGTTTCCTTCTTTTATGAAGTATCAATATGTGTCTTCTCAAGACTGGTTAACTCATCTTCCATTTCTATACATTTCATATTAAGGATGAATTTCTGATCTTCAATCATAAACATCTTCTCTTTAAAATATTTCTTCATTCCTTCAACTTCATCTTCATGCAGCTTCACTATGTTTTTTAACAAAGATTCATTCTTTACTTTATTTCTTTTTTTATCTCATCTTCAAGTTCATGGATATTTCCTTTTAGAGTCTCATTTACTTTATCTTTCTCTTCAACTTCATTGATCCAATTTGTGGAACTCATTTCAAATTTCCTCTTTGTTTCTTCAATGTCTCCAAACTCTTTGGAGAGATTTAGACATTCAATAATTTTTTCTTGCATGCCTTTCTCCAAAACAATAGTTTCTTATTCTAGTTTGGTGATATCATCTTGTATACATTGAAATAATCCACACACAAGGGATGATATTTAGTCATGGATATCATGCAGAATAGCTCTTAATATGTCAATTGATAATTCTTGAGATTTTGTATATTGATTATCACCACTTGTGCTAGAATTTTTGTCATGATAATAATTTTCAAATGTACTAACACATACCTTGTGATTACTTGAGGTGGGAATGTAATACATCTTCTGGGTGGAAACTTGATCCACCTACTCATTAATTTCCATGTATAATATGTATTAATTTTCACCAAGGAATGTATATATAGATACTTATTATTCTTTAAATTATAGGGACATCTTCTTCAACTTTCTCTTATCCTTCTTTTTCCTATTCATCATGGTCTTGGTATATATAGAATTCTGCTCAGAGATGACTAGGTCTTCACCAAGACAGCACTTTATTATTAACACAGGATAATATAGTTTCACTTTAGATAGTCCAACAGAGGTGTTCCTTCCTCTGATACCAATTTATAAGACCAGTTTGGGATATACATAACACTAAGAGGGGGTGAATAATTTTTGGGTACTTCTTAAAACAATTCTAAATTTTTATCCTTGTACCTCCTGACCTGTTAGGACCTAGATTCTCGTATTCTATTTTACCTACCACATAAAATAATATGAATGAATTAAAAATATTCATATGATATTTTTACAAGGTTCTCTACTATATAAGAGTAGCTACATCCTTACCATGTATGGTGATGACCAATACAATGATTCTCTACTATAATGTGATAACTTTTATATTGTTTTGGTTAGGAAAACAATCCTCTAGATATTTTGTGTCCCTAAACTTTATAGGGGGTGGGAAATAATCCACTTCCCTAAAATGGTGATAACATATTCCAAATTTTTTCTCCTAGATAGTTCTTTATACTGGATTTGAAGACAGTCTTCTCCCTTCTTGAATAAGATTTTATAACACCAATATAGTCTTCCACATATTGAGACATGTTGAGTGTCACACTACTGCTTTGTTCTTCCTCCACCTTCTACTTTTCCTTATTACTTATTAGCAGCACGAAGGTAACCAACCTATTCTTCTCTATTCTTCTGTGAAAAACCAAATGAAGACTTATTCTTATCATTTCTTCTTCTTTAGTGAAAAAAATTGAATGCATTAAAACTAATTCTTCTTCTTGGAAATATTCACAAACACCTATGTGATTTTTATAGAAATTAAGATCAACTTACTTGGAATCATCAGAATCATCTTCTTATTTCTTCATTGCATATATTCATGAGATCATGCATGTAGAATTTAGATGAAATTATCTCTCTCACTTATTCTTTGTGCAGTTGATATTTATTTAATTTAATTGAAGCCTTTTTATATATGCATGCAATCATGCATATATGCTTCTCTAATTATTCATTATTCCTTCACATGTGCACACACATACGGTCTTAGATATATTCAAATAATAAGTGCATGCATGTATGTACTCTTCTTTATCATCTTCTCTCTCTCTCTCTTTTTGCATACACATACACTTGGTTATCTCAAGCCATGAACATGAATGCCTATAAATCATGCATAAAATCTAAACTATTCTTCACAAACACACATGGCCTTGGGTTTATTCAAATAAAGCACATGAGTGTTTATCCTTAATGCATTCGCACACAAGCTCCAACCTTTATGCTTATTTTTCCTTCAAAAACAAATCCCTGTAAAAGAGTATGGATATATCATTAAACCAATGGGTTTTTACCTTCATTAAAGTAGAGATCTCAATAGGTATTATTATTCAAACACTGGATGCATGATTCTTCTTCATAGAACTAGGGGTGGTTTATGGATCTGTCTTCACAAATCAAAAAAAGGGTGACATGCAATGGTTGTCTACCCACGGGATCACCTTCATGAAACATGGTGAGGGTTTGGGTAAACCATTCATGTGTTCCTATATTCTTCTTCACAAAAAAGGTGTGTCTCTTCCTTCTTTATGAGACACTTCCAGAGTTCATAGAACTTTTTGAAGGTTTGTGGTTCTATGTTCATCATTCATAAATAAGGAATATAGATTCTCTGTTTTTGAGAATCAAGATCTCTCGGGAGTATAAATAGTATCCTCATTCTCTATATCTAAGGTTATACTTTTATAGGTATCTATAAATCTATTTTTCATTAAACTCCCATAATATATATCATGAAGATAAATTCCTTCAATACATAAGATCTTTAGTGTTTAAATATTTTCAAACCCAAGTGAAATATTCACATTGTGGATAAAAGATATGAAATAATTTTAGGATATTCCTTTTTAAAATTGAAGCCTTCTACTTAATCATTAATGTATTAAAGATTTTATGTATCTCACTTTAAATCCATTCTTGAGTACACATGGCCTCATAAACTTCATTTGACTTCATCTAAACTGATCTTTTCAACATTTCATTGCATGCATGAAAATGAAATTGCATTCAAGATCTATATTTGATTCAGTGACTGACATGAACCTCATGTGATATCTAGTGATCATCTATGGTGATCGGGTCATCTTCTCTGGCGATTAGCGGTGATTAGCGGTGGTGGTGACGAATAGTGGTGGTAGGAAGATGATGATGAGACTATGGGAGCATCGGTCGGTCCTCGTTCAAACACATGCGGTGTAGGATGATGGATGGTCAAGATTAGATAATCATATACTGTAGTAAATGAGTGTTCAATATGTCCCAATAGATCATATGGATGGTCAAAATCACTCAATTCATTAAAAACCTCATCCCACATCTAAATGAACACTCTGGTGAGGCACAATTTAAGTAACAAGGTGGTCCATCCCTAGCTCATATTACTCCTTCCCCCTCCACAGTATTTCCCCATACTGTGTTCTTTGTGTTTTCACTCTACGACCACTCTCGTTGTAGGCTTTAGCCTAACTATGCACATGATTTTCCTTGTTCCCTCCTATGGTCCTACACAAGGCCCCCCATTCATGCGGCCAGACTACATATTGGGGTTCCCTTGGGAATAGTTGACCTACAGTCCCACATGTACCCTTGGTTGAGGCTATCCAAGTAGATTGGTTACCCATTTTATAAATGAAAACATAAAAAATACTTACCTAGAATAAAATTTCATGGCTATCTTAGAACATAAATCTCATGCATGGTTACCACCTCAAATGCCAATCCCATTCCACATCCTCCTCTTTTCCTATTATTTATTTTATTTTTGGAATATGAATCCCAAAGTACGTCAATAATTCTCATATTGATGGTACTTAAATGTTTTAGACAATATATCACCTTTGATATATGTATTTAGAACTTAGGATTAATGAAACAATCATTTGATTTATCTTGGATAATTTCCCAAGAATGGAATCTAATTCTAGGAATCCATGAAAATTCTCCATGCATCATCACATCAACCAATCTCCATCAACTTAGGAGTTCCTTCTTCATTTTGGCCATTATTGACAATTATTAACAAAAAATACAACTAATAACCAAAATTGGTCCAAAAAATATTTCTAAAAGGATATTATGTGTGTAAAAGTTTTTTTGAGATTTTTAAGACTTATTGTAAAATAATATATTGATATAGTTAATAACCACATTCACTAAACCCATAGTTTTTGTGGGTCTATAATTGATCTTGATATTATGATGTTTAATCTTGTAAATGATGTAATATGTATGTGTTTATGGTTGGGTCATCTCCCGAAAGGAGTGGGGCTTCGGGAATCACAATTATATATATATAATTAATTTTAATTTTCATATATTATGATGTAACTTATGAAAAAATAGAACTTTATTATATGGGGAATTTTTTCCTTGAGTAATGATATTTAAAGATAATTCAAGAATGAAATTATTATGGAAAGATAATCTAAAGAATTATATAATGTTAAAAAAATAATTTTATTATTTTTAGAGATAAATAATTCTATATGTGGTAAGATAAAAAATGACTTTTAATTTTTATTTATAAATATAATAGAAAAATAATTAAATATAATTTTGGTCGGAGTGAATACTCAAGAGGGGGGTGAATTGAGTTCCAATTAAAATTTCTGTCAAAAACATTTAGGATTAAAATCCCCTAAATGAAAACGGCCCAGTCAATTAAGGCAGTAGAGATATAAGTGACTTATTTTTCAATAGGTTTCTCAAAGGTTGATTACTCCTCAGTAGAATCAGTATGAGAACTAATTCCACTTTTGAAACAAGTTTACTAATCAAATCACATATACTCACTAACCAGAACTAACTATCAGAGTGAATGTAAAAATAGATTTTTGTCTTTTCTAATATAATCACAGCGGATAAATGTAAAACAGAGTAATGGAAAGATGAACACAAAAATTTAAACAAGAGGTTCAGTCTTAAGTCAAAATCTAGTCCTCTCCACTTGGTGATCACCTGCCACAAAGCAATTATATTAAAAAGTGATACACATCCAGTATCGGGCTTTACTATAGTTTTCACAAACTATCCAGGTTTTTCAACCTCTACCATAGTTATACGTGGGAATAATAAAATACCAATCCACACTAGGATTCTTCCATAGTTATCCGTGGGAAACAAATATAAAGAGAGTTTGCTATGGGGATTTTCAGTATCCCTCAGTTCAAGCACAAGAGTCAATGTGTGTAACACAGACACACTGATCACAAATGTAAAATGCTTAAACACAATAGAGCTAAAGATAGTAGGGATAAGTTTACAATTCTCTGTTGTGTTGGTAGATCAGCTCTGGACTCGTTGGAATGAATGAAATGATGTTTTGGTCCTTCTCCGCAAGTTGACTCCAAAACAGAGTGTCGCAAATTCCAGGTGTTGACTTCCAGATGTGGAGATGATCAGCTTCTTTAGTTTAAAGCTCTTTGTAGCACACCACTACAGCTTGAAAAAGGTTATTTCAATAGATATTTGTGAAGCTCTCTATTCTTCAGAATACGTGCTTGAGTGTTCTTCTTCTTGCTTGTATTTTTGGTGATGTATGTGTCCCTTATGTGTGTTCGATATATTCTGTGTCTTATCTGTATCTATGTATCGATGTCTGTCTCTACTCATATATATATATACTTTTCTAGCTCAGCTTCTTCTCATTTGGTTCAGCAGGGGCCGACAAGAGATCTGTTTCAACCACGTGTGGTCTCCCATATACCCCGTACTGTCTCTTGATATGCTTTCAAATAACATTAAATAATGCCAGGTGCATTAATTTTTCCAGAAATGACCGTTATAATAATAATAATAAAATTGGTAAAGAAAATAATGGAATATCATTATACTGGTAGTAGATGCATGTCACACGGTAGACTCCAACGGTAGCCTCTACAACTGTGGACTTCATCTGTAGGCTCTCTATCTGTTGGATTGTAACGGTGAAATTTGTGTCAGTAGATGTTTTGTAACGGTAGCTGTTACTCTATGTAACAGTAGCTCCTTATCAGTGGACTTCATTGGTAGGCTATTCAACTGTGGGCTTCATCAGTGGGATTGATCAGTGGTAGACTCCAACAGTATGCTTCTAACAAAAGATTTGTAACATCAGACTACTTCAACAGTGGCCTTTCCAATGGTATACTTATCTCAACAGTTAATTTCTTTAACAGTGGAATATGTCCATCAGTATACTTTGAACAATAGTCTACTATCTCAACAGTAGTAGTTGTCTAGCGGTATCCTTCTACTAACGGTAGACATGTCCAACTGTAGACTTTAATAGTGATGCTCTCAACAGAAGACTTCAGAAAGAGTCTGACAGTGAACTTCTAACAAAAGACTTTCCACAGCAGTGACCTTATGACAGTGACTCTTTGTCTGTGATCTTTGATAAGCAGATCAACGATAGAATTGTGACAGAAACCTTGTACCAGTATATCAGTGACAGTAGATCTTCAACAGTAACCTTCTAGGATCGGTGACCTAGAGTAACAGTGAGCTATAATGGTGACCTTGAACAGAAGGCTCTTACCAGTAGCCTTTAAGATAAATGTAAACTTTAAGCTGATGCAACTAAATTATGAGGCTAAGAATGTAAATTTTTCTGGATAAACAACATAAATACAGATTAAAAGGGGTAGAAAATGGATTAATATATCATGGTCAATATTTAAACCTAATTTGGGATTATCAAAATAGGTGATTCCAACAATATCTACCTTTTTGATAATCAAAAATTATGCCAGTATGTATTAAAGATAGATATCATATACAATACAGTTACTAAACATAGATCAAAAATGTCCCAAGTAATCAGAGATTAATAAGAGTGTAAAACCAGAAAATATTGGTACATGGTATCAGAGAGAAAGGCAGAAGAGATTCAACGTAGGATCAAATTATAATATTACAACATTTCTCCCCAATCACATGATTTGTCTAGAATTAGCACAGTATTTCTCCCCCTTTGTGATTAGAAAAAAGAAACACAAATAGAGAGAACTGAGAAAGATTGTATTAAGGAAAGTACATTACATTACCCAAAAAGAATACAGAGTCCCTATCAAAAGACATAAATAGACTCAATCTACATCATCCATAGGTAAGGGATCTTTATCTTTGGAAGAAGAAGATGGAGGATGAGCCGATGGATCAACAGGTTTAGGAATTTCTACAGGAATGACTGGAGGTGTAGCAACAGATGCTCCTGTGGGTCTATAGTGGGTAGTTCTCTGAGGGATCAATGGAGTAAGGCTTATGATAGCTTCAATAGGATACATTGTGGAAGAACCACTGGTTTGAGATGCAGTTAAAGCAAGAGGTATGATGACAGTGGTACAATCCACATGGAGAAAGGGTAGAAGAAGGTTTCTGAAATCCATAATAATTCTTCCTCCTCTTTCTATAGTAGATAAAAAATCATCTTTATTCTCCAAAAAATTTTCCAATGTAGGGGTCAATTCTCTCAGTTTGCTAACCTTCTCCCTGAATGCCTGATTCACTGGAGGCAGCTTCATATTCTCTATCAAAATACTGAAGTGGTTGGTCATTTGATGCTTGGTATAGATCTTCTCTAAGTAAGAGACGACCTTATTCTTAATGGATTCCTGAGTAGCAGTAGCTTCTCGCAGGTGTTAAAGAACATAACTGTTGACTTCCATAGCGGTAGCAAGTACCTGATAATCAGAGGTTCCACTGGTACTGGCTTTAGAAAGCTCTTCATGGATCACATTTTTTATCTAGTCAATGTTCACAGAGGAGCTAGATGAGGGAAGGGGTTTGACCGGGAAAGCTATTGTATCATTGAAAGAATGAGTCAAATTACCGATCACCTTCTGAACAAGTGCATCCTGGCTATTCATGTGTTCTTTGACTGATGTCTTAAAAGCCTCAAAAACATCCACAAACTGATTTACTACCTCTTTGATATATCGAATCTCATCATTCACTTGGTTTTGAGAAATGTTCATGGTAGTCAATGAAGCAAAATATTGTCTCATAGCAACCACAGCTCTTGTCCAGCTTTCGATTTGAGTATGGCACACTTTAATCTCATTCAGAATTTCTTTCACTGGACTAGACATAGCATATCCCAGAGATAGCTCCAGGGATTTCTCCACACTCCGAAGCTCTTCAACAAGGATATTATTTAAATATTCCACTAATTCTCTCAAGGTCTCTTTAATTTCAACCTTTAAGGACTCAAGGTCCTCCTTGGTTTCCAAATTGTCAGCCACAACTACAGGAATACTTTAAAGTAAGATAACATATTCCATTTGAGGTTGGTCTTCCTCATCAGAATATCTATAATCGAGTCCAAGTACCATGTATCCGGGATTTGATGAACAACCTTCTATGTCATATAGCACAGAAACTGAACCAAGATACTCCCCCTCACATAGAGCTCTCTTTTGAGTATTCTCCTATACTTTTTCTGCTCTAGGTAACTCCACATCCTCCTCTGCAACTCCAGCAGATTCAACAACAGTTTGCACTATTGGTTCACTAGTGGGGTGAGTCACAGCCTCCACTGAGTCATCAATGACCTCCATATCAATGGAAGTAGATGCCACTCCTGCTTCCTGATCAGACACTTTCTTGTCTGTATTATCTATCAGAGGGCTCTAACTGAGCTCTTCTTCTTCATTGTCCTCATCATCAGCTTCAGCAACAGTCTCTTTTCCTTCATACTTATCACAAGACTCCTCTGTCTCATGAGAAGAATGATCTGACTCGGTGGCCTCATCCTTTTCAAAGGTGTCCTTGACAATATTCTGAGATGCTTCTTCTTCTTCAGTGGTCTCAGTATCATTGTCCTTTAGAACAGTCTCTCTTCTTGACAGTTCTTTTGGAGGGCTAGCTACTCCAAAAGCTACAGTCCTTACAGGACTGTTAGGAAAATCAGGATCACTCCCATCATCAATGGGGGTGTTTTCTCTTTCAGGGTCCACAGCACCTTCAGCTTCCTCCTCCTCATCTGAATAAGCTGGTTCTGGCTCATCAGGCTTCAGACCTCGATCTCTCTTGTCTTTTGGCCTAGATGGGTGTGTATTAGGGTCAAAATTTTCATATACCTTTCCTTCATCATTCACCCATGCCTTCTTCCCAAGATTCCAGCTAATTTTCATGAACTTTTAAATCACCTTGGAGATATAAAGATTGTTCTTGGCCACTATCATCTCTTCTTGATTTCCAGCCACACCCTTTACCTTTAGCATTACAAAAATAATATTCGCATGAAATAGAGCATTGGACTTTGAGCTTTCCTTAGTAATATCCTCCAATTGTGCCATAAGTAACCTACATAGGTTAATCTTCTTTCCATGCTTCAGTAAGTACATTAGGAATATGTCATGGTACTTCAATACTGCAAAATCTCCTCTCCTGGGACTAATTACATGTTGAATGAATTTGAAAAAAATCTTATCTTCTCCATTCATCTCAGTTGTAATGATCTTCCTTCACTTTCCATTTCCTGTCCGTTCTTCCAGAGCTTTTTCATACTCAAAAACATTACTGTCTGGAGGAGCCACTCCAGAGTAGTAATCATATACTCCTTCATGAGGAACTCTCAAACAGGCAGCCCACTCAGCAGATGAGAAGCTAACTTCATTTCCATTGACTCTGGATATTAGCTTATGCACATCATCTTCCTCTTCGAACTTCAGATATTTATATAATTATTTCAAAAGATTCAGGTAGTATGGTCCATTGTTGTTGGAAAAACATTTTTTCCATCCTTGGGCATCTATTACTTTCAGCACTAATGAATTGCTCGATAGCAGCCATTCTTCACTTAACTCCTTCACAACAAAGATTTCTTTCTTGGTCAAATGTGGATTGACAGGTCTCATCATGGTATTACTAGTCCCACTGTATTCAGATCGAGTTCTATTTGGCCTTGGCGTATCTTCATTGACAGTCGGGGGTCGCTTGGTTCTAGCCATAGAGATTGAGAAAGGTTTGAGGGCTCAAATGAAGAGTTAGGGTTTAGGAATTTTTAGAGCAAGGTTTGAGATTGACAGAGGAAGGTGGATTGAGATATTTTCGTCGCCTCTGGTTTTATCATTTAGGGATTAAAACAAAATAAAATAGAAATAATAAATAGTAATAAAAACAGTTCGAATTCCCACAAAAATAAAGACAAACAGTGAGGTATCCAACAGTGAGATGTACCAGTGAGGTGAAACGGTGAGGTGTAATAGTTAGGTTTATCAGTGAGGTCCAACTGTGAGGTCTAAGTGAGGTCTGAGTGTGAGGTCCAACAGTGAGGTCCGACTGTGAGGTCCAACAGTGAGGTCCGACTATGAGTTCCAACGGTGAGGTCCGGCTGTGAGGTCCAAAGGTGAGGTCCAACTTTGAGGTCCAACGGTGAGTTCTAATGGTGAGTTCTAATAGTGAGGTTTCCTATGCTAAATTTAATCATACTTAACTCATGTTTGATGTAATTTAACCTCTCATAATTTAAAGGCTTTGTGAATATATCATCCAATTGATGTTTAGTTCCAATGAATTCAAGAGTGATATCACCCTATTGATAATGATCCCTCAAAAAGTGATGTCTCACATCAATGTGATTTGTCTTAGCATGAGATACTAGATTTTTGGAAATGTTAATAGCACTTGTATTTTCACACTTTATAGAGACATGTTTGAATTGATATCCATAGTCTAGTAAAGTGTGTTTCATCCATAGAATTTGAGCACAACAACTACCAGCAGATATGTACTTAGCTTTGGTAGTGGATAATGCAACAGAATTCTGCTTCTTACTACACCAAGATACTATTTACTTGCCTAAAATGTTACATGTCCCATAGGTGCTTTTTCTATCTAACTTGAAACTGAAAAAATCAACATCAGAATAACTCAACAAATCAAATGATTTTCCTTTTGGATAAAATAATCCTAAGTTGGGAGTATGTTTGAGATATTTAAAAATCCTTTTTACAGTAGTTAAATGAGACTCTTTTGGATTGGCTTGAAAGAGAGCACACATGCAGACACCAAACATGATGTCAAGTCTACTAGTTGTAAGATAGAGTAGACTCCCTATCATACCTCTATAGTTGGTTTGATCCACTGGTTCTCCAAGTTCATCAGTATCCAACTTACAAGTGGTACTCATAGGTGTGTCACTACCTTTACTACCATCCAAAGAAAAATGTTTTAAAAGATCCTTAATATATTTACTTTGATTCAAAATAATTCCATTTTTATTTTAGAAGATCTGAAATCCATGGAAAAATTTGAGTTCTCCCATTAAACTCATTTCAAACTCATTTTGCATCATTTTTGAAAATTCAATACATAATGAATTTTTGAGGATCCAAAAATAACATCATCCACATAAATTTTTACTATCAAAACATCTTTAGAAATCCATTTAATGAAAAGAGTAGGATCATCTATCCCTTTGGTAAAACATTTTGAAATAAGAAAAGAGATGAGTCTATCATACCATGCTCTTGGATCTTGTTTTAAGCCATATAAAGCATTAGATAGTTTAAAAACATGATTGGAAAATGGGTATTTGTAAAACCAGGAGGTTGTTCAACAAATAAATCATCAAATGTATACCCATTTAGAAAATCACTTTTAACATCCATTTGATAAAGCTTGAAATTTAGATGAGCTGCATATGCAAGTAGTATCCTAATAGATTCTTGTCTATCTACAGGTGAAAAGGTATCCTCATATTCTATTCTTTCTTCTTGACTATATCCTTATGCAACTACCCTAGCTTTATATCTAACTATATTCCCAGACTCATCAACTTTGTTCCTAAACACCCATTTAGTGCCTATGGTAAAAGTGTCCTTAGGTCTTTCCACTAATTCCCAATCTTTGTTTCTTTAGAACTGATTTAGTTCTTCTTGCATAGCCATTACCCAAAATTCATCATTGATAGCATCATTAATATTTTTAGGTTCAAGATGTGAAAGAAAATCTTGATGTTCAACTTGGTTTCTTAGAGAATCTCTAGTTTGTGTTCCTCTATTTAAATCTCCTACAATAGAATCTAGAGGATGATTCTTGAGAGTCATAATACCTCTATGAAGGTTTTAACTAGATTCCTCATTATTGTGTGTTGGTTCAGAATCGGTAGGAGAAGATTTTGGAAAATTTCCATAAATGGATACTTTTACAGGGGATTCACTATCCTTATCATTAATGTTCAGATTTGACAAATCTTCCTCAAGATTTTCAAGAGAGGTTTTAGGCTCATGTTGATCAGTCTCATCGAATTTGACATGAACAGATTCTTCCACACAATTTGGTTTCTTATTGAACACTCTATAGGATTTACTTGAGATAGAGTAACCCAAGAAAATTCCTTCATCACTTTGGGAAGCAAATTTTTCAAGATTATCTTTAGTATTAAGAATAAAGACTTCGCAACCAAAAACTCTAAAGTAATTGACCTTAGGATTACTATTATTCCAAAGTTCATAAGGGGTCCTTTTTAGAAAATGTCTAATCAAAACTCTATTGATAACATAACAAGATGTATTTATGGATTCATCCCAAAAATAAACAGGTAAGTCATACTCATTAAGCATAGTTCTAGAAATTTCTTGAAGGGTCTTATTTCTTCTTTGTACAACTCCATTTTGTTGAGGTGTCCTAGGGGCAGAGAAATCCTGACTATATCCATTGTGTGAGCAGTAAGATTAAAACTCATGATTCTCAAACTCACGGCCATGATCACTTCTCAGGGTCTTAATTCTAAGTCTACTAAGTTTTTCTACAGACTTGGAATATTTGACAAAATAGGAACGAGCTTCACTTTTGTGAGCTAGAAAGTATACCCAGGTATACCGAGAAAAGTCATCAACAAGAACATAAACATAGTGCTTCCCATTTAAACTTGAAACTCTTGATGGTCTAAACAAATCCATCTGAACAAACTCAAGTGGTTGAGAAGTTAAAACTTCTTTCTTTGGTTTAAAAGAAACTTTTTGTTCTTTTCCCTTTTGACAGGGATTACACACTTTATCAAGTGGGAATTCTAATTTAGGTAAGTCTCTAACTAAAAATTTCTTAGATAGCGTCCTAAGTGAGTGCATATTATAGTGTCCTGACCTTCTATGCCACAACCAAGAATCTTTATGAAAAGAATTTAAGCAAGAAACATTTTGTTTGGCTATGGAATTTAAATCAACAGCATATACATTCTCATTTCTACATACAGTGAAAACTAAATCATTTTTTGAATTAAAAACATGGCATGCATCTTTTTAAAACATAACATTAAAGCCATCATCACATAACTGAGATATAATAAGTAAATTGTACTTTAATCCATCGTCAAAAAGTACTCTAGAAATTAATATTGTATCAAGGTTACCAATCTGGCCTAAGCCGACGATTTTTCCTTTTGCATTATCACCAAAGGTGACATGCCCACCATCAACTTTAATTATACTCTTGAAGCAAGAATAGTCTCCTATTATATGTCTTGAAAATCCACTTTCCAAGTACCATAGGGTCTTACAAGAACTCTTTAAACAACTTCCCTGCAAAACAGATTAAACATGGGGTAATTTTGGTACCCAGATCTTCTTGGGTACAGAAAGGTTAGCCAGTAAAACTTTGGGAACCCATATTTTCTTTATAGGTTTTATAAAATCAAAAAACACATTTTGATACATAAATACTTTGTTAGGTCCTTTAGAAAATTGTTTCTCAAAAGATGGTCCAGAACTAGCAGTGAACTTCCCAGATTTTGGAAAAATTTGGTTTTGATAATTTTTCTCTGTTTAGGCTGATATCCTAGACCAGTTGTATATTTTGGAGGAACATTTTTTCCAAGAAACTGTGTCAAGGTATCCCTGCCAGCAGTGAACTTCTCAATATCCTTTCTTAATTGTTCATTAGATAATTTTGACTGTTTATTTTCCTTTAGCAGTGTAGCAAATTTCTCTTTTTCTATGTCCAGATTTGACTTGTAATTCACATTTAAATCATGCTATCTTTTTAATGACTTATATTTGTCCTTGAGTTAATTAAACGTGTCATCAATCATTTCGTAATATTCAAATAATTCTTTCTTAGTCATATCTTCATTATTGTGAGAGTCACTTCCATTCCCAGAATAATAAGTATTATGCACAGGGGAATTAATTGTTACCTTGGATGTCTCTGTCATAAAACATAGATTGGCATGTTTGTTTTGTTCTGAGTCTGGAGAATCAGATTCACTTGAACTGTCTTCTGAAGCACTCCAGGTTTCATTCATATCCTTTTTATAACTTTTTCCTTTATAATCATATTTCTTTTTGAATTTTAACTTCGGACAGTCAGCCTTGATGTGTCCTTTCCTCTTGCATTCATAGCAGACTATATCATCTTCCTTATCATATTTCTTCCAATCCTTATTCCACTTACCTTGTTGATTATACTTACCCTTTTAGTTTGGTTTTATGAAAAGCTTCCTCTTCCTTTAGAACTTCTTAAATCTCTTGGCTATTTGAGCCATTTCTTCATCACTTTCTGAATTTGAATCTTCACTAGTTGAACTTTCAGTAGGTACATGTATTTTATCCTTGTATTTTCTCTTTGAAGCAATAGACTTGAATGCTATGGATTTTCTCTTAGGCTCATTATCTTCTTATTTTTTCACCTTCAGTTCTTCTTCATACATCATTTGTTTAACAATAAACTCTTTAACAGGAAGCTTACTAATGTCAAATGACTCTCAAATAGACACAGAAGTTCCTCTCCATCTGTCTGGAAAACATCTCAATATTCTCATGCTCTGCTCCTTCTCTAGAACATCTTTTCCTAGTGAACTCATGGTGTTGAAAATCTCATTAAACCTAAGGTACATGTCAGAAATGGGTTCAACAGGTCTCATATTAAAATTATCATATTTAATAGTATAAGTATTTAATATCATTTCCTTGACATTGGTTGTTCCTTCATGAGAAATAGCCAAGGTGTCCCAGATTTCATGAGCTATTTTACATTCAGAAATTCGGTTAAATTCCTTATCTCCTAAAGATAAGTAAAGGGCATTCATAGCTTTATAGTTATTGTTATAGTAAGACTTTGTAGCATTATCCCAGGTAGATCTAGCAGTTTTGGGGATCTCATATTCTGATTGTATAGCAGACCAAATATCAAAACCAATAATTTCCAAATGAATTATCATTTTAATTTTCCATTGAGGATAATTCACACCATTAAAGAAAGGTGACATGTTAGTAGTAGCACCTTCTAGTCTATTGTCCATAACTATATTTTAGAAAATATATTAAAGAGATAAAATTTAGAACTAACAGAAAATTAAGATCTTTAAGATAAAACTAAAATCACAGTTTGAAAAACAGAGGGCTTGAAAACTTTTTATAAATAAGAATGTTTTCTCTGATACCAAATGTTGGTCGGAGTGGATACTCAAGAGGGGGGTGAATTGAGTTCCAATTAAAATTTCTATTAAAAACTCTTAGAATTAAAATCCCCCAAATTAAAACGGCTCAGTCAATTAAGGATGTAGAGATATAAATGACTTATTATTCAACAGGTTTCTCAAAGGTTGATTACTCCTCAGTAGAATCAGTATGAGAACTAATTCCACTTTTGAAACAATTTTACTAAATGAATCACATATACTCACTAACAAGAACTAACTATCAAAGTGAATGTAAAAACAGATTTTTGTCTTTGCTAATATAAGCACGGTAGATAAATGTAAAACAGAGTGATGGAAAGATGAACACAACTATTTAAACAAGAGGTTCAGTCTTAAGTCGAGACCTAGTCCCCTCCACTTGGTGATCACCTGGCACCAAGCAATTATATTAAAAAGTGATACACATCCTATATTGGGCTTTACAATATTTTTCACAAACTTTCCAGGTTTTGAAACCTCGACCTCAGTTATACATGGGAAAAATAAACTACCAAGCCACACTAGGCTTCTTCCATAGTTATCCATGTGAAAAAAATGTAAAGAGAGTTTGGTATGGGGATTTTTAGTATCCCACAGTTCAATCACAGAAGTCAGTGTGTGTAACACAGACACACTAGTCACAAATGTAAAATTCTTAAACACAGTAGAGCTAAAGATAGTAGGGATAAGTTTAGAATTCTCTGTTGTGTTGGCAGATCAGCTTTGGACTCGTTGGAATAAAGGAAATTAATTTTTGGTCCTCTACAAGTTGAATCCAAAACAGAGTGTTGCAACTTCCAGGTGTTGACTTCCAGATGTAGAGATGATCAGTTTCTTGGTTTTAAAGGTCTTTGTAGCACACCACTATAGCTTGAAAATGGTTCTTCAAATAGATCTTTATGAAGCTATATGTTCTTCAGAATATGTGCTTGAGTGTTCTGCTTATTTATTTTATTTTTGGTGATGTATGTGTCTCTTATGTGTGTTCGATATATTTTGTGTCTTTTTTGTATCTATATATCGATGTTTGTCTCTAATCATATATATATTCTTTTCCAGCTCAACTTCTTCTCATTTGGTTCAGTAGGGGCTGCCAAGAGATATGTTTCAACCATGTGTGGTCTCCCTCGTACCTCGTACTGTCTCTTTATATGCCTGCAAATAACATTAAATAATGTCAAGTGCATTAATTTTTCCAGACATGACTGTTATAATAATAATAATAAAATTGGTGAAGAAAATAATAGAATATCATTATACTAGTAGCAGATTCATGTCACACGGTAGACGCCAATGGTTGTCTCTACAACTGTGGACTTCATTTGTAGGCTCTTTTTCTGTAGGATTGTAATGGTGAACTTTGTGTCAGTGGATGTTTTGTAATGGTAGTTGTTACTCTATGTAACAGTATATCCTCATCAGTGGACTTCATCAGTAGGATATTCATCTATAGTCTTCATAAGTAGGCTTGATCAGTGGTAGACTCCAACAGTAAGCTTATAACGGAATTTTTGTAACATCAGTCTACTTAAACAGTGACCTTTCCAATGGTATACTTATCTCAATAGGTAATTTCATTAACAGTGGAATATGTCCATCAGTAGACTTTGAACAACAGTCGATTATCTCGATAGTAGTATTTGTCTAGAGGTATCCTTCTACTAATGGTATTCATGTCCAACTGTAGACTTGAATAGTGATTCTCTCAACAAAAGACTTGAGAAAGAGTCTGATAGTGAACTTCTAACAGAAGCCTTGCCACAGTAGTGACCTTGTGACAGTGACTCCTTGTCTGTGAGCTTTGATAAGCAGATCAACTGTAGACTTGTGACAGTAACCTTGTACTGGTATATCAGTGATAGTAGATCTTCAATAGTAACCTTCTAGGGTCAGTGACTTAGAGTAATAGTGAGCTATAATGGTGACCTTGAATAGAAGGCTCTTACCATTATCCTTTAAGATAAATGTAAACAGTAAGCTGATGCAACTAAATTATGAGACTAAGAATATAAATTGTTCAGGATAAACAATATAAATACAGATTAAAAGGGTTAGTAATTGGCTTAATATATCATGGTCAATATTTAAACATGATTTGGGATTTTCAAAATAGGTGAGCCTAACATATAATTATTATGATTGTATTCAAGATTAGTTTAGGTCTAAATGTAAATTTTATTACTGAAAATTATATAGAATGACTCAAATTAATATTCTAATAAACTAATAATTAATTATGATTAGTAGGTAACTGATAAAACATTTTAATTTTTAGAATAGTAACATATTGGATTGTTTCAAACTAGAAAGGGTATAACTTTTCAATTTATGGGGAATTATTGACACTCTTCATATGGTCTCTAATGGGATTTATTTTTGGATTCTATAACACATAATGGTTCCCATGTCTGTATGGAACAATAGACCTCTTTTCAAAAGGTAGGTTGTCATCAGGGTGTATTTCTAATGACACGTGGTGACTCAAATTCTTCAGGATGATGAGTGGTTAGGTTCATCACACATTATTAGTGGAATTATTACCAACTATAGGACACTCTTATAAATTAAAGGCATGTTCTTGAATCCATCCCAAATCCCAATATGGGATTAGCTTCCCTTGTGTTTTTTGTTGGTTATTAACATGTGAGGATGTGAACATTTGTATGAATTAGAGGTTCTCCATAAATATTACCATATGTATGTATCATAAGTTCTCCATTAATGAGGTTTCCTATATATATTATAGGTTATCTATCAATGGAACTATATGTACATATCAGAGGTTCTCTATATTATTTTGTTATTATTTTTTCAGTCTTGAAAACAATTGATCATGGTTCAAAGCCACACTATTAGGCACATTGGAATTTATCATCATTCTGGGAGATGTTAATTGTTTTGATATTAGGATTGGTCTCTTTATGGTCTTTATGATATATCTTTGTAAATGGAATTAGAAACCGTGTAGTTTGGTATCAATTAATGGAAATTTTCTTGCCGTTTAGGGTCATGTGATAAAGATATGACTATGTAGTTGAACATCATATGGATTAAAAAAAGTGGTGAAAAGTTCCTAGAAAATACTGGTGTAGGCTTGATACATGAGTGACCATTTATAGTTGAAATGGCCCATATGTATATTTCCCTCAAAGTGAGGAAATTAACTCATTTGTAATATGGTCTAATAAGGATGGTTATTGGTAGAGGATGTTGGGTTTGAACCATAGGGAGGTTCCATATGAATCTCATCGGTATGGGAATCAAATACCATATAGTTTAGTGTAGTTGGGGATTGTAGCTAAAGAGGAGTCCCAATGATGGAATTTTTACTATTCCAATGACATTGTTGAATAAACTCCAAAAAAATGTGATCATGATCTATGTTAGAAACATAGAACCTAGTGGATTGGTTACATTGCATAATTGGTTTCGAATGGGACTTACACATAAACTAGAAGCCTAAAGTTAAACTTCATTATCAACTGATAGAAGAGGGATGGGATGAAAGGAAATAGGAATAATACAACCTTTAATAAATTCTATGGGATTACTCTATAAGGGATTACCATTATAATATTCTCCTATTATACTAATATATGGGGGTGGTTTGTTGTGGGTTACCCATGTAGAAATACTAGGGCCTTACTTCATGAAGGATTCCCTGTAGAATATTTGTGTGTGTTTATAAACCCCAAATTATGGCCTAAAAATCTACTAACTAGGAAAACAAAATGTTCAAATGATACCCAGTTCACTTCACATTTTATAAATCATATGGGATGTGAGAACCTCTTCTTAAAATTTTAATATTGCCACTACTACCTCCATTATTGTGGTTATCATTACTAAGAGAATGAATAATCATATACATACTGATAAATATATGTATTTTAGGGGTTAATTGGGAACTATATTTTACCAATGGAATTAATGATAAAAGGAGTACATGTTGGTGTGCTCAAATACCTTCATCATATAGGTCATGTTTCTTTTAAGGATTTTTTTATTTGTCCTTCCTCATGTTTTGAAACTGATGACAAAAACCATTTAAATACTTCTTGGAGAAGCTAAGGTGAATCCAAATGCTACATAGAAGGGGGTATTGAGAGGGGGATTAATTCCAAAGGGATTCCCCATTCTGTATATTGGTATTTCTAAGTTATATGGTGGATATATTAAAAGGTCTCATTTGCAAAGGGTGTTCCTTCACAAAGGGCTAACTTCACAAAGGAGAAAAAATCCTTTTCCGATGACCATGTGTGACTCCCCTATCAAAAAGATATCATTTGTATTTATGTCTATTTTAAAAAGGATTTCTTTATGGGTTTTTTCTCTTCCTTTACATTGATAAACATACTTATGATTTTATATGTGAAAGAGTATCAAGGTTCCCAAAATTGAAATTCCTTGATTGGTTTTCTCATATATCTCATCGCTTTCTCTAAGTTCTGTTTCTATCTTTATGTTTCCATATCCCCCATTTTTACATCAAGTTATAATTGGGTATTTATATGTGGTTTAATAGGAATTTCATTCCTAAAATGGTTAGCCTCATGGAAGTTCAGATGCTATGTGGCAGGCAAAAAATTAAAGCAGTGTCCCATAAATGAATCTCATTTATGGGGGCACATAGCCATTACCTGTCTCCACATATTAATTTCATTTTCAAGTGGGATTTTTAAATGGTAAAATTAAAAAAATAATCATAGTGTTTTATATGGAAAATGATGATTTTTATGTGTTACATTATCCTTTTAAAAATATATATTGTTTCTAATTTGGTTGATCTTATTTATAGCTCATAAAATTTTGTCAAACACATTTCTTAGAATCATTGAAAACTTTTGACCCTCAATAAATCTAACCCCACCCCATCATAATGGTTTCTATAGAAACTAAAAGGGGTTAATTCAAAGTAATAAACATGGCCCACTTATATGATATTTTCATTTTACTACCATACTGTGAGGAGGGACCACCCATATATAGGTTTCATGCAGATTCATTTGTCATGTGGCAAGAATAATCAGTTTTTGATCATCTTTGATATCACAATTTGTTTCCAATTCACATATAAAGCTTAATTTGTAGTTGAACTTTTTTGTATACTAACAATAATAATTGAAAAATGGCTATTTCCATAAACTAAATTACATTATTTTCAATCAAAAAACACTTTTATAGTAATTTTATAACTCACACAATAACATAAATGTTATATAGTCAACATGGTGTGTTATGCGGTCTACATACTACCTAAGATATTATGAGGAATATTAGAGTTTTCCAAATTCACACCCAATTTTATTAGGATCTAACACTTTCACCTCTTAAAGGGAAATAAAATGGATCGTATACAAGTATTACCCATTTCTAATGAGAGTAGGAACTCTATGATTGATATTTTTGAGCATGGTTCATAGTGAAGTGTTCATCCAAACAATAACTTCTAGTAAAATATCATTTGTCCCATCTTCTAAGATTATCTTGTCTTGGATAGGATACCCATTTATGGAATTATACTACTATATGACGTTCTAATTCCTTCACTGCATAGAAAAATTCAACCCCCTTCTTGGATAAATAATTATTGTCTTTCACCTTTAGTAAATATTTCATCAAATTGGGAATATATTATAGAGACCCTATTTGATGTATTTTTCTTAGGTTATACACCATTATCATTAGATAAAGAATTTTTATCACTGGATTTTTAAATCCACTTCTATACCTCAATTATGAGAAAAGTGGTGCCCAATGATAAGTTGGGGTGGTCACTAATATAGTGAATTTATCCTGGATAATCATTCAACCTAGATTGGGGTGGCCCTTCTAGGCCCTTCAGTTCTTCAATGAATTTTAAATGGAGCTGAAGGCTGTAGGGATTTACAATTCTATCATGTTATCAAAAGAAATTCCACCAGAATTGGTTTATTCTCCCTAATTAACTTAGTACATAGAGCCGAGATACCAACTGATTCCATTTGGTACATAGAGAAGTTGGGATAAGCCTTTGGGATATCTAAATAATCATAGGGAAACCAATCATGGGGGACATGTGTGATAATTTCCTCCCTTATTCACTGGTATGGGATGATATGTAGAGAATTATTCCACTCATGAAAGAGATACTTACCATAACATACAATATTTTGGTAGTAGAGCCTCATCCTAGGATATGAATTCTTTTATCTAACTAGATCTAGGTATTTTATCCACCAAACATTCATGATCTACACTCAAGGAGACTAATAAATTTCCTGACCCATTGGAATTGAATGATTTATGAAATATATTGGCCAACATTGGATGAAAGAAACATATTTAATTTCTATATGTAGGTTACACCTTCGGTTTAATGGCTGGTTCAGTTGATATAAATCTTCTCCATGTTCATAAGTTTCTTGTTATTACTAATATGTGAGTTTATTACCGAGGTCAATTTCAAAACTTTTTCTATGGATCCCAATTGGAAACAGCGATACATATTAATCTGGAAGTTTTGGTACTTAAAAAATTGTATCTCTATTGGGATGAATAAATATAGGAATGTACCCTTATAGACATGTTAGTCCATTTCATGTTCTCTAGGGTTAGATAGAGTATCACATAGAATTTAAACTATCGTTACCTTGATCAGGTAAGTTTTTCCCTTTATCTAATATCCCTTTTGGTTCAATGTCCATAAAATCTATTTTCTGGATTTTTTCTAGGTCGTAGAGAAGGTACACATCATGTACCTAAGGTACACATCATGTACTAGCTGTTGTGTACAATTCGTGATAGGGGAGATCATGATGTGAATTGGTAAATTGTGTAGGGTTTAAATAGTGTATTTTTAACCCAAGGTGATGGGATTTTTTGGGTAACTTATCTAGCATGGACTATACATCATGAACATTGGGTACAAGTTGTGACCCTACCCACTCCTAGGTTTAAGGCATGCATTCGGTAGTTTTTCTCAGACCTTTCCTTCCAAAATTTGTTTTTCTTAACTCTAGACTCTTCCTAGGAGAATTTTATAGGTTCCTCTCCTTTTGTATTGATCCAATCAGCTTTGGATATTTTTTGCGTCTACAGTGCATCTCTCTAGGTAAGTGTTATTTCTGGTTCTTTGTTGTGGTTTCTCACGGTATCACCCTAGATTTGTTTTACTAGATTTATTGATCAAAGCTTGATGTTTCTTCTTTTTTTCTTCTAGATACATTATTAGATTTCATCCTATAGTAATTAACCTTCGTTGGTTGTGGTGTAGCAGACATTCTTCTTCATGTTATGTGGGTTTCCTCTCTTCTTCTGACCTCTTGTGTTTATATTTGGATCAATATTGATGTGGATTTGATTCTAGGGCCTTTTTTGGAATTTTTTGGTTTCTTTGGTTTTGGATTACATTACGAGTTTGTGTGAACTGAGCTTTGAGGTACGTGGTTACATCTCTAGCCTATGATAACAAACCATATTGTTTTTCTTTGTAAATTTATATGTTAAATCGGCATGATTGTTTGTGTTTGTTGAATAGTGTTTAGAAGAGACATGGGTTTTCCCTGGTTCTTGATAAATGGATTCTGAAATGGTTTGGAATATTTTTCAATGAATTTAAATTGGTTTTTTATATTGAGAATATTGGTTACCTTGGGTACTTAAGTGTAAGGTTTATCTTGAGGCCATCATCCTTTATTTTGTGAATATCAAGGAGGTTTGTCTTGGTGATTTACTCTATATCCTAGGAATGTTGTTCTATTGGACCGATATTGACATTTTGGGGGGTTTACTCATGGGGTATTCCTCTACTTCCTAGGCCCGTGTTCTATGATAAATTTTTGTGCACAAGAATAATATGGTACGAGTAGACTACAGCCAAGACATGTAGTATTACATAGTGTTGTGACACATGTGACTCTATTTTTTACTTCTTGGATTTCTGATTTTTCCTTGATATGCATGTGTATGCTTGTGAAAAATGATATTGAAAATATGTTGTGAGACTGATATACCTACTTTTTTTTAGAACTATAGAAAATGGGAAATTCATACCATGTTTTCTATAAAAAAACTTCTTTACTGCTTATCATTCCATGTTTAATTTTAAAATGAGCATACCGTATTTCTTATACAAAGACTTATTATGGAACACTTGGGTGGGATCCTATTGAGCATGTTAGCTAACAACCTACGTACCTCTTTAGTGGTGTGTATACCTTTGTATGTATTCTAGTTTAGGGAATGGAAAGGTGATATAGTGAGGTAGTGAAGTTCATGTCAAATGGTGGTAAGATGGTGGGATTTCAACCATTACATCATTTAGAGTAGTTGTTTGGTGTTTAGTCTATTATTGTTGGACTTTTCTTGGAGTATTAGCTACTTTTTTAGTTTTCTATTTCTGTTATTTTTATAATAGTTCTATCATATATATCTTCTTCATCTTCCATTATTCCTTTTTTGTGCAGTACATATATTCTATGTATTTGATCAAGATTGGTGAAATCTTTCCCTATATTGTCTTGTTTGATATCTAATTTCTTGTCGCCAGTCTGTGGGGATCAGGAACACCCTTCAGGTATGTGATAGATCGGGTCGGGTGTCGGGTTTGAGGTCATCCTAGTTTATTTCATTATTGTTTCGTAGTAGAGGAGTTTTATCCTCAATATTCCTTATCTTGGGAAGTCTGTTGGACTAGGGATAGGATTTTCCGGACTTGAGAGGTATATTTCGATAAGTGCATGGCCATCTCTTTTCATAATGAGACTCAAGTTTCCAAGGGATGTTTGGATGTTTGTCTCTAGTTTTTGTTTTTTTTTAATAATATTTTTTACTTATGGGTTTTCTAGATTGATCTGAGAGTAGTTCTATAGTCTGGTCATTCTTATGCTTCGGTGTGTAGAAGTATGCCTTCGAGACATCTTCCATGAGTTCCCTAGGAGGGTGCAGCTAATTATCCTCAAGGGAACCCACATATAGATCAAAATTTCATTGCGATGATCATACAATCAATTCATTCTGATAATAAGGATGTTCCATGAGTTTAGAATGAAGTGGTTGAGGTACAACTAGGAGTTGGAGGAGAGATAGATAGATTGACGAAGTTCTTGCATTAGAATCCACCATCCATTAAATGAATGACTAAACCCCAATAGGTGGAGGATTGGATGGATTAGATCAATAAATTCCTTGAATTCCTAGAGACACCTAATAATATCAGGGTAAAATGTTCATTGATTAGGCTAGATGGTTCCGGTAATCAATTGTGGGATTCTATGGTCCAGTAAGACTGACATATGGGCTTGGATTGGATTGGTTTCAAAATCATGTTATTTTAGTAGTTTTTTCAAGAGTCATTAATGCTATCTAAGTCTATGGAGTTCTTGTATTTACAATAGGAGAGTGTTCGATGTCAGCATACACCAACTGGTTTTGTTGAGCTTGTCTGTTTTGCTTAGAATGTGGTAAATAATGACCTGATGATGGTACAGATGTACCTGCAGGGTCTGTGATCGGATGTCAGATCACATGTGTTTATAATAAAGCATCCTACCTATGTGGAGAGAGTAGATAGATCTATAATGTAAGAGATGAATATGGAAGGAAATGTTAGATTTTCTACCTCTTATCTTCCATTGGGTGGTAGCTTCAGTGGCATGAATTGAAAGAAGATAAAGTGTAAGGATCATCATAGGAATAGTTGAGGTGGGACTCAGCAGTGAGCCTCCTCTGCACCATATTCTGTAGTTGGAATTGTGCCTCTAACGTGCTATCAGCATGGAAAGGTAGGTAACACCAGACATTATTTTCCCATTCCCATTAAGACATGCAATAGATATGGATTTTTTGTTCATCTATAGTGTTTATGTCATTTTATGACTAGACCTTATTATGGTTAGGGTTCAACAGCTCCAATGGCTACTATAGTGTTGTCATAAGCTTCAAAGACTATAGGGTTCCAACCCCAGGCCTTAATAGTGAATCATTTACACATATTAGATGATTGTCTAATGGAATTTTATATAGGTTCTATAATAGTGATAGGTACTCTTCTTGCTGAAACTTTAGTAGAAAATACTTTGTTTGATATCGGTGCCTCCAACTCATTTATATCTGAAAATTCTGTTTAAATGATTAAACATCCAAAAGAACTTATTCCCTTTACAATGGAGTTAGTGACACCTCTTGGAAAGAGGAAAGATTCAGGGTTTTGTTGTTCTTCTTGATCATTAACAATAGCCGATACTAAGTCAGCCTGGGATTTTCTCATTCTTGATCCAGATTCGTTTAACATCATCATTGCTATGGATTGGATTCTCACTCATCGAGATAGGTTTTATTTTTATCATTGACGTGTTTCATTTCTTGTTTTTGATGGGAGATCACATGTGTTTTAGGGAGATTGGGACCCAAGGTCTATTCGTAAAGTACCTTCCCACCTAGAGCTCATAAATTTGTTGGTTGTTGTTGTGTTTTATCCCAATGAATTTTCTTTTATGGATGACCTTCCTTTTCTTGTTTTATATTTCACTGATGTTTTCCTAGACAATTTCTCTGATCTTCCTCCAGATATATTGGTAGAGTTTAGGATTGAATTGATTCCAGGTATGTAGTCGATATCGATTCCTTCATATTGTATGGCACCAGCAGAGCTGAAAGAGATCAAGATTCAGTTGTATTTCCTATTATAAAATGGATCTATTCATCGTAGTGTCTCTCCATGGTAAACCCCTATGCTCTTTTCCAAGAAATTGGATGGTTCACTTTGGTTATATAAGGACTATCAGAAGTTGAACCTAGTAATATTAAGAACAAATATCATTTTCCTCATGTGGATGATTTGTTTGAATATTTAGAGGGGAAAATTAGTCCTCTAAGATCAATCTTTGATCATGTTATCATCAACTCGGAGTTTGGGAGTCTGATATAATGAAGACATCCTTTAGGAGCAGGTATAGCCATTATGAATATGTTGTGATGCCTTTTGGTTTGACTAATGTTCCTTATGTTTTATGGATTTGATAAATTAGATATTCCACCATTATCCTGGAACTTTTATGGTAATATTCAAGGAATATATTCTGGTTTATTCAGAATCTGAGAGTGAGCATAAGCAGCATTTGAGTTTAGTTTTGGAAGTTATGAGAAATCGTCATCTGTATGGAAATCTTTCAAAATGTAATTTATCGATTTAAGAAGTGATTTTCTTTGGGAATAGAATTTCTAATCATGGATTATCAGTGGATCTAGAGAAGGTAAAGGTTGTTATGTCTTGGAAGAAACTAGAGAATTTATTTGAAAATTGAATATTCCTTTGTCTTGCAGGGTACTACTGGGGGTTCGTTAAGGATTTCCCATTGATGAAATCACCTTTGACTTTTCTAACCAGTAAAGTGGGGAAATTCACATTGGATGAAAAGTTCCAATATTCTTTCGATGAATTTAAATGACTTCTAACATCGACTCCTATTATAATCTTTCCAAATCCGAGTAAGGGGTACATGGTATTTTGTGATGCATCTAGTGATGGTTTGGGATGCATGCTAATGCTGGCTGATCATGTGGTAGCTTACGGATCTCGTTAGCTCTAATCGCATGAGGATAACTACCACCAATCATGATTTATATATAGCTTCAATTATGCATGAGCTTAAATTTTGGAAGTACTATCTCTTTGGGGAGAAGTTCACGGTCTTCTCTGATCATAAGAGTCTAAGATATATCTTCTCTTAGAAATTATTGAATCTCAGATAGAGATGACGGATATAATACCTTCAGAAAATTGAATCTGAAATCATATACACCTTTGGAAAAGTGAATGTTTTTAGAGATTCTCTTATAATAAAGGTATCGTCATAGGCTATTTTTTAATTGAAAGAGGAGTGGAATCCTATAGGGGTTTTCACTCAATTGCACTTGGACGCTCAAGAGGATGTTTTGGGTATAGTTATAACCAGTTTTCAGTTGTCATAATCTATCTTGGAGTCTCTTTTACAATGTAATAAGTAGAATGATGAATTCAGTAATTTTCTAGAAAGCCTTTATGATAGGGAGATTGTTTCAGTTTGATAACTTTATTCTAATGGCATACTTCACTTTAGAAAGAGATTTGTTCCTCCATCACCTGTGAGAAGCTTATCCTTTTATAATTATCATATATCTTCCTGGCTCATTCACCTACGTACTAGGAAGACGTATTATGACATGATAAGATAATTCCAGTGGCTAGGTATGAATTGTGACAACACAGAGTGTGTGTCTCATTGTTACACCTGCCAACAGATAAAGACATAGCACTTGAAACCTTCTTGTTTTCTTAAACCTCTTCTGGTTCCTATTTGGAAATGGGATAAGGTATCCATGGATTTTTTTTGGGTTAGCAAAAACCACCCAAGGGAAATATTCTATCTAGGTGTTTCCTGATTGGTTGATGAATTTTTCTCATTTTATTCACATCAAAGACACCACTAAAGTTAAAGATCTGGGTAAGCTGTATGTGGAGGAGATTGTGATGTTACATGGTAGTCCTCATGTCATTGTTTAATATAGGGATCCTAAGATTACCTTGAGGTTTTAGAGGATCCTTTAAGGGGAAATGGAAACTTAGATCAAGTTGATCACAACATACCTTCCACAGACAGATGGTCAGATAGAGTGTGTAATTCTGATCTTGGAGGATATTCTTCATGCATGTGTTTTGGATTTAAATGGATCATGGGATATCCATCTCGGACTGCTTGAGTTTGTTTACAACCATAGATATCAGTCATTGATCAAAATGGATCCCGACAAAGTGTTGTATGGTCACCCGAGAAGATTACCTCTTTGTTGTGTAGAGGTGGGTGAAGTATATTTAGTAGGATCAAGTTTGATTCCGGAAATATCCATAAAGATTCAAGAGGTACATCGACATCTGGTTATCTCCCAGAGTTGATGGAAATCATATGCATATTGGCGGTGTTGTCCTTTGGAGTTTTCTATTGGTGACTGGATTTTCTTGAAAGTTTATCCTCATTTGGGTCACTGTCAGCTTAGAAAACAGGGGAATTTGGATCTGGGATATGTGGATTGTTTGATAACACTGAATAATTTTGATAGGTTCATTATTAGTTATATTTTTCGATTCCGTTTATGGTAATAGATGATGTTTTCCACATTTCTCAGCTTAGGTAGTATCACCCTGATCCGACTCACATTCTGAGTTGGGAAGATATTGAGTGAGATCCAAAAGAATCTATTTTGGAGAAACCAGTTGGGATCATTAACTCTTGGATGAAATAATTTCATGTTAAATAAATTCTATTTTTCATAGTTCAATGGAAACAAGGATTAGATTCTCATGATACTCAGGAATGAGAATTTTTAATGAGGGAGCAGTGGCCTCATTTTTTTCTAATAATTTCATCTTTCACATGAATTACTAGGGATAGAAAGTCTTTATGGTGGAGATTTTGTAACATCTCGTTACCTTGATGAGGTATGTTTTATCCTTTCTCTATGTTCTCTTTTGGTTCAATGTCCTTAGAATCTGTTTTCTAGATTTTCTATAGGCTGAAGAGCATGTACACACCGTGTACATAAGGTACATGTCATGGACTAGCTGTTGTGTGCAATTTATGATAGGGGAGATCATGTTGTGAACCAGTATACATCGTGACCGGTTGGTACACATCATAAATGCTTTAAATTATGCATTTTTAACCTGATACAATGGGTTTTTCAGAATAAGTTATCCAGTGTGGACTACACTTCATGACCCTAGGGTACACTATGTGACCCAGACTGTACCCAGGTTTAAGTCACACGTTTGGTAGTTTTTATCATTCCTTTCTTTAAAAACTCTATAACTCTTGACCCTAGACTCTTACAAGGTGATTTTTAGAGGAACCTCTCCTTTCAAATCGATCTAATTGACTATGGATCTTCATTGCATCTATAGTGTGTCTCTCTGAGTAAGTGTTATTTTTGGTTCTTCATTGCGGTTTCTCATGGTAGTTACCTAGAATTTCGGTACCAAATATGTTGATCTCAGTTCGATGTTTCTTCTTGGTTTCTTCTAGATTTGTTGTGATATCTCATCTTGAAGACCTTCTGCTTTATTATTTGTGGTGTTGTGGGTGTTTGTCTCTGATTTATGTGGGTTTCTTACCTTCTGTCGAGCACTTGTGTTTATATTTGGATCAATATTGATGTGGATTTGATCATAGGGCCTTCATTTGCATTTTTGGTTTCATTTGATTTGGATTCCATTACAGGCATGTCCGACCCAATAATTGAGGTAGATACTTCCATCTCTAAACTATGATAATAAACCTGATCTTTTTCTTTATAAACTGATGTATTAAATTGGCATGACTATTTGTGTTTTTTGAAAAAGTATTTTAAAAGAGAAGGGTTTTCCCCTAGTTTTTGATAAATGGATTGTGAAATGGTTTTGAATGGTTTTCAAAACATTGAAATTGGTTTGTGAAATTTATCACATGGGTTACCTTGGGCACTTAGGTGGAAGGTTTAGCATAATGCCATATTTTATTGTTTTATGATTATCAAGGAGGTTTTTCTTGTGGATTTACTCTATTTACTAAGACTGTTGTTCTAGGGGACCTATATTGACATTTTTGGGGGTCTACTCATGTCATATTCCTCTGCTTCCTAGGTCTATGTTCTAGGATTTGTTTTTTTGTACTTGATTATTGTGGTGCAATTAGTCTATGGTCTAGACATGTAGTATACCTTAGTGTTGTGATACTTATAATTCTATTTTGTACTTATTGGCTTTCTAAATTAGCCTTGATATGCATGTTTATGCTTATAATAAATGATATGGAAAATGTGTTGTGAAATTGATATACCTACATTTTTTTAGAACTATGGGAAAAGGTAAATTCTTACCATGTTTTCTATAAAAATTTCTTTACTGCTTATCATGTCATGTTTTATTTTAAAATGAGTATACAAGGTTTGTTATACATATAATTTTTATGGAACTCTTAGGTGCGATCCTACTGTTCCTATTAGCTCACACCCTGTGCACTTATTCAGTGATGCATAGACCTTTGTTTTCTTCTGATGTAGGGAAAGGAAAGGAACCATAGTGAGGCGGTGAGGTTCATGTCAGTTGGTTGTGTAGATAGTGGTGAGATCATGGTATTTCATCTATTTCATCATTTGGAGTAGATATTTGGTTTTTAGTCATTTTCTATTGGACTTAACTTGGAGTTTTAGAAAAAAATTTTGTTTTTTGTTTCTATTATTTTTCTTACAGTTCTAGCATATATAACTTATTTATATTTCATTGTTCCTTTTTGTTTAGTACATATATGCCATGTATTTTATCAGGTTGGGTGAAATCATTCCCTATGTTGTCTTGTTCGATGCTGGGTGCTTGTCTCCAACCCATGAGTATTGGGAACACCCTTCAGGTATGTGATGGATCAGGTTGGGTGTCGGGTTTAGGGGAAACCCATGTTGGTTCGTTACATAGAGGGTTATGAATTTTTAAATGATCAGCTAATCTTGAAGTCTTAGTTTATTCCATATTTTAAATGAATTAATATTGTTTAATAGATGATGTTATAAATTAATAATTCATTGGATATGGTCAATTATTACCATTATTTTCATATGCTCCTTAAACACCTCCAACTGATGTCTGGGAAAATGATGTTATTATTTCTCATTCATGGTGGGGATACCTTATTTATTTAAATTAAGTTTTCTTAGCTATAATGATTTGTGGGAAATTAATGCGTAAAGGATATTTTCCTTATCGATTTGGGAAAAAATTCTTTTGTTTTCATAAAAGTTTCCTTGCATATCTAAATAGTTTGTGAAAGGGAAAACCTTTGATAGTTTCCCATCAATTTGGTTGATATTTAAAAAAGATGATATAGGAATTTAGATCTATATTTCAACCTCTTATTCCATTCCTGGACTTGTGAAATCTAATTTTTTGTCTTGGATACATTCATGTATCCCAATGGTCAGCTTGAAAGATTGGTACCCACTGTTGAGGGTCAGCCAGTGACTGAATAGAATGAGGAAGGGAAGTGAATTACTGTAGTAGTAAGGCTAAGAAATGAAGTTTCATCAAGAAAACCTCTTATTTTTGACATCTCAATAAAGAGGTTAAGGGTTTAGGTTTCTTATCTCTAAACTATTGGTTATGCTCCCCAGACTATCAAATCACCTCCCCAACTATCTATCCTTGTTATGGATTCATGTCCAATTTCTCAGAGAGAGTGGGATTCTAGAAAGAGCTTTATTCTTACAAGGAATATATGGTGTTTTCTTTGATGAAAATACCACATCTTCACTAGATACAAATGAATATCTTCACAATATAATATTTCTTACACTAATGAACCTAAAATTGTATAATTATATCTTTTGGACCTTAAGGATTCTATCCATTCTCTTCACAGACAACGTATATATTCAAGTAGAGTAATTTAAATGTTGGATCCTTATATAAGTGAGATAAAAGAAGGGGAATATAACAGTAATGAATCCCAAGAATAGGTGAGATGATTTGATTCTATTCCTCCTTATGACATATCACCTCCCTTGTTTATGGTATTAAGAGACTAATTATCTTCATATATAGGAGAACAATGAGGAAAATTCAGCCATTATAAATGAACCTGGTAATATTCCTTCTTATACATGATTGGTTCCTCATAAACATCTTTCTCGAAGGAATTCTATATTATCAGAAATTCCAAGGCAACATGTATGGAATTTTGATCATAATCCTACAATAATGGTGGCCTCATAAATGTTATTGGTCCCTAACATTGTATTGTTTCCAAAGGATAGGAAGTAATGGGACACATGTAGGATGAATGTGTCTATTAAAGAGGTCTGGGGAGAACTTCTACCATAGGAGATTGATTTTCTTGGAATTGGTATTATAAATTTTCCTGAGAATATTTATTTTGAAGAAATAATAGATAAAGTTATTATCTTTATTGAGGAGATGGATACTTCAATCCATTCCTTCAAAGGATGAATTCACATCTCTAATAAAGTATGATATTTACTGATAATAAGAGTAATAGAAACTAACTACGAATAATATTTATAATGGGTTCTCATTCTAATTATCTATTTCAATTTTATTGGGATTATAATACTTTTAGGTTTTTAAAGGAGGCTACATATGATAAATCACTCATTATTTCCCCACAATACATTGATGGGGGGATATATATTGGGTTGCAAAGACCTTCTGATAAAAGGGTTATAAAATAAGTCTATCCAGGTATAGTTAAGCATATTAGGGAAGTTATTGTTGATCCTAAGGGGGAATTTCCACCTCCACCACCACTAAATGTTTCTCATATGATATTATACTCACAGGAAACCAAGTGGTGAAGGTATGTGAATAATATAATGATACACATTCAATTGGGAACAACATGTGTGTATTACACTTTCTCACCAAACATTTAAACTATTTGGGGGGTTTGTTATTAATGAGTTAACTTGTGCAGAAATTAATATGAGTTCTACAAGCCTGAAATTACCTATTATCAAAGAGAATATAGATCCTTCATTTTCAAAAGTGGATGAAGTAATATGAGAGTCTCTAAGGATATTAGGATCATATGGGGGTTTGAGGCTAGTAGATGGCATCATGGAAATTAAAATTCATATTATGTTAGCTCACTAGGATCAGATGGCCTCTACATTTATAGAGGAGGATAATGAATAGTTAATGCAAGTGGAGGGTACTAAATCCCATATTCACCTTCACTAAATATTTTTCATATCAAATAGATATTGTTGGATAAACCTTCAAAGGTTCATGATTTGGAAACATAAAATTCTTCGGGGAAAGCTAACCATGTTCTCTTATAAAGAACAAGTGTTGAAGAATTAATGACCCAATATCAGGGGGTTTAGACTCTTTATTCACTCTATATTCACTATTTTTCATTACTAAGGGCTCAATATTAATAAGTGACCTCTTAGAGGTTATTGATTTATCCAATATGAAACTCTGGATTATAATTTCATGTGTACATCCATATAATATGGTTGGTTTATTTAGGATTCACCATGATATTTTTTTACGTGTTGATCATTGTCACATCAATTATGAATCTCTTGATTGTGATAAATTTGGAATTCTTGAATCAAGGGGTTATTATATAATTATTGATCCATTAGGAAATGAAGCACCCATTGTACCCACTAATAAGGTGATGAAAACTATTTAAGCTATCACTTGAAAGGGTGAAGGTAAGTCTTTTACCACTCCAACTATCTCATTTATTTTATTTTCTAGAACTAATTTCTATGAGTGTTCATTTTTATGAATTTTGGTATAAACCTCTGATGTTCAATATATCATTTTTACATCTCAGTTTATTGAGGTTACATTGATAATAACATCCATAAAACTATCTCACTCTTAAGTAGTTGAGGCTGAATCTTCTCTATTCTATCCATTCCCTAAATATATTTTCCATTCTAAGAGATATTATAATGTAGATCAAGAAACCCTCAACAACTTGCATGTTACTCAAAAAACTATATAGAGTGAAAAATTGAAGATTATATCTCAAAACTCCTATCAAACATACCATAAAATTTTATAAGGCTTCACTACATGTTTACTTTTCATATATATAGAGGTTTTTACTATCATACAATACATGATAAGCTCAAATAGGTTTTTGTCACTCAAGAGGGAGTTAGTACTCCTCAATACAAACATGTAACAATAAATTCCATTACCACTTTTTCATATCCATAAATATCCTTCTTAGTGAAGATTCTAAAAATATTGGAGTGTCTATAGTGTGGAAGGGTCTGGTTATTGAAAAGAGAGCCTTGTTGGAATAGTTTTTTCAAGAGTTAGACTAAGTTCTTGAAGATTTGGATTGAATATACTAAGAATAGTTAATTTTTGAGGTGGTGGATATTAAATAATAAAATCTTGTTTAGTAAGTAGATAAGACAGGGTTAGATTCCACTGGGAGGGAAGAAGCACTATGATGTGATATGGAAATAAAAATTTCATCATTGATCAATCTATTCCAAGATATAGAAGATTCTAATCATACAATGATTCAACTTCAAGAATCCATTGATCATGATGTGTAATAGAAATATTTTCTTATGTAGAGATACTCAAGTTTGTAAATGCTCCCATTTTTATCATTTAATAAATAAATGAAAAATGTGATTTTCTCGGTCAACAATATTTTTTCCCAACATCAAATTCTTTGAAAAGTAATATCAATAAATTCAGAATCATTCAATCACTAAAATTTGAAAAATGTTGTTAGTCATAATTATAGAATTCTTGATTCAAAATAATATAATCTCATACATGGATCATATATGTTTATAAATATAACTACCATCACCATAATACTAGATTTATTCTATTTGGATGGATGATCTCATATCACACTTTTACAAGCTTCGCATGATTTTCTGAACTGAAATATCAGGAATAGAATAATGATCTAACGTTGGCTAGGATAAGGGTCCCAATGAGAATATCTTGACTGTTTCTATGGTTTCATAGTGGGTCCCAAAATTTTTGTTTCATTTTTATCCATACTCTATCTTTTTCCTAATTATGATACAAATAAGTCTTAGTGGGAAATACTAGTCTTCTTCTTATGTCTCCCTATATGGTTTTCTGACTTAATAAGTTTTGTTCCTTTTTTAATTTCATGTGCTTAATTTTTCATAGATCATTCAAAGTATTTTTCTAGAGAGTGGAGACACAAATTTTTTCTATAATTCTCTTTATTTTTTTTTTATTCTAGATATTTATATTTCACATTATTTAGGTAGTTTAAGGACATGTAATTCGGACCAATGGTTATTATAGCTAAACTTCCTATAGTGTTCACCAATGGTTGTTTTCCTAAAAATGGGTATGATACCTACGTATATAATGTCATGGATACTAAATCTTATTGAATTTTAGAACTATAGAATGTATAAATCATATCCAATTAATTTCTAAATCAACTGGATAATAGAGACTAGTGGGAATAGAATATTTATTAGTAATAGAAAAAAACTAATATCGTGATTAATCAATGGGGGCTGGTGTGATTTGGTTGGTAGTTACCACAATAAATCAGTGTATAACATATGGGGTTTAGGGGGAGACAACATAGAGTAGGTTTCCAATTTCCAAACTCATTCAATTCATGTTACCAAATTTTCTATGAATGGTAGAACCAAGAGGACTGGTCAACTAATCTTTTGGCTCATGTAGATTTAGAAATTAGAGAGATGAAGTGGGTTCATATAGAATATGAATATTTAAATGGATATTTTAACATCTTATTAACTACATAATTATTTATATAACACATATCCAAGGTGGGATGATGTTATATAGAGTCATTCTCCTAAAAAAGTGCACACGGTTTATGGTCATAATTCTTAGACTACTAAAATGGGAATAATGACCAAAAATATAGATTATCGAACATAGAGGCTCTAACATATTTTGTGTATGGGGAAATATATTGTAACTCATTATCCTAGAGCTCTTAGATCTAAGGTGGTGTAATGAGAGAAGTATGTATTTAATGATCATAGACCATGTTCAAAGGGTGACTTCGATTATGATGTTGGCCAGGCCTATAGAGATAAAACAATTTTCCTCTCATGATTAAAATTCCCCTGGTTGAATGGAAATGTTGAGGGAACATATACAAAGCCATATCAGGTCTTAGTATGCATAATAAAACTATATGTTTCATTCAAAGTTGAGTGATTTTCTCACAGATAGCCAAGGAATATTTTCAATTATTCGAGTCTATTAAGAAATGAAGTGAAGTTCATGAAAAGAAGATGTCTAAAAATCATGGACTAATTTAGAAATAATCCTTCCATGATGGAATGATTGTCATCTTATTGAGATTTCGATACTAAACACAATATGGATCTTGTATGGGTTTTTTGTATAGATCATTTTTATATGAAATAAAAAGGGGAATTTTTTCATGATTAGGCCTATGATGAGAGGTCTAGGGGCCACTTTTTATCTCATTGTAATGATAATCAAGCCATAAATAGTTATTAGGTAATGAGGTTCTAGGTATAGATATTAATCTCATGTAAGAAAAGGGGAATTTTTTTCAAGCATGGGTATATAGATTAGGGGACCCATTTGGGAATCTCTTACATAGAATGGGTTTGTATTCAGAAGTGGGTGTTCATTTTCTTATTTTACATCTACACCTAGGATAAGGGATCTAGGAATCACTATGTATCTCATCATAATAAGAATCAAGTCACATTAGATTCCTAGAAATTAGTGGTTCCCCGCATAGGTATATTGAAGAAAATGGGTAATATTTTTTGGTTTGTTGTTGGGCTTAGGATAATGGATCTATGAATCACTACATATCTTGTTAGGAAGATAATCAATCCACACATATTTCTTTTTTAAGTTACTCCAATAATGTGTTTGGATTTTATTTTATGAGGAGGGAATTTATTTTTGATTCTACTGTTAGACCTAGGATAAGGGATCTTGGAACCACTATGTATCATGTCGAAATGATGATCAATCCACGTGTAGTTCTGTAGAAATTAATTCCATATATTTAGATCATTTTTAAGGAATTGAGGGAATTGGTGTTCTTAGTCATGAACCAACTATATACCAAATAAAACTACATTGATTTAGCTATTTTTAGGGATAAACAATCAAATAGGTAATGGGCTACCTTAAGTTGTTAAAAGTCACGTCAGGTGAACATCCACCTCACATTTTAAATTTCATGACAAAATGATATAGGTGATGGGTAGTTTATGGTCTTCAATCTAGGACTACAGATGTTTGGTTCTAATCCAAATGTGAAGTATAGTACCTCATTTCTATGTCAGTTCTAAAATACCCAACATAATTACTGAGACAAGGTGAAGATATTTTAGATTTCATTTTTCAATTGGGATAAGAAAAAGGATCCAGTTTTCACTACATATCTCATTATAATGAGAATCAGGACACATGTAGTTCTTGTGGATTTTCTCACATATATTAGTCTCAAATGTAGGGAAATAGTATGTCAAACAAGGTAGTCCACTCTAATAATTTTAAGGTCATACTGGATGAACCAAATGTTCTTCAACATAGCAAATCCTGAAAATTGGAATAATTATTTAAAACCTCTAAACTAATGTGAGATAAACTTTTTGTGATAAAGAAGAGGAAATTAAAAAATTGCCAAGGTTATATTGAGATGTAGTTGAGGATTGTTTCTGACACACACCACTTTATTTTTTCCTTATGATGAGTAATTTTTCCTATAATTTTATTTCATGAGACTAGGACTTGTTCTACATAATTTAAAACAAAATGGACCAGACTATAATTTCATGCATTTTAACATCATGTGACCAAGATATTTTACATGAAATTTAATGTCACATTGTGGGGAAGTCTGATTGTTGTATTTTAAATTTTTATAGCTTTCAACAATGGTGGTTCCTTTTATTTTCATCTATCTAGGACCATGGATTTTTATTAAGAGAAATATTTCATGATAAATATCTCATTGGTATGGGGTATTATATTCCCCCTAGTAATGGTAGTTAGTGGATATGCACCATTAGAGTAGACCTTGTGTATAATATAAGACCATTCTCATTTTGGTTCATGTTTTATGGGTTTCTTACCAAGTATCATTGGGGTCCTAAGAGATAATAAAATTTCCCCTTAGAGGAGTGAATGGAGAAGAACCTTCTTATTGAAATACCATACTACATGGTTTTGGTGAACCTTTAAATAGTGTAAGGTACATAACCTTTTCTCATCAATTTATTCTAACTCATCCAGTCACTTTTGAGATTACAAAAACTCCCATATATTTGTGACTTTTCTTGATGAAGCATGAAGATCCCATAGTTCTTAGTGATAATGGGTTATTCTGCTTATTGAATTATTGATCTAATAAAATCATAAGTATGATGATACTTGATCTGGTTTCTATGGAATTAAATATCATATAAATAAGATTTATGATGCAAGAAAGTGTTTTTCATAAGGATTGAAGTGATTCCATTTGAGTTTGAGTGATTTCTAAATCCACATATCTGATTTTTTAAAGGGAATATCCATGTATCCATTTATGCTATATAACTTATTTGATGTAGGGAAATTTATATAATTAATTCGCATAATTTATTATTCTATGCATAAAAATCACATAGTAGATTATACAATGTAACTCAATGTTTCACATAGTCAAATGATCGATATATCTAATTTATGAATTTTTTTAGTTGTTTTTATTCACATAGTTATTTTATGAGAACGGTGTAGCGGATTAGAAATGTAGAAAGATATTGATTCACAAAGGTGATTTAGGTAGGTAATTCACATGGGATAATGTGCTATATAGATGATTAATATTGATAACCACATAGTCAATTGGTATGTTTCTAATTATTATTCACATGGTTGATTTAGATTTCTCACTCTGTTTGGATTGGTTTTTTTATTAATTTTATGAATTCATATATTTTTCTATGAATTTTTTTATAATTCTTGAACAGTTTTTAATTATTACATAATAATAGGTTTTGTTTTTCAATTCATGATTCTAAAATGTTTTGAATAAGCTCAATATAATTCTTAAGTCGTTTCAAGTGGTTATTTTAATATGAAATAAAATCTTTTTTAATCCATGATGCAGATAAAATCTTTTTTAGATGTAATCGAGATCATGGGGAACAATAAAAGTAAAATATGGATATCATAGAGTGTGATCTCTATGGAATAAAAAAAGATAGAAAAGGGAGATCATGGGGAATGTTCTATGAAGGATAATAAAAAAGTTAAATATAGTTGATGCACAGCGAAGAGATGATAGTGGGATATATAAAAAAGTTATATAGAGGAGAGAGGTTATAGATAGTGTTTTTTTCTTTAGTGATCAACATTTGATGAAACTCACATGCTTAGAAGATTGAGTTTGAAATTGAGAATTTTTTTGTGAAACTCTTTCAATACTAAACTATTGGAAATACATTCTTGTATATATTGGAGTCTCAGGAAATTAAATCATTATTTTTTATTTTAGAAGAAACCTAGGTTTATTGGTGATCTTATTCATTTTTGTAGACATATTTTTTACTGCAACGTGAAGCTGTTATTTTTTGTGTGAATCCTAATATGTTTGTTTTGGAACTACATTAATAGTTGTAAGAATATTTCACTTTTACATATATTGAAATTAATCCATAGTTTAAGGGAATAACTTACCATAGTAAGGAGTAGTCTCGCATTGAAATCAAGCCGTGTAAAAATTTTGTGTTCCTATGATATTTATTTTTACTATATTATGGAAAGGTTTAGTAATCATAATATTGAATAAAACCTATTAGGTAAATATAGTTTTATATTAAAATAAATAAAATTAAGAAAAAGGAACCATGGAATCAACCCCCCCCCCCCTCCTAGTGGTGAAATACCTCTATGGGCACTTCAACTAGTATCAAAGGGAAAGTTACTCTCTCAAGATCCACTAAGTAAGGAAATAGATAATAATAAAAATTCAATAGAAGGAGTGTCACTACATTTTATGGAAAAAACTATAATAGATTGAATAATATGATGTTTCCTTATCTCTGGTCTCTTGTCCTTGGTGTTAAATATGTTGTAACTGTAGGATTATCACCTATTTCTAAAAATGATATTATGAAATTTTTTGAAAAGAAAAATATGGAACTTGATGTAAAATATACAAATATAATTGTGTTTTCTCTTTAAAAAAAATATTATACAAAGGTTATGGGACTCAAATATATTAAGGAAATTTGGGATAAATTGGAATCCAATTATGAAGAAACATGAAATTAAATGAGGCCAAATTGAAAATTTGGAGAAGAAAATTTAGAGATATCAATATAGATATAGAAGAAAACACTGATTACAATATTACAATATTCAACTAAATTTCAACAACATTTGAGTTTTTAGAGAAAACTGGATAACTCACCTATTGTCTGAAAATAGATGAGAAATTTTCTGATGTTTGATCCTAAAGTGTCATCTTTGAAAGATAGAGGATATCTTACCCTTGATTAATTTAATAAAATTTTCATTATTTAAGAAATTTGAAAGATACTATAATTCAATAAGAAGATTTAATATGAGAAGGATTTTGAGGCCATGATAAATCTAAAAATCAAAGATGATGAAATTTCTGAATCTTGTGAATTTGATGATGAAGATTATGATGTAGATTATAATAGAATCTAGTCTCAAGTATCAAATAAGTTCAATAAGGTAATGTTTAAGGGAAAAGGAAAACTACCACTTAGATTTTATAATGGTAATGACATTGGAAACTTTTCTATATATTTTCATAAAAATAATTCTTCTAAACAAGATTTAGTTGATGAGAAACTATAGAAGAAGAAAAGAGAAAAAATATCAAAATATTTAACCCAATTTGGTTAAATAAAGAAAAATTATTTAAAACTAAGTGAATATGTTATGTGATTTGAGAATAAGAATCTTAATCCACATCATTCATATAATTATAAGTTGAAACTAATCTCATGATTATGTGGAAAAAATTTTGATACCTCTAGTAGTAAATATGATGAATATGAATGTGCAGAGATAGATTACATGTTAAAAAAAAGTTAGAAGCCCTTCTTGAGAAAAAAAATCTTAATAACGAAAATAGGTTCTTACATAAAGAAAAATGGGAATACTATTGAATGAAATTAATAATATGTGAATGAAAAGTTTTTTTACATAGATTACATTAAGAGATATAAACTAAAATTGTCTAAAATAAAGATTATAGAAAATGAAATTGAAGAAAAAAATATAGTCAAATAATAAGAATAATATCAAAATCAATCAAAATGTATTGAAGATAAAAAATTATTTGATAAATATAATATAATATCTTGTAAAAAAATTTGAGATCAAGGTTGAATCATCCCTTATTGTTGAAGAGGTATAAAAATTTAGGATAATTTTCATTCCTATTAATTTAAACATAAAAATGTAATATCTAATAGTTTAGGTTATAAAATTAATCTAAACCTTTATACATGACGAATAATAGGGAGAAATACCCTTATAAATCAAATGAAGAAAGATATTTTTCAAAAATAGCATTTCCCTCTATGCATAGATAGAAACAATATATGGAAATACAACATAAACAGTCTTCAAGATATATGTATTATTAGTATGGAAAATTGAGTTCCACATAATAATACTAGTGTTGCGATGTATTTCGGTTCAAATCCTACTCACATTGGTATAAAATGTCTCTACCAGAAATTAAACATGAACCAATGGGATCTATTTTGAGAAAAGGATAAAAAAATCAAAACAAGTGAGAAGTGACTAGGAATTCATCCAATATTTAAACACACAAAAAAATAATTTATTAAAAGAAATATGTGGTAGATTTGATAAGTGGTGGAATATTATTGAAACTTGTATGAACTACATACCTAGATAAATTCTCAATGATGAGAAAGGATAGGGAATCTAAAAGATGAAGATTGAAGAATATTGTTTTTCTAAAGATTCTTTGATGGAAATAAGGAAAACCAAATCATGAATTATTGATAGTGTTTGTTCCTCAAACATGAATTTTGAAATAAAAATTCTAAGAAATATTAAGAATCATGAAGGAGGGGAATTAAAATTTATAAACGATTGTTCTATGAAAATTAAAGGAGTTTGATTGGCTAAGACTGAAGTCCAAAATATGATGTCTAATGATTTCTTCTTTACTGAAAGGTAGAATCAAAATTTACTCAGAATTAGTCAACTTTCTCAATATGGAAAACATTTTTTTTTCAAGAAATATACATCTAGTATCAAAAGCACAAGGAAGTTAATGATCATTACTCAAGGGAGAAGAACCAACGGTAATATATTTCAAATTGGTGATCCTAATGATTCCTATTACCTAAGTTAAAAATATGAGAACAAATTATAGAAAAGAAGGATTGGTTATTTTGGCTAATGTATTAATAAAATTTTAAAGAATGGTGTTGTAATAGATCTTCCCATATTAAATATAGGAATATAAGAAATCTATGAAAAAAAATAAAAATTCAAAAATGTTCTTATAACGGAGTGGAAATTCTATCTTACAAGATAATTAAGCTCAGTCAAACTGAATTATATGGTTCAATGAGACAAAATTAAACTAAATATGATCTATATTTCATTAAATTTATTGATTATTTTACTCAATTGACTACTTTCATGTTTATCGAACACAATCTAGAGGCAATCAAAATGTTCAAAACTCTCAAATGAAAAAATAATAAGAATTTATGTCTCTATATATAGAAAGTGAGTTGAAAAAATTGTAAGAATTTTATATTTTATGCTTTTGAAATACATCTATCCAAACATAGAATAAAAAATTAGTATATCATACCATAAACTCCACAAAAAATGGTGTAGAAGAAAGGATAAATATACACATAGATGAAATGGGAAGGACTATATTAGCTGAACATTACATCTAAATGTATTTCTATAAAAAATATGTACATAATGTCACACACATACAAAATAGGAGTATAATTAGACTATAAACACAAAATAATTTATATTAAATAAGGTAAAATAGAAATCTAACTTTTAAATACTTCATATATTTTAGAATTCCTTACATTATAAAAAAGAATGACAACAATCTGGGAGGATTTTAAGAGAAAGATAAGTAACTCTCATGTTCTACCCATTAAATGACTGTAGATATAAATTTTTGAGAAAATTTATTCACGTGCTATTTGACTCTAATGATGGAAATATTATTTAAAATAATAAAAAAATAAGATATAACAATTGATTTAGTTTTATAATATTCAATATAAAATTGCATACATGTGTTATAATATAATAATAATAAAGTTACTAAAAAGTATCCAATCACTATTGAAAATGTTTCTTAAAAACAAGTGATGAAGGTGAAGCTACAATAAATGATAGAAAATGGAAAACCAAATAGAAGAAACATGTTGAAATAGAAAATATCATTGTAAATTGATTGGATCTAGTTACTACTAGAAGAAGATTTATATTGGAAGATAAAACTGTTATAATTTCCCAAAATTGAACCTTACACAGTGGCATAAGTTATTGAGCATGAGGATTAGATACAGGATATGAGTATGTAACTTGATCATATTGAGAAGAAATTCACTTGGGATCTTGTTCAATGTTCTAAAAAGGTTACTGAAAATAAGTTGGTTTTTTAAAATTAGAGAAATAATGAAGGTGGCTTATCAAAGAACAAAGCTAGGATAGTGTTCAAAGGATATTCTCAAAGGGAAGGTATGTGATTTGAAGAAAAAAATTTACCAAAATAAAGATTGGGTACCATCAGAATGTTATTGGTAGTGTCAAATCATAAACACTAAATATTTTGTTAAATGGATGTGAAATATGCCTTTTTGAATTTTGACCTTGATGAAGAAGTCTATATTAAATAACCTAATTTAATTAACATATAAAATGATGGAACCATGGTATGCATACTGTAGAAATATTTTTGTGGTATCAAATAGTAACCTATATCCTTTTACTCTAAATCGGACTGATGTTTAAGGGGGATGAAGTTTATAAAAGGTAAAGTTGACTATAACCTTTATGTGAAAGAAATGAGTAATGGGATACCAATTATAATAATCTATGTGGATGAAATCATGTTTTTTTCTGATAATTATTGTCTGAAAAAAGAGTTTTATGATAATATAAAGAATTATTTTTGAGATCTTCATGTTTGATTAGATTACATAATTTTTTGAATATAAGATTAATTAAAATCTTAATTACATCATTATATCATAATAATGTTATACTATAGAATTTATAAAAATGTTTGTATTGGAAAATGAAAGTGAAGTTTCAATTATCACATTAGTTGGAACCAAATTGTGAAAGGATAGAGCTGAAATCAGTGTTAACCTAAAATAATTCAGAAGACTCATTGGAATCCTTATTTATATAACAGCATCAATCCCATATATAACTCATGATGTGACTCTGTGTATATGATTTTATAGTGATCCTAAAGTATCTCATATGTTGTATTCTAAGGCAATTATGAGATATGTGAAATTAACTCTAAACTATGTTATTCTATATAAAAATAGTATATATTTGAACGTGTTTGTCTTTATATAAACTGATTGGTTCAGTGACTATACAGACATAATATGAACTTTTAGTGGAACATTCCTTTTGGAATTGGGTTTTTTAGTTTGTATATAAATAAAAAGAATTTAGTGACACTAAGTATGGTTGAGGGAAAACATGTATCATATACACATTCTTCGAGACAGATGATTTGGATGCACGTGCAGCTAACAGATTAGAATATTGAAACATAGAGACTTCTAAAAATTTCTTATGACAATCAAGGTGTTATAGTGTTGTCTAAAAAACCATTACAATATTCATGATCCAAAAATAAATATATAAGAAATAATTTTATCAAATAAAAGTTTGATGGTGGAGATATTAATCTAGAATACATTTTTAAAAAATATCATATTGTATATTTTTTCCCTAAAGTTATTTTATGGTATAGTTTTGTGGAATTAATGTTGAAAATTCATGTTCATCCTTCTCCTATAGCTTGAAGTATTCTGAGGGAATATTCCCCACACAGTTGAATATTTATTTTTTGAGTTCCCCCATGGTCTTTTAAATTTTATTTTCAAAGGGGGTAGAATTCTATGATGAAGGGGGAGTGTAATTTACATGGGGATTTTAAAATATAATGATGCTAAAGATGTTCACTCTATGATGATAAATCTTGGAGTCTCATGATAAAAGTGATGAGGATGAAAGTGGGGAGTAATTTTGTTACCTAGTGGGTTGTTGTAATGTAATTCTAATTATTATTGAGAGACGAGGTGAAGGAAGTAACTCACCAAATTTGGTTTGAGGTATTGTGAGATTGGGGTTTTTCAATTGATTATCAAAAAATGAAAAGGCGGAGATTAAATATCCCCATGGATTTGTGGCCTGGTTTCAGGAATTAGTAATATCTCATGGTTCTTAATGATTTTAACACACTAATACTTTATGATATATTTCATTTTAAATAAATTTAATCTCATTAATATCTTTTGATATGGGAAGCCTCAAGTCTTAATGAACTGTAATATAGTATATCATTATAAACAAGAAATAAAATTTGTGGGTATGAATATAAATAAATAAATTTTTAAAATTATATGGTTTACACATTTATTATATAAATTCATTTTTATCAATTTATTATAAATGAAAATAAAAAACATTTGAAAGTAAACAAAATGTTTTCCTAAATAAATTTAGACATTCAATGTTTTTTTATCTTAATAAATTAAATTAATCCCTATTTTTTAATTATTTTAATTAAATATATATTTTTTATGTAAATAAATTTTTGTTCATTCATTTAATATGTTTTCTAATCATGGGATAAGAATAAATATATTTTTATGGTTAAAACCATGTTTTTTAAAAGTAGTTTTTTCACATCTCCATGCTTAGTTTAAAATTATTTTTTATACTTTTAAAAAATATAGAAGAAAAATGGTTTTTTTAAATTATAATCTCAAAATTATCTTAGAGTGAATTTTAAATATTTTTTTGAAAATATTAGTTTTTCGATGAACAGTGAAAATACTGTTTTTTATTGAAAACTACCTTTTTGTATAAAGCATTTAGAAAGGTAAATTTTACTTTAAAATTTTTTTAAAATAAAATTATTAAAATTATATTATTATTAATCCCATTCAGGTTATTTGAATCATTTTTATGTATAATTTTGATGTAAATAAATTATATGTAAGAAAACCTTTATTTAGAAAATGACATTTGTATCACGCTTGCGGGTTTAATTTTATGTTATATTATTCCTATTTTTTCAAATTGAATTCAGTAAAATGTATTACATATTTTTAATAAAAATAATTATTTTTAGTTAATAAATATAGCTTAATTTGTTTCATAATTAATAGTAAAAATAGTAAAAATTAATTATCGTGGTTACGGTTAAAACAAGGTATTATTCATTACATGCGGTTGTGTTAAAATTAATTTACTAAAATAGGATTTTTATTTGAAAATTTTTATTTATTATTTAGAATCATTGGATCCAAATTATCTAATAAGACTTATTTTTTTAATTTAAAGGATAAATTACATAGGTAAATGAAAAAACTAGTTACCATAGTGAAAACTAAAATGGTAAAAGTAAGAAAACTTAAAGGAAAAGGAAATAAAATGTATAGAATGAATTTAGTGTTTTAGTGGAGGTTTATCTCAACCTGAAATTCTATCTAATATATTATATATAAATTTTCTAGGTATTTTGGTTGAGAGTGACATCCTATTATTGAATAGATTTGGGTATTTACAAAAATTTCACTCCTCCTCAATTATAAAATAGGACCTACTCCCTTAAATTATTCACACCTATCAATACATGTATATCCTAATAACACTACCAAAATCTCTCACTAAAATCCTTATCGATGTTCTATATCTTGTGTTATTCCCAAAGTACAAACCCTACGTTCCTTAATAAGAGATCCAAAGGTGTTTTTTCTATGAGAAGTTAGTTGTCTTCATTAAGACCATTATTTTTACTTTTCATACCACCTTCGTTCATGTGTTAATAGTTAAATTATAATAAAATTATTATCTAAAATATACTAATATTTTATTATGTTGATGTAATAAACTATATCCCTAGGAAATGAAATCGTTGACCATGTGTACGGCGGACTACTACCTCACAAACCGATGAAAATCATTTTTCATTACCACCTCTCATTGATTGATATAATGGTGGATTTAATGTATATATATTATATTTATGACATAATTGTACTTATGAAATTATAATATAAATCTACCTTTATATCCTCCTATCTATTGTAAAAATATAACATCGCTCGTGCATACGTGTGGACTACCACCTCCACGAAGTGATGTGATTCGTTTTTCATTTCCTCTTTACAAGGATGATAATATGGATGGATTTTGTAAAAATATATATTTAATGTGATATAATAATTATTATTTAACATTTAATAACTATTTACCTTTCCTTCATTCTATCCATCGAAAAATAGAGAGAGCATTTACGTATATATATAGCATACCATCTTTATGAATAATGTAACTCATTTTTTAATCTATAACTTTTATGGATGACATTAAATATATAAATAATGAATATATATCATATTTATATCATGGTTAAAATTATGTATATTATTTATCTATGATAAAATTAAAATTAAAAAACTATAAAATCAATGCATACATGAAAAATGAAGTAGTTATTACCCAAAATAAGGATTTAAACAAAGAATTGTTAATAAAAGGGTGATAAAATACGATAAGTAAATAATATAAGGTGTTATATATGTGAATATGGTTATTTAATTGATTTATGATAAATATTTATTTTCTATATATTATTAATGAACTTTTATTAAGGAATTAGAACCTAAGGTAAGGGTTTCTCATCTCACTTTTACTTCTATGAGATATATGACATATTCACCACTTAATCCTTTTTTTGTACATGATTCCCATTTTTCATGCTTTATAATTAATGCATTTATATTAATGGTATTTACATTTTTGTTTGAATTATTTAATTCAAGGGGGTTATGATTAAAAATTTATTAAAGTGGTAAGGTTTTATTTCATAATCACATAATTATCATGGATTGTAATTTCTTCAATTTCAATTGAAGTAAATTAATTGATCGTTGCCTAATAAATCCCTTTAATTTAATTCCCCTATAGTTATTTGTTAATTTTATAATTAATAGTACCAATTTCAAATCTTTGGTACTTAAATGGTTGATAAAATGTTTTTTAAAAAATACCACTCTATTTATCTTTTCGGTCAAAAATACATTTTCTTCTATATCCATGTTTTCTAGAATGATGTTTTCAAGAACATTTTTAACCATATCCTATGATTTTTTAAATCTATTTTTTCCCATGTTTGACTATTTACAAAATGGGTTAAAATAAGTCTTCATTTCATTTTCTAAATGAGGTATATTTTGACATTTTAACAAAAATGAGAAAGGAATCATTTTTTTAACGTACTCAGTATGATCATAATTTCCCAACATTAGGAACACACATTTATTTAATTTTTACTTTAAAATTTTCCATGAATTTTTTCAATGAATTTTTTTTCCTAATATTCGGTAAATTTTTAGTTTTTAAAAGTTATTTTCAAAATGAAAAGTAATTTTCCTCAAGAATGTGTTTAATGACATTTTTATGATATTTCTATTCATAATGAAAAAAACCATTATTTTACTTATGATATACTGGGGATACGTTGTAATGATTCCATCCTAATTATTTATATAGATATTTTATGATTAGTTTAATTTGGAGTGTATTTTTTTGATACCATTCGACAGATTACTATGTATGATTTATGATTATGTTTATAAATTGGGGAAATTATTATCATTTCATAAGATAGTTTTCCAATATGATTATTTAGATTGATTATTTTTCACCCCTTTCATCTAAATAATTAATTGGACTAAGTAATTGATGGTTGGGTCCCACTATATATTCTTGATGTATCAATGGGTCTAAGACAAAATAGTTTGGGTATTTGGCCAAGACCTTACCTATTTATGTAATATGTCTTCGCACAAGGACTTAACAGTATGTTAATAATGTATGAAATTATTCATTCCCTCATTATGATATTAGTTATTGATGTCCATGTGATTATTTGATTATTTATAATATCTATAGATAAGTTTCAAACTCATGTGATTATTTATATAAAATTATTTGATCATCATTTATTCCTTCTATATTGAGTTTCAAGATAAAGTTATTGATTAAATGGAATTTATTTTCAGATGGTTAACTATGTATAATTATTAGGAATTAATTATTAATGATATCTTTCATTGTATATATACCCTTACTGAGCATATGCACTTACCCCTTTATTTTTTTCCTTCCCGGAGGATTCCAAAAAGTTTATTATGATTGATATGAGATATATATTAATGGAAAAAATATTTTCTCAAATAATATACTATATTATATTTTAATTTCTCAATTATAATGTGAGATTCATGTATGTACCTATTTTTCCAATACTGTTAAACTATTCAGTCCTTTGGGATGTAATTTCTTTTATCTAGAACCAATATAATAATGTAAACACTGACTCTGGGAAACTAAGCTCAAGGTCTTTATAGTTTGTATCAGAAAACAAAATGTAGAAATCTTGGAAACTAGATATAACATATATTATGTAATATATCCCTAATAATGACTTTGAGAATAATTCTACTTATGGTATAACATCCTATAGATTTGGTAAGGTAGATATTATGTTCTTTTCCATGAAATAAATCATTTTATATATATCATAAGTGTATGTGGATATATAAAATTTGTAACTAAGGTTAATAACTCTAAAAATTGTGCATTGGACTTTTAATTAATCATTAGTTGTTGTACGATTCTATATTGATGAAGTTGTAAGACTTCATGGAATACTTATTTAAATTGTGTCTGACTGTGACCCATGATTTACATTGAAATTAAAGAGAATTCCTCAGAAAACTCTAAATACTAAGATTCATTTGAGATCCACTTATCATCATAAAAATTATGGTATTCTAAAAGGACTATCAAAACAATATAGGACAAGTTGAGGTTTGGATTTGTTGACCATCAAGATATATGGGATCAGTATTTACCTTTTGTATATTTCTCCTATAATAATATCTTCAATCCAAGTATTGAAACTGTGACATATGAAACATTTTATGATAAGTCATTTCATGCTCTAATATTTTAGGACGAATTGGTGAATGAAATCTTGTAGGACCCTAAAATATAGAGGATACAATGGAAAATTTAAATACTAGTTAAACTCATATCAAAGAAACTCAAAGAAGGAAAAGGTATTATGTATATAACCAGAGGAAATATTTGTAATTTCATGGTGGGGATCCCATTTAATTGAAATTATCTGCATATACGGGTGTTATAAGTTCTGATAATATTTAGAAACTAATCTACATGTATATCAAACCTTTTAGAATCTTGGAAATATTTGGAAATATTTCATACCAGTTGGTAATGTCACCCAAGTCTCTATAAAGTAAATTATATGTTGCATTTATCATTGTTAAGGTTGTACATTCTAAAACTAAATCATTTGATTTCCTATGAATAAATAATTTTGGAACATGTTCTATATTACTCTGAAGTGGCTACCTAGATTCTGGACACTATAGAAAAAGTATTGAGGAATCAGACAACTTGACTTGTAATGGTACTTTGTAGAAATCATATGATATGAGAGGTGAAATGGGAACATTAAGAAATTTTGATGAAAAACTACCCAAATATGTTAAACAAGTGAAGACATATAAATTTTTAGGGTTAAAATTTTTTAGAGGGAAAAATTTCACACCCTAAGACTTTATGATATACTTCTTCTTAAAAAAATTTAGTCTCTCTGGTAGCTTATAATACACACAACTCTAGGTCAAAATGAATTTTAATATATTATATCATTATAACCAAGACACTAAATTTGTTGGTACAAATATTACTAATGACATAATGTAAATTATATAGTTTAAACTTGTATTAAATAAATTAATTGGTTATCAATTGGTCGGAAATAAAAATAAAAAACATTTTAAGGTAAAAGAAATGGTTTTCTAAAGAAACTACTTTTTATGTGCGTAATGTGTTTTTATATTAGTAAATAAAATTAAATATTATTTAAAAATGATTTTAATGAAATTTATTTATTATATATTCAATAAAATTTTTTATCTTTCCTCTAATATTTTTATAATCATGGGGTTATAATAAATCTTGTCCAATGCCTAAAATTATGTTTTTCTTCTAAGCAATTTCGGTGTGCTTTCCACAGTTATTTTAAAATTAATTTTTTCAAGTTTAAGAAAAAATATTTTAAAAAAATTGGCTTCATTTTTTAAATCATCTTGAAAAAATTATCTTAGATTGAATTTTTATGAATTTTTTATAAATATTAATTTTTCAATAATAGTGAAAATTATAGATTTTTATTGAAAGCTACCTCTTTGTTTAAAGAATTTAAAATTATTATTTTTTAAAAAAAATTGTTTTAATAGAAAAATTATTTCAATTATATTATTATTAATCAAATTTATCATAGTTTAATTAATTTTATGCTGAATTTTTGTAGAAAATATTTTAATATTTAAGGAAACTTTTCTTTGGAAAACCACATTTTCATCACGCTTGCAGGTTTAATTATAAATTAAATTATACCAATTATGTAAATTAAATTTGTAAAATATATTATATTTTTTGTATATTTATAATTAATATTATTTAATAATTTCAACATATGTTTTTTTCATAATGAATCATAAAAATAAAAAAAGTAATTATCATTGTTACAGTTAAAAAAGTGTTTTTCACAATACATGTGATTGTGTTAAAATAGATTTTATATGTACATGTGGTTATTATTTGATAAATTATATTTAATAATTAAAATATTTTTTTCCAAATTATCTAATAAGGATCATTTATTATTAATCTTAAATGGTAAATTAACAACGTAAAAAAACTAGTTACCATTGTGAAAACTTAAATGGAAAAAGTAAGTTAACCTTAAGGATATGGGAATAAAATGTTTAAAAATGTTTATTTTTTAGTGAAGGTGTATATAAAGCTTAACTTACATAAAATACTGAATTTATTAATTTTTAGGAACTTTTTTAGAGTTAATTACCGTTATTAAAAAGTTTTGGGTATTTACAAAAATTTTACTCCTCCTCAATTATTAAAGGAACCTCCCCCCCTCAATTATTCAAACATTTTAAGAAATTTATATTGACTAGAACCTAAAAAATATATATTATTAACATAATTATCCTTATTACATATCTTCTTTTCTTCTCAAACAAAAATCCCTAGGTCCCTTAATAAGTTATCCAAATGAAGCTTCTCTAAGTGAAGGTAATTATCTTCACTAAGCTCTTTAATTTTACTTATTATCTTACCAAATTAATTAGTTACTTAATAATTAAAATATAATAACACCAGTATCTAAAATATACTGATATTATATTATTTTTATGTCATAACCTATATACATATCTTCTTCTAGCAAATAGGAAAGGAAACGGTTGATCTTGGGTACGGTGGACCATCGCCTCGCAAACCAATGTATTTAATTTTCCATAACCACCTATCATTGATAGATATAATGATGAGGTTAATGTATATATATCATATTTATGATATAATTCTACTTTTGGAATTATAATATCACACCATCCTTCATACCTTTTAATCTATTGGAAAATGATAACTTCGCTTATGTGTACGTGTGGAGTATAGCCTCCATGAAGTGATGTGATTCATTTTTATTTTACTCTTTATATGGATGGTAATAAGGATGATTTTGATGAAAATATATGATTAAAATGATATACTAGTTATTTTATAAATTTTAATTATAATTTAAATTACTTTCATTCCACTATTGAAAAATTAAAATAGTGTTCATGTGTATGTACGACCTACCATTTCCATCAATGGTGTAACTTATTTTTTAATATTTAACTTTCATGGATGAATATAAATATTTATATAATTAATATATAAGATATTTATATTATTTATATCATTTTTCATATGATTAAACAATTATCAAAGTATAAGGATTAAAAATACCTAACCAAAACATACATGAAAAATGAAGTAGTTATTACCTGAAATAGTGAATTTAACAAGATATTGTTAATAAACCTGTCATACAAGATTATAATTAAATAATATAAGGTATAATATATGTTATTATGTTTCTATAATATGTGTATAATAAATATATATTTATTATATATGATATTTGAACATGTACAAATGAATTTGAACATGAGGTAAGGGTTTCTCATCTCATTTTTACTTCTATCAGACATATGCCACATTCACCACTTATTCACTTTTTGTGGTGTATATAATACCACAATGATATGATATATCATGAATATATTTATCTTCATCATATTAAAAGTTTCATTTTTATTTATTTCTTTCAAAGGGGTTGTGAATCAAAGTTACTAAAGTTATAAAGGTTTATTTCAAAATCTCACAATTATTCAAGATTATTTATGATTGAATATAAATTTAAATAAATTATTTTATAATTATATAATTAAAAACTTTAATTTTATTATCCTTTAGTTATTCATGAATTTTTTAGTTAATATTTCTAGTTGTATCTCTTTGTTATTTAAATGGTTGACAAATTTTTTTAAGAAAAGATAACTTTATTTATTTTTTCGATCATAAATATTTTTTATTCCATATCCAATTTCTATAAAACTTTGTTTTAAAGAATGATTTTAAGATTATACTATGATTTTCAAAATTTATTTTTCCCATATTTGAATTTTTTTTAAAAAAATTAAACAAAAATCTTCATGTCATTTTTTGAATGAGGTTATTTTTGACTTGTTATTGAAAATGAAAAACAAATCTTTGTTTTAACATACTTGGTATAAATAAAATTTAATTTCATAATCATTGATCGTTTATTTATGAAATAATTTATAAGTTTCCATGATTGTTTTAAATTAAAATATTTTTATTAATATTTTAGAAATTTTTAGTTTTTAAAATTTATTTTCAGAGTGAAAATGGTATTTTCCTCAATAATGTTTCTAATAATTTTTTATGGTATATATATTAATAAAGAACAAAAATCCTTATTTTAATCATTCTCCACTATGGATATTTTGTAATAATACCATCCTTATTATTTATTTGGTCGGTTTTTGATCAGCTTGACTAGGGATGTACTATTTTGATATCATTCACTATATTACTATAGATAGTTTATGATTGTGTTTATTGATTTGTCAATATATTAAAATTTTATATGAAAGTTTTTCAATATGAAGGTTTTTTATTATATTTCACCCCTTTGAAATGATGAATTCATAGGACTTATTAAGTGATGGGAAGGGCCTTACATAGACCCTCGATGTATTGGTAAGTCTTGTGAGACAAACTAAACTTTGTATTTGGTTGATCCCTTTCCCATTTATGTACGATGTCTTGGAATAAAGAATTTGTGGTATGTTAATGATGTACATACTTATGGATTCCCTTATTATGAGATTAGTTATCTATTTACATGTGATTATTTGATTATTTATGATATCCATAGATATTTTTCAAGCTCCTGTGATTATTTATTTGACATTATTTTATCCTCATTAATTCATGTCATATTATTCATCATTCTCAAGTTATTTAATAAATGTATTTTGTTTTTAGATATTTACATTTTAATATTTATTATTCTTTATTTATTCATGATATCTTCCATTGTACTCAAACCCTTACTGAGCATCTGAACTCACCCCTTTATTATTTTATCTTTCACTGGGATTCTAGGAAGTGTATTATGATTAATATATAGGGACATATTAAAGGTAATGATGATGCTCTCAAAGAAAATTATATGTTGTGTTTTATGTGTTCAATATTAATGTGAAATTTAATTATATATCTAGTTCCCTAATAATTCAAAACTATTATCTCCTTTGTTATATGATCACTTGTATTTAGCACTAATATAATAAAGTAACCACCAGATTTGGGATATTAGGTTAAAGGTATTTATAAATATTATGGGTTTTTTTATTTTTTTAAAATCTTATTTGAGGAAATCATAAGTCTACCGGTGTCTAATCAAGTTTGTATGGAATTAAATATCATTGAAGGAAGTTTTATGATGAAATAAATTGTTTTTAGAAGATAAAATGGCCAACTTAAGTGATATTGTTTAAGTTTGACTGATTTCTAAATCCATATAGCCGATTTTGTAAAGTGAGGATTTACATTTCCATTTATGCTATATATCTGATTTAATACTGGGAAATTCACATAAGCAATTCACATATCTATTTATAATGTATTGGAAAATCACATAGCCAATTCATCCATGTAAGAAAATGTGTCACCTAGTTAGTTGATTTATCAAAGTAGAAAATTTCAGAATTCACATAGTTATTTTTAGACAAGTATCTATTTTCATGAGAATGATGTACCTGATTTGAGATGTTTCCAAATGCAGATTCACGTAGCTGATTCTTATAGAAGAATGTTCTACATATCCGATTTTTTTGAGAACCATGTAGTTTATTTAAACATATTTTATTATTCTCCATGTACCTGATTTATTTTTCTCTTTATATATAGATTGGTTTTTCCATATTTTTTCAGGATTCAAATATTTTTCAAAGAATTATTTTTGATGATACATGAACAGTTTCAAATTCCTTCAAAATATTAGGCATCATTTTTTAATTTTTGATTCTAAAATGTTTTAAAGATTCTCTCATTGGTTCTAAATAAGTTTTAATTGGTGATTTTATTATTAAATAAAATAATTTTTGATCCATGAAGTAGATATAGTTGTTCATCTATAATATAGATCATGGGGTGCTTTAAAAAGAATAATATGAATATTTTAAAGTGTTATATCTATAGAATAATATAAGAGAGAGAATATAGATTGTGGGGTGTGTCCCATGTATAGTAATAAAAAGGTAAATCAAGTTCATGAATATTGGGGAGCTAATAGTGAGAGTGAAACAAATAAAGGTAGATAGAGAAGAGAGTTTAATTCATGGGTTTTCTCTTTTTTTATCAACATATGATGATAATCATGTGCTTCAAAGTTTGAGTTTTATACTGGGAATTTTTTATATGGATCTTTCAAAAATACAATATGGGAAATTATTTTTTGGGTATCCCAATGTATCTTGTAATTGTATCATCATTGTTTTTTATAGAAGCATCATGGGTTTACTATTGGTATTATTCTTTTTTATATACATATTTTATACTGTAGTGTAAATTTGTGATGTTGGGTGTGGCTCCTAACATTTTTGTTGGAATTATACATGGATTATTTTAAGAATAATTCTCTTGGGGTTATAATGAAAATAATCTATGGTTGGGGGAGTAACTGACCATGACATGGAGTAAGATCACATTCAAACTAATCCTTGTAAAAAAATTATGTTCATTTACTATTTACTTTTAATAAATTCAATAGAGGATGAGTAATAATAATATTGGATGATATTATAATAGGTCAATGGATGTTTTATTCAAAATAAAGAAAAAAAAAATCACCACTAATTAACCCACCCACCCCCCCTTCTCAGTGATAAAACAGCTCCTTTAGAACTTCAAATTACTCGTATATAGATAGTTGATCACAAATGGAAATGTGGAATGAATTTAATTGGACCTCAATGGGTAGAACAACCTATGTTCCGTATTCAAGTGAGTTTGAGGTTTCCTATGTAGATGTATAGTTTATGTTGTGATAGAATAAAAAATCATGTAGATGTTTTCCAACTTTGAGAAGAAGTCAATGGCAGTAAGGATTCACTTTAATTTCCTGGATATTACAAGAGGATATTTCCCCATTACATTGATTCCCTAAATAAAAAACCATGTATATTTGGTGATATTTATTGTCTCTGGTCATTGAGTAATTAATTTGGAATGTATTTTATAGGAATGAAATTTGTTTGTGAATTTCTTACAATTATATATCAATGAAAGAAATAAATACTTGATCCTCTTTATTTAATGAGAAATCTTGATCCCTATCCAATGTTCTGCACATGCACATGCATGGACTTCTTGAATAAAAGTGAGGGTGTCCCATCCTTTAATGAATATAGGTTGAACTTCATCACATCCTAATTGATAGTGGAATTTCTAATAATTCAGCTCATCCTAGAGAGTAAAGTTGACTCTCGTCATTGGATTTTCTCTTTTCATGTTATGTTTGAGAGAAGAATCCCATTTTGGAGGTAGTTCACAATGGGATATATCAATCCATTTTAAAAATTATTTTGTTAAAGATTATATTTGGTCTTGTGGATCTCTTCCATGTTATTACCAAGGAAACTTGATACCATTCTGAAATACATGATGCTAATGAATGTATCATCACGGTCTGGACTATCCAGGCTATAGCTTCATTAGCTAATGAATCTATTCGTGTGTGTGTGTGTGTGTAATGTGGTTTTGTGTCGGATCTAAGAGGAATTCCACTATCAAACATCGCATATAGTTAATCAGGGGAATAATCTATTCCTTTCTAATGGCATAGTCTCTATTGATCTGATTTATCAATAATATTGAATCACTTTTGAATTTTAGGAGGGATACTAGAATTTTTAGTTCTAGTTAAAAAATTATAATGATATCTTTGTATTCTACCACATTATTGGATTATCCTTCTAGAAACATTAATGAATAAGGTATAAATTCCTTTTTTGGATATATAATGATGGCTCTAAAAATGAATTTTTTGTGTTTTGTGTCTTCAATTATTTTCCCCATTGGGATTTTGGAAGTTTCTTCATAGTACATCTCCCATGTTTGGGGGGATTCTAAGATAAATAATACATCTTCATTGGGTAACTCAATTTTTAATTGATTGTTTTCTTCATAAGGATTCTCTATATGAAAATATATTAATACTTATCCTTTTATCAACTTTTTCTATATGAATCGAATGTCAAACTATTGCAGAATGACTGCCCACCAAGTCAATCATCCAGTAAACATGGAATTGTTGAGGATATATTTGAGAAATTCATTATGATAGATAAAGTTCACCTTGTGGTGATGTAGGTAGTGCCACATTTTTAGAACAAAAAATATTAAAATGAGGAAATTTGTATTTATATCTAAATATTGAGTCTCACTACTAAGAATAGCTCTACTTAGATAACAGTTACTATTCTTATTCTCTACTATATTATTTTTTGCAAGAAAAGAACCTTGTAGTAGTAGTAGTAGTAGTTCATTTTTTATTAAAAAAGAAATAATGAAAGGAAACAAGAACCCTCAAGGGGGACGGAAATGGTGAAGACCGACCGCATCCCCCAATACAGAGGAGGCACATTCTGAAGGGAGAGAGAGGGGAGAGTTATAGAGAATGAGAGGGTCGTCTTATCTACCCAAGCAGGCAAGGGAATCCACTGCGAAATTAGCCTCCCTCCAACTGTGAGACAAACGATCCCCAAGTGAGGCTTCTATTATGCACCTTCTGATAATTTACGTGAGTTCCCATGGAATTCCACACCACCCTTTCATTATCTTCACGAGGATATCTGAGTCTGTTTCTATTTCGGACACGACCAGCTTCTATCTCTTGCACAACAACAGGCCTGAAACCAAAGCCTGAACTTCCGCACACAGGGAATTGTCAGGCCCATAAAATGCACTGAAGGCGATGAGAACTGATCCAGAGGAATCTAGTAGCACGCCTCCCCCCTCATGATCCATCCCATGCAAGAACCATCAACGTTAAGCTTGAGTCCCTCAACCGGTGGATGCCATTTAACCCACTGACCAGTCCCCTTTTTGCGGAAACAGGGGCGATTATGGAGGTTGTTAATCACAGCAGACGTCACTCCACCTCTTATCTGAGAAGAAATCTCAAAGATGAGGGACTTGAGGCTAACCTGGAGAAACACTAACGTACGACTCTCACCTATCTGAACCTGATTGTGTGCCTCCCAAAGTACCCAACACAGATCCACAAGGATGATCATTCTAACCAGCCGCTCCTGATCAGAAGACCCCGCACCAGAAAACCAGAACTCCATGTAATCCTATAACGAGTACTCTCCAACACCTCTGTATGGATTATACGTGAACAGGGAACAAAGATGAAGTTCCCATTGGCTTTGAAAGAACATATGTTTTGCTGTTTCACATGTGTCATTGGTGCAACAGAAGCACCTCAAGGCCAAAGAAACACCCTGGAGTTGAACGTTGTCCTCCGTAGGTAACGCTCTGTTTCTGATCCTCTAGAGTAAGAAATTAATTCTAATGGGAATATCTTTGCACCAGAGCGCTGGATCCCAAGCATTGATGATGCTACCTGCCTGGACGATACTCCTAAAACCTTGTGAGGAAAACCTCCCTGAGATAGAGGCTGAGAAGCAACATTTGTCGAGTTCATCACTCATGACAATATTCTCAAACACAAACATCTGATTAGCGTTCAAAGAGGTACTTATCAAGTCGAAATCCTTACATGCATTACGGAAGGTAATATCCGGATAAGGACAGCTGGGGTAACACAAGGGCTCCCCCGACCAACTAGTATCCCAAAAATTGATATTTCCAACACCGATGATCCACCTCGCATGACCTGACAAAGTTTCAATGAGGGACAACATACATCTTTCCAGCCTCGTGGAACTGTATAGACCCATTGCTTCAAGCCCCGGGTAACGTGCTTTAAATAACTTCGCCCACAGCGAATCCCCGACGATAATATCCCAAGCGAGACGTGCCTGCAGACTTTGGAGTGTACCCTGTATATCACGTAAGCCAACACCTCCTGCCTCCACTGATCTGGATAGACTCCTCCAAGAGGCCCTGTGAAACCTTCCCTCCTCCTTGGCATCCCACAGGAAGGAGTTGAGAATGATTTAAATCCTCTCTACCATACCCTTAGGAGGGTGGATCATCGAAAACACATGCATGGGAATGGACGTGAGTACACTGTTAATCAATGTAATCTGTCCGCCAAAGGAGAGAAGATTATTTTTTCAATTGTAGATTCTTCCCAGTATATGATCAAGGATCATAGAGAAATGAATCTTCTTAACATGGACACAGGAGATCGTAACCCCAAGATAGAAAATGGGGAATGGTCGTCTACAACAACCCAGAGTTTTTTGGAACTCCTTTAATCTTGAAGCTGGGCATTTATCAGAGGTGAATTCTTTAATTTTGTCATAATAGAAGGAATGGATTTCATTTAATATGAAGCATTGATACTGGTTGAATAAAAATTAATTTCTTGATATTTTTTAAATATTCCTAAAAATCATTAGTCTTTTGATAGGTGGATCCCTTCTTCATCAGTCTTGTGAAGTGTAAATATTTTCCTAGAAGGTTTTCTATGAAGTGTTGGATTTTGGAAAGAATTCCCTAAATCCATATCAAATATTTGATGTTTTGAGGAGGAATTATTTCAATTATATCCTTTATTTTATTATTATATACTTAAATTACATGGTAAGTACTATATAACCAAGAAACTTCTGAGAGGTGAACCCAAAAGTTCATTTCAAGGGGTATATGTTCAAAATTGTTCGGTTATATCTTGTTGAAAATGATATCAGTATCTCAATGATAGTTAGAGTGATACTATTATTTCAAAACTAGATCATCTACATGATATTAAATGGTATTCCCCAAGATGGTTTTGAAAATATGGTGCATGAAACGTCGATGTGTATTTCAGTGTTCTTCAAATAGAATTGCACCACTAGATATCAATATATTACATGGGGGTCCCAAAAAAGAAGTGGCCTCTTCATATTTAGGGGATATTTATATTTGGTCATGTCTTGAATATCCATCCATAAAGTAAAGGTCTTGATATAAAGTAATTACATCGATAAGGAGTTCTATAATCATGATTGGGAAATCATCCTATTGACAATGTCAATTGAGATCTCTAAAGTTGATGGAAACCTTTATTTTTCCATTATTATTTTTGAATAGGATAATATTAGAAATCTATTTTGGTTATTAGACATACCAAATGAATTTAACTTTGGTAATCTTGTTAAACTCATCTTCAGCCTTGGTTACATGAGTTGGATTCATACTTTTGGTTGTCTGGTTGTAACTACAGTGATCCTCTAGAAAACCCAAGTTGTGGGTAGATACAATGAAATGATATCCTATAATTTATATATAATTATAGGTGAATAAAACTCAATGTTTCTTTGTAAAAATATGTATACACATTTTTCTCATAAAAATTTATGGCCTCACTAATCAATGTGGGTTATATTTCTTCCAATATTCCTAGATTAATTTTTCAGACCTCATTAACTGTTGTAGAGAAACATTCCTCAAATGCTGGATGGGAATATATGAGATCTGATTATTTTTCTTCCTCTTCACCACCCTCTAGAGTAATGGTTGATGAAGGAACCTCTTCAAATATAGATTAAGAATCAATATCCTATCATTAAAAGACAAAGTAGGGGTATTCTCACTCTTTATTGGTGATATGAGAGTCATGCCTAATTTATATAAGGACATAGGGGTATTCTAAAAAATGACGAACAAAGTGAGAAAATTTTTACCTAGGGTGTTTCCACTATCAAAGAGATCAGGTGTTTCTTCCATGTTATTAGGTATGGATAACATGACTAATACATGAGAGCCTCAAAAAACATACCCAAATCCAAACATTTTTATTTTATTTCATTTTTTGTTGAATATATATTCATTATTAATCTCTTTAAATTGGTTAGTATGCATCATTTCAAAACAATTCAAAGTCATAACCTGAGTGAAGTCAACAATCATGGGTTATTTTCCTTCTCTCTGATAGAACCCTACATTGATGTATTTGGACATGCAGGATTCAAATGCAGTCTCCTCACTATAAAATGTACTTATTTTTTAATTAAAAAATTGTTTGAGACATTAGTAGAATTGTGAGGTAACATTCACATGTTGATGAAACTGAGGCCTCCCTAGAAGGATATTTAAATTTTTATTCTACTCAATATTTTCATAACCCTAATTGTTAAAGAATAATGTGATAGGTTCGATTTTTTGTAGCCTAATTGATAAAGAATCTAGACTGTAATGAGGTTTATTTCTAATCCATTCCTATTTAAGTCTCATAAGTTTTCAATATTATCTAATTTACCAAATACTTATAGGGGTATAATGTGTCCCTGAATAATATTTTATTTTTCCTACTTTATGTAAGAGATAACCACATTAAATTATATTGAGTTATTGTCCACACAATATATTTTAGTAGTATATGCCTTGGTTTCACATTGTTGATGGATTAATGGTACCTCCCAAAACAATTCTTAGATATATTTTGATAAACTGATATCATAGAGGATTTAAATCTTGGTTGACAACATGATATACTATTTCAAGATAACATGTTTTTGAGCTAATCATATGTTTTTTCCAATGTAAGGTTTATTATTAATAGAAAAATTATGGGATGGAGTTTTTGAGGTAGGTATGTTAAAAATTTGAATATATTTTGAAGCATTTTTTTCAACTAGCAGATTTGGCCAACCTGGTTAACCCACTCATCTAGTTAGATCAAAAAATTTCACATTCATCAGTAGGTATTCCAAAATAATTGCATTTAAATGACTCATGACAGATGTGGAAGTATTCAATGCTTCTTTTGAGTTTTTTGTAGCTATTTTCAATTGATTTACGTCATTTATTTTGATTCGTAAGTGATGTGGCCTAGATATTAGGCTTTTGCATGACTATATATTTCCTTTTTCCTTAACTCCTATGACCTCTTCCTTCAGCTCCTTGTTCATGTATAAGGAACTCGAGTTCATAAGTACACTTTTATTTGGATTAGAGATCCATTAAATAAATGGAATTTATGTAACCAAAGAGTAATTCTTTATCCAATGAAGATGTACTTTTCTGGGGTGGTTCTCATTATACAATTTAGTGGGAGAATTCATGTTGTAATATTTAGAGGGTGGAACCCATTAAACTATTTGGTGGTATGGTTCATTTTCTACCATTTAGTGGGACGGTTTACATTATCATGGGATTGAAGTCATAATTTCTAAGAGGTTCATGAATGTATTTGGAATGGGTACAGGTTAATATTCATATACATGACTCTTTATATTCTAATTTCATCATCTTTTAGAAGATTAGATCATGGAAGACTATGGTGTCGATGATGTTGGATGTACCATGAAAAATTATCTTGGGGGAACAACGAATTGGTTTAGTTATTCCCTGTTAATATCATTATCTCAATTGATATCCTTTCTAGTGATCCAATCACAAAAACAAATTCCCCCTTATAACTTCTAGTTATTCAATCTCTTCTTTTAGATAAGTGGTAGAAACAAATATCACTTGTGCTACTTGATTTCCCAATTTTAATTGTCCTGAATAAAAAATATAATGGAGGGTGTCTGAAAATAAAACCACCCTTGGATAGTGGTACCAAATGGTTAGTAAAAGGGGAGACAATTTAGGCTATCACTAAGAATAAAATGATCAAGCCTTCTTGGCTCTGTAAACCTCAAAAACAATACTCTATATGGTTTTAATGAAGTAGTTAGGGACCTCTTAATTTCATAAGGGATAAATTTATTCTATTTTTCCTCATATATAAGACATTAATTCTCCTTTATCTCATATTTATGGGGATATTTTTATATTTACTTCAATTCAGGAAGAGTTTTCACATGATATTTCATAGTTTATAGAGTTGGAGTAGATGTAGTAATTGAATTGAGTGTGATGACTATAGATTCCACTTTACTTATTTTACTCCCTTGATTCATCAGCATTGGTTGATAATTTGATGATATTTTAAAAATAGAATCCTAAATATTTGAGAAATATTATTAATCTTATGAAATCCATATAGTTATTTTACTTGGATGAGTGGAATTTGAAACAATTACTATATTTTCCCTATACATATACCAAAAAACTCCTCCTGGATAAGCTATAGATACAAGGATTATGTCAGACCCTTCATCCAAGAAGTGAAATATGATAATACCTCAATATCATACTTTTTCAATTTGAAAGGTAAAGGATTATAATATTTCACTACATGTATTGGAATTAATAAAAAAATTATTTGTGGAGGTATTCCCATCCTATGATAGACCTAGCTAGTAAAGTAGTATTTCATAAAAAATATGGACACTCTAGGGTCTGTAAAAACAATATAGGTTAGGATACTTCTTTATATTCAAATTTTTTCATCACAGAACCACATTGGAACACACAATTCATCAATTACTATTCTAGGAACCCACACCATTTTATATTGATAATGTAGGATTCCCAAAAATAGGTGGGTGAATAATTGTATCTACCCATTTGGGGTAAGGACTTCTCTCTGGTTATAATAGTGTGCACTTTCCATCCACAATTTCTAGTATGGATATTAGTGACTCAATAATGTCAATGTGTTATAAGGGGACAGTTGGATGAGCATATACTTAGGTGGGGGAATCAATGGGTAGATCTTAACATGGAATAATTGTCTAAATTTTTGGAGGAAACCCAATATGGGATGGACTTGGGTAGATTTTTAAACATTTCTCTCTTTATTTTATTAATTGAGAGAACTATTGACATATTTTCTCCATTGGATCAAAATAGATTCACTTTCTAGATCCAATATTGAGTGGATTTCATGACTCCACTTTTTTTACCATTATTGGATCTTCCTATTTAGTAAGATCTATGGAAGGAGTATGGTAGGGATCTTTTAGAAAAACATACCTAGTGGAGATATTACCTATGAGTATTTTAGCATTGAGTCTCCTTGACTCTTTTATTTCCTAGTCATACTGACCTAATCATTCCTCAAACATAGGAGGGTCGACATCTTTGGGTCATGGGTGGGACATTGACACACCTTTTCCCTTTTCTTTATTCAAATAAGAATAGAGATATAGAATCTGATAATTTAAGGAATATCCCATTTTTTTACCCATCAATTTAATTAGGTTATGCACACATTCATTTTTCATTTTAGTGTGGATCATGTTTCTAATAGAAACATCGTCCTCTTGTTCTTCACCACTGGCTTCATGTTTTGTCGTATCTTCATGACCATTGATGATGAAATTTATTGAAACATAACATGGTATGGGAATCACATCACCACCTTACATATAATAGGATTAAATTCCCTTTGGGTATTGTTTGAGTGAAAATTCATTATGTTAGAAAGTGACTTCCCTCTTGGAAGTTTGATTTATCTTTTGACCTCTACAATCCATCATATTTTCTTTCTAGTATTCTCCTAGGGTATTTTATAAAGGTTAATATAAAGAGATTCTTCAGAAAATCGCATTGTAAGTATTCAAAAATAGAAATATGGTCCACCATATGAGAAAATCTCTCGAGGATCATTTGGTGATGTTTATCCAAAGTGGGAAAAGATTAATCTCTATAAGTAAGTATATTGACTTAAAAAATTATCTAATACCTATAGGATGGGGATTATCCTATACTGTCACTTCTGCAATTGTCAATAATGACCTCTTGATCTTGTGGATATTTTTATGTGTGTGAGTAGGGTGTAATTCATGTACTGAATGTGATCTTCTTGATATATAGGAAATATATCCACTAAAGTTTTTCCTCTCCCCAAACATGCAGTTTGCTCAGTCTTTTCTAAAGCTTGATATAAGAGTCTTCAGTGGATATCTCCCATCATATTTGAAATTTAAGATATTTTTCCAGTCCAATTATCATTAATCATACCATATATAATAGGAAAATAATGATTTTTTGATATTTCTTAAAGTTATATCATTACATTATGTCACTTAGTATAGGATTTTCTAGTTAGGGAGTGAGTTGAAATGAAATACCATGTGTTAACCCCATCCATATATATGTATTCCATATATGGAATCAAATATCAATTGATATATATTACTCATAGAATTTAAGAATGTGTATTGAAGACACTCATGCTTCTTTTCAAATTTTTGGTATTGTCTAAATCATAAGACAACTGATTCAATTTGATATTGAAAATCATAAATCACCTCAACTTGATTAACATATCCTTTTTAAGGTAAAAAATTATCTATTAAATAGTGAAGATTCTTCCAGTTATTTAAATGGTTTGATGTATGAATTCCTCTATCAGTAATTTTGAAATGTCATAATAAAAAGTGTCAAAGCGCCACAAAATGAACCATATATTATCTATGGAAAATTTTTTCTCATCATAAATATGTTATATTCGTATTCTATGATATATCCATTTATTTTCTCTAATCAAAGGGGTCATTTCCTAGAAACCTTAGGGTTCATAGAAATATTCTCTGCTATAATAAAAGCTAAGTGGTCCAAAGGTAGTTCAGAGAATAACCATTTCCTTAAGATGTCTTATAGGGGAGAAAGAATGTCTCTTATCAGATAAAATGCATCAAGTGTAGTCTTCCCCATCTTTTTATGTTTCTCATGATATGAGGGTTTTATCATAGTTGATTAATTGATGGGAGGGACTACTTTTTAAATGAATTATAACTATAGGGTTGGCCTTTCTAGGGAATTCCATTATAGGGAGGACTACCATCACGGCTAGATATATGGCCATAGGGTGTAGTCCTGCAACATATTCCATGGAGAGGACCTTCGAGATGGATAATGTAAAGGGGAGGTACTTCTTATCATTTGATATTATAACCACTAAGAGGAATTATATGCTACTCATAATGAGAATATTTTTCATGATCTATCTATTTATGGCCATAAAGAAATCATTTGTCGTAAACAATATAGGTAGGACCTCTATATATATTGGTAGAAAATTTTTTGGGAGGATATTCACAACTAAAATTTTTTCTTCTTTGTTCTATAAATGAGTCATCAATATATTGTGCCACTATTGATAAATGTTTAAGGGGATCAATAAAACTATAATTTAGTAGTACAAGGATGTCTTCATACTTATGAAATTAAAATTTCCCTTGAAAATATTTATTTTTATATGTTCTTTGTTAGGTGATCAGAGTCATATTTGATGAAGAGAGACTTTTATTTGTGGAAGCCAACCTGAGAAACTCAAGTGATGTTTTGGAATGTAAAGGATTTTTTTTGTTTTTGGTAGGAATGTGTGCCTTCCCTGAAGTGATTTTTGGAATGGGAAAATATCCTTTAGTTGGAGTAGGATTTTTTTTCTAATCCATTTGTCTATTTATCAAAGGAGTGTGTCAATGTCCCTCATGAATAGGAGTAAGAATTTGTACCTTCTACTGAGTAGTCCTTCAATTGTGTTGGTAAGATACTCTGATAGGTTCGATGGGGATGTGTTCCTACCTCCTAACATCTATTACTACCAATATATGTTGACAAAATTTTAGAATGTGTGAATGGTTACATTTCTACACCTCTATTTCCATAAAGATGTGTTGATGAGATTCTAAATATGGAATTTTAATATGATTCCATTCATTGGTAGGAGAAATAATTTTTTCCTACTACTATCTTTCGATTCCCACCAGAATATACCAAATGGATTCATGTATGGGGGTAGTAACATAGAACTTTCCCTAGTTCATTTTTAGGATGTGCAGAAAAACTTTTATAGGTGATGTCAGAATGATCTAGAAAGTTTGTTGGGTGTTGACAGGGATTTTTTCCTACTCAAAAGTTTATTCCAATGAATATTGGATTGATTCTTTGGTGAAAGATGGGACATTGGTCTGCTCCTAGTTATAGATGGTTTTCCACCCTTGATGGTTTGTCTTATGAGCTTCAGTCTAGGTGACCTAAACTATGACCCATGGGATGTCATCCTCAGTAGGGTGAGGGATTGATGCAACATGAGGTTAATGATAATCATTGTTAGAAGGAGACCTTTTATGAGACTCCTCTGTTGGGTTGAGTCCATTATCTAATTCTGGATCCACATTCCTTAGATAAGGGGGGTATTTGTTACTGCATTACAAAAAGAGGCTCTGAAAATGATTTTAAATAAATATTGGTGACACTTTCTACTTCACCACCACTCATAGTTGGGTGTATAATTGGTGGTCTTCCATGTCCTGGAGAGCATCATGTTCGACCTACAATGTTAGGATTGTACCACTCAAAATTTTATACAGACTTAATTAATTTTTCACCATGTTTTGAGGGAATTTGGTGGGTGATAGTGTCCTCTAATTTGATTAGGAAATGGTTTAAATGATGATATACGGATATGTTTTTCATGAACAATATCAATTAATTTTGATTTAATATATTTTTGGTGGATGTGTATGGAGGTTTAACAATAAAAACAAACAAGGAAACCTATGAAAGTAGCATAATAAGTAAAAAACTTCATGAATGACTGATTTCATTAAATGATCCATGTTGGGATCATTTTTGTTTCATCAAAAAAAAGTAATTATGTATGGGAGACTTATTTAATTTAGTTAATAAAATATTCAAATATGGTTCTCCATATTTGTTCCCCTAGAAGGGTGGTGGTTATCTATTTATAGGGAATTACCCACACTAATGAGATGGTTTCAAATGGGGTTTATCTATCTAATTAGAAATACCCAATTGTTCTCATATTAGTTTAGAACTATATATCTTCATTACAATGGTATGTGGCTAATAGGGTACCTTTTGTAATGACCCATGTTTTGAGCCAAGGTATGATTCCAAGGGAATTTGAATTTTTTAGAATTTGTTGAATGGACCATTATTTAATACAAGATTTAAAACCTAATTCTGTGAGTTTAACTCTTATATGTGTTGTTTTTATATATGGTTGGGAGCCTGAGAAGTTTATAGGGTGGTTCATTGATTTTTGGGAGATCTAGGCTCTAAAAAATTAACATTTGGATGGAATGGTAAGCGCACATGATTTGTCTGAAATCGTGAAGCCTGCCAGTAAAAACTGTGTAGCTATAGTAGGTGATTAGAAGTATCTCGCTTGAGCTGCACACGGTTTCCCAAACCATACTCATAGATAGAATTATTAGTACCAAATAGGAATTATTCCTACAAAATCAATCACACGTTTAGAGGATTTTTAGGGAAAATTATGTGCCATAATCATGTGGGGTTAGGGCTCCTAAGCAGTGGGAGCCGCATGGTTGGTGCACATTTTTTCTATCCATATGTCCAAACTATGAAGCGCATTTTTATGGGTGAAATGACCCTTTTTCCTTAATTAATCATTAAACCCCTTTTTTCTTTCATTTTATCCTCTAGAAACATGAGTCTCTCTTCTCCTCTATGGGTTTCTTCTCCCAGACCTATCCTAGGATTTGATATATATCATTCATCCAATGTCCGATTCAAACATCATCAGTCATGCTGGAACCACATAAGTATACTCTTTAACCCTGTAGATTCCCTTATATGTTTCTCTTCTCATCAGTTTTTCTATTTTTGTTTGATCTAATTGATAATATCTTTATGGAGGATGTTTGTTTCTTCATTTTTTATCCAAAGTAGACCAAATCAAACCTATGTATTAGATGAGTAGATCCTCCTAAGTATGAGGTAGGTGGTCAATGGATTTTCCCCTAATTTCAATTGAATTTTAAATATTTATATGGTGTCGCACAATATCCTTTTTCAAGTATTGACTTAATATTTAGTTCTTCATTTTAAATTGGAATACGTATAATTTATTAATACTAAATATCCTTGTTTAGTGTTTTGAGGATGTCAACCTCGATTGAAGACACCTTGTGGGTGTGTCAGCTTATGTTTCCCCTTAATAATTAAATTATTAATAGCTCATAATTCCTTATAAATGTTTAGAAAGGATAATAATGGAATTTACAATTGAAAGAATTCATCCAATTGAATATGACATGTCCTAAGTGTTAGGATGAAACTCTGTGTCTATTTTCCCATGTTCAGTAGATAATATAAAATAATTATTTAAATTGAATTGAGTTATGACTCTCGTATTTCATTATTGATTATGATAAATTAATTTTTTGATAAATAATTTCATGTTTTTATTATAAAACCCCTTGGATGGGGTTCATTGTCTTCTAAATTACAAAGTAGTAATTTTTTATTTATATCAGTCTTGGTTTATGGCTTTGATTTTTCCCTATATCTTTCTATTAGAGCATGATGTGTGGGATGTTAGTACATGGCCACATTATTGATCTTAAATTTATTATTCCTCATTTTATATAAATTTTTAATGAACCAAAAAACATTTTATGTGCTTGGACCATCTTATAAATTGAATGTATTGGTCCACTCCTATATAAATGACTAATGAACCAATATCATTATAATATCTTATATATCTTTATTAATTTGATTTTCCATGTAGGTAATGTCCCAACTTCCCGTGGTACCCTCTATGTGGATCTATGATCCTTGTAGAGTAAATTTACATCTTTTGATAGATTAAATGACAGGTGTTAAATGGAATAACATTTTCATGATGCTTTTCCTTCCTTGAATGTATTAAATGGTTTAATTTAAATGGAATAGAAATGAGTGGTAAGAAATTTCTATATGCTATATTTAAATAAGAATAAGATTATGTGAATTTTTATAATTTATATTCACTTAGTTATAATTGGATTTAATAGATGTAAATCATGAGAGGTAATGCCTCATGGTTATTATTATAAATATGATTGTTCCATGGTATAGGTTATTGAATATTTGTAAGGGCTATTTTAAGAATGGTGGTAAAATTCTCCCTTAAATCGCGGGTTGAACATGACATCTCACACAATTGATACAATGTTGATGGTGGGAATGATCAACCATGCCCCTTGTTCAGTGTTGACATGATGAAATATTCATGATTTAGAGTGTTGAATTTATGTCACACTCACCATCTCAATTTAAGAGCATAAGGTCTCCCACTCATTATGATATGTAGAGCATGTACCCTTTATTGGTGCTCATAAGCTCATTCAGAAAAGTTATGGGTGACTGAGTTACACCCCAGTCCATCTGACACCTGGTATTCCAGGTATATGGCCACTTACGTCCAAACATTATTTTTCCATATAATTGGAAGAAATATATAATTATACTATATATATATTTATATATATATATATATTTGTTAATCACACTTCCATTATTACCATGATATGAATCGGGTAGAGTCTGCATGGTGTCCTGTTGGAACCTATGTCGGATAGTTTTTGTTTATTCATCAATTTTTTATTATTTTTTATACCTACACACTAATTTAATTTATATTTATGGATTTTTTTTGTCTGTATAATCTATGGGTGGTGACCTACTAGGATTTTATCACACACCCTACTCAGGCTTTCATTTCAATGGGGTACCTGAGAAGATCTCATGTTTACAGGATCATGGATTATTGCTTATGTTGAAATACTTGTACCTGGGTTTAAGGAGCATAGGAATGAGATGGAGCTTAGGATGCTCATGTAGTTCTCCCTTGGGGAATTTTATCTCTTTTTTTATTCATTTACTACCTTGTGTCTTGATGTATATTGTATATATATTATTTTAGTTATGTTTTACATTTTGGATATGTATTCATTATTGTATATTGGTGTTGGATATTTTGATTCAATTATTATTATTATTATACTTCTTTATCTTTCATTTATTATTTTTTCATCTATTTTCCATTATTTATTGTCTGATATACCATTGTGCTACTATGACCATGAGGGTATATTATCCCCATAATCATCTCCTTTGACCCTTGTTTTTATTCAGAAGCCTCTAGAGTACCGAGAGGTGCACTTCAGTCCATGTGACCCACAGATCTTTCTATTGTTTAGGTGGTCAGTCAAATCGTGACATTATAAAGTTTTATCAGAGGATTTATATTCCTTTTACTTACTATTCTGGGCTATTAAACAGGATACTAAGAATGTGTTAGTGCTTAGTAAATATTCGTGTCTGGGAGTGATCACCCCACCCACAGGGACAAGTCAAAGTGTCTAAGGATCAGATTTTTGTTCACCTCATTTTTTGTTATAGTGGATATTATTTCCCATTGTGTGACTGTTGTACTATCCGATACTTACTGATTTGTGAAATTATGGTATTTTTCTCGTAGGTTTCTATAGAAAGGAAGTAGAATTACATGCATCATTATAGGAATATATAGACTCAAATTCTGTGCATATTTCATGCCATGTAGTTTCATTTGTAAGATTCCTACTGATTGTGATGATTTGACTTGTGTGTTTATTATCCTTCTTATTATGTTCCATGATATGTATTTTAGTGATATGCTTAGTTTTTTGCCTATTTTGGGGATTATTTAGCATGCCTATTTATATAACATGATTGGGTGATTTATTTAGCATGTTAATATATTTCCATTATTCGATGATTATATGCCATGATGCCTAATTATTTAGTATGTATTGTCCATGTCTCATGATTTTGTGATAATTAGCATGTTTCTCTATGTTTATTTCTTGTGATAACATGCCTAGTTATGTGTTTAATGTATAATTTGTTTCATGGGGTAAACATATGTTTGAAATTAAATAGGATCCATTATTTAATTTTAAGGTGTATGGTAGTTTTATAATTGGGGAAAGGTAACCCATATACTCGAATCATCTTTGAATATTGTACTTTTATATCTAGAGAACATTGTTAAAAATTAAAATCTACCAAAGTCTAAATTTAAAAGTGAATTGGACACAATTAATGGGATTTAAATTCCAACATTTTAAGGGTATGGGTGCTTTATATATTGGGAGAGGGAAACCCATATAATAGAACCATTATATATATAACTAGGATATATTTTGAAAGGGTTATAAATGTAAAAAAATTAGTTTTGAGCTAGAATTAATATTTTTCTCTATAAAGGCTTGTCATTCTTTCACATGGTCATGGTTATCCATATGATTACCTTCTTAAATGAACAATTGGACCCAATTAGGTATGTTGGGTCATGTTTCTTATGATATTACCCATTATGGTTGTTTTCAACCATTAATAATTAAACAAATATTATTGGGTAGCATTCTGATGAACCCAAGATGGCTAAACGGGACCCTCGTAGGTCGATTTATCTATTACTAGGTGATCTTGTCTTATAATTGGTACATGATGTTCTGAGTTTAAACTTTTAAATGTTTACAGATTAAATCAAATCAATCTAATGAATTTAAAATGGAACCATAGGTGGTATATTTAGTTTAAACCCTCGTGTAAGGGTACATAAAAAGTCTCCAAAAGTTTACTTGGAATAGAAAGGTGATCATTTTCCATAGTCATTTATCATTATTAAAAATGGCTTAAATAATAGGCTCTTGAGTATAGTGAAATTTCGGTTAGTGTGACCTAGTTCTGGGTTTGATGCATATGCTTTTATAAGGGACTAGTTGGAGGTAGGTATCACCATTAGAGCTTAAATTCCTTGATAAATATAGTGAGTTTCTATCATACGGTGTCCTTCAGGTGGAGTTTTCCCTACTAGGTCTCTTAGCTTCTAAATGACACCCTTTTTTGGAAGTATGGTCATGGTATCCTTAAATTTTTTTTATGAGCATAAGAATCAGTTAATGATTGGTTTTGGCAGGTTAGATAGGCCAAGGTGATGGTTTCCACATAATAGGTTGTTAGACCCTTTCTTCTTCCCTATTGATGGATGAATCGGTATGTCATCATCCAGGTTAATGGTCATATGGGGAAATATGATTGTAGGATAAATGTCATGTATGACCACCTGATACTTGGATTCATAGGGAGGACAACCTATAGATAGTATTGAGTTTGTTTCATCTTTATTCTAAACCTTATAGTAGTGTGTGTTCATATATGCATTAACTGTCGAGTTCCTAAGTGGTTTAATGAATTGATTGAATTTGGTGTAATTGTTGAGCCTTGAGTTGTTATATATATTCTCAGTTTGTCTTTATAGTATAGTGACCTGGGAATTAAAGGAATCAAGTTTTACCCAATTATCAGGATAAAATTTTAAGAGGATCGAGTGTTTTGACACGTCGGTTGGGTTGGTTTTTGGATTTTATGTCAAATTATCTAACATTTGTGATCGTGACTCAGAGAATTTTTACATGTTTATTTAAGGTGAATATGAACAAGTTTTCTTATGAGTGGATACTCTATCACTTCTTTCAAAAACTAAGAAACTCTTATGATGGAGAACATTGTGTCAGTTCAAGTGAATGCATTTCCCTCTAGGTAGAAGGGACACAACCATGGAATACCTTTTAGAAATGTTCAAACTTTCTTTAATTCCCTTGAGTCTTGCATGTTCTATACTATGTGTTGGTGTTTTCTAGAAAGTATGACATTGATATGGTTAGTTTTGTAAAAAATTAATGAGAAATGCCATCAGTCATAGATAAACGTTTGTGTTTAAGTCTAATAGATCATAGGATTCCTTTAATGTTAAAGGTATGTGATCAGTTAATAATAATGTTTCAGCGTGTGAAGATGAGCTTCTTTTAATAATTCAACAAGTAGTATTTTTACTACTCTTCTTTTAATTTTTCTTATAACCCACTTAGTGTAATATTACATAGCGAGGATCATTTCCCCTGTCTTAACATCATCCTTGATGAACTAAGAGAGAATCAATTATACAATGAGCTAAAAGGTTTCAAATGTCATGTTTCAATAAACTATATTTATCAGAGTTATGCATCAGACATATGGTTTTTAATGAGGCATGGTTAGTCTGGAATGACACCAATAATTCCACATAGGAATGACTTGGATGTATTCTTGGAAACCATTCTCTTTTTCTCTCTGAAGTATCTTCTAGGAGGATGTTTCTCTAGGCTTAGTTAATTATCTGATGTGAATTTCTTACCCTTATGCCAATATCTCACATGTAAACATGGATTATTTACTACCATGGGTTAGTTCCTTGGACTCTAGGTTAATGAATCAATGTTTATCCTAGACTTTTTTTTGGGGTAGAAGGTGATTCTTAAAGGGTGACTATCCTAGTGGATGGATCTTGGTTACACCATAGTTCATGTTAAGACATAATAGTTTAAATGTTTAAGTTGTGGCTTGATTAGGAAACATCGCCAAAAGTTTTATGATATTTTTTGAATAAGATCTTAGATAATGAATGATCCCTTGGAAGAATCCATTTTTGTTTAGTTTGTAATACACTAGTCATCTAAGTTGTATGTTTTTAGAATTTTCATCCGGAGGTGGCTCAACTTGTTTCCTTTTGCCTTAAGGAAGATGATCAGTGAACAACCATTTTTGGATCATTTTTAGGTAGAGATGAGTGTGGTATATATCATTCAGGGATTTTAATGAAAAGATAGCTCCACATTGAAAAATGAGTTCAGTGGGGAATAGATTGTTTGACCAGTTAAAAGTCACACCAAGAGAATCTCTATAACAATTAGCGTGTTCTTTATAGGAAATTTTCATAGTGAAGGTACAATGACTCAAAAATGTATGATTTTGTGTTAAGACTTATGGTGGTTAAAACCATCAACTATATTTTTAAAGAGATGATGACTTGAACATGTCTCTAACTAAACTGTCTTAGGAAAAAACCATCTTAGTGTTTCTAGTTCAGAAAATGAGTTTTAGCTCATATTTTCACGTCTTTAGTGTCATATGCTAGAAAATTTCTTGGAGGTGTTCTGGGATTTGAAAATTAAACATGACCATCTAAATGAGACATAATGACCCTTGTAGGTTAGGTGATGTTTTCATTTTTTCCCAAGGATTCTCGAGAATGAGAAGTTCTATGGTGGGGAGATTTTGATGACCCATGTTTTGAGCCAAGGCAGAATTCCAATGGAATTTGAATTTTTTGTGTTTGGTGGATTGTCCGTTCTTTAAACCAAGATTCATAATATCATTTTATGACTCATAAAAATTTTATGTACATTTTTAACACGTTTTTGGGAGCCTAAGAAGTGTATTGGGTGGTTTTTTGATTTTTAGGAGTTCTTGGCACTAAAAACTCAAAGTTCAGGTGGACTAGTAAGGGCACACGGTTTTTCTGAAACCCTGTGGCTCACCAGTGAAAATTGTGAAACTGTAGTAGGTGAGAAGAAGTTCCTCATATGGGATGTGTATATTTTCCCAAATTTTTCTCATATTTCACACTCTTAGTTCTAATTAGGAAGTATGTATCCACTATTCATTGCACACTTGTCACACAGTGTGTCCAAAGAATGAGTCACAACCATACAGGTTTAGGGTCCTACGTAGTGGGAGCTTCATGGTTGGTATATGGTTTGGCTAACCATATGTCCAAACCATGCATCCCAGTTTTGTGGGTAAAATGAATGAACCCTTAAACCACTTTTTCTTCTTCCTTTTTCTCCCCCAAACATGTGAGTCCCTCATCTCCTTTGTGGGTTTCTCCTCCCAATCCTATCCTAGAATTTGATAGATCTCCTCAGTCTGAAATTCTATTTGAACACCACCAGTCATACTGGATCATCATTAGTAATCTATCAAATACTATATCATCATTTCTAATTTTCTCTTCTGATCAATTTTTTAATTTTAGTGTGATCTAATACACCCTATTTTTAGGTTGGATGTAGTTTCTTATTTTTCATCCAAATTGTACTGAATCAAACCTATATATTCATTGAGTAGAGTTTCTTGAGCATGAACTAGGTGGTCCATGGTTTTCCCCTTAAATTTCATTTGAATTATAAATATTTTTACGAAGATACATACTGGCCTTTACTGGTCATTTCCTCAGAATTTATTTCTTCATTTTAAACTAGAATACATACCATATATTACTCCCAAAGATCATTGTTTAGTGTTTTGAGGATATCAACATCAATGTTGGACACCATATGGGTGTTTTGGCTTAATTTTACCCTTCATAATTAAATGATGTTTATCCTGTAATGTCTTCTATTAGTTCATCTTGGATAAATAATGGAATTGTCCCTCGTAGGCATTCGTCCAATTGAAAATAACACCTCCTAACTGCTATGTGGAAACTCTATGTTTTTTTCCATGTTTGGTAGCTATTATAAAATTCTTATTTAAATTTAATGGATTTATGACTCTTGTATTTGATTATTAATTATGCTAAATTAATTGGTTGACATATAATGTCATGTTTTGATAATGAAACCCCTTAGATGAGGTGCATTTTCATCTAAATTACAAAGTGGTAATTTTTTATTTATATCATTCTTGGTTTATAGATTTGATTTTTCCCTATGAATTCCTATTAGATCGTGATATGTGGCATGTTAGTACATGGCCTCCTTAATGATATTAAATGGATTATCCCTCATTTAATATAAATTTTTAATAAACTAAATCACCTTCTAAGTGCTTGGCCCATCTTATAATTTGAATGTATTGGCCCGCTCTTATCTAAATGACTAATGAACCAAACTCATCCTAAGAGATTAGTTTCTTTATAAATGGTTTTTCCCATGTAGGTAGTGTCCTAATTGACCATGGTACCTTCTAAGTTCCTCTTTTTTAATTATAAAAATAATTTCTATGTTTTGATAGAATAAATGATATGTTTTAAATGGAATTACTTTTCATGATGGTTTTCATTCCTCTAATATATTAAATTATTCAATTTAAATGAAATAGAAATGGGTTGTATGACCACTCCACGTGATATATTTAAATAAGAATAAAATTATGAGAATTGTTATAATTGTGATACCCTTAGTTATAATTAGGATTAATAAATGTAAAGCATGAGAGAGAATTACTCATGGATCTTATTATAAATATTTTTATGCCTTGATATAGGTTGGGGTACAATGGTAAAGGTTCTATTGAGAATGGGGAAATCGTACTCCCTTACATCAAGTGTTGATCATGACATCTTACACTATTGATACTATGTGGATAGTGGGCATGACGCACCAAGTCACTTTTTGAGTGTTGACATGATGGAACACTCACTATTTTGAGTATTGAATTGATGAAACACTCACCATATCAAATGAAGGGAATGAATTCTCCCATTGATTATGATATGTATGGAATAAACCCTTTGTTGGAGCTTATAATCTCATTTAGGCTGGTTATGGATGACTGAGTTATGTCTCGGTCTAGCCAACACCTGGTATTTCAAGTAAATGGCCATTTATGTCTATACAGACATGGTCCATATAGGTGGATATGATATATAACTATACTATATAAATATATATAGTTTCTAATCATACATTCATTTCGTCTTTGAGCAAAAGAAAGTATAGTCATCCTAGAGTCCTGTTGGAACCTGATCTAGCTGGTATTTGATTATTCCTCATTTTTTATTATTATTTATTCCTAAAAATTTCTTCAATTTATACTTATGAACTGTTTTTATCCATACACAATGTGGTTGGTGGCCTACTAGGATTTTATCTCACACCCTACTCAGGCCACCCTTTCACTGAGGTGCCCAAGCAAATATCTTGTTTACATGACCATGGATTATTTCTTTTGATATCTTCTGTATACCCCGGAGTTATGAAAACAATACTAAGATGGATATTAGGATGTTCATGGAGTTTGGACTTGGGGAATTTTATCTCTTTCTTTTATTCATGTACTTCCTTCTATCTTGATGAATGTTGTTTGTCTACTATTTTATTTATGTTTTATCATTTTTGCATGAATTCTTTGATGTATATTGTCATTGTCCATTTTGATTTAGTTATTATTTTTCTTCTAATACTACTCTATCTTTCATTTATTATTTCTTCTACTGTTACCTATTATTTATTATTTGATAAAACATTGAGCTAATATAATCATGATTTTATATTCTCCCCACAATTATCTCCTTAGAACCTCATTACTATTCAGTAACCCCAGGTGTTGGGGAGGTGTGCTTGAAGCCATGTGAGCCACTAGTTAGGTGGTCAGTTGGGTTGGGACATTACATCTTTCCAGTAACACTTGGATACTATCATTAGTCGAGAGGATGGGACATTAGGCTCATCACACCTTATTGGTTTTAATTATTATCTACTCTAATAATATCTTATAGATTTAATACATGTTCATGAATCCTTCCCAAATCCTGATATAGAACCATTAACCCTAATGTTTTCAATATTGTATTACCATATGTGCATGCAAACTCCTATATGTATCAGAGGTTATCTATCAATGAAAGAATTTGTATGTATCAATGGTTTCCATTAATGACACCATATGTATGTATTAGAGGTTCTCCATTAATGGAACCATTGTATGTATCAAATTTTCTCCTATTTTTTGTTATTTTTTTTAGTCATGGATTTAAGTAACTATGGTTTAAATCCATGTAGTTTGGAACTATAGAATTTATCATCATCTAGGAAGGCAATAATAGTTTTTAAATTGGGATCAGGCCCCCTATGGGCTTTCTTATGTATCCACATGAGAGGAATCAAACCCCACATAGTTCGGTACCAATAAATATCATAATCAAAAACCTTTTAGTTTCATGTGACAATAATTGGACCAATAAGTTCAACAACATCTATCCAAGACATCTAGGTGAAAGGTTCCTAGAAAAGTTTGGTGTGGGGATTAATCATGAGTGGCCCCTTATAGTTGAAATGAACTAGAAAAAATTTATTTCTCTGGGTGGGGAATGACCTCATTAGGAATATGGATCAACAAGGATGGTGATGGAAGTATGATGTTGGGTTTGAACCTCGAGGAGACATCCTACGTTTCCTTCTAGTATATCAATAAAATCCAATGTAGTTTGATGTCGGTAGGAATTAAACCTATAGAGGAGTCCAAAGGGTAGTATCTTGATTATTCTAGTGATATTTTCAACTCAAGACCCTAATACCATGTGATTTATGCTCAATGTGAGAAATAATGAATAATATAAATTCAATCACATTTCATAACTAGTTTTGAATGTGACATATACCTAAACTATAATCCCATAGTTAAATGTCCTTAATCGTCCACTGATGAAAGAGGGAGAGGCTGGAGAGGAGGATGAATATAAATCCTAAAATAAATGTTAGGGGCTTACTGTATGAGGTATTCCATGTAGAATCTTCTCCTTATCCACTAACGGCTGAGGGTGGTGGGGCTATTGTGGAGTATCTAAGAGAAATACTTGTAGAATACTCTAGGAACGATGCCTAGTAGAATATTCTAGTATGTTTTAAAATCTTGTACTATGGATTACACATCTGTTAATTAGGAAAATAAAAGGTTTAGATGATACATGGTTTACTAAACATTTCAAGAAGCATGTCGGAAGCAATAACTACTACATGAAATGTTAATATGCCCACCACTACCACTAGGATTGGGGTCCTTGTTACCCAGGGGATGCATAATATCATACATTATAAGAACTCCACCTATTATAGAGGGTATGTGTGGGTTTCTTTTAATAAATGAATTTGTGATCAAAGGAGGACACGCTAGTTTTCCACAATACCTTGATCATGTGGGGTCTGGTGGCTATGGAGGAGGTCTTGATTTATCATTCTATAGTTTTTAACATTGATGTGAGAGAGTCATCTGGATAATTCATGGAGGGGATAAGGTGAATCCTAATGTAATGTGAAAGGAATCAATCATGAGAGGGGAGATTAATACACTAGATATACCCCATTTCTCATAGTGGTCTCACTATGTGAGATATGGGAGATTATAAAAGGGGTCCTCTGTAAAAGGTATTCCTTCATGAAGGTATTTCATCATAAAAGAGAAAAATCTCTTTCGTAGAGGATCATTTGTGCATCCAATTTTTCATAACATTTCATTTATGGTTAAATCCCTTTATGAACAGTCATTTTATGGGTGTTTTCTCTCATTTATGGAGAGCATGTTACATGTGGTTTGTAGTGAGACTAAGTCTCAAGGTTCCCTAAATCGAAATTTAACAATAAAACTTTCTCTTATCTCTTGATCTAAGTTTCAAATCTATCTCGGTGTGTCCATATATTTTTTTTTCTTTGAGGGATAATCTGGTATTTATATTTGGTATAAGAAAAAATACTTTCCTAAAATAGTCAGCCTCATAGAATGTTAGATGCAATGTGCTAGGATAAAAATTAATGTCGCAACCCATAAATAAATTTCATTTGTGGGGAGCATAGAGAAACCACCTCACTCAGAAAAAAATACTTTGTATGTATAGAGCCACATTCTCACTCCTCAAATGAATTTTGTTTTTGAGGGTTGGGGTTCTATGTGAATTGGTGGGTTCCATATAGATTCTAGGTGTGTTATGCAAAAAATAATGATTTTCATGTGGTTTTATGTTCTTTTCCAAATAATATATAATTTTATTTTGGATGATCTCATTGGTGTGTCTTGAAATTATTTAAAATAACATTCTTGGAATATTTTTAACATTATAAGCCTCAGAATAGGTACAAAAAATTCAAAATGTATGTGGTATTTTATTTAATTATTTATATTTATATGATCATGTGATGATATTTTATGTAATTAATGGGATTTTTTTTAATATTATTCTGATTATAAATAAAAAATAAATATAAATAAATACATTTATATGTATTATATTATAGAAGTAAAAAAGTGAATAATGAATAGAGAAAATAAATGAGATGAATCTGGGGAGAAAATTAATGGGGTTTGGGAACCCCCTACAAAAAAATAAAAAATATATATATAGGTTTGGGATATATAAACCCAATATTTATTATCAAGTAGTCAATGAAATACTGGAAGAAAAATCATTTTAGACCTGATAATATAACATAAAATTATGACTATATAAGTAAACCCAAAAATAAATTTTGATTATATTATATATATTAAAATAAGTGGTTTTCATAATATTGTCGATATCATGATAATTCGAGATAATGTGTTTTGGGAACTTTTAAGTGGGATCAGGACTACATCCTAATATATATATATATATATATATATATATGCATGATAAATATATTTTTGTAACTATTAATCCACTACAAATATAGTTGATAAGATTATAATAATACTCCAAGCATGGATATTGGGAGATTGATATTGTCAAAAAGAGATAATATTTATATTTATGATAAATCATTTTTATTCCCATGTATTTATAATATCATTTCTGATAAAGTATATTATTCAATTACTTATTATAAAATTCATATTTACATTTCTTTATTTAAATTTGTATAATAGGAAATTTTGAATTTATAATCTTTCCCTAAAAATTCATTTGATTTTATTTCATTATATCCTGGGATAGAATTCAAATAATGTGTTTCCATATTATATTCAGAGAAAAATCTATAAAAATTTAAATGAGTGGTTTTTTGGTACCATTTGATAATTTTTTCTACTTAAAATATGTTGAAAACCTATATCCATGATTTATTATCACATTACATCATGTATTTTTTGAGTTGTATTATACCACACAAACTTCATTGGTCTTGTTAAGGGAATTCAAGGGTTAACTAATAATGTAGTCAATTTTTTGTGGTAACATAACCAATTTAAATCTCTTATATATTTACATGAATTTGAGAACCATGTGAGAGTACATGGCTAATGTGGTCTTCTTGATGATATACATGATAATGAGTAGAATTTTCATATAATCTTTATATTTTATAGAACTCGTATTTTCTCACTATTTCTTTCATTTAATTTTTTAATCATATATTTTCATTATGGAACCCTTTTTAATTATATAAAATATTTTGTGAAATTAAAAAAATAGATTCATGATATAGTTTTTGGGATATTTTTATGGGTGGACACTCATTGCATTGATTTTCTTGATATTCAATGTATATACAAGTATAGTTGATTAATAGGAAGTATTATTCTTTTATTTAATGTGATTTATTAAAATCAACATTATTCTATATGGTAATAAATAATATTTTATGTTGATATTCATAGGATTAGAATCAATATTTCTTGGATATGATATTGACACATATTTTGACAATGAATTACTATAATACATTATGGTTTGATATTGAGAAATAGTTTTTAAATAAATATTTAGTATTTTTTATTGTCATAAGATGGAGGTTTAAATTCTTATGTGATATATCAGTGAATATTTCTATAATTTAGTGATGTTAATGTTATCGTCATCCCATTATTCTAGGTTTAAGGTGACCCTTATGATTTCATAACCACTTGTTACTATTATACATGATATTGGTTTAAGTGTGACACAACATACTTATACTGAGTACCCCTTTATCCTTATTTCTATTTTAGTATCCTTGACTCAAACCTTGTGAGGTGACCCAATTTGGAGTCTAGAAGATTATATTTGGTCTCAAGAACCATATTAGTCATGCATGGTTTTTAGGATCCCTTGTCATTTTCAATTTTTGAGGCATGTGTATACTATATGTATCGCATTCTTTAGGAGAGGGATTCTATGTTGTCAGATATAAGTAGCATTAGCCCAAGTATATTAGATTTATTTAGGATAATTTTATGTTTACTAGAAAAATTCATATACCTTTCATGGAACATTATTAGTATTATTCCTATTATATGGATTTGGATTACTAATTGGAGTGACTTTACTATGTATAAATATTCACCCCCTTTATATACACATATGAATTCCCATCTTATGTTAATGGTTATTTCCAAGACTATGTTTTTAAAGGATCCAAACATACATAATAGTATATAGGTCATCATATTATTAAGGAATGACTTCATTAGATGATGATATCCATATATTTTATTGAGATTATACCCTTTCATCTTATTATTTTAGGAATAATGTTTGGAAATTGATTATTGTTTTTTATTTTTTAAATTTATATGTTTTTTGACATTTATTTGGGTGTTATATGTTTCATTATTAATTGTTCTATATTTATGTTTCAATATATGTTTTTTTAATATCTTATAGAATATTTTATTATAGATTGAAATTTTCCTAAAATCATTAAGACTGTAATGTTTCACATTTTAGTGATATATTATCTTGGTAATATCATTCAATCTATAGTCAATTAGAGGTATTCCCAAGGAGTATCTCATGATATTATTGACCATGTAGATAGGGACCTATTTGAGTTGGTTTATTTCTATATGATTTTAGGTGGGTATTAATTTATAGGATGGAAGTAAATGGACTTGTAAGGATTTAAAGGGTTTCATATATCAGTATTACAATTTTAAAAAAAAATTATTATTATAATAGGTTAAATGATTATAGATTCCATTGGAATTTGTGATGCTTCATAAGGACCTTGGATCACTACACTCCATGTTGTAGGAATTTATATATTACTTATTAGGGACCAATTAGTTTTAAAACATGTATCCCATATATTTACATAAGTAATTATTAAATTGGAGTTATAATTATAACATACTTTTTTAAATATGGTGAAATTATAAAAACATTTTAGTACATATCCCCATATGTTGTCATGTTTAATTATTTTATAGAAGAAATTTTCATTTTCATTTTCATTTCCATTTATCCAATAAAATTTTACATTGGATATTAGAGGATAATAATTCAAGAAAGACTGGATGGCCTCATTAATAACATGATTGGATCACATTATTATGAACCTAATTAGTTTTGATTGTTATCATAAAATAAATTCATGGATGAGCATATATTTTTTTATTTTTTTATTATCTATTTCATATAGTGATGGAAAATTATATATTTTAAGGATAATTAAACATGAAAATATTTTAACCATGAGACTATATATGAACTGAAGGGTTTGGAGGTCTAATATTCAATTTTATTATGTTTTCATTTTCCCTGTATTGGAGTTGAAAATTGCGAGTTCTATATACAGGTCAAAGATATTGAGGGATGTGGTTAAAATTATTTTTATGTTCACATTTTCATCTGTATTATTTATTATTTATAGAAAATTTCATCTGGAATATATTATTAATTATACTTTTCAGATAATCATTTTTATCATTTCCTACTTTCTTTATAGTTTCTTTTATTAGGAAAAAGTTTTGTTTTGGTGAATTTTGTAATTAAATTCTATTTTTTATTTAAAATTTTTTAATATAATTTTCATTCAAATTTATATTTAATATTTATGAGGTTGAATGTTTGTAATTATTGGGATGATATGAAGACCCATATTTTCTTATTAATATGTTTTAATGATTATAAAGAAAGCATTCAATTTAAAAAGTTTGTAAAATTTTAAATAAAAGTAGTCCACTTATGCATGGTAAAAATTGGTAATTTTGAATATTTAGGTTGATAAAAAGTAAAATTTAGAAAGTGATATTATTTTTAAAAACATGGTTTTTATTAGGGATAATAATCTTTGATGAATATGATTGTGATAATTTTGGTATCCATAGGTTAACAAAAACTAAGATCTGATTAAAGATGCCAGAATTTATTGACAATTAAAAAATAATCATTTGATTTAAATTAATATAAACCATATTTTTCTTGAGGAATAATTAATCAAGTTATCTTGTATTGGTTCATAAAATGGTTGGCTATGTAATATAATAAAACTATATTGTTATTATTATTTATCTTTTTATCCTTTAGTGTTACATATATTAGTCCCTTATATAGTACCACATGACATTAGAAGTTGTTTATTGTTATTATTTACTAATATGTCACCATATTACTCTATTAATCGTGGATATGACTTTAGTCATTTTTTTCAAAAGATTTTATCATGAACGGTAACTTGGAATGAGATCATTTCACATAAGTTTACAATATTTCTTGTTTGTGGCCATTTATGGATATATAATCACTATTTATTCTTTCTTCATTCATTTTCACCTCATAATCATCCATACCATTAATTAAATATGGAGGATGGATCCAATATATTTTTAGGTTGAAAAATAATCTTATATTTTTAGGATATTTTATGTGGATATTTTGTGTGTGTTGTATTTTTTATGGTTAATATCTCATGATTAGACAATATTTGTACTTAAATTTTATTGGTGGGTACTAATTTTTATTAGTTGTAGTGAAATTTTTTAATTAACATTTTAATCAATATGATATCAATATAAATTTGGTTATTGATACATTATGAGAACCAATATTATATCAAGTTAGATATCATATATGGTTCAATATTTCCTAACTATGGTATTACCATGTTTTTTTACAAAGAGTTAAAAAGATCTCGTTTGGGATGATATAAAGGATTGTGTTGGATGGATTGATAATTTTAATTTATTTAATAGATAACAATTAATATTAGGCTTTAGGGTGTCATATATTATGATATTTTACTTTTATTATAATAAATTGATGTTATTAAAATTTTATAGTGTAAGGATGGAATATAAAATCATGTATTCATCATTATTAACATACAAGTCTACAATTATAGTTTATAATGTGAACCAATATCTATTGGTTCTGTATACCCCCTTAGGTTAGATATTTCAGTCAAATTGTTTCATTTTCTTTTATGATACATGGGTTGTTGTAAGGTATTTTAGTTCAAAATAATGGTGACTATCATAGATTGGAAAATTTTGTAGAGTACCTTATACCTTTTTAGTTCTACGGCATATATTATACTATATGTTCCATTATGATTCATAAAGGCAAAATCTCTAGCTAGGTATGGGCTATTGTAGGCCTGTTAGCATACACATAGGTTATGATGATTTCTTATGGTATATATTCACATATAAACCTTACATTACAACCTATTAGTATTATTTTTATCGTATGAATTATTTCCACTACTTGGGATAAAATTTCAGGGTATAAATATCTCTGCATGCATCAACATGTTAACTTTCTCAACTTGTGTTCAAAAAAATAACTATGAACTTTTAGTTAGAAAAACAAAATTTATATATAATTTTATATAATTTTAAATATTAAGTATAACATACCTTTTCATGAAGGTAAAGATTGTTTTTATGGTAATTTTACCAAATTACTTTATTAGTTTGGTATTTTTGTTTAAGTGGTAAAAAAATTGTTTAATTTTTCGCATTTGATGTGTTATTTTATACTAGATCGTATTTTTTATGATTTCTATTTATTATGGTATAAATTTATTATTATTTATTTTATATGGGTTGTTTTAATTACTTATTAAAAGGTTATTTTATTATTTTATAGTAAAATAATCCCTCATTTGAGTGATTTATACCATTAAATCTAGTCTTCAAACCTTGAAATATTAAAGGAATGTTTTGGAATTCACATTTGACATTTTTAAACACCAAATCATGAACCTATTAGGGTAAAATATTCATGTTTTAATTGAACTATTAAGTTTAATTTTTACATTTTTTATTTTATTTTGGTATGATTTAATTTTAGAAATATAAAATTTTGGTTTCATGTTTTTAAATTTTGTATCGAACAATTTTTGTAAAATAAATTAGAATTTTTAATTTTATAAATTCATTGTTATGATTTCAAGGATTAATACATTTAATTAAAATAATATTTCAAAACAATATTATGAGGTATTTATGTGATTAATTTTATGAAATATATATTATGGAAATAATTTTTATTAAATATATTCTTATATTTTTATTGATTAATTGTATAACACATTATATTGATTTTTTAAAATGAAATATAATATGATTTCATTGGTTTTACATGCACATATTTTGAATCATATTTTTTATAAAAACTATAGAGTGATGGGAAACACATCTATATGTAGAAATTGAATTTCTCTATCACTTAGTAAATTTATATATGTTAAATAATTTTAAAAAAAATGAATAGAAACACAATGTTGGTGTCCCAAAAAAATGAATCCCGGAGAGTTATATTGTGATTCTTTATATATCCCATTTTAACAATAATATTAATTTTTTCTAATTGTATATCTTAGGATTGGATATTGTTACTTAATTTGAATAAATGTTCACCTCTCATATAGAATAATGTGTTAAGTTAAGAATTCAACCGAATAATTATACATGCAAAAAAACAAGATATAATTTATATACCACAGTGAGGAGGTTAAATTCAAGGTATGATTATCTCACTATTGTAATAATTTTTTGATATATGATCCACCATATCATTGTGTTGATAAGTATAAAATCATTTATTGCAAAGTTAATTTTTTTTTCTATTTGATATTTTATTGCACTATAATTTGGGTATTTTTTTACTATAAGATGAATGATTTAAGAATTGATATCTTGGATATAGTAACATGAAATTGAAACCTATGTTTACTTTTGTAAAAATATTACCTTAAAAAATGTTAAGGGATATCAGTTTATCTATTTTGATACACTATTTTCTATGCTTTCATCATAACTACCGGTCTGTGATTTCATTATGTTTTTTACCAATATATAATGTTTATAAATTTATTAATTAATAACTATTTATTTTTTGTACAAAGGAACTATATTTGATGCCATTTACGTTTTAGTTTAATTGAATTTTGATTATAAATATGAACAATCACTATTAAGGACATAGTTTTGAAAACAATACTTTGATAACAAACTTGGAGAAAATCAGGTTCAATTGTTTATGTGTTTCCTTGTTTTATTGGTTTTATGTTGAATTTAGCATAGTTCTAGGGACTCAATGTTTGATAAAAATATTAATATTAATATGAAGTTGAAAATTTAATAAATATAAGTGGGTAAAAATAGCATAATGAATCCAATTTTGTCTTAATAATGAGTAATGGAAATCATTTAATATCTAACACACTACTTCAAAAAGATTGAGATTATATTTATGATATGTTAGTGTACATTTATTCAATGTAATAAACTAAAATAAAATTAAAATTATTCTCTAAAGTACCTCGAAACAATGAGCTTAAGCTAAGACTGAATTGACCAAGAACACTGGGTGGAAACTCATCTCAACACTGCAACAATATTTTAATATTAAAAAATACTCAAGATATACCAATTATGATCAAATTCGAATTATTTTCATGGAAACATGATTGATATTGTTATTATAAAATATGTTTATATATATAAGAAGTATAAATAGAATAATATATTTTGATCAGGATAATTTTGATGATTTGACATGAAAATTGAAGTGCTTAATTGGATATTATTTAAATTTAATTTTGGGTATTCTAGTACAAACATTTTAGTTATAATAATTTTCAATTATTTTTTATATGCTTTTGCTATAATAGTTTGTATATTTTTTCCACATACAAAAAAATTGTAAAGGTTATAACTATATAAAGGGTTTTATTTTTCCTAATACCTAAATAAATATTAAGAAGACGATACATGTGCCTCCCATAAAAAATGTGGGTTAAAAATGGTTTTGACTCATATTAAAAAGTCAAAAATACACTTGTATCTATCCACACATATCATGAATTAGATAAGTTATAAATACTATAGTAGGATCACCTTGATTCAAAACATTATAAAAATTATTATGTTATTTAATTAAATGTTTAATCACATTCAATTTTTAGTACTCTCAATTAATCCCCCCATCCTCCTCTCATCATTATATGATTGTATCTAGGAATATAGTTGATATTAAAACATTATGATCTACCTAATATACATATTGCATATAACATTATCCTAAACACTAACCCGTTAAAGAGAGAATATTTTTTTCCATGGAGGTTAATGGAAAAAAATATTGAAGTTGTTATGTTTTATGGGAATTGGTATAACTATTAGCATGAATTAATGGAGTCTTACATGAATAGATTAATCACTAGTCACTAGATATGTATGTTAAAATAATATAACCCTCCCTATATTGATATATATACTCACACTTGTAATGATACTATAAATAATGTTTTAAATTATAATTTTATATATAATTTATTTTTATTGATTAGTAGATATTTTTTTTAGTGTTTTATCTTAAAATAAAGTTTATTATATTTATAGGATACTCCAATTTACAAAAAATGTAATATAAAAAGTTCAAAGGAAAAAATCATTGGATATTAATGACATACTATCAAGACTTAAAATTCATAAGAGTGTGAATATTCATCCAATGTATCAAACATTCAAAAGTATAGTGAATAGGATGATAGGTTTAGGATAATAATTGTATGTATTAGTTTTAGTTGAAAGAATTATAGTATAATTACCAAATTAACAGAATTCAATGAATTAAAGAATCAGTGGAAGAAATAATTTCAAACAATACTCACTGGATCAATACATTGTTTAGATAATTCAATATGATAACAATTTTAAGAACTTAAATAAAGTGGATAAAACTATAAAAATATGAGTTACCATTAAACATTTTATTATCTTAATTAATTATTCTTTTGATATTGGTGAAGTATAACAAAATAATGAATAATTGGCATAATTATTAAATAAATGAATAAATTTTCAAGAAAATGAATGTTTTCTAAAAATAGCTTAGGAGAGATAATAAGAATTATGTATGGAGTAAGGATGTAAAATAAACCATATATAACTATATTTTGAATTTCTCTTACATAGTAAGTTATGAGTGTAGAAAGAAAGGATACCTAAACCTGGATTATACTAAACTCAAAAATGATAAAAAAAAATTAAATAACTATAGAAGAAAGGAAAGGAAGATCATAAAAGATTCATGGATATTTAGTATATAAAAATCGCTAAGTAAAAATCTAAGTAAGAAAACATAATAATAAATCCTTTTCCAAGTGGTTGGAGATAATCACATATTTTTTTAAATATAATTATGAGCCTAAAAATCCTTCTACATATGATTATAATGATATTTGTGATAAAATTTAAGAAAAATTTTAATTTATTACTTTATTTAATATAACATAAATAAGAACCATAATAATGTGGTATATGGAAATATGATTTTGAAACAAATAATTTAAGATATAAGGAACATTTCTTCTATAGGTAAATCATTTAATGTAATTCAAATTGAGAATCATAAAGATAATGCAGGAATAACTATTGAAAATTTTTCTATATTTAATAATTATGGGAAAACATAGATAAATTATTTAACTTATAGATAACTATAAAGAATAATAATGGAATTAGATAAAATGGTTAATATCCAAAATTATATATAAATTTATCTATGAAATGATCTACCAAACTTTTTTCAATTTTTCCATGTTTTAATAATGGCATCTGGGGAAATTATGCCATTTATTTTTCACTAAGACAAACATAATCTTTAATACATACCAAATATTTTATTTATATCAATAAAAAGTTCACTTAATTTATCTATTAAATATCTATAGGTACCAAAAGGTTATGTTATTAATCATGTTGAACCCATTGTAGATTAGATACTAAATTCATAGTTTCCTTGATAATTAGATGATAAATTAATTAAAATTTATAAGAGTAGACTTTGGAAAATGGAATGTTGGTTTTAAAGACATGTTATTGGGGGACCATAAAAATTTAAAATATTCAGAAAATGTGGTGGAGGATATTTTTTAATTTGAGGAAATTGCAAAGGCCAAACCAAATATTTTTCTGAAGTTGTTTTTACTAACCCTATAATTATAAGTAAGGTACATTATATTAACGATTTTTAATATGATATTATTAGTATCTTTAAATTATATGAGGATACACTTCTTATCGAATTTATGTATGATAAATTCCTTATGTTAAAATATAATTTATTTCTATTAATTACTCATAGAAAATATAATATTTATATAGTTAATAAAAATAATCATTCTAAAAAAATGTTAAAATTTTAAACACATTATAGTATTATTATTATAGAAGTTATAAGATATAGGGTTATTATAAATTAAAATTTTTTCTAATATTTATAGGTATAAAAAAATTACAACTACCTTAACATAAAGTGGATAAAAACTTGTTTTATAATCCCTGCTTGAAAGAAATAAATAGATGGAATATTTTACATATGTTAATTACATGAAAACTAGTAAAACATTATAGCTTGTTAATTTCTCACTATTTCAAAAAAAATATAAGTAACTTGTTTGGGAAGAAAAATATATATATTCTTAATTGTTGATAATTACATGCGATTCACTTCAAATTGTTTTCTATCTCATAATAATAAGAAATTGTCAATGTTTTTTTTCATATTGTAATTTATTTGAAATTGGGAAAGTTTTTTGATTTTTTTATTACTAGTAATAATGGTAGATATTTCTATAGTCACGAGTTTAAGAATTTATTAAATTATAATTGATATTCACATAACTTTTATTCTCTAAGGATACCATAGTAGAATAACGTGGTTTGAAATAGTAACACAACCATTCAAAATATGGCTATAACTATGCCTTATGAATATAATCCTCAAAAATATTTTTATGTAGAAGTTTTTATAATACTTTTAATATAATTAATGGTATTATACCTATTAATATTCATAATAAATCACCTTATTAGTTATTTAAAGGTATGAATCCTAAGTTTAGATATTTCAGAGTGTTTGGATGTAAGGTGTTTTAACCAAAAACATCAAGGATAGTTTGGAAAATATTGATTATAGTTCTAATGGAGGACTAATTTTGTGTTAATCAGCTAACTAGAAACCTTATACAGTTTATAATATTATAACTATGGTTATTTAAGAATTAGTTCATATTTAATTTTGACAGTAATAAATCTTCTATCATTTTTGTTACATGGGATCTCATTAAAGGTGACATTAGATAATTCAATTTGGATTATTCTTATCGTATTGAAATATTGGTTAAAATAGAATATACTATATATAATGGGAATCTTGATGCATATTTAAACATCATGATATTTTTAAAAGGAAACACTATCTTCGATATTGTAAAAGATAATCCACATCATGCTTAAATGAACAACTAAATATTATTTAATTGTGACATTTATAAAATAGATTTTGATTTGTTGGTAATGAATGGAATTAAATAAATCAATAAATGTAAAATGGTCTTACCCACTAATAGTTTACAAATTAATGCTTATAAAAATTAATCACATAATTTTAAAAGTCATTTTATTCTTCAAATACACATTCTTCAAGATTTATTTTTGTTGATTTTGTGAGCGAACAGTGTAATTAATATCTAATAAATTTAAAAAATTTATTTCTTGAAATAAATCAAAAAATTTAAATCATCATAACAAAATTATTCTATAGTAAAATTTGTATATATTCTAAAAGGTTTTCTTTTTCAAAGAATAGTGAAAAGACTAATTTTCATTGAAAATTATATTTTATTTACAAGTATTTAAAAATTAAAATTATATTTTTTATTATTTTTCAAATTTAATTTTTTTATTTTTATTTAAAATAATAAAATTATGGTTTTTTAAATGGAATTTATACTTGAATTTAGTATAAAAATATTTTATATTCAAAAAATGAATTTTTTTGAAAAAAATTGTTTGTCGTTGCGTTTATTCAATTTAATTTATAAAAATGTTGAATATATATGTTTTAAATTTAGAAAAATAGATTTTACATTTGGAGTCAGGAGGTCCAAATTTATTAAATATTTCAGTTTTATTTTTTATAGAATATGAATACTAACCTTAGTATTTTTTATTACAATGCTAAAAGGTAAATTGGGTAATTATAGATTAAAATAAAATGATAAGGACTATAAAATGACCCTAAAAATTGATCAAATTTTATTTTTTGATTCATATTCATCCCTAATCATTAATTTTTTTGTTATATGACCAATTATGGACACTTTAATTAGATTATGACCATATAATATTTTATTCAAAAGGATGTTAAAGATGCCACATTCATGAATTTAATAAGTATAAAATTTTTAATATGGGTTTATCTAGATGATATATATCACTATAAATATTATTTTTATAGATAATAGATTTATATTCAACATGGTAATTTATTTTTTATTTTTAGTGATGAAATAATTACCTTCATTACTTTAAAAACACTGATGTAGTAATTTTATAGTTAATGGTAAAATCAAATAAATGATATTAAAAATATTAAAACTGATATAATATTAGATAATTAATGTAATAAAAAGATTATATATAACTTTTACATGTTGTAGAGGTATTCAAATATTTTTTTTTAATTTATCTTATCGTATTGATATTTTTAATAGTCATAGTAATGAGTAGTGTTAAAATAGACATTAATGATATTTTAAAATAATAATATTTTATTAAATGATATAAAATTCCTAGAAATTTTAAATTTGGAAAAATTATTAGAATAAGGTTTGAAATTTCACCCAAGATACATTTATGAATATTTTTTCATTTTATAGTTACAATATTGACCCTCAATGAGTAGAAATCAATGTCATCGTGGTAAGAGTTAAAGAGGTTAAATAAGTGTGAAAACTAAATGGTAATGGTAAAAAAGTGACCTAAGATTATCTAAACATTAATGGATGTAATTATTTTTACTCATACTCTTCTTATCTTCAAAATAAATCACTTTGGAGCCATTTTTAATTAAATATTAATTTACATTAATTTAATATTTTGAGGAATTACTAGAGTGTCCCTCCCCACTCCTGTAAACGAATCTCATCTTCTCAATACTTCACATATAAAAACCAATTTTTTCAGATAATATCTTCTCAAATACCTTCCTAGAATACCTAACCTAATTTTATAGCCCCCATTTTTTTCATAAAACTTTCCTTCATAGTCTTAATGTGTTAATCAAATGTGGTTTCCCAAAGAGGATAATAATAAAGAATGTACGTGATGAGACAGATTCAAGGTAAGGGACTGTATGGCTAAAAAATATCATTTTAAATGTTTTGAAGATTTATTTTATAAATATTTTTCTTTCATTTAAATTTTTTTAGAAATATTTCTATTTATGTATACATAAATATCTAATTTTTTAAAATAGGTAATTTTTTAATTTCTCTTGAATGTTTTCAAAAAGGAATCTTTTTATGTAAGGGGTTTCTTTTAAAAAAATTCCTTTAAATTTCCTATTTTATTTTTTTATAAAAATATAAATGGAATGATTTTTAACTTATATAGTATGAGTGGGTTTTACTACCGTCATTCCACCATAATAATTTTATGTTTTCCTTACAATTATACTTTCCTCTTTTCAAATAAAATGTTTTACTTTATATTTGTGTAGTTTTTATAAAATATGTGATTTAAAAATGAAAACGGTATTTTCCTTAAGAATATTTTTATGATTAAAACATTCATGTTTTATTATTATGATATGGTTCACAGTTTTTCTTTATAATGATGGGTGGTTACATTATAACCCAATTACTAGTCCGTTATAGGCAAATGGCGAGTGGTTCCATGATAAAACAAGGATGAGTGGTTATATTATTAACCAATGATGGTTGTTTATAGTATATACCAAGGAAAGGTGGTTATGTTATAACCTCCAATGCATTGGGTACTCCATAGTTGGAGTTTGATAATATTAGTTACTCTATTTGTAAGAGTGATATGTAAAATAGTGTCCCATGTTACCTACTTAACTTTTATATTCTTTCTAATGACTTTTTCTGGAAATATATTTATTTTAAAAAACTAACATAATTATTATTTTGAAAAGATGATAGTATTGTGGAGTTAAAAATGTATTTTTCTAATAAAATATTTTATTTTGGTTTTCTATAGACAAACAATTTTATTTCTTTTATGTCTCTTACTGATCTTTTCTTCTCATCCCAAGTTTTAAAATGTTTTTCATAGGATTTATTGAATTTTATGAACAATTATGAGGTCATGATGAACATTTTTAAGATTTATCCTAAATATAAACTATGTTTTATTTGATGAATTGTTTTTTATGAAGAAAATGGATACTTAGTATTTGTGTCCACTTGTAATGTATGGGTTTACTTTATAAGAATTTTTATTAGTCATATAAAAATCTCAACCAAAATGATATTTGGGAATGAATGAATGTGAATTATAGTCTAAATTCATTTGAATATACAATGTTTAAGGCTAGTTCATTACAGTTAGTGTCGGGTAAAGGTTTAGAAACCTTTGTGGATTATGATGTTTTCTTATGAGGTTTTCTTAATATTTATGGATTTCTTTAAGGGTTTAAAATTTTAATGTTTATTATAATTTCACTTTCTTAGACATAATTTTTTAGATTTTAAGTGATGGATTTTGAATTGATTAATTCTATTTTAGGATATTGTTTTTACAAGGGTAATATACTTAGTTATAATGGATTTTGATGTTAAATTATTATTTAAATTCTATGGATATTGTCTTTACATAGACCTTTTTCATTTTAACATGCAATAATTAATTTCATGTTTTAATGTTTTTCTTTTAATCAGATTAAGGATCTCTTATCATTATTGAAGGAAATAAATAGGCTACAACCTTTTTATCTTTTATAGGTTATTTGATTATCAATATTATTGAAAAATATTGTTAAAATGATTTTTACAGATTTCTAAGTATTCAAATAACCTAAAAGAAATTATTTGACTTATCTAACACCTTTTAGTTTCTCTAAAAAAATTATAAGTCATTGTATCTTTTTCATATAATTTTAAAATATCAACTTTAACTAATAACTTGAGAATGGAAATTACACAAAGGTAATGACAATTTACTTTCTGATACATGGTCATCATGTCATAAGATAAAGGGAATATCAAAGAAATCATATTGTCTAGATTTTAGGAATGAATTATTTATCATATGTTATATGTATGAAATATTTTTGTCTTGGTATTGATTGACCATAAGGATATAATTCATATCTATTATTATAATAATTTTGTATTAAGGAATAAGACAATGAATCATAGTTAATGGTTTAATAAGGAACCTAAATGTAGTATATGTTTATGTATGGATTATGATATGGTGGTATTTTATCAATATTTTTTAGAATAATGAAACTCCTATGGAATATTATCTAGTTGGTTTTGATTTCAAAATTAGTGAATATATGTATGATATAATTGATACCTTTGAAAGGTGTTATAGTAAAGTCGTGATGATAATTTAGAGACATTTGTTTTTGATAAATATTTTAGGTACATGTTACCATTATGTTTAATATGAGAAAAATATATTTGAAGAGGGATTTATTTATATTTCATTTATATGAGTTTAAAGGTATGGATAACCATTAAGGTTTTTTTGATCTTTATTATTGAGGTAATTGTGGTTTATTAAATTTTGGGATACAAAATGAAATGTATAATATGACCTTTGAGGTGAAAAAAAATTCTTTAAGGATGAATTTATTATTTTTATTTTTAAATATGTTCATTGTATTTGTGGGAATGTTATAAGAATTATATAGTTTTAGAAAAAGGACAACTAGTAGACCAAGTGACAACATGTCACATCAAGTAAGGCCATAGGGATTAAACCCACAATTAAAGGGAGACAAGGGTGCATTGCCTACCAATGGCCTATATGATGCCTTATTTATTATGAAATTTTATTTTTGTTAAATTATTTTATGGATAAAGAATAAGTTTATTTTTGGAACATATGATTTATCATATACATACCCATGATATTGTAAATTTATTTGGTGATGAAGTGATAGTTTTTATTTCGGATGAATCTCACTATTTTGATAAACTTATATGATAATGTGGGGTATTATTTTTGTAATAAAGGTTGAATTATCTTTTGGAAACACGTATGATTTTATTGTGGATTTATGGTGGTTTAGATTATTTATGTAAATGATTAGAATATCATGGAGTTTATTTTATTAGGTAAATTACATTTTTTCTATGAGACAATAAGAGTGATTGATGTTATATATAGATAAATATTATATTTATCTTAGAAGACTATGTGATTTTTTGGTTTCAATATTAGTCAGGAATATTTTGAGTAATTTTAAGGATAGTTATTTACTGAATGATATAAGTTGAAATTTGGGTATTATAGTTGAATTTTGTAAAATAAAGAAGTTTTCCTCAAATGAAGGTTTATCATCATCATCATCGTTCTTATTATTTTTGAATAAAATCCCCAATAGGGGAAAACATCGAACTCAAAAAAAGCACTGGGAAAACTGGGGAAGCAACAAATGAAACTAAGGAGGCCAAATATAGTACATACCTAGGGTGTCACCTCTGATCAGGTTCTTTAATTCAATAGGAAAGGAGAGAACATCCTCGGGGAGAAAGACCTGAATTCCTTGTGAAGCCATGGTGGTAAGATGATCAGCAACTTTATTTCCATACATCCATATGACCGAGAGGATAGTGCCATTACAGATGAGCCTCTTGGACCTTCTCAGGGCATAGTGCAGGGAACAGGGAACAATCATCTTTCCATGCATGGATTCATGCAGGATGAGGGAGTTAATCTCAACCACAACAAGAGAAATATTGCTACATTTATAGATTTGGAGTCCTATTAACATTTCTATGGCCTCAGACAGAAGAGATTGGCCTCTACCAAGGAGAATAGAGAAAGTAAGGACCACAAGTCCCAATGGATCCTGAACAACACCACTGCCCTTCATCTCATTCGTTAAACATGATCCATCAAAGATGAACTTCAAACTTGTGTGATGGGGTAACCACCAAACCCAGTGGCCAGAAAGAGTGGGATGGGCCACCGTAGAGGCCACTTGAAGGGATATGAAGGAGGTGGCCTCGCGCCACTTGTTAAAATCATGAACCATGTCCAAAATAATGAATTTAGTCCTAGAAACCAAGGACCTTCTAGAGGTCATATAGCCCTCATGCCTGGCTTTTTTCTGAGCCATCCAAATGCACCAGCAACCTGAAGCAAGAATGATGCCATGGGATTTCCTTTCTGGCCCAACATCGCCAGCACCATGGAACCATCATTCCAGAAAGGGAAGGTCCCTCAGTGATGCAACCAAAACACATGTGAATTCACCAAAGTACTTCCACAAAAGATGTGTCCACTCACTGTCAAAGAAGATGTCGGTTGAGCTCTCCTCCCTCGGGATGCTACAGCACTGGTAGTGAGAAGCCATGAAGATACTGGAGAGCCTCACATTCCAATCTATTGATAAATATCTATTCCATATTTTCCATATAAGAATGTTGATTTTGGCAGGAACCTCCTTAATCCATAAGGACGACCCCCACACATCCTAATAGTCATCACCAAAAGACACCCTCCTGTATTCCTTGGCTGAGAAAGCACCTGAAGGCGATGCATAAAAGATATATTGGTCTGGTTCCTATATTATATCAATCATGTTGAAGTCTAAACATTAATTACCATCTATTAAATCATTGATAAATGATGTGAATCTATTATCATGGTTGAAGGTGATGTGCATAACCGAACAACATGTAAACTCAAGGACAAAGCCCACCCAATTGTGATTCCCAAAAGAGATGTTCCCCACCCCCAAATCCACTTGGAGATCGAACAGAGAGCAAGGATGTCAGATCCAATAGACGCATAGAATGATGATTGTGGCACATTGGTACTAACCCCCCCCCCCCCCCCCACCACCACCACCACCGTTAATCCGTGCAGACATAAACCTTCCCTATTGATAGTGACCCTAGATAACCTCCAATGCTATCTTAGCCTACCTTCTGTGCAGCACCTCTGAGGGTTTATCATTTTTGGGAATCGGCTTATATTATGCTAAACAATTTGGTTGTTGTTAATTTATAAATATAGTAGGAAATTCATATTATCCTTTTATTGAATTCGTGATTTGTGGGAGTTGATTCTAGTTCTTCAGGCCTGAAATATTCATTCCTATTAATTGGGGAAAGGGATGAGTTTGTGATTGAAATTTTTTAAATGATAAAACTCTACATATCAAGTATGTGTTTTCCTTGTCTTTTTAATATACCCAATATAAGAATTCTTAAAATATTGGAAAATATTTTTGAAACAAAAAAATTATCTATATACTTTTCATAAATGTAAATCAATTAACTTTTAACCCATCATAGATTTTTAGTTTTGTGATTTTTCACATTATCATGACGATGTTCTCTATCACTCTCTATCAGTACATGGGTGTTATATTTTCTCTTCCATTTCCATTTTTTCAGCTAGAAACATAGTTATTTGTTATTCCAGATGACCTTTATACATCCCTTTCATTCTTTTAAAGTGTAAGTTTTATTATTCATTTTTCCAGTGCGATATTTCAACAAAGTTATTTTGAAAATTAAAACCCTAGTTACTAAGCCTTGATTCAAAATTATAAAGATACAATTTCTAAAATGGGATTATAATATAACATCCCTATATTTCTAAAAAATAATATGTTCAAAATCATACAAGATAGGCTAAATCATTCTTAAACAAACAACTAAATATTATTTAAATGTTACCATTATAACCTTGCCATTATTTTCATGGGAATGAGTAGTATTAACTAAATCATGAAATATAAAATTGTATTACTCATTAATAATGTATAAATTTCTTTTTATAAACTTTAATAACTTAATTTCAGTAAATTCATCTTGTTATTTTAATACACTTTCCTCAAGAATGGTTTATATTTCTTCAGTGAGAGAAAAATATAATTAATTTATTGAACTTTTAAAAAAATATTTGGTGAACTAAATTTCTTTTTTTAAATCATAATATCAAAATCATCCTGTTTCTAAATTTTTATATTTTTTTAAAATGGTTTATTTTTAAATGAATAGTCAAAATCCTGAATTTTATTGAAATTTTTATTTTCTTTTCAACTATTTAAAAATTAATATTATATTATAAAATAGTTTAAAATTTTTATTTTTTCCCTTTTGACTTAAAATAATCCAATTTTGATTTTTGAAATGGATTTTATAATTTAATTCAGTATAAATACATTTTATGTTTAAAAGGGTATTTTTCTTAGAAAATATTTTTCATTGTGTTTTTCCGATTTAATTTTAAATTAAATGATAAAAAATTTGTGTTTGAATTTTAAAAAAATGATTCCATATTTTGAATAAGTAGGTCCAAATTTAGTAATTAGGTCACTTTTATTTTTGGACAATATGAATAGTAAGCTTAGTAATTTTTGTTGCCATAGTAAAGGGTAAATTAAGAAATTAAGGGTAAAAATAAAATGATAAGGACTCTAAAATGATCCTAAAACATACCATAATTTTATTTTTTGAGTAATATTCATCCCAAATCATTAAATGTTTGATTAAAATACCTTTTATTTGACTTTTATTAGTTTATTATATTTATAATAATATATTTGAAGAAAAGTTAAAGATATCGCATTCAACCATTTAATAACTATAACATTTTTAATATGGGTTTATCCAAATTCTATATTTATCTATAAATAAAATTTTGAAATATAATATATTTATATTCAATGTGTAAATGTATGTTTTATTTTTAGTGATTAAATAATTACCTTATATTCTTACATAATACTAATGTAGTAATTATTTAATTAAGGGAAAAAAACAAATAAATGATATGAAAAATATTAAAATAAATATAAAATGAGATAATTAATGTAATCCATGAATTTCATAGATTAATTTGAGTATTTTTTTATGTATTATAATATTTATTTCTATGTTATTTTGTTTTATTTAAATTTCTATTAGTCAAAGTGATGAATTGTTTCAAAATTGAGATTAATTATATTTTAATATAAATAATATTTTATTAAATGATATAAAATTTATAAAATCTTAAATTTTCTCAAATGATTAGTATAAGGTTTAAAATTCCATATATGATCCATTTATGGGTAGTTTCTAATTTCATAGTAACAATATTGATCCTCAAAGATTAAAAATAAATGTTGTTATGATAAGAGTTAAAGGGTTTAAATAAGGGTTAAAACTAAATGATAAGGGTAAGAATGTAACCGAAACTTATCTAAAAATTTTTATATTAGAGGATTTCTACCCATTCACATATTATATTAGAAATAAATCACTTTGGAACCATATCGAATAAAATATTAATTTATATTAATTTAATATTTTGAGTAATCCCAAGAGTGTCTCTCCCCTCTCTTCTAAAAGGGCACATATTCTTCTCAATACTTCACACTTCAAAACCCATAGGGTTCAGCCAGGATCTTCTCAAATACCTTCCTAAATACCCTAATATCATTCTATATGACTTAATTTTTCTATAATACCATTTTTCATGGCCTTTAGGTGATAATCAAAGGTGGTTTCCCAAAGAAGAGAAAGATAACGAATGTATGTGATGAGATGGATTCATGGTAAGGGACTCTTTAATTAAAAAACATCATTTTAAGTTTTTTAAAGATTTATTTTCCAAATATTTCTCTTTTATTTCCATTTTTTAAAAAAAATTGAACTTATTCATACGTACATGAATTTTTTAAAAAATAGAATTTTTGAATTTCTCCCAAATTTTTTAAAAATGAATCTTTTTATGTATGGGACTTTCTTTAAAACCCATATTTTAACGTTACTATTTAATTTTTTTGTAAAATTATACGAGAAATTTTAAAAAAATATATGGCCTGAGCTGATTTTACCTCCTTCGTGATGCCATAATATGTTGAAGTTTTCTATACAAGTATAAAGGATTATTTTCAAAGAAAATGTTTTCCATTTTATATGCAATGTTTTTATAAAATATGTTATTTGAAAATGAAAAGGATATTTTCATTAAGAATTTTTTTGTGATGGAAGAATTTTTTTTATTATTATGATATTTTTCTTGGGCATTGTTTATGATGAATGGTGGTTCTATTATAAACAGATGATAGGTGCTTCTATTATAAACCAATAATGGGTGGTTCTGTGATAAACCCATGATAGGTTTTTACATTATTAACCAATGATGGATGGTTCCATGATAATCCAAGGATGGGTGGTTACACTATAACATCTAATGGATTGGATACTCTAAATTTGGGGGTTAACCATAGTGGGTACTCCATTAGTAAGAGTGATATTGAAATTGATGTCCCAAATTACATTCTTAACTTTTAAGTGCATTATAATGAGTTTTTATAGAAATAAATTTATTTTAAAAAGGTAGGATAATGATATTTTTGAGAACATGACTATTTTTTATGTAAATAAGTATGTTTTTATGAAAATGTTTTATGGGTTTTTACTGAACTAACAGTTCTATTTATTTTATGTCTGTTATTGATCTTTTATACTCATCCCACATTTTGAAAAGAAATCACAAGGTTTGATGGATATTAAGTACAAGGATAGTGTCTTGATGAAAATTATGAAGATTTATCCTCAAAATACATCATGTTTTATTTTAAAGAAATTTTATCTATAAGAAAATGTATATTGAGTATATATTTCCACTTTGTAATATTTTGTCCTAATTCACTAATACTCTAAATCTAAAAGATATTTGAGAATAGAATAAAGTGAATTATAACCAAAAATCTCTATAATATGCGATGTTTAAGTATGGGTACTTGCACAAATAATTTAATGGAATGGTGAATTTTTAAATATCTCATTATTAATAAACCCATTAGAGAGTTAAAATCTCATATATAGATATTAAATGTAATGTGAAACATTTGTGGCGACACAACTTTTATATCTCAAACAATTCTAGAAGATGTTTATAAATCATTAGAAGAACTTCATTGGTTTATTTATATATAAGAATGTCACACCCAGACATCGCACCGAGGTATGTCTTTTTATTTTCTTTTTATTTTTTTTATTTTTATTACGTGAGTTTAGTTGCCTTTTTATAATTTTATTTTCATTGGAAAGCGGGGTGAGCATGAAACTAGTGTGCGCATCTATGTTGATAAATGAACGCTGCCTTGACAATGCCCGATGAGCGGGCAGGGCAGAGGTAAAGCCGCGCGGCCTGCCTGGTGTGCGGGTGGACCTTTTTATCATTAACTTTTTTAAAAACGCGTATTTTTATTTATTAACACAGTTATTATTATTATTATTATTATCATTATTAGTTTAGGTTAGATTTTCTTTTTAGGTTTTAATTAATTTATTTTTTTTCATCCCATTATTCTTATTTTATTTTATCCCTCCTCTACTTCTCTTCTTAGTACCTTATCTTCTTTTATTTTTATTTATCTTTTATTTTATTCTATTTTATCCTTTCCTTTCTATTTTCTTTTATTTCTTCCCCCACTTTTGCTCTCTTTATCTCCCGTGGGTTACTGTTCATCTGCCTCCCACCTTGTGCCGTGTCGAACCCTAGCCACCTCACATTTCTCCTCTTGCGGACTGGCTGTAGCTCCCTTCCTCAGCTGGAGTCCAGCATGGTGGTCGCCTCCTCCTCATCGGACCACTCTCCTTCCGCACTCCAACCTGCCTCGCACCGGCCTCTCCCCCTGCTGCCTATTACCTCCCACACATCCCAGCGCAGCTGAACCTGTCCGGTGCCGCGCCCTCCTATTTTTCAGTCTGTTTTGCCCAGCCGAAGTTGCACCTCCACCCTTCTTTCGCTCAACCAGGCCGCGACCCCGCCGCCGGCTGCCTCCCGCTCGACCCAGCCTTCCCTATCGTGCCCCGACCTGCCTCGCACCCTCACCCTCTCCGCCTGCTGCTACTCCCACTCGGCCGACCACCCTGCTACCCACTGCCACCTTCCCCCTACAGTTGAAGCTGCACCCAACCCTTTCCCCGTAGCCTCCTCTTTTCTTTTGTTTTTTTTCTGGCCAAACCTCCACCGGCTCCTCTAATATCGAGCATCGGCCTCCTTTAATTTCCAGCATCAGCCTCCTCCGTTACCTCCTGCTTCCTTGAGTCGATAGTCGCGCACCTCTCCTTTTCCGGACAGCCTTTCGGCAACCCAAATTCCTCTTGCACATCCTTTTAAAACCATTGCCGTAGGTGTAGAGCACTTCAGCTGTTTTTTTTTTCTACTGCTTTGGTGTTGTGCGAATGGGATTTAGTTTGTGTTTGATTAATTTTTGATGCGTTCATGCGGTGATTTGTTTTTAGGGTGTGTTTTGATCTTGTTTGAGGTGCGGTGGGTTTTTCACACCAATTGTGCCAAGATTGCGACACGTCGGTAGGAGATTACACACTCAATTATCATCTGGCGATCTTTTGCGTGTTGGTTTAATTTTTCCGCACCCTACTAATTAGTTTCCATGCTGAAAAATTAGTTCTGATTACATTTTAAATATGCATCTAATTTTCCAGTAGTATATTTATGTGATTAAAGTTCATTTTTATTGTGAAAACTTACTTTGGCTGTTTATTATTATTTGTAAATTGTAAAGTGTGTGAGTTAGAAAGTGCGGATGACGCAATTTTTGTTTTGGCGTGTCATAATATGTTTTATTATATAAAGGGTTTTTGAGTGACTTTTTAACCTTTAAAAATTTTTGAGACATGTTTGAAAACTGTTCAATATTTTTTCTTAGTGTTTTTCTTAATTAACAAAGTGATTTTGTTAAGTTATGTGTCTAGTTTAATTTAAAGTGTAAGCAGTGTGGTTTAAGTTTTTTAAAAAAACAATTTGGTGTGTGTGTGGTTTTCAAAGGGGATATCAGTGTGTAGGTGACACGTTTGGATCTAAGTGCTAATGTGACATGTTATGTGAACTTTGATCTTTAGGTGAGCACAAGGAGGGAAGCCAGGGTATTTGGTGGGGAGACTAGGACTAGTGAGCTAGTGTTCTGGAGATGACCCGACCCGGTTTCACTGGCAGGTTTGACGATTGAAACACTAACTAAACATATGATATCTGAGGGTCGTGGCCTTCTAAGCCACGTGTTCTGAGGGTCATGGCCTTATAGGCCACATTATCTGAGGGTCGTGGCCACCTAAGCCACGTTTCACCGAGACACGACGTTCTAGGGTCCCACATGCTCTAGTACCTTTTTGGGGATTTCCATCCTTTGGTGCTACCGGTTACTTTACGTGCACAATGATATGTGAGATTCCACTTGAATTACTACCCTGATGTGTTTATCTTGAACTGTCTTTCCTTTAAATCGTTTTATGAAAACCATTTCTTTTGCACTTCTTTCTTTCTTTATTTAGCATTGTAAATGGTTTGTCTGTTGATAGTTGTGCGTGGAATCTTTTCTTGGTGATATCCTGCTGGGCGATGGCTCACATCCTACTTACACCCTTGGGTGTAAGTAGATTTGTTTAATTCTAATATAGGTAAGGGTCCAGCTTTTGGGAGTAGTGGTTCAGGTTGTTAGCAGGCCTGTCTACGTGGCGTTTTGGTGGTGGCTTAGGGGCGGTGTCCTAACACCGGGTGACAGTCCTTAGGTTGGTTATTGGTTATCTTGTTTTAGTATTATTTGGGTTTTGAATACTTGTGAACCAAAAACCTGTTTGGTTAAATACACGTTAGACTATAACCTTTACTTCTGTTTGGTTTACTTTGTTTGGATGCTTTATATTTGTTCACTCGGGTAAATTGTTCCCAAAGTTTAAATTAATACTCGGGCACTTGTGCCAGCCCGTGGGGATCGGGGACGCCCTTCGGGTCTTGCCGCGGGTCGGATCGGGCGTCGAGTTGATGGCGACCCGATTCAGTTCGTGATAAAATGGTATCAGAGGAGGTTAGTTCGTGGTTTATGTTATTTGGGATGAGTTGGATTATACAGGAGTTGGGTCTGTCGGGGCTCAGAATTCATGTTGTGAGTAGGGTGCCTAGCCAGCATGCCTCGTGACAGATACTGAGTCACCATGGGATGTCAGGGTTCTTTCTTCACTTATTTTCTGGGTGGGACGTGCAGGCTGCAGACTGTACATGGACACCAGGAATGAAAGTAGAGTTTTTGCACGAAGTTGTTTTTGCATGTTTGGTTTACTGATGATTATTTATCTTGCTGGAAAAATTTAATTCCTTTTTATTGATGGTTTTCCTTCTTGACTGTTGCCTTATGCAGCAAGATGCCTCCCCGGAGAGCTCCCATGCACCCACAGGAGGAAGCCGGAGAGAGTTCTCCCACGCTGCTTGATCAGAGATTGGTAGAGGCTATGGTCCGATCCATTCAAGCTTTGGGACAAGGGGTGACTCCTACCCCCACCCCTATCCAGCTAGAGGGGAAGAATCTGGCTCTAGGAAGGATAGAGCTCAGGAGTTTCTGAGGAGCAAACCTCCTTCCTTCCGAGGTGGTTCAGAACCTCAGGAGGCAGAGTAGTGGCTTGAAAAGATAGAATGCATGTTTGATTTCCTTGAAACGCCTGAGGAAGTCAGGGTGAAGTGTGCCTCGTTCCAGCTGGAGGGTTCCAATCGAAAATGGTGGGAATCAGTGGTCCAGGATGGGAAAAATGAGCACATGAGCTGGAAAGATTTCAAGGGTATCTTCAATGAGCAGTATTGTCTAGAGTTCGTAGCCTATGCTAGATCTCGGGAGTTCATGGAGATTTTGCAAGGGAATTAGACAGTGATAGAGTTTGTGAATTGCTTTTCTGAACCGGTACGGTATGCACCTGATATAGTTTTGAGCGAATTTCTGAAAGCTCGGAAGTTTGAGAAGGGCCTTCTACCAGAAATTCACTCCCAGGTTTTCTTATTCAAGCTGAAGACTTATGCTGAGGTGGTCGATCGTTCTTGTATGGCCGAGATTGACCAGAAGGGAAAGTCAGGGTTTTCTTGATCAGTATCAGGGCTTGGTAGTGGCAGTTCATCTAAGAAGAAGAGGAAGCGTGATGAGCAATGGAAGAAGAGTGATGGCAGCTCAGGTCATCCTCCCAGGCAGTTTTCATCTGGGGTTTCTGGTGCGGGTTCCATTGTGTTCCATCAGTGCAGAAGGGTAGGGCACATCCGACCTGTTTGTCCATACCCTCCCAGACCACGCCATGGATGTGGAGTTGTGGGACATCTACAGCGCTTCTGCAGGACTGCACGCCCTTACCAGAGTGGGGCTGGATCGGTGGCTTCCAGAGGGGTATCAGTTCAGTCAGAGCCGACTCGAACGACAGGATCTCGGTTCGGTGGATGTGGTAGTAGGACTGGATCATCTTCAGGGCAGACCCAGATCAGGGCAGAGCCGCAGGCAAGCGGTCATTCTCAGGCAGGGACCAGGCAACTGCATGCTGTGGATCAGGCACCAGCGGGGTCTGATGCAGGGTCTTCGATGATTCGAGGTACTATTCTGGTTGCATCTTCTATAGCTGCCGTTTTGTTTGATATTGGTGCTTCAGTTTCTTTTATATCTGCTCATTTTGTGAATCTTCTGAACCTACCAACCAAGCTGTTATCATTTGCTATGGAGTTAGTAACACCGCTGGGGAAAAATAGGAAGCAAGGCCTTAAGTGTCGATCGTGCACACTCTCTGTGTCAGGAGTCGAGATGGAATGGGATTTCTTGGTCCTTGACATGGACCTATTTGATGTGATCCTTGGTATGGACTGGCTGGTGCGCTTCCAGGCACACATTGATTGCTATCGGCGCTGAGTCAGTTTTACGGCACCATATGGGACTCCCCAGTTATTTCACGGAGAATGGTATCCTCGGCCAGGACGCGCGGGACCTCCACTCCCTGAGCTTGGAAATCTTTCTCATCAGTTGTCATCGCTCGTGCTGGAGGACGATGGTGGTATTTCACAGGGCAGGTTACCTCGTGTAGTGGATGAGTTCTCAGAGGTCTTCCCAGATGATTTTTATGGCTTACCCCTAGAGCGGTACGTGGAGTTCTTGATTGAGTTGGCGCTAGGAACACAACCTATATCTCTTCCCTCATATCGCATGGCCCCCACCGAACTGAGGGAATTAAAGATACAGCTGGACGATTTGGAATCCAAAGGATTCATTCACCCGAGCGTCTCTCCTTGGGCCGCACAAGTTTTATTCGCGAAGAAGGCCGATGGAACACTTCGGTTGTGCATTGATTACCGGAAATTGAACAAGGTAAATATCAAGAATAAATACCCTTTGCCTCGGATTGACGATTTCTTCAACCATCTGAAGGGGGAAAAGTGGTTCTCCAAGATTGATTTGTTTTCGGGATACCACCAGCTTAGGGTGAGAGAAGCAGATATCCCGAAGACGACTTTCCGAAGCAGGTACGGTCACTTCGAGTACTTGGTCATGCCTTTCGGACTGACAAATGCTCCTGTAGTTTTTATGGCGCTCATGAATAGGGTGTTCCACCAATATCTCGACTCATTTGTCATGGTATTCGTGGATGATATCCTTGTTTATTCTGGATCTGAGGAGGAGCATGAGCATCACCTGCGCGTTGTTTTGGGAACTTTGCGGGATCACCGCTTGTATGCCAAACTCTCTAAGTGCACTTTCTGGATCAGGGAAGTGAAGTTTCTGGGGCATGTCGTCTCAGAACAAGGGGTTTCAGTGAATAACAAAAAGATCAGGGCAGTTATGTCTTGGGAGCATCTGAGAAATGAGTTTGAGATCAGGAGTTTTCTGGGCTTGCCAGGTTATTACAGGCGCTTTGTCCGGTACTTCTCGCGGCTTGCCTCCCCCATGACTGCACTCACCCGGAAAGGGGTGAAGTTTGAGTGGAGCCCACAGTGCCAAGCATATTTCGAGGAATTGAAGCGGCAGTTGACCACCGCACCTGTGTTGACCTTACCAGAGTCAGGAAATGGCTATGTGGTGTACTGTGATGCTTCAGGTACGGGCCTTGGATGTGTGCTCATGCAGGATGACCATGTTGTGGCTTATGGTTCTCGCCAACTCTGGCCGCATGAGAATAACTATCCGACTCATGAATTGGAGTTGGCATCAGTGATGCATGCCTTAAAGACGTGGTGTCACTATCTTTTTGGGGAGAACTTTGAGGTATATTCTGACCATAAGAGCCTGGCCTATATTTTCTCTCAGAAGGATCTCAATTTGAGGCAGCGCCGCTGGGTCGAGTACCTGCAGGGTTTTGATTTTGATATTGTCTATACCCCTAGCAAGGGTAATGTGGTAGCTGACGCTTTGAGAAGAAAAGTACCAGTGCAGGCGTTGAGGAAATCTAGTGATGAGTGGGATTTGATGGGGCTCTTCGCCCAGATTCACTTGGAGAGCAGGGACCACAGTGGAGGTACTTTCTTGACTAGCATCCAGTTGACTCCTTCACTTCTAGAGTTGATTCAGCGGGAGCATCCTGGTGATGAGCTGTGTCATCAATCTATGCAGTTTCTTCATGGTGGGGAGACTCCTTCTGATTGGTCTTTGTCTTCCCAGAGGGTCCTGTGCTTCAAGGGTCGTGTTGTAGTGTCGTTGTCTCTGTGGAAGGTGGTGATGCAGGATAGCCACCAATCCCAGTGGGTCGTCCATCCTGGTACCACCAAGATGTATTACGATGTTCGTCATCAGTTCTGGGGGCCAGGTATGATATGGGACATAGTTGACTTCATATCCAGATGTTACACCTGCCATCAAGTGAAAGCAGAGCATCAGAGACCATCTGGCCTACTCCAGCCATTACCCATTCCTACCTGGAAGTGGGATGAGGTCGCCATGGACTTCATCATTGGCTTTCCTCATACACCTTGAGGGAGGAATGCTATCTAGGTGGTGATTGACCGCTTGACCAATTCAGCTCACTTTATTCCAATCAAAGATACAGCGAATGTAGAGGAACTGGGCCGCTTGTATGTTCAGGAGGTGGTCAGACTTCATGGTGTGCCATCGGCGGTTGTTTTTGACAGGGACCCCCGCTTTACATCTCAATTTTGGGGAGGCCTCCAGAAGGCTTTGGGGTTGCAGATTAATATGAGCATGGCAAACCATCCTCAGACCGATGGCCAGACGGAGCGGGCGAATCAGATTCTAGAGGACATGCTCTGATCCTGTGTGTTAGATTTTGGAGGCTCATTGGATAGCCATTTGGGACTGGTCGAGTTTTCTTATAATAATAGTTACCAGTCTTCCATCAGAATGGAACCCTTTGAGGCACTCTATGGCCAGTCTTGTCGGTCTCCTCTGTGTTGGGATAAGGTAGGAGAGGCCTCGCTCTTGGGACCGAGCCTTGTTCAGGAGACGTCTGAGAAGATCAAGCTGGTTAGGCAGTGATTATTGACATCTCAGAGTCGCCACAAGTCTTATACAGATCAGAGGCTGCAGGATCTCGAGTTTTCAGTGGGAGATAGAGTATTCCTGAAAGTGGCCCCTCGCTTGGGTCACCGTCGTTTGGGGAAGCAGGGGAAGCTGACACCGAGATATGTCGGACCCTTCGAGATTCTTGAACGGATTGGCAAGGTGGCATACAGATTAGCTTTGCCCTCGCAGTTGATGTTGATTCACGACGTGTTTCATGTCTCCCAACTAAAGAAGTACAACCCGATCCATCGCATGTGCTGAATTGGGAGGAGCTGGAGATAGAGCCCGACTTGTCTGTGTTTGAGCGACCAGTGCGGATAGTGGATTCACAGGAGAAAGTGTTGTGTGGTAATTCCATCCCTCTAGTCCATATCCTTTGGCAGCACGGGAGTGATAAACATGAGACATGGGAGCGGAAGTCATGGTTTGAGCAGGAGTACCCATTCCTATTCTCTGATCAGGCTTTGAATTGACTTTCTGAGGGCGGAAAGTTGTCATGGTGGGGAGAATTGTCAAACCCGGACATCGCATTGAGGTATGTCTTTATTTTTTTTATTTTTTTTATTTTTTATTTTTTTTATTTTTATTACATGAGTATAGTTGCCTTTTTATAATTTTATTTTCATTGGAAAGCGGAGTGAGCACGAAACTAGTGTGTGCATCTACGTTGATAAATGAACGCTGCCTTGACAATACCCAATGAGTGGGCAGGGTACAGGTAAATCCGCGCGGCCTGCCTGGTGTACAGGTGGACCTTTTTATCATTAACTTTTTTTTAAAACTCGTATTTTTATTCATTAACACCGTTATTATTATTATTATTATCATTATTAGTTTAGGTTAGATTTTCTTTTTCGGTTTTAATTTATTTATTTTTTTCCCCATCCCATTATTATTTTTTTATCTTATCCCTCTTCTACTTCTCTTCTTATTACCTTATTTTATTTTATTTTTATTTATCTTTTATTTTATTTTATTTTATCCTTTCCTTTCTATTTTCTTTTATTTTTTTCCCCCACTTTTGCTCTCTTTATCTCTCGTGGGTTACTATTCATCCGCCTCCCACCTTGTGCCATGTCGAACCCTAGCCGCCTCACATTTCTCCTCTTACGGACCGTCTGTAGCTCCCTTCCTCGGCCGATGTCCCGCATGGTGGTCGCCTCCTCCTCTTCGGACCACTCTCCTGCCACACTCCAACCTGCCTCGCACCGGCCTCTCCCCCTGCTGCCTGCTACCTCCCGCACATCCCAGCCCAGCCGAACCTGTCCGGTGCCACGCCCTCCTATTTTTCGGTCCGTTTTTTCCAGCCGAAGTTGCACCACCACCCTTCTTCCGCTCAACCAGGCTGCAACCCCGCCGCCGGCTGCCTCCCACTCGACCCGGCCTTCCCTACAGTGCCCCGACCTGCCTCGCACCCTCACCCTCTCTGCCTGCTGCTACTCCCACTCGGCCGACCACCCTGCTACCCACTTCCGCCTTCCCCCTACATCTGAAGCCGCACCCAAACCTTTCCTTGTAGCCTCCTCTTTTCTTTTGTTTTTTTCTGGCCAAACCTCCACCGGCTCCTCTAATTTCCAGCACCGGCCTCCTTTAATTTCTAGCACCAGCCTCCTCCATTACCTCCTGCTACCTTAAGCCGATAGTCGCGCACCTATCCTCTTCCGGACAGCCTTCCGGCAACCCAAATTCCTCTTGCCCATCCTTTGAAAACCATTGCCGTAGGTGCGGAGCACTTCAGCTATTTTTTTTTTCTACTGCTTTGGTGTTGTGTGAATGGGCTTTAGTTTGTGTTTGATTCATTTTTGATGCGTTCATGCGGTGCTTTGTTTTTAGGGTGTGTTTTGATCTTGTTTGAGGTGCAGTGGGTTTTTCGCACCAATTATGCCAAGCTTGCGACATGTCGGTAGGTGATTCCATACTCAATTATCATCTGGAGATCTTTTGCGTGTTGGTTTAATTTTTCTGCACCCTGCTAATTAGTTTTCATGCTTAAAAATTAGTTCTGATTACATTTTAAATATGCACCTAATTTTCCATTAGTATATTTATGTGATGCAAGTCCATTTTTATTGTGAAAACTTACTTTGGCTGTTTATTATTATTTGTAAACTGTGCAGTGTGTGAGTTAGAAAGTGCGGATGACGCAGTTTGTGTTTTGGCGTTTCAGAATATGTTTTATTATATAAAGGGGTTTTGAGTGACTTTTTAACCTTTAAAAATTTTTGGGACATGTTTGAAAACTGTTCAATAATTTTTCTTAGTGGTTTTCTTAATTAACAAAGTGATTTCTTTAAGTTATGTGTCTAGTTTAATTTAAAGCGTAAGCAGTGTGGTTTAAGTTTTTTAAAAAAAGTTTTGGTGTGTGTGTGGTTTTCAAAGGGGATATCAGTGTGCATGTGACACGTTTGGCTCTAAGTGCTAATGTGACATGTTATGTGAACTTTGATCTTTAGGTGAGCACAAGGAGGGAAGCCGGGGTATTAGGTGGGGAGACTAGGACTAGTGAGCTAGTGTTCTGGAGATGACCCGACCCGGTTTCACTGGCAGGTTTGACGATTGCAACACTAACTAAACATATGATATCTGAGGGTCATGGCCTTCTAAGCCACGTGTTCTGAGGGTCGTGTCCTTCTAAGCCACGTTATCTGAGGGTCGTGGCCACCTAATCCACGTTTCATCGAGACACGACGTTCTAGGGTCCCCATGCTCTAGTACCTTTTTGGGGATTTACATCCTTTTGGTGCTACCGGTTACTTTTTGTGCACAATGATATGTGAGATGTCACTTGAATTACTACCCTAATGTGTTTATCTTGAACTGTCTTTCCTTCAAATAATTTTATGAAAACCATTTCTTTTTCACTTGTTTCTTTCTTTATTTAGCATTGAAAATGGTTTGTCTTTTGATAGTTGTGCGTGGAATCTCTTCTTGGTGATATCCTGCTGGGTGATGGCTCACACCCTACTTACACCCTTGGGTGTAAGTAGATTTGTTTACTTCTGATATAGGTAAGGTTCTAGCTTTTGGGAGAAATGGTTCAGGTTGTTAGCAGGCCTATCTACGTGGCGTTTTGGTGGTGGCTTAGGGGCGGTGTCCTCACACAGTGCGACAGTCCTTAGGTTGGTTTTTGGTCATCTTGTTTTAGTGTTATTTGGGTTTTGAATACTTGTGAACCAAAAACCTGTTTGGTTAAATACACGTTTGACTGTAACCTTTACTTCTGTTTGGTTTACTTTGGTTGGCTGCTTTATATTTGTTCACTCGGGTAAATTGTTCCCAAAGCTTAAATTAATACCCGGGAACTTGTGCCAGCCCGTGGGGATCGGGGACGCCCTTCGGGTCTTGCCGCGGGTCGGGTCGGGTGTCGAGTTGATGGCGACCCGATTCGGTTCGTGACAAAGAATATTTAAACTTATTCACTAAGTGTAATTTTTGATAATATCTTATTCTTCTATATAATCTACAAGTGGTTATATATATGTGAATTTTTAAGAATAATATTCTATAATAATGACATATTAGATGAAATAAAGTAATTTTTGTAGAACTAGGATATAGTCAATAGGAATTTATAACTATAGATACACTTTTACTCTAGTTTCATAATTACAAGGAAAATTGATTTTTCTAGCCTATGTTATTTAGATGGTTTTAAAGTTATATCATATCAATGTAAAAAGTTATTTTTAAATGGAATTAATTTAGAGGATGTTTTCCTAAAATAGCCACTTATTTTTAAATATGAGAATCTATATCTTCATATGTATATTTTGACCAAGGACTCATATTGCCTAAAAAGAAGCACATTGGGCTTCCTATAAAAGACTCTCATTTTTTCATATTAAAAACATATTTATAATGGAAAAAATGATCCTTCCATATTCATTAGAAGATTATATATTGACATATTCATTGGAATCATATTTGGATCCTAGATTCTATGCCACTATAATAAGTTTTCTAATATGATGTCCAATGAATTTGAAATGATTCATATCGATGAATGCAATCATTTCATGGTTTCCATGTCTTTCAAAGTGATAATGGGATTTTCATAAATCAGAGTAAGTATTCCAAGGAATTTGTTGTGTAATATCCCAACCCATATCACACAAAAGTAACCTAATATGGTCACCATGTAACCTCATATGCACCCAATAGAATAAAAATGACCAATAGAGTTACAAACCAATCATCAATAAATAATATAATTAATTTTCAAGCTTGATTTTTCAATCACACTTAGAGGGGTTGAATCAGTGTGACTCTTCTTTTGAATTCTTCTCCCATTTAATTTTACATTTTAATATTTAAAACTCTATCTTTTATAAATTTTATGGATATACTTATACATTACCAACATAAAAACATTATGAAAAGTATTAAATATAAAATATAAAGTGTCACACTATATCTTTGAATGGTTAAACCCTAATTCACAAATCTACTTCTTATTGTGTTCATCTCAAGTCTAAGACAAAAATATTCAATATATTACTAAATTAAATACAAGATAATAGTAAATGTAATCATTGAATATTATATTATCATCCAAATAATGGTAAAATAGACTCTTTAATATTGTGAAGCTATTATGTGACTATAATAGAAGGGAAGAATACATCCTTAACTCTTAAAAAATTAGAACTCGATGGTAGTTATCTCCCAATAAGTCCACAGTATCATGACTATATATGTGTATGAGATTAAACTAGATCCCTCTAATCATCAATGCTCCTCTAACTTCCTCTATTAAAAAATATCTTGAGTGTACTCCAAGATTTACCCACACCAATAATAAAATATCTTCTTTATTTGTAACAGATATTTGACTACCAATATATATCCTACTATATTGGAATTCACATAAAACTTGTTATATAAAGTATCCTAACGTATGAACTATATTCAAGATTGGTATCATTGGCCTTTATTAATAAATATTCTCATTCTTCTTCAAGTTCCTCGACACTGAGATCATGAAAATGCAGTAGAAGTTTTATCCTTGTTCAACTCTCTTCTTCTTCCATCTTATTCCTCTTATTTATTTTCTTATAACTTCAATGATAATAGGATATTCTATAATAATACCTCATTAACATGACCTAACCCACCAATGTCCCTTCTTATCTAGCAGTAAGTTGAGAGTTCCACCCAAATTATACCTTTAATTGGCAAGGGGTGGTGAAAATCATCGAGTAGGAATAACACATAATACAGAATGCCTTAGCCTAAATCATACAATAATAGATATTTTTATCCAATTTATAAAATAATCAACAACACCACCAAGACATATATATAATCAAATTAATTGTATACAACACATTTATGAGATAACTGGTACACAATCAATAATAAAAATGTGTAAAGATAAGTTCCCAATAGAATGAAAAGAAATCTAATAAAAGAAAAAAAATACAAATTATCCATAATAAGATGGGTCTAAACATGAACAATGCATGATAATATCAACTCTATACACCACTAAATCCCAAAAACACCAAATCTACTAAGGTCCCCACGAGGTACCAACTCCAAACAATCCATACTAGCTCCATATACAATAAGAATATCTTAAACCAATGAACCATCTATACAGACACAACATGTGTCGGCATAAAACCTATGTAGGGGTGAGAATAATCATATCAAATGGGATTATCCAAAATACATAATGGAAACCCATAGTAACAAGTTATCTCAAATTCCTATATCGAGAGACATCTTCAAGGGATACAAGATGGAAAATCTAGAAACATAAATTATTCTTGAAGCACCTAGTATTACATGGAACCCAAGAGGAAGATAAGGAAATATCTCAAAATATAGTCTAAGAAATGTTTGGGATTATAATCATATTTTGATGAAACCATTAATAGTTACTCCAATTGATCTTCTTACAAAGAAATAATATCTATAGAATGATCCCTATATAAAATGAATGGAACTTGGAAGAATGACCACCCAAGTCACAACCCATAGTGTAAAACCATCAAAAGAACAAAAGAAATATTGTTTAAAAACTGATTGGAATAAAAAATGAATGGAAAAGAACAACATAAATTGGTTATGTGGTATAGACTTATTACCTAATCCATGGGGGTATTTCTACTTTACTTTATTCAAACAATCAAGAAGGAATATTATTACCATGATCAATATTATCACCCTCTCTCATAGTGAAAATCATATCCATTATAAGGGATCCACCATACCATATATAGGAGTTTCCTTCCAGTGATTATAGTTGAAACTATCATCCAATCTCTATGTGTTGAAGTCTAACTCCTCTTAGATTCATGGTTTAACTATTATCTTCGTCAATTCTTGTCACCACATCATCTTTCCCAATTGGTTGACTATTCCCCTTAAAAAATATCATTGATATGAAATCCTATATATATTTTGATCATAAAACTTCTTATGTCTTGAATCCGGACCACTAGTGTGTATCCTCTAGTTTACTAGGACTCAACCACTATAGCCACATCTTTATGTGGTAATTTTCAACAAATTTTCCCCTTCCGATGAACTAAAATTTCATTCTTTCAATGAAATGAACCACACAACTAAACAATATCCCACTTGATATTCATTTTAGTTTTTAAAAATATTCCCCCACTATCACCCAAAAACACTACCTTGTTTGTTTTTTTGTAAATTAGGTACATTGTTCACTATCCTACCTTCCTTCATAATAACCCAAACTAAATGAGGTGAAACAAAACCTCATCATTTATGAAGTTTAGTCCATTTTTAACTAGGAAACTAGTTTTTTTCCTTAAATATTTTATAGGCCCAACACACCTTCCTCTAACAGTATCTTAATGAAGTGGTACCCATACTAAATATGCTTTTTTGAAGAATGAAAAATCATATTTATATCCAACTGAATAGTGTTCTATGAGTCAAAAAATTATATCCCAACATCCAATTTTTTCTTGAGATCCTCTAAAAACCAGATTTATATAAATTAGATCTTTCCATACTTTTTCTATTCATTTTACCCTCCTTTTATTTTCTAATGTGTAACAACCATTTGAATTTTTTTATCCAAATCATCATAATTTTTTAAAATATAAAATTATATCATACAGTTCTCTTACATTAATTTGAATCTCTATCAATGTTAGATCATGTGAAACCTTTAAACATCTCATTTATTCTAAAGAAAAGTAGAAATACTTCTAAACCCTTCAAATACTGGATAATGCACTTAATATAATCCCAATGCCCACTTTTGGGTTCAATATAAACCTGATGATAACTTCCACTGCATGTGTAATGACTAAATGAGTGAAAATCATGGGGTAAATCAAAAAATTGATAGCTAATTATATTGAAACCTTCACCATTTACTCAACCTCATCTTCTTTTCAAGGTAAATTATCTTTAATTAGAATAAAATTATAAACTAGTGGTGTTTTCATAGATTTTTATTCCAAAAATACTAAATTTTTTCACCACATTCTAAATTTTGTTAGATTGGGTAAGTTATAATGTACTGAAACTTTGGTCTAATACAATCATTATCCTCAAAATAAACTTTTTTGTACCAAGACCCTCCATTTAAAATATTCTAGTCAACATAGAATTTATCTATGTGATCTTTTCTTTCATGGATCCATTATTAGAATATCATCTGTATAAAGTAAAATCATGATGAAACTCCCTTCAGCAAACACCATTCAGTGGTAGCAATGATTATAATTCCTCCACACAAACTATTTTCCCATAATAAAATCATTAAAATTATAATTATAACACCTTGTTTTGTGCTTCAAACTGTAATAGTCACATTAAATTTTACACATAAGTTCCCAGTTCTACTGATCCTATGAACAAGTAGCCTACTCCATTTAGATCTCTTCATCTAGATAATTATGAAAGAATATTGTCTCCAAATATATTTTTTCTAGAAAAAGATCTTATAATAAAATCATACTTAATAATATTCATATAATCATGTCATTTACTACTAGAGAAAAATATATATTCACACCATCTTTCTATTGAAATACCTTCAAGAATATGTGGTACTTGTACATCCCCAAACCATCATCTTTTTTCTTTAACCAATAAACCCATTTGTTCTGAAAAATTCTCATCCTATCAGGTATCTCTATCGACTCCCATGTTCTAGAACCATGGAGGGACTCATGTTCATCCCTCGTTTATACTTCCCATTATTTGGAATCTTAAAAAATCCTAACCACATATGAAATATTATGATCATCATCATCAATTAGAAGTAGATAATGAGAATTACACCCATACCTCTATTTTTCACCTTTCCCAAATAGTTTAATTTTGTTTTCCCTGTATTTGATCTCTTTTCGGCACTGAAACTTATATAGTTTGAATTTTCAATTCTCAATATTCATCAGTCCTTCAATTATTCCATACATTAGGCCTAGGAGACATCATTAGAACATAACCCTTTTCATTTAATAACTCCTCTGGAAGGTCTGGTGTTTCATAAATAGTTGCACTTCCTAAATTTGATGGAAGATTTACATCATATAGTTATCCATCCATTTGAACATCATATTATTATGATATTTTCCTTTCATTGTAATTTTATAATAGGTTATAATTCCTCCAAAAGATCTCTTCTTTGAGTCTCACACTTCATCTTCTAATGATTTTTTGATAATCATTATACTAGATTCAATATCCAAATTCTTTATCGTTGTAGCCAGCAAAGTAACCTACTTGAGAATTATCCTGAAAATTTTCTCATTCATTGGAATTAAATTAGAAATAATTGAATGTTCTGAAGTCTTTTAGTTTGTTCAAATAAATCTTTCTTCTATACCAACTATTCTTTGGTGGTTTTCCTAATATGTGAGGGTGGGCTCTAATTTACTGTGTGTGTTGCACAGTTCACCACCTCCACCCAAACTACTTTGGGGAATCCAATTTGAATCCTCTTGATCTAAGATATTTCCACTATAGTTCTATTAAACCTCTTTATAACTCTATTATGATTCATATTATCTAGCATGGTCTTCTAAAAATGAATCCACTTCTACTAGAAGAACCTCATAAACTTCCTACTTCTTTACTCACCACTACTATCTTACCATAAGCACTTAAAATTACTTTTGTTCACTATCTCCATCATGGAACTCGAGTAGAGTAAAGTATTAAAAATCACAGTCTTTTCCTTGATAAGTACACCCATACTCTTCATGCATAATATTCAATTAAACTCATGTAGTAGAGTCAACTTCCATGAGAAAGTAATATAACTGGCCCTCGAATATCTATGTGAACCAACTCCAATTTTCAGTGATTTTGTGTTTTCCTATCTTTTCAGAGAGACACCTAAATCAATTTTCTAATGAATCAATCCACATAAATTCCATTATTTATACTTAATGTATTTTGATATCATTTAGGAGTAATAATATACATTCCCCTCTCATGGAGATGGCCAATATTATCATGCTAATTGAAGTACCTATAAAGATTAGTTTCCCCCACTAAGAAGGGGGGTTGAACCAGTGGAAGAAAGTTTTTAGAATTTATAATCAATATAAATAAACCTAAATGAATTTTTATTGTATGATCTTATTAAAACAAAAAAAATCAACCTCACGTGATCATAAAGAAAATAAAAGAGCAACAAACACACAATTTTTACAGGGTTCAGATCCAATGTGGAATACTACTCCACGTCATGTCTTTTTCTCCCCATAAACCATGGATTAATTTCACTATAACAAAAATTGAAATCCTATTACAAGTATTCATTAGGCATCCCACCACACATTTTATTATTCACAACCAATGTCAGAACTTCACACTATAGTTAAAATTGGATTAAAAGGTATTGAAGATAACAAAATAAACCAGGTTTCTTTGATAACAAAAGATGAATATCCACTTCCATGAACCTCAAGAATATGAAAGAATCAATTTCCCACCAGTAAAAACATGAATCATTCAGCATAAATTTTTTTAGACTCAAATAAAATCTCATAAAGTCATGAGATTCATCATACACTAATTGCTAAAAAAATAAACCACAACTTTGGAATCCTATTCTACTTTTAATTTCTCACATAATAGAAAAACTTATAAAATTAAATTATTATATATTAAAACTATAAACCTCTATCTCAAATGATATAATGATGAAAACATATTAATAATTACCCCACAATCTCTACGATTGTAGTCAAAAACTGTAACTTCATCATAGACCAACATTCCAAAATCCTATCTGAAAAATAAAATCCTATGATTACAAAAGCATTGAAAACTATCTAAGAATATTCATAAATATTTCTCCATAGGATATTAAAATTATATGAACCTATATAATTTCAATCTATATGTAGTGAAAATTCAGAATTGACTACATGGTTCTCAATTAGTTAAGTAGCATATTATCTTATGTTAATCCTCTATGTAAATCTACATTCAGCTATGTCACACAAATGGATATGTCATTCTAATCATGATTTGTCCACATGACTCATTTGGATACATGGATCATTTGTCTACATGAAATCTCACTTTCTCCTATGTAACAAAATTCAGCTACATAAATTTGGTTGCATGGATAGATCAGATACATGGAACAACAACATCACTGAATCAGATACATGGATGAATTTTTTATATATTTTCCAACATATATGAAATAGATATATGAATTGGATATAAGAATTTTCACTTCTCAAATTTGGTTATGTGAATCTAATAAATTTTTTTATTCACTCAAACTCAAGTAGAATGATTTTGGTTGACCTTTATCCCATCTCAAAAACACATTATAACATCATGAAACTTTATTCCATGATTTAAAAATCCATAAAAACTATATTAAGAATATTTATAAATAATTAGAACCTTAAAATGTTTTTTAACATATAAAACAACCAAAACTCACCATGAATAATGGGATCTAAAATATTTCTTAAACCAGACCACAAATCTATGACATTCCTTAATCATTCCATTTAGATTTTATGATAATAATTTGAAACCTTATGACATACCATACCTCAAAAATCAACGCATTCTCAAAGTAACAGAACTATTTCATTTTCTTTGAGGGGAACTATTAAAAACAAATATATCAACCCCACTGGGTAACTACATTCATCAAGAAATCCTTTTATGATTTTTCATCATTAAGACAAAATTGATATCATAATCAATTAAAAAATCCCCTACATCACATACTTCTCTCAAACTTTGGAAACATAATCCAAAAGACCATGGTGGATCAACAAAAAATAGATGCTCAAGTGTGTGGGGAAGGATGAATATGCAATTTCAACCTTAACTTTAAGAATCTCTTATATTTGATATATTTTTTGAAGGTGTATGTAAGATTATATTTGGTAAAAATATATAAAAGTTTTATATAACCTTAATCAATCTTCTATTAGATAAAATTATATCGAATGACTATATTTTTAGATTGATAGTATTGAATATGATTTTTTTGAAACACTAATAGCACTTTGATTATCACAAGGAATATCTAATGGTCTTTGAATATAAATCTACAAATATTCTAGCTGAACCTACATCCATAATGCTTTTGTAAATACATTAGTACCCTCCACATACTCAGATTTAGCTATAATCAATGTCACTGAATTTTTTTTATTATTGTACTGACTAACACATCCATCAACAAAAATTCAACACCACCTAATGTAGATATTTGATCTATACAGTCACCTTCCCAATATGTATCAGTATAACCAAGAAATTATAGATCAGCGTTATATCCATAAATAAATCAATAATTCACTAATAATTTAATATTCCTATAAATTCTTTTAGTTTTAATCATGTTAGATTCTATCAGTTAACTTTTATACCTTACACACAGTGTCCCCGTATAGGAAATTTTAGGTCTGGACATTGTGAGATACAAAAGGATGCCAATCATACATCTATATTTCTTCTAATCAAAATTTTTTACTTATTTATCTTTAATAAAATCTATTACAATTGATATAAGTGTATAAATATCATTATAATATTCCATTAATAACTTTATTAATAGTTCTTCATTGGAAGTTTCTTGACAAATAAGAACATAATCTAATTTCTACTCAATTCGTAACCCTATAAAATATTTTAGTTCCCCTAGAATAGATATCTCAAAAAGATTCTATATATTTATTATGAATTCTCCACCTAAGAAATTTTTATTACCCAAAAAAATATTCCATCCACTTTTACAACCACCATTAGTGTTTCTGATCAATCCTTCTTTAAGTAAAATTTTCTATCGAAAGTGAATTTAGAAAACCTTTTTTTTTCTCAAATAGTCATCAACTTTAAAATTCCATGACCTTGTTTCCAATTTCAATATATATAAAACTTTATTAAATATGCATACCATTATTACATCATTTTCAATAATTAAATCTTATGGTTGTTCAATAAATACATCTTCTTCGACATCACCATTTAAAAAATAGATTTGACATCCATTTGATGTACCCAAAAATGCTTATGAGTAACCACTGCCAAGAACATTATTATTTTATCAAGTATAGAAACTGAATAAAATATTTCTTAAAATTTTATTCCTTACTTTGTAGAATAACCTTTATAAAAAAATCTATCCTTTCTCCATTCTACTTCTCCTTTCCCATTTATTTTGTTTCTAAAAAGTCATTTTATGCCAATCGTATTTTTAGTTTCCAATCTACGAAAAAGTTACCATATAAAGTTATTTTAAATTTGACTAATTTATACATTCATATATTTTACCCAATCATCATATTAATTAGCCTCATTCATAATTCCTTATTCAACTTTTTATACAATAGTTTTTTTCTCATAAATTACCCTCCATCTAATCTATACTGGTACATTCTAGTTCCCAATGATCATCTCAGTTTATACATATTTCTTTAACATATAAAACTAATTTTTTTCACCACTATCACCTTATTAATTATCATTATAAAATTATGAATTATCATTAAGAGTTTTTTTCTATTTTTAATAACTTCTTCAACCATCTTTTCATAAATATACTCATCATTTTCTGCAGGATACTCAAAAGTTTCTAGAATCTGCTAAATTTTTTCCCATATTTTCATCAATCGTCGCATATCAATACTAAATAATATTATAAAACCTATTGTTATGGCATATGTATCCATTATCATTAGATAAATATCCCATAAAGGATCCATCACCATTCTTTTCTTCAAATTTTCCTAGTCGTCTTCCTTTGATTTTAATATAATAAGGATTTTTAATGTCTTTGAAAAATTTCACTATAGGATTATTTTGGTACCACATATCATAAGGTGTATCATGTGTCACAATTTAAAAATTATAAATATTTTGAATATGAATCATAGTACACATTTCTTAACTATAGAATAATTTTTGAAACATTATTCTCAGTTAGCATTGCTTCCTACCGATTTCCACAATGCTTCTATTATTCCACTCTATAAGAGCATTCTATTGTGGTGTATAAGGTGTGCTATTTTAAAGATTGATTCCATTTTTTGAAAGATAATTTTTAAGTGCATCACTAATGTATTCATTCCCATTATCAAATGTCATTTTTTATACATAATCCAAGAACCTTTTCAACATACCATATATGTATTTTAAACATCCTAAAAGCCTTAATCTTTTTCTTGATAAAGTGAACATCATTAATCCAATTGAAATCATCTATAAAAATAATGAAATAAAGATCTCATTGAAATGATTTATATCTTGTAGTCCCATAAATATCTATGTGGACCAAATCCAATGGTATTGTTGTGGTAATATCCATATTCTTTTGAGTTTTTTTAGATATACTTCTTTTATTACATGTTCCACAGGTTCCATCTTGATCTATTTTATATTAGTAAATAACTTACCACTTCAGGTTTCCTGATCTTTCTTATCTTTATTTATAAAATATTACTTATTATTATATGACAAAAAAATTCTTATCTATCATACTCGAATATCATGTGTTGTAAAGATCACCAATCAAGAATAAATTTCCCTTAGTTATACTTTATTGAAAGGAAATTATTCAATCACTTATACTTTTAATAATTCATGTGTTTATATTAAATGATACCTCATTCTCATTATCATAAAGTTGGATAACACTCAAAAAATCATGTTTTATCACTTCAACATAAATAACATCATCTGATTTCAAACTATCACTCTCTATTTGAGTTGTACCAATAACATTGATTTTCAATGAAGAGACACTAAGAAACATAACTGAACCTTTTTAATTTTTCTAAATGTTCAAAGAAATTTTAGCATCACCTATCATGTGCGAGAAACATCCACTATCAAGTATCCATGCCTCTGTCTTATTTATCACTTTAAAAGAAATTTTTACAAAGTATGACTTTTCTTCATTGTTCACTTGAATTATTTTCTATTTATCATTGAGAGGAGAATAAATGGATAATATTGTAATGAATTTATCTACCCTATTTTCATTCGGATCACATCTTCCACAAATCTCATCAAGATAATCAAATATTTTTTTTATTTTCATCTTGTAGTTAGTTCCCATCTCTGTATGCTTTCTTCTGGAAACTAATTCCTTCTCTTTGAAACTGCTACCCCTAGGTTTATTCCTTATCTATATTAAATACCAGTTATAACAACATGAATAATATTTATATAAAAACATAACAAAATACCTTCAATAACCCTAAAATATGAATTTTCCTAAACAATAGAGTTGTATCCAAAAATTTTGAAACCAAAATTAGGCATTCAATGAACTATTTCAATACTATTTTATCTCTAATTTGGATGAAATATTTCATTTTATCTTCTTATATCCTTATATACTATTGTATGAAATTTCACTCCATTTTTCAGAGTCTATATTTGACAGAAAAATATGATTTAAACATGTATTTTTAGTGTTAGTGGTTTTTTAAATAGATTTTTCATATGAGGAATTTACCATAATTTTTCCAAAATCTCTAAAGGATTCTCCCTTGACATAAATATAGATTTTGACATCCTTATTGATATTTTTCATATCATTCCTAGCTTCAAAAAATTTTATTTATTCCATTTGTAATTCTTTATCCTTTAAGGAGAATTTTTCTTTAAAATCTTTCAATATATTCTTATATTCTATAAATTTCAACCTTATAAATTTATTTTCTTATGACATAGTTATTTATCATTTAACTTGATCGACATTTTAATCAACCAGATTCATCTTATGTACCATCCCACCCCAGATCACTATAAATCTAATTTGAAGACCAATTTTTCACCAAACATCAAGTATGCATCCTTATACACTAGAGGATACTAACTTGAAGCATGGTGTTAAATGGTATAGTAGGGAGACTACACCCCCAATATCAGAGTGAAAAATTAATAAATAAACAAAAAAATCATCTATTGAAATAAATAATAATATCATTCATAAATAAACAAACAGTAGTAATGACACATCAATTTCAAAAAAAATACCAAACAACCATACAGTAATATACAACAAACAACCCATTAGGTTAGTCATAGATACATGATAGAATAAAATAAAATAAAATAAAGGTCTCACATGCATCTCAGATCATAATCACATCTAATATCCTAATACCAACAAGATATCCTAGTCAACCATGTTGTCCATAGCCACATCCCAACCATATGCCAAAAAAATGTAAGAGATGCTCGATTACCCATGAGCAATAGAATACTGATCAGGGTCTAAGTAAAACTCAATATTCCACCACCAATGGTGTCTAAACAAATCTAATTTGTGTATATAGTGCAAGAAATAATAAATATGAAGGGATATTTATTTAATAAATTTATTAGTGCACATAAAATTAACCCATTAACACTTGAGTTTTGGGTTAAAACCTGAGGTTAGCAAAACCTACTTTGGTACATTATCAGATATCTCTTACCATGTCATTGGACCACGTTAACAATAATCATAATCACCTAATTCGTCATAATGACGGATATATTTATCAAGTGGTGAATCCCTATGTGTCATTCCAAATCACCCCAAGTTAGTGAAAAATTCTCTTACCCAACATGAATCACACATTATATATCATGAACTGGTTTTTATTTCCCTTTATTTATCAAGAATATCACACTCACACATATGTTATAATCATAATACTCACCTTTTTCTGTCTATTGACTTTGTATCTTAACCTCATGTAGTTCGTTTCCTGTGTATCTTACCCTTGAGAAGTTTATGCCCCATGCACCCTTAGGTGGGAATGTAACCATGCACCTTGCCCTCAGGAATCATATAAGGCCCTGGCCTTAAACCTTACTTAATATTGAATTAAATGAATAAATCACATTGAGGATTTTTCAGGTTTAGAGTTTTAGAGAATTAGTACATAACTATTACATCTCAAAGGATTACAAAGTAGACACTTCTACTAAGTTTCCATAAATTAAAAAAACTCTTAAAAAGAAACATGTCTAGTTCCATGTTTTATATAGCATGACTTTCCCTTGATCCCATCCTTGACCCTACTCCACATTAATTCCTGTGAGAAACATTTAAAAAAAACTTGGGGTGAGCATAACAAGCTCAGTAAAGTATACACAAAGAAAGAAAACTGTTAGTTTTTTAAAACAATAACTAAACCATGAATACTTAACCAAAGTAATACTTTTCACCATTATGAAGTAGTAAAAACTCCTCACTGAATAAAAAACCATTACTTACCCTTTTGTAACCAAAATATTACAATAAAACCCATATAAATAACACATAACATAAAAAGGTAACTTGGGACATAAACATACTTAAATGGAATAACCATACGGTCGACTTCCACACATATCACTAAATGGAATAGCCATTCGGCCAACTTCCATACCCAATGCATTGGAGGTTATAACGTAACCACCTGTCCGGGTATTCATGGCACCACCCGTCATATGGTTTATCACGTAACCACCCGTCAAATGTCCAAGTACCATTATAAAATCATAACACATAAAACAACTATAAAGGAAAGAAAACATTTCCACATTTCAAGCACAATATATCACTTAAATATATTGACATAACAAATCCATTATCAAAACCATTTTCAATACCAAAATACATAAAAGATTATACGGTATTTATTTACTTTTAAAAATATAACGGCTTGTTGAGGAAGCCAAAGATCAAATAATACACGCGGCGGTGGAATGGTCATTGTCACCACTTACGTTAAAAAGAATCATAATTTTTGTCGTTTAGTAAAATGCTTCGTATAGAAAATATTCCTTTCGAATAAAATTAGAAGTCAAATGGGTTTATACACCATATAAAAGAAAGTTGTGTATAAAACAAAATATGCCTCAATGAAAGGATATTGAGACGATGTCCCATACAAAGACGATATCCTTGGATTAAGTATAAATCAATTACATAATTATGTGTGACAAAAGAATTCACCAAATATAAGTGGATATTAAGTGTAAAATAATCATAGCTCATTCACACATATTCATAGAATGACATATTCAAGGAGTAAAAGTTTATCCCAAAGAATCAAAACTGGGTTAAGAAGTTCCCTTGCAAAAATTCGACAGCCTAACGGCGACACTTCAAAATTCAGAAAATGAGTTGATGAGAGAGAAAATGGTATCTCATAACTTGGACATAAATTTTACATCAATAAGGATATAGAATAACCTATCCTAACATAATAGTATGTGAATTAAAAGATATAACAAAATAAGTCTTTTAAAAAGAGGAGCGTGAAAGGTTCCCTTACCGACTTGGGTAACTTTCGAAACATACTCCCCATGGAAGAAGGGTCATAAAATGAATATGTAAATACACATAATTGAAATTATACTACACAAAGAGTATAATAATGGGAAGTACATACACCACTCAAAGGAAATGGTGGCAAACGTAGCATAAATGTCACGGGAATAAAAGTGAGATGAAAAATCCCTTAGGAAAACTCGGCAGCCTAATGGCACCACTTAAAACTTTTAAAAATGTTTTTGATGAGATCAAGTAGGGTCTCTCATCATACAAACATAAACATTATAGTAATATGAATATAAAATAACATCCTAAAACATAAGAAATTTTATCTTGAAAGAAATGACATAAAAGAGAGTGCTTAAAAAGAAAGAGAAAGGTAGGATCCCTTACGAAAATTCGGCAGCCTAACGGCGCCACTCAAAACTTCAAAAATGGATTGATGAGAGAAAATAAGTTCTCTCATCATATGAACATAAAAATTACATTAGGATTAATATAAAATAACATCCCAATAATAAGAAAGATGAGATTAAAAGGAATGACATAAAAGAGTGTACTTAAAAAGAAAGAGAGGGGTAGGATCCCTTATGAAAATTCGGCAGCCTAACGGCGCCACTCAAAACTTCCAAATTGGATTGATGAGGGAAAATAGGGTCTCTCATAATATGAATCTAAAAATTATAGTAGGAGTAATATAAAAGAACATCCCAATCATAATAAAGATGATCTTAAAAGGAATGACATAAAAGAGTGTACTTAAAAAGAAAGAGAGGGGTAGGATCCATTACCTCGTATCTGAATTGACTCGATCATTCTTTAATCTCCTGAATAATATATTTGAGTTAATTTATACTTTCTTAAGAATCTTTTTCAAGTTAATTATTCCTTATATATCACTTATTACCATGTCATGAACACTATGTAATTATTTAAGTTAATAGCGGTCGTTTTAACGATCATTGCTACTTGAGTCAAAAATAAACTCTTTATAATTACCAGTTTGTTCATGGGGTAAAATATCCATCTTTTCATAATTATATTCATTATTTAGATATCATATATATAATATATATCCATTATTTACATGAATTTATAATATTACATAACATTTAGAGGTAAGAAATGAAATGCACCGTTCATGGAGATGGTAAGCTGTACGTACGCATGAACGCTACTTCCATTTCTATTTCATATTTAATGGAATTAAAACATAATGATACATAATATTATTATAATTATAGTATGGTATCATATATAATATCATTAAATATATCCTTTATACTTACCACATATGGTATTAACGAATCAAATCACTTTGAGGGGGTGGTAGTCCGCACTTCCTAAAATGAAGATATCGTGTTTACCCATAATGGAAACCATAAAGGTATGCCATAAATGAAAAATACAGAAGCTTAAGGAAAATATAAACATATTATATATCATATATAAATATAGTTACATGTTAATGGCCACCTTTGAAGGTGTTAAAAGAATATTGAACAATAATCGTTTCGTGAGGCAGAAATTCACCATCCACAGAAACAGTATGTTCTTTAACCATTAGATAAAGGTGTGTGTAAGTGTAGCTAGAATCCTTCTTATAAAAACATCCTAGTATATTGAGGATACTGGTGTTGTTACAAAAGAAATTAATAAAAAGAGTTTAGTGGGTTGGAGAAGTAAAGTAAAACATAAGAACACAAGAGAAGACACTACCTTTAAACGGGTAACTCTTTTTGATTTGAGCTCAAAGGCTTACTTGGGAAGACATCTGCCCAAAGTGAGTCTTATTAGAGTAAGAGAGGTATTTGGAGAGACAAAATGGGCAGGGGTTAGCCGAGCCAAAGGCTTGAGAGGTGTGGGTAAGGTGGTAGATATAAGGCCCCAGCCTTAAACCTTACTTAATCTTGATTTACTTCAAGAATACACGTTGAGGATCTTTTCAGGTTTAGAGTTTTAGAGAATTAGATCATAAAACATGCATTATATTCCACATTTAAACAAAGTGGTTACATAAAATATATTACTCATTTTTCCCATCAACATAAACATATTTAAAATAAAACATGGATTCTTTCTTGACACTTCCTTGACACTATCATCACATCATGTACCTTTCCCTTGACCTGTGAAAAACATTTCAAAAACTTGGTATGAGCATAAAAATCTCAGTAAGGGATACATAAATCATGAAAACTGTTAGTTTTTCAAAACAATAAGTAAACCATGTATACTTTATCAAAGTAATACTTTTCACCTTTATGAAGTAATAAAAACTATTCACTGAATAAAAGATCATTGCTTACCCTTTTGTAACAAAAATATTACCATAAAACCCATAAAAAGAACACATAACATATAAAGGTAACTTGGGACATAAACATACTTAAATGGAATAACCGTAAGGTCGACTCCCACACATATCACTTAATGGAATAGCCATACGGCCGACTTCCATGCCCAATTCATTGGAGGTTATAACGTAACCACCCATCCTGGTATTCACGGCACCACCCGTTATATGGTTTATCACGTAACCACCCATCAAATGTCCAATTACCATAAAATCGTAACACATAAAACAATTATAAAGGAAAGAAAACATTTCCACATTTCAAGTACAATATATCACTTAAATATATTGACATAAAAAATACATTATCAAAACCATTTTCAATACCAAAAAATAGTATATGGTATTTATTTACTTTTAAAAAATATAACATCTTGTTGAGGAATCCAAAGATCAAATAATACTCGCGGTGACAGAAAAGGTCATTTTCGCTGCATACGTACGATAAAAACATTCCCTTTTGTCATTTAGTAAAATGTTAAGTATAAAAAGATTACTTTTGAATAAAAGTCAAAGTAAAAGGGGTTTATACACCATATAAAGGAAAGTTGTGTATAAAATAAAATATGCCTCAATGAAAGTAGATTGAGACGAAGTCCCATACAAAGATGGTATCCTTGGATTAAGGATAAATCAATTACATAATTATGTGTGACAAACGAATACACCAAATATAAGTGGATATTAATTGTAAAAAAATCATAGGTTATTCACATATATTCATAGAACGACATATTCAAGGATTACAAGTTTATCCCAAAGAATCAAAATTGGGTTAAGAAGATCCCTTGCAAAAATTCGACAGCCTAACGGTGTCACTTCAAAATTCAGAAAATGAGTTGATGAGAGATAAAAAGGGTATATCATCACTTGGACATAAAATTTACATCAATAAGGACACATAAGAACATATACCAACAAAATAGTATGTGAATTAAAAGACATAACAAAAAAGGTCTTTTAAAAAGAGGAGGGTGAAAGGTTCCCTTACCGACTTGGGTAACTTTTGAAACGTACACCCCATTGAAGAAGGGTAATAAAATGAATATGTATATACCCATAAATGAAATTATATTACACAAAGAGTATAATAATGGGCAATAAATACACCACTCAAAGGAAATGGTGGAAAATGTAGCATAAATCTCACGGGACTAAAAGTGAGATGAAAAATCCCTTATGAAAACTCAGCAGCCTAACGGCACCACTTAAAACTTCCAAAATTGGATTAATGAGATAAAATAGGGTCTATAGTCATATTTACATAAAATTTACATAAATATTAATATAAAATAACATCCACAACATAACAAATAAGATCTTAAAAGAAGTGACATAAAGGAGAGTACTTAAAAAGAAGGAGAGAGATTGGATCTCTTACGAAAATTCGGCAGCCTAACGGCGCCAATCAAAACTTCCAAAATGGATTGATGAGAGAAAATAGGGTCTCCAATAATATGAACATAAAATTTACAGTAATAGTAATATAATAGAACATCCCAATCATAATAAATATGATATTAAAAATAATGATATAAAAGAGTGTACTTAAAAAGAAAGAGAGGGGTAGGTTCCCTTACCTCGTATCTGAATTGACTCGAACATTCTTTAATCTCCTGAATAATAAACTTGAGTTAATTTATAATTTATTAATAACCTTTTTCAAAATAATTATTCCTTTTATATCACTTATTACCATTTCATGACCACTATGTAGTTATTTAAGTTAATAACGGTCGTTTTAACGATCATTGCTACTTGAGTCAAAAATAAACTCTTTATAATTACAAGTTTGTTCATGGGGTAAAATATTCATTATATACAGAATTATATTCAATATATATATATCATATATATAATATATATCCATTATATACATTCATTTATAATATTACATAATATTTAGAGGTAAGAAATGAAATGCACCGTTCATGGATACGGTAAGCCGTACGTACGCATGAACGCTACTTCCATTTATATTTCATATTGAATGAAATTAAAACATAATGATACATAATATTATTATAATTAAATTATGGTATCATATATAATATCATTAAATCTATCCTTTATACATACCACATATGGTATTAATGAATCAAATCACTTTGAGGAGGCGGTAGTCCGCACTTCCTAAAATAAAGATATCGCATTTACCCATAATGGAAGCCATAAAGGTATGCCATAAATAAAAAATAAAGAATATTAAGGAAAAAATAAACATATTATATATCATATATAAATATAGTGGCATCTTAATGTCCACCTTTTAAGGTGTTAAAATAATATTGAACAATCATCGTTTCGTGAGGCAGAAATTCACCATCCACAAAAACAATATGTTCTTTAACCATTAGATGTAGGTGTGTGTAAGTGTAGATCAAATAATTCTTATAAAAACATATTAGTATATGTAAGATACTGGTGTTGTTACAAAATAAATTAATAAAAAGATTTTAGGGGGTTGGAGAAGCAAAATAAAACAAAAGAGAACAAGTGAAGACGTTACCTTAAAATCAGGTAACTCCCTTTGGTTTGAACCAAAAGGGTTTCTTGAAGAGCTTCATGCCTAAGTTAAGGCTTATTGGATGAGTAGATGGATTTGGAGAGACAAAAGGATCAGAGATTGGCTGAGCCAAATTCTTTAGAGGTGTGGGTAAGGAGGTAGAGGTGGGGGCCTTTTATAAGAGGAGAGGAGGGGCACTCTTGGAAAAATATAAAATGTTACTTTATTTTCAAATGTGTTTCGGATTTTAAAGGTCCCACATTGATTTATTTCGAGGATAAGGTGATAATAGTTCTAAATCCACACATACAATAGGTTTTTTACAAGTTTAGGTCTTATATTTTACATTATCTTTTCATTTTATTTAAATAGTTAAATAATGAGGTAATCATTGCATCATCATTATGTCATAAATAATTTAATTTATTTAATGTCCAAAAATTATAAAAAAAATACTAAGATGTAGGAAATCTTTTTATCTTTCCAATTAATATTTATATTCAAAAATCTTAATTGTATAACCCCATGTAAAAATTCTTTTAGTAAAACAATACATGTTTGTGTCATTTTTACTTTTACTTTAAATAAAAGGCATAAATGTCATTAACTTACTCAAGTGGCTCCATGGGGTCCCAAAAATCTACCCATGGGTTGTCTTGGTCGGCCATGACTCATAAAATAGGGTTAGTACAAGTGTCAAGATATTTTCATTTTATTATAATATCATTTTTACCTTAAATCACACTAATTACCTTTAATCGCAATTAATAAAACTTAAAAGTTACTTTTCATCAAAAATTATTTTCATCCCATTGAACCACATTTTACTTAATAATTAAAATCATTTATATTGGATTTTTTAAATTCAAATCATAGAAGTGGTAAATTTCCATTTAAACGAAAAATCAGTTTTTGTAACTACCACTTTGTGGTTTCACTATTCATCAAAAATTAAGGTTTTTCAGAAAAATACCAAAAATTCACCCTAAGCTATATTTGATATTCTGAATTCAAAAATGATGTCTATTTTACCAAATTCATAACATAGAAGTTGCATTAATTAATTTTATAATTAAATCCTGTTGTCAAATCAAATAGCATGTTTTTAAAAAACAATATCTATCAAAAGATTGACACTCGTTTATGTCCAATATCAAAGTGATATTAATTGAAATATACAACATTGGATTAAATGGTATAAATATATTCTAATTTCACTTTAAAACCAATTCAAAATACAATCTAATCATATAAATAAATTAGATTAAAAATAGGTTTTAAATTAAAATACAACATTTTTCACTATTCATTAAAAAATGAACTTTATCGGAAAAATACCAAAAATTTACACAAAGTAATTTTTGATGTCCCGATTCTAAAGAAGAATTTTATTTTGTCAAATATAACACATAAAATTGTCAAAAATTGGATTTAAAAGAGGTTCTCCATCAAAAGGTGGTTAATCGAACTTTTAAAGAATATTAGAATGTTTACGCTTAAAATTGGATTCATTCACATTTTTAATCCTCTAACATTTATTGTAAAAAGTAAAAATATTTGAAAAACATATATAATAATTTTTTAGTTAGTTCTATTCATTTCGGTCATTACAACGTCTAGGTGTTAACTACCATTTAAAATAAAATTATTTTATTATTAGAGTGCAACGTAAGATTTTAAAGAAACTCGTTGTTGCATATTGGGTAAGCCATAGAGCAAAGTGTTCCCTTTAAATTTATATTAACATTTTATTCACAAATTGGGATAAATATAAAAATTTCATATTCTTTATTTACCTGGGGTGTTACATCCTTCCCCACTTTTGGGAATTGCATCCTCACAATTTTAAAATTGGTCTTGGAAACTTCATTGAAAATCCCACATCGGAACAAGAGTCAGTAAAACCATCACGTTAAATTAAAGAAAGAAAAGTAAAAAGGTCACCCGAGTTAACCCATACTAGGATTCCATGTAGGAAAACATGGATATGGAAGAAAAATTAAAGTGTCATGTTTTGATGGAGAGTGACAGAAAACATGTTTAGGAGAAAGTTAACCATAAGAAAATCAGAAACTTGTGGTGGGTTAAACGGTATTCGATTCCCCGGTAGGAAAAATTAATAAACAAAATTTTTGTTTTAAGTTACTTTTCATTGAGTAATTTATTTTTGATCTTAAGGAAACATTCTTACTTGTCATGTTGACTTTCAACTTTTACTAGATTTCTTACACAAACTCATACTTTCCCAAAATGATGAGTATTTAGGAAGTCTTATTCACATTAAGAGTACAATAATCAACTTTTAGAGAATCACCTAATCCAAAAAAGAGAACTATATATTTCCCATGTCTTTAGATCTCAACTAAAACCAAACCAAAAATTTTAGAACGAGATCAGATAATACCCAAAAAGGATATTTTGTTACAAAAAGAAAAACTACTCCTAATCTCCAAAATTTGTCAAAAAAAACCCAAAGTTCAACAAAGATCATTCAATAAACATCTATCCATAAAATTCTTCAAAGTAAACCCAACTAAGATCGAAACCCAAATATTTGAAGGATTTAGTCACATAGTCTTCCAAGGTACAAATTAACACTTATCTCCGAATAACATCAGTTGCTCTAAAAGTATCATATTGAAAAGTAATGAACCTAATCACATATCCTCCATGACAGGTTAATAATTTCCATAGATAACCAAAAATCAACTTACTATTAATTCAGAAAATCATATAACTAAAAAGAATAAGTCATCATAACTAGGTACTTCACATAGTCCGGTGGTAGGCGATAAATACCAGTCGTACTTTGGTTGTGGGTTCGATTCCCGCAGCTTTGTCCGACATGATGGGTTGTCACACGGTCTGCGTGTTATCCTCTTTATAAAACTCCAAAAATAACCCTAACATGTTTTAACCTCAATAGTTTCCTTATACCTCTCATTTTCATCCAAATTCATTATGATCTCAACATCTTAATTCTTGAAGTCTTCTTTCACCACCATAAGATAAAATAAAATGATTCCCAAAATGAATAACAGCATACCTTGATCATGGTGTCCACTCGGTTTCATCTTCATCTTGTTCACATAGGTAGAAGTATCATGAATTAAAACAATGATTTAGAGATCCTTAAAAATCATTTGCTTCCTCCATCCAAATACACCTTGTACAACATGGGTCATATGGGTGTTCACAGAAAAACTGTTTTGGAAAATAATCATGTATGACATATAATTCCAAAACATCTGATAAAACATGATTTCTATTAAATAGTCGGATAGAATTTGAGTTGAAACTTTCTATTATTTCTCCTTTTAAAATACCATAAGTATGTGATGAGAGACTATATTTTAAAAGAAAATATAAATAGGTTGTGCAAGGGTCTCCTTCCTCAGCACCATTTTTAAAATCATAATATGCTTCAAATTCTTGTGATAAGGTAAAATATTTGAAAATACCTTGATAATATTTACCTTTCTTGAAAATATGAGAATATTGTGAAAATATTATTTGTCTAAATACAACCCATGATCCATGATGATAACGAGGTATAGTGTAGGTGTTTGATATCTCAAACAACTGCTTGCAAGTGAGTTGTATGCTATAAAATTTTTCACAATCATCTGAACATGACTTTGCAATAATTATTGCAAGCATGTCATCAGGAAGAGATAGGATTGTCATTTTTTATCCTCCTCCTTCGATTTGTAACTTACTTTACTTGACCTGAAAAAAGTTATAAAACAAGGATTTAACTGAAATAATAGATATAGGGACTAACCATGTGTCTAACGAAAACTCTTAATCCCTAAAGTTGTCTAAACCGACCTCTGATACCAACTATAAGGCCCCAGACTTAAACCTTACTTAATCTTGAGTTACTTCAAGAATACACGTTGAGGATATTTTCAGGTTTAGAGTTTTAGAGAATTATATCATAAAACATGCATTACATTCCACATTTAAACAACGTGGTTACATAAAAGATAGTACTCATTTTTTCCATCAACAGAAACATATTTAAAATAAAACATGGATTCTTTCTTGAAACTTCCTTGACACTATCATCACATAATTTAAATTTCCCTTGACCTGTGAAAAACATTTCAAAAACTTGGGATGAGCATAAAAATCTCACTAAGGGATACATAAAGCATGAAAACTGTTAGTTTTTCAAAACAACAAGTAAACCATGTATACTTTATCAAAGTAATACTTTTCACCTTTATGAAGTATTAAAAACTATTCACTGAATCAAAGATCATTACTTACCCTTTTGTAACCAAAATATTACCATAAAACCCATATAAAGAACACATAACATATAAAGGTAACTTGGGACATAAACATACTTAAATGGAATAACCATACGGTAGACTTCCACACATATAACTTAATGGAATAGCCATACGGCCGACTTCCATACCCAATGCATTGGAGGTTATAATGTAACCACCTGTCCTAGTATTCACGGCACCACCCGTAATATGGTTTATCACATAACCACCCATCAAATGTCCATGTACCATAAAATCATAACACATAAAACAACTATAAAGGAAAGAAAACATTTCCACATTTCAAGCACAATATATCACTTAAAAATATTGACATAACAAATCCATTATCAAAACCATTTTCAATACCAAAAAAGAGTATATGTTATTTATTTACTTTTAAAAAATATAACGGCTTGTTGAGGAAGCCAAAGATAAAATAATACTCACGGCGGCGGAAAAGGTCATTAACGTCGCATACGTACGACAAAAACATTCCCTTTTTTCGTTTAGTAAAATGCAACGTATAAAAAGATTTATTTTTAATAAAATTCAAAGTAAAATGGGTTTATACACCATATAAAGGAATGTTTTGTATAAAAAAAATATGCCTCAATGAAAGTAGATTGAGACGAAGTCCCATACAAAGACAGTATCCTTGGATTAAGGATAAATCAATTACATAATTATGTGTGACAAACTAATACACCAAATATAAGTGGATATTAATTTTAAAACAATAAGAGGTTATTCACACATATTCCTAGAACGACATATTCAAGGAGTACAAATTTTTCCCAAAGAATCAAAATTGGGTTAAGAAGTTCCCTTGCAAAAATTCGACAGCCTAACGGCGTCACTTCAAAATTCAGAAAATGAGTTGATGAGAGAGAAAAAAGGGCATCTCATCACTTGGACATAAAATTGAAATCAATAAGGATATATAATAACATATCCCAACATAATAGTATGTGAATTAAAAGACATAACAAAAGAAATATTTTAAAAAGAGGAGGGTGAAAGGTTCCCTTACCGACTTGGGTAACTTCTGAAACGTACACCCCATTGAAGAAGGGTCATATAATGAATATGTAAATAACCATAAATGAAATTATATTACACAATGAGTATAATAATGGTAAGTAAATACACCACTCAAAGGAAATTGTGGCAAATGTAGCATAAATCTCACGGGACTAAAAGTGAGATGAAAAATCCCTTATGAAAACTCGGCAGCCTAACGGGGCCACTTAAAACTTCCAAAAATGGATTGATGAGATAAAATAGGGTCTCTAGTCATATTAACATAAAATTTAAATCAATAGGAATATAAAAGAACATCCCCCAACATATCAAAGAGGAGCTTCAAAGAAGTGATATAAAGGAGAGTACTTAAAAAGAAGGAGAGTGATTGGATCTCTTACAAAAATTCGGCAGCATAACGACGCCAATCAAAACTTCCAAAATGGATTGATGAGAGAAAATAGGGTCTCTCATCATATGAACATAAAAATTACAGTATGATTAATATAAAATAACATCCCAATCATAAGAAAGATGAGATTAAGAGGAATGACATAAAAGAGTGTACTTAAAAAAGAAAGGGAGGGGTAGGTTCCCTTACCTCATATCTGACTTCACTCAATCGTTATTTAATCTCCTGAATAATAAACTTGAGTTAATTTATAATTTCTTAAGAACATTTTTCAAGTTCATTATTCCTTTTATATCACTTATTACCATGTCATGAACACTATGTAATTATTTATGTTAATAACGGTCATTTTAACGATCATTGCTACTTGAGTCAAAAATAAACTCTTTATAATTACAAGTTTGTTCATGGGGTAAAATATCCATTATATCCAGAATTATATTAATTATATAGATATCATATATATCCATTATATGCATTCATTTATAATATTACATAACATTTAGAGGTAAGAAATGAAATGCACCGTTCATGGAGACGGTAAGTCGTACGTACGCATGAACGCTACTTCCATTTCTATTTCAGATTTAATGGAATTAAAACATAATGATACATAATAGTATTATAATTCCAGTATGGTATAAAATATAATATCATTAAATCTATCCTTTATGCATACCACATATGGTATTAATGAATCAAATCACTTTGAGGGGGTGGTAGTCCGCACTTCCTAAAATGAAGATATCACGTTTACCCATAATGGAAACCATAAAGGTATGCCATAAATGAAAAATACAGAAGCTTAAAGAAAACATAAACATATTATATATCATATATAAATATAGTGACATCTTAATGGCTACCTTTGAAGGTGTTAAAAGAATATTGAACCATCATCGTTTCGTGAGGCAGAAATTCACCATCTACAGAAACAGTATGTTCTTTAACCATTAGATGTATGTGTGTGTATGTGTAGCTAGAATACTTATTATAAAAACATCCTAGTATATGGAATATATTGGTGTTGTTACAAAATAAATGAATAAAAAGAGTTTAGGGGGTTGGAGAAGCAAAATAAAAAAAAAGAGCACAAGTGAAGACGTTACCTTAAAATCGGGTAACTCCCTTTGGTTTGAACCAAAAGGGTTTCTTGAAGATCTTACTTCATAAGTTAAGGCTTCTAGGATGAGTAGAGGGATGTGAAGAGACAAAATGATCAGATATTGTCTGAGCAAAAGGCTTGAGAGGTGTGGGTAAGGAGGTAGAGGTGGGGGCCTTTTATAAGAGGAGAGGAGGGACACTCTTGGAAAAGTATAAAATGTTACTTTATTTTCAAATGTGTTTCAGATTTTAAAGGTCCCACATTAATTTATTTCGAGGATAAGGTGATAATAGTTCTAAATTCACTCATCCAATAGGTTTTTTACATGTGTAGGTCTTAGATTTTACATTATCTTTTCATTTTATTTAAATCATTAAATAATGAGGTAATCGCTGCATCATCATTATGTCATAAATAATTTAATTTATTTAAAGTCCAAAAATTATAAAAAAAGTACTATGATGTAGGAAATATTTTTTGATTTACAATGAAAAACTCTAACTTGTATAACCCCAAGGAAAAAAAAAATTAGTAAAACAATACATGTTTGTGTCATTTTTACTTTTACTTTAAATTAAAGGCATAAATGTCATTATCTTACCCAAGTGGCTCCACGGGGTACCAAAAATCGACCCATGGGTTTTATTGGTCGGCCATGACTCATCCAATAGGGTTAGGACAAGTGTCAAGATATTTTCATTTTATTATAATATCATTTTTTACCTTAAATCACACTAATTGCCTTTAATAGCGATTAATAAAACTTAAAAGTTACTTTTCATCAAAAATTATTTTCATCCCATTGAACCACATTTTACTTAATAATTAAAATCATTTATATTGGATTTTTGAAATTAAAATCATAGAAGTGGTAAAGTTCCATTTAAACGAAAAATCAGTTTTTGTAACTACCACTTCGTGGTTTCACTATTCATCAAAAATTAAGGTTTTTCAGAAAAATACCAAAAATTAACCCTGAGCTATATTTGACATTCAGAATTCAAAAATGATGTCTATTTTACCAAATTCATAACATAGAAGTTTCATTAATTAATTTTATAATCAAATCTCACTATCAAATCAAATAGCGTGTTTTTAAGAAACAATATCTATCAAAAGATTGACACTCGTTTATGTCCAATATCAAAGTGATATTAATTCCAATGTACACCATTGGATTAAATGGTGAAAATATATTCTAATTTCACTTTAAAACCAATTCAAAATACAATCTAATCATATAAATAAATTAGATTAAAAAGAGTTGTTGAATTAAAATAGAACATTTTTCACTATTCATTAAAAAATGAACTTCATCAGAAAAATACCAAAAATTTACACAAAGTAAATTTTGATGCCCCGATTATAAAGAAAAATTTTCTTCTTTCAAATATTACACATAAAATTGTCAAAAATTGGATTTAAAAGAGGTTTCCCATCAAAAGGCGGTTAATCGACCTTTTAAAGAATATTAGAATGTTTTCGCTTAAAATTGGATTCATAAAAAATTTTAATCCTATAACATTTATTGTAAAAATTAATAATATTTGAAAAACATATATAATAATTTTTTAGTTAGTTCTGTTTATTCCCATCATTACAACGTCTAGGTGTTAACTACCATTTAAAATAAAATTATTTTATTATTAGAGTGCAACGTAAGATTTCAAAGGAACTCGTTGTTGCATATTGGGTAAGTCATCGAGCATAGCGTTACCTTTAAATTAATATTAAAATTTTATCCACAAATAGGTATAAATATAAAAATTTCATATTCTTTATTTACCTGGGGTGATATAGTAGAGGTGGGGGCCTTTTATAAGAGGAGAGGAGGGGCACTCTTGGAATGTTATAAAAGGTTACATTATTAGAAAATGCTTTTTGGATTTAAATGGTCCCAAAATTATATATTTCGAAGATAAGGTGATAAGAGTTATAAATCCACCCATCCAATAGGTTTTTGACATGTGTAGGTCTTAGATTTGACATTATCTTTTCATTTTATTTAAATCGTTAAATAATGAGGTAATTTCTGCGTCATCATGGTGTCATAAATAATTTAATTTATTTAATGTCTAAAAATTATAAAAAAAATATCATGATTTAGGAAATATTTTTACCTTTATAATGAATATTTATAGTCAAAAATATGACTTTTGTAACCCCATTTAAAAAAAAAGTAAAACAACTCATGTTTGTGACATTTTTATTTTAACATTAAATAAAAAGTTATTAATGTCATTTTCCTACCAAAGTGGCTTCATGGGGTCCCCAAGTTGACCCATGGATTGTCTTGGTCGGCCATGACACATCCAATAAGGTTAGTACATGTGTCAAGGTAATTTCATATTATTAAAACATTATTTTTACCTTAAACTACAATAATTACCTCTAATCGCGATTAAAAACTTAAAAGTTACTATTCACCAAAAAATTATTTTAATCCCATTGATCCACATTTTACTTCCTAATGACAACCATGTATGACGTATTTTTGAAATTCAAAACACAGAGGTTGTAAAATTTCATTTAAACGAAAAATCAGTTTTTTTAAGTACCACTTAGTGGTTTCACTATTCATCAAAAATTGAAGTTTTTTAGAAAAATACGAAACCTTCACCCTAAGATATATTTGATATTCCAAATTCAAAAATGATGTCTATTTTCCCAAATTTATAACATAGAAGTTTCATTAATTAATTTTATAATTAAATCCCGCTGTTAAATCAAATAGCATGTTTTTAAGAAACAATATCTATCAAAAGATTAACACTCGTTTATGTCCAATATCAAAGTGATATTAATTACAATGACCACCATTGGATTAAATGGTAAAAATATATTCTAATTTCACTTTAAAACCAATTCAAAAGATAATCTAATCATATAAATAAATTAGATTAAAAATAGGTTTTGAATTAAAATACAACATTTTTCACTATTCATTAAAAAATGACCTTTATCGGAAAAATACCAAAAATTTACACAAAGTAAATTTTGATGTCCCGATTATAAAATTGGATTTTATTTCGTCAAATATAACACATAAAATTTTCAAAATTTGTAGTTAAAAGAGGTTCTCCATCAAAAGGTGGTTAATCGGCCTTTTAAAGAATTTTAGAATGTTTACACTTAAAATTGGATTCATTCACATTTTTAATCCTCTAACATTTATTGTAAAAATTAAAAATATTTGACAAGCATATATAATCATTTTGTAGTTAGTTCTGTTCATTCTCATCATTACAACGTCTAGGTGTTAACTACCATTTAAAATAAAATTATTTTATTATTAGAGTGCAACGTAAGATTTCAAAGGAACTCATTGTTGCGTATTGGGTAAGTCATCGAGCATAGCAACCCCTTTAAAGTAAAATTATTATTTAATTTTCAAATATTAATAAATATGAAAATTCTTTATTTTTTATTTACCTGGGATGTTACATCCTTCCCCCCTTTTGGGAATTGCATCCTCGCAATTTTATTCACTTATCGAAATAAGTGGGGGTATTTATCCCTCATAGCATTTTCAGATTCCCATGTTGCCTCTTCAACCATATGGTTTTTTCACAAAACCTTTACCTGGTGAATTACCTTATTTCGCAACACTTGCTCTCTTCGGTCAAGAATCTGGACTGTTTGTTCATCATAAGAGAGATTCTCTTCCAACTGAACTACCTCTAGTCTCAAAACATGAGATGGATATGGCATATAATTTATCAACATTGAAACATGAAAAACATTGTGTACCTGAGATAAACTCAGAGGTAAAGCCACTGGGTAATCAACTGATCCAACTTTATCTAGAATTTCATATAGTCCAATGAACCTTGGAATCAATTTTCCTTTCTTACCAAATCGCATCACACTTTTCCATGGTGAAACTTTGAGAAAAACATGATCACCTACCTCGAAAGATATATCCTTCCCCCTGTTATCTACATAAATTTTCTGTCTGCTCTGAGCTATTCCCATGTGTTTCTGAATCGACTGAACGTTTTTTGCCTTCTCTTCTACCAATTCTGGTCCCATCATCTTCCTTTCACCCACTTCATCCCAAAAAGCTGGAGTTTGACACCGTTTACTATATAATGCTTCAAACAGAACCATCTGTATACTAGAATGAAAACTGTTATTATATGAAAATTCAACCAAAGAAAGATTTTGGTCCCAACTTCCCTGATAATCCATCGAACAAGCACGTAGAATATCCTCTAAAGTCTGAATTTTTCGTTCTGACTGCCCATCTGATTGAGGATGAAAAGTTGTACTAAAATTTAATTCAGTACCCAATGACATCTGAAGGCCTTTCCAAAAGTTATAAGTAAACCTGGGATCACGATTAAATACAATGGAGAGGGGAACTCCATGCAACCTGACTATCTATTTAAAATACAATCGAGAAAGTTGATCTAGAGAGAAAGTATCTCGAATATGAAGGAAATTAGTAGATTTAGTCAATCGATCAACAATATCCTAGATTGTATTATTACCTCGAGATGTCCTTGGTAATCCCACAACAACGTCCATGGATATATATTTTCCCATTTCCACTCTGGTACTGGTAAAGGCTGAAGCATCCCTTTCGGTAACTGTCACTATGCTTTAACCTATTGACAAGTCAAACACTTCACAGTAAAATCAGCAATATCTCTTTTCATTCCATCCCACCAGTAATAATTCCGCAGATCTCTGTACATCTTAGTACTGCCAGGATGAACTGAAAACGGGGAACTATGAGCCTCACATAACAACTCATTCTTCAACTGTGAATCACCAAGCACACATAATCTCTTCCCAAACCTCAAAACACAATCATTATCAATACTAAATTCATGAAAATTACCCTTCTGAACAAGTTCTACCTTTTTCTGCAACCCACTATCTTTCTTTTGTTCTTTCTTAATTCTATCTGATAGAGAAGATTTCCCTGATACTTTTTCGACTCAAAGAATCAGCCACTTTATTTGCTTTTCCCGGATGGTAATAAATTGTACAATCATAATCCTTGATTAATTCCAGCCATCTCCTCTACCTCATGTTCAATTCTTTCTGATTGAATATATACTTTAAACTTTTGTGATCAGTATATATTTCACACTTTACTCCATACAAATGATGCCTCCAAATTTTTAGAGAAAAAACAACATCAGCTAATTCCAAGTCATGTGTAGGGTAATTTACCTCATGAGTTTTCAACTGACGTGAAGCATACGCAATTACCTGATCATTCTGCATAAGGACACAACCAAGTCCCTTCAAAGAAGAATCACTATATATAACAAACTCACCATTTCTGGAAGGTAGTGCCAAAACTGGAGTATTAACCAATCTTCTTTTCAACTCCTGAAAACAATTATCACATTCTTTTGTCTAGATAAACTTAACACCCTTCTGAGTTATCTTATCCATTGGAATAGATAACTGTGAAAAACTTTCAACAAAAATTCGCTAGTAACCTGCCAAAACAAGAAAACTACGGATCTCGGTTACATTTGTGGGTCTTGGCCATTCTTCAACAACTTTTGTTTTAGCAGGATCAATAGTTATGCCATTTTTTGAAACAATGTGACCAAGGAAAGAAATTTTTTGTAACCAAAACTCACACTTGCTGAATTTTCCATACAGTTTCTTTTCTTTTAAGGTTTTCAAGATAACCCTTAAATGACTTTCATGCTCCTATTTACTTTTAAAAAACACCAAAATATCATAAATAAACACAACCACCATTTATCACCTGATTCAACTGAGTCATCACTACGGTGAACTGCTCAATTCTAATTCTGACCATCTCCGGTTGCTGATTCAGAAAGACATTCTACTTTGTATGCCTTCCCAGAAAAGCTTCTTTGTTTCCTTTATGAAAAATAATTCTTAACACATACATATATTAGTCGAAGCAACATAGTAATCTGTAAATGCTATATCATTTCAATCATACCATAAACTAATTTATAATTTTAACAATTTTCTAACTCCTAAAGTTTTCTAAAACAACCTTTGATACCAACCATAAGGCCCCAGCCTTAAACCTTACATAATATTGAATTAAATGAATAATTCACATTGATTATCTTTTCAGGTTTAGAGTTTTAGAGAATTAGGACATAACTATTACATCTCAAAGGATTACAAAGTAGACACTTCTACTAAGTTTCCATAAAATAAAAAAACTCTTAAAAAGAAACATGTCTACATCCATGTTTTATATAGCATGACTTTCCCTTGATCCCATACTTGACCCTACTCCACATTAATTCATGTGAGAAACATTTCAAAAAAAACTTGTGGTGAGCATAACAGGCTCAGTAAAGGATACACAAAGAAGGAAAACTGTTAGTTTTTCAAAACAACAAGTAAACCATGAATACTTTACCAAAGTAATACTTTTCACCATTATGAAGTAGTAAAAACTCCTCAATGAATAAAAGACCATTACTTACCATTTTGTAACCAAAATATTACCATAAAACCTATATAAATAACACATAACATAAAAAGGTAACTTGGGACATAAACATACTTAAATGGAATAACCATACGGTCGACTTCAACACATATCACTAAATGGAATAGCCATTCGGCCGACTTCCATACCCAATTCATTGGAGGTTATAACGTAACCACCCATCTTGGTATTCATGACACCACCCGTCATATGTTTTATCACGTAACCACTCATCAAATGTCCAAGTACATTATAAAATCATAACACATAAAACAACTATAAAGGAAAGAAAACATTTCCACATTTCAAGCACAATATATCATTTAAATATATTGACATAACAAATCCATTATAAAAACCATTTTCAATACCAAAATAGATAAAAGAGTATAGGGTATTTATTTACTTTTAAAAATATAACGGCTTGTTGAGGAAGCCAAAGATCAAATAATACTCACGGCGGCGGAAAGGTCATTGTCACCGCATACGTTAAAAAGAATCATACTTTTTGTCGTTTAGTAAAATGCTTCATATAGAAAATATTCCTTTAGAATAAAAGTATAAGTCAAAGGGGTTTATACACCGTATAAGAAAAAGTTGTGTATAAAACAAAATATGCCTCAATGAAAGGAGATTGAGACGATGTCCCATACAAAGACGGTATCCTTGGATTAAGGATAAATCAATTACATAATTATGTGTGACAAACGAATTCACCAAATATAAGTGGATATTAAGTGTAAAATAATCAGAGTTCATTCACATATATTAATAGAACGACATATTCATGGAGTACAAGTTTATCCCAAATAATCAAAACTGGGTTAAGAAGTTCCCTTGCAAAAATTCGACAGCCTAACGGCGTCACTTCAAAATTCAGAAAATGAGTTGATGAGAGAGAAAATGGTATCTCATAACTTGGACATAAATTTTACATCAATAAGGATATAGAATAACCTATCCTAACATAATAGTATGTGAATTAAAAGATATAACAAAATAAGTCTTTTAAAAAGAGGAGTGTGAAAGGTTCCCTTACTGACTTGGGTAACTTTCTAAACATACACCCCATGGAAGAAGGGTCATACAATGAAGATGTAAATATCCATAATTGAAATTATAATACACAAAGAGTATAATAATGATCAGTACATAAACCACTCAAAGGAAATGGTGGGAAAAATAGCATAAATGTCACGGGAATAAAAGTGAGATGAAAAATCCCTTAGGAAAACTCGGCAGCCTAACGGCGCCACTTAAAACTTTTAAAAATGGTTTTGATGAGATAAAATAGGGTCTCTCATCATATGAACATAAAAAAGTACAGTAATAGGAATATAAAATAACATCCTGAAACATAATAAATTTGAGCTTGAAAGAAATTACATAAAAGAGTGTGCTTAAAAAGAAAGAGACGGGTAGGATCCCTTACGAAAATTCAGCAGCCTAACAGCACCACTCAAAACTTCCAAAATGGATTGATGAGAGAAAATAGGGTCTCTCATCATATGAACATAAAAAGTACAGTATGAGTAATATAAAATAAAATCCCAATCATGAGAAATATGATCTTAAAAGGAATGACATAAAAGAGTGTACTTAAAAAGAAAGAGAGGGGTAGGATCCCTTACAAAAATTCAGCAGCCTAACAGCTCCACTCAAAACTTCCAAAATGGATTGATGAGATAAAATAGGGTCTATAATAATATGAACATAAAAATTATAGTAGGATTAATATAACAGAACATCCCAATAATAAGAAAGATGATCTTAAAAGGAATGACATAAAAGAGTGTACTTAAAAAGAAAGAGAGGGGTATGATCCCTTACCTCATATCCGACTTGACTCAATCGTTCTTTAATATCCTGAATAATAAACTTGAGTTAACTTATACTTGATTAATAAAGTTTTTCAAGTTCATTTTTCCTTTTATATCACTTATTACCTTGTCATGAACACTATTTAATTATTTAAGTTAATAACGGTTGTTTTAACGATCATTGCTACTTGAGTCAAAAATAAACTCTTTATAATTACAAGTTTGTTCATGGGGTACAATATCCATTTTATCCAGAATTATATTCATTATTTAGATATCATATATATAATATATATCCATTATATACATGCATTTATAATATTACATAACATTTAGAGGTAAGAAATGAAATGCACCGTTCATGGAGACGGTAAGCCGTACGTACGCATGAACGCTACTTACATTTCTATTTCATATTTAATGGAATTAAAACAAAATGATACATAATAGTATTATAATTCCAGTATGGTATAATATATAATATCATTAAATATATCCTTTATACGTACCACATATGGTATTAACGAATCAAATCACTTTGAGGGGGCGGTAGTTCGCACTTCCTAAAATGAAGATATCGTGTTTACCCATAATAAAAACCATAAAGGTATGCCATAAATGAAAAATACAGAAGATTAAGGAAATAATAAACATATTATATATCATATATCTATATAGTTACATCTTAATGGCCACATTTTAAGGTGTTAAAAGAATATTGAACAATCATCGTTTCGTGAGGCAGAAATTCACCATCCACAGAAACAGTATGTTCTTTTACCATTAGATGAAGGTGTGTGTAAGTGTATCTATAATAATTATTATAAAAACATCCTAGTATATTTAGTATACTGGTGTTGTTACAAAATAAATGAATAAAAAGAGTTTAGGGGGTTGGAGAAGCAAAATAAAACATAAGAACACAAGAGAAGACACTACCTTTAAAACGGGTAACTCTTTTTGATTTGAGCTCAAAGGCTTCCTTGGGAATACTTCTGCCCAAAGTGAGTCTTCTAGGAGTAAGATAGGGATGTGGAGAGACAAAATTGGTATGGTTTGGCCGATCCAAAGGCTTGATAGGTGTGGGTAAGGTGGTAGAGGTGGGGGCCTTTTATAAGAGGAGAGGAGGGGCACTCTTGGAAAGTTATAAAAGGTTACTTTATTATAAAATTCTTTTCAGATTCAAAAGGTCCCAAAATTATATATTTCGAGTATAAGGTGATAAGAGTTAAAAATCCACCCATACAATAGGTTTTTTACATGTGTAGGTCTTAGATTTTACATTATCTTTTCATTTTATTTAAATCGTTAAATAATGAGGTAATCGCTGCATCAGCATGGTGTCATACATAATTTAATTTATTTAATGTCTAAAAATTATAAAAAAAATATCCTGATGTAGGAAATATTTTTATATTTCTAATTAATATTTATAGTCAAAACTATTACTTTTATAACCCCATTTAAAAAATTTTTTAGTAAAACAACTCATGTTTGTGACATTTTTATTTTAACATTATATAAAAAGTTATTAATGTCATTTTCTTACCAAAGTGGCTCCATTGGATCCCCAAGTTGACCCATGGATTTTCTTGGTCTTCCATGACACATCCAATAAGGGTGGGACATGTGTCAAGGTAATTTCATATTATTATAACATTATTTTAACTTAAACTACACTAATTACCTCTAATCGTGATTAAATACTTAAAAGTTACTATTCACCAAAAAATTATTTTAATCCCATTGATCCAAATTTTACTTCCTAATGAAAACCATGTATGTCAGATTTTTGAAATTCAAAACACAGAGGTGGTAAAATTTCATTTAAACGAAAAATCAGTTTTTTTAAGTACCACTTAGTGGTTTCACTATTCATCAAAAATTGAAGTTTTTTAGAAAAATACCAAAAATTCACCCTAAGCTATATTTGATATTACGAATTCAAAAATGATGTCTATTTTACCAAATTTATAACATATAGGTTTCATTAATTAATTTTATAATTAAATTCCACAGTCAAATCAAATAGCGTGTTTTTAAGAAATAATATCTATCAATAGATTGACACTCGTTTATGTCCAATCTCAAAGTGATATTAATTATAATGACCATCATTGGATTAAATGGTAAAAATATATTCTAATTTCACTTTAAAACCAATTCAAAATATAATCTAATCATATAAATAAATTAGATTAAAAAGAGGTTTTGAATTAAAATACAACATTTTTCACTATTCATTAAAAAATGAACTTTGTTGAAAAAATACCAAAAATTTACACAAAGTAAATTTTGATGTCCCGATTCTAAAGAAGAATATTATTTTTTCAAATATAACACATAAAATTTTCAAAAATTGGATTTAAAAGAGGTTCTCCATCAAAAGGTGGTTAATCATCCTTTTAAAGAATATTAGAATGTTTACGCTTAAAATTGGATTCATTCATATTTTTAATCCTCTAGAATTTATTGTAAAAAGTAAAAAATATTTGACAAGAATATATAATCATTTTGTAGTTAGTTCTGTTCATTCCCGTCATTACAACGGCTAGGTGTTAACTATCATTTAAAATAAAATTATTTTATTAGTAGAGTGCAACGTAAGATTTCAAAGGAACTCGTTGTTACGTATTGGGTAAGCCATCGAGCATAGTAACCCCTTTAAAGTAAAATTAATATTTAATTCACAAATATTAATAAATATGTAAATGATTTATTTTTTATTTACTTGGGATGTTACAAATCACATAGGGTTCTCTCTAGCACAAAATGCAATAACATACAAGAATCTCCCCCTCAGGAATCTATTGATTGTGCATCTTACCCTCAGTTAGTTGATATCCCATGAATATTAACCTTATGTGGTTTATGACCATTACATATTTCCCTTAGGTAAGGACATAACCATGAACGTTTCCATTAGGTTTCACCTATAGTGCTCTCAAGAACCCATCATAAGTACATTTTATAAAAGCCACAAATCTCAAACAAACATATATCATCCATACCTTAGGAATAAATCATAGAAAATTCAAACTAAGTAACATATAGAAAGAAAAACACATGGATAATCACCAATCATATCAATGATATCCTCATAATCCATAAAGGTTAATTCATTTAATCATCATTAATATTATCCATTTTCATTTTATAAGGACTAGATCCAAATTATCACCACAATTATATCAATCCCATTTCATTTATTATTTTTACTCCAAGGTCATTTTCATGCTAGTATATCCACAACTCTCCAAGTAAACATTATAAGTTTATTACACATCATTTAACCATTTATATTCCATGTGATTCTATTTAAATTAGTTAACTTAATTAATAAGTTATACCAAGATAGTTGATTTATCTAGTTATCAAATAACAAGTCCATAATCAATACAAATAAAGTTACCAATTCTCACAACAAATATAAATTTTCCATTTCCCCTATCATTAGGTAATAAATAACATTACACATATCATCACAAACACCACATTTATCCAAATCTATATCAAATCAAGTTCTAAATTATAACTTCAAATAAATTCACATGGTAAACCCAAGTATAAAAAAATAAAAATTTAATTCAAGCGGTCATTGATATTATTCGTCTAGGTTCAATTGTTGGAAGACCCCTTGGGTGGCCAAAAGTCGATGTCTCAATGCTAATAGACGTGAAGTGATCCAAAGGGAGTTCTATACATATATAACACAACAATTTATCCAGCGAAGTCTCATGTATGGCATGCCAGAACGATCCAACATATTTCACATAATAGGATAATAGAATATAAAAACTGAGTTATTTTAGAGCACCTACCTTTTAACAATTCTTTTCCCACTTTGATATTGAAGGCCAGCTAAATTTTCCAATCCCTTCCAAGATTTTCTTGCCACTCTCTTGTTAAAATGAGATTGTCTCAACACTCCAAGTTCTAGATCATTTCACCATGCCAAAAAAATCAGCACCAGGGTGCGTTACACCCATGATACACCACTGGATTTAGGCTATAAAAAAAATCCCCTGATGATTCTTCCAATTAAACTACCATATAAAATTAATTTACAGAAAACCCCTTTGTAAAATTGTAAACAAATTCATACCTCAATGGATAATCACACAAGTGTAGGTGTGATTTTTCTTAGGATCCCTTATTTAATGGATAAAAGTAACACTTGAGGAAAATTGGTAATTTCATCATCCTCCAGTAAAATCAACATTTTTTACTAAAATGGACATCTCTAAATTCAATAAAAATTAGGGAGAAATAATTAATAAGGAATAAATAGAAAGATATAACCCACTGACATCATTGAATCTTACTGAATAATTCTAATATCTATTGAGAATATAGTGGGAGGAGTCATTTTAACCCTCCCATGAACTCCCTCAGTTTCCTGAAAAAGTAATATGGGTTGATTCCTTTTAAAAATGAAATAAAAGGGAATTAAACATCTTTCATGACGTGACTCAAGGACCACATAGTAATTTTTTGGGCAGTTCCCCTAGAACCTATTTTTTACATCCTGAATCTTCTTAACCACACCCCATGAAACCAATCCACATCTTGAAACATATTCACAACATGGATGCACTGTTGGGTCTATTTTTAAAAACCCCATCACATTTGTTTCCTCTCAGATGTTCTCCCAAACCCTTGTGCCTTCCACTAAAGCTTAAACAACATCCAAAAACACATTTTTATACATTAAAACACCAATAACCTCATTTTAATTCTTGGATTTTTCAAATTACCCATCCACAAATGGTGAAAATTCAAATTCCATCCAAATTTATGACTAGTTAAGACATGGGTTCTTATATGTTCTCTTTTTTCAACTTATACATATATTTCTTGAGAATGGTGTTTCAATCAGTACATACCTCAGGTTTAGTACTGAGTAAGTATTCATAATATAATGGTTATAAATCATCTTCATCACCACTAGATAAATAAATGGTTTTTTGAACATGAGCTATAAAAGTTTTAAATTTTTCATGTGTTTATTCATTAGAGTCATTGCACAATAAAAGATCAAATTCCTCTTATTTTCTCATCAGATTTCTTCTTTTGGTTCTTTTAAATCTTTTATCACTTCCATGTGTCTTTTAATATTCTTAATAAATTTTTATCCACTTCTTTCCATGAGTATTTTCGTTATTTTAATATTCTTAATCTTCTTCGTTCTTATTTGGACAATTAATTTCATAGTGTCTAAGACCATTACATTTGTAACATCTTCCAATTAATATACATGTGTTCTTTCTTTTAACCTTTTTACATCTTTTAGAAATTATTTCAATAACTCTTTGATATTCTTCTTCATTGTCACAGTTGCTTGAGTCAACAATATCTTTGTCCTTGAAAATTTTCATATTACACATGGCTTCAAAATCCATCTCATCTTTCACATTATTTTTTAATGATAAATGATTTTTTATTTAATAAGTGATGATAATATTTTATAACTCATCAAGAGAATGATATTCTCTATCTTAAAGTGCTGAAATTTTAGAATCAAATCTATCTGGAAAAGTTCTCATCAACTTTATAAAAATTATGGAATAGTCAAGTTTTTCACCAACTCCATGAATATTATTAACAATTTAATTTAATAAATTAATTAAATCATCAATGAATTTAACCTATTCCATTTTTATGTATTCAAATTTACTTCTCTAGATATTTAGCTTTACCAAATTGATTTTCACATTGTCTTTATATCTACTCTCTGACTTGTCCCATATTTTGTTGTAGCTTTTATCACCCTAAATTTAGTGTATAATTTCTATGATAATGAAATGAGAATATAATTTTGTGATTTTCCATCCACTTACATATTCCTATTTTCAGTAAACATTATTTAATCATTGTTAATAAAGGGTGGAAATCCTATTTTGGATGCATTATGAACTGTTAATCCAAAACATAAAAGGTATAGAAACATTAGATTCTTAAAACTATGATAATTTTTTTCATAGAATGTTGGTAAAACCATACTATTTATTGAATTAATATTATCCATTCTCAAAAGATAATTCCTTCGATCCTACAGGGCTAACTTGGCCCTGATACTAATTGAAGTTCCGGGAAGGATCAATTTTCCCCACTAAGAAGGGGGTTGAATTATTGGATAGTGTTTTTTCAAATTTATTTTCAAAAAAAATAAAAATATATGGATTTTTATGGTACAATCCACTCAAAACAAAAATAAATCATTATCACATGATCATTCATAAAATAAAAGAGCAAGAAACCCAAAAAAATTATAGGGTTCAAATCCAATGTGGAATCCTACTCCTTGACATGGCTTGTTATCCTCCAAAACCATGAATTATTTTCTATATAACCATGATTGAAAACCTATTACTATAATTCATGTTCTATCCCACTACACATGTTAGGATTCACACCAAATATTACTGATTCTCGTTGCATTACAAAAGATGAATATAATATTAATAAGATCAAAAAATAAACTAGGTTTTTTTATAAAAAATATAAATATCCACTTTTATGAGCCTCTAGAATATAAAAGAATGAATTTTAAAAAAAATAGACTTGAATTGTTCTTCATAAATATCCTCAGACTCAAATAAAATCTCCTGAAGTCATGAGATTCATTAGACATTGGTCGCTAAAATTTAAACCTTGAATTTGGACTCCTCTTCTTCTTTCACTTTCTTGCACAATTGAAAACTCATAAAATTAATTCATTTCCCACTAATGCTTCATGCCACACTCTTAATTATTGTAATAAGAAAAATATGTGTTTATAATTACCATATGATCTCCATAACTATAGTCAAAAACTATTACTACATTAGTGCCTGACATCCTAGAATATTATATTAAAAATAGAAGCCTATGATTACAAATGCATTTAAAACTGTCCAAGCATCATCATAATTATTTATCATCATAATATTAGAATTATAAGAACCCATATAATCTAAATCCCTATGTAGAGAAAATTATGAATTATTTATGTTCTTCTCAAATGGAAATGTAGAATATTCCCCTATTAGAATTGGCTATGTGAATCTGTATTTGGATACATCACTTTATAGACTACACCATTTTCATAAGGATTCAGATTTTTGAATCATTAAAATAAATGGGTGATTTTTCTATGTCAAATCACTTATTCACCTAAGTAGTATCATTTAGATATGTGAATTCAGTTACATGGTTGAATCGGCTACATGGATAACTTGTGTCACTAAATCAGCTATCTAGAAAAAATAGCTATGTGATTTTCATATATAGAAGAAAAGGATATGTAAATCAGCTATGTAAATTTTCACATTGCAAATTCAGCTACTTGAATTTGATAAATTCTATTATTCAATCAAACTTAAATTGATCTACTTTAGCTAAACTCCATACATCATTAAAAATATTTTCTAGCATCATGAAAATTTATTCTGTGATTTATAAAGTCCTAAATACCAGTTCAAGTACCATTAGAATTAATGATCACCTTAAGAAATGTTGTTAATAAATACAACATCCAATACTCACAATGAACAATGGGATCTTCTATATTTCTCAAACTAGGCCAAAAATCAATGATATTATTCACAAATGTTTATCAAAATAAATTTCTCTAGTATGCATCGCTCATTCTAATGAACCTATAAGATACAGGGTCTAGTTCTTTATTCTTTATACTACAACCCTGGTGCCATGTGAAATTTTCATGTTTCTTCTATGGATGTTTTTCAGAAACCTAAGTAATCATGTTATCCCACAAAAATTATCTTTTTCCTTAAATAAGGGATATACCAAACACCTTTCAAATTTAACAAGCTAACATTCCTTGTCTAGACATATAAATCTATCATGCCAAAAAACATAAAGAGAATTTCTATATTATAGATGAGAATTGTTAAATATTTCAGAGATGTTACTCTCCATGAACTCCCTCTTGTATGTTCAATAGAATGAAACTCTAAATTCTATCACCAAGACTCAAGTGATCTTGTGGTACTAAGGATAAAACCACTCCTTTCCTTAAACACCAGGATAGAGGACCCAAATTTGAAAGTATATCTTCTTAATTTTTTCCTCTAATAACTAAAATACTTATTCAATTGACCTTTATTTCCATAGTTCCAACATAGGGGAGCACTTTCCACTATAATAATCCTATTTTTTCTCCTCTTCCAATTCCCCTTCCATTGACCTTACTATCCAAAAATATTCCTTATTTATATGAATGATAAGAATTACTGGAAGACACTTGGATCACCTTTATATGAATTTATTCATTCAATATCATGTCACATAAATATGTGAACTTCAAATTTTCCTTTTCGCTATAATTACTCACAATTGTCACTATTGCATCACATGAATTCTGAAGGGAGGAAAGTAACAACAGGGACTAAAATAGGGCACTGAAGTCTACCTTTATTGATTCTATATGACATAAAATTATATTGAAGTCAAAAATATAACTAGATACAAACCTTCTTTCCAACATTCACATATCGAATATTATCTTTAGAAATAACACTTTGTCCATCATTGAGGGCTTCTCATACAAATCATCTGTGATCTTGATGATTTCTAATGTAGTCATCACTTCCCAAATTCTAAATTCTAAATTATTGTAAAGTGACATACACTTAATCAAAATTGATTTCTTGTCCATCCTTTCTCATTATTCCTTCTTTAATTTCATTCATATAAGATCCAATCATGGGAAGGTCAAGGTATTTCTGCGCAATAAACTCTTCAATTCAAATTTTCCAAAACCAAAAATTAATTCTTTTGAGCTTCTCTAGCCAAACCATTATCTCATATAGCATTATCCTACTATTAATTGTGAAATCTCACTACTTTTGATCATATATAAATCAGTATTTCATGAACTTCTTATTGATAATCTCTTATAATGAAAAGGGATGAATCTTGTTACTAAACTAAGCTCTATAACACCTTCATCAGGGCCTTATCCACTGAAATCACTCTAACCATGAGCTTAGATACCACTTGTTGGGATCAAGACCAACTTTCAATTAAACTACTAGAATAAAATCCACTATAAAATCACATGGAGAAGAAGAAAATCTATAATGAACCCCATATATGATTCATGAATCATGGAAGAATGATAAAAAAAGTCATTACACCGCAATATAAAACTACTAGAATAATACAGGAAAGACTATCAGAAAGAAAGATTGAAATAAAACAAGAATAGAAAAGAACAACACAAATAGATTAACTAGTTCAGTCTTACACTCTAACCCATGAGAAAATGTTTCTTTACATAATTCAAAAATAAATAAGGATGATTATTATAAAGATTAAAACCATCACACTCTTGTAAAGTGAAAATATTATCAACTACAAGTTATACACACTTTCATATATTAACATAAATTTGGGGAAATGGGATACATTACAAAGAAAATCATACAACACATACATGAAGGAAAGTACTCAGTGAGACTCAAACTTGATACCTCACTAAAACCCATAGGGGAAGATACCACAAGATTCACCTTATGGGATCCACCCTACCATGTATAGTAGTGACATTGAGATGATTCCCATATCTACCACTGTTTGATCCATGTGGGATGAAATCAACCTCCTCTGAGATCCACAGAGGAACCCATCACAAGGTTTAATATTTACACCTCATCAACATGCCCAACTGGTTGATTGTTCCACTTCTAAAGATATCATAAATTTGAAACCCTATATATCTTTCAGGGAGTGGCTTTTGGATGGTCTGACTCCTGCTCATCAGGTTATATCCTCTAGTAAACTGAAACTCTTTCAATATCACTCCATCATCACTCCTCAAAGTAAAGGCATACATGTAGATCCAAACATAATTAAAATAGGGATTAATGGTATATATTATTATTATTTTATTTTTTTATTACAATGACATTCACCTAAGATCGGGACTTGATATGCTGAATTGTACCCCACACCTCACACAGCCTCCCTTTCCCTTCAAGAAAAGGTCAGGCATCTCTACCCTCTAATAAAAATATAATATCTTCATAATTAATATTAAATGTATATATACAAAAATTAATGATGGGGAATTTCAGGCATTGCATGTGGAAATAAATTGCACACCCCACCCCTCCTCTATGCCTAATGGGATGATACGACTTCACTGCCAATGATATCCAATAGTGTCTATCATGAAAACTGAACCCAAACCATCTCATCATCCAAGATGTTATCTCGAGCGACCATGTTATGCACCAGCCACAATGCCACTTCCCCCACCAAGCATCGGTGACACCCATCCGCTATCCAATGTTAGGTCCAATGGATGAATTCCATAATCCAAAATGAAAAGAATATGGGGGGAGGGAGATTAATAACTAGAGAGAAGAAGAATAATTTTTAATTATCTATAATCATCACACTATTATAGAAGCTATCTATCTGAATTCTAGAAATGATTTTTTGTCGGTGCAAAAAAACACTTCCAATCATCGATCCCTTAAAGGAATTTAGACTTCATCGGTGCTAAAAAATTCCAATAAAGGGTGTTTTATCAGTATTAAAAATAAAGTGATGATAAAGTCCCTATTTAATAGAACTTTAGTTTTAGTGCTAATAAAGGGATACTTTATTAGTGCTTGTTTTAGCAATGATAAAGTGGACCTTTATCATCAATTTATTTTTTCACAGATAATGGTGACCCTTATCAGTGATTTTTTAGCACTGATATCAGTGCTTTATTTTATAGATAAAAAGGTTCATGGAAGCTACTTCAAAACATGATAACCTGTAGCAAACCTATAATATAACAAGATTAGAAAAGTATAATTAAATTGAAACATAAATATTACAGAATACTGGATTGAAATACAAATATAACATTGCAATATAATTTCAATTAAGAATTTACATACAAAACATTTACATTGAAATGATAATTTTAATTAAACAAAAAAATTTACAACCCAATATATAAAATCATAACTCTTATAGCAGGATTTCTCTAATGATCAACCTTTGAACAAATTATTATCCTTTCAATAAAACCAAGGTTTATTTTAGAAATAGTACATAAAAATAAACAAAGTATAATTTTAATGTTATATAATCCACATAAGTTATATTATATTATTAATTACTGAATATATTAATTATATTATCAGTTATACTATTAATTATATTATTGATGATTATATTGTTAATTTTATATTAACTATTAATTATTAATTATATTATTAATTTATAATTATATTATGAATTATTAATTACAATTTTAATTAATAATATAAATAATTTATTTTGTCATTTACTCGATATAGTAATGATATTATCATTTGTTAGTTATATTAATTACTTAAATCGTTAATAATTATATCATTAAACTAAAAATCCATTTTAAAATAAAAAGCATGCATTTGGAGTCATATCGGCCACATCATGTGTTAGATTAATATGAGGTTGATTTATACACACCAAAAATGAATTATGGTTTGTTTTCCTAAAATACTAAGACAACCCAATCTTGTTTACTCTGTTTTACCTATGTGATGCATGTTTTAGAGTAAAATGATACTTTTAATGTTAAAACATGAACTTTTAGTCATACTGAAAAAATCATCTATTAGATTGATGTGCAGTCAATTCATACTCATCAAAATTGAATTATGGATCATTTTCCTATATAATTAAGACAATTAAGTATATTTTACTTAATTTTGGCTATTTGATTCATGTTTTAGAGTAAGATGACATTTAATATGGAAACACACACTTTGAGTCATACCAAAATCATCATGTGTTAGATTAATATGTGGTCAGTTCCTATATGCCAAAGATAAATTTTGAATCATTTTCCTAAATTTTCAAGGTAATATGGGCTCGTTTACTCAGTTTTGGCTATGTGACATGTGCTTTACACTAAAATGACACTTTTATAGTGCAGACAAAAACATGGACTCATTTCAGCCATATCATATGTTCAAATCATGTGAAGTGGATTTCTACACATCACAAATGAATTATGGATCGTTTTATTAATGTTTGAATATAATATAAGCTCATTTTCTCAATTTTGGATATGTGACATGTGTTTTAAACTAAAATGACACTTTTATATTTAAAAAACACAATTTGAGTCATACCGGTCACATCATGTGTCATATTGATGTGAGGATTATTTCTACACATCATAAATAAATTATAGATCATTTTCTTAATGTTTGAAACAACCCAAGCTCAATTTAATAGTTTTGGATATGTGCTGAGCATTTTAATCTAAAATAATGTGCACTTTGAGTCATACCAACCACAACCTATTTCAGATTGATATGTAGTCAATTCATATACATCTAAAAATAATTATGGAAATTTTTCCAAAATTCTGAAAATAATATAAGCCTTTTTCCCTGTTCTTCCAATCTGATATGCATTTTATAGTAAAATGGCACATTTATATTAAAAACATGCACTTTTAGTCATACTGACCACATCATGTGTCAGATTGACATGAGGTATATTCCTGCACATCAAAAATAAATTATAGATCAATGACCTAATGTTTGAAAACAATCCGAACTTGTTTTCTCAGTTTTGACAATGTGAAGCAAGTTTTAAACTAAAATAATAGTTTTATGTTGAAAACACACACTTAGAGCCATACTGGCCACATCGTGTGTTATATTGATCTGTGGTCAATTCATAAACACCAAATATTAATTATGGTTTGTTTTCAAAAAAATCTTGATAATTTAATCTTGTTTACTCAAATTTGGATATGTGGCATTTATTTTATATTAAAATGACACTTTTATATCGATAACATGCACTTGGAGTCATACCATCCTCATCATGTGTTAGATTAATGTGAGGTCAATTCATACATGTCACAAATGTATTATGGTTCATTTTTATAATGTTTTAAAATAATAAAACCACATTTTATCAGTTTTGGATATGTGACCTATGTTTTAAACTAAAATGACACTTTTATATAAAAAACACACACTTTGAGTCATACTGGCCACATCGTGTATCAGTTTGATGTGAGGTCAATTACTATATTTATCAAATTAATTATGTATTATTTTCCTAAATTTTGAAAATAATCTGATCTTTATTTATCTATTTTGTCTATGTTATGCATGATTTAAACTAAAATGAAACTTTTTTATTAAAAACACAGACTTTGAGTCTTCCCGACCACATCTCGTGCCAGATTGATGTATGATCAATTATTACAATTCAAAAATGATATGTAGATTAGTTTCCTAATTTTTAAAAATAAATAGAGCTCATTTTCTTGGTTTTGAGAATGTGACACATGTTTTAAACTAAAAAGGAATTTTTATATTGAAAACATGCGTTTTGAGTCCTACCAGCCACATCATGTGTTGGATTGATTTGAGGTTAATTACTATATGAGAAAAATGAATTATATATCATTTTCCTAAGGTTTCAATACAATCTGATCTTGTTTCCTCATTTTTTTCTATGTGACATGTATTTTATACTAAAATTATACTTTTAAATTTAAAACATGCACTTGGAGTCATACTAGACACATCGTTCATTACATAGATGTTCAGTAGATTAATGCACACCAAAAATTAATTACAGGTCATTTTCTTAAATTTTTAAAATAATCCAAGATCATTTTCATAGTTTTGGCTATATGATGCATGTTTTAAACTAAAATGACACTTTTATATTGAAAGGACACACTTTGAGTCATAACGGACAGATCATGTGTTATATTTACTTTTAGTTGATTCCTATATACCTAAAATTAATTACAGATCATTGTCCAAATTTTTTAAAACAATCTGATTTTTTTGCTCATTTTTGGCTATGTGACGTGCGTTTAAACTAAAATGACACTTTTATATTAAAAAATGAACTTTGAGTCATACTAACCACATTGTGTTTCAAATTGATGTGTGGTTAATTCTTATACACAAAAAATATATTATGGATCGGTATCCTAATGTTTCAATCTAACCTAATTTTCTTTTTTTTACAATGTGACATTCATTTTAAACTAAAATGACACTTTTATATTAAAAACATGCACTTTGAGTCATACCAGCCACATCCTGTGTTGGATTGACATGAAGTAAATTCCTACATACCAAAAATGAATCATGGAAATGTTTTTAAAATTATCAATAAAATATGATCTTATTTACTTAGTTTTGTTAATGAGATGCACATTTTACACTAAAGTGACACTTTTATATTAAAAACATAAACTTAGAGTCATACCAACCACATTGTATTTTATATTGATGTGTGGTAAATTAATACACACCATAAAATAATTATGGATAATTTTACTTAATTTTGAAAATAATAAAAGATCATTTCTCATTTTTGGCTATGTGGAGTGTATTTTAAACTAAAATGACACTTTTATATTAAAAAATCACTTTAAGTCAAACTAGCCACATCATGTGTTAAATTGATGTGTGGTCAATTTATATATGTATAAAAAAATTATGGATTATTTTCCTAATGTTTGAATATAATATGAACTTATTTTCTCTATTTTGGAAACATTACACTGATTTTAAACTAAAATGACACTTTTATATTGAAAACATGCACTTTGAGTCATACTGGCCACATCATGTATCAGATTGACATGTGGTAAATTACTAAATATCAAAAATAAATTATAGATTGGTTTTATAATTTTTGAAAACTATATGACCTCATTTTCACATTTTTTATCATGTAACACATGTTTTAAACTGAAATAACAATTTTATATTGAAAATACGAACTTTGAGTCATACTTGTCACATCATGTATTAGATTAATGTGCAGTTATTTAATACATTCCAAAAATAAATTATGGTTTTTTTCATAAATATTCAAGACAATATTAGCTCATTTTATTAGTTTTGTCTATGTGATTCATGTTTTACACCAAAATGGAAATTTTATATTGAAAACACATACTTGGAGTCATACCGCCCACATCATGTGTTGTATTAATGTGAGGGAAATTAATATACATCAAAAAAAATAATTATAGATCATTTTAATAAAGTTTTAAAATAATCATATCTTATTTTCTCAGTTTTGGCTAAGTGACACTTGTATTAAATTAAAACTATATTTTATTAATGAAAACATAGACTTTGAGTCATACCAACCACATCATGTGTCATATTTACATTATGTCAATTCATAAACATAAAAAATAAATTATAGATTGTTTTCGTAAATTTTAAAAACATTATATGCTTGTTTTCTCATTTTTGATTATGTGATGTTTTTTTTAATCTAAAATGAAATGTTTATATTGAAAATATGTACTTTGAGTCATACTAGCCACATTGCATGTCATATTATTGTTCAGTAGATTTCTACAATTCACAATGGAATTATGGATCAATTTTCTAAATTTTTAAAATAGTTTGAACTTGTTTTCTAGTTTTTGAAAATGCAATGCACATTTTCAACTAAAATGATGCTTTTATGTTGAAAACACGCACATGAAGTCATACCAGCCACATAGTGTGTCGAATTGACATAGAGTACATTCCTACACATCAAAAAATAATTATGAATCTTTTTCATTAATTTTAAAAAAAATTATCTCATTTTATCATCTTTTATATTGTAAAAAAATAAACTAAAATTACAGTTTTAATGTGAAAACATATGCTTTGAGTCATACAGGACACATCAGGTATCGTATTGATATGTGGTAAATTTATACATGACAAAAATAAATTATAGATCATTGTAAAAAATTATCAAAACTATCTGAGCTCGTTTTCTTATTTTTTAAAATATAAAGCATATTTTAAATTAAAATGTCATTATACATTAAAAACGGTCACTTGGATTCATACCAACCACATCGTATATCAGATTGAAATTTGGTCAACTTCTAGACATTAAAAATTAAGAATGGATCATTTTAATAAATTTTAAAAATAATAAAATATTTTTTACTTAGCTTTAACAATATGACACGTGTTTTAAACTAAATTACCTTGTAGATATCAACTGGAGTCTCATCATTTTCAACAGAAAACCTTGGTTCAGCATCCTTTATAGTTAATTCCTCATTTATAATTTTAGAATTTTATGGGGATATGGGTGGATAATCCCTATTAGTATTTAAATTATCTTTAATTATCATGTATTTGGTTGAATCAAATGTGAAAGTAAAGGAACTCATCTTAATTCTTCATCATGGAGGTGGAAGTGATTATAAAAAGTCCCATACTAATTTTACAAACTCATCAAAATAATGTAAGATGAAAAATTAAAATTAGATACTAGGTGCATATATGTACCTTCCCCAGTAGTTGGTCAAATGTTTTCATATTTTTGGGTAGAAATATCCTTGACCCATTTCCCTCTCACCATTGTCTCAACTGTAGCCTTGATGTCTAATCTCTCATGAGCACCAAAAGCTTCTAACATGTTACTATCTATACTAGAATTTGTAGATCATAACCCTCCATTATACTTCTCCGTGATAAATAGGTCAAATAATTCTTTCTTTATAATTTTATCACCAAATAATTTTATAGTTTCTACCAACTCATCATAACCCCTAAAGGAAGAAAATTAGTGAACAATTGAATTTTATTTTAGAAAAAATAATATCTAAGCATTATGATACTAATACTTTAGATCCAAAATGTATCTCAAAGGTCATATCCTACACTATATCACTCACATAATAGTTTATTACATAAAATTGGTGTTAGAAACCATTTTGACACCATGTACTTTTCCCACCCATCTTTAAAGAAATTTACTTCTTCTTTTGAGTACAAAGACTATTGTTATTCCTAGTAGTGCTGAGAAAATATAAACAAAAAAATATTAATAAATATTTAAAATAGAATTTAAATTACCTTCATAAATTACCTATTCAAGGATGCTGGTTTTTTTATGGTATATAATATCCTTCATAAATTTTCAAATGTAATATTAATAATTGATGTCATTATTTTATTTTTTCCACTATAGAAACATTGGAATAAATGATTACATTTTTGTAATGTGTTTTTATAGTTAAATATTACTATATAAACAATAATGTTTTTCTATTTGAATAACTCTATAGACTTTTTTGTTCAATCACCGGCCTCATACCATGATTGAGCTAATATTTATAGATTTTCGTATCATAACAAAATTATTGTTAAAATGAAAACTAAAATATATAATTTGAGGTATATCTATAAAATGTTGATTATGGTTCATTAAAAATTCACAATTAATATCATCTATGGTCAATTTTCTATAAATCCTTTCTTTGGATCCAAAAAAATAAACATTCAGGTTATCCAAATTGGCTATGATAAGCATCCAGTGCTTCCTAAAAAATTATAAGTAAAGAAAAAATAGAAAAATATATTTTATATGATTAGATTATTGAATTTTACCCTTTAATTATAGTAATAAATAGGATTATACCATATATTATTTTATTTTCAAACTCCTCACTTATTTTATCTTTTTTATTTTAAATTTTATTTATTTCCAATGAAGTTTTTTCCTTAGAAATTATAGAGGGATTAATGAGTCAATTTCTAACTTCACAGGGTTTTCCATTTATTTAGTAGTAATATATATTCCTATATAAGATACGAATATTTTTTAAAAATAATAATCATGGTAAATGATTTTTGGAAAAAGGAATTATGAAAAAGTAACTCATGTATGTATTCACAACTGAGACTCTCATCCATTCAAACATGATAATCTCATTTATACACTCACAACCAAATGTCTCTATAAGTCCTCTAAAAATATTTATTATTCATATTTAATGTATTAAATATTTTCAACTTTGAATTTTTTATCCTCATGAACTTGTAATGTTAATATATGAGACAATGTAACTAGTCGGGTGAAGGTACTCTTAGAATTTCCTTTTGATTTCTTGGTTGATCTGACAGATTTTCTTCAGTTGACCATCAGTTTCTCATTTTATTCATCTATAATACAATTCCTCATTTTATAACTTTTATCATCAACTATTCAATGTATTTCTTTTGAAAAAAATTGTTAAAGTCATACCTCTTTTATCTTTACAAGATTAAATAGCCATGTTATGAAAGTTCCAATAGCATTATCGATCATGGTAACATATAGATCATCAAGTGGAATAGGAAACTCATCACTCATCTCAGTAGCTACTTCAATCCCCACTCTCACATGAACTTTTGGGGGTTTTTTATTTTGTATCTAAAGGTATTGGGTGATCAGCGGAAGCTGGTGGGCTGGGTAATTAGAAAAATGCATCGACGTGATGATGTTACTTGTCGTCGTCCATGATCCAAGAACCGATATGCTCCGATGATATCACGTAAATTAAAAGAGCACACAAATTAAAACTGTAAACATATCTCTACATATCTGAAGGTGCGGTCAATGGTAACTCATGGTCAATGATCATTGCTTGAAGTATCCATAGCAGGATCCCTCTAGATCATTCACATGTTATTGAAAAATCTATGAGATCATCGATCATCAAATTCATTGTTCTAGTGCGGCGATATGATGATATCTTCAACGTCCTGGAAATCACTGCATCAATATTTCTTCGATGCTTGAGGTATATCTTAATATAATCTCCTCAATGGAGAGTTTATATCTTTATAAATTAGGAGGAGATAGAGGCTCTAGTTTTCTTTCCATGAATAGTTATAATCTAGTGCCTCTCTCTACTTATTTATTGTTGATGATGAAAAATACCTGAATGGGTTCCCCAACCCCCATTTATTAAACATCAAATTAATAAATAATTATTACAAACTAAAATGTGTGAATAGTATTTATTATTTTAGCACATACATGTAATATATATAATATTATATGATAAACCCATGTCATTTAACTCAACTCGTTATTCCCAATTAATATTAAATGAACCTTGAATATTAAACTAATATTCATTCGATTAATACTTTCTCATATTTACTTAACCTATAAATAAATTTAAATAAATTCAAACTAATTATTCATAACTTGAATAATAATTTATTTATTAATTTCTTTTGTGATCGATACCTTGGACAACACTCAGACCCTATTGTGGGGGCCACAATGTCCAATAATCTTATTCAACTGAATAGAACATATTCTTGAATACTCTATTTTGTGTGACCATCTAGGCTCGTATCTCGATAGTGGTGAAGAAAATCCACAGAAGAATATTAGAGTCTAGCAACTCATCATGTCCCCTAAAGAGATAAGTATTGTCATACCAATGAAAATCAACCTATAAACACTTATTGTGTATTATAATCTCTTTGTATTTTTATATCTCATTAAATAGGATGAACACTTGTGTCATCAACCTTTTCATTCTTTATTATTTATTGATCTAACCTAATGGATTTACCTTTTGGATACATTGGTCAAAGACTTATGAAGGTAGGACCATCCTGATCAACTAGGCCTGAGATATATAACTTCCTTAACTTGGAAGAAAAAAATCCTTTCTTGACCATTCAACCAATATCATACCACCAATGACACACCCAACATAAGCTACCCCATCACGATTTTATTACCTTGTGTTTTTTATTACATCAAAGTACACAATCAAATGGTACACACTAGTACTGATGTCAAGTCAAGAGACCAATACACATGTTAGTACATATGAACAACCAATGACACCCAAATCATGTGGTGTTCCTATTGGCAGGTATGACCTCATGATCTCACTAATAGAGATCACCAAGTGAGAAATTCATGAGAATAAGTCTCAGTGCTTATGATCCCCCATCACCTAATAGTAAAAAATATACTATGTTTAGTCAGTAAGATGTATCTAGACCATATGACCTTTGTTTTAGATTAATTTCACAGTATCTCTAGGTTCTCATTATAGACTTAGATCTGTTATAACCTTTTTATATGAAAATTAATCTATGAACATTACCATTAAATAGTGTATGTAGAAATATCTATACTATAATGGTATGTATACATCATGTATATCTAATTGTATACACAATATGGTAATCAAAAGTATTGCATAGATGGGTTTAAGAAACCCACTATTTCAACACTCCCAATTTCACTATATCTAACTTTATTACCAAACATGTTAGTTACTTGCAAGATAAAGATCATGTTTTTGTTGAGTAATGCCTTTTTCTACTAGGCCTACCACATTTTCACTGAATGGATATTCTACTATTTGTGACCTCATCTCCTTTTTTAAAACCTCTCAAGAGATAGTATCCCCAAGTATATCCCTTTTATCTACTATCACAACTTAACACCTTGGATAGTAAGAATATCTTAATTTACATTATGAAAATACCTTACTTGCTATGTGAAATTAAAAGAACTGGAACAAATCATTTAATTTAATAACTACTTCTTAGTTGCCTCAAAATATATATCATACTTGGTATTTGTAGGTATGGGTACCACTAGATTACATGAGTTTTCCTCGCTCATTCCCTTAGCCTAACCGTGATATTAGATCTTGTTGAACTAAGGAAGACTAGGTTTTTTCCCAAAATAACTAGTATCATTTTTCTCGACATATGATGTATATATCTTTTGTACTTTCCAAAGTACATTTTGATAGTTATGGCTACTTTACTTTCAATCATCCTTGAAATAATTGATATTTTCCTACTATAAAGTATATCATAGAAATATCAGTTCTTTTATATATCATGACATATGTGGTTGATCCATCAATGAAGTGCATGGAACTCCACTCAACACATTAATCCCCTCTCATGTTCCTGACATGACAACCTAGAGAGATTATGCCATGTGAAATTGGTAAAAATTCTTCCCTTGAATTGTTCCAATTTTCATTTTTCAATACCATGTCACTATATATACGATTAACTAGGTCCAAGAAACCCTTAGATATACCTTGGTAGATATTTTTCCATATAACAAAGGTTTCTAATTTAATTCAATCACTAGAGAATTATTATCATGCTAGTCTTAACTAAATTTAAGACCAATATCTTTTATCCATATGTTGTTGAAAAAAAATTCACATGGAAAACAATGGCACTCCCACTAGCCTTTTGTGTACATATGGAAAATATTCATTCCAAATTAATGTTATGAGATCATGTTTCTTACTTTAATCCTAAACTAGATTTCAATAACTTTAAACCCTTATTGGAATCTAATGGTGTCATTATCCCTTTCTGGTTGTGTCGTATAGACACCTTCTATGAAATTTGGTCTTGACATCCAATGGCTAATAAAATGATCTTAGAATTTAGCTATGAAAAGTAAAATTCTAATGGATTTAGTTATACAAACTTGAAATTTAAAATTGATCCTTATTTGTACTTCTCTTGTACCACCCATGTATCATCTATCTTGAATACTCACCGTAGTATACAAAATATAATCCCCTTTTCACTTTTATACATGGAATCCATTATTTAATTTCAATTTTTCTTGTCAATATTAGATTATTACCATATACTGATCACTTTTAGGAATTAGTATTCATAATTAATAATTTATTACCAGTTTTTATGAATATAAAACTATCTCTATGGTTTTAACTTTCCTATATAGTATGTGTATCTGGAATATTCTGGTTCCACTTGTACTTGTGGATCTTGTTCATATGACAACCATATATGAATCTCGAGCATTGAATAAATCCAAGTCAATCTATCTCCCACTATCTCTAATAGATATGTTCACCCTTATATATAAATGTATTACAACACTTTACTTCCACTTTTCTATCCTTGGGATTTACATAATATCCTACGAAATTGTTAGGAAAATTACATAGATTCACTATGTGTTTAGCTTGATGCTAGTTTATTTATTTCCTTACAATATTTTTGCATCTAAACACATGTCCTATGACATAATGGATTTCCATACTACTATGACTTTTATGATATCCATTTATCATTTTAATTTTCAAATTATTTTTGGTATTTCACCATCATTTGCAAGGAACATCTTGAAATATGATGGAAGTTACTCTAGGTTGTAACATTGATACTATTTAAATCATAAATTTGATAAATAAAATGTGAATTTAGTAATTTCTCGACACTAAATTTTTTTTATCAATGTTAACATTTAAGACTCGTCACCAATCCTCCTTATTATAATTAGAATCATGATGTACATATGTTGATGTGCATTTAAGAATTACTCCACATTGCATTATCATGATTAATGAATGCTTGGTCAAGATATTCTTCATCATGAAAATATGAAGCACCTTATATATTTTGACCATGAATATAAATCACTATTAAATTTATTAATAACTTAAATGAATTTTATGAAGTATCTTTGCGACTAGTTTTCTCTTGGAATAGTTTGTGCTCACTTACTGAACTAATTCCAAAAACCTTGTGACATACCTTTTTTTCTAAAGGTTTCTTTGTCTAAACTAAATATGTCAATTATACCAAAGTTGTTTAGCTTTGTCGATCTAAAATACCATATTGGGTATATTCTTGACATCCACTTTTAGTTTTTTTACAAAGAATTATCTTTCCACAACTTGGTAAATAAGTCTTATATTTTACATTCATCACTTATTGCCTATGATTCAAGTACCACTAAACTATTTTTTGAGTATGTTACACCACAAACAACATTCATTATTGAACTTTTAATAATGTATTATTATTTACAAATAGTACATGGGATAAATTTTTTGGTTATACAAAACAACATGTTCAAGTAGAATCAATTACCTAGTAAATAGAAGTTATGTTCTTCTCATCGCTGACTTAGGAGTCTCCCTTTCTCAACTTCTTGGAGAAGTCACCTTACTTATTATAATGTTTATATAATTACTTGGTAACTATATTTAAATACACATATGTTATTGGCATATTGTATTCAATACCCAAGAAGTATTTTAAAAACAATACTTATATATGATGAATATATACTGAAGAAGAAGCGGGTTATTTCTTATTCAACTCAGTTAATTGAATTTTAAACTTCCATAAATTTATTTCATAATATTTTCTGGAAATTTTTAAGGTTCTTTTGGAATAACATACCATTGGCCTTTTCACCTTGTCTTCCAATTAATTTTCCATAAGAACTAAATGTCGCAACCTGACCCAAGCTGGGGCTCAATCTGTGACTACCCCAAGCCCGCTTCTATATGCCAGGGGTTATCCACAAGTGCCAAAGGCTCAAAAAACATGGGGATGAATTTTACTAAGAACTTGTACACATGCACATATCCAACTCAATGAAAAGGAGTAGAGAAAAGAAGAAAAGAATGCAATTGTTGTAATGTAACATAAGCATGCATGAACCACTAGATAGTACGAGAGTACTGTAGTGAATACTGAAATGTAAAGGTGAAAATACATGAACAAACCAGAATCTAGTCCCAACCTGACTACAATTAGAAAAGAGTATACACTAAGAGAGCCCATCTCTTGTATCCCAATAATGAACATCGTATGTGGTCCACACAACTCATATCCCTACGCTTCATTGTATTCACGATCGAAACGTCCTTCATCTGCAAAATACATGACATGTGTCTGGAAAATCCCATGCATGGGTGAGTATATACATACCAAGTATAATTCCACAAAAAGGTGAAGAGGGGAAGTAAGAGATACAAAAGAAGAAAATTAGTAAATGGAACAAGGTACAGTAAAAGAGGATGGAAAGAGTGTAGCTCAACCCAACATGAGTGTGAAAGTAGGCTCATCCTAACACAAGGAGATCAAAATGGTGATGAGGTGACCCCCCCATAAATTCATCGCTTCCTATATCTGAATAGTAGAAAAATCCAACCATGAGAAGATAGACATAGAAAGCATGTTCTGTACCCCACACGTCTCTGCCTCTCTTGGAAGGGGAGTAACCAAGACCTAAGGAGTGGGTACTATAGCCAGATATGTGTGTGTGTGTGTGCTTAGTCAAAGAAGACAAAATGAGAGAGTAAGGGGATCTCCATCTCAGGGCTCAACCAAAGAAGATGAGTGGACAACAGTTTCAGGGTAAAACCCTCTGCAATTCCCATCACCTCATGTGTCTACCTAGGAGACACAAGTCAAAGGGGCTCAAATCACCACACCTTGATACTATCCTCTTTAGGTGGCACTGACTAACCCACATGGTTTTATATCACATCACTGGGACACGTCTTAGTGGGGAAAGCACCCTAATTTCTTGTGAGTCTTTAATTATATCGAACCACACCTCACCACTATGAAAAACAGTTGAGGGTATTCTCTAAATAATTAGGGATGGCACTTCCTAGCCTAGCTAGAGGGTCATCCTGTTATCATCGGGGACTACACTCCCTAGTACAACCATAAGTTCATCCCAGTATCTTTCATCATGGACTACACTACTGATCCTGACTAGGGGTCAGTTTGGTATCTCACGTCAGGGACTACACTACCTAGATCTTACTCGAGGGTCATCCTATAAGTTTTTTGGGGAGTAAATTTCCCATATCCTATTGGAGGGTCAGCCTAAATGGTCATCAGGGACTACACTTCCTAGATCCTACTAGAGGGTCAGCCTAAAAGATCTTCCTGGTAAGCATGTCTGGTCGTTGTAATCATCGGGTGTCATCTCTACGTGTGCTAAACCAGAACATGCACATTGTATCTCGATATCCAATTCTGAGGGTACCATCACGTTTTATGTGAAAAAACACTCATGATAAAAGAGGACTTTGCTTTGATTTAATAATAAAAATGAGGCTTCAGCCCCAACCTTTTAAAAAAAAATGAGATACAGAGGATTGCAGTATTCTCATGGTAGCTCAAACATTACATGACGTGTGAGGGGGCCACATAGTGTGTGGACCCACTTCATTGTCTGGTCATGACTCTGTCCAGACAAGGGCCTTGTCCTATATAGTAGTGCATTCCATGTACGTGGAATAAATGGTGTGTTCCATTTATCTAGGGACCAGGATTTTTCTATTGGATGTGTCCATGTGCTTGGACTCTTTGATTTTGTACTTCGCTACACTACGTGTTGGTTCACACAGGATGTTACCCATGTGACCAAGTCGTGTCCATATGCTTATCACAAAGCGTGTGTCTTTCTATGTCTTCTTCACATGGCTCATCTCACATGGAGAGGTGGTACATGACATGTCAAAGGGATTACACACTATTTCATCCTTATCTTTTCCCAAACCCTAGCGTATCCACTGAGGAAGACTACACACTGTGTGTTCTTAAATGAACACAGTGTGTGGTCAGGATTTTTCCATAAACTCCAGTTTCTCCTGAATCATTATCTTCCCTCGAAAAATGGTCAAACCATTTTAATTCCTACAGCATTTCCTTACAAAATATTCGGATCTAGCTGTGAATCATGCTCATCATCTTTCGTTCACCGGGAATCAGCCACCAAAATGAATGAGTGTTTCATTCTTCGTTATGCACACCGATGCACCTTCAATATTTTTCAGATGGGTATGATACCTATGGATTCTTGATCCTTCCATAATTCCATTTCTAGATCTATTCCTCACTCATGATTTCGTCATCATTCCGAAATTTAATTCAGAATTTGGGTGCCTAATCGAGCTTTGGTCGCCCAGAAATTATCAAACCGGGGTTCAATGGAATTATTCACTACTAAATACAAAGAAAAGGGGGGAAGGCACTAAAAACCATGGTTTTAATCATCACTAAACAAGTTTTCTAGGATAACGATCGAGAATGGGGCATTGTGGTTATAACATGTGATGAACAATAAAAAATTTATTTTTTGGGCTCATGTAGAGTTTGAAATCAAATGTGCAGGTTGAATAATTTAGTTTCAACATGCTCAAACATTTAATCCAAGGTACAAAAATGCTAAACATGATTCCTACTTATTGTTTGATTTGATTTTTGGTGAATAACGTGTTCACTAATGATAGAGGAGGATCTGTTTCATTCTTCCTATCTTGATCCAGCTAGAATCATAGGTTCTTTGTCGTTCTTCGTTTTCCAATAGGAATGAGAGGAGGATAGAAGTGGTCATTGGGAAAAAATATGATTATGTGACCAACTCCTTTAAACTAGGATTTTATAAATTTTAATTAGGTTAAATGAATTAATTAAATTAAATTAATTTATTTATTTAATTAATCACATAAAAACACCACCAAGGAGTGAGGGGTTTGAACATCCCGTGTCGACTCATTTTATGTCACACCTTGGGAAAACACCATGTTTCAGACCCAACTATGGTCTCGGATTTTCAAACTGATAAACTATTTAAGATTTTTCCCATTTTCTTTAATTAACCAAATGTGCGTAGTATAACATATATTTAATATGTTTATAAAATTAAATCTGAGAAAAATGGCCCTCAGAATCACACACCTTCTTAGTTCCTAGCTCTAGAATAATATTTAGAAATATTTCAAATCCATATTAAGAAAAAAAAAACGGGTCTCTATATAATTCCCTCATTCATGATTTTTTTCACCAAAAAGAAAAACTAAACAAAAAACTCGGAATACTAAGCCTAAATTTGGATCTCCCACTCCCAGGAACTCTCATGTATGTTTCCATTATTCCACAACACTCAGACTATATGTATGGCCCATCCTCACCAGGTCCACTCTTGTTGGTCCTCGATCGTCACTAGGTGACCAACAAAGTTTTCTCCATACATGATGTTCAGCTCTCCTAAGTCAATAACATGCATAGGTTCATGCATGTATATCCTCAGCTGCAACATGTGGAAAATTTCTTGCACCATCTCCAATTGTGGGGCTAAGGAAAGATGGTAGGAAACCTCACCAATCCTCTACATGATCTAGAACGGTCCAATGAACCTTGGGGATAGCTTTCTTCCCTAACTAAACCTCTACTTTCCACATTGTGGGGAGACTCTTAAGAAGATATGGTCTCTCTACTCAAACTCCAAGGGCCTATAACTACAATCTGTGTAGGACTTCTGTCTTCTCTAGTTTGTCTTTATCCATTCATGGATGACATGTACCTTCTTCATCGTGGCCTGCACCTACTCTGGGGCCATAAGAGATGACTCTTTAATCTTCATAAAGCATCAGGATGGCATGTAGGTCCTCCGATATAGGTCCTCAAAATGTTTCATTCATATGGTGGAGTTGTTACTGTTGTTCTATGAAAACTCCACCAATGTTAGGTGATCCTATCAGCTCTGGCTGAAATCAAAGATGCAATCTCTCAACATATCCTCTAGCACCTGGATAGTGCGCTCGGTCTACCCATTGTTATGGGGGTTAAAGGATGTACGCATATGTAGTTGGGTCCCAAATGCCTCCTGTAGGCCTCTCCATAATCATGACATAAACCGAGTATCATGATCAGAGACAACCATTGAGGGTATCCCAAGAAGGTGGATGATCCCTCACACGTATGGTTTCCCAAAACTCTACACTGAACTCTCCTCCCTGGTAGTAAGGAAGTGAGATAACTTCATGAGTCGGTCCACTATCACCCAGATGGATTCGTGTCTCTTTGTTTTGTGTGGAATACTTGTGAAGAAGTCTATGGATATTCCATCCCATTTTCACTCTGGGATATCAAGTGGCTATAACAAACCAGTCGAAACCTGGTGCTCATCCTTTACCTACTGATAGGTAAGGCATCATATTATCAACTCAGCTGCACTCTATCTCATTCTAGACTACCAAAACTACCTATGAAGATCTCTATACATCTTCCCCACACTAGGATGTATAACTAAGGGAGAAGTTTTGAAATCCTACATCACTTCCTCCAACATCGCCACTATAACCAATGTTCACCCTTGGAATAAGATCTTGTTATTACCTCCTTCATAATATCCATATGGTGTGTCACCTATAGATATTTGATCATGAATAACCTCACAGACAATGTCTCCAAGCTAATACCCTTTCAAACACTCAAGGAGCGTAGGATTCAACACCATCGACTGTAGGAAAATGGTACCATCATGATCTATCAGGTTCAGATGTATGGAAGCTAACTACTCTAGAGCTTCACGTACTAAGAGAGAATGGGACTTATTGCTAAGTGAAACTTATACAATGTTTCCCTTCCCTAGAGTATAGACTATATTGAAGTTATAGTCCTGTAAGAACTCCAACCATTGTTGCTACCTCAGGTTTAGGTCTCTCTGAGTGAATATTTACCTAGGACTCTGGAGGTCTGAGTAAAACACAAAGCGCTCTCCTAGAAGGAAGTGCATGTACATCATAAAATCTAAGACTACCACTTCTATCTCCAAATCTTGAGTTGTATAGTTCTTATCAGGGGGACTCAACTTTATCTACCCATATGTGATGACCTCATGTCATTGCATCAGTATGCAACTGAGTCTAGTTCCTAAGGCATCAGAATATACCACGAAGTCAACTCCTTCCTCTAGTAGTCTCAATATTGGAGCGCTCATCATCCTCTACCACAACTCCTCAAATGCCTTCTAGAACTACTCGGACCAGGTGAGAAACTATCCCTTCTGCGTCATAGCGGTCAATGGGATTGCGATTCTAGATAAGTCTACCACAAATCTATTCTAGTACCCCAACAAGCTAAGAAATCCTTGCACCTCTAACACACTCTTTGGTGGCTCCCAAGAAAGCACTGCTTAGACCTTTGCTGGATCCACAGCTAACCCCTAATCAGAAATGACATTCACTATAAAGTGAAACCAATGTATCTAGAACTGGAATTTTGAGAGCTTTCCATAAATCTGGTGCTCTCAAAGTAAATCAAGGACCCTCCTCAAGTGGTCTTCATGCTCCTCCTCAATCATAGAGTAGATTATTATGTCATCTATGAAGATAATGAAAAAATTATCCATGTATGGCTATAATATTTGTTTTATCAAATCCATAAAAATAGTGGGGGAATTTTTCAAACCAAAGGCCATCACTAGGAACTCATAGTATCCATAGAAACATCAAAAGGTCAACATTGGAATGTCAGCCTCACAAACCGGCATCTAGTGGTAGCCAGAATTATGATTGATCTTAGAGAACCATCTCACACCTCACAACTAATCAAAGAGGACGGAAATACTTGGAAATTGGTTATTTTTATTTATTATGGTCTAATTTAGGTGACGATAATCCATGGAAAGTTGTTAACTCCTATCTTCCTTTTTTAAAAACAAAATTAGATCCACCTAGGGGGATACAATGGGTCTGATGAAAACTTACCCACGAACATCCTATAATAGAAACCTCATCTCCTAGATCTTAGTGGGTTCCATCCGATATGTTGTAGAAGATATCAGGGTAGTCCCTGGTTGCAAGTCAATGAAAAACTCCAACACCCATCTCAGAAGTTTTCTAATAACGTCTTCGAGAAAGATGACCATATAATCCTCTACAACTGATGATATAGATACAATCGAAGAGTCTACTACACTAATGATCATACACTATCTAATGGTAAATGTGATGTAACCTCTTTATAATAACACTCACTCATCCTACTACGAGGTCTCTCTCGTCGAGAAAGGAGAACCTCGTGTCATCAGCACATAGGCATCTGACTAACCTATGGTGACAGCCAATCTAGGCTTAAACCATGGAAAGAAAATCCAAGTCTAGGATGATGTCATAGATTTCCATCATGAAAACTATTAGGTACCACATGAAAATCTCTCCTCTAAGTAATAGCTCATATTTCTGGCAGATGAAAGATATAGAGAAAGCATTCCATATAGGAACCACAAGGCATAGATGATATACTAGAATCTCTACTTCAAGCTCCATATCCCACACAAAGAGTCCAGAGATAAAATAATGGATAGACCCACATGTTTTCTAATAATGAGGATATAGTATAGTAAACACTAATCGTACCTCGAATCATCTCGTGTGTCATTAGGTCGTAGACATCCATAACCTGCAGCTATCTGTCGCCCCAACTTCCAGCTCCCTGAGCCTGATGTGGACTTCCTAGTGGTGGTGGTGGTGGGAGAACCTCATACCTTCATCCCCCACCTATAGATCCTCCCGTTCCTTTTCCATCTCTGCCTCCCTAGGGACTACCATGTCCCTACTGAGGAGATCCCTGATCACGGCGTTGCCTCTACCGGGGTGGTCCATCAGTTGCCTACCTTGTATGCTCAGTACACCTGGTCAGGTATTCCTAGTCCGTGTGACCTTACTCATAATAAGTGTATCATTAACCCTATCTGGGTTTCCCTAGTGCTCTTCACTTCCCCTGAACTGGGTGACCACACCCTTGAATCTGATCATAGAAGGGTCTCCTGTTTCGGGACCTCTGACGCCTGCCTGCTGCTAAATATAACTCATCCCTATTGTACCTAATTCCATCTCCATATATCTGGAATCCCTCTACTAGAAATATCTTGGTCACAAGAGCCTTCACCAGCACCTCGGCCTAGGTGGGGATGTACAAGGGCACTACGATGGCTCGGATCTCTCTACGGAGTCCCTGTTCAAACTTGTGTGATCCGAAGTAACCATCTATGATCATGTCAATAGAGTAGCGTGTAAGGTCGTTGAACCTCCCCACATACTCTTCCACTTTCGTCCCTCCCTACTAAAGCTCCATAATCTCCTAAATCTGGATGGAGTGCAAGTAGGAGGGGTAGTACTCTAGGTAAAACAGTTGCTGAAGGTCGTCCCATGAGAGTGTCTCCTCATCGCGCATCTAGGTAACTTAGATCCATCATCTCTAAGATGTTCTGTGGAAAATTCTAGATTCCAAATATTCCCTATGATTCATTAGGTTCTGAAGTGGTCTAAGCATGTGTACCACCATCTCCATCCAATCCCCTACTTCCTGAGGGTCTGTCTCACCACAGAACCTTCGTAGCCATTGATGTTGGAACTCGCAGAGTGCGCTCAACCTATGCACATCCTCAACCTACCCTGTTGGGACTATCTACTACTTTAATGGTGTAGGAACTCCTACCTATCCACCCTGGAGGAGGGGATCACGTGATGGGACTTAAACTGAGGCATCGTCGCTCATCAGATCATCGTCACAAACTGGAGCTGGTATCCTGGATGACTGGTGTCGCAGAGTCATACTATAAATTATTAAGTATTACCATGGTTAGGTGAGAATATATATATATATCAACAAAAGAATGGTAATTTAACTCAAGAAGAATTGTCAAAGACTCGATCCAATGTGATGCATGTACCATTGTTCCCCACAACAAATTTCTCAGAGTTCTGAGTCAACAAGTGGGTAATCGGGGTCATAGTGAATGGGTACATCAGCTACACATACCATCACTGGACTCTCTAGCCTGATAGATGCTCTCGAGACACTTTGACACTATTTCCATAAATCCAAACCAATTCCTTTTTTTAGGGAATGTCTGAACTATGTCCCATGGAACGAACCACCTTCGATACCACTCTATCATGAACCGACCCAAGTCGAGGCTTGAGCTACAACTACCCCAAGCCTACCTTCATATGATAGGGGTGGGAACTAGGTTTCAAAGGCACAAAAATATTGAGGAGACCTTTTTCTAAGAAACTATAAACATGAACTCAACCAACTCAATGAAAAAGTAGATATAAAATAAGAAAAAGCTGAAACTCTTGTAAATTAACATAAACATTCATTAACCTCTAGACATTATTAGATTATGGTAGTGAATACTAAAATGTAAATGGAGAAAACACATGCCCAAACCATAATATATTACCAACCTGAAGAAAACGGGAAAAGAGTATCCACTGAGAGATCTCATCTTCTATATTCCAACTATGACTACTATATGTTAGTCCGCAAAACCTATATCCCTACAATCCTCTATAGTCACGATCGACCTATCCGCCATCTTCAAAAGACAAGACATGTGTTGGGAAAATCCCATGCAGGGGTGAGTATATACATACCAAGTAGAATTCCCCAGAAAGGTGAGGGGGGATGTAAGAGATACAACTGAAGAGAAGTAGTAAATAGAATAAGGTATGGTAAAAAAGGATAGAAAGAGTGTAGATCAACCCAACAACAGTGTAAAAGTAGGCTCATCCTAACATAAGGAGCTCTAAATGATGTGGAGGTAAATCCCATGTCAAGTCATCACTACCTATATCCATAGAGTAGGAGCATCTAACCATGAGAATGAAGACACAAAAAGAATATGGAATACCCCATTTGTCTTCACCTCTCTTGGAAGGAGAGTAACCAAGAACCATTGAGTGGGTACTATAGCATGATATATATATATATGCCCAGTCAAAGAATCCCAAATGAGGGAGTAAGTGGGTCTATATCTCACATCTCAACCCAAGAGGATGAGTAGCCAACAGTTCTAGGGTAAAAACATCTACAATGCCATGCACCTCATGTGTCATACCTGGAGAAACAAGTCCAAAGGGATCAAATCACCACACCTTGATACTGTTCACTTTGGGCGGTGCTGACTTTCCTGCACGGTTTCAGATGACATTACAAGGACACGTATCAATGGGGAAAGCACCCATCTTTATCATGAGTACTTAGGTATGTCAAACCACACCTTGCCACTATGCTGCATAATCAATGTTTCTTCTCTAAATCATCTAGGACTACACTGCATAACCCAGTTGGAGGGTCAACCCGATATCATCAGGGACTACACTACCCAGCCCACCAGGAGGGCCAGCTCGGTATCTCTTGTTGAGGACTACACTACCTAGTCTAGTTGGTGGTTCAACTTAGTATCTATCATCAAGGAATACACTACCTATATCCTACTAGAGGGTCATCCTGGAAGTTCATCGGGGACTACACTTCCCAGATCCTACTGGAGGGTGAGCCCGAAAGGTCGTCTCGGTAAACTTGTCTAATCAATGTCATCATTAGGTGTCATCTCTATATGTTCCAACCTATAACATCTGAATTATATCTTTAAAGCTACTATCAAGAGAACCATAATGTTCTATGTGGAAAACAATTCTGGATATTCATCTCATGGACTGAAATCCAAGTTCAAACAAAGGAGATATGGAGGATTGAAGTTTTCTCATGGGAGCTCAAATAGTAAACAGAATGTGAGGGGGCCCATGCAGCATGTGGCCCCTCTTCACTATCTGGATATGTCTATGGACATACATAGGCCCCATCCCATGTAGTAGTGCATGCCATGTAGGTGGAATACATTGTGTGTTCCATTTATCCGGGGATCGGGCTGTATCTGTTGGTCATATTTGTGTACTCGGACTTCGTGTCTGTGTACTATGGTACACAACATGTTAGTCCACATGGTATGCTACCCATGTGACCAAGTGGAGTTTGTGTGCTTGGCACAAACTATGTGTCTAGAAATTTCTCCATCACATGGTTCATCTCACACAGAGAGGTGGTGCATGGCATGTCAAGGGGAGTACACGTCATTTTGTCATTATATTTTCCCAAACCCTAGCATCACTTCAGAGGGAGGTGATACGTCGTGTGTTCTTCAATGAACATAACATGTAGTTGGTATTTTTTCAGAAACACCAATTTCTCCAAAATCATTGTCTGCACTTCAAATATGGTTAAACTGTTTCAATTCCTACTGTGTTTCCTTACGAAATCCTTAGATCTATCTGCGAATCATGTTATCCAGTCTTCATTCACTGGGAATCAGTCACCAGGATGAATGAGTATTTCATTCTTCATTTTCATGTTGATGCACCTTTGATCTTCGTCGAATGGGTCTTAAACCTATGAATTGTGGATCCTTACATAATTCCATTTCCATATCTATTCCTTGATTGTGATTCCATTTTTGTTCCACAGTTTCACCCCTAATTTGGGTGACCAATCGAGCATGGGTCACTCGGAAATTGTGGAACTAGGATTCAATCGAATTCCTTGGTGATAAGTGTGAAGAAAAGTGTGATGAAGGAACCAAAAACCAAGGTTTTAATCATCACCGACTAATTGTTCTTAGATGGTGATTGAGAATGGGGAACTTGTGTTAGAATATGTGATAAACTAAAATAAATATATTTTTTGGACTCATAAATAGTTCGAAATCAAAGGCTCAAGTGGAATAATTTAGTTTCAATGTGATCAAACATTTAATCCAAGGCATAAAAAATCTAAATATGAGTCATACCTCTTGTTTTTTTATCCTTTGTGAAGAATGAAGTTTTCAAAGATGGAGGAAGATCTGTTTCATTTGCCACATCTTGATCCATATAGAATCAGAGTTTCACCTTCATTATTTATTTGCTAATAGTAATGAGAGGAGGAGAGGAGAAGCCATTGTAAAACACAAGACTATGTGGACAAATCCTCCAAAACCCAATTTTACAACCATTAATTAGGTTAAACAGATTAAGTAAATTAAATAAATTTATTTATTTATTTAATCACTTAAATGAACCGCCAACAGGGGAGGTTTCTGAATGTCCCGTGCTGACTCATTTTATGTCGCGCCTAGGGAAAAGACCATGTTCTAAATACAAACATGGTATTATATTTTTGATCTGATCAATCGTTAAAGAGTTATCATTTTTTATTTAATTAAACACATGTGCATAATATAAAATAAATTAAATATTTTTATAAAATTAATTCAAGTCACACCAGGCCTTAGAATTGTACATCATCTCGGCATCTAACTCTGAAAAAATATAATAAATATTTTAAAGTCTTATTAAGAAAAACTTGAGTCTCTACACTAAAGATGTTAATTTCATTAATATTATTATTTACTTGTATAACATTACCTAAATTGGTAATGAAGTGTCCACTCCATCCTGTTATTTTGTAATCTTAAAAGAAACTAGATTAATTAAGTGTATAAATGGGATGCTTTGAAAGATTGTGATCCATCTTTCAATTTACACAATGATAGTATAATATTATCCATTAATATCTTGCTTCACTTTCTCCTCAGTAACTTATCAGAGATGAGACTACATATTCTTAACATCCATGTATTAATTTAGTGGGTACAACTAACATTGTACATTGATGATAGAATTATGACATATCCATTATATGCTTCATACATGAATCTCCTATAAGAAATTTTACACTCATGCTTCCTGAGGTATCCTGACAGGTATAGGCACCCCAACATATGTTATAGTTATGTTCCCAAGCACCTATACAACACTTGTAAATTCATGCTAGTTTGGACATTAACTTTGTACAATATTTATTATAGTTTTACTGGTTGTATTACTTTCCATTTTCTAAAAAAACTTTAGCATATTAGTACTTTTATTTTGATTATTTAATTAGACATTACTAATTAATTTCATCATTAAATGTCTCCCATTATATTATTTAATTCTAGGAACCCTCTATGCTATAATAATAATACTATGACTCTTAATTATTCTATTTTTAAGGATCCTTGAAGCTCCCCTTATTGTATACAAGATTTGTCTACACCACTACTTGGAGGGTTAAAGGTTGGTGTTTGGCTGGACAGCCTCATTAACTCACGGTTCCTTGATCTGTTGAGTGAAGTCCCTACTTCTAAAATCATTACTTGATTTACTCAAAACTTTCTTATAAAATTACAACAAGCTAAATTTGGATTTTTATTTGTGAAATTTCTAATTATGGAAACCCACCACTCTTATAAGAACTCCCCAGTAGTAATAGGTACCCTCAACATTGGCATGATGAGCACCCCAAACAACCAGTTTTGTTCAAACTTGAATGATGGAAGGTGGTAATGACTTAATATTCCTTTGAGGGTTTTTGTTTTTTTCTCTCAATGAATGTAATCCATTTCTATTAATATTATTCATCTATGTTGTTGAGCTCACAACTTATCATTAATTTAAAAACATATGTCACTTATTTATGTATTTTATTATTTATTATTTTATTTATTTTCCTGATGTTATAAAATGAATAAAATAATATATAAATGAATAAAGGTAAACTACTAACTAACTGTTCTTGAGAATCTAAAACGACCTGGGGGCATCAAATATAATTTTTATCTTCTCTCCTGATGTAGCTCACCCCCATCAAGTATGTCTGCTTCTCATATGATGTATCACTTTGTCTTAGTGGGGTCCATATCAAGTCTTAGAGTACCACCTCATCATGGAAGATTCCACATCATGCCTTGAATCATCTGGGTCAACGTACACCACCTCATATTAGAGGGTCCACGTCATACACCCTCTTCATCTAATATATAAAATTACTCTTGCATAGGTGGGGGGCTAGGGGTGTAAAGTACATCAAATGGATTTGGGCACGCAGACCCTTGTACATTTTAACTGGGGAAAAAAGATGATGGGTAGACCATTGTTTAACTAATTGAAACATTGTATTTAGCTTAAAATAATTACTTAAATAAATAATTAAATGCAGACATACATGGTTGGTGCTCAAGACCAGTGGGTTGGTAAATTAAATCACGATAAAATTAAATTGCATTAAATAAGTACAAGGGTATTAATTAAATTAAATGAATTAAATAATTCAAATAATTTAATTATTTTAAGTCTGATAATTAATTTAATTTTATACCAAAATTAAATTAATTAATTAGTTTAATTTAATAACAAAATTAAGTTAGTTTTTTCTCCTGGGTATTGAAATTTATTAATTTATACCACAATTAATATATTAATTAATTTTATTTAATTATTAAATTAAATTGATTAATTATATTGATTTAATTAACCCAGGTTCTGAAAAGCCCATGTAGATCCAATATGGGTCATGTCATACCTGAAAAAAACCCATTTTGGGCTGAGAAAAGACTATGCTTGGCTAATCTAGACCAGGAAGTTTCACCTAGACTCATTCAGGTTGGGCAGACCCGCCGAGGCCACATTTGTGGTAATTTGGGTTGGAAAAATCTGTTGCATGCGTACCTCACGGCCTGAACTGGTTGTGGGTAGTATGGGGTAATGAGGGATCCCAGTGTAGGAGGGGTCCATTGAGATAACTTCCCCATTGGTAGGGAGAGGTTGTGGGGATTTGAACTAGGTGAGCGGTGAGTCTGGAAGATAGCATGCAGGGCAGCAAATCCCAAGCTGGAAATGGAGCGATAGGGGTTTCCATAGGAGGGAAGGAGCAGGAGGCAGTCTCAAGGAGAACCAGTTGGGAGATTTCTTGTGAGGTATGTGGTCATCTAGAATTATGTGGTGTTCTGGTCTGGATAGCTGGGATCACCGTCGTGTTTGGGCCTAGTAAATATGTCGGCAGGTGGCCCTGCTTGAGGTAGCTGGTGAGAAGGAGGATCCACCGGCATGGGAATCACCATTAAAAATATGGTGCGCGAGAGGGGGCATTGTTGTGGGCTATCAAGACAAGGTATAGGTATATGCTTTAGTTGGTGTGGGTGGTCGAACCGAGGGAGCTAAAGGTGTCAAACGGCCTTGAGGAGGGTGGATCCCAGAGGTGGGTGATAGGGAGGTCCAAAGTAAAGGATCATAGTCCGAGAAGGGAGGTGGATCAAGCGCTACTCGAGAGGGGTGTTCCTATCCAAGGGAGGAGGGAAACAGAGGGTCCACATGGACCCCTTATTTGGACCTTTTTTTTATGATTGACTAGGAATCCACAGCCATACCCTTATAATTTTTTCACACAGTTTTTTTTTCTCTTCTAAGTCTATACAATAGAATTTTAATTAATAATAATAATTATTATTATTATTATGAATAAAAGTTATTATTATTATATTTACAACTATTATATAAAAATATGATAAAATTTTATTAATTATTATTATTATCGAACAAGCATAAACCCGCCATAGAAACATATTAATAAACATTTCTTCACAATTAATACATGTTTCCACCAATTTCAATCCATAAATCGTTTTTCATATGGTCATAACTTGTCCATATAACCTTGTATTGTAATGCAGTTGGATCCATTGAGACTGTTTTTAAACCCTCTAATGAAATTTAAAGCAGTTAAATTTTTCTTCACTAAATAAATTTATGTGGTCCCTCTGATACTAATTGATGGTATTGGGGTGCTTAGTAGAATTCAGTAGGCTGAGGATTTTAAAATTTCATCAATAGGATGGTGTAACTTATTATCTCTAATGATCTAATCCCTGTTATGGTCTAAGGATATCACATAAATTAAAAGATCACAAAAATTAAAACTGTAAACATACCATTATAGATCTGAAGGCACGGTTGATAGTAACTCATTATCCATGATTGTTTCTTAAAGGATCCATATAAGGATCTCTCTAGATTATCCACACACACTTAAAAAATCCACAAGAGAACCAAACACCAACCATGATTGGAGTCCAGAAACCCATCAAGGCCCCTAAATATATAAGTATTGTCCTAGAAATGACAACCAACCTACGAACATGTACTAATTACTATAATCTATTTGTCTTTAAATGTCTCATAAAATAGGATTCACACTTACGTCGTTGCCCTTTTCCTGCTTTATTATTTTTTGATCTAACCGGATGGATTTACCTTTCGACTACTTTGAGAAAAGAATTAGGAATGTAGAACCATCCTAATTAACTAGGACTAAGATATATAACTTCCTAAACTTGGAAGTGGAAAATAATTTCTTGACCATTCAACCAATGTCAAACCACCAATGAAACACCCAACACAAGCTACCTCACCATGATTTTATTATCATTGTTTTTTCCTTGCATCAAAGTATGAAATAAAATGGTACACACTAGAAATGATCTCAAGTCAGGAGACCAATACACATGTTCATAGATTGAAACAACCAATAATACCCAAAACATATGTTGTTCCTATTGGTAGGTCTATCCTAATGATCTCACTACTATAGATCACCAAGTACGAACTTCATGAGAAGAAGTCTCAATGCTTATGATCCCTCATAAACTGATAGTCAAACATGTACTATGTCTAGTCAATAATACGTATCTAGACCATAGGACCTTTTTTTAAGGATAATGTCATAGTATCTTGAGGTTCTCATTATAGCCTAGAATCTGCTATAATATTTTGATACGATAATTAATCTATGGATATTACCATTAAATAGTGGATGTAGAAATATCTACACTATAATGGTAAGTATACAACATGTATATCTAACTGTATAAACAGTATGGAAATCCAATGTACTACATAGTTGGGTTTAGGTCACCCACTATTTCAATAGTATCATGTCTCTAGAGATATATTACACTGTACCCCTCACAATAAAGTGATGTGTGGGTATTGATAAATCGAAATCACATATAATTTCACCCTGAAAAATTTTAGTAATATAAAATTCTAAAATGTTATTTTATTCATATTTAGAAGAAATAGTGATGGAAAATTTATTAACCCAGGTAAGGTAGATGGTTGAGGGGAATGACTACCCTCAAATCTAGTGTGGTTTTGTGGCTCTTCATGTACTGATTATTGTTCCACTATTGGTTTTCATTGATCCTTTCACATATATTGGTCATCAAAACCTAGACTGGATAATAATATTTTTAAAGAATCTATCTATGTATTTATGCCATTAATCATATCATATGTATCTCCTTGTGGATTTTTATTCTCAAAATATTTCTGAGCTGACACTCCAAAACATGTACCTCTAACACGACCATACTATTCTATCTGCTTCAAATATACTGAAAGTAATTTTTATTCAAGTATATTTTATGTTAATTATTTTTTCTAAACCATATAAAAATATATAAACATAAATAGTTATTTTTCTATAATATTATTATAAATCATAAAAAATCACTACAACATAAATCACCTTTAGCAGCAGTCTTTTAGCGGAAGTTTATTAAAAATAATCGTTAAACCCCTCTTTTTTTACAGTAGTGACGCTCCCCCCCCCCCACCTGACCCCCCCCCATTCTCCCCCCGACCCCCGTGACTCTATTTCTCCCCCTGACCGAAACCCTAGATCGGCTCCCCACGTGCCGCTGGTGACCTCACCGCCCATAAGCGCGCCCCTCTGCCCATCTGTGTGCCTCAACACCCATCGCTTCTGACCCACTGAATCCCTCTAGGTATGGTTTCAAATGTCCCTTTATTCATTACTTATCCTTTCTCTTGATATGGTAGGTTCCGAAGCCTTCTTCCTATAGGAGTCATGTATCCTAGTTGATGTGGTTGGTTCATGTTTCCCCTGAGAGTCTCCTCATGTATGCACCCCCTATTTTGGTGTAGCAAGTTTGTGAAATTCTTCTTAGTTCCATGTAGGTTTTTCCTTAATTCCTCTTTATGTGTATCATGCAGGATGGGTTTATTATTGTTAACTCTTGTGAAAATGGTTTTAATCAGATTAATCAAGATAATGAATTTGTTTAAATAAAATTTAAAGGGGCTAGGGAATGTGGATTATGATGTTACAACCATTTTTGATTTAATTTGATCTTATTTGATATCACTATTATATGGGTGTAATGTCTTGATAAAAACTATGATTGTTTGTGGCATGATTATGTTGTAACAACTTCTTTTTTAAATCCTATATTTTTTGTGATTTAATGGTATCTATATAAATAAATAAATGATTAACCACATAAATTCTGTTAATTAAATATATTCCCAAGGAATGTATGGCTTCTATGATAACACCCTTAAATGAAGAAGTAAAATTGAATAAGATCCCCCTTTTCTAAACATGAATGTGTTGTATTGTGATATATGATGTGATGTGAGGAATTGTTCTGTTTTTTGTGTTTGGGGATAATCTAATGTGAATTTGATATATTAATATGTGTTTGGGGGAAGTGGATGACATGTGGTTGTAAAGTGGGGCTGTGATGGGTGTGGTATGGTCATGCAGCTGGGCTATGAAACTAGATATAGCTTTAAAGTGATGCAGATATGGATGTTGGGTTGTGGTGTTGTGTTTATGTTGTGTGGTAAGTTATGTTTTATCTACCAAAGTTTCAATGGAATTAATACTTTATGTTAATAATTTCAAATGGGTATGTTTAATGAGGAAATTAATGATGGGTTGTGTTGTTTAACAGGTTAATGTTTAAAAATAAACTAATGGGTTGGAAGTATGAAATAATATTTCTTTCTAAATGAAATGGGTTTTCTAATGAATGTTGATTACACAGATCAAATTCACTAATAAAGTAAAATTTATTGATAAAAATGAGACTTTGTAAAATGGATTAATAACTAAAATATGATTTGTGGCATGTGTTTTTTATGTGTTTTTATGCATTCATAGGTGGTAATGATTTGTGTGGATTCTGTGAGATGGTTGTTTTTTTTATAAACCCATAGGATGGGCTTGATTATTGTAACTCTATATGTATATACACTATATGTTCTTTTTATTTCTATATTCACCCCACCCTCATAGAGCACTATGTGTCAATACCCGCATAGTCACGTGGGAGGGTATCTTTCTAAATGTCCTTGTGGGAGGACTAATGGTTGGCCACCCACTCTTCCCTATTCCCTCTTCTAGGTGACAATGTCCAAAGTGTCCTTAGGAAATTTTTGATGTATGGTCCAGGTCTCTTCAATATGGGTTGGGATGTATGGTCCTAGGTGTCTTCATGATGATTTGTGATGTATGGTCTTAGGTGTCTTTCAGATGAGTTGTGATGTGTGGTCCTAGGTGTATTTTGGGATGAGATGTGTTGTGATGGACTAGGTGTGTGTGGTTGGAATATGATGTTCTGTAATGGCTAGGGTGTGTGTGGGTGATATGTGATGTGTTATGATGGATTAGGTGTGTTCAGGTGGGATATAATGTGTTGTGATGGCCTAGGTGTGTGTAGTTGTTCTATGAGCGAATAAAATATTCTCAAGACCATCATGTGATGGACTTGGGTATAGAGTTGTTTAAGTGAGATGGGTTTGAACTAGTGAATAGTAATTCATTTTTTGTTTTATGATTTCTTACAAAATAAACCTAATTTACCTATTAGAGTGAGAAAAATCACTGCTTAACTCACACACACATTGGAAACAAAATAGAAAATGACACTTGATATATAAGTTTCACCACCAAAATTGATAATTTAACCCTTGGAATGATCCAGAATCACCTAAGCCTATATGATCCACTAGAATCACCATGATGGATTCAATGAGAAGGGTGTATCTTTAACTTGTATTATAACATTAACAACAATTTCATCACCCAAAATATATCATTATTGTCTTCACTACCATGCCGATAAAGTCCAAACTAGGACCAAGAGAAAAAAATAAGACAACCCAACCTCTATATTTCAAAGAATACATGGATTTTTCATATCCTTATTATTCCACTTATACCTTCCCATCAATGGGTCAAATATAAATTGTATACTTACCTATATACTTAAATGAAGTTCCACTTTAAGGTAAGAGTTTGTTTCTATTTCATATTCCTAACTTCTATTCAATTATTATATTATTTATCAAGTCTTTACCTTAGTGATATCAAAGTTATGGAATCATTAGTTTGTCCATCTGTTTTGGTGGAGCACGGAATACAAAAAACTACAAGGATGGGATCCTTGTTCTTGTCTTCTTTTATAGATCTTTTTAATTTTCATGCTTTGGTTTTCTAGTGGGTGATTTACAATATGTATTTATATAGGAAATACTTATGTAACATATTTATATATTTTTTCAACTAATATATATGAATCTCTTTACCTATTTAGTAGTAACTGTGTTTTTTAATATTGTGTAGGCACATTATGATATACATGGATAAAAGCTGGATCACATTACCGAGGAACACACCTCAGTTTGTTAAGGTTTTGAAGTAGTTTTTAGATTTTTCAATTACCAATCGATCTGTTGAAGGGAGAATAATATGTCTATGTTCTAAATGTAAATTTAGAAGATGGTTGAAGATAGATGGAGTTTATGAACATTTAATATTGAAGTAATTCCTTGATCAATATTTGTGTTGGATTTGGCATGGAGAATCGAATGTTATAGAAAGGTTGAGCACTGATGTTAATCCACAAAATGAGCTCCCAAATTCTTCAACAATGGAAAATGAAGTGAAGAACCTCATAAATGATGCATTCATCACTGCAAGACAAAACTACCATCATCAAAACATAACAGAACAACCAGATGAGGGTGCTACAAATTGCAATGTGACAAGTGATGTTTTTGAGACTGTAACACAACTAGATGAAGATTTTAACATGTCATTGGATCCTCTTCTTGATTATGTGGTGACCAATGTAAGAGAAAACTTCACTGAGGAAAATATGTTTCATGATTTAGTTGATGATGGAAATCAAGAGTTGTATAGTGGATGTTTGAAATATTCAAATCTTTCTTTACTGTTGAAGTTGTACCATATCAAATGTCTATGTGGAATTAAAAATAAGGCAATGTCCATGATATTGGGATTGTTGTGTGATGCATTTCCTAAAGCAAAAATCCTAGAGTATTTTTATGATATGAAAAAATTTGTTAACAGGATTGGTCTGAATTATAAAAAAATACATGTGTGTCCCAATGATTATATGCTTTATTAGAGAGAGGATTCAAGTATAAAGAATTGTAAAAAATGTTCCTCTTCTAGATGGAAGTCAATGGGTGATATTGGAAGTCTAAATCAACATGCTTTCATGTAGAAGAATAAATAGAACACACCTGCAAAGGTTTTGCATTACTTCCCTATAAAACCTCGATTGAAAATATTATTCATTTCATCGAAAACCGTCGAACACATAAAGTGGAATTTTGTAGATAATAATAATGATGGGTTAATGAGACATCCATGATATTCACAATTGTGGAAGACATTTGATTCATTACATCCAAATTTCTCAGCTGATCCTAGTAATGTTTGATTGGGATCGGTTTCTGATGGATTCAACCCATTTGGGACTTTGAGTACCAGTTATAGCATTTGGCTAGTTGTTTTGATCCCTTACAATATGCCTATGTGGATGTGTATGGATAAAACATCTTTTATCATTTTGATTATTATTCCTAGAAAAAAATGGTTGGAAATGATATTTATGTATACTTGTATCCTTTGATTGAAGAATTACAGGAGTTGTGGAGCAACGGTGTTGAAACATTTGATGCTTCTTCTAAAACAATGTTTAAAATGCATGCTGCTTTAATGTGGACCATTGGTGACTTCCCTAGGATTGGAAATTTATCTGTTTATAACATTTACATGGGTTTGGTATTTCCTATTTGTAACTTTTATTTTGAGTCCAAATGGCTACCTCACAGTAGAAAATGGTGCTTCTTGTCCCATCGAAGATTTCTCGATGCATCTCATATATTTCGGCTGAACATATCAAAACTTAATGGTTTTATTGATTGTAGACCACCTCTAAAGTTGTTAACTCGTTCTAAAATATTGACACAACTTGAAAATGTTGAAACAGAATTTGGGAAGGTTCATCATTTGAATGGTATCGGGAAATGGGTTCAAAGTGCATTGTCAAGTGAAATCAGAACGCAACAATGAAAGAAAAAAGTATATTTTTCAAACTTCCATATTTGGAATTTAATTTGTTGCAGCATAATCTTTATTTGATGCATATTAGGAAGAATGTTTGTGACAATTTTATTTCCACATTGCTTAATGATCATGGAAAGTCGAAGGATCATCTCAATGCTCGCAAATACTTACAAGTAATGAACATAAAACGTGATCTCTGGCCAGATGAGGATGAAAAGTATGCTCTGGAAATTTTTGCAATGAAAAATAGGGATAAAGATGCATTCCTTAGATTTTTAAAGAATGTGAAGGTATCTAATGGGTATTCAAGTAACATCTTGAGGTTTTTTTACTTGAAGAATCATAAGTTACATGGATTTAAAAGTCATGATTCACATATTTTGTTACAACGGTTACTACCATTGGCACTGCGTACATTATTTCTTGAAAAACTTACTGCTGTTGTACTCCAATTCTACACATTTTTCAAAAAACTATGTGAGAAATCTCTACGTCCATTTAATCTTGACAAACTCCAGGAGAGGTTTGTATTGACCCTTTGTGCAATGGAGATAATCTTTCCTCCGTCGATTTTTAATGTCATGATGCATTTAATTGTGCATTTGGTTGAGGAAGCTAAATTAGGATGCCCCGTTCAATATCAATGGATGTATCCAATTGAGATGTACTTTATTTATATGTTTTTTAGTTAAGTAAACAATTTTTTGCACTTAATTAAATGAATAATTATGTTTATTTTATTTCACAGATATCTTCATCATTTGAAATCATATGTGAGAAATAAAGCTCAACCAGAAGGCTCTATTGTTGAATGCTATTTAGATGAGGAGTGTCTTACCATTTGTTCTAGATACTTGGATTATATTGATACAAGATTTAATCGAGTTGGACATGTTGACTACATATCGAATCAATCTCAAATAAATCATAAATCAAAAATATTTCATACTATTGGCTGATCAGTTGGGAGGACCTCAAATGTGACAGTGAAAGAATTGGAATTATTACAGGCACATAGATATATGCTACAGAATAGTGAAATTTCAGATCCATTTATTGAAGAGTTGAGGATACAAACAAAGAGAAGAATGAGAGTCTGAACATGAAATGAGAAAGATATGACGAAATCTATTAATAAAGAGCTTGTAGAATGATTTTCATGACGTATAAGTTAATGAATATTACAATTAATACGAATATTAGTTCGACACATATATTTTGTAAATATAATAAAGTATATTTCTTTTTTTTAGATCATGAATACTGATACTTGAGAAAATTTGTCAGAAGATTTGAAGTTTATTTCTTGAGGTCCTCTAAAACAAGTTAAAAAGTTCGAAGCTTGCAACGTGAATGGATTTAGATTTCGTACAGTCAATTGAGAAAGGGGTTTGAAAACATAGAATAGTGGTATATTTACATTTTCCGAAGTGTGATACTATGGAAAGATGACTGATATTATTGAATTAAACTACCATGGGAACTTTTTAGAAGTTTTATTCAAATTAAATTGGGTCGATATTATTATAGGTGTTAAAAGAGATTCCTTACAATTTACTTCTGTGAACTTCTCTTGCTTGATGGATGCTGGTGATCATGAACTGCATGATCCATATATCTTATCATCGCAAGAAAAAATGGTATATTATGTTAATGATTTTATTGATGAAGGGTAGAGTGTAGTTTCTCATGTAATACAAAGAGATTTGTATGATATGGGTGAAGAAGTAAAATATTTGACCTCTGAAATTGAATCTCATCAACAACAATAAGAAGAATTATTTGTCCATCATGATATTGAAAATATTAGTCTAGAAAGGATGAAGGAAGTGGATGAAGTAATGTAGAAAGAAACTAACATGATTTAAGGGGAAAATTATTATATGTACAGTTATTTATTCATTCAACAACCACTTATTTTATTTGTGCAGTCATTCAGTATCATTGTTATGTATATTTTTTTTGTTAGTACTGGTCATCTATTATCATTTTTAAATTTTTTTATGCATTTTTTTTTGAAATATATGTTTTTAACATAATTTTATTTTATTAAATTATAGGAATTCCAAGGAGGAAGAGATACACTATTTCATCCACTACTATGACAGATGACGATCCATCTGTCTCCCTCCCTACATCATCTGAGCCACCAGCTTCCTTCCCCCCTGCACTATCTCCCCCTACACCATCTCTCACACCCTCTGTGAGCGTCCCTTTAGAAGATGATTCTTTGAATCCCCCTTCACCAGGATCAGTAGTGGGGTGGCGGCGCGCCACTTCTAGTTCATCACGGGTAAACTGGAGGGTCACTGTTATAGGTACAAATTTTAATATAAATAAATTTATTTCATTTTTTACACTAATTTTTTGTTCATTAAAGATGAAAAAAATGCAATTTTGGAGAAGAATATAAAAAATTAAGATGTGTAGAATATGAATGGAGAGAATATAGTTGTCTCATTTGATTCATATGGGGTCCCTACGGATGACACTGTGGGATTACTTGGCCAAATTCTAGTCTAGCTGGCAGTGGAGCCCATTTCCCTTCCTATTTATTATGAAGATTGGAGACATATGCCTCCAAGTTGTAAAAATGAAGTTTTTGATTCCAAAATAAATGTAATTTTAATACATTATGGTGTAATTGAATGTCATTTTATTAATATGTTCAAAATGAATTTCTATATACAGATGTTTTTCCACTTTACAGTTGCTGGTGTGATAGCACGATAGTGGATGTTGAAAAATCATGGTAAGAAATGGAAAGACTTCAAATGAAGATTGTGAAGTTGTGCCAACAATTCTTTTTTGACTGTCCAACAAATGTATGAGAAGCTACCCAATGGGGTACCCAAAGAACAGTGGAATGTTTTTTTTGACAGACATCGTGATGAGAAGCAAATGGTATTTAAAAATATTTTTTTATATTAACCTCATTTTACATTTATATATGTATATAAAGAGGAGATGAAATTGAATACATTACTATTAAATTTTATTTTATTTATTTCAGGATCTCTCAAGAAATAATGCATCAAGTCGGGCTAAGAAAGTCATCCCTCACACTACGGGGTCAAAAATCTTTTCTAGAATCCAATCGACTCTGGTAATATTTTCATTAGTTTAAATATTTATAAGACAATGTTATGTGTTTAATATATTAAACTATTGATTTATCATTTTTTAATGCAGTCATAGAATTTAGGGAATGAAGCATCCTGAACTGATATGTGGTTGGATGTTCACAAAAAATCTGATAGAAGTTTTCTTAATGAGCCTACCAAAGAAGTGGGGGTATGAACTCATTTTTTCATTATAATAACTTATTAATAGTTTTAATTATGTTAATATATATTGATATTTGATATATAGGTAAAAATTAAAGAAATATGGGATTCCAATCCTGGGCAGTCCTACTCAGTCTCCTAGGATGACCCAGTTGCTAAAGTCCTTGGGAAAGAGCATCCTGGTAGAGTACACGGGATGAGTTTGGGACCTGTACCATCTAAGGTCTTTGGCAAGCCATCGGGGATTGTAGTTGCATCTACTCCTAGTTATAGTTATTCCATACCCGGAGATGCTCAGAAAGAGATTATTTCCCTATGAAACACAGTTCAAGACCAGGGGGATCACACTACTACAAATATGGACTTTATCAGCGCAAGAAAAGTCGATTAACAGCTCTAAATAAAGCACTATTAATCGATGTAAATATAAAGGGGGTCCCTTTTATCAGCACTCAAAAAAGTGCTCATAAAGGCCCCTTTTATCAGTGCTGATAAAAGGGTCCTTTATCATTGCTTTTTTTAGCGTTGATAAAAGGCCCCATTTATCAGTGTTTTTTAGCGCTGATAAAAGTTGAAAAATTATTAAAAAAATATATTTTTTCAATTATGGGGGGCTTCAACAGTTCTTAAAGCCCCCCTTTAACAGTGCCCACCACCCATAGTAGCCCACTAAGTCCCTGGGCCAACTCCACCCAGCCCCACCCCCCTTTAACAGCTCTAGGTAATTCCCCCCACCTGCACGCACGACCTTCCTTCCCAAGGATTCAAACTCGAGACCTCTTGCATACACACATAATCCTTTACCACTCCACCATATTGCTTTACTCCTCATTTATTAATATACCTATTTATTTATATATATATATATAGTTATATTTACTCGTATATTAATATATATGTATATTTAGTTATATTAATATATATTTGTATATATATATTAACATATATATATTTATATTAATATATATATAGTCATATTAATATATATACATATCTATTTTGTCATATTAATATATACATATATTTAATTATATTAATATATATATATCTATATATTTATATCTATTTATATCTATTTATATATATATTTAGTTATAATTATTTATCTTTATATTTATTTGTATATTAATATATATTAATATATATTTATAAGATTATTTTTAAATACATTTATAAAATATGGTTTCTTATGTGTGTTTTTATAAATAAATAAATACATACATACATACATACATATATACAACACACACACACACATAGATATATATTATATGTATATATATAGGTATAATTATACATATTTATATTTATTTACAAATATTATATATTAATATGTATATACAAAAGTGCTGGAAATGGGGTCTCGAAAAACCTAACAAATCACAGTCACTGAAAAAGGCATAACTTCCGCTCTAAGTGTCTGTTTTAGCTCCATGAATAGTCAATCCGAAGATCATGGAATGAAATACGATAAAACAGGTGTCGTAGGCCAATAAAACACACATATCATAATTTATAACCATTTTAAGAAGAATTTGACAGGGGTCCAGAGACCGAAACTGAGTTTTGGAGGCCTTCTGGTTGTTTTTTTGGATTTTAGGGTCCCATAATTTATTGGAACAATGTTTGAGTCATTCTTCTTTGTATATCTCTTCGTTTCCTTCGATTTTATATGTGGTAGATCCCAAACGGACACCCGGAGCGAAAGTTATGGACTTTTGAAGTTGGACTTTTTTTTGGAGTAATATAACTAATATATCATTCGTTCCTCTAATATTATAATGGTTTTGACTAGAATTTATCGTCACTTGTTTCATGATATTTGATTTTATTAGTCGCGATGCTCAAATGGAAAACTGGAGCAAAAGTTATAATCGTTTTAGTGAGTTGTTGGTTTCTTAGGTTTTTAGGAGATATGAGAGTTGCAAAATTTCAAACAATAATAACTTTTGTCCGTTTTGGATCTACCACATATCAAATCGAATATTACGACCATACCTACACTAAGGTGACCATTGTAACACCTTCTAATATTCTTAAAGGTATGAAAAGGTCCTTAATCCCTAAAAACGACCATAATTTCTGCTCCGGGGTGTCCATTTTGGGTCTATGACATATCAAATCGATATAAAAAATATTTTAAAAAATATTTATTATATTTATATCAATATAAATATACTTATATATTAATATATTATTTTTTTATATTTTTTTTTTGAAATATACACATTTATCAGCGCCATAAAAATGCGCACTGATAAAACCCCCCATTATCAGCGCTTTTTTTAGTGCTGATAAAGGGAACCCCTTTATCAGCTCTTTTTTTAGTTTTGATAAAGGGTGGCGTTGAAAAAACCTAGTTTTGTGGTAGTGTCAGATATTTTCTTTACAGAAAACGTTGACTGATATACATCAGCAGATGAGAAGATATCCCCCCAGTGGTATTGCATTGACTGGTGGTGAGCAGGTAAATCACAAAAATTCAAAATCATTTAGTTTTCAAACTTTTATTGGTTTTAAGTTTAAATATAAATATGCAACACTATTTAATTATCAATATAATGTTCTTATAGGTGGTAGCAGGAAGTGGATATGGAGGTGGAGAGGGTGACGACATTTGTTCATCATCGGACAGTGATTAGTAGTATTGTTGATATGTGGACAAATATTGATAGTCAGTTTTTATATGTATCATGTGTGGCACATAGTTTCCTCCAAACATTTTCAGGACCTATCATTTTCTTGATTTCCCATGTTTTCTTTTATGTATTTTATTGATTTCTGATGTTTCCTTTTATGTCTTGATTTCTCAAGTGTGGTATGCACCATATATATCGACTCTTTATTGTGATGATTCATTTTTTATGATTCATTTTTCCTAAATTCAATTTTTTCATTATAATAACTTATCCTGCATTTTCTATCCCAATGCATTTACCACTGCATTTCCATTTCTAAGAAGTACTTCTTAGTTATACTATTGTATCAATCCCTAGGGATGAGAATGTGTGCCTCGCTAACATGTTTAAGATAGATCACCCTTTAGTGTGGCATAATTCAAGTATCCAAAATTTCAAAAAATAGTGGGAATCCATAGATGCTGATATGAGATTGTGGGAAATTTTACTAAACTGTCTGTAATGGGGTTTTCCCATCATTTCCAAAGTGGCCTCCAAGAACAGTTAGGCAGTGTGAATGACAGCATCCATTATCTCAGTAGGCATGACATGCCGCTGGGAAAATCCCAATATATTATTTAGAACCCCCCACCCTAGAAAAATGTCAAATAGACTACATGATCAGTTACTTACCATTCATAACATCAACTACCCTATCACAAATAATTTATTATAAGAATCCATATTACTTGATAGAATATATCAACCCCCTTCACGAGACACTCTTCCCTTTGAAGGAATGTTCCTGATCACTTCTATTATATTCCGCACATCAAAATATCTAGGATGTGTAATGGGAGTTACAATATATTAGGAGTCATATTCCATTCCTTCTAAGGAACCCACACTAAAGACTCCTTTTACAAAGAAATCACATGAGTGAAAAAAATATGATACTTGAACCTGGTACATCACTCTTAAAAAATTATGAACCCTTATCCATGGGAGAGATGATTTTACCTTTTTTCTATCTTAAGTGTCAAGTATAATAATTCCACATGGAATAACCCAAGTGAGAGATGATTTTACCTAATTATTATGTTATGTTTCATTTATAAAAATTCCATACGGAACACCAACATAAATTAATCCTAAGAAAATATTACCACGTCATTATTCCCATGATAAAGGGTCTACCACCAATATAATACACACCACATCTTTTTAGTAACTAACGAATAAATAAATAACCACCCAATAATGTTCCTAAAGGACTATAGGAGGTTTCAATTTTATCAACTCATAGATGGAATAGAAATATAAATAGATACTATATATATAGTATTAATATATATAGTTTATATATATTTCATCCACCTATATTTTCAAGGTATGTGAAGATGTATGTTTCCATATACTTATAATAATACTGATGAATAGACCATGTCATAACTCAGACATCCCTAACCAGTCTAACGAGCCTATGTTCTCATGTAATTGGGTACATTCCCTATATCCCAATAGAGTGAGAGATTCCATGAAAAAACACATGGGATGTTGAGTGCGCCATCAGGTTAAAATTCAATTCATGGAATGTGGTGAGTAAATCACAATACTTATATAGTAACATTTTTGTGATACACCATGATCAACACCTAATGTAAGGAATTGTGATATCTCCTTGCTCAATAATCTCATACCATCATACCACAACCTCTATAAAGACACATATTAAATATAAATAGTAAGGGTAATTACCTCAAATCCATATCTTTTATCTACACCATATACATAATAAATTCATAATAATTTGTGTCATAATAGATAAGGAATAACCTCTTATTCATGTATTTATCCATGTTCAATTCCCATTTAAAATATTATGGTTTGTATGAAGTGTTTCATAAAGCATAAATAAAGAGCATGAAATTATAATTAATAGGGGTCATTACATTTAAAACTAATTGATTTATTTTAAAAAAGGAAACTCATCATTAATTATCTATTTCACATTATCAGTTACATTTAACACATTCAATTCATTAAATCATGGGAAACCCATATATAATCACAATGGAGTCACTTAGATGGTGACATGTTAATCTAGGAAATTTCCAACTTTATAAATTCTAATTATAAGTGGTCTAAACACCTAAGGGATGCCTTGGGTTCTATAAAATAATCATATATAAAGGGATATTATATTCTTGAACAATTCCAGAAGATATGTGGGAGTACCAACATTTAAAAAAAATCATATTGTCCCATATCACCTAGATCACCCAATGGGTGACCATATAAGTTGCACAAAACATGTGAACATCAAATCAAGGATCAAATAGTACATATGAGTCTACAATGGTCAATTTTAAATACATAAATTCACCACTACATTTTATTGGATACTAGGATTATGCCACTTGATATGTTTATTTTCATTTCTTTACTCACTGAACGAAGAATTTGGTTGTGCTTAGTTAAGAACCTCTTTTCATATTGATTGTAGTATGTATTCTGTAGGTGTTTTGGTATTGTATGAATGGTTTTTTTAAGGGCACTGGTACAGGGGCTCCATAAACTGGTTCTTTTTTTCTAAATCTTCTCTTTAGCGGCGGTTTTAACCACCACTAACTATAATAGGTACATTTAGTGGCGGTTTTACCCACTGGTAAATGTCGATATTTTTTCTATTAGTAGTGGTTTTAATTGCTACTATAGTCTCCCATATTCTGTACATTTTTTTGGCGGTTATATTGTTTGTCACGGCGGTTTATCTCGGCAGGGCATTACTTTTTTTAGAGGACGTTTTAACCACCACTAAAAAAGTAATTCCATGCCCCAAAAAACTGCGGCAAAAAAAATATAACCACCATGAAAATGCGCCAACTATGATGGTTCCCATAAACTTCCGCTAAGTTTCTTTAACCGCCACAAATTGTTTCCCAACACGCAATTTAGCGGCGGTTTTTGGAAACCTCCACAAAATCATATGGTGTCAGTTTAAACCGCCGCTAAATTGTAGTTTTCCTGTAGTGAATTACTATTATTTCACACTTACAAATGGTTCTCATACTTCTTTTGTGTTTTCATCAAATAGTTTTGTCTCTTTATTTACATGGTAATCCTTCCACAACACATAACATGGGATGTAAGTAGATTTTGATTCATATTCATCAATCTGTAAATAAAAAAAGAGCATATTTTGTTTCATAAGACATAAAACATTAATATAGATTTAAATTACATAGCATTTTCTTTTCTAGTGAAGTGTACCCCATCCTTGATTTATGGTAGGGGTACATTAGTTTTTATCCGCATTAATTATTTTCAAAACTCCTTTTTTATTCATAAACATAAAATTTTGAATCAATGTGGATAAAACAAATATTTTCAAATAAAATATTATCGACTACAATGCACCAGAAATGATTCCTGATCATGACGACTAGTGAATTATTTCCATGTTTCCTAGTTTATAAAGTGTTAATACATAGATGGTGGGTGGGCATTTACATTCCCCTCATTATCCCTAAGATGATGCTTTGTAAGAAGATTTTGTAAGAGTCTATGATCTTTTCCAGTGACCATTAAGACAAATTTCTTTTGAAAATCATCTAACATAAATGAAATCTATAAGGGATAATGACAAGTAAATCAATGTTTCATTATAAAATTTTTCGATAAAATAAATAAAGTATATCCTAATATTACCCTAATATCTTCCCAAATTTTCACTTTCAATGTAGGAACAACATTGTTTCATGTATATATATTAATTGGAACACAAATTATCATTATGAACCCAATATAATTAATGAAAATTGATTTATTGGTGTTAATAGGTTAGTCATGTCGATTCTATCTAACCTAATATTTTATAACTTTTCTACTAACTTTGATTTTTTTGACTAACATGCCTATTTTTCATCAATACATTGTTGATCCCCTAATAATTACAAATATTTAATGTTAATCGTGTGTTCATCCTTGGGATTGGTAACATCAATATGTGGAGAATTAATTATCTACATGATTAGTAAAATATTTAATTTTGATTATGTAAATACAATAAAGAACACAAATTATTATGATGAAAATAATATTATATTAAAAACACTTTAACATGATCATTGAATTCACTTTTTTTGAAGGTTGAAGAAATTTATCTCATATATCAAGTATATAAATCCCCACCTTGTGTTCTCCTATAACATTAAATACATTTTTGCATTGGGACCATTGTGAAATGTTTCTGATCTCCCAATTAAATGGTCATCCTCAATTGAATTCTTATCTGACCCTACAGTTTTTTTGGTTACTAATAGAAATATTAACTGATTATTTTTTAATGGAACTGAAACATAAAATAATTTCACTCATTGTGATTCAATTATGAATGGTTCATCCCTATACCCTTCCACACTGAAATATACCTTCACGAATCTCAATTCATCAACTTTTACTACACTCCTATTATTAACTCATTTGAAATGTAAAATCAACAATTGAAATATTGTATAATCTAACTCATATTTCTATTTTATGATACTGAAATATGACATATTTTCATAAATTGTATTTTTATCCCTAGAAATGGATACATGCATCACTTCTATCAAAATCATAACTCCACTATTTTTCATTGTACTTTTTATATTGTTCCTTTGTATATAATCTATAAAAATTAATTAAAAAAATGTGAAATATAACATTTACATTTGGTCAACTGGTTAACTGTCAAAGTTTTTTAGAAATTGAATTCAGATTTATAGATAACCCCTTATAAATATGAACATATAATCATCCTACAAACTATTTATTATGGGTATTGGTTATCCATACTTTATCCCTTTATGGATTACAATGTCTAAGAGTTACTTTGTAGGACTCAAATCATGGAGAAACTTATGCACTATTATGTAAAATATAAATTTGATCTTAATCTCTCTCTATAATTTTAATTTTAATAACATAAATTCTAGAATTACCTTCTCTGATAAGGCATCCACTATGGTGAGATTTTAGGAGACTAATTCTATCAATGTCTGATAGGTAATCGGTATAGAATTCTACAACTTCTTCAATAATATATCATACTACAATGAAGAATTATAGTAAACTTAAATTATTTATATACACTTTTAAAATAATTATACATCATTCAATGGGGTACATCAATCTGTAATGTGCAGGACCTCATAGTTGAATCTCTCTAAATAAGTTAACAGTTAGGTGGACCATTATCTCAAAGAATTTTTATTAGAAGAATATCTCTAATTCAAATAATATGAATTTATTTACATTATTCATGATTGGAAACTTCACTAGGTCTATAACATTATTGTATATGGATTTGAAAAATGAAAAAAGTCTTGTTGAATTATTTTTTACATTTATAGGTAGAAATAATTATAAAGCTACAAGCATTAAATATTACATAAAACCATGAAAATTGTGTGATTTTAGACCCTGCAACTTGAAATTATTAATTGAAATGACATTATTTATATTTAATGAATATCCATTTAGAATGTTGATACCATTATAAAAGTTTCAAAATTCAAATTTTCTTATCTGGATAGAGTCTAAGTTATTATAGGAAGAAAAAATTTTATTTCACCCTTCACTAGTGCCAACTCATCCCTTACCCCCATTTCAATAATTTCTAACCTATATTTAATTTCATCTTTTTTTTTCTCTAGTACATTTAGTAATATATTAATAACATTATCACATAAAAAAATTTCCTATGTACATGACAACAATAAAATCTCTGATGTACAAACAATTCCAGTATAACAATTCAAAAAAATTAATCACTTTTTCAAGCATTATTTTGTAATTTATTTTGATAAAATTTTACCAAAATTAGTTTTAGTGTCTTTTAATTTATTTAATATTTGATCAACTATTAGTGGATAAGGTGTTGTACCTTGTTTTATATTTATATTTACTAATTTCACCTAGGATCATAATTTATATCATCGTGATAAAAAAAAATTATGTCCTAAAAACAAAATCTCTGATGAATGTTTCAACCTAACTAAGTGTTCACCTTATTCAAAAATGGGAAACCCCAATATTCCTTTAATGTTATAGCCTATATAATTTTTATAAGCAATATAGTCATTTATCATCTTGTATGTCATGGCTCTCAATCTAAACTCTTTGCTTCTACGAGAATCATACAATGTAACAAATGTATCCCACATCAATTTCATATCTTAAATAAATTGATCCATATGACATAAATATCATTAATTGGTTGTTTTTCAGATTTAATTAGATAAAACATAATGTATTTGTGATTCATGTATAACCACAATAGAAATTTATAATTTACCAACATAACTGGCCATGTACTATGAGTAATAATTTGTAAAAAAAAGATTTATTCCATTTGTGAATAACACTTGATAGAGGTTTCCCAACTTATTTCCAAATTTAGGATAATCATAATCAATTTTCTTCCACTAAGGAGAGTCTTCTAGTTCATGTAGTTTATCATTGTCAATTCCTGTATCTGTATGTCAGGTAAATTTTCTTGCGGTTTCCTGACATCTATATAGTCCTTTGAACCTTGTAATGATAGGAAAGTACAATAAAAAATTTCAAGGACTTGATTCATATCTCTTATATCAATCCACACTGCACTTATGGTATTTTTTGAGTGATTCGTGGTTCTTTTGAAATAATATAAAATCATTTAGATAGCCATATATTTTTTAGATATCTTACCCATTGAACATATAATTCACTTATTGTCATATGTTCAACAAGGAAGCTCATTTTATTCCAGTATCATACCATTTAGGAGACCAAGTAGTTCTGTAAAACTGTTGTCACTCCATCCACTACCATCTTTCAAATTATATAACTTCAATAAAACTGACAATGTTGTATATTTAGTACAACCGGTATACAATGGTCTCTTTACATAGTTAGTTAAATTCTAAAACAAATTTAGACAATCATTAAGGTAATATTGAATTGTAATTTTAATTTATTCCATATGATCTCCATCATCATTTATATTGGCATTCATATCAAATGATCTATAAATGGAAGTATCATCCCATTTGGTATGTATATTCAGTTTTTTCCCATGTTTAGTCCAACCATTAAAACTATGATCTATTTCATGATAAATCAAATGTTATTCCAACTCTTATGGACGAATTTTTATTGAATAAAAACAGTGTAAACATAGACAAAGGATTTGAGAAGTTTCATATTCATTCTTAATTACAAACTTGATGAACACTTCAATTCCACCTCATACTCCTCTTTCATAACATTAGCATCCATCCATTTTTTATTCATATCCATCCTATAGGGTTTAATAATATTAATGTCGTACAAAATAAATACACATAAGGTATTAATATAATTTATATATATTGATATGTAAGTAGATTATCATAATTTTAGTGTTTGAATGCTCAGTTTTGGGAATGTTTACATAGTTTGAACATGTTTAAGGTTATTACTCTAAATCTAGTTCTTACTTTCCTCAAAAGATAAATTCTTCCATTTTTTAACCTTTATCAATATTTAATTTTATTTTCATTATTCAAAACACATTATTTCAACATTTATTTTCTAATAAAAATCACCATTTTGAATTACGTAATAAATCTATTTTCAATAAATCCAATTCTATTCATTTTGAATCAAGTAATATTTTATGGGACAATAAACTCAATTAGAAACCACCTTGAGATAAAACTTAAGAAAACTATATTTCATTGTTAATTAAAAAAAATTGAGTATCCAACCCCTTTTGGAATCATATTAATAATATAAATAAATCATTTGAATAAATTATGGCATCCTTCTTTTTCATTACATAACTATCCCTTATATTTTACAAATAGAGGATCTTTAAAGTCTAGTGTCTTGGAAATCTGGAACAAAAAAAACAAAAAAAAACATAAAACATTATTCTAATCCACTTTTAAGGATTCATAATAGGTTCATAATAAGTAAAATTACTACATCTCATAACTTGGAGACACACATCAAATGAAAGGGCGAGCAGATGGCCTAGTAAGGGTAAATAATGAAATCAGTTTACTTGTGATATCAATAAGAACTTGATGAAAAACATAAAGGCATGATAAATGGAATAATAGTAATATAATAATAAAAATAACATGAATAATAACTTTAATATTTTTCTAAAACATTTATTTTATACATTCACGAACATATCACCAAGGTCTATCCCCAAGGTGTCATAAAAATTACCAAGGTTATTCACCAAGGTATCGTAAAACTTGTCATCTCTAGAGATTAATTTCTTTACACAATGCATTGGTGCACTATCAGGTCACACCCTTAATATATATTTATTTTTATGTGATCCACATATATCATAATAAAACATTTCATAAATAACCCAAATAGAATAAAAGAAATGAGTTTCATATCAAAATCACAACGTTTTAAAAAGTGTTTAAAAACAAGATCGTTATGTCATTTATAACCCATGGAAAGGGAATGAGGGTTTCATGTATATCAATTCCATAATAAAATATAGAATTTTTATTTCTTGATTAATACCCCTAGAAATGAAATAGTTTTGGGTATTCACATAAATAAAATAAGATAATTTCTTGTGAAAATAGAGAGATTTTGAGACAAAAATTCTGCAGCATAACGGCTATATAACATGATTTTAGAAAACATTAAAAAGATAGGGGAAAAGGGTAAAACACTAATAATTAACTAATAATACAGTATAGGGACAAAATAAAAAATAAATAAGATCATGGTATGTATATTTTAATGACATACCACATGAAAAGAAACTATAATGAAAAGAGAAGATTCGATTTCATTTACATAAATTCGGCAGCCTAACGGTGTTGCTTAAAATTCAGAAAAAAGTAGATGATGAGAGTGGAAAGGGTCTCTCATCATTTGTAAATAAAATGGAAAGGAATAATGACATAGAAGAACATACCCCAACATAATAAAATTAGAAACTAGAAGAAATAACATAAAGGAGGTCTTGACTAAAAGAGGAGGGTGAAAGGTTCCCTTACCTTGAAGAGTAACGTCAAAAACTCAAAGTTTGGGACCTTGGGGGGATTGATGGAACCTTGGGAGGACTAAATTGGAGGTAAAATGACCATATCTTCTTTTAGTATGAATTTTTAATGAAATTAATGAAGGAATGGGTTGGTATTTATAGTAAGAGTGAGAGAATATTTTATTAATTTCCAAGGGACACCTCATTAGAGGTATTTTCAAAACCATGGGCTTTACCTTGGTGTTTTCACAAGGTATTGTCCACTTGGGACACCTCATAACATATATTACTGTATAAAAGTCAAAAAGAATTATTACATAATGATTACATCATTAATGATGTCCTTAAATACGCCAAAACCCAAAACTGTATTTTTACTATTCACCGAAAAACAAAACATTTTATAAAAAACTCATAAATTCACCCTAACCTAATATCAATGATCTGAATTCAAAAATGAACTCCATTTTATGAAAATAATTTTCTAATTTTGATATATTTAATATTTAATTAAAAACACTATTTACCTGAAACAAAAATGAATACTAACCTAATAATTCCTAAAATAGTTATTTACTTATGCTATTATATCACATTACCATTAAAGATGACTAATTTTTATTTATACTTAATTAAGTGAAGTTAATATTCCATTGGTCACATTACTATTCATAAGGGTAATATTACTATTCATAAATTACTATTCACCAAAAATTAATTTGAACTTATTAGAATCTAAATTTCTTACTGGTCACAATTGTAGAAGATTGTTTTTTGAAAGTCATTTCACATTATTAATTAAAAATGTTTTAAAATACCTTTTTTCAATATTCATCCATAATACAGAACTTCTATAAATTCATCCTATATTTATCTTGATATTTTAAATTCTCAAATTTAACCATAATAAGAAATAACAGTTTTATTTATAACAATGGATTACAAAAAGTAACTAAGTCCTCATTACATAACCCCTTATAACTCCCGTATAGGACCAAAGTGTAAGGTGTGAAATTGTGATAGAATCTTGGGGTGGCTCAGAAAACATTGCCTGAGTGGTGATTTTTTTCAACTTGAACTCCTCCCATAAGCAATTTTGTTCAAGATTAACATGTTGAAGTTCATCTTGGGCTTGGTCCAGAGTAAATCCCAACAATGAAACCTCCTTCCCAAGCTCCAAAAAATGGGCTTTGTACAACCCGAGTCTATTGGATGAGACCATCGAATCTTCTTTTTGTTTTAATTAACCAAGATCATTTGTATTTATAATCAATAATCATATATTTATGAGTATAGTTTCCAATGGTTATATTGACCAATGGTCATATAACAGTCAAACCCCAATGGTCTCATTTTAATTATACTCAATTCATTAATAAAAGGATATAGTTTTGTTGAGTACAAAATAAAATAACACACAAATTTAGGAAACAAATATTATTCAAAATTTTAGTTCATTACATTCTTTCCCCCTTAAGAAATTTCATCCCCGAAATTTTAACTCATGCCCTCAAAAGAGAGAAGGTGTGGGAATTTCTACCTCATAGACTCCTCTGGTTCCCATGTGGATTCTTCACATTTTTGGTTCCTCCACAACACCTTAACTAGGTGGGTAGTCTTATTGCATAGAACCTTTTCCCTATGATCCAAGATCTCCACCAGCTTCTCCTCATAAGAGGTGTCATTTTCTATTTGTACCACCTTTGTATTTAGTACATGTGAAGGGTCAGGTATGTACTTCCTCAAGAGGGATATATGGAAGACATCATGAACTTGTGCTAGATTTGGAGGAAGTGCAAGCCTATAGGCCACTACTCTTATGCGATCAAGGATTTCATAGGGGCTAATATACCTAGGTTTGAGCTTCCATTTATTCACAAACCTCATGAATCTCTTCCAAGTTGAAATTTGAAGAAAGAATTTGTCACCAACATCAAACTCCAAGTCTCATTGATGGTTGTCGGCATAGCTCTTTTTCTGACTCTGAGCATCCTTAATGTTTTATTTGATGGCATGGACTTATTCTGTCATCTCTTGAACAAGATCAAGCCCAAGAATCTTTCTCTCACTAGCTTTATCCCAACAATTAGGAGTTCTACATCACTTCCCATATAGATCTTCATAGGGTGACATTTGAATGATCTAGTGGAAGCTATTGTTGTAAGATAACTCAACTAATGGGAGATGTTGATCCCATTCACCTTTTAATTCCATTGAGCATGTTCTCAAATTTCTCTGAGTGTTTGAATAGTCCTTTCTAATTGTCCATCAGTTTGGGGGTGATAGGTCATACTGAAATTCAATTCAGTACTCATAGCATGTTGAATAATTCTCCAGAATTTTGATGTGAACTTTGGATCACGATCAGATATGATAGAAAGTGGAAATCCATGCCACCTTACCACTTCTTTCATGTAAATACTAGCAATTTTATCAAGAGAGAAATCTTCCCAAATAGAGATAAAATGGACAGTCTTGGTAAGATGGTCCACAATAACCCATATCACATTATTTCCTTTGGAAGTTCTTGGGAGACCAGTGACAAAGTCCATAATGATATTGTCCCATTTCCATGCTAGTATGGGTAGTGTTTATAATACCCCTTTAGAAATTTGTCTCTCTGCCTTTACTTTCTTACATATCAAGCACCTTGAAGTGTAGTCATCAATATCCCTTTTCATATTATCCCACCAAAAATGATCATGATGGTCTCTATACGTTTTTGTACTCCCAAGATGTATAGAGAACGTAGAGCTATGAGTTTCATCCATCATCTCCTTCTTTATGTATGGAATAGATGTAACACATAGTCTTGTACAAATTTTTAGTACACTTTCTTGATCAATATTGAACTCAGGAAACATCCCATCCATCACAGCCTCAAACATCTTCTGTAATAAAGGATATGATTTCTGATCTTTTTTATCTTCTCTAGTAATAACGATGGAGAAATCATTTGGGTAAGGGTTGATGCTTTCCATTCACTTATAATTCCCATGTCCATATTTATTTGGCCATTAATCAAAGGATCTCTTTGAATCCTCATCATGGATAGAACAACTAGGTATTTCCTACTTAATGCATTAGCGAATTTGTTTTCTCTTCCTAAATGATAATGAATTAAACAATAATAGTCTTTAAGAAGTTCCAACCATCTCATCTATATCATGTTCAATTATTTTTGTGTGGAAATATACTTTAAACTTTGATGGTCTATGTATATATCACATTTCACCCTATAAAGATAGTGCCTCCATATCTTCAGAGAAAAAATGACCACAGCTAGATCAAGATCATGTGTAGGATAGTTATTCTCATGAGTATTTAACTATCAAGATTCATAATTAATGACTTTGTCATTTTTCATGAGGACACACCCAATCCCTTTCGGAGATGCATCACTAATCCTTCTCCACTTGAGGGCAAAGTTAACACGGGTGTGGTAACCAATCTCTTCTTTAGATCTTGGAGACTTTCCTCACACTCTTTTTTCTAGATGAACTTGACCCCTTATCGATTTAACTTGGTTAATGGATTATAAAGTCATGAAAATTTTTTCACAAACCTCCTAGAATATCTCTCTAATCCAAGGAAACTAAGAATCTCAGTTATTTTTGTAGGATGAGGCCACTCCTCTACAAACTTTTTCTTTTTAGGGTCAAATGTAATTTTTTCATTGGTTACAATGTTACCCAAGAAAGAAACTTGTTGTAACCAAAATTCACATTTTTTAAACATTCCAAAAATCCTCTCCTTTTGTAGAGTTTGAAAAATAACCCTTATATTATCCTCATGCTCCTTGTTAATTTTGGAATATATCAAAATATCATCAATAAAAACTACCACATAGTTATCAAGGTAGTCCTTAAAGACTCTATTCATCAAAACCATAAAAATGGAAGGTGCATTGGGCAGTCTGAATGGAATAACAACAAACTCATAATGACCATATCTTGATTGGAAGGTATTTTTTGTAATATCTTTTTTCTTCACCCTCAATTGATGATAACCAAATCAGAGACCAATCTTGGAGAATAATTGAGCCCCATGAATTTGGTAAAATAAGTCATAAATTCTTGGAAGAGGGTATTTTTCTTCACTGTTATCTATTTTAGTTCTCTATAATTAATGCATATCCGCATTGAACCATCATTATTCTTCACAAAGAGAACATGTTCTCCCTAAGGTGACACACTTGGTTAGATAAACCCCTTCTCCAAAATATTTTGGAGTTGTTTCTTCAATTCCTCCAGCTCCATATTTTCCATCCTATATGGGGTATTTGAAATCAGATGGGATCCAGGTATGTGTTCAATAGATAACTCTACCTATCTTTCGGGGAGAGGTCTAGGTAACTCCTTAGGAAATACATCAATGTATTCCTAGATGATGGAGAAATTTTCTATCCTTACACTCTCACTTACTTCTTCTTCTTCACTTATCAACTCCATAAAGAAGGATGTAGGGGGTTCTTTTAGACAAAGATCTGGTTGAGATATCTCTCCTTGGAAGATAACTGTAGGTTTTCCATTCAAGACTACTAAGATTTTCTTGCTTCTATATTTTATCTTAGCATTATACTTTGAGAGATAGTCCAACCCTAGTATAATGTCGAATTTCAGCATGGGAATGACTACTAGATTTGTGATAAGATTGCGCTCACTAAATTAAATACTAGACTTTCTAAACATTGATGATGCTTGGATAATCCCACCAGGATTATTGAAAGATAACTCTACATTTAGCACTTCAGGGGTTGATTCTAAATTCTTTACAAACTTAGAGTAAATAAAGGAATTTGTAGAACTAGAATCAAACAAAGTGCTTGCTAGCTTTGATAGAATAACAAGAGTACCTTCCACCATATCATTTGGAGCATCAACATCAGTTTTTGTGATTAATAAAGCACGACCTTTCTCCCTTGTCCTTTGTTGAGGCTGATGGTGGTTCCCCTACACTACCCTCATATTTGGATAGTGATTGGAAAAGTGCCCATGTTTTCCACACTTATAGAATTGGAAATCATGTAGGGCCTGAACCATCTTCCTCTTGTCAGAAGTGTTGGTAATTTGAGGCTTCACCTTACTACAACAATTCTGTGAAATATGGCTATCTCTTCCACACTTGTATCACTTCTCTCTCCTGAGTAGGTAGTTCCTCGAATACTTCTTCCCATATTTATTACACGTGGTATGTTGCACTTGATTTCCTCCTCTTAAATGATAAAAGGTCCTCCCTAATTTTGGATCTATTGATCTATTCTTTTCATTGGATTTATGATACCACTATATCTCACCAAACTCTAGTTTTACTTTTATCGCACTCTGCACGATCTCCTCATAGAAATCACAGTCTCGGTTGGTTAGATTCTTCTACATTTTAGGTCTTAGTACACCAAAGAATATTTCAACCTTCCTATTAGAATCCATGACAAATCTTGAGGTGTAATGAGAAATTATTGTAAATTTCATCTTGTAGCTTCCAATAGATTCATTCTCCTTCTACTTTAGCTCGACGAACTTATCCATTTTTTTTCTCATAGAAAGAGGGGAATACTTATTAAAGATTATCCCTCTGAACTCATCCCACTCCATAGCTTCAACCTCCACTCTTGGACTCATGTTTTTAATCAGTTCCCACCATTGATCAACATCTCACTCTAAGTGGTAAACATCCAAGGTGACCTTCTCTTGTTCGTTATATCTTAGCATAGAAAATATCTTCTCGATATAGCTGATCCACTATTCAGAAATAAATGGATCAATAGATCCACTTATGTTTAGTGGTCTTTGATGCATAATGGACTCAACAGAATGTTGTTCCCTTCATGGTGAGATTGGTCTCTCTGCTTTATTCAAGTTATTTCCCATAACTTGACTCGATTCGTTCATCATTCTCATGAAAGTTTCCAATACAGCTTCTATCAGATGGTCATAAACGTATGGTCCATTGTTGTCACCATTTTCATGGTTCCTCCTATTTCCCTCCATTTTCCAAAAGAATAAAACCTTAGTTAGAAGATTATTTCATTTACTAATCTTTTAACTATAAAGGATTTTATGTCTTAAAACTTCATGCTTAAACAATTACATTTATCTAAAAATCCTTCATAATGATTCATAAAAAGATTGTGATTAACCAAACATATCCCCCATGAGTGTCAAACCATGATTAAAGCAAGGATTATTTTCGTGTACCAGGATACACCAAGTCAAGCTCAAAACTCCTTGTCATATTTTTTAGTCTTAGGTACATCTGTGCCAGATCCACATCCACTTGTCTGTACTCAGACAGGGATATATTTGTTCAAAAAACAATTACTTAATTTTTCACCAAAATACAAGGATGTTTTCCTATATTTAAACTTTTCTACAGGGTTCTTCCTAAAGTTTTCATAGCCTAATTTACACAAATAACTAGACTATCCTTTGATACTGACTATCGAATCACGCCTATTTATTACATAACTATTCATTACATTTTAAAAATAGAGGATATTTAAAGTCTAGTGTCTTGGAAATCAGGAACAAAAAAAACATGAAAACATAAAACAATATTCTAATCTACTTTTGAGGATTCATAATAGGTTCATCATAACTAAAATTACTGCATCTCATAACCTAGATACATACATTAAAGGAAAGGGTGATCAGATGGCCCAGTAAGGGTAAACAAGGGAATCAGTTTACTTGTGATATCAATAAGAACTTGATGAAAAACATAAATACATGAGAAATGGAAGAAGATTCATATCATAATAAAAATAACATGAATCATAACTTGAATATGTGTCTACAAAATTTCTTTTAGACATTCATGAACATATCACTAAGGTCCATCCCCAAGGTGTTATAAATATTACCAACGTTATTCACCAAGGTATCGTAAAACTTTCCACCTCTAGAGATTAATTTATTTACCCAATGCATTGGAGTGCTATTTTAACGACCCAAACTTTCATTAATGAAAATTTCTCTTGATCTAATTAAATGTCTCATTATGTAAAATGTTTATATAAAATGTGAACTTATTTGGTTTTATGTTTTTGGATTTTAAAATACCGTTAAGAATTGTGATCATTGCTAATATAGTCATTGAATAGTGATCACATGATTATTATAAATATAGGGCTTTAACAAATACAATTTACTTAGACAAAGGAAGTGATGGACTCATCCATTAGACTTGCCCCGTATGAAGCCCATTTTTCAGAGCTCGGAAAGGAGGTGGCATCATTAGGCTTCACTCTTAACCAATCCCAATCCTAGATTCGAAACGTTAAGCTCAAACAGAACCTCCTATAAGAGAAGTGGAATTTGATAGAGATTACCACCCGAGTAATGTTATCCGAGCCACCCCAAGAGTTTGTCACTATCACACACCTTACGATTCGGTCTTATGCGGGCATTATAATGGGTTATGTAACAAGACCTTAACACTCTGAATATGTTCATTATTTTTTTATATAATAATTAATATACATTAATTTTATTATTGTAACTTTTTAAATAGTTTTTAAAGCGCAAATAGTATTTTTAGTTAATATTAAACTAAGAAATCTATTTTGATGAATTAATAGATTTTTGAATTAAATATATTTTTAATAAAATATTATTATTATTATTAAATTTCTTTTTATTAAATATAAATGATCGTATAATTTTATGAATGCAATTGTAATTTTTATTAAGGTTCGAAATCTGTTTTTGTCAAAACCCATGAATTTTCAATAAATGCCGATTTTTATTTTGAAAGTAAAAATTCACATATTTAGAAAATTATTTAGATAAAATTAATAATATTTTTGGAATCAGGATGTCAAAATTATCCAACGGTGAATTTCTCATAATTTTCTGAGATAGTCAAATTTATGGGTAAAAATTAAATACCGTTTAAATATATAATGTCTTTTATGACATCATAATGACCCAATAGTGATGTAATAAAATACTATAAAAGACATTTTTAGACAATATATGTTTTTTCATTAAAATACTGTTATTTTAGGTTTGTTTTATTTATTTTACAAAGCTTTAGTGGACCCTCCAAGAGTTATAAAACATTTTAACTTTTTAAATGAATTTCCTTGAGAGTGTGACTCACCTACACATAAGCACCCTAAATATTTTAAAATTTTCAGCCATTTTCCTTATAAAATATTGTTTTTCACTCCCATTTGGAAAAAACCATGGGAAAAAAACCATGATATGGTTTGTGGTATTGATTAGTTTAATATGTGGTGACCCAAACCTAAATAATAATGAATTCCCTCTCTTTTCCTATATAAACCCACCAATGCTCCCACTTCCTCTTCACTAAAATCCTTTAGAGTTCGTCCAACCTCTCACATCCTCTATCTATAACCCTCCCAAGGTTCCCCAAGCTCCCAAGAAGCCTCTCCCAAGCCTTTGGGATCACACTTCCAAGTAAGGGGTTTCCTCTTTTCTCATTTTTATCCAAGTTTCTTAATATTGTTATGCCCTTTTGATTTCAATTATAAATGTTGGGGTATGATTTCTCACCTCCCCCATACTTACCTCTCTATTTTTTAATTATGAGAGACCCATTTATCTCTCATCTATTCCTTCCATGTATACCCGTTACCATACCGAAATTCCGTAAGGGATTTCTCTCTCCTCATTTGCATTCAAGTAATTCTTTTGTATTATGAATCTAAAATTACATTACACATGTTGGGAAATTTATCTATATGAACCCCTTACTATCCATTTCACTTACATATTATGAGACACCCCATTATCTCTCATCAACCATTTTTATGAGTTCTTGTGTCACGCTGTTACGCCGCCGAAATTGCACCGTGATTTTCCAAACCAATGTTATTGTGTAGTGAATACCATGACCATTTCTCTATCAAGGGTATTCACCTTTATGCACATTTACATATTTATTATAGTTTTTCATGTATTAATTCTACATTTCCTTTATCATGGAGAAAATTATGAGGTTTAATGAATCCATATTATATGATCCATGTGGCACATTTATGCATGAAATGAAATGTTTAAGAAGGGTGCACCCTGATAGCACTCCAATGCATTGGGTAAAGATTAGTATCATGATAGGTCAAGTACAATTAGGGTTTACTCATTCTAAATCAAGTTCAATGAGTTTTTACTCATGCTCCATGTGCAATGATCCTTGTCTCATGCTAAAATCATGTTAAATGTTGTTTCCACACTTCCATGTTATGTTAATCATGTTATATCATGCCTTTATGTTCATGATTATCTTATGCTCTATGGATATGCCTATTGCCCAACATGTATTTTATCTTTCATGTTATTCCTTGTTCACTCCATTACTGTGCTTTATAGATCACCCTTTTCTTATGCATGTCCTCAGGTTATCCCATGCAATGCTAAGTATGAGGGACTATAATGGTCATGTAAAGGAAGTTTCAATAAGATGTTGTGTCCTATGTTTTAAGTTGTTATATAATGTTCCTAATCCCTAAAGACACTAGACCTATCGATATTATTTTTTTTATCAAGTGAAGTTTTTATGTAATAAATTATGTTAAGTGTATATTAAAGATAAGGGTTTTCATAGTTGGCATCAGAGGATAGGTTTAGTTATTTTTGGGATTAGGATTAGAAAACCCTAGTAAATCCTTAGAGACAAGACTAAGTATAATAAAATAACATCCCTGAGTTTTGGAGACTATTGAGTAAGTGTTTTATCAAGAAAATATATCCCTATCTAGATACGAGTAGGTAGAGGCGGCTCTGGCACAGATGTACCTAGGGGTGAAAACCCCGACAAGGAGTTTCGGGCTTAACCCGGGGTATCCTGGTACACAACAATGGGCCTTGATTCACTCTTGGTTACGAAACTTCTGGGGTATATTCTTTGGTAAATTCACAAGATTAGTATGAACCCTTATTAAGGGAATTAAAAAAAATCCCCTAAGAATATATGTTAGAAAGTAGATCATGAATAGCATAGATTTAAGCCTATGGATTCATAAGTTAAGGAAATAAAACTTATTTATAATAAATCTATTTTTGTCTTTTGATTACCCTTTATGTGTTACCCCTAATATTCCTTTCATTAAGGAATAAAAAATCGTTTGACTTAAAGTAGTTTAATATCACAATTTTATCATGTTTAGAGGGTAACTCAAAATTTGATATGTTTTATCAGCAGGATAATGGATAGTTTTGAGATGGAAGGGGAACAATCTCATACAACACTCTTGTCCCTTCCTGAGGACTTTCTAGCTACAATTATAGCAAAGTCAAGCTCGTATAGCATCTATACCTTTTCCAATTTCCAACTTTCTTGAAATATTCTCTACTACATATCAAACACCTCCTTCATACCACAGAATCATCAGGGATCATGGAACACCTATGATCAAATATTAATCTCCCAACTCTACCATCTTTCAAGACGAGGGAGGTACCATCAGGGTATTTTAAAATATGTCACCCTATCCAGATAGTATGATGCACTATTTGATTTTATAATAGCTATCAAATAGGGATACCTATGAGAAACCTATATATATATAGTCTTGTCTTCCAGTATTTTTGGAAACTTAGACAATATATTAGAAGAACCACATTTCAAAAATTTCAAATTTGTCTTTTTCATACTATTTTAAAAAAACCTGATACATGGTGATGTTTTGAAACTATACATTAGTAAAAAATATTTTCAAAAGGTGCATCATATTTTCCATCGGTATGATCCAAGTTTCATGGACTGCATCTGGACTAAGGAAGTGGAAGAATTTGAATGTGCATTGAGGTATTGTTGCACTAAGTGGACCCTTGCTCTCTATAATCGACATGATAATGAGGGTTGGGGAATGTTTAATGGTTGTGGGTAAGTAACCCTAAAGTCGTGTTTAAATTTCAAAGTTCATTTTGTATACAATCAAATTGCGAGGATACAATTTATTTTAAGGGGGGAAGATTGTAACGACCCAAACTTTAATTAATGAAAATTTCTCTTGATCTAATTAAATGTCTCATTATGTAAAATGTTTATATAAAATGTGAACTTATTTGGTTTTATGTTTTTGGATTTTAAAATACCTTTATGAATTGTTATCGTTGCTAATATAGTCGTTGAATAGTGATCACATGATTAGTATAAATATAGGGCTTTAACAAATCCAATTTACTCAGAAAAAGGAAGTGATGGCCTCATCCAGTAGACTTGCCCTGTATGAAGCCCATTTTTTGGAGCTCAGAAAGGAGGTGGCATCATTGCGCTTTGCTCTTGACCAATCCCAAGTTGAGATTCAACATGTTATGATTTAACAAAACTGACGACGATAAAAGTAGAAGTTGATATAGATTACCACCCGAGAAATGTTATCCGAGCCACCCCAAGAGTCTGCCACCATTGCACACCTTACCCTTCAGTCTTATGTGGACGTAATAAGGGGTTATGTAACAAGACCTTAACACTATGAATATGTGCATTATTTTTTTATATAATAATTAATATACATTCATTTTATTATTGTAACTTTGTAAATATTTTTTAAAGCGGAAATAGTATTTTTAGTTAATATTCAACTAAGAAATATATTTTGATAAATTAATGGATTTTTTAATTAAATAATATTTTTATAAAGTATTATTATTATTAAATTACTTTTTATTAAATATAAATGATTGTATAATATTATGAATACAATTGTAATTTTTATTAAGGTTTGAAATCTGTTTTTGTCAAAACCCATGAATTTTTAATAAATACCATTTTTTATTTTAAAAGTAAAAATTCAAATATTTAGAAAATTATTTAGATAAAATGAATATTATTTTTTTAATCAGGATGTTGAAATTATCTTATGGTGAATTTTTTATAATTTTCTGAGACAATCAAATTTTTCAGTAAAAAATAAATATCGTTTAAATATATAATGTGTTTTATGGCATCATAATGACCCAATAATGATGTAATAAAATACTATAAATTATACGTTCAGCCAATATATGTTTTATCATGAAAATAATTTTATTTAAGGTTTTATTTATTTATTTTACAAAACTTTAGTGGACCCTCCAAGAGTTATAAAAACTTTTAACTTTTTAAATGAATTTCCTTGAGAGTGTGACTCACCCCACATAAACACCCTCAATATTTTAAGAATTTCTACCATTTTCCTTATCAAATATTGTTTTCTACTACCCTTATACAAAAACCAAGGGCAAAAACCATGGGCTGGTTTGTGTTATTGATTAGTTTAATATGTGGTGACCCAAACCTAAATAATAAAGAATTCCCTCTTCTTTCTTATATAAACCCACCCATGCTCCCACTTCCTCTTCCATAAAAGAATTTTAAGTTTATAAAACCTCTTCCATACTCTCTCTATAACACTCCCAAGGCACCCCAAGCTCCCAAGAAGCCTCTCTCAAGCCTCTCCCAAGACTTTGGGATCACACTTTCATGTAAGGGATTTCCTCTTTTCTCATTTTTGTCCAAGTTTCTTAATATTGTTATTCCCTTTTGATTTCAATTATAAATGTTGGGGTATAATTTATCACCTCCCCCTTACTTCCCTTTATATGTTTTAATGATTAGATACCCCTTTCTCTCTCATATATGCCTTCCATGTATACCTATTACCATGCTAAAATTCCATAAGGAATTTCTCTCTCCTCATTTGCATTCAAGCAATTCTTTTGTATTATGAATCTAAAATTCCATTACTCATGTTGGGAAATTTATCTATATGACCCCCTTAATGGAAATTCCATTTACATATGATGAGACACCCCATTCTCTCTCATCAACCATTTTTATGAGTTCTTGTGTCACGTCGTTATGCTGCCGAAATTGCACCGCGATTTTCCAAGACAATGTTATTGTGTAGTGAATACCATTCCCATTTCTCTATAAATGGTATTCAAATTTATGCACATTTATGTATTGATTATATTGTTTCATGTATTAATTCCACATTTCCTTTATCTTGGAATAAATTATGAGGTTTAATGAATCCATGTTATATGATCCATGTGGCACATTTATGCATGAAATGAAATGTTTAAGAAGGGAGCACCCTGATAGCACTCCAATGCATTGGGTAAAGATTAGTATCATGATAAGTCAAGTGAAATGAGGGTTTACTCATGCTAAATCAAGTTCAATGAGGGTTTACCCATTCTCCATGTGCAATGAGCCTTAGATCATGCTAAAATCATGTTAAATGTTGTTGTCACATTTCCATGTTATGTTAATCATGTTATATCTTGACTTTATGTTCATGATTCTCTTATTCTCTATTGATATGCCTATTTCCAAACATGTATTGTATCTTTCTTTTTATTCCTTGTTCACTACCTTACTAGGATTTATAGCTCACCCTTTTCTTATGCATGTCCTCAGGTTATCTCATGTAATGCTAAGTACGAGGGAATGTAATGGTCATGTAAAGGAAGTTTTCAATAATATGTTGTTTAATATGTTTTAAGTTGTTATGTAATATTCCTAATACCCAAAGACACTATACCTCTCGATCTTCTTTGTTGTATCAAGTGGAGGTTTTATGTAATAAATTATGTTAAGTGTGTATTAAAGATAAGGGTTTTCATAGCTATCAAGAGGAACCCTTAATATGTCTTTACTTTCATGTTATCCACATAGATCATAATCAAACATTTCATAAATAAGCCAAATAGAATAAAAGAAATGGGTTTCATATCAAAATCATGACGTTTTAAAAAGTTATTAAAAACAATATTGTTATGACATTTATAACCCATGGAAAGGGAATGAGGGTTTTATGTATGTCAATTCTGGAATAAAATATATCATTTTTATGTATTTATTAATACCCGTGGAAATTAAATAGGTTTGGGTATTCACATAAATAAAATAAGATAATTTCTTGTGAAAAAGAGAGATATTTTGAGACAAAAATTCCACAGCATAACAGCTATATAACATGGTTTTAGAAAACATTAAAAAGAGAGGGGACAAGGGTTAACCACTCATAAATAACTCATAATAAAGTATAGGGATAGAATAAAGAAGAAATAAGATCATGTTATTGATATTTTAATGACATACCATAGGAAAAGAAACTTGAATGAAAAGAGAAGATTTGATTTATTTTATGAAAATTCAGCAGCCTAACGGGATTGCTTAAAATTCATAAAAAATCAGTTGATGTGAGTGGAAAGGGTATCTAATCATTTTTAAATAAAATGGATAGAAATAAGGACATATAATAACATACACCAACATAAAAAAATGGAAACTAGAAAACATAACATAAAGGAAGTCTTGACTAAAAGAGGAGGGTGAAAGTTTCCCTTACCTTAAAGAGTAACATCAAAAACTTGAAGGTTGGGACCTTGGGGGGCTTTAGGGCACCTTGAAGAGACTAATTGGGAGGTAAAAATACCATAACTTTGTTGAGAAGGAATTTGGAATGAAAGGAATGAAGGAATGGGTTGGTATTTATAGCAAAAGTGAGGAAATATTTTATTAATTTCCAAGGGACATCTCATTAGTGGTATTTGAAAAACCATGCGCTTTCCCTTGGTATTTTCCCATGGTATTATCCAATTGGGGCACCTCATAACATATATTACTGTAAAAAAAGTCAACCAGAATTATTACATCATGATTATATCATTAATTATGTCATTAAATACACCGAAACCAAAAACTGTATTTTTATTATTCACCGAAAAACCAAACATTTTATAAAAAACTCATAAATTCACCCTAACCTAGTATCAATGCTCTCAATTCAAAAATGAACTCCATTTTATGAAAATAATTTTATAATTATGATATATTTAAATTTTTAAGTAAAAACACTATTTACCCAAAAACACTAATACTTACCTAATAATTTCTGAAATAATTATTTACTTATGCTATTATATCACATTACCATTCAAGATTCATAATTTATATTTATACATAATTAAGTGAGGTTACTATTCCATTGGTCACATTACTATTCATAAGGTTAATATTACTATTCATAATTTACTATTTATGAAAAATTAAGTTGATCTTATTAAAATCTAAATTTCTTATTGGCCACAATTGTAGAAGATCATTTTTTGAAAATAATTTCACATTATTAATTAAAAATATTTTAAAATACCTTTTCTTTAATATTCATCAATAATATGGGACTTCTATAAATTCATCCTGTATTTATCTTGATAATTGAAATTTCAAAATTTAAACATAATAAGAAATAAAAAATTTATTTATACCAAGGGACTACAAAAAGTAACTAAGGCCTCATTACATAACCCCTTATAACTCCCGCATAGGACCTAAGAGTAATGTGTGAAATTTTGATAGAATCTTGGGGCGGCGCATACAACATTTTTTGAGTGGTGATTTCTATCAACTCAAACCTCTCCCATAAGAGATTTTGTTCAAGCTTGACATGTTGAAGTTTGGCTTGGACTTGGTCCAGAGTGAAGTTGAGCAACACCACCTCCTTCCCAAGATCTGATAAATGGGATTCATACGGCCCGATTCTACTGGATTAGGTCATCGACTCTTCTTTATATATTAATTAATCAATATCATTTGTATTTATAAACAATAATCATAATGTTAAGAGTATAGTTTCCAGCGGTCATATAATAGTCAAATCCCAAATGTCTCTTTTTTAATTATACTCACTTAATTAATAAAAGGATATAGTTTTTTTGAGTACAAAATAAAATAACACACAAATTTAGGAAACAAATATTATTCAAAAGTTTGGGTTGTTATATAAATCACATGTTAATAATATGTATATAGATATATGTGTGTGTATCAACTAGTTAACATGTTAATAATATATTTATGTCACACTCTAATACCAAGTGAAGAAATAAAAATTAATGGAAAGTGAAATACACATATGAGAGAAAATAAAATGGAGAGTCAACCAATTGATTTCTATGCACACTAAATTATTAGAAAACAACTTACCAATATTAATCCTTACAGAATATATATAAATCTACAACCAGAACAAACTAGTCCAAGCGTAAAATACACAACCGTTCCAAACCCCTAGCCATATATACACCAAATATATATATATATATATATATATATGCATATAGATATATGTGTGTGTGTTTACATATATAAAGATATATATATCCATATATAAAAAAAATTAAATTTCATATATGCATGTTTGTGCCCATACATATTTTATATATGCATATAGTATCAAAAAGTAAATCAAAATAGAAATATAGTATATATATGTGATTTCATTATGGGAATTTTTTCTTGTTAATTTTAATTACAAAGATTAACTACATAATTGTATCATCATTTTCATATAAATTTTTCCATGGGTAACTATAAACATTCAAATAAAATTCTACCAATAATTTGTTAAGGTCCATTTCAAAAATAGGAAATTTAAAAACTCTCAAACATTGAGAATCCAAACCCTTTGGAAGTCAAAAATGGTGGTTGTATAGTACACAGGCAATCCACTTAGGCATCCCAAGGGGAATGGGGGTCATATGGTACATGTACAAGAAAAGAAGAACTAAAAAGGGTGAAATAATGAAACATCAACTAAAAATTAGTAGAAAGAATCACATACCTTGGATTTTGAAAGTGTTTATTTGTCTCAGAAGTTTGAGGGGGAGCGATGATGAAGGTTCAGTTCCACAAGAGCTTGAATGGTGCGAGTGATGGGGTTCTCTGATAGGGATCTGATTAAAAGAACAGAAGGGTTTTATCAGCGCTAAAATAGAAAGCGTAGATAAAAAATATTTAAAATAAATTATAAAATATTAAACGAATTTATATTAAAAAAGAATAAATTATAAAAAAATAAAATGAATTAGATTATTAATGAATAAATAATATTAATCATATAAATGTTATAAATGAGTAAAATTTAATAACTAAAAATTAATAGACTTCAAAAATATTAAAAAATGGATAAATTTTATTAATTATACAAGTTATTAAAAAAATAAAAATATTTATTAAAATGAAGTTGAATACATATTAAATATGTACATTATATCCATATTAAAAACAATAAATGTTAATAAATGAATATGTTAAAATAAATTTTAAAAATCAATAAATTACAAAATATATTAAATGAATAAATACTAAAAATGAATAAATTATAAATAAATCTAAAAAATAATTAAAATTGTTAGTGAATAAATAATAATAAATAATATTATATGAAATAATGTAAAAATAGTGAAATTTAATAATTCAAAAATGAATAGATTGAAAAAATATTAAAAATGAATAATTGATATTAATTATATAGATTATTAAAAACAATTTAATTGAATATTTGTTAAAATGAAAACTAATACCTGTTGTTTATATAAATTAAAACCATATTAAATTATTAAATTTTAATGAATAAACATGCATAAATTAATATTAAAAAATGATAAAATTAAAAAAAATATCAAAAAAATAATAATTGAAAATGAATAAATTTAAAAAATATTAACAAATAATCAAGATTATTAATGAATAAATAATATTGAAAATGAATAAATTTGAAAAAAAAAGTAAAAGGTAATAAATAGTATATATGGAAAAAATATATAAAAAATGAATAAAATTTACTGAATAAAAACATAATATATATTAAATAAATTGTGTTAATAAATAAAATTGTGAATTTAATATTTAAAATTGAATAAATTATAGCGATATTATGTATTTGTGTGTGTTTCTATATAATATTGCATTAGTTACATATATGTGTGTGTGAAATTAGTACAACACAAGTTTGATATATGTAAATTTGAAAAAAAACATATGGAATTTTATTAAATGTTCATTACTCAATACTAATTAGTCAATATTTCTAATTAATATTAATTTTTAATTATTAACCACTTTACACTAAATTTATTATTATTATTTAATGTAAATACTTATTTTTTATTATATAAATCAAATTTAAGGAAATATTATATATATTTGTATATATATATATAAATATATTCCTACATTAAAAATATTAAATATATTAATGGGTAATTCATTATAAAAAACGTTAAAATGGCCAAATTAGAAAAATATTAAACGAATAAATATTTAAAGTGAATAAACTATAAATAAAAATGATAAATAACTAAAATTATCCATGAATAGATAATATTAAATAATATTAAATGAATGAATGTTAAAAAAGAGTGAAATTTCATAATTAAAAAATTAGTAGATTTCAAAATTATTAAAAAATTATTAAGTATCATCAATTATAACAATTATTATAAAAATTAAAAATGATTATATGTTCAAATAAAAATGAATTCATATTATTTAGATAAATTACAACCATATTAAAAACATTAAATATTACTGAACAAACATGTTTAAATAAATATTAAAATTGGATTAAATTATGAAAATATTAATCAAATAAAAACTAAAAATGAATAAATTATAAAAAATATTAAAAAATAATTATCATTATTAATCAATAAATAATATTAAAAATTAATAAATTGTATGTTGGAATTGAAAATGTTCCTTAACTTCTAGAACACCGTGTTTTCCCAAACCAGGAGCCCAACTCATCTCATGGGACCATTCTGGAGCCAAGGAGTTAACTGCGTACAACTTTGAGTCATTACTTGCAACTCCCAAGTTTGTCACACAAATCACTTCCATGAAGAAGGTGAAATTGACCATTTCAGCTTGAAAATATTCTAAAAAATCTCTAAAAATATAGTTAAAGTTAGCATATACCTTTATACACTTGTGTGAAATACCAATTTTGGAGCACAAGTCACTTGTACAAGGAAGATGACATCAAACCAATGCTTTACGTGAATATTCCCCAATGGAAAATGCATGATAGGTGTGCAACCAATACATATGTGATTTAGTGAAAAGTTATGTTCCAAATCTACTATCTAGATGGCTTGCTAATATATAGAGTACCACCCCCATTTTCAAGGATAGACCTCTAGAAGTTGAAGCATCAATCTCTTATTCATGCAACCTTTTATTTTTAGACATCGTGTAAGTCAAGCATATCATAGATTTAAAAAGGTAGATAACTTTCTTGATTGACCTCACATAGGTCTCAAATTTCATCATCTTGTGTTTGAGATATCCTCACAAAACTTCCATTAAAGGATACGCAAGTTCTCACATGATGAGTTCCCTTTGTGGAACCCCATGCTTCATGTGACCCTAAAATTTGTGCACACTTTTTACTCATTATCCATTCCCAATAGTTATTCTAGATCTCATGGATCACATATCTATACTTTAACATTCCCCTTGAATGTTTCACCCAACAAAATTTGAATCCCCAAATTAATGACTCCTTCCACCAAACACAATTGTGTGCATGTTGAGTTCTCAGGTTCCCCACACCTGTAAAAACCAAGTTCACTCATGCTTTGATCACTTTCATGATTGGTACCATCAAACCTCATGTCATCAACCTTTCCTTCAAGCATGGCCTTGATAGTTGTGATGCATATTTCTCCTAATAATAGACACTATAATGTTGGGACCCCATGTTTCACCCAAACATGATAGTGTTTACACCTTGTGCCATCCAAAAACATATGTGAAGTAGGTACATAAGACCCAAAGCTAGAATCATCATGGTAAACCACCTATATTTCCATGTGAGGAGGGATAATGTTGAATGCTTCTCTATTACTTAGAAATAGTCTCCATGCTAACCACATCTGAGTTGTAAGACTTTAAACTATATATCCTAACATCTTAGTCACATGATGTTAAATTTAACGAAAACGTCCTCATCTCATGATGTTAAACTATAGTCATACCCTATGTATTGAACATAGGATTCCCCATGTATGACTCGCATGGGATAATACCACACCCTTCAGGTGACTTCCATGCATATACCTCACACCATACCACGTTTTCACTCCTTCCATGAAAAACGCATACTTAAAACACGATGTTAAAATTCATAGACCTATCCTGACACACTACTTTAAATTGTGTACATAAACTATGTGGGTTTTGATCCCTGGGTACATAGGATACCTCCTGGAGTTTTAATCTCGATACCATAACACCATAATTAAATTTATATCCCCCTTAGGAGGTGATAACTCTTAAATGTGATCACTTCCCCTAGGAATACACTCAACCTCACCATCCAAACTGTAAAGACCCATAAAATTCAAGGGAAATTTTTTTCTTAATTTTCTTTGTAATTTTACAAGAACGCAGTTTCTGACGACGCCTGATTCCGAGGCCCGGTGTGCCCAGAATTAATTTCCAAAGTTTAGCTCATGTACGTTCAGTGAACGATTGAGCGGGTTTTTCTAACTTTTGAACCGGTGCTCGGAATCAACTTCTGAGGGCACTGATGGATTCACAGCGTCGGTAATTGCTTAAGAATATCTTTTTTGGAGTTTCGTTTTCACGGAAGGAGTTGCTAAAAATTTGCGGAAGATAAAATAAAAATTGAGTTACAATTTTTATTTCTTTTAAGTGGTCTATCCATTGAGTAGAAGTTGGGGTAACCACCCAATTTCCCATTAGAGGATTAAAGGTGAGGTGGGGGCCACACGAACCCCACCCCTTTCACCTTCCCTAAACTCCCTTAAACCTCTCCTCTCATTAATTGGTAACTCTTCTTAACATGTTTAACCCCCCCCCCCCCCCTTTAATGTGAGACCACTCACCTCCCCCTCTCTCTTCTTTAATTCATGCCACCTAAACATTAATTAATTTGACAACTCAAGATCAATTAATTAAGTTTTTTGGTTTTGAATTTTGTAATTTTGAATGCGTGGCATAGGTAAATAAAATAAGGTAAAGCCTTATTTTATTTTTTTTAGAATTGTTGTGTTAAGAGGAAGGGAAGAGAGCTTTTGAGTTTTGAAGAACTTCCTTCGAAGAAGAACGCTTCATCTCCTTGTTGAAGAACATGAAGAACACTGAAGTTTCGACGAAGAACGTTGTCTCATCTTGCACCTTCTCTCCACGTCGAAGGAAGTGAGATGCCGCATTCTTCATCGGGCGATCACCGACGACATGCCTTCTCCTCTTCTTCCTCTGCATCAAGGGAGGAGACACCAGCGTGGGGAACGTCACCTTTGACGGTGACCCACCCTCCGACGTCAACGGAATCAGCACCGATCTTCCACGACGTCTGATCATCCCGATGCTTGCCTCTTCTGCGGCTCGATGACGTGTAACGTCTTTGCAAGGTAGGGGTTTGGTTTTTAAGACATGAATAATTTTTTTGACGTTCTTCGATATTAACGGTCAACTGTTATCAAAATAACAGAGGAGGTCGGACCTCACAAACATGGCCGAACCTCCTCCCCTTTTTATTTTGATGGTTATCTACGTGGCTTGAATGGAAGTGACGTAGTGTCATCGCTCAGTGTGGAAATTTAGAGAATCACAACGAAGAAGTGCAGCGCCGTCGCACCGCGCCTTGAGGCTGAACGAATTCGCGGTCAGAGTCGGGCCGCGGCGAAAGGGGCACGGCACCGTCGCGCTGTGCCGGAAAACCACGAAGATGGCACGATTTGTTTTTTTTTTGACGTGAGGATCGATGGGCAATGACGAATCGGGCCGAAATGGTGTTTTAATTCCTTCGCAGTAAAGATTGGGTCCCGGGAGGACTGTTGGTGAAGGCGGCAGGCGAAACAGACCACCGGAGCGCGTCCGGTGGTCCGCAGAAGGCGACGGCGGTGCCGGCGACCGGCGACGGTGGTGCGCCACCGGAGCAAATCGCCGCGGCTCAGCCGCAGTGGTGGGACGTGAACCGGAATGGTCGGGCCGTTCCGGGTTTGAGTCAGCGTGGCTTTAAGTCGTGCCAGGTTGACAACCGGGGGGGGTTTGTAACCCCCCGCACCCGTCGCACCGCGCCAGCGCGAGGCCAGCCGGCTGCCCAGGCCGGGCCGGGCCGCGTAGCCGGGCCAGGCCGTGCCTAGCTGGGCCGGACCCGGACCCAGTTCGGGTCGAACCAGTTCGGCCGACCCAGGGGGGGTTGGGTCGGGCCGGGCTGGGCCGAGACCCCCATTTCGGACTGTCTACGGTCTTTTGCCCATAACTTGGGCTGCGGACCTTCGATTGACACACCGTTAGTGGTGATGTGATCCTTGAAACGAGATGGTCATTTAGATATATTACACTCAAGGTTTCGGAGAACTTTTAGTACGTCCGAGTTGGTTCAGATACGAAACCAATCGGGCCCTCAGAGCAGAAACGCTTATATCTTGAGCTCCGAACGTCCGATTGACGTGCCGTCTATCTCGTTGAATTCCTATTGAAGAGAAAAAACTTTTGGCTTACTCCGCTCGAGGTTTGTATGTCGTTGGAGTGCAGTTGGGTTGGTTTGCTCACGAAACCAACCGGGGCCCTTGAACGAAAAAGCCAATAACTCACAGAATGGGCGTCTGATTGATGCGTCGTCTGTCTCGTTGAATTCCTCTTGATGAGACGGAACTTTTGAAATACTTCGCCTGAGTTTTGGATGCAGTTATATTATGGCTGGGTTGGATTGTACCCGAAATCCAATCGGGCCCCTGGAACGGAAAAGCTGATATCTTTCAGATCGGACGTCCGTTTGATGAACCGTCAGCAGCGTTGGTGATCACGTTGAGAAACGGTCCCTATGAGTATACCCTATGAGAGTTCGGGGTGCTGTTAAGATACGGTCGGGTTGGTTCGCACACGAAACCAACTGGGCCCCTGGGACGAAAAAGCTAATAACTCACAGACCGGGCGTCTGATTGGCACACCGTCTGTTGCGTTGAGATCCCTATGACGAGGCGGTCCTTTGAGATACTTCTTCATGGGACTTGTGGTACTTGGAGTATCGACCTGTAGCTCGTGGAGCGGACCCTCCTGGAGATGAGCATACAAAGTACGGAGACCGTGTAGCTGGTTGTGACCAATTATTTCTTGTCTGATTCGATTCAGAGTGACTAGCATAGCCCAGTGGGGAGCACTACTTTGTGAGGTGGTAGACCCATGGCGGAGGAGCACTATTGTGTGAGGTGGTAGACCTGTGGTACTCGATAGGTGGAGTACCTCTGTAGGCTATGAGGGGGGAGCACTACTGTGTGATGTAACGCCCCGACCCCAGCTGCCGAGAGTCGGTGCATTACTTCGTAACATTGGCATGATCACAAAAGATCAAGTCTCGAAAGACCGATTAGTTTAGTATCCTTGGAAACACTAGATACATTCATAAATGTTACATTACATCATAAAGTGAAAAACTAATAACAAATTCTTCATAGTCCACACTCATATCCTCTTCTGACTATCCCTGCAGGTCATTCATAAAATACTTCTTCACATCCTGGAAAATATTAAAACATTGAAAGGGGTGAGCTCAGATGCTCAGCAAGGATAACAATAATGCGGAAGATTTCATAAATAAACATTAACCTTTAAGGCAATGTATAACTAAAACAAAAGCCTTTTAAACATGAACTTCAACATAATATGGCAAAAGTAAAATGAGATAATGCCATTTACTTATTCGCATGGATATTCTACTGGTCGAATAATCACATGCAATATCAATAACCACTTTCATAATGATGGAATGCATAATTCCAAACATTCTGAAACATTTTGTCAAGGCCTCGGCCAAGACGTCTAAAATGATTAAGGCCTCGGCCAAAATCACAAATCAAATGGGGAAAGGGCCTCGGCCAATTCCACGTCTAGTTGTCTCATGAGACCTACCGATGCATTGAGGAGCTATAGCGGGCTCCACCCATCACTTATTAAGTCCAATTCATTCCTCATATGAATAGGTTTAAACATATCATAAACCATAACATAATCGTATCACATAAAACATGGATAAAGGAAACATAACATTTCCACATTTCAATCACAAGATATCAATACAACACATTGATATAATAAAAATGCTTTCAAAACCATTTTTAATACCAGAATAAAGAAAATTTAAAACTTTGTATTTATTTTTCATTAAAAAAACGTGATGTCTTGTAGAGGAAGCCGAAACTCAAATAATGGTCACAGCGGCGGAGAAGTCGTTGTCGCCGCATATGTACGGAAAGAAAAACATTCCCTTTTTTTCGTTTAGTAAAACGCTTCGTATAAAAGAGATTCCTTTTGAATAACATAAAATTCAAAGGGGTTTATACACCGTATAAAATAAAGTTGTGTATAAAACAAAATATGCCTCAATGAAAGGAGATTGAGACGAAGTCCCTTACAAAGATCATTTTTAAAATAAAATAGATCTATTATGTGTATTCACTATAGGTACACATAAAGAAAGTAAAAATACAAAATAGGACATAATAATATCATGACATATTTTGAAAGTAGGAGATTAACCCAAAGAATGGAAGTTGGGTTAAGAAATTCCCTTACCTTGCGTCTTGTCCTGACTCGACCGTTCTTTAACCTCCTAAAAAATCGGGTAACTCTTTTTGATTTGAGACAAAGGCTTCCTTGGGAAGAATTATGCCCAAAGTGAGGCTTCTAGGAGTAAGTGAGGGATGTTGGGAGAGTATTTGGGCAGAGGTTGGCTGAGCCAAATGGCTTGAAGGTGTGAATAAGGTGGGAGTGGTGGGGGCCTTTTATAAGTGGAGAGGAGGGGAACTTTTGGAAAGTAATGAAATGTTATTCTATTATACAATGCTTTTCGGATTCTAAAGGTCCCACACTTGTATAATTCGAGGATAAGGTGATAAGGGTTCGAAATCTCCTCATCCAATAGGCTTTGAACAAGTGTAAGCCTTGGATTTTACATTATCTTCTCATTTTATTTAAATCGTTAAATAATGAGGTCATCGCTGCATCATCATGATGTCATAAATAATTTAATTTATTTAATGTATAAGAATTATAAAAAAAATACTATGATGTAGGAAATATTTTTATCTTTCCAATGACTATTTATAATCAAAAATATGACTTGTATAACCCCATGTAAAAATTGTTTTAGTAAAACATTTCATGTTTGTGTCATTTTTTACTTTAACATTAAATAAAAGATATTTATGTCATTTTCCAACTAAAGTGGCTCCATGGGGTCCCCAAGTTGACCCATGGATTTTCTTGGTCGGCCATGGCATATCCAATGAGGGTAGGACATGTTTCAAGCTCATCTCATATTATTAAAACATTATTTTTACCTTAAACTACACTAATTACCTCTAATCGCGATTAAGAACTTAAAAGTTACTATTCACCAAAAAATTATTTTAATCTAATTGAACCACATTTTACTTCTTAATGACAACCATGTATGTTGGATTTTTGAAAATCAAATCACAGAAGTGTTAATATTTCATTTAAACGAAAAATCAGTTATTTAACTACCACTTAGTGGTTTCACTATTCATCAAAAATTGAAGTTTTTCAGAACAATGCCAAAATTTCACCCTATGCTATAATTGATATTCCGAATTCAAAAATGATTTCTATTTTATGAAATTCCAAACATATAAGTTTCATTAATTAATTTTATAACTAATTCCCGCTGTCACAACAAATAGCGTGTTTTTAAGAAACAATTTATATCAAAAGATTGATAATTGTTTATGTCCAATTTCAAAGTGAAATTAATTCTAATTAACACCATTGGATAAAATGGTAAAACTATATTCTAATTATACTTTAAAACCAATAAATAGTATAATTTATCACAATAAATTATTTTGATTAAAAAAGTTGTTTTAAGTATTTTTCACTATTCATAAAAAAATTGAAAGTTCTCAGAAAGTTACAAAAAATTCAACTTAGGATAATTTCGATATTACAAATACAAAAATGAAGTCCATTTTGAAATATAAAATTTCTATAATTTTAAAAAGTGGTTATTACTATTCATAACGGCTACTTTGATTAGTTGCGGTGTGTTAGAACTCGAAGTTGCGTACAATACAAGCTATTGCATTATTGAATGAGAAGCGTATCATGGAAGCTCGGGGTGTTACAATGAGGTGGTAGACCCATGGTGGAGGAGCACTACTGTGTGAGGTAGCAGACCCGCGGTACTCGACAGGAGGAGTACCTCAGCTGTCTTAGGTTAGGGAGCAGTACCTCGGAGTTGTGACAGGATCACTGTACACTCCAGAGACGGACTCATCAGCAGTTATGGTTTCGATAATGAAAATCCTGGTTTGATATGAGACTATGACCTTTGTGTTTACCTCATGATTGAGATGGGTCACTTGATAACTTAGGTATATGTATGGGCATATACCTGGGTAGTGGTTTTCCATTGATTTCTTAATCTTTGTGTTTCCTCATGATTGAGATGGGTTACTTGATAACTTAGGTATATGTATGGGAATATACCTAAGTAGAGGTTATCTATTGAGATCTTATTTGTGGTTATCCATGTTGGTTTTTGTGAGACCTTGAGCTTCTCGGGGTCCCTACTGAGTATCGTTATACTCACCCCTGTACGGGATATGCCCGCACCTCGTTGTGTTGGTTACAGACGACGGGCAATGCTGACGGAGGCCGAGTGTTCGAGGACTAGATGGTACCTGGAGGTGGACCTCACGACGAGTCAGTATTCGGAGGTGGACTTCACGACGAGACGTCACACGGAGGAGGTTGACGGGCGAGAGCGTTGTGGAGGCTATCTGTACCTACCCTTTAGGTATGATCCGTGGTGGACGATCCAGGAGCTGCGCTATCTGTACCTACCCTTCAGGTAGGATCCGAGGAGGACGATCCAAGAGCTGCTTCCTTTCTTCCAGCTGTTATCTTTTTCTGTTGTACTTTTGTTCAGTTGTAGCTGTACTTTCGATTGGTTTTGTATTCTAGCCCATTTACTTTTCAGAACTTACTTTGGTACTTAGTGTTTTACTTCCACTTGTACTCTGTGGTGTTTTGTTTACTTTTATAAAGTCAATTACTTCCTATTTATCGGGATTTACACCTTTGGTGCTAGTCACCAGCCCCTGGCCTATGAAGGCAGGCTTGGGGTAGTCACGGCACGGGCCCCAAGGACGAGTCGTGACACAAACTCAAGGTCTGCACTAGACCTCGTAATCTCCCTATGGTGTTAATCCCTAGCCAACCACGTACGAGACAAATGTATATGAGATACATCCTTAAAAGACCTTGACCTTGTGATCGCATCCACACAAGACTTTAAACCTATAACCATGTCCCCATAAGACCCTAAACCTATGATCATGTACCTACAGTACCTCAAAATTATGATTATATCCCCAAATGACCTTACACCTATGATTATGTACCCAATAGACCTTAAAACTATGATTATATACCCATAAGACCTTAAAACTTTGATTTCCCCCCATAGTACCTTGAACCTATGATTGTTTCCTTAGAAGACCTTAAACTTGTGACCCCTCTTAATATATCAGAATCTCTATATCATGCGATGAGCATGAAGTAACCCAAGAAAACTACCTCAGATTCCTTATACCCCCAACTCGAGTTTCCCTATAAAGGACACGGGATTCCTTGGGTTCAACACCTAAGATTCCAAACACATGAGATACATTAAACATTGAAAGATTAAGACTTTTAAAGATGGATAACACACCCAATTCCCACTGATTTCCATACATGTTCAACATCACCATTATCCCTGGCTGCGGGTATCTTTCCTGTTGCGATAGATAAAGTGTAATTAATTGATGGCCACTTTGAGATGGTGTTGGGAGTGAGGATCATGAACATGACTCAAATATATGGAGGAGACCCAAAATAGACACAAATTTCCACGGATGAATCCATGGAATGAGGAACTGAATTCCCTTGATCTCATTATAATCATGGTTTCGACATCATTAACCATGGTGGTAGAGGCTTACCACCTTTAGAATGTAGGAATATGGGGAAAATAATCCACCATAGAGGAGGTATGACTAGTCCAAGGATAAAAACCACTCTAGGAGAAGAAATTTGAGATCATCGCCACCCCGATGTCTGCCCTAGTGAAAATTTCTAGAAAAAAATGGGGAATCTAATGTGAATATTTTATTATTTAGTAGTGTAAAGATGGGTAATGATTGAAAACACCAGATTTAGACACCATCGGATCCAGAATTGAATGTTAGACCTCACCAAGAAAAATGGTGGGCCCAACATGAGATTGTTCTCTTATAACTGGGGTGAATGAGTAATGTTAGGCACACCTTGACATAGGCATCATTGAAATGGATCCTTCTTCTACTTTAGAAGCAATGGATAATGTTGGGAACATTGGGCACCCATTACTAAAAAATAGGCCTTTAACGGCGTTAAAAATGGAATTTATCAGTGCTAGGGAAGCATTGACTATCAGAGTGAGATTAAAACACATTTATTTTATCAATGCTAAAAAAGTGTAAATAAATGTGTCCTTTATCATTACTCTTAAAAGCACTGATAAAGGGTCACACTGCAGTGTGTTGTAGCAGTACACCGCAACACTAGAAACACCACTAGAAATCAACAAAATCAAGTACTAATATAGAATTTAAATAAAATTAAATTTTCAGCACAAATATAAGAAAAATAACACTATAATATATACATTTAATTCATTAGTTTATGGAATTATATAAGTGAAAATTATTACATACATTCAAAAACATTATTGTTCCTTTATCTTTTGATCCTGACCACAATGCATGCTATTGCCGAACAAAACACCCCTGCTCAAGAAAAAAATTCACCTGTATAAGAAAACAATTCTTATGTTAGTAATAATATAATGAAATAAATCAACATAAAGTGTTAATTTTAAACTAAACATTGAGTCATACCATGAACATTGTGTATCGGATTGAGTTTTGGTTGACTCTTGCATGTCACACCATTTCTTGTTCGTCGTCAAGCATTATCTCTCTAAAAATTAATTAAATAAGTATAAGATAAAAAAGATAGGAAATAAAATATATAATGATGAGAGAAAATTCTAGGCCTGTTTTCTTAGTTTTTGTGATGTGATGCATGTTTTAAACTAAAATGACCCTTATATATTGAAAATATGCTCTTGGAGTCAAATTATTCACACTGTATTTCAGATTGAGGTGTGTCTAGTTTCTACACATCCCAAATGACATATGTATCATTTTCATAAAGTATAAAAAAATACAAAAAAAATCACAATTTTGAGTACATCACTAGTCTTTTTTACTAAAATGTCATTTTAAACTGGAAATACGCACTTTGACTCGTATCTATCACATCGTGATTCAGTTTTATGTAAGAAAAATTCCTACACATAAAAAATTATTTACCAATCATTTTCCTAAATTATTGTTATAATCCAAGCACATTTTATTGGTTTTCAGTGAGTAACACTTTTTAAACTTAAATTTCAACTTTAAACTAATAATGGACACTTTGAGTCATACTAGGAACATAGTGTATCAGATGGATATGCAGCTGAATCCTACATGTTAAAAATAACTTATGGATAATTTTACTAAAGTATCAAAACAATATTAATGTGTTTACTTGGTTTTGAGTAGTTTAGTTATCTTTTTTACTAAAATTGATTCCAATTTTAAATAAATATATGTACTTTGAGTCATACCAATCACACCAGGTGTTGTATTAAGGTGTGGATGATTCCTAAATATCCCAAATGACCTATGTATAGTTTTACTAAATTATAAAAACAATCTAAATGTTTTTTCTTGGTTTTGAGTATATCACTTCTCTTTTTTACTAAAATGTCATTTTAAACTAGAAACACACATTTTGACTCATACCTATCACATCGTGTATAACGTTTATGTGAGACCAATTACTATACATCAAAAATGATTTATTATTTTTTTTCCTAAATTATCAATACAATATGAGTGCATTTACTTAGTTTTCTTTGAGTGGCATATTTTGAACTAAAATGACGATTTTAAACTGATAATTGACACCTTGAGTCATACTGAGAACATCGTGTATTAGATTGAGGTGTTTCTGATTCCTACTTGTCAAAAATGAATTATGGATAAGTTTCCTAAACTATAAAAACAATATGAATGTTTTTGATTGGTTTTGAGTAGGTTATATGACATTTTTATTAAAATTGGTGTCAATTTTAAATGAAAAGACACACTTGGAGTCATACCAATCACATTGTGCATTGGATTGAGGTAAAACTGATTCATACATGTCTCAAATTAGTTATGGATAATTTTACTAAAGTATAAAAATAATCCTAATGTTTTTCCTCATTTTTGTACATGTCACTTGTCTTCTTTAATAAATTTTCATTTTTAATTGAAAACACATACTTTGACTCATATCGATCACATCATGTATCGGTTTGTTGTGAGATTGATTCCTATACATCAAAAATGATTTATGAATCATTTTCCAAAATTATTAAAACAATACAAGAACATTTTCATGGGTTTCATTGAGTGATACTTGTTGTACAAAAAAACCAATTTTAAAATGATAATGGACACTTTGAGTCATATAAGGCACATAGTGTAGCTGGTTGAGGTGCAGTGGATTCTTGCACATCCAAAATTACTTATGAATTGTTTTCATAAAGTATCAAGACATTCCGAATGAATTTGTCTTGGTTTTGAGTAGGTCAGTTGTCTTTTTTACTAAAATTGATGTAAATTTTAAATAAAAGGGTGCACTTGGAGTCATAAGGATCACACCATGTGTTAAATTGAGGTTAATATGATTCATACCCATCAAAAATAAATTATGGATATTTATTCTAAATTATAAAAATAATCTTAATGAGTTTTCTTAGTTTTGAGTACGTCGCATTTCTTTTTTACTAAAATGTTGTTTTAAACTAAAAACACACAATTTTACTCATATCGATCACATATTGTATCGGTTTGATGTGAGACCAATTATTACATGTCACAATTTATTTATTAATAGTTTTCCTAAATTATAAAGACAACTAGAGCATGTTTTATCAGTTCTCAATGAGTGACACTTTTTGAACTAAAATGTCAATTTTAAACTGATAACGGACACTTTGAGTCATACTAGTCACATAATGTATCAGATTGAGGTGTGGTTGATTTCTATATGTACAAAATATCATATGGATAATTTTAATAAAATATAAAAACAATCCAAATTCATTTTCTCAGTTTTGAGTTGGTCAGCTATCTTTTTTACTAAAATTGATGTCAATTTTAAATAAAAAGACACACTTTGAGTCATAACAGCCACATCGTGTGTCAAATTGAGGTGAGTTTGATTAATACATGTCTAAAATGACTTGTTTATTATTTTAATATTGTATCAATACAATACATATGAGTTTTATTAGTTTTCAGTATGCTACTTTCTTTTTTACTAAATTGTCATATTAAACTAGAAACACACACATTGACTCATACCGGTCACATCGTGTATTGGTTTGTTATGAGACCAATTAAAAAATGACATAAATGATTTATTAATCATTGTCTTAAATTATCAAGACAATAATATCTTGTTTTCTCATTTTTCAGTGATTGGTACTTTTGGAACCAAAATGTTGATTTTAAACTAATAACGTACAATTTAAGTTATAAAAGGTTAATTGGGTATAGGATTAAGATGAGGATGATTCATACATATAAAAATTACTTATGGGTCATTTTATTCAATTATAAAAATAATATTAATATTTTTTCTTGGTTTTGATAATTTTAGTGGTCTTTTTTACTAAAATTAATGTCAATTTTAAGTAAAAAGAAGAAGTTGGATTCATACCAGTCACACTGTGTGTTAGATTGAGGTGTGGCCATTTACTCTACCTCACAAAGTATCAAAAAATTCCCAAATACCAGTGTTGTATTATTTCCATTGGATTTATTTTTTGAACAACCAACACTACATATTGACCTAATGTTCTTAGTCAAAAAACCATTTTCAAAAAAGAACATAGAATCAATATATAGTGTTTTAGTTTGATAAATAAAGGAAATGGAAATCATGTAAACATTGGAATAAAGGAACAATTTATCTCTTTTGTGGATTGTTGTATATAGTTAAAAGAAAAATATGAAATCCCAAAATATCGGTGAAAAAAACTATATAAGTATTAGATAAAAATGATAAGGAAATTGACTTAAAAATAGTAGATTAAATAATGACATTTTTTTAAATAAATAATAGTAATTAGTCTTTTTATAATGTTTGTATACATTAATGATGAATTTCTTTATTTTAATTATATCATTTTCAAGATCGAAGTCCAATCTCTCACGAGCATGAGCAGCTTCAAACAGACATCCCCAACTCGAACTAAAGAATCCACATATATAATATAAAACAATTATTATATGAGTAATAATTAAAATAAATAAATTAAAAATAAATATGAAATAATACATTAATTCTATAGATAGTGATTTTACTATGAAAACATCAAGATTACCTCTATTATTGAGCAGTGAAGGAAACTTTAAGGAAAGTAATAAATTTCAACACTATAGGGGTGAAACGGTTTATTGGGATAAGAAGTCTCTATAAGTATTGTTGTAGAAAGGCATGAGAGATGGATATACCACCCCAACTCGAACAAAAAAATCAACCTATATAAGAAAATAATTCTTATGTGAGTAATTCTAAAACCAAATAAATTAAACATAAATATAAAATAATACATTAATTCTATTGATAATTCTTTTACTATGGAAACATCATGATTACCTATATGATTGAGAAGTTGAGGGATCATGAATAAAAGTGAAAAATGAAAACAATATAAGGTTGAAATTGTTTTCAGAGAGAATAATTTTGTGGTATTTTTTGTGAATAAAGGCATAAAAATGGAAAGATCACCCCAACTCGAACAAAAGAATCCAATTGTATAAGAAAATAATTCCTTTGTGAGTAATACTAAAAATAAAATAATCATACATAAATATGAAACAATACATTAATTCTATGTACAATTATTTTACTATGAAAATATCAATAATACCTCTATGATTGAGTAAAGGAAACATTGTTTCTCTTCCTACAAAGGTAGTGGAGGGAACTTAAAGAGAAGTGATAAAAGAAAACATTGTAGGGGAGAAAAGGTTTTGAGGTTGAATAATTATGTGGGAGTTTTTTTTGTAGAAAGGCATGAAATATGGATAGAAATATTCTAAAATAATAAAAACATACAAGTAATAATGAAAATTAAATCAATGTTTCATTATATATTTTTTGGTAAAATAAATAAATTGTATCGTAACATTACCTTTACATATTCCCAAATGGTTTACTTCATTATAGTTTGTTATTTTAAGGGATAGGTAACATCATCATGTGCAGATGAAATTTACTGTATGAGTAGTCAAACATTAAATTTAGATTATATTAAAGAAATAGAGAATATATAATATTATGAGGAAAAACATAGTATATTATAAAAACAATTTTACATTCTCATTGAACTGTATTTATTTTTTTAAAGGTTTTATGGATTTGGTTCCTCTATCGAGAATCCAAATCCCCTCTTTGGGTTACCCTCTAACATACAAGACATTATCTATATTGGGACGGACATGAACTAATTTTTATCTCCCAATAAAAGGGTCATCCTCGACTAAATTTTCATCTCAACAGATATTTGGTTTAGTCACTAGTAGGATAATTGACCAATTCTTGTTTTTTGGATTTGAGACAAAAAAATAATTGCAAGGCTTATGATTCCATTATGAACAGCTCAACTTTTCCCCCTTCTACACTTAAAGTCACCTTCACGAAGCCCATTTCCTCAAGTTTCACTTCACTCATATTGTATACCTATTTTAAATTGAAAATGGAAACTTGAAATGTTTTATAATCTAACTCATATATCTATTCAATAATAAAAAAATATTACATATTTTGATAAATTGGATCTATATCCTTAGAACCAGATATATCCATTGCTTCCCCTAGAATCCTAACACCACTATTTTGCATCGTACTTAATTCATTGTTTTATTTTGTATATAATGTATAAACATTGATTACAAAATTAGTGTAAGATATAACATTTTCATTCACTCTCTCGACTATCCATTGAAGTGATTCAGTAATTGAATTCATATTTTCATATAACTCATTTTAAATTTTATCTCAGAACTATCCTATAAACTATTGATTATGTGTATTTGATATCCATCCTTTATCTCTTGATGGATTCAAATCTCTAATAATTTCTTTGCGGGATTAAATGTATGAATCAACATATTCACTATTATGTAAAATGTAAAGTTGGGTTTTCTCCCGCTCTATCAAGGTAATTGGAATAACATCTCTTCTGTAAATCCATTCTCCCACAAGGCGTTTTTTGTGAAAAGATTTTGGGACCCCGATTTTGTCAACATCTTATAGGTAATCGGTACATAATTAAATATCTTATTCAACAATATATCATTCTTCAATAAAACCTTCTAGGTGACTTATATTCTTTACATACCCTTTAAAAATATTCATATATCATTCAATGGGGTGCATCTATCTATAATGGACGACACCACATAGTTTAACCTCTCTAACCAAGTGACCTATCAGGTAGACCCTTATACGAAAGAATAATAGTGGGAAGAACATCTTTGATTTACATAATATGACTATAACCTCCTTATTCATTATTGGAAACTTTTTCAGGTCTATAACATTATTACATATGGATTTGAAAAAAAGCATAGTCTAGTTAATGTATGCCACAAATTTTGAGGCAGAATGTAATAGAAAGAAACAGGCATCAAATCTTTCATAAAAACATAAAATTTATGTGATTTTATTCCTTATAACTTCAAATTATTAATTTACACAACATTCTTGGTATTAATACCCCTATATAACTTTTATACTATTAAGGGGAAATAAAAAATTGTAATTTTTACTATCTGGATAGAGTGTAAGCTACTGGAGGAAGAAAATTCCTCCCTTTACCCTTCACTGGTGCCAACTCTTCCCTTATTCTCATGTAAATCATGTCTAACCAAACCTTGATGTAATCCTTCAATTTTACAGGAACATTTAGTAATATTCCAATAACATTATCAAATATATTTCTTTCTATATGCGTGACATCAAGAAAATTTCTAACATATAAACAATTCCAATATGGTAATTCTAAGAAAATTGATCTCTTCTTCCAACAAGAGTTTGTAAGGTTTTTCAAAAATGCTTTACTAAAAATAGTGTCAATATGTTTTAATTTATAGAATAGTTGATCACCTATTATTGGAGATGGTGTTGTACCTTGTTTGATATTCCCATCCAATGTTGTCACCTAGGATCAGTATTTATGTTTTCGAGGTAAAAATTCTAGATGTCCTAAAAACTTTGTCTTTGAGGAATGATTCAACTAAACTAATTGTGTTTATTTTTAAAAATGGGATACCCCAAAATTTCATTAATGTTATAGCCTGATAAATTTCTATAAGAGGGGAAGTCATTTATCATCTCATACAATATAGACCTCAATGTGAATTCTTCACTTTAATGAGCATCGTACATTGTAACACTTGTACCATGCCTCAATTTCATATCTTTAATCAATGGAGCCAAATAAACATCAATATCATTACTATTTTTCTTTAGTCTAAATATAAGCAGAGACAACATAATGTATTTTTACTTCATCCATAACCATGGAGGCAAGTTATAATTTACAAACATGATGGGACATATACTGTGAGTAAAAATAAATATGCAAAAATCATTTATTACATCTATAGATAATGTAATATTAAAGTTTCTCATTTCATTTCTAGATTTAGGATACTTGTAATCAATTTTATTTCACTGAGGAGAATCAGCTAGATGACGTAGGTTCCCATATTTAATTCTTGTATTTTCATTCCATGTAAATTGTCATGTAGTTTCCTAACATCTATATAGTCTTCTAAAACTTGTAATGATAGGAATGTACCATATATACTTATAAGTACCTAAATCATTTTTATTATATTAATTCGTGCCACATTTAGGGAATTTTATGAGTGATTCATGGTCCTTGTGAAACAATATGAAATCATTTGGATAAAATTTTATTTTTTTAGAGATTAATCCCATAGAACATAGCATTCTTTTAGTATCATATGTTTGACATGGTAGTTTATTTTCTTCTGGTATCATATCATTCAAGAGACCGAGTAGTTCTGCAAATCTGGTCACACTCCAACTACTTCAAGCTTTCAAATTATATAACTTCAATAAAGCTAAAAATTTTGGGTATTTAGTATAATAGGTATACAATGGTCTCTTCATACAAATATTTATCATATCAAATAACTTTGGACAATCACAAAGGTTATATTCAATTTCCATTATCGTTTACACCTACTAATATCTATCATCATTTACACTAGTATTCACATCAAATGATCTATAAACCGCAGTATCATCCCAATCGGTGCCCACATTAAGTTTTTCCCTAGGTTTAGTCCAATATTTATATCTCTAATATATTTTTTGACAAATCAAATGTTCTTACAACTCTTAAGGACTAATTTTTCTTGAATAAAAATAATGCACTCACAAAAAAGGAGTTGAGAAGGGTCGTATGCATGATCTATTACAAACATGATGAAATATTTAAATTCACCTTCATAATATTTTATCAAACGATTAGCATGCATCCATTATTTATTCATATCCATCCTATTTGGTTAATAAAAAATTAATTTTTCATAATAAATAAATAAATACACATAAGATATTTATTATCAAAGTTGAAAGTTATAGATAATTCTAATAAGTAAAAATAAACATTTAATTATTTCAAAGAAATTTAGTATACTTTGAAGAAAATGTGTAATTGAATTTTAGAAAATAATACTCTCATATGGTAGGTGTTATCCTCTAAATTTATTCAAATTTTAAAGTTATAGAAAAATGTCACCCTCATGATCTCATCTCCCAAACATTATCATTTCATTTTATTATTTGACACACGTCATCTACCTCTTGTGGACATGAACCTATAATTCTAGAAATACTCTAAGAAGTAGTCAACCATGGGATGATGAATGATCAGAGTATTACTACCAACATAAAAGAAATGGGGGGTGAGTCTCAATAAAAAATTTCAATAATGATTGTTCGGGAGTTGAAGCTAATGAGGATGTCAGTTATACTGTATTGTGTTCTCTAAAATGGGTAATGTAACCCATTTACGAGAATTACACCATTAGAACTAGTTATTAACTCATGCCCTATTCAAGGTGAAATCTATGGGGAATAAACATTATTTTCTATGATTCACAAGGACTTATCAGGGACATGTCATGATATATGAATCATTGGGGCCTCTAAGAATTATATATTTATAGGATAAATACCACTTTTAATACTTAAAATCCTCTAACTAAGACTAGTCCTACCTCTATTAAAATGAGTCATCAAGTATTTCTTAAATCCCCTAAACAAATGAAAATATAATATAGGCAATTATAGATTAATAAGAAACTAAAATATGATAAACAATAATAATAAACTCTAATTCAATAAAATATAAGATATAAAAATGTATTGATAAGTCATTTTAATAAATAAAGAGTTTTTTTATATACATGGAAGTTAATAATACATTCCTAGGTGTGGAACCAATACTTATAAACCTAAAATTTGGAATGCCTAAAAATAATTTCTAATAATAATTCCAACATATGTAGAAATTAATAACCTCTATTCTATTTTTTGGAACAAGTGGTGTAAAAATATAAGGAATTATTGCATTTAATATTAAGGGTATTTCAAATATTTAAAAACATCTCAAAATTATAATTTCAATTAAAATTTGATAACTAATGAGAAATTTTTTTTGAAAATAATATACCTAAAAATGATAAAAGTTTTAAACAACTCAAAATTCCTAGTTGATAAATTGATTCAAGAGTTATTTATAGAAAAGTTGAAAACAAAACAAACATCCTTTCATATTAGATATTGGTTGTTCATAGCACATGATAGGTAAATTGATGCAATGAAGTATTTTTAACAAGTTAAAAAGGTACTTATTATTTTAGAAACAGTGGATCTCATAAGATAAATTGGTTACATTTAAAATATATTGAAAATAAAAGGAAATGTTAAAGAATTATCTATTTTTAGATGGATTAAAGTAACACATACATAGTGTTTATTAGATATGTGATGAAATAATGAGTGGGTTATCATTTCAAATATGGCTATATTTTTACAAAGGTATAGAAAAATAGCCAAACCATATTCTAGTTTGGGATTAGTAAAAAATTTATGGTAATTGTGTTTGAAAGGGGAAATTGATTTATGGTAGTAAAAAATTGAGCATATTAAAAAATGATACATTTAAATACTAACTTAGAAAGGGCGGGTTGAAAAGTATTTATGATGAAAAGACATAATTGATACATATTTTTTACTAATTAGAATGGGGATATTTTTAATAATTAAAAATAATAATTAGATATTTAAATGAAACAACCCTTAGGCTTCCCCTAGCGAGACATCCTCTTGGAGATGCTCTATTATGTGGTTTTTGTCATTTGGTGCAACTAGCGATCTTCCAATGTGATCTCTCTCTCAACTTACTTGAACGTTTTAATTAGAATATATGGATGAGATATTGTAAGGTTTGAAGGAATATCAGCCTTACCTAAAGTAGTCTTTCCATTATATATTTTCATTTAATTCATCTTGGACCATCATCTCACATAATCTTAGGTTAGGACACTCAATCATAAATGCATCACATTTCACCTTAATGAAAGGTGTAATCTTGAGGGTGTCAAATATCCTCTCAATTTTCTACACCCATTCCTCTATCTCTTTAGGGTCATATTCCCTTGAAAATATAGAGTCTTATGGTGAAGTAACTCTTCATCAGGATCCTTATATCCATCAAATGTTTAATTAAATCAAAATATAATGCATATAAAAATTAATTTAACTCTATAAAATATTGTGAATGTACATGGTCCATGGCCCAGCTCAAATTAAAGGATAAAATAATTGGAAATTAAAATATTATTCCTAACATCACTAGGAAACTTAAGAGAGGAACCTACAAGTTTTTTATAGACACTCCTTTACACATATTACTCAATATTTGATAGCCCTATCACTTTTTGACCAAACATACCTAATAAAAATTGTTGACCATAGGGATATGTTGATGGTAAATAAATAATGAAGATAAAAAACATAAATAAAAATTTTCAAACATAAATCAACGAGTGAGGAGGAGGGGAAAATAATATACCTTAGATTGAGTACTTGAATCATCTGAGAGAAAGTATAGATATTGAAAACCTAAAAAAATTTCAATCCTTGGATTATTTAGACCCTTGAATTATTCAATCCTTGGATTTGATCTTTGGAATTGTTCAATCCTTGATTTGAACCATGATTTGAGCTTCGATTCATCGAGGAGGAGCACCGACAGAGGGTGAATTCCATGAAATGATTTGGATATTGCAATGAGTTTGCGACTGGTTAGGGTTTTTAAATAGATCAATACACATTAATCAGTTCTTCCAAAAAACCACTGATAAAGATCCATTTTATCAATGTTCAATTAATTATCACTAATAAAAGGCATCTTTTCAGTGCTTTTTTAGTGCTGATATAGATAGAGATTTCTCAGCACTAAAAAAGTGATGACCAAATCCATCTTTATATGTGCTGATGTTTTAGTGCTGGTAAAGGATTAATAATTATAATTAAAAATTTAAAATTTTGTCAATATATTTATATAATTATATATATAATAAATATTTATAAATAAAAATATAGTAAATATATTCTTTATTTAAATACATTTATTAAAATTTTATAATTATTTAAATATATAATTATTTATTAATAGTTATATAAATACTTTTTCATAAAATAATATTTATATCATTTTATGTATTTATTTAAATATATATATTTATATATTTAATAAATATATATAAATATACTAAATATATCAATTATTTAAATATATATATGATTATTTATTTATAATTATATAATTTTTTAAAAAAAATAATATTTATTTATTTAAAATTATAAATATATAATTTTATAAATATAGAAAATATAAATTTATATATATTTTTATTTATAAATATTTTTTTACAAATATATTTTTCACATTATTAATGAATATTTAATCTTAAGTGTTTGCATGCTCAAAATGAGTGAAATTTAATAATTAAAAATGGGTACACTTTATCAATATTGAGAAAATATATAAGTTTTATTAATTAAATACAAATTATTAAAAATATGGATATATATTTAAATAAATATGAATAAATATTAGAAATATTAAAAGATAGATAATATATATATATATATAATAGAAAATGATTAAATTTATAAAAAAATAAACCAAATACTTAAAATGAATTAATACCTAAATATAATAAAATTAAAAATAAATAAATAAAATATAACATAATTTAAGACATGATATATTAAATGTATCATTTTATAATTAAATTCTAAAATTAGTACTAAAATTTAAATAAATTACATAAATATTAAGTGTGTGTGTTTCTATATAGGATTTCATTAATTATGTAAATATTTGTGTGTGTGTGTTTTGTATATAAAAATGAATTAATTATATATATGTGAAACCTAAATAACACGTGTTTCATCAATATTAAATTGAAAAATCAAATGACATTCAATTATGTTCATTACTCGATTTAATTAGTCAGTATTTTTAATTTAGATTAATTTTTCATTATAAGCCATTATTCACTAAATATATTACAATTTAATGTAAATAATAAGTATTTTTTGTTATATAAATAATATTTATGTACATTCATATATATATATATATTTAATATATACTATTAATTAACATTATAAATAAGTATTTTATTAATAATAATTTCATTCATTTTTCTCAACAATTATTTAATTAATAAACATTTTAATATTTTTTTAGTAAATTCGTTTTTATTTTCTATTTATTAAAAAATTTCATTTTATTATGACATTTATTAGTGCTAAAAATAAAGAGTTGATAAAGGGTGCCATTTTCATCACTAATATAGAGTCCCCTTTATTAGTGCTCAAAATAAATCATTGATAAAGGACACCTTTATCAGTGCTAAAAAAACATTGATAAAGGGTAAAATTTATCAACTCTGTAAAAAAAATTGATAAAAGGTACCCTTTATCAGTTATTTTTTCTAGCACTGATAAAGTCCAATGTTATTAAAGGCCTGTTTTGTAGTGCTAATTGTCTTCATCAAAACTATACTAATGGTTGACCTCATATATCCACATGACTGAAGTTATAGGAAATACTTGATGACCCACCAGCAAAGGTGTGGGGGTCAGAGAACTAATGGTGAGTCAAACCCGCACACATATGCTCCTCCCATAATGGCCACCACTCCCAAAGCTACCTAGAATCCTCACCCCATCTCCCCCTATAATCTTATTCAACATAGGGTCATCATCACACTAGTTTGTCAGCACAAATTGGAAGGGGTTATCCTGCCAAGGGATATGGCCTGTCAAGACCTGGAAGCATTATAATGACCCAAGCTTGATGTAAATGGAGATTACATTTCTTTTGTGGAATACTTAATACATTAAAAAAAATACGCACAAAGACTTTATTAGTTTAGTGTATTTGGAAACTTGTTACCTAATCTTCTAACTTGGTGAAAGATCTTTAACATCTCCTATAAATATCTTCCCATTTTTTCCAACCTAAAATCATTCTTTATATCCTAGGGAAAAACATAAAAAGGGTGAGCTCAATGCTGAGTAAGGTTAAACATTGAGAACATAGAACAAATCATAAATATAAGATTGTAAAAAATATGAACATAAAGTTTAAATATCATAACCTTGGGTCATAAAGTAAATCTTGACAGTACATAAGGAATAGATCATAAAGGAACATTAACCATGATAAAATATAATTGGAATAAAACATGGAGTTTTGGAAAATAAATAAGCACATAATATGATTTCCATAGTAGCCAAGTAATTGCTTCCAAAACCATCATAGTGGACAAATTCCTTTACTAAACTGGGTTTACTTGTCTTTCCAGCCATGTATTACTTAACTGGATTTACTTATCATTCCAACCCTATATTACTGAACCATATTTACTTTCTGTTCTAGTCATGTCTATCTCATGAGATATAAATCTTTACGTAATGCATTGGAGGTATATATAGGTCCCACCCATCTAATAATGAAATCATTCTTACATATTCCACAAAACATAAATCATTCATCATATCATAACCAATGAAATAAAATGGTTTTCTTAAACATAATTCCATAATAATCCATATAAAATAAATGGATTTCATAACAATAATTCCATCATAAACAAAATCAAATCAAATTAAGAATAGGGATAGAAACAGAACCCTATGTCATATTATATAGAAAATAATTTTGATAAAAAACTTGAACTTAATTCCTAAGGAAAATATACTTTCTTCTTCAAATACATTTTCTTTTCTCGAAATTCCCAACAATTTTAAGAGAAAAGAATTTTGATTAAAATAAACATGAAATCGTATAGAGGAAGCTTCATAGAAATAAAGAATTGTGAAGATTTAAAAATCTGTTCTTGTCGTATAAGTTAAAAAAAACATTCTCCTTGTACTTTTTCTAGAAAAGTCAAAAAGTAACTCGTATGGTAAATAAAATAAATATCCCTTTCATACCATGTAGTAAAAGTCAAAATGGGTAAAAATAAATTTAAACATACATAGAATAATATTAAACATTTTATGAAAACATTTTTAGAAAACATGGACATAGATAATAAATAAATCCCCAGTAAATAATTACATTTAAACAATCTTGGATAAAAATGAGATTGTAAAATTATCCCTTACCTTAGGTTTTATTTCTTATGTATGTGTCTGAAACTCCTCTTTTTTAGGTATCTCCTTTTGGTATGCACAAAAAGGACTTCTTAAGATGGCTCTTCTACCAAAACGATGGCCCCTAGGATGAATTAAGGGAAGTTATGAGGAGGGTTAAGTAGGGGTTGGTTGATCCAAAGGGCTTTTGAGGTGTGATTAAAGGATAACGAGATGTTCCCTTTTATAAGATAGGGTAGGGACACCTTTGGAACGTATTGAAATATTAATTTATTATAAATTAATTTTAAGTTTATAATTCTCCCAAACTCACTTTTTTAAAGATAATATGAGTATGGGTTTCCAAATCCTCTCAACAAACAAAATTTAGACATTTTTTCATTTAATTTTAAACCTTATCATTCTAATTTATCCTTATTTAATCTATTTAATTTTATTCATGGAAATAATATTCAAAATATTAAATAGTTATAAATAGTTACTTATGTGTTGTTAATTGTAAATAATTGGATATTTTATAACATTTTAGACTATATAATTTTCACTTTGTAATTTTTTAAATATTTTTTTTTATTTTTAAATAATTTAATAATATGTTATTTTTATAAAATATCAATAGTGTCAATGTTAACACTATTAATTTATTTTAATTTAAATAAAATCCACACAGAACATGAATTTGAACCAAAATATTTAATACACCCCTAATATGTCATAGTCACCTATAAAATTCGTGGATCACATTAATTAGTTCATTTTATATTTATTTTAATTGTTTTTAAACCAATTATTTGATATTTCAATCAATAATTTAATTTCTACATCACTAGTGCGTCATCATTAATGGTAATTATTTAATATCTAAAAATTATAAATAAAATCACATGATTTAGATAATTTCATTATATTTTTGGAGTCTATTTATGTTTGAATTTTTATCATGTTTATTACTATATTAAAATTATTATACTTATAAGATATATGAGAGTGACATTTGGTCACCTTCTTTAGTTTTAATTATAATTACTTCACATTCATGGGAAAATCCCATTAAATTAATAAATTCCAACTCATAGGTGATATTGGTCGACTTTAATTCATCCAATATTATTTTGGCCGGTGCTAGGATAATATTATTATCTTTATCATATTTTTAGTTACCCTAATTCACCTGATTTACCTTTAACTATGGAAAATAAAAATTATCGTAGTTATTATTCATAATATCCAAAAAAAAGATAAACTATTAACCTAATTTGGACCCACTAATTCCAAATATGTAATCAATCTTTTATAATTCAAAACTCGTAATAGAAATAAATTAATTTAAAATTAATTATCGTTGTCAAAACCAAAAAGTGGTTTTTAAGAAGTAAAAGCTTATCAAAATATTATCATGTTTTTATGTCAAATTTAAATGTGAAATTACTTCCAATTACCAAAATTGGATTAAATAATAAAAACATAATCTAATTAAACTTTAAAACCAATTAAAAAGATAATCTAACTATATAAATAAATTAGACGAAAAGGTAGTTTTGAATTAAAATGCAGTATTTTTCACTATTCATTAAAATATGAATTTCATCAGAAAAATACAAAAAATTTCAACCAAGTTAAATTTTGATGTCCTACTTCCAAATAATATATTTATTTTGTCAAATATAATATTTAAAATTGTTAAAAACTATATTTAAAATTGGTACACCATCAAAAGGGGAAAACTGCATTTTTTGAAAAATACTTCTTTTATCTGAAAAAAATGAATTTGTTATTATATCATGTTCTAGAAAATACATAATATGAATTTTAATGTTATATAAAATTCAAAATGTAGTTAATACTATTTATAATGGCTCTTTTATATAACATTTTAATAATATATCATTGTTTAATGAAATTTGGTATTGTGTACAACGCAAACTATCGAGGAAGGTCACTCTTGTGTGTAATACAAGACAAGTTAGTGTTGAATTTAGTAAAAGATTAATTTAGTTTTTTGTATAACATAATACAAACATATTCCTTTTATAAATTGAAAAAAATCTATACTTAGTGTTGCGTGAAATGAATTCTATCAAAAGAACTTCAAATTGTGTGTAACACAAGCCAAGTATAGTGTTGTGTATACTACAAGCTAATACGGTGTTGCATATAGTGAAATACAATATTGGTGTATCATAAAACACAATAAATCAAAGAAATTAAAATGAATATATCTCATAAAATCTTGGGGTGTTATATTATACCCCCTTAAAATGAATTTATCCCTTGAAATTCGTCAGGGTTATAAAAGGTTTACTACTTGACAGTTTCTTTCCTAGAAACCCACATCATAAAAAAGGAATATTAAAACATCCATTTGAAAAGGAAAGTTAGAAACATAATGGTTACCCAAATTAACTCATCACTCATTTTCCACATAGGATAACATGGGTGGGAAGTTAAATCATGTATATGAAAGAAAAAATCTAACCATTAAATTCTGATAGAGAGTGGTTGAGAATAAGGTTTGGAGAGAGTTAACAACCAAAAATCCATAAATATGTGATGATTTAAGGGACCATCTGATTCATCAGATAATAAGGTGTTAAGATAACATTTTTGGTTTTCAATATCATTCCCCTAAAGTTGAATAATTTGGAATGAGAATAAATACTTACTTTATTTTAGTACAATATCACCATTGTTCATGCCTTGAAAAATTTCCACTTCATCTCTTATATAAATAAATGAAGTTGAATTTTTCATTATTTAAGTGTTATCAGATCATGCGATTTAATGATTGGTCATTCCATCTATCTCAACAAAAATCTAATCAGAGGTAATCAAATATGCATAAGTCCACCTATAGTGAGATAATACATTAATCTAACAAACTTCAAACCAAATATAACTTATACTATCTAAAAATGGATAACATTACAAGCCTTCCAAAAACTAAAAATATAAAACTTTATAAATAGGTGAACTAAATTGAAAAAACATTTATCTCCCATATCCCAAAAGGTATTTATTGGTTATCACATCCTAAAAATGTGAATACCTTAATCATGTATTCTTTTGAAACATGGTAATAACATGAATTACCATAGAACCTTAGTCAAAACATTCATTCTATCAAAATTAACTCTTTCCACACACTAAAAATACCAAAGATTATATACTCTCAAACCATGATATCACTTTGACCTTATATCATTCATGAGCTCATTAATACTATCAAACATCTCATTATATCCTTATCCCTTCATTATGTGCATATCATGTGCTTTCCAAAAAATATTTCAATCACTTTTCATGGTTACCAGTACCATATAATTATGGAAAACCATAATGGACCAATACATAGATATTCCAATATTACCTAATACTATAAAAGAGATTCAACAAGACTATTTTTGAATCCCATTACATAAACACTTAATCATTCCACCACTTCATTGTCGTACTCAAAATCACCAATAGTGATCACATGTGATTTGCCTTTTTCTTTGGCATTAAGTGGTTATGGACATCGATCATCATCATTAACCCTTGGATTTGGGCATTGGTTATCATAATGCCCTATTTCCTTTCACTTGTAGAATTAAAGTGTGGGTGGTGAATTCTCTATAGTCTTTTCTCTATTCATGTCATTAGAAACCTTCTTCCCATTACTTCAGCACTCATCTAGTCGATGACCATATTTTTCACACTTAAAACATTTTCTAGTCCTTTTAAGACAATATCCATTAGGCTTCTATCCACACTTTGAGCATAATGAAACATTCATCTTCTTTTCATCATTGTTTTGATAATTTCCCTTAAACTCCAGCTTTCATTTCTTGTCAAAGCCATGAGATTGATATGTAACACCAACTTTTATTTCTACCTTAATATAAAAACTCACAATATCTTCATAGATACTAAATTATCTTATATACAATGCCCTTAAAAGACTTGGTTTTAATCCATTGAATAATCGATCAACTTTACATTTATGTTGGATGATACAACTAGAAGTATACCTTGAAAGTCTTGTAAAATTTTCCTCATATGTACCAACAGATTCATCATCATTTTTCTTAAGCTCAAGGAACTCATTTTCCATCTTTTATTGAAGAATATTAGGGAATTTATTATTGAAAAATAAGTTATTGAACTCATATCATTCCACGGATTCAATTTCATCTTACTACATTTTATTATTGATTAGATTCCACCACTGGTCTGGTTCACCTTCTAAAAAAACAGACAAAATGACTTTTCTAAGTTATGAACATTGAATTATCGATAATATATTTGAAATGGTATCGATCCATTTTTCAGAAACAATTGGATTAAAAGCCCCACTGAAATAATGTGGTTGTTTCCTCATGAAGGATTCAGCAGAATGTTGTTCCATTCTCTACTCATTTAGAAGTACAAAATGATTCAAATCGTGTGTAAGTATAGTAATAAGATTTTTCATTCCATATCCCATAAAATTTGGTTGATTAAGATTAAAATAATTTCATTTCCTAGTGCATTGATCATTAACATGGTTCCTTTAGGTTTCATCCATTTTCTAAAACCCAAAAAAAATAGTATGAGAGGAAAAAATGATACTAGGAAAAAAAATATAATCAAGGGGGGTATATTCAATCTCTAGCATCTTAGGTTTAATACTAGGTTATTCATGATTGTTACCATAATTCTAGTACTATAACATATAGTTATACTTAACCTTATGGATATACCTAGATATAGCTTAGAAATATCTCTAGGGATCTCACTAAACTTTTTGCATCCTAGTTTCCAAAGGTTAACTAAACCTTCACTCTGATACCAACTGTAATGAACCAAGATTTATTTACAAGGACATTAAATTTATTTTTCATAATACTTAATACATTACACAAATATATGAAAAAATATTGCATTCGTTTAGAGTATTTGGAAACCTAGAACATAATCTTCTAACTTGGTGAAAGATCTTCAACATCTCCTATAAAGATCTTCCCCTTTTGTTTTCCTACCTAAAACCTTTCTTTATATCCTAAAGAAAAGAAAACATAAAAAGGGTGAGATAAATGCTCAGTAAGGGTAATAATTGAAAACATATAACAAATAAAAAACATAAGAATGTAAAAAAACATGAATATAAAGTTTAAATATCAAAATCTTGGGTCATGAAGTAAATCTTGGTAGTATGTAAGGCACAGATCATAAAGGAACATTAACCATGATAAAATAGCATTGGCATAAAAAATAAGGTTGTGGAAAATAAATAAACACATAATATTATTTCCATAGTATCCAAGGCATTTCTTCCAAGACCATCATAGTGGAAAAAATACTTTACTAAACTGGGTTTACTTGTCATTCCATCCATTTATTACTGAACTGAATTTACTTGTCGTTCAATCCCTGTATTACTTAACTAGATTTAATTTTTGTTCCAGTCATGTCTATCTCATGAGATATAAATATTTACCCAATGAATTGGAGGGAGATATAGGTCACACCCATCTAATAATGAAATCATTCTTACATGTTCCACAAAACATAAATCATTCATCATACCATAACCCATGAAATAAAATGGGTTTCTTAAACATAATTCCATAATAATCCATATAAAATAAAAGAATTTCATAAAAATAATTCCATCATAAACACAATAAAATCAAATTAATAATAGGGGTATAAACATAACTCTATTTCATATTATATGGAAAATAATTTTGATAAAACACATGAACTTAATTCCTAAGGAAAATATCTTTTCTTCTTTAAAAAAGTTTTATTTTCTCAAAATACCATGCAATTTTAAAAGAAAAAGTATATAGTTAAAAATAAAAATGAAATAATATAGAGGAAGTTTTATGGAAATAGGGAATTATAAATATTTAAAAATCCATTCATGCTTTATAAGTTAAAAAACAGTCTCCTCGTACTTTTTCCGAAGAAGTCAAAAAGTACCTCGTATGTTAAACAAAAGAAATATTCCTTACATACCATGTAGTAAAAGACAAAAATGAGTAAAAATGACTTTAAACATACATAGAAGAATAGTAAAAATTTTATGAAGACATTTTTAGAAAACATAGGCATGAATGATAAATATATCCCTAATAAATACTTACTTATAAGCCATCTTGGATAAAAATGAGATTGTAAAATTATCCCTTACCTTAGGTCTGATTTCTTCTGTATGTGTCTGAAACTCCTCTTTTTTAGGTATCTCCTTTTGGTGTGCCAAAAAGGACACTTTAATATGGCTCTTCAACCAAAAGGGTGGCCTCTAGGATAAAGTGAGGGAAGTTTGGATGAGAGTTGGGTAGGGGTTGGTCGATCGAAAGGGCTTTGGAGGTTTGATTAAAAGAGAAGGAGATGTGCCTTTTATAAGAGAGGGGAGGGACACCTTTTTGAAAGTCTTGAAATATTAATTTATTATAAATACATTTTCGGTTTATAATAATCCCAAACTCATTTATTTTAAATATAAGATGCGTCTGGGTAGAAATTCTCTCAACCAATAAAATTTAAACATATTTTAATTTTATTTTAATACTTATTATTTGTATTTATCTTATTTAATCTATTTAATTTTATTTGTGGAAATAATATTCTAAACATTAAATAGTTATAAATATTTACTTATGTGTTGTCAATTGTACATAATTGGATACTTTATGAAATTATCGACCATAGAATTTTCACTATGTAATTTTTTAAATATTTTTGTGATTTTTAAATAATTTAATAATATTTTATTTTTATAAAATATCAATAGTGTTAATTTTGACACTATTCATTTATTTGACTTTAAATAAAATACCCACATACGATAAATTCTGACCAAAATATTTAATACACTAATAACATTTTATAATCACCTTGAAATTTCTAGGAACACATTAATTAGTTCATATGATATTTATTTTAATATTTTTTAAACCATTTATTTAATATTTCTCCCAATAAAATAATTTCTACATCACTATTGTTTCATCATTAATGGTAAATACTTAATCTTTAAATGTTATAAATAAATTCACATGATTTAGATAATTACCTTAGATTTCTGGATAATATTTATGTTTGAAGTTTTATCATGTTTATCACTATATTAAAATTATTATACTTATAAGTTATATGAGAGTGACATGTTGTCACCTTCTTCTATTTTAATTATAATTACATCACTTTCATAGAAAAAATTCCATTAAATGAATCAATTATGACCCATAAGTGATATTGGTCAACTTTAACTCATATAATAGTATTTTTTTCAGGTATTAGGGTAATTTTATTATCTTTATCATATTGTTAGTTACCCTAATTTACCAGGTTTATCTTTAACTGTGGTAAATAAAAATCATTGTAGTTACTATTCATAATATCCAAAAAAAGTAACCTATTAACATAACTTGGACCCATTGATTCCAAATATGTAATACATTTTTCATTATTCAAAACACAGAATTGGCAGAAATTAATTTAATATTAATTCCCATTATCAAAATCAAAATGCCAGTTTTTAAGAAGTAAAAACTTATCAAAAGATTGACATGTGTTTATGTCCAATTTAAATATGAAATTACTTCTAATTACCAACATTGTATTGAATGATAAAAACCTAATCCAATTAAACATTAAAACCAATTAAAAATATAATCTAACTATATAAATAAATTAGACGAAAAGGTAGTATTGAATAAAAATGCAGTATTTTTCACTATTCATCAAAATATGAATTTCATCCGAAAAATACCAAAATTTCAAAGAAGTTAAATTTTGATGCCATTATTCTATATAAGATGTTTATTTTATCAAATAAAATATATAAAAGTGTTAAAAACTAGATTTAAAATTTTTGTTCCATTAAAAGGTACCAAAACTGCATTTTTTTAAAAATACTTCTTTTATATGAAAAATAAAATTTGTTCTTATAAAATTTTCTAGAAAATACATAATATGAATTTTAATTTTATATAAAATTCAAAATGAGGTTCATATTATTTATAATTCTAGTTTATATAATATTTTTATAATATATCATTGTCTAGTGAAACTCGATACTGTGTACAATGCAAGCTATTGAGGAAGGTCGCTCTTACATGTAATGGAAGCCAAGTCAGTGTTGCGTTTAGTGAAATATTACTTTGGTGTTCCTTATAAAATAATACAAACATAGTTATTTTATAAATTGAACAAAATAAATACTTAGTGTTGCATGAAACAAATTCTATGAAGTGAACCTGAAATTGTGTGTAACACAAGCCAAGTATAGTGTTGTGTATACTTAAAGAAAATATGTTGTTACATATAGTGAAAGATAATATTATTGTAGTTTACAACACAATACATCAAAGAAATTAAAAATAATCTATCTCATAAAATCTTAGGGTGTTACATTATACCCCCCTTAAAATGAATTTCACCCTCGAAATTCGCCGGGGTTATAAAAGGTTTACTACTTGAGAGTTTCTTTTATATAAACCCACATTGTAAAAATGTATACTCAAACTAACTTATAAAAATTAAAGTTAAAAACATAACGGTTACCCAAAGTACCTCATCACTAGGTTTCCATATAGGACAACATAGGTGGGAAGTGAAAACATGGATATGGAAGAAAAAATCTAACCCTCAAGTTATGATGGAGAGTGATAGAGAATAAGTTTTGGAGAAAGCTAATAACCAGAAAGCCATAAATCTGAGATGATTTAAGGGACCATCTAATTCATCAGATAAGAAGGTATTAAGATAACTTTTTTTTAATATCCTTTCCCTAAAGTTTAATAAGTTTGAATGAGAATAAATACATACTTGATTTTAGTACAATCTCATCATTGTTTATACCTTGAACAATTTCTACTTAATTACTTATTTAATGAAATGAAGTTGAATTTTTCATTCTTGAAGTGTTAGTAGATCATGGGATAGAATTATAGGTAATTCCATCTGTCTCAACAAAAATGTTATCACATGTAATCAAATATTCATAAGTCCACCTATAGTGACATAATACATTAGTCTAACAAACTTCAAACAGAATATAAATTATACCATCCATAAATGGATAACATTACATCCCTTACAAAAAATAAAAATATAAAACTTTAGAAAGAGGTTAACTAAATTGACCTAACATTTATCTCCCATATCTCATAAGGTAGTTCTTTATTATCACATTCCAAATATGAGAATACCTTAATCATTTATTCTCGTGAAACATGGTAATAACATGAATTACCATAAAACCTTATTGAAAACATACATTATATCAAAATTAACTCTTTCCACACAGAAAAAATACCAAATATGTTATATACCCAAACCATGATATCACTTTGTCCTTATACCATTCAAAATCTCATTACTATAGAACCTTAGTGAAAACATAAATTCTATCAAAATTAACTCTTTCCACACACCAAAAATACCAAATATTATATATACCCAAACCATGATATCACTTTGTCCTTATATCATTCACAATCTCATTAATACTATAAAATATCTCATTATATTATTATCCCTTCATTATGTTCATATCATGTGCTTTCTAAACATGTTTCAATATTATCGAAAATCACAATGGACAAGTACATAGATAGTCCAATATTCCATAATACTATAAAAAAGATTCAACAAAACTATTTTAGAATCCCATTGCATAAACACTTAATCATTCCACCACTTGTCATACTCAATATCACCAATAGTGATCACATGTAATTTTCTTTTTTATTTGGACTTAATAGGTTACTGACATCGATCATCGTCATTAAACCTTATATTTGGAAATTGTTTATCATAATGCCCCATTTCCTTGAACTTTTAGTATTGAAGTGTGGATGGTGTATTATCTATAGTATTTTCTCTATTTATATCACTAGAAACATTTTTCTAATTAATTTGACACTCAACTACTCGATTAACTTATTTTCCACACTTAAAACATTTTATAGTTCCTTTAAGACAATATCCACCATGATTATTTCCACACTTTGAGCGTAAGGAAACATTCATCTTCTTTTTACCATTGTTTTGATATTTTCCCTTGAACTCCATCTTTCATTTCTTACCAAAAACATGAGATTTATATGTAACACCAAATTACGTTTATACCTTGATATCATTATGCACAATCTCTTCATAGCTACTAAAGTCTCTTAGAGATAATTCCCTTCGAAGACTTGGTTTTAATCTACTGAAGAATCGATCAACATTACTATCAGGTTAGATGATAAAACCATAAGCATGCCTTTAAAGACTTGTAAAATTTTCCTTGTATGTACAAACATATTCATCAACCTTTTTCTTAAGCTCCAGGAACTCTTTTTTCATCTTGGTTTGAAGAATGAGAGGAAATTATTTATTGAAAAATATATTCTTAAACTCATCCCATTCCATGGATTCAATTTCATCTTGTTGCCTTGTATTATTGATTAGAGTCCACCATTGTTATACTACACTATCTAAATGATAAATAGCAAAAATGAATTTTTCATGTTCTTAACAGTGAAGGATGGAAATATCATTTCAATTGTACTGATCCATTGTTCAGCAATAAGTGGATCAAAAGACCCACTCAAACAAGGTGGATGTTTCCTCATGAAGTATTCAACAGAATATTGTTCCCTTATCTTCTCATTTGGAAGTCTAGAATGATTCATATCTTGTGTAAGTATAGAAATAATATTTCCCATTCTATCTCCCATAACATTTATTTGATCAGGAGGAAAATCATTTCATTTCCCAGTGCATTAATCATTAACACAGTTCTTTCGAGTTCCATCCATTTTCTAAAACCCAAAAAGAATAGTGTGAGAGGAAAAAATCATACTAGGAAAACAACATTATCAAGGGGGATTACTTACAATATCTAACATATTAGGTTTAATCCTAGGTTATTCATGATTTTTACTATAATTATAGGTTTGTGACCTATATTTAGACTTACCCTTAGGAACATCCCTAGACATACCTTAGAAATATCTCTAGGGAACTCACTAAAGTTTTTGCATCCTAGTTTCCAAAGGTTAACTAATCCTTCCCTCTGATACTGACTGTAACAACCCAAGCTTGACGTACATGGACATTAAATTTATTTTGTGGAACACTTAATACATTACACAAATATACACCCAAATACTATATTATTTTAGTGTCTTTTAAACTTGGAACATAATCTTCTAACTTGGTGAAAGATCTTCAATATCTCCCATAAAGATTTTCCCCTTTTGTTTTCCTACCTAAAACCTTTCTTTATATCTTGGGGAAAATAAAACATAAAAAGGGTGAGATCAATGCTCAGTAAGGGTAAACATTGAGAAAATAGAATAAACCATAAACATAATAATGTAAAAACATGAACATAAAGTTTAATATATCAAAATATTGGGTCATGAAATAAATCTTGGTAGTACATAAGGCATAAATTATAAAGGAACAATAACCATGATAAAATAGATTTATCATAAAATATGGAATTGTGAAAAATAAATAAGCACATAATATGACTTCCATAGTAAGAAAGGCATTGATTCCATGACCATAATAGTGGACAAATTCCTTTACTGAACCGATATTACTTTCCATTCCATCCATGTATTACTAAACCAGATTTACTTGTCGTTCCATCCCTATATTACTGAACCATATTTAATTATTGTTCCAGACTTTCCTATCTCATTATATATAAATCTTTACCCAATTAATTGGTGGGATATATTGGTCACACCCAACTAATAATTAAATCATTCTTACATGTTCCAAAAAACTTAAATCATTCATCATAGAATAACCCATGAAATAAAATGGGTTTCTTAAACATCATTCCATCATAATTCATATAAAATAATTAGATTTCATAAAAATAATTTCATCATAAACACAATAAAATAAAAGTAATAATAGGGATAGATACATAACCCTATGTCATCTTATATGGAAAATAATTTCTATAAAACACTTAAACTTAATTCTTGAGGAAAATATCCTTTCTTCTTCAAAAATGTTTTCTTTTCTCAAAATGCTATAGAATATTAAACGAAAAGTATTTAGTTGAAAATAAACATGAAATCATGTAGAGGAAGATTCATGGAAATAAGGAATTACGAAGATTTAAAATTATGTTCATGTTGTATAAGATAAAAAAACATTCTCCTCTTACTTTTTCTGAAAAGGTCAAAAAGTACCTCGTATGGTAAAAAAAAGAAATATTACTTCAATACTATGTAGTAAAAGTCAAAAATAGGTAAAAATGACCTTAAACATTCATAGAATAATAGTAAACATTTTATGAAAAAAAATTACAAAACATGGACATGGATGATAAATATATCCCTAGTAAATACAAACGTATAAACAATCTCAGCTAAAAATGAGATTGCAAAATTATCCCTTACCTTAGGTTTGATTTCTTCTGTATGTGTCTGAAACTCCTCTTTTTTGGGTGTATCCTTTTGTTATGCACAGAATTACTCCTTAATATGGATTTCTTCCCAAAGAGTGGCCTCTAAGATGAATTGAGGGGAGTTTGGTGTAGATTTGGGTAGGGTTTGGATGAGCCAAAGGGATTTTGGGGAGTGATTAAAAGAGAAGGAGAGGTTTCCTTTTATAAGATAGGATAGGGACACCTTTGGAAATTCTTGAAATATTAATTTATTATAAATTCATTTTTAGTTTATAATGCTCACAAACTCATTTAATTTTAAGATAAGATGATTATGGGACGAAATATTCTCAACCAATAAAATTTAGACATGTTTTGATTTTATTTTAAACCTTGTCATTTTGATTTATCCTTATTTAATCTATTTAATTTTATTTGTGGTAATAATATTCTAAATATTAAATGGTTATAAATATTTATTTATGTGTTTTAAATTGTCCATAATTGGATACTTTATGACATTTTAGACCATATATTTTTCACCTTGTAATTTTTTAAATATTTTTGTGATTTTTAAATAATTTAATAATATGTTAATTTTATAAAATATCAATAGTGTCAATTTTGACACTATTAATTTATTTTAATTTAAATAAAATCCATATATAAGATAAATTTGAACCAAAATATTTAATACACTCCTAACATTTCATAGTCACCTAGAAAATTTCTGGATCACATTAATTAGTTCATATGATATTTATTTTAATATTTTTAATACCATTTATTTGATATTTCTGTCAATAAAATAATTTCTACATCACTATTGCGCCATCAATAATGGTAATTATTTAATCTATAAAAATTTTAAATAAATTCACTAGATATAGATAACTTCATTAGATTTCTGGATACTATTTATGTTTTATATTCTATCATGTTGATCACTATATTAAAATTATTATACTTATAAGATATATGAGAGTGACATGTGGTCATCTTATTTTGTTTTAATTATAATTACATCACTTTCATAGAAAAAAGTCCATTAAATGAATCAATTATGACCTATAGGTGATATTGGTCTACTTTAATTCATCCAATATATTTTTTAGTGTTAGTGTAATTTTATTATCTTTATCATATTGTTAGTTACCCAAATTACCTGATTTACCTTTAACTATGGTAAATAAAAATTACCATAGTTACTATTAAAAATATCAAAAAATGTAACTGACTAACATAATTTGGACCCACTTAATCTAAATATGGAATCCATTTTTCATAATTCAAATCACATAATTTTCATAAATTAATTGAATATTAATTACAGTTGTCAAAACCAAAAAGCATGTTTTTAAGATGTAAAAACATATCAAAAGATTTTCATGTGTTTATGTCCAATTTAAAAGTGAAAATAATTCAAATTAACAAAATTGGATTAAATGATAAAATCATAATCCAATTACACTTTAAAACCAATAAAAAATATAATCTAACTAAATAAATAAATTATACGAAAAGTTTGTTTTGAATTATAAAAGCAGTATTTTTCACTATTCGTTAAAATGTGAATTTCAACAGAAAAATACCCAAGTTTCAACCAAGTTGAATTTTGATGTCACGCTTCTAAATAAGATGTTTAGTTTTTCAAATATAATATATAAAAGTGTTGAAAACTAGATTTAAAATTTGTATGCCATCAAAAGGTGGAAAAACTGCATTTTTTGAAAAATACTTATTTTATCCAAAAAATTGAATTTGTTCTTATATCATGTTCTAGAAAATATATGAGGTCAATTTTAATGTTATATAAAATTATAAATGTGGTTAATACTATTCATAAAGTCTAGTTTATATAATATTTTAATAATATATCATTGTTTAGTGAAACTTGGTATTGCATACAATGCAAGCTATCAAGGAAGGTTTTTATTTCATGTAATGAAAGCCAATTAAGTGTTACATTTAGTGCAAGATTACTTTGGTTTTTCATATAACATAATCCAAGCATATTTCTTTTATACATTGAAAAAAATCTATACTCAGTGTTGCGTGAAATTAATTCTATCAAATGAACTTGAATTGTGTGTAACACATTCCAAGTATAATATTGCGTATAATACAAGCTAATACGGTGTTGCATATAGTGCAAGCTAATATTGGTGTAGTGTACAACACGATACATCAAAAAAATTAAAAAAAAATATATATCGTATAAAATCTCAAGGTGTTACAAGAATCAACTTCATGATAGCACTGCCACCCTTAAGGGCCACACAAGGGGATACCACCACCGATCAAAAACGTAAACCATTTTAGGAGCCTCTCCCCAGAATGGTCAGGTGGATTAATCCCCTAAGTTGAGAATATAAGGAACATTTAGGTAATACCCATCATGACCACTACCCAAAATCCACCTAGGAGGGCTCCCACTAATCCACACCAACAACACCGATTAGTTCCACATATTGGCGAGTAGGTTGATCCTATACCTACTCCATTAACCCTAGTACATAACATCTAACACGGACATTGGGGATAGAATGAAAAACATTCTCAATATGAGGCCTCTCCATCAACTTTAGTGGCCCTTTCTACCATTGGAACACCTCATTAAACCCATGAAACCACTACACATTGGTTGTATTTTCCCAATTGATATTGAGACCCAAACAACCCACTGAGTGGGTCGGGTTGACTCTCCCCATCATGAGATCCACCAGAAACTATCATGGTACATCTCATGAAAAATAAATCCACTGCACAGTTCTTCCCTATAACACCATCAACTGAAATGGAGACCCTCCCTATTCCAAAGACTTTTCCCACCCATATGATATATCAAGGGGTAGGACTACAAGTAACCAATGTATGGATCCTACCCATGGCATCAGCCACAACACGCATGAAGGAAATCCCCATGACCCCTAGGGTTCACTCTAGGTGAACTCCCATTTTAGATGAGGTGGTAGTGGGGGAACCATCACATCACCATCAACCTCTCCGAATATGAGGTGACGGATAACTTGATGATGATGCCCCTCCCTCATCACCAAAGTAGTGGGAAGAGACCCATTAATTAAGACTAACTATCCCTGAGGTAAAGGTTCATAGGATTCCCAAATTCCTCTATTGGTACCTATATATGTAGGATTTATTTTCCCCATTCTTGGATCTCTCTGAGCAACTGTCCTTAACACCATCATCTTCCCTCCTATCTACTACCACCTTAGAAGTGGTAAAGACATCAGGGACATGATAAGAATCCTTTGATTATGGTGAGAACTTTTCTAAGTCAAATAGATATGATTTATAACCCAATCATCAGGATGTCATAGATACCCCATCCTATATGTATATTTTTATGATGTTGGCTTAGCCTCTAGAAGACACTCTGATGTTTCAAGGATGGTTGGCATGTGTGATGTCTCCCCTACTAGAAATTCCGCAGTTGAGTTGGTCTACATCACAACCACCCCTAGTTTGTTGGATAATTTTGATTGGTGCTTGAGTCGATTAAGAACTAGAATCCCCCTGGATAATGAGAAGTAAAAAGAATTGTGGGAGATTTTTTCCAACAACTAGATATCGGTCATGTTTTGTCCATCTACAGCCCTAAATTTCAACATTAAAAAGTCCCTCAATGAGGACCTTGAATCATGTTTCCACCATAGTATTTGGATGATATTCAACCACCTATGATACTACCATCTATCCTACCCAGGAATCCCTGATCATCTCATGTCCATCCATCAGCTATGCCAAAATTTTGACATCTATGAACTCTTAGTGGCTCAATGACCAGACTCATATGGATGTCTCTTGAGTTTTATGAAAACCTAATTGGGGAGCCTCACTATGCTTCAGTGATTCATCAAAAAGGCATCTCACCATGTGTAGCTCAAAGGCTGGGGTAACACACTACCATCTAATTTAGTTTCCATCCACAACAACAATAGAAACATTTGGCTGACCCACCAGCTAGCGGTGAAAGATCCCCTCTAGCCACCTCCACTATGGACATTATCATGATCAATATTCAATATGATCAGAGGAATTAGGACTATGACACTTGGAATGACAAAGAGAATCCACCCTAAGTCAAGACACAGTACAAAAAAAATATCTTCTAATAGGTGCCCACACCCATCAGCAGAGACAGATATTGGGCCTCAGAAGTCCCACTGAGGATCCACTACTACTAGCTCATCAATATCTCAACAATAGAAAGGGGAACACAGAACCCATTAGCCCTATAAAGATGCAATAAGTTCTAAGGAAGATTCTAGAATGGATATTGTTCTCTAGTATATTGAGTTTTATAACAGTCTTACCAATGAACATTTTTTTGAGTAACTCTCAAGATGAGGAAGCATTTAAGGGGACCCCACCCCTCCTTTAGTCGAGTAGCCAGTTCTCCTTCACCATGTACCTAGATTTGAGGCAGGTGGTCCCATGCACCCAATTAGGATAAAGTTTGATAATCATGAAAAACAACCAATATATGAACCACCTACCCCACTTGAGCAATGTGACTCCCCACTATAGGTCCATGACTATTTTACCTCTCAAGCTAGTAGGTCATTCAATGCATTGGTGGATACCAACCCATAATAGGATGATGTGATAAAAAATATCATTATCCATATTATGGCTTTAGAGATGTAGCAAGCTGCAATACTTTTGGAAGGAAAACCATATCTGGTGTGGGTGGATCACATTCACCTTCCCCCTAAGATTGGTAATCCATGATTCACCCCATTTAAAGGGATGGGTGACCCACTTAATCATCTATCCTATTTTCTTTCATGATGTGATATGATATTGAGAAGTCTAGAGCAATAAGAATCTTCCAAGATTATATGTTTCTTCCAAATCTTGGAAGGACCAAATTTTTTTTAGTACAATCAACTAGCTCTAGGACCTATTGTCAACTGAGAAGATCTCCACAGGAAGTTCCTTTACTAGTTCAGCTCCATCATGCACAAGATAGGTATCTCAAAACACTCCAAGTAAAAATAGAGTGCTGAAGAATGATTTACTAACTTCATTTCTCAATGGAAGGGACTAATGTACTCCCTAAATGTTCATATTTATTAGGAACAATTATTGGGGGTGTGCATTGAAAATCTCTATGCTAAGTTGGTCCCTACCCTCATCTCCTTGGGGTATTAGGTGGATTTCAAGAATTCACTAAAATATCTCAACATCTATAATAATCCTTACAGTGGACCAAGAAGTGTTCTTTCCCATTACCTCTATCACCTCCTATGAAAAACCCTATGAAGGCATAAAAATACACCATTGTATAGACTCAGGTCCCATTATTTGTCCGCCTTTTGAAACCTCTATAGGACAAGCCTCACCAAGTGCATTGTCACCATGATAATGATTCTCAATCCCCCTATCAAATCTAGTCCCCTAAGGTTCCCTTCATAAAATAAAATAATAATTTCTACTCCTTCATGGATGTGAAGGTCCCATAGTAGTTAATCTTCTCCCTAGAGAAGGACATTGTGAAGTTAATATAATACAAGATACCTTAAAAGTCTAATTTTAAAAATCATTAAAACTATTGCATGTATCATAGGTTCCTCATTCATACCATCAAGGGGTGTTTAATCTACAAATATTGGCTCCAATTATAGGTATACCGCAACATGGTTGAGTTGTGTGATGTCCCAACATAGGTAGAACATGTCTTTGTTATCCTGGATAGTGATTAAGCGAACACTGATGAATGGAAGTACATCTATGGACACAGTGTACATAAGAAATATTATTTTCTCATTTGTAATATGGTCACTCATTCCCATGGAATTATTCATGCCTAATTGAGCTATTCAATTTCCCCTATGTTTTCCATGCCTCCTCCATCCACCAAATATATGTAATAGACTTTAAAAATCATGAATGAATAGGCATATATTATGTTAGGGTAATTAGAGCTCCTTATAAGTATGGAAACCTACCTACACTCTCGAAGAATTAATTCCTCTAAAATTGGGAGAATCCCCAAGGATCTGGTCTTTCATTAAACATTCCACCAATGAGGATTAGGAATATACTTTTTCTAATTCTATCAGGCTGGGAAATCACTGTACTGTGTTCCATAATGATGTACACCAAAAATTACCTTCATTTACCTTTGTACACTGTTGATGAGGAAGAGGTAGGAATATTTCTACCAAGAAAAATACCTAGACTGATCCTTTGGAGAAGATAGTTCAAGCTGCTGAGACCAAGCAGAAAGACTCACATAAGGCTCAATAGGAAAAGTCTTCACATGATAGACCTTCAGGTATATATCCACAATAGACTATATTATTTGACTGTGAAGTTCATACATAGTAGTATAACAAAGAGACATGATTAGTCAAACACTAATCCCATCTGTCTAGTGCCCATCCCAATCCATCTAATCAACATTAGGGCATAGAAAAAACCATCCATGCCTTAGTACCTCAACCAATGGAACCCACTATGTTACTTATAAAATAGTGACCCTTGAAAAGAATAAACATACCCCTTTCCTATAAGTATGATGTACTAAAGAACCTCACTAACATATTTATGAGGATATCAATCTTTTAAATGATCCACCTGTTAAAAGAGATGTGGGAATCCCTAATCAAGGTCTTGAAGAGCCCTCTACAGTTTAAAACTGAGTCATCTTCTACTAAGACCTATCATACATAGGAATCCAAATAAAGGGAATGCTAAGACATTGTTACTTTCTCTATGGAAGATGAGGGTTCCACCATTCAAGGGAACATATGCCTTTTGTATGTCATGGGCCAATTCAGTAGTATGGAGATTCATCGTTTCCTAATGGAAATTGTCTCTAGGATCAACCACATCCCAAACTGAACAATTCATAAGTTGGGGCTTAAGGAAGAAGATCTGACTACCTACAATATGATAATTTAGGTATATGACAAGAGAAAGTAGAATCCATATGGAAATATTTGGATGAAGAGTCAATTCAGTTATATGGTAGAAATCACTGAGTACATGGTAGTCTCATAGGATACTTGCCACAATACCTTATTGGTAAGGCTCTAGATCTATCTTCATGTGGTGGTCCCCTCTTTATACCATCAGTTCCTCAAATACTTTATCAATGGTCGATTAAAGGTACTCTGTGGTGATGTTTCTCCCTTTATCTCTTGTGAACTCTTCTATCTGGACATCATGTACTACAAAAGGGATAGGAAACAATCCTAGACTGATGAGGTCAAACATATCATTACTACCAATGATCTGGAAGACACATTAGTGGTTCCTTGGGAGGATTTAAACAATATATTCATGCTATTAATCCATTAATTAGAACCCATATCCCCAGATAATGGGAGTTGTTTCATAGTCTTCAATAAGAAGGGAACTCGTATATTACCTTGTACTTCAACATGGGATAGGCTCAAATAATATCATAATTCCCTACTCCTGTTACATACTAAGGTATTCTCCCCCTGTCCATTGATCTGAAATGTTGTTGTATGTTCTAAAAAGTGGGCCTAACTTAGTGGAGGTGGACTCACCATCACTGATTTTAAATCAAGGGTGGATATATTAGTTATAAATCACATAACATTGGATAACTAGAATTCATCACAATGGTCTCCAGATAGTATTAATCCCTCATTGGGGATCCCATCCAAGCTGAAGTATATAGTGGTACCACTTCATAGTCTCTACCCCTAGTGGAATTTCCTCTTTACTCTGATCCTTGTGTTTTACATGCTGAAGAGGATTTCGGTAATGTACCTCATACCTTTGAAGAGGGTGTCTCCACTATGGTTGATGAGTTAATCCAGATGAATCTCAGCACTAAGGAAGATTAGAGGAAACCACTTATTAGTGTAGTCATGCCTCTAGGGGAGTAGTAGTAGTATGTGTCTTTCTTGAAAAATCACAAAAACCTATTCACTTGAAGCTAAAATGAAATGCCAGGTCTTAATTTCTAGGTTATTCCTCATCACCTTATCCTCCCATTGGGTGACTGTGGGTTTAAACAGCCTCCAAAAAGATTCACCCTTCCCATGATTCCATGGTTGAGGCCTAATTTGACATGAAAATTAGGGGAAATTCAAGTAGGTCAAGTACCCCAAGTTGTTGTCCAACATCATCCCAGTCAAGAATAATAATGGGTAGATTAGAGTTTGTATTGAATTCAGAGATCTCAACCACTGCATCCCAAAATATTATTTTCCCCTTCTAGTGATGGAGTTACTAATTAAAATAATAGGTAGTTTCTAATCCCTGTTTATCATGGATGGATACTCTAGATATAATTAGATCTGGATGTACCTAGAAGATGAAGAGGTCACATCCTTCAAAGCATATTTGGGAACCTTTTTCGTCCAAGTAATTCATTTCAGGTTGAAGAACATTGGGGCTACCTACCAGGGTTCCATGAACCATATCATTAATCCACTCATTGAGAAACTAGTGTAGTTACACATGAATGATTTGGTGGTCAAATCCCACCCATGTCATGACCATATCAAGGATCTTGAAAAAGTGTTTAAATTCCTCCACTCACATCACATAATGATGAACCCCTTAAAGTGTTCATTAGGGATTACCTTTGGAAAGTTCATTCGATTTATCATTATTAACAGAGGAACCATGATCAATCCGAATATGATCAAGGATATTATCTATATGCCTACTTCATATAACCTATGGTAGTTACTAGGTATCCAAGTCCATATAGACTATATCTAATGATTCACTATGAATTTGACCAACAAGTGTGAGACCTTCTAAGTGATCATGAAGAAAGGTATCATCTATCAGTGGGATGAGGACTTCCAAACCACATTAAAGGATATCAAGTAGTCTCTTGCTACATCATCCAGTCTTGATTCCACCCATCCCAGCAAAACCTCTAGTCCTTTATTTGAAATCCCTATAACAATCCCTTATCACCCTTTAAGATTAGAAGAATAATGAGGGTAGGGAAAATAGCATGTATTACCTCAGTCACATGCTACTCGACATGAATACCATATATAATCTCATTGAGAAAGGTCATTTAGCCTTGGTCTTTATGGTTAAAAAATTATTCAACTACTTGTAACCCCATGATATACAGCTGGTATACTACACTGACCTGCTTAAGTACAAACTCAAACTCCATATGTTGATAGGAAAACTAGAGTATTGGGTGATTATTCTGTAGCATTTTAGTATTTTATTTTTCCCCTATTATGCCATAAAGGGCTAAGCATTAGTATATTTCATGGTTATTCATATGAACCCTAAAGAACTTCTCCTGAATTTCAACTTTCTAGATTAGATCATTCACTCTATATACTAGACCACACCATGCTACCAAATTCACTTTGATGGTGAATCTCATAGCCCAAATAAGAGAAGTCTCAATAACCCTGAACTCAATAGGTTGGGCCTTAGGATTGTCTTCATCACTCATATATAGGCCATTTTCCTATACTCATTCCTATTATAGAAAGTTTTTACCAACAAAAAGGTTGAGTATAAGGATCTTATCACTAGCCTAGAGTTGACTATCAGGATTAATTTCCACTAGTTTCATGTGAAGGGAGACTTTTAGTTGGTCATCAAGCAGATAACTGATGATTATGTCATTAAGAAGTAAGAGATCATCCCCCTGTTGGAGCGGAATCATGATTTGATATCCCTATTTCATTCCTAGTAAAAGATGAGTCATGTTCCCTGATCACAAAATGACTGAGACAATGCCCTAGAAAGCCTTGATACATCCCCTACAGAGCCTGGACAAGATGACTTGGTCATTAACATTGCACATAAGAGGGTCATCATCCATGATTCTTCTAAAAATGAAGATTGATAGGTGAATTACTTATCCATAGGAACTTATGTAGTAGGGCCCTCAAATGTCCTAGGAGTTGAGTAATTGGAAAATTAGATGAATCCCTTAATTGAGTATCTCTAACATGGGACTATCCTTCCCGAATGGTCCAAGTTTGAGTGAATCCATTAGCATGTGGTGCAATTTACCCTTTGGGATATCCATATCCTAAAAAATACCCTCTAAAGACACAAATTTGATGGAATACTCCTTCACTGGATATAAGGAAAAGAGATCCCTCAAGTCATGTAGGAATTTCATGTTGGGTAATGTGGGTCCCATTAAGCAGGATTAAAGCTCTCTCACTAGATCTAAAGATTGTGGCATCTCTAGCCCACAATGGTTCATGACTACATTGAGTTCATCAAGAATTTTCATGCATTCCAGATCCATGCCAACTTCATACATTAGCCACTGAAGCTTCTCCATGCCACCAAGTATGCATAACCCTTTGCTACATGGGGACCCTATTTTGTGGACTTGTACCCACTAATGAAATCTCGATAGTGCATGTTCATTCTAACTGCCACAATATTATTATCAAAGTGGGTGGAATCCATCCCCTTCAAAAAAGTTAGTACATGGTATGTGATAATTTTTTTTGAAGTCCCACATCGTACATTTATTTATGATTCCTCACACCATTATCACAAATAATAGTACCAACTTTTGAGCTTCCAAGATGAAGATGCTAAGTAAAATATCTGGTCCAACAATACCTTCATGGATAATGTACAAGCAAATGGGAATATTGGGTTATTTAACAAGACCCTATCTAACATACTTCATAAGATGGTGGGTCAGAACAAGAATATTGTCTCCAATAATCTCTCAAACTCTATTTGGGATTATTGAATGATGACTCTAAATTAAACTCAGGTGACTCCATACTCCCTAGTATATGGGACACTTATTTTTTTACCTATAGGGGTTTAGTTTTCATCACTCTAGATGGTCGTTTACAATTAGAAGATTCTATAAAAGAGGGATAAAGTCTGATTGGATGAATTGGAATCCTTTAAATAAAAATGTCTCTAAGCATTTCATAACTTGGAAAGGTACCAAAATCGCGTTATGAAATCATTCAATAAGAAATACTGCCTATATTCCTTCCTTCAATGTGATATAGATCAAATGATACTTGGGACTAATATACTTAAATAATAAACCAAGTGGGAAGGACCTTATGTTATTAATAAGGTCTACTACAATGGTTCATACTCATTTACCACCATGGATGGGGATCGTATCACACCTCCCACCGACACCAAGTTCCTTCGATGGTACTTCATGTGAACCCATATTTTCCAAGTTATATCACTTTAAAATAAAAATCCCAATGTATTGGTAACATGATATAAAAATATAGGACAATGTATTAGTAACATGATGTAAAATGGTATGACATCATCTTGGTCATATGCCATCAAATTATAGGACATCATCTTAGCCACACAATGTAATATATTATAATACCATAGTCAAATATATATGACCTTAAATTTCATAAACCATGTGTCCCCACTATATAATTTTAAACTAAATGTTCAAAGTCCTTATCATAAGATGTTAAACTGCATGTTCCACATCCCCATCCCATGACACAAAACTACGTGATACCTTGGTTCAACACTAAATAGGATATTGCCCTTCCAGTGTCGGTTATCTACCAAATCACATTCCAGAACCACATATGACTTGATTACCATTTCTAATGGGATATATAGAGATTCTCATACTGTACATCCCAGGAATATCCCAACCACCAACATATTTTGGGGCCTCTCCCTTGGGAATATGTTCAATGCTCACCTACCGATACACCTATCCAGTGTAATCGAGTTCATGGAGGAATAGCTCCCAAAGTGTCTGAATCCCCCCCCCCCAATCAAACAAATATGTTCACTTCCATGAATTATACCTTCCTTGGTTTAAATCCTCATCACCCTCTATATCTGAATTATACCCCTAATAGAAAAATTTTCTGGCTAAATTGAATCACCTCTTATCTTGGGCACATGATTCAAAATATCTCTAGAAGTAGATGATTGTTACTATATTTTGAAAACGGTCAATGTTCAATCCTGCATTTATTTCCCCATCCCTGATAGGTGAGGGTTTTTTTAGAAAAATGAGCACATCGACCCTTATTATAAATTAAAATAATGAGTTACATCAAAAAAAAGAAGTGATTTTACATTTATATTTTTTTGGAAAAGGTAAGAGGCCAAGAGGGAGTATATCTACATGAGTGAAATCATCTTAGACCACTCCTTTGTTTTCAAGGGTATTTGTGAGGGTGTTATCTTCACAATAAGTATGAGTGATGATGTAGTTCATCATAGATAACTTGTTCATATAGTCATACTATCTTTTAGTGAGCTTCTATGATAGATGAATGATATCAAGCCTCGCCACCTGGACAATCATGGCCGACTCGCATTCGAACCATAAATCATTCCAATTCATTTGTTTATCCACATGGACAGTAATGATAAAATCAATCATTTCAGATTCAATTTTTATGCAATATCTATAAGTTCTATGAAAAAAATCAATTATATCTCCATTATGATTCCTAGAGATGACCCCATGTCCCCCTAGACTAGGATTGCCTTTAGAGTCACCATCTATATTGTATTTTTTCATCCCATGAATAGGGTAAACCTAAAGACTTCAAGAAATCTGCAAGTGGAAGGGTAATTACCTAGTATGTTGAGGTTCTTGAGAACTACAAAGTCACCAACCATATTTTTTCAATATACTTTTTGTAGGTGGTTAGTATTTTTTGATAGGTACGGTTATGGAACTTATGTTTTGAATAAGGTTAGTAGTCATTACCTACCCATAGATCACCCCCTTTCACATTCCAATCATCAAAATTCCTAATTCACCTCCCTTTACACCTCTATTCATTCTAGTGGAGTTCTAGCACTCTTATTTTTATCCATCCATTTATTCAAGCATGACGATCAAGAAAGCTAACATCATTAGGACCTTCCCAAGTAGACTTTTTTACCCTTTATCATTCACTCCCTTGTGAAAAGTGGAAATCCTCTCCACTCCTTTTTCTCACACTGAAAATGGATCATGTGGGTTTAGGAGCCATGGTGAGGTTTTTCCAAGCATGGTTGAGACACACAGGTGTTACAAAATGGAATGTCACCACCCCCCAGTGGTCAGAGCATCATGACCTTAAACTATTTGAAAACCCACAGTCCAAGATCCATGACATTAATCATGCATCAATATCCCTTAGTTTTAGCTCTATGACCATAAACTATTATCTATCCTAGTCTAAAGATCATGACCTTAAACTAGGTACAAGAATCGTAGACTTAAACTGTGTGAAAACACTCTTAAAGATGTTTCGTGTGGAAAAAGTATTATTGTACCTATCTTCACATAAAGTTTCTATTATTTTATTTTTTATGTACATTACCTGATCATACAATCCCCTTTGGTTCTTCCATCATATCCAGAAACTATTCACAAAACCATGTTCAAAATTATGTGACCAAAAACTAAAACAACCAATGTCTTTGTTGTAAGAAACTACACTACACGATGACTAGTTCGAGCTACATGATATAAAAATAAATATCTAGATTCTTCATGTATGGAATTTTAAACTACATAATTGACCTTTCATCCTTACATGATAGGATAGCTCCCTTCACTTCCAATTTTGGTCTCCTATAATTTTGTGTTCTAGAACTATATATATCTGTATTCCCAATTCCAAGGGATATGTAGTGACACATAAGCCTTCTGTATATAGACCTGACAAAAACACATTTATGAGGTGAGAAAATTTTTACTAGAATTCGATCCCCTGACCTTCTATCTATAAAATTTCCACAAATTACTAGTTGATGAAACTGTATCACCCTCACCAATGGTCAAATCATTATGAATTTAAATTATGTGCATCTATCCCCCATGGACCCCAATATGCATCTAGTTTGAATCACCTCTGGTGTTTCATCATACTAATTACCCCTTTTGTTTCATCCTCACTTAAGATATCACCCCTTTTTGGTGCAGGTCTCTAACCACACCACATTAAAGAAATATGTATGGCTTAACTTACAATTCCATGGGATATATAAAGATGTCTGAATATCTTATCTATGGACTAGAAAAAAATAATCTCATCTTTCATTCCTTGATTGGTAACCCCTCATCTAACTTCAGGTCTTAGTTCCCTCACACTTAATAATTCAATGTGATGCTTAGACGGAGTTCGTCCAAGAATCATGACCTTAAACTATGTGTAATTATCCACTCATATGTCCCCAAATGTGTTCTCATCTAGTCTAACTGGCATTAACCTAAAATATCCAAGAAAAGAGGCACATATGTCTATCAGGATGAAATCTAATAAGGTAAATCTAAGAAAATGTCATAATTTCACCAGCCAAGTCTCCCCTACGACTTGGGAAAAATTGAGGGCATGAATGGAAAATGTAAAAATCATGTGGGACTCACCACCAGACCCTATAAAAAATCTAGTTTCATATACTAGACCCACTGGTTTAGGAAAAGTGATATCTAAAACCTTTACTCCCTTTCCCTCTCCTTAATGAGGTTATTCACAAGGTATAATCATTTATGTTCCCAATTCCATATAATTCAATTCCTCAACATGGTGAACTTTATTCATGTCAATTAACATGTCTTAGTCATAAGATGCTAAAATGTGCTATGAACATCCTGGTCACAAGATGCTAAAGTATTTTTTGAGTTTTCTAGTCACATGATGTTAAAATACATGAGGCGTCATCATCACCACACAATATGAAATTGCACATTCATTGACCTTTCTATAAGATTCTAAACTATATGCTTCCAGTCACCTTCCACACACCTCAAGCTCCTAAACCATTTCTTGGTAACCAAGATGATTATCTAATTATAAGGTGAGTCTGGATCCTACTCAGGCTGATACGCTAACTCAATATCCTCTAATCCATAGTGGCATAGTTCCCTGATCATTTAATTTCATTCAAACATTTTCTCAAATTCACCCACATTATTCACATCCTCCTTGGTTTAGATCCTCACTATCCTCTATGTCTGAACATTCCCCTAATGAAGATGGTTTATATCTAAACTAGCTCAACTCTCATCTTGGGAACATTCCTCAAAGGACTTTTGACAATATTTTGACATGTCTCTTATTTCAAATACGGTCAATGACCAACCCTCACTTGTATTTCACCACACTTTATAGTGCAATTGTGGAACCTTTGTTTTGAACCTGGTCAGTAGTCATCCTCCTCCTTGTGTTCCAATTACTAGATGTTTCAACTCGCATCCTCTATATTCCCCCCTTGTTTGGGTATAATTAAACTCCCCCTGCATTACCCCACTTGTGTATCTGCACACATTGGGAAAGAAAATAGGCTTTATAGAGTCCCTTTCTCCAACCAATGTTTTCCTGGTCAGGACACTCCCAGTGGTCAATGGATCATTCTGACCCCAATAATTTTTTCATGTATATAACTCTCATTTAAGTGTGTGATGAAGCTCATACAACCTCTATGGAGAAGCTTCTAGGGTCTACTATCACCTAGTGAGCTTTACTACGCCCTACTCAGCCAAAAGGAAACCCTCATTAACCCTAATTTTCACTCGACCCTAATCATACCTACACTCATCCACCAAGAATTATACCTCAATGTAACACCTGAATATTTTATAAAAATTTTCTTTTTAAATAATTTTAGTTCTTCAATATCTTTCATTACACACAATAGCCAGTTTAGACGAAGCGCATAACATTATTAACATATTATTGTCTGGCTGTTGGATTGGTGGGTATGAATTGTAATAACTAAATTAGGGAAAAAATATTTTATATAAATTTATAAAATGAATTTATTATTTATTAAATTATTATATTGAGAAAAAAATATTTTAAAATAAAAGTTGTGTTTTTTCTATAAAATTAGTTTTACGCGCATAATATATTTTATATCAATAAATTAAAATAATCCCTATTATTGATTTATTTTAATTAAATATATTTATTATTTATATGATAAAATTTTTTAAACATTCAACAAATATTTTTCAAGGCATGGGATAGTAATAAATCCATTTTTATGTTTAAAACTGTATTTTTTTCTAAAAATAAATTTTTGTCGCATTTTACACAATAAATTTAAAATTAAATTATTATGTTTATATGTATTAAATTAGATAAGATTAATTAAATATTTATAATCAATAGGTAAAAATTTTGTAAATATAACCCTTTTATTTTTTTTTGTTAATATGAATAATAACCTTAGTAAAATTTATCACCTCGATAAAGGGTAAATTGGATCGATGAAGATTAAAAATAAGTGATAAAGCCATAATTTTTTATCATTATTCTTATTTGATGAATTTAGTTTGGCATTTATCACCTTATACTATAATTTTATTAGTTTTATGGATAATTTTACATGAAAGTTACTTTTATATTATTCAAATCAAAGAAAGTTACAAAATATCACTCTATTTTTAATATCGCATATGTGTCCACATAAGGAAAAAGTAAGTTATGGATGAATCTAAGTTTCTATGCTGAGATTAATAAAATTATTTTCCTAACATAAATTTAATTTTTATTTTTAGTAATTATATAATGTCCCTAATTTCTTATGCAACACCGATGTAGTATTTCTCTTATTAATAAAACAATATAATAAATGATTTTAAAAATATTAAAATAAATATAATTTGAGTGAATTAATTGTTTAATTAATTTTATAGGTGAATATAAAATATTATTTTTGTTTTATAATATTATATTCAAATTAAAACTTTGTCTTTATGACTTTTAATTCAAATTATGTGAATAGTGTCTAAATTGAAAATAATGATATTTTATGAGAATAATATTTTATTAAATTGCATAAAAATATTAAAATAGGAAAAATGGTATAATATATGGTCTAAAATTTCATAATTTTTTCCATTTATATATATCTATTAAACGTTTATATTGATATTTATTTATTTATATTTTAATCTTTTAATAAATTCCAAGAGTACCTATCCCTTATCTTATAAAAGGGCACTTATCATTTCTCTTCTTCACACCACTTTTATCCTTATAAATTGATCAAATTCTAACCAATTTTTTCTAAAATTACCTATACACATTATAGAGGTTTTTTTTATTCTCAAAATACTGACTCTAGGGTCCTTAAGATGAGATCTAATAGAGTTCTTTCCAATAAGAGGGAATCGTCTAAACTGATCACTTTCTTTTTTACTCTTCTTTACCTCCTATAAATTTATGTTATTTATCATAAAATAATAATATAAGTATACTAAATATTATAAAATGTTATAATTATTATTAAAACACCATTATACACCCTCTTTCCCATCAAACAATATGTGAAAATATCGCTCGTGTGTATGTACGGCTTACCATCTCCACGTAGAGATATAATTCATTTTTCATCTCCATATTTTAAATATGGGTATTATGATGGTTTAAAAGTTTATATATGATATTTATGAAATAATTATACTTATATAATTATAATATTATATCTATCTACTTTCCATCCAATTGTTTTGGAAATGATACCGTCGTTCGTGCATACGTGTGGATTACCACCTCCACGAAGCGATGTGATTCGTTTTTCATTTATATATTACTTAGATAGTAATAAGGAAGGATTAAATGAATATTTATGATATATATGATATATATGATATAATAATTATTATATAAAGGTAAATTAATATTTACCTTTCTTTTTTTCATCCATTGAAAAATGAAAACATCGTTCATGCGTACATATGGTCTACCACCTCCATGAGTGGTGTAATTTTTCTTTATATAACTTTTATGTATGATTCTAAATATATATATATAATTAATATATATTATATTTATATAATTATTAATATTATTTATATTATGGAACTAATATAAATATACAAGTACCATAACTACTAAGTTGAAATACTAATGAAAAATAAAATAGTTAACACCTAGAAATGAACATTTTAATAAGTAATTTTTTATAAATGGGGGTATTAAAATGTTATTAATGGATCATATATAAAAATTATGAACATTAATCTAGTATATAATTACAATAAATTTAAATTTATTATACATGATGTTAGAGTTATTTCAAATCAAGGTGAACTTGATGTAAGGGTTTATTTCACAATCTCATAAATATTCATGATCATTTATGTTTAAGTATATTTTAGGGAATAATTATATTACATGTCCATGTTTTTTAAAATTGTTTTAAATTTTTTTTTACCATTATACTATTATTTTTTAAAGCCAATTTTACCTATGTTTTACTTTTTACAAAATGGTTTGAGAGGAATATTTTTGTTGTTTTTCAAATGAAGTATGTTGTGTCTTTTTCAACAAAAATATGGAAGGAGTGTTTTCTTAACTTATATGAAATAAATATATTTTCCAAACATCTTGACTAAATTTTTCCTTGAATCCTACTTTATAAATTTACAATATTATTTTCAAATAAAATATTTTCCTATATAATTTCATCAATTTTTAAATTGAAATAATTTCAAAATGGAATGGTTATTTTCCTCATGAATTTTTATAGGTGATCTTAAAAATAATTTTCCATATAAGATGACATTATTTTATGTTACTTATGATTTAATGGGGATATTATCCAAAGATACCATATTTATTCTTTATTTGGATGGTTTATGTTTGTGATGTAAAGATAAAATGTATATGAAATCCATTTATTTTACATGGGTTATGTTATGATAAATATTTATGAAACCCATTTCTTCTCATGGGTTATAATATGATGAATTATTTATGGACTTGTGGAACAAATGTATATAATTTTATTTATATGACTGGTAGGGCCTATATATCCCTCCAATTAATTATATAAATATTGATATCTCCTGAGATAAATAGGATTGGAATAGAGAATGAACCCAGTTTAGTAAGAGAATATGTTCACTATGATAGTCTTGGGAGTGAACCTTTACTATTATAATGGATTGGGAAGTGATCCCATTCCACTATAATTGCCTTTTAAATGATCCTTGACTACTAAGGAAATGATTTTCTATACTTATGTGTATTCCATAATTCCATGTTGTATGCATATATTATGATTCCATGGTTCATTTTCTTTGATTCCTTCATGAATCATGTCTTTTGAATTACCAATATTTATGCCATGTCTTAAGATTATGATCTTAAATTTGAAGGGTATGGTTTTCAAATGTTAAGATCATGTTCTTATACCCTTATTCTCATGTTATGCTTAAGTGGTCATTGATAGTTCTTGTGTTTATCCTTACTGATCATCTGGTCTCACCATTTTCTTACGTTTCTTTTCCCTATGTTAAATATAAGGGTATTAATTATGATATGTATAATAAGGGTTCTAGTTATGAAAAAATAAGTGGGAGACGATGTAGATATTTTATAAACCAGTTGATTATAATTCAACATTTTCAAATATAATAGACCTGAATGATTTTGGCGTGGATAGAAATGTTATATAATGAATATTTATCTATTAAGATATAATATCTATGTATGAAAAGTATAGGTCACTATACTAAGACTTGGACACCACCAATTTTTCCCTTAGTTGGATAATGATCACTAATTTGGCATTGATGATGGATTTGTGATGTCTTTCATGATCCTTTAACTAAGAAATATATTTTTTAATCACCTAGAGTTCCTTGGTACCATCAGATTTATTCCCATACTAGGAAGCATCGAGCTCCCACCATTCTACATGTACCTGCTCAACGAGGTAGTCGCATGCTGGCATGTGGAGGGTGCGGGAATCTATCCAACCGGTTCCCAAGTTCAGCATCTAGTGGAAGAGGGATCTCATCTGGCCCAATATGCTCATGTGAAGTGAAAGTGATGATGCTTCACATGATTCTCTATGGCCTATATCAGACTATGCATATCTCTTTAGAGACATCAAACTCAAAGTTTTCCAAGTCCTCGGGTGGTGTAAGCTCATACTTGGGGAAAGCCTCAAGGACTTATGCAGTGGGTTCCTCCCTAGGAATCCTCTCAAATGAGTTGGTCTCTATATTGAGAGGATGAATTTCCTTGTTTTACTCTTCACCAATGGAATCATCCTCGTTAACCTCGATTTATTTTTCCCCCTCATCCATGTATGTATATACAACAGTTTTCTCTACCAAGATTAGGGTCAGCTCACCCCAGATAGCTATCACCTCATGGGTTAGCTCGACTGTTGGTAAAAGCATCCCAACTCCCCTAGGAATTCATGGCTACTGAGGGTGAACTATCTCAAATACTATTATAGATGAAGATATAATAGTTAGTTTAACTTGTGATATAAAACATGATGAATATAAATTGTGTAAAAAGAATCTTACGTGATGTGAGGGATTGGATGAAATTCATGTTTGGAGCCTCAAAAGGGAGTCCCACCACTATATACCTCTTTGCATTGATATACACCTCAACAACTGCCACATGATCCCTTACTGTCACATTCCTATGAGCTGTATAAAGAAAAAAATTGTGTTGGTATGAAAATATTGGGAAATTGTTGATGAATTTAAGAGAATTGGGATCGATGGGATCAAGGAATAGGGATCTAAATGATCAGCCACCCCAAGGGGGATACTTCACTAAAAAATAGATCATCAAATTTAATTCCAAGGTAAGTCCCCTTGTAGATGGCTGGTAGGACAAACGAATATAGAGCTTCCTCTTTAGACTCTACTACAAATGTCTCTCTCATTAGATCTTCAGGAGCGGACTCTAAGGTGGGCTCCCCAATGCTTGTTGAGTAATTTTAAATACCCTTATCAAAGAACTCTCAACCCTCCCCTACTGATTCCCAAATGATTCAAAAAAATGGGTTAAGGGTGCCAAAGTAAAGAAAAATTGAAATGTACAGTTGAGATAATGAGATAAAAGCTTACCTCGCTGAATATAAGCTCATTTAAATCATATTACTTTGGAGGGACTTCCCAACTCTACAAATAACATGTTTGGTGCGCATCATAACCCCATGAATCCTTACTACTTGGATCCATGTGTGTTTTTTTAGGAGTCGATGCCTCTTGGGATAGCGCTCTAGCTACAATGTTTTCTTTGGTCTCCTCATTCAGAATCATCCATGCATGGGAAGTGGAAGGATCACCCTCCCTACACCCCGTGATACAGCATATTTGTCTCCTTGATAGGAATACATCTCCCTAAAGTCCACTTGAGTCACGATCCACATGATATCTGTCTCTAATAGCTCGATCATGCCCCAGGTAATCCTTGACCAAAATTGATTAGGTGTTTGGTACAATAAAAACATCCCTCGTGTATCCCAAATATCATGATATATGGAATGATCAGGCACCAACACCAGGTAGTGCATCTTCTTTACTAGGGTCTCTTAGGACTTACTTTTCTTGGAACAAGAGCTCTCTAACTAATCATATTACTGCTTCTAAGGGAACCCATCTTCTCCAAAGGGTGGAGGTTTGGTAGGTCCCTAATCTTTTGATGACACTACTCTAGTTGATCCCTCAATGATTAACGTGTACCTTAATGAGAACACTGTCTTTTTTCTCACTACTCCTATGGTTCATCTAATGGGGATACCTTCCTCACTCACTGGTGTAAAACTACACTCTGGTATGTCACTACCCAATTGTTTGAATAGTTCTGTGTGAGGTCAGCATTAGGGTTGGATGATGGAAGTATAATGGTTTCCCTAAATCCCTCAACCATGAACATCCACCACTGCTAATGAAGGATACTAGGGTGACTCATCTCATAGACCCCTCATATACGCTCGCCTCACTGGATGTTGGATTCACCTGAACTACCAAGAAAACTAGGATGGGGGTAAAATTCATGGTATGTGTTGTCATCAATCTTTTCAACCAAAAACCCACCCTTAAAGGTCAATAAATACTCCCTCTACTTCATTTTTACCTGAAAATTGTGGGAAATCACTCCTTTCAGGTTTGGGAAAGGCCTAAATTTGAAATTCCTAGTGTTTATAATGTTGTTCTCCACCCCTTCTTCACTGAGGGTTACTGGTCGGACCCCAAAAATATTGAGGCGGGACAATAAAATACCATCATTAGGGGGTAATGGGATTTGGAAACTCATACCCCCATTAATACACCACATTCCATCTATACAATAATTGGAAGGGACCATGTATACATATAGGAATACCCCCCCTGACATGCCCCAGATAGAAAGATTATTATAGAGTTTGGTCAGCATGGGGATGCCCATGTTCACTCAGTTCCCTAATAAGCTACCACCATGTCATTGGCTGAGCGTCTTAGCATAGCGGTTCACCTGTGTGGCACCTCATCCCCCTCTAAGTTGGGCGGGGTTCATCCATCCATCTCTTCATATGATGTGAGGTTCACTGGTTTTGTCCCACCATGGACTCATCGGGATAGTAGCCCCAACTCCCAACCAATGGTGTCAAGAGTTACACGAACCATCCTCCTATTTTTAGGGGAAACTCTCATCTTTTTTATAGGGATAAACCATATGAACCACACCTTTGATGTTCTTGCTGGCGTGGGACAAGACCCCCATGATTGGGTCATGAAATTCTCCCACCACCATTCCATGTATGACCTTGTGCATGCAGGATCGTGGCCTTCTATGTGTCTGTGAAATGGTCTACTTCTAACTAACTAAATACCAAGCATGGTCTCAGGGGATGCTCCTTCCTTGTCATTGGCATCAATGGTCCACCCACTCTCTGGGTCACAAACCACCATGGTCCACCCTCTCTCTTAGGGTCAAAAACCACCTCCATGAGACCCACCCTTTATAGTGGCATCTCTTCCTCTGACATCTCGCGAGCATAACCTTCTCTGTATTTTCACCTCTGCATGACACCCTGGGACTCCGCTCCCACCATCAAGTTCCATATGGCAGTATTCAATAACACCACAAGGCACATTCCCTCTGATACCACTTGTCACGGGTTAAGCATCTTAGCACGGCGGTTCGCCCGTGTAGCACCCCAGCCCCCTCCAAGGAGGGTGGGATTTAGCCGTCTAGCTCTTCATATGATGTGAGGTTCACTAGTTTCATCTTTCCATAGACTCATCAGGAGAGTGGCCCCAACTCCCAACCAGTGGTGTCAATACTAACACACACCATCCTCCACTTTCTCAGGGTGACTCCCATCTCTACGATAGGGAAAAACTAGATGAAACATGCCTTTGATGTTCTTACTAGCATGGGACGAGACCCCCATGATTGGGTCATGATAAATAGCATCCATAGATGTAGGCCCATTCAAGAATCTGACCACCCGCTCAATAAAGTGGCCAAGAATTCCACATATCAAACCTTTGTATTCCAATCCTTCATGATATAAGTCAATTCTAGATATCATCCCTCCTCTAATCTCAACAGGTAGGACCATAGTCTCCTCCTATATTGTTCCACCATGAATTTTTTTGACTACCCCAACATCTTCTCAACTATCACGTTCTAGAACAGGAACAGCCATGTCTTGAATGTGATATGTTGGTGGAAGGGAAGGTGATGCCTCAAAATCAAGCTCAGCTGATCTAGGAGGATATTCACAGTAACTGTTGTCTAACCTTAATCCCCCCAAGCATTGCAAATCGGGAGGAACTAGTCACATTGGAAGCCCGTTGGGGGATATTTCCAATGTGGTGCAGGTCCCACAAGCTGATCACCACCTCCCCATGATAAAGGTGGAAAGTGTTCATATCTGAGGACCATTAGTGGAGGAGCTCTGGAAGCAGCTCTGGTTAATGGTAGTCATGAAACTATAACATCCACACTGCCTCATATATCCTGATATGATGCATTTCAGCCCCATATTCTTTTCAAGTGTAGCATACCTAGTACACCCATGCCCATTGGTTCATGAAATTCCCCCACACCCACAAGCTACAACATCTGACCCCACTCCTATGATCACTAACCTCCAACCCCACTGAAACAATCCCCGCTCTAGCAAGCTCCAACCTCCAACCCCACAATTAGGAACACCCCACTTCCCACAAAAAACCTACCACACTCATGACATCCCTTTTTTCCCACCTGATCACATGCCTCTATGCGCCGACAAGAGACCCTTTCCCAAGTGAAACTATATTATTGTCTACCCCTCTTTAGTTATTATGCTATTAAAAGCAAACAGACCGCATTGATTTTAAATGTTGGATTGATGCCCATCACATACATATATATATTATTCATATATTATTAATATATATGTAATAATAACACAAACACCCACATATATATATTAGATATGTTTTAAAATAATAAAATTATTATTAATAAATTATATAAATATTGTTAATAAAAATGTATTATTAAGAATATATATATATGTGTGTGTGTGTGTGTGTGTGTATAAATATTTTTAATATATTATAAACATATATTTTTTTATATTATTAATATATTATATAACAAAATATATATTTCTATTTTTTTGTATGTAAAATACACAAATATATTTATTGTTAATAATAATAAATAAAAATGTTCTAATAATATATTATAAATATATATATATCTGTGTGTATATATATTTTATATTAATATATATATATATATATATATATTGTTAACACACACACACACACACACATATATATATATATATTAGGTATGTTTTAAAATAATAAAATATATCATTCGTTAATTATAAGAGTATATATATTTATATATATATTATAAATATATTATAAATGTAACGAATCTGATTTTTCCATGTATTACCTTAGAATACTATATGAAATATTTTTGGAGCCATACGCTTAGGTGGTGTGAGATTCTGAGGCCTAGGGTGTCCGGAATTAATTTTTGAAATATATTAAATATATTAATATCATGCACATGTTGTTTTCATGGAAAAGTGGAATAACTTTAAAACAGGGGCCCCAAATCAAAAATTTGAGTTCATCATTGAGTTCTTAATATAGGTTTCACCCTATGTATAATATAACCTTTTTCGGTATTGGATGTTTCTGAAAAAGTTTTCGCAAGCGCGAAATTAATAAAATAATTTATTTTATTGATTTATTTTATTTTTCATTAATGCAGAAACATGTTTCCTCTATTTAGTCATAGTTATGCCTCAGCCCTAGGTTTATCCGCATAACCTAGGATTGATAGGATCCTTTGGAGAGATCCATTGGAGTATCATTGGTAGATGATTTCGGATCATATCGGATCAAGGTTCATGCACTAGTGAATTTTTTGGATCTTACCAATGACATAACATAGAATTATTCTTCTTCAGAGATAGATCCAAACTCTAGGCAGGATGTTTGATTTTTTTAATTCCATCATGTTCTTTTATCCCAATCGAACATAGATCAATTCCATGAATAACAATTGATTTGCACATCGACAGTATATTTATTTGTGATAGATTTATTTATTGTTCATTGTTTATTTGTCCCTCTTTTTTTCATCAATTCTTCGACAATGGATCAAGGATGAATGAACTAAGGATGAGGTTCCTTCCTCAAATTTTTGTCTCGTATATTGTTCCCCTATTTTCACATATTCATCAAGGTAATTCTCTTTGGATCATGGTTCAATGATTACCTGGTATCTAATCATTGTTTGACCATTCTTTGGTGCAACAAATCATTATCGTGGCTATATCTTGCTTACATTTTGAGACTCCATGACAATGATGGATGATTCGAGGAGGGATGAGAAAGATCAGATTGAGGAATTCCATTTCCATGATGGGTACATGATATCGGCTCGAGGTGGTGGAAATTTGGCTCAACGGTAGTTTTTCCTACGCAAATCTGAGCCCATATCTCAACGATCTATGAAAAAAAGGAACAGCCAGATTCATATTGATGATTTTTGTCTAAAATTGCGATGGTGGAATCATGTGTGTATGATAGGGGAAGAACCCAAGGTTTCTAAAAATTTATGACCTATATGGTGTTTCATCTAGGATCACACACCGTGTGGGACCCCAGTACAGTGTGAGGGTTTCCATAAAGAAGAAAAAGATCACATGTCTTGTGACCCCTATCACACACTGTGTGACTCATTCTAGGAGACTCAGCGTGTAACTCAAAGGTTACATGGGAAAGGGAAGACTCAAGTACATGGACATGGCCAGAGTACATGGACACAGTCTGATGTACATGTGCATGGCCAGGCGGCACGAGCGGAGGGTCGGACAATCTCTACACACTATGTGTTATTCCTACACACTGTGTATATGGATATTTATATGTTGTGTGAGTTAGTGCCACATGGGAAAACCAGGGGTTGGTTGGATATGTTGTGTACCCCTAGTATACACCATGTAACCCCTTTAAGGGTGTTTAGAGCCCTTTGTTTCATCCTTTTTTACCAGCATTGGTTGAGTGTATCCCCTTAGTCCATCCCTTTAAGGATATAGTGTGGAATTATGAACACATTTATAGATTATGACCCCCTATAGAGGATTATTATCAAATAGAGTTTATTGTGTCCCTCTGTGAGACTGATGAATCATCCTATATCATTTTATACCCCAGGTTCAGTTCATATAATTGGTATGACCTCCTAGAGTAGAGCATTGATCGTCCATATAGTAGGCTATTTTATTAGGGTTTGTGGTATCATTAGAGTAAGATACCCTACATATTTGGTTGATCCTTATTGTTTTTGGGGTCCCTCAATGGTCCTAGGTGTGATCCTTTATCTGAGTGTTGAGGTATTCTAAGACTAGTGAGTTTTCTTTGTCAGGTCCAAATTCTCATGACCTATTGGATGAGTGTCTCTTGTGATATCATGTATCATGGAGTGGATTCTCTCCGAATGAGCATTATTTTGAGAAAAAACCTATAGTAGGAAGTTTGGTTGTGACTGACTAGAGGCATGGTGTCCTTTATGAGTTTATCTAGGTTCTTTTTATATGAATTTACTACTATATCCTTTTTATGAGATGACTATTCTTGATTGTTTTTGTTTAATTTTTTTGGTTTCCTACTATATATTATTATACTCAACCCTACATGGGTTTTTCACACACATTTCATGTATTATATAGAAAACAAACCATTTGATAGTGTCTAGGGAGTGCAGAGAGCTGGTGGATCATATTTTGAACTTGATAGACTGAGGTGTTTTCCAAGTGGTTTCATTTGATCATAGTCCTCACCCTCTAATCTATTTAGACTCTCTATAGTTTTTTTATGGTCTTTTATTTGTCCCCTTTTATTCCTTTAATTACATTATTGTCACTCTCTAGTTATGGGATCATAGATGTATTCATTCATTGTTTTCAGTTGTTTTATATTTCATATTTGTATGGGCTTGAAGATGTGTGTGTGTGTGTGTGTGTGTGTTTATAAAAGTATATTAGGATAATTCCTCCCATATGTGTGATATTCCTACTCAGCACTGGTCTCTATCCCCTATCCTATTAGAGGAGGGATTGGGGTAGTCTCGGTTTAGGCCCCATGTGATAGGGTCATGACAGAGTGGTATTAGATAAGTCAATTATACCATAGGACTAGAGTTTGTGAGATTGTATTGGTTTTCATGGAAATAGAATTTTTGAGTTTTGAGTTCTCATTTCAGGATAGGGACTCCAATGTTGGGGTGGAAGCCAACGTATCCATACACTAGGAATCTGATCACCTACCTCTAAACTTGGTACATGTAGGAACTGGTTGTAAGGAAATCATTGGTACATGCATTGTATAGGGATGGGTGGTAGTTTCCATGTACTTTATGAGTTAGCTCCCCAGATATACTCTTTGACTATGGTACATCATGTTTATTTTAGGATTTCTCTAAAAAGATTGACAACCAGGATTCCACTTTGTGATCATCAGGATGATCTTCCAAGTGATGAGGCATCAGTACAGGGGCATATACTAAAGATAGTACCTTTGGGTGGTTTAATATATATACCACCACACATTGATAAATATCTATCACAAGTAGTTCTATTTGAGGATTAAGGCAGGCTTAGTGTGCTATATGAGTTCCAAAGGTAGAGACCTCCCAGGTTTCAGGGTGATCCAGACCCCCTGGTGGATGAGGATTGGCTAGAGGTAGTCACTCATGTTTTTCACCTTATGACGACACATTCATATCTAATGGGAGTCCTTATAATAAGTCTTATTCAGGTCTCTACTTAGAAATGGTGTAATTTATTTACTTAGTAACAAAATAAGATAGCTCTCTTCTGGTCATACTTCGAGTATCTCTTCTGAAAAAAGTTTAATCCAGCCAAGTTGTGATCAGTGTGCATACAAGATATTTTGTATCTGTAGTAAGGTAGTTTGACTATAGAAAAGTATTCAGAAAGGATTATTTATATCTCATGATATAGTGTGGTATCCTTTCTTCAAAGCTTAGAACTTTGAGTAGGGATTTCATCGGGATATCAGGTCTTCAGTACTATCTCTAGGAATTCTCGCCTATGTTGGGGTTCTTAAGTTGGACTTAGTGGTGGAGATCTTCCTAGAAGACAAGGAACAGATAGTGGGTGCTAGTTGTGGGTACCCAAGACCTCATATCTCAGTGATAGGTATCTAACAATAGTCGTACTAATTTGGAAATTCCATATGCTTTGGGAGATGATCTGAGGATATATGTCTAGCGGTACAAGGCACTATATATGGATCGAGTATATCGAGGGAGTGGTGGTTATTATTCTATGATGGTTAGGGACATCTTTCATGGGATTGTTTGATCAGTCTTATAGCTAATCGGGAGATGGTCGAGGGACCACTAAGGCATAGACCGAGGTAGGAGCAGGGTGGTCTGTAGGGTGGTGGATGTGTTAGAGGGGTTACTATAGTATTAAGTGGTTGTTAGAGGTTTTATTTGTTACCACCACCACCCCTAAGTGGTCTACACCAGGATCAGGGATCTAGTGGTTAGGAATGTGGCCAGGTGAGGTCTATAAAGGCCAATGACCCCGAGGCTCCAGAGATGATACAAGGTATGATCAATGTCTTTTATACATTAAATCTAGTATTGATAGACATGGTTTTGAGTCATTACTTCCTTACTACTTGTCTAGTTTGAGACTTAGAGATTATGATTGAGTCTTTGGATCGACCCTTATGCTTGGAGACTCTGACAAGAGGTGACCCAGTGATTGTGCACTTTTTCCAACAGTGCAATCTAACGCTTGGAAGTGAGAGATTTGTATGGGATATCTTTATATAATCATTTAGGCCTTATGAAATCATCATAGGTATGGACTATCTATCCATAGTTCATTACTATATTGACTATTTTAGGTGGAGGATGTTGTGTGTATGTAGTGATGGGATGAGGTTTTCCTTTGTGAATGAATAGGAAACGTTGGTGGAGTATTACAGGCTCATCTATGGGATAGTGTACCCAATTACCCACTATTCGGTTAGCATGAACCTTGAATAAGTAGATGATATAGGATACCAGTTCCCTATGGTGGTGGTATAGTATGAGGATGTCTTTCCTGAGGACATTCCAAGCTTACCACCTAGCTGTGAGATAGAATTATGTATTGACTTACACCCGAGGACAATCCCAAAATTTTCACATACATATCGAATGGATTCCATAGAGATTTTTGATCTTAAGGTGTAGTTAGAGGACTTACATTAGAATGTATTTGTGTGACCCAATGTTTCACCCTGTGTAGCCCCTATATTATTTTCCAATAAGGTGGATGGAAACTTGAGGTTATGTGTGGATTACAGGTTCTTGAACCAGGTGACCATGAAAAATTATTATACACTACTAGGGATTGATAATCTCTTCAATGAGTTCATAGGGGTGAGGTGATGATCGGAGAATTACCTTAGGTTAGTTTATCACCATCTGTGAGTACAGGATGAGGATATACAAAATACAACATTCATATGTTGCTACGACCACTATTAGTACTTTGGTATTCCCTTTATGTGACCTATAATTTATATTTTTCTTCACTTCTGTTCATCATGGTGGGAAAACCATAACCTTAGCGTGTTAACCACCATAATCAGGATAGAAATATCATCCAATAATCTAAATCTGTAGAGTGAAATCCTATTTCTCAATAGATATTCCCTTTGATCATATATCACTAAGATCAAGAGATCCCTCCTCTCATATATAACCCTCAAATCTTTATGGATTTCAAGATTCCTGGACATCTCATCCCTCTTAGTGGTAGTGATGCTAACCAGAATGTCTTGATCAAAAATTTCTTGGTGGTTTTGAGAATTTAAAAAGGATAGTTTGTGAAATTGTTCCTTTCCTCACAACTAGATATATGTCATGAAACTAGGCCCTGATTCACGCAAAATGGTGGCTCATGCATGCAAAATATGTCACATAGGAAGGGTTTTTGAAAACTTCATGGCTTAAAGCATGGTATTTCTAAAAATTTATTTGAGTTACATGCATGAGATATGTCTTATCACATGAAAAAGTTAGGTAACACTACTATACCCACCCCCACACTCTATTTATAGGCATGGTACCCCTAGGTTGTGCACATGCACAGTCGGGTTTCTCGACTCAAGGATAGAGTTACGTGAAACAGAATAAATTTTCCCAAAGGTTAGAATTTTCCTCATAATTTGATATTCTTATTCCCTATTATATCTAATTTCAAGGGCATTTTTTGGCACGAAAATTGTTCCTCAAGCTCTGGGACATGTTTTTTCCCAAACCAAGGGCGCAGCTCAACTCAAGGGACTGTTTTGGAGCCAAGGAGTTGAGTGCTCGCAACTTTTATCCATTTCGTACAACTCCAAAGTTAGGTGTGAAAATAAATTCCATGCGAAAGGAAACATCAACCACTTCATATTGTTTAGATGTTGTAAAAACTCTCAAAACAAATGGGGAAAAGTGGTGTGCAACATTTTACACTTGCATGCAACCCCAATTTTTTCATGCAAATTACTTGTGCGAGGAAGATGATGTCAAACCACTACCTTATGTGAACATCCCTCAATGGAAAACCCATGAGAGGCAAGCAACCAGTAGTTTTTTGAGTCAGTGAAATTTTTTGAGTTAAAGTTTCTATCCATCTATCTTGTAAATAAATAGAGAATCTCCCCCCCCCCCACACACACACACACAATTTTCGTGGATGGACCTGTAGAAGTTGAAGTGTCGATCTGTCAATCGCACAACCATTTCTTTTGCAACATCATGTAAATCCTACCTCCCATGGATTTACACTAGTATATAACTTACATGACTAGCCTTACATAGGCCTAAAATTTCATCAACTTCTATTTGATATGTCATTGTGTAACTTCTCATAAGGGTTAGTTTGGTTCACACAAGATGAGTTCCCTTTGTGCAAAACCAAGCTTCATGTGGCCCCAAATATTGCGTGCACCTATACCCCCATTATCCATTCCATGACCTTGTAATATTTACAATGGATCACACAACTCTAATTGAGATCACACCTAAAAATTTAAGTTTAAAAACGTTTGTATCCCCTACCCAATTCCTCCTTTCATAAAACATAATTTTGTATGAGTTGAGTTATCAGGTTCCCCACACCTACAAAAATTGGTATCATTCATGATTCGATCACTCACATGATAGGTACCATTAAACCACATGTCCCCACCCTTTTCACCAAGCACAACTTAGAAATTTGTGATACCTCTTGATCATAATCATAGGCACTCTAATTTTTTAACCCGGTGTCTCACCCAAACCTAGCAGTGTTTAAGCCTAGTTCCATCTAAAATCATCTTTGTAGTAGACGCAAAATCCCTATAGGTGGAATAATCATGGGAAACCACTTAACATTCCCTATGAGGAGGGATAATTTCATGTCCTTTTTTCTTTCTGGAAATGGTCTCCTAGTGTATAAACCCCAACCACATTTTAGTTGTAATAATTTAAAATGTATAGCCAAACATCTTAGTCACATGATGTTAAACTACATGACAACATCCTTAGTGCATGACATTAAACTGTTGCCTTACCTTGTTTGATGGACATAGGATTCCATATGTATGGCTTGTATGGGATGATACCCTACCCTCTAGGAAGGTTTCATGTGTAATCCCTACACTAACCCTTATTGTCCCTCCTTCTGTGACACAATCATCCTCTCCATGTGACATTAAACTGCATGGACTGGTCCTACCACACAACATTAAACTATTTAGATGAACTACATGGGTTTTGATCCCTATCTCTTAATAGAGATCATAGGATTCCTCCCTGGTTTTCATTCCAGATACCCCAACACCACCATTAAATCTTTTTGTCTCCCCCATTGGAGGAGACAACTCCAAAGTGTGATTATTTCCCCTAGGAACACACTAAACCTCACTATCCAAAATTAAGGTCCCCACTGGACCTCAGCTTCTTCATATGATATTATCCTATTTTCATCCTAGTACATGAAAAACATATATGGGGACATAACCTCACAAGACCTTAAACATGTGATAACATCCTCGCAAGACCTTAAATTAGTGATTGTGTCCCCACAAGACCTTAAACCAGTGATTGTTCCCCCATAAGACCATAAAACTATAACCATGTCCCCACAAGTCCTTAAACCTATAATCATATTCCCACAAGACCATACACCATGATTGTATCCCCACAAGACCTTAAACTTGTGATCATGTCCCCACAAGACCTTAAATATGTGGTTGTGTCCCCATAAGACTTTAAACCCATGACCCCTCCAGATACATTGAAATATATACCTCATACGATGAATGTGAGATGCCTAAGGCAACGAGCCTTGGATGACTTATTCCCCTGGAACGATTTTCCCCATGATGGACATGAGATGACTTTGGTTCTACACCTAAGATTCCTTGCACATGAGACTCCTTCAACTTCGAAAGAGGAAGACTTTTACAATTTCCCAACAGACCCAACACCCATCGATGTCTATACGTGTCCTATGTCACCACCATCCCTGACCATAGGTAATTGATCTACTGTAATAAAAGTAGTGTAATTAACCAGTGTCTAGCTCGAGATGGTTCTATAAACAAGGTTCATGAACATGACTCAAATCTATGAGGTAGACCTAGACTAGGAAACAATCTCCAAGGAGGAATCCATGGAAATAGGAACTAACATCTCATCATCTCATTCTGTTCAAGGAGCATACATCATCAACCATGGTGGTAGAGGTCATTTGACTTTGGAAAGTGAAAATGTGGGGAAAATCAGCCACCCAAGAGGATGCACGACCAACCCAAGGATTTAGACCACTCTAGGGGAGGAAAGGATAGTGCATCGCCTCCCTGATGTGCACCCCAGTGGAATGCATCAGAAAACATTTGAAAAAATATTAAAACGTAATAAATAGTACATATTGAATAAAAATATAAAAATGAATAAAATTTAATAATTAAAAACCTAATATATATTAAACATATTATGTTAATTAATAAAATTCTAAAATTAATATTAAAAACTGAATAAATTAGAGAAATATTAGGTGTGTGCATGTGTTTTTATATAAAATTTCATTAATTAGGTATATGTGTGTGTGAAATTAGTGTAACACAAGTTTAATATAAGATAAATCAAAAAATATGAAATTTTATTTAGTTCCCATTACTCCATACTAATTAGTCAATATTTTTAATTTAAATTATTTTTTAATTGTAAATCATTTTTCACTAAATATATGACTAATTTATTATAAATAAATATTTTATATCATATAAATCATATTTAAGGAAATATTATATATATTTATATATATATATATATATATATATTTCTATATTAAAAATATTAAATATATTGATGAATAATTATGTATAAAAACATTAAAAATGAATAGATTACAAAAAATATATAATGAATAAATATTTAAAATAAATATATTATAAAAAAAGTATAAAAAACTTAACATTATTAATGAAGAAATAATATTAAATGAATGATTATTAAAAATGAGTAAAATTTAATTAAAATATGAATATATTGACAAATTATTAAAAAAATGAATTAGTGTTATTAATTATTTAAATATTAAAAAAATAAAAAAAATGTATGTTTAAATGAAAATAAATACATATATTAATTATTTAAATTAAAAATGATTTAAAAATTAAATTTTAGTCAATAAATATTAATAAATATTAAAAATGAATAAAATTATTAAAATATTAAATAAATAAAAATTAAAAATGAATATCTTTCCAAAATATTAAAATAATTATTAAGGAAATAAATAATAATTAAAATTAATATATTTTATATATTTATATATATTAAAAAATTAATAAATATTAAATATTAAATACAAATATTAAAAATGAATAATATTTTAAAATTAAACCATAATATAATAAATATTAAACATTAATTAAAAAATATAAAATGGTAATATTAATAATTTATTATTTTTGTATGTTTGTCACAATAAAATTGAATTAATTTTGTATATCTATATGTGAAATTATTGTATGACATATTAAGTGTTACATATTTAGTCAAACTTTTTAATTAATAATTAAATATTTATTGTTTGATATATATATATATCAAATTGAAAAAACAAAGTACAATTATATAAAAATGTTATTTAATGTCTATTACTATTAAATAGTCAATATTTTTAATTAATATTTATTTTTAATTAAGTTATAAACTTTTTTTCACTAAATATATAACATACAATGTAATATTTTTAATAATATATAATTTTTATTTTATATTCCATTTTTAATTAAATATCTTATATATCAATTTTTATTGTATTTTTACTCATATATAAATCATATTAAATAAAATAAATAATATTTTTATTAATTTAAATATATTAATAAATAATATATTATTTTTAATGATATAAATGTTTTTTATGAAATATACCTTTTGTGAATTCATTTTAGCTTTGATAAAGGGTTTAATTTATCAACTCTAACAGGCGCTGAAAAAAGTTTTCTTTTATGAATAGTAAAAAAAAGTGTTGATAAAGGGGTGTCTTTATCAGCACCTTTTTAGCACTGATAAAGGCCATCCTTTATCAGTGCTTTTAGCTAGCTTTGATAAAGGGTTGTTCAATTTATGATAGTTTTTGTAATAGTTTCACAATAAAGAAAGGGATTAGGGTTAGGTAGAAGTGTTGGGATAACAATCCCATCTAGATCCTTTGTATTTGTTATGAAGTTCAAGGGTCCAAATTCCCAAAACAATTAATAAGTTGAGAAAAATTGATAACTCAATTATGAATTCCATAAAAGAGGGGAGAATCAGTTCAAACAGATTATTCCAATTGTTAATTCATGATGAATGGTGAATAAAGAAAAATCACTTATTCCTAACTTAATGTAGAATCATTTTCACTTCAATCTGTCATCACAGTCATGGCTTCATTCATTATCGTTGCGTGATTATATCACCAATGTCATCACAGTTCCAACCTCACACCCTCAATTTTTTATAGCTTCAACCATGAATCTCATTTTCTCTACTCCTATCTCTAGGGTTTCCAAAGGAAAAATTAGATCACCATAGAGAAGTAGCATAATAGGATATTATTAGTGGAAAAAAATCCCAGGTTTTATATACTCACCCATAATTAATTAATTAATTAACTAATCCACCTATGATGGAAAATGTCCAATGGTACCAATATGAACTAATGTTATAATAACAATAGGGTAAAACCCCTATTCATGACACAATTGGGATCTTAGATTTACCATCCAAGGCTTAATTTGGAAGGAACAAACACAATCCTTTAGAAAACACACATGGGGATAAAAATAATATTTTTATACATAATATATTTTTATTATAACCCCATTGCACTTGAAATTCTATAAAGGTTCATCTCAAGGGTAATCAATATACACTAGAATCAACAAGACCATATGCTAACTTTTCATAGGTCATCTACTAGGATAAATTTTCCATTTTACCCTTAGAATGGTCTTGAGACTTGAAATATCAAAACCAAACCAAGTCCAACATATAAAATTATGGGCCACTACATCATCCCCACCTTAAAACCTTTTTATACCTAAAAATGAATCAACCAAATCTCCTCAATAAGTAAGATTAAAAAATAACCTTGTACATAAAACTACCACCATCACACAAAACTTATTTGCCTATGGAATTCTAAGCTCTATGAAATCTCTATACTCAACTGACCTAGAGTAAAACATCAACTTTCATCATCTAAGATGTTTGTTTCATCACTTATAGAAGTAATATTTTGAATATAAATATGAATATTATCTATGATATTCTTCATAATCATAGATATCCAAAACATTTCTTCATCTAAGGTTCATTACACCACATGGTATGAGGATAAACCATGAATTATTGACACCAATCTCAAAATGGTACATCAAAAAGTCTATCACTGGTGGAGGCTCTACACTCCCCACATTTAAGGAGCACTCTAGATGGTTTTTGTGTGAGTGAAACTCATCTATGTTACACCCAACATAGAGTTCCCTTCAAAATTTCATGCTGAAACTAGAAGATTTTCAAACCAATAATCTTCCCTAATCCCATGTTAGTTTATCTTCATCCACTTTCTTACAAGGCACATGTACTAATGTCACTATCTCACAACACAAAGGTGGCATACGTCATCATTCTTAATCTAAAAAAACATCCATATAAGTACTCCATACACATCCCAATATCTAACATGTCTATATCCAATTATGTGGATATCCTAGTTTTATTTTTATCATTCTTTCACTAAAGAGTCCAAAAAGACATAAGTTTTATCACCAAGCACATAAATCTTCCCAACACAACACATATTCTTTTTGGTTTTCACATTCCACCACAATCCAAAGTGGATGGTCGAGAATATTCAAATGAAACTAATATATTAGACCCAGACCCCATGATAAACACCTACCTAATAGATAAAATCAATAATTTCCTAATAAAACTTCTTTAAACATTTCATATGATGATTTTACATGAGTTGGAAATTCCCACAAAGATTAGTAAAGTATACCACATTAAGGGTAGCTCACCACTAAGATTTTAACCACCTAGGACTTATGTTCTATTATCTACTATGAAAACCTAGGTAAAACCACTTTACACTTGGGAAATCAGTGTATTTGTTTCCCAAATTCAATAAAAACCCTCCAAACTCATCAATAGAGAATTTCTGGTCACATGTAAAAACTAATATGGCATCAATACCATGGGCCAACTAAGAGTGTGGAGATGACATCATTATTTTAAGGTGAGTAATATCTCAATATCTCTCTCTCTCCGTATGAAAGAGTCGCTACCCTGAAGCTATCATTTCATACACCTCATCCATCACCCAGACACAAATTCCTCTACTAGAAGTGAAAACAGCCATGCTATTTCCGCACCACTAAGATCTCATGAATCTTTATTACTATAGTATCACAAAGTCCAATACCACTCCATGAATCCAAAACTCACACTATTAAAGGTTATATTAATTTTGGTACTCTCATGGTTAGACAAATTAAAATCCCTCGATCTCCTAATAGGTTTCTCCATGAATTGATTCAATGAATGGTTTGGTATGAATTCTCATAAATTCCACAAGGTTGGTCATCATTCCACTAAATAGTATTCAAACATAATCCTTATAATTTCATATTATACACACCTTACCTCTTGACAATGTTCAACCATAAGTAACCCTATAAATGTATCTTCATATTCCTCAACATTCATAAGAAGTGAATTTTTCCTCTTTTCCCTCAGCACATAAAGTTAATTCACACTATCTAATGGGTAGTTAACCACAAAATTATGAGGATGTGGTATGTTTGCTACACCTAAGGTGAATTCACCCACTACTAAGGGTGAGTCAATATTCATTTACTCAACCATGCATCATCATGCATTACTAGAACCCATACCCAATTCATACCAAGATGGGTACCATTGAATCTCTTATCTACTATAAAATAATATTATAAATGACAATTAAACTTATCTAAAAAGTAAGTGAAAGATGGTCACCATCAGTGGAAGCTCTCTAGCTAAAAAGGGTCTAACTAGGGGTATCATTGGAATATACAACTCCTAAAAATCATATATATATATATATATATATATGATATCTTATATTAGTGTCATATGATAAAAGGGTCCATAAATAAATGACATGAATCATACTCTAAATTTCACCAACTAGTGTCTATCCATTTTCATCCATCACTCACATCTTCCTAAAGCTCTGAAAATTAGCATTTCATGTTTAACAGTGATTAGAAAAATGTAATGTTTGTGGGAGTGGATTAATGTATCATTCATCTCAAACTTCCTCCACACCATTATCACTTCCACTAAATATTTTACCAATAGGAAACAGGGATTGTAACATGAAGGTGTCTAGTCACATCACCATCACCAATGTGGAGGACCATCCATGGAACCACATTGGTATCATTGGTAAAAACTCTATATTTCCCCTAAATTCAGAGTGCATTCAACCATGAATCCTCAATCAAAAAATACTCACTTGGGGTACTTTGGCATAGGTGGTGTTATATGAAAACACAATTATTAATCAACCACTCCTCCCCAAGAGTCTTCACCCAAACCACTGAGCTCAAATAATCCCACCTAAAATTATGTCAAGGGAACACCTCACAAGGTATTTCATCCTTGATTCATACTCAAACATGGTCATAACACCCTATATAGGGTCATAAGACTCTATAGTAGACAATAGATCAACCTCCAGCCGTGGTAGAATAGGTTTTTAATGATTTTGGTGAAAACATCATACACTATTATATCACTATATCACAAAGAAATATCTATGTAAGAATATTCATTTGATTTGTATGATTCTAAATCATATTGAAACAAGAGTCCCAGACTCTATATAATCCCCTATCACATGATGATCATGATCACATAAATCATCAAAATATATCCAACATATCAAAATATTGGAATTTTTTCTAACTTTGAAGAAACTATTATCTAGTCCACAATGAATCATTCACCAAACATGAAGGGAAGAAAAACCTCCTTAGATCATAGGTAAGTGATATCTCTCAATTGAGTCTCAAAAAAATGCCTCATTTCCCCTTCAGAATCATAAAGGAGAAATTTTGTCTTATCACATCATGCACAATAGACAAGGGAAGAACATAGAAATCAGGGGAATAAAAATATCATGCTCCTCATCAAATAACACATAGAAGATGAGGGTAGAATACAATAGTCGGGTGTATAAATAATAACCTTCTCTCAAAAAATGAAAGTAGAAGAAGAGGGTGGCATATAGTGATCAGGTATTGAACACAACAAAAATAATAGAACATGATAGATGATAAAGAGGTATTAATTCCTAGAATGTAATCCTTATCACTCCATTAGTTGATGAGAATAGGCTCAATCATAGGTGCAGTTATGTCATGTCGTAGTCTCAAAATCATAGCAGATTTCCTGTGTGGAAGCCTCTAGCAGTTAGAAAGGTGAATCAAAGTCATCAAATCATATCGTGTGGATAACTAAATAGGTACATGGAAATCAATGACCCGTTTTTATATAATTCATATACCATTATCATTTCCCCTAAACAAGTTCCTCTGTGTTCTGATTTGACAAGAAGTATATCAAAGTCCTTATAAATGGATACATTGGTGATTGCACCATCACCGGGCTCCATAGACAAGAATATAAACTACAGAAGACTTAACATCATTTTCCTAATTTTCCATCCATACTCACATGATACCTAACTTTAAAATCTGAACCTTGCATAAAACACCTTTATTACCACTTTGATATCACTTGACCCACTAGAGCCCCACCTGATCCAAAAGTAAGCTAATAGTTCCACCCCAATCTCACCTCCAATAGGCTATGGACAAATGAAAAGCATCAAGTGGTAATAACATGAAATATGGGTGGTCTTATCCTAAATCAATGAGAAATAGATACATATTTCTAATTCACAAAATAATTATCAAAACTGGTAGAACATATATAAATTCAACTAAATTTTATGCAAAACATGAATGATATAACATATAACATCCCATCCCTCCTCATTGTCTTGAGTTGAGGCTGAATTGATACTTGACCTTAGGTGACATACCCAAGATTCCAAAGGCTGGAAATAAATACCAAGGTATTCAACACAATTGGGGGGCGATTTTCCAGTTGAAAATAAAACTACCACAACCAAACATACGATAACCAAAAACTGTATATGATTCATGATAAAAATGTAATAAAACTCAAGGTAATACCAAAATTAAACAATACCAAGCTACACCATAACCAATATCAGAGTACCAATGTGGAATACTAAACCACAAACTTCAAAGACTCTACGGACTTTAATATAGAAAATTCCAACATGATCCATGATCCAACTCTATAATCCATGCCCAAGTATTAAGAAGCACTGCTAAAGAATTTAGATACTTTACCTTTACCTATGTCTCGATCAAAAATATATACAAAAGAACCAAAATGCCAAAGTAGGGGGTGAGTAATGAAACTCGGTAGGTTTTCCCCAAATGACTTCCCTACCCACACCACTAGGATAGAATATGTTAGCAAATTTATATAAGACAATTTAAAAATAGTTTATATCTAGACAAACTAATTCTAAGTAAAATATTTTTCATAGCAAAACATTTTTCCAAACCAAATCCATTCCAAGGAAAGAAACCAAACAAGTAATTCAACCATTTATCAAATCCCATTTTGGAATTATCCATTCCATTTAACATAACTACATGCACACACACTCAACCACACAATATGTGGGTTACCAATAATGGTGGAGCTTCATGTCCATAACTCATCCCTTTGATGTGGTACTTCACGACCATTATCCATCTCATTCCATTCATGCTCAACCATTAATTCCAAAACCATGTCAAAAAATATTTTCCAAAACATTTTAATAAAACTTTACTTTTATTAAAAACACTTTTCCATTAATCAAAACCAAAAATCCATTTTAAAATCATGTTACCAATTTCTCTTTCCACAAAACGCCCAATTTTCACAATTTCATAGTCCTTCACAAAAAAGGGTTTCCATCAAGAATTACACAATAATTTCACAATAAATTTCAAGAAAAACAATAAATTTGAATTCAATCCTTCATGTTTAAATAATAGAAGTCTAAATTGAATCCACTTACCTCATAAATTATGGTTAAAATGAAGAACGACATGAATTCTTCAAAAAAACCGCATTGAAAATACAAAAACCCACCTTAGATATTGTCCCCTAGCAGCAACACAACTAAATATCATCATTATCATCATACATTATCATAGATATATCCCTAAAGAACTAGATCTATGAATCCAATAGAGGGAAGAGAAGTGGATCTAAGGAAAACCACTAATGACGGAGACTTACAAAGTGATCTGGCCTTCAACACACTAAAATTTTCAAAGGATTACTTCAAGATCGAATGGGAGAATCTCCATTGCCTTTTGGAGGAAGAAAAGTATAGTTGCGATCAAAATATAGGGAAAACAATGGGATTTTGGGGAAAACCAAGTTTGGTCCACTTTTCTAGGATCTGACTTTTAATTGTGAATATTTAGTCAAATGGTTAGGAAAACTGTACACTAACCATTAAAATACCTCTATCCCAAAAAAGCACATTTTCTCCTAGGTATCCACACGGTTTTTCTAAACTGTGTTCTTAACTATACGCCTACCTAGATCCCACTGTCTCACTTTTCACAGTTTCCTGTAGGAGTTTCAGAGTTTCTATTAACCATACTCAAACCATGAACCTCTAGAAAAGCCCCAAAAACATTCCAAAAGTCCTCCAAACCCTCCCAATATTCACCCAAACACTTTAAATACATAAAATATTAAAGAATAATTTAATTAATTTAAATAGGGGTGAAAAATTCCCCACACCAATGGCCTTTCCATCCTCAGAAATTAGAAAACTACTATTTTACTAAAAGAATCTAGATCATTGCTTGATCATTTACTTATCCCATTCCCAATATTATTCCTATATTTGGAATTTTTTTTCATAAAACATGAACTATACCAATGGTTTTTCTGTGCAATAATTTCTCTTTCCTGTCCACAATCTATACCGGCATATGAACTAACGAAGCATATGACTCTATATAAACATGATTACATCAAATAACATGGTTGGAATTAGGATAATAATTTTTCAAATGAGATACATGAAACACATTATGCACCTAACTGAATTTTGGTGGCAATTCCAACCGATATGCCACCTCACTAACCCATTTCAGTATCTCAAAAGGTCCTATGTATTGAGGAGATAACTTTCCCTATTTTACAAAATGATAATTTCCTAGACTTTTAGTGATTATCAATAATGCATGACCACTCACCTTAAATGACAATAGCCATCATCAATGATATGCATGTCATTTATGATGACTCTGAGATGTCTCTGTTCTCTTCATGATCAACTGAATATTCTCTATTGTCTCTTGGATAAGGCTCAGCCCAACTAATTAAGTATCACCTATTTCTATCCAACCGAGTGGAGAATGACAAGGACACCCATGCAATGATTCAAAAGAACCATATGTATTGAGGCATGATAAATTTTGTTATGTGAGAACTCCACCAATGATACATGATCCTCCCATGAGCCACAAAAATCCATTACACAATCTTGTATCATGTCTTCTAATTTTTATATCATCCTTTTATATTTTCCATCCATCTGAGGATGATATGCTATACTCATGGTCAACTGATTCCCAAGGGATTGTTGTAAGGATTTCCAAAAATGATATGTAAACCTCATATCTCAATCTGATACTATCAAAACTGGTATATCAACTTCTAAAATATAGATTTTTGAAAAGTACTCTACCATATTAGATTAAAAAATAGGGATGAAATGGGATGAATTTGTGATATGGTCCTATATAACCTATATTAAATCGTGTTTCTAAACCATTCTTAGGAGTCCCGCCATAAAATCCATAGCTATTTGCTCCCATTTCCAAAAAATAATAGGTAAATAATACAACATACTCCCTGGTATCTGATTCTCTACCTTAACCTATTAACATGTTAAGAATATCAAAACAAACTCAACCACTTTACTTTTTATATCAACCCACCAAAACTATGCTTTCAACATATTATACATATTCTATATTCCTGGATGAATAGACCATCTCGAATGGTGTTAAGAATGAATAATTTGTTCTTAACAATCCATAGGTACTACCATCTGATTTCAATACCAAAAAAAATAAACTCATATCTAGTTTCCATCCCTCAATGGTCTCCCTACCATTGAGTTTCAAACTCATTGAAACACATTCTGAATCGTACATCTAGTCATCCTTAACCATTTCCAACAGATATAGAACCAAAGAAATTGGAAAGAAAACTACAAAACTGCCTTATTCTTCATAATCCAAGTGAATGTTAGCTATGAATGACATCAACTGCCACCAGTCTGAATCCTATTCTTCGAAGTAAGCATACGCCTTTTTGCATAATGCATCTTCCACTAAATTTAATTTAGATGGTGTATACATTAAGTAAAATTAAAACATTTTTAGATACTATATCTATATTATTTTTCTCATATTCAAATCCATTTGTGATAAAATATGTTTAAAACTCTTATGATCTGTAAACATGATAAATTTATCACCAAAGAGGTAATGACACCAAATTTTCAAAGCATGGACTCTAGCATCTAACTCTAAATAATTTTTTGGGTATTTATTCACATGAAACTATAACTGATGTGGTCTATAATAAACAAAATGATCTCCCTTCATGAGAACACATCCCAACCCTGATCTTGAAGCATCAGAATACACAACATACCCTTATCCTGATTCTGAAAATATCTTGATCAGTGATAATGTAAGAAAAACTTTATTCACTTGAAAAAAACTTATAACATTCATTATTTCATTATAATGGAACATTTTTCCTTTTCAAATATTTCATAGGTGAATCTAGTCATGAAAATTCATGAACAAAGCATAGATAATAACAAGTTATACCAAGGATACTATGCATCTCGAAGACATTCTTTGGTGGTTTCCAAGAGATAACATCCTCTATCTTTTCTAGATCCATAGAAACACCTAATTAAGATATAAAATGCCCCAAAAATGTACCAATTTTATCTAGAAATCACACTTTTATATTTTTCAATACATAAGATGGTCTCACAAGATTCCCAACATTGTCTCTAAGTGTTTCTCATACTCAACCCTTGTCCTTGAATACACCAATATGTCATCCACAAACCCAATAAAAGAATCCATATATCATTGAAATATCTGATTCATCAATTCAATAAATACTTTTAGTGCATTAATAATACTGAAAGACATAACCATGTACTCATATGTATATATCTACTCCTAAAAGATATTTTTGGAATATCCTTCTTCCGAACCTACAATTGGAGATATCCTGGTCGCAATTCAATTTTAGAGAACCACTGGGATCCCCTCAATATATCAAATAGATCATCAATGTGTGTAAGTGGATACTGATTCTTTATCATAACTTCGTTAATCTTATGATAATCCACACACAGTCGAAGAGTTTCATCTGTTTTTTTGACAAAAAAGACCAGTGTTTCCCATAGAGACGTGATAGACCAAATGAACCCTTTACATTATAGATCTTCCAACTACATGTTCAATTCCATTATTTTTTTTGGTTATATTTGGTAAGATATAAGGGAAATAGGACTAGTCCCCAAGAGGAGATCAATTATAAATTCCACTTCTCTTATGGGTGGAAACCTTCATAAATTTTCAAGAAAACATCTTGAAACTGATCAACAAATGTTGGACAATTTTTATTCTCGATATATTCCTTTGATTCCAAACTCATCACTTACAACTAGTATCATATTTTTCTAACCACTAGTTTCAACAAGCCTATTGACTTGACATTATGTTTTGGTCTCCTTTAAAGAGATGCTTGATGCCATTATCAATCGCAAAACTAACCTTTCTAGTGTAACAATCACTGAGAGCCTTGAATATAGTTGACCAATATATACCCAAGATTATTTCATATACATTCATCTCAATAATAGAGAAACCCCATATTAAATCAACTCCATCAATGGTTATATAACATTCTCTACACATAAGATATTGACATTCTCTTTGGCCAAGAGGAGTTTAATGTTTCAAAATAAAAGGCAACATCTCAATAATTAAACCTAAAATATCAACAAGATGAGAAAAAATAAAAGAATGGGATGCACCCATATCAAAAAAGATTTCATACGGGTAGAATTTAAATTAATCGTACCTCTCACCAATGATGGTCTAGATTGATCATCCATGGTCACTTGCTCAGCTCCATATAACTGATTACTCGCTACACTTTTTTCTTTATTCTCATACTGATATTTCACTTACTGAGGAGTCATGGTATTCCTGAAATCACTTGGGATATCTTAGTTTTTTGGAAAAGAGGTATTTTACTTACCTCGTCCCATCAAGGAATACGATTTTTATGATGTGTCTCAAACACCCAACCTTGGAGCACTATGATAATAGCACTGAAGATTCCCCCATCTGATTGTAATTATGAAATTCTCTATATGGTTTCATACAATATCGCTACATGTGATCCAAAGATATGGCTTTCCCTTAGGTTCTGTAGAAAGATCCACTAATCCAACCATCTGATTATATGTCATCCCACTACCTTGAAAATAGATATCCCTCTTCAAATTTCTCCTAGTACTAGAGTTACCACCATTTCCCATAAGTATAAACATGCTTCCTCCACCTATAACTCTTGACATGTCCCTTTCTACCAACATCAATCTATTGACTGTATCTATATAATCCATTATAAAAAGTATAGAAATATTCTAGTGAATCTCCTGTCTCATCCCTGATTCAAAAATGTGTGCCTTTAGGGACACACTAGCTATAACATCAAATGAAAAATGAACTAAATTCATGATTTTAGTTGCATAATATGTCATGGAGAGATTATCCTATTTCAAAATGAAAAGTTATATTTTTATTTAAATTATAAACATGTGAGGATATAATTTTTTGTTGAATAATTCTTTAAAATCCTCCAATATAATGTGTAGGTATAATTTAACTAGAACTACTAAATCCTACCACTAGTGTGTAATATCTTACAAAATATATGTCTCCAACTTGAATTTCAACTCTATTGGTGTTCATATGAAATTTAATATTTGATTCATCCTATTCAGCCACATCTCTTCCTTCTCTGGTTCTAAATCACTTAGAAATATGGGTGGATTCTGCTTCTAGAACTGAACAAAACTTTCCTTGGTTCATCCCTTCTGTTCTCTATTCTCATAGCCTGAAAAACCTAGATAATAATTTGAACCATTTGTTGGTTCACCTATGGATCTGGTGCAACCACATTCTCTATATCTTCCTTTGGTTGATTTTTATGATGCCTACCGGGTTCCATTTTCTATAAACACAACAAATTCCATAAGTATCACACTCTAGAAACTGAAGGCTTAGTAATTTCAAATTATAACATATCACACATATCCCAATAATGATTTCCAAAATATAACATTTTCCTCATTCTACCATTTTTTAAAATTCCACCATGCTTTTGAAAATAAATCCATTTTCAAAATACCATAGCAATGAAATTTTCAAAATCTCACATTTGAAAACAATTTCATCATTTTTCAAAAATAAACACATTTACACAAAATAATAAATCATTACCCCGTATTAAATATTCACTCCTAGTGGGAAGTAATTTATATCAATTCATTTCATGATCGTCTCATTGGCTAAACTCATGACACTAATATTACAACTCCTATAAGTTTCTCCAAAAAACTTATGCACCCAACTCCCTGATAACTTGAAGTTCAGAATAAATAGGTTAGACACACATTTTTATGCTCAATATTTCAAGTTCTAAAAATCCTACTCTTTTATATCATCCCAACTCATGGAATAAACTAGAATGAATTTCAACTCCAAGATTGAAATCCAATACCATTTGTCCCAAAATTAAAGAAGGACTGACCAAGAATGATACCACTTTTAATTCAAGGACTGAAAAATCTAATACCACTTGTAACATCCCACCCCTCCTCATTGACTTGAGTTGAGTTTGAATTGGTACATGGCCTTAGATGGCATCCCCAAGACGCTAAAGGATGGAAATAAATGCCAAGGGCTTCAACACAATTGCATGATGATTTTTCCATTGAAAATAAAATAACCACAACCAATCATACCATAACCAAAACCATTATATGATTCATGATAATAATGTAATAGAACTCAAGGTAATACCAAAATAAAACAATAAAAAACTACACCAAAACCAATATCATAAAATCAAAGTATAAGACTAAACCACAAAGTTAAAATACTACACAAACATCAACACAGTAACTCCAAACATGTTCCAAGATTCAACTCCATAATCCATGACCATGTATCATGAAGCACCACTAAATAAGTGTTATGCATTACCTTTACCCATGTCCCAATAAACAATATATTTAAAAGAACCAACATGCCAAAGTAAGGGTGAGTAATGAAACTCCATAGATCTTCCTCAAATGACTTCCCTACTCACACCGCTAGGATAGAATATGTTAGAAAATTTATATAAAACAATTTATATAAAAAAATTTAAAAATATTTTATATTGATCCAAACCATTTCTAAGTAAAATAGTTTTCATATAAAAATAGTTTTCCAAACAAAAGTCATTCTAAGGAAAGCAACCAAAAAAGTCATCCAACCATTTCTCAAACACCATTTTGGAATTATCAATTACACTACACAAAATTATTCACACACACACAAAAACACACAATCTTGGTGTTACCATTTATGGTGGAACTTCACATCCATAACCTATCTCTTTGAAGGTGGTACTTCACAACCATTATACATCTCATTCCATTAATGCTCAACCATTAATTCCAAAACTGGGTAACATAATCTTTTCCAAACCATTTAAATAAAACAATCAATTTATTTAAAACACTTTTCCATGCATCAAACTAGACAAAAATTTTAAAATCAACATTTTAAAATCATGTTACCACTTTCACTTTCCACTAAAACAATAAATTTTCACAATTTCATAAATAGTCACCAAAGAGGGTTTCCATCAATCATTACCCAAAAATTTCACAATAAATTTCAATAAAAAAATCAATTTCAAATCAATCCTTAAATTTCTAATAACAGGAGTTTAGATTTAATCCACATACCTTATAAATTATGGTGAAAATAAATAATGTCATGAATTCTTCAACAAAACTAGGTTGAAACTCAAAAAACTCACCTTAGATCTTATTCTTTAGCATAAAAACATCAAAATATCATCATTATTGACATTAAATATCTTATATATCTCCCAAATGGAATATATCTATGAATTCAAGGTAGGTAAGTTAAGTATATCTAAGAAAAACCACCAAGAATGAAGACTTACCAAGTAATTCAGCCTTCAACGCACCATGATATTCCAACGGATTACTTTCAGATTGAAGGGGAGAGTCCCCACAGCCATTGGGGGGAATAAAAATTGAGTTAGAGTTGAAATTAAAAAAAATAAGGTAATTTAGAAAAAAAATAGCATTATATTTAATTTTTAGAATCTAACTTTTAACTTTTCATAGTTAGTCGCATTGTTAGGAAAATCGTGTGCTGACGGTGAAAATGCCTTTATCCACAAATCATAGTTTATCCTAGGTGTCTTCATAGTTTAGAAAAACCATGTACCTAACTGCATGAATACCCATATACAGTATCTCACATTTCACGGTTTCTAGTAAGAGTTTCATGGTTTCTACTAAACATGCTCAAACCGTGCACCTCCATAAAATTCCCAAAAACATTGAAAAAGTCTTCCAAACCCTCCTAAACTTCACCCAAACACTTTACATACTTAAAAATAATAAATAAAGTGTTAATTACTTGAAAATTTGGGTTCTAAATAAATAGTATATAATCAATAATGAAAATGGGGAAAGATTCATGACCAACTGCCAAATAAGAAATCCAACAAAAGCAAATAAGCCGAAATCTTTATAGAAAGATGGCTCTAAGGAGGAACTACACTTGATACTATCAAATATAAACACCACTATGATCCTTAAATAATACATCCACCAAGTTCACCACCAATATTTATCTCTAAATAATCCATTTCAACTCTAGGTCCAACAAAATCATCTTTTACCTATGTGTCATCTTCACATACACAACACATGTGGGAAAAAGCCTATAGAGGGGTGAGTATAAAAAAACCTAGTAAGACACCCTAAATGAAAAAAAGAAACATATATTAAAAATTTAACTCAAATTCCTTGTCTAAGAGATGATCCACTAAGAGACAATGGGAAATCTATAAACATCAATTCATCTTGAATCTTCAAGTACTATAGGGAAATTAGGAGGAAGACAGGGAAATAGATCGAACTCCAATGTATGAAAGTAACTAGAGGATGTCAAGAATAACCTATATATGATCTCAAACCCAAATTTATAGAGATTTAAATGAAAAAAGAATATCATTATCCAAATCTATAAATTTTTATCACAGTCATCTTAGAATCCATGCACAAGGGTCCAAATATCATGAGTAATAAGTGATACTTGGTGTAATAATAAGAATTCAGGAAGTTTGAAGTTGATATCCTAGTTTTAAATTTCATTTTTAAGGAAATTCATTATTTCATGAGTAATTAAAAGTCCTAAAGTATCCATTCTTACTATATTTTCTTCCATATAGCTACTATAACGAGTCAAAGGGAAGTCTTTGATGGTTTTGAGCATAGAAAAAGCATCAGAGGGTGTATTCCCAACTCATATTTTTGTCATAATAAATTATTAATATAACATGTACATATATTAAGCTCCATAGACAATAGAATTGAATAAAATATTAATTTATAAGATAATTCTAGAATCAAAATAGAGGATCTTCACATAATGATCTATAATTAATTTAAGCACTTAAAAAATACCTTAGGATGAATTATTTCTTTGATGATGAATCTGAAAACGTCTCTATGTCATACTATCATTGTGTTTTAGGAATATAATGTATATTCTCTCTAGTGGAAATCCACACATACTCTATAAACCTCTAAATTTTATCATAGGAATCTCTAGGTATTATCATGGTAGATTTTAACGCTTTCATCGTTCGTCTTTGATCACCTAAAGAATCAAATTAAGAATGATTCTATTTGGTCTCTCTAGAATCAAAAGTGGTGGAGTAATATGATCACTCTTCATCCTTAAGAGAGTTCTTGGATAGGTAAATCTCTAGGGATTTGAGAGAATTTTCTAGATTTTTTTGTGCACAACAAAACAAGATGGAAATTCCTTAATTAGAAATAAATGAATTGGGTTTAAATAGTTCTAGGGTTGGAAAATTATAATTAAATAATTTCCCTTATTATTTACTTAATCCATGTGGAACCCATGTCTATAATAATAATATTATTATTTCTTAACATGCACAAAACTAGAAAATTAATTAAATATTATTTATTAAAATAATATTTAATATATATTATTTCTCACCTAACCATTAAACTCAGTCTACGATTCCTTCATGGTATTTATCAGTCCTTGAATAATTACTATTTATTTAATAAATAAATATCACAATATTATTCTCTAATAAATATTATATTCACAAAATAGAAAATTATTAATTATTAAATTTTATGCTCATAAAATATTCTCTTTAGTAACTAGTGATAGGATATATGTGATCAAGAAAACATGAATAATTATTAAACAGCATTCATGAATAATATTTACTCAACATATTAAATAATAAATAATATAATTATTTAACTAAGGTTATAGATATACTTAGTGTGTGACCCTCTAGACCGCCTTCTCAATGGCATTATGGGAGTGGCCCAAAGTCCAAGGTTAGCATCTAGAAACATGCCAAGAAATCCACAGAAAAATTAGTTAATGTCTCAATGATATAAAACCTCATATGGATTATTACTATGTAATATAATCCCTTTATCATGATATCTAAAATCAATAAGGTTTCATGCTATTTTCATAAACCTATGTGCTCAATGTCACATTCTTTGATTTTAAAAAAATTGAACTTTCCCATAGAATACCATGTCTATAGATTTATTTAGGCTATATAATTTCTATAAAATTAACTCAGATATCAAATTCCATTAAAGAATATAATGGAAATCCTTTCTCAAATTATTCATTAATAAAATATTACTCATGACACACCCAACGCATCCTACTTCACCATGAACATATTTCATCATGATTTTCATCAATACATTAATGTACGTGACTCATAATATTCATTAATAATAATTATAAATTCTAAGGATCAATACACACATCCACTAATAGGAACATCCAATAAAACATATAACAGTAGATTTCCTACTAGAGGGTCTTATTCTCATAATCTCTAACATTATTAATCACCAAGGGAGGACACCATGATAAGTTTCCTCAAATATATATGAGTCTCCACCCCTGATATCATATATCATTTGTGTCCCTCAAGTGATTTCATTTGGTTTTAAAACATATATTTAATAATACATTTATGGAACTTATGGGTTCTCATTATAGTGGGGAAGTGTTATGACCTTTCAGTGTGATAACTACTCTTAAGACATTATTTCATATTATTTCATGCATAAAAAATAATTATGTGATAAGTATTGTATTAGTATTCAAAAATATGAATACATATAATCATAAAGTATGCAAAATTTGGTTCCAGGGTACCAACTCCAATAGACCCCCACATGAACTAGAGTCAATTGCGAACAACCTTCAGTCTTCTTTCTCTCACATTGTACTCATTATTCTATTGATATAATTCTTTATTCAAGTGTTTTGACACATTTTATTCTATATAAACCCTATTTACTGTAACGTCACCCCTCTGAGAAAAATACCTTTATAGGTGATACTTCTGAATTATATTCATTGTTTTATGGTTTGACCTTATCTCTTTTTCAAGATCCAACAATAACTTATTATCATAATATAAAGTGATAGGGTATTTATTAATAGGTAACATATCAAGATCTTGGAAAAAATTATCCAAACAACTTTTTTGGCTGCATTAGAAGCCTCTATATACTCAAACTCTACTATAGAATCAGTGACATCTTTCTGCTTTAAATTATTCTAGCTAAAAAATACTCCATTTATACTGAATACATATCCTAATTGTGTATTTATATAATTTTGTTACATTTGAAAACTAGGATTAGCATAACCCCTGATGACTATCTCCTCATCCTTTCCATACACTAGGAACATACCCGTAGTTCTTCTCAAATACTTAAGGATAGCCTTAATAGATGACCAATTTTGTTCACCTATATTATCTTGATATCCACATATCATTCTCAATTCATGGGAAACATTAGGTTTTGTACATAACATGTCATGTATGATTGATCATATAGTCAAGGTTTATGGAATATTAATCATTCTCTCTTTCTCCTGTTGTGTCTGAGGATACATTTTCTTGGAAATATGTATACTAAATTACACTATAAGAAATACTCTGTTGAATTTTTCCATACTAAATATCTTTAGTATCTGGTCAATGTTTTTACCTTAACATAGTTCAACCAACTACTTGGATCTATCACGGGTGATCCTAATCCTAATAATATAGGTTGCTTCACCTAATTCTTTCATGGTGAGTCATTTTTTAACTAGTCCTTAACAAATTATAAGACTGGTATATCATTTTTAATAATTAATATGTCAATATATACTACTAGTATAAACACTTAAATCCCACTAAACTTCTTATAAACTCATATATCTCATTCATTATTAATGAAACCAAATTCTTTTATTTCCTCATTGAACTGAATGTTCTATGACTTTGATTCTTACTTCAATCCATAAATGGATCTCTATAACTTGTATATCATTTTGGCATCACCTAGAGTCACAAAACCTTTTAGTTGTGTCATATAGAAATCTTCATAAGGGTTCCCATTAAAGGAAATTGTTTTTACATCCATCTATAAATTTCATAGTCATTCTAATCCACTATACCAAGTAGAATTTTGATTGATTTAAATATAGGAATAGGATAAAATGTTTCATAGTAGTTAATTCCTTGATGTTGTTTAGACACTTTATCCACTAGCCTTAATTTATAGTTAGTTACATTACCTTCCATGTCCATATTTCTCTTGAATTCCCATTTATACCCAATAATCTTTGCATTAACTTAAGGATCGACCAAAACCTAAACTTTGTTCTAATACATGGAATCCATTTCAAGATTCATGGATTATTTTCATTTGAAAACATTTAATCTCTAGAATTCCTCTTTATAAGAGAGAGGTTCATTATTGTTAACCAATTATGATCCACCCACTTCAATGACTAGAAATCCATATCTCTCTAGTTTTTTTCCTCATTGGTGCTCCTATGTAGTACTTGTGTTTTGAAAAAAAATTCTTCCATAAAAACTATTGGAATCTGTTACTATACCAACTCTTGTGTATCTTGAGTGTTAAATTAATTTAATTCAAATGTGTTCCCACTATCCTTATTAAGGATGTGCTCCCTTTTAAGAAGGAAAACTTATCTAGTGAAAGTTACTTTCTTGTATGAGGATTTTTATATGTAGTATCCCCTTGTTTCCTTTAGATACCTTATAAAGATACACTTTGTCCCCCATGGTGCTAATTTGTTTTATGATATGGCCATAAAAAATACTTCACAACCCCATACTCATGTATGTGAAATACTGGGTTTATTTACACTATATAACTCAAAGGGAATTCCATCTTCCACTTTATATGGCACTCAGTTTAATGCATATGATGTAGTTTTTAATTTATATCCCCAAAAGGATAATGGAATATCTACATGAATCATAATCAACCCTACTATATATTTCAATGTATGTTTCCTCCTTTTACTATCACCATTCCACTATGGTGTATAAGGTGGAGTGATTTGAGAAATAATATCAAAATACCATACAATGTCAATAAACTATTGGTTAACATATTTACCACCTCAATTATATCAAACATTCTTTATCTTATTTATAAGTTTATTCTCTAATTCTTCTTGAATTATTTAAATTTCTCAAAGAACTCGAAAATATACCTCATCAATTAGACATAGATATATCTACTCGAATCACTAATAAAAGTTATAATTTACGAATACCCACCACTATATTCTATTGAAAATGGTCTAAAAATATAAATTTATACCTATACTAGAAGATATGTTACCCTTCCACCCTATCCACCGAATGGTGGTTTGTTCATTTTTTCTTATAAACAAGCATAACATATTTCAATTGTTTTTAGCTCAAAAAAGTCTAAATAACCATCTTGATAGAGATTTTTTAGATGTTTCTTGTTTAAATGAACAATAAGGTGATTCCATAGATTGGTGTTACATGAGCCATGTGAATAGATTCATTATCAATTTCTTTTACTTGGTTTTCATAATTTAATATATAAAGACCATTATTTAAATGTTTCATACCGTAACATATGTTTTCTTTATAAAATAAATATATTTTATTTCTAAAAATGAAAACAAAACCATATGTAATTTTTAATGACATAGAAATTATGTTTTTGGTAAAATTTATTACATAATAACAATATTTTAAAACTAAGATCATTCATGTAGGCAATGGAAGGTTGTGGTCTCCAATGTCTAGATTAGCCAGCCTTATACCATTGGTAGCTTTAAAATCCAACTCTCCTATGGATATATTATTCAATCTACTTGGTTCCTACATTTGGATAAATATATGAGAACCACAATCTATATCTAATACTCAATGTGTAGAAATAGAAATATCAAACTATATAATGAATACACTTTTATCTTTCACTTGATTTTCGGTGTAGTTCCTCTTCTAGTGTCCTTTCTTTGCACATGCATAACATACTAATTTCTTTTCCTTTGTCTGCCATTGGATATTCCTATTCTTGGAAGGATGGTGATAGATAGATTTATTCTTTTTTGGGACTATTTACATTGTTATTCCTTTTCCTATTCACCATAAGGTCCATGGTTTTGTCACACCCTAATTCCTTTTCAACTTGGAGATTGAGATTAATAAGTTCCAAAAGACTCTTCTTTTTATTTCTCATGTTATAATTAACAGTAAAACCATAGAATGACTTGAGTAGTGAGTAAAGGATGATATATGTGTGAAAATAATCTGATAATTTAATTCCCAATATGTATAAGTGTTCTATATAGCCAATAATCTTGACTACATGAGGCCCAGCTAGCACTGATTGTCCAAGATTTCATGTAAATAGTGCATTGAAGATCTCGTATCTCTCTTGTCTTTCCTTATCTTGATGGAGATCATGAAGGTGATACATCATGTTATACACATACATGTTCTCATATTACTTTAGAGTCTCATTGTTCATAGATAATATCAAGAAACATTAGACAATTTTGGCATCATGAAAATGTTTATCATAGAGAGATAACTCTTCCTCACTAGCCTTTTGTCTAGGTTCTTCATGAATAGTTTTTTCTAGCAGATACAATTTCCTTTCATGGAATAGGATAATTCATAGAAATATTTGACATTCTTATAAATTAGTGTTAGTGAGAAGGTTATCCCTCTCAAGTATATATCATAGTGATATGTTTGAAGTCATATTTATTATTGTTTCTACATTTAAGGAGAGTGTAATTTTAGTACTTAAACTAATAAAATTATATAATAAATATTATATTTATTATATTTATTAATCTTCCACTATTTTATCAAAACCCAATATCCCTCCCCATTAATATCAAAACATCCTATTACTTGGATATTCTTTTGGTAAGTATCCATATTCCCCTTCTCATAACCCATAATTGGGTCTAATAAGTTATTTGAAGGGTTTAAGGTAGACATTAAAAATTTTAACTGCTTTAACTCACATTTTCTTGGTGGAATCCCATATACTGAAATCCTTAAATTGGATTTCATCAATGTTTTCCTCTTAGTTACATAAATTCCTTCTTAGGATTTCAACCCATCATGTGAACTAAGTTTCCCTGATAATTGAAATCACCCTGTCTTCGGTCGGTCAATCACTTTAAACTATGGTTTGATTTAAACTTAAGTAGTCGAAGGATATACCGACCTAATGTATATATAATTGATGGATTTTTATCTTTAAGAAAAAATTCCCATTTTATATATATTACATGCTTATTAATATAAAATGGATTTACTAAAGTGTTTAACCATATTTTAGATAAATTTTATGTATAATACAATTTATTTTAGTTCTATATTGTATTCTTGTTAATTAATTAATTAATGTGATTATGAAAAAACATACATAATGAAAGTAACCATGAAACATGATATAAATAACATAATATATTGGTATGATCATGATCTTTTACTAATGGTTAGTTTATCTAGAAGAAGATAAACTAACCATCAACCTATTGTAAAAACACCTTGAACCATTACTTGGTTCATGTTGTGGCTTTCCTTATATCCACTCATATACATATTGGATAGGTTTCACCTCATCTCAAAAAATAAACCAACTACGCTATATTGGGATAAAAAACCATTACATAAGATTTTACACACATGCAGGTGATGGGAACCAGAGTATTGGTTAAGGGGTTTACATAAAAGGAAAGAGCAGGCATGCACACACTTACATAATGAGAGGAGGGATGATGTATATACCATCAATTTGTGTTAATAATAAATTAAATGGAAACCAATCAAATGCAATGGTTTTCTCTATACTCATAATCATCCACACACATACAAAAAAAATGCATTTAAAAAAATTATCATTAAATACTAATCATTCTTATTTAAGATAAATTATATTATAATTAATTAATTATCTCTTTTAATTGGTAAATTATTTTATCTTAATTTTGATCCAAAATTTCTTGAGATTATCATCCATCATAATTTTAAAAAAAAATTAAAATTAACCATGTACAAAACATATACCTTCATTTCAACAAGGTGAGTACCCGTTTGAACTACCCAATGTGTATTATATGTGTATAATGTTTACTCATGCATCATTTTTCATATGAAACATATTATATAATTTAAAGTTGAATATGGGTCAACTAAATGACACATGGAACACATGTTATTTACATAGCATGTTATGTTTCAATGTACATATATTTATGAGTGTATTATAACTTATACATGATATAAAGGTCTGAACATTATATAGAAATTAATTAGAAATTTAATATATATATATATATATATATAACACATCACATGTCTTTTACATATTCAAATAAATGACACACATAACACATGATGATATGGTTTAAGAATTATAATAAATTAACTTTTAATTCTATGTAAATTATTAATATACACAGCATGTACAATCCAGTTACATGTCATGTATAGTTATCACCATATATCTATGGCACATGCCTAGGGACTTGTAAGGTAATTTTGATGTGGAAATTAATGGAGTATATAGTGTGTACATGGTATAAACAACATGTGGTCTTTGAGTTACACAGTCACCAGTCATATAATAAAATACACAACTCCTCTTTGACTAATGAACTACACATCATGCAGTCTAACTAACCATGAACTAGGTTGGCCCAGTCAACACACAGTGACTTTAAATAAATATATCATGTAATAAATGCACACATATTGAATTAATTCATGAATTATCTCAATAAATTTAACACTCGTACATGAAATGTACCAATAGGCTGCACAGTGTGTACTCTTGTGCTACCCAATCAGAATCCTCAACACCTATGGATGATTTCTTCTAATGTTATTCATTCATAAAATTAATCAATTTAGATAATATTTTCAATAAAGAAGGGGAAAAGTTAAGATTTCACGATTCGTGTTAAAGAAAAATTAAAATTTTAATTGAAAACTAATGATAAATGCGTAAATCAATCAATAATCTTTAAATAGTTATAAATAATTATATGAACACTATGATGTCACTTGAAGGTTCTAGGTGAAATGAAACTTCTATATAGAGTGTGACCAACTCAAATATTTTTCATGATCATTGATTAATCTAATATTTACATCAATGATAAATTTCAGGACCAGCAGAATTGAATCAAATATTTATTGATGAGAGAATGATGAAACCAAAACACATGATCATAAATGTGAAACTGAAAATGTCTCTATGTCATACCATTATTGTGCTGTAGGAATAAATTATATATTCCCTCCATTTTTATCCACATGTGTTTCATGAACCTTTGAACATCACTGTAGGAATTTTTGTGTGATATCACGGCAGATTATAACGCTTGCGTAATTTTTATTTGATCACCTAGAGAATATATTCAAGAATGATTCTCTTGGATCTCTCTATAATCGAGAGTGTTTGTGGAGGAGAATCACATGCCATCCTTGAGAGCGTTCTTAGATAGGTAACTCTCTAAGTCTTTGAGAGAATTATTTTAATTTTTTTTTGCACAACAAAACAAAATAACAACCCATTGATTAAAAATGATATATTTGGGTTTAAATAGTACTCGGGTTAGAAAATAATAATTGTATATGCACCCTTATTATTTTCATAATATATATAAAACCCCATGTCTATAATAATGTTATTATTATTTCTTTACATGTGAAAAACTAGTGATTTAATTAAATGTGATTTATACAAATAATATTTAACATATATTATTTTTCATCAAACCATTAAACTCAGTCTGTCATTCCTCTACAATATTTACTAGACCATGAATAATCTATATTTATTTAATAAATATATATCACCACATTATTCACTAATAAATAAATAAATATTTTATTAACTAAATAAAAAATTAATATTTATTAAATATTCTTCTCATAAAATATAATCTCGAATAAATAGTGATAAAATATATACAATCAATAAAAGATGAATAATTATTAAACCATGTGCGGAAATAATATTTAATCAAAATGTTAAATAATAAATAATATAATTATTTAACAAAGGTTTTGGATACACTTATTCTGTGACCATTTAGGCCACTTTCTCAGTGGCATGAGTTGAAGCATCCCAAAGTCCAAGGATAGCATATAGAAACCAGCCAATGTATCCATATAGAAAGAATTTAATGTTAGAATGACATAAAACTCATATAAACACTTACTTTTTAATATAATCAATTTATCATGGTATCTTTAATCAAGTAGGTTACATGATGGTATTATCAACCTATGTGATTGGTGTCTCTTTCTTTGATTTTTCTAAAATTGAACATTCCCAAAGAACACCATGACCAAGGATTTAATTAGGCTATATCATTTCCATAAAAGGGTATAAGATATCAATTACTATTAAAGAAAAAAAGGGATAAATAATTTATCATGTTATTCATTAATGAAATATTACTCAGGACACACCCAACATATCCTACTTCACTATGAACATATGTCATCATTGTTTTCATCAATAAAACATAGTAAACAACTCATAATATCTATTAATAATAATCTTAAATTATGAAGATAAATAAACACATCTACATATAGGAACATCCAATGAAAAATATAAATATGGATTTATAACTGGAATTTATTATTATCATAATCTCCTACACTAAAAATTACCAAGGGAATACACCATGATAAGGTGTCTCAAAGTTCTATGAGTCTCCACCCCTAATAGCCTATATCATTTTGTCCCTAAAATTATTTCATTGGGCTATAGAAAATGTATTTAAGAAAACTTGTTTTTCACTTATGGGTTCTCATCATAGTGTGGAACTGTTATGACCTTTTAGTGTGAAATCTACTCTTAAAACATTATCACATACTATGCCACATATAAGATTAATCATGATGTGATAATTAGTTTATTAATATTAAAAACTATGAATATAGGTAATTATAAAGTGCATAGAAGTTGGTTCTAGGTAACCAACTCCAATAGTTTTCACATTATCTTTTGACACACATCGATCATGGAATCACCCCACTTATAGTTCAAAAAAATTGTATAATAAAACTAAAACAAATAGGGAAACCACTCATAGACATGGAGATATGTCATTCTCTGGAGTTGTAGTGGAAAAACATGTTCCACTCCAAGGGTAAAAGTATCGTTTGATGGGAATAACTAGCCTAAAAAGTATTATCACACCCCAAGGAACACACAGTATATTAGTTTGGAAAATAGAAAACTCAAGCGATAGAATATAACTCAATTAGAGTTATGTGAAATTCATAAGTCACCATGTAACACATAGAAGATGATAGGGAAACACCTGATCTATAAAATAATTTGATCATCATGTTTAAACCCCTTCATTGATCCTATGGAGACACGTATGAATTCTACCTATATCACCTTAAAATAAGACTCATATGGCCTAGAATTCCATATATTTGTGATCTAAAAGGAAAAATACTCAGGATGTAATATTCATTTGTTAAAAATAACCAAAATATAAAAAATGTGCATTTCATCATATCAAACATGTGTGATGTTACATGATAGGACTCGGATTTAGGTAACAAATATTAGCCTTCCATCTCTGATATCTATTTCTAGATCATGATATCCACTAATACAATTATAGTCTTTAACAGTACTATAAATAGCCTTCATCGACGCTTAAAAAACATCGGTGTTGTAAGAACCTTTAAAATACTATAGATTTTATCAATGCTAAAAATAGTTTGGATAAAAGGAACCTTTACCAATGCTAAAAAACTGAAAATAAAGGGGTTCCTTTATTAGAGCTATTTTAGCACTAATAAATGGACCATTTATCATTTCATTTTTAACACTGATAAAAGATATGTTATTGTATTGTGCTTCTAAAATTATAGCACACTTTAGTAAAAAATACATAATTTAATTGAAATAAAATTTACATCAAAAATATATCAATGAGGAACAATATTATAAACATTTAAAAAAAATTAAAGATACATTGGTTATAATAAGTTGTCAAAAACGTCAATTTTCCATTGTTCTGTGCCCCCAACCCCCTCTCAAAAGAGCCCAATTATGCTACCAATTGCTAAAAAACCCAACCTTGCTCAAGAAAAGGAGTGTAATTGTATAATAAAACAATTATTATCTTAGTAATACTATAAAAAATAAATTAAATGTAAATATGAAAAAATAAATTAATAAAATGTCATTTTTAAACTAAAACCACAAATTTTAAGTCATACCAGTCACATCATGTATCGTATTGAGGTGTAGATAATTCCTATACATCACAAATGACTTATGGATCATTGTGCTAAATTATCAAAAAAAATATGAGTGTGTTTACTCAGTTTTTAGTATGTGATGTTTGTTTGGCACAAAAGTATCAATTTTAAACTAAAAACATACAATTTGGGTCATACCAGGCATTCCATGTATCGGATTGAGGTGTGGTCGATTCCTACACGTCACAAATGAATAATGAGTCATTTTACTAGTGTATAAAAACAAAATTAATGTGTTTTCTTATTTTTGATTGTGTAAAAAGTGATTTGAACTAAAATGATAGTTTTAGACTAAAAATATATGCTTCAAGTCATATCGGGCACACCATGTATTATATTGAGTTGTGGTTGATTTATACACATCACAAATGACCTATAGATCTTTTCCCTAAATTATCAAAACAATATGAATGTGTTTTCTTGGTTTTGAGTATGTGATGTGTGTTTTGAACTAAAATTTAAATTTTAAATAAAAACACACAATTTAAGTCATACCAATCACACCAAGCATAAAATTGATGTGTGGTTGATTCTAATATGTCACAAATGAATTAAGAATAATTTTCAAAGAAATTGAAGATAATTCAAACATTTTTTCTTGGTTTTTGTGACAAATATATATTTTAACTAAAATTTCATTTTTAAATATAAAATATTCCATTTGAATCATATAGGTCACATCATGGTCAGATTGATGTGTGGCTATTTCATACACACCAAAAATTACGTATGGATCATTTTACTAAAGTATCAAGATAATATGAGTGTTTTTTTAGTGTTCTATTAGTGATACATGTTTTTAAATAAAATTTCAATTTTAAACTGAAAACAAACATTTCATGTCATATCGGTCACACTATGTATTGGATTGAGGTGTGGATGATTTCTAAATGTCAAAAATGACTTATGGATCATTTTTATAAAGTATCAAAACAATATAAATTTGTTTTCTTGGTTTTGAGTATGTGGTGTGTGTTTTGAAATAAATTTTCATTTTTAAATTGAAAGCATGCACTTCCAGTCATACCAGGCACAACAAGCATTAGATTGAGGTGTATATGATTCTTACATGTCATAAATGAATTGTGGATATCTTTCGTAAAGTATCAAAACAATATGAATACATTTTCTTGGTTTTGAGATTGTGACTTGTGTTTTGAACTGAAATGACATGTTTAAATAAAACACACACATTGAGTCATATCGATCACACTATTAATTAAATTAACATGTGGGTGATTCAGACATACCACAAATGACTTAGGGATCATTGTAATAAAGTATAAAGACAATATGAGCATGTTTTCTATGTTTTTAGTAAGTGACATACATTTTTAACAAGAATTTAATTTTTAAACTAAAAACACACACTTTGAGTTGCATCGGTCACATCGTGTGTTGGATTGACATGTGACTAATTCTTATATGTGAAAAATAAATTATAGATAATTTTACTAAATTATAAACACAATATGAGTGAATTTTTGTGGTTTTTAGTGAGTGAAACATGTTTTTAACTAAAATATTGTTTTTAAATTTAAAGAATATATTTGAAGTCATATAATTCACACTGTTCGTAGAATTAAAGTTAATCTAGTTCATACAAATCAAAAATGACTTATGGGTCATTTCCATAAAGTATCAAAATAATATAAATGCATTTGCTAAATTTTGAGTATGTCACATGCATTTTTTGATTAAATATCAATTTGAATATAAAACACACACTTTGAGTCATTTATAAACTAAAAACACACACTATTGAACATAAATAGATAAAATTAAGAATAAATAACTATATAAAGAGATCAAATAGTACATGAGTGATTTCCACTTGATGAAGACTTTGTCATGAATTTTTTTCTCTGGTAAATTTTCACTCTTAATAGAGCATAAAATTGTTAAAGAAAAAATAATTATTGAAAAATTCATTTCTTCAGTATCACTATTAAAATTAACTAAATAAGTATTATAAAAAATGATGAGGAAATTTAACAAAAAATATTAGATTATGTGATGATAAAATTAACTAAATAAGTATTGGGAAGTCACATTTTCAAGATGTCTGTATACATTCTAACACCATGTATTATGCCCATTACTTTATAGAAAAATATATTTTTCTCTTTTGAATATGAGGAATATTAAAATTATTAGTAGTACCAAAAAAATATAAATAAATTATTAATAAATATTTTAAATGAAATTGTAATTATCATTGGAAATACCTCTTCAGGGATTCTAGTTTATTTATGTAATATTATTGTTTTCAAAAAAAATCAAATATAATAACCACAATCTTTATCATTAGTTTTTTTACACAAAAAATTCATTGAGAAAAATAGGCAATTGGTTTTGATATATGTTTTTATAGTGAAATCTTATTATAAATATCCTAATACTTATACACTTGTAGAAGTTTATAGTCTTCTTGTTCTCATGGACTATCCTCATACAATGATTTTGGTTATATTTAAACACCACCCTACATCAAAAAAATTCATAAAAAAGTTATAACTTGAAGTTTATTTGTAAAATATTTCATTAGTGTATTAAAAATTTATAAACATCATCATGTGTGGTCGAATTTTTGGGTATCCATGCATTGAATACAAAAAAATAAATTCTTTAGAGTATCCAAATTGATTCTAATGAGAAATCAATACTTCCTAAAAAATGAATAAGTAATAACAAGAATAAAAATATATTTAATAAGATTATATTGAATATTTTTACCCCTAAATCATAAGTATTAAGAAGATTTTGTTGTTTGTATGACTGTTTTCAAACATTAAGGCCAATTTTTCCACTATTATTGAATATTATTCTTATTTAAAAGGTATTTTTTTGTAGAAGTTATGCAAGGACTAATGAATCCAATTTTTTCATTTAGTTTTCCCTTAAAATAATACTAATATATATTCCTACAAAAAAGATAAATAGTATTTAACTATAATTAGAATAGTATATCATCTATTGGAAAAACAAATTTTGAAAACACACCTCATGTTTAAATTTAAAACTGAGAATCCTAGCCATCCATGCTTATGGATTTCACATACATTATTAATCCCAAGAAAGTCTACAATGGTCTCTCTATACATTTATTCTTCAAAATCATTATTGGTTATATCACCCTTTTTTAACATTGTATCTACATGAACATATAATGTTAGTAAATGTGGAAGTTGAAATGGAAAGGTAAAGTTACTTTCTAAATTTCTTTTCAATTTATTAGTTGATCCTTTATATTGTTTTGATTCAACCTTCCATTTCTCCATTACCTTTTCTATCTGTAATAAAATTCATTTTTTTAGATGATTTATTCATTAATTTTTAAAGGTTCTTCATGAAAAATAAATTAGAAAGGGACACCTCCTAGTTGAAATATATATTTACAAGATAAAACATCTATTCTATGAAAGTTACAATATAAAAAATGAAAATAGGAATATCAATATCATCAAGGGAAATAGGTAGCTCAGTGCTCATCTTGTGATTTATGTTAATTCTCACTCTCACATGAACTTTTGGAAGTTTTTTTTTTGTGTATAATATCTCTTAAGATATTTTACATTATAACCCTCACAACAAGGTTATGGGTGGATCTTGATAGATATAAATCGCAATCATTTTCACTCTATATAATATCAATATAGGAATGGAATTAGCTTCTACCTAATTCACATTTCATCGAAATAGTTATGAAAAAAATGATTACCTCTATTAAAGAAGACCTTTGAGGGTAATGAATCACCTCAAAGATGGTGGGGGTCTTTGTGTGGAGATTTTTGTTGTATTGTTTCTTCTCTTTTATTCCTTCCCATAACATTCTCTAACAGCTCTGACTAATAATTGATTTTTTCTTCTAAATCATCAATTTGTGTCTGCATATCATATATTTTATTATCTATTTTCCACTGAATATTTATTTTATCAAAATATGTTCGGGTTGAAATAAAAAAATGTGCACCTCTAACGTAGACATATTACTCTAGACACTTTAAGGCCACTAATAGTATTCATGCATCAGGTATAGCTGATGATGATTTCTGTGTCTTAATCGAATAAAATATATAATAAAATAAGTAATCATTATTATTTAATACAGATTTAAAGAAGATCATATTTTTATTATGTCATACTTACACATGATTATTATCCTTTTTTTGTGATTTCATATATTAGTATATCATAATTATTTATACAAGCATATTTTTATAGAACATGATATGGGATGGGAGTGGATTTTTATATCAATACATTAATATACATATAAAAAACATAATTATGTTGTAGTTTCATTCCTCAAAAAAGTATTACTTTATATTTAAAATGCATACCATTTTTAAAGTGAAGCATACCCAATACTTTCTTTTTGGTAGGGGTACATTGTTTTTTTTGTACACTGCTTATTTTTAGAACTAACTTATTATTTCATAAATTAAAAATTATTAATAAAAGAGACTAATACATTTACTTTAAAGTAATGTATTACCAATCACAATGTTCTTGAAAATATCCCTCCTCAAGGTGACTAAAAAATTCATTACACATTTGTTGGTTTATCATGTGTGCATACATCTATGGTGGGTGTAGGTTTACTTTCCTCTTAGAATCCCTGAGATGATTCTTGATTATAATTTCTTAAAATCTTCTATGAGTCTTCATAGTGATAATTAATACAAATTTCATTTAGAAATCATCTAGTATAAATGAACTCTATTAGGGATAATGAATATTAAACAAATGTTACATTATTTTGTTTTTTAGTAAAATAAATAATGTATATAATAATGTTACCCTAATATATTCCCAAATTAGTGCCTTAAGTGCGGGCACAACATTATTCCATGTATCTACATCAAATGGAATGTGAATTTGAGTGGTGATACCAATGTAACTAATGAAAATGGAATTTTGGGGGTTAATAGGTTGGTCTCAATAATTCCATTTAAGATCGAACTTTATGTATATTCCATTAATATTAATAATGTTTCTCAACATAGTCATGATATGACACTTCTATTATTTCTGGGATATAGGTTGTTCACCTTTTACAATTTCCTCAGCTTTAACATTGTAAATATTTTCTTCCACAAGATTAGTAGCATCATCATGTTCAGAAACTTGTTGTTCCTCAACATTGAGAGCATCATCATGTTGAAAACCCCATTGTTCCTTAGGATTGGGAGAATCAATATGATCATAAAATTATTATTCCTCTATATTGGGAGAATTATTATATAATAAAACCTATTGTTTCTTAGGATTATAAGAATATGAATGTGAAAAATCCATTATCTACAGAAATGTTTGAACATTTAATTTAGATTAAATAAATATATTAAAGAAAATATATTAATATGAGTTAACCCAATGTATATTAAAAAAATATAACTGGATTATTGAACTATATTTTTTTCTTTAAAGGTTGAAGGTATTTTAACCCTCTATTTGGTATATAAATCCCCTAATTGTGGTCTCATATGACATAAAAGATCCCATCTATATTGGGACTACTATTAAATGATTGTGACATCCCAATAAAAGGTTCATACTTAGTTGAATTTACATCTGACCATTCAATGGTATCAGTCAATAATAGAACAATTGACCACTTTCTATTTGCAGGATCTAGAATATAAAATACATGTTCTACCTGTGCTGTAACGACCCAAAGTTTCATTAATGGAAAATCCCTCTTGATCCAGTTAAATGTCTCCTTATGAAAAATGTTTTTATAAGATGTCAACTTCTTTGGTTTTATGTTAATATTTGTGACTGTTACTTTTATAGCCGTTGAACAGTGATCACATTAGTAGTATAAATATATGGCTTTAACGAACCCAATTTTACTCAGACAAAGGAAGCGATGGCCTCATCCAGTAGAATTGCCCCGTACGAAGCCCATTTGTCGGAGCTTGGAAAAGAGGTAGCATCTTTGGGCTTTGGCCTTGACCAAGCCCAATCTTAGCTTCATTATGTCAAGCTCGAACGGGACCGTCTACGGGAAAAGTGTAAGTTGATAGAGATTACCACTCGAGCGATGTTATCCGAGCCGCCCCAAGAGTCTGTCACCATCGCACACCTTACCCTTAGGTCTTATGCGTCTATTTTAAGGGGTTATGTAACAAATAAGTAGTACCATGTTCATGTACATTATTTTTGTATATAACAATGAATATAATTTCTAGTCATTTTTGATACATTGTAAATAGTTTTTAAAGTACAAATGGTGTTTTTGGTTGTTATTTAGTTAAGAATTATATTTTATTAAATTAAGGGATTTTTTTTAATTAAATAATATTTTAATAAAATATTATTATTAATATTAAATTAATTTTTATTAAATATAAATGACCTTATAATTTTAAGAATGCAATTAAAATTTTTATTAAGGTTTGAAAGTCATTTCTGTCAAAACCCGTGAGTTTTTGATAAATGTCGATTTTTATTTTAAAAGTAAAAATTCACATATTTAGAAAATTATTTAGATAAAATAAATGTTATTTTTGGAATCAGAACGTCGAAATTATCCAACGGTGAATTTTTCATAATTTTCTGAGACAGTCAAATTTTTGGGTAAAAATTAAATACCGTTTAAATATATAATGTGTTTTATGACATCATAATGACCCAATGGTGATGTAATAAAATACCATAATCCTTATGTTCGGACAATATATGTTTTATCATTAAAATAATGTGATTTTGGGTTTGTTTGACTTACTTTTCAAAGAATTAATGGAGCCCTCAAGACTTATTCAACACTTTGCCTTTTTAAATTAATTTCCATGGGAGTGTGACTCACCTCCACATAAGCAACCCAAATTTTTTAATAAGTTCAGACCTTGGCCTTTTAAAATATTTTTTTCCTATTTCCTTTTCCAGAAACCATGGGCAAATACCATGGGATAGTTTGTGTTTTGGATTATTTTAATATAAGGGGTCCCAAACCTAAATAATAAAGAATTCTCTCACCTTTCCTATATAAACCCACCCAAGCTCCCACTTCCTCCTCACTCAAAGCCCTTTTATTTCGTCCAAACTCTGCCCTACTCTCTCTATAATCCTCTCAAGGTGCCCCAAGCTCCCAAGAAGCCTCTCACAATCCTCTCTCTAGCCTTTGGAAGCACACTTCCAAGTAAGGGTTTTTTCTTCCTTTCTCATTTTTGTCAATTTTCTTTAAGTTGTTTTGCCCTTTTAATTTCAATTATGAATGTTGGGGTATGGTTTCACACCTCCCACATACTGCCCTTTTATTGTTTGAATTATGGGAGAACCCTTTCTCTCTCATTAAAATCCTCCCATGTACACCCGTTACTATGCCGAAATTCCGAAAGGAACTTCTCTCTCTTCTTTTACATTCAAGCAATACTTTTGTATCATGAATCTAAATTCCATTTTAATTGTTGGGACATGTATATATATGACCTCCTTACTTTCCATTACATGTAAATATTATGAGGAACCCCTTTCTCTCTCATCAACCTTTTTATGAATTCTTATGTCACGCCGTTACGCTGCTGAAATCACACTGATTTTCTAAGCCAATGTCTTTTTGTAGTGAATACCATGCCTATTCCTCCATCAAGGGTATTCAACTTTATGCACATTTACATTTTGATTTTAAAGTTTCATGTATGAATTCCACATTCCTTTATCATGGAATAAATGATTATGTTTTATGAATCCATGTTTTATGATCCATGTGGCACACTTATGCATGAAATGAAATGTTTAAGAAGGGTGCGCCCTTATAGCGCTCCAATGCATTGGGTAAAGTATAGTATCATGATACATCATGTGCAATGAGTGTTGACTCATGCTAATTCAAGTGCAATGAGGGTTTACTCGTGCTTCATGTGCAATGAGGGTTTACTCATGCTCCATGTGCAATGAGCCTTGGCTCATGCTAATTCAATGTTAAGTGTTGTTGCCACATTTCCATGTTATGATTATCATGCTTTATCATGCCTTTATGTTCATGTTTCTCTTATGATCTATTGATATGCCTATTTCCTAACATGTATTGTACTCCTCATGTTATTCCATGTGTACTCCCTTACTGGGCTTTATAGCTCACCCTTTTCCTATGCATGTCCTCAGGTTATCCCATGAAATGTTAAGTATGAAGGAATGTAGTGGTCATGTAAAGGAAGTTTTCAATAAAGATGTTGTATTTCAATTTTTAAGTTTTTATGTAATGATCCTAAGCCCCAAATACACTAAACCTCTTGATCTTATTTGTTGTATCTAGGGAAGTTTTATGTAATAAATCATGTTTAAGTTGTAATAAAAAGCAGGGTTGTCATTGTTGGTATTAGAGGATAGGTTTAGTTATTTTTGGGATTAGGAAAACCCTAGTAAAGACTTAGATACAAGACTAAGTATAACAAAAACATCCCTATGTTTTGGTAAGTATTGAGTAAGTGGTTTATCAAGCAAATACATCTCTGTCTGGATACGAGCAGGTAGAGGCGGCTCTGGCACAGATGTATCCTAGGGGTAAAACCCGAAAACACCGCTTTGAGCTAGACTCGAACGGGAACTGGTGCACGACAACGGGCCTTGCTGTACTCTTGGTTACAACACTCCTAGGGGATATTCTTTGATAAATTCACAAGCTTAGTATGAACCCTTATTAAGGAAAAAATGCCCCAAAGAATATATGTTTGAAGGAAGATCATGAAAATCCTGGATTGAATCCTATAGACTCATGAGTTAAAGAGATTAAAGTTTATTTATAAGTCATCAAGTTTTGTCTTTGAATTACCCTTTATGTGTTACCCCTAACTTTCCTTTTATTCCAGCCAATGGCCAGTAATAGGATAACTCGAGCTAACAACCGTTGTGAGGATCAGTGTGATGATTGTACTAATGAGATTTCCAATCCAATGGGAGTAGGAATCGCGAACTTTGTCACGCTTCTCTCTCAGCTAACTCAAGTTTTGAATAGAAACATTGGTCAAGAGGAATGTTCAACCCCCCCTAAGAAAGAACAAGTCACTATCGAGAGCTTCATGGGACAAAGGCCTTCTACTTTTAGTGGATCATCTGATCCCACGATCACTGAACAATGGATCAACTCCATTGAAAAGATATTCTTCATCCTCCAATGTTCTGAACAAGAGAAGGTTCTCCTGGCGGCTTATCGTATGGAGGGTGAAGCTGATCAATGGTAGACATTGATCAAAAATACGAAGCCTGAGGAGGAGATCGAGGCTTTGGAATAGAAGGAATTCCGGAAGATTTTTTTCGATAAATATTTTCCACGAACCCTCCATCTTAAGATGGAAAGGGACTTCCTTTCCCTCAAGTAGAAAGATGAAGAATATGTGGGAGCGTACGAGGAAAACTTCACAAGGATTGCACGATACTCTTCCGGCTTTGTCGTTACCCCAGAATGCAAGGTTGACCGCTTCTTTGGTGGGCTGAAGCCTAGCTTGCGGAAAGCATTAGCGATCCGTGACTTCGACAGCTATGAGTAAATTGTCCGATGTGCCCTCAAGGTTGAAATGGAGATCGGAGAATCACAGGGGTATCATGGGGACAATAAGTGTAAGTTGGAATTCAATGCTGGTGGTCCGATGGATAAATCCAACGGCGCTAAGAAGTTACAGCACCCCACTTTCCAAAAGTGTGGAAAGAAGCACCCTGGAAATTACCTTAGGGGGACAAGAAAATGCTTCAGGTGTGGAAGAGAAGGGCACCTAGCTATTAACTATCGGCAAGAAGGACCCAAGGCTGCGACAGAGGAGAGGAATGCTCCGTTCGAACCTTAACGCGTTGTTCAATGCTACAAATTCAAAGAACCAGGTCATTTTGAAAATCAGTTCCCTAATCCAAGGGTTATCGGAGGCAACCAGCAACCTCCAAGACAGCAAGGAAGAGCTTTTGCCATTACTTCTGCCGAAGTGAACCCCAACAACGAAGTGGTGACAGGTACGCTAGTTATTCATTCAAGAATAGAGAACGTACTTTTTGATTCAGGTTCTACGCATTCTTTTATATCTCAAAAGTTTAGTAGAACAATCCCAGCACCACCACAAATCATGGAAGTAAAGATGTCAGTGAGTACAAAAAATGGGGCAATCATTGCATCCCATGAGTATAAGTCATCCCCTGTTATAATATGTGGATTGAATTTCCCGGAGAACGTCATCATACTCCCTCTGGTGGAATTTGATGCAATTCTTGGCATGGATTGGCTTTCCTTATATAGAGCCAACATAAATTGTCGGGAGAGGGAAATCACACTCCATATGGAGAATCGACCCCCGATTATTTACAAGTGTCAGGAGGAAGATGAATCTCCTTTATCTCCATCATCTCAAGCATGGATATTACTACCTTATGAGCACGCATATTTGGCTCCGATGATTGAGTCCAAGGAAGAAACCACCCTTGAAGAAATGCCTATTGTGAGGGAATTCGCTGAAGTGTTTCCCGAGGAACTTCCTGGTCTTCCTCCAAGAAGAGATGTTGAGTTCTCAATTGAACTTATACCTAGGGCACTACCAATATCCAAGACTCCATATAGAATGGATGTTGTTGAGCTTGAAGAGCTGAAGAAACAACTACAGGAGAATCTGGATAAAGGGTTTATACGCCCAAGTGCATCACCATGGGGTGCACCAGTCCTCTTCGTCAAGAAGAAGGATGGGTCAATGCAACTTTGCATCGATTATCGAGAACTTAACAAAATCATGATAAATAACAAGTATCCTCTCCCAAGAATCGATGACTTGTTTGATCAGCTACGTGGAGCACAATACTTCTCCAAGGTGGACTTGCGGTTTGGATATTATCAAGTAAGGGTGAAGAAGGAAGATATCCCCAAGACTGCTTTTCGTACAAGGTACGGGCACTATGAATTCATAGTAATGCCTTTCAGACTCACCAATGCTCCAGAAATATTCATGGACTTTATAAATAGAGTCTTTAGAGATTACCTAGACAAATTTGTGGTAGTCTTTATAGATGATATTCTAATGTACTCCAAAACCAAGGAGGACCATGAGGAGCATTTAAGAACTGTACTAGAGACTTTGTGCAAGGAGAAGCTCTATGCCAAGTGTAGCAAGTGTGAGTTCTGGTTGAAGGAGGTCTCATTCTTGGGCCATATCATCACAAGCAATGGGATATTTGTGGACCCCTCCAAAACAGATGCAATTGAGGGATGTCCAAGGCCAACATCGGTAACTAATATCCGTAGCTTCTTGGGATTAGATGGATATTATCGACGATTTGTGAGAAATTTCTCACGATTGTCCAACCCTCTTACCAAGATAACTTTAAAGGGAGTAAAGTTTTCTTGGAGTGATGAATGCGAAGAAAGCTTCAAGGAGTTGAAAAGGAGGCTTATCACTGCACTCGTGCTCACTTTACCCACAAGTGGGGAGCTCTTTGTGGTATTCAGTGATGCTTCGAAGAAGGGATTAGGATGTGTGCGGATGCAGAATGATAAAGTGATATCCTATGCCTCAAGGCAGTTGAAAATCCATGAGAGAAACTATCCAACGCATGATCTGGAGTTGGCGGCGGTGATCTTTGCCTTGAAAATCTGGCGGCATTATCTCTATGGAAATAAATGTGAGATATATACTGACCACAAGAGTCTTAAATATATATTCACACAGAAAGAGCTTAATATGCGCCAGATAATATGGATAGAGCTCATCAAGGATTATGACTGTTCAATACATTACCACCCTGGGAAAGTGAACAAGGTGGAGGATGCCCTAAGTAGAAATGATCCAGTTATTCTATCAATGATGAGAATTGAGAAGGATCCAATCTTCTTAGACTTGATGAATATGGATGTGGGAATCATAAAGAAGGGAACATCATCAATCCTTTCACAAATGATTGCTCAACCATCTCTTTTGGAAAGGTTAAAGGATGCTCAAAAGGATGATGTGGGAATTCAAGAAAAGTGGAAGCTATCAAAAAGGGAAAATCCTCAGAGTTTAATGTTAATGAAGAAGGAATTGTGCGGTTTGGGAAAAGACTATGTGTTCCATCAAGTCCGAAGCTGAAGAAGGAACTTTTGGATGATGCACATAGTTCAAATTTCTCTATTCACCCAGGGAGCACAAAGATGTATCGAGATCTCTGAGAAAACTTTTGGTGGGATAATATGAAGAAGGAGATCGCTGAATATACATCAAAGTGCCTGGTGTGTCAGCAAGTGAAGGCAGAGAGGCAGAAGTCTAAGGGGATGATGCAACCATTTCCCATACCAGAATGGAAATGGGAGAACATCACCATGGACTTTGTCACCAGACTTCCAAGGACATCCAAAGGCAATAATGAAATTTGGGTTGTTGTGGATCGTCTTACAAAGACTGCACACTTCATTTCTATTCGAGAGGATTTCTCTTTGGATCAACTGGCACAGATATATATCAGGGAAGTGGTACGGTTTCATGGAGTACCACTATCTATTGTGTCTGAACGAGATCCAAGATTCAACTCTAAGTTTTGTAAGAGTCTTCAACATGCTCTGAATACTGAACTGAACTTCAGTACGGCCTATCATCCTCAAAATGATGTCCAATCCGAGCAGACTATCCAAACACTTGAGGATATGTTGAGAGCGTGCTCAATGGACTTTAAAGGAGGATGGGATCAACATCTTCCTCTGGTTGAGTTCTCTTATAATAATAGTTTCCACTCGAGCATCCAAATGGCACCATATGAAGCCCTGTACGGGAAAAGGTGTAGAATACCGGCATGTTGGGATGAGTTCAGTGAACTTAAGCTGCTTGGACCAGAAATGGTCTAAGAAATGGTGGAGAAGGTGAAAACCATTCAGCAGCATATCAAGGCATCCCAAAGTCGACAGAAGAGTTATGCATATAATCGTTGATGAGACCTTGAGTTTAAAGTTGGAGACATGGTGTTTTTATGCATATCTCCGTGGAAGAAGGTCATGAGGTTTGGAAAGAAAGGGAAGTTAAGTCCAAGGTACATCGGCCCCTTCGAGATTCTTGATCGTGTTGGGGTTGTGGCCTATCGACTAGCACTTTCACCTACTATGGCCAAGGTGCATGATGTCTTTCATGTATCACTCTTAAGGAAGTACATACCGGACCCTTCACATGTACTCTCTTCTGAGGTGGTACAATTGGAAGATGATATTTCTTATGAGGAGCAACCAGTGAAGATCTTAGATCGTAGAGAAAATGTTCTACGAAATAAGACAATGCCCCTCGTCAAGGTGTTGTGGAGAAACCACAAGTTTGAAGAAGCAACTTGGGAGTCGGAGGATATGATGAAGCTGAGTTACCCATATTTGTTTTAGTGTGGGAAAAGGAAAATTTCGAGGGAGAAATTTCTTAAGGGGGGAATATTGTAACGACCCAAAGTTTCATTAATGGAAAATCCCTCTTGATCCAGTTAAATGTCTCCTTATGAAAAATGTTTTTATAAGATGTCAACTTCTTTGGTTTTATGTTAAGATTTGTGACTGTTACTTTTATAGCTGTTGAACAGTGATCACATGAGTAGTATAAATATATGGCTTTAACGAACCCAATTTTACTCAGACAAAGGAAGTGATGTCCTCATCTAGTAGAATTGCCTTGTACGAAGCCCATTTGTCAGAGCTTGGAAAAGAGGTGGCATCTTTGGGCTTTTCCCTTGACCAAGCCCAAGCTAAGCTTCATTATGTCAAGCTCGAACGGGACCGTCTACGGGAAAAGTGGAAGTTGATAGAGATTACCACTCGAGCGATGTTATCTGAGCCGCCCCAAGAGTCTGTCACCATCGCACACCTTACCCTTAGGTCTTATGTGGCTATTTTAAGGGGTTATATAACAAATAAGTAGTACCATGTTCATGTACATTATTTTTTCATATAATAATGAATATAATTTCTAGTCATTTTTGATACATTGTAAATAGTTTTTAAAGTACAAATGGTGTTTTTGGTTATTATTTAATTAAGAAATATATTTTATTAAATTAAGGGATTTTTTTGAATTAAATAATATTTTAATAAAATATTATTATTAATATTAAATTAATTTTTATTAAATATAAATGACCTTATAATTTTATGAATGCAATTAAAAATTTTATTAAGGTTTGAAAGCCATTTCTGTCAAAACCCGTGAGTTTTTGATAAATTTCGGTTTTTATTTTAAAAGTGAAAATTAACATATTTAGAAAATTATTTAGATAAAATAAATATTATTTTTTGAATCATAATGTCAAAATTATCCAACGGTGAATTTTTCATAATTTTCTGAGATAGTCAAATTTTTGGGTAAAAATTAAATACCGTCTAAATATATAATGTGTTTTATGACATCATAATGACCCAATGGTGATTTAATAAAATACCATAATCCTTATGTTCGGCCAATATATGTTTTATCATTAAAATAATGTGATTTTGGGTTTGTTTGAGTTACTTTTCAAAGTATTAATGGAGCCCTCAAGACTTATTAAACACATTGCCTTTTTAAATTAATTTCCATGGGAGTGTGACTCACCTCCACATAAGCAGCCCTAATTTTTTAATAAGTTCGAACCTTGGTCTTGTAAAATATTGTTTTCCTCTTTCCTTTTCTAGAAACCATGGGAAAATACCATGGGATGGTTTGTGGTTTGGATTATTTTAATATAAGGGGTCTCAAACCTAAATAATAAAGAATTCTCTCACCTTTCTTATATAAACCCACCCAAGCTCCCACTTCCTCCTCACTCAAAGCCATTGTAGTTCGTCCAAACTCTGCCCTACTCTCTCTATAATCCTCTCAAGGTTCCCCAAGCTCCCAAGAAGCCTCCCACAAGCCTCTCTCTAGCCTTTGGAAGCACACTTCCAAGTAAGGATTTTTTCTTCCTTTCTCATTTTTGTCAATTTTCTTTAAGTTGTTTTTCCCTTTTAATTTCAATTATGAATGTTGGGGTATGGTTTCACACCTCCCACATAATTCCCTTGTATTGTTTTAATGATGGGAGAACCCTTTCTCTCTCATTAAAATCCTCCCATGTACACCTGTTACTATGTCGAAATTCTGAAAGGAACTTCTCTCTCTTCTTTTACATTCAAGCAATACTTTTGTATCATGAATCTAAATTCCATTTCAATTGTTGGTACATGTATATATATGACCTCATTACTTTCCATTACATGTAAATATGATGAGGAACCCCTTTCTCTCTCATCAACCTTTTTATGAATTCTTATGTCACGCCGTTACGCTGCCGAAATCACACCGATTTTCTAAGCCAATGTCTTTGTGTAGTGAATACCATGCCCATTACTCCATCAAGGGTATTCACCTTTATGCACATTTACATTTTGATTTTAAAGTTTCATGTATGAATTCAACATTTCTTTATCATGGAATAAATGATTATGTTTTATGAATCCATGTTTTATGATCCATGTGGCACACTTATGCATGAAATGAAATGTTTAAGAAGGGTGCGCCCTTATAGCGCTCCAATGCATTGGGTAAAGTATAGTATCATGATACGTCATGTGCAATGAGTGTTGAATCATGATAATTCAAGTGCAACGAGGGTTTACTCGTGCTTCATGTGCAATTAGGGTTTACTCATGCTCCATGTGCAATGAGCCTTGGCTCATACTAATTTAATGTTAAGTGTTGTTGCCACATTTCCATGTTATGATTATCATGCTTTATCATGCCTTTATGTTCATGTTTCTCTTATGCTCTATTGATATGACTATTTCTTAACATGTATTTTAATCCTCATGTTATTCCAGGTGTACTCCCATACTGGGCTTTATAGCTCACCCTTTTCTTATGCATGTCCTCATGTTATCCCATGCAATGCTAAGTACGAAGGAATGTAGTGGTCATGTAAAGGAAGTTTTCAATAAAGATGTTGTATTTAAAGTTTTAAGTTTTTATGTAATGATCCTAAGCCCCAAAGACACTAAACCTCTCGATCTTCTTTGTTTTATCAAGTGAAGTTTTATGTAATAAAGCATGTTTAAGTTGTAATAAAAAGCAGGGTTGTCATATGTGCTTCCATTATAAATTATTTTTCATTATACCCTTCCTTACTACAATACACTTTCATGAATCCCAATTCATAAATTTTAACTAAAATCCTATAATCAACTCAATTTAATTGAAAATTTGGCACTTGGAATGTTGTATAATCCAACTCCAATATTTTTCTAATAATTCCAAAGTATGAAATATTTTCATATATTAGATATTTTTCTTTGGTGCCAAATACATTAATTTATTTAGCCACAAGTATAACTCCGCTATTTTTCATGGTACTACATTCATAATGTTCCTTTTTAAATAACATATAAATATTAATTTCATAACCACAATAAGATAATACATGCACACTTGGTCCTCTGGCTAGCCATCGAAGGCATTAAAAAAATGAATTCATATTATCATTTGAATCCTTAAAAATATTATCTTCAAACCATTATATAAACTATCTATTATGTGTATTTGATATCAAACTTTCATCCCTTGATGGATTCAAATTCCTAATAATTACTTTGTGGGTTTAAATATATGGTGAATCCTCTAAAATGTTATGAAAAATATAAAGGTGAGACAAATGTTTCTCTATAATAGTAATTGTGAAAACATATATTATAGAAATTAATTTTCCCACAATCTACCCAGTGTGAAATTATTTTGCTAGACCAATGTTTTCCTGATCAAATAGGTAGTAATTACCATATTCAATGACTCTCTCGACAATATATTGCTCTGTAATAAAACCTTATAGATAAATTTTATTTTTGATATAACCTTTCAAAATATTTATATTTCATTCAGTGGGGTAAATCCATATATAATTTACAAGATCACATTGATGAATCTCTCAAACCAAGTTAATCATCATATAAAATAATGATGGTGGGAATAACATCCTAAATTCATATAATATAATAGTTATTTTCTTTTCCATAGTTAGAAATTCCATCAGGTCTATAACATTACTTCATATAGCTTTGGAAAAGAAATAGAGCTTAGTTAATGTATAATAGTCATTATTAAGAAAAATACAATGTAAATATATAGGAATTAGATATTTCATCAAAACATAACAATCATATGATTTTAGTCCCTTTAACATTAAATAAGTCACTGAAATGATATTCTAGATATTTTATGAATACCCCTCTAGAACCTTTACATCATTCATGAAGTTATAAAACTATTATCTCTCTTGTATGGAAAGAGTGTAAGTAGTTGGAGGAATAAAATAATTTTTTTAAATCTTTACTAGTGCTAAATCTTTCTATATCCCCATGTTAATAATCTCCACCCTACACTTAATTCCATACTTTATTTTTTCAGGTGTATTTTGTAATGTTCCAATGACACTATCACATACATTTTTTCCACATACAAGACATCATGAAAATTTATGTAGTGTAAATAATTCTAGTATGGTAATTTAAAAAAACTAATCTTTTTTCTAACCATTTTTCATAAGGTTTTTTAAGAAGGCTTACCAAAAGTAATGTCTATATATTTTATTTTCTCAAACAGTTTATCACTTGTTAGTATAGATAGTGTTGTACATTTTTCTAAAATCCTATTGAATGATGTCATCCAATATTGGTAATTATGTTGTTAGGGTAGAAATATGAGATGTCCTTGAAACACAATCTTAAATTAATTTTTCAACCTAACTTGTGTATCTTATTCACAAATGGGACACCCTTGAGTTCCTTTAATTTTATATCTAGATAAATTTCCATAAGTAGGAAAATAATTTATATTACAATATAATATATCTTTCAACATGAAATCTTCATTTTTCTAAGCATCATACAACATAACACCTAATTCTGACATTAATTTCAAATATTCTATCACTGGAGCCAAATAAACATCAATATCATTATGTGGTTGTTTTAGTCCTGATATAAGTAGAGACAACATAATTTATTTTTTCTTTAAACATAACCATGGTAGAAATTTATAATTTACCAACATAACTGGACATGTACTATGAGTGATTCTTTAGAAACCAAAAGGATTCACTCCATTTGTAGATAGTGTAAGACAAAGGTTTCTTGGATCATTTAAAAATTCAAGATAGGCATGATCAATTTTTGTAACACCCCGAGCTTTTATGAGAAATATTATTTTAATTTCTTTAATTTCTTGTGTTTTATGCTACATCAAGATTATCTTGAGATACACATAACACCATATTATCTTTTAGTATATTCAAACACTATTCTTGGCTTGTGTTGCACGCAAGAGTGACCTTCCTCAATAGCGTGTGTTGTACGCAATACCGAGTTTCACTAAACATTGATATATTGTTATAATATTATTATGAACAAGTAGTTATGAATATTATTAACCAAAATTTGAATTTTATAACATTATCATTCAACTAACACATTATCTAGAACATGGTAGGAGAACAAAATAAATTTTTTGGGTAAAATAAGTATTTTTCAAAAAATGCAGTTTTGCCGCCTTTTGATGGCACACCCACTTTAAATATAGTTTTTGACACGTTTATGAGTTAAATTTGAAAAAATAAACTTATTAATTATAATAAGTATATAAAAATTTACTTTGGATAATTTTTTAATATTTTTCTATTAATTTTCATATTTTGATGAATAGTAAAAATACGCTAAATTTTAATTAAAAACAATTTTTTTCATCAAGATAATTTATATGGTTAAATTATAATATTGAATGGTTTTAAAGTATAAATAGAATATATTTTTACCATTTAATTTAATTTAAGTCATTATCATTAATTTTACATTGAATTCATAGGTAAAAACATTTCAATCTTTTGCAATGTTTTAACTTTTAAAACTCGTTTTCTCAACAGCGGGATTAATTTTAAATTAAATACTGAAACTTCTGTGTTTTGAATTTGTAAAAATGGATTCCATATTTGGAATCATTATGTACAAATTATGTTAATAGACTACTTTTTATTTTTATACATTATGAATAGTAACTATGGTAAATTTTATTTACTATAGTTAAAGGTAAATTGGGTAATTAAGGGTAAAAATAAGATTATAAAGTTACTCTAACACCTACCAAAATTCTATTGTATGAATAAAAGTCAACCCATATCACCTAAGGGTCAGAATAGATTCATTTTATGGACTTTTTACCATGAAAATAATGTAACTATTATTAAAACCAAAGAAAGTGACAACATGTCACTCTCTTATATCTTATAAGTGTAATAATTTTAATTTAGTGATAAACTTCATAAAACTTCGAACATAAATAGTCACCAGAAAGATAATAAAATTATATACATCATGTGAATTTATTTATGATTTTTAGGTATTAAATAATTATCATTAATGGTGACACAATAGTGATGTAGAAATTATTTTATTGATTGAAATATCAAATAAATAGTTTTAAAAATATTAAAATAAATAGTATATGAACTATTTAATGTGATCCACGAATTTTATAGATACATATGACATGTTTTAAATCTATTAAATTTTTTTTTGAATATATCCTCTTTTTGGATTTTATTTAAATTCAAATAAATGAATAATGTCAAAATTTACACTATTGTTATTTTATAAAAATAACATATTATTAAATTGTTTAAAAATCACAAAAAATATTTAAAAATTATAAATTTAAATTTATATGGTCTAAAATGTCATAAAGTACCCAATTATGGATAATTAACAACACATAAGTAAGTATTCATAACAATTTAAAATTTAGAATATTATTAACAAAAATAAAATTAAATAGATTAAATAAGAATAAATCAAGTTGATAAGGTTTAAAATAAATTCCCAACATGTCTAAATTTTATTGGATGATGATATTACAACCCTATATCATCTCATATTCAAATTTGAGTCATTTTTGAAGTTTTTAGGTGGGGTTTTAGTTTATTATAAATTAATATTTTAGAGGTTTCCAAAAGTGCCACTCTCCTCTCTTATAAAAGAGCACATCCTCCCTCTCCTACTAACACCATTTTGAGACATAAATCTCGTCCAAAACCTGACCATTTATCTTCTCCACTTACCTAGAAACATACTAGAGGTCTTTTTCTTCTTCAATGACCAACTTTAGTTCCCTAAGATTAGTTTTAGAAGAGGTGCGTTGAAGAAGAGGTAATATCCTTCACCGATTCTCTCAAATTCATTTCTTATTATTCTTCCTATTATTTTTTTGTTTCATAATAAATTAATAATATCAGTATCACTCATATACTGATATGTTATTATAAATATGAAACAACCATATTTCACATTCTATCCATCCTACGGAAAACGAAATCACCGCGCGTGCATACGTACGGAATACCGTCTCCACGCCGTGATGTAATCTATTTTCCACCACCACCATACTTAGATGGGTATAATGGTGTAAATAATAACTATATATGATTATCATAAAAGTATACTAATTCTGATATATTGTATCATCCACTCCAATACCATTCAATAATTATGGTAATGATATCATCGCTCATGCGTACGTATGGATTACCGTCTCCACAGCGCGATGAGATTCATTCTCCATGTTAACCATTCAAGAATGATTATAAAGTATATATATAATAAATAATCATGAAATATATTACATAATAATTATACTATATTTATGTATATATATATATATATATTCCATCTACTTACTTCCATTCAAGTAAATAAGGAAAGGAAAATAGTGTTCATGCGTACGTACGGCCTACCGTCTCCATAAACGGTGTATTTCATTTCATTTATATATCTATTATATATATATATATATATACTGAATATATATGATATATAAATCATGTTTTACATTATATAAATAATTAAATCATGATATAAGTAATAATATCCATAACAACAAATCCAAACACGTATGATAAATGAAACGATTTTACCCAAAACGTTGCTTTAACATGGAATTGACAAAAGAACGGATAATATAAAGTCATAAGTGAATCATATATGATATCATAAATATTATTATGGTTATGTTACAAGTTAATAATATGTTTAAACCCACTATAAAGGAGTTTTGTACACGTATGGAAGAAATTGGACCTAAGGTAAGGGATTATTTCATTTCACTTTTATTTCTATGAGACATACGCCATAATCACCACCTATTTATTTTGTATGGTGTTTGTGCTTCCCATGAATGTTTTATGATTTTTATTATGAAGGATATCATATTTAAATATTCATTTAATTATTCTTATTTTATGACATGTATTATTCCACCGATTATAAATGGTAAGGGATAATTATTCCAATCTCCTTCTTATCCAGGATTTTTTATTCGTAAGTATTTATTGGGGTTATGTTTATCATCCATGTCCATGTTTTCTAAAAATGTTTTCATAAAATGTTTACTATTCTTCCATGTATGTTTAAATTCATTTTTACCCACTTTTTACTTTTACCACATGGTATGAAAGGATTCTTTCTTTTGTTCACCATATGAGATACTTTTTTACTTTTTCTGCAAAAGTACGAGAAGAATGTTTTTTAACCTATACGGTGTGAATGGATTTTTACAGTTTCATAACGCCTTATTTTCATAAATTTTCCTATACATTATTTCATGATTATTTTCAACAAAATCATTTTATTTTAAAATTGCATGGCATTTTTTGAAAAGAAAATGATTTTGAAGAAGAAAAGATATTTTCCTCAAGAATTAATTTCAAGTGTTTTATCAAAACTAATTTCCATCTAAGATGACATTATTTAGTATGTTTATGTTTCAAGTATAATGTATCTATTATTTAAATGGTTTTATTTTTCTTATGATGAAATGATATCCATTTTTTTATATGGATTATTTTATCATGGGATGATGTTTATTAAACCCATATTATTCTTTGGGTTATGATGAATGATTTATGTTTATTTTGTGGCACACGAAATAATGATTTCATTATGAGATGGGCGGGACCTATATCTCCATCTAATTCATTAGGTAAAGATTTATATCTCATGAGATAAACATGTTTAGAACGTCAATTGAATCCGGTTCAGTAATACAGGGCTGGAACAGCAAGTAAACCTAGTTCAGTAATGGACTTTTTCCACTATAATGGTCTTGGAAGCAATGCCTTGGATACTATGAAAATAATATCATGTGATTAATGGTTTGACACAATATCATGTTTTATTCCCATGCTATTTTATCATGATTAATTTTCGTTTATGATCTATGTCTTATGTACTGCCAAGATTTATGTCATTGCTCAAGATTTTGATGTTTTATGTTCAAGTTTTTATAGATTGTTTTTATGTTCTCCATGTTTATCCTTACTAAGAATTTGAGCTAGCCCTTTTTTTTCTTTTCCCTAGGATATAAATAAAGGTTTTAGGTAATAAAACAAAAGGGTAAGATATTTATGGGAGATGTTGAAGATCTTTGACCAAGATTAGAAGATTATGTTTCGAGTTTCCAAAGACACTAAACTATTACGGTCCTTGGGTGTCTGTTTTTATTATGTATTAAGTATTCCGCAAAAGTAATGTAATTTTCATGTACGTCAATCTTGGGTCTCTACATTTGGTATCATAGGAAAGGTTTAGTTAACCTTTGGAAACTAGGATGCGAAAACTTTAGTGAGATCCCTAGAGATATTTCTAAGGTACGCCTAGGGATATCCTTAAGGTTAAGTATAAGTATAAGTTATAGTCCTAGAATTATGATAACGATCATGAATAACCTAGGATTAAACCTAATATTTTATAGATTTAAAGTAATCCCCTTTGATTATGTTATTTTCCTAGTATGATTTTTTTCCTCACACACTATGCATTTTGGGTTTTAGAAAATGGATGGAAACAGGAATATTCGTGTTAATGGAGAATATGATGGACAATGGAATGATATTATTCATGATCAACCAAATGAAACAGGATTTGGAAGCCGAAACATTGTTATTATTCCTAATCAGCAATCTCATAATATAATCAATAATCTCAACTTTGGTAAGTTTCCTAACTCGGCTAATAAGAGAAAGATGGAGTTTCATGATGATCATAGAGGAAAGAAAGTTCAATTTACCTCATTTAAATCATGTGGGAAGAGTTATCAAGGAGAATGTTTCAAAGGAACCGGAAGATTCTTTGGGAGTGGAAAAGAAGGACACAAAGCCAGTAATTTCAAAAGAAAAGGTTTGGTTAACACTATGAGCAAGGATAATGGTATTGCTAAGACATCAACAATGGTTAAATGTTTTAAATTTGGAATGTACGGGAATTATGAAAACCAATGCCCTAAGTTAAAATCTCATAGAGAGAGTCAGCATGGTCGTATGGGTAGTATTTATATTGATGATGATGAAGAGACCACAAATGATATATGAGATGAAATAAGTGTTGAGGAATAAAATGATGAAGCTCGGTCAATGGTTTAAGAATGTAGTATAATGATTGAATGTTTATCAAGAATAATGTATGGTACTATGGAATAAATAAAAATATAAGGTTTTTTACACTATTATTTTTCCTTCAGTATTTGGAAGTATATGTTGAATGGTATCGGTAACCATGAAAAGTGATTGAAATATTTTTAGAAAGCAGATGATATGCGCATAATTAAGGGATAAAGAGAAAATAATATGATTGATATTATTAATGATCTCATGGCTGATATAAGGATAATTTGATATCATGGTTTGAGTATATAGAATTTTTGGTATATTTGGTGTGTGGAAAGAGTTCATTTTGATAGGATGCATGTTGTCACTATGGTTATATGGTAATTTATGTTTCAAGAGAATACATGATTAAGGTATTAACATGTTTGTAATGTGACCAAAAAGATATATCTTATGATGTATGGGGGATAAATTATGGTATTTACATGCTTGGTAGATGAACTCTCTATCAATCTTTTTCCTTATACTATGAGTTTGGACATAAGTATTTTGGATAAGCCTAAAGATTGGAATGGATTAAGTTAGACATCATATATTATTGTTTAATGCTAGAACTTTTTGATATTATTTCTGAAATGTTATAATAGTATAGTTTTAGAAACAAGTACAACCCGTAGGATGGGCGACAACCCGTCGCGTCGGACAAGAATGCGGGAATCGAACCCACAACTGAAGTATGACAGGACTTTATCACCTACCACTGACCTACAAGAAGTCCCTGGTTAGTAGAAATTAGTTTTATTTTATTAAGTGGTATGATAGTTGAAGTATAAGTCCATTTTTGGAATCATACAGGGTTAATCTCACCATAGATGGACTTATGTATATTTAATAACTTTTGCTAACTTTTTGTTTGAGAGAGATGGAATAACCTATCATTCTATCGCATGATCTGCTAACTTTTCAAGAAGGAAAAAATTCAAATTCATTTATTTAAATAAGAGATGAAGTGTAAATTGTTCATGGAATGACCAACGATGATATTACACTGAAATCAAGTAAGTATTTATCCTTATGCAAAAATTCATCAAATTCAGGGAAATGATCTTGAAAACCAAAAACGTTGTCCTAGTACCCTCATATCTGATGAATCAGATGGTACCTTAGATCGTCACAAATTTATGGCTTTGTGATTGTTGACTATTTTATAGCCATGTTCTGTACCACTCTCCATCATAACTTGATGGTTAGATTTCTCTTCCATATCCATATTTTCACCAATGTTCTCCTATGTGGAAACCCAGTGATGAGTTAATTTGGGTAACCAATACATTTCATACTTTAGTTTTTAAAATTAAGTTTTAGTATTATTTCTTACGATGTGGGTTTCTATGAAAGAAACTTTCAAGTAGTAAACCATTTATAACCCCGATAAATTTCGAGGGCGAAATTCATTTTAAGTGGGGTAGAATGTAACACCCCGAGATTTTATGAGAAATATTATTTTTAATTTCTTTGATTTCTTGTGTTGTACGCTACATGAATATTATCTTGTGCTATACACAAGACCATATTAGCTTATAGTATACACAAACACTATTCTTGGCTTGTGTTGCACGCAAGAGCGACCTTCCTCAATAGCGTGTGTTGTACGCAATACTGAGTTTCACTAAACATCGATATATTATTATAATATTATTATGAACTAGCCATTATGAATATTATTAACCAAAATTTTAATTTTATAACATTATCATTCATATTACACATTATCTAGAACATGTTATGAGAACAAAATAAATTTTTTGGGTAAAATAAGTATTTTTCAAAAAATGCATTTTTGCCACCTTTGGATGGTGCACCCACTTTAAATCTAGTTTTTAACATTTTTATGAGTTAAATTTGAAAAAATAAACTTATTCATTGCAATAAGTATATAAAAATTTACTTTGGATAATTTTTTAATATTTTTCTGTTAACTTTCATATTTTGATGAATAGTAAAAATACGCTAAATTTTAATTAAAAACAATTTGTTTCATCAAGATAATTTATATGGTTAAATTATAATATTTAATGGTTTTAAAGTATAAAAATAATATATTTTTACCATTTAATATAATGTAATTCATTATCATTAATTTTACATTGAATTCATAGGTAAAAACATTTCAATCTTTTGCAATGTTTTATCTTTTAAAACCCATTTTCTCAAAAGTGGGATTAATTTTAAATTAAATACTGCAAATTCTGTGTTTTGAATTTGGAAAAATGGATTCCATATTTAGAATCAATAGGTCCAAATTATGTTAATAGGATACTTTTTATTTTTAGACATTATGAATAGTAACTACGGTAAATTTTATTTACTACAGTTAAAGGTAAATCAAGAAATTAAGGGTAAAAATAAGATTATAAAGTTACCATAACACCTGCCAAAATTCTATTGGATGAATAAAAGTCGACCCATATCACCTAAGGGTTCGAATAGATTCATTTCATGGAATTTTGACCATGAAAATGTTGTAATTATTATTAAAACCAATGAAAGTGACAACATGTCACTCTCTTATATCTTATAAGTGTAATAATTTTAATTTAATGACAAACTTTATAAAACTTCAAACATAAATAGTCACTAGAAATATAATAAAATTATCTACATCATGTGAATTTATTGATAATTTCTAGGGATTAAATATTTATCATTAATGGTGACACAATAGTGATGTAGAAATTATTTTATTGATTGAAAAATAAAATAAATGGTTTTAAAAATATTATATGAACTATTTAATGTGATCCACGAATTTTATAGATAAATATGACATTTTATGAATCTATTAAATATTTTGGTTCGAATATATCCTCTATGTGGATTTTATTTAAATTCAAATAAATGAATAATGTCAAAATTGAAACTATTGTTATTTTATAAAAATAACATATTATTAAATTGTTTAAAAATCACAAAAATATTTAAAAATTATAAATTTAAATTTATATGGTCGAAAATGTAATAAATTATCCAATTATAGACAATCCACAACACATAAGTAAGTATTCATAACAATTTAAAATTTAGAATATTATTACCACAAATAAAATTAAATAGATTAAATAAGAATAAATCATGTTGATAAGGTTTAAAATAAATTCCCAACATGTCTAAATTTTATTTGATGATTATATTACAACCCTATTTCATCACATATTCGAATTTTAGTCATTTTGGAGGTTTTTAGGTGGGGTTTTAGTTTATTATAAATTAATATTTTAGAGGTTTCTAAAAGTGCCCCTCTCCTCTCTTATAAAAGAGCACCTCCTCCCTCTCCTCCTCACACCATTTTGATCCTTCAAGATCGGCCAAACCCTGAACATTTCCCTTCTCCAATTCCCTAAAAACATACTAGAGGTCCTTTTTTTCTTCAAAGACCAACTTTAGTGTCCTAAGAGGTGGTTTAGAAGAGGCGCATCGAAGAAGAGGTAATATCCTTTACCAATTCTTTAAAATTCATTTCTTCTTCTTCCTCAACTTCTTTTGTTGTTTCATAATAAATTAATAACATCAGTATCACTCATATACTGATATGTTATTATAAATATGAAACAACCCTATTTTAACTTCTATCCATCCTACGGAAAATGAAATCACTAAGCGTGCGTATGTACGGAATACCGTCTCCACGTCGTGGTGTAATCTGTTTTCCGCCACCACCTTACTTGGATGGGTATAATGGTGTAAATAATAACTATATATGATTATTATAACATGATATTAATTCTGAGATATTATATCATCCACTCCAATACCATTCAATAATTATGGGAATGATATCATCGCTCGTGCGTACGTACGGATTACCGTCTCCACGATGCGATGAGATTCATTATCTATGTTAACCATTCAAGAATGATTATAAAGTATATATATGGGTACGTACGGCCTACCATATCCCTGAATGGTGTATTTAATTTCATTTATCTATCTGTTATATATATATATATACTAAATATATATGATATATAAATCATTTTTTACATTCTGGAAATAAAGAAATCATGATATAAGTAATAATATTCATAACAACAAGTCCAAACACATACGATAAATGAAACGATTTTACCCAAAACACTGCTTTAACATGGAATTGACAAAATAACGGGTAATATAAAGTCATAAGTGAATCATATATGATATAATAAATATTATCATGGTTTTATTACAAGTTAATAATATGTTTAAACCCACTATACATGAGTTTCAGACACGTACGGAAGAAATTGGTCTAAGGTAAGGGATTATTTCATCTCACTTTTATTTCTGTGAAACATATGCCTTAATCACCACCTATTTCTTTTGTATGGTGTTTGTGCTTCCCATGAATGTTTTATGATTTTTATTATAAAGGATATGATATTTACATATTCATGTAATTTTCCTTATTTTATTACACGTATGATTCCACTGATTATAAATGGTAAGGGATAATTATTCCAATCTCATTCTTATCTGGGATTGTTTATTTGTAAGTATTTACTGGGGTTATGTTTATCATCCATGTCCATGTTTTCTAAAAATGTTTTAATAAAATGTTTAATATTCTTCTATGTATGTTTAAGGTCATTTTTACCATCTTTTGACTTTTACCACATGGTATGAAAGGAATCTTTCTTTTGTTTACCATACAAGGTACTTTTTTACTTTTCTGGCAAAAGTACGAGAAGAATATTTTTTTTAACTTATACGGCATGAATGGATTTTTACAGTTTCATAACGCCTTATTTTCATGAAAATTCTTCTACATGATTTCATGATTATTTTAAACAAAATACTTTTCTTTTAAAATTTCATGGCATTTTGTGAAAAGAAAATGATTTTAAAGAAGAAAGGATATTTTCCTCAAGAATTCATTTCAAGTGTTTTATCAAAACTACTTTCCATCTAAGACGACATTATTTAGTATGTTTATGTTTCAAGTTTAATGTCTCTATTACTTAAATGGTTTGATTTTTTTATGATGAAATGATATCCATTTGTTTTATATGGATTATGTTATAATGGGATGATGTTTATGAAACCCGTATTATTCTTTGGGTTATGATGAATGATTTATGTTTATTTTGTGGCACATGAAAGAATGATTTCATTATGAGATGGGTGGGACCTATATCTCCATACAATGCATTGGGTAAAGATTTATATATCATTAGATAGATATGGATGGAATGGAAATTGAATCTTGTTCAGTAATACAGGGCTGGAACGGCAAGTAAACCCGGTTCAATAATGGACTTTGTCCACTATGATGGACTTGGAAGCAATGCCTTGGCTACTATGGAAATCATATCATGTGCTTAATGGTTTTCCACAATCCCATGTTTTATTATTATGCTATTTTATCATGATTAATGTTCCTTTATGATCTATTCCTTATGTACTGCCAAGATTTTTGTCATTTCTCAAGATTCTGATGTTTTATGTTCATGTTTTTATGTTCAAATGTTTATGTATTGTTTTTATGTTCTCCATGTTTATCCTTACTAATCATTTGAGCTCACCCTTTTTTTTTCTTTTCCCCACTATATAAAGAAAGGTTTTAGGTAAGAAAACAAAATAGGAAGATCTTTATGGGAGATGTTTAAGATCTTTCACCCAGATTAGAAGATTATGTTCCCAGTTTCCAAAGACACTAAACTATTACGGTCCTTGGGTATCTGTTTTTTGTTATGTATTAAGTATTCCACAAAAGTAATGTAATGTCTATGTATGTCATGCTTGGGTATCTACAATTTTTATCCACTGATAAGATTCTACTGGGTGGCAAAGTTTCCCATCTTTATTTATTGTATCCACATTCCACATCAATTATCTTGCAATATCTTCACTTCCATATAGGAACTTAAACCTTGGAATGAATGGAATGTAAAATACAACATTCAAAGAACTTGATTCAATGTTCATGTATTGAGACTCATAACACTTTGGTAATTTTTTAAATGATTTATGGTGGATTAAAAATAGTAAACATTTATTTTTACAGATATGTATTCTTTTATAGATCATACCCATTAAACATAGCATTCATTTAGCAACATATATTCATTAAAGAATATCATTATCTTCTAGGAGCTTATCATTAAAGAGAGAAGAAGATTAGTAAATATGGTATCACTACCTTAGTTTCCATATTTTATATTATATAGCTTCTATATGGATAAAAATACAATATATTTAGTACAACCAGTATACAATGGTGTCTTTGTAAAACTCTTTAACTCCAAAAACAGTTTTGGACAATCATTAAGCTCATATTCAACTATCATTATCATTTCCTTAATATGATCATCATCCTCATTTTCACCTGTAATCATATCCTCTATATGTTCTTCATCATTTTTCTCCCTTATAATCATATCATATGATCTATAAAACATATTGTCATCCCATTCACTAGTTGTATTCAGTTTTTCCTCATGTTTATTCCAACATTTATAACTTCAATCTATTCCATGATAGATTAAGTGTTCTTACAACTCCTCTAAACTAATTAATATTGAATAGAAATAGCGTAAATATAAAAATAGGATTTGATAAGGGTCATATTCATGATATTTTGAAAATTTGATACTCTTTAACTCCATACTGATACTCTTTTGTCATATGATTGGAATCTCTCTATAAAAAAAGGGAATTAGTTGCGGCATTTTCATATATTGGTGATGGTTTAAAACACCACCTAATAATATAACGGTGGTTATTAAAACCTCCACATATTTCATGGTCACTGGTCATTTAGCGGTGGTTTCTTTAATTTTTTTGTGGTTTTGTTATGTGTTCTTTTTGAAGCATTTAGCATAAATTTCTTGTTTATTTAGCGGTGGTTTTTTTATAAAAAAATATATGGGGAGAATATAAATAAAATGAAACTAACCACAACTAAACATATCAGTAGTGGTTTGTTTTAGCTGAAGTTAAGTGTAACTACTACAAAACATATTTTAATTAATGTATTCTGCAAGAGTAACTAAAAACTTCCACTAAATCATATTTTTTTTAATAAAATAATTAATAAAAGACTATAAGTATAAAAAAACTAACATGAAATAAAATAAACATGAATGTATGATAAACCCATCATGCATACTTTATATATATATAGTCATAGAAACATCCACAATCATCATAACCTCAGTCTCAGTCAACCCATACATTTTTCAACCAATAACTCTGTCATCAATATGTACATAAAAAATATTTCCAACAACAACCCATGCCAAATATAAATCCATTTCATTACCTCTAATGCATCTGTCTACCTCCACATAATATCATCAATTAAAACTGACCATGTCATCTCATCAACTATAACAAAAAAGAAAACATAAATTCAAACTAAACATACTAAATTAGAATTATAGAAGAATAATTGATAAAATTTTAACATACCATTGAAACTAAGAACCATCACGACTACCTTATAAAGAATTTCATGGATCAGAATGGGAAACCTTCTACCTACTGTCAGCATCTTCCATCTACAATGAAAACTAGAACATTTAAGTAAATAAATGCATATAAGAAAATACACATAATATATTCAAAATTCTACACATAAAATTTATTATTTTTTTAATCAAATAGAAAAAAAATTAACATAAAAAACAAATAATTTATAATTTAAAACACTTTGAAAACATAAAATTTCATATTTAATATATGATTCAACACTTGAAACTCCAAAGGGATAAGTAAATATTTTAATTAATATTTAAATTGGTGTGTAGTGTGCTTGAAATTTACTTAATAAAAAAATTAAATACTTTGATATCAAATCATGTCCTATATTTCAAAAAAAAAACTTAGCAGTGGTTATCCCATGATTCCATTTCAATATGAGGTCATTTTCTATGGTTTTCACCATTCTATTCATGTTTTAGTGTTTAAAAACACTAAAAAATGTTTACATCCATCCTGAGAAAACCATAATTTAGAATGAAATTTTATAAATTCTTATATTTAACAATTCAATCTATAATCATTTTCCCCTGATTTTAGGGAAATCCTACATCATTTTCATGATTTTTGACCCCCCCAACACTTGTTTTAAAAGGATTTTCTACCTTTAAGAATTATTTACTGAGTAATTACAACAACACTACACATCAAATTGAAATTTTATCTACAAAAACACATAAAAATAACTCATTATTGTTTTTCCCATGATTTCACATCAATCATAGGTCGCTTTTAATGCTTTTGACTGCTCCATGGATGTTTTCGTGTTTTAAAACACTAAAAATGTGTTTATAGCCATCCCAATAAAACCTCAATTCAGAATGATGTGTATTTAGTTCCTATATTTTAAAATTCAATATAATGTCATTTTCCTATAATTTGAAGGCAATTTGACATAGTTTTCCTAGTTTTGACCCCACGACACATGTTTTTAAAGGTTTTTGTACCTTTAAGAAGTGTTTATCAATTCATTCCGACCACACCGCATGTAAATTGAAATTTTTTCTATGAGTACGCATAAAAAATAACTCATCAGTGGTTTTATCATGATTTTGAATCAATACGTGGCCTTTTTCTATCATTTTGACTATTCCACACATGTTTTAGAGTTTTAAAACACTAAAAAATCTGTTTATGGGCATCCTAGGAAAACCATAATTTGGAATGATGTGTCATCATTTACTACATTTTACAATTCAGAATATATTCATTTTCCCTTGATTATAGGGAAATATAGAATTATTTTCTAGGTTTTCACACCCCCGCCCCTCGATACTTGTTTTTATAGGCTTTTGTACCTTTAAGAAATGTTTACTGAGTAATTCTGACAGAACTGCATGTCGGATTGATGTGTTGTCTATTAATAAACATGAAAAATAAATCATAAGTGTTTTTACAGTGATTTTAAATCAATATGGAGTATTTTTCTATCATTTTTTCCATTCTATGCATGTTTTGGTATTTCAAAACACTAAAAACATGTTTACAACCATCCTGTGAAAACTGTAATTTGGAATGATGTGTTGTCAATTTCTATATTTCACAATTAAATATAAAATTTTAGACCCATGATTTTAGGGTAATACGATGTTTTTTTCAATTTTTTAACCCCCAACAGTTGTTTTTAATGTCTTTTGTACCTTTAAGAAGTGTTTATTGGTTCATTCTGACCACACTGCACACCGAATTGACATGTTGTTTGTGCATACATGTCAAAAATAACTCAACGATGGTTGTCCCATGATTCCATGTCAATCTGAGGTTGTTTTTTATGGTTTTTACCATTCTTATCAATATTAATTACATCAAGATTATGATGTATCAAATTAAAATCCCAATAAGGAAGTTTAAAAAAACTCTTTTTCATCTATTGTTCTGTTCCAGCTGCTTTGGATACTATACATCGTACCCTTTCCCCCTTCTTTAAACTGATGAAATTTTCCAAATTCTTTAGTGAAGTTAATTATTTGTCTCAATATTTTTATTCCAGATAACACCTTCGGTGACTTTCTCATTTCAATATCTCTATTGAATCACGTCTTGTTAAACCTGAATTTATGAGAAGCGTCATGAAATCCATGATGACATATAAAACACCATTTTCTACTATGAGGTAATCATCAAGATTAAAAATCATAATTAAAAACTGGATAAGTTTCTAATTGTATATATTAGAGAAGCATGAATTTTGAATAGTTTTCATGTTGAAGCATCATATATTTCTATTCCATCATACCATAATTCTCGCAATTCATTTATTATAGGTTGAATGTATAAATTAATTTCATTTATAGGAATTTACTTTCCATGAATAACCATCAAAATAATTAAATAATTTTTCTTCATACACATCCATGGATCCAGATTATAGGGAATCAAAATTACTGGCCAAATTCTATAATTAGTACTTAAAGTACCAAAAGGGTTAAAACCATCAAAATACAATCCCAGAAAAACATTCCTAGGATCTAAATAATAGTCTAGATATATCGAATCAAACATCCTCCAAGATGTTGAATCTTTTAGATGTATCATCAATCCATTGTTACTATCTTGAGCTTTCCACTTCATGTCATGTGCGGTCTTAGATGACATAAATAATCTTTCTAAGTGTGGTTTTATAGTAAATTAATGCAATACCTTTGTAGGAGTTCTCTTCTTAAATTTATTGATAGGATTTCTTTGATTTATACTCTCATTATTGTTCATTAAATTCCATCTACTTATATAACATCTTATGAATTCATCTTTATCATACTCCTCTCCCTAGTAAAGCATGAAATAATTAGGGAACTCATGTATCTTTATATCATCAAGTCTATATTTTTTTATGGCTTTCTTCATCTCATGGAATGATGTGGGGATCTCAGCTTCACTAAATGAATCATGAAGTAATTATAAAATAATGTACATTGATTTCTCAATAATTATTTAAAGAAACTTGATATGATAAAACATAAGTATAAAAGGAAACTAAAAATACTTGGCACACCTTTCATGCAGTTCTTATTGTCCGTCTTCAACTAATTCATAAAACTCATTTTTTTGGTCACTAAAGTTTTGAACAAGATTAACCAACTCAAGATCAATTGAAGGTTTTTTTGTCCTATTAAAATATTTTACATTGTATTCTGTAAAACTAAATGATTCATTTAACAAATTCTGAACTTAATTCTCCTTTTCTAGGTCACTTTGTGTTTTATTGACTATATTTTCATTGTTTTGACTTCCTAAAACATTTTATTCACCATGCCGAATCCAACAAACATATTGAGTAGGAAACTATTTCAATATCAAATTCTCATATAATTCTTTTCTATTCAACCATCACTTGAATTTACAATCTAGACACGAACATTTTATTCTACCATCCACTAATCAGTTTGAAATTTCATAATCTAAAAATTCATCAAAACCCTTGGCCTACCGAGGTGTGTTTCAAGGTAAATTAATCCAACTTTTATCCATAGGTATTGGATTGTATTCTCCCTATACATTAAAATATAAATATATAAATTTTTAATCAAACAAGTATGATCAAAATCAAATATCACTGAACTACTTCATTGACTCTTTCATAACAACTATAAAGGAAACTAGGATGAAACAAATAATGAAACTTTTCTCAATAAACTTCTAATATGACAACATGAATCAAATAAATTATTATTTCTCATGAACATATATTAATAATGACATTAATTATATGACCACCACATTTTTATCATCTAAGAGGGATTTAACCATAATTAGATAATCGCCACAAACTCAGAAACATAATGATGTTTTTCCATAAAATAGATATCCACCTCATTCTTATCATCCAATGGGAATCACTATAATAATTGGAAAATGGTGACTTTATTTCTAGAAAATAGGAAAAATACAATGATATACATAAACTACCATTTAATTTCATCCACTATGGATAAATAAATAATTTTTTTAACCTATGTATGAAAAATTACATAGAGGGATAATGATATAAACAATCTCAGTTTATGGAATATTTAGACCTCACTGATGACCATCATAAAAATACTTTAAAAATTATCTCAATATTTCATGTAAATATAATATATATATATATATATTAAATTAGAATAAATTAACAATAAAATCAAAAATAAATCATCGGCTTAAAATAAGAAAATAAACATTTCATTGAAGAGATGTGGAATCACATAAATTTAATTTAATTAAATAGAGTACATGAAAAAATAATTAATTTAATATTAAAATTTAGGATTACAGTATATCAGGAATTCAAAAAATAATAATGAAAGAGTGTTTTAGAATTACATAACCTTAGGGGGTCAGGGTCATGGTGGTTACTGTCATGGGGGATTGGTGTCACGACAGTAGCCAATAGGGGGGTCAAGGTCATAGTGGTCACTAGTAATAGGTTCAAGGTCATAAAAGTAGATAGTAGGGAGGGTATAGGTCATGGAGGTCACTAGAAGGGTGGTTCAAGGTCACAATGGTAACCATAAAGGGACATCAAGGTCATAATAGTGGATGGTAGGGGTGTTGGGTGATAACGGTCGCCACCATGGGAGTCAGGGTTAGGGTGCGCACTAGCAGGGGGTTTCCATAGATAAAGGGAGAGGGAAATAAAGGTTAGAAGGGATCTAGGGTCATCACTGAGGAAGGGAGACAGAGTTCGAAGGGTGGTCACAGGTCGCCGCTGAGGTGGGGGGGTGTCCCTGCCAAGGAGGGTGACGAGAAGGGGAGAGGGAGGTTGGAGGGTGGGTAGTAGGTTTCCACTGAGGCTGGGGAGCTAGAGTCACCACTGAGGAGAGAATATATAGGTCAGAGGGGGTTTGGGGTCACTGAGTAGGTGAGGGGGTCAAGGTTGCTATCAAGGAGGGTAGGGGAGGAGGTTAGAGGGGGTTTTGGGTTCGGGGTCACAGAGGGAGCAGGGTGAGGAGGGAGGTGGGAGGAATTTATGGTTTTCTTTAAACTTTTTGTGGATATTTAATTAAAATTACCACTAATTTTTAAAATAAAAAATATATATTGGTGGTTTAATAAAACCACTACTATATTATAATTTATTTTTTACAGGATTTATTTTGCGGAGGTTATTAGAACTGCCGCTAATAAACCATCATTGATCACTAATTTCTTTGTAGTATCCATATACTTTCAATTCATGTTCATTCTATATTATTCAATAATATTAATATTTAACCAAATAAATAAATAAAATTATGATATTAGAACCCTAAAATGTCATTCTTACAGAATCATCTAAGCTACATGAAGCCATTTTTCTAAGATAATAAGATTTGATTGATGAGTATTGAGATTCTTTTATAGTGGTGTAAATCATTGAAGTAATTTAATTTTTGATATCTATAAAATTAAAAAGAATCGAATTAATGATGAAAATGTTGATAGGGCCCAATATCCATGTCTTGAGATCCTAATGTTTAAAGAAACAATTGAATTTATTTGGGGTTTGATGAATGCCTTAAATTTAAACAATTCACATGTTAGGATGAAGCCTCAAATAACAACAATGAAAATTATTATTGGGGATAGAAGGGATAATCAACCTTAACAAAATTAGAAAAATTGTCCCAGTGGGATTGGTAAAAACCCACATCTAAAACTAATTATTGGAGTATAATCCCAATTGCTTGGGATCACCTGAAAACAAAACTCATCCTCATTGAAACCAACATAGAGAATCAACTCAAAAAAATCTAAGTAGAAATTGGGAGTGAGGTTTAAACAAGACAAAAATGGATATTTATGTTTTGAATGCTGGTCATGATTCCAATTTAAGGAGTAAAAGGTGGTCTGGGTAGATCTTTAAAGAGAGTTATGGGAGTCCTCGTAACTAGGACCATGGTTTAAATAAAACTGTGGGTCTACCTTAATGGGATGAAGTGATAAAGGAAATTGGAAGAAAATTTCAAAATGATGACTTAAAGAAATATAATGGAGATCATAATAAATTCAAGTGGATCCAAGGTCAAAAACACACTAAAAAGGACGACCCACTTACTAATTGAAACCAAGGTTGGAATGAAAGTGGAATAAATCCTTAATGGGGCCAGTAGGGGGAAGAAACTACTATGATTGAAATTTATAGAACAAGGGCACTATGAATGAAAAACTAGGTGAATTAAGTCTACTTGAAAATTTTCCTATTGTGGTTTCTCCAGATACTGGTGGTAGAAATAAAATTTAACCCATATCTCAATGGGGACCCCAAATTAGATTACCATTAAGAAGGGTCATCCAAATGATTTATGTGGTTTGGGTGCTTCATAGAATTTCAAAGACTAGGAAAACAGGACTCATTCTACAAGGGAATGGAATTTAGGTGATGATAATCCTATAATTGGAATCCTCACTCAAACTTGAAAACATTTGGACATGTTCATTTCAGAGAAATATTTCATTATTTATGATGTTGAACCAGTATGTTCAAATTTCATTTCTAAATCAATAACATTTTTTTAATTTGAATTAGTTGAATAAAAATGTTGAAATTCTCTGTTGATTTTAATAAATAAAAATGGAATCATGGTTTTTAATTCTCTATTTCTACAAATTATAATGAAACTAAAATGTTTAATTGTAATTTAATGTATTTTAATTGGAATTATTGATACAGTTTGGAAGATTAGGTTGGTATTGATTGGGACTTATTATGTTGGGAAAGTGATTCAGCTAGTATCATGTATGATAACGTTTAGTAATACTCATGTGATAGTAAATAATTTTAAAAAATGGTTGAATAAGAAATTACCTTCATAACCCATGTATGAATCACATATTAAGGAATTTATTAAGCACAAAATACTGACTTAATAAGAATTTGGCTCATGATGTGCAATATAGAAAACAATTACAAGTAGTTTCAAAAGAATAAATCATGTAAATGATCTCATAATGGTTTGAAACTATAAGAAAATGATCGTTGATTAACATGTGACATATAGGAATGAACTTTGTATCAATCCCACAAGTGTTTTGGCCGAAATGATACAAAATGTGGTTTTAAAATTTATAAAAGAAAAAATCATTTGTCACATGATCAAACTAAGGAAACAAGTTTGGAGTGATGTAAAAGTGTTGGAAAATAATATTTATTTAATATTTCACATTTATAAATAAATTTTTTGTCAATATGAAATGTATTTTAGTATAAGTGGGTGAAGGTGTTTTTTTATATTTAAAATTGGTTTTAAAATTGGAAACATGTGTCGCACACTCAAATCAATAAAAATAGCTTAGACTAATGTGGAATTATTTTTTAGATATCATTAATTAATATGTGATGGGTTGGAATGAATCATGCATCAATATGACATGTGGTTTGTTCATAATGAATCAAAGTGAAATTTTTAAATTTAAAAATACTTAAAATTAAAAAAGTGTGTCACAAGATCAAACCAATCAAAAGAGGTCAAACTGGTGTGAAATTGTTTTTCATTGATTATTGATTTATATTTTACATTTAAGAATGAACCAAGTGTAACACTCCATGTGATTACGATGCATGAATTTTATTTAAATTCAATTAATCCATGTTTATTATAATCTATTTTGGTTGTAAAAAGGTTTGGATAAGGATAGAGTTATTTTTTGAGAGAGAAAGGCTAGATAGTGGAAATATGACTATGAGCGTATTTCCCATAGGAAGCCTGATGGCAGTTTACCAAACTTTTGGGGGGCCTAGGAAATGGACAGTACCACTTCCCACCCCCATTATATTTATAGTGGACCTGGGCAGTGGGTAGTGCTACTTCCCACCCCACCGGAGTTTTGAGAGGATCCTAGAATTACTAATTTTTAGTTAGGGAAAAATTATCTTTTAATTTGAAATTGAACACACAAATAGAAATCATTAAGCACTTGAAATCAAAAGAAAACAGTGAGGCTTAGAAGAATTGTTCGATCTGAATCTATTGAACACTGATAAAGAAGATCATGTAATATAATATCGACTAAAGAGGAGTACAAATAATCACATACCATACGTTTTGAGATGGTCAATTCATTTGAGATGTTCAATGGGGAGTGGAAGTAGAGGTCTACTTCCACAAGAGAGCTTGAATGATGGGAAGAAGTGAGTTCTCTTAGGGTTGAATTTATAAGATTGGAAAGGGTTTTATCAGCCCTAAAATATGAGATTTATCAGCACTAAAATAATAATCGATGATAAAACCAATATTTATTAGTGCTAAATTTAGTGATGATAAAGATATACCATTATTAGTGCTAAATAAACGCCAATAAAACCTATCTTTATCAGCACTATGATTTTAGTGTTGATAAATATAGGTTTTCTCAGCACTTTGTATTTTAGCATTGATAAAATCTATTTTTATCAGCACTTTTTGGAAAGTGCTGAGAAAAAATGATTAGAATAAAAAAATATATATAGAATGAATATATATAAAAAAATGAATAAATTAAAAAATGTAAAAAATAATTAACATTATTAAAGAATATTTATTCTTAAATTCATGAATGATAAAAATTATTAAAATCAAATAATTAAAAATGAATAAATTTCAAAAAAAATTAAAAATGGATATGTTTTATTAATTACATAAACTATTAAAAAATTTAAAAATGAATATATATTAAAATTATGATGAATACATATTGAAAATTTTAAAACATAGTAAGCATGTACAAAAAATGAATCTGTAATATTAATTACATGAATTGTAAACACATAAAAAATTGAAGAAAATATTAAAAAATGAATTTAAATAAATTTGTTATATATATTTTAAATATTTTAAAAATATTACAACTTAATAAATATAATATAATGAATATTAATAATATAAATTAAAGATGTATTAATAATATTACAACTTGGTAAATAATTAGGTATAATTCATTAGATTAATTACATTAATTGTAAACACAAGAAAAAATGAAGAGAATATTAAAAAAATGCATTTAAATAAATTAATAATATATAGTTCAAACATTTTAAAAATATTACAACATAATAAATGAAATTAAATAAATATTAATCATAAAAATTAAAAAAATATTATGAATATTTAAACTTAGTAAAAAATTAGGTAAAATAAATATTAAAAAATGAATAAATTCCAAAAATATTAAAAATAAATAAATATTACAACTAAATAAAGTATATTAAATGAAAATACTACATGGATTGGGATGAAAGAGCATGGGGAGGTGATTTGGGAAACCCAAAATCTTCTAGGAAAATGATAGCGGGATGGAGGTTGTAAATCGGACTCTACCTTGTTTTTTACCGATGTTGCTTGGGGTGAGCGCATCGCCTGTCGGTGTCAAATCGAGGAGTGTGTCTGGAATGTCACTGGCTCAGGCTTCTTGCAACAGTGATGTTGCACTGCCTAGTTTGACAGTGTTCTTATTGTCCTCACAGAAAGTGGATCCCCTATTCACGGGACCTAGCGCTTGTGATGCTTGGTTAGATCTGGTGTGCCCTAATGTGTTGTTGTCCAAGACTAGGGGTCGAGCCCTATGAGTGAAGGTTTGGCCTGTAATGTGAAAGGTTTGACAAGCTAAAAATTTGTTTCTTTTTGTCAATCCCTTGATTCATTCAAGTGATTCTGTTCCCCATGCACGGGACTCTAGGATTTCAAAATTTGATGATGGAAGATTCACTATAATTGCACATCCTATGGTGCTCAAGGAGCATCTTGAGGCCTATACATTCTCTCTTATTGGGAAGTTAATCCTCTTTAAGGGTGATAAGACGTTGAACACTAAGGATCTAAAGCTCAGGCTCTCTTAAATCTGGGATTTTTTAGACTAGTGGATAGTTCCTATTAGCGGAGGCTACTTTCACCTTCTCTTCTCATCTACAAATGACATATTGAAGGTGTGGAGCAATGGGTTATTCTCTCTTAATCCAAGATGTTTTCAATTGTCTACTTGGGATTTAAAGTTTAACCCATGCCTGCAAAATCATTCCAATGCTCTGTTTTGGGTGAGAATCCATGTCTTATGTTGGGTGTTTTGGCATCCATTAATTTTGAATGATTTAGTTTCTTTCATTGGTGTCCCTATGAAGATGGATGAGAATACAATGCATGGATGATTTGGTTACTTCACTAGAGTTTTGGTCAATGTGGACATGTAGAACACATTACATGAATGTGACACTTTTCTCACCAATGGTGAGAAATTTGTGGTTGAATTTGAATATGAGTCAATACCAATATTATTTAGTTTTTTTAGGTTAGTGGGGAATGATTTTTTTGAATGTAGGAATGTGAGGAAAATCTAGATAAAAGTGAGGTCTTCTACCCATGGGAAAAAATATCCTGGTTACTTCAAGGAAATAAAGCATGGTGTGACCCAAGAGGTTATCTCCAGGTAGGATAGGCTTAAGCCTCATGATCAGTATCAGACGGAAAACCAAGAGGTTTATTCGGGTCAAGGGAGGGTGCAAGAAGTGGCTTTTTAAAAGTCTATAGAAATTGATGTACCAGCTGAATTTTTTCCAAAGGAGAGGGGTAGTTCTCCATCTGTTTCTACACGCAAAGAGGTTTGTGATTCTTGTAAGGACAACATCAATGCTACTATTTCCCTTCGTGATATACTTGTAGAAGGAATTCAATCCATTGTTGAAGATCAACATAATGAATCTGATTTAGAACATGATGGTCAAATTCCAAACGACTCTCAATTTTGGGAGGAATTAAATGCTTCTAAAAATAGTAAAGGGAAACATGTTGACTCTACCATCCCACCCAATTTGGACAAGGTTGGACTTGTTTCCATTGAGGCTGATGCGGTAATTCTATTAGAGACTTCTCGGGATGTTATATCCCCTCAGTAAGGGGTAATTAGTCTTTTGAATATGCCATAATATGGGGGAAATATTTTGAGTATTCTTGATATTATTAATAGATCCAGTAATAAGGAGGTCTTTCATGATGAATTTGGGAGCACTCATGTCTTTGAAGCAAATGCAGGGAGATCTGTCTTGAATCCATTGGAGAGCTCTGATCCGGTTAAATCCTTTCCACCGGTGAACACTACTGAGTCAAAGGTGGATGATGAAACTTGGAAATATCCAAAGACATGGCAGAGAAGATGATATTCATGAGGTAGGGTGGTGGTTGTCTCTATCACTGATGATGTTCGCCTATTTTATGTTTCCTTTAGAATAGTTTTTTTCACTGGGTTTATATGTCGTCTCCATCTTGTATGTTGTTTTATTTTATTTGAATAAATTTTGGGACCATGGGCTGATAACCCATGGTATGCACCATTTTCATAATATTAAATGAAATAATATTAAAAATGAATAAATAAAATTGAATAAATTACAAAAATATTTAAAAAAAATGAATTCATAACATTAATTACATGATTTATAGACATATAAAAATGAATAAAAAGGAATACATAGATAATATTAATTAAATAAATAACAAAATTATTAAAAATGAATTATATTCACTATAAAAAACATTAATAACTAAATTAAATCAAATTAAATGGAATACACACACATACATTTAGAATGAATAAATTAAAATAAATAAGGTTACATGATTTGATTAATTAAGTAAAAAATGTGAAAAATTAGTTAAATAATAGTCACTTTTCATATATTGAAAAATGATTTTAATATAAAGGCACAATTAACTACAAAAACACCAAAATGGTGGTAGAGATGGCATACATTAGGGTTCAATTTCATGAAAAAATAGTGTGGGTTGGAGATTGTTCTATGGGAATCAATTATATAAATTTAAAACATATTAAAAATATTAAAACCTAATAAATAAAAATGAGTAAATATTAGTCATATAAATTACAAACATATTGAAAATATTAAAACTTAAAAAATAAATATGTATAAATTTTCAAAGATTCATAAATTCCAAAAATATTAAAAATTAATAAATATCACAAATAAAAAATATTTAATGAAATAGTATTAAAAATGATTAATAAAATTAATTAAATTGAAAAAAAAATAAATGTTAATTCATAACATTAATTACATGAATTGAAAACGCATAAAAAATAAATAAATAAATATTATTATTATTACTAATTATTGATATATGCACTGTATTTTTTTTAAATTGTGATCGAAACTACTTTTTTATTGAAAAAATTATCATTTTTTTAGGTAGAGGAGACCCATTACATGATCCATAAGCCCAGATGACATTAAATCCCATTACATATCCCAAAGGTCCATATTTTGGCCTAAAGGCCTCTTTGGTGAATAGTACCACTACAGTACTCGAGCTGCTATAATAATAGCTACAGTGTCCGCCACTATAACATGTACACACATACATGTGCATAAATATACATGTACACATACATACACATATACACATACACATACACACATACACATACACGTACATATACACATACACAGACGCATACACATACACATACACATACACATACACATACACATACACATACACATACACATACACATACACATACACATACACATACACATACACATACACATACACACATTCATACGCATAGACATGCATATGTACACATACTTGCACATACACGTACATGTATATGAATACACATGCACATACACATACACATACATATGATTACATACAAGTTCATGCACATACATACACACACACAAACACACACACACACACACATATATATATATATATATGTGCATATATACACATACTACAAAAAAATATACATAAACATACACATATACACATACACATACACATATACACATACACATACACATATACACATAAATACACATAGACAAACATGTACACACACATACACATACACATACACATACACATTTATATACACATGCACATAAACATACACATACAAACATACATACACATAGACATACATATGTACACATACATATACATGCACATATGAATATATACATATACACAAACACATGCATACACATACATACACATACATATGCATATTTACATACACATCACTACCACATATCATACCTTTAACAGTGTGCAAAAGGGGCTTTAACAGCACTAAAAAACATTGTTTTCCTAAGCGCCAATAAAAGTGGGGGCCATTTATCAGTGCTACAAAGATAATTGATATAGGTGGTATTTTATCAAATCAATTTCTAGCACTGATATAGGGAACCCTTTATCAGTATGTTTTCTAGCACTAATAAAGTCTCTACTGTTGTAGTGTGTTATTGAAATTATAGAACATTACAGCAAATACACTTGTATGAGAATTCATAATTTAATTGAAATAAAATTTACATCACTAATAAAAAACACTATATTATATACATTTCAAACAACTGTTTTTACAGTTACATTATAAATTAGTATAAAAAACATTTAAAAACATCAATGTTTTGTTGTTTTTAGCACCAATGACCCCCTCTCAAAAATGCTCGATCATGGTATCAGTTTCTGAACAAACCACCCAAACCTGAGAAAAATAATCCACCTATATAAGAAAAAAATATATTAAATTATTAATACAATAAAGAAATAAATTAAACAGAAATATGAAATAATACGTCTATAAAATGTTAATTTTAAATAAAAGGACACACTTCAAATCATATTGGTCACACCATGTATCAGATTGAGCTGAGCCTGATTCCTACATATCACATATGATTTATGGATCATTTTCCTAAAGTATAAAAACAATCTGAATGCATTTACTTATATTTAAGCATGTAAATTATGTTTTTTACTAAAATGTCATTTTAAACTGAAAACATGGACTTTGGGTCATACTGGTCACATCATGGTTTTCTTTGACATGAGATTGATTCCTACACATCAAAAATGACTTATGAATCATTTTCATGAATTATCAAGATAATAAGAGTGTGTTTTCTTGGTTTTCAATGAGTGAATCATGTTTTGACCTAAAATGTAAATTTAAAACTGATAACAGACACTTTGAGTCATACTAGGAACACCATTTAATAAATTTAGGTGACAATGGTTCCTACACATCACAAATGTATTATGGATAATTTTACTAAATTATCAAAACAATATGAATGTCTTTGCTTCATTTTGAGTATGTCACTTATCGTTTTTACTAAAAGGTCAATTTTTAATAAAAGGGAACACCTATATTTATACCGATCACACCACACATTGAAATGAGGTGTAGATTATTTATACACATCTAAAAGGACTTATAGACCATTTTTCTAAAGTATAAAAACAATCAAAATGTGTTTTCTCAGTTTTGAGTATCTCACTTGTGTTTTTTACTAGATTGTCATTTTAAACTATAAACATGCACATTGAGTCATACCGGTCACATCATGTGTTGGTTTAATGTAAGACAGATTCCTATATGTCAAAAATTACTTATGAATCATTTCTCTAAATTATCAAGACAATATGAGTGAGTTTTATCTATTTTTAGTAAGTGACATACTTTTTCAACTAAAATTCCAATTTTAAACTAACAACAGACACTTTGAGTCATATCAGGTACACCATATATCAGATTGAGGTGTGTCTAATCCTTACACATAAAAAATGACTTGGGGATCATTGTGATAAAGTATAAAAAATCTTAATGTGTTTTCATTATTTTGAGTATGTCACAAGTCTATTTCACTGAAATGTAAATTTTAAATAAAAGGACACACTTTGAGCCAAACCCATCACACTATGCATCATATTGAGGTACAACTAATTCATAAACGTCAAAAATGAATTATGGATTATTTTCCTAAAGTATTAAAATAATTAGAATGTGTTTTCTCAGTTTTGAGTATGTCGCTTGTTTTTTTACTAAAATGTCATTTTAAACTAAAAACATGCACTTTGAGTCATATAGGTCATATTGTGTGTCGGTTGGATGTCAATATAATTCCTAAACATCAAAAATGAATTATAAATCATTTTCCTAAATTATCAAGAAAATAAAAGTGTTTTTTATTTGTTTTTAGTGATTTAAACATGTTTTTAACTAAAATGTCAATTTTAACCTCGTAACGAAAACTTAGAGTCATATCGGGCACACCGTGAATCTGATTAAGATTCAGTTGATCCATACACATCAAAAATAACTTAACAATAATTTTCCTAAAGTATCAAAACAATAAAAATGTTTTTTATTCATTTTGAGTAAGTCAATTGTATTTTTTACTAAAAAAAAAGACACACTTTGAGTCATACCGGTCACATCGTGCATCGGATTGAGGTACGACTGATTCCTACATGTAAAAAATGACTTATGGGTCATTTTCCTAAATTATAAAAATAATAATAATGGGTTTAATTGGTTTTTATTATTCCACCTATCTTTTTTACTATATTGTAATTCTAAACTAAAAACATGTACTTTAATTCATATCAATCACATCATGTGTTGGTTTGATGTGAGATTGATTCCTACATATAAAAATGACTTATGGACAGTTTTCTTAAATTATGAAGACAATAAGAGAATGTTTTCATAGTTTTCAATGAGTGACACATGTTTTAAACTAAAATTTCAATTTTAGACTGATAACAGCCACTTTGATTGATAATAGGCACACCATGTATCAGATTGAGGTGAAAATGATTTATACATGACACAAATAAATTATAGATCATTGTCATAATGTATAAAAATAATCTGAATGTGTCTCCTCTATTTTAAGTATGTCACCTATCTTATTTAATAAAATGTCAATTTTAAATAAAAATACACACTTAGAGTCATACGGGTCACACTGTGTGTGCGGTTGATTCCTACACGTCACAAATTAATTATGGATTATTTTCCTAAAGTATCAAAACAATATTAAAGTTTTTTATTAGTTTTTAGTATTAGATGTGTGTGTTTAACTAAAATTTAAATTATAAACTAAAAACATACATTTGGAGTCATACCAAGTTCACAGTGTATCAGATTGAGGTGAGACTTAGACGTGGTTGATTCCTACATTTTTTAAGATAATGTTCATGAAATATATTTTGGGAAGTAATAAATTTCATTAAACTATTTTAAAAATCCTTGTTATATATATCTTTATGATTCAGTTCACATACTAGGAAGCATGGGGTTTTTTCATCCAAAAGAAACATGTTCTCTCTTTTTTGGCTTGTTGCAGATAATGGAAATCCAAATGTGGATTACCAAAAGATCTATAATAAAAACTAAATAAATATTAGATAAAAATTATAAGGTGATTTACTTAAAAATATTTGATAAAATAATGAGAAAATAAACAAAATTAGTAGGAATTCATATTTATATTCAACTATTGAAAATACATTGGTAGGTTAATCCTTAAAATTCACTTCATTTCAGGAAGCATGGGGTTTCCCCTTACATTAAAAAGGAATATATTATATATTTTCTATATTTTTGAAGATATTTGAAAGAAAAATATGACTTACCAAAATATATTTGAAAAAAACTAAATAAGTATTAGAAAAAAAATTATAAGACAATTATCTTAAAAATAGTAGATAAAATGATGAAAAACTTAACTAAATTATAGGAATTCACCTATGAATTCCACTGTTTACAAATATATTTCTAGTTGAATCCTTACAATTCACTTCACGTTTCAGGAAGCATGGGATTTCCTCCTCCATCCAAAAAGAACATGTTCTCTCTTTTCTAGCATGTTGTAGATAGTTGAATAAAAAATATGACTTCCCAAAAGATCTATGAAAAAAACTAAATAAATATTAGATAAAAATGATAAGGAAATTTACTTTAAAATAGTAGATAAAATGATAAAAAAATAGCTAAATAGGTAGTATGAATTCACATTTTCATGATTTCTATATACATTCTAGACACATTTCCCAATTTCCATTATCTTAGTTGTAGCCTCGAAGTCCAGTCTCTCATGAACACAAACAGCTTCCAAAATACCACCCCAACTCTAGAAAACGAATAAACCTATATAATAAAAAAAATTATTATGTTGGTAATACTATAAATAAATTAATTAAACATAAATATGAAATAATACATTAATAAAATGTCAATTTTAAACTGAAACCACACAATTTGAGTCATACCAGGTACATTGTGTATTGGATTGATGTGTGGTTAATTATTATATATCAAAAAATATTATAGATAATTTTCCTAAAGTATAAAAACAATATTAATGTATTTTCTCAGTTTTGAGTATATCAGATTTATTTTTTACTAGATTGCTAATTTTAAATAAAAAGACACACTTTGAGTCATACCGGTCACACCATGCATCAGATTATGGTGTGGTTGATTCCTACACATCTAAAAAGACATAAGTATAATTTTTATAAAGTATCAAAAAAACAAAATGTTTTTTCTTAGTTTTAATTATGTCACTTGTGTTTTTTACTAAAAATTCATTTTAAACTGAAAACACAAACTTTGAGTCATACCGACCATATCGTGTGTTAGTTTGACATGAGACTGATTCCTACACATTATAAATGACTTATAAATAATTTTACTAAATTATCCAAATAATAACAGCATGTTTTCTTAGTTCTTAGTTAGTGACATGTGTTTTGAACTAAAATTTCAATTTTTAACTAAAAACATAAACTTTCAATCATATTGAGTATAAAAATCTGAGAATATAAACTAAATAAGTAGTTAACAATCACCTTTTCATGATTTTTGTATATATTCTAAAACCATTTATACTAACCATTAATTTCTAAAAAAAATCTATTTCCTATTGTGAATATGAGGACTATCGGTCCTGGTAGTATTGGAAAAATATAAAAAAACAAACGATTAATAATTATTTTAAATGAAATTGTAATTATCTTTGAAAATACCTCTTTGGGGATGGAATTTTATTGATGGTATATGATATCTTTCATAAATTTGAAAACATAATAACCACAATATTTACCATTGTTTTTTTGGGTCACTGTAGAAACATTGAGAAAAATATGTAATTTTTTATATATATGTTTTGATAGTGAAATCATAGTATATATACTATAATACTTATCCACTTGTAGAGGTCAATAGGATCCTTATATTCATAGATGGCCCTCATTCCATGATTTTCACAATATTTATACACCACCCTATCATGAAAAAAATCATTAAAAAATAATATAAAATGTATAACTTGAAGTTTAGTTGTGTAACATTTCATGCAGTATATTAAAAATTGATAAACATCATCATGCGTGGTCGGTTTTTTGAGTATCCATGCATTGAATCTGAAAAACAGATCTTTGTAGAATCTAAATTGACTGTAATGAGTCACCAATGCTTCCTAAAAAACAAAAAGGAATAAGTAATGAAATGAATGAAAATTTATTTGATATAATTAAATTGTTAATTTTTACCCCTACATCATGGGTATTAGGAAGAGTATATCATCTGTAAGTTTTCTTTCAAACAGTAAATCTAGTTTTTCCTCTATTACTTCAATTTTCTTTGGTTCTAATTTTAATTATTATGTAGAAGTGACGTAAGGACTAATGAGTCTAAATTTATTTTAATAGGGTTTTACCTTCAAATAGTATTCATATATACACCTGAAAAAATATTAATAGCATTCGATCATAATTAACATAGTAGATCCTCTATTGGACAAAAAAACACGAAAACACGACTCATGTATACATTTAAAACTAAGACTCCAAGACATTTATGCTTGATGATTTCATTTACATCCTCAAGAAAAATATAGTCAGTAATGGCCTCTCTATACATCTATTCTTCACAATCAATTATGGTCGCAACACTATTTCCTAACATTGTATCCACTTGAACATTTAATTTTAGTAAATGTGGAAGTTTAATGGGTAGGGTAAAGGTGCTTTTTAAAGATCTTTTTTAATTGGTTTGTTGATCCTTTAGATTATTTTGATTCAACCTTCTATTTCAGCCCCTTTCCATTGTCCGTCTGTAATAAAATTCATCGGTTCATACATTTTTTCATTAATTGTTAATAATTTTTGATGAAAAATAAATTTATAGTGAATACCTCCTTGATGAGATGTTTTTTACATGATTTAATTGATATATTATGAATGTTCCAATATCTAGGTCGACTATGTGAATATCTTTATCATCAAGTGAAATAGTTTTCTTAGTTATCAACTCTTTATCTATGTTAATCATCACTCTTACATGACCTATTATCAGTTGTTTATTGTGTAGAATATCTCCTTATATATTGTACATGGTACCCCTCACAATAAGGTGATGGGTGGCTATTGATAAATATAAATCACAATCATTTTCACTTTATAAAATATCAGTACGAGGAAGGTATTAGTGTCTTCCTGATTCAAAATTCATATAAAAATTTATGAAAATATTTTTTACCTCTTTTAAGATAGATCTTTGAGGGGAATGGATCGCCTCAATGTTGGTGGGGGTGGGGGGCATCACAAAGTGGTTATTCTTTTATCGTTTCTTCTCATTTATTCCTTCCCATAACATTTTCTAGTAAGTATGAATACCAATTAAATTTTTATTCTAAATAATATAATCATGCTTGAAATTCTTCCATTTTCTCATATTTATCCCTATGTTCATTTCTCTTCTCAAAATATGTTCGGGGTGACACCCAAAAAACCACACCTCTGAAACTACCATACTGTTCAGGTTGTTTCAAGTCCACTGATAGTAGCTCTTAATCTAGTATAGATAATGATGATTCTTGTGTCTATGTCAGTTAAAAAATATACAAAAATAATTATTCATTTTTATATTATACCAATTTAAATAAAAACAAATTTTTATTATGTCAAACATACACATGATTCCCACACTTTTTATGTGTTTTCATATATTAGTATCCCTTCTTTGTTTACACACGCCTCCTTCAATTGCACATGATGTGGGATGGAAGTGGCTTTGGATTTTCATTTATCAATATACTTATATATAAAGTAACATAATTATGATGTTGTTTCATGTCACATAAAAGTATTATGGTAGATTTAAAATACATGCCAATTTTTTTCAATTAAAGTGTACCCCATCCTTACTTTACGGTAGGGGTACATTGGTTTTGCTATTCGTTGCTTATTTTCACCACTAAGTTAATGTTTTATAAATTAAAATTTATTAAAATAAGTGATTAATACATGTATTATTAAGTAATGTATTACTAGTCACAATGTACCTAAAAAGATGTCTCTGTATGATGATGAATAAACACATCCTGTGATTTTTGGTTTATCAGGTGTGCATAAATATTTGGTGGGTGCGGCATTATTTTCCTTTCAGCATTATTGAGATGAAACTTTATAATAATTGTTTGAAATACACTATGATCCTTTCCATCAGGCATTAATACAAATTTCATTTGGGATTCATCTACTATAAATACACTATGCAATTGGTAATGAAGAGTAATTAAACGTTTTAATATTTTGTTTTTTAGTAAAATAAAGAGATAATATCATAATGTTACCCTGATCTCTTCTCAAATCAGTGTCTTAAGCATAGAAAAAACATTTTTCCATGAATCTACATTAATCATCATGTGCATATGAGTGGTGAGCCTAATGTAACTACTAAACATGGATTTGTTATGGTCAATAGTCTAGCTGCATGCATTATATCCACCCTTGAATTTGATGCCTTTGTTTATCACCTTAATAATTTTTTATAACACTATAACACTATAGTGATCCTTTTTTATGGGATAATGATGTTCACCATCTACCATTTTCTCAGCTTCAATATTTTTAATATTTTGTTCTTATGGATTGGCAGCATCAGCATGAGCAGAAGTTTTTTTCCTTTTTATTAGGAGAACCAGTATGTTGAGAAACCTATTATTCCATAGGATTAATAGGATCGACTTGAATAGAAGTAATTATCTACAGAATTGGTTGAACATTTAATTTATATTTCATAAATTCAATAGTGAACACATAATAATTTGAGGTAATGAAATGTATATTATAAAAAATATATAACCTAACTATTGAAATTTCTTTTTTTAAAGGTTAAAGGGATTTCATCCCTCGATCAAGTATCCAAATACCTTAAATGTGGTATCATATGACATAAAATACCCCATATACATTGGTACTTCTATAGAATGATTCTGACATCCTAATGAATGGTCAATCCTTAGTTGAATTTACATATGAATCTTTTGTGGTTTGGTCAATAACAAAATAATTTACGACTTTTAGTTTGTGGGATCTGGAATATAAAATACTTGTACTTCATATGGTTCCATTATAAAGGATTTTTCTTTGTACCCGTCCTTATTAAAATTCACTTTCATGAATCCCAATTCATCTATTTTAACAACACTCCTATTATCAACCCACTTTAATTGAAAAACCATAACTTGTAATGTTGTATTATCCAACTCCCATATTTGTTTGATGATGCCAAAGTATGATGTATTTTCATAAATTTTATTTTTTTCATTATTACAAAATATATGCATCACTTCAACCATAATTGTAACACTACTATTGTGCATGGTACTATTTTAATCATGTTCATTTATATAGAGTGTATATCCATTAATTGCATAATGATTACAAGATAATACATACACACTTGGTACTCTAGCTAGCCATCAAAGTCATTCAGAAATTGAATCTATATTATCATTTGACTCCTTAAAATTGTGGTCTCGAATCCATCCTATAAACTACTGATTATGTGTATTTAATATCCAACCTTCATCCCTTAATGGATTCAAATGCCTAATAATTTATTTGTGGCTTTCAAAATATGGGTCAACCTCTAAGATGTTATGAAAAACATAAAGGTGGGTCTTCTCCTGATCTATAATAGTGATTGTGATAATATATATTCCCAAAATTCCTTCACCTACAAGCTTCCTGGTGTGATGAGATTTTATCAGACCAATTCATTCAAAACCAGACAGGTAGTTGGTATAAAATTCAATATCTTCCTCAACAACATATCTCACTAAAATAAAACCTTATGAACAATTTCTATTTTTGACATACTCTTTAAAAATATTCATACAATTTTCAATGGGGTACATCCATATATAATGTATAGGACCACATATTTGAATCTCTCCTACCAAGTGAACCATCAATTGAATCATCATATTAAGGAATTAAATGGGAAGAAAATCTTCAATTCACATAATATAATACTAATTTCATTTTCTATAGTTGAAAATTTCACCAAGTATATAACTTTTTTTCTTATGGATTTAAAAAAGATACAAATATTGGTTAATGTTTGATGAAAATTCTTGGGAAAATGCAACATAAAGCTACAGGAATTAGAGCTTGTATCAAAACATGAAAATCATATGATTTCATACCCTTTAATTGAAAATCATTCATTGAAATGATATTATTGATATTCAAATAATATCCCTCTGGAACCTTTAAATCATTCAAAAAGTTTTAAAATTGATATATCTACCACCTACATAGTGTAAGAAGTTGGAGGAATAAAAGTTCATTTTTAACCCTTCACTAGAGACAACTCTTCACGTATTCCTATGTCCTTCATGTCCAACCAAGTCTTAATTCCATCCTTCATTTCTTTGGGTGCATTTAGTGATGTGCCAATAGATGCCATCACATACATTATTTTCTTCATGAATGACATAAATAAAATTCCTAACATACAAACAATTCAAATGTGGTAATTCAAAAAAATGATCTCTTTTTCCAATTGATTTTCATACAATTTTTTTAAAATGGTTTACCAAAAGTCATGTCCATATATTTTACTTTCTCAAATAGTTGATCACCTATTAGTGTAGATGGTGTTGTATATTAATATGAAATACCATAAAATTATGTCATTCAAGATCATTACTTTTGTTATCAGGGAATAAATATGTAATTTCCTAGAAACATGGTGTTTGATAAATGTTTTAACCTAATTGACTATGTACCTTGTTCACAAATGGGAAACCCTTCAGTTCCTTTAATTTTATATCCTAACAAATTTCCATAAGTAGGAAAGTCATTTATCATCCCGTACAACATGCCTCTCAATTTTAAATCTTCATTTTTTGTAAGAATCATACATCATAACACCTGAATCCCACAATAATTTCAAATGTTTGATCAATGTAGTCAAATAAACATCAATATCATTACCTGATTGTTTTGGTCCCGGTATATGCATAGATAAAATAATTTATTTTCATTTTAAACATAGACATGGTGGGATGTTATAATTTACCAACATAATCAGCCATGTACCATGAGTTGTGCTTTTAAAAACAAAAGGGTTCACTCCATATGTAGATAACTCAAGAAGAAGGTTTCTCATATCTTTTCCAAATTCAGGATACTTGTGATCAATTTTATTTCACTAAGGAGAGTATGTCAGGTGATGAAGTTTCCCATATTTATTTCATGTATTCTCATACCATATTAATGTTATTTCAGGATCCTTACTTACATATAGGCACCTGAACCTTGAAATGATTAGAAAGTACCATACAAATTTCATAGGACCTGATTCATCTTTCTTATATCTAGAAGAACCACACTTTGGTCCTTTTTTAAGTGATTTTTGGTCTTCTTGAAATAGTATACAGTCATTTGGACAAGAATTTATTCCTTTATAGATCATACCCATTAAATATATCATTATTTTAGTGTAATTTTTTTGGTAAGGAAGCACATTTTCTTATAGTAGCATATTGTCCAAGAGAGAAAGTACTATAGTAAAACCGTTATCACTCCATCTATTACTAGATTTTAAATTATACAGCTTTAGCATGGCTGAAAATTCTATATATTTAGTATATCCATCATACAATGGTGTCTTTTTAAAACTCCTTAACTTTTAAAATAATTTTAGACAATCATAAATTTTATCTTCAAATTTCATTTTCATTTCCTCAATAAGATCTTCATTATCGTTCACACTTGTAATCACATACTCGATAAGGACTTCATCATTTTTCACACTTTTAATCATGTTATATTATCCATAAAATGCAATCATATACTATCACTAGCTATATTCAGTTTTTCCTCATGTATATACTAGAAAATATGATTTTAACAGCGCTAGTTTTGGGATTTAGCAGCACTTGAAAAGCATTGTCTACCAAAGCAAGGTTAAAAGACACCCTTTATCTGCACTTAAAAAAATACCTGACAAAGGAACCCTTTAACAATGATAAAAAAAGTACTGATAAAGGGGGAATTTATCATTGCTTTTTGTGATCACTAATAAAGGCATCCTTTATCGTCACTTTTTTAAGCGCTGTTAAGGGGGCGTCGTTCGGTCCTCTCCTTACTGCCAGCGCTCCCCCCCCCCCCAATTAGTGCTTTTCACACACTTGCATGCCCCCCTTTAACAGTACTTCCCCCACCCTTCAACAGTGCTTTAGGAAATTCCATCCCTCTTATGTGTGCCTAGATTCGAACTTTGGACCTCCCCTTTAGGATTTGAATGCCTTTACCACTACACCAGCTTGTTTTATTACATATTTTTTGATATTTCTATATATATATATATTTAAATGCATATTTTTATTCATATATTTATTTAATTATTTTAAAATTACTTCATAAAATATATGTTTATGTGTGTGATATATATAATTATATTTATTAAAATGTATTATATGTTAATATTCATTCACATATACTAGAATAAAATATAAATACATATTTGTTTATTAATGCACACATATATGTAAATATAAACAATATATATATTTGTATAAGTATATATATTCATATATTTTTATAATGTAAATAAATGGTTAGATATTGTTTTAAATACTTTTTTAGAATATATCTATATATATTATATATTTAGATATAAATTTGATACATTACATATATATTTATATGTTTATATATTTACATATTCACATATAATTGTATATATACATATAATTTTTTTATAATGTATTTATAAAAATTTGTTGTAAAACACATTTATATAATATATTTAATAATCATAATGATAATGATAATGATAATGATAATTATTTATTTATAAAAATACAATTATATATGATATATATACATAATATTGATATGCACACACACATATTAACACACACGATTATACATTTATATTTTTCACATACACATACATATATTTATATAATTTGTGTTTATTTAAATATATTAGAATATACACATACATATATATTTATTTATTGACACACACATGTTTATATATAAACATTACTTGTATATGTATATATATACATATTAATTCATTTTTATAATGTAAAAAATGGATAATTTTTTACCTAAAATAAAATGAATGATAAATATTTATTTTACATATTTAAAAATAAATTTTTATGTAAACATATTGATTATGTATTTATACATGTGATTTATTATAAATAAATATAAGAATATATGAGCATATTTAATTATAAATAAAACTACATTTTGAAAAATGTTGAAACTTAAAAAATCATAATATCAATATGAATGTAAGTTCTGGGAATAAGTTTAATCTCCACCAAAAAAAATAAGACCCCCTTAAATGAGTTTGAAATTCCATTGAATGTTAAAAAATTAGGATAATCTTAACTATAAAATCATTTTTGATATTAAAAATGAATAAATAAAATTAAATAAATTGCAAGAATATTTGAAAAAAGTTAATTCATAAAATTAATTACATGAATTACAAACACCTAAAAAATAATTAAAAATGAATAAATAAATATTATTATTATTATTATTATTAATTATTGATGTGTGCACTGTATTGATTTTATATAAAAAATATATGTAATTATTAACCTTTATAATTTTTAATAATTATTAAAATTGTTATTATTTAATTAAATATATAAATAATCAAAAATATATAAATAACTATCAAATCTGAATATATTACCAAAAATATTAAATGAATATATATTAAAAATGAATAAATATTGATATGAATATAATATATAAATTCAAATATGAATCGTATATTTAAATAAATATATTAATTTATATATTATATAATTTTTTAAATAAAATATCAATATATCATATTTATATTAATTACATACTCATTTTGTAATTAATGTATATAAATTTACTATTAAACATTTTAATTGACTAATATAAATTTGATAATTTTTTACATATAAAATTATGAAATTAAGTTTCAATTTTTGTTAAAAGTTATATAAATCCTATATATATATACTATAACATAAATCTTATTTAAAAATGTATAAATATTTATAAATTAATTAAATTATTCACTATGACTTTTATCAGTACTAAATAAAAAGCGCAGATAAAGGGAGGACTTTTATTAACACTAGAAAAAGAAATGATAATGGTTTCTCTTTTATCAGATCTTTTATTTTCAATAATAAATGTTACCTTAGTCGGTGTTTTTTCCTAGCGTTGAAAAAATTTCCCCTTTATCAATGTTGATAAAAGTTACTTTTATTAGTGTTTTTTTCTAATGTTGATAAAAGTCTCTAACCCTTTATTAGTACTTTATGTTTAGAATTGATAAATGTTAACACTGAATATCGCATGATCTGAAGTAATGGTCACTGGTAAAGAGGTGTTGCAGGCACTGAAAAAAGGGGGTGTGTTAGAGTGAGAGCGGAAGAGGGAGGGGTGAGACGTTCAAAAAAAATTAAAATTTTATCAGCATTTTTTTAACGCTGATAAAGATGGTCTTTGTCGATGATTTTTTTAGCACTAATAAAAGTCGTGGCTTTTAATAGCACTAAGCATGTCAGCTCTTTTTTACCACCAACAAAGCCCATTTCTAGTGATTTCAAAAGCACAATCTATAATAGTGATATAAACATTACTTGTATAGGTATATATATATTAATTCATTTTTATAAGGTAAATAAAATGGAATTTTTTTATTATAAATAAAATGAATAATTAATATTTATTTTCATATGCTTTATATAAATACAGTTTTATGTAAATATGTTTAAAAATTTAGTTGTACAATTGATTTATTATATGTAAATATATGAATATATATATAATTATAAATAACATTACAAAATGAAAAATGGTAAACTTTAAACACAATAATATCCACATGAATGTATGCTCTGGTAATGAATTCAATCTCCACTGGAAAAAAAAAGACAAGAAGACCCCATTAAATGAGGCTAAAATTACATTGAATGTTTAAAAATAGGGGTATCTCGATAAAAACTGAGTTTTGGATGCCATCAAGATCTTTTTTCACCTTGGAAAAAAACTAACCAAGGTCCCCCGAGTCACCAAATTGTATATCATTTTACAAAATTTGATTTTATGTGTGGTAGAGTTCAAATAGACACCTGGATCAAAAGTTATGGTTGTTTGATGTTCAAGTCAGGTTTTCAACTTATCTTGGATTGTTCATTAATTTATTGAGTTTTTATGTCATCCAATTGTTGTTAAATTATTATTACTCAGTAATAATTAACAAATTTTTTAATTAATATTAATTGATAATTATTTTATAATCCATTTTTCACTAATTATCTTATATATTAATGTAAATTCATATTTAGTCTTATATAAATCATATATAATAAAATATATTATATTTATATTAATATGAATATATTAATATATTAATATATTTTTTTTATGATATATAATTTTTTATGAAATATAAATTTTTTTAGCACTAAAAAAATTATTGATGAAAGTTTCTTTTATCAGTGCTAAAAAATGGTGACATGTGAGTGTTTTTATTAGCGCTTTTAAGTTGTGATGAAAAATAATTTCCCTTCTCCAGTGTTTTTTTCTATGAATGTTAAATTTTAGTGCTATATATACCAAGATTTGTAGTAGTTCCAACTAATCTTATATTGCACTATTACAAATCATCCCTCTAATAGTGCACAAAAAGGTCATTAATGGTGCTAAAAAACATTGTTATCCTCATCACAATTAAAGGGGGTCCCCTTTATTAGTGCTTTCATTAGAACAAATAAAATCCCCCCTTTATCAGCACTAGAAATAGCATTGATAATGGTCAACCTACTGTAGTGTGGTATTTGAATAATAGCACACTATAGAAAATACACCTATAACTTGTATGAAAATACACTAGTATCAAAATATATAATTTAATTGAAATAGATTTTATATAATGAATACCAAAGAAACACTTCTATATATATTTCAAATAATTTTTTTATAATTATATTTACAATTAAAATCCACAAATACTTAAAAACATTAATGTTTCATCGCCTTTGGCACCCGTGATCCCCTCTTAAAAAAGCATAACCATGGAATCAGTTTCTAAAAAAACCACCCCAAGCTGAGAAAAATAATCCATCTATATAAGAAAACAAATCATATGTTAGTAATACTATAAATAAATAAATTAAACATAAATAAAAAATAATACATTAATAAAATTTCAATTTTAAATAAAAACACACACTTGGAGTTATACTGGTCACATTCTGCGTCGTATTAAGGTGTGAGTGATTCCTACACATCACAAATGACTTATGGATCCTTATCCTAATGTATCAAAATAATATGAATGTTTTTCCTCAGTTTTCAATATGTCACGTGTTCTTTTTATTAAAATTAATGTCAATTTTAAATAAAAATAAAAACTTTGAGTTATACTGGTCACACCATGCATTATATTGAGGTAAGGCTGATTATTACATGTCACAAATTACTTATGGATCATTTTCCTAAAGTATCATAACAATACAAATGTGTTTTCTTGGTTTTGATTATATCCCTTTTGTTTTTTACTAAAATGTCATTTCAAACTAGAAACACGCACTTTGAGTCATACTGGTCACATTTTATGATGGTTTTGTATGAGACTACTTTCTACATGTCCCAAATGACTTGTGAATATTTTCCCTAAATTATCAAGAAAATTTGAGCATGTTTTATTGGTTTTTAGTGTGTGACACACGTTTTGAACTAAAATGCAAATTTTAAACTGATAATGGATACATTTACTCATACTAGTAACAATGTGTGTTGGATTGATGTGTGTTTTATTCCTACACATAAAAAATTACTTATGGATCATTTTCATAAAGTATAAAAACAATCCAAATGTGTTTTATTAGTCTTCAGTATATTGCTTAATATTTTTACTAAAATTAATTTCAATTTTAAATAAAAAGACACACTTTGAGTCATATCGGTCACACCATGCATTAGATTGAGGTGCGGTTTATTTCTACACATCAAAAATGATTTATGGATCATTTTCATAAAGTATAAAAACAATATGAATGTTTTTTTGGGGTTTTAATTATGTCACGTGTTCATTTTACTAAATTTAATGCCAATTTAAAATAAAAAGACACACTTTGAGTTATACCGATCGCATCATGCATTGAATTGAGGTGAAATTGATTCCTACATGTCACAAGTGACTTATGGATCCTTTTCCTAAAGAATAAAAACATTTAAAATGTGTTTCCTTGGTTTTCAGTATGTCGCTTGTTCTTTTTACTAAAATTAATGTCAATTTTAAATAAAAATACACACTTAGAGTCATATTGGTTACACTGTGCATCAGATTGAGGTGAGGATTATTACTAAACATCACAAATGAATTATAGATCATTTTACTAATGTATAGAAATAATAAAAATGTTTTTATTGGTTTTTATTATGTCACTTGTTCTTTATACTAAAATTAATATCAATTTTAAATAAAAAAGGCACACTTTGAGTCATATCAGTCACACTATGTGTCGGATTGATGTTTGATTGATTCCTAAAAATCACAAATAAATTATGGATCGTTTTAATAATGTATCAAATAAATTCAAATGTGTTTTATTGGTTTTAAATATGTAAATTGTTATTTTTACTAAATTTAATCTAAATTTTAGATAAAAATACACACATAGAGTTATACCAGTCACATTGTGCATCGGATTGAGGTTCATTTGATTCCTACATGTCAAAAATGACTTATTTATCTGTTTCCTAAATTATCAAAACAATACGAATGTTTTTTCTCAATTTTCAATATCTCACTTATTCTTTTTACTAAAATTAATTTCATATTTAAATAAAAAGACATACTTGTAGTCATATTGGTCACACTATGCATCATATTGAGGTGAAAATGATTCCTACGCATCAGAAATGACTTTTGGGTCATTTTCTTAAAGTATCAAAACAATAAAAATGTTTTTTATTCATTTTGAGTATGTTACTTGTATTTTTTACTGAAATGTCATTTCAAACTGTAAAAATTTACTTTTAGTCAAACCTATCACATCATGTTTTGGTTTGATGTGAGACTAATTCCTACATGTCACAAATGACTTATTAATCATTTTCCTAAATTATCAAGACAATAGAATTATATTTTATTGGTTTTCAGGGAGTGGAACACATTGTGAACTTAAATGTCAATTTTAAACTAATAGAGGATACATTGATTCATACTAGTCATACCATGCATCAGATTGAGGTTTGGTCGATTACTACACATCAAAAATAACTTATAGATACTTTTTCTAAAGTATCAAAATAATATGAATAAGTTTTATTGGTTTTAAGTATGTAACTTGTTCTTTTTACTAAAATTAATGTCAATTTTAAATTAAAAGACACACTTGGAGTCCTATTGGTCACACCATGCATTGGATTGAGGTGTGGCTGATTTCCACACATTAAAAATTACATATGGATCGATTTCCTAAAGTATAAAAACAATCTGAATGTGCTTTCTTGGTTTTGAGTATATCACTTGTTATTTTTACTAAAATTAATGTCAATTTTAAATAAAAATACACACTTTGAGTCATATTTTCCATACCATGTATCAGATTGAGGTGTGGTTGATTACTATTCAGAGAAAATGACTTTTGGATCATTGTTCTAATGTATCAAAACAATCTAGATGAATTTTTTTATTTTTTAGTATTTCACTTGTTCTTTCTATAAAAATTAATGTAAAATTTAAATAAAAAGGCACACTTGGAGTCATATCAGTCACACTATGTATTGTATTAAGGTAGGGGTGATTCCTACACATCACAAATGACTTATATATTATTTTCCTATATTATAAAAATAATAAAAATAATTTTTCTTCATTTTAATTATGTAACTTGTTGTTTTTATTGTAATTAATTTCAATTTTAAATTAAAAGAAATATTTGGAGTTATACCGGCCACACCATGCATCAGATTGAGGTTCGGCTGATTTCTACCCATCACAAATGAGTTATGGATTAATTTCCTAAAGTATCAAAATAATAATAATGTGTTTCTCAATTTTGAGAATGTGATTTGTGTTTTGAACTAAAATTTAAATTATATAATAAAAAAATACAGTTCGAGACATACTGAGAACATTGTTTATTGAATTGAGGTGAGGCCCATTGATAACAAAAACTAAATTTAGTTCTTTTCTTATAAGAGTACAGAAAAACACAAAGTAACAAAGATACACAAAAATTGAGAGGAATCCAATACACTAAGGGGGATTGAGGTAATGGATTTTGACAGTGTTCTCTTGGACTTAGTGGAATCCCTCCAGAGGGAAGCACCCAAGATATAAGAAACAAAACATATGAACACCTTGAGTCACCTTGGAATATAGAAAATCAGAAACAATATTTTATTCATATCAATTATTAAAAACTTACATGAAGTTGTTCGATAGGAACTTACACCTCCTAAGAGTTCACTTAATTGAATAGGGAATAGTTCCAAGGCCATGAAGAGAATTGAACACTACAAGATAATTTGTTTCCACATCCGTAAGGAGTACATTTCTCTGACTACGCAGAAAAATCTCAGGGATCATTGTTTGGGCATCTTCCTGAAGAGAATCACCTCTACCAAAAGAAGCACAAAAATATAGAACCAACGATCCCCTTGTGTCTCGGACCACCCCACTTCCCTTCATTAGACCTGTAATGTAATTTTTCATCTACATTTATCTTAATAACCACCTGATAAGGGACCCATCAGACCCATCTCCCTAGTGTTGTGCTAAGAGCATTGCTTTCAGCTGATATTCTATCAAGAAGAGGTTTTATAAAAGGGTTTTCATCACATTCTTGACATAGGTTAATTAAATCTAGAAATATATTCCTGTTTTTGAAGATGATACCCATTTTTGTACCTTGAATTCCCCTATTTCAGACTTCATTTTACTCTTTCCAGATACACCAATAAACTTCTTCTAGGATGAGTGCTCATGAAACATTCTCTAGTACTCGGCACCCTTCCCCCTAGAACCATCGATTGATGAAGTATAAACATGATGCCACATGGATATACCAGTTAATAAAACCATCAAAATCATGAAAAAAACATATCATCCACTCACTTTTTAAAAATAGAAGGTCAGTGTTTTCAGTTCATGATGCCCTACAGTAGTGGCACTTGGAGGAAAGGATCACACCCAAATGCTTGGTATTGTCCTTTGTGGGCAGAACATTATTACAGACCCTCCATACCAACAAATTAAACATCATTGGGATCTCTCTATTCCATATAACTTCACACCATTCATCATGGGCATGATTAGTAGTTTTTGTTTTATAAAGATATTTGGTTGAGAAGGAACCTGAGGAGGATCTCGTGAATAGACATCTTCCTAGCTCAGAGGTGAGCACTATGTTATCATATATAATCTGTTATTCCCTGTACAAGATGGCATGTATAAACCTCATATGAGCACTTTCTTTCCTAAAGGATATATTTAGAGTAGGAAATCTAGGAAATCCAATCCTTGTTCTCACCCAGTTATGATGTCATAGTTTAATGTCCCCTCTACCCACAATCCACTGGTTGTACTATTGGAGATCCAATATAAAAGGATGTATCATGAGCCTGATTGCATAAAGTCTACTTCTCTTACATCTGAGGTCAAACCCATACATGTACTGCATAATTTTTCCCCATAGCACTTCCCCTCCAAAACCTCCCAGGATAGTTTAGTATAGAGGCCCTATATAGTTGATGAGACACTTCTAATGTTGATCCCCACCTCTGATAGGGGTTTTTCCAACCTATCCCAATACACCTAGTGGTGATGACCTTATAATTGATCATCCAACAATAATGATTCCATGATTTTCTCCATTCATAATATTACCCCTTTTGAGACCTTTACTAAGGAGAGTAAGTGCATTGTGATATATGATAGTGCACTATTTATTAGTGTTATTCTCCCTCTGAATGAAAAAACAGATTTTTCTAGTTTATGTTTCTTCCTATTATTTTTTTCAACCACCTTATCAAAGTTCCGAATGAGGAGATTTATTATGGAGACCAGAGTATCCATATCTTCTATGGGGGTGGTTCCTCTACACATGCTCGTACTTCTTTCCAAGGAATTGACCCTCCTTTCTGAACACCTGCATGTGATAAAAATACTACTTTTGTCCATATTAACCACTTATCCACTCCATTTTCAATAGTACTCCCTCTAATAAATTACTTAATACCATTTAGAAACACAATTGTGTCATCAGAAAACCTAAGGTTGTAAATTCTACAAGATTTATAACTGGAATGATACGAATGGGTTTTTCCATGTACAATGATTTTTTTAATATGCTAACTTAGGGAGTCCTAAGAGATAATGAATAAGGTGGGGGAAAGTGGGTCTCCTTGACTAAAACCTTTTTCATCATTAAAGAATCTATATTTTTTCCCATGAAGGATATAGAAATCCATGAATATCTAAATCACTATAACAAGAGGTTAATATCCCATGCAGGATAACACTTTGAAAATGAAATTCCATTCTAACCTATCATAGGCTTTGTTCATATCCAATTTAATTACTATATTCGATCCAAAATACTTGTGGTTGATATCACCAATAACCTCTTAGGTCAACCCAATGTCCCCCTAAATTATTCTCCATTTAACAAACTTGTGTTGTTATTCATATATCCATATGAGGATATAAACTGATATCCATTTCTTGAGGATGAAATCCATTACTTTGTAAGGGAATTTTCACATAGATATTGGCCTATAATACTAAAGGGAGCTTTGGTCCTTATCCTTTTGAACCATCTGCATCTTGGTGGCATAAGAAAGAAGTGGGATGTTTCCACCATTAAATAAATCAAGCATCACCTACACCATCTCATCATTGAGATAGTCCCAATTTTCCCTATAAAAATACCCATAGAATCCTTCAAGACTTAGCTCACATTTGGGATTGAGAATCCACACAACTTCTCATATCTCCATCCCTTCAGTTGTGGCCTCCAAAGTCATATTTATAGACCCTACGACCATGTGAGGTATAGATTCATAGAATTAATCATTCCCCCTTGGGTATCCCTCTTCTATAAAAGCATTAGGGCCAGAAAATAAATTCTTGAAAAATCATATACCATTTTTTCCACCACATCTTTATCATCTAAATAAGACCCATCTTCCATGATTATATTAGTACTCCTAAATATCTGTCTCTATTTGACACATGCAATAAATAAACTTTTTTTTATCCCATTCACACATCCATTTTAGCCTCAACTATTCATGGATTATACACTCCTATTTGATAAGTATTCTAGAAAATATGTTTTTCTTGTTGGTGAGATTGTCAAAAAAACGTCATTCCAATTGTTTTACAAACTAGTTTCAAGTATTTTTATCTCCATGATTTTTGCCTCCACGTCTTGGAAGTGATATAGTTGGTTCCTTATCCAAATTTGGAATTATCTATTGAGACATATGATTTTATTATGAAGCCTCATCCATACAAGTCCCTGTGAATGTTTTCTCCACAATTCCCTGATCATATGCTAGAATCTTGGGTCCTCTATCCACGTATGAGAGAACATGAAACATTATCCTTAGTCAGACTTAGTAGAGACAATGATGCATCTGGGGGAATGATCTGATAGACTACAAGTGAGGTTGGAGACCTTAATATCTTGGAAGTAGGAAATTTCAAGTAATTTTACAAGGAAGCGATCAAGACAAAACCAAGTCCAATTTCTTCGTCTCCGATTATTTCCCTGGGAGAAATGGTCTCCCCCATATCGCAAATCTATGAGACCACTATTATTCTTGAATAAAATAAAGTCTTGGCTATATTTTAATGGAAAGTAGCCCTCCCCTTTCTTCTCCAGTGGATCTACAACTCTGTTAAAATATCCTCTCATGAATCATGGGGAGTCCCACGGGTTAAAGTAATTAAGGTTGTTCTAAAGGACCTCCTGAACCTGAGCATCACATTTTACATAATCAAATGACAAGAAGAAGTAGTGGGTCCATGAGATGATATTTGAAGTTATAAACTGATTTGAAGATGAAATCAGGTCCACTGAGAGGTTTTGATTTTAAAATATCCAAATACATAGATTATGGGGGTTAGTATGCAGGTGATTTTTCTCTCTTACTCTATGCACCAAATCCTTGATTTTAGAAGATCTTTGTTTTAGCTCAAACGTTTCTACAAGAGACATAGAAATACTATGAAATTTCTTAGCATTGAAATGTGATTTTATCTTGGATCCAAGTTCATGGGAGTTCTAGATGATAAAATAAATCATTGATAGAAGTTTGTTTGGATTTGTCCTAAGATGAATAGCCACACAAAGATGAAGAAAATGCAGAAACTGCCTTGAGCATTGACTGAGGTCTAGTGAAAACCCCATTACAAGGCACTGAGGATTCCACTATTAAAGACACCAACCAGTCAAGGATCCTGAACTTCATCAGTACATTGACTGGTGGTGAGGGGAGAGAGGCCCCCAGTCGAGAATAATGCCCATGTTTTTTATGGAGGATATTTTGCAGTAGATCACTGGTGGTGATCTCAACAACACAAACACAACGAGTAACAAAAACTGATATTTATTTCTTACATTGGGATTCATATTACAACACACATGATCCTCCTTATTTATAAGGATAAAAATAAACAAAAATCCAATGATGTAAAAATAGATAGAAAACAAGTCCGTAGTTGGTTGCAGTAGGTTCCCCCCAATCCACCAAATCTTCACATGTCAAGACATCTTAGTGGAACTCCTCAATCCTCCATCCTAGAAGTGGATGGTAGGTTCCATTTGAAGAATAAGAGTTTAATATCCAACATCCCCCCTTAAACTCGTATCCATCATGACCCATGATTTTACATCATATCCGGGTGGGTAACCAACTAGTATAATGACTTCACCATAGTTATTAGTTGAAATAAATTCAAAATCATAGGTGGAACCATATAAGAAGATCACTAGAGTTGATTGCATGAACAAAATTTCTGCAAAAGGAAGAAAATTGGATTTTATTGCTTTAATTTGGAATTATTTCATCTTGTAATCCTCTTCAAGGATCATATTCATTTTCAAAAAACCCTCTACCTTGGGTTTGTGTTCTTTAAAATTTCCCCCCTTGCTATAGGACTTCATCGGGACATGGACGCATTGGAAGGAGGCTTCATTATTTTTTACCAAAGGAACCGATACAGAGCTCCGATGCTTTAGGATTTCTGAATCGATGGATGGATCATTGGATATAATGTCGATGTCGGACTCTACTTTCAAGAATAATTTTGTGTTTAATATCAACTTTTGTTATTTAGTGCCTTTTGGAAAGGCGTCTTCACTGAATAGAAACTCCATTTCTTTGGTAGATTCTTGTGTAGACATTTGATTCATTTTTTGGAGATGAGATAGAGAGGTGAAAGGTGAAGGCGAAGGGTATCAATTAACATTTTCAATGTCCGTAAATAATTCAAAGGGATCGATGAAATTGAATTCAATATCCAGGAAAGCTATTTTTTCAGATATTGAAAAAAAAATTCTAATCGTAAACATCCTCTTTTTTTTAGAACTGAGGATGACAATTTTTTTTTTGAATTGGGTACTGCAACAATTTTTCCTTCAACAAATAAATTGAGAAATTGTTGTTGTGTCTGATGGAAAGAGTGGCCAAAGAAAAAAATAGCTTGAAATGGTTTTTTGGAAAGGTAGGATTGATGAATTGCAATTACCTTGATATTTTTTTAAATAGGATAAGTCAAAGAGGTTGAATCCTAGTGATGGGAGGAAGAAAGATAATGAGAATAAAAATTTAATTTGACAAAATAGAGATTGGCGTAGGGTATAAGAGGCTTACAAAGTTCAAAGGTATTTTTTTAAATAGGTAATAGGCATGGAGAGTTGATGGAGGGAAGGGAGAGGGGATAGAATCTCCTTGAAATAAGGAGACTTGAGGAATAAAACCAAAAGGTGCAATCAATTTTGAAAAAAGAATCAACACTTTTAACAAATAAAAAAATCAAAAATAAATTTGGAATAAAAACCAAAGGTGATGGAAAAGTGGATTTCAAATACCCGAGGGACTATTCATAATCTTTTTGTATGTGCCTTCTACTACTACAGTTCTGACAGAACTCTCACACAAAAGTTGGAAACATCTTCAACCTGCCTCGGATACCACTGAAGGTGGTTATGAGAAGTGGAAGTGGATGCAGATTCAACCTCTTTTGATACCACTGGTGGAGGATCTTTTATAGTGGTTCACTGGTGGTGATTTCAACAACACAAACACAACAAGTAACAAAAAATGATATTTATTTCTTGCACTGAGATTCATATTAAAACACACATAATACTCCCTATTTATAGGGATACAAATACACAGTAAATCAATGATGTAAAAATAGAGAGAAAACAAGTTCGTAGTTGGTTGCGGTGGGTTCTTCCCAAGCCACCAAATCTTCATACGTCAAACTGTCTTGGTGGAACTCCTCAAGCCTCCATACTAGAAATGGATGGTAGGTGTTGTTCGATGAATAAGATTTTAATGTCCAACAGTTTTATTGTAAAGACATCATCCCCATACAGGTTTGGATGGGTGATCCCCAACAGGTTTCGGACCAAGGGAGCTGGGAAGGTTGACTAGAATTGGACCTAGAGAGTAGGGGATCAAATCTGTGCAAACTGGACCCACCATCTTCAGTTTCCTAGATTCCTGACTAAGCACCCTAGGTTCTAGCTGTGAAGGAAGCGTTGAGGTCTCAGGCTTCATCTTAGAACAATCCCCCATATCAGATTGGGCCAATGGGAGGATTTCGGCTATCAGTGGGGGAGGGGTCACATCATTGCTTGAATCAATCATCTTGAAAATTTCTAATCCAGACTGACAAAACTTATGGCACACCGATAAATAGTGGCCCTGTAGATGGAAATGTATGCAATAATAGGTAGGCACAAGGAAATTCAATGGTTGAGACCAGTCTGGGGATCCCACCACTCGGAGGAGGATACACACCCAAAGAAGCTGAGCAAGGTCCATTTCCACACATATCTACACCTCCACTACTACCTCAAGGTGGAGAGTTTGGTCACCAGAAAAGAGGAAAGTCCCCACTAAGTCAGATACCTCTCAAGAAAGAGATGTTCTAAAAAGGTATCTGAAGCCCAGGGAGGGAAATCCACACCACCTCTCAGGAGGGATCCCTTCCCTAGTGCACCTCCATAGACCATCGTTACAAGAAGAGCCTCCACCGACTAACATATATGGAGCTTCAGATCACCACCTTGGTGAAGTTAGCTTTGGAATCCAGAACAATATAGAAAACTTTTGGGTTCAATAACAAGACCTTGGCTAAAAACTCTAGATCCCATGAGCTCACAAAATCCTTGAACAAGGTAAGGGCTAGTTTTTCTATTCTGACTCTTACAACTAGGTTCCATTTAAACTGAGCTAATTCTTCCTCAAAAGAATTAATTGGGATTAATAGGACCAGATAATTATCATCTGAGGGAGACATTGGTGCTAGAGGAAGAGTAGGGAATAGAGGACTCTTCAGCTCTGTATAACACTACCACAAAAATTTATTTTCATAGCATCACCTTTAACAAGTATAAAAAAGGCATTCATAAAGGGGTACTTTTAATAGTGCTAAAAAGCATTGATTAAATATACTTTTAACAGTGCAAAAAACACTGTTAAAAGTATCCCTTTATCATCGTTTTTTTACGCTGATAATGGAAAGACTTTATCAGCACTTTTTTTACTATCACTAATAAAGGGTATATTTCAAAAAAATATATTAATATATAAATATATTGATATTGATATAAATATAATATATATTTTTTAAATATGTTTCAAAAAAGTATAAATAGACATTTACACTTAATATATAATAAATTTCATGAAAATGATTTATAAAATATTTAAAAAATATTATTAATTAAAAATTTGCTAATTATCATCAAGTAATAATCATTTAATAACTATTTGAAAGCACTAAAAATCAAAAAATTAATAAAATTTCGAAAATAAGTTAAAAACATAACTCAAACTTTAAAAGGCCACAATTTTTTATCCTGGTGTCCATTTAAGCTCTACCACATATCCAATTGAATTCTTTGATGATCTCTGCAAGCTAATGATATAAGGGAATCTTTTTTCACATTTTTCAAGTCCAAAAAAAGGCCTATATGGCCTCTAAAAGTGAGTTTTTAGTCAAGATATCCAACTTTTTTAACATTCAATGAATTTTCAGTCTCATTTCAGGGGGGTATTTTCTTTTTTTCAGTAGTGACTAAATTTATTCCTAGGTATTACATTTATCTTGATATTATGTATTTGAAATTTTATTGTTTTTCACAGTGTATTGTTATTTATAATCAAATATGTAACAATATATACATATTTTTTATATATTTACACATAAAAAATTAATTTTATAAATAAATTATTAAATATATTTACATATAAAGTATATTTATCAATATATAACCCTTATAATATACATTTTATTTAAAATACAAATATATGAATATTTATATACCTATATAATGTTTGTGTGTGTTAGTGTGTGCCTGTATTAACAAACTGATATATATTATCTTTATACTCTAATATATGAATATACATATGAATATATAATATATGTAAATATAAATATAAATATGTATAATTATACTTATAGATACACACATATATAAAATATGTATACATGTGTATGTATGTTGTATATATTTATGTATTTATTTATTTATTTATAAACACACACAAAAATATTTTATAAATGTATTTAAAACTAATCTTATAAATATATATTAATATAAAAATAAATATACAGATAAAAAATATAACTAAATATATATATATATACTAATATACTAATATACTAATATATATATATATTAATGTAAATAAATATATATATATATATATATATATTATCAATCTATATTAATATATTAATTAAGATAACTGTATATATATATATCATTAAATGGAGAACAAAACAAGATGGGTGAGTAGTAAAGGTGAAAGTGTGCAAGGGATAGGTCTCGAGTTTGAATTCAAGTAGAGGTAGGGTGTGTGGCCAAGTTCAAGGGGGGATAGCACTATTAAAGGGTGGGAGTGGGTGCGCTTGATGTTGTTATAAGGGGTGGTGGGGGCACGGGTGGGGCCTCCTAAAACTGTTAAAAGGGGGAATTAAGTGCTGTTAAAAGGGTGGGTATCTGATTTAAAGTAATTTTTAAAAAAAATAACTTTTATCAGTGCTAAAAAAGTGCTGATAAAATACCCTTTTATCGTCACTTTTTTAGCATTGATAAAAGACCCCTTTTATCGTCTCTTTTTTTAGTGCTCATTAAATTGGCCTTTATTAGTGATTTTTTTATCACTGATAAAAGGGACCACCAATTTTTTTTCAGGTCAAGTGTTAGAGATAATGGAATAGAATATGGTCCCAGGTCCATCAATCCTACCATCACTAATAAGGGAGGATCCAAAGAGCCAAGACCAACGGTTGAAGCAGTTTGAAATTTCAATGGCATGTGCAGTGCATTCATTTACATAATTAAATCATTCAATTTTTCTCAAGAATTATATATGGATAATTGAGTATGTGATATGTGCTTTTATTTCATCTATCTATAAAAACATGGAAAATAGAAAACATGTTCCATTCTAATGGAAGATAAACTCCATTATCCCTAAAACACTTCACATTCCAAACAGTATGGGGTTTCCTCTTCCATTAGAAAGTAAAAATTTCTATCTTGTATGGCTTGTCGTTGATAGTTGAAAGAAAAATATGACTTCCCAAAAGATCTATGAAAAAATTATAAATAAGTATTAGTTAAAAATGAAAATGAAACTAACTTAAAAATAGTAGATAAAATGATGAAAAAATTAATTAAATTAGTAGTAGGAATGTACTATTTCAGGATATTTGTATACATTCTTGACCAATTTCTTTGTTGTCATTATTTTATTTGTATCATTGAAGTCCAATCTCACAAGAGCACGAGCATATTTGAACGAACCACCCCAACCTGTGCAAAAGAATCCACCAATATAAGAAAACAATTCTTGTAACACTATAAAGAAATAAATTAAAAATAAATATAAAACAATACATTAATAAAATGTCAATTTTAAACTAAAATCATAAAATTTGAGTCCAACCAGGTACATTGTGTATCATATTGAGTGCATGATCATAGTACAAGAGTGAATCATCCTTGTGGATGAAGTAATTTCTTTATGAACTTGATGAAAATTAAAAAAAAATGTATCAAATAGAAATGTAGAGGAAATTAATTAAAAACATTGACAAAATGATGAGAAAATAAACTAAATAAGAAGTAGGTAGTCACATTTTCATGATATATGTGTACATTCTTATATAAGGAATTATTCCCATTCGTTTCTAAATAAATCTATTTCATCTTGTGAATATGAGGATTTTCGATAGTCATAGTAGTACTGGAAAAATATAAATACACAATATTTTCCATTTGTTTATTTTAGAAACTATTGAAATGTTGATAAAAATAAGTAATTTGTTTTGATATGTGTTTTCATAGTGAAATAATATTATATATACCCTGATACTCATCCACTTGTAGAATTCGATAGTCTCCTTGTGTGCATGGATTTTCCTCATGCCATGATTTCCACGATATTTAAACATCACCATATCATAAAAAAATATAATTAAAACATAATATAAAATATATAAATTTAAGTTTAGTTATAAAATGTTTGATGTATTGTATTAAAAAATGACAAACTTCATCATGTGTGGTCAGTTTGTTGGGTATCCATGCAGTGAATCTATAAATTGGAGTATCCAAATTGACCGCAATGAGTACCCAATGTTTCCTAAAAACAAAAAAATGAAAAATTAATGAAATGAATGATAATATATTTGATATGAATAAATTATAGATTTTTTACCCCTACATCCTTGGTATTAAGACTAGACTATCATCCGTCAGTTTTCTTTCAAATGATTTGGCCAGTTTTGTTACTATTTCATCCTTTTTTTATTCCATTTATCCTTAGTCTGTAGAAGTGACATGATAACTAATGAGTCCATATTTATATTCATGGGATAATCCTTTAAATTGGAATTGATATATATACCTGCAAAATATATGAATTTTATTTAGTCATAATTAACATAGTGGATCAACTATTGGAAAAAAATCATGAAAGCACACTTCATATATACATTTATAACTGAGACTCCTACCCATTCATACTTGAGGATTACATTTACATTATCAAGATAAATGAAGTCTATAATTGACCCTCTATACATTTTTTCTTCAAAATCAACTAACTTATTACTACCACTTTGTAACTTTGTATCTATATGAACCTTCAATGTTATTAAAGGTGTTTTTTGAGATATTTTTGATCGGTTGGTTGATCCTTTATATAGTTTTTATTTAACCTTTAATTTCACCACTTACCTTTATCTGTCTGTAATAACATTCATCATCTACAATATTTTTTCATTAATTTTTATAGGTTTATCATGAAAAATAAATTAGAAATGAATACCTTCTTATTGACAGGTTTTTTTAAAAGATCTTACAGCCATGCTATGAATGTTCCAATAGCTTTCTTAACCATATGAATATTTGTGACATCAAGTGGAATAGGTTTTTCATCACTCAATTATTGAGATATCGTAATCCCCGCTCTCACATGACCTGTTGGAAGTGGTCTATTGTTTAGACTATCTTCTTGTATATTAGACATGGTATCCCTCGCAACTAGGTGATGGGTGGATATTGATAGATATAAATAATCGTAATTTTCACCCTATATAATATCAGTAAAGGAAAGATAATCAGTTTCTATCTAATTCACATTTCATAGAAACAATTATGATCATATTTATTACCACATATAAGACAGCTCTTTAATGGGAATGGATCGCCTCAAAGATGGTGGGGGTGGAGATTTTCATGTAGTTGTTATTCCGAAGTTTCTTCTACTCTTTACTTCCCCCCCCCCATAATATTTTTTACCAAATCAGACTGCCAATTAAATTTTTCTTCAATAGAAGTTAATCATGTTTTCATATCTTTCATTTCTTTATCTATATCCCCTTATTCTTTTCTTTTCTCAAAATATGTTCAGGGTGTCACCCCAAAACCCGCACCTCTAATGTAGCTATACTATTTTGACTACTCCATGGCCATAGATAGTAGGTTTTCATCTGGTATAGGTGTTGAAAATTCCTATGTCTAAGTTGGATAGGAAAATAAGTAATCATTGTTATGTAATAGCAATTTAAAGCAAAAAAAATTATTATGTCGTACTTACACATGCTTCCCACACTTTTTTTGTTTTCATCTATTAGTATCCCATATTTATTTACATGTTCCTCCTTCCATAGATAGAACATGACGTGGGATAAAATTGGATTTGGATTTGGATGCATAAATATACATAGAAACATAGAAACATAATTTTTTTCATGTCATATAAAAGTATTAAGGTATATTTAAAACACGTACAAATTTTTTTCAAGTGAAGTGTACCGCATCCTTGATTTACAGTAGGGGTGCATTGGTTTTGTTTCTCATTCCTTATTTTCAGCACTTATTTTTTTCATAAATTAAAAATTATCAATAAAAGTGATTAATATGCATATTTTCAAACAATGTATTACCATCCACAATGTTTCTAAAAAGATATCTCCCTACAAAGGATAGTAAACACATCCCACACTACTTGGGTTATCAAGTGCGCATACATATGTGATGGGTGGGGGGTTATTTTCCCTTTAGCATCTTTAAGAAAAAATTTCATTAGAATTGTATGAAGGCTCTGTGAATCTTTCCAATAGTAATTAATACATATTTAATGTGGGAACAACATGGTTCCATAAAAAAAAGTATATCATAATGTTACCTTAATATCTTCCCAAATCAATGTCTTAAGTGTGGGAACGATATGGTTCCATGAATCTGCATCAATCTGCATGCATTGTCAAGTGATTTTTCCAATGAAACTACTGAACATAGTCTTTTTGGGGTTAACAGGATGGTCGCATGCATTCCCTCTGATCTCAAATTTGATTTATTTTCTTTTCTATTTAATAATTTTTTCTAACACTTTCATGATATGGAAGTCCTATTTTTTTGCAACATCATTTATTCACTATCTACCATTTCCTCAGGTTCAACATTTTCAATATATTGTTCCTCTAGATTTATAGTATCAACATGCACAGAAGGTCATTGTTCCTATGTAATGAGAGTAGAATCAAATTGAAAAACCTATTTTTCTTTTAGATTGGTAGCATCAGCATGTGCATAAGGTCATTGTTCCTATACACTGGGAGTAGTAGTAGGTTAATAACCCTATTGTTCCTCAATATTGTGAGCATTAGTATGTATAAAAGTCATTATCTATAAAAGTTGTTCAACATTTAATTTAGATAACGTAAATACAGAAATTAATAGATAATAACATGAGGTAACGCAATATATATTACAAAAAATATATATAACTTAATTATTGAAATCTCTTTTTTTAAAAGTTTTAAGGTAATTTACCCTCTATTGAGTATCCAAATCCCTTCATTGTTGTCTCCTCTAATATAAAAAACTCCATCTACATTGGGACCACTATAAAATTATTATGATGTCCCAATTAAAGGGTTATCCGTAGTTGAATTTTCATTTAACCCTTTAGTTGTTTTTGTTGATAACAGAACAATTAAACACTTTTAGTTTTCAGGATCTAGAACATAAAATACATGTATTTTCTATGATTTCATTATAAATGGTTCATCTGTGTACCCTTTCTTACTAAAATCCAATTTCACATATCCAAATTCATCTATTTTAACATCACTCATGCTATCAACCCACTTGTATTGAAAATCATCACTTTTAATGTTTTATAATATAACTCTCATATTTTATTGATGATTATAAAGTATGACATATTTTCATTAATTTTATTTCTATACTTAATACCATAAACATGAATTACTTCAGTGACAAGTGTAACTCCACTATTTTTCATGGTACTTCCTTTATCATGTTCATTTTTATAGAATGTATAACCATTAATTACATAATTATTATAAGATAATACATGCACACTTGGTCCTCTAGATAGCCATCAAAGTTTTTCTAAAATTGAATTTGGATTTTCATCTGACTCCTTAAAAATATGGTCTTGAAATCATCATATAAACTATATATTATGTGTATTTGATATCTATATTTCAACCTTTGATGTATTTAAATTCTAAAAAATTTCATTATGGGTTTCAATATATGGGGAAACCTATAAAATTTTATGAAAAACATGGAGATAGGCCTTATCCTGATCTGTAAGATTGATTGTGACAACATCTATTCTATAAATTTCTTCACTCACAAGCCAACAAGTGTGATGAGGTTGAGGTTGACCAATGCTTTCCACATTGGAAAGGTAGTCAGTACAAAATTAAATATCTTTCTCAACAATATATCACTCTATAATACAACCTTATATCCAAATTTTATTTTTTATATACCCTTTAAAAATCATCATATATCATTCAATGGGGTACATAAATCTATAATGTATAGGACCACATAGTCAAATCTCTCTCACCAAGTGAACCATCATATCAAAAAAAATTGGTGAGAAGAACATTTCTAATTCACATAATATAAAGGCAATTTCATTTTCCATAGTTGGAAATTTCATTGGGTCTATAACTTTTCTACATATAACTTTGAAAAATAAATAGATCTTGGTTAATGTGTGATGGAAATTCTTGGGAAAAAAAGAAACATAAATCGGCAGGCATAAGATCTTATATCAAAACATGAAAACCATATGATTTCATACCCTTTAACTTTAAATCAATTAGTGACATGATATTCTTGACATTAGATGAATACACATTTTGAACCTTTACATCATTCAAAAATTTTAAAAAACCAATATCTCTATTTCCTGGTAAGAGTGTAAGTAGTTGGAGTAAGAAAATTCTATTTTCCCCCTTCACTAGTGCCAACTCTTCCTATATTCCCAAGTCAATCATGTCCAACCTAGCCTTAATTATATCCTTTTTTTGCTAGGTGCATTTATTAATATTCCAATTACACTATCATATACATTTTTTCAACATGCATAACAGCAATAAAATTTATGACATACAGAAAATTTCAGTATGGTAATTTAAAAAAAATTGATCTCTTTTTTCAACTAGTTTTCATAAGGTTTTTTTAAAAAGTTTTACCCAAATTAGTGTCTATATCTTTTACTTTAACAAAAAAATGATCACCTATTTTTGTATATGGTGTTGTACATTCTTCTTAACTCCCATCAAACGATTTCATCCAAGATCGGTACTTATATCATCGAGGTAGAAATATGTGATGTCCTAGAAACACAGTCTTCAATAAATTTTTCAACCTAATTGATCGTGTACCTTGTTCAAAAATGGGAAACCCTTAAGTTACTTTAATGTTATATTCTAAAAAAATTTCATAAATAGAAAAGTGATTTATCATTCTATACAACTTGGATGTCAATGTTAAATCTTCATTTTTGTAAGCATCATACAACATAACACATGAATCCCATAAAAATTTAAAATATTTGATAAATGGATCCAAATAAATATCAATATCATTACCTGGTTGATTTGGTCCTGATATAAGCATATATAACAAAATTTATTTTTGATTCATGCATAATTATGTTGGAAAGTTATAATTTACCATCATTATTATCCATGTATTATTAGTTCTACTTTGAAAACCAAAAGGATTCACTCCATCTACAGATAATGCAAGAATAGGGTTTATCGGCTCGTTTCCAAATTTAGGATACTCATGATCAATTATCTTATCAAAGAATATCATTCAATAGAGCAAGTAATTTAATAAAAATGGTCTCACTCTATTCATTTTAAGGTTTTAAATTATACAGCTTCAATATGGCTGACAATGATGTATATTTATTCCAACCAGCATACAATGGCTTCTTTTCACAATTCTTTAACTTCTCAAAAAAATTTGGACAATCATGAAGTTAATATTAAAAATTCATTCTCATTTCTTCAATATGATCTTTATTATCATTCACACCGATAATCTCATACTTGATATGGTATTCTTCTTTTTCTACACTTGTAATCATATAATATGATCCATAAAATGCAGTGTTAACTCAGTCATTAGCTACATTCTCTTTTTCCCTGTGTTTATTTCAAAATTTATAACTTTGATCTATATCTTGATTGATCAAGTGTTCTTCCAACTCCTCTGGACTAATTAGTCTTGAATAAAAACAATGTAAACACATACAAAGGATTTGATAAGGGTCATATGTGTGATCTTTTTCAAACTTGATAAACTCTTTCACCTCATCTTCATAATATTTTGTTATACGATTGACAACCATCCATTATCTGTTCATATACATCCTATTTGATTCGATAATATTAAAATTTAACAAAATAAATAAATACACAAAAATGGGCCTTTCAAATAAGGGTAACTCAACATTTGAATATTTCAAATAATTTCATCATGCTTTTAATGAAATGGGTTATTGAATTTAATAAAAGAATTACTCCATTTATGGTAGGTGTTATCCTCTAAATTCATCTACAATTAATGTTCATCTGTACCTTGTATGGGATAACTACTGCTCATAGTAGTTCAAGAAACATAGGTTCAAGTACAAAAGAGATGGGGGATGAGTCTTAGGCAACAAAATGTAATAATAATTGTTCGGGAGATGAACCTGATGAGAATAGCAGTTATTATTGCATTTTATTGTCTGAGACTCATCCCCTTAGAAGATAACACCAAATCAGAGAGAATATATAGTTGTGTAGGAATCCCCTAATTTAAACCATGTAGGTAATGTTGGATGAAAATTAGGTTTACGATTTTCAATGTGGTTAAACATTAATTCACCTTTTTGTGGGAGTGAGGGCATGATGGATATCCTATCGGTTTGATATAGTTAGTGACATTCCCTTTCCATGGCGTTATTATCAATATATATTATGTAGGAGATGAGATTATTTGTATGTAGGAGGTCCCTAAAAGTTAATATGATCATATAAATATAGATAGCACCCTTTATGACTAAACAATGGCCTACCAATGCAATTATAAAAAGGAATCAAATAAGTTACCCCTTATATACATTGTTGAGCATGAAATCCAAAAAAACAAAACTAATCTTGAAACTCATTCAATACTCAATTAAAATCATACATCCAACTTCTATATATTATGATTTAAAACATAAAATATTTCATATAATAAAATAACTCTTAATTATCCAAATTAATTTGTTGAAAAAATAATAATCATATTACAAATTTATAAATATATAAAAGTATAATGTATAGAAATAAAATTTATAAAAGTATAAAAGTATTAAACTATTTGTAAATTGAAAAAAGTATACAGGTATAAAAATATAAATTACAAATGTATATACATTTATATTAGTATATAAAATTATAGATGTATATATAATTATAAAATTATATATAATTTATAAAAGAATATATATTTTAAAGAAATATACATAGTTTTTAAATATATATAAATTTATAAAACTATATAAAAGTACATGTATGTTATAAAAGTATACATAATTTATAAAAGTATAGATCTACTCAATAAACTCCAACATATCAAAATATAAACAATAGTTTAAATCCAAACAAAGTGTAACTCATCAAAACATTTTTTTTCTCTATTTATCATTTAAAATTATCCTAGCATTGCTTGCAATCCAAAAAATATTAATTAAAAAAATCATAAAAACCCCTTTAATTTTGTTAATGGCATACTGAATCCTTTATGAGAGAAGAAACATGAAAACTACATTGATGATTATCCTAAAAAATCAGTATATAATTCCCCTTTAAAAATAATTTCAACTACAAAGAACCAAGGCCTTAATCATCCAATATAAATTATAAACACATTAAACAAAAACAAACCTAATCAATATCTACCAAAATCACTAGTTAGTAGGTTTAAATTATATATAAGAATAATCTAAGGAATAGTTTTCTACATTATATTAAGAATATTTGAGAATCTATATTTTTGATTATGTGGGCCTCCCACAATCGATTAAACTCACATAGAGCACCCACATTCCATCACGGTATGGTTTTCATGCGAGAAATAGGCAACCACAGGTGGTACGATGTGGTCCAGGGGTGGTGTGATGTAGTGCAGGGGGTGAGATGTGGTGCAGGGATATGTGTGGTGGTGCAGGGGTGGTTCAATGTGGTGTAGGTGTGTGATGTGGCATAGGGATTTGTCGCATACCTTATATTTGGAGACCAGCAGTGCAGAAAAAGTAGGGTTCCATGAGATCTTGAAGGTGTGCAAGAGAGAAGACTATGGTTAGGGTTATCTTATAAGACTGAGGTAAGGATTTTATCAACAATTTCCAAAAATCAATGATAAATAATAGTTTTATTAGTGTTAAAAATAGAATGTGTTGATAAAACTACTCCTTATCAGTCCATTTTTAGAACTGCTAAAAATATCCCTTTATTAGTGATAAAAAAGCACTAATAAAATCTATCATTATCAGTGCTAAAATTCTAGCGCTGATGAAAAGTAGTTTTATCAGTGATTTTTTAGCACTCATAAAGGGGTATCTTTATCATCACTAAAAATGCGATGATAAAGATATAATCTTAATAATTTAGTTATATTATTATATATATTTATAAAATTATATACTATATATATAATTATTTTTATATAATTTATAAATATTTGTGTATATTTAAAAATATGCATATATATTTATATAATTATAAATATTTATAATATTATAAATATAATAAATATATTAATTATAATTTTATAATTATTTGAACATATATATTTATTTATATTTTTAATTATAAATAAATGTATTTATAAATATATTTATATAATTATTAATATATTTATATAATATAAATATATATGTATAAAATTATAATAAATGCATTTATTAGTAATTTTATAATTATTTAAATATATATTAATTTATCTATCATTATAATTATAAATAAATATATTTTTAAAAATTGTATACAATTATAACTATATTTATATAATTATAAATAACTATATTTGAAAATATTTCTTTACAATTATACCTCCTAGTCTGCACTACTTTGGAAATGAGGTCGTCACCTGAAAAGTCCTAGCTGAGGATGTGGTCGTGTTGATTAGGCCGCTAAGGAGGAAAGGAAATCAAATTATACTAACTCAGATGACACTAACATTGAGAGAAAACTTCATCAAGCGGAAGGATCAATAGAGTGCTATTTTATGGGTCACAGCCATGAACATAGTTGAGGGATTGATCAGCACGCCTTGTAGGTTGAAGAATACAGAATTGAGATTAAGATTAGAAAAAAACTTGGTATTGAGGGTTCTTGATGAGGGCAATGATGCTTTGTCTGACCCCATATTTTCATTACTCTGTTTTCCTGTTTTTCTATTTTAATAAAATGGTTTTTGTCCCTTGCCTTTTTAATATATATATATATATATAATTATAAATAAATATATTTAAAAATTATATATATATATATATAATTATAAATATATAATTATAAATATAATAAATATATTTATTTTATAAATATGTTTATTGTAATTTTATAATTATTAAAATTTGTATGTATTTATTTATATTTATAATTATAAATAAATATATTTAAAAAGTATTTGTATATAATTATAAATATATTTATATAAATACATATATATTAATATATAATTAAAAATATAATAAGTATATTTATTATTTAAAAATATTTATTGTAATTTTATAATTATTTAAATATATATATATATATAATTTCATAAATACTTTTTTTTTAAAATATATATATATTTATAATTTTATAATTACATATTTAAATTAAAAAATTGTAAAAATCATTTAAATAGGTTGATTATATAAATTTCAAACATATTTTAAATGATAAAACTTAACAAATAAAAATGCATAAATATTATTCATATAAAGCACTGATAAAAGTTACATTTATCAGCGCTAAAAAACATAGATAAAAGTTATATTTATCAGTGCTAAAACTTTAGTGTAGATAAAGATTCCTTTTATCAGTGCTTATTACTTAAGTGCTAATAAAATGTATCTTTATTAGTTCATTTTTTTAAGCGCTGATAAAAGTGTCCGAGTCTATTTTTAGTACCCTAACCACTGTGAACCAGTTCACGATATCTGAAGCTCTCCATAGAATCCACCTATTGTTGGTGCTCCTCCTTAGTGAATTGAAGATCCAATCAAATCTCGAACAATTCCAAGGCTTGAAAGAGTCAAGGGTCAAACCAATCCAAGGCTTGAATGTAATTTTTTCTCTACTTTCCCTCGAATGTAAGTCTTTCTCTACTTTCTCTTGGGGAACTCGGGGTGTAAAACATCAATGGTTCTAGCCATGGTGGAAACTGTTTTTCAACTGTGAGTGTGGTGAGTTAGCCATTTTGGAGATTTTTCAATGGAGATCATCCATTTTGATGCTTGGAATTTTTAGAGTGTGAAACATCTATACTTTGATCCTTCCCAGCTTCACTCCCAGGCCATATGAACATCTCTTTCCATCTCAATTGCAGCTATAAATTAATGTAGGGGGGTGGTGAGATACTCTTTTATTTATGTAAAAGTTTGGATGAATCATGTTTTATTTTCATTGGATGAATAGTTGAATTAACCATATTGTAAAAGTCCCATATCATTTTCCATCATCTATATAATTTTGTATGTATCAATTTCCATGACGTTGGTTGGGTGGCCTATGAGACTACTTCTGAGCATATTAAACTAACTAGTTATTTTCGTATTTTTGTAGTGGATAATTTAAATGGGGAGTGATGTTTTATAGATCTATTAATTTTTTGATTCTACTTAGATTTATGAGTGAAGTAAGGGTAATACACTTATAAAATGTAACCCCAAGGGAGTTGTTCCATTTTAGTAGAGGCTAGTGTGTACGAGATAGATTTTATAAGGTTTGGTGTGTTTTTATCCCATGTTTTTTATATATCTTTTTTATGTGTATTATTGCGTTATGAAAATTTCTTTATGGACCTCCCTAGAATCTTAAGTATGGGTCAATGTGTATTAGATGTCCTCCCTAAAATCCTTCAGATGAGTTGATCTGATGTGATGACCTCCCTAGAATCCTTGGGATGGGTTTTTGTGGTGATATTACATCCTAATAGTCTTGAGATGTTTTCAAATATTTGATATACAATTAATATTAAATGTAATAATCCCTTAGGTTGTTACATCACTAGTTTCAAAAAATAGAATGGAGGTTATAAAATTCTATATATTAGAAATTATTTTTAGGTATTCACCATTTTATGTCTACATGTATTGGTTCCACCTCTTCGAATATCTGATTACCATCCATGTATATGAAATAACTCTTTATTTATTAAAATGTTCTTTCAATTCATTTTTATATACTCTAGTTGATTAAATGAGAGTTTATTATTCTTGTTTATCATATTTGGGTTTCTTATTACTCCTTAATTGTCTATATAATATTTTCATTTGTTTATGGGATTTAAGAAAGATTTTATGTGTGTCAAACAATAGATATTATTACAATTTGGTATTTGAGACTCATCCCCCATTTCTTTTTTAGAAAATTATCATCCTCATCAGTTTCATCTTGGGAATAGTTATTGCATTTTGTTGCTTGAGACTCATCCTCCATCACTTTTATGTTTCATGTATTACTCTAGGTATTAGTCATCCCATGGATGAATGCCTCTTAGAGTATTTCAAGCAATATAGTTGCATGTCCACAAGAGATGGAGGATATGTGTCAAACAAAAAAATCAATGATAAATGGTTGGGAGATGAGTTGATGAGAATAAAAATTGTCTATAAATTTCACCTTTGAATGAATTCAAAGGATGAAACCTACCATGGTGGAGTAATTATTTTTTTAAATTCAATTACCCTTTTTATTTAATGCATACTGAAACTCTTTAAAATAATAAAATGTAGGGTTTACCTTATTAGAATTGTCTATAAATTTCACGTTTGATAATGAATATATTATGTGTATTTATTTATTTATTGTATAAAATTAATATTTTATGAACCCAGTAGGATGGATATGAATTGAAAATGGATACACGCTAATTTTTTGAAAAAAGAGTATGAATATGGAGTTAAATATTTCATCAAGTTTGCAAGAGATCATGCAAACAACCCTTCTCAAATCCTTTGTTTGTGTTTATATTGTTATTATTCAAGACAAATTAGTCTGGAAGAGTTGGAAGGACATTTGATTTGTCATGGAATAGATCATAGATATAAATTTTGGTCTAAACATGGGGAAAAACTGAATGTACACACCAATTGGGATGATACTATGGTTTATAGATCATTTGATATGAATACCAATGTAAATGATAATGGAGATATCATGGAATAAATGACAATGGAAATTGAAGATGACCTTCATGATTTTCCAAAGTTGTATGAGAATTTAAATAGTTGTTCCAAGATACCATTGTATACCGGTTGTACTAAATACAAAATAGTTTCTGCTGTATTGAAGTTGTATAATTTGAAAGCTGGTAGCGGATAGAGTGACATCGGCTTTATAGAACTACATAGTCTTCTGAATGATATGCTATTAGAAGAAAATGAACTTCCATTCCAAACATATAATTATAAAAGAATGTTATTTCCAATGGGAATGATCTCTAAAAAATAAATTCTTATCCAAATTATTTAATACTATTTCTCAATGAACATGAATCACTCATAAAATTCCCTAAGTGTGGTGAATATCGATACAATAAAAATGAATCGAGTCCTTCAAATCTATATGGTAATTTACTATCATTCCACAGTTTAGAAGACTATATGGATTTTAGGAAATAGTGACACAATTAACATAGAATGTAGATACATAAATTAAATATGGGAACCTATGTTATCCAGTATATTCTCCTCAGTCGAAGAAAATTAATTACGAGTATCTTGAATTTTGAAATGATGTGAGAAACTTTCATCTTGTGTTATCTACATATAGAATAAATCATTTTAGTGTATAGAGTATTACTCATAGTACATGGCCCATCATGTTGGTAAATTATAACTTATCACATGGTTATGCATGAAACACAAATACATTATGTTTTCTCTTCTTATATCTAGACCAAAGAAACCCGGTAATGATATAGATGTCTATTTGGATCCATTGACTGAATATCTGAAATTAATGTGGGATACAGGTGTCACAATGTATGATTCTCTTAGAAGTGATGAATTCACATTGAGGTCCATGTTGTATGGGATGATAAATGACTTTCCCACTTATAGAAATTTATCAGACTATAATTAAAGGAATGTTGGGGTGTCCCATTTGTGAAAAACACACATACTTAGTTTGGTTGAAACATTCATCAAAGACTATGTTTTTTGGACATCAAAAATTATTTCCTCAATGACATAAATACCAATCCTAGATGATATCATTTGATGGGAATATCAAAAAAGGAACAATACCATCTCCAGTAATGGGTGATCAACTATACAATAAATTAACAGACATTGACACTGTTTTCGGTAAACCATTTTCAAAAAACCTTACAAAATCAGGTTTTAATAAGATATCAATTTTATTTAAATTACCGTATTATAATTATTTGTATGTCATAAATTTTCTTGATGTCAAGCATATAGAAAAAAAATGTATTTGATAGTGTTATTGTAAAGTTACTAAATGTTCCTAGAAAAACAAAATATGGAATCAAGGCTAGGTTGTACTTGATTGAAATAGGGATAATGGAAAATTTGGCACTGATGAAGGTTAAAAGGCATACTTCTCTTACTCTAGTAGATTATACTCTATCCAGATAGGAAAAATTGAAATTTTTCCTTTTCCTTAATAATGTAAAAGTTCTACAAGGGTATTCATTAAATATCAAGAATATCGTGTAAATGACTAATTCGAAGTTACAAGGACTAAAATCACATGAATGACATTTTTTGATACAATATTTGATTCCTATTACTTTCCATTTTATTTTTCCTAAAAATGTACAGCACACATTAACCAGACTCTTCTTCTTTTTCAAATCCATATGTAACAAAGTTATAGACACTGAGAAGTTTCCAATCATGAATTAGGAGGTTGCAGTCACATTATGTGAATTAGATATGTTCTTCCCACCATAATTCTTTGGTATAATGGTCCACCTGATGGTTCACTTGGTTATATAGGTTCAGCTATGTTGTCCTATCCATTATATATGGATGTACCCCATTGAATGGTATATGAAGATTTTTAAAGGGTATGTCAAGAATCAAAGTCATCCAAAAGGTTGTAATGTAGAACATTATATTATTGATGAAGCTATTGAATTCTGTACCGATTACATATCATATGTTGATATCATCAGTCTCCTAAAGTCTCGTCACCATGGACGCCTTATGGGAAAAGGGATTTTTAGAATACTTTTGTTACAATTACCTTGATAAAGCAGAAGTAAGCACACCATTACATTTTACATAACAGTGAAGATGTTGATCCATACATTGAATCCCATAAAGAAATTCTTATAGATTTGAATCCATCAAGGGATGAAGGATGGATATCAAATAAATATAATTAATAGTTTATAGGATGGTTTTGAGATTAAATTTATAAGGATTTATCTGAAAATATAAATTTAGTTGTCGAACAACTTCAATAGATAAATGGGGGACCGAATGAAAATGTTATATCTTACACTAGTTTTGTAATCAATGGTTATATGTTCTATAAAAAATAACATGATGATTGTAGTATTATGCAAAATAGTGGTGTTACACTTATGTCAAAAGAAATTCACATATCTGTTTCCAAGGATAGAAATCCAATTTATGAAAATATGTCATATTTTGGCATTATCGAATAGATATACGAGTTTTATTAAGAAACATTTCAAGTGTCAATTTTCCATTGAAAATGGGTTGACAATATGAGTGTAGTGAAAGTTGATGAAATGGGCTTCGTGAAGGTTAATTTCAGTGTGGAATGGGAAAAATAAGATTTTTTCATAATGGAAACATAATAAATGAAAGTATTTTATATCTCAGATCCAACAAATGAGAATTGGTTGAATATATTGTTGGAGAATAAAACAAATGTCGGGTCAGATGAAAATCTAATTGAGGATGACCCTTTCATTAAGAGATCACAATTAGTTAATTTTGGTCCTAATGTAGAATATATTGTGTATATTATAGGGGGACACAAAGAGGGGATTTGGATTCTTGATAGAGAAACCAAATACCTACAACATTTAAAAAAATAAATAGAGTTCAATGAGATGGTAAAAGTGTTTTTTAATATACTATATTTTTCCTACTAATATTATATGTTATCTACTAAATTAATATAATCTAAATTAAATGTTTGACTACTCATATAGACAATTTCTTCTACACATGATGATGTTACCAATCCCTCGAAATAAAAAATAATAATAAAGGAAACCCTTTAGGAATATGTAAAGGTAATGTGACAATATACTTTCTTTATTTTACCAAAAAATTATATAATATAATTCTGATTTAATTTTCATTATTCTTTGCAGATTTCATTTATTTTAGAATATTTTTATCCATTCTTCATGCCTTTGTAGTAATATGAATGACATTATCTCTACTCAATAACTTAGTTAATCTTGATGTTTTCATAGTAAAATCATTGTTCATAGAATTAATGTGTTGTTTCAAATTTATGCTTAATTTATTTCTTTTTAGTATTACTCATATAATAATTATTTTCTTTTATAGGTGGATTCTTTTGTTTGAGTTTGGGTGGTCTTTCCATCTTTCATGCCTTTCTGCACCAAAAATTCCACATACTTATTATCCCCAAAACCTTTTCGCCCCTATAGTGTTTGCATTTAAAACTTTCCTTCAAGTTCCCCCATTGCTCAATCACAGAGGTAATCTTGATGTTTTCATAGTAAAATCATTTTCCATAGAATTAATATATTTTTTCATATTTATATTTTATTTATTTATTTTTACTATTACTCTTCTAATAATGTTCTTCTTATACAGGTGGATTCTTTTATTCGAGTTGGGGTGGTTTTTTCGATGCTGATCATGCTCATGATAGATTGGACTTTGAGCTTATAAATTAGATAATGACAACAATGAAATACATAAAGAATGCATACAACCATCATGAAAAGTTGAATCCCTACTACTTATTTAATTAATTTTTTTATCATTTTATCTATGGTTTATAAGTTAATTTTCTTATCATTTTTATCTAATACTTATTTAGTTTTTTCATAGATCTTTTGTGAAGTCATATTGACTCGTTGTTCTTATCAGAAAAACCTTTCTTGTTAAAACCCAAAATAGTATAGAAATATTTTTTGGTCATTATGGTGACTTCTTGTGATATAATGGGAACATGAGCTTCCTCTACTCTTATTTATTTCAACAACGAGAAAGGTTTTTCAGATAATAACATTTATTCAATATATAGTGTTGTAAATTCAACAAATAAAGGCAATGTAAATCAATGTAACATTTCTAGTTAGGATTTTTTTTTGAGACTTTGGTATGTGTAGGAATCATCTGCATCTCAATATGACACACATTGTGACCATTATTGCTCCAAGTGATTCTTTTTATTTAAAATTCATATTAATTTTAGTAAAAAAGACAACTGACATACTCAAAACTAAGAAAACATATTCAGATTATTTTAATACTTTAGGACAATGATCCATAAGTCATTTATGATATATCGGAATTATCCTCACTTCAATATAATACATGATGTTCCCGATATGACTAAAAGTGTCTGTTATCATTCTAAAATTAAAATTTTAGTTCCAAAAGTGTCACTCACTGAAAACTGATAAAACATGCTTGTGTTTTCTTGATAATTTAGGACACCAATTCATAAGTCATTTCTAATTTGTAGGATTTGGTCTCACATCAAACTGATAAACGATGTGATTGATATGAGTCAAAGTGTGTGTTTCCAATTTAAAATGAAATTTTAGTAAAAAAGAAAAGTGATGTACTCAAAACTGATAAAACGCATTGGGATTATTTTGATAATTTTGTACGATGATCCATAAGTAATTTGAGATGTTTTGTAATTAGTTTCACCTCAATATGATTCATGGTATGATCGGTATGACTCCAAGTGCATATTTTTATGTAAAATTAACATCAACTTTAGTAAAATGGACAATTGACCTACTCAAAATGGAGAAAACACATTCGATTTTTTTTGGTAGTTTTTGAGAACGATCCATAAGTCATTTTTTATGTATAGGAATCAGCCTCACCTAAATCTGATAAATGATGTGTTCGGTATGACTCAAAGTGTCTGTTATCAGTTTAAAATTTACAATTTAGTTTAAAAAGTTTCACTCATTGAAAACTGATCAAACACACTCAGATTTTATTGATAATTTTGGACAATGATTCATAAGTAATTTTTGACATGTAGTAATTGGCCTCACATCAAATTGATACAATATGTGATTGGTATGAGTCAAAGCGCATGTTTCCAGTTTAAAATGAAATTTTAGTAAGAAAGATAAGTGATATATCCAAACCAATAAAACACATTTGTATTGTTTTAATACTTTAGGAAAATTATCCATAATTCATTTGAGATATGTAGGAATTATTTTCATCTCAATATGACACACATTGTGACTGGTATGACTCCAAGTGCGTCTTTTTATTTAAAATTGACATCAATTTTAGTAAAATGGACAATTAACATACTCAAAACTGAGAAAACACGTTCATATTGTTTTTATAATTTGAATAAATGATCCATAAGTCATTTTTGGCGTGTAATAATTATCATCACCTCAATATAATACACTATATTCCTGGTATGACTCAAAGTGTCCATTATCAGTTTAAAATCGATATTTTAGTTCAAAAAGTGTCACTCATTGAAAATTAATCAAACCTACTCATATTTTTTGATAATTTAGTAAAATGATTCATAAGTCATTTGTGACATATAGTAATTGTTCTCAGGTCAAATCGGTATATGATGTGATCGGTGTGAGTCAAAGTATGTGTTTCCATTTTAAAATAACATTTTAGTAAAAAAGAAAAGTGGCATACTCAAAACTAAGAAAATTCATTCAGATTATTTTTATAATTTAAGAAAATGATCCAAAAGTCATTTGAGACATGCTGGAATCATCTTCACCTCAATCTTATGCATGGTGTGATCGTTATGACTCCAAGTGTGTCTTTTTATATAAAATTGACATCAATTTTAGTAAAATGGACAACTGGCCTACTCAAAACCAATAGAATGCATTTTGATTGTTTTTATACTTTACAAAAATAGTATATAAGCCATTTTTGATGTGCAGGAATCATCCTCACCTCAATCTCATGCACGATGTTCCTAATAAGACTCGAAGTTTTTGTTATCAGTTTAAAATCGATATTTTAGTTCAAAAAGTGTCACTCATTGAAAACCAATCAAACATTCTTATATTTTCTTGATAAATTGTTACAATGATTCGTAATTCATTTGAGATGTGTATTAATTAGTCTCATGTAAAACCAATACACTATGTGATTAGTATTATTCAAAGTCTATGTTTCCTATTTAAAATTACATTTTAGTAAAAAAGACAAGTGACATACTCAAAACAAAAAAAACATTCAGATTATTTTGAAACTTTAGGAAAATGATCCATAAGTCATTTGAGATGTGTAGGAATTATCCTCACATCAACATAATATATGGTGTTACTAGTATGATTCCAAGTGCGTATTTTTTTATAAAATTAACATCAATTTTAGTAAAATCGAAAACTGGCCTACTGAAAACCAATAAAACACATTTGGATTGTTTTTATGATTTAAAAAATGACCCATAAGTTTTTTTTTATGTATAAGAATCGTCTACACCTAAATCGGATACATGATGTCCCTGGTATGACTCAAAGTGTTTGTTATCTGATTAAAATTGACATCTCAGTTCAAAAAGTGCCACACACTGAAATCCAATCAAACATGCTTGGATTTTCTTGATAATTTGGGTAAACAAATCATAAGCCATTTTTGGCAAGTAGGAATCAGTCTCACTTCAAACTGATACACAATGAGATCGATATGAGTCAAAGTGTTTGTTTCAAGTTTAAAATGACATTTTAGTATAAAAGACAAGTGACGTACTCAAAACTGAGCAAACACATTTAGATTATTTTCATATTTTAGTACAATAATCCATAATTCATTTGAGATGTGTAGAAATCATTTTTACCTCAACATGACACACATTGTGACTTTTATGACTCCAAGTGTGTCTTTTTATTTGAAATTGACATCAATTTTAGTAAAATAGACAACTTAACTACTCAAAACCAATAAAATGCATTTGGATTATTTTGATACTTCACAAAAATGATCCATAAGTCATTTTTGATGTGTAGGAATAATCTACACCTCAATCCAATACACAATGTACCAAGTATGACTTAAAGTTTCTGTTATCAGTTTAAAATTGATATTTTAGTTCAAAAAGTGTCACTCATGCAACCACTAGGCTTCTCCCATGGGGATTTTCTTATACTTATTTGATTAATTTTTATAGAGATAAATCTTGAATATTAACAGGAAATGGTTTGAAATATAAGAATAAACCACAACTCAATCTAATACACAATTCTCCTGGTATAACTCAAAGTTTAGTTTAAAATTAACACTTTATGTTAATTTATTTATTTATATTATTACCTATATAAGAATTGTTTTCTTATAAAGGTTTATTCTTTTGTTCAATCAGGGGTGGTTTGTTCAGCAATGGCATGATTTGGGGTCAGGATCAAATGAAATAGGAACATTGATGTTTTTAAATGCATGTAATAATTTGTAATTATGTAATTGTATAAAGAAATGTTTTAAATTTGTATAATATAGTATTTTTTCTTATATTTTTGTTTTAAATTTCATTTCATTTAAATTATGTATTGTAACTTGAATTTTTTGAAATCTGGTAGAGTTTCTGGTGCTACGGTGCATTGTTACATCATATTGAATTGGTGATGTAGTTTGTTCTTATAGCACACTATAGTATACCCCTTTATCAATGCTTTTTAAAGTGCTAGTAAATGAATCCTTTTACAACGCTTTTGAAAGCACTGATAAATTTATCCTTTATCAGCACTTTTGATGGCACTGATAAATGTTCCCATTATTAGTGCTTTGAAAAATAATGATAAAGGTATCCTTTATCAGTGCTAAATTAAAGTGCTGATAAAGTTGTCCTTTATTGGTTCTTTTTTAGCACTGATAAAAGAAAAGGGATTTTTTTCTCACTCTGATAGTTAGTACTTCTATAGAACTGATAAAAGACATTTTTATTACTATTAAAGGCCTATTCTATAGTAGTTATTTTTTCTATCATGTCAATATGTTTATTATGACTGATATATAGGATTAAGATAGGAGAATAATGATGTTCTCAAAGGATTTTATATGTTTTAATTTATTTTTAAAATTTTAATGTAAGGTTTATGTATGTAATATAGATTCCAAGAATGCTAAAATGATCAGTCCTTTGGGATTTGAGTATTTTATCTATGTCAATATAATAGATTAAGGCATCAACTCTGAGCTACTGGGGTCAGAGGGTCATTATATTTGGTATTAGATAAATTTTAGTAGAAACCTTGAAAATTGGATTTAAAAGACAATGACTAGGGAATATAACCCTAAGATAGATTTTGAGTGTAAGAATAGAAGAACATCGTAGAATTTTTGTAAGGTAGATATTATGTGGTTTTTACTAGAAATACATCCATATCTGGATACTACAAGTGTACATTATTCTGGAATATATGTACCTAGGGGTAACAACTCTAATAAGGTGTGTTGGGCATGATTTAGCGTAACTTGGTAAACAACAACATGCCCTACCGTGCACCTATTTTGACACTCCTATGAATATGCTTAATATAATTCACATTTTTTTAGAAACCATTATGAAGGATTTAAAAGTAAATATATCCCCAAAGAATCCATGTTTATGATTGTGAGATTAGCTATACATGAATTATCAATTTATGTTAAGTGTTTTATATAACAAACCTGCTCTTTATTTCACACTTAAAAATATTTTATTACATAAAACCTTAACTTGATACAACATAGAATATCAAGAGGTATAGTGTATTTGGGGATTATGAACATTACATAACAACTTAAAACATGAAATACACATATTTATTGAAAACTTCTTTTACATGAGCATACACATTCCTTTGTACTTAGCATTGCATGGGATAACCTGACGAAATGCATAAGAAAAGGGTGATATATAAATCTAAGTATGGGATTAAACAGGTCATAACATGAATAATAAAATACATTTTAGGTAATAATAATATCAATAGATCATAAGAGAAATATGAACATAAAGGCATGATATAGTATGATTATCATAACTTGGAAATGTGGCATCAACATTTAACATGATATTTGCCTGATCCAAGGGTCATTGAACATGGACCAGGATTAAATCCTCATTTAAATTGGACTAGAATTATTAAACCCTTATTTCACTTAACGTATCATGATACTAATCTTTACCTAATTCATTGGAGTGCTATCAGTCACACCCTTCTTAATCATTTCATTTCATGCATAAGTGTACCACATGGATCATATAACATGGATTCATTAAACATAATCATTTATTACATGATAAAGGAATGTAGAATTAATACATGAAACACTATAGTCAATAATTAAATGTTCATAAAGTTTAATTCTCTTGATAGAGAAATGGGTATGCTATTCACTATACAATGACTTTGGCTTGGAAAATCGTAGTGCAATTTTGGCAGCATAACGGCATGACATAAGAATTCATAAAAATGGTTGATGAGAGAGAAAGGGGTGTCTCATAATATTTAAATGAAATATATAGTAAGGGGGTCATATATATACATGTACCAAAATATTTAATGGGATATATATTCATAATACAAAAGAATTGTTTGAATGTAAATGAGAAGAGAGAAATTCCTTACTGAATTTCAGCATGGTAACAGGTGTACATGGGAGGCATTAATGAGAGATAAAGAGCTCTATAATCATTAAAATGTAAGGAGGTAAGTATGGGGTAGGTGATAAATCATACCCCAACATTTTTAATTGAAATTAAAATGGTATAACAACATAATGAAATTTGGACAAAAATGAGAATGGAAGAAATCCCTTACTTGGAAGTGTGATCCCAAAGGATTGGGAGAGGCTTGAGATAGCTTATTAGGAGCTTGGAGAACCTTGAGAGGATTTAAGAGAAAATATTGAAGGGTGGTATAGTGATCCAAGGGTTTTTAGAGAATAGAAGTGGGATCTTGGGTGGGTTTATATAGGAAAAGTGATGGAATTCTTTATTATTTAGGTTTTGGACACCACACATTAAACTAATCAAAACCACAAACCAACCCATGGTTTTTCCCATGTTTTTTTCAAAAGGGGAGTTTAAAACATTATTTTATAAGGAAAATGGCCTAAATTATTAAAATATTAGGCTTACTTATTTGGAGGTGAGTCACACTCTTAAGGAAAACATTTTAAAAGGTTAAAATGTTTTATAAGTCTTGGAGGGTCCACTAAGGCACCATAAAATTAATAAAACAAATATAAAATCACAATATTTTAAATTTAAAACATATGTTGGCCGAAAATAATTTTTATAGTATTTTATTACATCACTATTGGGTCATTATGATATCATAAAACACATTATATATTTAAACGGTATTTAATTTTTACTCAAAAATTTGACTCTCATAAAATTATGAAAAATTCACCGTTGGATAATTTCAACATCATAATTCAAAAATTAATATTCATTTTATCTAAGTAATTTTCTAAATATGTGAATTTTTACTTTTAAAATAAAAACCAATATTTATTGAAAATTCATGGGTTTTAATAAAAATGGCTTTCAAACCTTAATAAAAATTACAATTGTATTCATAAAAATTATACTATCATTTATATTTAATAAAAAGTAATTTATTAATAACATTTTATTGAAATATTATTTAATTCAAAAATCCATTAATTCATCAAAATATATTTCTTAACTGAATACTAACTAAAAATACTATTTGTGATTTAAAAACAATTTACAAAGTAACAATAATAAAATGAATGTATATTCTTTGTTCCGTACAAAAATAATGCACATAATCATAGTTATATGGTCTTTTTACATAATCCCTTATAAAACCCGCATATGACCTAAGGGTAAAGTGTGTGATGGTGACAGACTCTTAGGGTGGCTCGAATAATATCACTCGGGTGGTCATCTCCATCAACTTCCACTTCTCCCGTAGGCGGTTCTGTTTGAGCTTAACATATTGAATCTTGGCTTGGGATGGGTAAAGGTAGAATCCCAGTGACACCACCTCCTTTCTGAGCTCCTACAAATGGGCTTCGTATGGATCAATTCTATTGGATGAGTCCATCGCTTCCTTTGTCTGAGTAAATTGGATTTATTAAATCCCTATATTTATACTAATCATGTGATCACTATTCAACAGCTATATTAGCAATGATAACAAATCATAATAGTATTTTAAAATCCAAAAACATAAAACCAAGGAATTTCATATGTTATATAACCATTTTACATAATAAGACATTTAATTAGATCAAGAGGAATTTTCATTAATGAAAGTTTGGGTCGTTTTAATCTTCCCCCCTTAAGAAATTTCACCCTAGAAATTTCTTTTTCCCACACTAAAATAGATGTGGGTAACTCTTCTTTATCACTTCCTCTAATTCCCACATTGCTTCTTCAAACTTTTGGTTACGCCACAACACCTTGATGAGGGGAATTGTCTTATTTTGTAGAACTTTTCCCCTATTATCTATGATCTTCACCAACTTCTCTTAATAAGAGAGGTAATTCTCTAATGGTACCACCTATGGATTGAGTACATGTGATGGGTCAGGTATGTACTTCCTCAAGAGTGATACATGGAATACATCATGTACTTGAGATAGGTTTGGTGGGAGTGCTAGTCTATAGGACACTGCTCTAATGCGATCAAGGATCTCAAAAGGGCTGATGTACCTTGGACTAAGCTTTACCTTCTTCCCAAATATCATAACTCTCTTCCATGTTGATATGCGTAGGAATACCATGTCTCCAACATAAAACTCTAGGTCTTGTCGATGATTATCAGCATAGCTCTTTTGTTGAATCTGAGCAGCTTTAATGTGTTGTTGGATGGTCTTAACCTTCTCCACCATTTCTTCGACCATTTCTAGACCTAGAAATTTTATCTCCCCAACTTCATCCCAACATACTGGTATTCTGCACCTCTTCCCATATAGGGCTTCATAAGGATCCATTTGGATGCTTGAGTGGAAACTATTATTGTAAGATAACTCAACCAGAGTAATATGTTGATCTCATACTCCTTTAAAGTCCATTGAGCATACTCTCAACATGTCCTCAAGTGTTTGTATAGTCCTATTAGATTGGCCTTTAGTTTTAGGATGATAAGTCGTACTCAAGTTCATCTCAGTATTCATATAATGTTGAAGACTCTTCTAGAACTTAGAGGTGAATCTTGGATCTCGATCGGATAAAATCAATTGTGGTACTCCATGCATCCTTACCAATTCTCTAATATATATCTGTTCCAGTTTATCCAATGATAAATCCTCTCGAATTGCAATGAAGTGTGCATTATTTGTAAGATGATCCACAACAACCCAAATATCATTGTTTCCTTTGGATGTATTTGGAAGTCCGGTAACAAAGTCCATGGTAATGTTCTCCCATTTCCATGAAGGTATGGGTAATGGTTTCATCATCCCCTTAGACTTATGCCTCTCAGCCTTCACTTGCTAACATACCAGGAACTTTGATGTATACTCAGTGATCTCCTTCTTCATGTTATCCCACAAATAATTTTCTCAGAGATCTCGATACATTTTTGTTTTTCCTGGGCGAATGGAGAAATTTGAACTATGTGAATCATCTAAAAGTTCCTTCTTTAACTCTAGATTTGATGGAATAAATAGTATTGTCCCAAATCTCACAATTCCTTCTTCATTAACATTGAACTCTGAGGATTTACTTTTTCTAACAGTTTCCACTTTCTTATGAATTCTCATATCATCCTTTTGAGTATCCTTTAACCTTTCCAAAAGATATGGTTGAGCAATAATTTGTGAAAGGATTGATTATGTTCCCTTATTTATGATTCCCATGTCCATCTTTATCAAATATAAGAATATTGGATCCTTTTAAATTCTCATCAATGATATAATTGTTGGGTCTTTTCTACCTATAGAATCTTCCACCTTGTTCGCTTTCCCAGGGTGGTAATGGATTGAGCAATCATAGTCTTCGATCAGCTCTAACCATCTTCGTTGGCGCATATTCAACTCTTTCTATGTGAATATATACTTTAGTCTTTTGTGATCCGTATATATTTCACACTTCTCCCCAAAGATGTAATGCCGCCAAATTTTCAAAGTGAAGATTACTGCAGCCAACTCCATATCATGTGTTAGATATTTTTTCTCATTAACTTTCAATTACCTTGAATCATAGGCAATGAATTTTTCATTTTTCATCAACACACAACCCAGAACCTTCTTTGAAGCATCACTAGATATCACAAAAATTTCTCCACTTGTGGGTAGTGTGAGCACGGGTGCAGTGATAAGCCTCATTTTAAACTCCTTAAATCTCTCTTCACATTTATCACTCCAAGGAAAATTTACTCCCTTTTGAGTTATCTTGGTAAGAGGGTTGTACAATGGTGATAAATTTCTCACAAATCGGCGATAATATCTACCTAACCCCAGGAAGCTACGAATATCCATTACTAATGTTAGCCTCATCCATCCCTCAATTGTAGCTATCTTGAAGGGATACATAGATATCCCATTGCTTGTGATGATATGACCCAAGAATGAGACTTACTTCAACTAGAATTCACACTTGATGTACTTTTCATAGAGATTATCCTTTTAAAAGGTCTCTAGTACAGTTCTTAGATTCTCCTCTTTCTCCTCCTTGGTTTTGGAGTATATTAGAATATCATCTATAAATACTACCACCAATTTGTCGAGGTAATCTCTAAAGACTCTATTCATCAAGTTCATAAATATTGTTGGAGCACTAGTGAGTTTGAAAGGCATTACTATGAATTTATAGTGTCTGTACCTTGTACGAAAAGCAGTCTTGGGGATATCCTCATTCCTCACCCTTACTTGGTAATATCCCAACTGCAAATCCACCTTGGATAAGTATTGTTCTCCACGTATCTGATCAAATAAGTCATCAATTCGTGGTATAGGATACTTGTTCTTTATCGTGATTTGGTTGAGCTCAAGATAATCAATGTAAAGGCGCATTGACCCATCCTTCTTCTTGACGAAGAGGACTGGTGCACCCCATGGTGAAGCACTTGGGCGTATAAACCCTTTATCCAGATTCTCCTGTAGTTGTTTCTTCAACTTCTCAAGCTCTACAACAGCCATTATATATGGATTTTTGGATATTGGAAACACACTAGGTATAAGATCAATTAAGAATTCAATATCTCTTATAAGAGGAAGACCAAAAAATTCCTTAGGAAACACTTCATCGAATTCCCTCATAAGAGGCATGTCTTCAAGGATGGTTGATTCCTCAAACTCAATCATCTGATCCAGGTATGCATGCTCATAGATTAGTAATATCCATGCTTGAGATAATGGTGCTAAAGAAGATTAATCCTCCTCCTTGCACTTGTACAGAATTGGGGATCGATTCACCATATGGAGAGTGATTCCCCTATCATAGAAATTTATGTTGGATCTATATAAGGAAATCCAATCCATGCCAATAATTACATAAAATTCCACTAGATGGAGTATGATGAGGTTCTCTGGAAATTTAAATCCACAAATTGTGACAGGGGAGGAGTTATATTCATGGGATGCAATGATTTCCCCATTTTTTATTCTCATCGACATCTTTACTTCTATGATTTTTAGTGGTGTTGGGATTGCTCTACTGAACTTTTGGGATATAAAATAATGCGTAGAACCAGAATCAAAAAGTATATTATCTATTCTTGAATGAATAACTAGAGTATTTGTCACCACTTCATTTTCAGGGTTCACTTTAGTGGTAGTGATGGAAAAAGGTCACCCTTTCTGTCTTGGAGGTTGTTGGTTACCTTTGAAAACCCTTGGCTTAGGGCACTGGTTTGCAAAGTGACCTGGTTCCTTACAGTTGAAGCAATGAAAAATGTGTTGAGGGTCGAATAGATCATTCCTCTCCTCTGTTGTAGCCACGGGTTTTTCTTGTCAGTATTTAATAGCTAGGTTTCCTTCTCTTCCACACCTAAAGAATTTCCTTGTCCCCTTTAGGCAATTTCTAGGGTGCTTCTTTCCACACCTTTGGCAAGTGGGGTGCTGGATTTTCATAGCACCATTGGATTTATCCATCAGACCGCCAGAATTAAATTCCATCTTCTAATTCTTATCCCCATGATACCCCTGAGATTCTCTGATCTCCATTTAAACTTTGAGGGCACATCGGAAAATTTCCTCATATCTCTCGAAGTCACGGATCTATAAGAATTTACGTAGGCTATGTTTTAGCCCACAAAATAATTAGTCAACCTTGTATTCTAGGGTAATGAAAAAGTTGGAGGCGTATCGTGAAAGACTTATTAATTTTTCCTCATATGCTCTAATATATTCGTCGTCTTTTTACTTGAGGGAAAGGAAGTCCCTCTTCATATTAAGTCAGAGGGTGAATGGAAAATATTTATCTAAAAACATTTTCCAGAAATCCTTCCATTACAACACCTCGATATCCTCCTTAGGATTCATATTTTTGATCAATGTCCACCATTGATTGGATTCACCCTCTATAGGATAAGTAGCCAGAAGAACCTTCTCTTGTTTGGAACATTGAAGGATGGATAAGATCTTTTCAATGGAGTTGATCCATTTTTCGATAATTGAGGGATCTGATGATCCATTAAAATTAGTAGGCCTTTGTCTTATAAATCTCTCGATTGCGACTTTTTATTTATTAGGGGGGTTGAATGTTCCTCTTGACCCATGTTTCTATTCAAAAATTGAGTTAACTGAGAGAGTATCATGACAAAGTTTTTGATTCTCTCTCCCATCGGATTGGTAATATCATTAGAACAGTCATCACATTGATCTTCACATCAGTTATTAGCCCAAGTCCTCCTATTACCGGCCATTAGCTGGAATTAAAGGAAATTTAGGGGTAACACATAAAGGGTAATCCAAATAAAAAATTGATGACTTATAAATTACTTTTATTTCCTTAACTTATGAATTTATATGCTTCAATCTATGTTATCCATGATCTACTTCAGAAACAAATATTCTTAGGAGCATTTTTTCCCTTAACAATGGTTCATACTAAGCTTGTTAATTTACTAAACCACATCCCTTGGGAGTGTCGTAACCAAGAGTGAAGAAATGACCATTTTCGTGCATCATTTCATGTTCGAGTATAGCTCAAAGCGATGTTTTTGGGTTTTACCTCTAGATACATTGGTGCCAGAGTCGCCTCTACCTGCTCGTATCCAGACCGGGATGTGTTTTATTAATAAACCACTTACTCATTACTCACCAAAATTTAGGGATGTTTTTATTATACTTAGTCTTATCTATAAGTCTTACACTAGGGTTTTATAATCCTAATCCCAAACATAACTAAACCTACCCTCTTAAAATATTAGGATTTCTTATGTGGAGGTGAGTCACACTCTCAAGGAAAACATTTTAAAAGGTTAAAATGTTTTATAAGTCTTGGAGGGTCCACTAAGGAACCATTAAATTAATAAAACAAATCTAATATCACATTATTTTAAAGGTAAAAAATATATTGTACTAAAATCATGTTTATAGTATTTTATTACATCACTATTGGTTCATTATGATGTCATAAAACATATTATATATTTAAATGGTATTTAATTTGTACCCAAAAATTTGACTGTCTCAGAAAATTATGAAAAATTCACCATTGGAAATTTTTGACGTCTTGATTCCAAAAATAATATTAATTTTATCTAAATAATTTTATAAATATGTGAATTTTTACTTTTAAAATAAAAAACTGACATTTATCAAAAATTCATGTGTTTTGACAAAAACAGCTTTTAAACCTTAATAAAAATCACAATTGTATTCATAAAAATTATACGATCATTTATATTTAATAAAAATTAGTTTAGTAATAATTTTTTATGAAAATGTTATTTAATTCAAAAATCCATTAATTCATTAAAATATATTTCTTAATTGAATACTAACTAAAAATACTATTTGTGCTTTAAAAAAATTTACAAAGCAACAATAATAAAATGAATGTATATTATTTTTTCTATACAAAAATAATGCACATAATCATAGTTCTAGGGTATTGTTACATAACCCCTTATAAAACCCACATATGACCTAAGAGTAAGGTGTGCGATGGTAACAGACTCTTGGGGTGGCTCAGATAACATCTCTTAGGTGGTCATCTCTATCAACTTCCACTTCTCCTGTAGTCAGTTTCATTCGAGCTTAACATGTTGAAGCTTAGCTTGGGCTTGGTCAAGAGTAAAGCCTAGTGATGACACATACTTTATAAGATCCAAAAAATGGGCTTCTTATGGAGAAATTCTACTGGATGAGGCCATTGCTTCCTTTGTCTAAGTAAATTGTATTTGTTAAAGACCTATGTTTATACTAATCATGTGATCACTATTCAATGAATATATTAAAAATGGTAATAATTATTAAAGGTATTTTAAAATCCAAAAAACATAAAATCAACTAATTTCATATGTTATATAACAATTTTACATAATAATACATTTAATTAGATCAAGGGGAATTTTCATTAATGAATGTTTGAGTCATTACATTTTACTAGTTCGAAATTATGCATTATAATTCATAACCTAATCTAGTGTATTCCATTATTTAGAAATAAAAACTAGCAGAAGGAATAGAAACTATATCAATGCACATGATCCATGTAGGGATTTCCCTCAAATTAAAGATAATGATTTTGGAGCTGGAGTTACAACTAGTTCTATACAAATTATAACTACACTAGGACAGATGACTCAAGTTATGAAAAATAACCTTACCTGTATGGAACAAACTGGTCCACAATGTGGAGGAACAATGTTAGACCACTTCATGAGAAAAAAACATTCAACATTCAATGGGATTACAAATCCATTTTAGGATGATCAATGGATAAGTTCCTTATAAAACATGTTTCTTTATTTGGGAAGTAAGGAAAGGGAGAAAGTTTTCTTCGAAGTTTATCATCTTTTTGGAGATTCAGATCAATGGTGGTCATTAATTCAAAACACTAAAGAGGATGAAGAAATAGAAAACATGGAATGGAAGGATTTTAAGGAACTTTTCTTAGAAAAATATTTTTTCACAAATAGAGAGTGGATATGGAGTGACAATTCTTGAATTTGAAGAAAATGGAAGATGATAATGTGGCTAAATATGAATCCAACTTTACAATATTAGTAAGGCATGCTACGCACTACATTCATAACCCAAGGAGTAATACTAAACATTTCTTTTATGGGTTAAATTCATTCCTTTAAAATTAATTGGCCTCCTAAACATTATCATCAAATGAAGATATAGTCTCATGTGCTATTAAGATAGAGAAATAATTTTATATGTATTATGAATTTAAGGGAAATCAAGAGTAAAAGAGAATGATGGAGTAAGAGATGGATTAATGGAAAAATATAAAGAAGTATTTTCCCACATGTGATAATTGTGAAAAGAAACACCCTAGTGCATACCTGAAAGGAATGAGAGTTTGTTACAATTGTAGAGATAAAGGTCACCAGGATCGTTATTGTAAGGGAAAGACATAAGTTTTCAACGTGCAATGTTTTGACTATAAGAAGATGGGGCACTATGAAAATGAATTTCCCAATCATAAAGGAAATATATCTCAGAAGAATCAAATTAATCAAGGTCAGGATTATGTTGTTACTACAGTTGAAGTAGAATAATTAAAGTACTTGTATTTTTTGATTCATTAATTATGTTATGATATTCTGGTTATAAGAATTATGGAATAAATAATGATTGTACTGTAGTACTTATTCTATATGTATTTGGAATCATGAAAGGCTTCATTAATATTTTTAAGGTGAACAAGGTAGTCATATATTTGTTATGTGACAAATAATATTCGCTTTGTGTTGTGGAATGATTGGAAAATTTAACCTCTTATGAAATGGTTTGAGTTGATCTGTTTAAAAGTTTTTAGAGTGTAATGTATTAATTCACCCTATGATGCAACTCGTGCTATGAAATGAAGTATAAATAGTTCAAGGCACAACCAAAGGATAATATTATCTTTATATAAATGTATCAAGTATTAATATTTCCTAACATTATTATAGAGTGAAAGAATTCCTCAACTCTTGGAAAAGAATCTAAAAAAATGTTAAATTTTATTGAACTGGTGGTATTTTAAATAATCATTTATTTAGGGCTTTGAGGCCCTCAATTTTCCTTTTATCATTCACTTATTTGTGATTGATGACCTCAATCACTCCTTACAAATATTTATGTGTTCCTCCATGTATGTATCTCTACTTTCAACTAATGTTATCATATTAAATATCCTAATTTTTTGGTGATCTTCAAATTTCCCATTCCTACTTATTAATAATATGTTTTATTAATCTTATTTATGATGTGGGTTATTCAACAATTGTAACACCTTAAAATTCTAAAGTAAAAAACCTTATATTCGATAACGTATATGACACACGACACCAAGCACATAAGGGAAAATAATACCCTAATACTTTAAAATATATTTACTATTTTTAATATATTTTATATATTCTTTATTTATTAAAGAACTCAACACTAAGATACCTTGAATTACATTCAAGAGTGACTCTCTTCAAAATCTTACATTACACTCAAGACTGAGTTTTAACTATACATTATTAAAATATTATTATTTAATAAAATAAGACTTAACCTAACCATTAAATTAGAGTTTATGAATAGTATTAACTAAATTATGAAATAAATTTTTTATTATAATATAAGATTAATTTATAGGTTAAAAATTAATTAAAAATGAATATAGGAACCAATTGAATATAAATGGACTATTTTTATATAAAACCATTTTTATGCTCACAAAGATTTTTTATCCTAATAAAATGAAGTAGTAAAAAATAGTGAATTATTTTAATGAAATATATATTTTCAATAAAATATTTTTTATGTTAATCCCATGGATTTGATAAGCATAAGATCACAACAAACTAAATTTTATGCATAAAATACTATATTTTTATTAAGGCATTTTTACTATTTTTTAATGGAAAATCCATTTTAAATATTAATTTTGATAATTTAATTGATTTAATATGTAAAAATAAAATTTATCATTGAAATAGAAACATAATAATTAGGTTAGTATGAATTTTTGATGTTTTTTTGAAACATTTCATTTTTTAATGAATAATTAAAAATACTGCATTTTAGTTCAAAACTGATTTTCCACCTGATTTATTTATAAGGTTAAATTATGTTTTATATTGGTTTTAAACTTTAATTATATAATATTTTTATCTATTAATCCAATGTATATTATTATAATCAATTTCACTTTGAAATTGACTATAAAAACATAACATTTTGGATGTTTTTACTTTAAAACCCCACAATGTCATCCCACCTACGGGATGAATTTTAAATTAATTTATGCCACTTCTATGATTGTAATTTGGAAAAATTGATTACATATTTGGAATAATAATAATTTCTAATTTATAATAAGTTCAACTTAGTTTTTGACCAAAAATATTAGTAAATGTAATTAAAATTAATTATAATTATTAAGGAAAAATTAAGCATAATAACATACCAAACCGTTAACTTAAGGGCCCAAATTACCTCGAACCTTTTTCAACAACTATTTTATAGAATTATCTCATTCATTAAACTTCCATTATTTATTTTTTATTGTTTTTTATGACTTTTTATAGGTAAGAACATGTGTACACCTAACTTGTTTCCAAAAATTCCAAGTGAGTCCTTTTCCTTCCCTATAAAGGGCCACCACCTCTCCCACTTCTTCACACCTCTCAAACCACTTAGTTTCATCCAAGATCTACTCAAATATATTCCCCAAATACCTAACCTATAATTTTAAGCCTAACTTAGGGCAGGAATCCTTCCAAGGAAGCCTTTTGGTATAAACCAAAAGAAGTCACTCGATTAAAAGGTAACGTCTTCTCTCAAGCTCTCTAGTTTCATTTCCATTATCCACCCCTCAAATCTATTTATTCGATTATTATATAACAAAACTAGTAGAATAAATATACTAGTATATTTTTATGTAAAGTTTTATACCTAAACTTATACAAGTCTCCATCCAATGGGTAATGAACATACTGTTTCTCTGTACGGTGAACTACCTCACAAAATGATGATTGTTCAATTTTCCTTTACCACCTATCATTTTGGAAATTATGATGGAAAATATATTTATATATGTTACATATGATATTTATAATGTCTTTATTCTTCGGTTATTTTTATTTATAGCATACCTTTATGCTTTCTGTCTTGTGTAAATACGATAATTTCATTTGAGGAAATGTGGACTATCACCCCCTCAAAGTGATATGACTCGTTCATACCATACATGGAATGTATAAAGGATGGTTTTAATAATCCAATGTAACATATATAAAATATATGTGATTATGTAATTATAATATACATTTGTAACATTTAGTTTTCATTCTTTTAATACAATAATTAAATGGAAGTAGCATTCATGTGTATGTACGGCCTACCATCTTCATGAACAGTGCACTTCATTTCTAATATCCAAATATAATGGACTACTATAAATACATATATACTGATTATATATTATAATTAAGCCATATTTTACATCCTTGATATGATGAAAGCATGATATAATTAATGATAACAATAAATAACAAGTTAAAACTTGTTCAAACAAGGTAATTAACACCCAAAATAGTAAAATTAATGAAAGAGTGTTCATAGACGTGTAATAAAATATTATAATAAATTAATATATGAAATTATAAACATGATTATAGTTTTTTTATAAGTTATTAATGTATTTTAAACCACTATAAAGGAGGATAAAGACCACAAAACAAGAGTAAGGTCAAGGTAAGGCAATTTCGTCTCAAATTACATTCTATTGAGACTTATTTTTTATTATGCAGCAATTCCCTTTTATTTGGTGTATATAATAACTTTTTCATGTTATATCATTAATCCCATTATTCTCATTATATTCTAAGTTCCATTTAATGTCATTCATTTTTTATATTACGATTCAAATGTTTCAAAGTGGTATGTGACACTTTGGATTGTTTAAAGATTATTCTCCTCAAGAATGTTCTTAATGATAATATTTGAAATCTCACTTCCTTTTGTAATAAATTTTCATTGTGAATTTCCTTGAGTATCCATATTTTTATATGATGTATGTTATTATTTCCTAAACCATATATCATTTCACATACGGTGTTTACTTTGATAGTTACTTGATGAAATGGGGAATTATTGATAAATTTGTATCTTTTATTCAATATAGATATTTGATAAGGAATATTTTTTATTAATAAAATCAGTTACTATATATGAATAATTATTTGTAAATTCAATGAAAGGTGGAGCCCAAACTTTATATAGCTCCTTGATTCATCGATAGGCTCTTGTGAGACAACTAAGTTTTCCAAATTAAATAGGTTTTTACCTATAGTTTTAAACTATCTAGGGTATGGATCTTGACAGTATAGGTCCTCATGTGCCTAAGACATAGAGTCTAATAATTAAGCATTTACTTCATAGGTATTTCAGTTATTATTCATCCATGATATTTTTTTTCGACATATCTATGGATACATTTCATTTTTGTTTATTGATTAAATGGCATGTGTTTTGGTTTCTTACCTTGACATATTGAATTTGCCTAATATAGTTATTTGAATGGAATGAATTATCATTTATTTGTCTTGTCATGTTAATTTAGTCATATTATTTCATTATTGATTCCATTTTACTTACTCTTACTAATAATTTAATATTACCCTTATTATGTTTCTTTCCCCATGTTATGAAGAATATAACTTTGAATAAGCTTTCAAGGATGCAGTTTATTTCAGTTTATTATGTATCATGTTTTATTTTTTCCCCAATTTATTATGGGTATCATGTATATAATCTAGATTTCAAAGACTAATAAATTTATTGTTCTTTCAAGTTTTTATTCCTTGTAATCATGCCAAAGTAACAAAATAATGCATCAGATCTGGGCTTCTGGGGTTGGGGCATTATAGTTGGTATCAAAGGAAGTTTAGCAGCAACCTTATAAACTTGATTTATAAAACATAAATTTGGGAGGATAACCCTAAGATAGAGTTTGAGTATGATTATAGAAGAACATCCTAGATATTTGGTAAGGTATATATTATGTGGGTATTCCTAGAAGTACATCTCTGTTTGGATACTACAAGTGGATGTGGTTCTGGCAGAGATGTACCTATAAGTAATAACTCTAACAAGTTATTTCGGGCCTGACTCAGGGTAACTTGGTACATGGCAATGAATCTTACTGCACACCTGGTTTGAAACTCCTGGGGGATATTCTTAGGAGAATTCACATTTTATTTACCTACCATTATGAAGTATTTAAAAGTAAATATGCCCCTAAATAACCAAAGTTTATGATTCTAGGATTTACGATGCATAAATTTATGTTATATGATATAACATATTTAGAGTTGTAGAATTTTCATGACTTTATAAGATAATATAGTATATTCCATTATTTAGAAATGGAACCTATCAGAAGGAATATGAACCTCACTGATGCACGTGATCCAAAGAGTAATAAGGATTAGATATTTTAGGGTCTTAACTAAGTATTTCAAAGGGAAATAGTCTCTAAAACATTCTCATCATATGATTATATAGTATCATGTGATAATGAGATGTGTAAAAGATTCTCCAATTCCCATGTATTTGAAGGAAACCAAGACAAGAAGAGGCCATCTGAGCACCATGAAAAAGGGAATGAGTCAAAGAAGACGAAGGGAAAGAAGGGTTTTCAAACATGTTATAATTTTGGAAAGAAATACTCCAGTAGTTTCTTGAATGGAATGGGAGTTTTTTATAAGTGTGGAGAAAAAGTAAACCAAGTTATTGATTTTAAGGGTAATAAAAAGGTTTCCAATGTACAATTCTTCAACTCCAAGGAGATGGGACACTATGCAAATCAATGTCCGAAGCATCAAAGGAATATATCCCAAATAACGATATTGGATAATGGTGAAGTTATGATAATTCCACAGATAAAGAGTAATGATTAAAATTCATATTCAAGAATTATATAATTTTAATATTTTATCAGCAATGTAATAGTTATAAGAATTATGGAATATGTAAGAGTTTTACTATAGTAATTTTTCATTAAGTATTTGAGACCATATTCTGAATGGTACCAAGAATATTTATTCATTAGAAAGTTAACATTTTCAGAAAACACAAGATTGAGGGAAGGAACCCCCTTAATATTTTCCTGATGTTGAGATAATGATGAAGAAATGATTAATATGGATAATTTCTGACTACCTTGGAATTGATTAATGACTTATCGACAAGTGTTCTATGTTATTATTGATGGAATTTACAACACTTTTGGATTAAAGGAATATATCAAATAACATGTGTCTTACATAAGTAATATGGAAGGATTCATGTTTCCAATAAGTTTTTATGGTGATTCAGGTTATTATTATATTTCAATAGGATATATGATGAAGTTATTCACATGTTTGGAATGTGAAAATTTAGAGTTTCTTCATGTTGATTAAAAGATAATGATAATTTCATCTTGGAAATTTAGTGAACATATTTCTAAATTGTTAGATCATAATCTTTTGTAAAATTTAACCATTTATAAAATGGTTTAAGTTGAACTTTGTATGTGGTTTTAGAGATTGATATATTACATTACTATGTGAAGAATATTAATCTAATAAATGAAGTATAAATAGTTGAAGGAATGACCAAAGGATAATATTGTGCATATAGAAATGTACTAAGTATATTTACTTATGTTTTTAGAGAGTGAAATAATTACACAACTCCAAGAAAAATGATCCTGAAACAAAAAAATGTGGTCCTATTGCCTTCATTTCTGATGAATCAAATAGCCCTTAGATCATCATTGATTTAGAGGTTTATGACTGTTAACTTTATCTTAACCATGTTCTCTAGCACTCTCCATCAGAACATGATTATTGTACTTTTTCTTTCATATATATATTTCCATTTCCCACCTATGTTCTTCTATTTGGGAATCTAGTTACTTGGCTATTTTACTTTCTCTATTATTAAGAAGATTTGATATTAACCCATTTTATGATGTGGGTATTTCAACAATAGTTTATTTTCAATACCTCTATCACTGAGATAAAGTTTAAATTATGAGGACATAATTTAATAAAGGTGTGGAGAATGTAACACCATGAAATTATAAAGTAAGAACCTTATATTCGATAGTGTGAATGACAAGCAACACCAAGCGTGTAAGGGAAAAAAATACTCTAATACTTTAAAATATATTTACCATTTTAAATAGATTTGATATATTCTATATTTTTTTATGCACTAAACATCAAGTTACCTTGTATTACATGCAAGAGCGACTTTCTTCGAAATCTTACATTACACGCAAGACCAAGTTTTAACGATACATTATTAAAATATTATTATTTAATATAATAATACTTAACTTTTCCGTTAAATTAGTATTTATGAATAGTATTAACTAAATTATGGAATATATAGTTTATTATAATATAAGATTAATTTATAGGTTAAAAATTAATTATAAATGAATATAGTATCTCATTGAATATAAACAGAATGTTTTTATATAAAACTATTTTTATGCCCAAAAAGCTATTTTATCCTAATAAATTAAAGTAATAAAAATTATTGAATTATTTTAATGAAATATATATTTTTAGTAAAATATTTTTGATGTTAATCCCATGGATTTTATAAGCATAAGATCAAAAAAACCCAATTTTATGCATAAAATACTACATTTTTATTAAGGCATTTTTACCTTCTTTTAATGGAGAACCCATTTTAAATATTAATTTTGAAAATTTAATTGATTTAATATTTCAAAATAAAATTTATATTTGAAATAGAAACATAATTTTTAGTTTAAGGTGATTTTTTTTGATATTTTTCTGAAACATTTCATTTTTTAATGAATGGTTAAAAATACCGCATTTTAGTTCAAAACTGTTTTTTCATCTGATTTATTTATAAGATTAAATTATATTTTATATTGGTTTTAAAATTTAATTAGATAATATTTCTATAAATTAATCAAATTTAGGTTATTATAATCAATTTCAATTTTAAATTGACTAAAAAACATAGCAATATTTTGGATGTTTTTACTTTAAAAACATGCGTTGTCGTCCCGCTTACGGGACAAATTTTAAATTAATTTATACCAATTCTGTGATTTTAATTTGGAAAAATTGATTCCATATATGTAATTAGAATAATTTATAATTTATAATAAGTTAAACTTATTTTTAAACAAAAATATTAGTGAATGTAATTAAAATTAATTACAATTATTAAGGAAAAATTAAGCTTAATAAAGGACTAAACCTTTACCTTAAGGGCCCAAATGACCTAGACGCTTGTCCAAAACCAATTTTTTGGAAATATCTCAGCCATAAAACTTCAATTATTTAGTTTTGTTTGTTTTTTATGAATTTTTTCAGGTAATAACATGTGTACACCTAACTTGTTTCAAAAAATTCCAAGTTGGTCCTTTTCATTCCCTATAAAAGGACACCACCTCTCCCACTTCTTTACACCTATCAAACCACTTATGTTCGGACATGATCTGCCCAAATAGATTCCCAAAATCCCTCCCCTATACGTTGAATACTCCTTTTGTTTAGTAATCCTTTCAACGAATCTTTTTGGTACAAATCAAAAGAAGTTGCCCGGTTAAGAGGTAACGTCTTCTCTCATGCTCTCTAGCTTTATTTCCATTATTCACCCATTAAAATCTATTTATCCCATTATTATATAACAAAAATAGTATCCTAAATATACTAGTATTTTTTATTTAAATGGTTAGACCTAAAATTACACACACCTCCATCTAATGAGTAACAAACATATTGTTTCTATGTATGGCGAATTATTGCCTCACGAAAAAATGATTCTTTAATTTTCCTTTACCACATATCATGGTAGCTGTTATGATGGAAGCTATATTTATATATGTTATATATTATATTTATTTTTTGTTTTTTGTTTTTTATTTTTTATTTATAATATACCTTTATTCTTTCCATCTTGTTAAAATATGATAATTTCGTTTGAGGAAGTGTGGATTACCGCCTCCTCAAAGCGATATGACCCGTTCATACCATACATGGAACATATAAAGAATTGTTTTAATAAATATATGTAATATATATATATAATATATATGATTCTAGAATTATAATATACATATTTATCATTTATTTTTTACTCTTTTAATAAAACAATGAAATGAAAGCATCGTTCATGCATACGTACAACCTACCGTCTCCATGAATAGTGCACTTCATTTATAATATCCAAATATAATGGACTACTATAAATACATATATAATGATTATATAAGATAATTAATCCATGTTTTACATTGTATATATGATTAAACCATGATCTAATTAATGATAACAACAAATAACAAGTTAAAACTTACTCAAGCAAACAAGGCAATTAACACACAAAATAGTGAAATTAATGAAAAAGTGTTCACAAATAGGTAATAAAATATTATAAGGAATTAATATATGATATTATAAACATGATTATGGTTATGGTATAAGTTAGTAACATATTTTTAACCACTATACAGGAGGATAAATACTACACAAGAAAAGGAAGGTTAAGGTAAGGTAATTTCATCTCAAATTACATTCCATTGAGACTTATTTATTATTATATGCCAATTCACTTTTATTTGGTGTATATACTACCTTTTTAATGTTATATAATTAATCCATTTATTCTCATGATATTATAAGTTTCATTTATTATCAAACATTCTAGATATTATGATTAAAATGTCTCAAAGTGGTACGGACACTTTGGAATGTGTAAAGATTATTCTCCTCAAAAATACCCTTAATGATAATCTTTGCAATCTCACTTCCTTTAATAATCATTTTTAATTGTAATTTTCCTTGAGTATCTAAAATTTTGTATGATGGATATTATTATTTTCTAAACCATATATCATTTCACATACGGTGTTTTCTTTGACTGTTATTTGATAAAATAGGAAATTATTGATAAATCCCTATCTTTTATTCAATACAAATATTTGATAAGGCATATTATCTATTAATTAAATAGATTAATCGATATGAATAATGATTTGGACATGAAATTATGGGAGGAGCATGGAATTTATATAGCTCCTTGATTCGTCGATTGATTCTTATGAGACAACTAAGTTGGCCAAATTAAATAGGTTTCTAACTGTAGTTTTAAACTATCTGGATGATGGATCTTGACAGTATAGGTCCTCATGTGCCTAAGACATGACGTCCAATAATTAGTAATTTTCTTCATAGATATTTCAGTTATTATTCATCCATGATATTTTTTGTCAACATATCTATGGATACACTTCATTTCTGTTCATTGATTAAATGGCATGTGTATTAGTTTCCTACCTTTCCATATTAAATTTGCTTTATCTAGTTATTTGAATAGAAAGTGTTATCATTTATTTTCCTTTCCATGTTAATTTAGTCATATTGATTTATTATTGATTCCTATTTACTTACCCTTGCTGAGAATTTGAGCTTACCCTTATTATGTTTCTTTTCCAAGGTTATGGAGAAGATTACTTTGAATAAGCTGTCAAGTATGTAGTTTATTTCAGTTTATTGTATAGCATGTTTTATTTTGGTTTCCCAATGTATTATGAGTATCATGTATATAATATAGATTTCCAAGACTACTAAACAGATCGGTCCTTCAAGATTTTATTCCTTGTAATCATGTCAACGTAATAAAATAATGCACAAACTCTTGGTTTTTGGGGTCGGGGTGTTACAACAATAGTATTTTCAAATATCAAACTCTTGATTACTGAGATCAAGTTTAAATTATGAGGATATAATTTAATTAAGATGGGGATAATGTAACATCCTAAGAATTTGTAATAATTTTCTTTTTAAATAAATTTAATATATTCTATAGCTTGTAATGCACACAACACTGAGTTTTCTTGCATAAATCGCAAGAGAAACTTTCATCGATAGCTTGTGTTACACGTAAGGCTGATTTTTACTGAACAGAAATATATTATTAAAATATTATTATTTAATATAATAATATATAACCTAGTTGTTAAATTATTAGTTATGAATAGTATTAACTAACTTATTAAAATATATCATATATAAAAATATAAGATGAATTCATTGGTTACCACTTAATTAGAAACAAAAATATAATCTAATTGAATATAATGGAAATATTTTTATTTTTATTTTTATTTTCCCAATGGCATTTTGTCTTAATAAATTATATTAATTACAATAAATAAATGATATTAATGAAATATATTTTTTATATATTTTATAAAATATTTTTTATATTTATCCAATATATTTTATAGGTATAACATAAGAACTAACCCAATTTTATGCATAAAAAACCTATATTTTTTTAAAAGCAGTTTTACCGCCTTTTAATGGAGAACCTATTTTAAATCCAATTATTGATACTTTTGTATATTATATTTGAAAAAATTAACTTCTTATTTTAAAGTGGAAAATAAAAATTTCCTTTGGTTGAATTTTTTTTATTTTTCAGATAAGTTTCATGTTTTGATGAATAGTGAAAAATACTAATTTTTAATTGAAAATAACTTTTTTCATCATAATAATTTTTAGTGTTAAATTATATTTTTGATTGGTTTTAAAGTATAAATAGATTTTTTTTTTGTCATTTAATTTAATTTAGGTCATTGACATCAATTTTAAAATGAATTAATATATAAAAACGTTTCAGTCTTTTGCATGTTTAAACATTAATAACTTATTTTCTCACCCTATCAATAGGATTAATTTTTAATTAATTACTGAAACTTCTATGTTTTGAATTTTGAAAAATTAATCCCATATTTGGAATTGGATTCAATAGTTTTCTTTTATTTTTTTCCATTATGAATAGTAACTTTAGAAATTTTTTATTAGCATGGTAAAAGGTGAATAAGGTAATTAAGGCTAAAAATAATATTATAAAATTAGCCTAACACTTCCTAATTTCATTGGATGGGTGGTATTAGAACAAAATTATCATTGGGCCAAATTTATAACATTTTTTAAGCCACTTGGGTGAGAGTATGACATATATTATATTTTATTTAAAAAAGAGTTAAAGATTTCATACTCATATTTTAATAACTATATAATTTTTATTATAGGGTTATACAGAAGAAAAATTTGACTAAAATAGTAATTTGAAAGCTAAAATGTTTTTCTTTGTCATGGTAATTTATCTCTAATTTTTACTATATAAATAATTACCTTAAAGGTTTATACAATGATGATGCAGTAATTTTTTAATAAATGGAAATATCAAATAAATGAAATTAAAAATATTAAAATAAATATAATTTGATATAATTAATGTCATCAACAAAATATTTTGAATGAATTTGACAATTTAGGGATAATTTAATATAATTTTTTTGAATATATCTTGTTGTTATGATATTTAAAAAAACAACAAATGAATAGTGTCAAAATTGACACTAATGATATTTTATCAAAATAATATTTTATTAAATTATTTAAAAATAATAAAACATATTTAAAAATACTAAATAATTATTATATGGCCGAAAATGTTATAAATTGTTCAATAATGGTCTAATTGACATAAAATAAGTAAAAATTACAACCTTTTAATATTGAAAAAGTTGTTACCATAGTTAAAATTAAAATAGGTTAACTAAGGGTTAATCAAAATGGTAAGGTTTAAAAATATACCAAAACTTGTATAACATCTATTAGTTTATGAGATTACATCCTTATATAATATTATACTCAAATAAATGACATTTTTTTGTATTTGGATTGATATTTATTTTATTATAAATTAATATTGTTAGAAATTCCAAAAGAGCCCCTCACCCCAATTAAAAAATGGCACCTTCTCCATCATCTCATTTCATCACTTTGAGCCTTCTATCTCAACCAAAACATACCTATTAATCTTCTGAACTTCCATACCCACATCCTAGAGGGTTTTTTATTCTCAAAATACCAATCCTAGTGTCCCTAAGAGGAGATCCAAACGAGGTTCGCTAAAGAAGAGGTGATTGTATTTAACGGCTCCTTCAAGGTTATTTCTTCTTATACTTCCTATTAATGAATTTTTTCCATACTAAATTAATAACTCAGGTATAAAATATATGATGAGATTTTTTTATGATTATTGAACATCCATATTCCACCTTTTATCCATCCTAAAAAACAAAATCACCATGCATGTGTACGTACGGCCTACCGTCGTCACACCGTGATGTAATCTATTTTTCACCACTACTTTATTTGGATGGGTATAATGATAGATATAATGTATATAAATAATAAATATTACTTGATATTGATTATGTATAATTAATATACCATTAAATTATTTACCCTTTCACCATTAATGGAAAGATATCATCACTCGTGCGTACATGCGGTCTACCGTCTCCATGATGCGATATGATTCATTTTTCATGTTAACCATTCAAGAATGATTATAAAGATATACATAATGAGTAAATATAATATCTATGAACTTTATATCTTTATTTATATTAAATAAATATATCCTATGCATAAGAAATAGGACTTACATGACAAAACATGCATAGGAAAGTGAAGTACTTAACACTTTAAACAAGGGTAATAACGAAATATTATTAACAAACGAGTGATAAGATAATATAAGAGGATCATATATGATATAATGAATATGGATATAGTTATAGTATAAATTAATAAAATGTTTTAAACCATTATATAGGAGTTTTAAGCACATTAAACTAAATTGAAGTACAAAGTAATGGTTATTTCACAATCTCATTATTATTCTAGATTGTTTATACGTAAGTATCTGTTGGGGATCATTTTTCATCCATGTCCATGTATATTATAAATTTTTTTCCAAAATATTTTTACTATTATCCTACAAATTTTTAAATCATTTTTACCTATGTTTTACTTTTTATAAAATGGTTTGAAACAGATATTTTTTGTCATTTTCTAAATGAGGTACTTTTTGACATTTTTTATAAAAATACGGAAGGAATGTTTTATTTTTAATTTATATGGTAGGAGAATATTTTACCACCATTATAAATCCTTAATGTTTTGAATGTTTCTTTACAATATTACAAGATTCTTTTCAATGGAAATTTTTTCTTTTTAAATTGTGTAACCTTTTAAATAAATGATTTCAAAGTAAAAAAAAGGTATTTCTCTCAAGAAATTTTAATGATTTTATTAGAGTGATTTAATATATGTCAACATCCTTTATTGGATCTTATGATTGATTGAGGTTTATATCTTATGATACCATCTACCATATTTTATTGAATTTTTTATGATCAATTTGACTATGTATGTGCAATTTTGATACCATTCATGGTTTATGGTTAAAGTATTAACATTTCGTATGGTAGTTTTTCAATATGAATGTTTATATTGTTTATGTTCCACCCTTTTCATATGAGTAATGAATTATACTTAATAAGTGATAGGTGGGTCCCATCTATAGCCCAATTATGCATCAGTAAGTCTCATTAAACAAACTAGTTTGAGTATTGGTTGATATTTTACCCGTTTATGTATGGTGTCTTGGTCAAAGCCTTGACAGTATATTTATGATATTTGGAATTATGAATTCCCTCATTATGAGATTAGTTATTGATATTATATATTATTATTCAACTAGTAGAATATCTATATTTATGTTTTTTAGCTCATGTGATTATTTTATATGGTATTATTTATTCTTTCCATGTTATGATTAAGACTACGTTTAAATGGATTGTGTTTTAGTCTGCCTACTTGAATGGACTGAAGACCTTCGTTTTTTTATTCATTTTTTATAATACCCCTTTTAAGGGTTTAAGGAGAACCCTTACATGGCCCGTAGGATTTGTGACATTACAGTACCTGAAGGTCTTAAAGGATTTCATTATAGACTATGACTACATAAAAACAGCCCCTCCCTAGTGACTGCATCGTGATCATAGCTCTTCACCTTCGCATGGTTGTTTGGAATATTTCCTATGTAGATATGCACGGTACTGATGGTAGCTATCATACCCTCTTTTTTTCAATCCATAATCTCTACTCTGGTGAAAGCGTATGCTTTGAATCATCATTTGGAACCTGTTCCTTGTAGTCTTCCTAGTTTCTTCTACACATCATGTGGCCCAAAGGCCTTAAGTTGGCCTGAAGGCCTTGAGGTGGCCTGAAGACCTTGAGGTGGCCTGAAGACCTTGTGGTGGCCCAAAATCCTTATTGTCCTGAAGGCCTTGGGTGACCTGAAGGCCTTGAAGGACTCGAGGACCAAACCAGTATCCCAAAGGCTCAAATGAATGAATAGTTTTAGCTACTACAATACCGAACAGTACCTACTATAGTATCTGCTATAGTACTACTATAGTACTACTATAGTAACTCGGAAATATGTATCTGGATGGATTTGATCTCGGGTCTCTTGGATGCACTTACCGAGTCCTCACCAACTGGGTTGAGCCTCATGTACGCCTGTGTTTTAGTTATACACCTTGACTTAATGTTTATGATTATTATTCATAATAGCTTCCATTGTATTCTTTCCCTTACTGAGAATCTGAGATCACCCCTTTCTTATGTTTTATTTTTTCCAAGATTCCAAGATGTGTATTATAACTGATATGCAGGGTTAATATAGGAGAATAATGATGTTCTCAAATGATTTTCTATGTTGTAATTTATTTTTTAAATTCTAATGTAATGTTCATGTATGTAATATGGATTCCAAAACTACTAAACTAATCAGTCCTTTGGGATTCTAGTATTGTATCTATGTCAATGTAATTAAGTAAGGAACCTACTCTAGGTTACTGGGGTCAGGGTCGTTAAAGTTGGTATGGGATAAATTTTAGTAGAAACCTTGAAAACTAGAGTTAGAAAACAATGACTAGGGAACATAACCCTAAGATAGACTTTGAGAATAAGAATAGAAGAATATCCTATAATTTTGGTAAGGTATAGATTATGTGGGTCTTCCTAGCAATACATCTCTTTCTGGATACTATAAGGGGATGTGGTTCTGGCATATATGTACCTAGGGGTAAAAAATCCGACAAAGTGTGTCGGGCCTGACTTCGCACAACCTGGTACATGACAATAGGTCTTACTGCGCATCTGGTTTGACACTCTCAGGGGATATGCTTAGGATAATTCACATTTAATTTACAAACTTTTATAAAGGATTTAAAAGTAAATATTCCCCCAAATAATCCATGTTTATGATTATGAGATTAGATATACATGAATTATCAATTTATGTTAGTGTTTTACTAGTTTAAAATTATGCATTATGATTCATAACCTAATCTACTGTATGAAATTATCTAGAAATGGTTCCTAGTAGAAAGAATGAAAACTGTATCAATGCATGTAATCCATATAGGGATTTCCCTCCAATGCAAGATAATGATGTTGGAGTTGGAGCTGCAACTGGTGTTGAATAACTTATAATTATACTGGGACAGCGGACTCAAGTTATGAACAATAACCTTACCCATATAGAACAACCTGATCCATAATGTGGAGAAACAAAGTTAGACCACTTTATCAGACAACAACCTTCAACATTCAATGGGACTAGAAATCCATTTGAGGATGAGCAATGGAAAAGTTCCTTAAAAGAGATATTTCACTATTTGGGAAGGAAAGGGAAAAAGTTGTCTTGGCAGTTTATCACCTTTCTAAAGATCTAGATTAATATTGGTCATTGATTCAAAACACTATGAAGGATGAAGAAATAAAAAACATGGAATGGAAGGATTTTAAGGAACTTTTCTTAGAAAAAATATTTTTCCTCACAAACAGAGAACGGATATAAAGAGATAATTCTTGAATATGAGGTAAAAGGAGGATGAGAATGTTACTAAAAATGAAACCAAATTTACAAGATTATTAAGGCATGCTATAGATTTCATACGTAATGTAATGAGTAAGATTGACCATTTCTTTGATGGGTTAAAGATATACCTCTGAAATGATTTGGTCTCCCAAACATTCTCATCTTACAAAGATATAGTCTCATGTGCTATCAAGACCGAGAAAAAATTATGTAAGTATTATAACATTAAGGGAAAGTAAGAGAAGAAGATAATGGTGGAGTAATATATGGATAAAGAGAAAAAGAGAAAGAAGGATTTTCCCACATGGGATAATTTTGGAAAGAAACACCACTATACATGCCTAAAGGGAATGAGAGATTGTTACAAGTGTAGAGAGAAAGGTCACTAGACTCGTGATTGTAAGGAAAATAAAGAAGCTTCCAATGTGAAATGTTTTGATAGTCCTCATATTCACAAGAATATTTATATTTTTTTAGAAATGAATGGGAAGTATACCTTGTTTCAGAATGTATACAAATGGCATAAAGAGGTGACACTACTTATTTAGTTGATTTTATCATCATTTTATGTAATTTTTTAGTTAATTTACTTATCATTTTTATTTGATACTTTAGGGAAAAAAATTAAGTCATTTGTGACATGTATTAATCAAAAACACCTCAATATGATACACGACGTGTCTGGTTTGACTCGAATTGTGTGTTTTTAGCTTAAAATTGAAATTTTAGTTGAAAATACACATCACAAACTCAAAATTGAGAAAACACATTTGGATTGATTTAATACATTAGAAAAATGATCCATAATTAATTTCTGACATGTATGAATCATCCTAACCTCAATCTGACACACGGTGTGACCGATGTGACTTAAAGTTTATGTTTTGAGTTTAAAATTGACAATTTAGTTCAAAACATGTGTCGCTCACTAAAAACCAAGAAAACTCACTCAAATTGTCTTGAAAATTTAGGAAAATGATTTATAAGTCATTTTTGATGTTTAAGAATAAGTCTCACATCAAACCAATACACGATGTGACTGGTATGATTCAAAGTTCATGTTTTTAGTTAAAAATGACATTTTAGTAAAAAAAGGCACTTGACATAATTGAAACCTAGAAAATTCATTCAGATTATGTTGATACTTTAGGAAAATGATCCTTATGTCATTTTTGACATTTAGGAATCAAATACACATCAATCTAATGCATGGTATGATTAGTAGGACTCTAAGTGAATGTTTTCTATTTAAAATGACATTTTAGTAAAATACACTAGTGAAATAATAAAAACTGATAAAACACATTCAGATTGTGTCGATACTTTAGTAAAATGATCTATATGTAATTTTCTGTGTAGGAATCATCCGCACCTAAATAAGACACATGGTGTAACCAGTATGGCTCAAAGTGTGTCATTTTATTTAAAATTGACATTTTAGTAAAAAAAGTGACAGGTGCAAAATAAAGAAAACTCATTTGTATTGTTTTGATACTTTAGAAGAAAAATTCATCGGTTATTTTGGACTTCTAGAAGTCATCCTTGCCTCAATCTGATACACGGTGTTCCTGGTATGACTCAAAGTGTCCATTATCAGTTTGAAATTGATAATTTAGTTTAAAATGTGTGTCACTCACTAAAAACCAAGAAAACACATTCATATTGTATTAATATATTATGGAAACTATCCTTAAGTAAATTTTGATTTATAGGAATTATTCGTATGTCAATCCAATGCACGGTGTGACCAGTATGACTCCAAGTGTGGGTTTTCTGTTGAAAATGATATTTAAGTAAAAATCACAAGTGACATACTCAAAACTGAGCAAACATATTTGGATTGTTTTCATACTTTAAGAAAATGATTCATCGGTCATTTTTGATGTGTAGGAATCATCCTCTCCTAAATCTGATGCACGGTGTGACCGTTATGACTCCAAATACATATTTTTATTTAAAATTTACATTTTAGTAAAAAAGACAAGTGACATACTCAAAATGAATCAAACGCATTCAGATTGTTTTGATACATTATGAAAATTATCAATAAGTCATTTTTGATATGTGTAAATCAACTTCACCACAATCTGATACACGGTGTGTCCGATATGACTCAAAGTGTACATTATCAATTTAAAATTATCAATTTAGTTCAAAAAGTGCCACTCACTAAAAGATTAGAAAAAGCACTCTGATTTTCTTGATAATTTAGGATAATGATACATAAGTCATTTGTTATGTGTAGGAATTGGTATCATGTCAAACAACTACATGATGTGACCAGTATAACTCAAAGTGTGTGTTTTTAGTTTAAAATCACATTTTAGTAAAAACCATAAGTGACATACCCAAAACTAGGAACACATTCAGATTGTTTTGATACTTCAGTATAATGATCCATACATCATTTGTGACCAGTAGTAACTAGTCGCACCTCAATCTGATTCACAGTGTGATCGGTATAACTCATAATGTGTCTTTTTATTTAAAATTAACATTTTAGTAAAAAAATGACATACTCGAAACAAAGAAAACACGTTAGGATTGTTTTGATACATTAGGAAAATTATCTATAATCCATTTTAATGTGTAGGAATCAACTACACCCTAATCTGAAACATGGCATTCCCGATATAACTTAAAGTGTCCGTTATCAGTTTAAAATTAACAATTTAGTTCAAAACTTGTGTCACACACTAAAAAATGATAAAACGTGATCAGATTATCTTAATAATTTAGTAAATTGATTCATAAGTACTTTTTGATTTAATGGAATTAGTCTCATGTCAAACCGACACATGGTGTGACCTGCATGACTCGGTGTGTGTATTTTCTATTTAAAATGGGATTTTAGTAAAAACAACAAGGGACATACTCAAAACCGAGCAAACACATTCGGATTTTTTTTATGCGTTATGAAAATGATTTATATGTTTTTTTTATATATATAGGAATCAGCCGCACCTCAATCTGATGCACGGTGTGACTGGTATGACTCCAAGTGTGTCTTTTTATTTAAAATTGATATTTTAGTAAAAAAGAAAAGTGACATACTCAAAATGAAGAAAATACATTTGGATTGTTTTGATACTTTAGAACAATGATCCATACATGTAGCAATTAGTTGTACCTCAATTTCATACATGGTGTGCCCAGTATGACTCAAAGTGTCTATTATCAGTTTAAAATCGACAATTTAGTTCAAAATATGTGTCACCCACTAAAAGCCAAGAAAGAACACTCAAATAAAATTGATAATTTAAGACAAGAATCCATAATTCATTTGTGATGTGATGGAATTAGTCTCATTTCAAACCGACACACGATGTGACCGGTATGATTCAAAGTGTGTGTTTTCACTTTAAAATGAATTTTTTGTAAAAAACACAAGTGACATACTCAAAACCAAGTAAACACATTCAGAGTGTTTTGATATTTTTTGAAAATGATCCATAAGACATTTTTATGTGAAGGAATCCACCGCACCTCAATCTAACGCATGGTGTGACCGGTATGACTCCAAGTGTGTCTTTTTATTTAAAATAGACATTTTAGTAAAAAAATATGTGTGACATACTCAAAACAAAGAAAACACATTCCAATTGTTTTGATATCTTAGTAAAACAATCCATAAGTCATTTACGACATGTAGAAATTATTTGCACCTCAATCTGATGCACGATGTGTCTGGTTTGACTCAAAGTGTAGGTTTTCAGTTTAAAATTGACATTTTAGTTGAAAAGACAGGTCACATTCTCAAAATTGAGAAAAGACATTCAAATTGTTTTGAAACTTTAGGATAATAATCTGAAAGTCATTTGTGATGTATAGGAATCAGCTAAACCTCAATCTGATACACGTTGTGTCTGGTATGACTCAAAGTATCCATTATCAGTTTAAAATTAACAATTTAGTTCAAAACATGTGTCACTCACTAAAAACCAAGAAAATGCATTCAGGATGTCTTTATAATTAAGTACAATGATCCATAATACATTTTTGACATGTATGAATCAACTGCACCTCAGAATGTACGGTTTAACTGGTATGAATCCTAGTGTGTCTTTTTATTTAAAGTTGATATTTTAGTAAAAAACATGAGTGACGTACTCAAAATGAACAAAACGCATTCAGATTGTTTTGATACTTTAGGACAATGATCTATAAGTCATTTTTTATGTGTATGAATCATCTGCACCTTAATCTGATGCACAGTGTGACTGGTATGACTCCAACTATCTGTTATCAGTTTAGAATTGTCATTTTATTAATGTATTATTTCATATTTGTGTTTAATGTATTTTGTTTATAGTATTACTAACGTAAGAATTGTTTTCTTATATAAGTGGATTCTTTTTCTCAAGTTGAGTTGGTTTGTTCGGCAATTGATATCATGATCAGAGTTTTATTGAGAGGGGGTTGAGTGTTAAAGATAGTGAAACAATTAATGTTTTTGACTATTTGTGATAAATTATACTTTCTAGCTAATTTTTCATTAGTTAGTCTGACAACTGGTCAATATTCATTAATAATATAAGCATATCCAAATCCCAAAATGCTCTACTTATTTTCACTAAGAAACTTGTTCCCCTTGAATACCGACGACTTCATTTGTGCACAATGCAGTACATACACCGATAGATAAAATGTAGATTTTTTTTCTAACATGGCGATGATGATAATATGGTCTTCATGTATTTATAGTTGTAAAGTGGTTTTGAATACAACATAATTATACTCATTTATCGACTTTAATGTTTGGAGTTGTAAATCACTCCATTCATTACGCACTACCACAAATTTGGGTAAGGGATGCACCGTCTTTTATCAACGCTAAACAAAAAGTGCCGATAAAAGGGGGCTTTATCAGTGCTAGCTAAAAGCGATGATAAATCTACCATTTATCACTGTTGATAAAGGTATACCATTTATCAGCACTTTTTTTTAGTGCTGAAAATGGGTAGATTTATCATCATTATTATTAGCACTGATAAAAGTTTTTAACAACAAATATTATTAATGTATATAAAATTATTATATTTATATTAAAAAATAATGTTTATTTGTATACATTAAATAAAAAACACATGTTTATAATTAATATATTTTCTAATAATTCAAATATATATATAATGTTTAAAAAAAGTATTTATAAGATTATAATTAAATAATTATATATTTAAATAATTATAAGATTATAATAAATTTCATTAAATAAGATAAATACTTATTATATTTATTATACTTATTATATTTATTATATTTATTATATTTATTATATTTATAATATTTATAATTATATATAAATACATTTTAAAAATATATATTTATAATTAAAATTATAAATATATAAATATATGTTTCTAATGAATTTGGTTAATAAATATATTGATGCATGAGTATAATTGATGTGCATATATGTTATGTATTCATCATGAATGTCCATTTACACATTACACCCTTCTTATTATCCATGTTGTCCATATGTAATGACTCGTTTTTTATTATTTGTACTACACCAAGTATATGATTCATTCATGTTATACCCATGAACTTATTGTGTTCTCAAAAATACATATAAAATAACAATAAATATATTTAAATAATAAATATATTTATTATATTTATAATTATAAACTTTTAATTATATATAAATACTTTTTAAATAAATTTATTTGTGATTATATTTATATCTAAATATTTATATATTTAAATAATTATAAAATTACAATAAATACATTTATTATAATTATATATATTTATATATTTATTTATAGTTATATACAAATATTTATAATTATATTTATTTATAGTTATAATTATAAATAAATATATATATCTATATGTAAATAATTATAAAATTATAATAAATATATTTATTATACTTATCAAGTTATAAATATATATAATTAAATAAATATATTTATAAATATATATAAATATTTTTAAATAAATACAAATAGTTATAATTATAATTATAAATAAATACATATATATTTAAATAATTATAAAACTATAACAAATATATTAATTATATATATTTATATGCAAATATTTATAAATAAATACAAATAGTTATAATTATATAAAGTGGGTCCAGTTAGAAACCTAATCTCCTGACTATTTATTAAAGCAAAAGAAAATGGAAACAAGTAAAAGAGAGTGGACAGGGTCAAACAAGGCATGCTCTCATCCAAAACAAACTACGTGTTAGGAAATTCTAGATCATTCCCATAATCGCTATCAGATCCATCAGCAGTATCCCACTCTGAGTTTGAGTTTCCCTTATTTAAAATCACAACATACCTCTCCCTTATCTTTAACTGCTCTGAAGTGAGCTTAGTGTCACGACCCAATCATTGGGGTCTTGTCCCACACCAACAAGAACATCAAAGCTGTGGTTCATCTATTTAGTCCTTATCTAAGAGATGGGAGTCACCCCGACAAAGAGGCAGATGATGCGTGTCAACATTGACACCACTGGTTGGGAGTTGGGGTCACTCTCATGATGAGTCCATGGCAGGACGAAACTAATGAACCTCACATATGAAGAGCTGGAAGGCTGAACTCCGCCCGCCTTGGAGGGGGCTGGGGTGCCGCATGGACGAACCGCTGTGCTGAGACGCTCAGCTCGTGACAAGTTGTATCAGAGGGAATGTGTCTCGTGGTGTTGTGGAATGCTGTCGGACGGACCTTGGTGGTGGGAGCAGAGTCCCGGGGTGTCATGCTGAGGTGACATGACAGAGAAGGTCGCGCTTGCGAGATATCCGAGGCAGAGACGCCACTATGAAGGGTGGATCTCGTGGAGGTGGTTTTCGACCCTGAGAGAGGGTGGACCACGGTGGTTTGCGACCCAGAGAGTGGGTGGACCATTGATGCCTGTAGAGACCCGAAACTTGACGTACATTGACATTACATTACATTTGCGGAATACTTAGTACATACACACAAGGATCGTAATAGTTTAGTGTCTTTGGAAACTCGGAACGTAATCTTCTAATCGTGGTGAAAGATCTTCAACATCTCCTATAAAGATCTTCCCTTTTTTTACCTAAAACCTTTCTTTATATCCTGGGGAAAAGAAAACATAAAAGGGTGAGCTCAAATGCTCAGTAAAGGTAAACAAAAGAAATATCAATCACATCGTATTCATAAGAACATAACATTTTGGAAATCTTAACCTGCAAAAGAGAGCATAATTTCATAACATGGGATAAATCATGGCAGTGAAATGTAATCACAATAATCATAACTTAAAACATGAAACTTTGTGGCATTCACACATAATCATAGAGAATCATTTCTTGTTAGTCAAGACTCATTGCCAAGACTATCTTAGTGGACAAAGTCCCTTTCTGAATCGACTAACCCTCGTTTCAGTCCTGTTTCACTGAACCGGTATAACCTACCGTTCCAGCCCTATCTATCTCATGAGATATAAAATCTTTACTCAATGCATTGGAGGGAGATATAGGTTCCACCCATCTTATAATGAATCCTTTCTTATGTGTGCCACATAATCATAAATCATACATCATCGCATAACCCATGTAATAAAAATGGGATTCTTAAACAACTTGACATCATAAAACAATTCATATAAGATAAAGGAATTCATAAAAATGTTTCCATCACAACATAATCAAATCCATGTAATAATAGGGATAAAAACAGAACTCTTTTATTATCTTAGATGGAAAATAATTTTTATAAAATACTTGAACTTCATTCTTGAGGAAAATATCCTTTCTACTTCAAAAACATTTTTCCTTTCTTAACATGTCATACAATTTTAAACTAAAAGAAGTTGATTAAAAATAAACTTGAATACTTGTAAAGGAAGCTTCTTGGAAATAATTTTTTAGAAATCCATTCATGCCGTATAAGTTAAAAAAAACATTCTTCGTACTCTTGTCGGAAAAGTCAAAAAGCACCTCGTATGAAAAACGTCAAAAGATTCCTTTCATATTTTTTACTAAAAACTCACCGAAGGGTAAAATTGGATTTAAACAATTGTAGTTGGATGGAAATAATATTACATATTGAGGAAACATGGGTGTGGATGATAAAATACACCCCAGTAATTACTAAAGTAAAAACAATCTCAGATAAAAGTGAGATTGTGATATTTCCCTTACCTTAGGTCCGATTTTCTTCGTATGTGTCTGAACCTCCTGTATAATGATTTAAATAATGTCATTGACTTATTACAGAATCATATTCATTCTAATGATATCATATATGGTTCACTTATGACATTATATTACCCGTTCTTTTTTAAATTCCATGTTAAAGAAGCGTTTTGGGTAAAATCGTTTCATTTATCGTAGGTGTTTTGACTTGTTGTTCTTGACATTATTATTACTTATATCATGATTTACTTACTTCCAGAATATAAAATATGATTTATATATCATATATATTCAGTATATATATATATATATAATAGATAGATAAATGAAATGAAAAACACCGTTCATGGAGACGGTAGTTCGTACGTACGCATGAACGCTGTTTTTCTTTCCTTATTGTCTTGAATGGAAGTAAGTAGATGACATACATATATATATATATATACATAAATCCAGTATCATTATTATGTCATATATTTCATTAGTACTTATTATATATACTTTATAATCATTCATGAATGGTTAATCATTAAGAATGAATCTCATCGCGTCGTGGAGACGGTAGTCCGTACGTACGCACGAGCGATGATATCATTTCCATAATTATTGAATTGAATTGGAGTGGATTATACAATATATCAGAATCAATATGATGTTGTAATAACTATGTATAGTTATTCTTTACACCATTATACTCATCCATGTAAGGTGGTGGTGGAAAATAGATTACACCACGGCGTGGAGACGGTATTCCGTACGTACGCACGCGCGGTGATTTCTTTTTCCGTAGGATGGATAGATGGTGAAATAGGGTTGTTTCATACTTAAAATAACATATCAGTATATGAGTGATACTGATGTTATTACTTCATAATGAAACAACCTAAGAAGAAGAAGTGGAAGAAAAAATAAAGATGAAAGAATTGGTAACGGTAATTACCTCTTCTTTGAAGCGCCTCTTTGAGACCTCCTCTTAGGGCACTAAAATTGGTCTTTGAGGAAGACCAGAACCTCTAGGATGTTGCTAGGGAAGTGGAGAAGAGATTTTGGCAGGGGTTGGCCGAGCTTGAGTGCTCAAATTGGTGTGAGGAGGAGGGGGAGGAGGTGTCCTTTTATAAGGGAGGAGAGGGGCACCTTAGGAATACCTCAAAATATTATTTTATATTAATGTCAAAATCGGTTTATAATGGTTCCAAAGGGTCTTATTTCGAAGCTAAAGTGGGGATGGGTCGAAATCCTATCAACCAATAAGATTTAGACAAGTTTAGGGTATTATTTTAACCTTATCAATTAGATTTAACTCTAAGTTAAATAATTTAACTTTTACCGTGTCTTTTTGTTTTCTTTCACTATATGGTTAATACATTTACTATAACATGTCAAACGAACCCCAAATTGTTTATTATTAATACATATATCCTTATCTAAGTCATTTGGCCGAACCTTAGATTTTTAGGAATAAAATAACAATTAATAATATAATATTTGATTTAAAAACTATTTTGTGTCAATTTTGACACTATTTGATATATGATTTTTGTGAAAGTCATAACAGAATTATATGTTCGAACCAAGTTGATTAAATCAACACTAATATATCATAGTAACCTAGAAAATTAGTGGAATTCATAAAAAGTCTCAAATTACATTCATTTGAGCATTTATAACATCAATTATGTTAATATTTCCTTAAAAGGGTAATTACTGCATCATCGTTGTGTCATAAATAAATTAATTTATTTAAAGTCTAAAAATTATAAATAAAATATCATTATGTAGGAAATCTTTTTAGTTTTCTAATGAATATTTATAGTCGAATTTATCTTATGTATAACCCCATATTAAAAATGTTTTAATTATTAAACTTTGATTTTAACTATTTTAACTATTCATTAAATAAAATAATATTAAATGTCATAATCTAATCCAAGTGGACCTAAATGGTCATATTATATTCATAAGGTTGTTTTTGGTCGAGATACACTTGTCCAATAGAATTAGGACATGTGTTAGGGTAATAATAATATCATTTTTACCCTTAATTACCCTATTTACTTTTAACCGTGATAAATAAAAGTAAAAAGTTACTATTCACCAAAAATTATTTTCATCTCATTGAACCACATTTTACTTACTGACATCAACCGTGTCTCTCAGATTTTTGAAATTCCATTCACAGAAGCGGTAAAATTAAGTTTTATGAAAAATTCAGTTTTTTTTAACTACCACTTAGTAGTTTCACTATTCATCAAAAATTGATGTTTTTCAGAACAATGCCAAAATTTCATCCTAAGCTATATTTCATATTTCGAATTCAAAAATGAAGTCTATTTTACCAAATTCATAACATAGAAGTTGCATTAATTAATTTTATAATTAAATCCCGCTGTTAAAACAAATAGCGTGTTTTTAAGAAACAATATCTACCAAAAGATTGACACTTGATTATGTCTGGTTTAAATGTGAAATTACATCCAATGACCAACATCGTATTAAATTGTAAAAATATATTCTAAATATACTTTAAAACCAATCAATTTAATGATTTATCACTATTAATTATTTCGATTAAAAAAGTTGTTTTTAATTATAATCTAGTAATTTTCACTATTCATCAGAATATGAAAGTTATCCGAAAAGTACCAAAATTTCACCCTAAGCTAATTTCGATTTTACGAATCCAGAAATTAATTCCATTTTGAAAAATAAAATATACAAAATTTCAAAAAGTGGTTATTACTATTCATAACGGCTAGTTTTAATAATATTTTAATAGCATATTGTTGTTTAATGAAACTCGTTATTGCGTACTACACACGCTATCGAGGAAGGTCGCGATTGCGTGTAATGCAAGGCAAGTCAAGGATGTGTGTTGTGCAAGCTCCTTTTGATGTAGCGTAAAACACAAGACATTAATAAAATTAAAAAGAATATTTTTCATAAAATCTCGGGCCGTTACATTCTTCCCCCCTTAAAATGAATTTCGCCCTCGAAATTCGTCGGGGTTATAAATGGTTTATTATTCGAAAGTTTCTTTAATAGAAACTCACATCGTAAAAAGGAATATCAAAACCAATCTTTAAAAACAAAAGTATGAAACGTAACGGTTACCCAAATAAACTAGTCACTGGGTTTCCACATAGGTGAAAATATGGATATGGAAGAGAAATCTAACCATCATGTTCTGATGGAGAGTGGTAGAGAACATGGCTATGGAAAATCCAGTAATCACAAAGCCATAAATTTGTGACGATCTAAGGTACCATCTGATTCATCAGATATAAGATCACTAGGACAACATTTTTTGTTTTCAAGATCGTTTCCCTAATGTTAAAGAATTTGAATTAGAATAAATACTTACTTTATTTTGGTACAATCTCACTATTTTTCGTGCCTTTAACAATTTCCACTTCATCTCTTAAATAAATGAAGTTGAATTTGTTATTCGTGAAGTGTTAGCAAATCATGTGATAGAATGACGGGTCATTCCATCTGTCTCAAACAAAAGGTTAGCAAAAAAAATTATATACATAAGTCGATCTATAGTGAGATTAATAATATATGGTTCCTAAAATGGACTTATACATCATATGTCATACAACTTAATATAATAAAACTAGTTTCTACTAAACAGGGACTTCCTGTAGGCCAGTGGTAGGCGATAAAGGCCAGTCGCACTTCGGTTGTGGGTTCGATTCCCACAGCCTTGTCCGACGCGATGGGCTGTCACCCGTCCTACAGGTTGTCCTTTTTCTAAAACTATATTACTATAACATCCCATCAATAATATCGAAAAAAAACTTCTATCCTTAAACAATACTAACTTATTCCAACATAATCCATTCTAATCTTTAGGCTTACCCATAATATTGCAGTCCACTCTCATAATATAGTGAAAACAATTACCAGAGATTTAATACCATCGTTGATCCCCATAAGATATGTCTTGTTGGTCACATTCTAAACATTCAAAGTCCTTAATCATGTATTCTCTTGAATACCTTAGTGAAAACATGAATGCAGTTTAAAGTTAACACTTTCCACATACCAAAATCCTCAAAATTCTATATACTCAAACCATGATATCACTTAGTCCTTATATCAATCATGAGCTCATGAATACTATTAAACATTTCATTTTCTCGTTTTCCCTTCATTATGCGCATATCATCTTATTTCCAAAAAATATCTCAATCACTTTGAATACCACATCAATAAATATTGCAATACTCAATGATACAACATTATTTTTGAATCCCATTACATAAACACTTAATCATTCCACCACATCGTTGTCATATTCAACATTGCCAATAGTGATCGCATGTGACTTCCCTTTGTCCTTTGCCTTCAGTGGTTGCTCATGTTGATCATCACTAACCCTTGGATTAGGGCATTTATTAGCATAATGCCCCATTTCCTTGCACTTGAAGCATTGAAGTGTTGGTGGTGCGTTCTCTGCAGTGTTTGCTTTATTCACATCATTAGAAACCCTTTTTCCATTACTTCGACACTCAGCTGCTCGATGACCTTCTTTTCCACACTTAAAACATTTTCTAGTCCCTTTAAGACAATCTCCACCATGCTTCTTTCCACACTTTGTGCATAAGGAAACATTCATCTTCTTTTCACCATTATTCTGAGATTTCTCCTTGAACTCCATCTTTCGTTTCTTGTCAAAACCATGAGATGGATATGTAACACCAACTTCCATTTCTACCTTGATAGCACAACGCACAATTTCTTCATAGCTACTGAAGTCTCTTATAGCTAATGCCCTTCGAAGACTTGGTTTAAGTCACTGAAAAATCGATCAACTTTACTTTCAGGTTGGATGATAATGTCAGATGCATACCTTGCAAGTCTTGTAAAATTCACTTCGTATATACCAACAGATTCATCATCTTTTTGTTTTAGTTCAAGAAACTCCTTCTCCATCTTTGTTCGAAGAATACGAGGGAAGTACTTATTGAAAAATAAGTTCTTGAACTCGTCCCATTCCATGGACTCAATTTCATCTCTTTGCCTTGTATTCTTGATAAGATTCCACCATTGATCAGTTTCACTTTCCAAACGATATACTGCTAAGATGACTTTATCATGTTCAGAACATTGAAAAACTGAAAATATCTTTTCAGTGGTACTGATCCATTGTTCAGCAACAAGTGGATCAGAAGACCCACTGAAAGAAGGTGGACGTTGCCTCATGAAGGACTCAATAGAATATTGTTCCCTTCTCTGCTCATTTGGAAGTCCAGAATAATTCATAGCTTGTGTAAGTATAGCAATAAGATTTTGCACTCCATCTCCCATAACATTTGTTTGTTCAGGAGGACAATCATTGCATTGTCCATTGCATTGATCAACACGGTTCCTTCGGGTTCCAGCCATCGTCTAAAACCCAAAAAGAATAGTGTGAGAGGCAAAAATCATGCTAGGGAAAACAACATAATAAAGGGGAAGTACCTTCAATATCTAACATCTTAGGTTTAATTCTATGATCGTTAGCGTAGTTCTAGTACTATAACCTATACGTATACTTAACCTTAGGGACATCCCTAGACATACCTTAGAAATAACTCGAGGGATCTCACTAAAGTTCTCACATCCTAGTTTCCAAAGGTTGACTAAACCTTTCCTCTGATACCAACTGTAGAGACCCGAAACTTGACGTACATTGACATTACATTACATTTGCGGAATACTTAGTACATACACACAAGGATCGTAATAGTTTAGTGTCTTTGGAAACTCGGAACGTAATCTTCTAATCGTGGTGAAAGATATTCAACATCTCCTATAAAGATCTTCCCTTTTTTTTTACCTAAAACCTTTCTTTATATCCTGGGGAAAAGAAAACATAAAAGGGTGAGCTCAAATGCTCAGTAAGGGTAAACAAAAGAAATATCAATCACATCGTATTCATAAGAACATAACATTTTGGAAATCTTAACCTGCAAAAGAGAGCATAATTTCATAACATGGGATAAATCATGGCAGTGAAATGTAATCACAATAATCATAACTTAAAACATGAAACTTTGTGGCATTCACACATAATCATAGAGAATCATTTCTTGTTAGTCAAGACTCATTGCCAAGACTATCTTAGTGGACAAAGTCCCTTTCTGAATCGACTAACCCTCGTTTCAGTCCTGTTTCACTGAACCGGTATAACCTACCGTTCCAGCCCTGTCTATCTCATGAGATATAAAATCTTTACTCAATGCATTGGAGGGAGATATAGGTCTCACCCATCTTATAATGAATCCTTTCTTATGTGTGTCACATAATCATAAATCATACATCATCGCATAACCCATGTAATAAAAATGGGATTCTTAAACAACTTGACATCATAAAACAATTCATATAAGATAAAGGAATTCATAAAAATGTTTCCATCACAACATAATCAAATCCATGTAATAATAGGGATAAAAACAGAACCATTTTATTATCTTAGATGGAAAATAATTTTTATAAAATACTTGAACTTCATTCTTGAGGAAAATATCCTTTCTACTTCAAAAACACTTTTCCTTTCTTAACATGTCATACAATTTTAAACTAAAAGAAGTTGATTAAAAATAAACTTGAATACTTGTAAAGGAAGCTTCTTGGAAATAATTTTTTAGAAATCCATTCATGCCGTATAAGTTAAAAAAAACATTCTTCGTACTTTTGTCGGAAAAGTCAAAAAGCACCTCGTATGAAAAACGTCAAAAGATTCCTTTCATATTTTTTACTAAAAACTCACCGAAGGGTAAAATTGGATTTAAACAATTGTATTTGGATGGAAATAATATTACATATTGAGGAAACATGGATGTGGATGATAAAATACACCCCAGTAATTACCAAAGTAAAAACAATCTCAGATAAAAGTGAGATTGTGATATTTCCCTTACCTTAGATCCGATTTTCTTCGTATGTGTCCGAACCTCCTGTATAATGATTTAAATAATGTCATTGACTTATTACAGAATCATATTCATTGTTATGATATCATATATGGTTCACTTATGACATTATATTACCCGTTATTTTGTAAATTTCATGTTAAAGACGCGTTTTGGGTAAAATCGTTTCATTTATCGTAGGTGTTTTGACTTGTTGTTCTTGACATTATTATTACTTATATCATGATTTACTTACTTCCAGAATATAAAATATGATTTATATATCATATATATTCAGTATATATATATATATAATAGATAGATAAATGAAATGAAAAACACCGTTCATGGAGACGGTAGTCCGTACGTACGTATGAACGCTGTTTTTCTTTCCTTATTGTCTTGAATGGAAGTAAGTAGATGACATACATATATATATATACATAAATCCAGTATCATTATTATGTCATATATTTCATTAGTACTTATTATATATACTTTATAATCATTCATGAATGGTTAATCATTAAGAATGAATCTCATCGCGTCGTGGAGACGGTAGTCCGTACGTACGCACGAGCGATGATATCATTTCCATAATTATTGAATTGAATTGGAGTGGATTATACAATATATCAGAATCAATATGATGTTGTAATAACTATGTATAGTTATTCTTTACACCATTATACTCATCCATGTAAGGTGGTGGTGGAAAATAGATTACACCACGGCGTGGAGACGGTATTCCGTACGTACGCACGCGCGGTGATTTCTTTTTCCGTAGGATGGATAGATGGTGAAATAGGGTTGTTTCATACTTAAAATAACATATCAGTATATGAGTGATACTGATGTTATTACTTCATAATGAAACAACCTAAGAAGAAGAAGTGGAAGAAAAAATAAAGATGAAAGAATTGATAACGGTAATTACCTCTTCTTTGAAGCGCCTCTTTGAGACCTCCTCTTAGGGCACTAAAATTGGTCTTTGAGGAAGACCAGAACCTCTAGGATGTTGCTAGGGAAGTGGAGAAGAGATTTTGGCAGGGGTTGGCCGAGCTTGAGTGCTCAAATTGGTGTGAGGAGGAGGGGGAGGAGGTGTCCTTTTATAAGGGAGGAGAGGGGCACCTTAGGAATACCTCAAAATATTATTTTATATTAATGTCAAAATCGATTTATAATGGTTCCAAAGGGTCTTATTTCGAAGCTAAAGTGGGGATGGGTCGAAATCCTATCAACCAATAAGATTTAGACAAGTTTAGGGTATTATTTTAACCTTATCAATTAGATTTAACTCTAAGTTAAATAATTTAACTTTTACCGTGTCTTTTTGTTTTCTTTCACTATATGGTTAATACACTTACTATAACATGTCAAACGAACCCCAAATTGTTTATTATTAATACATATATCCTTATCTAAGTCATTTGGCCGAACCTTAGATTTTTAGGAATAAAATAACAATTAATAATATAATATTTGATTTAAAAACTATTTTGTGTCAATTTTGACACTATTTGATATATGATTTTTATGAAAGTCATAACAGAATTATATGTTCGAACCAAGTTGATTAAATCAACACTAATATATCATAGTAACCTAGAAAATTAGTGGAATTCATAAAAAGTCTCAAATTACATTCATTTGAGCATTTATAACATCAATTATGTTAATATTTCCTTAAAAGGGTAATTACTGCATCATCGTTGTGTCATAAATAAATTAATTTATTTAAAGTCTAAAAATTATAAATAAAATATCATTATGTAGGAAATCTTTTTAGCTTTCTAATGAATATTTATAGTCGAATTTATCTTATGTATAACCCCATATTAAAAATGTTTTAGTTATTAAACTTTGATTTTAACTATTTTAACTATTCATTAAATAAAATAATATTAAATGTCATAATCTAATCCAAGTGGACCTAAATGGTCATATTATATTCATAAGGTTGTTTTTGGTCGAGATACACTTGTCCAATAGAATTAGGACATGTGTTAGGGTAATAATAATATCATTTTTACCCTTAATTACCCTATTTACTTTTAACAGTGGTAAATAAAAGTAAAAAGTTACTATTCACCAAAAATTATTTTCATCTCATTGAACCACATTTTACTTACTGACATCAACCGTGTCTCTCGGATTTTTGAAATTCCCTTCACAGAAGCGGTAAAATTAAGTTTTATGAAAAATTCAGTTTTTTTAACTACCACTTAGTAGTTTCACTATTCATCAAAAATTGATGTTTTTCAGAACAATGCCAAAATTTCATCCTAACCTATATTTCATATTCCGAATTCAAAAATGAAGTCTATTTTACCAAATTCATAACATAGAAGTTGCATTAATTAATTTTATAATTAAATCTCGCTGTTAAAACAAATAGCGTGTTTTTAATAAACAATATCTACCAAAAGATTGACACTTGATTATGTCTGGTTTAAATGTGAAATTACATGCATTGACCAACATCGTATTAAATTGTAAAAATATATTCTAAATATACTTTAAAACCACTCAATTTAATGATTTATCACTATTAATTATTTCGATTAAAAAAGTTGTTTTTAATTATAATCTAGTAATTTTCACTATTCATCAGAATATGAAAGTTATCCGAAAAGTACCAAAATTTCACCCTAAGCTAATTTCGATATTACGAATCCAGAAATTAATTCCATTTTGAAAAATAAAATATACAAAATTTCAAAAAGTGGTTATTACTATTCATAACGGCTAGTTTTAATAATATTTTAATAGCATATTGTTGTTTAATGAAACTCGTTATTGCGTACTACACACGCTATCGAGGAAGGTCGCGATTGCGTGTAATGCAAGGCAAGTCAAGGATGTGTGTTGTGCAAGCTCCTTTTGATGTAGCGTAAAACACAAGACATTAATAAAATTAAAAAGAATATTTTTCATAAAATCTCGGGCTGTTACAATGCCAACGACAAGGAAGGAGCGTCCCCTAAGGCCATGTTTGGTAGCCGGTCAGTTGGAAGCAGTCGCGGACCACCAAAGGCCACGATCCTGCATGCACGAGGACGTGCATGGAATGGTGGTGAGAGAATGTCACGACCCAATCATGGGGGTCATGTCCCACACCAGCAAGAACATCAAAGTTGCGGTTCATCTGGTTAGTCCTTATCTAAGAGATGGGAGTCGCCCCGACAAAGAGGATGGTGCGTGTCAACCTTGACACCACTGGTTGGGAGTTGGGGTCACTCTCCTGATGAGTCAATGGCAGGACGAAACCAGTAAACCTCACATATAAAGAGCTGGAAGGCTAAACCCCGCCCGCCTTGAAGGGGGCTGGGGTGCCGCACGGGCGAACCGCTGTGCTGAGACGCTCAGCCCGTGACATTAGTCTCAGCCTTTCAATAAGATTTTGAATCATCACGCCCATGCCCACGCCCACGGCCTTTTGAATGACGCCCCCGTCTCTAAGATTTAGGTTGTTTCCGGGTCCTGGGAAAAAGTCCTCCCTGTACATGTCATAATTTCCTTTGTCTGGCTCCTTAGATTCATCAATAATAGCTACAGACATGTCATTTGCTTTTGATTTCCGAGGGGGAAGCATTTGAAATCCCTCATTTTCCACAAGAACCTTCTTGCCTGTTTTATCCTTTGGAACACTCTCCTGCCTGGGATTGTGGAGTCGGGGACCTGAGGAGAAACCCCATCAATGGTTTGTAGTGATGTTTTATCATGAGTTGCATGTTCTGATTCATCCGGAATGCAAGGATTCTCCTTTGGAACACTCTCCTACCTGGGACTGTGGGTCTGGACCTGAGGAGAACTCTCATCAATGGTTTGCAGTGATGTTTTATCATGAGCAGCATGTTCTGGTTCATCCCAAATGCAAGTTTCACCCGCAACAACAATGTCAGACCAACTCCTACTTTGTAGATGTGCAGAAGGATGCAGTTGAAGAGAATGAGTCTGAGAGACATCTGGAGATCCATTCACAGAAATGGCCAGGACAGCTTCATGATCAACTAATTTATCAGCAGTAGACATAGGTTGACTATCACTAAAACCATAATTTGGGACTTTATCAGCCACTTCATCGGCACCTTCCTTTGAGGGGTTGGTCACATGTGGCTTAGAGACTCGACTCTTACCCATTTTATAGCATGAATCCATAGTATTCCCACGTACAGAGAAGTGCTCACAAATAAGTGATCTTCTACATGCTGAAAGATCATGCCCAATAACTCTACAAGCAGAACAAAATTTCAGTAATATTTCATAGACTATTTTTAACTCAAACTCATCTTCCTCTGTAGATAAAAAAACATGATCAACCAAGGTTGCAGCAAGATTAACTTCAACATAGAGGTGGGAAAAATGAACAAATCTTACCGCCTCTGTCTCTCTGTACATTTTTATAGGAACTCTGATCAACAGAGAAATATCATAGAGGATATTGGGGCTCCATAAAATCCAATTTAGACTATAAACTTTAATCCTTGTTTGAGAAGTAGAGTTACCGATCTCAAGTGGGATGAACTTTGTGTCCCATTCCCGGATATGAAGGAAACCAGGTTTGAGCGAGATCGATCCAAATCCCCAAGCTCTCGACTTCAAGTCTTCTGTAGGAAATAGAAGGTGATAAAAGCCACGACCCAAGGAAACACACTTCCAGACTGAGAAGGCCCAAATTCACCAGAGCTGATCGAAGATCGCCCCAACCTTCAGTGGGGTAGAGCCTCTTGGTAGAATCAATCGAGCGATAATAGAAAACTCACCGATTTGCAATCTCTCTGAAATCGTAGCCGGATATGCTTTCACATGGGATGTATTCCCTTTTCATTGGATACCACACACTACTAACCCCTTGTAGTGAGATAAAGAACAGGCCGTCACTCCATCTGTGACCACAGGAGAAGATTCACGAGTGAGATTTTGAGATCTGTCACCGAAGGGCTTGTGAGAATTGAATCTCCCATCCTTGGGGAAGAGCTCGACGGAAGAGGTCATTATGCAATGCGGAATCGGATTACAACTCAACACGGCAGGAGATCGCGCATAGCTGGGTTGTGCACAGCAGCAGACGATCGACTTGGAACGAGTGAGCCGCGAGGCAGGGTCGGCGGAAGATCGCGCACAGCTGGGTTGCGCACAGCAGCAGACGATCGGCTTCGGATGCAAATAAATATATTATATATATATATATATAATTATAATTATAAATAAATACAGATATATTTAGATAATTATAAAATTATAATAAATATATTAATTATATATATTAATAAAATTATAAATATAATAAATATATTTGTTATAATTTTATAAGAAATATACTTATTATATTTATAATATTAGAAATATATATAATAAATATGTTAATTGTATATATTTAGAAGATTATAGAAATAATAAATATATTTCTTATTATTTTATAATTATTTTAATGAAAATATATATTTATTTATAATTATAACTATTAATAAATATTTATTTATTTATTATTTAAATACTTATAAAATTATAAGAAAAATATTTATTATATTTGTAATTTTCCTAATATATATAATTAATATATTTATTATATATATAATTTTAGAAATATATATAATAATATAAATAAATTATTAATATTATAACTTTATCAGCGTTTTTTTAGCACTGATAAAGATAGGTCTTTATCATCGCTAAAGAGTGATGATAAAAGGTGTGTCTTTATCAGCGCTATAATTTTAGCGTTGATAAAGACTTCTTTCATCAACGCTAAAAAAGCGTTGATAAAGACAGGTTTTATCAGCGCTTTCTAATTTAGCGCTGATAAAACACACCTTTATGAGCGCTTTTTAGCTAGTGCTAATGTAAGCTTCGCCTGATTTTATAAATGAACCCCAACGATTAGCTTCTTCTCTCGCACACCTCAAGATCTCATGGAAGCTGACCCCTGTGATGTTGATCCCTCCTCTGTCCTGACCTCATCTCTGTCGCCACTGACCCCTCCTCTTCCACCGACCCCTCCTCCACCTCTGCAAACCCCTCCATCGTGAACCCACCTCTGTTGTGAACCCTCGTCCACCGCGAACCCACCTCTGCCATGCGCCGAACCCCACCTCTTGTCGCGAACCCCTCCTTCGCTGTGAACCCTCCTCCACCGCGAACCTACCTCTGCCGCGAACCCTACCTCCACTGCGAATGTAACGACCAAAAGTTTCATTAATGGAAATTCCTCTCGATCTAATTAAATGTCTCCTTTTGTAAAATGTTTATATAAAATGTCAACTTCTTTGGTTTTATGTTAAGAATTGTGACTGTTGCTTTTATAGTCGTTGAACAGTGATCACATGATTAGTATAAATATATGGCTTTAATAAATCCAACTTACTCAGACAAAGGAAGCGATGGCCTCATCCAGTAAAATTGCTTCATACGAAGCCCATTTATCGGAGCTCGAAAAAGAGGTGACATCTTTGGGCTTCGCTCTTGACCAAACTCAAGCTGAGCTTCATCGTGTCAAGCTCGAACGAGACCGTCTACGAGAAAAGTGGAAGTTGATAGAGATTACCACTCGAGCAATGTTATCTGAGCCACTCTAAGAGTCTGTCACCATCGCACACCTTACCCTTATGTCTTATGCGGCTGTTTTAAGAGGTTATGTAACAAATCGCTAGTACTATGTTCATGTACATTATTTTTTTGTATATAATAATGAATATACTTTCTTGTCATTATTGATACATTGTAAATAGTTTTTAAAGTGCAAATAGTGTTTTTAGTTATTATTTAATTAAGAAATCTATTTTATTAAATTAAGGGATTTTTGAATTAAATAATATTTTAATAAAATATTATTATTATTATTATTAAATTAATTTTATTATATATAAATGATCATATAATTTTATGAATGCAATTGTAATTTTTATTAAGGTTTCAAAGCCATTTTTGTCAAAACCTGTGAATTTTCGATAAATGTCGGTTTTTATTTTAAAAGTGGAAATTAACATATTTAGAAAATTATTTAGATAAAATAAATGTTATTTCTGGAATCAGGACGTCGAAATTATCCAACGGTGAATTTTTTTATAATTTTCTGAGAGTCAAATTTTTGGGTAAAAATTAAATACCGTTTAAATATATAATGTGTTTTATGACATCATAATGACCCAATAGTGATGTAATAAAATACTATAAGATTTATGTTCGACCAATATATGTTTTACCATTAAAATAATGTTATTTTGGGTTTGTTTGACTTTTCAAAGCATTAATGGACTCCTCAAGACTTATTGAACATCTTGTCTTTTTAAATTATTTTCCATGGGAGTGTGACTCACCTCCACATAAGCAACTCCATTATTTTAAGAAGTTCGGACTTTGGCCTTATAAAATATTTTTTCCTCTTCCCTTTGCCAAAAACCATGGGCAAAAACCATGGGATTGTTTGTGGTTTGGATTAATTTAATATAAGGGGTCCCAAACCTAAATAATAAAGAATTCTCTCACCTTTCCAATATAAACTCACCCAAGCTCTCACTTCCTCCTCACTCAAAGCCTTTGGAGTTCATCCAACCTCTTCCCTACTCTCTCTAGAATCCTCCCAAGATGCCCCAAGCTCCCAAGAAGCCTCTCTCAAGCCTCTCTCTAGCCTTTGGAAGCACACTTCCAAGTAAGGGTTTTTTCTTCCTTTCTCATTTTTTTCCAATTTTATTTAAGTTGTCTTTCTCTTTTAATTTCAATTATGAATGTTGGGGTATGGTTTCACACCTCCCTCATACTGCCCTCTTTATGTTTGAATGATGGGAGACCCCTTTATCTCTCATTAAATGCCTCCCATGTACACCCGTTACTATGCCGAAATTCTGAAAGGAACTTCTCTCTCCTCTTTTACATTCAAGCAATACTTTTGTATCATGAATCTAAATTCCATTACAATTGTTGGGACATGTATCTATATGACCTCCTTAGTGTTCATTACATGTAAATATGATGAGAAACCCCTTTCTCTCTCATCAACCATTTTTATGAATTCTTATGTCACACCGTTACGCTGCCGAAATCGCACCGATTTTCTAAGCCAATATCATGGTGTAGTGAATACCATGCCCATTTTTTCATCAAGGGTATTCACATTTATGCACATTTACTTATTGATTATAAAGTTTCATGTATGAATTCAACATTCCTTTATCGTGTAATAAATGATTATGTTTTATGAATCCATGTTTTATGATCCATGTGGCACACTTATGCATGAAATGAAATGTTTAAGAAGGGTGCGCCCTTATAGTGCTCCAATGCATTGGGTAAAGTATAGTATCATGATACGTCATGTGCAATGAGTGTTGACTCATGATAATTCAAGTGCAACGAGGGTTTACTCGTGCTTCATGTACAATGAGAATTTACTCATGCTCCATGTGCAGTGAGCCTTGGCTCATGCTAATTCCATGTTAAGTGTTGTTGCCACATTTCCATGTTATGACTATCATGCTTTATCATGCATTTACGTTCATGTTTCTCTTGTGCTCTATTGATATTCCTATTGTCTAACATGTATTGTACTCCTCATGTATTCCATGTTTATTCCCTTACTGGGCTTTATAGCTCACCCTTTTCTTATGCATGTCCTCAGGTTATCCCATGCAATGCTAAGTACGAGGGAATGTAGTGGTCATGTAAAGGATGTTTTCAATAAAGATGTTGTATTTCATGCTTTAAGTTGTTATGTAATGATCCGAAGCCCCAAATATACTAGACCTCTCGATCTTCCATGTTGTATCAAATTAATAGTTTATGTAATAAACCATGTTTAAGTTTGTAATAAAAGCAGGGTTGTCATAGCGAACCCCTATGAGACCTCCACTGTCGTCGCCGCCTACCCCAACTCCACCGTCGTCGGACCCTACTACCGTCGCCGGATGGGTATGCCATTTTTTCCACATTATTATAAATTCCTAATATATATAGATAGATTTTGGCTTGGTTTTGATCTGTCCTTACATTACATTTAAAATGTAAGAAATTCCTTTGAATACCTTCAAATGGAGTGTCATTGATTCAAAAACCTTAGTAGTATCATACAAATCCTTTAAAACATCTATATATTCTATATTTTCCACAATAACATTGTTGGAATGATTTCCCAAAAAAATAGGGAAGTGAAAAAACATTCACTTTAATGTTCTGATGTGTTCATTAAGATTAGTGCAAGTTTATGAACTATCTTTGAATTCTATTTTTAAATCCCCAAAACAGTTGAATTCTAAATTAGAAAACATTGAGAAATCTGAATAGAAAAATATGTTGTTGTAAAAAAAATCTTGTTTTCTATAATTGCTTATCCCGTATAGACTTAGAGATGACTTACCCACCGATCATTGTTAAGAAACTTGTGGTTCCACACTTCTCTCCTGTAATTATTTAAGTTAAATGAAAGTGAAAGAACGGATAAGAATTTTTCCCTTGGAATACATTCCCATTTATTTATGGAATGAACATGTGGAAAAAGTTTTTCCACTCCTTTTTTATTTATTATCATTAAGAGGGTGTGGACAAGTTAATTTTTTTTAACATGAATTAAGAGTAAATCATTTCAGTGGAATTTAAAATAAATATAGAGGGGTGATTGAAGCTCTCAGAGGGGGTCATTTCAACAGTTATCAATGAACATTTCAATATTAATGTGGATAATTTCTGCGATGGATTGAGTATCCAACCAATTACATGTAGATTGGAGGTGTTTCCCCTGAACTATGGTTATGGAGATAGATGGAAGATGCTACTACCTACAAATATATGTCTTGATAGATTCTAGTTTGATGATATAAGATTAAATGATTGAATGTACTAATCTTCATGATAAAAAATGATAAGTACTGAAGGAAGTGTTCCACTATTGTCTACAATAGTTTGGAAATAAGTTTCAAAGAATGTAGCTACTTAAAGAGATTTAAAATTCCTAAGTGGATTTTTAAAATGATTTATGTATTTTGAAATGTTTCTTAAAAAATTATATGTGTTCAACATACCCTTTTTTGGTTTTAAATATCTTTAAAATGATTTAAACACTTGGCGTGGACTTGGGTTGCATGCCAAGTTTTTTTCAACTCACCCAATTGGATTTCATAAAGGGATGTGAATGTTTTGAAATCATATTTAATGATGGTTTCATTTTAACAAGGGGTGTGTGATGTTTTAAATGAAAATTTTTAAAATATAGAGGGATGTCACTCATTTTAAATGATTAAGACTATTGGGTCATGAAGTTTCCTTGAATTCTTAAAAAAAAGGAATTGTGGTTTTGTGAAAGAGTGCTTGGAATTTATTGGTTTATTTTAAAAAGAGTGTGTTATTTTAATGAGAAATTTTTGTAAATTGTTGGTTTCTTTAATGGGATTTCAAATGTGATTTTATAAATAGTTTTAAAAGGACATCTGGAATGTATTTTTTTCATAATTTTTTAATTTTATATTTTTATAGAATTAGAAAAACCAATACATTATATAGGGAAGACAAGTAGATTGATTATAACACCATGGTAAGGGTATGTCACTAACTCTATCCAACCCATAAGATATCCATCATGAACTCACTCCCAAAAAAGGTGTATTATTGTTTAACCTCATTTCAAATCCTAAGCCTACTTTACATCTAACATCACCTACATGGTTTAAATTAGGGGGCCCCTTGTTTGATATGTCTATTTATGAATTTTCCCTCAGAGAGATGTGATTGATTATTAATATGAAATGCTTGGTGCTTATTCATGGATGTGATAATGGTCTCTTTCTTGTAAGGGTGTTAGAGTTGACATGTGATTTACTACTTATATTATATTTATTCATGTGATGATCATTGGCTTATTGTTTCTCACTTCCAGTTATTTGGATGCATGGGAACCCTATGAATTAAGAAATAGGTCTAGATGTATACTACCCTAGTCAGCTCGCACACTATTTAATTTCCACTAGTTGTATGGTTTTCTTAGTCTATATGAGTTTCCCTAATGAGGAATGTGTGGGTAAGTTGGGTGGATTTTCTATTTTTTTAGGATTCAACATAGGCTGACTATTGGACTCATTGTAGTGTGAGTAAAAAATGAAGGAATAATTGAATACCCTCTATGATTTTGATACATTTTAGATAATAGAATTGGAACTAGGAAATAAGGGTCTATAGAACAATTATATTTATCATCTAAAGGAGAAAGTGGATGATAGGAAATAGTGAAAGGTGTATCTAGTTGTAAATGTATTTCAATAATTAGAAGGATTAGATTTCAGTTAGATTTTCTCTCCTGGTGTAAAAAATATAATAATTCATATGGTTCTCGTCTTAGTTTCCATTGAAGTTTTATTTCAAGAAAAAATGGATGTCATGATTATATTCCTTCATATAGATTTGGAGGAAGAGATCTATATAGATCAACTAGATGGTTTCATGCTAAATGGAATAAAAGGTTCTGTTCCAGTCTCAAATGGAGTTTTTGTGGGCTTAATTAGGCACCAAGACAGTGTAATTGGAATTTCAATGCTTTCATGATAGAATTAATGTTCATGAAGTGTGATGTAAATAATTTATACTATATGAAGGTGTATTATGATGGGAGTTTTGTCATTTTAATTTGTTATGTGCATGAATTTCTCTTAGTTGGACCAATGAATGAAATGATGGAAGAGCTGAAGATCAATTTATCTAGAAGATCCCAAATGAAGGACCTTGGTTATGGAAAGTGGATATTGGGGATAAATATTGAAAGAGACTTACTTTTTTAGCCTTGCTTAATTTTTATATAAACATTTTGTTTATTTATTTTGTTAAATATTAATATTACTGAATCAAATAGGATGAATATGAATAAATAATGGATGGGTTCCAATCATCTGACAAAAGAGTTTGAAGATGGAGTGAAAGAGTTCATCAAGTTTGCAAAAGATCATACATATGACCCTTCTCAAATCTTTTTTTCCATGTTTATGTTGTTGTTATTCAAGAGAAATTAGTCCAGAGGAGTTGTAAGAACACTTGATCTATTATGGAATAGATCAATGTTATAAATGCTGGAATAAACACAGGGAAAAGAAAATGTAGTTAGTGGGTGGAATAACACTTAATTTTATGGATAATCTAATATGATTACAAGTGTGAAAAATGTAGAAGATTGTATCAAGTATTTGATTATAGATGTGAATGATGATAAATATTGTATTGAGGAAATGACAAGGATAGTTGATGATGAACTTTATGATTTCCCAAAATTGTTTTAGAAGTTAAAGAGTTGTGAAAAGATGCTATTGTATGCTGGTTGCACTAAATATACAACATTTCCATCCGTAATGAAGCTATATAATTTGAAATCAGGAAACATATGGAGTGACACCAGTTTTACGGAATTACTTTCTCTCTTGAATGACATGCTCCTAGAAGATAATTAGCTCCTGATTCGAATATACGATGCCAAAAAAATGCTACACTTGATGGGTAAGATATCTAAAAGAATACATTTTTGGCCAAATAACTATATATTATTTCATAAGGAACAAAAATCACTTACAAAATGCCCAAATTATGGTGCTTCCCAATACAATAAAGATGAATCTAGTCCTATAAAAGTTTTATGGTACATTCCAATAATTCCAGGGTTTAGGCGCCTATATGGAAGTGAGGAGACTGTAGGGCAATTGATGTGGCATGTAGATACAAGAATTAAATATGGGAAACTACGTCACTGGGTTGACTCTCTTCAGTGGAAGAGAATTGACCATGAGTATACTAAATTTGGAAATGATCCAAGAAACCTTAGTCTTGTGTTATCTATAGATGGAGTGCATCTTTTTGGTTTTCAAAGCAGCACTCATAGTACATGGCCAATTATGTTGGTAAATTATAACTTTCCACCCTCATTGTACATGAAACAAAAATACATCATGTTATCTATGCTTATATCTGGACCAAAATAATCAGGTAATGATATTAATGTTTATTTGGATATATTGATTGAGGATTTGAAATTATTTTGGGATTCAGGTGTTATGTTGTATGATGCTTACAGAAATTAAGATTTCACATTGAGATGCATGTTGTATGGGAATATAAATGACTTTCCTTCTTATGGAAATTTGTCAGGATATAGAATTAAAGGAACTCAAGGGTTTCCCTTTTGTGAATAAAGTACATAGTCAATTAGGTTGAAACATTCATAAAAAACTATGTTTCTAGGACATCAAAAATTTCTACCCCGATGGAATAAGTACCAATCTTGGACAACATCATTCGATAGAAGTTTAGAAGAATGCACAACTATTGGGAAAAAGTCCCTCAAGGTAACATTGCAACATCTTTGGGTTGGTTGTGTTTGTTGACAATGTAGGTTTCCATAGTGAATTGTCGAGTTCTAGAGATGTTGTTGACAATCCATGTTGAAAAAGAACCATGAAAAAGGAATGGATGATCTAGAGGTGATATAAAAGAACATATACAAGGTGGCTCCATTTTCCAGTGTTTTCCAAATTTTTGGGGTCCAAAATTTGGGATTTGGTGAGCATCGAGAAAAGTTGATTTCCTTGAAGATCTCATCAAAATATAGAAAAGACATGAGTTTCATGAATATGGGATTCAAGAATTGTATTTCCAAAAGACATTAAGTATGTTGACGGTGAGCTCTGCGATTATGAAGAGCTTCGCGAATGGCAGAGGAGAAGAGATTTGCAAGAGAGCATTGCGGCGGTGAAGAGCATTGTGAGTGGAGCATCACGGTGGCACAAAGGATTTGATGGAATGATTTTTAATTACGAAGATCCTTGATAATTTGGAAAATGGCCATGGTGCTTCGAAAAATAGAGTGAATTTCGGCAGAAATTTTAGAGCTTTGCAATTTGAGCTGACGTGGCACTAACTTCGTGCAGAAGGTTCTCAATTCGTTGGAATCTTTTATAAATAGGCCTCGACCCCCTTGAGAGAAGTAGAGAGTTTTCCAAGAAAAATTTGTAGCTCTCAAATCACAAAGGAGGTTCATAGAGGTATTGTGTCCCACGAAAGGTAGGAGCTTCACGGCGGATAATCTAGCTCCACGAAAGAAGTGTCTTCCGTGTTGGCTCTGTGAGCTTCACAAAGTAAGGTGTTCTGTAAAGGCAATGTGCTTCGTGAAATAAGTGGGATCCGCAGAGGTTAGTTGAGCTCTGCGAAAGGAAGGCATGCCATGAAGTCCAGTTTGGATTTGTGGAGGACGTACACTTTGCGAAGGCTTGTTTAGCTTTGCGAAATCATAAAGAACAGTGTGAGCTCTGCGATCTAGTGAGATTAGAAAACCTGTGAGATCTGCGAACTTGTGAGATTCACAGAGAGGTTGGAGAATTGTGAAGGCTTGTTTGATATTTACAAAAGTGGTAGCTTTACAAAGGTAGTGTGCTTTGTGAAAGAGTTTCAAAATGGATTGCTCAGTGTTCAGTGGAAAAGTGATATTCATCTGTGGATGAAAGTGGAACTTCAATAGAGTATCTATTTATAACCGAGGATGTGTTCATTAGTGATAATGATAGGACCTACAAGTCTATAAACTGTGATTGGATCCCTTCCAAGTGCAGTGAGCAAAGGAAGAGGAACAAGGTTATACTTTCTACCGATAGTGAGCCCGAGAGAGAGAAATATGGAGTGAACCTTGGGAAAGCACTGAGCTATCCCTAAACATTGTAAAGGCAATGAGCCTGTGCATATAATTGATCTAGCACAAACATTATTTGTAGTGAGATTTAGTGGATTTGGTATAGCGGCACATCGCCGTTGTATGCTCCTTGGATGTAGCCCAATGAGGGTGAACCAAGTAAAAATCTATGTGTCTACCTGCCTGCTTCCTACATTGCATCCAAAGCATAATCATTAGGTAAAGAAGAAAATAAGTGATCATAATAAACAAATAAGTGAAAACAAAGTGACCCTTGTAATAAAGTGGTCAAGATCCAGTGGGGAATGAATAATTTTAAAGTAATATACATACCCTGATTCACCCCCCCCCCCTCTTAGGGTATCTAGGCCCCTTTGGTCCTAACAATTGGTATCAAATCAAAGGATTCTTTAATCAGATTTGTTTTCTATGACATTGTTCAGTTGATTTGTATGGTTAAAGATTCAGTCTGATATTATTGTGGTGTGCCATGGAAAAGGAAAAAACATTAAAGAAGAAGTGAAATTCATATGGTATTCTTAAATGTGGAAGAGTTTACAGAAAAAGTGTGATTCAACTAAAGGAATCAAATAGTAGACTGAAGAAAGGCTTGGATGAATTAGATAGGGAAAAGATAGATTCACTCAATAATAATGTAGAAATGAGTAAAGTACTTAGAATTCAAAGTGATGATGAAACTAATGATGATAAAGAAGTTTCAAGAAGGACACCATTAGATAATGTTAATATGACAAAGGAATTGGATCGAGAATTTGATGAAGAAGTTAAATCTAAAGATATTTGGATCCAAGTACTGGAAATTGAGGTCGATAAGCTAAGAGGCTTAAATAAAATGCTTGTTGATGTGGCTACTGACCTGAGAGAGAAGAATTATTCCAAAGCTGAAGAACTGCAAGATAAATGAAAATATGATGATAAGGTAAAGAATCTGAACTTAGATAACATTCAAAATTTGAAATCTAGAAATGATGATCTTGCTGCACAACTAACCAAACTAGTTCGGGATAATCAAAGACTACAACAAGAGAGTTCATGCTATGGTGATTCTATTTCTCAATAAAAATTGAAATTAAAGGATAAATGTGACATGGTGGATAATCTCACACATGAGTTAGAGGATATGATGAGTAGAAGGAAGAATCTCGAGAGAGAAATCAATGGTCAACTTGAAGCAAGGGATGTGAATATTCAAAAATTGTAAGAAGAGATAGATTTAGTGAATAAAGAAGTGGATAAATCCAATACCAAAGAAAATCATAAAATTAAGGATGCCTTTCACTTACTATTTGATTATCCTTCGACAAGTGGTGATAAAATGAAAAACAAATATGCTATTTCTGAATAGAAACAACAAAATATTTTCTCAGCTCAAAGACCATATATTTTGGAAAAAAACTAGTATTAGATTTGATGAATCCCCTCCTGTGCATGACAGAAAGAGAGTCGTGAATAGTTCTAGAAATAGATAAAATCCTGTAGGTGTTGTAGACAGGCCTAAGAGGGACATTTACAAGAATTAGTGACAACATGTGATATTTCTATAGGATTCATGGCCACACATCAAGCTTTTATTCATAGGATTTGGAATATATTTCATGCTGTTAATATAGAAACATTTATAAATATGAGAATAAGAAGAAGCATCTTGAGAAGTCTAAAATAAGAGTCTCTCAGAAGAGAAAGTATCCATAAAGTGCTTCTATTGTGGAAGAATGATACACACTATGAGTATGTGTCAAGAATCCTGGGAGCTCAATGTCAGAGGAAAAACTAAAGCTGCATCAACATCTCATCCAAGAAATAATTACATGAGATATGTCTTTAGTAGAATATGTTTTATATGTTCTGATCATGGGCATTTGGAAAGACATTGTAGAAAAAAGAAATCAGGGAAGAAAAAGAAACCCAAAAGGAGATCCCCAACACAGGTAGTGTACAATAAAAAGGCCTATATTGGAAGACAACATGGTATATTGAAAAATAGGTTTACAGTCTCAGGGGAATCATAAGGATCTCAATGAATGGTGTATCAATCACCTCCTCTGGTACACTCGCAAAAAATCCCTTAGAATGGATGTGGAAAATCTTGGAAGAAAAAGGGAGGATATGCACCAATTGTAATTAAAAAGAATATAAAGTCAGTGGATAAATCAACCCTAATAAGAAAAGGTAGAGTGACTCGAATAATTGATAAAAGAAATAAGACTAAATAATTCCCTGGAAAATTTTCATGTCATGCCACACAGAAAAAAGTGAAGCTGACATAAAGAGCTTGTCATTGGAAGAAGAAGCAAGAGTATATGATCAGTCGAGAGATTCCTGCTCAAAGAAAGAATCGTGAAAATGGGATATTGGTAAAGCATCAAAGAAGGAAATTTGTACTAATGGGTTTAAACCCCAAATTGTGAAAAATGTCAAGCCTACAGAATCTTCATATCAGAAAAAGACTTAGCATGTGGGAAATGAATGCTTAGTCATATGGCCAGAACAAATGAATTTGGTCAGGCAGTTGGAGCAGGCAAGGAAGGAGTGCGATGCTCTGCAAGAAATAATCAAAGGGTTGACCCATCAGGATCAACCACAATCCTCATCTTGAGGATTCCATAAAAACCCATATCCCTATGTGTATAAATTATAATTAACTGATGTTCAAGTGTTTCAGGTTCAAGGGGAGATACAATCCAAGGGGAAGTGGCATCTAAAGATGCATAGTGATGAAGGGATTGTTGTACCTCTCGTACCCCTCGTGGTTTAATTTTCATGATCACAATCACTCTCTTATTTATCTAATCTTGTTTTAAGTGTTTTTGTTGATAGGCAAAAGGTTGCCAAGGAATTGGGCCAAGAAGGACTGAAAGTGGACTGATTTTCAGTCCACCGGCCAACCGGTGGATGCCCACCGGCCAGCCGATGGAGCCTGGGCAGAAGGCATCCTTTCTATCCAGACCACCGGCCAACCGGTGTACCATCACCGGCCAGCCGGTGGACCCAGACAGAATGGGACACCTACTGTCTCACCACCGGCCAACCGGTGGCCTCCTCACCGGCCAGCCGGTGGTGCCTGAGCCCGAGCCCTCTCCCTTTTCCAAAGCACCGGCCAACCGGTGGCCAAGCACCGGTCAGCCGGTGGAGCCAGTCAAACTAGCCGTTGGGCTTTGACCAGACTTGTCCACTTGACTCTCAATGACTCCGAAGGCCTCTCCAACGGCTCCGAAGACCCCCAAAGGCCATTTGAGGGTTCCCCCTTTATAAATAAAGGACTAGGAAGCCCCGGAAATGTACGGTAGCCCACGGGAACATTTTTCCATCATTTGGCGAACCTCCGGCGGATTGCTTCAAGGAACTTCAATTGCTCCAACTCAATTCCACAACCAAGGATCACCACCATAGAAGCTTGGGAGTGCCCTTCATCATCACCAATCAATCCTTTGGCGCCCAAGGCTTCTCCTCTTACGGTTTTTCTTATTTTATCATTTTGAGCATCAATTTGGGTTTGTGCCTACAAACCCCTCTTTCTCTCATCCTCTCTTTGTTTGGGTTTTTCACACCACCTTCAAGGTGTGAAGAGGTTAGTCAAGCCTTCCCTTTAAAAGTCTTGAGTCATAGGTGAGCTAGCCTTCACCTGTAAGAAGGCTAGTGGGTTCTTGCTCAACCATTAAAAGCAAGTGGGTTCTTGCATAACCATTAAAAGCAAGCTGTAATAGGTTCTAGACTACCTTAAAGTCTAGTGGGTTTCTTGCTAAAACCATTAAAAAGCAAGCGGTAGTAAATCTCTCAACGGTTGAGTTGGGAGCGGAGACGTAGGCTTTGGTTTAAGCTGAACTACGTTATCAAGTTTTGTGTCTTGCCTCTTTTATTTCCGCTGCACTTTGATAATTGTTTTAAATTGTTAATTAATTTTTAAAAGGCAATTCACCCCTACTCTTTCCATCACTCTCCGCCCAACAATTGGTATCAGAGCCAAAATTTGAGTAATACCTTCACCGGTTTCAAATTCAAGATCCATTGTGATGGCTTCATCTTCTTTCGCCCCCGAAGGCTATTCTTTGGGTCGTGATCCATTCTTTGATGGAACCGACTATACCTATTGGAAAACCCGCATGACTTCTTTCCTTAGAAGTATTGGCTATCCTATATATAGAATTGTTATGCAAGGATACACTCTTTCTTCTCCCGATGAATCCAAATGGACTCAAGCCGATATTAAAAATTTCGAGCTTGATGGCAAAGCCATGAACGCTCTTCATTGCGGCCTTGATCGTAATGAATTCAATCGAGTTTCCACATGCACCTCATCTCATGAAATCTGGAAACTATTGGAGGTTACCCATGAGGGGACCAACAAAGTCAAGGATACTCGATTGGATATGTATCGTCAAGATTTTGAGTCTTTTACCATGCATCCATCTGAAAATATTTCTGAAATGTTTACTCGTTTTACCGATGTTTGCAATGGGAGAAAGTCCCTTGGTGATGATGTGTCTGCAGAAATGATGGTCAAGAAGATCCTTTGGATCTTACCAAGCACATGGGCTCCAAAGGTGACGGCAATTCAAGAAGCAAAAGACATCAAGAACATGCCGGTCGAAGAGCTCATCAGATCCCTCATGACCTACGAGATCACCATGAGGAGGCAAGCTGAAAAGGAAGGCAAACCGATCAAAGTTCCAAAGAACATCGCCTTCAAAGTTCAAAAAGAAGAAAGCTCCTCCTCCTCATCTTCTTCCTCTTCAAGCAGCGATTCCGAAATGGAGAATCTTGCCCGCAAGATGCACAAATTCATGAAGAAGCACAAAAAGAAGAAATCCCGCAAGGCTCAACCCAACGAAAAATCCGAGCCCAAGGTAACATGTTACGGGTGTGGCAAGAAAGGCCATTACAAGCCCGATTGTCCACTCAACAAGAAAAAGGCCAAGCAAAAGGAAAAGAAGAAGGCATTCAAGGCCACATGGAGTGATAGCTCCACATCCTCCTCCTCCTCCTCCTCAAGTGACAATGGTAAAAAATGCCTAATGGCATTTCATGAGGTAACCTCTTCCGACTCCTCTTCCTCTTGTTCTTCAAATTCTTTCAATCATTTATCTTATGAGGATCTCCAACATTCTAGAGATAAATTGGAGGAAGGTTTTCATGAACTTTCTTCCAAATTTATTGCATTAAAAAATAATTTCAAAAAACTTTCTTCCGAAAAGGAACAATTTCTCAAAGAAAAGGAAGAGTTGTCCCTCAAGATCCAAAACCTTCCCGATGTTGATTCTACGGAATCAACAATCAAGGATTTAAAGGAATCCCTTGCCAAATTCACCCAAGGTGAACAAAATTTAACCAAGCTCCTTGGTTCCCAATGCGTATCTAGAACCACCCAAGGGCTTGGCTATTCCAAGCAAGCTTCCTCTTCCAATTCTCCTACTATTTTCGTAAGGGGGAGCTCCCAATATAAATTTTGCAATTATTGTAAAAAACCCGGGCACTTAATTTATGAGTGCAATTGCAAAAATGCCCGGTATGGAAGGCCCAAAACTATTTTCTTTAATGATGAATTTCATAGGAGAAGACCCGCCACTAGACAAGTTTGGATTGAAAAATCCCTTTTAGCGAGTCTCACCGGACCAAAATTTGTCTCGGTTTTAAAATCCTCTCCCCGGTAATTTGTTGTTTTTATTTAGGGGGAGTTAGGATCGTTTAAGCCTTTTTGCGCTTTCATTTCAAATTTTTTATTTCAAAACTTTCGATTCAAAACTTTTGATTCAAAACTTTCGATTCAAAACTTTCAATTCAAAACTTTCAATTCAAAACTTTCAATTCAAAACTTTCAATTCAAATTTCAAAAATTTCAATTGGTTTAAAAATCTCTATCTTGTTTTTCAAACCTATCCCTCAATCAAGTTTTATGCCCCGTGCTATTTTGATAATCACAAAGGGGGAGAAATTCTTGGTTGATTGGGGGAAATCTTTCTCTCATGCTTTGCTTTTCTTTTCAATTTATCTTTTAAAGCATGCCTCTCATTTCAGTCTTTTACATTGCTTGTTTTTGGTGATTGTGATCATCAAAATAGGGGGAGAGTGTTGCACCTCTCGCACCCCTCGTGGTTTAATTTTCATGATCACAATCACTCTCTTATTTATCTAATCTTGTTTTAAGTGTTTTTATTGATAGGCAAATGGTTGCCAAGGAATTGGGCCAAGAAGGACTGAAAGTGGACTGATTTTCAGTCCACCGGCCAACCGGTGGATGCCCACCGGCCAGCCGATGGAGCCTGGGCAGAAGGCATCCTTTCTGTCCAGACCACCGGCCAACCGGTGTACCATCACCGGCCAGCCGGTGGACCCAGACAGAATGGGACACCTACTGTCTCACCACCGGCCAACCGGTGGCCTCCTCACCGGCCAACCGGTGGTGCCTGAGCCCGAGCCCTCTCCCTTTTCCAAAGCACCGGCCAACCGGTGGCCAAGCACCGGTCAGCTGGTGGAGCCAGTCAAACTAGCCGTTGGGCTTTGACCAGACTTGTCCACTTGACTCCCAACCGCTCCGAAGGCCTCTCCAACGGCTCCGAAGACCCCCAAAGGCCATTTGAGGGTTCCCCCTCTATAAATAAAGGACTAGGAAGCCCCGGAAATGTACGGTAGCCCACGGGAACATTTTTCCATCATTTGGCGAACCTCCGGCGGATTGCTTCAAGGAACTTCAATTGCTCCAACTCAATTCCACAACCAAGGAGCACCACCATAGAAGCTTGGGAGCGCCCTTCATCATCACCAATCAATCCTTTGGCACCCAAGGCTTCTCCTCTTACGGTTTTTCTTATTTTATCATTTTGAGCATCAATTTGGGTTTGTGCCTACAAACCCCTCTTTCTCTCATTTTCTCTTTGTTTGGGTTTTCACACCACCTTCAAGGTGTGAAGAGGTTAGTCAAGCCTTCCCTTTAAAAGGCTTGAGTCATAGGTGAGCTAGCCTTCACCTGTAAGAAGGCTAGTGGGTTCTTGCTCAACCATTAAAAGCAAGTGGGTTCTTGCATAACCATTAAAAGCAAGCTGTAATAGGTTCTAGACTACCTTAAAGTCTAGTGGGTTTCTTGCTAAAACCATTAAAAAGAAAGCGGTAGTAAATCTCTCAACGGTTGAGTTGGGAGCGGAGACGTAGGCTTTGGTTTAAGCTGAACTCCGTTATCAAGTTTTGTGTCTTGCCTCTTTTATTTCCGATGCACTTTGATAATTGTTTTAAATTGTTAATTAATTTTTAAAAGGCAATTCACCCCTCCTCTTGCCATCACTCTCCGCCCAACAGGGATATGCTTTAGAGTTTCAATTGATACAAATCAGGTACCAGAGTTGAAGAAGAAAGGGATTAACTGATCATAATAGAAAGTGATTGTGTTATTAACTTTATCTCTTGTTTCTTACACTGAGTTCCAACTTAGTGGGCTTAGAGATTTTGCTGATAGATCAATGCCAAGTTCTAGATGATAATAAATGATGTAGGAGGAGAATAATGTTTATAGTTCTAAACAGTGGGCCTGATAATAGGAAGAGTTGGACATCATAGGGGGGCATTCTATCTCTTAATCAGATGAAATTGTGTGAGAAGAGAATAATCAGAATAGTTGAAGTTCACATATGATATCAGATTCAACAAATGCTATTACACAACGGTTCTATTATTCAAATATTCATTAGAAGGATGTGTGTTATGGAAAGTAGAGATGGTATGATGAAAAGTCTACATTGAAATTAAAGAGATATCAAAGATATACATGGGTGATCTAGTGGTTCAAAGTTTCATTGAATATATATCCATTGGTATCATGACCCAGTTTAGGTATTAGTTGTCTACCAAGAGAAGACGGATTGCAGCGAAGAAACAACAACCATATATTTCATGATTATCTATTTTATTTTAACAATGTGGTATCAGCTGACTATTTTTAGGATAATAAGAAGCTGCGAGAGAATATCAGCAATCGTTCAATAAGAAGTTGATAAAATAATTTGAAAGAAATGAAATGACACAGTGGGAAGATTCTTGTTTAATTTGATGAAGTAGTAAGAGACTCAGGGGGGATAAAAAGTAGAAAATGATGATTCTGAAGAAAATACAAATAATGAGCATGAGGAAGTCAAGTATAATCGATGACGAGAATTAGGTTCAAGCCATGAATGAATAGCTTGACCAAGGTGATAAGAATTAAACATATGAGTGTTTTGAGGCTGACAGATAAGATGGTGAAGTGGTTAAAAACAAATCATGACTAGTGTGCAAAGCTACTCCCATATAGGAAATATCGATGTTGATGAGATATTTCCACCTGTGATAATGCAGGAAAAAATTAGCTTATTCATGGCCATTGTAGTGCAACGGAAGTTCAGAGTGTTCCATATGCATGTTAAGTCTACATTTTTGAATGAGGTTCTGGAAGAAGAATTAGATATTGAGTAGCCAGAAGAGAATGGTATTCAATACTGGATCACTTTTTGAAGAAGCTCAGTTTTCAGCATGGAAGAATTGATTGCAATTTATATGTCAACAATGATTGTAATCAAAGGATGATGGTTCTATTATATATTGAAGACATGATCTTCGAAGGATCTGATAAAGCACAACACAAGCAGTTTTTAGAATTGTGAAAAGGAGTTATTGAGAAGGTTTTGGAATGGATAATTCCAAGGAGATGATAATTTCGGCTGCTACCAAGATGAAACATTCGTGGGATATATAGATGCAGATTGGTCCAGTTCAGCAGATGATCAGAATTCAACATTAGGAGGTTCCTTTTATCTTAGTGGGCTGTTTATTTCTTAGCTAAGCAAGAAGCAAGATTGCATTTCATTAAGAACTACAAAAGTTGAGTATATTGCTACCACTCAAGCATGCACATAGTTATTGTGGATGAAGTATAATCTTGATGATATGGGCATTGAAGTGAAGTCTCTAATCAGAATCCAATGTGATAATTTGAGTTCTATCAATCTTTGCAAAAATCCAGTCAATCACTCAAGGACAAAGCACATTGAGATCAAATATCATTTTATCAAGGAGAAGGTGGATCATGGGCTAGTAAAGTTGATGTATGTACCTATAGAGCTATAGGTTTCATATATTCTGATAAAGGCCTTACCCAAGGAAGCTTTTGAGAGGCATCGACTAGCTCTAGGAGCTCAGTTGACTCCCCACACTTGAGAAAGTGTAGATGTGGAATCCCCCTCTCCCTAAGGTATGGTGTGTTTTTCTATAATGTGTTAATATCTATTCTTTCCAATGTTTCAGACCACAAAAGAGTGACCTTTGAGTTAGTTGACAAAGGGGGAGAAATAGTGACTCATAAAGGGGGAGAAACTATGGATAAGGAAGGGAGAAAATTTATTAGTCAAAGACATGGGGAGAAGCTGACAGGTGGAACAATGAGATAGGGGGAGAAATTAGATAGGAGGGATTTTTAAATCTGACAATGCTTGAAGTGATTGATCAAAGATTAGATATCACAATAGATGAGGTTCATGATAAAATCAGTTTATTGGTATCAGTATGGAATAAAAAATTAGTGTTAGAAATGAAGTGATTCACTGATGAACTTTTCATACTACTCTTGTTTCTCACACCGAGCATTGCTCAAGTGGGATTAGAGTATGTGGTGATTGAATATTTGGTCGCTATATAAATCGAAAGAGGTGAATGGTGTTAGATGATGGAAGGAGATTAAGTGAGGTATCAAAGTGTAGATAATCGTTATGAGAAGATTTGTCAACAAACCCAAAGGGGGAGATTGTTGGGAAAAAATCCCTCGAGGTAATATTGCAGCATCTTTAGGTTGGTTGTGTTTGTTGAAAATGCAGGTTTCTATGGTGAATTGTCAAGTTCCAGAGATTTTTTTTGACAATCCATGTTGATAAAGAACCATGAAAAAGGAATGGATGATCTAGAGGTGATACAAAAGAATAGTTACAAGGTGGTGTTATTTTCCAGTGTTTGACAAATTTTTGGGGTCCAAAATTTGGGATTTGGTGAGCATCATGAAAAGTGTATTTCCTTGAAGATCTCATCAAAATATGGAAAATTCATGAGTTTCATGAAGATGGGATTCATGAATTGTATTTTGTAAAGGCATGAAGGATGTTGACAATGAGCTCTACGATTATGACGAGCTTCGTGAATGGAAGAGAAGAAGAGATTTTCAAGAGAGTATTGTGGCGGTGAAGAGCATTGAGAGTGGAACATCGTGGCGGCACAAATGATTTGATGCAATGCTTCGTGATTATGACAAGATTTGCAAATCCAGAAAATGGTTATGGTTCTTCACAAAACAGAGTAAATTTCAGTGGAAATTTCAGAGCTTTGCGATTTGAGCTGAGGTGGACCTGACTTCGCATGGAAGGTTCTTGAGTCGGTGGAATCGCCTATAAATAGGACTCAACCCCCTCGAGAGAAGTAGAGAGTTTTCCAAGAAAAAATCATAGCTCTCGAATTGTAAAGGAGGTCCGCAGAGGTAGTGTGCCTCGCGAAAGGTAGGAGTTTCATGATGGCTAATCTAGCTCTGTGAAAGAGGTGTGTTCCACATTGGTTCAGTGAGCTTCGTGAAGTAAGGTGTTCTATGAAGGCATTGTGATTCTCAATGGAAGTGGGATCCATAGAGTCTAGTTGAGATCTGTGAAAGGAAGGCGCGCCACGAAGGCCAATTTGGCTTTGCGGAGGACATGCACTTTGCGAAGGCTTGTTTAGCTTTGCGAAATCTCAAAGACCAGTGTGAGCTCTGTGATCTAGTGAACTTAGAGAACCTATAATCTCTGTGAACCTGTGAGCTTCACAGAGAGGTTGGATAATTTCAAAGTCTTGTTTGAGCTTTGCAAAATTGGGAACTTTGCAAAGGTAGTGTGCTTTTTAAAAGAGTTTCAAAAGGGATTTCCTAGTGTTCAGTGGAAAAGTGATATTCATCTGTGGATGAAAGTGGAAATTCAACAGAGCACCTATCTATAACCAAGGATGTTTTCATTAGTAATAATTATAGAACCTATAGGTTCATAAACTGTGAGTGGATCCCTTCCAAGTGAGATGAACAAAGGAAGAGGAAGAAGGTTATCCTTTCTACCATAAGTGAGACCGAGAGAGAGAAATATGGAGTGGCCCTTGGGAAAGCAGTGAGCTGACCCTAAACATTGTAAAGGTAGTGAGCCTAGGCATAGAATTGATCTATCCCAAACATTATCTGCAGTGAGCTTTAGTTGTCACGACCTATCCCAGTGGGGCCAAAGCCACAACTCCCCAAGCCTGCCTCTAATAGGACAGGGGTTGGTGACTAGAACCGAGTAGGAATGCTACTAACATAGGAGGAATTGCCTAAAAACCTGTACACATGCACACACATCTCCAAGCCCACAAAGATGAAAAGTAAAAACTACTAAAAAGTAAAAATACATGCATTCACTAAAAACCCAACCAACAGAGTACAAAAGGAATGTAAAGTACAGTAATGTAAAACCCTAGGCCAAGAGTAAAAGCCCACCAAAAGAGAGTCTGTAACAAAGTCCAACCTGTAAAGAAAGGTGATGGGGCTGCAATCTGTAGCTATAGGAACACACCTTGGCCTGTCTGATCTCACTGAGTACCGTCTGGTCCTAGTCTGCCTAGAATCCTATCAAAGGCTCAGTCGTCTGCACAAGACACGACACGTGTGGGCAAAGCCCGTGCAGGGGTTAGTATAACAATACCCAGTAGGACACCCCGAAACCACAAAGGAATACAACAAGGGAAAATACCACAAAAGAAAGATATAGTCAGCTCTACACAGCATATGTCTACAGAACATATAACAAGAATATCCAGATATACTCATACACAAACGACCATTTCAAAACCACCACTAATATCCAGCTTGAAGATTCCACTAAGCATGCAACCAGGAGAACACACTCCTAGGTCCAAATAGAGAGAGATATAAAGTACTCGTTTCGGGAGAAAACAATCCACAAGTACTTTTAGAACATGATGCTTAGATGAGGATCACCACCAAGTCATGGGGTGATTCCGACAACTCAGTCTGAGCTAACCCGCTAAGCAGAGGATCGGTGCCTGGGTAAAGTTGGTCACGTCGATACCAAGAACTCTACCTAGGGTTCTAGGAATGAATAGAGGATCCGGCTCTAAGTCTCACAGAGGGGATTCCAACAACTCTATTTAGGAAGTCCTGCTGAAGGGATCATACTTCTGTATGTAGGAAATGATACCAGGAACCTTCAGGAGAAAGACCAAGGGGACGAACCCTAAGGAAACTAGCCCAAGTTATAAAAGGCAGCTGGCTCAAGCCATGCAAGATTGGTTACACGGCGTGTAGTACGGTTACACGCCATGTTCCTTGACCCTGAGTACTGCCCATGTAAATGGACCGTGTCATCCGTTCAAGCTGTGTAAAACTCAACTACACGGCCTGTAGAAGAATCACACACTATGTTTCTTGACTCCGGGTACTGCCTATGTGAATGGACCGTGTCATTTGGCTCATTGTATAAAAAACGACTACACGACGTGTAGTAGGATTACACGTTGTGTCCGAGCACCTGGGGGTCACTCCGTGTACGCTGGCCATGTGCCCACACACGGTCTTCATCCATGTCGCTTACCCGTGCACCAGCATAGGGGGTATCCCATGTATCTGGCCGGGTCTGGTCGGGGAGGGGTATATACGCCGTGTCTTTGTCCGTGTACCCAACCCGTGCCCGTGTACTCCCGGAGTACACGCCAGGTGCTCCGCCGATGAACACACGCCGTGTAGCCCATACTACACACCATGTAGTCAGGATTTTTCTAGAAATGCCGTCTTTCTCCTCGCGCCGCGGCTGATCCTCCAGATCCATGGTTTCTCGTTTGTTCATCCCGATACTCCTGGGGTTGGTTCGTTTCATCATACGAACACCGAAACGGGTGTTTTCGGTGTTGAAATCGGATCATAAACCTCGAACAATCCATCCGAAGAAAAACGCCCGAAAACTCATATCTCTTGATCCGCTCTGAATCATCCTCCGAAACCATCTTCGCACCTCTGTGACATTGCTCCGGGGTTGGATCTACAATCTCAGATCGTTGTGCCAACAAACGAATGCGCAACGATCGATTTACTCCAAGAATTCCTAGAACACAATGAAGAACGCGTGGGAGAATAAAAAATACAAAGAATAGAACAAGCAGGATGAACCTCGATCATTGTTCGTGATGATCCGGGTTTGTCATCGTTAGATAAAAACCACAACAATTAACAGATTATAAATCTTGAGTATTTGATTTCCCGATAAAACCCCAAATCACACCCGCCCACAAAACGATCGATCCGCAGGATAATCAATTCACAGATTAGTCTGCATTCGTCGTAGGAATCAAGAACTGGGAAAGGAAAATCAAAAACAAACATCCTACCTGGATTCCACGGTGTTCATTGGCGAAGATCCGATCTCCACGTCGTCATCGCCGTTGGGAGGTTTTCTCCAGAGCCTCTAGAACCACCAAGGGTTTCAGGGTTATGAGGTTTGTAACCCTGGACCCCTGCGCAATCCTTCTTTTAAAAAAGATAAAAGATATCTGTTGCAACATATTTAAAAATATTTCACTGTAGAATAAAATATTTTTATTAAATATTTTATTACTCTTACGTCCAAAAACTAGATTTCACCACCGACCTATGCCGACCGATGTTAGGCCTCATCTAAGGTAAAATCGTTGTTCTGAACGCAACGGTGCCCTCGGATTTCTGATCCGAGCACCCGTTCGGGAGTTATCCCACTTTTTAGGAAAACCTCATGCGCGCATTATTTAATTATTTAATTAAATTCAAACATTTGTTCTGGGCTCACCGGGCCTCGGAACTGCACGCCGTCTCGAAGAATGGTCTCGAAATAATTCCCACATATTTTTAAGATTAAAGTATGGAAAATTCGAGACATTACATCACACCCACCTTAGGTCTTTTATGTCCCCGAAAATCCAAAACAAAGGCTACTCAAAAAGATGTGGGTACTGAACATGAATCTGTGCCTCCCGCTCCCACGTGATCTCTTGGAGATTCCCGTGTTGCCATCGGACACGCACCAAGGGAATAGATCACCCACGAAGGATCTTATCATGTCGATCCTCGATCTCCATTGGGTACTCAGCAAAGGTCGCTCCATAATCGATGTCCAGCTCACCCCAATCGATGACGTGCAATGGATCATGCACGTACCTCCGTAGCTACGACACATGGAAGACGTTGTGTACCTGGTCCATCTGAGGAGGTAGATCCAAGCGATACGCCACCTCACCAACTCTAATCAGAAACTGGAAAGTTACGATGAACCTCAGAGATATCTTGCCACCTCGTCCAAACCTCAGCAATCCCCGTCGAGGTGAGACCCGAAGGAACACATGGTCTCCCTCCTCGAACTCCAAGGGTCTCCACCTCCTGTCGGTATAAGACTTTTGCTGACTCTGTGCAGTCTTCATCCGCTCCTGGATGACCTGCACCTTCTCTATAGTAGCTCTCACCATCTCTGGGCCCATGAGTGTTGACTCTCCTGGGTCAGTCCAACAAAGTGGTGACCTGCAAGGTCGCCCGTACAAAGCCTCGAATTGTGTCATACCAATAGTGGAATGATAACTGTTGTTGTAAGTAAACTCCACCAGTGGCAGGTGATCCTCCCAGCTACGACCAAAGTCAAGTATGCAAGCTCGAAGCATATCCTCCAGAACCTGGATGGTCCGCTCTGTCTGACCATCAGTCTGAGGATGGAACGTTGTGCTCAAGCGTAACTGAGTCCCAAAAGCTTCCTGCAATCCCTTCCATAACTGGGATGTGAAATGAGCATCACGATCTGAGACGATCATGTATATCACTCCATGAAGTAGAACTATCTCCTGTATGTAGAGGCGTCACAAGCTCTCTACTGAACTCTGCTCCCGTATGGCTAGGAAGTGGGCCGACTTGGTGAGTCGATCAACGTTCACCCAGATGGCATCGTGTCCCCTGGATGTGCATGGTAAACCCATCACAAAATACATGGATATCCCATCCCACTTCCACTCTGGAACCTCAAGGGGATGAGTCAAACCTGTTGTCACCTGGTGCTCAGCCTTTACTTGCTGACAAGTAAGGCACCAAGAAACAAACTTTGCCACACTCTTCTTCATTCCTGGCCACCAGAACTGACGTCAGAGGTCCTGGTACATCTTTGCCACGCCTGGATGCACCGCCAAAGTAGATGTATGGAACTCCCTCAGAACCTCCTCCCATAACGTCACTGGTACTATTGTACGCCCTCTGAAAATAACAACGTGCTCTCCACCTTCTGAATACCCATCAGCAGCATCACCTGTGGATACCTGAGCACATAGAGTCTCACAGCTAGCATCCTCACGTTATGATTCCCTAACTCGATGTAAGAGTGGAGGGGTAACAACCATCAATTGAAGGTAAGCTCCCTCATCTCCATCCACGAAGGATAAATATAAGGAGGCCAACTGCCTCATCGCCTCATCCAGCAAATGCGAACTAGATTTCCTACTAAGAGCATATTCCACAACATTCCCCTTCCTAGGTGTGTAAACAATCTCAAAGTTGTAATCCTGGAGGAACTCAAGCCATCGTCTTTGTCTTAAATTCAGATCCTTCTGAGAAAAGATATATCTGAGACTCTTGTGATCAGAGTAGACGGTAAACCGCTCGCCCATCAGGTAGTGCTGCCACATCTTCAATGCGAAGACTACCGCTGCCAACTCAAGATCATGGGTCACATGGTTCTTCTCGTGGGGCCTCAACTGGCGTGAGCCATAGGTAATCACCGCTTGCCTCTGCATCAGGACAAAACCAAGCCCGATTCCTGATGCATCGCAGAACACTACGTACTCGACACCCTCCTCCGGTAATCTCAAGATCGGGGCGCTCTTCAGACTCTATCTCAACTGTTGGAAAGCCTGCTGGCATCTCTCGGTCCACATGAAAGGCTGCCCCTTTTCAGGTCAAATCTTTCATGGGTGCTGAAATCCTAGAGAAATTAAGAATGAATCTTTGATAGTAGCCTGCCAACCCAAGGAAACTCTGCACCTCCATCACGCTCCAGGGTGGCTTCCATGCTAACACTGCCTCTACCTTGGTTGGGTCCACTTCTACACCATCTGTTGAGATAACGTGTCCCAGAAAGTGGACCTCCTGTATCCAGAACTGACACTTCGAGAGTTTCCCATAAAACCAGTGCTCTTGGAGTGTGTCCAGAACCATCCTTAGGTGTCTCACGTGATCCTCCTCGGACACAGAGTACACAAGGATATCATCAATGAAGATCACTACAAACTGATCTAGATAGGGCTAAAAGATCCGGTTCATGAGTCCCATGAACACTACTGGGGTGTTCGTCACACCGAATGGCATCACCAAGTACTCATAGTGACCGTAGTGACATATGAAAGCTGTCTTCGGTATATCATCATCCCGTACTCACAACAGATGATATCCTGATCATAGATCAACCTTCGAGAACCATCGTGCCCCTCTCAACTGGTTGAAGAGGTTATCAATCCTCAGTAGTGGATACCAGTTTTTCACGGTCACCTGATTCAAGCTCCGGTAATCCACACATAGCCTCAAGCTCCCATCTGCCTTCTTGGAAAACAGCACTGGGGCCGCCCAAGGTGAAACGCTAGGCCTTACAAATCCCTTCTTCTGCAAGTCTTCCAGCTGCACCCTCAGCTCACGAAGCTCTACAGGAGCCATCCGATATGTTGATGCTGATATCGGTGTCGTCCTGGGGTGCAACTCAATGCAGAAATCTATCTCCCGATGGGGATGTAGTCCGGGGACATCCTTCGAAAAGACGTCCTCGTACTCAGCCACTATTGCTGGAAACTAGAAACTCGTAACATCTACTGCGCCAAGGGCTAGGCTATCCAACTGATAGGATATCGGTTGCACCTTCCTACGCACGAGTCCATCCTGCGCTGCCTGGGTCTCTCTTTCGCCAACAAAAGAGAACCTTGTTCCATCAATGCGGACATACCGCACCCTTCGCCTAAAATAGTCGATCTGGGCATGAACTGTGGATAGCCAGTCCATACCAAGAATGACATCATAAGGCCTCAACGCTACCACCAAGAGGTTCCAACCAAAACTCTCACCTCCAAGGGTTAGGTCACACTGTCTGCAAAGGTGTGTGATCTCTGAATCTTCTCCAGTCGGTGTTTCTAAGCGTAAGGGTTGAGTCAATGGCTCAACTGAAATCTCAAGGTCTCGAACAAGATAAGCAGATAGAAAGGAATGACTAGCACCTGTGTCTATCAGTACAGTAGCCAAAGTAGAAAAGACACATATTGTACATCTAATCATTCCGGGAGTACCTTGGTCATACGCCTCTACCGCCTGCAGTTGTCCCTGCCTCTGTCCACCAGCTCCCTGAGCCTAGGGTGGACCCCCAGGGGGTGGTGGTGGACCCCCAGGGGGTGGTGGTGGTAAAGGGTCAAAACGATGACCACCTCCAGCTGCTCTCCCAGCTCCTCTACCGTGTCTGCCGCCCTGCGGATCTGTCTTCTTCACACGTTGCCTTTACCTCGGTGGTCCATTCACTATACCCGTGTCAGTAGTATGGCGGGTCGGACAATCTCGAGCGAGATGTCCCCTGCCATCACATGAGTAGCATCACCTCTCTCGAGGCTGGCTGGATGCACCCTGCGAACCTTGTATGGCAGATCCCCTATCCTGGGATCTCCTCTGAAAATGTCTCCCACGCCTGGGTCCCTGACGTTGGCTCCCTACTGCCGAGGTCTCTTCTCCAGCTCGCTCGCTACTGACAACTGTCGGCTGTCTCTGATCTGCTAAGAAGATCTCAATGACCAAAGCCTGCTCGAGCACCCCAGCATAAGTAGGAATGATCATAGGGACGATGCTAGCTCAGATATCTCCGTGCAATCCCCGCTCAAAAGTCCGAGCTATGAAGTACTGATCTCTGACCATATCCATCGAGTACCACGAGAGGTCGGTAAACCTCGATGAATAGTCATCCACCGTCATGGTTCCCTACTAGAGCTAAAGAAGCTTCTGTATACGTACTACTCTCAGGGGAACTGGTGAAAACTCCTCTCTGAAGAGATGCTCAAACTCTGACCATGCAAGAGTCGCCTCGTCGTGAGTCTGAATAACCAAATTCTACCATCGCCCTACTGAGACCTGCAGAAGGCTCGCTGCCAGGATCACCATCTGATCTGCTGGCATCCTGACCAAACAGAAGACTCTGGTCACTGCCTCAAGCTAGTCCTCTGCTGCCTGAGGGTCAGGCTCGCCCCGAAACTTGAGGGGTCTCTATCTCTGAAACTCATGGAGTGCGCTTATCCTACGCTCCTCCTCCACTGGTACAACAAGCACTAAACACTGCTCCACAGGTGGTGGGATAATTGGAACACCACTCAATGGTAAAACTGGGGGATTCGGTCCCTGTATCAAGGCTTCATCACTGAGGGGGTCATCCTCGTGATCGAGCTGCTGGATCCTAGCAGGTGCACATCGCGGAGGAATCCTATTAAAGAAACAAGATGTATCACAGTCAGTGAGTATATCCGGAGAGCTGACTCAAGAAGGACAGGGAAACAACAACTCATTCCTATATGATGCATGTACCATTATTTTCCCATGCAACTATTGTTCTCATGTTCCGAGTCAAAAATCAAGTTATCAGAGTCCTGGTGTATGGATACGTCGGCCTCCCGCACCAACACTGGGGTCCCTGGCCTGAAAACCGAACTCGAAACACTTAGCACTGTTTCCCCAAACTAACTCACAGACTCTCAGTCCTAAGGTAGAACTGACCATCCCTCTAATACCACTCTGTCACGACCCGTCCTAGTGGGGCCCGAGCCGCAACTCCCCAAGCCCGCCTCTAATAGGCCAGGGGATGGTGACTAGCACCGAGTAGGCATGCTACTAACATGGGAGACATTGCCTAAAAACTTGTACACATGCACACACATCTCCAAGCCCACAAAGCTGAAAAGTAAAAACTACTGAAAAGGAAAAATGCATACATTCACTAAAAACCCAACCAATAGAGTGCGACGGGAAGGTAAAGTATAGTAACGTAAAACCCTGGGCCAAGAGTACAAGACCACCAAAAGAGAGTCTGTAACAAAGTCCAACCTATAAAGAAAGGTGTTGGGACTGCAATATGTAGCTGTAGGAACACATCTCATCCTGTCTGATATCACTAAGTACTATCCAGTCCTGGTCCACCTAGAATCATGTCAAAGGCTCGCTCGTCTACACAAGACAGGACACGTGTGGGCAAAGCCCGTGCAGGGGTGAGTATAACAATACCCAGTAGGACACCCCGAAACCACAAAGGAATACAACAAGGGAAAATACCACAAAATAAAGATACAGTCAGCTCTACACAGCATATTTCTATAGAATATATAACAAGAATATCCAGATATACTCATACACAAATGACCATTTCGAAACCACCACTAAGATCAAGCTCGAAGATTCCACTAAGCATGCAACTGGGATAACACACTCCTAGGTACGAAGAGAGAGTGATACGAAGTACTCGTTCTGGGAGAACACACTCTACAAGTACTTTGAGAACATGATGCTCAGATGAGGATCACCACCAAGTCATGGGGTGATTCCGACAACTCAGTCTGAGCTAACCCGCTAAGCAGAGGATTGGCGCTCGGGTAAAGTTGGTCACGTCGATACCAAGAACTCTACCTAGGGTTCCAGGAATGAATAGATGATTCAGCTCTAAGTCTCACAGAGGGGATTCCAACAACTCTATTCAGGAAGTCCTGCTGAAGGGATCATACTCCTGTATGTAAGAAATGATACTGGGAACCTTCAGGAGAAAGACCAAGGGGACGAACCCTAAGGAAACTAGCCCAAGTCACAGAAGGCAACTGGCTCAAGCCATACAAGATTGGTTACACGGTGTGTAGTACGGTTACATGCCATGTTCCTTGACCCTGGGTACTTCCTGTGTAAATGGATCGTGTCTTCCGTTCAAGCTGTGTAAAACTCAACTACACGGCGTGTAGAATAATCACACGTTGTGTTCCTTGACTTCAGGTACTGCCCATGTGAACGGACCGTGTCATTTGGCTCATCGTATAAAAAGCGACTACACGGCGTGTAGTAGGATTACAAGTCATGTCCGAGCACCTGGGGCTCGCTCCGTGTACACTGGCCATGTGCCCGTACACAGTCTCTATCTGTGTCACTTGCCTGTGCACCAGTACACGGGGTATCCTGTGTATCTGGTCGGGTCTGGTCAGGGAGGGGTATACACGCCGTGTCCTTGGTCGTGTATCCAACCCGTGTCCGTGTACTCCTAGAGTACACGCCAGGTGGTCCGCCGACAAACACATGCCATGTAGCCCATACTACATGTCGTGTAGTCGGGATTTTTCCAGAAATGCTATTGTTCTCCTCGCGCCACGGCTGATCCTCCGGATCCATGGTTTCTCATCCGTTCGTCCCGATACTCTAAGGGTTGGTTCGTTTCATCATACGAACACCGAAACGGGTTTTTTCAGTGCTGAAATCGGATCATAAACCTCAAACGATCCATCCGAAGAAAAATTCCTAAAAACTCATATCTCTCGATCCGCTCTGAATCGTCTGCCGAAACCATTGTCGCACCTCCGTGACATCGCTCCGGGGTTGGATCTACAATCTCGGATCGTTGCGCCAACAAACGAATGCGCAACGATCGATTTCCTCCAAGAACGCGTAGAACGCAAGGAAGAACTCACAGGAGAATAAAAAATACAAAGAATCAAACAAGAGGGACGAACCTCAATCGTTGTCTGTGATGATCTGGGTTCGTCGCCATTAGATCAAAACCACAACAATCAACAGATTATAAATCTCGAGTATTTGATTTCCCGATAAAACCCCAAATCACACCCACCTGCAAAACAATCGATCTGCAGGCTAATCGGTTCGCAGATTAGTCTGCGTTCGTCATAGGAATCAAGAACGGGGAAAGGAAAATCAAAAACAAACATCCTACCTGGATTCTACGGCGTTCATTGGCAAAGATCCGGTCGTCGCGTCATCGTCGCCATTGGGAGGTTTTCTCCAGAGCCTCCAGATCCGCCAAGGGTTTCATGGTTATGAGGTTTGTAACCCTAGACCCCTGTGCAAGCCTTCTTTTAAAAAAGATAAAAGATATCTGTTACAACAGATTTAAAAATATTTCTCTGCAGAATAAAATATTTTTATTAAATATTCTATTACTCTTATGTCCAAAAACTAGATTTCACCACTGACCTGTGTTGGCCGATGTTAGGCCTTGCCTAAGGTAAAATCATTGTTCTGAATGCAACGGTGCCCTTGGATTTCTGATCCGAGCACCTGTTCAGGAGTTATACCACTTTTTCAAGAAAACCTCATGCGCGCGTTATTTAATTATTTAATTAAATTCAAACATTTGTTCCAGGATCACCGGGCCTCGGAACTGCACGTCATCTCGAAGACTGGTCTCGAAATAATTCCCACATATTTTTAATATTAAAGTATGGAAAATTTGAGACATCACATTAGTGGATTTGGTATAGCGGCACATCGATGTTGTATGCTCCTTAGATATATCCCAGTGAGGGTAAACCAAGTAAAAATCTATGTGTCTACATAACTGCTTCCCTACATTGCATCCAAAGCATCATCATCAGGTAAAGAAGAAAAGAAGTGATCATAATAAACACACAAGTGCAAATAAAGTGACCCTTGTAATAAAGTGGTCAAGATCCAGTGGATATGAATAATTTGAAAGGAATATCCATACCCTGCTTCACCCCCCCCATTAGGGTATATATGTCCCTTTGGTCCTAACAACAACACTGTCTCCACTAATAGGTGATCAACTATTTGATAAAGTAAAATATCCGGACACTTCTTTTGATAAACCATTTTCAAAAAACCTTACGAAAACTGGTTGAAAAAAGAGAGCAATGTTTTTAATTACCATACTAAAATTGTCTATACATCAGCCATTTTCTCAATGTTATGCATGTTTAAAAAATGCATGTGATAGTGTCATTAGAACATTGATAAATACACCTGTAAAAATAAAGGATGAAATTAAGGCTAGGTTGGACATGATTGACATGGGAATATGAGAGTATTCGGCACCAGTGAAGGATGAAAAATGAACTTTTCTTCCTCCAACTACTTACACTCTTTCCAAGTAGGAGAGATATCAGTTTTGAAACCTCTTGAATGGCATAAAGGTTCTAGAGGGGTATTCATCGAATATCAAGAACGTTATTTCAATGACTGATTTAAAGTTTAAGGGTCTGAAATCACATGACTGTCATCTTTTGATTCAAGATCTAATTACTATAGATTTACATTGTATTTTTTTCAAGAATATTCATCATACATTAACCAATCTCTATTTCTTCTTTAGAGCTATATGCAGAAAAGTTATAGACCCTGTGAAATTTTCGACTATGGAAAGATAAATTGATGTCATATTATGTGAATTGGAAATGTTATTCCCACCAAAATTCTTTAATATTATGGTTCATTTGATAGTTCACTTGGTGAGAGAGATTCGACTATGTGGTCCTATATACTGTAGATGGATATACCCCATTGAACAGTATATGAATATTTTGAAAGGGTATGTCAAAAATCAAATTCAAACAGAGGGTTATATTGTAGAGAGATTTATTATTGAGGAAGCCATTGAATTATGTATGGAATACCTGTCCAGTGTGGAAAGAATTTTTCTACCGAAATCTCATCACACTGGTTGGTTTTCCAGGTGAAGGAATTTCTAGAAGAGATATTGTCACAATAAATATTACAGATCAGGAGCAGGATCACCAATGAATTTTTCATAATATTTTTGAGGTTTCCCCATATAATGAAACCCATAAAAAAATTCTTAGGCATTTAAATCCATTAAGGGATAAAATATGGATATTAAATACACATAATCAATAGTTTATAGGATGGTTTTAGGATTATATTTTTAAGAAGTCAAATGAAAATCCAGATTCAATTTCAGAACGAATTTGATGGATATCTAGAGGACCTAATGTGTATGTATTATCTTATAATGGTTATATAATTAATGGTTACATGTTCTATAAAAATGAACATGATGAAGATTGTACCATGAAAAATAGTGGAGTTACACTTGCGGTTGATGCAATGCATGTTTCTGGTACTAAGGGAAGAAATACAATTTATGCAAATATGTCATACTTTGTAATCATCAAACAAATATGGGAGTTGGATTATACAAAATTTCAAGTGTCTATTTTACAATTAAAGTGGGTTGATAAGAGGAGTGTTATTAAAATAGATGAATTTGGATTCATGAAAGTTGATTTTAGTGAGGAAGGGTACAAAAAACAACCATTTATAATGGAATCACAAGTATTACAAGTATTTTATGCTCTAGATACCGCAAAACAAAAGTGGTAAATTGTTTTGTTATTGACCAAAATCACCGAAGGTTCATATGAAAATTCAAATGAGTATGACCCTTTAATTGGGACGTCACAATCATTTCATAGTGTTTGCAATGTAGAGAGCATTTTTTATGTCATAGGATACCACAATGAAGGGATTTGGATAGTCGATAGAGGGGTCAAATCCCTTCAGCCTTTAAAAAAGAGAGTTCAATAACTAGGTAATGTTTTTTTGTAATATACATCATGTTACCTAATGTTATTATCGGTTTGCTGCTGCATTTAGGTACTCTAAATTAAATGTTAAACCAAATATATAGATAATTACTTCCTCATGTGCTAGTGCTACCAATACTAAGGAATAACAAGTCTCTCAACCTACTATTTCTCACAGTGTAGAAGAACAATGACCTTGTACACATGTCGGTGCTCCCAATCCCAAGGTACAATAGTTCTCTCAACCTGTTGTTGTTTGCAGTGCAGAGGAACAATGACCTTCTACACGTGATGGTTCTCCCATTCCTGAGGAACACTAGGTTTCTCAACCAGTTGATTCTCCTAGTGTAGAGGTACAATGACCATCTACACATGTCAATTCTACTGCTCTAGAGAAACATATCGAAAATGTTGAATTTGAGAAAATGGTAGGCGACGAAGGACTGGTGATGCAGAAAAAAAGGAGCACCGTAGTTTGATGGTGTTAGCAAAAATCATTAAGTCAAAAGTCAAAGGCATAAAATATGAGGTCAGATAGAATGTGAGGGGATAGTATGTTAACCCCAACGAGGCCATATTCTGTAGTTACATTGGAATCTTCACTCGGAAAAGCGTACCGATTGATGTAGATTCCTGGCACCATGTTGTGATCGCGCTTAATACATTGATGTGGGAATAGATTATGGTAACATTATGATATTATTTATTTATTTTACTAAAAAATAAAATAATGAAACATTGATTTACTCTTCATCATCCAGTGCAGAGTGAATTTATAGCATATGACTCCCATAAGAAATATGTATTAAATATTTCTGGAAAGATTCACTAAGGATTTCACACAATTCTAACAAGACATCATCTTAAAGATAATGAAGGGAAAATAAACCTTCACCCACCACTTATCTGTGTACACCTAATAACCCAATAAGAGTGGGATGTGTTTATTGGTCGTTATGCGGATGTGTATTTTCATGTACATTGTGGCTCGTAATACGTTGTTTGACAATATGTGTATTCATCACTTTGATTGAAATTTTTTTATTTATGAAACATCAACTGAGTGATGGAAATAAAGAACGACCAGAAAAACTAGCATACCCCTACCATAAAGTAAGGATAGGGTACGCTTCACTTGAAAAAAAAATTGGTATGTATATTAAGTCCACCCTAATACTTTTATGTGACATGAAACAACGTTGTAATTATGTTCTTATATTTATATGCAAATTGATGACACCAAATCCAAATCCACTTCCATCCCATGACATGTGTTATAGAAGGAGTCATGTGTAAATAAAGATAGGATACTAATAGATGAAAACACGCAAAAAGTATGGGAAACATGTGTAAGTATTACATAATAAAATTTGTTTTTTTAATTGATATTACATAACAATGATCACTTATTTTCCTATATTTTCTATCTAACATAGTCACAGGAATCAGCAACACCTATACTGGATGAACACATACTATTGGTGGCCTTAAAGTGTCTAGAACAGTATAGTTGTGTCAGAGGTGTGGGTTTTTGGGTGACACCCCAAACATATTTTGACAAAAAAACAAGAGTAGGATCAAAGTGAATTAATGAAATAGATGCACGAAATAATAGATACCATTGAATAATAATTAAAATGGAAGATATGTTTGATGGAAACTTTTATGGGGGGAAGCAAAGAGAATAAACAACTCAAGAACAACCATCGTGTGAAGATCCCGCCCCACCCCCACCAGCTTTGAGGTGAGTCATTCCCATAAAAAACTATCTTAGCCAAGGTAATAAATATTATAATAATTGCTTCTATGAAATTTGAATCTGATAAAAACTGATACCTTTCCTATACTAATATTATACAGGGTGATAATGACTATGATTTATATCTATCAACACTCACCCATATCCTTGTAGTGAGGGTTGTAGTGTTCAATATCCAAAATGACATGCTACCCAACATACCACTTCCAACAGGTCATGTGAGAGTGTTGATTAGCATATCCCATGAGCTGAGCATCACGATACCTATTCCAATTGATGAGGAAGATATTCATAAGGTCGAAAAAGTTGTTGGAACATTCATCACATGGTCGTCACATTTTGTAAAAAAATATTTCAACAATGAAGTATTCATTTCCAATTTATTTTTCAAGATAAACCTTTAACAATTAATGAAAAAGGTCTGAACTGATGAATGTTATTATAGACGGACAAAGTTAAGGGGGTCAAATGAAAGACTAGCTTAAAGAAATATAAAGGATTGATCAATAGATCAAAAAGATCTTCCAAAAGCACCTTTACCCCACCCATTCTATATCCACATTTACTATCATTGAAGGTTCATGTGGATACAAAGTTCAAAAATGGTCGTACTCACATAGTTGATTTTGAAGAAAATATGTATGAAGAGAAATTTCAATATTTCATTGGTGTTGAGAATGTAAGTGAAATACTCTACTATGATTGGATAGGTGGATCAGTTGTAAATGTATACATGAGTTTTGTTTTTATGATTTGATTCCAAAAGCTAATATACTATGTTAATTATGACTAAATACATTTCATATTTTTGGCAGGTGTATATGTGAAAAATAATTGAAGGTATTTCCCCATGAATTTTTTTGGACCTATTAGTCCTCACACCACCTCTACAGAACAACCAAAAATAGATTCCAAAATATATGATGAAATAGTGGCAGGCCTGGTCAAATAGTTTGAAAGAAAACTTTTGAATGACAAACTCTTCTTAATAATAATGATGTAGGGGTAAAACTCTATAATTTAATTCTATCAAATATAATTTCATTTATTTTATTACTTATTCATTTTTTTTGTTTTTAGGCAACATTGGATGCTCATTACAGTCAATTTGGATACTCAAAAGATTTATTTTTCTGGATTCAATGCATGGATACCCAACAAACCGACTACACATGATGGAATTTATCAATAAGTAATACACTAAATCAAACTTTTTAGAACTAAACATCAAGTTATTTAATTTATATTATCTTTTAATGAGGTTTTTATTATGATAGGGTGATATATGGTTATCATGAAAAATAAGGAATGTGGTCAGGGTCTAAGCACGAGAAAGTTGAAAAATTATATGACTAGACAAGTATCAGGGTATATATAATAATATTTCACTATCCAAACACATATCAAAACAAATTACTTATTTTTATCAATGTTTCTGTAGTGTATGAAACAAACAAATGGAAAACATTATGGTTATTATATTTGTAAATTTATGAGAGAGATCATATTCCATTAACAAACTAGCATCCCTAAAGATGTATTTTCGAAGATAATTACTATTTAATTTAAAATATTTATTAATCCTTTGTGTATTTATATTTTTTCAGTACTACTATGACTAACGAAAAGATTCATATTCACAAGAGATATAGATTTGATTAGAAATGAATGTCACTAGTGCAGAAAACGTTTTTTACGTCACCATTTTTTACGTCGGTTATATAAAACTGACGTCATAATATGTAAAACGAGGTTTTTTACGTCGGTTATTTAATAACCGACGTAAAAACCTGTGTTCGGTACACCTTTAACGTCGGTTATAAAAATAACCGACGTTATTAATCGCGCGGCTTCGTTTTTTACGTCGGTTATTTTTATAACCGACGTAAAAAAAGAATCCGCAGATGTTTTTTGACGTCGGTTATGGAATAACCGACGTAAAAAAACGCGGATTTTGAGCCCTTTATAACGTCGGTTATAAAATAACCGACGTAAAAAAGGAATCGGAGGAAGGCTTTTACGTCGGTTATTGAAATAACCGACGTTATAAATGTTTTTAAAAAAATTATCACGTCGGTTATTGAATAACCGACGTGATAACTCATTTAAAATTTTACCCAGACCCGTGGATTGTCATTCACGGGTTTACCTTCGACAGTCGCGACTCGTCTCTCTCGCGCGTAAACCCGAATCGGCTCGTCCATTTCGTTGGTTTAGATTCGTTTTGCGATCATCGTTTCTCATATTTAATCTCCTCGGATCAATCATCTAAACTCGCAGCACTCAGGTAATCCTCCCACTCGTTCGTTTTTTTTTCGCGGATAGTATATATATATGTGTTGTGATTTTTTTGTTGAAACTAGCTAAGATTCTTCGATTGCGAACCCTTTTAACTCGTTTTGGCACCATAATCTTATTTATCATCCCTAGATCTATTTGTTCGACTTGCAATATTGAGTAATTTTATAATTTCACTAATTTTTCATCGTTTTCTATAAATCCCCGAGAGGGTTGGGGCGTGTCCATTTGGATGGGTTGCCCTTTTACAGTTGTTACTACTTTATTCACACACAACCATGGCATATGTGCATGGATTTGGGGTCGGGGGGTGTCCAGGGGGGTTTACAAGGGGGTGGGTGGGTGTGGGGGGCTGTCCAAGGGTGTGGGTGGGTGTTGGGGGGTGTCCAGGGGGGTGTCCAAGGGGGTAGGGGGTGGGGGTGGTGTTTAGGAGGGGTGGGGGGGCTATCCAGAGGGTTGGGGGGTGTCCAGGGGGGTGTCCAAGCAGGTCGGGGGTGGGGGGTTGTGTCCAGGAGGGGTGGGGGTGCTTTCTAGAGGGGTCGGGGGCTGTCCAGAGGGGTCGGGGGGTGTCCAAGGTGGTGTCCAAGGGGATGGGTGGGTGTGGGGGGCTGTCCAAGGGGGTGGCGGCCTGTCCAGAGGGGTCGGTGGGGTGTCCAGGGGGGTGTCCAAGGGGGTGGATGGGTGTGGGGGGCTGTCCAAGTGGGGTGGCGGCCTCTCCAGAGGGTATTTGGGGTTGTCCGGGTGGGTGGGGGGGGGGTTGTCCAGAGGGTTGGGGGATGTCCAGGGGGGTGTCCAAGGGGGTAGGGGTGGGGGTGGTGTCCAGGAGGGGCGGGGGGCTGTCCAGAGGGGTTGGGGGTGTCCAGGGGGTTTACAAGGGGGTGGGTGGGTGTGGGGGGCTGTCCAAGGGTGTGGGTGGGTGTTGGGGGGTGTCCAGGGGGGTGTCCAAGGGGGTAGGGGGTGGGTGGTGGTGTTTAGGAGGGGGGGTTGTCCAGAGGGTTGGGGGTGTCCAGGGGGGTGTCCAAGCAGGTCGGGGGTGGGGGGTTGTGTCCAGGAGGGGTGGGGGTGCTTTCTAGAGGGGTCGGGGGCTGTCCAGAGGGGTCGGGGGGTGTCCAGGGTGGTGTCCAAGGGGATGGGTGGGTGTGGGGGGCTGTCCAAGGGGGTGGCGGCCTGTCCAGAGGGGTCGGTGGGGTGTCCAGGGGGGTGTCCAAGGGGGTGGATGGGTGTGGGGGCTGTCCAAGGGGGTGGATGGGTGTGGGGGGCTGTCCAAGTGGGTGGCGGCCTCTCCAGAGGGTATTTGGGGTTGTCCGGGTGGGTGGGGGGGCTGCCCAGAGGGTTGGGGGATGTCCAAGGGGGTGTCCAAGGGGGTAGGGGGTGGGGGTGGTGTCCAGGAGGGGTGGGGGGCTGTCCAGAGGGGTCGGGGGGTGTCCAGGGGGGTTTACAAGGGGGTGGGTGGGTGTGGGGGGCTGTCCAAGGGTGTGGGTGGGTGTTGGGGGTGTCCAGGGGGGTGTCCAAGGGGGTAGGGGGTGGGGGTGGTGTTTAGGAGGGGTGGGGGGGATGTCCAGAGGGTTGGGGGGTGTCCAGGGGGGTGTCCAAGCAGGTCGGGGGTGGGGGGTTGTGTCCAGGAGGGGTGGGGGGCTGTCCAGAGGGGTCGGGGGGTGTCCAGGGGGGTTTACACATCGATTTGTTTTATATTTCAAAATTGTTTACATTCAAATTATGATTTTTTTCATATAAACATATATTTGTCTTATCTAAAAAATATATATATTTTTGCTATTTGTTATAGGTAATAATGAGTCGAAGTTGGATTACGGCACATCGAATGAGCAATGAATATGAGGAAGGTGTTGATGCCTTTTTGGAATTTTCTAAACGAAATGTTCCAAGTAGTGACATTTTTTTCTGTCCATGCCTGAAATGTCTGAATATGAAGAAGTTGAAAAGTAGAGAGATAAAAGATCATCTGATTTGTCATGGTTTATATCCGAGTTACAACCCTTGGATTTGGCATGGCGAAACTGGACAGAATGTCACTGATGATAATGAATCGCAAGATGGTAACTCCGATGGAATTGAAGAAATGATTCGCGATATTGTAGCAGAACAAATTGAGATAGAACCGACAGTTGCACGTCTATATGGTGATGCCGAAAAACCATTATATCCTGGTTGTACAGATTTTACGGTTTTGTCGGCGGTGTTAAGATTGATTAACCTGAAGGCGAAACATGGATGGAGTGACAGAAGTTTTACAGAGCTGCTACAATTGATGAAATACATTCTTCCAAAAGATAACGATCTTCCAGATTCACATTATAAGGCCAAAAAAATATTATGCCCGATGGGATTGGGATACAGGAAAATACATGCTTGTCCGAATGACTGCATTATATATAGGAAGGAATATGAATTTCTGAAAGAGTGTCCTAAATGTGGGACATCACGGTATAAGGTGAAAGAAAAATCACAAGCTGATGTAGAGATTACAAAGCTCCCTTCAAAGGTATTTTGGTATCTTTCTATAATTCCTCGTTTCAAACGTTTATTTGCTAATTCACATGATGCAAAAAGGTTAAGATGGCATGCTGATGAGTGGGTATGTGATGGAAAAATACGTCATCCAGCTGATTGTCCACAATGGAAGAAAATTGATGCCCAGTACCCTACATTTGGAAATGAAATTAGAAATCTGAGACTAGGCTTGTGCACAGATGGAATGAATCCATACCGAACCCTCAGTAGCACACATAGTTCATGGCCTGTTTTATTGGTAATTTACAACCTCTCTCCTGAAGTTTGTATGAAGCGCAAATATGTCATGTTGAGTATCATGATCTCTGGTCCAAAGCAACCCAGCAATGATATTGATGTATACTTGTCACCGCTGATTGATGATTTGAAACTGTTATGGGCTGATGGTATTAGGGTGTATGATTCTTATAAAATGGAATATTTTCAACTGCATGCAGTGCTTCTATTCACTATAAATGACTTCCCAGCATATGGAAATTTGTCTGGATACAGTGTTAAAGGGCATAAAGCATGTCCAATTTGCGAATAACAGACGTCATATTGTCAATTACATCATGGGAGGAAAACAGTGTACATGGGTCATCGAAAGTTTTTGCCTATGGATCACCCTTATAGAAGACTAAAAAAGGCATTCAATGGCTCACAAGAATTTGATACTGCTCCAAAACCTTTATCCCCAGAATTGTATTTTGAGAGGGTGAAAAACCTTGATGTGACATTGGGAAAGACACAGAAATCTGGTAATGATAGACATATTTGGAAGAAAAGGTCAATATTTTTTGAGCTACCATATTGGAGGTATCATGAAGTCAAACATAATATTGATGTCATGCACGTGGAGAAGAATATCTGTGATTCTTTGATCAGAACATTGCTAGATATTAAAGGAAAGACAAAAGATGGGTTGAATGCAATGTTAGACCTACTATCAATGGGAATACGTTTGGAGTTAGCTCCCACTCCTAAAGGAAGACGAACATTTCTTCCCCCGGCTTTTCATACATTATCGAAGAGGGGAGAAAAGTAGCTTCTATCAGTGTCTTCATGATATCAAAGTGCCTCAAGGTTATTCTTCAAATGTAAAAAATTTTGTCTCATTGAAAGACTTGAAGTTGATAGGTATGAAATCACATGATTGTCACGTCATGATGCAACAAATTCTACCAGTTGAACTGCATGGAATATTGCCCATCCGTGTCAGAAAGACTATAATGAGGTTGTGTTATTTTTTCAATTCAATTTTTAACAAGGCGATTGATGTGAATGCTTTGAACATTTTGGAAAAGGATGCAATTTTTATACTTTGTCATTTGGAAATGTATTTTCCTCCAACTTTTTTTGATATGATGGTGCATTTAATGATTCATCTGGTTCGAGAAATAAGGCTTTGTGGACCTGTATATCTTCGTTGGATGTATCCTTTTGAAAGGTATATGAAAATATTAAAGGGATATGTTAAAAATCCATATCGACCTGAAGCCTCCATTATTGAAAAGTATATTTCTGAGGAGGTAGCAGAGTTTTGTACGAGCTACTTGGATACGGCGCAACACATAGGTTTGCCTCCATCTCGCCATGAACGGGTTAATAATGAGGGAAAGGGGATTCATGGCTTGAAAGTCAAATCACTGTCAGCTGAACATATGAAGAAGTTAGAATCACACATCTTGAATAACATAGCTGATGTTCAACCGTATATCACATTGCATATTAATGAGTTGAAACAATGTCATCCAAAGAAGAAAGAAATGTGGATTTTGAATGAGCACAACAAAACTTTTTTGCCATGGTTTAAAAAGACCTTTCTTGGTAGATCAGATGTATCAGAGACATTAAAATGGATAGTGGGTGGTCCGTCTTTAAATGTGATAACATGGTCCTCTTATGACATTAATGGCTATACATTTCATACGAAAGCTCAGGACAACAGAAGTGCAGTTCAGAATAGTGGTGTATTGGTGTTTGCAGAAGCAATGCATTTTTCGAGTGCTAAGGACAGAAACCCAATTTCGGCATCAAGTGCATATTATGGAGTGATTGAAGACATATGGGAGGCTGATTACTTTAAAATTAAAGTTCTTGTTTTTAACTGTAAATGGTTTATCGGTAACAACAGTGTCAGACACGATGAATTTGGAATGACACTTGTTAATCTGAATAGATTGGAAGACACAGCTGATTCTTTTATAATGGCAACACATTCCAAACAAATTTTCTATGTAGTAGATCAATCAGATATGCAGTGGGCTGTTGTTTTACAAGGGAAAAAACAATATGTTGGTGAGGATGAATTTGATGAAGATGCTGATTTATGTGAGATCCCTACTTCCATGGAAAGATTAACTAAAACATAATGATGAGTATGTTGAAGACATGGTTTGTGCCATAAGGAATGATCATGACGAAGGAATTTGGGAAAACAATCCAACTGTACATTCCTAAAATTACAGGTAACACAAGTTTATTTCTTGTTTACATTTAGTTTTTTCATATAATGTTAGATATTGTAAATTTTTTACTTATTAAAACATGGATCAAACCAAAACGATAAAACAATAAAAACCGTAAAGAGGAGAAGTCCTGGGCGCACCGGCTGGCCGGTGGTGGATCACCGGTTGGCCGGTGGTCCAGAGCAAAGCTCTGTCTGGTCCACCGGCCGGCCGGTGCTGAGCCAGCGGCCGGCCGGTGGTCCAGACAGAGAGGAAGGCTCTCTGTCTGGACCACCGGCCGGCCGCTGGATCACCACCGGCCGAACGGTGGACCAGACAGAGAGCCTTCCTCTCTGTCTGGATCACCAGCGGCCGGCCGGTGGTGATCCAGCGGCCGGCCGGTGGTGATCCAGCGGTCGGCCGGTGGTCCAGACAGAGCAAGGTTGTCTGGTCCACCGGCCGGCCGGTGGTGAGCCAGCGGCCGGCCGGTGGCACCAGGCAGTGGGAAAGTCTACTGCCTGGGTCCTCCGGCTGGCCGGTGAGCTCACACCGGCTGACCGGTGGACTCAGTGAGTCCACTTTTCAGCTTTCTTGGGCCAACTCCTTGGCAACCTTTTGCCTGTGTTTACCATGTTTATCATTGTTTAACATGCTTACCATATTACCAATGTTTACTATTATGTAATTTAGTACACTTTTCTATTTGTGAACTAATGTTTGTTTTTTTGATTTGAAGGAAAATGACAGATCAATCAGTTGATCAGCCACATGATTCTGGAGATGAGCATATTGGTCATACATCTGGGGAGGAACATTCACATGCTCCTATTACGAAAAAGAGTTCAAAGGTTGGTAAGCGTGGGTGCACACGTTTACCAAAATTATCACTTGCCCGTACGAAGGAGGAGAGGATAGTCGTGGAGTTTGATTATGATGATCTTCCTAGAGGTCCAAATGCTAAAGATTTTAAGGGTTTTTGTAGCAACTCAGGCTAAGAGAAAAGTAAGCATTCTCTATGATGATTGGAGAAGTGTGGATAAGGCGATAATTTCTCAGCTGTGGGAGACCATTTTGGTAAGATCTTTTTCTATTGTTTGACTGTTCTTTAAATGTTTCTAGTATATATAATATTTTTAACCTCTTTTTTATCAGATGACATTTGATATTCCTGACACTGGAGGAGTCAGGAAGAAATGCTTATCGTTGGCTGCTAGGATATGGAGGGATTTCAAATCAACCCTCTCATCTGATTTCATTTATGGTCATAGGAGTCGTGAGAATCCATGTCGTATATATCCTTTTATAGATGAAGACACATGGAGACAATTTTTTGAAAGTAGAAGAAAAGAATCATTTTTGGTAAGGGCAATGTAAACTTTTATAAGCTTTCTTATATAAATGATCTTATTATTGTTTTGTTAATGATTACTTATTCTTAATTTACAGCAAACAAGGAAAGCTCATCAAGAGATCCAATCTAAAAATGTATACCCTCATAGTTTATCTCGGGGAGGGTATGCATTATTGGAAGAACAAATGATGGCAGAAAAATTTCAACAACTAAGAGCTGAGTCTTCAAGCTCTGGAGAGGTGGCCCCTCCATCCCCTCCATCTAGACATGAGAAATGGAAAAGAGCTCGGAAGGGCAAAAAAGGACAATATCTTTCGGAAGAATCGAGACTCGTAGTTGAGAGGATTGTAAGATATCTATTTTATTTATTTAAGTTTACTATTTTCGTCATATATTTCCAATCATTATAGAAATGTTCAATTAATTATTACAGGACTCTCTTGAGGAGCAGAGTTCACAGGGGACATTTACACCATCTGGGAGGGAAGATATTTTATCTGTGGCATTGGGAAAGCCCGAACATCCTGGCCGTGTAAGAGGATATCCGGCAGGTGTATCGGTAAGAAAAGTGTTGCCACGTTCCTCAACTTCTAACGTTGAGGGAGTTTATAAAAAAAAATAGAATCCTTGGAGGCTGAAGTCCATAATATTAATGCGACAATGGAGGACAAGATTAGAGCATCGGTGCAGTTTATGTTTGCAGACTTGCAAAGACAATTTCAGGGTGCAGCTCCCACTCCACCTCTCCCAGTAGCTCCCACTCCCCCACCTCAGCCTGCGGACCCCATTTTTGATCCTCCTCCTCCGCCGCAGCTACCTACTTATTGTGAGTTGTATGTTGATGATCCTCAACATCATATAGTTGCATATGGGATGGTATATTGTATAGGAGATACAGTTCATCATCAACAGTTAGAGGTAGAGAATCAGAGGGTCACTGTACAGGATATTATAGATAGATCATCTCGGATACCATTACCTACAGATGAGGTGACGACAGTTGGACATAGTATCGGCCATTTTTTACTTTGGCCATCCAGACTTCTTCGACTCATTACCATAGAGGTATGGATGTTATATCTTTTATTTTATATTTTTATTAATGTTTTATTATTTTAAAACTAATATATTTTTCAATTTATTTTTACAGGAATACTTCAAAGGTAAAGAAATATTGTATAGACAACAAAAAAGACAGATAGCTATGACATCAGATGCAGATACTAGCAGTCTTGACAAATTGTCAAGATATTCAAATTTGTTGGCGGATCATTATGACTTTACAATGGAAGCTCATGTCTGTGGACGTGAACTAAGTGTGGGGATTATGAAAACTGATATCATGGAGTTTGTCACTGGAGATAAGTTGGGCATCAACGTGGTGCAAATTTTTATCATGTAAGTCTTAACACCTTTTCCTTGCGTTATATTTATTAAAAATGTATACTTATGTCTGCTTTGTATTAGGTATCTGTATAAAATTTGTGAGAGGAATGAGCTGACAGATGTATATGGATTTGTGGACCCACAATTGATTTCCCCTGAAGCATGTGCATTGGATGAGGAACAAAGAATGCTTTATATTGCTGATAGATTTGAAAAGAATGTAATCACACAGTGTTGGATGATGCCTTTTTGTGAGAGGTATGAAACACATCCCTCTCAAAGAGTTAATTATCTTTTAACATAAAAAACCACTAACGTTAAATTTTCTTTTATCAGGGATCATTGGATGTTAGGGGTTTTTTTCCCTAGGGAGAAAACACTTTATTGGATATGCTCTCTCCATGATGATGTGCGAGAAAGTTTTAAGAATATATTGGAAACGTAAGTTTCAATTTCACAATAGTTTTATATATTATAATGAATTTTAAATTTACCCCATTCGTATTATTTTCTAACAGGGCATGGGTCCACTTTCGAAAAAGCGCAAAGAAAAGGAATTTCAAGATCAAATATGTACATGCGAAGGTAAATATCCATTTATAATTTGTACATTTTGATTTATTACATAAAAATAATATATTGAATTTACACTCATTCAAACAGAAATTTCATGAGCAACAAGGCATCATCGAATGCGGATATTACATGTTAAGATTTATGTATGAAATAATAACAACTGGGACAGTTCTAAGTTTTGACCTGGTAAGATTTACTCTTTCTTATAATATTTCAATTTGATTTATTCATTATACACGTTGACTACTATCCTTTTCCTTTGTAGCTTTTTGATGACCCTCAACCCTTTACTGCTGAAGATATCAAACACTTACAAGTGGAGTGGTCAAATTATTTTACAGGTTTGATTGACTTTTAGTTGTTTGTAATGTAAAATGTAATTTTGAATATTGTCAATGTAATTGTGTATTTCGTAGTCGTTTAGGTTGGATTTAGTTTTTTTTGAAGTTGATAGTGTAAGTTTTGAATGTTATATAAGTGAATGTTTAATTTTTCTCTACTTCTTGTTTTGGTCTATTGTTGATGGTTTTTCTGGTCTGGATTTTGGTATGGGGGGGAGAGGTTCCAAGGGGGTGGGTGGGTGTTTGGGGGTGTCCAAGGGATATGGGAGGGGTTTCCAAGGTGTGTTTGGGGCTGTCATAGGGGTCGGGGGGTGTAAATGAGGGTGGGGGGTGTCCAAGGGGTGGGGGGTGTCCAAGGGATATGGGAGGGGTGTCCAAGGTGTGTTTGGGGCTGTCCAAGGAGTCGGTTGGGTGTAAATGAGGGTGGGGGGGGGCTGTCCAAGGGGTGGGGGGGTGTCCAAGTGGTGGGGGGTGTCCAAGGGATATAGGAGGGGTGTCCAAGGGGTGTTTGGGGCTGTCCAAGGGGATGGGGGGGTTTCCAAGGGGTAGGGGGGTTTCCAAGGGGTCGGGGGGGTGTCCAGGGGGTGGGGGGCTGTCCAAGGGGTGGGGGGTGTCCAAGGGGTGGGGGGGTGTCCAAGGGGTGGGGGGTGTCCAAGGGATATGGGAGGGGTGTCCAAGGGGTGTTTGGGGCTGTCCTAGTGTTCGGGGGGGTGTAAATGAGGGTGGGGGGCTGTCGAAGGGGTGGGGGGTGTCCAAGGGGTGGGGGGGTGTCCAAGGGATATGGGAGTGGTGTCTAAGGTGTCTGGGAGTTCTGTCCAAGGGGCGGTTGGGTGTAAATGAGGGTGGGGGGGCTGTCCAAGGGGTGGGGGTGTCTAAGGGGTGGGGGGTGTCCAAGGGATATGGGAGTGGTGTCCAAGGTGTCTGGGAGTTCTGTCCAAGGGGCCGGTTGGGTGTAAATGAGGGTGGGGGGGCTGTCCAAGGGGTGGGGGGTGTCCAAGGGGTGGGGGGTGTCCAAGGGTTGTGGTGGGGCTCCAATGTGGTGGGGGAGGGCTGGCCAGGTTGTTAGGTGGGTATAGATGAGGGTGGGGTTCAGTTGGGGCTTGGGGGAGGGCTGGCATGGTTATTTTTGTTTGGTTTCTGGTTGCTTTTTGGTGAGAGCAGTACAATTATTTTAAAAAAAAAATATCGCTTTCACGTCGGTTATTTTATAACCGACGTGGTAAATAAATCGGTAGGGGTTTATCACGTCGGTTTTTTCGAGAACCGACATGAGAAACCGTTCCCGGGGCTTTTATCACGTCGGTTCTTAATATAACCGACGTGCTAAAAGGCCTGGGAATAGATTTACCACGTCGGTTATCCAATAACTGACGTGGTAAATCTATTCCCAGGCCTTTTAGCACGTCGGTTATTTAAGAAACCGATGTGATAATAGGCCAGGGGAAGGGTTAATCACGTCGGTTATGTCATAACCGACGTGATAAACGATATCCCAGACGTTTTTTCACGTCGGTTTAGGAAATAACCGACGTGCTAAACCCCCCCCCCCCCCCCCCCGCGCATATTTATCACGTCGGTTATTATATGAACCGACGTGATAACCACCGTGATGTTAGGGATGTTACGTCGGGTTTTAAATAACCGACGTAAAAAAACGTTATTTATAACGTCGTCCGTATTAACGTCGCCTAAAAACCGACGTAAATAATAAAAATAACCGACGTAAAAAATGTTTTCTGCACTAGTGTGTGCAGCATACCTGATAGAAGAAAGTACACAAATAGCATGAAGATGTGACTTCCATAGAAGTAGTGGATTGTTTTATATTTATGTTTAATTTACTTCTTTTTATTATTACTCACATAAGAATTGTTTTCTTATATAGGTGGATTCCTTTGTTTGATTTGGGGAGGTTTGTTTGAAACTGATCATGCTCATGAGAAATTGGACTTTGAGGATGAAATTGAGATAATAACAACAAGGAAATGGGTCAAGAATTTATAAAGTTGGATTCCTACTAATTATGTAATAAATTAATTTTTTCATCATTTAATCATCTATTTATAAGTTAATTTCCTTATAATTTGTATCTAATACTTATTTAGTTTTTTATAGATCTTTTGGGAAGTTATACTTTCCTTTCAAATATCAGCAATAAGCCAGAAAATGGATAACATGTTCCTTTTGGGTGGAAGAGGAAACCCCATGTTGCATGAAATGTGAAGTTAATCATAAGTGCTCCAAACCCTTGGGTTCTTGTATTCCTTCTGAACTTTTGGGGAATCCATGGGGGACGTTGATTACAGGTGCTTCGTCGGAGGGCTCGCCTGGGCCACTGACGATCGTTCGTTGGAGCAGGCCTTTAGCAGCTATAGAGAGATTGTCGAATCGAAGATCATCAATGATCATGAGACAGGTAGATCCCGGGGTTTTGGGTTTGTTACATTTAGCAACGAGAAGGCGATGCTGGATGCGATTGAAGCGATGAACGGTCAGGATCTTGACGGGCGCACCATTACCGTTAACCAGGCGCAATCCAGAGGCGGAGGCGGTGGTGGCAGTGGTTATGGAGGCGGTGGAGGTAGCTACCGTAGAGGAGGCGGCTATGGAGGCGGTGGTGGTGGCTACGGAGGCGGTGGCGGTGGGTACGGAGGTGGTGGTGGCTGCGAAGGTGGCTATAACCGTAGAGGTGGTGGCAGTGACTACGGCGGCGGTGGTGGTGGTTACGGAGGTGGTGGATACGGTGGAGACGGTGGACGTGATCGCGGCGATCGTGGGTACGATGACCGTGCTGGGTGGAGGAGCTAGATCTGGAGTTGTTTGGAGAGTTTGATGCGCTGTTGTGTTTTTTATCCTTTGATTTTACTTTTATCGTGTTATGCTGCCTTTCACCATTGTTGCCCCTTGTTTGTGATCCATTATTTTTCGGACTTTGTTTACTGATTTTGTTTGGAGTGATGGTGTTATTATTTCCTATTAAAAAAAGTTAATCATAAGGATTTATCTACCAGGGATTTCATAGTAGTTGAATGAAAATTATAACATCCCAAAAGATCCATCATGAACATTTTCCGAAACAGTGTAGTAATCAGCCGCAACTCAATCATCCGCACCTCAATTTGATACACAGTGTGCTTGGTATGACTCAAAGTGTATTTTTTTATATATTCTTTGATCCTTTAGGATTCATGTCTTCTGAACTACCATGATTTAATCCATGAGTCATGATTATGATCTATGATATGCAGGGTGTAAATTTTTAATGTTAATATCACCCTCTAACATCTATATGATCATGTTATCCTTATATGATCACTGATATCTCCCTTGTTTACACTTATTGAGCATCTTTGATCACCCTTTCTTATATTTCACATCCTTAGGTTGTGACGAATGATTTTAGAAATGATATGTCTAAGAAGGTTTCTAGTAAAGAATAACTTAACGAGAGACTCTAATGAACTAGTTATTTATGTTTCCATGTTTCAAAAATCAAAAAACCTAAAATATTGTGGCATGGATCATTATGTTATGTAAGGAATGTTAATCTACTAAGATTTGATATCTATGTATGAAATTTCTGGGTTAATATAGTTGGTATCATAGAAACTGACATACTAAAAAATGAGCAAACAAATTCATCTATTTTGATACTTTAGAGAAATGATCCATATGTTATTTGAGACATGTATGGATCAACCCCACCTCAATACAACACATGATGTGACCAGTATGACTCAAAGTGTATCTTTTTATTTAAAATTGACATTATTTTTAGTAAAAAGAACAATTGACATACTAAAAACTGAGAAAATGCATTCAGATTTTTTTTGATACTTTAGGAAAATGATCCATAATTCATTTTTTATGTTTAGGAATAAACCACACCTTAATCCGACACATGGTGTGATCGACATGACTTTAAGTGTGATTTTTTATATTAAATTGACATTAAATTTAGCCAAAAGAACAAGTGACATATTGAAAACTGAGCAAACACATTCATATTGTTTTTATACTTTAGGAAAATGATCCATGAGTCATTTGTATATATATGAATCGACCACACCACAATCTGATTCACGATGTGACTGGTATGACTAAAAGTGTCCGTTATCAGTTTAAAATTGATATTTTAGGTCAAAACGTGTCACTAAATTAAAACCAATAAAACATACTCCAATCATATTCAAAATTTAGGACAATGATTCATAAGTCATTTTTGATGTGTATGAAGTAGTCTCACATCAAACCAACGCACGCTGAGAGTGGTATGACTCAAAAATTCGTGTTTCTAGTTTGAAATGACATTTTAGTAAAAACACACAACCGGCATACTAAAAACTAAGAAAACACATTTTCACTATTTTGATACTTTATTTAAATGATTTATAAGTCATTTGAGATGTGTAAGAATCTACCCTACCTCAACACAATGCATGGTGTGGCCGGTATGACTCAAAGAGTCTCTTTTTATTTAAAATTGACATTAATTTTAGTAACAAGAACATGTGACATACTGAAAACTGAGCAAACACATTCAGATTATTTTTATACTTTAGGATAATGATACACAAGCCATTTTAGATGTGTAGGAATCAACCACACCTCAATTTTATGCATAGTGTGAACAATATTACTTTAAGTGTGTATTTTTATATTAAATTTGCATTAAATTTAGCAAAAAGAACAAGTGACATTCTGAAAACTGAGAAAGCACATTCAGATTATTTTGATACTTTAGGAAAAATATTAATGAGTCATTTTTGATGTGTAGAAATCAACCACATCTCAATCTGAAGAAATATGTGACTGGTATGACTAAAAGTTTTTGTTGTGAGTTTAAAATTGACATTTTAGGTCAAAACATGTTACTCATTAAAAACCAATAAAACGCACTCTGATTGTCTTCATAATTTAGAAAATCGATTCATATTTCATTTTTGACATGTATGAAGAAATTTCACATCAAACTGACCCATGATATTACCGGTATGACTCAACATTTGTGTTTCCAGTTTGAAATGACATTTTAGTAAAATAGCACAATTGGTATACTGAAAACTGAGAAAATGCATTAGAAATATTCTAATACTTTAGAAAAAAAATCTATAAGTCATTTTTGATGTGTTGGAATCAAACTAACCTTAATATGATGCACGGTGTGGCTGATATGACTTAAAGTGTCTCTTTTTATTTAAAATTGACATTAATTTTAGTGATAAGAACAAGTGACATACTGAAACCTGAGCAAAAAAAATCGTATTATTTTGATACATTAGGAAAATGATCCATGATTTTTTTTTGACATTTAATAATTAATTTCAATTCAATATGATGCATAGTGTTAACGATATGACTTTAAGTGTGTATTTTTATATTAAATTGGCATTAAATTTAGAAAAAAGAACAAGTGACATACTAAAAATAGATCAAACAATTTCAAATTGTTTTTATACTTTAGGAAAATGATCCATAAGTCATTTGTGACATTTAGGAATCAACTACACCTCAATCCGATACATGGTGTGATTGGTATGACTAAAAGTGTAAGTTATCAGTTTAAAATTGGCATTTTAGCTCAAAAAATGTCACTCATTAAAAACCAAGAAAACATTATCCGATTGTCTTCATAATTTATGAAATTAATTAATAATTCATTTTTGATGTGTATAAAATAATCTCATGTCAATCTGATGCACGATGCGACCGGTATGACTCAAAATGCGTGTTTTCAGTTTGAAATGACATTTTTTGTAAAAAAACACAACTGTCATACTGAAAACTGAGAAAAAGCATTCAGATTATTTTGATACTTTAGAATAATGATCTATAATTCATATTTGATGTGTAAGAATAAACCTCACCTCAATATGATGCATAGTGTGGCCAGTATAACTCAATTTGTCTCTTTTTATTTAAAATTGACATTAATTTTAGTAAAAAGAACAAGTAACATACTGAAAACTGAGAAAATGCATTTAGATTATTTTGATAATTTAAGAAAACAGTACATGATTCATTTTAGATGTGTAGGAATCAACCCCATCTTATTAAAATGCACAATGCGACAGGTATGACTCAAAGTATCTCTTTTTATTTAAAATTGACATTATTTTTAGTAAAAAGAATAAGTGACATACTAAAAACTGATAAAATGCATTCAAATTGTTTAGATACATTAGGAAAATTATCCATAAGTTATTTTTGATTTGTAGGAATCAACTGAACCTCAATCTAACACACGTTATGAACGATGTGACTTTAAGTGTGTATTTTTATATTAAATTAACATTTAATTTAGCAAAAAGAACAAGTGACATATTGAAAACTGAGCAAACACATTCAGATTATTTTTATACTTAAGTAAAATGATCCATGATTCATTTTTGACATATAGGAATCAAACACATCTCAATCTAATGCATGATGTGACTGGTATGACTAAAAGTGTCAATTGTCAGTTTAAAATGGACATTTTAGATCAAAACACGTCGCTCAATGAAAACCAAGAAAACGCACTCTGAATATCTTAAAAATTTAGGACAATGATTCATAAGTCTTTTATTACATGTATGAAGTGGTATCATTTCAAATTGACATACGATGCGATCGATATGACTCAAAATTCATGTTTTCGGTTTGAAATGACATTTTAGTAAAAAAACACAACTTGCATACTGAAAACGAAGAAAATGAATTTGGACTATTTTGATACTTTAGATAAATTATCCATAAGTCATTTGAAACATTTTTGAATCAACCCCTCCTCCATACAACACACGGTGTGGCCAGTATGACTCAAAATTTCTCTTTTCATTTAAAATTGACATTAATTTTAGTAACAAGAAAAAGTGACATACTGAAAACCAAGAAAACACATTCATATTGTTTTGATACTTTATGGAAATGATCCATGAATCATTTGTGATGTGTACGAATCAATCACACCTCAATCCGACACACGGTGTGAATGATATGACTCTAAGTGTGTATTTTTATATTAAATTGACATCAAATTTATCAAAAAGAACAAGTAACATACTAAAAACCAAGAAAACACATTCAGATTATTTTTATACTTTAGGAAAATGATCCATGAGTCATTTTTGACATGTAGGAATCAACCACACCTCAATCCAATGAACGATGTGACTGGTATGACTAATAGTTTCTGTTATAAGTTTTAAATTGACATTTTAGGTCAAAATTTACCACTCACTGAAAAATAGGAAAATGCACTCTGATTGTCTTCATAATTTAGTAAAATGATTCAGAAGTCATTTTTTATGTGTATGAAGAAATCTCATGTCAAACCAACGCACGATACGACCAGTATGACTCAACGTTCTAGTTTGAAATGACATGACATACTGAAAACTGAGCAAACGTATTAGTACTATTTTGATACTTTAGGACAATGATCTATAAGTCATTTGTGATGTGTATAAATCAACTACATCTCAACATGGTGCACGGTGTGGGCGGTATGACTCAAAGTATCTTTTTTATTTAAAATTGACATTAATTTTAGTAACAAGAGCAAGTAACATATTAGAAACTGAGGAAACACATTCGGATTGTTTTGATAATTTAGGAAAACAATCCATTAGTAATTTGTGACATGTAGGAATAAATTCCACCTCAATATGATTCATGGTCTGAATGATATGAATTTAAGTGTGTATTTTTATATTAAATTAGCCTTAAATTTAGAAAAAAGAACAAATGACATACTGAAAACCAAGCAAACACATTCAGATTGTTTTGATACTTTAGGAGAATAATCCATGAGTCATTTGTGATATGTAGGAATCAACCACACATCAATCAGGTGCACATTGTAACTGGTATGACTAAAAGTGTCTGCTATTAGTTTAAGATTGACATTTTAGCTCAAAACATGTCACTCACTGAAAACTGAGAAAACATGTTCCTTTTGGGTGGAAGAGGAAACCCCATATTTTATGAAATGTGAAGTGAATCATAATGAATCGTCTACCAAGGGATTTCATAGTATTTTAATGCAAAGTATAACATCCCAAAAGATCCATCATGAACATTTTCCTAAACAGTGTAGTAATCAGCCGCAACTCAATCATCTGCACCTCAATTTGATACACATTGTGCTCGGTATGACTCGAAGTGTATGTTTTTAGTTTATAATATTCATTATTCCTATAATATTAATGTCTTATGAACTACCATGCTTTAATCCATGACTCATGATTATGATCTATGATATGCAGGGTGTGAATTTCTAATGTTAATATAACTTTCTAACATCTGTATGCTCATGTTATCCTTATATGATCATTGATATCTCCAATTTTTACATTAATTGAGCATCTATGATCACCCTTTCTTATGTTTCATATCCTTAGGTTATGAAGAATGGTTTTAGAAATGATATGTCTAAGAAGGTTTCTAGTAAAGAATAACTTAATGAGAGACTCTTATGAACTAGTTATTTATGTTTCCATGTTTCAAAAATCACTAAACCTAAACTATTGTGGCATGGATCATTATGTTATGTAAGGAATGCTAATCTACTAAGATGTGATATCTATATATGAAATGTCTTGGTCAATATAGTTGGTATCAGAGAAACTGACCTACTAAAAAACGAGCAAACACATTCATCTATTTTGATACTTTAGAGAAATGATCCATAGGTTACTTGAGACGTGTAGGGATCAACCCCGCCTCTATATGATGCCTGATGCGACCAATATGACTCAAAGTGTCTATTTTTATTTAAAATTGACATTATTTTTAGTAAAAAGAAAAATTGACATACTAAAAACTGAGAAAATGCATTCAGATTATTTTGATACTTTAGGAAAATAATCCATAAGTCATTTTTGATGTGTAGGAATAAATCACACCTCAATCTGTCACATGGTGTGAACTATATGAGATTAAGTGTCAATTTTTATATTAAATTGACATTAAATTTATCAAAAAGAACAAGTGACGTACTGAAAACTGATAAAACACATTCATATTGTTTTGATACTTTAGAAAAATGATCCATGAGTCTTTTGTATATATAGGAATCAACCACACCACAATCCTATTCACTATGTGATTGGTATGACAAAAAGTGTCTGTTATCAGTTTAAAATTGACATTTTAGGTCAAAACGTGTCACTCAATGAAAACCATGAAAACACACTCCAATTATCTTCAAAATTTAGGACATCGATTCATGAGTCATTTTTGACATGTATGAAGTAGTCTCACGTCAAACCAACGCATTCTAAGACTGGTATGACTCAATATTTGTGTTCCTAGTTTGAAATGACATTTTAGTAAAAAAACACAACTGATATACTGAAAACTGATAAAACACATTTTTACTGCTTTGATACTTTATAGAAATGATCCATAAGTCATTTGAGACATATAGGAATCAACCCTACCTCAATATAATGCATAGTGTGGCCAGTATGACTCAAAGTATCTCTTTTTATTTAAATTTGACATTAATTTTAGTAATAAGAATGAGTGATATACTAAAAACTAAGAAAAATCATTCAGATTATTTTTATACTTTAGGACAATGATACATGAGTCATTTTTTATGCGTAGGAATTAACCGCACCTCAATTTGATGCATAGTGTGAACAATATGACTTTAAGTGTGTATTTTTATATTAAATTGACATTAAATTTAGAAAAAATAACAAGTGACATTCTTAAAAATGAGAAAACACATTTAGATTTTTTTTGATACTTTAGGAAAATGATCCATGATCCATTTTTGATGTGTAGGAATCAACCACATCTCAATCTGATGAAAGATGTGACCGTTATGAATAAAAGTTTCTGTTATGAGTTTAAAATTGACATTTTAGGTCAAAACATGTCACTCACTGAAAACCAATAAAACGAACTCTAATTGTCTTCATAATTTAGTACAGTGATTCATAATTCATTTTTGACATGTATGATGAAATATCACATTAAACTGACCCATGATACGACCGGTATGACTCAACATTTGTGTTTCCAGTTTGAAGTGACATTTTAGTAAAAAAACACAAACGGCATACTAAAAAATGAGTAAACACATTAAAAATATTATGATACATTAGGGAAACAATTTATAAGTCATTTGTAATGTGTAGGAATCAACCAAACCTCAATATGATGCATGGTGTGGCCGATATGACTCAAAGTGTCTCTTTTTATTTAAAATTGACATTAATTTTAGTTATAAGAACAAGTGACATATTGAAACCTGAGAAAAAACATTCACATTGTTTTGATACGTTAGAAAAAATGATCAATGAGTCATTTATGACATTTAGAATTAATTTCACCTCAATCTGATACACAGTGTGAATGAAGTGTGTATTTTTATATTAAATTGGCATTAAATTTAGCAAAAAGAACAAGTGACATACTAAAAATAGATAAAACACATTCAGATTGTTTTTATACTTTAGGATAACGATCCATGAGTCATTTGTGACATTTAGGAATCAACTACACCTCAATCCTACACACGGTGTGATTGGTATGACAAAAAGTGTATGTTATTAGTTTAAAATTGACATTTTAGCTCAAAACATGTCACTCACTAAAAAACAAGAAAATATGCTCTGATTGTCTTCATAATTTAAGAAATCGATTCATAATTCATTTGTGACATGTATGAATCAATATTAAATAAAACCAATGCACGATGCGACCGATATGACTCAAAATGTGTGTTTCTAGTTTGAAATGGAATTTTAGTAAAAAAACACAACTGTCATATTGAAAACTGAGAAAACGCATTTGGATTATTTTGATACTTTAGAATAACGATCTATAATTAATTTTTCATGTTTAGGAATCAACCTCGCCTCAATGTGATGCATGGTATGGCTGGTATAACACAATGTGTCTCTTTTTATTTAAAATTGACATTAATTTTAGTAAAAATAACAAGTAACATACTGAAAACTGAGAAAATGCTTTTAGAATGTTTTGATAATTTAGGAAAATAATCCACGATTCATTTGAGATGTGTAGGAATCAACCCCACCTCAGTACGACGCACGATGTGACAGGTGTGACTCAAAGTATATCTTTTTTATTTAAATTTGACATTATTTTTAGTAAAAAGAACAAGTGACATACTGAAAACAAAGAAAATGCATTCAGATTGTTTTGATATATTAGGAAAATTATTCATAAGTCATTTGTGATTTTTAGTAATCAACCTCACCTCAATCTGATGCACGTTGTGAACGATGTGACTTTAAGTGTGTATTTTTATATTAAATTGACATTAAATTTTGCAAAAAGAACAAGCGACATACTGAAAACCAAGAAAACACATTCATATTGTTTTGATACTTCAAGAAAATGATCCATGATTCATTTTTGATGTGTAGGAATCAACCACATCTCAATCTGATGCACGATGTAACTGGTATGACTAAAAGTGTCCGTTATCAGTTTAAAATGGGCATTTTAGGTCAAAACGCATCGCTCAATGAAAACCAAGAAAACACACTCCAATTGTCGTCAACATTTAGTACAGTGATTCATAAGTTGTTTGTGACGTATATGAAATGGTATCATGTCAAACCAATGCATGATGCGATCGATATGACTCAAAATTCATGTTTTTAGTTTGAAATGACATTTTAGTGAAAAAACAACTTACATACTGAAAACTAAGCAAATACATTTGTACTATTTTTTATACTTTTGATAAACGATCCATAAGTCATTTGAAATGTTTTGGAATCAACCCTCCTCCATACGATGCACGGTGCGGCCGGTACGACTCAAAGTGTCTCTTTTCATTTAAAATTGACATTAGTTTTAGTAAAAAGAACAAGTGACATACTGAAAACCAGAAAAACACATTCATATTGTTTTGATACTTTAGGGAAACAATCCATCAGTCATTTATGATGTGTAGGAATCAATTGCACCTCAATCCGATGCACGGTGTGAATGATATGACTTTAATTGTGTATTTTTATATTAAATTGACATTAAATTTAGCAAAAGGAACTAGTAACATACTGAAAACTAAGAAAACACATTTAGATTATTTTTATACCTTAGGAAAATGATCCATGAGTCGTTTTTGACATGTATTAATCAATCACACCTCAATACGATGAACGATGTGGCCGGTATGACTAAAAGTTTCTCTTATCAGTTTTAAATTGACATTTTAGGTCAAAATGTGTCACTCACTAAAAACCAGGCAAACGCACTCTGATTGTCTTCATAATTTAGAACAGTGATTCATAAGTTATTTTTGAAGTGTATGAAGAAATCTCATGTCAAACCAATGCACGATACGACCAGTATGACTCAACATTCATGTTTCTAGTTTGAAATGACATTTTAGTAAAAAAAATACAACTGACATACTGAAAACTGAGCAAACACATTCGTACTATTTTGATATTTCAGGACAACAATATATAATTTATTTGTGACGTGTATGAATCAACTGCATCTCAATATGATGCACGGTGTGGCAGGTATGGCTCAAAGTGTATCTTTATTTAAAATTGACATTAATTTTAGTAACAAGAACAAGTGACATACTGGAAACCGAGCAAACACATTCAGATTGTTTTGATAATTTAGGAAAAAAATCTATTAGTCATTTTTGATGTATAGGAATAAATTCCACCTCAATCTGATGCATGGTGTGAACGATATGACTTTAAGTGTGTATTTTTATATAAAATTGGCCTTGAATTTAGCACAAAGAACAAATGACATACTGAAAACCGCGCAAACACATTCAGATTTTTTTGATACTTTAGGAGAATAATCCATGTGTCATTTATGATACGTAGGAATCAACCACACCTCAATCTGGTGCACGGTGTGACCGATGTGACTAAAAGTGTCTACTATCAGTTTAAAATTGACATTTTAGCTCAAAACATGTCACTCCCTGAAAACCAAGAAAACACACTCTGATTGTCTTCATAATTTACAATAATGATTAATAAGTCATTTGTGATGTGTATTAATCAGCCACACATCAAACCGATGCTTGATGCGACCGGTATGACTCAAAATGCGTGTTTCTAGTTTGAAATGATATTTTAATTAAAAAACACAACTGCCATAATGAAAACTGAGCAAACACATTTGGATTATTTTGATACTTTAGAACAATGATTTATAATTTATTTTCTATGTGTAAGAATCAACCTCACCTCAATATGATGCACGGTGTGGCTGGTATAACTCAAACTCTCTCTTTTTATTTAAAATTGACATTAATTTTGGTAAAAACAATAAGTGATATACTGAAAACCGAGCAAACACATTTGGATTATTTTGATAATTTAGGATAAGGATCCATGATTCATTTGTGACATGTAGGAATCAACCACACCTCAATACGACGCATGGTGTGATCGGTATAACTCTAAATGTGTCTTTTTATTTAAAATTGACATTAATTTAAGTAAAAAAGAACAAGTGACATACTAAACATCAAGCATACACATTCATATTGTTTTGATATTTTATAAAAATGATCCATCAGTAATTTGTGACATGTAGGAATCAACCACACCTCAATATGAGGTATAGTGTGACTAGTATGACTAAAAGTGTCCGTTATGAGTTTAAAATTGATATTTTACCTCAAAACGTGTCACTCACTGAAGACCAAACAAACACGCTCTGATTGTCTTCATAATTTAGAACAATGATTCATAAGTCATTTGTGACGTATATGAAACACTCTCACACCCAACTGATGCACGATGTGACCAATATGACTCAAAATGCGTGTTTCCGATTTGAAATGACATTTTAGTAAAAAAAACTGACATACTGAAAACTAAACAAACACATTCAGATTGTTTTGATACTTTTAGAAAATGATCCATCAGTAATTTGTGACAGGTAGGAATCAGTCGCACCTCAATCCGGCACACGATGTGACCAGTATAAATCCAAATGTGTCATTATTTAAATTTGATATTAATTTAAGTAAAAAAACAAGTGACATGCTCAAAACTGAGCAAACACATTCAAATTGTTTTAATATTTTAGGACAATGATTCATAACTCATTTTGTGACGTGTAGGAATCAACCATCCTCAATACAAGGCACAATGCGATCGATATAATTTCAAATGTGTCTTTATTAAAAATTGACATTTTATTAATGCATTCTTTCATATTAATGTTTAATTTATTTCTTCATAGTATTACTAACATAATATTTGTTTTTTTATATAGGTGGAATCTTTTGCTTGAGTTGAGATAATTTGTTCAGCAACTGATATCATGGGTGGATATTTTTGAGAGGGGATCACAAACATCAAAAATGAAATATTAATGTTTTTAACTATTTATTGGATAATTGTAAATGTAATTATATAAAACATTTTTTGAAATGTATATAATAGTGTTTTTTTTTGTATATACCATGGGTGGACATTTTTGTATTCATGATGTCAATTAAATGTATATAGCATTGTTTGATGGTTGTGTTGTATATACTTACAGGTTTTTGGTGGGTGTGTTGTTATATTAACATCACATTGCACCCAGCTAGGCCTTTATCAGTGCTCGAAAATAGCGTTGATAAAAAAAAACCCCTTTATCATCACTGTGATTAACAATGTTTTTTTATCGTTTTTAAAAATCATTTTGCATGGTATTAAAGGGCATATGTGTAGTAGTGACACACTACCAACTTCACATCGTCGTATATTTATTGTTGATTCAGCCACAAGTTTATACTATTTTTTAATGTCAAATATTTGTTTCTCAAATACCTTTGATGAGGAAACTTTGGCACCGTTTCGTGGAAAAACATTAATGTCTACTTTGATCATTCTATTGAGCTCATTTACGTCGAGATGTATTTGGATATCTAGAATGCATGTCATATAATTTTTTCATATTAACAGTGGAAATCAATATTAACCATGTTTATGAAGGAAATTATCCAATAAACCATAGGAGTTAAAAAAAAAAGGGTTTTGGGGGCGCCAGTAATGGCGTTTTGAATGGCCACCTTAAAATATGTGGTGGCAAAATATCCGGGGCCATCTTATCCCCACGACGGAACGCTGCCCGTTAGATCCCTGCCACCCTTTTGCAGATCAAAATCTAGACCGTTGGTGTGGATTTCCACCATCATCAACCCGAGTGGTATTTTATCACTGAAATTGCCTTTATAAAATGACCTTCCCGTCTGCTCATGGCTTCACACAGTCAAAGATCACTGAGAAATCCAGAGTGAGAGAAGATGGGTTTGGGGAAGAAGGGGATGATGGGGTGGGGTGTGGTGGTTATGGTGGTGGGCTTCTTCCCGGCCTCAACTGTTGAAGCCCGCATCCATCCGGACACCTTACTGGGTGAGGTATTTGGTAAGGGCGAGAAGCCCAACTACTACATCAAGTCCACCACCACCGCCTGCTGCAACAACTGCGAATGCACCACCGACGACTCTGGCTCTCCCCAATGCCAGTGCACAGACTACGGAGAAACCTGCCACTCCGCCTGCAAAACTTGTCGCTGCGTACCCCTGCCTGTCTATCCTCAGCTGTGTATATGCCTTGATACCACCAGCTCCTGCTACGAAGCTTGCCCTTCTGCTGCAAAACCTGAACTGCCAAATGGATCATCAACAAGGGCGTAGTGTTATGTGGAGGAAGGTGATGAGCTATGGATCCACCCTTCCTCCTAAATATAACTAAATTAAACGTCCGCTGCTTTGCTTCTTTCTTGCTGATAAGGGCATCCTCATCTGCGTGTAATGTAATGTAATGGGTGAAGGAACCCAGCTAGCAACTCATGTGAATTTTGTATTCACTTTGTTGTTAATTAAACTAGTACTCGTCCGTGCGTTCGCACAGCACTATTTATCAATGGTTATTTTCAATAAAACAATCCAATTTTGAGAAATTATTAATCCATATTAATATGAAACATGTTTAAACCACAAATAAGTGATACATAACAATGGAATACATGTTGAGAAAATTGTTGGGACATCATAGACATAGCAGAAAATATTTAATAAAATTATTTAGTAATAAAAGTTTATATTGGACATTCAAGATGGAGAAATTAAATACACCAATGAAAAAATGATTGAAATGGATAATTCAAATGCTGGAAATGAAGAAAGGGCTAAATATAGATACCTTGAGGCTTAAAAATGATTTATAGAAAACTTTTAATGAAAAAGACGAATAATGTCACAGGAGGAATATCAAGACAACAATTTTAGGACAGATCACTCCAACAAATGGTAAAACATACCAAGTGAAAAAGAATGAAAGGAGAAACCAACTCAATTAAATTACTCATCTATGGAAAAATTCTCTTCCGTTACATATCATTTATCAATCCAGTGGCCTCCTTCAATGCCCCAACACCAACAGTAGGGTATCTAGAAAAGCATTCTACTACTTCAATAACCTCAATAGATTACTATTTAACACTAATCCGTTGAAATATGTAGTAGAAATTGAAATGAAAACTACGTAAACTAAAATGTATGATAAAGAAATGTTAAAATAAAAGTTGTGTAAACTGAAATGTATAATGGTGTGGTTATTGAAAATAAAAATTCAAAGATGGAATCAAAGACAAGGTAAACAATCATAGTTAAATATTACCTTGTTGTAGCATCATGAAATGTCATTGATTTTTTCACACTAATTTTTTAATTTTAACTTTGCAGAGGGTTGTGGTCCATTGTTGTGGTTTGTTCGGGCCATGGAGTCTTCACACATAACAATATCACGTTGTACCGCATGCCAACCATGGAAATGACACAATAAGGTTTTCTCGAAAGAGAATGGAGTTTGAAGAATAAAAAGAAAATATTAGTCATAGAATTAGAAATTAAAATGATGACAATAGCCAATTCAAAAGAACAAATGGACTATATCTTTTTAAACATAGCATATATGGAAATGACCGCAAAAAAAAAATGAATATTTGTAAATGGAATTTACAGGATTATCTATAAATTGCATGCTAAGAATATGAATGTTTTAAAAATGAATTATTGTTTAAATACATGATTACATCATAGAAAAGTAATTAGATATTGACCACCGCATGAAGATATAGTTCATGGTATTGATCGCATATTTTAAAAATGACATTGCATATGTATGCAAATAATGCATGTATAATAGACGGTTTAAAGTATATGTAGATTTAATATGAAATGGACTTTCAGTAATAAATTGCATACAGAAGAGAGATCTATTGATATAATGCAATAGAACTAAAAAAAACTATGAAAAAGAACTATTGAAATAAAACATGTGTAAATAAGAATATAGTGGTTGCCGAAAAAAAAATCTCAGATGGAAAAATAAGCAATTATAATTCAATATTACCTTGTTAGTAGCATCACAAAATGTCAATCATTTTTTTAGTCTTTTTTTTAACATTACCTTCGTAGAGGGCTGCAGTTCATTGACATGGCTTGTTGTAGCCATGGAGTCTCCACGTATTACAATATCATGTTGCACCACATCATCGCCAGATGTTTCTACAAATAGAATTGAGTTATAAAAATAAATAACAAATATTAGTGACAACTAAAATCAAAGAATCAGAAATTATAATGTTAAGAGTAGCCAGCTGAAAAGAATAAATGAACTGTATGTTTTAAACATAAAAAATATGAAAATGACCACAAAAATGCATATTTATGATTGGAATTTATAGGATTATCTATATATTGCATGCAAAGAATATGGATAGTTGAAAATGAATTACAATATAAATACATGATTACATAATAGCAAAGTAATTTAATATTTCCCATCACATCGAAATATAGTTCATGATATTGATTGCATATTTTAAAAATGAAATTGCATATATTTGAAAATAATGCATGTATAATAAATAGTTTATAGTATATGCATATTTAATATAAAATGCAGTTTCAGTAGAATAAATTGCATACAGGAAAAAAGAATCAACTGTAGACCTTTCAGTAGAAATAAAATAACTAATCATCAATGCAAACACTATCAACATTGTTTTGAAAAATCAAAACAATGGATATACAATATGAGCAACAATGACAAAAAACATTGACCTATCAATATAAATTTGACAAACATGCAATGTAAAAAATGGATAAAAAATATTAAATGATAATCACAAATAAATGTAGACAAAGGAATTGCACAATGAAATGTATCATCTCCTACGATCTCAGATTATATCAATAAAAAGGAATAAATATAAATTTTGTAATAGTAAACAAAGAAATTATAGAATCATCATTACATAAGTTCAAAAATGTAGAGAATGACATAAAGAATAAAAACATCAATGAAAATTAGAAATAAAATCACTAAGGGAATCTCTTTTCATACCTAAACCAAATAAAAATAATTTCCTTTCTTTAAAGACAAGGGCTAAAAATAGTTCTCCTTGAACTACCTGCACGTGAATTGTTTAATTGAAAAAACACTAATACAAAGGAAAATAATATCAAAAGCAACACAACTACTATATTAGTGTATTTAATGAAACCATTCGCTTAACTCTTTCTAAAGTGACAAGTAATTAATTGTTCGAACCAAGTGAATAGATAATAGAAAGTTGAAAATCCAACATGAAAAATGAATGCAGTGGAAAAGAAATTCATGCCAACTATGAAAAGATAATTTGGGGAATAATATGCAGTTGAATTGCATGCATTGAAGAAGAGAATGAAAGAACCATTAACAGTAGCAGTGTTTGCAATATCTAATCTTGTGAACACTAAAAAACACATATGAAATATAGTTAAATTAAGAAAAATGAAACTGTGGGAAATGAAGAGAAAAATGACCTTAGTATTTTCATCGCCTGTACGATGAAAGAATATCTATTTGGTGATAAAATAATAATATAAAATAAAAAATGTATGGAATTCGTTAGTAATAATAATATCTATTTGAAGAAAGGTATGATCATACTATATGAATAGAATAAAGAGTGGTCTAAAACAGTGTTGTCAAAGACGTGCGGCGCAATAAGGCGCAAAGGCCGCTTGGGGATGCGGCGCGAGGCGCAATTAAGGCGCACACGCACATAATTAAATATGTAAAGTTTTCAACCATATTTTAAATTATAAAAAACTTAAATTCAATCAAAATAATGCAAATTAAAATACATACCAATAATTTTTAACCAAATCATAATCAATCCTTGAGAACCTAAACATAAAAATCATCATCAATGGAAGTTTGTCGGATGCCTGCTGCGGATGCTGCGTGATTTGTATTTTGGACGCTGTGTATTTTGGACGTGATGATTCTAATTTTATAGTTTGGTTCAATTATTTTATTAATATATTAAATAATATATTTAACGCTATATTATACCTGCTCATTTTTCAAAAAAAAAAAAATACATGATTTCGAGTATACTTGGGATTTTCGCTAGCACCCTCACCGCTGCACCCCAATTTCCATCCATCCTACCCATGATTTACGCGATCGCCCTCTGCTACACCCCCGATTTCCATCCTTCCCTCCTACCCACGATTTTCGCGATCTCCCTCACTACTGCACGACACCCCGGAGTTCCACAGCCACCCCGATTTCCATCCAGTCGCCCGCGATTTTCACCCCACGATTTCCCTCCTCTGTTTCGCTCGATTTCCGCAGCATCAACAATTGGTTTCCCCCGATTTCCGCAGCAAAAGCAACCGGTGCACCTCTACAACGCCTTGCGCTTCACCGCCTCAGGGGTTGGCGCACGAGGCACGCGCCTTTGGCGCGCCTCGGTGAGGTCGCCTCGCCTCGCCTCACGCCAAGGTGCGCTGAGGCGCGCGCCTTTGACAACACTGGTCTAAAATAATAATATTTACTGATTGTTAGTCAAACAATTCAAAAACTGGCAACAATATCTCAACAACTGAGAGGTGATGTGGATGAGGTTAACACCTAAACAATATTGGTGAACATGGGAAAGATCGTTGATAGGAAGGCATGTATAGAAGGTGTCTACCTGAAATCAGAGAGGAATCACCGATTTATAACGATAAATATGTACAGAAAATTAATAGCATCAATGAGAAGCTTGTGTTTGAGAATCTCATGTTTGCTCGTGTTTGATATCTCGTATTTAAAAAAAGTGCTAGAATCTTACAACCATAAAGAAACTAAAAGGATGTTTGAAGAAGACATGTTAAGGACTATATTTCCAATAAATGTTAACATTACCTTACATAAACAGCATATAAAAAAATTTCATTCTTGTTAATATGAATCATCTTGTGGAATTGAAGATGAGATATTAGAAATATGGATATACAAGTTGAAATTAATTATACAGACATTAGAGAATTTAGTATACTGAAAAATTCCACATGATAAAGGATTGATTATAATCCTGCTGTTATAGTAGGAATAAATTGAACAATAAAATAAAATAGAAAAACTAAAACAAACCTACTTATGGAATTAGGAAGAACAACATCCTTTGAATGAAAGAGAACCATAGTGAGTGAGGTGAAATACTTATTCAATTGATTTACCTGGAATATAACAGGACTGGTGTAAGTGGTCTGCGAATAGTCTGAGTGAGACAATAAATCGCTGAAAAATGAATGACCAATCAAATAACCGACAGGAAAATCAAAATCCAAACCCAAGTAAAATTAGAGAAGCAATGATAAAAAAAAATACCGACCTTAGCTTAGATTTTTGGACAAAAAATCAGATCCGGAGGACAGGGTTCTAGGAGAGATTCTAAATGGGGATTCTGGGAAGTTGAGGAGGTAGAGTTGGGCTTCTGGGAAATTGACCAAGTTTATGGGATCATCTTTAAAAAAATGCACAGGTCGCCAATTCAGCTACGTTAATACACGACACAATTTCGGCTACATCACCACTTCAAAAAGGAACCTTCTTCCTATAAAAAAAATTAATCCATCAATGGATAGTTTAAAATTAAAATTAAACCCAGCTCATCATTATCAGCTTCGACATCTCCCCAAAAATTGAATCCTGTTCACACAGGCTCATCCTCAAATAAAATCTGCTTGCATTTCCTCATTTCGAAACAAAGATCCATGAATAACATATCACTCTGCTCTTTCATCCAGAATCTCTGTTTGTCAAAAATGGAGGTCCTTCATCTTCTACAATGGTGGCAGTGAACTGCACATTTTCTGAACCTCAAATCAAGCCCTTAGTTGGTTCATTGGCTCGGCTTCAAAAATAGAACTAATCCAAATGTCGGCTTCACATAGTGGCAGTGATCTTGGTGGTGGTTCTTCCTTGCAAAGGAGGTTCAGGATCTTAGCAGGGGTCGAGCTCCACTGGCGGCTCGGTTCAGGAACTGGATCGCCATCATCCTCGCATCAATAGTGAACTTGGTTCGATCTTTTTATGTTGCGGCCTCGGCTTCCCAACAGTGGCAGTTCACCCGGTTCGTCTCCAACCTTCATTAAAGCTTGGAGGAGAAGTTAGTGGTGGTACTGCGTTGAAGATCTAGTCATGTCGGCTTGTCGGGATGTCAACAGCAGTGGAGGCCTTTGCTTCCATCCACGGTGGCGGCTCATTTGATCATGTTTCGATGGTACGGCTCAACAACAACGGAGGAGCGAGTGAGAGGAGCAAAAACATAGGCAGAGGCATATGCGGGGGCGGAGGTGGAGGTGGAGGTGAAGGAGCGGCTTGAGAGGAGAATCAGAGAGGCGAGTGGGAGAGGAGCAGAAACATAGGCAGAGGCATATGCGGGGGGAGGAGGTGGAGGTGAAGGAGCAGCTTGAGAGGAGAATCGGAGAGGCGAGTGAGAGAGGGGAGTCAGGTAGGGCAGCGAGAAGAGAAAATCGGGGAGGGAGTTTGGAAGGGAGAGTGCGCCGATTGGTGGAGAGAATGAAATCGAAAACGATGGTGGGAGCGGGGGTGAAGTGAAAAAAATGAGCGGGAAGAAATATGGAGGCGAAGGTGCTCGAGGCTGAAGCAATAAGTGGAGGCGACCTCGCGGGAATCTATTTGCAGTGCTAACCGTACAGTGGTAAGAGATGGGGGAGAAGTAGCTCGGTGAAGATGAACCAGCAATCTGATCTGAGGATGGAGGAGTTGTTATTCAGTGGAAACCCTAGAATAGCGAGAGGGGAATCGCGAGTGGGAGAGGGAATATTTGGAAGGAGTTTAGTGGCGTGGCCATACATTTTAGAGAAGACCGGGGAGGGTGACACGTGTGATGGGAACTACTTAGCTTTCCAATATACTAGCTATTGCACGACATGTTTGATTACTAATTGTTTTTAATAAAAGATTAGTATTTATAAAAGTTGATAAGAAACAGTAATATTGAATAAATTTTAATTAGAAATTAATAGTGTATAATGATAGAATAAGAGTGCATAGAATATGAAAACAACTTTCAAATAGTTGATAAAGAAAAAACATTGAGTAAAAGTATTTGAATCATTAAATGTTGAGTAAGAAGATTCGAATTCATTTTCAATTTCGATCACAATAACTGTAATGCAGGCACTGAAATAAAAAGTGAAAGCTAAATCAAAGATAAGACAACAGACGCAATAAAAAATGAGAAATGTTAAAATAAATGAAATAATAATAAATTGAATGAGTGGTATGTTCAGGAAAAAAAGAAAGTGAACTGAAACTATTCATCATGTATCTGGAACAATATGGAATGAGGGGTGTAGAGAACAGAGACAAATACATAATGATGGAATAAAACATATAGAAAGACACTGCCTGGGGAGAGGAGTTAAGAATTTGAAGAATATAGGCTAATGAGCAGTGTCGACTGTAATATGATTTCCCAAATCCCATAACTGGAAATTTTATTATGTTTACAAAACTGCAGTGTGCATAGGAACATTTGTAGTCTTCTCTTCCTCCACCTACATCAAAGAAATTTATAATGAATCAACATTTATTTACATAGTTCAGGATCAGTTACAGAGCACACCCCATCTCCCTCAATTCCTATTCAAAAAGTAGTAAACCAAAGAAAGAAAACTTATTTTATGGACCATATGTTTTGTACTTCTTAATAACAAGAATGATGCAAGTGAATATGATTCATTTATCATGTTTTCATTAGACTATAAAATATCATATGTTCATATTCTAGTAATATTTCTTGTGATAGAAATTTTTGCAGTGATTTGAATGTCATACCTTATTACGGTACGAAGAAATTCTTTCTTCATGACCATAGTGGTGGAAGTAAGTCACTGAATCTAGCCACATATGAAAAATCTGACAAGGAAAAAATGAGCCACTCCTATAGAAAAATGATACATCATGAATAAAATATAAATCAGATATATTCAAATGTGTGACATCTTATTGGTAGTAGTAAACAGTAAACCAATGCATCGTCGAATTCTAAAAAAGAATATGATAACTATAATAAAATAGAATAAAATGATCCACTGATACCTCAAAATGCAAAATCAGTTCTGCTCACTTTCATCAATATGCCTTCCAAATCGCTGGCCAACTGGTAACTAAAATTGAAAAATCATTTATGCTCATAACAACAACCACATGCATAAAGAAATAGACTAAAAAAACAGAGGTAAATCATGATTGGTACTTCTTCAGACCTGTAAAATGTTATCTTTTGATTCAAACGAACATCATGTTGACCAAAAATCTTCATACGAGAAAAAAATTTCCTCAGACCAGATTCCCAGATATCACCTGCAAGAAAAGTGACATCCAAATTCTCCTTTTGTTGGCCCTAGACTACTGGGTCGTTAGAGCTACCATAAGTAAAATACAGATTTTCTTATAGAATATATACTATTTATTATATACAGTTTCATGATAGAACAAAGTAATCTGTTGTGTTGATAATTGCCTTTGATTCAAGGATGTGAAGAATTTCAGCAGCTAGAAGCATTAGTTTTCAACATTAATTCCTTGTTTCAATATAGGTGAGTGACATTTCCTCTGTTCAAAATAGCAGCATCACCAGTTTCCTTGCTAAACAGAAGTAATATATTAATTAATATACCAATAAAGAAAATACAGATACATGTTGCTACTCAGATAACCAATATACCTATATCTGTAGCAGCATCACCAGCATCACCAGTTTCCCTGGTCAGATATATATTGCTGCTCAGATATATGCTGCAGCTAAACAGAATAAAATGATGATATATGTTGCTGCAAATATAGGTGAGTGGAATTTCCTTATTTCAATATATTCATTAATATATTCACCAGTTTCCTCTGTTCAATTTCCTTGTATGTGCATATATATTTTTCTGCTAATGTCATCCCCAGGATTCATGTTTACAGAATATTCCTCTTTCAGGGGCTTCATTTTTACCGAGTCATCAAAATTCAAGGAAATGAAGATATCATACCTCAAATAATATGAACCATGATCTGAATATTTAATTTCATGATGTACATCATCATATGGTCCCAGAAGATGGCACCATGAGTTTGGAATATGCCACCTAGACCTGGTGGTGTAATTGCTCTGAAACATTACCCAAATATACCTCATATGGTCTACAAACTACAATGATCTCTTTCTAATAGGTAAATGAGTGAGAACCATACATGATAAGATCAATAAATGTTTGTATTTATTCTCAAGAATTCCTCTTCCAGGTGAAAACCCATTGATGCTATTAGCATTCGAAGTGGTGATAGTGAAAGAAACTAAGGAATCCGGACCATTATCATTAATATCACTGGATGGTGGAAAGTGAAGTTAGGTCTACTTACCACTACTAAAATGATTCACTGATTCTATAGATGATGAATTGCAGCCCCAAACCAGAATGTTTGCTTCACATTATACTCTTCTTATATAGCAGGAAAAAACCTGAGATAACATAAAATAGGATAACATTTATTCTGGAACAAAACATGTTTAATCAGAAAATGGAAAATTTGGAAACAAACATCACTATTCATAAAATGGTTATTCTGTTTAATAGGAAGTGATAATAAGATTTATTAAAATTCAAGGAAATGCAGATATCATACCTCAAATAATATGAACCATGATCTGAATATTTAATTTCATGATGTACATCATCATATGGTCCCAGAAGATGGCACCATGAGTTTGGAATACTCCACCTAGATCTGGTGGTGTAATTGCTCCGAAACATTACCCAAATATACCTTATATGGTCTACAAACTACAATGATCTCTTTCTAATAGGGAAATGAGTGAGAACTAGACATGATAAGATCAATAAATGTTTGTATTTATTCTCAAGAATTTCTCTTCCAGGTGAAAACCCACTGATGCTCTTATCATTTCTCTAATGAAGGATCCTTCTTCTAGTCCAGTAGACTGTGTGAAGTCTATTTCTCAGTTTAAATATACTGTACAGGGAACAAAATCTACTACTGGTCAGATTGTAACATCCCAGGTAAATAAAGAAGAAAACATTTTCATATTTATTAATATTTATGAATTAAATATTAATTTTACTTTAAAGGGGTTGCTATGTTCGATAGCGTACCCGATACGCAACAAAGAGTCTCTTTGAAATCTTACGTTGCACACTAATAATAAAATAATATTATTTTAAATGGTAGTTAACACGTAGCCGTTGTATTGGTGGGAATGAATATAAATAACTAAAATATGATTATATATGTTTGTTAAATGTTTTTACATTTATCCAATAAAGGATAAATGCTTAAAATATGAAAAGAATTCAATTTTAGGCATAGATACTCTAATTTTCACTAAAGGTCCACTTATCGCCTTTTGATGGCGAACCGTCATTAAATATAGTTTTGGTCACTCTTATACATTATTTTGGACCAAATAAAATTCTTCTTTAGAATCGGGACATCAAAATTTATTTCGTTTAAATTTTTGATATTTTTCCGATAAAGTTCACTTTTTTAATGAATAGTGAAAAATGTTGTATTTTAATTCAAAACTTCTTTTAAATCTAATTTATTTATATGATTAGATTATCTTTAGAATTGGTTTTAAAGTGAATTTAGAATATATTTTTACCATTTAATCCAATATTGGTCGTTGGAATTAATTTCACTTTGAAATTGGACTTAAACCAGTGTCAATCTTTTGATATATATTGTTTCATAAAAACACGCTATTTGTTCTGACAACGGGAATTAATTATTAAATTAATTAATGTAACTTATATGTTTTGAATTTTGTAAAATAGACATCATTTTTGAATTCGGAATATCAAATATAGCTTAGGGTTAAGTTTTGGTATTTTTCTGAAAAACATCATTTTTTGATGAATAGTGAAACCACTAAGTGGTACTTAAAAAAACTGATTTTTCATTTAAATGAAATTTTACCACCTCTGTGTTTTGAATTTCAAAAATCAAACATACATGGTTGTCATTAAGAAGTAAAATTTGGTTCAATGGGATTAAAATAATTTTTGGTGAATAATAACTTTTAAGTTTTTAATCGCGATTAGAGGTAATTAGTGTAATTTAAGGTATAAATAATGTTTTAATAATATGAAATGACCTTTACACATGTCCTACCCTTATTGGATGTGTCATGGCCGACCAAGAAAATACATGGGTGAACTTGGGGACCCCATGGAGCCACTTTGGTAGGAAAATGACATTAATAACTTTTTATTTAATGTTAAAATTAAAATGTCACAAACATGTGTTGTTTTACTAAAACAATTTTTAAATGGGGTTATACAAGTAATATTTTTGACTATAAATATTCATTATAAATATAAAAATATTTCCTACATCATGATATTTTTTTTATAATTTTTAGACATTAAATAAATTAAATTATTTATGACACCATGATGATGCAGCAATTACCTCATTATTTAACGATTTAAATAAAATGAAAAGTTAATGTAAAATATAAGACCTAAACTTATCAAAAACCTATTGGATGGGTGGATTTCGAACTCTTATCACTTTATCCTAAAAATATATAATTTTGGGACCTATAAATCTGAAAATCATTTTATAATAAAGTAACCTTTTATAACTTTCCAAGAGTGCCCCTCCTCTCCTCTTATAAACGGCCCCCACCTCTACCACCTTACCCACACCTCTCAAGCCTTTAGCTCGTCCAAAACCTATCCATTTTGTCTCTACACATCCCTCTCTTACTCCTATAATCCTCACTTTGGGCATAAGTCTTTCCAAGGAAGCCTTTGATCTCAAATCAAAAAGAGTTACCCGATTTAAAGGTAGTGTCTTATCTTGTGTTCTTATGTTTTATTTTGCTTCTCCAACCCCCTAAACTCTTTTTATTCCTTTATTTTGTAACAACACCAGTATATTAAATATAATATGATGTTTTTATGAGAAGTATTAGAGCTAAAACTACACACACCTTTGTCTAATGGTTAAAAAACATACTGTTTCTGTGGTTGGCGATTTTATGCCTCACGAAACGATGATTGTTCAATCTTCTTTTAACACCTTTCATGGTGGTAATTAAGATGTAACTCTATTTATATATGATATATATTATGTTTATGTTTTCATTATGCTTCTGTATTTTTCATTTGTGGCATACCTTTATGGTTTCCATTGTGGGTAAACACGATAATTTCATTTTAGGAAGTGCGGACTACCGCCCCCTCAAAGTGATTTGATTCGTTAATGTCATATGTGGGACGTATAAATTATGGAGTTAATGTTATTATATATGATGTTATACTGAAATTATAATATAACCTTATATCATTATGATTTAACTCCATTAAATACAAAATATAAATGAAAGTAGTGTTCATGCGTACGTACGGCTTACCGTCTCCATGAACGGTGCATTTCATTTCTTACCTCTAAATGTTATGCACTATTATAAATACATGTATATGCTGGATATATATGATATATATGATATCCAAATCATGAATATCATTCTGGATATAATGAACCTTTGACCACATAAACAACATGTAATTGTAAGAAGTCCATTTTTGACTTAAGTACCAAATATCGACAAAATGAACTTTATTAAATTAAATGATTACATAACGTTTATAACATGTCAATAAGTTATATAAAATGAATAATAAACTTGAAAAGGTTCTTAAAAAATTATATATTAACTTTAGTTTATTATTCAGGAGATTAAAGAGCAATCGAGTCACGTCAGACACGAGGTAAGGGACTCCATCTCAATCTCCTTTCATTGAGGCACATTTTGTTCTAATACAAGGCTTTATTTTATACGGTGTATAAACCTCTTTGACTTTTAATTTTATACAAAAGGAATATTTTTCTACGAAGCGTTTTACAAAATGACAAAAAGGAATGTTTCTTTTAACGTACGCGGTGACAACGACCTTTTCCGCTGCCGTGAGTATTATTTGGTCTTTGGCTTCCTCAATAAGTCGTGATGTTTTTTTAAAATGAAATAAATACCATATACTCTTTTATGTATTTTGGTATTGAAAATGGTTTTTATAATGGATTTGTTATGTCAATATATTTAAGTGATATATTGTGTTTGAAATGTAGAAATGTTTTCTTTCCATTATTTTTGTTTTATATCTTATGATTTTATGATGGTACTTGGACATTTGATGGGTGGTTACGTGATAAACCATATGACGGGTGGTGCCATGAATACCAGGATGGGTGGTTACGTTATAACCTCCAATGCATTGGGTATGGAAGTCGGCTGTATGGCTATTCCATTAAGTGATATGAGTGGAAGTCGACCGTATGGTTATTCCATTTAAGTATGTTTATGTCCCAAGTTACCTTTATATGTTATGTGTACTTTATATGGGTTTTATGGTAATCTTTTTGTTACAAAAGGGTAAGTAATTATCTTTTATTCAATGAAGAGTATTTTCTGCTTTATAAAGGTGAAAAGTATTACTTTGATAAAGTATTCATGGTTTACTTGTTGTTTTGAAAAACTAACAGTTATCCTTCTTTGTGTATCCCTTACTGAGCTTTTTATGCTCACCCCAAGTTTTTTTTGAAATGTTTTTCACAGGACTTAATGTTGAATAGGGTCAAGTATGAGATCAAGGAAAATTCATGCTATCTAAAACATGGAACTAGACATGTTTCTTTTTAAGAGTTTTTATTTTATGGAAACTTAGTAGAAGTGTCTACTTTGTAATCTTTTGAGATGTAATAGTTATGTCCTAATTCTCTAAAACTCTAAACTTGAAAAGATCCTCAATGTGAATTATTCATTTAATTCAATATTAAGTAAGGTTTAAGGCCTAGGCCTTATAGTTGGTATCAAAGGTCGGTTTAGATAACTTTAGGAGTTAGGAAATTGTTAAATTATAAATTAATTTATGGTATGATTGAAATGATATAGCATTTGAAGATTACCATGTTGCTTCTCCTAAGATATTTCTATGTTAATAATGGTTTTTCATAGAGGAAACAGAACAGATTTTCTGTGAAGGCATACAGAGGGAAATGACCTTTCAAATCAGTATCCTGAGATGGTCAGAATCAGAACTAAACAGTTTGTTGCAGTGATGGCTCAGTTGACTCAGGTGAAAAATGTTGGTTGTTTTTATTGATGATATTTTGGTGTTTTCTAAAAGTAAAGAGGAGCATGAAAGTCATTTAAGGGTTATTTTGCAAACCTTAAAAGAAAAGAAACTATATGGAAAATTTAGCAAGTGTGAGTTTTGGTTATAACAAATTTCTTTCCTTGGTTATATTGTTTCAAAAAATGGAATAACTGTTGATCCTGCTAAAACAAAAGTTGTTGAAGAATGGACAAGACCCCCCAATGTAACCGAGATCCATAGTTTTCTTGGTTAAGCAGGTTACTACCGAAGGTTTGTTGAAAAGTTTTCATGGTTATCTATTCCAATGACTAAGCTAACTCGGAAGGGTGTTAAGTTTATCTGGACAAAAGAATGTGATGATTTTTTTCAGGAACTGAAAAGAAGATTGGTGAATGCTCCAGTTTTGGCACTACCTTCCAGTAATGGTGAGTTTGTTATATACAGTGATGCTTCGTTGAAGGGACTTGGTTGTGTCCTTATGCAAAATGATCAGGTAATTGCATATGTTGCACGTCAGTTGAAAACTCATGAGGTAAATTACCCTACACATGACTTGGAATTAGCTGCTGTTGTTTTTGCTCTAAAAATTTTGAGGCATCATTTGTATAGAGTAAAGTGTGAAATATATACTGATCACAAAAGTTTAAAGTATATATTCACTCAGAAAGAATTGAACATGAGACAAAGGAGATGGCTAGAATTAATCAAGGATTATGATTGTACAATTCATTACCATCCGGGAAAAGAAAATAAAGTGGCTGATGCTTTGAGTCGAAAAAGTAATGCTTCATTAACCATGCTACATTTGGAACGAGATCCTTTGGTTATTGATTTGATGAAATTTAGCATAGAAGTTGTTGGTGCAGGAAGTTCTTATGTTTTGTTTCAGGTATCAGTGAGATCATCCCTATCAGACAGAATTAAGCAAGCGCAGAAGAAAGACAGTGGGTTGCAGAAAAAGGTAGAGCTGGTTCCGAAGGGTAAGTTGCCTGGATTTAATATTGATAATGATTGTGTTTTGAGGTTTGAGAAGAGATTATGTGTGCCTGGTGATTCACAGTTGAATAATGAGTTGTTATGTGGGGCTCATAGTTCCCCGTTTTCAGTTCATCCGGGTAGTACTAAGATGTACAGAGATCTGCGGGAGTATTACTGGTGGGATGGAATGAAAAGAGATATTTCTGATTTTACTATGAAGTGTTTGACTTTTCAGCAGGTTAAAGCAGAGCGATAGTTACTGAAAGGGATGCTTCAACCTTTACCAGTACCAGAGTAGAAATGAGAAAATATATCCATGGACTTTGTTGTGGGATTACCGAAGACATCTCGAGGTAATAATGCAATCTGGGTTATTGTTGATCGCTTGACTAAATCTGCTCATTTCCTTCCTATTCGAGATACTTTCTCTCTAGATCAACTTTCTCGATTATATCTTAAAGAGATAGTCAGGTTGCATGGAGTTCCCATATCCATTGTATCTGATCGTGATCCCAGGTTTACTTCTAAATTTTGTAAAGGCCTTCAGAAGTCGTTGGGTACTGAATTAAATTTTAGTACAGATTTTCATCCTCAATCAGATGGGCAGTCAGAATGAACAATTCAGACTTTGGAAGATATGCTGCGTGCTTGTTCGATGGATTATCAGAGAAGTTGGGACCAACATCTTTCTTTGGTTGAGTTTTCTTATAATAACAGTTTTCATTCCAGTATACAAATGGATCCATTTGAGGCATATATGAGAAGCGGTGTCGAACTCCAGCTTTTTGGGATGAAGTGGGTGAAAGGAAGCTGATGGGAACAGAATTGGTAGAAGAGATGACAGAAAAAGTTCAGTTGATTCAGAAACACATGAGAACAGCTCAGAGCAGACAGAAGAGTTATGCGGATAACCGGAGGAAAGATTTATTTTTCGAGGTAGGTGATCATGTTTTTCTCAAAGTTTCACCATGGAAAAGTGTGATGCGATTCGGTAAGAAAGGAAATTTGAGTCCAAGGTTCATTGGACCATATTAAATTCTGGAGAAAGTTGGATCAATTGCTTATCGAGTGGCTTTACCTCTGATTTTATCTCAGGTACACAATGTTTTTCATGTTTCGATGTTGAGAAAGTATATGCCAGATCCATCTCATGTTTTGAGCCCGGAGGTAGTTCGGTTGGAAGAGAATCTCTCTTATGAAGAACAACCAGTCCAGATTCTTAACCATAGAGAGCAAGTGTTGCAGAATAAGGTAATTCACCAGGTAAAGTTTTTGTGGAAAAACCATATGGTTGAAGAGGCAACGTGGGAATCTGAAAATGCTATGAGGGATAAATACCCCCACTTATTTTGATAAGTGAATAAAATTGCGAGGACGCAATTCCCAAAAAGGGGGAAGGATGTAACATCCCAGGTAAATAAAGAATGAAACATTTTCATATTTATTAATATTTACGAATTAAATATTAATTTTACTTTAAAGGGGTTGCTATGTTCAATAGCGTACCTGATACGCAACAAAGAGTTTCTTTGAAATCTTACGTTGCACACTAGTAATAAAATAATATTATATTAAACGGTAGTTAACACGTAGCCATTGTATTGGCGGGAATGAATAGAAATAACTAAAATATGATTATATATGTTTGTTAAATATTTTTACATTTATCCAGTAAAGGATAAAGGCTTAAAATACGAAAAGAATTCAATTTTAGGCATAGATACTCTAATTTTCACTAAAGGTCCACTTATCGCCTTTTGATGGAGAACCGTCATTAAATATAGTTTTGGTCACTCTTATACATTCTTTTGGACCAAATAAAATTCTTCTTTAGAATCGGGACATCAAAATTTACTTCGTGTAAATTTTTGGTATTTTTCCGATAAAGTTCATTTTTTTAATGAATAGTGAAAATTGTTGTATTTTAATTCAAAACCTCTTTTTAATATAATTTATTTATATGATTAGATTATATTTTGAATTGGTTTTAAATTGAAATTATAATATATTTTTACCATTTAATCCAATAGTGGTCTTTGGAATTAATTTCACTTTGAAATTGGACTTAAACCAGTGTCAATCTTTTGATATATATTGTTTCATAAAAACACGCTATTTGTTCTGACAGCGGGAATTAATTATTAAATTAATTAATGTAACTTACATTTTTTGAATTTTTTAAAATATACATCATTTTTGAATTCGGAATATCAAATATAGCTTAGGGTGAAGTTTTGATATTTTTATGAAAAACATCAATTTTTGATGAATGGTGAAACCACTAAGTGGTACTTAAAAAAACTGATTTTTCGTTTAAATGAAAATTTACCACCTCTTTGTTTTGAATTTCAAAAATCCGACATACATGGTTGTCATTAAGAAGTAAAATGTGGTTCAATGGGATTAAAATAATTTTTGGTGAATAGTAACTTTTAAGTTTTTAATCGCGATTAGAGGTAATTAGTGTAATTTAAGGTAAAAATAATATTTTAATAATATGAAATGACCTTGACACATGTCCTACCATTATTTTATGTGTCATGGACGACCAAGAAAATCCATGGGTCAACTTGGGGACCCCATGGAGCCACTTTGGTAGGAAAATGACATTAATAACTTTTTATTTAATGTTAAAATTAAAATGTCACAAACATGTGTTATTTTACTAAAACAATTTTTAAATGGGGTTATACAAGTCATATTTTTGACTATAAATATTCATTATAAATCTAAAAAGATTTAATACATCATGATATTTTTTTTATAATTTTTAGAAATTAAACAAATTAAATTATTTATGACACCATGATGATGCAGCGATTACCTCATTATTTAACGATTTAAATAAAATGAAAATATAATGTAAAATCTAAGACCTAAACTTGTAAAAAACCTATTGGATGGTTGTATTTCGAAATATTATCACCTTATCCTAGAAATATATAATTTTTGGACCTATAAATCTGAAAAACATTTTATAATAAAGTAACCTTTTATAACTTTCCAAGAGTGTCCCTCCTCTCCTCTTATAAAAGGCCCCCACCTCTACCACCTTACCCACACCTCTCAAGACTTTGGATCGGCCAAAACCTGCCAATTTTGTCTCTCCACATCCCTCTATTACTCCTATAATCCTCACTTTGGGAATAAGTCTTTCCAAGGAAGCCTTTGAGCTCAAATCAAAAAGAGTTACCCGATTTAAAGGTAGTGTATTCTCTTATGTTCTTATGTTTTATTTTGCTTCTCCAACCCCTTAAACTATTTTTATTACTTTCTTTTGTAACAACAACAGTATCTTAAATATACTAGGATGTTGTTATGAGAAGTATTAGAGCTACACCTACACACACCTTCGTCTAATGGTTAAAGAACATACTGTTTCTGTGGTTGACGATTTTCTGCCTCACGAAATGATGATTGTTCAATATTCTTTTAAAACTTTTCATGGTGGCCATTAAGATGTAGCTCTATTTATATATGATATATATTATCTTTATGTTTTCCTTATGCTTCTGTATTTTTCATTTGTGGCATACCTTTATGGTTTCCATTGTGGGTAAACACGATAATTTCATTTTAGGAAGTGCGGACTACCGCCCCCTCAAAGTGATTTGATTCATTAATGCCATATGTGGGACATATAAAGGATGGAGTTAATGTTATTATATATAATTTTATACTGTAATTATAATATACCCTTATATCATTTTGATTTCACTCTATTAAATATGAAATAGAAATGAAAGTAGCGTTCATGCGTACGTACGATTTACCATCTCCATGAACGGTGCATTTCATTTCTTACCTCTAAATGTTATATACTAATATAAATACATGTATATGCTGGATATATATGATATATATGATATCCAAATCATGAATATCATTCTGGATATAATAAACCTTTGACCACATAAACAACATGTAATTGTAAGAAGTCCATTTTTGACTTAAGTACCAAATATTGACAAAACGAACTTTATTTACATAACGTTTATAACATGAAAATAAGTTATATAGAAGAAATAATAAACTTGAAAAATGTTCTTAACCAAGTATAAATTAACTTTAGTTTATTATTCAGGAGATTAAAGAGGAATCGAGTCACGTCGGACACGAGGTAAGGGACTTCGTCTCAATCTCCTTTCATTAAGGCATATTTTGTTCTAACACAAGGCTTTCTTTTATACGGTGTATAAACCCCTTTGAATTTTAATTTTATACAAAAGGAATTTTTTTCTACGAAGCTTTTTACAAAATGACAAAAAGGAATGTTTCTTTTAACGTACGCAGTAACAACGACCTTTTCCGCCGCCGCGAGTATTATTTGGTCTTTGGCTTCCTCAACAAGCCATGATAATTTTTTAAAATGAAATAAATACCATATACTCTTTTATGTATTTTGGTATTGAAAATGGTTTTTATAATGGATTTGTTATGTCAATATATTTAAGTGATATATTGTGTTTAAAATGTGGAAATGTTTTATTTTCATTATTTTTGTTTTATGTCTTATGATTTTATGATGGTACTTGGACATTTGACGGGTGGTTACGTGATAAACCATATGACGGGTGGTGCCGTGAATACCAGGACGGGTGGTTACGTTATAACCTCCAATGCATTGGGTATGGAAGTCGGCCGTATGGCTATTCCATTAAGTGATATGTGTGGAAGTCGACCGTATGATTATTCCATTTAAGTATGTTTATGTCCCAAGTTACCTTTATATGTTATGTGTACTTTATATGGGTTTTATGGTAATCTTTTGGTTACAAAAGGGTAAGTAATGATCTTTTATTCAATGAAGAGTATTTTCTGCTTCATAAAGGTGAAAAGTATTATTTTGATAAAGTATTCATGGTTTACTTGTTGTTTTGAAAAACTAACAGTTATCCTTCTTTGTGTATCCCTTATTGAGCTTTTTATGCTCACCCCAAGTTTTTTTTTGAAATGTTTTTCACAGGATTTAATGTGGAATAGGGTCAATGATGGGATCAAGGAAAAGTCATGCTATCTAAAACATGGAACTAGACATGTTTCTTTTTAAGAGTTTTTATTTTATGGAAACTTAGTAGAAGTGTATACTTTGTAATCTTTTGAGATGTAATAGTTATGTCCTAATTCTATAAAACTCTAAACCTGAAAAGATACTCAATGTGAATTATTCATTTAATTCAATATTAAGTAAGGTTTAAGGCCGGGACCTTATACAGATAACCAAAAAACAAAGTATTCTTTCTTAGAATGGTTGACCAGTTCCCTTTACAATGGGACTTGGTTCACATACTGCATTGAGGGTTTCATAATAAATTTCAAAGCATTCGAAGTGGTGATAGTGAAAGCAACTGAGGAATCCGAACCATTATCATTAATATCACTGGATGATGGAAAGTGAAGTTAGGTCGACTTACCACTACTGAAATGATTCACTGATTCCATAGATGACAAATTGTAGCTCCAAACCAAAATGTTTGATTTGCATTATACTCTTCTTATATAGCAGGAAAAAACCTGAGATAACATAAAATAAGATAACATTTTTTCTAGAACGAAACATGTTTAATCAGAAAATAGAAAATCTAAAAACAAACATCACTATTCTTAAAATGGTTATTCTGTTTAATAGGAAGTGATAATAAGATTTATTAAAATGGTATTTCAGTTTTACTGGAGAGAAACACGAATAATCTAAAATTGTGAAATCTATTAAATTGGAAACATACATGACATAATTAAATGAGTATTCTTTTTTATAATAATCATACATGAAAAATCATCTTACAAAAAAAACTAACTGAAAAAATGCTTAATCACAAAATGAGAAATCACTAATAATGGAAACAAATAAAAGAAGACATAATTTGGATTCACCTTTTTAAAGAGATTCATACATGATGCATGAAATGGGAAAATACATGCCCTGAAATAATAAAAATACCTGAATTTTCGATTTTTTTTACTAAATTTCACTTCACAGCAATCATTGTTGCCTCCATCTAAGTCAGTGCCTCTAGAGTCAGCTGATTATTAGTCCTCTAGTTCTACCATCATTGCCTATAGAGTATATTTATTGACATTTTGTTGTCCATTCATAATTATCCTCCCCTACATCAAATCCAACACCAAAAAACCATACATTAACACTATCATCATAAACCCCCTATCCCAATAAAACTAAAACTATTAGACATTCATACTTTTAGCACCTTCCTAATAAAACAAAAACTATGATAAATTCATACATTTAACACCTTCCTCTCAAAATTGAACCACAACTGGAAGAATAATGCAGAAGAGTTTCAAAAAAAAAATTACTTGGGAATGACAATAGAGACAAAAACACAGTTCTCATGCCTCACCTTCCCTCCTGTGTTGGAGACAACAAACCTAAGGGAATGAGAGTGGAAAGGGGGGAAATGTGATAGGTTTGGCCTCCCCAAACCGGGCATCTTGGCTTAATGGGTCAGGAGACCTTCTGCGGGGCAACTCATGAAGATTTGTTTAAAAAATATTGCTATGTGCCACTGTCCTCATACAATCAATTTATTAAAACTATGGAATTGTCAAGAACACATTCAATAATACAATATAGAATACTGACATCATGACAACATAATAAGATCATATACATAAAAAATATGCTTCCAATGAATAAAATATTCAAGCTTTGAATGGAAACACATATATAACATACCAACCTCATATATAATTAATACCATCAATACAACATATTAACATAGAATAGAATAGAATGTACAATATGCTAGAATATATGATGGCATACTAAGAGCATATATTAACATAATAGTAACATATATGACCACATAATTATATAAACAGGAAACACATATAGTGAATACAACAGACTAATAATGAAGAAAATATACAAATAGTGAATGGGAATAGATATTGGTGAAATAAGATAACTGACATCGAATATATTATGAAAACATTATGTGATATTGCTTATTAGCTAATCAATAATGCATGGGTATTCATGATTCTCTATGAAACTCTCATGAAATTCATTTAACTGTGATATATTAAGTGTTTTGTACTCTAATAGATTTAGCTGATATCCTGGTATCCTTGCTGGTGATAGGTTTAAATTTCACCAAAAACATAGACTATTCAAAGGTTATATGAAAAAAAACTAAGTTGCGTGAAGGGATAAATGCAATTTTGTAATTGTAGATGTTTAAATTGTCAGCAGGAAAATAGATATGATAGCATGAACATCGAACCCATATTTTTTTCGGATTTAAGTAGATAGGCTCAGGTTACCTCTCGGTGCGGAAGATAGATAGATGGAACAACTGAAATTCCAAGATAAGATGGCATACGACAGATCTGTGCACTGGGTACTGTAAGTCGACAGGGCGAGACAGATAATAAATGTACCGTAGAGTTGCGGGGAACTGTGACGGTGCACGACTGATCGCTGATTGCGAAGGAACCTCGACAACGAGAGAGGTAGAGGTCAGGTAGCGTCTTTTTCCATCGATGTAGGATGTGGCAGGGAGAGTCGTAGATGGCAGATGGAATCGATGAAAACCGAAGGAGGGGACACAAATGATATCTGAATGCGAGGGAACGTAGACCGCGACAGAGCGGGAGGTGAGCTAGGGTTTTTTTGATTGAGGAAGGAAGGAGCAGGGGGATTGAAGGAAGGCAGATGGATTCGCTGATAGCCGATGGCGGGGATGCCTGTTCTTCAAATGTGACGGATCGTAGCTAGCGACGGAGCGTAAAGCGAGGTAGGGTTTTTTCGGCCGAGGAAGAATGCAGCGGGAAGAGGCTTGGAAGCTAGAATGAGTCGATGATTTCTGAAGGAGTACGTGGTAGATAGGTAGCATTGAAGCGTGGAGGCTCGAACGATGGGCACGTGGTACAGGTAAAATCGTAGGATTAGTATATTTAGTAGATATATATAGATATATAGATATATAGATATATAGATATATATAGATATATAGATATCTTATTTAATAGGTGTTATTTTAGGTTTTTTTTATATGGGGTTTTTGAGCCCCGGGTCGGGTGGGGTGATAAAGGTGGGTTGGGGTTTCGAGCCAGTGGATTTATTTGCAATTTATTTGTAGCATGCGTAAATATAACATATGGGTTTTTTGAAGAGAAAAAAAACATCGTAACAGGTTTAGATTTAAAACTGGGTTTGAAAGGCAGGCTTCCAATGTGTTGGGTCTGGTTAAGCGTTGAAGTACACGATTTTAGTCCTTAATAAAAAAACGTTTTTTACTTATATATATGACCCATTATTAATAATGAGTAATTAATAATAAGTTTGTAACTAATTATTAATTACTAATTAATAATTATTGATTAATTAACTAATAATTATAAATAATAAATAATAAATAATAAATAATAATTAATAATTAATATTTAATTAAATAATAATTAATTAATAACAATCAGTAACTATTAACTAATTGGGATACTAATAATTCTCCCGAACAAATGCCCATGATCCATCATTGCTCCTCGAGCCGTTGTCCCCTGAGCCCCTGGGCCCTCGCCGCTGCTCCCCTTTCCTAGGACCAACTAATTGTACTTTGATTACATTTATATTTTATGTATTGAATATTAATTAAACGTACATATTATATATTGTTCTACATGACGCTAATGTAATAATGTCCTAGAATATTTTTTGCATTGATAAATTCATAGCAGTTCTCCACTATGATGAGAACATTGAAATGCTATGAGAATATTCTTAATATAGTTGTGTGGTTGGATTACATATTATGATGAGACACATAGTATAGAGACAGTTAAGTGCAAGTACTCGGAAGTAGATAAGGCTTCTTCTCATGAAGTTTGCACTTCACTACGGGAAAAATCGTTTTTTGCGACGGACTATTTGCGACGAGAATAAATCCCGTCGCAGAGGTTATTTGCGAAGGGTAGGCACCGCCTGTCGCAAATACCAGGAGGCAGTAAGACCTATTTGCGACAGGGGATCCCTTGTCGCAACTAGTTCGACCCCCGAAGGGTATTTGCGACGAGACCCGTCGCAAATAACCGGCGGCGATAAAAACTTATTTGCGACGGGATGTTGTCCCGTCGCAAATAGTGTGTCGGTAGATTACTTTTTGTGACGGGCTTAGTCGCAAATAAGCCTTTAACTGCAGACCGTAATTAATGGAGCCGAAGGTATTTGCGACGGGAATCCCATCGCAAATAGTCCCGTTGCAAATAATCTAACCTATATATACCTCCATCTGTTTTTTCTCAACTCATTCTAAATTCTTTCTTCCTCTGCTTCTCTAAACTCTAATTTTAGAGTGAAAATTTTTGAGAGTTGGTTTTTTTTACGAAGAAGTTATGAAGCCGTCTACAATTATAAGATATCAAGTTTAAAGATATTTATGTTTTATTTAATTTAGTATTTATTTCATTTCTTTGTATTAATTTTAATTATCGTTCATTAGTTGTAATTAAGTTAGATTTTAATTGGTTTGTCATCCGTAATAATTAGTAATAATCAGTAATAATTAGTAATAAATAGTAATAAATAGGAATAAATAGCAATAAATAGGAATAAATAGTAATAATTAGGAATAAATAACAATAATTAGAAATAAATAGCAATAATTAGCAATAAATAGCAATAATTAGCAATAAATAACAATAATTAGAAATAAATAGGAATAAATAGCAATAATTAGGAATAGATAGCAATAACTAGGAATAAATAACAATAATTAGGAATAAGTAGCAATAATTAGGAATAAATAACAATAATTAGTAATAAATAACAATGATTAGTAATAAATAGGAATAAATAGTAATAAATAGTAATAATTAGTAATACATTGCAATAAATAGGAATAATTAGCAATAATTAGGAATAAATAACAATAATTAGGAATAAATAGCAATAATTAGCAATAAATAGCAATAATTAGAAATAATTAGGAACAAATAGCAATAATTAGGAATAAATAGCAATAATTAGGAATAAATAGCAATAATTAGGAATAAATAGTAATAATTAGGAATAAATATCAATAATTAGCAATAATTAACAATAATTAGCAATAATTAGAAATAACTACCAATAATTAGGAATAATTAGGAATAAATAGGAATAATTAGTAATAATTAGTAATAATTAGTAATAATTTGTAATAATTAGTAATAATTAGTAATAATTTGTAATAATTAGTAATAAATAGTAATAAATAGGAATAAATAGCAATAAATAGGAATAAATAGCAATAATTAGGAATAAATAGAAATAATTAGGAATAAATAACAAAAATTAGGAATAAATAGCAATAATTAACAATAAATAGTAATAATTAGCAATAAATAGTAATAATTAATAATAATTAGGAATAAATAGCAATAATTAGGAATAAATAGCAATAATTAGGAATAAATAGCAATAAATAGCAATAATTAGCAATAATTAGAAATAATTAGCAATAATTAGCAATAATTAGTAATAATTAGTAATAATTAGTAATAATTAGTAATAAATAGTAATACATAGTGTTAAATAGTAATAAATAGTAATAAATAGTGTTAAATAGTAATAAATAGTAATAATTAGTAATAATTAGTAATAAATAGTAATAAATAGTAATAAATAGTAATAAATAGTAATAAATAGTAATAATTAGTAATAATTAGTAATAAATAGTAATAAATATTAATAAATAGTAATAAATAGTAATAAATAGTAATAATAAATAATAAATAGTAATAAATAGTAATAAATAGTAATAAATAGTAAGAAATGGTAATAAATAGTAATAAATAGTAATAAATAGTAATAAATAGTAATAATTAGTAATAATTAGTAAGAATTAGTAACCAATAGTAACAAATAATAATAAATAGTAACAGATAGTAACAGATAGTAACAAATAGTAACAAACAGTAATAAATAGTAACAAATAGTAACAAATAGTAACAAATAGTAAGAAATAGTAACGAATACTAAGAAATAGTAAGAAATAATAATAAATAGTAATAAATAGTAAAAAATAGTAATAAATAGTAATAATTAGTAATAATTAGTAATAAATAGTAATAAATAGTAATAAATAGTAATAATTAGGAATAAATCGGAATAATTAGGAATAAATAGGAATAAATGGAATAATTAGGAATAAATAGAATAATTTAGAATAAATAGAATAATTAGGAATAAATAGAATAATTAGGAATAAATAGAAAATTAGGAATAAATAGAAAATTAGGAATAAATAGAAAATTAGGAATAAATAGAATAAATAGAATAAATAGAATAATTAGGAATAATTAGGAATAATTAGGAATAATTAGGAATAAAATCAATTGTAATAAATTATAATAACTTGTAATAACTTGGCACAATTTCTAGTGGATTGGCGGCACTTCTTTTGGTCGATGACTCTTCTACTTTCAACTCTCACCGACTCAAAACATTATGAAAAGTATGCTTCTACGTATGCATATCCAATCTCATATGCAAGAGTTTGAATATGCATTTGTAGGATCACATTTTTTATAATGTTTTCAGGCGGTGATAGTTGCAAGAAGATTATTCATCGACAAAAAGGGGGCTCTTTTCTCTGATGACTCATTTACTTGCATCTTTCTCATACTGAAATCACAATGAAGAATCTGCTCGGAGGTACGCATATACATTCTCATATGCACAAGAATGAATATGTGTACCTCTGAGCAGATTCTTCATTGTGATTTCAGTGTGACAAAGTTGCAAGTAAATGAGCTGTCGGACATAAGAGTAGTCGTCAATCCACTGTAAATTGTGTTTCCTGTAATTAATGGTAATTATTAAGAAGTAGTTGTAATTATTTATCTTCTTTTTTCAGATATTGTTTTTCTAATTTCAAATTATTCAAAAACAGTAATGATTTTATATTTTGTAGAAAAATATGGAACAAGGAAGTTGACAACAGTCATTATTAGATGATCGCGCTTGAATAAATAAGCACAAAAATCCAAACAGTTCTGGTTTAAATATAGTATACATTGAGGGTGTTGAAGATTTCTTATCATTTGCATCATCAAAACCAGAATTTGTTTTAGAAGGCACAATTAAGTGTCCTTGTAAAAAAATGTGCTCTGAGAACGTTTGATACATTTGAAAAGGTTGGGGGACATCTCTTGCAGTTTGGTTTTCAACCAGATTATGTTTTTTGGTATCAACACGGTGAACATAGTTCCAGAGAAGATACTAATAACTTGATTTCAGATCCATCACGGTTACAAAATTTAGAACATGATGTTGCAGGTCCATCTATTCAACAAACTGAAACTCAAGATGATATTGATTTAACTCCTGAGTTGGCACCATACGAATTTTATGAGTTGTTGAGGTCTGCTGAGGATACATTATATCCTAGTTGCAAGATAAGAAAATTAGAAGTGGTTGCAAAATTTATGGCTATTAAATCAGATAATGAAATGTCAAACAACTGTTTTGATCAAATATTTTCTTTGGTTGAAACACTGTTACCTGAAATAAATGTGTTGCCTGAAAATTACTATGAGAGCAAGAGGCTGGTTCATAATGTGGGCCTTAGTTATTGGAAGATTCATGCATGTGAAAATGATTGCATCTTATATTCTGGTGAAAATTATTCGTTGGATAGTTGTACCACATGTGGACAATCGAGGTATAAAGAAGCTCAATTGGGTAAGTCTAGATTGATTCCTGTAAAATAGTTGAGATATTTCCCCCTTAAACCCAGGTTTCAGCGTTTATTTATGTCTTAGAACACAACGTTAATGATGGCATGACACAAAACCAAGATTTCAACTGATAAAAGCTTGAATCATCCATCTGATGGTGATTCATGGAAACATTTTGACTGACTGCATCCGTCTTTTGCTTTAGAAGCTTGAAACGTGCGATTGGGTCTTTTTATTGATGGTTTCTGTCCGTTTGGTTCTTATGGTAGTCAGTATTCATATTGGCATGTCTTTATAACTCCGTACAATTTACCTCCATGGATATTGATGAAGGAGCCCTATATCTTTTTAACCTTATTAATCCTAGGACATCTGAAAAAGAATATTGATGTTTATTTGAAACCATTGATTGATGAGTTAAAATCATTATGGAGTAATGGTGTTAGTACATATGATGTTGCTGTGAAACAAAATTTCATATTAAAAGCTGCATTGATGTGGATAATTAGTGACTTCCTGGCTATGACATGTTATCTGGCTGGAGTACACATGGTCCGAAATAATGTCCTTACTGTATGAAAGAAAACAAAGCCTTTATACTCGTCAATGGAAAAAAACCTTTCTATTTTGACTGTTATCATAGATTTCTTCCAACCGATCATCCTTTTCAGAGGAACAAATCTCATTTCAAAAAAGGCACAATTGAAAGGGATGAACCTCCAAAAATGATCTCAGGTACAAAGTTAAAATTAGTTGTATTTTCATTACCTCCCATCACATTTGGGCTAACAATAAACCAATAGAAAATTCATGGCTTTGGTAAAGAACATAATTGGATAAAACAGATCATTTTTTGGGATCTTCTATATTTGTCTGATTTGTTGGTCTACTACACGTTGGATGTCATGCATATTGAGAAGAACTGTTTTGATAATTTATTTCATACAATTTTGGATACACCAAGTAAGACCAAAGATAATGTAAAGTCATGATTAGATCTTTCCCAAATTTGCAGACGACCAGAACTTGAACTATTTCAAAATTTCATATCATAGAGGTTAATGAAGACCAAAGTAGCTTATACACTGTCCAAAGAGAGTCACTTATTATTTTTTCAGTGGATTATAGATTTGAGACTTCTAGATGGATATGCTTCCAATTTAGGCAGATGTGTTAAGAATGGTCATATTACCGGATTAAAAAGTCATAATTATCATGTTATAATGGAAAGACTTATACCGATTAGATTCAGAGGTTTTTTGAATTATATGATTTGAGATTCGATAACAAACATATAATATATTTTTCGAGACATTTATGCAGTGAAAAACAACTATGATGCACTAAGTAAACTGGAAGAATATGTTGTTATAATTTTATATAAACTGGAAAAAATCTTCCCGTCAACTTTCTTTGACCCAATAGAACATCTGATATTACATTTACCACATGAAGCTAAATATGGAGGTCCAGTACAGTTTCAATGGATGTACCCATTCGAGAGATGCATGTAGAAATTGAATAAAAAAGTACATAACAAAGCATCAGTTGATGGCTCAATTGCTGAAACTTATTTGCAAGAGGAAATTACTTTTTTTTGCTCTCATTATTTTGAATCTGAATATCCTTCAAAACACAACCGCATGGGACAAAATGAAGGGAATGTTAATGATGAAATGGATAATCAATTATCAATTTTTAATCAGCTAGATCTTGGCTTCAGTGGAGTTCATGAATGATGTATTTCAGATGATGAACATCACATAGTTCATACATATATTCTGCTCAACTATGAAGAAATGACATCATTTGTACTGTGAGTGATTCTATCACTTATTCTATAATTTATGTTATAGTAAGTAAACTTATTTTATTTGTAGGTTATATGATAATCATATCAAGAAACATCTTCTATAAATTACAGCAGCTGCTCTTGAAGAACGTCGACAAAAAAAAAATCTCAATGGTTTCAAAAATTGGTAACACAAATTATTGATGGTTTAACATATCAATTCAGTTTATTATTTATTATATTGATAATTTTTTTAAAAAATTTTAGGTGTCTCAATATGCTGATAAAATTGATAAGTGACTGTGTATATTGAGTAACCCACTATCCAAAATGATTAAATCTTATAATGCATATGTGGTGAATGGTTTTCAATTTCATACACGTGCATATGGGGAATCAAAAAAACAATGAACATTGGAGTTTTCTTGAGAGGATCGCATCATAGAGAAACTGAATTTGACTTTTATGGCATACTAGATGAAATTATTGAACTGTGTTATCTAGGTAAAAATTACATAACAATGTTTAAATGTTGGCGGTTAGATACTGAGAGAGGCTTGCGTATTCATCCGATTCATGTAATTGTCGATATTAAATATAAAAGTCTTCTTAAAGTAAATGAACTATTTTTACTGGCTCAATAGGCACATCAAATATATTACGCAAAGTACTGTACTACTTCAAGTGACCTGAGTGATTGGTGGAGCATAATAAAAATAAAATCTCAGGAAAACCAGTTTACTCAAACTGAATGTGGTTCTGATGAAGTACAAGGAATTGAAATTTTTCAAGAGACTACTCAAAATCTATCTTTTTCACGAAGAGACATTAATATCAATGATGACACCCCACAATTAAGGGTCAATGGTGACGATGATGTTAATGATGTTACAAATGAATTTTAAATGGTAAGAGATGATGAAACTAAAACTCATATGGATATTGATGACACCGATGATGAATATGAAGACATTGACCTCATCATATGTGAAGATGATGATAAAAGTCAACATTAAAACAGTTAAATGTTGGTTATAATCATAACTAATATTTATCTATATGTAATAGTTATTTTCAACTATCTACTAACAATAATTATTTTGTATTTTAGATGGACCCTGATTACTTTGTGAGTTGGAGGAGGCTGAGCTACCTTTGGATGAGGAGGATTTGAGATCATCTGACCCTCAGTCTACTGGCGGTTTAGGGGGTACACGGAGGGGGCACGATCTTGCGTGATTGATGATTCCTGACCCTATCCCTGAGCGACGTCCACATCTTGGTTTCGATCCACACCCACGGAGGTATGGTAACATGTGTATTTTAGTTAGATTTCATTAATTTATTTATATACTAATTTTTTGATCATTTGTTCTTTTTTCAGAGTTTTGCGCATGTAGCTGTTGGACATGGGAGCGCTATCTTGCACAATTATTTTTCTCAAACATGGATCACATGGGAATAGATTCCCATTGATGTGTAGCTTGGAATGTTCAATCATTGGCCGGTACATAAATAAATAATATTTATTTAGAAATTTATTTCATTAATAACTTGATATCATAAATTATTTGTAGGGTTTATGGTATCCCATCGATGATAGCATGCATGATGTTATCCACGAGGCATGGGTGGTGTCTATGCGTGAACGTTTTCATCAGTTTTTCACAATTTGAGAAGGACAACCATTAAGAAAGCAGGAGTGACAGTATTTGATGAGTCATGTAGAGCCTACCGACCAGATTACATTTCATCTCATGTTTGGGATGAATTATGTTCACACTGGTTGAGTGGTGGATTTTAGAGGAGATCTTCATTGGGCCGATAGAACCGGGGGAGACAGGAGGTGACACATCGAGTTGGTATCTGTACATTTAGTACACATAGAGAGCATTTGGTAAGTATCTTTTTTAAATATTTTATATAACATTACATATAAACAGTTTATTTTATATCCATATAGGTAGTCGAGCATCCCTATATTACAGAGTATGACGTTTATCAGAGGATGTACAGTGATCCAGCCACTGGAGAGATTAGAGGTGATCGCCAATGTCAGATTGTGGTCAGTATTATTTCTTTTTCAGTTTGCAAATTAACTGCATATAATATTTTCACTATTTTAATTTCAAATTGAAACTGAAGGAGTCATATGAGGCCGCAACCTCTCAGACACGAGCTGAGAGTCAAACTGAGATGACTGATCAGACTAGTGCCTACCATTTCGATGAGGCAGCATGGATGCAGGCGACCCAGTATGCCTTTGAGAAGGGCTGAGTAGTTGGTATCGACTATCATTTGACTCCTGGGACTTATTATGGTACTGCTGCGATGTTGACATCCAGCTCGAGAGGAGCTCGTGGAGAGACATCATCTTCTGGATCACAGTATTAGGAGCAGTTGCGAGCTCAAACTGAGCTTATATAGAGTTTGCAGAAGCAATAGAAAGAGATGTGTCAGTAGCAGCAGCTACAACATGAGGTGGACATGCGTGGATGGTAGCAGCAACAACACGAGAAGATGAAGTACATGCGCCGTCTGACTCGTAGTTTAGGGATGAAGTTTCTCCCACCATCTCCTCTAGCTCCTCTCGCTCCTCCAGAAGACTATCCCCCCCCAGTGATTTTTTTGTTCTGTTAAAAACATTTGAATTGAACATTTGTTGTAATATGAACTATTTACAGTTTTTTTCTTTTATATTGGTGCGAATATTTCATTTTTTTTATTTTTTTAATATTTTAATATTTTTTATTTATTATTAGTATTATATTTTTTAATGTTTGTTTATTTTACTAATAATAATAATAATAATAATTTATGATTTTTTTATATTTTTTGCAAATATTGAGAATTTTAATATATATATATTTATTATTTTAATAATATTAATATTATTTTTTCATTAATCATAATATTATTATTATTTTATTTTATTCAGTATTTTCAAATATTGAGAATTTTAATATTTTTAATATTTTTTAATATTTTAATAATATTAATATTATTTTTTCATTAATCATAATTATATATATTTTTATTTTATTAAGTATTTGCGATGGGGTCCCATCGCAAATAAAAAAAATATATATTTTATAAAACTTATTTGCGACGGGTTACGTCATCGTCGTAAAAAACTTTTTTGCGACGGGCCCGTCACAACAAGTTTATAACATAAAGCTATTTGCGACGGGACGACGACCCGATGCAAATACTTTTTGCGACGAGATGACGACCCGACACAAATACTTTTTTCGACAGGCTCGTCGTAACAGGTTCTTGTATATATAATGTATTTAATCGGAGATCTATTTGCTACGGGACTGCTTCCCGTCACAAAAAATACTAGTTGTGACGCCGTTTTCTGCAACGGGCTATTTGCGACGGGACCCCATCGCAAAAGAGTTTTTGCGATGAGATCCCATCACAAATAGCCTGTCGTAAATATCCGAAATTCCAGTAGTTCTTGGTAATCTCCACGACGAAAGATTATGAGAACAGACCCGCCATTAGGAATTCTGAATGTTTTGGTGTCATCAAATATTCTCATCTGCAAGTGTGTGTAATGGTCCTTAGACTTCAATATTATCATTAATATATGTCATGACTCACACATTTAGATTCACTGACAAAAACCATCACACCATATGTTGGGGGGAAGTAGGGTACATTGGGTGCGTCACGATTAGCATGTTGTGAATGGATAAATCAGGGAAGGACCGTATCTTCCATCTTTATGGAAGATGATATCTCAGTACTTTGATTGAAATATAAATGTCTCCCTAAATTACAATCACATTGTGTAAAGATGTGTTTATTTCACATAGTCAAAGAAAGACATATCAAGCATATAACTTAGTGATATGGATAAAGATTATATCACACAGTAAGCAATCATTTTTGGTTGCCATTATTGTAACATTAAATTATTTCTCTTAGGTGTCTTTACTCGTTACTAGACAATAATCTTGTACTTTTACCACTACAAAATGGGTTTTCGCAGCGCCACCCTTTAACATCGCTAAAAAAACACTGATAAAGAGGGTACCTTTATCAGTGCTAACAAAAAACGGTGATAAATAGTACTTCTAACAACACTAAAAAAAGCATTGTTAAAAGTACCCATTTATCAATGTTTTTTCTAGCTTTGATAAATTTACCCCCTTTATTAGTGATTTTTTTAGTGCTCTTAAAGAGACACCATTTATCAGGGATTTTTTATAAGCGCTGATAAAGACTCCACCTTTATCATTATTTTTTTACTAACACTGATAAAGGGTATATTTCAAAAAAAATATTTCATTAAAAATAATATATTAATATATAAATATATTTATATTTTTATAAATATAATATATATTTTTTTAAATATGCTTTAGATAAGGCTAAATAGGCATTTACACTTAATATATAAAATATTTAGTGAAAACGACATATAAAATAATTAAAAAATTATTTATAATTAATAATTTGCTAATTATTATTGATTAATAGTCATTTAATAAAAATTTGAATATAATAAAAATAAAAAAATTAATAAAAAATAAAAAAATAAGTAGAAAACAAAAGTCAAACATCAAATGACCATAACTTTTGATCTGGGTGTCTGTTTGAGCTCTACCAAATATCAAATCGAAACCTGTGATGAGATCTACATCGTGTTGATATTGGAGAACTATTTTTATCATTTTTAAAGTCCAAAAAAGTCCTATAAGGCCTCCAGAAATGGGTTTTTAGTCAGGGTACCCCAATTTTTTGACATTCAATGGATTTTTAGGCTCATTTAAGGGGGTATTTTTGCCCCTTTTCAGCAGGGAATGAATTTATTCTCAGGGATTACATTCATATTGATATTATGGATTTGAAATTTTATCATTTTTTCATAATGTACTGTTATTTATAATCAAATATATAAAAATATAGACATATTTTTTATATATTAACACATAAAAATTTAATTTTATAAATAAATAATTAAAAATATTTACATATAAAATATATTTCTCAATATTTAAACCTTATCTCTACAAAAAATAATATCCATTTTATTTAAAATAAAAATTTATGAATATTTATATACATATATAATTAATGTATATACAATGTTTATATATATATATATTTGTGCGTGCGTATTAACAAACAAATATGTCTTTATCTATATATTCTAATATATTTATATAAATATTAATATTTAATATATGTAAATAAATATAAATATTTATAATTATATTTATAGATGCACACATATATATAAAAATATGTATGTATGTATTTATAAACACATACACACACAAAACAAATTATATATATGAATATATATATATGGATAAAAATGTAATAAAAAATAAATAAATATATAGATATATCATAAAATGAAAAACAAAACAATACTGGTGAGTGGAAGAGTCACAAATGCATGAGAAGGAGGTCTAAGGTTCGAAACCCAGCAAAGGCCAGGGTGTGCGGGTGGGTGAGCAGGTGCCTAACACTATTAAAGGGGGGTAGGGGAGGCTAGCATTGTTATAAGGGGTAGAGCACTAATAGGTGGGGTCCACCCTCCTATTTGTAGATTTTTTTAATTTTTTTTATTATTTTGACCTTTATCAGCACTTTTTTTAGCGCTGATGAAACAATTCTTTTAACATTGCTAAAAAAAGTGCCGATAAAGATCCCTTTTATCAGTGCTTTTTTTAGCACTAATAAAAGACCCCTTTTATCTGCATTTTTTTATCAGTGATAAAAGGGACCCCCTTTTAATAATTCCTTGATTATCAGCACTTTTTTAGTGCTGATAAATGCTTTTTTGAGCACTATTAAAACCCTATTCTGTAGTAGTATTTAAGCAAGTCTACCTAATGTCAATGAGAAAGAATCCTAGAGGGTCACACACTAATTTTTTCATTTGATCTTTATTAAATTATTATTTTTTGATAAAATATGATATATTACTGAGCAATCAACTCAGACCTACAAAACCAATCAGGAAACGAGTCCTCCCAATAATGATCACCCCATGATTTCCCAAAACACGCCAAACGATGAGCATCAAGATTACCATCTCATTTGATAAAAGAAAATTTGCATGCATTGAAGCCTTCAGTCAAGGACCAAATATTTCGTAAGATAAGGCCAAAATCCTGAGATTCATCTTCCTTATTTGATAGAGTGTTAACCACTTCAAGGTAATCACATTCCACCAAAACATTGGGAATTTTTTTTGAATGGACAAGAAGGATCCCATGGAGGATGGCAGAGGCCTCCGCCACCACAGGACTCTAAGAGTTTTGCACAACCCTACAATGAGATTCCACAATCTGTCTAGAACTGTTATGGGTAATGAGTCCAATACCAACCCTGAAATTAGTAGAGACTGCAACATCTGTATTAATTTTGAAAAACCCTCTTGGGGGGGGGGATAGGGATCCTCCTACCACATGCCACCCGAAGAAGGAATTGCATCATTTTCTTTCCAACAGTTCATCCACTCCATGGACCTCATGACCTAGATATGATCTTGGGTCACCTTCATTTGGAAAATGCATTCATTTATTCTAGTCCAAACCAACCATTCAATTGTGCAGATCAGCCCCACCACTCTCGGTTCCAATGAATCCACCCATTTAAAAAGGTTTTGGACCAACCCAACTGAAGGATAAAATAATGTTCCAACATCCGGATTCCATGCCTTCCACACCCCTTCCACCCCATAACAGGAAATAATTGCATGCAAAGAAGATTACACCTCTTGGAGACACAAAGGACAACTGTCATCCTCCGCAAGATGACATCTCACCAAAAAATCACGAGTTGGAAGAACGCCAGAGTATACCTTCCACAAAAAAAAATTCACCTTGGGTGGAGCAGTGAGCGACCAGAGACTCTTCCAGTGAACATCAGGAACTACATGTATCAAGCCTTGAACCCGCATTTTGTAACCCGAGAGAACCGAATACCTCCCATGAGCTTCCCCCATCCAAAAAATCTTCTCATTACCCATACCTCGTGTGAGAGGAATACCCAGTTTTGGGTTTTCTTCCCCATGACACGGCGACACTCGGTGGAGCTTTCCCGTTCGACCTTCGGTCATTCTCCATCATTCTCTCCAGCGTGCCCCCCATTCTCTCACCCTTTTCTTCCCCTATTTCCCCTATCCTCTCTTCCCTAAACTCCCCTAGCTCTATTCCCCATTCACGCTCCCCTCCGTGAAGGTGTGGTCATCCACGCGAGATCTCTCCTCCGCCCCTTTTTTCACCGTCGATGTTTCTTGACCTCAGCTTTCTTTGACGTTGGTGTGTCTCCTATTTTTTATTTTGGGAAATCGGTCCTCTTCTTTTCTGGAAGTCGACAACAGAAGTGCTACCTCATTCAGTCTTCGGTCTCTTCGACTTCCTTTCCCTCTCATTCCTGTGGTGCCAGTTTCTAACTATCCGCAGCAGGTAGAGGTGGTTCCTCGCAATGGTTTCCCCATGGCTGGCAGAGGTTTGTTTATGGTAGACTTCTCGTAAAGGGTTTACTTGCAAAGTTTTGTTCGCGAAGGGCTTGGCTTGTGAAGGAGTTGCCCGCACGAGGTGGGTTTCGCTGAGGTGATCTACATAGGGTTATATTTCATAGGAGGTGGATCACGTAGGTGCTGGATCGTGAAAGGGTGTGATTGCGAAGCGTTTGACCACGAAGGATTCACCTACATAGGAACTGCTCATGTAGGGTAGGGTTCACAACATATTTGGTTCGCTATGGACTTGGTTCATGTATAAATTTCATAATATCTTTTAAAAGTCACACGATATCAATCTTATAAAATTTAGAATACTCATATATCATACATGATGAAAAATGTCTTAAAACCTTGTGAAGGGTCTGGTTTGCGAGGAGTACAACTTATGCTGAGTTTGTTCATAGTGGGGTGCATGTGCAAAGGGTTTTGATCACAAATTTTGGTCTCATGGAGGGATTTGGTCACACAACCCTTGTTTGATAAGGTGTGCGTGTTTGCTGGTGATGAGTTATTCCCCCTTTATAAGTCAGATGGAGTCGTATTTAATGAATCATTGGAAGAACCTTTCATTAACTGATAAAGAGAAGTTGACAATTGCCACACAGAAGAATGAAGATGAATTTCTTTCATAGATAATGTCTCTTATGATAGTTGGGACATTTATGACAAAATTCCCTTCAATTAGGGAGATTTGAAAAATACTCTGCAAAAAATTTGGAGATTGGAGGAAGGCGTTGCTATAAGAGAAGTGGGAGAGGGATTTCTTATCTTTGAATTATTTAATTAAAGAGAAAAGAAAAATGTTCTCAACAGTATTCCATGGTCCTTTGATAACTAGATAATCCTCATGGAGGACCTTAAAGTAGAATAATATATACATAAAATTAATTTGTCTTTTTCACCTTTCTGGATTTGAATCAGAGGTATCCCATTTCATGGTAGAACTGAATGAGTTATACGTGATATTGGAGGACGCAATGATAAATTTCTAGAATGGGACCGGTCTAATCCAATTCACTAGGGACCCTATGTGCGGATTAGAGCTTTAGTGGATGTTTCACATCCACTTATGAGGGGATTGTTTTTGTCAAATGAGGATTCTAACACTTGGATATCCTTTGAGTTTGAAAAGCTCCCAATTTTCTGTTTCTTTTGTGGGTGTCTCGAATATATAGAGAAGGACTGTGGTTCGAAGAAGGAGGATAGACAAGGAAAGATTATTTTTTATTATAGTCCCTGGATTCATGAAAAAATTTATGGAATGGCTTTCATCTCTGAATTTGAAAAACAAAAGGACCACGACAACCTTACGAAGGCTTTTAGTAAACGGGCCGAACCAACTCACACTAATATCATAAATCTTGGACCACCAAATCTTTTTGACGACACTAAAGTGGATCAATGGACGAAAAGAGGAGATTTGTGTAACTTAATGGCCTTGGTCAATTTTGGGGAGGAGCAAATGAGTCAGGGGAAGGATCTGACAGACATCCCAAGCCAAGATCTGACTGCTTTGACAAACATTCCTTTACCACCTATTGGGATACAATCAAGATGCAAGGAACTGCCAGACCCAGGCTCAGTGATGAGGAAACTCTATGATGATCCACCAAATCCAATTTCAAGGTCAGATTATGTTACTCCAGGCATTATCTCTCAAGATAAGTATGATATGATTGGGATAACAACACTAGGTACTATAAAACATTGAAAGTGGAAAAGGATGATCTGTGGGGATAGGGGTGCAAATCTTGTCAATGCATAACCCAGTGAGCATAAACGGTGATTGGAGGCATGTTAGAGGACCAAAAGTCTGCCAAAGAGGTGGAAAGTGGTGGATGATGGGCAGTTTGTCGAAGTTTCAAAGGCAGAGGTGGGTGTGTCCCAGCTCCACCTAGGGAAACAAAAATCCTATGTTGGAAATTTTGGGGGCTTAGAAATCCCCGATCAGTTCGTGTTCTCCATCACTGGAGTTCAAAATATCTCCCCAACATAGTTTTTTGTATCCAAAACTATGTTGGATCACAAGTATGCTGGCCTCTTAGGATTGAATATTGGGTTCAAGAATGCCTTTCCCATTAGAAGGAAGGGAAACTCTGGTGGCCTTTGACTCTTGTGGAAGGAGGATCTTGGTGTTCAGATTTCTAATTATTCAAGTAATCATATTGTAGTGACAATTTATGCCTCAGGATATCCAACTTGTTCTTTTGTTGGTTTCTATGGGTGGCCAGGTGGTCAAGATAAACACAAATCTTAGAACATACTAAATCAGCTATGGAACTCTCTCCCTGGCCATCTACTGATTGGGGGGGATTTTAATGAGGTCCTTCTTCACCACGAAAAAGGAGGACGATTGAGGAGTGGTGATACTATGGAAGATTTTAAGAATTCCATTGTGTTGAACTCTCTTCATGACCTCATATTTTCTGGGTCTCCGTTCACATGGCATCAAGGTAGATCAATGGAGAATTGTCTGGCTAAAAGGTTGGATAGATTTTTTGGAACTGATGAGTGGACATCTCTTTTCCATGCCTTCTCTATTGTTCACTTGCCCCCAGTTTCTTCTGACCAATACCCAATCATTTTGTTGACGATCTCTCAAGGGCAATAGAAGAGGCATGTGCGGACCTTTCAATTTGAAAGTTTGTGGCTCCAAGATAGTAACTAAGAAAAGGTGGTCTATTCGGCTTGGGAGGGACCGAATTAGTGCATCACATCCAATATCCACAATACCACGTCTTTTTTACAAAAGTGGAGCTCAGATAGGTTTGGGGAATTTTATAGATGCATTAATGAGGTAGAGAATCTCCTTTTGAGACTCCACTCTTCTCCCTGTTGTGACTATGTTCTTAGGTATATCTCTATGGAGGAAAAGAATCTTAGTGCAATGTTGAGGGAGAAGGAGAGATTTTGGTTCCTTTGGGAAAGAGAGTCCCACATTCATGATGGTGATCATGATACCAATTTTTTCACCAAAGAGCATCTGTAAGGAAGAGGAAAAATAATATTTCTAAAATCAAGGATCAAGATGGGAGAGTGGTTCATGAATTAAATAATATTCACTCCATTATTCTGAATTTCTTTAGAAATCTCTATAAAGAAGAAAGTATCAGCACCCATGAATGTCAGACTAGCTGCATCCCGAAATTGGTCACAGTGAATCGTAAGCTGGAAAGAGATATCTTTGATGATGAGGTGCTTGGGGCTCTGTATCTCATTAATTCTACTAAGGCCTCAGGGCCTTATGGGTTTCATTCTCTATTTTTTAAATTATTCTAGCATATCGTTGGCCCTAATATGGTTGCCCTGATGAAGGAGTTTTGGGCAGGAAGAGCCCCCCTAAAATCCCTGAATGAAACTATTATCACTCTTATCCCTAAAACCCAGTTCCCTCAGAAAATCATGGAGTTTTGACTAATTGGTTTGTGAAATGTTGTGTACAAAATATTTTCAAAGATCTCAGTTTCCAGGCTTAGGGATTGTCTCCCACGGCTCATGACTAAAAACCAAAGTGCTTTTGTTCTAAAGAGATCCATTACTGATAATTTTGCCATTGCATTTGAATTATTCCACTCTATGAAAACCCATTCCTATTCCAAAAGAGGAATGATGAAAATGAAATTAGATATGATGAAAGCCCATGATAGAGTGGAATGACCTTTTCTCGAAATTGTTCTCTCCAGGTTGGGATTTGGGACGAAATGGGTCTCTAATATCATGAACTGTGTTATTTCTATCTCCTTCAGAATTAATATTAATGGGAACCCTTCAGAGATATTTAAACCTTCAAGAGGTTTGCGACAAGGGGATCCTCTTTCCCCATATCTTTTCATTTAGGTGGACGATGTATTTTATCATCTCCTTTTGAAAGTGGTGGATTAATTAGATGTCCATGGTGCGAAGGTATATAGAAATGAGCCTCCTGTATTCCATCTTTTCTTTGCAGATGATAGTCTCCTTTTTGCTCATGCTACCCCACAAGAATCCAATTTAGTTTTGAATATCATTAAGTTGTATTAAAGGGCTTCTAGAGAATGTCTTAATCCTTCAGAATCAGAGTTATCTTTCTGTAAAGGAATATCACAGGCTATGAGGGAGGAGTTGCAGTATATGTGCTATTTTCCGATGGTTGATAAACATCCTAAATACCTTTGTCTCCTGACTCTTGTTAGTAGGTCAAAGAAAAAAGTGTTCGTTTTGATTATGGATAGGGTGGATAGTTTGATCTGTCTTTGGTCAAGCAGGAAGATATTCAAGGTGGGAAAGGAAGTTCTCATTAAGTCAGTGGCCCAAGAAATACTATCTTATGATATATCATTATTTAAATTTTTGGAAACTCTTGTTGATCAAATCCATTCCCAGTTGGATAATTTTTGGTGGGGCTCTCATGAGGGCAAACATAACTCCCATTAGATTTCTTGGGAGAAACTCTGTGTTTCAAAATTCTGTGGAGGTCTCAGATTTGGGAATCTCAAATGGTTTAACAAGGCTCTGTTGGCGAAGCATGGATGGATCCTTCTCTCAAATCCAAATGCCCTATTCTCAAAGGTTTTGTGAGTAAAATATTTTCCTCATTCTGACTTCTTTCATGCCCAGTTGGGGCCACAACTGAGTTTTTTGTGGCGGATCATTTGGGGTGCAAAATCTCTTTTGAACATAGGCTGCATTTGAAAAATTTCTGATGGGAATGATGTTAGTGTGTGGAATGATCCATGGCTAGAAAATGGATCAACCATAAGGTTTCCTCGATTGCTTTACCAGGATTCAAAAATGCAAGGGTGTGAGATCTCATCAATGACGCGCTTGAGGAATGATATTGAGGTATTATTTGATTAAATTCTATTTGAATATAATTAATGGTACAAATATTATTCTCAAGACTGGTGAATAATTTTATTCAAGTTATATTGGTCGCATAAATTAAATAAATATTTATTCACTGAATTGTGAATAAAAATATATTTGTTTATTTTATTGAATATTTAATAAATATTTATTCACCAGTATGTGCATGAAATATTTATTTATGAATAAAATAATTATTTAGGTATTCAATAAATACTGAGGAGTTTGAACGGACCAAGACCACTTCTGGTGATAAAATAATTATTTTCAAGCTGGTAAATATTATTTATCAATCTGTGTAAGTTGGAACACAACAAAATAATAATAGTATTATTATAATATGACATGAGGTTTATTAAAGGGTTTTTAATGTTATTTAATATCTATCATGTAATTAAATAATATTTTAACATAAACCATTACACTATAAATATACGATTATATATATTGTGTATTGAATCCAATATCGAGAATAGAGAATTATTGTGTGCACAATGAATTCTCCCTCGAATCCTTCTATCTCTATTGAGAATGAAGAGAGATTTCTTCAAGACAGAATAATGAGCGATCAATAATGAGTAATGAAAGATATTTGATTCACTACAATAGCACCCATAGATAAATTGGTGTTGCTCGGAGATCATAGGAGCTCATGTGGATCACTACTAGAGGAATTCTATCCTTGGATCCCCATAGTTCAACAAAGGCAATCTGAAAGGGTCTTTTTTAACGATCAACATTCATCAACGAAGAAGGTTCATAATATCAGGTATTAGTTTATTTGGATATTAAATTAATTAATTATAATTTTGACATGCAAGATCCTCTCTCGTGGTTTTGAGCAATGATAATTAAAAGAAATTTTAACATATTTCCCACCAATGCATGCTTTCGTTGTGCCCAAAACCAATAAGTGGTATCAAATAATTCAAGTTTAAATTTATAATTAATTATTTTATTTTTGATCTATGCACAATTGTGGTTATATTTTCATTTCATGTTATTTGTTCTTTAAACCTATCTGAATTAACATGTCATCGACATATTAATCATGTTTGTTTAGTGTTTCATTTTATTTAAGGTTTAAGAAAAAATGAATAATGACCATAGATGTCATCAAGGAGTGTCAAAAATTTGGCCGGTCAGTGTGTAGCCAAAGCACACGCCATGTACCCATGCTCATTGTACCTGGATGTGTTGAGAATTTAATTACACGTGGTGCATTTATTGCACACCATGTGTTGACCAAGCCAATCTGGAACATGACAAGCAGATACATTTAATGTAGATGGTATATATATGTTGTGTAATCCGGCTGATTTAACTTTCCAAAGCTCCAGGCGTGTGACTCAGATACATGACAACTGAGATATACGACATGTAGCTACATTGTACAGGTTGTGTAGTCTCCCAATTAATAGAAGGATTAAATTACATTAAATTGATAATTTCAGCATTAAAATCTTAATTTATGTGGTGTGTTTGACAACTTAATAATGGTTTTAAAGTTTGTTAAAAGATCAATTAATTTATTGTAATAAATTTGTCATTATTACTTCTGCCATTTATTTTCCATGAATTCCATAAATGATGGGTATCTCTAATTAAGTTCAGATGATCATTAAGAGAAAAGTGAATTAATTAATTAATTAATTCTAGAACGTTTATCTTAATAATAAAGAATGAATAAGGAAATGAATGATAGCCAATTACTTTTGTGTATTCATTGAATTTATGACCATTTATGAGCTTGACCAAGACCTCGATATGTGTTGAATGTTTTAATTTAATTTATTGTATGGGTCAATTACTTATTATTAAATTAAATAAGATCGCATGTGAGCCATCCCTCCCTACAATATTATGTTTAACCCGTGTGTTCATGGATATTTATGACATACCATTTTAACTAATCCTTTGGTTCCCCTCACCTGTGTGTGAGTCATAAATACATGTAATTAATGGAGTATCCCAAGGCATGTGAAGGTGGTTCAATATGGAACCATAATGATGCCAACTCAGGTGATACACAAGTTTAAAGGTGGAATGTTGTAACTCATGCCAAGACTAGAAAAAAGAGTTATTTTCCCTAGTTCATAGGTTGATTTAATGTTTGCTCATTAAATCAATCGTTAGATAAAGCACATGAATGATTCATTTATTTAATTAATTAATTATTTTTTCTATGCAATTATTTATTTTATGGATGAAAAGTTATGGTTACTTAAATAAATGAATTAATGTAAAAAGACAGAATTTAAATAAATATATTATGTGTTAATGTTTTATCCATAATGTTTAATTAATTAAGTAACATCCACTTAATATTAACAAGACATGTAAGAATAAAACAAGATAAAATTTATTCATAATAAACTAAATAAATGAATTATGCATAAATATTTTATCCAACATGGTTAATTAATTAAGTAATATCCACTTAATATTAAAAATATGTGTCTAGGATGAAACAAGATAAACTTTATGCATAATTAATTAAAATCCCTTAACCTAATATTAAGTCATACTATGATTTCCGTTACTTGATTAGGAACAAAATTCAATAGAACTAAGTGCTTGACCAACCCTTCTTGGGACACTTACCTTTGTAAGGGGATTTCTTATTAAGGTTTGGGGTTGAATTAACCATTTTACATCAAGACGAGTAGCCCTTGCAAGACTTGGTAAAATTTGGAGGAAGATGTTGAGGAAATCCAAGTTGGGATTTCAGTATTGAGGAATCCACTCAACATATCAAGGATATGCATGCCCATGTTTGGCAAAGACCTACCTACCTAAATACCTTCTAGCAGCTTGACCAACCATTTTTGGGGTTATGCAAAGGGGTATATGGATTCTTTACACTAGAATGTTGAAGAAAGTAGATATTTCAAGTTCAACGGTGAGGGATATTGAGACTTGATAAAATAGTGGTATATTTAATAAAATCAATTAATTTATTATTTCTCACATAATTTTTAATCAATGAGGATTACTATTAATATGCTCTTTTAATTGTAGAATAAAATAAAAAACTCATCATCCACATTATCCTTATGATCAATATTGGAGAAATAAAACCTCCTAATAGAAGTATCTTAGGAGTGGTTTAGACGCCTTTGGGTTATTCTATGCCATGAATAGAAATATTAAATACTAGAATCCTCAATGCATGATCCGCCTGCTAAGGAGGTGAGTGATGAAGAGTTCCTTGTCTATGAAAAACATTTGAGTGATGCAGTTGACATTCAATGTTTGATGATTTCATCAATGTCTAGTGAGATCATGAAGTCTCATGAAAATATTGATGCGTATAGAATTCTTAAGCACCACCATGGTCTTTACCAGGAGAGAGCTTTATTAGAACAATTTGAGATTTATAAGGCTCTCTTTCAGTGCAATCTCTGAGAGGGTTACCAGGATGGGCCTCATGTAGTCAAGCTCATTAGATACATTGAGCACCTAGAGGTTATAGGGTTTTAAACTCCCTGAAGAACTGGGCACCGATCTCATTCTAGAATAACTCCCTTAGAGCTTCTCTAACTTTGTTGTGAATTTTAATATGAACAATATTAATAAGATTATGATAGATCTTCTCACTCATCTTCACCAAGTAGATAAGGGTATAAATCCTGAAAAGTCTTCCATACTTATGGTGAACAAACAGAAAGGGAATGAAAAGATATTTAAGACCAACACTTCTTCACGCCCTTCTAATAAAAGGAATATCAAGGGGTAAGTAAGGGAACATGATTTTGTATATTTTGCATGTGGCAAGAAGGGCCATTGGAAGAAAAACTTCACCCATCCAAAGAAGCAAGGGGAAGCTTGAAGAGCATTTTTATCGAGTGCAATTTATCTTCTTTTACAAATTGGGTATTAGATACAACTTGTGGTGGTAACTTATGTATTCAAATAAAAAAACCAAGTAGATTCAAAATGATTGATTGGGGGGAGGTAGATCTACGAGAAACCAACTAATATAAACTTAATGCTATAGCTATTAGGGACTTCCACTTCATGCTACCGACCAAAATGATATTGGTTTTGAATGGTTGTTCTTATGTTCCATCTATTACCAAAAACATTATATCCATATCCAAACTTGATACTGATAGATTTATATTCAAATTTTGGAATAAATGTTACTTCTTTTATAAATATAACAATTTTTATGGTAAGACATGTAATGCCCCGACCCCAGCTACCCAGAGTCGGTTCATTACTTTGTAACATTGTCATGATCACAAAAGATCAAGTCTCGAAAGACCGATTAGTTTAGTAGCCTTGGAAACACTAGATACATTCATAAATGTTACATTACATCACAAAGTGAAAAACTACAATAACATAGTCTCCATAGTCCACACTCATATCCTCTTCTGACTATCCCTGTAGGTCATTCATAAAATACTTCTTCACATCCTGGAAAATATTAAAACATTGAAAGGGGTGAGCTCAGATGCTTAGTAAGGATAACAATATAGCGGAAGCTTTCATAAATAAACATAAACATTTAAGGCAATGTATAACTAAAACAAAAGCCTTTTAAACATGAACTCCAACATAATATGGAAAAAGTATAATGAGATAATGCCATTTACTTATTCACATGGATATTCTACTGGTCGAATAATCACATGCAATATCAATAACCACTTTCATAATGATGGAATGCATAATGCTAGACTATCATAACAACTTAGCCAAGGCCTCGTGCCAAGACCACAAATAATATTTTGTCAAGGCCTCGTGCCAAGACACTAGTTTTTCTCATGAGACCTGCCGATGCATTGAGGAGCTATAGCGAGCTCCACCCGTCACTTATTAAGTCCAATGCATTCCTCATATGAACAGGTTTAAACATATCATAAACCATAACATAATCATACCACATAAAACATGCATAAAGGAAACATAACATTTCCACATTTCAATCACAAGATATCAATACAACACATTGATATAATAAAAACGCTTTCAAAACCATTTTCAATACCAAAATAAAAGAAAGTTAAAACTTTGTATTTATTTTTCATTAAAAAAAAGTGATGGCTTGTAGAGGAATCCGAAACTCAAATAATGGTCACGGCGGTGGAGAAGCCATTGTCGCCGCATATGTACGGAAAGAAAAACATTCCCTTTTTGTCGTTTAGTAAAACGATTCGTATAAAAAATATTCCTTTTGAATAAACGTAAAAGTCAAAGGGGTTTATACACCGTATAAAAGAAAGTTGTGTATAAAACCAAATATGCCTCAATGAAAGGAGATTGAGACGAAGTGCTTAAAAAGATCATTTTTAAAATAAAATAGATCTATTATGTGTATTCACTATAATTACACATAAATAAAGTACAAATACAAGATAGGACATAATAATATCATGACATAATTTGAAAGTAGGAGATTAACCCAAAGAATGGAATTTGGGTTAAGAAATTCCCTTACCTTGCGTCTGACTTGACTCGACCGCCCTTTAACCTCCTGAATAATAAACTATAGTTAATCTATAATTTCTTAAGAACCTTTTTAAAGTTCATTATCCCTTTTATATCACTTATTAAAATGTTATGAACATTGTGTAATTATTTAAGTTAATAACTGTCATTTTGTCGATCTTTGGTACTTGAGTCAAAAATAAACTTCTTATAATTACAAGTTGTTCAAGTGGTAATATATCCATTATATCCATAATTATATTCATGATATATATATCATATACATCATATATATTCTGTATATACATTCATTTATAATATTACATAACATTTAGAGGTAAGAAATGAAATGCATCGTTCATGGAGACGGTAAGCCATACATACGCATGAACGCTACTTTCATTTCTATTTCGTATTTAATGGAATGAAATTATAATTATATAAAGTTATACTATAATTTCAGTATAATATAATGTATAATACCATTTACTCCATCCTTTATACATCCCACATATGGCATTAACGATTCAAATCACTTTGAGGGGGCGGTAGTCCGCACTTCCTAAAATGAAATTATCGCGTTTACCCATAATGGAAATCATAAAGTATGCCATAAATGAGAAATACAGAAGCATAAGGAAAACATAAATATAATATATATATCATATATGAAAATAGTGTCATCATAATGGCCACCATGAGAGGTGTTAAAAGAAGTTTGAACAATCATCGTTTCGTGAGGCAGTAATTCGCCACCCACAGAAACAGTATGTTCTTTAACCATTAGACGAAGGTGTGTGTAAGTGTAAATAAAATAATTCTCATAAAAACATCCTAGTATATTTAATATACTGGTGTTGTTACAAAAGAGAAGAATAAAAAGAGTTTAGGGGGTTGGAGAAGAAAAATAAAACAAAACAACATTAGAGAAGACATTACCTTAAAATTGGAGAACTCTTTTTGATTTGAGCCAAAGGCTTCCTTGGGAATACTTATGCCCAAAGTGAGGCTTATAAGAGTAAGGGAGGGAAGTTGGGAGAGTATTTGGGCAGAGTTTGGCCGAGCCAAATGGCTTGAAAGTGTGAATAATGTGGTAGAGGTGGGGACCTTTTATAAGTGGAGAGGAGGGGCACTCTTGGAAAGATTGAAATGTTACTTTATTATGAAATGCTTTTTTCGGATTCTAAAGGTCCCAAACTTATATATTTAGAGAATAAGGTGATAAGGGTTCTAAATATACTCATCCAATAGGTTTTTGACAAGTGTAAGTCTTAGATTTTACATTATCTTTTCATTTTATTTAAATCGTTAATTAATGAGATAATCGCTGCATCATCATGGTGTCAAAAATAATTTAATTTATTTAATGTCTAAAAATTATAAAAAAAATATCATGATGTAGGAAATATTTTTATATTTCTAATGAATATTTATAGTCAAAAATATGACTTGTATAACCCCATTTAAAAATTGTTTTAGTAAAACAACTCTTGTTTGTGACATTTTTATTTTAACATTAAATAAAAAGTTATTTATGTCATTTTCCTATCAAAGTGGCTCCATGGGGTCCCCAAGTTGACCCATGGATTTTCTTGGTTAGACATGACTCATCCAATAGGGGTAGGACAAGTGTAAAGGTATTTTCATATTTTTATAATATCATTTTTACCTTAAATTTCACTAATTACCTTTAATCGTGATTAATTAAACTTAAAAGTTACTATTCACCAAAAATTATTTTCATCCCATTGAACCACATTTTACTTCCTAATGACAACCATTTATGTCAGATTTTTGAAAATCAAATCACAGAAGTGGTAATGTTTCATTTAAACGAAAAATCAGTTTTTTAACTACCACTTAGTAGTTTCACTATTCATCAAAAATTGAAGTTTTTTAGAACAATGCCAAAATTTCACCCTAAGATATAATTGATATTCCGAATTCAAAAATGATGTCTATTTTATGAAATTCCAAACATATAAGTTGCATTAATTAATTTTATAATTAATTCCCGCTGTCACAACAAATAGCGTGTTTTTAAGAAACAATATATATCAAAAGATTGACAATTGTTTATGTCCAATTTCAAAGTGAAATTAATTCTAATGAACACCATTTGATAAAATGGTAAAAATATATTCTAATTATACTTTAAAATCACTCAATAGTATAATTTATCACTATAAATTATTTTTATTAAAAAATTTGTTTTAAGTATTTTTCACTATTCATAAAAATTTGGAAGTTCTCAGAAAATTACAAAAAAATTTAACATAGGATAATTTCGATATTAAGAATCCAAAAATTAAGTCCATTTTGAAATTTAAAATATATATAATTTCAAAAAGTGGTTATTACTATTCATAACTGCTACTTTTATTGGTCGCGGTGTGTTAGAACTCGAGGTTGCGTACAACACACGCTACTCTATTATTCAAAGAGGAGTGTACCATGGAAGATTGGGGTGTTACAAGACACATTTAAATAATGATATTTATGTGTTGGATTACATGAACCAGGTAATGGAAATCATTAATGAAGTTACTTCACATGACTCATACCACACCCGACTTGGGTATCACCGACTAAGTGATATAAATGAAAATTTCTTTACTAAATTACATCAATATGGATATTTATATTATTTTAAACTAAAACCACTTAGTTTATGCCACACATGTTTACAAGGAAAACTTACCAAATCCCCATTTAGTGAGAAATGATAAAGGGATAAAGAGCATCTCATTTATGGATGTGAATTTTGGATTTCATTTGATCTTGTTTTACTATTGAAATTATGCCATGTTTATTTTTTACATTTCAATTATTCAAGCATGAAAATTGATTATAATTATTTTAAGTGCTTAAATTGTTATAATGGATCATTTGATTTTTGGCTGCTATTTTCCCGCACGAGCCTCCTTATTTTGGACTTGGAGTTTCGGTCAGCCCGTTGCCCGCACACTCCCATGACACCGTGGTTATCTAATTTCTTTTATCTTTGGTCATTCATAACCCTTTCCTCCCACTGCATCATCACCATCCATATGTCCTGATGGATTATTAGTTTGTTGTTTTGTTAGTTCGGTGGTTTGTGTGTGGTGGGTGTTGGTTGGTTATTCTGTTTCAAGGCTTTGACTGGTTTTAGGGGTAAATGATTCCCCCTTTTGCCTCCATTTCTTAGGTGATTCATTCTAGATATCCTTTACTTAGATGATTCTCTCAAGTTCTAGATTCTAGTTCTCAAACCCAAATTGGGTGTTTTTCGATCTCTGGTGATGGCTCTTCGTGCCTAATGAACTCCGCAGTACACTTTCGGCATACCGCTCCTGGTGGAGCTTCGACGACAGTGTTCCTTGTGCTAGGTCAAGTACCTGAGGAAGATGATATAGTTCAGGTAGGTACCTCTTGTGATATTTGGGGTCTTTATTGAGCTTCAATGATTCAGAAGAGGTAGATGAAGACAAGAAGAGATCATGACGGTCAAGCCAATTAGCATCCGACACTGTAAGTTATTTGCAATTTATTTCCTGAATCTCATTTGTATCAGTTGTATATTTTTTGCTTATGTTATAGTTTCTTCCTTTCTATATACTGAAAATATGTTTCCATTTCTCGATCATTAATAAACCATGTTCATGTGTGGGTGGTTTTCTTGTCGTGCATGTAGGTCCACACGGGACTGAGGCACGTTAAATCATCATGTTCTTTTCCTTTTTTTCAATCTTTTGATTCTTTTATTTTGTTCTCATCAATCTATAATTTTAATCTTTGCACTGCAGAGATCTAGTTTGGTTTTATTATTGTTTGGTATTCTTATACTGTTTGGATTATCACTCAACCTCACAAAGTGGTATCAAACCCTCACTATTTTTTCTTTTGTTGTCGAATTCTATTTTTGTTTCCTACTTTCTTTATTTACATTTTTGGATTCTGGTTTTATTTTCACATTGTAATATTAATCTTAATTTGACACTGTCTTTCTTGATTACAATTATTTAAATACACCATTCCTTATAGATTTCTATGCATTTCATATCTATTTGGATAAAATATAGTTCACCTAAGGGATTGGGCAGTTGTTAAGGGCCTACTCTTAACATTGTCAAAAAAAAAACTCCACATCTACTTTGTGGGTAAACATGTCAACAATTAGATATGAAATCATGAAATTTTATGGTGAAAATGACTTTAATTTTTTGGGAATTAAGATGATATCCCTTCTTGTACATCCTGACCAAATTATTTCCCTTTGTGGGACCAAGAAACTTGTTATTACTATGAATGAAACTGGATATCCTACTATAGAATACATAGATGTTTCCCCAAATGTGTTAGTTAAATCACACATATCTCTTTTTCTTTCTTTATGTAATAAAGTCCTTCGATAAGTATCTTATGAGTCTACTTCTGTTGGAATTTGGATTAAACTTGAAAACTTCATATGTTTTCTCCATTAGTTAGTAGAATTTTAAAAAAATACCGCATGTTTACATTCAAAATAAAACCTGGTAGTTCTATTAAATCCAAAATAGATGAGTTTAATAAATTCATGTTATATTTAGCCAACATTAATTTTTCTGTTGATGATGAGGATCAAGAAATTATCCTCTTAATCTCTTTTTATAATTCCTATAACACACTTGTTGAGACCATGATGTATGATCGAGACTCTTTAACCCTAGAAGAGGTTAAATCAGCCCTTCTTTCTAAGGAACTAAATTCTAAACCTTGAATCAAAGGTGAAACCTAGATATTTTTCTCTAGGGGTATATCTCAAACTAAAATTAAGAAGAAACAGTTTAATAAATATAAGATCAAAAACAATAAAGAACCAAAAACTAGGTCTCATTATAGGGATAGAAATGTCACATGTTTTCATTGTGGCAAACTAGGGTGCATTAAACAAGAGTGTAGAAAATTAAATAATGATTTAGAGTCTAAAAAACCCACTAATCAATCTCTTATTATAGACTCTGGTTATGAAAATACTGAGGTCCTTAATGTGTCTACCCATGCACTCAATCAAGAGTGGGTCTGTGATTTAGGTTTCTATTTTCATATGTATCATTTCAGAGAATCCTTTCTAGAATTGGTTGAGAGGGTAGAAGGATATGTCCTATTAGGTAATAAAAATATGTGTAAGGTTGAGGGTAGAGGTTCTATTTTTTATAAATTTAGGACCATACTATCATTACTTTATTTGATGTTAGGTGGGTTCACAACCTCCAATGAAACCTAGTTTCCTTAGGGGTCCTAAACCAAATGGGCTTTACCTTCAGTTCTGAAACAAGTTTTCTTAAAATATCTAAAGGCTCTAGACCAATTCTTAAGGAATCTTTAATCAATTGGTTGTATTTCTTGAATGTAAAGACCCATTCAAGGTAGTTGCATAGTTTCTATTCAACCAATATCAATAATACTACACTTTGGAATAGAAGATTAGGGCATGTTAGCTACAAAGGCCTTAAGGGACTCAATAAGAAAGGGTTTTTGAGTGAAATAACACCAAAAAATCTTTATTTTTGTGAAGATATTGTTATGGGAAAGGCCAAGAGGTTTAGTTTTTGAAGGTCTAGCTTCAATGCCCCCAACCCCATAGAATATATCCACTCTGATCTATGGGGTCCATCTAGGACTTCCTCCCATGGTGGAGGTTCATACTTTGTCACTTTCATAGATGAATTATCTAGGAAAGTGTGGATTTACATTCTTAAGAACAAATATTATTTTTTCTAAACATTTAAAACCTGGAAAATTTAGTTAAAAACCAAATTGGGAAGAAAGATAAAACTCTAAGAATAGATAATGGTCTTGAATACCTATCCACTGAGTTCATACAATTTTTTGAATCTGAAAGTGTTAAAAGAAATATAATAGTTAGGTAAACTCCCCAACAAAATGTCTTAGTATAAAGGATGAATAGGACTATCCTAGAAAGAGTTAGGAGAATGCTTACATGCTCAGGCCTCCCCAAATCCTTTTGGGTAGAGGCTTCTAGCACTGATGTATATCTAATTAATAGGTGTCCCTGTTCTGTTAATCAGTATAAAACACCTGAAGAATTGTGGAATGGTAAACCCCCTTCCTACACCTACTTAAGACTCTTTGGTTATACAACTTATGCTCATATTAAGAATGAAAAGTTAGAACCAAGAGCTCTAAAATGCATCTTTTTTGGAAATCCTATGGGTGTTAAGGGATATAAACTTTGGGTAGATAAACCTGGTTATGAAAAGTGCATTACAAGTAGATTTTTTGTCTTTCACGAGTCTTCCGCTACTAAAAATAAGGTTACCACATCTGGCAGCAATGAACCAGCCTTTGAACAGGTTGATGAAACTGAGCTTCCAGCCTAGTTTGAGGTTCCATTCTAGCCTTCTCCACCAGATGGAGAGCCTGTTGTATAGATTCAAACTTTGAATATGAACCTACTACCCCTAATAGAGACTACCAACTGACCTGAGGCATAGAAAGTAGGGTTCCAAGACTTCCCACTCAGTTTAGTCAGTATGATATCGAATCTTATGTGTTTAATGTATCCCAAGATCTTATAGATGATGAACCTAAAACCTATAGGAAATCCATAAATGAAAAGGACTCAAAGTAGTGGGTCTTTTCCATGAATGAAGAAATATAATCTTTAGAAAAAAAACCATACTTGTACTGCTATAGACAAACCAACTAATGCCAAAATAATTGGTTCCAAATGGATCCTTAAAAGAAAAGAAGACAACACTAAGGGAAATAAAATCAAGTATAAAGCAAGGTTAGTTTCAAAAGGTTTCCATAAAATAGAAGGAATTGATTACTTTGATGTTTTCCCCCTGTTGTTAAGCATTCTTCCATTAGGTTCTTACTAGATTTTTCTGGCTATAATAATCTACACGTTGAACAATTAGATGTTAAAACTATCTTTTTTCATAGTGATCTGAATGAGAAAATTTATATGAAACCTCATAATGGTTTTCCTAATGAATTCAAATTGAATGAAATTTTACTTTTAAATAAATCTTTGTATGGACTGAAATAAGCCTCTAGGCATTGGTACTTAAAAAATTGATTCATTCATGTTAGCTAACCAGATCATTAGGAGTCAATATGATGCATGTGTTTACTTTAAATCAACCAAAAACTGCATGCTTTATCTCCTGCTATATGCTGATGACATACTTATAATTTTCAAAAATAAGAATCTTATTTCTAATGTTAAATCACAATTAAAAGGAAAGTTTGAAATGAAAAACTTCAGTGCAACTAAGAAAATATTAGGTATTGAAATAATTAAGGACATAACAAACAAAATGCTTTATTTATCTCAGTATGTTTATGTTTTAGAAATACACAATGTTTGAATCTCTCAAACCAGTAATTATACCTCTTGGAAAACATTTTAAACTATCTTTAATATAGGCACCACAACTGTAGATGATGTACACTTTATGTCTCAAATACCTTATGTTAATATTGTGGGAAGTTTAATGTATTGCTTGATTTTCACCCACTCAGATATTGCCTATGCAATCTACACTTTAAACAGATTCATGGCCACACCTGGGAAGTTATATCGGCATGACCTTAAGTGGATTTTAAGATACCTCTCATGTAGCACTAATATTGCTTTATGCTATGGTAAAAACTTGGACACTGTGGAAATAATTTTTGGTTATGTTGATGCTGACTATGCCGGAAACATTGACACTCATAAATCTATAACCGATTATGTTTTTACTACTGGTGGTGCTCCTATTTCATGGAAATGCAATATGCAATCTGTGGTTTCTCTTTAAAACACAGAAACTGAGTATTTTTTCTTAACCACGACAGTTAAAGAAACTTTGTGGATCAAAGGTGTGCCTTCGAAACATGGCCTTTATAAATTTGTTATCAATGTGCATTCTGATAGACAATATGCAATTCATCTATCCAGAAATTTTATATGTCATGGTAAATCTAAGAACATAGATATTAGGCTATATTTTATTAGAGATGTTGTGGAATTAGGAACTGTGTGTGTCAAGAAGATACACAGAGACATCAACTCGGCTGATAGTTTGACTAAAACCATGGTGTTGTCTAAATTCATGTTTAATTTAAATTAATTGAATTTGGTTATGATTCCATAACCATAGGTGCAAGAACATCACCAATTTTAATTGAAAATGATGGAGATTTGTGAATTATGGATTTTATTTGATCTTGTTTTCCTATTGAAATTATGCCATGTTTATTTTTTCCATTTTCAATTATTCATGCATGCAAATTGATTAGAACTATTTTAAATGCTTAAATTGTTATAATGGATCATTTGAGTTTGGGATGCTCTTTTTTTCGCATGGAACTCCTTATTTGGGCCTTGGCCTTTTGGTTGGCTTGTTGCATGTGCTCTCCTATGACATTGTGGCTATTTGCTTGCTCTGATCCCTGGTCGTTGATAACCCTCGCCGACCACTGCATCGTTGCGGTCCATTTGTCTCGATGGATTATTGGTTTGGTGTTTCGTCGGTTTGGCGGCGTGTGTGTGGTGAGCGTTGGTTGGTCATTCTGTTCCAAGGCTCTGGCTGGTGTTAGGGAGGAATTAATGCCCCCCTGTGCCTTTGTCGCTTCAGTGATTCATTCTTGATCTCCTTTGCTTCGATGCTTCTCTCTAGCTTCGGCTTCTGGTTCTTAAACCCTAATCGGGTGTTGTTCGATCTCCAGTGGTAAATATTCATGCTTGCTGAACTCTGTGGTACATTGCTGGTGTACTGCTCCTGGTTGAGCTTCAATGACAATGTTCCTTGCGCCAGGCTGAGTATCTGAGAAAGACGATTCAGTCCAAGGAGGTACGTCTTGTGAGCTTTGGGGTCTTAAACAAGCTTCGACGATTCAGAACAGGCAGACGAAGACAAGAAGAGGTCCGGATGGCCGGACCGGTTAGCGTCCGACATTGTAAGTTCTTTGCGTTTTCTTTCTTGAAACTCATTTGTATCAGTTGTAAATTTTGTGATTCTGCTGTTGTTTCTTCGTTTTTGTATATTGTAAATCTATTTTCATTTCTTGAGCATTAATAAAATGCGCGTGTGTGTGGGTGGTGTTCTTACTATGCATGTAGGTCTCCACTCCGCCTACAAGAATTGTCTCTGCCTGCTTGTCTATCCTCCGCGGTGTAAGTGCGTTGACACCACCAGCTCCTGCTACGACGCTTGCCCTTCTGCTGCAAAACCACAACTCCCCAACTGATCCTCCACAGGGGCCTAGTGTTTATGTGGAGGAAGGTGAGGGGAAATGGATCCACCCTTCCTCCTAAATATAACTAAATAAAACGTCCGCTGCTTTGCTTCTTTCTTGCTGATAAGGGCATCCTCATCTGCGTGTAATGTAATGTAATGTAATGGGTGAAGGAACCCAGCTACCAACTCATGTGAATTTTGCATTCACTTTGTTGTTAATTAAACTAGTAGCTTCCCGTGCATTAATAGTTTGAGTAGTTAATAATGAAAATTGGTTAAAAATATGTTAAAATTACAGCTTTAGTGATATATAATAATGAAAAGAAATGAAAAATAAGAACATGTATCAAGAATTATATACGGAAAGGAATGAAAAAGAAAAAACATCCTAATGACTGCAATTTCTAAAAGATAATGACTGCAAAGTGGTTTCCTACAATGCTCATATTGTTGTTGCAATGCTCACATCATTGATGCAATGCTCACATCCTAATGACTGCAAAGTGGTTTCCTATAGCAGTTCAATATAGCTCATAAAAAAGAAATATTAAAATCTGGTCACTGTACATTAATTTATCACCAAAAAGGATAAAAATCTGGCTTATATGTGATGTTATAGGTTTTATGTATACTTTAATAAAAGTAGATTTAAAAGTGGAAGTATAAATGTAAAAGATAATTTGAACATAATAGATTCAATAATGTTTTTCCATTACCTTTCAATTACAGCATCATATTTCAGTCAATTTTGTTAGTTTTTTTATTTATCTTTTCCTTCAAATGGGGATACGCATCATTGACTTGGCTTGTCTTTGCTGCAGTGTCTCTAGAGTTTTTAACATTTAGTTAGACTGCGTCATCATCATCAAACTCACTCAACAGATTTTTCTGCATCAACAAATGGAGAGATCTATCATTCCTTTGAAGAAGGTTCTCTATTTTAAGCATAACATACATTTGACTTTCCTGATTAATGAGTGTCAAATCTATGAAATTCAAAAAAATTGTTCGAGTGCTATTAGAATAGTTTACTACATTAATTACCATTAACAAAATGAACTAATTCATAGGTAAGAAGTTAGAGAATGAATACATTAGAGAGAGTATAGTGAGTATTCAGTAATGTAGTAGGCTAAATTCATGGGAATAAATTGATAACCTTATGATTGCAAACAAAACTGAACTACTTAGTGATTGCAGAATTGAAGTGGTTTGACTGTATATACAAAAATGATCTAATAAAATGTTTAAACATTATTATGTATTGTGGGTAGTTTTGGTAGTAAATGAATATTTGATATAAACTATTGTAATGTTAAATGTTGCTTAGAACCCTTTATTATGTTGTCATCCAAAGAATTCATTTACATTAACATGCACCTCTTCAAAATGTAACAAATAATTAAAATTAACTCATCATATATTGTCAAATTATTTTATTTTTAATTTATAATTATTTGGAGAGCTATATTAATGTGAAGGAAGACACATTATCTATTAACTCATTAAAACACTTCAATTATATACCTCGCATTTGTAGACTCTATTGTTGTGCATAAAAAATGTCTTCACTGATGATGTTATAGGTTTCATGCCACACAATGTATAGTCAAGACATATTGCTTGAGAACAACAAGCTGGAAAATAGTCAGCGCAGAGACTGTCTCATAGCCCAAGTTGAGGCCTCTTTTATTGCTTCAATATATTCCCTGTCATCAGCAAGTAGTCCCAATGCGGAACACGCCTCCCAAAAAGTACCATGAGTAATGTTTTTCATAGTTTTAATATTGTCATATGAATTTGCACCTCTGATCTTTGTGAGCATTAACCACAAGTAGTATAGTTCTCCATTTGTTGGCAGCACATTGTAAAGTCTACCAATACAAAACCCCTGCTTTCTGGGATACCGTTTTTTTCTCGATGGTGGAATACAAATCTTGTTGGAAATTCTACATATGTCACACATCTACCTTCCTGGTAAACAACATTAGCTTGAAACCACGCCGTAACCATTGTTTCAAAAATGTTACCCTTACTCAAGATATCCTCAATATTATCGATGTCACTATAGGTAACATTATTTTGTTCTGGTAAATGAAAATGCAACCTTTATACCGGACGATATCTATAGTGGATATCATAAGAATATATCCTCCATGAAGCCTCACAATGAGAGATGTACCGGTAATCATAACACATCTTAATCGCATCAACATTCTTGTCTGAAAATTCTCTATTGTTGGTTTGATACAATGTTGTCGTAACACGATCATGACCTTTGATAATATACTTAAACAAATATTTGATAAAATTTGATTGATTTGATACTTCAATAGAAAAATAGGATTATATGGTACAACAAACCGATTATCCAAAGGAATGTCATTTTTCATGATCGTGCTTCCATCATTTCCTCGTCGGTATACAACATACCCATCATCATCAACTATTGTATTATCAACAAATCTTTGTAGAAAAAATATAGTACATTTTCCATTCTTCATACAAGGTGAGTTACGAATAGCATCACCACAAGGTCCATGTATCATAAACTTTTTAACAACCTCATGAAGATTTGGAAATTCACCTTTATTTGGAACTTTAGAACAAACATTTCTGTCAATGCACACCGGAGTAGTTATTTTGTTTTCTCGATATAGAAACAACACAATGTGTACATGAGGCTAGCCACATTTTTGAAATTCCACTGTACAAAAAACTACATGGAAAATATTGATATTCATGACACAGATGACTAAAAGCTCCATTAAATAAGAAAATGTATAACTTGAAGAGTAATTGGTATAAAGTTAGTTACCTACTCGTGACTTCCCAAAGAAACATCCATCTCGTAAATCATTCATTAAATGATCAACCTTAATATTGAAATTTTTTGATACAATGTGTGGGAATTCTGATGGACGAAGATTGTAATGTGAAACAAATCTACTAATTTCATGCCATAGTGGACTACATGTAAATATTAAAAACAAATATGGATATCGTTCCCAATTACATATTGACATAGAATCTTGGTAATTTTGAATCATATACCTAGGACCACTAGTAAATGTAAAAGTTAAAATGATTTTCTTCCCACATGAATACCCATCATCGTCACCTTAAAGAAAATAATCTTGCAAACCATTATACAATTCAACCCTCAAGAATTTTTGATTGAAGCAAATGAAGGAAAGTCTATGAGACTCTATCATTGTATAATCATCAATAATAAATTTTTCAACAACCTTCTTGAATGATGTAACGTTGATGCATCATTGAAATGGAACTACAATTGATAGGAGAAGTACTCTCACATTATAGCCTTTCGTATTTTTGTACTTGTAATGAAAGATGTAGGACGATGTAATATGTTGTCAATGTATCCATCTTGATCGCCTCTGAAAATCACTGGATATTGGAAATGGAATATACAAGGGGTGAAGATCATTAATGCGCTGTAAATTGCCACTTTTTCTTTGAATGATAATATCTCTTTTACAGTTGAGATCTTCAATGTCACCGAAAATAAGCATAGAAATCTCAGAAGTAGTAGGCAAGTTGTATGTCACTGCATATGTTTTTATTCTCTTAAGTAGTCACAACTTTAAATTTGGAATTTCATGACAATCAAGAACATCCCTTTAACTTATGAAATGATGAGCTAAAGAATTTGTTTCATGAAGCATATGTTATAGGTTCTCAACAATATGAAAATCAACATATGGGTTTTTATTTGTATCATTATAACTGCACGTTAAATTAAAATTAAAATTAAAATGAAGTGAAAATATTTTATTCATTAATGTGTTTACCTTTCAATGTATATTTTACTTAATGTTCTAAACCCTTTGGTGAGACTCATTAGCAGTATTTTACATGTACAGTTGGGAAAACCTTAGTGGTTCTCCCTCAGGAGGACACAAACTACCTATGTGATGGTCGTTTTGGCCATTAAATCTGAATATATTTGGAGCTTGACTGTTGTTGAGTGACCTGTCAACCTTCCCGCCCATTGACGTGAATGCGAAAATATAATTTTAAATTTTCATATATTCCTAGAATGATCTTGCCTCTTTGGAGTTTTGATTGAAGACCAACGTTCTAAGGTATTGAGGACATGACAATAGTAATTCCAAACCAATTTTACCCTGCGAGCATCATAGAGCAAATCACGGGGTTTCTTTGATGCTGCATTTTTTATTTCTCTCATCAAACTAGAAGAGTAAACCAAAATACTAGCATACATTAGAAATATCTCCACTATTCAAATATTTTGTAGGTGAATAATGATTAAATAAAAGTTTTTAATAAAAAGGAATTATAAATTTCAGAAATGTTTCATGAATGGAATCATAGTATAATGATAGGTAAATATAATACTGTAACTTGTATTCTATTCTATTTGAATTAGTTGTGTTCTTTCTGCAACAACATTTACTAAAGTCAGAATGATAACACATGCAAATTAATTGTACACTTTAAAAATTCAATGTGTAAAAACGCATACCTGAAAAATGAGCTGCAGGATGTCTTTCAACATGTCTTGTTACATGTCTTTCTAAAAATACATGAGTCATTGTACTTGATAGATCTGGATATTGGGTAGAACTTGCATTTAAATTAATACTGAATACCCAAAGCATAAAGATTTATATATACATACAAATAAATAAGAAAGCATGAGAACATTTTATCGCACACTTGTGCCGGAAAAATAAAGTTGATTGCCAGTAGTTGCAATAAGAAAATAGTATCTATTGTAAATTGTGTATGCAACAAATTATATTGATTAAAAATGAAAAAATATGTAAAGGCATGACTTGTTCTTACTCTGACGAGGAGGTGGGCGATGAGTAAGTGAGAATGTTTTCTTCAGTCGTTAGAGCATAAGTAATGAAGAAATAGTTAAGTGTTCAATAGAAGGGATATGTAACCTGAATAATGTTCATAAGAATATATTGACATCATCCATACCAAAGGGGATATCATTTTTTGCATTGGCTTCTGGTATCTGTTTTCTCTTGCTACATCTAGTAGATATTGTTGAAAAATTTGCACAGTAGGCTCTATGAATGAAATAGAATATTAAACTAATTAATCAATGGTACAACATAGTAAAAGAAGTAATCTAATTCAATATACTGTTACATTGTAATGAAACTCACCATTAGTGGATAAAGGTGACAATACTATGCGTGCTCCTCCTTTGGTGGTGCGATGTTTTTTTGCAGTGGTTCAGATGTTTTAGTAGAACATAGGTAAGTAAAGTATAGAGGTGAATTTCCAATACATGTAGAGAATTGTAATAAAGTAAACAAATATACTAGAAGAATAAAAATAATCTATAGTAATTTCAAGAATATTTAATATAGTAATGAAAACCTTTTATATTACTTGTTCTAATAGATATTGGTGAAGAAGTTCCACAGTCATGAGGCACAATAAATTTAACAGTAGATTAAGTTAATTAGTCATTTTTATTTATAAGTAATATATCCATTCTATTTGAAATTATTGGTAAATTGAAATTGAACTCACCATTAGTAGATAAAGGTGACAATGGCATGCATTCGCTTCTGTTCGAGTTGGAAGTAATTTTTACTACTTCATATATTGTAGTAGAATAGAGGTGAGGGTAGTCTGAAGGTGAATTTCCTATACATGTATAAACTTTTAAATTAGTAAACAACTTTATTGAATCATTGGAAAAAGTTAGATTTCCTAAGTACCTTTTTTCCGTTCTCTCATACGTAGTCTCCTTTGCAACCTTGCATCTATCGATGCTGATGGTGACTGCATCTTTGTATTGGTTTTCTTTTTGTTGAATTTTCAAGGTTTGGAAGGAAACCCTAGTATGTTTATGTGTGGGTATATTGAATTAAATATAAAACGGGAAGAAAAATTTGTATCTCACTAACAATATCTGGAAACATATTTTTTTTTTGTAATTGCAATGACCAGCAGATAAAGAATGCAAGATAATGAATGCATATTGTTAAGATGTATCTTGATGAATCATTATAGGGAATATTAACTACAAAAGTTTAGAAACATGTTAGTTATTTTCTGTAACTATAAAAAAACAGTCTGTGTCATGTTAAGAGAAAATTCATATTGTTTTACCTCTTAAAAAATTTGGATTAAATAATTTTTTGTACTATTGATGCTCTCATAAGTTATTGCACATGAAGAAGACCTTCTTGGGTGTGTAATTGGGAGACCAGTACATATGTTTGAAGATATTTCACCTGAAATAGACAACCAATTTTTTATGTGGGGATAGAAATAGGGAAGACATACTCTTTTTGTAGTTATAGTAAAAATTAAGCACCGCGGGAAGTGGATTTGAAGTTTGTATAAGTTGTTACTAAATAAATAGATGGTAACATCTAAATTGAGGGACCCTAATTGGGATTAAAATGTGATCGTGTGAATGGAATGTGATAAAAATGGAGGTGGTGTTTTTTGGGAGTAAAAGCTTACTGCACGAGCCTTACTTGTGGAAGATAGAAGTCATTTTCGGGTGTTGAAGATAACAGTGGGTTGTGTAGCTGAGGAAGATCATATAACGACTTTCTTTAGTAGAAGAATATAACGGGATATAGAGGTGAGGAACTTTGCGCAGCTTATTACGGGAGGAGTCAACGGTCGTCGTAGGCAATGAAGAATGGCTGATTGTATCTGCATATTGATGGATTGAGGCAGCAAACTAGGCGGAGAGGAAGGTCCGGTGGGATCTATGATGAGGAAGAGACAAGGTAATATAGATGCAGGTAGGTGGAGGCGTTTTCAGTGGGTCGCAACAGAGGCAGGGAAACTGTAAGAGGGATGGAAGATCTGAGGAAGTGCGATCAAGAGGCAAGGAACTTCATGCAGCTTGTTGCAAGAGCAGAAGGAGTCAATGGTCGTCATAGGCGATGAAGAATGGCTAATTGTATGCACGTGTTGATGGATTGAGGTGGAAACCGAGGAGAATAGGAAGGTATGGTGGGATATGTGAGGAGGAAGAGACATGGCCATCTATATGCAGGCAGCTCGTGACGTTTTCAGTGTGTCGCGACAGAGGCAGGGAAACCCTAAGAGGGAGAGAAGATTAGAGGAATGGTAGGGGAAAATGGGATTGTAGAGGTTGGAATCGCGATATTGGAGGGAGGAGGGTATAGTTTTAGGTGACGTGGCCATTTATTTAGGTGACACATAATCTAGAAAAAACCAGCTTTAGTATATATAATTGATATCAGATTTAATATGTGTTTTTGATGTGTTTTTTATATGGTTTTTAAGGGAAAAAACACCGAAATAAGAATAGATTTAAAACTAGGCTTGAAATGCGGGCTTCAAACATGTTGGGTCTTGGTTAAGCGGTGAAGTACCTCATAATTTTAGTCCTTCATAAAAAACAATTTTTTTTAGTTTGAAATTTTAAAATTTTGTTTTTATTTGGTTTATATATATATATATATATAAAATTAGCTATCATATCCAACATTAATTATATTAAATAAGTAATTAATCAATAAGTTTTAACTAATTAATAATTACTAATTATTGATTAATTAACTAATAATTATAAATAATAAATAATAAATATTAATAATTAATGAATATTTAATATTTAATTAACTAATAATTAATTAATTATAATCAATAACTATTAACTAATCGGAATACTAATAATTCTACTGACCAAGCCCTCACAAACGTTCCCCAAGCCCTCAATTTAACCGCTCCCCAAGCCCTCAATTTAACCGCTCCCCAAGCCCTCCCCAATCCCTCATTTCTCCTGCCCGAGCCATCATTCCCCGAGCCCCTGAGCCCTCGTCATTGCCCCCCTTTCCTAGAAAATTGTACTTTGATTACATTTATATTTGATGTATTTATTATTAATTAAACACCTTATTACATATTGTACATTGTTCTACATAACTTTAATGTAATAATTTCCTAGAATATTTTTCGCATTCACTTCAAAATAACTTTATTTTTTCAACAGAGGTATATCTATTGGTAAAACTGCAATTTCTGTTGGTAAAATGTTTTACCAAAAAAAATTGTCATGTCACTAAACTGTTGGTAAAAACTCTTCTACTAAATGTTATTGTGGAAGATAAAATTATTTTTTTTTGTAATTATATACCAAAAGATAATATATATGTTGGTAAAAAAATTTTGCAACAGATTAATACGACTAATATATCTGTTGGTAACATTATTAACATTTATAAACAATATCAACAATTAATATTGTTTTGTAAATTATACTCTAAATATTGGTATTACATTATTTATTATTAAAATTTTATATTATATTTATCAATATAATTATATATAATATATAATTATATTTATTATATAATAATTACAAAAATTAGCTAATATTAAACACCAAAAAAATAATAATTTATTTGAAAAAACACATTCCAATATAATTTAAATACATGTTCAAAGTTTATGAAAATACAAGAAGCTTCAAGAAACTTATTACAAACATGTTTAAATATGTTCAAACACAAAGAGACTTTATATGGAACTTAATGAAACTTCGTTTGCAGTCTATTTTTCACAATCATCATACATCACTATTGTGGAATCCCCATAACTTCACATGAGCTATTATCTACTATAGTGGATCAAGAAAAGCACAAATTCACTGTCATCCCTTTGACTGTAATGGACCATCCTTTTATTCTTGCAGCAGCACATGTCCCTACTCCCTCTACTTTAGACATCCACCATCATGAGCAATGTTCTGATCACACAAAAAAAAAATTGACAAATAGTTTTCATTTAAATGCAAGATATAAAAATAATAAAAAATGATATAAAACTATCAACCAGTGATCACAATAAGAGGATAATCTAACCAGTGGAAACAACAAGAATAAGATAATCTAAATAGATACCAAAACAACCATAAAATTATTCATCCCGACTACAATAATAATATATAACAAATACCAAAAAAATTTCCATAACACATGATATAAAAATGACCAATGAGCACAACAATAAAAAAATGACTAGAAGAACTGATGGCTGCAAAAAAGAATTATAAGTGACCACATTAATATATGATATCCAGTGACTAGAACAAATAAAAATGAAAACACATGATATAAAAACAATAAGAATATTATCTAACATCTGACCACGAACCATTTAGAACAGAGGGAGATAACCAAAGAAAACAGTTTCCCAATAGGTCCCAAGGATGGAAATAGTCATCATAAGAGGTCCTCAACCTATTTAATAATGCATTAAGGAATAACTAGAATTTACCTTGACTCATAGCTTGAGTATACATGGATTTAATACCTATTGAATTTTAGCTTCCATTACTGTCACATTTTCTTCATCCTCGAAAAAAATTAACCACCTGTACATGCTTTCAATTAACTCCAACTTAGCAAACTCCTAGTTATGTTGCTTGTCCATATTTGCTTTATTCGATTTCAACTATAATTTGGTTTAGAAGACCAAGGTCGATTCACCTCTTAAACAACATCCCAATTCAACAACATACAACTTTGGCATTAACAACATGATCAGCCTTGTAAAACATCATCAACTTCAGGTCTCCATATCCAGGCTCTAATACATCCATTAAATCTTGAAAACACAAAGAATAGTATCTCAAATCTTCACCACAGTCAGTGCAGTAAACTTTCACTGAACTAAGGGATCTTCACATGATCCTCCAAAAACAGATCCTTCAGATAATATTCTATTTATTACTGCACATGAACATGCAATACTAGCTTTTCCTTGTCTAAAAAGTAATGAACACATGACCAATAAAAATCTCCAGATTACCAAACTCTAGCTCGGGATAGAAAACTACTGATGGTGGTGACCCACAACATAACAAAATAATGTGAACCCCCCTGAAACTCAAATCTTCATTCCCAGCAGTCGGATGTAATAAACCCCCAAGAACTCCACAACTTGAACCTACGTGGAAGAAACCCCAAATTTCAAATATCTCGTGGCCTCCTAACTCAGCAGTAAGAGAGCTCCCACGAAACCAGTTTGAACTTACCTAGCTATAGTAGCTCCAAGCCAGATCCCAATTTAAACTAGATTAGGTGCTCTTCTATACCCATATTAATCTCTGATAAATTAGATGTGAAACATCACCTTCTCCACAAAATATTAGTCCTGAATCAATAAGAAGAACCTTCCCAAACTGTTTCTCCAGACCAGGACTTGAAAATGAAACCACAACAACAATCATTGCCTTCAATCCCCATCTTCAAATTAGCGAACTAAAAATATTCAACTGAACCCACCTCACCTAGCTTCATACTTGAATGGTACTAACAACAAATGAAATATGAAGTTCTTCTAAATAGAGAAAATTATTCCTTTGAACATCAACGAACAAGCGACGAAAAAAAACCCAAAATCTTTGATGGATTCTTACTAGAAGTAAAATTAAAATATTTTACCAGTGATATATAACCTTTAAAAAGATAGATAACACAACCCTTTGACCATGTTATGGACATTCTCGATGATAAGGCTATGAGAATCTTCATAGAAGCATGGAGCTTCATGTCGCTGCTGTTGATGGAAATCATGGAGGTAATGCTAGTCCTTTCTGCTTAATATTTACCCTTTAGGGACGCCTTCACCATGGTTGAGGGAATGAGAACACAACCAGGTGGTGGCGGAGAAGGCATACACCAATGATGGTCTTCTTCCATCTATGCCCTAGTCGATCATTTTAGGGTTTGATGGGGTTTTAAACTAGGAAGGATTTAGTGGTAATTAGATGAGGCATTATATTTTTCGTTGATATTCAATTAATAAAGATAATAAATAACAACATATAATATAAAAATATTTAATTTTTAAAAAATATATATAATTCACATGCATCCATTTTTTTTAAATTTGAAAATTTAGAGTTGGTATTGTTTTTGAATCATTTATAAATAAATGTATATTCTATATATTAATTTCATAAAACATTATTAAATTATTAATCTTATAATTCAATATATAAACATGTGTTTTTATTAAAAAAATACATGTTTACACTAAGTAAATAATAAATATATATTAAATAATTACTAAAAGATTTATTATTATTGGATATTTTATTAAAACATAACTACTAAAATATTTATTATTATTTTTATTGGATATATTTTTTATTAATACGTGTTTGTATAATGTAAAAGTTTTGTTAGTAATAATAATTCATATAATAGATTTATTTTTTGGTAAAAAAATTGTCGGTATTAATATGATAAAGCATCAGATTTGGTTGTTAGTAAGAGATGTATTAGTATTGAGTGATTAATATCAACAGATATAGTTGATGGTAAAGAAAATTGTTGGTACCTAAAAATAATACTGACAAGACTTAATTTTTTGTATGAGTTTGAAATTATTTTTTATTAAATTAAATATGATGGCCTTCGAGTCATCCCTCCCTACATTATTATGTAGAACTTGTGTGTTCATGTATATTTATGTAATCCCCTTTTAACCAATCCTTTGGTTCCCCTAACTTGTGTGTGAGTCATAAATACATGTAATAAATGGAGTATCCCAAGGTGTGTAGAGGTGGTTCAAGATGGAACCATAATGATGACAACTCAGTTGATACACAAGTGTAAATGTGGATTGTTGTAACTCATGCCAAGACCAAAAAAGGGAGTTATTTCCCCTAAGAACTAGGTTGATTTAATGTCCACTCATTAAATCGACTGTTAGATATAGGTCATGAATGATTCATTTAATTAATTAATTATTTCGTTATATGTAATTATTTATTTTATGGATACAAGACCACAATCAAATATATAAATGAATTAATGTGCAAAGATGAAATTTAAATAAATCTATTATGCATAAATGTTATATACAACATGGTTAATTGATTTATTAACATACACTTAATATTAAAAATACATGTAAAGGATAAAACAAGATAAAATTTATGCATAATAAATTAAATAAATGAATTATGCATAATTTTTTTATCAAACATGGTTAATTAATTAAGTAGAATACACTTAACATTAAAAATACATGTAAAATATACAACAATATAAAATTTAATTATAATTATTAAAAATACCTCAACCTAATATTAAGTTTGACTAAGCCTTCCGTTACTTGATTTGGAAAAAAAACTCAATATAACTAAGTGTTTGACCAACCCTTGTTGAGACACTTAATTTTACAAGGGGAGTTTTTATGAAGGTTTTGGGTTGACTTAATCGTTTTACATCAAGAGAAGTATCCCTTTCTAGAATTGGTGTAATTTGGAGGCAATTTTTAAGGAAATCCAAGTCAGAATTTCAGCATTGGGGAATCCAATCAACAGATCAAGGAGTTGCATGCCCATTGTTGGCAAAATAATTCCTACCTAAATACCTTCATGTAGCTTGACCAACCCTTTTTGGGGTTATGAAAATGGGTATATGGATCCTTTCCACCAGAATGTTAAAGCAACTATACATTTTTAGTTAAATAGTGAGGGATATTGAGACTTGATAAAATAGTTGGAGATTTAATAAATTCAATTAATTTATTATTTCTCACATAATTTATAATCAAGGAGGATTACTAATAATATGATCTTTTAATTGTAGAATAAAATGGAAAGCTCACCATCCACATTATCCTTATGATTAATATTGGAGAAAGACAACCTCCTAACTAGCAGTAACTTCCAAGAGTGGTTTAGACGACTTCGTGTTATTATAAACCTTGAATGGAAATCTTATGTGATAGAATCCCCAATGACCAATCCTCCTACTAAGTATGTGAGTGATGAAGAGTTCATTTTATATGAAAAACATTTGATTGAAGCGGTCTACATTCAATTTTTTATGCTTCCATCAATGTCTAGTGAACTCATGAAGTCTCACAAAAACATGGATGCATATAACATGATTTAGCACCTCCATGGTCTTTACCATGAGAGATCTAGACAGGAATAATTTGATATTTCCAAGGCGCTATTTCAGAGAAATCTTGGAGAGGGTTCCCTAGCTGGACATCATGTAGTCAATTCCATTGGCTACATTGAGCACCTAAAGGTTATAGGGTTTTAAACTCCCTAAATAACAGGGAACCAATCTCATTCTGGCATCCCTCCCTCAAAGCTTCTCTATCTTTATTATGAATTTTAATATGAGAAACAATGAGAAGTATCTTCCAGTTCTTCTAACTCTTATCCACATAGTTGATAAGGATACAAAGTGTGATTTTTTTTCATCCTTATGCTGGAAAAATAAAAAGGGAAAACAAAGGGATTTAAGACCAATGCTTCTTCATTCCATTCCATGAAGAGGAAGATCAATGGGAAATCATGGGAATATGATGTTGTCTATTTCACATGTGATAAGAATGAACAATGCTAGAAAAATATCACCCATCCAAACAAGCAAGGGGAAGTTTCAAGAGAATTTTTTATTGAGTACAATTTATCATTTTCTACAAATTGTGTATTAGATACATCTTGTGGTGCTCACATATGTATTCAAATATAGGAACCAAGTATATTAAAAAATATTGTTCATGGGGAGGTAGATCTACGAGAAACCAACAAAGATAAACTTGTTGATACAGCTATCATGGACTACCACTTCATGTTACTAACTGAAATGATCTTGGTTTTGAAAGGTTTTTATTATATTCCATCTGTTACCAAAAACATTATTTCTGTATCCAGACTTGATACATATGTATTTATTTTCAAATTTGTGAATAAATTTTACTTATTTTATAAAGATAATTTTTTTATGGTAAGTCACATTTAAATAATGGTCTTTATGAGTTTGATTACATAAACCAAGTAATGGAAATCAATAATGAATTTACTTTACATGAATCATACCACACCCAACTTTGGCATCACTATATAAGTCATGTAAACAAAAACTGATTGAATAAATTATATCAAGATGGATATTTAGATTCTTTTGAACTAAAACCACTTGGTGTATGGCATGCATGTGTATAAGAAAAAATGACCAAATCCCCATTTAGTGGGAAATGTGAAAGGGATAAAGAGATTCTTGAATTAGTTTATACCGATGTGCATAGACCATTTCTCATTAAAGAAAGGGGTGGGTAATCAAACTTAATAACTTTTACTAATGATTTTAGTAGATATGGATATTTCTACTTAATGATGTATAAACCAAATTATTTTGATAAATTCAAGGAATACAAGAATGAAGTTGAGAACCATCTTGGTAGGAAGATCAAAAACTCCACTCAAACAGTGGTAGAGAATATCTAAATCAAGACTTCATTGATTACTTACAAGAGTTTTAGATCCTACCCCAACTCACTCCTCCCTACATACCTCATTGGAATAGTGTAACTAAAAATAGTAACAACACCATGTTGGACATGCTGAGATCAATGATGATTCATGAAAGTCTTCTATTATCATTTTAGGGATACACGTTACAAACAAAAACAAATATATTAAACCAATTATCAAATAAATTGATAAATGGTATTGGATATGAATTTTGGCATATAAGAAAAGGCATGTTATCAAATTTATATGTGTGGGAAGTAAAGTGTTTTTTAAGGCCTCTTCAGGTAAAAAACTTTCACTATGAGGCATAAAGTTTACCTTTATAGGATACCCTAAGGAAATAAGGGGATATTGCCTATATGACCTCTCAGACAAAAATGTTATTATGGAAATACACTCCATATTACTTAAGAGAGATAAAATATCTAAAAGATATAATGGGAGTGATATAGACTTCAATGAAATTGAGGATCAAGGAACACAATAGTTGGTACATGAATAGATTCCACAAATCCCTATGGAAGAAGAAACTGTTCACAAGACACAAGTACTGCGTAGGAGTATAAGAGAAGTTAGAGAACTAGAATGTTATGGTTTTCTAGTCACCAAGGATGGTGACTCATTATTAGTTGATAACAATTATTATCTAAACTACAAGGAAGAAGTAAGTACCATAGAAGTTTCCAAGTGTCAAGAAGCCGTGAATTCTAAAATGGATTCCATGTACCAAAACCAAGTTTGGATTTTGGTAGACCCTCCAATAGATGTAAATCATGTTGGTTAAAAATGGGTATTCAATAAGAAACTAGAAATGAAAGGATAAGTAAGTACCTATAAGGTGTGAATGGTTGCAAAAGGGTTTAAACAGTGTCAAGGCATTGACTATGGAGAAAACTTTTCACCAGTTTCAATGTTGAAATACATCATAATTCTACTTGTCATTGTAGCGTACCAAGACTATGAGATTTGAAAAATGGATGTCAAAACAGATTTCCTTAATGGGAATCTTTAGAAATATGTTTATATGAAACAACCTGAACAGTTTTTGACTTCAAAGGATTATATTAAGATATGTAAATTGAAAAAAATTCATTTATGGATTAAAGAAAGCATCTAGGTTGTGGAACATTTGTTTTGATGAACCCATAATGGAATTTTACTTTATAAATAAAAAATTTGATCCTTGTGTCTATAAATGGTTTAATGGGAGTGCATTAATTTTCTTAATAGTATATGTTGATGAAATATTACTCATAGGAAATGAAATACTAGTCTTATAGTTTGTTAAGGTGTGGTTGAATAAATGATTATCTATGAAGGATTTGGGTAAGGAAGTATATATTCTTAGGATCAAGATCCATCATGATAGATCTAAGAGATTACTGGACCTAAGTCAAAGTACATAAATTAAAAAGATACCGAAGAGATTCAATATAGAATAATACAAAGGTGGATTTCTTCTAGCATCACATGGCATTCTTCTTTCTAGAAAAATATATTCTGAGACACATGAGGAAATAAATAGAATAGAAATTATTCCATACACATCAGTGATTGGGTCAGTCATGTATGTTATGCTATGTACTAGGATAAATGTCACCTACACATTAAGTATGGTATGAAGATATAAATATGATCCAAGTGAACACTAATGGATGGAAGTGAAGACTATGCTTAAGTATATGTGGTGTACTAAGAATATGTTCCTATTTTATAGAGGAGATGATGAACTAGTATAATAGTATATGAATATGCTAGTTTTCAAACTGATCAAGATGACATGAAGTTAGAAATGGGATATATCTTCACTTTGAATGGAGGTGTTGTGAGTTGGAAGAGTTCATTTTGAATATATTATGGCTTCTAAGGAAGCTAAATAAAGTAGTATGGATGCATAACTTCATCTAATAACTTTTTGTGATATCTAGTAAAAATATCCTATCACACTCTATTATAATAATATTTTAGTGGTGGATCTTGAAAAAGATCCAAGGTCACATCAACAGATGAATCCCGTACTTTGGAAGTATCATAAATTGTGGGTTTTTTTCTCAAAGTGGAGAGGTTATAGTGAGTAGTATTTACATGGAAGAAAATGTAGCGTACCCTTTGACTAAAGCCTTGAATCTATATAAAAATGATTATAATGTGATGTCTAGAAGACTCAAAGTCATAGACATTTGGATCTAGTCCAAGTGGGAGTTTATTGGAGTTGTTGTCTTAGGACCAACTGATTGTACTTTTATCACATTTATATTCTATGTATCAAATATTAATTAAACATAATACTATATATTGTACATGTTTCTTCATGAATTTAATGAAATAATGTACTAGAGTATCTGTTTCATTAATAAGGTCATCTATGTTCCCCACTATGATGATAACCTTGAAGTGCTATGACAATATTATTATTATAGTTCTATGGTTGGATAACTTACCAGGATGGGAAACATAATATAGAGAATTATATGTGTGATTAATCATATGTAGATGAGGCTACTTCTAATGAAGTTAAAATTTGGTAATCTCCAAGATGGGAGATTATGAGAACAAATCTGCCAGTAATAATTCCACATGTTTTGGTGTCATAGGATATTCCTATCTATAAGTGTGTTTAATGGTACTTAGAATTTAATATCATTGTTAATGTATGTCATGACTCATGTACTTAGATTTACTGATGAAAAATATCACGTCATATGTTGTGGGAAGTAGGGTACATTGGGTGCGTCATGATTAACATGTCATTAATGGACAAGTCGAGGAAGAATTTGTCCCTTCCATATCCATGGAAGCTGATATCTCATCCCTTTGGTTGAAATATAACTACCACCCTAAATTCCATGTCCACGGTGTAATGATGTGTTTAATTTAGATATTCAATGAAAGATATATCAAACATAATGGTTGGTGACATGGATGTGAAACATGTTTGATGAGATCTCTTGATAAAGGGATGATATTACATAGTGAGCGATCATATGTGGTTATCATCATTATGACATTAAGTTCTTTATATTGGGTGCCTTGACCTATTGATAGACATTAATCTTGGACTTTAGTCCACCTCAACTAATTCCAATGAGAAATAATTCTAGAGGGTCACACACTAAGAACTTCCGTTGATCTCTATTAAATTATATTTAAATTTAATTAATGAAATTAATATTATTCTCAAGATCGGGGAATAATTTCATTCAGGTTATATTAATCATATAAATTAAATAAACATATATTCATCGACATGTGAATAAAAATATATTTTTCTATTTCATTGAATATTTAATAAATATTTATTCACTGATATGTGAATGAAATATTTATTGATGAATAAAATAATTATTCAGGTATTCAATAAATATCATGGAGTTTGAATAGATCAAGACCACATTAGATGATAAAATAATTATTTACAAGATGGTAAATATTATTTATTAGTTTTTTCAAGTTGAAATAACACAAAATAATAATAATATTAGTATGATGTGGAATGAGGTTTATTAAATGTTTTAAATTTTATTTAATATCCATCATGCAATTAAATAATATTTTAACTTAAAACATTTCTACATAAATAGATGGTTAGTTCTATTGTTTATTTCATCTAAGATTGAGAATAGAGGATTTTTGTGCACAATGAATTCTCTCTTCCTATCAAGAACAAGAAATGCAGGAGAGATTTATTCAATACTGAAGAACAAGAGATAAATAAGGATCAATGAAATACATTTGATTCACCATGCTAGTATCCAGAGATTGAGTGGCATTTCTTAGAGATCATTGGAGAATGTGTGGATCACCGTAAGAGGGGTTCTATCATTGGATCCTCACAGCACAATGAAGAAAATCTGAAAGGGTCTTTTCAAATAATCAACATTCATCAACGAAGAAAGTTCCTATACCCAGGTATTAATTTCTTTAGATATTAAATAATTTAATTATAAATTTTACATGCAAGAGCCTCACTCATGGTTTTAGGAAATGATAATTAAAATAAATTTTAATACATGGCCCACCATCACACGCTTCCGCTATGCCCATAACCAATATGTGGTATCAGAGTAGTCATGTTTAAATTTGTAATTATTTATTTGATTTTTGATCTATGCACAATTGTGGTTAGATATTCATTTCATGTTATTAATTTTTTTTAATCTGATTTGGATTAACATGTTATCGACATATAATCATGTTTGTTAAATGTTTCATTTTCTTAAAAGTTTAAGAAAAAATGAAGAATGACAAGAGATTCCATTGGAAAGTGCCAAATATTTGGATAGTAAAACGTGGTTACACAATGTGTATTGAGAGAACACATTTTTTATCCATGCACATTGTACCTAGATATACCAAGTATTTAATTACACATGGTGCGTTTATTGCACATCATGTGTTGACCAGACCAATCTAGAACACGACAAGCAGATACATGGCATGTAGCTGGTATGTACATGATGTTTAATCCAACTAAGTCAACACGTCTATGACCCATGCATGTCACTCAGATAAATGGTAACTGAGACACACGATGTGTAGCTAGATTTCACATGACGTGTAATCTTCCAATTAATTACAGAATTAAATTACATTAAATTGAAAATTACTGCATTAAAATTTCAATTTATTGATTGGAACCTATTGTCTTATTGAAAATGTAATAATGGTTTTAATTTTTTTTAAATGCTCAATTAATTTATTGTAATAAATATGTCATTATTGGTTCTACCATTTATTTTCCATGAATTCCATAAATGATAGGTATCTTCAATTAATTTTGGATGATCATTAAGATAAAAGGGAATTAATTAATTAATTAATTTATTAATGCAAGAATGTTTTTAATAATAATAAATAATAAATAAATAAATAAATGATATCTAGTTAATTTTGTGTATTTGTTTCATATATGTCCATTTATGAGCTTGACCAAGACCTTTGTATGTGTTGGATGTTTTAATTTAATTTATTACATAGTTTTTCAATTATTTATTATTAAATTAAATATTATAGCATGTGAGTCATCTCTCCCTCCATTATTATGTAGAACTTGTGTATTCAAGGATATTTATGTCATCCCTTTTTAACCAATACGTTGGTTCCCCTCACCTGTATGTGATTCATAAATACATGTAATTAATGGAGTATCTTGAGCCATGTGGAGGTTGTTCAAGATGAAACCATGATGATGCCAACTTATGTTATACAAATGTGTAAGGGTGGAATGATGTAACTCATGAAAAGACTAGAAAAAGGAGTTATTTACCCTAGGCCATAGGTTGATTTAATGTCTTATCATTAAATCAATTGTTAGATAAAGCTAATGAATGAGTCATTCTATTATTTTTTTATTTCTATTTATACAATTTTTTATTTTATGGATGCAAGGCTGTGATCACATAAATAAATGAATTAATGAGAAAAGTCAGAATTTAAATAAATCTATTAGGCATAAATGTTTTTTCCAGTATGGTTAATTAATTAAGTGACATCCACTTAATATTAATAAGGCATGTATTGAATAAAACAAGATAAAATTGATTCATAATAAATGAAATAAATGAATTATGTGTAAATGTTTTATCCAACATTGTTAATTAATTAACTAACATCCGCTTAATATTAACAAGACATGTAAAAGATAAAGAAAGATAAAATTTAGGTATAATTAAATATAATCCCTCAACTGAATATTAAGTTAGACTAAGCCTTTTGTTCCTTGATTAAGAACAAAACTCAATATAATTAAGTGTTTGACCAACCCTTGTTAGGACAATTAATTTTATAAGGGGAGTTATTATGAAGGTTTTGGGTTTAATTAACCATTTTACATCAAGATTAATATCCCTTGATATAATTTTTGTAATTTTAGGCAAGTTTTAAGGAAATCCAAGTCAGGATTTCAATATCGGGGAATCCACTCAATTGATTAAGGAGCTACATATCCATAGTTGGAAAAGACCTACCTACCTAAATACCTTCAAGTATCTTGGATAACCATTATTGGGGTTATGAAAAGAGGTATATGGATTCTTTACACTAAAATGTTAAAGAAACTAGACTTTTCGAGTTCAATGGTGAGGGCTATTGAGACTTGATAAAATAGTGGTAGATTTAATAAAATAAATTAATCTATTATTTCTCACATAATTTGAAATCAAGGAGGAGTACTAATAATACGCTCTTTTAATTTTAGAATAAAATTGAAATATCATCATCCACATTATCCCTATGATCAATATTGGAGAAATAAAACCTCCTAACTAGAAGTAACTTCCAAGAGTGCTTTAGATTCCTTCGGGTTATTCTATTCCCTAAATCAAAATCTTACGTGCTAGAATCCTCAATGCCTGATATTCCTGCTAAGAAGGTGAGTAATGATGATTTCCTTTTCTACGAAAAACATTTGAGAGACATGGTCAACATTCAATGTTTGATGCTTTCATCAATGTCTAGTGAACTCTTGAAGTCTCATGAAAACATAGATTCATATAGCATGCTTGAGAACCTTCGTGGTCTTAACCAGGAGAGAGATAGATATGAACAATTTGATATTTCCAAGTCCATATTTTAGAGAAATATTAGAGAGGTTGCCCCAGATTGGCCTCATGTAGTCAAGATCAATGGATACATTGATCACCTAGTAATTCTAGGGTTTTAAAATCCCCAAAGAACTGGGCACCGATCTCATCCTGTAATCACTCCCTCAGAGATTCTCCAGCTTTTTATGAATTTTAATATGAAAAACATTGAGAAATGTCTTCTAGATCTTCTCAATCTTCTTCACCAAGTAGATAATGATATGAATTGTGAAAATTCTTTTGTCCTTATGGTGAACCAATGGAAAAGTAAAGAAAAGATCTTTAAGACCAAATCTTCTTCACACCCTTCAAAGAAGAAGGAAATCAAGGGGAAATAAAGGGAATAAGATGATTTCTATTTTTCATGCAGAAATATGGGCCACTGGAAGAAAAAATTCACCCATCCAAAGAAGCAAAGGGAAACTTCCAGATCATTTTTTATTGAGTGAAATTTATCATTTTCTACAAATTGGGAATTATATACAGCTTTTACTTCTCACATATGTATTCAAATACATGAACCAAGTAGATTAAAAAATATTTTCTAGGTGGAGGTAGATCTACGAGAAGCCAATAGATCTAAACTTGCTACTATAGCTATCGGGGACTACCGATTAAAGTTACCAACCAAAATGATCTTGAATTTGAAAGGTTATTATTATGTTCTATCTATTACCAAAAACATTATTTCTATATCCATACTTGATACAAATGGACTTATTTTCAAATTTTGGAATAAATGTTACTTATTTTCTATAGATAACATTTTTTATGGTATGAAACATTTAAATAATGGTCTTTATGTGTTGGATTACATGAACTATGTAATGGAATTTGATAACTAAGTTACTTCAAATGAATCATACAACACCCAAATTTGGAATTAATGTATAAGTCATGTAAATGAATAAATCTTTACTAAATTACATCAAGATGGATATTTATATTATTTTATACTAAAACCACTTGGTGTATGTAAGCCTTGTGTCTATAAATGGTTTAATGGTAGTACAGTCATTTTCTTAATAGTATATGTTGATGAAATGAAATACTAGTCTTATAGTGTCACACCTTGAACTTTAAATATTATTCATTTAAATTATTTAATTATTTTTAGTCTTGTTTTTGATTTTTGGTAGTAGGCAGGCAGAAATTTAAATTTTTGGAGGGTTTTAAGTTATTGTACGGTTATCCCGCATGGTTAGTAGTAGTTTTGAGTTGCCTATGTGGGTGCCCAAGTGGGTCTAAGGTGTTTCGAATAGCTTGTTCATGATCTATTAATCCATGAAACAAGCATACAGTTTGGATTTATGAGTTAAAATGCCAAGTGGTACAGTTTGAGCATAGTTTTCTCAACCGTGCATATGCCTAGGAGTAACCATGCGGGGGTTCATGGCCCAGATAATGGCCAGTGCATGATTGGCACATGTTTTTTCTAAACCATGTGAAAATAGTGCAAGTTTCTGGGTTAAAAAAATATATTTTTATTTCTTTTTTCTTCTTCTTATTTTCCTTCCCCTCTTATTTATTTTCCCCCTTTCCTCCCCTTGTACATCGCATGACCGACCTCCCCCTCTCTTCTATAGATGCACACAACCCCCTATGCCGACCTCCCTCTCTATTGGATTTTCCTCCCATTTCCTTTAGTAATTTTGGTTGACACCCTTAGGTAATCCCTCCTCTTACCTCCTTCCTTCCTTTTGAATTTTTCCTCTCCCTCGGCCAAACCCTAGGATTTTGGGTGTGCTGATTTTTTATACTTATCTTATTAATAGGTCATGTTATGGGTCTCCCATGACTTCTTATCATGTGTTTCAGCATCCTCTTCTAAAGGTGTAACATTTTGGACTGTTCTAGTCCACCCGCCATCGTTTTGAGTTTGGTTTCTTTCTGCCTTTACTTTTTCCCAATTTTAATTTGGGGTTTTGTAATATTTGGGTTCCTAATATTATTATAGTGCATTTTGATCTTCATTGGGGTGGGTTTTTTAAAGAATTATGAGTGCAGGCATAGGTATGAATGTATATATATGAGTTCCCACTTTTATATATATTCACCCATGGTATGATGAATATATGTAATTGGGCTAGGTGTTCTTATGTATATATATATATAAAGATGCATACACGTGTAACTGTAAAGGGGTATATGAAAGTATAATTATATATGTATAGATCCCCATGCACATATATTTCTATGAAAATAAGTGAATAGGGGCTAGGTGTCCTTATATACATGTGAAGGTTCATATGCATGCAAGAGGAAATGGAAGATTCTAGTAGTCGTCATCAAGCAATGTGCCTTGAGTTTGAGGTAGGTTCCCTATGCCTAATCATTTAAATTGGAAATCTATGATTTCATGGCATTTTTTAAATTTTTTTTCTATTTTTTTATGAAATACATATGCTATATATATATATATAATTTATCATGGTCCTTGGAAATTGGATCTTAAATTGGTTTCTAGGCATTATCTTGAACTTTTTAAATGGGTTTCTTTGAGTTAAGCATGGTTTCAATCTAGTTTTTAAATGTGTGGTGCCATGGTTGTTCAATTGACCTTTAAAATGGTTTTGGAATTAAAAGTGTTTGGAAATAGTGTTTTCTAAAGTGAAAGTATTCCTTTTAAAAAAATTTGGTCTATTTGGATCTTTGAGAATGTTTTGTGGAAGTGGAAAACCCCCACTAGAGGCATGCCCCCTTATTTTAGAAATATGACGTGCATGCTAAATGTGGGATTTATGATATGTGTCTAGTGAAAATGATTGTGAAATGTTCTGTGACTTAAGAAGAAGGATGGTCTTATGGAGGGAGATCAGTGGTGAGGAGTTGGATGGGTTTTTGGGTAAAGAAAATGATATGTACATATATGTTAGCTTGGTAAAAACTCAACACCATTTGAAAGAGATCATGGGAAACCTGGGTACCTTGGTGGAAAGAATAGGACTAGTATTCTAGGTGGATCAGTAGGGTCAAGGTCCAGTTTCCCCCTAGATGTATTGACAATACAACACTAAATAAACATTTAATGATGATTGGAGACCACTAGACCTTGGGATATGTTCCCCTCTAGTGGATAGTTCATGAAGATGCTGTGGTTTATGGTTTCTATACCATGTCACCGAGGTACGAGGATCCTAGGACTTCACTAACCCTAGCTATATAGGTATTTCCCATGGTTCTCATGTTGTGATCTCTATTCCAGCTACTTTCACACTTGTTTCATCCTTTATGAAAACCATGTTTCAATATAAATTTTTTTCCTTTGGTTTTGAAATTTCTATGCATGCTTGGAAACTATTTTGGAAATTTGATGGAAAGAAAATGATTTTTCTTGAAAATGGACGCTTGTTACTTGAATTTGAAAAGAATAGAAAAAATTCTTGTAAAAGTCATCTGAAATCTTACTGATTATGTGGCCTTATTGGTCACTCAGAGAGGTTTTTCAAGTGGATTCTTTAGAAGAACAAGTCACAGTTAAAGGATTTCATCTTCTTACTGTGTGGTACTGGATGATTCAGACATCAGGGATCCAACCATAGGCCCCTGATTGAAGCTTGCATGGAGTCAGGAATCGTTGGGTGTGTGTGTTGGGGGGGGGGAGCTTGGTCTAGCTTTTGTCTCTAGTTCTAGAATTAGAATTATTTAAGTTCCTCTTTGGTTGTGGAAGGATTGGTAGCCTTTTACCCTTGTAAACCTATATATTTATGGTTGTTCCTTATGGATGCAACCCCTTTAATGGTTGTATCTTCGTGAATTGATTTTAGTTTTGGGTTTTTCTAATTTTTTAGATACTTTAATCTTATGGAGATAATAAATTGTGGGTGGTTTCGCTACTTAGTTTAGGGTTTCTTTCATTGGAATCCCCTTGTGGCGGTGGTTGGTCCATTTTGTGGGTTCTTGTCTTGGTTCATTTTGTTAGTTCCAGAGTTATCCCATATTGAGAGTTTCAATGTTGGCCACACTAGTTAGGTTCTTATGGTGGGGAGAAACCTCCTAATTTCCCCATGGTTCCTCTTATTGTGATTCTCTCAAGAGCTAGTTAGGCATGACTTGTGGAGTTAAAAGGGATCACACTGTAGTTCGTGGTTTCATTTGGTCTCGTGTAGTTTTGGGTTCTGGTTTCATCTCTTATTCAGTTGGGTGACTTTATGGGTGATGAAATTTTTTTGTGGTGGGGAGAATTATTACACCCTACCATAAATTTTAATTATTTTAATTATTTAATTATTTTTAGCCTCTCTTTTTATTTTTGGTAGTTGGTGGGCTGAAATTTAAATTTTTGGATGGTTTTTAGCTGTTGTATGGTTAGCTCACACAGTTAGTAGTAACTATGTGGTGCCCATGTGGGTGCATAGGTGGGACTAAGGCATGAAACATGGCTTGTGCACAATTTATTAATACATGCATAAAGTATGTGGTTTGTCTATGTGAGTTGACAGTGCTGAGTGGCACGATTTGAGTATGATTTTCTCAACCGTTTGTCTACCTAGGAGTAACCGTATGAGGGTGTCTTACCCAGATAGTGTCCAACGCACGGTTAGTACACGATTTAGTAAACTGTGTGATTTACTCGGTTTAAAAAAATATTTTTATTTCCTTTTATCACTATTTTTTATTCTCATTCCCCTCTTATTTATTTTTCCCCCTTTCCTCCCCTTATGCATTACACGACCAAACTCCCCCACTCCTCCATAGCCGTGTGCCACCCCCTCCATTGAGTTCCCTCACCACTTGACTTTCCTCCCTATTCCTTTAGGATTTTTGGTCGACACATTGAGGTAAGCCCTCCTCTTCCCTCATTCTACCTTATTTTATCTTTTTTTCTCCCCTCTTGTGGTGTTCGATTTTTTCGAACCCTAGGGTTTTGGGTGGGCTGATTTTTGATTTTTCTCTTCTTAATAGGGCACTTGATGGGTCTTTTGGGAATTTTTATCGCATGTTTTGGAATTTTCTACCGAAGGCATATCATTTTAGATAATTTTGGTCCACCCACCATCGTTTTGAGGTTGGTTTCCTTCTGATTTTCCCTTTTCCAAATTTTAATTAGGGTTTTTGTGATATTTAGGTATCTTATTTTGTTGTAGTGTGTTTTTTTATTCATTGGGGTGAGTTCGATCCACCGTTTTCAAATACTTATAGGAATATGCATATGTAGGCATGTATATATGTGACTTAACCTGTTAATACATATTCACCCATGGAAAGATGAATATATGTAATGGGGCTAGGTTTGATTATGTGTATATATGAAGATGTATACACATGTAAATGTAAAGGGGTATATGCAAGTATAAGAATATATATAGGTATCCCCTTGTACATATTTTTCCACTCAAATATGTACATAGGAGCTTGGTGTCCTTATATATATGATAAGGTTCATATGTGTGTGCAAGTAGAAAGGAAAGATTCTAGTTAGCATCATCAAGCAGCGCACCTTGAGTTTGAGGTAGGATACCTACACCTAATCCTTTAAATTTTAAATCTTTGATTTCTTGACATTTTTGAAATGTGATTTCCATTTTTATATGAAATGCGTATACTATATATATATATATATATATAATTTTTTTGGTCCTTGGAAAGTGGCTCTTCACTTGGTTATTAGGCATTCTATTGAACTTTTTAAATGGGTTGCTTTGAGTAAAGCATGGTTTTAATCCCGTTTTTAGATGTATGGTGCCTTAGTTGTTCAATTTCCCTTTTAAATGGTTTTGGAATTAAAAGTGTTCGGAAATAGTGTTTTGTAATTTGAAATGATTCCTTTTAAAATAATGACACCAATTTAGAACTTTGAGAATGTTTTGTAGAATTAGAAAAACCCCTCTTGAGACGTGCCCCCTTATTTTAGAAATATTATGTGTGTGTTAAGTGTGGGATCTCTGATATATTCCTAATTAAGAGGATTACAAATTTTTTGTGACTTGAGAAGGGGGATGCACTTAAGGAGGGAGATTGGTGGTGAGAAGTTATATGGGTTTTTGGGTAAAGAAAAGGATATGTACGTATATGTTAGCTTGATAAAAACTCACCACTATTTAAAATAGAGAACATGGGAAACCTTGGCCCGGTTTTCCCTAGGTGGGTAGAATAAGACTAGTACACTAGGTTGATTAGCAGGGCCGAGGCCCAGTTTTCCCTAGATGGATTGATGCTATAACACTAACTAATCATTTAATGATGATTGGAGACCATGAGACCTTCATACATGATCCCCTCTAGTGGCTCGTGCATGAGGACACCGTGGGTTATGGTTTCTATACCATGTCATCAGGGTATGGGGATCCTAGGACTCCACTAACCTTAGCTACCTAGGGATTTCCCATGGTGCTCATGTTGTGATCACCATTTTAGTTTCTTTCATACTTGTTTCATCCTTTATGAAAACCACATTTCAATCTAAATTATCTCTTTTAGTTTTGAAATGTATATGCATAGTTTGAAACAATTTTGAAAATGTGATGGAAAGAAAATGGTTTTTCTTAAAAATTGATTCTTGTTACAAGAATTTGAAAAGAATATAAAACCTTACTTTTATATATTTGTATTTTCAAACTAGCATGACTTGGTTTTCCTTTTTAAAGTTAAGGCATATGGAACAGTTTATTCGATCATACCAGTTAAGTTTTAATACTCATGCCTATATATTTACTTCTTATTTTATCTTGGGTGCTAATTCCATCTTGGTCTCAGTCACTATGTTTTGACATCATTTTAGAGGTTGGTGGTGACCCGTAGAGCCACATGGAGGTATATGTAGTTTTATTTTCTTTCTGCTGGTAGTGTTCACTTTTATTTTTCAGTTTATATTTATTTATATGTCATTTTTATGGTCAAAATCCTTCTCAATTTATTATCTTTGATTCCCAACATTAGTTTCCATCCTATTAGGATCAAGAATACCACTCGGGCCTTATTGTGGGCCGGATCGGGTGACTGGTTTGGGGTCGACCTGGGTTGGTTCACAACATATAGTCTGTTAAGGAACGGTTGAATAAATTCCTATCTATGAAGGACTTGGGTGAGACAACATATATTCTTGGGATCAAGATCCATCATGATAGATCTAATAGGTTTCTTGACCTAAGTCAAAGTATATAAATTAACAAGATAACAAAGAGATTTAGTATGGAATAATCCAAGAGTGGATTGTTTCCAGCATCACATGGCATTCATCTTTCCAAGAAAATGTTTCCTGAGAAACATGGAGAAATAAATAGAATGTAAAGGATTCTATATGCAGTAGTGATTGGGTCAGTCATGTATGATATGCTATATACTAGGCTAAATTCCACCTACACATTAAGTGTGGTAATAAGATATCAAGATGATCCAGGTGATCACCATTGGATGGAAGTCAAGACTATCCTTAAGTATCTGAGGTTTACTAAGTATATGTTCTTGTTTTATGGAGGATATTAGGAACTATTATTCATAGTATATGGAGATTATAGTTTCCAAACTGATCAAGATGACACGAAGTCATAAATGAGATACATATTCACTTTGAATGGAGGTGTTGTGAGTTGGAAGAGCTCATTATGAGTATATTGTGTCTTTTGAGGTTGCTAAGGAATTAGTATGGATGTGAAACTTCATCCAATAACTTTATGTGGCACATATTAGTAAAGATACTATCACACTTTATTATGATAACAATACAACGGTGGCTCTCACAAAAGAGCCAATGCCACATTAATGGATGAAGTGTATACTTAAGAAGTATCAAATCGTGAGATATTTTTCTCAAAGAGGTATGGTTACAGTGAGAAGTATTTACATGGAAGACAACATAAAATACCCCTTGACTAAATCCTTTATTATTAGAAACATTATTATCATGTGAGGTCCAACAAACTCAATGTCATAGGCAGTTGGTCCTAGTCCAAGTGGGAGTTTGTTGGATTTGGTATCCTAGTGCCAACTAATTGTAATTTGATTAAATTAATATTTGATTTATTAAATATTAATTTAACATATTATTACATATTTTTTATTGTTCTTCATGACTTTAATGTAATAATGTCCTAGAGTATTTTTATATTTATAAGATCATAGAAATTCTCTACTATGATGAGAACCTTGAAGTGCTATTACAATATTATTAATATAGTTCTGTAGTTGGATAACATACTATGATGGGACACATAGTATAGAGACTATTAGGAGTGAGTACTCATAAGTGGGTGAGGCTTATTCTCATGAAGTTCACACTTGGTAATCTTCAAGATGAGAGATTATGAGAACAAACCTACCCGTGGGAATTCTGTATGTTTTGATGTCATCACTTATTCCTATCTATGAGCATGTGTAGTGGTTCTTAGACTTTAAGATCATCATTATTATATATCATGACTCGAGAACTTATATTTACTAATGCAAATAATCACTTCATATTTTGGCAGTAAGTAGGGTACGTTGGGTGTGTCATGATTGACATTTCATTAATGGATAAGTCAAGGAAGGATTTCTCCCTTCCAAATTTATAGAAGCTGATATCTTAGCCCTTTGATAGAATATATCCATCTCCCTAAATTTCATGGTAATGGTGTAATGTGGTTTTTATTTCAGATAGTAAAATTAAGACGTATCAAGAATATAGGTTGGTGATATGGATGTGCAACCTGCTTGTTGAGATATTATGAAAAAAGGATTATATTATATAGTGAGAGATCATATGTGTTTATCATCATTGTGACATTAAGTTATTTATCTTGGGTTCAATGACCCATTTCTAGAAAGCAATCTTGGAATTTAGGCAATCCCACCTAATGCCAATGAGAAATAATACAAGAGGGTCACACACTAAGCATTTCTATTAATGTCGATTAAATTATATTTGAATTTAATTAATGGAATAAATATTATTATCAAGACTAAGGAATAATTTTATTCAAGTTATATTGATCGCATAAATTAAATAAATATTTATTCACCGATATTTGAATAAAAATATATTTGTTTATTTTATTTAATATTTAATAAATGTTTATTCACCGGTACATGGATGAAATATTTATTTATGAATAAAATAATCATTTGGGTATTCAATAAATATAAATGAGTTTGAATGGACCAAGACCACATATAGTGATAAAATAATTATTTAAAATATGGTAATTATTATATATCAATTTGTGCAAGTTTACACACCAAAAATATTATTATTATTATTATAATGTAGAATGAGGTTTATTAAAGGTTTTAAATGTTATTTAATATCTAACATGCAATTAAATATTTTTTTAACCTAAACTATTTCCTTATAAATAGACGGTTATGTTTTTCATATATTTCATCCAAGATTGAGAATAGAGAATTATTGTGCACAATGAATTCCCTCTGCCTCTCAAGAATGAGAAACATGAGAGATATTTCTTCAAGACTAAATAACGAGTGATCAAGAATGAACAAAACAAGACATTCAATTCACTGCGGTAGTACCCAGAGATCGAGTGGTATTACTCAGAGATCACAGGAGAATGTGTGGATCACTGCTAGAGGGATTCTATCATTGGATCCTCACAACACAATGAAGGAAATCTGAAAGGGTATTTTCGGATGATCAACATTCATCAACGAAGAAATCTCCTAAGCCATGTATTAATTTCTTCAGATATTAAAAAAAAATTATTATAAATTTGACATGAAATATCCTCGCTCATTGTTTTTGGAAACAATAATTAATTTTTTTAATATATCGACCGCCACTGCACGGTTCCACTATGCCCGGAACAAATATAATTGACTAACATGCTTTCAGTATCGCATTGATTCTAACTGGAGGTGGGTGTATTTGACCTCCCTAGAGAGAGATAAGTTTTTTTTGTGATGGTAAAGTGGGATGTTAATGAAATAAGTGATGGACCTATTTTCAGTCATGTAGAAGCTATTACAACATAGATGGAAAGTATAGTTCTTATGGTGGATAGGTAGTGGTTCCAACCACTTTTCCTCTTATAGTGGATCAGTTCCAGAATGTATTTCCATAGTATTTATCAGGAATTACTCTTGAAAGAGAGATCGAGTTCACAATAGATCTCATGCCAAGTGAATAAACCATATTGATTCCCCTTTATTATATGGCACTAACCAAGCCGAGAGAGTTGAAGGCACAACTTGAGGATCATATGGTGAAGGGATTTGATCATCCGAGTACCTCTCCTTAGGGTGCTCCGGTTCTATTTTCCAAAAAAAGAAGATGGTGGAATCTAGTTATGTTCATATTATCAGAAGTTTAACCAATTTATGGTGAAAAAATATCCCTTGACAAGGATTGATGACCTATTCAACTAGTGAAGAGGTTACAAATATTTTTCCAAGATCAACTTGTGATCAATTTACCATCAGTTGTGAGTCAAGGTTGAGGATATACCAAAATTAACATTAAGAATAATATATGGATTATATTAGTACCTCATAATTCATTTCCATTTGATAAATGCATTTATGGTTTTCATGGCTCTCATGAATTTTATTTTTCATCCCTACTTAGAATCCTTTGTTATGGTGTTCATTGATGAGATTTTTGGTATATTCACAGACTCCAAAGTAACATGTTGAGAACCTTGATATTGTATTGGGAATGCTTCAGGCACATCAAATTTATTCCAAATAATCTAAGTGTTTATTTTGGATTCATGTGGCATGATTTCTTGGGAATGTGATATCAGAGATAGAGATTTCAGCCGATCCAAATAAATTGGAAGTGATGATATCTTTGGATCAACCCTAGAATGTGTTTGACATTCAGAGCTTCCTTAGATTACTCAGGTATTATAGATAGTTCATTTAAGACTTATATCACTTGAAAACACCTATAACCAGGTTGACTAAGAATGAAACCTTGAGATTTAAAAAAAGACTATGTTTTATAGTGTACATGACACATAACACTGATCTTAAATGAACCACAAAATATTATTATTTAAATATGATCGTTATAATCCAGTTGTTGAATTGGTGGGTATAAATATGAATAGACACATTATATATATATATATATATAAAGGTTATACTTAATAAAAATTTATTAATTAATTCATAGGAAATAAGAACTCATTTTTTAGTAAAGTTATTTTATGCTTCAAAAATATGTTTTCTTCAAAAAAGATTTTTATTGATTTTTATGAGAAAATGATGTAATTAATTTATAGAAATTTTAGAAATTATTTTTGATAAAAACTATATCATTTTTTAAATCAACTTATAAAAATTATCTTAGGGTGAAATTTTGATATTTTTTGAAAAAGATTGTTTTTTCAGTGAATAGTAAAAAATACCATTTTTGTACAATTGTAATTCCTTTAAATATTAATGTCTCATAATGATTTGAATTTGATATTAAATTCATACAAGAATTATTTAATATGATATAATATAATTAATTAAATTGTAATTATCATTATACTTCATTTTGGTATAAGTTCATTTTTGGGCTTAAAAACAAAGTTTTCTAAAAAACTATTTTTATGTGTACAACATGTTTTTATCTTAATTAATTAAATAAATAAAAATTTATTAATTATTTTAATTAAATTTATATATTATATATTCAATAAAATTATTTTACATTAATTTTATGGTTTTTACTCGTCATGAAATAAGAATAAATCGAGTTTTATGCTTAAAAATACATTTTTCTATAAATGGTTTTCATCGCATTTTTTAGGTTTAATTTTAAATTAAAATTTTACACTTATTTAAATTTAATTTGATAAAATTTATTATAAATTTTTAATAATTATAATTAACATTAGGTAATATTTTCAACTTAATATTTGGTCCTTAAGAATAGTAATCATAGTAAATATCTATCAATATGGTAAGGGTATAAGATAAACTGAGTTAAAATTGGGTTAAAACCATGGGGTAAAGCTTTAGAATATATCTAACGCATGACTTTATCATATTTTATGAGTATTTTTTCAGCCATAGATAATTTTAAGAAGTTAAATAATGTATTTTAAACTATTATTTTGAATTTGGAAACCTAAGATTGACTTTTGAGAAGACAACTTTATTTTATTCAAATTAAAATCTTTTTTTAGGTATTTGAATTTAATAGAATAGTTATAAGATTACATTCTGTTTTTGATTACTAACAAAGTATAAAAACCTTTATTTTTTTTATTATTTAATGAGAAAAATTCATTGAAACCAATTTATTACTTGATTTCATTGTAAAATGATTTCTACACTTAAATCAGGTATTTTCCTAAAAAATGTCTTTCTTGCATTTTATATTCTTATAATAAAAATAAGTTCTACCACCTATATAAATTTAGTTTGATAAAATTGATTCCAAAATTTTAATTATAATATCCAAATCTAATTATAATACCCCTGTTATTTTGGTCTTATAATTAAGTCATCATGGTAAAAAGTTAGGTTATTAGAGTTAAGTTTAAAATGAGTTTAAAGAGGTTTAACTAGAAGACAAGGCTTAAAATGTATATAAAACATACCAAAATATGATTTATTGAGTTTATTTAAATACTATCACATATTTAATTTGAAATTAATCAAAATTTTAACAAATTTTCCATGAATGTGACTTTATAATATTTCTATGTTTTGAAATATTATAAGAGCGTCCCTCCTATCACTTATAAAAGGGTACCTCCTCTCATCCTATCCCCACACATTTTGGATACTATATATAATCCAATAACTAACCAAATAAATTCCTAAAATCACTACCCACATTATAGATGTCTTATTTTTGGAATAATACCAACCATAGAGAGACTAAGGTGTAAAACAAAGGAGGTTTTCCAAAGAAGAGGTATAACTTTTAACTGAATGTTTTAGTTTTATTTATTCTTATACCTCATTAAAATATTATTAAAACATGATGAAATAATAATACCAGTATCTTCCATATAATTATATATTGTTTTGTAAATTAAATAACCTATATCCATCTCTTACTTCCATCAAATGGGAAATGAATCAATCATTCATGTGTACGGCGGACTACTGCCTCACGAACATATGTAATTCATTTTCCATCAGCACCTCTCACAGATGATTATAATGATGGATTTAATGTATATATTTGATATTAATGAGATAATTATCATTATTAAATTATTTAATATCATTTTTTTCTTACCATTCCATCCATTAAAAAATGAAAATATCATTTATGCGTACATGTGGATTACCACCTCCACAAAGCGATGTGATTTGTTTTTCATCACCTCATCACATGGTTGATATATATAAAGTATTTAAATAGGTAATATTATATTTATGATATAATTTTAATTCTATTAATATAAAATAATATCTACCTTCTTTATCTCATGTTCACTGAAAAGTGGAAACATTACTCATGCCTATGTATGGCCTACCATCTCCATGATTGTAACATGATTCATTTTTGATAACCATAATTCATGTTTGGTTTTAAAATTATTATTAATGTATAAAAATTATAATTATTTCATTATCATTATTATTTAGATGATGGAATAATTACCACTTTGACCACGGTCAATATACCGAAGTCTTTTTGCAATTATGAACTGAACATCCTAAAAACACATGACATGGAGTTAACCTATTAAGTAATTAAATATTTCATTGAAATAAATGAACCAAATGATTTAATGATAAATTAATAAACTTATAAAATGTTATTAAACAATTAAATAATTGATATAATTTTATTTTATAGGTATTGAAAGACATACATGGAAAGTCTGGACTCGATGTAAGAGATTTCATCTCAATTTCTCTTCATTGAGGAATATTTTAATGTTATGAATTTAATTTATTTTATATGAGGAATATGTTTCCCCTTTTTAAATGTTATATCATGAATCTTTCATATATAATGTTATTTAATGTGTCACTTCAAATTATTTCATCCTAATGGATTTTACTTGAAAGGTAGCAAGTGGTAAAGAGATTCTTAACTCGATTTCTTTTTATTGGGTTATATCACTTATTCATTGATCATATTATGTCAATATTATGTGTGAAATTACCTTTTAATTATATTTTATTTACAATTTTTTCATATGGATTTACATTTTTTACACATAATCACTCCATTAATTAATTCTCAAATTTAGTGATATGATATTTGTAAGGGGTTTTGTTTCAATTTCACTTCATTGAGGCATGTTTTAATGCTATAAACATAATTTATTTTATATGGTTTATATAATACCCATTTACATGTAATATCATGAATAGTTATATATCATGGTATTTTAATTTACAATTCAAATTTTTTAATCCAAGGGGATTTAATGTGAAATTTACCAAGTGGTAAGAGATTTCTTAACAAAATTACCTTTCATTGGGTTATGTCACTTCTAAATTGATTATATTATGTTAAGATTATGTGTGAAATAGACTTTATTTGATTTATATTTTATTTCCAATTGTTTTTTTAGATTTAATTTTGTTACACATAATCACTCAATTGATTAATTCTCAATTTAATGGTATGATCTTTATAAGGGTTATTCATCTCAATTTTTCCTTGTTTGGGACATATGTTTATGTTATGAACATATATTATTTGTATATAATTACCATTAAAATTTTATATCATGGATATCCTCATATTCACAGTATTTAAAGTTTCATTTGAATTCATTTCTTTCAAAGGCTTAAGATTTTAAAGTTACCAAAATGGAAATGATTTTTATTTTATGATATAATTTATTTTCAGGATTGTTTATGTTCAAGGTTCCTTTAAGGAAATCATATGCACTTATTTTTCTGAAACACATCCACATGTCTTTTCTTATCCTCTAGTTATGAATATGGTTTACATGTTTAGTTTATATTTCCACCCTTATTGTTTAAAGAAACATCAAGATAGTTGTTTGTAAGTGATATTGATCTTGTTTCTTATTTTATATCAAGGATATTTCTCTTCCAAATCCATGTATTCTAAAATGTTTTCAATAATGTTATTTTTAGAACATATATTTTTTCTTAGAGTTATTTTACGTGATCTTTTAACTTATTTTAAAAGTTTTTAAAATAAATTTCTTTAACATTTTCTACATGGGTCACTTTTTGACTCTCTTTACAAAATGTTTGAAAAGAATGTTTATTTTTAACATTTACAACATGAAAAAATTTTCCCACCACCATGAATGTTATTTTATTTGAACCTTAATTTATAATTTTACAAGTTTATTTTAAAATAAAAGGATTTTTACAATATTTTTTGAATTTTTATTTTTTAAAAGTGATTTTTAAAGTGGAAATGGTATTTTCCTCAAGATTGTTTTAATGATATTTATAATCATAAACAACAAAAACCCTTTATGTTACTTATGATTTAATGGGGATATTTTTTAATGATACCATCCTAATTATTTCTCTAGTTAAAATATGATTTTTTCAAGTAAATTTTCATGGAACCTGTTTCTTTTCCTCAAGTTAATAAAGGTATGAAAGGAATAATGGTTGTTTCTATGAGTTTTATGATGAAATTAAATATCCATATACATTATTCATGTTATGGTTATTGGAAATTATTTATGATGATTTTTGGTTCACTTATAAACCAAATATGAGTGGTTACATTATAAATAAAGAATGGGTGGGTATGTTATAGATCTATAAAGCATTGGGTAATGAGATGGTGTTAAATGGATAGAAGTTACTCCTAAGAGATTACAGAGTTATGTTACTCCTAAGAAATGATGAAGTTTATCAGTTATAGGTTACTACTAAAAGATATGAGAATTATATGGTTAGGTAATTTCATGATGAATTTTTGATGTTCTAAGATAGCAACACATTATATCTATTCTTTCTATGAGTTTTAATGGTTACTTTAACCAATATTGATATCACATGGCTCATGATTGTTGATTATCATTACACTTTCCTTTAATAAAGGTTTATACCATGTCACATATTTTATTATCCAGTTTTGATGGTATGAATTCTCTTATGTTACGATCTTGAAATTTTATTATTCCATCATACCCTTATGCTCATATTATGCTCATTGATGACATGATTGTTAATGATTATGTTTACCCTTATTGATCATTTGAGTTCACCCTTCTTATGTTTCCTTTTCCCTAGATTATTAAGAATGTTATTAAATGGTTTTTCTCAATAAGGGTTTCATGTGTGGAGAATTTTATGGGAGATATTGATGACTTATTGTGAAATAATAAAGGATAGGTATAGTTGAATAAAATGCTCACTTGAGGATATGAGTATTATTATGTAAGAGTTGGTCCTAAATATCTAAAACTCTAAACCTAAAAGGTCCTTGGGTATGTAAGTGATCTAATACTTCTTTTTTATGTTGTATGTTTTGAATGGATAAAAATTGGGTCATGTTTATCTGTATCAAATCCATAATTGTAATGATTATAATGTTTTAGCACCAAATATGGGTGTGAGGATCTCGGGCTATTATATTTGGCATCATATCAGGGTTTAGAATACATTGTAGATTAGGATATTTTCATGTGAGGTTAAATTAAGAGTTATGGAAACCATCATGGGTTTATGAGTTTAAGGTTAATCATAACTTCAAAGGCATAGACACCCCCCTTTTAAGATTTTAAGTGATAATATTAATTACATTAATTGTAAACATGTACAAAAAATGAAGAGAATGTTAAAAAATTCATTTAAAAAAATTATTTATACAGATTTCAAGAATTTCAAAAATATTACAGGTTAATAAATGAATTTTAATAAATATTAATTAGATAAATTAAAACATGTTAATAATATTAAAACATAGTTAATAATTATGTATAAATAAATACTAAAAATGATTAAATTCAAAAAAAATTAAAAATTAAAAAATATTACAAATGAATAAATAATATTAAATGAAATAATCTTTAAAATGAATAAATGAAATTCAATAAATTACAAAAATATTTTAAAATGTGAATTCGTAATATTAATTACACGAATTAAAGAAATAAAAATTAATAAAAATGAATTAAAATAAAGAAATAGATGATATTAATTATATAAATAACAAAATTATTAAAAATGTATTATATTGACTATACAAAAATATTAATAAATAAAATAAACTAAATTAAATTATAAACACACACATATATTCATAATGAATAGATTAAAATAAATATGATAACATTATTTGATTTTTTTTGAAAATGTAGGGTCAAAACCCTTTTATTAAAAAGAAAGAAAGCAGAGAAGATGAAAGATGGGGAAAGATAAATAAAAAATTCCCTTATCAATAAAATAGTCAAAGACCTATTTTTTATAATATCAAAATCAATCCTATATTTCTCATCATGAATAGCATTCCAATTTGTTTGCCTATGCCCACATCCTTAACTTCTGGGATGATGAACTCTCCTCCAAGTTTCTACTTATTTCCAAAGTTTATCAATGTCATTGTCCTTTGAGTTAGTTCTCCCAACATCTACTTAAACCTCCACCTTATTAGATGTTTTATCAAGTAAGGTAACCTCATTTTCTTTTCCTATGAGTGTTTGATCCTCATATGGTTGTATTTCTCCTTTATAAAGCATTTTCAGGACTATAACAGTACAACATGCCTTACTACCAAGTTATTCTATTCCTTCATTCCCTTCATTAATAGAATCAAGCACTCTATAAAGATTGTTAGTAATCACACATGCCTTCAAATATCCATGTTCTTCTCGATCATTGTGTTATAAATCACCCATATCCAATGGGTATGATCTCTTTGATTATGGAAAAAAAAATTAGAGCACTTTCTATGCAGTAGAGCTTCGCTCTCCTCCACTTTATTGTACTCCATGGATTGAGGCTAAAAATCTAGGGTACCAATACTTGAGACATCAATATCTAGTTGGGTAGGAGATACTTTTCCATAATTATTATGAAACACAAGTGTTTTATTCATATTTGAAATATCCAAAGGAGTTTTAGTATTCATGTTTCGTTTACCTTTGTGATCCCCTGATGAAATAAAATTCTCTTTCATTAACTGTTGATTAGCCGAATATTTTAAAACAACTTCTTCAATTAATTTATCATCCATTGATTCCTCATTATGTTCATTATTCATGTTCAATCTAGTTTCACCACTATGAGAGTTCATGTCATTTGACTCTAATGGGGTTAAAAATACATCCCTTACATCCTTATTATATATTTTAAATTAATTTTTGAAAGTGGAATTAGGTCCATCCTCAATCATCTTCATTTTAAAAGGCCAAGGCTGCCTCTATAATGAGGAATTAATATTAGATGTCAACATCTACTCAGTGTCCACTTTAGCTGCAATATCCTCCCATAATTTGTTTTTTTCATGAGAACTAATTCTCACCATCCACACCTGTAGGTAGGGTAACAAATTGGTATTCCTACCTGGGTATGGTTTCCAAAATACCATCCTATATAGGCTTATGAGTATCTAATTTAGATTAGTGATTGGCCATGATCCTTGTAGAAACCCCTGCCACTGCAACATCAGAATAGGATCACCTAGGATCCCTCGGGATATAATGGACCTTATCTATTTAAGGAAGTTCATCCCCAATAGAAGTAGTACTAGATGTAGGGAATTCTAAAAAAACCCCACCTTTTTGGATATTTCCCTATGTAACACCATCGGGTTGGAAGCTTTTGGATTTCTTGAAACAATAACTTTCAACATGATCTCTATTAGAGGTGAAGTAGTAAATTACAGACCTTTTTCAATTCAACTTATCATAAACAATGATTCACTACTACAAAACACAATTTTAACATCGCTAGTTTTGGCCTTTGATAGAAATTTCTACCAAAGAGAGGTTCAAATATGGCTTTTATCAGTGGTAAGAAAAGTTTTGATAAAGATTCCCTTTATCAGCACTTTTTTAAGTTCAGTTAAGGGGGGGGGGGGTTTCAATCCTCTCCCTATCACCAGTGCCCCCCCTATCAGTACCCCCACCCTTTTATAGTGATTTTCATGCAATCACATGACCCACTTTAATAACGCTTCCCTTGACCCTTTAACAGTGCTTTAGGAGATTCCATCCCTCATACGCATGCCTAGATTTGAACCTTGGACCTCCCCTTTAGGATTTGAATGCCTTTACCACTTGACCAACTTATTTTAGTATTTTTTTTGATATTTCTATTTATATATATATTTTTATTCATATTTTTATTCATATATTTGTTTAATTAATTTTAAATACATTTTTAAAATACATGTTTATGTGTGTGATATATATATACTTATATTTATTTAAATATATTATATACGAATATTCATTTACATATACTAGAATATTATATAAATATATATTCATTTATTAATACACAAATATATGTATATATAAACATTATATATATATAAGTATATATATATATTCATATATTTTTATATTGTAATGAAATGGTTAGATATTGTCTTAAATACTTTTTTAGAATATTTCTCTTTCTATATATATTTTATATTTAGATATAATGTTTATACATTGCATATAGATTTATGTGTCTATATATTTACATATTCACACATAATTGTATATATACATACAATTTTTTTATAATTTGTTTATAAATATTTATTGTAGACTAAATTTATATACTATATTTAATGATAATGATAACAATAATGATAATGATAATGGTTTGTTTGTAAAAATACCTCTATATATGATATACATACATAATATTGATACACACACAAACATACTAACACACATGAGTATACTTTTTATATTTTTCACATACATATACATATATTTACATAATATGTGTTTATATACATATATTAGAATATACATATGCATATATACTTGTTTATTAACACAAACATGTTTATATATAAACCTTAATTTTATAGGTATATATATATACATATTAATGCATTTGTATAAGGTAAATAAAATGGATAATTTTTTACTTATAAAATAAATAATAAATATTTATTCTATATAATTTAAAATACATTTTTACATAAATATGATGATATGTGTATTTATACAAGTGATTTATTATAATTAAATATAAGAAAATATTTATATATTAAATTATAAATAAAACTACATCGTGAAAAATATTAAAAATTCAAAACAATAATATCAATATGAATGTACGACTTGGGAATAAATTCAGTCCTGATCGAAAAAAGACAATAATACCCCTTTAAATAAGGATTTAATTCCATTTAATGTAAAAATATTGGGATACCTTGAATAAAAATCAGTTTTGGATGCCTTATGGGCCTTTTTTGGACATGATAAATATGACTAGGAGTTCCACCATCACCATGGTGTAGATGTATTCACAAGATTTGATTTGATATATGGTAGAGCCCAAACAGACACCCAGATCAAAAGTTATGGTTATTTGGAGTTCAAGTCATGTTTTCAACTTATCTTAGATTATTCATTAATTTATTTAATTTTTATGTCATCCAACTATTATATAATGGATATTAATTGATAATAATTTGAAAATTATTAATTAATAATATTTTTAATTATTTTATAATCCATTTTCACTAAATATATTATATATTAAGTGTCAATTCCTATTTAGCAATATCTAATACATATTTAAAATATATTATATATATATATATATATCAATATATATATATATATATATATATTATTTTTAATGAAATATAATTTTTACCCTTTATCAACGCTAGAAAAAAATGTTGATGGGGGGGGGGGGCTTTATGAGTGCTTTAAAAAAAGCACTGATAAAGGACCACCTTTATCAGTGCCTTTTTTCTAGAATTGATAAAGGCCCACTTTATCAGTGTTTTTTTAGTAGTCTTGACAAAGATCCCCCCTTTATTATCACTTTTTTATTAGCACTGATAAAGGGGGTCCTTTATTAGTGATTTTTTACAAGCACTAATGAAGGGGTCCTTTTTCACTTCTTTTTTTAGTACTAATACAGAACCCCATTTATCAGTTCTTTTTTTAGCACTGATAAATGCACCATTTATGAGTGCTTTTTCTAGCACTCATAAAGGGTGCCTTTATCAACACTTTTAGTTAGCACTGTTAAAGCCTAATGTTGTTAAATGCCGAATTTGTAGTAGTGTGTTTAGTCCAACATTTTTAACTTCAATCTATTATATGATAGATCAAGTGTTCTTCCAACTCCTCTTGAATATTTAGTCTTTAATAACAACACTATAAACACAGAAAAATGATTTGAGAGGGGTCATATGCATAATATTTTGCAAACTTGATGAAATCTTTCACCCCATCATCATACTCTTTTATGATATGATTAGAATCCATCCATTTTCAATTCATATCCATCCTATTTGATTCAGTAATATTAATATTTACCAAATTATATAAATATAGAGAATGTATGAGCTTATAACCCATAAAAGTTTATTCATAAAGAATCATTTAATATCTATGTCAATGCTTGATAAGTGGGTAGGGATTTTTCAGTGCACATCCTGGAGTTCTATGAAATCAGAGTGAGAAATAATGCTGAATGAGTGAAAATGAACATGAAGGTAAGAGAGAGGGTGAACTAACAATGGATCAAGGAAAGAGAGATTAGGTGGAGGATCAGTGAGGTAGATCAAGTAAAAAAAGACCACTTACATGTGTGTTGTTCCAACCATTTGGGAAAATTAAAAGCAAACAAAGTTGTTCATAATGGATAAATGGATCACACGTGATCACATACCTTTATTTTAATATATCATTATAATTTCAAGACAAAAAAATGATAAACTTTCTACTAAGAAAAATATATTAATATGAATTTTAAAATTTTAAAAAATGTTTAAATAAATAAATTATTATAATTTTAATTTATCTTCATTTTGTTTTGATGTGAAATTTAGTAAAATAAATAAATGATTGTAATTTCTCTTCATCTTGTTTGGTGAAATTTTTTAAAATAAAATAAAATATTTTTTTTGGAAATATGAAAAAAGTAACCCTTATTAAATATATAGTTGTCCAATACTCAATTATTCTAAATAAAAAAATATTATAATTTTAGATTGTATCTTTGTTTTTTAAATAAATATATAAATTTATTATAAATAAATTAATATATATATATTTATATATATTTAAAAAATATTTATATAATAATTATTAATAAAAATTATTAATTCAAAATAAATATTAATTTAAAATAATTATTAATTCACAAGCTCCAAACAATTCAAAATTCCCCTTTTTAAACTATTTGAATCTATTAACTCTGATTTTAAATCGCAAAACTCCATTTTAAAGTCATTTTGAAATTTAAAAGATCCTTTATTGAGATCATCATTGAAATCCAAAATATCATCTTCATTATGAAACATCATAGAAATCCAATTTATTAACTTTAAAACCAATCATTTTACCTTAAAATCACATTTACATTATAAAAAATAGATGAATCTTGTCCTGATAAATCATTGGGACACTTTTTATTAGCTTTTAAAAATGATTTTCACCGCTAAAAACATGTAACGATGTATTTAAAATCAAATTTTAACAAAATATTTACCCATTAAAAAAACAATTGTTGGAAAATGAAACACCAAAATCATTTTCAAATTGCATTAGAAAACTCACTCACTATTTTCAAAACCAATCCATTTCCATTTTGAACCAAGATTTCAAAATTTTAAAATCATTCATCAGCTAAATAACATGATCATTCTATAATCAATATAGTTTTGAAATAGTGAAAATATGACCCAAAATCAAAGGATAATTAGTGACCACAATCAACTAGGCCACATAGTTGGAAATCCATGTGCTAATCACATTGTTGTTATAGGGATCCATTTAGAACTATATAGAGGATCTCCACAAGGTTTACCAAACTCTTCCATCTCACCACGTGTCATCGGTTTAACTCCCACTTACCCCCAAATGTGAATAGATTTATAAACAATAGAAATAATTTTTTTCTAAAGAGAAAGTACCATTAATATAAATTCAAGCACACCAATATCATTTAAGGAAAACTCAAAACTTAATACTTGACACAACTTATCATTAAAAAATGAGGTTTAGAATGAGTAAGAGTTTACAAAAACCGATTTAGCTAGTTCAGAATGGGATGGGTGTGTTTTGAGTATTAATTGTGGATTATAGAGGAAAAGATAGCGTGTTCATGTTATGATGAGAGCAAGGTAGTGTCAAGAGGTGAGTAGTAGATCTTCAATAATTAACAAAATAGATCTACACATACCTTAGGGTTGTGTCAAGTGGTAGCAACAATTAGGTTCTATGAGAGCTTGAACTACATGAGAGAAGATACTCTATAAGGGTTCCTTTTAAAATAATGGGTATTGATTTTATCAATGATTTCAAAAAAAGCACTGATAAAGAGCAGTTTCATCAGTACTAAAATAGTAAGTACTGATAAAACTACTATTTATCAGTTATTTTTTAGTGCTAATAAATATACCTCTTAATCAGTGCTAAAAACACTGATTAAATGTTTCTTTATCAACACTAAAAATCTAGCACCGATAAAGATACATTTTATCAGTGGTTAGTGGAATTCATCGGAAAGGTATTGTTTCTCATGTAAGGGATAATATAATGGTTATCTCAGAATGGATTGATATTGGAGAACACTTGATCATTGGGCATCTGGTTTTCCCAAAAGGCTCAGTACGGTGGATGGATAGAGACCCGATTGAGTGTCTTTCAGTTATTTTGGGATTTTCAGATTGGAGATGCATCTCGCTAGGATGGGGTTTTTTGCATTTGATTTTCCCTTCTACGGATTTGACGATGAAGGATTGGGGATTTGGATCGATCTCTCCCAAGATGGTATTTCTACATATCTATGAACAAGATTAAAAATTCAACCCACTAGAGGTAGGACACTCATCAGTGTAGGTATGGGTTAAGGTATTCAATTTGAACTGGATCCTCAGGAACCCCAAGATCCTTTATGACATTGCAATGTCCATATGGGTTCGATTAAATTGGACAAAGAAATGAAATCTTCTAGAATCAGGTAGTATGCATTATTCTTGATCGATGTTGACTTTTGTTCTATTTTATTTGATAGAGTTTTTCTTTCAACAGATGATGATGAAATTGAATTGAGAATTGAGTATGAAAAATTACCCCGTTTTTGATTGAATTGTAAGGTTGTTGGCCATGAAATGTCAAAATATTGGATTTTTTTTTTGTTTTATGTTCTTTTCATGGGAATGATGAGGTCTCATACTTAAAAAATACTAGAAACATGAAGTAATATGTTGCAGGTATCATGAGAGAATCTAGTAAGGTGTTTCATTATAATGGCATGAATTTTCAGGCCAAACCGAATGGGAATAAACCAGGTTTTGTGTATGGGAAAAAACTAGGTGGTCCTGTTGATGCCTCTACTTGTGCTGCTCATGTTGGAGATAGACAGATGGCATGTAACAATGTGGATAAACTTGATCTTGATTAGGATGGCAGTGGGAAATGTTCCAAAACATCGGCTGAAATTTTTGAGGGGAAAGCGTATGATGGATATTTTGATCTTGTTGTAGGGGTGATAGATTCACATGAAGTGATTTTTTTAAATAAAAGTGAAAATATATTTCTTTCTTGTGAGGATGGTGGTTCTACAGGTAGAGAAAATGTCTTAGATAAGATGATGGATGGTGGAATTTATGAGACATAAATGGATGACCAATCCATTGTTGAAGTTTTCATTCAAGAATTAGCTTACCAAAAATTAAAGTAGGAGTTTCTAGTTGTGGAAAGAACTAATAAAGGTAAGATATTTTTAGTGTATGTAGAGGTATTCAAGTTGGTAATACCTCAAAAATTAAAATCACTTGAGTCCCAATCTCATCCCCTATTGGTTTCACCTATTTTGTCTCAAACATAGGCTGACATTTCTGGTAGTTTTCAAGCTTCACCCTTGTAGATTGTGCATCCAAGTGATGGGGTGAATATGGAGTGGGTGTATCCACTTAAATTTACTAATTTAATGAAAAAGGAATATAATTTATTTGGAAAGGCCTCAGATGAAGAGTGTGTCATTTCACTAGGAAGAAATTCCACTATTATTCTATAGATGATCAGAAAGTTGAAAGGCCCATAGAAGGCCTTAACAAAGAAGCTACAAAATGGGTTTTCTCGAAGTTTGAACCTATATAATCTTTGATGGAGTCTAATGTTTTTGGGTTTAATGATTATGTAATAGTTCAAAAGCTGATATCAATTAACATTGAAGACAGATTCCACTCCAATTCAAAGATGGATTTTCAGGATTTATCATGGAAATTCAGTACTTTCTCCATTTCGGAGGACTCCTCTAGTTCATCATCGAAAGATGAATATGAGGCCCTAAAATAGGCAAAGTATTGGCAGAGAGGTCAATATCCTAATGGAAGAGGAAGAAATACTTGAAACTTGGGACCCATAGGGATTGACAGGGACTGATTCTCTATTTTAAGTTTCTTTCTTTTTTATGTGGGCAGCCTATGCCTTGTTTTTCCCATTTCCATCTTTGTGTGCTTTTATTTTTTAATACATTTGGGGTAATGGATTTGGTCACCAAATTCATGATCAAGCCATTTTGGTATATATATATAATTATAATTTGAAAAAATATATTTAAAAAGTATTTATATATTAATATATAAGTATATATATATTTATAAATATATTCATATAATTATATATAATTATATAATTATATATATTTATATAATTATGTATAATTATATAATTATATATAATTATATATGATTATATATATTTATATAATTATATATATATATATACACATTTGTTGATATATAAATATATATAATTATAAATATAATAAATATATTTATTAGAATTTTATAATTATTTAAATAAATATATATATTTATAATTATAAATATAAATAATATATATTTATAAATATTTGTATATAATTATATATATGTATATAATTATATATATTTATTAATATATAAGTATATATAATTATAAATGTAATAAATATATTTATTATTTAAATATATTTATTATAATTTTATAATTGCATATATATATATAATTATAATTATAAACAAATATATTTAAAAAGTATTTATATATATTAGGTAGTTAGGGGTACAATTATTTCGAAACACAGACACACACCCACACCCACACCCACAGGGGCAGGTCATATCCCCTTAGGGATAACCCACTCATTGATCTCTTATTTATTATTAGGCCCATAGACCCCCTTACAATCATGGTCATAAATACACCATCCTTATGACCTATATGCCCATTTTTTGATGGCCTGAAATCCTCCTTCACTATTACCGTCATGAAAGAGTGAAGTTCTTTTATCCGTAGCTCACTCGCACCCATTCATCATCTGAAGAAATACCCCTCAGCTGAGACCCCCCTCATAACCAACCTATACCTTCAAGCATTATGTTCCCATCATTGATTTGAGGTATCTTTATACCATGCAAGACTGTTTCCAAAGCCCACACAAATGGAATACAGTTGCAGAGTAGCCTCTCAAGGGTCTATAAGGGGGCATTTCCCAAGGTACCACGCCAACCACTATTGTCGTTGCCACTGGTTCACCCTCCCTTACCACAACCATTGGTAATTGTTTCTTTAAATGGACACCATATCCTGATAAGCCATAAACAATATTTTTGAACTATTGTTCCCCACTGTTACAGATTAGCTATTCGTCGACCTTCCACACAACAGAGCAGATCTGACGATTCCATAATACACCACCAGTCACTCCATGCTCGTCCAAGAAGCAATCCATCAAGCCTGCTGTTATTCTCCCGACATGCCCCAGCTGCTTCATCTCACGTTGTTTCTTCCATGAGGACCCACAACACCAGCGATCCACCTGTATCATCCTCTGTGTCATTTATGCACCCCGCCCGAAAAGTCCCCAACACCCTATGGAACAAATCACCACCAAAGATCCTCAAATTCTAGCTACCCAGGATTGATCCCTCAACCAATGTAGTATTAAATATATATAATTATAAATATAAAAATATATTTATTATTTAAATATATTTTTAATGGCCCAGACCTCTCTGGTCCATTCCTTTTCTAAAATATGGTGTATGAGGTGTTCTGGAAGGTCAATGTGACTTATCCCCAACACATTTCCAAATTTCTAGTTCTGTAAATAGTGTTTCCAGTTTTGTGAACAATGTCATCAGTTAGACAGTTGTGAACAGTATCATCAGTGAGACAAATGTGAACAGTGTTATCGGTGAGACACAGGTGAACGCTGTCATCGGTGAGACAGATGTGAACCGTGTCATTGGTGAGATAGATGTGAAGAGTTTCACCGGTGAGAGAGATGTGAACAGTGTCATCGATGTGACAGACATGAATAGTTTTATGGGTGAGATAGATGTGAATAGTGTCATCAGTGAGACAGAGGTGAACAGTGTCATCAGTGAGATAGACATGAACAGTGTCATCGGTGAGAGAGATGTGAGCAGTGTCATCGGTGAGATAGATGTGAACAGTGTAATCGGTGAGATAGATGTGAACAATTTCATTAGTGAGACATATGTGAACAATGTCATCATTTAGTCATTTGTACTGTCAGCATCAGTGAGTCATTTATACTGTCAGCATCGATGAGTCATTTCTACTATCAGTGTTTGTGAGTCTTTTGTAATGCCAACATCGATGAGTCATTTGTACTGTTATCTTCAATGAGTCATTTTTACTTTCGGTATCGATGACTCATTTGTAGTTTCGATGCCAGTGATTCATTTGTACTATCGGCGTCTGTGAGTCATTAGTACTATCAGTGTTGGTGAGTCATTTGTAGTTTCGGGGTTGGTGAGTCATTCGTAATCTCGGTGTCGGTGAGTCATTTGTACTATAAGCATCAGTAGTTTTATAGTGTTTCCATCCATCAGTAGGTGTACAGTGTTTCCAGCCATCAGTAGGTGTACAGTGTTTCCAGCTTCCTACAGTTTTGCCCCTTTGACATTTTATTTGATGTAAAATGCATTCAAGGACTTATTTTAAGGGATTTAAGGCTCATTCAAAGCTCATAACTCCTATCTTAATTTTTACTGAGGCTCAGGTTGCCTTTACTTGGTCATACCACATGGTTTAATGTGATCCACTTTTAATGGAAAATCCAGTGTATCTTAAACCACTACTCCATTAAATCTTCTAAAGGGATGTGATATCTTCATTCCTTGTTCTACCTTCTTGTTCCCTAGTGCGAGATTCTCAAACCTTTCCTTCTTACCATAGGAGTGGTGTGATCAAACCTTAATCCTTGGATCATTTCTCCTTGAAGTTTCTTCCTGCTGCATGCCCACCCTCTATTTTGGTGCAACCAACAAGTGTCGATCCGTCATCGATAAAAGGTATGATCTGCCTTCGATCTTGTGTTTTCTTCGATCTTTCTTCTAATATTTCTCCTTGCCATGTTATGGCATGTGATCCATTGTGTGGATCATTCTCCTATAAAGAACGTCAAGAAACTTTTGAGGTAGGGTATTCATTTCTTCTCTATTATTTTATGTGAAACTATAGAGTTAGCATGTTCTATCCTGCTGAATCACAATGGAATTGAAATAATAAATATTTGAACTAGATAAATAAATTGGTATCAATCATATGTTATTGACTCTTATTTTTATAGATAGTGTGATATCTATGCTTGTCCTTTTTAGCTTGTCGTTCTTAATGGAAATTTGTAAAGAACGTAAACTGGGATTAATTGTAAATTATTTTTCAAAGATAAAGAGTCATATAAATGAATTTGGTTATTTTTGTTGAAAATTAATGATAATAAAATTGATGCAATACGCATGTTTAATTAATTTGTGATAGCTATGATAGCTTGTTATTTAGATTTCCCATAGTTAGAACCTACTAATGATGAATCAGTTAATTAAAGATGGATTAAATAACTGGCTATTTGATAAAAAGATAACACCTCATAGGGTTCTAAGTTAACCTCTTGATTGTAAGGCCGAGTGCCTTGTGCTTTGGAGCCATGAGTGCTTATTATGTTTGAAGGATGGATACCTTGTTTAAGGTCCAAGAGCCTAATTGATAAGACGTTTTCTTCCTGCTAATTGTGTTCTAATGTGAGACTAGATGGATGTTGTGATATGCGGGGGTAGGGAGGCCCATTGGTTGTGGAAGCAGTTGATGCCTAGAGTGGCAAGATACATCAGTTTATGCATGTGGGTGTCGGGGAGGACACCAGAGGTGATAAAACAGGTTTGATATAAATATTGGATGTTTGCTGAATTTTTTTGGTTTTTTATCTTCTTTACTTTCCCCACTTCTTTAGGTAGCTGGTCTTGTATACCATCCTTCCAAAAGAGGCAAAGACATGCAGGGTATTCCACATGCTTTTTGTGTTTAGATTCTCGGGGATGGATGAGTCTATGATCCTGCTACAGGTGGCAAAGACTCGATGGGTAGTTCATCTACTCACCGTGTTGAGCCCATTGTGTTTGGTAGCTTATTTTTGGATTTTCTAGAATTCTTGGAATTATGGGAAGTAATAATGCTATTAATAAATGATTGAATAAATGATTTTAACCCATGGGGTTAGAGCTTGGTGTAATGTAATGATGAGGTTAAAATTTAAAATAATAGTGGACTTTGGGTGTGATGCTAATGAAATATAATGTGGAATTGATAATGGTTAATTAATGTATAAATAATTAATTAACGTAAAGTGAAACTAATAAAAAGGAAATGAAGTAATATAATAATGTTATTTAAATGGTTGTGTTCTTGTAGGATACCTGGTCTTAGAAGTGGAAGTCAAGAGTTTGAGAGATATTAGCTACAATTGAGTCTAAGAATAGGTTATTACCATAGTGTGGTTGTGAGATATAGTATATTCTATACCTTTTGTGTTTCTATATGCTACTCCACCCCATCATTTAGGACAACTGACACCCCAGAAATTTTGAGCCATGGGGGGGGGGGGGTCCCCAATATTCTAGTGGGAGGATGGATGGCTGACTACCCCCTTTGGCCGTGCTCTCTTCTCTTGGTAGTCACTTGTGCTGGTAGGCACAATGGTTAGTTTTCCCCATATATGCGTGTAGAGGGATGTAATGTCTTGTGGTTATTCACACACATATATTCTAGATATAGTATCCTATGGACTACTATAGGTGTAATGTGAATAGGTTGTGATGGATTGAGGATCCTTACTTGGTGTATGGGCTATGATGGATTGAGGTCTGATGCCTAATGTATGATATATGTTATACAAAATGTGGAGCACCAAAAAACTACCTAGTTACTTTGGTTACGTGGACGTGGTGATTGTGCTCCACGAGGTTCATGTTGTGGTGCTTCACCTAGTTGTCTGCAGGCAAGCCTTTTTGGAGAGAGATGCATAGGACGTGCAGTGCTGGGGAAAAGCGGTAAACCAGTGGGGAAGTAGTAGTGGGGTACCCTTGATATTCTTTATTATATTATATACTATTTTATGTGATACTTGGTGAGAGTATCCATGCTAAGGCTGGGAACTTAGTATACCTATTTAGAAGATGAGTTAGTTTCACTTATTGTTCACTGCACTTTATCATGCTTTCTTTACTTTTTAATGAGATGCTCTAGGGAGGATCCTACTGAGTATACTGTTATACTCACCCTACGTATATATAAATTGTTTTTCCGGTCACTTAGAGCAGGTTGGGGATCAGGATACTTACTACTATCTTGGGGTTGTAGGAGTTTTTCGGGCTTCGTGGCCGCTTTTGTTTTTTTACTTTCTTTTTGTACTTGTAGTTTTCCCTTTCAGCTGTAGTAGTTCTTGCATGATATTACATATGTGTACTTGGGTTTTCTTTTATATTGTAGTCTGAGTCAGAGTGTCTTGGTGTCTATCTTATCTATCTCTTCTGCATGTGTTCTCTTAGAGGGAAATGCCTCCTATTTGTGTGTTTACTATACCCTCAGTGCTATTTTCCAACCCAAGGACTATTAGAGGTGGGACTCAGGGGGTCATTATCTCCCTTATCACATTGTCGGCCTAGGAGGGGTACACCTTGTGGGGAGGGGGTTATGACAATATTAATTATAATTTTATAATTATTTAAATGTATATTTATTTATTTATAATTATAATTATAAATAAATATATTTATATAATTATATATATTTATATAATTATATATATATAATTATATATAATTATCAATATATTAAACATATTTATTATTTACAAATATTTATTATAATTTTATAATTATTTGAATATTTATTTATTTATTACTCTAATTATAAATAAATATATTTATAAATATTTATATATAATTATAAATATATTTATATAATTATATATCCAAATGGAACAAACCACATGTTATAAGCCCATGGTCCCAAAATTTATTGAAATTAAAATAAAAGAAACATAGAAGAGGGAGTCAACACATGAAAACTAGTGAGAAAACACAACTGCAAAAAAGAAAAGTAGACACACCCAAAAAATAGGATTTCATCATCTGTGGGAGTGGCGGCCACCACCCCAGACTCATGGATGACACCCCCTCATCCATGTCTTGGGATGTTTCCATGTCTCATCATCCACTTGAGGTTCAATGTTATCATCTGATGTTATGGTCCCCTTAAGTGGCTGGGAATCCTTTTCTATAACAGAGTTTGATCCCTCCAATATAACCTTAAAATCAGAGATCCTCCCTTCCTTGATCATCTTAGATCCTGAGAATTACCCTTCAATTTGAATAAATCCTTGAGCATTCCCGAATTCTTCACGGATGTCCTCCTTATTATTGGATTTATTAAGGATATCATGTAGACTAAATACATTTTTACCAGAGTCTCACACATCATTCTTGAGGTTATTCACCCCTTGATTTTGGGTGAACACTTATTTAAGAAGAGTGGTAGTAGAGATGCTCACAACGGTTGGAGTTTAGCCCTGAGCCTTATCTACCAATACCTCCCCTACCAACCTGTAACAACCTCAAATTTTATAAATAAAACCCCCCTTGCATTTTAATTAAATGTCATAATATATAATATGGTTATAAAAAACACATGCACTTATTTGGTTTTATTATATCCTATCAGATTTAAAATACCATTATGCATCATTACTGTTGATAATATAATTAGGGAATAATGATCTTATGATTTGTATAAATATAGGGTTTTAACAAATCCAATTAACAAAGACAACGGAAGTGATGGACTCAACCAATAGGATCATACCCTATGAAGCCCATTTATCGAAGCTTCTGAAGGAGATAGTATCACTGAGATTTTCCCTCAACCAAGACCAAGATAATATCCAATAACATAATCATGATAAAAACCATTTATAGGATAAGTTCAAGATTATTGAGATCACGACCGAAATCATGTATACCAAACCACCCCATGAAAATCTCACCATCACGCACCTTACCCATAGGGATTATGTTGGTGTATTAAAGGGATATGTATCAAGACACTAATAATATGAATATTTATATTGTGTATAATAATGAATATATTCTCATTTTATTATTTTTACTTTATAAATGACTTTGATTTTTTACACAATAAAACAAAAATAGTATTTTTGGGTAATATTCAAATTCAATTAAGGAATTTATTTTAATTGATTAATGGATTTTTGAAATAAATAATATTTTATTAATACATTATTATTAAATAATTTTTATCAAATATAAATTATCATATAATTTAATGAAGTCAAATGTAATTTTTATAGGGGTTCAAAAACTGTTATTGCCAAAAAAACCCTGCATTTCTCAATAAATGCCGATTCTTATTTTTAAAAGTGAAAATTAAAATATTTAAAAAAATATTTAGATAAAATTAATATTATTTTTGGAATAAAAATAATTAAATTATCAAATGGAAATTTTTTAATAATTTTCTAAGATAGTCAAATTTTCAGGTAAAAATTAAATACAGTATAAATATACGGTGTGTATTATGGAATCATAATGACCAATAAATGATGTAATAAATAATATAATGGGTATACATGAACAAATATATGTTTTAATTTTAAAATAATTTAATACTAATTTTATTTGATTAATTTTATAAATCCACTATGAATCCTCCAAAACCTATAATATATTTTAAGGTTTTAAAATGATTTCTTTAAGAGTATGACTCACTTCAAAATTTCCAAGGGTAATATTTAAATAAGTTCAGAACTTGGCTTTATAAAATAATTAAAACCACACCTATTTGGTAGAAACCATGGTAAAAATTCATGGGAAGGTTTGGTTTTTGGTTATTTTATTATATAGAGTCCAAATCTTAAGTTTGGGAAATAATAAAGAATTCCCCACTCATTTCCTATATAAACCCACTCAAGATCCCATTTCTATTCACTCAAAATACTTATATAATGTCCTTTATCTATTTTACCCTCTCTATATTCCTCAAAAGGTGCCCCTAATCTCTCAATAAGCTCCTCCCAAGCATTTGGAATCACATTTTCTTAGTAAGGGATCCTATCCTTCTCCTCTTTATTAAAGTTTCTTCATTATCTTATGCAGTATATTTAAAATTACTATTTTTAGGATATGTTTTTAAATGTCCCTATTACTATAAATTTTATGTCTAATTGATGAGATACCCCTTTTACTCTCATCAAATAATTTAATGAATCTTTAAGTGATGCTGTTATACTGCCAAAATTTCACCGCGATTTTCAATGCCAAACAATTGTGTAGTAAAGACCCATACCAATTTACTATAAAGGGTGTTAACCTTTATGCACTTTTAATTATTTGATTTGGGAAATACATATATTTATTCCAGACTCCATGGTTATGGAATAATTTTTTTTATAAATTATTTCATGTTTTATGATCTATGTGGCACACTTATGCATAAGAATGAAATGAAAGTGATGGGTGTGTACAAAATTATATAGTGATCCAATGCATTGGGTAAATTTTTAGTCTCATGAGATGTCATGAAATGGATCAGGGAGTGAAACTAATCCATCATGATACTTTTTTTTATTATGATGTATTGTTAGTTATCATTGACCTATGTTTATGATGCAATATTTTGTGTTGTTTCCATATTTCCCATGTTGCCTTTATGTTATCATGCTATATCATGTCTTATTGTTCATTTTTATGATTATCTACCCTTTTATTCCCCATTTATATAACTATTATCTAACATATACTACTTTCTTGATATTATTTCATGTTTATTCCCTTACCAGGCTTTATAGCTCACCCTTTTCTTATGTATTCCCATAGGTTATCCTATGTAGTTTTAAGTACGAAGGAATAATATGATCATGTAAAGGAAGTTTTCAATAAAGATTATGTATTTCCTATTTTAAGTTGTTATATAGTGTACCTAATTCCCAACGACACTATACTTATTGATCTTCCAGGTTGTATTATGTGTGTAATAAATCATGAATTGATGTTTTATAAAGAGAAGGGTTGTCATAGTTTGTATCAAAGGAAAAGTTTATTTATTTTTGGGATTAGGATTAGAAAACTATAGAGAAATACTTAGGAATAAAACTAAGTATAATAAAACATACCTAAATTTTTGTAAAGTATAGAGTATGTTTTTATTAATAAAATACATCCTTATCTAGATACTACAAGTGGACGTGTCTCTGGAATGAATATACATAGGGGTAAAACCCAAAAACACCATATTAAGCTAGACTCAACCAAGAATTGGTGCATGGAAACATGCCTTGCTACAAACCTGTTTTGAAACTCCTAGGTAATATGATTTGGTAAATTCATAATCTCATTATAAACCATTATTAGGGGAACAAAAAATTCCCATAATAGTATATTTTATTAAATAGATTGTGGATAACATATATTGAAGCCTAGAAATTCATAAGTTAAGGAAATACATGTGATATATAAGTTATACCTTTAATGTCATTGGATTCCCATTTATGAGTTTAATATTCTAAAAATAATCATCTCTAATTTTCCCTTTATTTTAGCCAAGGGAGGAATAAGGTAAACAACTAATGTGAATGGAAATGTGATGAATGTCCCAATGAGATACCCAACCTAATGGGAGTGGGAATTACGAACCTTGTAGTGATAGTCTCTCAGCTGACTCAGGTTTTGAATAGAAACCCTGATTAGGAGGAGCACCCAAACCCCCCTAAGAAAGAATAAGCTTCCAATAAGAGATTTATGCAACAAAGGCCTCATACTTTCAATAGATCATCTGATCCCTTAATCTCAAAATATTATATCAAATCAATTGATAATATCTTCTTCATCATTCAATGTTTTGAGAAAGAGAAGGTTCTATTGGATGTTTATCATATGGAGGGAGAAATTGATAAGTGGTAGACAATGATAAAGAATACAAATCCCAAGGAAGAGATCGAAATGATGCGGTGGAAGGAATTCCATAAAATATTTTTTGATAAATATTTTCCTTGCACTCTATGAATTAAAATAGAAAGGGATTTCCTTTCCCTCAAGAAAAAATACGATGAATATATCAGGACATATGAGGAAAACTTAACAAGTCTTTCATGGTATGCCTTTAGATCTTTTTTTACCATTGAATACAAGGCTTACCTATTCTTTGGTGGTCTAAAACCAAGTCTATGAAAATCCCTAGAAATCTGAGACTTTGATAGATATGAGGTGACTATCTGATGTTCCCCCAAAGTCAAAATAGAGATCGGCAAATCCAAGGGTATCATGGGGATAATAAGTGGAAAGTGGAGTTTAATTCTAGAGGTATCATAGAGAAATCTAATGGTTCTAATAAATTTAAACATCCCTCTTGTAAAAATCATGGAAATAAGAACCTTGTAAATTGCCTAAGGGGGATGGAGAAATTCTTTAGGCGCGAAAAGGAAGGACACCTAGATTGCGATTACCGATGGAAGAATCCCACTAATTCGATGAAGGAAATGAATGCTCTAGTCAACCCTAAGTGCATTTTTTATTATTTAAACTATAAGGAACCATGGAACTTTTCAAACCAATGCACTAATACAAGGGTTTTAGAAGATAACAAACAAGGTGGTAATGGAGAGCTTATATCATCACAACCATGGAGGTGGTTCTTGAAAATGAAGTGGTGATAGGTTTTCAAGTTATTCATTCAAGAATACCGAACATACTTTTTGAGTATGGTTTTATGCATTACTTCATATCATGAAAGTTTAGAAGAACTATTCAAACACCATCACAATGAATGGAAGTAGATATGTTAATGAAAATGGAAAATGGGCCAATTATTAGATCATAAGTATATAAATCATCAAATATCAAAAAAATTGAGATGAACATCCTAGTGAACCTTATAATACTCCATTTAGTGGAATTTTATGTAATTATAGGAATGGATTGGCTTTCCTTATATAGAGCCAACATAAATTGTTGTGAGAAGGAAATCAATATCCGTATAATGGATTGTCCTCTGATTCTGTGCAAATGAAAGGATATGGATGAATCTTCTTTAGCACCAACATCCCAAGCATGGATATTATTTCCCTATGAGAAAGCATATATAGATTAAATTATTGACTCTACGGAAAAGATATTCATTGAAGACATGCCCATTGTGAGGGAATACACTGAAGTGTTTTCCAAATAATTGTCTGGTCTTCCTCATAGATGAGAGGTTGAATTGTCAATTGAGATTATTCCTAGGGAGTTACCAGTATCCAAAATTCTATATAGAATGTCTATTATGGAACTTTAGTAGATAAAGAACTAACTATAGGAGAATCTAGATAAAGGGTTCATATTCCCAAGTGCTTCACTATGGGGTGCACTAGTCCTCTTTATCAAGAAGAAGGATGGGTCACTGCACCTTTGCATTTATTATCATGAGCTCAACAGGACCATGATAAAGAACAAGTATCCCCTACAATGGATTTATGACATGGTTGATTAGCTAAATGGATCACAATAATTCTCCAAGGTGGATCTGTGGTCAGAGTATTACCAAGTTAGGGTGAAGGAGGAGGATATCCTCAAGACTGATTTTCATACAAGGTACAGGCACTATGAGTTCATAGTAATGTCATTCAAAATCACTAATGGACCAAAAATCTACATGGATTTTATGAATAGAGTCTTTAAAGATTACCTAGATAAATTTGTGGTAGTCTTTATAGATGATATTCTAATATACTCTACAATAAAGGAGGGTCATGAGGAGAATATGAGTACTGTTCTAAAGAACTTATGAAAGGAGAAGATTTATGCCGCATATAGAAAATATGAGTTATGGTTGAAGGAAGTCTCATTATTGGGGAATATTATCACAATCAATGAGATATCTATGGATCCTTCAAAGATAGAAGAAATTCAAGGATAGTCGAGGCCAACACCTATGACAGATATCCATAATTTCTTTTGATTGGCTGGGTACTATCATCAATTTTTGAGAAATTTATCATGATTTTCAAACCCTCTAACCAAGATAACTTGGAAGGGAGTCAAGTTTTTTTAGAATGATTAATGATAAGATATATTCAAGGAATTGAAAAAGAGACTTATTACTGCACTTGTATGTATACTACCCATGATTAGATAACTTTTCATCGTATTTAGAGATTCTTTGAAGAAGGGATTGGTTGTGTGTTAAAGTAGAATAAAAAAGTAATAGAATATGTCTCAAGGAAATTGGTTTATGAAAAAAACTATCCAACGCATGATTTGGAGTTAGATACAGTGATAATACCATTAAAAATATGGTGGTATTGTCTCTTTGGGGAGAATTATGAAATATATATGGATCACAAAAGCCTCAAGTATATATTCACATAGAAAGAGCTGAATATGCACTGGTGACAATGGTTAGAGCTAATCAAGGACTATGACTACTCATTCCACTACCATCTTGGAACAATGAATTAATTGGAAGACACTCTAAGTAGAAAGGATCCAACAATTTTATCATTGATGAAAATTGAGAAGGATTAAATATTCTTAGGCTTGAAAGGGATGGACATGGGAATCATAAAGGAAGGAACATCATCAATCCTTTCATAAATGATTGCTCAATCATTCCTTCTGTAGAGGATAAAGGATGCTCAGAGCAATGATGTGAGAATTTAGAAGAAATTGGAATCTATAAGAAAAGGTAAATACTTAGAGTTCAATGTTAATAAAGAAGGTTTTATAAGATTTGGGTCATGAATATTCCTACCATCAAATACTGAGTTGAAGGAAGAGCTATTGGATGAGGCACATAGCTCGACCTTCTCTATCCATCTTGGAAGCATAAAGATGTATCGATATCTTTGAGAGCAATATTGGTGGGAAAATATGAAGAAATAGATCTTGGAATATACATCAAGATGTCTTTTATGTCATCAAGTGAAGGATGAATGGAAAAAATCAAAGGGGGAGATGCAAACATTACTCATACCTACATGGAAATGAGAAAATATCACCATGGAATTTGTTACTGGTCTTCTAAAGAAATCAAGAGGAAATAATTCTATCTGGGTTTTGGTGGATCATCTTACAAAGACTGCATATTTCATTGTGATTTGAGATGAATTCTCACCCAATAAACTTACAAGGATATACATTAGAGAAGTGGTGAGGCTGTATGGAACACCATTATCAACTGTATAAGACCAAGATCCAAGATTTACCTCCAAGTTTTGTTAGAGTATTCAAAATGATCTAAATACTGAGTAGAACTTCAGAAAAAATTACCACCCTTAAACCGATGGACAATATGAGAAGACTATCTAGACACTCAATGACATGTTGAGAGCATGCTCAATTGACTTAAAATGTGGATGTGATCAACATATTACTATGTTTGAGTTCTCATACAATAATAGTTTCCACTCAATCATCCAAATGGGTCCCTATGAATCCCTTTATGATAAGAGGTGCATAACATCTGTATGTTGGGATAAAGTTGGGGAACACAGACTGCTAGGTCTTAAAATAGTCAAGAATATGGTTGAAAAGGGCAAGACTATTCAGCAGTGCATCAAGGCTGCTCAGGGTCAAAAAAATATATATGCTGACAATCATGGATGAGACCTAGAGTTTGATCCTGGAAACATGGTATTCCTCAACATATCTTCATGGAAGGAATTCAAGAGATTTAGGAATAAAGGAAATCTTAGTCTAAGATACATAGGTCCCTTTGAGATCTTTGATTGCATTGGAGTGGTGGCCAATCGATTAGAAATCCAACCTAACCTATCTCAAGTACATGATTTATTCGATGTAGCCCTTTTGAGGAAGTACGTACCAAACCCCTCACATGTACTCAATCTAGAGGTGATACTGTTGGAGAATAATATCTCATATGAAGAGCCGCTGGTGAGGATCTTATATCATAGAGACAATGTTCTATGGAATAAGACAATGCACCTAGTCAAAGAGTTTTAGTGAAACCACAAGTTTGAAGAAGTGACATGGGAAATGGAGGAAGTGATAAAATAGAATTACCCTTATCTGTTTTAGTGTGTGAAATGAAAATTTTGAGGGTGAGATTTTTGAAGGGGGACGATTGTAAAGACCCGAAAATTTATGAATAAAATTTCTTATGCATTTTAATTAAATGTCATATTATTTAATATGGTTATAGAAAACACATGAACTTATTTGGTTTTATTATATCCTATCCGATTTAAAAGATCATTAAACATCATTAACATTGATAAAATGGCCATTGAAATGTCACTACTACAAAATTAGGTTTATCCAGCGCTAGGGATTTAACAGCACCAACTAAAAGCACTGTTAAAGACACCCATTTTCAGCTATAGAAAAAGTTATTTCAAAGGGGGTTTTTAATAAATTTTTTTATCACTCTTAAAGGGGGGATTTAATAGTGCTAAACAAAACATTGTTAAAGGGGGGGCTTTATCAACGCTTGTAAAAAAGTATTGATAAATCTCACAATCAACGCTAGTAAAAAAGCACCGATAAAGCATATATTTGATTAAAAAAGTATTTTATTAAAAATAATATATTAGTGTATTAATATATTTACATGCATATAAATATAATATATATTTTTTAAATATGTTTTAGATAAGACAAAATAGGCATTTACACTTAATATATAATATATTTAGTGAAAATGGATTTTAAAATAATTTTAAAAATATTTTTAATTAATAATTTGCTAATAATTATCAAATAATCATCATTTAATAAAAATTTGAAGATAAAAAAATCAAAAAATCAATAAAATATCTAAAATTAGTTGAAAACGTAACTCAAACATCAAATGACCATAAATTTTGGTCCGAGTATCTGTTTGGATCCTACCACATATCAATTAGAAACATGTGACGATCTCTATGCCCTGGTGACTGGGGAAATATCAATTCAAAATTTTCAATTCTAATAATGGTCCAGAAGGCCTCCAAAATTGAGTTTTTAGTCGGGGTACCCAATTTTTTTAACATTAGATGTAATTTTAGCCTCATTTAAGGGGGCCTTTTTGCCTATTTTCAGTGGGGACTAAATTTAATCCCTAGGATTACATTCATATTGATATTATGCTTTTGGAATTCTATTATTTTTCATAATGTGGTTTTATTTATAATTAAATATATGCATAATTTCTTATATTTACTTATAATAAATAACTTTTTTAAATATATATATCATCATTTTTAGGTAGAAAAGACTTTTTAATTATATAAAATAAAATATTTATTATTCATTTTATTTAAATTAAAAAAATTATCCATTTTGTGTACCTTATAAAAATGAATTAATATGTACATATATACCTATAAAATTAATGTTTATATATAAACATGTGTACGTCAATAATTGAAAAATATATATGTATATGTATATGTATATTTTATCAGGAAGATTCAGGAACTGAGCATACTCGGACCTAAAATTTATTAATGAAAATAAAAAATCACAATAAATCAAAAACAATTAGGGGAAATAAAGAGCACCAAAAAATAAAGAAAGTGAAAAAAACAATGCCGCCAAAAAATAAAAACATTAGCGTATGGAACACTAAAAAATGAAGGTCGAGTGGCCCAAAATAACCCAAATCAATGGACCTAATCAACTACACCCCCATCACCATCCATAAAAACCAAACACAATCGAAGGTAATAAAGACCGGCTTCAAACCTGTCACCATCATGTGTCCAATCCATATCCTGAGGTCAACAAAAAAAAGTCTCCCTCAGGATTTCTACTGATCTGCTCCTCTGCCAGCTTCGTGTTTCCATCCTCCTACTTGTTACCTACTCCACTCAGGACCAAGAATCCACCCCGCATCTCGAGCTCAACCTACTACAGGACCAAAAGTCACCTTGGACGACACACTATCTCCTAAGGTCAGTGCATCGCCCATCGTTCCATGATGCCAGCTCGTATCTCCACAGACTTAGCTGAAAAATCCTATAGTCAGCCAACCCTTACCCTGAGCTCATCGTTGTCCCAAACAGAAAACCATCATTAGAAAGAATCATCTAGATCGAGGTCATATCCCGTTACCAGCCATCCCTTACAAGGGTCGTCATCGACTTGAAGCTGTTGTTGTCGGATTGGCACCCACCACCCATGTAAAGATGCAGAATTTCCATGTAATTTTTTTAAAATAAATGGGAATTTTATGAGTCCATGAAAATTAACGGCGCATAATTCTGAGGCCCGGAGTGCCGGAAATGAATTTATGAACTTTTGTTCAGGTACATTCAGTAAACATGTGAGAGGGTTTTCTAACTTTTGAATTGATGCTTGGAATTGAAATCCAAGGGCAGCGTTGAACTCGTAGCGCTGATATTCGCTTAAGAAGACTTTCACCTCGACGGTAGTTGGTAGAGGGTGAAAGATAGTTTTTGGGTTTTTTCATGTAAGAATAAAATAAAAATAAAAGTGTGTGACATTTTATTTTTATTTTCCACACCCATGTAGGTGTTGGGAGGTGGGGTCCACCAGAACTAAACCTCCATGTGGAAGTTGAAAAGTGGGGACCACCAAACCTTAACCTCCCACGAGAGGTTATGGTGGTGGGGACCAACCAAACCTAACCTCCCATGAGAGGTTATGGTGGTGGGGACCACTTGAGGTCTAAACCTCTTGAACTTCCCTCATTATGGAAAAAACCTCTCAACCCCCCCCTCATTAATGTGGTGGAGCCTCTTGAATTCCTCCACATTAATTGTGCCAACGCACATACTCTTAATTAAGCCAACCAAGTGATTAATTAGGCTAATGTGAATTTGTGCCAATGATCTAAATAGAGAGCTTAATCTATTATCCTTGGCATCTTTGGTGGGATTGGGAGGAAGGAGCTCTTGGGAGAAAGCTCTTCTACGAAGAATGCTCCACCGACGAAGAACGCTCTGCCAACGAAGAACATTGACCCCCTTCAATCTTCTTCCACGAGACTTCTCCCGATGCAGTACATCCTCACCTATGGAGAATCAACAATCGTACTATCTTCCTCATTCCAATGTCATCAAGCGAACGAGGTAGGGGTTTATTGATTATCACTTCTCATATTCCCCCTTCTAATTCTTTTGTGGTATTTGGGATTAGAGATTGACGATGGTTGTGGGAAATGATGTTTTAAAATATCTTCAATACATGTTCATGCTTCGTTCTTGTGAACTGCTTGCTATCACTATAAATGCGAAGGGTGCGGGCCCAACAAACATGGCCCAAACCCTCCGCTGTTCTTCTTTGGTGTACACTTCGAAATGAAGGAAGGCAACGAAGGAGACGAAAGCAATGACACCACCACCTGTGGCCTCCGAAACTCGTGCCACCCTGTGGTGATTTTCCCACTCGGCCGAACCAGCCCCGCGCCCGAACGAGCCATCCGTGGTTGGACCGAGCTGTCGCGCCGCCCCGGGCCGAAACCCCTTACCGTGCCGCCATTGTGCCGAGCCGCTACGCCGCCGCCGTCCGTCGTGCCAAGACGCAGTGCCTCCACTGTTCGCCGTCCTGAGTCGCCGCACCGCCACTGTCCGCCATGCCGAACTACCGCGCCGCCGCCATCCTCCGTGTCGAGCCGCGCTGTCACCGTTCCCTTTCCATGGCCCTCCGAGCCGCCTGAGCCTCCCTCGCCGCAGCCTTACGAGTGGCCCCGAGTTGAGCCACCAACCCGTGGTTGGACCACCACCCCGCGTCCTATCTGTTGACCCACAGCTGGTCCACACTACCCCATGACCAGTCTGCGTCCTCTCGGGCGGTCCACACCCCTCCCGGCCGGTCCACGCCCTCGCGGCTGGGCTGCGCCCTCGTGACCGGGTCTACCACCCACGCAGTACCCGTCGACCTAGCCACCCACGCGATGCCCTCATGGCCCTCGTGGGCCGAGCCAAATCCTGAGGGTCAGGCCAGGTCGACCCGAACCGGGTCGGTCCAGGCCGAGTCAGGCCGGGTCAGTCCAACCAGGTCGGTCCGGACCCAAGCCCACTACGACCCCCTAGTTTCTTTTGGCCATAACTTTGGCACTGGATGTCCGTTTGACGAATTGTCAGTGGCGATGGAAATCTCAGAGTGAGTCGGTCTCCACTAGAGTTTTGGATTGAGATAGGAAATAGTTAAGTTGGATTGAGAATGAATCTAACCGGGCCCTCGGGACTAAAAGGATAATAACTCACAGACCGGGCATCCGATTGATGTGCCATCAGTTGCGTTGAAACCCCTATGATATAGCAGACCTTTAAGATACTCCTTTGTGGAACTTCGTGATAGTTGTACTATCGACCAGTAGTCTGTGGGGTGTATCCTTCCAGAGATGAGTGAGCATAGTGCGAAGACCTAGTATCTGGCTGAGACCTGACGACTACTGAGCGTTTCGACTCGGAGTGACTCGACTAGCCCAGTGGGGAGAGCCTTGGTGTCACGGCAGACCCACAGTGGGGAGCGCCTTGGTGTCGTGGTAGACCCACGATACTCGATAGGAGGAGTAACTCAGCAGGATACAAGGGGGAGTGTGCTTAGTGTTGCAGCAGACCCACAGTGGGGAGCACCTTGGTGACGCGACAGACCCACGGTACTCGACAGGAGGAGTACCTCAGTAGTCCAAGGTTAGTGGGAAGTGCCATACTGTCACAGCAGGCCCACTGTACTCGATAGAGGAGTATTTCTCCAGTAGGTGAGGTTTCAACAATGTGACTGGGGAGGATACTTGATACCACCCCTAGAATAAATCCTGGTTTGAGCTGAGTCAGTATCTCTGTGTTTTCCTCATGATTGAGATGGATTACTTGATAACTTAGGTATATGTATGGGAATATACCTAAGTAGGGTTATCTGTTGTTTTCTTGCCTTTTGTTTTATCCTTGGAGGATTTTGTGAGACCTAGAGGGTCTTAGGGTCCCTACTGAGTATCGTCATAATCACCCCTATATGGGCTATGCCGTCACCTTGTTGTGTTCGATGTAGACGATGGACAATGCTGACTGAGAATGAGAGTATCAGGACTGGATGGTACCCGGAGGTGGACCTTACGACGAGTCGGTACATAGAGGAGACGGATGAACGAGGAGTGCTGAGGAGGCGATCTATACCTACCCTTCAGGTAGGAATCTCGGAGGATGACCCAGTAGCTGTTTTCCTTTTCTTTTGTACTTGTACTTTCAGTTTCTTGTACTTTACTATTGGGCTTGTATTTTTGGCCCCTTTTACTTTTAGAACTCTTTTATTATACAGTTTTACTTAGTGTTTTGTATCCAGCTGTGTGATTGCTTGTGTGTGTTTTTACAGGGTATAAAGGCAATACCTTCCCAGTTTTAGGGAATTATGCCTTTGGTGTTAGTCTCCAGCCCCTGGCCTATAGAAGGAGGGCTTAGGGTAGTCACGACATGGACCCCAGGGGACGGGTCATGAAAAATTGGTATCAGAGGAGCTGGTTCTACCATAGAACTTAGGACTCTGATATTTTCTGTGAAACAATAGTGTTAAGTGCAGTGAGTGTGGTTTTCAGTTCAAGGAGTCCAGTGTTGGTGTAGTGTCCGACGTATCCATACAATAGGATCCTAACTTTTGATTTCTGACTCAGTGCATGAAAAAACTGATTGCGTGTGTGTTTTCAAAAGTTTTATTTGTGATCTTTTGAGTCAGCTCACTAGGTATAACTTTCAGCTCACCAGGTATAACTTAATGACCGTGGCGCACCTGTTCCTTATCAGGATTCCGCCGCATAGACAACCAGCTAGGTTCCCTGAGAGAGTACGCGATGATGGCCCACCGAGCGATGAGGCCTCGGTGCAGGGCCCTCTTATGGCGTTAGCACCTTCGAGTGGTGTACCAGCAGCACCACTACCCATTGGGTAGCCGTTACCTCCAGCTCCACCAGTAGAGGATGCAAGTTGATTAAGGCGGGTACTTTCTTGGGATCCACCCAGGACTGTGACAGAGGTATGGAGTTTCCTGGGTTTATTTGGATATTACCATAGGTTTGTTCCAGACTTCTCCAGAGTTGCAGCACCACTTTCAGTATTGACGAAGAAGGGGCAACCCTTCTTGTGGTCAGAGAGATGCTAACAGAGTTTTCAAGAGATGAGACAGAAGCTGACTAGTTCCCCCATCTTGAGGCTTCCAGAGGAAGGCGTAGGGTAAGTAGTCTACTATGAATCATCAAGGACCAGACTCAGATGCATCCTGATGTAGGATAGAGCAGTGATCGCATATGGTTCTCCAAAGATGAGACAACATGAGTAGAACTACGCTACCCATAACCTAGAGTTAGAAGCAGTGGTCTTCGCCTTGAAGATGTGGTGACACTATCTGATGGGCGAGTGTTTTACCATGTAATCTAATCACAAGAGTCTTAGGTATATATTATCTTAGAAGGACCTTAACCTGAGACAACGACATTGGCTTGAGTTCCTCCAGGACTATGACTTCGAGATAATCTATACTCCTAGGAAGGGGAACATTGTTGTAGATGTTCTCAGCAGAAGATCTGGTATACAACTGCTAGGCAAGGCGATGGAGCAGCTGGATGCTTTACAGATATCCTTTGTGGGTAGAGATGGAGAAACTTTACTTCAGTCTCTTACAGTAACTCCCCCACTTATTCAGTGAGTCAGGGAGGCACATTGTGGGGACACTAACTACAAGACATGACATGCTCAGATATCCACAAGATAGGCACCTAATGGATTTTCTAAAGGTGGGGAGCACGTCATCCTCTTTAGAGGACGTACCATGGTACCAGTGTCACTTCAGGAGGAAGTGTTGAGGGAGTTTCACACATCCCCTCTAGAGGTACATCCAGGAGTGGAGAAGATGTACCAGGACCTTAGATGACAGCACTGGTGGCTGGTAATGAAGAAAGAAGTAGTAGAGTTTGTCTCTCGGTACCTCACTTGTTAGCAAGTGAAGGCGGAGTATCAGGTGCCAGTAGTCTTGGTTCAGCCTTTAGAGGTCTCGGAGTGGAAGTGCGATGGTATATACATGGAATTCGTGATAGGACTTCCATGTACATCCAGGGGACATGCCTCTATTTGGGTGATCTTTGACCGTCTCACTAAGTCAGCCCACATCCTATCGACTAGAGAGTAGGGTTCAGTAGAGATCTTGGGACGCCTCTATGTGCCAGATATTGTGCAGCTACATGGAGTACCCTCGACTATTGTCTCTGATCGAGATGCATGTTTTACTTCCCATCTATGTAAGGGGTTGCAGGAGGCTTTCGGGACACAACTTCATTTGAGCACCGCCTTCCATCCTCAGACGGATGGTCAGACTGAGCAGACTATTCAGACCCTCGAGGACATGCTATGTGCTTATGTTCTCAACTTTAGTCGTAGCTGGGAGGATCACTTAACTTTGGTGGAGTTTGTATACAACAACATCTATCACTACAATATTGGGATGACACCTTTTGAGGGGTTGTACGGGTGACCTTGCAGATCGCCTTTGTGCTGGACTGACCCAAGGGAGTCAACACTAGTGGGACCGGAGATGGTACGGGCTACTACAGAGAAGGTGCAGATCATCCAGGAGTGGATGAAGGCTACACAGATCATGAAGACGTCGTATACTGATAGGAGATAGAGACCTCTAGAGTTTGAGGATGGAAACCACATCTTTCTGCGGGTCTCACCTTGATGAGGTTTGCGGAGATTTGGCCAAGGCAGAAAGTTATCTCTGAGACTCATCAGACCTTTTTAGGTCCTCAGAAGAGTTGGAGAGGTGGCTTACCGCTTAGCTCTTCCACCTCAGTTGCACCGGGTGCATGACATCTTCCACGTATCCCAGATGAGGAGATACGTGCATGAACCTTCTCACATCATCGACCATGGTGAGATAGAAGTTGACGATGGGGAAACTTTTACAGAGGTTCCAGTAGAGACTGAGGATCAACAAGAGCAGGTCCTTCATGGATGGTCGATACCTCTAGTGAACATTCACTGGAAGCACGAGAACCTCTAGGAGAGCACATGGGAGCAGGAGGCTCAGATGTGTGCTTAGTACCCCCACTTGTTTCCTTAGTTTGAGTTGTAGCTTATTGGGAAGTAAAGCCCTAAGGTGGGGAGAATGTAAAGACCCAAAATTTGCATGTATTTTTTTTAAATAAATGGGAATTTTACGAGTCCGCGAAAATTGATGGTGCGTGATTCCGAGGCCCGGAGTGCCCAGAATGAATTTCTAAACTTTTGTTCAGGTATGTTCTGTAAACGTGAGAGTGAGTTTTTCTAACTTTTGAACCGATGCTTGGAATTGAAATTCGAGGGCACCATTGAACTCACAGTTCCAGTATTCACTTAAGAAGAATTTCACGTTGAGGACAGTTGGTTGAGGGTTGAAAGATAGTTTTTGGTTTTTTCATGTAAGAATAAAATAAAAATAAAAGTGTGTGACTTTTTTATTATTATTTTCAACACCCATGTAGGTGTTGGGAGGTGGGGTCCACCAGAACTAAACCACTATGTGGAAGTTGAGAAGTGATGACCACCAGACCTTAACCTCCCATGAGAGGTTATGGTGGTGGGGACCACCCAAACCTAACATCCCATGAGAAGTTATGGTGGTGGGGACCACTCAAGGTCTAAACCTTTTGAACTTCCCTCATTATGGAGAAAAACCCCTCAACCCCCTCATTAATGTGGAGGAGCCTCTTGACTTCCTCTACATTAATTGTGCCAACGCACATACTCTTAATTAAGCCAACCAAGTGATTAATTAGACTAATTTGAATGTGTTCCAACGATCTAAATAGAGAACTTAATCTATTATCCTTGGCATCTTTGGTGGGATTGGGAGGAAGGAGCTCTTGGGAGAAAGATCTTCCACGAAGAATGCTCCACCGATGAAGAACGCTCCTCTAATGAAGAACATCGACCCACTTTGACCTTCTTCCACGGGACATCTCCCGACGTGGGACATCCTCACCTACGACGAATCGACGAACGCACTATCTTTCTCGCGCCAATGTCATCAAGTGAACGAGGTAGGGGTTTATTGATTACCACTTCCCATGTTCTCCCCTTCTAATTCTTTTGTGGGATTTGGGATTAGAGATTGACAAGGGTTGTGGGAAATGATGTTTTAAAATATCTTCTATACATGTTCATGCTTCGTTCTTGTGAACCGCTCTCTATCACTCTAAACGCGGAGGGCGTGGGCCAAACAAACATGGCCCGACCCCTCCTATGGTATTCTTTGGTGTACAATTCGAAGTGGAGGAAGACGACGAAGGAGATGAAGGCAATGTCGCTGCCACCTGCGGCCTCCGCAACCCATGCCACCCCATGCCGCTTCACCCTTCCGGATGAACCATCCCCACACCTGGCCGAGCCATCCGTGGCTGGACCGAGTAGCCGCGCCGCCCCGAGCCAAAACCCCTCACCGTGCCACCACCGTGCTTAGCCGTTGCGCCACTGTCATCTACCGTGCCGAGCCGCCGTGCCACCACTGTCAGCCATGCTGAGCCGCCGTGCCGCTGCTGTCCTCTGTGCCGACCCGCCGTGCCGTTGCCATCCACCATGCCCTCGCCGCGCCGTCTCCATGCCCTCGCCGTGAACCTCCAAGCTCCCCTTGCCGCGGCCTTGCGAGCCGCCCTGAGCCGATCAACCTGCCCATGGCCGGTCTGCGCCCCTCGCGGCCGGTCCGCACCACTCGCGGCCAGTCCACGCCCTCACGACCGGTCCGCGCCCCTGCGGCCGGGTCTGCCACCCATGTAGTACCCCTTGACCGAGACGCCCATGTGACACCCTCGTGGCCTTCACGGGATGTCCCGAACTCAATGGACCGGGCCACACTATGGGTTGAGCTAGATCCAGCGGGGTAGGCCAGGTCGACCCAAACTGGGTTGGTTCGACTGGGTCAGACCAGACCCGGGCCCACTACGACCCCCTTACTTTCTTTTGGCCATAAATTTGGCACCGGACGTCTGTTTGACGAACTGTCAGTAGCGCTGGAAATCTCGGAGCGAGTCGGTCCCTTTGAGTATACTCCACTGGAGTTTTGTATTGAGATAGGAAACAATCAGGTTAGATCGAGCACAAATCCAACCGGGCCCCCAAGAGTAAAAGGATAATAACTCACAGACCGGGAGTCCGATTGATGCGCCGTCAGTTGCATTGAGACCCATATGACGTATCAGAACTTTGAGATAATCCTTTGTGGGACTTTGTGATAGTTGGAGTATCGACCAGTATCTTGTGGGGCGGATCCTTCTAGAGACGAGCGAGCATAGTGCAGATACCTAGTAGCTAGCTGAGACCTGATGACTGCTGACCGTTTCGACTCATAGTGACTCGACTAGCTCAGTGGGGAGTGCCTTGGTGTCGTGAAAGACCCACAGTGGGGAGCACCTTGGTGTCACGGCAGACCCACAGTACACGACAGGATGAGTACTTCAGCAGGCTACGAGGGGGAGAGCTCTTGGTGTTGCGACAGGCCCACGGTGGGGAGTGCCTTGGTGACACGGCAGACCCACGGTACTCGACAGGAGGAGTACCTCAGCAATCCAAGGTTAGTGGGAAGAACCTTGGTGTCATGGAAGACCCACTATACTCGATAGAGGAGGAGTTCTCCAGCAGCTGAGGTTTTGACAATGTGACTGGGGATGATACTTGATACCACCCCTAGAATAAATCCTGGTTTAAGCTGAGTCAGTATCTCTGTGTTTTCCTCATTATTGAGATGGATTATTTGATAACTTAGGTATATGTATGGGCATATACCTTAGTAGGGTTATCTATTGTTTTCTTGCCTTGTGTTTTATCCTTGGAGGATTTTGTGAGACATAGAGGGTCTCGGGGTCCCTACTGAGTATCGTAATACTCACCCTTGCTTGGGCTATGCCTACACCTTATTGTGTTGGATGCAGATGACGAACATCACTGACTGAGGGAGAGAGTATCAGGACTAGACGGTACACGGAGGTGGACCTTACAACGAGTCGGTACATGTAGGAGACAGACGGGTGAGGAGTGCTGAGGAGGAGATCTGTACCTACCCTTTAGGTAGGAATCTCAGAGGATGACCCAATAGCTGTTTTCCTTTTCTTCAGTTGTACTTGTACTTTCAGTTTCCTGTACTTTACTATTGGGCTTGTATTTCCAGACCTTTTTACTTTCAACAGTCTTTTGTTATACAGTTTTACTTAGGGTTTTGTATCTAGCTGTGTGCTCTCTTGTGTGTCTATTTACAGGTTATAAAGGCAATGCCTTCCCATTTTTAGGGAATTACACCTTTGGTGCTAGTCACCAGCCCCTGTCCTATGGAAGGCGAGCTTTGGGTAGTCATGACATGGGCCTCGAGGGACGGGTTGTGACAACCCATGAACACCACCGTCATCCTTCAAGGCACAAACCCTTGTCCCACTCTACGTCACCAGTTGACTCTTCTGGGATTCCAGATCCCGCACCAGGAAACCGAAAAATAGACATGCCACCAAACCAGCCATCCAGATACTGGCCACTATCGGCCTACCCCTGGCCGATAGAAACACACTGCTATCTCGCCCACCAAGATCCCAGATCCCACAACGTGAGAGAGTGCACCATGCCCAAAACCCCGTACCACCATACCGGCTGTAAAAATCGTTCGGCCTCCAGCGTCAGAACCACTAGTAATTCAAGCACACTGTACCACAAATCCCCTCTAGTGCAAGCTCCTGCCGCTGACCAAGGACTCTCGGTCAACTTAGATCGTCCGCAACGGAGCCACCACCATGAGTCGAACCACACCTCGCCGTCCGTAAAATTTGATGACCCAAAACAATTTCAGATTTACCTTTGAGAACCTCCAAATAACCAGTGTGGGTTCAAAAGAGGATTGATAACCCTTAAGAGGAATATCTATGGTTACATCTAAAGAAAACGATTGATATCAAGAATATCAAATCTAGGTGGGCACTGAAGGATGTGAAATTCGCAATACCCTGATAAAAGGGTGTGGTGAAAAGCATTGATGTGGGGTTTGCAATATTAAATAGGTTTCTGAATAATTGATACAGTTGGGATCAAGGTTTGAAAAAAATAAAATTTTACCCCCTGTTCTTTTTTTAGTAGTGATAAATATTTCCTTTATCAGTGCTAAAAAAATCACAGTTAAAGAATCCCTTTAACAACACTAAAAAAATCATTGTTAAAATTGTTTTTTAACAGTGCTAAAAAAGGGTTGTTAATTGGGTCCTTTAACAACATTTTTTTAGAGCTGTTAAAGAACCCCATTAACAGTGTTTGGACCAAGATGAAAGGAAATCACTTCACTTTGTATAAGTGGTTGATGAAAGATTGGAAAGTTACAATACTTCCCATAGTAATTATGGCGATGTTTTTATGATTTGTATTTCAAAAATATCATAAAGTTTAGAAAACTTGTGATGCAAGTATTATGAAGGATAGGGGAGTAAAGAAGTGATTTTCTTCAAAGGAAAGAAAGTGGCACGCAAGTCAAGAAGTGGCGCGCAAGTATAACCGGAATGAAAATTTATGTTGGGTGCAAGTCATATTTCAACATCATCAAATCAAAATATGAAAAAGGAAAGAAAGTGGCGCACAAGTCAATAAGTATAGTGCAAGTGTGGCACGCAAGTATAAGCGATGTGCAAGTGTATATTGTACGCAATTCATATTTCAATATCAACAAATCAAAATATTACAAAGGAAAGAAAGTGGCGTGCAAGTGATGGAGCAACACACAAGTGATAGAGCGGCGCACAAGGAATGGAGCAACGCACAAGTAGGAATGGCCCACAAGTGTATGAGGTGCGTAAGTCATCAAAATCCCTATAAATAGATGGATACCCTCATCATTTTTGTAAGCTCAAAACTTAAGATAAAATTTGAACTATGATCGCACAAGTAGTATAAAGGGGCGTGCAAGATGAAGTGTCGCGCAAGTCGGGAGTTATTCATAAGGTGAGCAAGTAAGGAGGCACACAAGTAGAGTGGAAAGCAAGCTGAGTGGCGCATAAGAAGAAGTGGCACACAAGTTGTAAGAGGTGTGCAAGAAGGGATTTGTGTGCAAGAATTGTACTGTGTATAAAGCCAAAAGTGGTGTGGAAGTTGTGATCTATGTGCAATAGTGGCGCCAAGTAGTTAGTAGCGCACAAGCAGGAAGGCACACAAGTAGAGTGGCATGCAAGCAGGGAGGCGTGCAAGAAGTGAGGCATTCAAGCAGGAAGTATCGTGCAATCTGTTTGCACCAGGAGATTCTTAACAGCTTTTGGGTAGTAAAGTGAAGATTTTTTTTGAAAGATTTGATTTGTGAGAGTTCATTAAGAAGCACAGAAACATTACATTACCCGATTTGTGCTAAGGAGGAGCACACTTTCTATTGGGTTGTTTTCAAAGTTCTACACGAGTGTAAGGGAATATCCTACTTGTTGTATTCCACATCAAAGGATTGTTTTCTAGTGGATTGTGTGGTACTGGATTGTTTCCGCACCATACCAAGGACGTAGTTACTCTTGTTGAGTACTTAACCTTGTAAAACTTGTGTTCCTATGGTTGTGTGTGTTCATCAGGGAAGAAACTCTTTAACAGGAGGTGAAGGTTGTTTAAAAAAAAAGGAAACACAAAATGAAAATTGATATCACTGATTCACCCACTCCCCCTCTCAGTGATACTTGGATCCTGACTTGGAATTTCAGTTAGTATCATAGGGAAGGTTACCTTTGTTTGTTATTTGCTGATGTTTTGAAGAGAAGTTGTGATAGGGAATTTAAATTGCATGAACAGTAAGGGGATTCTGATATTTGATTGAAAGAATTATCATATCTAGAAAGATAAAAGGATTCCTTATCTTATGTCTCTTGGGTATGAAGTTATTGAAACTACAACTAACGGATTTCCTCCTATTGATGATAAGGTTCCTCTTACACCTGATGATAAGAAGAATCTTGAGAATGATGGAAGGGATAAAAATGCATTACTATTATATCTTTCTGAGAGTGTGTTTTAAGAGTGAAAGTTGTCGCTACAACTAAAGGAATCTGGGATAATTTGAACATCTATAAAGGAAATACAAAAGTAAAGAAAGAAAAACTACAAATATGGAGGCTGAAGTATGAAGACTTGAAAATGGGAGAATCTAAATCTGTTGGGGACTTCTTTACCAGGGTAAATGACATAGTTAGTATAATCAGATGTCTTGATGAAAAGTTGGAGGATTCTACAGTTGTTGAAAAGATCTTGAGAATTTTTCCTGACACGTTTGATGCTAAAGTGTCTTCATTAGAATACATAGACCCTAAAACATTATCTATGGATGATTTTTATATCACTCTCATTAATTATGAAATGATAAGGGAGAAGACTATGAAGAGATAAACAAAATCTGATAGAGAAATTTCATTCAAGGATACAAAGAGAGAGAAGTCAAAGAAGACTCTTATTAAAGATGATGCTGGTGAATCCAATTCTGAAGATGATGTATGTAAAAATTTTGATAAAATTTTATCCTTATTTTCTAAGAATATGAAAAGAGGTATAGGGAAATACAAGGGGAAACTTCTCTTGAAATATTTTGAGTGTGGATCCGTTGGTCACTTTTCAGCTAACTATCCTCAAAAGAATAAAGAAGAAGACATTGATGATGATAACAGAAGGACAAGAAGGTCATGGAAGAAACAAGATGACAAAGATAAATATTTTTCAATGGGTAAGGATAAAAATTTCTTCAAATAAAAAAGAAGAATATTTTTATCTAAAGATGAAGATGAATAATATGGTGAATCTGAATTTGAGAAATCAGTTGCTGAAAAATCTAGAGAGAACACCTTTATTCCAGTAGTGAATAATGAAGATTACAGGAGAAAAATTTCTGAAGAAGAAGAAACTCAACATGAATATCATTTGAAAGAAGAGTTAAAAGAATGTTTGAGGAATATCAGAAGGCCTGAGAAGGAAAAAAAAGAAGTTTATAAATGAAAATTCCACATTAAACAATTAAGAAGGTTTTCCTGATGAGAAAATCAATATGGAAAAAAAGATTGATGATCCAAAGAATTCTCCTGAGAATGAAAAGAATCTTAATGATCATATTGAAGTAAAGATGAAGGCAAAAGAAGAAGAGTTGGAACTTGTCCAATAGAAACTTTCTAGAGCTAATGAAATGAATATCAGTTTCAAACAATCTATCTAAAAAGTTGGTGAAATTTCTAGTAAGAATGAACCAAAGAAGGATCCACAAAAGTTACCTTCAAAGGTTGAGAGGAAAGATAAAACTAGTTTTGATAAGAAAAAAGATGGAAATGCTATGTATGTGGCCAAAGTCATAAATGCTGAAAAATCATAAGTACACAAAAATCCTAAGTCTATAAAGATTTCTACTACTTATGGCATTGATAAGTCTGAACAAAAATCTGAGCTAAAGAAGAAAGTTACAATTGAAAACAAGAAGTTTGTTAAGAATCGTGTTCACAACTCCGGTTTGTATAAAAGTTTTAGAGGGAAATATTAATTCTATGGTTACTATTGGTATTGTGGTGGATTCAGACACACTACAAACATGTATTGGTTCAATCGACAACATTACTAATATTCCACAAGGTATAGAAGACAAGGTTCGAGGGGGAGTCAATCCTCTCAAAAATGGAAGTACGAGAAGGAAGTTCATAAAAAATCTGAGAATGCTGGTATGAAAGTTGAAAATAAGTTCCAACCATTGGAAAATATTTGTGAAATATGTGAACAACCTAGACATATTTCTAAGGGATGTCTTGTTTTATTTCCAACACAACAAAAGGTTCTTAACAAATCTTAGAAGCTGGAGGTGAAGAATGAAAAGGAAGAACATAAAGCTCTTGTTTTTGAAACCGCCTTGATTGCTAAAAAAGGCAAACATCCATGAATTCTTGATAATGGTTGTTATTATCATATGATAAGAGACTTAATATTTCTTAAGAATGTGAAATTCTTCAAAGAAGGAACTGTTACATTTGGAAATGATGAATCTCTGAGGATCAAAGGTGTTGGATCAACCATCATCGGGAAAGAAAAAATGAAATCCATGAAAACATTATATGTTGATAGGATGAAACTCAATCTATTGAGTGTTTCACAACTCTATGATGAGGGAAAAAAAGTTATCTTCAAGAAATATGGGTTTGTTGTGGAAAATGAAAATGATATAAATGTATTTACAAGAGGCCAACATACAAAAGGGAACTTGTTCCAAGTTGGTGAAGTACATAACACTTGTTACGTGGGTATAGTGTATGAAAATCAGTTATGGAATAAAAGGTTGGGAAATATGTGTCAAAAAAACATGTGCACATTATCAATGCGAGACAGTGTCTGAGATATGCTTGATTTATCAAGAAGAAGAGATTGGTGTTGCACTATTTGTGAGAAAGGGATGATTAAAAACTCTATGCATAAGAGAGTTGACATTCGTTGAAAACGACCCTTGGAACTTATACATTCTGATATATGTGGACCAATTAGAAAGCAATCAACAAATGGAGATAAGTACTTCATCACTTTCATTGATGACTTTACTCACATTACTTGTGTTATGTACATGATACATAAGTCAGTTGCTCTGAAAATGTTTAAGAGTTTCAGGAGGAAAGAAGAGAATGAATGTGAGTATTTAGTGAAGAAGTTGAGAACTGATAATGGTGGAGAGTATAATAATGAAGAGTTTCGAAGTTATCTCAAGAAACTTGGAATTTGGCATGAGTTCAGTTCACCATACACACCTCAACAAAATGGGGTTGCTGAAAGGAAGAATAGAAGTCTGGTTGAAATGGGGTGAACTATGATACTTGAACATGGTCTCTCTCATTATTATTAGAGGAAATCCATGAGTACTATAGTGTATATTCATAACTGATGTTTCTATAGGACACATTCAGATATGACTCTATATGAAATGTTTTAAGGAAAAACTCCAAGTTTGAAATACTTAAGAGTTTTTGGGAGTCCATGCATCATAAAGTAAAAGGGTGGAAACCTTGGAAAGTATGAAAAAAGAGAAGATGATGGAATTTTTCTTGGCTATGCTCCAAAAGGAAGAGGATATAGATTTTTGAACAAATAAACATAAATAATCATTGATTCTACTGATGTGAAAGTTGTTGAAAATGTTGAGAAATAAAATTAGACTTTTGCCGATATAGAAGTTGATCAGGATAAGGAAAGTCTTGTTAACAATTTTGATAATTCTACCAGTAGTGGTAATCCTAATCAAGAATAAGAATAAGACTCAGGAATTTCAAGTGATAAAGATGAAATTCGAACAACTCATCCTAGGTTGAGGAAGAAAGTGGAGGCTCATAACATTATTTATGATCAACATCAGAGGGTTCAAACAAGAAGAACAACAAATGTTGTTATACATACTTCTTTGTTTTCAAAAGTGGATCCAAATGATGTGAATGAAGCTTTTGAGAATCCAAAATGTACTCATACTATGAATGAAGAGATTAATTAGATAGAGAATAATTATACCTGGGGACTCGTACCCAAGCCCGATGACAAAAATGTTATCAGTACAAAATGGGTTTTCCAAAACAAGATGAATAAAGAAGGCAAAGTGATAAGGAACAAGGCAAGATTAGTGTGCAAAGTTTACTCACAAATTGAAGGTGTTTATTTTGATGAGAATTATTCTCCAGTGGATATATTGGAAATAATCAGAAAATTTCTTGTTATTGCTACACAACGGGTTTACAAAATTTTTCAAATGGATGTCAAGTATGCATTTATTAATGGAAATATTGATGAAGAAGTTTACATTTAAAAACCTTGTGGATTTGTTTTTGGAAAAGATGAAATTTATGTTTGTATGCTAAAGAAAGCCTTGTATGGGATAAAACAAGTTCTAAGGGCGTGTTATTGCAAACTGGATACTTGCTTAAGGAAGATGAGTTTCAAGAAAGGAAGAGTTGACAAAAATCTTTACATCAAGGAATGTTAAGAGTCTTCTCTCATTGTAATTTTTTATGTTGATGATATTATCTTTTTTGGAAATGATGAAAGATCTTATGAAAGATTTTCTAAGGAGATGAAGTTGTTTGAGATGTCCATATTGGGATAAATGAAATACTTTCTTAGGTTAAAATTTGTATAAAAGAAGAACCACATTTTTTTTCTCAAGAGAAGTATGCTAAGGAAATTCTGAAGAAGTTTGGCATGGAAAATTCAAAACTAGTTTCCACACCAATTTTAGTGGGAACCAAATTGTCTAAAGCTGGGGAAGGCAAGGAAGTTGATCAGAAAGAGTTTTGAAAGCTGATTAGAAGTTTATTATATTTGACTAACTCAAGACCCGACATTTTCTATGCTGTTACCTTATATGCAAGGTTTTAGAGTGCTTTTACATTTAATTTCTAGAGAGAGGATTCTATGATATATCAAAGGCAAAAAAAATCTTGGAATCAGGTATGATGGTGTAGAAAATATTGATATGTTTGAGTATTCATATACTGATTGGGCATGAAATGTTGATGAAAGAACACCCACATTTGGTAGAGTTTTCTTTATGGGGGAAAATTTGTGTTAGTTGGCATACAAAGAAATAGAATTCAGTAACTCTTAGCATGACTGAAACTGAGTATGTTGTGGCCACTCAAGATGCTACCAAACTTATGTGGATGAAGACTCAGTTGGAAGATATACTTATTGAAGTGAAGCTACCCTTACTCTTAGGATGTGATAATCAGAGTGAAATCAATATTACAAGAAATCTGGTACAACATTCTCATTCAAAACACATTGACATAAATTACCACTTCATCAAAGAGCAGGTGGAGAAGAATGAATTGAATCTGGAATATGTTCCTACAATGGAACAAGTTGCTGACATATTCACAAAACCTTTACTGAAGGAACCATTTGCTAAATTGAGGTTGAAAATGGGTGTCCAACCTCCTTCTCATCAAGGTTGAGGTACATGTGTCTGCCCCCCCTCTCATCTTACCTTTGGATAGTGTTTTCAAGGGGGATAATTGTTTCATAAATATATCCTTATGGTTGCATGCATAAAGGGGGAGTTGTGGGTAAGCTGTGAATTTAGTATTTAAGTGTGTGAACTATTATAATAGTTTATTAGAGTGGTTGTAGGAAACAATTTTTTTTGTCTACTAGGAGTTGAAGCTGCAGAATTAGGTTCGGAAGAAAAAGAATATAAGTATGTTTTGGAGAAGACTAGAGAAGAATGCTGTAGATGATTCATAGTCACTACTTTTGGACAGTATGGTTTTTCTGTCAATAATTCTTGTTTTCTACAATGAGTTAGCTCACGTGGGATTAGAATTGTTGATGAGTAATCTATTTATTGAGATTACAAAGTTCAGTGATTTATGAATCTTGGTTAACAAAAAAATCCAAAGGGGGAGATTGTTAGGACCAAGCTGATTAGGAAGAATATCCCTTTTAGGTATTTTCTTTTGTTATCAAGGAAGTTTGAGATGAAAGGAAATCACTTCACTTTGTATAAGTGGTTGATGGAAGATAAGGAAGTTGAAATACTTCCCATGGTAACTATGAAGATGATTTTCTAATTTTTATTTCACAAATATCATAAATTTTAGAGAACTTGTGATGCAATCCTTATGATGGATAAGGGAGTAAAGAAGTGTTTTTGGGAAAAGGAAAGAAAGTGGCACACAAGTCAAGAAGTGGTGAAAAAGTATAAGCGGTGCATAAGTGTATGTTGCGCGCAAGTAATATTTCAATATCATCACATCAGAATATGATAAAGGTAAGAAAGTGGCGCGCAAGTCAAGAAGTGGCGCGCAAGTATGGTGCGCAAGTATAAGTGTCATGCAAGTGTATGTTGCGCGCAAGTCATATTTCAACATCAACACATCAAAATATAACAAAGGAAAGAAAGTGGAGTGCAAGTGATGGAGCAGCACATAAGTGATGGAATGACATGCAAGTGATGGAGCGGTGCACAAGTGATGGAGCGACGCACAAGTAGGAATGGCGCGACGCACAAGTAGGAATGGCGCGCAAGTGTATGAGGCGCACAAGTCACCAAAATGCCTATAAGTATATGGCTACCCTCCTCATTTTTGTAAGCTCAACACTTAAGAGAAAATTTGAGCTTTGATCGCGCAAGTAGTAGAAAGGGGCACGCAAGATGAAGTGTCGCACAAGTTGAGAGTTATTCATAAGGCACACAAGTATGGAGGTATGTAAGTAGAGTGGCACGCAAGCAGAGTGGCGCGCAAGCAGAAGTGGTGCACAAGTTGCAAGAGGTGCACAAGAAGGGAGTTGTGTGCAAGAATTGTGATGTGTATAAAGCCAAAAGTGGCGTGAAATTTGTGTGTTGTGCACAATAGTGGCATGAAAGTAGTTAGTGGCGTGCAAGTAGAGAGGCGCGCAAATAGGGAGGCACACAAGTAGGGAGGTGCTCCATAAGGGAGTGGAGTGCAAGCTGTTTGCACCAGGAGGTTCTTACCAGATTCTGGGTAGGAAACTGAAGAATTGTTCTGAATTATTTGATTTGTGAAAGTTCATTAAGAATCACAGAAACATTACATTACCCTATTTGTGCTAAGAGGGAGCACACTCACTATTAGATTATTTTCAAAGTGATACACGAGTGTAAGGGAATATCCTACTCATTGTATTCCACATAAAAGGATTGTCTTCTAGTGTATTGTGTGGTACTAAATTTTTTCCATACCATACCAAGGTCATAAATACTCTTGTTGAGTAGTGAACCTTGTAAATATTGTGTTCCTGTGGTTGTATGTGTTCAGTATGGAAGAAACTTTTTAAAAGGAGGCAAAGGTTGTTTCAAAAAGAAGGAAACATAAAAATAAAATTGATATCACTAATTCACCCCTCGTCCTCTCAGTGATACTTATATCCTGACTGGGAACTTCAAACATCGCTTTTTATGAGCATTGTTCAAGCATACCCTTTAACAAAGCATGTATAGACAATGCTTTATAAGCTCTATTAAAGGCCCTTTACTAGCATTGTTAAAACCCATTTTTTTAGTTGTGTGCAATCTTATTATTAGTCTAAATATAGGGTTTTAACATATCCAATTAACACACACAAAGGAAATGATGTCCTTGACTAGTAGGATTGTACCCTATGAATATCATTTATCAGAGATTTTAAGAGAGATAGCATCATTGAGATTTTCAGATCAAACAAATTAATTCTGAGTGATACTATTTATGGGAGAAGTTCAAGATCATCAAGAACAATTCCCAAACCATGTACGCTGAACCACCCTATTAAAATATCACCATCACACACCTTACCCTTAGGACATTTACTGGTGTATTAAAGGGATATGTATCAAGACCATAATAATATGAATATGTGTACTATATAGAATAATTAATATATTTCATTTTATAATTGTTACTATATAAATGATTTTGATTTTTACCCAATAAAACAAAAAATTTATTTTTGGGCAATATTCAAATTCAATTAAGGAATTTGTTAGGAATAAATCCCTTGAGGAATCATTTCAAATTTTTAGGTGTGGTTGCCTTTGTTGAAAAAGATATATGACCTCAAATCAGTATGGTTTGTGTTGTCAAATCATATGTTTAAGATGGCGTAGTTTTCCTGTGTTTTCCAAATTTTTGGGCCTAAAAATCGGGTGTTTGTTTTATGGAAAAGGAAGGGATTTCTACAAAAGGTGTTCTTGAAGAATAGTTCATGGACTATGAAGCATAGTTAGCAGAATATAAAGGAGGTACAAGAAATGAAAAAGGAAAATAATTAATGTATGGTTTCTACATAGCAGCGCTATGTGGACTGCCAAGCGCACTATGCAGACTACATAGTGAAATCAGTTCACAGGAGGCTTGTGGATTGCCGGAAGCTTATTTTTTTTGTAGAAAGTGTGTCATTTTTGGTTAAGAGGAAGTGGTTTGAGGAGCTATAAAGGGTTTTTTCATTTGCAAAATACATCATCCACTGCAAAGGATTAAGGCGCTATGTAGACTGCATAACACAACGCGGTGAACGCTGTACCGCATTGAAGTTTTGGGTAATTTGGATTAGTGAGTTTTTAGATCTATTTTTCTATATAAATACCCATAATTAGATCATTAGGTTGAGTGAATTTCATTATAAAATATCATATATCTAGGAATAATTTGGTTAAGTTTGAAGTAGTTCACGAGGGATAATTCTTCAAAAGATAGGTGTTTGTGAGGGAGGATTCTATAAAGGGTGAAGTAGTTTGGGGGAACAGTTTGTGAAAGGGGTTTTGTGGGGATATTTTTACTGCAAAGGAAAAGGGACTGTATAGTATAGGAAGTTCACAAGGCTTCAATCATCTAGCAAGTAGGGGCGGTCTGTAGAAGAAAACCAGGTTTATGAAGAACTCTCTCTAGGCAGTGTAATGTAGTTTGTGGTGGATTCAAGGGAGTTTTCGAAGGATGTAAGATAGTTTATGAGGGGACTAAAATAGTTCACAAAAGCAATTTCAAAAAACTAACATTACATGTAATTGAGGGACTCTAATAGATCATCTACCTAAATTTGAGGATGCATTCATTATTGATAATGAAGGGACCTATATGTCCATAAATTGTGTATGGATCCATTCTAGAGCAGTGAGAAAAGGAAGAGGAAGAAGTTGATCCTTTCCACCAGTAGTGATCCATTGAAAGAGAGATAGGGAGTGACACTTAGGAAAGTAATGAGGTGACCTTAAACATTGTAAAGGCAGTGATCCTAGGCATAGAAGTGATCATGCCCAAACCTTGTAATTTGGTAGTGACCCTAAGTGGATTTATTATATCGGTACATTACCGTTGTATGCTCCTTGGACATAGCCCGGTGAAGGTGAACCAAGTAAAATCACTATTTATCCTGCATGAATTCATTTTTATTCATACATTACTATGGGAAAGATAAAGGTGAGTGTTTTGTTTAACAAATAAACAAGATCCAAATGTGAAGTTGTATTAATCTATCATACCATGATTCACCCCTCCCTCTCAGGGTATCTAGCATAGTTGGGATAATAGAATTTATTTTAATGAATTAATGTATTTTTGAAAGAAATATTATTTTAATATAATATTCTTATTAAATAATTTTTATCAAATATAAATAATCATATAATTTTATGAAGTCAAATGTAATTTTTATAAGGGTTAGAAAACTATTATTGTAAAAAAACCCCATCATTTCTCATTAAATGTTGATTCTTATTTTTAAAAGTGAAAATTTACATATTTATAAAAATTTTAGATAAAATGAATATTATTTTTGGAATTAGAACATCAAAATTATCCAACGATGATTTTTTCATAATTTTCTGAGAGTCAAATTTTTGAGTAAAAATTAAATACGGTATAAATATACAGTGTGTATTATGACATAATAATGAACCAAAAATGATGTAATAAATAATATAATGGGTATCAATGACCTAATATATTTTTTCCCTTTAAAATAATTTAATATTAATATTAATTTTATTAATTTTATAAATCCATTCTGAATCCTCCAAAACCTATAATATATTTTAATATTTTAAAATCATTTCTTTAAGAGTATGAATCACTTCCACATCACCAAGGGTAATATTTAAATAAGTTCGGCCCTTGGCCTAATAAAATAATGAAAACCACCCCGCTTTTGCAAAAACCATGGGCCAATACCATGGGTAGTTTTGTGGTTTTGTTTATTTTATTATATAGATTCTAAAACCTATATCTAGGAAATAATATAGAATTCTACACTCATTTTCTATATAAACCCACCCAAGCTCCCATTTTTCTTCACTAAAAATACTTTGAGCATGTTCTTAATATTCCCTATCCTCTTTGGAGTCTTCACAATGTGCCCCAATGCTCTCAAGAAGTACCTCCCAATCATTTGGAATCACACTCTCAAGGTAAGGGATCCTCTAATTCTCCTATTTATTCATGTTTTTTCATTATCTTATGCCTTATATTTATGATTCCCATCATTGGTATATGTTTTTTTTCATGTCCCTATTACTATCCATTTTATTTCCAAATGATAAGATACCCCTTTCCCTCTCATCAACCCATTTTATGAATCTTTATGTGACATTGTTATGTTATCAAAATTTCACTGTGAATTTTCATGCCAAACAATTGTGTAGTGAATACCTATATCCGTTTCCTATCATGGGTGTTCACCTTTATAAACTTATACTTATTTTATTGGGGACATACATGTATTTATTCCACACCCCATGATCATGGAATAAAATGTGTTGATAAATGATTTCATGTTTATGATCTTTGTGGCACACTTAAGCAATAGAATGAAATGAAAGTGATGGGTGCACCAAGAATTATATAAAACACCAATGAATTGGGTAATATTTTAGTATCATGAGAAATCATTAAATGGATTAAGGAGTGAACCTAATCCATCATTGGACTTTTTCTATCATGATTTTTTGGTAGTTAGCCTTGACCAATGTTTATGATGCAGTGTTTTAAGCTATTTCCACATTCCCCATTTTTCTTTTATGTTATCATGATATATCATGTATTGTTGTTTATGTTTATGATTATCACCCCTTTATGTCCCATTGATGGGGGATTAGCAATATTAAATGGGTTTTTGAATAATTTATACGGTTCTCATAGAGTTTTGAAAAAAAAATAAAATTTTACCCTTTGTGATTTTTTTAGTAGTGATAAATATTTCCTTTAAAAGTGCTAAAAAAATCACAGTTAAAGAATTCCCACTAGTAGAATAAAGGCCTTTAGATACCGCTAAAATCCATCGCTTAAGGTCTTTAGCGGCCACCTAGAGTTCTCTAAATGGCGGATGCTTTAGGCCCTTCGCTATTGTTAACAGCATCCGCCATCTAGAGAACGCTATAGATGAGTCAAAATGGGCTATATCGACTGCCAAATGGCGGTCACTATTGGTGATATCAGCAGTAGCTAAAGTGTCTTCTAGATGGTGGACGCTATAGCCCATTTCAGATTTGGCTACAGCGAACACCAAATGGAGGTCGTTGTAGGTGCCGCCGATATCACCTATAGCGACCACAAAATGGAAGTCACTATAGGTTTTTTTTTAAAAAAAAATTGCCAACAATATAATAAAAAACCCTATATTTCAAAATCACAAAAAAATAAACTTTTCAAAAATATCTAAACTCATACACGAAAAATATCTTCTGCTTGTCATCTTCAAGACTTCCACATCCATCATCGAATATAATTGCATGAAAAAATTTAATAAAAAAACTAATACTGAAAAAAACATCCAAAAAAATAATTGAAATGCAATAAAATATATTTCAATTCAAGATTACTATAACAGATCGAAAGTATTTGATTTTGAAAATATATTAATAATTTCGAATACCTTTTTAAAAATGTAAAATCATTAATTCTATGGTTCTAATCAGACCACATTTCTGATTGATGTGTCCTATGCTGACACACATCACAAATAATAATTAGAATGTTGTCTTGTGATTTCAAGTCATTCTGATGTCGTTCGGTATGCATTTGATCATTAAACGCCTGTTTTGGCCGTTTATGGAACTAGAACTGCATTTTTGGTCACTGCGGTCACACGACACCTCCTATTGACATGTAGTCTACCTGAACATTTCAAAATTCACTCTCCAGTTGTTGTCGTGTAATTTCATGGCATTCTGAGGTCATTCGGCCGGTTTTGACCACCCCACACACCTTTTTCAAGCGCTCCAGACACCAAAAACACGCATATTCAGCCGTAACGCGCAAAACGAACCTACGATTGATGTAACGTCTCTTCATACATGTCACGGAAAATAATTAGAATGTTTTCCTGTGATTTCAAGTCATTCCGATGTCGTTCAGTATGCATTTGACCATTAGACGCATATTTTGGTCGTTTATGGAACCATAAGTGCATTTTCGGTCACTACGGTCACACGACACCTCCGATTGACATGTGGTCTGCCCGACCATTTCAAAATTCACTCTACAGTTGTTTTCTCCTGATTTCATGGAATTACGAGGTCTTTCAGATGATTTTGACCACCCCACGCACCTTTTTCTAGCGCACCAAAAACCGAAAACACACATATTCAGCCGTACAACGCAAACCGCACCTTCGATTGATGTTCCATCTTTGAGTACACATCATGAAAAACAATTAAAATTTTGTGTTGTGATTTTAAGTCATTTCGATGTCGTTCGGTATGCATTTTAGCATTAAATGCATGTTTTCGTCGTTTATGGCACCTGAAGTGCGTTTTCGGTCACCGCGGTCACACGACACCTCTGATTGACATTTGATCTACCCGAACATTTCACAATTCACTCTCCAATTGTTGTCGCCTGATTTCATGGAATTATGAGGCTGTTCATCCAGTTTTGACCACGCCACACACCTTTCTCAAGCGCTCTAGACACCGAAAACACACATATTCAGCCGTACCGTGCAAACCGCACATCCGATTGGCATGCTGTCTCCGAGTACATGTCACAGAAAATAATTAAAATGTTTTCCTATGATTCAAGTCATTTTGATGTCGGTCGGTATGAATTTGACCGTTAGATGCCTGTTTTGGTCGTTTATGGCACCAGAAGTGCGTTTTCGGTCACCGTGGTCACACGACACCTCAGATTGACATGTGGTCTGCCCAACCATTTAAAATTTCACTCTCCAGTTGTTTTTTTCTGATTTCATGGCATTCCAAGGTTGTTCGGCCAGTTTTGACCACCCCACGCACCTTTCTCAAGCGCTCCAGACACCGAAAACACACATATTCAGCCGTACCGCGCAAACCACATGTCCTATTGGCATGCTGTCTCTGCGTACACATCATGAAAAATAATTAGAATGTTTTCCTATGATTTCAATTCATTCCGATGTCGTTCGGTATGCATTTGACCATTAGACACCTGTTTTGGTCGTTTATGGCACCAGAAGTGCATTTTTTGTCACCGTGGTCACACAACACCACCGAATGATGTGTCATTTTCATGAACATTTAAAAATTCACTCGCCAGTTGTTGTCGCCCAATTTCATGGAATTATGAGGTTGTTCAGCTGGTTTTGACCACCCCACGCACCTTTCTCAAGTGCGCCAAAAACCAAAAACACACATATTTAGCCGTACAACGCAAACCACATCTCCGATTGATGTACCGTCTCCACGTACACATCAAAAAAAAATAATTATAATTTTTTCCTGTGATTTAAAGTCATTATGATGTCGTTTAGTATGCATTTGACCGTTAAACACATGTTTTTGTCGTTTATGGCACCGAAAGTGCGTTTTCGGTCACCGCGGTCACACGACACCTCTGATTAACGTGTGGTTTGCCCGACCATTTTACAATTCACTCTCCAATTTTTGTCACCTGATTTCCTAGCATTCCGAGGTTGTTCGGATGATTTTGACCACACCACGCACCTTTGTCAAGCGTGCCTCACACCGAAAAAACACATATTCAGCTGTACCACTCAAACCGAACGTCCGATTGAGGTGCCGTCTCCTGAAACACATCACAGATAATAATTAGAATATTTTTCTGTGATTTCAAGTCACTCTGATGTCGTTCGGTATGCATTTGACCATTAAATGCCTGTTTTGGTCTTTTATGGCACCAGAAGTGCGTTTTCGGTCACCATGGTCACACGTCACCTTCTAATGACATGTGGTCTGCCTGACCATTTCACAACTCACTCTCCAGTTGTTGTCGCCTGATTTCATGGCATTCTGAGGTCGTTCGGCCAGTTTTGGCCACCCCACTCACCTTTCTCAAACGCCCCAAACACCGGAAATAAACATATTCAGCCATACCGCCCAAACCGCACCGCTGATTGACGTGACGTCTCCGCATACACATCACAAAAAATAATTAGAATGTTTTACAGTGATTTCAAGTCATTCTGATGTCGTTTGGTATGAATTTCACCGTTAAACGCATGTTTTCATCGTTTATGGAACCAGAAGTGTGTTTTCGGTCACCGCGGTCACACGACACCTCTGATTGACGTGTTGTCTACCCAACCATTTCAAAATTCACTCTCCAGTTGTTGTTTCCTGATTTCATGGAATTTCGAGATCATTCAACCGATTTTGACCACCCCACACACCTTTGTCAAGCGCGCCACACACCGAAAAAACACATATTCAGCCGTACCACTCAAACCACAAGTCTAATTGATATTCCATATCCTAACACAGATCACAGATAATAATTATAATGTTTTCCTATGATTTAAAGTCATTCCAATGTCATTCGGTATGCATTTGACTGTTAAACGCCTGTTTTGGTTGTTTATGGCACCAGAAGTGAGTTTTCTATCACTACGGTCACACGACACCTATGAATGATGTGTGGTCTACCCAACAATTTCAAAATTCACTCTCTAGTTGTTTTCCCCTGATTTCATGGAATTCCAAGGTCGTTCAGCTAGTTTTGACCACTCCACGCACCTTTCCCAAGTACTCCAAACTCCGAAAAAACACATATTCAGTCGTACCTTACAAACCGCATATCCTATTGACATTCCATCTCCAAGTACACATCATGGATAATAATTAGAATGTTTTCCCAGGATTTCAAGTCATTCCGATGTCGTTCGGTATGCATTTGACCGTTAAACGCCTATTTTGGTCGTTTATGGCACCGACACTGCGTTTTCAGTCACCGCTGTCACACGACACCTCCGATTTATGTGTCGTCTACCTGAAAATTTCACAATTCACTCGCCAGTTGTGTTCACATGATTTCATGTCATTCCGAGGTCGTTCGACCAGTTTTGACCACCCCATACACCTTTTTCAAGCACGCCAAACAATGAAAACACACATATTCAGCTGTACCGCACAAACCGCATGTCCGATTGACGTGCTATCTCTACATACATTTCACGTAAAATAATTAGAATGTTTTCTTGTGATTTCAAGTTATTATGATGTCATTCGATATGCATTTTACTGTTAGATGCCTGTTTTGGTCATTTATGGCACCAGAAGTGCGTTTTCGGGCACCGCGGTGACACGACACCTCCGATTGACGTTTCCTCTACCCAACCATTTCAAAAGTCACTCACCGGTTGTTGTCTCCTGATTTCATGGCATTTTGAGGTTGTTAGGTTTGTTTTGACCACCCCACTCACCTTTCTCAAGCACGCCAAACACTGAAAACACACATATTCAGCTGTATTGCGCAAACCGCACGTCCGATTGACATTCCATCTCCACGTACATGTCACGGATAATAATTAGAATGTTTTCCTATTATTTCAAGTCATTACGATGTCGTTCAGTATGAATTTTACCGTTAAATGCCTGTTTTGGTTGTTTATGGCACCGAAAGTGCGTTTTCGGTCACTGCGGTCACACGACACCTCCGATTGACTGTGGTCTTCTAGACCATTTCAAAATTAACTCTCCAGTTGTTTTTGCCTGATTTAATGGAATTTTGAGGTCGTTTGGCCGTTTTGACCACCCCACACACCTTTGTCAAGCACGCCAAACACCAAAAACACACATATTCAGCCGTACCGCGCAAACTGCACCTCCGATTGACGTACCGTCTCCACATACATGTCACAGAAAATAATTAGAATATTTTACTATGGTTTAAAGTCATTCTGATGCCATTTGGTATGCATTTGACTGTTAGACGCATGTTTTGGTCGTTTATGGAACCAGAAGTTAGTTTTCGGTCATCGCGGTCACACGACACCTCCGATTGATGTGTTGTCTGCTCGACCATTTCACAATTCACTCGCTGGTTGTTTTCTTCTAATTTCATTGCATTCCAAGGTCTTTCTTCTAGTTTTGACCACCCCACGAACCTTTTTCAAGCACGCCAAACACCAAAAACACACATATTCAGCTGTACCACACAAACCGCACGTACGATTGATGTGTCATATCCGCATACACATCATGGATAATAATTATAATGTTTTCCTGTTATTTCAAGTCATTCCAATGTCATTCGGTATGCATTTGACCATTAAATGCCTATTTTGGTCATTTATGGTACAAGAAGTGCGTTTTTGGTCACCGTGGTCACATGACACATCCGATTGACATGTGGTCTACCTTAACATTTTAAAATTCACTCTATGGTTGTTGTCACCTGATTTCATAGCATTCTAAGGTCATTCGGCCAGTTTTGACCACACCACGCACCTTTGTCAAGCGCTCCAAACAAAAAAAACACATATTCAGCTGTACCGCATAAACCACATGTCCGATTGACATGACGTCTCTGTATACACATCACGCATAATAATTAGAATGTTTTCCTATGATTTCAAGTCATTTTGATGTCATTAAGTATGCATTTGATCGTTAAACGCCTATTTTGGTCGTTTATGGCACTCGAATTGTGTTTTCAGTCACCGCGGTCACATGACACCTCCGATTGACGTGTCGTCTGCCCGACCATTTCAAAATTCACTTGATGGTTGTTGTAACCTGATTTCATGGCATTCAGAGGTCGTTCGGCTAGTTTTGACCACCCCACACACCTTTTTCAGCGCACTAAACACCGAAAACACACATATTAAGTCGTACCGTGAAAACCACATGTTTGATTGACGTGCAGTCTCTGCGTACATGTCACAATTATATACATATCTCTTATATCAATTTTTTTTTATTTTAACATGTATCTTAATGGTTTGAACCTTCTCCATCGATTCTTGGACAATTTCAGGCCATATCTATTTCCTCTCTGAAACTTCATCCAAGCATATTGGAGTCCTACATCTCTTCTAATATACAGCCTCATATAGTTCCATCTGAATACTAGAATGAAAATTTATGTAATATGATAACCTTACCAAGGGGAGGTGTTGAACCCAACTTCCTTTAAATTCCATCAAATAAGATTTTAGCATAACCTCCAGAGTTTGGATAGTTCTCTAAGACCGACTATCTATCTAAGTGTGATAAGCAGCATTGAAACTCAAAACTCAAATATGTATCCATTGCATTCTGAATATTTCTTCATAATATTGACATAACCTTGGATCTCGATTAGATACATTAAAAACTGACTCCCCATGGAGTCATATCTATTCTTTTATATCAAGGAGAGTTGGTCAAGAGAGAAATCTTTATCATTGAGGATAAAATTCACTAAGTTTGAATAATGATCGACTAAAAAAATAGCATTATAGAGCTTAGATGTGTTGAGTAGTACCACATAAACCGCATGCTCGATTAACATGTCGTATGCCTGACCATTTTACTATTCACTCGATGGTTGTTGTCGTGTTAATAAATTTAAGTGTTATGTAATATATCATAATTAACAATCAGGTAAACTTTAAAAGAATGAATTAAATCACAATAATTAAAACAATAAAACACATAGGTGTAAATAAACCTAAAGGTTTGAGAATAATTATTAATTCCTAATTCATTTATGATATTAAAATGGTAATTTAAATTACCTCATGCATGTTCATCTTCATATGGATCACCAATATCACTAAAATGTCTACTAGCTATATCCGGAGCCTATAATATATATCAATATTATGTATCTTAAACATATATCAATAGAATTCAATATGTGTATGGTTTGTTTTATTGTTTACCTGTGATTCCACTTGTGTACCATCAATAGGATGTTGCGTCATCACTTCATCAATACGTCCTAACATCTGTGATAATCTCTCCTCATACTCTGCATGTAACTGCTGAAACCGCACATCCATCTTCTGTTACATAGCCTACATAGCAGAATCTATCTCAGTCTATGTGCACATCCCTGTATATCTGCATGCACCCATCACCTATGCTTTAACAACTGCACATCATGGGACACCACCACCATAAGTCAAGGAATAACCATGACCGTCATGCCCCACGACATGCTGAAATATCTCATCTCTATGCATGATACTATGATGTTGCTCCTCTGGAAACTCTGCTAAATGAGCATCAAACTGAGCCTGTATCATATAATGAATCAATGAAAAAAATATGAATAATTTTTATAAAATAAAAATACATTTACAATTAAATATTTTGCTTACTATAACACCAGAAACATCGGGATCTCCCACCCTACGAGTCCACACCCATGTGGACATCTGATCGATTGGATCACCTCATTGGTGTAACTATAATAAAGGGATTCACCATGTTATACTACAATATTTTTAATATATGAATGAATATTAAATTCTAAACTTACATCATTTTTGTGTTGTGACACATGTTGAGTTCCAAGTCTGGAAGGCATTCCCTGTATCGCCTAATTACATGAATGGAGAGCATACTTGGTCTACATTCAATATATTCAGTTAATAGACATATGAAAAATTAGTCATTTATAGATTAAAAGAAACAAATCTTACCATTGTTACTTCACTCAACCAAAATGCAACCAAATCCTTCCACTTCATGGGAAGAATGCTCGGAGGGACTCGCTGTAGAATGTCTAGCACACCCGCAAATGGTATCCAGTGATCTATCTTCACCCTTCCCTTATAATCCTTCCATAATTTTAGGCATTTGGCCATACATATGGCCCGAAACTCATCTGTACAGGATAACAAATTATCTTGTAAAAAATTAGTCAGTAGATGCAACAATAATAAAAACAATACCCTGAAAAATAAAATATTGAATTTACCTGAACCTCCCTCCATAATCTATCAATCGTATCCTAGGGGAAATAAGTCCAATCATGATTCATCAAGGGGAATCTATGTGGGTCTTGTATCATATGCCCAAACTAAAAAATCAATACAGTAGAACCTTCTCCGACTGGGTGGAATGTTTCATCAAATAACACATCCAATCGGGATCTAGAGTTCCAGGATCGAACCCCTCTACCAGGACCTCCACATCTGCTGGAAGACACACTAAATCCCAATAAACATAAATTCATAATTAAATTACAATATAACAGATTTTTTAATTAAAAATTAGAAACAGTTTGGGAAATAAACACAGAAAATTACAATCAATTAATTTAGAAAAATGAAAACATACTTACCGACAACATCAGGTGAACCAATATGATCACCCTGTTACATACCTACATTAAAAAATTATATTTAAATCAAGAAATTTTTTATACATATATAACTCATAAATATTTTTACAAACAACATGGGGAAATAATTACAATTTTCACTAATCATGCAAGTCTATCGTTTCTCCTTCAATTTTCTCTCTGGCCCATCTTATATCTTCATCTCATACAACTACTGTTGTTTGGTCAAGTGTTTGATCAGGAAACGCGACAACATCAGGTTTCTCTTGATCAATCAGAAACACCCCTCTTCTAGACATTTTCACCACAACTTTCCAATCAGAATCAATGCTGATAAAGTAAACTTTCTCTGACTATGATGTCAATATGAAGGGCTCATTGCTTACTCGGTCATCTTTATACAGCATATTGTTAAAGTTTACTGGCATAAATTGGAAGTTATCAAATTTCGTTCCACAAACCGAATCGACCCAATAACACCTTAACAATATGTGTTTTAAGCCACAACCATAAATAACCTCAATAATATCCCTCAGCAATCCATAATAATAACCCGAACCAACAAAATAACAACCAACACCACTATTTTGCGTGGATTGATTCATGTTAACATCACTAATACGAAATCAGAATCCTTTAGCAACCAAAGACTTATAACGAAGAGATGTAATAAATGGTCCATCAGCTAGTTGGTTAAGTTATTCGCTCACAGTATGGGTACTTAAATCATGTATCTTTCGAATCTGAAAATTTCATATAGTTCAATGGATAAAGGATTGTGAAAATACAACTAATTTCACTATAAAAATATTAAAGCAATTATTTATACGTACATGAGTCTTGAACCACTCATGAAATGTGTTGAATTGATGTTTCTGGATTTGATAGTCAGTTGCACGAGGCCTTTCACATTTCAACTCAGCAATATGTGTCCTAAATCACAACACAATAAAAGGTAAGTAATAAAATAAATATAGAAATAGAAGACACATAAACTATGAAACTTACTTTTTCAATGGAATAACTGATGGAGTGTTGAACAACACATATCGATGAGCTTGAACCCAATCATCGTTGTGCATATCAAACGTTATTCCTTCTCCAATTGGACCCTATTAATTCTAGGAGGGTTTATCTATCTTTTTTTCAACCTCATCAATATATGAAGTACAAAAATTAGTACACTCATCCATTAAATATCCCTTGGAAATTGAAGCTTCCAAATGAGCTTTGTTGTGCACATACCGTTTCAATGTATATAAGTATCACTCTATTGGATATATTCATTCTAGGAGGGTTTATCCTACTGCTTTTTCAAATCACTCATGCAATGATTTCTTTAACAAAGCAGTCTACAAAAATTAGAAACTTCAATCAATAGATCAGTAACCTGGGTAGGTAAGAAATCATGAATTGCTATAGAAATTAACTCTTGAAGCAGAATATAATTATCATGACTTTTCAACCCCTGTAATGTCATGCTCATCATATTTACACACTTGGATATATTAAAGAAATTAACATCTAGCACCTTAATGGTCTTAAAAATTGATAGAAAATTTTGTTTCTCCTTTTTACTCATTGTGTACTGTGCAACAGTAATGTATGCCCAATCACCTTCACCCAGTTGTAAATGTAATTTTTTTTCTCAATCCAATTTCTTGAAAATCACGGTGAACATTAGCACTATCCTTTTATTTCCCCTTGACACCTAAAATGGTGCACAATATATTATCACATACATTTTTTTCAATATACATAAAATCCAAAATATGTCTTAAAATATTATATTTTCCATAAGGAAATTCAAAAAAAAACACTATGTTTCTTCCAATTATGACTGTGCTGTCTATTTGTGGCAGGAATAGAAGGCAATACAGGAGCCAATAAATCATGAAAATCTTACATTGTACAAATGTTTTATTGATCTAGTTGTGAAAAAATTTGAACCCCAGACAGTATTTGTGGTGATGGGTCATAATCTCTATTCTCATCAAATGACACATGGTCTTTTCTGAACCTATGCAATGGAGGAAGAAAGCATTTGTGACCAAGATATTACCACTTTCTACAGTGCTTAAGCCATATAGACTTCTTACTCATATTACAACAAGGTCATGTAAATTATTCTTTTGTACTCCAACCTGATAAGTTAGCATATGCCGGGAAATCATTAATTGTCCATAACAAAGCGACCCAGAGTCTAAACATTTCATTAGCTGCAGAGTCAAAAGTTATTACACCATCGACCCAAAATTCTTGCAGCTCATCAATCAAAGGTTTCATATAAACATCGATTTTATCACCAGGTCCCCTCAGTCTATAAATTATAATCGAAAATAACTAAAATGGTTGTTTCATACATACCCATGGGGGAAGGTTGTATGAAACCAACACCACTAGACACGTACTATGTGTTGCACCAACCATGGACCTAAATGGGTTAAAACCACCTGCTTCCAAACCCAGTCGAACATTATGATCATCTCGGGAAAAGTTTGGGTGTCTTTGATCAAACTCTTTCCATGATAAAGAATCTTCTAGGTGAGTTAATTTATTAACCTCTTTGTTTCTCTCTGAATTCCAAGTCATCAATTTAGAAATTTTAGTTGACATGAAGAATCTCTTCAGTCTCAGTTTCAGTGGAAAATAACGCATCTGCTTAGCGGCAACTTGTTCCCCTTGATTCAAGACTCTTCCAGGAAGAATTTGACTACCTTGATTAATCTCATTGGACTTACACATGGATGTATAGAAAATAGTACAATTATTTAATTACACATTCTCTTTTATGAACAACATACAATTATTGCAGCATGCATCAATGGTATCATATGTAAAACCAAGATCATCAGTCAACTTGTGATCTTGATAGAATGACTCTGGAATCTTCACTCCAGTAGGGAGTACCTTCTTCAACAATACCAAAAACATGTAAAATGAGGTGCCTGACCACTGGTTAAAGGCCTTTAGGTGTGACAATTCAACGATGAATGAAAATTTACTAAATTTAGTGCATCCATGATATAATTTAGTACGCACATCGTCACAAATCTCAAAGAATTTCAATGATTCTACATCTACAGAAGAACAAGGATTACTCGATCTAACATCGTCATTTACGACATTACTATCTTCAGGTTGAAATTGACGCATCATATCATTGAGCATTATGTTCATCAGATCAACTATTCTCGAATCAACATCCATATGAATATTTTCTGATTAATGACATGAAACAGAATCTTCTTCATGATGTGTCCATGTCTTATAGTTTTTCAAAAACCCATTCAAAAAATATGTTCTCTACCACTATCTAGTTTGAAGAGATATCTATTTGCACATTTTCTGCAAGGAAAACTAATCAAATCGCTTGGAAATTCATTGGTGAAATCCATAAATCTATTAATCCCCTCATAATATTCAGCAGAAAACCTATCTTTCATATAAATCCATCTCTTATCCATATCTGTATTTAATATAAAGAAAATAATTGAAATATATTATTTAAATTATAAAAAAACTCATATCATTAAAACTTTAAAACCAATGAGTTCAAAGTTATTTTTAAGGACAAAAAACCTATCTTGCAGGTTCAGTCATGAATAAAAAAATATTCCCTCTGAGAGGTCTCTCTGGGAAATACAATTTTCATAAATAACCTACATAATAGATTGCGGAAGCCAAAAAATAACTTACCTGTAGAGGACTCGACCATGGGTAATGGGGTGCGACTCGATTGCAGATCCATGATGGCGCAGTGGATTGACAATAGGGGTTCGACAACCAGACTCAAAAGGGGAGGAATTACTGGATGAAGCATAGGAGTGGTTCAAAAAGGTAACTAAATAAGTAAAAAATACACATTATAATATAAAAAAATTAATTATTTATGGTGAAATATAGGTTATACCAAAAAAGTGTTATATTGTAAAGAGGTTAATTAAGTAACAAGAGAAGTGGATGCAGTCATGTAGGGATCAATACTCCTAATCCGTTTTATGTATATTATTTCTAGTATAAATTTTATATACACTATGGAAAATAAAAATAATTAGGTATGTGAAGGAATGTTATAATGGAGGTTGAGATTGTGTGGTGAAAAAAACTAAGGAGTCATAGAGTAAGATAAAAATCAAAAATAGGTTTTCATATTTGATAGATTAGGATGATCTGTCACATATTAAGAGGACCAAATATTTTAACAATGAATGGATGTGATAAAAAAAGGATTAAATCAAAATTAAAAGGATTGGGAATTCTACAGATACAAATATTGTTTTGATAGTAATTTATTATGTCATATTTTCAATTCATGTCGATATATTTATTAGAAAAAATATCAGATGATTAAATATGACATGAAAAGAGTCTTAAAGTTATAAAATGATAATTTTTTTGGATATTATTAACCTTATAATTGAAAAATTGGGATAAAATAAAACTCACTGAAGGGGTGCAGCGGGGCCGGGAGGGAACGACTGCGAGACTGTCCAGCGCGGAGGTGGTGGTGGGGGTCGCCGGGGTGTCTCAAAGTTATGGGGGGGGGGGGGGGGCGTAGAGTTGAGGAAATAGAGTGGGGGTCACCGGGGTCATCGGGGTCACGGGGGGGCGCAGTGCAGAGGCAAGGGGGTGGGGGTTGCCAGGGTTGCAGGGTCGCTGGGGTCACGGGGGGTGCAGTGCGGAGGTAAGGGGTGGGGGTCACTAGGGTTGCGAGGGTGTCTCAGGGTCATGGGGGGTGCAGCGAGGTGGTAAGGGGATCAAGGTCACTGGGGGTATTGGGTTCACCGGGGGTATCAGGGTCGTCAGGAGGGTGAAATGGGAGAGATCACGGGGTCGGGGAGGGCGACGCGGGGGATTGGGTCACGGGGTCGAGGAGGGTAAACGAGGGGGGGGGGAGGAAAAATTAATTTTTGGGTGTAAAAATACAGCAACCGCCATTTGGTGGTAACTATTGATATCAATAGCGACCTCCAAATGGTGGTTTCTATATTTACTCCAACTCAAAAGCTAAAAATTCTAACAACACTAAAAAAATCATTGTTAAAATTGTTTTTTAGCAATGCTAAAAAAGGGTTGTTAATTGGGTCATTTAACAGCTTTTTTTAGCACTGTTAAAGAACCCCTTTAACAGTGTTAGGACCAAGCTGATTAGGAAAAATATCCTTTTCAGGTATTTTCTTTTGTTTTCAAGGAATTTTGAGATGAAATTAAATCAATTCACTTTGTATAAGTGGTTGATGAAAGATTGTAAAGTTACAATACTTCCCATGGTAATTATGGTGATGATTTCCAGATTTGTATTTCACAAATATCATAAAGTTTATAAAACTTGTTATGCAAGTCTTATAAAGGATAGGGGAGTAAAGAAGTTATTTTTGGAAAAGGAAAGAAAGTAGCGTGCAATTCAAGAAGTGGTGCACAAGTATAAGCGGCGTGGAAATGTATGTTGCATGCAAGACATATTTCAACATCATCACATCAAAATATGAAAAAGGAATAAAATTGGCATGCAAGTCAATAAGTAGGGTTCAAGTGTGGCGTGTAAGTATAAGTGTCATGCAAGTGTATGTTGCGTGCAAGTCATATTTCAACATCAACACATCAAAATATGACAAAGGAAAGAAAGTGGCATGTAAGTGATCGAGCGGCGTACAAGTGATGAAGCGGAGAACAAGTAGGAATGGAACGCAAGTTTATGAGGCGTGCAAGTCATAAAAATGCCTATAAATAGACAGGTACCCTCCTCATTTTTGTAAGATCAACACTTAATAGAAAATTTTAACTATGATCACGCAAGTAGTAGAAAGGTGCGCGCAAGCTGAAATGTCGTGCAAGTCGGGATTTATTCATAAGGCGCGCAAGTAATGAGGCGCGCAAGTAGAGTGGAGCAGATGCAGAGTGGCACACAAGAAGAAGTGGCACACAAGTTGTAAGAGGCACGCAAGCAGGGAGTTGTGTGCAAGAGTTGTGCTGTGTATAAAGCCAAAAGTGGCATGGAAGTTGTGAGCTGTGCACAATAGTATCACGTAAGTAGTTAGTAGCATGCAATAAGGAAGGAAGACAAGTAGAGTGGCACACAAGTAGGGAGGTGGGCAAGCAGTGAGGTGTGAAAGCATGGAGTATCGTGCAAGATGTTTGCACCAAGAGGTTCTTACTAGCTTCTGGGTAGGAAAGTGAATAATTGTTTTGAAAGATTTGATTTGTGAGAGTTCATTAAGAAGCACAAAAACATTACATTACCCTATTTGTGCTAAGGGGGAGCACACTAACTATTGGATTATTTTCAAAGTGCTACACGAGTGTAAGGGAATATCCTAATCATTATATTCCACATCAAAGGATTGTTTTCTAGTGGATTGTGTGATACTGGATTGTTTCCATACCATACCAAGGACATAGCTACTCTTGTTGAGTAGTGAACCTTGTAAATCTTATGTTCCTGTGGTTGTGTGTGTTCAGTAGGGAAGAAAATCTTTAATAGGAGGAAAAGGTTGTTTCAAAAACAAGGAAACATAGAATGAAAATTGATATCACTGATTCACCCCCTACCCCTCTCAGTGATACTTGGATCCAGACTGGTAACTTTAATTAGTATCAGAGAGAAGGTTACCTTAATTTGTTCTTTGCTGAAGTTTTTAAGAGAAGTTGTGATAGAGAATCTAAATTGTGTGAACAGTAAGGGGATTATGATATTTTATGGAAATAATTATCATATCTGGAAAGATAGAATGATACCTTATCTTATGTCTCTTGGGTATGAAGTTATTGAAACTAAAACTGATGGATTCCCTCCTATTGATTATAAATTTCCTCTTAAACCTGAAAATAAGAAGAATATTGAGAATTATGGAAGGGATAAAAATTCATTACTCTCATCTCTTTTTGAGAGTGAGTTTTAAGAGTGAAAGGTGTCGCTACAGCTAATGGAATATGGGATAAGTTGAAGAACATCTATGAAGGAAATACAAAAGTGAAGAAGAAAAAACTACAAATATGGAGGCTGAAGTATGAAGACTTGAAAATGAGAGAATATGAATCTATTGGGGACTTATTTACTAGGGAAAATGACATTGTCAGTATAATCATATGTCTTGATGAAAATTTGGAGGATTCTACAGTTGTTGAAAAGATCTTGAGAATTTATCCTGACACATTTGATGCTAAAGTGTCTTCATTAGAAGACATAGACCCTAAAACATTATCTCTGGATGATTTGCATAGCACTCTCATTACTTATTAAATGAGAAGGGAGAAGACTATGAAGAGATAAACAAAATTTGATAGAGAAATTTCATTCAAGGATGCAAATAGAGAGAAGTCAAAGAAGACTCTTATTAAAGATGATGCTAGTGAATGCAATTCTGAAGATGATGTATGTAAAAATTTTGATGAAATTTTATCCTTATTTTCTAAGAATGTGAAAAGTGGTACATGTAAATACAAGGGGAAACTTCCCTTAAAATGTTTTGAGTGTGGATCCATTGGTCACTTTACGACTAACTGTCCTCAAAAGAATATAGAAGAATATAGTGATGATGATGACAGAAGGCCAAGAAGGTCGTGGAAGAAACAAGCTGACAAAGATAAATATTTTTCAAAGGGGAAGGATAAAAAGTTATTTAAATAAAAAAAAGAAACTTTTATCTAAATATGAAGATGAAGAATATAGCGAAGCTGAATTCGAGAAATCATTTGCTGACAAATCTAGAGAGAATAAATTTATTGCAGTAGTGAATAATGAAGATTATGGGAGAAACAGTTCTAAAGAAGAAGAAACTCGACATGAATATCATCTGAAAGAAGAGTTGAAAGAATGTTTGAGGAAGATCAGAAGGCTTGATAAGGAAAACAAGAAGTTAATAAATGGAAATTCCATATTAAACAATCAATAAGGTTTTCCTGATGAGAAAATCAAGATGGAAAAGGAAATTGATGATCTAAAGAATTCTCTTGAGAATGAAAAGAATCGTAATGATCATCTTGAATTAAACCTGAAGTCAAAAGAATAAGATTTGGAACATATCCAACAAAAACTTTCTATAGCTAAAGAAATGAATATCAGTTTCAAACAATCTATCTGAGAAGTTGGTGAAATTTATAGTAAGAATGAACCAAATAAGGATCCACAAAAGTTACCTTCAAATGTTGAGAGGAATGATGGAATTGGTTCTGATAAGAACAATGCTAGAAATGCTATGTATGTGGCCAAAGTTAGCAAATCCAAAAAATCATAAGTACATAAAAATATTGAGTCTAGAATGATTTATACTACTTATGGCACTGATAAGTCTGAACAAAAATCTGAGCTGAAGAAGAAAGTTACGATTTAAAACAAGAAGGTTGTTAAGAAGGATGTTCACAACTCCGAACAGTATAGAAGTTTTAGAGGGAAATATTCATTCTATGGTTACTGCTGGTATTGTGGTGGATTCAGACACACTATAAACATGTGTTGGTTCAATCAATAATATTACTACTATTACACAAGGTATGGAAGACAATGTTTGAGGGGGAGTAAATCCTCTCAAAAAGGGAAGTACGAGAAGGAAGTTCAGAAGAAATTTGAGAGGGATGGTATGAACGTTGAAAATAGGTTCCAACCATTGGAAACTATTTGTGAAAGATGTGAACAACCTGGACATATTACTAAGGGATGTCTTGTTTTATTTCCAACACAACAAAAGGTTCTTAACAAATCTCAAAAGATGGAGGTGAAGAATGAAAAGGAAGAACATAAAGCTCTTGTTGTTGAAACTGCCTTGAAAGCTACAAAAGTCAAACATCCATGAATTATTGATAGTGACTATTATACTCATATGATAGGAGACTTAAATTGTCTAAAGAATGTGAAACACTTCAAATAAGGAACAATTACATTTGGAAATGATAAATCTCTGAGGATCAAAGGTGTTGGATCATCCATCATCAAGAAAGAAAAAATGAAATCTAGGAAAACATTATATGCTGATAGGCTGAAGCAAAATCTGTTGAGTGTTTCACAACTCTGTGATGAGGGAAACAAAGTTATCTTCAGGAAAGATGGGTTTGTTGTGGAAAATGAAAATGATGGAAATGTAGTTACAAGAGGCCAACATACAAAAGGGAACTTGTTCCAAGTTGGTGAAGTACATAACTCTTTCTAGATGGGTATAGTGGATGAAAATCAGTTATGGCATAAAAGGCTGGGATATATGTGTCAGAAAAACATGTGCAAGTTATCAATATGAGACAATGTCCGAGATATGATTGATTTATCAAGAAGCCGAGATTGGTGTTTCACTATTTGTGAGAAAGGGAAGATTAAAAACTCTATGCATAATAGAGTTGACATTCATTGAAAATGACCCTTGGAACTTATAAATTTTGATATATGTAGATCACTGAGCAAGAAATAAACAAATGGAGATAAGTACTTCATTACTTTCATTGATGAATTTACTCACATTACCTGTGTCATGTACATGAGACATAAGTCAGATGCTCTGAAAATGTTTAAGAGTTTTAGGAGGAAAGAAGAGAAGGAATGTGAGTATTCAGTGAAGAAGATGAGAATTGATAATGGTGGAGAGTATAAGAATGAAGAGTTTTAAAGTTATCTTGAGAAACATGGAATTCGACATGAGTTCAGTTCACCATACACACCTCAACAAAATGGGGTTGCTGAAAGGAAGAATAGAAGTCTGGTTGAAATGGGGAAAACTATGCTACTTGAACATGGTCTCTCTCATTATTATTGGAGGCAATCCATGAGTACTGTAGTGTATATTCAGAACCGATGTTTCTATAGTCCACATTTGGATATGACTTCATATGAAATGTTTTAAGGAAAAACTCTAAGTTTGAAATACTTAAGAGTTTTTGGGAGTCCATGAATCATAAAGAAAAAGGGTGGAAACCTTGGAAAGTTTGAAAAAAGAGTAGATGATGGAATTTTTCTTATCTATGCTACAAAAGGAAGAGGATATAGATGTTTCAAAAAAGAAACATGAAGAATTATTGATTCTGCTGATGTGAAAGTTGTTGAAAATGCTGTGAAAGAAAAGAATACTTTTTCCGATATAGAAGTTGAGAAGGATAAGGAAAGTATTGTTAACGATTTTGATAATTCTACCAGCTGTGGTAATCCTAATCAAGAATAAGAATAAGACTTAGTAATTTCAAGTGATAAAGATGAAATTCGAACGACTCATCCTAGGCTAAGGATGCAAGTGGAGGCTTAGAACATTATTGGTGATCAATATCAGAGGGTTCGAATAATAAGAACAAAAAATATTGTTACACATACTTCTTTTTATTCAAAAGTGGATCCAAATTATGTGAATTAAGCTTTTGAGCATCCATAATGTATTCATACTATGAATGAAGAGCTTAATCAGATAAAAAATAATGATACTTGGGAACTCGTACCCAAGACGGATGACAAAAATGTTATCGGTATAAAATGGGTTTTCCAGAACAAGATGAATGAAGAAGGAGAAGTGATAAGGAACAAGGCAAGATTAGTGTGCAATGTTTACTCACAAATTGAAGGTGTTTATTTTGATGAGAATTTTTCTCCAGTGGCTAGATTGTAAATAATCAAAAAAATTCTTGCTATTGCTGCACAACGAGGTTTCAAATTTTTTCAAATGGATGTGAAGTCCGCATTTATTAATGGAAATCTTGATGAAGAAGTTTACATTTAACAAACTTGTGGATTTGTTGTTGGGAAAGATGAAAGTTATGTGTGTAAGCTGAAAAAATCCTTTTATGGGATAAAACAACCTCCAAGGGTGTGTTATTCCAAAATGAATACTTGCTTAAGGAAGATGCGTTTCAAGAAAGGAAGAGTTGACAACAATCATTACATCAAGGAATGTTAAAAGTCTTCTATCATTGTAATTGTTTATGTTGATGACATTATCTTTGCTGGAAATGATCAAAGATATTGTGAAAGATTTGCTGAAGAGATGAAGTTGTTTGAGATGTCCATGCTGGGAGAAATGAAATACTTTCTTGGGTTAAAAATCATACAGAAGAAGAACCACATTTTTCTTTCTCAAGAGAAGTATGCTAAGGAACTTCTGAATAAGTTTGGCATGGAAAATTAAAAACCAGTTTCCACACCAATTTTAGTGGGAACCAAGTTTTCTAAAGCTAGAGAAGGCAAGGAATTTGATCAGAAATAGTTTCAAAATCTGATTGGAAGTTTATTATATTTGACTACCTCAAGACCCGACATTTTCTATACTGTTACCTTATATGTAAGGTTTCAAAGTGATCATAAAGAATCACATTTAATTGCTAGAAATAGGATTCTAAGATATATCAAAGGCACAACAAATTTTGGAATCAGGTATGATGGCGTAGAAAATATTGATTTTTTTGGGTATTCATATGTTGATTTGGGAGGAAATGTTGATGATAGAAGATCCACATTTTTTGGAGTTTTCTTTCTAGGGAAAAGTTGTGTTAGTTGGCTTACACAAAAATAAAATTCAGTAACTCTTAGTACTATTGAAGCTGAGTATGTTGCGGCCACTCAAGATGCTACCCAACTTATGTGGATGAAGACTTAGTTGAAAGATATGCTTGTTGAAATGAAGCTACCCTTACTCTTAGGATGTGATAATTAGAGTGCAATAAATATTACAAAAAATATGGTACAATATTCTCATTCAAAACACATTGACATAAAGTACCACTTCATCAAAGAGCAGGTAGAGAATATTGAATTGAAGCTGGAGTATGTTCCTATAATGGAACAATTTGCTAACATATTCACAAAACCTTTACCGAAGGAACCATTTTCTAAATTGAGGTTGAAGATGGGTGTCCAACCTCTTTCTCATCAAGTTTGAGGTATGCGTGTCTATCTGCTCTCTCATCTTACCTTTGGATAGTATTTTCAAGAGGGAGAATTATTTCATAAATCTATCCTTATGGTTGCATGCATAAAGGGGGAGTTGTGGGTAAGCTGTGAATTCAGTATGTAAGTGTGTGAACTATTCTAATAGTTTGTTGGAGTGGTTGTAGGAAACAATTTGTTTTTGTCTACTAGGAGTTGAAGCTGCAGAAGAAGGTTCAGAAGAAAAAGAAGATAAGTTTGTTTTGGAGAAGATTGGAGAAGAATGCTGTATATGATTCATAGTCACTACTTTTGGACAACATGGTTATGCTGTTAATAATTATTGTTTCCTACAATGAGTTAGCTCACGTGGCCTTTTGTTGATGAGTAATCCATTTCTTGAGATTAAAAAGTTCAGTGATTTATGAATCTTGGTTGACAAGAAAATACAAAGGGGGATATTGTTAGGACCAAGCTAATTAGGAAGAATATCCTTTTCAGGTATTGTCTTTTGTTATCAGGGAAGTTTGAGATGAAAGGAAATCACTTCACTTTGTATAAGTGGTTGTTGGAAGATAGGGAAGTTACAATAATTACCATGGTAACTATGATGATGCTTTGCTGATTTTTATTTCACAAATATCATAAATTTTAGAGAACTTGTGATGCAAGCCTTATGATGGATAGGGGAATAAAGAATTGTTTTTGGGCAAAAGAAAGAAAGTGGCGTGCAAGTCAATAAGTGGTGCACAAGTATAAGCGGCGCGTAAGTATATGTTGTGCGCAAGTCATATTTCAACATCATCACATAAAAATATGATAAAGTAAAGAAAGTGGCGCACAAGTCAAGAAGTGGCACGCAAGTGTGGCACACAAGTATAAGTGGCGCACAAGTGTATGTTGCGTGCAAGACATATTTCAACATCAACACGTCAAAATATGACAAAGGAAATAAAGTGACACACAAGTGATGGAGAAGCACACAAGTGATGGGGCGGTATGCAAGTGATGGAGTAGCACACAAGTGATGGAGCGGCGTGCAAGTAGGAATGGAACGCAAGTGTATGAGGAACACAAGTCACCAAAATTCCTATAAATAGACGGCTACCCTCCTAATTTTTGTAAGCCTCAACACTTGAGGGAAAATTTGAGCTCTGATCATGCAAGTAGTTTAAAGGGGCCCGCAATCTGAAGTGTTGCACAAGTTGGGAGTTATTCATAAGGCACGTAAGTAGGGAGGCATTCAAGTAGAGTGGCGTGTAAGTAGAGTGGCTTGCAAGAAGAAGTGGTGCACAAGTTTTAAGAGGCATGCAAGAAGGGATTTGTGTGCAATAATTGTGATGTGTATAAAGCCAAAAGTGGCACGCAAGTTGTGTGTTGTGCACAATAGTGGCGCGCAAGTAGTTAGTGTCATGCAAGTTGGAAGGCATGCAAGTAGAGTGGATCACAAACAAGGAGGCACACTAGTAGGGAGTGGCGTGCAAGCTGTTTGCACCGGGAGGTTCTGACCAGCTTCTGGGTAGGAAAGTGAAGAATTTGTTTTGAAAGATTTGATTTGTGAAAGTTCATTAAGAATCAAAAAAATACTACATTACCCTATTTTTGATAAGAGGGAGAACACTTACTATTAGATTATCTTCAAAGTGCTACACGAGTGTAAGGGCATATCGTAATCTTTTTATTCCACATAAAAGGATTGTTTTCTAGTGTATTGTATGGTAATAAATTGTTTCCATACCATACTAAGGACATAGCTACTCTTGTTGAGTAGTGAACATTGTAAATCTTATGTTCCTGTGGTTGTGTGTGTTCAGTAGGGAAGAAACTCTTCAACAGGAGGCGAAGGTTGTTTCAAAAAGAAGGAAACATAAAAAGAAAATTGATATCACTGATTCAGCCCCTTCCCCTCTCAGTGATACTTGGATCCTAACTGGGAACTTCAAAAAATGATTTTTATGAGCATTGTTCAAGCATACCTGTTAACAACGCATGTATAGACAATGCTTTATAAGCTATATTAACGTCCCTTTACTAGCACTATTAAAACCTAGTTTTTTAGTAGTGTGAAATCTTATGATTAGTCTAAATACAAGGTTTTAACATATCTAATTAACACACACAAAGGAAATGATGTCCTCAACCATTAGGATTGTACCCTATGAATCTCATTTATCAGAGCTTCTAAGAGAGATAGTATCATTGAGATTTTACCTTGACCAAGACCAAGATGAGATCCAACAACTTAAGTATGAGTGATACTATTTATGGGAGAAGTTCAAGCTCATCGAGATCAATTCCCAAACCATGTATGCTGAACCACCCTATTAAAATCTCACCACCACACACCTTACCCTTAGAACATTTACTGGTGTATTAAAGGGATATGTATCAAGACCATAATAATATGAATATGTATACTATATAGAATAATTAATATATTTCATTTTATAATTGTTACTATATAAATGATTTTGATTTTTACACAATAAAACAAAAAATTTATTTTTCAGGCAATATTCAAATTCAATTAAGGAATTTGTTGGGAATAAATCCCTTAAGGCATCATTTCAATTTTTTAGGTGTAGTTTCCTTTTTTGAAAATGATAGATGACCTAAAATCAGTATAGTTGGTGTTGTCAAATCATATATTTAAGGTGGCATAGTTTTCCAGTGTTTTCCAAATTTTTGGGCCTCAAAACCGGGTTTTGTTTTATAGAAAAGGAAGGGCTTTCTTCAAAAGGAGTTCTTGAATCATAGTTCATGGACTATGAAGCATAGTTTGTAGACTACAAAGGAGGTACATGAAATGAAAAAGGAAAATCATTAATGTATGGTTTCTTCATAGCAGCGCTATACAGATCGCTAAGCACGCTATGTAGACTGCATAGAAAAATAAGTTCATGGGAGGATCATGGATCGCGGGAAGCTTATTTTTCATTGTAAGCGTGTCATTTTTGGTTAGGAGGAAGTGATTTGAGGAGCTATAAAGGGTTTTTTTTCATTTGAAAAATACATGATCCATTGAAAATGATTAAGGCGCTATGCAGACTGTATAACATAATGTGGTGAACGCTGTACCACATTGAAGTTTTGGGTAATTTAGATTAGCGGGTTTTTTAGATCTATTTGACTATATAAATATCCCTAATTAGATCATTAGGTTTAGTTAATTTCATTAGAAAAGATCATATATCTAGGAAGAATTTGGTGAAGTCTGAAGTAGTTCACGGGGGATAATTCTTCAAAGGAGAGGTGTCCGTGAGGGCGGATTCCATGAAGGGTGAAGTAGTTTGGGGGAATAGTTTGTGAAAGGGGTTTTGTGGGGATATTTTTATTTCAAAGGAAAAGGGACTGCATAGTATAGTTAGTTCACAAGGCTTCAATCATCTACAAAGTAGGGGTGGTCTACAGAATAAAATTAGGTTCACGAAGCACTCTCTCCAGGAAGTGTAATGTAGTTTGTGGTTGATTCAAGGGAGTTTTCAGAGGATATAAGATAGTTTGCGAGCGGAATAAAATAGTTCAAAAAATCAATTTCAAAAAACTAACATTACATGGAATTGAGGGACTCAAATATATCATCTACCTACAGTTGATGATGCATTCATTATTGATAATAAAGGGACTTATATGCCCATAAATTGTGTGTGGATCCATTCTAGAGTAGTGAGAAAAGGAAGAGGAAGAAGTTGATCCTTTCCACCAGTAGTGAGCCATTGAAAGAGAGATTGGGAGTGACACTTAGGAAAGTAATGAGCTGACCCTAAACATTTTAAAGGCAGTCAGCCTGGGCATAGAAGTGATCTAGCCCAAACCTTGTAATTTGGTAGTGACCCTAAGTGGATTTAGTATATCAGCACATTACCATTGTATGCTCCTTGGACATAGCCCAGTGAAGGTGAACCAAGTAAAATCACTATGTCTCCTGCATGATTTCATTTTTGTACATACATTACTATGGGAAAGATAAGGGTGAGTGTTTTGTTTAACAATGAAACAAGATCCAAATGGAAAGTTGTATTAATCTATCATACCATGATTTACCCCTCCCTCTCAGGGTATCTAACATTGTTGGGCTAATAGAATTTATTTTAATGAATTAATAGATTTTTGAAAGAAATATTATTTTAATATAATATTATTATTAAATAATTTTTATCAAATATAAATAATAATAGAATTTTATGAAGTCAAATGTAATTTTTATAAGGGTTTGAAAACTCTTATTTTCAAAAAACACCAGCATTTCTCATTAAATGTTGACTCTTATTTTTAAAAGTGAAAATTTTTATATTTATAAAACTTTTAGATAAAATGAATATTATTCTTATAATTAGAACATCAAAATTATCAAACGGTTATTTTTTCATAATTTTCTGAGAGTCAAATTTTTGAGTAAAAATTAAATACGGTATAAATATACAGTGTGTATTATGACATAATAATGAACCAAAAATGATGTAATAAATAATATAATGGGTATCCATGACCTAATATATTTTTTCCCTTTAAAATAATTTAATATTAATTTTATTTTATTAATTTTATAAATCCATTTTGAATCCTCCAAAACCTATAATATATTTTAATATTTTAAAATAATTTCTTTAAGAGTATGAATCACTTCCATATCACTAAGGGTAATATTTAAATAATTTCCACCCTTTTCCTAATAAAATAATGAAAACCATCCCACTTTTTTCAAAACCATGGGCCAAAACCATGGGTAGTTTTTTGGTTTTGTTGATTTTATTATATAGAGTCCAAAACCTATGTTTGGGAAATAATATATAATTCTCCACTCATTTCCTATATAAACCCACCCAAGTTCCCATTTTTCTTCACTAAAAATACTTTGATCACGTAATTAATATTCCATCCCCTCTTTGGAGTCTTCACAATGTTCCCCAATGCTCTCAAGAAGTAACTCCCAATCATTTGGAATCACACTCTCAAGGTAAGGGATCCTCTCATTCTCTTATTTATTCAAGTTTTTCCATTATCTTATGCCTTATATTTATGATTAATATTATTGGGATATGTTTTTCATGTCCCTATTACTATCCATTTTATGTCAAATTGATAATATACCTCTTTCCCTCTCATCAACCCATTTTATGAATCTTTATGTGACGTTGTTATGTTATCGAAATTTCACTGTGAATTTTCATGCCCAACAATTGTGTATTGAATACCTATACCTGTTTCCTATCATGGGTGTTCACCTTTATACACTTATACTTATTTTATTGGGGATATACATGTATTTATTCAACACTCCATGATCATGGAATAAAATGTGTTGATAAATGATTTCATGTTATATGATCTTTGTGGCACACTTAAGTAATAGAATGAAATGAAAGTGATGGGTGCACCCAGAATTATATAAAACACCAATGAATTGGGTAATATTTTAGTATCATGAGACATCATTAAATGGATTAAGGAGTGAACCTAATCCATAATTGGACTTTTTCTATCATGATGTATTGGCAGTTAGCCTTGACCTATGTTTATGATGCAGTGTTTTAATCTGTTACCACATTTCCCATTTTTCTTTTATATTATCATGCTATATCATGTATTATTGTTCATGTTTATGATTATCACCCCTTTATGTACCATTGATATACCTATTTTCTAACATTTATTATATTCTTCATGTTATTCCATGTTTATTCTATTACTAGGCTTTATAGGTCACCCCTTTCTTATGTATGTCCCCAGGTTATCCCATACAGTTTTAAGTACGAAGGAATAATATGATCATGTTAAGGAAGTTTTCAATAAAGATGATGTATATCCTATTTTAATTTGTTATGTAATATACGTAATACCAAAATACACTTGACTTATCAATATTCTAGGTTGTATTATTTGTACTTTAATGTAATAAATCATGAATTGATGTGTAATAAATAGAAGGGTTTTCATACAACCTGTCCACAACTGCACATATGACTTCACCAAATGATTTAGTCCACCCAATTTTCATGCACCCTGAATAGTCTCTAATGGAGCTTCCACCACATCAATTTCATCCTCTTTAATGCATATAGCAGCAACTCGAACCTTGACCACCTTCATCGGGAGGGGAGAGTCAATCTTTATTTTCCATTTCCTATTTTTAGAAGAGTTTTGTTCCTTCTAAATCCAAGAGTCAGCATGAAGTTGAGAATCATGCTCAAAATCAGAATTACCTTACTGTACTTCAATAAGGGCTTCAATTCAAGTAACAAGTACATCAAAAAAGGATACAACAACCTTAGTATGTTCATAAATTTTTCATTATCAAGGTAACATACCTCTCTATGTGCAGAACCAGTAGATAATGAGCCTTATCCATTCAAGAAAAGTCAGTAGGTGCATTAAAATCCCTTGACGAATTTAGGTTTAGAAATCCCCCTTTCTACACTTCTTCTTATCCAAAAGAGGTTCCAACATGCTGAGTGAGACATACCAAGGAGACCTGAACATTCTAGAACTACTCATGAGTTCCAGTAAAAGTATACTACTACTCCAAAGGTTTTGAAACAACCAAATTCTCCTTGGGGACTGCAACCTGGATCATCCCCTTGGAGCCATTTCTAGAAAGTTTTATCTCCTCCCCACATTTGATAAGCTAGGGTGATTTTTCCCATGGGCATACTGAGAAGAGGTCCCCACCTTAATCATCTGGATTTTCCTCAAATTTATACAAATAGATATGTCATGCCCCACCAACCTGTAAAAATTTAAAAAATAATGGATTGGATCATATTCAATTTGAACCTCTAATTTCTCACCATTGGCTACCAATGTGGCACAATTTGGTAGAGTGTTCTGTATATCCACATCGACCAAGATTCTGGTGAAGTATCCAAATTTTCCTTCCAAAATATTCTCATCCATCTTTACAGGAACACCAATATAGGAAACTAAATCATTTATAATTAATGGATGTCAGAGCACCAAGATTAGACCGTGAATTCTAACCAAAATTTGAGCATTTGAGTGATTTATCAAGTACAAGTTGGAATTTAACTCACAATAAGACATTCGAAATACTCATGGATTAAGAGAGTAGAACTCAGTGCTCCAAACCTTAGATCTATTAGATCCAAATGAAAAGAGGAGATGTAAGTAGCCTCTATCAATGGGGACAATGCCCCAAATTTGAGACAACTTGATCTTCAACTCCTTAGTGTTCATCAGTTTGTCTCCCTTAGAAAGGATTAAATGCCTAATAAGAGAGAACTAACAGGCTTCAAGTCGTTCTTTGAGTGCCACTAGATGATAAATTATGGAAAATCTACCATTTTTGGATTTTAGAAATCCGAGGATCTCAAACCTCATGAGGAAAATTACCAAACTCCTTAGATGAACCTTTGGAAAGGGATTCAATGAACGAAACAGATGTGCACATAGGTTTTGGAGGAGATGAAAGTGAAGAACCTAGAATCTTCTTCATATCAAATGTTGTCGAATCCTCATTACAAAGATTCAAGGAAACTAGCCCATCAAGCATCTTTATTGCTCCCTTGGAAGGTGTATGTCCCAGAACATTTGATTCCAACAAGGTCGAAGTTATCTCCTTCGATTGAGGAACCAGATCTCGACTGCCAATATCATTACTACCCTCTTCTGCCTCCATTCTATATAATTATATATATTTTTACAATTATATATATTTATATAATTATATATATATTAGTATATAAATATGTATAATTATAAATATAATAAATATATTTATTGTTTAATTATATTTATTATAATTTTATAATTATTTCAATATATATATATATTTATAATTATAATTATAAATAAATATATTTAAAAATTATTTATATATAATTATAAATATATTTATATATATATTTATATATATTAATATTATAATATATATATTGTAGGTACTCGGAGATACAATTACACTGAAACACACACACTCACACCTCAACCATAGGTCGATGGGTTGGTCATAGTCCATGGGATAACTCATCCATCAGGATTTATATATTTATGTCCCAAAAGGCCCATACATACAACCCATAAAGCCTAGACCGTCATTGTCCAAAGTTCCCAACCTCATCCTCTATTTCTGCGCAACCTAAGTAGTACGCCACCTCCTATTACATAGTCACCATGCATTCATAGGTGTGTATTCCATCAATTAGGCATCTTCTGCATATCAACAATGAACATGCTCCTCCAAGACATGCTTTCTCCCCACACTGCCAACCCACACACACCATCGTCTCGCCATAACACCATGGCTATGCCATATACAACCATGGAACCACCACCACCACTAACGATCGAGGGTTTGCCAATCCCAAATCAATGATCAACATGCCAACCTACTACCCCAACCCTATATCGAAGTCGTCATCCTCCGCATCTTTATTTATGCTGCCCCTACATCACCACAACTACACTGCGTTCTTGGAGCCGCCACCTATAGTCGTCCCCACCGCGTCACTGCACCTCCGCTGAATGATGACGTTGTCTCTAACCATTGCTTCCTTCAGTCCAGTACCTGCCTACTGTTACAGTGTCAGCACCATCCGTTGCCGTCTGATACGTCATATCTTGTAGCCTGCTGATACGACCGGTGACCAACCCCTACCTCACTTACCTTCACCCGCCGCTCTGCCGAATCTCACCACCGTCTTCGATCGTCGTCGCCTTTAGTCCAACACCTTCCTACTGTTCCCAGTGTCAGTGCCATCCACTGTCGCACATGATTTTCTTGCCTTTTAATACGGCTCTATTGATCGGGATGTTGGCACTTTCTCAAGTCTTCCCTGCGCCGACCGCTTGCACAACCCCTTCCCCATTGAGATCCACCCCAAGAATAAGACCCGATGATAACCATCATTGCCAACTCAACGCATCCGAACCACAAACTAGTCCTCCCTCCACAAATCATCTACATACAGATAAATTCGATGACAACCATGTATATGTGCACATATCTATACATACATATACATATATTTGTACACATACAAAATCTACACACACAACATAGTGCATACACATATATGCACATAGGCATTGATATAAATATATTTGTTCAAATATCACATATTAACAATACATCATTTATATTTATATAATTGTTTGAATTATTGAAATATATATATTAATATATATTATATTTATATTAATTATATACATGCATTTTTTAATTAATGTATATAAATAAAAATTTAATTTTGAATATAAATATGATAATTTTTATATATTAATACTATTTTTCATTAAGAGTTTTTATCAGCTCTATGAAAAGCCTTGATAATGGTTACCCTTTTATCAGCACTTTGGGTTTAGCGATGATAAAAGACTGCGCTAGCTAAAGCGTAATCTACGATAGTGCATACCCATACATGTATACAAATATTTATACAGATACATATACATACAATTATATACACATCTATACACATACACATACACATACATACATACAATACACACACACGTAATCATACACGACACACACACACACAACAACACACATGCATACACATACAAAACATACATATACATGTGCACATACGCATACATCCACATACATACACGTGCTTACACATACATATAGATACATGTACATATATTTTAAATTATTTAATATGAATATAAATATACAACTTTAGATTTGAATCACATATTTAAATAAATATATTAATTTATATATTTTATAATCGTTTAAATAAAATATTAATATATCATATTTATATTAATTATATACACATTTTGTAATTAATGTATATAAATATAATATTAATCAGTTTTATTGACTAATATAAATTAGATATTTTTTATATAAAATAATGAAAATATGATTCCTTTTTTTAGTAAAAGTTATATATATCATATTTATAAATTATATTTACATATATATACTTATTGTAAAATAAATTTTATTTAAAAATATATAAATATTTATATATAAATTAAATTATTCATTGTGACATTTATCAGCACTAAACTAAAATAGCTGATAATGGGAGGACTTTTATGAGCATTAGAAAAAAATTCTAAGAAAGAGTACCCTTCTATCAATGCATTTTTAGTGTTCATAAAAGTTACCTTATTCAACATTTTTTGCTAGCACTGATAAACATTCCCCTTATCAGTGCTTTTCATTTTGCACCGGTAAAGACCAACACTGAATATCACATGATCTGTAGTAGTGATTATAGATGGATTGGGGAAGAAATTTATGCCATGCCCCCTAGGAAAGGCATGTATGTTGTGACAAATGAAAATCAAATAGGGAATAATAATAATAATACTAATAATAGTAATGAAAATAATAATAATAATAATAATAATATTATTACTATGAATATTATTAGTATATAATATACAAATGTGTATTGATTCACCCAAGGGCGTAGGCTAGTGGTCACACATTTGAGGGGTATCGCAGAAGGCCTCAGGTTCATGTCACCTCAAGTACTTATAGGTGCCGTAGATATTATTTGTTTCTTTGTATCCCCTCCTCTGAATTGTTGTAATATAAAAATGTGTATTTACCAGGAAGATACCCACATCATGCTCCGAGCATCCCTTTCCCTTTGAGAAAATTCAAGGCCACCCCTCCCTCTAATAAAAATATACTACCATAATAATTAATATAAAATGTTTATATGAAAAATTATTGGTGGGGGTTTCAGGCATTGCATGGGACAAAAAGTCACACTTCACCCCTCCTTCATGCGTGATGGGATGTTGTAGCTTTAATACCAAAGCCCTCAAATGGAATTTTCCATGGGAACCAACCCCAACACGTCTCATCATCCGAGCCCCTACATCAAATGACCATGTTACCTGCCAACCTCCACAAGGCCACGTCCCTCATTGAGTGACAGTGACATCTCTCCATCAACAGGAAAAGTTTGCATATAAGAGTGAAAAGAAAATTCCACTACCACATATCTAGAAAAGGGATGCGCTGGCTTTTATCAGCACTAAACAGAAAGATCTGATAAAAGGGGGGACTTTATCAATGATAGCTAAAAGCACCGATAAATCTACCATTTATCAGCACTAAAAAGTGCTCTAATAAAGGTGTACTCTTTATCAGTGTTTTTAGCTCTGATAAAGGGTATATTTATCTGCGCTATTATTAGCACTCATAAAAGTTTTTAATAAAAAATATTTTTAATTTATATAAAATTATTATGTTTATATTGAAAAATAATGTTTATTTGTATACATTAAATAAATAACACATGTTTATAATTAATATATATATATTTAATAATTAAAAAATATATATAATGTTATAAAAAAGTATTTATAATATTATAATTAAATAAATATATATTTAAATAATTATAAGATTATAATAAATTTCATTAAATAATAAATATATTTATTATATTTATTAGATTTATAATTAGATTTAAATACTTTTTAAATATATATTTATAATTATAAATATAAATATAAATAAATAAATATATGTTTCCAATGAATTTGGTCAACAAATATATTGATGTGTGAGTATAATTAAAGTGTATATATGCTATGTATTCATCATGAATGTTCATTTATACATCACACCCTTCTTATTATTCATGTTGTCCATATGTGATGACTCATTTTTTATTATATATACTTTACCAGGTATATAATTCATTCTTGTTATACCCATGAATCTTTTATGTTCTTAAAAATACTTATAAAATTAGAAGAAATATATTTAAATAATAAATATATTTATTATATTTATAATTATAAAATTTTGGTTATATAAAAATACTTTTTAAATATATTTATTTGCAATTATAATTATAACTATATATATATTTAAATAATTAAAAAATTACAATAAATACTTCTATTATAATTTTATAAATAAATATATAAATATATTTATAATTATATATTAATATTTATAAATATATTTATTTATAGTTATAATTATAAATGTTTATATATATGTAAATAATTATAAAATTATAATAAACATATTTATTAATCTTATAAAGTTATAAATGTATAAAATTAAATGTATATATTTATAAATATATACAAATATTTATAAATAAATACAAATTGTAATAATTATAATTCCAAATAAATATAGTTATATTTAAATAATTATAAAATTATAATAAATATATTAATTATATATATTTATATACAAATATTTATAAATTAATACAAATAGTTACTTGATATATAGTTTCTTTCATGGATGTGGGTTTTCCCCTTTGTTTGACCCGTTCATCCTTTCGACCATACCTTCCTTTTTATAATAAAATTTATGGGTATGGGTTGGCTTGGAAACCTATACTCAGACTCTCTTTGTATATTTATAAAATTATAAATATATTTTTTATAATTTTATAATTATTTAAATAAATAAATAAATAAATATATATCTATAATTATAACTATAAATAAATATATATTTATTATAACATCTAATTACAAATAAATAAATATTTATTCAAAGTTATAATTATAAATTAATATATATTTATTTAAATAATTATAAATTTATAAAAACTCTATTTGTTATTATTATAATGTTATATATAATTAAATAAATATATTTTTAAATATATAAAAATATTGATAAAGAAATAAAAATATATATTTAAATAACTATAAAATTTTAATAAATATATTAATTATATATATCAATAAAATTATAAATATAATAAATATATTTGTTATAATTTTATAATTATTTAAATAAATATAAATATTTATTTATAGTTATAATTATAACTATAAATAAATGAATATTTATTTATTTAAATAATTTTAAAATTATAAGAAATATATTTATTATATATATAATTAATATATTTATTTTAATTTTATAAATATAAATAAATAAATATTTATTTATAGTTATAAATATAAATAAATAAATAAATATTTATCATATATATAATTTTATAAATATATATAATTTGATATGTAGTTTTTCAATTTGGGTGAGGGTTTGTCTCGTTTGTTAACCTCATATCTATCGTGCTTGTTTGTTGCTTTTCTTTTTATTTTTAATAAATAGTCAGGAGCCTTGGCTTCTGGATGGATCGAATTTGTAAATAAATTCTTAACATTATATATTTATTAGCTCTAAAAAATAACTGATAAAGGCATGTTTTATTAGTGCTTTTTAACTAGAGCTGATAAAAGCTTCACCCAATTTTATTAATGAACCCTAACAACTGACTTCTTGTCTCGCACACCTCAAGCTATTGCGGAAGATGACCCATGCACCGCCAACCCCTCCTCTTCCCCGACCTCACCTACGTCGCCACTGACCCCACCTCTGTCACCATCGACCCCTCCTATGCCGTCGGCCCCTCCTCTGTTATCGTGAATCCTTCCTTCACCACCATAAACCCCTACTCCACTGCGAACCCACCTCCAATGCAAATCCTCATCCACCGCTAACCCACCTTCACCGCAAACCCACCTTTTCTATGCAACGAACCCCACCTCCTTTTGTGAACACCTCATTTGTCATGAAACATCCTCTACTATGAACCCTACTCCACCGTGAACCCACCTCCGCCGCGAACCCCACCTCCATTGTGAACCCCTCTATGGCCTCCCCTACTGCCGCTACCACCTACCCTGACTCCGCCGCTGCCAGACCCTACTGCCACCACTAGAGGGGTATGTCATTTTCCACATTATTATGAATTCCTAATATATAGATATATTTTGTATTGGTTTTGGTCTATTCTTCCATTACATTTAATATGCAAGAAATTCCTTTGAATACCTTCAAATGGAGTTTCATTGATTCAACAACCCTAGTAGTATCATACAAATCCTTTAAAACATCTATATATTCTATATTATCTATAATAACATTGTTGGAATTCTTAATAGGAGATGTTTTAGAAAAAGTCCACGCCCTTCTAAACTGAGAAAGCCTCTTAAATTAACATTCTCATCTCTTGTGAAAGGGAACTAGAATATTGAAATACCCTAAAATTATTTTTATCTTGTGGAATTCCAAAACCTTATTTATTTTGAGTTTCTATGACTATCAACCAATCTTCATTCAGCTTCTTTGAGGTTGTAAAATTCTCCATAAACTTGTCCAAAACTCAATAACATGATATCCCTTCATATTATGTTTTTTATATTTAGCTAAACATTTGTAGCATTATTCTAACCTCACTTTTTCATTCCATTCCATATGATCCACAAACTCATTTTTTTCATAATTTATTTATGGTCAAAGATTGAACCATAGAGTGACCCATAAAATTACATGACCTATAAAATGATGGAAATTTTCATTTTAATTTCATAAATAAAGCTATTGGAATAATTATCATCAGAGCTGGTACTACATATCTAACTGAAATTCTACTTTCAATTTCCTATATATATATATATATATTTATATCACATACTTACTATTAATATATTTAAAATTATTTTTTTAATTTTGTTGGAATATAATCCACATTAATATGTTATAATAGTTTCCCACTATAATGAGATCATAGATATTCCATAAAGATAGTGTTAAATCAATATATCATATAGTCTAGATACAATTATCTTACATGACATAGATGATGGTTGACTATCAGGTGATGGAGTCTCATGAATAATTGATATATCTTCTCATGAAGTTCACACATGGTGATATCTAAGAAGAATGGTCCCAAGGAAAGACCCAATAATAGGAATTACACATGTTTTATGTGTCATTTGATATTACTATACGCAAAAATGTTTATTTTCCCCGAAACTTGAATTTTTTTGGTTTGTATTAAAAATGAATGGTACAAAATATTTGATGATATCCTACTAGGATCTTTTCTCACAAAATATATGTAAACATTGGTGAGTATATATACTTAGTTATTTATGGTACTGGTAAAAGGAAAGGGTCACACTTTTATAATGGTGTTCCATAGTCACTTGTTAAAGATATAATGATAATTGGATGTAGAGGTCACTATAGGGCATAAAGAGATAATATCCATTTTGTGTTATTTTAAGATATTTACTATAAAGTTCCTCTCTTGCAAATAAATTAATTTTTGGTTTACCTTTATATTTTGGATCATGTGTAAACCATTTATAGATTCACATTTTATAAAATTTTGGTTATTTTTGATTCATGTATCTTTTACAAAGTGTCTGTCTTGGGATTTATGTCTTTTTGAAAATGCCTAAGTGGATATTTTAAAATTATTTAAGTGTATTGAAATGTTTCTTAAAAAATTATATGTGTTCAACATACACTTTTTTTGTTTTAAATAGCTTTAAAATGATTTAAATACTTGGCATGGACTTAGGTTGCATGCCATGTGTTTTTCAACTAACCCGATTAGATTTCATAAAGGGATGTGAATGTTTTGAAAGCGTATTTAATGCTGGTTTCATTATAACAAAGGATATGTGAAGTTTTAAATGAAAAATTTTAAAATATATATGGTTGTCACTAATTTTAAATTATTAATACTTTTTGGTCATGAGTTTCCTTGAATGCTTTAAAAAAAGAATTGTGGTTTGGTGAAAGAGTGTTTGGAATTGATTGGTTTATTTTAAAAAGGGTGTGTTTTTTAAAGAGTAATTTGTTTAAATGGTTTATTTTTTAATGGGATTTCCAATGTGATTTTATAAATAGTTTTTAAAGGACATATGAAATGTATTTCTTTCATAATATTTTATGTTTATATTTTTACAGAATTAGGAAAACCAAAACATTATATAGGGAATACAAGTAGATTGATTATAACACCATAGAAAGGGAATGTCACTATCTCTATCCAACCCATAGGATATCCATCATGACTGCACTTCTACAAAAAGTGAATTAATTTTTAACCCCATTGCAACTCCTAAAACTACTTTGCATCCAACATCACTTTCATGGTTTAAATTAGGTGGTCCCTTATTTGATATGTATATTTAGGCCTTTTCCCTCACAGGGATGTGATTAATTATTAATATGAAATGCTTGATTATTAGTCATGGATGTGAAAATGGTCTCTTTATTGTGAGGGTGTTAGAGTGAAAATGTGATTTACTACTTATATTATATTTATTCATGTGATGATCACTGGCTTGTTCTTTATCACTTCCACTTGTTTGGCTGTATGTGAACCCTATGAATTAAGAAATATGTCCATAGGTATACTACACTAGTTAGCTCACAAACTGGCTAGTTTCTCATAGTTTTATGGATTTCTTAGTCTATATAAGTGTCCCTAATGAGGAATGTGTGGGTAATTCATGCTTATTTTCTATTTTTTTAGGATTAAACATAGGCTGACTATTAGAATCATTGTAGTGTGAGTACAAAATGAAGGAATAATTGAATTCACTCTATGATTTTGATACATAGATACACCATAAGGTTTCATTCTAAATAGAATTAAAGGTTTGGTTCTAGTCAAAAATGGAGTTTTTGTGGGCTTTAGTAGGCACCAAGATAGTGTAACTTGAATTTTAGTGCTTTCATGGTAGAATTAATGTTCATGCAGTGTAGTGTAAATAATTTATACTATATGAAGGTGTATTATGATGGGATTTTTTTTATCATTTTAATTATTTAGGTGGATGAATTTACCTTAGTTGGACTAATGAAGGAAAGGATGGAAGAGTTGGAGATTGATTTATCCAGAAGATCCCAATTGAAGGACCTTGGTTCTAGAAATTAGATATTGGGGATAAATATTGAAATGGACATAAAGTATATAACTTTTTATATCCTTGGTTAATTTTTTATATCAATGTTTTGTGTATTTATTTGGATTAATATTAATATTCCTAAATAAAATAGTATGGATATGAATAAAGAATGGATTTATGATAATAATCTGACAAAATAGTATGAAGATGGATTGAAAGATTTCATCAAGTTTGAAAATGATCATGCATATGACCCTTCTCAAATCCTTTTTATGTGTTTACACTATTTTTATTCAAGAAAAATTTATTCTAGAGGAGTTGGAAGAATAACTGATCTATCATAGAATACATTGAAGTTATAAATGTTGGAATAAACATGGGGGAAAGGTGAATGTAGCTAGTGGTTGGAATAACATTACATTTTATGGATCATTTGATATTATTAAAAGTTTAAAAAAGAAGAATACCCTAATAAGGATGTAATTATATATGTGAATGATGATGAAGATCATATTGAGGAAATGACAAGGAAAGTTTAAGATGAACTTCATGATTTCCCAAAATTGTTTGAGGTGTTAAAGAGTTATTAAAAGACTCCATTGTATGTTGGTTTCACTAAATAAACATCATTTTCATCCATAATGAAGGTATATAATTTGAAATAAGGCAATGGATGGAGTGATTTTAGTTTTACAGAACTACTTTCTCTCTTGAATAACATGCACCCAGAAGATAATGAGTTCTTGAGCTAAACATACGATTCCAAATGAATGCTATGCTTGATGGGTATGATCTATCAAAGAATAAAATCCTACACAAATGATTGTATACTATTTATCAAGGACAAAAAATCACTTACAGAATGACCAAAGTGTGGAGATTCTCAATACAATAAAAATGAATTTGGTCCTATAAAAGTTGTATGGAACTTTCCAATCATTAAAATGTTTAGGCACCTATATAGAAGTGAAGAGACTGTTGAGAAATTGGAGTGGTATTCAAATAAAATAATTAAATATGGGAAACTACATCAGCCAAAAGACTGTCCTCAGTGAAAGAGAATTGATCATGAGTATCTTGAATTTGGAAACAAGCTGAGAAACCTTTATTGTATATTATCTATAGATGGAGTGAATCATTTTGGTTTTCAAAGTAGCACTCATAGTACATGGGCAGTTATATTGGTAAATTATAACTTGTATAGTGGTTATACATGAAATGAAAATAGACTATGTTTTCTATGCTTATATAAGGACCAAAACAACCAAGTAATGGTATTGATGTTTATTTGGATCCGTTGATCAATGATTTGAAATTATTATGGTATTCAGGTGTTACATTGTATGATTCTTATAGAAAGAAAGATTTCACATTGAGAGCCATGTTGTATGGGATAATAAATGACTTCCCTGCTTATAGAAAATATTTAGGATATAGAATTAAATGAACTCAAGAGTTTCCCATTTGAAAATAAGGTACACAGTCAATTAGGTTGAAACATTCATTGAAAACCATGTTTTTAGGGCAATACAGATTTCTACCCCGATGACATAAGTACTGATCTTGGACGAAATCATTTGGTGGAACTTTAGAAGAATGTATAATACCTTCTCCACTAATAGGTTATCACATGTTTGATAAAGTAAAATATGTGGAAACTACATTTTTTAACCCATTTTCAAAAAACCTTATGAAATCTGGTTGGAAAAAGAGATCAGTTTTTTTTTAATTACCATACTAGAATTGTCAGTACATCAGGAATTTTCTAGATGTTATTCATGTTGAAAAAAATATGTGTGATAGTGTCATCGAAAAATTGCTAAATGCACCTGAAAAAAGGATGGAATTAAGTCTAGGTTGGACATATTTTACATGGGAATATGAGAAGATTTGGCACCAGTGAAGGGTGAAAATGAACTTTTCTTCCTACAATTGCTTACACTCTTTCCAGGAAGAGGAGATATTAGTTTTGAAACTTCTTGAATGAGGTAAAAGTTCCATAGGGGTATTCATCGAATATCAAGAACATCATGTCAATGAATGATTTAAAGTTAAAGGGTCTCAAATAAAATGACTTCCATGTTTGGATGAGAGATCTAATTCCTATATCTTTATATTGCATTTTACCCAAGAATGTTCATCATACATTAACCAATATGTATTTCTTCTTCAAATCAATATGTATCAAAGTTATAGATCTGGTGAAATTATCAACTATGGAAAGAGAAATTTCCATAATTTTATGTGAATTATAAATGTTCTTTCCACCAAAATTATTTGATATGATGGTTAATTTTATGATTCACTTGGTGAGATAGATTCAACTATGTGGTCCTGTACACTATAGATGGATATACCCAATTGAATGGTATATGATGATTTTGAAAGGCTATGTCAAAAATCAAAGTTGGCCAGTGGGATGTATCTTGGAGAAATATATTGTTGAGGAAGCTATTTAATTCTATACCAAATACCTATCCATAGTGGAAATAATTAGTTTATCATAATCTCATCACACTGGGTGGCTTGTGGTTGAAGGAATTTCTAGAAGAGATGTTATCACAATCAATATTACAGATTGCAAGTAGACCCACCATTACATTTTTCATAATATCTTGGAGGTTTTCCCTATATTGAAACCTAGAAATAAATTCTTAGGCATTTGAGTCCATAAAGGGATGAAAGATGGGTATCAAATACACATAATAAATAGTTAATAGGATGGTTTTGAGACCAAATTTTAAAGGATCCAAGTGAAAATCTAGATTCAATTTTAGAATGATATTGATGTCTAGCTGAAGGACCAAGTGTGCATTTATTATCTTAAAATAGTTATTTAATTAATGGTTATATATTCTATACAAATGAACATGATGAATAAATTACCATACAGAATAGTGGAGTTACACTTGTGGCTAAAGAAATTCATGTTTCTGGTACTAAGGAAAGAAATCCAATTTATGTGAATATTTCATACTTTTGCATCATCAAACAAATATGGGAGTTTAGTTATACAACATTTCAAGTATCGATTTTTCAATGCAAGTGGGTTGATAACTGGAGTTTTGTTAAAATAGTTGAATTGAGATTCATGGAAGTTGATTTTAGTAAGAAAGGTTACAAAGATAAACTTTTTATAATGGAATCATAGGTAGTACAAGTATTTTATGTTCCAAATCCCACAAACTAAAAGTAGTCAATTGTTATGTTATAGACCAAAACCACTAAAGGGTCAAATGAAAATTCAACCGAGGATGGACCTTTCATTGGGATGTCTCAATCATTTCACAATAATCCCAATATAAAATGTGTTTTGTATGTCAGATGAGACCATAATTAATGGATTTTGATAGTCAATAGAGGGTTCAAATCCCTTAAACATTTAAAAAATGAAAAATAGAGTTCAATAATTAGGTTATTTTTTTTGTAATATACATCATGTTACCTCGTGTTATTATCTGTTCATAGATGAATTTATGTAATCTAAATTAAAATTTAAACCACTTATACAGAAAATCCATTTTTTCACATGATGGTGCTCCCAATCCATATGAAAAACATGTCTCTAAACCTACTACTACTCGTAGTGTAGAGGAAAAAAGACCTTCTGCACATGTTGGTGCTCCAAATCCTGAGGAAAAATAGGTTTCTCAACTTGCTGCTGCTCCCAGTGCGGAGGTACAATGACCATCTACACATACCAATGCTACCTCTCTAGAGGAACATATTGAAAATATTTAATTTGATGAAATGGTAGGCGATGAAGGCCTGATGAAGCAGAAAAAAAAGGAGCATCATAGTTTGACGACATTAACAAAAATCATTATTCAAAAATCAAAGGCATCAAATATGAGGCCAGATGGAATTTGTGTGGCCATCATGTTAACCCCAAAAGGCCATGTTTAGTAGTTACATTGGAATAGTCACTCAATAATGAATTCTGATTGATATAGATTCGTGGAACCATGTTGTGCCTGTGTTTAAGACACTGATGTGAGAATATATTACAGTTACATTATGATATCATTTCTTTATTTTTCTAAAAAATAAAATATTAAAATATTGACTTACTCTTCATCATCCATTGCAGAGTGAATTTATAATGGGTGAATGCCACAAAAAATATTTATTAATTCTTACTGTAAGGATTAATATAGTATTTCTCACAATTCTAACTGGACATCATCTGGAAGATTCTTAAGGGAAATTAAACCTGCACCCACCAATTATCTATGCACACATGATAACCCAATAAGCATGAGATGTGTTTACTGGCCATCATGAAAATGTATATTTTTAGGTACATTGTGTATAGTATTATGTTGTTTGATGATATGTGTATTAATCACTTTCATTGAAATTTTTTATTTATGAAACAAAAACTGAGTTTTAGAAATAAGGAATGAGCAACAAAACTAGCATACCCCTACCGTAAAGCAAGGATGGGGTATGCTTCACATGAAAAAAATCGGCAAGTATTTTAAATCTACCATAATACTTTTATGTGACATGAAACAACTCCATAATTATGTTCCTCTATTTATATGTAGATTGATGACTCCAAATCCAAATCCACTTCCATACCACACCATGTTCTATGGAAGGAGGCACATATAAATAAAGATGATATACTAATAGATGAAAACACATAAAAAGTGTGGGAAACATGTGTAATAATTACATAATAAAAATTTGTTTTTATTTAAATCACTATTATATAACAATGATGACTTATTTTCCTATATTATCTATCTAACATAGTTATAGGAATTAGCAACACTTGTACTTGATAAACACATACTTTTGGTGGCCTTGAAGCATTCAAAATAGTATGGCCACATTAGAGGTGTGGGTTTTTGGGGTGACACCCTGAACATATTTTGAGAAAAAAAAAACAATAGGAGGATCAAAGTGAAGAAATAAAAAAAATGAGATAAAGAATAGACACTCTTGAAGAAAATTTCTAATGGCATAGAGAGATGATGCAAACATTTATGGGGGGAAATCAAAGATAAGAAATAACTCAAGAATAACCACCACATGGATATCCTATGTCACCCTCACCAGCTATGAGGCAAGAAATTCCCCTAAAAGATATGTCTTAGCTGAGGTAATCAATGTTATAATAAATGATTCTTTTAAAATTGAATTAGAAAAAACTGATACCTTTCCTATACTGATATTCTATAGGGTGATAACGGCTGTGATTTATATCTATCAACACCCACCGATCACCTTGTAGCGAGATATACAATGTTCAATATCCAAAATGACATGCTACATAGTAGACCACTTCTAATAGGTCATGTGAGAGTGTTGATTAGCATATACCATGATTTGAACACTAAGCTACATGTTCCAATTGATGAGGAATATATTCATATGGCCAAAAAATACAATAGAACATTTATCGCATGGCCGTCACATCTTGTAAAAAAACATGTAGACAAGGAGGTATTCATTTCTAATTTATTTTTCAAGCTAAACATTTAACAATTAATTAAAAAAGGTCTAAACTAATGAATGATATTACATATGGAAAAAGTGAAAGGGATGAAATTAAATACCGACTCAAAACCATCTAAAGGATTAACCGACTGATCAAAAATATCTACCAAAAGCACCATTAACCCACCCATTATATATCCACATTTAATAGAATTGAAGGTTCACGTGGATACAAAGTTAAAAAATGGTATTAGTCACATAGTTGATTATGAAGAAAATATGTACAGAGAGGAAGTTCAAGACTTCATTCATGTTTAGAATGTAAGTGAAATCGTCAACTATGATTGTCTAGGGGGCTCAGTTGTAAATGCATACATGAGGTATGTTTTCATGATTTGATTATACAAAAGCTGAGATACTGTGTTAATTATGACTAAATAAATTTCATATTCTTATAAGGTGTACATATGAAAAAAAATTTAAGGGATTTTCTTATAATTTGTTTTTGGACATGTTAGTCCTCACATCACCTCTACAGAACCACCAAAAATGAACACAAAAAAAGGATGAAATAGTAGCAGGTATGGTCAAATAATTTGAATTAAAAATTAAGGATGATAGACTTTATTTAATACCAATGATGTAGGGGTAAAACTATAAAATTTAATCATATCAAATATATTTTCATTTCTTTCATTACTTATTCCTTTTTGTGTTTTTAAGTAGCATTGGATTCTCATTACATTAAATTTGGATACTCCAAAGATTTATTTCCTAGATTCAATGCATGGATATCCAAAAGAATGTCCACACATGACGTCACTTTTCAATTTTTAATACATTTTATCTAACATTTTAGAACTAAACATAAAGTTATATAATTTATATTATCTTTTAATGAGGATTCTATTACGATAGGGTGGTGCATGAATATCATAAAAACAAGGAATGTGTCCAGGGTATAAGCACGAGGAACAAGACAAGTTCTATGATTGGAATAGTATCAGGTTATATATAATAATATTTTACTATCAAAACACATATCAAAACAAATTACATATTCTACTCAATGTTTCTGCTATGTCTGAAACAAACAAATGGAAAAGATTATGGTTATTATGTTTATAAATGTATGACATAGATCATATTCCATGAACAAACTATCATCCATGAAGAGGTATTTTCTAAGATAATTACTATTTCATTTAAAATATTTATGAATCCTTTGTGTATTTATATTTTTCCGGTACTACTATGACCGTGGAAAAGAATCGTATTCACAAGATGTTATAGATGTGCTCAGAAACGAATGGGTAACATACCTGATGAAAAAATGTATAGAAATTGTATGAAGACATAACTTCCATAGAAGTAGTGTATTATTTTATATTTATGTTCAATTTAATTATTTTTAGTATTACTCTCATAAAAATTGTTTTCTTATACAAGTGGATTCCTTTTTCTAGGTTGGGATGGTTTTTTCAAAGATGCTCATACTTGTAAGAGATAGGACTTTGTGGCTGCCACTCAGATAATGAAAACAAAGAAATAGATCAAGAATGTATAAAGGTTAATTCATTCTACTTATGTAATTAATTAATTTTATCATCATTTGATCTATTATTTTTAACTCAATTTTCTTATCATTTTTATCAAATACTTAGTTTTTTATAGATCTTTTGGGAAGTCATACTTTCCTTTAAATTATCTGTAATAAACTAGAGAAGAGATAACATGTTCCTTTTGGGTGGAAAAGGAAATTCCATATAACATGAAATGTGAAGTAAACAGTAAGGATGTATCTAACAAGGAATTTTCAGTAGTTTAATACAAAGTATGACTTCCCAAAAGATCTGTCATGAACATTTTCCTAAATAATGTAGTAATCAGCTATAGCTCAATCAGTTGCACCTCAATCTGATACACAGTGTGCTCAGTATGACTCAAAATGTATGTTTTTAGTTTATAATATTATCTGATCCTTTAATATTCATGTATTATGTACTACCATTCTTTTATCCATGACTCATTATTATGATATATGATATTTATGGTATGAATTTCTAATGTTAATATCACCTTCTAACATCTTTATGCTCATGTTATCCTTATATGATCATTGATATCTCCATTGTTTACACTTATTGAGTATTTACGATCACCCTTTATTATGTTTTATATCTTTAGGTTACTAAGAATGGTTTTATAAATGATATGTCTAAGAAAATTTTTAGTAAAGAATAACTTAAATGAGAGAATCTTATTAACTAGTTCCTTATTTTTCCATGTTTACAAAAGTATTAAACCTAAACTATTCTAGCATGGATAATTATTTTTTATAAGGAATATTAGTCTTCTAAGATGTGATATCTATGTATGAAATGTGTTGGGAAAAAATCCATCAAGGTCCCCTCTCAGTATGTTTTGGTTGTGATTGTGTTTGTTGACAAATCCAGATGACCATGAATAAGTGAGGTCAGTGTTTGTTGAAAGTAGGTTTTAAGGAGGCATAGTTTTCCAGTGTGCCAATTTTTTGGGCCTCAAAATAAAGAGTCTTATTTTGGAAAAGAAAGGATTTTTGTGTAGGAGTGAACAATATGCAGACCATGAAGGAAAGTTTATAGACTGTGAATAGTGGTAAGTGAAATGACGTAGGAAATCAACAAAGGGAACTGTGAAGCGTGGTATACAAATCACATAGAGGAAGTGGTTCGCAGGATAGGAATAGTTCATGATGAAGGCTAGTAGTATACAGAGGGATTCCGGTATGCGGTATGGCTTGTAATTTTTGGAAATAAAGAAGTGATTTGAGAATCTATGAAGGGTGTCATTGGAAAAAATGAGACGGTGATTTGGGCTACTTTGAAGGAAGAAAGGCAGTACGCGGACCATATAAGGAAACTGTTCGTGGAAGGAGCAGTATGTGGTGAAGGTGGAATCACATTGAATATTTTTTAAATCTTAGATTAGTGGATTTTGTGGATCTATTTTCCTATATAATGATCACTAATTACATCATTCAAAAGTGTGATTTTCATAATAAAACATATGTGCTCTAGAAATTTAGCTATGTCCAAAGTGGTTTGTGGAAAACAAGTCCACGAAGGAGAATTGGTTTACGAGCAAGATTCTTCAAAGTGAAGTGGTTTGTGGGGAAGTGATTCCACAAAGGGTGAAGTAGTTCTACTAAAGGATTTTTTGAGGTACTATAGCTTTCAAAGGAATTAGGCATAACATGGAAGCGATATGCGGATTTGGAATGCAGAGGTAGTTTGCGGAGGTAAAGCATGAAGGTGGTACACGGATGTGGAGACAGTCCATAAAGAAGGTGCATTTCATGAAGAAGAGGTGATCCAAGAATCATACCCTCTATGTAGTTCATGAAATAGGCATGGTGGTTCGTAGATGACTCAAGGAAGCTTTCAAAATCACTAAAACATTTTACGAAATTAATTTCTTCTAACTAATAGTACGTGGAAAAGTAAAATTCATCTACAGGTGAAAAAGAGACTTTAATAGAGCATCTAACTATAGTTGAGGATGCATGCTTTAATGAAAATTAAGGGACCGAAAAGTCTATAAACTGTGAGTGGATCCCTTCCAAGAGTAGTGAGCAAAGGAAGAGGAAAATGGTGATACTTTACTCTGGTAATGATCCAGAGAAATAGACATAGGGAGTGACCTTGTGAATTTAGTGAGTAGACCCTAAACCTTGTAAAGGTAGTGATCATGGGAATAAAAGATCTATCCCAAACCTTGTAATTGGCAGTGAGCTTTAGTAGATTTGGTCCATCGGTGTATTTCCATTTTATTCTCCTTGGACGTAGCCCAGTGAAGGTGAACCAAGTAAAATAACTATATCTTATCCATGATTTTATTTTTGTTCATATATTGCTACAGGAGAAATACAGAAGTGTGTTTTGTTTAATGGCGAAACAAGATCCTTAGGGGAAGTAGTTTTAATACGTGATACCCTGATTCACCCCCTCTTGTTGTAACCAAGGATGCATTTTGTTGGAAATAGAGTATGGTTTTTGTTTTTTGCCAATCCACATTGGGTTGATCAAGGAGTTTCCAAGGAATGTGGTCTTACGATTGAGGATAAAAGCAGTATTGAAGGTGGTGCTGTTTCCCAGGGTTTTACAAAATTTTGGGCCTCAAAATTGAGAGTTTGTTTGTTTGGAAAAGGATGAGTTTTGGAAAAGGAATAAAGAACCATGAACCATGTTTCAAGAATAGTTCAAGATTAATGAATTTTGGTACGTGGAATGGTATACATACCACAAAGGAGGAACAGTTCATGGAGTGTAGGAGGTTCATGGTGAAGACTTTCAGTTCATGGGGAGGCTCACTATATGCTGAAGGTATGATGGTTTGTGGTATGGAATGTCATTCATGAAATCGAGGTAGAGTTTTTAGAAACTGCGAAGGGTGTCATTTTAATAAAAGATTTGGTGATTTGTGCCGTCACATAGGGAGAAGGGAGGTATGAATACCGTGTAAGGAAAATGATTCATGAGAGATGTGTGGTACGCGGTGAAGGTAGTGTTGCAATGAAGATTTGTGAAATCTCTATTTAGTGAATTATGAGGATCTATTTTCTTATATAAGTAAAACTAATCCCTTCATTAGAGTTTGGCTTTGAGATTAAAAATCTGAGAGGAATTCAGTGAAATCTAGAAGTGGTGTTTGGGAATAAAACCCCACTAATTATTTAATTAAAAATATTAAAGAAATTTGGTGAAGTCTAGAATAGTTCATGGAAGAAAGCACGCAGAGGAAGAAAGACAGTTTGTAGGATGACATGTCCATGTAGGAGAGCCAGTACACAGAGCAAGAACTTGGTCTTCAGATTTCTTGCAGTATGTGGAGAGGAAGTGGAGATGGTCTGCAGAGTGGGGACGGTTCGTAGAGTAGAGGTAGTACACGGAGCATGGGCTATTCGAGGAAGGTGATTTACGAAGGAAAAACACAAAGGTGGTCACAGAGGTGGTTATTAAAGGCAGAATATAGATCTAGTATGTAGTGAACATGAAATACCTGGTGTAGTGAAGTACATGGAGGAAGAAGGTCAGTTCACGGAGGAGTAGTTCATGAACTATCAATAAATAGAAAAGTGAAATTCATCTATGGGTAAAAATATAACTTCAACAGAACATACATATATATTTAATGATGCGTGATTTAATGACAATCCATTGAAGAAACCTTCAAGTCGATAAACTAAGTTCAAATTATTCCCACGTTAGTGAAAAAGGGGGAGTCAATGGAAGTGATCCAAGGGACACAGTGTGCTATATCTAAAACCTTTTAAAGGCAGTATTCATGGAATAGAATGATTGTGATAAACTTTTGTACACCACAACTAGTGAATATTAGTGTAATTTGGTATGACCGACAACCTTTCGGCATATGATCCTTGAATGTATCCCTTTGTGGTGAACCTAGTAAAATTGTTGTTTCTTTTCTTTGTATATGGCTATTTGTTTTTTGCACTTTCTCATCAGACAAGTTTAAATGGTTCCTAGAAATGTCGAAACAAGATCCTCCAGTTTAAAAGAAAATGTTGACACCCTGATTCACACCTCCCCTCTCAGGGTGTTCCGGGGTCCTTCAACTCTCACGGTATTTGACCTAGTGGACCTAACATTTGGTATCAGAGTGAAAGGTTAAAATTCAGTGGTTATCTCTTAGTAGAAGAAATGGAGGTGGTCAATCACAAATGAATTTTGATCTTCGATAGAAACAATTTTCAAAAATGGAAGAATCAGATGCATAACTACTTCAATCATTAGGAATGGATTTCTTCACAACAGCTATGCATGGAATATTAGCTGATATTAATAGTGGTGCTTTATTAGAAGCTAAAATATGAGAATTGGATTCCAATCATTACATGATATGTGGGAAAATTTGTTTTATATCTATGAATGAGATTCAAGGGACAGAGAGGAAAAAATGCTAGTTTTGTGGAACAAGTATGAAGATCTGAGAATGAACCAAAATGAATCTTTTGATGCATTATTTTATAGGGTGAATGTTGTAGTGGAAGACATGCATGGTATTGGATAAGTCATTGAAGATATAAATATTTTGAAGCATATCTCGAGGAAACATCCACCTCTATTTAATCTAAATGTTTTAGTATTGGAATATAAATATCCAAAGAAGACAACATTGGATAACTTGAATAGTACTATTTTTGCATATGAAATGATAAATGATGATAAAGATGCTTTGGAAAAGGGGAAGTCCAAAGAAGTTGAATTCAAGGCCATGAATAAGATATCTATTGAAGATAGACAATAAGAAGATAATTTTGATGACGTCATGTCATTTCTCTCCTCAAATCTGAAAAGACGGAAAGGAAGGTTCAAAGGTAAACTTACGCTTTTGATGCAGAAAGATTGAGAATTTTGTAACAAAGTGTCCTAAGAAGATTGAAGATGAAAATTAATACAATGACTAAAATTCACAAAATAAGTATTCAGCCAATGTGAAAGGTATGATAAGTAATAAGCTAAAATTATTTAAAAATATGAATCTACATTCAAAAGAAGATGAAATTTAAGAATAATCTAAGGAAAAAGAGTTGGAGGATTGTAGGGATCATGAAGTGGATAATTTTGTAGAAGTTTTCAGAAATTCCTTAACAAAACAAGAAAGTTAAAACAAAGAAGGAGAAGTTGAAGGAATAATTGACCTTAAGGCTAAATTAAATGTTGATCTTAAAGAGATAGATTTTTGGAGAGCCAAAACAAAGAAAGATAACAATGTGGTTTGTGATACCCAACTCTATATGCAGTGGAAGGAAGAAGATAAGTATGAGCTGAATGAAGAAATTGAAAAAATAAAGTCTTTAATGCTAGAAATATTAGAAAATGTGGTTGAGTATAAACTCAAAATTGAAGAACAAAAAATAAAGATCGATAGTTTGTATGAAACTGGAAAATATCGAATCAAACACATCGAAGAACTTAAATAGGAAGTTATTGGTCTATGGTGAAGTGTTGAGGATCAAGAAATTTTTTTGACCCACTAAATAACATAGATAAAAAAGATAACACATACAAAAAAAAGATAAAATTAGATCTTGGTTGTCTAGCAGAACAAATGTAGCTGTCAAATTCAAATGATAAGGTTTGTATGGGGATTGATAAAAAATCAAAATTAGTAATGGTTAATTTCAGAACACAAGAACCTACTCCAAGATTGATGACTGATTTGGGTACAAAGATAAATCATAAGATTCAGAGAACCCAATGGATAACCAATGGTGCAATATTTCCGTGTAGGAATGTATCCCACATAAGATGATATTATTGTGGAAAGATGGGACACACACAAAAATTTTCTTCTATAGCAAAGCAATACTGAAGGGAAAAGGACCAACATAGGTAGTCATACAGAGCACAATTTTCTAGGTTATCATTTGATGGTCACTGTTTTAGGTGTAAAAGATTCAAACACATGGAAAGATATTTCTCATAATCACATAGTAATGTGCCAAAGAAAACTAAGGTTGTTTATAAGAAATAGACAAATTTATCATCAAATGAGATGAAAATGAGAAATCTATTTTCAACTCTACATGATGAAGTTGTTCCATCATATTTTGATTAATGTCAAGAGTATCAATCCATATAGGGTATGAAGTCAAAAACATGGATCAAAAAGAAAAGATATGAGTAGACAGTGGTTTTAGAAATTGCATTCAAGGCATCAGATAACATAGAGATATGGATCATTGGCAATGGATTTACCTCTCATATGATAGGAAACAAGGATCTAGTGATGGTAATTTGGTACAATAATTAAGGTATAATAAGATTTGGTAATGAAGAAGGGTTGAAAATCATTGCCTCTAGGAAAGAAAATTTTGGGGGAAAATACATGAGATGTGCATATGTCTTGGTTGTTGAAGGTATAAGTCACAACATATTAAGTGTAATTTAGCTGTGTGACACCGGACATACCCTAAGATTTTCAAGGAAATTATGTGTCATCAAGGTGAAATATGGTGATGTTGTATTGCAGGGAAAGAATACAAAAGGGAATTTCTACCTCATGAGTGGAGAATGAGATATGTGATCTCTGTCCAATAAAGAAGAAAATAAGTTGTGACATAAACATCTTGGCCACATGATCCAAACGTCCTTGGAAGATCTAGTGAAATATGATTATACTCAAGATCTCCCTATATTATCACTTGATTTTACACATATGTATGATTCCTACCAACAAGGGAAGATTATTCGAATGAGATATAGGAAAAAGATAAAAGGTCAAAAATACTGCTTGAGTTGGTTCTTATTGATGTGTGCAGACCAATTTCACCAAGAGCTATTGATGGAAGGAGATATTATGTTCTATTAATTGATTATTATAGCAGAATGACATGGGTTTCAATAATCACCCACAAATCTTAGGTATTCAGTTGCATAAAAACATATCAAAGGGAAGTTGATAAGATTCTAGGTCAAACAATCTGAAATATCTGAACAGATAATGGAGCAGAGTTCAAAAATTTCCCAATAGAGGATTATCTCAAGAAACATGGTACAAGGCATCAAGTTTCAGTGGTAAGAACTCCACAACATAATGGAGTAGTTGAGAGAAGAAATCAGATTGTCAACAACATGGCCAGGACAATGATCATTTAGAAATACCTTCCATAGAATTTTTGGACTGTAACCGTGATGATGGAAGTATAAACATCAAATAGATAATTAATATGTGTGAAAGAGGATATGAATTCATACGATATATGGTATGTAATGAAGCCATCATTTATGTACTTTCAAATCTTTGGAAGTAAGTGTTTCATTCTCAAAAACAAGAAACACATGAAGTTTTAATCCCGTGGAGTTGAAGGGATATTTCTTGGATACTGAAATAAAATCAAAGAATATAAATTATTCAACAAGATTATAGGAAATATTGTTGAAAGAAATGATGTAACCATAGTGTAAAATGAGAAGAATCTTTAGTAAATACATGATTAGTCTTTAGAGGATAATAATGAAAAAATAAGAAGATCATGGGATGATCCAGTTCTAGAGGTTGATTCAAAAGAAGACTTAGATGATGAGAAGGATAAGGATAAATCAATATCAGCATAGATACCCATGGGAAGTGCTATAATTGACAAAAAAACATAATCGACATTCAAAATGTTCTAGTGTAGATAAGGAAGATAAAGTCTCTGTAGAAAGCATCATACTTATCACAGGTTGAGCCTAAATGTTTTAGTGAAGCAACTAGAGGTGAGAATTGGGTTTAAGATATGAATGAAGTGATTGACCAAATTGAGAAGAATCAAACATGGGATATTGTTTTGAGGCCAAAAAAGGAGAATGTTATCAGGAAAAAATGGTTCTTTTGCAACAAAATGAATGAAGATGGTATTTTGATTCGAAACAAAGCATGCATAGTGTGCAAAGGGTACTCTTATATAGATGGCATTGACGTTAATGAGACATTTTCACCTATTTCAAGGATTAAGACAATTATATTATTCTTGTCCATAGTAGTGAAAAGAAAGTTCATGGTTTTCCAGATGAACGTCAAGTTAACATTTTAGAATGGGGTTCTGGAAGAAGATGTTTTTATTGAGCATCCAAATGGTTTTATCACATATCAAGATGAGAATATAGTTTTTCAGTTGAATAAGGATTTATATGGGTTGAAGCAAGAAATAAAATCATGGTATTCAAGGCTATATTAGTTTCTAAAAAAGATTAGTTTTTAGTGTGGTGGAGTTGATTACAATCTATATGTCAACTATGACAATAAGCTAAGGATGATGGTTCTGGTATATGTTGATGACATAATATTTGGAGGATTAGATGAAGCGTAATGTATAAAGTTTTCTAAATTCCCAAAAAGTGAGTTTGAAATGTCAATGATTAGTGAACTGATATTTTTTCTTGGTTTATAGGTAACATAAGAAAATATTTTCACATTCATCTCTCAATCTAAATATTCTAAGGAAGTTTTGAGAAGGTTTGGAATGAATAATTCCAGGGAGATGAAGACTTCGGTGGATACACGGATGAAGATTTCAAGGGATGGTGAAGGAAATGTAGTCAATATCACAGAATATAGGTAAATCATTGAAAGTATATTGTACTTGAAAACAATAATAACTAATATTGTTTTTTCTACATTCCAAGTAGAAAGATAAAAATGAAATCCCAAGGAAACCCACTTTATTTCAATGAAAATAATACTTATTTATATCAAGGGCACAATAGATTTCAGTTTGATTTATAATGATAAATCTGGGAAAGAGTTATTGGGATATACAAATGTAGATTGGGGTGGTTTAGTAGATGATTGAAAATAAGAATTAGGTGGTGAATTTTATCTTGGAGGATTTTGTATTTCATGGCTAGGAAAGAAAAAATATTTCATTTCATTGAGAACCGTAGAAGATGAATATATTATGGCTACTCAAAATCACACATAGTTATTGTGGATGAAGAAGAATCTTAAGGATAAGGGAATTGAAGAGAAGTCTCTGATTAGAATCCATTGAAATAATTAAAGTGCTATAAATCATTTAAAAAATACAATCCACCACTCAAGGAAAAAGAACATTGAAATAAAGTATCATTTAATAAAATAGAAGGTGGATCAAGGACTTGTAATGTTGGAGTATGTTCCTACAGAACAACAAGTTGTAGATATTTTGACAAAGGCCTTTCCCAAAGAATTATTCAAAAGGCATAGGCTTGATCTAGAAGTCCATTCGACTCCCCACACTTGAAAAAGTGTGGATGTGGCCTCTCCCACTCCTCAAGGTACGGGGTATTTTGTCATAATGTGATAATTTGTATCCTATACCTTATTTCAGACCTCAAAGGAATGACCTTCAGGTTCATTGACAAAGGGGGATAAATTGTGGCTATAGAAGGGAGAAAATGTATTAGTCAAGACACGGGGAGAGGTTTCTAGGTGGAGTAAGGAGATAAGGGGAGTTAAAGTTGTTAGGGGGAGTAGTGATGTAGGGGGATGACTCATGTGGGCTTAGATCATATGTTGAGTAAATCCTTGATCACTATATTAATCACAATAAGTGAATGCTGGAAGAATTTGAAATAAATTTTAATGAGATATCAAATTATGATAATGTTTTCAATAAACCAAAGGTGGAGATTATTGGAAAAAATGCCTCTAGGTGTCCTCTTGGTATGTTTTGGACGTGATTGTGTTTGTTGACAAAGAAAGATGAATATGAATAAGTATGGTTGGTCTTTTATAAGAGAAAGTTTTTAAGGTGGAATTGTTTCCCAGTGTTTGAATAATTTTTGGGACTCAAAATAGGGACTTTGATTTTGGAAAAGGAAGGATTTATGCATAGGAATGAACAATATGTAGACCAAAAAGGACAATTCGCAGACTATGAATGGTGGTATGCAGAATGAAGTAGGAAATCGTCAATGTAAGGGAACCACAAAGCATAGTGTGAAGATCTCATAGAGGAAATGGTTTGCGAGATAGGAATAGTTCATGATGAAGGCTAGCGGTACATGGAGGGATTACAATATGTGGGATGTATTGTCATTTATAGAAATGAGTTGGTGATTTGAGAAGCCGCAAAGGGTGTCATTAGAAAAAATGAGATAGTGATTTGGGCTACCATGAAGGAAGAAAGGCAGTTCGAATACCACAAAGGGAAACAATTCATGGAAGGATCAGTTTGAAGTGAAGGTGGAATCACATTGAATATTTTGTAAATATCAGATTAGTGGTTTTTTTGGATCTCTTTTCCTATATAAAAAACACTAATCCCATCATTAGAAAGAGCTATTTTTATAAGAAAACATATTTTCCCTAGGAATTTGGCTAACTTTGAAGTGGTTCATGGGAAATGAGTCCTTGAAGGAGAATTGGTTTGTGAGGAGGATTCCGCAAAGTGAAGTGGTTCATAGGGAAGTGATTCCGCGAAGGGTGAAGCAGTTCACAAAAATAATCCCATGAAAGGATTTTGTGAGGCACTGTAGACCACAAAGGAAGTAGGCAACATATGAAAGTGGTATGTAGAAGTGGTATGTAGAGTTAGTTTGCAGAGGTATAACATATAGGCGGTATTCCAAAGAGAAGATAGTCTATAGAGAAGGGGAAGTTCACGGAGGGGAGGTGATCCGTGAAGAATACCCACTATGTAGTTCACAGAACATGTAAGGTGGTTCGTGGAGGACTCAATGAAGATTTAAAAAGCAGTAAAATAGTTCACGAAAGTAATTTATGCTAACTAATAGTATGTGTAAAAGTGGACTTCATCTACGGGTGAGAAAGGGGCTTCAACAGAGAATATACCTATAGTTGAGGATGCATACTTTCATGAAAATGAAGGGACCTAAAAGTCCATAAACTATAAGTGGATACCTTCCAAGAGTAGTGATAAATAGAATAAGAATATGGTGATCATTTCCACCATAAGTGATCCAAATAAAGAGACATCAAGAGTGACCCTTTGGAATGTAGTGAGCATACACTAAACCTTGTAAAGGAAGTGAGCTTGGGCATAGAAGATCTAGCCCGAACCTTGTAATTGGTAGTAAGATTTAGTGGATTTGGAACATTGGTGTATCACTATTTTATGCTCCTCTAACATATCCCAATGAGGGTGAACTAGTTAAAATCACTATGTCCATTACATGATTCCATTTATTTTCATATATTGCTATAAGAGAAAGAGAGAAGTGTGTTTTGTTTAATTATTAAACAAGATCTTAAGGGGTAGTAGTTTTAATCTGTCATACCCTAATTCACCCCCCTCTTAGGGTATTTTACCTAGTGTAACAAAGAAAATTTCTAGGTCAATATAGTCAGTATCATAGCAAATGACCTACTCAAAACTAATCAAAAATAACCAGTGACTAGTATCACTCAAAGTGTCTCTTTTTGTTTAAAATTTACATTAATTTTACTAAAAATAGAGACATATTAAAAAAATAATAAAATTCATTCATATTGATCTTACAATTTAGAACAAAAATCCATATGTCATTTTTGATTTTTAGGAATCAACCACACCTCAATCTGATACACAATGTGGCTGGTATGACTTTAAGTGTGTATTTTTATATTAAATTGACATTAAATTTAGAAAAAAGAACAAGTGACATATAGAAAATAGGAAAAAGAATTTTTATTGTTTTGATAATTTAGGAAAATGATACATGAGTCATTTGTGATGTGTAGGAATCAAACACACCTCAATCTGATGAACAATGTGACCGATATGACTAAAAGTGTTTGTTATTAGTTTAAAATTAACCTTTTAGTTTAAAATGAGAAACTAACCGAAAACTAAGGAAAAATGATCCAGTTGTATTCATAATTTAGTATAGACATTCATAAGTCATTTGTGACATGTATAAAGTAGTCTCATATAAAACCAATTCACAATAAAACTAGTATGATTCAAAATGCGTGTTTCCAGTTTGGAATGACATTTTAGTAAAAAAACACAACCGACATACTGAAAACATACCAAAAACATTCTTATTTTTTTGATACTTCAGTAAAATGATATATAAGTCATTTTTGATGTGTATGAATCATACACACCTCAATATAATGCATGATGGGGCTGGTATAACTCAAAGTGTCAATTTTTATTTAAAATTCACATTAATTTAAGTAAAAATGACATGTGAGATATTGAAAATTGAGAAACACATTTGGATTGTATTTATATTATATAAAATAATAAATGAGTCATTTTTGAAATGTAGGAGTCAACCTCACCTAAATAAGAAGAATAGTGTGACCTGTATGACTCCAAGTGTGTCTTTTTTATTTAAAATTGACATTAATTTAAGTAAAAAAGAAAAAGTGACATACTAAAAAATAAGAAAACACATTCGGATTGTTTTTATATTTTAGGAAAAATTATCCATGAGTCATTTTCGACATTTAGGAGTCAACCAAACTGTAATACGACATACGCTATGACCAGTATGACTCAAAGTGTATCTTTTTATTAAAATTGACATTAATTTAAGTAAAAACAAGTGTCATGCTAAAAAAATAAGAAAATACATTTGGATTGTTTTGATACATTAGGAAAATGATCCATGGGTCATTTTTTATGTTTATAAATCAAACCCACCTCAATCTGATGCATGGTGTGATCAGTATGGCTAAAAGTGTCTGTTATTAGTTTAAAATTGATATTTTAGTTCAAAATTTATCACTAACTGAAAACCAATAAAGAAACTTTGATTGTCTTGATAATTTATTATAGTGATTCAAAATCCATTTTTGACATTTATGAAGTATTATCAAATCAAACCAATGCATGATGTGACCATTATGACTAAAAATGTGTGTTTCTAGTGTGAAATGACATTTTAGTATAAAAACATGACCAACATACTGAAAACCAAGAAAACACATTCATATTGTTTTTATACTTTAGTAAAACCATCTATAAGTCATTTCTAACATGTAGGAATTATCCTTACCTCAATATGATACACGGTGTGGCCGTTATGAATCTAAGTGTGTCTTTTTATTTAAAATTGGCATTAATTCAAGTTAAAACAACAAGTGACATACTGAAAAATGATAAAACTCATTAGGATTATTTTGATATTTTATGAAAATAATCCATGAGTCATTTTTGACATGTAGGAGTCAACCAAACCTCAATATGATGTACAATGTGACCAGTATGACTCCAAGCGTGTATTTTTAATTAAAATTGATATTAATTTAAGTAAAAAGAAAAAGTGACATACTAAAAACCAAGAAAATTAATTTGAATTGTTTTGAAATTTTAGGAAAATTATTCATGAGTAATTTTTGATGCATAAGAGTCAACCACACATAAATACGACATACTATGTGACCGATATGACTCCAAGTGTATCTTTTTATTTAAAATTTACATTAATTTAAGTAAAAACAAAAAGTGACATACTGAAATATAAGAATACACATTCATATTGTTTTGATAATTTAGGAAAACAATCAATGAGTCATTTTTGACATGTAGGAATCAACCCCACCTCAATATGGTGTATGGTGTGACCAGTATGACTAATAGTGTCTCTTATTAGTTTAAAATCGACATTTTAGTTCAAAATGTATCACTCACTGAAAACTAATAAAACACACTCTAATTGTATAAATAGTTTAGGAAAGTGATTAATATGTCATTTTTCATGTGTATGAAGAAATCTCACATAAAAATAATGTACGATGTGACTGGTATGACTCATAATATGTGATCCTAGTTTCAAATGACATTTTAGTAAAAAAAAGCACAACTGGCATACTGAAAACCATGGAAATGAATTCAGATTGTTTTGATACTTTAGTAAAATGATGTATAAGTAATTTTTGATATGTAGGAATCATAATTACCTTAATACAAGGAATGGTGTAACCAGTGTGACCCCAATTGTGTATTTTTATTTAAAATTGACATTAATTTAAGTAAAAACATTAAGTGACATACTTAAAACCAAGAAAACACATTCGAATTATTTTGATATTTTAGGAAAATGATACAACAGTAATTTCTAATGTGTAGGACTCAAACAAACCTCAATAAGATTCATGGTGTGACCAGTATGACTCAAAGTGTGTATTTTTATTTAAAATTGACATTAATTTATATAAAAAGAATAAGCGACATACTAAAATATGAGAAAATGCATTTGGATTGTTTTTATATTTTAGGAAAACAATCCATGGGTCATTTTTTAGGTGTATCTATCAACTGAACCTCAATACAATGCACAGTGTGACTGGTATGACTCAGAGTGTGTCTTTTTATTTAAAATTGACATTAAATTTAAGTCAAAAGAATAAGTGACATACTGCAAACTAAGAAAATGCATTTGTACTATTTTGATACATTAGGAAAATGACCATTGAGTCATTTTTGATATATAAGAATCAACTACACCTCAATCCAATACATAGTGTGACTGATATGACTAAAAGTTTCTATTATCAGTTTTAAATTGACATTTTAGTTCAAAATGTGCCACTCACTGAAAACCAAGCAAACACACTCTGATTTCTTGATAATTTAGAACAATGATTCATAAGTCATTTTTGATGTGTATAAAGATGTCTCACATTAAACCGACGCACTATGTGACCATTATGACTCATAATGTGTGTTTTTAGTTTGGAATGAAATTTTAGCAAAAAAATACAACTGACATACCAAAAACCAAGAAAAATCATTCAGATTGTTTTGATCCATTAAGACAATGATCCATCTATAAGTTTTGATAGGTAGGAATCATCTGAACCTCAATCCGAGGCATGGTGTGACCGGTATAAATCCAAAATTTTCATTATTTGAAATTGACATTAATTTTAGTAAAAGAATAAGTGGAATACTCAAAACCAAGAAAAATATTCAAATTGTTTTGATATTTTGGAACAATGATCCATCACTCATTGGTGATTTGTAGGAATAAACCCCACCTCAATAGGATGGACAGTGTTACCAATATAAGTCCAAATGTATCTTTTTTATTAAATATTGACATTTTATTAATGTATTCTTTCATATTAATGTTAAATTTATTTATTTATAGTATTAATTACACAATATTGATTTTCTTATATAGGTGGAATATTTTTCCCGGGATGAGATGATTTTTTGGAAACTGATACCATGGGCGTGCATTTTTTAGAGGGGATCACATGCACCAAAAGAAGGAATATTAAAGTTTTAAAATGTTTGTTGGATAATTATAAATGTAATTATATAAAACATTGTTTGAAATGTAAATAGTAGTTTTTTGTATATACCATGGGTAAAAAATTTTGTATTCATGATGTCAATTAAATGTATATAGAATTGTTTGAAATTACAGGTTGTATATATCATTGTTTTCAATTATAGGTTTTTTCTAGGTGTGATTTTATATTAGTAGAACATTGCAGCCATATGGGCCTTTATCAGTATAGCGATTAACAACACTTTTTAGTGCTGTTAAAAGACTATTTGTTCGATGTTAAAGGGGATATGTGTAGTGGTGTGCAAGGAGGGAAAATAATAAAGAGATAAATGTTGTGGTTGTCCCAAAAAATATACTATGATCCATTGATTCATAATTATAGGTTACGTTTTGATTAGATAAGTTGTTTTGATTACAAAAAACCTGAATGTTTTTTTAGAAAAAAAAAATCTAGATTATAAGAATGAAAAGAAAGCAATAGAAAATAGTAATGAATATAATGTTGTAATGTGATTAAGATCATAGTGATACTACATGAACATTGGGAACACCAGCCCCAAGTTATGTTTTATTACTAAGTGAAAAAATCAAGCAATTATAGACTCAAATGAAAAGAAGATACAACCACAAAAATTATCTGAGGAGGGTGACTATGTTGAAAAAGATGTCGATAATTAAACTATTCATGTGGATTCAATGTTGTATTCTCCTAGATAGATTCACATATACAACAAAAAATGTTACAAATTTAAGAATTTTGGAAAAGAAAAATAAATTCACTTATAGAGCCAAGTTTTAACACCGAAACATGGTTATGATGAATGAAATCATTGATTGAATCCCCCTTTTTAGTGCCCTAGTAATCATAAACCTAATATCCAATCATCTCCACTAAATATCCACTACAATGATGCTCCAATTTTAGGGAATCAACATAGAAAAGATGAAGGGTAGTGTGTATGGTTCAGAAACCTTAGTTTCCTCCTTTGAGTTCTTGCCCATAAATCGTAAGAACAACCTTTTGGAATCCTCTCAAGAATGATATTAGAATCCCTTAAATGTGTTTGAAATCGAATGGGAGATAAAAAGCAGTGGTGATGCTCTAATTTATTTTTAGGCCCAAGTTAGGCTGTGCAAGAGAAGCAGCAATATGAAAGCTGCATGGACGACTCAGATCGGAGGGACTGTTTAGGTTACTTTAGGTGGCACAATTAGGCAAGACAAGTGACAATGCCTAATTTTCCATGAAGGGTTATATAGTGATTGAACCTAAAATGTGAGGTATAGAAACATGTTGAAAAAAACATTCTATATCTAGATCTAGGTTATTGGATCAGTATGATAAACTATCCAGATAAATCAAGTGCAATGCCACAAATAAGAAAACCAGAACAGCTGAGATCAAATAAATGCAAAGAAATTTTAAATTAAGCCAAACATTAATGATACTCATAGGTAAAGAATCCATGAAAAACAAATCATCCTTTAAATACGAATAAAGTGGAAACAAACAAGACAAAACCCAATAGAATAGATAAAAATGGAATGTCATCATGGTCAACATAACATAAGAAACATGTAAAATAAATTTAAATGAAACACACAAGAAGACATGGAATAAAAAATCTCCACCTTTAAATTAAATTAATTAAAATATGGTGTTCTCATAACCTACACAATAGAATTGGGACCAAATTCATCAATATTAATTAGTATTTGAATTTAGACTATGGAACAACCTTAGTCAAACTATCTTCCAGATTGTCTCAAGTAGACATATTTATGGCACACACTATCACATATTCTATAACATCCCTAATAAAATGATTTATAATTTCAATGTGCTTTAGTATTCTATGACATATGAAGTTTTTAGATAAATTCATAGTGGATTGACTATCACAGTGGACGAAAATGCTATCAATATACAATGATATCTCATTAATCAATCCTCATAACCATATATCTTCCATGATTGCTTCAGTTAAGGATATATACTCCCCCTCTATGGTGGAGAGTGAAAACACAGATTTCAAGTTTCATTTCCAAGAGACCAGTCCTCCATATTCCAAAAATAGAAAACCAGTAAGTGACTTATGAGTATCAATGTTTATAGCGTAATCAAAGTTAAAAATTCCAACCACATCATTACTAAAACCATAATTCTTTCCATATCAAATTAATAATTTAGTAGACATAGAAAAATACCTCAGGAGTCACCTTAAAATGAACCAATGAGGCTTACCAAGTTTCCCCATGAACCTGCTTAAAGTACACATGAAGAATAAAATATATGGTCATGAACAGACCATCAAATACATAAGACATCCTATCACACTAACACATGGAATCTTATTCATAAAGGCCGCCTCTTTATTATTTTTACAAACTATTCTAAGGAAAAATTAAAATGTTTTTCTAAAGTAATTATAACATGTTTAAAATGGTCAAAGAGGCACCTTTTCAAAAACCCTCCTAAAATAATAATGTCAAGAAAGATACAAGGTTTGGTTCTTTATGTATCTAATTATGTCCATATTAATAATTTGATTATAATTTCTTACATCCTTCATCTTAAAGGCATAATTCAATAGGGTCTTAAAAAAGTTATGATCCTCATATTTTTACAAATTAATAGCATGTCATTATCATATAACAATTAGTAAAAAAATAATGTTAACAAATTTAAAGTATACAAATGAATCAAATATACTTTTGTTAAAAACATTTTCAATTATAAAATAATATAACCTCTCATAAAATTACCTATAAAATTGTTTAAGCCCATACAATGACTTCTATAAAAGGATTATATAATCAAGTTTGAGATTATTTTTAAATCTACTAGGAGGAAACATATAAATTCTTTCATCAAGAGTACCTTGTAAAAAGGAAGTTTTTATATCCAACTATTCAATATGAAAATAGAATTTGGTAGAAAAATCATGAGAATAGTTATAGATGAATTCTTAACAATAAGGTAGAAAATTTCACTATAATCAATTCCTTCATGTTGAACGAAACCTTTGACTACCAATTAAGATTTATAATTGATTTTAGTATCTCCAATATCGTTCTAATTTATCTTGAGTATCCATTGACAAACTATAATTTTCTTATTACTAGGTCTGGTTACAAAAACCAATGTTTTATTCTTACGGAGTGAATTCAACTCATCTGGTGAACTAGCTAGCCACTACTTGCATTATTTGGAATTAATATCCTACTTATAGGTTTTTTTAAGATCCTTGTTTTCCTTTGAGGTACGGATCCTTTAATTTTATTATAAACCTTTGTTTCATCTAAATTGAAGTTCCTAATAGGTTCATGAAGGTTTCGAGAGAGTTTGGGCTTGGTTCAGAGCCCAGAGTAAGGGTTTTTTAAGAAATAGGATGAGGAACACAATTATAATAAAGTAACTATAATGAACTAGGATTTTCATACATTGACATTACATCATTTTTTACAATATTTCATAAATTACACAAACACATAACCAAAGGCCATATTAGTTTAATGCCTTTGGAAACTAGGAACACAAACTTATATTCTGGTAAAAAATATTGAATGTTTCTCACTTTGATATTCCCTTTTTAGTACCCCTACCAAAAACCATTATTTATACCATGGGGAAAATAAGACATAAGAAAAGGGTGAGATTAGATGCTCAGTAAGGGTAAAAAATGGATACATGTAAACATAATAATGAGCATAAGGGTATGAAACATGATCATGAAAATAGAAGATCATACCCTGCATATCAATGCTCATAAACATGAATCATGGAATAATGATTTTGATTTCATAAGGAATGAATCATAAGGAAATAAAGATCATAATCCATGAATGAATAAAATAGGAGTAAGACATGGAATTTTGGAATACACATAAACATGTAATATCAATCCCTATAAGTCAAGATGCAATGCTAGTACTTTTCAGGGCACTTCACTGGGACTACAACTATAGGGTGGGAAACCCCACAATCCCAAGTTATATTAATTTCCTTATAAGGGATTGGGTTTCTCCATATTTCTATAGTGGATTAGGTTTCCCCATCTTCCCATAGTGGGTCAGGTTTCCCCATATTCTCATTATGGATCAAGCCCGTCAAATTGATTCCCATAATTATCTCATGAGATATAAATATTTACCAAATAAATTGGAGGGAGATATAGGTATCACTCGCCACATAAATAAAACCATACATATGTGTTCCAAAAGGACATAAATCACTCATCATATCAGAACATATGAAATGGGTTTCATAAACATCATTCAATTATAACATAACAAATGGAAAAGAAATGGGTTTCATAAATATCATTCCATCATAAAAATAAACCATTATAAAAAAGAATAAATATGTTATAATTGAATAATATACCTAGTAAAATATAAGTAACACCAAATAAAATTATATTATATGTAAAATATTTTTGATAGATCATTTTAAAATTATTCTTGAGGAAAATATCCTTTCTGCTTTGAAAACATTTTCTTTTCTTAAAATGCCACAAAATTTTAAAAGAAAAAAATTTTCTTTGAAAATAAACTTGTAAGATTATAAGGAAATATTCAAATCATTAAGGCGTCATGATGGAATAAAATTCTGTTCATTCCCTATAAGTTAAGAAAAATATTCCTTTCATACTTTTTTTTAGAAAAGTCACAAAGTTCCTATTTTAGAAAATGACAAAAAGATTCCTTTGAAACCGTGTAGTAAAAAAGTAAAAACAAGGTAAAAATGACTTTAGAAATCCATAGGATAATATTAGAAGAACATTTTTGAAAACAATTTTAGAAAACATGGACATGGAAGATAAATATTCTCCAATATATACTTAAAATGAAACAATCCCAAATATTGATGAGATTGTGAAATAAATACTTTTCACTTTATATGAAGTAGAATCGTATGCCCCATTAAAGAAAAAAAATTATATGGATACGAAAATACCATAATATTATAGATAAGACTCATAAAATAGATTCATGGGTAGTATATACACTACTTAGAAGAAACATGTAGTGTATAAGGCATGTGTCCCACATAAATAAAAGTGAGACATAAATACCTTACTATTTATGTAACTTTAGAATCATAAATCCCATGAAATAATAACATCAATTAAAGCTTTGAATATCCTTAAATAATGTAAACCAATGATATTACATGTTATAGGTTAGTATATACACCAATAAAATAAGTGAGTGGTGAATATGGGATGTATCTTATGAAAATAAAAAGTGAGATGAAATTCCCTTACCTTATGTATTGAATCTCATCAAACTCATGAAAACCTCATGTATAATAAAAATAAATTTATTATACATATATTTCATAATAATATTTAATTATATCAAATGATATATGATTTACTTAAGGCCTTATATTACCCATTTATCAACAATTTCATGTTAAAGTTACATTTCAAGTAATAACTGCTTTGTTTTTCATTCAAGTTTTGACTTGTTATCATTAGTCCTCATTCATAGATCATTACTTAATAATATAAAAAATTATAAAAATGATATATATATATATATATATATAACATATATATTCATTATATATGCATTAATGTTGATTCATAAAATTTAGATATTGATAATAAGATACACTGTTCATGGAGACGGTAGGCCGTACGTACACATGAACACTGTTTTCATTTCCATTTCATACTACAAGGAAATAAAAATATATGATATATTATCATTAAATAATCATATTTATGTTATATATATCATATATATTCATTAAATTTATCCTTATTACCATCCATGTGAAATATAGATGAGAAACAAATCACATCGCATCGTGGAGATGGTAAGCCATATGTACGCACGAGCGACATTATCATTTCTCAAAAGATTAGGTGGTAAAAAAATTGATATGATATTATAAATAAAAAATTATAAGTTTTTCATAAATAATATATAAAAACACATTTTCCATCATAATTTCCCACCATGAGATTTGGTAAATGAAAATGAACAACATCGTTTCATGAGGCAATAGTTCATCATACACAAGAACGATAAGTTTATTACCCAATAGATGGAAGTGTATGTTAGTATAGGTAAAAACCATAAAATAAAAAAGATCCATTTATATTTAGGATACTGAGGTTATTATAAAAACATGAAATAAAAAAATTTTATGGTGTTGAAGAAAGAAATAAAACAAAAACTTTTGTCGATGAACGTTACCTATTCTTTGGGTATCTCCATTTTATTGGCACAGAAGGGATTATTTGGTTTGATTTATGCCAAAATTAAGGATTATAGTATGAATAAAGGGAATTTTTGAGGATAATTGTATAGTGTTTGGATGAACCAAATAGATTTAGATGTGTGAGGAGAAGATAAGGAGAGGTTCTTTTTATAAGAGATGGGAAGAGCACCTTTGGAATTTCACAAAATATCAATTTATAATAAAATCAATATCAATCCAAATTCCTAAAAAATTAAATTTATTAAAATATAAGATGATATAAGGTTGTAATATCATCATAAAATAATTTTTATATGGGTTTTGATGTAATTTTAAACATTATTGTTTGATTAACCCTTAATTAACCTATTTTAATTTTAACTATGATCACAAATTTTTTAATGGTAAGAGAATGTAATTTTTACATATAAATTGTCAATTAGACCATAAATGGTAAATAAATGATAAATAAGTGATATTATAGACCATTTATAATTCCCTATACATTATTTAATATTTTTATTATTTTTAAATAATTTAATAAAATATTACTTTCATAAAATATAATTAGTGTTAATTTTGACACTATTGAATATTTTTCTTTTAAAAAAAATCATAACCACATGATATATTCTAAAAAACTATATTAAATTATCCATAACATGTAAAATTCATCCATAAAATTCTTGTATGACATTAATTATTTCAAATTATAATTATTCTAATATTCTTAATAATACTTCTCTGATATTTCCATTAATTAAACAATTTTTGCATCATCGTTGTGTAAGATTTTAAGGTAATTATTTATTTCCTAAAAATATAAAATTAATTAATATGATAAATAAAAAAATTATCTTTATAATAAATATTTATTTTATAATTTATCTTATGTATAACCCCATATTAAAAATGATAGAGTTATTGAAAATATGTGTTTGACATCTTTAACTTTTCTTTGAATAAAATATAATAAATGTATTACTCTCATCCAAGTGGATTAAAAAGATTATAATTTAGGAAAAATAAAGATTTTTTTGAAACCCACTCATATAATGAAATTATTATAAGTGTTATGGTAATTTTATATTATTTATAATATTATTTTCATCCTTAATTACCATATTTACCTTATATTGTGTTAATAAAAAATTACTAAAGTCAGTACTCATAACGCCCTAAAATAAAAGAAACTTATTTAAATAATTCGAAAATTTTGATAACAAAAATGTAATCTATATTTTAAAATTTGAAACACATAAGTTACATTAATTAATTTAAAATTAATATCGTCAACAGGGTGAGATAACAGGTTATTAAAGTTAAAACATGCAAAAGATTGAAACATTTTTATATCTAAATTCAATGTAAAATTGATGTCAATGAACTAAATTATATTAAATGATAAAAATTTTACCTAATTATACTTTAAAAAAAATAAAAAATATAATTTAACACTATAAATTATTTCAATGAAAAAAGTTATTTTCAATTAAAAGTTTGTATTTCTTTACAGTTCATCAAAACATGAAACTTATCCAAAAATAATAAAAATTCAATAAAATCTAAATTTTATATTAAAAATTAAAATAATAATATTATTTTTTCAAAGATAATATATAAAAGTTTCAAAAATTGGACTTAAAATTGGTTCACCATTAAAAGGTGGTTGAATTACCCTTTTAAAAAATATAGGTTTTTATGCATGAAATTGGGTTCGTTCTTATCTTATGCCTATAAAATCTATTGGATAAATATAAAAAATATTTTATTGAATATATAACATATATATTTCATTAATATCATTAATTAATTGTAATTTATTTAATTTATTAATACATAAGGACTTTGGGATCATAAAAATTAAAATATTCCCTTTATACTCTATTAGTTTATATTTTCATTTCTTATTGATTGGAGACCAATGAATTAATATTATAAACCATATATTTTCATAAGTTATTTAATAAATTATAATTTAATAGCTAGGTTATATATTATTATATTAAATAATAATATTATAACAATATATTATTGTTTGGTAAAATACAGTCTTGCGTGTAATGCAAGCTATAGAAAGAACTCAACATTCTCTGTAACACAATCCAACTGAAGTGTTTCATATACTGCAAGATAATCTAAATGATGCGTTTAGTGAAACCTTGTATGGGTGTTTCATATAAATAAATAATAACTTGGTTCTTTCATATAACACAAGTCATATTCAGTGTCATGTGAAATGAAAAGAATCGAAATGATTAAATTAACTCAAAAAAATATTTCACAAAATCCAAAGGTGTTACATTATACCATACCCCCTTAAAATGAATTCACCCTCTAAATTCTTTTATGTAATCAAAATTTTAAAAATTTAAAGTTCCTTTAATAGAAACCCACATCATAAAAATGAACAATAAAACATTCTTTAAAAAAATAATGTTAGAAACATAAAAGTTACCCAAAGTAACTCATAACTTGGTTTTCACATAGGATAACATAGATGATGATTTGGACATGGTGGATAAATAATCATAGATATTGATAAGGATAACTAATCACAAGAAAGTGGGTTATCCAAAGAAAGTTATCAATCACTAAACCATAAACTAAATATTCATGAAATAGGTCATTAATATCATCAATAATAATGATAATAGGAAGAAATTTTATTTCAAAAACATTTTCCTAAAGTGGAAGAATTTTCACAAGGGGATATACACACTTGATTTTAGGACAACTTCACACCTTTTTGTGCCTTGATCTATTTCAGCTTCATCTCTTATTCTAATAAATGAATTTGAATTTTTAATTATTGAAGCATTAATAGATCATGAGAACCATAAATAGTGTGATAGGTCATTCTATATGTCTTTATCACAAAAAAAGGTTAGAAAAAGTTATCAAATATTCATAAATCTACCTACGATGGTATAATAATTAATCTCACTAACTTTATACGAGGGTTAAATTTTAATTTCCATAAATGGAAAACCTTACAATTCTTCCGAAAATTTAATATTCATAACATCAAAAAGAAGTGCACTAAATCAGCTTAATATTTATCCCTAATATATCGTAAGGTATCTTTTGGTGGTAATATTCCAAACATATGAATACCTTCATCATGTATTCTTTTAAAACATGGTAATAACCTTAATTACGATACATCCTTAGTGAAAACATTCACATTTTATTATTCAAATGTTTATTAGATATTATCCTTAAGTTAAAAAAGTTGTAAATTTCATCCATGATAGAATAAAACACTTTTCAACAAATCCTTAATTATTTCCAAGGTATCCAGTACCATCCAATTTAGTTATTCATATCCAACATATCTTTATCCAATAATAATTATCTTAACATAAGGATCATATTAAGGGTTATCTTTCCCTTAATCTTGTGTTCTCTAAAAATACCACCTTACCACCTTAATCACTTTTCATGGTTACTAGTAACATTTAACATTGTCTTTTGATTCCTTAATTATGAACTACAGTAGACCAATCCTTATATGTTTTGTTATTACTTAATACCATAAAAGTACTTGTATAACATTATTCTTGAATTACAATATATAAACACCTAATCATTTCACCACTTCATTGTTATACACCATATCGCCAATAGTGATCACATGATATTTACCTTTTTCTTCAGTCCTAAGAGGTTACTAATGTTGATCGTTATCATTAACCCTTGGATTTGGGCATTGGTTAGAATAATGATAATTTTACTTTCACTTGAAACACTAATTTTCCGAAGGTTCACTCATTTCATTTCTCCTTTTATTCCCATTACTTTAGTAGTAAAAAGCACGATGACCTTCTTTACCACACTTAAAACATTTACCAATCCCCTTAAGGAAATTTTCTCCATGTTCCCTTACACACATTGAGTATAAAGTAAATCTAATATTCTTATATCCATAATTTATAGAGATATCTTTTAATTATTTCTTTCTTTTCTTATTATGACCATGAGATAAATGGGTATCTTCAATCTCCCTTTTTGTAAGAAGAATAAAAGTAAGTAACTTACTGAAAAATAAGTTCTTGAACTTATCCCAATCCATGGAGTCAATTTTTTCTTATCATCTCATATTCTTTATAAAGTTCCACCACAAATTCACTTCACCTTCTATGTGATAAGTGCCCAACTTAAATTTTTCACATTTTAAACATCGGAAAATGAAAAATATGCTTTCAATGGTACATATCCATTTATCAACAACTAGTGTAATGGTTGTTCCACTAAAAGAAGGTGTATAATGCCTTGTGAAGGATTCAATAAAACATTGTTCCCTCCACTGTTCATTGTGAAGTACAATAGAATTAATAGATTGATAAGGTTGTGTTGTCATAGAAAAATGTTTTTTCATTATAGCTCTTATAACATTAGGTTTCTCAGGATGAGAATCATTACATTTCCCATCATATTCACCACTAACGTGGTTCTCTTGGATTCCATCCATTGACTAAAACCAAAAGTATAGTGTGAGCATCACTAATAATAGTGGTAAAACCACATAATCAAGGGATAATACCTTCAATCTATAAAAATTTAGGTTTAATACTAGGTTATCCATGATCGTTACCAAAATTCTAGGATTGTAACCTATACTTAGAAATATCCTTAGGGACATCCATAGACATATCCTTAGAAATATCTCTAGGGATATCACTAATGTTTTCTCATCCTAGATTCCAAAGTTTGACTAAACCTTTGATCTGATACCAACTATAATGACCTAGGGTTTTCATACATTGATGTTACATCATTTTTCTATAACATTTCATAAATTACACAAACATATTCCCAACAACCATATTAGTTAAGTGAATTTGGTAACTTGGAACACAAACTTATAGTCTTGTGAAATATATTCAATGTTTCTAAAAAATATCTCCCCCTTTATGTACCCCAACCTAAAAACTTTCTTTTTACCCAGGTGAAAAGAAAACATAAGGAAATTTTGAGCTCAGATGCTCAGTAAGGTTAAACAAATGGAGACATGTAAACATAATCATTCATATAAGGATATGAGAACATGATCTTGAAAATAAAAGATCACACCCTACATATGAATGATTATAAACATGAATCTTGACATAATGATTTTTAGTTTATAAGAAATGAACCATAATAAAATCAAGACCATCAACCATGAAAGAATTACATAAGAGTAAGACATAGAATTTTGGCATACATATAAACATGTAATATCATTCCCTATAAGTCAAGACACATTAATATTACTTTTTAGGGCACTTCATGGGGACTAAACCTATAGGGTGGGACACACCACCATCCCCAGTCACATTCCTTTCCTTAAAAGGGACTGGGTTTCCCCATATTCCCATAGTGGATTGGGTTTCAGCAAATTACCATATTGGATTGGGTTTCCCCATATTCCCACAGTGGATTTAGTTTCCCCATCTTCCCATAGTGTATCAAGATTGTCGACTTGATTCCCATCATTATCTCATGAGATAGAAATATTTACCCAATGCATTGGATAGAGATATAGGTCCCAACCATTACATAATGAAAACCATACATATTTGTTCCATAAATACATAAATCATTCATCATAACAGAACCCATTAAATGAGTTTCATAAACATCATTTAATCACAACTTTACCCATATAAAAGAAATGTATTTCATAAATATCATTCCATCATAAAAATAAAACATTATTAAAAAGAATAAAAATGGTAGAATTAAATCATATACCAACTAAAACATAAGTAACATCAAATAATGTTACCTTTTATGGAAATTAATTTTTGAGAGGTCACTTGAAAATAATCCTTGAGGAAAATATTTTTTATTCTTTGATAAAATTTTCCTTTCTCAAAATTCTGTGAAATTTTAAAAGAAAATATTTTATTTGAAAATAAACTTGTAATATTTTAAAGGAATATTTAAATAATTTGGGTGTGATGATGGAAAAAAATTAAGTTCAGGCTAAATAAGTTAAGAAAAACATTCCTTTCATACTTTTTAATGAAAAAGTCACAAAGTTCCTCTTTTGGAAAATGATAAAAATATTCCTTTCAGACCATGTAGTAAAAAGTAAAAAATGGGTAAAAATGAATTTAAATATACATAAGATAATATTAAAAAAAAATTAATTATTTTTATAAAACATGGACATGGAAGATAAATATTCGACATAAAACAAAAAATCCCAAATATTTATGAGATTGTGAAATAAATACTCATCACTTTATATCAAGTAGAATCATATGCACTATGAAATAAAGAAATTTATACGAATATAATAGAACCATAATATTCTGGATAAGACTCATAAAATACACGCATGTGTATTTTATACACCACTTATAAATAACAATTAGTGTATAAGGCATGTGTCCCATAGAAATAAACGTGAGACATAAATCCATTACTATTTGAGTAAATTTATAATCGTGAAACCCGTGAAATAATAACATAAATTAAACATTTTCATATCACTAAATAAAGAAAAATAATGGTATAACATGTTATAGGTTAGTATATACCCCACACAGAATAAGTGATTGGTGAATATGGTATGTATGTCATGGAAATAAAAAGAGAGCTGAAATTCCATTACCTTATGTCTTGACTCGCATCATATTCATGAAAAAATACTGTATAATAAATGTAAATTTATTATAAATATATTACATAACCTTATTTAATTATATAATGTTATATATTCTTTACTTATGTAATTCTATTACCCATTTTCAATAATTTAATGTTAAAGTTATGTGTCGGGTAATAACTGCTTTGTTTTTCATTCATGTTTTGACTTATTATCCTTGGTCCTGAAAAATAGATCATGAATTAATCATATCTAGAATTATAACCATGACATATATATATATATATATATATTCAGTATTTCTGTATTCATTGTGATTCATGAAAGTTAGAGATAGAAAATAAAATACACCGTTCATGGAGATGGTAGGCTGTACATATGCATGAATACTATTTTTATTTTCTTATCATACTAAATGGAAAGAAATGTATATGATATATTATCTTTCCAGAATCATATTTATGTTATATATATCTTATATATTCATTAAATTCATCCTTATTACTATCCATCTGGAATATATACGAGAAACGAATCACATCGCATTGTGGAGATGGTAAACAATACATATGTAGGAGCGACATTATAATTTCCAAAATGATTAGTTAGTAAAAAGGTAGATATGATATTATCATTAACTAACTATAATAATGTCATAAATATTATATAGAATTATAGTTTCCATCATAATTTCCATTCATGAGAGTTGGTGAAGTAAAAAAGTACAACATCACTTCGTGAGGTAGTAGTTCTCCGTACACAAAAACGGTAAGTTCGTTACCCATTAGATGGAAGTGTTCATGGGTGTAGGTAAAAAATAATGATATAAAAACATCCCAGTATATTTTGGATTATAATATTATTATATAAACATTTAATAAAAATAATTTAAGGGGTTTAACAAATAAATAAAATAGAAATGTTCATTGATGAACATTACCTCTTCTTTGGGTATCTCCTATTGATTTGAATAAAATGACTTCTTTAGTTGTATTTGTACCTAAAGGAATGATTATGGGATCAAGGGAGGGAATTTGGGAGGATAATTTGATATATTTTGGATGAAACAAATAGGTTATGAATTGTTGAGAGAAGAGAAGGAGATGTACCCTTTTTTAAGAGTGGGGAAGGACACTTTTAGAATTTCTCAAAATATTAATTTATAATAAAATATGTATCAATAAAAATACCTCCAAAATGAAATTAATTAGAATATAAGATGATATATGGTTGAAATATCACCATAAAATATTTTTTAGATAGTTTTTTATGTAATTTTAATCCTTATATTTTTGATTAACCCTTAGTTAACCTATTTTAATTTTAACTATGCTAACAATGTTTTTAATGTTAAGAGAATGTAATTTTTACATATAAAGTGTAAATTAGACTATAAATGATCAATTAATGATATTTTAGACCATATATCATAAAATTTTCCTTATTTAATATTTCTATGATTTTTAAATAATTTAATGAAATAATACTTTCATAAAATATCATTAGTGTCAATTTTGACACTATTAATTATTTATCTTTTTAAAAATATCATAACAACATGATATTTTTGAATGATATATATTAACTTATCTAAAAATTATCAATTTAATACAAATTTTTTTTATATGACATTAACGATATAGAATTTTATTTATTTTAATATTTTTATTAACAATTCTTTTATATTTCATTTAATTAAACAATTACATAATCATAATTGTATAAGCCTTTAAGGAAATTATCACTAGTGCAAAAAAAGTTTTTTACATCAGTTATTTTTTATTTTTTATGTCGGTTTTTAGCCGACGTTATTAAAGGTTATGTTATAAATATTGTTTTTTACGTCGGTTATTTTAAAATCGATGTAAAAAGCATAAATCAGAATATTTTTTCACATCAGTTCCTAAATAACCAATGTGAAAAACCATTTGGAGGATCGATTTATCACATTGATTATTTAATAACTGACATGGTATATAGTTTTTTTACGTTCGCTATTAAATAACTGACATGATAAATCAAGCCTCCGAAGGGTTTTTCATGTCGGTTATTTAGGAACCGACATGAAAAACCCTTTGGAGGATTGATTTATAACATAGATTATTTTATAACTGATGTGGTATATAGTTTATTACATCAATTTTTAAATAACTGATGTAATAAATAGAGCCTCCAAAGGGTTTTTCACATTGGTTCCTAAATAACTGACATGAGAAACCCTTTAGAGGATCAATTTATTATGCCAGTTATTTAAAAACCGACGTAATAATCTATATACCACGTCAGTTATTAAATAAACGATGTGATAAATCAATCCTCCAAATGTTTTTTCATGTCCATTCCTAAATAACCGATGTGAAAAAGCATATAAGATGTCAGTTATGTAATAACCGATGTAATAAACTATACCCATGCATTTATTACATCGGTTATAAAATAACTGATGTAAAAACCAATTTTTTAAATAAAAATTCAATACCATTACCTTACTCTTCAAAAGTAGACCTGAAACAAGTAGAAACAAGATCAAAATGAGACCAAAACCATACCGGAATCCATAACAAAAAAACAACAGAACTAGACCAAAACAAGAATAACTTAGGAAAAATTAAACATTAACATATGTAACATTCAAAACATATAATGTCAACTAAAAAAATCCTAAATCCAACCAAAACAACTACCAAATACACAATTAAAATTAAAATATTAAAAATTACATTTTACACTACATAGAAACTAAAATCCAATCAAACCTGTAAAATAATATGACAATTCCACTTTTAAGTGTTTGAACTTTTGAGAACTATAGGATTGAGGGCTATCTAATAGTTACAAATTAAAATTAAAATATTTAACATATATAATTAATAAATCAAATGAAATATTATGGAGAAGTTTATAAGGAAATATAACCAGGTCAAAGTTCATTATTATTCCAGTTGTAATTATTTCATACATAAATCTTAACATATAATATCCGCATTCGATGAGGCCTTGTTATTCCTAAAAATTATGTTTAAATGATTGTTAATTAAAAATATCATTTTATGTAATACATCGAAAAGTAAAAATTATTAATGAATATTTACCTTTAATTTTACATATTTGATATTGGAACTTTTTTTCTTTGTGTTTTTTAGAAAGTAGTCCCATCCCCTGTTTGGAAATAATTTGAATGGGATAAATTTAAAATTCATTATAATATAAAAAACTAGTAAGAAATTGAAACTTACTTTTCTAACATATTCTTAAAACTTCTACGCATATCGCCATGGACAGAGCATATCCAATAAAGTGTTTTCTCCCTTGAAAAAAAAACACCTAACATCCATTGATCACTGATATAAAAGAAAATTTAAGGTTAGTGGTTTTTTATGTTAAAAGATAAAGAACACTTTGCCAGATATATGTTTCATACCTCTCAAAAAAGGCATCATCCAGCACTACATGATTATATTTTGTTCAAATATTTCAAAAATATTTAGTGTTCTTTGTTCCTCATCCAATGTATGTGATTTAGGGGAAATCATATGTGGGTCCATGAATCTATATAAATCTGTTTGCTCATTCTTCTCACACATGTTATAAATATAACTAATAAAAAGCAGTCATAAGTATACATTTTTAATAAATATAATGTAGGGAAAGGTGTTAAGAATTACATGGAAAAAATATCCACCACGTTTATGCCCAACTTATATCCAGTAAAAAGCTCCATGATATCATTTTTCACAATCCCCACATTTATTGAACATCCAAAAACATGAGCTTCCATTGGAAACTCATAACGATCCACCAACAAATTTGAATATCTTGACAATATGTCAAGACTACTAGAATCTATATATGATGTCATATCCATTTTTCTTTGTTGTTGTCTATACAATATTTCTTTACCTTTGAAGTATTCCTGTAAATAAATAGAAAAATATTTTATTTTTCAATTGTCAAAACAAATTTAAAATAAAATAAAATAAAAGATATAACATAAATAAATCTATGGTAATGAGTCACAGAAGTCTGGATGGCCAAAATAAAAAGTGGCCGATACTATGTCCAACTATCATCACATCATCTATAGGTAATGGTACTCGAGATGATCTATCTATAATATCCTGTACAATGACCCTATGATGCTCTACCTCTAACTATTGATGATGAACTGTATCTTCTATACAATATACCAGCCCATATGCAACTATATAATGGTGAGGATCATCAACATACAACTCACAATAATTAGGAAGATTTTGTAGAGGAGTAGGATAAAAAATGGGGTTTGCAGGCTGAGATGGGGGAGTGGGAGATACTGGCGGAGGTGGAGGATAAATAATGGGGTCTGTAGGGGGAGGTGGAAGAGTGGGAGCTCTAATATGAAATTGTCTTTACATGTCTGCAAATATAGACTGTACCAACGCTCTAATCTTTTCCTCCATCATCGAATTAATATTGTGAACTTCATTCTCCAAGGAGTCTTTTTTTTTGATAAACACCCTCAATGTAATAAGTTAAAGATCATGGAACCAATTTTCTTACTGATACACCCGTCGGGTATCCTCATACACGACCGAGGTGTTCGGGATTTCCAAATGCTGTAGATAAAATATCTTTCCTCCTAGTAGCTTTAAATACCCCCTGTGAGATTTTCTCCTCAAGAGAATCTTGTATTAATTAATTGAACATTTTTGTAATGATTCAAAGTATATAAATAATAGAATTAACTTAAATAAATAAAATAAATATCTTATAATCCTCTTAGTTACGATTCTCGATTCTTCCGAAAGAAATTTCCCCTTTTTTCCCATTCGAGCTCTCTTCAAATTTTCATGTCTAGATGGAGGAGATGGAGGGGAAACCTCTCCATATCTTGAAGACTTAGCTCTCAGTTTTTATAAATTTTCCACCATCATTTTTTTCTTCCAAATGGATACCCTCCCCGAGATAAACTATGAGGGTATACGTTTTTAGATTGGATATCCTTATGAGATGTCCTTGTTTGCTATAAATTAAGAATAATAAATCATTAAAAAAACATTAATAAGATAATTTATATAATAAATATGATAAAAGTTTACATTTCCCTTTCCAAAAAATGAATCTTTTCTTCTACATTCAACAAATTTTATCCATGTGTCTTCATCTATGAAAGGATATACGTGACATGGATTTTCATGATTCCTATGACCAAAAATGAAATCATATATGAGGGTTGATTTGAAATCCCTCCATCTCCTAGTAGCCATCGATAATCATTTCCTCCTAACTCCTCCAGTGTCAGGAATATCAAATGTCATCTGATAAAGAAGAAGTAAAATATATTATACTAGAAACATTTAAATATTAGTTAAACAATAGAAAAAGATCTTAGTAAAATCATCACCCACAACTGAGATACCACCAATTTATCCACACTTCTCCAATAATCATAAAAAATGATTAATTTTATTTTACCTTGAGTTGATACAAAACTCTTAAAATATTTTTCCTTTGGACCTCTAGGAATATCATTCTCATCAAAATCAACAAGTATCCTCTGGTCCTGGCTACGGGAAAGTGATAATTTTGGTAAACGTGTACATCCACATTTAACAACTCTTTAACTCTTCTTTATCATTATGGGAGCACATGAGGAAGATTGGGGAACATCAAGAGGAGCATGTGAATGTTCCTCCCCAGAGTTATGATCATGATTCTCGTCTCCAGAATCATGTGGTTAATCAACTGATTGATCTGTCATTATACTTCAAATTAGAAAATAAGACATTAGTTCATAAATATACAAATTCAAATATTTTAATACTAATGTAAAAAAATGGAAAACTGAACTAAGTTACGTAATAGTAAACATGGTAAATATGGTAAGAATGTTAAACAATGGTAAAGATGGTAAACATGGTAGTGTAATTTTCATTCAACAAAATCAATAAATATATATGTTACGTAAAGGTAAACTATGGTAAACTATGGTAAACATGGTAAACATGGTAAACATGGTAAACATGGTAAACATGGTAAACATTGTAGACAAGGTAAAAATGGTAAAGTAATTGTCATTCAACAAAATCAATAAATATATAAGTTACATAAAGGTAAAATATGGTAAACTATGATAGACATGGTAAACATAATAAACATGGTAAACATGGTAAAGTAATTTCAATTCAATAAATCAATAGATGTATAAGTTATGTAATGGTAATCATGATAAACTAAAATGAACAAAATTAAAATAAACAAAAATTTATACTTTTTTTAATAGACATTTTAATAAAGAAAAAAATTACAATATCTAACATTTTATGAAAATAATAAATGTAAAAAATAAATAAACATATGTTACCTATAATATTAGGAATTTACAAATCGATTTTTTCCCAAATTCATTCTTCATGATCGTTTCTTATGGCACAACCATGTCTTCAACATGCTCATCATTATTTTCTGCTAATATTTTCATGGAAGTAGGGATCTCACATAAATCAGAATCTTCATCAAGTTAATCCTCACCAACATATTTTTCCCTTGTAAAACAACAGAACACTGCATATATGGTTGATCAATTATATATAAAATCTATTTTGCACATGTTTCCATTGTAAAAGAATCTATTGTGTCTTCTAATCTATTCAGATTAACAACTGTCATTCCAAATTCATCGTGTCTGACATTGTTGTTACCGATAAACCATTTGCAGTTAAAAATAGGAACTTTAATTTTAAAGTAATAAACCTCCCATATTTCTTCAATGAAACCATAATATGCACTTTATGTAGAAATTGGGTTTTTCTCTTTAGAACTCTAAAAATGCATTGCTTCTACAAACACCAATACACCACTATTCTAAACTACACTTCTGTTGTCCTAAGATTTCATATGAAATGTATAGCCATTAATGTCACACCAAGACTATGTTATCACATTTAAACTTGGACCACCCACTAACCATCTTACTTTCTCTGACACAGATGGGTAATATTCCACACAATACAACTGGTATAAGTTATTGCATCATGACGTGACAATCATGAGATTTCATACATATCAACTTCAAATCCTTCAAAGAGACAAAATTTTTTACATTAGAAGAATAACCTTGAGGCACTTTGATATCATTAAGGCACTAACAAAATCTAATTTTATCCCTCTTGGATAATGTATGAAAAACGGGGAATGAAATCTTTGTCTTCCATTAGGAGTGGGAGCTAACTCCTAATGTATTCCCATTGATAGTAAGTATAATCTTACATTCAACCCATCTTTAGTATTTCCTTTAATATCAACCAATGTTCCAATCAAACTGTCACAGATATTTTTCTCCACATTCATGAAATAAATATTACATTTCACTTCATGATGTATCCAATATGGTAGCTCAAAAAATATTGACTTTTTCTTCCAAATATGTATATCATTACCTTATTTATGTTTCTTTCCCAATGTCACATCAAGGTTTTGCACCCTCTTAAAGTACACATTAGGGGATAAAGGTTTTGGAGAAATATCAAATTCTTGTGAGCCATTGAATTCCTTTTTAGTCTTCTGTAAGAGTAATCCATAGGCAAAAACTTTCAATGAACCATTTATACTGTTTTTCTCCCATGATGCAATTGACAATATGAAGTCTGTTTTTTGAAAATTGGACATGATTTATTCCCCTTAACACTGTATCCAGACAAATTTCCATTTTCTGGGAATTCATTTATAGTGAACATAAGCACTACATATAGTTGAAAATATTCCATTTTATAAGAATCATACACCCTAATACCATCCTCCCATAAAAGTTTCAAATCATCAATCAATGGTGAAAAGAAAACATCAATATCATTTCTGGGTTCCTTCAGACCATAGATCATTATACTCAACATGACATATTTTCGCTTCATAAAAATTTCAGGAGAGAGTTTGTAAATTACCAATAAAACATGCGATGGACTATGTGTGATACTGAGGGTTTGGTATGGATTTATTCCATCTGTGCACAACCCAAGTCTGAGATTTCTAATTTCATTTCCAAATGTAGGATACTGCTCATCAATTTTCTTCCATTGTGGAAAATCGGATGGATGATATATTTTTCTATCACATATCCACTCATAATCATTCCATCTTAACCTTCTTGCATCATGTGAATTAGAAAATAAACATTTCAAACGATGAATTATAGGAAGATACCAAAATACCTTGGTAGGGATCTCTATAATCCCTACATCAGCCTATGATTTTTCTTCCAACTTATACCGTGAAGTCCCACATTTAGGACACTCTGACAGAAATTCATATTCCTTTCTATATATCATACAGTCATTTGGAAAAGCATATATTTTCTTCTATCCCAATCCCACCAGGAAAAATATTTTATTGGCCTTATAATGTGAATCTGGAAGATCGTTATCTTTTGGAATAATTTCTTTCAACAATTGTAGCAGCTCTATAAAACTTCTGTCACTCCATCCATGTTTCACCTTTAGGTTAATCAATCTTAACACCATTGAAAAAACTGTAAAATCCATACAACCAGGATACAATGGTTTTTTAGCATCACCATATAGATGTGAAAATATCGATTCTATCTCAATTTGTTCTACTGCAATATCACAAATCATTTCTTCAATTCCATCAAAGTTAACATCTTGCAAATCATCATCATCAGTAGAGAAGACATTCTGTCTAGTTTCACCATGCCAAATACAAGGGTTGTAACTAAAATTAAAACCATGAAAAATCATATGATCTTTGATCTCTCTACTTTTCAACTTCTTCATATTCAAACATTTTAGGCATGGACATAAAAAATGTCTCTACATGGAACATTTCATTTAGCAGATTCCAAAAAGACATCAACACCTTCCTCTTATTCATTTCTCATTTGATGTTCCATAAACCAACTTTGAATCATTATTACCTATAAAAAATATCAAAATTATACATCTTGTTAAGATAAGCCAATTTTATATTTATATGAAAAATATCATAATTTGAATGTAATTTTTTTTGAAATATAAAACAAATATATCCATATTTCCAAAAGATATGCATGAAAATGATTTTAAAAAGAAAATATAGTAAGATATAACAGTTTTATATTTATATTAAAATCATTTTAGGATTATATCTCTCTCATATGGATCATGATATAACAGTATAAATTAATCTTGGATCCTTTCTTCTTAAGGTACACAAAGAATACATCTTGGTGCAACTAGATACCAAATTTACCCTTCTGTAAATAAGAAATATGAAGTATAAATATTAAAATATGTATACATTCACTACTAAAAATTACACCTATCCCAATGATTTTAAACCATTGGGATTGACCCTGAAACCGTTGGGATAGAATATCCGAATTGTTTCACACACTGTTGGCATTATGGTTGTTGCAGTAGCCCTATACCAACGGTTCTACAGGAACCATTGGTATAGACTACCTGAAGTTAGTATATGCCAATGGTTTCAATTAAATTATTGAGATATATATATATATACCAATGGTTCAAGAACATTTGGTATACATGCTATCCAATATATAATCTATTCCAACGGTTTCTTGGAAACTATTGTCACACACTCTCTAGTATATAATCTATTGCAACGGGGAGTGGGGGGGCTGTTAAGGGGGATGGGGGGGGGGTGCTGTTAATGGGGGTGGGGGTGTCCAGGGGGTGGTGGTGGTGGGGGTGTCTTGGGGGGTATCCATGGGTGTGGGGGGGGGGGGGGGGTGCATGGAGGGTGGGGGTGTCCAGGGTGGATGTCCAAGGGTGGGGGTGTCTAGGGGGGTGGGGGGTGTCTAAGGGGATGGGGGTGTCCATGGGGTGTCCAAGGGGGTGGGGGTGGTGTCCAGGGAGGTGTGGGGGCTATCCAAGGGGGTAGGGGGATTCCCGGGGGTGGGGGGGGGGGGTGGTGTCCAGGGGGTGATGGGGTTGTCTAAGGGGTAGGTGTGTCTAGGGTGGTAGGGGGTGGTGTCAAAAAAGATGGGGGTACCCAAGGGGTGTAAAAGGGGGTAGGGGTGGTGTATAGTGGGGTTCAGGGGCTATCCATGGGGGTAGGGGGTGTCCAGGGGGTGGGGGTGGTGTCTAGGGGTGAAGGGGTTGTCCAACCCCTACCCCCTTGGACAGCCCCCACCCCCTGAACACCCCTCCCCTGGACACCCCCACCCCCATGGATAGCCCCCCTAACCCATGGACAACACCCCCCACCTACACCCCCCAGACACCCCACCCCATTGGAGACTCCCTGCCCCCTTGGACAGACCGCTCACCCCCCTGGACACCACCCCACCCCTGGAAAACCCCACCCCCTTAGATAGCCCCCTCACCCCTTGACACCCCACCCCCTAGACAACCCTACCCACTTGGAAAGCCCCCTCACCCCCCTGGACACCACCCCCACCACCTTGGACACCCCTGGACACCCCCACCCCCTTGGATAGACCCCCACCACCCTTAGACACCCCCCTGGATAGCCCCCACCCCTGGAAACCCCCACCCTCATGGACACCCCCACCCCCATGGACAACCCCCAACCCCTCGACAGCCCCCACCCCCCTAGAACCTCCATCCCCATGGAAATCCCCCCCAACCCCATGGAAATACCCCACCCCTGGAAACCCCCACCCCCTTGGACACCCCTACCCCCTTGGATAGCCCCCTCACCCCCTGGACACCACCCCCACCCCCCTGGACACCCCCTACCCCCTTAGACAGCCCCCACACCCCCTGGACACCACCCCCACCCCTTGGACACCCCCTGGACACCCCCACACCCTTATACAACCCCACCCCCTAGAAACACCAACCCCATGGACAACCCCCCTCCACTCCCCTGGACCCCCACCCCCATGGACACCCCCACCCCCATGGACATCCCTCCAACCCCCTAGATAACCCCCTCGACACCCCCCACCCCCGGGATACCCCACCCCCATGGACAACCCCCAACCCCATAGACAACCCCCCACCCCCTGGACACCCCACCCCCTTGGACAGCCCCCTCATCCCCTGGACACCACCCCCACCCCCTTGGACACACCCTAGACACCACCACCCCCTTGGACACCCCCATTACCTTGGACAACCCCCACCCCTTGTCACGACCCGTCCCCTGGGGACCGTGCCATGACTACCCCAAGCCCGCCTTCCATAGGCCAGAGGTTGGCGACTAGAACCTAAGGGTTTTTCCTTATAATGTGAAGGCATTGCCTTTAAAATTGTACACACACAGTTCAAGGACCCAACTAGAAGCAACCACGAAGTAAACTACTGTAGTAAAAAGTGTGCTGAAAGTAAGGGTGCCGGAATACAAGCCCAACTAGAAATTACAAGTACAACTGAAAGAGAAAATAAATCCTGGATCATCCACTGAGTATCCTACCTAAAGGGTAGGTATAACTCACGATCAGTAGTCTCTAAGGAACATCACGTAAAATGGTCCACCTTTAAGCACCGTCCAGTCTTGGCTCCCTCAGCCTCGATCAACGATGTTCATCGTTTTCACAAGTCACAGTAAGGTGCAGGCGTATCCTGTGCAGGGGTGAGTATAACAATACTCAGTAGGGACTCGGAGACCCCCGATGGTCTCCTAGAGTTCCACAAAGAAAAAACCACAAAGAAAGACCTCAACCACAAAGCATGAAGCAGTCAACAACTCTACTTAGGTATATGCCCATTCATATACCTAAGTTATCAAGATATACTCATCTCATACATGAGGAAACATAAGGCTCCAACTTATAATCCATTTTCACAACTGATCCATGAGGGAAGAAAACCACAAAGTTAACACCACAAAGGTGAAAGTACCACAAAGGTAATACCACGAAGGTCACACCACAAAGGTAAAGTACCACAAAGGTAACACCACAAAGGTAACACCACAAAAGTAAAACCACGAAGGTAACAACACGAAGGTAAAAGTACCACACAGGTAACACCAAGAAGGTAAAATATTTTTCTCACACTATGTATATAACTTAAGTAAAGAAGTACAGATGATCAGTTGTAAATAAAGATCATATTATTCTGTCAAGAGGCTCTGCTACAGACCCACACATGATCAGTATGCGCTAACCCACACAGGATCACTAAGTGCTGCATAGGATTGGTATGCACTGACCCACACAGGGTCGCTGAGCGTTGACCCACACAGGATCGATAGGTACTAACCCACAGAGGATTGCTATTCATTCTTCATGTCATAGCCAATCTACTTTGCCTCACTACCAGCCACTGGATTCCCGCTCATAGCATGCTTGATTCTATGTGGACCGCTCCTTAAGCCATCAGTCGTACCTCAACTAACACAAAGTTCAACGAATAAGTATAAAAAAGGATCTCCATTTTGTAATGGTTCCAACGCGACAGATAACACGTCAATCGGATGCCCGACCTGTGACTTATAAGCATTTTAGTACTAAGGGCCTGATTGGATTCGAGTTCGTTCCAACCTGGCCGTACTCCAGCTTTCTCCCAAACTCAAGTAGAGTATACAAAAAGGATCATCTCGCTCCAAGGGTCCCATCGCCGTAGATGGTTCATCAACCAAACACCCGGATTTCAAGTTATGGTCTTTTAGGGGAAACCTAGCCTGGTTGGGTCCAGGTCCGGTCCGACCTATCCTAGGCCGACCCGACCCAGTTTGAGTCTGGCCCGGCCCAGACCAAACTGGACTAGGCTGAACTAGCCTGAACCGGCCCGGTTGGGCTAGGCCGTGATGGGCTCAGCCCGTTGGGCTGCAGACCGAACCGACCCGCTTGGGCTACGAAACCCACTGGACTGACAAGGCCCGACCCAACCCGCTGGAGGTGTAGCCCGGCCCGCGGAGGCGCACAACCTGCTGGAGGCGCAACCCGTTAGGGATCATGCTAACTGGCATGGATGGGGGGTATCGATCACACCTTTACTCCCAAACGGCTAAGTAGTTTGGGTAATGGAGCGGTGGTGCCACATGGTGCCACCTAGTCACTACGAGGTCCAAAGGGGCGGGTTCCTCCTCCACCACCGTGGTTTCATGTCACGACCATCTCCAGTGGTGTGCAACAGCGCACTGATCCACCTCCTCCTTCCACGGCCGACCACCGTATTCACCCGCTGCGGATTCGGCCACAACATTCTCCATCGACGGTGTGTGACGACACACCACCATCTCTTCCATGGCCAGCTGTTGTTTTCCACTGCCGTCACCCGTCGGCACTGATTGCGGGTGATGCCGTGCCGGTGCCATGCCGATGGTCTTCTGCGTGTTTTTGGGTGAGCTCCGGTGGCCCGTTTTTTCCGTTCATAGGTAACAACGGCCTCCCCGGGACGCCCTATTTGCTTCTCGGCCCTCCGTTCCGTGTATCGTCTAATCTAAATAAAGAATACTATGGAGAAAGCATAGATTAAAAAATTAGTAGAGGGTCCGGGCCTTGTTCGTTTGGCCTATGTCCTACGCTTTATTGTTTTGACAAGTGGGTAAGGATACATGATTCAAAAATATCTTGAAATTAAAACGAGATAAAATCCCTACCTCAAGATCATTGGGTAACGTCTGCATTTGAGGAAGTGTCAGTATTCTTCGTTCCCGTAACAAGCCTCCAACGAGGCCGCTCAATCATCGTTCATCATTTTGCGATTTAGTGGCGCTCGTCATCGCTCACTGGAACCGGTCCCATCTTCCAAGTGGTTGGCGTCGCGTCACTTTATTATAACTTCTTTGCTTGGTGAAGCCATGCCAATACTCCTCCCTAAGCTCTATATAAATAGAAGAGGGGGAGTGTGAGTAATGCATGTGGAATTAATGGGGTTCAATTAATTAAGGAACCTTCATAATTCCAATGGTGCTGTTACAAATAATTGAGGAGTCGGGCCAATTAATGGATTGACATGTCATTGGTCCCACCACCTCCACTTGTCTGTTGGAGGAAAATAAAAAAATAAGGAAATAAAATAACTTGTTATTTTATTATTCTTTTAAAAGTCCCAAAATCTATCTTTTTTTTCCAACCTACTGCAGTTGAAGTGAAACCTCCCTAAAGCGAATCCCGACACTGTAGATTCAACGATTCCCTCAGATTTTTAATCCGAGCACTAGTTAAAAAGATATAAAATTATACCCATGCATTTACTGAATGTACCTAAAAAAAGTTTAGAAATTTATTCTGATCACACCGGGCCTCAGAATAATGAACTGTAAATTTTCACAGACTCAAAATAATTCCATATAATTAAAAAAATACATGAAAAAATTTGGGTATTTAAATTCTCCCCACCTTAGAGATTTTCATCCTCGAAATCCACAACATAGACTAAGGAAACAAATGGGGGGTACTAAACATGAATTTGAGCCTCCCAATCCAATGTGATCTCCTGGAGGTTCCCGTGCTTCCAGCGAACATGCACCAGAGGTTTTGATCATCCATGAAGGACCCTCTTCTATAGATCCTCAATATATACTGGAACCTCCACAAACATCTCCCCATCGTTAATGTCCAACTTGCCATGGTCGGTGATGCGAGATGGATCGTGCACATATCTATGCAGCTGGGATACATGGAAGACGCCGTGCACCCTCTCAAATTGCGATGGAAGTGCCAATTGTTATGCCACCTCACCAATCCTCTGAAGTATCAAAAATGGTCCGATAACCCATCGGTGAGAGTTTTTCACCTCATAAAAATCTCCATAGTCCCTGTCGAGGGAAGAATCCCAAGAATATGTGGTCCCCCTCCTATAACTTCAGAGGTCTCCATCTCCTGTCAGCATAAGACTTTTGTCTGCTCTGTGTAGTCTTCATCCACTCCTGGATGGCTTGCACCTTCTCAGTGGTAGCCCGTACCAACTCTGGACCCATAAGTGCTGACTCCCTTAGGTCTTTCTAGCATATAGGTGATCTACAAGGTCGACCATACAAGGCCTCAAATGGTTCCATATTGGTGGTGGAGTGATTTATATTGTTGTATGCAAACTCCACCAAGGGCAAGTGATCCTCCCAACTGTGGCCAAAATCTAGGACACAAGCACTTAGCATGTCCTCTAGTGTCTGAATGGCCCACTCCGTTTGACCATCCGTATGTGGATGAAAGGCGGTGCTCAAATGTAGCTAAGTCTTGAACGCCTCCGCTAATCCATTCCACAACAAGGAAGTAAAACGTGCATCACGGTCAAAGATGATCGTCGATGTAACCCCATGAAGTCACACAATCTTCTGTATGTAGAGGCATCCAAAAACCTCTACGAATCCCTACTATCAGATGGGTAGGAAGTGGGCTGACTTGGTGAGTCATTCAAAGATGACCCTTATAGAATCGTGGTCCCTGGACGTATGTGGTAGTCCTGTCAAAAAATCCATGGAAATGACTTCCTACTTCCACTCTGGCACCTCTAGTGGCTATGCTAAACCTACTGGAACCTAATGCTCGACCTTCACTTACTAAAATGTGAGGCATCGTGAAAAAAACTATGCCACTACTTTTTTCATCCCTGGCCATTAGTGCTGACATCAGAGGTCCTGGTACATCTTCGCCACACCAGGATGTACCTTCAGAGGGGACATATGGAACTACCTCAACACCTCCTCCCGCAGCACCACTGGTACCATGGTGCATCCTCTAAAGAGGATGACATGCTCCCCACCTTCATAAAATCAATCATGTGCCTGTAGTGAGGATATATGGGCATGTCAAGCCTCACAGTCAATGTCCCCAAACTGTGCTTCCCGAATTCACTGAAGAAGTGGTGGAGTGACAGTCATATACTGGAGGTAAGATGATCCATCTCTATCCAAAAAGGATATCTGCAATGTTGATAGCTGCTTTTTCACCTCACTCAACATCTATAAACCAGAACTCCTGCTGAGTGCGTCTTCCACTACGTTCCCCTTCCCAGGAGTGTAGACTATCTCGAAGTCATAGTCCTAGAAGAACTCTAGCCATCGCCACTATCTTAGGTTTAGGTCCTTCTGAGATAAGATATACATGAGACTCTTGTGATCAAAGTATACTATAAAATTTTCACTCGTCATAGTAGACTACATACCCAACACCCTCTTCTGGTAGCCTCAAGATGGGGGCACTCGTCAGTATCTGCCTCAGCTCCTGAAAACTCTACTGGAATCTCTCCATCCACACAAAGGGACGTCCCTTCTTCATCAATGCTAAAAAGGGTGCCACAAATTTGGAAAAGTTAGGTACGAATCTCCGATAGCACCCAACCAACCCTAAGAAACTCCGCACCTTGGTCACACTCCTAGGTGGATCCCAAGAAAGTCTAGCCTCTATCTTCTCCGGATCCACTACAACTCCAACCTTTGAGATAACATGTCCCAGAAAGTGGACCTCTCGTATCCATAACTAGAACTTTGAGAGATTACCATAAATCTGGTGCTCTTGGATTGTATCTAGAACTATCTATAGATTATAGGAATGCTCCTCCTCTGTCGCCGAGTATATCAAGATATCATCGATGAAGACCACCAAAAAGTGATCGAGGTATGGCTGGAAGATCTAGTTCATGAGTCCCATGAACACTGCCGGGGCATTGGTCACATAGAATGGCATAACCAAGAACTCATAGTGGCCATAACAACATTTTAAGGCAGTCTTCTACACATCCACATTTCATACCCTAATCTAATGATAGCCTGATATGAGGTCTATCTTTGAAAACCATCGAGCTCCCTTCAACTGATCAAAGAGATCATCAATCCTCAGAAGTGGATACTTGTTCTTCAAGGTCACCCGGTTCAGGCACCTATAGTCCACACAGAGTCTTAAACTCCCATATGCCTTCTTGATGAACGAAATTGGGGCTTCCCATGGAGAAACATTGGTCCTTATGAACCCCTTCCTCTGTAGGTCCTCCAACTGTACCCATAACTCATGAATATCCGTGGGGAGACATCCGATATGCTGGTGTAGATATCGGTGTTGTCCCGGGGTACAGGTCAATGTAAAAGTCTACCTCTCTATGATGAGGTATCCCCGAAACATCATCAGGAAAGACATCAGTATACTGGTCCACCACTATAGGATAGCTCGGACTCTCAACATCTACTTCTCCGAGGGTAAGGCTAGCCAACCAATGTGTGATTGGATACACCCTCCTCTGGGTAAGTCCATCCTGTTCTGTAAAGGTTCCCTTCTCTACCACCAGTGAAGGAAAACCCGGTACCATCCTCTCAGACACACCACACTTTTCACCTAATATAGTAAACCTGAGCATGGACTATGGATAACTAGTCCATACCCAATATGGCGTTGTAAGGCCTTGATTCCACCACTTGAAGATCACAGCTGAAGCTCTCACCACCTAGATTAAGCTCACACTGCTGACAATAGTGTGTAATCATCGAATCTTCTCCTGTAGGAGTCTCTACCTGTAAGGATCAAGACAATAGCTCCACTGGAATCTCTGAGCTTCGAACAAGAGACATGGAAATCAAAGAGTGACTGGCATCTATGTCTATAAGTACTAAAACTAGGGTGAATGTCTTACCTCTAATAATCTCTAGAGCATCGTGGTCGTAGTCCTTAGCTGACTGGAGCTGAGATCTTCCTTGTCCACCTACTCCCTGTGGTCGAAGTGAACCACCTGAAGGTGGTGGCAGTAGAACCTCGAATCGCCTCCCACCACCTGATGCAAGACCAACTCCTCTACTACATCTTCCAGTTTCCCGCAGACCTCCTCGATTGAATATCTGACTCTACCTAGATGGTCCCTCGACTATTTTCTGGTCATTCGTATGACGGGTCGGGTAGTCGCGAGCCATGTGACCCTACCTATGACACATGTAGCACTGCCTGATTTTCAACTATCCTCCTCTGTCTCATGAGCCCCACACCACTGACCCTGTATCCTGAGGTCATGCACCAGAAGGTCGGGCCCTCTTGGCCCCCTGCATCATCTATCTATTGCCTGTTGTGGCTGACTCTGCGACCTGGCATCTAGTGGTGGCTCTCGCTATTGGTGTCTGCTCAACTTGGAAGCTCTCCACCAAAAGTGACCACTCTAGCACCTCAGCCTGTGTCAGAATGATTAGTGATATCATTGATGCTTTGATCTCCCGTCGGATACCCTGCTCAAAGGTCTAGGAATTAAAGAAAGGGTCCCACACCATATTAGTGGAGTAGCGGGAGAGATCAGTGAACCTCACCAAGTACTAGGCCACAGTCAAGCTGCCCTACTGTAAGTGCAGCAGCTCCTGTATACGCACTGAGCGTAGAGTCGCTAGGACGACCTCTGACCTAAAAAGGCCCTCGAAGTCAGCCTAGTTGAGGGTCTCCACATCATGTAACTAGAGTTTCAGACTCCACAATCTCCCAGCTACTGCTTGGAAGAGAATGGCAGCTAGGATCACCATTAGATCAGCTGGTGTCCCAACTAAGCAAAAAACTCTGGCCATAGCCTCCAACCAGTCCTCAGCCTCCTGCGCGTCCATCTCACCTCGGAACCTTAGAGGCCTGTACTGCTAAAACTCATGCAATGCGCTCAGTTGGCGTGCACCCTATGCTATTGGGGCTAGTGGAATCTTCTTCCCAATGGGTGGTGGTGTTACTGGTGCACCAACCAATGGTACTATCGCCGTAAGAGGGCCCTATACCAAAGCCTCATCGCTTGGTGGGCTGTCATCATGTACTATCTCAGGAATCCTTGATGACCATCTATGTGGTGGCATCCTGAAAGAGAAAAGGTGCACCACGGTCAATAAGTTATACCTGGTGAGCTGACTCAAATAGATCATAAGGAAAAAACTTTTCAAAAATACACGAAATCAGTGTTTTCATGCACTGATTCGGAAATCAAAATTTAGGGTCCTAGTGTATGGATATGTCGGCCACCGCACCAACACTGGATTCCCCAAACTTCCACACTCATAATACTTAACACTATTGCCACATTGAAAATATTAGAGTCATAGTTCTTAGGTAGAACCGACTCCTCTGATACCACTTTGTCATGACCCTTCCCCTGGGGCTCATGCCGTGACTACCCCAAGCCCGCCTTCCATAGGCCAAGAGTTGGCGAATAGAACATAAAGGCATATCCATATAATGGGAAGGAATTACATTTAAACCTGTACACACATAGTCCAATAACATACTAAGAAGAAACCACGAAGTAAACTACTGTAGTAAAAAGTGCGATGAAAGTAAAGGCGCCGGAATACAAGACCAATTGGAAAGTATAAGTAAAATTGAAACAAAAAACAGCTCTTGGATTGTCCACTGAGGATCCTAACTGAAGGGTAGGTAAAACTCATGATCAGTAGTCTCCACGGTATGTTACGTCAATATTCCACCTCTGAGCACCGTCCGGTCCTGGCTCCCTCTGATTCGATCAATGATGTATGTCGTATGCACAAGACACAGTATGGTGTGGGCACAGCTCGTGAAGGGGTGAGTATAACAATACTCAGTAGTGACCCTGAGACCCCCGAAGGTCTCCCATAGTTCCACAAAGGAAAAAAACCACAAAGCAAGACCTCAACCACAATGCATGAAGTAGTCAACAACTCTACTTAGGTATATGGACATACATATAGCTAAGTTATCAAGATATACTTGTCTCATACATGAGGAAACATAAGGCTCCAACTTCTAAGCCATTTTCACAACTGATCCACAAGGGAAGAATACCATAATGGTAACACCACAAAGGTAACACCATGAAGGTGAAAGTAACACAAAGGTAACACCACCAAGGTAAAGTACCACAAAGGTAACACCATGAATGTGAAAGTACCATATAGGTAACACCACGAAGGTAAAACCATGAAGGTAAAAGATTCAGATCACACTGGATATATAAATTAAGTACAGAAGTACAGATGATTAGTCTTAAATCTAGATCATCTTGTTTTATCGAGAGGCTCTGCTGCTAACCCCCATAGGATTGGTATGCACTGACCCACACAGGATTGCTGAGTGCTGACCCCCATAGGATTTGACCCCCATAGGATCGCTATGAGCTGACCCACATAGGATCGTTGAGCGCTAACCCACACATGATTGATAGGTACTAACCTACACAGAATCTCTATTAATTCTTCACATCACATCCAATCTCCTCCAACTTACTACCAACCACTGGATTCCAATTCATAACACTCTTGATTCTAGGAGGACCACTACTCAAGCCATTGGTAATACCTCAACTTCCACAAAGTTCTACGAAGAAGTATCCCAAAGGACCGCAATGTCGTAAGGGTTCCAATGCGATAGACAACACATCAATCAGATGCCTAGTCTATGATTCATAAGCGCTTTAGTACCGAGGGCCCAATTGGATTTGGGTTTGATCTAACCCAACCATACTAAAACTTTCTCCCAAACTCAATTGGAGTATACAAAAAGGACTGTCTCGCTCCAAGGGTCCCAGCACTGTAGACGGTTCGTCAAACGGATGCCCGAATTTCGAGTTATGGTCCTTTAGATGAAACTGGGATTGGTTTGGTCTGAGTCTGATCTGACCTCTCCCTACCCAGCCTGGGCCAACCTGACCCAGTTTGGGTCTATCCTAGTCTGAAACGGCATGAACTGTCTTGGTTGCACTGGGCTATGGAGGGCTCGAACCATTGGGTCGCGGACATGCCCAACTCATCTGGGAGGTGCGGCCCGCTGGATTAGCGCGGCGTGGCCCAACCCACAGAGGGGCATGCCTCGCTGGGCTCACACGTACGAGACCACAAAGGGTGCAGCCCACTGGGGCTCGCATGGCCCGGCCAGTGGAGGGGCACGACCAGCTGGAGGTGCATCCCACTAGGGCTCGCGCTAGCTGGCATAGGGGGGGGGGGGTAGTGCTCCCCACTTTAATCCCAAATAGCTCAGCCGTTTGAGTAATGAAGTGGCGGTGCCACATGGCACTTCCCGGTCACCGCAGGACCCGTAGGGGTGGGTCCCTCCTCCACCACAGTGGCTTCATGCTGCAGCCATCTCCAACGGCGCGCGATGGCGTGCCACTCTACCTCCGCCTTCTACGGCTGACCCGAGCCGGCCACCCTCTTCACTCGCCACGGCTTCGGCCGTGGACTTCTCTGTCGGTGGCACATGACAGAGTATAGCCATCTCTTCTATGGCAGGCCAATGCTAACCGCCGCTGTCACTCACCGGCACTGGTCGTCGGTGCTGCCGTGCCGGTACCACACCGGCGGTCTTCCGCGGGTCGTCAGGTGAGCTTCAGTGGCCCATTTTCCCATCCATTGGTATCAACGGCCACCTCAAGATTGCCTCTTCTCTGCTCGGCCCTCTTTTTTGGGTACTATCTAATACGAATAAAAAGGACCATGGAGAACGCATAGATTAACAAAGTAGGGGAGGCTTTGGGCCTTATTCGTTTGGCCCACACCCTCCGCATTAGTGTCTTAACAAGGGGGGAAGGATACATGATTCAACAATCTCTTGAAATTAAATCGAGATAAAATACCTACCTCAAGATCTTTAGAGAACATCCACATTTGTGGAAGAGTCAGTGTTTTCCGTTCCCGCAACAAACCTCCAACGATGCTGCTCAATCATCGTTCTTTGGTTCGTGATTTGGTGGCGCTCGTCACCACTCGCCGGAACCGGTCCCGTCCTCCAAGTGGTTGGCATCGTGGAACTTTATCAGAACTTCGTCACTTTGTGAAGCCATGCCAATACTCCTCCCTTAGCTACATATAAATAGGAGAGGGGGAGGGTGAGTAACACACATGGAATTAGTGGGGTTCAATTAATTAAGGAACCTTCCTAATTCCAACGACACTATTACTGAGAAGTCAAGACAATTAATGGCTTGACACATCATTGGTCCCACCACTGCCACTTGTCCGTTGGAGGAAAAGAAAAAAAGAGGGAAATAAAATAACTTGTTATTTTATTATTCATTTAAAAGTCCAAAAATCTATCTTTTTTTCCCGACCTACTGCGGTTGAAGTGAAGCCTCCCTTAAGCGAATCCTGGAACTGTGGATTCAATGGTGCCCTCATATTTTTAATCCGATCACTAGTTCAATAGATAGAAAATGTCTCCCGTGCATTTACTGAACGTACCTAAAAATAAGTTCAGAAATTCATTCCGGGCACACCAGGCCTTGGAATCACGTGCCGTCATTTTTCAAAGACTCAAATAATTCCATATAATTAAAAAAAATTACATGAAAAAATATGAGTCTTTACACCCCTAGACACCCCCACCTCCCTGGACAACCCCCACCCCTAGTCACCCCCACCCCCATGGACAGCCCCCAACCCCATAAACAACCCCCACCCCCAGACACCCCCACCCCCTGGACACCCCCTACCCCCTTGGACAACCCCCTCACCCCCTGGACACCCCCACCCCTTGGACACCCCCTGGACACCACCACCCCCTTGGACATCCCCCCACCCCCAGGACAACCCCCACCCCTGGACACCCCCATGCCTAGACACCCCCCACAAACACATGAAAGTACACACACACAAACATGATAAAACACACATGGTAGCAACAAAAATCATAGAACTTGCATGATATCACTCCCATGGTTTATTTTACCAGAAAAGAATTTAGCATGGTATAAAAGAACACAATGAAACTTATCATGATAGCAAGAACAATTATATAAAAATAACATATCAAAACATAAGTTCAGGGCATCACAAAAAAATAAAAAATGAAATCGAGGTGTGTGAGGCTTACTTGAGTATTGCGAGTCGACATGATAGATCTCATGATAATAAAGATGAATAATGATGTTGGAAAAATGAGGTTGGAGGGAACTAATTCGAAGAATATTTTCTAGGATTTCCATGCGAGAGAGATGAGTCACAGGTCACCCGATCGAAGAAAATAGAATGACAGAATACGGGGCGCGATAAATCCTTTAAAAGATTTATCACATTGGTTATTTAATAACCGACGAGATAAACTATTTTTTTATGTTTATAACATCGGTTATTTAACAACCTACATAAAAAATACTTTATCATGTCTCTTATAAAATAAACGACGTAATAAATAGTCGAGATTTGATTTATCAGGTCAGTTATTTTATAACCAATGTGATAAAGTGCCCAGATTCGATCTTTCATGTCGGTTATAAAATAGCTGGCATGATAAATATTATCTTGGTATTTTTTACATCGGTTATTTTATAACCGACATGATAAACCAATTTTTCCAGCTTTTCACATCGGTTATATAGAACCAATGTGAAAAATGCCGACATGTTAAAAGTTTTTTTCAATAGTGTATTTATTTTATAAAAATATAAAATAAATTACTATGATAAAGAAAAAGATTATATATTTTCAATGACTATTTATAGTCTAATTTATCTTCTTTATAACCCTATATTGAAAATGATATAGTTATTGAAAATATGAGCATAACATATTTAACTTTTCTTAAAATATAATATAGTAAAGGTATTACTCTCATCCAAGGGGCTTAAACAATTTATAATTTTGGGAGAACGTTGGTTTTTTTATAGAAACACTCATCCAATAAAATTAGGGCAAGTTTTAGGGTAATTTTATATTATCACTAGTGTAGAAATCGTTTTTAGGTCATTGTTTAGCTGATGTTATTAAAGGAGATGTTATAAATATTGTTTTTTACATCAGTTATTTTAAAACTGACATCAAAATCATAAATCAGAATAGTTTTTCACATCAGTTCCTAAATAACCGACGTGAAAAAACCTTCTTAGGCTCAATTTATCACGTCGGTTATTTAATAACCAATGTGGTATATAGTTTTTTACATCGATTATTAAATAACCAACGTGATAAATCGAGCCTTCGAAGGGTTTTTTCATGTCAGTTATTTAGGAACTGAGGTGAAAAAACCTTCAGAGGCTTGATTTATCACACCGATTATAAGATAAATGACGTGGTATATAGTTTATTACATCAAATTTTTAAATAACTGACATAATAATTTGAGCCTCCGAAGGGTTTTTCAAGTTAGTTCCTAAATAACTGATGTGAAAAACCCTTCGGAGGCTTGATTTATTACGTCTTTTATTTAAAACCTAACATAATAAACTATATACCACATCAATTATTAAATAACTGACATGATAAATCGAGCCTCTGAAGGGTTTTTCACATCAGTTCCTAAATAACAGACATGAAAAGGCATATGCGACATCATTTATGTAATAACCGACCTAATAAACTATACCATGCATTTATTACACTGGTTATAAAATAACCAACATAAAAACCAATTTTATTTAATAAAAATGAAATACCATTACTTTTCTCTACCAAACTAGACATAAAACAAGCATAAACTAGACCAAAAGCAGACCAAATCCAAACAAGAATCCATACCAAAAAAACATCATAACTAGACCAAAACAAGAAGAACCCAAGAAAAATTAAACATTCACATATATAACATTCAAAACATATAATTTCAATTAAAAAAACCTAAATCCAACAAATAAAACTACCAAATACACAATTACAATTACAATATTCAAAATTACATTTTATACTATAAACAAACTAAAATACAATCGAACCTGTAAAATAATTTGACCATTACACCTGTAAGTGTTTGACCTATTGAGAACTATAGGGTTGAGGGTCATCAAATAGCTTCAAATTAAAATGAAATTAGTTAACATGTATAATGAATAAATCAATTAAAATATTATGGCAATGTTTATAAGGAAATATAACCTGGTAAAAGTTCATTATTATTCCAGTTGTAATTATTTCATACATAAATCTTAACATATAATATCCAAATTCAATGACACCTTATTGTTCATGATAATTCTGTATAAATTAGTGCCAATTCAAAATATCATTTTTATATAATACATCAAAAAGTACAAATTATTTATGGATATTTACCTATACTTTTATATATTTGATCTTGTCACTTTTTTTATTTGTGTTTTTTCAAAAGTAGTACCATCCCCTATTAGAAAATAATATTAATGGGATAAATTTAAAATTCATTATAATATAAAGAACTATTAAAAAATTGAAACTTACTTTTCCAAAATATTCTTAAAACTTACGCACACATCGCCGTGGACAAAATATATCCAACAAAGTGTTTTCTCCCTTGAAAAAAAACACCTATAATCCAATGATCACTAATATAAAAGAAAATTTAAGGTTAGTGGGTTTTTATTTTAAAATATAAAGAACAATTTTCCAGATATATGTTTCATACCTCTCACAAAAAGGCATCATCTAGCACTACGTGATTATATTTTGTTCAAATCTTTCAGTAATATAAAGTGTTATTTGTTCCTCATCCAATGCATGTGCTTCAGGGGAAATCATATGTGGTTACATGAATCCATATACATCTATCTTCTCATTATTCTCACACATGTTATAAAAATACCTAATACAAAATAGTCATAAGTATACATTTTTAATAAATATAACCTAGGGGAAGGTGTTAAGACTTACATGGAAAAAATATGCACCACGTTGATGCCCAAATTATCTCCAGTGACAAGCTCCATGATATCATTTTTCACAATCCCCATATTTATTTCACATCCACAAACATGAGATTCCATTGGAAACTCATAATGATCTACCAACAAATTTGAATATCCTGAAAATCTTTCAAGACTACTAGAATCTGTATCTGATTCCATAACCATTTGTAAATAGAAAAATATATTATTTTTCAAATGTCAAAACAAATTTAATAAAAAATAAAATAAAATATATAACATACATAACTCTATGGTAATGAGTTGTCAAAGTTTGGATGGACAAAATAAAAAGTGGCTGATAGTATGTCCAACTATCATCACCTCATCTATAGGTAATGGTACTCAAGATGATCTATCTATAATATACTGTACAATGACCCTATGCTGCTCTACCTCTAACTGTTGATGATGAACTGTATCTCCTATACAATATACCAGCCCATATGAAACTATATAATGGTGAAGATCATCAACATACAACTCACTATAAGTAGAAAGTTGTGGCGGAGGAGTAGGATAAAAAATGGGGTCCACAAGCTAAGGTGGGGAGTGGGAGCTGCTGGTGGAGGTAGAAGATAAATAACGGGGTTTGTAGGGGGAGGTGGAGGAGTGGGAGCTGTAGTCTGAAATTGTCTTTGCATGTCTGCAAACATAGACTGTACTGACACTCTAATATTTTCCTCCATCGTCACATTAATATTACGAACTTCAGCCTCCAAAGAGTGTATTTTTTTTATAAACACCCTCAATGGAAGAAGTTAAAGAATGTGGCACCAATTTTCTTACCGATACACCCGTCGGGTATCCTCGTACACGATTGGGGTGTTCGGGATTTCCCAATGTTGCAGATAAAATATCTTGCCTCCCAGTAGCTATAAACACCCCCTGTGAGCTTTTCTCCTTAAGAGAATCCTATATTAATTAATTGAACATTTTTTTAATGATTTAAAGTATATAAAGGATATAATTAACTTAATTAAATAAAATAAATATTTTATAATCCTCTCAGTTATGATTCTCGATTCTTCTGAAAGATATTTCTCCTTTTTTCCCATCCGAGCTCTCTTCCATTTTTCATTTCTAGATAGAGGGGATGGAGGGGAAACCTCTCTAGAGCTTGAATACTCAGCTCTCAATTTTTTTAATTTTTCTACCATTATTTTTTATTCCAATAATGTATACCCTCTCCAAGATAAACTATGAAGGTATACATTTTTAGATTGGATCTCCTGACGAGATGTCCTTGTTTTCTATAAATTAAGAATAATAAATCATTAACAAAACATTAATAAGATCATTTATATAAGAAATCTTATAATAGTTTACATTTCCCTTACCAAAAATGAATCTTTTCTTCTAATTTAAACAAATTGTCTCCATGTGTCTTCATCTATGAAAGGATATATATGACATGGATTTTCATGATTCCTATGACCAAAAATGAAATCATATGTGAGGGTTGATTTGAAATCCCTCCATATCCTAGTAGCCATTGATAAACATTTCCTCCTGACTCCTTAAGTGTTAGGAATATCAAATGTCATCTGATAAAGAAGAGGTAAAACATATTATACAAGAAACATTTAAATATTAGTCAAACAATTGAAAAATATATTACCAAAATCATCTACCACAAATGAGATATTACTGTTTTGTCCACACTTCTCTAATCATCATACGAAATGCTTACTTTGATTTTACCCTGATTTGATACAAAAATCTTAAAATCTTTTGCATTTGGACCTCTATGAATATCATTCTCATCAAACCCAACGAGTATCCTTTGGTCTTGGATATGGGAAAGTGATAATTTTTTTAAACATGTGAAACCACATTTACTGACTCTTGAACTCTTATTTGTCATTATGGGAGCACATGAGGAAGATTGGGGAATATCAAGAGGATCATGTGAATATTCCTCCCCAGAGGTATGATCATGATTCTCATCTCCAGAATCATGTGGTTGAACAACTGATTGATCTGTCATTATCCTTTAAATAAAAAAATGCAAACATTAGTTCACAAATATAAAAATTCAAATATTACAATACTAATGTAAACAAAAAATTTAAACCTGAACTAAGTTACGTAACAGTAAACATAGTAAATATCGTAAGTATGTTAAAAAATGGAAAATATGGTAAACATGGTAGTGTAATTTTCATTCAACAAAATCAATAAATATATATGTTACATAAAGTTAAACTATGGTAAACTATGGTAAAATATGGTAAACATGGTAAACATGGTAAACATGGTAAACATGGTAAACATGGTAAACATGGTAAACATGGTAAACATGGTAAACATGGTAAACATGGTAAACACGATATATATGGTAAACATGGTAAACATGGTAAACATGGTAAACATGGTAAACATGGTAAACATGGTAAACATGGTAAACATGGTAAACATGGTAAACATGGTAAACATAGTAAACATGGTAAACACGGTAAACACGGTAAACATGGTAAACATGGTAAACATGGTAAACATGGTAAACATGGTAAACATTGTAAACATGGAAAACTAATTTTCATTCAAAAAACTAAATAAATATATAAGTTACATAAAGGTAAAATATGGTAAACAATGGTAAACATGGTAAAAATGGTAAACATGGGAAACATGGTAAACATGGTAAAGTAATTATCATTAAACAAAATCAATAGATATATAAGTTACGTAATGGTAAACATGATAAACTAAACTAATCAAAATAAAAAAAATTCTACTTATTTGTTTTAATACGTATTTTAATAAAGAAAAAAATTAAAATATCTAGCATTTTATGAAAATAATAAATGTAAACAAGAAATAAACATATGTTTCCTATAATATTAGGAATGTACAAATGGATTGTTTTCCCAAATTCCTTCATCATGATCATTTCTTATGGAACAAACCATGTCTTTAACATGCTCATCAATATTTTATGCTAATCTTTCCATGAAAGTAGGGATATCACATAAATCAAAATCTTCATCAAGTTGATCCTCACCAACATATTGTTTTTTCCCTTGCAAAAAAAAAACCACTCGATATCTGATTGAACAACTATATAGAAGATCTATTTTTCATGTGTTTCCATTATAAAAGAATTTGTTGTTTCTTCCAATCTATTCATATTAACAACTGTCATTCCAAATTCATCATGTCTGACACTGTTGTTACCGATAAACCATTTGCAATTAAAAAAAAAGGAAATTTAATTTTAAAGTAATAAACCTCCCATATTTATTAAATGACTCTATAATATGAACTTGATGCAAAAATTGAGTTATTGTCTTTAGAACTCAAAAAATGCATTGCTTCTGCAAACATCAATACACCAATATTATGAACTGCACTTCTATTGTCCTGAGCTTTCATATGAAATGTATAGCCATTAATGTCATACCTGGACCATGTTATCACATTTAAACTTGGACCACTCACTAACAATCTTAATGTCTATGATACATCTAATCTACCAAGAAACGTCTCTTTAAACCATAGAAAAATTGTTTTGTTGTGATCATTCAAAATCCACATTTCTTTCTTCTTTGGATGAAATTGTTTCAACTCATTAATATGCAATGTGATTTACGGTTGAGAATCAACTATGTTATTCAATATGTATAATTATACCTTCTTCATCTGTTCAGCTGTCAACGATTTGACTTTCAATACATAAATCCCCTTTCCCTCATTATTAACTCGTTCATGGCGAGATGGAGGCAAACTTATGTGCTCCGCCGCAGCTAATTAGCTCATACAAAACTCCACAACCTCCTCAGAAATATACTTCTCAATAATAGAGGCTTCAGGTCGATATGTATTCTTAAAATACCCCTTCAATATTTTCACATACCTTTCAAAAGGATACATACAACGAAGATATACAGGTCCAAAAATATTTATTTCTCGAACTAGATGAACCATTAAGTGCACCATTATATCAATAAAATATGGAGGAAAATAAATTTCCCATTGAAAAAGTATAGAAATTTAATCCTTCTCTAAAATGTTCAAATCATTCACATCAATCACCTTATTAATAATTGAATTGAAAAAATAGCACAAATTTATTATAGTCTTTCTGAAATAGATGGGAAACATTCCACACAGTGCAACTGGTAGAAGTTATTGCATCATGATGTGACAATCATGAGATTTCATAACTATCAACTTCAGATCCTTCAAAGAGACAAATTTTTTTTACATTTTAAGAATAACATTAAGGAACTTTGATATCATGAATACACTAACAATAGATAATTTTATACCTCTTGGATAATGTATGAAAATCCGGGAGAAGAAATGCTCATCTTCTATTAGAAGTGGGAGCTAACTCCAAATATATTCCCATTGATAGTAAGTATAATATTGCATTCAACCCATATTTAGTATTTCATTTAATATCTAACAATGTTCCAATCAAACTATCGCATATATTCTTCTCCACATGCATGACATCAATATTATGTTTCACTTCATGATATCTCTAATATGGTAGCTCAAAAAATATTGACCTTTTCTTCCAAATATGCCTATCATTACTATATTTATGTGTCTTTATCAATATCACATCAAGGTTTTTCACCCTCTCAAAATATACATCAGGGGATAAAGGTTTTAGAGAAATATCAAATTCTTGTGATCCATTGAATTCCTTTTTTAGTCTTCTATAAGAGTGATCCATAGGAAAAAACTTTCGATGACCAATGTATATTGTTTTCCTCCCATGACACAATTGACAATATGAATTCTGTTAATTGAAAATTGGACATGCTTTATGCCCCTTAACACTGTATCTAGAAAAATTTCCATACATTGGGAAGTCATTTATAGTGAACATAATCCCTACATAAAGTTGAAAATATTCCATTTTATAAGAATCATACACCCTAATACCATCCTCCCATAAAAGTTTCAAATCATAAATCAATGGTGACAAGAAAACATCAATATCATTTCTAGGTTGCTTTAGACCAGAGTTCATTATACTCAACATGACATGTTTTCACTTTATACAAACTTTAGGAGAGAGGTTGTAAATTACCAATAAAATAGTCCATGAACTATGTGTGCTACTGAGGGTTTGGTATAGATTCATTCCTTTTGTGCACAACCCAAGTTTGAGATTTCTAATTTCATTTCCAAATATAGGATACTGCCCATCAAATTTCTTCCATTGTAGACGATTAGATGGATGATGCATTTTTCCATCACATATCCGCTCATCAATATTCCATCTTAACCTTTTTTAATTATGTGAATTAGATAATAAACATTTCAAATGATGAATTATAAGAAGATACCAAAATACCTTGCCAAGGATCTCTATAATCTCTACATCAGCCTGTGATTTTTCTTTTAACTTATACCGTGATGTCCCACATTTAGGACACTATGATAGAAATTCATATTCCTTATTATATATCATACAATCATTCAGACAGACATGTATTTTCTTGTATCCCAATCCCATCAGGAATAATATTTTCTTTGCCTTATAATGTAAATATGGAAGATCATTGTCTTTTGGAAGAATGTCTTTCAACAATTGTAGCAGCTCTGTAAAACTTTTGTCACTCCATCAATGTTTCACCTTTAGGTCAATCAATCTTAACACCGCCAAAAAAACCCTAAAATCTGTACAACTAAGATACAATAGTTTTTCAGCATCACCATATAGATGTGAAACTTTCAGTTCTATCTCAATTTGTTCTGCTACAATATCACGAATCATTTATTCAATTCCATCAGAGTTACCATCTTGCAAATCATCATTATCAGTAGACCTGGAATTATTTCTAGTTTCACCATGCCAAATCCAAGGGCTATAAATCGGATTAAAACCATGAAAAATCAGATGATCATTGATCTATCTACTTTTAAACTTCTTCATATTCAAACATTTTAGGCATGTATAGAAAAAAATGTCGCTGCTTGGAACATTTTGTTTAGAAAATTCCAAAAAGGCATCAACACCTTCCTCATATTCATTACTCATTCGATGTTCCATAATCCAAATTTGACTCATTATTACCTATAAAAAAATATAAAAATTTTACATCTTGTTAAGATAAGCCAAATTTATATTTATATGAAAAATATCATAATTTGAATGTAAAATAATTTTGAAATATAAAACAAATATATGCATGAAAATGATTTTAAGAAGAAAATATAGTTAGAAATAACAGTTTTATATTTATATAAAAATCATTTTAGGATTACATATATCTCATATGGATCATGATATAATAATATAAATTCATCTTGGATCCTTTCTTCTTAAGGTACATAAAGAATACATCCTAGTGCAACTGGATACAAAATTCACCCTTCTGTAAACAAGAAATATGAAGTATAAATATTAAAATATGTATACATTCACTACTAAAAAT